>OY728143.1:1572258782-1582258782 GCA_963277665.1 Viscum album | reverse complement strand
TTATTTTTTATATTAACTTTGATTTTATTTAAAAATTAAAATTAAAATAATAAGAAATTTTTTTTAAAAAAATGGAGTTCATTTTTTAAATCTACACGTCAAAAAATGTTTAGGGTGAATTTTTGGAACATTTCTAAAATACTTGAATTTTTCGTGAATAGAAGAAATACAGATTTGGGTTTTCGGTAGATTAATGACATCATAATTATGTAATTGTTAATACGAAGTGATGGAAGACTTTTTTACAGTTTCTTATGACATGAGGTGTCCCAAGTGGCTTAAACCATTGTCAAATACCAAGAGGAAGCCCATGGTTTTGCGAAAACCACTAACATGGTGTCCCTTTTATTTAATAAAAAACTCTCTCTTAATTACTATAAAGACCCACTCACACGCTTCATTTTATATTTTTACTAACTCAATATCCTCTAATATATGGTGGTATTACCTCCCTAGGATTCCTCTAATGTTTTCCGCAAACCCCTAAGGTCCCAATCATCACGTTTTGGGAGTTACTGAACAAGGTAAAAGAATCGACCACCCTTCTCTTTTCATAATGATTTCATTTTATGTTTTTTATTTTTATTTGCAATTGGATTATGTGGGGATATTTCATTAAATTTTATCCTTACATCCCATATTATGTATGAGTTATGAGATACCACCTTTCCCTCATCAAACTATTTTATTAAATTTTAGGTGATGCCATTAGGCTGCCGAATTTTCGTAAGTGATTTCTCAATTTTTCCCTTATTTTGAGTTCCTTTCTTTTATAATTCTTTCATCATATCCAATAATCCACATGATATGATAATTCCAGTACCTTATATTAACTAGAATTATATTATTTAAATGGAATATTTCATCATCATCTCTATTTCCCCCTCCTCTTATACTAAATATGAAAACACTGTCCGAGATGTGTCAATTTATCACACTCAAGGACGACAGGTTCTCAATATTCATTACCATGTCCAATTCATGTCATGAAACCATTTTTATGGTTAAAAAAGATCATAATATATGTATTTAATCTCCTTAATTTTTGATAATCCTTACAAACTCATAATACTGAATAATAATACCAAACAAGTTCATTATTCACAAAACCACCATGCTTAATCCAGGCATTTATCATTAACTTTTAACTAATGATTCATCCTCATGTATATAACCCAGAATCATTATAAGATAATCTATATATTTTTATTTTCATGAATTATATATATTAATAATTCTGTATGTTTAACCACATTTCAAATGAACTTCCATTCATGAAAGCAAGTAAACGTATCATTAAATCCAAGGAAGAAAATGCTTCCAAAACAATAAAATTGAACCTCTTAAACCCATTAAAGGGCCACGAATTAACATAATAAGGTTATAATAAATCAATTAAATGTATTGGAGGTTATAGAATTATTAATTAATAAATATAAATTTGATTTTTCAGGTCATTAAAATAAAACAGGGAACACACTCGAGCAAAAGGTAAGGGGTTTCTCATCTCGCTTTCATATCTGTGAGATTTTCAATGTTCACCACTTAATTCCAGTAAGTAGTATATTTTTATATCCATTTGATATATAATAACAATAATCTATTTATATTCATTTTATTCAATGATTAATGTTCGGGTTATTATGTTTTGGTCAAATGATTCGACCGATTACATTTTGGTAAGAGACTTTGTCTCTACTACTATTTTTCTTTGACTAACTTTGTGTGGTGAACCTAATAATACTTATGTGGCGTAACTACTGCCCATTTGAGATCAATTTTCATTTAAAATTATATTTATATTAAATATCTATAATCTCATATCATGGATATGTTTTTTTTCTAAACCATATACCATTTTACATACACTGTTTATTTGGAAAGTTATTTTATTTATTGAAATATTGATTAATCTGTATACTCTACTATATAAAGAACATAAAAGGCATATTTTAATTATATTGAATCAATTTATAGAGAATTATTTGGAAATTTAGTGGCATTTGGGGCCCACTATATCCCCTCAATGCATTGGTAGGCCTAATGAGAAAAATCAGTTTGGGGATAAACCCTTCGAGTTTGTTTTCAAAAATCAGACGGGTTTATACCCACAAAACTAAACCGTTTTTAACATAATATGGTATCATGTGCTAGATAATTTATGTCCAGTTAATAATCATTCTCTTTATTCACTATCATTTATTACTATCCATGAGGTTTTCACTATGAAAAAATCTATGGATGCAGTTTCATTCTCAGTTTATTAAGGGAGTGATTTTTTCATTTATTCACCATGACATGTTGATTATGTCACTTTTTTTACAATTCAGTTGTTATTGATTCTTGATTCCGCCATTTTTAACACTTAATGAGTATTTATGCTCGCCCATTTCATGTTCTATCTTCAACAGGTGATTAAGAGAAGATCATTTATTGAGTTCTTGAGGATGCTGTTTTTAGTTTTTGTTATGTATTGTATTTTGTAACCTTTTTCGGTGTAATTTGTGTTACATCAATGTATCTAGTTTCTTCTAGACTACTAAACTGATTGTCCATTGGGGATTTTCATTCGTTTTAACCATTCCAATATACCAAGTAATATACCGGCTCCGGTCTAGAGGGGTCGGTTAGTTATAGTTGGTATCAACATAATTTTAGTAGAAGAATTGAAACAAGAGTAGGAAATGTATTGTAGGGAACAAATCCCTTAGGTAGTATTTGGGGATAAACATACAATAACGTCTAGGTATTTTGGTAAGGAATAGATTATGTGGATCTTTCAAGCAATACATACCTTTCTAGATATTAGCATGTAGAGGCAGCTCTGTCACAGATGTATCAAGGGTTAAAACCCGAAAACACCACGTTGAGATAGACTCGAACGGGAACTAGTGCACGACAATGGGCCTTGCTGCGATCTTGGTTACGAAAATCCTGGGGGATATGCTTAGAATAATTTACATTTTCATTACAAGCCATTATTAAGGTGTTTAATGTAAATTTTTCCTCAGAGAAATCATGTTTATAAGATGAGCTTTGAAAATAATTTCAATCTATGTTGAGTGCTTCTCTATTTGAGATTCATAAACTAATCTAGTGTATCCCATTATTTATAAATGGTGTCTAATGGATGAAGGGGAATCTATACTTGTGGGTAAGGTAGGGATCTCCCTACTGAGCAGTTTAATATAGTAAACGTTGGAGCAGATCAGATCATGACCATACTGGGACAACTTAATTATGTTGTAATGAATAACCATTCCACACCTGTGATGGATCGTTTCATGCGGAAGAAGCCCACATCATTCATCGGTACTACTAACATAGTGGTTGGTGATAAATGGATCAAGTCCCTTGAAAAGATATACATGTCATTATGATGAAATGAAAATGAAAATGTAGTACTGGAAGTATATAGTCTCAAGGGTGACACTGATTAATGGTGGTCCTTGATTCAGTATACCATGGAGGAAAAAGAAATGGAAGATATGGAATGGAGGGATTTTGAGGAAATATTAATCAAAAAATATTTCCCTTATGAGAAACAAAATGAAATGAAGAGGAAATTCCTTGGCTTAAAACAAATTTAATAAGATAATGTTGTAGAGTATGAGGCTACATTCACAGGGCTAGCCAGGTATGCCTTAGATTACGTATGTGACTCGGCAGACAAGCTTGATCATATCTTTGAAGGTCATAAGACAATCCTTTGAATGGAACTGGCTTCTCAAACATTTTCATTATATGATGAAATTTTATCAAGTGCCATCATAATAGAGAATGAATTTTCTAGATAAAATCTGTTCAAGGGGAACCAAGATAAGAAGAGGTACTCTGATAACCAAGGGGCAGGTGAAGCACCAAATAAGAACAAGGTAACAAATATATTCCCATTAGGTGTGAACTCTGGAAGGAATCATCTAAGGAAATGCTTAAAAGGCATGGGAGTCTGCTATAAGTGCAGAGAAAAGGGTAATCAATATGACGAATGCATGGGGACAAAACAATTCAATGATATTCAATGCTACAGTTGTAGAGAGATGGGACACTCTGAAAATTAGTTTCCTAAGCGCCAAGAATTCATGCCTTAAAAAATCTAAGAGAACAAGGGAGAGCCTATAAGATTACAACTATAGAGGTTAAAGTTTATAATGATGTGGTTGAGGGTACTTTCTGTTTCCTCAAACTTAGCGAACAATTTATTTGATTCTGGATTATAACATTAATTTATAGCTTCCCAATTTTCCATGAAAAATAGATATTTACAATTAGATTTAATAAAGGATGTGTCAGTCAATACTCACAGGGGATGTATCATTGCAATAATGGCATGTCGACTAGTCCCCTCTAGACACCAAAACGTGCTTGAGTTTCTAACCTTATCATCATACCAATGACTATATTTGATATAATTCTCTTTATGAATTGGTTATCAAATTATTATGCAAGGATTTATTGCAAGAAAAAGGATGTTACAAATTTTGAAAATGGTGTAGAATCTCTTATCTTTAGAGTAGAGACCTCGCCATCTGAATCTTATCTAGAACCACCCCAGTAACTCTACTGAATGTAATAATTGGAGATGAAGATAAAAAAATATATGTGGGAGAGGAAAGAAATCTTTTAATTGAAGATGTGAACATAGTGCAAGAGTACATTGATGTTTTTACAGAGGATTTACCAGGACATCCTGTAGAGAAAGAAGTTAAGTTCTCTATTAATATAATTTCTGATGCAAGAACTATATCAAAGACGCCATATAGAATGGCCACAATGGAAATTGTAGAGCTAAAGACACAACTAGAGGATTTGTGTGAAATAGGATTTATTCGACCTAGTGTTTCTCCAGGGGAGCCCCTGTCCTCTCTGTCTAGAAGAAAGATGTATCCATGAGGCTTTGCATTGATTAAATGAAAATCATTTCAATTAAAATAGAGAATAAGTACCCTATTCTCCGGATTGATGATTTATTTGATCAACTTCATGGAGGTCAATAATTTTTTAAGATTTACCTCTGATCCGGATATCATCATCTGCATGTGTGGAAAGAAGATATTCCTAAGGCAACATTTTGGACCAGGTATGGGTATTACAAGTTTATAGTGATGCCTTTTGGACTGATAAATGCACCCTTTATTTTCATGGATTTAATGAATAGAGTTTTCAAGGAATATCTTGACTACTTTGTTGTAGTATTCATCGATGATATCCGTGTATAATCAAAAATATATAAAGACCATGATTATGACTTATGGATTATTCTGAGAACTCTTAGAAGAAATAAATTATTTGGGAAGATTAATATGGGGGAATTATGGCTTCAATCAGTTTCTTTTCTATTTCATATTGTCTCTAAGGATGGAATCCTAGTTGATCTTGTGAAGAAAAAGCTAATCCAAGAATGGCCCATGCCAACAAACATAACTGAGGTATGAAGTTTTATTGTCTTAGTAGGTTACTATCGACGTTTCGTTCAGAATTTTGCCCGACTGGCTAACCTGCTAGCCAAGCTCACACATAAATGAGTACAGTTTGTGTAGAGAAAATAGTGTATGAAATTTGTCTAAGAATTGAAATTAAAATTGGTCAATGCTCCAATTTTGACTCCTCTATCAGGAGGTGATGGATTTTTGATATACAAATATGCATCAAAGAATGGGTTGGGTTGCGTCCTTATGAGAAATGATAAAGTTATTTCTTATGGATCATGAATGTTGAAGACCCATGAGAAAAAATTTTCTAACTCGTGATCTTCAGTTATCAGCTGTAATATGTGCTTTGAAAATATGGAGACATTATCTCTATGGAGAAAGGTGTAAGATTTATACGGAGCACAAGAGTTTGAAATACATTTTCACAAAAAAGAATTCAACATGGGGAAAAGGAGATGGCTCGAGTTACTCAATGATTACGATTGTTCAATGCACTACCACCCAGGAAAGGCGAACAAGATGGAATATGCATTATGTAGGAAGGATCATGGATATCTAACTCAAATGAGGATTGGGAGAGATCCTATATTTTTGGATATTCTAAAGATGGATATGTGAATTTTTAAGGAAGGGGAAACATCTTTTCTCCTTCAAATGATTTCCAAAATACCATTACCAGAGAAGATAAAAATCTCTCAATATAATGATGAGAATCTACACAAGAAAATTATTTCTCTTATGGATGACAGATTGGAAAACATTTTTTATGTGGAAGCAGTTCTAATGTTTGGGAACAGTTTATGCGTTCCATCCATACATGAGATAAAAAGGGAACTATTAGACGATGCTAATAGCTCAAATTTCTCTATACATTCAAGTAGCACTAATATGTATAGAAATCTGAAGGAAAAATTTTGGTTGGATAATATGACGCGGGAAATTAATGACTACGTGTCATGGTGTCTTGTTTGTCAACATGTGGAGGCAGAGAGACAACATCCAACAGAGTGATGAACCCTCTACCTATTCATATATGGAAGTGGGATAACATTATGATGGATTTTGTCAGCACACTAAAGAGGTCACCTTGAATGAATGATGCAATATGGGTAATTGTTGATATTCTCACAAAATCTGCACATTTCCTTCCTATAAGAGAATATTTACAACATGAGAACCTAGAAAGAAAGTATATTAATGATGTTTTAAGAATTCATGGTGCACCTCTATCAATTGTATCCGATCAAGATCATTGATTTAAATCAAAATTTTGGAAAAGTCTCTAGAAGGATTTGAATACTAAGCTTCTTATGAGTACTGCATATCACTACCAAACTGACAGACAGACTGAAAGGACTATTCAAACTATAGATGATATACTGAGGTCATGCTCTCTTGACTTCCATGGTATGTGGGATCAATACTTGCATTTTTTGAAACATTCATACAATAATAGTTTCCATTCTAGTATTCAAATGGCTCCATATAAAGTATTATATGGAAAGAGATGTTGAACACCAACTTGTTAAGATGATGTTGGTGAGATGAAACTTAGAGGCCCAGAACTTATTGAAGATGCCATGAAAAAGGTGAAGAAAATCCAAGCCCATATTAAAGCATCTCAAAGTACGAAGAAGAGTTATGCTGATAACAGGAGGAAAGATTTGGAATTCAATGTGGGAGATCATGTCTTTCTGAAAGTATCTCCAAGGAAGGGTGTCTTAAGATTCAGTAAGAAAGGGAAACTGAGCCCTAGGTATATCAGGCCATTTGATATACTGGAAAGAATCGAAGCCGTAGCATACCAATTAGCGATGCCGCCAAATATCTCCATATTTCATGATGTGTTAAACATGTCATTGTTAATGAAATACATGACAAACCCAATGTATGTACTCAAATATGATGAAATAGAGCTGGAACCTAATTCGTCATACCGTAAAAAGCCTATCGGGATTCCTAACACATGGGAGAAGGTATTGAGAAATCGGAAAACTCATCTAGTAAAGGTTCTTTCGAGAAACCACAATATGGAGGAAGAAACATGGGAACCAGAGGATTTCATGAAGAAAACCCACCCACATCTTTTTGGTGGGATTTATAGATAAAATTCCGAGGATGAAATTTCTGAAGGTGGGAATAATATAACACCCAAAACATTTTATGGTATGTTGATCCTAAATACATTCTATTCATTAGATAACTCATATTTTATGAAGCACTAAGTATTTTGTGAAACAAAACATTATAGAAGAAAGTTATATGGTATCCATTGAATATAAAGTTTCCACTTCTATGTTTTGAATTTTGAAAAACAATCATCTAGAGTTGCGACCAGTAAGTCGTTTGGAGTCTAGTAGAACCAAATTGATTTTTTGATGAATAGTATCATACCCTTATGAATAGTAATATGAATACTAATATGACCCTTATAAATAGTAAATAATGATAATATATTATTTTCTTAAGGTAATAAGATAATGAGAAGTTAATTAATTTTTCAATGTAATACAGAACTAATTGTACCTTTAAATTTTTATTTTACAAATTAACATTATTTTTTATTTAAAAATTAAATTTAAAATAAATAAAAAACTATTTTCAATAAATGGAGTTCATTTATGAATTCTACACGAAGAAAAATGGGTATGGTGATTTTTTTGGGATTTTTCTAAAATATATGATTTTTTCGTGAATAGTAATAATACATATTTTAGTTTTCAGTAGTTTAATGAAATCATAGTAATGTAATTATAACTATTAATGGATGGTATACATTTTTACTGTATCTTATGACATGAGGTGTCCCAAGTGGCCTATTACATGGTCAAATACCATGGGAAATTCCATGGTCTTCCAAAAACCACTAATGAGGTGTCCCTTTTAATTAATAAAAAATCTCTCTTAATTACTAAAAATACCCACTCACCCCCTTAGTTTCCTTTCATTGAAAACTCAATATCCTCGAAGATATTATAGTATTACCTCCCTATAAGTCCTCCCTAGGTGTCCTCAAAGCCCCAAGGTCTGAACCATCATGTTTTGGGAGTTACATAACAAGGTAAGAGAATCAACCACCCATCTCTTTTCTTAAAGATTTCATTTTATGTTTTCTCTTTTATTTTAGATTAGATTAGATGCAGATATTTCATTCCATATTCTACTTAATTACCATATTATTTAATAGTCATGAGATAACCCCTTTTTCTCATCAAACTATTTTATTAAATTTTAGGCGACACCGTTAGGCTGTGGAATTTTTGTAAGAGGTTTTTCAATTTTTCTCTTATTTTGGGTTCCTTTCTTTTATACTACTTTCCTCATCTCCACTAATACAAATTCTATGATAATTCCATTACCATAAATAAAATATAATTTTATTATGATAATGAAATATTTCATCATCATCTCTCTTTACCCCTCCTCTTATACTAAAAATGAAAACACCGTCTGAGATGTGTTAATTTATCACACTCAAGGTGGACGGGTTCTCAATTTTCATTACCATGTCCAATTATGCACATGAAAATATTTTTATGGTTTAACCATATCCGAATATATGTATTTATTCTCATTAATGTCCTGGAATCCCAACACACTCATAATATGGTATAATAATACCAAACAAGTTCTTTGTTCACACAACCGCCAAGCTTAATCCAAACTTTTATCAATAACTTTTAACTAATGATTCATCCTCAAGTATATAACCCAGAATCATTATATGATAATTTATATATCTTTAATTTCACAAATAATATATAATAACAATTCAGGATGTTTATCCAAATTTTAAATGAACTTCCATTCATGAATTCAACTAAACGAATCATGAAAACCAAGGATAAAAATGCTTCCAAAACAATAAAATTGAACCTCTTAAACCCATTTAAAGGGCCATTAATTAACCTAAAAATGTTATAATAAATCAATTAAATTTATAGGAGGTTCTGGAATTATTAATTAATGTATCTATATATGATTATTCAGGCCATTAAAATAAACAAATAACACACTCGATCAAAAGGTAAGGGGTTTCTCATCTCACTTTCATTTCTGTGAGATTTTCATTATTTGCCACTTATTTCTTATAAGTGGTATATGGTTACTGCCATTTGATATATAATAAAATTATTGTTTTTATATTCATGTTATTCAATGATTCACTTGAGGGTTATTATGTTCTGGTCATATGATTCGACTGATTACATTGTGATAAGAGACTTTGTCTCAACTGCTATTTTGTTGTGACTAACATTGTGTGGTGCACCTAATGATCCTTATGTGGTATACCAACTTCCCATTTGAGATAAAAATTCATTTTAAATTATATTTATATTAAATATCCATAATATCATATCATGTATATGTTTTTTGTCAAAACTCTATACCCGTTTAGATACGGTGCTTATTTGGAAAGTTATTTTAATTTTGGAAATATTGATGAATCTGTATACTATAATCTATAAAGATATTAAAAGGAATATTTATCTGTTATTGAATCAATGAATAAAGAATTATTTTTACATTAACTGGCAGTTGGGTCCCACTATAGCCCCTTGATGCATCAGTAGGTCTCATGAGACAAATCAGTTTGGTGATAAACCCCTCGAGTTTTTTTTCCAAAAATCATATGGGTTTCTACCCCATGAATTAAACCATTTTTACGGTACTATTGTATCATATGACAGATACATGACATCAAATTAAAAATCATTTTCTTTATTAATTATCAGTTATTACTATCTATGAGGTTTTCACTGTGACAAAATCTATGGATGCAGTTTCATTCTTAGTTTATTAATGGTGTGAGTTTTTCCTTTATTCACAATGCCATGTTGATAATGTCAAATTGTTTACAATTCAGTTATTATAGATTCATGATTCGACCATTTTTTAACCTTACTAATAGGTTGAGCTCACCCCTTTAATTTTCTACCTTCAACAGGTTATGAGGATGGTTCATTTTTTGAGTTCCTATGGACACAATTTTTAGTTTTTTTAATGTATTGTATTTTGTATCATTTTTCGGGGTAATTTGTGTTACAGCTATGTATCTAGTTTCTTAACTAATACCAAACTGATCTTTACTTCAGGATTTTCATTCCTTATAATTATTCCAATATAACAAGTAATGCACCAGCTCCGGTCTAGAGGGGTCAGGGTGTTACATATACTCTGGTTCTGGTTTGTCTTAGTGGATGCATGCAGTGTTTTACTTTTCTAGTTGTTAGCTGGGGTTGTGAGTGTGTGTGTAAAGGTTCTAGGAAAATGCCTCCCACTTACCAGATAATTTAATTTGTTCTAGTTTCCATCTTTTAGACTTTGGGAGACATCCTTGGGGTTGTTGTGACACGGGCCCTGAGGATCGGGTCATGAATGTTGTGCTATCACATATTTTAGGCCTACATAGAATTTTGTTTTTTATTATATGTTTTTACTTTAATGTTGTATAATTAATTATTATTTACTATTTTGATGGTATTTATTTGTTTTATATTTATTTTACACTCTAATATAGGGGGTGTAGTCTCCCTATAGTACCACCTTTGACCCATTCTACTAGTTTGTATAATTTTTCATATGGAGAGGTGTGCATATGGTACAATGGTGATAGTTGGTCTGTACAAAGGCCAGTTTTCAAATCTGATGATACATTAAACATACCCAGAAATTTATATTTAATAATCATGAATAATTTGGTAAATATTAGTCGTTTATAGGATATAAATCATGGCATTACTAATTAACTTATTCCACAAGTGCATACATTGGCATAAAATTATGTCACAAAAGACTGTCATAAAGTAAAAACGAACCATAATCATAGTAATATTATTTCAAGGCTACCCAAAAAGATATTCAACAAATTTTATGCTTGGGATAACCACCCGTATACTTATTGTGGGATTGGGATAACGTCTCATTTAACATCTTTTTTGATAGGGATAAACTCATGTATAGCCTTTGATATTATAAAACATTAATCTTTACCCAATATATTCATGGTCTATAACAGACCCCCCAGTTACATAATAATAATTCATTCTTATGTATTCTATGAGATCATAAAAACATATATAATTTATTCATACAATAATCTAGGGAAAAGAAAACAAGTTTCATCGAGATTTTCTCATTATAATCAACAATAATACTAATAAAGAACAAGGATGGTATCAAAGAATCATTTATCTAGTAATGTACAAGTAAAATGAACACATGATAGCAAATATATAAAATGAATGTAAACTATACTTGGAATATTTCTTAAACAAAATACCCTTTTCACTTCGAAATCTCTTTTTTAAAATATAAAAATTTCCAAAATTTTGTACAAATTATTTTCTTTGAAAATAAACATGGGAAATCATAATGGAATAATGAAATTAAATATTATTCATTAATGTAGGAAAATCTATTTTTTTGGTGTACGTTAAAATAATGATTTCATTCATACATTTGACAAAAAGTACCGTATTTAGAAAATGAATAGTTGAATAATAATAAACCTTTTATAGATAGTTTATAATGAGTAAAGGTGACTTTAATAAACCTCATGATATTTTTAAAAATATTTATGAAATAAAAATTAAATAAAATATATACATGGGATAAAAATATTCCCAACCAAATATTGAAGAAATGTCGATTTTCCTAAAACACATTCTTTCAAAATTCTATGTTCTCTGAGAGAGGAAACTTTATGGAAAATTAGAATCTCATTAAATTACTATAGGAGAATAAAATACATAATATTTATTAAATATATATTCATAAAATTTCACTTTCATAAATTTAAGCATAAATAATATCGGTAAGAAAATCGATTATACCATGAAACCATTACTGATTTAATGACTTCTGATTCATAACCCTTATTAGATAAATAAAAGAAAATAAAAATTAAACACCAGGAAAATAAGGATATTTATGATACAAAATTTCAATGTAATAGTAAATACACTGCATAAAATAATTTTGGTTCATAATGCAATATATCTCCTAATGAAAAAAATTGAGATGGTAAAAACTTACAACTTTGATAATTTACGAATCAAATCTACTTAGATGAAATATTTTGAATTTTGAGTTTAAATACCACAAATTATGAATGATACATAGTATAACCTGTCAAAGGGGTAGTACATAATCCTCGTATACATAAATAGGTGTAAATGATCAATTATTTATCAATGAAACAATATTGACATGAAAAACCCTTCCCCAATGTCTAACTTCATTTGTAATCCCTTTAAAATATTTTATAATTTTTTTATTATAATTATATAAAATTACCATATATATACTTAATGTATCAATATTTTATCAACATATAAAATTTTAAATCCCATTTTTTAATAATAACTTTTTAAAATCATCGTCTTTCAGTTCTCACTATATTTTTTCTTGTTAGTTTCACTTTGGTTGTTCTGGTCCTTTTACTTTGATCATATCACAATAGACTTAAAAATATTAATCATAACATAAGTCTCATATATAATAATTATTTATAATTATAAAACGCTTTAATTAAATATTTGATTAAAAATTAATTATATCACCTCATCGAGATGATAGTCTATACGCAAGCACGATTTATGTTTCTACTTTTCAGAGGATAGAAAAAAATAAAGTTAAATAATTATTCAAAAATAAAGAATATTTATTATATACTAAATATCTGGTATATTTATAAAATATATCCCAATTTTCTCAATTTATATATGGAATAAAAAAACTTATCAAATCATATAGTACAGGTGGTATTCTATGCGTATGCAGGAGCAACATTATCATTTTCCAATGAGTGGGAAAGAAAGCAAGTAGATATGATATTATAATTCCAGAAGAATAATTATTCTATAAATGTCATGTATAATAATTTAATCCATCATAATTATCCAAAATTAATTAATTTTATAGAAAATTAATTGTATCACTATGTGTAGGTGGTAGTCGACACATATGCAAGAACAACACTTTGATATCCCAATGTATGGAATGGAGGTGGAAAATAGTTATTCCATTATCATAATAACATCTCAAATATATTCCTTATACTATATTAATATTGTTATGATGGATATAACATGTTTAGAGAAGATAGAAGAATAAATAAAATCAAATTATCTTAGTAAAGCTTTATACCTCTTCTTTAAAACGAATCCTTCGGATTACACCTTAAGCCGTCAAAGATTAGTTTTAAGAGAAAACGAGGGGATCTAGGATTGTGTTAAGTATATAGAAACGTTCATAGGTAGCTGATTTCAAATATATAAGGATAAAAGTTTTTAAATATGGGTGGGGAGGAGGTGTCTTTGTAGAATTGAGGTAGAGGACACACATTGAATTACCACAAAGTTTTTTGTATAATTGATGTATTTCTCAATTATAATTATCACAAAAGGAAAGTTATTTGAAGGCTTAAAAATATATTATTTAAATATATTCATATAAAAATATCCAAATATTTTTATTTAACAATATTACTCTTATCTATTAGTTTAACTCCCCCCCCTTTAGTACGATTTTAAAATTAACTTTGTTAACAATTTTTTATTATTATTACTAAACATTATGAAAAAAATAAAAGTGACATCATTTAAAAAATATTAAAGTATTATTAAATGTATGGAATCCATTTTATAAATATAAATTTATATATGTGTCAAAAATTAACTTTAAAATAAGAATTTAAAATTCAATGAAAACCCATTTTTAGAAAAATTCATTTTAAACCTAAAACTGAATTTACTCTTATTTGGGGACTTGTAAAAAGTATCAAATGAAAATTGAAATGTTCTATTTAATATATAATTTAAAATTTTCATTAAAACCACCAATAATAATTTTTTATTTAATTGATTACAATAAAAACTCATTCTACACAAAAAAATATTTCTAGAAAATAACTCATTTTACCATTAATTTTTTTTGCCTTTATTCCAAAATTATATATTAATAATATAAGGATATTCAATTATAAATGACCAAAATTTTTCATTAATACAACTTTTTATTAAATATTTAATACATGTATAAACATAAAAATCTTTAAAAAATATTAATTTGATTCTTTAAATGATTTTATAAAACAATTTAATGATTTTTAGTTGTTAATCAATACAGTTGAATTTTGGAAATAATTTATATACATATTCTATCATGTGGTTTATAAAATTCATAAATTTTAATACAATGAATATGTTAAAAAGTTATATGATATCATCGATTCATTTAGACTTTGGGTTGCTTGTAAATAAAGAAATCAAATAAATCATCTTTTTAAAAATGGAAATTCATAAAATAATCATTTTGTGTTACAATATTAAAATAAGTAACCATAATTTCATATATAGAAACACATATTTAAATAAATAAATTTAATTTTTAATTTAAAAACTAATTCATTGGAAAAATGATATTAGGCTATCAAAATAACTAATGAGATCATTTTACAGTTAAAAATGCATTTTCGAAAAAAAAATATTTTTGATGCACCATAATTTTTTATTCTAATAGACATAATATGTTTATATTGTTATATGATTTATTTTTTGAAATAAATACTATATTAACATGAATAATAAATTAATATGAAATAAAAATAAGAATAATTAATATATAAAAATTCATTTTCCATTAAAAACAATTATTCATTATCTTTATATTCCCATTTTAATGTTAAATTCCTAAATATTAGAATTTAAATTTGATAAAATGATCCTAAAATTTGGATTCATCATAAAAATTACATTTTAGGAAGAATTTTTTATATTTTTTGGAAGATATTTATTTTTATATATACAATATAAAATCTAGATTTTACAAATATCGCTATTCTTTAGATATCATTAGGATATAACCATGATAAAATAATTGTGTAAACCATTTTCTTAAAACAAATATGTATTTAATAAGTAAAATTATACATTTCAAAATTCGAATTTGAATTTAGAAACATATATTTGATATTTTAGAACCTAAATTTATATATATTTGTAAAACTTGATTAATTAATTATGCAATTGCTGTTTGGAATTAATTATTACCGCATTTAGAAGTTTAATATAATGAATTTTTTGTAATAATTTGTTCACAATATCCAAATTATATATTAATGTAACTATCATTTTTAACAAAAAAATAATTTACTAATGATTAAAACAATTATTAATGGTTAAAGTAAATAATTATTAAATGATAAATTAATGGTAAAATACCTAAATACAATAAAACATTATCTATTATCTTTTTTTGTATGAGATATGAATAATCAAATATTCTCCCCATCTCCCTCCTATATACTTTATCTATAAATCCCTGAGATTTAAAAAAAATTATATTCCATAGAATAAAGGAAAGGGAAACCAATGTTCATCTTTAATTTCATGAATCAAAAAAAATTTCTTTCATTACTTGAAACCCTAATATTTTTAGTATTGATATAATATTCAACACTCAATTCCAAACATAAATGACCCATAATATATATTACCCTTTTAACCTATCAATTAACTTGGTAGGTATGAATAATATTAACTAATTTATGAAATATATATATATATACCTCACTCAATAAAAATTATTGACAATTTTTTAGTAAAAAATCAATCAATTTTTTAAAAAGTTATTTTATTTTTCAAACATATGTTTTTTGGAAAATTGATTTTTTTTTCATGAAAGAATATTAAAATAATTTTCTATAACACATAAAAAAATTATTTAGAAAAATTAAATTGATTTTGGGAATCAAAATATAAAAAATTACTTTGAGTAAAATTTTGGGATTTTTCAAAAATATTAATTTTTCGGTGAATAGTGAAAATACCGTTTTTGTTAAAAGTTTTATTTAGAATAAATTAAATAATTTAAAATTATATTTGTGTTATAAATATTTTTTAAAGTACCATAATAATTATTTAGTAATTTTTAATCCACCTACTTAATTTTTAGTCAACTTTATATTGGTCTTCAGAATAAGTTTATTTTTGTTCTAAAAATGGGGATTTCAAAAAACTATTTTAAAATGAAAAATATGTTTCTTATTATTTAATTAAAATAATAAATAATATCACTTTTTTAAAGAAATTTGTATAATATATATCATTAAATATTAATTTAATTTCATACAATGGTTATTAATTGTTATTGTTTATTATAGAATCATCTTTTTATAAAAAAATACCTTATTAATAACCTATCGTCTCACCACATCTATGAATTTGATGTAGAATTAAAATTTTTCAATTAATTTAATTAAATATAGAAAAATTATTCCTTATTTTTAAACAAAGTAATTTATATTTTCTAATTATGTCAACTTAATTGTTGAATTTAATGACTAGTGAAAACAGTTAAAATTAAACTCTATGATTAAAGTAAAAACGAGTTTTCAAAGGGATTAAAATTTAGACATAAGGGTTAAAATTACCTAAATTTTTTCTAAAACCTATTTTAGGGCCCTAATTGGGCCCTTGTTCCCTTTGGATCTATTATTATGAGTTTCAAGTATATTTTTCTTCGAAGGTGTCCGTATAATAATTTAAGTAATGAAGATGACAAAAATAACCTTTTCCCTTTTCATTTCATTAAAACCTTGATAGTGGTACAAACCCAATTGTTTCAATTATAAATAACATTTTTAAATAAAATTATTTAGTTTGTCACGAAAATTTATATTTTATTTTTATAGATGATGCAATTTGTTAAAATGCCTACGCATTGCCAGCATTTAATTTATTTACTTAAAAGTTAAGAAAAATAAATGATACAAAAATTATAAAAGAGAAGTAAAATGAGTTAAATATTTTATTAAACTAATAAGAAGGTTCATATATCATTTTAAATAATTTTTAAATTAAAATATCAAAATTCAATCTTTTTATTGATATTTTGTTAAATTTAATGTAAATAAATAATGTTAAAATTTACATTAATGTTATTTTATAAAAATCAATAAATTATTAAAGGAATTAAAATTATTAAAAATAATATATTCTTCCATGGGATTTAAAATTTTAATAAATATAATATATATGACTATATGGATCCAATTTTTCTTTTGTAATGAACATATTTACCTCTTAATAAGAAAATCATTATTAGCACTATTCTGGTTAAAGTAGTGTTTTGCACGTTACTAGCGCTTCTGTTTAATTAATTTCCAACACACATGAGATTTTTATTTTATAATATTTATTTAATATTTATAATAATAGGGTATAAATTTTATATTATTTCACACTTTTATTTATATTTAATGGATTAATTACTTTGGTTAGAATTCTAAGGTAACGTAATGAAAAACAAAAAATATAAAATAAGGAAACACAGGAGGTAAGGAACAATATGTTTTAAACATGCACTACATTGTGTGGTGGAGGTTATTATTGATCATTTATTGTATAAAAATATTTAAATTTCAATTTTGAATCCAATTTTGATAATTTTGACCTCCTAAAAGTAAATATTTTTGAGTATTTACAAGACTGCCACTTCTCTTCAACTTTAAAAGGGATCTCACTCCCCTCTCTTCTTCATAAGTTTTATTTCATTTTTCTTGTAAGAAATATATAAAAGTAACTCCCAAAATTCCATAATACCATTTTATAATCCTTATCTCGCGCATAAATTCATCCTTGTAAAGCCTTTGGTGAAGACCAAAAGGATTTACCCAATGAAGAGCCAACATTCATCAACTTGAATTTTTTGTTTTATTCTACACCCCCTTAAATTATACTCATACCATGAAGTTATATTAAAATAAAATTAAAAATATACTCATATTTTTTATGAAATATTTATGATCTACAACCACACACACTTCCACAAAATGTGTAGTGAGATCATCCTTCATGTGTACGGCAAAGTACTGCGTCATGAAGGGATGTCGTTAATTTTTACATTACCACCTCTCTAGGTAGTAAATAGTTATGGATATAAAGTAAATATATTATATTTAAAACATAAATATACTTATGGATTAATTATATAATATATAATATTTTTACCTTCTATACTGTAGGGGATAAAATCACATTTCTCATGTGTATAGTAGATTACTACCTCAGGAAGCGATGTGAAGTGTTTTTCACAAGCGTGTTAAATATAAGGTAATAAAAGAATTTTAAATAAATAAATATGATATATATGAAATAATTATGATATTCATGGAATAATTATATTCTTATAAATATATTGTATCATATTTTTATTACCTTTTCACACAACAAAAGAGTGACAACGTCGTTCATGAAGGGGGGACATCTACATCCTCGAAGTGTTGTGATTCATTTTACTTCACAATAATAATATATATAAGTACATATAATTAGATACCATTATATTTATGATATAATGGTCACTATATAATGAAAAATATTAATTAAATTGTTTCTATAATAATTATTGAAAAATGTAATCATTACCCAGGCATACATACGACCAACTGACTCCAAGATCATAATGTTAGTCCAATTTACATAACCATGTTTATTGATTTGTTTTAAAAGTAAAATTTGTTTATAAATATTTTTTTTATTTTGATATTATTATTATATATATTTTTAAAAAATAACATTTTGCCTTTAGTCAACCTACCAAAACATTTTTGACACTTATGTTGGATATAGTCAAAATACCCGACTTAAAACATTTTGATTAAGTAATTATACATGGATTTATTATACATTAAGTAAGGGTAATAATAAATTATAAAAATATTCTCAAGCATGTAAATAATTAACAGAAGTTTCTTATTAAGGAATATAATAATAAGTGGGAGGAATTGGACTCATGATAAGTGATTTTTTGGTGTCACCATTATTTCTAAGATAGAGATTCCATATTGACCACTTATTTTTATTTTGTGGTCTAAATAATTACCATGAATTTATTTTAATATTTTTATAAATAAATACATTGGGATTTATGTTTCTATTTTAGGATCCATATTTTTTGGGGTTTATGATTTAAATTTTTCCAAAGCAGAAATGGATTTTTTTCATAATTTTCTTTCTTTGAGACATTTTTAATGTTATATACCTATATAAACTCATGATAAGAATATAATTAAACTTTTAAATTTTATATAATAAAACTCATTATTTTCTGATATTCTCTATTTCATTTATTTTTATTCATTCATGGGTATTACGATTAAAATTTATAAAATTAGTATGAGTGTTTTAAAATACAATTCGTTATCATTATTGGGTATGATTTAGCCTCTGATATTGATAAATTATAATTCAAATGACTGGAAATATCCTATATTTATTCATGATATTTTAATTTAATACTAAAATAATCCTCCCTTTTTATCTAAGAATAATTGATAAATTGTTTTCAGGAAAATAAAACATTGTCTTTCTCTTCGGTAAGAAATAGGTTTTCTTCCAAAATAATGTTTTCTCAAAATGTTTTCAAAAAAATATTCTATTCTTCTTTTAATGATTTATAATTTTATCCAATTATTATTTTCAATAACTTTTTTCAAAGGAGTCATCGTGTCACTTTCTGATCAAAGAATTTTTATAACATTTTTACCATGAAAAAAGAATGTTGTTTATAAAATATAAGGAATTTACCACTGACTTGACCATAATTTATTAGAAGATTAAATTTTATTTTAACATGGTTATTTTTAAAGAATAAGTTTTCTTAAAGTTCTATAAATTTTATGTATTAGGAAAATTAATTAGAATTATTTTAAAAATATATTTTGTTGAAAATTCGTCTCAAAATTAAAATGGTATTTTTTTCAAAATGTTTTTAAGGAACATTTAAATTTATTTTCATTCATCAACATAAATAACCCATATGTTCCAATGGGGATATTTTTCAGTCACACCATACTCATTCCTTACCCTAATGTAAAAAAATTGATTCCATGAGATTGTTATGGAACCCGATTCTTTTACATGGGTTAATCATGTTTCAAAGTGATTATTATGGAACCCTTGTATTTTCTATGGGTTAATCAGGTTTCAAAGAGATTGATATGAAACCCATTTATTATCTATGGTTTAATTAGTTGAAAAAATTAAAATTATTTCTTCTATGAATTTTATGAATAATTTAATTCTCTTTGTAATTTATTAATGTTTTGGTTAATAGACATTATAACCCAAACATGGGGAGGCCTAAATAGTACTGCGTAATCCCTTAACATCTTAAACATGGGGTGTCCATGATAGAACTGTTAAATCACATTACTACTTAAAAATAGGGTGACCCAAATTGTGTTGGTTGAGCCTATTATATCTTAAATGTTTGGTGTTCTCTTATATCAAACCAACATAGTGGGAAATTAATATATTCGAATTCATCTATTTAGTTATTCCAATTAAAAGGGTTCTCAAAGGGTTTTATGAATATAATACTATATGTTAACAAAAGTGGGTTTAATTTCTTGTTATGGGTTTACAATTCTTCTCATGATCATGATTGAAATCACATGTCTCGTTATTATTTATTTTCATGAATCTTAACATTCCCATGTTTTTATATTTTATGATCTAGTTATTGATGGTTATGATTTAATTTAGGTTTCACTCATCCAACTTTAGTCTTTCATCATACTCTTATGCAATTATTAACCACATCAATGAAATTCATTTTATAATGATTATTTTTACCCTTAATAAGAATTTGAGCTCACAATTATTGTGTTTCCTTCCCCTGGGTTATAATGAATGATGTTGAATGGGTTATGTATAGATGTTATTTCATATGGATGATGATGATTTCCTAATTTAAGAAAGAAAAGTTGATATATGTGGGAGATATTATCCTTTATAAAATGATAAATTTAGTATTATATAGAGAATAATATTTTATAATGTTTTTAGGATAAACAATTCCTTCATTTCACCCTATTTCCTTAGAAAAATGAAATTGTTGTCATGTATATGTGGAACTACTACCTATATGAATGAATAGTTTTATTAATCATCACAAACATAGATTAATTGAAAATAATTAGATTTAATTAAATAATAATTTATCTATATCTATATTAAAATTATTGAAAAGGTAATTTATTTCTGACACATCTCTCATTCGATGAGAAAAGAAAACTACTTCTTTATGTATTTTCCAACTAGAACCTTAATGAAGTGATGCATTTTATTTTCTATACCTATAAGATGTTATATTTATATAATTATATTAAAATATGGTTCCAAAAGTTAATAAAATAAATTATCTAATTATTAATATTAAACTATGACATTATTCCAAAATATAATCTTATTTAACCATACTATCCCATTATTTTTAGCATGTTCTTGTTTTGGTCAGTTTAACCACATATATTAAAAATGATATAAATATATATTAATGATAAATATAGAAAATTATCTAATGGTATTATTATTAATTTATGATAAAATATTTTTTTTATTTATAGAATGGTTATATTAGTATTTTACATGTTATTAACAAACCTACTTTTTTATTTAAAAATAACAGAAACAAGATCGTTGCTCATTCTGTCATAATGAGTCATGAATAAAATTATAATTAAAATAAATGAGAGATATTTAAATCATTATAAATAAAATATTCATGTACATTTTATAATCTTAGAATTATGAATTTTGTATCAATTAATTTTAATACAAATTAACCTTTGGACTCATGCATGAAACAATAAAAAACTCTAATATTTGATGATGAAAATAAACTAATAGTAAAAAATTAATGTATAATAAATTCATAAAATAAATAAAATAATAATAATTAATATGATTATGGTTCTGTAATAAGTTATTAATATGATTATTTTGATGACAAAAGAAGTTAGAGTGTGTTCGACTAAGAGGGAATACAATGTAAGAGGTTTCTTTACACGATTTTTGTTCTTTGATACTTATTCCGTATCCTCAATATTTTGAATTTTTTGGTGGTAAATATAAGACCCTTAATTTATTTTTATTATAATTTTAATAGTATTTAATGGATATAAGGATACATCCCATGTTCTAACTTTAATGTGTTTTTATTTAAATTTTATCAAATTGAATGTGTTTTGTTTTCAATATCATTCTAAAATCAGGATTTATTATGCAAAGTAAACCTTATATGATATTTATATTATATTTTTCCATAATAACACAAATATTTTAATAAACTATTTTTATTCATGAGGTTTTACATGTCTTATCACAATTTTATTTCCCTTGATACATAATTTACATAATGTGAAGCTAGAAAGGGAAGCCAACCCCACCAATTATTTACTATTGAAAATATTTTTACACTATAGCCATATTCATTTGTCAATATAATTATCCATGCCTTAATAATTGAATATTTGTTTATCATTTTCCACACATATCATTTTAATAAAAGAATCATTTATTTATATTTTTGGTGAACACATTCTTTCCCAATAATCAGGATCCATTTTTATGAAGAATTCACTTCATGTACTAAAAAACATTTGAAAATGTTTTTTATTATTATTGAATTTTAAAATAAAATGAAATATTTTAATATGTTTTAGATGAAAAAGAATAATTTGTAAAAAAAATTTATGATTTAAAAAATAGATTTTTGAAGGATCTTTTACTAAATATTTTATTAAAACTATTTTTTTTCAAAATTTCACACATATTTTGTCAAGAAAATATATTTTTAAAAATGATTCATTATAGATATTTTATCCCAAATTGTGATTCTAAAAATTCCATTTTAAATTTTCTAAAAAGTTGTCTTTTTAAAACTGATGTATAAATTTTTATTTTTAGAATATGTTTTGAAATATTTTATAAATAATATTCTATGTTTAAATTATATTTTAATATTTAACTCCAAAATATTTATCTCTTATGTATTAATGTTTTATGAATAACCTTATAAATTACTTTATGAAATACTATATTTGGGTTATTGAATTTTTGGAATCAACTAATCTGTTTTTAGGTCATTTTTTGTGATGTCATTTAGAAATATTATATAGAAAATTTTCATTACATGATTTCTTAATGATATAAGAATGATGGATTTCATGTGGTAATAATATGTATGTATGATTAATATGGTGTGGGTGGGCCTTATATAATTCCCCAATGCATTGGGTAAATATTTACATCTCATGAGATAACAATGGGAAAAGAATAATGATGGATGATCCACTATGGGAAATTGGTTTGGTGATACCTAATTCACTATGGGAAATATGTTATGATCCTTTATAAACTATGGGAATCTGTTATTTCGTTCCAATCTGTTAGGGGAAACATTAATTGATTCTATATACAGTATGTTATGATTTCTAAGCTTACTTATATGAGGTAATTATATATTATTTTCACGTTTTATAATACATTGAACGTGATTATTATCTAATGAATTTTTTGTAAACATGAAATATCAGTCATATATGATACATCTTTTTAGATGATTATGAGTTACATCACACAATCAAATGTCTTAGTATCATAATGGTTTAGTGCCTTTGGAGGGTAAGTACATAGGTACATAATCTTTTTATTTAGTGAAATGTCTTCAATGTTTCCCACAAACATTATCTAATTTTGTAATCTTTATAGACAATACATTTATGAAACCATTCTTCATAACCTTGGGAAGGAAAACATAAAAATAATGTTATCTCAGATGCTCAATAAGTGTAATAAAGGGAGATTCATGAGAATAACATGAACATTATGGTATCATAACATGAGAATAAAATTTGGAAACCTTACCCTAAATATAAAAGATCATAATATTGAGTCATGGAATAAATATTTGAAATTAATAAGATATAAATATTATTAAAATCATGGAACGTGTGTCATGAGAGCATAAAATTGTCACAAGATACTGAATTTCGGAATACATATAAGAATAGAAATATTTTCTATATAATTCAAGGCTCACTACCAAGGCTATCATAGTGGAATGTGTTCACTCTATAAACAATAAAATTTTCCCAGGATCACTCCCCAGATCATAAACGTTAATCAAAGTTCACCTCAAAGATAATCATAGTGGACAATGTCCCTTAATAAATCAGGTTCACTCCCCATTAGAATTTTTTCACTCCCGTAAGATTAAATCTATACCCACATCATTTTAAAAAGATATATATCCCACTTATCCCATAATAAAAATCATACATATATTTTTACTCAGATCATATAAATCCATCTATAGCCAATTAAGTATATTTTCATAGAAACCATTTTATTTGGAAATAATCATTGACACTTATAAAGGAAAAATTAAAATTAATTTAAAACATTTATTGAGGAAAATATGCTTTCTTATCTGAGGAAACACATTATAAGACCAAAAACATTTAGAAAATACTTGTCCTCAAACATATCCTTTAAAAATTACAAAGGAATCAATAAAAAAATAATGATCATGAAGGTGGGAAATTCTATTCACGTTGTATACATTAAAAATATAATTCCTTTCATATTTTTAGTAAAATATATTCTAGAATTTTCTTGAAATTGAAATGAATACTCGTTTGATTTTTTTTAAGTAAAACATGTGTAAAACATTATTTAATAATTCATTTCTAGATTTTGAAAATCATTTTTTATTTTTTATAAAAAACATGGTTTTATAATAAAAACGATTTTCAACTAAAGATTATAATTAAGATGAAAATCTACATTGTTTATAAAACTCGTATTGGGGACATGAATTTGGATATGAGCCTATTTAGTAATTAAGGTCATATCTTAACTATTGTTGAGAAAAATATTTTATAATTCATGGAGTTAACTTTTAGGAAAATTTTTCAGAGTTTAGAGATTAAATTTGAAGTATATGTGAGTGTTGAAGGGGTGTAGTCGCTACACCTTTTTAAGAGATGACAAGGATTTGTTTTTGGAATAACCCTTACATTTTCATTAACGTAGCATTACTATTAAATAGTCAAAGGCCATAATAGAAAAAAATATGAAATAAATTTTATTAATATTAAATGATTTTAGGACATTTATAAACTCTCTAAAATGAATTTAATTTTTTTAATCAAAAAGAAAAGAGATAAATACAAAAAAAATATTTATTTATGGGGAAATATAGACTTTTAGATTTTATAAATTTCTTTTCTTGTTTATTAATTATGTTTATTATATTTAAATGACCAATTTATCATTTTAAAAATTTTAGGGTCAAGATAACAAATATAAAATTTATAAATTAATTATTAAATCATTATTATGACTTAAAACATGTAGTATCTAAAAAATAGTTTTTTATGATTAATGAATTAAATAGATGTTCATAATAAATTTTTTAAAAATTAATTCATACAGAATTTAAATGTGATGATTCTAAAAATTCGGTTCATTTTCTATGAATAATTTTACAACATAGTAAATTTATATTATTAACATAAAAAGTATTATTTTTTGTATGATACATTATAATAATGTTTATAAAAAATGCATTTATAGTTTCTTTGAGTTTATGATCCTGATATTTTTTAAATTAAATATATTTTTTATTAAATACCAAAAAATCAATCCAGAATAAGAAATTTATGACCATTTGTTAAAGATGAAATAAAAGTATACAAGGAAGATGTGGGGTCAAATAAAGGGACTTTTCTTTATCTAGAAAAAATAGAGGTAGAGATCATAATATGATAGATCAATTAAATAATAAAAATAATAAACAATTTCTTACTTAATCATTGAATTACCAAAATTTTCGATTCTAAGGATCTTTGTATTGATCATTTTATAACCATTAAAAGAAGATCTGGTAAAAATTGTGTTTGATAGGTTCGAATAGTCCTCTATGGATTTCTCTTTTGAGGGGTAGGAATGAAACCATCAACATTGAACATTTTTTATTTCCATTTATGATATAATAATTAAATGAGGAATGTACACCACTTCATAAAGCCTTGGGGGAGTTATATCATTCACCAATCATCATCAGAGACATTATCCCATATATAAGATATTCTTGAAGAATTAAATATATTATGGATCTTTTTATTAAAATCAATTTTTTTTTAACATCATGTTGGTTGAGACCACGATGAAATTTTTTCTATCCTAAATAATCAGATGCAATGAATTGTATGTATCTTATCCCCAAAATCTATGGGTTTCTATAAGTGTTCTAAAATACTGCACATTGAATAACTTCAAGAGTATCTAGTTTAGTAGGATGAACCGCACCTTCTTGATACTATTTGGTGAAGCCACCTATATTTTTATGAAAGTATCCAAAGAGGCACCCCCTACACCAAGTTTTCTAATCTCATTATTAGAAAGAACATCCACCTAATCTCTATTATTTACATTTCCTAATGCATCATCATTCCCTCTTTTCATTCCCCTTTTCCAATATAAATATAAACCATTCCATTTAAACTATAATAAGAATAGATCAACTCCCTGCAACATGTCTCTTTTAAGTGACCATTCATCTTGAATCCATAAAAGAAGTTAGGAATCTTCTTATATTTTATTTTTAGATCAACATAATTATTATTTCTTGAAAGAAAAACATTTTTAAGGAGTATAAAAGATAGATTTACCTCAAGAAGGATCCATAGAATGTATATGAACAAAGCCTCTTGATTAACCTTGTCCAGTTAAATGGGTTCTACAATCGCTCAGGAAATATTGAAAATAATTATTAGGTTCCAAATAATCCAATTCAAACTAAAGACATGGACCAAGATTTGCACTCTGATATTGATAAAAAATAGATTAATGTTAGCATCCCAATATTTGATAAAAAATATAACTGGTTTTAGAGTAATGAAGAAACATCCCCATGATCTTATTTTTAAGATACTTAGATAGATAGAGAACATGGAAAACACAACTGCCAATTGAAATGTACCTCTAACAATCAATTCCCAAGGTTTCCAAAAACCCAGTAGTGAAGGTAATCCTCCCTCTATGGTTGAAATTCTTAATTTAAGATAACCCAGAAACAATAGAAAAATTAAAATTATTTTTTCAAAAGGAAATTTATTCTAGTTTGTTGAGAATATATGAATTTTATCCCCTTTTGATTAATGTTTTGTGACTCTTTTTAGAGGGATAAAATTCATTGAATTTCTATTTTTTGTAGCCATAGACTCTATCTCATATGAAGAAATTTTTTCCTTAACCTCTCTTGATGCCCCATCACTTGAAATAGGGTCAGTGAGGTTTCCCCCCACTAGAATCTCAACCTCAATTTCTCATTGAAATGCCATGTAAACCTCAAAACCCTTGCCCATAAAACACCCTGAGATTGCATCATGAGCTCCACCTAGAGAACCATCAAATATATTGTAAATAATAATTTATACAGAAATTAGGATGATCATAAGGCCAAAGCACCTCAACCATGTTTTATTAAATTTTTAAAAATAAATATTATTTATATGAAATTTTATTATAATTTAGGTAAAATTTCTGTTCCAATAGTAATGTTATTATTCCCAATGGTTGACTATTATTCCTCATAGTTGTGTTACTATTCCAATTGTCACATTTCTATTCTAGTAGTCACAAAACCTCATATAAATACCTCTTAGCATATTTATTAATTATTTACATCAATTCACCCAAAGGATATATATTTTTATTTTCAAAAAGGAATATTGATTTTCTAATATTTTACTTAGTTTCCATTGTGCATTTTATTAACGTGATAATTCTAGGGGATTAGAAAAAGGCAAATTTTCTCATTATAGTTTTTCTATTGACTATTTTTCCCATTTTTATATTTAGAATTATCACGGGCTTAATAGTTGACTAATCTAATGATTTCCATTAATAAAAGAAGAAGTTTTTTATTTTTTTATGTGTTTCAAGTGTATAATACTTTACTATTTAATATGACATAATTATATAATAAACAAATATATTTCAAAATTTCTAGGACATTAAATTTATCATCCATTTATACATTTTATCGATGAAATTTATACTCATATTATTATTTCATAATATGTGAGGGAATTTATGTTCTATTGTTTCCTATATTTCTCTTATCTCCTCTTCATAATTATTGTTTTTCCATAGTACTTTTAATTTGTGAGTTATCTTGTTGGATAGAACATTTTATTTATATTCCCTCATCATTACTGAATAATATTTATAATTTAGGTTATTCTCAAGTTGTACCACCTTCAGATTCATCAAATATGAGCGATCAGGTATGTACTTACTTATGAGGGATACATATGACATAAAATAAACATGATCCTTGTTTTGTGGAAGTGCTATCCAATAGTCCATTTCTCCTCTATGATCGAGGATATAAAATTGTAAAATATACCTAGGGATAAGATTTCATAACGTTATAAACAACATGACACTATTTGGTAGTTATATTCAATGGATGTATTTGCCTCTAACTTTTTTGACTAAGTCCCTTCAATGGTTTTTAGCAATGCTCTTCTGCTAATAATGAGAAACATTTATATGTTGTTTGATTAATTAAAATTTATCAGTCATTTCTTAGATAAGATAACATCCAAGTACCTTACATTCACCAACTTCATCCCAACATGTAGAATTTACACATCAATTCACATGTAGAGCTTCATATAGGGCCTTTTGAATACACCAAATGAAGCTATTTTTAATGGGAACCTATCTATTTGGAGACATAGATCATATCGTATTTTAAATTCCATTAAGGGTGTTCTATGTATTTTTTTAGTTTCTAAATTTTCAACTCATATTGTTCATTATTTTTTGGGTGATTTTTCATAATAAAATCTATCTCAATATTCAAAACGTATTGAAGTATTCTCCAAGATTTAGGGGAGAACGTTAGATCATGATCCCAAATGATCAAAATTTGTGCCCCATTAGGCCTCACTAATCCCATTACATATTTTATGGAACTTTTTCCAAGATGAAAATAATAAAAAATAGTTTTAAAGTGGGAAATCATGGTGAGTCAATACACCAAAATCAATATCACATTTCTTATTTTTATTTCTTCAATAGTCCATTTAAAATGTTTGTGATGATGTTATCTTATTTCCATGAAGTTATGGGTAATGGTTTCATTATCCTCTTAGAATTCTGTCACACTTATTTAACATTATAATATATTGAACCCTTTGCGGTGTACTCAGTAATATCATTATTCAGGTTTCCCCAACATAATTTCTCTATAATATCAAGGATGTTTTTGATATTTTATATATGGATCGAGATAAATGATATATGAGAATTATCCAATAGATATTTTATTATCTTAGGTGGTGAATTAACAAAATGTTTTGTTCCTAAATGAATGGATCCATCTTCATTGATATTGAATTCATGAAACATCTATTTCATAGATACTTACACATTATTTTCATGCTCAGGATCATCCCTTTGTTCCTCCTTGGTCATCTCTTAGATAGATAGCTAGACAATCATTTGGGAAAGGTAGGATATATTTCATGCTATTATACTTTTTCTCATCCATTAATGATTCTGAATCATTAATGTTAAGATCATATCTTCTAACTCATGATCATGAATCAAGTATTTCTACTCACGCATCTTAAACGTTTTTGAGGAATATGAAATAAATTTGTAATTTTACATGATTACACAACCTAAAACATTATATGAAACATCATTTTATATCACAAACCATTTTTAAATTGAGGTCATTGTGAGTGAAATCACAGTTAATAGCCAATTGATGATATCCCTAATCATTTCTCGCATTATTCCATCTATATATATATATATATTACCCCATTCCATGTTTACATTTTTAGTGGGATAGAATATCCTGAGAATCTTCTCAAAATTAGTCAAAAAAACTATGTAATCCAAGAAAACTATAGATCTTTGTGACACTTGAGGATACATGCTATGTATCAATTTCATTTTAATTTTGAAGTGTATACAAAGATTCTATCACTTGTGATCACATGCTTCATGAATCTGACTTTCTATATCCTGAAGATTCATTTTCTATAAGTCACATAAAACATATCCCATATTAATGTATCCATCATAATACTAATATTATTGTCGTGTTCCCCTATTTAAATGTTGTACATTACAATATCATCAATAAATACAACCATAAATGTTTTCAAGTATGTATCTAAATACTCTATTCGTCTAATCAATTATGCTTACAAAGGAATTTTTAAGATCAATGAATATAATAATGAACTCATTGTATCTATATATTATAGAGAAGAATATATATTAAATATATTCCTTCTCTATATTAAATTGATTATATTCATAATAAATATCCACCTTGGAGAAGTACCAAGACCCTTAATGTTGTTTGAATAAATCATCAATCCTTGGGATGAGATACCTTTACTTTATTGTGATTATATTTTTATCTCAATAATCAATTCCCATCCACATTGTTTCATCCTTTTTCTTGAAAAAGAGCATGGGTCCACTCCATGGTGTTGCAATAGGTAATATGAACCCTTTTTCTAAAATATCATTAATTGGGTTTTAAAATAATTAAATTATATTAGGTCCATCATGTAGGGGAATTAGGATATAATAGTGGCTTTTTATATGAGTTTTATTGATAATTCTACCTTAATATCTGGGTGAAGGTGCAGATACTCCTTGAGAAATACATTGGTATTTTCACTAACAATGGGAATTTTCTCAAGGTTGGTTTCTTCTTTGAACAAACCATTTGATCAGGACATGATTCTTCACTAGTTATCAACACTCAAAACATTGTGGTTTTTTCCCAAAGTTATTCATGATATTTTTAAAATTTATATAGGGGCATGGGATGGAATAGAATATAGAAATTGAATGATTTCTTATTGAAAGTTGATATGAGGTATATTTAACAAGATACCATATATACCCTATATAACATGATTTTTTTCAAAGGGAAGGATTATGAGATTCACTAGAATGCTCTTACCACATATGCTAATAGGTTAAGAGTCCAACACTTCGGTTACAATGGTAACACTACTAGATGTATATATAGATTTTTGTACATTATGGTATCATGTATGTGATTTCATAGTTGTAGAAATCAAGAATGATATTTTGGAATATGTTTCATCATAATGAAATCCATTTTTTTCATTATATAGTGAATAGTATGTGTATATTGTATAACTTTATTTTCATGTTACACCATGGGGTATAAATTTAATCATAATTCCCTTTATCACTCATATTTTGTGGTTACTAACTATTATTAGCCTCAGAGAACCATAAATTAGTGAATTGGATTGCAAAGTTCCATTTATCATTATTGTTGAAGAAATGAAACATGGTTAGTGTAATGGGAGGTTCCATTATTTGCTCTATCACATTGTCCCTCTTATTCATGTCCCTTCGATATTCATGGTCTTAGGGTCCTTCTATCCCAAACATAGAGAATATTATAAACCCTTTAATGAAATTCCCCTAATTCTACTTCCTACATATTTTAAATGTGGGAGGTTAGATCTTCTTTCCACTTTCATTTGATCCAACATCTTGATAATCTATTCATCTCATATTATATCTATCCCCTTGGGACCATTCTGAAAGAAACATCTCTACTTCCATAACACATAAAACAACTTCTCTATTAGTCCTAATGTCTAGGATAAATAGATACCTTAATAGTTGTGTTTTTAAACCACAATTTAATGTATCTATTTTTCTATCAATGTTGATAAAAAACTGGTGTTTTTCTTTCATGCCTTGATAAATTTTCATCATATGTTATGATAGATTCAATCTCATTTTTCTTAAGATCTATTAAATCTCCCTCCATAATTATTTGAATACTTTAAAAGAAAATGTTATCAAGAAATATATTTTTAATGTATTCCAACATCATTTATTCCTTTTCATCAATTTTCATTGTATCCTTTATCAATGATAACCATTTATTAGAATCTCCATCTAAATGAAAAATGGGAAGATTAACATTCTCTTTAATAGAATAGTGGGGAACATAAAATATAATTTTCCTTGAGTTAACCAAATATTCCAAAAAATAGATTAAAAGATCCAAGAATAGTAAGTGGTAATTTCAATATAAAAGACTTGATAGTTTGTTTGTCATTAATGGGTGTACCCAGATTCTCTATATGTTTTGTTTTAATTTTTTCCCCCCAAGATAGCTAGGTAAGAATAAATATAAATTTCGTAACAACACATCTATTTTAATTTGGAATGTCATTTAAGGAATCATTTTATTGTCTCTCACATGTGTTGTTCTTCTGGTTTCTCCTAATTTCAACAATTTCATAAAATAAAAAAGGTTTGAATAAAAAATTAGTAATAAACATTTAAAAAATTATTTCGTTCCATTTATTAATTAGTTATAAAGTATTATCATATGGGATCCTTATTTATCTGTTTTTTATAAAATTATGCTTTAATGTTCATAAACTTTAATATTTTTTAATTTCAAATGAAATAAATAAATTATCTATATATCCTTCATCCTATTTTGTATAGAATTTATGATTATCAAAAACAAAACCCCAAGGAGTTCCGTACTTGGGGTTCATATATTCCTATTTGTTTTGTACTAGGTGATGGAAAATTTAACACTTAATCATTCCTTTAAGTAGTTATTAAACCTATGAAAATATTTTTAAAATCCACATCCTCTATAGTTTTAGATAGAGATTTTCTTACTCTGAATCTTATGCACCTATACTTCACCAAAACATCATGATACTTCCTATAAAACTCAACTTATACAATTGATTTTCTTTATGTTTTATATTCCTAGTTCCCAAATTAACTAAACCACTCTTTGATAAAAACACTATAAAACCAAATTATTTATATATGACTCTTTACTAATTTTATAGGAAAATAACATAATACTAATTCATTATGGGATCAAAAGGTTTAGTATCTTTAGAAAATTAGACTCACACATCATGGGTACATAATAATTTATTAAAATTATTCAATTCCTTATTTATAGAACTGTTAAAGATATTGTTCATTCCTTAGAACATGTATTACCATAAGGATATAAATCAATAAATGAGATGAGCTCAAATCCTAGTAAGGGGAGGGATAATATATAAGGAATATGAACCATGAATTAAAAGTACATTGTTTAACAAAATAATCCTCACCATATCATAAGCATGGGATAATCAATATAATCCCAAGGCACTAATTTGAAAGATGAATGGAATTTTGAATTTTATAATAATGAATCATTGTAACATAGTAGTTAAATACAACTCATTTTTGTGAGTAAATCTTTCATCACGTTTACACAAAATAGATATGCATAAATCATAACATCATAATTGTGAAAATACATAGATTCATGTTCACACACAATACACATAATCATGGGAAATATATCTTATTAAGTAATTCATTTGAAGTTTATATAATTATTTCCCCATCGAAATAATAAAATGCACATTATCATGCATTCAATATGGAAGGATAACATATAAAAATTATAGTCATGAAATGATCACCTGAAAATGAATGTGTTTTAATTTTTTTTGTAAATAATATTTTGATGAATAAAACTTGGGGTTCCATAATGAAAAAGGGAAATAATATTTTGGAATAAAATATCATCATTGATTAGTGGAGGAGAAACTAGTCAATAGGATTAAAATTTATATTTTAAAAAATAATGTCTCTTTGAAAAATATTTTTATTTTTATTAAAAATAATTTTGACAAGGTAGAAGCATATATATCCCCAGAAATAGTTGGAAATAGTTGTTAAAATAAATTTTATATAAATTATTGGAACATAATTAATGATTATAATTTGAAAGATGAGATAATTTAAAAAAATGAGTTGGGATTGAAAATCCCCATACCTTCAATCAGGTGGTCTTTCATCTTAGTTACATATTCTATATAATAAAATTCTGTTTATTAGAAATTGAAATGATAAGTTTATTATATTTATTTATTTCATTATTTATCTATTATAATTAGTAGATTATATTTTATAATATTATTTTTGAAACATAAATTTTATCAATTCCTTGTTTTCATAAAATTTTCTTCTATCTTTTCGATTCTGTTATTTTTTTACACTTATTTTCATACAAGTTAACTTAATTCAAAAATTTAAAATATATGAAATTTAATTTTTATACATTAGATAAAATTATTATTATTCATCCACAAATGTGGTGATAAGAAAATAGTTGTAAATGTCCATGTATTTGGTTTTCCGCCATAGATGAGACATTGTCAAAAGAGGAGAAAGTGAAGTATGAAATATATATGTCTTAAATATAATCGTCATAGAATTTTAAAATCATCGACATAATTGTAAAATAATAAAAAATTAATGATAGAATATTTGGTCTTGAAATGGATAGATAAAAATAGTAAGAGAAAAATAAATTTAGAGAAAGAGTTGATGAATTCTTACCCTCTTTTTGGTGTTTCTTTTTTCCAAAGTACTACACACCTTGAATGGTAAAATTTGAGTGATTCTAGAATGTACATAAGGATTACAATGTTTTTATGTTATGGAATTTGGGAGGTTCTATGGATTTTGTAAGAGTGGTAGAAGTGGTTTAACAAGGTGACGTGTTGGTGGTTTTATTGCTGTGGAGAGGGTCGTTTTTAAGTTATAATAAGGACTAAATTGTTATATCCAAGCTAAAAAATTGAGTTGTAATTTTGTAATATTTTTGACATTAAGAAATATAGTTGAATACATTAACATGATATTAGGACTTTAGAAGACATTATAGTTAATATTTTCCATTTTAATCAAAATGAAAGTAGAAAGAAATAATTTTTTTTAAAGGGACACTTTAGCCTTCTAGAATTAAGAAATTAGTTTTGAGGTTTAAAAAATATGTTTAAAGGTTTTAAATGAAATATTAATATTATTAATATTATTTTATTTTGATATAAATAGTATAATATTTATTAAGTCGTTATTACTTATTATTATGTTATAAAACATGTTTTTGACCAATATTATTTTTACTATTCACAAAATAAATGAAGATTATTAAAATAATTATCCAAAAATAGTCATCGCTAAATATTAGCATGTTCATTTTGAAAATTATATTTATTTTTTCATAAATATTTAATAACATATGTAATTTTAATTATTAACATAAAAATTATGATATTTTCAAAATACATTAAAATTCTTTTTACTAAAAATCTGGTTATAGTTTCTCTAAGATTTTAATATTCATATTTACTTCATGAAATTAAAATATGTATAGATTCATAAATAACTCATGATTATTTGTATTTATATAATTTGTTTTATTTGAAATTCATATTCTTATTATAAAATTTATATTCCAATTTTCACATAACTTTTTATAAGTACATCTTCATTATTTCATTCATCATTCACCTGAATTCCTCCCAAGGTTCTATATTTTATATTTTCTAAAATATTTATTTCTATAGAATTATTTTATCTATTTTATATAGCGTTGTTCATGTGAGTTTTAATTCTAGTTGATAGCGATAATCCAAATTAACCCATCCATCCTTTTCAATTTTCTAGTTTTATGTCTCATTATAATATTAGTAATCATTATTGGTTTAGTTTTTGACTAATGAAACGATATTCATTAATGAAATAAAGTGTTTTCGGTTTTCATTTGCATTGTATGTGTATTTTAAAATATTATATAGTATAACACACAATAATTTAGGAAATGAATTGTATTTATAATTTTAGGGTCATTACAAATATGCATGATGGTGTGATATTCTACATCATGCCACAATGATACTTTTCTTATCACTTTGATTGAATTACATTTCCTCTTAAAAACTTTGACATTAGTTCACTAAATAATGTCACTAGATTCACTTGATTTATAAACGTAAATTGTATATTCTTGAATAAAAAATCCTCACAAATTATACTAACTGAATTAATCAAACATTTCATGTGTTACAAATTTGGAAAGAGTATGTTAGTCTTAAAAAAAATATTCCCATTCCTATTCTAATTATTTTATCAAAAACACTTTCTAAATGTAAATTATTAGAATGTTTTTTCCATTGAAAATATACTAATTTTAAACAGACTGATGAATCAAACATGGTGACCTAAAGATTATAATTTTTATAGATAAATCTTATATTATGTTACTATTGAGTCCGAAATTCTATTTGTCACTTTTCCATTCCTTTTGATTTAGAAATCCGAAACTACTTCTTTAAAAACATTTACTTACATTTCATGTACAAAGTGTTGTTAGTATATTTTTTGTAGAAAACATTATTTTTTAACATAATTTGAATATGTTTTTTTGTATTTTAATATAAACATTAACATTATTCATTAAGACTATCATAATGAGGTTGTGTCCCATAAAAATTAAACTTCATATTATAAGAACTATTTTAAGGCTTTCTGCATTTTCTTTTATACTAAAAAAATATTAACAATTGTAATGGTACTAGTACTGACAAAAATCAGAATGACCCTAATGAATATTATAATAATAAATTTTTTAAAGAAGTCTATTAGATTGACATAAGTATAAAATCGTATTCAAAAGACTTATTTCTAATGTATGGAAATATTTCTACACAGTTATAGTGTAATCCAAAATGACCTCAGATGTTTTCTTATGCCAGATGGGTATGATCTCTCATGTATTTGGTTTCGATGTCATTATGACAAAAATAGAGAATATATAACCATTGGTGAGGAACTAATAACATTCAGAAGATTCTTATAAATACTCGGTCAATAGAAGAGTTTAGAGCTTTTGGTATCAGGTAAACATTCCCTCTCAAATTAATATAATGTTTACATTATGTGAAAATCATATTCCTGAAATTTTTTATTCCTTAGAAAAGAATTTTTAAGGAAACATAGATAGGTTTTACCTTATGATTTTTATTTTTGAAATCATTTGTGCGATGTTCATGATTATGATCTGAGCTTTCGGTGATATATATATGTAGAATGTAACACCTTGAGATTTTGTGTAAAATGTTTTCTAAATTAATTTATTCTTTTTGATATATTGAAATTCATGAAATATTTAAAAATGTTTATTTTATAATAAATAACTATATTTGGATTGCATTATAAGTAAAATGAAGTTAATCATTCACTACATGAAACATAAATTTTATTATTCTCTACACAGAACATCGAGGTTAGCTTGCATCAGACAGAATAATGACTTTTCTCAATGCCTGGTGTAACCCACAAGACCGATTATTACCAAATAATGATATATTATTAAAATAATATTATTTAATGAGATTTAACATAGTAGTTTAATTTAATATTATAAGATTAACTAACTTATAGTTCAATTCATTGGTTACCTATTAATCAAAAAATAATATAGAAACCAAATGAATATAAATGAAATGATTTTATAAAATACTATTTTCATATGAAAAAGATACTTTATCTTAATATGTTAAACATATTAATATTTTATGATATTAATTAAATTTATATGTTATATATTCAAAAAATATATTTTTTTATATTAATCCAATTTATTTTATATCTTTAAGATTAAAATAGATCCAATATTACATATAAAACCTATAAATGTTTAAAATCATTTTTACCACCTTTTAATGGAGAATATATTTTAAATATAAATTTAGATCTTACATAAATATAATATGACAAAATTAACTTCAAATTTGAAATAGATACAAAAAATTAGGTTAGGGACAATTGTTATGTATTTTTTTGAGAAGCTTCATTTTTAATGAATAATGGAAAATACTGAATTTTATTTCAAAATAGATTTTTAACATAAATTATTTATAAGGATAAAATAAAATTTAACTTGTTTTGAAATTATAATTAGATCAAAATTTTATAAGTCAACCCAATTCAGGTTATTGGAATCAGTTTCAATTACAAATTGAATATAAAAGCGTAGCAAACCTTAGAACGTTTTTACTTTAAAAATAAGCATTCTCGACCCAACTGCATGATTAAATTTAAATTAATTATTACCTATTCTATAATTGGAATTTGGAAAATGGATTAAATAATTGTTATGAGAATAATTTATTACTTCTAATAAGTTTAACATATGTTTTCACCAAAATTATTAGTAGAAGTAATTAAAAATGATTACACCGACTAAGGTAATATTATGCTGAACTTTAGACTAATCCTTAAACTTATGGGTCTAAATAACCTATAACTATACCTAAAATCCCATTAATGTACATATATATAACAAATAGAAAATTTTCTTTACTTTTTATGAATTTTGGATCCACTTTCCCTAGAGAAATAATTTGTGTAATTCTCTTTCCCAAATTTTACATGACTGTCACTCCTCATCTACTATAAAAAGGATTCCTCTCCTCCCACTTCCACACACCTATCAAGATAAATTACCTAAAAAAATATCTACCCATGTAGATACTAAACATCACTCCACACCTTATAAGATCCTCCCCTTTGGAATAATGTAATTCATGGAATACCTTCATTGATAACCAAAAGGAGTTACCAGAATTTGAGGTAACATTCTTCTTAAACACATTTTATTTAAATTAGATTCTCTGCACATAAATTCTTATTAATTTATGATTGTATGACCAAAATAGTATAATAAATATACTATAATGTTTTCCAGATAATATTTTTAACTACACTTAAACACACTTCTATCTAATGGGTAACAAACACATTATTTATGTGTTTGGCGAAATACCACTTCACGAAGCCATGGTTCTTCATTTTTTCTTTTCGGCCTCTCATAGTTTACATTATGATAGGAATTTTTTTATAAATTTTATATATTATATTTATTATTTATTTATGATTATTTAATCCTTTTATAACACAAATATTTATACTTTCTATTCGGTATAAATATGATAATTTCGTTTGAGAATGTGTGGACTACCACCCCTCATTGCGATCTGATTCATTAATTCACTAAATATAATGTATTAAGGATTTGTTTGATGAATCTATATGATATATGTAACGTATAATTATAATTTTTTTTATATTATGTACATTTATATAGATATTTCATTTTTATTCATTCCTTAAATACAATAATAAAACTGAAACAATGTTCATGCGTTTGTACGGCCTACCGTCTCCCTAAATGGTGTATTAATTTTAATATTCAATATTTTATTTATTATTATAATATAAATATAGTTAATATAAATGATAGTTATATAATGGATTAAATACTGGAAACCATGATATAATTATAAGAACAAAATATATAACAATTTAAGATACATGCGAAGAACAATGTGGATATTAACTGAATTGAATCATTGAGATATAATTGTTCAAAAGTTGATAATATATGGTCATAATAAAACCATATATGAAAAAATATATAATAATATGTTTATGGTATATATTTATAGTAAACATTTATTTAATATACAGAATGTTTGTATGTGTGCAACAAGAGTCAAGACACAATATAAGGGATTTCAACTCACTTTTTATTTCCATGAGATACATGACTTATTCAGAACTCACATATTTTGTGTGGTGCATATAATGAAAATGAATGTATTCTAAAAAATTTATTCATAAATTTATGGAAATTTACATATCCATTTTATGATCCTTCATTCATGGTTTTTATGCATCAAAATTTACCAAAAGTGTAATGTTCTTTTTGCATCAATTTTCCTTCATTGAGACACATGTCATGTTATGAACCTATATTTTTATATTACGTGCATATAATTCCTTTTACATGTTATATCTAGAATATACAAATTTTAATGATACTTAATCTTCATTTAATGTCATTATTTCCAATATATTATGATTCAATGTTACCAAAGTGGTAATAGTTTTTTGGTATAATCTAATCGTTTATCGAGACTATATATGATTATATTTCAGTGGATGAAATATTTGGATCTATCTCTCAATAAGTATCATGAATTTTATTTCCTTATTTATAATAAATGGTATATCTAATTAATTGAACAATTTTACCACTCTTTCTAATATAATATTATCAAGAAGTTCTCTTTAAGAATGCCCAACATTACACTATTTTCTGTGGGAATTTCTTGTTCCTTCAAACCATGTTTTCCAAAAAGAAAACATAAAAAATATTATTATATTATTATATAATATTTAAAAGATACTTATTACCATGTTTTTCATTTTAAAAAAATTGTTCTTAAAAACAATCACCTTGACATTTTCTGGTCAAGACACCTATATATCCTTTTTATAGTGAAAAATGAATGTTTGTCATGTATAGATTTTACTCACCGTTATGATTGACATTCAGTCGAAACATCTATTTAAACATTAAAAAACAATTTTTATTAAAATATTTTTTTTCATAATACTCTATACCTTTATTGTTTTTATTTTTTTTTTCAATAAAAAAGGATTTCAAATATGTTTTGTGGTACTCAATGTTTCCTTTAAATATTTTCCAAGCTGTTATTTTATAGAAAATGATTTTCAAAAAATGTTTTATTTTTAAAAATTAATTTCAAACATATTAATTATTTATTTATATGTTTCCAATGTATTTTCAAAGAAATGGTTTTCAAACCGTTTTCAAGATTAATTGATAATTTTTAAATTTGTTTTCAAAGAAATGATTTCTAAATCATTTTAATGATGTCTTTAATAGTTTTAAAATATTTCCAATGAAATGGTTTTCAAAATGTTTTCAAGGTTTAAAAATATTTTTTCAATTTTTTTTCAAGGGAAAATGTTTTTTAAAATTATTCAATGTTATTTTATATGCTCTCAATGAAAATATTTTCCAAAATGTTTTCATGTTTTTATAATTTTTTACGGAAAATGGTTTTCCAAAATGTTTCAAGATATCTTTAAAAGTTTTCTTGATTATTTTTAAGAAAATATATTTCAAAATGATTTATTATTAGAAAATAATTTTCCAAAATATAATGTATATTTTCATTGATAAATCTTTTCAAAATATAATTCAAAATTATTTTCCATTGAGTATGACATCTGTTTATGTTACTAATTGATTTCATAAAAATAATCTGAATATTTCAATCATATTATATATATAAATGGTTTATGAGTTGATGTTAAAATATTTATCAAACCCATTTTCCTTCCACAATTTATATTCTTATTAAAACTGCTTTTTTCACTAGTTATGATTTCTTAATGTGATTAACAAAACCTATCTAGTTTCATTGGATTTTTTGTGATGATATGTTAATGTTTCTAATTTAATTTCATAGGTTATGATTTGATGTTTATAAAAATACCTCTTTTTATGGATAATTTATGGTAAAAGGCTTATTTTGTTAAACATGTATAAATGTTGTTTTTATAAGATGTGTGTGACCTATATCTATATCCAATTCATTAGGTATGACTCATGTGTATAAATTTTATGCATAATCATTATAACATGTTCGCAATGTTATGCATTAACCTGGTTTCATGTCCATATGTTTATGCATGAAATTTATTACATTCTTACAATTTTATGAGTAAACCTTTTTATAGGAGCATAATGATATGAATGAATCTAATTACATTTTCACACTATTATGTAAGGACCTGGTTTCATGTCCATATGTTTATGTGTAAACCTGATTACATGTTGAAAATTTTATCTGGGAAACTAATTCCATGTTAAAAACATTATGTGTAGACCTCGTTGCATGTCCATAAGTCTATGCAATGGCTTGATTTTATTTCCTTATCTTAATGTGTAAACCTATTTTTACTTTTACATGTTTGAGATTTTATATATTGTTGTGCGTGCCAAAATTCCATGACTTATTTACATGTTCAACATTCATTGATTATTCTATTGAATTTATTATGATTTGTGTCTTATGATCTATTAATATTTATATCATGTATCATGATTATGATCTTTGTTATGAAAGGTACGAACTTAAAATGTTATCCTCACATTATCATACCCTTATATTCACCATATTCTTATACATTTTCCAAGCTTACCCTTTCTGAGCATTTGAGCTCACCCCATTCTTATGTTTCATTTCCCCAAGTTATGAATCAATGTTTTATGTAGAAGTACTAAAGGGTAATATATTTTCAAGAGACATTTAAGATCTTTCACCAAGATAAAATATTTTGTTCCAAGTTTCTAATGTCACTAAAATATTATAGTTCATGGGCTTTTAATTTTTTAATATACTACATATTTATCATAAATTATATAATATCCATGTATGTTAAGCGTGGATCGCTATAGTTTGTAACAAATGAAAGGTTTAGTCAAACATTAGAAACTAGGATGATAAAACATTACTGAGATACTTGGGTTTATTTCTAAGGATATTTCTAGGAATATCATTATGGATAAGTATAAGGTTGAGTTAATTCTTACGAAAATGTCAGGGAATTTTAGAAAAGGGTAGAGTAAATGGTTTCCTAGAAATACATCCCTATCTGGATACTACAAGTGGATGTGACTTTTTCATGGATGTACCTAGGTGTAACAATTCTAAAAATAAAACCTAAGCCTAACATGGGGTAATTTGGTATAAGACAACATTCCTTACTACACACCAGGTTTAAAAGTTGTGTGGGATATTCTTTGGGAATTCAAAAACTCAACATGACCTATCATGAAGGATTTAAATGGTAGTTGCCTATGAATAACAAAAGATAATCCGAGGGAGTAACAAATTATGTAGATTGTCCTAATTTAGACATCCTATAATTAATTTTTCAATAACAAGTCATTTTCTTCTATGATATGTGTTTTTCACCCTATGATTTCTAGTTTTAATGAATGGAGCGAACTAGAAACACCATGGTTAACATTAAATGTTTCATATGTCGATAGTATGGGCATTAAGAAAATCAATTTCCCATGTAGAGATCTCATAAAGAGAATCACGAAGGTGGAATGAGTATTGGTTGTACTTTGGAATATATAGAGACCCCAAATGACATGTGAAATGTATGTGATGTAATTTTAGTATTGTCTAAATTAAACATAATAATATTTGTCTGATTGATGTTTAGGAACTTTAAGACATGATACATATTTTATATTCTAGGAAATATTTTTTAAAGTTTAAGTTAATAAACCCTTAGTGAGGGTTTAAGAATAATGTTGGATGAATGAAGTATTTATGTTTTGGAATTCAAATATTATGTTATATGAATAATGTAATATATAATTATTTTTAGTATAGGTTTCCATATTGGAAAGGATGTGTTGAATGGTGGATTCATGGATTGGTGATATTTTGATTAATTTAAGGTAACGTTTTGTTAATGACTGATGTTGGGATAATAATCATTAGATAAATACACGTTTTATATGAATAAGTATATTGTATGGTAAATATTAACCTAGAAGTGATTATTGAAAAAGTGGCCAATGTCATCAAGGATGAAGTTTTCAACTTTGGGATTTAAATAATATATTCTATACACTTTGTAATAAAGAAGTATGCATGTTTTCCAAAACTATTTATGGTAATTTAGTTTATTAACATGTTTTAAGAGAATATAATATGATGGTATTCACATGCTTATAATATGAGAAAATAGAGTTACCTTATGATATTTGACGGATCATAGTGAAGCTAATTTAGTGTCATTCAATCTAAATTTTTTAATTTTATATTTTTCAGATGGGTTATAAGGTTAACTACTTATTGGATGTTTATGTTAATATTCATATTAAGTTTGTGATATTATTTTATTATCTTAGCATATGAGGATTTATTCAAAATGGATTACCTTCACAAATAATTTTGTGTTGATGGTAACTAATGGGACATATGATGACTTATCTGGGATCTCATGATTTGATAGTGCTTCAGATATTAAAAATTAACCATCCCTTTAGGAGAAAGAGGTGAAGTAAAAATTAGTCATGGCATGACAAAAGGGCTAGATTTTAATTATGAAAGGCAATGAAATCAATTACGTACAATATCTAATGAAAATTCATCAAACTTGGGGAATAGATCTTGAATCCAAAAAGGTTATCCTAGTTCATTCTTTTCCAATGAATCAAATAGTCACATATATTATTTATTATTTATTTAATTTTTATTGTAATATTTCTTTGGACATATTATCTATGAATATCCTTGAGAATATGATATTTAGATTTCTATTCTATCTTTATTTTTTCAATTTCCTCCTATGTTCTCCTATGAGGAAACTATGTTATATGTTTCTATGGATAACCGTTATGGTTCCAATTTTCACATTTTATGGGAAGTTTTAGTATTCATTTTTACGATTTGTGTTTCCATGAATGAAATTATAAATTATTAAACCATTAATAATCAAGAGGGATTTCAATGGAAAATTTAATTTTAAGGGGGTAGAATGTAGCCCCTTGAGATTTTTTGAAATATATTTTTTTAATTAATTTATTCATTTAGATATTTTCTATTTGATGAAACACTAAAGATAATTTATTTTTTATAAAGAAACTATTTTTCACATCATTTATATGAAGAATGAATTTAATTTTCAACTTCAAATAACATAAATTTTAACTTTCTTTACATAGAAAATTGGGGTCGGCATGCATTAAATAGAACATTGAATTTCCTCGATGGTTTGTGTAATATAAAAGACCGAGTTTTATATAATAACGATATTGTTTAATATGATATGTAATAAAAGTTAATTTTAATAATATTTTATTAACTAACATATAGTTTAATTAATAAGTTATTTATTAATTCTAAAATAATATAGAAACCAAATGAATATATACGAAATTATTTTATAAAAGACTTTTTTCATGTAAAAAAGATGATTTATCTTAATAAGTTAAATTAATTGATTTTGAATGATATTAATTAAGTGTCATGACCCGACCTTAAGACTCGTGTCGTAACTAACCCAAGCTCGCCTTCCATAGGCCAGGGGATAGCGACTAGCACCAAAGGCGTAAATCCCTAAGCTGGGAAGGCCTTGCCTTTATAAAAAGTGGTCACCCAAAATCAAAGTACACAACTGGAAGAAAAAAACTAAGTAAAACTGAATACAAAGGTAGTGCAGAAAGTAAGTGGGCTAGTATACAAACCTATCTGAACAACAAAAATAGGTACATGTTTAAAGGGAAAATAGCTCATGGATCATCTACCAGGGAATACTACCTGAAGGGTAGGTACAGATCTCGAACAACTCATCCCTAAGTTATGTTCCTTCTAGTCCAGCTCCGAGCAGCCTCATGTCCGTCACCCTCAGCCTCAATCACTACTGACCGTCGTCTGCACAGAACACAATAAGGTGCAAGCGAAGCCTGTGCAGGGGTGAGTATAACAATACTCAGTAGGGGACCCCGATACCCCTGAAGGTCTCCCCAAATCCACTAATGATAAACCATAGTAGAAAGATACAATCAGAAAGTATCAACCATCCTTACTTAGGTATATGCTCATACATGTACTTAAGTTACCAATCACAAACCAGCTCCAACTATTGAGACCAACCACATTCTGTTCCACAAGTGTACAAACACTTTCAAATAAAGTACGACACAAGGTGTATCCCATAGGTCCATCTCACAGAAGAAGTCCACCTGGGATTCACCACAACAAATCCATGAATAAATATCAATGAAGAAACATCCACCATTAATTAGGTATATGCCCATACATATATCTAAGTCTTCAAGAATACACATCTCATACATGATGTAAACATGAAGGTATTGACTCATCTCACAGCAAGTATACACAACATAAAAGAGAGTAAGAGATGATTAGTTGTATCGACTAAATCATCTTTAACTGTCAAACGACAGATATCTATAGAAAAATAAGACAGAAGTCTGTCGATGTTTTCGATCCTATGTGGGATCTCGGTACAAAAGTTGTTGTTGTCAAACCCATGAAATATACATGTCCAGTCTCATCACTATTTAACCCATGGAGGATCTAGTTCCAGTCTTGTCACTATCTAACCCACGGAGGATCCAGGTCCTGTCTTGTCCCTGTCGAACCAACGGAGGATCCAGGTCCAATATTGTCACTGTCGAACCCATAGAGGATCCAGGTCGAGTCTCATCACTGTCGAACCCACGGAGGATCCAGGTCCAGTCTCATCAGTGTCGAACCCACAGAGGATCCAGGTCCAGTATTTTCACTATCGAACCCACATAGGATCAAGGTCTTGTCTCATCACTGTCGAACTCATAGAGGATCCAGGTCCTGCAGACTCGATTACGGGATGGTCTTCTCCTCGAGCCAAGTGGTGATACATCAACTACCATGAAGTCTAGATTTTATATATCCCGTAGTTTTGTATCATCATACAGAACCCAATGCGACAAACGGTGCATCAATTGACACCGGGTCTATGATTTATTGGTATTTCCATTCCAGGGGCCTAGTTGATTTTTATGTTCAAACCGAACCAGCCATACCCCAACTACATCCAAACCTCACGTGGGTTATTCGAAAAGGGCATTATTGCTATAATCCTTCTGTCACCGTAGATGATTTGTCATTCGGACACCCGTATCCCAAAATGTGGGATAAAAGGTGTAATCGAGCCATTGATGGTCCGGGTCTGGTCTGACCCAGTCGGACCGACCTGGCCCGACACGGTCCAAACTAGAGTTTCACCTGGTCTGCGGGTCCGACTCGGTCCAAGGGGGCGGCCCGAAGTGAGGGCGCGACCTGAAGGCACGACCCGACCTGAGGGCGGCCCGACCAGAGGTGGCCTGGGCCGTGGTGGCTCTACTAGAGGCGACCCATCCCAAGGCGGCCCTGTCTGGTCGGCCTGGCGGCCCGATCGGCTTGGAGACAAGGTCAGCCTGGCGACCCGGCGGCCCGGTGCGGGTCCGCCTTAGCCACGACCAAGGGGAAAACGTGAACCCCCTGGTTTTTGAATGAAAAAGATGTTCTGGTATGATCCCAAAGCAGTGCTAGGTGGCACCAGTCCAGGTCACCGTGGGACCCTTCAGGTCCCACCTGTAGCGCGAACTTGTGGTCGGCTCAGTCCGTCGCCCTCCTCTTTCCGCAGCGGCCTATGGTCGTGGTTCTTCTCTAGCACAGCGTGACGACGCCGTGCCCAGCCCGTCCGATTGTCGTGGAATGCGTGGTAATGGATATTTATTCTGGTGTGGTGCAGTAGCACCGCGACCATCTGGCACCTCTGAAGCCCGCCAAGCCGTGACCACGTTCTTTGCGCGGTATAAAGACGCCACTTCCCTTTAGCGGCCCAGCGACCCTTGCACCGACGACTTCTTAAACCACCAGCTCGGTACTGGTCGTCACATATTCCATCACTGCTTGTCGATTCCCACCCATTTCTCTACTGCGATCCTCTCTTCTGGTAGCACCATTGCACCGTCTTCATCATTAACAAAAGATAATAACAAAGGGGGAGGGTCGGGCCGTGTTTATGTGATTAGATCCCTCCTCGTTATGGCGTTATCAAATGGAAAAACACATTTCATACATTCAACGACATAGGACGAAAATCATAAATCTAATCAAATCCTCTTAACTCAATTTTCAATGATCGTTGATGATGTCGCGGAAAGGAGGTGTCAATTCATCAATGTTAGAAAAGGGAAACGGGTAATCATCATTGGCGGATGAGAGTTCGGAGGTGACGAAGTCAAAGACGACGTCGGCGTTCTTTGTGGGCGTCTCCTTCTCTTTTGGCACGGTTGAAGATTGATTAAGGAGTTCTTTGATCTTCGGTGGATGATGAAGAGGAATTCTTCACATTCTCCATTTTGGTGATGCCCATGTGGCATTCTTCGATATGCTGTACAAATGGGATACACCTTGTTTTGTACTTTTTTGTGGAATTTTTCTACACTTGTGGAATGGAATGTGGTCGGTCTCAATAGTTGGAGCCAGTTTGTGATTGGTAACTTAGGTATATGTATGGGCATATACCTATGTATGGATGGTTGATACTTTGTGATTGTATCTTTCTAATGTGGTTTATCCTTAGTGGATTCTGGGAGACCTTCGGGGGTCTTCGGGTCCCCTACTAAGTATTGTTATACTCACCCCTGAACGAGCTTCGCCCGCACATTGTCATGTTCTGTGCAGATGATGGTCAGTAGTGATTGAGGTTGTGGCTGACAAATGGGAGGCTTCTCGGAGCTGGACTAGATGGAACGCACCTTAGGGACTATTTGTTCGAGATCTATACTTACCCTTCCAGTTGGATTCCCCAATTATCGATCTAGGAGCTATTTTCCCCTTTTTACTTGTACTTGTTCTTGTTGTTTAGTTGGGTTTGTATACTGGCCCACCTACTTTCAGCACTACCTTTTTATTCAGTTTTACTTAGTATTTTACTTCCAGTTGTGTACTCTCATTGCGTGTGAGTACTTTTTATAATGGCAATGCCTTCCTAGCTTAGGGATTTACGCCTTTGGTGCTAGTTGCCAGCCCCTGGCCTATAGAAGGCGGGCTTGGGGTAGTCATGGAATGAGTCCCGAGGATGGGTCGTGACATTAAGTTTATATGTTATACATTGAAAAAATATTTTATATATTCATACAATTATTTTTAAAATTTTAATATGAGAACCGACCCATAATTACATAAAAAACAAATATTATTATAAAAGTAGTTTTGAAATCCTTTTAATGGAAAACACATTTTAAATCTAAATTTTATAAATTTTATAAATCTAATATGTTAAAATTTTCATATTATTTGAAATATATACATTACAATTAGGTTTGTTCAAATTTTTGGAATTTTTCATTGAAGCATCATTTTTTAATGAATAGAGAAAATACTGAATTTAAATCAAAATTACATTTTCATCTAATTTCTTTATAAAGTAAAATTAAATTTTAAATTGGTTTAAAAGTTTAAAAAGATCAACATTTTATCATTCCACCCAATTTTGTTCATTGGAATCAATTTCATTTTGAAATTTAATATAAAAACATAAGAAATGTTTTTAATGTTTTTACTTTAGAAACCTGCATTGTCGACGTGACTATGAGATTAAATTTAAATTAATTTCTTCCAATTATACAATTGAAATTAAAAAAAATGGATTCCATAATTGCATTGTAGATAATTTATATTTTTTCATATGGTTAAATTTTGTTTTTGGGAAAAACAACAAGTGACTATAATAAATATTAATTACATCTAATAAGGTAATATTAACATTAACATAGAACTAATCCTTAATCATTATGGCCTAAATTTCCTATAAACATGTCCAAAAGAAATTTTATGGAAATATTTATACACTATAAACACTTTTATTATCATTGGACAATTATTGGATCCACTTTATCTAGGAAACATGTGGGTGAAATTTGATTTAAAAAACTCACTAGAGTGTCACTACGTCTACAATATAAAAAAGCATCATCTCCTCCCACTTCCTTACACCTATCCAGAAAAATTGTATAAATAATTATATACCCAAATATAAACTCAACGTACATCCCATAATCCTAGAATCATCCACTTGGGGTCAAATAAATACAAGGAAACACTTTGGTGCAAACGAAAAGGAATTAACTGAATAAGAGGTAACATTCTTCCTGAAGTTCATTTATGTTATTTCCATTATCCACCCCCTAAAATATTATTATGACATGATTTCATAAAAAACCCAATATCCTAAATAAACTATTATGTTTTTATGATATGTTTTTTATCAACAATTACACACACTTCTATCTAGTGGGTAACGAATATATTGTCTATATGTATGGGAAAGTACCACCTCACGAAACATTGATTATTTATTTTTATTTACCTTAAATAATTGTGGAAATTATGATGGAAACTATGTTTAGATATATTTATTATATTTACTATATATTTATTCTTATTTAATCCTTTTTTACATTATATATCATTATCTGTACTATTTGGTGAAAATACGATAATTTCATTTGAGGAAGTGTGGACTACTATCCCCTCAAAGCGACGTGACTCATTGACACACTTCATTGAATGTATTAATGATTTTTTAGTGAAATTATATTATATATATGAAATAAAAATTCTACTATAATCATATTATATAATTATATACATATATATAACTTTCATTCATTAATTCAACATAGTAATAAAATAGAAGCATCATTCGTGTGTACGTATGACCTACCATCTCCATGAATGTTTTATTCCAATTCATACCTCTATATTATATAGATTATTATAATATAAATATAATGAATAAAAGTAATATATATATTATTTTTTACATTATTGAAATCATGATACATGTATAAGGACCAAAGATAAATTGAATTAAGACAGATGCGAAGAACAAAGATGATATTACCTGAAGTGAAACCTTAAAATAGAATTTTTAACAAGAGGGTTATATAAAGTCATAATAAAACAATATATTATATTAGATATAATAATATGGTTCTATGGTAGATTGATAATAAATTAATATTTATTATGAAAAATGTCTGTATGATTACGATGGGGGTCAAGACAGACATTATTATGAGTTTCAGGTATATTTTTCTTGGTAGGTGTCTGTATAATAATTTAAGTAATGAAGATGACAAAAATAGCCTTTTACCTTTTCATTTCCTTAAAACCTTGAGATAGGTACAAACCCAATTTTTTAAATTATAAATAACATTTTTAAATAAAATGATTTAGTTTGTCATGAAAATTTATATTTTATTTTTATAGATGATGCAATTTGTTAAAATGCCTATGCATTGCCAACATTTAATTTATTAACTTAAAAGTTAGCGAAAATAAAAGATACAAAAATTATAAAAGCGAAGTAAATTGAGTTAAATATTTTATTAAACTAATTTGGAGGTTCATATATCATTTTAAATAATTTTTAAATTAATATATCAAAATTAAATCTTTTTATTGATATTTTTTTAAATTTAATGTAAATAAATAATGTTGAAATTTACATTAATGTTATTTTATAAAAATCAAAAATTTATTAAAGGAATTATAATTATTAAAAATAATGTATTCTTCCATGGGTTTTAAAATTTTAATAAATATAATATATACGACTATATGGCTCCAATTTTTCTTTTGTAATGAACATATTTACCTCTTAATAACAAAATCATTATTAGCACTATTCTGGTTAAAGTACTGTTTTGCACGTTACAAGCGCTTCTGTTTAATTAATTTCCAACACACATGGGATTTTTATTTTATAATATTTATTTAATATTTAGAATCATAGGGTATAAATTTTATATTATTTCACACTTTAATTTATTTTTAAAGGAATAATTACTTTGGTTAGAATTCTAAGGTAACGTAATGAAAAACAAAAAATATAAAATAAGGAAACACGGGAGGTAAGGAACAAAATGTTATAAACATTCACTACATTTTGTGGTGGAGGTTATTATTGATCATTTATTGTATAAAAATATTTAAATTTCAATTTTGAATCCAATTTTGATAATTTTGACCTCCTAATAGTAAATACTTTTGAGTATTTACAAGACTGCCACTTCTCTTCAACTTTAAAAGGGATCTCACTCCCCTCACTTATTCATACGTTTTAATCCATTTTTCATGTAAAAAATCTATAAAAATAACTTCAAAAATTCCATAATATCATTTTATAATCCTTAAATCGTGCATAAATTCATCCTTGTAAAGCCTTTGGTGAATACCAAAAGGATTTACCCAATGAAGAGCCAACATTCATCAACATGCATTTTTTTTATTCTACACCCCCTTAAATTATTCTCATACCATGATTTTATATTAAAATAAAATTAAAAATATACTCATATTTTTTAATAAATATTTACGATCTAGAACCACACACACTTCCACAAAATGTGTAGTGAGATCATCATTCGTGTGTACGGCAAAGTACTGCCTCATGAAGGGATGTCGTTTATTTTTACATTACCACCTCTCTAGGTAGTAAATAGTTATGGATATAAAGTAAATATATTATATTTAAAACATAAATATACTTATGGATTAATTATATCATATATAATATTTTCACCTTCCATACTATAGGGGATAAAATCACATTGCTCATGTGTATAGTAGATTACTACCTCATGAAGCGATGTGAAGTGTTTTTCACAAGCGTGTTAAATATAAGGTAATAAAGGAATTTTAAATGAATAAATATGATATATATGAAATAATTATTATATTCATGGAATAATTATATTCTTGTAAATATATTGTATCATATTTTTATTACCTTTTCACACACTAAAAGAGTGACAACGTCGTTAATGAAGGGTGGACATCTACATCCTCGAAGTGTTGTGATTCATTTTACATCACAATAATAATATATATAAGTACATATAATTAGATACTATAATATTTATGATATAATGGTCACTATATAATGATAAAATATTAATTAAATTGTTTTTATAATAATTATTGAAAAATGTAATCAATACCCAGGCATACATACGACCAACCGACTCCATGATCATAATGTTAGTCCAATTTCCATAACCATGTATATTTATTTGTTTTAAAAGTAAAATTTGTTTATAGTTTTTTTTATTTTGATATTATTATTATATATATTTTTTAAAAATAACCTTTTTCCTTTAGTCAACCTACCAAAACATTTTTGACACTTATGTTAGATATAGTCAAAATATCTGTCTTAAAGCATTTTGATTAAGTAATTATACATGGATTTATTATACATTAAGTAAGGGTAATAATAAATTATAAAAATATTCTCAAGCATGTAAATAATTAACAGAAGTTTCTTATTAAATAATATAATAATAAGTGGGAGGAATTGGACTCATGATAAGTGATTTTTCGGTGTCACCTTTATTTCTAAGATAGAGATTCCTTATTGACCACTTATTTTTATTTTGTGGTCTAAATAATTACAATGAATTTATTGTAATATTTTTATAAATAAATACATTGGGATTTATGTTTCTATTTTAGGATCTGTATTTTTGGGGTTTATGATTTAAATATTTCCAAAGCAGAAATGGATTTTTTTCATAATTTTCTTTCTTTGAGACATTTTTAATGTCATTTACCTATATAAACTCATGATAAGAATATAATTAACCTTTTAAATTTTATATAATAAAACTCATTATTTTCTTATATTCTCTGTTTCATTTATTTTTATTCATTCATGGGTATTACGATTGAAATTTATAAAATTAGTATGAGTGTTTTAAAATATAATTCTTTATCATTATTGGGTATGATTTAGTCTTTGATATGGATAAATTATAATTCAAATGACTGGAAATATCCTATATTTATTCATGATATTTTAATTTAATACTAAAATAATCCTCCCTTATTATCTAAGAATAATTGATAAATTGTTTTTAGGAAAATAAAACATTGTCTTTCTCTTCGATAGGAAAACGGTTTTCTTCCAAAATAATGTTTTCTCAAAATGTTTTCAAAAAATATATTCTATTCTTCTTTTAATGATTTATAATTTTATCCTATTATTATTTTCAATAACATTTTTCAAAGGAGTCTTCTTGTCACTTTCTGATCAACGAATTTTTATAACATTTTTACCATGGAAAAAATAATGTTGTTTATAAAATATAAGGAATTTACCACTGACATGACCATAATTTATTAGAAGATTCAATTTTATTTTAACATGGTTATTTTTAAAGAATATGTTTTCTTAAAGTTCTATAAATTTTATGTTTTAAAAAAATTAATTAGAATTATTTTAAAAATATATTTTGTTGAAAATTAGTTTCAAAATTAAAATGGTATTTTTTCAAAATGTTTTTAAGGAACATTTAAATTTATTTTCATTCATCAAAATAAATAACCCATATGTTCCAATGGGGATATTTTTCAGTGACACCATACTCATTCCTTACCCTAATGTCAAAAAATTGATTCCATGAGATTGTTATGGAACCCGATTCTTTTACATGGGTTAATCATGTTTCAAAGTGAGTATTATAGAACCCTTGTATTTTATATGGGTTAATCAGGTTTCAAAGAGATTGATATGAAACCCATTTATTATCTATGGTTTAATTAGTTTAAAAAATAAAAATGATTTCATCTATGATTTTTATGAATAATTTAATTCTCTTTGTACTTTATTAATGTTTTAGTTCATAGACATTATAGCCCAAACATGGGGAGGCCTAAATAGTACTGGGTAATCCCTTAACATCTTAAACATGGGGTGTCCTTGATAGAACTGGTAAATCAAATTACTACTTAAAAATAGGGTGACCCAAATTGTGTCGGGTGAGCCTATTATAGCTTAAATGTTTGGTGTTCTCTTATATCAAACCAATGTAGTGGGAAATTAATATATTTGAAGTCATCTATTTAGTTATTCCAATTAAAATGGTTATCAAAGGGTTTTATGAATATAATACTATATGTTAACAAAAGTGGGTTTAATTTCTTGTTATGGGTTTACAATTCTTCTTATGATCAAGATTGAAATCACATGTCTCGTTATTATTTATTTTCATGAATCTTAACTTTCCCATGTTTTTATATTTTATGATCTAGTTATTGATGGTTATGATTTAATTTAGGTTTCACCCATCCAACTTTAGTCTTTCATCATACTCTTATGCAATTATTAACCTCATTAATTAAATTCATTTTATAATGATTATTTTTACCCTTAATAAGAATTTGAGCTCACAATTATTGTGTTTCCTTCCCCTGGGTTATAATAAATGATGTCGAATGGGTTATGTATAGAAGGTATTTCATATGGATGATGGTGATTTCTTAATGTAAGAATGAAAAGATGATATATGTGGGAGATATTATCCTTTAAAAAAATGATAAATTTAGTATTATATAGAGAATAATATTTTATAATTTTTTTAGGATAAACAATACCTTCATTTCACCCTATTTCCTTAGAAAAATGAAATTGTTGTCATGTATATGTGGAACTACTACCTATATGAATGAATAGTTTTATTATTCATCAAAAACATAAATGAATCGAAAATAATTATATTTAATTAAATAATAATTTATCTATATCTATATTAAAATTATTGAAAAGGTAATATATTTTTGACACATCTCTCATTCGATGAGAAAAGAAAACTACATCTTTATGTATTTGCCAACTAGAACCTTAATGAAGTGATGTACTTCATTTTCTATACCTATAAGATGTTATATTTATATAATTATCTTAAAATATGGTTCCAAAAGTGAATAAAATAAATTATCTAATTATTATTATTAAACTATGATATTATTCCAAAATATAATCTTCTTTAACCATACTAACCCATTATTTTTAGCATGTTCTTGTTTTAGTTAGTTTAACCACATATATTAAAAATGATATAAATATATATTAATGATGAATATAGAAAATTATCTAATGGTATTATTATTAATTTATGATAAAATATATTTTTTATTTATAGAATGGTTATATTAGTATTTTACATGTTATTAACAGACATACTTTTTTATTTAAAAATAACACAAACAACATCATTTCTAATTCTGTCATAATGAGTCATGAATAAAATTACAATTAAAATAAATGAGAGATATATAAATCATTATAAATAAAATATTCATGTACATTTTATAATCTAAGAATTATGAATTTTGTATAAATTAATTTTAATACAAATTAACCTTTGGACTCATGCATGAAACAATAAAAAAGTCTAATATTTGATGATGAAAATAAACTAATAGTAAAAAATTAATGTATAATAAATTCATATAATTAATAAAAAAAATAAGAATTAATATAATTATGGTTCTGTAATAAGTTATTAATATGATTATTTTGCTGACATAAGAAGTTAGAGTGTGTCCGACTAAGAGGGAATACATTGTAAGAGGTTTCTTTACACGATTTTTGTTCTTTGATACTTATTATGTATCCTCAATATTTTGAATTTTTTGGTGGTAAATTTAATACCCTTAATTTATTTTTATTAGAATTTTAATAGTATTTAATGGATATAAGGATACATCCCAGATTCTAACTTTAATGGGTTTTTATTTAAATATTATCAAATTGAATGTGTTTTGTTTCCAATATCATTCTAAAATCAGGATTTATTATGCAAAGTAAACCTTATATGATATTTATATTATATTTTTCCATAATAACACAAATATTCTAATACACTATTTTTATTCATGATGTTTTACATGTCTTATCACAATCATATTTCCCTTGATACATAATATACATAATGTGAAGCTAGAAATGGAATCCAACACCACCAATTATTTACTGTTGAAAATATTTTTACACTATGGCCATATTCATTTGTCAATATACTTATCCATGCCTTAATAATTGAATATTTTATTTTATCATTTTCCACACATATAATTTTAATAAAAGAATCATTTATTTATATTTTTGGTGAACACATTCTTTCCCAATTATCAAGATCCATTTATATGAAGAATTCACTTCATGTACTAAAAAACTTTCAAAAATATTTTTTATTATTTTTGAATTTTAAAATAAAATGAAATATTTTAATATGTTTTAGATGAAAATGATTAATTTGTAAAAAAACATTTATGATTTCAAAAATAGATTTTTGAAGGATCTATTACTAAAGATTATATTAAAATTATTTTTTTTTAAAATTTCACACATATTTTATCAAGAAAATATATTTTTTAAAATGATTCATTATTGATATTTTATCCCAAATTGTGATTCTAAAAATTCCATATTTAATTTTCTAAAAATTTGACTTTTTTGAAACAGATGTATAAATTTTTATTTTTAGAATATGTTTTGAAATATTTTATAAATAATATTCTATGTTTAAATTATATTTTAATATTTAACTCCAAAATATTTATCTCCTATGTAATAATGTTTTATGAATAACCTTATAAATTACTTTATGAAATACTATATTTGGGTTATTGAATTTTTGGAATCAACTAATCTATTTTTAGGTCATTTTTTGTGATGTCATTTAGAAATATTACATAGAAAATTTTCATTACATGATTTCTTAATGATATAAGAATGATGGATTTCATGTGGTAATAATATGTATGTATGATTAATATGGTGTGGGTGGGTCTTATATAAGTCCCCAATGCATTGGGTAAATATTTACATCTCATGAGATAACAATGGGAAAAGAATAATGATGGATGATCCACTATGGGAAATTGGTTTGGTGATACCTAATTCACTATGGGAAATATGATATGATCCTTTATCAACTATGGGAATCCGTTATTTCTTTCCAATCTGTTAAGGGAAACATTAATTGATTCTATATACAATATGTTATGATTTCTACGCATATTTATGTGAGGTAATTATATATTATTTTCACGTTTCATAATACATTGAACATGATTATTATCTAATGAATTTTTTGTAAACATGAAATATCGGTCATATATGATACATCTTTTTAGATGATTATGAGTTACATCACACAATCAAACGTCTGAGTATAATAATGGTTTAGTGCCTTTGGAGGGTAAGTACATAGGTACACAATCCTTTTATTTAGTGAAATGTCTTCAATGTTTCCCACAAACATTATCTAATTTTGTAATCTTTGTAGAAAATACATTTATAAAACCATTCTTCATAACCTTGGGACGGAAAACATAAAAATAACGTTATCTCAGATGCTCAATAAGTGTAATAAAGGGAGATTCATGAGCATAACATGAACATTATGGTATCATAACATGAGAATAACATTTGGAAACCTTACCCTAAATATAAAAGATTATAATATTGAGTCATGGAATAAATATTTGAAATTAATAAGATATAAATATTCTTAAAATCATGGAACATGTGTCATGAAATCATTAAATTGTCACAAGAAACTGAATTTCAGAATACATATTAGAATAGAAATATTTTCTATATAATTCAAGGCTCGCTGCCAAGGCTATCATAGTGGAATGTGTTCACTCTATAAACAATATAATTTTCCCAGGATCACTCCCCAGATCATAAACGTAATCAAGTTTCACCTCAAAGATAATCATAGTGGACAATATCCATTAATGAATCAAGTTCACTCCCCATTCGAATTTTTTCACTCCCGTAAAATTAAATCTATACCCACATCATTTTAAAAAGATATAGATCTCACTTATCCAATAACAGAAATCATACATATTTTTTTACTCAGATCATATAAATCCATCTATAGCTAATTAATTATATTTTCATAGAAACCAATTTCTTTGGAAATAACCATTGACACTTATAAAGGAAAAATTAAAATTAATTTAAAACATTTATTGAAGAAAATATCCTTTCCTATTTGACGAAACACATTATAAGACCTAAAAAATTTAGAAAATACTTGTCCTGGAACATATCCTTTAAAAATTACAAAGGAATCAATAAAAAAAATAATGATCATGAAGGTGGGAAATTCTATTCACGTTGTATACATTAAAAAAATAATTCCTTTCATATTTTTAGTAAAATATATTCTATAATTTTCTTGAAATTGAAATGAATACTCGTTTGATTTTTTTAAGTAAAACATGTGTAAAACATTATTTAATAATTCAGTTCTAGATTTTGAAAATCATTTTTTATTTTTTATAAAAAACATGGTTTTATAATAAAAACGATTTTCAACTAAAGTTTTTAATTAAGATGAAAATCTACATTGTTTATAAAACTCGTGTTGGGGACTTGAATTTGGATATGAGCCTATTTAGTAATCAAGGACATATTATAACTATTGGTGAGAAAAATATTTTATAATTCATGGAGTTCACTTTTAGGAAAATGTATCAGAGTTTAGAGATTAAATTTGAAGTATATGTGAGTGTTGAAGGGGTGTAGTTGCTACACCTTTTTAAGAGATGATAAGGGTTTGTTTTTAGAATAACCCTTACATTTTCATTAACGTAGGGTTACTATTAAATAGTCAAAGGCCACAATAGAAAAAAATATGAAATAAATTTTATTAATATTAAATGATTTTAGGACATTTATAAACTCTCTAAAATGAATTTAATTTTTTAATCAAAAATAATAGAGATAAATAAAATATATATATTTATTTATGGGGAAATATAGACTTTTAAATTTTATAAATTTCGTTTCTTGTTTATTAATTATGTTTATTATATTTAAATGATCAATTTATAATTTTAAAAATTTTATGGTCAAGATAACAAATATAAAATTTATAAATTAATTATTATATCATTATTATGACTTAAAACTTGTAGTATCTAAAAAATAGTTTTTATGATTAATGAAGTAAATATATGTTTCTAATAAAATTTTTAAAAATTAATTCATACAAAATTTAAATGTGATGATTCTAAAAATTCTGTTCATTTTCTATGAATAAGTTTACCACATAGTAAATTTAAATTATTAATATAAAAACTATTATTTTTTGTAAGATACATTATAATAATGTTTATAAAAAATGCATTAATAGTTTCTTTGAGTTTATGATCCTGATATTTTTGAAATTAAATATATTTTTTATTAAATACCAAAAAATCAATCCAGAATAAGAAATTTAGGACCATTTGTTAAAGATGAAATAAAAGTATACAAGGAAGATGTGGGGTCAAATAAAGGGACTTTCCCTTATCTAGAAAAAAATAGAATTAGAGATCATAATATGATAGATCAATTAAATAATAAAAATAATAAACAATTTCCTACTTAAACATTGAATTACCACAATTTTCGATTCTAAGGATCTTTGTATTGATCATTTTTTAACCATTAATAGAAGATCTGGTAAAAATTGTGTTTGATAGGTTCGAATAGTCCTTTATGGATTTCTCTTTAGAGGGGTAGGAATGAAACCATCAACATTGAACATTTTTTTATTTCCATTTATGATATAATCAGTAAATGAGGAATGTACACCACATCATAAAGCCTTGGGGGAGTTATATCATTCACCAATCATCATCAGAGACATTATCCCATATATAAGATATTCTTGAAGAATTAAATATTTTATGGATCTTTTTATAAAAATTAAAATTTTATTGAACATCATGTTGGATGAGACCACCATGAAATTTCTTCTATCCTAGAAAATCAGATGCAATGAATTGTATGTATCATAGCCCCAAAATCTATGGGTTTCTAGAAGTGTTCTAAAATAATGCACATTGAATAACTTCAAGATTGGCTAGTTTAGTAGGATGAACCTCACCTTCTTGATACTATTTGGTGAAGCCACCTATATTTTTATGAAAGTATCCAAAGAGGCACCCCATACACCAAGTTTTCTGATCTTAATATTAGAAAGAACATCCACCTAATCTCTATTATTTACATTTCCTAATGCATCATCATTCCCTCTTTCGATTCCTCTTTTCCAATATAAATCTACACCATTCCATTTGAAACTATAAAAAGAATAGATCAACTCCCTGCAACATGTCTCTTTTAAGTGACCATTCATCTTGAATCCATAAAAGAAGTTAGGAAACATCTTATATTTTATTTTTAGATCAACATAATTATTATGTATTGAAAGAAAAACATTTTTAAGGAGTATAAAAGAGAGATCTACCTCAAGAAGGATCCATAGAATGTATATGAACAAAGCCTCTTGATTAACCTTGTCTAGTTTGATGGGTTCTACAATCGACGAGGAAATATTGAAAAAAATTATTAGGTGCCAAATAATCCAATTCAAACTAAAGACATGGATCCAAAATTGCACTCTGATATTGATAAAAAATAGATTAATGTTGGCATCCCAATCTTTGATAAAAATTATAACTGGTTTTAGAGTAATAAAGAAACATCCCCATGATCTTATTTTTAAGATACTTAGATAGATAGAGAACATGGAAAACACCACTGCCAATTGAAATGTACCTCTAACCATCAATTACCAAGGTTTCCAAAAACCCAGTATTGAAGGTCATCCTACCTCTATGGTTGAAATTCTTAATTTAAGATAACACAGAAATAATAGAAAAATTAAAATTATTTTTTCAAAAGGAAATTTATTCTAGTTTGTTGAGAATATGTGAATTTTATCCCCTTTTGATTATATGTTTTTGACACTTTTTAGAGGGATAAAATTCATTCAATTTATATGTTTTATAGCCATAGACTCTATCTCATATGAAGAAATTTTTTCCTTACCCTCTCTTGATGCCCCATCACTTGAAATAGGGTCAGTGAGGTTTCCACCCCTAGAATCTCAACCTCAATTTCTCATAGAAATGCCATGTAAACCTCAAAACCCTTTCCCATAAAACACCATGAGATTGCATCATGAGCTCTACCCTTAGAACCATCAAATATATTGTAAATAATAATTTAAGCAGAAATTAGGATGATCATAAGGCCAAAACACATCAACCATGTTTTATTAAATTTTTAAAAATAAATATTATTTATATGAAATTTTATTATAATTTAGGTAAAATATCTGTTCCAATAGTAATGTTATTATTCCCAATGGTTGACTATTATTCCTAATAGTTATTTTACTATTCATATTGTCACATTTCTATTCTAGTAGTCACAAAACCTCATATAAATACCTCTTAGCAAATTTATTAATCATTTACTTCAATTCAACCAAAGGATATATATTTTTATTTTCAAAAAGGAATATTGATTTTCTAATATTTTACTTATTTTCCATTGGGCATTTTATTAAAGTGATAATTCTTGGGTATTAGAAAAAGGCAAATTTTTTCATTATAGTTTTTGTATTGACTATTTTTCCCATTTTTATATTTAGAATTATCATGGGCTTAATAGTTGACTAATGTAATGATTTCCATTATTAAAATAAGAAGTTTTTTATTTTTCTATGTGTTTAAAGTGTATAATACTTTACTATATAATATGACATAATTATATAATAAACAAATATATTTCAAAATTTCTAGGACATTTAATTTATCATCCATTTATACATTTTATCGATGAAATTTATACTCATATTAATATTTCATAATATGTGAGGGAATTTATGTTCCATTATTTCCTATATCTCCCTTATCTCCTATTCATAATTATTTTTTTCCATAGTACTTTTAATTTGTGATTTATATTGTTGGATAGAACATTGTATTTATATTCCCTCATGATTACTGAATGATATTTATAATTTAGGTTATTCTCAAGTTCTACCACCTTCAGATTCATCAAATATGAGCGATCAGGAATGTACTTACTTATGAGGGATACATATGACATAAAATAAACATAATCCTTATTTTGTGGAAGTGCTTTCCAATAGTACATTTCTCCTCTATGATCGAGGATATAAAACTGTAAAATATACCTAGGGATAAGATTTCATAACTTTATAAACAACATGACACTATTTGGTAGTTATATTCAATGGATGTATTTTCCTTTAACTTTTTTGACTAAGTCCCTTCAATGGTTTTTAGCAATGCTCTTCTGCTAATAATGAGAAAAATTTATATGTTGTTTGATTAATTAAAATTTATCAGTCATTTCTTACATAAGATAACATCCAAGTACCTTACATTCACCAACTTCAACCCAACATGTAGAATTTACACATCACTTCACATGTAGAGCTTCATATAGGGCCTTTTGAATACACCAAATGAAGATATTTTTAATGGGAACCTATCTATTTGAAGACTTAGATCATATCGGCTTTTAAATTCCATTAAGGGTGTTCTATGTATTTTTTTAGTTTCTAAATTTTCAACTCATATTGTTCATTATTTTTTGGGTGATTTTTCATAATAAAATCTGTCTCAATATTCAAAACGTATTGAAGTATTCTCTAAGATTTAAGGGCGAACCTTAGGTCATGATCCCAAATGATCAAAATTTGTGCCCCATTAGGCCTCACTAATCCCATTACATATTTTATGGAACTTTTTGCAAGATGAAAATAATAAAAAAATAGATTTAAAGTGGGAAATATTGGTGAGTCAATACACCAAAATCAATATCACATTTCTTATTTTTATTTCTTCAAGAGTCCATTAAAAATGTTTGTGATGATGTTATCTTATTTCCATGAAGTTATGGGTAATTGTTTCATTATCCTCTTAGAATTATGTCACACTTATTTAACATTATAATATATTGAACCCTTTGTGGTGTGCTCAATAATCTCATTTTTTAGGTTTCCCCAAAATAATTCTTATATAATATCAAGGATGTTTTTGATATTTTATATGTGGATCGAGATAAATGATATATGAGTATTATCCAATAGATCTTTTATTATCTTAGGTGGTGAATTAACAAAATGTCTTGTTCCTAAATGAATGGATCCACCATCATTGATATTGAATTCATGAAACATCTATTTCATAGATACTTACACATTATTTTCATGCTCATGATCATCCCTTTGTGCCTCCTTGGTCATCTCTTAGATAGATAGCTAGACAATCATTTGGGAAAGGTAGGATATATTTCAGGCTATTATACTTTTTCTCATTCATTAATGATTCTGAATCATTAATGTTAAGATCATATCTTCTAACTCATGATCATGAATCAAGTATTTCTACTCACGCATCTTAAACGTTTTTGAGGAATATGCAATAAATTTGTTATTTTCCATGATTACACAACCTAATACGTTATATGAAACATCATTGTATATCACAAACCATTTTTAAATTGAGGTCATTGTGAGTGAAATCACAGTTAATAGCCAATTGATGATATCCCAAATCATTTCTCGCATTATTCCATCTATATATAAATATATATTACCCCATTCCATGTTTACATTGTTAGTGGGATAGAATATCCTGAGAAGCTTCTCAAAATTAGTCAAAAAAACTATTTAATCCAAGAAAACTATAGATATTTGTGACACTTGAGGATACATGCTATGTATCAATTTCATTTTCATTTTGAAGTGTATACAAAGATTCTATCACCTGTGATCACATGCTTCATGAATCTAACTTTCTATATCCTAAAGATTCATTTTCTATAAGTCACATAAAACATATCCCATATTAATGTATCCATCATAATACTAATATTATTGTCGTGTTCCCCTATTTAAATTTTGTACATTACAATATCATCAATAAATACAACCATAAATGTCTTCAAAGATGTATCTAAATACTCTATTCGTATAATCAATTATGATTACAAAGGAATTTGTAAGATCAATGAATATAATAATGAACTCATTGTATCTATATATTATAAAGAAGAATATATATTAAATATATTCCTTCTCTACATTAAATTGATTATATTCGTAATAAATATCCACCTTTGTGAAGTAATAAGACCCTTAATGTTGTTCGAATAAATCATCACTCCTTGGAATGAGATACCTTTACTTTATTTTGATTATATTTTTATCTCAATAATAAATTCCCATCCACATTGTTTCATCCTTTTTCTCGAAAAAGTGCATGGGTCCACTCCATGGTGTTGCAATAGGGAATATGAACCCTTTTTCTAAAATATCATTAATTAGGTTTTAAACTAATTATATTATATTAGGTCCATCGTGTAGGGGAATTAGGATATAATAGTGGATTTTTGTATGAGTTTTATTGATAATTATACCTTAATATCTGGGTGAAGGTGCAGATACTCCTTGCGAAATACATTGGTATTTTCGCTAACAATAGGAATTTTCTCAAGGTTGGTTTATTCCTTTGAACAAACCATTTGATCAGGACATGCTTCTTCACTAGTTATCAACACTCAAAACATTGTGGTTTTTTCCCAAAGATATTCATGATATTCTTTAACATGATTTTTTTTTCAAAGGGAAGGATTATGAGATTCACTATAATTCTCTTACCACATATACTAATAGGTAAAGAGTCCAACACTTCGGTTACAATGGTAACACTAATAGGTGTATATATAGATTTTTGTAGATTATGGTATCATGTATGTGATTTAATAGTTGTAGAAATCAAGAATGATCTGTTGGAATATGTTTCATCATAATGAAATCCATTTTTTCATTATATAGTGAATAATATGTGTATATTGTATAACTTTATTTTAATGTTACACCATGGGGTATAAATTTAATCATAATTCCCTTTATCACTCATATTTTTTGGTTACTAACTATTATTATCCTCAAAGAACCATAAATTAGTGAATTTTATTGCAAAGATCCATTTATCATTATTGTTGAAGAAATGAAACATGGTTAGTGTAATGGGAGGTTCCATTATTTTCTCTATCACATTGTCCATCTTCTTCATGTCCATTTGATATTCATGGTCTTAGGGTCCTTCTATCCCAAACATAGAGAATATTATATACCATTTAATGAAATTCCCATAATTCTACTTCCTACATATTTTAAATGTGAGAGGATAGATCTTCTTTCCACTTTCAATTGATCCAACATCTTGATATTCTATTCATATCATATTATATCTATCCCCTTGGGACCATTCTCAAAGCAACATCTCTACTTCCATAACACATAGAACTACTTCTCTATTATTCCTAATGTCTAGGATAAACATATACTTTAATAGTTGTGTTTTTAAACCACAATTTAATGTATCTATTTTTCTATCAATGTTGATAAAAACTGGGTGTTTTTCTTTCATGCCTTGATAATTTTTCTTCATATGTTATGATAGATTCACTATCATTTTTCTTAAGATCTATTAAATCTCCCTCCATAATTATTTGAATACTTTAAAATAAAATTTTATCAAGAAATATATTTTTAATGTATTCCAACATCATTTATTCCTTTTCATAAATTTTCATTGTATCCTTTATCAATGATAACCATTTATTAGAATCTCCATCTAAATGAAAAATGGGAAGATTAACATTCTCTTTAATAGAATAGTGGGGAACATAAAATATAATTTTCCTTGAGTCAACCCAATATTCCAAAAAATAGATTAAAAGATCCAATAAAAGTAAGTGGTAATTTCAATATAAAAGACTTGATAGTTTGTTTGTCATTAATGGGTGTAGCCAGATTCTCTATATGTTTTGTTTTAATTTTTTCACCCCAAGATAGATAGGTAAGAATAAATATAAATTTCTTAACAACACATCTATTTTAATTTGGAATGTCATTTAAGGAATCATTTCATTGTCTCTCACATGGGTTGTTCTTCTGGTTTCTCCTAATTTCAATAATTTTCTAAAATAAAAAAGGTTTGAATAAAAAATAAGTAATAAACCTTTAAAAAATTATTTCTTTCCATTTATTAATTAGTTATAAAGTATTATCATATGGGATCCTTATTTTTATGATTTTTATAAAATTATGCTTTAATGTTCATATACTTTAATATTTTTTAATTTCAAATGAAATAAATAAATTATCTATATATCCTTCATCCTATTTTGTATAGAATTTATGATTATCAAAAAAAACCCCAAGGAGTTCCGTACTTGGGGTTCATATATTCCTATTTGTTTTGTACTAGGTGATGGAAAATTTAACACTTAATCATTCCTTTAAGTAGTTATTAAAACTATGAAAATATTTTCAAAATCCACATCCTCTATAGTTTTAGATAGAGATTTTATTACTCTGAATCTTATGCACCTATACTTGACCAAAACAACATGATACTTCTTATAAAAATTAACTTATAAAATTTATTTTCTTTATGTTTTATATTCCTAGTTACCAAATTAACTAAACCACTCTTTGATAAAAACACTATAAAACCAAATTATTTATATATGACTCTTAACTAATTTTATAGACAAATAACATAATACTAATTCATTATGGGATCAAAAGGTTTAGTATCTTTAGAAAATTAGACTCACACATCACGGGTACATAATAATTCATTAAAATTCTTCAATTCCTTATTTATAGAACTGTTAAAGATATTGTTCATTCCTTAGAACATGTATTACCATGAGGATATAAATCAATAAATGAGATGAGCTCAAATCATAGTAAGGGGAGGGATAATATATAAGGAATATGAACCATGAATTAATTATACATTGTTTAACAGAATAATCCTCACCATATCATACGCATGTGATAATCAATATAATCCCAAGGTACTATTTTGAAAGATGAATGGAATTTGGAATTTTATAATAATGAATCATCGTAACATAGTAGTTAAATACCACTCATTTTTGTGAGTAAATCTTTCATCACGTTTACACATAATAGATATGCATAAATCATAACATCATAATTGTGAAAATACATAGATTCATGTTCACACACAATACACATAATCTTGGGAAATATATCTTATTAAGTAATTCATTTTAAGTTTATATAATTATTTCCCCATAGAAATCATAAAATGCACATTATCATGCATTCAATATGGAAGGATAACATATAAAAATTGTACTCATGAAATGATCACCTGAAAATGAATGTGTTTTAATTTTTTTTGTAAATAATATTTTGATGAATAAAATTTGGGGTTCCATAATGAAAAAGGGAAATCATATTTTGGAATAAAATATCATCATTGATTAGTGGAGGAGAAACTAGTCAAGAGGATTAAAATTTATATTTTAAAAAATAATGTCTCTTTGAAAAATATTTGTATTTTTATTAAAAATAATTTTGACAAGGTAGAAGCATATATATCCCCAGAAATAGTTGGTAAATAGTAGGTAAAATAAATTTTATATAAATTATTGGAACATAATTAATGATTATAATTTGAAAGATGAGATAATTTAAAAAAATGAGTTGGGATTGAAAATCCCCATACCTTCAATCAGGTGGTCTTTCATCTTAGTTACATATTCTATATAATAAAATTATGTTTATTATAAATTGAAATGATAAGTTTATTATATTGATTTATTTAATTATTTATCAATTATAATTAGTAGATTATATTTTATAATATTATTTTTGAAACATAAATTTTATCAATTCCTTGTTTTCATAAAATTTTCTTCTATCTTATCGATTCTGTTATTTTTTCACACTTATTTTCATACAAGTTAACTTAATTCAAAAATTTAAAATATATGAAATTTAATTTTGATATATTAGATAAAATTATTATTATTCATCCACAAATGTGGTGATAAGAAAATAGTTGTAAATGTCCATGTATGTGGCTTACCGCCATAGATGAGACGTTGTAAAAAGAGGAGAAAGTGAAGTATGAAATATATATGTCTTAAATATAATCGTCATAGAATTTTAAAATCATCGACATAATTTTAAAATAATAAAAAATTAATGATAGAATATTTGGTCTTGAAATGGATAGATAAAAATAGTAAGAGAAAAATAAATTTAGAGAAAGATTTGATGAGTTCTTACCCTCTTTTTGGTGTTTCTTTTTTCTAAAGTACTACACACCTTGAATGGTAAAATTTGAGTGATTCTAGAATCTACTTAAGGATTCCAATGTTATTAAGTGATGGAATTTGGGAGGTTCTATGGATTTTGTAAGAGTGGTAGAAGTGGTTTAACAAGGTGACGTATTGGTGGTTTTGTTGCTGTGGGGAGGGTCGTTTTTAAGTTATAATAAGGACTAAATTGTTACATCCAAGCTAAAACATTGAGTTGTGATATTGTAATATTTGTGACATTAAGAAATATAGTTGAATAAATTAACATGATATTAGGACTTTAGAAGACATTATAGTTAATATGTTTCATTTTAATCAAAATGAAAGTAGAAAGAAATAATTTTTTTTATAAGGGACACTTTAGCCTTTTAGAATTAAGAAATTACTTTTGAGGTTTAAAAATTCGATTTGAAGGTTTTAAATGAAATATTAATATTATTAAAATTATTTTATTTTGATATAAATAGTATAATATTTATTAAGTCATTATTACTTATTATTATGTTATAAAACATGTTTTTGAAAAAATTTATTTTTACTATTCACAAAATAAATGAAGATTATTAAAATAATTATCCAAAAATAGTCATCACTAAATATTAGCATGTTCATTTTGAAAATTATATTCATTTTATCATAAATATTTAAGAACATATGTAATTTTAATTATTAACATAAAAATTATGATATTTTCAAAATATATTAAAATTATTTTTACTAAAAATGTGTTTATAGTTTCTCTGAGATTTTAATATTCATATTTACTTCATGAAATTAAAATATTTATAGATTCATAAATAACTCATGATTATATGTATTTATATAATTTGTTTTATTTGAAATTCCTATTCCTATTATAATATTTATCTTCCAATTTTCACATAACATTTTATAAGTACATCTTCATTATTTCATTCATCATTCACCTGAATTCCTCCCAAGGTTCTATATTTTATATTTTCTAAAATATTTATTTCTATAACATTATTTTATCTATTTTATATAGTGTTGTTCATGTGAGTTTTAATTCTAGTTGATAGCGATAATCCAAATTAACCCATCCATCCTTTTCAATTTTCTAGTTTTATGTATCATTATAATACTAGTAATCATTATTGGTTTAGTTTTTGACTAATGAAACGATCTTAATTAATGAAATAAAGTGTTTTCGGTTTTCATTTGCATTGTATGTGTATTTTAAAATATTATATAATATAACACACAATAATTTAGGAAATGAATTGTATTTATAATTTTCGGGTCATTAAAATATGCATGATGGTGTGAAATTCTACATCATGCCACAATGATACTTTTCTTATCACTTTGTTTGAATTACATTTCCTCTTAAAAACTTTGAGATTAGTTCACTAAATAATGTCACTAGATTCACTTGATTTATAAACGTAAATTGTATATTCTTGAATAAAAAATCCTTAAAAATTATACTAACTGAATTACTCAAACATTTCATGTGTTAAAAATTTGGAAAGATTATGTTAGTCTTAAAAAACAATAATATTCCCATTCCTATTCCCATTATTTTATCAAAAACAATTTCTAAATGTAAATTATTAGAATGTTTTTTCCATTGAAAATTTACTAATTTTAAACAGACTGATGAATCAAACATGGTGACATAAATATTATAATTTTTATAGATAAATCTTATATTATGTTACTATTGTGTCCGAAATTATATTTATCACTTTTCCATTCCATTTGATTTAGAAATCAGAAACTACTTCTTAAAAATAATTTTCTTACATTTCATGTACAAAGTGTTGTTAGTATATTTTTTGTAGAAAACATTATTTTTTACCATAATTTGAATAAGTTTTTTTGTATTTGAATATAAACATTTACATTATTCATTAAGACTATCATTATGAGGTTGTGTCCCATAAACATTAAAATTCCTATTATAAGAACTATTGTAAGGCTTTCTGCATTTTCTTTTATACTAAAAAATATTAACAATTGCAATGGTACTAGTAGTGACAAAAATCAGAATGACCATGATGAGTATTATAATAATAAAAATTTTAAAGAAGTCCATTAGATTAACATATGTATAAAATCGTATTCAAAAGACTTATTTCTAATGTATGGAAATATTTCTACACAGTTATAGTGTAATCCAAAATGACCTCAGATGTTTTTCTATGCCAGATGGGTATGATCTCTCAGGTATTTGGTTTCCATGTCATTATGACAAAAATAGAGAATATATTACCATTGTTGAGGAACTAAGAAAATTCAAGAGATTCTTATAAATACTCGGCCAGTCAAAGAGTTTAGAGATTTTGGTATCAGGTAAGGAGTTTTTAATTACATTCCCTCTCAAATTAATTTAATGTTTATATTATGTGAAAATTATATTCCTGTAATTTTTTATTCCTTAGAAAAGAATTTTTAAGGAAACTTAGATAGGTTTTCCCTTATGAATTTTATTTTTGAAATCATTTGTGCGATGTTCATGATTACGATCCGAGCTTTCTGTGATATATATATGTAGAATGTAACACCTTGAGATTTTGTGTAATATTTTTTCTGAATTAATTTATTCTTTTTGATATATTGAAATTCATGTAATATTTAAAAATGTTTATTTTATAATAAATAACTATCTTGGTATTGCGTTATAAGTAAAATGAATTTAATAATTCACTACATGAAACATAAACATTATTATTCTCTACACAGAACATCGAGGTTAGCTTGCATCAGACACAATAATGACTTTTCTCAATGCCTGGTGTAACCCACAAGACCGATTTTTACCAAATAATGATATATTGTTAAAATAATATTATTTAATAAGATTTAACATAGTAGTTTAATTTAATATTATAAGATTAACTAAATTACAGTTCAATTCATTGGTTACCTATTAATTAGAAAATAATATAGAAACCAAATGAATATAAATGAAATGATTTTATAAAATATTATTTTCATATGAAAAAGATAATTTATCTTAATATGTTAAACATATTAATATTTTATTATATTAATTAAATTTATATGTTATATATTCAAAAAATATATATTTTATAATAATCCAATTTATTTTATATCTTTAAGATTAAAATAGATCCAATATTACATATACAAAACCTATAAATGTTTAAAATCATTTTTACCACCATTTAATGGAGAATATATTTTAAATATAAATTTATATCTTAAATAAATATAATATGACAGAATTAACTTCAAATTTGAAATTGATACAAAAAATTAGGTTAGGGACAATTGTTATGTATTTTTATGTGATGTTTCATTTTTTAATGAATAATGAAAAATACTGAATTTTATTTCAAAATAGATTTTTAACATAAATTATTTATAAGGATAAAATAAAATTTAAATTGTTTTGAAATTATAATTAGATAAAAATTTTATAAATCAACCCAATTCAGGTTATTGGAATCAGTTTCAATTTCAAATTTAATATAAAAGCATAGCAAACCTTGGAACGTTTTTACTTTAAAAATAATCATTCTCGACCCAACTGCATGATTAAATTTAAATTAAATATTACCTATTCTATAATTGGAATTTGTAAAATAGATTAAATACTTGGTATGAGTATAATTTATTACTTCTAAAAATTTTAACATACATTTTCACCAAAATGATTAGTAGAAGTAATTAAAAATTACTACACTGACTGAGGTAATATTATACTGAACTTTAGACTAATCCTTAAAATTATGGGTCTATATAACCTATAAAGATACCTAAAATCACATTAATGTACATATATATAACACATAAAAATGTTTCTAATATTTTTATGAATTTTGGATCCACTTTCGCTAGAAAAATCATTTGTGTAATTCTCTTTCCCAAAATTTACATGATTGTCACTCCTCATCTACTATAAAAAGGATTCCTCTCCTCCCACTTCCACACACCTATCAAGCTAAATTAACTAAAAAAATATCTACCCATTTATATCCTAAGCATCACTCCACACATTATAATAGCCTCCCCTTGGGAATAATTTAATTTATGGAATACCTTCGATGATAACCTAAACGAGTTACCAGAATTTGAGGTAACATTCTTCCTAAACACATTTTATTTAAATTAGATTCTCTACCCCTAAATTCTTATTAATTTATTATTGTATAAACAAAATATTATAATAAATATACTATAATGTTTTCATGATAATATTTTTAACTACACTTATACACACTTCTATGTAATGGGTAACGAACACACTGTTTATGTGTATGGAGGAATACCACTTCACGAAACCAAGATTCTTCATTTTTTCTTTTCGGCCTCTCATGGAGTACATTATGATAGAAATTTTTTTTATAAATTTTATATATTATATTTATTATGTATTTATGATTATTTAATCCTTTCAGAACACATATATTTATACTTTCTGTTCGGTGTAAATATGATAATTTCGTTTGAGAATGTGTGGACTACCACCCCTCATTGCGATCAGATTCATTAATTCACTAAATATAATGTATTAAGGATGTGTTTACTGAATCTATATGATATATGTAACTTATAATTCTAATATTTTGATATTAAGTATATTTATATAAATATTTCATTTTTATTCATTCCTTAAATATAATAATAAAACCGAAACAACGTTCATGCGTTTGTACGGCCTACCGTCTCCCTGAATGGTGTATTAAAGTTAATAATTCAATATTTTATTTATTATTATAATATAAATATAGTTAATATAAATGATATTTATATAATGGATTAAATACTGGAAACCATGATATAAGTATAAGAACAAAATATATAACAAATTAAGACACATGAAAAGAACAATGTGGATATTAACTGAATTGAATCATTGCGATATAATTGTTCAAAAGTTGATAATATATGGTTATAATAAAACCATATATGAAAAAAGATATAATAATATTTTTATGGTATATATTTACAGTAAACATTTATTTAATATACAGAATGTTTGTACGTGTGCAACAAGAGTCAAGACACAATATATGGGATTTCAACTCACTTTTTATTTCCATGAGATACATGACTTATTCAGAACTCACATATTTTGTGTGGTGCATATAATGAAAATGAATGTATTCTAAAAAATTTATTAATAAATTTATGGAAATTTACATATCCATTTTATGATCCTTCATTCATGGTTTTTATGCATCAAAATTTACCAAAAGTGTAATGTTCTTGTTGCATCAATTTTCTTTCATTGACACACATGTCATGTTATGCACCTATATTTTTATATGACATGCATATAATTACTTTTACAAGTTATATGTAGAATATACATATTTTAATGATACTTAATCTTCATTTAATGTCATTATTTGGAATATATTATGATTCAATGTTACCAAAGTGGTAATAGTTTTTTGCTACAATCTAATCGTTTATCGAGATTTTATATGATTATATTTCAGTGGATAAAATATTTGGATCTATATCTCAATAAGTATCATGAATATTATTTCCTTATTTATAATAAATGGTATATCTAATTAATTGAACAATTTTACCACTCTTTCTAATATAAGATTATCAAGAAGTTCTCTTTAAGAATGCCCAACATTTCACTATTTTCTGTTGGAATTTCTTGTTCCTTCAAACCATGTTTTCAAAAAAGAATACATAAAAAAATATTATTATATTATCATATAATATTTAAAAGATATTTATTAGCTTGTTTTTAATTTTAAAAAAATTGTTCTTAAAAACAATCACCTTGACATTTTCTGGTTGAGACACCTTTATATCCTTTTTATAGTGAAAAATGAATGTTTTTCATGTATAGATTTTACTCACCGTTATGATTGACATTCAGTCGAAATATCTATTTAAACATTAAAAAACAATTTTTATTAAAATATTTTTTTCATAATACTCTATACCTTCATTGTTTTTAAATTTTTTTTCAATAAAAATGGATTTCAAATATGTTTTATGGTACTCAATGTTTCCTTTAAATATTTTCCAAGCTGTTATTTTAATGAAAATTATTTTCAAAAAATGTTTTATTTTTAAAAATTAATTTCAAACATATTAATTATTTATTTATATGTTTTCAATCTATTTTCAAAGAAATGGTTTTCAAAACGTTTTCAAGATTAATTTATAATTTTTAAATTTGTTTTCAAAGAAATTATTTTTAAATCATTTTAATGATGTCTTTTTTAGTTTTAAAATATTTCCAGTGAAATGGTTTTCAAAATGTTTTCAAGGTTTTAAAATATGTTTTAAATATTTTTTCAAGGGAAAATGTTTTTTAAAATTATTCAATGTTATTTTATATGTTTTCAATGAAAATATTTTCCAAAATGTTTTCATGTTTTTATAATTTTTTACGGAAAATGGTTTTCCAAAATGTTTCAAGATATCTTTAGAAGTTTTCATGATTATTTTTAAGAAAATATATTTCAAAATGATTTATTATTAGAAAATAATTTTCCAAAATATAATGTATATTTTCATTGATAAATATTTTCAAAAGATAATTCAAAATTTTTTTCCATTGGGGATGACATCTATTGATGTTACTAATTGATTTCATAAAAATAATCTGAATATTTCAATCATATTATATATATAAATGGTTTATGATTTGATGTTAAAATATTTATCAAACCCATTTTTCTTCCACAATTTATATTCTTATTAAAACTTCTTCTTCTCACTGGTTATGATTTCTTAAAGTGATTAACAAACCTATCTATTTTCATTTGTTTTTTTTTGTGATGATATGTTAATGTTTCCAATTTTATTTCATGGATTATGATTTTATGTTTATAAAAATACCTCTTTTTATGGATAATTTATGGTGAAAGGATTATTTTGTTAAACATGTATAAATTTTGTTTTTATGAGATGTGTGTGACCTATATCTATCTCCAATTCACTGGGTATGACTCGTGTGTATAAATTTTATGCATAATCATTATAACATGTTCACAATGTTATGCATTAACCTGGTTTCATGTCCATATGTTTATGCATGAAATTGATTACATGCTTACAATTTTATGAGTGAACCTTATTATAGGCGCATAATGATATGAATGAATCTAATAACATTTTCAGACTATTATGTAAGGACCTGGTTTCATGTCCATATGTTTATGTGTAAACCTGATTACATGTTGAAAATTTTATCAGGGAAAAAAATTCCATGTTAAAAACATTATGTATGGACCTTGTTACATGTCCATAAGTCTACTCAATGGCTTGATTTTATTTCCTTATCTTAATGTGTGAACCTATTTTTACTTTTACATGTTTGAGATGTTATATATTGTTGTGCATGCCAAAATTCCATGACTTATTTACATGTTCAACATTTATTCATTATTCTATTTAATTTCTTATGATTTGTGTCTTATGATCTATTAATATTTATATCATGTATCATGATTATGATCTTTGTTATGAAAGGTATAACCTTAAAATGTTATGCTCACATTATCATACCCTTATATTCACCATATTCTTATTCATTTTCCTAGCTTACCCTTTCTGAGCATTTGAGCTCACCCCATTCTTATGTTTCATTTCCCCAAGTTATGAATCAATGTTTTATGTAGAAGTACTAGAGGGTAATATCTTTTCTGGATACATTTATGATCTTTCACCAAGTTAGAATATTTTGTTCCAAGTTTTTAATGTCACTAAAATATTATTGTTCTTGGGCTTTTAATTTTGTAATATACTACATATTTATCATAAATTATATAATATCCATGTATGTTAAGCCTGGATCGCTATAGTTTTTAACAAATGAAAGTTTTAGTCAAACATTAGAAACTAGGATGATAAAACATTACTGAGCTACTTGGGTTTATTTCTAAGGATATTTCTTGGAATATCATTATGGATAAGTATAAGGATGAGTTAATTCTTACGAAAATGTAAGGGAATTTTAGAAAAGGGTAGAGGTAGTGGTTTACTAGAAATGCATCCCTATATGGATACTATAAGTGGATGTTACTATTTCATGGATATACCTTGGTGTAACAATTCTAAAAATATGACCTAAGCCAAACTTGGGGTAATTTGGTATAAGACAACATGCCTTACTACACACCTGGTTTAAAAGTCATGTGGGATATTCTTTGGGAATTCACAAACTCAGCATGACCTATCATGAAGGATTTAAATGGAAGTTTCCTATGAATAACAAAAGATAAACCGAGGGAGTAACAAATTATGTAGACTGTCCTAATTCAGACATCCTATAATTAATTTCTCAATAACAAGTCATTTTCTTCTATGATATGTGTTTTTCACCCTATGATTTATAGTTTTAATAAATGGAGAGAACTAGAAAGATCATGGTTAACATTAAATTTTTCAGATGTGGATAGTATGGGCATTAAGAAAACCAATTTCCCAAGTAGAGATCCCATAAAGAGAATCACGAAGGTGGAATTAGTATTGGTTGTACTATGGAATATATAGAGAACCCAAATTACATGTGAAATGTATGTGATGTAATTTTAGTATTGTTTAAATTAAACATAATAAAATTTGTCTGATTGATGTTTAGGAACTTTAAGTCATGATTCATATTTCATATTCTAGGAAATATTTTTTAAAGTTTTAGTTAATAAACCCTTAGTGAGGGTTCAAGAATAATGTTGGATGAATGAAGTATTTATGTTTTGGAATTCAAATATTATGTTATATGAATAATGTAATATATAATTATTTTTAGTATAGGTTTCCATATTGGAATGGATATGTTGAATGGTGATTTCATGGAATGGTGATATTTTGATTAATTGAAGGTAACGTTTTGTTAATAACTAATGTTGGGATAATAATCATTAGACAAAGACACGTTTTATATGAATTAGTATATTGTATGGTAAATATTAACCTAGAAGTGATTATTGAAAAAGTGGCCAATGTCATCAAGGATGAAGTTTTAAACTTTGGGATTTAAGGAATATATTCTGTACACTTTGTAATAAGGAAGTATGCATGTTTTCCAAAACTATTTATGGTAATTTAGTTTATTAACATGTTTTAAGAGAATATAATATGACGGTATTCACATGGTTATAATATGAGAAAATAGAGTTACCTTATGATATTTGACGGATCATAGTGAATCTAATTTAGTGTCATTCATTCTAAATTTTTGAATTTTAATTTTTCAGATGGGTTATAAGGTTAACTACTTATTGGATGTTTATTTTAATCTTCATATTAAGTTTGTGATATTAATTTATTATATTATCATATGAGGATTTATTCAAAATGGATTATCTTCGCTAATAATTTTGTGTTGATGGTAACAAATGCGAGATATGATGACTTATCCGGGATCTCATGATTTGTTAGTGCTTCAGATATTAAAAATTCACCATCCCTTTAGGAGAAAGAGGTGAAGTAAAAATTAGTCATGGCATGACCAAAGGGCTAGATTTTAATTATGAAATTCAATGAAATAAATTAAGTACAATATCTCATGAAAATTCATCAAACATAAGGAAAGGATCTTGAATCCAAAGAGTTTATCCTAGTTCATTCTTTTCTAATGAATCAAATAGTCACATATATTATTTATTATTTATTTAATTTTTATTGTAATATTTTTTTGGACATATTCTCTATGACTATCCTTGAGAATATGATATTTAGATTTCTATTCTATCTTTATTTTTTCAATTACCTCCTATGTTCTCCTATGAGGAAACTATGTTATATGTTTCTTTGGATAACCGTTATGGTTCCAATTTTTACATTTTATGGGAAGTTTTAGTATTCATTTTTACGATTTGTGTTTCCATGAATGAAATTTTAAATTATTAAACCATTAATAATCAAGAGGGATTTCAATGGAAAATTTAATTTTAAGGGGGTAGAATGTAGCCCCCTGAGATTTTTTGAAATATTTTTTTTGAATTAATTTATTCATTTGGATATTTTCTATTTGATGAAACACTAAAGATATTTTATTTTTTATAAAGAAACTATTTTTCACTTAATTTATATGAAGAATGAATTTAATTTTCAACTTCAAATAACATAAATTTTAACTTTCTTTACATAGAAAATTGGGGACGTCTTGCATTAAATAGAACATTGAATTTCCTCGATGGTTTGTGTAACATAAAAGACCGAGTTTTACAGAATAACGATATTGTTTAATAAGATATGTCATAAAAGTTAATTTCAATAATATTTTATTAACTAACTTATAGTTTAATTAATAAGTTACTTATTAATTCTAAAATAATATAGAAACCAAATGAATATATACGAAATTATTTTATAAAAGACTTTTTTCATGTAAAAAAGATGATTTATCTTAATAAGTTAAATTAATTGATTTTGAATTATATTAATTAAGTGTCATGACCCGACCTTAAGACTCGTGCCGTAACTAACCCAAGCTCGCCTTCCATAGGCCAGGGGCTAGCGACTAGCACCAAAGGCTTAAATCCCTAAGCTCGGAAGACCTTGCCTTTATAAAAAGTGGTCACCCAAAATCAGAGTACACAACTGGAAGCAAAAATCTAAGTAAAACTGAATACAAAGGTAGTGCAGAAAGTAAGTGGGCCAGTATACAAACCCATCTGAACAACAAAAACAAGTACATGTTTAAAGGGAAAACAGCTCATGGATCATCCACCGGGGAATACTACCTGAAGGGTAGGTACAGATCTCGAACAACTCATCCCTGAGTTATGTTCCTTCTAGTCCAGCTCTGAGCAGCCTCATGTCCATCACCCTCAGCCTCGATCACTGCTGACCGTCGTCTGCACAGAACACAATAAGGTGCGAGCGAAGCCTGTGTAGGGGTGAGTATAACAATACTGAGTAGGGGACCCCGATACCCCCGAAGGTCTCCCCAAATCCACTAATGATAAACCACAGTAGAAAGATACAATCAGAAAGTATCATCCATCCTTAATTAGGTATATTCCCATACATATACTTATGTTACCAATCACAAACCAGCTCCAGCTCTTGAGACCAACCACATTCCGTTCCACAAGTGTAGAAACACTGCCAAATAAAGTAAAACACAAGGTGTATCCCATAGGTCCAGCTCACAGAATATGTCCACCTGGGCTTCACCTCAACACATCCATGAATAAACATCCATGAAGAAACATAGACCCTTAATTAAGTATATGCCCATACATATACCTAAGTCATCAAGAATACACATCTCATACATGATGTAAACATGAAGGTATTGACTCATCTCACAGCAAGTATACACAACATAAAAGAGAGTATGAGATGATTAGTTGTAGCCACTAAATCATCTTTCACTGTCAAACGATAGATATCTATAGAAAACTAAGACAGAAGTCTATCGATGTTGTCGATCCTATGTGGGATCTCGGTACAAAAGCCATCGTTGTCAAACCCATTAAAGATATAGGTCCAGTCTCATCACTATTTAACCCATAGAGGATCTAGTTCTAGTCATGTCACTGTCGAACCCACGGAGGATCCATTTCTAGTCTAGTTGTTGTCGAACCCATGGAGGATCCAGGTCCAATCTCATCACAGTCGAACCCATGGAGGATCCAGGATGAGTCTCGTCACTATCAAACCCACGGAGGATCCAGGTCCAGTCTCAACACTGTCGAACCCACGGAGGATCCAGGTCCAGTCTTTTCACTATCGAACCCACAGAGGATGGAGGTCTAGTCTCATCACTATCGAACCCATAGAGGATCTAGGTCCAGCACGCTCGATTACGGGAGGGTCTTCTCCTCGAGCCAAGTGTTGATACATTAACTACCATGAAATCTAGATTTTATATATCCCGTAGTTTCGTCTCATCATACAGAACCCAATACGACGAACGGTGCGTCAATTGACACCCAGTCTGTGATTTATTGGTATTTCCATTCCAAGGGCCTGGTTTATTTTTATGTTCAAACCGAACCAGCCATACCCCAACTACGTCCAAACCTTGCGTGGGTTATTCGAAAAGGACATTCTTGTTCTAATCCTTCTGTCGCTGTAGACGGTTTTTCATTCGGACACCCGAATCCCAAAATGTGGGATAAAAGGTGTAATCTATCCATAGAGGGTCCGAGTCTGGTCCGACCCAGTTGGACCGACCCGGCCCGACCCGGTCCAAACTAGATTTTGACATGGTCTGCGGGTCCGACCCGGTCCAATGGGGCGGCCCGAAGTGAGGGTGCGGCCTGAAGGCACGACCCGACCTGAGGGCGGCCCTGCCAGAGGTGGCCTGGGCCTTGGTGGCTCGACTAGAGGCGACCCAGCCCAAGGCGGCCCTGTCTGGTCGGCCTGGCGGCCCGATCGGCTTGGCGACCAGGTCATCCTGGCAACCCGGCGGCCCGGTGGGGGTCCGCCTTAGCCGCGACCAAGGGGAAAACGTGCGCCCCCTGGTTCCTAAATGACAAAGATGTTCTGGTAGGATCCCAAAGCGGTGCTAGGTGGCGCCTGTCCAGGTCACCGTGGGACCCTTCAGGTCCCACCTGTAGCGCGAACTTGTGGCCGGCTCAGTCCGTCGCCCTCCTCTTTCCTCCCCGGCCTATGGTCGTGGTTCTTCTCTAGCACAGCGTGATGGCGCCGCGCCCAGCCCATCTGATTGCTATGGAATGCGTGGTAATGGATCTTTATTCTGGTGTGGTGCTGCAGCACCGCGACCCTCTGGCACCTCCAAAGCCCACCAAGCTGTGACCAGGTTCTTTTCGCGGTATGAAGACGCCACTTTCCTTTAGCGGCCCAACAGCCATTGCACCGACGAATTCTTCCACGGCCAGCTCGGTACTGGTCGTCACATATTCCATCGCGGCTTGTCGATCGCCACCCATTTCTCTGCTGCAATCCTCTCTTCTGGTAGCACCGTTGAACCGCCGTCATCTTTAACAAAATATAATAACAAAGGGGGAGGGTCGGGCCATGTTTGTGTGAATAGATCCCTCCTCGTTATGGCGTTATCAAGTGGAAAAACACATTTCATACATTCAACGACATAAGACGACAATAATAAATCTACTCAAATCCCCCTAACTCAATTTTCAATGATCGTTGATGAAGTCACGGAAAAGAGGTGTCAATTCATCGATGTTAGAAAATGGAAATGGGTAATCATCATTGGCGGACGAGCGTTCAAAGGTGACGAAGTCAAAGACGACGTCAGCGTTCTTCGTGGGAGTCTCCTTCTCTTTTGGCACGGTTGAAGATTGATGAAGGAGTTCTTTGATCTTCGGTGGATGATGAAGAGGCATTCTTCGCATTCTTCATTTTGGTGATGCCCACGTGGCATTCTTCTGTAAGCTGTACCAATGGGATACACCTTGTTTTGTACTTTTTTTGTGGAGTTTTTCTACACTTGTGGAATGGAATGTGGTTGGTCTCAATAGTTGGAGCCAGTTTGTGATTGGTAACTTAAGCATATGTATGGGAATATACCTATGTAAGGATGGTTGATACTTTGTGATTGTATCTTTCTAATGTGGTTTATCCTTAGTGGATTCTGGGAGACCTTCGGGGGTCTCCGGGTCCCCTACTAAGTATTGTTATACTCACCCCTACATGAGCTTCGCCCGCACATTGTCATGTTCTGTGCAGCTGATGGTCAGTAGTGATCGAGGATGTGGCTGACAAATGAGAGGCTGCTCGTATCTGGACTAGATGGAACACACCTCAGAGACGATTTGTTAGAGATCTGTACCTACCCTTCCGGTTGGATTCCTCGATAGACGATCTAGGATCTGTTTTCCCTTTTTACTTGTACTTGTTCTGGTTGTTTAGTTGGGTTTGTATACTAGCCCACCTACTTTCAGCACTACCTTTTTATTCAGTTTTACTTAGTATTTTACTTCCAGTTGTGTACTCTCATTGCGTGTGAGTACTTTTTATAATGGAAATGCCTTCCTAGCTTAGGGATGTATGCCTTTGGTGCTAGTCGCCAGCCCCTGGCCTATAGAAGGCGGGCTTGGGGTAGTCATGGAACAAGTCCCGAGGATGGGTCATGACATTATGTTTATATATTATACATTCAAATTTTTTTTTTATATTCATAAAATTATTTTTAAATTTTTAATATGAGAACAAATCCATTATTACACAAAAAAAACATATATTATTATAAAAGTAGTTTTAACTCCTTTTAATGGACAACACATTTTAAATCTAAATTTTATAAATTTTATAAATCTAATATGTTAAAATTTTCATATTATTTGAAATATATACATTACAATTAGGTTTGTTCAAATTTTTTGAATTTTTCATTGAAGCTTCATTTTTTAATGAATAGAGAAAATACTGAATTTTAGATCAAAATTATACTTTCATCTAATTTATTTATAAAGTTAAATTAAATTTTAAATTGGTTTAAAAGTTTAAAAAGATCAATATTTTATCATTCCACCCAATTTCGTTCATTGGAATCAATTTCATTTTCAAAATTAATATAAAAACATAAGAAATGTTATTAATGTTTTTACTTTAAATACCCGCATTGTCGACCTGACTATGAGATTAAATTAAATTTAATTTCTGCCAATTATACAATTGAAATTAAAAAAATGGATTCCATAATTGCATTGTGGATAATTTATATTTTTTCATATGGTTAAATTTTTTTTTGGCAAAAATAACAAGTGACTATAATAAATATTAATTACATCTAATAATGTAAGATTAACCTTAACATAGAACAAATCCTTAATCATTATGGCCTAAATGTTCTATAAACATGCCCAAAAGAAATTTTATGGAAATATTTATACACTATAGAAACTTTTATTATCATTGGATAATTATTGGAGCCACTTTATATAGGAAACACGTGGGTGAAATTCGATTTTAAAAAACGCACTAGAGTGTCACTATGTCTACAATATAAAAAGGCATCATCTCCTCCCACTTCCTTACACCTATCCAGAAAAATTGTATAAAAAATTATGTACCCAAATATAAACTCAGTGTACATCCCATAATCCTAGCATCATCCACTTGGGAACAAATAAATCCAAGGAATCACTTTGGTGCAAACGAAATGGAATTAACTAAATAAGAGGTAACATTCTTCCTCAAGTTCATTTATGTCATTTCCATTCTCCACCCCCTAAAATATTATTATGACATGATTTCATAAAAAAACCAGTATCCTAAATAAACTATTATGTTTTTATGATATGTTTTTGATCAACAATTACACACACTTCTATCTAGTGGGTAACGAATATATTGTTTATATGTACGGGAAACTACCGCCTCACGAAACGATGATTATTTATTTTTATTTACATTCAATAATTTTGGAAATTATGATGGAAACTATTTTTAGATATTTTTTATTATATTTACTATATATTTATTCTTATCTAATCCTTTTTTACATTATATATCTTTATGTGTACTATTTGGTGAAAATACAATAGTTTCATTTGAGGAAGTGTGGACTACAATCCCCTCAAAGCGACGTGACTCATTGACACACTTCATTGAATGTATTAATGATTTTTTAGTGAAATTATATTATATATATGAAATAATAATTCTACTATAATCATATTATATAATTATATACATATATATAACTTTCATTCTTTCATTCAGCATAGTAATAAAATAGAAGCATTATTCGTGTGTACGTATGACCTACCATCTCCATAAATGTTTTATTCCAATTCATACCTCTATATTATATAGATTATTATAATATAAATATAATGAATAAAAGTAATATATATATTATTTTTTACATTATTGAAATCATGATACATGTATAAGGACCAAAGATAAAATGAATTAAGACACATGCGAAGAACAAAGATGATATTACCCGAAGTGAAACCTTAAAAGAGAATTTTTAACAAGAGGGTAATATAAAGTCATAATAAAACAATATATTATATTATATATAATAATATGGTTCTATGGTAGATTGATAATAAATTAATATTTACTATTCAAAATGTCTGTATGATTATGATGGGGGTCAAGACACATGGTTAGGTATTTCATCTCAATTTTTTTCCGGTGACATACATGGCTTATTCACTACTCACTTATTTTTTACGGTATATATAATGAACATAAATGTATTATATGAATATTATAATTAAATTTATGTGTATTTAAATATCAATTATATGATCCTTCTTTCATGGGGTTTATGTTTCAAAAGATACCAAATCGGTAAGGTAACTTTTGTCTAAATTTGCCTTCTTTGTGACACATGCCATGTTATCAACCTATAATTTTATATGAGTTGTATATAATACCTTAGACTTGTAATATCCTGAATATAATTATTTTCATGATATTTTATATTCATTTAATATTATTATTTCCATTATAATATGATTCAAGGATACCAATGTTGTAACGGTTTATTGCTACAATATCTTCATTTATCGAGATTGTTTATGATTATGTTTCCATTAATGAAATTTTAAGATCCATATCTCAATAAATCAAATTAATTTTCTTGAACTATATATATTCATGTTATATCAAATTAATTAATCCATTTTACAATACTTTGGTAAATTATATGATCAATAAACTATTTTTAAAAAATCCAGACTGTACCCTATATTCAGTCAGAAATATGTCTTCTTTAAACCCTTATTTTCCACAAAGAAAATATTACAAAAAGATTCCAATATAATAAAATTATCATTAAAATACACATCTACCCTTTTTTACCTTTTAAAAAATGGTTTCTTAAATGGAAATATTCTTATAATTTTAGAGTCAAGGAACTTTTCTATCCTTTTTATAGTGTAAAAGGAATATTAGGCATATATAGATTTTACCCACTGTCATGACAAAGAATTCATTGAAGCTTCCTTTTAAATATTAAAATGTGAATCTCTTTAAATGTTGTTTTTTCCTAATATTCTAGACAATTATTTTTAAAAAAAAAATTAGTGGAAAATTTTTTCAAAAAGTTTTTTATGGATATAAATGCTTTATTTTAATGTTATCAAGGAAATTATTAAAATAATTTTTTTTTCAAAGAATGTTTTATGATTAAAAAGGTATTTAAATTTTTTTCAATATTTATTTATAAGTTCGCAATTTATTTTCAAATAAATCATTTCCAAAAAATTTCAAGATTAATTTATATGTTTTTAAAATGTTTTCAATGAAATGGGTTTTCATACATTTTCAAAATTTCATGATAAGTTTTCAATGTATATTTAATGAAATAGTTTTAAAAAATGTTTTCAAGATTTCATTTTATGTTTTCAAAGTGTTTTCACAGAAAATGGGTTTTAAAATGTATTGATTATTATTTTATAGGTTTTCAATGAAAAAGGTTCTCAAATTTTTTTGGAGATTATTTTATAAATTTTCAAGGAAAATGGCTTACAATGTGTTTTCGTGATTTCTTCATAAGTTTTGAAGATTATTTTTACGAATTTTTTAAAAGCGTTTTTTTTTAAAAAACATATTACAAAAAATAAAGTATTTTGTCCTAAATAAATTTTTTCAAATGCTATTTGAAAATTATTATATATATAATATAAATTTCGTTTATTTTACACAAGCCATTTATGGAAATTATATAAATGTCTAATTCATATTCTTTCTCAGAATGGTATATGCTTTGATTTCATTAAGTTTATGAAACCCATTTTTCATAAAAAAAATTATGTGATTTTGAAACCCAATTATTTTCATTGGTTATGCTTTGATGAAGTGATTAAGAATCTTGTAACTTTTTATATGTTATGATGTGATGAAATGTTAATTATATTCATTTAATTTCATTTGTTATGATTTAATGTTTACAAAACCTATCAATTTGTGTGGGTGATGATATGATGTAAGTTTTATTTTGGGGAATGTGTATAAATGATGTTATTATGAGATGGGTAGGACCTATATCTCCCTACAATGAATTGGTTAAATATGGATGAATCATGAGTATAATTTTTGTGCATAAAGCGGCGTAAGTTTTCACAATTTTGTGCACTTTCCCAGTTGCATGTACATAATTTTATGATTGGAGATGATTACATATTCATAATGTATGAATGGACCCAGTTTCATGTACATACATTTACATGTGAACTTGATTACTTGTTCACAATGTTATATGTGAACTTGATTCCATGTTCACAATGTTATGTGTAGACCTGGTTTAATGACCATAAGTTTTTGCGAGAGCCTGGATTCATGTCATTAACTTAATGTGTGAACCTGTTTCTACTTATACATGTTCACGATGATATATGTTGATGTTTATGCCAAAGGTATATGTTTTATTCATCTGGTATTATCTAGTGGATTATTATCTAGATTTCTTTATGATTTATGTCTTAAGAACTATCCAACGAGCCTATACCCTAGTGGTACAGGCTCCTGCTTGGCATCCAAATGACCCAGGATCGAATCTGGGTAGGGGAAAATTTCCCAGGTACTGTAGCAGTACTGTAGTAGGTACTGTTGCAGCCTGGGTGCTATGGATGTACTGTTCACCGAGGGGTCCTGTCAGCCAAAAAATGGGCTTTCAAGCCTTGTATTCAGGCCACATGGCCTTGGGCCTTCGGGCTATGTAATGGGTCTCCCTCTACCCAATCTAAAGAGGCCTTTGCTTTTAAATAATAAATTGAGGCTTCGACCCCAACCTTTAAAAAAATGTCTTAAGAACTACAAATATTTAAGTCTTGTATCATGATTATGATAATTAATATGGAGGGTATGATCTCAAAATTCCATGTTCACATTCTCATACCCTTATATTCAAGTTATAATCACTCATTTCCCTTGTTTAACCTTATAGAATATTCTCTCTCACCCATTTCTCATGTTTTCTTTCCCCATGTTATAAAGGAATGTTTTAAGTAGATGTACTATAGGGGATGATATTTACTAAAGACATTGAATATCTTTACCCAAATTAGAGGATTTTTTTCCATGTTTCCAAAGACACTAAACCAATATGGACTGCATGAATATAAATTTTTTCATATGCTGAATATTCATAATAAATGATGTAATATCTGTGTCTGTGAAGCTTATGTCACTATAGGTAATATATTCACCTTGATTCGGTGCACACATGGATAGTGATTTAGATAATATGATCCATCAAATTGAGTGATTCCATGGCTAGGAAGATATAGATGATATTCATATCGATGGATTTATTATTGAGGAAAGACATATTTTCTTATAAATATAAAATAAGGGATATCTTTAGCCAAGTTTATTAGCTACATTAATCTTAAGGATAAAAGAGCTTTGTCATTTAATTATAATTGTATGCCATTATTACATTACATTTCTATTTTATTTATTATTTCATTATAAGTAACTATTCAACGTAATTAATATAAAATAAAGTGAATCATCATATTTATATTTCTTTACTATATGTTTCAAGTGTAAAAAACTGATTATGATAAGAAATATCTTTTTAGTTGGATCCATTGTGGTTTTTATTTTCTTGAACTGTAATGTAATTAAATTAATTCTAATAATGTTTTTATAACTATGATATATCAAAATAAATCATTACTATGATACATTTTTAATCGAAATGATGGCTAAGACCGAATCTGATAGTTTTACTTAAATAGGTTTGTGAAATTGTTTAGTTTAAACTCTTTCAGACTAAGGATTTTTTAATGAAAATTCCCCCTCTTTTAATATATCCCTAAAGTGCACACTATTTTTATCCTAATATAAATATAACTAATATTGATATCAAATAATTGGTATCGGAATGAGATTCCACTATTCATACGCTTTCTAATGTTTTTTTCATTAGTTTTTCAATTTTTTGTGTTTTTTGTTATTATTATTGTGTTTAAAAAAATTTTGTTTTAGAAATGTATTTTAGGGAAAATAATATATCATTGGATTTATGTATGGAAGGAATGGATGTCAAATCTATAGAGAATATGAATCCCAATAGTCATACTATTTTTTATGGTGGTGAATGTGAGTAATGGAGAGATAATATGATGACTTTTTTATCAAAACTAGAGTAGATAACTTTATCATACTGACTTAAGATTATAAAATTCATGATAAGGACGTTACATTATTCAATCATAAAGAAAAAATGTTTTTCAACTGAATTACAGATTTATCAATTCTTTTTTATTCTAAATGAAAAGAAGTATTGGAAATCAAATATCATATTGTGTAGTTTCTGCCAGTATTTTGAAAAATATTAACGTAAAATATTTTGGAAATAAAATGGATATTGAGAACATAAGAGTTATATTAATTTAAGACTATCAAGCCTTTTATTTTTATCAGATTGAATCAGTTTCAAATATGCAATAATGATTCTTGAAATCTATAAATATTATATAAGCTTCAAGTGAGAAATGTTTAGATGATGTGATTCTTGTTGAGATAATTGATATTATTCCCAATGATTGGGTGTCAAAGATAACTATAGTTTATGAGACAAGGAATTTGTATAATCTTACCTAATTTGATCTCATTATAATCCTTATACAGTATAAGGGAATATTAAATAGATATGTTTAGGAAACAAAAAGAAAAATATTGGAGTATATTTTTCAATTATTACATTACCTACAAAGTTCAATCTGCTGAGGAAATTATTAAATTCTCAAGAAAGAATAAGGTTATTGTTTAATCTGTTTAAATTTCATATATACATTCTAAACGTGAGTTATCAAACTTGGCTATAAGGATAAATAAGAAAGATGGAAACAAGGTTTTCTAATAAAGATATAAAAAATTCTATAAGGACAGAAGTGAGAAGAAAGATGAAGCTGCTTGTTATGAATGCTAGATAGGTGAAAATATCAGAACAGATTGTCGAAATTTGAAGAAAAAAGGTAGAAAAGAAGAGAATTCTGAATGAAATACCAAATATTATTAAAAATCCTGATTCAAGAATGTTTATTATACCATTGACACCTACAGAACTAGTGGAGGTGACTTTCAGAATATTATTTAGACAATAAATGTTTAGGACAAGGGAAAATAAGTCTTTTTTGATAAAGTACCCAACATTAATCAATAGATTATGGAAAATGTAATATTAGATTAAAATCGTACTAATATGTCCTTATGTGTAAATTATATTGATGTGAAAGATTCTATACCATCAGATTAGGAATCTTCATCTCCCAGTGATGACAATATTATCTATCATTTTGATAATGTTTCTAGTTTTTCAATACATTGGAAAAATAAAAAAGTTGAAAATCAATAAAATACTTGAATATGAGAATGTTGTTTTAGAAACTCAAAAGGCTTTTAAAACAAATAGAAATAAGGATAATGATATATTTATAAAACTAAAATCTAGAATGGGAATTCATATAAAAAACCAATTTTTAGTAACAATTTCATTGTTCTATAAATGAGACCCTTTTCACCAAATTTCAATGGGATGTCCATTAGATAAATAACTGCTGATGAAATAATTTTCAATCTCTAGGTTTCCATAAAATGTATTTATTTAACAAAAATGTGGATTCCAAATTTTTTTTTTCTGAAATTGAAAGACTCAAGAATATGTAACACCATTCTTCATCATAAATCTTTAATTTCAATTTTTTTTAAAGGAATTAAGAACGAACTTATAAGAATACATTACTTTGGTTATAAAGGTTACCTTTTAAACATTGTAAATGATAATTCTTATTTCATTTTTCTAATAATGAATTTATTCATTCTACCCATATGTATGAGAATGTTTATATAGTTAATATAGAATATCATAGGTGCCATGAATTTCCTTACCATAGTGTAATTGAAGGCCAATATTGGTTATCAATAAGAAGGTCAAGACATTGTATCCATCGAAACATATCCAAGTTGACTAGGAAATGAATTGTTAAGGATGTACCAAAACATAGGATTGACACTTATAAAGTATGTGACCCTTGACAATACATTAAGAAACAAAATACAAGTTTTAAATCTTATAGTGTTGTCTCCTCATCTAATTATTTATAGTTAGTTTACATGAATTTATTTGGTGCTACAAATACTAGGAGTATTGAAGGAATGTATTATGTATATGTCTAAGATGAGTGTTACACTTGATATTATTGTGGTTATTTTCTCACAAATAAAGGCAAAGATTTTTGTTACATTAAAAATTTTATGAGAAAGTTAAAAATGATAAAAACCATCCATTTATTACTATTCATAGGGATCTTGGTATAGAATTTTTAAATTTTGATATTGAAAATGTTGGTTGTAGGAAAGGTATTAAACATACCTTTCTATCACCTCGTAAACCTTATAAAAATTGTGTTGTTAAAAGAAGAAATAGAATTCTTAAAGAAATAATAAGAACCATATTGAGTGAATACTTAGTTTCTAAACATGTTTTGGCTGAAGTGGTTAGTACTTCCTATAATACTATAAATTGAGTTTCGATTATAATCATTTTTAATTACAACTTCATGATTTAAATATTGGAATAAAACAAAAATTATATTGCATCAATTATTCTAGTTTGAAAAGTATCCAATATTGAATAAGAAATATAAATTATATAAATTTTCACCCAAATCCAATGAAGAAATATTTGTAGGTTACACTAATACATCTATTTAATAAAATGTTTTTAATAACAATTCTTGTACTGTTGAGGAAATAATGCATGACATGTTTGATGAAACCAACACTTTTGTTTTTAAACAACCTCAACCAACAACATTATAGGTGATTTCAAAAAATAATTTTCAACATGTGTTACAAAATTATTTATATATGGATATAACATAAGAAATTGTTTCGGATTATATTCCATTGGAATATTTTTGAAATATTGTTGAAGAATAGATTTTTGAAAACCCAAGAAGTTAGTTTTTTTAGGAATCAACCTAGTTATAGTATCATTGGTGATGTTGATCAACCAGTTAGGACTAGAAGTTCCCTAATTAATGGAATAGAATATCTAGATTTCTTATCTCAATTTGAACAAATGAATCCTGATGAGGCTTTAGGTGATGATGATCAGATTAATGGTATGCAAGGTGAGATAAATGATTTTGAAATGAGTAATGTGTGGAAATTAGTTGATTAACCTAATGGAATTTCAATAATTGGACGAAATTTGGTTTTGGAAAAAAAGTATATAAAAATGGAATTATTACTAGAAATAAAGATAGAATTGTTTATAAGAGTTATAATCATTATGAAGGAATAAAATATGATGTAACCTATGCATTAAAATAAATACATTAGGTTATTTATATTCTATTATCCTTTATAACATTCTTTAATTTAAAATATTTTAACATAGAGGTGAAGTGTTCTTTGCATAATGGATATGTTTAGGATGGTGATTATGTCGAAAAAACCCTAATTTTTTTTAAAAAAATAGCCAGAATATGTTTATAAACATACAAATAATATTTAAAAAATCTAAAAATATCCCCAAGATCCTGGTATAATTGGTTAAACTAGTTTATGTTACAAAAAATACTTTTTAATGGAGTTGTTGTTCAAATAAATTATAAAAGGAGGAAATAAAATATTATGATCATTCAAATCTATGTTGATGCTATTATATTAAGATCATCTCAACAATATTTAACATATTTCTTTACAGATCTTATGAAATATTAATTTGTGATGTGTATGATGGGAGAGTTGGCACACATTTATGGTTTTCAAATCTATCAAAACTTATAATGAACCTTTAAATATCAAATAAATTCGGTTATAAAAATACAGAATGTGTTAGTACTCAAAATTTTACCTCTTTTACACTTGATCTTGATGAGGTTGGACACTAGATGATTAAGAAACTTTTTGAGGTATGACAGGTAGTTTACTTTACTTAAATAATATTTTTCCATATTTAAGGTTCTCAATATTCTTATAAGAAAGATAACATGATAATCTAAATTAATCCCATAAAAAATTATTAAAAATAATTCTTCCCTATCTATAGGGAACTATGGATTTCTGACTTCTCTATTATTCTAGAAATGTTTTTGAACTAAACTTTTTTATGGATGCTAGAATTTGTGGCTGTAGAATGGACATGAAAAGTAAAATAGAAAGATGTCATTTCTGAGGAGATTAATTAGTTTATGGGTCTTGTAAGAAACCACACCCATATGCACTTTCCACAACTATAACCAAATATATGACAGCAGTAAGTTGTTGTGCTCATGTTTTGTGGATATAACACATACTCACAGACTAAGCCTTACGTTTTAATAAAACTAAAATACTATGTGACAAAACTAGTTCAATTACCTTATGTATAAACACAATACAACACTCACTTACTAAATTCATATACATAAGACACCACTTACTTAGGTATACCACACTTAGAGAAGATATCATTTTATAGCTCATCATAATGCATGATCATCTTGCTGACATTTTTACAAAACCATTAAATTCTAAAAGATTTGAAAATATTAAACATAATCTCGGAATGATCAACATAAATTAATAATTCACATCTACTTTTTGTTTTCCTATCTTTTTAAATTATGTTACTCTTTTTCATAGGTGGAGTACGTTTGTTTTTTGATTTTCAAAAACATTTAGTTTTTTATAATTTTTAGTTTTCATAAAAAAATTTATTAATGAATTTATGGAATCATATGTCTTTATAAAATATTTAGGATTTATAATCCTAAGAATGATTCTTAGAACATGAATTGTTTTTTAAAATAATTTAGAATCAGTAATACATAAAAACTAATTGGGTTTGAAAAACATTTTATTAAGTATTTCTAATTACAGTTTATTCTCTTAATGAAAAATAATAATTAGTACTTCTATAAAAATTAAATTTCTTATAGAAAACTTTTTTTTTGATATTTTTTAATCACAATTGCCATAATCTAGTATGTTTTCAAAATCAAGATGACCATATATATCATACTGATGAATCATTTAAATCCTAATGTCATTCTTCTACTCTTTAAAATTTAAAACTATTTCATTATGATTTTATATCATTGTTGTTATAATATATTTATTTTTATAAAAATAAAATAATAGCATTCATTCTCAATATGATAAAAGTTTTAAATCCTCAAGAGTAATAAAACCCATAAAACATTCTGTAGACCTATTTCAACTATCATATCTAATTTTTTTCAATCTCGACCATTAATTATATTTACAAAAGTTGAACCACCACTTAAGTACCTCTATAAAGAGGGACACCCCTGTCTCTTACACTAGTTTATTCTCTTTAGGCACCATATTTGTAACTACCTTCATCAGTGATAGTTTAATAAAGATTTCTTTTTGACCGTTTCGTCTATTTTGCTTCCAAATCCAATGGAATCTAGTAATGATTATAATAAATAGTTCTTAATGAGGAAAGTTTAGTAGAAATATATTTTTATGAGTTGTATGATTCTAATTTGGAGGATATTATATAATATCAATGTTGGGAATCATTATGTGTTGAAAAACAAGAAAATTATTTTGATTTTATTATTTAGATCTTCTTAGGATTTTTATGCTTCTGTCATGTTTTTCAATGGATAAAGGATATAAATAAATTTTTAAATATTTGTAAAGTGATATAATATTTCCTAAAATAAATATATATGATTAATATGAATATAATAAAGGGAATATTAATTTACATCACACAAATTACCTGATGAACATGGATATTTTAATAGGAAAAATGTTGAAATTTATTTTTTTAACCATATTGAAAAAGTTCAAAAAGGTACATGTATGAAACTAGTAAATTGGGTAATTTCCCTATGAATGAAAGGATTTGTAATATTGAATAAAGGTTATTGAGACGCGTCTCAAATGTTTCTTATTATATTTTGTTGTCAACTTAAGGATGTTAGATCTTATTAGATTCATATTTCTTACAATCGAAAACAACAAGAACTGTTTAATAAAATATCATATCATCATGTTTCAAGTTTTTAAGAGAAAAATTATGGTTCGTTGAATGATAGTTTTCAATATATCCAACAATTATTCTCTTATGAGGGTAAAAATTCAATTCCTCTGTGATGATATTATGAAAAGGATGATGTTTTTTTATGAAAAATCTAAAAAGTGTTTCAAAAAACATGATGGAGATACTTTGGAAACTAAATCATCAATAAATGATGAGAAATTTTGATAGAAAAAAGAGGAAGGATGAGACCTCCCCAGCTATGGTTGAATAGGAAAAAATAATTTCCCAGATGATGTTTGAGTTGAATGGATGAAGAACAATGCTTAAAGGAAACCATGAGATCTGAGAGTCAAAATTGAACATACTAAAGCTAATTCATAGTAATTCATGTTAATGATACGTTATAGTTATAAACTATGAATAAAAATAAAAAGAAAAATTTTATTGGATCTTAGGATTGTAAAAATTCTTTGAAAGGTGTAGATAGGGATTTAAGAAATGTTTTTCCTCAAAAAATATAGACTGATCATGTAATACCAAATTCGAGGTTAGTTTTTCATGAATCCATAGTTCTAAATTCTGATTTTCCTTGGACTGAAGAAAAAGGAAATGGAAATGTTGTTTATGAAGAATCAAAAATTGTTTAATATAAAGAATCATGATTTGTACATGTTGGGAAATTTGACATAAGAAAAACCAACTAGGTCAAGGAGGTTCTATATATGGCTATTCTTGAATAATTTTAAGGTATAGATGGAAATGGAAAAGAAGTAAAAGAAATATAATAGGAAGAAGGGATTAAAGAAGATATTTAATAACTCATGGAAGAATAATTAGAGAAGAAATAGGATGAATATGACGAGGAAGAACAAAATGAGAAAATCCAATCCGATAAGAAATAATCACATTCTTAATTATTGTATTTTACATTTAAAGTTGATATGCGTAGTAAATATGGATGTTCTTAATAGGAATCAATGCCATCATCTATGAAAGAATGTGTTCAAAATTCAATCAACGAAGCTAATGAAAATTTTGTATCTGATAAAGAAGATGAGATACATAAATTTTTATATGATAATGAGGTAAATGAAAATGGTTCTAAAGAAGATGAGAAAGAAGTTGCAAAGAAAGGTAAATTCAAAATGAAATAAGTATAAACCAAAAAAATTAAAATGAAACCTCTAGTGTTTCAACCATATCAATTAGATTCAATGGAAACCATAGTATTGAAAGGTGTAGATTAAATTTATTATGCTTTGAAAATATTGGATGAAATAATTATGTATTTTCCAAGAATTTAGTAAAGGAAAATACATGTACTTAGAAATCATTATTTGAAATCATAATCAACAAAGATAGTAACTGAGAATGTTATCAGAATTGAAGCTATGATGAATACTTTATAAGAAAGATTTGTAACTCCTAGAAATTCAAATAATCAGATGGCGAAGTGGTCTCACCAAATAGATAATGATATCAAACTGCATGATGAGAATTTTGAAGATGTAAAAAAATATTAATGAATCTGAAGACTCTTTCAGTTAGTTATCTAATGACTTTAAAGATATAGAAATTTTTGTGGAACATTTGATAGACCCAACTGATAATATTACCTAGGAAGTAAAAATTCTGAATGGAATGTTATGTTACTTATACTTGGAGATCACCAGATTAAAATCCTATAATGATAAATTTTAAGTATTTTTTATTTAGAATCATGAACATTTCAGTAAATAGAAATGTTTTGAACCCAAATAATGATTTTATAATTAAAAGTTCCATCAATTCGCGAAGGATAGAATGGTATTTAAGAAGATCAAATATTTTTTCAAAACACTGATCACAAAATATATAACTTTTTTTAATTTAAAATCTTATTTTACTCATTTTGTAAAACATTTCAGTATTTGTTGATGAATGAATGGGTTTTTAATCAAAATATGACTTGTATGAATATTTTTTCTCTTAATATTGGATGAATTTTCATTGAGGCATTTTATGGGTGATTATTTAATTTCTTTTATGGTTTCTTATGTTTGTTTTAACTAAAATTTTAAGAAACATCACATTCGTTGCACATTCCATTTTCAAAATAAAAGGGCGATAATTTTATAGTAAAGGGGAAAAATATTTATGGAGTATTTTTATTATTAAATGAGTATAAAAATTGATAAAGGAATAGAATGTTATATTAAGGGGGAGAATAAAATATTTATGGGGAGATGTCATTCTAATGAGGAGTTCATCATATTCAATATCACTTCCTTAATCATATTTAGATGACTTATAATCTTATGGGGAGTTAAGAATAAATTACCAACATTTAATAAAAATTAATTAAATGTAAATGACATTAAGTTGTTCAATTTTATTTTTCATTTATGTTTTAGGGATTATACATTCCCAAAAGGTGGATATTGATGAGTCAAAAATTGTTTTTCTCACTATTCCATTCCTTTTTTTGGAAATCACAAATGCATTCTTAAAAATATTTTACTAACTTTTCATATCAAAAGTGTGTTTTTTATATTTTCATAGAAAACATTATATTATTAAATAAATATAATAAATTAGTAAGTATTCCAATATTGTCTTTAACATTATTCATTACGAATATTGGAATTAATTCGCATCTGATAAACATTGGACTCACCTTTATCAAAACAATTATTAGACATTATGTTTGTATTTTTTACTGATAAGGTCTTAACAATTATCATGATACTTGTATTGATAATCATCATACTGACACTTATGAATATTATCAAAATGAATTTTTTTGGAAGTCTATTAGTTAGACTAAGGTTTATAATCATATTCCCAAGACTTATTTATAATGTAGGTAAATTTATTTACACTATAATGGTGTAAACTAATAAGATGTTGGTGTCACGACCCATCCTCGGGGCTCGTGCCGTGACTACCCCAAGCACGCCTTCCATAGGCCAGGGGCTGGCGACTAGCACCAAAGGCGTAAATCCCGATAACTGGGAAGGCATTGCCTTTATAAAAGTAAACAAAACACTACAGAGTACAAGCGGAAGTAAAACACTAAGTATAATGAGAAGTGATGAAAGGTAAGTGGGCCAGAATACAAACCCAAATGAAAGTAAAACTACAACTGAACAAAGTACAACAGAAAAAGACAATAGTTGGAAGAATGGAAGCTGCTCCTGGGTCGTCCTCCTCAGATCCTACCTGAAGGGTAGGTACAAATGGCTCAGCTCCTGGTCGTCCACCACGGATCCTACCTGAAGGGTAGGTACAGATAGCCTCCTCAACGATCTCGCCCGTTAACCTCCTCCGTGAGTCGTCTCATCGTGTAGTCCACCTCCGATTACTAAATCGTCATGTAGTCCACCTCCAGGTACTGAATCGTCATGTAGTCCACCTCCGGGTGCCGTCCAGTCCTCGAACACTCGGCCTCCGTCAGCACTGCCCGTCGTCTGCAACCAACACAAAGAGGTGCGGGCATAACCCGTGCAGGGGTGAGTATAACGATACTCAATAGGGACCCCGAGACCCTCAAGGTCTCACTAAAACCATCAAGGACAACCACCAAGAAGATCTCAACAGATAACCTCTACATAGGTATATGCCCATACATATACATAAGTTATCATGTAACCCATCTCAATCCTGAGGAAACACAAGGATTGTGAAATCAATGGATAACCATTACCCAGGTATATGCTCATACATATACCAAAGTTATTAATTAAACCATCTCAATCATGAGGAAACACAAAGGTCATAGACTCAGCTCACACTAGGATTTTCATTATCGAAACTGTAACTGCTGTAGAGCTCCGTCTCTGAAGTGTACAGTGGTCCTGTCACGACTCTGAGAGACTGCTCCCTAACCTAGGACTGCTGAGGTACTCCTCCTGTCGAGTACCGCGGGTCTGCAGCCAACTACCGGGCGCTCCGTCCGCTGAGGGTCTGTCGCCAAATACTGGGCGCTCCCCCTAATAGCCTACAGAGGTACTCCTCCTGTCGAGTACCGCAGGTCTGGGGACAACTACCGGGCGCTCCGTCTGCCGTGGGTCTGCCGCCAAATACTGGGCACTCCGTCCACTGGGCTAGTCGACTCACTCCAAGTCGAGTCGGTCAATCAGTCGTCAGGACTCAGCCGGCTACACGGTCTCCGTACTCCACACGCTCATCTCCGGGGGGGTCCGCTCCACGAGCTACTAGTCAAATCCAAGTATCTCAAAGTCCCACTAAGAAGTATCTCAAAGGACCGCCTCGTCATAGGTGTCTCAACGCAACAGATGGCGCGTCAATCGGATGCCCTGTCTGTGAGTTATTAGCCTTTTCGTCCCAGGGGCCCGGTTGGTTTCATGTGCGAACAAATCCGGCCGTAACTCAACTATACACCAAACACTCATAGGGTATACTCATAGGGACCGTTTCTCAACGTGATCACCAACGCAGCTGACGGTTCGTCAAACGGACGTCTGGTCTGAATGATATCAGCTTTTCCGTTCCAGGGGCCCGGTTGGATTTCGGGTACAATCCAACCCGGCCACTATCCAACAACAACCAAAACTTGGGTGAATTATGCCAAAAGTTCCATCTCATCACGAGGAAAGCAACGAGACAGACAGCGCGTCAATCGGACGCCCGGTCTGTGAGTTATTGGCTTTTTCGTTCCAGGGGCCCGGTTGGTTTTGTGAGAGAACCAACCCGACCTCACTCCGACGGAATCCAAACCTCGAGCTTAGTAAGCCACAAGGTCCGTCTCACTAAGAGGAATCCAACAAAGTCGACGACACGTCAATCGGACGTCCGGAGCTCAAGATATGAGCGGTTCCGCTCCGAGGGCCCGATTGGTTTCGTGTACGAACCAACCTGGCCAAACTCAAAGTATTCTGAAACCTTGAGTGTGATATACTGAAACGACCGTCTCGATTCAAGAATCGCATCGCAACTGACGGGGCATCGATCGAAGGTATGTATCCCGAGTTATGGGCAATCGAACCCAAACGGTCCGAAAACTGGGGTTTCGGGCCCGGACCGACCCGGCCCGAGACCCCCCGGGCGGCCCGGCCCGGCAGGGCGTGGCCCGGCCCGGCGCAGCCCAGCTCGGCGGGGCACGGCCCAGCCCGGCGCGGCGTGGCCCAGCTGGGCACGGCCCGGCCCTGCGCGGCCCGGCCTGGCAGACCGGCCAGGCGCCGGTCCGGCGGGGCACAGTGCGCCCAGCGCGCTGTCTGGCTCGGCCTTTGGCCGAGCCGTTTCGGCAAGAAGGGGGGGGGGGGCTCCTGCCCCCCTGTGTAACTGTGGCCCCCCCCCCCTTAATTAAGGGGGATATTTGAAGCCGGCCGGGGGAATTTATTTCACCCGGCTCCTCCCTGTCCGGCCGGCCCGACCTGGCCGGCCGATTCTTGCTCAATGGGACCGGCGGTGGTCGGTCCCCTTCCAGCTCCGACACCGGCAGCCCAGTCTGGCCCCGGTCACCTTGCTCCGCCGCGGCCTGGAACCGGCTGCGACCCTTTTCGTCCGGCGCGGTGCGATGGTATCGCGCCCCTCCACCGCGGCCCCGCTCCGGCCGTGGCGTCTTCGGTTTTCTTCGACGCGGTGCGACGACGTCGCGTTCTTACACTTCTTTCCAAAGCGCGGCGCGACGGAGCCGCACATATCCTTCCGCATGAATCCGCGTGGTGCGACGGCACTACGCTTTTCCGTACCAACCACAAAGGAACCAACACGAAAATAAGGAGGAGGGTCGGCTGTGTTTGTGCGGTCCGACCCCCTCGCGTTATTCGATAACAATTGGTTTTAAACCATGAAGATCTTGAAGTTGGTATTCACAAACAAATAAATAAATAAAACCCCTACCTTGATATTTGACGTTGCACGTCGGGTATCGCGGAGATTGGCATCGCGACATCAGATGTAGATTCTATGGACGTCGGGGTGCGTCCGAGGAGGAAACAACGTCTCCTGACTTGTTGCTATGATGAAGAAGGGAGGTACGTTGTCGTTGGCGATGATAACCATGGTCGGCGACTTCTCCCTTGTCATGGAGGAAGATGAAGACGGAAGAATCCGGGATGCCGAGTCTTCTAGGTCGTGGGGTCGATGTTCTTCGTCGGAGAAGAATCGTTATTCACGTTCTTCGTCGAAGATGAAGAATATCTTCAATTCTCTCAAAGATTCTCCCAAACCTCTCAAGCAACAAAGAAACTGACCAAAAATAAATTAATCCCACACTTAATTTATTAACACATCATAAACCTTTGAAATTCAAGAGTTTGAATTTCAAAAACTCACATTAAACTCACTACATTAATGTCATAAGTTATAACTTAAGTTCACAACATTAATTGTGAGTTGGGGGGGGGGGGGGGGGGTTAGAGGATATGAAGGGGTGGGGTTTGTGTGGGCCCCACCACCCTCTTAACCTCCCAAGGGAAGTTGGGTAGATACACAACTTCCATCCAATGGATGAATACACTTAAGGAAAATAAAAATTGAAGTTAAATTTTTATTTTAACTTTTACAATTTTTAACAACTTCCCTAGTGTAAACGCAACTCCAGAATAGGCGTTCCTAAGAAAATACTGGCGATGCGGTTCCATCGGTGCCCTCAGAATTTGATTCCGAGTATCGGTTCAAAAGTTTGAAATTTCTGCTCGTTCATTCGCTGAACATACCCGATCTAAAATTCTGAAAATGATTCCGGGCACACCGGTCCTCGAAATCAGGCGCCGTCAGAAACTGCGTTCTTGTAAAATTCAAAAGAAAATTAAGAAAAAAATTTCCTTGAAATTTATGGGTCTTTAAATTACTCCCACCTTAGTAATTTACGTCCCCGTAAAGCTTCAACACAAACCATGGTCATAAAAGCGGTACAGATCATGCATCTTGAGCCTTCCGCTCCCATGTGCTCACCTAGAGGTTTCTGTGATGCCTAAAAAAATGAACAAGAGGAATCGACCGTCCTCGTAGGACATGCTCCCGTCGATCCTCAATCCCCACTGGAACCTCCGTGCATGATGCCCTGTCATCGACGTCCAACTCCCTGAGGTCGATGATGTGTGAAGGATCAAGAACGTATCTCCTCAGTTGAGATACGTGGAAGACGTCGTGCACCTAGTGCAACTGAGGTGGATGGATCAAGCGGTAAACCACCTCGCCTACCCAGCTGAGGACCTAGAAAGGTCTGCTGAACCTCGAAGATAACTTACCGCCTTGACCACATCTCTGTAAACCTCGTCGAGGTGAGACCCATATAAGGACGTGATTGTCATCCTCGAACTCCAGAGGTTTCCAATTCCTGTTAGAACTGGAAGTCAAACGACTACTGCCACGAGGGTAAGGTTGGCCGACTCATGAGTGATCGGTCGCACCCTCCCGTGCATGAGTTTAACTTGTGCTGCCCAGGGTTTCCTTTTTGACGACCAAGGAAAACCTATCCCGACTCTTGCCAAATACCGTCAATTTGAGTATGAACAGTGATGGCCAAATCCAAAATCAAACTAACGTCGTAAGGCCTCGATGCTGCCACCAAGAGGTCCCAACCGAGACTCTCGCCTCAAGGGTCAGATCACACCGTCAGCATAAGTGTGACTATCGAGTCTCCTCCCAAAGGTATCTCCAGACGTGAGGTTCAAGTCAACGGCTTAACCGGAAACTCTAGGTATGGGACTAGATTCATGGAATGAAGGGATGATTCGTATCAATGTCTGTGGCTACGACAGCTAGTATAAGACAAAGTCCGCACTTCGAATCATCCTTAGAGCCCTTTTTGGTCGCACTCCATGACCGCAAGCAGCTAATCGCTTCCCCTGCTCTCCAACTCCCTGAGTCTAGTGGGGACTAAAAAGGCGGGTGATGGTAACATGTTGAAATGTACACCACCACAAGCTGCTCTCCTAGCTCTGCCTCCATGTCTGCTGCTTTTTAGATTCATATGTCCTTAACATTTCCTCTTCTTGAAACATTTTACACACCCAAGTCCCCGAGACTGGCGCCATTTTCCTGCTTTCCAAACATCTATCATTCTCTGGCTGTATTTGTTCAGCAAAGAATTCTCAGCCACAAAGTTTCCTTCTACCACCCTAGACTAAGTAGGCATTCATAGAGAAAAGGTGCTGGCTCAGAATCCCTTAAACATACCATGCTCAGAGGTATGACCTCTATTGCACTGATTGAAATGCATCCATTCGAGTACCCGGTATGTTCGTTATGCCTTGATGAATTCTCAGCTATCAACACGTCATCCCGCCGAAACTGTATAAGCTCTAGAAAACTCTCTGCCACCCCCTCAAGCCAGTCCTCAGCCGCCTGTGAGTCAGGTTCGCCTCAGAACTTGAGGGTATCTGATGTTAGAACACATGTGAGGCAGTACGCTTACATGTTTCACCTACTGGTACTGCCGGTTGTAACTGCTGACCAACAGGTAGTGATGTATAGCTGACACACTACCCAATGGCACTATCTCAGGAATCGGTCCACGTACCGAAGCCTCATCACTATGAGGACCATCCTCATGGTCATTCACTGGAAAACACTAGTGGCCAAGTCCACCATCCACTCTACTGATGTCTCAGCTAGGCGAAAAACTGTAGCAATCGCCTCCAACAACTGCTCTGCTGTCTGGGAATCTATCTCGCCTCGTAACCTCAGAGGTCGCTGCTGCTGGAACTCGTGCAACGTGCTCTGCCAGCATGCACAGTTTTCTAGTAAATTTGTTGGCATCTTCTGCCCAACAGGTGGTGGTGCTGCTGGTACACCACCCGAGAGTGCCAACACAGTAAAAAGGCCCTGCAATAGAGCCTCGTCGCTTGGTGAGCCGTCATCGAGTACTCTCTCGGAACTCCAACTGACTGTCTGCGTGGAGACATCATGAATAGATAAGACATGGTCAACGTTTATACCTGGTGAGCAGACCTGGTTTGAGCAGACTTTAATACTTTGGAAACACACACGCAATCAGTGTTTTCATTTACAAAGTCGGAAATTAGTAGTCAGGGTCCTGGTGTACGGATACGTCGGCCGCCACACCAATACTGGACTCCCTGAACTGAAGACCACACTCGGTACCCTTAACACTATTGCTTCACATAGAGAAAGATCAGAGTCCTGAGTTCTGTGGTAGAACCGAACTCCTCTGATACCAATTTGTCACGACTCGTCCTCGGGGCCCGTGTCGTGACTACCCGAAGCCCGCCTTCCATAGGCCATGGGCTGGCGACTAGCACCAAAGGCGTAAATCCTGATAACTGGGAAGGAATTGCCTTTATTAAAGTAAACAAAACACTACAGAGTACAAGAGGAATTAAAACACTAAGTATAAAGAGAAGTGCTGAAAGGTAAGTGGGCCAGAATACAAACCCAAATGAAAGTATAACTACAACTAAACAAAGTACAACAGAAAAAGACAACATCTGGAAGAAAGGAAGCAGCTCCTGGGTCGTCCTCCTCGGATCCTACCTGATGGGTAGGTACAGATGGCGCAGCTCCTGGTCGTCCAACACGGATCCTACCTGAAGGGTAGGTACAAATAGCCTCCTCAACGCTCTCTCCCTTCAACCTCCTCCGTGAGTCGTCTAGTCGTGCAGTCCACCTCCGGGTACTGACTTGTCGTGTTGTCCACCTCCAGGTACTGACTCGTCGTGTAGTCCACCTCCGGGTACCGTCCTGTCCTCGAACACTCGGCCTCCGTCGGCACTGCCCATCGTCTGCAACCAACACAACGAGGTGCAGGCATAGCCCGTGCAGGGGTGAGTATAACGATACTCAGTAGGGACCCCGAGACCCTCAAGGTCTCACTAAAACCAACAAGGATAACCACCAAGAAGATCTCAACAGATAACCTCTACTTAGGTATATGCCCATACATATACCTAAGTTATCAAGTAACCCATCTCAATCCTGAGGAAACACAAGGATTGTGAAATCAACGGATAACCATTACCCAGGTATATGCCCTTACATATACTTAAGTTATTAATTAACCCATCTCAATCCCGAGGAAACACAGAGGTCATAGACTCAGCTCACACTAGGATTTTCATTATCGAAACTGTAACTGCTGTAGAGCTCCATCCCTGAAGTGTACAGTGGTCTTGTCACGATTCCGAGGTACTGCTCCCTAACCTAGGACTGCTGATGTACTCCTCCTGTCGAGTACCATGGGTCTGCGGCCAACTACCGGGCGCTTCGTCCACTGAGGGTATGTCACCAAATACCGGGAGCTCCCCCTAATAGCCTACAGTGGTACTCCTCCTGTCGAGTACTGCAGGACTGCGGCCAACTACCGGGCGCTCCGTCCGCCGTGGGTCTGCCGCAAAATACCGGGCGCTCCGTCCACTGGGCTAGTCGACTCACTCCAAGTCGAGTCGGTCAAGCAGTCGTCAGGTCTCAGCCGGCTACACGGTCTCCGTACTCCGCACACTCGTCTCCAGGAGGGTCCGCTCCACGAGCTACTGGTCAAAACTCCAAGTATCTCAAAGTCCCACGAAAAAGTATCTCAAAGGACCGCCTCGTCATAGGGGTCTCAACGCAATAGATGGCGCGTCAATCAGATGCCCAGTCTGTGAGTTATTAGCATTTTCGTCCCAGGGGTCCGGTTGGTTTCATGTGCGAACCAATCCGGCCGTAACTCAACTATACCCTGAACACTCATAGGGTATACTCATAGGGACCGTTTCTCAACATGATCACCAACTCCGCTGACGGTTCATCAAACGGACGTCTGGTCTGAATGATATCAGCTTTTCCGTTCCAGGGGCCCGGTTGGATTTCGGGTACAATCCAACCCGGCCACTATCCAACAACAACCAAAACACGGGCGAAGTATTCCAAAAGTTCCGTCTCATCAAGAGGAAAGCAACGAGACATACGGCGCGTCAATCGGACGCCCGGTCTGTGAGTTATTGGCCTTTTCATTCCAGGGGCCCGGTTGGTTTTGTGAGCGACCGAACCCGACTGCACTCCGAAAACATCCAAAACTCGAGCGGAGTAAGACAAAAGGTCCATATCACTAAGAGGAATCAAACAAAGTCGACGGCACGTCAATCAGACGTTTGGAGCTCAAGATATGAGCGTTTCCGCTCCGAGGGCCCGATTGGTTTCGTGTACGAACCAACCCGGCCGAACTCAAAGTATTCCAAAACCTTGAGTGAGATATACTGAAACGACCATCTCGATTCAAGAATCACATCGCAACTGACAGTGCATCGATTGGAGGTACGTAGCCTGTGTTATGGGCAATTAAACCCAAACGGTCCGAAAATGGGGGTTTCGGGCCCAGACCGGCCCGGGCCGAGACCCCCGGGAAGGCCCAAACCGGGTCGGCCAGGACCGGAAGGGCGCGGCGAGGCCCGGCGCGGCGCGGCGCGGCCTGGCAGACAGGCCAGGCGCCGGTCCGGCTGGGCACTGCACGCCCACCGCGCTGTCTGGCTCGACATTTGGCTGAGCCGTTTCGGCAAGGGGGGGGGGGCTCCTTCCCCCCTGTGTAACTGCGGCCCCCCTCAATTAAGGGGCCTGTTTGAAGCCGGCCGGGGGAATTTATTTCCCCCGGCTCCTCCCTGTCCGGCCGACCCGACTTGACCGGCCGGTTCCTGCTCAATGGGACTGGCGGTGGTCGGTCCCCTTCCAGCTCCGACACCGGCGGCCCGGTTCGGCCGCCTGTCACCTTGCTCCGCCGCGGCCCGGAATCGGCCGCGTCCCTTATCGTCCGGCTCGGTGAGACAGTACTGCGCCACTCCGCCGCGGCCCCGCTCCGGCCGCGCCATCTTCAGTTTTCTTCGACGTGGCGCGACGATGTTGCATTATTAAACTTCTTTCCACGGCACGGCATGACGGCGCCGCACATATCCTTCCGCATGAATCTGAGTGGTGCAACCGAACCACACTTTTCCGTACCAACCACAAAGGAACCAACACGAAAATACGGAGAAGGGCCGGCCGTGTTTGTGCAGACCGACCCCCTCACGTTATTCAATAACAATTGGTTTTAAACCACGAAGATCATCAAGTTGGTATTCACAAACAAATAAATAAATAAAACCCCTACCTTGATATTTGACGTCGCACGTCAGGTATCGCAGAGAATGGCATCGCGGCGTCGGATGTAGATTCCGTGGACATCGGGGTGCGTCTGAGGAGGAAACAACATCTCCTCACTTGTTGCTATGATGAAGAAGGGAGGTACATTGTCATTGGAGATGATCACCATGGTCGGCGACTTCTCCCTTGTTGTGGAGGAGGATGAAGACGGAAGAATCCGGGACGCCGAGTCTTCTAGGTCGTGGGGTCGATGTTCTTCGTCGGAGAAGAACCGTTCTTCACGTTCTTCGTCGAAGATGAAGAAGATCTTCAATTCTCTCAACGATTCTCCCAAACCTCTCAAGCAACAAAGAAACTAACCAAAAATAAATTAATCCCACACTTAATTTATTAACACAACCTAAACCTTTGAAATTCAAGAGTTTGAATTTCAAAAACTCACATTAAACTCACTACATTAATGTCATAAGTTATAACTTAAGTTCACAACATTAATTGTGAGTTGCGGGGGTTAGAGGATATGAAGGGGTGGGGTTCGTGTGGGCCCCACCACCCTCTTAACCTCCCAAGGGATGTTGGGTAGTTACCCAACTTCCATCCAATGGATAAAACCACTTACGGAAAATAAAAATTGATGTTAAATTTTTTTTTAACTTTCAAATTTTTTTAACAACTTCCCTCGTGTAAACGCAACTCCGGAATAGGCATTCCTAAGCAAATACCGGCGCTGTGGTTCCATCGGTGCCCTCAGAATTTGATTCCGAGTATCGGTTCAAAAGATAGAAATTCCCGCTCGTTCGTTTGCTGAAAGTACCTGATTTAAACTTTAGAAAATGATTCCAGGCACACCGGGCCTCGGAATCAGGTGCCGTCAGAAACTGCGTTCTTGTAAAATTCCAAAGAAAATTAAGAAAAAAGTTTCCTTGAAATTTTCGGGTCAATACAGTTGGAAATCATATTATGAATGTGGGGAAAGAGATATCATGTTACTTGTGTCTAATTCATTGCAAAAAAACTCATATAAAATATTACTTTTGGTAATATTCATATTAATAAATGGTCATTAAATGGTTTTGGAGCTTTTGGTTTTGAGTTTTGAGTCTCTGATCACATCCTCTCTCGAATTCTTCTAAAGTATAGATAGAATGACCAGTTTGTTACTAATATTTTGTAATTATTTTGAGAGAGTATTCTTAAGAAAACAAAATTAGGTTGTCTCATTTATAATTGAGGCTCTTTTCAATTGTGTGTCTGATTATTGTGATTTTGATTGAGGGATTCTAGAGATAGGAAGACAAAAAATTTGATCATCTTGATCGAGGGATCAGGGGGATAGTGAGATAGAGAATACGGTCCATCTGATCGAGGGATTCCATAGCTTAGAATGCAGAGCTGGTCATCAAATCCAGGGATTTCCTTGCCAAGGAAGGAGACAAATTCTTATAAGTAGAAAAGATGGGATAACATTATCCATGTTTGATGGATAATTTAATCCTGAGGATAAATGAGGGTTATATTTTTAATAATAGTTGTAATTCATTCTTAAATTATGTTTATTTTTTCTTCCTTATTTATTTACATGTAACTATACTGATGCACTTATATAAAAGAATTTGAAATATATTATTCATCATTATTTATTGTTTCTTTTATTTTTACAATATAGTTTATGATAAAAAAATATATTTAATCAAATCCATATTGAATCTGATTTTTTACAATCTGATTTAATCATATTTATTATAATTACAATTCTATTAAAATGATATATCAAAATCATTCTTGATTATTTTACTTTGTTAAACTAACTGATGTCCAAGTTTAAATTCAATATTTTTACATAAAGTGGTTTTTGAAATAGTTTAGTTTAAAATCTTTTAATGTAATGGTTTTTAAACTACAATTATTCTCCCTATTATAATAGAGACATAAAGAACATATTATTTCCATATAAATATAAATATAACAAATATTTATCTCCAACACTTACCTATTCATGGCCGTTTTATGATTCCCTAATCCATGTTCCATTATTATAATTAAATTTGGATAAAATGAGTCTTATGAAATGGATGAATCCTTCATGTTTTTTGATGACTCTTACATGCATTAGAGTTACTCATACTTGTCTTCTACTAGAAATTATTTTTTATAAATAAAATCCTCCAAATTCTCAAAAATATTTTTACTTTCTAAATTCGTGAATTCATAATAGTAACATATAAATCTATTAAAATATACTTAAGGGATCTCCAATATTCTCTCAAACTTCTTAAAAAACATTTAATTTTTTAAAAAAATAGTTTAATATTTTAAAAACTCACTAGATTCAATTCAAATGACATTGATTATAACAATACTCAACATTAATTATTTAAATAATATTTTATTACCTAATTAATTATAGGTTAGAATGCAAAAATATCTAACCTTCATCCATGTATGTTTATTTACTATTTATATAAAAATTCATGATCATAAATATTTGGAATTTTCCTTAATAACCCAACCATCCTTTATTATTATTCATTTACTACCACTCAATATTTTCAATATCTAATAATCAATATAGGCATCAAAAATACTATATAATGTGCATTAATTTTCGATAGAACTTGTCTAGAATAATTTGAAATCCATATCATTACTCATTATATTCAAATAATACTCCCTAGAATATTTCTGTCCACGTATTCCAATATAGAAGTAGTATTTTTCATCCACTCTATTCAGTTTTAATTAATGAAACTGAATTTCATTTTCTCATGTATATGATCAGCATCATATACATATTCATTAGGCTCTTCCCCCATAATCTTTCTTCAACAAACATTGTCTTAAATTCACATGAACAGATAGATAAGAAATATAACCTAAAAATCATCTTTCATTTATGTCATTCAATATCACCGTTTGGATTTGTTTTCAACGCAAATTTCCATTAAAAAAATAATTTTACACTTCCCCATTTTTGAAAATAAATGAAATGATTAAATATAAGGGAAAAATATTACATATAATACTTATTCTATTATTATCTTGACTCCATTTTCTATCCCCTTTTATTGATATATTTATTCAAATTTATTTATGATAATGGTGGAATCAAATTTATCTTAGAAATGATCCATCCACCAATAAACTGTAATTAAAATTGTGAAATGATCCATATAAAAAATAAGTATAATTAATCTATAAATCATATTTGTTTAAAAATTACCTAGAATGTGATACTAATACCTCATTCACTTTAATTTTATTTTTTTAATATTATGAGGAAAATCCCTCTTTATTGAATAAAAAATATGAAACTCCTTTTTTATGTGAACACTCTATATTTTCATATTAACATGAATTAATTTAATCTAAAATCGTACTCATATTATCTTATCACACAAAATGGGTATATTCAAAAAATCTCTATCATGGTCATCTTTATTTATAGATAATATCCAAGCATCCTACAATAGCACTTGGAATGTTGTAAGGAAACATTATCCAACTGTAGATGATAAAAATTATATGTTGTATATTTATCATTGAATTTAGTTCACTGTAAACTGTAAGATTGGTATAGAGTAAGAGGTTTCCAACCTCTGATACCAATTGTAGGATCGAAATAGTGGTGTAGATGCTCAATATACAAGAGGGGGGGTGAATTGTATACTTTAAAAATTCCTTTGAAACCTTTAAAGTTAGTTAAGAATAACTATGTTTTCCTTAAGTAAAGGAAAAGGCTAAGTTTAACAAAGTTAAACTAAGCAAATTTACAACACCTCTTAACACCGAATGCAAACAAGGAAAGAGATTCCGAATGAGGGTTCCAGAAATATGGTTCCGGAAATTGAATCTTAACAAATGATTACAATATGAGATTCTACCTTAAAGCGTTTAGAATCTAAATGAAACAGAGTATAAATAAGGAAGTATAAGAAGGTTATATATTCCTTATAAAACAAAATGAAGCGGAAATAAAACAAGTAGTAAAACTACAAGTAACAATATATAAGTCTTTTAACCCAAAGAGAAGGGTATCCAACAACCTTGGATAAAGGTACCTTGATTTATACTTTCAAGCAAGTCTGTCTTACCCGCACTAGGGTAAGCCCTCGATACGAAGATCGGAGTCTCTGTCTTGCTATCCCCGCAAGCCCTCAACTTCAAGGTAGTTGGCAACATCTGTCTTCCTCAGCAAGAAAGCCCTCGATCTTTAAGGTAGTCGGCACCTCTGTCTTCCTATCCCCGGAATCCCTCGAATGTAATTACAAACATTCGGAGTTGCACAAAGCTTTGAGAGTTAATAAGAGTCTCTCTCTCTAGAAATCACTTCAAGCATATTAGTCAGCCTTTCAGCACTTTAATCAGCTATCAGCAACATCGAGTTCTTTCAAATGAGCTCCTATTTATAGGTAAGGTCGGCTCCTTCTCCAACAGTCATATTTTCCTTAATGATCGGAGGGACCTGTACATGTTTCACTTAGACAACGGTTAGTTTATAACAAAACAGACGACATCGTTTTATAAAAAAACAAGTGTAACAGAATGTACGACATCGTTTTAAACTCTAACATAAATGTTGGGAATGAAAACTTCAGAGTGAAGGTTCGGAGTGTAAGGAACAATAGTAAAGAGTAGACAAATTTTAGAAGTGTAAGCAATATAATAGTTTAGAGTCTAACAAAGATATTTTTCGGAGTCTGAATTAATTCAGAGTGTATAAAACAAAGATACTCAAATTCTGTTTAATAGGTGAATTCAGAATGAGAATTCGGAATAGGAATTCGTCATCAGAAAACGTAATGAGAATTCATCAATCAGAATTCGTAATGAGAATTCTTCATTAGAATTCGTAATGAGAATTTTTCATCAGAATTCGTAATGAGAATTCATCATCAGAATTTGTAAAGAGAATTCTTTATCAGAATTTGTAATGAGAATTCGGAATGGGATTTCTTCATTAGAATTCGTAATGAGAATTTTTCATTGGAATTCGTAATGAGAATTCTTCTTCAGAATTCGTATTCTGAATCTGGAATAGAACTTAGTCAGATCATCTCTGGAATTCGGAATGAAACTTCCTTATAGTTCTTATCAAGAATCCGAATCCTAAAACAGAATGCTTTATATCAAAGTCTCAATGATTCCGAGAAAATATAAATGAATCTGAATCTCATGCTTAAGAAAAATATGGATGAAAATAAGATAAGGATAATTTTTCTTATAAAAGCGATTTTGCTTATAAAAGCAATTTTCCTTATAAAAGCAATTTTCCTTAATAAATCAATTTTCCTTATAAAAATGATTTTCCTTAAGCAATCAATTTTCTTAAAGATAAGGTGTTTGTGATTTTCAAAACAAGAAGGAATGGAAAAGACATAAGGAAAACCTTATTGACTCAACAATCTCCCCCTTTTTGGAAAGCACAAACATCCTTACAAAAAAGAAATTCTAAGAAGAAAGAAAAACATTATGGCTTATCTCCCTTTGCTTTAAGGATATTGATGAATACGACTAACTCCCCCTTAGGCTCTGAAACTCTAAGGATCGTATTCAGATTTCCGGAGTGATAGATAAGATTGTCTTCTTTAATAAAAAATCTCTCCCTTAAACAAACTCTTATTTAGAGTTTTTCTTTTTCTTAAGGATCTTTTTCTTCTCCCCCTTTGATAAACCCTTATTAGAGTTCTTCTTTTTCTTAAGGATCTTTTCCTTCTCCCCCTTTGTGATTTTCAAAAAGAATTAGAGGGAATGGAAAAAAAATAACAAAGTACCTGAAAAATTAGTAATGATAACAATAGAAACAACAAGCACAACTTTCATTAGATTTGAAATCTTGAAAAGAAAGAAAAATTACAACAAAAAGATCAGATTAGGTTATTTCGGATCTTTTTCCTTCGACATGAGCCCCTTTAGAATAGTCATGATCTTCTTCAGGTATTTATGATCTTCTTCAGCTTACTTCTCTAAGGAAACTATTCTTTCGGATTGAGCTTCAATTTTTTCTTCCTGGGCTTTCAGTTTTTCTTCCTAAGCTTTGATTTTCTCTTCCTGAACCTTCATCCTTTCTTTAAAATTGATCTGATGATCCCTTTCAAATTTCCAGTTTTGAGAAACGGAATAGAGCTTCCCATTCAGATCTCTCACTTCTTGAATCCGGAAGTTCTTTTCTCCTGCCATCTTCTCTTCAAAGGATGCAGTTAACTCATTTATTTTCATGTCCTCGGTTTCAAAAGCATCTTTAACATTGTCTTGAAACTCATCGAACAACCTCGTCTCTTCCACGGTCTTCTTCGACCAGTTTTTCATCCTCTTTCAAGATCTTCTATGAGCTTCATAACCAACAAAAAACGTTGTGAACTGAGCTTCAATCTCAACGCACTTGTCCATAACCATAGATACGGAGTCAATTTTCTGATTCAAAGCATGTTGGAGCATCTGGCATCTTGAGTCAATACTAGAGAAAGTCGGAATGGTTCCCACCAACTTCTTTAAGGATTGAACAACAAAGTCATTCCCCAATGAGGATGACTCCGAATCTGAAATCTTTCTTGGAGAGTTTTCTTCCTCAATGAGCTCCAACTTCCTTTTAGACGAATCACCATATTCTCTTTTCTTGCTAGCCACTGATTTCGGAGTTTCAACAAGGAGTTGCTTTCCCTTGTCTTTCTTCCGAATTGATTCTTGATCAGGAGTTTTCTGCTCCCCAGTAGATACTTGAACAATCTCATCAACAACTTTCTGAACAATATCTTCCTCATTCTTATCCTTCTCTGGAGTTACTAACTTAGAGGATTCAGCCTCTGAAGTTCGGAGTGATATATGTTCCGAAGGTGATCCTTTATAATCATCCACTTGTTTCAAAATATCTACTGTTCCACCACTTCCTTCAGCAACTTCTTCTTCCTCTCCCACTTGCTGAATCTGCTCAATTTTCTCAACATGCTCAGCTGTAGTCTCTTCCGGAAAATCATGGTTTCTTCCTGGAGTCTCAGGTAGAGATTCTAGGGAGAAAGATCTCGGAACTGTGATGCTTCCGGATACCATCTCATTAAACTTTAACAATGCTTGTACTGCCTCGGCTTCTGAAATCTTCTTCTTAAGCTTCTTTTCCTTTGATTGTTTTTCAAGTTCATCAGCAGTTCTCTCCTTTAATGCCTTAGCTTCCGCAGGGTCCAATCCGAACTGCGGGTCCCCTACATTCCTTTTCTATTTATCAGCTCTCCACTTTGTAACAACCTCATCAGGATAGGATTTCTTCTTCTTAGGCTTTGGAGGTGCGGAATGGACTTCCTTAGACTTAGGATTTTTGACTTCAGCTGCAACTTCCTTTAACTTTCTTTTCTTCACTGGTTTAGATGATTCCGTTTCAGCAGCCTTCGGAATCGTTTCTTCTTGATTAGACAAATCAATGAACTCACCAATCTCCTTGTTGAAAGCCATATCCATCCTCTTCAGAGTACCATCGCTGACCAGCATGATCTTGCAAACTCTTGGCTTAGATTTGCAAGCCTCCTTGAAAGACTCCAGGCACCGAACAATTAACTTGGAGAGGATTGCTGGATACATAATAATATGAGCTCTCAGATTTCCTTTCTTCAAATTTTCAATAGTAAGAAGAATATGCTTCATCAAGTTAAACTTCCTTATATTTATCAGGAAATCAAAGATATAGATCTCACTTTTCTTCAAGCTATCTTTATCACCTTTCCTCGGTACGATAAGTCCTTGCACCCATAACTCCAGAATCCGGAAATTTGTAGATAGACTTACAATCTTCGGAGCCTTGTCATCAGCCAGTCCGAGAGTTTCTAAGGCTTTTTCCTTGTCGAAGCTACCTTTAGAGTCTGGAAACAAATGTGAAATAAACTCGGCTTCTCCTTCATAAGACAACCCTACCAAGCTTGCTGCCTTGGTATAATAAAGTTTGTAAGTCTTGCCATAAGACTTAAAAGAAAACTTCTCCCTATTATCTTCCTGGAAGAAGGAAACAGTTTCATAGAACTCAACAAGTAACTCCGTAAAAACATCGTCTTGAGTCCCCGGATTGGATACAACAACATCTTCCCAGCCATTCAACTTAATGTTCTTTGAGATAAGAGAATCATAGTTGTTGAAGAAATCCGGATGGACTAACCTTTCTTTGTAAACTAACCATTGCGAAATAGTCTTAGTGGATGACATTTCTTGAGAGGATAACTCTGCAGACATTCAGATCTGTAATCCTCTGAGGAGTTCGGAATGGAGAAAACTGTAGTTTGGAACGGCCTTAAAACAGAGGGGTAGAGCTTCAGGACGCGAGAGCTTGAGACCGATGTGGGACGAGTATTTGGGTCCCCTTTATATAGGCAATGAAACGACGGTTCAACTTCCTTGGTTGATCTAATGGTTGGAAAGAGCTGAGATTAGATCTGACGGTTGAAAACTTGAATCCGATATTTTTGAGGTTTTTATTAAAGAAAAGAATTAAGAAAACTAAACTCCGAAAAAATAATACAATAAAATGCTAGCAAGCAAAATATGACTACGAAAACTTAAGTAAGGTAATCATACCTTTCAGATTGGCTGAGGAGGATTATTCGTAATGGAGGATTTCACAAAAATTTTACAATGAAAAATAAACTTAGTACAAAAATCTCATTACGGAAAACATAGTACGAAAAAAAAATTAAGAAGAAAAACAGTACGAAGAACTTAGTACGAAAAATACATTACGAAGAATTTGGTATGAAAATTCCTTTATGAAACTTCTAGTATGAAATTTTCATTCCGGAAATTTTCAATACGAACACTTCCATTCCAGAGGTTTTCTGTACGAGAATGTCCATTTTGGAAAATTTTAGTACCAGAAGTTCCATTCCGGAAATATTCATTCTGAAAAGTTTGAAAACAAAATTTGAAAAGCTTTGTTAAACAAACAATCAAATGTACTCCCCCTATGAAAAGGAGTTTATTACTGTAAGGAGACTTTTTGAACAGAAAGTTATTTAAGAAAGATTACCTTACGGTTACCATTCCTAACTTCTGTTTAATATATTCAAATCTATCAGAAGGCAAAGATTTTGTGAAAATATCAGCAAGTTGTTCTTGCGTTCTGATAAACTGAAGAATGTTATCTCCTTTAAGTGTGTGATCCCTAAGAAAGTGATGCCTAATATCTATGTGTTTTGCATGAGAGTGATGTGAAGGGTTCTTACTGAGGGCAATGGCACTTGTGTTATCACACAAAATTTGAGTTTTAGTAAAACTCAAGCCATAGTCTTTGAGTGTGTGTTGCATCTACAACACTTGTGCACAACAACTTGCAGCTGCTACATATTCAACTTCATCAGTGGAAAGTGCTACAGAATGTTGCTTCTTGCAGAACCAAGAAACTAGTGAATCTCCTAAGAAATGACAAGTTCTGGATGTACTTTTTCTATCCATTATACATCCACCAAATTCAGCATCAGAAAAGCTTTTTAGAACAAAATCATTTACAGAAGTATAAAATAATCCTAGATCCATGGTTCCCTTAAGGTAACGAAAAATTCTTTTTACTGCCTTTAAGTGATATTACTTAGGATTGGATTTATATCATGCACATAAGCATACTGAAAACATTAAATCTGGTTGACTAGCTATTAAGTAAAGTAGACTTCTTATCATACCTCTAAAAGATGTTTGATCTACTGGTTTCCCAGCTTCATCAAGATCTAAAGAGTTTGAGGTACCAATGGGAGTACTTATACTCTTAGTGTTGTCATAACCATACCTTTTCAGAAGATCTTTAATATACTTATGTTGAGATATGTAGGTTCCTTCTGGTTTTTGAGAAATTTGAAAACCAAGGAAAAATGTTAACTTACCCATCATACTCATTTCAAACTCAGATTTCATTAGACTAGCAAAAGAGTCAGTCAAAGATTGCTGAGTTGAACCAAATATAATGTCATCAACATAAATTTGAACAATCAAAACATTTTTCTTATCTCTCTTTATAAAAAGGGTTGGATCTGCATTTCCCTTAACATAGTTATTTTAAATCAAAAATTCAGTGAGTCTATCATACCATGCTCGTGGGGCTTGTTTAAGGCCATACAAAGATTTGGTAAGTCTAAAAACATGATCAGGATGTTTTGTATCTTCAAAGCCAGGAGGTTGTTCAACAAAAACTTCCTCTTGAACATAACCGTTAAGAAAAGAACATTTCACATCCATTTGGAAAAGTTTGAAATTAAAGAATGCTGAAAAGGCAAGTAGAATACGAATAGATTCAAGTCTAGATACTGGAGCATAGGTTTCTTCATAGTCTATTCTTTCTTGCTGATTATAGCCTTTAGCAACAAGTCTAGATTTATTTTTAACAATGACTCCATTTTCATCACATTTATTTCTGAAAACCCATTTTACTCCAATAATAGAAGTTTCCTTAGGTCTTTCAACCAAGGTCCAGACTTTATTCCTTTCGAATTCATTTAGTTCATCTTGCATGGCTTTAATCCAATCATTATCACCTAAAGCTTCATCAGTGCTTTTAGGTTCTAATTGGGAAAGAAATGCTAGATGTTCTACTTCATTTCTTAAGGAACTTCTAGTCCTTACAGGTTGACTTACATCACCAATGATACTATCACTGGGATGATTCTTAAGAAAAACCTGATTTGGGTTTTGGAAAACCTGTTTATCAACATAGGGTAGAAAGTCTTCTGGTGTAAATGTTTCAGAATTATCTTCTAGAACAATTTACTTAGCAGAAGGTTCTTCTATGAAAGGTTGAAAATCAGTTTTTGAAAACACATCCAAAGATATAGGTTGTGATGCTTTAAAAACAAAAGGATCTGATTCATCAAATTTTACATGTACTTTTTCTTCAACAGTACAAGTATTTTTATTAAAAACTCTATAAGCCTTAGAGGTTGTGGAATAACCTAAAAAAATTCCTTCATCAGATTTTGGTGCGAATTTATGTAGGTTATCTTTAGTATTCAAAATGAATACTTTGCAACCAAAAACCTTGAAGTAGGAAAGTCTTGGTTTTCTACCATTCCATAACTCATAAAGAGTTTTATTAAGAAAATGTCTAATCAAAACTCGATTTATAGTATAACAAGCAGTACTTACAGCTTCAGCCCAGAAATGTCTAGCAATAGAATATTCACTCAACATGGTTCTAGTTATTTCTTGAAGAATTCTATTTCTTCTTTCAACTACACCATTCTATTGAGGAGTTCTAGGTGGTGAAAAATTGTGAGTAATACCTTTCTTACTACAAAAAGTTTCAAAATCATAATTTTGAAATTCCCCTCCATGATCACTATGAATAGTTTTCAACGGAAGGTTTTTGTCATTTTTAACTTGAGCTCTAAAACTTTTGAAATAAGAAAAAGCTTCATATTTCTTTGCTAGAAAATAGACCCAAGTAAATCTAGTGTAATCATCAACTAGAACAAACACATAGTATTTGCCTCCAATACTTCTAGTTTGTGTTGGACCAAAAAGATCTATGTTCACTAACTGTAATGCATTGGTTGTTGAGACTTCACCGATTGACTTAAAACTAGATTTATGTTTCTTGCCATATTGATAAGGATCACAAACTTTAGAAGAATCAAATCTAAGCTCCAGTAGATCCTTAACTAGTTTCTTCTTAGAGAGTTTAAATAGGTTTCTCATATTACAGTGTCCTAATCTTCTATGCCATAACCAAGAATGATCTTCCATTGCACTTAGGCAAGGTAAATCTTGGCTTCTAAGATCTTCTACGTTCAAAGTGTAGACATTCTCTTGCCTATTGGCTGAGAGAATAAATTATTCCTTGGAATTGTGAACAAAGCATTTATCATTCCTAAAATTCACAAGGTAACCTTCATCACATAACTGAATTATGCTAATGAGGTTGTTCTTAAGACCTTTAACAAAAAGAACATTTGAAATCAAGGTTTTACCTAAAAGAACAATATTATCAATACCAACAATCTCTCCCTTAGCATTGTCTCCGAAAGTTACCTTTCCTCCTTTCGTTTTGAAAATCTTTTCAAAAAAGCTTTTGTTACCAGTCATGTGTCGGGAACATCCACTATCCATGTACCATGTATTGTTGCTGGTACATTCTTTATTATCCTGAAATCATGAAGAAAATTAGACTTTCGGAATCCAAACTTGTTTGGATCCGAGATTTCCAGACAATAAAATTTTAGGAACCCACATCTTCTTAGAAAAGTAAGCTTTGTGAAATCCTATAGATTGGGTTTTGTTTAAGGAACAATTCTTTGCCCAGTGACCACCACATTGACACTTGGTACAGAATGGGGAACTTTTAGGAACAAAATAATTGTTACTAAAAATAGGTTTTGCATGGGTATAACCAAATCTGGATTTATTTCTTAAAGGTCGTATTTGGGAATACATCTTATCAAAATTTTCTTTACCATGGGTAAAGTTTGATAAACACTTCTTTAAGGAAAAAATTTCGGACTTGAGTTTTACAACCAAATTTTTATCCTCAAAATTATTAGTTCTATAGTTAGGCTCAAAAACATTTTTCTTAGAAATTACTTTTTCTAATTCTTTAGAATGTTTGTTCTTCTTAGAACATACTTCCTCATGATTTTTTGAAATATTTTCAAAATCAGCATTTTTCTTATCAAGATCTTTAGAAAGATCTGATATCTCTTTTGTAAGAATAGAATTCCTAGAGTTTGCCTTGTCAAGTTTCTTATTGAGTTTGGAATTCTCAATCTCAAGATGTTCAGCAAACCTAGAGACTTCTTCATAAGTAGGTAAAGTATTTTCCTCATCAGAAGATGATTCTTCATCAGAAGAGTTATAATACTTACTATCATTAGAATTTAAAGAAACATTGGTAAATGATTCATCATTTCGTACCTTATCCATAAGACAATGATTATCAATAAGTAATCTGGCTATAAGACCAAGATTCTTCTGTCCTGAAGATTCATAATCAGAAGATTCATCTGAAGAGTCACCAACACTGGCACTCCAGGTGTCATTATCTTTTAGAACTTTCTTAGCTTTAGCTTTATAATACTTCTTCCTGTTCATGTCTGAATGTCTTTCCTTCCTTTCTTTCTTTTCGAGCATAGGGCAATCTGGTCTAATATGTCCAGCTCTCTTACATTCATAACAAGTAACTTCTCCATCTTTCTTATCTTTCCTTTCCTTTTTCTTATACTTGGATTGAAAGTTTCTCTGTCCAGCTATCTTGTTCATCCTTTGAGAAAGATTTGCTAATTCATTTTCTGAGACTTCACTCTCACTAGATTCAGAATGGAAAATAAATTTCTTAGACTTGGATCTGGTTACTCTCTCAGGAGTCTTAGAATTCATCTGATTTAAAGTTGTAGTAAAATCAACAGTACCATTTCTACTCTTTTTCTTGATGTTGTCAGCATCTCTCTTTATTCTAGTTTCTTGTTGTAGAAGAGTTCCAAATAATTCATCAAGAGTAATTTGAGTTACCTTCCTGTTCTCATCTATATCTGTTCTCTTGGATTCCCACTCATTGGGCATAATATCAATTATCTTGTCCACAAGAGCTTCATCATCTAAACCTTTTTATCCCATTGATTTTAGACTATTTACAATAGTCATAAATCTTTGTTGAACTTTACAGATAGGTTCTCCATAAGGAAAATTGAAGCCATGATATTCAGCTCTAAGCATAGCTCTTCTAGTCTCAATCACCTTGGAAAGTCCCAAAGTGTGTAACCTCTAACTTCTTCCATATACAATTAGCTGCTTCAAAGAAGAAATTTGGATATATATATTTCCGGTCATTGAACATAGTAAAGTGTTGCGTACCTTATAGTTGAGTTGATATTATTTCTTTTCCTGGTTAGTAAAATTTCTGACTTCCTTGTCAGGAATTTTATAATCACCAGTAAGCATAAAAAAGTTGTCTACTCCAGTATTGATAACAAAAGTCTTCATACGATCTCTCCAGTATTCATAGTCATTACCATCAAATATTTGTGGTCTTATCGGATTTAGATTGTCAATAGATCAAACATTAATTCCTACCATACTTAATATAACTTTGCACACAAACTTGTTAGTAGCAAAGAATCGTAATAACAAAGTTCGGAATAGATATTCGGAATGAAAAGTGAGAAGAAAAACTTTTATGTGAGTACAAGTATTTCAGAGACCTGCTCTGATACCAAATGTAAGATTGGTATAGAGTAAGAGGTTTCCAACCTCTGATACCAATTTTAGGATTGAAATAGTGATGTAGATGCTCAATATACAAGAGGGGGGGTGAATTGTATACTTTAAAAATTCCGTTGAAACCTTTAATGTTAGTTAAGAATAACTATGTTTTCCTTAAGTAAAGGAAAAGGATAAGTTTAACAAAGTTAAACTAAGCAAATTCACAACACCTCTTAACACCGAATGCAAACAAGGAAAGACATTCCGAATGAGGGTTCCGGAAATATGGTTCCGGAAATATGGTTCCGGAAATTGAATCTTAACAAATGATTACAATATGAGATTCTAACTTAAAGCGTATAGAATCTAAATGAAAAAGAGTACAAATAAGGAAGTATAAGAAGGTTATACTTTCCTTATAATACAAAATGCAGCGGAAATAAAACAAGTAGTAAAACTACAAGTAACAAGATATAAGTCTTTTAACCCAAAGAGAAGGGTATCCAACAACCTTGGATAAAGGTCCCTTGATTTATACTTTCAAGCAAGTCTGTCTTACCCACACCAGGGTAAGCCCTCAATACGAAGATCGGAGTCTCTGTTTTGCTATCCCCGCAAGCCCTAAACTTCAAGGTAGTTGGCAACCTCTGTCTTCCTCAGCAAGAAAGCCCTCGATCATTAAGGTAGTCGGCACCTCTATCTTCCTATACCTGGAATCCCTCGAATGTAATTACCAACATTCGAATTCGCACGAAGCTTTGAGAGTTAATAAGAGTCTATCTCTCTAGAAATTACTTCAAGCAAATTAGTCAGCCTTTCAGCACTTTCATCAGCTATCAGCAACATTGAGCTCTTTCAAATGAGCTCCTATTTATAGGTAAGGTTGGCTCCTTCTCCAACGATCATATTTTCCTCAAAGATCGGAGGGACCTGTACACGTGTCACTTAGACAACGGTTAGTTTATAACAAAACAGACGACATCTTTTTATAACAAAACAAGTGTAACAGAATGTACAACATCATTTTAAACTCTAACATAAAATTTCGGAATGAAAACTTCAGAGTGAAGGTTCGGAGTGTAAGGAACAATAGTAAAGAGTAGACAAATTTTAGAAGTGTAAGAAATATAAAAGTTCGGAGTCTAACAAAGATATTTTTTGGAGTCTGAATTAATTCAGAGTGTATAAAACAAAGATACTCAAATTCTGTTTAATAGGTGAATTCAGAATGAGAATTTGGAATAGGAATTCGTCATCAGAAAATGTAATGAGAATTCGTCAATCAGAATTCGTAATGAGAATTCTTCATTAGAATTCGTAATGAGAATTCGTCATCAGAATTCGTAATGAGAATTCATCATCAGAATTCGTAAAGAGAATTCTTTATCAGAATTCGTAATGAGAATTCGGAATGGGATTTCTTCATTAGAATTCGTAATAAGAATTCTTCATTGGAATTCGTAATGAGAATTATTCTTCAGAATTCGTATTCTGAATCTGGAATAGAACTTAGTCATATCATATCCGGAATTCGGAATGAAACTTCCTTATAGTTCTTATCCAGAATCCGAATCCTAAAACAGAATGCTTTATATCAAAGTCTCAACGATTCCGAGAAAATAGAAATGAATCCGAATCTCATTATTAAGAAAAATATGGATGAAAATAAGATAAGGATAATTTTTCTTATAAAAGCGATTTTGCTTATAAAAGAAATTTTGCTTATAAAAGCAATTTTCCTTAAGAAAGAAATTTTCCTTATAAAAGCAATTTTCCTTAAGAAAGAAATTTTCTTAAAGATAAGGTGTTTGTGATTTTCAAAACAAGAAGGAATGGAAAAGTCATAAGGAAAACCTTATTGACTCAACATTAACATGAATTTACTTAAATTTCATAAATTATAATATAAATTATCAAATAATAAAAAATATTTTGGAACTAATTTTCTCCTTAGTGAGAGTAACAAGGTTGAGGGTATCCTCTTAACCAGTATTCTCCTTTCTTTCCACCATTAATATTTATATAATTATTAATGCTTTATCTTATGAATTTACTATTTTTAGTATTCATAGGTATAATTTTTATCTTCCACATTTCAATTATCTGGTTCCATGTAAAAACTTTTTTAACATTACTTATATAGGTACAAGTGTCTTATGGGGAATTATTCTTCTTCAGTAGCTTTCCTACATGAACTAGAAACATTTTTAGATAGTTTTTTGAGTTATCTATAATATTTTTCCACCTCCCACATAACATCTAATGATAAGAAAAGTCATTTTGTTTTGATAATATATATTCAAATTCAATATTTCAATGTAAATTTTCTTTAATTCATTTAACACATGACTTTCTTAGTTCTTTCCCCACCTTTCATTCATGATAAAAACTACTTTTAAAAAAAGATAATATCTATTTTCTATTCATAGATCTTTATTAAATTTAGTGGCATGTCTTATTTTTGTAATAATCTAATATAATTTAATTTTTGGCATAATGAAGATGGTGGTCACTTATTCAACAAATTCCTTCAAGGAGTGAAATTTTATTTTCTATAGATATACTTTTTTTATTTTTTAATAGTGATTTTTTTATTCTAAGAATGTTTCTATATCCAAAGGAATTTATTTTCCTTATTTCACATTTTATTCACCCAGATTAATTCAAGTTCTAATAGAGTGTAATTTTTTATCAAAACTCATAGTCTTTATTCTTAAAGGTAGAACAACACCAATAAAAACCATTAAGTTTATTTCTTCCCAATTTATTATTTAATTATTAGTGAAAACCGATTTTTTCTTATCCCATTCCAGCCTTAGATCTATATCTATCTTAGAGAGATTTCTCTTCTCAACCAAACCCTAACTCCACTTGATATAAAAGTAGTGTTTTCATGACTTTCCTAAACAACATTAAATCAATTTCGAATATATAATCTATACTATCAAAAGAAAATTATTTTGTTTCATTTGAAAAATAAAGGAAAACATTTACCATTTTATTGGGCCAGGACTTCTCTATGGTTTATTATGATCCATCGAGAACACCCATAGATTTTTAATAATTTTCACACATCATATTTAAGTTATTTTATACCTTAAGAAACCTACAATATATCTTGTTCAACTATTTCTCCTCTAGACAAAACCTTTTATAAAGATTATTCATAACATGATCATAGTCTGTAGAAATCACCATGATATTCTTAATCATCTAACTATTATCATTATCATTTTCATTTTCATCACTTTTTCCCTTCTATAATAGATTTTATCCTTTAATTTTCTTATTTTTTTCAAATACACTATATAATAGTAAATTTTATCATATATCTAAATACCCTAACAAAAGTAGCACATGTCTAGTGGTTACTTTATTATATTGGTAATACATACATGCAATCACATACAAAAGGATAAAATAGTTTATTATTTTTAGTAAAAAAGATAAATACAATAAAATCTATATTTAAGTTTAAAAATAAAACACAAATTGTGTTTTCTTGGAAAAATCCATTATTTCCAGTAGCATATCCATATATATCATCCATAAATTTCTTCATAGAATCTTGTGAAATATTAAACAAAAGAAACAGGTAAGACAAGATGTTTAGTAAGGGTGTGAGTATAATGGAAGTTATAATCAATAAATAAGCACAATAAATATTTAATGATAATTAAATAAAAAAGATTTTATTTAAAATATATCTTGAGAATAATATAGAAGGAATAAATTATGATTAAATAATGCCATATTAAAAATCAAATGAAAGTAAAGCTTTTTTTTTCTGGATATTATAACATGTAAAATAATAAAATGGACATTAATAACTAAAAACATAATGTGGGAAATCAAAATTTCATAAATTTGAAACATACTCAGAATATATTAAAAATATAGTTGGAAACTATGGATAAAACCCATTTAATTTGGCCACCTAATTTTTCTTTTAGTTCCTGTGGATACATTAAGGGGATATCTACAAATTTTACCCACTCAAAACACAATAAGTAAAATTAATTCCATAAAATAAATGGGTGAATCATAATAAACATAAACTTTTTTTCTGAAAAAATAACATTTAAAATGATAATACTTACCCCCATCAAATAAACATAATCATATAAAATACAGGGTAATATGATTAATGATAATAACATTTTACATCCTCTGAAAAAATGATCATAAACCACACAAAGAAATAATAGAGATGATATCAATACAATATACCCCTAGTGTTTTACACGTATAATAAATGGTATATTTCATTGGTGAATTAAAATACCATAAAAATGACATTAAAAACATTCTTCATAAAAAAAAATTTAATTTTAAAATATTTTTAAAAATAAAAGTTCAAAAATTATTTCGAATGCACTTTAAATTAAAATTATCCATTAATACTTAAGAAATAATCATTATAACACTGAGTGGTCATGACGATGGTAAATTATGTTCTTTTCGTACACATTAAAATGAATATTCTCCACACATTTTCAATAAAATCCCAATAGGCCTTGTTTGGAGAATGATATGAAGATTCATATTAAACCATTTTTTAAAGGAGAAAATGATTAAAATTTAATTGAATAAATAATTTTGTAAATTTAATAATAAATAATTTTTTTAGATGTAATTGATTTGGATTAAAAAGGATTTTCAACCAAAGGGAGAAATAAAAGTCATATTTTTTAAAAGAATTTTCTCAATTATTTTATGTACCAACAAGATTATGAATTTGAATATTTCATTGAAAATATCAGGAATAACAAGTGTATAGTAAAATATATTATGTTCAATATAGAAATATCTCATAATTCCACCGAGGGAGACATAAACATAAAAAATCCTGAAACCTGATGAGACTGTGAAATAATCTCTTACCACACTGGTAAATTTTTAATAATAACCAACATGAATGAAAATAATAAAATTAAACATTAATTTTTTTCTAGAGATGTTTATTCATGATATAAAATATAAATAGTATGGATATATACACCATAAAAAGGATGAAGATTAGAATATGGAACATGTATCATAGAAGTAAATATTTGATGAGAAACCCTTACCCCAGGTCTCATTTCCATTGTACATATTTAAAATTATTATATAATAAATTTATGTTTTTTATAAATTGATTAATTAATAATAAAAAAATATATCATACCATATATTATTTACATAGATTATTTTAACCCAATTTTATTAAAAATTATGTATAAAAATTGATATTTCAGGTGATAAATACTTTATTTTTTCATGAATGTTTTGGATAAAAAAAATTTAGTCCTTTTACATTGATCAAGGTTATAATATCTCAAAAATGATAAAAACGATATAAATATCATATATATTCATTATATGTATGTTTTCATAAATTACTAAAATTTAGATATAGAAAATGGATTGAACCGTTCATGGACACAGTCAATTGTATGAATGCAAGAACGATGTTTCTATTTTTGTTGACACATAGAATGAGAGGAAGTTATATAATATAAATCATTTTAAAAATTAATTATTATGTAACATATATCACATATATTAATTAAATTTATCCTTATTAACTTCCATGCAAAGGGTTAGTGAAAAAGAGTCACATTATGAGAGGCGGTGATGGGAAATGAATTTCAACGGTTTGCGGGATGGTAGTCCGCCGTACACACGATCAACGAGTTATTTTCTAATTTGATGGAAGAAAAAAGGATATGGATAATAACTTTAAAATAATCAAGTCTAATTATATGATACATACAGGTTTATTTATATTAGGATATTTAAATAATATTTAACGGAGGTGGAGGAATATATAAAAACATGCATATTTAAAAACATTACCTATTCTTCGAACAACTTTTCTAGGGTTTTCCCAAAAACATTCTTTGATAACACTATGATCAAAACAAAAACTCCAGGTTTTTTTATAGTAATAATAATTGTATTTAAGTATGCTTTCATTGAACCAAATTTATTGGGAGTTGTGGATAAGATATAATAGGGGGTCACCTTTTATAAATGGGGGATTAGACACAAAATGAAATTTTAAAAATAATAATGTGTACCCACATATTTCACAAGCCATACAGTTCAAAAATAAGTAATTATAGAGCATTATATGTTTTAAGTTCTATAAAAGACCCTAAAATTGGTTCTGGACATGTTTTAGCTAATGTTTATCTGTCATCTTCTAGGATTAACCCCTAGAAAACTAAGTTTCACCTTAACCAGAAAAAATATTTTGTTACTATTTTGACTATTATTTGTTATAATAAATTCTTCTAATAATATAATATAATATAAATTATAATTATTGAAAATATTAAATACGTTATTCAAAATTGAATTTATAACATTAGTATAATTCAATTTAAAATTATATCTGTAGACTCATAAAACAACAGGTTTTCCAAGGAAAAACATTATATGGATTAAAAAACACTTATTTCATAATTTAATAATAAATTTATGAAAATGAAATAAATTCATAATATTTTAATATAATTAAGAAAATTTAAGTAAAAAAAAATTTAAATTATTATATAACTTTGTATAAATTTTAATAAAATTGATGATTTCAATGAAAATCCTTATTTTCACTATTCATCAAAACATTAATATTATCATAAAAACCCAAAAATTCACCAAGAGATTATTTTGAAATGGGTATTTCAGAAATTATTTTTTTTAAGTTAATATTTCTAAAATTGGGAAAATAAATTTTACATTACATCTTCAAGGTGTTACTATATCTCCTTTTAGAAAAATATCATTTTCTAAAAAAATTCATTCAAAAGACTATTAATTTATTTGTAATAAATAAAAAACCATTTATTTTATTTTAAATAATTTTAAACAATATGATTTTAATAATTTATTTATTCTTATTCTTACCCACCAAATTAATAACAACATTATAATGGTTTTTTAAATAATAATATATTAATAGAGTATGATATTTTGTTTAAACCCGGTTTTATGTGAATACCATGATATCAATGAGATTGAGTTTATTTTTATATATCACAGTTTATTTGGGTGTTAACTTCTATTATATGATATTTTTCATTTTATAAACACTATCGAACAAAATTTTATCATTTTAAATTTCATGATGTTTCATTCTACCCCTAAATTTAATTACGCCGTCGCAACCTAATTGATCTGGTTGTTCTATAGTTTGAAATTTCAAAAGACCTTTATATTAAAACCAAATAATTAGAAGGGTTCATAAAACATCCACTTTATAAAATAGAAATAGAACAAATAAATGTAATCTGTAATGATATGTATTACGCTTTTAAGTAGAGGATCATTAGTGGAAAATGAAGATATAGACATGAAAGAAAACAGTAAATAATAATGGAGAGTGAATAAGATAAATGACCACAATAAAGTTTATTTTCAATAAAATTGCAAGGAAATAAAAAATTATTATTTTAGTTTGAAATAGATCTTTTGTTCATAAAAAATGAAGGTATCGAGACAACATTTTTGTTTCAATATACTTTTCCATGATTTGAGTAATTTATTAAATAATTAACCTTACGAAACATCAAAAATAGGTCGAACCAAATTCAATCAAAAAAAATTAAAATGGAGGAAACTAAATTTCTAAAATAAGCTTATCATTAGATTCCCCAAACAATATAATTTATCACTTAATATAGGATAAAAGATATTTGAATATGTTGATCACCATAAAAGCTTTATGAAAACATGAATGCTTCCATAAATAAAATATGAAATTTTAGAATGTATTCAACAATTCCAAACTTGTAGTAAACTCTAGAAATGATAAAATATACTATTAAATAACTAAAAAATATCATGGATAAAAGTAATATCCTATAAAAATAAATTTGTAATTATAATCTCAACATCATCATCTATAATGGAAATCTTCCATCGGTAATTTCTCCCAAAAAAAATTATCTTTCCACACTATAACTTCTCATGTCACTATTTAACACATGATTTTCAATATATAAAGATATATCATTTTTTATAATCTGTATATGTTTAGTGGTTATTATATTAGAATACCATTGATAAAATTAATCTATAAAATAATTCCAGAATCAAAATACAAGAAACTAAATCATTTCACTTTAAGTTTTTTAATAGCATAATCTTGACCATGATACTATCTCTTCTTCTAGGCTATATTCCCTTGATTTTAGGGGTATTTGTTTTGTACTTCCCTATATACTTACACATGAAACATTATAAAATTGAAAGTTATTTCTATCCCTTGAAATCATGAGCATGATATATATTCTTTCCATAGTTGTATAAAACTATAACTCCCTTAGGGAATGTACTAGAGTGTTTCTTTCCACAATTATCAAAAGTAAGAAAATACAACTTTCCCTACATCCCATGATATATATTTTTATCTGATGTCTAAATTTATATTTATTTCCTTCAAAACTATAATACCTGGAGAATTGTTTCTCTTTCTTGATAGAACATGATACTATGTACTAATACGATTAGAGTGTTTGGGATAATTATTCCCTTCAAAGTAACAATTCAATACAATTAATGTAATGATCAATCATTCTATTTGGATTTGGTGTGTAGTCAGTAGCATGCTTTGTCAACCATGTAATATTTTCATAATTCCTAGAAATTTTTTTGTCTTCCTATTTTTATAAATTCGTTAATTGTCTCTCTATATCCACTAATTTTCCATTAGATTTTTTTTAACAGAAGTACCTTTAAATCCATCTGTTCCATATTTATATATCTTATTTATCCTTAATTTTTTGAATCAATGGACACCATTGATCTGCATTCCATGAGAGATGATAATATGCCATGAAAACATTCTCCCTTTCGCTACTATTGAGTGTGAGAAATATCTTCTCTAAAGAACTTATCCAATTCTCATCCACAAAACGAGTAGTAGTTCTATTGAGAGATGTAGGATGATGGAACCCAAATTGGTATGAAATCATTTTTCCATTTGGTTAATAGTGTTTTTTTTCTATATGGGAATGATTATTTCTCAAAGGATGATTCATTTTCCCTAATATGGTTATAATATTCTATATTACCTCAATAGTTTTTGCTTTATAATCTTTCCTTGGATAGAATTCCCTATAGGGAGTATATTTATTGATATAGTTCTCATTCCTTCCAATAGGTGCTATTTATAACAATTTCATAGATTATATTATATCATAACATTTTAAAATATAGTGTATAATCCCAAAACTAGTGAGACACTTAGCATGAATTGAAAAAATTATGCAGTGCTAATATCATGATCATAAACAAGGTCCCATCATGATTTTTTTAATTAATATTAATATTTGCAATAAATTCATAATGGTTTTTATTGATAATGTGAATGAAACAATGAATATCCCCCAATAGTGTCATGCTAGGTGCTTAGTAAGGCTCTTTGTCATATTCTAGGTAAAACCCAAGTCAATCATGACATTAAATTTTCAGAGTTATTACCCCTAGGTATATATATTCCAGAACCACATCTACTTGATGTATCTAATAGGGATTTATTTATAGGAAACCCATTTAACATCAACCCTACATAATCGTTATGATTTTTTCCTATACATAGAATTATCCTTAAATTAAGTCATAATGTTACATTTTTTAATATATTTTTCCCCAAATCTCTTTACCAAGGTCTATGCTAAGCTCTCTCTAATTCAAATTGTAAAGACCTCTACCCTAGTATCCTGATGCCAGTGGTAACATATTTGAATTTGTACAAATAAAATATATTTCATCCCAATGGACTGAATTGTTAATTATTCTTTTTAAAAAAGATACATACTTGAAAATCCACATTAAATTTTAAATTATAAAATATGAAATGTATTTCCTTTGAGAACACCATTATTCACCTTAGCATATCCATAAATATCTATCCTAAAAAACATCCTCATGTTCTTGGGAAAAGAAATATATTAGTGTGAGATATAATATTATTAAGGGTGCGTGTATAGATGAAGATATCATTAATAAAGAATTTAAACAAATATGGAAAGGTAAATAACTGAAACACACTCTATTTAAAAAATATCATCATTAAAATATTGGAGGAATAAATAATAATAATATATATCTATATAAATAATCATATGATCTTGAAACTAATCCATGGATATTATAATTAATTGAGTAATCATTGGGGCATTAATATATAATATTATAATGATGGAATTAATAATATCTAACATCTGAAATATAAAGTGATGAAATTTCACATGATATTTTAAAACTATGTGTAAAACCCATTTAATTCGACCAACTAATTTGTCTCATGATACATATAAATTCATCAATGATCTATCTATAATTAGATGCCACCCATTAATTAATAATTCTAGTTAATTCCTCATAATAATTTGTTGATAAATAATCAACATAAACATATATATTTTGAAACTAACATATGAATTATTAATGCATACCCCAATCAAATTAATATATTTATAAACCATACATATTAATATGTTTACTTCGTAACAAAAATTTACATCCCCATATAAACTAATCATAAACCATAAAAATAAATAATAATAATAATAATATAAATTAAATATATCAATGGTTTATTATAACTATAATAATGTTTTGTTTTATTTAAGGATTAGAAATAATATAAAAATGACATTAAAACATTATTGAGGAAAATAACATTTTCACTTTGAAAATAATTTTATAACTTAAATATCATAAAATATTTGCAAAATAATTTTCATTTATTTTTTTAAAATATATAATTGTATATTTAAAATATTATTTTTTATGATGGTGTGAAATTTTGTTCATATTGTACACCTTAAAGCAAAGATTCTTTTTACTATTTCAATAAAATCCAACGAAACTAGGGTTGGAAAATAATAGGAAGATTCATTTTAATCCATTTTGTAAAAATTTAAACATGGGTCAAAATGTATTTATTAAAACATTAGGATATTGAAAAAATTTTCAATTTTTTTAAAACACATGGATTTGGATAAAAATGGAATTTTGACCCAAGAGGAAAATAATTTAAAATTTTCTAAAAAACATTTTTTCAATCATTTTATATAAAAATAAGTGGAAAATTTTTATATTACATGAAAATTATCATTAATAAATAAATAATGATAAAATAGGTTTATTTTAGGATATAAATATCAAATAATTACTCTATAGTAGACTTAAACATTAGCAATCCCAAATACTAATGTGATTTTGAAATAAACTATTACCACATTGGTAAAAATTAAGTCATCAAATCTATAAAAGAAATAAAATAAAATTAAAAATTAAATAAATTGAATATAAATATACCAATGAAATTATATATCAGTTTAGTTAGTTCATACACCATTAAATAGAATAATTACTGAATATGGTATATATCACACAAACGTAAAAGTGAGAAGAGAAGCTGTTACATTCTGTCCAATTTTTTTTACATGTTTAAACATCCTATATAATACATATTAGATTATTATACATATATGATAGAACCATAATCATATATCATATACCATATATTATTTTACTGTAGTATTTTATCAAATTTTTATTAACAATTCTTTGTTAAAATAACTATTTTGGGTGATAATTACTTCATTTTTCCTGATCAATTTGGCTTCATAATCTTATTCCACTTTCATTGATCATAGTTACATCATATCCATAAATTTAACCATTATATAAATATCATATTTATTCAATATATAATTATTTATAGTAATATATGAAATATAAAGATAGGAAATGGATTTTACTATTTGTAGAGATGGTAGGCCGCACGTACGCATGAATGTTGTTTCCATTTTTCTTGATAGATGGATCTAATGGATGGTAAATAATATATTTATTTGTATATAGTCATAATTATGTCTTATATGAGAAATATATTAATTAAATTTACCCTTATTTCCATCAAGTTAATGTGTTAGTGAAAATTGATCTACATAGCCTCATAAGGTGGTAGTTTTCCATAAACACGAGCGACGTTATCCAATCCTAATATGTGGTGATAGAAAACGAATAACATTGGTTCACGAGGTGGTAACCCACCATACGCACAATCGACGATCTCATTTTCCATTTGATGGAAGAGATTATTGACATAGATTACAACATTTACATAATAACAAATTAGTATATGGGAAATTATGGTGTTCTCATATTAATGAAGTTAGATAATATTTGAAGGAGGTGGATAGAGAAATAAAATAAAAATGTTGGTTTAAGAACATTATCTCTTTTTCAAATGACTTATTTAGATTTTATACAAAAATACTTTCTAGGTTAAATTTATAATAAACAATTACCTCTATCAAGCCGGTATTGGAATAAGTATGGTATATGTAATGTAATTTCCAATAAAAATGGGTTACATATTAGAAAATGATAAGATAGTGGGTTCCCTTTCATAAGTAGGGGAGAGGTAAAACCTGGAATTTTTGAAAATAATAAAGTGTAACAACATTATTCACTATAGAGGTTAAAAAAATGTCATTATAGAATATTGTATGTTATAAATTATAAACAGTTCAATGAAATGTCATTTGAAAAACATTTAAGGAATTTTTAACCATTATCTTCTTGTTTGACCCCTGATTAATCCATTTCACCTAATCCATGGTAAATAGTTTTTATTATTTATTATATTTATTATGATAAAAAAATTATGTTAACATTTTTATATAATATAAATTAGTTTTTTTAAAAAATTGAATCAATTTTAAATAATTAAATTCATAGAATTTGTCGAATTCATTTTGAAATTAAACATGGATATAAGCCAAAGAAAACAACTTTTCAAAAGAAAAAAATTCAAAAGGATAATAAGTTATTGTATATAATTTCAACAATATTATGATTTTAATGAGATAAATAAGTGAACATAAAATATAAGATAAATAAATATACTTTAAAATGAATTTAAATTTGACTTTGACTTTGTAAATAATATAAAAAAATGCATATTTTAATAATAATATGTATTTTTCACGATTTATCTAAAATTTGATCTTTTGAGAAAATCCTCAAAAAATAACCAAAATATAATATTTAAATTTATATTTCAAAAATGAATTTTATTTAGATTAATAAATTTTATAAAATTGGTAAGAACCAATTTTAAAATATTTGTACAAAGTGTGATTAAACATCATTTTAGAAAAATTGATTTTTCCTGAAAACATTAATTTTCTTTCAAAGGATTCATACTCTATATATAATCAAAATATAACCATTGATATTATTTTATGCATCTGTAAGCCATATAATTTTTATAATTTATTTTTTATGATTCATACACTTCAACTGAATATCTATGTTGAATGGTCATTTTTAAAAAATAATATTTTAATATAGTATCATGTTTCATTAAACCTAAAATTGCATACTTCTCTAGCTATAAAAAAGAATGAATTTATTAGAAAATAAATATATATCATAAATTCATGTGGAATTTGATTCGCTTCTATAATTTCGTTTTCATTTTATATATTCTATCAAATGTTTTTTTCTTCATTTAAAATATATGAAAGTAATAATACATTTCTTATAGTCTCTTATTTATATTAATAGCATCTATAAATGACTTCATGGCTTCCAAATTTATCCATAAATCTTTTGTAAATTTGAGTAGTGGATCCCTATTTTTTATCACTATATTGATATGCATCTACTTTTTCTAATTGTTTTCTCATTATATGGTTTTTTGAAACATCATAAAAACATAATTATAAAATGATCATTTATAGATACCCAAATATGACGTATATGGATATTACATTTATTTTTCAGATTACTTAATAACATGACACAATAAAATCCCAAATACTATGTTAGTTACATGTATTAGGAAACATGTAACATAATTTTTTGATAATGGTGAAAGATCTTCAACATATACCTTAAAGATATTCCCCTTTTGTTTTCCTACATAAAACATTTCATTATATCTGATGGAAACCGAAACATAGAAAGGCTGAGCTCAAATTTTCAATAATGGAAAAAATGGAGAACATAAAATAATCCTTAAACATTTGAACGTATAAAAAACATGAACATAATGTTTAAACATCCAAATATTGAGAAATCTCATAAATCGTGGCAGTACGTAAGGCATGGATCATAAAACGAACATTAACCATGATAGAATATAATTACAATAAAAAATATATTTTTGGAAAATTAATAAGAACATTTTATGATTTCCAATGTAGCCAAGGAATTGCTTCTAAGACCATCATAGTGGATGAAGTCCATTACTGAAACAGGTTTACATGTTGTTCCAGCCCTGTATTACTGAACCATATTTACTTGCCATTCAATCCATGTATATCTAATGAGATATAAATCTTTACCCAATTCATTGGATAGAGATATAAGTATCACCCATTACATTATGAAATCATTCTTACACGTGCCTCAAAAACATAAATCATTCATCATAGCATAACCCATGAAATAAAATAGGATTCTTAAGCATCATTTCATCATAACATAATCGATATTTGATAAATGGACTTCATAAAAATTATTTCCATCATAAACACAATAAAATAAAAGTAATAATAGGGATATAAACATAACCCTTTGTCATCTTATATGTAAAATACATATGATAAGACACTTGAAATAAATTTTTGAGGAAACTATCCTTTCTTCTTAAAAAATGATTTCATTTCTCAAAATGTCATGAAATTTTAAAACAAAATAATTTAGCTGAAATAAACTTGAAATAGCAGAGAGGAAGAATCACGTAAATAAGTCACTAATAATATGTAGAAATATATTCATGACGTATAAGTTAAAAAAAATTATCCTCTTACTTTTATTGGAAAAGTCAAAATGTACCTCGTATGGTAAAAAAAGATATATTCCATCCATACCATATAGTAAGAGTCTAAAATGGGTAAAAATGGCATTAATCCTATGTAAAATATTTGTAAAAATTTTATGAGAACATTTTTATAATACTTAGGCATGGATGAATATGTCCCCAGAAAATACGCACCTATAAACAATCTCAGATAAAAATAAAATTTAAAAATTATCCCTTACCTTAGGTCTGATTTCTTCCATCTATTTCCAAAACTCATGTGTAGTGGGTTTAAAAATATTAAATAGAACCAAAATAATATGTTTTATGTCTTATATTATTCACTTACAACTTAATATTACCCATTCATTCATGAATTCCATGTTAAAGCAAAATTTTGGGTAATAATTGTACGTGTTTGGACATGTTATTCATCATATGATTACATAGATCATAATTACCTAAATCCAAAATGTAAAAAATGATTTTTATATATCTTATATATTGGTTAGGTAAATATATATATAATAGATAGATAAATGAAATGGGACACACCGTTCATGGATACGGTAGGTCGTACGTACGCATGAACATTGTTTTCATTTACATATTAAATTGGATGGAAGTAAGTAAACGACATATATATATATGCATAAATACAGTAGAATTATTATTTCATATATTTCGTGATTATTTATTATTTATACTTTATAATCATGTTTTAATGGTTAACATGGAGAATAAATCTCATCACGTCATGGAGATGGTAAGTCGTACATAGGCACGAGTGACGATATCATTCCCATAGTAATTGAACCATATTGAAGTGGATGGTTTATAATATCTAATAATTAGTATCATTTTATATTAATTATATATAGTTATTATTTCCACCGTTATACCCATCCATGTAATTTGGTGGTGAAAAATAGATTACACCACATCATGGAAACGTTAAGTCGTACGTACAAACACATAGTGATTTTATTTTTCATAGGATGGGAAGAAGGGAAGATAGGGTTGTTTAATATTTATAATAAAATATTAGTATAAGAGTAATACTTATGTTATTACTTTATAATGAAACAACTAATGAAGATTAAGTTGAAGATGAAATAAATTTGATAGAATCAGTAGAAGAGATTATCTCTTCCTTGACGTGCCTCCTTTAAATTTCATTATAGGGAACTAGAGTTGGTTTTTTGGGAATACCAGAACCTATATAATGTAACTATGAATCTATATAAAATAAATGGGTAGTTTTTTCTATGCTTGAATGCTTAAACTATAGTGAAGAAGAGAGGGAGGATGTTCCCATTTATAAGAGAGGAGAGGGGCACTTTAGGAAAGTTCCAAAATATTCATTTATTATAAATTCAATTTCTATTAAAAATAGTTCAAAACTTATTTTATTCTTATATAATATGAAGTTGGTGCGAATAACCGTCCTCCAATAATTTTGTGACATGGTTTGAATATTTTTTATCCATATCCTTTTTTACCATTTTTATTCTTACAGAGATATCATGATATTTAAACATTGTGTGTTAATGTAATTACCATATCATGTAAAAAGAACAAAGAAAAATGTTATTTATGACATATTTAGACTTTTATTAACCATATTTCAAAATCGTTGATTTTTAGTAATTTAATATCATTTAGTAAAAAAATTTTAAGTTATGAATCATGTCAAATTGGGATAATATTCATACTTGACATTTTTAAAAAGTCATAAAAACCTTATTACTTCGAAAAAAGCAATTAAATAATCTATAATATTTCAATTTAATTCATAAATTTCGTTTATGACATCAAAATAACCAAATTACAATTGTTTTAATATTTATAAATTCATTTATTTGAATCTTTCATTAATCAGGCAATCACTACATCATAAATGTTTCTAAAATAAATATATTTATATAATGTATAAAAATTATAAATAAAATACCATGATGTAAGAAATATTTTTAGTTTTCTAATTACTATTTATATAAATATATATTTTTAATATAACCCCATATTAAAATCGATTTAGTATAAGATATATGTTTAGGTTTTAATTATATTTAATTTAAATTAATTCTTATAAAGTGTCATTTTCACCTCCATGTGAACCCATGGGGTTCCAAAATATACCCAAGGATTCCCATGGTTGGATATATCTCATAAAATAATATTAGGACATGTGTTAGGGTAGTTTAATATTATTATAATATTATTTTTACCATTATTTAACATATTTACCCTTTAACCATGGTAAATGAAATAATTACTGAAGTTACTATTTATAATGTCAAAAAATAAAAAAATAAATATTTACTCAATATTAACCATATAATTCCAAATATGGAATTCATTTTTATAAATTAAAAACAAAAAAGATGCAGTAAATAATTTAAAATTAATCTTGTTATCGAAAAAACACTTTTTTGTTAAAAATATTGCAAAAGATTGAAATGTTTTTTCATATGAATTCAATGTTAAATTAATGAAAATGAATAAAATTGTTTCAAAATACTAAAATATATTATATTTATAAATAAAAAACATTCAATAATATATATTAACCATATAAATTATTTTGATGAAAAAAGTTGTTTTTAATTAAAATTTATCATATTCTCAGTATTCATTAAAAAAAGAAAGTTATCAAAAAATATAAAATAATTATACAGAGTAAAATTTTATGTCCTTATTCCAAATAAGAAGTTTACCTTGTCAAATATAACTTTTAAAATTTTAAAAAACTTGATTGAAAATGTGGGTGCCAACGAAACTCGGTAAAACTGCAATTTTTTAAAAAATATTTATTTTATACAAAAACATGACTATGTACTCAAATAATGAGTAAGATGAATGCTAATGTTATATAAAGTAAAAAATGTGTTTAATAATATTAATAATGTCTAGTTTATATACTATTTTATTAATATATTTTTGTTTAGTGAATCTTGGTATTGTGTGCAACACAAGCATCGAGTAAGGTCACTCTTGCATGTAACGGAAGCCAAGTCAATGTTACGTGTAGTGAAAGTTTCCTTTGGTATTGTTTATAAAATAATAAAAATTATTTCATTTATACATTGAACAAAATCTATATTCAATATTTCATGAAATCAATTTTATAAAAAGAACTTGAAATTGTGTGCAACACAAGCCAAGTATATTATTGTGTATACTGCAAGCTAACATGGTGTTTTGTATAGTACACGCTAATTTTGGTGTAACGTAAAACACAAGACATCAAAGAAAAAAAGAATATATTTAAGAAAATATTGGGGTGTTACATCACTCATTTTGGTCTCTTGAAATTTCTTTTTTTAATGTCTTCTCTTATGAATCAATTTATGATTCATAATTATCATTATTTGGGATATAATTTAAAAAATACCAAATTCTACCATAATTCAATTACATTGAAGGAATTACAAATGTATTTTTTCCACTTCCTCTTTTAATTATTTTAAAATTAGATACATGATTTTTTGTGAACCTCTTTTCTTATAACATCATCTTGAGAATTATTAATCTATCTCTTCTTCATGTTTGGGACCTTCTTTGTAATTAGATTCTATACCCAACTTGGTTTTTTTAAATAGTATATTTAATTATCTCATAATCTATAATTATACTTTTCAACTCAACTATAGATAGATTATCTCTATCTTCTAATGGAGATACATTAAAATAAAAACTATACAGGATATTCCTCATTAGTTTTATGAATATAGTAGAATATACTATGTTTTTATCTAAATACTCCAATGATGTTAATGATCACATTTACTATTACAGTTTAATTATAAATTATTTTTAAATTTACCCTCCTCGCATAATAAATCATTACTATCCAAATCTGAAAGTATTTTACTATGACATTCACATTACAAATAAATATTTTCTCAAGATCATCCTAATTGTTTTTATCGAATTTAAGTATTATCACCATTTTATATACTTTAATATTAAAGGGATAAGATAATAATATTTATAAATTTTCAATAAACCTTTGGGATTCTCTCTTTTATATTATTCATAAGATGTTATTTCATAATTATATAAAGACCTACTGGGGAATAATCCTTAACTTATAGGTCTTGAGAAAGATAGAAAAAGAAATCAACATGTTATTCGAACTATGATATTGCATTCCATCGAATATAGTAAAACCAATTTTATTGACAAAATTAATACTCCCAATATTCAATCTCAAATGGTTCTAGTTATTCTTGAGGGAATATAGATTATCTCTTATACAAATTAAGGATCCCAGTTAGATGTGTGTATCACTCTAAAAGGCACGTTGAATTATTGACACTAATTTCTATTAATTCTTCTAAAATAATTATTTATGACTTCTGAAATACTTTATCCTTTTTTTACTTCAAATTCTCTCCTTTTCTCATAAACACCCAAGTTAATGAATATAAAGTAATGTTTCAATTTTTATAATTGTTATCCCAAATGTTTATACCTACTTTTTACTGTTTTTATCGATGAGTGACACATTGAAATCATATTTAGTTTAAAAACTAGGTGTTTCTATAGGATCTGCCCAAATTTTGATATGAAACATGTTTCACAATCTAATAATATTGTTTTATGTATTTCATTAATCTATAATATATCCCATATATATAAGTTTTCTAACTAAATTTTTAATAAATCTTCCAAAAATTTAATGAATTTCATTAAATTAATCTCTCATTTATCCACCAAAAATACGATATCAAGACTCCATGGGGTCCATTGTATTCATGTGACGATGACGGTAGACACCTATTCCTAATTATATACCATCAAAAGAAGGGATTTAATTTACCCATTTAGCCTCTTATTCCATACCTTTATCCTCTAATTGGTAAGGAAACTATCAATAACTATGAAATATCCATCACGAGATCGTGAAAATAGATACTATGCCTACTATCATGATATATCTTGGTTAAACATGGATGTACCTTGCATTGAGAGCTATAAGAGTCCTTTAACAGATCCTACCTCATGGAAATTGATACAACTACCCTAATATGGATATAAAACTACCCATACTCATCTTGAGACTATCTAAATATTGTATCATTTCCCATGATTTTTTATCACATCCCAAATAAATCCAAATCAAACTCTTGGTTTGACATCACATGATCCAATAATCAAATGGTGATTTTCAAAGGAGCATAGGACAAGGCCTCCCACCCACCTGAAACTTCTATCTACCAGTCATAAATAAATATCATTAAATTTTATACCTCTTATGATGTCCATAATATATACACTTAAGTATTAAAATGAAGATAATTAATGATGAAATTCCCCCTCCATAAGAAATATTCCGTCCCAAAGTAAAATATCTAAAGGAACTCACCCCAACACAACTATTATAGGTCAGTGTATCCATGGGGTAATATATATTGAAACAAATTGTATTCTATATAGATTATTTTTCACTCAAAAAATAGAAAAAATGACAATACTTTAATCCCTAAACTAGATAATGTAGATCCAAATCATGGGTAGGTTTGGTCTACTCATTGGGTTATAGATGATGAGATCTATAAGTAACCACACAAACACTTTCATAAAAACATATCCCATTAAATGTACCGAGGAAACATAATATATGGAATAACTAATGATTTTATATTAAATAATTAGAATCACATCTTATTTCAAAGTCATCTTTAACTCTTGAAAATACCCTTCACAACAAGTCTACTAAAACATTTACCCCTTCTAAGACAGCAATGTCATGGATGAATACAACTAATAGAATTCATCGATAAGCTACTTTGAATATCGAACCATCCAATAAAAACACTGTACCATGAAAATTTTGTGTGTCCTTCAAAAAAATTCACCACCTCAACCCTCTCTAGATCAACAAAGATTTAGGCCTTTGAGATCACACAACAGGGGAAAAACATAATCGATCTCTATGTGTCCCGCCATGTGATTTTCATAAAGCATGTGTTCTTAAAAAATACTGAATACAATATTATGTTATTTTATATTCAACTCTTGGGTATATAGAATATACCAATATTTCATCCATGTTAGCAATTATGAAAGAGTATCGGGAAGGATGAACAATATTATTCACGAGGGAAATGAACATTATCTGTATATTCATTAAACAGATTGAAATCACAGGGTACTGGTATAATCCATACCCAATCTTAAACATCATTTTTAATACATATTCAACCCAAACCCACAGCTAATGACTGAAAGATAATAGGTCCATATTGGAAAACTAGTCGGATCTCTTAAATCAATCAAAAAGTGTATCTATCCTTGTAAAGGGATAAAAATGATACATAAAAACATGAAACATTTTATTTTAATCAATGAAAAATCAAATATTATCAGCCACCATCGTAATGAGTAAAACCAGAGCACCCCAAAGAGTGGTATCTGGTTAATTAACATCATCGGCTCAAGATCCTCATATTTAACCTTTATACTTGTCATCTTAATCAGAGTAATATGATAATAAAGAACTAATATGGATCTCTTCTTAGAATGAGGTTAATAATACACTCAATCCACATTTAAATTGTTCTTCCAAATAAATTATCATCAAAAAATCATAAAAATGGTCCTCAAATGGAATAAAACTAGTTATAACTATTAGTCGACCAACTGAAAAATCCATACATGTCATATGCATTTTAATGTATTATATATGAATTAATTCAAGTATAACACTAAATTCCACCATTACCCACTCCCCTATGTCAAAAAACACTTCTCAACATTTTGAGATAAAATTCACCCACCTTTGGTATGAATCAATATGATCTCAATATCATGAAAATGAATCCATCACAAAGATGACATCAAAACTAATCATATCTTGAACATGAAAATCCAAAGGATGTTCATAGAAACCAATCAACAAAGAAAATATTGGGTACCTTTATAAGTTATCCAACCTAGTTTTGATAGGTATATTAAGAGACAACAGCCTATGGGAATATACCAGGCAACCTCGAACCTGAACACAACATGTGTAGAAATAAAAGTATTATACAAGATGGTATCAAATTATGTAACATAAATCATTGAGAGTATTAGAGTTATATATGTTATTGTAGATGGAGTATTTATCCCATACATCAAAAAATTTTCCATGGAATATACCCTACCTACATCAGATCCATGGCCCCCACATAACGTTCCATAGATCTCTTGGGGAACTAACCCCTAAGGAACCTATGAATATTTCTACCCCTAATGTTATCTCCCTAGCCTGACCTCCAAAACAAGGCCCTATTATCATCATGGGGCCCCTTAACGAACCCTCAAAGCCTACACTAGTAACACCTAAATATTTATAATTATATATATTATTTTTCCCAATAAAATATTATGTGTTTAATTGATTTCTTTACACATAACATTGAACAAAAAAACAATATATCATTATATAACCATTAACACTCAGTTGTACAATCAAAGATTAAAAAATAGATTTAACAAAATTATAAAATATATGAATAAATAAAAAATCAAATTCATTATTAACACTATATCGTTGATAAAATTAAATTAGCGATGTTAAATAATCAAAATAATCATTTTATGCTTACAAATTTTTTCATTTATGAATTATATTTTTATATGAATTATTTTAGGAAACCAAATATATTGTGGAATAATATATTTTATATATGTATAATATATTAAAATCTAAATTAATTATAAATTTCAATGAAATATGAATGATAAAAAATAATTTTTTAAAAGCTACATCCTTAAAAAACAATTTTCATTATATTTTTTTGATTTTATTTTCAAATTATATAATTTTAATTTTAATAAATGTAATTCATTATTGATATTGATTTAAAATTTTCTTTAAGTTGATTTTTTTATTTTTATAAAATAAATGAAATATAGGTTAAAATTGAAACATAAAATTTTTACTAGCTATACTATTTATGAATATGTCGACATTTAAATTATAAATACTTATAAAAAAGTTCAATGATAAAAAATTATTATGAGTTGTAAAAATATACATTTAAAAAGTATTTTACGGATTTATAAAACATGTTTTAAAAATTTATAATCTTAAGTAATATTTCCTAATAAAAGAAATCATCTTAGACTTTTCTTTGAATTAAATATTATTTTGGTATGTTTTTGTAATTTTGTGATTCTAAAGAACTATATTTTTTTACAATAAACTAACTTATTTTATTAAAAAATTAAAATAATAATTATTTATCATATACTCAAATCTTAATCTTAAAAATAAAATTTAAAAAAACTGGTCATTATGAGGAAATACGCTAGTGTTAAAAATAATTTGTCATAAACATAAAAATATTATTTGATAATATGGATCTCATATATAGAATAATTATGTATTAGATATTTAATAATTCACGCTTTAGTTTTATGAAATAAATGAAAATTAATTAGGCAATTATTAATTACCATGTTAAAAATAAAATTGAAAAAGTGAAAAATCTTAAAGTAAAATGCTTCATAATCATTTTAAAAAAAGTGTAAACAGAATGTTAGAGGCTTTATTGACCTCATATAACCCTTGAATTTATTATTTCTCACTTTTTGTGCTTTTGACCCACGAATTATTTCAATTGTTTATTGAAATACAATTGGTACCTCAAAAATTACCCATATTCCATTATGAACAGGGATCTCTTCCACCACTTCATGATGCATATATCCCTTCAGATATTATCATAAAACTTCTCCATTATTATCCTAATAAAAATAACTCTAAATTTATGAATCCTATTGTTAAAATTATTCAGTGTAGTGCTATCATTTTCAAGTATATATCCAAGAGGAATACCAAATTCTCAGCATGAGTATTTCATACTCAGTATTTTCTTCTAAGTCTTCCTCATAAAAAATTTATATAGCCATACTAATATAATGAAATTATTACTATTAAAACAGTTAAATGTTATTATATTAATTTATCAAATATTATTCAATATTTTCCATCCCCTCACAAAAACAAAACTACATCTATCATACGTATGTTTGAACTACCTCCTCAACTGAGTGATGTGGTTTACTTATCATCATCACCTCTCATGGATTATTAGAACGATGGATTTTATGAATAAACATATTTAATATGTAATAATTAATAATTTTTAACTTTTTTTTAATATATTCATTTCATAATATTTTTTAGAAATAAAATTACTAATAATGCGTACATACAAACTAAGGTCTTCCTGTATGATGAAGATCATTTGTATTCACCAACATTCATGAAAGTTTCTAAGAATGAATTTAATTATGTTAAATTATATTAATGAAATATTTAATATTATTTAAAATATATATTAATATTATATAAGAAAAATTACTTTCTTATATAATAATTATAATACACTCTTGTTTGGGTTATTTTTACCACCCACTAGAATGATGTTATATTATATATTTATAGAATGATTAAGTATAATGCATAATTATAATATCAGGTAATAATAGTTTAATTAATTTTCTGATGACTATAAACTTGTTTTATTGGTATTTAATATATGTATTAATATATAAACTTCAAATTGGTTACCCAGTAAGTCCAATCTAGAAAATATGATTCTGACCATTTTTTAAAATTAAAGGAAAAGTACAAAGGAGATGGGTGGGGTCAAATAATAGTGCATGGCCTCATACATTGATCATAAAGTTACAGACCACAATAAGAAATTGCATTCCAATAATCAGAGTCATAAGTAGTTTCCCATTTAGATTGGGACTTACCCGGATTGAAGAACTTATGAATATCAGTATTGAACATTCCAGATAACTTAGAAGATTGGGTGGAAATAGTGCGAGGTGTCTTAAAATAGTCCTTCATCAACCCTATATTCTCTGGAGTAGTATTGAAGTACACATTATCATATTCATTACATTTTCTAGATAATATCACATATTTGAAAGATTTAGGACCCCCACCGCCCACTTACATCCCTTCCACCTCAAAGATGTCACCACACTTCTTAGATATCCTAGAGGAGTTCAAAATATTTTGCATTTCCTGATGAAAATTAATGTGTTGATGATCCCTAGTGTGATCTAGGCTAGGATAGTACTCAAGAGTCCCATCACATGGCATGTGTGCACCCAGACTATCATTCATGATTATATTTGTAGGGTTATTACAAATAGGAGACCCAACAACAAAGATGATAGCATTTTTTCAAGTCTCAACTAATCCATTGAGAGTAATATCAAAACCATAATTGGATATACTATACTTGTAAAAATATACCTGAGTAGTATGGGACCACTATTATATCTCATTTGAGTCCTATCCACCAGTAGTCCTTTGCCTTTCTAATTAGGTAGATAGGGGATATATTTTTTAGTAGCAGGCATATCAGCTATAGTGAATGATGGTTTTTTAAGAACATCACCCTCATGATAAAGAGACTTTGACAAAGACACATGCTTCCTCTCACGTTTCCTTCTACAGAGAGTAGCTGGATGGCCCCTCATCATATATATCCCACAATATATCTTCCTACAACATAACTATAATAAAAACCCAACAACAATACATTCATTATAGAAAAGGGGATTTCATTCAGACTCAACAGCAATATGGATATTATCGGTGGGAGTAGAGAGAGATAAATTATCAATCAAGGAAGAGATTAGATCCATAATCAATAGTATTCTAGAAAAATGTCCAAACCTAACAACCTTGGGTTCCCAGTCGAGGCAAATAAGACTCCCAATTTCCATGATAATGTCCTGAAGAATCCTTGGATGCTAAACGATCCAATTAATCCCATGATAACAAATAAAAAACTGATAAAATTTATACCTTGAATGTCAGGAATTATAATCTAGTGACCACTCATGAAGTTAAATCCATCCAGGTTTCAGAGATAGTGACCTAATTATCTATGCATGTATTTTGAATCTATTTGAAGGGAAAATTCAATGAAATAATCCAAGGACAAGAGAAACACACCTACAATGAAAGGACACACACAAAAACAAGATCCTCTAAACTAGATCATCAAACATCCATGACTACTCAACCTTCGGTATAACACGATGTGGAATCAAAGAATTCTCCCCAATTGAAATCCTCTCAACAAACACATAAGGATTAACATCAACATGAGATGATGACCCCTTTCTGAGGATTATACAAGAGGAGGAGTCAATGAAAGATGAAAACAGAGCTATCAATGTAGGATATTCCACCCTAACTATTCCAATAAGGTCCATTACATAAACCTTGATATTTAGGAACATCAAAACATCATTCGAATTCATCAACTATGTATCTGAAATGAAATAAGAAAATGGATAACTTAACAAATCATTCGGAATCAACCTCTTCAGCGTAAATGACAGATCATAACTAGATAAAACAAAATCATACACATCTCCATCCATAAAAAGAACACTGTTATCCTAATAATCCAACAAATATCTAAAATCACATACCATAGATTCCTTCATCACAAACAACAGATCAATATTTCTCACACAACCATTATCATGGGCCCAGGGCACATGATCTAAATCAAAAGTTTCCAGAAACATGGATCTAGATACATCAAATGCACCAGATGATTAAAAAACATTTTGAAACATACAACAAATTTTGAAGAATATCCTTCAAACATCCTCCATCCTGATGAGTATCAGTCTGATTTTCAAGATCCAAATCTATTTTTGATTCTTTATATCATTAAACTCAATGAGACTTGTTATCGATGATTTTAATTTAAAAAACCATACATTTTTCATTCACCACTTGAAAATGTGATATTATGAATAATTCCAAACAAATGAGTTTGGTACCTTATATTATTATAGAATTTTGAAATATTTTTTAATAAAAAAGAATATACTAAGCCATTTACAAAATAGTGTGAAATAAGAAATAAATCCCTTAAATATATAAAAATAAGGTTATAAAATATTTTATTAAGATATTTATTTTTATATAGGAGGTTAGGGAGCATTTCGACTACAGAATTATTAATATAAGGTAAATTCTTCTTCATTTTCAATTTGATGAAACAAGTTTGAAACTATGAACCATCCATTATTTTATATGGTGTATATTCTTCCCTAAATTACTTTAAGAATAATTAATGTCTTTCATTTAATGGTATTTTAATTTCCATATTGTGCTAACACTCTTATGTTCTTTTGATTCTTATATTTTCATTAATGTAAAAGTTTTTCATCTCAAATTCTTTTATTCATGATTTTTTTCTTATGAACTGAATTTCATTAAATATGGGTGTATACTACCTATGTTGTTATATTATATCATGAATTATCTTTTATTCAAGATATTTTCAGTTCAATTTCATATTCTCTCTATTAAAGGTTTTGTATTAAAATGTTACCCACCTCATAATGGTTTTTTCACCAATAATAATTTAAATTTCATATTACCTTTGAATGATGATCAACATGGGGAATTTGAATGAAATTTATTTCTAGATCAATTATAATTTTTTTTCATATGTGTATTTTTTATGTTTTACTTATCTTATAACTATTTCATTTTCCTCCTTGGCTCTTCAATTACCTCTTGTATGGGAACTATCTACACTACTTCATTTTAGCCGGAAATCCGTCTCTTTCATGACTATATTAATAAGATTATTTTTTCAAATGTACATATCAGTGACTTCAATAATTTATTAAGGTAATTCCCTACTATATATTAATTATTTAAAATTGTTCAAATCAGAAATCTATAAGATAGATAATCCATCACTACCTTTAACTTTCAAAAAAATACCCTTTTATAAGAATGATTTTTCTTCCAATCTATTTACGTAGTGAATAAAATATTTTTCATTACAATATTTGAATGGAATTTACATACACAACCATTCATTAATTAATTATGGAAAATTAATAACTCAACAATATACCGTTAATCGATATGGTGTTGTTTTTTTATTCCTACATAAAAATAAATTACTTTGGTTAATTTAAGAAATTTTGATAATATTATGTTCATTTATTGACTATAACATTATTGAAATTTATAATGTTAGTATCTTAATAAAAATTTTACTATATTCCTAAGGAATGTTTATTTTTAATTATGTTAATAATAATATCTTTTATATGGTGAATTCATTGTACTGAATGAAGTTATGGGTTGGGACTCATATTATATAGCCCCCTGATGCATCAGATGGTTTAAAGAGATAAAAGTGGTGGGTATTTGGTATATTACTACTTATTTTAAGAATGATTTCTTAGTTATGACCCTGATGACAATATTTTTGTCTTTTCTATAATCATGATGGAAAAAACTAATACTTCGTTGAGGTATTGATGGTAAAAATAAATATGTAAAGAATTATGAATTCCACACCCATCAATTTAGTTATTCTTGTCCACGTGATTATTTATATTATCATGTCAACCATGGATTTATTTCATGATAAAGTTATTAGTTATAAGGAATTAATTTATAATTAATTTTTTATTCCAAATTATTCAAACCATGTGATATTTTAATATGCATTTTCAATTATCAATAATTATAGCTCACCTATCTTATATTTACATTTAAACAGGTTAAACAGAAAAATATTTTACATTATATGCATAAAAGAATAGTATGTGTGAATAATTTTCTAATGATTTGGAATATTTAGGATAGATTAATTAGTTTCCTATTTTAGTGGGAAATGTCCCTTGAATGTGAATGTGATTAAATTTTTTAGTTAATTATTTGGCCAAATTATCTATATCTATAAACATAATAGATTATGAGAATCTATTGAATGCAATTTTTTCTCTAATTTCATGTAATTGAGATGGTATCATTATTATGGTTTCATAGTGTTTATTATAGAAGGTTTTATATAACATTAGAGTTTGTGATGTTTTTTGAGGATAAATTAAGGGTATATATGTTAAAGTTGATCATAATTTCAATTTATTGAAAACCTAAAGGTTGGTATAAAATTTATTACTCATAAAATGTAGAATATTTTATATTATTTGGGGATAATGAAAAGATAAAATTATTGAAATACCTTTTGACAAGTCTAAGGTATAAGTAAAAATATATGATAACATCATAAAATTTTGGAAAAGTTTTGATTATATGGATTTCTTGGAAATTATGCCCATATTTAGACACCGGAAAGTAAATGTAGCCCCAGAACAAATTTTTCAAAGTTTAATTACCCTTAAAAATTCATGTTGATTATTGGATCAATTCTCCCTAGGGTGCATGATGAGTATCCCTAAGGATACATATCTTTCTTGGCCCTCTTAGGGGATATGATTTAGTTTATTATATGTTCTTTATGAACCAATATATTGGATTTGAAAATTATTATGTTACATTACCAAATAGGAAAATGACCATGGATATCCAATATTAGAGCATATATATTTATATATTTATGTATAAATTAATTTATATGTGATTACTTGGATATAGGTTATATGGGATTTAGAAATCATGGATTTCAATGAATTTTAAGGATAAAATATTTTTAGAATTTCCATTGTAATTTGAGACATATATTTTTGTAATTATGTTAATATGTATGAGGAAACCCAAATATAAATAACCTAGGTAGAACCAATACAGATATATGTTAAACCAAGAGTTATTTAGTATTACATGAATGATTATGTGGTGTTTTTTAAGTGTAGGTCCTTTATTAGTTTAATTTTTCATGTCATTATATTACAATAGTTCTCTTATTGTTTTAATTGTACATTACACATTTTAAATCCTTCTTTATTTTTTTAATGGATGATGCCAAAAGGAACCGAGTTAAAAATTGGTACCATTAACAATACATAGATTTTCCCAATGAGAAACCAAATGAGATAATAATTTTTTGGAAAATATATTTATTATTCCAATATGGATATCATAAATTATAGTTAACAATACAAACATTGTTGAATTCCCAAACACACTAAATAAAATAAGGATAGAGTCTCATGGAAGTTAGAGTGACAAAGATGATGTACGAAAGAAGATTTTATTTCTTACATAGAAAAAATTGGGGAAACTAAACTATTTATCAATGAAAGATAAAGTGATCATTTAACATGATGGATAAAAATAGAGTACTTCTTAGTTGTACCCATGATATTGATGTAGATACTTCATTTAGAAATATATAATGAGTTATTCATATATTTTAGATACCCATAAACATCATTATTCATGACTGATAATTAAAATTGTGGTAATGAAATTTATTTAATGGGTGTAAATTTTAACACCCTGATATTTTAAATCATATATATATCATTTTCTTTTCTATTTAAAACCTAATTTTTTATTTAGAATGCATTGCACTCAATAAAAACCCAAAATAAACCATATATATATATATATAATTTTCTAAATGTAGTCATTATATTTGAAAGTAAAGATAAAGTAAACATAATTTTTAAATATATATAGAAAAAAATAAATCATTTTATAAATACTAAGGTATTGATAAAATGAAATTGTTCTTGTTAAATAACTAATAAGTTAATTTTATGGGTATAAATGTACTAATTAAGAAAAAATATTCTTTATTTCTTATTCTAGGAAACCAAATATATAATACATAAATGATATTTTTGATATTAATAATATATTAACATGAATTTAATTAGTAATTGTTTGGAAATGAGAATGTAGATAATAAATATTTTAAATGTTATTTTCCTATGAAAATATTTTTCATTGTATTTTTATGTTATTATTTTCACAATTTAGAATTATAAATTGAAAAAAATTGACTTATTTTTTGGATTTATAATAATTGTATTGGATTAATATGAATTTTATGTATTTTTTTAAAAAAAATTATTTTTAGGTGAATATTGAAAAATATGGTTTTTACTAAATTCATAGCATTTATAGATATATCAATAAGTAAGCATAACTTATATACATTTAAAACATTATCCATCGAAAAAAAGTTTATTTAAGGAGTAATACTATAAATTTAATGATTTTATTACTGATTTATAAAACATATGTTGGAAATTTTCTAAATATAAGTAATATTTATCCATAAAAGAAACTGTTTTGGGTCTTTAATTTTAATTAAAAACAATTTTGGTAAAATTTACTTCATGATTTCATTGAACCACACATAAAATTTTGATACTTATGAAATTTTATATACTTTTTACATGTATTTCAAGGATTATATCACCCAAAAAGTTTCCTTATTTTTTAAGTTGTATTCTTTTGAATATATTGAATTGTTTTAAACTAAACTGTGAAAATATCCTAATTCTAGAATTTTAATAGTTTTTCCTCACATTAGTATTTTGGGTATAAAACTTTCAATATCGATAAAAATATTGAAATTATTTTTTACAGACCCTTGGAGTGTGTAATATAAATGTTTCTACTAGGCCTAGTATTTATTAGTATTATTTGGGACCAAATAAATCATTCAATGTGAAAAAAATGTTTTTGGCGACAGAATTGATCGCACTTCAACAAATAAGGCATTTACATTCTAAAGGTGTCAACTTTATGTGATTATACATCGAAAATAAAATAAAATTCTAACGAATATATTAAAATTAAATACAAGCTTATCTTAGGTCATTTAGATGGTCATTGGGCATGTGAAAATGGAAGAAGTAAAAGAGTCACTTCCAATAACAAAAATTCACTTGAGTAGTTAGGGTATAAATTTTTTTTCCACATGTCCAAAAATCCAATAATTTTTTATTGGGAAATATAATTCTCATTCAAAAGAAATTAAGAAAGAATATTTCCAAAATTTGGTTTGGAGGAGGCCCAAATTAGAACTAATAATTGGGGGACAAAATCTAGATAAAACATTTTACAACCCCTTTTCACTATTTATTCGAATATCCAGTTCATTAAAAAGGATGTTTAAATTTAGGGAGTGGAATTTTATATATAATATTTTCAATAGAAAAAGATTATTTCATCAAATAATTAATTCATGACGGGAAGAACCCCAGGTTGTGGAGGGATGGAAAGATAATAAGGCCTTTCCCTTTTGAGTTTTTTTCTGTTATCTATAATCTCTTTTCGTTTTAATTATCCTAGAAATTATTTTTTTGAATGAATTATCTCAATTTATTAATTATTTTCAATTTTTTCTAGTTTTTTATCATTTAATTAAATTAAAATGATTTTTTTTAAAATATCATTGATCAATATCTTTCTATTGTTACCAATAAGCCCAATTAGATTGGATTGATCAGAGGTCATTGGGTAATCAAATCACATTAATAAATAGAAAAACACAAATATTTGAAGTCTCGTTATGGTTTCGAGAAAAAATAGGTTTATAATTTGAGTTCTTTAGGTTTAAATTGGATAATTAAAAGGGAAATTATTTAACTACAATGATAAATAGATTTTATGAGGATCAACATTTCTCCACTACTACCTTAGTTAGTTGGTTTTTTATTTTGGTTTCCCCTAATTTAAAATATATAACTATCAATTTAGTTATAAAAGATTTTATATCATCTATAATTGTTTAACTCACAAAAATTCCATATTAACTGTTCCATATTTAACAAGAACAAATTATTAGGGTGACATTTTGACATCTTAGACTAAAAAATCCATTTATGACAACCTCGTGGTCCCACTATGCTATAATTTTAATGTTTAAAACAATTGACTTGGGTAACATGGCTGAAAACCCCAATGTTAATTTAGAATAATTTTTAAGGAGTTTTCTTAATAAGTTCTTAATTTGTTTTTGAATTTTTAGGATTCTTATCCCATAATTCATAGTCATAAAAAATAAATTTTCAATATGACCAATTTTGTTTTTATCTTGATTATAAACAATTTTAGGATCCTTGTAATGATGAATTTTTAAAATACCTATTATAGGAGAAACATTTCATGCTCTAAGAAAGTAAGTACATTCTAAAACAAAAGAATTTTTTTCTTCAAAACAAAATTTATGATTCAATAATTTAGAAAAAAATGGAAAATATTTCAATTTTTTTAAAATAAATGAATTTAAATGAAAAATAAATAGATAAGAGGAAGATATTTTCCCTCCAATATTTTATATTGAATTAAAAAATTGGTGACATAAAAAAATACTTTCAATCTCTTTTTCTAAATTTATGGATGATATTATCATAGATTCACTATTTGATGATTATTTTGGAAAAAAAAATTATTTCGAATGTTATCATACTGAATTTGATGAAAATGAAATTTTATATAAATCCACACCTCTAAAATTGAAAATAAGAACATACTTAGGAAACATTGTCCATATAAGATAGAGGATTTTTTAATTCAGTTTTTGATAGAAATGAGAGGAACTATAGTAGTTGCACAATTCAAACAAAAATTGTTGTCCACTTCCAAAAAATAGTTGAAATTGATGAGTGTAAAATATCTAATTTTGGAAATTCTGAAAACGATTACAAAAAACTTTAGGATAATATGGAATATGTTCTCAAGAAAATTATTTCCAAGATATTACAATAGGAAATTTTATGTGATATATAGATTGAACTTGAAAAAAAAGAGTGAAATGTATAAAATTATGATATACCATTTTTAGATTAGATGGATATTAAATTATAAATGGTTTATACCTATGAAGATTTAATGGTTATTTATTTTGAGTGAACTAGTTTTTTAGATGTAGATGATGTGAATGATAGTATTTAATAAATAATGGTGTGTCCAACTGAAGTGTAAATTGGTTTATATAAGGATGGTAGTACATATCAGTTATCAAAAGATGAAATCAATTTTGAATGTGAAATTAAAGATAAACCAAATCTATGAATTTTATTTAAACATTTAGTTGAGGTAATTTGTGAATATCAAGTCTTTCGAAGATTCCCTTAAATCACTTCAACCAACCAATCAATTTTTTATTTTTATTTTCCCCCTTAAATGAATACATTGGAATATCAAAATCATGGAGGTTAATGTGAATAAATTTGAATTTGTATGCTTCTATAGGTATTCTGAGAAAAATAAAAATTACTTTAATTTCATTTTGGTTGTTTATGAGGAAAAAAACTTACCCACCTTTAGGATGGGGTTGATTAGTTGGAACTGCCTGACTAGGGTCGATGTAATCCTAGCACCCACTTGGGGTGTCCAATCAAAGTCACTTCATCCATCTATTTATTATTTATGTTTCATTTATTTATTTTAATAAATTTTTATGCATTGATTTTGTTTATTTTTAGGGATTTTTTCAGGTTACAATTTAAAGGAGGGGACTTCATGGATTTTGCTATTTCCCAATACAAATGAGTTTGTGTATTTCTTACCCACTAATTTTTTTTTGAAGTCTTATCTTTTATATTTTTATTTTAAATAAAACCATAAAAAATTTATAAATTTTATAAAATAAGTCTGTTAGGTGGATCACCATTGTCAGATTGGGATTTTATGTGTTTTCCATTAAAAGTTTTATTTTGAGTTTTTCTATCTAATTTTTTGTGTTTCATTTAAAATTTTGTTTTCAAAATTCTTGTCTACTGAAATGGAAAACCCATTTTGAACAGAAATAATGTTTTCAATGAAAATAATCAACAAGATTTATGGAACTAAACATTAATTATTCTTGAGATATGTTTTTTCCAGATTTATATTGTATAAATTCATAAAAAGACCATTGAGTTCTGAATTCATTGCCATTAATGCTATCTAAATTTGAAAATCACCTTATTGTGAGGATTCTGAATCATTTTTTAAAATTCTTCACATTCCACCAACTTCTTTAGTGAATAAATTAATTCTTATTTTAGCATAACCTTCTATTTTTTTCAACACCTATAATATTTAAGGATATTAAAATTAAAATGACTGAGGAAACTAGTTCATGATTCAAAGACTATTTTTAAAAAATTAATCTATCTTTATTTATCATGACATATGAATTTTTACCGTATAGGACATTAGTATCTTTATAAGGTCTATTTTGTTAGCCACATTACAAGCCAATTTTACCATTCCTGACTACTTTGGAACTGAAAATGTATGATCTATTTAATCATAAGTGTAAGGGGAAGACAACTTGTAGTGTGCTACATTATTTGGTGTTTCATTGGGTTTATTTTTAAATAATGAATGAATGATTTTACTTATGAAATAAATTCACATTACAAAAATTTATTCCCTTCTAGACTATTTAAGGAAAAGGGAGATGTTCCCCTCTATATCTTATAAATAAATATTAGTGTGCCTTTAGTGAGCTTTAAAAAGGAAAAAGGATTATGAAATTTTGAGATGGATTTTTTGATCCATTTCTTTTAAACAGGAGATGTTGTTTGACATTAATGAAATAAATTTTGATGTAATGTTTGAGTTTTTATGCTAAAAAAATAAGGATTAGACAATGCTTATGTAGAAACTTTAATCATGAAATTTTGCATCAACAAAGAGCCAATTCATATCTTTCTGCCTCAAATATATTCCCATTTGAAACCCACCAATAATAAATCCTTAGTGAAAACTATTATATGTAATCATGATGGATATAATTATTTTTAAAAATCGGGTTTATATTTATAAATTTTTCAAAACTATGGTGACCCTTACATTTTTTTAGATGAGGGAAAACATTGTTCAAAATCATACTCATGTGTTCAGAGGGATAAATACTGATATTGAATACTTATTAATATAATAATGAATTAAATGGTATTGGAATTATGTAAAAAAATTAAGAATATAGAATTTAATCTTATAAAGTGGAATGATATGTCTAGTTCCATGATTTTTTTCTTTTTGTATTTCATTATCATGTGTTTTTAATTTTCATTGGAAATATATTTTGAGTGCTCACTTGAATAGGAGTACATGTGTTATATGTGGGGAATTGGTAGATCTATAATTTTATATAATTTTTATGTTTATTTAAATTCTTATATACCATAAACGATTTTCCTTTTTTGTGAAATTGTATCATTTTTGTAATTTTTATGTTTTTTTGAGAAAAATTACGAAAATGTCATAATTATGGATTTTTATCAATTTTTAATCACTTTTTTATTTTGAGAATAATGTTTTTAATATGGATCCTATTATAACAATAATTTTATAATGAAAACATTAGAGGGTGGATTATTACTTTCTTAATTGTTCCAACTATTTATTCAATCTTCTTAAGCCCCAAATAAATCAGTCATTGTGGAAAATTGTTTTTCTGATAGAATTAACCCCACCATAGTAAATGATTTATAAATTGTCCTAATGAATTAAAATTGGGGTGATTATATCTATTAATGAACTAGGATTGAAGGTCCATCTTAAAAATAAATACCCATCTTAAATTCAATCATTAATAAGAAAATTTGTGGTGTAAAATTGGATGATATTCAAGAGTAAATTAAAATATAAAACGTTCACATCAATAGTCTGGGTATAACATTTTCTCCACATATCAAAATATCATAATTTTTTTATGGGAAATAAAATTATATTATTCCCGGTATTTCAGAAGGTTTTTTTTCTAATATTCATCATAGAGGAGAAATAAATTTGATACAATTTCTTGTGGATAGAAACTGGACATAACAATTTTTCACCCCCTTTTCAGTATTTATTATCAAATATACAAATTTACAAAGGATATTTAGATTTATAGAGTGATATTTTATTTAGAATATATGATGAAAACACATATTATTTAATGATGTAATCAATCCATAAAGGTATGAAATTTATGTGGTGCTGGGCAGAAATGATCCAAATGAATTTCTCTTTTGAGTGTATGTATTAATTTGTCATCTATTTTGTTTTAAATTTTCCTAGAAATTGTTTTAATAAATGAAATATGTATATTTAATAATATTTTAAAATTTATTATATTCTTTTAAACATTATTTATCATATTATTACTAATTTGTTTTTAACGTTTTATTAAAATTATTTGGGTCAGATCTCCTCATTGGGAACAACAACTTCAATTAGTTTTGATTCCTATGAGGACTTGGGGTAAACAAATAACATTAATAAGTGGATAAATATCCATATTTTTGGTCTCTTTATGATTTATTGTAAATATAAGAATATAAATATTCTTCATGTGGTATAAATAGGACAATTTAATTAGAAATCATTTGATTAAACTGATAAAGGGTGTGTGCTGGGATCAATGTTTTTCTATCATTGCCTTCATTAGTTGGTTCATTTAGTCCAATTTTTTTTCAAATTTATTATCAATAATAATAAATTTAGTTATATTATTATTTTTGGTATTTTAATATATTTTAACTCACTTCAAATACTTGATTTCAGTTTTAAATTTTAAAAAAATAAATAACTAAATACTATTTTTAAAACTTACTCTACAACTTCCGCATGGGATAACCCTGTGGTACCCACTATACTGTGTTTTTAAATGGGAAAATAATTGAATGGGGTAATGATAATTAAAACTATAACCTCAAATATTATTTTAAGAAACAAATTTTTGTTTTAAATTTATAAAATTTTCTTAATTTCGTCCTATATAAAACATTTAATCTTAAAAATACACTTTCTCTAAAAAATTATTTTTACAAGTAGAATACACTAATGTTAAACATAGTTTTAATTTACATAGTTATATTATTTTAAAATTTGGATATATAATTTAAAATCAATAGGAAAATGGTATTTTATAACTCCCATTTAGGTTTTATGTATTAAAAGTAAAATACTTATGTAAAAACTATTTTTCACAATAAAAAACAAAAATCGTAAAATTGAAAAAACAAATAGTAAAATTATTGAAATATGTTAAAAACATGTGTTTAAATAAATTATAAACGATTTACCAAACTTAAATCAATATAAATTTCATTATTTTAATATTCTTGTCCCTTTAACCGTTGAATAATGTTATTCTATCATTGAATTGTAATGGGTGCTTAATAAATTATGCCTTCATTCACTTATGTAAATTCATCCCTTATACAAATTCATGAGAAATAAATCCCTTAGAATTTAGTTGTGCATAAGTGTAAACTACTACCCCTACAAAAAAATGTGGGTCATTTTACATCATCATCAATCATGGATGTTGATAAGGATATATATAATTATTTCAAATATTTTATATTTTATAATTATTATTTTTATATTACAATTAATTATACACCTTCATCTCATCCCGTTTGTGGAGAAATTGAATTGTTAATCATGACTGTCTATAGATTATTCCCTAGAAGAACGAAGAATTTCATTTTTCGACAAAACCCTTATGGATTTTTATAAGAATAAATTTAATGAGGGTAAATGATATTTATTACACAATTATGATTATATTAATATTAAATTATAATTATATAAACACATCCCCTATCTTATAAAATCTGGAAAACACGTTCTCATTTATGTTGGTTTTACAACCTAAAAGAACAATGATATAATATATATCTCATGATTGATTAAGTAATACTATTAAATTATAATATAATATAATAATATCATATTTAATATATTTTTTTGATTATAGAATGGTTTTTTCAACACTTAATATATTTATTAATATGTCACGTTTTTATCGTTAAACACATTGAAACTAGTTGATCACATTTTCCATTTACACAAACCATATCATTATCATTCACTAATTTATTATAGTACTTTATGAATAATTGAAATTACTTTATTTTAGTATTATTATTTATAATTTAATTAATAAATTTTTTTTTAAAAAATAATTTCCCATTCGATAAAAAAATTGTACGAAACATGTAATGAATGTTTCTCTCACAAGATGATGAAATTAAAGTGTAACCAAGGATATATTATAAAAAATGGTAATAAATGTACTGTATAAAGGAAAATATAAATTAATTAGTTTCATAAATAGTTTATTAAGATAGATAAATTTGTTATACATGAGTTTAAAGAGATTTATGACTATGTAGGGATTAAGGTAAGTGTTATTTGAGTTTATTTTCAATTCCATAAGACATGTTTATTATTGTGAAAAAACCATTATATTATATGGAATATTCACTACACCAATTTTACTTCAAGTATAATGAATTTATTTCAGTTTAGTATATTTGTAATTCTATTTCATGGAATCCATCTTATGTTCTCTTGCTTATTATATTTCCATTAGGGTAAGAGTTTTTTGTGTGTGACAGATTCCCTTGTTTAAAACAGGTTTTGTCCTATGCACCAAATTTTATTTAAATTGTATGTATAATAACAATTTTTTATATTTTATAATGAATTATATTGATACATTATATGTAAATTCAATTTCAAGGAAATATCTCTTATAAGGGGTTTGATTAAATGTTACCCAATTTTTAATGGGGTTTTCACCAATCTGAATTTTAAAACCAGGAATTAATTTTAATGATAATTCCATATAGAGAATTTCAATGCAATTTATAACTAAATCACCCATAATTTTAAACTTTTATTGTTATATTTTTAATTTTACATATCTCCACACTATTTTTAACATTTGACCCATTATTTTTCTATTTTATGGAAACTGACCATACTTATTATTTCTGATCTAGGATCTTTAGCTTTTGGGTTTTTATTAATTTTCTGAATTTTTTAATTTTTGTATACATTCCTGTAAAATTTTAATATTTTCATTTTATACTATACAAGATTCTGATAAAAATAATTTCATCAAATCTCTATAAGATAAGTGATCAATCAATGCCTTTATGTTTCTAAATATTCTATTATTATATGCATGATTTTTCTTCAAATACCATTCCTCTATGAATATGATTTTTCATTTAAACATTTAAATTGAGATCACTAAGATACCTATGAATTTATAATTTTTCAGAACATCATTTAATTAATTGTAAACAATTAATCTATACAGTTTTATCATGATGATAATTACAAACCAAAATACGCTACTTATTGATCGGGAAAATTTAGACAAACTATATACTATTTTTTATAATATTTATGTTAATTAAAAATATAAGAAATATTATTATATATTTTTTAACCATCCATATTATTTATTTAAATGTTTTATTATCAATTATTGAATAGAAATGTATTATCATTATATATGTTTGTATATCGACAAGGGTGTTTATTGATTACTAAGGCCAGTTGATTATTCATTGTGTCAATATTAATATCATTAATATTGTGAATTCATTATGAAAAATGTGACATTTTATGGGATCATAATTATATATCCCCTTTATTCTTTGAATGGTTTCAAGAAAAAATTGTCTGGAATATATTGTTTTTTTTGTTGGAGTAGGTTGTTAAAAAGGGCATGTGTTTCCTTTTAGAATCAAAACAATCAAAATATGTTGACAATCATAAATTAAATAGAGTAATAATAGAAGAAATATAATTTTAATAGTTCATAAAGAAATAATTTAAATAAAATGATCAATTATCTCAATGATTAATTTGAGATTACGAAGAATGTCAGTTCACAATAAAAGAATATGCAAATGATGACAAATAATATTGATTGAATTTAAATAGTTAAGTTTAAAAGATAATAAATCATGTTATAAAATTGAGATTTTCCGTATCTTAAATATTCTATTATGTGATTCAATGATAAAAATAGTGAAACTCAGAATAAAAAATGTAATAGAGATATTTTTTATAGAGGATTTCATCAGTAAGACAATGTTATCCAACATATATCCTCCTCTATGGTTGGTAGTTTTTGCTTATTAGTTCCTTGATTTTATTATTGGTCATGTAACCAAGACCTCCCATTATTTTTAGTACAAGTAGAAAGAGACATATATCCCTTACTTCAATGGAAGTAAGAAGACATCTCCATTTATTTTCCTGAATAATAGAAAGAAAACCATTGTATAAGGTTGTTGAGAAGAGGAGATGTTTACTTTGTGAAAATTCTTTACAAATATCTTCCCTTATCTCTATATAATAATATTTAAATTTATATAATAGATAAGGTCTAAAAGATATGAGATACAAAGATAAATTTAAAAAAAATTGTACCTAGGGAGAATAATAATAGTAGTGGAGAATATATATTATAATTTTCATTAGAATTCCTTAACAAATTTCCAATCCTATGATACTCTTAATGCCTCCAATGACTCTTAATTATTTCCTTCATAGGTGTTATAGGAGACTGGGTAAATTCAAGTTATAAATGACCCAAAAAACCTTTTCAACCAAGAAATAAATTCTCATTCAATGTTCTAGATTGAAGTCCCTTCCATCATTGTAAAATCATTGTATCTTAGAGGGGGAAATTACAATATTGGGAATTAGGATATTTTTTTAGTAAAGTGGATATTTTTGGAGGTTCTATTGATTTTAAGGTAGCTACAATGTGGCCCTTAATATATTCCATGGAGTTCTATAACATAAATGTTCTATTTCATAGTCACTTACCTAGAATAATGGCCATACCCAGGTTTATATTATTTGTGTTCGGAATACGATGTGGGTACTGGTATTTTTATCATGATCATTAGAGATGAAGTGGGACCAGGTTTTAATGTGGAATAGTCTTTATGATTGCACTATAGATTCTTCTTTTCTAATTTCCACACTATAGTGTTGAGGGTTGTGTCATGGTATTTATATTTTTAGATTGAGTAAAAGAACCTTCAAACACTATTTTTATTCTATCATTTCATCATGTATATTATATTTAAAATAAGATATTTAATTTGTCATCAATTCATTTGATATGTTGATAAATTTTAACAAGATTTCAGCATTTATTCCATTACGATCAACGTAAGGAATATTGATAATGTAAATTTCATCCACTCAAATAAAATAATTAGATATCAAAAAGAGAAAGATCATGAATACATCCTGTGCTATAGGTATAAAAATCTCCCCATTTATGTTTATTACAAAAACATAATATAAAATAGATATTTCATGTTTAAATCAGGAGTGATACATTTATTAAAAATATTTTTAGATATTTAAAATAATATATTTAACAAGATGAATAAGAGATATATGAATTTTCTCCCAGTATAAAATATACATTTTCTATTCCTCAATAATAATAATAATTTTAATAAAATTAACAACAAATATTGACCCCTTTTTTATACTCACAAAAAATAAAATTGAAAATAAATTTAAATATATAATAGATAAATATTTTGGAATATATTTAAAAATTCAATTTAAGATAATTTATAACAAGAAGAGTAGAGGTAATAATAACATTCTAAAACTAGGAATTTGAAAATCGAATTTTTTATATTTTATAATAGTATGGTAACATAAATGAGAGAGAGAGAGAGATAATAGCGATCTAGACATTTTATTCAAGAGAAAAATAAAAATTAAAAAGACCATAAAACATATCCCCAAAAAGATCATTCAATAACTTCATAGTTTATTGACAAGATATAGGTTATTTTGTAATAGAGAATAGCTTATTTTCAATAAATATTAATCTAATCATCACTAGATTATTCTCCACCTAAATTATTTCAATCAATAAGGAAATGGACATTTCACCATAATCGAGAGTGAGAGTTACAATAATATGAAATTTGGGTGGTATTGGAGTGGTTAACACACCCTGTAATCATGCATAAAACCCACAATCAAATTCTGGTGGAGGGGTATTTCAATGTCACTATAGTTTTACAATTGCATGTACTATAGTGTCACTATAGCAGTTAGAAATATTCATTGAATTTGAGAATTTGGGCCACTAGATTGAACCTAAGACCCAAAACACCTTTGGACCACCAATAACCTTAATTATATAGGGATTATGGATCAACTATGGCCAATGAGACATGGGATTTTGTGCCAGAGAAGCATCCATGTAGGACCACACAAGATAAGGCCCCAAAAGAGGAATTATTGAAAGTAGCATCCACCAAACCATATATAACCGAATTGGGAATGATTAAAGGGCATGACATATATTACATGGGTACTTGACACCATTCATTTAATCATGGGTATGTTCATGATGATCAAAATTGTGGGCAGTGGATGAAGGTTTCAATAAGGACTAATATGTTGGGGAAGTGTCATTCCAGTGAAGTTAGGGTCTTCAGTACAGATGGTAATTTTTTGGGCCTTCTTCTTCTAGTGCGTCGGGTCATGTAATGATCCATGCTCCATTAGGAATATAGGTCATACATGGGTTCTCTCTTATCCTTGTTAAAAATGGAATTATCCTAAACAAATAAAAGTATAGGTTTATCAGTTTATTCATACTAGAGTAAAAATATTATCAATTATCCAAGTGAAAATAATGATATATATATATATATATATATCCATAACATCATGAGTAAATTCATAAAAATCCGAAATAAAAAATATCAAGATCCCTTTGATAAAAATAATAAATTTTAAATTGAAAATTTATATATTAGAAAATCATATTCAAAAATATTTGAGGATGTGATTTAAAACAACAATAAAATCACTTTCTAATTTAATGTATTCTTAAAAAATTTTAAAAAGATGAACTCATACAAAGTAAATTATTAAAATATAGTATTCATAAAAAATTGAAAATAACCTTCATGTAAGTATGATCTTAAAAACATTCCATTAAGTATGACAGTTAATTACATGGGATATGAATAATTAACACAAATATATTATAATAACGAACATGATATTTCTTCATAGAAAAGTAAATACTAATAGAATAAATAATAAAGAGAACTGATGGATAAGATAACCATAAATAATATTCCCCATAAAAATAAATTGTACCTGTTATCCATTTGTAAAAACAAAAATAGAAAATAATTAATTTTAAGCTTGATATATTATCTAAATAATACATTAGATATGATTTATCCAGTAGATGAGAATCAACCATATGATATGATAATGAATCTCAGTGGTGTAGTCCTGTAAAATATCAACTTTTAGTGCCTTTTAGTGGACATGTAAACATGGGTCCATCCATGTTATAACTTAATTATATAGGAACCCAAACATGTTTTGAATAATATTTTATTTTACGTATATTTTAAAAAATATCAATTGATTTAATTCAAAAATATCTATCAATTGTTTTTTATCAAACTCATAAATGAGAGGTAAAATTTTCTAAAGGTATTTTAAAAAATTATTTTGGGAACATCCCTCTACAACGGTTGTTTATTGAGAAATATTACTTTAATTTATAAAAATATGAGGTAACATTTGGTATAACATTATGATATAGAAAATCATATTAGATTTTTTCCATTACGGGTGAATTGAGTATGAATATTTTAGGGCTCTATGAATTTGGATATTAAATCCTTAAAATTGGGTTTATCATTTAATTTCAAAACCAATTTTTTCATTTTATTTGAAAGAAGATCCTTTCCTTTAAAAGTGATTTTTTTAATTAATATCTTACTTGTATTTTATTTTTATGTTCTTTAAATTTTGATTTAAATTATTTAATAAATTATTTAGTTTATTGTGTCAATTAAAAGATAAATAAAAAGATAAAGATTTAGAAATAAAAGATCTAACACCAAAATCCCCCTCTTGATATACCATGAGGAATCTAGGCATTGAATCACTTGATGATGTTGTCGATGTTGAGTCCATGGATTCATATCTATCACCCCAAGTTGATATTTTAATGCATTTCCTTCCATCCTTATTTTTTTATATTATTTTTATAAATGGTGAAAATTTTCTTATTATGGCTATTTATCATTCATTTTTATCCTAGAACTCCTGAAAAATGAATTTGACATTTATTTTTTCCCTGGAATGTTTAATTATTATTCTTCAATAGAATATTCAACATATTTTCTAGACATTTAACTTTAGTCTAACTTTTGGATATAACATCATCATCAATGGATTTTAAATAATATTTAATCTCCATTATTTACATTCCATATCCTCTTTAACTTCTTTATCAAATGGATACCTCATATAAATTTTATACATCATGAGGGATCTAATTAATTCTTTGAGAAACAAAATTTTGATATCTCTCACTTCTTTTACAGTTTTAACCTTTATTTCCCAAGAGCATGTAAAAAAACATATACTTTTTTACTTATTTTTTGTAGAGAACTCATCACCAAGAGATATTTGACTGTTGAAAATGTTAGTAATGAGAGTAAACATACTAGAGATATATTCATTTTCATGTATACAAATACATTCAATTTCTTTTCTATACATGTAAGTATTACTATATTTATCATTATTTATTCCATTGTGAGAAATTTGAAATAATTTCTAAATATCATGACTAGTTATTCAATTGCATGTAACATTAAATTCATTTTTTCAGGACCACAATACAAGTAATTCAACGATTTACCATCTAATTAAAAAGAAGAAATATCTTGGGTAGTCTATTTATGTTGTGGTTATGTTATAGGAAAATAAACATGCATAACCATTTAAAAAAAAAGATAGACAATTATTATAAGAAGAATTGGCATGTGAGTTTACTAATAATAGTAATTTGTTCAATAAAATAATGGATCAGGAGTATTATAGTTAGATTAGATCATAGTAATACTGAAAATTAATACAAATTATGATTTTGGAAATTCAAACATACTTCTTAAAATAAGAATTTTTTCAAAAAAAAATCCAGTTTCTAAAAAGGAAGAGAATAATTATCTAATTTGAAAACAAATGTTTGTCAATGTACAATAGTAAGAGTGGAAAATTATCCTTTAAAATTTAAATAAATCATTATTGTATGGAAATCCGAAATTAAAAAATTAATCATTGTGGAAATATTTTTTTATGAATTGATATAGTCATAATGGAAATTAAATAAATTACTTATTGAATAATTATGGATTATGAAGAATGTGACTGCATGATTAATGATTATAAAATAGATAATGTTAATTTTGATATGACATAAAATTGTTAACATCAAATATAATTAGTCAAATAAGTATATAGAGATTAGGAATTTATAAGCTGTGAGATTATGTGATTGAAATTAAATTATGACATCATTCAGAAATGCGATGGGGAGAGAGATTTGATATATGTGTTCATAAATATCTTGGTGTGATCCCCTATTTCTCCTTCCATAGGTTTTGTGGTTTGTCTTATTAGTCTCTTGAATTAATTATCATGTAACAATGTCCTACCATTACTTTTTGAGGAAGTATAAAGAAAAACATCTCCCAAACATTAATTGTACAAAGAACACATCTCTGTGTCTTTTTGAAAATTTTAGATAGAAATCCATTGTAAAAGGTATGTGAGAAAATAAATATTTTCCTAGGAAAAATACCATATAAATATTAGCCCTTCTGTCTCTATAATGATGTAGAATTTATAGGATATAAATAAAGAAAAAAATATTAGAGCCTTTTGGAAAATGAAAATAAATGACCGTATCATGAGTGGACATTGAGAGTGGTGGAAAATTTATCTTTATTCTTTCATTAGCATGAACTAGTTCATTATTCAATCCAATGGTTCTCATCATGAGTCCAAGGAATCATATTTATAAACATTATAAGTGATAGAGGATTTGTTTTTCATGTCAATCCATTAATGATCTAAAACAATGCTTTTATAGGAAGAATTAAAATATATTTTAACATTTTGGATTGACATCCCTTATGGAATATTAAATTAGTAAGATATGGAGGTGGAATTTGCAGCGTTGATATCTATGATGTAGTGTGGAGTCTTCAAGGACGTTTTGGAGGTTCTATTAATTTCTATGTTAGTATGGCATAATCCTTAACCTACGTCATCGATTACCTCAGTGTTGAAGTTCTGCACTATTGTCCTTTAATTTTGGGGTGACCTTACCTGATATTATAGTTTTGAGGATATAATACATTGTAAATAGTGTTATTTTCTTTAGGATATGTGGAGAAAAAGATAGAAATATATTTACTATGGTTTAATAATTCTCATTTCATCATACTTTCTAGTATGCATATTTTTGTGGCCTAGATTAACATGTTACAATATGGTTTTCATGATTCATTATTGAGTAAAACAACATAATAAATCAATCATTATTCCAAAATATTTGAACATCCATTAAAACATAAACAATATTTTCAATTCATATTCAATTTATTCAATAATATATTTATGTTTATCAATATTAATTCATTTGATTCATTAAAATTAATATATGGTATCTTAAAAATGTATCTAAAAGACACTAAAACAAAATAATTAGACATATAAATGTTTTTTTGATCATAAAAACATCATAAGAGAGAGGAACAACAGTATGACTACCCAATGCAAGTATGATTTCTTAGTTATGACCTTGACAGCATGAATGACATCTTTATCATGACCATGATATAAATAATAAAAACTTGGTAAATTCCTTATCTATAAATATCATGATATTTGGAATCATTCAATATATCACTATTGTCCAGTTATTATTATGCATGCGATTATTTCACTGGTGGGTCGTCCACCGATTTATTTTAAGCTCATTTGATTAGTAATGTGGCATAATTTTATTGTTAATAATATTTACCATGTTATTCATTCCATGATAGCTTCTAATATACGTTTTCCCATACATATCATTTGAGATAACAATGATTATATTTTTATTTTTTAACATAATGAATTAATTTCCGACACATTATATTTCTAAAAAAGGATTATGTAGTTATTTTTCATGATTTTTTGGTCATATTATTGATTAATTATTTTCCTATTTTAGTGGGAAAAATTTCCATTGGATGAGAAAGACATGGGATTTTTTTAGTCAATGAGTTTTTCTACTTATCTAAACATCTAAACCTAAAATATAATTGGAATGAATGTAATTAATTTTTTTCTTTAAACTCATGTAAATGATATGGTCTCATTATCAGGCTCTCACAACATCTAACGTGATGATATTTCTTAACCCATCTGAAACAACCCCAAAAAAAATTATTGGATATTCCACAATCTATTCATTCATGAAAATCCTTTAATGTACTATCACATATTCTAATACAATTATCTATCTATAAGATCTAATCACCCATGAAGTGGAAATACTTCCATGAAAGGGAGTAAAAACCATTACCCTTCAAAGACCACCTCTCAGCACCTTGGTAAATCTCGTTAAATCTGTACTTTACTCCATTAGAGGACTCATTAATAACTCAACTGAAAATTCCACCACATAGCCCACATAATACAATATAAAATCTACAGTCACTATCCTCCACTTACCCTTTATTATTGGTGAGGTCCTTGAAAACAAAATTTGATTATGTTGTCAAATTTAACATCCTAAAATGAAACCTCGCCATTGGTAAAATTACAATCTAATATATTTAGTAATTATAGGAATCATTCTGTTCTAGAAATAGGGAAAAATAAAACAACTCTACGTAGTGAGTATAATAGTTTTACATTAGATTCATCCCCCACTAAAAATATATAAACTCATGTTCTTGGTTTATCCTTCAAATAATAGAAAATATGTATTCAAAGAAGACTTATTTTAAGGCCTCCCAAGTTTTCCCCTCATTCTTCTTGGACTATACATGACACCCTACCTTCTCATGGTGAGTCTCTTAAGCATGAAGGTCGCCTACTTCACCTATTGATCATAACGTGTATCCACCAAATCAAATATCCCCTTGATAACATCAATACAATCCTCAGAATCCAAATGGAAACTCATTTTTAGGAATTACAAAGGGTATAAAAGCTAAATATTTTTTTAAAAGTATACCATAATTGGTCTACCATGATGAACACTATTGTTTTTCATCGATATGAGCTAAAACCCCCAAATAATATGTCTCTACATAGTGGACATCTATTATTTCTCAAGGGAATTCACATCCTCACTCTATTGAGTGCATATAGGTACAACCATATAATTTCCTACCTTAATAAAATATCATATATTATCTCTAGGTGAAACCATAATATTTCACAGAGGAATCATTTTCTAACATTATAAAATAAGGAATCATAATGTGTTTAACAACTTAAAACTTAACCAAGTCTATTTATGTAATTGGTACACATGCATGAAAACCCCCTAAGAAACACACCCTAATGATTTACCCACAACCGCAATGCAAACCACATACTAAAAACTCTAGGCTTAATCCCAGACCACTTGAACCAATAAGTTAGCCCAAATTATATAAAACCAAATCATTAGCAAGATAATATCAAATTATTTGTATGTAATCAATAATGTGTCTGGGGAAACACAAAACATATTATAATTAGTATTTAATTAAATTATATCTATATCAACCTCAGAAAATAGGTGCATGGCATGTGATCCATTGTGTGTATCCATGAATCAAAAAATAACACACTAAATCTAACAATAGAATGAATAAAATCTCACAAACCATACCCACATAGTAGAACTTAGTGAAAAAAGTAAAACTATAACAACACAATAATAAAGTCCCATAGTCCTGGAATCTAGAATATCCACTATATCGATGTTGTTCTGGAAAAATTAACTTCAAATTTATGTAATGAACCTTTTATTTTATTAGTAGGCTGAGATCTCACCATGAAAAGCAATACCTCTTTATTAATGAAAAAACCTTACAGAAGTCTGAAGGTAGAAAATTTACATTGATCCCCCCTAAAAATAGGAAGAAGATAACCTGGACTTGATCATCTCAATGATAAGTAGCCTCGTTCATACCTTTTTTTGAAAGACCATCCGCCAAAAAGTTTCCTCTCTATAATCATGAGTAACAATATGGTCTTTTGAAAATAGAAGGTCTAAACATCTGATCCCACTATTTGTGTGCTTCCACAAAAGGTGCAAAAAAACAGTCCGAATGGCAAGGACAATAGATGTAGAGTCATATTCAATCCAGATCTTATTCCATCCCATCTGCTCGGCATGATCAATTTCAATAATAACCCCGAGAATTTCATCTTTTAGAGTAGATAAATTTCCACATGGCACATGAAGGCACCCAACAACATCACACTTATGGTCCCTGAAAACCGCACCAAAACTGACAGACCCAGATATCCTCTTGAAGCACCATCAGAATTGATTTTAATCCATCCAAGAAATGGTTCCTTCCAAAATACATCAAGAAACATAGGTGGAGGGGAAGAAATTAAATTGACCACAACCTGATTGAGTACCAAGATATCATGAAGAGAATTCAATGAAAAAATACCTCACGGGACTCTCAGCTCACGTACAGTGGTGAGAATACAAGATATAGCCGGTCCAACATGAAATGTCTGAGACTCCTGTGCAACCTTGTTTCTTGAAGTCCAGATGAAGTGCACTAGTTCATGCGTAGCATCTTGAAAGAGGATCATGAGTTTTGGCGACATGTTCAGCTCTTCCCAACTTCTAATGAAATTGAAAGTCAAGCTTGCTCTTGGCAAATGAACTTCAGACATATCATAAATTGCTTTCCACATTGATGAAGCCGCTCCACAGCTTAGAAAGAGTTGATCGATATCCTCCTTGTGCTTATGACACAACACCCATCTGGAACAAAGAGATATTCCACATAATTGATGATAATTATCAATTGGAATTTTCTTATGTGCTAGTCTCTGTACAAAGGTGGACCAAGAAGGTTTCATGAAGAATTTATGCAAACCACCCATCCACTTTTAGTAAAAATTACTGCTAATTTATATCTTATATAACTCATTGGTAGACTTTAATCCATTAAAATATGGCTCCCAATCCCAGAAATATCCATTAGTGGAGAATAAATACTTCTCCATAATAGAGATAATATGAATTGGAAGATTTTTTGTGCATCCAAGCCAATCCTTGATTGATAAATCCATATCCAGATTTGTCTCATCCTCCAAAACAAGGTCTTCCAAGAGATGTCTAGCCCAATTTCATTTCCAGAATTTTTGGGAAGACTCCCTAGAGACCAGCCACCACAAATCAACATCAATATTGGAGAACATATTCCTAAAACCATGCCAAAACAAGGAGTTCAAGAAATTTAAATTTCCAGATTTAAATCCATGCATGAACCTGGCACCATGGAATCCCAATTCCTTAGAGTGCATATTGATGATCCTCCAAATAAAACCTACGTACATTGAATATTTAAAGCATCCAAGGTTTTTTATTCCAAGGTCCCCTTCCTTATAAGGCTTGCTAATAGAATTCTATGGAACCGTTGCAAGCCGCCTGTCCATGATGCTACCACTGTAGATGAAATTCCTGATGGAGACATTGATGCTCTTATGTAAAGAAACCAACAATTTGTACACCATTATAGAGTACACAAATATAGAAATAATTATTGAATTTTCAAGACACATTGTACCACCCATGGATACTGAATTTCCATTATAAGAGGAGAGTTGGATTTTAATCATGATAAGAATTCCAAAAAATTTACATACCTCCAGTCTTCCCCAAAACATGTGTAGTCCTAGATAAGTGAAGTGGAGGGCCCCTTCCCGAATTCCCAACTCTCTAGTGATGTCAATTTTCTATAAGGATAAAAATTTCATCCAATGAAGACAAAAGACTTGTTCTATCTAATATCTGGACCAAAAACCCTCTCATAATGCAAAAGAGCTCTCTTGAGGTTTCTTATGTCTCCCTTGTCCCCTTGAGTGAAAAGGATAATGTCCTCAGCATATAAAAGGTGTATAGGGGCAACAAGCCCTCTCCCAGCATGAATTTCCTTCAACTTTTCCTTATCAGCCACGATGGAATGAAACTTATAGATATAATCCTTAAAAATCAAAAAATAAGACCACTAATAGAGGATCCCCATGCACACCCCTCTCAAAAAATCAAAGTAGCCTTCTTTAGAGCCATTAATGTGAACTGAGATATGAGCAAAACTCCATATAGATTTAACAAATTTGATAAAAACATCATTAAAACCATAAATGATGATAATCTTGAATATAAAGCCCCAATACATTATATCAAAAGCTTTCCTAACATACAACTTGAGGGAAATGTTTCCACTACTGATGGTACTTTTGAGAATATTGACCCATTACGAAGGATTCATTAGGAAATCTTGAATCGATGTCCCTTTAATGAAGCCAAACTGATTATCAGATACAATCTTTCTTGCAACAAGAGAAATCCTATTAGCCATTATTTTGCAGATAATTTTGTTGATGGTATTAACCAAAGCGACATGCCTGAATAAATGTATTTAATTGGAATCCCCCACCTTTGGGATCAGGGCAAGAAAATGGGAATTCAGACCATTGGGAAGAGGCCCACCTCTAAAAAACTATGTGACCAGCCTGCAAAAATCTGTATGAATAAAGTCCCAAAAAAGTTGAAAGATGATGTTACCAAAGCTACCCGGGCCAGGGGAACTATCCAGTTTGAGATTAAAAATACCCTCTTTAATCTCTGGTTCATGAAGAAAAGGTGTAATGGTGTCAATATCCTCTTGATTCACAAGCTTCGGAATGACATCGTCCATATGATAAGTGGTGACTGATGATCCATTTAAAATATCTTTAAAGTAAGATATTACATGCTCAGACAGATCCCTTCTGTTATTAATAATCCTATACCGATTTTTTATCATGTAAAGAGGCCTAGATACTTTCTTGATTATCTATAACTAATTGAAGAAAATTTTCTTCCTATCTCCATCCTTTATCCATTTTACCTCTAAGGAGTCCCTTTGGAAGGCATATTTTAAATCATTGAGTTTGTTGATCATGAGGGTCAACGCAGCTTCTTCCTAAAACCCCTCACGGAATTCATTATTAGTGTCTTAATCCTGGAAATTATTAAGAGAAGATTCGAGAAGAAAGATATCAGTATTGATCTAGCTGAAGTGACTCTTGTTCCAAAGTCTCAGATTCCTTTTAAGGAATTTGAGCATGGTGATACAAGCAAAGGAATCATTACTTCAATTCACCGAATTCCAAGTGCTTGGACAATTACCTTGCATCATGGATGAGTGATCTAGGCCATATTGAATCTGAATGGAATAGTAGGCTTGGTTTCTCTTTCAAAAAGATCCACCATTATCAAATGATGATCAGAATTGGGTATGGATAGGGTAGAGCATGATATGGATCCCCAATATTCCATTAAAGCCTAATTGATGAAATCCATGTTTATTTTACTATAAAAAACTATTAAGATGCTTTATGTACCAGGTATATTTATCTCCAACCTTATTGACCTCAAACAAAACATTTTGATCAACACATGCTCTAAATTCCCTGGAGGAAATGGAGTTTTTTGTAGCCCCCATTTTCTCATCTGGATATAAAATTGAATTGAAGTTCTCCTAAATGATACATGGGTAAGAAATTCCTGAATTGAGAACACCTATGTCTGCCCACATGTTCCTACGATCTTGATACCTATTAGTTGAATAAATAAGGGTGCATGTGAAGTGATAACCAAAGTATATGATAGAAAAAGTAACATATATATCACCATTAGTGACCTGGAGATGTTTTCCAGACACGAGTGAGAAAGAACCCATAGACTTTTAATATCATTTGAGCACCTGTTGGGGTCAATGAGGTGAAAACCCTTCCCTTAAAAGCTGGAGATACTAGATGGAAATATTTTTTTAGGTTCATCAAGGCCAATGATAGTTTGATTATGTTTCTCCATAAACAACTAGATGGATCTAATGGTCTCCTTATTGCCCCTACCTTGGCAATTCCCAAAGAAAATATTCATTTGAAACTGAAACCGAGGTTATGATTCCTTTTGAATCCTGTATTTTTCAATGGAGATTCGGCCTTCTTTTTTGGAATAGAGGAGCTTTGTAACAGATCATTAATATCGGCCGTGCTAGTCATGACCTCCTTGTTCTTACTCTTCAGTCTTGCACTGACCAGATCTGTCTAACTATCCTATAATGGAATGATGATTGAATCATGAACTTTATTTTCACAGCCTTCTTGGCCTATGCTACCAAATTGAAATCCTTTTGGAGCTACGAGCTCCAGATCAATGAGAAGATAAAAGCTGACCGGCCTTTCAGTGTGCTGAACTTCCAGCCAAACAACATGAATGCTCAAACTATTATAATCAGTAGATTGTGAGTTTTAAAGATTCCTTCCAGAAGTATGTCCCTTGGATGAGACGACCAATTTATCAATAACTTCATGGAAATCATAGTGTGATTCAATAACCTCCTTGAATACCATATTTCTGATATCACTATTCATGTTCATAAAAAGGAATCCTTCCTCTACATCATTTTGAAGTCCTAAAACCAATTTAAAAATGTAAGATGATAAATCAGATTCTAGTGATAGATTTTTAATGGACTCCTGGACTATTGGGTAAATCACCATAGTAGGTATGTTCTCTTCCTCTTCAACTAAATGAGCCCATGATCGCTTCTTGGAGGTAGATGGACCAGACTAATTCTCAATATGGTTAAAATAAGCAGGATGTGAATCTCCCTGAATAAAAAAACAATATCCTTATGAGCCTTCATAGAAACCAATGATGTTCTATATTCCTCCATTCTGACCCCCTTTTTCTTAGCAGGAACATTTTTTTCCTTCTGTACATATTTACATCAGACCATTCTTGGAATTTATTAGCATTAACCTCCTTTTGGAGAGCTCTACAGTTATATACTGAGTGTCCAACCACCTTGCAGACCACACAAAAGGGAGGAACATTCTCATACACAATTTTATCCTCATATTTGTTACCATAGGAAATGAAGGAAATTCTAGCTGGATGTTTCAATTCCAAATTTATTTCCACTAGAATTCTAGAAAAGAATCCATGTTCCCCATTCAAGGATCATTGGTCTATTCTGATTGGGATGACAATGCAAGAGGCAAGATCATTCAATATTAATAGATGCTAATAAAACCAATTCAAACCATGCAACCTTACCCAAATTTGAGCGTTAGATTTCCAGTGTTTAGAGGGATTAAAGTTTACATACCACATAGATAACCTGAAAACTCTATGTTTTAGTTGTATGTTTCCAATTCCCTAGGTATAATTCATCACCTCCTTGGTTTGAATGATTATATGATATAATAGTCTTCCTATCGATATTAACCTCCCATATCTCGTGCACCATAAATGAGATATTCTGTTTTTGAGATCAGACCAAGACCAAGGAATGTCTCCCATTGAGTAAATGACTTGACCCTAGATCAAAAATTTACAGAGAGAAGTCCTTGGTTAAAGGGCCTCCGGATCTACAACCACAGAAAAACCACCTTCCTCGAGCCTTGTGACATTGGAGGATTTAGAATTATCTTCTTTGAAAGGATCCCTAGAACTCGAAAGAGCCTCCGCAAATGATAATCCTTTCTTATTCAAAGAAAATGTTTCTTGATATTACAATGATTTGGCATGATTCTTCGAGAGAACTTGATCATCTTTAAAGGCCAATTCCCATTCAGGATTTAGGAATCCATTGAAGAAATCAGAATTAAGGCCAATAAAATGAGGTATCGTCATTACCATATTCCAAGAGGATATATCCCACTCTGTCTATCTATCACAATTATAAAATGTTTTTTTGGGTAACGAGGTATTTGGGTGGCCTCCCCACCTACACGCCGCAAGTCTCCAACGAGGCCCAATGTGTCTAACCCTTGGGCTTAGGCTAGTTCCCAATGGGGTAGAGGGGCCCACAAGAGATTTGTTAGCATAGAGTGTGTGTTTCCTTGTGAGGACTTGAACCCGGAACCTTGGGGTCAGGATGCCACCTCCTTTTTCCGACTCACCCATGCCCCGTAGGCTAAGGAACCAATTATCTACATTATAACTATTCATAAATACTAAAGAGAATAAAGTTGTTTTTATACCATTTTTTAATTCTTTTTACAAGATCACTAATTCTAAGCTGTTGTGAAACATGACCATTTGTGTTCCTCCACATACATAAGAGGACTTTGGCTAGTAGCGAGGGATGATTTCATACATTGGGGAGACTATTACATAAATATCTAATAACCAAAAATAATAACCAAATTATAATTCATAATAAAAGACTAATTATGTGAATAAATCATAATATAATAGGTAATAAAACCATTTTAAATATAAAAATGGGTTATAAGATATCACATATCAAAGTCAAAATGATCCCCACAGACATTGAATCAATAATATAGATAAAAAATTAAAATAATTAATGATAGAGTCATAAAAGAAAATGATATTGGATAATTTCCGAAAATCATGTCAATATCTACTAGCTCCACAATCATAATATCTTATTTTAGGTCCCTTCCCTTATTAGGATACCAAAAATAAACATTACACACACTGAGATGGTCATGCAGGGTTTTAGTAACAAAACTCAGTAGGAAACCATTAACAAAAAATTAATAAAATTGAACAACATATATAGATTTATACGAAGGAGTATCCACATACATAAATAAAAACATAATAATCATAAAACTCTTGTAACACGTTGAGATATAATGAATGATTATATTTTAAAAAAAATATTTCTTTGATATCTTGAGATTCACACAACCCTGGTTGTAAATGAACAATAATATAATATACTATTAAAAACTAGACAGTAAATTAGTTGTATGAATAACAATTATTTTTTTGAAAATATCTATGATGGTCTTATATGGAGAACATATTTTTTTACTACTATCTTAATATACATAAAAACGGACCTTCCTCAAAACTGTTTTTATATACTTTTTGGATTAAATAATATAATTTTTTTTACAACTATTGAAAATATATTTAGAAAATGAAATTAATTTTTGAAACTAACAAGTAAAAATTATATTAGAGTTAATTTAAGTGAATTTCCTAAAAATATAAATTTCTTTATGAATTGTGAAAAATAATAATTCTTATTGATTTGTTTATTTTCATTTTAATAATTTATAAATAAAATTTTTTCTAAAAATAGTTTTGAAAATAAAATTATTTCATTTATATTATGAATAATCCAATTTTTGTCATTTAAATTAATTTTATGTGGACTTTGTTATAAAAGAAATGTATACTTTGGAAAGCATGTTGTTCATTAAAACTATTTTTCATCAATTTTTTCATGTTTATTTTGAAGATAATTTCAAAAAAAATTGGAGTCTGAATTAAAAAAATTGATTCAATCATTTTCAAATTCAACAATGAGTCCACATTCATTTATTCCTAATGAATTGTCAAAATAGAAAAAACAATTCACTCTGGTTTGTGTTTAGAAGGATGTTAAACCAAGTGATAATGGTATATTTCACAATAAAACATGTATAAATCATATTGTAAGGTCATATTTTGATAACATACTTTAAAAAATTTAATCTAGGTCCATTTTGAATAATTTTTTTGGTAAGGAATTAATAATTTTTTTTCTTTTAATAAAATCCATGTGTTTTTAATCCGCCACTTATAAAAGGAATCCCCTAAATTATTTTATTTACACACATTGAGCCTTCAATTAAGACCAAACCATGAAAACTATCTTATAAACATACCCATCCAAATATCAGAGAATATTTTATTCATAAATAACATCCCTAGGGGTCTTAAGAGCAGATCAAAAAATGTTTAATTGAAAGAGAGGAAATATCCCTGCCCAACCTTTTTAAATTAGATTATTTTTATAAATCATTTAAATATACGGAATTAATAAAAAAAATAGTAGATTTAATCTCCTAAATACACTATAAATTTATTATTATTATTTTAAAACCAATATACACCTCTATTCCATCAAATGGTATGTGAAAGATTCTTACCTGCGTACGTGCAGGCTACGCCCCCACATAACGATACCATTCATTTTCTATCAGAATATTTTATGGATTTCATAATGATGTGTTTAAATTTTATATATTATTATTTATGAATAAAATATTATTATTTTTAATTATAATATAATATTAATCTTATTAACATTCATCCCATTGGAAAATGATAATGTCACTTGTGTGTACATGTGGAAGACCCCTCTATGAAGCGATATGATTTGTTTTTAATTTTATCTTATTGGGGCAGTTAATAAGGTAATATTTGATGAATATGTGTTATATATGAGATATAAAAATATATTTTAATTCTGAGTTGTTAAAAAAATTATTTCATTCTATACTTCAAAAAGTGAAAACAATGTCCATGCGTAAATACGGCCTACCATCTCCATAATCTGTGTTATTCATTTTTCTATCTCTATATTTTGTTGATGAATATATATATATAATAAATATATATGATATTATTATCATGATTATAATTGTGATTATGATCTAACCATGGTAAAAGTAAAAGGATAAAAACTATCAAACTAAAATTCTCAGGAACAACAAAATAGTTAACGCCTTGAAAAAATAATTTTAATAAGGAATTATTAATAAATGGGTGTTGAATTGTTTTAGGTGGATCATATATGATAATATAAGTATGTAAATTATTATTTCATTTAATTTTAATAATTTAAAACTTGTTATATTGGAATTTAGATCAATTTTAATGAAAGTCGAACTTGTGGTAAGGGGTTTATGTTATCATCCAATTTTTTTATCAGGATTATTTAGTAATAATTTTCTAATGATGATGTTTTATAACATGTATATCATGAATACCATTAATATTATTATCCTCTTGTTATTTATAGATATTAATTTTTTTCCTTCCATTTTTCTCTCTTTACGAGCTCGTGTTACCAAATGACATATTTTAAGGAAAGTTGACATTATTTCACTATTCCGTAAAAAATCTTTTTTATTCATATCATTGTTTTCAAAAAATAATTGAAGAAATTTTTTATATTCTGAAATTATTATTTAAAGTTATTTTTACACAAAATAATGTTTTAAGAAAATGTTATCAAAATAATCTTCTTTTATTTTTTCGAATGAGTAACTTTTGACTTGTTATAAAAAATGTGAAAGATTCCTTATTTTAACGTACCCAAAATGAATAAAATTTATCACTTTCATGACCAATAAATGATTTTATGATTAAATTTAAGTATTATAACTCTATATTTGAAGAAAAGTATTTCCAAAAGTATTTTTCATATTTTAAAATTTTAAAGAACTGATTCCTTAATAAATGGGGTATTTTCTTCATTTAATATACCAAATAATATTTTTTGGGAAATATCATTAATCAAAACATACTTTAGTGTTACTTAAAACATAATAGGGATATGATACAAAAAAACCATCCTTATTATTTCCCTATATGGTTTATTATTATTATTATATTGTGATGTTTGTGGAACATATTTATTTTCCATGGGTTATGATGAGGGGAATTTTTGAAATTTTTAAAGAACTCGTTTCTTTTATACATCTTATTCTACAACATTAATGATTTATTATGTTTTGGAAAAAATATTAATGTATTATTATTATGTTATGGTCCTAGAATAATATAGACCCCCATTGAATTAGGTAAATAAAAAATATCATGAGATAATTAGTACTGGAATAGGGAGTGGGCATAGTTTGATAGGGACACCATCCACTGTGATAGTCTTAGGTGTGCTAATTGAAATGGTATATATAGGAAATGAGGAGTGATACAAATCCAAAATGATAGTATTGTGAGTGATCCGTGAAAAATTAAATGATTTTCCAAGTTTATGTGTATGAAAAAATCATATATTTTATGACAATTTTATGCTACCATGGCTCATCTTCTTTGATTCCATTATGAATTATGTATTATGAATAGAAAAAATTACATGACTCACTATTTTGATTTATGATATAGAGGGTATTGGTGTAAAATCTTATTATCATTTTATCATACACATAATCACATTTTATTTTAATATCTCCATTCTTCACCATTACTAAGTATCAGAGCTCACATTTTCTTATATTTCTATTCCACAAGTTATGAAGAAAGGTTTATGTATGTTATTTATAAGAAGTGTGATACTAATAAAGAACATAGTGGGAGATGATTTTGGTAACTTATGAACAGATTATTTATATATCTATGTTTCTAGAGTCAGTATACCTATATGATTTTGGTTTGGATCATAATGTTATTTATTAGAAATTCATATAATAAGATGTGATAATTAGGTATGAAAATTATGGATCAAAATAATTTTTTAGAGTGATCATTCATTAATTAGGATTCTTAGAAACCTGGACATACATGTATCATATTCATTTCATAAATAAGTTTCATGTTGAATCTTGTATAAAATACAAAACATGTTCAGTGATATTACCACACTAAAAAATACTTAGTACTTGGTGGGGGTGAATCGGTGTTTAGAACTTTTTTTTTTCCGATTTTAACATTTATCCCTCTACCCATTTATAATATTTGGATACTTATTCTCCTATTATCTTTTAACTGCCATACAAAAGTATATAAAATAATGTAAAATATGGAAGTCTATATTTTAACAATGATTACAACTCAATAAAACTACCTAGTCACTACAACAAAATCAACTGATAGTGACTATTTTTTTGATTAAGCGGCTATTCAAACCACATAAATATGGTTCCATAATGGTTTCCAAAAACCAACACTAATTTGGGTGTCATAATCCTAGTCACATTAGTTCTATCTATTTAGTGGATGCTTATGCAAACCTTTACGGAACATTTGTTTAGCATCGATTTTCCCACCCAAAAACATTTTGATGGGAATTTAAATTCAACCAAATTTAAACCTTTTATAGTGGTGATTTATGATGCTAATAAACAATAACTTGGCATATATTGAAGCAGTTTAGATTAACTCTATATATCTTTTTTCAAAAAACACAACACAATTGAAGAAAATGAATCCCTGGAATAGCCATATATGATAATAGACAAATTGTTAACAAGGGACGAATACACCATATTATAAAATATATTGTAAATAATTAAAATGTGAACATCCATGATTATGAAAAAACTAAATCAAACCATTTTTTATATTTCAAAAGTCTTCAAAAATCAATGTTTAGAACAAATTAACAAAACAAACCAATCCAGAAAATAAATAATTTCAATAAAAACTAGAAAAATTATGTAAATAAATCATAGTACAAAAAAAACAATAATAAATAAGTAGTTACACAATGATATAATGAGTAAAAGGCAACACAGTAGAAAATAGGAATTTGAATGATAATATCATCAAAAATGAATAGGCATAATTAGAAACTCATTGAGTCCTCATTTTAGACCATCTCACATATATATACTTATGGAATCTACTACCATATTGTGTTTAATTAAGTATTTTTATAATCAAATGAATCAATCTTATTATGGGAACTCCCCTAGAAATAGGAAAACCTACATGGATGGGTAATATATGGATCTTAACATAAGGAAGTATATCATAAACTAGATCTATCACTTAGTTTTTTAGGCTTCTCATTATATTGAAAATGTTGATATGATAAATCAAATAATTATGTGATCATCATATAAAACTAATATACGAAATAACATATAACCTCGTATCACCTGAAAAACCTTCTTAATAAAGATCCTATTTTAATTCATAAATGCATAAAATAATAATTCAACTCAAATCACATATAGTAAAAAAGGTCAATATAAAACCACACAGAATGGGATCTCAATTAGTGCAATGAAATCATTATGAAAACTCATTTTACATAATTCCAACTAGACCATAGAAATAAACCAGTAATTCCTAGTTACACAATCATACATGGTAACTAATTTTGAATCAATACTTTTAAAATGATGTATCCCACCATTATGATTCTATTTAAAAATAAAACATATCTTTAAATGAAAAAAACCCTAAAATGGGTTAAATCATTTCAAATTTAAAACCGGAAAATAGATCTTTTTGTCTTCAAATTCAATGAAAATGGAATCTTGGTATTCTTCACAAATATATTTCATACATAACATCAGAAATCAAAATAAGGGCATGAAATTCATTTAAAATTCCCTTGGGAAGGTATTGAATGAATTGAGATAAAAATGGGAAATTACATATAAGGAAATAAAAAACATAAAATTGTTTGAAAGTCCCATAGTTTTTACATATAGTATATCAAAACCATCAAAAACAATATAGTCTTTAGAGTAATCAATATTCACCCCTCATATGGTTTAATCATAATGTTCTTCAAAACTTTTTAAAACAATGTTCACCCCACTGAAGAACACAAAATATCTAATAATCACACACATGGTTCACCCTATAATTATAACATTCCAAATTATTTTTTTTAATCCAAGAACTAAAAAACTGAACTAAATTCTTCACAAGTATGTATTTTTGCACAATCACTACTCAACCTCAGATGGACATGCACTAGCGTCATTCTATATAGAAAGTGCATAAGTAAGATTCGTGTGCATTTTTCCATAAATATATGTTTTTCTTCACAAATACACATAGCCATATAGAAACCTTTTACTCTAATCATTACTGTCAAAAACCAATGTTAAATTCCGAAACTCATTAAAAATTAAAATACCTAAAATTATATAATATTTACTATCATAGTGGAATGGGGGTTTCACAATTCATAATCTTTATAATATTAAAGGAAAACAAATCATAAGGTAAACTTCGTAATAAAAAATAATAAATAGATCGAACATATAGATTTTCATTCTATGTAAGGGAAATACAGATATCCAAACTAGAATCCATAACATGGTTTCTGAATCAGTATATTTGTGTTATTCTATCATACTATTATTTACACACCATCTTTAAAACTAAGGAGGACACTAATTCCTTCCCAATGAACTTTTATCAACACCCTTTATGTTTTTATATCCTCTCCCAGCTACCAACACTTGCATTAAAATTATTTTGAAAAGAAAATAGTGTTGTATAATTAAATTAAAACTTAAAACTAGAAAAATATTATGTACTACATGATTATATAATTTGTGTGATTTACAAACTTATTACTATCGATCGAGAAAATATCAGCCGTGAAAAATACAGTTGTTTTATAATTTAATTCAATCAATTATTTCGACAGGGCAATGACCATTCATATTACATATTTATATATTACCCTTGTTCCTCAATTATTATTTAAATTTCAACAAACTACATTTGATCGCATTGAAGTGGGGGTAGATAAAAATAGGGGTCTATGCTATTACCATCTACAGTGTGCCTCAAAAGACCTCTGATGGTAATGGTCTGAAATTGATCCCACGCATGTGACCAGGATGGTCATTCCCAAGGACATGAACAATGATATGATTAAGGGAGACCAAGAAAAACTATGTGGGATTGGCATCCCATAGTTCATTTATTTTTACCAATAAATCATATATAAGTCATATTTTAAAAATTAAAAATTAAAATAGAATCAACTAAAAATGTGTTATTATAATGAGAAAGAAATTCATACCACAACTTATTTTGAGGGCTCATTAACATAATTCCCTTCAGATTTTGTACAAATGTCAAAATGATGTTATGTTCTAGAGACTAGGTTCAATAAATACTTGGAATTAATTAAACAAAGATAAATCAACAAATTTTTACATGAAAAAGAAAATTTTATCTTATAAATATTTAAAATAATGAAAATATTACCAAATTTGATATTTTTTCAGAAAATATTTTTGACTTGATGGTTGGGAGATTATTTTTTTAGCTATAATTCATTCATTTTTATTTGAAACATCCTAAAATACACTACTAGAATAGGGGTCTTTCCGAACACTTATATACCAACGGTTTGATAAAACCATTGGTAAAAAATAGTTTTTCCAATGGTTTGCTTAAATTGTTGGTAAAACTGAGTGCATAACACCCTTTACCAACGGTTCTAATAAACCATTGTTACAGGGGGTCTAAATTTCCCCCCTTTACCAATGGTTCTTGAAAACCATTGGTAATGGTTTTCCCAAATATCACTATGCAGCCCTTCTCCTCTCCCCCATTCGGACAAAACGCTAATTGGACAGAGACCCCCATTATCCGAGCACCCCTCTCCCATTCGGACAACAAATTTCCCGGGTTCATCTCGGTTCCTCCATCCGAACGGTTGGAATCTCAACTTCCCCCATCCAAGCTGCCTAATCTTCTACCGAACCATCCGAAATTACGTATTTTCATAAGTGGTACCTTATTTTTATTGTTATCTATCTAATATTTTAGTTTTATGTTTTGATTTTTATGTGTATCTCTTTTTTTATTTAACCTAGAAAACCCTTTAGGATTTTGTCTCTAGAACCATATAAACCCCTTTTAGATTTTTTAGTTGTAGCTTTAATTGATAATATCATTATATTAAAATGTTTTATGAATAGACTGGATAGTTTTAAACCTCTCGGTGGTCACCTACAAGAATTATATCTCACACATTTTTTGATATTCCATTGTGTACCTAGATAAACTACATGATTATATGTTTAGATAAGGAAAATCACCATTTTACAGATGCATGACTACTCACATGACATAGGATGGAGAATATAGCAGATGATTGGGTTGTAGCTCAAGAAGCTAGGTCAAATTTTAGAATTTATTGAGCCTCTTGTATAGTACTACTTCATACTAGTTATAACTATGTTTTTCTTCTTGATAAATGAAATACATTACCATAATTCAATTTATTATTATGTTATTAGTTGGTATTACTGGTTTTTATATTTTCATCCATTTCCAATATTTTTCCATTGTTATCTTTCTTTCACTTTTTAACTAATAATATTAAAATTGTTCAACTTCGGTAATAAAGGAATAGTCTTCCCCCAGACACACCAAAGGCTCTCACTATAAGTCAATAACATTTGGAATTTTGGTAGATGTTCTTGAGGCCATGTGGCCATCTGAGTTCGGGTCACTAATGATTGGAATCCTGGTTTGGGATGTCATAGTTCCTGAATATCCATTTTATTGGTGTTTCTAATCAAATACATACCTATAAATATTGAAGGCCCCTCTCCAAAATCAATTGGGACATGATTCAATGAATACACCCTACCAACCTATGATCTATGGCCCCAAACCTAGTATCCTTTAATCCATGGTTAGGGTGAAAATTGATGAGGCCATAACTACTTTTGATGTGGTCCTCATCCTACTTCTCATCCTGAACTCTCTGAAGAAGTTAAAGTATAAACCACATATACTTCAAAACAATACCCTTAATGATTATGTATTCCTTGATCAACTTCCAATATCTTACTAAGGAATCCTTGAATATAGGCATTATAAATTATGTATCTTATTTTCTTATATACACAGTATTTTGTTGTGTTTCTTAATATGATATTCATATAGACTAATGTGTCAGTTATGCTTTTATATAAATTAAACAATTTTCATTTACGAAATTATTTTTTTGATTAAACATCAACATTATTGAATTTCTTTGAAATGACTTATTGCAATTTTTTTACAGAAGGGATATAATTTGGATGTACGAAATTGATCAGATTTCAACCAATTTTAAAACTAATTTGATCCCCTTTTTAGATTATTCATTTGACAAGGATTCATATAGTGGTCACATACACTTCCCATGTTTTAATTGTGTTGGAAGATCTTGGTTTAGTCGTGAAGTAGTTATCTATCATATAACCAAATATGGTTTCCAAACAAACTATTATCTATGGTATCACAATGTAGAGAAAATGGAATCCCAAAATGTTGATGATCTAAATGATACGATTGAATTGGAGAGTTTGATATATGATCTGTTTACATTTATTCGACATCATGAGAAGGAAAGGATGTCCAACCAAGAAGATTTCGATCAAAGCACAAATGATGCATCCAATGAAAATGATGATGTTGATAGGGTGAAAAAATTGAATGATGCTGCGATGACGCCAGTATATCGGCAATGTTGTAAAATAAAAAATTTAGAATTTTTATTCTGATTGATTCATTGGAAAACTAGGTATGGGATTTCAAATACTACAATCGATTACATTCTTACCATCGTGAAGGACTTACTTCCAAATGATGCAAATTTTCCCTCAAACCACTATATGGCATGGACATTAGTAGATGAACTTGGATTCTCAAAAAAATTTTATGCTTTCCTGAATGATTGCAACTTATTTTTGGAGTAAACTACTAAATTAAATGATTGTATAAAATGTACAACCTCTCGATAGAATCCAAATGATGATGGGACACCATCTCGTGTGCCACAAGAAGTAATTTTTCACTTTCCACTGATCCTCATATTACAGAACCTTTTCATGTCTAATTAAAATATCAGTAAAAATGAGATGGAATGACACCGAGAGAAAAAAGAATAATGAAGAGGTGGTTCACCCTATAGATGGATTTTCATGGCATAGATTTGATGCTTGATAGCCTGAATTTGCAGCCGACGTGCGTAATGTGAGGCTGGGTCTTTCATGTGATGGTTTTAATCCATTTGTGTAGATTGAAACTTCACATAGCACACGGTCAGTTTTTATACACATTTATAACCTTCCCCCATGGTTGTGTATGAAAAATCCTTACACTTTCTTGAGTATACTGATATTTGGCCCTTCTCATCTGGGAAATGATATAGATGTATACATGAAACCTTTAATAAAATATTTGAAACTTATTTGGGATGTGGGTGTGCCCACATACGATGCATGTTCAAAAGACATATTTCAGATGTGTGTTGTGCTTATGTGGACGATCAATGATTATCTTGCTTATGTAATGATGTATGGATGTAGAAGAAAAGGAAAATTTACATATCCTCTTTTTATAAACAATACTTGATCGAGAAGACTGAAATATCGTCTTAGTTTTAGTTTTATGGGACATTGACGATTCATTCCAATGAACCATCCATATAGAAACAATCATCGAAGATTTGACAATACCATAGAGACCGATGATCCAACTCAGTGTATGTCTAGAATTGATATGCTTAATGAATTGAAAGATTTTAGTTATTCATTTGGGAAGGGTGTAATGAAATCTAGAAAGAGGAAAAATGTTTCCAATGATACCAGTTACAATTGGATGAAGAAGAGTATATTCTTTGAGTTATCATATTGTTCAACCAAATTGTTATGTCATTTCTTAGACGTAATTCACATTGAAAATAATATATGTGAAATGTTGCTTTTGATTCTTCTAAATGTCAAGGGGAAGACAAAAGATGATTTATGATCTCGGCGTGACTTGGTAGATTTGGGGATCAAACCAGAATTGCATCCTTTCTAAATCTGTGAAAATAAAAGGAATGTTCCATGTGCTTCTTATTTGATGAAACCTACTGAAAAAATTAATTTCTAGAAGTACTAGAGGAAATTAAAGTTCATGATGGCTATTCAAGCAATATATCAAAATGGGTTAATAGAAAAGTGTTGAAGCTGGAATCTTTGAATACTCATGATTATCACATCCTTTTGCATGAGTTGATTCCTATAGTAATCTGTCTTCTATTTTCCAATAATGTAGGAGTCTCAGTTATTCAATTATGATATTTGTTTAGAGATATTTGTGAAAAGAAGTTTTCCAAATCCTTCTTGCAAAAAATGTTGGTAGAGACACCATTAATTTTTTATGAGTTGGAGAAAATATTATCTCCATCATTTTTTACATGCATGTTTCATCTGACTATCCATCTTTTAAATGAAATTATTCTTGTAAGACATGTTTCCTTATGTTGGATTTATCCAACTAAAAGAAACATGTACACATTGAAATTATTTGATAGGAATAGGAATTATCTCGAAGGTTATATTGTGAATTGTTACTTGGATCCGGAATGTATGGATTTATACTTAATGTATAACTCTGATCTTACTACGAGAATAAACATACCAATGAGAAATTAAGAAGAATAGTATGAGAAAATTGAACCCAGTTTTCCATCACTTCCTCAGACATGAGGAATTATGGGATCATATACATTGATTACATTAAGCATTGAAGAGCGAGAGATGGCATATTTCACAGTTTTGTTCAATTGTGATATGTTCAGTGAGTATATCAAGTGAGTAAATTGTACCTGTATTTTTTTATCTTATCTCTTGTAATTTTAAATATTTGATAAACTATTATTATTTTTACCTATAGGGAACATAAATAATTGATATATAGAAAGAATTGATCTTTATCTTTGAGAAGGAAAGAGACATTTCATAGCAAATGGTTTTTTGATTGGTTGAAATTGAAGTTAAAAATATTTCGGTAATAACTAAATAAAAATAATATTTAATTAAGTTTACTATTTGATTATATTTTAGGTATCAAGTTTACTTGCAGACTCTATTTCTGAGGAAATAAGAACTTTGACTTTTGGTCCAAATACCATGGTTCATGCTTTTAAATCAAATGTGATCAAAGGATACAAATTTATTATCATTGAATGATCAAGGAACAACAGAACATAGCATGATGGTGTTATGCTAACTGCCACAACAGACTGTTATTCCAGCTCATCGGATAATAGACCTCATTCTGAAATTTAGCTTATTATAGAGTCATTGAGAAATAATAATTTTGGATTATTACTCACATGGTCGATTCACGGTGATGAAATGTAAATGGTTTGTTCAATGATGAGGCAAGGAAGCTTTGTTGATGATTGTTGATTTTGAGTTATTGACATGACTCGCACTCTTTATACCGATGAACCATATGTATTGGCATCAATGGTGAAACACGTTTTTGATGTCAAAGATCATCTTCATCCTAAATTCGGTGTAATTATTGAAGTAAATCCCAGTCCTGTTTTTAATGATGGTGGTGATGATGTTGACACTATTCCTACTGCAATTGGAAGAAATTAATTTATTACTTTTGATGACTCAAATAGAACAATTGTTAGAGTTGATTGTGAACCTGAAGTTGTGGTGGGAAATATATAGAACCATAAAGTTGTGTTCTCAACTACGTGTTTCACGTACATCATTCAGAGTGTGAATCCTAGTAATTACCTTCAAACCACCATAAATATCTTGTTTCTTTATGATTTTTTATCAGAATGGTTTTTTATATTTTTTTTTGCGTTACACATTAGTTATCTATTTCTAATTACTTATTTATTTGTTTTTATTGTAATAAATGACACCCATGGATGAGGTGCAGTGGAAAAGGATGACGGAACATAATAGTTGCATGATATAGATGGGCGTTCATCCACTCGTTCCTGTTGTGAGTATTTTATTTCTAATATAAATATTTCAATAACTTATAATATCATGTGTTTACTTTTGTGTTGAACATTTGTTTAGGATCCACCCCTATATGAGAGATATCCGATGAGGAGCCTGATATTTCTCCTTATACAGAGGATGGTGGTAGGAGGGGGTGGTGTCAGAGTTAGACGATCATCTGGTGGTCCCAGTACTGAGGCCGGTGGTACGAGGTCTCATAGTGTGAGAGTTAGATGATCCACTTGTTGTACCCAATTAGAATATGCCCCTACCACAGATGTATCTTATACACCCCATTTTCATTCTGGTGTGTCTTTAGGGACACACGGGATATTTAGGCCTCCGATGTTTACACCACCATTTGGTCAGCCGTCTGTGCCATCATATTTTTCTTCAGGTTCATTATCTCTGAGCTATTATATTCCACCTTCATCGACTCCGAATCAGACATAGTATGTGGCTGAGGATAGTACACTAAGGAACACTCCACCTGTACAGGATATTCCTTCATCTTATGTACATCCAATGACTCCCATTGATCTGACTACCACATGTATATTTATATAACTCTATCATATTTTTATACAAAAAAATATTTTCATTATAACTTGTACTGATATATTTTTCTTTAATAACAGATTCAACTACTGATAGGATGCAAGGGAGGGGGAATACTCGCATGCATGCGGTATGGAACTTCTAGACACAGTTGATGGTTGAATACAATGATGATGGACAGATGATTGATAAACATGTCCAGCAATGTCGGGGTTTTTTGACGATGCTAGCCAAATATTCCGACATCATTCTAGTCATCCAACTCTATTGGAGACATTTTCCACACGAAGTAAAGTATAATGTGTGGGTATAAATATGGGTAAAAATCTATTAGATTTAATGTAGTATTTTTTTGTATTTATATGAATTAATCTGTTGGGTATCCGCTTCAGTTTAACTTCTCTGATGGCGAGGGTGCACGAATAGCATGTTTAAAGGAGCTAGGAGAGCATTGGAGAGCTAATAAGCATGTTTTTTATGTTGGATGGTGTGGTAGAGTGGGCACGGAGTTGTATACAATACATATTGTGGATGATTGCCCGATAGAGCATTATCGCCAAATGATTACCCATTGGGTGACTGCCAAATTTTTGGTATTAATCCCATTTGAGGAATTTAAATGACAGTTTTCATATTTTTAATTAATATTATCTTGTTTAATATTAAACAATATTTAGTAATCTTCTGAAAATAAAATTGTTTCAAAGAAATACTTCAACACTTTCGAGAGAACTACTATGTCAGATCATGAGAAGCAGCTGGTACGATATAGTTGTTTATAAATTTTCTTTAGTACTTTCCCTTTTTATTATTTCCTACTTAAATCATCTAATTTATTGAATATTGAATATATGATTATACTTTCACTTTGTATTGTTTCAATGTCATTATAGAAGCACATATTGAATATTGAAGTATGTCTCGCTCGAGTAAAATTGTTTTTCTCGAGTAGAATGAAAAAATATGGAACTATGGTTAATGAACTGACACAAGAAAAGATTGTATGTTTTAATTTGTTTATTTCAATGTTTAATATCTTTTTTGAAATTTAATAATCTATTAACATTTTTAACATGATGCTTTAGAGGACCTTGATGCCCAAGAGCCTGCCAATTTTGGGCCACACGATCATTTATATAAGGTTTTGGGATATGAGCACTATGGTCAAGTACGTTGCCGACCTGGTATGAATATAGTCCCGACAAGGTATTATTCCTCTATAGGTATACATTCTAGTACCACCGAGTTGGAACAGGTCAAGGATCGTGCAAGAATGTCTGATAAAAGGGTCACAAAGTTGGAAGAACTTGTTCAAACAAGGGAGGAAAAATTTATAAAAATGGTCAAAGCTTTATCTCCATCGCTTCAACAAGAGGCCGGCGTGGCTTGTCAGACATATATGTTGTCGATTGGTGAACAATCCAATGCACCAGGTGGTAGTTCTATTGGCGACCAAGATGATGACGTTCATGGTGATGATGAGGATGCAGAAGAGGATGATGTGCGGGGATGAGGATGATGTCGAGATCGAGGGCGAGGATGAAGGTGATGGCGAGGAAGAGGATGAGGATGATGAAGAGGGCAATGATGGGGCCGAGGATGAGCATGGGGATGATGCCGGGGATGATGATGAGGACATAGATGGTGGCGAGGATGAGGCTGATGATCAATGTAATGATAGTAATGGTGATCAGGGGAAGATTGATCCATTACATTTTTACTAATATTTATGAAAATTGATAATTGATTTAATATGGATGTGTCGTTCTACTTTAAAGCCTAGCACATCTTGCACAAACCTATCATATCCCCCCACCCTCCTCCCTAGTCCCCTGACAACCCCCCAGACAGCCCCCGGATATCCCCATAGAGAACTCCCCGGACAGCACCCCCAACCTCCTCCCTGGACCCTAAACAACCCCCCCAACCATCTTCATGGACCCTGGACAGCCCCCGAACAACCCCCCATAGAGCCCCCAGAGAACCCCACCACCCACCTCCTTGGACCCCAAAGATCCCCCCAGAGAGCCCCCACTCCCTCCTCCCTGGACCCCGGACAACCCCCACCCTCCTCCCTGGACCCCTGACAACCCCCAGATAGCCCCCTTGAGAGCCCCTCCGCACTAGACCCCGGACAGCCCCCCAACCCTCCGCATTAGACCCCGGACAACCCCCCCCCCTCCATGGACACCATACATCCCCTCGGACATCCCCCCTGACAGCCCCACAGACAGCCCCCCCCCCCCCAACATCCCCTTGGACCCCGGACAATCCCCCGTACAGAATTGTTCTCAAATTTTTTTTCTACCAACCATTGAAGGCGAACATCAGGATCAGTTCCCTAATATGGGAAGACTATAAGATCCTAGTTTTTAAATCTGGTGTGGATATTTTTGAATTCAGTATAACTATTTATTTTTTACCAAATATGGAAGCCTAATGATGTTATAATCGTTTATGGGGATTCTGGGGCTTGCTTGGATCTTGGAACACCCAGTCTGCATAGGGCTATATATTATAAGCAATGTGCATGATTTTCCCTAACCATGCACCATGGGATGCACATCATGCACAATGTCTACAAGTTTAGTGTAGGATATTATCACGGTTGTTGCACGATTTGCCTAACTAGCATATGGAAAACCAACCAAACCTATTTGGATTGTGTTTATACTTTATCACAACGATCCATGTGTTATTTATGACATGTACGAGTTAACCCTGCCTCAATCTGAGGCCGGGTGTGGCTGGTATCACTCAAAGTGTCTCTCTTTTGTTAAAAATGGACACCTTTTTAATTAAAATAAACTGGCCTACGGAAAACTGACCAAACTTATTTGGATTGTGTTTATACTTTAATAAAATGATCCATGGGTCGTATGTGATGTGTACGACTCACCCCCTCCACAATCCGAGGCACGGTGTGGCCAGTACCACTCAATGTGTGTCACTTTTATTTGAAATGGACAACATTTTAATTGAAAACAACAACTGACATACGGAAAATGGACCAAACATATTCAGATTCTATTGATACTTTAGCACAACGATAAATGGTACATTTTTTATGTGTAGGAGTCAACCTAGCATCAATACAAGGCACGTTGTGGCTGGTCCCACCCAATGTTCCTCACCTTTATTTGAAATGATAAACATTTTAAGTGAAAAAAACAACTGACATACAAAAAACCAACCAAACATATTCGGATTGTGTTGATTCTTTAGGAAAACTATCCATGGGACATTTATGACGTGTATGAGTCAACCTTTCATCAATCTGAGGCACGGTGTGGCCGATACCAATCTATGTGTCTCTCTTTTGATTAAAATGGACAATGTTTTAATTAGAAACAACTCACATACGGAAAATCGACCAAACGTATTCGTATTGTGTTGATAATTTAGGAAAACGATCCATAATACATTTGTGACATGTAGGATTCAACCCCTCATCAATATGAGGCATGATGGGGTTGGTACCACTCTAAATGTCTCTCTGTTGTATAAAATGGACATCATTTTATGAGAAAACAACAACTAGCATACGGAAAACCAACAAAACGCATCTGTATTGTGTTGATACTTTAGGAAAAAGATTCATGGGACATTTCTAACGTATATGAGTAATACCTACAACAATCTGAGGCACGATGTGGCCGACACCACACTAAATTTCTATCTTTTGTTTAAAATGGACATCATTTTAAGGGAAAACAACAACCGGCATATGTAAAACTAACCAAATTCATTCCAATTGTGTTAATAATTTAGGAAAATGACCAATGAGTCATTTGTGAAATTTTTGAGTCAACCCCAACTCAATCTGAGGAACGGTGTGGACGGTATTATTCCAAGTGTCTCTCTTTTGTTTAAAATGGACACCCTTTTAAGTAAATACAAAAGGAATATGGAAAACTGACCAAACGTATTTTGATTGTGTTTATACATTAGGAAAACAATCCATGGGACATATGTGACGTGTGCGACTCAAACTAGCCCTAAATCGAGGCATGGTGTGGCCGGTACCACTCAAAGTGTCTCACTTTTATTTGAAATTGACAACATTTTAAGTGAAAACAACAACATACATACAGAAAATGAACCAAACATATTCAGATTCTATTGATTCTTTATGAAAACAATCCATGGGACATTTTTGATGTGTAGGAGTCAACTCTGCCTCATTCTGAGGCACGGTGTGGCCAGTACCACTCAAAGTGTCTCAACATTATTTGAAATGGTCAACATTTTAAGTGAAAACAACATTTGACTTATAGAAACCCAACCAAATGCATTCGGATTGGGATGATACTTTTTTAAAAATATACATGGGGCATTTCTGACATGTATGACTCATCCCTGCATCAATCTGAGGCACAGTGTGTTCATTACCACTCTAAGTGTCTCTCTTTTGTTTTTAAAATGGACAATGTTTTATGTAAAAACAACTGGCATACGGAAAACCAAAAAAACATATACAAATTCTGTTGATACATTAGAAAAATATACATGGTACATTTTTTATGTTTAGGAGTCAACCCCACATTAATCTGAGGTGTGGTGTGGCTGGTACCACTCAAAGTGTCTCGCTTTTATTTAAAATGAACAACATTTTAAGTGAAAACAACAACAGGCATACAGAAGACCAACCAAACACATTCAGATTGTGTTGATACTTTAGGAAAACGATCCATGGGACATTTTTGATGTGTAATAGTCAACCCATAATTGATCTGAGTCACAGTGTGGCCGATACCACTCAAAATGTATCTCTTTTTTTTAAATGGACATCATTTTAAGTGAAAACAAGAACTCACATACAGAAAACCGTCCAAGGGCATTTGGATTGTATTGATACTTTAGGAAAATGATCCATGAGTCATATGTGAATTTAACGAGTCAACCTAGCCTCAATCCGAGGCACGATGTGGCCGGTATCACTCAAAGTGTCTCTCTTTTTTTTAAAATGGACACTGTTTTAAGTAAAAACAACTGGCATACGAAAACCAAACGTATTTGAATTGTGTTGATAATTTGGGAAAACGATCCATTGGTCATATTTGATGTGTACGACTCAACTCCGCATCAGTATGAGGCACGTTGTAGCTGGTACCACTAAAAGTGTCTCGTTTTTATATGAAATGGACAACGTTTTAAGTGAAAACAACAACAGGCATACAGAAAACCAACCAAACACATTCATATTGTGTTGATACATTAGGAAAAATATCCATGGGACATTTGTGACATGTACAAGTCAACCCCGCTTCAATCCAAGGCACAGTGTGGCCGGTACCACTCTCAATGTCTCTCTTTTGTTTAAAATGGACATCATTTTATGTAAAAACCACTGGCATATGGAAAACGTACCAAACGTATTCAGATTCTGGTTATACATTATGACAACGATCAATGAGTCATTTTTGATGTGTACAAGTCAACCCCACCTCAATCCGAGGCACGGTGTGGCTGGTACATCGCAAAGTGTCTCACCTTTATTTGAAATGATCAACATTTTAAATGAAAACAACAACTGGAATATGGAAAACTGACCAAACACATTCGTATTGTGTCGATAAATAATGAAAACGATCAATTAGTCATTTTTGACATGTACGAGTCATATCCGTCTTAATCTGAGGCATGGTGTGGCCGAGAGCATTCTAAGTGTGCCTCTTTTTTTAAAAAATGGACACTGTTTTAAGTAAAAACAACTAACATACGGAAAACTGACCAATGTATTTGGATTGTGTTGATACTTTACAAAAGAAATCCATGGGTCATTTATGACGTGTACGAGTCAACCAATCCTTGATCCGAGGCTGGGTGTGACTGGTACCACTCAAAGTGTCTCCCTTTTATTTGAAATGGACAACATTTTAAGTGAAAACAACAACTGACATATGTAAAACCAACCAAAAAAATTAGGATTATATTGCTTCATTAAGACAACGTTCTATGGGTCATATGTGACATGTACGAGTAAACCCTGCCTCAATCCGTGGAATGGTGTGTCCAGTATCACTACAACTGTCTCACTTTTGCTTAAAATGGACATCATTTTAAGTAAAAAAACTGGCATAAAGAAAACTGACCAAACATATTCGGATTGTGTTGATACTTTAGCACAATGATCCATTGTCCAACCTCACAAAATATACTTATCATGTGAGTAACTCCTACAACTATTCTGCATTTACTACTGTATCATTCACACAGCAGCACAAAGAGCAAGTTGTTGTGTGAATTGTACAGCAAATCCTATATGAACGGTTTTAAACTTTTGGTATTGGTTATGTATGTATTTTTTTTACCAACTGTTCATTCAGAGTTGTTGGTAAAAATCCCTTACCAACGGGTTAATCTATTGGTATAGGGGTGAATGGAAGACTATTTACCAACGGTTCCTACAGAACCGTTGGGAAAAAAGATATTCCAATGGTTTTGAAACCATTGGAATATGTGTTGTATAAGAACACTATACAAACACTTTACATAAATCTGTTGGTATAGAGTATATTTCTTCACATATACCAACGGTTTATCACAAATTGTTGGTATATGTCTATTTTCATGGCTTACTTGGCTACGGTTTCTAAAACCATTGGTATAAATTATACTAATGGTTCTCCACTCTTTTCCAATGGTTTTCAACCATTGCTATACCTTTCATTTCCAGTAGTGAAATAACATGTAATTTAAAAGTAATTTATGAAATGTAAAATCCTTCCCATATATATGAATATATGTAAAATGAGATTAATACAATTCTATATATTTCAATACTGCATGATTCTCATGATTATGGAGATAAAAAACCATCCACTATTCTCTAGGTACCCCTTCACATTCCTTATCATAGAGCTGATGAGTGGTCAATAAATTATCAGTGAATTCATTCAATAAGGTCCATTTAAAATCCTTCAGTTTTGTACCCAAAATTTTCAATATCCACATTCATGTGCTAATATCAGCAATAGTAAACAATAAAAACATATTTATGAAGAGGTACATTTTAAAAATATTAGAATTTAATAACAGAATAGAATTCAATTTCACCAAAATGTATTAAAATTTACTTTACCTGATAGTAAATGACATCATTTTATAAATATTGAGCCACATGCCTTTAATCAACATAGGTTGTAAGAAGGGTAACAGTATCCACTTCCATCTTGCGTAGAATCTGGCTAAATAATTATGTGACATCATTCCATAGGGACCCCTTAATAGTTAAGCGGGACAACGATCATTTTGATTCCAAGTATCTAAACTTTTCACATTACTCTTTATAGTATCATTTATTGTATATTTTATGAAAAAAAAAACATTTACAAGTATAAAAAAATTGAAATAAATTTATTCACATTAAAATTTGTACCAACAAATAGCCCGCTCAAATATCCTCATGAGGAAACTATAATAAAGACATGTTACCTCACTACTGATCCAACTGAATGGGGAGGCACTTTCTTAGATGCTGATGGGATGGAAAACGAGGTTGTACTAGATGATGATAGAATGTAGGTTTGAATTATGTTGAAGGGGGGAGACGAAAGGTGTCTCATATGTTGTAGGGAGGGAGACCAATGTATTTTTATCTATAGGTGTGGTCAAGGGAACATCAACTGGGAGTCGAATGGGATATGTGAAACACTTCATCATTGGAATTCCTATCATTCAATAAAATAAAATTTAATTCATAAAAAATATTTTAAAAAATTCTTATAGTGTTTATAAAAAATGATAACATATGCATGAAAATAACAAAAAAATTTACATATATACGATTATTAGTGACTACAAATATAACATATGTGATTGATTAATTAATGGATGACTCCACATACAATCATTTTTTCATTCAATCAGGGCATTTTCATAATCAATCATTACTTCATCTAATTTATGAACCTTTGTAAGACTAATATTTTCAATATCATGATGGAAAAATATGTTCATTTGTTAAAATTAATCGGATTCATCTTTAGATGAAAAATACATCCTCACCCATATCATACAAGTCTCTTCGTTTTATATGAAAAACTACACACCACCCTTTATCCACGACATCATCCACATAATATTCCGTTTTCTCTTGTGATGATATGATATATAGATCATGTAATTCATGGTCACTGACATTCATTAATAGAGAGAAGTTCAAAACGTACATTTATAGTAATTTATTTTAATACCACTGGTAATATTGATCACCATTCATTTGAATAAACCAACTAAAACATGCCCATTGTTGTTTAATTTGATAATATTATAAAATTTTCTATAGTATCCCACTTTTGTAACTATAAATGTACCGCTATTTTGTTCTTTCAAAACCTCTTACTACTCAACAAAATGAATCTTACAAACATTGAAATTTTATGTACGAAATTGTTTAGGTTTTTTTATAAGACCCTAATCTAGAAATATCAAATATTCTGACAACTTTGACTGATTATCATTATTCAGGATCTACAAAAAGTAATATATAATATTATATTTATAAAATACATGTCAACCTAAAATTTAATTTCTTTAATATTGATAAACATACACAACGTGCTAACCATTCTATAATCTCTTTTTTAATATCATTTTTTATATCTTTCTTATGCATTGCTCGGATTATCATTTGTATATTTTTTTTTGTATATTGATCTCTTCAACAAATGGTATTTCAATTTCACTAGTTCTATGAACATATATGTGTGCCTATAATAATTAAAATTATTTTACTGCCACGTTTTATATCCTCCCAATTGATCTTTTAATTATATGAATGATTTTTGATTTCCCTTGTATTTGAGATTGTGTTGATGTTTCATCAACAATTATAAAGTTACTGACTCTTTTCTCAATATAATCTAGGTATCTAGAACAAAATATAATAGACTCCTATGAAAAACAACCTTCAGAAATAGAGCCTTCAGGTTGAGTTTTTTTTTCATTTATGATTTCAAAAGACCAAAATATCTATGAAATAAAAGAAATGGAACATAATTTTGTATTTAATGAAGTTACCAAAATTATTTTATTAATTTGAAATATATATAAATAATGTATTCCTCAATTGGATACATCCATCAATAATGAACGGGGCGTCCTAATTTGGTTTCCTCAACCAAATGTATATTTAAATGCATCATGATAGCAAAAAATGATGGATGAAAGATCATCTCCATTGAAAAAGTGTCAATAAAAATAACTCTTGAAGGTTTTCAAGCTTAGCTGGTTGTAGAGTTTTCTAATATAGTTTTATGAATATTTTGATAAAATAGTGTACAACTAATGTATCCTCTTCAAGTAATAATGTATGTGATGTCAATAATAGTACATGTTGTATCAAAATATGTGAATCATGGATTTTTTATCCTTATAACTTGTGATTATTTAATTCAAAACACCATGATATGTCACCGAAATATGAATTTTATTCCTTAACATGTTTTAATATTTTATGTAAGTATCCTTATCCAAATTTTTTCATCACAAAAATTCCATAAGCCTACTTTTAATTTTCTTTTTTTCAAATAACTTGGTTTATGTAAATTATTTTTGACTTGATTTGAGCATTGATATAGTCCTTTGATTTTCTACAATAATTAACCAATGTGAATATAAAATTTCCAAAAAAAAATTTCTCAATGTTTTTAAAAAAATATTATTTTGTAATAAAAAAATTCCCAATAAAAAGTTTGATTAATATATTTCAATTGTTGTGTTTCGATTTCACTTGATGAGGTTCCCACTATAATTTAAATGATACACCTTCACAAATTATGTTTCAACATTTTCATATTGATCCAACATTTTAGTACCTTCCAATATCTTTTGACGAGGTCTACAATTATTATTATAAGGACAAATCCATAAAACATGTTTAATGTTGAATTATGTTAATAATTCACATTGATGATCTTTTTCGGTTTAGATATTTATATAATTAAGTCATAACTATAACATTTCTTTTCAAAAATTACAATGTAGAAACTTCTACTCAGTTTCCATTTTTTTCAAAAAAAAAAATTATTGAAAAAAAGAGTCATGTATAGTTCCATGTTAAAGATAGCATGACTTTTCCTTGATCCCATCCATGACCCTATTCCACATTATGTCCGGTGAAAAACATTTCAAAAACATGGCATTAGCATAAAAATCTCAGTAAGGGATACGCAAAGAAGAAAACCTATTAGATTTTCAAAACAACAAGTAAACCATGAATACATTAAAAAAAGTAATACTTTTCACCTACATTATATAGTAAATACTCTTCACTGAATAAAAGATCACTACTTACCCTTTTGTAACCAAAATATTACCATAAAACCTATATAAAGAACACATAACATATAAAGGTAACTTGGGACATAAATATACATAAATGGAATAACCATATGGTTGAATTCCATGCATATCAGTAAATGGAATAGCCATATGACCGAATTTCAAACCCAATGCATTGGTGGTTATATTGTAACCACACATCTCGGTTTATCACGACACCACCCGTCATATGGTTTATCACATAGCCACTCTTCAAATGTCCACGTACCATTATAAAATCATAACACTTAAAACAAATATAAAGGAAAGAAAAAATTTCCACATTTCAATCAAAATATATCACTTAAATATATTAACATAACAAATACACTATCAAAACTATTTTCATTTCCAAAATACATAAAAGATTATATGGTATTTATTTACCTTGAAAAAAAACATTACGGATTGTTAAGGAAACCAAAGAACAAATAATTCTCATGGCATTTGAAAGTTTATTGTCACCACTTACATTAAAAGAAACATTCCTTTTATTTATAGTAAAACCCTTTGTAGAAAAATATTCCCTTTGAAAAGTCAAGGGTGTTTATAAAGGGTGTAAAATAAGGTCGTGTATTAAAACAAAATATGCCTCAATGAAAGTAGATTGTGACGAAGTCCCTTATCTCATGTCCGACTTGACTCCATCATTCTTTAATCTCCTGAATAATGAACTACAGTTAATTTATGCTTGGGTAAGAACCTTTTCATGTTTATTATTCCTTTTATATCACTTATTACCATGTTATAAACACTATGTAATCATTTATGTAAATAATGTTCATTTTGTTGATATTTGGTACTTGAGTCAGAAATGGACTTCTTATAATTCCATGATGTTCATGTGGTCAAATGTTCTTTATATCTAGAATGATATTCATGATTTGGATATAATATATATCATATATATTCAGTATATATTATGTATTTATAATAGTACATAACATTTTGTAGGTAAGAAATGAAATGCACCGTTCATAGATAATGTAAGTCGTACGTACACATGAACGCTACTTTCATTTCTGTTTTTCATTTTATTAGAAGTAAAACATAATGATACATATTTATATTATAATTTAAGTATAATATAATATATAATATCATTAACTAAATCCTTTATACATCCCACATAAGTCATTAAGGAGTCATATCACTTTGAGGGGGCGGTAGTCCGCACTTCCTCAAATGAAATTATCACGTTTACCCATAATGGAAACCATAAAGGTAAGATATAAATGGAAAATACAAAATTATAAAGAATGAAAAAAATAAAAATATATCATATATAAGTATAGTTCCACTGTAATGGCCACCATGAGAGGTGGTAGGAGGTAATTGAACAATCATCATTTCGTGAGGCGTTAGTTTTCCATCCACAGAAACATTATGTTCAATACCCATTAGATGGAGGTGTGTGTATGTTTAGCTAGATTACTTCTCATAACAACATCCTAGTATATTTATGATACTATTGGTGTTATAAAATATGGAAATAGAAAGTTTTTAGGTGTTGGAGAAGTAAAATAAAAGAAAATAAGTTAAGAAAAACTATTACCATTAATTTGGGTAACTACCAATGGTTTGAACCAAAATGGTTTGTTGAAGTTCCTTCATCCTAGGTTGAGGCTTCTAGGTAGATGATAGGTATATATGGAGATTAATTTGGAAGAGTTTGTATGAGAAAAAAGTCTTTAGAGGTGTGTGGAATTGGTTATAATTTGTTTCTTTTTATAAGGGGGAGGAGGGGCTCTTAAGGAATGTGTGAAAATATTATTTTATTATATAAGGATATTCGATTTCTAAATGACCAAAAAATCATTATAGTGGAAGATAAGATTCCTCATGGTTGAAATAAAATCTTCTAATAAATTTTTTACAGGTTTAGGATGCTATTTAAATATTTAGAATCTTATTTATTTATATGATTTATTAATGAGGTAAACACTACATCATTATTGTGTCAGAAATAATTTAATTTATTCGATGTCTAAAAATTATAAAAAAATAACCACATTGAATTAATTATATTTATATTTACAATGAATATTTATAGTAAAAAATATTACTTATATAACACCATATTAAAATTAATTTAGTATAAGTTATTTGTTTATGTCATTTTTTCATTTACTTTAAATTAATTAATCTAAAGTGCCATTATCATTAATAAGTGGCTAAATGGGGTCAACAAATCGACCCTTGGATTCCCATGGTCAGCCATTACTCATAAAATAAGGCTAGGACAAGTGTTAAGGTAATTTTGAATTATTATAATATTCTTTTTACCTTTAACTACCCTATTTACCTTTAACTACGGTAAATAAAAGTCAAAAGTTTCCATTCACCAAAAAACATTTTCATCTTATTGAATTTTTTTTACTTACTAATAACAACCATTTATGTCGGATTTTCGAAATTGAATTCATAGAAGTGGAAAATTTTCATTTAAATGAAAAATACAGCTTTTTAACTACTACTAAGTGGTTTCACTATTCATCAAAAATTGATGTTTTTTAGAAAAATACCAAAAATTCAGCCTAAGATATATTTGATATTCCAAATTCAAAAATGATGTCTATTTTACGAAATTTTAAACATATAAGTTTCATTAATTAATTTAAAATTAATTCCAATTGTTAAAACAAATAGTGTGTTTTTAATAAACTATAACTATCAAAAGATTGACTGTTGTTCTTGTCCAAAATCAAATTCAAATTAATTCCAATGACCAACATTGGATTAAATGGTAAAAATATATCATAATTAAACTTTAAAACCAACTAAAAAGATTATATAACCATATAAATTAATTAGATTAAAATGTTGTTTTGAATTAAAATACAATATTTTTCACTATTCATTAAAAAATGAACTTTATTGGAAAAATTCCATAAAATTTACACAAAGTACATTTTTATGTCCCCATTCTATAGAAAGATTTTATTTGGTCATACAGAATGTATTAAAGTGACCAAAATTGGATTTAAGGAGGGTTTTCTACTAAAAGGTGGTAAGTCAACCTTTTAATGTAAATTATGCTTAAAATTGGATTCTTTCTAATTTTTAGCCTCTAACTTTTATTAAATAAATGTAAATACATTTACCAAACATGTTTAATCATATTTTAGTTAGTTTTTTTTTCATTCCCACCAATACAACGACTAGGAGTTAACTTCTAATTAAAATAATTATATTATATAATTAGGGTGTAATGTAAGATCTCAAAGAAACCTGTAGTTACGTATCAGGTACACTATCAAACATAGCAACACTTTTAAAGTAAAATTAATATTTAATTAATTTTTTTTAATAAATATGAAAATATTTTATTCTTCATTTACCTGGGATGTTACATCCTTCCCCCCTTTTGAAATTTACATCCTCCCAATTTTTATTCACTTATCAAAATAAGTGGGGGTATTTGTCCCTAATAGAATTTTATGATTCCCACATTGCCTCTTCAATCATTTTGTTTTTCCAAAAAACCATTACCTGGTAAATTAACTTATTCCGAAAAACTAGCTCTCTATGGTCATGAATCTAGATTGGTGAGATTCTCTTCCAACAGAACTACCTCTGGGCTCAAAACATGCAATGGATCTGGTATATACATTCTCAACATCGAAACCTGAAAAACATTGTGTACCTGGGATAATCATGGAGGTAAAGCCACTATGTATGAAACATATACCACTTTCTCTAGGATTTCATAAGGTCCAATAAACCCCAGACTCACATTCCCTTCTTACCAAAACGCATCACACTTTTCCACGGAAAACATTGCGAAAGACATGATCACCTACCTCAAAAGAAATATCCTTCCTCCAGTTATCCGCATAAGTTTTCTATATTCTCTAAGATTTTCTCATGTGATTCTGAATCAACTAAACATTCTCTGCTATCTATTCTACAAATTTTGGTCCCATTAGCTTCCTTCTACCTACTTAATCCCAAGAATATGGAGTTCGACAACACTTTCCATATAATGCCTCAAATGGAGGCATCTGTATAATATAATGAAAACTGTTATTATATGAAAAATCATCCAAATAAAGATGTTGGTCCCAAATTCCCTGATACTCCATCGAGCCAGCACGTAACATATCCTCCAATTTTTGAATTTTTTGTTCTGATTTCCCATCTGATTGAGGATGAAAAGCTATACTAAAATTTAATTCAGTACCCAACGACTTCTGAAAGCCTTTCCAAAAGTTAGATGTAAACCTGGGATCACAATCATATACAATGGAGAGGGGAACTCCATGCAACCTGACTATCTCTTTAACGTACAACCGATATAGTTGATCTAGAGAAGAAGTATCTCGAATAGGAAGGAAATGAGTAGATTTAGTAAACTGGTCTACAAAAACACAGATTGCATTGTTACCTCGAGATGTATTCGGTAATCCCATAATGAAGTCCATTGACATATTTTCCCATTTTTAGTCTAGCACCTATAATGAATGAAGAATCCCTTTCAGTAACTACTGCTCAACCTTATCCTACTGACAAGTCAAATACTTCATAGTAAAATAAGCAATATCTCTTTTCATTACATCCCATCGGTAATACTCCTAAAGATCTCTGTACATCTTAGTACTACCAGGATTGAGTGAAAACGGATAACCATGAGCTTCACATAAAAAGTCATTCTTCAGCTTTGAATCACAAAGCACACATAATCTCTTCCTAAACCTCAAGACACTATCATTATCAATGATAAAATCAGGCAACTTAACCTTCTAAACCAAATCTCCAATTTTTAGAAACTCACTGTCTTCTTTCTACACATACTTTATTATGTCAAATAGAGATGATTTCACTGACACCTAAAACAAATCCTAAGAATTTTCTGCACCAACAACTTCTATGAAAAAATTTATCAAATAAAAAAACAAAGGATCTCATTCCAAAAGTAGCATGGTTAATCAAGCATTAATTTTTCGACTCAAATCATCAGCCAATTTATTTTATATTCCCTGATGTTAATGGATATTGAAATCATAATCCTTGATTAATTCCAACCATCTCCTCAATCTCATGAACAATTATTTTTGAGTGAATATATACTTTAAATTTTTCTGGTCAGTATATATTTCAGATTTTTCTCCATACAAATGAGGCCTCCAAATTTTTAAAGCAAAAACAATAGCAGTTAATTTCAAATCATGTCTATGGTAATTTAACTCATGGGGTTTCAACATACATGAAGGATAAGTAATTACAGGATCATTCTCTATAAGGACACATCCATTTCCTTTCAATGAAGCATCATTGTAAATAACAAACTCACCATTTATGGAAGTCAGTGCCAAAACTAAAGCATTCACCAACCTTCTTTTCAATTCCTAAAATCAATCATCACATTCTTTTTTCCAAATGAACTTAAATCCTTTTAGAGTTAACTTTGTCATTATACTAGATAACTATGAAAAATTATCAATGAACCTGCGGTAATAACCTGCCAAACCAAGAAAAATACGGATTTCGGTTATATTTGTGGGTCTTGTCCATTATTCAACATCTTTTTTTAGCAGGATCAACAGTTATGCCATTTTTTGAAACAATTTGACCAAGGAAAGAAATTTGTTGTAACCAAAACTCACACTTTCTGAATTTACCATAATGATTCTTTTCTTTTAAGGTTTGCAAGACAACCCTTAAATGATTTTCAGGCTCCTCTTTACATTTTGAATAAACTAAAATATCATCAATGAACACAACCACAAACTTATACATGAACTCACATTAAATTCCATTTATAAGATCCATGAATATAGTAGGTGAATTGGTTAACCCAAACTGTATAACTAAAAATTAATAATGGCCATATCTTCTATGAAATACAGTCATCCGAATGTCTGATTCCTTTACTTTCAGCTGATGGAACCCCGATCTAAAGTTGATCTTTGAGAAATACTGAGCTCCATAGAGCTGATCAAACAAATCCTCAATATGAGGCAAAGGATACTTGTTATTAACAGTGATGTTATTCAATGCTCTATAATCAATGAAAAGTCTCAATGAATCATCTTTATTTTTATCAAACAAGACAAGAGCATGACATGGTGATGTGCTAGGTCAAATGAAACATTTATCTAATAACTCCTATTTTTGCTTCATTAAATCTAAAAGTTTAATTGGATTCATTTGATAAGGGGGTTTTGAAATTAGATTAGCATCAGGAACTAATTAAAAAGTAAATTCAACTTCCCGATCATGTATTATATGAGGAAACTCATAGGAAAAACATCAAGATACTCATTTCCCATTGGCATGTCATTAATCTGAACAGTTCCTTTATTTTCAAAAATATGTGCGAGGTAACATTCATTTCCATCTTTTACTAGTATCTCTGCTTCATGATATGTTATAAAAATAAAGGGTTCATTTTTTTTACACAAACAGTAAATATTTCTAAAAAGAAACCTCTTTATCTCTACAATCAAACTTATCGTGATAAACTGAAATCCAATCGATTCCCAAAATAACATCAAACTATACTAGAGGAAAAACAATAAGGTTGGTAGGTAGATTCTTTCCGCAAAAGGATAGGAAGGTTCTTATAATTAATTTTCGTCTCAACATTTCCTCCAGTTGTTTTTACCATAAGTTCAAGATTCATATCTTGATATGGAATTCCCAATTTACTATAAAACTTCTTAGAAATGAAAGAGTGTGTAGATCCGGAATCAAACAACACATTGGCATAATCTGAACAAACTAATAGTGTACCTAATACGACTTCATTCGATGGCCCAACATCTACGGAAGTAGTTACAAAGGATTCACCACCCCTTTCTGCTTGTAGTATGGCTGCTTTCCCTCAGTTGAGTTCTTTGCTGGACACTCATTTGCATAATGACCCATTTAATTACACTTAAAACATCTTACCGATGGCTTTTCATTTCCTTCATGATCATCGTCCTTATAGTTATGAGCAATATGACAAGACTTACCACAGCATAAGAAATTTCCAGACTTTGATAAACATTCTACAGGATGCTTTTTACCACACTTATCACAAGTTGGATATTTAATTTTCTTACCTTTAGGCTTCTTTGATGAATTCTTTCTCTTTGACTACCAATTCGACCTCTTATTCTGTTGTTTGTCAAATAACACCAGATCATCTACAAACTCCATTTCCACCTTCCCAAAAAATTGATAAAGTTTTTCATAAATTTTGAATACACGAGAGGCTAATTCACTTCGATATCATGGCTTCAGTCCGGAGTAAAATTGATTTATCTTACTATCAAGATCTCAGATGAAATTCAGTGCATACCTTTCTAGTCCAGTGAACATTGCTTCATAAGTAGCCACTGAGTCATCCTCCTCCCTCAATTCTATGAATTATTTTTCCATCCTAAGACGATCCATCTTAGGAAAATATTTCTCATGAATCATTCCTTTGAATTCATCTTAATCAAGAGCATCAATCTCTTAAACAACCGTGATATTTTTCACCATCAACCACCACTGATCAGCTTCACCTTTAAAATGTTAAATTGAAAGACTATTATTTTGATGTTATGAACACCCCATAACATTGAAAATATTCTCCAGTTCTTTAATCCACCCTTCAGCTAGCATAGTTTCAGATGATCCTCTGAATGATGGGGGATTTTGCCTCATGAATTGCTCCACTACTGATATGTTCCTCTATGGATGATCTGGCTGATCTCATGCATGGATACAACCACTATTTATATCTGGAGTCAAATGTTGCATCACTGCAAAAATCGGTTCAGTACCAATTCCGACCATCTCAGGTTGCTAATTTGAATGGTTTTTTTCTTCCTCATGTCATCCCAATAGAGATGCCATGTTTCCTCTGAAGAAAACCATTCTGAACGCAGAAATATCTTAGGTGAAGCAACATGGTAATATGTAATGGAAATATCATTTCAATATTACCATAAATTAATATAAGGAAATTTATTTAACAATACCCTAACTTATAAAGTTGTCTAAAATGACCTCTGATACCAACTATAAGGACCCAACCTTAAAACATGCATAATCTTGAATTAAGTTAATAATTCACATTGGGGATCATTTTAGGTTTATAATTTTAGTGGATCAGGTCATAAATATTACATTTCTTTTCAAAAATTACAGTGTATGAACTTATACTCAGTTTCTACTTTTCAAAAAATAAAAACTCTTGAAAAAGAGATTCATGACTAGTTCCTTGTTTAAGATAGCATAACTTTTCCTTGATCCCATCCTTGACCCAATTCCACATTATGTCCTATGAAAAACATTTCAAAAAAATGGGGTGAGCATAAAAAGCTCAGTAAGGGATACCCAGATAATGAAAATTGTTAGATTTTCAAAACAATAAGTAATCCGTGAATACTTTAACATAAGTAATACTTTTCACCTTTTTGATGTAGTAAGTACTCATCACTGAATAAAATATCACTACATAACCTTTTGTACCCAAATGATTACCATAAAACCCATATAAATAACACATAACATATAAAGGTAACTTGGGACATAAACATAATTAAATGGTATAACCATATGGTTGACTTCAACACATACCACTAAATGGAATATCCATACCGCCGACTTCCATACCCAATGAATTGGAGGTTATTACATAGCCACGCATCTTGGTTTATCACGACACCACCCGTCATTTGGTTTACCACATAACGACCTGTCAAATGTCCATGTACTGTTATAAAATCATAAAACATAAAACAAATATAAAGGAAAGAAAACATTTCCACATTTCATTAACAATATATCACTTAAATATATTGACATAAAAAATCCATTATCAAATCCATTTTCAATACCAAAATACATAAATGATTATATGGTATTTATTTTCCTTAAAAATACATTACATCTTTTTAAGGAAGCCAAAGAACAAATGATACTTGAGGAGGTGGAAAGGTCATTATCACCCCATACATTAAAAGAAACATTCCTTTTTGTCGTTTAGTAAAACGATTCATAGAAAATGATTCCCTTTGATAAGTCAAGGGTGTTTATAGAGAATATAAAATAAGGTCGTGTATTAAAACAAAATATGCCTCAACGAAAGGAGATTGTGACGAAGTCCCTTACCTTGTGTTTAACATGACTCGATCGCTCTTTAATCTAATGAATAATGAACTAATGTTATTTCATACCTTCTTAAGAACATTTTTTAAGTGTATTATTCCTTTTATGTCACTTATTACCATTTTATAAACATTATTTAATCATTTACTTTAATAACATTAATTTTGTCAATATTTGGTACTTGAGTCAAAAATGGACTTCTTATAACTACATGTTGTTCATGTGTTCAAAAGTTCGTTATATACAGAATGATATTCATGATTTGGATATCATATATATCATATATACTCAGTATATATATGTATTTAAAATAGAACAAAACATTTGTAGGTAGAAAAAATGAAATAAACCGTTCATGGATACGGTAAGTCGTACGTACGCATTAACGCTACTTTCATTTATATTTCGCATTTTAATTGAATCAAAACATAATAAAACAAAGTTTTATTATAATTACAGTATAATATAATGTATAGTATCATTAATTATATCCTTTATACATCCCATATAAGGAATTAATGAGTCAAATCACTTTCATGGGCGGTAGTCCGAACATCCTCATATGAAATTATCGTGTTTACCCATTATGGAAACCATAATGGTATGATATAAATGGAAAATACAGAAAAATAAAGAAAAAATAAAAATAATATATATCATATATAAATATAGTGCCATCATAATGGCCACCATGAGAGGTGGTAGGAGGTAATTGAACAATCATCGTTACGTGAGGCATTAGTTTTCCATCCACAGAAACATTATGTTCTTCACCCATTAGAGGGAGGTGTATGTAAGTGTAGTTAAAATACTTCTTATAAAAACAACCTAGTATATTTATGATTTTTGTGTTGTTGTCAAATAATGGAAAATAAATAGTTTAGGGTTTAGATTATTATAATAAAATTAAATAAGTTAAATGAAACTGTTACCTTTAATTTGGGTAACTCCCTCTGTGTTGAACCAAAATGGTTTGTTGAAGTACCTTCTGCCTAAGGTAAGGCTTCTAGGTGGAAGAGCGGTTTGTAGGGAGATTTATTGGGTAGAGTTTGGATGAGTCAAAAGTCTTGAGAGGTGTGTGAATTTGGTTATAAATGGTTTCCTTTTATAACGGTGAGGAGGGGCTCTTTAGGAAAGTCTGAAAATATTATTTTATTATATAATGATATTCGGTTTATAATGGTCCAAAAAATCATTGGAGTCTAAAATAAAATTTCTTAGGGCCGAAATAAAATCATCCAATAAGAATTGGATAGTTTTGGGATGTTATTTTAATATTTATATTCTTATTTATTTAAATAATTTATTAATGAGGTAAACACTGCATCATTATTGTGTCAAAAATAATTTTATTTATTCGATGTCTAAAAATTGTAAATAAAATACCATACGTTGGAAATATTTTTAGCTTCCTAATTAATATTTATAGTCATAAAGAGAAATTATATAACAGAATATAAAAATTAATTTACTAGAAGATATTTTTTTAATGTCATTTTTGCCTTTACTTTAAATTAATTAATCTAATGTGTCATAATCATTCATAAGTTGCTCCATGGGGTCCCAAAATCGACCCACGGATTCCGATGGTCGGCAATTTCTCATTAAATAAGGTTAGGAAAAGTGTTAAGGTAATTTGGAATTATAATAATATTCCTTTTACCTTGAATTACCCTATTTACCTTTAACCTCGGTAAATAAAAGTCAAAAGTTACTATTCACCAAAAAAATCATCTTATTGAACCAAAATTTAATAACTAATAACAACTATGTATGTTGGATTTTTGAAATTAAATTTACAAAAGTAGAACAATTTTATTTGAATGAAAAAGTAACTTTTTTAACTACAACTTAGTGGTTTCACTATTCATAAAATTTATGTTTTTTAGAAAAATACCAAAAAAATTAGCCTAATCTATATTTGATATTACAAATTCAAAAATTATTTCTATTTTTAGAAATTATAAACATTGAAGTGGAATTAATTAATTTAAAATTAATTCTCATTGTGAAAACAAATATCATGTTTTTAAGAAACAATAACTATCAAAAGATTGACACTTGTTAATGTCCAAATTCAAAGTGAAATTAATTCCAATGACCAACATTGGATTAAGTGGTAATAATATATTATAATTAAACTTTAAAACATATTAAAAATATAATATAACTATATAAATTAATTATATTAAAAAGAAGTTTTGAATTAAAATACAACAAGTTTCACTATTAATTATAAAATGAACTTTATCGGAAAAATTTTTAAAAATTACACAAAGTAAATTTTCATGTCCCCATTCAAAATAAGTATTTTATTTGGTCAAATAGATTTTATTAAAGTGATCCAAACTAGATTTAAAGAGGGTTAACCATCAAAAGGTGGTAAATAGAACTTTTAGTGTAAATTATGCTTAAAATTAGATTCATTCACATTTTAAACTTCAAACTTTTATTGGATAAATGTAAATACATTTAAAAAACATGTATAATCATATTGTAGTCAGTTTTGTTCATTTCCATCAATAAAATGTCTAGAAGTTAGCATCCATTTATTATAATATTATTATACTATTAGTGTGTAACGTAATATTTCAAAGAAAATTGTTGTTGTGTATCAGGTATGCTATCGAACATAGAAACACATATAAATTATAATTAATATTTAATTCAAAAATAATAATAAATATGAAAATATCTTATTCTTAATTTTCCTGGGATGTTACAATTATAACCACTGAATTTTTTATTGTTCAACCAAAATCTATATGATGTATCAAGAAACATTATATGACATAATAAGAACAATTTTTTAGTGTAAGGTAGTCAATTGGAATCAAAATAAAGGATAAAAACATTAAAATCCATATCCATGAAACTTTTCAAACCAGATAAGTTATCACGTCCATGGAATTAAATAATTGTCCACATTAGAGAAACATGAATTCTAAATGTTTTTGTATAACAAACATCATATCTCTCAACACCACTGGTGAATAAGTCCTATAATTATTCAGTTAGAGGCTACAAGTGTACATAAACATCATTTTTGTAATTTTGTTTCAATTAATAATCATTAAAAGGATAAATGAGGTTTTTCCCACACACATCCATGGACGTAGATCATAAAGGATCAACTAAACCAACAAATGTTATCATGTGTGATCAACATCTCAAATGGGTTTAGTCTATCTACTTCCAATCCCAATCACCCATTCCTAATATTAGATAAGAAATATGTATGTAATTAATGAAATTTGTTCCACATTTTTAATTTTTTGATGGCATGAATAATCCTTGAAATTAATGATTTAAAGGGAAGTAACACAAAACCACTACTGGTGTGTCTTCTTCCTTCTTCATAATTTTATTATATTGATTCATAATTCCAACATCACCCATTAACTACCATCTATAAGAAGAACATGTTTTTTCAATACTATTTGATTGAATACACTCCCTAATAAATCATCCAATCATTAGGACAATCATGTATTTTATTATAATTCAAACAAATCATGTTAATAACTTTTTTTATATCATAAAAATAATCATGGATCATAAATTTAGGAAATGAATCATTCAAAAATTCTAATACCATGGATATCACTGTATTTGCAATTCTATATAAGCATTTGATATGATACAACTTCAGCAAAAAAAATGTTTTGAATATTTTAAACATCCACCATACATCTCTAGATTTTATTCATCACCTAAATCCTAAAACACATTTTTATAGTCAGTCATGTAATCTATTAAATTATTCTCCATAGAATCGGTATGAGGATTAAATAATATGTTATAATCTTGATCTTGTTTTCCTAGAGTCCCAATAACATCACCTGTCATGTTACTATTTATAGAACCCACAACTGTTTGTTCTGATATGTTTTGATATTGATGTTGTTGTCCTGAAATTTCAAAATATTTTTTATAGGGTTTTTTTATTTCATTATCCATTTTCGCAAATATGGGTGTTCAATATTTTGATTGACCTAAATGATCAATCATTCCGTATTTTTCAATTATCCTTGGAAAATCTTTCACAAATATTGAGTAGGTAATTTCATTGATATAATGTTTTCATAAAATTCTTCCCTATTCAATCATATTATAAATTTATTTATAGGAAATGGACATATTATTTTCCTATAAAAGGATAAATTGGAAACTAAAAAATATAAAAAATCTTCTAAAACTTAGCATACTATGGTTTGTTCCTTGGTATTGTGATTTATCTTTTATCTATATATATGACAATGTTCCTATTCATTATTAGAAAAAATTAAAAAACATAATTATTACTAATTAAAAAAAAGAGATTAATTGAAGTGAAAAAAATTAGCCTATATAGTTATAAGGGGAGTGATATAAATAGAAAATAAATTCAACCTAAAAAAGGAAATAAATATTTGATTTTTATTATGTAAAATAGAATCAAGTCAAAAATTATATTTTTTTCCAAACATGACTTGAACATAAAAAGGAGTAGATTTCCGTATCAGGGTCAAATCCTTAAAAAAGGTTTTGTGCTCAATATTTTTACATTTACTATTATTATCAATGTTTTGAGTGTGTGTAATTTATAAATAGATACTTACATGTAAACTAAGATAGTGTTCTTATTATTGATAAGGGAAATTAAATGATAAAATAATTTGATAAAAATGTACACAGCGATTCAACCCCTCTTAGATTGGTTTCATGATATACAAGGCAGTTTATTCCAATTTTAATTTTTTCTTCAATGGATCTTTTCCTTCAACGATTTAAATTTTTATCTATTTTAAGAAACTTATAACTTTATCCCCCAATTTTTTTAGAAATAATAGATTTTATCATATATATGGGATTATTCATAATATATTTAACAACACATTGAGTGATTTTATAACTATTTTTAAAATCTAAATGCTTCAAATCACAATATCAAGTCATTTTCATGTTGAAATTATTATTATAATGACTAGATAAACCATAGTGATAACATATAATACTAGATATATTTTTTATTTAACATATAGTAAGAATATAATTTAAATATAGATTTCTATTTTGAATAGAATAACCAATTCCTTATCTAATTATAGAATTTTTTCATCATGGAATACTATTTTATAAAAGTATTATCATTATATTTATTGGAAATTAAAATTACTCATTTAAGGAATCAAATATATATTTATTTATAAAATAATATACCATGGTATCATTATAAGAATACTCATCATTATCATGAATTTAAGAAAAACGGAATGTATATATATTTTTTTAAAAATAAAACATATATTATCTAAGTTATATTTTATAATTTTTAAAATCATAAATAAAATTATCAATTGAATATTTAAACACACCCCAGTTAAATTTTATTTCATTTCCCACCTTTTTTTATAATGATATCTTCTGTTTTATTTTAATTTTCCACCCCTCAACTTTTCTTATTCTATGATTATATAAGAAACGTAGTATCCCCAATATTATGAGTTTATTTTATTATAATAGTAAATCCTATACATACACACACTTCAATTATATGTGCAATAAACTTACCATTCGTGGGTACAGTGGACTACAACGACGTGAAATGATTTCATTTGTTTTTCATTGACCACTTCTTGTGGATGGGAATTAAATTGGGAATACTATTTTTAGACGTTATATATGATATTTATGTTTGATTAATGATTATTTAATAATAATATAACACATACCTTCATGATGTCCATTCTATTTAAATACAATAACTATTTTTTTGGACGTGTGGACTACAACCTCCTCAATGTGATGTATTGTGTTCACACTTTAAATTAAATGTATCAAGGATGAGTTCAATAAAAGTATATGATAAATATGAAATAATATTGTTACATTAGTTATATTATAAATACACATAAATACATATATTTCTTTTAATTAATTTCATTAAAAATGATAATAAAATAGAAACAACTTTTATGCGTACGTATGACATACCATATAAATGAAAGTTGAATTTATTTTTATTTTTCAATAATTTAAATGTTATTATAAATACTAAAATACTGAATATATATTATATTTATATCATATTTTAAATACTAAAAATGTATATCATGATCTAAGTAAGAGGATCAAGAATAATAAGTAAAAAAATATATGACAAACAAATCATATATTACCCGAAACTTAACAATAACATGGGGTTGTTAATAAATAGGTAATATAAATTCATAATAGAATTATATACAGTATTAGATATAGGAATATGGTTTTTTGGTATATTTATAATAATATTATATTTATTATAACTAATTTTTTAATGAGTATGATGAGAGTTAAGACATAAGGTAAGGGTTTTCTTATCTCACTTTTATTTTTCTGAGACTTATGCATTAGTCGCCACTTATTTATTTTGTGTGGGGTATATAATAACCATGAATTTATTCTCTTATCATTTTACATACATTTATAATTATTTTAATATCCATGTGATGATATTTGTTTCAGGGTGTTTATGGTTCAAAATTTACCAAATTGGTAATGTAATTGTCGTTAAAGTTTTTCTTTATTTGAGATACATGCAATGTTATGCAACCATATTTTTTTATTGGGGTTTATATAATTACCTTTGACATGTTTTATCATGAATATCATCTTGTAATGATATTTTATGCTTTAGGTAATTTTATTATTTAATTTTTTTTATTATTAAATTTTATCAATGTGAAAATAGTTTATTTCTATATTCTCTTCGTTTATCACAATTTTTGTTGAATACGATTCCATTGATGAAATATTTGGATTCAACCCCAATGAACACTCATGAAATTTCTTGTACTCTGGTTATTAATGATTTTATAATTTATTGATACCATTTTCCACTAATTGGTACTTCATATAATTAAAAAATTGATTTTATGAAAATATCATTTTATCTCTCTATTTAGTTGGAAATCTATGTTATTTCACAAAATATTTCCTAAAATAATTAAAAACATATTTTCTGTCTATAAATTTTTTTTTACAAAAAACAATATTTATTTATATTTTTTAAAATTATTTTCAACAAAAAATGTTTTATTTTTTATTCAATAATTCTTTATATATATTCAATGAATTTTAAAATAAAAATGTTTTTGATGCTTATTTAGAAATTTTCAATGTATTTTGAATGGAAAAGGTTTTTAAATTGTTTTAAATCATTATTTATATTTTTTAAAATTATTTTCTTATAAAATGTTTTCCAAAATGTTTTGTAGGTTCCATCATATGTTTTCAAATTATGTTTAACAAAAATGTTTCTAAAATATATTCAGTCATTATTTTTATGTATTCAAGGTATTTCATAGAAAAAGGTTGTCAATTTTTTTCAAGGGAATGTGGTTTTCAATATGTTTTCATACATCCATTATTAATTTTCATGGAAGATGTTTTACAACTTCCTTTCTAAGTTATCTTGTTTATTTTCAATAAAAATGGGTTTTAAAAAGGTTTATGTTTTGAAAAGAAATTTTAAAATGAGAAAGGATATTTTACTCATGAAATATTTTTAAAATATTTCAAAAATATTATGTTCTATATATAGTGAAAACAATTTGTGTTACTCATGCATTACTGGGGATATGATCTAGAGATTTCATTCACATTGTTTCTCTAATTATTTTTTCACTAGGATTTTTTTTATTTTTAATAATACAATAAATTATTGTTTTAGTGAGAACCCAACATGAAGATGATCAATAACAAAAGAAATCCCTATGGGATCTTTCATTACTATAATTATATAGACCAAAACCAAAACAACAAAAGACAAATAGGCAAGAAAATAAACACCACCCCAAAATACTGAAAACTATACAAACAATTTGGTCGTATAACCCAGTTAATTCAATCACAAATCCCGAGAACAAATATATCTCATAGAGCCTATTCACATCACCAGTAACAACTATCACGTTACATATCCTCATGACTACATCTCGATCGATGTTGTTCGAAAAGAAAGAAGGTCATAATAGTGGAGCTGAATACATGGGATGGGAACCTTGAGTGAAGCCAAGGATCTAAAAATAGGAATGAACAAGTTTTCATTGAGATGTCATGATATAACACCACAATGTAAACTATAAACTTTCATCAAGATCCAAATATCACACCGAAAAACTCCAAGTGAAGGATTACAATAGACGGAGACACCATTACTATCCCAAATCACTAATGAATCCATCGAACTTAACCAGATATGGGGTTGAGTATGAAGGACATGGCTACAAGTGAAGAGGAGAACCATTGATGGTAATAACTATGACTTGTAAAAAAATCATAAAAACCACACTGGGCCAGAAAATATCGAATCAAGAGAATGTACCTCCAAGAACATTGAAACCCACCAAGAGGAACTCAAAGGATGGTGAATGAAAAAGGGTGATGCATCATTAGGGCTCCGAATGTGAATCCAAAGGGCCACAAACTATATTGAAGAGCCAAACATTCAACCACATCTAGACCTAAGTAAAGTGATGAACCAAATGTGATCCAAGAAAAAAACCTGATAAGAAATAGGGAAGGAACTAGTAGGGCAACATCACTAGCACCTGGCATTCCTAAGTATTCTATCTACGTTGGCATAATGACCGTGTTTGATGGAGAAAACCATACCACATTAAAAAAATCAGTAAATATAGCAATAATGGGACATGGAAAATACCACCTATATTGAATAGAACCTCATCCAAAGAATTCTCAAGAATGAAGGCACTGATACTTCTTGGGGGCCAGAAGGTAGAGAAGCTCATGGAAGAGAAGAATGATTCGAGGAGAGCGACCATCATTGTTGAAAGAATGGGGAGATACCCCTTTCTATTTCTTGGGGGTATATAATTATTAATCAAACTTATTTTATAGGTTATCATATGATGAAATGACTTTGATGCCATCCTATTTTCTATGGGTTATGATATGAGTACATGTTTATGATACCCAAATGATTTCATATGTTATTATTTGATAAATTTTTATGATATAGTGTAACACATATGTATGATTTCAATATTATATGGGAGGGACCTATATCTCCCTTTAATTCATTGGATAAATATTTAAATCTCATGAGACAGACATAGCTGGAACGGGGAGTGAAATCCGTTCATTAGATGATTTTTCTCACTATGATTATCTTGGGAGAGATCCATGACTACTAAGATATTCATGGGGATGAAACATGACTACCAAGATAGTTTGGGGTGTGTACCAATACCACTAATTTGGCCTTATCAATGAGGATTTTCTACTATTTAAATAATTTTATATGATTATGTGTGTGCCAAAATTCCATGTCTTATTCCAATGTTATGCTTTCATGGATATGCTCTTGATTACTAAATGATTCATGTATTATGTACTGCCAATTTTTATTCCATAATTCTTATCTATTATATTTTATATGTAGGGTGTGATCTTCTACTTTCATGATCATGTTAACAAACACTTATGATCATGTTTGTTCTTACCTATCTCCCTTGTTTATTTATACTGTGAATCAGAACACACACCATTTCATGTTACATTTCCCCAGGATATGAAGATTTTTATTATGTAAATGGATTTAATAAGGGTGATAGTTATGGAGAACCTTGTGGGAAATGTTATATCCCCCTTATATACTAGTGTTTCTATTTCCATGATTCCAATGGCACTAAAATGATATGGTATTTGGGAATCACTTTGCGTAATGTATTAATTATTCTGTAAAAATTATGAAATTTTCATTTATGATAAGAGAGGGTCTAAATATATAGGTTCTCCAAAACATTAGGGTGATTTGAGTACTTAATACTCAAACCTCTCACTAAATATTTCCAGAATATCACTTGAAAACTACCTCTTATTGACCACATTCAATAATCCTAAAATAAAAGATTCAACACATCATTATAGAAAACTTCCATAAATCTCAAAATAAATTTTATTATTCAATAACATTGAAATCTATATAAGATTAATGGAAATCCATTAATTATTATTAAAACATTAAATTTCCATCTCAACATCACCACTATAAATGACATTATGAAAAAAATCATATTGTTCTTAAAAAAATGTTTCTAGTTAAAATTTATTTCAATTATTTCATCATGTGATACTTTTTCTGGGTTTCCATTACAGCCTCATAGAAAAATCATAGAAACATTTCAAACAACTTTTATTTCTTATGATAACATATTTTTTTAATGTCTCTATTCGATCTTCCCTATAAATTACATAACGCATAATTTTTTTGGATTATACTTTATCGGATGGGCTCTAATAGGTTTTAATATCCCTCTATCCAATAAACCCTTGGATATCTAATATTATTCTTCTATCAGATGAATTCATTGAACTGCATTAGTTGAATTTGTATCACTCATCCCGATTTCTTTATAATACATTGCCTGTTGATATCGCTCAGATATATATATCTTATGAAACTGTCCAAAAACCATAAAATCCTCTGTATAATGTTTTTTAATTGAATATTTAATCTGATGAAAATCACAAAGAAACTATATCTGATTAAATTATTCAAATCCTTTTTAGTTCGATGATATTCACACATTTTACCAATATATAAACATCAAAAGGAAACATGGTCTTGATCATTGGATAACTTCTTTCCAATAGAGTCTATCGAATGAATCACGAAGTTCATTTTATTGAAATAATACTTCCTTTTAAAATTTATTGCATCTTGAAAACTTACTTTGTTTTTTCATTATAAATTCTTCACATAAAATCTCAGTCTTTGTACAATCCCATCAAGTGCACTTCATAATTTTTGTCATTGAACATCAATCAACACTTCACAATGTTCTAGAATAATATTTCAATTGAGTTCCATTGAAACATGTATATCCTTATGACATGAATATTTCATAGTATCTCATCATTATCCCCTTTAGACATGGGGTAATTGTACAAACTTGTATAATATGTTTTATTCATCTAAAAATAACCATCAATCACTTCCAAAAGTCATTATGATGTATGATCAATGACAAAACTACCACTTAGAAATATATGATATTTTTTCTAATAATTATCTTTCTAATTTATCCATGAATGTAATTTTTAATAAATTATTTCAACCAGTTTACTGATCATTATAGTTCATTGACATCACTCTGATGTCATTATGAATGTTCATTCAGTGGTCTCCCTAAATGTCTTATGTTAGAGAGATATTACATAATGGTCAATCCAATTGGACATTCAAATATAATCATGACTTTAAAAGTGTCAATCCATTGGTAACTATGTATAATGTCACAATGTAGAAACCTTTGTTTGATGTTTCTACTCGAAAACAATCAACTGATTACCTTAGTCAGATCAATATCACTATCATTGTCCATTCAGAATTTTAATCTCCTTTTTTTCTGTATCTCAAGATTAATAAGAAATAAATTTATGTATAATTCATGAATATAATTAACAAACATGTTTCTCCAAACATAATCCATATGTTTGGGATATTAAAAATAGAAATCTTTTCATCAAAAGTAAGCTCAAAGCCATCAAATAATATTCAACATTTATGTATGGGATAATATTGACCTCCAATAAGGAAAGAACATCATTTAAATATTTTATAAGATAATTAGACATAGTAACTTCTTTTCTTCTTCATCTATTTATCTGTGCTACATCATAATTAATTAAAGTCATGGAGACACCAACCTAACTTTCAAACATATTCTTATTTAAAAATTATTCAACTTCTTAACTTCAATAGAATCATTATATTAAATCGAATACCATTGAAAAATAATGAAATTCATTGGAACAAAATTAAAAACAGAAATATAGTGTTACCTTCAATATATTTTTTTTGTATTTCTTTTAATACCTTTAATGTAATTCCTAAACGAATATGTCAATATGTGAATCATTCACACCCTTTATGCTTATACATTCCCTCCCCTTTATATTTCCCAAATTCATTTAATTTCACTCTATCACCCATTATTTGTGAGAAATTAAAATACATTAGGAAAATTGTAAAAGTTTATTTTTAATATATTTTCCATTAACCATTTCACTCTAAGTCTATGAGGGATATTATTGGTGTTTAAAATTAGATGATTTTGTTTAGACAACAATGTTATCCCTTAATAAATGATCTTGATACCTCATGAAATCATAACTCATAAAATTAACTTCATGGGTTGTCTAAATTTATTACAAAATAAAGATTATAATAGATATGTTAAACACATGTAAGAAAAAAAATAAAATCTTGAACTCACTTCAATAAATAGATTAAAAACATCCGATTGAAACAATCCACATATGTAACCTTGGAAAAATTTCATATATCTAATTTTATGTTGTCATTTTAAAATTAAATTTCACCCATTTTTTCTTATGTTTGTTTTTTTATAACAAAGAATGTTATATTTAAGAGGTATTTACCTTTGATAATTTCATCCCTTTAGGAACATTCATGAATAATCCTATTTTTATGCGATAACAATTTTTTTTATAATCTTCATCTTTCTCCAAATGTCTCCCCATCAAGGAGACATTTTATATGATATTCATGATTGTTAATCTCTTAAATGAATATTATTTAGAAAAAATATATTGATAATGAACCAAAATTTATCTTTCTTGTGCTGCGATCCAGGATATCAACAATTTCTACGTCTTTATAAAGGACGATCTTCTCCAAAATTTTCCATTAGAATTTTAAATGTAAGATCAAATCAAGATGGGATATTCTATTAGTTTATTATCATGTGTTGAATGAAACAATAATAAATTCATTAAGGATTATCATATTATATGTTCTATGATCAATAATCTTAATAAAGATCCTATGATAACAACATTACCTTTAATTCCTTCCATTGAACGATAAAATACAAGAAACAAATCTTAAGGGAATAAGGTGTCTCTTCCATCCCTCATAATGTGAAAAATAAGGATGATATAGTTCTCTCATCCATGTTTATCCATTTCATAATCTCTTCATACATTCACATAGTAACATCAATTATGACTAGGTCTGTGTGGATCACATTACATGTTTAATTTCTTTATGTCTGAAAATTCTTTTCTTAACTCCTTTTAAATCACAAGTATAACCTAGTGAATATATCATCTTCTTTAAGAAATATTATAATATATGAATTATTCTAGAAAAATATATATGATTGAGTCCAACCATGTTTCCCTATATACACATAAATTATTTCCCTTCACGTGGACCATTTTCTTCTACTTTTTCATTATCCTTTTCTTATGCCTCTATTTTCCTCATTCCATCCAAATCCTCTAGTCAGATTACTCTAATATTATTAATTACATTAAAAATAGGATTGGATTTTCCACATGAAATTATTTGAGTTATATATTTCTTATTTATTATATTGAATGATGTAATTTTCTTCAAATTCTTGGTTTTTGGATCTAAGGACTTCTCAGTTTTCCTTATTTAAATATTCTTAGAAGTGTTTTTAGTTACTACATTTTTATGAATAATTTCCAAGGTTTATTTTTCATTAATAACCAAATTAGGAGGTATAATTTTCACAATAAATTTAGATACATGTTGAGATTAACTTTTACCAACCTTGTAACTATCATTATCATATACAATATAGATATTTTTATGCTTTTCAAATTTCATTGAAGTATATTGATTTCTCTTACCCTATGGATGATGCTTCATTATATTTTTCTTACCTCCACTTGACATGGTATTCTATTATAACTTTTAAGCTATAGGATCATACCAATAATATAATTCAATAGTCCTATATATATATTAGAACAATCCTTAAGACAAAAAACATTGTATTTTTATTGAAATTCAATGATATTTTTGTGTCTACATCATAAATATTTGGGACCTTCATGGTAAAAAATCATCCATAAAATTTTTCTTATCCATAATGGACATGGTCGTAGGATTATAATAAAATTTATTCATCAATAATTATAAATTTCTTTTCTAACATAAACTATTCATGAAAATAAATTGATAAACAGTATTAAGTTATGACATGATTAGTACATCTTTCTACACTACAATTTTAGGTCGATCATATAATTAGGTCATTATATTATTATCACATGTTATTGTAAATTTGACCGTATAATCATTTAATGATCATTTTTTAGCAACAAAAAAATTATCCTTCTTTTTTAATGAATCAATATGAATCTTTTACTAATTGAAAAACTTGACATCAAATTCTTGACATCGCATATTTTGGGTTCTTTCTAATCATCAATCATAATCCACTTCTCTTCAAAACTATTATTGACTCTTTAAATTTCCTCTTCATACAAATTAATTTTTTTTGCATCAAATATTAGAGTTCCTTGATCTTTTTTGGTTTTATTTACAACTGAAAATTATTAAAATCAATAATATTATTCAAATATTTTTTAAGTGTGTGGACACTTTCTTCCAGAGTCTTCTAGACTCAATATTTCTATTTAAATTCTTTGATCCATTTTTATTCCAAATTTTATGTACTTATTTTCATCTCCACCATTATTGGTTTAAATTATCCTACTTGTTTTGAGAGATATATATATTATATAACATTTTTTTCAAATACTTCTCTATATTATATACTTATTCCCCCATATAGGTGATTTATTTTTGATAATTTTAATGTATACACAAAAAATAGATTATTTATGTTGGAATTAAATGTATAATATCATTCAATATTAAATTTGATAGATATTGAGAAGTTTTAGATAGATCAACATCACCACTTATACATGTATATTCAACATGAGGAAAAGTTTTACATTAATATTTAAATATCATATGATCGCTTAACATTATTCATTTACATGGGGTAGAAATGTTGTGATCTCCTTAGTGCCATGTTGAACGACATATTAATTTCCTTCCATGATAGATATATCTTCATTGTTTTCATGGAAAAGAGAACCTAATATATTTTATTCCTCAGATAAGAAATATATCTTCTTCATATATTTTTATCTTTATTTTTATTACACATCATGGCCATGGTAGAAATAGAATTCTTCTCAGAGATAATTGAATCATAAATAATGTCCCATTATTGTTAACAAAGAAATGAAGCTCAACCCATCAAAAGAAAAATTACATCAATATAGGGAATCTAATAAAGGTGAACCAAACATATGATACCAATTGAGAGGAACACTTGAGGATATACATTGCACTAAGATGGGGGTGAATTGGTGTTGGGAAATTTTTATCCAATTATAATATTTCATCCCTTTACCTATTATACATATTAGGATCTTGATTCAACTACTATAATTTCCATATTAGATTCATGTATATGAAAACAAGATTAAATAGAAAACTGTATTTTTACTTCGTTCAGTACTTAGTGAGAGTATCCAGTACTTATCACATACGAGGATGATCAATACACAGATTCTACTAAATAATTAAATTCATGTTACATTGGGGTTTCTAGAACTCAATCCATAAAATATGTGTGGTAATATACACATTAATTTGGAGATTTAAATAATCCAAAAAACATGGAATTTGGATGATCATGTCAAATATGTATCACCATTATAGTTCATTACAATTCTTGCATAGAGGGTCTCCAACTTCTTCAATTACTTTTCCGCACTATGAAATCATTCCACCTTTTGAGACTTATGATTGATAGAACTATGTCATGATTTTCTCTAATTTCTTCTTATTCACTTTTTAATCTCAAAATAGTTGACATAAATGTATCCTTCATCATCATTATTTATTCAAAACCTGTTCAATTAATCCACTCATTTATCTTGTTTATCCGATGTTGATTCGTCCGATAAAAGATTGACCGATCCTACTTCTCCTTCTTCTTGCGATACATGTCCATCTGTAATGTCTGAAATATATGTTTTTTTGTTGTAGTTATTATAATTCCTTATTATTATTTCTATTTATATAATATCTAGTTGATTGTAAAACGTTTTCCAATGTATTTTTGAACCATTCTACTAATGGTGTTTTGTTTCTCTATCTAGATCATTCACGTCATCCTATACCACCTACACTATCTGGTACCTCTACATTTGATTATTCATCCTAAATAAGAATTTATCTTAGTATTCATGGTCAAAAAAAATTACGGTAATTGAATTCATTATCATAATTTATATATTCATAACTCTATATTTCATCACATATCTCTCAGCACATTAGAACCCCTTTATATATGCATCAGTTCTTCTACAATTTAGGGTTAAGCGTATAATTCAAAATCAAACTTCATCCTCAATATTTCTAGTGACCCACACAAGAAAACCCTATTTCTAAATATATTAAAGAATTATAAAATATATAAGTCAACCAAAAATTTTGTGAAACTTCCTTTGTTATCAACATCAATCTTCTTTTTTAATTATCCTGAAATACCCCAAAGAATCTTGGTCATCCAAATGTGATTGTTGAAATGTTGACCGTCTAACTCACCATAACCTTAGTAAATTACTTTATGAGAAATTCATTAATTTTATTGACCATTAAATCTCATAAATCATCATTGAACTTATTCCATTTGGTAAAAATCAACTGGTGTTCATTCACCACTTCATAAGAACTTCGGAAACCATTCACAATAATATTATTTCTTTTGATAATTTATTTTTTTGTTGAATGTTTTCAATCATCCTTTGAATTTTTATCAGGAATACATTCATAGAGAACTTACTCAATATATTAGGTTCTAAGATTTACATTATTTTCTTCTATTCGATATACCCTTGGATATTTTCTCTACTCATTCTATCTGATTCCTTTATATAACTCTATCTGATGACTTTGAATTACTCAGCCCAACGTATTTGGAACACTTTTTCTAATGAAATCACTTAGAGACCTATATCTGATGAATTTTTTTGGCGACCACATCAAACTCTATATAATGATATCTGAGGGAATCTTATGTTTAATGAATATCACTCAAAAGCCTATATCTGAGGACTTCATGTTGCGACTTATTCATTTGATGATCTTAAAATATTTCCGCTAATTTTTAACATTGTCAGAACACATTTTCATGATCATTAAAGAATATATGACTAGAACAGTCTTTCTAATGACTCCACAAGTTCATTAAATAGAATTTATAAAACCTTATATTCATGAATAATTGATCTATTCTTTCCTTATTAATTCATTGAAACATCTTCACCTAAAATATATATCTTTGTAAAATTCCATCTAATGGACTTCTTAAATTTATTCATGAAACTTCATTCATAACCTCATTTTGTTTACGAACCAAATATCCACTATGTTCCAACATATTGTTTCTAGATTCACAACTTGAAAATTTCATATCTTCTCATCAATATCCTCATAATACTTATGATGATTGAACTCTCATTAAAATTCATTTTGATTATTCTAAAAATTATATTGAATCATGGATATAAGGAATTGTTATATTTGATTAATGAATAACATATCACATAGAAATTAATGAATTTTTTATTAATATTTATATATATGATTTATCAATGAATTTAATCTACCAAACATTTATTTCGACCAGTCAGAAGATCAAATTAGTTTGTTCACATTAGTATGTTGTCAATATGAATGTCCATTTAGTGGTCACCCAAAAAAATTTATATCTGATAGACTTTACATATTATTCCTTATGATTAGAATTTACTCTATAATAAATAATTCATTAAATATTATCCATTTCACACTATAGAAACCCAGGCTTAACACACATGGATATTAAATCATTTAAGATGAATATTTAGTACATTATAAAAGTACATGCCTGAGGACCAAAATAGTTTAGTGTCTTTTGGTACTAGAAAACCAAATATTCTATCCCAAAAAATGATCGTCAAAATATGCCAAAAATATATCCACCTTTATTACTTATACATAAAACCATTCTTCATTATATGGGGAAAGGATTCTAAATAAAGGGGTGAGCTGAGATGGCCTGTGAGGTTAAATAAAAGTAATGCATAATAGTAACATGAAAAAGGGAATTGAAATTAAAAATAGAATTTTAAGATCATACCATTTATAATAGAGACTATAGTAAATATTGATAGTTCATAATACATATATAATAATGAAATAAAAAACATAATCCAGGAAAGAATAAATTATGCAATAATCATGCATTGTGGAAAACACAAAAGCATACAAAAACCCGATGTCAAGGTGTCATTACAAGGAATTTGTAACATGGAATGCCTCAGTTAATGACCCTTATAACTACTTCGGGCTTGGGATGACCACTTGTGTACCCTCTTGTTTTGTGAATGGTATGTCCTCCCATGCACCTCTTATTTCAGGCTTGGTATATCCTCTTGTCTACCCTTCTGTTTTGATCTAGGGACGTCCTCCCATCTACCCACTTGTTTCAAGCATTGTATTTCCTATTATATACCCTTATATGTTGGGATTGGGATTCCCACATTTTTACCCTTTTATATCATTAAACAAATCTCAATAATGAATTCATTAGATGGAGATATTGGTCCCACCCATACTATAATAACATCATTAACCATGTGTTAGAAATTAAAACATTCATCATACCATTACCCAAAAAAAGAAATAGTTTTCATAAACACAATATCAATACCCATGAAAAAAATGGGTATCACTATAATTTCATCACATCATAAGCTATAAAAAAGAGGTAGGTTTCATCAACATTTCATTGAATCATAGACCATGAAAATAAGTGGGTTTTAAAACAAAGTAAATGATATATATATATATATATTTAAGTAGGGTTATTATATAATGTATATAATATAATTTCACCAAACTCATCCTTAATACATTTTATGTACGGTGTTAAAGAATCAAATCGCTTTTAGGGGGTTGTAGTCCGCACATCCTCAAATGATATTATAATATTTACTCCAAGTAGAAAATAGAGATATATGTGTTTTAAAAGATGAAGAGAAGTTTAAATACATAATAAATTTAATATATGTAATATATAAAATTATTTTCCATCCTAATTTTCACTATAAGAGGTGGTAAATGAAAAATTAACAATGATCAATTAGTTAGGAAGTAGTTCACCGTACTCATAAAAAATATGTCAGTTAACAATTAGATTGATGTGTGTGTAAATTTAGGTCAAAACCTTAGCAAACAATAAATAATATATTTAAGAAAATATTTTTTTATAAAATCCTGGAATAAAGAGTGTGGAGGTTTGGAAAAGGAAAATAAAAGAAAGAATATTGAGATAAGAGGTTACCTCTTAATCAGGTAACTCCTTTTGGTGTGTACCTATAGGATTACTTGGATTACTTTATTCCAAAGGGGAGGGTTCTATAAGGAATGTAGGAATTTTGAGATATGTATTTGGAAGATCATGGAGGAACCTAAGAGGTTTTATAGGTGTGAATTAGATGTAGAGATGGTGGCATTTTATAGAATAGGAAAAGGACTCACATAGAATTTTTTAAAACAAGTTAAGTGTATACATGTACTTACCTAAAAATGTCTTAAAAATCATAAAAATAATTAATGGAATGTTTATGGCCGAAATAGGGCTATTAAATGGGTGTTGGAAAGGTGGACAAGTCATTTGGCCCCTTAATATTAAGGTTTAGTCTCAAATTATGCTTAATTTGACCTTACTCGCCATGATAAATTTTAATCCAGTTTACTAATCTTTTTGGTAGAAAATTAACAAGATATAATTAGAAAATAAATATTATAATTATTAAAATTTATTATGTCCATCTTTTTAATTTAAATTCATAGAAGCAAAAAAATTTCTATTAACTCTAATCCCGAAGATGGGATGAAAGAACGAGTATTTAAAGTAGAAAAATGTTCAAAAGTTTTTAATGTTTTTATATACAATACAAACTGAAATTGATTATAATGAACTGAATTGTATTTATATATTTATAATTTATCTAATTTTACATTAAACCTTTTTTAAAGTATAATTTAACAATAATAATTATTTAAATTAAAATGAATTTGTTATATAAATGTTGTATTTTTCACTATTTATCAAAAAAATGATGTTTCATTGAAAAATCACAAAAATTCACCCAAATATAATTTTTGTACTCTGAATTCAAAAATGTAGTTTATTTTATGAAATTAAATTTCTTTATTTTTCCAAAATTATTATTATTTTTCTTCGTTAACTGATATGAAAAGCATTTCATTTGAGAAAATATTATTTTTAAATATACAAAGGCTTTAGAAAATTATATTTTTCATTATAAATATTTTTTATTTATATAGAAAAATTGTAAAAATATTTGAAATGTAATTATTACTATTCATATTACTATGTTTTAATGGATAGGGTATAAATTACTCATTTAAATAATTATAACAATAAAATAATGTTTCATAGAAACACAATATTGAATGTAACATATGCTAAGTCAGTGTTGTGTGTAGTGCATTCCAAGTCTGTGTTGTGTGAAGAGAAATCCAAGTTAGTGTTGTGTGTAACGTAATCCAAGTTAGTGTTGTATATAGCAAAATCATAGTTGGTCTCATGTGTACTGTAATCAACGTTGGTTTCATGTGAAAGAAAGGATTGAATTCTTTTTTTAATATATATATATATATAATTACTTCCAATGTCACTTGAAATAAAAATATCAAAAAGATTAAAATAATTTGAAACAAATAATACACAAATTCATGGGTTGTTACATTATACTCATTAAAATGAATTTTCCCCTCAAAATTTTTCTAGTTTATCAGATGTTTAATTCTTTAAAGTTTCATTCATTGAATCCTACATCGTAAAAACCAATATTAAATCTTCCATTAAAAAGGGAATGTTGGAACCATATTTCCAAAGTAAAATATAACTAGGTTTCCACATACAGGAACATAAGTGGGAAGTGAAAACATGGGCATGGAAGAAAAATATAACTATGAAGTTCTAATAGAGAATGATAGAGAAAAAAGGTCTCAAGAATGATAAAAATTAGAAATCCATAAATCTTTGATGAATTAAGGGACCATATGTTCCATTGAAAGAAGTTGTACTGGGATAAATATTTTTTATTTCATGATCATTTTTCCTAACAATTATGAATTTTCATTAAAATATATACTTCCATGATTTCCGGACAACAACAACCTTTTGTGTTCCGTAAACTACTTCACCTATTTTTCCAAAAATAAATTTTATTGTTTCATTCTTGAAGGTATACAAGATAATCAGATCCATGATATTACATCCCACCTATCATATGTAATAATCAACACAACGTTTTTAAAATATTTTATCAAATATTCATAAATACTCATGTGTTTTGATAATAATTTATTCTCAAAAACATCACCCACTATTTAATTTGATCATTCCATAAATTGATAACCTCATAACCCTTATTTGAAAAAAATAATCAATGATTTAGAAATAAAGTCATTAATTTAGGAAAATATTGAACCCCATATATCACAAAGTACAACTTGGTTGTCACATTCCCAGCATGTTAATAAACTCGTCGTATATTCCCTTAAAACATGTTAATAACATTAAAAACTATAAATCCTTTTAGAAAACCTCCATGATTCTTTAATCCAATGATCACTGAATATATTCTTTAAATCCATGATGTTGGGAATTTCATCCTTTATGAAATAAACTATTTTTTTCACCACTCAGTTCCAGTGTAATCTATACCATCGAATTTACTTATTTATATTAAACGTATCATTATAAAAAATTAATATCTCAATTTCATTCATTAATTAAGGACCACCTTCCCTTAATCAAAATGTTACAAATATATTAAATAACATCACTATGTCTTCATTACTATCAAACATGTCCATTGCAATCCTCAATGAAAAAATATAATGGAAATACGTATACACTTCATTATTCATATAACATAATCATTTAATTTGAAAACATTAATACTTCATTAACCACACTTTATTATTAAACCATTAATCAGATTTCAGAATCATATTCATTTATACCTCTTTCCTTTAATATGAAATATAAATCAGGTGTCAAGGGTTCTCAACTTCAATCTAATCATGATTCTTATGAGAAATATAAATACTAATGAAAGAACATCACATACCTTTCACATATCATTTGTAGACTCATTATCAATAGAAGTATAAAAAATAATCATACCACCAACCAAATAATCATTATGATATTTACACATGGGAAATTGATAGTCATAATTCCAATACATTCCACATCTGAAACATTCAATATTAAACTTTTTCTTTCTTGTTCTCTCCATTGACTAAAACCAAAAATAATGGGGTGAGAAACACATATCATATATGAATGACATATAATGATGAAAAATTAGTTATAGGATGCCTTAATCATGACACCTACATTTTAATTAATGACACCTTAGGTTTATTAAAAGTTATTAATAGCCATATTTTATTCAATTCTTTTATAATTGTTTGTGAAGAGTGTGTGAATTTCCAAAATAATATCCCCTATGAGTGTCAAATATGGTGTGTAGAAAGCCTCGTTTTCATTTACCAGAGTACCCCAAATCACGCATGGGACATATTAACAGAGTTATTACCCCAATGTACATATGTTCCAGAGCCACATTCACTTATAGTATCTAGATATGAATGTATTTCGAGGAAAAAACTCATTGTATCCTTTACCAAAATTACAGAACATCTTCCAAAACGTTGACCCATCCTAATATATATCCTTAGAGACGTCCCTGGATATATGCAAATAAATATACCAAGGTATCTCACTAATTTTTTTAACATCTTAGTTTCCCATGGTTGAATAAACCTTTCATCTCATACCAATTATAGTGACCGAGGATTAACACACATTGATATTACATTATTTTACATGAATATTCAATAAAATACAAAAATTCATTCTTTTGGACCGTAATAGTTTATGTCTTTGGAAACACAAGAAAAATCATCTATCATGGTGAAAGAACATCAACATCTCCAAAAAAGATATCCTCTTTTAATACTTATACCTAAAACATTTCTTTAATACATAGGGAAATGAAACATAATAAATGAGTGTGATTGGATTTTCATTAATGGTATATAAGTATAAGCATAAAATGAATAAAAGCGCATGGAACATGAACATAGAATTTGAAGATCGTACCCTACATTTTAGATTTCATAATAAATATTGGTAGTTTATAAGATATGAATCATAATGAAATAAATAAGATAATAAATGAGAGAATAACATAGTAAATTGACATAGAATTATGTAAAACTCATAAACATATAAAAAACCTATGTCAAGGAATCCTACCATGGTCTTCATAACATGTTAGGATATGGTTATTGACATGTGTCCCTACATTGGGAATGGTATGACCTCTTATGTACCCTCTCGTTTCATTAGTGGGATGTCCACATGTTTAACCTCTTTTTTTTAGTCTTGGGAGGTCCTCCCATTTACCCGCTTGTTTTAGGATTGGGATTTCCTTCCATTTACCCTCTTATTCCAGGCCTGGTATGTCCCCCCATTTAAGCTCTTGTTTAGGTCTTGGGATGTTATTCCATATATCCTATTATATCAGGCTTGGGTTTCCCTCCCATGTACACTTTGATCTGATAATACATTTATCATTACCCAATGCATTGGAAAGAGAAATAGTCCCCACCCATATTATAATAAAATCATTCATACATGCACGACAAAATAAAACATTCATCATATCATGAACCAGAAAAATACTTAGGTTTTATAAGATTGAAATCACAACCCTTGGAAAGAAATGGGTATTATTAGCATTTCATAACCTCATAACTTATAGATAATATATTGGTTTCATAACCATTTCATCAAAGAACAAACCAAGAAAAGAAGTGGGTTTCATAAGCGTATAACCCGTGGAAGAGAAATAGTTGCCATAAGCATAATTACATAAAAAATAAGACATTAAATATGGAATTTTAATTTAACCTTTGTATCATTTAATATATGGGATTGAACAATATCAACAAATGTCATATTAGACAGATAATGTAATGGAATTATATTTTCAAAACATTTCATTAGAAAAATATCCTTTATTATTTGAGTAATTATCCTTAAAAATAAAAACATTTGAAAACAATATCCTTTTAAAATAAATTGAAAACATGGAAATATGGATTTAAAACATCTTTAAAACCCATTTTATTGAAATCCTTTTTCCTTGAGAACATATAAAATAAACTTCAAAATATTTTAATAATTTTTTTTAAAAAATAGATTTAAAAACATATAAAATAAGATTCCAAAAATAACAAATTAAAAATAATATACGTTTAAAACTATTTTCATTGATATTTTGAAAATATTTTTGAAAATAATTTCTAAAACATTTCTGAATGCAATTTTTTAAACATGGTTTTTGAAATAAAATTGATTTTTAACTGAATAGAGAAATATAATCAATTTTTTATTAATTTTTTTATTAATTATATTACATTCCAAATGATTGAAAGTGGTAATCATTAGATGATGTTTCCAGAATAAATAGTGTATATGGAAACTCGTGATTTTTCAAGAGAGATGGATCATAATATTTCATTTAAGGAAGTATAATCATTAATAATAATGAAATGCTTTGAGATTGTTTTAATAATCTCTTACCACTTGATTACAAGGGATCACACTCTCCATGTAAATAATAGAATTAAATGAAGCTTCTGGAATCATGAAAATAAGTTTATTAATGATATAAAATTTCATATGGAAGTATATACACCATTAAAAATAATTTAGGTTCATAACAAAACATTTGTCTCAGAGAAGGCCAATTGAGACAAAACTGTCTTACCAATTTAGTATCTTTTGAAAAATTAACACTATGAAATAAATATAATATAATGAGTATGTAAATACACATAAATTTAAGTATAATAATTATATAAAACATAAGTGGTCATTATACACACCACACAAAAGGAATCAGTGGTGAATAAAGCTTGTATCTCATAGAAATAAAAAGTGAGATGAAATCCCCTTACATTGTGTCTTTACAATCATCATTATTTTTTAAACCTCTTGTATAAAACAATATATTAAATATTTTTTTAAGAAACATATTATTATATATAATAACATAAATAAAATGATTATTACTTCATATAACGTGCTTGTTGGAAATTTCTTTTAAAGGTATTACATGAGGTAATATTAGCTTTATTTCTCTATCGTGTCTCACATAGTTATATATGGGGTCCAAATGATTATATCATTATGTAAATAATGTAAACCATGATATAAATATCATTTATATTCATTATATTTTTATCATAATAATTTATAAAATATATAATTATGAAATGGAATACACAGTTCATGGAGACGGTATGCAATACGTATGGTTGATCGTTGTTTCTGTTTATTATTTTCGTATTGAAAGAAAAAATTAGATGAAATATATGTATATATATAATTATTATATTATAATTAATATATCATATATATCATATAATTTTACAAAACCCATCCTTAATACATTCCATGTATCCTGTGAATGAATCAAATCACTTTGAGGGGGCAGGAGTCCACACATTCTCAAATGAATTTATCTAATTTACACCAAATGGTAAGTAAAAAAAATATGTTTAGTAATTGGAATAAAAAAGATTAAATAAATAATAAATATAATATATCATATATATAAACATATTTTCTTTCATAATTTCCACAATCATAGGTGGAAAATTAAAAATGAATAATCACCATTTAGTGAGGCGGTAATTTTCAATACACATAAATAGTATATTTGATACCCGTTAGATGTTTGTGTGTGTAAGTGTATAAAACAATTTGCATAAAAGAATACAATAATATTGAATATTCATATTTTTTATAAAATTTTGTAGCAATGATATTTCAGGGGTGGATAAGTAAAATAAATTAAACGAACTTGAGAGATGATCTTACCTCTTAATCGAGTAACTCCTTTAGGTTTACCCCAAAAGGCGTTGTTGGATTGATTTCTTCCCAATGAGAGGCTTATAGAAGGAAGGTATGAATTTTGAGAAGTTTATTTGGTAGATATTGGAAAAAACAAATTTTTTATCGGTGTGAAGAATGGGTAGAGGCGGTGGCCTTTATAGGGAAGGAAAACGACTCACTTGTAATTTTAGAAAACAAATTAGTTGTAAACAAGTTATTACCTAAAAAAGTAATAAAAAATAAAAGAAAAAAAAATGGAAGGTTTGTGGAAGAAATATATCCATAAAATGGGTTTTTTACTAGTTTATAAGTCATTTAGGGCCCTAATAATAGGGTTTAGATCCTAATTAATCTTAATTTGTCCTGAATCACTCTGATTAATTTTAACCAATTTTGTTACTAATTTTGGTAAAAAAAATTAACACGATCTAATTAGAAAAAAATATTATACAGATTATAATGGTTTATTTACATTTTTCCAAATTCAACAAATATAATTGGAAAAATTATCATTAATGATAATCCTGCAGCGGGACGAAATAATGTGTTTTTAAAGTAGAAAATTGTTCAAAAGTATGTTATGTATTTAAATTCAATCTCAATGCGAAATTTACTATAATGACCTATGTTATATTATTATATGTATAATATATCTAATATTACATTTAAAAAAAATATATTTTATAATATTACGTTAATAATTATTTAAACTAAAAGACAGGTTTTTACTAAAATGTAATATTTTTCATTATTAATAAAAAAATGATGTTTCTTAGAAAAATTCTGAAAATTTACCGTAAGATAATTTCTACATTCTAAATTCAAATATGAAGTTTATTTTAGAAAATTAAATTTCTAGATGTGTCTAAAATTATTTTTTTGTTCTTTACCGAAGGAAATAAAAATGAGTTTATTCGAGAAAATAATAGTTCAAAACAAATAATGACATTAAAAAAATTATTATTTTTAATATAAATATATTCTATTTATATAAAACCATTTTAAAAATATATTAAAAGTACTATTACTATTAATACTACAATGTTTTAATTTCTAGGTTATGACTAACACATTTAAATAAATTATTACCATAAAAAGGGGTTTCATAGAAAATCGGTATTTCTTGTCACGTACGCCAAGTAAGTGTTGCATGTTTTAGAAAACAAGTCAGTGTTTCATGTAGTGCAATCCAAGTCTACGTGTCATGTACAATAATCCAATTCAATGTTGTGTGTACTTAATATAATTTGGTTTCATGTGTAACACAATCAATGTTGGTATCCTACGAAAGGATGGTTTGACTTAGTGTTTTAATATATATATATATATATATATAACTATTTCCAGTGTCACATGAATTGAAAAGTATCATAAATATAAGATTAATTCAAAAAAATAATTCACAATATCTCAGGGTGTTATAGACACTCTATCTATTGAAACAAATTGAAAACCTCAAACTGATGGAGCTACCCAAAAGCCTTTATCTAATTACCTCATTTTGACCATCTTAACCATCTCAAATAATTTGGATTTTCCATCTCATTCTGTTCATATTTACAAACTTATTAAGGATAATTTATAAATTTTGAAAACAAACATATTTCTTTTAACATCAATCAAATGTTATTGAAATTAATGCCATCTCATCAATCAATATAATTAACATGAAATTATTTATATACCTTTGGAATTTTATTTAATGAAAAATATTGTTATCCAATCAGGAAAGAATGAACATTAAAGGTTTTATAGGATAGAAAAACTTGAGAATCTTATATTTTCTTTATATATTCATATATGTAATATCAACTTTATTTCAATGCCTAGATACTTAAACCAAACTTTATACAAGATTCTTCATTATTAATTATTCAACATATTGACAACAATTAAGTTTATATATTTCATTTATAACCATTAAAAACTATTGAAGCCCATATGTAACAAATATAAATCACACATAGAGTGAAATATTTAGTCTATAACTTCCCACTTTAGGTATGGGCCCACATGAAGTGCCACATCATATCACACATTATGTCTCAAATCAATATGCATACCACACCCTACTCCCTCAAGGGTGGTTACCCACTGAGCTCATATCATGTTTCCAATCAAGTCCCATATAAATCACCTAACCAAACCCTTTAAGTGAAGTCATTTATCCCATCATCATTTAAGAACACACTATCTTACTAATGGTTAGTCTCACGTCAAATCCCAGACACTTGTTTCTCACTCAATGCTCATTTCAAAACACATCTCATACTCAACCATTAACAAAAGGTTGATCACACCCCACTGATGATACACTTCCATCTTTGGGAAAAACCATATAATCATTGTTGTCTCGTACATCCACCAGAACATAAATAACATAAACATACATGATCGTACCACTCAATACATGGTCACAATCATCAATCCCAAAAGGTTATATCATATACCACAAATAAAACTTTTAAATGACTCATCCATGATATAAGTTTTATGAAAGGGGAGGTGAATCATGGAACAATTATGGGTTTTTTCATTTTATTATTTCTTATAAAATCAAACTATGTACCTCTTCCTAGTGAGAGATATCAATTGTTAACATACACACCATGAGGAATGTAATTAGATAAAGACATTTAATATACATGGTTCAGTACTAAAAATGACTAGTAAATACTCAAAGTGATTCTGAATAACCTAGGATCATATCACCCGGAATAATATCCATTCCAAGCACATAGCAGAGGGTAAATACATGAATGTTAATACTTGATAAAATAGATTTTTCTGCCTATATGTCTCCTGATAAGTTTCACTATTTTCCTTTTCTATAATGATGTAAAGATTATACTGTGTCTACAAATATATTTTCTCTGAAGTCATATGTATTTTTCTCATACTTCTTTATAATATGTAACATGTGTCACATCTCCTTTATTCCTAAATTCAAATAATATGAGTGATGGTCACACAAAAATTAGTGTGTTACCTTCCTTTCTTTCTTTTATAATTTCACTATTATAAGTTGTCTCCATTCGATTCTATTTTTATATGGTCACACTAATAAACACACACACTCATGATTAATCATAGAGATTATTCTTGATAATCTCCTTATTCTTGAAGGATCCCCTTTTGAATTTATATTATACAAAAACAACACTTCTCCTGCCCTTAATTTTGAATTTATAATTAGAGATATATACATATAACCAAAATTAACACCTCTTAACCTTTTCTTCATCTTCACCCTATTTTTCTAGTATTTTTATATTTTTATTATTTATAATGATGATAATATTCACATCGCATCATAAAAAATGTGTTCCTATAACTTCTCATTATTCTCGTTATCTCTTTTCAGCATTATAACATTTTTTATGATGTATATATTATTTTCCAAATTCTTGTTTAAAAATATACGTTTTTGATATTTTTCCTTATAGTAAAAACTTCAATATAATAGTATTTACTATTATAAATTATCCTTAACTTATATATATATTTATTTAAAAAATAAATCTATTGAGTTTTGAATATATAATATTTTGTGTATTTTTAGAACATCTATGTGTCACTCTATACCTTAGAAAAGCCGTTAAATATCCTCAAAAATACCTTAATGTATTTGAGAAATTAGCCTTATGTATTTGATAAATAACACTAATTTTTTCTTTAAAATATCTTTATGTATTGAGGAAATAACTAATTTTATAGTACTTCTACTCATAGATACAATGACAGATATAGAGAAGCTATTTCCATTTACAAATCTCCACTTAGTCTACAAGAGTTACTCTTACTTATGAATGGATTTATACTTAATTTTATAGGCACCCATTTTATAATTAGGATGAACATTAATTATTGTGTAAGGATACAAATAGATATTTTTGGAGTTTGAAAAAAAATCTTTCCCAGATTGAAATAAATCATATGTATGAATCTCAAGAAAATTAAAAATCTAGAACTATTTAAAATATATTAGATCCCAACTTTTCTTAAGATTTATCATACTCATTTTCTAGTACTATTTTATCCTTTTATTAATCATCCATTGGTTGGGTTTTTTATTACAATTTTTTAGGATTAATTTGGTAAAATTTTTAATCTTGTGGGCCTATCCATGGTTGTCACATTTTCAAGGAAAAAAATACAGCTTTCCCCAAGAAAATGTGTTCCCCTTTTGGATTGATGGGAGTTGGTAAACTGTTTGGACAAACCATGTGACACCGCACCTCAAATTGTTCACCCTAAAAAAAGGGTATTTTCACGGTGGTCACATATTTTTTTGGACTGTTCACCAATTATGAGAATCTGTGAACCCTCCAAATTAGGGGTGCATAGTTAAGGGAACTATTTGTGAAATCATTCCCCTCCTAACAAGAAATAGTGTTCACAGAATTTAAACCACCCATTAATTTTATAAAACTTCTTAAACCCTGTAGTTTTTACCCTTATTCTCTCAACCTCTAACTAAAATATTTTTCTTATATATTGGAAGATCTTGAGTGTATTCCCATGTTCTTTGAACCCCTACCGGTGAAAATTAATGATTTGGTGGAAGGATTAAACGCCTATTTTGGTATGTAATATCTTCTCATTTTCCCTTTCTATATCATATATTTCTATCCTCTTTTAATGGGATGATTTACTTCAATGTATTTTTAATTATATATAGGTTTGTTTGAATTTATATTCCTTGGATATTGGCCCTAGGTTATGATCTTAGATCTACTATACTATTTTGAATTAGACTATTCCATATCAATCATTTTTGCTCACCTTTCTTATATTTACATTTCAAGAGATGAAACAGAAAAATATTTTACATTATATGTATAAAAGAATAGTATGTGTGAATAATTTGCAAATGATTTTGAATATTTATGATAGATTAATTAGTTTCCTATTTTTTCAGGAAAATTTCCCTCGAATGTGAATGTGATGGGATTTTTATGTTAATAATTTGGCCAAATTATCTAAATCTATAAACATAAAAGATTATGAGAATGTATTGAATGTAATTATTTCTCTAATTTCATGTAATTGAGATGGCCTCATTATTATGTTTTCATAGTGTTTATTATAGAAGGTTTTATATAACATTATAGTTTACGATGTTTCTTGAGGATAAATTAAGGGTAGATAAGTTAAAGTTGATCATAATTTCAATTTATTGAAAACCTCTAGGTTGGTATAAAATTTATTACTCATAAAATATGTAATATTTTATATTATTTGGGGATAATTAAAAGATAACATTAGTGAAATACCTTGTGACAAGTCTAATGTATAAGTAAAGGTATATTATAAAATCATAAAATTTTGGAAAAGTTTTGATTATATGGATTTCCTGGAAATTACGCCCCTATTTAGACAACAGAAGGTAAATGTGGCCCCAGAACAAATGTTCCTATGTTTAATCACCCTTAAAAATTCATGTTGTGTATTGGATCAATTCTCACTCGGGTGGATGATGAGTATCCCTAAGGATACATATCTTTCTAGGCCCTCTTAGGGGATATGCTTTAGTTCATTATATGTTCTTAATGAACCAATACATTAGTTTTTAAAATTATTATGTTACATTACCAAATAGTAAAATGACCATGGATATCCAATATTGGGGCATATATATTTATATATTTATGTATAAATTAATTGATATGTGATTACTTGGATATAGGGTATGTGGGATTTTGAGAGCATGGATTTCAATGAATTTTAGGAATAAAATATTTTTAGAATTTCCATGGTAATTTGGGACATCTATTTTCATAATTATGTTAAGATGTATGAGAAACCCAAAATATAAATAACCTAGGTATAAACCATAAGGATATATGTTAGACCAAGAGTTATTTAGTATTACATGAATGATTATGTGGTGGTTTTCAAGTGTAAGTCATTTATTCATTGAATTTTTCAGGTAATTATATTACAATAGTTCTCTTATCGTTTTAATTGTTCGTTACACATTTCAAATCCTTATTTATTTTAGTAATGGATTATTCCTAAAGGAACCAAGTTAAAAATTAGTACCATTAACAATACATAGACTTTCCCAATGAGAAACCAAATGAGATAATAATTTTTTGAGAAATATATTTATTATTCCAAAATGGATATCATAAATTATAAATAACAATGTAGACATTGTTGAATTCCCAAACACACTAAATAAGAGAAGGATGGAGTCTCATGGAAGTTAGAGTGTCAAATATTACGTACGAAAGAAGATTTTATTTCGTACATAGAAACAATTAGGGAAGGTAAACTATTTATCAAGGAAATATAAAGTGATCATTTAACATGATGGATAGAAATGGTTTATTTCTTAGTTTTACCCATGATATTAAGGTAGATACATAATTTATAAAATATATCACGAGTTATTCATATATTTTAGATACCCATAAACATCATTATTAATGACTGATAATTAAAATTGTGGGAATGAAATTTATTTAAATTGGGGTAGAATTTAACACCTTGATATTTTAAATCATATATATATTATTTTCTTTTCTATTTAAAACCTATTGTGTTCTATAACATGCATTTCACACAACAAAAAATCAAAATGTACCATAGAAAAATATATAATTGTTAAAATTTAGTCATTATATTGGAAAGTAAAAATAAAGTAAACGTACTTTTGAAATATATATAGAAATAATAAATCTTATTATTATTACTAAGGTATTGATAAAATTAATGTGTTCTTTTTAAATAAATAATAAGTTAATTTTATGTGTAAAAATGTACTAATTAAGAAAAAATATACATTATTTCTTAATATTGGAAACCAAATATATAATACAAAAATGATATTTTTGAAATTAATAATATATTACCATGAATTTAATTAGTAATTGTTTGGAAATGGGAATGTATATAATTAATTTTTTAATTGTTATTTTCCTATGAAAATAGTTTTTATTGTATTTTTATGTTTTTATTTTCACATTTTAGAATTTTAAATTGAAAAAAATTGACTTAATTTTTTGGATTTATAATAATTGTATTGTATTAATATTAATTTTTGGGAGTTTTCTGAAATAATTTATTTTTAGGTTAATATTGAAACAAAAAGTTTTACAAAATTCATTGTATTTATAAATATATCAATAAATAAGCATAACATAAATACATTTAAAACATTATCCATCGACAAAAACATTATTGAAGGAGTAATACTAAAACATTTATGATGTTATTACTGATTTATAATACATATGTTTAACAGTTTCTAAATATAAGTAATATTTATACATAAAAGAAATAGTTTTGGGTCTTTAATTTTAATTAAAAATAATTTTGGAAAAATTTCTTTCTTGATTTCATTGAACCACAAATACAATTTTGATACTTATGGAATTTTTTATACTTTTAACATGTATTTAAATGATTATATAACCCAAAAAATTTCCTTATATGTTAAGTTGTATGATTTTTAAAATTTTGAATTTTCTTGATGAAAATTTTGAAAGTATCCTAATTCTGGAATTTTAATAGTTTTTCCTCACATTAGTATTTTGGGAATAAAATTTTCAATATTGATAAAAATATTGAAATTATTTTTTGAAAAACCCATGGAGTGTGGAATATAAATTTTTCCACTAGGCCTAGTATTTATTAGAATTATTTAGGACGAAATAAGTCATTCAATGTGAAAAAAAATGTTTTTGGTGACAGAATTGATCCCACCTCAACAAATAAAGAATAATGAATTCTAAAGGTGTCCATTTTATATGATTATAGAATGAAAATGAAATAAATTTCTAATAAATGTATCAAAATTAAATACAAGAATATCTTCGGTCATTTAGATAGTCATTGGGCATGTCAAAATGGAGGAATTTAAAGAGTCACCTCGAATAAAAAAATCACTTATGTAGTTAGGGTATAACATTTTTTCCACATGTCCAAAAATCCAATAATTTTTTTATTAGGAAATATAATTCACATTCAAAAAAAATTAAGAAAGAAGATTTCCAAAATTTGGTTGGGAGAAGACCCAAATTAGAACTAATAATTTTGGGACATAATCTAGATAAAACATTTTACACCCCATTTTCACTTTTTATTCTAATATACACTTTATTAAAAAGGATGTTTAGATTTATGGAGTGGAATTTTATGGATAATATTTTCAAATAGAATAAGATTATTTCATCAAATAATTAATTCACGATGGGAAGAACCCCAAGTTGTGGAGGGATGGAATGATATTAAGGGCTTTCCCTTTTGAGTTTTTTCTATTATCTATAATCTCTTTTCTTTTGAATTATCCTAGAAATTATTATTTTTGAATGAATGATCTCTATTTATTAATAGTTTTCAATTTCTTCTATTTTATTATCATCTAATTACATTAAAATGATTTTATTTTTAAAAAAATATTTGAGTGATATCTCCCTATTGTTTCTAAGAAGCCAAATTAGATTCTATTGCTCAGAAGTCATTGGGTAATCAAATCACATCAATAAATAGAAAAACACAAATATTTGAATTCTCGATATGGTTTCTAGAAATATTAGGTGTATAATTTGAGTTATTTAGGTTTAAATTGGATAATTAAATTGGAAATTATTTAACTATAATGATAAATATATTGTCTTAGGATTAACATTTCTCCACCGCTACCTTATTTAGTGGGTTTTTTATTCTGGTTTGAACATAATTATAAATATATAACTATAAAATTAGTTATCAAATATTTTATATCATCTAAAATAGTTTAACTCACATAAATTCCCTATTACCTGTTTAATATTTAACAAGAAAAAATATTCAGGGTGACATTTGACAACATAGACTACAAAATCCCCTAAAGACAACCTCGTGGTCACCAATATTCTATAATTTTAATGGGTAAAACAATTGACTTGGGTAACATGGCTGAAAACCCCAATGTTAATTTAGAATAATTTTTAAGGAATTTTCTTAATATGTTTTTAATTTGTTTTCTAATTTTTTGGATTCTTAACCCAAAATTCAAAGTCATAAAAAATGAATTTTCGATGTGAGCAATTTTGTGGTTATCATGATTATAAATAATTTTAGGAGCCTTGTAATGATGAATTTTTAAAATACATATTATAGGAAAAACATTTTATGCTTTAAGAAACTATGTACATTCTAAAACAAAAGAATTTTTTGCTTCAAAAAAAATTATGATTCAAACATTTAGAAAACAAATGGAAACTATTTCAATTACTTAAAAAAAATAATGGAATTGAAATGAAAAATAAATAAATAAAAGGAAGATATTTTCCCTCCAATATTTTATATTGAACAAAAAAAATTGGTGACTTGAAAAAATATTTTTAATCTCCTTTTCTAAATTTATGGATGATATTATCAGAGATTCACTATTCATGATTATTTTGGAAATGAAAATTCTTTCGAATGTTATCGTACTGAGTTTATTGAAAATTATATTTTATATAAATCCCCACCTCTAAAATTGGAAATAAGAACATTTTTAATTAAACTTTTTCCATATAAGAAGAACATTTTTTGAATTCAATTTTTTATAGAAATAGGAAGAACCATAGTAATTTTATAATTCAAACAGAAATTGTTGTCCACTTCCATAAAATAGTTGAAATTGATGACTGTAATCCTTCTAATTTTCAAAATTTCGAAACTGATTACAAAACAATTTTGGATAATATTGAATATGATCTCAGGAAAATTATTTCCAAGGTATTAAGATAGGAAATGTTTTGTGATATATTGATTGAGCCTGATAAAATAGAGGGAAATGTATAAAATTATGATATACGATTTTTATATTAGTTGGATAATAAATTGTAAATGGTTTATATCTATGAAAATTGTAATGGTTATTTCTTTTGAGTGAACTAGTTTTTATGATGTAGATGATGTGAATGATATTATTTAATAAATAATTTTGTGTCCAACTGAAGTTTAAATTGGTTTACATAAGGTTGGTAGTACAGATCAGTTTTCAAAAGAAGAAATCAATTTTGAAGGTGAAATTAAAGATGAACCAAATCATAGAATTTAATTTAAACATTTAGTTGAGGTAATATTTGAATATCAAGTCTTTCGAAGATTCCCTTAAATCACTTCAACCAACCAATCCATTTTTTATTTGTATTTTTTCCCTCTTAAATGAATGCATTGGAACATCAAAATCATGGAGGTGAATGTGAATAAATCTGAATTTGGATACTTCTGTAGGTATTATGAGAAATATAAAACTACTTTATTTTCATTTTGGTTGTTCATGAGGAAAAAACATACCCACCTTCAGGATGGGGATGATTAGCTGGAACTGCCTGACTAGGGGTAATGTAATCCTAGCACCCACATGGGGGGTCCAAACACACTCACTTTTTCATACTATTTATTCTTTATGTTTCATTTAATTATTTTAATAAATTTTGATGAATTTAGTTTGTTTCTTTTTTTGGAGTTTTTCATGTTACAACTTCAAGGAGGAAACCTCAAGGAATCATCTATTTCATAATTTAAATGAGTTTGTGTATTTCATACCCATTAGTTTTTTTCATGTCTTATCTATTTTATTTTTATTTCAAATAAAACCATGAAAAATTTAGAAATTTTAAAAAATATGTGTATTAGGTGGATTACTATTGTCAGATTTCGATTTTATGTGCTTTCTGTTAAAATATTTCTTTCGAGTTTCTCTTTCTAATTTTTTGTGTTTCATTTAAAATTTTGCGTTCAAAATGCTTGTTTGCTAAAATGAAATGACCTTTTTGAATTAAAAAAATGTTTTCAATTAAAATAATAAACATGATTTATGGAACTAAACATTTATTATTCTTGAGATATGTTGTTTTCTAGATTTAAAATGTGGAAATTCATAAAACGACCATTGAACTCTGAATTCTTTTCCATTAATGCTATCTAAATTTGAAAATCACTTTCTTGTGAGGAGTTTGAACAATTTTTTAATATTCTTCACATTCAACCAAATTATTTAGTGAATAAATTAATTCTTTTTTTAACATAACCATCCAATTTTTTTAACACCTATAATATTTAAGGATATTATGATTAAACTGACTGAGGAAATTAGTTTATGATTCAAAGCCTATTTTTCAAAAATTATTCTATCTTTATTTATCAAAACATATGAATTTTTACCTTATAATACCTTGGTATCCTTGTACAGTCTATTTGGTTAGCCACATTACAAGCCAATTTTACCATTCCAGCCTTCTTTGCAACAAAAAATTAATGATCTATTTAATCTTAAGTGTTAGGTGAAGATAACATGTAGTGTGATACATTATTTGGTGCTGTTTTGGGTTTATTTTTAAATTATGAATGTATGATTTTACTTATTAAATAGATATACATTAAAAATATTTATTCCGTTATAGACTATTGAAGGAAAAGGGAGATGTTCCCCTCTATATCTTATAAATAAATAACAGTGTGCCTTTATTGAGCTTTAAAAAATAAAAAGGATTATGATATTTTGAGATGGATTTTTTGATCCATTTCTTCAAAATAGGAGATGTTGTGTGACATAAATGAAATACATTTTGATGTTATCTTTGAGTTTTTATACTAACAAAAATGAGGATTAGACAATGCTTATGTAGATACTTTAATCATGAAATTTTGCATCAACAAAGAGCCAATCCATATCATTCTGCCTCAAATATTTTCCCATTTGAAACCCACCAATAAAAAACCATAGAGAAAAAAATTATATGTACTCATGATGGATATAATTATTTTTACTAATTGGGTGTATATTTATAATTTTTTCAAAACTATGGTGACCCTTATATTTGTTTAGACGAGGGAAAACATTGTTACAAATCTTAATCATGTGTTCAGAGGGATAAATGGTTATATTGAATACTTATTCATATAAAAATGAATTATATGTTATTGAAATTATGTAAAACAATTAAGAATATAGAATTTAATTTTATGAAGTGGAATGATATGTTTAGATCCATGATTTTTATCTTTTTTTATTTCATTAGCATGTGGTTTTAATTTTCATTGGAAATATTTTTTTAGTGCTCACTTGACTAGGAGTACATGTGTTATGTGTGGGGAATTGGTAGATCGATAATTTTATATAATTTTTATGTTTATTTAAAATCTCATATACCATAAACGATTTTCCTTTTATGTGAAATTTTATAATTTTTGTAATTTTATGTTTTTTTGGGGAAAATTACGAAAATGTCATAATTATGGATTTTTATCTATTTTTAATCACTTTTTTATTTTGAGAATAATTTTTTTAATATGGTTCCAGTTATCCCTATATTTTTTTTAGTGCAAACCTTAGAGGGTGGATTATTATTTTCTCAACTGTTCCCATTATTGATTCAATCTTCCTAAGCCCCAAATAAATCAGTGAATGTGGAAAATTATTTTTCGGATAGAATTAAACCCACCTCAGTAAATGATGTATAAATTGGCCTAATGAATTCAAATTAGAGTGATTATATCTAGAAAAAAACTGGTATTTAAGGTTCATCTTAATAATAAATACCCAATTTAAATTTTATCATTAATAAGAAAATTTGTGGTGTAAAATTGGATGATATTCAAGAGTAAATTAAAATAGAAAACGTTCACCACAATAGTCTGGGTATAAAATTTTCTCCATATATCAAATTATCATAATTGTATTTATGGGAAATAAAATTATATTATTCCCGGTATTTCAGAAGGGTTTTTTTCTAAAATTCATCCTAGAGGAGAAATATATTTGATATAATATCTTGTGGATAGAAATTGGACATAACAATTTTCCATCACTTTTTCAGTATTTATTATCAAATCTACTAATTTACTAATGATATTTAGATTTATAGAGTCATATTTTCTGCAGTATATATGATGAAAACATATATTATTTCATGAAGTAATCAATCCATGAAGGTATGAAATTGATGTGGTGTTGGGAAGCAATGATCCAAATGCATTTCTCTTTTGAGTTTATGTATTAATCTGTAATCTATTTTTTTTTAAATTATCCTAGAAATTGTTTTCTTAAATAAAATATGTATATTTAATTATAGATTTAAATTTTTTATATTCTTATAAACATTATTTATCATCTTATTACTAATTTTTTTTTAAAATTTTTATTAAAATTATTTGGGTCAGATCTCCTCATTGAGCACAACAAGTTCAATTAGTTTTTATCCCTCCGAGGTATTTGGGTAAACCAATAACATTTATAATTGGATAAAAATCCATATTTGAAGTCTCGTTCTGATTTATTGTAAATAAAGGCATATAAATATTTTTCATTTGGTATATATAGGACAATTAAATTAGAAATCATTTGATTAAACTGATAAAGGGTCTGTGTAGGGATCAATGTTTTTCTATCGTTGCCTTCTTTAGTTGGTTCTTTTAGTCCAATTTTTTTCAGATTTATAATATATAATAATAAATTTAGTTATAATATGATTTTTGGTATTTTAATATATTTTAACTCACTTCAAATACTTGATTTTAGTTTTAAATTTTAAAAAAATAAATAACAAAATAATATTTTGAAAACATACTCTACAACTTCCTCATGGGATATCCCTATGGTATCCACTATACTGTGTTTTTAAAGGGGAAAATAATGGAATGGGGTAATGATAATTAAAACTATATACTCAAATTTTATTTGAAAATACAAATTTTTGTTTTAAATTTATAATGTTTTTGTAATTTCGTCCTATATAAAACATTTAATCTTAAAAATGCACATTCTCTAAAAAATGCTTTTTAAAACCGAAATGTGCTACTGTTAAACATAATTTAAATTTAACATAGTTATATTGTTTTATAATTTGGATATATTATTTAAAATCAATAGGTAAAAATTATTTAATAACTCCCATTTAGGTTTTATGCATTAACAGTAAAATACTTATGTAAAAACTATTTTTAACAATAAAAAATAAAAACCATAAAATTGAAAAACCAAATTGTAATATTATTGAAATATGTTAAAAACATGTGTTTAAATAAATTATAGAGGATTTACCAAACATAAATCTCATTATTTTAAAAATCGTGTCCCTTTAACCCTTGAATAGTGTTATTCTATCATTGAATTGTAATGGGTGATTATAAAATTATGCCTCCCTTCACTTATGTAAAGGGATCCCTTATAAAAATTCATTAGAAATAAATACCTTTTAATTTAGTCATTAAAATTTGAATTTTTTATCCTACTAGAATCACCTTCCATAATAATTAACCAATGGTTTTGATTAGTTATTCCCACACCTCTATTTCTATGTATATTTCCAAGACAAATTTCGCGTTTGCAACATGTAATTTTCTTACCACTTTTCCTTTTCTTCCTAATCATCCAATAATAAAAATTATAAACATAAAAACCAAATTAAATATATATTATTAATATAATTTAATGTTATTGTATAATTTTTTTTCAAATTAAATATTTTCAATCTGCTATGAAAAAAAACAAAAACATTAGTAGTGAATAAGTGTAAACTACTACCCCTACGAATAAATGAGGGTCATTTTAAATCATCATCAGTCATGGATGGTGATAAAGATATATATTATGATTTCAAATATTTTATATTTTATAATTATTTTTTTATATTATAATTAATTATACACCTTCATTTCATCCCATTTGTGGAGAAATTGAATTGTTAACCATGTCTGTCTATAGATTATTCCCTAGAAGAAAGAAGAATTTCATTTTTCCACAAAACCATTAGGGATTTTTATAAGAATTAATTTAATGAGGGTAAATGATATTTATTTCACAATTATGATTATATTAATATTAAATTATCATTATATAAACACATCTCTTTTCTTGTAAAATCTGAAAAAAAACATTCTCATTTGTATTGGTTTTTCAACCTACAAGAGCAATCATATAATATATATCTCATGAATGATTAAGGAATATTATTAAATTATAATATAATATAATGATAACATATTTAATATATTTTTGTGATCCTAGAATGGTTTTGTTAATATTTAATATATTTATTAGTATTTCACCTTTTGATCATTAAACACATTGAAACTAGATGATCACATTTTCCATTTTCACAAACCATATCTTTATCATTCAAAAATTTATAATAGTACTTGATGAATAATTGAAATTCCTTTATTTTAGTATTTTTATTTATTATTTAATTATTAATTTTTTTGAAAAACAATAATTTCCCATTCGATAACAAAAATAGTACGAAACATGTAATCAATGTTTCTCGCACAAGATGATGAAATTAAAGTGTAACCAAGGATATATTAAAAAAATGGTAATAAATTAAGTGTATAAAATAAAATATAAATGAATTAGTTTTTTAAATAGTATATTAAGATAAATATATTTGTTATACATGATTTTAAAGAGAATTATGACTATGTAGGTATTAAGGTAAGTGTTATTTCTGTTTATTTTAAATTCCATAATACATGTTTGTTATTGTGCACAAACCATTATTTTATATAAAATATTCACTACCCCAATTTTTATTTAAGTATAATGAATTTCTTTCAGTTTAGTATATTTTTAATTCTATTTCATGGAATCTGTCTTATATTCTCTTGATTATTACAGTTCCATTAGCATAATAGTTTTTTGTGTGTGAAAAATTACCTTGTTTAAAATAGGTTTTGTCCTATGCACCAAATAAAATTTAAATTATATGTAAAATTAAAAAAAAAATTATATTATATAATTAATTTTATTTGATCAATTATATTAAAATTCAATTTCAAGGAAATCTCTCTTATAAGTGGTTTGATTAAATGTTACCCATGTTTTAATGTGGTTTTTTTCCAATATGAATTTTAAAACAAGGAATTAATTTTAATGATAATTCCATATAGAGAATTTCAACACAATTTATCTCTAAATCACCCATAATTTTATACTTTTATGGTTATATTTTTCATTTTACATATCTCCTCGCTATTTTTAAAATTTGACCCAATATTTTTCTATTTTAAGGAAACTGACCATACATATTATTTCTGATCAAGGATCTTAATATTTTGCATCCTTATTAATTTTATTAATTTGTGAATTTCTGAAGATATTCCATTAGAAAATGATTATTTTCATTTGATACTATATTGGATTCTGATAAAAGTATTTGAATCAAATCTCAATATTAAAAGTGATCCATCAATGCCTTTTTTTTCTAAATATTCTACTACTATATGCATGATTTTTCTTCAAATACTATTCCTATACGTATATTATTTTTCCTTAAAATATTTAAATTGAGTTCACTAAGATTCCTATGAATTTATATTTTTTGGAAAATTATTGAATCAATTGTATACAATTACTCTATACAATTTTATCTTGATTGTAATTACAAAACAAAATAATCTACTTATTGATTTGGGAAATTTAGACAAACTATATACTTGTTATTACAGTATTGAAGTTTACTGAAAACATAAGAAACATTATTATATTTTTTTTAACCATCCAAATTATATCTTTTGATGTTTTATAATCAATTATTGAATAGAAATTTATTAACATTATATATGTTTGTATTTCAATAAGTTTGTTTATTGATTACTAAGGAAAGTCAATTATTCATTGTGTCAATATTAATATCATTCATATTGTGAATTAATTACAAAAAAATATGAAATTGGATGGGATCTTAATTATATATCCCCTTTATTCATCAAATGTTTTTAATAAAAACGGTTCGAAATATTTTTTTTAGGTTGGAGTAGTTTTTTAAGAAAGGGGTATATTTCCTTTTAAAATCAAAACAATCAAACTATGTTGATAATAATAAATTAAAAAAAGTAATAATAGAAGAAATATAATTTTAATAATTCATAAATAAATAATTGAAATAAAATGATAAATTTTCTCAATGATTATTTTGAGATTATGAAGAATGTCAGTTCACAATAAAAGAATACACAAAAAATGAAAAATAATATTGATTTTATTTAAATAGTTTAATTTAAAAGTTAATAAATAATGTTATAAAATTGAGATTTTCCATATCTTAAATATTGAATTATGTGATTCAATGATAAAAATAGTGCAACTCAGAATAAAAAAGGTTATAGAGATATTTTTTTAGAGGATTTCTTCAATAGGACAATGTTATCCAACGGGTATCCTCCCCTATGGTTGGGAGTTTTTTCTTATTAGTTCCTCGATTTTAATATTCTTCATGTAACCAAAACCACCCATTCTTGTTAGTAAAAGTAGAAAGAGACATATATCCCTTACTACAATAGAAGTTAGAACCCATCTCCATTTATTTTCCCTAATAATAGCAAGCAAACCATTTTATAAGGTAGTTAAGAAGAGGAGATATTTACTTCGTGAAAATTCATTACAAACATCTTCCCTTATATCTATATAAGAATATTAAAATTTAGATGATAGATAAGGTCTAAAAGATATCGGAACCATTGATAAATTTAGAAAACAAAATTGTACCTAGGGATAATATTAATATTAGTGGAGAATATATATTATAATTTTCATTAGAATTCCTTAACACATTTTCAAATCCAATGATACTCTTAAATCCTCCAATGAATCTTAATTATTTCCTTCATAGGTGTTAGAGGAGACTGGATAAATTCAAGCTATAAATAACTCAATGAAATATTTTCAACCAAGAAATAAATTCTTATTCAATGTTCTAGATTGAAGTCCCTTTCATCATGGTAGATTCATTGTATCTTAGAGGGGGACATTATAACATTGGGAATTAGGTTATAGTTTTTAGTAAAGAGAAATTTTTTGGTGGTTCTATTGATTTTAAGGTAGCTACGGTGTGTCCCTTAAACTATTCCATGGAGTTATATAACATAAATATTATATTTTATAGTCATTTACCTAGAATAATGGACATACCCAAGTTTATATTATTTGTGTTCGGAATACGATGTGGGTACTGGTATTTTTATCATGATCATTAGAGAAGAAGTGGGACAAAGTTTTACTGTAGAATAGTCCTTATAATTGCAATATAGAATATACTTTTCAAATTTCCACACATTGGTGTGGAGGGTTGTGTCATATTATTTATATTTTCAGGCTGAGTAAAAGAACCTTCAAACTGTGTTTTCAATCCATCATTTCATCACGTATATTAATCTTTAAATAAGATATTTAATATGTCTTCAATTTATTAGATAAGGTGATAAATTTTAACAAGAATCCGACATTTTTTCCATTACGATCAACATGAGGAATAGTGATAATGTAAATTTCATAAACTCAAGAAAAATAATTAGATATCAAAAAGATCAAGATCATGATTACATCCTTAGAGAAAAGCATAAAAATATCCCCCTTTAAGGGCATTACAAGAACTTAATATAAAAAGATATATCATATGTAAATCAAGAGTGATACGTGTATTAAAAATATTTTTAGATATTTAAAATAATATATTTAATAAGCTCAATAAGAGAGATATGAAATTTCTCCAATCATAAAATATAGATTTTCTATCCCTCTAGTATAATAAGGATTTTAATAAAATTAACCACAAATATTTCCCCCTTTTTTATACTCACAAAAAAGTATATTGAAAATAAATTTTAATTTATAATAGAAATATATTTTGGAATATATTTAAAATTTAAATTTAAAATAATTTATAACAAGAAGAATAGAGGTAATCATAACATTTGAAAACAAAAAATTTGAATATCCAAATTTTTATATTTTATAATAGTATGATAACATAAATGATAGAGAGACAGAGATAATAGCGATCTAGAAATTTTATTCAAGATAAAAAAAATTAAGAAGACCATAAAACATATCCCCAAAAAGATTATTTAATAACTTCATCGTTTATTGAAAAGATATATGTGATTTTGAAATAAATAATAACTTATTTTCAACAAATATTCATCTAATAATCACCAGATAATTCTCCACCTCAATTGTATCAATCAATAACGAAATGGACATTTCACCAGAATAGAGAGTGAGAGTTACAATAATATGAAATTTGGGTGGTATTGGAGTGGTTAACACACGTTGTAATCATGCATAAAACCCACGATCAAATTATGGTGGAGGGGTATTTCTAGTTCACTATATTTGTACAATTGCAGGTACTATCACATCATTGTAGCAGCTATAAATATTCATTCTATTTAGGGATTTTGGGCCACCAGATTTGACCTAAGACCCACAAAACCTTTGGACCACCAATAACGTTAATTCTATAGGGATTATGGACAACTATGGCTTATGGGAGATGGGATTTTGTGGAAGAGAAGCAGCCATGTATGACCACACAAGATAAGGCACCAAAAGAGGAATTATTGAAAGTAGCATCCACCAAACCATAAATAACCGAATTGGGAATGATGAAAGGGTATGACATATTTACCATGGGTATATGAAACCATTCATTTATTTATGGGTATGTTCATGCTATTCAAAATTGTGGGGTGGGGATGTCAGTTTCATTAAGGAAGAAGATGTTGGGGAAGTGTCATTTCGGTGAAGTTAGTGTCTTCTATACATATGGTAATTTTTTGCGCCTTCTTCCACTAGTGCTCAGGTCATGTAATGATCCGTTTTCCACTAGGAATATAGGTCGTGTATGGGTTCTCTCTTATCCCTATTAAAAATAGGATTATCCAAAAACAAATAAAAGTATACGTTCTTCAGGTTATTCATACTAGTGTAACAATAATATCAATTATACAAGTGAAAATAAATAAATATATATATATCAAAAGCATCAAGAGTTAATACATAAAATCAAAAATAAAATATATCAAGATCCCTTTGATGGAAATAATAAATTTTGAAGTGAAAATTTATATTTTAGAAAATCATTTTCAAAACTATTTGAGATATTAATTAAAAACAACAATAAAAAACACTTTCTAATATAAAGTATTCTTAAAATTTTTTAAAAAGGGGAACTCATACAAAGTAAATTATAAAAATATAGTATTCATATAAAAATTGAAAATAATCTTCATGTAAGTATGATTTCAAAACCATTCGATTAAGTAGGACAGTTAATTACATGAGATATAAATAATTAACACAAATATATTATAATAATGAACATGATATTTCTTCATTGAAAAACAAATACTGATAGAATACATAATAAAGAGAAGTGAGGGATAAGATAACCATAAATCATATACACTATAAAAAAATAGATGATACCCGTCAACCATTTGTAAAAAAATAGAAAATAATTACATTGAACATTGATATATTATCTAAATAATACATTAGATATGATTTATCAAGTTGATGAGATTCAACCATATGATATGATAATTAATATCAATGGTGTAGTCCTGTAAAATATCATCTTTTAGTGCCTTTTAGTGGACATGTGAACTAGGGTCCATTCATTTTATAACATAATTATATAAGAACCCAAACATGTTTTGAATAATATTTTATTTTACGTATATTGCAAAAAAAATTAATTGATTTAATTCAAACATATCTATCAATTTTTTTTTATCATACTCATAAATGAGAGGTAAAATTGTATAAAGGTATTTTAAAAAATTATTTTGGGAACATCCCTCTACAAAGGTTTTTTATTGATAAATATTACATTAATTTAAAACAAATATGAGGTAACATTTTTTTTAACATTAAGATATAAAAAATCATATTAGATTTTTTCCCTTATGGGTGAATTGAATAAGAATATTTTAGAGCTCTATGATTTTGGACATTAAATACCCAAAATTAGGTTTATCTTTTTATTTAAAAACCATGTTTTTCATTTTCTTTGAAATAATATCCATTTCTTTAAAAGTGATGTTTTTAATTAATATATTACTTTTATTTTATTTTCAAGTTCTTTAAATTTTGATTTGAATTCTGTAAAAAAATTATTTAGTTTATTATGGGAATTAAAATATAATGAAAAAGATAATGTTTTAGAAATAAAGGATCTAACCCCAAAACCCACCTCTTGATATACCATGAGGTATCTAAGAATGGAATCACATGATGATGTTGTCGATGTTGAGTCTATGGATTCATATCTAGCACCCCAAGTTGATATTTTAATGCATTTCATTCCATTCTTATTTTTTTCAACTTCTTTTTATAAATGGTGAAACATTTCTTATTATGAATATTTATCATTAATTTTTATCCTACCACACCTGAAAAATGAATTTGATATTTATTTTTTCCCTTTAAATTTTAATTTTAATTCTTCAATAGTTTGGTAAACTTATTTTCAAGACATTTAACTTTGGTCTATCATTTGGATATGACATCATCATCACTGGATTTTAAATAATATTTAATCTCCATTATTTACATTCCTTAGCCTCTTTAACTTATTTATAAAATAGATACCTCATATAAATTTTATACATCATGAGGGATCCAATTAATTCTTTGAGAAACAAAATTTTGATATCTCCCACTTCTTTTACAGTTGTCACCTTTATTTCCCAAGAGCATGTAAAAACACATATAATTTTTTACTAATTTTTTGTAGAGAACTCATCACCAAGTGATATTTGACTATTGAAAATATTATTAATGACTGTAAAAATATTAGCGATATATTCATTTTCATGTATACAAATACATTAAATGTCTTTTGAATACATGTATGTATTAGTATATTTATCTTTATTTGTGGCATTGTGAATAATTTAAAAAAATTTCTAAATATCATGATTACTTATTCAAGTAAATGTAAAATTAAATTTATTTTTTTCAAGACCATAATACAAGGAATTCAACGATTTTCCATCTAATTAAAAAAGAAGAAATATCTTGGGTAGTCCATTTATCTTCCAGTCATGTTATAAGAAAAAAAATGAATAACCATTTTACAAAAAAATGATACACAATTCTTCTAAGAAAGATTGGCATCTGAGTTTACTAATAATAGTAATTTGTTCTATAAAATAATAGATCAGGAGTATTATTTGTAGATTCCATCATAATAATACTAAAAAGTAATAGAAATTATGATTTTCAAAATTCAAACTAAATTTTTATAATAAAAATGTTTTCATAAAAAATATCCAGTTTCTAAAAAGGAAGAGAATACTTATCCAATTTGAAAAAAATGTATGTCAATGTACAATAATAATGGGGGGAAATTTTCCTTTAAAATTTAAATATATAATTATTGTATGGAAATCCCAAATTAAAAAATTAATCATTGTGGAAATATATTATTATTAATTGATAAGGTTATAAAGAAAATTAAATAAATTACTTATTGACTAATTAGGGATTATGAAGAACGTGGATGCATGATTATTGCATATAAAAAAGATAATGTTAATTTTGATACGATTTAAATTATTAACATAAAATATAATAAGTCAAATAAGTATATAGAGATTAGGAATTTGGAAGCTATGAGATTATGTGATTGATATTAAAATATGACAACATTCAGAAATGCGATGGGGAGAGAGATTTGATAAATGAGTTCATAAATATCTTGGTGTGATCCCATGTTTCTCCTTCCCTAGGATTTGTGCTTGGTATTATTAGTCTCCTGAATTAATTATCATGTAACAATGTCCAACCATTACTTTTATAAGAAGTATAAAGAAAAACATCTCCCAAACATTAATTGTAATAAGAACCCATCTCCGTATCTTTTTGCTAATTTTAGATAGAAATCCATTATAAAAGGTATGTGATAAAATAATTATTTTACAAGGGAAAATCCATTATAAATATTATCCCTTATGTATCTATATGGATTTATAATTTATAGGATAAAAATAATGCAACAAATATTAGATCCTTTTGGAAAATGAAAATAAATGATCGTATCATGAGTGGACATTGAGAGTGGTAGAGAAGATATATTTATTCTTTCATTGGCTTGTACTAGTTCATTATTAAATCCACTGGTTCTCATAATGAGTCCAAGGAACCATATTTTTAAACATTATAAGTGATGGAGGATCTATTTTTCATGTCATTCCATTAATGATCTAAAACAATTCTTTTATAGGAAGCTTTAAATTATCTTTTAATATTTTGGATTGACATCCCATATAGAATAATAAATTATGTATGATATGGAGGTGGAATTTCAGTGTTTATGTTTATGATGTATTGTGGAGTCTTCAAGGACGTTTTGGAGGTTCTATTAATTTATAGGTTATTATGGAATAACCCTTAACCTATGCCATCAATTACCTCAGTGTTGAAGTTCTGCACTGTAGTCCTTTAATTTTGGGGTGACCTTACCTGATATTATAGTTGTGAGGTTTTACTACATTGTAGATAGTGTTATTTTCTTTAGGATATGTGGAGTAGAAATTAGAACTAGATTTAGTATGGTGTAATAATTCTTATTTTATCATACTTACTAATATGCATATTTTTTTGGCATAGAGTAACAGGTTACAATATGGTCTTCATATTTCCTGATTGAGTAAAATAGCATAATAACTTAATCTTTATTCCAAAATATTTGACCATCAATGAAAACATAAACAATATTTTCAACTAATATTCAATTTATTCAACAATATATTTATGTTTAACAATATTAATTCTTTTGATTCGTTAAAATTAATATACGGAATCATAACAATGTATCCAAAAGACACTAAAGCAAAGTAATTAGACATATAAATGTTTTTTTGTGATCATGAAAACATCATAAGAGAGAGGAATAATATTATTCCTACCCAATGGAATCCTGATTTCTTGGTTTTGACCTTGACAATATGAATGGCATCTTTATAATGACCATGATATAAATAATACAAACTTGGTATATGCCTTGTCTATAAATATCATGATATTTGGAATCATTCAATATATCAGTATTGATCGAGTTGTTATTATCCATGTGATTATTTCACCGGTAGGTCATTCATGGTTTAATTTTAGCTCATTTTTTTAGTAATGTGGCATAATTTTATTGTTAATAATTTTTACCATGTTATTCATTCCATGATAGCTTCTAATATACGTTTTTCCTTACCAATCATATGAGATAACGATGATTATTTATTTATTTTTCATTATAATGAATTAATTTCTGACACGCTATATTTCTAAAAAAGGATTATATAGATAATTTTAATGATTTTTAGGTCATATTATTGATTAATTATTTTCTTATTTTAGTGGGAAAAATTTCCATTGGACGAGAATGACATGGGATTTTTTTAGTTAATTATTTTTTCTACTTATCTAAACATCTAAACCTAAAATATCATTGGAATGTATGTAATGAAATTTTTTCTTTAAACTCGTGTAAATTATATGGTCTCATTCTCAGGCTCCCAAAACATGTAATGTGATGATTTTTCTTAACCCATCTGAAACAACCCCAAAAAATTTTATTGGATATTCCACAATCTATTCATGCATGTAAATCCTTTAATGTGCTATCACATAATATAATATAATTATCTATCTAGAAAATCTAATCACCCATGAAGTGGAAATACTTCAATGGAAGGGAGTAAAGAACCATTACCCCTCAAAGACCACCTCTCACCACCTTGGTACATCTCGATAAATATGTACTTTACTACATTAGAAGATTCATTAATAACTCAACTGAAAATTCCTCCACCTAGCCCACATAATAAAATATAGAAACCTTAGTCACTATCCTCCACTAAACCTTTATTGTTGGTGAGGTCCATGAAAATTACATTAGAGTATGTTTTCAGATTTAACATCCTAAAATGAAACATCACCAATGGTAAAATTACAATCTAAAATATTTAGTAATTATAGTAATAATTTTGTTCTAGTAATAGGGAAAATAAAACAACTTGACGTAGTGAGTATAATAGGTTTACATTAGAATCATCCCCCACTGCAAATATATAAGCTCATGTTCTTGGTTTATCCTTCAAATAATAGAAAATATGTATTTAATAAAGACCTATTTTAAGGCCACCCATATTTTCCCCTCATTCCTCTTGGACTATACAATGACACCCTACATCCTCATGGTGTGTCACTTATGCATGAAGGTTGCCTACTTCACCTAATGATCGTAACGTGTATCCACCAAATCAATGATCCCCTTGATAACATCAATACAACCCTCAAAATCCTAAGGAAAACTCATTTTTTGGAATTCCAAAGGGTATAAAAACGAAATATTTTTTTTAAAAGTATACCATAATTGGTCTACCATGATGAACACCATTGGTTGTCATCGATATGATCTAAAACCCTAAAATAATATGTCTCTACATAGTGGACAACTTTTATTTCCTCAAGGGAATGCCCATCCTCACTCTCTTGAGCGCATATAGGTACAACCTTATAATTTCCTACCTTAGTAAAATATCATATCTTATCCCTAGGTGAAACCATCATATTTCATAGAGGAATCATTTTCTAAAATTATAAAATTAGGAATTATAATGAGTTTAACAACTTAAATCATAACCAAATCTATGTAAGTAATTGGTACACATGCATGAAGAAACCCTATGAAACACACCCTAAAGATTTACCACCAACTGTTATGTTAACCACATACTAAAAACTCTTGGAATAATCCCAAACCACTTGAACCTATAGGGTAGCAAAAATTATATAAAACCAAATCATTAGAATGATAATATCAATTTATTTATATGTCATCAATAATTTTTTTGGAGAAACACTAAATTTATTATAATTAGTATTTATTTAAATTATATCTATATCAACCTCAGAAAATAGGTGCATGGCATGTGATCCATTGTGTGTATCCATGAATCAAAAAAATAACACACTGAATCCAACAAAAGAATGAATAAAATCTCACAAACCATACCCACATAGTAGAACATAGAGAAAAAAATAAAACTATAACAACATAAAAATAAAGTCCTATAGTCCTGGAATCTAGAATATCGACTATATCGATGATGGTCTAGAAAAATTAACTTCAAATTTATGTAATGATACATTTATTTTATTAGTAGGATGAGATCTCGCCAAGAAAAGCAAGACCTCTATAATAATGAATAAATCCTTACAGAAGTCTGAAGGTAGGAAATTTACATTGATCCCCCCTAAAAATAAGAAGAAGATCTCCTGACACTTGATCATCCCAATGATGAGAATCCTCATTCACACCTTTTTTTGAAAGACCATCTTCCAGTGAATTTACTCCCTATAAGCATGAGTAACTATATGCTCTTTTGAAAAAATAAGGTCTAAAATTTTGATCCCACTATTTGTGATATTCCACAAAAGGTGCAACAAAAACCTTTTCGAATGGTAAGGACAATAGATGTAGAGTCACATTCAATCCAGATCTTATTCCCTCCCATCTTCTTGGATTGATCAATTGAAATCATAACCCCAAGAATTTCAGCTTCAAGAGTAGATACATTGCCACATGACCCATAAAGGAACCTAAGAACATCACCGTTATGGTCCCTGAAAACCTCACCAAAACCCGACGGACCCAGATATCCTCTTGAAGCACCATCTGATTTGATTTTAATACATCCGAGAAATTGGACCTGCCAAAATGCATCAAGAAACCTAGGTGGAGGGTAAAAAATTCCATTTACCCCAACCTAATTGAGGACTGAGATATCATGAAGATAATTCAAAGAAAACTTACCTCGCGGGACTCTCACCTCACGTACAGCTGTGAGAATACAAGATATAGCAGGTCCAACATGAAATGTCTGGGACTCATGCCCAACCTTGTTTCCTGAAGTCTAAATGAAGTGCACTAGTTCATGCATAGCAGCATGAAAGAGGATCAAGAGTAGTGGTGACACGTTCATCTCCACCAATATTCTAATGAAATCACAAATCAAGATTTCTCATGGAAAATGAACTTCAAACATGTCATATACTACTTTCCACATTGCTGAAGCCGATGCAGAACTTAGAAAGAGATGATCGATATCCTCCCTGTGCTGATGACACAACACACATCTAGAACAAAGCAATATTCCAAGAGATTGAAGATAATTATCAGTTGTAATTTCTTTATGGGCTAGTCTCTGTACAAAGGTGGACCAAGAAGGTTTTATGAATAATTTATGAAAAGTATCCATCCACTTTTAGTCAAAATTACTACTAATAGTCGCCTTATAGAACTCATTGGATGAATGTAATCCATTAGCATCCATCTCCCAAGCCCAGAAATATCCATTAGTGGAGAAGAAATACATCACCACAATGGAGACAATATGAATTGGATGATTTTCTGTGTATCTAAGCCGATCCTTGATTGATAAATCCATATCCAGATTTTTATCATCCTCTAGAACAAGGTCTTCCATGTAATGTCTAGCCCAATTACATTTCCAGAATTTTTGGGAAGACTCCCTAGAGACCAGCCACCGCAAATCATCATCAATTTTGGAGAACATATTCCTTAATGTAGGCCACACCAAGATGTTAAAGAAATTTAAATTTCCAGATTTGAATCCATGCATGAATTTTTCTCTAAGGAATCCCAATGCCTCAGAGTGAATATTGACGAGCCTACAAATAAACCCCACCTGTAATGAATCATTAAAGCATCCGAGGTTTTTTATTCCAATGTCCCCTTCCTTGTAAGGTGTGCAAACAGAATTCCATGGAACCATTACAAGCCACTTGTCCATGATTCTACCACTCCAGATGAAATTCTCGATGGAGACATTGATGATCTTATGTAAAGAAACTGGCTATTTTTACACCATGATGGAGTAGACAAATTTAGAAATAATTATTGACTTTACAAGACACACCCTACCAGCCATGGATAATGATTTTCCATTCCATGAGGAGAGTTATATTTTAATCGTGATAAGAATTACAGAAAATTGACATACATTAGGTCATCCCCAGAACATGGGTACTACTAGATATGTGAAAGGGAGGGCCCCTTCTCAAATGCCCAACACTCTAGTGATGTCAATTTTCCTACAAGGAGAAAAATTCCATCCAATGAAGACAAAATACTTTCTCTAGCTAATGTCTTTACCAAAAACCCTCTCATTATGCAAAATAGATCTCTTGAGGTTTTTGATGTCGTCCTTGTCCCCTTGAGTGAGAATGATAATGTCATCAGCATATAAAAGGTGTGTAGGGGAAAAAGCCCTCTGCCAACATGAATTGCCTTCAACATTCCCTTATCAGCCATGTTGGAATGAATCCTATAGAGATAATCCATAGAAATCAAAAAATGACCACTAATAGAGGATCCCCCTACATAACCCCTCTCGAAAAATCAAAGTAGCCTTCTAGAAAACCATTAATGTAAACTAAGATATGAGCAGAACTTATATAGATTTAGCACATTTGATAAAAACATCATCAAATCCATACATGATGATAATCTTGAATATAATTCCCCAATACATTATATCAAAATCTTTCCTAACATATAACTTGAGGGAAATGTTTCCACCACTGATGGGACTTTTGAGAAGATTGACACATTCCAAAGCAGTCATTCGTAAATCTTGAATCAGTCTCTCTTTAATGAAGCCAAACTGATTATCAGATACAATCTTGCCAGCAACAGGAGAAATCCTATTAGCCATTATTTTGAAGATAATTTTGTAGATGGTATTAACCAGAGAGAAATGTTTGAATAAATGTATTTCATTGGCATTCTTCGCATTCAGGATCAGGGAAAGAAATTGGGAATTCATACCATTGGGAAGAGGCCCACCTCTAAAAAAGTGTGTGATTAGATTGCAAAAATCTGCATGAATAATGCCCCAAAAAAGTTCAAAGAAGAAGTTACCAAAGCCGTCTGGGCCAGGGGAACTATCCTATTTGAAATTAAAAGCAGCCTCTTTAATCTCTGGTTCAAGAGGAACAACAAAAATAATGTCATTATCCTATTGATTCAAAATAATCGGAATGACATTGTCCATAGGATCAGCGGTGACTGATAATCCATTAAAAATATATTTAAAGAAATATATGAAATGCTCAGAGATATCACTTCTGTTATTAATAATCCTATCCCCATTTTTGATCAAGGAAAGAGGCCTAGATACTTTCTTGATTATATATAAGGTATTTGAGAAATTTTTGTTCCTGTCTCTATCCTTTATCCATTTTACCTTGAAGGATACAAGGAATCTTTTAAGTCAATTAGTTTGTTGATCTTGAGGGTCAAATCAGATTATTCCTAAAACCCCTCATAGAATTCATTATTAGTGTTGATATCCTAGAAATTCTGATGAGAAGCTTCTAGATGAAAGATATCAGTATCGAGCTAGCTGAAGTGGCTCTTGTTCCAAAGTCTTACATTCCTTTTAAGTAATTTGAACTTGGAGATACAAGAAAAAGGATCATTACTGCCATTAACCAAATTCCAAGTGCTTTGAAAAATTACCTTCCATTCAAGATGAGTGATCCAGGACCTATTAAATATGAATTGAAGTGGAGGCTTGGTTTCTCTTTGATCAAGATCCATCATTTTGGATGATGATGAGAATTGAGCATGGATAGGGTAGAGGATGATATGGATCCCCAAGTGTCCATTGAAGCCTAATTGATGAAATCCATGACAATTTTACTAGAAAAAAACTATTAAGATTGTTCATGTACCAGGTATATTTATCTCCAACCAGATTGACCTCAAACAAATCCTTTTGATCAACACATGCTCTGAATTCCATGGAGGAAATGGAGTTGTTTGCAGCCCCCATTTTCTCATCCGGATATAAAATTATATTGAAGTTCCCCAAAATGATACATGGGTAAGAAATGCCAGACTTGAGAACACCTATGTCTTTACATATGTTCCTACGATCATGATACCGATTATGGGCATAAATAAAGGTTCATGTAAAGTGTTATCAAGGTAGCTAATAGAACAAGTGACATATTGATCACCATTAGTGACCTGGAATGCTGTCGAGACATGAATGAGAAAGCACCCATATACTTGTAATATAAGTTGAGAACCTACTGGTGAAAATGAGGTGAAAACCCTTCCCTTAAAAGATGGAGATACTGGAGGAAAAGATTTTTTTATTTTCATCATGGCCAATGATAACTGGCTTATGTTTCTGGATAAACAATCGGATGGATCTGATGGTATCTTTATTTCCCTGACCTTGTCAATTCCAAAAGAAAATATTCATTTGAAACTGAAACTGGGGTTATGATTCCTTTTACCTCCTGTCTTCTTTAGTGGCCGTCGGGCCATCTTTTTAGGAATAGAGGAGTTTTGTAACAGATCACTAATATTGGTTGTGCTAGTCATGACCTCCTTGCTCTTACTATTTAGTTCTGCACTGACGAGATCTGTCTAACTATCCCGTAATGGAATGATGCTTGAATCATAAACTTTGTTTTCACAACCTTCTTGGCCTATGCTATCAAATTGCAATCCTTTTGGAGCTATGAGCTCCAGATCAATGAGGATATCAGAGCTGACCAACCTTTCAGTGAGCTGAACATTCTGCCGAACAACAGGAATGTTCAAACTATTCTAATCAGGAGATGCTGGGTCTTAAAGATTCTTTCCAGGAGTATGTCCCTCAGATGAGACTGCTAATTTATCAATAACATCATGGAAATCAAAGTTTGATTCAATGACCTCCCACAACACCATATTTCTGATATCACTATACAAGTCCATAAAAAAGAATTCTTCCTCTAATTTATTTTGAAGTCCTAACAACAATTTAAAAACGTTAGATGATAAATCAGATTCCAGCGAGTGATTTTCAATGGACACCTGGACTTTTGGGTAAATCCCCATAGTTGGTATGTTCTCCTACTCTTCAACTAAATCAGCCCATGATTGCTTCTTGGAGGTAGATGGACCAGACTGATTCTCAATATAGTTAAAAGAAGCAGGTTTTGCATCACCTTGAATAATAAAAACAATATCCTTATGAGCCTTCATAGAAACCAATGATGTTTCATCTTCCTCCTTTCTGACCTCCTTTTTCTCAGCAGGAACATTTTTATTCCATCTGTACCTGTTTGCATCAGACCATTCCGGGACTTTAGTAGCATTAACCTCATTTGGGAGAGCTTTGTAGTTAGATACAGAGTATCCAACCACCTTGCAGACATCACAAAAGGGAGGCACATTCTCATACACAATTATAACCTCATATTTGTTACCATTTGAAATGAAGGAAATACTAGTTGGACGTTTCAATTCCAAATTGATTTCCACTAGCATCCTAGCAAAGAGGCCATGTTCCCCATCCATGGTTTTTTGATCCATTCTGATTGGGATTCCAATGCAAGAGGCAAGATCATTCAAGATCATTAGATTCCAATAAAACCAATTCAATCCATGGAACATTACCCAAATTTGAGCATTACATTGCTTGAGTTTAGGGAGATTAATGTTGACATACCACTTAGATAACCTGAGAACTACATGTTTTAGTTGTATGTTTCTTATTCCCAAGGAAGAATTCAAAGCCTCCTTGGTTTGAAAGATTATATGAAATAATCTTCTTCCTATCGGTATTAACTCCCAATCTCTTGTGCACCAACAATGAGATATTTCGTTTTTGATATCATAATAAGACTAAGCCATGTCTCCCTTTGAGGAAATGATTCGACCCTAGATCAAAAATTTATAGAGAGAAGACTTTGGTTGAAGGGCCTCTGGATCTACAACCACAGAAAAACCACTATCCTCGAGCCTCGTGACATTGGGGGATTTGGGAACTTCTTCATTGAAAGGATATCCAGAACTTGAAAGAGCCTCGGCAAATGATAAGACCTTCTTATTCAAAGAAAAATTTTCTTGAGATTACAAGGATTTGGAACGATTATTTTAGAGAAGTGAATCATCTTGAAAGGCCAATTCCCATCTAGGATTTAAGAATCCATTGAAGAGATCAGAATCAAGGCCAATAAAACGATGTATCTCTATTACTAGATTCAAAGAGGATATCTCTCACTATCACCATCAATCACAATTATAAATTGTGTTTTTGGGTAACGATTTATTAGGGTGGCCTCCCCACCTGCACGCCAAATGTCCCCACTTAGGCCCAAGGTGGCCAACCCTTGGGCTTAGGCCAGTTCCCTATGGGTTATAGGGGCCCACGAGAGGTTTGTTAGCATATAGTGCATGTTTCCTTATGAGGACTTGAACCTAGAACCTGGGGGTTATGATGCCACTTCCATTAACCAACTCACCCATGCCCCGTAGGCTAAGGAACCTATTATCTCCATTATAACTAGTCATAAATACTAAATAGAATAAAATGGTTTTTGATACCATTTTTTAATTATTTTTCCAAGATCACTAACTCTAAGCTGTTGTGCAACATGACCACTTGTTTTCCTCCAAAATCATAAGAGGACTTTTCCTAGTAGTGTGGGATGATTTCATACATTGGGGAGACTATTACATAAATATCTAATAACCAAAAATAATAACCAATGTATAATTGTTATTAAAAGTCTAATTATCTGAATAAATCATAATATAATAGGTAATAAAACCCTTTACAATATCAAAATGGGATATATGATCTCACATATCAAAGTAAAAATGATCCTCATGGACATTGAATCAATAATATACATAATATATTAAAATAATTAATGATAGAGTCATAAAAAATTATATTGGATAATTTCCTAAAATCATGACAATCCCTACTAGCTCCACAATCATAATATCCTATTTTAGGGCCCTTTCCCTTAGTAGGATCCCTAAAATAAACATTACACACACTGAGATGGTCATGCAGGGTTTGTGTAAAAAACTCGGTAGGAAACCACTAACAAAAAGTTAATAAAATTTAACAAAATATACAGATATATATAAAGGTTTATACGCACACATAAATAAAAAAAAGCATACAACTCTTGTAACACACTGAGATATTATGATAGATTATATTTTAAAAAAATATTTCTTTGATATCTTGAGATTCACACAACCCAGGTTATAAATGAACATTAATATAATATACCATTAAAAACAAGACAGTAAATTAGTTGTATTAATAACAATAATTTTTTTTTGCAAATATGTATGAAGGTCTTATATAGAGAACATATTTTTTTACTACATTATTTATATTCTTAAAAAACATGCCTTCCTAAAAACTGTTTTTATATACTTTTGGGATTAAATAATATAATTTTGTTTTACAACTATTTAAAATATATTTACAAAATAAAATTAATTTTTGAAACTAACATGTATAAGTTATTATAGAGTGAATTTTGGATAATTTTCTAAAAATATTAATTTTATAATGAATTGTGAAAAATACTAATTTTTATTGAAATGTTTATTTTCATTTTAATATTTTATAAATAACCATTTTTCTCAAAATTGTTTTGAAACTAAAATTATTTCATTCATATTTTGAATAATCCAATTTTGGTCATTTAAATTAATTTTATATGGATTTTGGTATAAAATCAATGTATACTTTGGAAAGCATGTTGTTCATTAAAACTATTTTTCATCAGTTTTTGTATGTTTATTTGTGAAAATAATTTCTAAAAAGATTGGATTATGAATTAAAAAACAAGATTCAATCATGTTAAATTTGAACAATGAGTCAACATTCATTTTTTTCAAATGAATTGAAAAAATAGATAAAATATTTCACTCTGGTTAAGATTATATGTTAATACATGGGTGTTAAACCAGGTGATAAGGGTTTATTTCACAATAAAACATGTATAAATCCTATTTTATGGTCATATTTTGATAACATACTTTACAACTTTTAATCTATGTCCATTTTGAATCATTTATTTGGTAATGAATTTATAACTTTTCTGTCTTTTAATAAAATCCATGAGTTTCTAATCCACCACTTATAAATGGAATCCCCTCATTTATTTTATTTACACACATTGAGCCAAATTGAGACCAAACCATTAAGAAATATCTTATAAACATCCCCATACAAAAATCAGAGGATATTTTATTCATAAAATAACATCCCAAGGGTTATTAAGAGAGGATGAAAAAAAAAGATTTATTGAAAGAGATGAAATATCCCCACCCAACCTTTTTAAATTAATTTATTTTAATAAATCATTTAAATATATGTTATTAATAAAAAATAGTAGATTTAATATCCTAAATACACTAAAAATTTATTATTATTATTTTAAAACCAATATACACCTCTATTACATCAAATGGTATGTGAAAAAATCTTACCTGTGTATGTGTAGGCAACGCCTCCATGTAGCGATACCATTTATTTTCTATCAGAATATTTTAAGGATGGTTATAATAATGGGTTTAAATTTTATATATTTTAATTTAAATATAAAAAATTATTACTTTTAATAATAATATAATATTAATCTTATTAACATTCATCCATTTGGAAAATGGTAATGTCACTTGTGTATAGGTGTGGATGACCCCCTCTATGAAGCGATATGATTTGTTTTTAATTTTATCATTATGTGGATGTTAATAAGTTTATATTTGATGATTATGTGTAATATATGAGATATAAAAATAATTTGTAATTCTGAATTGTTAATAAAATTATTTCATTCTATACTTCAAAAGGTGAAAACAATGTTCATGCATAAATACGGCCTACCATCTCCGTGATCTGTGTAATTAATTTTTATATCTCTATATTTTATTGATAAATATATATATATAATGAAAATATATGATATTATTATCATGATTAAAATTTTTATTATGATGTAACCATTGTAAAAGTAAATGGATAAAAACTATCAAACTAAAATTCTCAAGAACAACAAAATAGTTAACACATTGAAATTAAAATTTTAATAAGGAATTATTAATAAATGGGTATAATAATGTTTTAGGTGGATCATATGTGATATTATAAGTATATAAATGATTATTTTATATAAATTTAATAAATTAATATTTATTATATTATAATTTAGATCAATTTTAATGAAAGTCTAACTTGAGGTCAAGAGTTTATGTTGTAATCCCATTTCTTTATCGGGAATATTTAGTATTAATTTTCTAATTATGATGTTTTATAACATGTATATCAAGAATACCATGAATATTATTATCATCTTATTATTTCTAGATATTAAATGTTTTCCTTCCATTTTCCTCTCTTTATGAGCTTATGTTACCAAATGACATATTTCAAGGAAAGTCGTCATTATTTCTCTATTCAGTCAAAAATATTTTTTATTCATATCAATTTTTTCTAAAAATAATTTCAAGGATGTTTTTATATTCCAAAATTATTATTTAAAGTTATTTTTAAACATAATATTCTTTTAAGAAAATGTTATAAAAATAATCTTCTTTTCTTTTTTCGAATGAGTCACTTTTGACTTGTTATCGAAAATGTGAAACATATCTTATTTTAACGTTCCCAAAATGAATAAAATTTATCACTTCGATGACCACTAAATGAATATATGGTTAAATTAAATTATTATAAGTATATCTTTGAAGAAAATTATTTCCAAAATATTTTTTATATTTTAAAATTTTAATGAAGTGATTCCTTAATAAACTGGGTATTTTCATCATTTCATATACCAAGAGATATTTTTTGGGAAATATCATTATTCAAAACATACTTTAATGTTACTTAAAATTTAATAGGGATATGATACAAGGACACAGTCAATATTATTTCCCCATATGGTTTATTATTATTATTATATTGTGATGTTTGTGGAAAATATTTATTTTCCATGGTTTATAATGTGCTGAATTTTTGAAATTTATAAAGAACTTGTTTATTTTATACATGTTATGATACAAGAATTATGTTTTATTATTTTTTGGAAAAAATATCAATGGATTATTATTATATTAGTGTGGTCCTAGAATTATATATACTCGCATTGCATTAGTTAAATAAAAAAATATCATGAGATAATTAGGACTGAAATGGGGAGTGAGCATAGTATGATAAGGGAAATCATCCACTATGATAGTCTGGTGTGTGCTAATTGAGATAGGATATATAGGAAACGAGGAGTGATACCAATCCAAAATGATAGTCATGGGAGTGATCCTTGAAAAAAAAATGATTTTCCAAGTTTATAAGTATGAAAAAATCTTATATTTTATGCCAATTTTATGCTACCATGGATCATCTTCATTGATTCAATTATGATTTATGTATTATGAATAGAAAAAAATACATGGCTATTATATTTTGATTTATGATATGGAGGGTAATTTTGTAAAATCTTTTTTTCATTTTATCATACACTTAATCACCTTTTATTTTTATATCTCCATTCTTCACCCTTAATAAGTATCAGAGCACACATTTTCGTATATTTTTAATCCCCAAGTTATGAAGAAAGGTTTTAAGTATGTTATTTATATGAAGGTTGATACTTATGAAGAACATAGTGGGAGATGATTTTGATCACTTATGAACAGATTATTTATATATGTGTGTTTCTAGAGTCAGTATACTTATAGGATTTTGATATGGATCATAATGTTATTTATTAAAAATTCATATAATCAGATGTGATAATTATGTATGGAAAGTATGGATCAATATAAAATTTTTCGAGTGATCATTCATTAATTAAGATTAATAGAAACCTGACCATACATGCATCATCTTCATTTCATAAATAATTGTCATGTTGAATCATGTATAAATTCCAAAACATGTTCAGTGAGATGACCACACTAAGAAATACTTAGTACTATGTGGGGGGGGGTGAATCGGTGTTTGGAACATTTTTTTTCCAATTTCAACATTTTATCCCTATACCCAATTATAATATTGGGATATTTATTCTCCAATTATCTTTTAACTGTCATACTAAAGTATATAAAATAATGTAAAATATGGAAGTATATATTTTGACAATGTTTACAACTCAATAAAACTAGTTAGTCACTACAAAAAACTCAATTGATAGTGACTATTTTTTTTGAAGAAGCCGCTATTAAAACCACCTAAATATGGTTCCATAATGGTTTCCAAAAACCACCGCTAATTTGGGTGTCATAATCCTACTCATATTAGTTCTATCAATTTAGTGGTTTCTTATGCAAAACATTACGTAACATTTGTTTAGAATCGATTTTCCCACCCAAAACTAATTATAATGGGACCTTAAATTCAACCATATTTCAACCTTATATAGTGGTGATTTAAGGTGCTAACAAACAATAACTCGGCATATATTGAAGAAGTTTAGGATAACTCTATATATCGTTTTTCAAAAAACAAAACACAACTGTAGAAAATGAATCCCCAGAATAGCAAAAAAACACATATATGACAATACAAAAATACTTAACAAGGGATTAATATATTATATTATAAAATTATATTGTAAATAATTAAAAGGTGGAAGTCTGAGATTATGAAAAAAAATCAAACTGTTTTTTATATTTAAGAATTCTTCAAAAATCGAATTTTTAGAAACATTTAAATAAACAAACCAATCCATAAAAGATATAATTTCAATAAAAAGAATAGAAAAATTATGTAAACAAATCATAGTACAAATAAACAATGATAAATAAGTAGTTACATAAAGATACAATGAGTAAAAGGTGACACAAACATAGTAAAAAATAGGAATCTAAAGATAATATCATCAAAAATGAATAGGCATAATTAGAAACTCATTGTGTCCTAATTTTAGACTATCTAATATATATATATTTATGGAATCTACTACCATATTGTGTTTAATTAATTATTTTAATCAACACATGAAGCAATCTAATTATGGGAACTCCTTTAGAAATAGAAAAACCAACATGAGGGGGTAATAGATGGTTCTTAATATAAGGAAGTATATCATAAACTAGTTATATCACATAGCTTTTTAGGCTTCTTTTTATATTGACAATATTGATATGATAAATCAAACAATCATGTGATCATCATATAAAATAATATATGAAATAACATATAACCTCGTATCATCTGAAAAGACTTCTTAATATAGAGCCTATTTCAATTCATAAATGCATAAAATAATAATTCAACTCAAATCTCATATATTGAAAAAGATCAATATAATACCACACACAAGGGGCTCTCAATTAGGGCAGTCAAATCTTTAAAAAACTCATTTTACATAATTCCATCTAGACCATTGAAATAAACCTGTAATTCATAGTTACACAATCATACATGGTAACCAATAATGAATCAATAATTTTAAAATGATGTATCCAACCATTATGATTCTATTTAAAAATAAAACATCTCTTTAAATTAAAATAACCCCTAAAATGGGTTAAATCATTTCAATATTAAAATAGGAAAATAGATCTTTTTATATTCAAATTCTTTGAAAACAGAATCTTTGTATTCCTCACAAATATTTTTCATACATAACATATGACATCAAAATAAGGACTTGAAATTCATTTAAAATTTCCTTGGGAAGGCATTCAATGAATTGAGATAAAAATGGGAAATTATATATATGGAAATAAAAAACATACAATTTTTTTGAAGTCCCATAGTTTTTACTTATAGTATATCAAAACCTTCAAAAACAATATAACATTTATAGTAATCAATATTCACCCCTCATATGGTTTAATCATAATGTTATTCAAACCTTTTGAAAACAATGTGCACCCTACTTAAGAACACCACATATCTAAGAATCACCCACATGGTTCACTCTACAAGTATAACTTTCCAAATTATTTTTTTCATCCATGAACTAAAAAATTGAACTACATTCTTCAAATGTATGTATTTTTTCACAATCACTACTCGATCTCACATGGACATGCACTGGCCTCATTCTATTTAGAATGTGAATAAGTAAGATTCGTGTGCATTTTTTTCATAAACATGATGTTTTCTACACAACTGTACATAGCCATGTGGAAACTTTTTAATATAAAAATTCCTTTCAAAAAACAATGATAAATTCCAAAACTCATTAAAAATTAAAATACCAGAATTTATATAATATTTAATATCATAGTTTAATGGGGGTCTCACAATTCATCATCTTTAGAATAATAAAGTAAAACATATCATAATGTAAACTTCGTAATATAGCATAATAAATAGATCAAACATATAGATTTTCATTTTATGTAAGGTAAATACAGATATCTCAACTAGAATCCATAACATGGTTTCTGAATTAGTATATTAGTGTTATCCTATCATACTATTAGTTACACACCATCTTTGAAACAAAGGAGGACACTAATCCCTACCCAATGAACTTTTATCAACACCCTTTATGTCGTCATATCAACTCCCAGTTACCAACACATGCATTAAAAATATGTTGAAAAGAAAATAGTGTTGTATAATTAATTTAAAACATAAAACTAGTAAAATATTTTGTAGTAAATTATTTTAGAATTTGTGTGATTTATCAACTCACTACTATCCATCGAGGAAATATCAGCAGTGAAAAATACAGTTTTTTCTAATTTAATTTAATCAATTATTTTGGTAGTACAATGATTATTCATCTTACATATTTATATATTACCCTTATTCCTCAATTATTATTTAAATTTCAACAAACAACATTTGATTGTATTGAAGTGGGAGTGACTAGAAATATGGGTATATGCTCTTACAATATGCAGTGTCCATCAAAATACCTCTGATGTTAATGGTCTTAAACCCATCCCACACATTTGACTAGGATGGTCATTCCCAAGGACATGACCAGTGAGATGATTAATGGAGACCAAGAAGGACTATGCAGGATTGGCATCCAATAGTTCATTTATTTTTACCCATAAATCAAATATCAGTCATATTTTAAAAAATAAAAATTAAAATAGCAACAATTTAAAATATCTTATTATAATGAAAAAGAAATCATACCCCAACTTATTTAGAGGGATTATTAACATAATTCCCTATAAATTTTGTACAAATGTCCAACTAATGGTATGTTCTAGAGACTTGGTTCCACAAATACCTAGAATGAATTTGACATTGATAAATCAACAAATTAGTACATGAAACAGAAAATTTTATCTTATAAATATTTAAAATAATAAAAATATTACAAAATTTGATCTTTTTTCAGAAAATATTTTTGACTTGACAGTTGGGAGATTATTTGTTTAGCTATAATTGATGCATTTTTACTTGAAACATCCTGAAATAAACACTACTAGAACATAGGTTTTTTCCAACACTTATATACCAATAGTTTGCTTAAACCGTAGGTAGAAAATAGGTTTACCAATGGTTTTCATAAAATGTAGGTAAAACTGAGTGCATGACAACCTTTACCAATGGTAATAATGAACCATTTTTAAAGGGGGTCTAAATTTCCCCCCTTTACCATTGGTACTTGAAAACCATTGGTAATGGTTTTCCCCAATAACACCGTGTGGCCCTTCTTCTCTCCCCCATTTGGACAGAACCCTAATTTGAAAGTAGCCCCCATGATCAGAGCACCTCTCCCCCATTCGAAAAGCCCCTCTCTTGGGTTCATATTGATCCCTCTATATGAACGGTTGGAATATCATCTTCTCCCATCCAAGATGCTGAATCTTCATCCGAACCATCCCAAATTACGTATTTTCTTAAGTGGAACCTTATTTTTATATATATATATCTAATATATTAGTTTTATGTTATGATTTTTATTCTTATATATTTTTTTTATTATACCTAGAAATCCCTTTTAGATTTTTTCTCTAGAACCATAGAAACCCCTTTTATATTTTTTAGTTGTCGCTTTAATTTCTAATATCATTATAATAAAATGTTATATAAATAGACTGGATAGTTATAGACCTCTCGGTGGTCACCTACAAGAATTGAATCTCCCACATTGTTCGAGATTCCATTGTGTACCCCGATAAACTGCATGATTATATGTTTAGATAGGGGGAATCACCATTTTACAGATGCATGACTACTCACATTACATAGGATGGAGAATATAGCAGATGATTGTGTTGTAGCTCAAGAAGCTAGGTGAAATTTTAGAATATAGTTAGCCTCTTGTATAGTAATACTCCCTACTAGTTGTAACTATGTTTTTCTTCTTGATACATGAAATGCATTACCATCATTCAGTTTATGTTTCTGTTATTAGTTGGTCTTACTGATTTTGATATTTTCATCCATTTCCAATATTTTCCCATTTTTATCTTTCTTTCACTTTTTAACTGATAATATTAAAAATGTGAAACTTAGGTAATGAAGGAATGATCTCCCCCAGACACACCAAAGGATCCCACTATTAGTCAATAACATTTGTAATTTTGGTAGATGTTCTTGAGGGCATGTGTCCATCTGAGTTCGGGTCACTAATGAGTGGAATCCTAGGTTGGGAAGTCACAGTTCCCAAATATCCTTTTTATTGTTGTTTCTAATCATATCCATACCTATAACTATTGAAGGTACCTCTCCAAAATCAATTGGGAAATGATTCAACGAATACACCCTACCAACCTATTTTCTATGGACCAAAACCTAGGATCCTTTAATCCATGTTTAAGGCGAAACTTGATGAGGCCATAACTACTTTTAATGTGATCCTCATCGTACTTCTCATCCTGATTTCCCTGAATAAGTTAAAGTATAAAAAACATGTACTCCAAAACAAGACCCTTAAGGATTATGTATTCATTGATCCAGTTCCAATATCATACTAGGGAATCCTTGAATATAGGCATTAGAAATTCAGTATCTTATTTTCTTATATACATAGTATTTTGTTGTGTTTCTTAACAAGATTTTCATATAGAGTAATGTGTCAGTTATGCTTTTATATAAAGTAAACAATTGTCATTTACCAAAACATTTCATTGATTAAACTTCAATATTATTGAATTTCATTGAAATGATTTATTGAAATTTTTTATAGAATGGATAGAAGTTGGATTTACGAAACTGATCGGATTTTAACCGATTTTAAAAATAATTTCATCTTATATTTAGATTTTTCATTTGATAAGGCTTCATATAGTGGTCACATACACTACCCATGTTTTAATTGTGTTGTAAGACCTTGGTTTAGTCGTGAAGTAGTTAGCTATTATGTTACCAAATATGGCTTCCAAAAAACTATTATCTGTGGTATCATAATGGAGAGAAAATGGAATCTCAAAATTTTAATGATCCAAATTATAGGATTGAATTGGAGAGTTTGATATATAATCAGTTTCCACTTATCCGGCATCTTGAGAAGGAATGGATGTCCAACCAAGAAGATATTGATACAAGCACACATAATGTGTCCAATGAAAATGATGATGTTGATAGGGTGAAAAAATTGAATGATGTTGTGATGACTCCAGTATATCGGAAATGTGGTAAAATCAAAAATTTAGAATTTTTAATCTGATTGTTTCATGGGAAAACTATTTATAGGATTTCAAATACTGTAATCGATTACATTCTTACCATCTTGAAGGACTTACTTCCATATGATGCAGATATTCCCTCAAACCACTATATGGCATGGAAGTTAGTTGATGAACTTCGATTATCAAAAAATATTCATTCTTGCATGAATGATTGCAGCTTATTTTGGGAAAAATTGCCAAATGAAATGATTGTATCAAATGTGGAACCTCCCGATAGAATCCAAATGATGATGGGACACCATCCCGTGTGCCCCAAAAAGTAATTTCGAACTTTCCATTGATCCCCATAATACATAAATATTTCATGGCTGATGAAATATCAGTAAAAATGAGATGGAATGTCACCGAGAGAAGAAAGAATAATGAAGAGTTGGTTCACCCTGTAGATGGATTTTCATGGCATAGATTTGATGTTCGATATCCTGAATTTGCAGCTGACATGTTTAACGTGAGACTGGGTCTTTCATGTGACAGTTTTAATCCATTTGTGCAGATTCAACTTCACATAGCACATGGTCAGTTTTTATACACATTTATAACCATCCCCATGGTTGTGTATGAAAAATCCTTACACTTTCTTGAGTATACTGATATTTGGCCCTTCTGATCCTGACAATGATATAGATGTATATATGAAACCTTTAATAAAAGATATGAAACATCTTTGGGATGTGGTTGTTCCCACATACGATTCATGTTTGAAAGACATATTTTAGATGCGTGTTGTGCTTATGTGGACGATCAATGATTTTCTTGCTTATGAAATGATTTATTGATGGAGCACAAAAGGAAAATTGTCATGTCCTGTTTTTATGAAGAATATATGATCGAGAAGACTGGCATATCTTCTTAGTTTTAGTTTTATGGTACATAGACGATTCATGTCAATGAACCATTCATATAGAAACAATCGTCGAAGATTGATAATTCCATGGAGACTGACAATCCACCTCAGTGTATATCTAAAACTGATATGCTTAATGAATTGAAATATTTTAGTTATTTATTTGGGAAGTGTGTAATGAAATCTAGAAAGAGGAAAATGATTCCAATAATTCCAGTTACAATTGGAAGAAAGAAGAGTATATTCTTTGAGTTATCGTATTGGTCAACCAACTTGTTACGTAATTTCTTAGACGTAATTCACATTGAAAAGAATATATGTGAAATGTTTCTTTTGATTCTTCTAAATGTGAAGGGGAAGAAAAAAGATGATTTTTTATCTTAGTGTTTCTTGGTAGATTGGGGGATCAAACCATAATTGCATCATGTTGGTATTAGTGAAAATAAATGGAATGTTCGATGTGCTTCTTATGTGATGACACCTGCTGAAAAAAAATCAATTTCTAGAAGTTCTAGATTCAATTAAAGCTCATGATGGCTATTCAAAAAATATATCAATACGGGTCAACAGAAAAGAATTGAAGCTGAAATATTTGAAGACTCATGATTATAACATCCTTTTTCATGAGATGATTCCAATAACAATCAGCCTTCTATTTTCCCATAATGTAAGAGTCTTAGTTATTCGATTATGGTATTTGTTTAGAGATCTTTGTGCTAATAAGTTTTCCGAATCCTTCTTGTAAAAACTGTTACTAGAGACACCATTTATTTTGTGTGAGTTGGAGAATATATTCCCTCCATCATTTTTACATGCATGTTTCATCTGACTGTCCTTCATCCGATCGAAATACTTCTTGTGGGACACATTTCTTTCTGTTGGATGTATCCAACTGAAAGAAACATGTACACATTGAAATCATATGTTCAGAACATGAATTATCCCTAGGGTTCTATTGTAAATTGTTACTTGGATGAAGAATGTATGGATTTCTGCTCAATGTATTAATCTAATCTTACTACGAGAATAAACAGACCAATGAGAAATGATGAAGAATAGTATGAGACGATTGAACCTAGTTTCCAATCACTTCCTCAGACATGTGGAATTTTGGGATCATATACATTGACGATATTAAGCCTTGAAGACCGAGAGATGGCACATCACATAGTGTTGTTCAATTGAGATTTGTTCAGTGAGTATATCAAGTGAGTAAATTATACATGTATCTCTTATATTATCTCTTGTAATTTTAAATATTTGTTAAACTATTTTTATTTTTATCTATATGGAACCTAAATAATTGATATATAGAAATCATTGTTCTTTATCATTGAGAAGGAAAGAGACTTTTCATAAAAAATGGTTTTCTGTTTGGTTGAAATTGAAGGTAAAAATATTTCAGTAATAACTAAATAAAAATAATATTTAATGAATTTTACTATTTTTTATATTTTAGGTATTGAGTTTGCCTGCAGACTCTGTTTCTGAGGAAAAAAGAGCTTTGGCTTTTGGTCCTAATACCATGGTTCATGCTTGTAAATCACTTGTGATCAGTAGATACAAATTTATTATCACTGAACGAGAAAGTAACATCAGAAAATAGCATGATGGTGTTATGCTAACTTCCATAATAGACTGTTATGATAGTTCATCGGAAAATAGACCTCATTCTAAAAATGTAGCTTGTTATGGAGTCATGGAGAAAATAATAAATTTGGGATAATTACTCACATGGTCGAGTCATGATGATGAAATGTCAATGGTTTGATTAATGATGAGGCAAGGCACCTTTGTTGATGATTGTGTATTTTGAGTTATTGACATGACTCACACTCTTTCCACTGATGAACCATATGTATTGGTATCAATGGTGAAACATGATTTTTATGCCAAAGATCATCGTCATCCAAAATTCGGTGTAATTATTGATGTAAATCCTAGTCATGTTTTTAATAATGGTGATAATGCAGTTGACATTATTCCTACTATAATTGGAAGCAATTCATTTATTACTTTTGATGACTAATATAACTCAATTTTGAGAGTTGATTGCGAACTCGATGTTGTGGTGGGAAATATATAGAATCATACAGTTTTTTTTCTCATCTACATGTTTCACCTATTTCATTCTGAGTGTGTATCCTACTAATTACCTTCAAACCTCCATAAATATCTTGTTTTTTTATGTTTTTTTATCTTAATGGTTTTTTTAAATTTTGTTTTTTGGGTTACACATTAGTGATTTGTTTCAAATTACATCCATATTTGTTTTCATTGCAATAAATGACACCCATTGAAGAGATGCGGCAGAAAAGGATGATAGAAAATAATTGTTGTATGATATAGATGGGTGTTCCTCTACTCATCACTGTTGTGAGTATTTTATTTAAAATATAGATATTTCAATAACTTATAATATCATGTGTTTACTTTTGTGTTGAACATTTTTTTCAGGATCCAACCCCTAGACTAGAGATATAAGATGAAGAGCCTGATATTTCACCTAGTACAGATGCTGGTGGTAGGAGGGAGGTGGTGTCAGAGTTAGACGATAATCTGTTGGTCCCAGTACTGAGGCTGGTGGTACGAGGGCTCGTGGTGTGAGAGTTAGACGATCCACTAGTTGTACCCAATTGGACTATGCCCCTACCATAGACATATATTCTACGCCCCATTTTGATTATAGTGTGTCTTTAGGGACACACATGATATTTAGGCCTCCGATGTTTACACCACCATTTGGCCAGCCGTCTGTACCATCATCTTTTTCTTCTGGTTAATTATCTATGATCTATTATATTCCACCTTCTTCGACTCCTACTCCGACTTAGTATGTGGCTGAGGAGTGTACACTGAGGGACACTCCACTTGTACAAGATATTGATTCATCTTCTATAAATGCATTGACGCCCATTGATCCGACTACCACTGGTATATTTATATAACTATAACAAATTTTTATACCAATTTTTTTATTATTATAACTTATACTGATATATTTTTTGTTAATAACATATTCATCTACTGAAAGGATGCGGGAGAGGGGGCATACTCGCTTGCGTGCGGTATGGAACTTCCAGAAATAGTTGATGGTTAAATATAATGATGATGGATAGATGACTGATAAACCTAGGCAGCAATGTTGTGGTTTTTTGGAAACACTAGACAAATATTCTGACATCATTCCAGTTATCCCTCTCTCTTGGAGACATTTGACTCATGAAGTCAAGTATAATGTTTGGGCATAAATATGGGTAAAAATATATTGTATTTAATGTAGTATTTTTTTTAATTATGTGAATTAATCTTATTGGGTATCAGCTTCGGTTTAACTTCCCTAATGGTGAGGGTGCACAACCAGCACGTTTAAAGGAGCTAGGAGAGCTTTGGAGATCATATAATCATGATTTTTATGTTTCCCATTGTGATAGAGTAGGTACGTAGTTAGAGAAAATACATATCATGGATGATTTCCTGATAGAGCAATATTACCAAATGATTACCCATTGGGCGACTACAAAATTTAAGGTATTAATCCCATTTGAGGTATTTAAATGACTATATTCATATTTTGAATTAATATTATATTATTATTATTAAACATTATTTAGTAATCTTTTGAAAAAAAAACATTGATTCAAAGCAATTCTTCTGCACATTGGGGAGCACTAATATGTCAGATCATGAGAAGCAGCACGTATGATATAGTTGTTTATAATTTTTCTTTATTACTTTACCTTTTTATTATTTCCTACTTAATTTATCAGATTTATTTAATAATGAATATATGATTATACTTTTACTTTATATTGTTTCAATGTCATTACAGAAGCACGTATTGAATATTGAAGGAAGTCTCGCTCGAGAAAAATTGTCTTTCATAAGTAGAAGGAAAAGAGATTAAACTACGGTGAATGAATCGACACAATAAAATATTGTAAGTTTAAATTTGTTTATTTCAATGTTTAATATCAATTTTGAAATTTAATAATCTATTAATTTTTTAACAGGCTGCTTTAGAGGCTCTTGATGCCCCGGAGCCTGACAATTTTGGGCCACACGATAATTTATATCAGGTTTTGTGAGATGAGCACTATGGTCGAGTACATTGCCGACCTGGTAAGAATATAGTTTCGACGAGGTATTGGTCCTCTCTAGATATCCATTCTAGTACCACCGAGTTATAAAAGGTCAAGGATCATCCAAGAAAGTCAGATAAAAGGGTCATAGAGTTGGAAGAACTGGTTCAAATGAGGGAGAAAAAAATTATGAAAATGATCAAAGCATTATCTTCATCGCTTCCACCAGAGGCCTGCATGGCTTCTCAAAAATATATGTCATCGATGGGTACAATATCCAATGCACCAGGTGGTAGTTCTATTGGTGGTTGAGATGATGACATTCATGGTGATGACAAGGGTGCAGAAGCGGAAGATGTGTGGGGATGAGGATGATGCTGAGATCGGGGGCGAGGATGAAGTTGAGGGCGAGGACGAGGATGTGGATGAGGACAAGGGCAATAATGGAGCCAAGGATGAGCATGGGGATGATGACTAGGATGATGATGAGGACATAGATGGTGGCGAGGATGAGGTTGATGATGAAAGTGGTGATGGTAATGGTGATCAGGGGAAGATTGATCCATTACATTTTTGACTGATATTTATGACATATTATTTTTGATTTAATATGGATGTGTCGTTCTACTTCGAAGCATAGAACACCTTGAACAAACGCATAACAGCCCCCACCCTCCTCCCTGAACCCCGGAAAGCCCCCCAGACACCCCCCAGGAGAGCTCCCCAGATAGCACCCCCACCCTCCTCCCTGGATCCCGGATAGCCTCCCCAACCATTTTCTGGGACCACAGATAGTCCCCTGAACAACCCCCCAGACAGCCCCCAGAGAACCCCACCACCCACCGCCTTGGACCCCGAAGATCCCCCCAGAGAGCCCCCACAACCTCCTCCCTAGATACCGGATATCCCCCACCCTCCTCCCTGGATCTCGGACATCCTCCCAGATAGCCCACTTGTCAGCCCCTCAGACAGTCCCTTGAACAGCCCCCGCCCTCCACCCTAGAACCCGAACAGCCTCCCCCCCTCCCCACCCACACCATCCTCCCTGGTCCCATACACCCCCCGGATAGCCCCCCACCCCCCTCCCTGGACCCCGGACGGCCCCCCAGACAGCCCCCAGACAGCCTCCCAGACAACACCCCCCCAACAACCCCCCTAGACCACGGACAACCCCCCAAACAGAATTGTTCTCAATTTTTTTACCACCCATTGAAGGTAAACTTAAATATGTGTTCCTTTAAATGGAAAGTCTATAAGAACCTGGATTTTCACTCTGGTATGGATATTTTTGAATTCAGTATAACTCTTTTTTTACCAAATATGGAAGCCTAATAATGTTATAATAGTTTATGTGGCTTCTGGGGATTTTTCAGATCTCAGAACCCCAGTCGGCATAGTTCTATATATTAGAAGAAATGTGCTTGATTTTCCCTAACCATGCACCAGGGGATGCACGTCATGCACAATGTCTATAGTTTTAGTATAAGATATTATCACTGTTTTTGCGCGATTTGCCTAACTAACATATGGAAAACCAACCAATCCTATTCAGATTGTTTTTATACATTATCACAATGATACATGTCACATTTATGAAATTTACAAGTCAACCTTGCCTCAATCCGAGGCACGGTGTGGCCAATTTCACTCAAAGTGTCTCTCTTTTTTTTAAAATGGACACCCTTTTATGTAAAAAAACTAGACTATGGAAAACTGACCAAACCTATTTGGATTGTATTGATACATTAGGAAAAAGATACACGGGTCATATGTGATGTGTATGACTCACCCCCGAATCAATCTGAGGCACGGTGTGTCCATTACCACTCAAAATGTCACACTTTTATTTGAAATGGACAACATTTAAATTAAAAACTACTACTGATATATGGAAAATGGACCAAACATATTCAGATTCGGTTGATACATTATCAAAATGATCCATTGGACATTTGTGATGTGTATGAGTCAACCTATCATCAATCCAAGGAATGGTGTGGCCGGTACCACTCAATGTGTCTCGCCTTTATTTGAAATGATCACCATTTTAAGTGAAAACAACAACTGACATACGGAAAACCAACCAAACACATTCAGATTGTGTTGATACTTTAGTAAAACAATCCATGGGACATTTCGGAAGTGTAAGAGTCAACCCTGTATCAATTTGAGGAGCGGTGTGGCCGGTACCACTCTAAATGTCTCTTTTTTGTTTAAAATGGACAATGTTTTATATAAAAAAATGACATACGGAAAACCGACCAAATGTGTTTGTATTGTGTTGATAAATTGGGAAAACAATTCATATTATATTTTTGACATGTAAGAGTCAACCCCACATCAATTTGAGGCACGGTGTGGCCGGTACCACAATAAATGTTTCTCTGTTGTATAAAATGGACATCATTTTTTGATAAAACAAGAACTAGCGTATGGAAAACCAACCAAACACATTCAGAGTGTGTTGATACATTAGGAAAAAGATTCATGGGACAATTGTGATATGTACGAGTCAACCTTGCATCAACCCGACGCACGCTGTAGCCGGGACCACTCTAAATGTTTCTCTTTTGTTTAAAATGGACATCATTTTAAGTGAAAACAACAACTGCCATACATAAAACAGACCAAACGCATTCCAATTGAGTTTATACTTTAGGAAAATGCCCAATGATTCATATGTGACTTGTACGAGTCAACTCCAACTTAATCTGAGGCACGATGTGGACAGTATTATTCAAAGTGCCTCTTTTTTGTTTAAAATGGACACCCTTTTAAGAAAAAACAAATGGCATATGGAAAACTAACCAAACGTATTTGGATTATGTTGATACATTAGGAAAATGATCCATGGGTCATATGTGATGTGTAAGACTCAAACCTGCCTCAAACTGGGGAATGGTGTGGCCGGTACCACTCATAGTGTCTCACTTTTAATTGAAATTGACAACATTTTAAGTGAAAACAACAACTGACCTACCGAAAATTTACTAAACATATTCATATTCTATTGATACATTAGCACAACGATCCATGAGACATTTATGATATGTATAAGTCAACCATGCCTCAATCTGAGGCATAGTGTGGCCGGTACCACTCAAAGTGTCTCACCTTTATTTGAAATGATCAACATTTTAAATGAAAACAACAACTGACATATGGAAGACCATCCAAATGAATTCAAATTGTGTTGATACTTTAGTAAAACCATCCATTTGACATTTCTGACATTTACGAGTCAACCCTGCATCAATTTAAAGTATGGTGTGGTCGGTACCACTCTAATTGTCTCTCTTTTGTTTAAAATGGACAAAGTTTTAAGTAGAAACAACTGGCATACGGAAAAACAAACAAACATATTCGGATTGTGTTGATACTTTAAGAAAAATATCCATGGGACATTTTTTATATGTAGGTGTCAACCTCGCATCCATCCAAGGTGCAGTGTGGCCGGTACCACTCAAAGTGTCTCTCTTTTATTTGAAATGGACAGGATTTTAAGTGAAAACAATAACTGGCATACGGAATACCAACCAAACACATTTTTATTGTGTTAATACTTTAGGAAAATGATCCCTGGGACATTTTTAACGTGTAATAGTCAACCCCGCATCAATCTGAGGCACGTTGTGGCTAATACCACTCTAAATATCTCACTTTTGTTTAAAATGGGCATCATTTTAAGTGAAAACAACAACTCGCATACTCAAAACCGACCAATGGCATTTCGATTGTGTGGATACTTTAGGAAAAAAAATCCATCAGTCATATATGAATTGAAGGAGTCAACCCCGCCTCAATCCTAGGCACGATGTGGCTGGTATCACTCAAATTGTCTCTCTTTTGTTTAAAATGGACACTGTTTTAAGTAAAAACAACTCGCATATGGAAACCAAAAGTATTATGATTGTGTTAATAATTTGGGAAAACGATCCATTGGTCATATGTGAATTGTAAGACTCAACTCCGCATCAATCTGAGGCATTGTGTGACTGGTACCACTCAAAGTGTCTCGCTTTTATCTGAAATGGTCAACATTTTAAGTGAACACAACAACTGGCATATGGAAAACCAACCAAACACATTCAGATTGTGTCGATACATTAGGACAAAGATACATGGGACATTTGTGATGTGTACAAGTCAACTGCACATCTATCGAAGGCACGGTGTGGTCGGTACCACTCTCAATGTCTGTCTTTTGTTTAAAATGGACATCATTTTAAGTAAAAAAAACTAGTATACAGAAATCGTACCAAACTTATTCATCTTCTGTTCATACTTTATGAAACTGATCCATGAGTCATTTTTGATGTGTAAAAGTCAACCCCACCTCAATCTGAGGCACTGTGTGGCTGGTACCTCCCAAAGCGTCTCACCTTTATTTTAAATGATCAACATTTTAAATGAAAACAACAACTGGCATACGGAAAACTGACAAAACGCATTAAAATTTTGTTGATAAATTATTAAAACAATACATTATTAATTTTTGACATGTATGAGTCAACCTCATCTCAATCCAAGGCACGGTGTGGCCGGGAGAACTCTAAGTGTCTCTCTTTTGATTAAAATGGACACTCTTTAAGTAAAAACAACTGACATATGGAAAACCGAACAATGTATTCGGATTGTGTTGATACTTTAGAACAACAATCCATGGATCATTATGATGTGTACGAGTCAACCGAGCCTCAATATGAGGCCTGGTGTGGCCGATACCACTGTAAGTGTTTCACTTTTATTTGAAATGGACAACATTTTAAGTGAAAACAACAACTGGAATACGGAAAACCAACCAAATGAATTCAGATTATATTGATTCATTAAGAAAACGATCCATGGGTCATACGTGATATGTGAGAGTCAACCCTATCTCAATCCGAGGCATGGTGTGTATGGTATCACTCTAATTGTCTCTCTTTTGTCTAAAATGGACATCATTTTAAGTAAAAACAACTGTCATACGGAAAACTGACCAAACATATTCCGATTATGCTGATACTTTAGCATAATGATCCATGGTCCAACCTCTCACAATCAACTTCTCATTTGAGGAAATCCTACCCCTATTCTAAAACACATGACCTTTAATATGCCAAGGACAACTATATTCCCTAAGTCACAAAAGCTCATTGATACAAACCCATTATCGTCATCACTAACTTCAAAGAAACCCACCGAAAACCATGGGACATTGTATTTTTTGTGGAATTCATTTATTCATTTCTTTATGTTGGGTTATTAGTTTCTCATTTCGTAATTCAATCTTGTATGTGTTATAAAAAATGCAATTTTGTATGTATTCTTAATTCTATATCACATATAATTATGTATTCAGTTTTTAATGTATTGTATTAAAAATTTATTATTAAATCACATATCCTTATAATTATCAGTTTTTAATTTTGTATACTTATTATGTATTGTATTGTATTATACATTTACTGCAGTATAATTCACACAACTGCACACAGAGCAGACTGCTGTGTGAATTGTACAACAAAGCCAATACGAACGGTTTTAAACTGTTGGTATTCGTTCTGTATGTATTTTTTTACCAATGGTTCATTCAGAGTTGTTGGTAAAAAGTATTTACCAATGGTTTAAGCCATCGGTATAGTGGTGAATGGAAGAATACTTACCAACAGTTCCTACAAAACCATTTGGAAAAAAGATATGTCAATGGTTTTGAAACCATTTGAATATGTGTTGTATAAGAACTCTATACCAATGCTTTACATATAACTGTTGGTATATAGTATATTTCCTCACATATAATAACGGTTTATCACAAACCGATGGTAAATTTCTATTGTCATGACATATGTGGCTACAGTTTCTAAAACCGTGGGTATAAATTATACCAACGGTTCTCCACTCTATACCAATGGTTTTCAACCATTGGTATACCTTTCATTTCCAATAGTGAAATAACATTTAATTTAAAAGTAAAGTATTAAATGTCAAATACTTCCCATATGTATTAATATATTTCAAATGAGATTAATGCAATAAAATATATTTCAATGCTGCATGATTCTCATGATTCTAGAGATAAAAAACCTTCCACTATTCTCCAGGTACCCTTTCAAATTCCTTATCATAGAGTTGATGAGTGGTTAATAAATTATCATTGAATTAATTCCATAAGTTCCATCTAAAATCCTTCCATTTCATGCCCAAAATTTTCAATATCCACATTCATGTGATAATATCAGCAATAGTAAACAATAAAAATATATTTTTGAAGAGGTTCATTTTAAAAATATTAGAATTTAATAATAGAATTGAATTCAATTTCACTAAAATGTTTTCAAATTTACTTTACCTGAGAGTAAATGACTTCATTTTACAAATAGTTAGGAACATGCCTCCAATCAACATAGTTTATCAGAAGGGTAATAGTATCAACCTCAATTTGGCCTAGATTCTGGCCAAATAATTCTGTGACATCATCCATAGGGACCCCATAATAGGTAAGTGAGACAATGATCATTTTGATTCCAAATATCTAAACTTTTCATATTACTCTTCATAGAAACATTTTTTGTATATTTTATGAAAAAAACATTTAATAGTATAAAAAGAGTGAAATAATTGTATTCACATTAAAATTTGTACCAATAAATATCACGCACGAATATCCTCATGAGTAAACTAGAGTAAAGACATGCTCCCTCACGGTTGATCCTACTGAATGGGGCGACACTTTCTTAGATGCTGATGGGATGGAAAATGGGGTTGTACTAGATGATGATAGAATGGAGGTTTGAATTATGTTGAAGGGGGGAGATGGAAGATGTCTCATGTGTTGTATGGAGGGAGACCAATGGATTTTCATCTATAGGTGTGGTCAAGGGAACATAAACTGGGAGTCAAATGGGATATGTGAAAAACTTCATCCTTGGAATTCCTATCATTCAATCAAATAAAATTTACTGCATAAAATATATTTCAAAAAATTCTTATAGAGTTTTTAAAAACTTGATAACAGATACACGGAAATAACAAAAATTTTTACATATATATGATTATTAGTGACTACACATATAACATAAGTGATTGATAAATTAATGGATGACTGCACATACAATCATTTTTTCATTCATTCATGTCATTTTCATACTCAATCATTACTTCATTTACATTATCGACAATTGTAAGACTAATATTTTCAACATCATGATGGAAAAATATGTTCATTTATTACAATTAATGGGATTCATATTTAGATGAAAAATAAATCATCACCCATATCATCCAAGTCTCTTAGTTTTATGTGGACAACTATACACCACCCTTCACCCATGACATCATCCACGTAATATTCCATTTTCCCTTGTGATTATATGATATATAGATCATGTAATTCATGGTCACTAACATTCATTAAAAGAGAGAAGTTCACAACGTACATTTCTAGTAATTTATTTTAATACCACCAGTAATATTGATCAATATTAATTTGAATAAAACAACTAAAACATGCCTATGGTTGTTTAATTTGATAATATTATAAAATTATCCACAGTATCCCACTTTGGTAATTGTAAATTTACCACTTTTTTTCCTTTCCAAACCCCTTCCTGATCAACATTATGAATCTTACAGATATTGAAATTTTATGTATGAAATTGTTTAAGTTTTTTTAGAGGACCTTAAGCTAGAAATATCAAATATTCTGACACCATGGACTGAGTATCATTATTTTGGATCTATAACAAGTAATATATAATATTATATTTAAAAAATATGTGTCATCCTAATATTTTATTTCATTAATATTGATAAACATACCCAATGTGCTAACCATTCTACAAGCTCTTTTTTGATATCATTGTTTATATCATTCTTACCTGTGTTCGGATTATCATTTGTAATTTTTTTGTACCTTGATCTCTTCAACGAATGGATTTTCAATTTCACTAGTTCTATGGACATATATGTGTGCCTATAATAATTAAATTTATTTGATTGTCACATTTTATATCCTCCCAATTGATCTTATAAATGTAAAATGATATTTTATTTCCCTTGTTGTTGAGATTGAGTTGATGTTTCATCAACAATTCTAACTTTATTGAGTCTTTTCTCAATATTATCCATGTATCTAGAACAATATTTAAGAGGCTCCTATGAAAAACAACCTTCATAAATAGAGCCTTCAGGTTGAGGTTCGTTTTTCATTTATGATTTCAAAAGACCAAAATATCTATGAAATAAAATAAATAGAACATAATTTTGTATTTAATGAAGTTCAAAAAATTATTTTCTTAATATGAAATATATATAAAAAATTTAATCCTCAGTTGGATACATCCATCAATAATGCACTGCGCCTCCTAAATTGGTTTCCTCGACCAAATGAATATTTAAATGCATCATGATAGTAAAAAATGATGGATGAACGATCATATCCATTGAAAAGTGTCAATAAAAATAACTCTTGATTGTTTTCAAGCTTAGCTGGTTGTAGAGTTTTCTAATATAGTTTTGTGAATATTTTTATAAAATGGTGTACAACTAAATTATCCTTTTCAAGTAATGATGTATGTGATGTCAAGAATAGTACATGTTGTACCAAAATAAGTGAATCATAGATTTTTAATCTTTATAACTTGTGATTATTTAATTCAAAACACCATGATATGTCACCTAAGTATGAATTTGATCCCTTAACATGTTTTAATATTTTATGTAAGTATCCTTATCTAATTGTTTCATCAAAAAAATTCCCTAAGACTACTTTTCATTTTCATTTTTTCAAATATCCTAGTTTATGTAGATAATTTTTACTCTATTTGAGCATTGATACGGTCCTTTGATTTTCGACAATCATTAACCAATGTGAATATAAAATTTCCAAAAAAATTATTCTCAATGTTCTTAAAATCAATATTCATTTTTAAAATATAAAATTCCCAGTAAGGTAGTTTGATTAATATATTGTATTTCTTCAATTGTTGTGTTTCGATTTCACTTGATAAGGTTCCCACTATCATTTAAATGATGCACATTCCCAAATTCTGTTTCAATATTTCCATAATGTACCAACATTTCAGTACCTTCCAATAACTTCTGATGAGGTCTACAATTATTATTCTATGGACCCATCCATAAAATATATATAATCTTGAATTATTTTAATAATTCAAATTGTAGATCTTTTCCGGTTTAGAGTTTTATTTAATTAGGTCATAACTATTACATTTCTTTTCCAAAATTACAAAGTATAAACTTCAACTCAGTTTCAATTTTTTCACAAAACAAAAATTCATGACAAAAATAGTCATGTGTAGTTATATGTTTAAGATAGCATGACTTTTCCTTTATCCCATCTGTGACACTATTCCACATTATTTCCGGTGAAAAACATTTCAAAAAACTTTTATGAGTACAAAAATCTCAGTAAGGGATACACAATGAAGGAAAACTATTAGTTTTTTAAATCAACAAGTAAACCTTGAATACTTTAACATAAGTAATACTTTTCACCTTCATTAAGTAGTAAATACTCTTAACTAAATAAAAGATCACTACATACCCTTTTGTGACCAAAAGATTACTATAAAACCAATATGATGAACACATAACATAAAAAGGTAACTTGGGATATAAACATACTTAAATGGAATAACCATATGGTCGACATCCACACATATCAGTAAACAGAATATCCATACATCCGAATTCCATACCTAGTGCATTGGAGGTTATAACATAACCACTTGTCTCGGTTTATCACGACACCACCTGTCATTTGTTTTATCACATAACCACCCATCAAATATCCAAGTACCATTATAAAATCATAACAACTAACAAAAATATAATGGATAGAAAAAATTTCCTCATTTCAATCACAATATATCACTTAAATATATTGACATAACAATTCCACTATCAAAACCATTTTCAGTACCAAAATACATAAATGAGTATATGGTATTTATTTACCTTGAGAAAAAACATTACGTATTGTTAAGGAAACCAATGAACAAATAATACTCGTGGTGGTGGAAAGGCCATTGTCACCTCTTATGTTAAAAGAAGTATTCCTTTTTTTTATAATAAAACTCTTAGTAGAAAAATATTCCCTTTGAAAAATAAAGGGTGTTTATATAGGGTGTAAAAGAAGGTTGTGTATTAAAACAAAATATGCCTCAATGAAAGGAGATTGAGATGAAGTCCCTTACCTCGTGTCCGACTTGACTCAATCGTTCATCAATCTCCTGAATAATGATATATAGTTAATTTATACTTTAATAATAACATTTTCAAGTTTATTATTACATTTATATCACTTATTACCAAGTTATAAACATTTTATAATCATTTAAGTTAATAACGTTCGTTTTGTCAATATTTGGTACCTGAGTCAGAAATGGACTTCTTATAATAACATGTTGCTCATGTGGTCAAAATTTCATTCTATCTAGAATGATATTAATGATTTGGATATCATATATATCAGATATATTCAGTATATATATGTATTTATAATAGAACATAACATTTTGTTGGTAAGAAATGAAATGGTCCATTCATGGAGATGGTAAGTCGTACGTACGCATGAACACTACATTCATTTCTATTTTTCATTTTAATAGAATTTAAATATAATTATACATAGTTATATTATAATTGAAGTATAATATAATATATAATATCATTAACTCCATCCTTTATACATTCCACATAAGGCATTAATGAGTCATATCACTTTAAGGGGGAGGTAGTTCCCACTTCATCAAATGAAATTATCGTGTTTACCCAAAATGGAAACCATAAAGGTATGATATAAAGAGAAAATACAGAATCATAATAAAAAAATAAAAAAAATATATATCATATATAATTATTGTTCCATCATAATGGCCACTATTAAAGGTGGAAGGAGGTAATTGAACAATCATTATTTCGCGAGGCGTCAGTTTTCCATCCACAGAAACATTATGTTGTTTACCCATTAGATGGAGGTGTCTAAATGTGTAGTTAGAATACATCTCATAACAACATCCTAGTATATTTAGGATACTATTGGTGTTATAAAATAAGGGAATAGAAAGTGATTACGTGTTGGAGAAGTAAAATAAAAGAAATTATGTTACGGGAAACAGTTACCCTAAATTTGGGTAACTCCCTATGATTTGAACCATAATGGTTTGTTCAAGTGCCTTCTTCCTAGTTTAAGGCTTCTAGGAGGAAGATAGGCATGTAGGTAGCTTAATTTTGAGGAGTTTTGACGAGACAAAAGGCTTGAGTGGTATGTGTAATTGGATATAAATGGTCTTTTTTTATAAGGGGGAGGAGGGGCTCTTTAGGGAAGTGTGAAAATATTATTTTATTATATAATGATATTTGATTTATAGAGGACCAAAAAATCATTAGCGTCTATGATAAGATTCCTCATGGTCGAAATAAAATCTTACAATAATAATTGGATATGTTTGAGATGCTATTTTAGTATTTATAATCATATTTATTTATTTGATTTATTAATGAGGTAAACACTACATCATTATTGTGTTAGAAATAATATAATTTATTAGATGTCTAAAAATTATAAAAAAACATCCATGTTGTAGGAAATAATTTTATCTTTCCAATGAATTTTTATAGTCAAAAATTTTACTTATATAACACCATATAAAAATTAATGTACTAAAATATATTTGTTTATGTCATTTTTTCCTTTACTTTAAATTAATTAATCTAATGTGTCATTATCTTTTTTAAGTGGCTACAATGGGTCCAACAATCGACCCAAGGATGCCCATGGTCGTCCATTACTCATCCAATAAGGTTAAGAAAACTAATAAGGTAATTTTGAATTATTATAATATTCTTTTTACATTGAAATACCATATTTACCTTTAACTGTGGTAAATAAAAGTCAAAAGTTACTATTCACAAAAAAACATTATCATCTTATTGAAAAAAAATTTACCTAATAATAACAATAATGTATGTTGGAGTGTCGAAATTAAATTCACAGAATAATTAAAATTTCATTTAAATGAAAAAGTCATCTTTTTAACTACTACTAAGTGGTTTCACTATTCATCAAAATTGATGTTTTTCAAAAAAATACCAAAATTAATCCTAAGATATATTTGATATTCCAAATTCAAAAATTATGTCTATTTTACAAAATTATAAACATATAATTTTCATTAATCAATTTAAAATTAATTCCCGTTGTTAAAACAAATAGCGTGTTTTTAATAAACGATAACTATTAAAAGATTGACACTTGTTCATGTCCAAATTCAAAGTCAATTTAATTACAATGACAAAAATAGGATTAAATTGTAAAAATATGTTCTAATTACACTTTAAAAACCAATTAAAAAGATAATCTAACCATATAAATTAATTAGATTAAAAAGTAGTTTTGAATTAAAATACAATATTTTTCACTATTCATTAAATAAATGAACTTTATCTGAAAATTTACAAAAATATACACAAAGTAAATATTGATGTCCCCATTATAAAGAAGGATTTTATTTGGTCAAATAGAATGTATTATAGTGACCAAAACTATATTTAAATAAGTTTCACCATTAAAAGGTGGTAAATCGACCTTTTAATGTAAAATATTCTTAAAATTAGATTCATTCACATTTTTAGCCTCTAACTTTTTGTAGATAAATGTAAATACATTTAACAAACATGTATAATCATATTTTGGTTTATTTTGTTCATTCCCACCAATACAACGACTAGGAGATAAATTCCAATTAAAATAATAATAATATATAATTAGTGTGAAACCTATGATTTCAAAGAAACTCATTGTTGCGTATCAGGTACGCTATCGAACATAGGAACCCTTATAAAGTAAAATTAATATTTAATTCAAAAATATTAATAAATATGAAAATATTTTATTCTTCATTTACCTAGGATGTTACATCCTTCCCCCATTTTGGAAATTGCATCCTCACAATTTTTATTAACTTATCAAAATAAGTGGGGGTATTTGTCCCTCGTAGAATTTTCAGATTCCCACATTGCCTCTTCAATCATATGGTTTTTCCACAAAACCATTACCTATTTAATTACCATATTCCAGAAAAATAGCTCTATATGGTCAAGAATCTGGACTGGATGTTCTTCATTAGAGATAATCTCTTCCAATAGAACTAACTCTGGGCTCAAAACAGGCGATGGATCTGGTATATACTTTCTCAACATCGAAACCTAAAAAACATTGTGTACCAGGGATAAACATGGAGGTAAAGCCACTATATATGCAACATATCCCACTTTCTCTTGGATTTCATAAGGTCCAATGAACCTCGGACTCAACTTTCTCTTCTTACCAAAATACATCACACTTTTCCTTGGAGAAACATTGAGAAAGACATGATCACCTACCTCAAAAAAAAATACTTCCTCTAGTTATCTTCCTAACTTTATTTTCTGCTCTGAACCATTCTCATGTGCTTCTGAATGAACTGATCTTTCTCTTCCATCTATTCTACAAATTTTGGTCCCATCAGCATCCTTTCACCTACTTAATCCCAAAAATATGGAGTTCGACCACACTTTCCATATAATTCCTCAGATGGAGTCATCTGTATAATGGAATGAAAACTGTTGTTATATAAAAATTCAACCAAAGAAAGATGTTGGTCCCAAATTACTTGATAATCCATTGAGCAAGCATGTAACATATCCTCCGATTTCTAAATTTTTCGTTCTGATTTCCCATATGATTGAGGATGAAAAGGAATAAATAAATTTAATTCAGTACCCAACGACTTCTGAAGGCCTTCCCAAAAGCTAGAAGTAAACCTGGGATCACGATCATATACAATGGAGAGGGGAAGTCCATGCAACCTAAATATCTTTTTAACATACAACTGGGATAGTAGATCTAGAGACAAAGTATCTCGAATAGGAAGGAAATGAGCAGATTTAGTCAACTGATCTACAATAACCCAGATTGCATTGTTACCTCGAGATGTCTTCGGTAATACCACAACAAAGACCAGGGACATATTTTCCCATTTCCTCTCTAACACTGGTAATGATTAAAAAATCCCTTTCGGTAACTGCCATTCTGATTTAACCTGCTGACTAGTCGAACACTTCATAGTAAAATAAGCACTATCAATTTTCATTCCATCCCACCAGTAATACTCCGGAAGATCTCTGTACATCTTAGTACTACCCGGATGAACTGAAAACGGAGAACTATGAGCTTCACAATCATTATCATCATTAAAATTAGGAAACTTACCCTTCTAAACCTACTCTACCTTTTTCAGCAACTCACTGTCTTCATTATATGATTAATTTATTCTATCTAATAGAGATTATTTCACTGACACCTGAAACAAAACGTAAGAATTTCTGGCACCAACAACATCCATGCCAAAATTCATCAAATCAAAAACCAAAGGATCTCATTCCAAATGTTGCATGGTTAATCAAGAATTAATTTTTCGACTCAAGGCATCAACCACTTTATTTTCTTTTCCTGGATGGTAATGGATCTTGCCATCATAATCCTTGATTAATTCTATCCATCTCCTCTGTCTCATGTTCAATTCTTTTTGAGTGAATATATACTTTATATTTTTGTGGTTAGTATATATTTCCCATTATAATTTATACAAATGATGCCTCAAAATTTTTAAAGTAAAAACAATAGCAGCTAATTCCAAATCATGTGTAGGGTAATTTAACTCATGAGGTTTCAACTGACATGAAGCATAACCAATTACCTAATCATTCTTCATAAAGAAACAATCAATTAGTTTCAATGAAGCACCACTGTAAATAAAAAACTCACCATTTCTGAAAGTCAGTGCTAAAACTGGAGCATTCACCAACCTTATTTTCAATTCCTAAAAACAATCATCACATTATTTTGTCCAAATGAAATTAAAACCTTTTCGAGTTAATTTAGTCATTGGACTAGATAACTGTGAAACATTCTCAATGAACCTTTGGTAATAACCTACCAAACCAAGAAAAATATGGATCTCAGTGTTATTTGTGGGTCTTGGCCATTATTCAACAACTTTAGTTTTAGTAGGATCAACATTTATGCCATTTTTTGAAACAATGTGACCAAGTAATGAAATTTCTTGTTACAAAAACACACACTTTCTGAATTTCACATAAATATTCTTTTCTTTTAAGGTTTGCAAGACAACCGTTAAATAAATTTAATGCTCCTCTTTACATTTTGAATAAACTAAAATATCATCAATGAACACAACAACAAACTTATCCATGAACTCATAGTAAATTGTATTTATAAGATCCATGAATAAAGTAGGTGCATTGGTTAACCGAAACGACATAACTACAAATTCATAATGGCCATATCTACTGTGAAATGCGGTCCTCAGAATGTCTGATTCCATTACTTTCAAATGATGGTACCCCGATCTCATGTTGATCTTTGAGAAATACTGAGCTCCCTGGAGCTGATCAAACAAATCATCGATATGAGGAAAAGTATATTTGTTCTTAACAGTGATGTTATTCAGTGCTCTATAGTCAATGAAAAGTCTCACTGAACCATCTTTCTTTTTAACAAACAAGATAGGAGCACCCCATGGTGATGTGCTAGGTCGAATGAAACCTTTATCTAATAACTCCTACCATTGCTTCTTTAAATATAAAAGTTCAATTGGATCCATTCGATAAGGGGTTTTTGAAATTTGCTTAGCATCAGGAACTAAGTCAATAGTAAATTCAACTTCTAGATCAAGTATTATACTAGGAAACAAAAAGGAAAAATATCAAGATACTCATTTACCATTGGCAAGTCATTAATTTAAACAACTCCTTTATTTTCAGAAATATGTCCGAGGTAACATTAATTTCCATCTTTTACTAGTTTCTCAACTTCTTGATATGTTATCAAAATCAAGGGTTTATTCTTGTATAGAAACTGTAAATCTTTCTGAAAATAATCCTCTTTAGCTTTATAGTCAATCTTAGCATGATAAACAGAAATAAAATCCATTCCCAAAATAACATCAAACTCTACTAGCGGAAAACAATAAGTTTTGCAGGTAGATTATTTCTGCAAAAAAGGACAGAAAGTTTCTTATAATTTATTTTTGTCTCAACATTTCCTCCAGGTGTTTTTACCATAAGTTCTGGATTAATATCTTGATATGGAATTCCATATTTACTATAGAACTTCTCAGAAATGAAAGAGTGTGTAGACCCTGAATCAAATAACACATTGTCATAATCTGAACAAACAAACAGTGTACCTAATACTACTTCATTCGATGGCCCAACATCTACTGAAGAAGTTACAAAGGATTTCACCACCCCTTTCTGCTTGTATTCAAGCTGCTTTCCCTCAGTGTTGTTCTGTGTTGGACACTCATTTGTATAATGACCCATTTCATTACACTTAAAACATCTTACCGATGGATTTTCATTTCATTCTTGATCATCGTCTTTATAGTTACAAGAAATATGAAAAGACTTACCACACCAGAAGAACCTTTCAGAATTTGATAAACAATATCTAGGATGCTTTTTACCACACTTATTACAAGTTAGATATTTAATTTTCTTACCTCCAGACTTCTTTGATGAATTCTGTAAGACCTCGAGCTTCCACGATACGCTTCTCTTTCAATAATGCAATAGCTTGCATTGTACGCAAGTTCGAGATTCTAACACACCGCGACTAATCAAAATAGACATTATGAATAGTAATACCCACTTTTTAAAATTAGATATATTTTATATTTCAAAATGGATTCATTTTTGGATTCGGAATGTCGAAATTAGCCTATGTTGAATTTTTTTGTAATTTTTTGAGAACTTCCAAATTTTTATGAATAGTGAAAAAAACATAAAACAACTTTTTTAATCAAAATAATTTATAGTGATAAATTATACTATTGAGTGTATTTAAAGTATAATTAGAATATATTTTTACCATTTTATCCAATGGTGTTCATTAGAATTAATTTCACTTTGAAATAGGAAATAAACAATTGTCAATCTATTGATATATATTGTTTCTTAAAAACACGCTATTTGTTGTGACAGCGGGAATTAATTATAAAATTAATTAATGAAACTTATATGTTTGGAATTTCAGAAAATAGAAATCATTTTTGAATTCGGAATATCAATTATAGCTTAGGGTGAAATTTTGGCCTTGTTCTGAAAAACTTCAATTTTTGATGAATAGTGAAACCACTAAGTGGTAGTTAAATAACTGATTTTTCATTTAAATAAAATATTACCACTTTTGTGATTTTATTTTAAAAAATACAACATATATGGTTTTCATTAGGAAGTAAAATGTGGTTCAATGGGATTAAAATAATTTTTTGGTGAATAGTAACTTTTAAGTTTAATTAATCGTGAATAAAGGTAATTAGTGAAATTTAAGGTAAAAATGGTATTATAAAAATATTAAATGACCATTACACTTGTACTACCCCTATTGGATGAGTCATGGAAGACCAAGAAAATCCATGGGTCAACTTGGGGACCCCATGGAGCCACTTTGGTAGGAAAATGACATAAATAACGTTTATTTAATGTTAAAATAAAAATGTCACAAACATAAGTTGTTTTACTAAAACAATTTTTAAATGGGGTTATACAAGTCATACTTTTGACTAAAAATATTAATTATAAATCTAAAAAGATTTCCTACATCATGACATTTTTTTTATAATTTTTATACATTAAGTGAATTTAATTATTTATGCCACCATGATGATGCAGCGATTACCTCATTAATTAACGATTTTAATAAAATGGAAGGATAATGTAAAATATAAGAATTAAACTTGTCCAAATCCTATCGGATGAGTATATTTCTAACCCTTATCACCTTAGCCTCGAAATATATAAGTTTTGGACCTTTAAAATCTGAAAATCATTGTACAATAAAGTAACATTTCATTACTTTCCAAGAGTTCCCCTCCTCTCTACTTATAAAAGGCCCCACCACTACCACCTTACTCACACTATCAAAGCCTTTTGGCTCGGCCATCCTGTGCCCAAATACTCTCCCATCTTCTGTCCCTTACTCCTAGAAGCCTCACATTGGGCAGAAGTTTTCCCAAGGAATCCTTTGTCTCAAATCAAAAAGAGTTACCCGTTTTAAAGGTAGTGTTTTATCTTGTGTTCTTATGTTTTGTTTTGCTTCTCCAACCCCATAAAATATATTTATTCATTTATTTTGTAACAACACCAGTAGAATAAATATACTAGGATGTTTTTATAACAAGGATTTGAGCTACACTTACACACACCTACATCTAATGGTTAAAGAACATACTGTTTCTGTGGATGGCGAATTTCTGCCTCACGAAACGATGATAGTTCAACACTCATATAACACCTTCAAAGGTGTCCATTAAGATGTCACTATATTTATATATGATATATAATATGTTTATGTTTTACTTAAGCTTATGTATTTTTCATTTATGGCATACCTTTATGGTTTCCATTATGGGTAAACACGATATTTTCATTTTAGGAAGTGCGGACTACCGCCCCCTAAAAGTGATTTGAATTGTTAATTCCATATGTGGGATGTATAAAGGATGGATTAAATGATATTATATATGATATTATACTGTAATTATAATATACCTTTATATCATTATGATTTAATGAAATATGAAATAGAAATGAAAGTAGCATTCATGCGTACGTACGGCTTACCATCTCCATGAACGGTGCATTTCATTTCTTACCTCTAAAAGTTATGGAATATTATGTATATACTGGATATTAATGAGATATATGATATCTATATCATGAATATAATTCTGGATATAACGGATATTTCACCACATGAACAACTTGTAATTATAAGAAGTTTATTTTTGACTCAAGTACCAAAGATCGACAAAACGACTATTATTAACTTAAATAATTACACAATGTTCATAACATGGTAATAAGTGATATTAAAGGAATAAGAAACTTGAAAAGGTTCTTAAGAAACTATAAATTAACTCTAGTATATTATTCAGCAGGTTAAAGGATGGTCGAGTCAAGACAGGAAGCAAGGTAAGGGAACTTCTTAACCCAATTTCTATTCTTTGGGTTAATCTCCAACTTTAAAATTATGTCATGATATTATTATGTCCCATCTTGTATTTATACTTTTGTTATATCGAAATATAGTGAATATACATAATAGATCTATTTTATTTAAAAAATTATATTAGTAAGGGACATCGTCTCAATCTCCATTCATTGAGGCATATTTTGTTTTATACACAAATTTCTTTTATATGGTGTATAAACCCCTTTGACTATTACGTTTATTCAAAAGGAATCTTTTTATACAAAGTGTTTTACTAATTGACAAAGAAGAATGTTTTTCTTGCCGTACATATGCGGAAACAACGACTTCTCCACCGCCGTGAAAATTATTTGAGTTTCGGCTTCCTCTACAAACCATAATTTTTTTTAATGAAAAATAAATACAATGTTTTAACTTTCTTTTATTTTGGTATTGAAAATGGTTTTGAAAGTGTTTTTATTATATCAATGTGTTGTATTGATATCTTGTGATTGAAATGTGGAAATGTTATGTTTCCTTTATGCATGTTTTATGTGATATGATTATGTTATGGTTTATGATATGTTTAAACCTATTCATATGAGGAATGCATTGGACTTAATAAGTGACGGGTGGAGCCCGCTACAGCTCCTCGATGCATCGGTAGGTCTCATGAGACAAACTAGTGTCTTGGCATGAGGCCTTGACAAAATCTTATTGTAGACTTGGCACGATGCCTTGTCTATGTGGTTATGATAGTCTGACATTATGCATTCCATCATTATGAAAGTGGTTATTGATACTTCATGTGATTATTCGACTAGTAGAATATCCATGTAAGTAAGTAAATGGAATTATTTCATTTTACTTTTGCCATATTATGCTAAAGTTCAAGTTTAAAAGGCTTTTGTGTTAGTTATTCATGGACTTAAATGTTAATGTTTATTTATGAAAGCTTTCGATTTTTTTTATCCTTACTGATCATTTGAGCTCACCCCTTTCAATGTTTTATTTTTTCCAGGATGTGAAGAAGTATTTTATGATTGACCTGCAGGGATAGTCTGAAGAGGATATGACTGTTGAAGATGGAGACTATGTTATTGTAGTTTTTCACTTTATGATGTATTATAACATTTATGAATGTGTCTATTGTTTCCAAGGCTACTAAACTAATCGGTCTTTTGAGACTTGATCTTTTGTGATCATGCCAATGTTACGAAGTAATGCACAGACTCTTGGTAGCTGGGGTCAGGGCGTTACAAATTCATTCCCTTTTCCTACCAAATGGACCTCTTATTCTATTGTTTATAAAAGAACAGCAAATACTCTCCAAACCCCATTTCCACCTTCTCCTCACATCGATCAAGTATTTGATAAATTTTGAACTCAAGAGAGGCTAACGCTCTTTGATATCATGGCTTCGGTCCTGAGTAAAATCGATTTATCTTACTATAAAGATCTCAAATGAAATTTGGTGCATACCTTTCCAGTCGAATGAAATTTTCTTTATAAAAATCCACAGATTCATCCTCCTTCCTTAATTCTAGGAATTATTTTTCCACCCTATGACGATTCACCTTAAGAATATATTTCTCAAGAAACATACCTTTGAATTCATCCCAATCTATAACATCAATCTCCTCACCAACCATGATATTTTTCACCACAAACCACCACTGATCAGCTTCACCCTCAAAATGGTAAATAACAAGACTATTATTTTAATGTTCTGAACACCCCAAAACATCAAAAATATTCTCTAGTGCTTTAATCCACTCTTCAGCTTGAAGAGGGTCAGATGATCCTTTGAATGATGGGGGATGTTGCCTCATGAATTTTTGTACTACTTATATGTTCTTCTGCGACTGATCTGGCTGATCTTGTTCATGGATACAACCACCATTTATATCCTGATTCAAATGTTCCGTCACTGCAACAAACTCTTCAGTTCCAATTCTGACCATCTCAGATTGCTGATTTGGAAGGTTTTCTTCCTTCTAATTACATCCCAATATAGATGCCCCGTTTCCTCTGAAGAAAACCATTCTAAACACAGAAATATCTTTGGAAAAGCAACATGGTAATCTGGAAATGCTATATTATTTCAATATTACCATAATTTAATTTATTGACATTTATTTAACAATTCCCTAACTTATAAGGTTGTCCAAACTAACCTTTGAATCTAATTATAATGACCCTGACTTAAAACATACATAATCTTGAATTAAGTAAATAATTCACATTGAGGATCTTTTCAGGTTTAGCATTTTAGCGGATCAGGTCATAACTATTACATTTCTTTTCAAAAATTACAAAGTATAAACTTCTACTCGGTTTCCATTTTTTTTCACAAAACCAAAACTTTTGAAAAAAATATTCATGGCTAGTTCCATGTTTAAGATAGCATGACTTTTCCTTGATCCCATCCTTGACCCAATTCCACATTATGTCCTGTGAAAAACATTTCAAAAACTTTGGATGGGCATAAAAAATCTCAGTAAGGTATACACAATAAAGGAAAACCGTTAGTTGTTCAAAACAACAAGTAAACCATGAATACTTTAATATAAGTAATACTTTTCATATTTATAAAGTAGTAAATACTCTTCACTGAATAAAAGATCACTACTTACCATTTTGTAACTAAAAGATTACCATAAAATCCATATAAAGAACACAAATAATATAAAAGTAACTTGGGACATAAACATAATTAAATGGAATAACCATATGGTCGACTTGAACACATATCACTAAATGGAATAGCCATACGACCGACATCCATACCCAATGCATTGGAGGTTATAACGTAACCACCCATCCTGGTTTATCAGGGAACCACCCGTTATTTGGTTTATCACGTAACCACCCATAAAATGTCCAATTACCATTATAAAATCATAACACATAAAACAAATATAAAGGAAAGAAAAAATTTCCACATTTCAATCACAATATATCACTTAAATATACTGACATAAAAAATCCATTATCAAATCCATTTTCAATACCTAAATACATAAAATATTATAGGGTATTTATTTTCTTTAAAAAACATTACGGCTTGTTAAGGAAGTCAAAGAACAATTAATACTCGAGGCGGCGGAAAGATCGTTGTCATAACTTACATTAAAAGAAACATTCATTTTTTCCATTTAGTAAAATGATTCATAGGAAAAGATTCCCTTTGGAAAGTCAAGGGTTTTTATACATTGTATAAAAGAAGGTTTTTTATTAAAAAAAATATGCCTCCATGAAAGGATATTGAGACGAAGTCCCTTACCTTGTGTTCGACATGACTCGATCACTCTATTATCTCCTGAATAATGAACTAATGTTAATTTGTACCTTCTTAATAACCTTTTTTTAGTTTATTATTCATTTTTTGTCACTTATTACCAGGGTATAAACATTATATAATCATTTAAGTTAATAACATTCGTTTTTTCGATATTTGGTACTTGAGTTAAAAATAGACTTCTTATTATTACATATTGTTCATGTGGTCAAAAGTTCGTTATATCCAAAATGATATTGATGATTTGGATAAAACATATATCATATATACTCAGAATATGTATGTATTTATAATAATACAAAACATTTGTAGGTAAAAAAAATGAAATAAACTGTTCATGGAGACGGTAAGTCGTACGTACGCAAGAACACTACATTCATTTTTATTTTTCATTTTAATTGAATCAAAACATAATGATAAATAGTTTCATTATAATTCCAGTATAATATAATATATTATATCATTAACTCCATCCTTTATACGTCCCACATAAGGCATTATCAAGTCAAATCACTTTGAGGGGGTGGTAGTCCGGACTTCCTCAAATGAAATTATCGCATTCACCCAAAATGGAAACCATAAAGGTATGATATAAATTGAAAATACAGAAGAAGAAATAAAACATAAACATAATATATATCATATATAAATATAGTTCCATCATAATGGCCACCATGAGAGGCGGTAGAAGGTAATTGAACAATCATCATTTCGTGAGGCGTTAGTTTTCCATCCAGAGAAATATTATGTTCTTCACCTATTAGAGGGAGGTGTGTGTAAGGGTAGTTAAAATCATTCCCCTAAAAACATCCTGGTATATTGAGTATTCTAGTGTTTTTGTAAAATAATTTAATAAAAAGAGTTTAGGGGTTGGAGAAGTATAATAAAATAAAATAAGTTAAGTGCAACTGTTACTTTTAATTTGGGTAACTCCCTCTGGTTTGAACCAAAATGGTTTGTTGAAGTGACTTCTTCCTAATGTAAGGCTTCTAAGTGGAAGAGTGGTATGTAGAGAGATTAATTGGGTAGAGTTTGGATGAGCCAAAAGTCTTGATAGGTGTGTGAAATTGGATTGAAATGGTTTCCTTTTATAAGGGTGAGGAGGGGCTCTTTAGGAAAGTGTGAAAATATTATTTTATTATATAATGATACTCAGTTTATAATGGTCTAAAAATCATTATAGTCTAAAAAAATATGGATCAGGGCCAAAATAAAATCATCTAATAAGAATTGGACTGTTTTGGGATGTTATTTTAATATTTATAATCTTATTTATTTAAATGATTTATTAATGAGGTAAACACTGCATCATTATTGTGCCATAAATAATTTTATATATTTTGTGTCTAAAAATTATATATAAAATACCATGATGTTGGAAATCTTTTCATCTTTACAATTAATATTTATAGTTAAAAATAGAACTTATATAACCGAATTTAAAAATAAATTTACTAGAATATATTTGTTAATGTCACTTTTTCCATTACTTTCAATTAATTAATCTAATGTGTAATTATCATTCATAAGTGGATCCATGGGATCCCAAAATCGACCCAAGGATGCCCATGGTCGGCCATTACTCATCAAATAAGGTTAGGACAAGTGTTAAGGTAATTTGGAATTATTATAATATTTCTTTTACCTTTAATTACCATGTTTATCTTTAATTGAGGTAAATAAAAGTCAACAGTTACTATTCACCAAAAATTATTTTAATCTTCATGAACCACATTTTACTAACTAATAACAACCATATATGTCGGATTTTTGAAATTCAATTCACAGAAGTAAAACAATATCATTTAAATGAAAAAGTCTGTTTTTTAACTACAACATAGTGGTTTCACTATTCATCAAAAATTGAAGTTCTTCAGAAAAATACCAAAAATTTATCCTATGAAATATTTGATATTCGGAATTCTAAAATTTTGTCTATGTTACCAAATTATAAAAATAGAAGTTGAATTAATTAATTAGAAATTAATTCTCTTTGTTAAATCAAATATCATGTTTTTAAGAAACGATAACTATCAAAAGATTGACACTTGTTCATGTCCAAATTCAAAGTGAAATTAATTCCAATGACCAAAATTGGATTAAATGGTAAAAGTATATTCTAATTACACATTAAAACCTATTAAAAATATAATTTAACCATATAAATTAATTATATTAAAAAGAAGTTTTGAATTAAAATACAATAATTTTCACTATTCATTAAAAAAATGAACATTATCGGAAAAATTCAAAATTTTTTAAAAAAGTAAATTTTCATGTCCGCATTCAAAAGAAGGATTTTATTTGGTCAAATAGAATTTATTAAAGTGACCAAAACTAGATTTAATGAGGGTTCTCCATTAAAAAGTGATAAATAGACCTTGTAATGTAAATTATGATTAAAATTTGATTCATTCACATTTTAAACTTCTAAATTTTATTCGATAAATGTAAATACATTTAACAAACATGTATAATCATATTGTAGTTAGTTTTTTTAATACACACCAATACAATGGATAGAAGTTAACATCCATTTTAAATAATTGTATTATATTATTAGTGTGCAACAAAAGATTTCAAAGAAACTCGTTGTTGCATATCAGGTACGCTATAGAACATAGAAACACATTTATAGTAAAATTAATATTTAATTCAAATATATTAATAAAAATGAAAATATCTTATTCTTCATTTACCTGGGATGTTATAATTATAACCATTTAATTTTTACTTGTTCAACTAAAATCTATATGATGTATCAAGAAACATTATATGACATAATAAGAACAATTTTTTAGTGTAACGTAGTCATTTGGGATCGAAATAAAGGATAATAACATGAAAATCCATATCCATGAAACTTTTCAAACTAGATAAGTCATCAAGTCCAAGGAATTCAATAATTGTCCACATTAGAGAAACATGAATTCTAAATATTTTTCTACAACATACATCATATGTATCAACACCATTGCTGAATAAGTACTATAATTATTTAGATAGAGGCTAAAAGTGTATATCAACATCATTTTTGGAATTTTGTTTCAATGAATAATCATTAAAAGGATAAATGTTTTTTTCATACACATCCATGGAGGTAGATCATAAATGATCAAGGAAACCACCCAAATGTTATAATGAGTTCTCAACATCTCAAATGGGTTTAGTCTATCTACTTCCAATCCCAATCACCCATTCCTAATATCAGATAGGAAATATGTATGTAATTAATGAAATGTCTTCCAAATTATTAATTTCTTGGATATTTTATTAACCCATCATTTTGATTATTTATAGAAGTCCACTTCATGTACTTTGCGGTTTTTGATTGCATGAATAATCCTTCAAATTGATGATTTAAAGGGATGTAACACAAAACCACTACCGGTGTGTATTCTTCCTTCATCGTCATATTATTATATTGATTCATAATTCCAACATCACCCATTAACTACCATCTAGAAGAAGAATTGTTTTTTCAATCCTATCTAATTGAAAACACTCCCCAATAAATCATACAATCATTTGGACAATCCTGTATTTTTTTATAATTCAAACCAATCCTATTAACAACTTTTTTTATATCATAAAAATAATCATGGATCATAAATTTAGGAAATGAATCATTCAATAATTATAATACCATGGATATCTCCTTATTTGTAATTATATATAAGCATTTGATATAATACATCTTCGAAAAAAAGAATGTTTTGAGTATTTTAAACATCCACCACACATCTCTATATTTTATTCATCAACTAAATCCTATAACACATTTATTTAGTCAGTGAAGTTATCTATCAAATTATTCTCCATAGATTCGGTATGAGGATTAAAAAATATGTTATAAACTTGATCTGGTTTTCCTAGAGTCCCAAAAACATCACTTGTCAGGTTACTATTTATAGAACCCACGACGGGTTGTTCTGATATGTTTTGATATTGACGTTGTTTTCTTAAAATTACAAAATATTTTTTATAGGGTTTTTTCATTTCATTATCCATTTTCGAAAAAGTTGGGTTCTCAATATTTTTATTGACCTAAATGATCAATCATTCTGTAATGTTTGATTATCCCTGGAAAATCCGTCAAAAATTTTGATTAGGTAATTTCATTGATATCATGTTTTCATACACTTCATCCCTCTTCAATCATCTTATAAATTTATTTATAGGAATGGACATATTATTTTCCCATCAAAGGATAAATTGGAAACTAAAAAATAAAAAAATCTCACTTTACCCTTAGCATACTAAGTTGTTTGCCTTGGTAATGTGATTTATATTATATATATATATATATGACAATGTTCCTATACATTATTATTAAAAATTAAAAAACACAAGTATTACTAATTAAGAAAAGTGATTAATTGAAGTGAAAAAAATTCAACCAATATTGTTATAAGGGGAGTGATATAAATAAAAAATAAATTAAACATGAAAAAGGAAATCAATATTTGATTTTATTATGTAAAATAGAATAAAGACAAATATCATATTGTTTTCCAAACATGACTTGAACACAAAAAGGAGTAGATTTCTATATCCGGGTCACATCTTGAAAAAAAAGTTTTCTGCCAAATTATTTTTCATTTACTAATTTTATCATTATTTTGTGTGTTTGGAATTTATAAATAGATACTTACATGTAAACTAAGTTAGTGTTCTGATTATTGATAATGGAAATTAAATGATAAAATAATTTAATAAAAATGGACACACCGATTCGACCCCTCTTAGATTGGTTCCATGATATAGTGGGCAGTTTATTCCAATTTTCATTTTTTCTTCAATGGATATTTTCCTTCAATGATTTAATATTTTATCTATATTAAGAAACATATAACTTTATCCCCCAATGTTTTAGAAATAAATGATTTTAAAATATATATGGGCTGATTCATAATATATTTTACAACACATTGAGTGATTTTATAACTATTTTTAAAATCTAAATACTTAAAATCACAATATCGAGTCATCTTCATGTTGAAATTATTATTATTATGACTAAATAAACCATAGTGATAACATATAATACTAGATACACTTTTTATTTAACATATAGTAAGAACATAATTTAAATATAGGTTTTTATTTTGAATATAATAAGCAATTCATTATCTAATTATAGCATTTTTTCAGCAAAGAATACAATTTTATAAAAATATTATCATTATATTTATCTGAAATTTACATTAATCATTTAAGGAATAAAATATAAATTTATTTATAAAATAATATTCCGTGGTATCATTTTCAGAATACTCATCATTATCAGGAATTTAAGAAAAAAAGAATATATATATATATATATATATATATTTAAAAAAACATATATTAACTAACTTATTTTGTATACTTTAATAAATCATAAATAAAATTATCAATTGAATATTTAAACACACCCCAATTAATTTTTATTTCATTTCCAACCTTTTTTATAATGATATCTTCTGTTTTATTTTAATTTTACATCCCCTCAACTTTTAATATTCTATGATTATATAAAAAATGTAGTATCCCCAATATTATGAGTTTATTTTATTGTAAGAGTTAATCTTACACCAACTTCAATTATATCTGTAATAAACATACCATTCATGGGTACGGTGGACTACAACGATGTGAAATGATGTCATTTGTTTTTCATTGACGACTTCTTGTGGTTGAGAATTAAAATGGGAATACTATTTTTAGATTTTATATATGATATTTATGTTTTATTAATGATTATTTAATAATAATATAACACATACCTTCAGGATTTCCATTCTATTTAAATACAATAACTATGTTTTTGGACGTGTGGACTACAACCACCTCAATGTGATGTAATTTGTTCACACTTTAAATGGAATATATCAAGTATGAGTTCAATAAAGGTATATGATAAATATGAAATAATAATTATACTTTAGTTATATTATAAATGCATATAAATACATATATTTCATTTAATTCATTTCTTTAAAAACGTCAATAAAATAGAAATAACTTTTATGGATACGTAGGACTTACCTTATAAATGATAGCTGAATTTATTTTTATTTTTCAATAATTTTAATCTTATTATAAATACTTATATACTAAATATATATGATATTTATATCATATTTCAAATACAAGAAAATGTATATCATGATCTAAGTAAGAGGATCAAGAATAATAAGTAAAAACATATTTCAAAAACAAAGCATATATTACCTGAAACATAACAATAACATAGGATTGTTAATAAATGGGTATTATAAATTCATAATAAAATTATATATGGTATTAGATATAGGAATATGGTTATTTGATATATTTATAATAATATTATATTTATTATAAATAATTTTTTAATGAGTATGATGATAGTTAGGACACAAGGTAAGGGTTTTCTTGTCTCACTTTTATTTTTCTAAGACTTATGTATTAGTCACCATTTATTTATTTTGTGTGGTGTATATAAAAACCATGAATTTATTCTCTTATTATTTTAATTAAATTTATAAGTATTTTAATATCCATGTGATGATATTTATTTCATGGAGTTTATCGTTCAGAATTTACCAAATTGGTAATGTAATTGTGGTCACAATTTTTCTTTATTTGAGATACATGCAATGTTATACAACTATATTTTTATATTTGGGTTAATATACTTCCCATTGACATGTTATGTCATGAATATCATCTTGTAATGATATTTTATGATTTAGGTAAGGTTATTATTTAATTTTTATTATTATTCAATTTTATCAAAGTTAAAATAGTTTATTTCAACATTCTCATCGTTTATCAGGATTTTTCATGACTACGATTCCATTGATGAAATATTGGGATTCAACACTGAAGAACACTAATGAAATTTCTTATACTCTTCTTATTAATGATTTCATAATTTATTGATACATTTTTTTCTACTAATTGGTACTGAAGATAATTATAAAAATGATTTTATGAAAATATGATTTTATCTCTCTATTTAGTTGGAAATCTATGTTATTTCAAAACAATTTTTTCTAAAACAATTAAATATCTGTTTTCTATCTTAAAATATTATTTTTTTTTAAAATCAATATTTATTTATATTTTTTAAAAGTGTTTTCTACGAAAAATGTTTTAAGGTTTTTTCAACAATTATTTATATATATTAAAATAATTTTCAAAGAAAAATGCATTCGATGCTTATTTATAAATTTTCAATGTATTTGGAATGAAAAAGGGTTTTAAAATGTTTTAAATCATTATTTATAAGTTTTAAAATTATTTTCTTATAAAATGGTTTTCGAATTGTTTTAGAGGTTCTATCATATGTTTTCAAATTATGTTTAACAGAAAATGTTTCTACAATATTTTCAGTCATTATTTTTATGTATTCAAGGTATTTTCATAGAAAAAGGTTGTCAATTTTTTTCAAGGGAAAGTGGTTTTCAATATGTTTTCATAATTACATTATAGGTTTTCATGTAAAATGTTTTACAACTTCCTTTAAAAGTTTTCTTATTTATATTAAATGAAAATGTGTTATAAAAAGTTATGTTTTGAAAAGAAATTTTAAAATGAGAAAGAATATTTTCCTCATGATATATTTTTAAAATATTTCTCAAATATTATGTTCCATATATGGTGACAAAAATTTCTATTACTCATGCATTAGTGGGTATATGATCTAGAGATTTCATTCACATTGTTTCTCTAATTAGTTTTTCACTATGCATTTTTTTTATTTTTAACAATACAATCCTTTTTTGGTTAAGTGAGAACCAAACAAGAAGATGATCAAGAATAGAAGAAATACCAAGGGGATCTATCATTAAAATAAAGATATAGACCAAAACCCAAAAAACAAAAAACAATTGGGCAAGAAATTAAACACCGGCCCTAAAATACTGAAAAATTTGTAAAAAAATGAGGTCGTATAACCTAGTCAATTCAATCAAACATCCCCAGAACCAATATATCACATAGCGCCTATTCACATCACCAGTAACAACCATCCATTAACTGATCCTCATGAATACATTCCAACCATTGTTGTGCTAAATGACAGAAGGCTAGAACAGTGGAGCTGAATACGTGGGAGGGGAACCCTGAGTGAATCCAATGATCGAAAACCAGGAAAGAACATGTTTTCATTGAGATGTCATGATCTAACACAACAATAGAAACTATAAACATTCATGAAGATCCAAATATCACACCAAAACCTCCAAAAGAAGGATTACCATAGACAGATCCACCATAACTATCCCAAATCGCTAATGAATCCATCGAACCTGACCAAAGATGGGGTTGAGTATGAAGGATATGGATACAAGTGAAGAGGACAAACATTGATGGTAAGAACATTGAATTTTAAATAAAACATAAAAACCACACTCGACCAGACAATATCGAATCAGGAGCATGAACCACCAGGAACATTGAAACCCACCAATAAGAACACAAAGGATGGGGAATGAAAAAGGGTGATGCATCATTAGGGCTCCGAATGTGTATCAAAGGGGCCATGAACTATGTAGAAGAGACAAACATTCACCCACATCTAGACCTAAGGAATGTGATGAACCAAAAGGGATCCTAGAAAAAAACCTGATAAGAAATATGGAAGGAACTAGCAGTGAAACATCACTAGCACTTGGCTTTCTAAGGTCTTCCATCTACGTTGGCTTAATGACCATGGTTGATGGTGAAAACCCTACCACATTCCAAAAATCAGTAAATATAGAAATAAGATGACATGGAAAATACCACCTTGATTGAATAGAACCTCATCCATAGAATGCTCAATAATGAAGGTGCTCATAATTCTTGGGGGCTAGAATGTAGAGAAGCGCAAGTAAGAGAAGAACGATTCGAGGAGAGCAACCATCATAGTTGATAGAATGGGGAGATACCCGTTTCAATTTCTTGGGGGTATATGATTATTAATCGAAATTATTTTATAGGTTATTAGTTGATGAAATGACTATTACACCTTCCTATTTTCTATAGGTTATTATATGAGTACATGTTTATGATACCCATTTCATTTCATAAGTTATTATTTGATGACTTTTTATGATCTAGTGGAACACATATGTATGATTTCAATATTATATGGGAGGGACATATATCTCCCTCTAATTCATTGGATAAATATTTAAATCTCAAGAGACAAACATGGCTGGACCGGGGAGTGTACTCGGTTCATTAAAAGATTTTTTTCACTATGATGGTCTTGGGAGAGAACAATGACTACTAAGATAGTCATGGGGGTGAAACATGACTGCCAAGATAGTTTGGGGTGTGAGCCAATATCACTAATTTGGCCTCAGTAATGAGGATTGACTACTATTGAAATCATTTTATATGCTTATGTGTGTGCCGAAATTCTATGTCTTCTTCCAATGTTATGCTTTCATGGATATGCTCTGGATTACTGAATGATTCATGTATTATGGACTGCCAATATTTATTTCATATTTCTTGTGTATGATCTTTGATATGTAGGGTGTGATCTTCTACTTTCATGATCATGTTCTCAAACACTTATGATCATTTTTTTTCTTACGTATCTCCCTTGTTTATTTGTAATGTGCATCCATACTCACACCATTTCATGTTACATATCCCTAGGATATGAATATTTGTATTATGTATGATGGATTTAAGAAGGGTGACAGCTATTAAGAACCTATTGGGAGATATTATATCCCCCTTATATACTAGTGTTTGTGTTTCCATGATTCTAATGACACTAAAATGATATGGTATTTGGGAATCACTTTGTGTAATGTATTAATTACTCTATAAAAATTATGAAATTTTAATGTCTGATAAGAGAGGGTCTCAATATATAGGTTCTCCAAAACATTAGGGTGATTTGAGTACTTAAACCTAAAACTTCTCACTAAATATTTGCAGAATCTCACTTGAAAACAACCTCATATTAACCACATTCAACATTCCTAAAATATAAGTGTCAACCCATCATTATAAGAAACATTCATATATCTCAAAATAAATTTTATTATTCAATAATATTGAAATCTATTCAAGATTCATGATCTTCCACTAATAATTATTAAAACATTAAATGTACATCTCAACATCGCCACTATAAATGACTTTATGAAAAAATCATAATGTTCTTAAAAAATATTTATAGTTAAACATTATTTCACTTATTTCATCATGTGATAATTTTTCTGGGATTCCTTTACAACCTCATAGAAAAATCATAGAAACATTTCAGAAAACATTTATTTCTTATGATAACATATTTTTTGATGTCTCTATTCGATCATCCCTTTAAATTACATAAAGAATAATTTTTTTTGGATTATACTTTATCGGATGGGATCTAATAGTTTTTTAGTATCCCTCCATCCAATAGACCCTTGGATATCTAATATTATTCTCATGTCAGAAAAATTCATTGAACGCAATTAGTTAAATTTGTATTACTCATCTTGATTTCTTTCTAATACATTTTTTTTGATATCTCTCATTGATATCTATCTTATGAAACTATCCAAAAACATTAAAAACCTATTTATAATTTTTTAAATTGAATATTTAATCTGACGAACATCACAAAAAACTATATTTGATTACATTATTAAAATTATTTTAAGTTCTATGATATGCACACATTTTACCTATATATAAACATCAATAGGAAACATAGACTTGTTCATTGGATAACTTCTTTCCAATAGATTCTATCGAATAAATCACCAAGTTCATTTTATTGACATCATACTTCTTTTTATTGTTTATTGCATCTTCTAAAATTACTTTGTTTTTTCATTATAAATTATTCACATAATATCTCAGTCTTTGTAAAAGCCCATCAGATTCACTTCATAATTTTTGTCATTTAACATCAAGGTGCACATCACAATGTTCTAGAATAGTATTTCAACTGAGTTCCATTGAAACATTTATATCCTTATGACATGAATATTTCATAGTATCTCCTCATTATCCCCTTTGGACTTAAGGTAATTGTTCAAACTTGTATAATATTTTTTATTCATCTAAAAATAACCATTAATCATTTCCAAAAGTCATTATTATGTATGATCAATCAAACAATTACCATTTATAAATATAAGATATTTTTTTCTAATAATTAATTTTCTAATTTAAACAAGAATTTAATTGTTAATAAATTATTTCAACCAGTTCACTGATCATGATTGTTCATTGACACCAGTCTGATGTCATTATGAATGTTCATTCAGTGGTCTCCCAAAATATATTATGTATGAGAGATATTAGATAATGGTCCATCCAATTGGACATTCAAATATAATTATGACTTTAAAAGTGTCCTTCCTTTGGAAACTATGTATAATGTCACAATGTATAATACTTTGTCTGATGTTGCTACTAGAAAACCATCAAATTATTACCTTAGTCTGATTAATATCACTATCATTGTACATTCATAATTTTAATCTCCTTTTTTTCTGTACCTCAAGATTAATAAGGAATCAATTTATGGATAATTCACAAATATAATAAATAAACATGTTTCTCCAAACATAATACATATGTTTAGGATATTAAAAATAGAAATTTTGTTATCAAAAGTAAACTCAAATCCTTAAAATAATATTCCACATTTATGTATGGGATAATATTGACCTCCAATAAGGAAATAACATCATTTAAATATTTAATAAGATAATTAGACATAGTAACTTCTTTTCTTCTTCATCTATTTATCCATGCTACATTAACATTATTAAAAATCAAGGAAACACCAACCTAACATTCGAACATATTCTTCTTTAAAAATTATTCAACTTATTCACATCAATAGAATCATTATATTACATCGAAAACCATTGAATTCATTGGAAAAAAAAATAAAAAAACAGACATAGAGTGTTCCATTTAATATATTTTTTTATATTTCATTCTATACCTTTAATGTAATTCCCAAATGAATATGTCAATATGTGAATCATTCACACCCTTTATGCTAATACTTTCCCACCCCTTTATATTTTACAAATTATTTTAATTTCACCCTATCACCCATTATTTGTGAGAAATATAAATATCATAGGAAAAGGGTAAAAGTTTATTCTTAATAAATTTTCCATTTACCATATCACTCTATCTTTAAGAGTGATATTATTGGTTATTAAAACAAGATGATTTTGTTTAGACAACAAATTTATCCCTTCATAAATGATCTTGATACCTAAGGAAATCATAACTCAAAAAATTAACATCATGGGTTGTCTACATTTTTTTAAAGATTAAGATTCTAAGAGATATGTGAAACAAATGTAAGACAAAAAAATAAAATCTTGAACTCACTTAAATATATATATTAAAGACATCCATGTGATACAATCCAGATAAAAAGACCTGGAAAAATTTCATATATCTAATTTTATGTTGTCTTTTTAAAATTAAATTTCACCCAATTTTTGTTATGTTTGTTTTTTATAACAAATAATGTGATATTTAAGAGTTATTTACCTTTGATAATTTCATCCCTTTAGGATCATTCTTGAATAATAATATATTTATGAGATAACCATTTTTGTATAATCTTCATCTTTCTCCAAATGTCTCCCCCTTAAGGAGACATTTTATATGATATTCATGATTATTAATCTCTTAAATGAATATTATTTAGAAAATTTGTATTGATAAAGAACCACAATTGATATTTCTTGTACTGCCATCCAGGATATCAACAATTTCTACATCTTTATAAAGGACGATCTTTTCCAAAATTTTCCATTATATTTTTAAATGTAAGATCAAATAAAAATGGGGTATTCTTTTAGTTTGTTATCATGTGCTTAAAAAAACACACTAAATTCATTAAGGATGATCATATTATATGTTTTATGATAAATAAACTTAATAACGATCCTATGATAAAAACATTACCTTTAATTCCCTCTATTGAAAGATAAAATACATGAATCAAATCATAAGGGAATAAGGTGTCTCTTCCATCCCTCATAATGTGAACAATAAGGATGAGATAGTTCTCTCATCCATGTTGCACCATTTCATCCACTCTTCATACATTAACATTAGAACATCAATTAGGACTAGGTATGTGTGGATCACATTTCATTTTTAATTTTATTATGTTTGACCATTCATTTCTTAAAATCTTTTAAATCACAAGTATAACCTAGTGAAGATATCATATTCTTTATGAAATATTATAATATATGAATTATTTTAGAAAAATATATAGGATTGTGTCCAACCATGTTTCCCCATATACACATAAATTATTTCCCTTCATGTGGACAAATTTCTTCTCCTTTTTCTTTATCATTTTCTTATGATTCTTCCATTTTCCACATTCCATCCAAATCCTCTAGCCAGATTACTCTAATATTAGTAGGTACATTAACAATAGGATTGAATTTTCCACATGAATTATTTGAGTTATATATTTATTATTAATTATATTGAATGATGCAATTTTCTTCTAATTCATGGGTTTTGGATCCAAGGACTTCTCAGTTTTCCTTATTTAAATATTATTGGGAGGGGTTTTAGTTACAACATTTTTATGCCTAATTTCCAAGGTTTCTTTTTCATTAATACCCAAATTTGGAGGTCTAATTTTCATAATAAATTTTGATACATGTAGAGGTGAACTTTTACCAACCTTATGACTACAATTATCATATAAAATATAGATATTTTTAAGCTTTTCAAATTTCATTGATGTATATTGATTTCTCTTACCCTATGGATGCTGCTTCATTATATTTTTCTTAAATCCCCTTGACATGGTATTTCTATATAACGTTTAATATATAGGATCATACCAATAATATAATTCAATATTCTTATATATATATATATATATTAGAATAATCCTTAAAAAAATTGTATTTTTATTGAAATGTTTTGATATTTTTGTGTCTACTTCATAAATATTTGGGACCTACATGTTGAAAAATCTTGCATACAATTTTTCATATCATTCATAGTCATGGTGGTAGGATTCTGATAAAATTTCTTCATCAATAATTATAAATTGTTTTTCTAACATAAATTAGTCATGAAAATAAATTGATAAATAGTATTATGTTATGACATGATTAGTACATATTTCAACACTATTGTTTGAGGTTGATTATAGAATTAGGTCATGATATTATTATCACATGTTATAGAAAATTTGTCCTTATAATCCTCTAATGATCATTTTTAGCATCCAAAAATTTATTCTTCTTTTTTAATGAATCAATATGATTCTTCTACTGATTGAAAAACATGAATTCAAATTCTTGACATCTCATATTGTGGGTTCTTTCTAATATTAAATCATAATTTCCTTCTCTTTAAAACTATTATTCTCTCTTTCAATTTCCTCTTCATACAAATTATTTTTTTCTGTATCAAATATTAGATCTCCTTGATCTTCTAGGATTTTATTTACAACTGAAAATTGTTGACATCAATAATATTATTCAAATATTTTTTAAGTGCATTGACACTTTCTTCTAGAGTCTTCTGGACTCATAATTTCTATTTAAATTATTTAATCCATTTTTATTAGAAATTTAATGTACTTATTTTCATCTCCATAATTATTGGGTTAAATTGTCCTACTTGTTTTGAGAGAATTATATATTATATAACTTTTTCTTTCAAATACTACTCTATATTATCTACTTATTCCCCCATAGGGGTGATTTATTATTGATAGTTTTAATGTATATACAAAAAAAGAGACTTTTTCATTGGGAATTAAATGTAAAATATCATTAAATATTAAAATTGATAGATATTGAGAAGTTTTAGATATATCAACATCAAAACTTATACTAGTATATTCTCCGTGATGAAATGTTTTACAAGAATATTTAAAAATCATATGATAACTTAACATTATTCATTTACATGGGGTCGAAATGTTGTGATTTTCCTTGGTGGCATGTCGAACCACATATTAATTTCCTTCCATGATAGATATATCTTCATTGTTTTCATGGAATCGGGAACCTGATACATTATATTCCTCAGATAAGAGGTATATCTTCTTCATATTTTTTTATCTTTATTTCTATTACACATCATGGTCATGGTAGAAATAGAATTCTTCTCAGAGATAATTGAATCATAAATAAAGTCCAATTATTGTTAACAACTAAATGATGCTCAAACCATCAAAAGAAAAATAAATTCAATATAGGGAACCTAATAAAGCTTAACCAAACATATGATACCAATTGAGAGGAACACTTGAGGATATACATAGCACTAATATGGGGGTGAATTGGTGTTGGGAAATTTTTATCAAATTATAATATTTCATCCCTTTACCTATTAGACATATTAGGATCTTGATTCCCCTACAATATTTTCCATATTAGATTCATGTATATGAAAACAAGTTAAAATAGAATACTGTATTTTTACGTGGTGCAGTACATAGTGAGAGTATCCAGTACTTATAACATATGACGATGATCAATACACAGATTCTACCAAAGAATTAGATTCATGTTACATTGGTGTTTCTATAACTATAATCCACAGAATTTGTGTGGTAATCTACACATTAATTTGAAGATTGAAATAATCTAAAAAACATGGAATATATTTTATCATGTCCAATATGTATCACCATTATAGTTCATTAGAATTCCTGCATAGAGAGCCTCCAACTTCATCAGTTACTTTGTGGCACTATGAAATTATTCCCCCTATTGAGACTTATGATGGATAAAACCGTGTCATGATGTTCTCCAATTTCTTCTTATTCAATTTTTAATCTCAAAATAGTTGAAATAAAAGTATCCTTCTTCATCATTATTTATTCATAACCTGTTCAATTAATCAACTCTTCTTATCTTGTTTATCCGATGTTGATTCGTCTGATAAAAGAATGATCGATCTCACTTCTCCTTCTTCTTTCAATACATGTCCATCTATAATGTCTGAAATATATGTTTTTTTATGATGTAGTTATTATAATTCCTTATTATTATTATTATATATATATATAATATCTAATTGATTGGAAAAATTTTTCCAATATATTTTTAAACCATTATACTAATGTTTCTTGGATTCTTTATCTGGATCGTTCACGTCATCCTGTACCCCCTACTCTATCTGGTACCTATACATCTGAATCATCAAACTAAATAATAATTTATCTTAGTATTCATGGTCAAAAAAATTACTGGTAATTTAATTCATCATCATAATTTATATATTCACCACTCTCTATATCATCACGTCTCTCTCATCACATTAGAACTCCTTTATATATGCATCGGTTTATCTACATTTTTGGGTGAAGCGTATAATTCAAATTCAATCTTCCTGCTCAATATTTCTAGTGACCCACTCAAAAAACCCTCTTTCTAACTATATTCAAGCATTCTAAAATATAGAGTTCAACCAATCATTTTGTGAAAGTTCTATTGATATCAGCATCAATGTTCTTCTTCAATTATCCTGAAATACCCACAAGAATCATTGTTTGTCTCGATGTGATTATTGAAATGTTGACCATCTAACTCAACATAAGCATAATAAATTACATTATAAAAAAATCATTAAGTTTATTGACCATTCCATCTCATAAATCATCATTGAAATTATTCCATCTAGTGAAACATCAACTGGTGTTCATTCGCCACTTCATAGGAACTTCACAAACCATTCACAATAATTTTATTTCTTCTAATAATTTATTTTTTTGTTGACTTCCTTCAATATTCCTTTGAATTTATATCAATAATACATTCATAGGGAACTTCCTCAATCAATTGGGTTCTTATATGTACATTATTTTATTTTCATTCGATGTACCCTTGGATATTTTCTCTACTCATTCTATCTGATTCCTTTATATAACTCTATCTGATGACTTTTAATTACTCAGCCCAATGTATTTGCAACACTTTTTCTAATGAAATCACATAGGGACCTTAATCTGATGAATTTGTTTGGTGAACTCATCAACCTCTATATGATGATATTTAATGGAAATTTATTTTTAATGAACATCACTCAAAAACCTATATCTGAGGACTTGAGGTTGTGACTTATTCATTTGATGATCTAAAAATATTTCCTCTAATTTTTGACATTGTTAGAAAACATTTTCTTGATCATTAAATAACATGTGACTAGTACAGTCTTTCAAATGACTCCACAAGTTCATTCAATATAATTTATACAACCTTACGTTCGTGAAAAATGGATCAATGTGTTCCATATTCATTCATTGAAGAATCTTTTCCTAAATTCTATATCTTCGTAAAATTAAATCTAATGAACTTCTTAAATTTATTCCTGAAACTTAATTCATAACTTTATTTTGTTTATGAACCAAATTTCCAATATGCTCTAAAAAATTTCTTTATCTTCACGACTTGATCATTTCATATCTGCTCATCAATATCTTTATAATAATTATGATGATTGAACTCTTATTAAAATTCATTTCTGTTATTAAATAATATTATATTGAATCATGGACACAAGGAATTGTTATATTTGATCAATGAATAACATATCACATAGAAATTTAAGATATTTTTTGATTAATATTCATATATCTGATTCATTAATGAATTTAATATACCAAACATTTATTTCCACCAATTAGAAGATCAAATTAGTTTGTTCACATCAGTCTGATGTCACTATGAATGTTCATTTAGTGGTCACCCAAACATTTGTCTATCTGATAGACATTACATATTATTCCTTATAATTAGAATTTTCTCTACAATAAATATTTCATTAAATCATATCCATTGGACACTATAGTGACCCAGGTTTAAAATACATAGATATTAAATAATTTAAGATGAATATTTAGTACATTACAATAGTACATACCTGAGGACCAAAATAATTTAGTGTCTTTCGGAACTAGAAAACCAAATATTCTATCCCTGAAAATTACCTTCAAAATATGCCAAAAATATCTCAACCTTTGTTACTTATATATAAAACTGTTCTTCATTATATGGGTAAAGGATAATAAATAAATGGGTGAGCTCAGATGACCAGTGAGGTTAAATAAAGGAAATGTGTAAGAATAACTTGAAAAAGGGCATGATACTTTAAAATAGAATTTTAAGATCACACCCTTTATATTAGAGACTATAATTAATATTGGTAGTTCATAATACATAAATCACAATGAAATAAAAAACATAATCCATGAAATAATAACGTATGAAATAATCATGGAATTGTAGAAAACAAAAAAGCATATAAAAACCCCATGTCAAGGTGGTATTATGAGGCCTTTGTGACATGGAAGGCCTCAATTAATGACCCTTCTAACTACTTCGGTCTTGGGATGACCACTTGGGTACCCTCTTGTTTTGGGAATGGTATGTCCTCCCATGTAACTCTTATTTCAGGCTACGTATATCCTCTCATTTACCCTTCTGTTTGAGCTTCGGATGTCCTCCCATTTACCAACCTGTTTCAAGCTTGGTATTTCCTACAGTATACCCGTATATGTTGGGATTGGGATTCCCACCTCTGTACCCATTGATATCATTAAACAATTATGAATAACTAATTCATTAGATGGAGATATAGGTCCCACCCATATTATAATAACATCATTAAAAAATGTGTTATAAAATAAAACATTCATCATAACATGACCCAAAAAAAAGAAATAGTTTTCATAAACATAATATCAAAAACCGTGAAAAGAAATGGGTATCACTATAATTTCATCACATCATAAGCTATGGAAAAGAGGTAGGTTTCATCACCATTTCATTGAATCATAACCCATGAAATGAAGCTGGTTTGAAAACAAAGTAAATTATATATATATATATATATATTAAAGTAGGGTAATTATTTAACATATATAATATAATTTCACCAAACCCATCCTTAATATATTTTATGTAGGGTGTTAATGAATCACATCGCTTTGTAGGGGTTGTAGTCTTCACTTCCTCAAATGATATTATAGTATTTACACCAAGTAGAAATTAGTGATATATGTGTTTTAAAATATATAGAGAAGTTTAAATACATAATAAATTTAATATATGGAATATATAAAAAGATTTTCCATCCTAATTTTCACTATAAGAGGTGGTAAATGGAAAATTAACTAACATCTTTTAGTTAGGCAGTAGTTCACCATACTCATAAATAATATGTGAGTTAACCATTACAATGATGTGTGTGTAAATTTATGTCAAATCCTTAGAAAGAATGAAATAATATATATATGAAAATAGGTTTTTTATAAAATCTTGGAATAATTAGAGTGGAGGTTTGGAGAAAAAAAATAAAAGAAAGAATCTTGAGAGAAAAGTTTACCTCTTATTCAGGTAACTCCTTTTGGTTTGTACCTATAGGCTTACTTGGATTAATTTATTACAAAGTAGAGGGTTCTATAAGTAATGTAAAAATTTTGAGATTTGTATTTGGAAGATCGTGGAGGAACCTAAGAGGTATTATATATGTGAATCAGATGTAGAGATGGTGGCCTTTTATAGGGAAGGAAAAGGACTCACATAGAATTTTTTAAAACAAGTTAGGTGTATACATGTTCTAACCTAAAAAAGTCATAAAAATCAGAAAAATAATTAATGGAATGTTTATGGCCAAAATAGGGCTATTAAATGGGTGTTGGAAAGGTGTACATGTCATTTGGCCCCTTAAGATTAAGTTTTAGTCTCAAATTATGCTTAATTTTACCTTAATCGCCATGATAAATTTTAATCAGTTTTACTAATCTTTTTTGTCAAAAATTAACATGATATAATTATAAAATAAATATTATAATGATTAAAAGTTATTATGTCCATTTTTTAATTTAAATTTATAAAAGCAGAAAACTTCCGATTAATGCTAATCCCGATGATGGGATGAAATAACGAGTTTTTAAAGTAGAAAAATATTCAAAAAAAATTAATGTTTTTATATTCAATCCAATGTGAAATTGATTAAAATTAACTGAATTGTATTTATAGATTTATAATTTATCTAATGTGACATTAAAACTTTTTAATGTATAACATAACAATTATTATTATTTAAATGAAAATGAATTTGTTATATAAATGTTATATTTTTAAATATTTATCAAAAAATAATGTTTCTTAGAAAACTCACAAAAATTCACCTAAATCTAATTTTTGGCACTATGAACTCAAAAATGATGTTTATTTTACGGAATTAAATTTCATTATTTGTCCAAAATTACTATTATTTTTCTTCATAGAATGACATGAAAAGCATTTCATTTCAGAAAATATTATTTTTAAACATATAAAGACTTTAAAAAATTATATTTTTCACTATCAATATGTTTTATTTATATTGAAAAATTGTACCAATATTTGAAATGTAATTATTACTATTCATATTACTATGTTTTAATCGATAGGTTATAACTTAATCATTTAAATAATTATCTCAATAAAATAATTATTCATAGAAACACGATATCGAATGTAACATATGCTATGTCAGTGTTGAGTGTAGTTCATTCTAAGTCTGTGTTGTGTGAAATTAAATCCATGTTAGTGTTGTGTGTAACGTAAACCAAGTTAGTGTTTCATACAGATAAATCCATGTTGGTCTCATCTGTAGGGTAATCCATGTTGGTGTCATGTGAAATAAAGGTATGATTTATTTTTTTTAATATATATATATATATATATATATATAATAAATTCCAATGTCACTTGAAATAAAAAAATCAAAACAATTAAAATAATTCGAAAGAAATAATACACAAATTCTTGGGTTGTTACGTTATACTATTTAAAATGAATTTTCCCCTCGAAATTTGTCTAGGTTATCAAATGATTAATTCTTGATAGTTTTATAAATTGAATCCCACATCGTTAAAATGAATATTAATACATCCATTAAAAATGGAATGTTGGAACCATAACGGTTTCCCAAAGTAAAATATAACTAGGTTTCCACATAGAGGAACATCTGTGGGAAGTGAAAACATGGGCATGGAAGAAAAAATCAAACTATGAAGTTCTAATGGAGAGTGATAGAAAAAAAAGGTCTGGAGGAAGATAACTATTAGAAAGACATAAATATATGATGAATTAAGGGACCATATGTTCCATTGAAAATAGTGGTACTAGGATGAATTTTTTTTATTTCAAGATCCTTTTTCGTAACGATTGTGAATTTTTATGAAAATATATACTTCCATGATTTCAGGACAAAAACACCATTTTTTGATCCGTAATCCACTTCACATCTTTCTCCAAAAAGAAATGTTAATTTTTCATTCTTGAAGATATAAAAGATCACAAGATCCATGATATTACATCCCATTTATCATCAGTTATAATCAACACAACTGTTTTATAATATTTTATCAAATATTCATAAATCCTCATGATGTAAGATTATAATTTATTCTCAAAAACATCACCCAATATTTAACTTAATCATTCCATAAATTGATAACCTCATAAACCTTCTTTTAAATAAAATTAAAAGATTTAGTAATAAAGTCAATAATTTATCTAATCATTGAACCCCATATATCACAAAGTACAACTTTGTTGTCACATTCCAAATATATTAATAAAATCATCATATATTCCCATGAAACATGCTAATAACATTAATAACTATAAATCCTTTTAGAAAACTTCAATGCTTCCTAAATCCAATGATCACTGGATATATTCTTTAAATCCAGGATGTTGGGAATTTCATTATTTATGACAGAAACTATTTTTTTACTACTCAGTTCTAGGGTAATCCATATCGTCCAATTTACTTATTTATATTAAAACTATCATTATAAAAAATAAATATCTCAATCACATGCATTAATTAAGGGTCACCTTCCCTTATTCAAAATGTCACCAATATATTAAATAACTTCACTATGTCTTCATCACAATCCAACATGTCCATTTCAATGATTAATGAAAAAATATAATTAAAATACTTATACATTTCATGATTCATATAACATAATCATTTAATTCGGAAACATTAATACTTCATTAACCACACTTTATTATTAAACCATTAATCAGAATTCAGAAACATATTCTTTTATAGCTATTTCCATTAATATGAAATATGAATCAGGTGTCAAGGGTTCTCATCTTCAATCTAATCATGATTATTATGAGAAATGTAAATACTAATAAAAGAACATCACATACCTTTCACATATCATTTGTAGCCTAATTTTCTATAAGAGTATAAACAATACTCATACCACCATCCAAATTATCTTTATGATATTTACACATGGGAAATTGATAATCATAATTCCAATACATTCCACATCTGAATCATTCAATATTAAACTTTTTCTTTCTTGTTATATCCATTGAATAAAACCCAATAGATTGGGGTGAGAAACACATCTCATATATGAATGACATATAATGTTGAAAAATTAGTTTTAGGATACCTTAATCATGCCACCTATATTTTAATCGATGACACCTTATGTTTATCGAATGTTATTAATTGCCATATTTTATTTAATTCTTTCATAATGGTTTGTGAAGAGTGTTTGAATTTCCAAAATAATATCCCCTATGAGTGTTAAATATGGTGTGTATCTAGCATCGTTGTAATGTACCAGAGTACCCCAATTCAGGCATGGGACATCTTAATAGAGTTATTACCCCAATGTACATATGTTCCAGAGCCACATTCACTTTTAGTCTCTAGATTGGAAGGTATTTTCAGGAAACAGCTCACTGTATCCGTTACCAAAATTACAGAACATCTTCCTAAACATTGACCCATCCTAATATATATCCTTAGAGACATCCAGGGATATATCCTTATAAATATACCAAGGTATCTCAATAATTTTTTTAACATTTTAGTTTCCCATGGTTGAATAACCCTTTCATCTCATACAAATTATAGCGACATAGGAGTAACACACATTTATAGGACATAATTTTAGATTAATAATCAATAAAATACGAAAATTCAGGCTCGTGGACCGTAATAGTTTATGTCTTTGGAAACACATGAAATAATCTTCTATCATGGTGAAAGAACATCAAAATCTCCCAAAAAGATATCCTCTAGTAGTAATGAGACCTAAAAAATATCTTTAATACCTAGGGAAATGAAACATAATAAATGAGTGTGATCGGATCTTCATTAAGGGAAAATAAATGAAATGTATAAGCACAAAATGAATAAAAGCGCATGGAACATGAACATAGAATTTGAAGATCATACCCTACATTTTAGATGTCATACTAAATATTGGTAGTTTATAATATATGAATCATAATGAAATAAATAACATAATCCAAGACAGAATAACATACTAAATTGACATATAATTATGTAAAAATCATAAAGATATAAAAAACCTTTGTAAAGGCAGCCTACCAAGGTCTTTATAACATTTTTGGATAGGGTTATTGACAAGTGTCTCTGCATCGGGTATGGGATGACCTCTCATGTACCCTCTTGTTTCAGTCGTGGGATGTCCTCTTGTTTACCCTTTTTTCTAGGCTTGGGATGTCCTCCCATTTACCCGTTTGTTTTAGTATTGGGATTTCCTTCCATTTACACTCTTATTCCAAGCCTGGTATGTCCTCCCTTTTTACCTCTTGTTTTGGTCCTGGGATGTTATTCCATATATCATATTATTTCAGGCTTGGGTTTTCCTCCCTTGTACACTTTTATCTCATAATAAATTTATCATTACCCAATGCATTGGAAAAATAAATAAGCCCCACCCATCTCATAATAAAATCATTCATACATGTGCGAAAAAATAAAACATTCATCATATCATGAACTATAAAAATACTTAGGTTTTATAAGCATGAAATAAAAAACCATAGAAAGAAATGGGTATTTTTAACATTTCATAACCTCATAACTTATGGATAATAGATAGGTTTCATAAACATTTCATCGAAGAATAAATGACGAAAATAAGCGGGTTTCAAAAGCGTATAACCCGTGGAAGAGAAATAGTTTCCATAAGAATTATTAAATAAAAAAATAAGACATTAAATAAGGAATTTTCATTTAACCTTTGGATCATTTAATATATGGTATTGCGTAATAACAAAAAATGTCATATTAGACATAGAATAACTTGTAATTATATTTTCAAAACATTTCATTTGGAAACTATTCTTTATTATTTGATTAATTGTCTTTAAAAAGAAAAAACATTTGAAAACGATACCCTTTTAAAATAAATTGAAAACCTAGAAATACTGATTGAAAACATCTTTAAAACCCATTTCATTGAAATCATTTTTTCATAAAAACATATAAAATAATCATCGAAACATTTTAACAATATATTTTTCAAATAGATTTAAAAACATATAAAGGAAGATTCTAAAATAATAAAACAACTTAAAAATAATTTATCCTTAAAATTATATTCATTGATATTTTGAAAATATTTTTGAAAATCGTTTTTAAAACAATTCTGAATGCATTTTTGAAAACATGGTTTTTGAAATAAAATAGATTTCTAACTGAAGAGAGAAATATAATCAATTTTTTATTAAATTTTTTTATTAATTATATTTTATTCCAAAGTTTTGAAATTGTTAATGATTAGATGATATTTCTAGAAAAATAGTTTATATGGAAACTCTTGATTTTTCTAGAGATATGGATCATAATATTTCATTTAAAGAAGTATAATCATTAATAACCACAAAATGCATTGAGATTGTTTTAATAAACTCTTACCACTTCGTTACCTGGGATCACACTCTCCATGTGAATAATAGAATTAAATTAAGCTTCAAAAGTCATTAAAATAAGTTTATTAATGATATAACATTTCATATGGAAGTATATACACAATTAAAAATAATGTAGGTGCATAACAAAACGTGTGTCTCAAAGAAGGCCAATTGAGACAGAGCTGTCTTACCAATTTAGTATCTTTTGAAAAATTAACACTATACAAAATATAATATAATGAATATCTAAATACACATAAATTTAAGTATAATAATCCTAGAAAACATCAATGGTCAGTATACACACCACACAAAAGGAATCTGTGGTGAATAAATCATGTATCTCATGGAAATATAAAGTGAGATGATATCCCCTTACATTGTGTCTTTATAATCATCCTTCTTGTTTAAAACTCTTGTATAAAAATATACATTAAATATATATTATTTGAAGAACCATATTATTATATATAATAACATACATAGAACGATTTTGAATTCATATAACACACCTGTTAGAAATTTATTTTGAAGGTATTGCATGAGGTAATATTTGCTTTATTTTTCTATCTTGTCTTACATAGTTATATATTGGGTTCACATGATTATATAATTATGTAAATAATTTAAAACATGATATAAATATCATTTATATTCATTATATTTTTATCTTAATAATTTATAAAATATATAATTATGAAATGGAATACACAGTTCTTGGAGATGGTAAGCAATACGTACGGTTGATCGTTGTTTCAATTTTTTATTTTCGTTATGAAAGAAATAAAGTAGATGAAATATATGTATATATATAATTATTATATTATAATTAATATATCATATATATCATAAAATTTAACTAAACCCATCCTTAATACATTCCATGTATCCGTTGAATGAATCACATCACTTTGAGGGGGAAGTAGTCCACACATTCTCAAATAAATTTATCTTATTTACACCAAATGGTAAGTAAAAAATATATGTGTAGTAATAGGAATAAGGAAGATTAAATACATAATAAATATAATATATGACATATATGATCATATTTTCTTTCATAATTTCCAACATCTTAGGTGGAAAATGAAAAATGAAAAATCATCGTTTAGTGAGGCGGTAGTTTTCAACACACATAAACATTATATTTGTCACCCATTAGATTTATGTGTGTGTAAGTGTATAAAACAATTTATTTAAAAGAATACTATAATATTTAAGATACTCATTTTTTATTAAATTTTGTATCAATGATATTTTAGAGGTGGATAAGAAAAATAAATTAAAGGAGCTTGAGAGAAGCAGTTACCTCTTAATCGAGTAACTCCTTTAGGTTTGTCTCAAAAGGCTTCGTTGGATGGATTTATTCCCAAGGATAAACTTATAAAAAAAAGGTATAAATGCTGAGAACTGTATTTGGTAGATATTGGAAAATCCAAATTTTTTTAATAGGTGTGAAGAATAGGTAGAGGCAGTTGCCTTTATAGTAAAGGAAAACGACTCCCCTGTAATTTTAGAAAACAAATTAGTTGTAAACAAGTTATTACCTAAACAAGTCATAAGAAACAAAATAAATAAAAAATGGAAGTGTGTGGACGAAATATTTCCAGAAAATGGGGTTTGTACTAGTTTTTAAGTCATTTGGGGCCATAATAATAGGGTTTAGTTCCTAATTAATCTTAATTTTTCTTGAATCACTCTGATTAATTTTAACCACTTTTACTAATATTTTTGGTAAACAATTAACATGATCTAATTAGAATCAAAAAATCTTACAGATTACAATGGTTTTTTTTCATTTTTCTAAATTCAACTAATAGAATTTGGGAAATTATAATTAAAGTTTATCCCGCATAGGGGACTAAATAATGGGTTTTTAAAGTAGAAAAATGTTCAAAAGTATGTTATTTTTTTAAATTCAACCTCAATGTGAAATTGAATATAATGACCTATGTTATATTATTATATGTATAATTGATATAATATTAAATTTAATAAAAATATAATTTATAATATAACATTAATAATTATTTAAACCAAAATACTGTTTTTTACTAAAATGTAATATTTTTCAATATTCATAAAAAAATGATGTTTCTTAGAAAAATTAAAAAAATTTACCATAAGATAATTTATAAATTCTAAATTCAAATATGGAGTTTATTTTATAGAACTAAATTTCTAGATGTGTCTAAAATTATTTTTTTGTTCTTTACTGAAGGACATGAAAAGTAGTTTATTCGAGAAAATAATAGTTCAAAACACATAATGACATTAAAAAATTATTATTTTTATTAATAATAAGTTATATTTACATAAAACAATTATAAACATATATTAAAAGTGGTATTACTATTCATACTACAGTGTTTTAACTTCTAGGTTATGACTAAATCATTTAAATAATTATTACCATAAAAGGGCTTTCATAGAAACTCTGTATTTCTTGTGGCGTATGCCAAGTCAGTGTTTCATGTCTTGGAAGGAAAGTCAGTGTTACATGTAGTGAAATCCAAGTCAGTGTGGCATGTACAATAATACAATTTAGTGTTGTGTGTACTTAATCTAATTTGGGTTCGTGTGTAACACAATAAAAGTTGGTATAGTATGAAAGGATGGTTTGTCTTAGTGTTTTAATATATATATATATATCTAAAACTATTTACAGTGTCACATGAATTGAAAAATATCAAAAAATATTAGATTAATTCAAAAAAAAAATCACAATATCGCGGGGTGTTATAGACACTCTACCTATTGAATCAATTTGAAAACCTTATTCTGATGGTGCTACCCAAAATCCTTCATCTAATTACATCATTCTAACCAACTTAACTATCTCAAATAATTTGGATTTTCAGTCTCATTCTGTTTATATTTAAAAACTTATTAAGGATAATTTACAAATGTTTATAACAAACATATCTCTTTTAATGTCAAGCATATTTTTTGGACAGTAAAGACATCTCATCAATCAATATAATTAACATGAATGTCTTTATATTCCTTTGGAATTTTATTTAATGAAAAATATTCTTCTCTAATCACACATGAATGAACATTAAATGTTTCACAGGATAGAAAAACGTGAGAATCCTATTTTTTCGTTATCTATTCATCTATGTTATATCAATATTATTTCAATGAATATATACTCAAACGAAACATTCTACAAGCTTCTTCATTATTACTTCTTCAACATATTGAAAACAATTAGGTATATATATTTCATTTATAACCATTAAAAACTATTGAAGCCCATATGTAACAAATATAAATCACACATAGAGTGAAATATTTAGTCTATAACTTCTCACTTTTGGTATGGACCCACATGATGTGCCACATCATATCATACATTATGTCTCAAATCAATAGGCATACCACACCCTAACCCCTCAAGGGTGGTTACCCACTGAGCTCATATCATATTTCCAATAATGTCCCATATAAATCACCTAACCAAACTGGTCACATGAAGGCATTTCACATATCATCATCTAAGAACACACTATCTCACTAAAGGTTAGTCTCACGTCAAATCCCATACACTAGTTTCTCACGAAATGCTCATTTCAAAATACATCTCATACCCCAACCTTTAACTAAAGGTCGATCACGCCGCACTGATGATAAACTTCCATCTTGGGGAAAAAACCTATAATCATCGTTGTCTCGTACATCCACCAAAAGATAAATAACATAAAAATACATGATCATATCACTCAATTAATAGTAACAATTATCAATCTCAGAAGTTTATATCATATACCACAAACAAAAACATTTGATTGACTCATCTATGAAATAGGTTATATAAAAGGGGAGGTGAATCAGGAAACAGTAATGGGTTTTTTCATTTTATTATTTCTTATAAAACCAAACTATGTACCTCATCCAAGTGAAAGATATCAATATTTAACTCACACACCATGGGGAATGAAATAAGATAAAGACATTCGATGTACATGGTTCACTACTGGAAGTAAGTATTAAATACTCAAAGTGATTCTGAATAACCCAGGACCACATCACCCACTACAATATCCATTCCAGATAAATGAATGTTAATACCTGATAAAATAAATTTTTCTCCCTATATGTCTCCCGATAATTTTCACCATTTTCCTTTTCTATAATGATGTAAGGATTATAATTTATCAACAAATATATTTTCTCGGAAGTCATATATATATTTCTCACACTTCTTCACAATATATTACATGTGTCACATCTACATTATTACTAAATTCACATCATATGAGTGATGGTCACACAAAAAGAAGTGTGTTACCTTTCTTTCTTTCTTTTATAATTTCACTATTATAAGTTCTCTCCATTCTATTCTATTTTTATATATTCACTCTAATGAAAAATTACTCTCATGGTTAATCGTATAGATTATTCTTGATAATCTCCATATTCACGAAGGATCCCCATTTGAATTTAAATTATACAAAACAACACTTCTCCTGCCTTTCATTTTGAATTTACAATTACAGATATATACATATAACCAAAATTAACACCCCTTAACTTCTTCTTCATCTTCACCCTCTTTTTTCTAGTATTTTTAAATTTTTATTATTTATGATGATGTTAATATTCACATCGCATCATAAAAATGTGTTCCTATAACTTCTCATAATTCCATTTATCTCTTTTCAGCATGATAACATTTTTTATGATGCATATATTATTTTCCAAGTACTAGTTTAATAATATACATTTGGATATTTTTTCATGTAGTCCAAACAGAAATATATTAGTATTTAATATTTTAAATTATCTGTAATTTATAGATATATTTCATTAAACAAATCTATTTAGTTTGGAATATATAATATTTTGTGTATTTTTAGAACAACTATGTGTCACTCAACAACTTAGAAAGGACCTTAAATATCCTAAAAATACCTTAATGTATTTGAGAAATTAACCTTATGTATTTGATAAATAACCCCTATTTTTTCTGTAAAATATCTTTATGTATTGAGGATATAACCAATTTTATAGTACTTCTACTCATAGATACAATGACATATATAGAGAGGCTATTTTCCATTTCCAAATCTCCACTAAGTCTACAAGAGTTACTCTAACTTACGAAAGGATGTCTAAGGAATTTTATAGTCACCCATTTTATAATTAGGATGAACCATAATTATTGTGTAAGGATACAATTAGATATTTTTGGAGTTAGAAAAAAATTATTTTCCAGATTGAAAAAAAATCATATGTATGAATCTCATGAAAGTAAAAAATCTAGAACTATTTAAAATATATTGGATCCCAACCTTTCTAGAGTTGTATCATACTAGTTTTCTAGTAAACTTTTATCCTTTTCTTAATCATCCCTTGGTTGGTATTTTCTTTACGATTTTTTGGGATTAATTTGGTGAAATTTTTAATCTTGTGTGTCTATCCATGGTTGTCACATTGTCAGGGAAAACAATACAGCTTCCCCAAGAAAATATGTTCCCCTTTTGGAGTCATAGGATGTGGTAAACTGTTTGGACAAACCATGCGACACCACGCCCCAAATTTTTCACCCTCAAACAAAGGGTACTTTCACGGTGGTCACATATTTTTTAGACTGTTCACAACTTAAGAGAATGTGTGCACCCTCCTAAGTAGGGGTGCATAGTTAAGGGAACCAATTGTAAAATCATTCCCCTCCTACCAAGAAATAGCGGTCATTGAATTTAAACCCCCCATAAAATTTATAAAAATTATAAACCCCGTAGTTTTTACCCCTATTCTCTCAACCTCAACCTGAAATATATTTCTTCTATATTAGAAGCTCTTGAGTGTATTCGCATGATCCTTGAACCCCTACCAGTGTAAATTAATGATTTGGTGGAAGGATTAAACCCTTATTTTGGTATGTAATATCTTCTCATTTGTTTTCCTTTCTATATCGTATATTTATCACCTCTTTTAGTGGGATGATTTCCTTCAATTTATTTTTAATAAGTTATAGGTTTGTTTGAATTTATATGCCTTGGATATTGGCCCTAGGTTATGATCCTAGATCTCTAATGCTATTTTGAATTTGACTACTCCATATCAAATTGAGGGTTACGAGTTTCTGGGAGTATTTCAATCAACATAAAGTAGGTTCTATAATTTCCAATTCCATTTGAATTGATTATAATATCGTGTATGTAATTATGAAATTTATATTTCCACATTGGGAAATTTCATTTTTAAATTTAATTAATTAATTTTTTCCATTGTGATTATGAGACACTTCAAGGATCCCGTTAGACCCAATAGATATTATGAGACTATATTGATGGAAACCAATGGGATGTTCCAAATATCAATGATTGATAATTAAGAAATGTGAAATTATAAATAATGGGTGTATAAAAATTGAATAAAATCTTTCATTCATATTTGATAAATGGAATTTTGATTTTGTTTGAATATTAGATTATGAAAATGGTTTTAAATGGGTTATGAATTTGGAACCATGATATGTGATAATTTTGAATGATGTGAACACTAAGATTTGGGTCTATAATTACTACTCCAAATACCCATGGGGTTATAGATGATGTGATAGGCCGTTGATATATATATATATATATATTCATGTGATCTGTGAGTTCTGGTTCTTGGAGTACTGCTCCAAATATCCACAGGGATCCAAAACTCTCTTCTAGGACCCCATGTATGAATGTGAAATTTGAATATTTATGAATAATGAAATCTATGAAATGGTGAAATGTGATTCCCTATGGTATATATTTTAGAATAAAACACTGGCTGAAGGATGTATTATTTTCTTGAGTATCACTATGAACACAAGGGACTAAAGTTAATTAATGAATATAAAATGTGAAAACCATTACTTTATCATTTTTACTTTATTCCATAAAAAACTTCATAAATTATTATGGATTGGATAATAAATTAGATGTCCTCAGTGGTTGCCGACTAATTTGTGGTCCCACCATATACATGTTTCTTTATCGTTACCTGAAAAGACTACATCTTTACATGACATGATAAGGGAAAAATACCTATGTTAGATGGATGAGTTGAGATTCAGGATGGAGGATGGGGGAGGATTCTAGATATCATGTCACGATCTCTTGGGAGTTTTGAGGGTATTTTATTGGGTCATCATTAAATACTTGACACTGATAAAACGTGGCATATTTAGTTATTTTGTTTTGGATATATGTTTTCTATTTTGGACTCATCATGTGATGCTTTTTGATATATTTGTTGTGGTATTATATTAGTCATTTATTGTTACCAATTGGATATTGGTATTAATTTCAATTGTTTTGCTACATTGATAAATAGTGTATGTTTTTTCTATGTTTCTTACTAGACCCTCGTTGTTTGTCGGTAGCCTCCGAAATAATGGTACGCATTCCGAGTGTCACGTAACTTACTGGCTCGGGGTACCAACATGTTTCACCCAGGGCAGGATGTTACAAAGTTGTATTATATGGGTCTCCTTTTATTCCTCTTCTATTTAGGAATGGAATTTATGTGACTATGATGAGTCTGGTTTTGGTCATGAGCTAATTCATGGGATTAACTAATCTCTATGTGGGGGAAAACCCAACAACCCAAGTTCAGATTGATGTTATTTATAGTTTTAGTTATGATTTAATATTATTTCACAATGGGTGAAGAACCATAATAATTTTTTTTATCATTTTAAGAGATTTTAATCTTGACCTGGTATGGCACAGAAGTATCTTATACATACTTCCTTGTATGCACTTGGTATATTATATGACATATATCTTTTTAGGCATTCATTGAAAAATAGGATTTGGGTGAATTTTTGGAATTAATGTGATGTTATTATTTGTGTAATTCCAAATAAATGGTGACTAATAAGTAATTGATAAGTGTTAAAAATGAAAAAAAATGGTAAATTTAAATGGTGAAAATGGTGTCTAGTGAGAAACATTTATTTATGAATGTTCACTGCCCTATGATATCCATGACCTAGGTGAGGGATGTTTGAATGTAGAATAATGCCTTATTTTAGACCATTTGGTGGGGTTTGGTGGATGAATTGATGTAGATCTGTGTGAATACCTCTTATTTAAATGTCACAATGATATGTTATGTGTCATAATATGTGTGTTAGAAATTGTAGAGACGTGCCTCAGTGATGTTATTTATTGATACGATGAAAGTAGGACATGGATAAAAATGTTCCTCAAGAAAAGGGACAAGAGGCCATGATAGTTCCACATAAAATAGAAGATGAGTAGTTCTCTGAAATCATTACTCCCTTTATGTAGTTTATGGAAACAGACCCAGGGAGGGATGTGCAGTATATGTCCAGCAAGACATAAATGTTTCTATTGTAGAACACTCTGAATTTCATTAGAGATGGTGGAATTGATATAGATGAGTTCTAAATTGAGTTTATCATGATGATACAAGACAATTTAGACATTACTGTATAGAAGAGATTAAAATTGTATGTTTATATATTGAGCATATTAGTTAAGAAATGGTTGGATATTCAGACTCAGGATGAGTGGCTAGAGAACACAAAATGGAAAAACTCTAAGGAAAATATCTTGGAACACTTTTACCCAATGATTCTTAGGAAGGAGAGGAAAGATGAATATATATAGTTGACCCGTGAGATTTTGTCCATGATGGAACATTTTTTCCACATAACATATTTTTAGTACTTTTTTCCATCATTGGAAGGATATGAGGAAATGCCAGTGAGGAATTTTCAGGATGAAATTAAATGTCGGATTATGTCACAAGTTAACGTCTTTCAGTTGAAAAAGATTATTGGGGTTGTATATTATACAATTATTTTCAGTAGGAAACTAGAGGAGGATTCCATTGGAATGTTTGTGTTATCTTAAAGATAACAAAGAGTTTCATCTTACGAGATATGGAAGTGTCGTTATAAGAATGCCAACCATAGAGGTGGAAACTATAGTGAACTGGGAGAAGGATCTGTTACATATAGAAGAACATAGTATACTGCCACTAGTGTGGTCATTCAGGTCACTATCATGACTAGTGTTCCCATCCACCAATAGATTCAATATCTTTTGTAATTATGGTACACCAAAAGTTTTTCTTCAAGAACCTAGGTATGATTGGTAGGGATAAAGGACCAAGTCCAAGTCAATATTTAAGAAGGGGTCCAACTATTTAATATTAGTCATGAAGTGAGAGTTCTTCTAGAAATGGTGGTTGAGGAGGTGGAAATTGTACATCAGGGAAAAGCCACACATATTAGCTAAGTGGTAATGCACTGGGGACTTGGACTTTGGCACAATGAAAAAGGGAAATACTTTTAAATTCACTTCATCCAGCAACTGTGGATAGAAAGAATGGGATGTTGGCAGTTAGAGGATCTATTCATATAGCTTATAAACATTCTTGTGAATTATTTGATACATGATCCTCTCATTATTTTATATCATAAAAAATTTGGAATGGTATTATATCGATTACATAGTTTTTGAGAGGTGTTAGGAAGATTAAAATACTATTGGGGGTGCGTTCTAGAGAGATCATTTTATGTAAGGGGTGTTCTCTCGTGGTTGGTGAGTATTATTTCCTTTGGGATATGTACACACTTGACATGTCATGTTTTGACTTGATTTTGGGTATGGAGTAGATGGTATCATAATGATTCCACATCGATTGTAAATGTAGGAGAGAGACCTTTATATCTCTTGAGGATGATAGTTTTGTTCATCATGGAGAGTGAGATATCATGAAAATTTTACAAGTTCAGTCTACCAGGAACTGGTGGACCTCACATCCCAGGATGAAAGAATTTTTCTGAATGACCAGGCTGTGAAGCATGATGTCTTTCCATTAATATCGGGTCAGTTTCAATATGTATTTGTTTAGAAATTCTCAAGGTTTCTATCAATAGGGATGTTGAGTTTACAATTGACCTCATTCCTAGAGCTGAACTTGTTTCCATTCCACCTTACATGATGTCACCAACAGAGATTCAAGATCTTATGATTCAACTTGTACAGTTTATTTATAAAGAATTTATCCATCCAACTATGTCACCTTGGGGTTCCCTAGTTTGTTTTTTCAAAAATGGCTCATGGGATGTTGGGTTTATGTGTTGATTACCGAAAAGTAAAGTGGATGATAGGGAATAATCAATATCCATTTCCACATATAAATTATCACTTTTACAAGTTGATTGAATATTTTATATTTTTGAAGATTTACATGAAATAAGGGTATCATCCATTGAGTTTTAGACCTTCTAATATACCAATGTCTACTTTCAGAAGTAGGTACGGCTTATATGAATTCATCAGGATGTTGTTCAGGTAGATGAGTGCTCTGGATATGTTCTTTTAATTGTTGAAACAAAATCTTCACCCAATCCTAGATCAATTTGTGGTGGTTTGTGGATTACATATCGGTGTACTAAAAGACTCATGATAATCATGCCCAAAACCATGACATCATCTTGAGTACACTAGAAATGCCTCAGCTATAAACTAAGATATCTAAGTGTAACTTCTGGATCAATATGGAATATTTCCTAGGTCACATCATTTTATTGGAAGGTATGATAGTAGACCCATAGAAGGTGAAGGTAGTGGTTTATTGGAATTAACCCATGATTTTTTTGATATCTGAAGCTTTCTTGGTTGGAGGATTATTATTATAGGTTTATCCCTAATATTTCACATTTATAGGAACCAATTTAATGATTCAACACGAAGGGGGATATGTCTGAATTGCCTGGATCATGTCATAATTCTATCCAAGAGTAAAATAAGTGTTTGAATACCACATCAATTTTGATCATACCTAATCTAGGTGAAAATTATACCATGTTATGTGATGCATAGGGGAGTATAATTGTAGCAGTGTTTATGTAGGGAGATAATCATTTGGTGTATGGGTCCTGGTAGTTTAGTCTAGAGGATAAAAATTACCGTACACATGATCTCTATTTAGCTTTAGTAGTTTATTCATTATTGTGTTACCAGAATTATCTATTAGGAAAAATGTTTATTGTGTATACTGATCACAAGATCACAATGTGAAACTTCTCAAAATGAGATTTAAACCTTCTACAGTGGATATGGTTGATTATATGAAGTCATTTAATTTTGATATTGACTATACATTGGGGATGAAAAATAGTTTTTCTGATTCATTGGTCATGGAGATGTCAACTCAGGAATTTTAGGAGTCTAGTTTAGAGTTAGGGATTATGAAATTTTAGGGTGAGAAGCATATTGATGTTCAGGAGTACCCGGAAAAGAGGACCCCATATCCTTATTAGTTGAATATATAGTTCTAAAATCAATCAAGGATTGTCAGAATGTATATCTGGAGTGTATTTCCTTTAGGGAAATATTTTAAGGTGTGGATTAAACTTTCGATAGTATTATAGATCTTGATGAGATCATCTATGCATAATACCATGTTTTTTTCCTAAGTGTATTGATGATGAGATGATTCATGAGTTTGATGATTCAAAATTGGTAGTGCGGAAAGTATTGGATTAATATATAGTGACCTATGTAAAAAATTACTATTGAACCACATTGAAAAGGTAGAATATAGGTTTTTTTACATGATGCTACACCTTTTAGATGGTGAAGGATGATGATCAAGGATCGAGTAGTTTGTTACAGTCGTTTCCCATTCTAGAATTGATGTGGGATGACATTAATATGGACATTATGGTGGGCCTCTAGAGGGTCCTTGGGAGAATGATGGGATTTTGGTGATTATGGACCAATTAAAAAAGATAGCTCATTTCTTTCCAATCTTCAAATCTTTTACCATGGAGCAGTTGTGTGAGATATATATTCTGTTGATTGTCTTTTTAGAGGTGTTACAGGATTTTTAGTTTCAAACCAAAACATTAATATTACTTCGTGATTCTGGAAATGCTTACAGAAGGTGATGGGTTCCTAGGTACTTCTGAGCATGGATTCCCACCAATAGACAAATGGGAATTTAGAGGATACTATTCGGGTTCTAGAGGACATGCTGTGAGAATGTGTCCTTGTTTTTGGTGGTACTTGGGAGAATCAGTTATCACATGTTGAGTTTTCCATCAATAATAGTAATCATGTGACTATTAAAATGGTACTATATTAGGAACTATATGGTAGGCCATATATAACCCCTTTGTATTGGATGGTGGCAGGCGAGCCAGAGTTTTTGAGATCAAGTCTCAAACAGGAGACATCATAGAAGGGTCCATTGATTCATATATGAATGTCTACGGCTTAGAGTTGGAATAATTCACATGTTGGTCAATGTCTTCAACCCATTTATTTTATAGTGGGTGACAATGTATTCATTCATTTTTTTTCCATGATTTTTCCACAGTATGATTTAGAGGTAGGACAATTTGGTGCCCAGGTTTTTTAGACCTTTTGATATTTCAGAGAGGGACGAACTTGTGGCTTAAATTTTGATCTTAAATAAAGGTATTATGCTATGAATAATGTTTTCCATTTGTCACAGCTTATGAAGTATTACCGCAACCCTTATCAAGTGATTGATGTTGATGATGGTTAACTTGAGGCTAATCCATCCTTTATGGATAATCTGATTTGTGTTATGCATCGCAATGAGAAAGTGTTGCAGGGAAAACTGTACTGATATTCCATGTGTGTGGAATTATGTCTAGGATCATGAGGAAACATTGGAGAGGGATGTGTATATATGGGCTAGGTGGCCTAAACATTTTACCTTTTTGGCTTCGTAAATTTGGAAATATATCTTGAGGATGATATTTTATAAGGGGTAGAGATGGAATGATCTGGAAATTTCTGGAGTTTCTCATAGTAAATTTCAAGAACTCATTTACCTGTGTTTTTTATGTCTTGGTTAGGTTTAATTTGTGTATTTTTTAGGTGAATTTAGAGAAATTTGGAAGCCCATGGGGTTAGGCACAACTGATGCACAATTATGGAAAATTGTAAGGTTTTCACTAGGCAATAGTGAACCCTTTTTGGAGTAAGAGGAGGTGGCACACTATTTTTAAACACTATAATATCTCCCTCCCAAAAACATGCACCCTCAAATAGTGTATATTTACATGGTTTTTAAAACCATGATCCACCTCCTAGGAAATCCTGTGCAAAAAAGTTAAACCCCCTAAAAAATTTATAAAAATTCATGAACCCCATAATTTTTACCCCAAATCACCCCAACACAACCCAAAACATTTTCATGGGACCTACGAAGCTCTAGGGAGGATTATTGGGATCCTCGAACCCCTTTTGGTGAAAATCAATGATCAGGTGGAATTATTTGACCCCTCTTCCGTTATTTAACCTCTTCTTTTTTATTTTCATTCCTCTCTCCCGTTTTCTCTCTTCTTTTTGGAGGAAGATTTTCTTCGTTGTTTTTTTGGTTTAGATATAGGTTTTTTAAATCATGTTTCATTAGATCTTTATCATAGGTTTTGATCCAAGACATCCTCCACCATTGTGAATTAGACTATTCCACACCAAATTGAAGGTTTTGAGTTGGTGAGCATTCATCAATGAATTTTAGGTAGGTAGTCTAATTTAAAATTCCTATAATATTGATTATAATTGTGTGTAAGTTTTCCTCATTTAAAAATTTATTTATTAAAATTTAATTAACTAATTGATCCCATTGTATGTATGATACCCTTAATGAAACAAATTTGACTTGGAGATGATGAGACCAGATTGATGGAAACCCATGGGGTGTTAAAAATGACATTGAATAATAATTATGAAATTTAAAAAGATAAATAATGGGTTTATGAAAATTAAATTAAATTATTAATGAATGGTTGGTAAATGAAATTATGATTTTTATTGAATAATGGTATATAAAAAGGGTTGATAAATGGATTTAGAATTTGGAACCATGAGATGTGATATTTTTTATTGTTTTGAGCACTATGTTATAGGTCATGGACTACTGCCCAAAATACCTACTGGCTTCCAGACTAATTCTCTATTCCACCAAGATGAATATATTTATATTCATGTGGTTGTTGAGTTGTGGGTCAGGGGATGCTACTCTAAATATTGACATGGTGACAGAATACTATTTTGATACCCTATGAAAAATGGTTCATAATCCACTGTAGGTCGAAAAATAGGTAATGGGTTCAGGTGTCACTATGAACCTGAGGGAATATGTGGTGAATTTTAAAATATTAAATATGCAGGCAATTTACCTTTTCATTTTAAACATATTCTTTACATAACAATAAACACTAATAACATCATTATATTACATTAGACTCTATTGGTGGTGGCCTAAGTAGTTGTTCCCACACCCTACTCAGGATTCCAAATCGGTACATGAATAAACATCTTCTTTAAAGAAAAAGATAAGGGAAAGAGCCTTATGTTAGATGGTTAATTAGGGATTTAATATAGAGAATTGATGTAAGAATCGAAAATGATTTCGAGACTCGATTAAAATTTATTTAGTGTCTTTACACTACTAAAAAACTAGTTTTTAATAATGCTAGGATTGACATTTATTAGTGCTATAAATGTTCTGATAACCTTAGTGTGGTTAATGGTCCAACGATTTTATCAGGGATAAAAAATCACCAAAACAATCTGTAATTATCAGTGCAATATGTAACACCCCAGGTAAAAAAAGAATATGACATTTTTATATTTATCCATATTTGTGAAAAAAATTATTAATATTACTTTAAAAGGGATGCTATGCTCGATGGCGTACCCAATACGCAACAACGAGTTTCTTGGGAATCTTACGTTGCACTCTAATAATAAAATAATCTTATTTTAAATGGCAGTTAACGCCTAGTCGTTGTAATGGAGGGAATGAATAGAACCAACTACAGAATGATTATATATGTTTGTAAAATAGTTTTACTTTTTACAATAAATGTTAGAGGATTAAAAATGTGAATGAATGCAATTTTTAAGCGTAAACATTATAATGATCTTTAGAAGGTTGATTAACCGCCTTTTGAAGGAAAACCTCTTTTAAATCCACTTTTTGACAATTTTATGTGTTATATTTGACAAAATAAATTCTTCTTTAGAATAGAGACATCAATATTTACTTTGTGTAAATTTTTGGTATCTTTCCGATAAAGTTCATTTTTTTAATGAATAGTGAAAAATGTTGTATTTTAATTCAAAACCTATTTTTTAATCTAATTTATCAATATGATTAGATTATATTTTGAATTGTTTTTAAAGTAAAATTGGAATATATTTTTACCATTTAATCCAATAGTGGTCATTGGAATTAATTTCACTTTGAAATTGGACTTAAACTAGTGTCAATCTTTTAATAGATATTGTTTCATAAAAACACGCTATTTGTTTTGACAGTGGGAATTAATTATTAAATTAATTAATGCAATTTATATGTCTTTAATTTTCTAAAATAGACATCATTTTCGAGTTCGGAATATCAAATATATCTTAGGGTGAATTTTTGGTATTTTTCTGAAAAACTTCAATTTTTGATGAATAGTGAAACCACTAAGTGTTAGTTAAAGAAAGTGATTTTTTGTTTAAATGAATCTTTTCCACCTCTATGTTTTGAATTTCAAAAATCCTACATACAAGGTTGTCATTAGGAAGTAAAATTTGGTTCAATGGGATTAAAATAATTTTTTGATGAATAGTAACTTTTATGTTCTTAATCGTGATTAGAGGTAATTAGTGTAATTTAAGGTAAAAATAATGTTTTCATAATGTGAAATGACCTGAAAACTTGTCTTACCCTCATTGGATGTGTCATGGGTGACCACGAAAATCCATGGGTCAACTTGGGGACCCCATGGAGCCACTTGGGTTGGAAAATGATATAAATAACTTTTTATTTAAAGTTAAAATAAAAATGTCACAAGCATGAAATATTTCACTAAACCAATTTTTAAATGGGGTTATACAAGTCGTATTTTTGACTATAAATATTAATTAGAAATATAAAAAGATTTCCTACAACATGATACTTTTTTTTATAATTTTTAGACATTAAATAAATTAAATTATTTACGACATCATGATGATGCAGCGATTACCTCATTAATAAAGGATTTAAATAAAATGAAAAGATAAAGTTAAAACTATAACATAAACTTGTCAAAAACCTATTAGATGAGTATATTTCGAACCCTTACCACCTTATCCTCGAAATACATCAATCTGGGACCTTTAAAATCCGAAACTCATTTGAAAATAAAGTAACCTTTTGTAACTTTACAAGAGTGCCCCTCCTCTCCTCTTATAAAAGGCCCCCACCTCTACCACCTTACCCACACCTCTAAAGCCTTTGGCTCGGCCAACCCCTGCTCATTTTGCCTCTCCACGTCCCTCTCTTACTCCTAGAAGCCTCACTTTGGGCAGAAGTCTTCCCAAGGAAGCCTTTGAGCTCAAATCAAAAATAGTTACCCGATTTTAAGGTAATGTCTTCACTTGTGTTCTTTTGTTTTATTTTGATTCTCCAACCCCCTAAACTCTTTTTATTAATTTCTTTTGTAACAAATACAGTGTCTTATATATACTAGGATGTTGTTATTAGATGAATTAGATCTAAACATACACACACCTACATCAAATGGTTAAAGAACATACTGTTTCTGTGGATGGCGAATTTCTGCCTCACGAAACGATGATTGTTCAACACTCATATAACACCTTAAAAGGTGGCCATTAAGATGTCACTATATTTATATATGATATATAATATGTTTATGTTTCACTTAAGCTGCTGTATTTTTATTTTGTGGCATAACATTATGGTTTCCATTGTGGGTAAACACGATAATTTCATTTTAGGAAGTGCGGACTACCGCCCCCTCAAAGTGATTTGATTCATTAACACCATATGTGGGATGTATAAACGATGTATTTAAAGTTATTATATATGATTTATGTTACATATAAATGATGAATATAATTATTTAATTAAAATATACATTCCTCTCAATTAGTTTTAATTCCATTAATATGACATAGAAATGAAAGTAGCGTTCATGCGTACGTACGGCGTACCATCTCCATGAACGGTGCATTTCATTTCATACCTCTAAATGATTATGTAATATTATAAATACATGTATATTCTGGATATATATGATATATATGATATCCAAATCATGAATATCATTCTGGATATAATGAACCTTTCACCACACGAACAACATGTAATTGTTAGAAGTCCACTTTCGACTTAAGAACCAAATATCGACAAAACAAACATTATTAACATAAATGATTAGATAATGTTTATAACATGGAAATAATTGATATAAAAGGAATAATGAACTTGAAAAATGTTCTTAAGCAATTAGAAATTAACTCAAGTTTATTATTCAGGGCGCTAAAGAATGATCGAGTCAAGTCGGACCCGAGGTAAGGGATCCTACTCCTCTCTTTCTATTTATGTACACACTTTTATGTCATTCCTTTTAAGCTCATCTTTCTTGTGATTGGGATGTTATTTCATATTACTCTTACTGTAATTTTTATGTTCATATGATGAGAGACTCTATTCTCTCTCATCAATCCATTTTGGAAGTTTTGAGTGGCGCTGTTAGGCTGCCGAATTTCCGTAAGAGATATAACCTCTCTCTTTATTTTTAAGTACTCTCCTTTATGTCACTACTTTTAAACTCCTCTTTGTTATGATGGGTGAGGTTATTTTATATTTCTATTTCTGTACATTTTATTTTTATATTATGAGAGACCCTATTTTATCTCATCAATCCATTTTTTGATGTTTTAAGTGGTGCCGTTAGGCTGCCGAGTTCTCATAAGGGATTTTTCATCTAACTTTTATTCTAGTGAGATTTATGCTACATTTGCCACAATTTATTTTGAGTGGTGTATGTACTGCCCATTATTTTACTCATTGTGTAATATACATTCATTTATGGGTATTTACATCAATGTTGTATTGTCCTTCTTTCACGGGGTGTATGTTTCGAAAGATACCCATGTCGGTAAGACAACCTTTCACCCTCCTCTTTTTAAAATACTTATTTTGTTATGTCTTTTAATTCACATAAAATTATGTTGGGATATGTTCTTCTCTATCCTTAGTGATTTAGATTTTATGTCCAAGTGATGAGATACCCTTTTTATCTCTTATTAACTCATTTTCTGAATTTTGTAGTGACGCCGTTAGGCTGTCAAGTTTTAGCAAGGGAACTTCTTAACCCAATTTTGATTCTTTGGTATATGCTTCTACTCCTTGAATATGTTGTTCTATGAATATGTGTGAGTTACCTCTGATTTTTTACACATAATATCCTCTTATATTTTTTGTATTAGTTTGTCACACATAATTATGTAATTTATTTATCATTAATCCAAGGATACCATCTTTGTATGGGACTTCGTCTCAATCTCCATTCATTGAGGCATATTTTGTTTTATACACAACCTTCTTTTATACAGTGTATAAATCCCTTTTACTTTTACGTTTATCCTAATGTAATCTTTTTTATACAAAGTATTTTACTAAATGATAAAATGGAATGTTTTTGTCGTACGTATGCGGCGACAACGACTTCTCCGCTGCCGTGACCATTATTTGAGTTTCGGCTTCCTCTACAAGCCATACCTTTTTTTAAAAGAAAAATAAATACCATGTTTTACTTTTCTTTTATTTTGGTATTGAAAATGGTTTTCTTAATGTTTTTATATCAATGATTTTTATTGATATCTTGTGATTGAAAAGTGGAAATGTTATGTTTCCTTTATGCATGTTTTATGTGATACGATTATGTTATGGTTCTTGGGAATTATTATGAAGACGAGTGGTTCCGTGATAAACTAAGGGCGGGTGAGCCCGATATAGCTCTCCAATGCATTGGGTAATGCGAAGGGGTTAAACGTTAAGGTTACTCCGAAGGGATGTGGGGAATATACTGTGATGGGTATTCCTAACGTAACCAAGAGGGTTAGTCCCTATGTAAGAATGTTATGAATGCCTCAAGATACCTTTATGTCTTATGATTCCTATGATTTATTCATGATTTTATGAGGTATTTTAAAGTGCTAATGTTTTATGGGTAATGTAGGATTTCATTCTTATGTATACATGTACTCATGTTTCCTTTCTATATTTTTATATCCCTTACTAAGCTTTTTATGCTCATCCCAAGTTTTTGAAAAGTTTTTCACAGGTCATGGGAAGGGTGCATGATGTGATGATAGTGTAAAGGAAGTGTCAAGAAAGAATCCATATTTTATTTTAAATATGTTTCCGTTGATGGGAAAAAAGAATACTATCTTTTATCTAACCACTTTGTTTAAATGTCGAATGTAATGAAAGTTTTATGATCTAATTCTCTAAAACTATAAACCAGAAAAGATCCTCAATGTGTAATCTTGTAATAACTAAAGATTATGTAAGGTTTAAGGCAGGGGCCTTATAGTTTGTATCAAAGGTCGGTTTAGATAACATTAGAGGTTAGGTTATTCTCTAAGCACAAGTGACAATACCATAATGGTTAGGATTTCAAAAAGAGTCCTAGTTTTAGATAAAGTGAACGAGTAAGTATATCTTAGTTTTTACCTTCCTCATTAGTACTTGATGGTTTTTTTGATATACACACACTGATATTTCTGTTTTTAGTGAATGGATGGATCTAGCAGGCACCAAAGAGACAACAGGTTTGAAGGAAATTGTTGTGGTTCTCTGATTAAGATACTAGATAATATGGTGGATTCAATGAGGAAACTCGTGGTTGTTCTAAACCAACTATCATGGAGTCATGATCAACCACTTGAACATTGGTATGATCTGTAATGCATCATGTACGATATGACCAGTCGATGTGGATGTTCAGGTAATAATTATAAAGGTAACCATTAGAGTTTATATGATCCGTACTTTTGAGGTAATTATGGATTATTATATGTTATGATGGAAAATGAAAGGCATGAGATAAAATTGAGGTTAAAATATGTTATGATCATTTTTGAAGATTTTATCTCTTTTTGGGGAATGTTTTATGAACAATATAGTTTTGGAAAAAGGACAACACGCAGACCGTGTGACAACCCGTCGCGTCGGATAAAGCTGCGGGATTCGAACCCACAACCAAAGTGCAGCTGGTATTTATCGCCTACCACTGGACTACGTGAAGTCCATGGTTAGTATGACTAATTCTTTTTAGTTAGATGATTTGAGAAATCAAGAGTAAGTTTATTTTGGGTTATCTATGAAAATTATTAACCTATCATCGAGGATATGTGATTAGGTTAATTACTTTTCAATATGAGAATTTAAGAGCAACTGAGGTTATTTGGAGATAAAAGTTAATTTTTACCTTGGAAGAATATGTGACTAAATCCTTCAAATATTTGGGTTTCAATCTTAGTTTGGTTTACTTTGATGAATTTTATGGACAAATTGTTTATCAAATGGTTCTCGTTGAACTTTGGGTTTTGTTGGACAAATTTTGGAGATTAAGAATATATTTTCTTTTTATAAAGGGTTATCCTTTCTATATTATTTGATCTTGTACTAACCATTTTGGTTTTGGTTTTGGTTAATGTCTAAAGACATGGGAAGTATATAGTTATCTTTTGTGTATTAGGTGATTCACTAGTAGTTGATTATAGTGAAAAAGCCTTCATAAATAATTTTCTTTTGGAGAAAATATGAGCTTGTGTAAGAAATCTAATAAAATTTGAAAGTCAACATGATAAGTAATTATGTTTCCTTATGAATAAATTCCTCAATAAAAAAACAAAAATGTTGTCTATTAACTTTTCCTACTAGGATATCGAATACCATTTAACCCATCACAAGTTTGTGCTTTTCTTGTGGTTAATTTTCTCCTAAACATGTTTTCTATCACTCTCCATCATAACATGACCCTATGTTTTCTCCTCCATGTCCATGTTTTCCTACATGGAATCCTATTATGGCTTAACTCGGGTGACCTCTGTACTTCTCATTCTTTATTTTAAAGTGATTTTTTTACCAACTCTTTTTCCGATGTGGGACTTTCAAATATGTTTCCGAGCCCAATTTTAAAATTGCAAGGACGCAATTCCCAAAAGGGGGGAAGGATGTAACACCCCAGGTAAATAAATAATATGATATTTTTATATTTATCCATATTTGTGAATAAAATATTTAAAGGGGACGCTATTCTCGATGGCGTACCCAATATGCAACAACGAGTTTCTTGGGAATCTTTCGTTGCACTATAATAATAAAATAATACTATTTTAAATGGTAGTTAACACCTAGCCGTTGTAATGGCGGGAATGAACAGAACTAACTACAAAATGATTATACATGTTTGTCAAATATTTTTACTTTTTACAAAAAATGTTAGAGGATTAAAAATGTGAATGAATTCAATTTTTAAGTGTAAACATTCTAATATTCTTTAGAAGGTCGATTAACCGCCTTTTGATGGAAAACCTCTTTTAAATCAACATTTTGACAATTCTGTGTGTTATATTTGAAAAAATAAAATTCTTCTTTAGAATAGAGACATAAAAATTTACTTTGTGTAAATTTTTGGTATCTTTCTGATAAAGTTCATTTTTTAATGAATAGTGAAAAATGTTGTATTTTAATTTAAAACCTCTTCTTAATCTAATTTATTTATATGATTAGAATATATTTTTAATTGTTTTTAAAGTAAAATTATAATATATGTTTACCATTTATTCCAATAGTGGTCATTGGAATTAATTTCACTTTGAAATTGGACTTAAACTAGTGACAATCTTTTAATAGATATTGTTTGATAAAAACACGCTATTTGTTTTGAAAGTGGGAATTAATTATTAAATTAATTAATTCAACTTATATGTTTTTAATTTTGTAAAATAGACATCATTTTTGAGTTCGAAATATCAAATATAGCTTAGGGTGAATTTTTGGTATTTTTCTGAAAAACTTCAAATTTTGATGAATAGTGAAACCACTAAGTGGTAGTTAAAGATACTGATTTTTCGTTTAAAGGAAACTTTGCCACCTCTATGTTTTGAATTTCAAAAATATGACATAAATGGTTGTCATTAGGATGTAAAACGTGGTTCAATGGGATTAAAATAATTTTTTGGTGAATATTAACTTTTATGTTCTTAATCGCGATTCGAGGTAATTAGTGTAATTTAAGGTAAAAATAATGTTTTAATAATGTGAAATGACCAAGAAACATGTCCTAACCTCATTTTATGTGTCATGGAAGACCATGAAAATCAATGGGATAACATGGGGACCCCATGGAGCCACATTGGTTGGAAAATGACATAAATAACTTTTTATTTAAAGTTCAAATAAAATGTCACAAGCATGAGATGTTTCAGTAAAACAATTTTTAAATGGGGTTATACAAGTCATATTTTTGACTATAAATATTCATTATAAATATAAAAATATTTCCTAAATCATTATATTTGTTTTATAATTTTTAGACATTAAATAAATTAAATTATTTATGACATCATGATGATGCAGCGATTACCTCATTAAAAAAGGATTTAAATAAAATGAAAAGATAATGATAATACCATAACTTACACTTGTTCAAAACATATTGGATGAGTATATTTCGAACCCTTACCACCTTAGCCTCGAAATACATCAATTTGGGACCTTTAAATTCCGAAACTCATTTGAAAATAAAGTGACATTTTGTAACTTTACAAGAGTGCCTCTCCTCTCCTCTTATAAAAGGCCCCCACCTCTACCACCTTACCCACACCTCTCAAGTATTTGGCTCGGCCAAAACCTGATCATTTTGGCTCTCCACATCCCTCTATTACTCGTAGAAGCCTCACTATTGGGAAGAAGTCTTCCCAAGGAAGCCTTTGTGTTCAAATCAAAAAGAGTTACCCGATTTTAATGTAATGTCTTCACTTGTGTTCTTTTGTTTTATTTTGCTTCTCCAACCCCTAAACTCTTTTTATTAATTTCTTTTGTAACAAATACAGTATCTTAAATAAACTAGGATGTTTTTATAAGAATCATTCGGGCTACACTTACACACACCTACATCAAATGGTTAAAGAACATACTGTTTCAGTGGATGGTGAATTTCTGCCTCACGAAACGATGATTGTTCAACACTCATATAAAACCTTAAAAGATGGCCATTATGATGTCACTATATTTATATATGATATATAATATGTTTATGTTTTACTTAAGCTGCTGTATTTTTCTTTTTTGTCATACCTTTAAGGTTTCCATTGTGGGTAAACACGATAATTTCATTTTAGGAAGTGCGGACTACCGCCCCCTCAAAGTGATTTGATTCATTAATGCCATATGTGGGATGTATAAAGGATGTATTTAAAGTTATTATATATGATTTATGTTACATATAAATTATGAATATAATTCTGGAATTATAATATAAATACCTATCATTTAGTTTTAATTCCATTAATATGACATAGAAATTAAAGTAGCGTTCATGCGTACGTACGGATTACCGTCTCCATGAACGATGCATTTCATTTCATACCTCTAAATGATTACATAATATTATAAATACGTGTATATTCTGGATATATATGATATATATGATATCCAAATCATGAATATCATTCTGGATATAATGAACCTTTGACCACACGAACAACATGTAATTGTAAGAAGTCCACTTTCGGCTTAAGTACCAAATATCGACAAAACAAGCATTATTAACTTAAATGATTACATAATGTTTATAACTTTTCAATAAGTGATATAAAAGGAATAATGAACTTTAAAAAGGTTTTTAAGCAAATATAAATTAATTGAAGTTTTTGATTCAGGATGTTAAAGAATGATCGAGTCAAGTCAGACCCGAGGTAAGGGATCCTACTCCTCTCTTTCTTTTTAAGTACACTCTTTTATGTCATTCCTTTTAAGCTCATATTTATTTTGAATGGTATGTTCTTTTATATTACTCTTACTGTAATTTTTATGTTCATATGATTAGAGATCCTATTCTCTCTCATCATTCCATTTTGGAAGTTTTGAGTGGCGCCGTTTGGCTGCTGAATTTTCGTAAGAGATCTAACCACTCTCTTTCTTTTTAAGTACTCTCCTTTATGTCACTTCTTTTAAGCTCCTCTTTTTTTATGATGGGGGATGTTCTTTTATATTCCTCCTACTGTAAATTTTATTGTAATATGATGAGAGATCCTATTTGATCTCATCAATCCATTTTTGGATGTTTTATGTGGCGTCGTTAGGCTGCTGAGTTTTCGTATGGGATTTTTCAACTCACATTTATTCCCGTGATATTTATGCTACATTTGCCACAATTTAATTTGAGTGGTGTATATACTGCCCATTATTTTACTCATTGTGTAATATAATTTCCTTTATGAGTACTTACATCAATGTTTTATTGTCCTTCTTTCACGGGGTGTATGTTTCGAAAGATACCCATGTTGATAAGGGAACCTTTCACCCTCCTATTTTTAAAAGACTTCTTTTGTTATGTCTTTTAATTCACATAACATTATGTTTGGATATGTTCTTCTATATCCTTAGTGGTTTAAAGTTTATGTCCAAGTGATGAGATACCCTTTTTATCTCTCATCAACTCATTTTCTCAATTTTTTAGTGATGCCGTTAGGCTGTCAACTTTTTGCAAGGGAACTTCTTAACCCAATTTTGATTCTTTGGGATAATCTTGTACTCCTTAAATATGTCATTATATGAATATGTGTATATAACCTATGAATGTTTTACACTTAATATCCACTTATATTTTTTGTATTAGTTTTTCACACATAATTATGTAATTGATTTATCCTTAATCCAAGGATACAGTCTTTGTATGGGACTTCGTCTCAATCTCCTTTAATTGAGGCATATTTTGTTTTATACACAAACTTCTTTTATATGGTGTATAAACCCTTTTGACTTTTTTTTATCTGAAAGAAATCATTTTTATACAAAGCGTTTTACTAAATGAAAAAAAGGGAATGTTTTTGTCGTATGTATGCGGCCACAACGACTTCTCTGCCGCCGTGACCATTATTTGAGTTTCGGCTTCCTCTACAACACATTCCTTTTTTTAAAAGAAAAATAAATTGCATGTTTTACTTTTCTTTTATTTTGGTATTGAAAATGGTTATCATAATGTTTTTATATCAATGTTTTGTATTGATATATTGTGATTGAAAAGTGGAAATGTTATGTTTCCTTTATGCATGTTTTATGTGATACGATTATGTTATGGTTCTTGGGAATTATTATGAAGATGGGTGGTTCTGTGATAAACTAAGGGCGGGTGAGCCCGATATAGCTCTCCAATGCATTGGGTAATGCAAAGGGGTTAAATGTTAAAGTTTCTCCGAATAGATTTAGGGAATATACTGTGATGGGTATTCCAAACGTAACCAAGAGGGTTACTCCCTACGTAAGAATGTTATGAATGCCTCAAGTTACCTTTATGTCATATGATTTCTATGATTTATTCATGATTTTATGAGGTATGTTAAAGTGCTTGTGTTTTATGGGTAATGTATGATTTCATTCTTATGTATACATGTACTCATGTTTCCTTTCTATATTTTTATATCCCTTACTGAGCTTTTTATGCTCATCCCATGTTTTTGAAATGTTTTTCACAGGTCAAGGCAAGGGTACATGATATGATGATTGTGTCAAAGAAGTGTCAAGAAAGAATCCATGTTTTATTTTAAATATGTTTCCGTTGATGGGGAAAATGAATACTATCTTTTATGTAACCACTTTGTTTAAATGTGGAATGTAATGCAAGTTTTATGATCTAATTCTCTAAAACTCAAAACCTGAGAAGATCCTCAATGTGTAATCTTGTAATAACTCAAGATTAAGTAAGGTTTAAGGTTGGGGCCTTATACAAAATGAATTGGATAAATCGTAAATTTATAATAGACCTTAAAAGCGCTGATAAAAGACCATATAATCATCCCATTTGGTTAGTGCTGATAAATATCACCATTATTGGTGATTCTCGAAGAGATAATAAAAGTATGATTTATTGGAGCTTTTCAATAAACTGATATAGATATACCTTATCAGTTCTTATATAATAACTGATAGTGGAGACCTTTATCAAAGCTTCTAAAATCCCTGATAAGAGAATGATTTGTTTGTTCCTTTAGTAGTGTTGATAAATGTGAATATAGGAGTGTGATGTTGCAACACACTACATCACCTAAAATAGGTGTAGTGTGCTACAACAACACACCACATCAGCAGAAAAAGCAACAAAAATTACCAAAATAAGATACAAATACTATTTTTAAATGAAATAAAATTCCTAAAACTGATACAATAAAAATCAAAAAGTATTATAGACTATGTTAGAATTTTTTTGATTAAAATTAATGTCAGTTCTGAATATAAAAAGATACACTTGGATTCATATAGGTAACATCATGCAACAGATTGAGGCACACCTGAATGATAAATGTCCAAGAAGATTCATGGGACATTCTCCTACAGTATCAAAACAATTGGAATGTGATTTCTTTTTTTGAGTAAGTAAATTGTTTTTTCATAAAAATTAATGTCGGTTTTGAATAAAAAGATGCATTTGGAGTCATACTGGTCACCCCGGGCATCAGATTGAGATGTGATTGATTCCTACACATCATAAATTATGTATGGATCATTTTCTATTTAACACCCCAATATTTCATAGTATTTTATCTCTTTAATGTAATTCAATAGCTTACACTACATGCAACGATGAGTTCAAGCGCATCACGGACTACCAATCTAGATATTTAAAAATTAGTTATGAAGATTATTAACCACATTTTGAATTTTATATATATCTTATAAAATTTTAACATTCATATTTTTTGTTTCTTATACAGAATATAAGGAAATATTCTATTTCTCTGATAAAAGAAGCATTTTTTAAAAATGTAGTTTTACCCCTTTTAACGGTGAACCCCTCTTAAATAAAACATTTGACACTTTTATATATCCAATTTAACGAAATTAAATTCTTTTTTAGAATAAGGACATAAAAATTATTTTGGATAAATTTTTGGTACTTTTCTGATAACTTTCATAAGTTGATGAATAGTGAAAAATACTAAATTTTAATTAAAAACAACTTTTTTAATAAAAATAAATTATAGTGTTAAATTATACATTTGAGTGGTTTAAATGAATTATTAGATTATATTTTTATCATTTGATATAATATAGGTCATTGGATGTAGTTACACATTAAAATTTTACATAAACACATGCCAATCTTTTGATAGTTTTTTACTTCTTAAAAACCCTATTTCATGTTTTGAAAACAAAAAATAAATTTAAAATAATTAATTCAACTTAGATGTTATGAATTTTGAAAATTTTAAATCATTTTTGAATTTGTAATATCAAAATTATCTTTGGTTTATTTTTTAGTATTTTTCTGAAAACCTTCAATTTTGGATAAATAGTGAAAAACACTACGTTGTCGACAAAAACAGAGTTTTTCATTTATATAATTATAAAAATTAAAAATTTATCTTCAAGTCAAAATAGATAAATAATACATATATTAGTCCAATTTATTTTATTATAGTCATTTCTTAATAAGATTAGGCGTATAAACTTTTATTGAACTTTTTAAACGTCTTTTACCCACGTTCTAGGCACATTTGCAAATTTGCATAAAATGTAACTTGATCACACATGTGAATTGAATTTCAAAAATATGAGAGACACGGTTGACATCATTAAGTAAAATGTGGTTCAACAAGATGAAAATATTTTTTTTGTGAATAGTAACTTTTGAATATTATTTACCATGATTAAAAGTAAATAGGGAAATTAAAGGAAAAAATGATATTATGATTAACCTAACACATTTCCTAATTCTATGGGATAAGTGTATTTCAACAAAAAACAATCTTAGGACAAAAATAAGATCCACATGGATTAGATTCAGACATTTATAATATTTTATTTAAAGAGGAGTTAAAAGTGTTAAATTAGTATTTTTATAAATAAACCATTTTTTAAATAGTTTTAGACATAAGATAAATTGGAATATAAATATTCATTAGAAATATAAAAAGATTACCTAAACCCTAGTATTTTATTAATAATTTTTAGACATTAAATAATTAATTTTTTTATGAAACAATGATGATGTAATAATTACCTTTTTAATGAATGATTAAAATAATTCATATTATAAATATTAAAATAAATGTAAATTGAGGCTTTTGAATCCATAAATGAATTTTTTAGGTGAATAATACATGTTATCATTAAGTAAATGTATTTTGTTTAATAAATAAGATTATTATGACCTTCCCAAAAACCAAATACTAAATAGTGTCAAAATTGACATAAATTAGTTTTTGAAACAAATACTATTTTCTAAAATGATATAAAATTCCTAAAAATATAAAGTTTGTCCAAAGGACTTAAATAATGATACATAAGTCATTAATGAAACACTGTAGGTTCCTTTGGTATTTTATAGTATGTTTATTAACCATTCAGTGTAATAATACATGAAGAAATGGTCAAAGACAAACTATTTAACAATGATTTAAATATAAAAGATAATGTTAATATGGTAACATAAACATGTCTAAAACATATTGGTATAGTGGTGTTCGACTAATACCTACCTTATCCTTGAAATAAATCCATTTGGATCTATTAGATTCCAAAAATGATTTTATAATAAAATAATATTTCAAACTCTTCCTAAAGTGATCCTCACTTCTCTCAAAAAATTGTACTCACCCTTCTCTTAACATCACACCTCCAAATCCATTTGGCTCAGTCAAACCATACTCAAAGATTCTCCCAACTACCCTCACTAAATCCTTGAGGCATTACTTTGATCATAAATCCAACCTATGTATTCCTTTTGTTCAAATCAAAAAGAAGCACCTGAAAAAAGATAATTATTTCATCACCTCATTTAGAGTTCTTTTCTTCTTTGACTTCCTCATTCTTTGTTATTTTTATACAAAAATAATAACTAAAGTACCTTCTAAATAATTATATGATATTATAAATATGGAAAAACATTATTCAATATTCTATCCATCCTATTAATGAAAATTTCACCATATATGCGTACATATGACTTGTCATCTCCACGTCGTGGTGTAGTTTTTTATTCAACACTATATTATCTGGATGGGTATAATAATGATTATAATTAATTTAAATAATTAATATAACATTCTTATGATACAATTTATATAATATACTACCCAATTAAACACTTTTTTACCATTTATATAATGATATTGTTGCAAGTGCGTACATATGACTTACTATCTCCAGGACACAATGAGATTCAACTTCTACGATCACCATTCTAGATTTTCTATAAAAAAATATTGATTAAGAATGAGATATTTTAAATAATATTTGTACTGGAATAGTATATATATTTTTAGATAAATATTTTTCATTTACTAACATATTATACAACAAGAAAACAGAAATAATGTTCATGCGTACGTACAGACTACCTTCTCCATGAACGGTGTTCCCATTTCTTATATGTATCTATAATAAATACTTTTATTATGAATATATATGTCATATAAATCATTGCTTATGTTATATAAGTATAGTAATCATGATCTATATGATACGATCAAGAATAATAATTTAAAACATGTACGAAAAAGAAAGTGAGTATTAACAGAAATGTTACTTTAACAATGAAATGATTAATAAGTGGGTAGTATAAAGATATAAATAAATCATATATGATATAATAAATATTAATATGGTTCTAGTATAATTTAACTAAATACTATGGTCATTATACAAGAGGCTAAATGTACCCTCGACTAAAAGAATGTACAAGGTAAAGGGTAATTCCTCAATCTCATTATTTTCTGAGATTGTTTATGTGTAAGTTTTTACAGGGACATATTTATTATCCAAGTCCATGATTCATAAAATAGTTTTCAATAAGATTATTTTTAAGGGTCTCTTTAACTAAAACATCATTTTAAATGGTTTTAATATTTATTCTTCTAAATCATTCTCACTAATGTCAATGTTTTCTAAATGGTTTTATGATTTTAATTATATGGACATAAATTTTTTAAAATGTTAATTACGTTCCAAATTTTCAAAGTGGTATGGGACTATATTATTCAAAAATGTATTTTAAATTTATTCCTTTCTAAATTGTCTGACTTTTATATGATTTCATGGAAAAGGGATATTTCTCTCAATGAGTTTTTCTGATCATTTTAAACAATGTCAACATCCTTCACTGGATATTCTTCATGACTGAGGTTAATTTATTTTAATAAAATTTTATATATTGTATTTAATGAGTTATGATATGTTTGACTATGGATGTGTTGTTTTATACCATTCATGGTTTATGGTTAATGTATTGACATTTTGTATGCAAGTTTTAACACGAATGTTTATGTTCTGTTTCACCATTTCTATATGAGGAATGAAATGGACTTAGTATGTGACGGGTGGGGCCTTCTATAGCCCCTTGATGCATCAATAGGTCTGATGAGACAAATTAGTGTCTTGTAACATGGTCTTGACAAAATTTTTATTTTTAGTCTTAGCGCGAGGCCTTGACTATGTGGTTATGATGTAAGATATTATGCATTCACTAGTTATGAAATCAGTTATTACATATGATTATTCGAAAAGTAGAATATCCATGGGCATGTTTATATGGTAATGTATGATATATTTTATCCATATTATGTTGGATTTTAGGTTTAAAATACTTCTATTTTTATTACACATCATTCCTTAAATGTTTATAGCTTCTATTAAATTATTTACCCTTACTGAGTATCTGAGCCCACCCCTTTCTTATGTTTTGATTTCCCAGGATTCCATGAAGTGTAGTATGAATGACCTGCAGGGTTAATCTAGGGGACTAATAGAATTAACAATGGATTAATTATGTTTTGTTTTTATATGTAATGTAACATTCATTTGTGTGATCTATTTTCAAAGACTGCTAAACCGATCTGTTCGTAGGGACATGATTCCTTAAAATCATGCCAATTTTGTGTAATAATGCATCATCTCTGGGTAACTAGGGTCATGATATTACAGTTCGTATCAGAGTAAGTTTAGTACAAACCTTGGAAACAAGATTTAGATAAAATCTGATTATATTACATTACCCTAAGATAGACATTGAGGATTAGTATAGAAGAAAATTCTAGAGTTTTGGTAATGTAGATATTTTGTGAGTTTTCCATGCAATACACCCATGTCTAGATACTATAAGTGGGTGTCGTTTTGGAATTGATGTACCTAAGAGTGAAAAATATAAAAAGGGGTTACAGGATTGAACCGGGGTGTCCTGGTACACAACAACGGGCCTTACTGCACTCTTGGTTTGACACTCCCGGGGGATATGCTTAGGATAATTTACAATTTCATTACAAACCATTATGAAGGATTTATGAGTAAATAATTCAGAAATGAAACCATTTTGATGACACTAGATGTGTGAAAATATTCGATTAATTTCGATAATTTTTCATGTTTTTGTATTATACATTATGATACGATTTAACCTAGTGTATGTATTCATTTAGATGTGGAACCCAATAGAATGAATGAGAACTCTTGCAATATACATGACCCAAAGAGTATGAAGGATACTATTTGTTATGGTCTTAAGCCAACATTTTAATTGGAAGTAGATTCCCATTTATTTTCATCATTTAAGGAAATATTATCATGTGTTAATAATATAACTGAAGAATTATCTAAGTCCTATGGCTTTGAAGGGACTCCATAAAAGAAGAGGATGATAGAGAGAAACAAGGAAAAGGGAATAAAGGAAAAAAGGACTTCCCCTTATGTGAAAATTGTGTAAAGAATCTCCCTGGGAAGTGCTTGAATGGATTGGGTGTTTGTTATAAGTGTGGAGAAAAGGTTCATCAGGGAAAAAATGAAAAGGGAAAAAAGAAAAAACTAATATTCAGTGATTCAAATATAGTGAAATGGGGAATTACGCAAATAAATTTCCTAAGCATCAAGGAAGTATAGATTAGAATAATCAAAGGAAACCATGTCAATAATGAGTTGTTGGTATAGTTGATAAGGAATAATTAATGTATTTGATCTTCTAGATTGATGAATTATGTCATTTGAGTGTTGTATCAATGATATACTGGTTATATGAATTATGGATATTAATAAGGATTGTAATCCAATACTATTTTCATTAAGGATTTGAGATTGTGTGTTTAATGACCCGGAAATCCAGTGGAAATTTTTTTCTTAAATACATATGAATTTTACGAGTCCGTAGTTTCTGAAGGTGCTTGATTTTGAGGACCTATGTGCCAGAATCAATTTCTGAAGTTTTGTTTGGGTACGTTCAGTAAACGTACATGTGGGTTTTTCTATCTTTTGAACCTCTTCTCGAAATTGAAATCAGAGGACATTGATGAACTCACAGGGCCGATATTCTCTTATGGAGACTTTTACCGTAGTTGCATTTTATCAGGAGTGGTAGTTAATTTTTGGGAAGAATTCAGAGGAACTTTGAAGGAATAATATTCTTGCAACTATGAATACTGATTAAACCAAAGAACGACGACATGTATTCCTCTTTTCCAACCGGGGCTAGCAAGGGAAGACGTCTCCCATGAAGAAAGTCTTCAACAATGATGGTTCCTCCTCGGACGCACCCCGATGTCAATGAATCGATGTCATCGTCAACTAACGAACATCAAATCAAGGTAGGGGGTTGTTTTGAGTTGTTTATATTTCCAAAATTCGTCGTTCTAATTAAAGGATGTGAATTTCCAACTGTTAATGTCATAATGACGAGGTTTTTGGCCGAACGAACATGTCTCGAACCTCCCCTATATATGTTGATCTTAAAAACGATGGAGGCGGATCCAATAGGGTGTGGAGTCGTCTTACTGCACTAGGGAAGAACTGTGGTGGATGAAAAGACGTGACGTTGTCACACTGCACTATGGAACAGAAGGGCACGGCCAGGCCGAGTCGCGGCGGTGGTGGGCTATCACCATCACACCAGCTGCATGGAGGAAAACCGCAGCCAGCATCCATGGGCTTCTTGGCAGGAAGAACCGGCCGGGCTGGAAGACTGCGGCACCCAGAGGTATCGCGCGGTCGTGAACCTGCCGACCGCCTACCAGCTGGGCTCAAGAGCCGCAGTGCCCATAAGCATCACGTGGTTGAAGACCGCAGCCCGCCGTGGTGGCCACTCTGCTGGGAGAACCGGCCAGACGCCTGCCGGCCGAGCTGGAAGACCACGACGCCACTTGGCACTACGTGGGGAAAACCGTGGCCCACTGTGCGAGCCTCTCACACCGGACAGATCTAGCCGGCAATGGCCGGCTGGGCAGAGGAGGGGCTACGCCGCATGGAACCACCAGAAAAATTGAACCAGCCCACAATGCGGGCCGGGTCCGCAGGTGGGTCAGGCCGATCCCCAGCCAGGTCAGACCCGCCGAACTGGGTCGGGCCGACACACCAGCCCACTGGGCTTGACGGGCCGGACCCGTCTTCGCTTAAATTCGAATATCCTTTAGACCGTGTGTCTGATCGATGCGCCATTTGTGTCATTGGGACCCCCACAAAGAGGCAGTCCTTTTTCAATAATCTAAGTGAGTTTTGGACAACTTTCGAAAACATCCGGGTTTGGAACAAGCATAAAAACAGTCGGGCCCCTGTAACGGAAATGCCAATAACTCTCAGACCGAGCATCCGATTGACGCGCCCTCAGTCGCGTTGGGTTCCATATGATGAGACGAAACTATCGAAAACCTCAACTCAGGACTTCGTGGTAGTCGGTGTATCGTCACATGGATCGAGGAGCGGACCCTCCTGAAATCGAGCGTGATGTGTGCGGAAACCCTAGAGTTGGTTGCGACAACTACTGTACCGGAATCCTACATGGGTTAGACTGTGATGATTATTGAACCAAAATCCTCTGTGGGTTCGATAGTGGTGACAACTGTACCAGGATTCTCCATGGGTCTGATAGTTCTGACTTCTCTTCTGGTATCATGTGTTGGTCTGATAGAGTAGCTGATCCTGTATCCTGTGTTGGTTCGATAGCTGAGCTGGTCCTGTATCCTATGTGGGTCTGACATCTTAGATGAATCAGTGACTACATCTGATCATTTATATCGCTATAAGAAATATGTATACCTATGTGAGCTGAGTCTTTTCTTTCAATCATTATCATCGATGTGATTGAATTTACTTCCTGTGTGGACTGGGTTGTGATTGGGATCGAGAGTTGGAGGCAGGTTGGGACTGGTAACTTAGGTATATGTATGGGCATATAACTATGTAAGTTTGTTTGATACTTTGTGATTGAAACTTTATACTGTGGTTTATACTTTGTGGATTCTAGGAGACCTATAGGGGTCTCGGGGTTCTCTACTAAGTATTGCTTTACTCACCCCTACACAGGATATTCCCACACATCGTTGTGTTGGTTGCAGACGATAGACAACATTGATCGAGGCAGAGGTTTGTAGAGCTGGACGGTACCCGGAGGTAGACCACTTGGCGAGACGTACTCATAGCGGACGGACGGACCTGGGGTGCTGAGGAGGCCATATGTACCCACACATCAGTTGCGATTCCCAGAGGATGACTCAGTAGTTTTTGTTTACCTTTTTTCAGTTGTAATAGCTTTATAGTTGTTGTACTTTACTATTGGGATTGTATTTCCATCCCCTTTCCTTTTATCACTTACTTTCGTATATAGTTTCACTTGGTGTTTACATTCAGTTGCGTACTCTGCTGCTTCTGTTCAGGCTGTGATTGTGTAACAGGTTAAAAGGTAATGCCTTCCATTTTTATAGGGATTACGCCTTTGGTTCTACTCTACTTCCCCTAGACTATGGAAAGTGGGTTTGGGGTAGTCACAGCACGGGCCCTGAGGATGGGTCGTGACAAATTGGTATCAGAGGAGTCAGTTCTACTGCAGAACTTAGACTCTGATTCTTTTAATGGAAATACTATTATGTGTTTTGGGTGTGGTTATCAGTTTAGGGAAACCGGTGATGGTGTGGCAGCCGACATATCCATACACTAGGACTCTAACATCCGATTTCCGACTCAGAGCACGAAGACACAGGTTATGTGTGTGTTTCCATTGAAAAGTTTTCTTCGTGATCAATTTGTGTCAGCTCACCAGGTATAATGTTTTAACTGTGGTGCACCTGTTTCCTTTCAGCATGGCCCCATGAAGGTATCTAGCTAGGGTTTCGAGTTTCGTACGAGATTGTATCCCACAGAGAGATGAGGCCTCGGTGGAGGGTCCCATCACAGCGGAGGCACCAGCGGTACCACTACCCACTGGGCCACCGATACCACGAGCTCCAGAAGAAGAGAGTGGATGCCGCCTGAGTGCATTACACGAGTTCCAACGACAGAGGTGACCAACATTCTTGGGAGAGATGGACCTATATGCAGCTAAGGATTGGATGGAGGCTATCGTGAGAGTCTTCATTTTGGTAGAGACACCAGCCGATGTCATGGTGATCCTTTTCGTGAGTCTCCTATATGCAGTAGCAGGCAGAATATGGAGCCTGATGGACTAGGTGCATGATGAGGCATCATTACTCTTGACAGACTTTGAGAGTCTCTTTCGCTCAGAGTGTGTTCCAGCCACCCTTCATGCGGTGCGGATTCAGGAGTTACTTCATTTGCATCAGGGCAGCATGATAGTAGCTCAGTAGTCAGTGGGATTCCCCTGCCACTCGCACTACTCCACGAATATGGTATGAGACTCGTTCTTCAGGGAATGGACCTTCGAATAGGGACTCCGGCATGAGATTAGGGCTTCGACGATTCCCCTCATCATTCCGACACAGGCTGGGGTGCTTGAGCGAGCCCTTCTAGTGGATTGTTTTCTCGCTGAGCAGTCACCAGCGGTGAGACCCACCACAGGGCGACACATAGCATAATCTTCTGCAGCCGGTAGTAGACAGATGATATAGATGTCTAAGTGCACCAGGCCATCAGGTGGGTGACCCCATGATATAGGTTTTGTTATGTGGGGCACATGAGATAGGGCCAGTTATACGAGGAGCAGGTAGTGCTATGCATGCGGTGGGTAGGGCCACGTGGCTCGAGACTGCCCGACCCACCAAGATGATGAGTAGCAGACAATGGAGGGACCTCCCAGTCTGAGGCATTGGTTCAACCGTTGTGGTCCATAGAGAGTAGGCGGACATGGAAGAGGAGTTGGCCGACCAACGGTTGGTGGACGATGTTTTGAGGCTCTACCACCACCACCACCACCAGGAGATCCACCCCGACCACAGGGGGCTGGCGGACAGAGGGGGCGCAGCTCCATGCAGTCGAGGCCTATGACCACGGCGCGCCTGAGATGATTCGAGGTACTATCTGTGTCTACTCCACACTTTATGCAGTACTTATAGACATAGGTGCGAGTCATTCATTTATTTCCACTGCCCTCATTCGGAGCTCAGAGATTCCGACGGAGCCGTTGGATCGATCTTTACGTCTGGAGACTCCTACAGGAGCATACTCAATGATTACGCACTAGTGTCGGCAGTGTGAGCTTACTCTTGGAGGTGAGAGCTTCAACTGGGATCTTCTTGTAGTGGTGTTGAGGCCTTACGACGTCATCTTGGGTACGGACTGGTTATCCACATTTCATGCTCATATTGACTGTATTTGGCCCAAAGTGTGGTTTATCCGCCAGGATGTGACCAGGTTCACCTTCAGCGGCATGAAGGGATCCTTTGCAGTGCAGGATGGACTTACATAGAGGAGGGGGCAGACGATCACACATTAGTTGGCTAGTCTCATCCTCAGAGCGGTTGATGTGCCAAGTCTGAGTTTTCCTGTTGTGGTGGATCAGTACGCTGATGTTTTTCATGACAACGTTCATGGACTACCACCTTACAGAGAGGTATACTTCTACATTGACCTATACCCCAGGACAAGACTGATATCTACTCTAGAATATCAGATGGATCCCGCCGAGCTTTGTGAGCTACGGTTATAGATGAAGGACTTTTAGGGGAAGGGATTTATCCGACCCAGTGTTTCACCTTGGGCATCACCGATTTTGTTCGCCAGGAAAGAGGATGGGAGCTTGTGTCTATTTGTCGACTATCGTTTCCTGAATTAGGTGACCGTGAAGAACAAGTACCCACTGTTGAGGATTGAATACCTCTTTGATCAGATCAAGGGAGCTCAATGGTTCTCAAAGATAGACCTCTGGTCAGGTTATCACCATCTTAGAGTTCGAGATGAGGATGTGCATGAGATGGCCTTCAGGAGTCGGTATGGACACTACGAGTTCTTGGTTATTCCCTTCGGAAAAACAAACACACCAACAGTGTTCATGAATCTCATGAACAGTAACTTACAGCCATACATCGATCGTTTTGTCATAGTCATCATCAACAACATACTGATTTACTTGACTACTGAGGAGGAGAATGCCTACCATTTACGGGTAGTACCAGACACACTCCGAGAGAACCAGCTTTATGCTAAGCTCTTGAAGTACCAGTTCTGGACTCGAGAGGTTCACTTTTTGGGTCATGTCATCTTGAAATATGGAGTTGCAGTGGATCCAGCGAAGATCAAGGCAGTTCGTTCTTGGGAGACACCCAGGAGTGTGACGGAGGTGCGTAGTTTTTTATGACTGTCTGGGTACTATCTAAGATTTGTGTCAGACTTCTCTAGAGTAGCAGCACCTCTTTCAGCATTGAAGAAGAAGGGTAAACCCTTCGTGTGTTTAGATAGATATCGTCAGAGCTCTAAGGAGATGAGGTAGAGGTTGACCAGTGCGCCCATCATGAGGCTACCGGAGGAGGGAATATGGTATGTAGTTTAATTTGATGCATTAGGGAACGGAGTCGGGTGTGCCCTAATGCAGGAGAAAGTAGTGATCTGATATGGTTCACAAAAATTGAGATAGCACGATCATAACTACGCATCCCATGAACTAGAGTTAGCAGCAGTGGTATTCGCCTTGATGATATAGAGGAACTATCTGATGGGTGAGTGTTTTACAGTCTACTCTGACCACCAGAGTCTCAGGTGCATCTTCTCACAGAAGGACCTGAACATGAGAGAGAAATGATGGATCAAGTTCCTCCAAGACTATGACTTCGAGATAGTCTACACTCCTAGGAAGGGGAACGTTGTAGCAGATGATCTCAGCAGGATATCGGGCATTCAACAACTAGGAGAGGCGATGGAGTAGTTGGCCGTGTTGTAAATATCCTTTGTGGAGTCTCTCACAGTCACTCCTCCACTCCTTTAGTGAGTCAGAGAGGCACAACATGGGGACATTTACTGTGAGACGCGGCGTGCTCAGATTTCCTCAGGGTAGACACCTGATGGATTTTCTGATGGTGGGGAGCAAGTCATCCTCTTCAGAGGACGTACCATGGTACCAGTTTCAATACAAAAGAAGGTGTTTAGAAAGTTTCAAACATCCCCTCATGTGTTACATCCAAGAGTGGAGAAGATGTATTAGTACCTGAAACGAAAGCAATGGTGGCCAGGTATGAAGAAGGTGGTAGCAGATTCTATCTCGCGATGCCTCACTTTTTAGCCTATGAAAGCGGAGAAACAGGTACCAGAAGGGTTGGTACAGACCTTAGAGGTCCCCGAGTGGAAGTGGGATTGGATATCCATGGATTCTGTGATGGGACTTCCACGTATATCCAGAGAACACGACTCTATATAGGTGATTGTCGACCGAATCACCAAATCTTCCCACTTCCTACCTATTAGAGAGTAGGGCTCAGTAGAGAGCTTGGGATGCCTCTATGTATATGATATCATTCGGCTTCATGGTGTACCTTCGACGATCATCTCCAATCAGGATGCTCGTTTTACTTCCCAGATTTGGAAGGGGTTGCATGAAGCTTTTGGGATGCAGCTTCTCTTGAGCACCGCCTTCCATCCTCAGACAGATGGCCAAACCGAGAGGACCATTCAGAATCTCAAGGACATGCTCCGTGCATGTGTCCTTGACTTTGGTCTCATCTAGGAGAATAACTTACCCTTTTTGGAGTTTGTGTACAACAACAAATACCACTCCACCATCGGGATGGAACCTTACGACGCACTATACGGTCGACCTTGCAGATTGCCTCTGTGCTGGAATGACCTAGGGGAGTCAACACATGTAGGACCAGAGATTGTTCATGCTACGACAGAGATGGTGCGGATCATCTAGGAGTAGATGAAGACTTCACAGAGAAGACAGAAGTCCTATGCAGATAGGAGATGGAGACCATTGGAGTTAGAGGATAGCGACCACGTCTTCTTACGGGTCTCACCTCGATGAGGTCTACAGACATTTTCCCAAGGCGGTAGTTTATCTCCATGATTCATTGGACCATTCCAGGTCCTCAGCAGAGTAGGAGAGGTGGCTTACCACCTAGACCTTCCACCTTAGTTTCATCAGGTGCACAACTTCATCCAGGTATCTCAGCTGAGGAGATACGTGCACGACCTGTCCCACATCATCGACCATGGGGAGATGGACATCGATAATGTGGAGACATTCATCGAGGTCCAAGTGGATATTGAGGATCGACAGGAGTGGGTCCTAAGAGGAAGGTCGATTCCTCTGGTGCGCATTCCCTGGCAGCACGAGAACCTTTAGAAGAGCACATGGGAGCGGGAGGCTCAGATGCATGCTCGGTACCCCCATTTGTTCCCTTAGTGTGTGTTGTAGCTTACATGGATGTAAAACACTGGGGTGGGGAGAATGTCAAAACTCAAAATTCCTGTGGAAATTTTTTTCTGAAATACAAGGGAATTTTATAAGTCTGCAGTTTTTGATAGCACTTGATTCTGAGGCACAATGTTCCCAGAATCAATTTCTGATGTTTTGTTTGGGTACGTTCAGTAAACGTACGTGCTGGTTTTTCTATCTTTTAAACAGGTGCTCAGAATTGATATCTGAGGACACCGATTAACTCACAACACAAGTATTCTCTTAAGAAGACCTTTACTGCAGTTTCATTTTATCGGGAGGGGTAGTTAATTTTTGGGGAGAATTGGGAGGAACTATGAAGGAATAATATTCTCAAGACGATGAACGCTGATTCCACCGAAGAACGAAGACATGTCTTCCTCTTTTCCAACCGGGGCTAGCAAGGGAAGGCGTCGCCCATGAAGAATGTCTCCAACAACGACACTTCCTCCTTGGACGCACCACGACGTCAACGAATCGACGCCATCGTCAACGAACAAACTTCAAATCAAGGTAGGGGTTTTTTTGAGTTGTTTATATTTCCAAACATCATCGTTCTAATTACAAGATGTGAATTGCCAACTGTTAACGTCATAACGAGGCGGGTTTGGACCACATGAACATGGCCCGAACCTCCCCCATATTTTTTGATCTTAATAATGACGGAGGTGGAGCCAATAGGGTGCAGTGTCGTCACACCGCACCGGGAAAGAACAATGATGGATGAAAAGACACGGTGTCGTCGCGCCGCACAATGGAACCGAATATCATGGCCAGGCCGGGCTGCGGTGGTGGTGGACTGGCACCGTCGTGCCAACCGCAAGGAAGAAAACTGCGGCCCTCATCCGCGGGCCTCTTGGAAGAAAGAACCAGCCAGCCACTGCCGGCCGGGCTGAAGAGCCATGGCCCCCGTAGGCACCGCGTGGTGGAAAACTGCAGCCCACTATGGGGGCCGCTCTTCTTGGCGAACCGGATGGGCCATAAGACCGCGGCGCTGCTTGGCGCCGCATGGGGAGAACTACGGCCCGCAGTTCAGGCTCCTTGCGCCGGGCTGAACCGTTCGGCCGGGCAGAGGAGGGGCGGCATGACCGGGTGAACCGAACCGGCCCGCAGTGCGGGCTGGGTCTGCGGGTTGGCCGCACCCCACCAGGTCGGGCCGACCCCCCAATCGGGTCTGACCCACTGGGTCGGGTCAGCGGGTGGGCCACGCTCCACCGGGTCGGGCCGACCGCTAGCCAGGTCAGACCTGCCAAACCGGGCCGAGCCGACCCCCATCAGGGTCATACCTGCCGAACCAGGTCGGGCCCACCCGCCAGCCCACTAGGCTTGACCGGCTGGACCCATCTTCGCTTAAACACGAATATCTCCTAGACCGCGCGTCCGATCGATGCGCCGTCTGTGGAACTGGGACCCTCGCGACGAGGAGGTCCTTTTGCGATACTCTAAGATTGTTTTGGTCAATTTTGGAAAACGGCCAAGTTTGGAATGGTCATAAACCCAACCGGGCCCCTGGAATAGAAATGCCAATAACTCTCAGACCGGGCATCTGATTGACGCGCTGTCAGTCGCATTGGGTTCTTTATAATGAGTCAGAACTATAAGATAAATCAACTCAGGACTTCGTGGTAGTTGATGTATTGTCACTTGGCTCGAGGAGCAGACCCTCCTTAAATTGAGTGTGTTGTGTGCGTGAACCCTAGAGCTTGATGCGATGACTACTGTACTGGAATCCTACGTGGGTTCGATAGTGAGGATTACGAAACTGGAATCCTCCTGGGTTTTACAGCAATGACTACTTTACTAGGATCCTTCGTGGGTCAGACAGTTCTGACTTCTGTTCCTGTATCCTGTGTTGGTCTGACAAAGTTGCTGGTCCTGTATACTTTGTGGGTCCAACAGGTTAGCTGGTCCTATATCCTGTGTGGGTCTCACAGCTTAGATAAATCAGTGACTACATCTGATCATCTCTATCGCTAGACGAATTATGTGTACCTATGTTAGATGATTCATGTCTTTCAATAATTATCATCGATGTGATTGACTTTACTTCATGTGTGGACTGTGTTGTGATTGGGCTCGAGAGTTGGAGTCTGGCCGTGACTGGTAACTGAGGCATATGTATGGAAATATACCTATGTATGGTTGGTTGATACTTCGTGATTTTATATTTCTATCTAGGTTTATCCTTTCTGAATTCTAGGAGAGCTTCCGGGGTCTTGGGGTCCCCTACTGAGTGTCATTATACTCACCCCTGCACGGGCTATGCCCATACATTGTTGTGTTGGTTACAGACGATAGACAACACTGATCGAGGTAGAGGGTTGTTGAGATGGATGGTACCCAGAGGTGGACCACTTGGCGAGATGTACTTGGAGCAGACGGAAGGACCTGGGGTGATGTGTAGGCAATATGTATTGACACTTTTGGTGGGATTACCGGAGGATGACTTAGTAGTTTCTGTTTACATTGCTGTAGTTGTACTAGAATTACAGTTGTTGTAATTTACTATTGGTATTGTATGTCCAGCCCCTTTACTTTCAGAACTTACTTTTGTATACAGTTTTACATAGTGTTTACTTTCAGTTGCGTACTCTGCTACTTGTGTTCAGGATGTGTGTGTGTTACATGTTAAAAGGAAATGCCTTCCCTATTTATAGGGATTACACCTTTGGTGCTAGTCGCCATACCCAGGCCTATGGAAGTTGGGCATGAGGTAGTCACGGCACGGTCCCCAAGGATGGGTCGTGATAGTGTGGTACCAAGAAAATCTATTCAATAGAAAGTTAATTTTTTTGGAAAATACATGGTTGAGGGAATGATAAACCTTAATATGGTCCTGATACTGAGGTAATTATTTTGGAATAAGAGATGATTAATTTGGACAAATTATATTGTATATTCTTGACTACCTTGTAACAAATTAATTGTCTGTTTATTCCATCATTGTAAGAGATTACAACATTTTTTTAAGGACTATATCTAGTATTCTTTGTTTTACAGAAGTGATAAGGATGTAAATAGGTATTCAAATAAGGTTTTATGGTAATAATGGTTCTTTCCATGTTTTAAGAGAATACATTATGAAGGTTTTCACATGTTATTACGTGTAAAAAGTGATCTTCATTATGTTTACCTCCCATATAATGTTTAGGAATGTGAGTTTGGACAGAACTATTTTGGACAAGTCTAAATTTTTGAATGGAGTAAGTTGAGAACTTGCTTTTTGACTGAGGTGAAAGTCTAATTTATTGGATACATCGACCTAACATTTTGATGATCATGGAAATACTAGTGGGCCTTACGATTCATAAAATGTTCTTCAGGTATTAAAATAATTAATTTGAACATTCATTTCTTAGTGTGTGAAATGAAGTTAAAATAGATCGAATCACAACCAAATGATGTGATTTTGATTATTAATGGTAATGAAATCAATTATGTTTCCTGAGTTATAAATATAATTGTAAATTAATCCATCTAATTAAAAAAATAGTATCTATGAAAATGTGTTATCCTAATAATTTATGTTTTGATGAACCGATGATATTTGACATCATCTTAGATTTACGGCCTTGAGGACTTCAATTTTATGTTTATTGTTCACTTGTTTGTGATTGATGAACTCAATGAGTCCCTATAAATATTTACATTTTTTTCTCCAATTATGTGTATATAATTTCCACCAATGTTCTAATATTCGAAACCCTAATTTGGTGGTGACTTTTTCACTTCTCTTTCCGTGTTATTAAATCTAAATTTTAGAAAACTTATTTTCGATTTGGGTTTTCCACAACGGTATTTTCTGCCATCAACCTTTTATTTTCGAGGTCAAATTTCAAAATTTTAGGACAAAATTTATTGAAGTAGGGGAGAATGTAACACCCCAATATGTCATAGTACATTATCTCTTTAAAGTAATTAAATGGCTTGCGCTACATGCAACACCGAGTTCATGCGCATCACGACCTACCAAACTAGCCATTTAAAAATCAGTTATGAATAATATTAACCACATTTTTAATTATATATATATCCTATATAATTTTATCGTTCATATTTTGTGTTTCTTAGACATAAAAAATTCCAACTTCAAATTTTTAGATAAAAGAAGTATTTTTTAAAAAAATGCAGTTTTTCTACCTTTTAATGGAGAACCCTTCTTAAATCCAATATTTTACAATTTTATATATTAAATTTAATAAAATTAAATTATTAATTATAAGTGAGAAAAAAAAATTAATTTTGGATAAATTTGTGGTACTTTTTTGATAACTTTCATATTTTGATGAATAGTGAAAAATACTAAATTTTAATTAAAAAAAACATTTTTAATAAAAATAATTTATAGTGTTAAATTATAAATTTGAGTAGTTTTAAAGTAAAATTATATTATACTTTTATCATTTTATATAATATAGTTCATTCGATGTAATTTCGAATTTAAATCATATATAAACACATATCAATCTTTTGATAGTTTTTACATCTTAAAAACCCGCTTTGTGGTTTGGACAACAGGAATTAAATTTAAATTAATTAATTAAAATTAAATGTTTTTAATTTGGTAAAATTGAAATAATTTTTGAATTTTTATTATCATATTTATCTTAGGGTGAATTTTTGGTATTTTTCTCAAAACATTCAGTTTTTCATGAATAGTGTAAAACATTGTGTGGTAGATAAATACCGAGTTTTTCCTATAAATAATTTTATGAACTAAAAATTTATATTAAAGTAAAAATAGACTCATATAACATATTTTAGTACAATTTATTTCATTGAAGTCATTTTATAATAATATTAGACATTTAAATTTTATTTCAAATTTTTAACGCCTTTTACCAACCTTCTTGCCATATTGGAAAATATTCAAAAAATAAAATTTTACCGCTTCTGTGAATTGAATATCAAAAATTCATGACACATTGTTTATATCATTATGTAATTTATGATTCAATAAGATAAAAATAATTTTTGGTGAATGATAACTTTTGAATTTTATTTACCATGGTTAAAAGTAAATGGGGGTAATTAAAGGTAAAAATTATATTATAATTACCCAAACACATGTTATAATTCTATTGGATAAGTTTATTTTGACCAAAATCAACCTTATGAAAAAAATGCAACCCTTTTTGACCAATATTTATTATATTATGGTATTTATTATATTTTATTTCAAAAAGAGTTAAAAGTGTTAAATTCATAATTTAAAAACTAAACCATTTTTAATATAGGGTAATACATAAGATAAATTATAATATAAATATTCATTAGAATGTAAAAACTATTTCCTACATCATAGTATTTTATTTATAATTTTTATACATTATGTAATTAATTTTATTTTTGACACAATGTTGATGCTGTAATGACCTTCTTAAAGAAATATTAAAATAATTGATATTATAAATAATAAAATAAATTTAAATTTAACATTTTGAGGAGCTCCAATAATTTTCTAGTTGAATATTACATGTTAGAAATATTTTTATCTATTTTCTTTGAAGTAATCAGATTGTTATGACTTTCAAAAAAACCATATACTAAATAGTGTCAAAATTGACATAAATGATTTATTAAAATAATTAATATTTTATTAAATGATATAATATTCCTAAATATATAATTTTCGACCAAAGGACATAAATACGGTTAGATATGTCATTAATTCAGAACTTTAGGTTCCCTTGGCAGCATATTTTATGTTTATTAACCATATATCGTAAGAATACAAGAAGAAATGGTAAAAGTTAAACAATTTAACTAATAGTTAAATCTAAATGATAAGGTTAATATGGTGACTAAACTTGTCTAAAACCTATTAGTTTAGATATTTTCGACCCATCCTCATATTAACATCGAAAAAAATTCATTTTAAGCTATTAGACACCGAAAATGATTTTATAATAGAATAATTTTTCAAGATTTTCCTAAAGTCCCCCTAACTTCTCTTATAAAATAGAACTTCCCATTGTATTAACGTCACACCTTCAAAGCCATATTTCTAGGCAAAAACCTACTCAAATCTCCTCCCAACTACTCTCACTACGTCTTAGAGGCCATACTTTGAACACAAATCTAACATAAGAATCCCTTTTTTTCAAATAAAAAGGAAGAGCATGAAGAAGCGATAATTATTTCATCAACTATTTTAATGTTATTTTCATATTATACTTCCTATTTATTTGTTATTTCCATAATAAAATAATAAATATAATACCTCCTACATATAGAGATGTTGTTTTAAATATTGTGAAACCCTATTCCTTGTTCTATCTATCCAATGAATGGATAAGTCACCATATGTGCCTAAGTACGACTTACCGTCTCCACATTGTGGTGTAGTTTGTTATTCAAAACTACATTATTAAAATGAGTATAATAATGAGTATAATTAATTTAATTAATTAATATAACATGGTAATGATTCTGTATATATAATATAACAACCAATTAAACACCGGTTTACCATCTATAGAATGATATTGTTGCCACTGCGTACATACAACCTACCGTCTCCTAGACGCGATGAGATTCATCTTCAATGATCACCATTCTATATTTTTTATAAAAATAAATATTTTGATTAATAATGAAGTATATTAAAAAATATTTCTACTAGAATAATATATATTAATTTAGATATATATTACTCATTTACATACGTCCATACTATACGATAAGAAAACAGAAAAAACATTCATGCGTATATAAAGACTACCCTCTCCATGAACTGTGTATCAATTTCATATTTGTATCTATTATAAATATTTATATTCTGAATATATATGATATATAATTGATTTTTTATATTCAGGAAGTATTGTAATCATGATCTTTGTGATATGATCATGATTAAAATGTTAAAACACGTATGATAATGAATGCGATTATTACCAGAAATGTTACTTTAACATGGATATTATTATTAAGTGGGTGTCATAAAGTCATTAATGAATCATATATGATATCATAAATATTAATATGCTTCAGGTATAATTTAATAACATACTATGGTAATTATACAAGAGTCAAAACCTACCCTCGATTAAAGGAAAGTACAAAGTAAGGTTTAATTGCTCAATCTCATTATTATTTGAGATTGTTTATGTGTAAGATTTTACTAAGATATATTTATTATCCTTGTCCATTATTCATAAAACAATTTTAAAAAGGATTAATTTTAAGGTACCCTTTAACTAAAACATCATTTTAAATGGTATAAATATTTATTCTTCTAAATCATTCTTATTAGTGTACATGTTTTCAAAATGGTTTTAAGTATTTATTTATGTGGACATGAATGTTTTAAAATGTTAATTCCTTTCAAAAATTTCAAATTTGTATGGTACACATTGATTTAAAAATGTATTTTAAAATAATTCCTTTATAAATTGTTTGACTCTTAAATGATTTCACGAAAAGGGATACATTTCTCAGAGAGTTTTTATGATCATTTTTAACTATGTTAACATCCTTTACGGGTTATTATTATGGGATGAGAATTATTTATTATAATACAATGTTCTATATTGTACAGAATGAGTTATGATATTTTTGACTATAGATGTGTTGTTTATATACCATTCATGGTTTCAAATTAAAGTATTGACATTTTGTATGTAAGCTTTAATACGAATGTTTATTTTTTGTTTAACCTTTTTCATATGATGAATGGATTGGACTTAGTAAGTGATGGGTGGGGACCTCTATATCCCCTCGATGAATCGGTAAGTATCATTAGAATAATTAGTTTCTTGACACAATGCCTTGAAAAAAAAATTATTTGTAGTCTTGGAATGAGGTCTTGACTATCTGGTTATGATGTGCGGTATTATGCATTCCCTTGTTATGAATTTAGTTATTATATGTGATTATTCAACTAGTAGAATATCCATGTGCTTGTTTATGTGAAAAAGTTTGACTTATTTTTTTTGTATTATGTTCAAGTTTATGTTTAAAAGGATGTTTTTTATTACACATATTCCCTTAAATGTTTATAGCTTCTGCTAAATTATTTACCCTTATTGAGCATCTGAACTCCCCACTTTCTTATGTTTTGTTTTCCCAGGATTCCAAGAAGTGTATTATAAATGATATAAAGGGGTATGCCAGGGGAATAATGGAATTATCAAAGGATTTTTTTGTTGTGTTTTTATATATAATGTATCATTTATTTATGTAATCTATTTCCAAGACTTCTAAATTGACCGTTTCTTCAGGACATGATTCATTGTAATCATGCCAAAGTTGTGTAATAATGAACTGGATCTGGGTAACTATGGTCGGGGCATTACATTAAGGAAGTACTTAAACAAATGGTACCTTTTTCTTGGTATTCAGTACATGAGTTGTTTTTTTAATAAAATTAATGTTAATTATGAATGAAAAAGATGAACTTGGATTCAAATTAATCCCACCATCAATTAGATTATGCCACGATTGAATTCTACACATCCCAAATGACTCATGTATCATTTTCTTAATGTATAAAAAAATTCAGAATGTGTATGCTCAGTTTCAAGTATATCAGTTGTATTTTCATTTAACATTAATGTCACTTTTGAATAAAAAAGATGCAATTGGACTCATACTCATCACACCATGAATCAAATAGAGTTGCATCTGATCCCTACATGTCCAAAAGTTCATATGCATTGTTTTCCTTATGTACCAAAACAAACCGAATGTGTTTTCTCAAGTTTTAGTGTGTGAGATATTTTTTTACCAAAATTAATATCAATTTAGAATAAAAAAAATACTCACTTGGAGTCACAATGTGTGTCAGATTGAGGCGTAGATGAATTCTATATGACCCAAACGAATCATGGATCATCGTAAAAAAGTATCAATATAATCAGAATGTGTTTTCTTAGTTTTGAGGTTGTCAGCTATTTTTATTATTAAATTAAAAGTCATTTTTGAATAAAAAGGAACACATTGAGTCATACCGGTCACACCATCTGTCTGATTTCGGTGAGGCTGATCCTAACATATTAACAATGACTTATGGAGAATTTTAAAAAAGTACCAAAACTATCTAAATGTGTTTGATTGGTTGATATTATATCAGTTGTTTTTAAAAAAAATTAATGTCAATTTTTAATAAAAAAGGCTCACTTTGAGTCATATTTTTCACACCATGTGTTGGATATAGGTGAGGCTAATCCCTACACATCACAAATGACATATGAATCATTTTCAAAAAGTACCACAACAATTCGAACATTTTTTCTCTATTTTGAGTAAGTGAGTTGTTTTTAATTAATATTAATTTCAATTTTGAATAAAAAGACACACTTGGAGTCACACTATTTATTGGATTGAGGCGGATCAAAATGTTACATTCCCTTAATGAAGCATTTAATGTTTTCCTAATGTATCAAAACAATCATAATGTGTTTTCTCTATTTTCAGTATGTTAATTTTTTTTAAAATTAATGTCAGTTTTGAATAAAATAGAGAACATGGAATCATACCGGTCACATCGTTCATTGGATTGAGGTTTAGCTTATCCATACAAATAAAAAAATGACTTATTTATCATTTTACTAAAGTACCAAAGAACTACTAATGTGTTTTATTGGTTTTCAGTATGTCAGTTGTTTTTCTAATAAAATTAATGTCACTTTTGAATAAAAAAGACACACTTAGAGTCAAACTAGTCACATGATGCATCAGATTGTGTTTTGGACGATCCATACAAATCCAAAACGATGCATCGACTGTTTAACTAAAGTACCATAACAATGAAAATGTGTTTTCTTTTTTTTCAGTATGCCACATGTTTTTTTACTAAATTTTAATTTTAAATTGGAATGTCATATAACAGATCTTATAATAAATTAAAAGTGTTGTCTGCAAATTTAAAAAATTGTTCCCAAAGAAATTATGGTATCATTATTATTCTACTTGATTTCCCAACATTTTTTTTGTTTTCAAGTCAGTGCTGCTTATCCTACTCCACCTCTATCTCCACCTAAATCTTTGCATTTGCCTCCACCTCTTCCTTTGTCTCATCCTCTTCATTTTCCTAGAAATTTTATTGTTTGTAGGAAAACACTTCTAAATAGATTTATTTCTTTCATTAATATTTCCCTTGATAAAGAGAAGAAAAATAATATATAAGAATTATAACACCAATTCTTCACACCCAAAATATCATTCAAAGGTCATAAATCATAGTAGATCACAAACATATTATTTCATCCACTAAATTTGTTTCCAGCATACATTCTAAAAAAATTATGCTTCCCACTCATCTATAAACAAATTGATTTCCTCCTTTGAGTAATTCAATTTTCGAAAATCTTGATAGCACTGAAAAAATATAAAAAAACATATTATTATGATAAATATTTAATGAAATTGTAATTACCTTCTAAAATTACCTATTGGGGGATTCTTTTCTTTTCTTGCATTATGATTTCTCTCATAAAATTGAAAATATAATATCCAAAACCGATTTCATTATCTTGTATCAAACAAAATAGAAACAGTGAACAAAAAAGTAATACGTTTTGAAATGTTTTTATAGTTAAATATTTGTATATATACCTTAATTTGTTTCCATTTTTTATAATACACATTATTTATCTTGTTAGAAACTGACCTCATGCCATGATATAGCCTATATTTAGTGACCTCCCTATCATAAAAAAATTATCATTCAAATACAAACAGAACAAGAAATTCAAAGTTTATCTGTAAAATGTTGATTTTAGTGTATTGAATATTCACAATACACATCTTCTGTGGTCGGTTGGTTGGAAATACAAGCTTTGAATCCAATATATAAATATTCAGGGTGTCTATGTTGATAGCTTTTAGTTTCCATTTCTTCCTAAAAAATAAAACCCATTGATTATTCAAAAATATATATATATATATATTTTATTAGATCATAGAGTTTTACCCTTAAATTATAGGCATAAAAAATAGTCTGGCGTATGATGATTTTTTATTAAATGCTTCATCCAAATCATCTCTTTTCTTCTCCATTTATTTTTTTTCAATGTAATTTATATCTGAAATATGGTACTGGGATTTATGAATCCAAATCGTGCTTCGCAGGATCATCTATTTATATATTTGTAATATAAACACATGTGCAAAATATGAATACTTATTAACTATTATAAACATATTTAGAGAACTATTTAGAAAGACTTATTATGAAAATGTACCTTATGTATATATTCACAATTGAGACACCCAACCATTCATTCTTGAGAATCTCATTTAGTGACTGAAGACCAATTATGTTGGTAATGGATGCTCTAAATATTTCATCTCTATAGTGAATGTAAGTCATAGATTTATCATTAAATGAGGTCTTTGTATGAAGTCATAATGTTATTATATGTTGGTCTATAATAGGTGGAGAGAAGGTAATCTCAGTAGTTTTCTTTGTTTTCTTGGTTGATTCACAAGCTTCTCTTTATTCGACCTTTCATTTTTTCCACAGCTTTATAGATATGTAATATCATACCTCACTGTAGTCCTTTTGTCATAAAATTTTACATGTTTGTTGTATGAAAAAATTTGTTAATGTGGTACATCATATATATTTAGAGTATTAGACAACCATGCTATGAATGGTCCATTTTCTTCTCTGATTATTGTAATATTAGAATCATCGAGTTGAATAGTAAACCCATCAGTCGGATCATAAGATACCTGAATCCCCACAATAATGTGATATTTGGGGAGGGGTTTATTAAATATATAGTCTACTAGAATATTATATGCTTTACACCTCTAAACATAGAGGTATGTGGGTGTTGGATGTAAAAAATTCAAATACAATTTCACCCTACCTAATTTTGGAAATATAATGTTATCAGAAGCTGTATGATTCACATTTATGAGAAAGGATAATGACAAAATTAATTACCTCATGTATGGTTTGGGGGGAATGACTACCCTCAAAGATAGTGGGATAATTTGTATCATGTTTGGATCTTTTCTCCACATCCGGTTCACTTTGATCTTTTCTTATACATTGTTCTACCAAACCAAACCACAAAATAATATCTTAAAATTAGTTTATTTCTCTCTTAATTCATCTCATCATATTATATATATATTTATGTGGGTTTATCTTGTCAAATATTTTCTCTAAGGGACTCCATAACCTAATCCTCTAACACAACCACATTTTTCAGGCCACTTCAAAGCTATTGAAAGTCAATTTTCTTATAGTATGGTGGTTACCGATTATTGTGTCTGAACCATATAAAAAATATGAACATATTTATTTCATGTAATATTATTATAAATCATAATGAATTACAATTATGTCATACTTAAATATGCTTCCCTTAATAATTTTTTGTTTTTATTAACTAATATACCATCCTTATTTACAAGATCCTCCTTCCATAACACAAGATGTGGGATGGAAGTGGCTCCAGATTTTGATTCATCAGCTTTCATATAAACAAATGAACATTTTTTATTTCATATCACATTATTTAACTTTTATTGTTTATTTAAAATTCATACAAATTTATTATCTAATGAATCATACTCTATCCTTCTTTTGTGATATGGATATGTAGGTTTTAATTTGCATTCATTATTTTCCTCACTCTTTTTTCCATAAATTAAAAATATTTATTCAAGTTGGAAAAATTTAATAATGTCAAATAATATGTTATTGATCTCAATTAACCTAAAATGATTTCTCATTTCAATTATTAATTAATGATGTCCATGTTTCCAGCTTTATAATGTGTGCATAACAAAGTGGTGGGTGGGGTTTTATTTCCTCCTTAGTATCCCTCAGATGTAACTTCATCAAAATAGTCTATAAGCCTCTATTGTATTTTCCAATGGATATTATGAATACATTATTAAAAATATATTCTAAAATAAAAAATGTTTGGAAGGAATAATGAACACTAAATGAACATTTCATTATATAATTTTTTTAGTAAAATAGAGAAAGTATATTGTAACATTACAGTTATATCTTTTCAAAGGATTTTCCTTATTACTGGTTGGATGTGGAAACATGAGTCAATATAAATTGACACATTCATCCTCATTATGACCCCAATATAACTAATTACTGTTGACTTGCTGGGGTCAATAGGTTGGCCACATCGATTTCAACCAACCTTAAATTATATACCCCAACTTCTTGCCTTGAAAATTTTATTAAAAAATGTGACAGTTCATCATCGTAGTTTTTTTCATTTTCTTCGTCAACATGTTGTTGATCCTATAATAATTCCATATTTTAATCATTAGCAGTCTATACTTTCTTGGGATACGAAACATTTTCATGTCCATAATCCAGTGTCTATATGATTATTAATACATTTAATTTATTATAAATAACAATAATACAATACACTCCATTCATAAAAGTAAAAAAATTGGAAGAATCATGCTTGAAATCATGAAAATTGATATAACACATAAATAGTATAGTACAACTAACCTTCACAATATTTGTTTAATATGTAATTGGACTCATGATTGTATTCCATCTATTCATGATGGGATGAATTCTAGTTTGAAAGAGGGTTCCCAATCCAACGTTAAGAGATGGAAGACAATCAAGTGTCTAAGGAATAAAGTGTACAAGGAACCTAAACCAATGGAATCACTCAAAAAGTCTCCTTAATTGATATATAATATCCACATTATGTGAATGAACAAATAAATCCTTCATATCATAATATATGATATTGAAATAATACAATATGACATTTGTTTATTCAAAAAACTTATATATTAATACATTTAGTCCCAGAAAACAAGTTTCTCTAACCAATTATTATTTTAAGGGTATCATCCAATGATCGTTAGAGGGATAAAAAACCTAAAAAAGTAAAATTTATCTCATGGATAAATGTGAATGGAAATAATGAAAAAAATACAAATGGAATACTTGTAATCTAGTATTAGTGGAATATATATTTAAGCTTCAATGGAATTTGTTTGATTTATAACACCGAAGCAGAAAATAATGTATTTTAGCCTTTAAAAAGATTACACTCGCCTTAAATCATAGAAATATTCTTGAGGACTCTTGATCACCAAAGCGGTGTTAGAACATTAATTTAGCAATAAATATTTATCAAAGAAGAAAATTGGTTTGGATGTTGAATTCAACAAAGGGTTAACTAAAATTGGGGGATCATATCTCTATTTTGTGTATATTTTATATGGATAACAAATTACCTTTACATATAGTATATAAATATCCAAACCAGAAAAATAATATTATAACAATTTTTTGTTCTCTTTAGAATTATCCGCCATGAAAGATGGTTTTTCCAATTATTTTTTTATGCTGTAAATTAATTATCTATAAATTTTTTGGTATGTCTATTGATAAATCACATATCAAGGTTTTCTAGATCAACTATCTAACCATGGAAAACTCAATTACTTTTTTGAAATGCACTCTTTATATATTATTGTGTGTTTATAAGCCTATTTACCAAATGATTTCCAAACTCTAACCAATATATTATTTTTTAAAAATATGAGCATATTTTTCTCACCAAAAAATTCCCCATCACTCTTTGAAACCTATTATTAGTGTCTAATAAATATCTTGAATTAATTAAAAAACAAACAAAACTCTCACAAAATTCATCATAAAAATAATTATTCGAATGTGACTAATTAATTAAATATTTTTTTTGAATTCAATAAAAAATTATTCATCATAATCTTAAATATAACTAACCCATTTAATGGTTTGACAATTTGAATGAATAACCAAAATTCATAAAACTTTTTTTAATGGTTTTTACACTTACCATGGTCTATATATGTTCATCACCCATAAATGAGCGCCACCAATTAGTTTCCCATAATCCTTAAAAACCCTTATTTTTAAGTCTCTAGAATACATAATCTAGTATATATGATGAAGTAAATTTGATAAACAAACAATATTTAAAAAAACATATATTATTAAAATGAAGAGAAACCCAATGAGGGATGAGACGCCTCCTTGTAAATGTCAAGAGGTAAGTAAACCATCTATGTGTGTCTTTAAGGACAAATGGTAAAGGCTATAGAATACATATGAAAGGAGAATAATGAAATTGAACCACAGTTGTTGTATTTTAGTATAGGTGAGAAGATATGTAAGGTTTTTCATGTTCAAGAACAACCAAAATCACAAAAATCAAAACCCAAAACCTCAATGAATGATAGTGGAAGAGTAGAAAATAACATACATAAGAATTTAGCCTCAATTAATTTGACGGAATGTAGAGGAGTCACACCATAAATATAGAAGTTTTGTGAGAGCTTGATAATCAAGAGTGATTGAGCCATGGTTGGATTTTTTTAAATATATCTATGACATTTCTAACTGTACTTTCAAAAAATCACTGACAAAGATACATTTTATTAGCGCTAAATTTATAAGCACTAATAGATATTTCTTTTAGTACTTATTTTTTTGTGCGGATAAATATTGAGCTTTATCAAATCATAAAAAAGTGTAGATTAAAGACATATTTATCAATAGTTTATTTTTAGTAATGATAAGTATATCTTTTAACTACACTTTATTAGCACTGTTAAAAGTTTTTTAATTATAATTATTTAAATATAATTAAAAAACATATTATAATTATATAAATAACATTATTATACTCTTATACTTATTTAAATACAATTAATTAACTATTTTTAATTATATAAATAGTTATTTAAAAAATAATAATAATTTATTTATAATAATTATTAATATAGTAAATAGGAATTTCCCCAATGGGGGTGTCCTAGTGGTTGGGTCATTCTCTTTGTTCCTTGGAGTCGGGGGGTTCGTTTCCTACTAGTTATGTTTAAGTATTGTAATTTCACCACCATTGACATAATCCCCTATGTTTTGATGGGGCGGTGTGGGGTGGGGTGGTTTTATGCAGCATCAAACATGCGACAAAGGGTAAACTGAGGGTTCTTTAACTGGTTTTCCAGGGGTTAGCTACTCAATTAGAATCTCAATACGTGTAATGGGGGGTTTTGTGGTTTCTATTAAAAAATAGTAAATTAAAAATTATTATTTATTTATAATCCTTTTTAAAAAAATATTTTTTTAACATTATTAATGGAAATATAATCTTAAATAAATAAATTTAAAAAATGACTGAAGTTGAATAATTCAAAATGTGTAGACGTTAAAAGTATTGAAAAATGGATATGTTTTTTTAATAAATTATAAGTTATTAAAAAATTACGGATATAAATATATTGATTTGGATAAATACAAATTCAAAATACCAAAACATAATAAATAAATAAATATATATAAAAAATTAAAAATGATCAAATACAAAAATAAAATAAAAAATAAGAAAACATGAAAAATGAATACACTAAATGTAGTTTAAAAAACTAATTAACTTAACTGATTAAAAACATACTATATACTAAATGTATAATGTCATAATGAAATTCTAAAATATACTAATATTAGAATAAATTACACAAATATTTGGTGTATGTGTTCTTATATTCTGTATAGATATATTAGTGTGTGCATTTGAGTATACATAATAATTGATATACATAAATATATATATACAGGACAAAAATGCAACAAACGATGTTTAATATTGGTTAAATTGAAAAATAAAAAAAATTAAAAATGAATAAGAAATTAACATGTTTTTAATTAATATTTTACGTTTGTATTATACTTAGTCATTTGATATATCTATATTTAATATATACTATTTATTAATTGTTATAATCTATATATATGTATAACATATTTATTCATTTTTTTCAATAATTATTTAATGAATAAAATTATTCATAGTTTTCTTAATTTAATCATTTCATTTCTATTTGATTAATTTTTCATTTATTCACGACCATTATAACTGTTAAAAAAGCATCGATGAAGGGAAACTTCTATCATTGCTAAGATGCACTGATAATGAAATCATATTATTAGCTCTAAAATAAATATAGATAAAGGTTTTCTTTTATCAGCATTGATAATGGTTTCATTATATCAGTGCTTTTTTAGCACTGATAAAGGGGTTCATTAATCAAAACTTATTTTCATGCCCATAAATATGAACTTTATCAGTGGATTTTTCAAGCACTGATAAATTTTAGCACTATTATGATATGGGAATCTGGTAGTGTTATTTAGGGTTTTCATTTGACACTTGACAGAAATTTGACGTTACATATTTACTACCGTCATTTTGGATATTAGTTTTTTGTTTTGGATTCAATATGTGATGCTTGGTCTTATTATTATTTTGAATTATTAGTTTAATTTCTTATTATCATTTAAATATAGTTATTAAATTACACTGTAGTGCTACTTTTATAAAGAGGGTATAGTCTCCCCCCTTATATATTATATTCTTTATCCTAGTCAGAATCCTCTGGCATATGGGGAGGTGCGCCATAGGTCACCTAACTAATTGTCTTTGGGAAACAACATGTGGCACCATTATCAGGACATTAAAAAATATAATACCCAACTATGGGTGACTTTAAAACCCATAAAATATCTTACAAAATATTCAAAAAAATATTAAACAACCTCTAAAATTATAAACTTCCTTCACCTCACATAATAAAATTTATTTTAGGTGCATATTATCATGATTTATATATTTATAACACTATACCACACCGTCACTATATTGAATTCATTCTCTTATATACTTTTTATTTTTTATCTTCTCATCAATTTCTATATTCATTGGGTCAACAATCCCCCATTTTTATTTTTCAAAAAATTAAACATAACTAAATCTTTTAACTCATCCTTACTAGAAATAAATCATGGTTCAAAAATATTATGAGGAATTGAGTGAACTTGGTATGTGAAACAATAACATTGATTAATGAAACCATGTTTCCTTAATAGTGATTTATATGAAATTATTCATAACTCTATTTATTTATATATTTTGAAACCACATGATAAAAATACTACTAGTCAATTTGATTTTGGCATAAATGTACCTAGGAGTGAAAACTCATACATGGAGTTTCATGCTTGAACTAGGGTATCCTGGTACATGACAATGAGACTTATTTTGCACCTCGGTTGACACTCCCAGGGGATATGCTTAGGATAATACACATTTTCATTACAAACAATTATGAAGGATTTATGAGTAAATATGTCAGCAAAGAAACCATTTTTATGAGACTAGATGTGTGAAAATATTCAATTATTGTTGACAATTTTTCTAGTTTTTGGATTATAAATTTTTATATAATCTAACATAGTGTATATTGTAATTTAGATATGTTTCCTAGTATAAGGAATGTGAACTCCACCAGTACACATGATGAAAAGAGTAAGAACGACCCTATTTTTTATGCTCTTATGCCAACATTTTGATGGGAAGTAGACTCTTGTGTATTCTCATCATTTGAGAAAATAGTATCATGTATTAATAGGATATGTAAATAATTATATGAGTCCTATGTATTTTAATGTAAGACATAAAATAAGAGGATGGGCTAGAGAAATATGGAAAAATGGAAGAAGGTAAAAAAGGTTTTCTCCTTATGTGATAACTAGGGAATGAGTCGCCAAGGGAAGTGCTTGAAAGGACTGTGTGTTTTTTGATAAGTGTGGTGAAAAGGTTTATCAGGAAAAAACGAAAAGGGAAGAAATAAAATACTAATATTCAGTGTTTCAGCTGTAGTGAAATGGGGAATTATGCAAATAAATGTCCTAATCATCAAGAAAATATAGCTTATAATAATCAAAGGGATCAAGGTCAAGAATGAGCAGTTATTACAGTTGAAATGGAATAATTAATGTATTCGTTCTTCTGGATTGATGGATTATGTCATTTGAGTGTTTAGAAATGATATACTAGTTATATGAATTATGGAAATAAATCAGGATTGTACGGCAGTACCATTTCATTAAGAATTTGATACTGTGTGGTACAAAGAAAAGCGATTCAATAGAAAGTTTAATTTTTTGGAAAATACATGGTGGGGAAAGATAAACATTAATATGGTCCTGATATTGAGGTATTTATTTTGGAATAAGAGGTTATTAATTTGGAAAAATTATAGTTGATATTCTTGAATAATATGGAACTAATTAATTTTCTCTTTATTCCATCATTGTTGGATAATACGATATTTTTTAAAGGAGTATATCCAGTATTCAATGTTTTACAAAAGGAATAGGAATGTACATACCTAGTCAAATAATGTTTAATGGTAATTTAGGTTGTTACCATGTTTTATGAGAATACATTATGAAGTTGTTAGCATTTTATTATGTGGAAAATAGATCTTCATTATGTTTACCTCCCATATAAATTTTTAGACTGTGAGTTTGGACAGAACAATTTTGGATACGTCTAATGGTAGGAATAGAGTAAGTTGAAAAATTGAATTTTTTTCAGTATTATGTATAATTTATTGGATACTTCGACCTAAACTTTTGGATTTCAGTAAACATATAGACGATCAAAGAAATACTTAGGGGCGTAACCATTCAAAATTGTGCTTAAGGCATTAAAAAATTATTCTGAACATTCATTTCCTAAAGCATGGGATGAAGTAAAAATAGATCAAATAACAACCAAATGATGTGATTTTGATTATGAATGATAATGAAATCAATTGAGTTTCATGAGTTATTATCTTAATAGTAAATTAATCCATCCTATAAAAAAACAGTATCTAAAAAAATGTGTTTTCCTAATAACTTATGTTTTGTTGAACCTATGATATTTTAAATCATCATAGATTTATGGATTTGAGGCCTTCGATTTTATGTTTGTTGTTCACTTGTTTGTGATTAATGACCTCAATGACTCCCTATAAATATTTACGTTTTTCTCTAATTATGTGTCTATAATCGCAACCAATGTTCTCCTATTTGAAACCCTAATTTGGTGTTGACTTTTTCATTTCCCTTTCCCACTTATTAAGACTAAATTTTTGTAACCCTGTTTCTGATGTGAGTTTTCAACAACGGTATTTTCTATTTTCAAAGTATTATTTTCGAAGAAAAATTTCAAATTTTGAGGACATAATTTATTGATGGAGAAGAGAATGTAACAGACCATGATTTCAGAGTACATTATCTCTTTAATTTAATAAAATAGCTTGCGCTACCCGCAATGGTGAGTTCAAGCGCATATTAACATACGAAAATATCCATTTAGAAAGTAGTTATGAATAATATTAACCATATTTTGAATAGTATAAATGTGGTATAAAATTTTAACATTCATATTTAGTGTTTCTTAGACAAAATTTATGGACAAATTTAAATTTTTAGATAAAAGAATTATTTTTAATAAAATGCAGTTATTCTTCCTTTTAATGGAGAACCCTTCTTAAATACAATATTTGACACTTATATATATTCAATTTAATAAAATAAAATTTTTCATTATAAGTGGGGCATAAATATTTAGTATTGATAAATTTTTAGTACTTTTTTTATAACTTTCAAATTTTGATGAGTAATGAAGAATACTAAATTTTAATTAAAAACAAATTTATTAATCAAAATAATTTATAGTTTTAAATTATAAATTTTATTAGTTTCAAAGTATCATTAGATTATTTTTTTTCCATTTAATATAATATAGGTAATTGGATGTAATTTTACATTTAAATAGTACATAAACACAAGTAAGTCTTTTGATTGTTTTTTTTTAAAAACCCGCTTTGTGGTTTTGACAATGGGAATTAAATTTTAATTAATTATTTAAACTTCTATGTTTTGAATTTGGTAAAATTGACATCATTTTTTAATTTTTAATATCAAATTTATCTTTGAGTGAATTTTGGGAATTTTTCTGAAAACATTCTGTTTTTGATGAATACTGAAAAACATTGTGTTGTAGATAAAAACTGACTTTTTAATTTAAATAATTATATTAATTAAACATTTAACTTAAAGTAAAAATATATACATAGTACATATATTGGTATAATTTAATTCATTGGAGTCATTTTATAATAATATTAGATATATCAATGTTTATTGAAAATTTTTAACGTATTTTACCCACCTTCTAGGCACATTTGTAAATTTTCATAAAACGTAATTTTAGCGCTTTTGTGAATTGTATTCAAAATATTTTAAAGACAAACTTGACATTAGTATGTAATTTTTTTTTAAATAACATGAAAATAAATTTACTGAATAGTAACTTTTGAATTTTATTTTCCATAGTTAAAAGTAAATAGGGTAATTAAAGGTAAAAATGATATTATAATTACCCTAATACACGTCTTAATTCTATTGGATAAGTTTAATAGGACAAAAATCAACCTTAGAAAAATAATATGACCATTTTTCCCTCATTGATTAGATTCATACATTTATTATATTTTATTTAAAAATGAGTTAAAAGTGTTAAATTCATATTTTAAAAACTAAACCATTTCTAATATAAGGTTATATATATGATAAATTCAACTATAAATGTTTATGAGAAATATAAGAATATTTCCTACATCATCGAATTTTATTTATATTTTTTATACATTAAATAATTAAATTTATTTATGATACAATGATACAATAATTACATTCTTAAAGAATTATTAAAATTATTGATATTATAAATATTAAAATAAATGTAAATTGAACATTTTGATTCCTTCCATGAATTTTATTGGATATTATGACTTTTTAGGATTAATTAAACATATTTTATTCAAAGAAATCATATTTTTATGAAATTCATAAAAACCAAATACTAAATAGTGTCAAAATTGACATAAATGAGTTTTTAAAACCAATACTATTTTATTAAATTATATAATATTCATAAAAATATAATGTTATGAAGAAAATACTTAAATAAAGTTATATATTTCATTAATGATCCACTTGAGGCTCTCTTAGTATTTTATATTAAGTTTTTTATCCATATAGTGTAAGAATAGAAGAAGACATGATAAAAGTTAAACACTTTAACTAAGAGTTAAATCTAAAATATGATGTTAATATGGTGACTGAAACTTGGGTAAAAACTATTATTTGAATGATTTTCGACACAAACCCACATTATCCTTGAAATAAGTCCATTTGGGTCATTTATAAAATCAATATTATTTCATAATAAAATAATATTTCATGATTTCCCTAAAGTGCCTCTATCCTCTCTTATAAAATGATACTTCACCTTCTCTTAACGTCACACCTCCAATGCCATTTGGCTCAGCCAAAACCTACTCAATGTTCTTCCCAACTACCCTCACTGCATCCTAGAGGCCTTACTTTGATCTAAAATCCAACCTAAGGATCACTTTTGTTCAAATAAAAAAGAATCACCCGAAGAAGGGGACATTATTTCCTCACCTCTTTTAAAGTTCTTTTCTTCATCAGCATCTTATTTCTTTGTTATTTCCAAAATAAAATAATAACTCCAGTACCTCAGACATACTGAGATGTTATTATAAAAATTTTAAAACCATATTCATTATTCTATCGATCCTTTGAATGACAAATTCACCATACGTACGTACATACGACTTACCGTCTCCACGTCATGGTGTTGTTTTTTATTCAACACTAAATTATTTTAATGGGTATAATAATGTGTAAAATTAATTTAAATAATAAATATAAAAAGTTAATTATTCTATATATATAATATAGCATCGAATTAAACCCTATTTTACCATTTATAGAATGATATTTTTGCCAGTGCGTACGTACAACTTACCGTCTCTTAGACACAGTGAGATTAATCTTCAACAATCACCATTCATGAATTTTTATAAATATATATATATATTGATTAATAATGAGATATATTAAATAATATTTTTACTTGAATAATATATATTTACGTTGATAAATATTTTTCATTTACTTACTTCTATACTAAATGATAAGAAAAAATCAAAAAAAGTTCATGTGTGCGTACGAACTACCCTCTCCATGAATTGTGTTTCCATTTCATATATCTAACTATTATAAAAATTTATATATTTAATATATATGATATATAAATAATTTTTTATATTTTGTATATATTTTAATCATGATTTAAGTGATATTATCAAGAATAAAAATTTAAAACAAGTATGATAAATAAAGAGATTATTACCCAAAATGTTACTTTAAAATGGAAATTATTGTTAAGCGGGTAGTATATAGTCATAAATAAATCATATATGATATCATTAAATTTATATGGTTCAGGTAAAATTTAATAACATACTATTGTCATTATATAGAAGGATAAATGTACCCTCGACTAAAGGAAAGTACAAGGTATGGGTTAATTCCTCAATCTCATTATTATCCATGATTGTTTATGTATATGTTTTTAATGAGACATATTTATTACCCACTACCATGGTACATAAAATCGTTTTCAAAAGGATTATTTTTAAGGGACACTTTAACTAAAACGTCATTTTTAATGGTTTCAATATTTATTCTTTTAAATCATTCTCATTAATATCCAAGTTTTCAAAATGGTTTTAAGGATTTATTTATATGGAAATGAATGTTTTAAAATGTTACTTACTTTCAAAAAAATTAAAGTGGTATGGGAAACTTTGATTCAAAATTTTCTTTTAAAATCCTTCCTTTCTCAATTTTTTTACTTTTAAATGATTTCATAAAAAGGGGATATTTCTCTCAAAGAGTTTTTTTTTGATCATTTTCACCTATGTCAACATACATTATTGGATATTATTAATGACTGAGGTTTATTTATTATAATACAATTTTCTATATTTTATTTAAGTATTTATGATAGTTTTGACTATGGATGTGTTGTTTTTATACCATTCATGGTTTACGATTAATGTATTGATATTTTGTATGCTAGTTTTAATAAAAATGTTAATATTATATCTCTCCCTATTCGTATGAGGAATGCATTCGAAATAGTAAGTGATGGGTGGGGCCCTCTATAGCCCCTTGTTACATTGGTAGGTCTCATAAGAAAATTTACTGTCTTGACACAAGGCATTGAAAACAAAATAATTTGTAGTCTTGGAACGAGGCCTTAACTATGTGGTTATGATGTCCGGTTTTATGCACTCCCTCATTATGAAATTTGTTATTACATGTGATTATTCAACTAGTAGAATATCCATGTGAATGTTTATGTGATAATGTTTGACTTTTTTCCATAGTATGTTTTAGTTTAAGCTTAAAAGGCTGTTGTTTTTATTACACATATTTCCTTAAAAGATTATAGCTTCCACTTAATTATTTACCCTTGATGAGCATATGATTATTCGACTATGTGATTATAATGTCTAGTATTCTACATTCCCTCGTTATGAAATTAGTTATTACATTTGATTATTCGATTAGTAGAATATTCATGTGCATCTTTATGTGCTAATGATTGACTTATTTTTTCCATATTATGTTTGAGTTTATTTTTAAATGGTTGCTATTTTTATTTCACATATTTCTTTAAAAGATTATAGCTTTCGCTAAATTATTTACCCTTCTAAGCATCTGAGCTCACCACATTCTTATATATTGATTTCCCAGTATTCAAGAAGTGTATTAAGAATGATATAAAGGGTTAATCTAGGGGAATAATGGAGTTATCAAAGGATTATTTATGTTGTGTTTTTATATGTAATGAAACATTCATTTATGCAATATATCTTTCGAGACTGATAAACTGATCGGTTCTTCAAGACTTGATTCCATCTAATCAAGCGTACGATATGTAATAATGCACTGGCTTTGGGTAACTATGGTCAGGGCAATAAATTATGGAAGTACCAAAACAATTGGAATGTTTTTTCTTGGGTTTGACTACATGAGTTGTTTTTACTAAAATTAATGTCAATTATAAATCAAAATGATGAACTTGGATTTATAGCAGTCACAACCTCCATTTTATTAAGGAAAGATTGAATGCTACACATCTCAGATGACTCATTGATCATTTTCCTAAAGTATCAAAAAAATCAGAATGTGTTTTCTCAGTTTTGAGTATGTTTGTTGTTTTTTTGTTTAATATTGATGTCACTTTTGAATAAAAAAGATGGAATTAGACTCATACCGGTCACACCATGAATCAAATAGAGGTGCGGCAGGTCCATAAATTTCACAAAGATCATACACATTGTTTTCTTAAAGTAGAAAAAGAACCCGAATGTTTTTCTCATTTTTTAGTATGTGAGTTGTTTTTCTACTAAAATTTATATTAATTTTGATGAAACAAATATTCACTTGGAGTCACATTGTATGTTAGATTAAGTTGTAGATAAATTCTATATGTCCCAAATGAATCATGGATTGTCATACTAAAGTATCAAATCAATCAGAATGTGTTTTCTCAGTTTTGAGTTTGTAATCAATTTTTATTATTAAAATAAATGTCTGTTTTGAATAAAAAGGCGCACATTGAGTCATACCAATCACACCATGTGTCGGATTTAGGTGAGCCTAATCCCTACACATAAAAAATGATGTATGGCTAATTTTAATAAATTACCACGACAATCTGAATGTGGTTTACTAGTTTGGGTATGTTCATTGTTTTTTTTACTAAAATTAATGTCAATTTTGAATAAAAAAGATTCACTTTGAGTGATATTGGTCACACTATGCGTTGGATAGAGGTGAGGCTAATCCCTATACATCACAAATGACATATGAATCATTTTCCAAAACTACCAAAAATATTCGACATGTTTCCTCTATCATGAGTGTGTGAGTTGTTTTTTACTAATATTAATGTCAATTTTGAATAAAAAGACGCACTTGGAGTTATAGTATGCATTGGATGGTGGTGGATCTTAATGTTACAAGTCCTTAATGACTCAATAATTTTTTTTACTAAAGTATAAAAAAAATTTGAATGTGTTTTATCAGTTTTCAGTATGATAGTATTTTTTAATAGAATTTATGTCAGTTTGGAATAAAATAGAAAACATGGAATCATTCTGGTCACAACGTGCATTGGGTTAAGGTTCATCTGAACCATAAAATTATAAAATGAGGTATTTATCATTTTTCTAATGTACTAATGAAACCCCCATGTGTTTTCTTGGTTTTCTAATTTTCAGTTATTTTAATAAAATTAATGTCCCTTTTGAATAAAAAAGACTCACATTGAGTCATACAGGTCACACCATGCATCATATTGAGTTTTTGAAGATCCATACACATCACAAATGTTGTATGGATATTTTTTCCTAAACTACCAAAACAATAAAATAAATTCTTTGATTTGAGTACACCACATGTGTTTTCACTATAATTTCATTTTAAATGAAAAAGACGCATAATGGATCTTATCTTAAGTGAAAAATGTTGTGTGAACTTTTAAATAATTTTTATAAAATATCATGGGATCATAATTATTCCACTTCATGTCCCAAAAATTGTTTTTTGTATTCAAGTCAGTGCTTCTTATCCTACTCTGCCTCAATCTCCAACTCAATCTTTTCATCTGCCTCCTCCACCATGTCGGTCTCTGACTCTAACTTTTCCTCCTCCTTCGCCTCTACTTCCACCTCTACCTATACCTCCACCTCCACCTCTACCTCATCCTCTTCATTTTCCAAACAATTTTATTGTTTATAGGACAACGCTTCTAAACAGATTGATTTCTTACATTAATATTATCTTTGAGAAAGAGAACGAAAATAATATATAATCTTTTTAACACTAATTATTCACACCCAAAATATCCTTTAAAGGTCATAAATAATAGTGGATCTAAAACATAGTATTTCATAAACTAAATTTGTTTCCATCATACATTATGAAAATGAATATGTTTCCCACTCATCTATAAAAAAACTAATTTCTTCATTTGAGTAATTCATTTTTTAGAAATCATGATAGTACTAAAAAATTATAAACAAATAAATGATTATGATATATATTTAATGAAATTTTTATTACCTTCTAAAATTACCTTTGGGGATACTTTTTTTCTCTTTCTGTATGATTTCTCTCATAAAATTGCAAACATAATATCCAAAACTAACTTTATTATGTTGTTTAAAACACAATAGAAACACTGTCCAAAAAAATTAATACATTTTGAAATGTTTTTGTAGTTAAATATATCTATATATACCTTAATTTTTTTCCATTTTTTTTCAATCCATAATCTTTATCTTATTAGACACCGACCTCATTCCATGATATATCCTATATTTATTGACCTGCCTATAATAAAAAAATTATTGTTCAAACACAAACTGAACGTATAATTTGATGGTTATCTAAAAGATGTTGATTCTAGTGTTTTTCATATTCACAATAAACATCATGTGTGGTTGGTTCATTATAAATTCATACATTGAATCCAATATATAAATATTTAGGGTTTCTATGTTAATAGATATTAGTATACAGTTCTTCCTAAAAATGAAAATAATAATGTTTTGAAAAAAATAAATATATATTTATGTGATTAGATCATAGAGTTTTACCCTTACATTATAGGAATAAAAATATCCTATTGTATGATTATTTTTTATTAAACGCTTCATGTAACCCATCTCTTTTCTTCTCCATTTCTTTTATTCCAATGAAATTTATATCATAGATATGATACTAGGATTAGTGAATCCAAATCGTGCTTCCCAAAATCATCTATTTATATAGTTGTAATATAAATTTATGTACAAAATATGAATAGTTATTAACTTTTTTAAGCATATTTATATCACTATTTGGATAGATGTATTATAAAAATGTACCATATGTATATATTCACAATAGGGTCACCCACCAATTAATTTATGAGAATCTCATTTAGAGACTCAAGACCAATTATGTGTGTAATGGAATTTCCATATATTTCATCCTTATAGTGAATGTAAGTAATAGATTTATCTTTAAACGGGGTCTCTGTATGAATTCGTAATGTTATTAATGGTTGGTCTAGAATTGGTGTAGAGAAGTTAATCTCAGAAGTTTTCTTTGTTTTCATGGTTGATTCACTAGATTTTCTTTATTCAACCTTTCGTTTTTTCACCGCTTTTATAATATGTAATATCATACTTCACATTACACCTTTTATCATAAAATTTTATAGGTTTTTCATATGAAATTTTTTGTTAAATAGGTACCTCATATATCTTTATAATATTAGAAAACCATGCTATTAATGCACCATAATCATCTTTCATTGTTGTAATATCATGATCATCGTGTGGAATAGGAAACTCAACAGTCAGATCATAAGCTACATGAATCCCCACTATCATGTGATATTTTGCGAGGGGTTGATTATTTATCCAGTCTCCTAGAATATTATACACTTTAAACCTCTAAAAATAGAGGTACATCAGTTTAGAAAGACAAAAATCACAAACAATTTCACATTACAAAATTTTTGTAATATAAAGTTATTAGAAGCTCTTTTATTCACATTTAAGAGAATGGTTAATGAATGAATTGATTACCTTGTGTATGGTTTGGGAGTAATTAGTAGCCTCAAAGCTAGTGGGATCATTTGGATAATGTTCGGATGTTTTCTCCACCTCTGGTTCACTTTGATCTTTTCTTATACATTTTTCTACCAAACCATTCTGAAAAATAATATCTTACAATTAGTCTACTGGTGTATACATTCATCTTATCAAATTATATTTATCTTTATGTGGGTTTTTTCTCTCAAATATGTTCTATGAGGGACTCCAAAACCTAATCCTCTAATACAACCCTATTTTTCAGGCCACTTCAATGCTACTAAAAGTCACTTTTCTTCTAATATGGTGGTTACTGATTACTGTGTTTGAACCAAATAAAAAATATGAAAATATTTATTCTATGTAATATTTATATAAATAATAAATAATTAAATGTTTTTTATACTTACATACACATCCAATACTAATTTTTTGATTTCCATAGCACATGATATGGGATGAAAGTGGCATTAGATTTTGTTTCATCAGTCATTATATAAACTGAGGATCATTTTTATTTAATATCACATAATTAAAATTTTATTTTTGATTTAAAATGCATACCAATATATTATCTAATTAAGCATACCTCATCCTTCCGTTCTGATAGGGATGTGATACTTTTGATTCATGTTCATTATTTTCAACACTCTTTTTTTGTTCCATAAATTAGAAATTTTGAATCAAGCTAGACAAAATAAATAATGAAAAATATTATATTATTGATCGCAATGCACCTATAATGATTTATCATTGATACTATTAATTAAATTAGTCTATGATTCCTACTTTATAATGTGTGAAAAATAATGTGGTGGGTGGGGATTTATTCCCCCCTCAGTATCCCTAAGATTTAACTTCGTCAGAATAGTTTGTAACCCTTTATGGGATTTTTCAATGACTATTAGAAAAATATTATTACAAAAATATTATGGAATAAATAATGTATGGAAGGAGTAATGAAAACTAAATCAACATTTCATTATATAATTTTTCAGTAAAACTAAGAAAGTATATTTCAACATTATAGTTATATCATTTCAATGGATTTTATTTTTTTTCAAGTTTGATGCGGTGCCGTGAGTCAATATCAATAATCACATTAATCCTCATTGTATCCCCAATATAACTAATACATATTGACTTTTTGGGGTCAATAGGTTGTCCACATTGATTCCAACTAACCTCAAATTTTATAACCTAACAGCTTGCGTTGATACTTTTATTAAAAACTAGGACACGGCATCATTGTTGTTTTTTTTCATTTTTTTCGTCATCATGTTGTTGATCTTATAATAATTATATAGTTTCACCATCAATAATATATTCATTCTTGGCATAGAAAACATTATCATGTCCATAATCCATTGTCTATATGAGTAGTCAAGAATTTAATTTAACATGAACAACAACAATGCAATACACTCCATTCATAAAAGAAAAAAACTGGAAGCATCTTGCATGAAGTCATGAACATTGATATAATACTTAGTTACTATAGTACAACTAACCTTTACAAAAGTTATTTAATATGTCCTTGGGCACTTGATTTCATTCCATATCTTCATGATGGGTGGAATTCTAGTTTGAAAGAGGGAGTCCAATCCATCGTTAAGAGATAGAAGACAATTAAGTGTCCATGGATTAAAGTGTAATATGAACCTACACTAATGGAATCACTAAAAAATTATCCTAAATTGATATATAATAGCCATATTATATGGATTCTCAAATAAATCATTCATATCATAATATATGATATTGTCATAATACAATATGAAATTTGTTTATTTAAAAAACTAATATATTAATGCATTTTATACCTAAATAAAAAGTCTCTCTAAGACTTATGATTTTAAGGGAATCATCCTATGATCATTAGAGGGATAAAAAACCTAAAAAGGTCCAATTTATCTCAAGGATAAATGTGAGTGGAAGTAAAGAAAAAAATACATATGGAATACTTGTAATATAGTATCAGTGGAATATATATTTAAGAATCAATAAAATATGTTTGATTTATAACACTGAAGAAGCAATAAAAGTATTTTATCATTTAAAAAGATTACCTTATCCTTCAAACACAGGAATATTCATAAGGAATCTTGATTACCATAGGTGTGCTAGTGCCTTAAGCTAGTGATAAATATTGATCAAATAAGAAAATAGGTCTGGATATTTAATTTAACAAAGGGTTAACTACAATTGGGGTATCATATCTCTATTTTGTGCATTTTGGACATGGATAACAAATTACCATGCCTTATAGAACATAAATAAATAAACCATCAAAAGTATATTATAACAAATTTTTCTTCTCTCGATGATTATTCACTATGAAAGATGGATTTTAAAATTATTTTTTATCCTATAAATTAATTATCTATCAATTTTGATTATTAATTCTATTGATAAATCACATCTCATGGTTTTCTAGATCAACTATCTAACCATGGACAACTTAATTACTTTTTAGAAATACACTATTTATATATTATTGTGTGTTTCAATGTCCATTTACCAAATTATTTCTCTACTCTACCCAATATATGATTTTTTTTTAAAAAATCAACATACTTTTCTCACCAATGAAATTCCCCAACACTGTTTGTAACGCATGTTTAATTTTTAATAATAATCTCGAATTAATTAAAAAAACAAAACTCTTAAAACATTAATCATAAAAATAATTCTAGGAACATGATTGATTATTTCAATTTTTTTTGAATTAAATAAAAAATTAGTCATTATAATTATAAATCGAACTAACCCATTTAATGGTTTAACAATTTAAATTAATAACCAGAATTTATAAAACATGTTTTACTGATTTTTACACATACCTTGGTCTCTATATGTTCATCACCCAGAAATGAGCGCCAAAAATTGGAAACCCACAATCCTTAAAAACCCATATTTTTAAGCCTCTATAATACATAATATAGTATATAAGGTCAAATAAATTTGAGAAACTACGTATATTTTGGAACCATATATTATTCAAATGAAGAGAAATCTAATGTGGGATGAGGGGACTTCTTGTTAATGTTGAGAGGAGATTAAAGCATCTATGTGTGTCTCTAGGGATAAATGGGATAGGCTATAAAATACATATAAAAGGAGAAAAAATGAAATAGAACCATAGTAGATGTATTTCAGTAGAGGGCTGATGAGATGAATGGTTATTCATGTTCAAGAATGTCACAAAAACACAAAAATAAAAACCCAAAACCAAAAACAATGATATATGATGAGTATAAAATAGCATAGATTGGATTATATCCTTGATTAATCTGAGGGAATATGGATGAGTCGCACCAGCAATAGAGGAGTTCCATGAGATCTTGAGAATCATTACTGACTGTGTTGTGGTTAGAGTTTTTTAAATAGATTTAGGACAATTTTAAGAGCTCTTTCAAAAAATCACTAAAAATATCCCTTTTATTAGTGCTAAATTTAGAAGCAATAATAAATATTTCTTTTAGCAGTGATTTTTTAGTGATGATAAATATTGAGCTATATCAGGTCTAACAAATTACAGATTAAATAAATATTTATCAAAACTATAGTTTTAGCACTGATAAATATATATTTTAACTGCGCTTAATTAGTACTGTTATTCTTTTTGTAATTATAACTATTGAAATATAATTAAATAACATGTTATAATTATATAAATAACTTTATTATAATATTATAATTATTTAAATAAAATTAAATATTTATATAAAAATATATAAATAGTATTCTTAAAATAATGATAATTATATATAATAATCATTAATATAGTAAATATGCATTTCCCAAATGGGGGTGTCCTAGTGGTTGGGTATTTCTCTTAGTTCCTTGTAGTCTGGGGGTTCAATTCCTTCTTGTTGTGTTTTAATATCTTTATTTCACCCCCATTGACTTAATCCCCTCTATTTTGATTGGCAGTGTGGGGTGGGGAGGTTTTATGTAGTATCAAACAGACAGCGAAGGGAAATCATATGGTTCTTTAACCAGTTTACTAGTGGTGAGCCACTCAATTGGAATCTTAATACATGTAATGGAGGGTGTTGTGGTTTCCATTCAAAGAAAATAGTAAATAAAAAATTCTTATTTATTTCTAAATATTTATTTAAAAATATATTTTTAACATTATTAATGGAAACATAATCTTAAATACATGCATTTTAAAAATGAGTGAAGATGATTAATTCAAAATGATTACACTTTAAAAATATTGAAAAATGGATATGTTTTTTTTAATAAAGTATATGTTATTAAAAAGTTTTGGGTATAAATATATTGATTTCGATGAATACAAATTCAAAATACTAAAACAGAATAAATTAATAAATATAAATAAATAATAAAATATGATCAAATTTAAAAATAAAATAAGAAATAAAAAACATGAAAAAAGAATACCCTAAATGAACTTAAAAAAAACAAATGAAATTGACTAATTGAAAACGTAATATATATTAAATGTATCATGCTATAATGAAATTATAAAATATTCTGATATTGGAATAAATTACACAAATATTTGGTGTATGTGTTTATATATTCTGCATAGATATACAAGTGTGTTCATTTGAGAATAAAAATGCATTAATATACATAAATATATATATACATGAAATAAATGCAACACACTATGTTTAATATAGGTTAAACTGAAAAATCGAACAACATTAAAAATGAATAAGACATTAATATGTTTTTAATAAATATTGTACATATGTATTACACTTATTCATTTAATATATCTATATTTAATATAAATTGTTTATTAATAGTTATAATCAATATATTTTTATAGTAAATTTATTCATTTTTTTCAATAATTATTTAATGAATAAAATGATTGAAAGTTTTCTTAAAATAACAATTTTTTTCTATTTGTTTAAATTTTCATTTATTCTTGACCATTATAAGTGCTAAAAAAGAACTGATAAAGGGAAACATCTATTAGTTCTAAAAGCACACTGATAAAGGAAACCATTTATTAGAGCAAAAATACACCCTGATAAAGGTTATCTTTTATCAGAATAGATAATGGTTGCATTTTTTGTGTGCTTTTTTTTAGTTCTTATAAAGGGGTTCTTTAATCAACACTTATTTTAGCATTGATAAAGATGAACTTTATCAACGGATTATTTGAGCACTGATAAATGCCAGCACTATTATAAGTGGGGTTTGTATTAGTGTTATTTAGGGTTTTTATTTGACACTTGACACAAATATGACATGACATATTCACTACCATGGTTTTGGATATTGGTTTTCAGTTTTGAATTCATCATGTGATGCTTGGTCTTATATTATTTTTTAAATCATGTTGGTATCGTCTTATTATCATTTCGATGTTGTCATTAATATACATTATAGTACTAATTCGATAAAGAGGGTAGAATCACCCCACCGTATATATTAGAACCTTGCTCTGAGTCAGAAGCCTCTAAAGTAAGGGGGGTGCTCCTGAAGTTACATAACTAATCGTCTTATGGAAATGTCATGTGGAACCCTCGTAGGGACATTACAAAATATAATACCCAAATATGGGTGACTTTAAAACCCATAAACTATCATCCAAAATATTGAAAAATTCATTAAAAACCACAAAAATTATAAACCTTCTTCACTTAACATAATAAAATTTATTATAAGTGTGTTTGATCACGAATTATATATTGACAACACTATACTGCACAACAACTATATTAAATTCATTATCTTCTATACTTTATCTTTTCTATCTTATCATCAATTTCGCTATTCGTTATATCAACAATCCCCCCTTTGGATTTTTTTGAAACCATTAAACATAAATCAATCTTCTAACTCAGTGTTACTATAAATAAATCATTATTAAATAATTTTATGAGGAATTGACTAAACTCAGGATAGGAAACAATAACACTGAATAATAACACAACGTATCCCATAATATTGATTTATATACAATTATTCATAACTATATTTATTTATATATTTTGAAACCAAATAATAAAAATTTTCCCTTTACACCTATGAAAAATAGTTCCCTAAACAAGTATAAAACATGTTTTTGTGTACATTACCATTATACATGTTAGAACAGTTCACAAAAAATAGAAATATTCATATGTCACTGCTTAAACCTTTTAAAAACTTCCTATAAATATATAGAGTCCCTTTAAATAAGATATATATACCCCATTAGCTAAAACTCCTATCTTTTAATTTTCCTCTTATATAGTTTTCCTCACAAATTTTTAACTACATAAATGGATAAACATAAAGGGGTTGACATTTTCTTTCTTCTCTTGAAAAGAATATCAAAAGAATAACGAAGAGTGAGGATGAATTGATCATGCGTTAACATTTCTTGATTAATGTCATAGATTTATTCTTCAAAATCCGTGTCTTAGAATTCTACTCCCCCTGGAATCACAAACTCCTTTATCATCAAGATTCTTCTCCCACTCCAATTTTATAGTTTTCAGAAACAATATGGTAAATTTCTTTAGTGATATGACATTCTCAAGACTCATTAATTTTTTTTCTCATCACTTTTTTTGGCATTTATATTTATAAATTTGGTTGTATTATATTTAAATATAATATATTTCAACTTATTTATTTGTAAAATATATTATCTCTAATATCACATTTCCATATTTCTGTTTGAGTAGGCTTTTTTATCCACCTTTTCTTTATGAATACTCTTCATAAGATTATCTTATATGTTCTTCTTATGGGACATGTTCTTCTCTATCTTTTTATTCTCTTTTCTCTAACATGAAATAATATTGGATATTATTGTTGAATATATTTAATCATTAGGATCAAGATAAATCATTTAGTGATATAAAATATTTATTTCATATCCGGCATACTTTATGTAGGTATTGAAAATAGTTAATTGACTTCACACTTTTTATGGAATCACATTCTACATGACTTTGTTTGTTTTCAAAAAAATTATCCCTGAACATTTGTGAATTTATTCCCTATTTATGGACTAAAATGTGATTCTTATAAACTATGAACATCACATATAATTCCTATATACTCCATGCAACCAATAATGGATATAAAAGTTCAATCTATTTATGAAGTCTCATCTCTATCTAGCTGCTGTAGCATTCGGAAATTCATTATTTTAGAATACTTAGTAGCCTCTATTTGATGTATATAATAGTATACTATACATATGTTCACATTTTTATGTATACTTTTTACTATTTTTCTATTAAAAAATAATATCACTATTTCATTCAAATTTATACTTCTTTAAAGGAAAAATATTCTAAAATGCATCATATTTTGTATCTCTATTCACTATATTCAACATCAATAGGGCATCAAACTTTTCACCAGTGACACTAGGATTTGTATTACTCATTGTATGAGATTATTATTAATTAAAACAATATTCATGTATAATTTCATCCAAAACACTCTTCTCTTTATTTGACTGATCATCAACTACACATAAGGTATTAGAAAATTCATATTTAAATTATATTATAATGTTCCATTTCCCCGGTATTTCCATTTTGAAAGATCAAACATCAATAAATTATGAAATATACATATCGTTCAATAATTCAAACATTTTTTCCTCCTTGGTGAGTAAATATTTTACTTCTTTAACACTAATGATACACTCAACTTCCTTTTTTGAATTCATCATTATCAAATTTTACTATATTTGATGCATTATTTGTAAGATATTAGACATCATAGAGGCATGTACATGTTTAATTTTTTATTTCAATCAGTTAAATTTTGGTTAATTTATTTTTTGGGGGTGTATGAGGGGGTTTGGGGGTGTTACGTGGGTTTGGGACATGAAGGGAAGGGAAATCAGGATACTCTTTTCATGTTGAACGGTTAGTGAAAAATGTGTTAAGGGGAAGGCCAAACCATGAGAACATGGACAAAGGCATTCATCAGGGTTGCCAAACTGTTTGTAAAACCATTTTAGCCTGCCCAATTAATTTTTTGGATTAACCCTTCTTGGTAAGAGGCTGGAGCACAGTTTACAAACCATAAAGCCAAACAATACACCCCATGAAAAGGTATGAATTTACAAAATGACCCATTTGTATTTTAATTTTTTCACCATATTTCTTCCCCATTTATTATTATATCAACTCTAAGGATGAACGTAGAGAACACAATCTTCCACGCTATCATTCTCCTTTGGAATTATGGTGGTATTAATGAAATATGATCATTTTGTGGCTTATGGGTCATTAAAATTGATTCCTCATGAAAGGAACCACCCCAATCATGATCATATGTTAGCCACAATAGTATATTCATTGAAGTGTTGGTGACACTACATGTTGGTTGAATAGTTTATAGTTTATACAGATCATAAAAACACAATGTACCTTCGCTCATAGTGTGATTAGAATATTTTTAAGGGAAGATGGGTTGAGTAAATTTAGTCTTTCGACATTGAGTTTTTCTACACACTGGGAAAGGTGAATAGAGTTGAAAATTCATTGAGTTAGAAGACTCAAAATCATGGATTATAGAATCCAATTCATAAAAGAGGATGATGGAATTGTTTTCCAAAATGCATCTCAAGGTGCTGGATAGGAATGGGCAAGTGAACATTGCATCTTTGTTGGCTGAGTCCATTCTTTTTGATCCAGATCCAATAGAATCAACTTCATGATATAAAATTGTTCTCTATAAAGGAATGCATTAAAGGTGGGAAGTCACCTTCATGGTGAAATTTTGGTGGTTATAGGATCTTTTATGATCGTTACCATTTGGTTGTTCCAGTATGTATGGAAGATGAGTTCATGCAATAGTTTCATGAGTTGAAGTGGGTGGTGAATACCAGTTTGACTAAAATGTATTTTTATTTCTATAGGATGTATTGGTGCTCAAGAATGAGGATAGAAGTTGCTGGATTCAGGGAATGATGCCTTATTTTCCATTTGGTGATGGATGAACATCATTTAATTGGTGGTTTGTTGAATCCATTAATCATACCAAAGTATAAATGAGATGACATTATGATGGAATTTTTCATGGGACATATTAAGATTCTTTGTAAGAATGATGTAATCTAGGTAGTTTTGGATCAGTTGACTAAATTGGATCACTTAATTCTGATTCTAGATACATTCACTATATATTAGTTTGGTGAGATGTATTTTTGGTATATAGTATAGCTGCATGGAGTGCCACTAACTATAGTTTCATATACTGATTCACATTTCAAATCATTCATCTAGAATTGATAATTGAATGTTCTTGGTACCCAGATGTTTTTGAGTATGACATTCCACCCATATAAAAATGGGAAATAAAAGCATACTATTCAGATATTGGAAGACATTCTGAGATATTGTTTCCAAGATCTTAGTGGAAAAAGGGAGAAAATCTTGCCACATTTTGAGTTTTTCTACAAAAATAGTTTCAGGATATGAATTAGATGGAACTATTTGATTCATTCTATTATAAACCATGTATATCTCTTTTATATTGGTTAAAGGTTGGGGAATTATAGTTATTGGTATTGAGTCTCATGCAGGAGGTGTCGAAAAAAGATCACTTGATTCAGATGTGTATGAAAACAGATCAGAGTAGGAAGAAGTCATATATAGGTGATCATTGTAGAGCTAATGGTTTTTTATTTGGTGATCGTGTGTTCCTTTGGGTGTCTCCAAGGTTAGGCCATCGTTGGATTTAGAAATAGGGAAAGCTGGAACCCAGATAGATGGGGCCATTTTAGATTGTAGAGACTATTGGGATGGTGGAATACTGATTGGCTCTTCCATATCTATATAGTGGTATTCAAGATGTTTTTCCTGTTTCATAGCTTCATTAGTATCACCCTAACTGATAGCATGTGGTTGATGTCAAGGATGTAAAACATGTGGTTGATGCATCCTTCGAGGAGCATCCACTTCAAATTGTGAATAGGGTGGAGAGAATTTTTTCATGTGTGACCATGTACTTAGTTTCAGTCCTATAAAAGAACGGAAATTATTTGGATGAAAATTGGGAAATATTGTCAAATATGTGGTCCTAGTGGTGTAATTTATTATTTTCCAGATTCTCAATGATGCTCTGGAGAAAGGATCTAGGACAAGCTGTTATAAGGATGGGGGGTTTTAAGATCCCAGGATTCATGGAGGTATTTCATGGTATAAATTTTGAATTAAATATGTTATTGTTGGTTAATAAAAAAATTGGGTGTATGAGGAGGTTCAAGTGTTATTAGGGGTTTTGGGACTAGAAGGTATGTGATGTTTGGATATTATGTGCATGTTTCATGGTTGGCACATGGTTAGTGAAAACTGTGTGAAGAGGAAGGCCAAACTATGCAACATTGGATAGAGGCATTCTACATGGTTGGTGCATGGTTTGTAAAACTATGTGGGCCTTCCCAGCTAAACATGTTGCTTAAAACCCTTTGGTTAGAGGTTGGTGAACTGTTGGTGCACTGTTTGGGAAACCATGTGGCCAAACCATATGCCCCATTAAAATGTGTGAATTTACAAAACATCCCCAGCAGGATTTTATGTGTTTCACCCGATTGCTTACCCACATCTTCTCTTATCTACCCTAGTGATGAACCTAGATGTCCCATTCTTTTAAGAGATCATTATCCTTCTATTATAGGATGTTTGGGGAACCTTTGGGTGTGAATCAATGCACTGATTATGTCTAACATTCCCCTTATTTATCTATTTCAGATTAGTGCTTGTAAATTTGGATAACTCCATCCAAATACCAAATACCCTATTTTTACATATTATTCAATTTCAAGTATTGAAGGGGCACCAAAATATATATCTAAGGCTAAGGTTAAGAGTTTTTCATCACCAAAATCGAGGTAGGTGGTTTACTAGTTTTATTCCATATTTTTTATAGATTAGTGAATGTGTGGTTGTGATATTCCTTCACTATTGATGAGAATTATTTTTACTCAAGTAGGAATTAATAAAATGTTTGGGTAATTGATTACATAATCCCCTCATAATTCCCATGGGATGCCTTGAGTATGGTAATCGTGATTTATGGAAACCCATGGGGTACGAAAATATTTTTGATCTTGGAAAATGGTAAAGTTATGCCTAGATTTTATTTTGTATAAATAAATTACATGATAAATTTTTCCACTTGATTAGTTGGTTTTATGGGTCACCAATTCTAGTGGTATCTGGTTGTTGTCATTGGAATAAAGTATTTTTTGAGAAAATGTGAAAATGGTTAAATGTGATAACATGAATTCATTAAATGACATGTGGTTTTTAATTGAAATGAGTTAAATGGGATATTCCTAATAAATGTTAATTTTACTAATGGGTTAAGGAATGATGATGATATATATATTAAATTAATTGTGAATTGGAAATTTCATATTCTTTGTTATTATTGGTTTCTAATATGGTATATTTTCTAAAATGATAAACAATAATGTGCACATAGATTGGTGGTGTGGGATAATGTACTGAGGCTCCTCTCAAGAACTAGGTTGTGATTATTCTCTAAACTATCCCCTAGAATGCATGGGTTATTGTGTTAGAAAAATGATCAAGTCCCTAATGGTTTCATTAGATGAAACTACATGGACTGATGCTCTATGGTAAGTGTGATGTAAATGATTTTAAAATGGTTTTCCCTTGTGAGATTTAGAAGTTGACTTATTCCTCATTCTTAGAAATTGATAGACTTAGTCCATTGTGTAAATAATTTAAAGGCCTAATCCATGGAAAAATTATGAAATTCCCTAAAGTATATATTTTTAACTAATGGATCCACAGTTTTCTTTTGTTACCTTTTCAATTATTTTTTACATGTGTACACTATCTTTTTAGAATATATATTTTCTACACACTATTGGTGATTGCATACTGATTTATACTGACACCCTACCTAGGCCGTCATTGGGTGCCCGAGTAGATATCTTGTTTTCTTGTCCAGACAAGGGTAAAGTCACTATAATGGGATGTTGAGTTGGGAATGGTATGTTATTTAATGGGTATCCGAACATGGAGTTATGTCTCATTTTAGGGAGTGATCTATTTGTCTTTTTTTTGGGCTTCCTTTCAAACATGGCATTGTCACCATGACATGGCATGTTAACTTGTTGGGTTGTGGTTTGTACTATGTTTTGGATTCGGTCATTAATGAATAATCCTAGTTTATTGGATATTTTTTCCTTTTTTATATAATATTATATGTGGATTATATTTAAAAAGAGGGTATAGTCTCCACAGATTATTTATTAGACTTTCATTGCTAGTCAGAAACCTTTTGCATACATGGATATTCACATGAGGTCATGTGGAAACATGGCTCAGAGAACCATTTAGTGGCTTCCAGGTCGGGGAAATTACATTCTTCACTCTCTTTTTTCCTTCCTCCATCTTAATAGCCTTAGATTTTTTCTTATTATATTACATTTTATAACCATTTTATATTCATGTAACTATTCGCCACAACATGATGAAACCTTTTCTTCTATATTTGATTCGTATTAACTTTTTAGCTCTTTAAAATCAATTATTGTAATGAATGTATTATAACCTCTAGCACATAATGAAACAACACTATTATACAATCACTCGATGCTTCATCATTATTTGAAAAATAACACCATTTTTCATAAAATACTATTGATTTATAGAACTACATAAAGAAAAAACCCATCCTATAAAATTATATGAATAATCCCTTAATGTTTCAGGAGAGGAATCCTCTTTAAATTCCCATCTATATTATTCTAGATTTATAAATGTTTCAATGAAGTGTCCAGTACAACCATAACTGAAACACTTCAAAGGTAAATTTATGGGAATTATACCCTTTACTTTTCATATTAATTTTGAGATGAGGGACATGATCTGGTCAATTTTTTTTAGCATATTTATCTGAATCAAAACATCCAACTTTGTCTATATATTCATCCATAATTTTTATTTAGTACATATAATTATTCACTATTTAAAATGTGAACCACTTTTTAAATGAACTCGTATTCATTGGAGTTCCTTTATTTCTTATCTTATATGAAACCAGGATATTGTGTATGTCATCCAAAGAAATTATGTCACTATAATTTTATTATAGAAGAGAAACATTAGAATTAAATAAATATGTTGTGATAATAATTATCTTCTAGACCATTTTTGACTACTTAAGAATCTCATAAAATAATCTAATGGTTCTTAATCCCTCATTGTCCCTAGTAAAGAATTTATCTATTGATTTACCTTAAATCAAATGTAAATATTTATAATTCAATAAATAAGTCTATAAATTAGAACTTTTGACATTGAAATTTCTATTTTAGATATTTTTTAGAATATCCCAAATTCATTTAATGTTATTTATACCCATTTCCGTTAAAAAATAATTTTCACGATGTGAGCATTGATTGACAGTTTTTTGGAATCCCATAAAATTTCAAATTTTTTCTATCGTCCTTAGTCAAACAGGAACTTTGTGGAACTGGTGTCAGACCATCAATAAGAATTTCACGCTCATCCATAACTAAAAAAGGTAAGTATGGAAGAATAATTTCCTTCTAGACATTGTAATTTTTTACATTGAATGTGGGAACATTATTTTCTCACCATGTTGATATTATACATAATAGATAAAAACCAAAATCACTATTTCAAATTCACTAAAAACATTAAAAAAGAAACTCAGAAAAGTTTTAAATTATTAAAGAGATTGAAAATCTAAAATATTGAAGGAGTCCAAAATCATCAACAAAAATAAACGTCAAACTTATTAATCATTGTAGGAATCATTCACTGCTATGATATTATCTTTGATAAAAAATAGAATATTGTACATTCACTATTGGGGAGGTTAATTAGTGACCAATATTCCTTTTCTCGTTTTTAATGATTCTTCTTATATTAACATGTATCCCTTATTTGAGTGAGTTATTTCATTGTTTAAATTACATACATTTAGGAATGTAAAGAATCAAGGACACCTGATGTACATGTTTTTATACCTTAAATGATGACATAATCCTTTGAATTATCTGGAATCACATGAGAAAAAAAGATGAAAACAATACAGTGTGAATACAATTGGTAGTTTATATACATGAATAATAAAATAAGATTCAACAATGTTATTTAGTATCAAGTCATTCGACAATTTTCAATATTTTTTGATATTTAATGTTCTAAGGGTTCTCTTTTTCAACTAAATAGATTTTATCCAGAAATTTATATTGTTATCACACACTTCTTCATAATATATTAGTAGTGTGACTTCTTCCTTTATCCACATCACATTTTACTTGTGTGATGATAACACACACAAACCATGAGTGCACTCTTTCTATATTTCTCCTTCTACTTTCACTGCTATAAGTAATATTTCTCTTTTTCTCTATATATGTGGACTTCACTACACTCAAAATTTCTCATAAATGATAATTTCGATTATTTTTTGCATTGAAATCATAGTTGGGGAAAAATGGCCAGTTTTGGGTAAATATAATAGACCACCGACTCTGAAGGACCATGCCAGGGCAGAAAGACCTACTGCACAAAAGTTCCCACATGTTTGCACAGGGATGGAATTCCACACACAACTCAGTTACCACAAAATTTGATGTATAGTTCCATTGGTACTTCTCTAACCAATGGCCTTTCTAAGGACAATACAAACATGAAACACATGATTTGTGCATGAAATCATTTCTACATGGAACAAAAATTTTTGTTCACTATATAAAACATCAATCTCTTGATGTTGTGTATCCAAGACCAAATGGAAAAAGTTGGGTCTATGTGCAACTCGACTAGCATGCCTAATGGGTTCCACACCAACTAAGGGGTATTTCATTTAGATATTGAATCTCACCCATCTCTTTAGGATGATCTATGTTAGAAGAACCGTCACTCCCATGCATGAAAGTCGTTATATTCCATGAAATCACACATCATGGACCACCCAAGGTTTAGAATCCTTCAAAAAAGACCTCCTTTGGGCCCAATCGTGACTTGGCCCACGCTTGAGTGATCCTTAAGCAACATCCTTGAATTTATTTTGGGATTTTATAAAGTAATCTATCTATAAAAACCCATTATTTTCCTAAAAAACATAAAATCAGGTGTGCACCTACCCCTTGAAACTTTATTTCCTTCCCTTATGCTATATCACCCTGCTCATGCAACTCTTGCACGTAACCCAACCTTGTCACATGAAATAATTTATTGGTCACGTACCTCACATACCATATACCTCTAGTTCAGCCCTACTTATTTCTTCTAAGCATATGTATTTTAACCCACTTTCTTATGGGCATGGGGAAAATAACCTAAACCCAGTGACTGAACACCCCTCCACATTTGTTCCAATGCCATGGCCCACCAAAAGGCATATGATTTGTGGTCATGTAATCCCTAGGAGTAATAAGGGGTAATACCACACATGACATGTATGATTTAAAACTACCTAGCTCCGTAGTCTAGTCTTACAACATTAAACTGCATGAAAACATCCTTAGCACATGACATAAAACTCCCGTCTTAACCAATTTAAATAATAAAGGATGCCCCTTATATGAATGGCATGGGATGACCCCAGATATATCCACTCAGGAAAAGATCAATGTTTAATCCCCAAACCTTTTTAATCATGTAATATTCTACGTATAATCCATATACCATCCATATTAAATTCTCTTTTTTCGACACGATCATCGTTACCACATTAACATAAAATATATGGATCATTCATTTCACATGACCTTAAACTATGGAATTAAACTACATCAATATTGATCCATATATTCTAAATAGCTCTTATAGTATTCATCCAAATGGTTAAATCCTGATCAACGTAAAATCATGTTGTTCCCACCTAGATAAACACCTCCCACATCCTGTTCAAGGGGAGTTCTGATCCAAAAAACAGGATCCTTCTCCATGGGGCGTTTTGATCCATTTGTAAACATTTAGGATTGAAATATTACCTCATAGGGGTGAACCTCCTTGATATGCATCAATGGTCATTATGATCTATCCAACCTAGATCATCCTTAGGGGTCGTTTTGATCCATCCATCCACAGATCTTCCACAAGGGGTGATCTAATCAATCAATCTATGATCCGCCTCATGGGGTGTTCTAATCCATCCATCATGGATCTCACTCAAGGGACTTTTGATCCATACATTTTTGATCCACCTCAAGGGGGAATTATGATCCATCCAACCCAGATCCATCCGAAGAGGTGTTCTGATCCATTGGTAAACTATATAGATACTCTCTCCTAGGGATGAACCTCCGAGATCTGCCTCCTCTGGGATTTCTGATCCACCAATAAACTCAGGTGCGACAAATTACTTCCTTGGGATGAACATTTGAGTCCTCCTCAAATGGATTCAATCAAAAATGGTAAACCCGGTTGTTATCCCCTAAGGGTTACACTTCCACAATCCATCACAACCCAACGTCCTATCTCCATCTCTACATGTAGTTAAACTCATGCCTCAGTCCATCTCAATTTGATGTCTTGATCTCTCTCCACATTATGTAGAACATGTGACATGATCCGCGAAGTATCCATAATTCATAATTATGTGATTCCAAAGGTAAAAAAACATGGATGATTTATGCCCATAGAATTGTGACCTAGAGATCAACACATGATGCCTTAGGTTCTACACCAAAGATGCCTAATATGAGATTCCCTCCCTCAAGGATGATTCCTTGGTGACCCATGCACTCTACATTTATATATGATCAGATATTACCAATGTGACTACTCTCATGAACGTAGGTTACTTCCCTATCAATACATGAATAGTGTAATTAATATGTGTCCACAAAAATATGGCATTAGAAATGTGTCCCACAAATAGTACATAATCTATGAGGGAGACCCAGACAAGGAAATAAGATCCAAGAAGTAATCCATGGAAGGAGGAACCAACATCCAATAATCCCATTTCGATCATGGAGAATCTATCTCCATTGAAAGTGATGAAATCATCCCAACTTTGGAAAGTGGGAATTTAGGAAACAGAAGGTCATGACATAGTAACACACAAGCTGGCCCTGATGAAAGCATCTAAAATAGAAATTGTGTACCAAATGTGAAACTATTCTCCACAACTTTGGTACCAGTGGTGTTGGGGAATCAACAGATTAGAATGTCAGTAGATTAGAACATCCAACACCAAGTCCCACCGAGAAAAAGGTGGGTCCAACATGGGACTCATTAGAAAATTGGGGCAGTAAGAAATTGGGAATACTCTATCTATGAAATTATCAATGAGGATCCATCTCCATCATTAGAATATTAGATAACGTTAGGGAATTGTGAATCACAAAAATTTTACATGTACAGAAGACTAAATCTACGTTCCTTAGAGGACCCATATATTAGAGAATCAAGAACTCAATGCCAGTAGGGACCAGTCTATAGGAAATATAGATGGACAGACTCATATAACTCCAATCCTACATTGGAATTTACAACATGGTTCACATTCCACATCTCACCCTCGAAGATCATTCAACGAATGTTGATCGAGGACATTGTGATTAGGTATGAAAAGGAGTAAGTCATTATCATAAGGGACATAGCCCACCCAGAACAGGAGACAACAACACCTCATGGATACCACTACCCACGATTGTCTCACCAATGAAAAGAACTCCCATTCCAATAATAAACAACCTCAGGATTATCTCTGTAGAGCTATCCTGTCACTTTCTCCCCTACGAGAAGGTGGTGTGGGATGCTCGAGTCTCCTCATCCATCACTACTACCCAAGATCCTCCAAGAAGGGTTCCCACTAGTCTGTATCAACACAGGAAATGAAAGTTTTCTCAGGACGAAGAATAGGTGGTATTTACCACTGTTCCACTAGCCTTGGTGTAACACCCCAAAATGATAAAGGGTTAAATGGCTTGATGATAAGACTCATGTCAACAAGGTGAACCTTCCTTTCCGGGAGCCTGTCTAATTAGAACTCCATAGTTAAGCATGCTTGGAGTGGAGTAGTGATCATGATGGGTGACCTTCTGGGAAGTTTCCCAGGATGTGTGTGAGTGAGTACAAAGCACACTGGAATGGACAAGTGTTGGCCTATGGGGGTTGTCATTAGTCAAATGACCCATTCAGGCATGTGGGTGGACCCTGTGGTGGGCCCCACGTGTCTGCGGGGCAACTGGGGTTACCTGGTAGGCCAGAACCCGACGGCCATGTTAAGGGGGGATGTCTGTGCTGTCATCAGGACTCGGTTGTCACATTTGGTATCAGAGGAGGAACCCAGCCTTAAGTGCGGTGCACTGCCTAGGTTGAGATGTAGGGCCCACAACGAGGGTGTTGTGCTCTAAAGGGGGGGGGGGGGGGTTGTAACACCCCAAAATGAGAAAGGGTTAAATGGATTAATGATAAGACTCATGTCAACAAGGTGCACCTTCCTTTTCGGGAGCCTGTCTGATTAGAACTCCACAGTGAAGCATGCTTGGCCTGGTGTAGTGATCAGGATGGGTGACCCTCTGGGAAGTTTCCCAAGATGTGTGTGATTGAGGACAAAGCACACTGAAATGGAAAAGTGATGGCCTGTGGGGACTGTCATTAGTCAGATGACCCGTTCAGGCATGTGGGTGGACCATGGGGTGGGCCCCACGTGTCTGCGGGGCAACTGGGGTACCTGGTAGGCCAAAACCCGACGGCCATGTTAATGGGGGTGTCTGTGTTGTCATCAGGACTTGGTTGTCACACTCAGTCTATACCTCCCAATGAAAATGTCATGGAACGGATAATGATATTACCAAAGATTGGTTATATTCCACCGATCTAGCGTTCACTTCCACCACCGCTTCATCTGACTAGCTCCCTAAAATTGAAAAATATGGATCCTTATTCAATGAATCAGGACCCATAATCTAAACACCTCATAGGCAGGCTAGGTTGTCCCTTTCAATCTTTAGAACCATCAAAATCCTTTACTGTGTAACCTACAATGATAAGAATTAGTTAGTATATTATTCCCATAATTTTTTCATCATTTTTGGGGTTTCTCACAAGTCTATCAACAGTCATTTCACAGGTTCACCATGCATACTCGATTTTCATCATAGAGGTCCGACCTATGTCACCATCAACCAATGGATAGGTCCTTTCCATATTCCTTTCAATAAAATAATAAGACCACTTCATGTTAATAACCCTTATTTTAGATATTCTCCCTAGGTCTAAGAGGTACCATTCCCTGAGGGACCATCTCAGGGTAGATGGGTGAACACCCACTGTCATCAGAAAAATACAAAGAAACACCAAGTCATCATCAACCTCATCTGTCTTTCATATTCTAAGGACATAAATGACTCAATAATTGGACATCCACCACTAATTATGATATTCTACACCCTAGATGGTAGGATCTATATGATCCCTAGATCCCTCTATAGGTACATGAAGGTGGAGGAATTTCTAGTCCCCTTCCATGGGATCATGGTGCATCCTTCCCTATTACACTCATTTTCCCTCCTCTCTACATCAACATATGATTATGGGGAAATTTCAGGGTCTAGGATGAATCCTCTATTGGATAAATATATACTGAGATAATCACTACAAAATAAATAGTTTTTTTTCAAAAGGGGTATATCTGTTGGTAAAAGTGAAATTTCTCTTAGTAAAGAGTTTTAACAAAAAAAAATTGACTTATCACTAAATTGTTGGTAAAAACTATGTCACTAAATGTTATTGCGACAGATAAAATAGTTTTGTTTGAATTATCATAATACCAACATATAATATATACATAGGCCAAAATTCTTATCTACAAATTAATACAACAAATTTATCTGTTGGTAACATTATCAACATTTACCATTCCATATATTATCGATAAATTTTTGTTCGAAATTTATATTTTGAATAAAATATTATGTGCATATTCAAATATTTGTTGCTAAAATTTGATATTACATTTTTTAATCTAATTATTTATAATATATTAATTATATTTATTGTATAATAATTATAAAATTAGCTTATATGAACATTTCAAACTCGATATGAAGCACCAAGAACCATTTTTCAAATAAATTTAAATGTATTAAAACTCCTGGTGATTTTACATGAAACTCAAAACTCACACACATCATTTGTAATTCCATGGTTCACACTGGAAGTGGGTCCTTAGATTTAGTAATCATCCGCCTCTACGCCATGACATGATCAACCTTGACATGCTCCCCTAGCCTGTTCCATGTCACCTCTCCTCCATGACATGCATCCCATGCCTATTCCATGACACCTTGATGCCATGATATGCTCCCCTCTCCACAATGACATGCTCCCCATGCTTGTTCCATGTCACGTCTCCTCCATAACATGCATGTTCTATGTCGTTACAACACCACCCATGAGTATGGGTCAGCGCTATGACATCTTATACTCATGATTGAAAACCTTCCAAAATCTCAATGATGCCCACAAACCATCACCTAAATGATGACCCCAACAACAAATAATGTACTTCTACTCAAATGGTAGAAAATTTGAAGCTCAAGCATAATATGTTCCTCACCTAACATAAATAAACATGTAAATGTTCAATTACATTATCAATATGAATTCCCAAATCCTTTATCCACATGAAAGATGAATTGATCATCATAAAATCTTACCCATAAAAGAGAATATAACGAAAATAAAAATGTGAAATAAGAACATGTAATATATGTTGTCTTCCCAAATGGTTGTCCAAAGTGAGAATAGGCAAGTGACATAAATACTAATTAATATAAGAAAAAAATAGAAAAAAAGATTAAAAAACATTATAGTTGGAAGGTACAAAATCTAGAAATGTGTAACCCTTCACTAACCCAAATCATTATTAATTGTTCTTTTCAATCAAGATATTTTAGTTCTTGAAATTTTATGATGAATTGGTAGTCGTTGACATGGTGGTGTCAAAGATTACAACATACATTCATTTGTCTGTTTCTCTCACGCATAGGTTGTTGCTTCCATGGTGGGGTGATACACATGTAGTTCACTCACTCAGCCATGACATAGCCAAAATTTCTGCTAGTTTTTGATGGAAATGAAACATCACAACAACAAAAATACAAAGTCACCAAATTAGAATAATGGAAAAGGAAATATGTCTCTTGTATACAATTAGAATGAAGAAGGGTTAACCTGCGTAATACAATCCCTAAAAATGGAAAAGACTTCTGGAATTATGAGAACATTAATTTTTTTCCATTATCCAGTGATTCACAGCCACAACACATAGAAATATAAATATTGGAACTTGAATTAGATAAAATTCCAAATAAAACATTTTCTTACACAAAAAAAATTATCAAATCAATACACCATTCTTTTTGAAACTCACACGGTTCATGGTCACGATGCCTTTTTTAAATGTTTAAATTTTCCTACACAGCAAAAAAGAGAACCTTGCAAAGACATATATAATACAAGACTCTAAGAATCCAATTATCCGCATGAACATCATTCTCTCCACTCTGAACTGTACAAAACGCTCTAGAAATCCATATCAGAGTGAGTATATGATTCCAATATTACAAATTCCAATTATATATTCCCATAATAAATTTTTCCATATATATCTTGGATAATATAATGTTTATTGAGTTATAAAAAAAGATAATAAATTATATAGAAACATCAAAACAAGGAAAACCCACTAGAAAACAATCAGTTTCTACAGTTGTAGGGGTTTGAACACTGCTTATCCAATCACAAACACACCAGTACCTATCCTCAAGGACTCTTCAACACATGAATTAGGGATGAAGGTGTGTCTTGATAATATCCAAACCTCAAAGGCCGTTGATAACATAATTTTCAATAATAGGGGTCTACATTAATTTTTCAAGCCTACAAAAAAAGTTCTTAATGATTCAATTGTAGTGCTTGACATGATTACGATGCATAACCTTATGAATGATCATCCGGTAATAATTGGTATGGTGGAGAGTTGCATTTGTATCAAATTTACTAGCCAATTACGGGATCAAATATCATATTTAGCACTCAATGATGTTATGAAAATAGATGGTGTGGACCTTGGTCAAGGTTTGGAAGATGCCGACATTAAGTATATAAAGGTTGAAAAATTATTTTCCAGCAAATTAGAGGATTCCAAGGTTCTTAAAGGTCTAATGTTTGACAACGTCACTTTTACCCCTAGAAAAGAGAGGAAAAGGGTTGTGAACCCCAACATCATTCTTCTTGATTATTATCTAAAGTTCAAGAATTGCTTGGACCATATGAATTTTTTTAAAAAAGACCCGATGAACATCAAGAATCATATGTGGGGACAAAAATTGGGATTTTTTTAGGTCAACACGATTAGTGACTAGTTTTTACCATTTATCAAGGAGTGTTCGGAGGAAAAATCTTGCACCATTCTTCTAAGGGGTTATATAAAAAATCTTATAAATAATGTGAAAAGGATTTTTCATGTTTTAATACCCTAGGAATAAAAATCCTCTTGAATCCATAGCTAATACCTTGTGGTAGTGCAGGGTTACCATGTCTTCCACTTTGAAGTAGAATAGATCATCTATTGAAGGAATTAAGAAGTGGCCTTAGGAAGCATTTGATATTTATTTTGTGGAATTACCTAGAACACTAGCACAATAAAGTGATGTTAATGTTATTAGTACAATTAGTGCTCTACAAGTATAATATGAAAAGGGTGAAAATGCGTCTATTAGAAAAGATGGGAGTAGAGGTATCATTGCTTACATGAAAGAACACAAGATATTGGATGATTATAACTTAAAGGTGAAAAAGATATGGGATTATTTCATGGAAAATACTATTAAAAATAGATGGAAAATAAAAATTATAGGACAGACTTGAATAATGTTTTGCTTACCAGGAAAGTGCAGTGAACAGGAGCCTTGATATTTCTAATTCTGGGAAACCATATCACAAAGATAAAATCATCAAAAAAACACCATGAAAAACATTATCAGATAGGATATCATGTATCATCCTTTCATTCATATCATCAAATGGCCATTAAAATAACTCTCTTGCAGCATATACATCGCTTCAATGAACACCTATGATGAACTGCGCATACAAACCCTAATTCCTAAAATCATAAACACACATGAGATAAAAAAATTCCAACAAAATAATTACTAAAACAAATAAAATAGAACCAAAGAACAAAGGTGTGTCCATCCTCATAATCTCATCAAACATATACAGAGAACAAGATGTCATCAGCCCTAGTGCCCCACCACAAAGTACCATAATTAACAAGCATGAGATAAAATATCATAACCAAAAATAAATGAATGAACATAAATAAGACCTTGACAACCCAAAACAAAACTGGAATGAAACAAAAAGTGAGAAACATAAAAATATGAATCATTATTAAAATTCGCATTTTCTATGCAAACTAGATGAGATCCACCTTATTTTACAACAATAGTATGATGAATTCATGTTCCTCACCATGAACTCACTTGATAGAGCCCCAATAATAGCAACCACCACTAATTATGCAGTCGGAACAACACTATAACAAATAAATAAGCAGTCATAAAAACCATGGAAACCAAAACTAAATAATGATCATATCATATGACCATGTTACCTTTATCATTTGAACCATGAGGAGAGCCACCCAAGAGGAGAGCCAACCATATAAACAGAAGAAATCCAAAATATTTCCTCTTTTTTATTAGATAAAAAATTGGCATGTTGGCCTTATTTAGTACATGATAGATAGGGGACCAGTACATTGAGACCACAAATCCATCACATGCACTAGAAATTATACATAAAGTCCCCTACCATGTGAAATGATTATCTGAGAGTGCATGTGTTGTTTTTGTGTACCTGAATGACAGGTTTCCAAAAAAGATGTGTGACACTTGGTGATTTGTGATAGGAAACATGCCTACCCATATATGCCTGCCTGAAAGGATGCATGCATTCAATGTGCCTTTTCCTTGTGCAAGTTCACCAACCTTGTCTGACATTCACAGCTCCTGCCCACATGTGAGTTTGTCTATAATCTCCAGGGAAATCATCTCTTCTATCTCTTCCTACAGGCGAAGTTTCCCACCAAAAGTGATGTATTCGTCCAATGATGCATCTGTTATATTACCTTTACTGCACATCATTCCTAAAAATCTAAAACACTGGCACCCACTCGTAGAACCTGTTGGAAAAATCTAGAGAAAATCATCCCAAAAAATACAGGGAAGTGGATTGAACCCCTCTGGATGTAGATTAGTAGTTACTTATTCCATATACCCTATTACTGATTAGCCTTCCCATACTTGACATGAAGAATCCACATTGAAATAATGTCAAACCCAATTAAAAATTTACTTCATCAGTTGTAATAAATATTGAACAAGTGTTTTCAAGATATATTATTATCTTCATTATTCATTAATTTTAAAGGTTAAGGGTGGGTATATAACCTACTGGAATATCTATGGGAGCTCATAGAAAAGGGTCTATATTTAATTTTCATCAAATTTATTTTGAGTCCTATGAGTGTTGTCTCAAGAATGTCTAGTATTGCCCGAAAATGTAACAACACATACTAATTTTTCTCCATGTCTTAATAATGTAATATTAGTGTTGACCTCAGTCATTTATCTCGAGGAAGGAAATTTATTTACTCTTCACAAGTTTTTCTATAGATGGATGGTTCTGACAATAAAATGCATATAAAAATGATGTGTTTAAATTGTCAAAAGAAATAAAACTAAAATATAAATAAAAAACATTCAATCATCCACAAATAATTAAAAATGTGACTTCAAATAAGCTTCAAAGATATATGAATCAATGAAAATTAAAATTATCAAATCTAAAAGGCCAAAATGCTAAACCGTTACACCTTTAATATGAAGTTAGACAACTTCAACACACGTTTTCCATCATAATTCAATAATATCTCCTTAATTTAGGAATATAGTTTTGAATCAATTCCAATAATCCATGAGATAAATTAAATAATCCATGATTAAAATCAAAATACAATTAATTAATTGAAATTGGATGATTAATAATAATTCATGGATGAACTTCCTCAATAAATTAATACTAAACAGTGATAGAATTTAAGGGAAAAACACAAACATATATGAATTAAAACAAGATACCAATTATACATACAGAGGATGGAGGATTTGAATGCAACAAGATAACAGACTATGAAAATATCTATGAGGTACTCCTACAGCCTACTAGAACATCAATACTGAGACCACCACTAATGTAAGCTAACTGCTACATACTACCTCCTCGAATAGTGAAAAATATGATAGAAAAGTACCAACTAATACTTTCTCTCGAATCCAAACTATGCTACTTAACCACATGCCTACTGGTTGACTCGTGTTTATTTACATCGATGACAATGATATTTCACAAATATTCCTTACCAGTAAATCAACCAAAATCATTTTCCCGATTTTTCTACAACAATAACTGTAACCAAATGAATAAATCTAACAAATTAGATGCTCTATAAATAGGAATTGTTAATTGAATCTGGACACCAACCCTCCTTATTAGAACGTCACTCTTTAAGAACCTTGAATCACACAATGCCGACTCGAACTCATCATAATTTGATAGGAAATCATCAAACTCCTTCCATCAACGTAGGTTGACTTCAGGGATCACAGACCAGAATCCCATCGATCATCGGTCGATCGAATAATTTGAACCTCAATAAAAATAAAAAACGATCCCCTTGGATGGATTTGGTGTGGGGGGTGATGATAGAAACGACGAAGGGTGCATAGAACAAAGAAAAGGATGAACGGAATGTGAAAACGGGGCAAGAGAATGAACCAATATAGATGAATTGTGGTGGAATGTTATGGTTTTCGTGGTACTGCCAGATTTGGAAAATTGAATTGCTTCGGGTTCTTATAAAGATTAAATTGATTTGGGATTTGGTGATCATAACATATATATATATATATAATGTTATGAATTTATATGTTTTTTATAATAAAAAATTTGTTACATACATATAACTAATTTATATGGGATCAGAGCCAAAAAATAATTTATCAATAATTTTCTATCATATATATATATATATATGATTTTTATTAGAATATGTGATATTATGAATAATTTAATGAAACAAATTTTTATAATTATAGATGGTTTTTTTGTTAGAAACAAATAATAATAACATATAAATTTATTGATACAACAATTTTTGGTAATACTATAATAAACCAACAGATTAATGTATTAGTATAGGATTTGTTGGTATTAACCAAATAATATAAACAAATATATTTTTTGGTAAAAAAAATTTTGTTAACAATAATTAATAGAAAAAGAATTTAATATTTGTTGTAATTAATCTTTTTTACCAATTGATATGTCATTTTTTAGTAATTTTTTGTTGGTTTATGTCACTTTTTTAGTGAATATGAATCATTTCCACCCCATATCTCTTGGCCAATGTCAATTATAGTATTTTCCGACGAAGAAGAGGCCCCTCCCTCTATGAAAAAGGTCATGTGGGAAGATATGTCCTCCAATCATATATCTACTATATTATAGCCTCTATAAACTAGAAAATTTGATATCATTGAGTCCCATCCTAAGTTTAAGGATTTGTGTTTCCACTATATCATTTGTGTGGTTCTTTACTACCACTGTGTTCATCAACTGGCCTACCTAGAAAGCCATGTTCACCTTGAGGAAATCGAGTAGCAGTGTTGAAGGGATGAGTTGGAAGAACTTCTATTGGAATAACACACTGTATCTCATGCCACTTCCAAACCCTATATTAGAGATACGCCAAAAACCTCAAAATTATCTATCATATAATGGAGGGAGCATATCCACATGATTAGATCGGGTTCTGGGGGTTGTATGCTGCTCTCCACTTCATCCCTATCATGCCATAGCCTAAACTATCTACTGAAGATGAGTATTCCCCTTTGTGTACTGTTTTTTTAATCACGGTTACCCCCAAAATGTTAGAGGATTATAGTGGAAGGATCATCAATGAAGGGATTTATAGGGATGACCGACCTCAAGAGGCAGGGAAATATAAATAGACACTCATATAGTTTTCACACCAGATAGAAAAGGCAAGTGCTCAGCCTTGAGGATCCCTCCATTGAGGCATCATTTCCTACCCAAAGAAACATCAACATGGGTATGGAACATTTTCAGACCTCTGATCCATTTGATATTTCTCTAAAAATTGAAGAGGATCCTAGTGTAATTTTTATATCCCGGGGATTATAGAACATAAGGAGTTCCTCACTGATTTAATGGATGGTCAACATAGTTTGATTTTTTCAACACCCTAAGTAATCCCATATATCATAAAGTGGTTAAATACAAAACTTACTTCTTGAAGAAATTCTCCCATTAGAGATCATAGACCCCACATGTGTTGGTAGATTATAGGTAAAAGTATATGGATTGTGACTGAGGTATGAGTCACTGGATCTTCCTGATAGGTGTAATGACCCTACTTGGAATCCAGGATGCGCTTCTCCTGAAGTGAATGATACTCCTAATAGATTTGGTGATCTGATCAATTCATTGGAAGTTAGGTAACGCCACCATTATAGAAACTGATTCTAGGATGACTTGATATTCACTCTCCTTAAGACCTTGGAGATGATATTGGTGGGAATACCACCCAATTGAATGATGTACCCGACATGGGGTGAGAATATACAAGTACCCCCACAGTTTAAGAACTAGAGGTTCACCACTTTTCTGGGATAGGTGACCCATTACATAACATGAACCACATTAACTCAAGGTGTGGGCCTATACTGGGAACCCTTGAGTAGAATGAGGCTACCATGTTTTGTTGTCTTGTTCAGACACTGAAAGACCCACATTCGTCTAGTACATTTTTCTACCCATATGATATATCCTTGGTAGGGAATACCATTATAGAGAGTTACACTACCATTATGTCTCCTAAATTCATAATGAATTTATTGTTAATCTCTTTAAGTGTAGTATTTGTTTTTTGAGTGTGAGGTATATTTTTTTCTCCTAGTGTAAAGGCCTCATATACTCATTCGAGATGCCGATAATTTTGGAGAAGCTACTAATTATATGTGTGCAGAATGTTCTCTCTGAGATGGTCCCCACCCTCTTCACTCAAAACATTCTAGGAGGTTTCTAGGGGTTTTCTTATAAGGTGCCGAGTATATAGGAGTCATTTCATTAGGGTAAACATTTAAGCCTCTTTCCTCTTCCAGCTATAGCAAGAAGGTCACCCCATGTAGAGTCTGTCATCGCCATACTGGTTGTCCCCCCTAATCCATTAAAAAATTTGACCCTTTTCTAGAGGAGCCCTAATGAGTGCATATATATCAAGCATAACCTCATGTAGAACAAAACAATAAGGATCCACCTAATTAAGCATAACCGCCTAGACGTGAGAATGTGACTCCATCCCCTCGTCATGATTTAGACCCTTGTCAATGTCATGATCCAAAATATCCTCCTGCTAGATATAAAGAACCATGATTATTCCTTCAAGTATTTACAAGCCTTGGGATATTTCATCAATGCCTTAGAGAGTGGGATTTTTAAGCATCTAGGGTATTATAGGTTCCAGGAAGCTGGACACACTAACAACCCCTATTATTTCCCTTACTATTGGATTATTGAACATATCATTAAAGAATGTTATGTGTTCATGTATTGTATCTAAAACCAAGTGGAAATTGTTTGATCATGTTGGGTGACATCTCGACATAGGTGAAACATATCTCTACCATTCTTAACAATGATACTGAGAGTTTAGGTGAATTGTTTTAGGATTCCAACCCTGTAACCTTGAAGAATGATGACTGGTTGGCTCAAAACGTTTTTACTCAAGACCAAAATATAATTTGTACACACTTGGGCAGACCAGATCATACTGCTTTGTATATTCATTCTCCATCCATTGATTCTACATCTATGGAACAGTCTTCAAATTCGTAAAAGAGTAGGTACCTTTGATGAAAGGGAAATAAAAGTCCATTTTTACTACCAAATCCATCCTTATTTCTCTATGATTTCATGCCTCCTACGTTTGGAAATAACCCAAGGGTCTTCCAACCATTGGAAAACCCCTCTAATAATGATATAGAGTACGCCTTTATAAAATCCATCAAATTAGTGGACCGCTTTATATTGCATGATAGTGATAAATATTTGGAAAACCCCATGAGTGCCTTCGGACGACATTATCTAAAGAAAGGATAAGGACATGTGTGACACTAGTATTCATAGTACCACACTGTGAAACAAAGACATGATTTCTGTTCGAGACTAGGTAGTAGTTTTTTCATAAAGAAAATCTAGAACATTCCTCCTAGCCTGTTCCATCAGATACCCTATTAGATCCAACCATATTAACTGATTGAGCAGATCATCCATTATTATACCATGATCGGACATGTAAAGCCAGAGCTATGCCTTATCTAGTCGATAGTCGACCAATATTTATTTAGAGTGGGTAATCATGTCAGAAAAAATATATTTCTTGTACCGACTAGAACCTAGTGATATATTTGGTAGCACATGCTATGCTTCTTCCATAGAACCTCCACCCCATGAGGAAAAAATATTTCTTTAGAATAGAGGATGTCATGATGAAGCACCTCACAATCATATATTCAAGGATCTCAATCATCAAGGCCCTCTGTTTGTCAAAATAAATATTTGAGTTCCTCAGAAAAGAATTGAAAACCCCCCTCGTGTAGGGGAACATATGCCCGCTATTTATCATAGGAAAGTTCATCTTCATTGAGATTCACTACTATACAGTGGAAACATGTTCTTGGGACAACATAATCATGACCAAGATTCTTCACAAGTACGGATTGACTAAAACATATCAAAATTCGTTCAACCAAAAAATCTGAGGTTATGGTAGAAGTGAGAATAAACCACATGGAATGGTCCTAATGAGGAACATGTTTGGTGGCTTAGTAGAATTTATCAAATTTAGGGTGGTCTCGTAGTATACCAACTAAAACACATTGCGGGGTAGGTGTTGTCTTCATTTTTATACATCAATACACTACTCAAATCACCAGTGCCTCAAGTGATCCCTTAATTATTGAGTAGGGGTATTCCAAGATGATGCTTCTCCCTTAAAATCTTGTGAGGATCGCTACATGTACACTAAATTGTACAAGTGGGAAGGGCATATTTTTTAAACCAGTGAGGTGGAGCACATAACCAACATGGTTGATCCATGTGTGGCCCTAGATGACACTTTCATTCTCCTAATTCATCAGTTGGAGGCCATGACCCCGAACATGGGATGATGCTTTTTAATTTTCAAGAATAAGTGTTTATATGTCCATATACTGTAGGAATGTCTATGTATTACCTCACACTCTTATATAGGACAATCCCGAGTGGTTCCAAAATCCCCAATCCATATATAGTATTGAGAGGGTTTCCCTTGGAATCCATTTCATATCATTCTATTCTATTACAGAAATTAGTTTTGAATCACCAAAAGCTGTCTTGTCACCATTTAAATAAAATCAAGCATGGACCCCACCGTTATAGGATAGAAGGAATTAGTTTTATGGCTTCAATTTCCATAGTTTTAGAAAGGAGGAAACCGCTCAATAATGATTATGTATCCAATGAAAGAAGGAACTACTGATCACCCTAAACTAGTAGGCATATATGAACTAGCTCCTCATATATATTCTCCCACCTAATGTGATGAATAGGATATAGGAGACACCCCTTGTGGATTTGAATAGGGTATCACCACCATCGTTAATGAGTTGATTCAAGTGAACCTTGGTATTGAGGATGGTCTAAGAGCATTTTTGATCATTACAGTCATTCTCGATAAGAAAGAATTGGTATGTGGAATTCTTGAGGCAGTACTAATACTTCTTCTCTTGGAAGAATGATGAAAATCCAAGACTAGACCCCCAGGTCATCATCCATCATCTTGGTCACCCAGTGAGTCAACACAGGTTCCAGAAGCCTCCAAAACATATGCATCCCTCTCATTGTTTTATGGCTGAGGATGAGGATGATAAGCTTATCAAATCAAACATCACCATGGAATTTTATTACCCCATATGGATATCTAACATCATCCCAGTCAGAAAGAAGAGCACGTAGATCAGAGTATGATTCAACTCATGCAATATCAACCACCATTAACTAAAGTTTGATTTTACTCTTCTTGTGATAGAGTAATTGATTGACGTTACAACTTGGATATATGATCTCTCCTATATTGATGGATATTATAGGTACCACTAGATATATATGGAACCTATGAATGAGGAGTATACTACCATCAGGTCACCACATGGAACCTTTTCCAATATGGTGATTCCCTTCAGTCTTATGAATGCAGGAGCCACTTATCAGTGGTCCATGCAACACATCTTCAAACCAATTATTGGAACATTAGTGGAATGTTATGTGGATGTTTTTTGGTCAGTTACTACAAGTGTGAAAACCATATCTTATATCTTGATAATTTTTTTGGAATCCACCATTTTTGAATATGATGATGAACCCCTTGATGTTTGTGTTCAAGATTACCTTTGGGAATTTTTTTACATCTTCTTCAGATAGAAAGCCATAAATATTGACATTGAGAAGATTAAATAAATTATAAAAATTACTCCATGAGTTGTCATCAAAATATGTGGGGACTTCAAGGAAACTTACCATATATAATCCAATTCATTAAAAATCTAGTGCGAATGTGTAATCCCTTTTCACGGATGATGAAGAAAGGAATCATCTACCATTGGGGTGAGGAGTGTCAAAACGCATTTTAGGGAATCAAGATGTTTCTTGTATGACCTCAAGTTTTGATGAAAACAATCTTTGGGATGTATTTGGTACTTTATGTGGCCACCATTGAACTGTCCCTTGGTCCCCTTAACTCCCAAAATATTAATGAGGGAAGAGGAAAATGTTTATACTATCTCAGTAGCATGCTCCTTGACATGGAGACTAGATACTCCCTTATCGAGAACAATTATCTCACACTGGTTTTCATAGTGCATAAGTTGTGAAATTATTAATGGAATCATAAGATATAGATGGTGTCCCATGTAGATCTAATGAAGTATATACAGAATGTTCCTAGCCTGATGAGATGGTTGGTCTGATGGGTAGTGATTATTCAGAAGTTAGGCATTCATTTCCTTTCAAAGAAAGCCTTTTACAATTAAAGCATTGACAAAATTCTTAGTTGCCCATCTATCCCATGATGTACTATCTCTAAATATATATTTTCCATATGATGTTATCATCTCAATGGACTAGACTATGCCCTCTTGGAATATGAATCTTGTTGGTGCCTCCCAGCTCCCAACTAGTAGAAGGTTGAAAATTCACAATATCAAAAGAGTAGTCCTGGGGATTGTGTTCAACACCATAATACATGTATTCCTTGTATACATGTTATTTTTTTCATAATTATTATCTAACTAGACGGCTGAGTATTAGGATCTCATTACTTGTCTTTACCTAGACCACAAAATTGATGTCCAACACTTTCATGTGAGAGGAGACTCCATGTTAGTCATCGAATAGATCAGTAGTTTATATGTCACAAAAAATATAGAACTCATTACCATGGTGGAATTAAATCATCAACTGATGGCCCGGTCCCCTACTCAACTAAAAGTGAATCGCATCCCATAATGAAAAAATGTTCAAGATGACACTACACCCAATTTAACCTTGTCCCTTATAGAGACAAAACAAGGAGAATTATTCTTTCATGTGGAGAATCAAAGGGTTATCATCCCCATCATTCCAGATGAGGAAAATGAAAAACAACAAGTAAATTAGCTAATTTATTGTTCATCTATACCAAGACCGTCATGTTCCCCCATAGTAGAGGAAACAACCTACTATACAAATCCTTTCATTATGTATCTCTAGCATGGAATTCTCTATCTAGATTGATCTGATCATGATTGAATCCATTGGCATATAGAAATGTTTTCCCTCCAGAGTGGACATATCGTGGAGAATAACTTCTATAGATGTGGGTTTTAAGGAAATAATTTGTATTTCATATAAGGATATGATATTCCCTAGGATATGTCTGTTTTCCATGTTGGTTCATGTCGTTATCATCACATATAATTGATTTTCTGCCACCAAATCCCATGACTGGGCTACTCAAGCCCACTATGGTACATAATTTCATCTGGTATACCAGGAGGTGTAAACCATGTTTTATTCATCCCAAATTTTTGTATCAACAGTTAGATCTCCTCTACACCACCATGTATTCTAGTCCATTTGTAGTATATAGACATGATGTTGTGGGACCAAACAACGATCAACTACTCAACAGTGTATTTTCAATCTAATCGTGGTGGATTTCTTCTCCATGTGGGATGAGGCGATTACACATAAGGAATTTAAGGATCGTTTCATGATCAAATTCATGAACTATCACATCAACCATTAGTTTTATGTTTGTCATTCCATTCTCACCGACCACCAAACCATATTCCAATCTACTGAGACGAAGAGATTGTATGGATGGTAATAAATCAAATTAAACCATACTTGATTCATCTATGCATAGGAAAATGGATTGATCGAGGTGTTTAGAAATGCCCCTCTAACATTCTATAGTAAATGGTATTCTAGAAAAATAAAAGTTATCTTTACAATATCTACAACGCTCTCTGGTCCTATCAAATGAAAACTTGGAATTCCAACATGGTGTCCCTATATTCCGAGTTGTATGTAACTAAAGCTTACCTAACCATTCAGCTTATATTATCATTACTTGAAGCAATTATATAGGAAAACATGCACTAGAAACATGGTATAAGTCGAACTAGTTTACTGGTAATATCTCAATGATAAGAGGATTTTGGCCTTGCACAATCCTGAAAGGCACCAAAATAGGATGGAAAGGGATTCCAAAATGAATGTTTTCCTCTAATCATTACTCTGTGGGTGAAATAGTGTTGGATATCATAACTCCAATAATACATGTAAATATGACAGAAAAATTGGATCCCAAGTGTAAAGGACCTTACATCTTTCATAAGGATTATTCTTAAGGTTTATACACTTGGATAAAAATTGATATATAATGTATCACATCACCCACAATATAATGGTTTATCAAAAAATACTTCATATAAGGGGAGAAACTGGTATGAACTCTATGATCTTAATCTATCATTTCATGTATTAGCATCATGACTTTAAACGATGTGAGAGTCTACCTTGGGAATATGTTGTTTGACACGTGACTTCTTGGTCCTCATACATGTTGGGTTATTCCTATCATTAAATGCATATCTAATTTGGAATAATCTATTAATTGGTCCAAAACCTACAAACTTCAACTAAGATACCAATGGTATGAACTCTACGACCTTAAACTAGTTGTTCAAGTCTAAGAATCATGACTATAAACTATGTGAAAGATTCTTCGATAATGTCTTGTGTGATATCATGGCCTCATTGTCCATCAATTCATGCGGTGTTGACATTATTTCACACTACATGAATTCCATTTGGAACTCTTTTCCCCCTTCATCCATACTCTATGACCTTAAATGTGAAGTATTTGTCTATTAATCAGGACATCAAACTATTTGAGAGCCTCATTAGTAGTATATGGAGTTGCACTGGGTGACCATGGTCCTCATTATTGTGTGTTTTTTACTCCTCTGTTATATTTATATCTATCTAATAATCCAATATCCATAGTCCAATCTCTACGACCTTAAACTAAGAGCCCTTTGTTCAAGATGTAAGACCTTAAACTAATTGCAACCCTATTGTCCGAGAAATAATAACCTAAAGTGTTTGTAACATGTTAAAGCATTTAGACCTTAAACTATTTGAATCCCTTATTGTCAGAGTAGTATAACATTAACAATATCGCCTAACATCATCAATGCAATAAGTTAAACTACATTCTTTCCCAAGAAAAGTTCAGGATACCTCTGAATATGATATGATCTTATGCTATATCAAATCAGGATCTCTATATGTTAAATTTGTGAAGAAAAAGTATGCTCAATGCATGACATTAAAACGATTTTTTACCCCATTTGAAACTGGGATGCCTCCTGAATTTTGAATAAGAGATGATGATTACCCATATAAAATTGTGAATCCTCATAATAAGAGATGATATTTACCTAATTCCCCAAACATGGGATTCCTTGTGATAACTGGGTGATTCCAAAAATGCCATAGCTAGAAAGGATATCCCCTACTAGCATAGTTCTTGTACCATGTCATGTTTTATAATTATGAGTGGATTGATTCACATCATCCTGAGATATGTAGTGACTCCCAGACTTCTCACCTATGGGGCCATCGAAATATTCATCAACCCTTTGGCCCTAGTTATGGTCCAATAATTGTGACCCTGAACAATATGTTGTTTTTCTTATGCTACTTGTGTGGTGAATGATCTTCCATTGGCTTATTAACATTATGTCTTACCTATTTAATTCTATATATACACACTTGAAACAAACACATTTACTGTCCACACAGCATGAAATTAAAGTGGTTGACGATAGTCCAAGAGAAATGAATCTAAACTATTTTGTATTTTGCATACCATATACCATTAAACTATGTGAAAAATAGCATTAGGATCATTTTATCTTGTTTAGGGTATCCTCATATCATTCACATTGGGTTTTAGCAGTTACATCACATGAACATCCTTGAACCCCCTTCATTCTATGGTCTAGACCATATGAAAATAAACTATGTATATCACCGCTATAACTACATGTTTCTTGATTCCCACTCATATGGTATATGTAGTGATTCCTAGACTTTCTGTCTCTAGTCCATGCTCTAGATTCACTGTATAAAAATACATTATTTATAGTGCAATCACCCCAAATTGTCTCATGGGACTTATTTCTAGGTATAGTGACCTTTGATTTACATTGCACCATCAACGGGCAGAGATTCCCTCATATATAGATACGAGGAAGGAAAAAATGGGCAGTATAGTATATAAGCCACATGAAACACATCCTCAATGAATAATGTTAAATTGTGATCTTACTCCATCTTCAACCAGGATTCCTCCTAATAAGAGATGATTTTACCCTATATGAAATTGGGAATCCTCATATGATATGAATGTGATGAACAAAAATTTCATTAGCACACGATGTTAAATTGTAGACCTACCCTTTATTGTTTCATGATACCACAAATATGTATAGTAGAAGTCTCAATATCCCCATGATAGAGTACACCCCTTTCCAGCATTGGTCTTCTAGCATTCCATTATTCAAAATATAAGTTTCTTGAATCCCATCATCATGTGATACATAATGACACATAAATATTTTATCCTGGTTCTAGCCCCTCCATCGCCACTTTAAGAGGCATTTTCCTTCCATAATTTTACAACACAAAATGTATTCCCATAAACTAAAATCCACAGTCCAAAATTTTTGACTATAAACTATTTTAAACATCCACATACATTTTCATGGAATGTGGTCCTCCTTTTATCATTCATATTGGTTAATATTATTTCTTACCATGAAAAAATTGTTAGGGTCCCCATATCCAAAACCTTGTGACCATAAATGAGGAGTAGAACACAAGTCCAAAAATCATGACTTTAAACTATGTGTGAATTGTCTTAAGTGTGTTTTATATGATATAAAGTGGCCTCCTAGGACCCTCCTTTCACATTGTGTAACATTCCTTTTCCTATTGTGAACATTCATTTAACGAACCCTTCACATGGTCCAAGTAACACATCCGTAAAATATTTTCAACCAGTCAATAATTTACGAACATAAAATGAAAGTCATGGTCCATGAAACATGTACTTAAACTATTTGGAACATGTTAAAGCCTTTTGACTATAAAATGATATTCTGGGTCCATGCAACATTACTTTAAATTTTTTTTCAAAAGGTCTTAGCCTTAATAATTGAAATTTAAATTTATGGTCTAAGAATCATGAATTTCAACATTATGTGACCAGACCAATATTTTATTTATTAGTGTAGGGTCTCCCAACATTCTCCCATCCTTCACCCTGAGATCCTATGGTTGGAGCGGTATCATTAATTCTGGTTCACTATGTAAATTTTTTTGCGCTACTAAAATATGAATCTACCATGTGCAATGAACATAGGATTCACTCTTCACCTGACATGAGGATTAAATGTTGGGCATCTCAGTGAATAATCCCCACACACTCCACATCCTGGTCACCTGATGTTAAATTATGAGATGAACCAAGATCATAGGATGTTAAATAATATAATTCATTATCCTTACCATATGAGGATAACAGATGTTACCAATTTCCTCACTATATGACATGAAACTGTCTGTTTCTCATCCTCATTTCATGATGTAAAATTGAAAGGTATCTTGAGAATTCTACAAAGAATCCCTCTCCTATAATTTCGGTCATCTAATACATCATTCAGGACCTTCGACTCTCAATTAACATCTGATAGGAAACTCCCTTGGAATATGTGTTTTACTTTTTTCAGACAGATATGCCCACCCCATTGTGCTATGATCCATGGTGGTTAAATTCTAAGTGTTCTGTAATACATTTGAAAATTTCATAACATCATTTCCATGCTTTTCCTTCCCTTTTAATGGATCCTCATCCTCCTCCACATTTGATGGGAACCCCCCTAATGTAATGGTTTTTGGATAAAAGAGACCACCTACCGTCATGGGAAAATGTCTCAAAGGACTTTGGACAACATTCTTAGACATGATTTTTGTTTAAAACGTACAATAAAATGCCCTTGGCCTTGTCCCATTCGTGGACAAGAGAAAATAGGTAAAGTAAGTCAGCTATTCAAAGAGCCCTATTGTCCAGCCATGGCCCCTCTTGGTCCAAAAACTCTTGGTAGTTATTCAACCAATCAGACCTTGAATGCTCAATTATTTTCTATCAATATTAAATGAAAGAAAAATCCCATGGTCATCCCTTTTTCTCCACACTAAGTATGACTCACATGAACATGAGGATGAGTTATTGGTTGTGTTGGAAATATGACTGATGTTCAATAATAGATAAAAATAAATAAGTTGATGTGTTCAAAACGTTTAAAACAATAAATCTTATGAAATTGATGAGGGTTATCCACAAATTGGAGCCTCTCTTAAGTCATATAAAAATTTCACATATGGATCCACCCTTCAATTTAAGTGTATCAGAACAGAAAACCTCTGGAGCATGGAGTCAAGGACCTATTCCCACCCCTAATGATCTATTTCCTTCTTATCAGCTACCAGACAAATCACATCTACCTTAATCTACACCCAATCTAGTGAAGTTTCAGGAACTTCTATTTGAGATATTCCCTACTCTATTTGACACCCATCCTCCTCTAGTTGAGCCCTAAATGGGATAATAACGTTCACTTGGGAACTGAGGACAAAAAAATTCTTGTTTTTTTGCTCCTACAGACACTGGACTTCCTGGTTGACCTAATGGAACTTCCTGGTGTTGTTAGACCTCTATAGATTCTATGAAACATCTATCTGTCAGATTTCATCACACACACCCTAGAAAAGAAGTTGCAGACCATTGCATGGATACCATGAGTTTCCGTCCCTCTAGTTCTCACATTGTGCAGCCTGTGGTGGAGGGACACTATATGACTCACTAGGTATGGTTCCGGAGTGTGGGTTATGAAACACTATATTCTACTTCATACCGTTTGCTGGACTATGAAATTATCCTCGACAATATCATATCCAAATTCAACTGAATATTAAAATGTAATAAGATCAAAATCGAGGAAATATGCATGAACAATAGTAACAATTTCATCTTATAGGATCCTCTCAATATGGTCGGGCTCCAGATCATGAGGTCGGTCATCTTCAACTTATCCTTCCTCAACAGCACCATATCCGCCAGCCTGAAGCTTCATCCAACCAATTGAGTCACCCATTATCGTAGTAGACTATTCACCAGAGACTATGGATGGATTAAATTCAATGAACTCCTCTTCAAGTACCATCATATCTATCAGGGAGGAGACATAAGATTCACTAACCAATGCATATTTATGGGAATGTAATTGTATGAAATTCCTTGAAATAAGAGCTCAGTAGTCAATTTTATTATCAAAGACCAATTGCGCTTGTGTAATAATGAAATAATTACATAGGATGTGTTTATAAAGAATCAACACATGAGTCTTAGTGTGGAGTCCCAATATAGTATATCCATCAACTAGGTCATCTACATTGGTATCTAAAACTTGACATCCAACATTTGTTGAGTGGGGGATTCATGAGGACCTTCAGGAGGAAAAAACAACTACATTGAAAAAAATCTCCATGAAAAGTTTGAAAGGGATTTTTTTTGATATTATACCTAAACATGGGAAGTGGTATTTCAAAGATGTGTATCAAAGGGTTATCAGCATCTTTAGTAGTGGGAGCCTCCTTTGGAATAATAGGATGCTGTCCCCCAGAGATGATAAATATGGAATATGGCTTCAAGGTCTTCACTATGATCTCATCGACTAACCAACCAATTTTTTAGCCATGGGAATTGGCCTAAGACTGTTCTCTATAGCAATTGGTGGTACACCTTTTTCCCCTCCAGTAGGGTACCCTTTCCCATTTTTTATTTTCTCTTATTGTAGATAATATTTAGATAGAGATTTTTAATAATAAAGGGGAAGGATCTGTGTTTGTAGGTATGCTAATAGGCCTACCTCGCCATTTATGAACAAGCTGTCACCATAGGCCATAATTTGGATTTCACTAAGGGAAACTCCTTATTGGGGGATGATCCCCATGATTCTTCATTTCTGGAGCCCATGTGCATTCTCATCATCTTATTCAAACTCTCATGGATCATCAACATGTGGTGTCTATTCCCATATTGGATCTGAAAAAACATTACCTACACTGGGGCGGAAGGAAGATTAGGTTCTCCTTATTTGATTGTGAACTAGTACGTAGATTTCATGTATGCATGCCTCTCTTTGATGATCACCTTGGTCGTGATCCAAGCAGTCCCAACTTTCGGCCACTCAACATCATTTTAGATCTGCTTCCGTCACAAGTCATTTATAAATGTGGACACTAGTTTTGTCTTCCATGCCATCTAAAGCATGGGGAAGGTAGAATAAGAATCTAAAATAAAAAAATATTTTAAAAATTTTCTAGGGTCCTCCTTGGATTTGAATCTTTTTTATTGGGAGTCCCCTATTTTCTCCTAAGATCTATTCTGGGACCCCTCTTCTTTGGGATGCATGTCAGAAATAGAGCCTTTCACCAACCCCAACACAAGGAAATATTAAGCTACTCCAAATGTTTTGTCATACCCTATTAGGTTGGACCTCCTACCTCCCTATTTTTCTAGTACCTTGATCACATGAATTCTTTTTCACAAGACTGCATCTGGGTATGTTTTCACCTAGAATTTTAAATAATCTGTCAATAGGACAACACTGATGTGGGTGAGTGGAAGCATGAATTTCAACCCTGATCCCATTCCTATCATCATCTACCATAGATGACGAAGCATACATAAATGGTATTCCTTAAAAAACCAACGTATGGACTCTCTTGGTCAGTTACTAAAGGCACCCAAACTTTAGAGAGAACTAGGATAATATATATGGATCACAGTCGATATTACTGTGAAAACATTCTACAAGAACTCCACCACAGAAGCTATGTTGGATCTCCCTATGCTCTAATGAACCCTGATGGTGTTCCTCTATTGGGCCAACAATGTTTGAGAACAAGTGGAAGATGAAGTTCACATAATGTGTTATCCCAATCCTGATGTCATTCTCATTGAGCATCACTCGGCTGTGCCCAAAAATGTTGAGTAGTGATGTTGGAAGACTAGTATTCAATAGGATAATGGGGTTCAAAAACTCGTAGACATAGATTTGTTATATTATCCCCTCACGAAGGATTTGGAATAGTCCAAAGAAATTTATTTGGCATGTATCCACTTTCCACCTGGCCTAAGAGGTTGTAAAACTAATCAATCACTATCACTCATAGGTTTAAAATGTTTCCCGAATATAATATTTATACCATTACATGTGTCCCCCAAGCACAGGACCATGAAGGTGTCTCTAATTGTAAGAACCCAACTACTAAGAAATGTTGGGAGGATTGAGTTGTAACAAACGAGTGGCCTCTAGCCTTCCACCATGTTGTTTTCCCACCTCGAAAACTTCTCCTCCTCTTGGATAAACCAATACAATCATGGTCTTTATATTTACAACACTTTTGACATTTCATTCCCTTCCCTAAAATTTTCATTCCCAGAGTCTTCTTCAGGAACATGTCAAATCACATGATGAACATGATGTACTTGTGAAATACTGGAGGATGGTCCATCATTACATTCAACACCTCCAATAAGTGTTTCACTGGGAAAGTGGTCTACTTCCGGTCACCCCATGTGTCCAATGATGAAAGAATCATGTCTTATTTAAACCCATTCAGTTAGATGTGATCAACATTGTGTACATTTCACAAGATGATCCTGACCTCCCTATAGTGAAGGTGGGATGTATTGGTGTTTGAGGGCCATTGACTAAGGAGCTCCGACACCAACCCTTGTTTACCAAATAGGTGGAACTATAATAACCACATTTCCTTGTATAGTATGATCATGAATATCTCATCCCATAAACCAAGTAGGTATTGTGTATCGAGTATGCCCAATCCCATTCACAAGGGAATGTTCCTCCAGAGAATAGATACAGTTCCTTATTCCCTCCCCTGGTTTTTCTATACATAATAATATAGAGGACACTAACATAGTGATCCAGAAATTAATCATCCACTAGTTCCTCCCATTAATAGTTCTCATACTTCCATTCTGTGTATAAACAGCCATGTCCACTGCTCTCTAGAAGGGTGACCTTGAGCGGTGATGTTCTTGCGGTTGAGATCGTCCACATGCATGAAGCAAGATAACATTGTGTTGACTTTGAAACAAGGTCTATTCAACTCATTCATCAGTCTAAAATTACATAATTGAGGATGGTTTATCAAGACAACAATTCATTTTTTCCATTTTTAAAAGCCGTTTTATGGGTTTCCAATACCCCATCTTACAACCACAAACACAAACAAGTGAAACACAAACTTCAGAAAACACATACCAACACAGAATTGCACATCATAACAACCATACTCATCTCCGCATCCCATGCAAGGGTCATCTTCTCAAGTAGATGATTCCCATTCTGGATGCCCCAAAAGATTTCACTTTGAACCCGACTCCTAATATGATCAAGTAAGAGTTTATCTGGGGATGCCTTTTTGACCACGCTACCCTTTTTAAAAGACAAAGTCACCTCTTCATTCCACACAGAGGCAGATCTAGTCCGCATCGGCCACGAAAGATATGAGTAATCCTTCATTGGTAATCTTATTGGTGTATCAGACAAAGGCCCTTCAACTGTAGCCATCATCTGATTCCCACTTTGAACAACATCATTGAATGAACGGCCGACTTGTCCACTCACATTTTCATTCCGTCCCCCAGAACACTCCCTTCCTATTCCAGCTCTCTCCCTCAAAACAGAATCCGGACACCCAGAGTTGTTACTATGCCTCTGGTCTAGAATGTTACTCCCCATCAAAGAGAGACACCAATCCTCAGTAGTAGCTTTTTCCACAACCATGGAATGTGACTCCTTCCCCACACCTTCAACTTGTAGACCCCCTTGGGTTTTCTCACTACCAACCATCCCTGAAAGATCTTCCTCAACCATCCAAAAACGATCCTTCCCTTTATCGTATCGTACCATTGAAACAGAATAAAAGGGTTCGACGTTATCCCCCAGCCTCCGATCCGTACTCTCCACTAAAAGATAGTTCCTAAAAACATTGTGGTTGTCTTCCAAATTCAAGGTAACTACTTCATGACCCAAGAATTCAACATGTGGATCCTCCAAGACCTCCTGACCAACTGAAGCTATTTCATGCCCCATACATTCAACCAACAGACCCTCCAAGGCCTATGTACCACCATCAACTCCTGCAAAAACATCCTCCTCTAGACCCGCGGCCAACATGTCTTCAGAAATCCCTTCAAAAATGTTACTCAATGATAGAAAAGGTTTAGCAAGAGGATCAAGACATTTAGTATCCTTAGCACTGTCCGTAATGACCACCTCCGCAATGTTGGAATCCCTTCCTTCCCCAATATTCTATATACCCAGACTAACCATAGATGTAGCAGGTTTTTTCTAAGTCATGCCTTAACCATTGGAGAACCTAAGAAACCTTCAGATTACCCTGATTCACCTTAACATCAGAACGCTCAGGATCCTAGTCTTTCTAAACAAACATTATGAGACCCAGATGAATTACCGTCCACAACTGAACCAGACAAATGGGGGCCCCTCCCTAGGTAAACTGTCTGCGCAGTTCTCGAATCTAGACCCACCTTCACACCATCCTCCAAATATTTTCTTCTAGAACCATACTCGGTGATCGCAGAAGAAAATTGACCACTACGATGAACCTTCATCATCCGTGAAGGACATCCACTTCAGCATACCTCAACCGAGTGGCCCAATCTCTTAAAAGATCCAAAACAATATGTCATATTTTCTCAAACAACCATCTGTTTTCATCGATATTCCTCACCAATTGTGATCCAAACAAAATCAAAAGGAATGAGAGACGCATCCATTTCAACGCACACCCAGGGATTCATTGGATGGAAAACCGCCTCAGTATGAATATCAAAGCATACGTATCTGCCTACCATATTTCCCAACATGTGAATAACCGAAGGGTTTTGAAACGATAAATGAAGTGTAGGGAAACTTACCCAAACCAAAATGGAAGGCAAGTCCTGATTCATATGAAGATCAAATTACCAATATAAAAGTAGAAAACATGATCCATGGAAGATGAAAGGAGCCATTGACCAGGCTTGGATGAGATCTACCAATGATTCTAACCTAATAATGATTTTCTTGCTGTCGAGAATGCCAACCACCGCTCTTTCATGATGATCCCAAGATTCGAAGACAAATCGGCTGAATTCATCAACTGAAGGCCTCATGTGATTGAACCGAGCCCCCATGGTGAGATTCAATAAGGCTGGGGCTTCCGTAAACTCAGATGAAGAGATATGAAGGTCCGGAAATCCGTCAATTAGATCTGGAACATTAGGGTTTATCAAGGCTTTCAGAAAAGGTGGAAGGAACTCCGGAAAGTAGTTATAGAATTTACTTAAGGCCGGGTCAGTTACTAGCTCATGTTATCGCAAGGTATCCCACCATTTGTTTTCTCTAGATAGAAGTTATAGAATTTATCTGAGGTTTTGTCATTTACTATGCATTTCTAATCTATCTAATAAAATTCAATGTTAGGTGCACAAAAAAGTGGTTCAGATCATGGAAGACGTGTTGGCTTGAACCTTTGGAGGTATACGCACAAAAAGAACCCTATTCTGCTGAAGAAAACTATACAAAGGGGAGTTTCACAAAATATGGGAATGAACCTTGTGTATTCAAAAAAATATAGAATTGTGTGTTTGATATGAATGAGTAATTATTAAAGAATTCAAGGTACCATCCAAGGGAACCATTTCACCAATTTATTAGATAATACTACCATGTTTCGTGAGCACGTAACTCTATTATGTGACTGAACACAAATGTTCAAAACACCAGCGATACCAAAACCCTCCTTTCTTCATTCCAATTACAACCTTACCTTATGGTTCCCTGTTAACTCAACATATGAGTGAGAGAATTATTTTGTACCAAAATCTCATCTGGGTCCCTAAATGGTTAGTTTTGGGTAAACCTAACATGACACCTACACTGAAGGACCATTTCATCTCTAACAGCTTAGAAGTTCCCATGTTCAAACACTTCCGTACATGGTGGGAATTTTATGCTCAACCCAGTTAGAAAACAAAGACAACCAATAGTTCTCTAATTTCTATTCTATCCAACGAACTACATAAGGCCACTTCATGAATTAAATACTTGATGTGATATATAAATCATTTGTACACCCAAAAAATATTAATTTCATGCCAAAAACTACATCAATCATGTGATGTTGGGCGTCAAAGTGCCATCTGTAGTGTATGAGGCTTTGCAAAACTCAAATTCTGCACTAATAGTCGATGATCTCAGATATAAATAGAAGATGACCCCTCCTTTGAGTAGACTCTCCAAAAGATAAACCTCTGATCCCATACATGTAAACCATACTATTCCACTATGGCAGGAAACAAGGACTACCCAAGGTATATAATCCTTCATGAAAGACCTCTTATAGGCCCAAACATGACTTTCCCTTAGTTTAGTGGTCCTCACAAAAAGAATTTTAATGATTCTCATGTATGAGAATAAGAAGTTATTATAAACAACTATGTTTTTGACAAAAAATTAAAATCTTGCATGCACCTACATGTTGAACCACAATTTCATTCCATTATGAAAGAGCTCCCTGCTCTTGTAACTCTTGTGTGCAACCAAACCCTATTGTGTGCAATATTTTTTTGGTCCCATACCTCATGTACCATATGACTTTACTATAAACCCACCTATTTAATCTAAATATAGGTATAATAACACAATTTTATTCAAAGCATAGGGTTCCTAACACAAACCCTATGACTGAAAACTTCTCCATGATAGTAGAAAAACCATTCCCTGCACAAAGGCACATAAGATGTGTTAATATAATCTCTAGGGGTATGAAGTGAGTCGCACAGAATCTTATCTATATGACAAAACTAGCTCCACATCCTCGTCCTATAACATTAAAACGCACAACAACATCCTCAACACGTGACAAAAAACTATAGCCTTACCCAGTTTAATAAATGCAGGATCCCCACATATAACAGACATGGGATGACCCCCTACCTACCCACATAGGGATGCTTCAACATATATGCCCAACACCTTCTCACTCAGTGAATCATCTACACGTAATCCACATAACATCCCTCATAGACTCTCCATTTGTGACATTATTTCCCTTACCACATAATATAAAACTCCATTGATCGGTCTTATCACAGGAACTTAAACTACATCATATAACTATGTAGATTTTGGTCTCTCTATTCTAAATAGGGTATGTAAGATTCCTCCCTAAGGTTTAATACCAAAAAAAAGTAATCTCATGGTGGTCCCTCCTTGGGACACACCTCTTAGATCCACCTAAAAGAGAATTTAGATCCATAACTAAGGATCCTCCCCCACTGGGTGTTTTCATCCATTTGTAAACTTTTCAGTGTGACATATTACCTCCTAGGTGTGAACCACCAAGATAAAATTCAATGGGAATTTTAATCCATCCATATGTGATTTTCCTCAAGGTTCATTCTGTTCCATTAGTCCCAAATCTGAATCAATGGGTATTCTGATCAATCAATCCTATATCCACCTTAAGGGAAATTTTGATCCACCCATCCCTGATTTGACTCATGGGGTATTTTGATCCACCCATACCAAATCTACCTCAAGGGATATTTTGATCCATTAGAAAACTATATAGGTACTCCTTATTATGGAATAGCATCCCAGATCTTCCTCCCCAGCTCATTCTGATCCACCAGTAAATCAGTTCTGACATTTTCCCTTCTAGGGACATACCTTCATGTCTTCCTAAAAGGTTATTTAATCCAAAATGGTAAAATTGTGTCATGTCACCTTAGGGGAACGCCTCCTTGATCCATCCCAAATAGACATATGATCATCATCTCTACAAGATGTCAAACATGTAAAATAATCTGTCTCAAACAGATGTCCCAATCAGTCTCCAAAGGACATTGAACTTGTGACCTGACCCAAGATGTATACCCCTTGCATAAGTATGGGATGACTAAGGTAAAAATACAAAGAATATTTATTCTCATAGAATAGTTACATCTTGTTAGACATGGGATTACCTAGGTTCAGTGGATAAGATTCCTCAATTAGATTCCCCCCATGAGGAGGATTCATATGTGACCAATGAACCTAACATCAAGACATGCATAGAGATGCCCGAGAAGACTACTATCTGGACCAAAGGTCACTTCCCAATCAAGATAGATGAATTTTAATTTATCGGTGTCTACAAATATATAGAATTTGGGATGAGTTCGATGAAAATAAATTAATCTATAACGGGGGCCTGGACTATGCAACGATCTCCAATGAAGAATCTAGGGAAGGAGGAACTGATGTCCCATCATCCCATTTCAATCAACAAGCAGGCATCCTCATTGAAAGTGATGAAAATATCCCACTATAAGATTTTGAGAATGTGGGGAAATAGAATGTCATCATACATTAACACCCATGAGGGCTACTGAGAAAGCCTCGAAAATGTTTATTTTTTATAACATATTAATGGATGCAATATACCTGACATATAAAGGGAGGTTCAATAAACATTCTTATTTTATAGTGTCATCTCAGGGTGACCATTGTAAATTGAGTATGGTTACTCATATGTATTTAGGAAGTTGTTTAAATTTTATTCTTAGGATCAAAATAACACACATATATGAATTGGATTACGCTATGATATTGAATAATTTTTCAAATGTCAGGCCAAAATTTCATTAACATATAAACCTAATGTATTATTTAAACCTTTTTTAAAAATTAGTCGAACATCTTGAAATAATAAAGCACCCCTTATCCAACAAGATTATATTTTTTCGATGTTATTTTGAGAAATATTTATGTGTTCATATAGTAAACAAATAGAAGAACCATTTAAACTTCATTCTCATGTCCACTTATTCTTTTTTATATTATTGAAAAGATCTCTATTCACAAGAGTAATATAAATAACAGTGAAAAAAACGTAAAATAATTTCCCAAAAGATTCTACCTTTTAAATTGATAAATGATTATAATATATCCACATTTACACACCTGACACCGTCTAATGGAAGGTACTCATCATCCAGACCCATAAACTACTCTATTATGTCGTTGTGGAATTGAAGAAGCATGAGAGGATCACTATTGTCCTAATTTACACTTTAGATAATACTTACTTCTACCCATATTATGAGGGAGTATTTTCACATTCCAAATTTTAATCATGAAACACCCAATTCAAGGGGTCAACAATGTCAGTACAGGACTACCAACACACATTGATACCAAACATATAACACTATATGAAAGAAAATGAATTCTAATCCATTTCAACTCATAAGAATTTATAAAAAAACAATAGCACGGTAATGGTCTTGACCCACTCATATTTTTAAGCATATTTTTAGAAATATTTAAATTATTTTGAGTATTTTTTTAATATATATGCCCATATATTTCATTGACTTTTGAGAATGTGAGATATTAAAATTATATAAATTAAATAGATAAAAATGTGGGAGGTTTTTTATTAATTTAATTATAGAATTGACTGTGGATTTTTATTTTGTGAATTTTATGATTTTAAGGTAAAACCTTCGGTCAACCCAACCATCCCTTAGCCATGTAAGCTGAATTTTCTACCTTGACCACTAAGAAGAGATATAAGACAAGGACACCCCCCTAAGAGAGACACTCATTCTTGGAGGGAATGTCACTCACATGGAGAAGCCCTTAGGGATAATATAAGGTTCTATGCCTGCATGGGATTCATGTGGAACCACAACCCATAGTTCATGTGTGCAGTGAAACCAAGAGTCCAAATTAGAGAAATCTCTTGAGTAGATCATCAAATAGTTGAAATTATAAACAATAATGGTGTAAAAATTCAATTTGGATGTGGGGTGGATGAATATGGTTACAATTCAAACTTACACAATGCGAAATCCTCACATCTTATTTCTCTGCTAACCCTATAATAGGATAATACCTTCTGCCATCTCCACCAGTTTATATCACAACCCCACCTCTACAGCTCGTCTAAACCACCATGGAAGCCTACATGGTAGCTTGAGCTCTAATATAGCACTAATTTTGACACTTGTGAAATCCATGGACGTCCTTTGGGACATTATAAGAGCTCTATGATGTCCATTTCAAGGCATCATTTGGAAACTAAAATGTTCAGCTGATTTTATGCACCGCCACTAGATTTTCCACTACTTCTCTTATCGAACACCATGATGAATGCCATTTTGTGCCCTTCTCATCCACGTGAGAAGAAACAACAATGATTGGTTTCACACCATGTTGTAGTCCACCAAATAAGAAGATATAAAATCCTACCATCTATGGGTGATATTTGAATATCTTTATCTAACATCACGATCCAAATTTGAAGATATAGACACCTTGACCCGATCTTCAATGATGATATAGAAGGTATTAAAATAATGAAGAAACAATGAATCCTCCTCTATATATAGAGGAATAATTTCCATTATTTAGGAGATTAACCACCATGGTGGAGGTGAAGGCTGATGCCACTACTTTTATTTTTCATTTTCGTTTTTCTTTATTTTTATGTCTTCCTAGTTTAAAATTTTGTGTAATTTTAGTTTATTTTTTTTTAATGAAAACAAAAATTTATTCTTCACTTCATGTTTTTTTGCATGAATTATTTATTCTTTTTCCTTAATTCTATGTTTTCATTTTATTTATCTAATAAATTTTATTATATTATATTCTCTCCATATCTCATTACATTTATCATTCCCTCTCTTCAATATTCTTTTTATATTATCCTTGTTCTTTATCTCTTTGTCATTGTGACCTTTTGACCTTGATAACGATGGGTTGACCGAAGGATTGGTCTGGGAGACATATGTGGTTTTTCTTTAATTATACACTTAAATTCTAATGTTTCAATGATGTTTTTTGTGATAAAGTGTTATGTTCATGGGGGTGATAATTCCCCACCAGGACACTGAAATCAAACTCAAATCAATGATTTTATTTAAATCATTTCCCTCCATTCTACTGGGCATAATCACTTCAAATGATGTATATAAGCCATTAATTAGATGAAATGGAGCATGGTGGATCCAGGTCCTGAATGGTGTCAGTCTATCAATTGAGGTGTGCCATAAACATTGATTACAGGAAGATCTAGAATTATGTTTGTCTAGGAATGAAAAATTGCACACCCACTAAATAAACTAATAGTAGATTAAAAGTTGGATGTCATAATTAATATATCAAAAATAATTTAAACAATATAAAGATGAATGAAAAAACCTAAACATAAAACTATAATTTATAAGTTCTTATTCACTGTCCTGCATTGCATATTATTATATTTTATCATTTAATTTATTATAAATAATTCCACTGTTTTAATAAAAAATTAACAACAAAAATAAGTAGTTCTTATGTGAATTTCAATTAATAAGTGAAAAAATTGTGATGCTCATCGAGTGACATGTCCAAGGTCATCCACTATGTTTAAATAATAAACAATTAGAAATTTTCTTTTTCGACACCCTATGATTATCATGCATCAAAACTGACATCGTATTTATGGATTCAAACAGTAGTTTTCTAAATTTTACTATTCCCACATTATAGATAATTTTATAATACATTCATTATAATATAAAATCTAGTAAATAATTTTTTACATGATGTATTCCAATTATTATTATTCTTTATGGATTGTCAACTCACAATTTCAAGAATAAGTAATTGAATCACTTGTTATATAGAGGATAGTGTTGTCCTTTATTTAAGAAAGACCAGATTTTCCCAAAGACAAATCATGGGAGAGGATAAATTAAAGGACCTCATCCAAGAACATAAATAACCCCTCAAGAAACCAATTTTTTAAATATTGTCTAAAAAACTAACTGATCTCCCTGAGTAATTCCTAGAGTTTTATCATGAAGTGGTCAAGAAAAAGGTAAAGTCTTCCATGTATCCTCCAAATGTTTTTAAAGAACCCTATCTACTACAACATCTGGAACATGTTGATGAAAATAGATATCAAGTTCATGAAATCAATGAAATCGTATATCAACTGTATAGAAGAATTAAATATATAACGTCATATTTCTATGATACCAAATAGAAATATAAACATGAATAAAAGGAACATACCTTAGTATTTATAAAAGTCATTGAATACATACAAGAAGTTGATGTGAAACATAAGGGCCACGAACACCCTAACTATTTGATTAGACATATCCTATATAGCCATGATTTTTTAGAGTTGATTCGTGATCATGAAGACTTGAATGATATTCTACAAGTGGTAGATAAAAAAATGACCAGGATAACATCTGTGTTGAGTATGAGGTACAACAAAGTCTCTAAATTCCTAAAAATTTAGATCCTCTATAAACATTTCATATTTCTATTACCGTGGAAAATGAATACCGCCCAGTTTTTGTAATTTGAAGAGAAAATTGATGATCTTGGATACTTACCTCCATCCACTAAGATCCATCTTCTTGGGGTACTTACCAGTTAATAAGATACCAAATATGAATGAACATAGGGAGTTTATCTTATTGTAAACTCTACCTCATTCAATTTTATTCAAAATAAATTTGCTATTAACTCCAAATATTTTTAATTTTTAGATTAATAAAATCGATATTTTTCCATAGAGGAAGGTAAGGAAACATTACATATAAATAGTGATGAACACATGTCACTTCTATTACTAATTGAAAATGAATTAAAGTATGTCCTTGAGGTAATCAAAGTGGCTGAGCCTATGTAAAATAAGATATTGGGTGCTCAATTTTAAGGGGAGAATTATTATTTTCATAATATATGTTTAAATTATATCCCAAAAAAATATATTCTAATATTAATTTTTGAATTACAATTCATGTTTCCCATATTGAGAATCACCAAATAAGAAAGAAGTGTTTTCAAAAGTAGAAACCATGAATGTGGATAATCCATACTTCATAATACCCCTCCATGTATGCTATAACTAATTATAATGGGGATGTATTTTATATAAAATATAAATGGATTATTACTTACCAACAATGTAGAAGTACAAGCAGGGGAATGATACATGTGGTTGTTCAAATCCAAGAAGCTACATGTAGTAACTAACTATGGATGATAGTTTGTACCTCCCTATAGAGGTAGTTAAAATGTAGGTCGCACATGGTGGATTGAACTGAGTCTCATATGTTAATTATCTTCTAGGGAATTTTGATTTCAATTTCTTTAATTGGATTATTCTAGAAAGAAACCAATTCCATTTATTGTTTTTTATCCTAAATGACCTGATCCATATTCTTAATTGATTTATTTTCCTTTTTAGGACAATGATGGTACAATGTTATCAAAAACTTCGAAGGAGGATAGAGAACTAAGATTCATGGGATAGGTAGGTAATTCTTCCATTTAATATTTCTAAACTCCAATTTTTTTTTTCTAATATTGTTTTTTGAGATTTAAATATAGAAATTACTAAGCCATGCTTTGAAATATAGTCTAACTTGAAACATCTAGGAGACATGACTTTCATAGGAACCGTATGATTCTGTGTTATATATTTCAATGTTTATGATATAGATTGAGTAATGAATGGAATTCAATTATTAAAGAAAAGCATGTATATTGAAATAGGTAATCATGATTTGAGGGAATTAGTTCATGCATGTAAATTAAATTTATTAATAATTTTTCATTCATCAAATTTCTACAATTCATGCCAATTAATTTATAATTATTAGTAATTCCATTAGTGGTTTTCCAAAATAAAATTCCCCATTCCTAATAGTCTTTATAGGAAAAATAATTCCTATTTTATATTGATTATATTTCTTGAGTAATATTGGGACATGTCTCCCACTATTACATTGATTGGAATTTTTCAAAGACTTCACTGTGAAAAAAATATTTAAATGATTAAGGAATTTTTATTGATAACACCTTATCCTTTTGACCAAATTATAATTGTATACTTTTTTAAAACATATACATCATGAACAACCTTTTTTGTAATGATCCATGTCTCAATCCATTTTTATCCATTCATTCCCTAGTTTTTATATTTTTATGATATTTTAAAGATGAAGTGTGGGTGTGGAGGAAGTCATGGAAGAAATGGATGTGCTGCATTTTAAGGAAACAGAGTGTGGGGTTGATAATTGTGGGTATTAAGAAATGTTTTTGATTCATACATTGAAAAACTATTTGTTTTTACTTCTTGGAAAAAATGGAAAATGTTTTTTTAATATAGGAATGGGATGTTAAATGGAAAATAATAATTCAAAAATACTGTACCGTTGATTTATATCATATGTGGTAAGGTGGTGGATGTGAGGTTTATTTTTATAAATTACTTTCCTAAAAGTAATAAAAAAAAGTTATTCCAAAAAAATATTAAAATAGGAACGTATAGGAAATTATGGAAGGTTCACATCATTCATTATGATTTCATATTAATCATGATCGGTACATTGAAATTGGTAGGTGGGAAATGTCATTTAAAGTATATAGTTTCTATAAATTTTTTCATTTTGATATAATGATTGACACTTTATATGTGAGCCTCCTCCTAATAGTATTAATTTTAATCATAAATTACTACAAACCTTAATCCTTAGAGTCTTTTTATCTCGTATTGAAATTCCTAATGATTTCATGTTCTTTTGGTCTTTAAAATGTGGAAAAATTATATTATTTATAAGTCTATATATAAGATTCTTTTACTTATGATAAGAGGATAAATTTATATGAATTGTATCATCCATGATGAGGGAAATATTTAATAGAGGTTTATCATTATTTTAATTGTTTAATAATAATGAATTAAAGAGCTTAAATGGGTTAAAGAAAAATATTCATCAGTTTTACATGGAAGAACATAAAATACATCACTACAAAGAGTGACGATTAATGGTGGTTTAAACTGCCATCTAATTTTTTAGCGGTGGTTTGTAAAACCACTATCTATTTCATGGTTTATATTCAATGAGTGGTGGTTTATTTTATCTCGTGGTGTTTTCTTAAGTGTCATTTTGGACAATTTAGCAGTGGTTTTCTGTTATTTTCATTGGTTTCTTAATAAAAAAGCGCATGCAATATAATGAAAATTAAATTAACCACTGAAAAGAATTTATTTGTGGATATTTTTAGTGACGGTTAATCTGAACGACCGCCAAATACATAAAATAATATATGTTTAGTGGTGGATACAACAAACCATAGATAAAACTATTTTTATATTTAAAAAATATATATTTAATAAAAAATATAAATATATAACAAATTATATAACATAAAATCAAAAATAAATATATGATAAACTCATCTCTCATACATCACAAATCTATAGTCATACAAACAACCCCAGCCATCATAACATATGTCTCAATCACCCCATACTTGAACCAATACCTCAGTCATCTATATATACATATAAAATATGTCTAATAACAACCCATTCCCAATATACATCCAAATGATGATCTCCATTGCATATGTATGCCTCCACATCATCTCATCAACTGAAACTGACGATGTCATCTCATCAGCTATAACATTTTTTTCTTAAAAATAATTCAAACTATACATAATAAAATATAATAAAAGAAGAATAATTTATAAAAGTTTAATATTATTAGTAAACTAAGAACCCTCATTACTATTTTCTAAAAAAAGTCATTGATTGGAATTGCCAACTTCCGTCCTAAATCTGACATCTTCCACCTAATTTTTTTTGAAGAGAATGGTTCCTTGACAAAAGACTAAAGCCCAATTTATTATACAAAGAAAATGGGGGATAAATGAGTCTGAAAGACAAAATATTTTTAGATTCCTTATCATAAAGAGGAAGTAATTCAATAGTAAGGTCATCTGGAAAGGTTATGCCATGGTTAACTCCCATATTAGCAAGATTGTCTGCAACCATGTTTTCTTCACAAAAGATATGAGTGAAAATATATCTAATCTCCAAAAGAGAAAGGTGATAGTTAATTTAATAGGTTGTAAGTGAAAAAGAATGATACACCACACCATTCAAAATAGCATGGAAAATAGAGGTCGAATCACTTTATATCCAAATACTATTCCAATCATATTTTATATCAAAGGAAATGGCATGGATAAAACTAATCATTTCAGGTTCCAGAGACGAGGAGATCTTTTAACTACAAAATAAGCATATGATACACTACCCAAGGTGGTTTATGAAAATAGAGAAGACATATAATATATTCATAATGCTGCACATAAAATTTGTTATATTTTTAGTCAAACGGAATACATTTTAAAATTAAAAAAATATAATTAAAAACAATTATAAAATAGTAACATACCTATTTATGATAACAATCAACACTAAAAACTCAATAGGGATAAATAAATATTCAAATTTATTTTTTATGTGGCATGTAGTGTGTTTAAAACTTATTTAATAAATAAATTTTAAAGATGTAGATATGCTAGAATGTCCTACAATTCGAAAACAACCATGTTTTGGTGGTCCCAGGATTTCACATCAATATGAAGTTTTTTTCTTTGGTTTTGACCATTCCACGCCTATTTTAGTGTTTTAAAAAACAAAAAACACAATTTCATCCATTATGGGGAAAATTCATTAGGAATGATGCATGATTGATCAATAAATTTCATAGCTAAATCAAAATTAATTATCCCCTAATTTTAGTTCAATTCCACATTTTTTATTGTTTTGACCATTCCACACTCTTTTTAGTGTTTTAATGCACTAAAAACACATTTTCATAAATTATGGTAAAACCATCACTCGTAATGATGTGTCTTCGGTTCCTCCATTTTAAAATTAAATATATTGTGTTTTTACAGTTATTTAAAGGAAATATGAAATCGTTTTATTGGTTTTGATAGTTTTATACACGTCTTATTATTTTAAAACACTAAAACATAATAAAGTCCATAACGGGGAAACCATAACATGGAATGTCATTATGTCAGTTCCAAAATTTCACAGTTAAATCTACAATTGTTTTCCCTCGATTTCAGGATAATTGGACATGTTATTTCTAGTTTTTATTGTTCCACACATATTTTAGTTTTTTAAAACTCCAAAAATGATTTTATATCCATAATGGGAAAACCATCATTTAGAATGGTGTTCCGTCAATTCCTACATTTCAAAATTATATTTATGGTCTCCCCTCAAACCTGTTTGAGGGAAATGTGATGTTTGTTTCATGGTTTTGACCATTACACACATCATTTAGTTTTTAAAAACACTAAAAAGGTATTTATAGTCATAATAGAAAAACCTCTAATTGGATTACATGATGTTTGTTCCTACATTTTAAAATTTAATATATAGTCTTTGTCCCCTAATTTCAGGTCAATTTAACGTCATTTTTCAAGTTTTGATCCCCCCGATACATGTTTTTAATGTATTTTATACCATTTATATTTGATTACCGAGTAATTCTAATCACAATTCATATCTAATTAACATGTTTTCTATTTAAAAACACAAAAAAATAAGTTTTTGTCCCAATATTTTAGGAAAATCTGAAGTTGTTTCTTGCTTTTGACTATTTCACGCTTGTTTTAGTTTTTTTTAAACACTAAAAACGTGTTTACTACCATAATGGACAACCGTCACATAGAATGATGTCCCTCTAATGGATACAGGTTAAAATTAAATATATAGTCATTTACCATAATTTTAGGACAATCAGATGTCGTTTTATAGGTTTTTACTATCCCACACACATTCTAGTGTTTTAAAAAAATAATAACATGTTTACGAACATAATGGAGAAACCACCATTAATAATGATAATTCATTTGTTCCTACGTATAATAATTAAATATATAGTCTTTTTCCCCTAGTGTTATGATAACCCATCATCGTTTTCCTAGTTTTGACTATTCCATGCATGTTTTCGTGTTTTAAATCACTAAAAATGCATTTATTCCCATAAAGGGAAACATTCATTCATAATGATGTGACTTAAATTTATACAATTAAAAATTAAATATATATTATTTTTCTTTTATTTTAGGGAAATTTAACATTATTTTCCTAGTTTTAACCCCCTAATACTTGTTTTTAATGGCTTTTGTATATTCTATAAGTATTTATTGAGTATTTATGATAAAACCATAAGTAGGACTGATGTGTAGTCAATGTGTACATATAAAAAACAACTAAATGGTGGTTTTAAAATGACATTATTATATTATAACATTATATTCTTGGTTTTTAATATTTCAGACACATTTGAGTGTTTTATAACACTAAAATTGTGTTTACACCCATAACACAAAAACTATCATTTGCAATGATGTGTTGTTAGTTCCTAAATTTGAAAATTCATTCAAGGGTCGTTGTCCCATGATTCCAAGATAATCCAACATATTTTACCCATTTTTGACAATTATATACATGTTTTAGTGTTTTAAAACACTAAAAATGCCCTTAAAACCATAGCGGGAAACAAGAATTTGGAATGGTGTATCATCAGTTAAAACATTTCAGAATTAAATATACAGTCATTATCCACAAATTTTAGACAAATACTACACCATTTTCCTATTTTTGGACCTCCGAAACATTTTTAATGGATTGTTTAATGATCGTAATTGTTAACATGTCAAAATGGATCAAACTATCTTGATTTCTTTTTCAAAATTATGGATAATGATCTATAATTTATTTTTGATATGTATGAATCAACCAAATTTCAATCTGAAAATATATGTGGTCGGTATAACTCGAAATGCATGTTTTCTATTTAAAAGTGTCATTAGTTTATTTTAATTGATGTTGTATGTGTTCATTGCGATGTCTGTGGGAAGAAAATGGAGTAAATGATATCAAAATAAAAATGAATATAGAAATAAAAAACATAACACTTTATATTTATACAAAAAAATTTACTCATGTCTTTGAAATTAGTTATTAATCAATATAAAATTAGTAGTACCTTTACATAAGTATCAAATACATCATACATTCAATCAATAAGAATATTCCATCAATCATTATAATTAATAGTAAATCTCACAATATCACTAGTAAGAATCCCTATAATCTGTATATATATTCTAGCAGTATCACCGGTATGCACCCCAAACACATCAAATGGAATGATAATCTTGAATTCCATTAGGTCCCATACATATTTTCTCTTCATATTTGTATCCTTTCTAGGATTTTATTTATCTATTTGAGAAATTATTTTTACAATAAATAAAATGTAATGTTTTTTTCATAAAATCACATACATTATAGTAATGATAACCCACATGTATCCCATAGATGGAGGGTTGAAAAAGTACTCCATTATTAGAGGTAAGTCATGAAATGGGATGCCAATGACATCTGGGGAAATAGATGGATCAATAGCAGTCTCATGTACAAATGAATTACTAGGATCCATAAAATATGACTATAGTGGTGGCGTACTCTAAGATGTTGATCGACTATAATCTTGAAATACAATTCTCAACATTCCTGTATTTCAAATGGTTAAGGTATATTAAATATATAAATAATTAAAAATTAAAATTGTTTTACAAAAAATAAATGAAATTCTAGAATAATGTATATATGCCTAAAACAATTATTAAGGAGAACATGTAATATAATTACATTACCAATTTATACATTAGATTATCTTCATATTTTTATCTTCATTATTATCAACTTCCATTAAAATACACCCTTTATTTTCATCCTATCATGTAAGCTCCACTATTTCAATATTGTAAGGAAATAATTTTTCATGATTTCATAGATGATGAGGTTGACTATCATAAAGAACCAGTTTATCATCATCGCCAATATCATATAATTATGTCTTCATTAAGTGTACAAAAACACTACAACCTCCATGTATTTCATCAAACACATAATAAATCATCTTCTCTTGGGAATCCAAGACAAATGGATCATGCTCTACAAGCTCATCGATATCCACTAAGAGAAGTCGAAAGAATTAAAATATAACAAATATTTTTATACCCCTATCAATGTTTACCAACAAGCATTCGAATAAAAAAACTGAAAATTGGATATGATAGTTTAATTCAACTATATCAATTAGCTTCCCAAAATATCCCACCTCTTCATATTTAAATACATAACTATTTTTAATTTTTATGTATTCATCACGATACACTATAGAAAAAAAATTCCATGAATATTGTAGGCATCAAATCTTCAAGCCGTCCATAGATGACCTCTAGAAAAAACATCAAATCATTCGATAGTTCTGCTTGATTGTCAACATTTATTATCAAGAAGAAAATATAAAACCTATTAATTTTAACACATAAAAAATAAAAATATGTTAATAAAATGAATATGAGTACATACTTACATGACATGAGAAAATTAGACAAGCTCCTTACTAACATATTTTGTTAATTATAGATCATTTCATGATCTACCCCTTAGTCACCTCTTTTTTTATAGTCACAATTATTAAATAAATGGAATTTAAATAAAAATATTGAGTATCACATATCAATGTTCTTGTAGAAACTCTAATTCAGTCAATGTAAAATTTGACCCCTTTCCAAATGGCAATCCAACAGTTGGTATTACCGATGACTTATTTTCAGAAACATAATTATTGGAGATGTTGTCAATACATCTAGCATGATTGAATATAGTCTCATTCCCATCCAAATACCAAGAAAAAAAGGTCAATAATTATTCTTTTATGTAACCATCACCAATAAAGCCTTTTGGTTGATCTTTATTTGTTACATTTCATTTCATATGATATATGTACCTAATGAAAAAAATAAGACAAATATTAAAAAAAAATATGCAACGATTTGAAAAAATTTAATTCACTAATGAAAATGAAAATATATCATCATACCTCTCAATTGGATACATAAATAAATAGTATACCAGTCCACAAATATTATCTTCTTCAACCAAATTAATAGTAAAATGAATCAGGAATATGAATAATGAAGGGTAAAATAACATCTCCAAATGACATAGTGTCAAAACAATTATTTGTTGATGTTTATCAAGCTTTACTGAATATTAATTTCTTCCACAAAGCTTTAGGAAAAATGTACTAACTCAACATAAACAATATTTAATTTTCAACGTAATGAGTCATGCAAATCAAATATCAATAACTATTCCTTAAAAATATGTTATTCATGAATTTTCAATCCATGAACTATTTAATGCATCAAGTCAATTAACCTTGATATTTTAGGTGAATATCCATATAACACTTTTAAATTAATTTAAGTTAGACTTAAAATGACTTTATCATGATTTTTCATTGTAAAAATAGACAAATTATACAATCCATTCTCATTTTACCACAAACCATGCTTTATATTCATTGAATACAAATCATTACAAGCATTAAGGTCATCCTTTGATTTACCCATCACATTAAGCACTATAAAAATTACATTTTCACAGATGTTCTTCCCAAAATTAATTACATCAAGATTATTAGGTACCAAATTAAAATCCCAATAATAATTTTTGAAAATATACTATTTGTATTCCATTGATGTGTTCTAACTTCTCTAGATATTTTAACTCATACCATTTTCCCACTTCTTTAAACTGATGTTATTTTACAAATTCCTTAGTGACATTAATTTATTTTAACAAAATTTATAATCTACATAACACCTTCAGTGACATTGTCATTTCAATATCTCCATAGGATAGTGTTTTGTTAAACCTGAATTTCTTAGAAGCATCATGAAATTGATTATGACACATAAAACACCATTTCATTATATGTGGTAATCATTAAGGTCCAAAATAAAAATTAGAAACTAGACTAGAAAAACTAATATGATCGATTGAACCAGATAAATCTCATATTCTAGAAAATTTACTAATTATATAAAATAAAGAAGGATGTATTTTTAATAGTTATCTCATTTAATCGTCATATATTTCCAAACCATCATCCCATAATTCTCATAATTATTTTATTAGAGGTTGAATGTATAAATCAATGTCATTTAGAATAATTTTATTTCCAGGAATAATAATCAATATAATGAAAGAAGACTTATTCATAAAAAATCATGGAATTAGATTCTATGGAATCAAAATAACTGGCAAATTGCTATAATTAGTACTTAAAGAGCCATAAGGGTCAAATCGATCAAAAGGAAATCCCAAACGAATATTCCTAGAATCTAAATATTAATGTGGATAGGGGGAATCACACACATTCAATGACATTGAACCTTTGGGATGTCTCATCAAGCCATCATTACTATCCTAATAATGCCAATTCATGTTATCAATAGTCTTAAATGACATGAATAATATTTTCAAGCGTGGTTTTAGATAAATGTAATAAAATACCGTTGACATAGTTTTGTTCTTCTATTTATTCTTGGGGTTGCATTGATTTATAGTCACATTTTTGTTCATTGACTTCCATATTCTTGTATAAAATATTTCAAATTATTCTTTATCAACTCCTCTCTCCAATAATGCATACAATCATTAGGGAATTAATTCGTCTTTGTGTAATCAAGTTCATGTTTATTGAAGACTTTGATCATATCACAGAATGATTTAGGGATCATAGCTTCATTAAATGCATCACGAAGTGACTCTAAAATCATTGAAAATTTTTTATCAATAATTCAATATAGATTATTAATATGATACAACATAAGTAGAAAAGATAAAATTGAATATGTAGAACACTCTTCATACAGTTCTTATAGTTCGCCTTCAACCAATTCAAAATAATATTTTTTAGTCACTAATGTTCCAAGAAATATTTAACTAATCCGGATTTAATGGGGGTTCTTTTGATGTATTGAAATATTTTAAATTGTATTCTTAAAAAAAAGAATCTTCATTTAAAAAAAATTAACTGAATTCTCATATATAGGTGCACTTTATTTTTCATTTACAGTATTATCATTGTTTTGACTTTCCATAACTTTTGATTCACCATGCCAAATCAAATATACATATCGATCAGAAAAATATTTCAGAAAAAAATTCCCATATACTTTGTTTCTATTCAACTATCAACTGAATTTATAATCAGTACACATACATTTTATTTTACCACCGACTGATCTGTCTAAAATTTCATAATAAATTTTTTTTCCAATCCCTCGGTATATTGAGGATTTGTTTCAAGGTAAGTTTATCCAACATTTATCTATAAGTGATGTATTTTATTCATCCTATAAATTAAAATATAAATATATAAATGTTTAATGAAATAGGTACAATAAAAATTAAAGAAAAATCTATACGAGTTTAAATAAGAATCAAAGTCATTGTATTTCAAGTTATATACATGCTTGAAAAAATTAATATTTAATGATGGAACTGTGTAAAAAAACTTATATATTAAAAATGATAAATATGTATCAATTTTTTATATTTTATATATAGATGATATTATTTTTATGGGAGAAAAAAGTTTTTGTGTATTCTATCTTATTTATGTAACTATGGACAGTTTTTCCAATGAAAAATCAGTTATTTTGATCAATGCACAAATCATTTACTATGTTCAAACTAAGACCAAGGGAACCCCTTTAAATATATTATTCCAATGTAATCTTTACTTGGACATCAAAAAATATTGGATGAAAAAAACTGATAAAAATGAAGTTTTTAGTTTTTATATCTGTTTATAATTCATTATAGGATTTGAGGTCATTTCATATATGAACCTAAATTTCTTATATAACTAGTCTCGGAGGGAAACCATTTAATTGGAATTTCGTTAACCTTATTAATTAGTTATTTCAAATTAAAAAACTTAAAATTATAAAATTTCTCCAATGTGATATGTAATGATTCTTGATTCTTCATCATGCTTTTGGAATTGTTACCAGGTATCTAGTGATTATAGTGGAAGATTATGTTTAAAAGATTAATACATTTCTTTTTGTCACCAATTTATATTTATCATTTTTACTCTTTAGTATTAGTGTTTTCCTGATGTAAATTTATTATTATACAATGTTTATCCATGAATACTCTACTCAGGTGAAAGTTATTAAATCACAGAATAACATTTCAACTGAAATCCCAAGATTAAGAATTTATTATGGAAGAAAGAAAAGAAGACTAAACAAATGGATTTAATCTATTTTACGGAGTAGAATAACAAGTTAAAATTGTAAAATTAAGGGAAAAAACTCATATTGTATAATTTACATTAATTTATAGGGTTATAACCAAGTGTCATTATGCCATTAATTATTGTGAAAAAATTCTAGATAAATCAAGAGATTCCAATTAGTTATATAATAACAAATAAAATAATTTTTTGGGATGGAGACCACAAGTGGATATATTTTGATAAAACTCTTTATAAATTTCATTTGAAAACTGAAATACTAAGTCATTATAAAGTCACCACATTAAAGGTTACCCAACACTGGTTCATAAAAATCAATGCACACCCTTGTAAGTCTCAAGTATCCATTAATTATAATTCTATGAACCAAAATAACTTTTAATGTCATGAAATCACGTAATAAAATACCATATACAATTTTATCAAATGTTAGGTGTGCATGGTAGTAGAAAATTAAAATTAAAATGATGGTTTTCATATAAAAACAATTTAAATCAATGAAAAACAAGTGAAACATGGTTTCCATTTAAAATCAATTTATATAAAATATAATAATATCATTATTAATCTAAAACCTAGCTTAATGCGGCATGTAATCAATGTTTAATAATTTAATGAAGCGGTGGGGTTGGGTTGACATCGGGGATGGGAACCACCCGGGAGAGGGAGGTTAGGGGGTTCTGTGTTTCTGTTGAAAAGAGGTAGGTTGGAGAGGGTCACAGGGGTTGTGGTAACCATGAAGATGGAGGAGGGATATAAGAGTTGGTGTTTTGCATTGATATTTTGGAGAGGGAGGTCTGAGGGTGGGTGTGTCACAAGGTTGGGGTCACATAAAGAGCCAAGCATGATTGGGTTCTGGGTCTGGTCATGTAGAGAGAGCATGGTAGGGGGTGTAAATAGGCAGTTTTCAAAAAGAATTCATTGAAGATTAATGGAATCCACCGAAAATTATAAAAATAAAAAAATTCATTATATTAACAAAACAAACACTATATTATTTTTTAATAGAATTATTTTTTATTCATTTACTAGAACCACCGCTAATTAACTCTTGCTAACATGGGATTTTTTGTTATGATTGGACTACTTGTTTCTTTTAAAAGTGTGAAATTAAATTTATATTCTATGTTGAACTTGGAAATTTAGTATTAGACTTATAATCATTTTTATTGATTTATAATTTTAATACTATTAGAATTGGTGACCTCTTGAATTCAATGTTGATATTTTAGACTGGAAAACATGAATAGTTTAAGAATTGTTGTATTTGAGACACTAATACATGCATACATATTTTGAATCATATTCTAATGATTTTAATATGTTTTTATTCAATACTTATCTATAATTGATTTATTATTGATATAGTGGTAAATTTAAATTAATTAAATAATATTGATTGAGATGTGGTATTTTTGGGGCTTATTTTATTGAGGAATATTTTGGGGTTTTTTTACATCAATTTTATATTTTTAGGTAAAATATTGGGAATCCCATTAAGACGTAAACCAAGTATGCTGACTAGACACCTAGCCATCCTAGAAGGGCTAGCCATTCAAGCTATCTCTCCAAGAAACCCACTCCGGATGTAAGGGAACCTGACCCATTTTGAGGAGTCCATGGGGAGTAGAGTCAGTCATAAACCCAAATGGGCCACAGAGTGTGGCATGGTCCATATATTTTGTACACAATGTAGCCAGGAGACCATTATAGAGTGGGCTTCTTAGAAAAGAATCACATAGTTTTACATATAAATGAAAGTGGTGCATAACTTAAATTCTAAAGTGGGAAATATGAATGTGGTTACTATTTATACTTTACCAATATTACATCATTATATCTTATTTCTCCACTCACCCATACTCAGAGAGAACCCTCTTCCACTATTACTCTCTCTACCACATGATGTTGCTGCCACCACCACAGAAGCGCATCGAAACCTCCTTGGTAGCCACCATGGGAGATCCATCTCAACTCGATCACCACAATTAACACCTCATACATTCATGGAAGAACATTGGGACCTCATATGAGCTCCATGGAGTCTATTTCGAGTCATTACCCATCCACTATGAAGGCCATATGATTTGAGTTTCCAACAATTCCTTCTTCACTACTTCACGTAATTTGAACCATGGTGCATTGCATGTTTCACCATGCCCATGTCTATGAGGTGTGATGTATAATATCGGGTCCACGTCATGTTGTAGTCAACCTAATGCGAAGATAGGAAATCCCATCATATACATGACATATGGGAATATCTTTATGAGATATAGTGATTGAAATTTGATGATATAGAAACTACGACTCGTGATTTTCTATGAACTGTATTATGATAATTCAACGAAAATCATGTGTAACTCGATGGAGAAGAAGAATATTTCCTAAATGTGTCCATGATAAATTTCATGATATGACCGTTAAAATTTTTCCCAGCATTCTAGTCATGGAGTGCCACCACTATTACATCACGACCCTTAAAATGATGTACACATTGTGATGTTTACCTCTAGGTTCATGATGAAAATATGGTTTTTGGCCCTAACTAAAATGAATCATGAATTTTCTATAGTGGTCATATCATAGTAGCCTACAAATGGAAGACCTCACTATGTGACTCTACACCACAATGTCTTGTGTATTTTATTATACATATTCTCAAGCTATGACACCCTCAGCAATGTCAGGGCCATATGTAATGATAAATTCTAATATATGGAACTTCACTAATTTCAATATCCCAAAGACCCACAACATTAAATCCCTTAATCATGATTTATCCTCATCTTTCAAACCACTCATTACATCATGGTACCTCCTGGAAACAATGTGACCCTGGATTTGCCACCAATAATATCGTGACTCCTAGTACTCATGGCATGGATAACTAGTACTATATAATTGCATCTCCAATCCATGGATAAATTCCCAAATCTCATTCTTGGTCCACCATTAATACTCTAATAAAATCAAATTCATAAAGATTCATAAAATTCAACAAAAATATAATTAAAGCTCTACTATAAATTTAATATGAATTAAAATATTTTTAGGATTACATTGATGTAGAAACATTAATTTCCTATTCATGCCACGCCACTGCTCAATTTCTCTTGTAAATATAATGTAATTTCATTCCACAGTGGTTAAACTGATATAGCAATATTTTCATTCCTATACAGAAAAACATTGGTCATGTAAATATGAAATTAGCTAAGAAATAAATGAGGTAATCCCATCGATCATCTTCTCAATATGATTACTCCTCTACAGTTACATTAAAACTAAATTAATCTCACTAATGTTAGGTGGGAAATGAATTATCATAATACAGTTCATAGAAAATAAATTTTATTCACATGTAGATTCTTAGAACCACATTTAATCCTCTATAAACCACTATCCGCTCATCAGATTAACTTCTTTAACAACTAAATCAATACCACCATGATTTAAAATTGGTGTTAATAAACATTTAAATGTAAAATAATAATCTATTTAGTAAAAAAACATATTTTGGACATTTTTAATAAACCCAAAAATAGAAATAAAATATATTTAAAATGCGACCTTTACCCAAATATTATGAATGTAATGCTAACAAGATGAATAAATTATAAACAAAAATTTATTAAAATATGTTTTCTATCACACGATCATTGAAATATTAAAATAATATTTATTTATTTTTTAAAATAAAAATATAATTAATTTTTTAAATATAACTTTTAAATAAATGAGTTAAACACAAATTAATATATATTTTAAATAATGAAAGAATTATTATATATTTTTGTATATAAATATGTTTTATTTTCTTTAAAAAAATAAAATCTAACATAAAAATATATTATAATATAATTGTTTAACACAATACTAAATATTTATATAAATATGATGATATATTTTTATAAACCCATATTTGAATATTAAAATAGTCAGAAAACCAATAATATAATAAAACTTAATATCTTATGATAAATATAAATTTTAATTAAACAATAAATACCTCATACTTAGAAATTTATTTTGAAAAAATGGAATTCATTTCTATAATATTATTTGGGGATGTGATTTACAATGAAATAGAAAAATATATATAATTCATGGAATATAGTACATTCGGATATGTCGAGGTCGTCTCTCTTGATGAATTGAGCTGAAAACTCATTGTCATAACCCTTATATTTGTTTTATGTGTTTCATAAACTCAAAATTAGTATATAAATGAGGGGGTATGAGATATGTGAATGAATATATAAATTAAAAAAAATATAAAAAAAATTCCAATAATCTAGTAAGTAGCGAAAACTACTCTTAAGACTAGTATTAATGGGTTCCCTTTATTTCCACATATATCAGTCCAATTCTCATTGAATGATTTCACTCCAAAATATTCATGACCATTATTCAAAATAAATTTTATATGTGAATTATCACTTAACTGGACAATCCTTATGTTTTCCCATTATCCAATACCGTAGTGGGATGAAAATGGAATGATAATTTTCACAATAATGCAGTCCATGAACTCCCCTAGAAATAAACTCCTCACCATTATCCATCAACCACACTAATCCTATCAGGAATTAGTGAGTTGAACAAAGTAAGGGTAAATAATTGTGCATGGATGGAACAATATAAAAATTAATCAAGGGTGGGAGAAAAATTCATTAGCCACTCGACGTTGCGAGTCCTAATTTTTTTAAGATCAAACTTTATATAAGACATGAATAAATAATAGCTCATTTAAATCCAATAGTTCCCCTTTAAAACCAGCCTTCTTGTAATATATCTATAATCATGGATAGACAAATTAAAATATGAAATTTAAAATAAAATCACTAGAGAGGAATCATGAACAAGATAAAACATATAAAATTACAACTAAAAAAATATAAAAATATAAAAAAATATCTAAACGAATCAATGGTCAAAGAATATGGTTTCAAATTATTTACAAGTGTGGAAAGGAAATTTTTTTTTGTAACAAAAATACATTCCTCATCATCTTGGAAATTAGTGTTACACAATTCTATCATACTTATATTTAATCCCTATGAATTGGTTGAATGGTGTACATGTGACCATAAATCAAAACATATCATTATATAATTTCCTAAAAAATACTCCCATGAACACTAAATACATTAATTTTTGATGAATTAATAATGGACACTTTGATGATCCTTTCATATTTGACAATAAAAATTTATGAGGGAGTTGTTTTAGGTTGAGTCGAAATAATTATGTCTTGACCCAATGTGGGAACTAGCACTTGATTTAATAGTGGAAGTGTCATTACACATTGCCTTCAAAATATTATTTATTTTTCAGTATTATATAAATCACCCAAAGTATAAAATAATAATATATTATATATCAGTTATGGGATCTTGACTCTTCACCAATGGAAAATGATAATTTCTTATGAATTAGGTAAAAATATTTCCTATAATCTGTGAAAATATTATATACCAAATATGAATATTATATATTAAGGATGCATGAAATTCTTATCCCTTAGTGGAAATGGAAATATCCTTAAATATCAAAATGAGTCCTTTTGGAAAATCCTTACCAATTAAAACTGTTATGTGTTATCTAATTACTCTGATATAAGGGACATTACATGACTAAGGTTTTTTCCCATGGTTATAAATTCCATTCAACGTGGTCAGAATTAATTCCAATCTAGTGAATCCCATGTTTACATCTAGAAATACATTAAACCCCCCCTTTTATGTATGTTAAATATAAAAATAAGTTTAAAAATTAATAAATCAATTAAAATTGTGTGCATTATCCGATTAAAAATAATTTCCCAATTTATTCCCAAACAACACAAAATGTGATTGTATCTATAATATACTAAAATTGTGTTGGAAAATTGGAAAAATCAGTTTATTTGAAACATCATGTTAAAATATTCAAAAAATAAAATCTTTGGTATTTTTCGTAAATATTAAAATATGTATTTTACGTGTAAAATATCATATAAGTAACATAATCAACAATATTGGATATTAATTAATTTTTAAGGATTTTAGAAATTAGAAGAATATTTTAATGGATTTTTTCTATTAAATAATAATACCCAAACTATTAAATTGCATGTTTCATCACTATTTAGAGAAATAATATTTTATTTACATAATTTATTTTAAACACCCCTCTACACCACTTATATATCCCACCATTCAACACCTCTTTTCCCCCAATTTTGACTTCATCCCTAGCCAAAGATGTTGCAAAATGAATCTCTTATTTCCCCAATCAACTTTTAGATATTTTAATCATATCAAAATAGCATCCCTAGAATCATAAGGTGTGATACTAAGGAGGGGTCTTAAGGAGTAATGGAAGTTTCATATTTTATGCTCTTTTAATATATTTATTCATTAATTTGTACCGGCAATTCATAGATTTATTGATCTAAAATTCCACCATAAAATTTGGAATATAATTCTATATTTATTTCAATAATATATTCATATACTTCATATAAATACATTTTTTAATTGTTTATAACATTTATTCGATCGTGGATGGTTTTAACCTCATATATGGACAATGTTATGATCTATTTTTCATTTAATATATGGATGGATTTAAAATAGATTTTATGAATAAATATAATACATATTAAATTAATAAGATATTTTAAAGGAATATTTTTCATTATATCTATAATATTAACAATAAAATATCGATGTTATTTTAATAAATAAAATAGGATCATCGAGTTATTTTTTATAATTTGAATATATTTTGGAGCATCTGTTAAATTGTAGTACTTTTACACTAAAATAATGATAAATAATAAATAGTTATGAACCTCTAGATATCAGGGAACTATTTTAAAACACATTTTCCATTATCAACATACCATATTATATTTCAAGCAATAAATTGGAAAACCAAAATTCGTTGACATTAAAAAAATGACTGAAGATGAATGAATATGATATTTGATAAAAAATGGAAACTAATATATGAAATAAATATTAAAAAATATTTTATATAATCTATCATCTTATGTAATTGATCTATTAAGGATGATAAAATAGTATCATTGGGATTCAAGTGATCACATGTAGGGAGACATTTGTAATTATGGGGCTAAACAAATTTAATAATTTAAAAAAAAAATCAAAAAATGAAACTAACTAAATAGAAATAGAAAGTGTTGAGTTCAATGTCGAACCCAAAAAGATGATTTAATTAGGTATATAGGTTCTTATATGAAAATAATTTATGTAATTTTATTTAAATATGAGGTAGAGAAATAATTTGTTCATTTTTATTATCAAATATAGAAAGATACAAAAAAAATGTTTTGGAAATAGTTTAGTAAAACATGAATGAATAAATAGATTTGGGGTTTGAAAATCAATTCAGAAATGCATGGTAATGTCTTATACATTTAGAGTTTAGGTGAAACATGATTTATAAGTTGAGATGATTAATTCTTGGTTGGTGTTAGATTCTAGATAAAGAGGATCCAATGGTTATGATATCAATTACTTAGTAACAAAATATTATATTTACAATGGTTAAGAAATATATTGTTTTAATGAAATAACTTTATTAGAATTCCAGACAAAAACATTATTACCCTAGACAATTCAATGGTCATGAAATAGTTTTGGGAAATCCGTTTCACAATTTTAAAGTGTCTTCTCCAAGATCATCATTAAATGGTTATGATTAAAATGAAACATAAAGGGATTAGAATTTTGAATTTAGATTTTTAGAAACCTATCATGAATAAGATAAATAAAATAAAATACAAAATTATATCCCCCTTCTCAAAAATTTTCCACAAACTTGTTGGGAATTATATTTTAATTCAATTATTGAGGTAGTAATATGGAAGGATGAATGAAAAAGAAATAATAATGAAAGTCATAAAGAAAGACTGGTCGTGGACCCTGAACTCTTCAGCAACATAGCCGATGATTTGTTCTCTGTATTGATCCCCTATAGTTACAGTTTGGTCATAATTTTTTTTTTGATTTTAGGTTTTTTGGTTTTTTTAAATTCCATCATCATTTCAATCAAAAATTAGGATTTGGGTATCAAAGGTGATCAATGGTTGTTTGAGTCATATGATTACTCCAATATTTCTATTTATATCCCCATAATAGCATTTTATATCTTTAATAGTGATTTTTCATCATATGATTTCATGAACCATCTCAACATGAGTGAATTTATAGTGTAAATCGACACTCTAAAAATTTATGGTTGTGTCACGTTTTGATGGATATTCATCACCCTGTTTCCCATGGAATTCTTATTTCGAGCTCTATTTCCTTTTTCCAATGTATTGAAACCTTGTTTACAACATTTTTACATAATAAAATGGACATTCAATATGTAAAAATTAATTTTATGTCGATTAGTTCTCTGTCTCATCTTAATTCTTAAGTTATGAAACATTTAATTTACTATGATGATCTAATGATAGGGAAATCCATCATTAGGTGGGGATATTAATTTTTTTAAGTTACACATGCTCATTTGTCATAAATTTTTTATCCTTTCATAAATTAACTAATTTATTAAATCTACAAGAAAAAATTAGTCATTAAAATCACAATACATATTTATTTTAACACATAAAGGATTTAATTTATTGTATTTATTATCGAAACTCAATGTAAGGGAAGTCCCTCACGTTCTTCTTTAATTTTAATAGAATATATCCCCCCCCTCTCTCTCCATCCAAATTCATATATTTCCTTTTATTCCATCCACTTATGTTGTTGTCTTTAACTTTATTTATACTCAATTTTTTTATACTATTTCATTTTATCATTATTTTCCTTGGATATTCATGATTTATAGGTTCCCTTTCTACTCATACTAGATCAAAGCGAACTTCCCTATTAAAATATTCTTTCTAATATAGTTCTCTAATAAATATTATTTTTTCTTAAAAAATAATTTTTATAAAACTATTCCTTTTAATATCATATTTTTCAGAAATTTTGTATTACTTTATTTCATTTCACTATAGGTCTCCAGTGTATTAAAACAACATTTAACAGGTTCATTTTAATACCTACCATGTTATCTCTTTTTTATGATTTTACATTCTCTATGGGCTATAATATCTAAAAATATGATCATTAACATATTTTATGGATTAATACATCTTTATCTTGGTATAATTAATGATATTTAAATAGATTAATATATTTTTATATGGTTGTGTATTTCAATTCACTCTCTAGTGTTTTCTCAAGGTTATTATTATGTATGATTTATTTTATTATGGAATGCATAAGAAAGAAATTTTTATGATGGAATGGGTGAACCCAAAATAATATATCCCACTAAAACGTTTTGTAGTTCTTACAAATAAATACATACTATATATGGTGCATATGAATTTATTCTATAATTTTTTTAATGTCTTCGAAATGAGCCTCAAATTGTTTTCATGACGATAACATTCCTTCTTGTGCCGCATAATTATGATGTCATGATATTATGAAATCATTTCACTTATACATTTTTATGTGATAGAGTATGATATTTTTTCCTATGTTTGTTGCCATCTAATTAGAGGACTTGAAAAAAAATATGTCATTAAAATAAATTCACATATTCTTTTAGGTTTAGAGTTTTAGAGAATTTTGACAAAAATATAACTAAAAATCTCTATTTTTTAACTAAATGTTTTCCCAATATATAATACACTACATAATATATATATATAAATTCTTAAACATATCTCACATAATTTATTTACATGATAATATTATATACACATCATACCTATTTCTTTTCTTCATAACATGGGGAAATGAAAACCTAAGACAGTGGTGAACTCTAAGGCTCAATAGGGGATAAACAGTAGAATACGAACATAAAATGGGAAATATATAAGGAATATCATAATATTATTAACCAAAGATCATGAATAACAGTAAATGAGACATAAATTTATCATAAGTACATGAGGCATAACATTGAAATGTAGAGACAACATGAAAATGAGACATCTAAATGAATATAACCAAATTTATTCCTTAAGGTGTTTTAAAATCACTATATAACGTTTATTCAAAATAATGGATAACAACCCATGTATCATGACCATTTCATCTATATAGATTAATTGTTTATCCAAATTCTTAATTTTCTATAGGAGTGAACACTTTATTACTAATTTTTTTTCACAAAGCTATCACAAAACATTAAAAATGAATACAACCAATGTATCCGGAACATGTTTTTACTAGAGATTAATTATTTAGCAATTGCATCGGAGTGTTATTAGGGAACACCCATCACATTTATAAAAATAAGTGAAAAATATAATAAAATAAACAAAATTCTATCATAGTATAATTAACTGAATAATTAAATTTATTACAAGATAACACCCAAATTGAGTATAAGACATATAAGGAAAGATGTTGGGTGTTACCATAATATAATATCATAGACATTAATATAGGATGTTGATATAGATGAAAAAATCATTTTAATGTTCTCCAAAAAAATATCTTTGAAAAACTAATAGGAAACCCCACTATAAATTTTATAATAATTACAAATTAAGAATATTTAGAAAAGAAAATTAAAAACATGAAAGGTTACATAATTTAACTGAATGGTAATCATAATTAAATTATGTTTTCGAATGATAGAAATACTGGAAAATAGACATTAGAATTTTTTTTTATCATTTTAAAAAATAGATGAATTTACGGGTCACATACAATTTTTTTTTCAAAATAATGAAGTGATTTTTTTAAATATTTTTACATAAAAAAACTCTTAAATAATATATCCAAGAAAAATACCAAAAGTGTATCCCAAGTAAATATATAATGGAAATTATAAAATTAAAATAAAAGTAAGACAATTTTATTATTTTAATATATATTTATTAAAATCCCATATCATAAAAAGAGAAATAAATATCTATTATAGAAAGAGGAGATTGGAAGTATAAAGGTTACATGATATAAAACATAATTGGGATTCCAAATATAAAGTATAATAGAAGTTATAAGGAAAATAGAGATAATTAAAGGAAAAAATCATTAATGAGGATGGGAATTACTATCATTATTGATGTAATTTATCAAAAGGAATTTTATTATTTTAAAAAATTTGAATTAAAAAATATTTTTTCCCCAAATAGGTTGAGAAAGAAAAATGAAATAAAATCCAATTCTGAATGAAATAATTTGTGGGGGAAAAATAATAAGAAGAATCATTACATGTAAATTAATGTATATTTTTAATGGTTTTTGGGGCAATATAAGCACAGGCAGGGCATGGCCAACTCAGTTTTTTCTCATGATTGATGATTAATTTGATATGTACATGATGAAAAATATCATGTATGATGGAATTGAATCAAATTTTAATTGGAATGAAACTGAATAATTAAATAGAAGGGTAATCATAAAATGATTAACAATTAATTTCTGAAATTAAATAATCGAATCATGAGGAATTCATTATTTTTTTATTAATATGATGTCTCTAAATCATTTAGTTGATACATAACATGAATAATGTAAATATTCAGATCATTAGTGATCCAAACAGGCACCCCGAACCACTAAGAAATGTTATAGGATGCTCTGGGTGATATCATGGAATACCCTAATGTGTACGCCATTTTCTTATGAAGTCCAAAGAAGAGCTTCAAAAAAGGACACTCCTTGATTTCCATGGAATTACGAGGGGAGTTGGAGGAGGAAAACTCTCCATTATAGAGATCATTCTTGAAGAGTATATCTCTATCTTCAAGGATTCTCCATATTTTACTGTGTGCAACAACAAGAGTTTCTAGTAATAGAGTTGGAAATAATATAGTTGGATTTAAATAATTCTGGGGTTAGAAAATAAAATTATACACACACCATTCTTATTTATTTTATCCCAATGTAACCTAATGTTTATGATAATAATATCATCATTTTTTACATAAAAAACCTAGTAAATTAATTAAATTTTCTATTAAAAAAATGGTTTAAAATTTATTCATATTATATTTAATATATATTATATCTCATCAAACCTTTAAAATCAGTCTCTCATTCCTCTAAAATATTTATTGGGCCTTAATTAATCACTATATATTTAAAGAATAAATATACCTGAATTTTTATATAATAAATAAATAATATTATATTCCCTAAAAATAAAATAATTTTTTTGTAAATATTCTACTCATGAATATTCTTTAGTAACCCAAGTGATAAAATATGTATGATCAAGAAAACAAGAATAATTATTACACCATGTATGAGAATAATATCGATCATGTATGTTAAAAAAATAAGTAATATTTAATATTTAACTCGGATGCTAAAAACAATTAGTATGTGAACCTCTAGACCTCTTTCCCAGTGGCCTTAGGTTGATATTCCAACACTCTAAGGTAAGCATCTAGAAACACACCATGCTACCCAAAGATAAATAAGTTGATTTCATAATGATACACGTCCTCGTATAAATTATTACTAAGTAATATAATCCATTTATCATTATATGTCTGATCAAGTAGGTTACTTGTTGGTGTCTTCAACCTATGTGCTTGATGTCTCTTTCCTTTACATTATGAAAATGAACCCGCCCACAGAACACCATGGTTATGGATTTATTTAGGCTATTTAAATATCATAAATGTTCCTATAAAATTAAATTAAATTAAAAACTATGTGGAAATACATTCTCACATTATTCATTTAATGTTGTATCACTCATAACACACCCAATGAATCATAATTTACTACAAACATTTTTCATTTTGGTTTTCATCAATACATCAAAGAATATAACTATTAATATACATTAAAAATAATTTTAATCTCTATGTTTCAATGAACATGTTCATATATAGGAACATCCATTAATATATATGATTATGGATCTCCTACTGGCGTTTTGGGTTATTATAATCATCTAATTTAAAATATACTAATATAATTCACCATAATAATGTTCATCACAGTTCTATCATTCTACTCCCTTGAGATCCAATAAAAGTTTTACTAAAAAATGATATCATCTGTCTCTATAACATATATATTCTGTTAATAGTTTATATAATCTACTAGGTTCTCATCATCATAGAGAACTATTATGATCATTAAGTATGATAGTTACTCTTAAGACATTGTCACATACAACATCACAATGAAGAAAAATCAGGATGTGACAAATTCATTGTTAATTTTAAAACAATGAATATACATAATCATAATGTCTGTATATTTTTATTCTAAGTTACCCAATCCAATAATTTTGAGTTATCAAGACCCCTTAAGACATTAGTAACACATGATATCAAAAGTTGAATTGTGGAAGGAACTCAATTTGGAATTTGATTCCCCATGAAATACATAGTAAAAGACTTTATTTAGATTATAATCCCACTATATCATGGATATAATTGTTGAAAATAAGAAATATGTATCATGAAATTAAACTTGACACAAAAAATAACTAGTTTGCTTAATTCTTGAATATCACTAAAGTGCTTGAATTTCATTGATAATTTTGAAATTTTCTTTTAGTATCCTTATGAAATGAAGGGCATATGAAACATTTTTAAGATTAAGGATACAAACAATGTATAGGGTCTCTAAAATAATAAAATATCATTGAGCCTCTTCAAAATTTTGAACTAAGGGTCTCGGTTAAAATGAGTGGAAGTGAGATCCCTTTATTAGTGAAAAAGACAAAAAACAAATTAAAAGAATGTTAGGTAAAGGGTGAGAATGTAATTTCATGAGTGTTAGGTGGGTTAGGTGAGGTAATATTAATGAGATTTTTAGGTATAAATTTACATCATATAAATGGTATTCTATAAGGTCTATGTTTCAAATTGATTTAGTAAAAATGTATCCAAATTAGATTACCAATTTTTACACTTAATAATCATGATTAAAATTTAACCATGGAAAATATTTTATTAATAATAATATAAGATTAAAAATTATATGGAATTTATATGTGATATTTCTGAATTTATAATCAATTTAATATTACAAAATCACAATATATGTGTGAAAATTAACTTTTAAATTATAACATATAAGGTGTCATATTTTTTTCATAAAAAATGTTACTTTGGTCATTTAGTGTTCTTAATAATTTTTTAAGATTTATTAATATTTAAAAATATGTTAATTAATTTATCTATTTGTTTACTTATAATATTAGATTATATTTTTAAAATAGATCAATGTAATTTAAAAGCACATTGTCAAGAAAAGTATCATTCCTTGAAAAATAATTAATTTACCATGGTAAAAAATATTTACCTTTGGAAATTAATTTTATACTATAAAATAAAATTAGACCCATTATCAAATTTAAAAAGGTCGATTACAAATATTCCATTCATTTTATCAGATAAAATTTCTAAAATTTATAAAAATAAATTTTAATATAAGAGTTCATTACATATAAAATAAATTTTTATAAACATGAACCTTCTAAAAATAAAATACATTTATTACATTACAAAAAAATAATTCATGGATTTTAACTTATTTTATTTTAAATATTATCAATACATTAAATATAAACCATTAAGTAACCATATTATAATATCCTTCATTGCAAGTGTTAAAATAGAATTTTTATGAAAATGTATTTTTACACCTAAAATGATTTAATTTGTTAAGTAAATATACTAATTAAATTTTATCAACACCTTAGTATTAATAAATTTTTATTTTTTATTTATATATAATTTTCATAGTTCAGTTACCTCAATATTTACCCAACAATTAAATAGATATAATTTAATGATTACATAACATTTTTTAATTCATTTTTTATGTTGTTTCGTCTGAATCCTGATATTAAAAAAATTGGTTTTAAATGAAAATATATATTTCAGAATCTATTGGAATTACATAATATACCATAAAAAAATTATACCCGAAAATGTTTCATTATTCCTTGATAAAAAATTAGTTATTTTTATAATGACCCATTTTTTCAATGTGTTTTAAATTCCCAAGGGAATTTGAAATTTCTATATTGTGGTCTGTCCATTTTGATAATACTTGTTTGATGTTGAAACCTGCACTTTTTCTAATATTAAAAAAAATATTGGATATGGTTTGACTCTCAAAAGTTGGTTAATTTCATGGGAGACCATCATAGGAGGTCCTAGAGTGTTCTGGTCTATTTTTGCAACATTGTCTAGCCAGTGATGTGGGTTATAGCCTAGCACACTGTAAGGACCCGAATCTGAAGCCCCTCAACTTGTTCCCCGTACCCAGTTCGACAAATGACCTCCAGTGTGTTTCCCCAAATACCAGAGGCTACCGACTAGCAACGAGGGCCTTGGTGAGTCGGTGGGGAAACTATGCCCTCATTCGGTAAAGTATACAGTGGAAAACAACCAAACACAACAGCAGAATCAATAAACAGCATGCAACAACTGAACTGAAAAGCAGAAACAATGGATAACTAATAATAATGCAATATGTTACATATGTCTATGGAAAGCAGCAAACAAACCAACATGCTGAAATACAACTGAAGAAAAAGGTGCAAGGAAAACGAAATAAACTCCTCAGCATCGTGATCCACGACTCGGTCCCATGCTCTCCAGCTTTAGTGCAATCAAGAACCTGAAGTAGAAGGGTGCTTTCCCTTATCTATACCTGCAAAAACATAGTCTGTTTGAGCCCAAAATCATGGCCCAAACAGGGTGTGATATACAATCCCAGTAGGCAATCACCCAAAGATTTTTTCCTAACAGTCAATGAATACATGGAAGTAATAAAACAAGAAGTAGTCAACAGAAAAGCACAAGAAGCAACAATTCACAGTTCTATCAAACAATGCACACAAGTAAACAGCCAGCAAAAATCAAGAAAACATGTAACCCTCTAGGTAGTTCTCACAGCCTAAACCCTATGGTTCAACCTAAAATAACTAGCAACCCTCTAGGAGACACACACAGTCTCACCCCTCTGGTTCAGCTATGTAATTATTAGACTCTATGGGGAAGTACTCACTGTCAATTCCCCTTATAGTCTCGTATCGTGCTAAAGGATCTCTGGCGAAGCACTCAACATCTATTCCCCATGTGGCCCATGTCAATGAACTACAGACTCTCTAATGAAGTACTCAACGTCAATTCCCTCTGTGGTCTCGCATCGTAATTAGAAGACACTCTATAGAAGCCCTACCGTCAATTCTCCCTTGGGTATACTACTCTAGGTTCTCATAGTGCTGAGTGAAAGATAAAATATGCACAACATGTTCACATCGTCCAAGTAAACCTCAAGAACTACTTGGCTATCATTATAATGCTCAACAGCAAAAAAGTAGCAGTTCCACAATCCTATGACTAGGCAGGGCAACTGGAAAAATGCCAAACAGGCATAACAAGCATGGAAAAGCACCATGAGCACAAAATAAATTACTCTACACAGAAGCATAAACCTCTTCTACAGCAATAAGGAAAATCAGGAAAACACTAGAGCAAAACAGGTAACACGCAAAACCACGTTCAAGGGTATTGGTGGAATTTGCACAAAATACTCATCAACACTCTACAGAAAGGCACAAACCACCTACCTCGATCCTAGGAGATCGATATACGTGAACCAAAACGACATATTCCCCTTATAACATTTTAGATCTGAGAAAATGCACAAAAATATCAACCCACGATAACTCAAAAACGAGGAGGAATCAAGAAACAAGGATAAAGAAGAACAGAGAACACACCGCTCTGATTCCAACACAATCAACCGTGCTCGAATCGGGGAGTGGATGAAGAGGTAGGAGCTCGTCGAAGATCTGGCTGTACGGGTCACTCTAGGATGAACTGAACATAGAAGGGGTGTGTTCTGTGCGTTAGGCGTGACCCCGGTCCGTTTAGTGAAAAAACGAAAAGTACACGGCGTGTACTAGATCTTTTCTATACTCCACCAAAATCGGCCTCCACGTCACCCTACACTCCGTGCATGTGGCCAGGGAACGACCAGCACACGGATTCAAGCCAGAGAAGAGTACACCGCGTGTACTCTGAAAGTACACGACATGTACTTTGAAAATTTTCAGAAAGTTCATATTTCTTAAAAATTATAGAAAAAGTAAAAACATACCTGAAACAAAGATACTAGTTTTTAAGAATTCCCCCCCAATGAAATTCGTCCCGGAATTTCCCTAATGTGGCGTAGAAGAAGAAACCTCGAACAGCTCCAGCCACTGTGATCGTACATCAGACTCCCTTTCCCAAGTCTCGTCCAGTATTCACCCGTGCTTCCATAGCACTCATATCAGTGGAACAGACTGACCGCAGAGAACCTTCGTACTGTGATCTACAATCCGGATAGGATGCTCCTCAAATGATGCATCCACTTCAAGCTCAACCTCCTCGGGCTGAAATACATGAGATGGGTCTCAAAATTAGCATCGGAGCTGAGAGATGTGGAAGACGTCGTGCATGGCCCGGTACCTCTGAGGTAGCTGCAACCGATAGGCGACCGACCCCACTCTCTCCAATACCTCAAACGGCCCGACGTACCGTGGTGAAAGCTTACCCTGTCTCTGAATCCTCTGGTGTCCCAAACTTGGTGCGACATGCAAGAAAACCTGATCACCAACCATGAACATCAGAGGTCATCTCCTCTGATCAGCATAAGAATTCTGTCGAGACTGCGCTGTAGCCATCCTCTTCCGAATCAGCTCTATCTGCTATAAGGTCTCCTGAACAAGACGAGGTCCCAGCAATGCGGCCTCTCCTGCCTCCAGCCAGCATAAGGGTGATCAGCATGGACTACCATACAAATCCTCGTATGGTTCCATATAAATGCTCACCTGGGAACTGTTGTTGTATGTGAACTCCACCAGAGGAATATGATTCTCCCAAGAACAACCAATGTCAAGGATGCAAGCCCGAAGCATATCCTCAAGCACCCGAATCATGCGCTCAGACTGGCCATCAGTCTGGGGATGGTAAGCTGTACTCAAATGTACCTGTGTACCCAATGCCTCCTGAAGTCCCTTCCAGAACTGAGAGGTAAAGCGTGCATCTATTTCTGAAATAATATAGCGTGGATCTCCATGCAGACGAACCATCTCTCTAATGTAATGTCGTCCCAAATCATCGACACTGAAGGTCTCCTTGATCGGCAAGAAGTGGGAAAACTTCATGAGCCTGTTGACGACAACCCAAACAGCATCATTCCCCTGAGGCGATCTCGGCAACCCGGTCATGAAGTCCATCGCAACATCTTTCCACTTACACTCTGGAATGGGCAATAGCTACAAAAGTACTGCCAGTCACTGATGCTCTACTTTGACCTGTTGACAAATAGAACATCTCATGACAAAACCAGCAACATCCTTCTTCATACCTGGCCACCAATATTGGAAATGAAGGTCCCGATACATTTTTGGTGACGCCAGGATGAACTGACCAAGAAGAGGAATGAAAATATTGCATCTGCTCCTCGCGTATGTCTACTGGAACCCATACGCGTCCCTGAAAATGCAAGATCTCATCCTCGCCCACTGTCCATCTTGGAAGAGGGTCCCCTCCCGACACAATCTCCCGCAGGACTAAGACTTATGAGTGTGATAGTTTTGACATCTGTACCCGATCAAGTAGTGTAGATGTAACAGCTACAGAAGATAGGAAGGTCTATCCCTATCTATCATGCACCTTTAGATGCATCTTAGAGAATAAAGCCGTAAGCTCCCACTCACTACTAGACTCCTGAATTGTCTGAATCTGAGTTCTCCTACTCAACGCATCAGCCACTACGTTACCCTTACCCAGTGTATAGGCTTGCTCGATGTAAAAAGACTGTAGATACTCAACCCACCTGCGCTGCCTCAGATTTAGATCACACTGAGTGAAGGTATACTTGAGACTCTTGTGGTCAGTGAAGACCACGAAGTTCTATCCCAAAAGATAGTGTCTCCAACGACGCAAGGCATGAACAATAGCTGATAACTGCAGATCATGCGTAGGATAGTTCCTTTCATTTGGCCTCAACTGCCGAGATCTGTATGCAAAGACTCCATCTCCCCGCATAAGCATAGCTCCCAGCCGAATACCTAAAGCATCACAGTAAACAGTGTAGCTCTTGCATGGCTCTGGAAAGACTAGTATCGGTGTTGACTTCAATCTCCCTTTCTGCTCTTGAAAAGCTATCTCACAAGAATCTGACCATAAGAACTTCACCCCCTTTTTGGTCAGACCTGTCAAAGGTGATGCTAGATGATAAAAGTCCTAAATGAAGCGTATGTAGTATCCATCCAGCCCTAGGAAGCTCTGCACCTCAAATACATTCTTCGGCTGATCACATGAAACTACAGCTCTCACATTCTCTGGGACCACAGATACTCCCTCCTCGGAGATGACGTGACCCAAGAAGTGAATCTGATCCATCTAGAAGTGGCACTTCGAGAGTTTAGCATAAAGATGATGCTCTCTCATTGTACTCAGAATGATCTCAAGATATGTGGTATGGTCGTGTCGAGTGTGAGAGTACACCAAGATATCGTCCATGAAGACCATGAAAAAGGAGTCCATTTAAGGATGGAACACTCGGTTCATCACTGCCATGAAAATTACAGGTGCATTCGTGAGACCGAACGACAAGACTGTATACTCGTATAGACCATACCTGCTCTTGAAGGCTGTCAGAGCTATATCTGATGGTCTAATGTGCAACTGATGATAACCAGATCTCAAGTAGATCTTTGAGAACACCTGGGATCCTCGAAGATGATCATAGATGTCATCAATCCTTGGCAACAGATATCGGTTCTTGACCGTCAACTGGTTCAACTTCCGATAATCCACACAAAGACGATGGGTACCATCTGCCTTCTTTTCAAACAGGACAGGCGAACACAAAGGAAAAGTACTAGGTTGGATGAATCCCTTTGCCTACAACTCCACCAACTACTTCTTGAGCTCCTTCAACTCAGGTGTAGCCATCCTATAGAGAGGAATGGACACCGGTGCCACTCCCGGCATGATCTCAATAGAGAAGTCTACCTCACGCTCCGGAGGAAAACCTGAAAATTCCTCTGGAAAGACGTCCCTGTAACGATCCACCACTAGAGGAAAGTCCAACTGTGGAGTCCCCTGATCATCCAGATAATGACTAGCAATCTGGGTTGTCACCCCTCCTAGCCAAATATGCTCGAGTCCCGCCCGACTCGCCCGAACATCCCATTCGCCTCTATGAAGAAAAGATTCACCCTCTGGTGAGATGAAACTGACTCTACGACAATTACAGTCAACGACTACCTAGAAGAGAATCAACCAGTCCATGTCGAGGATAACATCATATCTTATCATCTCTAGTACATAGAGATCCCATATGAAGAGATACCCTCCAACCTCAATAGGGCACTCTCTACACTGGCGTACACTAGATATCCTCATTCCCAAAGGTGTGTCTAGTGTTAATGAGTCGTCATAAGAAAAGATGTAGAGGCTAAGGTTCTCCAAGACAAAAATAGAGATAAAGCTATGTGTGGAACCAGTATCAAAAAGGGGTGACGATAAAACTGAGGCTACTAAAATCATACCTTGAATAGTAGAAGGCCCGGGATCCTTCTCCTGATAAGTCTGCTCCATGGTGAAAGACTGGCTTGTACCATGGTCTTGCACCCCTGGCTGACCACTCTGAGCTGATCCTCTCTGCTGGTGCTGAGGAACTAGTGGCTGACTTCCATGGCCTCGACCTCCACCTCGCCCCAGATGGCTGGAAGAACTCCAGTTCCTCGTCTGCTGTGAAACTTGTGGTGCTGCTCCTGAACGAGGAGTCATGGAAGAACCCCGGTCACCAGCTAACGGTGCGAAAACATGACAGAAACACTGATGGTTACCCATCTTTCCACAATATCGGCGCTCCACGGGGTCCCTCTGGAACTGCGGCCTCGTGTTCCCAAACCGGCCACACTGGTATCATGTCACCTGGCTTCCTGACGATGCATCGTGCTTCTTTGAATCACCGTGTGTAGGCTCTATACGGTGGTTCTTGCTGTCATCTGGAGGAAAACTAGCTCTGGAAGCAGAACAGACCTAGATCACAACTCCTGAGTGTCTCAGATTGCGCTTCTCAATCAGTGCATGGTTGATGATGGGAGTGATGGAAGTCAGCTAGAAGATATTCACCTGCGAGCGGATCTCCTGCCTAATACCATCCTTGAACATCATTTCTAAGAACACCCCACTCCCATCCCGGAGGGGTGTGAAGCGCTGCAGCTCGGTGAAACGAGAAGAATACTCTATGACAGAAATAGTACCCTGCCCTAAGATCATGATCTCCTGGGCTCGGTTGGCCCTCAGGGTCTCCGGGTAGAAGTAGTCATAGAACACGCGCTGGAACTACTCCCAAGTCATATCCTGCTGCTGACCCGCCGGTGAGATCACATCCCACCACCTCTTGGCAGAATCTCGGAGCATGTAGGTGGCGATCTTGACCCGCCTCTCTGGAGGTGTCTCCAAAATATCAATGAATGTCATCATGGCATCGAGCCATGACTCTGTAGCATGAGGTCCTCCTTCCCCTGAGAACGTGGAAGGATGATACTGCTAGAAAACCCGCATCAAGTCTTCCATAGACATGGTAGGAGGCGGAACTCCCTAGAAGGACTGCATCATCCTCATAAAACCTTCCCTGAACTACACATCAGCGCCTGCAACTAGTATAATAGCCAGTGCCAAGGCTGGCCCGACTGGAGGATAGGCAGGAAGTCCCTGATCAGCCCTCTCTGGAGTCTTATCACTGCCTGACGATAGATGTATGACCATAGGACATCTCAGAGGCATAGCTCTGAAAGATCATAAGTACACCTTGGATCAGGAAAACAAGGACATAGAACACAAGAGTACTAAATGGTAACAGGGGAAGAAAACACAAAAGATTACCAAACAGAACTACATGGAGTATATAAAAACTACACGGCGTGTCTTCTTAAACCGCTGACATGGGTGTGTACTCTTGCCCCACATTTCATGTACACCTAAAACTACACGACGTGTAGACCTCAACACATGACGTGTCCTTGAAAACTATTCCCCTACCCGAGTCTCTTTACACGGATAACCCACATGGTCCGACTCAACCCCAGACTACACGTTGTGTTCGAAACAAACACAGAATGTACTAGACAAGGCTTCGGCGGCCCGTGTTTGTTAAGCACATGGCCATCTACACGGCTGAAGATTACATGGCGTGATCCAAAAAAACACGGCGGGTTTAAACGAAGGTGACACCGTCTCGTGTTGTTTGTGACACGGTCGGGTACGTGGGCAAGACTACACGGTGTGTTCCGAACAAACACGATATGTGGAAAAGATGGTCAAGCCGACCCGTGTTGTTCATGACACGACCGCGTACCTGGAAGGGACTACACAGTGTGTTTTGTTACAACATGGCGTGTGCTACTCGAGCTTCCCCGACCTGTGTTTTTAGTGACATGGCTGGGTACACAGCTCATTACTATACGACGTGTACCTACCATACACGATGTGTTCCTAAAGTTATTCCCACGACACCATGATTCTGCTCACACGGTCAGTTACACGGACTGAAAACTACACGGCGTGTATCCAAAAAGTACACATCATGTATTTTGGGTTTTTTTGGGCAGTAGCTCAGAAAATGCACAGAACCCCAGAAACACTAAAAACAAGGCCACGAGGTGCCAATTTCCAACTCGTGAGGGCCCATACTCCCCATGAATCAAAGCTTGGAATCTCCTACAGTCACATACAATGTAAAAAAAGCTCTCTAACATAATAGCATGGATTCTATCAAGCACATTTCACAACAGCATGCATAATCTACACGAAGTCTATCACAACAGCATGCAATCGCTAATGCTCCCTAGATGGCATGCCAAGAGTGCATGGCATCTGATTTCTACAAGTGTCTATATGATGCATGGGATGACATACCATCATCTCATTGGGTTGCAACAGAAATAGAATCGAAGTGTCAAAACAATAATATCACAAGTAAAGTGAATCACTCTAGGTGAAATCAGATCAATCATAAAATCTCATAACCATAAAACTGCAATTAACGAGGTAGTATGGCTTTTCCCAATACACGGGTTAGCTACTCCCGAGAATAGCTTAATTCCAAGTACCAAATCCATCCTATCTCTGGCTAAAGTATCTAAATAGAATGTGATAGAAAATAACTCCTCTAATACGACTTTGTGACGACCCGAATCTGGAGCCCCTCCACTGGTGCTCTGTACCCAGTTCGCCACATGACCTCAAGCGCATTTCCCGAAATGCCAGAGGCTGCCGACGAGCAGAAAGGGCCTTGGAGAGTCAGTGGGGAAACTGTACCCTCATTTGGTAAATTATACTGTGGAAAACAGCCAAGCACAATAGCAGAATAAATAAACAGCATGCAACAACTGATCTGAACAGTGGAAACAATGGATAACTAATAATAATGCAATATGGTACATATGTCTATGGAAAGCAGCAAAAAAACCAATGTGATGAAGTAAAACTGAAAAACTAAGAGCAAAGGAAACAAAAAAACTCCTCATCATCGCGAGCTATGGCTCGGTCCCATGCTCTCCAGCTCCAGTGCAATCAAGAACCTGAAGTAGAAGGGAGCTTTCCCTTATCTATACCTGCAACAACATAGTCTGTTTGGGTCCAAAAGCATGGCCCAAATAGGGTGTGAGATACAATCCCAGTAGGCAATAACCCAAAGATTTCTTCCTAACATTCAATGAATATATGGCACTAACAAAACAAGAAGCCGTCAATATAAAAAAGCACAAGCAGCTACAATCCACAATTCTAACAAAAAAAGTACACAAGTAAACATCCAGCAAAAATCAAGAAAACAGGTAACCCTATGGGTAGTTCTCACAGCCTAACCCCTATGGTTCAACCTACAAGTACTAGAAACCCTCTAGGAGGCACACACAGTCTCACCCCTTTGGTTCAGCTATGTAATTATTAGACTCTCTGGGGAAGCACTCACCGTCAATTCCCCCTATAGTATCATATTGTGCTAAAGGCTCTATGGGGAAGCACACAACATCTATTCCCCCTGTGGGACATGTTGAGAAACTAAATACTCTCTAAGGAAGCACTCAACGTCAATTCCCCCTGTGGTCTCGCATCGTAATTAAAAGACACTCTGGAGAATCCCTTCCATCAATTCTCCATTTGGTGTACTACACTAGGTTCTCACAGTTCTGAGTGAAAGATAAAACATTCTCAGCGTGCGTACATCGTCCAAGTAAACCTCAAGAACTACTTGTATATCATTCTAAGAATCAACAGCATAAAAGTAGCAGTTCCACTATCCTACGACTAGGCAGGGCAACTGAAAAAATTCCAAACAAGAATAAAAAGCATGGAAAAGAACCCTAAGCACAAAATAAATTACTCTACTCACAAGCGTAAACCTATACTATAGAAATCCAGAAAAGAAAGAAAATAATAGAGCAAAACATGTAACACGCAATACCCCGTTCAAGGGTATTGGGGGGATTTTCACAAAATACTCATCAACTCTCTACAGAAAGGCACAAACCACCTACATCGATACTAGGAGATCGATATACGTGAACCACGAAGATGGATTCCACTTAGAATGTTGTATTTATGATAAAAACACAAAACTCTTATCCCACGATAACTCGCAAATGAGGAGGAATCAAGAAACATGACTAAAGCAGAACAGAGAACTCACCGCAGCGATTCCAACGCATTCAAATGTGCTCGAATTTGGGAGCAGACGAAGAGTCAGTGAGATCATCGAATATATGTCCCTACGAGTCGCTCTCGGATTAACGGAACCTAGAAGGGGTGTGTTCTATGCGTCAGGTGCGACCTCGGTCCGTTTTTTGAAAAAAAAAGAAATGTACACGGCGTGTATTTTTAAAGTACACAGCATGTACTGGGTCTTTTCCGTACACCGCCAAAATCAACCTCCACATCACCCCTACACACTGTGTGTGTGGCCCGGGCACAGCCAACACACGACTTCGATCTAGAGAATAGTACACGGCATGTACTTTGAAAATTCCCAGAAAGTTCATTTTTCATAAAAACTCCAGAAAAAGTAAAAAATTACCTGAAACGAAGATCCAGGTTCATACACACACCTATTTGGGTCACTGGATATCCAATTGGGCTATTTATGGGGTGTTTTATTTAGCACAATACTGTTAATTTATCATTCATTATTCAATTTTATTTTTAGATGGATATAGTGAGGGGATCGGGGAGCCTATTTCTTCATCAATTTTCCCTCTCCTTGATTATCTTTCATTCTCCTCTGAGAGCGAAGGACTCCAACTATTTTTGAATGAAAAATCATGGAATTTTAATTTTTTTTATTCCATTATTGATCCCTCTCACCTTCACTGAGATTTAATTTTTAGATTAATATATTAGGGTTGGATGATTATTTCACAAGAGTTGAGTACAATCAACTACATGTGTTGGAACATTCGACCTTCTAGGGAATATGACATCCCACAATGTTGACTGCATTCCATCAGAATTTGTTTCAACAGAGGTATGTATTTTGGATTAGTTTAATTGGGATATTAAATTTATTTAAATTAAATAAATGATGGAATAAGAGTTAAATTATAGGGATTTCACATAATATACTACTAGAGAGCTATGAAAAACACTTCGTGGTTGGTTAGTCGTTGTTTTGTCATGACGTTGTTGCTCGATGAGTGTTTTAAGGATTATAACACATAGGTTTAATATAAATAACAAATTATAATACTTCATGATTAATTCTTTTTCTGTATAGCATAAGACAGGTTCCCTAGAGTGTGGATGAGGCTTGTTTATCATGGACGAGGCTTGGTGGATTCATACGTAAGCTAGGAAAAGGTTCAGGGGAGCCTTATAATGGGGGATACATCTATTATCAAGATATGAGGCCCCTATAAAAAACATTTTTATTTTTATTCAATTATTTAGAGGTAATTAATATATAAATATACGGGTTCGGTAATGGGGTATGATGGCTGGTGGGGTATTTATATTAAGTGATAGGGTATCTTGGGTCTTCCAAGAAGATTTTGGGAGCACTTAGGTTTTGGGAAATATGGAAATGACAAGGAAGTTGTTTAAAAAAGGGAATGGGTATCACTGAGTTGATTCAAGACATTATGAGTTTATCAAGGTGTGTGTAGAGACACAAATGGAATAGTTTCGGTTACCTATAGAAAGAGGGTAAGAATTCATGGCTTGGGGTTATAAGAAGATGTGGGAGACCATCATATGTATCGTGGGTGATCGGAACTCACTCTTATGGTTGGATACGAGTCTCGGTGTACGAGGTGGGTAGGATAAGACCTTTAGGAGTAGGTGTAGGATTAAAGAGTGGGTTTCATATAGGCAATTGGATGAGTTATCTTCCTTAGAAGATGTCATACAACATCCACATTAGGGCCTAAATTGTTTTTGGGAATATAGAATCGACATGAAAAGGTGTAATTTATTTGGAATTGGACCCTACAAAATAGACCACGATCATATGGAACATGTTAAATTTGGACTGTCCTTGGGGAGTGGGATCAGGAGCATTGAGGAACCTTAGTGATATTTGACAGGACATTGGGTTTTATGTTGAGATGATCCCTCAAACAGTGATTTCACAATATGATAATTGGATTGTGGTGGTATCGATGAGAAAGGACCATGATGGGTCCAGAGAACCTATTGGAATCCTTGTCAAGTGATATTAGTTTTGTTTCAATGATAGTTTATGTCTTGAGTGACTAATGACCTGTGATCATTTGGTGTGTTGAGTGAAGTGTGATGGACCTATGTACTTTTTCATGAGGGACATTTCCTTGATGTGGATTTAGTTTTTATGCTTTAGGTGACCTCCATAGATTATATAGGAATGGGTCGAGGTACTGATAGAAATCAAAAGTGTTTATGGGGATGGGTTGGTGTTATTGGATACCTTTCCAAAGAGGATTGGATTGGTGGATTACTATTCCATATTTCATAAGGTATTAGATTAGTGGGATGAACTCTCTAGAGTCTTTAAGGAGGGGCTAGTGTGAGGGACTTCTTTAGTATTTTTAGGGATGGTTTGGTGGATGACTACTCCCTTCCACTCAATTATCTTGATTATGACTATTAAATATGTGACTTGGGTTAGTGTGCATAAATTGGACATTCCATAGAGGAGGCTTAGGTTTAGTACTACCCTGGGTGTTGGGTCATGATATGATGAATGACTGATGCAAGTTTATTTGAGTGATTTGGGATGGGTCAATGCTTTTAGAAGTATGGTTGTGTCCTATGTCCCTGGGTATCAGAGTGACTTGTTGGATACCTCCCTATCCTGAATTCTCTAGTATGGTCTAGGCATCGATATGATGGTATGAGTTGATGGGTGTCTCCAACATGATTCCTAATATGGAATTTTCGGGGTCGGTGAGGCCTGGTTTGCACACGATAATCTAATTGGGGAGAGTACCTAATCGGGTATCATCAAGGCCATGTTTGAAAATGATGACTCAACAAGTATACTTATTTTATTTAATTTCCTTAATTATAAAAATAAATTTGAAATTGTATACTAAGATGGAATGGTGGTACCATACTATGTGTTATGCTCACATCGTGAATGAGAATCCATGTGTGTCTACATGCCCTATGTCTATAATTTAGGTCATAGCATGGGATATGCAATGGATCCATCTAGGGAAGCTCAATAGGTTTATGAAGGCATGTTCTGTGATTCCAATCGATGAATGTAGGGCTAGTTCTTGATTCTTTTATCTTTTGTTGTATTTTTTTATTTGGGATTTTCCTCATGTTAGATTGGTGTATTCATTTATTTTATGATAGAATCAAAATATATTATATCTTATTTTTATTTATTATGTGTACTCTGTTAAGATATGGACGTTGTTTGGTTATTTCTGATGTTTTTTTTCACAAATTTGAGATCATAGTTTTCCTACTATATGACTTAGGTCTCTTCCACTAGCTGATAGCCTCTGGTGTGTGGGGAGGCACACTTAAGGCCATGTGACACTCTTTATCAGATGGGTTCTGGGGGGGCATTATAATGTTTTATCATTATGAAAAATGATTTATTTTATTAATTTGGTTTAAATATTTAATACATAGAGACACACATAACATGATCCTAGAAGATTGTGAGGCTAATGTATTTTCATATCTAGGTATATGACATAAAAATATAAAATGTGGTTATAAAATCTGTATTTAAAATCACTAAAACAGGACCTTATATTCGTTGGATCTTCTAAAACTACATGGGATAGCCTGTGGATGTATATAATAAGTGGTGAAATATAAATCATGGTTTTTGAATGATTAAAGAATAATACGACGAATGTAAAACATGTGAGTCAATAGGAATATCAACAGTATATAAAGGGCTTTATAATCTTAAATATGATAAACAAAGAATGAAATAAGTTGATAACATGAAGGTGACATAGTAATGTGGAAAAAACATAAATCATGAAGTCATAATTATAAATCAAGGAGAACAGCCATTAAATAAATAATATAGTATTTCAGATAACCTCTTATGAACTATAAATACCATATTCTGATATAAAAACATTCACCCAATTCATTGGTGGGATATATTATATTTCTCCCTCCTGTCACATTCATAACACCTACATGAATAAGTGTACCACATAGATCTAATAACATAAGGATATCTTTCAACACTTTTAATATGATTATTAAGGAGTTTGATTCACATACATTGAAGTCCCCAAAAAATAAAATGTGGGTAAAACTAGGTTAATGGACTTGATTGGAAATGTGGAAGGGGTATTAAATACACAATTGTTTGGCATGGAAAATGGCTGGATAATTTCATAATCATAAGAGGTGTATATATTGGTTAATATAAGGGGTGAATAAGAGTGAATGGAGTATCTCATCACATAGGAACTATATGAATTTATGAGTTATGTGTAGAAATATCTCCCAAAGTGAACAATTGGAAATCATAAGTCATGATACAATGAAGGTGCATAAATATAGAGGATAAGGATAATATACCTAACCATGAGAGGGATCTTATAAAAGATTTTTATGATCTTATAAAGAACTTGGGTAACCTTAATAGGGATATATTGATGGAAGATTAGAGTAAATTCACAGTCTAACGGTATAGAGTTATCTTTAAAGGGATATTTTGTTTTTTTTGTATAGAAAAAATATAGGGGAATTATTTATTAACATATGAACATTGTTTTTGGATTCTATATTATAATTTAATCCAAAATACATACCATCTCATGGTTTTATACAATGGTTTCTTCCAAAGTGGAGTGGATTTAAGTTTTTTATAATAATACGAATCAAAAATAATAATATAACTCCCCTATTGATATAGAAGTGAGTCGTTTTTATAAATAATTAATTTTAAAATATTAAAATATAATATAGGTTATGGAGGATTTATTAAGGATTTGTAAAATTAATCCAATTACCTTCAAAACAAATTTTAAAGTCGATACATACTGTTATTATTTGAATCTATTTTTAGTAATTATTACACCACATTTTTTCTTTTAGGTTTTCATAATATTAAAGGTATATGTATTCTTCATTTAATTATTATCCAAAAATTTATCTATTTTATAAAATAGTGAAAAAATAAATTTTGGCTAATTTTGACATGATTATTTCAAAATTAATATTTTTTTATCAAAATAATTCTCTAAAAATGAGAATGTTCACTTTTAAATAAAGAATCTATATTTATTGAAAATACTTATTTTTTGATAATAATTATTTTTTGATACTAATAAAAATAGAATTTGAAAATGTAAAATTATATTATCATTTATTTTTAATAAATATTATTTAATAGTAATATTTTATGAAAATAAAAATTATTCCAAAAATTCTTTAATTCATTAAAAATAGTGCCTTCATTGAAACTATATATTTCCCAAAAATAAAATTTCAATTTTATTTTATCAAATCGAATTTTTATTAAAATAATCATCAATAAATTCAAAAAGTAACAATAAAAATAATTAAATATAATAAATATTTATTGAAATAATATATAAAAATTCATACTATTAGATTCTAGATAAATATACTTTTATTAAACCATCGAATGGCTTAAGGGTAAGGTGTGTGATGGTTAGTCCTTCTTCAGGCATTTCAACGAACATGGTTTGAGTCATGATCTCAATGAGATTTTACTTCTCCTATAAATGGGTTTTCGTGGGATTTATATGTTTAATCATGGACTAGGTTCCGTTAAGGAAAACACCCAGCGATTCTATCTCCCTCAGAAGCTTTGAAAATTGGATTCATAGTGTATGATCCTATTGGTCGATGTCATCTCTCCTTCCATCTATGTCATGTAGACATTATAATCACCTTAATAAAAAATCTTAATGGTCACTATACATAAATTAAATTATTAGTGTTCATGTCTTTTAATAGTTTATTAAATAAAATAGACTCTAGCAATGTAAATTAGTCAATGTAGTGCATGTGTTTTCTATAACTACATTACTTTATGTGACTTTTATTTATTCAAAATGGAATTTTATTTATAAAATTTTGGACCATTACATTCTCTACGCTTAATACAATTTTTCCTTTGAAAATTTCATTTCATACACAAAACCTAATCAGGGTACATTAGTTTCATCAACTCTTCTAGTTCACGTAACCCTTTCTCAAACTTTTAGTTCCGCCACAACACATTGACAATGTGAGTTATATTATTTCTTAGAATATTGTATCTAGGAAAAAATATCATTTTGAGATTCTCCTCATATATAAATTAATTTTTCAACAATACCACCAATTGATTCATTACTTCTTACAATTATGGTATGTAATTGATCAAGAGGGATACATGCAACCCATATTGTACTTGAGATTGGTTTGGTGGGAGTGCTAGTGGATAGGCTACCTCATAGATGTGATTATTGATCTCAATGTGGTAAAGGTATCTTTGAATAATATTTACCTTCTCCCAAAACCACATTACTTTCTACCAATGAGATATACAAAGGAAATAACATATCTCTGACCTCAGAATCTAGGTCACATCAATGATTATTTATTAATTTGTTTTTTCAATTTTCATAGATTTCATATGGAGAAAAATGATTTGATCCTTCATTATCACCACCTGGATAAGTTTGGTACGATTATCTTCTACTCTCCGAATTCTTCCTAGAAATTTAGAGTCTAAAACCTCTTAACATACATAGCCTCATAAGGATCCACTTGAATGATAGAGTATAAACTATTGTTATAAGAGAACATCACTAGGGTATGTTTTTTATCCCAACTTCCTTCAAAATCCATTGAAAATGATTTCTATATATCCTCTTGAGTTTTTATGGTTCTCTTAGAATTACTATATGTCTTTGGGTGATAAGTGGTACTGAAACTAAGCTCTACCTCTAATTTTTATTGAAGAGTTATCTATAACATCAAATTAAACCATTTATCTATATTAGATGTAATAGAGAGTGGAGCTCCATTCCGTCTTACCTCTTACCTTATGTATAACTTGATGATTTCATCAAGAGAAAAATATTCATTAATAATAATAAAATGTGAAAACATGGTAAGGTGATCGAATACCAGCCAGATGATGTTATTTTTTTACGTTTCCCGGGTATTCTTATGATGAAATCCATTGTTATATTTTCCCATTTCCATACTATTATGGGTAATGGTTGTATCATATCCTTAAACTTATTTTGTTCACCCATGAACTGTTTGAATTCCAAGCATTGAGATACAAATCATGCAATATCCATCTTTTTGTTTTCCCACCATATTTTTTTCAACAAATATATATACATTTTAGTTAACCTTGTATTAGTAGAGAAGGACGATTTATAAAAATAATATATAAGTTCCCTAAGGTTTTTATGGGATGCATATTCAGGTACTAAACTATATAATTTTATCATTATAAAATTTTCACTAAGACATATTAACATTATTTTTTTGTAGCGCCCCCTTATCTTTATAGGACTACATGATCCTCTCAATAATGTATGGTTCAATTGTTTTTTGAGAAAGTTTGGATGAGGAACCATTTATTATTTCCATATCCATCAGTTACATGTATAAAAATATTGGATGTATTTTGATCCACATCTTCGATAGAGTTCTTTGAAACTTTATACACAAATAATCTGCCACTTTTTTATCCATAAAAGGATTGTAATCGAACAAAAAATCATAATCCATGATCATCCTTGACCCCATTCATTGTTACTTATTAATATCTTTTTGTGTGAATATATACATGATTATTTTTTTTTTATATATTTCACACATTTCACTAATGAGATAATGTCACTAAATCATCAATGTGAATATTAGTGCAGCCACTTACAGATCATTAGTAGGGTAGTTATACTCAAGGGTCATTAAATGGTGGGTGGAAAAGTATATCAATTTTCATATTGCAGGAGTGTGAAACCAATTTCCTTTTTAGATACATCTCTATAGATCAAAATTATCCCCCTGGTGGGAAATGTGATCCTAGGATTATTGACTAATCTCTTCTTAAAATCTTTAATTATATCTTTTCATTCATCAATCCAAAGAAAATTTAATCTTTCCCAAAATATCTTGGTTTTTTGGATTTAAAATCAAGAAATGTTTGAGGAAAAGTTATGATAATACCAATTCAATCCAAGGAAACTATGTATTTTTATCATAAGTATTTTTTGGTTCATCATTTAATTTCTTTTTTTGAAGGTTCCACCGATATCCATTTTTAATTTGAAAAAATTCTCCCTGAATATCAATTAATCAATACAAAACTGACATTTACTATACATCAAATAATATCTATTCCTTTTATAGAGTATTCAGAACATCATTCAAATATTCCACATGTTCGTCCTTTCTTTTGGGGTAGGTGATAATATCATATATAAGGATATCAACACAATTTTGGATGAAATCATTAAAAACAGTATTCATTAATTCCATGATGATTTATGGATCATTAGTGAGACAAAATGGTATCAGTATGAACTCGTGGTTCCTATAACATGTATGAAATGAAGACGTGGGGGCAAGATCCTTCATCACCACTATATGATGATATCCCTATTGAGGATCCACATTTGAGAATTTTTGTGCTCAAAATATATAATCAAAAAATTCATCAATAAGTGGCATATGATACTTTTTCATTATCATGATTTTTTGACCTCACTATAATAGATGTAGAGGTGCATTGACCTATCCTTATTCTAGACAAAGAGTCCTGGTGCACCTCATGGTGAAGCACTTGGGTGTATGAACCCTTTATCGAGATTTTACTATTGTTTCTTATTCTTCTCCCAAAGTTAAATAGTGGCCATTATTTGTGGATTCTTGGATATTGGAAAATCCCTTGACACAATCTCAATTTATAAGTCAACCTATCATATTGGATTAAGACTAGTTAATTCTCTAGGAAACACCTTAACATTTTCCTTCAAAATGTTATAGTTTTTAAGGATGATATTTTTGTTAATACCAATCATCTGATAATTATAAACTTATTAATAGTGGTATACTAACTATTCCTTAGATGATTATACCAAATAAGATTTAACATTTTATTTTAAAATGTATATAATTTGAGGATGATTGTATTATAGATGGAGATTTCCCTCTCTAATAAATTTTTGTTGTCTCTATATAATTAAATCCAATACATACCTATAATTTCATTGAATTCCACTAAAGAGAGTATCAAAAGTTTTTCTAAATATTTAAGACTAAAAAATTTGATATGAGATGAGTAATTTTCATGATATAAAATAATTGATGCATTTTCCATCTTTACCAATAACACGACTTCCATGATTTTAGGTGTGGTTTCAATTGTTACTGTAAATATTCATTAAACTAAACATTGTATATAACTATATCCACATAAATCATTTCATGTTCTGGAAAGGATAACATACATGCCTTTCATGATTTGAGTTGGGTTTTAATCATTTACTTAATCCAAAATAAGCTTAAGGGTCATAATTTTTAAACTCTTAAATAAATGAAATGGAAGTTATTAACATTAAAGGGATAAGCCATAAATGACATGCATTCCATAAAATATGAATTTGTCGGATTCAAACTATGCTATCTATAATCTATTTCTGAAAAATAAACTTAATCGGTATTTTTGTTCCATTCATGATAATTTGTAAGGAGATTAAGAATTTACCAACGAATATACATTGGAAGTGTCAAAATATCTATGTCAAAATTCCACTTTTGATGCACTAGGTGATGATTGAGTCCATCTGAATGCACTCTTTTCGGGTTTATTACCCCAAGGTACAACTGTGTCAGAGCCACATCAATTTTTAGGGGCATGAAATGGATGTATTTTCATTGAAACCAATTACTCTATAATTTATAAATATTTAAGGACGTGTTCCTATGTTTATTCTTATCTCAAAAGCTTGAATAAGGTTTTATTAAACTAATATCCAATAATAATTAGACATTCCTATAATACCAATTATGATAATGATATATTTTATACACATTATTTCATATTATAATAAATAAAAAGAGACCTAATAAAATCCTATAATATCATGAGGTCTAGATTATTTGGGTAATTATGTATATGACATAATAACATTAAATATGAGTACAACATTATTTTTTAAAAACTCCAAAACATTCCAATATATTGCTTGGATATAATCATGTTATCTGAGATATTGTGGGGATGTATATAAGAAAGGGGTGAGCTATAAAGTCCAATAAAAATCAACAAATCGTAACAATATTAAAGTAATACATGTGAGTCAATAATAATATAAATGGGATATCAAATGGGTGGTAATCATAAAAAGAACACAAAATCATGATATATGATGATAACATGAAGGAAATATAGGAATGTGGAAACAATATAAAACATGGAATCAAAAGCATATGTAATGGTTAATCACTAGACAACAATAAACCTACTTTTCATTATATAACCACCCATTCGCCATATATGCAGTTTCAAGAGATATAAGCATTACCCAATACATTGGAGGGTCAAATATTTTTGGGCCAACCCATCACATTCATAACATGCACACACATAAGTGTGAGATATAGAACATACAACATAAGGATAAAATTTATCACATTTAATCCCATGATATAGGCTTTTGGGTTATATGTGTTTATATCCCTACTCAATTAATGATAAATTAAAATAGGTGAATACCCTTGAGTTTAAAATCGGAAGGGTATTTACTAAGAAAATGATGGGAATAGAAAAGTGAGGGATAATTCTGTTAGTAATATAGGTATATGTAATGGTTTATAGAAGGGTTGAATGACAGTTAAAGGGTTCTATCATCAATTTTTAAAATAATTATATTAAGTGGTGCTTTTAAAAACATTTCATAGCCTGATAAATTTGAAATCAAGAAGGTGATATATAAATAAAATTCTTGAATAAAGAGAAGAAGGATAGGATCCAAGAATTTTAGTGGGTGGTTCTAAAATATTTGGCGGAGCATTATAAGATATTGGGAAACCTTTGTAGGGATATAATGTTATAAGAGTAGAGTTACCTCATGATAAATTGGTTTTTAGTGAAGTGTAATGTGAGGTTGGTTGGTTTTATATGGAAATATATAGGAGAATTATTTTTTACTTTCTAATAATTGGTTTTGGAATCTATATGATAAATGAATCCAAACTACAAACCATCCTAAGGGTTTCCCCATTTTTTTTTTGAAAAAAGACCATTGTCTTGAATTATTTTATAATGTTTTGAACCTAAATCATTTAAATTACACCCTTATTTGTAACACCTGAGACATTTATGAGAAATTTTTTGTTTTTATGTTATATAAATCGTCAAAGGAATCTTTCACTACACACAACACTAGCTTGGCTTTCTTTACACGCAACTGCGGCCTTCCTCGATAGCTTGCGTCCTATGCAATACCGAGTTTCACTAAACAACAATATTCTATTAAAATATTTTTAAAACTAGCCATTATAAATAGTACTAACTGAATTTTTAATTTTATAGCACTTACTAGAATAAGGTACAAGAGAAAAATCAGTTTTTTTGGATAAAAGAAATATTTTTAAAAAAATACAGTTTTGCTGACTTTTGATGGGGCACCCACATTAAATCTAGTTTTTTACATGTTTATAAGTTCAATTTGATAAAATAAAATTCTTCTTTTGAATTAGGGTTTAAAAATTTACTTTGGATAAATTTTTGATAATTATCTGATAACTTTCATATTATGATGAATAGTAAAAATACGCTAATTTTTCATTAAAAACAACTTTTTTCATTGAGATAATTTATATGAATAAATTATAATATTGAATGGTTTTAAAGTATAAATAGAATATATTTTTACCATTTAATATAATGTATGTCATTAGCATTAATTTCACATTGAATTCACAGGTAAAAACATTTCAATCTTTAGCAATGTTTTAACTTCTAAAACCCATATTCTTAACAACGGGATTTATTTTAAATTAATTACTGCAACTTATATGTTTTGAATTTTGAAAAATGGATTCTATATTTAGAATCAGTGGGTCTAAATAATTTTAATATGCTATTTTTATTTTTTGGGCATTATGAATAGTATCTACGGTAAATTTTATTTACCACAGTTAAAGGTAAATCGGGTAATTAAGGGTAAATATAAGATTATAAAATTATCTAACACCTGCCAAAATCTTATTGGATGTCTAAAAGTCAACTCATATCACCTAATGGTGCGATTATATTCATTTAATGGACTTATTTCCATGAACATAATTTAATTATTATTAAAACCAAAGAATGTGACAACATGTCACTTTCTTAAATATTATAAGTATAATAATTTTAATTTAGTGATACACTTCATGAAACTTAGAACATGAATAGTCTCCAGAAAGCTCATACAATTATATACATCATAGGAATTAATTTACAATTTTTATGGATTAAATAATTATCATTTATTATGACACAATAGTGATGTTGAAATTATTTTATTAATTAAAATATCAAATAAATGGTTTTAAAAATAATAAAATAAATATTATATGAACTATTTAATGTGCTCCACTAATTTTCTAGATACATATGACATTTTATGGATCTATTAAATCTTATAGTTCTAACATATCTTCTGTATATATTTTATTTAAATTCAAATAAATGAATAGTGTCAAAATTGAAAGTATTGTTATTTTATAAAAATAACATATTATAAAATTGTTTAAAAATAAAAAAAAATATTTTAAATTTATAAATTAAAATTTATATGGTCTAAAATTTCATAAAGTTTCAGATTATGGAAGATGCACAACATATATGTAATTATTTATAATATTTTAAAATTTAGAATATTATTACCACAAATAAAATTAAATTGATAAATAAGGATAAATCAAGTTGATAATGTTTAAAATAAATTACTAACATGTCTAAATTTTATATTTTGATGATATTACAACCCTATATTATCTAATATTCGGATATGAGTCATTTTGGATGTTTTTACGTGGGGTTGGGATTTAATATAAACTAATATTTCTTATATTTCCAAAGGTGCCCCTCTCCTCCCTTATAAAAGGGCACCTCCTCCCTCTCCTCCACACACAAATTTGAGCATTCAAGCTTGGCAAAACCCTGCCAATTTCTCCTCTCCACTTCCCTAGAGACATCCTAGAGGTCCTGGTCTTCTTCAAAGACAAATTTTAGTGCCCTAAAAGGAGGTATCAAAGAAGCGCCTCAAAAAAGAGGTAATGCCCGTTACCGATTCTTTCATCTTTATTTCTTCTTCCACTTCTTCTTATTTAGTTGTGTCATTATGAGTTAATAACATCAGTATCACTCATATACGGATATGTTATTATAAATATGAAACAACCCTATTTCACCTCTTATCCATCCTACGGAAAACGAAATCACCGCGCGTGCGTACATACAGAATACCGTCTCCACGCCGTGTTGTAATCTATTTTCCACCACCACCTTACTTGGATGGGTATACGGGGGAAAGTAATGAATATATATGATTATTGTAAAGTGGTATTGATTTTGAAACAGTATACACTCCAATAAAATTCCACGATCATGGGAACGATATCATCGCCTGTGCGTACGTACGGAATACCGTCTCCACGATGAGATGCGAATCGTTATACATGATCTTCATTGCATAATGATTATATAAATGAATTTAATGAATGAATATGATATATATTACACTAATACGATTATGGAAATGAGGTATCTATAACCTAAAGATAAGAATAAGAATTTATTCGACAAACACGCATAAGAACAAAAAGTAATAAACACCCGAATAACAAGTAGTAATGAAATATTACTAATAAGAAGCTAAGAATATGACCATATATGATATCATAACAATAATTATGATTCTGGAATAAGTCAATAACATTATTTAAATCATTATACAGGAGGTTAAGACACTTACGATGCAAATCAGACCTAAGGTAAGGGATAATTTTGCAAATCTCACTTTTATCCGAGATTGCTTTTCGTAAGTATTTACTGGGGTAATTGTAATCATCCATGTCCATGTTTTATAAAAGTGTTTTCATGTATTTTTAAAGTCCTTTTCTACCCATTTTGAATTTTACACCATGGTATGGAAGGAATCTTTCTTTTGTTTACCCTATGAGGTACTTTTTGGTCTTTTTCGACAAAATTAAGAGAAGAATGTTTTTTTAACATATACGACATGAATGGATTTTTGAAACCTTATTTCCAAGAAGCATCCTTTACAAGTTTTCATGTTTATTTTTAACCAACTTCTTTTAGTTTAAAATTGTATGACATGTTAAAGAAAGGAAAATGTTTTTAAAGTAGAAAGGATATTTTCCTCAAGAATGGAGTTCAAGTGTTTTATCAAAATTATTTTCCATCTAAGATAATAAAGGGATCCGTTTCCTTCCCTATTATTACATTGATTTGATTATGTTGTGATGAAATTATTTTTATGAATTGCTTTATCTTATATGAATTGTTTTATGATGTCACGATGTTTAAGATTCCCATTTTTATTACATTGGTTATGCTATGATGTATGGTTTATGATTTTTTGGCACACATAAGAATGGTATCATTATGAGATGGGTGAGACCTATATCTCCCTCCAATGCATTAGGTAAAGATTTTATATCTCATGAGATAGACATGGGTGGAATGGTAGGTTATACAGGTTCAGTGAAATAGGACTGAAATGAGGATTGAACTCGGTTCAGAAATGGAGTTTGTCCACTAAGATAGTCTTGGAAATGAGTCTTGACTAATAAGAAATGATTCTCAATGATTATGTGTGTACGCCACAAAGTTTAATGTTTTAAGTTATGATTATTGGGATTACATTTGACTTCCATGATTTATCCCATGTTATGAAATTATGATCTCTTTTGCTGGGTAAGATTTCCAAAATGTTATGTTTTTATTTTGATGTGATTGATATTTCTTTTGTTTACCCTTACTGAGCATTTGAGCTCACCCTTTTGTATGTTTTATTTCCCCAGGTCAGGAAGAAGGTTATTAAGTAGGATATTCCAAAAAGGGACTCTAGATATGATGAAATAAATGGGAAGCAAAGTAGATGCTTTATGAACTAGTTGTTTATGCTTTCCAGTTTCTAAAGACACTATACCAATACAGTCCTTTCAGGGTTTTGTTATATATTGTAATAAGTATGCTTCAATTTTGAAGTAATAACAATGTATGTAAAGTATGGGTCATTATAGTTGGTATCAGAAGAAAGGAATAGTCATCCTTTGGAAACTAGGATGTGAAAGACTTAGTAAGAACCCTAAGGATAAGTCTAAGCATAGAACACAATCTTAGTGTTTTAGAAATGACCATGAATAACCTAGGATAAGACCTTAAGTGTGAAATTTTATTCTTGATTATGTGGTTTTCCTTTTATAATTAGTATTTTCCACACTATTCTTCTTGGTTTTAGTCAATGGATGGAACCCAAAGGAACCGTGTTAATGTGGAATGCGACGGGAAATGCAATGATTTTCCCCCTAAGAAACCAAACGTTATGGGAGCTGGAATGAAAAATATTGTAGCCATGCTCACACAACTTTCTCAAGCTACGAATCTTGCAGGACTTCCAAACGAGCAAAGGAAGGAGCAACATTTTGTTGAATCCTTCATGAGGCAGCGTCCACCTTCTTTCAGCGGGTTTACTGATCCATTAGTTGCTGAACAATGGATTAGTACTACTGAAAAGATATTTTCAGTTCTTCAATGTTCTGAACATGATAAATTCATCCTAGCATTGTATCGTTTGGAAGGAGATGCTGATCAATGGTGGAATCTTATTAAGAATACGAGGCGAAGGGATGAAATTGAGTCCATGGAATTGGACGAGTTCGAGAACTTATTTTTCAATAAGTAATTCCCTCGTATTCTCCGAACAATAATGGAGAAAGAGTTTCTTGAACTGAAGAAAAAGGATGATGAATCTGTTGGTACCTATGAAGCAAATTTTATAGGACTTCCAAGGTACACTTCTGGTATTATTATCCAACTTGAGAGTAAGATCGATCGATTCTTTAGTGGCTTAAAACCAAGTCTTCGAAGGGTGTTAGCCATAACGGACTTCAATAGCTACGAGGAAATCGTTCGATGTGCTCTCAAAGTCGAGATGGAGATCAGATTAACCCATCAGTCATATGGGTTTGATAAGAAGAGGAAAATGGAATTCAAAGGAAAATATAAAGAACATACTGAAAAGATGATGAGCTTCCCTTATGCTCAATGTGTGGAAAGAAACATGGAGGGAGTTTTCTTAAAGGGACAAGTAAATGATTCAAATGTGGAAAGGAAGGTCATCGGGCATTTCAATGTCGTAATGATGGGAAGAAGATGTCTAATGATGCAAACAAAGGAAGGGACACACAGAATGCACCTACTACACTTCAATGTTTCAAATGAAAGGAGATGGGGAATTATGCCAATAAATGCCCTAATTCAAGTGTTGTTAATGATGATTGACATCAAAAAAATCTTAATGCTAAAGACAAAGGAAAGTCACATGCAATTTCTATCAGCGATGTGGAGTACGATAACAATGTGGTGAAAGGTACACTTATCATCCACTCTAATGTAGCAAATGTTTTATTTGATTCTGGATCCACCCACTCTTTTATTTCTGAAGATTTTTCTAAGGGTATCACCGTATTACCTCAACAATTAGATTTTGAGTTAGCTGTGACAACACCTAATGGCACAACAGTCGCATCAAAAGTTTATAATTCTTCCCCGATTTAAGATTGTGGGAAAGTGCTTCCTGCAAATCTTGTGATCCTTCCTATAGTGGAATTTGATGTGATTCTTGGCATGGATTGGGTTTCTTTATATGGAGATCATATCAATTTCCAATGAAGGGAAGTCACAATTCATATTCCATATCAATCTATGATCATCTATCGATGCAAGGATGAACATAACCATCCAGTGGAAATTTCTTCCATCTTATGGGTCTTGATTCCATTAAATGATGGTTATTTATCTCAAATGGTTGGTGAGAAACTCACAATTAAGAATATTCCCATTGTACGAGAGTTTGATTATGTCTTTCTGGAGGAATTTCTGGGTCATCCACCAAATCCGGAAGTTGAGTTTTCAATAGAACTCGTACCGGGTGCTTTGCCTATTTCAAAGACACCTTATAGAATGGACCCAATTGAGTTGCAGGAATTGAAGAAGAAACTCCAAGAGAATCTTGATAAGGGATTCATACGCCCAAGTGCGTCACCTTGGGAAGCACCTGTTCTGTTTGTTAAAGAAGAAATATGGATCAATGAGACTCTGCATTGATTATCGAGAACTTAAAAATATCACTATCAAGAACAAAAATCCTCTCCCACGCATTGATGACCTATTTGACCAACTACGCGGAGCTCAATACTTTTCCAAGATTGATCTTCGTTCAGGGTATCAAAAATTAAGTGTCAAAAGGGAGGATATACCAAAGATGACATTCCGTACAAGGTATGGACGCTATGAATTTATAGTGATTCGATTTGGTCTTACTAATGCCCCTGCTATCTTCATGGATCTGATGAATAGAGTCTTTAGAGACTACCTTGATCAATTTTTGGTAGTATTTATAGATGATATTCTTGTCTATTAAAAGATCAAGGAAGAACATGAAGATCACTTGAGAATTATATTGAAGACCCTAAGAAAGGAGAAGCTTTATTCCAAATTTACCATGTGTGAATTTTGGATTCAAAAAGTTGCATTTTTTGGTCACATAATCTCAAAAGAGGGGATATCTGTGGATCCAGCAAAAACAGAGGTTATCGAAAGATGGTTGAGACCAACAACAGTAACTGAGATCCGATGTTTTCTTGGTTTGGCTGGATATTATCGACGTTTTGTGAATGATTTTTCACCATTATCTAATCCACTCACCAGGTTGACTCGAAAAGGAGTTAAGTTCATGTGGATAGACTAATGATAAGAGAATTTCAAGGAGTTGAAAATAAGGTTATCCAGTGCACCTGTACTCACACTTCCTTGTAGTGGAGAAAGGTTTGTGATCTACGGTGATGCATCCAAGAAGGGACTGGGATTTTTTCTCATGCAAAATGATATGGTGATAGCTTATGCCTCATGACAGTTGAAAATCCATGAGAAAAATTACCCAACTCATGATTTGGAGTTAGCTGCGGTAATATTTGCATTAAATATTTAGAGGCATTACCTTTATGGTGAAAGGTGTGATATTTATACTGATCATAAAAGATTAATGTATATTTTCACACAAAAGGAGCTGAATATGCGTCAAAGAAGAAGGTTGGAACTGATTAAGGATTACGACTGCCCAATTCATTACCACCCTGGGAAAGCAAACAAGGTGGCAGATGCATTATGTCGACAAGACCATGACAGTTTATCCATGATAAGGATCACAAAAAATCCAATATTTATGGATTCACAAAGGATGGATCTTGGAATTATAATGGAAGGGGGAAAATTGTATCTTTCTCAAATGAATGTTCAACAATCTATACATGTGAAGATTAAAGAGGCACAAAAAGGAGATGTAGAGTTACAAAATAAGGTAAGAAATGTTCCTGAATTAAACCATAATTGTGATGGGATAATAAAGTTTAGGAATCGGGTTTGTGTTCCTCCCTTCCCCGAATTAAAGAAGGAGCTGCTGGATGAGGCTCATAGTTCTTCATTCTCTATTTATCCTGGAAGTACGAAGATGTATAGGGACCTGAAAGAGTACTTCTGGTGGGATGACATGAAAAGAAATGTTGCTGAATATGTCTCTTGATGCTTGGTTTGTCAGAAAGTTAAAGTTGAGAGACAGAAGTCTAAGGGGATGTCACAACCATTACCCATACCTGAATGGAAATGGGAAAACATCACTATGGACTTTGTCACAGGTCTTCCTAAAACATCCAAATGCAATAATTCTATCTTGGTCATAGTTGATCGTCTTACAAAGTCTGCACACTTCATTACTATTAGAGAGGATTTCTCTCTAGATCAGATTTCCAGGATATATGTAAAGGAAGTGGTAAGATTTCATGGAGTACCACTTTCTATTATATATGATCGGGATCCGAGATTTACCTCAATGTTCTGGCAAAGTCTTCAGCATACTCTGGATACAGAGTTGATTTTCAGCACTGCTTAAAATCCTCAGACAGACGGTCAGTCTGAGAGAACAATTCAAACTCTAGAAGATATGTTGAGAGCTTGATCTATGGATTTAAATGGTGGTTGGGATCAACACCTACCTTTGGTGGAATTTTCTTATAATAATATCTTTCACTCCAGTATTCAGATAGCTCCTTATGAAGCTCTCTATGGAATGAAATGCAAGAATCCAACTTGTTGGGATGAAGTTGGGGAAAGAAAGCTATTAGGACATGATCTCATTGATGAAATGGCAGAAAAGGTCAGATCTATTCAACAACACATAAGAGCAGCTCAGAGTCGATAGAAAAGTTATACCGACAACCGAAGAAAAGACCTAGAGTTTGAAGTGGGTGATAAAGTATTCATACGAATATCTCCCTGGAAGAGGGTCATGAGATTTGGAAATAAGGGGAAGTTGAGCCCTAGATATATCGGTCCTTTCGAAATACTGGATCATGTTGGGAAGGTATCTTACCGATTGGCGCTTCCACCGAATCTCTCTCAAGTTCACGATGTGTTCCATGTATCTCTCCTGAGAATGTACATACCTGATCCTTCACATGTACTCAGCTCAGAAGTTGTACCGCTGGAGAAAGATCATTCTTATGAAGAACAAACAATAGATATTCTAGATCGTAGTGAAAAAGTCCAACGAAACAAGACAACTCGCTTGGTGAAAGTTTTATAGAGGAACCACCAATTAGAAGAAGCTACATGGGAGATTGAGGATATGATGAGGGAGAGGTATCCTCATCTGTTTGTTACAAAGTGACAAATTTCGAGGGTGAAATTCATTTTAAGGGGGGTAGAATGTAACACCCGAGACTTTTATGAGAAATATTTTGTTTTTATGTTATATAAGTCATCAAAGGAATCTTTCACTACACACAACACTAGCTTGGCTTGCTTTACACGCAACCACAGCCTTCCTCGATAGCTTGTGTCGTACGCAATACCGAGTTTCACTAAACAACGATATGCTATTAAAATATTATTAAAACTATCCATTATGAATATTACTAACTGAATTTTTAATTTTATAACATTTTCTAGAATGAGGTATAAAAGCAAAATCAGTTTTTTTGGATAAAAGAAATATTTTTCAAAAAATACAGTTTTGCCGCCTTTTGATGGCGCACCCACATTAAATCTAGTTTTTGACATTTTTATAAGTTCAATTTGACAAAATAAAATTCTTCTTTTGAATCAGGGTATAAAAATTTACTTTGGATAAATTTTTGAAAATTTTCTGATAACTTTCATATTTTGATGAATAGTAAAAATACGCTAATTTTTAATTAAAAACAACTTTTCTCATCGAGATAATTTATATGGATATATTATAATATTGAATGGTTTTAAAGTATAAATAGAATATATTTTTACCATTTAATATAATGTATGTCGTTAGCATTAATTTCACATTGAATTAATAGGTAAAAACATTTCAATCTTTGGAAATGTTTTAACTTCTAAAACCTGTTTTCTTAAGAACGGGATTTATTTAAAATTAATTACTAAAACTTATATATTTTGAATTTCGAAAAATGGATTCCATATTCAGAATTAGTGGGTCCAAATTATGTTAATATGCCACTTTTATTTTCTGGGCATTATGAATAGTAACTACGGTAAATTGTATTTACCATAGTTAAAGGTAAATCGGGTAATTAAGGGTAAATATAAGATTATAAAATTACCCTAAAACCTGCCAAAATCCTATTGGATGACTAAAAGTAGACCCATATCACCTAAGGGTCAGATTAGATTCATTTAATGGACTTTTGTCCATGAAAATAATTTAATTATTATTAAAACCAAAGAATGTGACAACATCTCACTTTCTTAAATCTTATAAGTATAATAATTTTAATTTATTGATACAAATCATGAAACATCGAACATGAATAGTCTCCAGAATGATAATACAATTATATACATCATAGAAATTTATTTATAATTTTTAGGGATTAAATAATTATCATTTATTATGACACAATAGTGATGTTGAAATTATTTTATTAATTAAAATATCAAATAAATGGATTTAAAAATAATAAAATAAATATTATATGAACTATTTGATGTGCTCCACTAATTTTATAGATACATAGGACATTTTAGAGACCTATTAAAGCTTATATTTTGAACATATCTTCTGTATATATTTTATTTAAATTCAAATAAATGAATAGTGTCAAAATTGACACTATTGTTATTTTATAAAAATAACATATTATAAATTTGTTTAAAAATAACAAAAATATTTAAAATTTATAAATTAAAATTTATATGGTCGAAAATGTCATAAAGTGTCAAATTATGGAAAATTGACAACATATATGTAATTATTTATAACAATTTAAAATTTATAATTTTATTACCAAAAATAAAATAAAATTGATAAATAAGGATAAATCAAGTTGATAATGTTTAAAATAAATTACTAACATGCCTAAATTTTATTGGTTGATGATATTACAACCCTATCTCATCTAATATTCTGATATGAGTCTTTTTGGAAGTTTTTATGTGGGGTTGGGATTTAATATAAACTAATATTTCTTATATTTCCAAAGGTGCCCCTCTCCTCCCTTATAAAAGGGAACCTCCTCCCTCTCCACGTCACACCAATTTGTGCCTACAAGCTCGGCCAAACCCTGACACATTCTCCTCTCCACTTCCCTAGAGACATCCTAGAGGTCCTGGTTTTCTTCAAAGACCAATTTTAGTGCCCTAAAAGGAGGTCTCAACGAAGCGCCTCAAAGAAGAGGTAATGCCTGTTACCGATTCTTTCATCTTTATTTCTTCTTCCACTTCTTCTTCTTTAGTTGTGTCATTATGCGGTAATAACTTCAGTATCACTCATATACGGATATGTTATTATAAATATGAAACAACCCTATTTCACCTCTTATCCATCCTACGGAAAATGAAATCACCGCGCGTGTGTACGTACGGAATACCGTCTCCACACCATGGTGTAATCTATTTTCCACCACCACCATACTTGGATGGGTATAAGGGTGAAAGTAATGAATATATATGATTATTGTAAAGTGGTATTGATTCTGAAATAGCATACACTCCAATACAATTCCATGATCATGGGAACGATATCATCGCTCGTGCGTACGTACGGAATACCGTCTCTACGATGTGATGCGATTCGTTCTACATGATCTTCATTGCATAATGATTATATAATTGAATTGAAAGAATGAATATGATATATATTACACTAATACCATTCTGGAAATTAGGTATCTATAACCTAAAGAGAAGAATAAGAATTTATTCGACAAACACGCATAAGAACAAAAAGTAATAAACACCCAAATAACAAGTAGTAATGAAATATTACTTATAAGAAGCTAAGAATATGACCATATATGATATCATAACAATAAGTATGATTATGGAATAAGTCAATAACATTATTTAAATCATTATACAGGAGTTTTGGACACTTAAAAAGCAAATCAGACCTAAGGTAAGGGATAATTTTGCAAATCTCATTTTTATCCGAGATTGCTTATTCGTAAGTTTTTACTGGGGTAATTGTTATCATCCATGTCCATGTTTTATAAAAGTGTTTTAATGTTTGTTTAATGTCCGTTTCTACCCATTTTGACTTTTACCCCATGGTATGGATGGAATCTTTCTTTTTTTTACCCTACGAGGTACTTTTTTGACTTTTCCGACAAAAGTACGAGAAGAATGATTTTTTTAACTTATACGGCATGAATGGATTGTTAAAACATTATTTCCAAGATTCTTCCTTTAAAGGTTTTCATGTTTATTTTTAATCAACTTCTTTTAGTTTAAAATTGTATGACATGTTAATGAAATGAAAATATTTTTGAAGTAGAAAGGATATTTTCCTCAAGAATGGAGTTCAAGTGTTTTATCAAAATTATTTTACATCTAAGATAATAAAGGGTTCTGTTTCTATCCCTATTATTACACTGATTTGATTATGTTGTGATGGAATTATTTTTATGAATTCCTTTATCTTATATGAATTGTTTTATGATGTCACGATGTTTAAGATTCCCATTTTTATTACATGGGTTATGCTATGATGTATGGTTTATGATTTTTTGGAACACATATGAATGGTATCATTATGAGATGGGTGGGACCTGTATCTCCCTCCAATGCATTGGGTAAAGATTTTATATCTCATGAGATAGTCATGGATGGAACAGAAAGTTATACCGGTTCAGTGAAACAGGACTGAAACGAGGAGTGAACTCGGTTCAGAAATGGACTTTGTCTACTAAGATAGTCTTGGAAATGAGTCTTGACTAATAAGAAATGATTCTCAATGATTATGTGTGTATGACACAAAGATTCATGTTTTAAGTTATGATTATTGGGATTACATTTCACTTCCATGATTTATCCCATGTTATGAAATTATGATCTCTTTTACAGGGAAAGATTTCCAAAATGTTATGTTTTTATTTTTATGTGATTGATATTTCTTTTGTTTACCCTTACTGAGCATTTGAGATCACCCTTTTGTATGTTTTATTTCCCCAGGTCAGGAAGAAGGTTATTAAGTAGGATATGCCAAAAAGGGACTCTAGATATGATGAAATCAATGGGAGGAAAAGTAGATGCTTTATGAACCAGTTGTTTATGCTTTCCAGTTTCTAAAGACACTATACCTATACGATCCTTTCATGGTTTTGTTATATGTTGTAATATGCATGCTTAAATTTTGAAGTAACAACAATTTATGTAAAGTATGGGTCATTATATTAGTTATGTGTAACTGAGTCATGGTTTCAAATAGTAGATTTTAATACCTTACAATATAATATAGGTTTTGTAGGATTCACCAATGGTTTATATAATTAGTCCAAATAACGTAAAAAATATTTTTTGAAAAAGGAAACATGTTTTTTCTTTTATACTTTTTCTTTTTTTTATTAAATCACTTTATCGATTTTATGATTTCATAATTCATGCCGTATATTTATACAATATTTAATCATTACACCAAAACTAAAATGCTTTATTAAATTATTAAAAATTTATAATTTGATAATTTCATCATTATTATTTCAAAAATAACATTCATTTTATGAAATTAATTCTATAAATACAATAATTTAAACATTTATATAAAAAATCCCATTTTATTAAAAAATTCTTGTTTTTGTAATAGTATTTTTCCAAACCTTATAAAAATTTCATTTGAATTTATAAAATTATATTTTCATTTATTTTTAATAAATTTTATATAAGAATAATATTTTATTAAAATATAATTTATTTTAAAAATTATTTAATTCATCAAAATGTGTCTCTTGATTGACACTAAATATTTCCCATAAATAAAATTTTTTGATTCATCATATGAAAATATAATCTTAATCAAAGTTGTTATCTAATAATTTAGAGAGTAATAATAATAAAAAATAAATATAATCATTATTTCATTAAAATAAAATATAAAAATTCATAATTTTAGTGTCTGGAAATATATCCCTTTTTATATAAGAAAATACCCTAAGGGTATGGTGTGTAATGGTGGGACATTCCTGGTGTTATTCGGTGAAAATGTTTTAGATTATTTTCTCAATGAGATTGAAATTAGTCCATAAACAATTTTCATCATGATTTAGTTTTTAATATAGGGTTGGTCATGGTCAAGGGAAATTATAGTGGTGCTATCTCCCTCAAAAGCCATGATAAATATGATTCATTAAGTATGATCATACTGATTAGGGGAATCACTTCTTCCATCTGTGTCAGTTATACTTTACCCTAACCCTTAATATAAAAATATTAATGGTTACTGTGCAATGCCTATATTATCAATTATTATGATTCTTACTGGAATTTTAAATCCAATAGACTATAAAAGTCCTAAAATTAAAAAATAGTGCATGTTTTCTATATAGATATATTAATTGATAAAGAATTATTTCCTTCAAAATTAATATCATTTATAAAATTTTGTGTCATTACTAGTAGAGATTTTTTTTTATTTTATGGTCTTGAGAGGCGGTAGAAAGGTAGCCTAGCGATGCATCAGGACCCCTGATGGATATCAAGTCTATGTGTTGAGAACAACTATCATGATAAGACATCCAGGTAATTAGGGTGATGGGGCTAATATTCATTGTTTGTGATGTTAAATTTATATTATTTCATAATGGTTGATATAAATGGAATTTTAGTTTAATGATTTATGGTGGTTTGTCTCTTTTCCCATTGGAAAGAAGTCATGTTTTGTTATTGGTTCACGGTAAGATGATATGAAAATCCATCATAGTAGACATGTAGCAATCACCAGACATATCTATGACTACATGTGGTTTTTTATTTATGGGAGGTCAAAGAAATTTAATGTGTTAAAAATATCACATACATAATTTTCCTAAACAACTTATCGATGTAATTCTACTGAGAAGTCTTGTATGGGTTTTATTTCGATGGAAGTTCATGTGGATATTATAGTGGGAGGTGTCTCTGTAATGACCCTGGCCCTAGTAGCCTAGATGAATGGGTTACATTATTACACTATGAAAGATAGAAGGAATCACATATCAATGGATCAAATAGATAATTAGTTTTGGTATACTCGAGACATACATTAATATCAATTTAAAATTGAAAAAATAAAATAAAAAAAATTGTTTATTTGATAACACCATAAATAAATTTATCATTTCCAAGAATATAAATCCTAACAAACATTTCGGCATCATGGGTAAAGTAGACACAAGAAATAGGTGATCTCTAATTCTCAGTTTGGGTAAACCTACTATGAAATCATTTAGTAATAGAAAAGTAATAATAAATATGAAAATGTAAATTCAGGAAATTCATGAAATCTAGTAAATAACAAGAACATAAAGGCACATATGTAATGAATAAATATTGATCAAATAATGACATATAAATAATATCATAAGCTTAAAACTTATCCATATATATTAAATCTAGTGAAAAATCACATAAAAATAAATAAATAATAATAATTAAGGAATTAATAATTCTGGAGATTATAAATATACCATCAAATCCTCGTGACAAGACATATAACATAAATGTTTAAGGCCTCATCCAAATAAACAAGCTACTTTTCCTCATGATACATTGTTGATGTATAATGGGGTTATACAAAGCCACTTATATAATAGACTAATTCTAATTCATTGATCAGATAAATGGGGTGACACATAATCAATGTAAACATTTGTATTGAAAATATAGTGTAAAAAATGTTAATAATTATCATAATTAATAATCATAATCATATACCATCAAAAGTAATATGAAGAATTGTATTAAAATAGTAAATCCCTAGTCAAACTAATAAAAACTATCTGAAAAATAATAAGTATGGTATCATTAGTGTTTATCCAAATCATAATATTCAGTAATTTTAATTGAAAAAGATGAAAATACTTTATTAATACCATTGGAATATTTATTGACGAAATTATACATTTCACTTTTAATTAACCTATTTAAAGTCTAAAATATATCTCAAATATTATGGAAACGATTTTATTTGAAAAAAAATTAATAATATAAAGTTATATTCAATGCAATTGGTGGTCATGATGGTGGGTATTTTCATACATGTTTTAAAAGTTAAAAAAATTCCTTTCACACTATAGTAAAAACAAAAAAGTACCACATTCAAAAAAATAAAAAAAAAGATTCCTTTCAAAAAATAATTGTGAAAATTAAAACATAGGAAAGTATTATTTTAATAAATAATTTTAATAATGTTAAAAATAATTTTGAAATAATTTTTAGAAAACATCAATATTGAAGGATAATTATTTTCAACTGAAGAGAGAAATAATATCATCAATTCTTAATAGCATTTTGTTCCATTATTTTAAGTACTAAAAAGAGATAAATAGTGTTATTAATTTAATATTTTTTTAATAACCAATTGATAAAAAAATTATTTTTTTTATTATATAACTACTAAATAATTCAACCAAGAGTGACTTTAACTCAAAAATTTATGAATAATGATGAGAATGTGGAATAAACCCTTAATAGTTTAGAAGAATTTGAATCATAACCCCGATTAAATAAAGAAATTAAAATTAAACATTAGATACCATGAAGATAATTGGACTCCTAATATGCGATATAAAATGGGAATTATAAACACCACAAAAAATAAATAAGTTGTTAATGTTGCATATGTATTATAGAAATAAAAGTTTGATGAAAATCCATTACCTCATGTCAGATTTCCATCGTATAGATGAAAACTTCTTGTATAATAAATATGGAATTATTATAACTCTATTAAAAAACCAAACTCATATATTTATATATATATCATACAATATTTTACTTGGTGATAATGTTTTATCACCCATTTATTAATAATTATTTATTAAAATTACTAATCTGGTTGATAACTGCTTCATTTTTCATATAAGTTGTAGTTTTGTAGATTTTTCCATGTACATAGATCATCATTACTTAATATATATAATTTTAACCAAGATATAAATATAATATACATTAATTATATAATTATTTTTAAATATTCATAAATGTTGGAGACTAAAAAATGAGTTGCACCATTCATGAGATCGTAGGATGTACGTATGCATGAACACACATTTAAATTTACTTATGGATTATAAAAAATAAATGTCAGTAATAATTACCCTATAAATAATAATTACTATATGATATAAATCTTATATTTTAATCAAATTCATCCTTATTACCATCCATGTAAAAATAAAATTAAAAAACATCACATTAACTTGTGGAGGGGGTAGTCCACATATACACACGAGCGAAATTATCATTTTCCAATAGATTATATGTTAAGAAGGCAGGTGTGGTATTATAATTATAGTATTATATTCATGTAATGAATATTATATATATATATATTAAATCCATCATTATACTCACTCCTTAGAGGCGATGATGGAATATGAATTGCATTTGTTAATGAGGTGGTAGTCTGCCGTACATACGACTGAGAATTTTATTTCTAATTCGATTGAAGAGGAGATTGGAATATGATATTAAATTAATATATTAACATTTATGTACATTAAAGAAACTTTTTTTATTATTGTATCACTTTTCTATAATATTTTTAGGTGATAGGGGAATAAATAAAATGAAGACGGAAGGTTAAGAACTTATGCTCTTCGTCTTCAAAAATACTTTATATTTATATTTATAGCCTTCCTAGAATGATTTAATGATCAATCCAGGGACTCGAGGTTTTGAGGATGGATTTACGTTATGTTTGTTTCTATGATTTGTTAGACCAATGGTCTTTTAATGTGTGGATATGAGAGGAGAGGTGTGAGTATTTATATGTGTGGGAGATGACACACTTGGTGTTTTTTAAAATAAAAAATTATACCCATTATTTTAACATTACAAAAGAATCCAAAATGTATAAATATTAAAAATTAGATAAATTATGTTTTAAATATATCCATCCAATAGAAAATAGAATTTTTTCATCTCATTTAACCCTTATCTTCTTTGTTTATTCCTAAGTAAATCTGTTTAATCCTTAAAGGCAGTAATTATTTTTTTTCTATTTTACTATTCATTATATCAAAAAGTAAGTTAAAATTGATTTAAATTATTAATATTAGTAATAATTAATCCATTTCCCCAAATTTAATTCATATAATTCGTTAAATATAATATAAAAATATACTTTCATATGTGATAAAAAATGGTTTTCAAATGGAAACGTTTTCAGAACAATGAAAAGTTTTTATATCGAAATTGAACATAAAATTGATTATAATGACCTAAATTTGATTAATAATAATATATATGCGGAAATTTTACTTATAGATTAATTTTAAATCGACATATAACTTTTAATATCTTTAAATAAAAACATTGTTTTCAATAAAAGTCTTTATTTCTCACTATTCATCTAAAATAAAGGTTTTTTGAAAATTAAAAAAACATCCACTACAAGATAATTAGATCATGTTGATTTAAAAAAATAATTTAATTTTTTAAATAGATTTTAAAAAATTTGTTAAAATTATATTTATCATAAGTGCATGAACTGCGCCGAAACCAATTTTTAGAAATATACTGTTTTCCTGAAAAGACTTTTTTTCATTCAAATGTTGTAATTTTTTATAATAAATTTTTAACCATGAAATTTTTTTATAAGTGTGTAATCCATATAATTTTTATAATGTATTTTATCAAATTCATACCCTTAAATTTAATATTTATGTTATAATGTTGTTATTTTTTTTAGTTCTTTTAAATAGGGGTGTACATGTACTAAAAGATATTTAAGAGATTAAATTTACATAAAAATACATAAATATTATATGTAATGGAGATTTACATTGTTCCATCATTCAAATAACTAATAATGAAAATTTAAATAATTTCACCTCATGAAAATATTCATGTATTTCTTCATCATAACTTCCTTAGGTTTCAATGTCAACTATTCAATATTGTGATTTCTCCAAAGTATCTTTACTAGCAGAGTCATATGATTCCTCCACACATGTTATATTTGTCTAGAATGTTGATAGGATCTTCATAATAGGATATATTATGTTCTAATTATATTTAATTAGAGGTGAGAACATGCATTGGGTCTTGTATGTACTTCCATGACCATAATATATGGAACATGTCATGTAATTTTGTGAGATATAGTGGAATTTATAAATGATAATCTATAGCTCCAATGTATTGCATGATTTCAAATAGTGTTATGTAGCTAGGTCTTATTTTCCTGTTCTTATCGAACCGTATACCACCTATACATGGGGATATTTTTATGAAAACATGAACTCCCACTTGAAATTCAAAAGCATTCATTCGGTTACCAATATATCTCTTTTTAGTGATTGGGCTTTATTACTATGGGTTTGAATAGTTTTTACCTTATTTTTTTTGTCTCCTTCACATGTTTTTGGCCTAAATTCCTCCTTTCACCAACTTTATCTCAATAACATGGAGTTTGAAATAACATTCCATATAGTTCTTAGTACAATTTCATTTGAATACTTTATTTTAATCTATTATTATAGCCAAAATCTACCCAAGGTATATATTGATCCCACATTCCTATAAATTCAATATAAAATAAACTCAAAATTTCTTTTAGTGTTTTCATAGTACTTTCTTATTATCCATTGGTTTGGGGGTGAATAAGAGTGCTAAAACAAATCTTAGTATGAAGATCCTTTTGAATAATTTTCTCTAATATTTTACGTAAATATTAGATCATGATAAGACAAAATTGAAATATTTTCACCATGAATTATTAAAACATCACCAATATATATCCTTTCATGGTTCCTAATAGTTAAATCTTCTCTAACGGTGTGGAAATGTCCATATTTGATAGGGGTCAATGAAAACCCATATTACATAATTCATTATAGGATTCCTTGGTAATCTACTAATCTAATCCATATTAATGTCATCCCATTTCCACACTAGAATATAAAAAGGTTTAATGACTCCTATATGATGATATCTTTCATCCTCCACCATTTGTAAATCCCACCATCTTAACACATAATCATCAGTTTCTCACGTCATATTATCCCCCCAAAAATGTTCCTTTATATCTCGATACATATTGGTACTACCATGGTTTATAGATAAATTTTATCTTAGAGAAATATCTAATAATTCTCTCTTTTGTTGAGGTACATATGGAACATAAAATATCTTTAAATATTTTTGAATTGCTTCTTCACACATTTAGTGTTACAATTTTCACATTATCACAGTTTTTATTTTATTTTCAAAAATCTAATAATCAGGATGAGATCTTTTTTACATTTCAAAAATATATGGTTTGGTAGTCATTTGAAAATGGGTGATGTCTCCCATTATCTTATAATTTCCATATCCATGTTTATTAAATCATGATAATATGGTCCTTATTTATCCTCATCTTTTTCAGGAAATCATGATTATTCTATCTTAATGCATTCACTTCCTTTTTTTGTCTTCCTTTGGTGGTATTGTGTTGATAAATCAGGATCCTTGAGGAGGTTGATCCATTTTCTTTTCATCATGATGATACGTTTTTACAAATATATTTATTTCAGAATATTATTATCTATGTATATCTCACACATTTCACCATAGAGATGTCACCTCTATACCATCCAAGAAAATATTACTACAACCAACTCAAGATCATTGGTGAGATTGTTTTTTTCATGTATCTTTAACTATTATGATTCATATGAAATAAATTTATCATTATTTATAAGGAAACTATTTTGTCCCATCTTTGATGCATCACTATATATCACAAACCCATCATGTACAGATGGTAGATTCAGAATGCTGGTATTCACTAGTCTCCTATTGAATTCTTCATAACATTCTTCACATTCCTTTTTCAAAATTAAATTAACCCCTTAATGAGTAATCATGGACAATGGGATAGACAATAGAGAAAAATATTGAAAAAAAATTCAATATTAATATAAAAACACAATGAAATTAAATACATCGATTATGTTTGTTGGTGTAGGGAATCTTGGACTACCACTGACTTTACAGGATCAACTGAGATTGCATCATTTGAGACAATATGTCTAGAAAAATAATATTTCCAAATCCCTAATTGACCCTTACTAAATTTCACATATTACTCCTCTATTATATGATTCTTAACAATAATCATCATGTGATTCTTACGGTCTTCAAATCTATAATATCACACCAATATATCATTAATAAATTCAAAAGGAAGATTCTTAATATATTCCTTGAATACAAAATTCATTAGATCCCGGAAGATATAGAGTTAATTAGTCAATCCAAATGGAATTAATATGAACACATAATGTACATACCACATATAAAATGTTTTATTTGGAATATCTTCATTCTTTACTCTTAATTAATGATAACTATAATGAAGGTAAATCTTTGAAAAATATTTAGCTTCCTAAAGGTGATAAAATTGTCATCAGTTAAAGGTAGAAGATACTTTTTCTATATCATAATATCATTGATTTACTGATAAACAGTACAAATTATCCCAGATTCATATTTTTTCCTCATTAAAATAGTAGGGGTCCCTAAGGTGAAATACTAGGTCATATGAAACCCTTATCCCACAACTCCACTAGTTGTTTATTTAACTAAATAAATTCAATAGTGTCCATTCTATAGGAGTCATTTATATTGGTCTTCCATCTTGAATTAATGAAATAGAAAATTATACATCATGATCTTGTGTATTTCCATGTAAATCTTCTATAAATACATAAATTAATTCCTATAGAATAGGTATATTATATATTTTTTGATTAACATTTTCATCCATGGACTGTGTCTCCTTTTCCTCCATAATAATCTCATTTAGATGTCGTAATGGGTGTGTATCTAGATGTGACTCGGATGATGAATTATCCCCTCTAAAGATAAGGAATTTCATTCCTTATACTAGGATCTATTTTTAAATAATTTCACACAATAGATTAGATCATAACATTATAAAAATGTATAATTCAAAAACTAGGGACACAATTAACATAAATCGAAACATTTATGCATAGTTAATATTAGAATCATTAAACGAGTTTGTTTGGGAAATTTTAAAAATAATAAAATATTTTCAAATGCTTTATAATGGTTTTTAAATAACATTTGAACTATCCAAAGAATATATACTAGGAGGGTAAAAACAATTATAAAGTAAGGCCCATTGTCGTGCCCCATGTGAAGATCAAGTCAAATTTTAAGGCATCATTTTCAGAGTAATTACCCCTATGTAAAATTGTTCCAAATACAAATCCACTTATAGTATCAATATATGGATATATTTATTCAAAATAAAAATAATATATACGTTAACAAAACATTAGTATGTTATCCTATAATTATACTTCTCCTTAAAGTCATTCAAAATTTTATATTCTCTATTATATTTCTTCCTAAATCTAATTCTGACTATCTATACTAAAAATAATGTGATAAACACAATAAAGATCCTTAACCAAGTATACTAGATTCATTGGTTACATTATTAAATTATCACTATATTAAAGGAATCACATCCCTAAGGATTAGACTGTTTAGTAGTCTTGGTGAACTAGATACACAATTGAATATCATATTATAATCTCAAATATAAATTATGTCATAGTATTTTCATTGATAACACCATAATTTTGTCTTAACATATCCCTCAATATCAATCATAATATACATCATATAATCCTAGGGAAAGGATATATATGAATGGGATGATATCCAATACATAGTATGGGTATGCATACAATGAAAGTGTTGACTCCAACAAAATGAGCATCAAAAAATTTCCAAATGAAGAAATACCTAAATATGAGTATTATTTTCCCCGCAAAAGTAAAGGAAGAAGAATATTTCTAACACCTGTGGATCTCATAATCCTTTAAAATAAGTATGATCATGTGACTATTATAAGGTCATGGAATGCCTCTTCATGTAGCACATAGCCAATAGTGCATCCTGTAAGTGCCATTTCAAGGATCCCTATGAATTGGAGAAGGAACTCTGGGAAACCAGTAGATGCGCAGAGGCAATCTGATAAACTCCCCTAGGCCATGAGGGTTGTCAGAAGTAAGAACTAGATAGTCAACCATGAAAATTATCTGAAAATGGGGGGGGGGGTATTCCTAAAAGGTGGAGACCCCTATTGGTTCTAATGATCACATGATTCATCACTAATGGGAATTCTAATTTTTCTTAACAGTATTCGAGAAAACCCATGAGACCCCCAATACATTGTAAAAAATAAAAAAGGAAATAAAAAAGGAATATGCGAGAGCAACTCATGGACGCTGAGGGACATGCAGTGTGCCCCAAGAAATCTACAAGACACCATGGGTCCTTGTGAAATTTCTGTCTATCCTCGTGAAAGCCCTTTTTTATTCTGGATCATTGAAAGGAAAGACTTGGGTATATATAGGAAACTGTGAACTAATATTTACCTCCCAAAGGAAAAAATGAATTTATTTGTGCACAAAATTATCATGCATACCCATATGACCCTTTCTGGTCACACGATGCATCATTTAAAATAGAGTAATTTTCTTTGACATTACTTGTGCAATCTTGCATGACTCCCAATATTTTTCACAAAAAACAAAGGAAAGGAAAAAAGGGGTGGTGCATGCCTCTTGTGGCCGTAAAACCCATGCGACATGCTGAGGATATTTGTGATATAGTCTCTTGAGACTTTTGGAAAAGTCAACTTGATCCTACAAATTCCCCTTATCAAACTATCCTTGACTCATAAAAAGTCCCAAAATAGTTCCCATACATCATGCATATGCCGTTAAATAAATACTTTAATCTCAAGAAGGCCCTTGAACATGTCAACATGACAATAAGGAAGTCATTCAAAATACAATATTTATCAAACAAGTCCTCATTAATCAGACTGGATCTGATAAAGGACGCGTTGAAGGAGGGATTCATAGTCACTGAAAATTAGGTGACACCATCATATATGGTCTATAATAGAGGATTGTAAAGACACATGGTGAGATATCCCTTTGCTAAATCCAACTTGGATTCGTTCTAGATTCTCATTCCAAAATGGAGTAGAATTGGGGAGGAGATGCTTATAAATTCCCCATAAAAACATAAAAAAAATGTTTGACTATTGACCTCTATACTATTGAGCACAAGGCGTAGAGAGGAAATCTCGTTGTGGATGATCTCAAAATCGGAATGTCCTTCATCTGGTTATATTCCAGTGAAAACTACTTATGTCTAATAAAACACATGGGTTTGGATTCCATTAATAACTAGGATAAATAGGTCTTTTCAAAATGTATCAATCAACTCCTCAGAATATTAACCTCCTCCCTACATGGTAGAGAGTTCTAAAGCACTTGTTTATAAAATTTTAATATACCAGGAGCCACTCATTAGTGGAAATGTGATGGAGAATCTTGGATACATGTAGATGGATGCACTATAGAGACCCCGGTTATTATGCATGGAAGCTAATTGAAATATAATAATTTTTGGTTAATTAGTACCGTATTAGTATTAGGATGAAATTCATGAACATATCATAAATCTACAAGTGAGTCCCAAAATATACAATAATTCCCCCCAAAAGGGTGTGATGATCATGAACTCCCATCCTCTCCACCAATGTGAGTCCCTAAGTGTCATTGGGCCTAAAGATATAGGTGACCACTTACCATTGGAATGTAGCTATTTACCCAGCTTTAAATGTGGGAACCATTGGGAGTTCCCAATAAGAGAGATAATGGTAGCCTAATGATAATTATTTTGCATAACATAAACCCCCAAAAAATCAGAACTGTCGAGTAGATCCCATCCATATCCTAGATTCCCAATGGAACTAAATTGGTGAACCCAAAGTGAATATCTGAAATAAAAAAATAGGTTATTATCCATCAGAAATTTTTTCACAAATGTATGAATACAAGGGTGGATAATCTGACAAGAATATCTTACACATTAGGCTACATTGTTTTCCAAACTCTATACAAACAATGAAATGTGATTGACATGATAATACAGATGATTCTCTATAAACTAGGTTCTCACAAGACCATCCTCATTTTGACAAGTCCAATCATGTGTAATGGATGAATAAGGAATATCAGTAAAATTGTTTTAATCATGCTTATCTAATGGAGCACATTATTCCTAGGATCTTCCACTAACTGGTGACCATGTTCTTTGTTGTCTGCTTGATGATTGATATTGAAAACACCTCAAATCAAGACAATTCCTTCTTATTATAGCATTCACTTAGGTAAACCATAATTGGATGTAAACCTTTTGGGTCACAAAGTGATATCAAATGATCGATAGTTCCAATGGTAGGCAGAAAATATGATGGCCCAAGAGTACCACCGAAAATATAGATCATGAAAATAGAGTCTGACTGCATGGCTCTACAAACATAGAAGCCGGTTAGTCCTCATCAACCGGGGAAGGATGCTACAATGATAATATCCATTGTCGATGCAACCAACTACTCTGGAGCTTATCTATGGAGCATGATAACTTCCACCTTAAGAATTTGATTAAGGTGTATTAGGAAACCAAATATCGATCACTTTCAATTCACATGTCACCGAATAGAAAACCTATCAACCTCTATCTGTAGCATCATCCAATCAGAACCCATCAGTCACCTGTTGAGGTACCAATTGAAACAAATCCACCTTTTGACTCCCATTCATGTATAGAAGAGAAGCCATATCATGGGAAGAAGGTTCCATATATCAATGAGAGATCTCATATCCCCAATCCAGCTGATGATTCCTATTGGTATAATTAGTCAGGAACCAACCAACATGCTTATATCCCTGTTGACTCAGAACAAGTCTATTTAAAATTACAAAAATAGGCATAGGGAAGTGCATATCCCCACCCCATGTGCATGAATCCCATTAGTATACTATAATATAACCATGTGGAAATAAGTGGGCTCATATCCTCACTCCAATCGAAGACATCAAAAATTGATTAATAGAGATAAAAAGGCTAAAATCTTATATCCCTGAACAAATTGTTTTCCAAAATTCCAATATATTTTAGCATTATATAATGAACTCTATCTAAATATTATAGTACTATTTTAAATAATGTGTTAGGTGCATACTCATATCCTTACAATAAGGGAAACTTAGCACTCTTATCATCAAGAACAAGTTGTTTCACCAGGAAAATTCCACACTATTGCTTTTGTCCAGGTGGATTATCGGTATATTTTGATAATGGAAGAGCCATCAGACTGAAATCATACTCTTGTTCCTACCATGTTTTACCAGGTGATGGCATCTCATGCCTCGAGATAGGGGCACATGCTATTTTAAAACATTTGAAAGCATATTCCAAATGTCTAGGATCAGGCTCGTATCCCAATTCGGGCCAGGACTCACCATGTGAGAGGAGAACAAGTCACATGACATGCTCATATTCCCATTAATGATGTCCATTGTTATATTCAAATGGCATAGGATCAGACATATATCCATGTTCTGGCCAGGGCTAACCATGTGATATCAGAAGAAGCCTCAGACTGGCTCATATTCCGATTAGTGAATCGACCATGCATATTACAGCTGATCATGGAATAAAGGTGCATATTCATTTAATCTGATGAATTAATGAACCAACATCATTCCAAGGAAATAAAGGAGGAGGATCATGTTCCTTCTACCATTATGGAGGTCCATCAACATATTTTGGCAGGAAATGAACACTCAGCTGATGTTCATATTCATGTTGCAAATGGGTCTCACCAAGCGAGAAATGCACATGCCTCAGGGTATGCTCATAATACTGCAAAAAAACACCAGTGAAATATCACAAAGTTTCACGATCAGGAACATACTCGTGTATTGACTGAGGTTCAACAAGTGATAATGGAACATGCCTCATGATAGTCTCATATTCAAGTCAACAATGAGATGGATTATTGGAATATTCCAACATCCTCTAAGTAGAAATATCATACTCCTGCAACACCAAGTGGTTATATACAAGTATCAAAAACCATCTCACAGTCTGATCATATCCCAATACAATTCCAAATACAAGGTCATCATATTATGATCACGAAGTAGAACATGGACCATATTATTAATCATATGAATTAAAGTTTCCTTGGGGTTGTTCGAGACACATTCTCAACACCATGAGGGCCCATCAACTCTTCTATCAAAGTGGAAGAAGCAGGAATTCATTACTATGATTGTCCTCCTCATGGTAGTGTGGATATGGATTGTAGGGACTCTATTAATGGAATCCATTTTGGCTAACTCTATAAAACATTGTCTCCCATAGACAATGAAATCATTCCCTTTCCCAGACACATCTATATAGAGTGTTGTTAAAAACTCCAAAACCATTGTATAGAGAGGTTATTGAAACATTGTGGTCATCTAGATAAGTTTCCCCATTATTTACAGTGCAATCACCCCAAAATATCTTGTGGTCCTTATTTATAGGTATAGTGACATTTAATTTACCTTGAAACCTCAACGGGTAGAGATTCCCTCATATACAGATACGAGGAAGGAAAAAATGGGTAGTATAGTATATAAGCCACGTGAAACACATCCTCAATGAATAATGTTAAACTGTGATCTTACTCCATCTACAACCATAATTCCTCTTAATTAGAGATGATTTGACCCTATATGAAACTGGGATTCCTCATATGATATGAAAGTGATGAACTAAAATTTCATCAGAACATGATGTTAAACTATAGCCATACCCTTTATTGATTCATGATACCTCAAATACACATAGTAAAAGACTCAATTTCCTCAATATAGAGATGATCCCCTTCCATCATCGGTCTTCTAGCATGAAATGTTTTCAAAATATAAGTCTCCTGATTTCCATCCTCATGTGATACATAGTGAGACCCAAATATTTTATCCTAGTTCTAGCCCCTCCGTTTCCTCTTCAAGAGGCATTTTTCTTCCATAAATTCATGAAAAAAAATTTATTCCCATAATCTAAAATACATAGTCTAAAAAGTAAGATCGTAAACTATTTTTAACATCCACATACATTTTCATGGAATGCGGTCCTCCTTTGTTCATCCATATTAGTTTAATATTATATTTTACCATGATAAAAACGTTAGGGTCCCCATAACCCAAACCTTGTGACCATAAATGTGGAGTAAAACACAAGTCCAAAGATCATGACTTTAAACTATGTGTGAATTGTCATAAGGGTGTTTTATATGGTATAAAGTGGCCTCTTAGGACCCTCCTTTCACATTACGCAATGTTCCTTTTCTTATTGGGAACATTCATTTAATGAACCCTTCTCATGGTCCAAGTAACACCTCCATAAAATGTATTCAACCAGTCAATAATTTATGAATATAAACTAAATGTCATGGTCCATGAAACAAGTACTAAAACTGTCTCGAAAATGATAAAGATTTTTTACAAGAAAATGAAATTTTGTTTCCATGCAACATTACATTAAAAGGTTTTTTAAAGTTCAAAACATAAGACATTAAATTTCAATTTATGTACTAAGAATAATGACATTCAACATTATGTGACCAGCCCAATATTTTCTTTCTTAGTGTAAGGTCTCACATCATGCTACCCACCTTCACCCTCATCTCCTATGGTTGGAGGGGTATCATTCATTCTGGTTCACTATGAAAGTTTTTGTACGCTACTATAATCTGACTCTACCATGGGAAATAAACATAGGATTACCTCTTTACCTGACATGAGGAAGCAATGTTGGGAATCTCAGCGCCTAAGCTGCACACAATCCACGTCCTAGTCACCTGATGTTAAATTATGAGATGAACCCAGATTCCAAAATGTTAAACTATAAAATGCATTACCCTTACAATATGAGGTTAACATATATTACCAATGTTCTCACCATATGACATGAAACAGTGTGTTTCGCAGCCTCATATCATGATGTAAAATTGAAATTCATTTTATTAATTCACCAAATAATCTATCTCCTATACTTTCGGTCATCTAATACATATTTCAGGACCTTTGACTATCAATTAATATCTAATAGGAAACTCCCTTGGATGATGATATTTTCTTCTTTCAGATCGATACGCCCACACCAATGTGCTATGATCCATGGTGGTGAAATTATAAGAGTGTTTTTATACAGTTGAAAATTTCATAACATCATTTACATGTTTTTCTTTCCCCTTATTTGGATCCTCACCCTCCTCCACATTTGAAGTGAACCCCCTAATGGAATAGTGTTTGGATAAAAGATACCACCTACCCTCCATGGAAAATGTCTCAAAGAACTTTGGACAACATTCTTAAACATGTTTTTTTTTCAAACATACAATCCAAATCCCTTGGCCTTATCCCATTAGTGGACTAGAGAATATAGGGAAAGCATGTTAGCAGTTAAGAGAGCCCTATTCTCTAGCCATGGCCCCTCTTGGTCCAAAAACTCTTGGAAGTTATTCATTCAATCAGACTAGGAATGCCCAATGATTTTCTACCAATCTGAAATGAATGAAAAAAAAGATGGTCCTCCCTTTTTCCTCACACCAAGTATGACTCACATGAACTTGTGTATGTGTTATTGGTTGTAATGGAAATATTACTAGTGTTCAATAATAGATAAAAATTAATAAGTTGATGTGTTCAAAATGTTTAAATCAATAAATCTTATTAAATTGATGAGGGTTATCCACAAATTAGAGGCTCTCTTAAGTCCTTTAAAAATTTCACACATGGATCTATACTTCAACTTGATTGTATCAGAACTAAAAAACATCAGAGCATTGATTCAAGGACTTATTCCCACCTCTAATGATCTATGTTGTTCTTATCAACTACCGGACAAACCACATCTACCCTAATCTACTCCCACTATAGGTTAGTTTCATGCATGTCTATTTGAGATATTTCCTACTTCATTGGACACTCATAGACCTCTAGTTGAGCCATAAATTGGGTAATAACCTCCACTTGGGCACTGCGGACGGAATAATTCTTGTTTGTTTTTTCCACAAGACACTAGATTTTTGGGTTGATCTCTTGGATCATCTTGTTGTTTTCAGACCTCTGTAGATTCTATGAAATATCTCTGTGCTAGAATTCATCACACACACCCCAGCAGAGAAGTTACAGACCAGTGCATGGATACCATGAGTTTCCTTCCCTCTAGTTCCCAAAATGTGCAGCCTATGGTGGAGAGACCCTATCTGACTCACTAGGTATGGTTCCAAAGTTTGGGTTATGAAACACTATATTCTACTTCATACCCGTTGCTGGACTACGTAATTATCCTCAACAACATCATAGCCAAATTAATGTGAATATTTAAATGGAATAGGGTCAAAATCGAGGAAATATGCATGAACAATAGTAATAGGGTCTTCTTATAGGATCATGTCAATCTGTTCGGGCTCCATATCATGAGGTCGGTCATCTTCAACTTACCCTTCTTCAACAACACCATATCCACCATTATGAAGCTTCATACCACCAATGGAGTCACCCATGATCGTAGTATACTGTTCACCTATGACTATGGCTAGATTAACTTCAATGACCTCCTATTCAAGGAACATCAATGCCATCAGGGAGGAGACCCAAGATTCACCAACCATTTCATTTTGATAGGAATGTAATTGTTTAAAAACTCCTTGAAATAAGAGCTCATTAGTCAATTTTATTACCAAAGACCTATTGACCTTGCGTAATGATGATATAATTACATAGGATGTGTAAATGAATAATCTCCCCCCGAGTCATGGTATGGAGTCCCAATATAGGATATCCCTCAAATAGGTCCTCTACCTTCGTATATGAAACATGACATCCAATATTGGTTGAGTAGGGGAATCATGAGGACCTTCATGAGAAAAAAACAAACACATCAAAAAACAATCTCCATGAAAAGTTTGAAAGGGATATTTTTATTGATATTATACCTTAAATTGGGAAGAGTTATTTTAGTGATGAGTATCATAGGGTGCTCGACATCTTTATTAGTGGGATCCACCTTTGGAATAATAGGATGTGGTCCCCTAGAGGTGATAGATATGACATATGGGTATAACGTCTTCACTATGACCTCCTCGACTAACCAACAAATTTTTTTCCCATTGGAATAGGCCTAACAGTGTTCTCTATGGGACTAGGTGGTTCACCTTTTCCCCCTCCTATTGGGTCCCCTTTCCCATTTTTGTGTTTCTCCTATAGTAGTAATATTCAGTTAGAGATTTTGAATAATAAAGGGGAAGGATCGGGGTTGTTAGGTATGTTAATAGACCTACATCACCAAGTATGAACAAGATATCACCAGAGGCCATAATTTGGATTTCTCCAAGGGAAACCCCTGATTGGGGGATGATCCCCGTGATTCTTCTTCACTGGATCCCATGTGCGTTCTCATCAGCTTATTCCAACTCATATGAGTCATCAACATGTGGTGTCTATTCCCATATTGGATTCGAAGAAAACATTACCTACACTGGTGTGGAAGGAAGATTAGGTTCCCCTTATTTGAATGTGAACTAGTACATGGATGTCATGTATGAATGCCTCTCATGGATGATAACCTTGGTCATGATCTAAGCAGTCCCAACCTTCAGCCACTCAACTCCATCTTTGTTCTTCTTTTGTCAAAAGTCCTTTATCAATTTGGAAACTATTATTGTCTTCAATGACATTGAAAGTACAGGGAAGGTAGAATAAAAAAATGAAATAAAAAAATATGTCAATTTTTTCTAGGGTCCTCCTTGGATATGAAACATTCGTATTGGGAGTCCCATGTTTTCTCATATGATATACTCTAGGACCCCTCTTATTTGGGATGCATTCCTGAAATAGAGCCTTGAACCACACCCACCACAAGGAAAACATAATCTGCTCCAAATGTTTGGTCATACCCTATTAGGTTGGCCCTCCTGTCTCCCTATTTCTCTAGAACCTGGATCACCCTAATTCTCATCCACAAGACTGCATCTAGGTATGTTACCACCTAGCATTTCACATAGTCTGTCAATAGGACAACATTTTTTTTGATGAGTGGAAGCATGAATTTCTACCCTAATCACGTTACTATCATCATCCACCGTAGATGAAGAAGGGTACATAGATGTTATTCCTTAGAGGTCATCCGTATGGAATCTATTGGTCGGCTACTTGAGGCACCAAAACTTCAAAGAGAACCAGGTTAACGTATATGGATCATAGTAGGTATTACTGTGAAAACATTCTACCAGAACTCCACCCCAGATGCTCTATTGGAACTCCCTATGCTCCAATAAACCCGGATGGTTTTCCTCTATCGGTCCAACTTCGTTTGAAAACAAGTGGGAGATGAAGTTCACATAATGTATTATCCCAATCCCGATGTCATTCTCGTTGAGCATCATTGGGAAGAGCCCAAAAATGTTGAGCAGTGATGTTGGAAGACTAGTATTCAATAGGATAATGGTGTTCAAAAACTCATAGTCATAGATATGTTATATTATCCACTACCTAAGGATTTGGAATGGGCCAAAAAATATTCCTTGGCATGTATCCACTTTCCACATGGCCTTAGAGGTTATAAGAAAAACAATCACTAGCACTCCTAGGTTTACAATGATTCCCACATGTAATATTTCTACCATTACTAGTGTTATCCAAGCGCAGGACCATGAAGGTGTCTCTAATAGGAAGAATCCAACTACTAAGAAATGTTGGGAGGAATGAGGTGTAACGAACGAGTGGATTATATCCTTCCACCTTGTTGTTTCACTAAATCTCAAACATCTCCTCCTCTTGGATAAACCAATACAATCATGGTGTCCATATTTTTTACACTTTTTGACATTTAATTCCCTTCCCTATATTATTTATGGATAGAGTCTTCTCCAGGAAGATGTCAAATCACTGATGAACATGATGTACTTGTGAAAGACTGGAGGATGGTCCAACACCCGCTCTTATTGATGATGAATTTGGAACTACAATGACCAAATTTCATCATATAGTCTATTCATGCAAATCTCATTCCATACTCCATGTAGGTATTTGTGTATTGAGTATTCCCAATCCCATTTGCTGGTGAAATTTCCTCTACTGTATAGATACTGGTCCTTCTTCCCGCCCCTGCTTTTATCCTACAAACTACTATACAGGACACTAACACAGTGAGCCATAAATTATTAAACCTCTAGTTCATCACATTAATATTTTTCATCCTTCCATTATGTGTATAAACAGCCATGTCCCCCTGCTCTCTAGAAGGGTGACCTTGAGCGGCGATGTTCCTGCAATTGAGATCGTCCACATGCATGAACCAAGATAACATTGTGTTGACTTCGAAACATGGGTTATTCAACTCATTCATCAGTATAAAATTACATAATGGAAGATGGTTTATCAAGGGATAAGTATTTTTCTCCAATATTAGAATACCCATAACTGCTTTCTTTTCTGAAACCACCATCCTAGCTCAAGGGATCTCAAGGTATCCCTGCATTTTGTCTCTCCAGAAAGCAGTTATAGAGTTTATCTATGGTTGGGTCAGTTACTATTATTTTCTAATATATCTATCGAAATTCAAAGTTAGGTGCACAAAAAAGTGGTTCAGTTCATGGAAGATGTGTTGTCGTGAAACTTTGGAGGTCTACACACAACAAGAACCGTCTTCTGCTGAAGAAAGCTATACAAAGGAGAGTTTCAAAAAATATGAGATTGAACCTCATGGATTAAAAAAAATGTAGAATTGTGTGCATGATATGAATGAGTAATTATTAAATAAGTCAAGGTATCATACAAGTGAACCATTTCACATATTTATTACATAATACTATTGAGTTGTGTGAGCATGTAACTCTATTATTTTAGTGACCACAAACATTGCATACACCAGCGATACTAAAACCCTCTTTTCTTCATTCCAATCCGTACCTGACCTTATTGTCACCTATCAACTCACCATATGAGTGAGAGAATTTTTTTGTACCAAAATCTCATATGGGAACCTAAATGGTTTGTTTTGGGTAAACCTAATATGACACCTACACTGAAGGACCATTTCATATCTAATGGGTGAGTTGTTCCCATGTTCCAACACCTCCGTACAAGGAGGGATTTCTAGGGATAACCCAGTTAGGAAAGAATGACAACCTATAGTTCCCTAAAATCTACTATATCCAACGGCCCACATAAGGCCACTTCATGAATGAAATACTTGACGTGAACAATAAATCATTAGTACACCCAAAAAATATTACATTCATTCCAAAAACTACATCAATCATGTGATTTTGTGTATCCCAGTCCCATCCGTAGTGTATGAGGCTTTGCAAAACCCAAACTCTGCACCAACAGTCAAGGATTTCAGATATAAATAGAAGTTGAAACCTCCTTTGAGTTGACTCTCCCAAAGATGAACCTCGGATCCCATACACGTAAACCTCAATATTCCACCATGGCAGACAACAAGGACTCCCGAAGATATATAATCCTTATTGAAAGACCTCCTATAGGCCCAAACATGACTTTCCCTGAGTTGAGTGATCCTCAAAAAATGAATTTGAATGATTCTCAGGTATGAGAATAAGATGTTCCTATAAAAACCATGATTTTCTCAAATCATAAAATCTTGCATGCACCTACATGTTGAATCTCATTTTCATTCCATTATGCAAGATCTCCCTCCTCTTGTAACTATTGTGTGCAACCAAACCCTATTGTGTGAAATATTTTTTTGGTCCCCTACCACATGTACCCTAGGCCACTAGTGTAACCCCGCCTATTTAGTCTAAATACAGGTATTATAACCCAATTTTATTTGAATCATAGGGATCCCAACACAAACCATATGTATGATAACTTCTCCATGATAGTAGCAAAACCATTCCATGCTCAAAGGCACATAAGACGTGTTAATGTAATCTCTAGGGGTATGAAGTGAGTTACACAAAATCTGATTTATATGAAATACCTATCTCCACATCCTCATCCTATAAAATTAAACATTACAATAACATCCTCAAAATGCGACAAAAAACGGTATTTTTACCTGGTGTATTAAATGCACGATCCCCACAGATGACTAACATGGGATGAACCCATTCATACCCACTCAGGGAAGCTTCCACACATAACCCCGCACCTTTTCACTCAGTGAATCTTCTACGCATAATCCCTATACCATCCCTCGTAGACTCTCCATTTGTGAAATGATTTCCCTTACCAAATAATATAAAATTGCATCGATCAGTATTATCACAGAACCATAAACTACAACATAGAACTATGTAGATTTTGGTCTCTCTCTTCTAAATAAGGTATGTAAGATTCCTCCCTAAGGTTTAATACCGAAAAACGAAAACTTGTGGTGGTCCCTCCTAGGGACACACCTCATAGAACCACCTAAAAGAGAATTCTGATCCACAACTCAGGATCCTACCCAACTAGGTGTTTTCATCCATTTGAAAATTTTTTGGTTTGACATATTACCTCCTAGGTGTGAACCACCTAGATCCACCTCATGGGGAATTTTAATCCATCCATACATGATTTTACTCAAGGTGCATTCTTCCTCCCTAGGTCATTTTGATCCACCGGGAAATTTGTTCTGACATTTTCCCTCCTAGGGACATACCTTCATGTCTGCCTAAAAGGATATTTGATCTAAAATTGTAAAATTGTGTATTATCACCTCAGGGGTATGCCTCCATGATCCATCCCAAAAAAACATATGATCATAATCTATACAAGATGTTAAACTTGTACAATAATCTTTCTCAACCAGATGTCCCAATCAGTCCCAAAAGGACATTGAACTTGTGACCTGACCTAAGATGTCTACCCCTTCCATAAGTATGGGGTGACTAAGGTAAAAAGACGTAAAATATTTATTTTCATAGAATTGTTAAATCTTGATATTCATGGGATTACCTAGGTTTTGTGGCTAAGATTCCCCTGTTAGATTCCCTCCCATGAAGAATATTCATATGTGACTAATGCGCCCAGCATCCAAACATGTTTAGAGATTCCCAACATGACTACTCTCTCGACCAAAGGTCGCTTCCCTATCAAGATAGATGAAGTGTAATTTATCGGTGTCTACAAATATATAGCATCAGGGATGAGTTTTATGAACATGAATTAATTTATAAGGGGACATAGACTATGCAACGAGCTCCATGGATGAATACCGGGATGGAGGAACTGACATCCCATCATCCCATTTCAGTCTTGGAGTAGACATCCTCATTGAAAGTGATGAAAATCTCCCACTATAAGATTTTGAGAATGTGGGTTAATAGAATGTCAGTATACATTAACACCCATGAGGGCTACTTAGAATGCATCGAAAACTGTTATTTTTTATAACATATCAATGCATGCAATATACCTGACATTTAAATGGAGGTTCAATGAATTTTATTATTTTCTAGTGTCGTCTAAGGGTGACCGTTACGTATTGAGTATGGTTACTCATATGTATTTAAGGAATTTTCTAAATTTTATTCATTGGATCAAAATAACACTCATATATGAATTAGATGACTCTTAGATATTGAGGACATTTTGAAATGTTAGACCAAAATTTCATTAACATAAAAAACCTAATGTCTTCTTTCAACCTTTTCTAAAAATTATTAAAACACATTGAGACAACAAAACATCCCTTATCCAACAAGATTGTATTTTTTCTATGTTATTTTGAGAAATATTAATGTGTTCATACAATAAACAAACCTAAGAACCATTTACACTTCATTCCCATGTCCACTTATTCTTTTTTAGATTATTTAAAACATCACTATTCATAAGAGTAATATAAATAACAATGGAAAAAATGTAAAATAATTTCCCAAAGGCTTATACCTTTTTAATTGATAAATGATTATTATATATCCACATTTACACACCTCACACCATTGAATGGAAGGTACTCATCAACCAGACCCATACACTACTCTATTAAGTATTTGTGGCATTGAAGAAGCATGAGAGGCTCACTATTGTCCCAATTTACAATTTAGAGTATCTATATATCTACCCATATTATGAGGTAGTATTTTTCTCATTCCAAATATTAATCATGAAACAACCAACTTAAGAGGTCAACCATGTTAGTACAGAACCACCATCACACATTGATACCAAAAGTATAACTCAATATGCAAGAAAATGAATTCTAATCCAAGACAATTTGTAAGAATTCATAAAAAACCAATAACATGGTAACATACTTGACCCCCTCATATTTTTATGCATATTTTTAAAAATATTTAAATGAATTTGAGTGTTTTTTAATATATATTTCCATATATTTCAATGACTTTTGAGAATGTGAGAAATTGAAATTAAATAAATTAAATACAATAAAAAGTGGGAGGTTTATTATTTGTTTCATTGATGAATAGATTGTGGATTTTAATTATGTGAATTTTATGATTTTAAGGTAAAACCATTGGGCAACCCAACCATCCCTTAGACATGTAAGATGACTTTTCCACATAGCCCACTAATAAGAGATATATGATGAGGAAAGTCCCCCAAGAGAGACACTCGGACATGGAGGGAATGTCACCGACATAGAAGAGCCCTTGGGGAGAATATAAGGTTTTGTTCCTGTATGGGATTCTTGTGGAAGAACAACCCATAGTTCATGTGTGTAGTGTAACCGAGAGTCCACATTATAGCAATCTTCTGATTTGATTATCACAAAGTCGAAATTATAAAAAAGAATGGTGTAAAAATTCAATTTTGATGTGGGGTGGCTGAATATGGTTACAATTCACACTTAACCAATATGAAATAATCATATCTTATTTCTCTGCAAACCCTATAATATGATAAAACCTTCTTCCATCTCCACCACTTTATATCACACCCCACCTCTAACGCTCGTCTAAACCACTATAGATGCCTCCATGGGAGATTAAGCTCTAATCTAGCACTAATACAGACACTTGTGACCTCTGTGGATGTCCATTGGGACCTTATAAGAGATCCATGATGTCCATTTCAAAGGCTTTCATTTGGAAACTAAAATGTTCAGATGACTTTATGCACCACCACTATATTTTTCACTACTAATCTTATCGATCACCGTGGTGAATGCCATTTTGTGCCATTCTCATCAACGTGGCAAGAAATGTCAAATATTGGTTTCACAACATGTTGTAGTCCACCCAATAAGAGGATATAAAATCATACCATCTATGGGTGATATTTTAATATCTTTATGTAACCTCATGATCCAAATTTGAAGATAGAGACACCTTGATCCAATCTTCAATGAAGATATAGAAGGTATTAAAATAATGATGAAATAAGGACTCCTCCTTTATAAATAAAACAATAATTTCCACTAAAGAGGAGATAAACCACCAATGTGGAGGTGAAGGCTGATGCCACTACTTTTATTTTTCATTTTCTTATTTCTTTATTTTAAGTTTTTGTAGTTTTATATTTTGTGTAATTTTAATTTAGTTTTTTTTGAAATAAAAAACATATTGTGTATTCTGTTCGTGGTTTTTTCTAGGAATTATTTATTCTTTTTCCTTAATTATGAGTTTTTTATTTTCTTTTTCTAATACATTTTATTATATTAGTTTCTCTCTATATGTCATTCTAATTATCAATCTCTCTCTTCAATATTATTTTTTTATTATCTTTTTTCTCTATCTCTTCATTATTATGACCTCTAACCCTTGATAATGATTGGTATACCAAAGTCATGGTTTGGGAGAGATATGTGGTTTTCTATGAATTATATACTTAAAATCAAAAGTTTAGTTGATGTTTTTGTGAGAAAGGGTGATTTTCATGGGGGTGATAATTTCCCACTACTACACTAAAATAAAACTGACTTCAGTGATTTTATTTAAATCATTTCCCTCCAATCTACTCGGTATAATCACTTCATATGATGTATATGAGCCATTAATTAGGTGAAATTGAGTGTGGTGGATCCAGGTCATGAATGGTGTCAACTATCGATCGAGGTGTGCCATAAACAATGAATAGAGGAGGATCTTGAATTATGTTTGTCTAGGCATAAAACATTTCACTACCATTAAATAAAATAATAGTAGTTTAAAAGTAGGATATCAAAAATAATATATCAAAAATAATATAAATAATAATAAGAAGAATGACAGAACCTAAACATAGAACCATAATTTCTATGTTCTTATTTTCTCTCTAGTATTGCATATTATTATATTTTATCATTTAATTTATTTTAAAAAATTCAATTGTTTTCATAAAAAATTAAAACAAAAATAAGTAGTTCTGAGGTTAATTTCAGTTAATATGCGAATAAACTATGTTGCAACTCGAGTGAGATGGCCAGGGTCATCCACTACATTTCAGTAAGAAACAATTAGAAATTTTCTTTTTCGACACCCCATGATTTTCATGCATCAAAACTGACATTTTATCTGTGGTTTCATTCAGTAGTTTTCAAAATTTTACAATTCCAACATTATATATAATTTTATAATACATTCATTATAATATAAAAATCTAGAATTTTTTTTCATGATGTATTACAATTATTAATATTCTTTATGTATTTTCAACTAATAATTTTCAGAATTAGAAATTGAATCACTTTTTATATAGAGGATAGTGTTGCCCTTTTTTTAATATAGAAATTTTTTTACCAAAGACAAATCATGGGAGATGATAAATTAAAGGACCTCATCCAAGAACATAAATAACCCCTCAAGATACCAAAATGTTAAAATATTGGCTAAAGAACTGTAACAACCCGAAATTTTGAATAAATCTTGTTTCCTAATTTTGTGTGTTATTTATTTTTGATACTCAACAAAACTGTTTCATTTGAAAACATGAGTATAATTAAAATGAGACCGTTGGGTTTTGACTATTATATGACCATTGGTCAATATGACCACTGGGAACTAAACGTTTTGATTATTTTCCATAAATACAAGTAATCTTGGTTAATTTATATATAAAGAAGATTTGATGGCCTCACCCAGTAGTCTTGGACCGATCGAAGCCCATCTAACAGAACTTGGGAAGGAGGTAGCACCATTGGGCTTTGCTCTAGACAAAATCCAAGATGAACTTCATTCTGTGAAGCTAGAATGGAATCACCTTTGTGAGAAGTTCAAACTGATAGAAATTACTACTCGTGCGATGTTGGACGAGCCTCCCTCAGATTCTCTCACCTTACCACACCTTACACTTAGGTCCTATGCTGGTGTGATAAGGGGCTATGTAAGGAGACTGTAACTGCCTTGTGTAACCCTTTATTTTAAATTAAAATTTTTATTTTTTCTTATGATGAAATTTATTAATTTTCAAATGTCCGGATAAATATAGTATGCATATTTTTGATGAATTTTAGAGAAACAATATTTTAAAAATGTTTATGTAAACCTTAAATAAATAAAAATATGTAATGATTTTCGAAAAATGGTCTTCTACAATTATGTTCATTACGAAATTTAGAGTCTAATAAGATCAACTTAATTTTTGATGAATAGTACAATATGAATAGTGATTTATGATTAGGATTAGTAATGTGTCCAAATGAATGAGTAATCTCATATAAAGAAAGTTTTAATATAATTTAGACACCTTGATTAAGTAATGAGATTCAATAAAATGGGTAAATAACGGTTTCATAAATTATTAGTCAAGTATTAGTTTTTTCTGGTGAATAGTTCTTTTTTAATTAAAAATTTAATTAAAAATAATTAGAAAATTATTTTTATAAAATGGACTTTATTTTTGAACTCAGAGCATCGATATTATGTTATGGTAATTTTTGGGGATTTTTCTGAAAAAATGAATTCTCGATGAATAGTGTTTTTATTTAAAAATTAAATTGAAAATATTTAGAAATTTATTTTTATAAAATAAAGTTCAGAAATTTAATTAGAGCATCGATATTTGGTTAAGGAAAAATTTTGGTATTTTTCTGAGAAAGATGAATTTTTCAGTGAAGAGTAAAATTGCAGTTTTAGGGTTTCGGTAGGTTTAATGACATAATAACTGTGTCATGATGATGTCATGAGATATTTTAAGAGTTGTCCGGCCAAAGGTGATGAAGTATTGTTTTGGGGGCCCCATGTGGCCTAACTCCATGGTAAATTCCATGGGAGAGCACATGGTTTTGAGAAAAGCACTTGTGAGGTGTCCCTTGGCCATTAATGCCTTGTCCCCTCACCTTCCCTATAAATACCCACCCTTTCCTACTTTTATTTTTACTCCCAACTCTCCCCCAACGAAGTTCTGGTCTCCTTACCTCCCAAGGAGTCCTACCAAGGTTCCCCCAAGCCCTCAAGGTCTAAACCATTGAGTTTTAAGAGTTACGTTTTATGGTAAGGGATCCGACATCTCTCTTTCTTTTCAAGAAATCTCTTTTATGTAATTTCTTTTATGCTCCATGTTCTTATGTTAAAGGATGTTCTTCTATACTCTTCTTACTTCCCTTTTCATGTTCATATAATTAGATACCCCCTCTTACTCTCATTATTTCGTTTTATGAAGTTTTAAGTGGCGCGGTTAGGCTGCCGAAATATTTGTAATGGATTCTGTCTCACTTCTCATTTTTCAAAATCTATTTTCATGTAAATTATTTCAAGTTCCTTTTTATTATGTTGGGGTATGATATCTAAATTTATCATACTGATCTTTTATGATCATATAATGAGAGAACCCATTTTATCTCTTCAATTTAGTATTTTGAAGTTTTAAGTGGCACCGTTAGGCTGTCGAATTTTTAAGTGGTTCTTTCCCCTTTCTCCTTTTTCAAAGTTCTAATTCCATGTCAAGTCTTGAAAGTTACTTTTTATTATGTTGGGGCATGATCTATAAATCTATAATACTGATATTTTATGTTCATATGATTAGAGCCCCTATTTTATCTCATCAATTCATTTTTTGTTGATGTTTAAGCGGCGTCGTTTGGCTGCTAAATTTCTAAGGGGTTCTTTCACCCTTCTCGTTTTCAAGATCTACTTTCATGTCAAGTCTTTCATGTTTCTTTTTATTATGTTGGAGTATGATCTCTATATCTATCATACTAATCATTTATGTCCATATGATGAGATACCCTATTTGATCTCATCAATTCATTTTTTGTTGAAGTTTAAGTGGCGCCGTTAGGCTGCCAAATTTCTAAGGGGTTCTTTCACCCTTCTCGTTTTCAAGATCTACTTTCATGTCAAGTCTTTCAAGTTCCTTTTTATTATGTTGGGGTATGTTAATTATATCTATCATAGTGATAATTTATGTTCATATGATGAGAGACTCTATTTGATCTCGTCAATCCATTTTTTGGATGTTTTAAGTGACGCTGTTAGGCTGCCGAATTCTCATAAGAGAAATCTTATTTTTGTCTTCCTTTCAAGTTCTTCGTTTCATATAGTATATCATTCAAATTTTACTAACATGTTCTAAAATACTATATATTATGTTCCCCTACTATTTTATGTATCATTTTTGAGTGGGTGACCCATTTCCCCTCTCTTTTCAATGTTTTCTAAAACCATGTATCGTAGACATTATGCTGCATAGTTTTCGTCTCAAAATGCCTCCCTCTTTATCTCAAAATTATTTTATGTTATTTAGTGAATATTCAAAGATCTTATTTCTATAGGGGTATTCACATATATATCAAAATGTTATGTTTTAAATTCTGTGATTTACATACATGAAACCCGCTTTCCCTTTTCCGTGGTTTTAAAGTGACATAAAAATCATGTCTTTAAATCCCTTTTTAAAACGTTATGATTATGAAATGAAACCCATTTCTTTTATGCTATATTGGTTGTTTATGAAATGATTGATGATGATATATGTCGCTCACATGATAATAAAGACATTTCAAGGGTGCGCCTAGAGAGCGCTCCAATGCATTGGGTAAAGACTTAATCTCTAGAGATGACATTTTAGACTGATACCTTGGTGAATAACCTTGGTAATTTTTAATGACACCTTGGGGATGGACCTTGGTGAAATGAAATGATTTTCAATATTAAATGTTGCAGCCAAATCTTAAAGTTATGAAAAATGTTATTTTTATTATGATATGCCTCATGATTTCTTTCAGATGCCTTAAAGTTCTTTTCATGACCTTATTGAAGTATCTCAAGTTCACATGTAAAATATTTCTCTTGATTCCCTTACTGGGCCTTCTGCTCACCCTTTCTTTTGATGTATGTCCCCAGGTTATGAGATGAAGTAATGAACCTAGGATGAACATGAGGAGAAGCCTTTCATGTTTTTATTAAAAATGTTTTATGTTTTCATGTTTTATGTTCCTGGTTTCCAAGACACTAAACCTTAATGATCCTCGGTTTTGTAAAATGTAATGAAAGTTTATGTGATAAAAAGGCAGGATGCGATAGTTGGTATCAAAGGATGGTTTAGTTATTTGTGGAAATTAGAATATGAAAACCTTAGGAAGAAGCCTATATAAAAGTTTATATATAGGGAATCTTCCTGGTATTTTGGTTAGTATTGAGTAATGGGTTTCCAAGAAAATACATCCCTGTCTGGATAGGAGCAGGTAGAGGTGGCTCTGGCATAGATGTTCATAGGGGTAAAACCCAAAAACACCTCTTTGAGATAGACTAAAAAAGGAACTGGTACACGACAACGGGCCTCGCTGCACTCTTGGTTACGACACTCCCGTGGGATATGATTTAGTAAATTAATAAGCTTAATATGAACCTTTTTCAAAGGAACAAATATAAAATAAAATAAAGATTCACATTAGAATATATGATCATGGATAACCTAGATGGGGACCTAGGGGATCAAAATTTAGTGTATAAATTTCTTCCACAAGTTATCCTTATATTCTTTAAGTTCATTTTCATGATTATTGGCTAAGTATTTAAGCCCCTAATTATACTTTCACTTCTTAGTTAATGGTGGGAAATGGAAGAACATGTCCTAACAACCAATGTGATAGGAAATGCGACGATTGTCCTATTAATATGACAGAGATGATTAGGGTATTAAAAGATGATTATTATTTTGGAATATTTTCACTATTTTGGGGACCCTATATGATCGAGGTAAATAGATTACTACGGTATATTCATTGAGGAGTAAGGTTGACTTATATTTTGAAAAATCGATGAATTTAAGGTGGACTTATAGTAATTTAGGTTACTTATTGGAATGATTAAGATATATTGGGTAAAATATGTTTAGGTTAGCTACTTTTGTTATAAGATGTTAGGAGTGGTTGATGTTGTTGGAGATAAACAATGAAGTTTATTTTGGAAGACTATGTTATCATGTCCTTCTTGTATTTGGGTTTCAATCTTAGTTTGGTTTATTTTGAGGAATTTTAAGGACCGTTATTTATGGAATGGTCTATGATGAAATTTGGGTAGTACCATGGAACTTTGAAGATTTAAAAGTAGTTTCCATTCCTATGGGATTCATTCTTTTTGAAGAGTTGTTTTATCTTACCCTTTATATTTTTGGGAGTAATGTTTAAAGATAGATAGTTTTTGTTTTGTGGAATACGTGATTCTCTAGAAGATCATTCTTGTGTTTTTATGAGACCAATTGTTTTTGAATTCTCATCATTTGGAGAAAAGATTAGTTTTGGTAGAGACTTATTAAAGGAGGAAACTCTACTAGAATGTAGGTATATTTTATTATGTTTTTGTTCTATGTAGTAAATGAATTCCTCAGAATTATGAAAAGGAACATAAAACAAAAACATTGTTGGTTTATGTTTCATACTAGGTAATCAAAGACCATTTACACACATCATAAGTTTAGGATTTTCTTATGGTTAACTTTATCCTAATCATGTTTTCTATAAATCTCCCCCAGAACATGACCCTTTGTTTTTTCTTCCATATCCATGTTTTCCTCCATGGAATCCTAGTATGGGTTAACTCGGGTGACCTTTGTACTTACCTTTTTTTTCTTTTAAAGTAATAGTTTTTCTGACTCCTTTTCCGATGTGGGACTTTGAATGAATGTTCAAAACCCAATTTTAAAAAAATTACGAGGACACAATTTCGTAAGGGGGGAAGATTGTAACGACCCGAAAGTTTGAATAAATCTTGTTTCCTAATTTTGTGTGTTATTTTATTTTTGATACTCAACAAAACTGTTTCATTTGATAACATGAGTATAACTAGAATGAAACCATTGGGTTTTGACTGTTATATGACCATTGGTCAATATGACCACTGGGAACTAAAAGATTCGATTATTGTCTCTAAATACATGTATTCTTGGTTAATTAATATAGAAAGAAGATTTGATGGCCTCACCCAGTAGTCTTGGACGGATCGAAGCCCATCTAACAGAACTTGGGAAGGAGGTAGCACCATTGGGCTTTGCTCTGGACCAAACCCAAGACGAACATCATCGTGTGAAGCTAGAATAGAATCTCCTTTGCGAGAAGTTCAAACGGATAGAAATTACTACTCGCATGATGTTGGCCGAGCCTCCCTCAGATTCTCTCACCTTACCACACCTTACACTTAGGACCTCTGCTGGTGTGATAAGGGGCTATGTAAGGAGACCGTAACTGCCTTGTGTAACCCTTTGTTTTAAATAAAAATTTTGATTTCTTCTTATGATGAAGTTTATGAATTTTCAAATGTCCGGATAAATATAGTATGCATATTTTTGATTAATTTTAGAGAAATGATATTTTAAAAATGTTTATGTAAACCTTAAATAAATAAAAATGTGTAATGATTTTCAAAAAATGGTCTTCTACAATTATGTTCAGTACGAAATTTAGAGTCTAATAAGATCACAATAATTTTTGATGAATAGTAAATTATGAATAGTGATTTTATGATTAGGATTAGTAATGTGTCCAAATGAATTTGTAATCTCACTTAAAAAATGTTTTAATATAATTTAGACACCTTGATTAAGTAATGAGATTCAATGAAATTGGTAAATAACGGTTTCATAAATTATTAGTCAAGTATTAGTTTTTTCGGGTGAATAGTGTTTTTTTAATTAAAAATTTAATTCAAAATAATTCAAAATATAATTAAAAATAATTAAAAAATTATTTTTATAAAATGGACTATATTTTTGAACTCAGTGCATTGATATTATGTTATGGTAATATTTGGGGATTTTTTGAAAAAAATGAATTCTCGATGAATAGTGTTTTTATTTAAATATTAAATTAAAAATATTTAGAAAATTATTTTTATAAAATGGAGTTCATAAATGTAATTAGAGCATCGATATTTGGTTAAGGTGGAATTTTGGGATTTTTTTTGAGAATGATGAATTTTTCAGTGAATAGTAAAAATGCAGTTTTAGGGTTTCAGTATGTTTAATGACATCATAACTGTGTCATGATGATGTCATGAGATATTTTAAGGTTTGGCTGAAAAAAGGTGATGAATTATTGTTTTGGGGGCCCCATGTGGCCTAACTCCATGGTAAATTCCATGGGAGAACACATGGTTTTGAGAAAAGCACTTGTGAGGTGTCCTTTGGCCATTAATGCCTTGTCCCCTCACTTTCCCTATAAATACCCACCCTTTCATCCTTTATTTTTCACTCCCAACTCTCCCCCAACAAAGTTCGGGTCTCCTTACATCCCGAGGTGTCCTACCAAGGTTCCCCCAAGCCCTCAAGGTCCAAACCATTGAGTCTTAAGAGTTACGTTTTAAGGTAAGGGATCTGACCTCTCTCTTTCTTTTCAAGAAATATATTTTATGTAATTTATTTTATGCTCCATGTTCTTATGTTAAAGGATGTTTTTTATACTCCAATTACTTTCCTTTTCATGTTCATATAATGATAGATCCCCTCTTACTCTAATTATTTCGTTTTATGAAGTTTTATGTGGCGCCGTTAGGCTGCCGAAATTTTTGTAACAGACTCTTTCTCCCTTCTCATTTTTCAAGATCTATTTTCATGTAAAGTATTTCAAGTTCCTTTTTATTATGTTGGGGTATGATCTCTAAATTTATCATACTGATATTTTATGATCATATGATGAGAGACCCCATTTGACCTCTTCAATTCAGTATTTTGATGATTTAATTGGCGCCGTTAGGCTGCCGAATTTTTAAGTGGTTCTTTCACCTTTCTCCTTTTTCAAAGTTCCAATTCCATGTCAAGTCTTGAATGTTCCTTTTTATTATTTTGGGGTATGATCTCTAAATCTATCTTACTGATCTTTTTTGTTCATATGATGAGAGACCCTATTTGATCTCATCAATTCATTTTTTGTTGAAGTTTAAGCAGCGCCGTTAGGCTGCCAAATTTCTAAGGGGTTCTTTCACCATTCTCATTTTCAAGATCTACTTTCATGTAATGTATTTAATGTTCCTTTTTATTATGTTGGAGTATGATCTCTATATCTATCATATGTATCATTTATGTTGATATGATGAGAGACCCTATTTGATCTCATCAATTAATTTTTTGTTGAAGTTTAAGTGGCGCCGTTAGGCTGCCAAATTTCTTAGGGGTTCTTTCACCCTTCTGGTTTTCAAGGTCTACTTTCATGTCCTGTCTTTAAAGTTCTTTTTTTTATGTTGGGGTTTGATATCTATATCTATCATACTGATAATTTATGTTCATATGATGAGAGACCCTATTTTATCTCATTAATACATTTTTGGAAGTTTTAAGTGACGCTGTTAGGCTGCCGAATTATCATAAGAGAAATCATATTTTTGTCTTCCTTTCAAGTTCTTCGTTTCATATATTATATCATTCAAATTTTATTACTATGTTCTAAAATACTATATATTATTTTCCCCTACTGTTTTATGTATCATTTTTGAGTGGGTGACCAATGTCCCCTCTCTTTTCAATGTTTTCTAAAACCATGATTCATAGACGTTATGGTGCATAGTTTTCGTCTCAAAATGCCTCCCTCTTTATCTCAAAATTATTTTATGTTATTAATTCAATACTCAAAGATCTTATTTCTACAGGGTATTCACATATATATCAAAATGTTATATTTTAAATTCTGGGATTTAGATACATGGAACCCGCTTTCTATTTTCTGTGGGTTTAAAGTGACATAAAGATCATGTCGTTAAAGCTGTTTTTAAAACGTTATGATTATGAGATGAAACCCATTTATTTTATGCTATATGGGTTGTTTATGAAATGATTGATAATGATATATGTGACTCACATGATAATAAATACATGTCAAGGGTGCGCCCAGATAGCACTCCAATGCATTGGGTAAAGACATAATCTCTAGAGATGACTATTTAGACTGATACCTTGGTGAATAACCTTGGTAAATTTTAATGACACCTTGGGGATGGACCTTTGTGAAACGAACTGATTGTCAATATTAAATGTTTCATACACATCTTAAAGTTATGAAAAATGTTATTTTTATTATGATATTCCTCATGATTTCTTTCTCATGCCTTAAAGTTCTTTTCATGACCTTATTGAAGTATCTGAAGTTCACATGTAAAATATTTCTCTTGTTTCCCTTACTGGCCCTTCTGCTCACCCTTTCTTTTGATGTATGTCCCTAAGTTATGAGATGCAGTAACGAACCAAGGATAAACATGAAGAGAAGCCTTTCATGTGTTTAAGAATAATGTTTTATGTTTTCATGTTTTAAGTTCCTGGTTTCCAAGACACTAAACCTTAAAGATCCTCGGTTTTGTAAAATGTAATGAAAGTTTATGTGATAAAGAGGCGGGATGATAAAAGAACTAACTGAACTCCATGAGTACATCCTAGAGTTTTATCATGATGTAGTCAAGATACAGGTAAATATTTCTATGAATCCTCCAATTTTTTTAAAGAATCCTATCTACAATAACATCTTGAACAAGTGGATTAAAATAGATATCACGTTCATGAAATAAATGAAAACTTATATCAAATGTATTGAATAATTAAATATATAACGTCATAGGTCTATGATACAAATAGAAATATGAACTTGAATATGAGGAACAAACCTTAGTATTTATAAACTTCATTGAAGACATACAAGAATTTGATGTGAAACTAAAGGGCCACCAACAAACTAAATATTTTATTAACCATATCCATGATATCCATGATGATTTAGAGTTGATTCATGATTATGAAGACTTGACTGATATGATATATGTGGTAGAGAAAAAAATATTTGGATAAAATATGTAATGAGTATTAGTTACAACATAGTCTTCAAATTCCTAAAAATTTAGGTCCTCTATAACCATTTCATATTTCCATTTCCATGGAAAAAAATACCACCCAGTTGGTGTAATTTTAAGAGAAAATGGATGATCTTGACTACCTACCACCACGCAGTAAGATACATCTTCTTGGGGCACTTATCAATTAAAAATATACCAAAGATGAACCAACATAGGGAGTTTATCTTATTATAAACTCTATATCATTAAATTTTATTCAAAATGAATTGAATATTAACTCCAAATATTTTGAGTTTTTAAATTTATCAAATCCATATTTTTTCGTAGAGGTTGATAACAAAACATAACATGTAAATAGTGAGGAACACATGGAACTTCCGGTACTAATTGAAAATGAATTAAAGTATGTCCTTGGGGAATTCCAAGTGGCTAAGACTATGTAGAATAAGATACAGGGTGCTCCATTTGAAGGGGAGAATAATTAGTTTCAAAATATATTATTAAAATCTATCCAAATAGAAATGTATTCAAATATTAATTTTGGAATTAAAATTCCTTTTACACATATTGAGAATCACAAGAAATCAAAGAAATGTTTTTAAATGTAGAAACCATGAATGAGGATGGTCCATACTTTATAATTCCCCTCTATGTAAGCTATAACTAATTATTATGGGGATATATTTGATATAAAATATAAATGGATTATTGCTTACCAACAAAGTAGAAGTAAAAGAAGGTAAATGCCACATGTGGTGGTTCAACTACAAGAATCTACATGTAGTAACTAACTATGGATGAAAGTTTGTACCTCCCACTAGAGGTTGTAAAAATGTTAGTCCCACTTGGTTGATTAAACAGAGTCTTATCATTCAAATTTATTGAAGGGAATTCTGATTTCAATTTCATTCATATGATTATTCTAGTAAGAAACCCATTACCTTTATTATTTTTTAGCTTAAACGACCTGATCCATATTCTTAATTGATTTATTTTCCTTTTTTAGGATAATGATGGTGCAATGTTATCCAAACATCCAAGGAGGATATAGAACTAACCTTCATAGCATTGGTAGGTAATTCATCCATTTAATATTTCTAAAATACCTATTTTTTTCTAAAACTATTTTCGGAGATTTAAATGTAGAAATTACTGGGCCATGCTATGAAATATAGTCTAACGTGACACATCTTGGAGACATGAGTTTCATAGGATCCATATTATTCTGTGTTATAAATTTCATTATTAATGATATTCATTGAGTAAAGTGGGGAATTCAATTATTAAAATGAATCCAGAATGTTGATATATGTAGTCATGATCTAAGGGAATTTGTTGATGCATGTAAATGAAATTTAATAATTATTTTTCATGATTTGAATTTCTAAAATTCATGCCAATTAATTTATTATTGTTATTAATTCCATTAGTGTTTTTCCAAAATCAAATTCTATATTCATAAGTGTCTTTCTAAGAAAAATAATTCCTATTTTATATTGATTATATTTCTTGAGTGATCTTGGGACATGTCTCCCACTATTACAGTGATTGTAAATTTTTAAAGACATGACTGTGAAAAAAATATTTAAATGATTAAGGAATTTTTATTAATAACACATTATCCTTGAAACCAAATTATAATTTTACAGTTGTTTAAAACTTAGATTCCATAAATGGAATTTTTAGGAATTATCCATGTCTGAATCCATTTTTAACTCATTCTTTCCCATGATTTTATATTTTCATGATATTTTAAAGATGAAGTGTGGGGGTGGAGGAAGTCATGGAAAAAGGAATGCACTTCATTTTAAGGAAACAACGTGTGGCATTGATAATTTTGGGTATTGATAAAGGTTTTTGATTCATAAATTGAAAATATATATGTTTTTACTTGTTGTAAAAAAATGAAAAATATTTTTTTTAAAGAATGGGCGGTGACATGTAAAATAATAATTCACCAATACTAGACCACTTGTTTATATCCTATGTTGTATGGTGGTGTATGTGAGCTTTATTTATAAAAATGTCTTTCCAAAAAGTAATAAAATGAAAAAGTTATTTCAAATAAAATATAAAAAATAGGAATATCAAGAAAATTATAGAAGGTGCACATCATTCATTATGATTTCATATTAATCATGATCATTACATTGAGATTGGGATGTAGGATGTGTTATTTTAAAAAGATAGTTTCAAAAAAATAAATCTTTTTGATATAATGGTTGATACTTTATATATGAACCTTCTCCTTATAGTCTTAAATTTAATCATAAATTACTATAAACCATAATACATAGAGTTGTTTTATCTCATATTGAATGTCCTAATGATTTCATGTTATTTTGGTCTATACAATGTGGAAAAATTAGTTTCTTTATATGCATATATATAAGAATATTTTACTCATGATAAGAGCATAAATGTTTATGAATTTTATTATCCATGATGACGGAAATATTCAATAGAGGTTGATCATGATTTGAATTGTTTATCAATAATTAATTAAGGAGCTTGAATGGGTTAAAGAATAATATTGTTCAGTTTCACATGGAGGAACGTAAACTACATCACTACAAAGAGTGATGATTAATGGTGGTTTAAAGAACCACCTAATTTTTTAGTAGTGGTTTGTAAAACCACTTTGTGTTTCATTGTTTATAGTCAATGAGTGTTGGTTTATTTTATCTCGTGATGTTTTTTAAGTGTCGTTTTTGGACAATTTAGAAGTGGTTTTTGTGTAATTTTCATTGGTTTCTTAATAAAAATAATCACTTTCAATACAATGAAAATAAAATTAACAACGGAAAACCATTTATTTGTTGTTATTTTTAGAAACGGTTAATCTGAATGACTGCCAAATACATAAGATTATATATGTTGAGTGGTGGGTACAACAAACCATAGCTAAAACTATACTTATATTTTAAAAAAAATTATTTAATAAAAAATATAAATATACAACTATTTATATACCATAAACTCAAAAAAGAAATATATGATAAACTCATCATTCTTACATCACACATCTATAGTCATACAAACAAACACGGTCATCATAAATTAAGTCTCAGTCACCCCATACATGATCCAATACCTCAGTCATCTATATATACATATATAATATGTCCAATGACAACCCATGCCAAATATACATCCAAATAATGATCTCCATTGGATCTGTCTGCCTCCAAATCATCTCATTAACCGAAACCGACCATGTCATCTCATCCCCTATAACAAATAATTTTAAAAAAATTCAAACTAAACATAATAAATCATAATTATAGTAGCCTAATTGATAAAATTTTAATGTTCTATGTAAATTAAGAATTGTCATGACTATTTTATGAAAAAAGTCATGGATTGTAATTGTCAACCTCATTCCTACATCTGAAATCTTCCACCTAAAATTGGTTTTTTTTTGAAGAAAATGGTTCCTTGATCAAAGACCAAAGAATAATTTATTATAAAAAAAGGGGGTTACATGAGTCTGAAAGACCGAATATTTTTAGATTCCTTATCATGAAGAGGATGTAACTCAATAGGATGGTCATCCAGCCAGGTTATGTCATAGTTAACTCCTATATTAGCAAGACCATTTGTGACCATGTTTTCTTCACAAAAGATATGAGTGACAATATATCTGATCTCCAAAAGTGAAAGGTGACAGTTAATCTAATATGTTGTAAGTGGCTAAGAAAGATACACCACACGATTCAAAATTTCATGGAAAATAGAATTCAAATCACATTTAATCCAAATAATATTCCAACCATATTTCATATCAAATGAAATGGCATAGATAGCAGTCATCATTTCTGGTTCCAGAGACGAGGAGAATTTTCATCTACAAAATAAGCATATGAGACACCGCCCAAGGTGATATATGAAAATATAGAAGACATAGAATATATTCATAATGTTGCACATAAAATTTGTTATATATTTAATCTAATAGAGTAAATTTTAAAATAAATAATTATATATAATGAAAAACAGTTTTAAAATAGTAACATACCTATTTAAGAAAAGATTCAACATTTGAAACTCAAAAGGGATAAATAAATATTCTAATTTATTTTTAAAGCGACATGTAGTGTGTTTAAAATTTATTTAATAAATAAATTTTGAAGATTAAAATATATTATAATATCCTATAATTAGAAAAAAAAACTATGTTTTGGTTGTCCCATGATTTCACATCTATATGAGGTTATTTTTGTTGTTTTGACCATTCCACGTCTATTTTAGTGTTTTTAAAAACTATAAACGCAATTTCATCTATTATGGGGAAACATTCATTAGGAATAATTCATCATTGTTCAACAAATTTCATAGCTAAATCTACGGTCCCTTTCCCCTAATTTTAGTTTAATTCCACATTTTTTATTTGTTTTTGACCATTCAACACTCTTTTTAGTGTTTTAATACACTAAAAATGCATTTGTAGACATTACGGTAAAACCATCACTCGTAATGATGTGTCGTTAGTTCCTCCATTTTAAAATTAAATCTATTTTGTTTTTACCATTATTTCACAGAAATATGACATTGTTTTATTGGATTTGATAGTTCTATACACGTTTTAATGTTTTAAAACACTAAAAATACAATAAAGGCCCTAATAGAAAAACCATCACATTGAATGACATTATGCGAGTCCCTAAATTTCACTGTTAAATCTAAAATTTTATTCCCTTGATTTTATGATAATTGGACATGTTATTTGTACTTTTGACTATTCCAGACATATTTTATTATTTTAAAAATATAAAAATGATTTTATATCCATAATGGAAAAACTGTTGTTCGTAATGGTTTTCCGTCAATTCCTATATTTCAAAATTAAATTGAGGGTCTCCCCTCTCCCCTATTTGGGGGGAATGAAATTTGTTTTCATGGTTTTGACCGTTACACACATATTTTAGTTTTTTTAAACCCTAAAACAGTATTTATGGTCATAATAAGAAAACCTCCAATTGGATTACATGATGTTGGATACTACATTTTAAAATTTAATCTATGTTCTTTTTCCCCTAATTTTAGGTCAATATGATGTCATTTTTCAAGTTCTGATCCCCCCCGATACTTGTTTTTAAAGGATTTTGTACAATTTATATGTGTTTACTGAGTAATTCTGATCACACTGCATATCTATTTGACATTTTTCTATGTAAACACATCAAAAAACTAATATCTTGTTGTCATATGATTTTAGAAAATTCCGATGTTGTTTCCCTAGTGCTGAGTGTTTCACGCTCGTTTTAGTTTTTTAAAACACTAAAAACTCGTTTACGAAACTAACAGAAAACCTTCCCTTAGAATTCTGTCCCTCTAATTCATACACTTCAAAATTATATATATATATTAATTTAACCAAATATTAGGACAATCAAATATTGTATAATAGGTATTGACTACCCCACACACATTCTAGTGTTTTAAAACACTAATAATATGTTTACGACCATAATGGATAAACCACCATTAAGAATGATAAGTCATTAGTTATTACATATAAAAATTAAATATATGATCTTTTCCACATAGTGTTAGGACAACCCATCATCATTTTCCTAGTTTTTACTATTCCATGCACGTTTTTGAGTTTTAAATCACTAAAAACGCATTTACCACCATAAAGGGAAAACCATCATTCATAATGATGTTTTTTAAATTTATACAATTGAAAATTAAATCTATAGTATTTTGCTTTTATTTTATGACAATATGACATTATTTTCCATGTTTTTACACCCTAACACTTGTTTTTAAAGGCTTTTGTATATTTCGTATGTATTTACTGTGTAATTCTGATAACACCACAAGTATGACTATTGTTTTGTCCATGGGTACACATCAAAAACAACTGAATGGTGATTTTAACATGAATTTAGTATATTTTAACATTGTTTTCTTGGTTTTTAATATTTCAGACACATTTTTGTTTTATAGAACGGTAAAATTGTGTTTATAGCCATAACACAAAAACTGTCATTTGGAATGATGTGTTGTTTGTTCCTAAATGTGAAAATTCAATCCATGGGAGTTTCCCCATGATTTCAAGATAATCCAACATATTTTCCCCATTTTTTACAATTACAAGCATGTTTTAGTGTTTTAAAACACTAAAATTCTTTTACAACCATAATTAGAAACAAGAATTTAGAATGGTGTATCATCAATTACCACATTTTAGAATGAAATATACAGTCATTATCCCCTAATTTTTGAAAAATCCAACACCATTTACCTATTTTTGGAACTCTGAAACATTTTAAAGGAATTTTTTTTGATTGTAATTGTCTACTATGTCAAAATATATCAAACTAAATTTATTTTTCTTCAAAATTATGGATAATGATCTATAGTTTATTTTTGACATGTATGAATCAACCACATTTCAATTTGAAAAAACATGTGGTCGGTATAACATGAAATGCATGTTTTCTATTTAAAAGTGTCATTAAGTTATTTAAATGGATGTTGTATGTGTTCTTTGCAAAGTCTATGAGAATACAATGGAGTCAGAGATATCAAAATAAATATGACTACAGAAATAAAAAGCATAACACATTATAGTTATATTACAAAATATATTCATGTATTTTTATTTAGTTATCAATTAATTTTAAATTAATATTACCTTTACTTAAGTATCAAAGACATCATACATTCAATCTGTAGGAATATGCAGCCAATCATTATAATTAATCATAAATCTCTCAATATCTCAAGTAAGAATCCCAATAATCCACCCGTATATTCTAGTAGCGTCACTGGTAGGCACCCCGAACACATCAAATAGAATGATAATATTGAATTCTTTTAGGTACAATACATATTTTCAACTCATATTTGTATCCCTTCTAAGATTTTATCTATCTGTTTGAGAAATTTTTATAAAAATTAATAAAATATAATGTTTTTTTTTTCGAAAAATGACAAACATTACAGTAATGATAACCACCCAACAACCCATTGATTGAGGGTTGAACAAGTACTCCATCATCGAAGGTAAATCATGCAATGGGATACCAATGACATTTGGAGAAATAGATGGCTCAGTAGCAGTCTGAGGTACAATGGAATTACTACGATCCATAAAATATGACTATAGTGGTGGCGTACTCTATGATGTTGATCAACTAGAATCTTGAAAGCAATTCTCTCAATTCCTATCTTCCAAATGGTTAAGGTATATTAAATATATAAGTAATAAAAAAGTAAAATTGTTTTACAAAAAAGAAAAGAAAAACTAGAACAATGTATATATGTATGAAACACTTATCAATGAGAACTCATAATCTAATTTCATTACAAATTTATACATTGAATTTTATTCATATTTTTATATGTATTTTTTTAAACCTCCATTACAATGCACCCTTGATTATAATCATATCATGTAAGTTCTACTACTTTGATATTGTAAGGAAATAATTTTTCAAGATTTCACGGTTGAGGAGGTTGACTATCATAAAGAACCAATTTATCATCATAACCTATATCATATAATTATGTCTTTGTTAAGTGTAAAAAAACACCCCAACCTCCATGTATTTCATCAACCACATAATAAATCATCTTCTCTTGGGAATACAAGACAAATAGATCATGCTCTACAAGCTCATCGATATACACTAAGTGAGAGAAGTTGAATGAATTAAAATATAACAAATATTTTTTATACCCCTATTGATGTTGACCCACATGCATTTGAATAAGAAAACTGAAAATTGGATATGATAGTTTAATTCAATTATATCAATTATCTTTCAATAGTATCCCACATATGCAAATTTAAGTACACCACTATTTTGAATTTTTATGTATTCATCATGATAAATTGTATGAAAACTAATTCCATGAATATTGTATGCATCAAATATCCAACCCTTCCATAGAGGGCCACTAGACAAAAATGTCAAATCATTTGATATTTATGCTTGATTTTCAACATTTATTATCTATAAAAAAATATAAAACCTAATAATTTTAACACATCAAAAATAAAAACATATCAATAAAATGAATTAGAGTATATACATACATGACATGAGATAATTCAAAAATCTCATTATTAGCATATTTTTTTAATTATAGATCATGCCAAGATTGAACCCTTAGTCACCTATTTTTTTATAGTCAGAATTCTTCAATAAATGGATTTTAAATAAAACTATTGAGTAGCACATATAAATGTTCTTGTAGAAACTCTAAGTCAGTCCATGTAAAATTTTACCCCTTTCTAATTGGCCATCCAATAGTTGGTAATACCGATGACTTATTTTCAGAACCATAATTATTCAAGATGTGGTCAGCACATCTATAATTATTGAATATAGTCTCAATCCCATCCAACTACCTAGAATAGAAGGTCAAGAACTCTTCATCTATATAACCATCAAAAATAGCCTTTTGGTTGATATTTATTCGTTAAATTTAATTTAAAATGACCGATGTACCTGATCAAAATAATAATACACATATTAACAATGAAAATGAAATGATTTCAAAAAATTGAATTCACCAATTAAAATGAAAATATATCAACATACCTCTCAATTGGATACATCCATAAATAGTGTACCAGTCCACAAATATTAGCTTCTTCAACCAACTGAACAACAAAATTAATCATGACTATGAAGAATGACGGGTAAAATAACATCTCTAAATGAAATAGTGTCAAAAAAATGATTTGTTGATGTTTATAAAGCTTGATTGTATGTTAATTTCATACAAAAAACTCTTGGAAAAAGGTAATAAACTCAACTAGAACAATATTTAATTTTTAAGGTAATGTGTTAAGCAAATCGAAGATAAAAAATTGTTCCATAAAAATATGTTATTATTAACTTTTCAATCCATGAAACATTTGATGTATCAAGTCAATTAACATTGATATGTTATATGAATTTCCATATAACACTTTTAAATTTATTTAAGCGAGACATAAAATGAAATTATCATGATTTTTCATTGTAAAAATTTTCAAATTATACTATCCATTCTCATTTTCTAACAAACCATGCTTTGTATTCATTGACTCCAAATTATTACAAGCATTAAGGCCATCCTTTTATTTACCCATCACATTAATCAATATAAAAATAACATTTTCACATGTGTTGTTCTCAAAATTCCTTACATCAAGATTATGATGAACCAAATTAAAATCACAATAATAATGTTTGAAAATATACTATTTTTATTCCATTGATGTGTTCCAACTTCTCTGGATATTCTACCTCATACCATTTTCCCACTTCTTTAAAATGATGATATTTTACAAATTCGTCAGTGACATTAATAAATTTTAACGACATTTCTAATCTAGATAACACCTTTAGTTACTTTGTCATTTCAATATCTCGATAGGATAGTGTTTTTTTAAACGTGATTTTTTTAGAAGCATCATGAAATTGATGATGACACATAAAACACCATTTCATTATATGTGGTAATCATTATGGTTCAAAAACAAAATTAGAAACTAGACAAGGAAAACTACTATTTGTGATTAAACCAGAAAAATTTCATAGTCTAGGAATGTAACGTATTATATTTAATAAAGAAGGTTGAATTTTGAATATTTGTCTCATTTAATCATCATATGTTCCCAAACCATAATCCCATAAATCTCAATATTATTTTATTAGAGGTTGAAGGTATAAATCAATGTCATTTCCCAGAATTCTATTTCAAGGAATAATAATCTATATAATGAAAGAATGATTATTCATACAAAATCATGGAAGTACATTATAGGGGATCAACACAACTGCCCATATGATATAATTAGAACATAAAGTGCCATAAGGGTTAAAACGATCAAAATCCAATCCCAAACATATATTCCTAGAATCTAAAGATTAAAATGGATAGGGGAAATCACACACATTCCATGATGTTGAACTTTTGGGGATGTCTCATCAAGCCATCATTACTATCCTAAGAATGCCAATTCATGTCATCAAGAGTCTTAAATGACCTGAATAATCTTTGCAAGCATGGTTTCCGATAAATGCAATGAAATACCATTGATATAGTTTTTTCTTATATTTATTATTGGGGTTGCATTGGTTTATAGTCACATTTTTTCATTGACTTCCATATTCTTGTATGACATATTCAAATTATTCTTTATCGACTCCTCTCCCTAATAATTCATAAAATCATTAGGGCATTCATGTATCTTTGTGCAATCATGTTCATTTTTGTTGATGACTTTAATCATATCACATAATGATACATGGATCCTAGATTCATTAAATTCATCATGAAGTGACTCTAAAATCATTGAAATATCATTATAAATAAATCAATATAGACGATTGATATGATAAAACTTAATTAGAAAAGACAACTTTGAATATGTAGAATTCTCTTCATACAGTTCTTACAATTCACCTTCAACCAATTAGTAAAAATATTTTCTGTCACTGATATTCTATGAAATATTTACTTGATCGAGATCTAATGGAAGTTCATTTGATGTATTGAAATATTTTAAATTGTATTATGCAAAAACCTAATCTTTATTTAAAAAAATTAATTGAATTCTCCTCTCTAGGGAAGATATATTTTTCATTGATAGTATTGTCATTGTTTTGACATTCCATAACATTTGATTAACCATGAAAAATCAAATATACATATCGATTAGAAAAATATTTCAGTACAAAATTCTCATATACATTGTTTTTATTCAACTATCACCTGAATTTAAAATCAGTACACATACATTTTATTATACCACCGACTGATTAGTCTACAATTGCATAATCTAATTTTTTTTCCAATCCCTTAGTATACTGAGGTTTTGATTCAAGTTAAATTAATCCAACATTTATCCATAGGTGTTGTATTGTATTCTTCCAATATATTAAAATATAAATATATAAATGTTTAATGAAATATGTCCAATAAAAATTAATGAAAAATCTATTTGTGTTAAAATAAGAATCAAGGTCATTGTATTTGAAGTTATATACATGCTTGAAAAAATTAATATTTAAAGATGGAACTGTGGAAAAAACTTCTATATTAAATATAATAAATATGTATCAATTTTTGATATTTTATCTATCAATGATTTTATTTTTATGGGAGGAAAACATTTTTCTGTATTCTACCTTAGTTTTGTAACTAAGGACAGTTCCGTCCATTGAAAATTTAGTTATATTGATCAATGCATAAATCATTTACCATGGTCTAACTAAGAACAATAGAACCCTTTCAAATATATTATTGCAATGTAAACTTTACTTGGACATCAAAAACTATTGGATGGAAAAAATTGATAAAAATGAGGTTTTTAGTTCTTTATATGTGTTTATACATCATTATAAGATTTAAGGTCATTTTATATGTGCACCCAAATTTCCTATAAAACTAGTCATGGAGGGAAACCATTTAATAGAAATTTAGATCACCTTATTAATTATTTATTTTATATTAAAATATTTAAAATCATAAAATTTCTCTAATGTGATATGTAATGATTATTGATTCTTCATCATGATTTTGGAACTGTTACCATGTGTCTAGTAATTGTAGTGGAAGATTTTGTTTAATATATTAATACATTTCTATTCTCACCCATTTATATTTTTCCTTTTTTACTCTTTAGGATTAGTGTTTTCATGATGTAATCTTCTTATTATACAATGTTTATCCACGAATATTCTACTCAGGTGTAAGTTATTAAATCATGGAATAACATTTCAACTGCAATCCGAAGATTAAGAATTTATTATGGAAGAAAAATGGAGGAAGACTAAATGAATGGTTTCAATCAATTTTATGGAGAAGAATAAGTAGTGAAAATTGAAAAATTAAGGAAAAAACACTCATATTGTATAATTTACACTAATTTATTGGGGTATAACCAAGTGTCATTATGAGTCTAATTATTGTGAAAAAATACTAGATTTATGAATAGATTAAAATTAGTTATATAATAACCAATAAAATAATTTTTTTGGGATGGAGGTCACGCGTCGATATATTTTGATAAACCACTTTATAAATTTCATTTGAAAACTGAAGTACTAAGTCATTATAAAGTCACTATATTAAAGGGAACCCACCATTGGTTCTTAAAAAGCAATGCACACCCTTGTAAGTCACATGTATCCATTAAATATATTTTTAAGAACCAAATTAACTTTTAATGTCATGAAATCATGTAATAAAATACCATAAACGATTTTTTTAAATGTTAGCTGTACATGGTAGTTGAAAAATAAATTTAAAATAAAGGTTTTCATATAAAAACAATAGAAACCAATGGAAAACAAGTAAAAGAAGGTTTATATTTAAAATATATTTATATAAAATATAATAATTTCATTATTAATCTCAAACCAAGTTTAAAGAGTCGTTAAATCAATGTTTAATATTTTAATGAACTATTCAATAGAGAAACCCATGCAATGAGATACCATATCCACAATGTGGGACAATAAACTTCAACAACAAGGGCCAACAAGCCTAAAGAGTCTAGGATGATGGGAACTAGGAATGAGAGAGGGAGGTTGAAGTGGGGTTTGTGTTTCCCTCTGGGAGGGGAACCACTAGGGCGAGGGAGGTCAGGGGGGGTTCTACGTCGTTGTTGGGAAGGGGGAGGTTGGAGAGGGTCACATGGGTTGGGGTCAACACCAAGGATGGAGGAGGAATATAAGAGGAGGTTTTTTGAATTGATATTTGGGAGAGGGAGGTTAGAGGGTTTTGGTGTCACGAGGTTATGGTCATACAGGGAGTAAGGGAGGATTGGGTTCAGGGTCTGCTCGTGTAGAGGGAGTAGGGTAGGGGGAGTAAATAAGGGTTTTTCTAAAACACTTCATAGAAGACTACTGGAAACCACCGCAAATTATTAAAATAAAAAATATCATAATTTTAACAAAACTTCAAATATTTTTTTTCTTAATCGAATTAATTTTTTTTCATTTAATAGAATGACCGCTAATTAACTCCCGCTAACCTGGGTTTTCTTTGTTGTTCTTGAACAAGTTGTTTCTTCTAGAAGTGTGAAATGAAATTTATATACTATGTGGAACATAGAAATTTATTAGTAGGCTTATTATCCGTTTTTATTGAATTAAAATTTCAATACTATTAGAATTGGTGACCTCTTGAATTCAATTTTGATATTTTATACTAGAAAACATGTATAGTTTATGAATTGTTGTATTTGACACATTAATATTTTTATACATATTTTTATTCATATTATAATGATTTTGATAAGAATTTGATCAATATTCCACTATAATTGATCAATTATTGATATAGTGGTAAATTGAAATTATGTAAATAATATGGATTGAAATGTAGTATTTTAGAGGATTATTTTAGTGAAGAATATGTTGGGGTTTTTTACATCAATTTTTTAGTTTTATGTAAAAATTAGGGAATCCCATGAAGACCTAAACCATGTAGGCTTACTGACCACCTAGCCTTCCCAGAATGGCTAGCCAGTTAAGCTATCCCTCCAATAAAAACACTCCGGATTTAAGGGAACATGACCCATTTTGAGGAGACCATAGAGAGTAGAGTCAGTATTAAGCCCAAATGGGCCACATAGTGTGGTGTGGTCCATATATTGTGTGAACAATGTAACCATGATACCATCATAGAGTGGGCTTCTTAGAAAACAATCTCACCATTTAACATATAAATGGAAGTGGTGCATAACTTCAATTATAATGTGGGATAGCTGAATGTTGTTAATATTTATACTTAACCAATATGACATCATTTTGTATAATTTTTCCACTCACCAACATTTAGAGAGAACTCACTTCCCCCATTACTGTCTCCACCGCATGATGTTGCCGCCACTGCCACAGAAGCTCACTGAAACCACCATGGTAGCCACCATGGGAGCTCTATCTCAACTCGATCACTAGAATTAACACCTCAGACTTCTATGGAAGAACATTGGGACCTCGGATGAGCTCCCTGAAGTCCATTTCGAGTCTTTATCCATCCACTATAAAGGCCATATGATTTGAGTATCCACCAATTCCTTCTTCACTACTTCACGTACTTATAACTATGGTGCATTTCATGTTTCACCATGCCCATGTCTATGAGTTATGATGTCGAATATCGAGTCGACATCATGTTGTAGTCCACCTAATGCGAAGATCAGAAATCCTATCATCTACGGGACATATGTGAAAATCTTTATGAGATATTGTGATTGAAAATTGATCATATGGAATCCACGACTCAAGATTTAATGAAAATATGGAATATTTTTAAATAATATAGAAACAAGGAAACCTCTATAAATAATGGAGTAATTTCCACTACTAATTTGATTGGACACCATAGAGGAGGAGAAACCTAAATGTGATTATTTCAATTTTTTGTTCCTTTTTATATTATTTTTAATTATTCATAGTTTTATATTTGGTGTAATATTATTGGGTTTTTGTGGAATAACACATGAATTCTATCTTTTGTTCATGTGTTTCCCACAAATTTCTCCTCCGATTTTTATTCGCATTTTATTCTAGGTTTTCATATTATTTCTCCCATCTATTTTATTTTCGTATATTCCCACTATATCTCATTCTCATTTTCATTTTCATTATTTATTCAATTTTTTTATTTCGGATTATTCTTCATTTTCTCTTCCCAATGGTGACCTCTTAACCTTGGTTAGGGATTACCTAAGGATTTTCTTGGAGGTGTTATATGGGGTTCCATGAATTATTCACATAAATTCTAATGCTTTACAAATGTTTTTGGTGATAAATGATGATGTCATGGGTGTCATTATTTTCAATCATGAAACTAAAATCAAACTCAATTCTATGATTTATTTATGTAATTTCCCTTACATATATTTGGCATAAGAACATCATTTAATGAAGCTGATTCATTCAATAGATAAAATAGATTATGATGGTGCAAGGTCTTGGATGGTGTCATGGACTCAATTGAGGTGTATTATCAACCTAGATTACATGAGGAGGTTGAATAATGATTTTATAGGTATTGAAAATTTTACAACAACTAGACTAAAGAATATCTGTTTAGGATTGATATTTCATAATTAATCTATCAAGACGAGTTTATATAGGAATAAGAAGAATTATAGAATCCATAAACCAAACCACAAAGACTAATTAATCTCTTCAGAATCATTCATTTCATATTATTATATTTTATGAGATGATGTATTTTCTAAAATTTAATTATTTTCATGAAATAATAAAATCAAAAAAATATATAGTTCATAGGTTAATTATATTTTGTATGTTAAAAAACTATGAATATACTCAAGTGAGATGACCATCGTTAGCTACTGTACTACAGTAGTAAAAAACTAGAAAATTTATTTTTCCACACCGCGCAACAGAGATGAGTCATATCTCTTAGAAAATATTGAAAAATTAATATTTTTATGTCACTATGTCTGACTCAATCCTAATCCTCAAAAAACCTAAAATCATCCAAAACATTCATAATCAGTGTTTTGAGATGGTAAAGTATAAAATAAGGAATAATGGTGAAATATATCACATAATATGTATTATACATACACCGAGAGAAAATCCATAATGAACAATGATTAAAATGAATAAGTATAGGAGAGAGAATATCATTAGATTCTATAGTAGATCTCTAAAATCGTCCAAAATCATGAGGATCTCAATGGTGAAGAAGAGGATGTACTAAATTGATCCATGATAAATTTCATGATATAACCCTTAAAAATTTCCCAGCATCCTGGTCATGGAGTGACCATCACTATTACATCAAGACTCTTAAAATGAGGTCCATATCATGATGTGTCCCACTAGGGTCGTGATGCAACAATTGTTTTGGGTGCTTACTAAATATAATCATGAATTTTCCATAGTGGTCATATCATGATAGCCTACAAATTGAAGACCTCACTGCGTGACTCTGCACCACCAAGTCTTAGGTCTTTTATTATACATATTTCTATTCTATGATACCCTCACCAATGTCAGGGTCCTATGTAATGATAAATTCTTACATATGGAACATCACTAATTTCATTATCCTAAAGACTCACAAAATTAAATCCCCTAATCAGTATTTATCTTCCACATTCATACCATTCATCAAATCATGGTTCCTCAGAAAACAACGTGACCCTAGATTAGCCACCAACAACACTGTGACTCCTAGTACTCATGTCATGACTAACTAGTTCTATATAATTGCATCTCCAATCCAAGGATAAATTCCCAAATCTCATTCTTCGTCCACCACTAATACTCTGAAAAACCCAAACACATAATGATTCGGAAAATTCAACAAAAATATAATTTAAGAATTACTTGAAATTAAATATGAATTAAATATAATTTTGGATTAAATTGATGTAGAAACATTTATTGCATGTTCATGCCAAGCCACTGCTCAATTTCTCTTGTAAATCTAATGTAATTTCATTCCACAATGGTTAAACTGATATATCAATATTTTCATTCCTATACAGAGAAACTCTGTTCAAGTAAATATGAAATTAGCTAGGAAATATATGAGGTAATCCCATTTATTGTCTTCACTATATGATTACTCCTCCACAGTTACATTAAAACCAAATTAATCTCACCAAAGATGGTTAGGAAATGAATTATCCTAATGTAGTTTATAAAAAATCTATTTTATTCACATGTAGATTCCAAGAACCCCATTTATTCCTCTGTGAACCATTATCCTCACATTAGAGTAACATTTTTAACAACTAAATCAATACCACCGCGAATTAAAATTAGAGTACATAAACATTTAAATGTATAATAATAATCTATTTAGTAAAAAAAATATTTTGGACATTTTTCTAATAAACCCACCAATAACAATAAAATATATTTAAAATGCGACCTTTACCCAAATATTAGGAATATAATGGGAACAAGAAAAATCAATTATAAAGAAGCATTTATTAAAATATGTTTTCTATCACATGATCTTTGAAATATTAAAATAATATGTATTTATTATTTAAAAAAATATAATTAATTTTCTAAAATTAAAAATTCAGAAAAATGAGTTAAACATAAGGAAAATATATATTTTAAACAATGAATGAATTATAATATCTTTTTTGAAAATAAATATGTTTAATTTTCATTCAAAAAATAAAATCTAACATAAAGATATATTATCATATAATGGATTGACATAATATTAAATATTTATATAAAAATGATAATATATTTTTATGATCCCATATTAAAATTTTCAATGAGTCGGAAAACCATTCATATCTTGTGATAAATATGAATTTTAATTAAACATTTAATTCCTCATACTTAGAAATTTATTTTGTAAGATAGAGTTCATTTCTATAATCTTATTTGGCGATTTAATAGACAATGAAATAGAAAAATATATATAATTCATGGAATATAGTACATTGGGACATGCCAGGGTCGTCTCTCTTGATGAATCAAGCTGAACACTCATTGTGATAACCCTTATATTTTTTATGTGTTTCATAAATTAATAATTATTATATAAATGAGGGGGTATGTGATGGATTAATGAATGTATAAATTTTAAAAATAAAAAAAATTGTCAAATTATCTAGTAATTAGAAAACAACTACTCTTAAGACCAGTACTAATGGGTTCCCTTTATTTCCCTATATATCAGTCGAATCCTCATTGAATTTTCTCAATCCAAAATATTCATGACCATTATTCAAAATAAATTTTATATGTAAATTTTCATTTAATTAGAAAATCCTTATGTTCACCCATTATCCACTACCTTAGTAGGATGAAAATGGAATGATAATTTCCACAATAATGTAGTCCATGAACTCCCCTAGAAATAAACTCCTCACCATTATACATCCAAGACACTAATCTTATCAGGAATTAGTGAGTTAAACAAATTAAGGGTAAATAATTGTGAATGGATGGAACAATGTAAAAATTAATCTAGTGTGGGAGAAAATTTCATTAGCCACTGGACCTTGTGAGTCCTAAATTGTTAAAGATCAAACATGATATAAAACATGAATACATAATAGCTCATTTAAATCCAAAAGTTCCTCTCTCAAACAAACCTTCTAGTAAGATATCCATAATCGTGGAGGTAAAAATTAAAATATGAAATTTAAAATAAAATAACTAGAGAGGCATCCTGAACAAGATAAAACATATTAAATTACAAATAACAAAATATAAAAGTATATAAAAAATATCTACATGAATAAATGGAAAAAGGATATGGTATAAAATTATTTACGAGTGGGGAAGGGAAAATTATTTTTTGGAACCAAAATACCTTCTTTATCATCATAAAAATTATTGTTACAAAACCCTATCGTACTTATATATATTCCCTATTTATTGGTTTAATGGTGTATATGTGAGCATAAGTCAAATCATATCATTATATAATTTCCTAAAATATTCTCCAATGAACAATACATCCATTCATTTTTCGATGAATTAATAATGGAAACTTTGATGATCCTTTCATAATTTTATATGTAAACTTTATGAGGGAGTTGTTTTAGGTTGAATCAAAATAATTATGTTTTGACCCAATGTAAGAACTAACACTTGATTTTACAGTGGATGTTTCATTACACATCACCTTAAAAATATTATTTATTATTTAGTATTATATACATCACCAAAGCATAAAAGAATAATATATTATATATCAATTAGGGGAGCTTGACTCTTCAGCAATGTTAACTGTTAATCTCTTATGAATTAGGTAAAAATATTGCATATAATCTAAGACAATATTATATACCATCTATGAATATTATATATTAAGGTTTCATGAAATTCTTATCCATTAGTGAAAATGAAAATATTCTTAAACATCAAAATGGGTCCTTTTGGAAAATACTTTCAAATTAACACTATTATGTGTCATCTAAATTACTCTGATATAAGGGACATTACATGACTTTGGTTTTTTCCCTTGGTTATAAATTCCATCCAACATGGTCAGAATTACTTTGAATCTAGTGAATCCCATGTATACAACTAAAAATACATTAAACCCCCTTTTATGTATATTAATTATTGAAATAAACTTAAAAATTAATAAATGAATTAAAATTGTGTGCATTATCCGATTAAAAATAATTTCCCAATTTAATCCCAAACAACAAAAAATGTAATTTTATCTCTAAAATAAAAAAATGTGTGGGAAAATTGGAAATAAATAAATTTATTTGAAACATCATGTTAAAATTTTCTACAAGAAAATCTTTGGTATTTTTTATAAATATTAAAATATGTATTTTACATTTAAAATGACATATAAGTAACAAAATCTTCAATATTCGGTATGTATGATTTTTTAAGGATATTAGAAATTAGAGGAATGTTTAATGGATTTTTTCTATTAAATAATAATACCCAAACTATTAAATCACATGTTTCATCATTATTTAGAGAAATAATATTTTATTTACATAATTTATTATAAACCACCCATCTACACCACTTATAAATCACACCCTTCAACACACCTTTTCCCCCACTTATGACTCCATACCTATCCAATGATGTGACAAAATTAATCTCTTATTTCCCCTATAAACATTTTAGATCTTCTAATATTATAAAAATATCACCCCTAGAAGCTTAAGGTATATTACTAAGGAGGCATCTCAAGGAGTAATGGAAGTTTCATATTCAATGCTCTTTTAATATATTTACTGATTCATTTGTACCGACTTTTCATAGATTTATTGAACTAAAATTCCACCATAAAATTTAGAATATAATTATATATTAATTTTAATAATATAATCATATAATTCATAAAAATCCATTTTTTAATTGTTTATAACATTTATTCCATCATGGTTGGTTTTTACCTTATATATGGACAATGTTATGATCTATTTTTCATTCCATAGATGGATGGTTTTAAAAATGGATTTTATGAATAAATATAATACATATAACATTATTAAGATACTTTAATGAAATCTTTTTCATTATATATATAATACTAACAATAAAAGATTGATGGTATTTTAATAACTAAAATAAAAACATCGAAGTATTTCTCATAATTTGAATATATTATGGAGCATCTGTTAAATTGTAGTACTTTTACACTAAAATAATGATAAATAATAACTAGTTATAAACTTCTAGATATCATGGAACTATTTGAAAGCACAGTTGACCATTATCAACATTCCAAATTAGATTTTGATCCATAAACGGGACATCCAAAATTTATTGACATGAAAAAAATTAATGAAAATGAATGAATATTTTATGTGATAAAAAATGGAAACTAATATACGTAATAAATATTAAAGAGTTTTCTATGTAATCAAACATCATATGTAATTGAACTATTAAGGAGGATAGAAGAGTACAGATTAGAGTCAAGTGATCACATGTAGGGAGACATTTGTTCCTTCAAGGCTGAAAAAATTAATAATTTATAAAAATACACAAAAAATGAAACTAACTAAATAAAAATAGAAAGTGGAGAGTTCAATGTCGAAAGCAAAAAAGATGATTTAATTAGGTTTACAGTTTTTTATATAAAATTAATTTTTTTAATTTTATTTAAAGATGAGGGAGAGAAAGATTTTTTTCATTTTTATTATCAATGATAGAAAGGGGAAAAAATTGTGTTTTGGAAATAGTTTAGGAAAACATGAATGAAGAAACAGATTTGGGTTTTGAAAATCATTTGAGAAATACATGGTAATTTCTTATACATTTAGAGCTTAGGTGAAAATTGATTTATAAGTTTAGATGATTAATTCATGGTTGGTGTTAGATTATGGATAAAGAGGATCCAATGGTTATGGTATCACTTCCTTAGTAACAATATACTATATTTCCAATGGTTAGGATATTTATGGTTTTAATGAAATAACTTTACAAGAATTACATACAAAAACATTATTACCCTAGACTATTCAATGGTCATGAAATAGTTTTAGGAAATCAGTTTCACAATTTTAAAGTGTCCTCTCCAGGTTTATCAATAAATGGTTATGATTAAAAGGATACATAAAGGGATTATAATTTTTAATTTGTAATTTTAGAATCCTTACATGAATAAGATAAATAAAATAAAATACAAAATTATCTCCCCCTTCTCTACAATTTTCCTCAAAGATGTTTGGAATTATCTGCTAATGCAATTATTGAGGTAGTAATAGGGAAGGAAGAATGAAAAATAAAATCATAATGAATGGCATAATGAAACGTTGGTCATGGACCCTGCACTCTTCAGCAACATAGCCCATGATTTGGTCTCTGTATTGATTCAAAGAAGTTGTAGTTTGGTCATTTATTTTTTGATTTTAGGTTTTCTGGTTTGTGTTTAATTTAATCATTATTTCAATAAAAAATTAGGAACTGGGCATCAAAGTTGTTATATGGAAGGGTGGGTCATATGTTTACTCCAATATTTCCATTTCTATCTTCATTATAGCATTTTATATCGTGAATAGTAATTTTTCATCATATTATTTCATGACCCATCTCAACATGAGTGAATTTATAGTGTAAATCGACACTCTAAATCATTCAGGTTGTGTCATGTTTTGATGAATATTCATCACACTATTTCCCATGGAATTTTCTTTTCGAGCTTTATTTCCTATTTCCCATGTATTGAAACCTTTTTTACAACATTTTAACATCATAAAATGGACATTAAATATGTAAAAAGTAATTTTATGTCCATTAATTCTCTATCCCATCCTAATTCTTTAGTTATGAAACATGTAATTTACTATGATGATATATTGATGTGGAAATCTATCTTTAGGTGGGAATATTAATAGTTTTTGGGTCTGCAAGATCATTTATCATAAAACATTTTATCCTTTCATAATTAAACAAATCCATTAAATATGAAAGAAAAAATTATACATTTTAATCACAATACATATTTATTTTAATACATAAAGGATTTAATTTAATGTATTTATTATCAAAACCCAATGTAAGGGATGTCCCTCACATTCTTATTTAATTTTAATAGAATATCTCCTTCTCTATCTTTCTCAAAGTCCATATATTTCCTTTTATTCTTTGCACTTATGTTGTTGTCTTTTACTTTATTTATACTTAATTTGTTCATACTAATTCATTTTATCATTATTTTATTGGTATTTTCATGATTTATAGGTTCCCTTTCTACTCATACTCGCTAACCAGGAACTTCCCTATTAAAATATTAGTTTTAATAAAGCTCTCTAATAAATATTATTATTACTTAAAAAATAATAATTCAAAAAAAATATTCCTTTTAATATATTTTTTTGTGAAATTTTTTATTATTTTATCTCATTTCAGTATAGGTTTCCAGTTTTTTAAAACATCATTTAAAATGATCATTTCAATACCTACCATGTTATCTCTTTTTATGATTTTACTTTCTCTATGGGCTATAATATCTAAAAATATGACCATAGACATATATTATGGATTAATACATCTTTATCTAGGTATCATTTATGATATTTCAATACATTAATGTATTTTGATATGGTTGTGTATTTCAATTCACTCTCTAGTGTTTTATCAAGGTTATTCTTATATATGATTTATTTTATTGTGGAATGCATATGAAAGAAAATTTAATGATGAAATGGGTGAACCCAAAAAATATTTATACCCCTAATAAATTATGTTGTTATTAAAAATAAATACATACCATATAAGGTGCATAGGATTTTATTCTAGAACATTATGTTTTTATGTCTTCGAAATGAGCCTCAATTTTTTTTATGACGATAACTTTCTTGCTTCTGCCACATAATTATGATGTCATGATATTATGAAATAATTTCACTTATACAATTTTATGTGATGGAATTTGATATGGATTCCTGGGGATGTTTCCATCTAATTATTGGACATGAAAAAAATATGTCATTAAAATAAATTCACATATTTTTTAGGTTTAGAGTTTTAGAGAATTTGGACAAAAATATAACTAAAAATCCACATTTTTGTAACTAAATCTTTTCCCAATATATAATAAACTACATAATATATATATATATATAAAGTCGTCAAAATCTCTCAGAAATTTTATTTACATGATAATATTCTAGACACATCATACCTATTACTTTTCTTCATAACTTGGGGAAATGAAAACCTAAGATAGTGGTGAGCTCTGATGAGGCATAACATTGAAAAGTAGATAAAACATGAAAATGAGACATCCAAGTGAATATTACCAAATTTTTTCATTAAGGTGTTGTAAAATTACAATATAAATGTTATTCAAAACCGTGGAACATAACCCATGTATCCTGAAAATTTAATCTATATAGATTAATTTATTAACCAATTCCTTAATTTTCTATAATGGTTAACCCTTAATTACCAATAATTTTCACAAATCTATCACAAAACATTAATAAGGAATACAACCAATGTATCCTGAACATGTTTTTTCTAGATATTAATTATTTACACAATGCATTGGAGTGTTATTAGGGAACCCCAATCGAATTTATAACATTATGTGTACAATATATGAAAATAAACAAAATTTTATCATACTATAATTAAATAAATAATTAAATTGATTATAAGATAACACCCAACCCGAGTATAAGTCATATAGAGAATGAAGTTGGATGGTACCATAGGATATTATCACAAGAATTAATATATAATGTTGATATATGTGAAAATACCATTTTAATTTCCACCAAAAAATAACTTTGAAAAAATAATTGGAAACCCCACTATAAATTTTAAAAAAATTACAAATTAGGAATATTTAGAAAACCACATTAAAACATATTATGGTTACTTAATTTAACAAAATTGTAATCATAGTGAAATTATGTTTTCACATGATTGAAATATTATAAAATTGACTTTTGAAAACATTTTTTATATTTTTCAAAAATAGATGAAGTTACGGGTCACATACAATTTTTTTTCAAAATAATGAAGTGATTTTTTTTTGAACAATTTTACATTTTAAAACAAACTCTTAAATAATAGATACAAAAAAAACAAAAGTGTCTCCCAAGTAAATATATAATGGAATTTATAAAATTAAAAGGAATGTAAAACCATTTTATTATTTTAATATATATTTATTAAAATCCCATATCATAAAAAGATAAATAAATATCTCTTATAGAAATAGAAGATTGTAAATATAAAGGTTACATGAAATAAAACATAATTGGGATTTCGAATATAAATTATAATTATATTTAGAAGGAAAATATAGATAATGATAGGAAAAAATATTATAGAGGATGGGAATTACTATCACTAATGATGTAATTTTTCAAACAGAATTTTATCATATTGAAAGATATGAATTAAAAATTATTTTTCCCTTAGAAAGAATGAGAAATAAAAATGAAATAAAATCCTAGTCAGGATGAAATAGATCATGGAGGGAAAAAATCAAGAAGAATCATTACATGTAAAATAATGTATATTTTAAATGGTTTTAGGGGTAATAAAAGCACAGGTAGGGCATGACCTACTTAGTTTTTTTCTCATGATTGATTATTAATTTGTTTTGTACATAATAAAAAATATCATGAATGCTGGAATTGAATCAAATTTTAATTAGGATGAAACAGAATAATTAAATAGAAGGGTAATCATAAAATGATTTACAATTTATTTATGAATTTAAATAATCGACTGATGAGGAATTAATTATTTGTTTATTAATATGATGTCTCTAAATCATTTAGTTGTTACATCACATGAATAATGTAAATATTCAAATCATTTGTTATCCAAACTGGAACCATGAACCTCTAAGAGATGGTATATGATGGTCTGAGTGATATCATGGAATACCCTAATCTGTACTCCATTTTCATATGATGTCCAAAGAAGAGCTTCAAAAAAGGACACTCCTTGATTTCCATCGGATTACGAGGGGTGTTAGAGGCGGTACCCTCTCTATTATGGAGACCATTATTGAAGAGTATCTCTCTGTATTCAAGGATTCTCCATAATTTACTGTGTGCAACAAAAAAAATTCTAGTATTATAGTTAGAAATAATATAATTGGATTTAAATAATTCTGGGGTTAGAAAATAAAATTATACACATGCCATTCTTATTTATTTTATCCCAATGTAATCTAATGTTTATGATAATAATATCAACATTTATTTACATTATAAAAATAAGTAAGTTAATTAAATTATTTTATTGAAAAAATTGTTTAAAAATTATTCAAATTATATTAAATATATATTATATCTCATCAAACCTTTAAAAGCAGTCTGTCATTCCTCTAATAATTAAATTGGTCCTCGAATAATCACTACATATTTAAAGAATAAATATCACTGAATTGTTATATAATAAATAAATTAATATTATATTCCCTAAAAAATTAAATTTTTAGTAAATATTATACTCACATATATTCTTTACTAACCCTTGTTATATAATATGTATGATCAAGAAGAAAAGAATAATTATTAAACCATGTATGAGAATAATATTTATCTCGTATGTTAAAAAAATAATATTTAATATTTAACTCATATTCTGAATAAAATTAGTATGTGAACCTCTAGATCTCTTTCCTAGTTGCCTTAGGTAGATATTCCAACATTCTAAGGTAAGAATATAGAAACAAACCTTGCTACCAATAGATTAATAAGTTGATTTCATAATGATACATGTCCTTGTATTAATTATTGCTATGTAATATAATGCATTTATCATTATATGTCTGATAAAGTAGGATGCATGTTGGTGTATTCCACCTATATGCTTGATGTCTCTTTCCTTTACATTATTAAAATGAACCTTCGCATAGAACAACATGGTTATGGATTCATTTAGGCTATTTAAATATAAAAAATGTTCCCAATAAATTAAATTAAATTAAAAATATTTGGAAATACATTCTCACATTATTTATTAATGTTGTATCACTCATAACGCACCCAATAAATCATACTTTACTAAAAACGTTTTTCATTGCGGCCTTCATCAATACATCAAAGAAAACAACTAATAATATCCATTAAAAATAATTGTAATCCTTATGGTTCAATAAACATGTTCATATATAAGAACATCTAGTAACACATATGATTATGGATTTCCTACTGGCGGTTTTTATTCTTATAATCATCTGCATTAAAATTTTCTAATAAAATTCACCATAATAAATTTCCTCATAGTTCTATCAGTCTACGACCTAATGATCCAATTAATTTTTTCATATAAAATGATATAATCTATATCTATAAAATATATATTTTGTTAATAATGTATTTAATCTACTAGGTTATCATCATCATATGGAACTATTATGATCATTAAGTATGATCGTTACTCTTAGGACATTGTCACATACAATATCACTATGAATAAAAATTAGAATGTCACAACTTGATTATTAATATTAAATAAATGAATATATGTAATCATAATGTCTATATTTTTTTTCTAAGGTACCCAATCCAATAATTTTGAGTTATCAAGACCCCTTAAGACATTAGTAACACGTGATATCAAAAGTTGAATGGTGGAAAGAACTCAATTTAGATTTTTATTCCCCATGAAATACATAGTAAAAGACTTTAATTACGTAATAATCACACTATATCTTGGATATAATGGTTGAAAATATGAAATATGTATCATTAAATTAAACTTTACACAAAAAACTAGTTTCCTTAATTCCATACTACCACTAAAGTACTTGAATTTCATTGATAATTTTGAAATTTTCTTCAAGTATCATTGGGAAATGAAGGGATTATGAAACATTTTTAGGATTAATGATACAAAAAATGTATAGGGTCTCTAAAATAATAAAATATCATAGAGCCTCTTTAAAATTTTGAACAAAGGGTCTCGGATAAAACGTGTGGAAGTGAGATCCCTTTATTGGTGAAAAATACACTAAAAAATATTTTTAAAAGAATGTTAGGTAAAGGGAAAGAATGGAATTTCATGAGTGTTAGGTTTGTTAGGTTTGGTAATATTAATTAGATATGTAGGTATAAATTTACATCATAGAAATGGTATTTTATAAGGTCTATGTCTCACATTGATTTAGTAAAAATATATCCACATTAGATTACCAATTTTTACACATATTAATCTTGATTAAAATTTAACCACGGTAAATATTTTATTAATAAAAATATAAGATTAAAATTTATATGGAATTTATATGTGATATGTCTGAATTATAAAATCCATTTAATCTTACAAAATCACAATATATGTGTGAAAATTAATATTTAAATTATAACATATAAAGTTTTATATTTTTTTTCTACAAAAAATTAAATTTTAATCATTTAGTGTTCTTAATATTATTTAAAATTGATTAATAGTTAAAAATATGTTATTTTATTGTTCTATATGTTTAATTATAATATTAGATTCTATTTTTAAAATAGATCAATATAATTTAAAAGAACACTATCAAGAAAAGTATAATTCCTTGAAAAATAATTAATTTACCATGGTAACTAATATTTACATTTGAAAATTACTTTTATAATGAGAAATAAAATTAGACCCATTATAAAATTTGAAAATTCGATTACAAATATTCAATTCATTTTATCAGATAAAATTTTTAAAAGTAATAAAAATAAATTTTAATATAAGCGTTCATTACATATAAAATCAACATTTAAAAAAATGAACCTTATATTATTGCAATGTAAACTTTACATGGACATCAAAAACTATTGGATGGAAAAAATTGATAAAAATGAGGTTTTTAGTTCTTTATATGTGTTTATACATCATTATAAGATTTAAGGTCATTTTATATGTGCACCCAAATTTCCTATAAAACTAGTCATGGAGGGAAACCATTTAATAGAAATTTAGATCACCTTATTAATTATTTATTTTATATTAAAATATTTAAAATCATAAAATTTCTCTAATGTGATATGTAATGATTATTGATTCTTCATCATGATTTTGGAACTGTTACCATGTGTCTAGTAATTGTAGTGGAAGATTTTGTTTAATATATTAATACATTTCTATTCTCACCCATTTATATTTTTCCTTTTTTACTCTTTAGGATTAGTGTTTTCATGATGTAATCTTCTTATTATACAATGTTTATCCACGAATATTCTACTCAGGTGTAAGTTATTAAATCACGGAATAACATTTCAACTGCAATCCGAAGATTAAGAATTTATTATGGAAGAAAAATGGAGGAAGACTAAATGAATGGTTTCAATCAATTTTATGGAGAAGAATAAGTAGTGAAAATTGAAAAATTAAGGAAAAAACACTCATATTGTATAATTTACACTAATTTATTGGGGTATAACCAAGTGTCATTATGAGTCTAATTATTGTGAAAAAATACTAGATTTATGAATAGATTAAAATTAGTTTAATAATAACCAATAAAATAATTTTTTTGGGATGGAGGTCACGCGTCGATATATTTTGATAAACCACTTTATAAATTTCATTTGAAAACTGAAGTACTAAGTCATTATAAAGTCACTATATTAAAAGGAACCCACCATTGGTTCTTAAAAAGCAATGCACACCCTTGTAAGTCACATGTATCCATTAAATAAATTTTTAAGAACCAAATTAACTTTTAATGTCATGAAATCATGTAATAAAATACCATAAACGATTTTTTTAAATGTTAGCTGTACATGGTAGTTGAAAAATAAATTTAAAATAAAGGTTTTCATATAAAAACAATAGAAACCAATGGAAAACAAGTAAAAGAAGGTTTCTATTTAAAATATATTTATATAAAATATAATAATTTCATTATTAATCTAAAACCAAGTTTAAAGAGTCGTTAAATCAATGTTTAATATTTTAATGAACTATTCAATAGAGAAACCCATGCAATGAGATACCATATCCACAATGTGGGACAATAAACTGCAACAACAAGGGCCAACATGCCTAAAGAGTCTAGGAGGATGGGAACTAAGAATGAGAGAGGGAGGTTGAAGGGGGGTTTGTGTTTCCCTCTGGGAGGGGAACCACTAGGGCGAGGGAGGTCAGGGGGGGCTCTACGTCGTTGTTGGGAAGGGGGAGGTTGGAGAGGGTCACATGGGTTGGGGTCAACACCAAGGATGGAGGAGGAATATAAGAGGAGGTTTTTTGAATTGATATTGGGGAGAGGGAGGTTAGAGGGTTTTTGTGTCACGAGGTTATGGTCATACAGGGAGTAAGGGAGGATTGGGTTCAGGGTCTGCTCGTGTAGAGGGAGTAGGGTAGGGGGAGTAAATAAGGGTTTTTCTAAAACACTTCATAGAAGACTACTGGAAACCACCGCAAATTATTAAAATAAAAAATATCATAATTTTAACAAAACTTCAAATATTTTTTTTCTTAATCGAATTAATTTTTTTTCATTTAATAGAATGACCGCTAATTAACTCCCCCTAACCTGGGTTTTCTTTGTTGTTCTTGAACAAGTTTTTTCTTCTAGAAGTGTGAAATGAAATTTATATACTATGTGGAACATAGAAATTTATTAGTAGGCTTATTATCCGTTTTTATTGAATTAAAATTTCAATACTATTAGAATTGGTGACCTCTTGAATTCAATTTTGATATTTTATACTAGAAAACATGTATAGTTTAAGAATTGTTGTATTTGACACATTAATATTTTTATACATATTTTTATTCATATTATAATGATTTTGATAAGAATTTGATCAATATTCCACTATAATTGATCAATTATTGATATAGTGGTAAATTGAAATTATGTAAATAATATGGATTGAAATGTAGTATTTTAGAGGATTATTTTAGTGAAGAATATGTTGGGGTTTTTTACATCAATTTTTTAGTTTTATGTAAAAATTAGGGAATCCCATGAAGACCTAAACCATGTAGGCTTACTGACCACCTAGCCTTCCCAGAATGGCTAGCCAGTTAAGCTATCCCTCTAATAAAAACACTCAGGATTTAAGGGAACATGACCCATTTTGAGGAGACCATAGAGAGTAGAGTCAGTATTAAGCCCAAATGGGCCACATAGTGTGGTGTGGTCCATAGATTGTGTGAACAATGTAACCATGATACCATCATAGAGTGGGCTTCTTAGAAAACAATCTCACCATTTAACATATAAATGGAAGTGGTGCATAACTTCAATTATAATGTGGGATAGCTGAATGTTGTTAATATTTATACTTAACCAATATGACATCATTTTGTATAATTTTTCCACTCACCATCATTTAGAGAGAACTCACTTCCCCCATTACTGTCTCCACCGCATGATGTTGCCGCCACTGCCACAGAAGCTCACTGAAACCACCATGGTAGCCACCATGGGAGCTCCATCTCAACTCGATCACTAGAATTAACACCTCAGACTTCCATGGAAGAACATTGGGACCTCGGATGAGCTCCCTGAAGTCCATTTCGAGTCTTTATCCATCCACTATAAAGGCCATATGATTTGAGTATCCACCAATTCCTTCTTCACTACTTCACGTACTTATAACTATGGTGCATTTCATGTTTCACCATGCCCATGTCTATGAGTTATGATGTCGAATATCGAGTCGACATCATGTTGTAGTCCACCTAATGCGAATATCAGAAATCCTATCATCTATGGGACATATGTGAAAATCTTTATGAGATATTGTGATTGAAAATTGATCATATGGAATCCACGACTCAAGATTTAATGAAAATATGGAATATGTTTAAATAATATAGAAACAAGGAAACCTCTATAAATAATGGAGTAATTTCCACTACTAATTTGATTGGACACCATAGAGGAGGAGAAACCTAAATGTGATTATTTCAATTTTTTGTTCCTTTTTATATTATTTTTAATTATTCATAGTTTTATATTTGGTGTAATATTATTGGGTTTTTGTGGAATAACACATGAATTCTATCTTTTGTTCATGTGTTTCCCACAAATTTCTCCTCCGATTTTTATTCGCATTTTATTCTAGGTTTTCATATTATTTCTCCCATCTATTTTATTTTCGTATATTCCCACTATATCTCATTCTCATTTTCATTTTCATTATTTATTCAATTTTTTTATTTCGGATTATTCTTCATTTTCTCTTCCCAATGGTGACCTCTTAACCTTGGTTAGGGATTACCTAAGGATTTTCTTGGAGGTGTTATATGGGGTTCCATGAATTATTCACATAAATTCTAATTCTTTACAAATGTTTTTGGTGATAAATGATGATGTCATGGGTGTCATGATTTTCAATCATGAAACTAAAATCAAACTCACTTCTATTATTTATTTATGTAATTTCCCTTACATATATTTGACATAAGAACATCATTTAATGAAGCTGATTCATTCAATAGATAAAATAGATTATGATGGTGCAAGGTCTTGGATGGTGTCATGGACTCAATTGAGGTGTATTATCAACCTAGATTACATGAGGAGGTTGAATAATGATTTTCTAGGTATTGAAAATTTTACAACAACTAGACTAAAGAATATCTGTTTAGGATTGATATTTCATAATTAATCTATCAAGACGAGTTTATATAGGAATAAGAAGAATTATAGAATCCATAAACCAAACCACAAAGACTAATTAATCTCTTCAGAATCATTCATTTCATATTATTATATTTTATCATATGATGTATTTTCTAAAATTTAATTATTTTCATGAAATAATAAAATCAAAAAAATATATAGTTCATAGGTTAATTATATTTTGTATGTTAAAAAACTATGAATATACTCAAGTGAGATGACCATCGTTAGCTACTGTACTACAGTAGTAAAAAACTAGAAAATTTATTTTTCCACACCGCGCAACAGAGATGAGTCATATCTCTTAGAAAATATTGAAAAATTAATATTTTTATGTCACTATGTCTGACTCAATCCTAATCCTCAAAAAACCTAAAATCATCCAAAACATTCATAATCAGTGTTTTGAGATGGTAAAGTATAAAATAAGGAATGATGGTGAAATATAACACATAATATGTATTATACATACACCGAGAGAAAATCCATAATGAACAATGATTAAAATGAATAAGTAGAGGAGAGAGAATATCATTAGATTCTATAGTAGATCTCTAAAATCGTCCAAAATCATGAGGATCTCAATGGTGAAGAAGAGGATGTACTAAATTGATCCATGATAAATTTCATGATATAACCCTTAAAAATTTCCCAGCATCCTGGTCATGGAGTGACCATCACTATTACATCAAGACACTTAAAATGAGGTCCATATCATGATGTGTCCCACTAGGGTCGTGATGCAACAATTGTTTTGGGTGCTTACTAAATATAATCATGAATTTTCCATAGTGGTCATATCATGATAGCCTACAAATTGAAGACCTCACTGCGTGACTCTGCACCACCAAGTCTTAGGTCTTTTATTATACATATTTCTATTCTATGATACCCTCACCAATGTCAGGGTCCCATGTAATGATAAATTCTTACATATGGAACATCACTAATTTCATTATCCTAAAGACTCACAAAATTAAATCCCCTAATCAGTATTTATCTTCCACATTCATACCATTCATCAAATCATGGTTCCTCAGAAAACAACGTGACCCTAGATTAGCCACCAACAACACTGTGACTCCTAGTACTCATGTCATGACTAACTAGTTCTATATAATTGCATCTCCAATCCAAGGATAAATTCCCAAATCTCATTCTTCGTCCACCACTAATACTCTGAAAAACCCAAAAACATAATGATTCGGAAAATTCAACAAAAATATAATTTAAGAATTACTTGAAATTAAATATGAATTAAATATAATTTTGGATTAAATTGATGTAGAAACATTTATTTCATGTTCATGCCAAGCCACTGCTCAATTTCTCTTGTAAATCTAATGTAATTTCATTCCACAATGGTTAAACTGATATATCAATATTTTCATTCCTATACAGAGAAACTCTGTTCAAGTAAATATGAAATTATCTAGGAAATATATGAGGTAATCCCATTTATTGTCTTCACTATATGATTACTCCTCCACAGTTACATTAAAACCAAATTAATCTCACCAAAGATGGTTAGGAAATGAATTATCCTAATATAGTTTATAAAAAATCTATTTTATTCACATGTAGATTCCAAGAACCCCATTTATTCCTCTGTGAACCATTATCCTCACATTAGAGTAACATTTTTAACAACTAAATCAATACCACCGTGAATTAAAATTAGAGTACATAAACATTTAAATGTATAATAATAATCTATTTAGTAAAAAAAATATTTTGGACATTTTTCTAATAAACCCACCAATAACAATAAAATATATTTAAAATGCGACCTTTACCCAAATATTAGGAATATAATGGGAACAAGAAAAATAAATTATAAAGAAGCATTTATTGAAATATGTTTTCTATCACATGATATTTGAAATATTAAAATAATATGTATTTATTATTTAAAAAAAATATAATTAATTTTCTAAAATAAAAAATTCAGAAAAATGAGTTAAACATAAGGAAAATATATATTTTAAACAATGAATGAATTATAATATCTTTTTTGAAAATAAATATGTTTAATTTTCATTCAAAAAATAAAATCTAACATAAAGATATATTATCATATAATGGATTGACATAATATTAAATATTTATATAAAAATGATAATATTTTTTTATGATCCCATATTAAAATTTTCAATGAGTCGGAAAACCATTCATATCTTGTGATAAATATGAATTTTAATTAAACATTTAATTCCTCATACATAGAAATTTATTTTGTAAGATAGAGTTCATTTCTATAATCTTATTTGGCGATTTGATAGACAATGAAATAGAAAAATATATATAATTCATGGAATATAGTACATTGGGACATGCCAGGGTCGTCTCTCTTGATGAATCAAGCTGAACACTCATTGTGATAACCCTTATATTTTTTATGTGTTTCATAAATTAATAATTATTATATAAATGAGGGGGTATGTGATGGATTAATGAATGTATAAATTTTAAAAATAAAAAAAATTGTCAAATTATCTAGTAATTAGAAAACAACTACTCTTAAGACCAGTACTAATGGGTTCCCTTTATTTCCCTATATATCAGTCGAATCCTCATTGAATTTTCTCAATCCAAAATATTCATGACCATTATTCAAAATAAATTTTATATGTAAATTTTCATTTAATTAGAAAATCCTTATGTTCACCCATTATCCACTACCTTAGTAGGATGAAAATGGAATGATAATTTCCACAATAATGTAGTCCATGAACTCCCCTAGAAATAAACTTCTCACCATTATACATCCAACACACTAATCTTATCAGGAATTAGTGAGTTAAACAAATTAAGGGTAAATAATTGTGAATGGATGGAACAATGTAAAAATTAATCTAGTGTGGGAGAAAATTTCATTAGCCACTGGACCTTGTGAGTCCTAAATTGTTAAAGATCAAACTTGATATAAAACATGAATACATAATAGCTCATTTAAATCCAAAAGTTCCTCTCTCAAACAAACCTTCTAGTAAGATATCCATAATCGTGGAGGTAAAAATTAAAATATGAAATTTAAAATAAAATAACTAGAGAGGCATCCTGAACAAGATAAAACATATTAAATTACAAATAACAAAATATAAAAGTATATAAAAAATATCTACATGAATAAATGGAAAAAGGATATGGTATAAAATTATTTACGAGTGGGGAAGGGAAAATTATTTTTTGGAACCAAAATACCTTCTTTATCATCATAAAAATTATTGTTACAAAACCTTATCGTACTTATATATATTCCCTATTTATTGGTTTAATGGTGTATATGCGAGCATAAGTCAAATCATATCATTATATAATTTCCTAAAATATTCTCCAATGAACAATACATCCATTCATTTTTCGATGAATTAATAATGGAAACTTTGATGATCCTTTCATAATTTTATATGTAAACTTTATGAGGGAGTTGTTTTAGGTTGAATCAAAATAATTATGTTTTGACCCAATGTAAGAACTAACACTTGATTTTACAGTGGATGTTTCATTACACATCACCTTAAAAATATTATTTATTATTTAGTATTATATACATCACCAAAGCATAAAAGAATAATATATTATATATCAATTAGGGGATCTTGACTCTTCATCAATGTTAACTGTTAATCTCTTATGAATTAGGTAAAAATATTGCATATAATCTAAGACAATATTATATACCATCTATGAATATTATATATTAAGGTTTCATGAAATTCTTATCCATTAGTGAAAATGAAAATATTCTTAAACATCAAAATGGGTCCTTTTGGAAAATACTTTCAAATTAACACTATTATGTGTCATCTAAATTACTCTGATATAAGGGACATTACATGACTTTGGGTTTTTCCCTTGGTTATAAATTCCATCCAACATGGTCAGAATTACTTTGAATCTAGTGAATCCCATGTATACAACTAAAAATACATTAAACCCCCTTTTATGTATATTAATTATTGAAATAAACTTAAAAATTAATAAATGAATTAAAATTGTGTGCATTATCCGATTAAAAATAATTTCCCAATTTAATCCCAAACAACAAAAAATGTAATTTTATCTCTAAAATAAAAAAATGTGTGGGAAAATTGGAAATAAATAAATTTATTTGAAACATCATGTTAAAATTTTCTACAAGAAAATCTTTGGTATTTTTTATAAATATTAAAATATGTATTTTACATTTAAAATGACATATAAGTAACAAAATCTTCAATATTGGGTATGTATGATTTTTTAAGGATATTAGAAATTAGAGGAATGTTTAATGGATTTTTTCTATTAAATAATAATACCCAAACTATTAAATCACATGTTTCATCATTATTTAGAGAAATAATATTTTATTTACATAATTTATTATAAACCACCCATCTACACCACTTATAAATCACACCCTTCAACACACCTTTTCCCCCACTTATGACTCCATACCTATCCAATGATGTGACAAAATGAATCTCTTATGTCCCCTATAAACATTTTAGATCTTCTAATATTATAAAAATATCACCCCTAGAAGCTTAAGGTATATTACTAAGGAGGCATCTCAAGGAGTAATGGAAGTTTCATATTCTATGCTCTTTTAATATATTTACTGATTCATTTGTACCGACTTTTCATAGATTTATTGAACTAAAATTCCACCATAAAATTTAGAATATAATTATATATTAATTTTAATAATATAATCATATAATTCATAAAAATCCATTTTTTAATTGTTTATAACATTTATTCCATCATGGTTGGTTTTTACCTCATATATGGACAATGTTATGATCTATTTTTCATTCCATAGATGGATGGTTTTAAAAATGGATTTTATGAATAAATATAATACATATAACATTATTAAGATACTTTAATGAAATCTTTTTCATTATATATATAATACTAACAATAAAAGATTGATGGTATTTTAATAACTAAAATAAAAACATCGAAGTATTTCTCATAATTTGAATATATTATGGAGCATCTATTAAATTGTAGTACTTTTACACTAAAATAATGATAGATAATAACTAGTTATAAACTTCTAGATATCATGGAACTATTTGAAAGCACAGTTGACCATTATCAACATTCCAAATTAGATTTTGATCCATAAACGGGACATCCAAAATTTATTGACATGAAAAAAATTAATGAAAATGAATGAATATTTTATGTGATAAAAAATGGAAACTAATATACGTAATAAATATTAAAGAGTTTTCTATGTAATCAAACATCATATGTAATTGAACTATTAAGGAGGATAGAAGAGTACAGATTAGAGTCAAGTGATCACATGTAGGGAGACATTTGTTCCTTCAAGGCTGAAAAAATTAATAATTTATAAAAATACACAAAAAATGAAACTAACTAAATAAAAATAGAAAGTGGAGAGTTCAATGTCGAAAGCAAAAAAGATGATTTAATTAGGTTTACAGTTTTTTATATAAAATTAATTTTTTTAATTTTATTTAAAGATGAGGGAGAGAAAGATTTTTTTCATTTTTATTATCAATGATAGAAAGGGGAAAAAATTGTGTTTTGGAAATAGTTTAGGAAAACATGAATGAAGAAACAGATTTGGGTTTTGAAAATCATTTGAGAAATACATGGTAATTTCTTATACATTTAGAGCTTAGGTGAAAATTGATTTATAAGTTTAGATGATTAATTCATGGTTGGTGTTAGATTATGGATAAAGAGGATCCAATGGTTATGGTATCACTTCCTTAGTAACAATATACTATATTTCCAATGGTTAGGATATTTATGGTTTTAATGAAATAACTTTACAAGAATTACATACAAAAACATTATTACCCTAGACTATTCAATGGTCATGAAATAGTTTTGGGAAATCAGTTTCACAATTTTAAAGTGTCCTCTCCAGGTTTATCAATAAATGGTTATGATTAAAAGGATACATAAAGGGATTATAATTTTTAATTTGTAATTTTAGAATCCTTACATGAATAAGATAAATAAAATAAAATACAAAATTATCTCCCCCTTCTCTACAATTTTCCTCAAAGATGTTTGGAATTATCTGCTAATGCAATTATTGAGTTAGTAATAGGGAAGGAAGAATGAAAAATAAAATCATAATGAATGGCATAATGAAACGTTGGTCATGGACCCTGCACTCTTCAGCAACATAGCCCATGATTTGGTCTCTGTATTGATTCAAAGAAGTTGTAGTTTGGTCATTTATTTTTTGATTTTAGGTTTTCTGGTTTTTTTTAAATTTAATCATTATTTCAATAAAAAATTAGGAACTGGGCATCAAAGTTGTTATATGGAAGGGTGGGTCATATGTTTACTCCAATATTTCCATTTCTATCTTCATTATAGCATTTTATATCGTGAATAGTAATTTTTCATCATATTATTTCATGACCCATCTCAACATTAGTGAATTTATAGTGTAAATCGACACTCTAAATCATTCAGGTTGTGTCATGTTTTGATGAATATTCATCACACTATTTCCCATGGAATTTTCTTTTCGAGATTTATTTCCTATTTCCCATGTATTGAAACCTTTTTTACAACATTTTAACATCATAAAATGGACATTAAATATGTAAAAAGTAATTTTATGTCCATTAATTCTCTATCCCATCCTAATTCTTTAGTTATGAAACATGTAATTTACTATGATGATATATTGATGTGGAAATCTATCTTTAGGTGGGAATATTAATAGTTTTTGGGTCTGCAAGATCATTTATCATAAAACATTTTATCCTTTCATAATTAAACAAATCCATTAAATATGAAAGAAAAAATTATACATTTTAATCACAATACATATTTATTTTAATACATAAAGGATTTAATTTAATGTATTTATTATCAAAACTCAATGTAAGGGATGTCCCTCACATTCTTATTTAATTTTAATAGAATATCTCCTTCTCTATCTTTCTCAAAGTCCATATATTTCCTTTTATTCTTTGCACTTATGTTGTTGTCTTTTACTTTATTTATACTTAATGTGTTCATACTAATTCATTTTATCATTATTTTATTGGTATTTTCATGATTTATAGGTTCCCTTTCTACTCATACTCGATAACCAGGAACTTCCCTATTAAAATATTAGTTTTAATAAAGCTCTCTAATAAATATTATTATTACTTAAAAAATAATAATTAAAAAAAATATTCCTTTTAATATATTTTTTTGTGAAATTTTTTATTATTTTATCTCATTTCAGTATAGGTTTCCAGTTTTTTAAAACATCATTTAAAATGATCATTTCAATACCTACCATGTTATCTCTTTTTATGATTTTACTTTCTCTATGGGCTATAATATCTAAAAATATGACCATAGACATATATTATGGATTAATACATCTTTATCTAGGTATCATTTATGATATTTCAATACATTAATGTATTTTGATATGGTTGTGTATTTCAATTCACTCTCTAGTGTTTTATCAAGGTTATTCTTATATATGATTTATTTTATTGTGGAATGCATATGAAAGAAAATTTAATGATGTAATGGGTGAACCCAAAAATATTTATACCCCTAATAAATTATGTAGTTATTAAAAATAAATACATACCATATAAGGTGCATAGGAATTTATTCTAGAACATTATGTTTTGATGTCTTCGAAATGAGCCTCAATTTTTTTTATGACGATAACTTTCTTGCTTCTGCCACATAATTATGATTTCATGATATTATGAAATAATTTCACTTATACAATTTTATGTGATGGAATTTGATATGGATTCCTGGGGATGTTTCCATCTAATTATTGGACATGAAAAAAATATGTCATTAAAATAAATTCACATATTTTTTAGGTTTAGAGTTTTTGAGAATTTGGACAAAAGTATAACTAAAAATCCACATTTTTGTAACTAAATATTTTCCCAATATATAATAAACTACATAATATATATATATATATATAAAGTCGTCAAAATCTCTCAGAACTTTTATTTACATGATAATATTCTAGACACATCATACCTATTACTTTTCTTCATAACTTGGGGAAATGAAAACCTAAGATAGTGGTGAGCTCTGATGAGGCATAACATTGAAAAGTAGATAAAACATGAAAATGAGACATCCAAGTGAATATTACCAAATTTTTTCATTAAGGTGTTGTAAAATTACAATATAAATGTTATTCAAAACCGTGGAACATAACCCATGTATCCTGAAAATTTAATCTATATAGATTAATTTATTAACCAATTCCTTAATTTTCTATAATGGTTAACCCTTAATTACCAATAATTTTCACAAAGCTATCACAAAACATTAATAAGGAATACAACCAATGTATCCTGAACATGTTTTTTCTAGATATAAATTATTTACACAATGCATTGGAGTGTTATTATGGAACCCCAATCGAATTTATAACATTATGTGTACAATATATGAAAATAAACAAAATTTTATAATACTATAATTAAATAAATAATTAAATTGACTATAAGATAACACCCAACCCGAGTATAAGTCATATAGAGAATGAAGTTGGATGGTACCATAGGATATTATCACAAGAATTAATATATAATGTTGATATATGTGAAAATACCATTTTAATTTCCACCAAAAAATAACTTTGAAAAAATAATTGGAAACCCCACTATAAATTTTAAAAAAATTACAAATTAGGAATATTTAGAAAACCACATTAAAACATATTATGGTTACTTAATTTAACAAAATTGTAATCATAATGAAATTATGTTTTCACATGATTGAAATATTATAAAATTGACTTTTGAAAACATTTTTTATATTTTTCAAAAATAGATGAAGTTACGGGTCACATACAATTTTTTTTCAAAATAATGAAGTGATTTTTTTTGAACAATTTTACATTTTAAAACAAACTCTTAAATAATAGATACAAAATAAACAAAAGTGTCTCCCAAGTAAATATATAATGGAATTTATAAAATTAAAAGGAATGTAAAACCATTTTATTATTTTAATATATATTTATTAAAATCCCATATCATAAAAAGATAAATAAATATCTCTTATAGAAATAGAAGATTGTAAATATAAAGGTTACATTAAATAAAACATAATTGGGATTTCGAATATAAATTATAATTATATTTAGAAGGAAAATATAGATAATGATAGGAAAAAATATTATAGAGGATGGGAATTACTATCACTAATGATGTAATTTTTCAAACAGAATTTTATCATATTGAAAGATATGAATTAAAAATTATTTTTCCCTTAGACAGAATGAGAAATAAAAATGAAATAAAATCCTAGTCAGGATGAAATAGATCATGGAGGGAAAAAATCAAGAAGAATCATTACATGTAAAATAATGTATATTTTAAATGGTTTTAGGGGTAATAAAAGCACAGGTAGGGCATGACCTACTTAGTTTTTTTCTCATGATTGATTATTAATTTTTTTTGTACATAATAAAAAATATCATGAATGCTGGAATTGAATCAAATTTTAATTAGGATGAAACAGAATAATTAAATAGAAGGGTAATCATAAAATGATTTACAATTTATTTATGAATTTAAATAATCGACTGATGAGGAATTAATTATTTGTTTATTAATATGATGTCTCTAAATCATTTAGTTGTTACATCACATGAATAATGTAAATATTCAAATCATTTGTGATCCAAACTGGAACCATGAACCTCTAAGAGATGGTATATGATGGTCTGAGTGATATCATGGAATACCCTAATCTGTACTCCATTTTCATATGATGTCCAAAGAAGAGCTTCAAAAAAGGACACTCCTTGATTTCCATCGGATTACGAGGGGTGTTAGAGGCGGTACCCTCTCTATTATGGAGACCATTATTGAAGAGTATCTCTCTGTATTCAAGGATTCCCCATAATTTACTGTGTGCAACAAAAAAATTTCTAGTATTATAGTTAGAAATAATATAATTGGATTTAAATAATTCTGGGGTTAGAAAATAAAATTATACACATGCCATTCTTATTTATTTTATCCCAATGTAATCTAATGTTTATGATAATAATATCAACATTTATTTACATTATAAAAATAAGTAAGTTAATTAAATTATTTTATTGAAAAAATTGTTTAAAAATTATTCAAATTATATTAAATATATATTATATCTCATCAAACCTTTAAAAGCAGTCTGTCATTCCTCTAATATTTAAATTGGTCCTCGAATAATCACTACATATTTAAAGAATAAATATCACTGAATTGTTATATAATAAATAAATTAATATTATATTCCCTAAAAAATTAAATTTTTAGTAAATATTATACTCACATATATTCTTTACTAACCCTTGTTATATAATATGTACGATCAAGAAGAAAAGAATAATTATTAAACCATGTATGAGAATAATATTTATCTCGTATGTTAAAAAAAATAATATTTAATATTTAACTCATATTCTGAATAAAATTAGTATGTGAACCTCTAGATCTCTTTCCTAGTTGCCTTGGGTAGATATTCCAACATTCTAAGGTAAGAATATAGAAACAAACCTTGCTACCAATAGATTAATAAGTTGATTTCATAATGATACATGTCCTTGTATTAATTATTTCTATGTAATATAATGCATTTATCATTATATGTCTGATAAAGTAGGATGCATGTTGGTGTATTCCACCTATATGCTTGATGTCTCTTTCCTTTACATTATTAAAATGAACCTTCGCATAGAACAACATGGTTATGGATTCATTTAGGCTATTTAAATATAAAAAATGTTCCCAATAAATTAAATTAAATTAAAAATATTTGGAAATACATTCTCACATTATTTATTAATGTTGTATCACTCATAACGCACCCAATAAATCATACTTTACTACAAACGTTTTTCATTGCGGCCTTCATCAATACATCAAAGAAAACAACTAATAATATCCATTAAAAATAATTGTAATCCTTATGGTTCAATAAACATGTTCATATATAAGAACATCTTGTAACACATATGATTATGGATTTCCTACTGGCGGTTTTTATTCTTATAATCATCTGCATTAAAATTTTCTAATAAAATTCACCATAATAAATTTCCTCATAGTTCTATCAGTCTACGACCTAATGTTCCAATTAATTTTTTCATATAAAATGATATAATCTATATCTATAAAATATATATTTTGTTAATAATGTATTTAATCTACTAGGTTATCATCATCATATGGAACTATTATGATCATTAAGTATGATCGTTACTCTTAGGACATTGTCACATACAATATCACTATGAAGAAAAATTAGAATGTCACAACTTGATTATTAATATTAAATAAATGAATATATGTAATCATAATGTCTATATTTTTTTTCTAAGGTACCCAATCCAATAATTTTGAGTTATCAAGACCCCTTAAGACATTAGTAACACGTGATATCAAAAGTTGAATGGTGGAAAGAACTCAATTTAGATTTTTATTCCCCATGAAATACATAGTAAAAGACTTTAATTACGTAATAATCACACTATATCTTGGATATAATGGTTGAAAATATGAAATATGTATCATAAAATTAAACTTTACACAAAAAACTAGTTTCCTTAATTCCATACTACCACTAAAGTACTTGAATTTCATTGATAATTTTGAAATTTTCTTCAAGTATCATTGGGAAATGAAGGGATTATGAAACATTTTTAGGATTAATGATACAAAAAATGTATAGGGTCTCTAAAATAATAAAATATCATATAGCCTCTTTAAAATTTTGAACAAAGGGTCTCGGATAAAACGAGTGGAAGTGAGATCCCTTTATTGGTGAAAAATACACTAAAAAATATTTTTAAAAGAATGTTAGGTAAAGGGAAAGAATGGAATTTCATGAGTGTTAGGTTTGTTAGGTTTGGTAATATTAATTAGATATGTAGGTATAAATTTACATCATAGAAATGGTATTTTATAAGGTCTATGTTTCACATTGATTTAGTAAAAATATATCCACATTAGATTACAAATTTTTACACATATTAATCTTGATTAAAATTTAACCACGGTAAATATTTTATTAATAAAAATATATGATTAAAATTTATATGGAATTTATATGTGATATGTCTGAATTTAAAATCCATTTAATCTTACAAAATCACAAAATATGTGTGAAAATTAATATTTAAATTATAACATATAAAGTTTTATATTTTTTTTCTACAAAAAATGTAATTTTAATCATTTAGTGTTCTTAATATTATTTAAAATTGATTAATAGTTAAAAATATGTTATTTTATTGTTCTATATGTTTAATTATAATATTAGATTCTATTTTTAAAATAGATCAATATAATTTAAAAGAACACTATCAAGAAAAGTATAATTCCTTGAAAAATAATTAATTTACCATGGTAACTAATATTTACATTTGAAAATTACTTTTATAATGAGAAATAAAATTAGACCCATTATAAAATTTGAAAATTCGATTACAAATATTCAATTCATTTTATCAGATAAAATTTTTAAAAGTAATAAAAATAAATTTTAATATAAGCGTTCATTACATATAAAATCAACATTTAAAAAAATGAACCTTATAAAGAATAAAATACATTTATTATGTTACAAAAAAATTGAATGGATTTTAACTTATTTTATTTTAAATATTATCAATACATTATATATACACCAATAAGTAACCATATTATAATATCCTTCATTTCATATGTGAAAATAGAATTTAAAAAAATGTATTTTTACACATAAAATGATTTGATTTGTTATGTAACTATACTAAAGAAATTTTATCAACAACTTAGTATTAATAAATGATTATTTTTCATTTATATATAATGTTCATAGTTCAGTTACCTCAATATTTACCCACCAATTAAATTGCTACAATTAAATGATTACATAACATTTTTTAATTCATTTTTGTTATGGTGTTTCATGTGAATCATGATATTAAAAAATTGGTTTTAAATGAAAATATATATTTCAAAATCTCATGGAATTACATTATATCCCATAAAAAAATATATCCAAATTTTTTTCATTATTACATGACAAAAAATTAGTTATATTTATAATGACACATTATCCTATGTGTTGTATATTTCCAAGGGAATTTTAATTTTCAATTTTGTTGTCTGTCCATTTTCAGAATACTAGTTTGATGTTAAAACATATACTTTTTATAATATTAAAAGAAATATTTAATATGGTCAATTCCCAAAATTTATTTAATTTCTCGGGAGACCATCAGAGGATGGCCTTGAGTTTTCGGGTCTATTCATGCAACATTGGCTAGCTAGTGATGTGGGTTATAGCCCGGCACACCTATTGGGATCACCAGATATCTTATTGAGCTATTCTGGTGGTGTTTTATTTAAGATAATACTTTTAATTTATCATTCATACCTCAATTTTATTTTTATATGGATACGGTGAGGGGATCATGGAGCCCATTTCTTCATCAATTTCCCTCTCCTTGATTCTACTTCATTCTCATCTGAGATAAAATGACTCAATCTATTTTCAAATGAAAATTTATGCAATTTACATGTGTTCTATTCCATTATTTATCCCTCTCACATTCACTATGCATTAATGGTTAGATTAATAGATTAGGGTTTGGATTATTATTTCACAAGAGTTGAGTTAAATCAACTACATGTGTTGGGACATTCGATCTTCTAGGTAATATGGAATCCAACAATGTTAACTGCATTCTGTCAAAAGTTGTTTCAATAGAGGTATGTTTTTATTATTAGTTTAATTGGGATATTACAATTATTTAAATTATATAAATGATGGAATGAGAGTCACATTATAGTGATTTCACATAGATTACTACTATGGATCTATGAAAGACCCTTCGTGGTTGGTTGGTCATGGTTTCGATGTGATGGTGGTGCTCGATGAGTGTTTTGAGGATTATACCACATAGGTTTAATTTAAATAATACTTTATAATACATTATAATTAATTATTTTTCTGTATAGCATAAGACCGGTTCCCTAGATTGTGGATGGGGATTGTTTAGCTTGGGAGAGGCTTAGTGGATGCATGATTAGGCTAGGACAAGGGTCAGTAGAGCTTTATAGTGGGGGATACATCGTTTATCAAGATAGGTGACCCCTATAAAAAACATTTTTAGTTTTTTTCAATTATTTAGAGGTAATTCATATATAAATTTATGGGTTTGGAAATGGGGTATAATGGCTGGTGTGGTATTTATATTAGGTGACGGGGTGGAATGGGCCTTCCAAGAAGATTTCTAGAGAACATAGGTTTTTGGTAATTTGGAAATGACCAGGAAGTTGTTTAAAAAATGGTAAGGGCATCACTAAGATGATTCAAGACATTTTGAATTTATCAAGGTGTGTGTAGAGATAGAAATGGACTAGTTTCTGTTACCTAGAGTAAGAGGGTAGGAATTCATGGCTTGGGGTTAGAAGAAGATGTGTGAGACCATCATATGTATCATGGGTGATGGGAACTCACTCCTATGGTTGGATATCAGTCTTGGTGTATGAGGTGGGTAGGATAAGTCCTTTAGGAGTTGGTGTTAGATTAATGAGTGGGTTTCATATAGGCAATTGGATGAGTTATCTTCCTTAGAAGATGTTAGACAACTTCCACGTTAGGGCCAAAATTATTATTGGGAATTAATAATCAACATGAAAAGGTGTACTTTATTAGGAATTGGACCCTACCAATTAGACCACAGTCATCTAGGAAATGGTGAATTTGGACTATCCCTGGGAAGTGGGATCGGGAGAATTGAGGAACCTTAGTGAGGTTTGACCAGACATTGATGATTAGGTCGAGCTGAGTCCTGAACTAGTGATTTAACTAGAAGATGATTGTTTTGTGGTGGTATCAATGATAAATGACCATGATGGGTTCGGAGAACCAATTGGATGGCTTTTCAAGTGATATTAGTTTTGTTTCAATGATAGTCTACGTCTTCAGTGACTAATGACCTGAGATTAGTTGGTGTGTTGAGTTACGGGTGATAGACCAATTCAATTCTTCTTGAGGGACCTTTCCTTTATGTGGATTTAGTTGTGATGCTTTAGGAGACCTCCATAGATTATATAAGGATGGGTCGTGGTACTGATATAAATCAAAACTCTCTATGGGGAAGGGTTGGTTTTATTGGGTACGTTTCCAAAAAGGATTGGATTGGTGGACGACCATTCCATATTTCATAAGATATTAGAATAGTGGGACGAACTCCCTAGAGTATTTAAGGAGGTTCTAGTGTGTTGGACTTCTTCAGTGTTTTTGGGGATGGTTTGGTGGATGACTACGCCCTTCCACTCAGTTATCTAGATGAGGACTATTATAGATGTGACTTGGGTTAGTGTTCATACATTGGACATTCCATTGAGGAGGATTAGGTTGTGTACTACCCTAGGTGTTGGGTCATGAGATGATGATTGTTTGATGCATGTTTTTAGAGTGATTTGGGAAGGGTCAATGATTTTATATGTATGGTTTTGTTCTGTGTCTCTGGGTATGAGAGTGAGTTGTTGGATACCTCTCTATCCTGAATTCGCTAGTATAGGATATGCATCTATATGATGGTATGAGTTGATGGGTGGCTCCAACATGATTCCTAATATGGAATTGTCGGGGTCAGTGTGGCTTGGTTTGCACTTGATATTCTAACATGGGAGAGTACCTAATCGGGTATCTTCGAGGCTGTGTTAGTGAATGATGACCGAACAAGAATACTTATTTTATTTCATTTCCTTCATTATAAAAATAAATATTAAATTTTATTATAAGTTGTAATAGTGGTACCAAGCTATGTTTTATGCTCACACCATGCATTAGAATCCCAGTGTGACTACATGCCTTATGTCTATATTTTAGGTCATAGCATGCGACATGCAATGGATCCATCTAGGGAAGCTCAATTGGTTTATGGAGACAGGTTTTTTGATGCCATTCGATGAATATAGGGCTAGTGCATTATTCTTGTATCTTTTGTTGTATTTTTTTATTTGAGATTGTACTCATGTTATATTGGTGTATTCATTTATTTTATGATAGAATAAAATATCTTATATCTTATTTTTATTTATTATGTGTACTATATTATGATATGGATGTTGTTTGGTTATTTCTGATGTTGTTTGTCACTGATTTGAGCTCATAGTTTTCCTATTGTATGACTTAGGCCTTTTCCACTACCTGACAGCCTCTGGTGTATAGGGAGGCACACTTAAGGCCATGTGACACTCTTTCTTAGATGGGTTATGGGGGGGAATTATAAAGTGTTATCATTATGAAAACCAATTAATTTTATAAATTTGGTTTAAATTTTTAATATATAGATACACACATAACATAATCCAAGAAGACTGTGAGGCTATTGTATTTTCATCACTAGGTATATGACATAATAATATAAAACATGGTTATAAAATAAGTATTTAAAATCACTAAAATAGAACCTTATATTCATTGTATCTTCTAAAACTACATAGGATAACATGTTGATGTATATAATAAGTGGTGAAATATAAAGAGTGGTTTAGGAATGATTAAATAATAATATGATGAAAGTAACACATGTGAGTCAATAGGAATATCTATAGTATATAAAAGGGGTTAGAATCATTAACATGATCAAAATAGAATGAAATAAGTTTATAACAAGAAGGTGACATAGTAATGTGGAAGAAACATAAAAAATAAAATGATAACCATAAATCAAGGATACCAGCCATTACATCATATCATAATGTATTTCAGATAACCTATCATGAACTATACATAGCATATTGTGATATAAAAACATTCACCTAATTCATTGGCGGGATGTATAATTTTTCTACCACTTGTCAAATTCATAACATCTACATGAATAAGTGCACCACATAGATCTGAGAACATAAAGATATCTTTTGGAAATTTTAATCTAATGATTAAGGAGTGTTGTTCACATACAAGTAAGTCCCCAATCAATAAATTTTTGGTTAAACTAGGTGGATGGACTTGATTGGAAATATGGATGGGGTATTCAATACAAAAAATATTTGGCAAGGAAAAGGGTTGGTTAATTTAAGAATCATAATAGTTTTATATATTGGTTTATAGAAGGGGTGAATAAGAGTGAAAAGGGTATCTAATCACTTGGGAATTAAGGGTATGTATGAGTTTTGTGTAAAAATTCTCCCAAAGTGAACAATTGAAAATCAAAATTCATGATACAAATAAGGTGGTTGAATATAGATGATAAGGAGAGGATACCTTACCTTGAGTGGGAGCTTCAAAATGATTTTTGAGGAGCTCCTCAAGAGATTTGGGGTAACCTTAATAGGGATATATAGATGGATGATCAGATTAAATTCACAGTCTATGGGTATATAGTTATGTTTAATGGGATGTTTTGTTGGTTTATATAGAAAAATAAAGGGGGATTATTTATTAATTTATAAACATTGTTTTTGGACTATATATTATAATTTAATCCAAACTACAGACCATCCCATGGTTACATAACATGGTATTTTTAAAAGAGGAGTGGATTTAAGTTTTTTATAATAATATGAATCAAAAAAATTATATAACTCCCCTACTGATATAGAAGTGAGTCGTTTTTATACATAATTAATTTTAAAATGTTAAAATATATTATAGGTTATAGAGGATTTATTAAGGATTTGTAAAATTAATCAAATAAACTTGATTTTTTTAAAGTGGAATCATAATGTTATTATTGGATTCTATTTATTGTAAATATTACACCACCTTTTTTTTCATTTAGGTTGTCATGATATGAAATGTATATGTATTCTTTATTTAATTTTTATCCAAATTTTTTTCTGTTTTATAAAATAGTGAAAAATTAAATTATGGATAATTTGGACATGATTGTTTCAAAATTAATATTTCTTTTATCAAAATAATTCTCTAAAAATGAGAATTTTCACATTCAAATAAAAATTCTACATTTATTGAAAATACATATTTTGGGATAATTATTATTTTTTAACCCTTATAAAAATGGAATTTGACATTTTAAAATTATATTATCATTTATTTATAAAAAATACTTTTCAATAATCATATTTTATGAAAATATAAATTATTCCAAAAATTATTTAATTTATAAAAAATAGTGCCTTCATTTAAACTATATATTTCCCAGAAATAAAATTTGTGTTTTATCTTATCAAATTGAATTTTTGTTAAAATAATCATCAATAAATATAAAAAGTAAAAATAATAATAACTAAATATAATAAATATTTAATTAAAATAATATATAAAAATTCATACTATTAGGTTCTAGATAAATATTCATTTATTAATCCATCGAATGTCCTAAGGGTAAGGTGTGCGATGGTGAGTCTTTCTTTTTGCGTTTCACTGAACATGGTTTGGGTAATGATCTCGATGAGATTTAACTTCTCCAGTAAATGGGTTTTCATTGGATTTATATGTTTAATCATAGATTAGGACTCGTTAAGGGAAGTAGTTAGTTATTCTATCTCCCTCAGATGCTTTGAAAATTGGAATCATATTGTATGATCCTATTTTTCAAAGTCATCACGTCTTCCATCTATGTCATGTAGACATTATCATAACCTTAATAACTAATCATAATGGTCACTATACATAAACTAAGTTATTAGTGTTTGTGTATTTTAATGGTTTATTAAATACTATAGACTCTAATAATGTAAAATTGTCAATGCAGTGCATGTGTTTTCTATAACTACATTACTTGATATGACATTTATTCATTCAAAATAGAATTTTATTTATAAAATTTTGGTCCATTACATTCGCTACCCATAATACAATTTCTCCATTGAAATTTTCATTTCATACACTAAAACAAAGTAGGGTACTTTAGTTTCATCAACTCTTCTAGTTTTCGAATCCCCTTCTCAAACATTAAGTTATGCTACAACACATGGACAATGTGAGCTGTATTATTTCGTAGAATATTATATCTATGACAAAATATCATTATGAGATTCTCCTCATATGTAAATTAATTTTTCAACAGTAACACCAATGGATTTATTACAATTTATAGTTATGGTATGTACTTGATCCAGAGGGATACATGCACCCCTTAATGTACTTGAGATAGGTTTGGTGGGAGTGATAGTGGATACGCTACCTCTTGGATGTGATAATTGATCTCAAAGTGGTCAATGTATCTTGTAATAATATTTCACTTCTTTAAAAACCTCATTAAATTACACCAATGTGATATACAAATGAAGAAACATATCTCAGACCTCAGAATCTAGGTCACATCAATGATTATATATTAAAAATATTTTTCAATTTTTATAGATTTCATATGAATAAAAATGATTTGAACCTTCATTATCACCACTTGGATAAGTTTGGTACCATTATCTTCTAATATCCAACTTCATCCTAGAAATATAGAGTCTAAAACCTCTTAACAAACATAGCCTCATAAGGATCCATTTGTATGATAGAGCATAAACTATTGTTTTAAGAGAAATTCACTAGGGGATGGTTTTAATCCCAACATCCTTGGAAATAAATTGAAAATTATTGTTGCATATCCTCTTGAGTTTTTATGGTTCTCTTAGAATTACTATATGTCTTCAGGTGAAAAGTGGTACTACAACTAAGCTCTACTTATAATATTTGTTGAATGATTATATATAACATCAAATTAAACCATTTTTCTTGAATAGATATAATAGAGAGTGGATCTACATGAATTATTACCTCATACATTATGTATATCTTGATGATTTCATCAAGAGTAAAATATTCTTTAATAATAATAAAATGTGAAAACATGGTAAAGTGATCGACGACCATCCAGATGACATTATATTTTTATGTTATTGTGGATTCTTATGATGAAATCCATTGTTATATTTTCCCACTTCCATAATAGTATGTGTAATGGTTGTATCATATCCTTAAACTTATTTTTTTAGCCATGAACATTTTTAATTCCATGCATTGAGATACAAATTATGCAATATCCATCTTCTTGTTTTCCCACCATATTTTGTTCATCAAATATATATACATTTTAGTTAACCTTGTATTAATAGATAAGGATGATCTATGAAAATAATATATAACTTCCCCCTTCAGATAAGGTTTTTATGGGATGAATATTTAGGTTATAAACTATATAATTCCAACATTATAAAAGTTTCACTTAGACATATTAACATTCTTTTTTTATTGCACCACATTATCTTTATAGGAATCATTGATCCTCTCAATAATGTATGGTTCAATTGTTTTTTGAGAAAGGATGGATAAGGAACCATTTTGTATTCCCATATCCATAAGTTTCATTTATAAAAATATTGGATCAATTTTTATCCTCATCTTCGATAGAGTTCTTTGATCGTTTCTACATAATGAATATGCCACCTTTTTCTCCTTAAAATGATGGCAATGGACTAAAAAATCATAATCCTTGATTATCGTTGACCCCATTTATTGGTACATGTTAATCTCTTTTTGTGTGAATATATAAATGATTATTTTATGATATATATATACTTCCCAAATTTCACTAATGAGATAATGTCACTAAATCATCAATATGAAAATTAATTCAGCCACATACAAATCATTAGTAGGGTAGTTATATTCAAGGGTCATTAAATGGTGGGTGGAAAAGGCTATCAATTTTCATATTACAGGATTGTGAAACCAATTTCATTTTTAGAAACATCTCTATTGATCAAAATTCTTCACCCCTGGTGTGAAATTTGATCCAAGTTTTATTGATTAAACACTTCTTAAAATCATTAAATATATCTTTTTATTCATTAATCCAATGAAAATTTAAGCATTCCCAAGATAGCTTGATTTTTATGATTTAAAATCAAAAAACGTTTTTGAAAAATTGAAGATAATACCAATTCAATCCAAGAATATGTGGATTTTAATCATAGATATTTGTTTGCTTCATCCTTTAATTTCTTTTTTTGAAGGATCCACTGATATCCCTTTTTAGGTGAAAATTTCCACCTGAATATCAATTTCTCAATACAAAACTGACATTTACTATACATCAAAAAATAGTTTTTCCTTTTATAGAGTATTAATAACATCATGAAAATGTTCCACATGTTCGTCCTTACTTTTGGAGTAGGTGATAATATCATCTATAAGTATTTCAACAAATATTTGGAGGAAATCATCAAAAACTATATTTATGAGTTTCATGATGATTTATGGATCATTAGTGAGACAAAATGGTATCAGTATGAACTCATAGTTCCCATACCTTGTACAAAAATAAGCCTTGGGGATTGGATCCTTCATCACCACTATATGATAATATCCCTATTGAGGATCCATATTTGAGATGTTCTACGCTCTACATAGAAAATCAAAAAATTCATCAATATGTGGCATACAATAATTGTTCTTTATTATTATATTTTGACCTCACTATAACAAATTTAGAGGTTCATGGACCTATCCTTCTTCTAGGAAAAGAGGATGGGTGGACCTCATGGTGAAGCACTTGGGTGTATGAAACCTTTATCCGGATTCTCCTATAGTTTCTTCGTCTGCTCCCTAAGTGAAATAGGGGCCATTATTTATGGATTCTTGGATATTAGAAAATATATTGACATCATCTTCTTCTATAACTAAACCTATCATCTTAGATTAAGACTAGTAAATTATTTTGGAAACACCTTAAAATATTCCATCAAAATGGTCTAGTCTTCAAGGATGATATTTTCATTAATACCAATAATTGGATAAATATAAACCCACTAATAGTGGTATACTATCTATTACATAGATTATTATACCCAAGAAGATTCATCATTTTCTTGGATAATGTATCGAATTGGAGAATGATTCTAATATAGATGGAAATTTCCTTCTCTAATAAATTTATGTTGTCTCTATATAATTAAATCAAATCCATACCTATAATTTCATTGAATTCCTTTAAAAAGAGTATCAAAAGTTTTTCTAAATATTTCAGACTAAAAAAATTGATATGGGATGAGAAATTTTCATGATATAAAATAATTGACGCATTTTTCATATTTACCAATAACATAAATTCCATGCATTTAGGTGTTATTTCAATTGATACTATAAATATTCATTAAACTAAACAATGTATAGAACTACTGCCACATAGATCCTTTTGCATTCATGAAAGGATAACATACATGCCTTTCACTATCTAAGTTGGGTTTTAATCATTTACATAATCCAAAATAGGCATAAGGATCATAATTTTTAAACTCTTAAATAAATAAAATGGAAGTTATTAACATTGAAGTGATAATCCATAAATGACACGCATTCTATAACATATGAATTTGTAGGTTTCAAACTATTCTATCCATGTTCTATTTCCAAAAAATAAACTTCTTCGGTATTTTTGTTCTATTCATGATAATTTGTAAAGAGATTAAGAATTTACCAAATAATATTCATTTGAATGTGTCAAAGTATCTATGTAGAAATTCCATTTTTCATGCACTAGGTGATGATTGAGTCAAGCTGAATTCACTCTTTTCAGGGTTATTACCCCAAGGTACAACTGTGTCAGAGCCACATCAATTTTTAGTGGAAATAAATGGATATATTTTCGTGGAAACCAATAACTATATAATTTATAAATATTTAAGGATGTATTTATATGTTTATTATTATCTCAACGACTTGAATAAGGTTTTATTAACCTAATCTCCAACAATAATTAGACATTCTTATAATACCAATTATGATAATGATATATTTTATACACATTATTTAATATTATAATAAATAAAGTCACAAATAATAAAATCCTATAATATCATGAGGTCTAGTTTATTTGGGTAATTATGTATATGACATAATATCATTAAATATGAGTACAATTTTTTTTTAAAAAACTCTTAAACATTCCCATTTATTCTTTGGATATAAAAAATTGTCTGAGATATATTAGGGATGTATATACGAAAGGGGTGAGATGTGAAGTCCAACAAAAATCATCAAATTATAACATTATTAAAGTGATACATGTGAGTCAATATGAATATAAATAAGATAAAAAATGGGCGATAATCCTAAAAAATAACAAAAAATCATGATATATGATGATAACATAACGAAAATATCAGAATGCGGAAACAACATAAAACATGGAATCAAAAGAATATGTAATTGTTAAACACAAAACAATAATAAACATAGTTTTCGTTATATAACCTCCCATTTACCATATATGTAGTTTCAAGAGATATAAACATTTCCCAATACATTGGAGTGTCAAATATTTTTGGGCCCACCCATCACATTCATAACAAGCACACACATAAGTGTGTCATATAGAATATACAATATAAGGATACCCTTTATCTCATTTAATCCTGTGATCTAGGTTTTTGGGTTATATACATTTATAACCATACTCAATTAATTAATATTACAAAAAGGTGAATACCCTTCCATTTAAACTGGTAAGGGTATTTACTAATAAAATGTTGGGAATGGAAAAGTGTGGGATAATTCTGTTAGTAATATAGGTATATATAAAGGTTTATAGAAGGGGTGATTGAGAGATAATGGGATATATCATCACTTTTAAAAAAACTATATTAAGATATTTTTTAAAAACATTTCATAGCTTGATAAATGGGAAATCAAAAGGAGATATATAAAAAACGTTATTGAATAAAGAGAAGAATGAGAAGATCCATTAATTTGAGAGGGTGGTTCGAAAATATTTGGCAGAGCTTTATAAGATATTGGGAAACCTTGGTAAGGATATATAGTTAAAAGGGTAGAGTAACCTCATGATAAACTTGTTTTTAGGGAGGAGTAATGTGAGGTTGGTTGGTTTTATATAAAAAATTTTAGGGAATTATTTGTTACTTTCTAATAATTGGTTTTGGAATGTATATGATAAATGAATCCAAAATACAAACCATCTTAAGAGTTTCCCTATTTTTTTTAAAAAAAAGAGCATTTTATTTTCTTATTTTATAATTTTTTGGACCAAAATCATTTAACCTCCACCCTTAGTGATGTGTAAGTGAGTCATGGTTATAAATAGTATATTTTAATACCTTAAAATAAACTATAGGTTTTGAAGGATTCACAGATGGTTTTTATAATTAATCAAATAATGTAAAAAACATTTTTTTAAAAAGGAAACATGATTTTAGTCTTTTATTCTATTTATGTTATTTATTAAATAACTTTATATATTTTATGATGTCATAAATCATGCCTTATATTTATTCAATACTTAATCTTTACCACAAAACTCAAATGCCTTAGTAAATTATTAAAAATTTACCATTTGATAATTTCAACCAGATTATTTCCAAAATAACATTTATTTTATCATATCAATTATATAAATAAAATAATTTAAACATTTAAATAAAAAATCCCCATTTATTGATAAATTCTTTTTTTGTAATATTATTTTTCTAAACCTTATAAAAAATTCGTTTTAATTTATATAATAATATTGTCATTTATTTTTAATAAATTTTTTATAGTAATAATGTTTTATTAAAATAAAATTTATTTTAAAAATTATTTAATTCCTAAAAAAGCTCCTCTTGATTGAAACAATATATTTCCCAGAAATTCAATTTTTTGATTCATCAAATCAAAATATAATCTTAATCAAACTCGTTGTCTAATAATTTAAAGAGTAATAATAATAAGGAAGAAATATAATCAATATTTCATTAAAATAAAATTAGAAATTCATTATTTTATTGTCTGGATGCATATCCATTGTTATACAAGAGAATGTTGAGTCAATAAGGTTCTCTTTATGACTTTTCCATTAATTCTTGTTTTGAAAATCCTAAACACCTTATACTTAAGAAAATCTAAATTTTACTTATATAAGGAAAATTTCCTTCAAAAACGAATTTACCCCTACCATGTTTTCATTGTTCATATCTATATTTTTCTTAAGCATAAAAATTGGATACGTATCTAAAATCATGGAATCATATAATAATTAGATATGAAGAATTCTGATTTTTGATCCGAATTCCGAGTATGAACTCTCATGATGTTCCACTCCGAATTCTTGATAAGAGCTCTCATGAAGTTCCACTCCAAATTCTTGATACGAACTCTCATGAAGTTCAACTACGAATTCTGGATACGAATTGTCATGAAGTTCCACTCTGAATTATGGATACGAACACTCATGTAGTTCGACTCCAAATTCTGATTACAAACATATCTATGTTCAGACTCCGAGTTCTCTGAATTCAGACTCCTAACTCTTATGAGTTTTTTCTCCAAATTTTCATGAACTATGACTCCGAACTTTGTAAGTCCTGGTTCCGAATTCTGATGAAACCAGAATCCAAATTTCCTAGAAATTCAGACTGCAGATTTCTACAGAATTTAGGTTCCGAATTCCTACAAAACAGAATCCAAATATATCTTTATTATAAAATTCAAATTCCATTTTGGTTAGACTCCAAACTTTTATTTCCATACATTCCGAACATCAGTTTTACTTATGCTTACACTTTTTTCGTTACAGAATGATTTCATACTTTCAGTTATTGACTAACCATTGGGTGAGTGACTTGTGTATAGGTCCCTCTGAAATTCAAGGAGAAATATGATCATTGGAGGAGGGAGCTGACTATTGTAGATTTTCTTATAAATATGAGCTCGTTTGAAAAGAAGAAGAAAAACTTTGACATCGGTGCTTACTGGCTGTTTAAGTGATTTCTAGAGAGAGAGGCTCTTATCAACTCAAAAAAAAATCATGCAGAAAGTTTAAACAACTTGTTCAAAATTTTCCTTGTGCAGACTTGCTTCGTGAGACTCCGATTGTTGCTGATTACAATCCAGGGCTTCTGGGGATAGGAAGATAGAGGTTCAAACACCTTGAAGTTGAGGGCTTCCTTGTTGGGGAAGACAGAGGTGCTGACTACCTGATAGTTGAGGTTTTATAGGGATAACAAGACAGATTCCGATCTTTGTATCGAGAGCTTACCCTAGTGTGGGTAATACATAATTTCTTGAACGTATAAATCAAGGGACCTCTTATCCAGGTTTGTTGGATACCCTTCTCTTTGTGTTAAAAGGGTTATTGTTTGTTACGTGTTGTTTTTACTACATTGTTTTTCTGTTGCATTTTGAATTGTTAAGAAAATTATAACTTTCTTATACTTCCATACATGTACTCTGATTTAGTTAGATTCTATACACATTAAGGTAGAATCTTAGTTGGTGTAAAATTTTATTAAGTTCTACATCCAGAATCACTTTTCCGGAATCAAGAAAGTCTTTAGAACTTAGAGGAGTTGTGAATTTTGGTTATCCAAAATTTCCTATGGGAATTTTTTTAAAGTATACAATTCACCCCCCTCTTTTATTTATATATCATTTCACTTATTAGATCCTATGTTTGGTATTATAGATTATATCATACTTAGTCAAACTATCCTAATAATTGGTATCAGAGCTTTTGGTTTAATCTGAATTAATCTCACGATTAGATTTAGAAGTTTTTTTTCTTATCATTCGGAACTGATCATTCGGATTCATATTTTTGGATTCATATTTTTCAGAATCTATTTTATGGAATCATAGTTCAGATTCACTTTTTTCTTAGAGATACAATTTTTCTTTCTTCGGATATTTTATCGTGTTTACAAGATCATACTTTTAACAAGTTTGTGTGCCAATGTTTTTCTTAAGGATGGCAGGCTTAGATGTTGGTCCTGTTGACAACATAAATCCTACTAGACCACATATTTTTATGGTAATTATTACGAATATTGGAGAGATCATATGAATATTTCATTATCAATACTGTGGTAGATAACTTTGTTATGCTTACTAGAGGACATGAAATTCCTGGCAAGGAAGTTAGTGCTTTAGTAGTCAAGAAAAGCATGAATACCAACTCAACTATAAGGTACACAATACTATACTTTGTTCAATGACTAGGAACGTATGTAACCAAATTTCTTCTGGTGAAACAACTAATTGTATATGGAAGAAACTTGATGTTGAACATTTCGGTACATCTAAAGTGATTTAGACCAGAAGAGCCATTCTCAGATATGAGTATCATGGTTTTAATTTTCCTTATGGAGAACCAATTTTTAACATGCAACATAGATTCATAACTATAGTGAATAACTTATAGTCTATGGGAGAGAAATGTCTAGATGATGATGCCCTTGTTGACAAGATCATAGACATTATGCCCAATGAGTGGGAACTAAAGAGAACTGCTATCGATGAAAACAGAAAGGTTACTCAAATTTATCTTGATGAACCGTTAGGAACTCTTCTTCAACATGACACTAGAATAAAGAGAGATGCTAACAACATAAAGAAGAAGAATGTGAATGGTAGTGTTGCTTTTACTATAACATCAAATTACATGAATGCTAAGACTCTTGAGGGAGTTACTAGATCCAAATATAAGAAGATTATTATTCAATTTTAATCTGGTGAGAGTGATGTCTCAGAAAATCAGTTAGCTAATCTTGCTCGAAGGATGAACAAGATAGCTGGATAGAGAAATTTCCAATCCAGGTATAAGAAGAAGGAAAGGAAAGATAAAAAATATTCATAGGTCCCATGCTATAAATGCAAGAGATCTAGATACATAAGACCTGATTACCCTATGCTCAAAAGAAAAGAAAAAAAAGTGAGGCATTCTGAAAGAAACAAAAAGAAGTATTACAAGTCCACAGCTAAGAATGTTCTGAAATATAATAAAACCTAGAGTGCCAGTGGTGGTGACTCTTCATATGAATCTTCTGATTATGAATCTTGTGGAAAAAATAATCTTGGTCATATAGAAAATCTATCAATTGAAAATCATTGCTTTATGAATATGGTACACAATGCTGAATCCTTGACCAATATTTCTCTAAATGCTAATGATAGTAAATATTATAACTCTACTGATGAAGAATCCTCTTCTGATGAAGAAAATACTTTACCTACCTATGAAGAAGTTTCTAAGTTTGTTGTACCTCTTGAGATTGAGAACTCAAAACTCATGAAAAAGCATGATAAGGAAAACTCTAGGAATAATATTCTTACTTAGAAAATATCATATCTTTCTAAAGATCTTGATAGAAAAAATTCCGATTTTGAAAGAATTTCAAAATATCTTGAGGAAGTATGTTCTGAGAAACACAAACATTCAAAAGATCATGAAAACTTAATTTATATGAAATTTTTTTCGATCCTAGCTCTAGATCATATGTTTTTGAAAATAAGAACTTAGTTATAAAACTCATATTCGAATTTTTTTCCTCGAGTAAGTGTTTGTCAAACTTTACCCATGGTAAGGAAAATTTTGATAAAATGTATTCACAAATCCGACCACGAAGGAATACTTCTGGTTTTGGTTACAATAGTTATAAACCGATTTTTAGTAACAACTTCTTTGTTCCTAAAAGTACCCCTTTTTACACAAAGTGTCAATGTGGTGGTCACTGGGAAAATAATTGTTCTTTAAAAAAACCCAATCTTTAGGATTTTATAAGGATTATTTTTCTAAGAATATGTGGGTACCAAAAAATTTACATTCTGAAATTCCCAGATCCAAGCGAGTCTGGATTCTAAAAATCTAACGTTTTATTATTTTCAGGAAAACAGGGAAAGTACAAACAATAATGCTTGGTACATGGATAGTGGATGTTCCCAAAATATGACTTGTAGAAAAAAAGTATTTTGAAAAGATTATCAAGACGAAAGGAGGAAAAGTAACTTTCAAAGATAATGCTTATAGAGAAATTATTTGTATATGTAACATCATTCTTCTTGGAAAAACATTGATTTCAAATGTTTTGTTTGTTAAGGGTCTTAAGCACAACCTCATCAGCATAAGTCAATTATGTGATGAACGATACCTTGTGAATTTTAGAAATGATAAGTGCCTAGTACACAATTCCAAGGAAGAATTTATTTTTTCTTCCAATAGGCAAGAGAATGTTTACACACTCAACATAGAAGACCTTAGGAGCCAAGACTTACCTTTCCTTAGTGCAATGGAAGATCATTCTTGGTTGTGGAATAGAATCATAGGACACTGTATCCATAGGAACTTATGTAATATTTATAAGAAAGGTTTAGTTAAGGATCTATCAGAGGTTATATTTGATTCGTCAAAAGTTTGTGATCCTTGTCAATATAGAAAGAAACATAAATCAAGATTTAAATCAATCGGTGAAGTCTCGGAAACTGATTCATTACAGCTAGTGCACATGGATCTTTTCGGTCCTACACAAACTGGAAGCATTGGGGGAAACTATTATGTATTTTTTTTGGATGATGATTACAATAGATATACATGGGTCTATTTTATAACAAATGAATCAGAAGATTTTTCTTATTTTAAATGTTTTAGAGCCCAGGTAAAAAATTAGAAAAACCATCCAATGAAATCTATTCATAGTGATCATGGAGGAGAATTTCAAAATTCTGATTTTGAAACTTTTTGTAGTGGAAAAGGTATTACTCACTACTTTTCAGCACCCATAAGACCTCAACAAAATGGAGTTGTTGAAAGAAGAAATAGAATTCTTCAAGAGATAACTGGAACCATGTTCATTGAGTATTCTTTAGCCAAACATTTTTGGGATGAAGCTATAATTACTACTTGTTATAACATAAATCGTGTTTTGATTAGACCTTTTCTTAATAAAACTCCTTATGAGTTATGGAATGGTAGAAAACCTATACTTTACTACTTTAAGGTATTTGGTTGCAAAGTATTCATTCTGAATACTAAAGATAACCTATACAAAATTTCACCAAAATCTGATGAAGGAATTTTATTAGGCTACACCACAACTTTTAATGATTATAGAGTTTTCAAAAAAACACTTGCACTATTGAAGAGACAGTACATGTCAAATTTTATGATACTAATCCCTTTGTTTTCAAAAAACCTCAACCTACATCTTTATATGTGTTTTCGAAAACTGATTATCAACCATTGATAGAAAACATTTCTGATAAGGAAAATGTTCAAGAAGTTACTTCTAAAACATTTAACCTAGATAATTTCCTACCCAATGTTGATGAACAAGTTTTACAAAACCCAAATCATTAATTTCTTAAGAATCATCCCAGTTATGGTATCATTGGTGATGTGAATCAACCTGTAAGGACTAGAAGTTCATTAAGAAATGAAATAGAACTTCTAGCATTCCATTCCCAATTAGAACAAAAAAAGCAATGATGAAGCTTTAGGGGATGATGATTGGATAAAATCCATGCAAGATGAATTAAATTAATTCAAAAGGAATAAGGTCTGGACAATGGTTTAAAGGCCTAAGGATACTTCTGTCATTGGAGTAAAATGGGGTTTCATAAATAAGTGTGATGAAAATGGAATCATCGTTAGAAATAAAAATAGATTAGTTTCTAAAGGAAATAATTAATAAGAGGGAATAGACTATGAAGAAACCAATGCTTTTGTATCTAGACATGATTCTATTCATATTTCACTTGCCTTTGCAGAATTCTTCAATTTCAAACTTGTTCAAATGGATGTGAAATGTGCTTTCCTTAATGGTTATGTTCATGTGGAATATTTTGATGAACAATCTCCTCTATTTGAAGACACAAATTATCTTGATCATGTTTTTAGACTTACCAATTCTTTTTATGGCCTTAAAAAATCCCCTCGATCTTGGTATGATAGAATTACAGGGGTTTTGCTTAAAAATAACTATGTTAATGGAAATGCAGATCCAACCATTTTTAAGTGATTCCTTTGCAGATGTAATGAAATCTGAGTTTGAAATGAGTTTGATAGGTGAGATAACATTTTTCCTTGGTTTTCAAATTTCTCAAAAACTAGATGGAATCTTTATATCCCACCATAAGTATATTAAATACCTTCTTAAAAAGTATGGATATGACAACACTAAAAGTATTAGTACTCCCATTGGTACCTCAAATACACTTGTTCTTGATGAAGTTGGGAAACCAGTGGATCAAACATCTTTTAGAGGTATGATAGAAAGCTTACTATACTTAACACCTAGTCATATAGACATGATGTTTTCAGTATGCTTATGTTCAATATATCAATCCAATCCTAAATAATCTCATTTAAAGGAAGTGATAATAATTTTTCTCTACTTAAAGGGAACCATGGATTTAGGACTCTTTTAAACTTCTAGAAATAATTTTTTTTTAAAAATCTTTTCAGATGATTACTTTGGTGGATGTAGAATGGATAGTAAAATTACATCTGGAACTTGTCATTTTTTAGGATATTCATTAGTTTCTTGGTCTTGTAAGAATAGAAAATCTGTGGCACTCTCCACCACTGAAGCTGAATATGTAGTAGCTGGAAGTTGTTTTGCTCAAGTGTTGTAGATGCAACACACACTCACAAACTATAGATTGAGTTTTACTATGACTCATATTTTGCGTGATATCAAAAGTGTCATTTGCCTTAATCAAAACCCTGCACATCACTCTCATGTAAAGCATATAGATATAAGGCATCACATTCATAGTGATCAAACACAAAAAGGAGATATCATTCTTCAATTTATCAGAATGCAAGATCAACTTGCTGACATTTTCACAAAATCATTACCTTACGAAAGATTTGAATACATTAAACAGAAGTTAGGAATGATAACAATAAGGTAATCTTCCTTAATTATGTTCTTGTTAAACCATTCTCCTTACAGTAATACACTCATTTTCATAAGGGGAGTACATTTGGTTGTTAGCCTTTCAAAACTTTTCATAATGAGTCTTTCTAATTTTCTTAATGATGTTTTTGTACGGAAAATTTTCGTAATGAAATTTTCATAAGGAGAATTTTCATAATGAAATATTCGTAATGAGAATTTTCAAAATGGGAATTTTCGTACTCATACTTTTCTTACTATATTTTTGGTTCTCAAAGATTTTGCAATAAAATTCTTGATATTAAGTTTTTTTTTAATATTATTTTTTTTGTACTGAGTTTTTCATAGTGAGTTTTTCATAGTACGTTTTTCGTAGTTAAATTTTCTTCAAGAAGAATATCACCTATTATGAATAAAATTCCTAGCCAATCCTAAAGGTATGAATTCCTTACTTCAGTTTTATCAATAGTTTTTAGTTGATGATAGTTTCTTTTTCATATAAAATTTCTCGGATTCATTTCTTCTTAAATCTGAATGTTTGTGTTAAAACCTCAAAATAACAGATTCAAGATTCCTTGAGGGTATGTTTTCAATAGTCAGATCAGATCAAAGTGTTTTTCAACCGTTAGATTGGTTTTGGATTTTCAAAGGTCACCACCATCACCTATATAAAGGGGGCCCTCGATGGTTTTCGCACATCGATTTCAAAGCCCTCACGTGTCGAAGCCCTGCCTCAGTTATTAAAGCCCATTCTGAATCATTCAGTTCTCCTCCATTCCGAATGTCTGTAGAAGCCACTTCCCAAGATATGACTTCTACGAAGCGAATCTCAAATTGGTTAGTCTACAGGGAAAGGTTAGTCCATCCGAACGTTTTCAGTGTGTATGATTCTCTAATTTCTAAGAATATAAAACTCATTCAAAGGGAAGATTTCTGCATATCGAAACCAGGGAATCAACATGCTGTTTATACTGATTTTCTTGTAGAATTTTATTAGTATGTTTCCTTCTATGAAGAAGATGGAAGAGAAATATTTTCTTTTAAGAGCTATGGTAAGACATACATGCTCTCTTACACCAAGGATGGAAGCTTGGTGGGATTATCATACGACTGTGAAGCCAAATTCTGTTCACATAAGCTACCAGATGTTCATAGTAGTCTTAGAAAAGTGAATGCAATGGAATTCCTCAGACTCAAAGATAATAATACACCTAATATTTCCAATATCTCCACCATCAATTGGATTCTGTAGTTGTGGGTTCAAGGATTTTTTATTCCGAGATGAGGTGATATTGATTACATAAATAATAGTGATATATACATCTTTGATTTCATGGTAAATCTAAGAAAGATCAATCTAATGAGGCACATTCTTATTACAATTCAGAACATCAAGAATGACACTTTGAAAACACTAATTATTATGTACCATGCTCTTCTATCCATGCTCATTATTCGATGTCTTGATTCATTCAAGGTTTCTCGAAATTCCAAGCCATGAAATTGTAAGGTGATGCTGATAAGTGATGACACCTTAAAGAGGATGAAATCCAGTTTTTCAAAAGAGTCAGGTGAGTTTTATGATCAGCCAGTGGAAGAGGCAGAATCTATTCCGGAAAATGTAGAAAAGGATGAGCTAGTGAAGAAGGTTGGTAAGAAGAGGAAATTGAATCAATTGGTGGCTGAAGACAAGATCCTGAAAGCTAAGGTAACCCAATTTGCACCTCCCAAGCCAAAGAAATAGAAAGCATATCCAGATGAGGTGGTTGTAAAATTGAGGGAAGATAAGGAAAGAAGGAAAGAAGGAAAGAAGGTGAACCTCAATTCAGATTGGACCCGGCTGAAGCTAAATCCTTAAGGGAGAAGATAACTGAATACCTTAAGAAGGTATAAAAAGTGAAGAAGATGATGAAGAAGAAGTCTGAAGATGAGGTTATACAATCTCTTTTGAGAGACACAGAAATAGATTCTGAGAAGATTCTTGTTTTGGAATCTTTTGTTGTCCAACCATTACCGGAGACCCCTGGAATAAACAACTTCACTCCAGAAAAACATAAAGAGAAATGAGTTGTTGAAATATTATTAGAAGAGGAGGAAGTAGAAGAAGAATATGTAGTAAAAAACGTTAGTGGTGATCTTGATGACTTGATTAAACAAGTTGAGGATTATCAAGAAAAGGCTGAATCCTCAAAGAATATCACTCTGGGAAAGGGAGATAAGAAAGACAGTAATAAAGATGATGAAAAGTAAGAAGAGAATGAAAATGAATTATCTGAGGAAGAAAGCTATGAGAATCATTTTCGTGAAGAAGTAGTAGAGAAGGAGAAACCAGATGAAGACAAAATTGTTCAACTATCTGAATGTGAGGAAGAATATCCTGATGAAGAACCCATTCCGAAAGTTGATAAGGGTAATAAAGTTCTTATGCAAACCCCAAAAAAAGATATCATAAGGAAGTAGCATTTTGGTGGCTCTTCTAAATGAAATATAGTGGAAATTGAAGCAGAACAATCCCCGAGAAAGGTGTCTGATTCGGAGTCATTAGCACTGGGTTAGGAATTTGTTGACTAGTATTTAAATAAATTGGTGGATAAAATTATGATCTTTCTTACCATAGAATCCATGTTCCAGATGCTTCAACACGTCCTAAATAAGAAATCAGAATCTGTATCCATGGTCATGGATAAGTGTGTGAAGATTTAGGCTGAGCATAGAAATTTTCTTGTCAATTATGATGTTCACAGAAAATCATGCAGCAAAATCACTATATGGTCAATGAAAATTGATTGTGACTTGGCTTAGTTTGATCATTTTTAGAATGATGTAAAATATTATTTTGATACCGAGGATTCCAAGATAAATAATCTTCAAGAAAAGCTGACCCTTGGGCAAAATACTCGGAATCAACAAGTGGAGGATCTGAATGGAATGCTTAACTGGGTTGCTCAATGATTGAAAGGGGAAGGAGATCTATGGATTGAGATCAAATAAACTCTTGTAAAGATGGATGAAAGCCTTAAGGCACAGTCTGAGGCTCTGAAGGCTCAAGATTAAAGGATTAAATCCTTAGAAAAGCAAGATGAGGAAGACCAAAAAGACTAGAAGAAGCTAAAAACCTTGTTGAAGAAGTTAATCCACAAGGAAAAATAAGACAAATAGACCAATATAATTTTTTGTTGTAATGTCTTTCCTGGTAAAAATATTTTCAATCGTAACGAAATGTTTGGTTCCTTGTGTTTTTTTATGCCTTTACTAACGTTTCAGGTACATTATTGTTTTTCCATTCCCTCGATTATTTTTGAAAATCACATAGGGGGAGAAGGAAAAATAACTATGCAAAAGGGGGAGAAGGAAAAATCTAAAAAGGGAGAAGAAAAATTTATAAGTTAAGATGAACTATCCCTAAGTAAGGGGGTGCTTATCTAAGGGGGAGTTTCTCATTATGAAGTTTTTCTTTCTCATGATAATGAAAATACCATTACGGAAATCCAGAATACAATCCTTAGAGTTCCAACGCCTAAGGGGGCATTAGATGTATTCACCATCATCTATGAACAATGGGAGATAAGAATTAATTTTAAAGTCTATATATTTTTCTAAGTTCTTATATTCTTTTTTGCAAGGTTGTTTGTGCTTTCCAGAAAGGGGGAGATTGTAGATTCAATAAGGTTATCCTTATGACTTTTCCATTCCTTCTTGTTTTGAAAATCACAAACACCTTATAATTAAGAAAATATATATTTTAGTTATATAAAGAAAATTTCCTTCTCAATGTAATTTCCCCTACCATGTTTTCATTGTTCATATAAATATTTTTCTTAAGTATAAAAATTGGATTCATATCTAAAATCTCAGAATCGTATAAAACATAGATATGAAGAATTCTGTTATAGGATCTGAATTCCGAGTATGAACTCTCATGATGTTCCACTCCGAATTCTGGATACGAACTCTCATGATGTTCCACTCCAAATTCTGGATACGAACTCTCATGAAGTTCCACTCCGAATTCTGGATATGAACTCTCATGAAGTTCCACTCCGAATTATGGATATGAACTCTTATGTAGTTCGACTCCAAATTCTTATTACGATCTTATCTATGGTCAGATTTCAATTTCTCTAAATTCAAACTCTAAAATCATATGAGTTCTAACTCTGAATTCTCATAAACTTTGACTCCAAACATTGTACATTCTGGTTCTTAATTCTGATGAAACCAAACTCCGAATTTCCTTGAAATTCAGACTCCGGATTTCTATAGAATTCAAGTTCCGAATTCCTACAATACAAAATCCGAATATCTCTTTATTATAGACTCTAAATTTCATTTTGGTTAGACTCTGAACATTTATTTGCATGAATTCTAGACATCAGTTTTACTTATTCTTACACTTGTTTCATTACAACACAATGTATTACATTCAGTTATTGACTAATCATTGGTTGATTGACACATGTACAGGTCCCTCCGAAATTCGACGAGAAATATGACCATTGGAGGAGGGATCTGACCGTTGGATATTTTCCTATAAATTGGAGCTAATTTGAAAAGAAGCAAAAAAACTCTGACATCGGTGCTTACATGCTGTTGATGTGATTTCTAGAGAGAGAGGCACTTATCAACTCTCAAAGCTTCATGCAGAAAGTTTGAACAAGTTGTTCAATCTTTGCCTTGTGCAGACTTTCTTTGTGAGACTCTGATTGTTGCTGATTACAATCGAGGGCTTCCGAGGATTGGAAGACAGAGGTTCCAACACCTTGAAGTTGAGGGCTTCCTTGGTGAGGAAGACAGAGGTGCCGACTACTAGATAGTTGAGGACATTCAGGGATAGTAAGACAGATTCTGATCTTCGTATCGAGGGATTACCCTAGTGTGGGTAAGACAGACTTTCATGAAAGTATAAATCAAGGTACCTCTTATCCAGGGTTGTTAGATACCCTTCTCTTTTGGTTAAAAGAGTTCTTGTTTGTTACTTATAGTTTTTACTAATTTTTTTTCCGCAACATTTTGTATTGTTAAGGAAAGTATAAATCTCTTATACTTTCTTACTTGTACTCTGATTTAGTTATATTATATACGCTTTAAGGTAGAATCTTATTTGGTGTAAACGTTTATTAAGTTTCACTTCTAGAATCACTTTTCTGGAATCAAGCAAGTCTTTAGAACTTTGAGGAGTTGTGAATTTTGGTTATCCAAAATTTCTAAGGGATTTTTTTAAAGTATACAATTCACCCCCCCCCCCCTCTTGTATTTCTATCTCATTGTACATATTCGATCCTACGTTTGGTATTATAGAGTATATCATACTCATCCATACCATCCTAACAGCGAATACCCTATGTGTAAGGGGTGTAATGATGGGACATTATTGGGGTTATTCGGTGAACATGTTTTTGTTAATTTTCTCCATGAGATTGAAATTATCCCATAAATTGTTTTTGTCATGATTTAGTTTTTATTATAGGTTCGGTCTTGGTCAAGACAAATTCTAGTGATTCTATCTCCCTCAAAATCTATTATAAATAGGATTCATTCAGTATGATCATACTTGTTAAGGGCATCGCTTATTCCATCTGTGTCAGTCAGACTTTACCCTAACCCTTAATATAAAAATATTAGTGGTCACAATACAAAGCCTATATTATCAATGATTATGATGCTTAATGGAATTTTAAATCCAATAGACTATAAAAGTCCAAAAATTAAAAAATAGGGCATGTTTTCTATATAGGTATATTAATTGATAAGGAATTCCTTCATTAAAAATTAATATCATTTATAAACATTTGTGTCATTACTATTAGAGATTTTCTTATTTTATTATCTTGAGAGAAGGTAGAAAGGTGGTCTATGGTTGCATCAGGACCTCTGATGGATATCGAGTCGATGTGTTGAGAACACCAATCTGGATAAGACATCCAGGTAATTAGGGTGATGGGGATAATATTCATTGTTTGTGATGTTATATTTATATGATTTCACAAATGTTCATATACATGGATTTTAATGATTATGATTTATGGTGGTCTGTATCTTTTCCCATTTGAAAGAAGGCATGTTTTGTAATTGGTTCACAGTAATAGGACATGTAAATCCATTATAGTAGACATGTAGGAATCACATGACATATCAATTACTACTTGTGGTTTTTACTGATGGGTGGTCCAAGAAATTTAATGTGTTAAAAATATCACGTACATAATTTTCCTAAACATCTTATCAGTTTAATTCTACTCAGAATGCATGTATGTATTTTATTTTGATGGAATCTCATATGGATATTATAGTTTGAGGTGTCCCAATAATGACCCTGACCCTAGTATCCTAGATGCATGGGTTATATTATTACACTAAGAATGATAAAAGGAATTAAATCTCAAAGGATAACATAGATAATTAGTTTTTGTTAACTAGATACATACATTAATATCAAATTAAAATTGAAAAAATAAAATACAATATCTTGTTTATTTGAGAACACAATAAATCAATTTATCATTTCCATGCATATAAATCCTAACAAACTTTTTGGCATCATGGGGAAAGGAGACACAAGAAACAGGTGATCTCTAATTCTTAGTATGGGTAAACCTACTGTGATGTCATAGAATACTAGATAAGGCATAATCAACATGGAAAGGTAAATAACTGAAACTCATGCAATTTATTCAATAACCTGAACATAAAAGCTAATTTGTAAGGAACAAATATTGAACTAATATTGACATATAAATAATATCATGAGCTTAAAACTTATCCATAGATATTCTACCTATTAAAAAATCACATTAAAATAAATAAAAAATATCATAATGAGGGAATTAATAACTATAGAGATTATAAATATACCGTCAATGCCTCATGATAAGACATCTAACATAAATGGTTAAGGCCTCATCCAAATAAACTAGCTAGTTTGTCTCATGAGACTTTCTGATGTATAATGGTGATATAGAAATCCCTATATATAATAGACTAATTAAAATTCATTCTTCAGATGAATGGGGTGACAAATAATCAATATAAACATTTTTATTGAAAATATAGTGTACAAAATGTTAATAATTATCATAATTAATGAACATAATCGTATACCAAGAAAAGTAATATGAAAAATGTTATTAAAATAGTACATCCATAGTCAAACTAATAAAAAATATCTGAAAAATAATAATGATGGTATCATGAGTGTTTATCCAAGGCATAATATTTAGTAATTTTAATTGAAAAATATGAAAATACTTTATTAATACCATTGGAATATTTATTGAAGAAATTATCCTTTTTACTTCTAAATAAGGTATTTAAAGTCTAGTATATATCTCAAATATTATTGAAAACATTTTCTTTGAAAAAAAACATGTTAAAAAAACACAATTGGTGTTAAACAAGTTAAAAATTTTCTTTTTATTGTAATGTTGGATTCAATACAATTGGTGTTTATTATGGTGGGTATTTTTATAAATGTTGTACAAGTTAAAAAAATTCCTTTCACACTAATGTAAAAACGATAAATGTACCTCATTCGAAAAATATAAATATATATTTCTCTCAAAAAATAATTGTAAAAATTAAAACATAAGAAATTATTATTTTAATAAATAATTTTAATAATGGTAATAATATTTTGGAAATAATTTTTAGAAAACATCAATATGGAAGGAAAATTATTCTTAACTGAAGAGAGAAATAAAAACATCATTTCCTAATAGCATTTTGTTCAATTATTTTATTTACTAAAGGGAGAGAAATAGTATTATTAATATAATATTTTTATAATAACCAATTGATAAAAAATATTTTCTTATTGTATAAATAATAAATAATTAAACCAAGACTGACTTAAACTCAAACATTCCTGAATAATGATGAGAATGTGGAACAAACCCATAATAGTTTAGAAACATTTGAATCATAACCCACAAAAAATAATGAAAATAAAATTAAACAATAGATAACATAAAGATAATTTTACTCCTAATATGTCATATAAAATGGGTAGTATAAACACCACCCAAAATAAATAAGTGGTTAATGTTGCATATGTACTATATAAAGAAAATTTGGATGAAAATCTATTACATTAGGCAAGATTTCCTTCGTAAAGATGAAAAATTCCTGTATAATAAATATGGTATTATTATAAGTATATAAAAAAACCAAAATCTTATATATATATATATATCATACAATATTGTATTTATTTATAACGTTTTATCACCCATTTATTAAAAATAATTTAATAAAATTACTATTATGGTTGATAACTGCTTCATTTTTCATATATGTTCTGGTTTTGTAGATTTTTCGATGTACATTGATCATCGTTACATAATATATATAATTTTAACCATTATATAAATATCATATAAATTCATTATATATTTATTTTTAAATGTTAATAAAATATAGAGACTAAAAAATGAGTTACACCATTCATGTAGATCGTAGGTCGTACGTATGCATGAACATAATTTTCAATTTTTGTAAGGATTATAAAAAATAATGGTAATTAATAATTACCATATAAATAATAATTAATATATAATTTAAGTCATATGTTTTCATCAAATTAATCCTTATTACCATCCATGTCAAAATAAAATCAAAAAACACCACATCACCTTGTGGTGGGGGTAGTCCACATATACACAGGAGTGACGTTATCATTTTGCAAGAGATTATATGATAAGAAGGTAGATGTGGTATTATAATTATAGAATTATATTCTTCTAATAAATATCATATATATATATATTAAATCCATCATTATATCCACTCCTTAGAGGCAGTAATGGAATATTAATTGCATCAGTTAGTGAGGTGGTAGTCTGTCGTATATAAGATCGAAAATTTTATTTCTCATTCGATGGAAGAAGAGATGGAAATATGTTATTACATTAATATAATTACATATCAGTACATTTAATATACTTTTTATATTATTTTATCATTGTTCTATTATATTTTTTGGTGGAAGGGGTATAAATAAAAATAAGATGCAAGGTTAAGAACTAAACCTCTTCTTCATAAAAAATACTTTATGTTTATATTTATAGCCTTCCTAGAATGATTTCACAATCAAACCAGGGACTCAAGGTTTTGGGGATGTATTTATGTAAGGTTTTTTTCTATGATTTTTTGAACCAATAGTCTATGAATGTGTGAATATGAGAGGAGAGGTGTGTGCTTTTATAAGTGGGGGTGACGACACACTTGGTGTTTTTTAATAGGAAAAATTATGCCCAGGTTTTTAACATTAAAAAAGAATCCAAAATGGATCAATAATATAATTTCATAATTTATGGTTTAAATATATCCATCCAATAAAAAATAGAAATTTTTTAATCTCATTTAACCCTTATCTTCTTTGTTTATCCGTAAGTAAATCTGCTTAATCCTTAATAGCATTAATTATTTTTTTACTAATTCTACAATTCATTATATCAAAAAAATAAGTTAACATTGTTTTTAATTATGAATATTAATAATATTTAATACATTTTCCCAAATTCAATTCATATAATTGGTTTATTATAATCTAAATTTAAACGTGCATACGTGATAAAAAGTGGTTTTCTAATGGAAACGTTTTCAAATCTATGAAAAAATTTTATATCGAAATTGTACATAAAATTGATTAAAATGACCTAAATTTGATTAATAATAATATATTTGAGGTAATTTTACTTATAGAATAATTTTAAAGAAACATAAAAATTTTAATATCATTAATGAAAACATTTTTTTTCAATAAATGTCATTATTTCTCACTATTCATCTAAAATAAATATTTTCATAAAATTAAAAACAAATCCACTCCAAGTTAATTATAAAATTATTATTTAAGAAAAATAATATAATTTTTCAAATAGTTTCTTAAATTTTTTTTAAAATTATATTTATCATAAGTGCATGAAATGCATCGAAACTAATTTTTATAAAAACACTCTTTTTCTGAAAAAACATTATTTCATTGAAATGTTTTAATTTTTATATAATAAATATTTAACCACTAAATTTATTTATAAATGTGTAAACTAGATAATTTTTATAATATATTTAATCATATTCATACCCTCAAAATTAATATTTATGTTATAATGTTGTTCTATTTTTTAGTTCTTTTCAACAGGGGTTTACATGTACTAAAAGATATTAATGAGATAAAATTTACATTAAAATACATATATATTATATGTAATGGAGATTTACATTTTTCCATCATTCAAGTAACTAATCCTAAAAATTTATATAATTTCACCTCATGAAAATATTTGTGTGGTTCTTCATCATAACTTCCTAAGGTTCCAATGTCAACTCTTCAATATTTTGATTTCTCCAATGTAACTTTACCAGCTGAGTCATATGATTCCTCCACATGTGTTCAATTGTGTCTAGAATCTTGATATTATCTTCCTAGTTTGATACATTAGGTTTTAATTCAATTTAATTAGAGGTGAGAACATGCATTGGGTCCAGTATGTACATCCTTGACAATAATATATGGAACATGTCATGTACTTTTGTGAGATATAGTGGAATTTACAAGGGATAATCTATAGCTCCAATTCATTCCATGATTCCAAAAAGGTGTTATGTAACTAGGCCTTATTTTCCTTTTATTATCAAACTGTATAACACCCGTGCATGGGGATATTTTTATGAAAACATGAACTCCCACTTGAAATTCAAAATCACTCATTCTGTTACCAACATAGATTTTTTTAGTGTTTTGGGCTGTATTAATATGGGTTTCAATATTATTTACCCTACTTTTTGTCTCCTTTACATGATTTTTATCTAAATTCATCCTTTCAAGAACTTTATCTCAATAACATAGAGTTTGAAATATCATTCCATATAGTTCATAGTACAATTCCATTTGAATACTTTAGTTTAAGCTATTATTATAGCCGAAATCTACCAAAGGTATATATTGATCCCACATTCTTATAAATTCAATATAAAATAAACTCAACATTTCTTCTAGTGTTTTAATAGTACTCTCATATTATCCATTGGTTTGAGGGTGAATAATTGTGCTCAAACAAAGATTAGTATGATTAGCCTTTTAAATAATTTTCTAGAATTTGTTATGTAAATTGTGGATCATAATCAGGAAAAATTGAAATATTTTCACAATGAATTATTAAAACATCATTAATATAGAGCCTTTCATTGTTCCTAATAGTAAAATATTTTCTAATGGTGAGGAAATGTACATATTTGGTAGGGGTCAACGATAACCCATATTACATCATTCGTTATATGATTCCTTGGTAATTTACTAATCTATTACATTTTAATGTCATCCCCATTTCCACACTGGAATAGAAAGAGGTTTAATGACTCCTCTATGATGATATCATTCATCATCCACATTTTGGGAAACTAACCATCTTAACACATAATCATCAGTTTCTCACAGTATATTATTCCACCAAAAATGATCCATTATATATCTTTACATATTGGTACTGCCATGGTTTATAGATAAATATGATCATAGATCATTATCTAATAATTCCCTCTTTAGTTGAGGTACATATGTAACATAATCTATCATTTAAACTTTTATAATTGCATCTTCACAGATTTGGTGTTACAATTTTCACACATTCACAATTTTTATTTTCATTTAAAAAATCTCATAATCAGGATGAGAGATTTTTTACATTCCAATAAATATATGGTTTGGTAGTCATTTGAAAAGGGATGATGTCTCACATTCTCTTATAATTTCCATATCCATTTTTACTAAATCTATGAGAATATGGTTCTTATTTATCCTCATCTTTGTCAGGACTTCATGGTCATTCTACCTTAATTCATTCACTTCATTTTTTGTCTTCCCCGGGTGGTATTTCATTGATAAATCATGATCCTTGAGGAGCTCGATCCATTTTATTTACTTCTTGTTGATATGTTTTTACAAATATATGTATTTCATAATATTATTATCTGTGTATATCTTACACATTTCCCCAGAGAAATGTCACCTCTATATCAACCAAGAAAATATTACTACCGCCAACTCAAGATTATTGGTTGCATTGTTTTTTTCATGAATCATTATCTGTCGTGATTCATAGGAAACAAATTTATCATTATGTATAAGGACACTACTATATCCCTTCATTGATGCATCACTATATATCACAAACCCATCATGTCCTGATGGTAGATTCGAAATCATGGAATTCACTAGTCTCCTATTTAATTCATCAAAACATTCTTCACATTCCTTTTTCAAAATGAACTTAACCCCTTTACGAGTAATCATGGTTAATGGTATAGAAAATAAATAAAAATATTGAAAAAATATTCTATATTAAAATAAAAACACAATGAAATTACCTAAATTGATTATGTTTTTTTGGCGTAGGACATTCTTAGACAAACACTTTCTTTACAAGATCAACATAGATTCCATCATTTGAACATTATGGCAAGGAAAAGAATATTTCCAAATCCATAATTCACCATTAGTAAATTTTACATATTACTCCTCTATCTTAAGATTCTAATCAATAATCCTTATATGATTCTTACGGTTTTCAAATCTCTAATATCACACCAATATATCATTAATAAATTCAACAAGAATATTCTTAAGATATTCCTCAATAATCAATTCATTAGAACCATGATGATATAGACTTAATTAGTCAATCCAAATGGAATTAATATGAACTCATTATGTACATACCCCGTATAAAATGTTTAATTTGGAATATCTTCCTTCTTTACTCGTAATTGATGATAATTAAAATGAAGGGAAATCTTTGAAAAATATTGAGCTTCCTGAAGGTGGTCGAATTGTCATCAGTGAAAGGTATAAGATACTTTTTCTATATCATAATATCATTGATTTACCTATAATCAATACATTGTATCCTGTATTAATATTTTATCCTTATTAAAAGAGTGGAGGTCCCCAAGGTGAAATACTAGGGTGTATAAATCCCTTATCCCACAACTGCTATAGTTATTTGTTTTACTAAATTAATTCAATAGTGTCTATTATATAGAAGTCATTTATATTGGTATTCCATCTTGTATTAATGAAATAGAAAATTATATATCACGATATTGTGTATTTCCATGTAATTCCTCTATAAATACATCAATTTATTCCTATACAATATGTATATTATCATTTTTTTAGATTAACAATTTCATCCATGGACTGTGTCTCCTTTTCCTCCATAATAATCTCATTTAAAAGTCCTACTGGGGGTGTATCTAGAGGTTACTCGGATGACGAAATCTACCATCTAAAGATAAGGAATTCAATTCCTTACACTATGATCTATTTTTAAATAATTTCATACAATAGATTAGATCATAACATTATAAAAATGTATAATTCAAAAACATGTGACACATTTATCATAAATCAAAACATTTATGCATAATTAGTATTATAGTCAATAAATGAGTTTGTTTGCGAAATTTTTCAAATAATAAACTATTTTCAAATCCATCATAATGGTTTGTAAATAAAATATGACCTATCTAAAGAATATATAATGGGATTGTAAAAACAATTATACCGCAAGGCCCATTATCGGGCACCATGTGAAGTTCAAGTCAAATACAAAGGCATAATTTTCAGATTCATTTCCCATATGTAAAATTGTTCCAAATATATATACACTTATATTATCAATATAGAGATGTATTTATTCAAAATACAAAAAATATATAATTTAACAAAACTTTAGGATGTTATCCTATAATTATACTTATCCTTAATGTCATTGAAAAGTATATATTCTTTATTATATGTTTTCCTAAATCTAATTTTGACTGTCTATACTAAAAATAATGTGATAAACACAATAAATATCATGACCCAAGTAGACTAGAGTCATTGGTAATATAATTAAATTACCACTATATAAAAGGAATCCTTTCCCTAAGGAGTAGATAGTTTAGTATTCTTGGTAAACTAGATACACAATTGAATATCATATTATTATCTCAAATATAAAGTACGTCTTAGTATTTTCATTCATAACACCATAATTGTGTCTTAACATATCCCTATATATCAATCATAATGTACATCATAGAATCCCAGGGAAAGGAAATATATTAATGGGTTGATATCCAACACATAGTATGGGTATACATAAAATGGAAGTGTTGACTCCCACAAAATTAGCATTAAAAAATTCCCAAATGATGAAATACCTGAATATGTGTATTATTTTCCCCGCATAAGTAAAGGAAGAAGAAGGTTTTTAAGACATGTGGATCACATAATCCTTTAAATTAATTATGATCATTTGACCATTATAAGTTAATGGAATGAATCTTCATGTAGAAAATAGCCAATAGTGGATTCTGTAATGCCCCGACCCCAGTTACCCAGAGTCGGTGCATTATTTTAATACATTGGCATGATTACAAGGAATCAACTCCCAAAGGACCGATCAGTTTAGCAGTCTTGGAAAAATAGATCGCATACATGAATGTCACATTTTCACATTATGACGTACAAAACAACATAAATAATCTTTATGAACGCCATTATTCCCTTGGCTTAACCCTGCATATCAATCACATTACACTTCATGGAATCCTGGGAAAAATAAAACATAGAAAGGGGTGAGCTCAAATTCTCAGTAAGGGTAAGCAATACAGCGGTAACTTTCATAAATAAGAATAAACATTTAAGGCAATGTATAAAACTAAAACAAAAGCCTTTTAAAATTGAACTTCAGCGTAATATGGCAGAAATAAAATGAAATAATTCCATTTACTTATTCACATGGATATTCTACTAATAGAATAATCACGTGAAATATCACTAACCACTTTCATAATGATAGAATGCATGATGCCGAACTTTAATTTCTGTGTCGAGGCGTCGTGCCAAGACCTAAGGGATAACTGTAACCGGAACCCAACCCAGAGAGCCTCTGTAACCGGACTCCATCCTGGAGTGCCTCTAATAACCAGACACCAACCCAGAGTGCCTCTAATAACCAGACACCAACCCGGAGTGCCTCTAATAACCGGACACCAACCCGGAGTTCCTCTAATAACCAGACACCAACCCTGAGGGCTTACTTTTACCGGTCCCCAACCCGGAACATACTAGTCCAACACATTCATCTTAAGAATAGGATGAAATATAACATAAACATTCGTATTAAAACTAACATAAAAAATGTAAAAACATTAATCATAAATCATTAATGGCATAAAAATAAATCATCCATAGTAAAAAATATCACAAAACTTTAGATACAATATGGATGATTTGTATCATAATAAATAATATTGAAACATGTTTAAAATTTATCAAAGGATGTTGACATATATGAAATCAATACTATTTGAGAGAAATATCTCTTTTTTTTAAATCATTTAAAAGTCGCATAATTATAGAGAAAACCATTATTCTGAAAATATCTTTATAAGCTTGTGAAGGAAGATTAAAAGGTGTAATAATGGTGGAGAATAACCGCACCCGCCATATAAGTTAAAAAACATTATTACCTTAATTTTTTCAAAAAGGTTAAAAAGGACCTTGTTTGGAAAACGACAGAAAGATTCCTTTATAAACCACTTATAAAAGTCAAAAAGGGTATAAATGAATTTAACACATATTCTAGTAAATAGTAAAAATGTTTTAAAATAGATTTTTAAGAAACATGGATGTGGATGATAAGGAAATCCTAGTAGATTATTATGTATAAACAACCTTAGATAATGAAGAGATTGCGAAATAAACCCTTACCAATTTGGTAACTTATGAAACATACAACCCATTAAAGAGGTATCATAAAATGAATATGTAAATACACATAAATTAAAGTGTGTTACACAAAGAATATAATTATGGGCATTACATACACCACACAAAAGGTAATGGTGGCAATATGGCATGAATCTCACGGGAATAAGGAGTGAGATGAAAACCCCTTACCTTGCACTTTCCTTTAGTCGAGGGTACGTTTAACCTCATGTATGAAGATCGTAGTATGTTATTAAATTATACCAGAACCATATTAATATTTATGATATCATACATGACTCATTTATGACTTTATATTACCCATTTAATAATAATTTCTATGTTAAGATAACATTTCGGGTAATAATCACTTTCTTTATCGTACGTGTTTTAACTTGTCACTCATAGTTGTATCACTTAGATCATGATTTAAATACTTCCAGAATATAAAAAATGGTAAATATATCATATATATTTAGAATATAAATATGTATAATAGACATATATATTAAATGGAGAACACCATTTATGGAGACGGTAGTCCGTACGTACGCATAAACGATGTTTCTGTTTTCATATAGTATTGAACGGAAGTAAGTGAATAAGATATATGTAAGTAAATAAATCCTTATATATATATATATATCTCTCCAGTAGCATTATTATGTCATATATGACATACTTATTAGTAATATATATTTTTATAATCATCGATGAATGGTGAACTTGGAAATGAATCTCATCGCGTCGTGGAGACGGTAATCCGTACGTACACACGAGTGAAAATATCATTCTTTTGATATTAAAATAATATATAATTGGATGGTATATCATATATATAGAATCATTATCATGTTATATTTATTATTTACATTATTTACACATCATTATTATACCCATCCAAATAATAATTTATTGAATAACAATCACACCACGACGTGGAGACGGTAAGCCGTACGTACACACGTATGGTGACATGTTATTCAAAGGATAGATAGAATACTGAATATGGTTGTACCATATTTATAATAACATCACAGTATATATATGATACTGGAGTTATTATTTTAGAATGGTAATAACAAATGAATAAGAAGTGGAAGAAGAAAGGAACTTGGAAAAGGGTGGTGAAATCATTACCTCTTCTTCGGATTCTTCCTTTTGATTTGATCAAAATGGCTCCTTAGGATGGCTTTCTGATCAAACTAAGACCTCTAGGATTTATTGAGGGACGTTTAGAGAGTATTTGGGTATAGTTTGGACGAACCAAAAGGCTTTGAAGTTGTAAAGTAATGAGAAGGTGGAATGCCCTTTTATAAGAGGGGTGAGGGGCATCTTTTGAAAAGATAGAAATATTAATTTATAATAAATTCATATTCGGTTTCTAATTGCTCCAAAGTTTATTATTTAAATGTTAAGGTGGGTATGGGTCTAAAACAATTCAACCAATAGAATTTAGAATGGTTTGGGTTACTATATTAACTTTATCTTTAAGTATTAACTCTAAGTTAATTAGTTTCATTTTTACAATGTCTCTTTGTATTTTTATATTATATGGTTAATAAACATATTATATACATCCAAGAGACCCCCAAGTGGTCCATTAATGATAAAAATATCATGATATAAGTCTTTTTTCCGAACCATAGATATTTAGGAATTTAATAACAATTAATAATATAATATTTATTTTAAAAACTCTTTTATGTCAATTTTGACACTATTCAATAATTGTTTTTTTAATCTCATAACAGAATGATTACTTCTAAAAAAGTCAATTAAATAAATCCTAATATGTAATATTAACCTATAAAATTAGTGTAATTCAATAAAAGTCTCAAATTATATTTATCTGTGTATTTATAATATCAATTATTTTTAAGTTTTACTATTATGGTAATTACTGCATCATCATTGTGTCATAAATAAATTAAATTATGTAATATATAAAAATTATAAATAAATTATCATTATGTAGGAAATCGTTTTAGCTTTCTAATTAATATTTATAGTAGAAAATCCAAACTATAGAACCCGATGTAAAAATTGTTTTTCTAAAAGATATATGCTTGTGTCATTTTTGTATTCATTTTAACTTAATTAAAATAAAGTGTCTCTATCACCTACAAGTGGCTCCATGGGCTCCCAAAATCGACCCAAAGATTCCTATGGTCTAAAATGTATCAAAAAATAAGGCTAGGACACGTTTTAGGGTAATTTAGTATTATTATAATATTATTTTTTAACCCTTATTTACCGGATTTACCCTTAACCATGGTAAATAAAATATTTACCACAGTAATTATTCAAAATGTCTAAAAATAAAAGTTACCTATTTACACAATATGAACATCCGGATTCCAAATATGGAATCCATTTTTCCAAAATCAAAACACAGAAGTGGAAGAAATAAATTTAAAATTAATTCCTGTTGTTAAAACAAAAAGCGTGTTTTTAAGAGATAATAACTATCAAAAGATTGACACTTATTTATGTCCGGTTTAATTGTAAAATTATGTACAATGACCAAAATTATATTAAATGGTAAAAATATATTCTAAATATACTTTAAAACTACTAAAATTCATAATTTATCAATATAAATTATTTCGATTAAAAATGCTGTTTTTAATTAAAATTTAGTAATTTTCACTATTCATCAAAATCTAAGTGTTATCCGAAAAGTTCCAAAATTTCACCCTAGGCTAAATTCGATATTACGAATCCAAAAATAAAGTCCATTTTGAAATATAAAATATATATAATTTCAAAAAAGTAGGTATTACTATTCATAACGTCTAGTTTGATTGGTTGTGGTGTGTGTTAGAACTCGAAGTTGCGTAAAACACACGCTACTGTATTATTCAAAGAGAAGCGTATCGTGGAAGCTCGGGGTGTTACATTCTCCCCTCATTCAACAAATTGTGTCCTCACAATTCGATATTGTTCTTTGAAAATAAAGGTTGAAAATAGAAAATATCTTTGTGGAAAAAACCCACATCGGAAATTTGGTTACTAAAATTTAGTCTTAATATGAGGAAAAGGGAAATGAAAGGGTCACCACCAAATTATGATCTCAATTAGGAGAAAATTGGTGTCAATTAGAGACATATAATTGGAGGAAAAACGTAAATACTTATAGGTAGTGGTTGAGGTCATCAATCACAAACAAGTTTAAAATTGAGGTCCTTGAATTCATCAATCTATGATGATTTAAAATACCATCGGTTCAACAAATCATAAGGTATTAGGATAACACATTTTTGACGTTTTAAAATATCTTAGTTGAAATCCCACATCTAAAAATGTATTAATGAGGCCTCTATTTAAAATAAAGAGTGTAAAGTATGAAGATTACCGAAAATAACACATACTAGGGTTCCATGTAGGGAAATATGGATATAGAAGAGAAATCTAACCATCAATTATCTGATGGAGAGTGGTAGAGAACATGGCTATGAAAATCCAACAATCCCAAAGCCATAAATTAGTGATGATCTAAGGTACCATCTAGGACAACATTTTTGTTCTAAGTTCCTTTTCTTATTGTTGAGGAACTTATTTATGATATTGTCTAAGATCATAAAGAGATATACATACATTATAATTAGAGTTTTATCCATTAATAAATTTATACCAAAAACTCATCTTTCACCCCAAAACATAATACAACTCAAAAATACTCTATTTATCCTAATCATATAGGGTTCCAAATATAATGAATTTATATTTCACATATCAGATCCTTTATGTAATGAAACTACATTATACCATCCAGGAACATCATGTAGCACAATGGTAGGTGATAAATCCCAATTGCACTATGGTTGTGGATTCGATTCCCATATCTTTGTCTAACACGATGGGTCATCACACGGTCTGCGTGTTTTCCTTTTATAAAAATCCAAAATACTAACCTCTCAAACTTAATCCATTCCAACCATTAGACTTATCCAAAATAATATTATCCAAACTCACAGTCCAAAATTTACAAGGAAGTTAAACATAATGAGGATCCTTTTTTCCAGGTAATAACATGTGAACGCCTTCCTCATATATTCTTTTAAAACACCGCAACATACTGAATTACCAAAATCAACCATCACTTATTCCAAAATCACTACCTCAATATTAGGACCATATTAAGGTTTATCTTTCCTTCAACCATGTAATTTCCAAAAAAAATTAACTCACTTTGGAGTCACTTTTCCTAGTACTATAAAATCTCAAATCCTTAATTAAATAGTACTACAGTACAATCCTTATTTATTTCCAGAACATCATTGATAGAACACTTAAATGAAATAATTCTAAAATGACAACATAAGAACACTAGTCATTCCTCTTCATCTGTGGTAGTATCATAACTTGATTATTATCCAATAACATCATTTGTGGCATAGTCTGATGACTGGTACATAGGTTCGCGTAGTGTCCAAACTCCTTGAAAATGAATAATTTTACATTTGAAACCATTTTCTTACCCTTGCAGTCACGTACTTTGTGCCCTTTTCCTCCACACTTATAACAAACTCCCATTCCTTTCAGGAAAGTTCCAAGGTGTTTCTTCCCACATTTATTACATATGGGAAAATTCTCCTTTTCCCTCTTCCCTTTACCCATATTTCTCTCTTCCATCCTTTTCTTCTCTTGCTTCCCTTCAAGGACATAGGACTCCGAGAATTCTTTACTCATCTTATCAACACATGATACTATTTCATCATATGATGATAATACGTGGGAAACTATTTCCCTTCTAAATTCTGGCATAGGACCATGAAAGATATGATCCTTCTTACTCTTTGGATCATACGTATTATGGGAGTTCACATTCCTTCTACTGGGTGCCATTTCTATACAATAGCATAAACTAGTTCAGTTTATGAATTGCAATGAATAATTACCAAACTTGTAAAATACCTAACACAAATTGAACAGTTTATGGATATAATCCATAATCATAAAAATGTTTTCTTTGAGTAAGTATATACTCATAAGCCCTTAATAATGGTTTGTAAAGAAAATGATAATTATCCTAAGCATATCCCCCGGGAGTGTCAAAACCAAGAGTGCAGCAAGGCCCATTGTCGTGCACCAGTTCCCATTTGAGTCTAGCTCAAACCATTGTTTTCGGGTTTTACCCCTAGGTACATCTGTGCCAGAGCCACCTCTACCTGCTCGTATCCAGACAGGGATGTATTGCTCAGAAAACTCACAAAATATCTACAATACCAAAATTCTAGGAAGTTTTTCTATACTAATCCTCAAAGTTTATCTTAGGTTTACGAGCTCTAATCAGAGTTTATCTAAATCTAGTTTCCAAGGTTATTGCTAAACTTCCTATGATACCAACTGTAACGCCCCTACCCCAGTTACCCAGAGTCGGTGCATTATTTTAATACAATGGCATGATTACAAGGAATCAAGTCCCGAAGGACCGATCAATTTAGCAGTCTTGGAAAAATAGATTGCATACATGAATGTTACATTTTCACTTTATGACGTAGAAAGAAACATAAATAATCTTTATGAATGCCATTATTCCCTTTTCTTAACCCTGCATATCAATCACATTACACTTCTTGGAATCCTAGGAAAAATAAAACATAGAATGGGGTGAGCTCAAATGCTCAGTAAGGGTAAGAAATACAGTGGTAACTTTCATAAATAAGAATAAACATTTAAGGAAATGTATAAAACTAAAACAAAAGCCTTTTAAAATTAAACATCAGCATATTATGGAAGAAATAATATGAAATAATTCCATTTACTTATTCACATGGATATTCTACTAATCGAACAATCACATGCAATATCACTAACCACTTTCATAATAAAGGAATGCATGATGCCAAACATTAATTTCTGTGTCGAGGCCTTGTGCCAAGACCTAAAGGATAACTTTAACCGGAACCCAACCCGGAGAGCCTCTGTAATCGGACTCCATCTTAGAGTGCCTCTAATAACGGGACACCAACCCGGAGTGCCCCTAATAACCGGACACCAACCCTGAGTGCCTCTAATAACCGGACACCAACCCGGAGTTCCTCTAATAACCGGACACCAACCCGGAGGGCTTACATTTACCGGTCCCCAACCCAGAACATACTAGTCCAACACATTCATCATAAGAAGAGGATGAAATATAACATAAACATTCATATTAAAACTATCATACAAAATGTAAAAACATTAATCATAAATCATTAATGGCATAAAAATAACTCATCCATAGTCAAAAATATCACAAAACCTTAAATACAATATGGATGATTTGTATCATAATAAATCAACTTGAAACAAGTTTAAAATTTATCAAAGTATGTTGACATATATGAAATCAATACTATTTGAGATAACTATCTCTTTTTTTAAGTCATTTAAAAGTCGCATAATTATAGAGAAAAACTTTATTTTGAAAATATCTTTATAAGATTGTGAAGGAAGCTTCAAAGGTGTAATAATGGCGGAGAATAACCACACACGCCGTATAAGTTAAAAAAAACATTGTTACCTTAATTTTGTCAAAAAGGTTAAAAAGGACCTTGTTTGGAAAACGACAGAAAGATTCCTTTATAAACCACTTATAAAAGTCAACAAGGGTATAAATGAATTTAACACATATTCTAGTAAATTGTAAAAATGTATAAAAATACATTTTTAAGAATCATGGATGTGGATGATAAGGAAATCCCAGTATATTATTATGTATAAACAACCTCAGATAATGAAGACATTGTGAAATAAACCCTTACCAATTTTGTAACATACAAAACATACAACCCATGAAAGAGGTATTAGAAAATGAATATGTAAATACACATAAATTAAAGTGTGTTACACAAATATTATAATTATGGGCAGTACATACACCACACAAAAGGTAATGGTGGCAATATGGCATGAATCTCACGGTAATAAGTAGTGAGATGAAAACCCCTTACCTTGCACTTTCCTTTTGTCGAGGGTACGTTTAACATCCTGTACGAAGGACATAGTATGTTATTAAATTATACCAGAACAATATTAAGATTTATGTTATCATAAATGATTCATTTATGACTTTATATTACCCATTTAATAATAATTTCCATGTTAAGTTAACATTTCGGGTAATAATCACTTTCTTTATCGTACGTGTTTTAACTTGTCACTCTTGGTTGTATCACATAGATCACGATATAAATACTTCCAGAATATAAAACATGATAAATATATCATATATATTTAGAATATAAATATGTATAATAGACATATATATGAAATGGAGTACACCATTTATGGAGACGGTAGTCCGTACGTACGCATAAACGCTGTTTCTGTTATAATATATTATTGAACGGAAGTAAGTGAATAAGATATATGTAAGTACATAAATCCTTATATATATATATATATCTAGTAGAATTATTATGTCATATATTACATAATTATTAGTAATATATATTTTTATACTCATCGATTAATGATGAACTTGGAAATGAATCTCGTCGCGTCGTGGAGACGGTAATCCGTACGTACGCACGAGAAAAAATATCATACTTTTGATTTTAAAATAATATATAATTGGATGTTATATCATATATACAGAATAATTATCATGTTATATTTATTATTAACATGATTTACACATCATTATTATACCCTTCCAAATAATAATTTATTGAATAACAATTACACCACGACGTGGAGACGGTAAGCCGTACGTACGCACGTATGGTGACATGTTATTCAAAGGATAGATAGAATACTGAATATGGCTGTACCATATTTATAATAACATCACAGTATATATATGATACTGGATTTATTATTTTAGAATGGTAATAACAAAGGAAGAAGAAGTGGAAGAAGAAAGGAACTTGGAAAAGGGTGGTGAAATCATTACCTCTTCTTCGGGTTGTTCCTTTTGATTTGATCAAAATGGCTCCTTAGGTTGGATTTCTGATAAAACTAAGACCTCTAGGTTGTATTGAGGGAAGATTAGAGATTATTTGGGTAGAGTTTGGCCGATCCAAAAGGCTTTTAATGTGTTAAGTAATGAGAAGGTGGAGTGCCCTTTTATAAGAGGGGTGGGGGGCACCTTTGGAAAAGCTAGAAATATTAATTTATAATAAATTCATATTCGGTTTTTAATGGCTCCAAAGTTGATTATTTAAATATTAAGGTGGGTATGGGTCGAAACAAATTTATCCAATAGAATTTAGACAGGTTTGGGTTACTATATTAACCTTATCTTTAAGTATTAACTCTAAGTTAATTAGTTTTACATTTACAATGTCTCTTTTTTTTATATTATATGGTTCATCAACTTACTATATACATCCAAGAGACCCCCAAGTGGTCCATTAATGATAAAAATATTATGATATAAGTCTCTTGGCCGAACCGTAGATTTTTAGGAATTTAATAACAATTAATAATATAATATTTGTTTTAAAACCTCTTTTATGTCAATTTTGACACTATTCAATAATTGATTTTTGTGAAACTCATAACAGAATTATTACTTATAAAAAAGTCAATTAAATCAATAATAATATGTCATATTAACCTATAAAATTATATTAATTCAATAAAAGTCTCAAATTATATTTATTTGGGTATTTATAATATCAATTATTTTAAATGTTCACTATTATGGTAATTACTTCATCAACATTGTGTCATAAATAAATTAAATTATGAAATATCTAAAAAATATAAGTAAACTATTATTATGTAGGAAATATTTGTATCTTTCTAATAAATATTTATAGTCGAAAATCCAACATATATAACCCTATGTAAAAATTGTTTTGCTAAAAGATATATGCTTGTGTCATTTTTGTATTCATTTAACTTAATTAAAATAAAGTGTCCCTATCACCTACAAGTGGCTCCATGGGGTCACAAAATCGACCCAAAGATTCCTATGGTCTAACATGTATCAACAAATAAGGCTAGGACAGGTTTTAGGGTATTTTAGTATTATTATAATATTATTTGTTAACCCTTATTTACCGGATTTACCTTTAACCCTAGTAAATAAAATACTTACCACAGTAATTATTCAAAATTTATAAAAATAAAAGTTAACTATTTACAAAATATGAAAATCCTAATTCCAAATATGGAATCCATTTTTCCAAATTCAAAACACAGAAGTGGCAGAAATTAATTTAAAATTAATTCTCGTTGTTAAAACAAAAAGCGTGTTTTTAAGAGATAATAACTATCAAAAGATTGACACTTGTTTATGTCCGGTTTAATTGTAAAATTATGTACAATGACCAAAAATATATTAAATGGTAAAAATATATTCTAAATATAATTTAAAACCACTCAAATTCATAATTTATCAATATAATTTATTTCGATTAAAAAGGTTGTTTTAATTAAAATTTAGTAATTTTCACTATTCATCAAAATATAAGTGTTATCCGAAAAGTTCCAAAATTTCACCCTATGCTAAATTCGATATTCCTAATCCAAAAATGAAGTCCATTTTCAAATATAAAATATATATAATTTCAAAAAGTAGGTATTACTATTCATAACGACTAGTTTGATTGGTTGTGGTGTGTGTTAGAACTCGAAGTTGCGTAAAACACACGCTACTGTATTATTCAAAGAGAAGCATACCGTGGAAGCTCGGGGTGTTACAGATTATATCAGTTCCATTTTAATGGTCCCTATGATTTGGAGAAGGCACTCTAGGAACCAGTAGATGCGCAGAGGCCACCAGATAAACTGCCCTAGGCCATTAGGTTTGTCATAAGTCATAACTAGATATGCAGAATCCATGGATTTCTCAATGGGAACACTACTCACACAGGAAAATGATGTATGAAGTAAGAATAGTCTATAATCCCTTGTTTGGATGGTGCTAAGTACTGAGACTAGAGATTTTCATGTTGAGAATAACTTCCATTCACTCATTTTTCAATGAAATATACAAGGAATTACTTATAGGACCATAATGTACATCTAGTATCCCATACCGATCCACTAAAGTAAATCCTTGGATACACTATGTTGAATGGGTGCTTGGCTCGATGGGTGGTTATTCTACAAAAATATGACATTTAGTTCATGTCATAGAATTTAGTGAATGGTAATTCCCTGAATAATTTCATTGAATCACACCCTACCCAAAATAAGACACTAAAAGATAATGATCTACTAGATGAGGGGTATTCTATGCCCAAAACACTCACCGAACATGAGATATGTACTTTTATGGCACCTCTCAGAGTCCAGTCATCATAAGGATGGAAACCCCAAAGCTCAGTTGGGTTGGTATATGGATTGTATTTGTCTCTCCCAACAAATCAATTTTTTCATTATCTTCCTCACTATCTGAAGACCGCATAAATAATGAGGTATAATACCAATCCATCAATGTTGGTTCAGAACTAGTGCTTTAGCTGCACATAGCTTTATAGGATATCAAAGGGGATTCATAATTGGTGATAAAGCAGACCAATAATTATTATTGCATTAAATAGGGAGAACTAGCCTCTATAACCTGCTCCATTTGGGGATTATTGGCATAATTCCCTTTTGATCCCACATTTCATCATGTTACCCTATTAATGAATACTTGCGACGATGCACTGGCTAATGTAGGTGACATCTTGGGTGCCCTTGAGCAGGAGGAAGGAATATTCTGTATCACACATTTAATATTGGTCTCATGGATCGTCCTATGTGATATGGAAGAAATCAATCACGTCAACACCACCCCCGATCACAATGAACCAATGACCCCTCCTAGATGGATGAAGCCTATAACTTTTTATAAATGAAACATGATTCTCCCAATAGAACGTAATGAAGGGGAACAGATTTAGCACTGAGATAAAAATTTCTCTCTATAGGATGGTCTAAATGAGAAAAAAATCATCTCAAAAGGTTTCTTTGAAGGAATCCTCTACACATGCACAATAGAAGGAAAAAATTCCACAATCTTAGAAGAAGTCCATGTATGATCTTATAGTGCCAATCAATCTGTATCTAGACTCTCCCACCAAATTAAAAGGATGTAATATTACTAGAAAATCATGATATTTGACTATTTGGAAATCACCATGAAATCTCATGCATTCCAAATTCATGAAAACTTCATCCACCATCCTTTGAAACTATTACATACCACTAAATATTCCTATCTATTTTCCATTGGGGGAATGGTTGTCATGGGGCTATATCTACTGGCCACCACTAAGTAGTTCATATTCATATTTACTACTACTGACCTATTTTCCAAATGGGTTGAGGCAATACCCCTAAAGGAAGTTAGGATGAATAGTATCATCAACTTCATAATATCCCATAGAATCACTAGGTTCAGTGTCCTTCACACAAAATTTATGGACAACAACAACAATTTATAATCCATGGACTTGAAGAAGTTGTACCAGTAATACAATATTGAGCCCTATCACTCAACTCACTATCATAAAGTGGGAATTGTAATGATAGAGATATTGAATAAAACTATATCTAATTTACTCTAGAAGATGAGGAATAAGGAAACGAAGTCAAGGGTAGAAAAACTCCACCTAGATTTATGGGAAAATCATACCACCAGACGTACTACCTCATAGGTAACCCAATACTCATTTTTGTATAGGACTGAGGTAGTAATACCCATAGATTTCATGCTTCCTTTACTCTGAATAGTCATTTTCTAATAGCTCTCAGATGACAAACAATCAAAAAATTTGCCGGATGAGATGGAATGAATAGTTGAGAACATATTTCGCACACTAGGCAACTTGGAGGTACATCTGAATCTAATTTCATGGTCCGTTAATAAAATGTTTTTCCTTCTATCATTACTCTAGGTAGAACTGGTGATGGATCTCAGATCCCCAATTACATTAAGAAATAATCCCCCAAAATTAGAACCCATGTGGGAAGGGCTTTATGTAATACAGAAGGATTATTATAATGAATCATATTAATTGGACACCATGGATGGGAAGCATGTCACACCACCCTCAAATGAGATATTTCCCAAGAAATATTGTGCATAAATGTCATCGGGGTGGGAAGCCACCTTAGAGTAAGCCCCATCATTCATCTTAAGTACACGATGTTATACTGTACAAATTAATCCTTCCCACATGATGATAAACTGTATAGTGAATATCCTTTCCACAATAAATTAAACTCAATTCCTAATATCCTCACTATATGACATAAAACTAGATGAAAAATCATGAACTACATAAGGATTTATTCTCATTTTTCTATGAGATACATCAAGATTCCTCGATATTATTTCTTGGTCTAGCCAAAACATTATATAAAGTACCCATGTTGTACCCCCCAACTTTCTCATGATTGTTGGAGGGACCCTTGGTACTCCTTGTTTCTCACATTGAGCATAGCTTATGAGAGATTAGGCATTACAGTAAGGGATTATCCGAAATAAAAAGGCATGAATGTACACAGATGATTCATCATGGTCCTAGATTCAAGACCATAAAGGGAAAACCATGAGTCCTGGCCATATGACATTAAAAAGCTCAGTCACCATCCTTATCACAAGATCTAAAACTACACAAATACATAAAATCTATCTTCCATCAGGTTTGGACATCTTCATCCTCACCGAATGATATTAAACTACATGGTTCAGCATAACTATGTATGTCTTGATTCTCAATTTCATTAGATATGTAGGGATGCCAACACTTCTTTACTTAGTCATAGCCACAATATTAACACATTTTTAAAGTTTTCCATCTTCGTCCTTGACTCGTGATGTTAAAGTGTAAGACATATTCATGAACTATATGTGGCTTGATTCCTATCATCAAAGGATACATAGTGACACATAGATCTCTTATCCTAGGCCCATTTGCAATAATCAATACATACAATACCCACCTCTCTATAAGAGATATGACGATAAAGTGAGATTTTCTCATTCAAGAACTATGTGGGACGCGATTCCTATCCATGCGGAATATGTAGTAAAGATTGTATTTTTAAATCTAAGAAGAGACATAAAAAATAAATATAAATATACCCCCACTTCACATATGAGCTAGACATGCATAGTGAACATCATTAAGAACTATACGTGGCTTGATTTCCACCACCATGGGATGTGTATCGACACCCATCATTCCAGCCATGGGAACATCTGAAATACCATCATTTCATGATGGGGGATCCACGTATATACCGAATGATGCTAACATACATGGATTTTCAGAACCACATGTGGTCTGATCCTCATTTTCATAAGATAAGTAGTGATACCCATACTTCCACCTTTTTACCCAGCCAAAACGTTGACACCCATTCATTACAATTCCAACATCCTTATCACCTGATGATAAATTTTACATAAGGAAATCTTTACCGCATAACGATTAATTTCATGAAGAATTTCCTTACCACATACTGTTTACTGCATGGAAAATGTCTAGACTACATCACAACAAACTGCACAGGCCATCTCCCATAATCATCCATTATCAATGGACCACAAGAGCCTTATCTTGGTCAACTAGAGTATAGGTTCTTCTATCATCTTTAAAAAGAACCTCATTCTATATACCACAATTCATGTCTTGAGAATATTAGGTTTCCATCAACCATCCATGTCCTTTGAAAATGATATCTTTCTTTAAGGGGTACATATCTTGAATATTCATGTGTACCCATGGATCTTACATATGCACCTATGGCCACCAACCAAATGCATCTCTCTGAAAAGGAAATTCCAATTATTGTGAGTTATGAAATAATTATGGAAAAACTCAACACCTTACTATGTCTGAACTAATATCAGTATGACTCTACCATATCATTACTCGGGATTAGAGAAACACTAGTCATGCTTTACATAATTTTTATCACCTACTTATAAAGATGTTCAGGTAATTTTAACTCTGGGTATCCAAATTAGTATTGTTTTTTCACAATATATGACACTAAAATCTAGTGTACAATGGTATAAATCGCAATACTTCAAAGTGCTAATGATAGAGACACAAATCTTTTGAGGTTGAAAACATTAAAATGGAAACATGAGAAATAGCAAAGTATCCTCCAGCTAAACTCTTTAACTCTAGAGTTTAGGAAAAAATTAGGGCACCAACATATAAGGAATAATGCCCATATGGTTCACATTATTACCCTATTAAAAACCAAGCTATGATCAATGGACCCCATGGTCCATGAAAATGTTATCGAAATTGTTTTTCACGTCTCCTTTTCATATGAATATGTTCAATTTATTTTAACACAACCTTTAGCCTGTTCAAAGACATCTTTGATATTACACTTTTCGCAATTCACACTTCATAATTTTGGTCCTTGGATAACCATAAACCATTCATGGACCATGAAAAAGATATCTGGCATCAAGGGAACCTTTTCTTGAATATGCATACATGCCTATGGCTCTTGAATATGTACCTATATCTTTAAACCAAATGTGTCACTCTGTAAAATGGACATTCCAATCCTTATGATCCCTAATGTCATCACAATAGTGTGTAATAACATAGTGTGTCTGAAATTCTCCCAATATGAATGCCCCATATAATCCTCTTAATCTAACCACTTTGATTCATGATTTGTAGTCCACTTACCAATCTATTCGATTAGATTCAATATCCTCAATGGTATGTCACCGTGTTTTGTACCCTTTTTTAAGGTCATAATGCAACACACCATTCATGAACCTTTGATGCTCTAGGAACTATGTTTTGGAACCACATTGCATAGAGATCGAGCTTCATAGTAAGAGATAAACTTCCCTTGGGTTATAGATCCCTTCCAATGTAACTTTATTTCCATTCCCAATTTCATCACCTATATGTTTATTCTTCGAAAATATTTCATAGACCTCAGAAAGAAGTGGATATCCGCATTTCTTGGAAATACTACTAATGCATAAGGGCCTTGAGTAACCAAATAATGGAATACCCTCCTTGTCAAAAAGGAGAATTGATCCTTATGATCCCTAGAATAAAATAGTTAATCTTGACACCTCAGAGTGTTATGGGTCATTTCCATCATGTTAGGTCCATCCTATATACATAGACTCAAGTATTTGGGTTATGATTTAGATCATATATATTCCAACTATCTAGTTGGACCTAGAATCCTTAATATTTCTCCCTCAACCTATATTAACACCATAATTCTTCCATAATCCCTAGAAAAGATACCTGGCTAGAAGGGACCCTTTACTTAACAATGCATACATGTCTATGGATCCAACATATTCAGCTATGGTCATCAACCAAATGCATCACAATGCAAAAAAGGGATTACTGCTCCTTGAGAGATACAATAAAACCATGGAAGAACCCAGAACCTCGGTGTGTTTTACGTCATTCTGGGCATGTCTTCACCATATCCCATGATAATACCCCATGTTTTAGTAAAATGACCCTAAAATAGAATTACATCATGTCCAAGCTAAAAGAAACTTAACTAATGTAATATCAGGTATGAACTAAAATTCCTAAAAGTAAATCAATTTAAGGTACGAGATAAAAGATCCTAAACTAAAGAGACATCATGTTTGAGCTAAAATACCATAATCTAAAGTCACATCTGGTCTGAGATAAAATACCTTTATTTAAATTCATATAAGCTATGAGCTAGATGATCCTAAACTAAAGAGGCATCAGGCTTGAGATAAAATACCCTAAACTAAATCATTTTCTAGTCCGAGCTTAAAGACCATAAACTGAAGTAATATAAGGTCCAAGATAAAAGTCACTAAAACTAATGAAATATGATATCGTAGATAAAAGAACCTAAAATAAAATGATATCAGGTACAACCTAAAAGACCCTGAACTAATTTAATTGAACATCTAAACTAAAATAACATAAAATAAATTGATATTAGGTCCTAGTTAGAAGACCCTATACTAAAGAGATATCAGGTCCGAGCTAAAATGAGCCAAAACAAATGTACAAATAATTTAATTTTTCTAAAAAATGTTTTAAGGACCACTACATTTCCTTATCCTAATATATCTTAATTAGAAAATCTTATCAACTTTAAGAAATAAAAATCACTCCACATTAAAGAAAATATGTCATACTCAGATGACCCTTTTTCAAATCATGTCATTTTAAGATAGCTAGAACAAATTATCAATAATGAATCTCATATTGGTTGGAATTAATGTGAATATTTTAAAAGGAATATATAAGAATTTAAACATTTAATTTTAGGAATTTTTATTCATTCAATTTAAAATAATCTATGGGTATCATTGGTGATTCTCATAATATTAGAGCAATGAAATATAATGCATATCACGAAGAAAAGAAAACTGAATAGTAGTATAGAATGATTAGAAAATTAGTCCATTCACAAAATAAAATGGATGTGGGAATCTTCGCATTTTACAGTCACTATGAAGTATTTTAAAAACTGGAGTTCATTAAAATAATATGTATAATGATACAAGCTAGTCAACAGTGCTAGTAAAACCCGCAAGATTCTGGCAATAAGCATTAATTGAATGTTGATGTGCCACTCTTCCCACTTTTTCTGCTTCTTCCACAGGATATAGTGTCTCAAAAAAGGAATTCATCTATTTACCATTTTCTAAGTAGTGTCCAATGGGGATGATGATATGAAAAGGACAGACCTCAGACGTGCAATAATCTCCTCACATATGTAAAATAACATAGTCGAGGTCTCCATTTGAGCATGTAGTTTAGTTTTCAACTAGTGACCCTATTAAAATTCATGTGAAATCTCTCTCATTTTTCTTGAAATATGATCCTCATATGAAAGTTAATGCACATATCATTAATTCATGGATAGATATCATCGGGTTATGATGCTTTTCATCATTATTTCATAGAAAGGCTATCATTTAAAACCGCCTACCCCAAGTCATGAAATAACTAGTAAAGGGGATCTACTTGGTAGTAGAATAGTTACTAGGGGTGTTCGGTTTTAATGTCATGAATTCATTCCCAGATCATTCTATGTTGTTTCTGATCCTTTGAAGCTAATGTGGTGGGTATGAAAGGAGGATTACTAAACAAGTAAAAAAACATGAAAACAGAATAATAAGACCCATATTCCCTTCATTAAATATTCAAATCATCTATCTTCTATGTTGGAGGATTAAATTATTAAATAGAATCTCTTTCACCATTAGAATAGTCATCAATCGAATGAATTCACTTTCTCAATGTCTCACCTAGATCTTTGAGCAATTCCATCTTTGTGTCTAATAAAGGGACCGGTAAGGTGAAATGCCTATCCACATGACAGACCCACCAACCTAGAACACCATCTAAGTACGATGATATACATGAAAAAGAATAATCTTATTTATGGAAGGGAGAAGAATCCATAGGCAATAGTATGGTCCCAGACTCAGAACCTTCAGACATTAGGTTTATCCAAAACTGATGGATCACCCCAGGATGTTGCTCCCCTCATACGCTAACCAAGGGATGTGGGTATACCCTTTTAATGCTACAAAACTGATTAGAAAATATATATGGTGTATAAGGATTCCAGATGATTAGATCATCCATATTGGATGCAAGAACCCTTTCTTGAAGGTAGATCATATAACACCACTCATCGATGGAACCAATGCCATTGTCAGCAATCAGCTCATAATTTTTGTGGTATGGGGTAATGTCAAAGCTATAAAATTTATACAATGCACCTGTATCCTCATTAGGATTTAGGTACATAGCTTCAACACCAGATAGCTTCATCAAAACTAAGAACTATTGATGCGTTAGGGATCCTGGTAGTGTTGTAATAGTAATAATAGTGGAATTGATCCCCTATCCAACCGAATAAAAACCTGAAGGGTCCACTAATATTGTAAGGTGTGTGACCCTATTGGAAATGGACTAGGAGTAGATAAATTCATAAAAGGAATAGAAATGCAATATTGAGGATTCCCCCCCCCCCACGTGTCATGCCTCTATAACAAGCATGTTAACAAAGATCCATGAACGTCAATCCCCATCCATAAAGATCAACCCATTCAAGAACATGGCTATAAATCATACCAATCTCAGATTTATAGTGATATAATAATTCACAGAATACCCCGATTAATAATATTCTCCATCCCCTAATATTTCCTAATATAATCAATCACTTTCACAAAAATTGTGGGAAGGTCCAAGATGTGGGAAAATAATAGTTGGTCTAACTCTACAAATATAGATGAAAATATTGACCCAATCACTGAAAGAAATTAGTGATATCATTGTCATCTATTTCTTAAATTTCTCCTTTATAGTAATAATCACGTATATCAAAAATGTCCGAGTTTGTAAAGGATCATCACAGTCATTTACGACTAGTAGGAACTCTTCACGCATTTTTCTATGGGTTAGAATCCCACCCAACTGATAGATGGCTCATATGACGATTTCCAATTCAACAAGGGACAAATGAAATTTCTTGGTTCTAGAGAACCAACTACTGATCATCCCTAGAAGGGTTCGGGGTAGTGATAGATGGTAAATTGAGAGATCCACATTAATTCATAAAGATTAACCCTGTATAATTCATCAATAAACTCTAAAAATCTTTGTCTGACCCATATGGGACACGCCGACTCATCCAATAAATTACTGATGGGACAAAGACCCCATTTTTAGAACCATTCGATGATAGGATTATTCATAAATAAGGAATGTATTTCTGAATAAATATGATAAACTGTCTTCTTGTTGAACTCACTCCCATCCTAGACTATGGGAGAGTTGTCCAATAGATAAGTTGAACCCTTAGATTGATATGTAACCAACTGACCATCCTCAAAATTTGTAGTCTGAACACATTTAAAAGAATCATGCACCCAAGGATATGAAAAATTTAAATCTAAAGGGGGAATGGTAGCATAATCTGAAAACCCCAACTTGTATAGAGGAAGCTGATGAGATAATGGATAATTATAGAGTCTATATGAGAGGAACCTATTCTAGGTGTCATTTTCAGTATTGAATCCATATTAGGGATCCACATTTCGATTCCTATAAATCATGTCACTTTTATTGGCCACAGTTGGGGAAACATGACAAGATCAAGAATCCATATGAGAATAATTAAGTGGAAGAAGTTAGAAAAATTGAATTAAAAATCTTGTAAAATGTAAAGAAACGAATGTTCTAAAAACATCATGTGCATCACATAGATCAACATGGAATTTTTAAGTCACCTTGAAGGGTTTATAAATTTATTTATATCTAAAGGACTCTTAGGTTGCATAACCCATATAAGGAATCACGTAATCGTATGACCCCATTGGCGACTCATGATTTCATCTCCTGGATATGGTCACATGAATCAGTTGGTCAAAAGATTAAGCTAGAAGACCCCTTGAAACACATAAGAAAATCATAGTACCTCATTTTCGAATTTTCAAAAATAATTACCTAAGTATGGGTTTTATTCATACTGGACAAGTGCATGAAAAAAAATATACTTCTGAGACAGATCTCATGATGAAAGATTGTGATGGGGTCTCACGATCAAGACTCTCAAAATGGTCTTGTGGTGGGAATATGTGACAAATGTAGGATGAGAGAGCTATGTATCAATGGTAGATGGTAGATAAATCCACCCTACACCCCCCTATATATAGGGTATCCTGTGGAATTCCAAGAGTCCTTTGGTAGACCGAACATCACCCCAAAAACCGATTCACGACACCACTAGAGACATTATAGGGCATTTACTTTCATCATAAACATGGCCTTTTCCCTAAACACATCACTTCTATGTGGGGAATTTGTTTTCCACCACCAAATTAGCGTAAAAAACTCACAAATGAATAAATACCAAAATTTGGGTATTATTTTCCCCACAAAAGAAAATTAAAATTAAGGTGCCTAAGGCCTGTAGATCACATAATCCTAAAAAATAAACACGATAGATTGACCATTTTAAATTCACATGGAGACTCTACTTGTAATGGATAACCTGTGGTGGATCTTGTGGGGTCACTTTCAGTGAGCCCCTATGCTTTTGTGAATCCACTTCAGGAAACTAATAGCTATGTGGATATAGCCAAATGAGCTCCACTTCGCCACATGGGTTGTCGAAGATAAGAACCAATTATTCTAACATAATAATCCTATAAAATCGAGGAAAATATTCCAAAAGGGGGGATACCCCAATAGTTGGAATTTTCACACGATTCATCTCTGATGGGAAGGATAATTGTTCTTGATAAAATTCTAAAAATCACAATACCCATGATAATTTGATGAAAATAAAAAAAGGAGATAAAAGGGAAGAGGCGGGATCCATTCACCATCATGGAAAGATATGATACGTGTCCTCGAAATATGCAAGAAATTGAACGTCTCTGGAGACATGCCCGCTTTATCTTGTGAAATACCTTTGGTTTTCCAACTTCATCACATGGAAAACCTCATGTATTCCCAAGAAACCATGGACATCCTTTTGTATCCCCTAAGGATAGACATATAGACTTGTCCATGCTATGATCATGCACCCCAAATGATCCTTGTTTATTATATGAAGAATTTAAAAAAATACAGTAATTTTCCTTAATATTACTAGAGTAATCGTTCATAACTCTCATCTATTTTCAAAAAAAAGTATATGAATAAAAAATATGGTGTTAGAATCCTTTCATAGTCGTAAAACCCATCGAAAATACAAGGATGTTTGTTATACAATCTCACGAGACTCCTGAATAGGATGAACTAATCCCATGAATGAACCTTCTCAAAAAAATCCTTGTCAAATTGAAATATCTAGATGAGTCATCAAGCATAATTCATATGGCATCCAATCGGTACATCAATATTTTGATGTCCCTTTAACCTGTCAAAATGACAATAAGGAAGTCCTTCCACATTCCAACATGAACAAAGAAGTACCCATTAATTAGTAATAATCAAATAAATGATTCTTTTATGGAGGGATTCATTTTTTCTGTAAATAAGGTCACTCCCTCGAAAGAGGACCACAAATGAGACTCCCAAAGTTGCATGGTGTGAGATCCCTCTACAGACTCTATCCTAGATACATGCTAGATACCCTGCACAAAGAGGAAAACAACTGGGCATGCAGTGCCTATAAATTCTACACTGAACATGGATAAAGGGTTCAAATATTAACATATAAAATTTCGATGAAGGGTATATAGAAGACATCATAGAGTGGCTGGTCTTATGACCAACAAGTCTTGTATTATATAATATACTAGTGAATAACTATAGTATTCATGCTCCATAAATAGGTCACTTCACATGGTCAGTTTTAGATCATGCAAAGGACATGTAACAACACATGTAAAAGACATATTGGATGTGTTCCAGATCATGCAAGACTCAAGATGAACTGATACTGAATAATAATTAGGAATTATCATTAGAATGGTTAGAGAGAATACTAAAAGTGGATGAATTAAGAGAAAAACATGTTCTTTGGCCTTTATTCTCTTCAAGTGAGTCATCCAAGACACACAAAAAGTCTAAGATATGTTTCATAGATCCCACAACTACACTTCATAATTCTATTTGGATCATGATAAATCATATGGACATGTCAGAGAAGGTAATATGGTCCCCCTGGTCATGCCCCTTTAGTCTCACGAGACACTATGGGCCTATCTCCCTAGCCGTGTGACATCCTTTAGATACATCGCATAAATCATATAACGACCCTATCTGATGTCATCCACATTTTATGGATACATCTGGTCATGTCAACTATGTTTTAATGACACCCTCTTGGCATGAAAATCGAGACTTGTGACACCCTTTGGGAAAGTTAGATGAGACTTGCAATGCCCTCTAAACAAGTAAGCCAGGTCTCGCGATGTCCTATAGAGATTCTATAAAATATATGAAACATCCTTAGAACCATTTCATATCAACTCTTTTCAAACCCTCAATATGTGTCAAGATGTATCTTGTGAATGACTCTGAGGCATTTGAGCTAGATCATGCTACACCCCATGGACAAGCCAGATAGGTCATGCGATAGACTCCATGAAAAAACAATTTGATCTTTCGATGTATTACATGAATTCCAATTGTGTCACAAGACACCCTCTAGAGAAAAAGGTTAGATCAAAAGTGAATCTCAAAAATTGATGACATTGTTCTTCCTTTATGTGTAATCCTTGATCAATCATGCATCCTCAATGTGGATGCCCCAACAGAAAATGGAATCTGAAGTGTGTAATCCCTAATATAAGAGAACGTTGATCACTCTAATTACATCCATATTCTAGATAGGTAGGACACCTCTCCCCAAGGATTGATCTCTTTATTGATCTTCTAGGGGGATCCCAGCATCAATTTCCCTTATTCAAATCAATGAAATTGATTAATTTCCATCCCTTTTTTCTCACAATGATCATTCCTCATGTGGGCATAGAGAATTACAATAGTCATATCATCTGAACCATGTATCTCTAAAATAAAGGTGGCAATATCAATATATAAACCCCAATAAAATGAAATACAAAAACTATGATTCAATATATTCTTTTTATACATTGGATAACCCTCTAGGTCTCGAGATTGAATTCATGGTGTCCCTAAGCACCAATTCAATTCCATTATGCGTGAATTTAAACTGCATAGGTCTAACTAACTACAGGGGTTTTGATTCGTGTAATTACTGGGATATGTAGGATGCCTCAAAATGGATCAATCTCCTCCTTGGAATATTAACTCCCTCCTAATATTGATGTGAATTCCAAAGCACTTGGTTATCTAGTTTTAAAAAATAATCAACCACCCATTACAGGAAAAAGGACGGAGAACCTCAAATATATACAAATGAATTCAATGAAGATACCGCGGTATTTTCTCATAAAAGAAAATTAACCAGCATTAATTTTTTTAGTGTAACCATTCCCATATCAGAATCAATAATGGATTCATGAACATATCTTAAATCTATAATAGAGTCATGGAGTTTGAAAAAATTCCCTCCAAAAGGTTGCGATGAGCCCCAACTCCCATCCTCTGGACCAATGCGAGCCCCCGAGAGTCATTAGTCATGAAGACCTTGGTTATCTCCTAACTTTTAATAGTAGGAATGTACCCAACAATGGAATAGGGAACCATTGAAAGTTATTATTAAGAGTAACAATGGTATATTGATGATCATGATTGTGGAAAACATAAATCCCCCAGAATCAAAACTGTCTGGAAGATCACATACATATCCTCAAATCCAAATGAAATAGGAAGATACCATGAATAAGTAATGAATAATAAATATATAAAAGTAAATAAAAAAAAATTTCATTTAATAAATAACATAAATATAATTAATAATATGTTATGAATAAATAATGATCACATAATTTAATATAAATAATCACATGATCATGAAACCTATCCATGCATATTCTATCTAAAAGAATAATCATATGGGAATAAATAACTAATCTCAAAATGGTTGAATGCATAATTTCAGACATTATAACTATACCATCAATGACTCATTCCAATTCATAATACATAAATGGGTAATTACATTGCAAAATACCCAAGATAGTTTATCTTCTGAGACCCTTTGATGAATCAAGGTGTTATAGTGTTTACATCCACTCACTAAATAATTAAAATTCATTCCAAAAACTAATAGGGTGAAAAATAATAAACATAAATTTTCAAATTGAAAAAATAGAATATAAAATGTTAATAATTACCCTAATCAATAAATATGCTCATAAACCATGCAGAGTAATACATATAATGGTATAAAAATTGTACATCCCCAGTAAAACCTATCCCAAACCATTCAGAGAAATAATAATTTTGATTTCATCAAAGTATATAAACAATAAAATATTTATCATAGGATGTTTACATAGATGTAAATATTTTAGTAATATCACAAGAGACTTTCTTGAAGAAAATATCCCTTTCACTTTGAAATCACATAATCAAAGTATAAAATATTTCTAAAATATTAAGTATACACATTAAATTGAAAAAAAACTTTTAAACCTATAATGTAATATTTAAGGTAATTATGGTCATAACACTGGTTAATTTCATACATGTTATATATGTTAAAATAAAATTCCTTTTATACTGTTGTAAAAAGGTTATAAGGTACCTAATTCAAAAAAAGACAAGAGTATTAAATTATAACTATTTTTAGAAATTCAACCATGTGTAAAAATGTATTTAATAAATAATTTTTATAATTATAACATCATTTTTGAAAATATTCTTTGAAAACATGGATATGGAATGAAAAAAGATTTACGGTGTAATAGGGAAATAAAGACATCCTTTCATAAAACGAAATTTGAAATTATATTAGGTAACAAAGAGAAGAAAATGGTAATATTATTTAAAATTTGCATGAATAAAGAGAGATGAAAAAACTATTTTTTAGATATAGAAATATGAAATCATTCCCACAAGGAAGGCTTAAACATAATTAATCCCAAAATAATATTGATATTATGTAATAAACCACTACTGCTTTGGTATCATTTGAATCTTATCCCCCATTAAAGAAATAACATAAAATGATTCTATAAATAAGATGATGATACATATATTTATGATATGATATATATATTTTTTTGCATATACACCACACAAAAGAAGATAGTGGTGAATATGACATATGTCTCATGGAAAGAAAAGTGAGATGAAAATCCCATACCTCATGTCTGATTTCATTTGTATGTGTTCAAAAAAACCTATATAATAAATATATATTGAATATAAATATATTAAATAAACATAAACATATATATCATACCATACACAATTTAAATATGACTTTTTATCACATGTTTATTAACAAGTATTTATTAAAATTACTAATCCAGGTGATAATTGCATTGTTATTCATGTTTGTGCTAGTTTGGTAGATCAAATCCTTAAACATTAATAATGGTTCCATCATATCCATAATTTTATCCACGATATAAATATAATATATAATCATTTGATAATTAGTTATATCATTACATAAAATTTTGAGATATAAAAATGACTTACATCGTTCATGGATAAGGTGTGTCAAATGTAAGCATGAATGATGTTTTCATTTTTTTAGTGGAAGAAAAATATAAAGGAAATTAATAATTCCACTTTATCGAATCATTATTATATCATATATATCTTATAATTTCTTTAAATACATATTTATTACCAACCAATTCAAAATAAAATGGAAATCAAATCACATCCCTTTGTGGATGAGGTAGTCCACCTGTATGCCTGAGCCACCACCAAATCATCTTTTTTGTTATTATCAAAAAACCGCTCTGAGGCTGAGCGGAAACCAAAACATCATGTACGGGATATAGAACATACACGCTATATTTGAAATTCAAAATTTAAAATGCATCAGTAGCACAAAATCCAATGAAGCCTCGATCAACGAGGAGATGTATCACCCGGAGATATGACTTTTAAATCATGATTCACACATGTCGTCGATGCCAACCCATCATCGCTATCATTTTTCCCCATCCTTTGTCATGGATATATTCCAGAGAACAAATTTTTTCAGATCCAATCTGCTCTGCTCCACAGCCACCACGAAAATCCCGTCACTATCAGAGTCTATTGTCACCTCCATAAACAACCAAAATGAAACTTCAAAGAACAGAATCTCCAAAAATCATCATCAACGTCGCTCCTCCAAGAATCACCCCCTCAATAGAAGCCCCATTGTTGTTATCCTTCACCATCACTCACCGTCGTCATCGACGTCAACACCACCCAACTACCAGCACTAATGACCAGAGTAACCAAAACACAGAAGAAAACAATTTCACTGCAATCAGAACAAAAACTTTCGCAGACAAATGGAACAAACCTTCATCATCGAACATATCACCACGAAAAAAGAATGAACGACTGTCGAAAGAAAAAACCATCATCACTAATAAAACCCAACCTACAAAAACATCTTTAATGTCGAAAATGATACCAAAATCACCAACATCACAGAGGAATAGAACCAGTTAATCCAAGGGAAACCGACCCCAGACTCTCCAAGAACACTGCCAACCTCCAAGTACCAAATCCCAAAGACTCTTAGATTACCCACAGTCAAGGTCTAACTCGAAAAGGAGAAGAGGAACTTGAAATCAGAGCAGGTAATTGAGATTTCGAGGGTTCCGGGTGATGACGAAATCGAATCCAGAATCCAAACAAGAACAAACCGTCATGAGAGTGCCTCGAGAAACTATCTACCGACGCACCACAAATACCAAAACCACCTTTGAACCCCCACTCTAGATCCGACCTGAAGATGAGCGAAGTAAATCAAAGAAATAGAAGGTTTGAGAAGCCTTGGGCTCCCATAGGAAACAAACGCAATGGTGCCCTCGAAGCAACCATAAAGAAAACAACGCAAGAAGAGGAGTTCCAAAAACTAGGGACCATGAATCCACCTCAAAGAGAGACATGGGAGAGGGGAAGGGAGGGAGGAGGAATGAAGAAGTGAGGGAGAGAAGTGGGAAGGCACTGGCGGATCCTCCCCTCTCAGAATCGTAGCCGAGGAAAACCTAGGGCAAGAGAGAGAGGAGCTGATGCCGCTAAGAGGCCCCACATGCATGCCGGAGCGATGTTGTCGTTTTCCAATGGATCCGAAGGTAAAATTTTATATGTGTTATTATAATTTAAAAAATAATATTTATTTCATAAATATCATATATATTCATTAAATAAAATATAAAATACACCTATAATATGCATTGACATAAAATGAAATACATTTGTTCATGAGGCAATATTCTATTGTACAAACAATTGACATTTTCATTACCCATTTCATGGAAGAGAAAACAGATATATGATATACAATTAACATAATAACATCTAAATATGTTGAATATAATATTTTTATTATTTATTCATTTTTAAAAAAATAATGGGGATAGTGGAATAAATAAAATGAAGATGCGTGGTTGAGAATTACACATCTTCTTCATAGAAACTATTTATGTTTATACAGAGAGACATATTACAAAGGTTTTTTACCAAAAAATGACTCCAGAGAATTGGGATGGATATAAGGAAATTATTTGGGTAGGTATTGGCTATAGAAAATGGGTTTTTAACTCTGAAATGAAGATCATAGAGGGTGTGCTTTTATAATTGGGGTAGAGGACACCCTTGTAATTTTTGAATGGAATAAATTGTACAAAAATCTTTAACATTAAAAAACACTCTAAAAAGAATCATTATTAAACATTAGATGTGATAAGGTCATAATATTTACATCCATTTGTAATTATACAATATTTTAAATCATTTTACATGTATCTTCTTTGTTTAACCCTTCGTAAATCTATTTTATCCTAAACTATAATATTTAATTTCATCTATTTTTAATATTTATTATGAAAAAAAATTATTTTAAACTCATTATTAATTATTTTGATTCCAAATATAGAATCTATATGTATATATTCAATTCATAGAAGTGGAATAATTGAATTTTAAATCAAACTCGTAAACATGATGAAAAAACAATTCTCAAATGGAAATTTTTTCAAATGTATAAAAAATATTTATATAAAAATATTATATATAAATGATTAAAATAAAATAAATGTATTAATTATTTTATATTTATAAAAAATTAATTTAAAACTATTTTAAAACAAAATTAAACTAGTAAGTGATTTAAATGATAATAAAATTTTCAATAAATTCCTTATTTTTCACAATTTGTTGAAAAGCAATCCTTTGATAATATATTAAAATGTTCACTATAAGATGAATTTGAATAGATTATTTAAAAAATGATGTAATTTTTTAAAAATATGTCTTATTAAAGGGGTAATTTTTAATTTTAACAGAATTATGAAAATTGTGACGAAAACATTTTTGAGAAAAAATATAATCTTACGGAAAAATATCTATTTTTAATTTAGATGATATATATTTTTATTTATATTAAATTTATAAAGAATAGATATATTTATAAAAATTTAAACCATATAATTGTCATAATTTATTTACTTATATTCATAGCCAACAATTTAAAGGCTTGGCCATGATGGTATACTATTTTATGGTTCAATTAGACTTGGTTTTGTGTATACAACATGCTATTAGGGATATTAAATTTGGTTTAAAAGAAATATTTTTTAATGTCTCATTGTGGTATAGTCTATGTGGTGAAAATATGTTACTAATGATGGGTGATGTGTGGGGACATGTTTTGTTTAATTTTAGTCATTTTACGCTTAGTAATAGTTCAAAGAGTGTAGATATGTCTGAGATGTGGTTTGAGGATAGAAAAGGTTTTCCCTGTGAGAGTGGAAAATAAAAGTGGGTTGTGGCAATGTATTTATAAATCCTTATGGTTGGTATTGAGGTTGTTTTAAAAGGGTATGAATGGTTGGGTGCCAGTCCTGATGTGTATGGGTGTGGTTTTGTTCTATCACAGCTGGAGCATAGATGGAAAATCAGGAGTTTTAGATGAAACCCATGTGGTTGGTGGTCTTGTGTTTTGATTGGGCATGGTAAAATACCCAGATTTTTAAGAGTAGTATTGAGGTTACATCAATATTTTTAGGACTAGAATTTGTGTGGACATGGACATTAAGCTAAGTGTTTCAGTATAGGCTATACAGGATTTGAATCTAGGATTTTTAGTCATAGTGTGACGTCATGCTGCATGGGATTTTGTAGAAATTGGGTTTGGTTGAGACTATGTTTGTCAGTTGGAATGAACCTATGTATGGGTTCATGGATGATCACTCTATCTTGAGGATGCTATAGAGTACAATGAGGCCTTTTGGTAAATATCTTAGTCTGTGATGGTAGGTGTGTACATATGACACATAGTTCTAGGTAAATTATGGATTAGAGAATGCGCCATGTGTAAGTCCATTGGGAATGGTTTTGGTTCGCGGTAAACCGAAATGGTGGTGTGACAGTAATGTAGTGGTGTTTCGGTTTGGGGTCAATCACATGTTATGGTGACTAGTGTGTTTGGTGAGATATTTGGATGGGGGTAACTGATGTTTTTAATGTTTAAATTAGTTTTATATAGTTAATTATAATTTTTTATGATATAGAATAAATTTTAAATTTATTTAAATTTTTAAGGTTAAGCTTTTATGTATTGATGATTTTTATTTCAATAAGATAGTATTTGAGTTGTATGAATTAAATATTTAATTCATATTTTTCTTCTAATCAATTCATTAACTTTTCTTCAAAAATTTAACGAATGTAATCTATTTTTTCCTAGTAATGATTGATCCATGTGTAGTATTTATGAAATGAGAATGTGTGGTAGATTGATTATTGTAAATTTAAGAAAGGGGATTTTTTATTGTTCCTAGTGAAAATATTTAATTTATATTGATCACTGTGATTGAATCTAATATATGTTCATGAACCTAATATTTATAGGATTAACCCCCCGTTTTAGTCTAACATTTGTTTCAATTTTAGAACATTTTTCTGAAAAACCCAAAACTGTTTAACCCCAAGTTGAAGAAGTTTCTCCCCATGTTATGAAGTTAGGCCCTATATTAGTGTAGTTGATCTCCATGAGTAGAAGATGAACCACATGCTACATAATAATTTCATTGTTGTTGTCATGTACCGAAATTCACATGACAGATGAATAGGGCCTAATGAAGGATATCATTCCGAAAATGTTTTATCTTGAACATAATTTCTCATTATTATATGATATTGAAGATGAAAAAGTATTATGATAAAAAATCCTTGAACACAGAAGTTGATGATACACTGAGATCTGGATAGGGTTGGGATCAATGAACAAGAAGTTACATATTTCATAATAAAGGCAGTAAGATTAAGTTTTGTGGTGAATCTTATGTAATTCCTTACAGTTATTCTCAAAGATAGATTTGGGTTGGGATTGTGACCGGATTAATCGTACATTATGTTTAAATCAATTGAATATATATTTTCCACATTAGTTTGAAGGGTAAAACTTCTATCTCTTGGTTGTTACTAAAAAAAGTGTTGGAACAATCATAGAATTCCATCTAGGAGATCAGGTTGTGATTATACGATTTTGGGATATTTTTACTCTGGAATGTTATTTCTCAATAAAAGGGTGATATATGTTCAAGAAGAGAGGGAAACCAGAATAGATACTAATTATGAGAAACATGATATCTTCTAAAGGGATCATAGAGTGTTTTAAAGGATCTAATGAAGATGATGTTTAGTGTTATCTCATGTAATTTGTTCATGGCTGTATTGATTTTTAGTGGCTATAAGCAGTGGATTTGAATAGTGATGTATTGATGAGTTTTTTTAATTTATTTTTAAACTATAATTCTACCTAGATTTTAGAACATTGAGACGTGTTTTTTTTCTTACGTTTGATTCTTTTGTCACTTCGTTAATATTTATATTCCATTTTGATAACAAAACAACATCGATTAGAGTTTTGCTGGTCAATCAATGCGGTTTTTATGTTTAAGTTGAGTATAAGACAAATGTTGAAACTGATTAATTTAATTTATTAGTCATTTATTGAATATTATGATTATTGTATGATTGATTATATTATTGAACGTAATGATCATTAATTCCATTGATCGCCTCATATTCAAAAGAGATCAACAACCAAGATCTTTGTTTCTAACCTCAATTTAAAAAATTTAATTTGAAGCATGATTTGTGATTTCAACCAATTGGTTCAGAGAGTAATACTTTTGAAATTAATTTCTAATAATAAATATATATTGATCCCTGATAATTTTTAGCTATTTACAATGCTTCTTTATTCTATTAATTTCAATTCCCACATAGTATTATTCTATTTTTAATGAATTAACCACCAATTATTTAATACTTTTTTTAATTTTTAATTTTTTTATAATTTTTAATTTTTATTTTTGTAATGAAATTATCCTAGTAATATAAATTTGAAAAAATATTAAATAACGATAATAGAAAAATAAATAATGGATGTCCCATTTAAGAAAACTCTTAGATCAATTATCCTACAAAACATAGGGGATAAACCTGGTGTAAGGTTTTATAATGACTAGTGAAAATCAAGATTCTTTAAAAGATATTAGATTTTACAAAAAAATCATAGAAATCTCAAATTATAACACTCTTATGAATTGATTCCAATATCCCTTCATTCATTACACTCGGTATATTAAATTGAGTTCAACAACCAAGATCCTTTAGGACAATTTCCTTTGAGTAATATATGATCAATACACTAAATGATCTTTGAAAAAAATAACAAATCCAGTTACCTCTCTACTCATAATCCTTGATTGATGATTTAGAGATTCAAATAAGGAATAAAAAAGCACACTTTAACTTATCTTGAATATAAAATCCATATTCTGAGATATAAAAACATAAATAGGTAATATTAATCTTAAGGATGAAAAATATTATTTAAGTGATAAAAGAATCAAACATCAATCAATGATCACATTTAAATGTTTTCAAATATGGAGTGTTGACCTCTCATAGTTTTAGTAATCACAAAAAAGGTTTTTTTATTTATCTAATAATCTTTCGGTGCTATTTTATCATTTGTCAGTATAAGACAGGCTGGTATAATTCTAGAAGTATAAGATACCATTAGCATGACTCACCACTGAGGTATAATCATAGCTCCAGATTCATTGTTCCAAAGTCACCACTCTTATGAGTCACCATTAAAAGAAATATTGGATAATGCACTAAGTATGGGTCGTCGTTCATGACTCCCAACTACTTACTTACCTCTATGTATGAGTCACAGTTCTAAAGACACCATCACCATGAAACTTGAAAGAATAAGTCCCATCCTGATTTATGACACCATTGAATCAACCTACCACTAGAGAGACCACTAGATATTCATCCCTCAAAATTCTCACTGCAACCTTAACATTATAATTTTAAATTCAATATTCATAATGTTTATATTTGTGAAATTTTAAAAAAAATTCCAAATTAAATACCTTTTAAAGATTATAATAAAATCAGCATTAGAATGTAGTATTAAGTACAAGGTACCAAGACACGATCGGGAAGATTATCTATATTGGTTATAGTGTAAAAAGTTAAAACTCGGTCAAAATTAAGAAAAGATGGACATGTGTGGTGAAAAATGAGAACCAATATGACTCAACTTCATTGTGTCAAACTAAAAAAATCCATTTGAATGTGTACAAGATTCCACCTTATGAATTCAAATAATACACGAAGGAAGATATTTCTATACACATATATCACTCATACTTCACAAGAGAGATTCTTCTAAAATACTCAGTTTTACAAAAACATTATGTAAAATGACTCGAACTTCATTTCAGTCTACCTTCAAGGATTCACAAATATGAAATTCATATGACACACATTAACACTATCCCTTATACACTTTTATCATCTTTGTTTGTGTACTTTATTTACATTATGAGCAGTGGGTGTTTATATAATTTTTTTGAGAAAACATTGAATCCTGTGAAAAACTAGAAGATACATAGATATATGCACTACATATATTTTTAGAAATTACAATACAATAGACAACTATGGAAGAGGTCACTGTGTAGCCAGTTACTTTTTAACCTTCCATGAGAACTATGGAAGAGGGATTTCTGACCTCCACAACACTGTGTTTGTTGTTGTATACCAAAATCAGTGGTGTGGATCGAATTTATGATTATATAAATTTCATAATGGAAGGTGATCACTAAGTGAAGAGGTCTATGTCTGAGCTTGAGGTCAAACATATATTTATAATTTTTGTTATGACTTTTTTAAAAATATCCATTTTCACTACTCAATATTTTTACCTCTAAAAATATTTATTTTAATTTTATAGTTAATATTTTAAATATTTAATATTATAAATTTTATTTTGTAGATTTTTTTCAAAAGTAAAAATATTGTTTCATATATTTCAACTGAGAACTAACCACTCATTGAAAAATATTTCAAAAGATCAAAAATTTTATAAATCATCTACTTTGGTAACTTGGGATGTATTTTATTTTGTTTTGGGGGATTTGGTTTAAACACATTCTAAATTTAAATTTTAATTAGGAACATAATTCACACCCCTCTTAAGTATCCTCTCTGACCGACATTTTATCTGGAATGGGTATAAATATTTTCAAATCCTTTTAACTATGATTATAGTTATACGTTAAAGATATTATAATTTCTTTTAATTCTAAATTTTTTATTCTTTTGATTTATTTTTTGATATTTCAATATAAACAACATGAAGGAAGGGGTTGCTACTAACGATCCTTCATTTTTAAATGGGACTAATTGTTTGCAATTGAAAATAAAAATGAAAATATATATTGAATGTATGGGTTTTGAAATATGGTATATTTTAGTTGAGAATAAAATTCCTTCTACTTCTATAAATACTTGGGACAATGAATATAAAGATGCTTATTTTAATAATTTTAGATCCAAGTGTTCCTTATATAATGCCTTAATATATAAAGAGTATAATGGAATTTATGTATGTAAAATTTCCTATGAAATATTGGATAATCTAGTTGTTTCACAATAAGGAAGAATGAGTGTTAATGAATTGAAGCTCTAAACTTACACTATTAAGTATGATATTTTAAAGATAAAACCTAATGATCCTATCTCTGACATGTATCTCAAGATCAATGAGATCATGATTATAATGAGCTCACATGTAAATCAAGTCACTGAAAAATAACATATCATGTGACTTGAGATGTCTTCCAGAAGGATGCAGAGGAAAATCAGTTTCCATTATGGAATCTTATGATATAAATGCAATACAAGTAAAAGAACCGGATAGTAAAATTGATGATGTGTAAGGGAAAGAGAAAGGTTAATTTAGAATAAGATGATGGAGGAAATAAAAAATCTATTAATTTAAATAATACTTCATCTAAGAAAAAAGAAAATGATAATGTTCATTATTAGACTGAAATTTCATGTGATGAAGATTCATCAGCTGATAGGGATAAAGAAATGGATCCACTAGCTAGAAAATTTAATAAATTTTATAGAAAGATTAACTTGTTCTGGAATTATAACCTCAAGGGAAAATATGAAAATCATGGGAAGTGGAAAACTGATTGTAAGAAAGATGACCATTAAAATGACATAATTTTTTATGAATGAAAGAGAAAATTACATGTGAATGCTGACTATCCAAAAATGAAGTACGAGAATAAATATGACAACAAGGAATAAAGGTACAATAATTTTGTGAAAGCTACATAGAGTTCATATGAGGACACCCCTAGTGACTCTGGTTTATATCATGAGGAAAAATTTGATAAATCCAACATGTTATTTATGAAAAAAATATTTGAGGTAACTTCTATATATCCTGAACATATCTCTCATTACTCTAGTTATGAAGATGAATGTGACGATGATGAGAACATGACTAAAGAGTAATTGTTTTACTATTGAAACATTATTGAGGATAATTTTAATGAGATAAAGGATAAGTAAAAAACACTAAAAAACAAAATTCTCTTACTATTTCTATAAAATATGAAATTTCTATAGAAAATGATATATATGATTAGTCGATTAAATAAAAACACTAAACTCAAATTATTTAACAACTGTTGAAGAAAGATCTTGAAAAATTCCCCCATGGGAAAAATATTTTTCCAAAAATTATAGGAGAAATAATTTATCCCAATTACCCAATAGGTATACTCAACCAACTAGGATAAAGGATAATAATTAAAACACATTTCTTCCTAAATATGTAAAATATTCTACTAGTTCTAGTTCTGAAATATTTTTTATATTAGTTCTGAAAATCATTCTATACACTATTTTAGTTGAAGTCCTAATAGATTATATTTCTCTAAAAATTTATGAAATGATTATAAGAAACACATTAATAATGTCTGGGTTTCTAAATATTTGATTATAACTATTTCTCGAACCAAGAAAATCCTGGTACCAAAATCATTTATTATCTTATTTATTTTTTGGAGAGCTTCTTGAGAAGTTCTTATAAAAACTAATGGTACATGGATTGTGGGTGTTCAAGGAATATTAAGGGATACATATCAAATATCAACAATCTAATAAAGTTTGATGGTGGAAATTTCACGTTTGGACGTAATGCTCAAGGAAATATTATTGGTCTTGGTCAAATTGTTTACCCCAATTCAATTTTAATTTCAAAAGTCAAATTTTTATGGTTTCAAGTGTATTCTATATATAATATTACAATTATGCGATGATGGTTTTCATGTAAAATTTTAAAATAATACTTGTAATGTTTTTGACTCTAAACATAATTTTGTTTTTACTACTGATAGAAATGATAATGTTTATGTTATTATTCTGAATTCTTTACATTCACAAATGATCCTTTCCTGAGTGTCTCTAGTAGAGAAGAATGTATTTGGAATAGGATACTAGGGAATTGTAACATTCAATCACTTATAAAGATTACTAGAAAATGTATATTCAAGGAACTACCAAAAATTCAGTTTCCTAACAATAAATATTGTAATCCTCATAAAAAGGAAAAACAACAGAAGATAGTTTTTAAACCAATGAAATAACTATCAACTTATAAACCTCATGAGTAGGTTTACATGGACTTGTTTGGACCATCTATAGTTTCAAGTTTAAAAGGTATGCACTACATTTATTAACATATAGAGAACGTTTTTAGATATAATTAGGTTTTATTTTTTATCTCAAAAATGTTATGATAGTTCCTATTTTACTAAGTATTATAGATCAACATAAAATCAAAGTTAACTTATATTTAAGAATTTATGAAGTGACCATTGAAATTAATTTTAAAATAATGATTTTGAGTCATTTTTTCACAAATGGATATATTCCCAACTTTGATGCTCTAAAGACACCACCACGGAATGGAGTTGTATAAAGAACAAACAGAAGACATCAAGAGATTTCATGAAGTATGATCAATGAATATGATTTACCTATATATTATTTGGAAGAGGCAATAAATATAGTTTTATATGAAATCTATAGAGTCTTAATCATACCAATTTTTTAAAAACACTTTATTAGCTACGAAAAAATATGAATCCCAATGTTAACTACTTTAGAGTTTTTCGTTGCAATGTTTTTATTCTCAATAGTATGGATAACAATGATAAATATTTTTCTAAAAATGATAAAGGAATTTTCTTTCGATATTCAACTTCTAGAAAATCCTATAGTGTCCTTAGTTTGAGAAAAAAATGCATAGAAGAATATTTAAATGTCAAATTTGATGAAACAGGTCCACATGAGCCCAAAATATATCTTTAAAATCTTGATGATGATCTCTTATATCTAGAATTATATTCGAAAACATATGATTCTACTATCAAAAAATCATAAAAATCATCCAATTTTGGAAAATTTCTAGACACTGGACCTATTGAACATGAAAATGTAGTATATCTAGAATAAAATAGTTCATCTTTATCTAGAGGTATTATGAATATTAAAAATTACCCTTTTGATGTTGTAGTTATACACCTATAAAAATGTACATAATCCAGATATTCTCTAATAAATTTGGATGGACATCAGGAATTTTTGTCACAACTTGTACCTAAGAATATCACTAAAGTAATTAGTGATGAATTTTGGGTAATGTATATGTAAGAAGAGATAAATACATTTGAAATATATAAACTATGGAAACATATTGATAAAACCATGAACACCCTAATAATAGGAACTAAATGGGTGTTTAGAAACAAGGTTGATAGAGCTGTCACTATAGTAAGGAATAAGGCTAAATTAGTTTCACAAGGTTATAATCAAGAAGAATGAATATACTATAAAGAGATAATTTCCCCTGTAACTCGACTTAAATCCATTAGTATCATGCTATCTTTTACAAATAAACTAAATTTCAAACATTATCAAATGGATGTCAAAAGTTGATTATTAAATGGTTATATATTTTAGGGCTTTTTCTTATAACAAGCCCTTTTTTAAAAAAATCCCATTTTTCAAAGAATTCTTTCAAATCAAGAAAAATCTTTAAATGTTTTAAAACAATCTCTCAGATCATGATATGATGGGATCAAATATGTTTTTTACTTCAACAGGTTTTATGGAAGGAATAGTTTACCCTAACCTTTTATCAAAATAATTTAAAATTTTGTTTTATTCATTTAAATATATATATATGATATTATCATTTGATATTCTACAAATTTTCTAGGTTCTGATTTTCCAAAAATTATGCAAAATGAATTTGAAATGAGATTAATGGGAGAACATAAACTCATTCTTATATTTAAAATTTGTTAAAACAATGAAAGAATTATTTTAAATCAATGTAAATATACTAAATAAATTCTCAAATTTTTTGTTCTGGATAACACTAAAAGTAATAATACTAACTTGAGCACCACATGTAAGCTCGATCTTGATGAGGCAGGGAAACCTATAGATCAAACAAATTATAGATGTATGATTGGATGTCTTCTATACCTAGATGCTAGTTGACCTAACAATTTTTTAGTGTTTGTATGTGAGATCATTTTCAAGATAACTCAAAAGAGTAACATTTACATTCTATTAAAAGAATTTTTAAATTACTCAAATATACTACCAATTTTGGGTTGTTCTATTTTAGATGATAGGTATTTGATTCAATTAGTCAATCAGATGCAGGTTTTTGTGGATGTAAGTTAAATAGAAAAAACCCATTGAAAATCGTCACTTTTTGGTAAGTCACTATTATCATGGTATAGTAAGAAGAAAAACTGAGTTTCATTATCTATTACTGAAGCAGAATACATAGCTTCTTGTAGTTGTTGTTGTCAAATTTTTTGGATGAAACATACATTACTAGATTAGGAATACCAATTCAGATATATCCATATAAATTTTCACAACCTTAGTGCTATTAAAATTTATAAAAATCCAATATCTAATTCTATAACAAAACATATTTATGTAAAACACAATTTTTGAGAGATAATTATCAAAAATGATATATAACTATTGAATGCTTTAGAACAGAACATTATCTTGTTGGTATTTTTACTAAGCCTTTGAATTATGAGAGAATTAGTTACATCAAGCATAAATTACGAATAATTAATGTTGGTTAAGTTTCTTACCATTGATGGGTCATTGTTGATGTCTCACCATTGTTGTCTAATAGTTGATGTCACATCATTGATGTCTCATCATTATGTGTTTCACTGTAGATTTATCTCACTGTTATTTCCTCCTTTATACACTTATCTAAATATACAACATATTATTTTTATTATTATTTTTATTTATTTGATATGATTCTTATATTCAATTATATAATCCTTAAATGGTAAAATCATAATATTTCTAATTTCATTTGGAATATTGAACTTTAAAACATAGTTTTATCCTCTTTCCTACCTCCATAACATTAAAACACTCCTCAGATGTTCAAAATTCTTAGAATTAAGTGACCATCTGAATAAAATATAGACAAAAGTCGAACTTGAAAAAATAAGGAAAGTATCTCGAGCCGAAAGATTGAAAAACCTTTGAATACTAAAACTATGAATCAAATTTTCATACCATAAATGAATATCTCTATATAATGGATTCTATCATGTAAGACCCTTTTGTTATTAGTTTTTATGGAGGAAGGACAACTAGGATGGTTTTTAAATAATAAGAGACTTATGTATCTGAGGCTTTTATATCAGTTCTATCAATATGTTTTGTTTTCTTTGACCAAATAAGATGATTTCTTAATATGAACCAAAATAAATGAACATAGATGTGTCTTCTCCTTGATTATTTGGGAATCATGTTTTGGATTACCCCATGAGGGTATATATGAAGATCATCATGTCAGTTACCATCCTACTAGTTACTTTTTATACATAGAAATGCTACTAAAAGATCTAACTAGAAATGGAACTTCTAGAAGATATATTATTTAATTGTTAGGTGGTGCACCGAGGATGCTGTTTAAGTTTATCCAATATCCCCATTACCTGATAATATGTGACTTTTTCACTTTGAAATATCAAGATGTGTGTTAACTATATTCTATGAGGATAAGATATAAAATAAACATGGGAAAATTCCTCATTCTCCACATGTGTCATATGATTAAAAAAACTTCATAATCTTCTTATATATACTACTCAATGATCATTTATACTATGTTTAAAGATAAAGGATTTGTGGGATAAAATTAAGTGTCTGTTACAGACTATGGTGGTCTTTTTATTACCAATTTTATATTCAGGAAAATGAAAATAAGCTGGAATCCATGGAAGAAACAATGGGTAGATGACAATGAAAAGATTTATGATATTTTTCACCCTTGTTGATCATCCCAAATGACTAAAGGATTTTATTGATCCAATTTTTCAACCATATCAAGTAATGGAATACTCATATGAAGAAGTAGAGCTATCTACCTCTAGAAATGAAGAAGAAACTCTATTTGAAGGAGAAGGAAGTCATCCAGACATTCCTAAGGAAAATGAATAACCATTAGATGAATCTCCTGGTACTTCCTAGACTCTCCCATCTTGGGAAAAAAATTATCAAGTATAATTATGATGATGATGATACCGAAGAGAAAATAATTTATTATAAAAGTGGATCAAAAACTCCAGAGACTGGTGTTGAAAAATATGACGATGAAAGTGAAAAGGATATTGATGAGAAAATGGAAGAAGTTGATTATGTTGATGAATAGAGGATGATGAAGATGAAGAGGACAATAAAAATGAAAAAAATGTAGATAAGGAAGAATCTGGTGAAAATAAATGAGATAATGAAGGTAAATAAAGTAATGGTGATAACTCAGATCATTTATATCCTGATATAGTAGATATAATGGATGTTGCTCTACCTACCGGTTCTAAAGATTAATTGGTTGAAAAACCAGAGAACAATGTGGTTGAAATTGATTAACCTCAAAATATGGATGGAAACGTATATATAAATGATGATAATAAATTAATATGATTACTTAATAATCAAAATTGAGTATCTGTTGAGGGGGACAAAAACCCCAGTTTGGAAGGAGTTGATGTATCCAACCATTTTGATATAACATCTAAGTATGAATGGTATGAATTTCCCAGATATTTTGGTTTCTTTGTAGATTATCCAGACTCTAATGACCCTCATGGATCATTAATTAAATAAATTTACATATCAAATGATTTTCAACTCAAGATAATATCTGTTACGACACATTTTCCTACAAATTCTCAAACACCATCAAATTATTTAAGTCAGGATGACTCAAAATCTTTTGGGGAGAAAATATTTTATGGATTTGGGGATATTTTGAGATTATATCCTGTACTAGAAAACTCTCTCAAGGAGAGAGAAGCCTCACATCATTTGGGTAAAATCCTTGGTAAAATTTAAACTGTGATGGGTCATCAAAATTTAGGATGTAAGAATAGGAAATAATATGACATTTGATGAATTGGAAACACTAAAATATTTGGTTTAAGAAAATGAATTTTAAAATAATGAATCATTGGATGGTTAAAAGGTGAGTCAACCTCAACTTCTCCTCCTTCTAATGCATTGAATGTTGAGTTCCTTAGATGAGTTGTTAGAGAAGAATTATAGATTGTTATGGGTGGTTCTGATTAGGAGATATTGAGAAAAAATAGACAAATCAGTGATCATATTCATTACATGGTTTGGATTTATTCTAATGAGGTTGATAATGCTCAATAAGAGGTGAAAAAGAAAGTAGATTTCTACTTTAAAATAATTTACACTATGAATTATTTTAGTAGTCATTAAAATTTTTTGGATGAAAATATATGGGATCCACCAGTCACTCATGCCTTTATAAAGAATGTTAAGAAAATTAAACAACTCACTACTTCTATTCAATCCTTTATGGAAAATAAGCATGATTTCAATAATGTTATAAAAAGGGGAGGGCATCTAATTATAGATTTTATCAATCACCTAAAGCCTTATTTTCTTGTATGTACTACTGAAGTTGTAGCTCCAAATGCCGTCCCCATTTGTTTAACCTGTGCTAGAATCACTATTAGACCATTGTACACTTTACCTCATCCATAATACCATTCTTCCTTTATTATCAATTATTTTTGACTGGTATCTCCCCGAATTCAAAAATTTCCCATTACTCCTACTATGGAACTCAGGAACTTGTGGCAGGTTATTTGTAGGGAGTTCACATCAGTATCTATTATAGTACCAACACTATTCCCCATGCATTTATCATTATCTATGAGCACTTTTCAAAAATTTAATAAACTTATGGATCCTACCATTGAGAAGAAAAAACATAATTCTTTTTTATTGGGATGTAACTGGACCATTTTATTAATATATCCAATATTTTTTTCTTCTATCTTTTTATTTTTATAAGTTTTTTGTATTTTTGATAATTCCAAATGTGGTAGAATAGTACTATGGAATATACGATTTGTGGTATTTAAATATACCATTTTTAGTATTATGTAATATAAGTTTTATGTCATATAAATATACCATTTTTATTATTTCCTCTCTAATTATCTTATACCATATTATTTGATGCATGTAATGCTATGCTCTATACTCTAATTCAATTTTAATATTTCTTAGTTCTTCCATAAAATTAATATATTAATTTATCATACTACCACGATTTGTGATCATCAAAAAGGGGGATAATGTTGGAATCTCCTAGTTTTAATAATCACAAATCATACTTATTTATGTCTCTAATTAGTTTATTGTATTAAGTTGGTATTTGTGGTATAAGATAGAGTAGAATAATTATATATATATAATTATCTCTGATCAAGGCTCACCACTAAGGAAGAATCACTAATTTTGACTTACTATTCTGATGTCACTACTCTAAGGAGTCACACATATAGGATAAATAGATGAATGAACTAAGTATGTGTCAATGTTCCTGACTTACCATTTCTAACTCACCATACCTAACACACCACTCCTAACTTAACTCTATGTCTATGTCATTGTTCCAAAGACACTGTTAGAATGACACTACCAATAATAAGACACCATCATCATAGTGTCACCATTTAATCAACCTACTACCAGAGAGATTTCAAGAGAGTCATTGCTCAAAAGACTCACCACTAAATTTCCATTGTCATTTTAAATTAAATATTCATTCCATTCATTTTTTTGAAATTTAATTCAACTTATTTAATTAATAACCTTTTATAGAAAACATTAAAATCAATGTCTGAATATTGTAAGAAGTATGAGGTACAAAGACATGACCAAGAACATACACTATGTTGCGAACAATGTATAATGAAAATAATCAATCAAAAAGAAGAAAACGGGGAAATGTGTGGTGAAAAATGAGAACCAACATGACAAAACGTTTTAGTACAAAACAAAAAAGAGTTATTTCCATATATGCAGTATTCTACATCAAACATTCAAATAAATCATGAAGAATAAGATTTTTGTACACTTGGAACACTCATTATTCTGATGAAAGATGATTCCAAAATACTCTTTTTTACAAAAAACTTTCTGGAAAATGACTTGAGCATCATTTCAAGACACCTTCAAGGAGTTAAGAACTAGAAACACATATCACACAAAGAAACACTATTCCTTATACACATTTATCTAATTGTTTTCTCTACTTTATTTTCATTATGAGCAGTGTGTGGTTATATCCTTTTTTTACAGACACTGAATCCTATAAAAAAACAAGAAGATACAAAGATATCCACACAACCTTTCTTATTTACTTCTTATACTCCCATATATAAGAGAGGAATAGATCCCTAAATTGCATGTTACTTTTTTCACTCCCATGAAAACAGTGGAAGATGTATTTGTGACATGAACTATGTAACACCCCAAGCTTCCAAGGTACGTTTCCCTTCGAATAATGCGATAGCGTGTGTTGTATGCAACCTCGAGTTCTAACACACACCACAACTAATTAAACTAGCCGTTGTTAATAGTAATACCTACTTTTTGAAATCATATATATTTTATATTTCAAAATGGACTTCATTTTTGGATTCGGAATATTGAAATTATCCTAGGTTGAAATTTTGGTACTTTTCAGATAACTTTTATATTTTGATGAATAGTGAAAATTACTAAATTTTAATTAAAATCAACTTTTTTAATCAAAATAATTAATATTGATAAATTATGAATTCGAGTGGTTTTAAAGTATATTTAGAATATATTTTTACCATTTAATTTAATGTTTGTCATTGGACATAATTTCACAAGTAAACCAGACATAAACAAGTGTCAATCTTTTGATAGTTATTATCTCTTAAAAACACGCTTTTTATTTTAAAAACGGGAATTAATTTTAAATTAATTTCTGCCACTTCTGTGTTTTGAATTTGTAAAAATGGATTACATATTTGGAATCAGGATGTCCAAATTATGTAAATAGGTAACTTTTATTTTTACACATTTTGAATAATTACTGCGGTAAATATTTTATTTACCATTGTTAAAGGGTAAATCCGGTAAAAAAGGGTTAAAAAATAATATTATAATAATACAAAATTACCCTAAAACGTGTCCTAACTTTATTTGTGGACACATACCAGACCATGGGCATCCTTGGGTCGATTTGGGGACCCCTTAGAGCCACTTGTATGTGGTAGGGACACATTATATTAATAAAGTTAAAATAAAAATAAAAATGGCATAAGCTTACATCTTTTAGAAGAACAATTTTTACATAGGGTTATACATGTTGGATTTTCGATTATAAATATTCATTAGAAATATAAACAGATTTCCTACATTATGATATTTTATTTATAATTTTTAGACATCAAATAATTTAAATTATTAATGACACAATAATGATGCAATGTTTACCTCATTAATAAATCATTTAAATAAATAAGATTATAATGATTAAAATATTATCTAAAACCTGTCCAATTCTTATTGGTTGATGTTATTTAGAATATGAGTCATCTTATATTCGACCTCAATGATTTTTGGACCATTATAAACCGAATATAATTATATTATAAAGTAATACTTTCACTCTTTCCTAAAGAGTCACTCCTCTCCCTTATAAAAGGAGACCACACCTTCTCATTTCTTAACACCTTAAAAGCCTTTTGGTTCGGCCAAACTCTGCCCAAATACTCTCCCAACTTCCCTCACTATAACCTAGAGGCCTTAGTTTGATCATAAAGCCAACCTGAGGAGCCCTTTTGATCAAATCAAAAGGAAGAGCCCGAAGAAGAGGTAATGATTTCACCACCCTTTTCCAAGTTCATTTCTTCTTCCACTTCTTCTTCCTTTGTTGTTACCATTCTAAAATAATAACTCCAGTATCTCACATATACTGTGATGTTATTATAAATATGGTACAACCATATTCAGTATTCTATCCACCCTTTGAATAACATGTCACCATACGTGCGTACGTACGGCTTACCGTCTCCACGTCGTGGTGAAATTGTTAATCAATATATTATTATTTGGATGGGTATAATAATGATGTGAATCTCATGTAAATAATAAATATAACATGTTAATTATTCTGTATATATGATATAACATCCATTTATATATTATTTTAATATCAAAAGAATGATATTGTCGCCCGTGCGTACGTACGGACTACCGTCTCCACGAACGCGATGAGATTCATTCTCCATCGTATCCATTCAAGTATAATTATCATTTGATGATTTAAAAATGATTTCTAAGGACATTATATCATTCTGGATATGAATAAGATACAACAAACATGGCTTATGTAACAAAACATATAAAAGAAAATGAGTAAGTTCACACCCGAAACAACGATAATACTAAGATATTATTATCAAATCAATATTAAAAGATCATATATGATATCATAATAATGTATATGATTATTTTATAATTTAATAAAAATTATTTCACCATTATACAGGAGGTTAACCTACCCCAACCAAGGAAAAGTACAAGGTAAGGGTTATTTCACAATCTCTTCATTATCTGAGGTTGTTTATACGTAATAATCTACTGGGATCTCGTTATCATCCACATCCATGTTTCTTCAAAATGTATTTCAAAACATTTTTAATATTTAAAAGAATATGGGTTAAAGTAATTTATACCCTTGTTTGACTTTTTATAAGAGGTTTATAAGGGAATATTTCCGTCGTTTTCCAAACAAGGTGCTTTTTAACCTTTTCGACAGAATTAAGATAAGAATGTTTTTTTTAAACTTATACGGTGGGTGCGGTTATTTTCCGCCGTTATAAAATATTCAAAGCTTCCCTTACAAGCTTATAAGAATATTTTCAAAGAAAATGTTTTATTTTATATGGATCTAAAATGATTTCAAAATAAAAGGAGATATTTCTTTAAAAATAATTTTGATTTCATCTATGTCAACATCCTTTGATGGATTTTAAGATTATTTGAAGTTGATTTATTATGATACAAAACTTCTATATTGTATTGAAGGTTTTGTGATATGTTTGACTATGGATGTGCTATTTTTATACCATTCATAGTTTATGGTGAAAGTATTGACATTTCGTATGCTAGTTTTAATACGAATTTTTATGTTATGTTTAAACCTTTTCATATGGGAATGCATTGGACTTAATATGTGACGGGTGGAGCCCGCTATAGCTCCTCGATGCATCGGTAGGTATCATGAGACAAACTAGTGTCTTGGAACAAGGCCTTGACAAAATCTTATTTGTAGTCTTGGCACGAGGCCTTGACTATGTGGTTATGATAGTCTGGCATTATGCATTCCAACATTATGAAAGTGGTTATTGATTTTTGCATGTGATTATTCGATTAGTAGAATATCCATGTGAATAAGTAAATGGCATTATTTCATTTTATTTATGCCGTACCATGTTGAAAGTTCATGTTTGAAAGGATTTTGTTTTAGTTACACATTGCCTTAAATGTTTATTCTTATTTATGAAAGTTTCCGCTATATTGTTATCCTTACTGGGCATTTGAGCTCACCCCTTTTTTACGTTTTATTTTTCCCAGGAAGTGAAGAAGTAAATTATGAATGACCTGCAGGGATATTATGTGGGGATATGAGTGTGGATTATGGAGACATTATGTTGTTGTAGTAGTTTTTCATTTTATGATGTAATGTAAAACTTATGAATATATATAGTGTTTCCAAGGCTACTAAACCAATCGGTCTTTCGAGATTTGATCTTTCTTGTGATCATGCAAATGTTATGTAATAATGCACCGACTCTGGGTAACTAGGGTCGGGGCGTTACAGATGGTATTAGAGAAAGTTTAGTAAAAACCTTGGAAGCTAGATTTAGATAAACTCTTATTAGAGCACGTAGACCTAAGATGAACTTTGAGGATTAGTATAGAAGAACTTCCTAGAATTTTGGTATTGTAGAAATTTTGTGAGTTTTCCGAGCAATACATCCCTGTCTGGATACGAGCAGGTAGAGGCGGCTCTGGCATAGATGTACCTAGGGGTAAAACCCGAAAACGCCGCTTTGATCTAGACTCGAACGGGAACTGGTGCACGACAACGGGCCTTGTTGCACTCTTGGTTACGACACTCCCGGGGGATATGCTTAGGATAACTCTCATTTTCTTTAAAAATCATTTTGAAGGGATTATGAGTATATACTTCATCAAAGAAAACATTCTTATGATTATGGATTATATCCATAAATAGTTCAATTTATGTTAAGTGTTTTATAAGTATGGGATTATGTAATTTGATTCATAAACTGATCTAGTTTATGCCATTGTTTAGAAATGGCGCCTAGTGGAAGAAATGGAAACCGTATCAATGCATTCACTCTATGTAGGGATTTCCCTCCTGCTCAAGATAATTATAGTGGAGCTGGTGATGCAACTGGAGCCGATTAGCTAATCACCATACTGGGACAACTTACTCAGGTTATGAATAATAACCTTACCCATATGGAGCACCCTGATCCGCAGCGTGGAGGATCAATGTTAGATCGATTCATGAGGAAACAACCACCAACATTCAATGGGAATACAAATCCCTTAGTAGCTGAGCAATGGATATTTTCCCTAGAGAAAATATTTCAGGCTTTGGGGAGCAGTGAAAGGGAAAAAGTTATCATGGATGTTTACCGCCTCACTGGAGATGCTGATCAATGGTGGTCATTGATTCAAAATACGAAGGAAGATGATGAAGTATCAAATTTGGAATGGAGGGAGTTCAAAGATCTGTTTTTAGAAAAATACTTTCCTCGCGACCATCGAGCAGATATGGAAAGGCAATTTCTAAGTCTGAGACAAAAGGAGGATGAGAATGTCACAAAGTATGAGTCTAACTTTACAAGGTTAGCAAGGTACGCTGGTGATTATATATATAACCAAAGAAGTAAGATTGATCGTTTCTTTGATGGGTTAAAACCATTTCTCCGTCGAGCATTAGTCTCACAATCCTTTTCGCCATACGAAGACATTGTCTCATGTGCTATCAAGACCGAAAAGGAATTCTCTAAGTCTTATGAATTTAAAGCGAAGCAAGAGAAGAAGAGACCTGCTGATCAATTTGGGAATGGAAATAAGGGGAAGAAGGGAAAGGTTGAATATCCATCCTGTGGTAAATGCGGGAAGAAACACCCTGGTACTTGCTTGAAGGGAATGGGAGTCTGTTACAAGTGTGGTAAAAAAGGCCACCAAGCTCGTGATTGCAAGGGGAAGAAGGAAGCTACCAATGTTCAGTGCTAAAATTGCAGGGAGATGGGGCATTATGAAAATGAATGTCCTAAGCATCAGGAGAACTTACCTCTGAAAAGGCCAAGGGATCAAGGCCAGGCTTATGCTATCACTACTGCTGAGGTAGAAGCTCCGAAAGACATGGTGGCAGGTAATTTAATGGTTTCCTCAAGTTTAGCAAATGCATTATTTGACTCTGGATCATCGCATTATTTCATATCTTCCCAGTTTGCTAAGAAAATTAGATATTTCCAATTTGATTTAATAAGGGAGTTGTCAGTTAAAAATCCTAAGGGAAGTATCATTGCAACAATGTTTTGTGAATCAGTCCCCATTAGAGCACATAAATTTTCTTTATCTGCTGATCTCATCGTCATACCTATGATTGAGTTTGATATAATCCTCGGTATGGACTGGCTTTTGGACTATGATGTGAATATTTATTGTAAAAAGAAAGAGGTTATGATTCTTGATGATAATGATAAGGAACACCTTATTTTTAGAGCAGAATCGTCACCACCTAATTCTTATTTAGATCCACCCTCAATAGCTCAACTAAATTCAATTATTGGGGAGGAAGAAAATGAAATAACTGCGGGTGAGGAAAGGAATGTTCAAATAGAGGATGTACCTGTTGTGAAAGAATTTGTAGATGTATTTCCGAAAGATTTACCTGGACATCCTCCTGAACGAGAAGTTGAGTTTTCCATTGATTTGATTCCTGGATCAAGGCCTATATCAAAGACCCCTTATAGAATGGCCACTGTAGAGTTAGTCGAACTAAAGAAACAACTAGAGGAATTGAGTAATAAGGGATTTATTCACCCTAGTGTTTCTCCATGGGGAGCCCCTGTTCTTTTTGTTAAAAAGAAAGATGGATCTATGAGGTTATGTATCGACTACAGGGAGATCAATGCTATAACGATAAAGAACAAGTATCTCCTACCTCGCATTGATGATTTATTTGACCAACTGCATGGAGCTCAATACTTTTCAAAGATTGACCTTCGATCTGGATACCATCAGTTGTGTGTGAAGAAGGAAGACATTCCGAAGACAGCATTTCGAACCAGGTACGGGAATTACGAGTTTACTGTAATGCCGTTTGGATTGACTAATGCACCATCTGTATTCATGGATCTGATGAATAGAGTTTTCAAGGAGTATCTCGATGAATTTGTGGTGGTATTTATTGATGATATCTTGGTATACTCCAAAACCTACGAAGATCATGAAAATCACTTGCGCATTATCTTTAAGACTCTGAGGAGGCATGAATTATATGGGATGTTTAGCAAGTGTGAATTCTGGCTTCAGGATATTTCTTTTCTTGGCCATATTGTCTCTAAAGATGGAATCTCTATTGATCCTTCTAAGACCAAGGAAATCCAAGAATGTCCAGCACCTATGAGTATAACTGAGGTACGTAGTTTTATTGGATTGGCAGGTTATTATCAACGTTTCGTCCAGAATTTTTCCCGATTGGCTAACCCATTAATGAAGATAACACAAAAAGGGGTTAAATTTGTTTGGACAAAAGAGTGTGAAGAATGTTTCGAAGAACTGAAGAGAAGATTAGTCAATGCTGCTATATTGACTCTATCATCAAGGAATGATGGGTTCGTTATTTATAGTGATGCATAAAAGAAAGGACTTGGTTGTGTCCTTATGCAGAATGATAGTGTTATTGCATATGCATCACGACAGTTAAAAATTCACGAACAAAACTATCCTACTCATGATCTCGAGTTAGCAGCTGTGATCTTTGCTTTGAAGATATGGAGACACTACCTCTATGGTGAAAAATGTGAGAATTATACTGATCACAAGAGTTTGAAGTATATTTTCTCACAAAAAGAACTCAACATGAGGAAAAGGAGATGGCTTGAATTACTCAAGGATTATGATTGTACGATACACTACCACCCGGGGAAGGAAAACAAGGTGGCAGATGCTTTGAGCAGAAAATACCATGGAGTTTTGAACATGATGAGAATTGAAAGGGATACAATTATCATGGATCTAGTGAAGATGGACATGGGAATAACCAGGGAAGGTGAAACATCAATGCTTTTTCAAATGGTTGCCAAACCATCTTTACTAGAAAGGATTAAGAGTTCTTAGACCGATGATGAAGAATTTCAGAAGAAGATTAAAGCTTTGAATGATGGGAGATTGAGAGACTTTGTGTATAAAGATGGAATTTTGAAATTCGAGAAGAGACTTTGTGTTCCCGATTTACCTGATCTGAAAAGGGAATTGCTGGATGATGCTCATAGTTCCAATTTCTCTATACACCCTGGGAGCACCAAAATGTATAGATATTTGAAGGAACATTTTTGGTGGGACAACATGAAGAGGGAGATTGCTGATTTTGTGTCAAGATGTATGGTTTGTCAACAAGTGAAAGCTGGAAGGCAACAGCCAGGAGGAGACATGCAACCTCTTCCCATACTGGAGTGGAAATGGGACAATATTATGATGGACTTTGTCATGGGGCTACCAAAGACTCCTAGAAGGAACAATGCAATATGGGTTATTGTTGATCGTCTTACCAAGTCAGCACATTTTCTTGCTATAAGAGAAGATCTACCCCTGGAACGTCTAACAAGACTATACATTAATGAAGTTGCGAGACTTCATGGAGTACCCCTTTGTATTGTTTCTGATCGTGATCCCCGTTTTACTTCAAGATTTTGGAAAAGTCTTCAGAAATCCCTGGATACTGAACTTCATTTGGGCACTGCTTACCACCCTCAGACAGATGGACAATCAGAACGGACTATTCAAACCCTAGAAGACATGTTGAGATCTTGCTCACTTGACTTTCAGGGTATGTGGGATCAATATTTACCACTGGTATAATTTTCTTATAACAATAGCTTCCATTCGAGTATTCAGATGGCACCATATGAAGCGTTATACGGAAAGAGATGTCGTACACCAACCTGTTGGGATGAGGTTGGTGAAAGAAAACTTGTAGGCCCAGAACTGGTGGAGGAAACGGTGGAAAAGGTGAAGGTAATCCAAAATCACATCAAAGCAGCTCAAAGTAGGCAGAAGAGCTATGCCGATAATCGAAGGAAGGATTTGGAATTTCAAGTCGGTGATCATGTTTTCCTGAAGGTATCTCCGTGGAAGGGAGTCATACGTTTTGGTAAGAAAGGTAAATTGAGTCCCAGGTACATCGGACCTTTCGAAATTCTAGAACGAATTGGGCTGTAGCTTACTGATTGGCAATGCCGTCAAGTCTCTCCAAAGTTCACGATGTGTTCCACGTATCTCTGTTGAGAAAATACATGCCTGACCCAACGCATGTACTCACCTATGAGGAATTAGAACTGGAACCCGATCTGTCTTATTGTGAAGAGCCTGTCAGGATTCTTGATACAAGAGAACAAGTACCGAGAAACCGGACGACGCGTCTGGTAAATGTTTTGTGGAGAAATCATAAGATGGAAGAGGCAACGTGGGAACCCGAGGAACTTATGATGAAGAACCACCCGAGTCTTTTTATGCAGTAATACCCTAGAAATTGCGAGGACGCAATTATTTGAAGGAGTGGAGAATGTAACACCCTAAGCTTCCACGGTACGTTTCCCTTCGAATAATGCGATAGCGTGTGTTGTACGCAACCTCGAGTTCTAACACACACCACAACTAATTAAACTAGCCGTTGTGAATAGTAATACCTAATTTTTGAAATCATATATATTTTATATTTCAAAATGGACTTCATTTTTGGATTCGGAATATTGAAATTAGCCTAGGGTGAAATTTTGGTACTTTTCGGATAACTTTTATATTTTGATGAATAGTGAAAATTACTAAATTTTAATTAAAATCAACTTTTTTAATCAAAATAATTAATATTGATAAATTATGAACTTGAGTGGTTTTAAAGTATATTTAGAATATATTTTTACCATTTAATTTAATGTTTGTCATTGTACATAATTTCACAATTAAACCAGACATAAACAAGTGTCAATCTTTTGATAGTTATTATCTCTTAAAAACACGCTTTTTATTTTAACAATTGGAATTAATTTTAAATTAATTTCTGACACTTCTGTGTTTTGAATTTGGAAAAATGGATTACATATTTGGAATCAGGATGTCCAAATTATGTAAATAGGTAACTTTTATTTTTACACATATTGAATAATTACTGCGGTAAATATTTTATTTACCATGGTTAAAGGGTAAATCCGGTAAATAAGGGTTAAAGAATAATATTATAATAATACAAAATTACCCTAAAACGTGTCCTAACATTATTGGTGAACACATACCCGACCATGGGCATCCTTGGGTCGATTTGGGACCCCTTAGAGCCACTTTCATGTGGTAGGGACACATTAAATTAATAATGTTAAAATAAAAATAAAAATGGCATAAGCTTACATCTTTTAGAAGAACAATTTTTACATAGGGTAATACATGTTGGATTTTCTATTATAAATATTCATTAGAATGATAAAAATATTTCCTACATAATGATATTTTATTTATAATTTTTAGACATCAAATAATTTAAATTATTAATGACACAATAATGATGCAATGTTTACCTCATTAATAAATCATTTAAATAAATAAGATTATAATTATTAAAATATTATCTAAAACCTGTCCAATTCTTATTGGTAGATGTTATTTAGAATATGAGTCATCTTATCTTCTACCTCAATAATTTTTGGACCATTATAAACCGAATATAATTATTTTATAAAGTAATACTTTCACTCTTTCCTAAAGAGCCCCTCCTCTCCCTTATAAAAGGAGACTACTCCTTATCATTTCTTCACACATTCAAAGCCTTTTGGTTCGGCCAAAATCTGCCCAAATACTCTCCCAACTTCCCTCACTACAATCTAGAGGCCTTAGTTGGATCAGAAAGCCAACCTAAGGAGTTCTTTTGATCAAATCAAATGGAAGAGCCCGAAGAAGAGGTAATGATTTCACCACCCTTTTCCAAGTTCATTTCTTCTTCCACTTATTCTTCCTTTGTTGTTACCATTATAAAATAATAACTCCAGTATCTCACATATACTGTGATGTTATTATAAATATGGTACAACCATATTCGGTATTCTATCCACCCTTTGAATAACATGTCACCATACGTGCGTACGTACGGCTTACCGTCTCCACGTCGTGGTGTAATTGTTATTCAATATATTATTATTTGGATGGGTATAATAATGATGTGAAACTCATGTAAATAATAAATATAACATGTTAATTATTCTTTATATATGATATAAAATCCATTTATATATTATTTTAATATCAAAAGAATGATATTGTCGCTCGTGCGTACGTACGGACTACCGTCTCCACGAACGCGATGAGATTCATTCTCCATCGTATCCATTCAAGTATAATTATCATTTGATGATTTAAAAATGATGTTTAAGGACTTTATATCATTCTGGATATGAATAAGATACAACAAAAATGGCTTATGTAACAAAACATATAAAAGAATATGAGTAAGTTCACACCCGAAACAACGATAATACTAAGATATTAATATCAAATCAATATTAAAATATCATATATGATATCATAATAATGTATATGATTATTTTATAATTTAATAACAATTATTTCACCATAATACAGGAGGTTAACCTACCCCAACCAAGGAAAAGTACAAGGTAAGGTTTATTTCACAATCTCTTCATTATCCGAGGTTGTTTATACGTAATAATCTACTGGGATCTCGTTATCATCCACATCCATGTTTCTTCAAAATGTATTTCAAAACATTTTTAATATTTAAAAGAATATGGGTTAAAGTCATTTATACCCTTGTTTGACTTTTTATAAGAGGTTTATAAGGTAATCATTCCGTTGTTTTCCAAACAAGGTGCTTTTTAACCTTTTCGATAGAATTAAGATAAGAATGTTTTTTTAAACTTATACGGAGGGTGCGGTTATTTTCCATCGTTATAAAATATTCAAAGATTCCCTTACAAGCTTATAAGAATATTTTCAAAGAAAATGTTTTATTTTATATGGATCTTAAATGATTTCAAAATAAAAGGAGATATTTCATTAAAAAGAATTTTGATTTCATCTATGTCAACATCCTTTGATAGATTTTAAGATTATTTGAAGTTGATTTATTATGATACAAAACTTCTATACTGTATTGAAGGTTTTGTGATATGTTTGACTGTGGATGTGCTATTTTTATACCATTCATAGTTTATGGTGAAAGTATTGACATTTCGTATGCTAGTTTTAATACGAATGTTTATGTTATGTTTAATCCTTTTCATATGGGAATGCATTGGACTTAATATGTGACAGGTGGAGCCCATTATAGCTCCTCGATGCATCGGTAGATCTCATGAGAAAAACTAGTGTCTTGGCAGAAGGCCATGACAAAATCTTATTTGTAGTCTTGGCACGAGGCCTTGAATATGTGGTTATGATAGTCTGGCATTATGCATTCCAACATTATGAAAGTGGTTATTGATTTTTGCATGTGATTATTCGATTAGTAGAATATCCATGTGAATAAGTAAATGGCATTATTTCATTTTATTTATGCCGTACCATGTTGAAAGTTCATGTTTGAAAGGATTTTATTTTAGTTATACATTGCATTAAATGTTTATTCTTATTTATGAAAGTTTCCGCTATATTGTTATCCTTACTGGGCATTTGAGCTCACCCCTTTTTTATGTTTTATTTTTCCCAGGAAGTGAAGAAGTAAATTATGAATGACCTGTATGGATATTATGTGGGGATATGAGTGTGGATTATGGAGACATTATGTTGTTGTTGTAGTTTTTCATTTTATGATGTAATGTAAAACTTATGAATATATCTAGTGTTTTCAAGGCTACTAAACCAATCGGTCTTTCGAGATTTGATCTTTCTTGTGATCATGCCAATGTTATGTAATAATGCACCGACTCTGGGTAACTAGGGTCGGGGCGTTACAAACTACACTATAAGTGATGTTTCATACCTTGATCCAGGGTGTGTATTACATTTATATTTATATAAACTTCTTAGTTGAACGTGATCACCAAGTGAAGAGGACTAACCATGATCTTGAGACTGAACCACTTAATATTATTTCCATTATGCCTTTTTTTTGTTCTGTATTCACTACTCAATATTTGTACATCTGGAATCATTTCATTCACTATTATAGTTAACCTTATATAGTTTTAATATTTGAATTTTAGTTAGTAGATTTATTTAAAAAGTAAAAATAATATTTCATATTATTTCAATGGGGAACTAATCACTCTTTGAGAAATATTTTAAAAGATCAACACATTTATAAATCTTTTACTTTGACTAACTGGGTTGTATTTTATTATAAATTTGGATATTTGGTTAAAATAAAGTTTAAAAATAATGTTTAATTAGGAACCCAATTTACCCCCTCCCTCTTGTGTATCCTCTCTGACCAAAATGGAGATAATTACAATTAATTAATAATGATATAAAAACTCATAAGTAAATAACCATTTTAATCAACTAGTTATAGCCATTGAAAATCTCCCCATACATGATTAATGTGTGGGAATGAACTCTAAAAATTATCCTCACCAAAATTATTCATAATAGATCCTCTGTGATCCCTTTAGATGATCTTCTAATTTTCCTCTTTGTGTGCTATTCTAAATTACATATATATTTTACTAGAGATCTCCCATTTATCAAAAAAGGACAGTGAAGATAAAATTTATCCTATAATAACCTACTCACATCCCCAATGAAAATGTGGAATTATCATAGATTTCCTTCAGCTCTATTTCTATAGCGACCAGCTGTGAAAATTATTTCCCTTAAATATAATATAGTAGATGAATTGGAAATTGAAATACATATAACCTATGATGAATATGGATTCAATCTTAGTTTGATTTTATCAACATTAGAAACTATAATGAATTCTGTCATCATTAAGAAACCATAAGTTAATAACATCTATTCTAAAATATGTAACATCTTGTTCATCGATCCTAACCCAAATAAAATCTAAGTGAACTAATAACTTTGATTTTTGATTCTATCCGATCATATTACATCATTAGATTCATGTTGTGATAAAGTGCACAAATTGTGATTTAGAGAAAACATATTCAGAAATCTCTCCTACAAGATCTCCAATTAATCACTCATGATGATTTGGGTACACAAAATGAGTGATGACAATATTATAAAGAATGAATGTCATCTTACAAATTTGGGGATCAAATTCACCAATGTGGGGTTCACCTTCAAAACATGGGGATCAACTACACTAGAATGACGTTCACTAATGGTGGGTTTTTCATTAGAAAGACGAGGATCCCAAACCTAATGTTAGATTCATATATGGGGTTCATACTACCAAATTTATGTTCTCTAAAAATGCTAGATTAAAATGCGAAGATCCACATAAATTGAATATTACCCCTAGTTAAATTAACTTAACCTCGTTTTCAAATTTCATTCAATTATGTAATCACTATTAACTTTTTCAGAAATATTGTGCACAGATAGACCGTGCCTAGAAAAAAATATTTTAAATACATTAAATTTTTAAATAAAAATTATTGAAAAGATTAAACCCAAAAAAATGAATTAAATATTTAATTCACAAAACCCTAATATAATATTAAACAAATAAAAATCAATAATAGAAAAAAATATTAACAATTTATATCTATTTAGAATCTCTTCTATGAAATAACAAAAATAATATTAATTAACCATTTAATAACTAATATAATCATTTAAACTACATAAAATTGATTTAAAATTATGTGTAAAAAAGTCATTATAAAAAGTCCACATCAGATTCTATAACAAAAATATTTTTCTTATCCTTGAGAATATAATCATTCAAATTCAGTGGAAGAAAATGAATCTCAATATTAAACAAATTGAAATACCACAATGAATTGGTTTTCAAAAATATTTTCCATCATGAATTATCTCAAATATAAAAATATGGATTCCTTATCAAAATGAATTGTTACATTGGGAAATTAGTTTCAAATTTATAAATAAATTCCAAATTGAAAATTTTATATTGAATTTAGCAAGCATCAATTTGAATCAAACTAGTTTTCTAGAATTTTCTTTTCCTCTTGGTGAATAAACTCAAATAATTTTGGAACTCATATGAAATAGACACACTATTTAATGGGGTCATATGATACCTTATTTTTGGAATAAATAATGCATCCAATAGTTGATGAATAAAGAAGTAGTTGGTAAAAAATAGGAGATTTGTATGGATGAGGATTTTAATTTCATAATCCCTTTAGATACATATCTTATGAATTAAATATCTTATAAAATGATAAAATATAATAATTATTATATAATATTCTCTGATATATTTAGAGAAATATATCTATTTCAACAGGGATGGAATAATTATTTACCCTATTAAATGTACATTTTAATAGAGATTATTCCCCTCGAAGTGGCATCAGACCTTTAAATTTTATAAATCATTGTCACCCAATGAAAAACACCTTGTATATTAAGAAAAAATTCAATGCTAAAAGTCAATGTTAGAGAAACACTTAATAATTTTTTATATAAAAAAATTCATCTCATAAATTCAAATGCATGATCATGTTCTAAAAGAATGTCAAAAAACAATTATCAATAACAAAACAATTGTTTTAAATCATGACCTTAAATGTACATTCAGTTTGTTAATTTGGATTCGAACATGTGTGAAAATAAACTTTTTCTAGGTAGCGAATTTGGAAGTTACAATACAATATAAATATGATTAAATCAATTGGTATTCTATGAATTTAAGATAAATTTATACATTTTATTATAATAAATTAAGAAGAAGAACCATAACTATTAAATACCCTAATATAGATGATATACATTCCATTGAATATCTTGTAATACACTCTTTCCTTTTAAGTGGGTCTCTCTAGTTTGTTATTGTCTTGATCTTAAGGATGAAAAAAAATTAACAATATATTTTATAAATATCAATAAAATTAAAATAAAATCAAAATTAAAAATTTAATTGGTTTGATCAAAGTGTCTATAGTATATAACATATCTTGATTCTATAAAATTATAAAGGTTCTTATTTACTGAGTTTCCAACACCTCAATAGTTCATTTTTATATTCTTCATGGTTAATATACATAATAGAAGAATAAAAAAATTATGAAACATAATTCTATGTGAATAAAATAAATCAATACTAAAACTATGACTTTTTATTTCTTCCCTTACTTATTTTTTAAAATAATATGGGAAGATAAGAAAAAATGTGATGAAATTTCTGATACCCATATTTTAAGAAAATGAAATTATCCCCTGAAGGATCCTAAATATATTCTCAAATTAGTTAAAACCTATTTCCATTCAATTTTGATGTTTCATTAATTATGGGATCTCTAATTATTGTAACACCAACTGGGAAAACTTGTGTTAAAAACGGATCATCCCATTTAAAATAAACTTTTCTGGGGAAAAGATTATGATTTAGTTATACAACAACACATCATCTCAAATTTTAAAATCATTCTTCAAAATCTATTTTTCATTAAAAATATGTTATCTCATTAAAAATCCATTCATTTTTATAAGCATTGTTTCTGATATCTTGAAACTCCTGAAAACAGAACCTACTCTCACTTCCATCTTCTAACAGATTCAAATTGTGTGAATTAATATCCCTATATGTTTTATATTCTAACTCAACATGTGGAGGATAGGGTATACCAATGACTATCCTATATGAAGACATCCCTATACGAATTTTATAGGCTACCCTATCCACCAAAAAAGCATATACAGTCCTTAAACATCAATATTTCCAACTTGGGTTTCTCATTTTCTAAAGAATATATTTAATATATCTATATGAATCTTAGTTCATACCATTTTTTTTATAATTATAAGGTGTAAACACTTTTTGAACAACCCTTTATATCTTCAAGAAATCATCCAATGTCCTATTATTGAAATGTGTTCCCTGGTCTATAAGAATAAACATTTTTAGTTCAAATCTAAAAAATATATTATTCTTAGAAAAATATGACACCACTCTAATATATTAATTATTATTTGGTATAACATCAATACACATAGACACAATGTCTAAAATAATAAGGATGTAAGAATGTCCTGTGGAATTATTAAAATTCCTTATAAAATAGATTCCCCAAGCATCTAATAAATATTAAAATAAAAAATGTTTTAATGAAATATCATGTATTTGATAAGGTATTCATTTGAAATAAAAAGTTTAATAGGTCCAATGATAATATTTCAAAATTAAAGGCCAAAATAGTCCTTTACCTAGTACCTTCTTTATGATTCATTGTATGTTAATGTGGCCTCCACAGTCTAAACTATATTATATTCTCAATGGTAATGAAATATTAGAATTCATGATAGATATACTAATAATATGATCGCATCCATTATTTGACGTGTAATGATAAACCCACACATATTTCTTTTACTCACTAATCATCTTTTAAACCTTATGTTTCAAAAACCAGTGAGGAGTGACATTAGATCATAAGAAATTTAATATGTATGAATACTAACGTATATTTTCTATAGTAGTAGAATACAATCTATCCCCAGAGAAAAAGTCTATAAAGGGTTTAAATGATGATTGACCCTCATAGAGATCTGTAGTAATCCTATTCATATAACCACCCATAGTTTTCTCAATTCCATTCTGATCATGGATTTCTATGTCAAATTACATGAGACACAAGATCTATCAATCATGCATTTTTTACTCTTGTTTCTTCGAGATACATATTACAGAATAATGTCACTAAAAAAACATTAGTTCATAATATAATTTATATAAATTTACCAAGAAACAAATTTCCCTCAATTCATTCTCTAATGTTGAGTAATTTTATTTTCCAACATCTTGAGTTCATAATCACAAGAAATGACATGTGATTTTCTATCATCTCTTTAAACAAGAACATCCCATTAAGATAACTATAAAGCACCAATTATTAATTAAAATGGTAACTCCTAATAAGTTTGTTGATTTATTTACGGGGATACAAGATTATGGTTGAGTTCATTATGGTCTTCCACAAATTTCCCATAAAAGAGAAAATAAATATATTTATATAGATGTTTCTTTCGAAGATTAATAAATCAAACTAAAACAATTTATAATCATCATATAGAATCTAGTATGGTGATGAAGTAATGGAATATCCTACATAATCATAAGAAATGGAAGAAACTTTATAATGATAAATTTGTACTTATTTACTAAAATTACATTCTTATAAACATTACAAACAAGGAAAATTACACTATAAACCATAAAATGGGGTTTCTAATAGCTAATAGTGGACCCTTAAATTCTCCTGGAGCTCTTAAAAGATGGAAAATAAAATATAAAATCATTTATAAAAACATCTAGTAATTCCTTAATAAACCATTAGAAAATACTTAGTATGCATATTTCAAATTTTGAAAGGGAATTATATAGTCCAAATATAATTCTTATATGAGAAAATGTACAAAAAGTAAATGAAAAAGTTATTTTATCATATTCCTTATAGGCAATATGTATTTTAATGTATCTTAAAAAACATCCAACAAGAAAAAAATGAATTTACCAACTCTATATTCATGGATTTTATCAAGAAATGTCAAGGAAATGTGATCCTTCCTAGTCACATATTTTGACCTATTATAATCATTTCATACCCTCCATTTATTCTGCATTCTAACTGGAACTAATTTTTATGCACACCAATGGATTAATCCCTAGTACATCATCTAAGGACATACCGATATCCTTCATATTATCCCTATGGATCTCTAATATTGTTCACTATTATTAAATGAATAAACCACGAGAAACTATGTCATGAAATTTTTGTTTATATCTTAAGTAATAATATTTAAAATTTTCCAGTAATGTCCCATTTTCATATGTGAGTTGGTTTTCCTCCTTAAACAAATTAGTTTCAAAGGGTTCTCTTAGTTTATTTTTTTCTTTTAAATTATTCTCTATCAGATCAGTTTTACAACAGTCAATGTAAGTAGTGAAATTATTATTATACAATGTTAACATATCAGCTTTAAAATAAATTTAATATTTATGTGGAAAAAATGATGTGACCCTTAAATGATGTTTTAATAATATATTATGATTAAAATAGAGAAGCCATATGAGAAAATCATAGAGAAGTATAAATTTTCTTTAGTTTTATCATGGTGATCTGAATTTAACTTAGTTTCAGACATTTCTTGATGAATTTCCCACAGTTATTTTGTATTCACAATAGTATTATATTATACAAAAAAACTCAAAAATATCATCATCTATTTCAACATCATTTCATAAAAAACCTTAAAATTTCTTCCATATTTATGTTCATAAATGTAAGAAAAATATTGAATTTTCACAAAATAGTTTTGATGAAAAAATCATTACAATTTTTAGGATTTTCTTCTTCCCAAAAATCATTCATAGGAAAAAAATATAATATAACCAAGAGGATCACTATTTTGAATAAAATAAGGAAATAAATCTATAGAAGACTGATCAATCATGTTATCTTTTTTCGTAATTATCTTCGATAGGGTGGTTAATTGATTCAATGATACGAAAATTAATAATGTTATGTCTAAACACTAATGAAAAGATAAATTTTGGACATTTAATATAACCCTAGATATTTTAAAACATGTTATAAGCTGAATTATTGGTGAATGAGTACTCAATATTTGATCATCCATATCTAACAAATAATAAACCATATGGAAAAAAGATATTTTACCTTTAGAAAAACATCCTCAATGACTCCATCTAGTGTAACTAAAATTATGTTTGAATGTTAGATGTTAATTCCAAACTTCATTATCCATACAACATGAATTAATGAAAATATATAGAAAAAAATACCATTTATGGGGGTTCCTAAATCTAACATTTCAACCTCAAATTTATATTTCCCTTAATATAAGGAATATAAAACAGAGATGGATCCTCAAATTTAATATGAATACTTTATTGGATTATAGAAGAGATATTCCTCCCAAAATTTTCATTATCACCTCCCATGAACTTTTTTTGGGAGTATAAATATCTTTAGAAAATCTATCATATATAAGTATTTGATTCATAAAACCTTAAAAAGTAAGAGTAACCATGAATTTCCTAATATTTTCTACAACATCCATGTCCATTTTAGTTTTAGAATTATTCTTGACATAAGCAATACCTAGTGGGTAAGGTAGTGTCTCTCTATTATTTTTAATGTCATGTTGAAATTCTCTTTCCCCTTATCTATATCCCATTAAAATTTTAAAATCACTATATGTTGATTAAATATTTATTTCTTAATTTTTTATTTTGTTTTTATTCTTCTATATACTTGTGCATGGTAGGTTCACAGACTTATTTAGTAGGTTGAGAAACCAGTTAAACATGTGGTTTTTGGAATTCATCATGTGGTTTTCCATTTGATTCAAATTTTTAGTCTCTTTTCTATCCTATTTTTTATTGATATCATCATGTTGGTTTTGAATTTATGTATTACTTCTTGTAATTATAGAACTATAATTCTAACTTAGTCATAGATTCACTATAACTTGTGATGGAAAACATCCACTTCTTTGATTTTTCAGAACACTAATTTCAAATATCATCTGACCCATTCAATGTTGAAAATTATGTAACAACACTTTTCTTTATTAATAAATGGGTTTTTACCTATTTTCATATTATTTGAATCATTTTTTTATATTTTTTACTTTTAGTATCTTGTTTTTAAAATAATGTTAAATTTATTCCAGTTTGACTACTGAATAAGTCCTAATTATACATAGGTTGTAGATTATAATTTTGGGGTTGGAAATACCTATTTATTTTTTCACACTTCCTAAATATATTATTATTTTGACAATTCTATCCTAGGTCAAATTTATGATTTTGTTTAAAGGGAATATATTGGCTATTTTGTTTGTAAAATTGACTATATGGGTTATTCCAAAGAGGATTTCCATGGAATATCCCACAAATAATATTTAAGAGTTTCATTCAATTGTTAAATTTGATCATTAAAATTGATATTGCAAAAATACCCCTTTCTATCTAGATTGAAAGAACTGGTTCAGGTAGTGTTTGTGAAGGGAAACAATTGGATAACATATGTCTTATTTTGTGGGTGAGAGCAGCCAACTAACATTCAATATAACAATTTTGGAATAGAATAAAATGATACATTCATAGGATGTTTAAAATAAATTTACCCCCGAGTTGTATTTTTTTTAAATATTGGTCCATGTTATATATGATATTATAGTCATCAATGAGAGTCTTATTCACTAAATCTCTTCCATTAGTAGTTTCTATCATACTCATATATATTAATAACAATCCATCATAAAAATATTGATTTAAAAGTTTATATATAATCTATTTATGTGGAAAGTTAGAAACAAGTATCTTAAAAAATTTCCAATATTCATTTAAACACGCATTTATGTTTTCCAATTCCATATCTATCATTTCTAATGAATGAAGTCTAAGAGGATGGAAAACAAATTTCTATGAATATTTTATTAAGTTGTTTTAAATTCACTATTATGATAGTTTGGGATTATTATGACCACTCTTTAGCTGACCAATATTGAGAAAATGGGAAATCCCCAATATTTATTTATTCCTCACTAACAAATTTTGGTTTTAGGGTAATACATACCCTATGGAGCTCAAAATGATGCTTTTGGGGTCATCTCCTTATAAACTATTGAATTTTACAAAATATTATAAAAATCAGGATACAAGTACAAAACCTATTTCTATTTTTAGGAAACCTATAATTTTTTTTATTTTAAAATTTAATAGTAGAAAAATCCTTTGAAGTTCATTTTTGAGCCACTGTTTTTAAATATTTCACGTTTTCCATTTTTTTGAATCTATTTCTAATGATTTTGAGGTTTCTGATTTCTCTAAAATTATGAACAAAATGAATTTTTGGTTTTTAAACCTGTTATTGATATCATATTTTATGAATCTTTATATTCTAAAGATTTATGTTTATTTTTTGATATAACTGCATCATTTTAATTAATTGATTTTTAAAAATATATATTTATATTTTTTAAACTCCTTGGAAGCCACCCTTGTTACTATGAAATTTGATGATGCTCAGGTTTTTCAAGTCATTATAAAAACATAGTTCACTTTGTTCAAATAAGTTATGTAGTACATTTGATATCAATTTTTTATATAATGAGAATTCCATTATAATTTTTTTTAACATTCATGTTTTTAATATTTTTAATTTTATATGTCTTGGGGAATTTCATTATAAAAATGAAAAAAAAATTACATCCTAATAAAAATTAATATTTATGTAAATAGAGTAGCGAGTTCAATAATATGGAAGAACATTGTGTGAGTAATGAAATTAATAGAATAAATAAATAGTGGAAAAACTATAAATTCTTATGGAATAATATCTTAGAATATTTTGAAACAAATTTACAATTAATGCTCACAATCTTGGTAGAAAACATAGTTGATTGTGGGAGACATCCCATGCTGGTTTAAGGTGACATCAGTGTTTTATCAGGATACCAATATACAGTTGATATGTGATGGTTCCTTGGAATGGATTTTCATGAAGACTTTATATCAAAGGTTGATAAGAGAATTTATGGTTCAGGGGGAGAAACACATGTTCTGTGTTGGGACATATTTGATCATGGCACTCATTTAGGACTATAATATAATCCATATGGTGGGTATTGTTCCATTTCTTAGTTTATGGTGTGACCCTCACTTTGGAAGATCTTTGACTATGAAAAAGATGATGTTCAATGGGATTTTTGAATGGGTGGTTGGCGTTGTTTGTTGGTGATTTGGAAGGAGTGATTTGTTCACATCCATTCATTGCATGTGGTTATGGATGAATCATGGGATATGGATTCTTGGTATTGAGATCAATGATGATGATAATGATACTTCTCTGGTGAGAAGCATCATATCGGTTTTGTGTGAATGAAACTCATATCTAAAGGGTTATGGAGGTGGTGAATGAACAATCAATGGATGGATGTTGTGTTTTCTGAGTGGTGGTGTGTGGTAAGGCTCTATGTGATATAGTTCCCTACTAAAAACCATAATCGATATTCGAATTCATTTTCTGGTAGGGACGGTGTGGGGGAATCATTCTCATGGTGCTTATGTCGTGATTTTGCTATGTGTTAGATCAGAGGTACTTTGTTTCCTGGGGTGAGATCGTGGAGGTTGAATTATGTGATTAGATACCGAACCTTTTAACTACACCATGTTTAGGATCAAACTATGATCATAGTGCCTAAATAATGTCATGATGCATCCGAGGGTTAAGGAATAGTGATCATACACATTGGTGGTGTGTGATCCAATACAACCAATAGTTAGAGGGAACATTAGTTATATTTGCAGATGTATATTCTTGATGAGTTTGGATATTTAAGGATTGGATACATGTTATGAATTTCATATCAGATAAAAAATGTAGTGTGTGAATAAAACTGAATATTTGTGAGGGAATCCATTTTATTTGGTCATTGTGTTTGGAGTTGCACAACGGATGCATGTTAGGAATTGGGGGATGGAATATAGTTATGAATAGATGAATTCATGACTGTAATAGGTTGGGAGATGTGGTTGTTGGATAAAAATCTCTTATAAAGGATCAAAAACATTATTTTTGTGTGTCAGGGGGAGTTTTTGTAACCCACACCATTACATGATTAAAATTACCTAGAGAATTTGAATTTTTTTTGGTTGGTGGTTGGTTTTGAGGATTGATGTTTAGTGGAATGTTTTAATTTATGAAAAAATTAAATAATTATTTTGTACATGGTTAAAAAGTAAAATGGTTTTCATGTTCTCGAGATATAATCATGGAGGGTATAGGGTGGTCGGGGTAGTAACATCTGCATCAGCCAGCTGGTGGAACCCCATTAGGTATCTTGTGGGTGGGATGTAACCCCATACACGTGTTGGACTCACTAAAATACCTATTTGGAAATTTATAGTTACTTTCATTACGGTTAAACCAATATTTTATTGTCCATTCCCGCCTAATGTTTTTGTAGGATAGCGATTCTCAGAGAAGACATTTCTTGGACATTGTTCTCTCATATTGCATATCATTGATCCCATTGAGAGGGTATGAATTTGTGTGTTTTCTAATGAAAAGATGATGTAAATTAATCTGTTTCCTTCCATTTTTTGATCCATCATCACTATGTTTTATATTCTATGGCTTGGGATAGTTTTTGGGTGGTGATTTCATCAAATCATATTGAAATCATCTGAGTGTGATGTGGTACTTTCTCATCATCGGAAGAGGATCGAACAAGATTTTTTCTACATAAAAGTAGAAGTATTATTAGTAGAGGTATTATTAATAATGATTTGAATTAATTAATTAAATTAAATTAAATTACATTGTTGATGAAATTAGTGTAGGGTTATGGAGATTTACCCATATAATGGTTTCATGGAAGTTTAACGGACCTTTTATGGGTGGTTGGTCGTGGTTTCGGTGAGATAATGGTTCTCCGTGAGTTTCTTATGATTATTCCATATTAGATAAAATTAATTAATTAATTAATGTATATAGTGATGTATTTATATCTTAAGTTGTGATACCGGTTTCCACGATTGTGGGAAAGTATTATTCACCTTAGACAAGGATTGGTGGGGGTATGCACATGATAGGAAGAGGCTTGGCGGAGCTCGATGAGGTGGGGTAATTGTAGAATCGAGGTAGGTTGACCCTATAATAAAAATGAATATATATATATATATATATCCCTAAGAGTAAATTCCAATATAACTTTATGGGATTGGGAAGAGGGTATATGGTTCGGTGTTGTCCTTCAGTGAGGTGATTGGGTTGTTTGGGCCAACAAGGATAAAATCGACAGCTCTTAGCATTTAGATAACTAGGGATAACACAAAAAAACTATCTCCATGGGAAAATGGAACCATTGATCTATTATGATACATTGGGTAGTCCTTAAGCTATTTGTGGAGATGATAATTTCCTAGGCTAGTTTACCATGTGAAAATGGTCAGGGATTTTTGGCTTGGGGCCAAATGATCATGGGTGATACTATTGTTTGTCTCTTGGGTGATGGAAAATTCTTGAGGATGAATTAAAATATTGGTGTTCTTGGTGAGTTGGAAAACTGCTTCATGACATTGAATATGATGACAGAGAGTGATTCCTCTAGGATATGGAATGAGTAATATCCCTTTAGAGATTCAATATGGGACACAAGTTAGGTCATCAAGAGTTGTTTGATACATTACATAGAAGTGGAAACCGGGCTTTGCTTATGAATTATACCACACCTATTAGTCCACGATTAAGATAGACATGATTTCCCGGGATGGTTACTAAGTAGTGACACTAGGATGCTGAAAGACATTAGTGAGGTTGGACTTGACCCTGAGGTCTAGGTTGGGTGAGTCTTTGAGTAGAGATGTTACTGGTAAGTGACATACATGAGGTTGTATAGTGGAGTAGAGAACGTGGCTGGTTTGGAGAACAATGTGGACACCCTATTATAATTGGTGGATATGTCTCACGTAATTTACACCTTTAGATCAACTAGAAATTCGATTAATGGATTGCGGCAATGTGTGCTTGTGCATAAGGAAACTTTTCCTTGAGAAGTCATGGGTAAGTATGCTTGATATAACCTCCCTACACTATTAGGGGATATGTTAGGGTGCTGATGGAAAATCCTAGTTTCTACATGGATGGTTCGGTGGTCTTAGTGACCTTACCAGAAAGGCTTGGGTTGATGGATTATTATGTCAAATTTCATCATGTAATTGGTCTGTGGGATGGCCTATCAACAATCGATGGGAGATAGTAAGGTCTGCCGAACCACCCTAGTAGGGATGGTTTATTGGATAACTATGACATGATGATTGAGTATTTGGTGGGGAGCTTTTTAGTCATGGCTTGGGTTTGTGGGTTTAAGTTGGAACCTTCCTTATAGATTCATAGGCCGAGGACCACTAATGAATCAATTTTTTAAATGAAAAAAAATAATTTTATATAATTGGTTTTATTTATCTTTAATTTATTATTGCCAAACTATTCAATGAAATTAAATTTTTTGGTTATTTTATATTTTTAAATAATTATAAAAATTAAAAAATAAACAAAATTTAAATGCCATTTTTTTACTTTTGAAAAATATTCATTACATTGAAAATATATTGAAATTGTTTTTTTTATTTTGGAAAAAATGGGACATTAATACACTAATTTATGAAGAGATCCAAACAATTAAAATAAATTGCATTTATATGCATAGGTTTGTGCACAAATGACCCTTGAGAAGCAAAAAAGCATGCATATGGTTAGCCAAGGCCTGCTAGGCCCATGTGCAGAATAGGTATACATGAGTGTGTGTGTGTGTGTGTGTGTCTGATCCCATCCCCATGGTAGGATTCTATGGTAATGAATAAGAATCTATATTTGTAAAGAAATATGATACCAAGAATCATTCCGATGTGGGATGGATAAATTACTAGCATTATAAATCACTTGCCTAAGTGAAAGCATTATACCAGATTGCATTCCCACACTGCTAAGATATAATTTTCCAATCAATGTCTACTACTATCATGCTTTAATGATGAAAGAACACTTCCTCTTTCATCAAAAACCTCCAAGGACATCACTAGGAAAGCTCCATCTCAACACTATTTCACTATTACAATCATGGAGATTCTATGGATGATATCTGGGAACTTGAATGAATCCTATGAAGTGTAGTTCATAGAGATTAGAACCCCTTCATTAAGAAAATCTGTTTCTGATCTGGATGAATTGTGTTGAGCTTTCTCATAGTGTGTAGATTAATGATATTTTCATCCTTTCCAATTTTCTACCACTACCAGGATTGTGCTACCACTACCATACATCTATCTATATACTACTATGTCCAAAAATCCATGAAAAAGTTGATAGTGTTACAATTATACCATTCATCCATGATTTCATAAATCTACTTTGGTCAGTCTTGCTACCATTTATCACTTCCATTTCTATGCTACCATCAACATTATCTAGCTTTCATTGTATTTTTTTTCTCATATAGATTTTAACATCTGCTATTATCATCCTTATACTTTTTATTTTCTTCTATGTATCATAATTATATATGGTTTAAACCACTATACTGTTATTGTCTTCTTTGAATATGAATTTCTTCCCTCGTGATGCATATATTAATATATTTTCATCACATGTTATTGTTTATCCCATCTCTATACTAACTAAACCTAAATGACCTAACTATCCAACATACGTATTCACACCTCCATTTTATTACAACAATATTGAAATGATCTCACCAACTATGAATCCATACATAGAGACTATTGTGTGACATAATATAAATCTGAAGTTGGAGAACTCAACAATCATTAGTTTGAGTATGGTTTTGTTATCTCACATCACTAAATAATCCAAAATTGAAACTTCATTATAATGATCAAAAGAAACTAAGAAAAATAAAAACAAATAGGAAATATAACTAAAGTAAATTTAAGAATATGAAATTTTGAATGGTATTGGAATAAAAAAGTTATTAGGACCCCAATTCATTGTTTTGAATCACATAATGGATGAAACATTTCATGAATGAAAATATTAATGAATAAATAAAAAAAGATATTCCACAGTGATAAATCAAAGAATTGCTTAGTTAATATTAATTTTTTATTTGAGTTACACATTATAGAGAGCATACAAATACTTTTAATCAATCCATGCATGTGAGAGAAACTCAACCTATGAAGATGGTAATTTTAAGATATATTAATACCTATATGGGGAATAATTTCCACATTGGAGATGCCCCATGCATTAAATACATATGTTAATTAAAGTTATATGGAGTAGATATCAAATTATTCTCTTCCATGATAGATAAATATTTTCAAATACATTAGTCATGAGGATTTCTAAATCTCTCAAAGTATTTAGAATAGAATTGGATAATTTTGAACATGGAGAAATATTTGAATGTTAATCTTTAGAGACATGGAAGAAGAACATGTGTGACTATAAATTGAGGTTGAAACTACCTTGTTAGGAGAGAGGAATGAAAACCAACTTAAGGATAAATGTTATGTTTATATTATACTATAGTATATGTTTAATTTCCATGTAACTATAATGCATATTTTTATTATTAAAGCGGTTTCTCATTGTTATCTCTCTTTCTGCATCTCTTTCTCACTATTTATATCTATCCCATTCATCGTTATCATCTAGTGTTGTAACACCCCAGGTAAATAAAGAATTTTACATTTTTATGTTTATCCATATTTGTGAATAAAATATTAATATTACTTCAAAGGTGACACTATTCTCGATGGCGTACCCAATACGCAACAACGAGTTTCTTGGGAATCTTACGTTGCACTATAATAATAAAATAATATTATTTTAAATGGTAGTTAACGCCTAGCCATTGTAATGGCGGGAATGAACAGAACTAACTACAAAATTATTATATATGTTTGTCAAATATTTTTACTTTTTTCAATAAATGTTAGAGGATTAAAAATGTGAATGAATTCAATTTTTATGCCTAAACATTCTAATGTTCTTTATAAGGTCGATTAACCGCCTTTTGATGGCGAACCTCTTTTAAATCCACTTTTTGACAATTTTATGTGTTATATTTGACAAAATTAAATTCTTATTTTGAATAAAGACAACAAAATTTAATTTGTGTAAATTTTTGGTATCTTTCCGATAAAGTTCATTTTTTAATGAATAGTGAAAAATGTTGTATTTTAATTCAAAACCTCTTTTTAATCTAATTTATTTATATGATTAGATTATCTTTTGAATTTTTTTAAAGAAAAATTATAATATATTTTTACCATTTACTCCAATATTTGTCATTGGAATTAATTTCACTTTGAAATTGGACTTAAACTAGTGTCAATCTTTTAATAGATATTGTTTCATAAAAACATGTTATTTATTTTGACAGCAGGAATTAATTATTAAATTAATTAATGCAACTTATTTGTTTTGAATTTTGTAAAATAGACATAATTTTTGAGTTCAGATTAAAAAATATAGCTTAGGGGGAATATTTGGTACTTTTCTGAAAAACGTCAATTTTTGATGAATAGTGAAACCACTAAGTGGTAGTTAAAGAAACTGATTTTTTGTTTAAATGAAACTTTGCCACCACTGGATTTTGAATTTCAAAAATCCAACATATATGGTTTTTATTAGGAAGTATAATGTTGTTCAATGGGATTAAAATAATTTTTTGGTGAATAGTAACTTTTATGTTCTTAATCGCGATTAGAGGTAATTAGTGTAATTTAAGGTAAAAATAATGTTTTAATAATGTGAAATTACATAGACACATGTACTACCTTCATTGGATGTGTCATGGCCGACCAAGACAATCAATGGGTCAACTTGTGGACCCCATAGAGCCACTTTGGTTGGAAAATGACATAAATAACTTTTTTTTAAAGTTAAAATAAAAATGTCACAAGCAGGAGATGTTTCACTAAAACAATTTCTAAATGGGGATATTCAAGTCATAATTTTGACTATAAATATTCATTAAAAATATAAAAATATTTCCTACATCATGATTTTTTTTTAATTTTTAGACATTAAATAAATTAAATTATTTATGACATCATGATGATGCAGCGATTACCTCATTAATAAAGGATTTAAATAAAATGAAACGATAATGTTAAAACTATAACTTACACTTTTCAAAAACCTATTGTATGAGTATATTTCTAACCCTTACCACCTTATCCTAGAAATACATCAATGTGGGACCATTAAAATCCGAAACTCATTTGAAAATAAAGTAACATTTTGTAACATTACAAGAGTGCCCCTCTTCTCCTCTTATAAAAGGCCCCCACCTCTACCACCTTACCCACACCTCTAAAGCCTTTGGCTAGGCCAAACCCTACAAATGTTTCCTCTCCACATCCCTCTCTTACTCCTAGAAGCCTCACATTGGGCAGAAGTCTTCCCAAGGAAGCCTTTGAGCTCAAATCAAAAAGAGTTACCCGATTTTAATGTAATGTCTTCACTTGTGTTATTTTGTTTTATTTTACTTCTACAACCCCATAAACTCTTTTTATTCATTTCTTTTATAACAACTCCAGTATCTTCAATATACTAGTACTTTGTAATAAGATTCATTTGAGCTACACTTACACACACCTACATAAAATGGTTAAAGAACATAATGTTTTTGTGGATGGCGAATTTCTGCCTCATGAAACAATTATTGTTCAACACTCATATAACACCTTAAAAGGTGGTCATTAAGTTGTCACTATACTTATATATGATATATAATATGTTTAGGTTTTACTTACGCTTTTTTATTTTTCTTTTGTGGCATACCTTTATGGTTTCCATTGTGGGTAAACACGATAGTTTCTTTTTAGGAAGTGCGGACTACCGCCCCCTCAAAGTGATTTGATTCGTTAATGCCATATGTGGGATGTATAAAGTATGTATTTAATGTTCTTATATATTATGTATGTTACATATAAATGATGAATATAATTTTTGAATTAAAATATACATACCTCTCATTTAGTATTAATTCGATTAATAAGACATACTAATGAAAGTACCGTTCATGCGTACGTACAGCTTACCGTCTCCATGAACGGTGCATTTCATTTTTTACCTCTAAATGATTATTTAATATTATAAATACATGTATATTCTGGATATATATGATATATATGATGTCCAAATCATGAATATCATTCTGGATATAATGAACCTTTGACCACACGAACAACATGTAATTGTAAGACGTCCACTTTCAACTTAAGAACCAAATATCGACAAAACAAACATTATTAAAATAAATGATTACATAATGTTTATAACGTGGAAATAAGTGATATAAAAGGAATAATGAACTTTAAAAAGTTTCTTAATCAATTATAAATTAACTCAAGTTTATTATTCAGGACGTTAAGGAATGATCGAGTCAAGTCGGACCCGAGGTAAGGGATCCTACTCCTCTCTTTCTTTTTAAGTACACTATTTTATGTAATTCCTTTTAAGCTCATATTTAATGTGATTGAGATGTTCTTTTATATTACTCTTACTGTAATTTTTATGTTCATATGATGAGATACCCTATTCTCTCTCATCAATCCATTTTGTAAGTTTTGAGTGGCGCCATTAGGCTGCTGAATTTTCGTAAGAGATCTAACCTCTCTCTTTCTTTTTAAGTACTATTCTTTTTGTCACTTCTTTTAAGCTCCTCTTTTTTATGATGGGGGATATTATTTTATATTTCTCTTGCTGTACATTTTATTGTAATATGATGAGAGACCCTATTTGATCTCATCAATCCATTTTTGGATGTTTTAAGTGGCGTCGTTAGGCTGCCGAGTTTTTATAAGGGATTTTTCATCTCACTTTTATTCCCGTGAGATTTATGCTACATTTGCCACAATTTCCTTTCAGTGGTGTATGTACTGCCCATTATTTTACTAATTGTGTAATATACTTTCATTTATGAGTATTTACATCAATGTTGTATTGTCCTTCTTTCACGGGGTGTATGTTTTGAAAGATACCCATGTCGGTAATGGAACCTTTCACCCTCCTCTTTTTAAAAGACTTATTTTCTTATGTCTTTTAATTCACATAACATTATGTTGGGATATGTTCTTCTATATCCTTAGTGATTTAAACTTTATGTCCTTGTGATGAGATACCCTTTTTATCTCTCATCAACTAATTTTTCTGAATATTGTAGTGATTCCGTTAGGCTGTCAAATTTTTCCAAGGGAACTTCTTAACCAAATTTTGATTCATTGGGATAATCTTGTACTCCTTGAATATGTCATTCTATGACTATGTGTGAATAAACTATGATTGTTTTACACTTAATATCCACTTATATTTGGTGGATTAGTTTGTCACACTTAATTATGTAATTGATTTATCCTTAATCCAAAGATATCGTCTTTGTATGGGACTTCGTCTCAATCTCCTTTCATTGAGGAATATTTGTTTTATACACAAACTTCTTTTATACGGTGTATAAACCCCTTTGAAATTTACATTTATCTGAAAGGAATATTTTTTTATACAAAGAATTTTACTAAACAACAAAAGGGAATGTTTTTGTCGTACGAATTCGGTGACAACGACTTCTCTGCCACCGTGACCATTATTTGAGTTTTGGATTCCTCTAAAAGCCATACTTTTTTTTAAAGAAAAATAAAAACCATGTTTTATTTTATTTTATTTTGGTATTGAAAATTGTTTTCATAATGTTTTTATATCAATGTTTTGTATTGATATCATGTGATTGAAAAGTGGAAATGTTATGTTTCCTTTATGCATGTTTTATGTGATACTATTATGATATGGTTCTTGGGCATTATTATGAAGACGGGTGGTTCCGTGATAAACTAAGGGTGGGTGAGCCCGATATAGCTCTCCAATGAATTGGGTAATGTGAAGGGGTTAAACATTTTGGTTTCTTCAAAGAGATTTAGGGAATATACTGTGATGGGTATTCCAAACGTAACCAAGAGGGTTACTCCCTACGTAAGAATGTTATAAATGCCTCAAGTTACCTTTATGTCTTATGATTTTTATGATTTATTCATGATTTTATGAGGTATGTTAAAGTGCTTATGTTTTATGGGTAAAGTATGATTTCATTCTTATGTATACATGTACTCATGTTTCCTTTCCATATTTTTATATCCCTTACTGAGCTTTTTATGCTCATCCCATGTTTTTGAAATGTTTTTCACAGGTCAATGGAAGGGTACATGATATGATGATAGTGTCAAGGAAGTGTCAAGAAATAATCTATGTTTTATTTTAAATATGTTTCCGTTGATGGAAAAAATGAATACTATATTTAATGTAACCACTTTGTTTAAATATTGAATGTAATGCAAGTTTTATGATCTAATTCTCTAAAAATATAAACCTGAAAAGATCCTCAATGTCTAATCTTGTAATAACTCAAGATTAAGTAAGTTTTAAGGCTAGGGCCTTATAGTTGGTATCAAAGGTCAGTTTAGATAACTTTAGAGGTTAGGGTATTCTCTATGCACAAGTGACATTACCATAATGGTTAGGATTTCAGAAAGAGTATTAATTTTAGATAATGTGAATGAGTAAGTATATCTTAGTGTTTACCTTCCTCATTAGTACATGATGGTTTTTTTGATATACTCACACTGACATTTATGTTTTTAGTGAATGGATGGATCTAGTAGGCCCCAAAGAGACAACGGGTTTGAAGGAAACTATAGTGGTTCCTTGATTAAGATACTAGATAAAATGGGGGATTCAATGAGGAAACTCGTGGTTGTTCTAAACCAACTATCAAGGAATCATGATCAACCACTTGAACCTTGGTATGATCTGTAATGCATCATGTACGAGATGACCAATCGATGTGGAAGTTCAGGTAATAATTATAAAGGTAACCATTAAAGTTTATATGATCCTTACATTTGAGGTAATTATGGGTTATTATATGTTATAAAGGAAAATGAAAGGCATGAGATAAACTTGAGGTTAAAATATGTTATGATCATTTTTGAATATTTTATCTCGTTTTGGGGAATGTTTTAAGAATTATACAGTTTTGGAAAAAGGACAACACGCAGACCGTGTGACAACCTATCACATCAGACAAAGCTGCGGGAATCGAACCCACAACCAAAGTGTGACTGGTATTTATCACCTACCACTGGACTACGTGAATTCCCTGGTTAGTTTGAATAATTCGTTTGAGTAAGATGATTTTAGGAATCAAGAGTAAGTTTATTTTGGGTTATCTATGGAAATGATTAACCTATCATCGAGCATATGTGATTAGATTAATTACTTTTCAATATGAGAATTTAAGAGCAACTGATGTTATTTGGAGATAAAAGTGAATTTGTTCCTTGGAAGATTATGTGACTAAATCCTTCAAATATTTGGGTTTCAATATTAGTTTGGTTTACTTTGAAGAATTTTATGGGAAAATTGTTTATCAAATGGTCCTCGTTGAACTTTGGGTTTTGTCAGACAAATTTTGGAGATTAAGAATAGATTTTCTTTTTATAATTGGTAATCCTTTTCTGGATTATCTGATATTGTACTAACCATTTTGGTTTTGGTTTTGGTTAAAGTCTAAAGACATGGGAATTATATAGTTCTCTTTTGTGGATTAGGTGATTCTCTAGAAGTTGATTATAGTGAACAAGTCTTCCTAAATACTCGTCTTTTGAAGAAAATATGAGTTTGTGTAAGAAATATAATAAAAGTTGAAAGTCAACATGATAAGTAATTATGTTTCCATATGAATAAATTCCTCAATAAAAAAAAACAAAAATGTTGTCTATTAACTTTTCCTACTGGGGAATCGAATACCGTTTAACCCATCACATGTTTGTGATTTTCTTGAGGTTAACTTTCTCCTAAACATGATTTCTATCACTGTCCATCAGAACATGGCCCTATGCTTTATCCTCCCTGTCTATGTTTTCCTACATGGAATCCTAGTATGGGTTAACAAGGGTGACCTCTGTACTTGTCATTATTTATTTTAAAGTGATTATTTTACTGAATCTTGTTCCGATGTGGGACTTTCAAGGATGTTTCTGATACCAATTTTAAAATTGCGAGGACGCAATTCCAAAAAGGGGGGAAGGGTGTAACACCCAAGGTAAATAAATAATATGCCATTTTTATATTTATCCATATTTTTGAATAAAATATTAATATTACTTTAAATGTGATTCTATGCTCGATGGCATACCCAATACGCAACAACGAGTTTCTTGGGAATCTTACGTTGCACTCTAATAATAAAATAATATTATTTTAAATGGTAGTTAACGCCTAGCCATTGTAATGGAGGGAATGAATAGAAATAACTAATAAATGATTATATATGTTTGTCAAATATTTTTACTTTTTACAATAAATGTTAGAGGATTAAAAATGTGAATGAATTCAATTTCTAAGCGTAAACATTCAAATGTTCTTTAGAATGTCGATTAACCGCCTTTTGATGTCGAACCTCTTCTAAATACACTTTTTGACAATTTTATGTGTTATATTTGACAAAATAAAATTCTTCTTTAGAATAGAGACATCAAAATTTACTTTGTGTAAATTTTTGGTATCTTTCTGATAAAGTTCATTTTTTTAATGAATAGTGAAAAATGTTGTATTTTAATTCAAAACCTCTTTTTAATCTAATTTATTTATATGATTAGATTATCTTTTTAATTGTTTTTAAAGTAAAATTAGAATAAATTTTTACCATTTAATCCAATATTGGTCATTGGAATTAATTTCACTTTAAAATTGGACTTAAACTAGTGTCAATCTTTTAATAGATATTGTTTCATAAAAACATGTTATTTCTTTTGACAGTGGGAATTAATTAATAAATTGATTAATGCAACTTATATGTTTTGAATTTTGTAAAATAGACATCATTTTTGAGTTCAGAATATCAAATATAGCTTTGGGTGAATTTTTGGTATCTTTCTAAAAAACTTCAATTTTTTATGAATAGTGAAACCACTAAGTGGTAGTTAAAGAAACTGATTTTTTTTTAAAATGAAACTTTTCCAACTTTGTGTTTTGAATTAAAAAATACAACATACATGGTTTTCATTAGGAAGTAAAATGTGGTTCAATGGGATTAAAATAATTTTTTGGTGAATAATATCTTTTATGTTCTAAATCGCGATTAGAGGTAATTAGTGTAATTTAAGGTAAAAATAATGTTGTAATAATGTGAAATGTTCTAGACACATGTCCTAATCTCATTGGATGTGTCATGTCCGACCAAGAAAATCCATGGGTCAACTAGGGGACCCCATGGAGCCACTTTGGTTGGAAAATGACATAAATAACTTTTTATTTAAAGTTAAAATAAAAATTTCACAAGCATGAGATATTTCACTAAAACAATTTTTAAATGGGGTTATACAAGTCATATTTTTGACTATAAATATTCATTAGAAATCCAAAACTATTTCCTATATCATGATTGTTTTTTTATAATTTTTAGACATTAAATAAATTAAATTATTTATGACATCATGATGATGAAGTGATTACCTCATTAATAAAGGATTTAAAAAAATGAAACGATAATGTTAAAAATATAACTTACACTTGTCAAAAACCTATTATATGAGTATATTTATAACCCTTACCACCTTATCCTTAAAATAAATCAATGTGGGACCTTTAAAATCCGAAACTCATTTGAAAATAAAGTAACATTTCATAACATTACAAGAGTTCCCCTCCTCTCCTCTTATAAAAGGCCCCCACCTCGACCACCTTACCCACACCTCTCAAGCCTTTGGCTCGGCCATCCCCTGATACTTGTTCCTATCCACATCCATCTCTTACTCCTAGAAGCCTCACTTTGGGCAGAAGTCTTCCCAAGTAAGCCTTTGAGCTCAAATCAAAAAGAGTTACCCGATTTTAAGGTAATGTCTTCACTTGTGTTCTTTTGTTTTATTTTGCTTCTCCAACCCCAAAAAATATTTTTCTTCATTTATTTTGTAACAACTACAGTATCTTTAATATACTAGTATGTTTTTATAATAATCATTCGAGATACACTTACACACACCTACATCAAATTGTTAAAGAACATCCTGTTTCTGTGGATGATGAATTTCTGCCTCACGAAATGATAATTGTTCAACACTCATATAACAACTTAAAAGGTGGCCATTAAGATGTCACTATACTTATATATGATATATAATATGTTTATGTTTTACTTAAGCTTATGTATTTTACTTTTGTGGCATACCATTAAGGTTTCCATTGTGGGTAAACACGACAATTTCATTTTAGGAAGTGCAAACTACCGCCCCCTCAATGTGATTTGATTCGTTAATGCCATATGTGGGATGTATAAAAGATGGATTTAAAGTTTTTATATATGATTTATGTTACATATAAATGATTAATATATTTCTGGAATTAAAATATACATACCTCTCATTTAGTTTTAAGTCCATTAATATGACATAGAAATGAAAGTAGCGTTCATGCGTACCTACGGCTTACCGTCTCCATGAACGGTGCATTTCATTTCATTCCTCTAAATGATTATGTAATATTAAAAATACATGTATATTTTGGATATATATGATATATATGATATCAAAATAATGAATATCATTCTAGATATAATGAACCTTTGACCACACGAACAACATGTAATTGTAAGACGTCCACTTTCGACTTAAGAACCAAATATCGACAAAACAAACATTATTAACTTAAATGATTACATAATGTTTATAACATGGCAATAAGTGATATAAAAAGAATAATGAACGTGAAAAAGGTTCTTATTCAAGTAAAAATTAACTCAAGTTTATTATTCAGGATGTTAAAGAACAATCGAGTCAAGTCGGACCCGAGGTAAGGGATCCTACTCCTCTCTTTCTTTTTAAGTACACTATTTTATGTCATTCGTTTTAAGCTCATATTTATTGTGATTGGGATGTTCTTTTATATTAATCTTACTGTAATTTTTATGTTCATATGATGAGAGACCCTATTATCTCTCATCAATCCATTTTGGAAGTTTTGAGTGGCGCCGTTAGGCAGCTGAATTTTCGTAAGAGATCTAACCTCTCTCTTTATTTTTAAGTACTATCCTTTTTGTCACTTCTTTTAAGCTCCTCTTTTTTATGATGGGGGATGTTCTTTTATATTACTCTTTCTGTAAATTTTATTGTAATATGATGAGAGACCGTATTTGATCCCATCGGTCCATTTTTGGGAGTTTTAAGTGGCATCGTTAGGCTGCCGAGTTTTCATAAGGGAATTTTCATCTCACTTTTAATCCCGTGAGATTTATGCTACATTTGCAACAATTTCCATTGAGTGGTGTATGTACTGCCCATTATTTTACTAATTGTGTAATATAATTTCATTTATGAGTATTTACATCAATGTTGTATTTTCCTTCTTTCACGGGGTGTATGTTTCGAATGATACCCATGTCGGTAAGGGAACCTTCCACCCTCCACTTTTTAAAAGACTTCTTTTGTTATGTCTTTTAATTCACATAAAATTATGTTCGGATATGTTCTTCTATATCATTAGTGATTTAAATTTTATGTCCAAGTAATGAGATATCCTTTTTATCTCTCATTAACTCATTTTCTGAATTTTGTAGTGATGCCGTTAGGCTACCAATTTTTTGCAACGGAACTTCTTAACCCAATTTTGATTCTTTGGGATAAGCTTGTACTCCTTTAATATGTCGTTCTATGAATATGTGTGAAAAACCCCTGATTGTTTTACACTTAATATCCACTTATATTTGGTGTATTAGTTTGTAACACATAATTATGTAATTGATTTATCCTTAATACAAGGATACCCTTTTTGTATGGGACTTCGTCTCAATCTCCTTCCATTGAGGAATATTTTGTTTTATACAAAACCTTCTTTTATATGGTGCATAAACCCCTTTTACTTTTATTTTTATCTGAAAGGAATCTTTTTTTATACAAATCATTTTACTAAACGATAAAAGGGAATGTTTTTGTCATACGTATGTGGCAACAACGACTTCTCCGCCGCCGTGAAGATTATTTGAGTTTCGGCTTCCTCTACAAGCCATACCTTTTTTTTAAAGAAAAATACATACCATGTTTTAGTTTTCTTTTATTTTGGTATTGAAAATGGTTTTCATAATGTTTTTATATCAATGTGTTTTATTGATATCTTGTGATTGAAAAGTGTAAATGTTATGTTTCCTTTATGCATGTTTTATGTGATATGATTATGTTATGGTTCTTCAGCATTATTTTGAAGACGGGTGGTTCTGTGATAAACTAAGGGCGGGTGAGCCCGATATAGCTCTTCAATGCATTGGGTAACGCGAAGGGGTTAAACGTTAAGGTTTCTCCGAAGAGATTTAGGGAATATAATGTGATGGGTATTCCAAACGTAACCAAGAGGGTTACTCCCTACGTAAGAATGTTATGAATGCCTCAAGTTACCTTTATGTCTTATGATTTCTATGATTTATTCATGATTTTATGAGGTATGTTAAAGTGCTTATGTTTTATGGGTAAAGTATGATTTCATTCTTATGTATACATGTACTCATGTTTCCTTTCCATATTTTTATATCCCTTACTGAGATTTTTATGCTCATCCCAAGTTTTTTAAATGTTTTTCATAGGTCAAGGGAAGGGTACATTATATGATGATAGTTTCAAGGAAGGTTCAAGAAAGAATCCATGTTTCATTTTAAATATGTTTCTGTTGATCGGAAAAGTGAATACTATCTTTTATGTAACCACTTTGTTTAAATGTGGAATGTAATGCAAGTTTTATGATCTAATTCTATAAAACTATAAACCTGAAAAGATCCTCAATGTGTAATCTTGTAATAACTCATGATTAAGTAAGGATTAAGGCTGGGGCCTTATAAGTGTACTCATGATCGTGAATAGATAATCTGAGGAATATCTCATAGGAATAATCCTATTTTTTAACCCAATGTTTTTTCTTATATTATGTTTGGGTTAATATGAGGGTTATTTTTTTCATTCTAATCCTTTTTGTAATTATCTAAGAGTTATCTTTTACATCAAGAACTGTTCTCCCAAAATTGAGGAGGTTGATGTGGGGGGTACATGACTATCATTAAGTGAACTGTATATTCATAATAGGTGGATAATTATATAGTCAGAAAAAAATGGAGTATGTTTTTTAATTGAATACTGGATAAGATAGTGAAGGTTCTCTCTGGATGAGATTCAGGGGAGAAATGTTTTTATTCTATTATCTGTGTTCATTCGGTTTTAATTCCACCGGCTTTCATAGTTTTAGTTTTTCACACACAATCTCAAAAAAAGTATTTATTCTAATAATGTAATAAATTAATTAAAATACAATAAGTGATTTGAGAATCATATATGATCAACTAAAAATCTCCGCATGTGACACGACATAGGATAGATACTTTGATGCACTAGAAAAATAATTATAACTTTTTCACTAACCTATTATAGGTACTTAAAAACTCAGCATCACTACTAAGGATGCATGTGGTATTTTTATCACTTTTATTTCTCACGTTTTGTAATTCTCATTCATATTTTTCTTTAAAAAAATAAAAACCCCCAAAATAAATATTTCCATGGTGTTTTCAAATGATGTTTATTATATATTTATTCATTAATAATAGGTTAAACAATATGAATAAATGGTTTAAAATGATATAGAATTCCATAGGAAAATGATTACGGAAAATGACATAACGATGAGTAAAATGTGGAATGGTTATCTAAATATGTCTACACATTTTTAGAGTCATCACTTGAGAAAGAATAAAAACTAATAGGGAAAAAAGACTCCCCCTCATTTTTCAAATAAAATAACTTGAAGAGGACACAATGTAAATACATGACGATCCATTAGATATCACCCAACTATTTTCAAAAGAGATCCATGATGAGTATTTTTATACATAATTATATATAGGAGATTAATATTATTTTGATGACAATTGGGATGAATATGAAAGTTAGAAAATGTAGAAATATTCCACAATCTCTAAAAAATCATAATTATCACCACTGTATTTTATTCTATCACTGGAATAAGAATAAAACACCAAGGTAGTGTATTTTGAAGAATATTGGAAGACGTTTCCTACCTACCACCATCTAATTCCAATCAACTATATGAGGAATTTTCCAATGAATAAGAAATTAAAGCCAAACTAACACATGTAGATGATCTTTTCTAAAACAAATTCTCATATAATTTTTTCAAAACTAAATTGATTCTCACGTCTCATTTTTTTAATTTTTTTAATCATCCAACTCTTATGTTTTCCTTGGAGAAATATGGATAAAAGGATGTTTCTACAGATCAAGATCACGAGAATCTCCCAAAACTTTTTGATCATTTACAACAGGGATTATATTAGGAGATCCAATTTCTTATTCATGAGGAAATAGGTAAACATGTTTCCTATAATGGAGGGGATTATTTTGATATAAATTTTCCATGTTTTAAATTTTAAAAAATAGAATTACCTTATAACATTCACCTTGACTATTTAATTGATGCATTATACCTTAATAAAGTACAATACAATGAAGAATATTTCATGCATGTGGTGTCTTAAATGAAGGATGATTCATTCATTATCTCACCCAAAAAATGCAATATGTATACCATTTTAATGGGGATGGATTGTGTTTACTCTATCAATGGATTCTATAATAAAATATGTAATTTATGTTGGAAGGTATAAGTGCTTGTGGTTAAAATAAATGATACTCCACCCATTATTAGATTTTGGATAACATAATGTGTCTCCTATAGTGAGGTAGTTAAAACCAATGTCTCTCATGGGTTTCAAAAAAAGAATTATCCTTTCAGTATTTTTTATTCAAATTATAGTATTTTGTATTTCATTAATAGAAATTTGTTTTAGAGATATATTGTGATTTATTCTAATCCCCTCTTTCTTTTTAAGCAAACATTGTAATAAAACTTATGATTTTATGAGTGATATTATTTTTATACATATGATGATAATGGCATAATGAAACCATTATAGCAACATAAAAAATATATAAATTTCTTGATGTGGAAAGGGGATTTCAATTTAGCGCTAATTGTTGATTTTTGTCATCACTCGTTTTTTGTTTGAAAATTTATTGATCTTTTTTGGAAAATATCTTCCCCAAACATTGAATTTTTTCTTTACTTAACTAATCAATGGGAAATAATATATTTACTAGGAATCATATGATCCAATGATTTAAATATTAATGTTAATGAAATTAAATGAGTATAATGGGGCATTGAATGATTAAATATTAACATAGGATATTAGTTTGATGGACTATTATTTTAGTGAATTGGTTGATTCATGAAAAAAAATTTCCCTTCAAATTTTATACCTTTAATTTCTGAAATTCATGTAGATAAATTTATTATTTTTATCCATGCCATGGGTGATTTTACTATTTTATATGTTTCCCCTTCCTAAGTGTTTTATTTGTCAAATACATTCTATTAATATCATGAGTATATTTCTTGAGGGAACATGTTCCATTCAACCTACTATAACATTTTTTAGAACTTTTAAAAGCTATGATTGTAAAAATTAATATTTAGTATGATTGGGGGATTTTTACTGATATTAACCTTATCCTTGAGACCATATTTTATAGTAATATTTTTAATCCCATATAATCCATGTATGACATTTTTAGGAATGTGACACATTATAAGCCAATATTTCACTTTCCTACCCTAATATATGTAATTTCCACTATATTCAAATTTTTTGTTTGGGGGTGAGGGAAGTTAGGGTAGAAGGGATGGATTATATTGAAAGGAATTAATAAGGTTGGTGCCCTTTTGGTTATTGACATTGGTTTTGTTCACCATTTTATTATATTTAATTACCTCCTATCTTGAAATAAAGTATTCTAAAAATAGATAAAATGGATCTTGACTTTGTTGGATCAAAATTCCCCATTACCAATCCAATGATTTTATCATATGAGTTTAGTTGTTGGATGTGAGATTCGTTCTAAGAAAAAAATTCAAAAAAGTAAAAAATGTACTTAAAAAGGAAAAAGGTTTGTAAAATAAAAACAATTATGAGGGTTTACAATATTCATTTTATTCTTATCATCATGAAATTTACTTTAGGTTTTTTGGGAAGGGGTTGTTATCGTATTAAAATATTCATTATCATTACACCTAACATTTGATATCATTCATTATACTTTAGAGATAAAACTCTTTATTGAGATTCAATATTTTAAACATCAATACCCAACAACTCAATTCATCAATTTTATTTGAACCTTATTTCAAGTACTCATGAATAATTTTTATTTTTATCTCTATCGGGTGGAGAAGGTATGCCCATTATAAAGCTATGGAAAAGGAGAATCATTCGTCGTATGAGTAAAACTTTTTTAGAACTTGATGCCTTCAGTGATGAGAGAAAATAATGTTTTTGAGGTAGAAATTTTTTTTATAGATTTATGATAATAAATAATGAAACATGAATAAATAAAAGGATATCATTCAAAAAAATTAAATAGATAATGTAAAATACATGGGGTTGTCACAAACTAGCCCGAGTCGACCCTGAACCGGTCACCCAGGCCAGCCCATGACAAGTCTCAAGAGGCGTTCCATATCCTCTTGGGATGGAGAAAAGAACCAAGGGAATCAATATAGTATACAAAGGGATAAATTTATCCAAAACAAAAACTATAAAACAACAACAAAGATAAATGGATAGCCCAAACACATTTTTATAAAAAAACTGAACTATCAATCATCTATACAACAAAATTGGGAGAGTAATTAAACGATACAACTAAACCGACCAGAACTAATGACCAACTTACTCCATGACACCCCACTAGTCACTCTCCAACAAAACAATCACATTCTACTCAATACGATTGGACATAAGATGAAACATTCACAAGGGATAAAAACTATAAAGAACTATAGGCGTGAGTATTAAAACAGATTAGGCTAGCCTGATAATATATTCCCAATGAAGATCCATTAAAATAAGTGAAATATCAATTTAATGTTTGAAGTAAAATATATAAATGTATGGTTTTCTACATGGTTACTCAAAAAAAGTACAATTCATTTCCCTTATTCCTTTCCAAAACTATATTCATTCAACTATCATGCCAATAGAATCTTCAGGGGGAAAGTGATGTTTAAATTTTAATATTTTCACAAGAGGATAAGACACATTAATTTGAAAACAATTTTCATAAACCTAATGAAAAATTGACCACCACTTTAAATGAAAAACAATACATAATAAGGAATAGTATTAATCACACAGAAAGATCAATGCAAATATATATACAAGAATCATATTCATCACTACAAGAAACTGAATGCCAATAGAGATGGGTGATCTCAGGAGATCAGGAACAAACCAGAACATACTAATAGATGAGACTCAATACACATTGGCATTCCACCGATGATGAAAATCAAAATTTCCAAACGCTTGTCCTCCCCAACTCAGGGAAAACGAAGGGGATCAATCCCATAGTAATAAACCCAAAATATATCCACCTACTATGGGACACTGGTTAGTCCATCCACTACCAGTGTAGAAATAATTCATAGAATGATCCCTCAATATTACTGGTTTCAATGTCTCATGTATATAAATAGGGGGTGTTCCAATTGATGATATTTGATCATCCAATCACAATATATATAATAATAATTCACAACAGACATCACCCTGAGTCACTCCGAGGACCGATCTCATGCCATTTATCAAAAAGAACATAAAGAGTTCAAACTGAGGCACTCTCACAATATAACACAAGTAATCCTTAGTAATAACGTCCCATCCATTATATAAAATCAGGCATGGCATGATAAACTTTCACATGGGGTTTTCATTATAAACAATTTCACCATTTTTCACACAGTTTCCAAATGGGCCCTTAAGAGTTTCTCAAAAACAAACATTTTCTAAAGGTACACATTTCACTTTTAATAAAGATGTATATACACACCACATACAGTATCCAACATATTTCAAAAATCCCTTAAAAAACTAAGTTTACATATTCAAAACACAACCATTTTCATATGGATGGAAAACGTGCCATTTTCCGACAACTCGGGCCAAAACATGTTATAAACCAAAACCCATTTATTTTTAAAACCAAATACACATTGGAAATCCATGAAAGGATCTCAAAATAATATTTTTCATTCTGTGAATGTATTTATAAATCCAAACAAATCATTTTAAATTTTACTAGACACATAAAAAACAACTGAACAATTTACCAAACACATGACAAACACTCTTTAACAATAAAAATTATTTTAAGCACTTGAGAAGGGGTAAAATTCAATTTTCATTCCATAAAGTTATTCAAGCTACTGTAAAATATTCAAAATAGCATTAAATAGGTGTGCAATCTAATAGAATAATTTATCATACTATAGGAGTGCACATTTATTCCAGAACAACTGTATTTTTTAACAAGATAAAGCATAAAGTACTATTTGCACACAAAAAAAATTAAAACCAAGGTTTCAAAGATTCAAATATCATATAAATAAGGTTATAAAAGAATGATAGTAATGAAACATAAATGATAAAGGCTTTTTCAAGGGATATCTGACCTCGAATCTATGCTGGAAAGGAAACACACACATGAAATCACCCGCTGTGGTTTGCAACACTCTAGACCTGTAAAGACCCAACCTAAACAAACCAAAACCCCATAAAAATCATTCCAAAACATTTCCCTATGTCATGAATGGCCAGGGGAGAAGAGGAAAACAAAATTAAATGGAATGATAAGGAAGAGGGAGAATAAAGGATAGTGAATCTCACCTTGGAAACTAAATGAATCTTGATCTTCTATTATACATGCACCCTTAGAGGAGAGGTAATGTCTTGGAACATCTTGGAGATGCTGCGATGGTCTGTTAAAACTGGTGAAATTTTATTTGGCATAAAAAGAGTGAAAGATGAAGGATTTATATAAGAGAAAATTCACCATAGAAAATCTGGATTATTTTAGGAATTTAGATGATTTTTGACCTACTAATCAGTTTTCGATGAGCTACAAATAGATTAAATCGAAAATGGGGGTGTGCCTAGTTATCTTGGGCTCAAGTGGGAGGTGGAATTACCAAAAAATGTAAAAAAAATAAAAAGTATATAAAAGAGGAAATGTATTTTTTTAAAACAGGAAGTGAACCCACAAGTTGGCCCAATACCTAAATAGATAACCCAAATGCACCATTCTTATTAATTCTTAATGGGCCCAAAAGGATATGTAGGATTGAATATGTCAGATGGGGTAAATAAGATGTATAATGAGAAAAAATGTTACAAATTAAGGAGTTATAAACAAACAAAAAAATCTATTTTTAAATCTGGAAATGGGCTCACGGTTAGGCCCAAATCATGAAGTAACCACCCTTAATAAAAAAACATCCAAATAATTAATTAAGGCACCAAAATATAGATGATAAGATACATATTACACTTTAAAACACTACATTAATCTCACATAATAGTCAAGAAAATAATAGGTATTTTCCATGAACCAAATCAAAACAAAGACATGAAAAACAGGGTCTGACAATTCCCCCCTCCATTAAAACTTTCCGACCCTAGAATGACATATCACTTTCCAGCTGAAAGATCAACACCTAAGGATTACTTAAAAATATGATCCAGCCTACAAAACCAATTAAATATCATTCACAGTTAAATTAACTTCATACTCTTCCCTAGAATAACACAAACTCACAACCACATCCAAGAATTAATCGATGGATCGAGTAACAACCTCCACAACCAAATGATGAACCAGATTTTTAGGCCTTCTCCCAATGAAAAAAATGATCACCCAAACCAAAGGGCACTCAAATAAATCAAATATTCCCATGGAGTCAAGAATTAACTCCCCACCATTAAGAAACAACTAGCACTAGACATGTTCTTAGGATTAAAATTCACAAGACCCATGGTGGGTCTCCCCATCAATAGGAACCAACTAAAAACGAACAAACAAGAATTCAACATGATATAGATTCAGACCTCACTCACACGAGCCCACCAAAACTCTACTGCAAAAACCTACCAATACACACTCTGCATAGATCCAAACTCCAACTAATTATGGTGAGGTGGGAAGGGGAACCAATCATTGGGCCATTGAAACCGAAAAAATAAACAAAGAAACTACCTCACCGAAATGGTAGAGGTACAAGCTTAGAAATACTACCCACAATCCGAGGACTCTAGACTACGCGCTGGAATCACTCTGAAACATATGGTTAGAGCATTGATAAATGAAGAATCTCATTCCTTGTAGTCAGGATTTGATAATCTCTAACCATTAATCTATCCCTTAGTTCCACACAATACAACATAACACTCCCAGGAAGAAACAACAGATCAAGAGACAACATGAAACTCTATTCCTAAAAAAACACTTTTACCCAAACAAGAATATGGAGATAAAAAACACTAATTTATATCACTCCAAACAAGGAGAATAATGAACAAGTAAAAAAACAACCAATAAACATCACCGAGAACAACTACTACAACTAAGAGAATCACTACAAAGGGAAGGAACTTTATATCGATCCCAAACAACCCTATATTTCAATAAATAAGATAAGATATCATTCAAAGAGTTGTATTTAACATTTGCATCAAATCCTTAGGATGATAAACTAGAAATCTTGCCAACGGAGAACCATCCATGGAAACATCACAACACCCAACACATCTTTATAATCCCACTAAACATTACCCCAAAACTGAGCCACCTACAAGATCCCACCTAAAGAGACAACAAGATTATGAATTATAGATCAATAGAAATGATACCAAATTAACCGAACTTATAAGACATAGGATAAACTATCCATATAACCATCAGTTCAAAAAAACACCACAATTTTTTCAACTCAAAACACATTGGATAAATGAAGATGACATGGTGGATTTTTCATATTCCGCAATAGTGTTTCATCAAGTCTCACTCAAATGAACATTTACGTGCCTCCCAGAGCACTCCAATACATTCCATACCATCCATTCATCCATATATCAACAAAACATTGAATGTGACAACCCCTAAAAACACCTAAGGAAAAAAACATCATCATTACAAATATAATCGTGTACCTTCCAAAGGCACATTAACCACCAAATTAAAGACCAATTTCATATTTCACAAGATGAACCTCACTTCATCAATAACCATTTGATTAATAAAACAATACAATTAATTTAATAGAACTTCAATAAACAACCATTATATTCCAAATAGCCCCGTACTATTTTAAAAAAATACAGTAAGGTCTATTTTAATATCACGAAAACCACAAATACCAAAACCCCTTTCTAAAAAAACACCATCTACTCAAAACCAAATTTCCAAAGCCAATTCTTCAGATTCAAACACTTTTCAACATCCCAAAACACCCCATTTAAAAAACTGTTTCAGAATTACTTTAAAATATTCCCTAATTTCCAAAAATGTCTTTTCAACAAACCTTATTTTAGATTAAGGAAATTTAATCCCACTACATCATTTCCTCTTTATCTGCAAGATTTGTTTTAATAAAAAAACAAACATTCAAAAACCTTTATCATATTGACTTTTGAAAACCTATTTTACACATTTTAGAATCCAAAAATTCATTTAAAAACAATTATCACAATTATCACAATAGTATTTTCAAAAAGAAATTCATAATTCAAGAAACTTCCAAGTGACCCACAAAAGGGAACTAGTGTTGGTAGGTGACTTGATCATATGGTTGGCGACCATATGTCAAACACACCACCAACACCTAGAATCTTGTTAAGATCATGCTTCGGTCTCCACATGGCTTTCTCGGCCTTGTGATCTCACAAAGACCATTCTTCCAACTCCCCAGGTCATATCCCAACACCAAAAAATCAATAGAACCACGGACAATAATAAAACAGACTTCACGTGGTCACCAGAGGATTGGAACGAGCAAGAGTTCGTAGTGCTATTATCAAACCTAATCCTAGAGTCCAGAAAATCTTAATCCATCTACCTTGACATCCCTAAATAAAAAGGGTCACTCCATAAACAAAGGTTAGCTAAGAGATAACCTCATTTGATACAATTTTGTCACGAACTATCCTGAGGTGACCCCGAACCGGTCCCCCATGCCAGCCCGCGACAAGTCCCATGTGGTGTTCCCAATCCTCCAGGAATGGTTAGAAGAACTGGGGGCATCAATATAGTAGAAAATGGAACAATTTCACTCAAAGATAAACAAATAAAACAACAACGAAGCGAAATGGACAGCCAAAACACATTGATATAAAAAACGGAATTAGCCATCATGTATACAATTGAACTTGGAGAACAACTGAACGATACAACTAAACTGACTAGACCTGATGAACAACATAATCCATGTGACCCCACTGGGCACTCTCTAAAAAACAATCACATACTACTCAATGTGATTGAACATATGTTGAACCCTGCACAAGGGCTAAAAACTAAAAAGAACTATAGGCGTGAGTAATAAAACTCAGTAAGCTAGCCCGATAATATATTCCCAAGACACATAATTTAAAATAAGAGAAACATCAATTTCATGATGAACTAAAATATAAAAATTTATGGTTTTATATAAGGTTACTAAAAAACAATGTACAAGACATTGCTAGTATTTCTTCCCAAATCCAGATTCATTCAACAAGCATGCTGATAACATATTCAAGGGGAAAGTGATGTTTAAATTTTCAGATACTCACAAGAGGAAAAAACACTTTTATTTGAAAACCATTTTAATAAAACTAATCAAAACCAAACCACCACCTTCCAAGAAAAAAAATACATAAAAATTCATAATAATAATCACACAACAAGGGAAATATAAATATATATACAAGCATCATATTCATCACTACAAGCACCTAAAATCCAGTAGACCTGAATGAACCTAGGAAATCATGAACCAACCAGAACATACTAATTCCTGAGACTCCATCCCCATTGGAATGACACACATTATGAAAATTGAAACGCCCAAATTCCTGGCCACCCTAACTCAGGACATACTGAGGGGGCCCAATCCCATAGTAATAATCCCAAAATATATCCACCTACTATGGGACAATGGTCAGTCCATCCACTACAAATGTAGGAATCATTCTTAGAATGTTATCTCGTTATGCTAGGTTTCCATTTATCATGTATATAAAAAGGGGGTGTGCCGATTGATTCCTTCGGAACATCCAATCACAATATATATATAATGATAATTCCCAACAAACATCACCCTGAGAAACTTCAAGGACCAATCTCATGCTATTAATCAAGATGAACATAAAGAGTCCAAACTAAGGACCTCTCACAATATATCACAATTCATCCTCATTAAGGACTTACCATCCATTATATACATACATTCATGGCATGAGAAACATCCACATGAGGTTTTTATAATAAATAATTTCACCATTTTTCACAATGTTGCCAAAAAGGCCCTTAAGAGAAGCACAAAAAAAAAACACTTTCCAAAATTTACACATTTCAATTTTCATAAATAGGTTTATAAATAACATTTATATTATAAAACCACTTTCATAAATCCCTTAAAACACTAATGTAACATATTCAAAACACAATCATTTACATAAGTATGCCAATCGGGCCATTTTCCGGCAACTCGGGAAAAAAATGTTGTAAACCAAACCCCATTTATTTTTAAAACAAAATCCACATTATAAAGACAAAAAAGGATCCCAAAATAACATTTTTTATGATGCCAATGTATTTATAAATCCATACAAATCATTTAAAATTGAACTTGAGACATAAAATCCAACCATGCAATATACAGAACACATGGCATGCACTCTTCAACAAAAAACATATTTTAAGCCCATGAAAAGTGATAAAATACCCTTTTCATGCCATAATGTTATTCAAGATAATTAAAAGTATTCGAAATAACATAAAACATGTTCGAATGTTCATGGAATAATTTATCAAATCAGAGGAGTGAACATTTATACCAAAACAACTATATTTTTTAAATAAAATAAGGCATAAAACATCATTTTCAAACAAAACAATTAAAAACAATGATTAAAAGAAAGAAATATCATATAAATAAGGTTATAACAGCATGATAACGATGAAAAAAAATGTTAAAGTCTTGTTCAAGGGATATCATACCTCAAATCTGTGGCAAAATGGAAACACACACCCAAAATCAACTATTGCGGTTCCAAACACCCTAGACCTCTGAATACCCACCCAAAACAAACCAAAACCACATAATAATTCAGTCCAAATAGTACCCTAGGTCTTTAATTACCAAGGGATAAGAGGAAACCAAAATAAAGTGGAAGGAGAAGGAAGAGATAGAAGAAAAGAGCGGGAATCTCACCTTGGAAACTAAATGACTCTTAATCTTCCCTTAGATCTGCACCCGTAATGTATTGGTAATGGATCGTAACTTCTTGGAGATTCTCCATAGATTTTTAAAAACATGGGGAATTTTATTTGGGGTAAAAAGAGTGAAATATTTATGATTTATGTAATTGACATTTTACCTTAGAAAATCTGATCAAATTTTGGAATCTTGAGAAGTTTCTCCCTACTTCTTGGCTAAGATGAGCTACAAAGAGTTAAAATCAAAAATGGAGGTGTGTTTAGGTATTTTAGGCTCATGTGAAATGTGGAATCACCGAAACATGTCAAAAAATAAAAATGATATAAATGAAACAAATTATTTTTTAAAAATTGGAAATGGGCCCATGGGTTTGCCCAATACCAGAATATATAACCCATATCCTCCATTATTATTAACTCATAATTGGTCCCATAGGATATGTCATCTTGAATATATAGGAGGGGAAAAATCGAAAGTTTAATGAGTCAAAAAAATTAACAAATTAAGGAGTTATAAATGAAAATAATATGTTTTTAAATCTTGAATTGAGATCACGGTTTGCCTCAAATCATTAAGTAACCATCCTTTCAACAAAACCCCCAAAAAATAATCGAGGCACCCAAAGATGGATGATTAGATATATATTACACTTAAAAACTCATCATTAATATCACAAAAGACCTAGGAAGAGGATTGGGATTTCCAATGAATCATATCAAAACAAAGACATGAAAACTAGGTGTGACAGGGTTGATTGGTTTCGTTGAAATGTGGGAACATTGAAAAATATTAAATTTTGTTTCTATGATTTTTGACTAGAGAATTGAGAATCATTTGATTTTATTACTTATAAATCCCTATAGTGGTAGCATGGGTGAAATTTGTAATTTATTTTTGAGGTTCAATTCTTGATGACAAGCACAAATTCAAGGGTTGGGGTATTTGATAGATCCATTCTACCTGAAAAATACTAATTTTAACATTTTAATTTATTTTATTTTTAATTTAATATTCCCAAATTATTTATTTTTTAGGTATTTTTATGTAATATTTAATTTTTAATTTTTTTCTGAAAAATTAAAATAAAAAGGAACCCATACACAGACAAATTATCATTGAAAAAAATGTATGTTATATTGAATATATTTTTAATGAGTTTTTGTTATGTTTTGGTAATAATGGGATTTTAATAGGAAAAGGTATGAAAACAATATAACAGGGACATGTAATAGCTTACACATGTGTGTTTCTACACAAAAAATATCTAAGAGATGTATAAAGAGAACATATTGTGGGACAAGGTCCACTAGGCCCATGTGGGTCATCATGGGTCCATGAGAGTGAGTTAGTGTGTGTGTGTGTGTGTGTGTCTATTCACAGATGTACGGTAACAAATACCAAAATATGCTTCTGAGCTAAGGAAGAAGTAGCCACATTTATTAAAAATCATGATATAAAGCTTCAATCTGATGTTTGATGGAGAAATTATGGGAACTATTCATCACTTACCCATGCAAATTAATCATGATAAATTGTAAACACACTACTCTCCAATTAAATTCTTTACTCACAACCACTAACTATAATGCTCAAATGACGTTGGGTCATCTGTTTTATTTCTAAAACATTTTATAGACGTCATTAGGTAAGCTCGAGGTCAACTCAATTTTTACACTGAAATAATGGAGACTCCATAAATGAAGAATATAAATTCATTAAACTCATATTAAGATAATTTTGTGTCTATGAGAATCACCACATGAAAAGAGATGATGTTATAGCCTCATCTACGTTGTGTTCAACATGACCGTGGTACACAGATCCCAGAAGTTTATTCCCCCGTCACTTTTCGACTATTCCAATTGTTGTGGTCATGTTTCTATAATAAATTATATTTTCTACGAACAATGATTTTGTGAACAAGGTGATATCATTTAGTCATGATTTCATGAATCTCCTTCTTCTGGACATACTATCATTACACACCTCTGTTTCCATTATAACAAATGTTTTTTCCAACTTCCATCACATTGATTTCATTAAATAGTTTCCATTATAGACTATTGTGTACCTTCAACTATGATTATCTTATTTCTCCTTTACTTCATTGGGGTTTTAAACCCCATCCTCTGACTTTCATCTTTCATCATGCACTATTTTGGTCATAATTCTTCCATCAAGTAGTTTCAACTTCAGGATACCATTAGTCTCATATCTATGTGAGCTAAATCTGAGGACATCACCATCCAATATATTTTATCCATGCACCATTATATTATAAAAATCTAATGATGATATCATCAACTATGAATTCATGAATAAGGATTATTATGTGGATTCCTATAAAATCTAAGTATAAGAAACAAAACTTGTTCATTTTGGGTATAGATTGGTTATCTCACATCACTAAAAAAATTATAAATTAAATATTGGTTACCATGATCAATTTTCCTTAAGGAAAATTAATACTATTTATTTCTCTCACAAAACATGGACGATGATTATATTTTGAAGGGTATTTTCATGAACATGATACTGAGAACACAATTTACAAATCTGAATCACATGAAGGAAGACACATTTTGTGGATTATGATTTTCAAGCATAAATAAAAAATAGTAATGTCAAAATTATGAAACTAAGTTATTACTACTTAAAAATAAGGATGTTCATGAGTTATATATCACATAAAGGTATTGTAGAATTTTAATGGAGCAATGAATGCGTGGTATCCCTAAACTCTGAATGAGTAAAATTTCACACTTAGAAATAATCATGTGAGAAATAATTTCAACATTTCCGATAGAGTTGAAAGTCGAAAAAGTCACATGCCCTCTATTTTTGTGGAAAATAAAATTCTATATAGAATATATAACATGATTCCATTCCATGATTGATATATTTTTTAAAATCTACAATTCTTGGGTATTATTATATATTTTTATGCCTTTAGAATATAAATATGGAAGTTTGAATGTGAATCTTTAGACTCATGGATGAAATATTTTCATACCTATAAATAAATGGAAAATTACTATGTAGGGTGGGAAGAATCATAACAAATGGGAGGACATAATTATAGCTGTTTTTTTACTTTAGTTTAGGTTATCTTTTCCTTGTAACTCAGATTAATATTTTTTACTAAAGTGTATCTTAATTATTCAATATAATTCTATCTTCATCTCTCATTATTCATTTTGGTATTCTATACTCATTATAATGAGTAGGTAACCCAAGGAATATGTTAAGGGAGTAATCCATTGTTTAAACCCATGTATATGCCTAATATCTTCTTTGTGATAATCTGAAGGCAATCTACTATGAGTGTAATCCTCGTTGTGGTTATCTATGAGCTTAATTATTCATATGTAACCATTCTCCCTTGATCACGAAGGATGATTTTTAGTGCACTAGGTGACCATTTATAGTTGGTGTTTTAGTCATTCTACCCAAATCATTATTTTATTTACCTAAAAATGTACCATAGTGGCACACACTAGGGATCTTCTCACAAGGTGGCCAATCACATGAAATGTTTCCATTTTGTCACCAATAGAAACTAACTAATATAAAACTAATACATATATTTTTATAGTGGGTGGATTTGGTTATTAAAATATATTTAATAATATATATATGAAAATGGAAGTGGAAACAATCAATGGAAACAATAATGTCAGAGAATGAAAATCCATGTTCTTAGGGTTTCATGTGGGTGTTATCAATATTATTGAAGATATTTCCTCATTATTTTAATGAATACTAAGAACCAGTCCATTCATTCTACAACCTCTCATTTTGATGGTATTACCTTATACCAAGACCTATTCATGTAGGTGTAATATTATCCATATAATTACCTAATTCAAACTCTAATACTTGAATGACTTAGATATCAATGGGAAAGATAATGATTAAATGAGATTGTAAAAAACCATTATAGAGAAGGTGGGGAGAACACTCACCATAATAAAATTAACCACTACTAAAATATTAGAATAAAATATTAGAAAAAATTATTGTTCAATAAACCAAAATTCCACAACTTCCCCCCTCAAACAATGATGAGGATTAGTTCTCTAAAAACACGGAGTTGAAAGCATGGTCAGAGAAACACAAAATTTGAAAAGAATAGAATTAGAAGAAGAAGAGAAATGAAGAATAATGATAATATATTAAAATTAAAATAATATTAAAAAATTTATAATAATAAAATGACATTTAAATGGCCAATAAAAGTTATCCCCATGTTTCCACTCGTTGAAATAAGGAAGGGATACATATTTATATGAAGTAGGTGTGGAAGAAATATCTCCAAATGTATTCTCAAAAAAATTTCACCATTATGAGAAACATAATGGGGGAATGTTTACCAGGTATCTTCTTAAAAGATGTTACATAATGTCTCCTTAATTCACCCACTAAATTTCGGTATTAGGGGTTATTAGATGTATAAGTTATGGTCGATGTACACTGAGAACATAATTCATTCTATGTGCCTATTCAGATTCCAATTCCTCACATTCCCAAGCCTCTATAACCCTGAAACCTGTCAATGCAAACATTAAATCCTTAATAAAGGTTGTTACATACTTTATTGACCATCCCTCTAAAAATATTTGGGACATTTTGGACTCTTTGTTCAGATGGTATGAATTAAAAACTGAATGGAAGTGTGTTTTCCTGATGAGACCTTTCTTATTCAATACGTTAAGAACAATTAAAGAATGACTTAATGAGAGTATTTTGACTTGAAATTCATAATGGTCTCACCTACTAGAGTCATTTATCATATACCTTTTTAATACATTAATTTGAACATGTTAATCCATATTTAAGCCTCAATTATGAGGGTGGGTCTGCTCTACTGGATAGAGAAACATTCCACAAAGAATTATTTATTTGGGATACCATATTTCTGAATCAATACTTGTCATAGTTTAAAAAATTGGGAGCCAAATAAAATTATTACCCTAAATAATAATCATTCAATTAGGATAAATAATAAAATAGATAGGCTCAAAATAAATAAGTGATTAAAAACAGTTAAAATTACCAAAATAGGTCATTTTTTCATTTAATCTAAAAATAACAGAAAACCCTAAAAATGTGACAATTCCCATTAACTAAAACTGTGGTGGGATTATAAAAATTGAATTAAAATATTAAAAAAATAGAAAATAGTAGATTCATTATTCATTAACATCACTATATAATTATAATTGGGGAAAAGTATATGAACTCACATAAGATAAAGTGTGTTAATTAATTGAATATTGAACATGAAAATAATGGTTATCTCCAAATAGTATCAAAGTATAATTTATTTTATTCTCTAACATACATTAATTTTCATTAAATTTACTTTACGTGATAGGTTTTAGTTTTACATTTATATTCTAAACCCGTTTTTCTTTATTGTAATAAATAAAAAATATCAAATTTATAATTTATAATAAGTTAATTAGGAATAGTGTGTGATCAACTAAAATGATTCTCTATTGAGATGATCCTTGTTAGACACTCTACATTTCATGGAATATTATTATATATTTTACACCTTCCTAGGAAAATCATATTAATTTCTTTGGAGGCCAATTCATGGTATGAAGGATAACTGATGGACCTCCATTTAGTGATTTAAGATCAGTTGATGATTTTGGTAGTATAACCATGCCCATTATCTATGTGTATCTGGTTGAGGATTCAGATACATCACAAGAGAAATTATTCAGGTGTGGTTTTGGAATTGGTACAATAGAATGAGGTGATGGGGGGATTCCAACATGATTTATAAGTAGTTAGGTTCATGTTATGGGATTTATAATTATTACTAAATAATGTGACATGCATGAGTACCACATTTGATGTTGTGATAATAAGGTTAGAAAATGATGACATGGAAATCATTTTTATTTTATTTTATTTCCCTCATTTATACACATTAATATGACAATGAATCTAGTGTTCTATGGAGATAGTCTACAAAATTTTATTCCCAGACCCCACACATGCATCTCAATGTGTGTCAAGGCCTTACATCTACATTTATTGTGATATCAGGGGACATGTAGTGGGTTTGATTTGGTAATATGGATTGGTTTTTTGGGAATGTTAGTGTGTGCATTGGGTTGGTACTATTTCACATGTATTTGTGTGTGTGGTGTAGAATTTGTTTTATATGTTATTTGGGGTTATCCCATTGGGAAATCAATGTATGGATGTTTTGAATAAAAAATCATTTCTGTTCTTTCTTATGTTTATTCCTTTTTATTCGGATATGATTTTTGTACTTTTTGATTACTTTTTTGTTGAATGACACTAAATTGAGGGTATAGTCTCCCCATTGAATAGATTTTTCCATCACCACTAGTCACAAGCCTCTTACGTCTGTGGTTTCATTCATGTATCCACAGGACACTCTAGCTGAGATTGGTTTAAAGGAGGGGAATTAGTAGTCCATTTAAAATATATCAATAACATAGGATACATTTTCAAAAAGGTATTAACCTTATAATATTATGTACCACCATATAAATAAAATTTCCCTTCATTTTTTTCATATTATTATTCTAGTGAATGAATCAAGTGCGATTTTCTTCTATAGTGGTCAGAATACATAGAATAATCATGGACATTCCTTTATGATCAGACCATATTACATATCTCTAAAGAAGAGGAACATATACCACTATAGATAATGATGTTGTCTCCTTTATCAGAATGTGTTTTTGTGGTATCAAGTCTTCATTTAATGTATTCCTCCGTGGAGTTTGTTTCTTAGTTTGAGTGTCCCTCTTAAATTTGATACATGTTTTTGAAACCTATTCCTAACTCCATTTGAATGAGAACACTGGTTAATTAAGCTACTTATTACCCCAAGAGGGAAACTACATATGGTTGTTGTTGATGAGGACATTTGATCCCTGTATATGTTGGCCTCTTCGAGATTATTGATTGATCAGGGATGATAGATTATAGCTTGGAAATTTTGATGAAACACATTCAATTTCATGATGTGTTCCATGAATCTATGTAGAGAATTTCCATACCTAATACTTCACATGTTCTGAACTAATATATTTACCACTAGAGAATGATCTTTTATCATAAGAACAATAGGTATAAATCTTGGATCATAGAGATAATTTGATTTAGAAAAAGACTAATCACTGGGATAAAGTTCTATGGTGGAATCATAAATTCAAAGAAACCACAAGGAATCCTAGGGATGTGATAAAATAGAGATATCCAAATTTTTTATCGAAGTGATATAATTTATAAGGTGAAATTCTTATTATTTATATTTGATTGTGACTCCCAGATATTTTAGGATATATTTATATTAAAATGAATTTAATTTTTCAAATAGCTTACAATACACACAACCCAGAGTCTAAACGAACCAAATCATAGCATACAATTACAGAATAGACATTAATTTGAGATACAAATAGGAATAGACACATTTTTAAAATTATAAATATATTTTTTAGAAAAAACCAATATATAAAGAAATAGATACTATATTCTAGATTTCATTATTTGTTTTCATAAGTAAATTTTCCTCCAAAAATGTTTTTATTTATTTTTCTGAAAAAAATAAATTTTTAATAAATTGAAATTTAATTGGAAAAAATGAAATTAATTTTTTAAATTATAAATTAAAAATCACATTATAATTAAATTTTGATAATTTTATAAAAAGATTGATTTTCCTTTCAATAGGTAAAAATACTGATTGTATTGAAAACATTTTTTCATTTAAGGAATATTTTAAGATCAGTTTTATATTTAAATTATTTTTAAATTTAAATGTTTTCATTTAAAATACGATGAATCAAATTGAGGTCATTATAAATAATTTTATGAAGGATCACAATATAGAAAAATTTATACACAAGAAAACAGTTTTTTATAGAGAACATATTTTCATCACATTTTATGGGATAATTTCTGAATTAAATTATTCCACTTATATGAATTTTATTTTATAAAATTGAATCTATATTTTTAATTATAATTTATTTTTTTAATAATAAAACTTTAATTGTTTCCATAATGACTTTTATAATTAGAAAAGAAATCACTATTTTCAAGGTTAAAATTGGTGTACAAGGTGATTATAATCCAAAATATTAGGGTATTTTTTCCAATAAAATTTTATAAATGTTATTTTATCAAAATATTTCCATTTAAAACTTATCTAACTTCACAAATTTTTAAATTTGGAATATTTTTTATGGATTATAACATTACTATATATTAATATTATATGTAATTTCACGCATACCCTCTCCCAGTATTATAAAATGAGATCCCTCCTTTATCTTCATTAAACCACATTTAGAAATTTAGTTTAATGAAAACCAACCAAATCCTATTATAAAATTTCATTTCCTTGAATATGATTTTTTGGTCTTCTTAATATAACATTCCAACGGTGCTTAAGAAAGGATCTAAATGAGGCCTACCAGAGAAAAGGTAATTACTTTATTTGATATCATTAAATTTATTACATATATTAGATCCACTGGATTTATGTTATTCAACAAAAAATAATAACATAAGAATCCTAAATATAAATAAATTTTATTACGATAAGGTAACCACCCATATCCACCCCATATTCTATGAAATGGAATGTAAAATTATTGGTTGTGTGTACGTGTAGACTATCATCTCTACGTAGCGATACAATTCTTTTTCCATCACCAGATTTCATTATGATGGGATTAACATTATATATTTAATTTATGAACTAATTATTAACATATAATTATAATATCATATTTATCTTCATACAATCCAATATTTTGGAAAATGGTAACATCGTTGTTGCATAAGTGTGGACTACCAGCTACATGAAGAGATGTGATTGTTGTTTCATTTCAGATTAACATGGATGGTAAAAAATGTACTTAATTAATATATGTGATATATATGATATAATCATTATTCCATAATGGGGATTTATTATTTACCTTTATTTTGTTCAATCTATTAGAAAGTGAAAACAATATTCATGTGTGTATATGACCTGACATCTCTATGAATGATGTAATTCATATTTATATATATTCCTTTATCAAATAAAATTAATATATATAATTGATATATTCAACATTTATATCATTATTAACATTTTATATATTATTTAATAATGATCAAATTACATGGAATTGAACTAACGAACCAAAATTCTCATGGAAAATGAAACAGTTAACACTCAGAAACACTGATTTTAATAAAGAATTATTGGTAAATGGATTGTGAAATTTCATAAGTTAATCATATATGATATTATAATTTTTTACATAACTATTTTATATAAGTATAATAAATTGAAATTTTTTATACAGTTTTTTGTTGAGAAATTTTATAGGATGTCAAACATATGGTAATGTATTTTCATATCACTTTTATTTCTATTAGACACGTTCCATAATAAACACTCATTTATTTTATGTTATTTAAATATTAAACATGGATGTATGTTATTATCATTCTCATGCTAGTTTTGTGAATGTACATATCCATATATATTTATCACATTCATGAGGTGTTCATTTAGAAGTTCCCAAAGTGGCATGTTATTTATGTTACTACCTAATTGTTTATCCAGATTATATATGATTTTGTTTATGATGATGAAATTTTTAGACTAATATCTCAGTAATAAAATGAATTTTATTCACCTCATGTTATTTCTAGTTATTTTATTTTCTATTTCTTTTTTTCCCTTTAATATCGCAAGAGTCAAAAGAATTATTTTAAGGAAAACCAACATTATATCTATTTTTAAAAAAAATACTTTTTATTCCAAATACATGGGTTATAAAAATGTATTGAAGAATATTAATTTATATTTTCTTATTCTTTTTAATGAAATTTTTAACGAAAAATGAATTTTTAAACTATTCTATAATAGGAATCTATTTTTTTTCTTTGTATGAGATTATTTTGTCTTTTTTACCAAAAATGTTAAATGAATATTTCTTTTCGCATATATTTTTTGAATGGAATTTCCACAACGATGAGTGATCAATTATTTTAAGATAACATTACATATTTAAATAGATATTTTAATATAAAATCTTTCCCTTAATATCTATAAAAATATTATATTATAAATAATTGATTTCAATGTGAGAGCATATTTTCCTTAATAAATGTTCCAGAGAACATTTAATGGAATTTCCCTTTATGATGACAGACATTGATATTACTTATGATTTTTGGAAGATATGATCCAATAATACAATCCACATTCATTCTTTGTATCATTTATTAGGATGATATTTTGAAGAAGATTCAATGATACATGTTAGTTTCCCAGGTGTAAAATATGTTGTGATTTAAATTTCATGAAACCCATTTCTATTGCATGATTTATGGAATAATTATATGAGGTAATGTTTAAGAATCAGGTTTCCTTTCTATTGGTTACAAAATAATAAATGTTTAATGATATTTTGGCACACATATGTATGATTTTTATTATGATATTGATGGGGATATAATTATATATCTTAACAGTTCATTAGTTAAGGATGGATATCTCATGATATAATAAATACTTGAAGGGTGTGTAATCCTAGTTTAGTAAGGAAAATTGTCCACTATGATAGCCATAAGAGTGAACCTTGGATATAGATATTAGAAAATGGGGATTGAGATCAATCCAATTTTATTGTATTGGAAGTGGTCCATGACTAAATAAATTATTTTATATTCATATATGTATCCCACAAAATTATTTCTTTTTCCAATGTTATGCTCTCATAAATCATATTGTTTGATTGCATTATAAATCTTGTATTATAAACCTCCTAGATTTATTCTATGACTCAAGATTGTGATATGTAATATATTGGGTATGATTTTAAAATATTAACTATGATATTACCATACCCTTGTAGTCATATTATTTCTATGTAATCATTAATATCTCATATGTTTCCTGAAATGATCATTTGAGAACACTGTTTCTTATGTATCCATTCCCCTTGTTATGAAGAAATAATTTATGTGTGATATATATAAATGGTGTATGTTCTGAATAAATTATTTTTAGATGATATATATCTCTTTATAAGAAGTTGTTTATGTATCCATGTTTCCAAATACACTCAACCTATAAAATGATGATGTGGATCATAATGTTATGTATTGAATATTCATCCAATAAGATATAAGATTTTTTATTATAATATAGGATCATTATAACTAAAGTATGTCAATATATATTTTTGGAAAATGTTAAAATCCATGGAGAAATGCTTCATGTAAAACATTCATGTCACGAACACACATCTTATGATGTAAAATTTACTAGGAAATGTGTTTTAGAAAAAAGGATCAGGTCATTCACACCACGAACATGGTCAACAACATTTGTAAACATCTGAATTTTTATAATCCTTCATGGATCTTATGTTAACTTAACTGTGGATCATTAAAAGTGAATTGTAAAAAATAAAAGGGTATTTTTGGATTCTAAATTGGAAATATTGACTGGTTAATATGGATATCAAAAAATACTATGGAAATGGGTGTGATGTCCTTTACAGTTGACCCATTTTCTATGTCGGACTGTTGTTGAGCATCTATGCTATATTCTTGAATTATAATACTTCCTCATGACTTGAATGAGGAGGAAATTATTTATATGCCATGAAATGTAATTGAAAGGGGAGTGAGTTAGTGGAATTCATTCTCTATTTTAATCGATTTTCATGTGATAGATTCATTTTTTAAAATCAATTTCCTCTTTCTGATATAATGATCATTGAAATTTAATTTTGGAGGTTCTTTCAAATGTATGGCTATTAATTTTGAATTGTACATGAACAATTAATGATATAGGATGATTAAATTTATATAATTTTTCCATACGTATTACCTAAGAATTGACCCATGTAATAGACTCTGTGAATGGGAAAAATAATATATTAAAGAGGGAGTTTCTAAACTAGAGAGATTATTTATCTTGATTCTAAAAATAAAATAGCTAAACCAAAGATCACTTCACCCCACTACCAGAGAATGGGGAAATTTAAATGGCCTCCTTGTCTTCTATCATTCATTCCAATATCATTAAATTCATTTTTTTTAAATCAAATTTTCCTAAAATATACAGAATCTGCCTCATGGGTTCGGCTGTGAACTTATATCATAATATAAATATTTACAATGTATTATATTTTTTCCAACCATTTAATTTTTTTAAAAAATATGATAATCCACATTGGAATTAAATAATAGTAATTTCAATTCAAAAGCCTCTTGTTATTACATTTTGGTGGATAGGGAAAATTTATAATAATACAATTTTCCCATAAAATGTATCAATCATGGAGATATTAGTGTATTATATATGCATTTTCTTCTCAAGAATGAACAAAGGAGGCTTGTAACATTGTGAAATTTTGAAATATCTTATACGAAATTTAATTTTTTTCCAAATGGAATAATCAATAACAACAAATTTTCTTCAAGAAAAAAAGAAGATGATATATGTCATATCGATCCATTGAATTTGTTATTTGTGAATACATTCGAGTTGTATGGGTAGAGTTAAATTTGATGGCAACAACCATTGGGGATAAAAAGTACTCCATAATGTATCTCACTCAAAAAACATCATTTATGTTCAAAACAATATCAAAAATAAGAAAAAATCATGTTGAATGTTTTTTAATATAGGTCTAAGAGGTATATGTAATATTTTCAATTATAACCATGACTCATGAGAATCCCCAACACATATGGATAAAGTCATCTTTTCAGTAACCTAATTGATTACCGCATCCATTAAAGTTAAGGGTGATTTTATATTGATCATTATAAGAGAGCCCGATCATAGGGGTAGATGAATTTATATTCGAACCACTATCTTTGATCCCCCAAGGCATGTCATGGATAGAATTATCCACTAGAGAAACAACTCCCAAAAATTATATCTTTCATGGTATAGATCCACCCTTATAGCTTAAAATGAATCAAACCTTCATGTTCTATAGTTAGTGAGTGTCTAGAGGGAATATATTATATTCTTTAGTAAAACAATCATAGTATTGACTAGAAAAATCCCAACTTAATGTTTTATGGAAGATCCATTAATAATGCAAAATAACAAGACTCCCTAGTGAGCTACTCAATATAACTAATTACAATGACCTCGTCAATGGGTTCAGAAATCCAGACAGAGGTCCATAATACATATATATATATATATATAATTATTTCCCATATTATATTATTCTATATACATTATAGTTCTTATGAATATCGACACATCAGTGGATTGGGTAGCACATGAACCCAAAGGTAATGATTCGTGGGTGGATTAGGCCAAAAAAGGTAAAGGAACATGGTGATGGTACCAACCATGAAATATTGAATAATATTTGGGACAGTCTCTTGATCTACTTCTAAAAACAAGCCTATTATTTTCTAGTAAGGAATATTGTTGGGGAACTACATTAGCATTGATCCTCCCTCCTACAATAATCATTGAGATACTTTCATCTGATGAACTACTCACTAAGTTGTAGTAAAAATATGAATCTTTATATTGATGGTATATAGAATTCTTTTAAATATGTTGTTATAGTGATGATGATGTTGGAGTTTAATATAGACAATTACCAGCTACATCGGGATAATATGAATAATTCATAAGCTTTTCAGGTTAGAACAACTTCATTTGGTATCTCCCATTAAACATGGACATATTCAGTTTACCACTTCTCTAGTACACAATCTAGTGTTACCTCCCCTAAACAATCACCAAATTTTAGATCACAATAAACACACTTGAAAATCCCGAATACAAGGTGTTTCACCACTAGTAGATGTGTATGTTTTCATCAATGCTTGATTAGTTTCGATTAAAAAAATTTACACCAGTTAAACTATAAAAGAATCTTTATCCTTATATGGTTAACTTGACCCCTATAGATCCAATTTTTTTAACCCCAATTTCTTATCATTTAATGGGATAAATATCCCAAAATATAATATCTCCCACATAGATTCATAGTGTTTCCAGATGTTGTAAACCCAATAGTAGAATGTGGTGGAAAACTATAATGATTTTACTAATACGGAGAAGGTGTTTAATGTTTTTGGTATAATAGCCTGAAAAAACATTCCATATTTAGTCGGGCAGACCTTAATTGAATGTTATTGTATTCTTTCAGTTTGAAACTATATAATATCATCATCTTTACCCTCACTAATTGAAAATAGTTTGATAATTAGAGAGTTACTAATCTTATTATTCAAAAGAAGTCCTTAATTGATAATTTGGACATGTAGATTCCATTCGATAAGCATTTTTACATATACATATTGTAATTTTAGGATGATTTTCAACCATATTTATTTAATAAAGTGGAATTTCTAGATTTCATAAGTTTTCCATGATAGTGCAATGTTTGAAGATTGCAATCAATTGAACTAAGGTGCAGTCATGATTGGAATTTTCTACTCAAAAAAGAAATTTCTTGAAAGAATAGATAGTACTTATTTCATTCAATAAGAAAATAGTACCACCCTTAGATTCTAATTCAGTTATATTCGATGAATCACCATTTCTTATGCCTTAGTAATAGTGCCAAACCAGACATCATAATCATAAACCACATGAATCACACAGGGAACAAAGGGTTCAATGTTTTGAGGATAAAGAGAATAATTATCATCCATGTGGGTATAAACATCTTCATAAATTCTTTATTCATTCCCTCATGAAGAACATTATAACACTACTAGAAGTTATGAATCCCTATAAGATGGTATGTACAAACTAGCCTTATTATTTCCCATATCATTGTATTTTAGGTAATTCCATCCAAGACTAATCCCCGTTTAAGTACCATTAATAAATTATGGTAATAGAAAACATGGTAGTGATATATTATGGTTATAAACACATTTCCCACATGATTTGTATCCATTATAGAGAGGAAATGAGGTAAAATGAAGTATCAAAAAAATCTCCGGGAATGTCGATGATTGAATCACTCAAAATACCATTTTCACAAGAATGATTTCATAAAATAATTTTCGAATCAACCAATCATGGATCCAATTATCTAATTTTGTTTTCATGGTATCTTCATAACAGTCTCTAGGGAATCGTCAATTCCTACATGGATACAAAAATTTAATAATTTATATAACTGATACAACCTAACTAAAACATTAATATCTGTAATGTCTAAGTATTTGACCCATTGGGAAGATCCATCTGTTTAAAATTTTATAAAGAATCTATATTTGTAATTTTATAATTGGTTTGAATTAAAGAGAAATTATGGAGTTAGGATTGCGGTTTAAATCATGAGATGGTGCATTATAGTTTTAGTGATTTTTAGGTTCATGTACTATGTATTTAATTGATTGTGAATTTATACAGGTTTGGAGTTGGAATTAGGTCAGCTGGGATCCATGGTCTTGTCATCGTATGCTAATCCTAAGATTTAACCATTGGAATGGTCATCTACTAGGTTCAATCATGGAAATAGAAAACCCAAAAACATTTTTAATCATAACTGACATATATTTCAATATTTCCATTCAAAAATTAGTCTCATTAATTGATGTAATAAAATAAAAAACCATATAAGGAATCAATGTTTAAGAAATACCAAAATAAGATTAATTAACTTGAATGAACAGTGATTCCGCAATCCGAAACAAAAATAGAAAATAGAAATACTAAATGGAAACACATACCCATATAATAACATCAGCCTGTACAGAAGAATCTACTCAATCATGTTTGGAATGATGAGAACGAGCAGCATGGGTACCTATGGAAGAATGGTGGTGAATAAAAGTGGTGAATCATGGATATCGATCATCAATTCGTTGTCTGGAAGCATTCTGTTAGAGTGGTATTTTATCCTCTAGACTCAGATGTATCTTTGCTGTGGTCAATGCATATTTTTATAAGCCACCTTTTGAAACCCTTAGCTACTGCACATTTATTTTACAGCCTGTAGAAACTTACAAAACCTATAATTTAGTTACATGACATGTATTCTGTAAATTTCCAACCATTGATAATTTTGACATATCTTCTCAAAAAACCCATCTCAAAAAAATCCACATCGTGTAATTGTATGACTTGATGAGTATATTATTTTCACATCATATAATTACTTAAGGAATTTTCTCCTATGTATGACTTATATTTATCAACTCACAACATGTAAATAAATTACACAATGTGTAATCGTATATCTCTTATTTTACAACCCAGATTTGTCTTAAAAGATCTGGTGTCTCACCACTTCACCCCACTCATGGAGAAACGATTCTTTTAGCTACAAAATTTACACCTTTTTCCTTCATTTTCTATAAATCCATTGTTTCCTTCCATAAAACATAAAAAATTTCAATCTATTAAAAAATTCTAAATATTAATTAATTAAATACAAAAATAAATAATTTTAAATTCCATAAAATGTATACATTAAATGTAGCTATCACCTCCACTATGAAACCCTCTAATATAAGTCCTAGTTTACAATGGTAAATAAGAAGATAGTAGAGGTTACCCTATTATTACATAAGCATTTCTAGTCTTTTGTTAACATCATTCCACTAGTCGAATAGAAATTTTCAATTTCCCACTAAATTCAGATTTTCTATGATTTAAAAAATCATATTTTCTTTGAATAATTTTATATGATTATTTAATGATTATATTCAAATAAGGAAGTCGTATGAGTCAAATAAGTATAATTAATCTTATTGAATGGCCAATTAAATAATTATACATCCTCATAGAATAAAAAAGGGATATGGATCATTCTGAGAACATCTTATAAACACTAATAAAAGAAAATTTATGGAAATATAGAGAAAATGGTAGTAGAATTATCTTGATCTAGTTCCATCCATGGTTTATCTTGGTCTGATTCAATTAGTGAATCATTTGGCTAGAGTATAATAAATTTCTAATTCCCAAGGATCTATGAATAATATCTATGTAAATTATTATACCTCAACAGTCCCCCCACATATCACTCTTGTCATATCGCCACTACATCCATTTCTTCATGCAATTCAAATAAATTTTATGTGGTCCAAGACTAGGAATCCTTGTCCCTTGGTCTATTACTACGATGTACTGAAGCATCATTACATCATAAAATTTTAAATATAAATCATGTTTTATATTAATATTTATAAGGATCCATGGGAACTCCATATTAAGGAACTAAATGGACAACATAAATTTGAGACAGAAGAAGCTTATACTAAGGACTACAATAATAAGCACAATCTTGTTGAATATAATGTAACAGTCTCTTTCACCGATTGAGATTATATAGTTTCGTTCTAGGGAAATATCTACACCATAAATGTGTTTGGACACCTGAATGTTTTATGAAATAATGAATTATTAGTGGAAAATCATTCATGGAATAACCTAATCTCTCAGCAGTCCCTTTATCAAATTTATTTTAACGAGACTAATTTAATACCCTTAGGCTTGACTATTCATAGTAATGAAAAAAAAGTGACCAGAATTATTTTAGGAATATTTAGTTAAAGGCACCATTTATTTCACTCAAATCATGTATTATATTTATAGCTGTTGTGAATGAATCTAATTTCAATGCAATTATTATCTTACATTGGTTACACTTGCATTTGGATGCATCTTCCTCAGACCATCGATGCCCAAAATAAACTGTTAATGGTCATATGGGAGTGATTCATTGTGATGATTCCCATTTTGATCTATATGAGACCAATAATATTAATTTTTTTACTATATGTGGGAGGTGAAGTTAGTTTGAAATGAGGTCCGCAATAGTTATCCTCATTTAATAGTTAAGGTGTAATACCAACCAACATCTTTTATGATTTTATGAAATTGTTCCCACTCCCCATTAACTATATCATGGTATGTGGATTAAGATTCAATAATACTATACAAATGTTCTCTGTATAGATATATGATTCCTTGACATGCAATGATAATAATTCCCCCAAATACTATATCCATAATGAATACAGTTTAAAGATGATTCCTTCAAATGAATATTTAAATAATCATCTATCCTCTACATCCATGCATGAGGATGATCTTAGGAATGATATTCTATCCTTTTAGGAATTAGTTTCCATGAGCTTTTACATACTCCTATAAGATAACCTAAAACTAAATAGGATCTATGGCCCACATTTATTAGTTTAATCATTTCCCCTAAAGAGGATGATTAATATATAGAATTACTTTGAAAACACAAGGATTATTTTTTTGGTTACACTCAAAATCATGCAAGAAAATAAATTATCATATCACTATAATAATAATACAGCATATGGATTAGATTCATACTGTGGAATATGGTTTTCTTATATTGTAAGGTGGAATAGGATGACACATCTTAACTAAATCAAATCATATTATTGGTATATAGTATAACATATCATTCGATGAAATTCATATTGTAAACTCACATTCCTCAAGATAGTTTCTTAGATTATGACTCAATAATGTTGATCATTTATTACAAATATCCCATGTATTCAATGAATTTTTTAATGTACATTACTCCAACGAAAATTAAAGTTTGGAATTCATAATTTAAAAAATGATATTCTTGATGCACTTAATTTAATGGAGAGTGTTTGGGATTTTATATAATGGGAAATGTACAATTTATTGGTTGTGCTTTTTTATTTTATTCCACAAACCAACACTCAATACTATTTTTATATCATTTTTGTATCATAGAGTAGGTGATAACACCCCTTTGGTGATTAGAAGTCGTCATGATGCGATCATTGTTCAAATAATATTGTACCACCTATAGTGGAAGAATTTGTTTTTTCAAATTTAAAGATACCCAATGAATTTACACTATCCAAACATAGATATAGATATAGTAGTGTTTCAGGTATGTCTAATACATAAATTTAATTTTTTATTGTGCATTTTGTATGTTAATTATATATTAACAATATTTGGGTTTATTTATATTACCTTTCTTTATTAGATGATATCCCTAAACCTATTGGTGGGATTAAATCCGTATTATTAATGGGATAAAGGTGTAATTGTAATATATTTTAGAATAATTCATTATCACAAATCGTTTGAGTAATATCTTAAAATATGATATGGTTAATTTCTTCTATTTTAGTTAGTTGTTACATAAAATTATAATATATCCTAATGATTGATATTTTTGAAATCCATGAATTTAAAATATGGAATGAAATATTATATTTGATATCATTAAATATTTCTCAATGCGATATTTATTCAAAAGAGGATATTCTAGAATGAGTATGATATCAACTATATCGTTATATAGAATATGATCTTTACGATATGGGAAGTCATATTGGAATATTAGCAAATTATTATGTACTATAATCTATAATATGATTGATATATAAGACACTTACCTCTTGTTTCAATCGTGTTTTTTTTATTCTAATAAGATCATCAATCACAAAATATTATATAGGGAAAAAATATTATTTTTATATATTTTAGGTTTTATTATTTTTTATGAAATGAATAATAAATATAATTATTATCCAATTTTAAATGAGATTTTTATGCAAAAAAATATGAAAATTTTATATTTATATATACTATTTTTAAAAATAAATAAAGAGTTTTTTTACATTGAAATCATTTATAATATTCATGTTTCAAAAAAATTTATAAATTTTTAGTATTTGATATTATTTAATTTTGAGATAAATTTATTCTTGTAGATTATAAATCTTTAATTAAATTTATGGAATCGTATAATAATACTTAGTTTGGATATATATATTATACTATATTTTCTGTTAATGTTGTGAGATGAAATTTATTTGTTAAAGAGTTATTTTTTTATTAGGTATTAAATATATTATGAATTAGATTCTATCTTCAGTAAATTATTACTTGGAGAGGAAATTTAGGGTTGACATACCACATTCCCAGAGGATTATACCTTTTCCAAGATATGTGATACTAATATTTCAATCAATATTGACATAAAAATGTGGATGTTTACAGTCTCTTATAACTCTAAGAAATTTCATGAAGAGTTTATACACCTTATGAGATGCACATGGATATGTTTGTATATGTTTAGCATACATGGGTGAGTAATAAAAACTTAAGGGTTGAGAAGAGAGTGAAAAATTAATGTTGGGTGAACACATTATTTTTATGGATGGAATAGGGATTAACAAACCCAATCATTGGTATTATTCACACACAAACCCAGAAAGCATGAGATTTTAAAAATTGTGTGATATTAAATAGTTTTGATATGAATGTGATATATATTAAATTGGTGAAACATGTAAAGGAAATACTCAAAGATTCTAAGTGGTGGATTCCATATAAATTAAATACATGACATGTTCATGAATATTGAATAGGGTAATTTCATACTAAAGTCGTTTTACCATGGATTATCACGGGTAAGGAAGAATTTTAATAGTTATTCTTAATGGTTAGTTTACAAAATATTGTTTTCATAATTAGTTAACACTTGGTTGGTATTCCCTAAAAATCATGATACCAAACGAATAGAGTAATATAATATCCATGAAACGGATTTAGGTAAGGTGTTTTTCAATCAACTATCTGAAAAGAAAATGTGGTATAATTGTATTGTTATCCTTCTTAAAAATGTATGTTTTTACATGAAAGCTAAAGTGGAATAAATTCTTAGTGAAATGCATCTCATATCACTAAATGGATATTATGTATGTGGTAATCATTTTTAGTGCGATTATTTTCATTCAAATTCCTCAATTAAACAATGTAAAACCTGATATACACCAATAAATATGTATTTTCTGTAAATTATGTCTTAATTGATGATAATTATTTTAAGATCCTTTGTAGGTATGCCCAGTAGAATAATACTAGGTTGATATTTATGTACGAAAAGTTTTCTCAGTGTAAATTATCATGAGAGTATAAATGTGAATTTCATAGTGGTGAATTGCACCCTTTTTGATTCAGGGTTATTGGATTCCAAGTGTGAAAGAGATATTTTCACTAGAATACACATGCTAAGAGATAATAGGTAAATTAAAATGGGTAATTTATAACATTGTGTTAATAATTGATCAAGAGTTACAACATTAAATTTTAGTATGTGTGATATTTGAATACTATTTGGATTAATTCAATAATTTGAGAATTTTAATTATGTTCCCACCAAAAAAATAAATATTTATTTGTATCATGTTTGGATAGTTAATGATTTAAATTCAATATTAAGAGCAAGAATTTTGTTTATATATGAATGAAATGTTTTCTATCATTATGAATAGGGAACATAGTTTACATATTCGATATATGTATAATAATATCTATAACATTAGTAGTAAAATGGCAATGATTCATTATATTACCACCTATCTTTGTCGTTATCATCTTGTAAATATATATTATAAACACGTCCAAGGACTCTATAAAGATAAATTTATTGAAATATTTGACTACGAATCATTTACAAATCCCAAATATTGATTATTTAAAAAAAATTAACCAAATTATATTTTAGTGGAAAAGATGGATGGTATAATAGACTACTAGACCTAATTCATATTAATGTATTTGAACTAATGATCGCTCATGTTAGTGGTTGTTTTATGTACATAATTACATTTACAAATGAAATTAGTTATTACAAAATTATTTTTTACATGATACACAAATCTGATACTTTTGAAAAGATCCAAGAAATATTTAATGAATTATAGAATAAAACTAGAATTATTATTAAGATTCATGGGTTTGATTAGGGAGGATAAAACATAAGTCAAGGATTTTTTGATATTCTACAAGATTGTAGAATTATTCCAAAACTCACTCCACTGGAAAAACAATTAATCTGAAGTGGTGATGAGATTGCTGATGTGATAAGTGGGGTTAAAGAGTTGAGAAATATGATATTATTTGGTGTGTTTTATTTTTTTAAATACGTAATTCTTATTATAAGTTAATTTTGATAATTCATAAGCTATGTCCAAATATTTACATATCATGATAAGAATTTCATGATTCTAGAAATTAAATGAGTAAAATAAGGAGTTACAAACCTTAAAGAATGGTATTTCACCCTATAAGTGGAATAGAGAATGAGCCGTGTGTTTTAACTAATTTCCACACCACAACCAACTAACATAGATTTTGGTTATTATATATAATTTCTATCTATGTCATATAGATGATGTAATTAGTAGTAGAATGGGTAATATAGCATAGGAACTCACAACAAATTGTATGTATCCACAACTAATAGTAGAATCAAACTTATTTTTGTTCACTCTTGTTATGGAACACATAGTAGTGATGGATGGGTCAAATTTTAGTGGTTCTAGAATTTGGGTTTCCTCCATGCCGCAATTATTTTACCACACCACAATCATGAAAATGAATAGAGTACTATGACTATTTGTAATGACCATGCAACTGAAATGTTTATGTTCATTTTTTGTATCATTGTAAATTTTAGGAATCCCATGACATTTTACATTTTCCATGTTATATCCTAGGGTAAATGTGATATAAAAACTACTGAAGACCAAGAAGCTACAACATAATTTTTATAACCATTCCTTATAATCTATTTTTAAGACTAATATGAGAGGTATAAGACAGAATATTTAGTTTTATTTATATTCAATTTTGAGTAATTATTCAAACATATTTTAGTTTCCAATTCAAATATAATGGTCTTGAATAATATTGACATAACCCAAGGGTTGAGACTCAAGAGGTGGATTTTAAATTGAAATCCAAACTCAAACTTTTATGTGTATGATGATGTGAATAATGTGTAAATATTAGTAGAGGTATTTATGGAAAAGAATTATGTGTATGTATAAAACAAATAATATGAGAAAAGAATAATTTCATATGACAATTTCCCAATATTGAAGAGATTACTTGAGAATATATAGCATTAATAAGTAGAGGTCAAGAAATACTCTATAAAAAATTATGGGATATGTATGGAAGTATTTATTCTTGTCGTTACAAAGTCATTTATAATTTAAAAAATGTGTGAATCAGTATAATTGTTTGAAGACTTGTTAGAAAACAAGTAGATGGATAAAACCAACTCATTTTACCTGCATGTTGAAACTACTGGATCATTTTATATTAGTTGAATATGGATCATTATAATGAATATACTTATTATTTTGAGAAGTGAACCTTATAAATTTGATTTCCATTCATGTTTGTGTGTTAGAAATCAATTAATGTTCACTATAACCAGTGATAGGGATAGTTTTATCCAGGAAACAGAAAAATTGGATCACTAATTAACACAACCCATTAGTGACTCCACACTAATCTAGGAGTTTACTTTTTATGTGATATGAAATGTGAGTTTTCCCCCATTTTTTATTTTCTACCATAAATATAAAAATGATTTTATATCTATTTGAAGTTATTTTTATTAAATCATGTAAATTAATATATAAATGTATAAAAAGGGTATTCCTACCATTTATCAAACATAATATCTCAACTGAAATGACATGATGTTTCACTGTCTTTTTTCTATTAGTTTAAAAGTTCATAATATAATAACATACCAATTTCTACCAAATTATAATAATGATTCTCTATTATCTAGGGATATAAAGAATATTGTGAATGCTAGTCATACCAATAATTATTTACAATCATTTTAATATAAGAAATAATTTCTCAATGTGAGAGGTCTCAATACTGATAAATAAATTTAATAGAATCGTGAATATATCTATGAAGGGAACCAGAAGGTGATTCAAGATTATATACTAATTTGGATTATAAAATAAAATATCTAGAAATAAAAGAAGGTGAAATTTTAGATCATGTTTTCACAATAGTAAATGGTATTTTTAGTCCATTCAGAATATATGGTGATAATTTGGATGATACTATAGGGGTTTAGAGTATTCTTTGTATCTTACAAAACAAGTTTAAAATTTAATGTCTTTCATCTTGAAAATATGGATTCAAAAACACTTCTTCAAGATTATTTATAGGGTATTCTCATTTCTTATATGATGAGTGATGTTTGTTTTATATAAAATAATCTTAACACAAAAAAAATATTGTATTAATTCCTCAATGAAATGGAAACATAATAATAAGGTTGATGAAGAAGATGCAGAGTATTCTGATTCTGAAGCAGATTTGGTTTGGATGTTTTATAAGAGGATGTGTGTAATGTATATAAATATGAGAATACATAATATATGTTTTAAATTTAAGGATAAACTAAAATTATTTAATATTGGTTTATTTGGTCATTTTTCTGAAAATTTTCCTCAGTTAAAAGACAATGAAGTCATTGATGAAGAAAATAAGAACAGAATAATATTTTTATCAATAAATCATAAAATATTGAAAAAAATAGTGATTTCCATTACAAGTAAGAGAAATAATTTCTAAAAATTATGGAAGGTAAATTTCTAATCTAAATATGAAATATGTGATAACATTGATGAATAACTCAAAATAGAAATTTCATGATGTGTTGGCGAAAAAATGTTCATTGCTAATGTGAATAAATGATAATTCACTTGTAAAATTTTTAGTGAATCTGTCGAAAATGATGAAATTAAATGGAATTATTTTTTTAAATAATAATCAAGGAATGGGGTTTAGGCCAGCGTGTGATTGTCGAGCTGTTAGGGCCTCACATATTCTTCTCAGCTACTCGTGTTAAGAAGATCTGGTGTGGGCATGGCCTAGATTTTTTCGAGGCTTCATCTTTCATCTACTCCACTGGTCATTTGATCTGCATATAAAGCAGGGACCTTCCACCACAGTGATATGAATTTAACTGAAAATCCTCTCACTACCCTTCTTGAATATGGTGTTACTCCCTTCTAGAGATAACTCCATTTGGTTTTTTCTCTATGCATATTGGAGGACTTCCACTCTAAAGCACCCAATAATGGCATGTTTCTTTGTTGAAATTGATCTCTCCAGGCCCCACCTGATGTTGTGTGGATTGTGATTGATGGAGAGTATAGGTATTGTCAATTGATTGTTTATAAATAATGTAAACCTCTTTATTGTTTCTGAAATATATAGGTCCATAGTCATCTCGAATAACGGAAGAAGGTTCCAGGTTCTTATGAGGTCGACCCCGGGGTTTGTCTGTTGGGCTCAATTCCTAGCTGGATGTTTCAAGGGGTGAACATATGGAGTAATATCCAACTATCCAAGATAGGGGGTTCATATTTCCATTGATTTTGATCGATATAGGTGGGATCTTTTGTTCATGGGTTGGGGGTGTTCTCCGGCTACATTCAAGAAAGAAATTCCAAAGGTTTTAGGGACACATTTTTCAGATGTGCTTGATTGGTTGCAACATGATCTGGGGGGAAGCTCCTCGCTAATAAATTTGGGTGAGGACATGAAGGTGTGTGAGGTTTGGAATGTGGAGAGTTCCCTTCTTACGGATGCATATCTAGCTAGTTCCAGGCTGAGATATGATGTGTGGGAGTTCCTCCGCGATACTACACATGAACCAAAGATAGTTCCTACAACAACACCCGATGAGGTTGTATTCATAAAGGATAACAGTAAGGTACATGACTCCAATTAGGTTCCACAATACCTGATATAGGAATACATCCCTAATATTTTCCAATTTAGGGTCCGAGTTCTTGAGGAGATAGGATCTCCGGACATGCCAAAGAATGCTTCACATGCCTCCTCTTACGATGAGAAGCTTAAAGCATGGGGGCCAAATGTAACCTCTCAAAACCAGTTTGTAGTTATGGGGGAAGAATACTACTATAACATTGAATATTTTATATGGGTTGGTCATGGATAAGACCTCTTGATTGATACAAAAATATCCCAAGAGGAAATGAATGAGGCTTTGGTCCATAATGAGTCCAATGAACTGGCCATTGTGATGGACTACCTTAGATCCTATATGAGGAAGGGAAAGAACAAAATCTTGGATTTAGATTTCTTAATTTATAAATATCAGAGCACACGAAGAAGGAAGGATTACTCCAACCTACCTAGCCCTTATATTACTAGATATGCTTTCAAGGGGAATTTTTCATGAAAGGCATCTTCAATGGTTGGCATTTCATCCATTAATAAGTCCATAGACCATGCTCAATAAGAGGCGGATTCCATATCTATGGTCATGGATAAGGTAGGATGTGAGGCTACTTCTCCAACTTCTCCCGCAAGTGGTGTAGAGTTGATTGGTCAGGGGAAGCATCACGATGTAGCTTCCAAAGATTATTCTCAGTGACATATGTCCTCAGGGCTGGAACATATCGATTTACCCATACACTCAGATGAAGAAATTTTTTAGGATATTTTGGATATTAAGGCATTGAATAAGATGAGACCAATTCATTTGGCCATTACAAAGGAGCCTGGTGAGTAGGCTGATAAGCAGGATCAAATTCTGGATAGAGGCTTCAATATAGGGAAGATTAGCAAGGAGGAATAAAATAAATATTTGGACAACTTGGAGCTTCTGTACGGGGTCACCTTGATGTATTTTCCTCAAAATCAAGTAAATTATATTCCCTGTTATTTCATTAGGGAAAATGATTCCAAACAACTAACTCTTTTCATTAACAGATCTGTTGTATCCTTTGGTACTGAAAAACTTTAGTTGTGAGGGTTCCCACATTCCCCTTAAATGTTGTTTTATAAATAAAAAATATGTGTTGGAGTAGGTATACAAAAAAATATTAGTTGTCTATTAAATTCAAGAATCACAATATTAGGAGTGGAATATAAAGAAAAAGAGTTTTAACTATTAATAAAAACATTTATGTATGGAGAATGTAATTGAAAACTCTATGTTTAATTTCCTATACACTAGTCATGATGTTGGGGAAATATAATGTAAATATGATGTTCAATAAAAAGAATAATGATCATTCAAAAATAAATATTAAAAGTTAGATAAGTTTTTTGTAGCTCTAAGAATATGAATATACTAAAAAAGACTTTTTTATTTCAAAATGACTTGATTTTTTGGATATTAGAAATTCTGAGTTCATTTAAATTAATGAAAAAAATCAGAAACTGGTGAATTTAAAAATAATGAAAAGAAATTAGGTGTTTATAATAAATATTTAGTAGTTTAACAAATTTTTTGTTTTCAAAAAGTTTCCATGAATTATTGTTAATGGAATATTGAAATACATGCCTACTGTTATAAAGAATTTAATGTTTTTAATGGAAAATAATTTTTCATGTTTATTATTGGCACTATGGGGGTTTATTGGAAATACAAATAGTTTTCTTGTTTATTTACCAATGAAGTGATGAATTTATATAGTTTGTAAGATATAAATTGAGGGGAAAACATATCATTCAAAGAAAAATAATTTAATTATAACCTATTATATCTTCACGGAAAATAGAAAATATATTTAACCATTGTAACATTTTTGTGAAGGACACGAGAAACTATATAATCGTATTAAATGGTTTATTTTTATAAATCCTTCCCTAATTTTCATAAGACACTGTGAGGATAATTCTTAATAAATAAAGGGTAAATAATAAGTGAAATCCATGGTCTGTGAAGTTTATAATGAAGTATTCAAAGGATAATATCCATGTATTTTCGATAATGGGGTTTCCTTAAATATATAATGTTATTTGGATCAATATAAGGATATTGAACAATATCAATATGGATCAGTGACCACTATAAATGATTTCATAACTCCAAATTAACGATATTGGGTCATTATTTAGTGTTAAAGGTCAATTCAAATGCAAGATTATGTTTCATTTTAAAAGACTAAAACACAATCTTCCTAGTGTGTCTTTATTATGTGATGAAGGAAATAAAGTGTTTTTCATAAAGAGTGTTTTTTAATATCATAAATGATGGATGTATCTTGATAAAAGAAAAATTAACTAGATGTAATTATCTTTAGAGTGGTGATGTTGTAAATTAATTTCATTTGAGCATGAATGAATAAAATCAACTCTGACATCAAAGAGATTGTCATTGTTGAAAAAACTATCTGTAATATTTTTAGTGAAGAAAATGTATCTGATGGTTCTATCATAAAACAATAATGGAACAATATGAGTTCTACTTGTAAAAAAGGAAGTATTTTGAATACTCTACAAAAAATGGGTACAAACAATATACTAAAACATTAGAGATAATTTAATCTATCATTTATTAGCCTAAGAGGAAGAAATAAAAAATTATCGATAATTATTTTAATTATTTTATTGATGAATTTAATCATATTAAATGTTTTATGTTTATTAATTATAAATCAAAATATTTGAAAAGGTTTATTGTTTTTAGTAGAAATGTGGAGAGATATTGTTTTTAGTTTTTGAAAAAATTATAAATGAAAATTCTACAATATAACAATGGAAGAATTTATGAATATCTTGAGAGACACGATATCCATTATGAACTCAATTCATAAAAACCCTAACAAAATCATATGGATGCACAAAATAGTTGAAGATTCATAGCGATGGTGCAAATAATATTGTTGGAGATTCGAAATTGTCTTTATTTATGAAGAAAAGATATTTTAGTAGTGATTCTTGTCCAAAATCATTATGCTTATGGTAAAAATTATTATATTTACTCAAAAGAAATTAATGAAAATAAATATAAATGTTTTAAATATCTATGAGTGTTTGAAATCCCTTGAATTATCACTGTTAATGGGGAAAATCAATGAAAATTTGAAAATGGAGGTGATAATGGTATTTTCATAGGTTATCCACTAAATAGAATAAAATACCAATAGTATAATATATAAATAAGAATTATTTTTTTTCTATTTATATGAATTTGGTGGAGTATGAATATAATGTGAACAACATGAAGAAGAAATTTCTAGAAGTTATGATGATAAATCCATTTTTTAATAAAGAAATGTGATATTTCATAAAACTATGAATATTATAATTAATTTCTCTTCGAATAAGTTGAATTATAAAATTAAAGTGCTGAATATAAATCTTGATGACATTATATAGAGTTGAGAAGGTAAGATTGGGTTTAAGATATCATTTTAAATCATGGATAGCATATCCAAACTATAAGAACAATGAGGAAATCATATCATCTATCACTATTCTCTCAACATGAACCAAGATATTTTTAAGACACAATAAAACATCAAGAATATATTGATATAGATAGTGAAGAAATAGGTCAAATAGAAAATAATGAGACTTTTTAGTCGGTACACATGCCCATAGACTAAGACATTATCACAGCCAAATGGGCTTTCTAACATAATATTAATGATAAAGGTGAGGTTGTGAGAAATAAATTAATGTTGGTTTGTAAAGGTTATTAATTATTTGAAGAATTTTACTATAATGAAGCAATGTCTTAGCATCATGAATTGAAACCAAACGAATTCATGTTTCTTTTTAGTACAATGACAATGAAAGATAATTCAAACGGGTGTCAATTTAGTGTTCCTCAGTAATGAATTGGAAGAGGAAATTTATAATGATCATCTCTATAGTTTCTTTCTTGTTGAAAAATAGAATTTTGTTTACATGTTAATGAAGGATTTATATGTTCAAATCATGGTCCAAGAACATATTATTCTGTTCTTGAAACCCATTTTATGAATTTGAAATTTGGGATAGGGTGATTTGAGAGAAATATCTAACAAAAATATTATAATGTTGTATATCTTATTATTTTTTTATGTAAGTGATATTATTTTTTTCCATAAATGAAGAATAATTTTTTGAAGAGATTATTAAAGAAATGGGGAAAATTTTCAAAATTTATATGCTCAGTGAGATGAGATAATTTTTTATCTTAGAAATTTCAATAGTAAAGGTTCATAATTGTATTTCTTAGTTGAAGTATTATAATGAAAATCTAATGTTGTTTTACATTGATGATTCTAATTTGTGTTCATATTCTAGTTTAAATAGGAACTTTATTTTACAATGATGAAAATGGTAAGGATTTAGATCCATGGGAATTGAAAATACTTATTGGTAGTCAACAATATTTGATATATTCAATATAAGATATTATATATTATGTAAAATATTTTTCCCAAAATCAAATTTCACAAATAATGAATCATTTAATATATAGAAATAGAATACTAAGAAACAGTAATATAACATAAAAATATGGATTTAAATATGATAATAAAGGTAATATTGACTATTTTGTCATTCAGATTCATATTGGGGTGTAAGTGTTTATAATAGAAAGTCTATATAATATAGAGGTTTATCTATTATAGAGAGATGGTTTTTTTTAGAATTTAATGTCATGACCTGACCCAACGGAGCTCGAGCCATGACTCCCCATGCCCGCCTCCAATAGGCCAGGTGTTGGCGACTAGCGTCGTGTAGGCTATCACACTCAAGAGAGGCATTAGCCTAAGGAACCTGTACACATGAACCCATATACACCTTCATGAAACAATGCATAGATATATAAAACTGAAAAGAAAATCATGCATCCAACTAACCCACAAACAGAGTAAGAAAAATTACAAGAGAGGAAAACATGGCCCACAAAAAGAAAACTAAAAAAGCGTCTGACCTGCTTAGATTGAGGTAAACACTGCCAAAAGAACCTACTGGTAAGCTCCTTAGCACAGCTCTAGTAACCCCCTCTGGTCGGTTGCACACACTAAGCTCCTCCTGCTCCGGGTACTCCTGGAACTCCATCGAAAGGCCTGTGGTATACACAAGACACAAACATGTGCTGGAAAAGCCCGTGTAGGGGTGAGTATATAAAATAAATAGTAGGCACCCCAAAACCCCAAAATTAAAGGGAGAAACTGAAAGGCAACAGTAAGCTCTTCCTAGCCAGAGGGAACCCAAATGAGAGAGAAACTCCATCTTGAGACCATCCTCGGCTAAACACAACTAGTTATCATAGCACATGTGTATGCCCATACATATACCATGAACAATCCATATATACTCAAAACACACACCAACCCTCTTGAGGATCTAAATGAATAACATGTGATAGTTACATAATTAGGAGAACACACTCCATGTGCGTCTGTCATCCCAGATGACACTCGTCCAAGAGATATACGCTCATCGAAAATTGTCACAGAGAACCTCATGCTAGAACAGTAGAAATACCAAACTCCTCAGATACAGGATCACACCTAGGGTCTGCTAGGGGATACAAAAAACCACTCCGGTAACTCATCGATCATGCAGATAGAGGATCAACCCCAGGATCCGCTGGGGGATACCACAACCCGATCTGGTTCTCCATAGATCACGACGCTCAGATAGAGGATCTTCACCCATGTAAAGGTGGTCACGATGATACCAGAACTTTATCTAGTATAACTCGTGATGTATGGGATCAAACTAATGATGCACCAACCCTACCTAAACCATGTGCTGAGTTGGGGATCGTATAACTAGCGATACCACAACCCCACTATAATCCTCATGCTAAGTAGGGGATCGTATACCCGATGATGCCACAACCCTACTGCATGGCCCACTATGTAGGGGATCATACTACTGATGATGCCACAAACCCTATGGGGTTAAATCTCTAGATAGGGGATGGCCGCCCATGGATCAGTGGTCTCAACGATACCAAGAACCCAATCTAGAGAATGATGCTAGAGGATCCCACTCCGGGCCCAATGGAGGGATGCTTCAACTCTAACAGATTAAACATCGAATTGAGAGGATCACAACCTATAATAAGGTTGTGATTCCATGCGAACACTCATAAGAACTAACCAAGGGAGTACCCCCAAACATTGTGAGTCCAAACGTTTCTAACCCGAGAGACCCACCACAAAGCAACATTGTAAACCTCCAAGGCCGATACTGAGTCCATCATCGTGATCCACATTGAAAAACACACACGATAGGCTGTTTACTTGCCCAAAACAGACAACCGGTGAGAAAAGGAAATATTCACTGAAGCGAGCTCGGGTGGGTCCCACACCACGCTCCAAAAAACGCATCAAGAGGATCTCACCATTGCTATCCCCTCAGAAAAACACATAGAAACAAGTGCTCAAACACTCCAAACAGATGTTAGATGAAAAACGACATTTCATCGTAAAACGTGGAAAACCAGGCCCCATGGGGAACACACCCTTTTATTAGCCCGGACACTGAAAGGATCATCTCAAAACATCCACATTAGAACTATGATTATGCTTCCGATGTTGGGGCGTCAAACAGACTTCTGGTTCGCGAGGCACGTCCGTCGCTAGCATTAATAATAATCACTTATTGTTAAATTAAAGCATTTTGGGTCACCCGCCTTCGGGCACAGAACCCAAAAACACAAAAACCCATTTCAAAAATTATTTCTCGATGAGACGAACCTTTGGCTTCGAATAGTGCATCAATCAGATGCACCATTTAAAAGTTACACCACCATGAACATAAGGGGGCCCAAATTGGGTCGGTCCCACTCGGTCGGCCCGGTCCAGACTGTCGGCCCGCGGCCCAGATGTGGGACCGCCATAGCTCACCACAGGCCGCTGGCTGTGGCCGGTCTAACCTACATCTGTCCACGTGACCCAGTTCATTTGAACAGACCTACCATCCTGTCCGGTCTCTCCGCATTCGCCAAGGACCCATAGGAGGCGGGTCCTGTCTCTTCGGCCCGTGAGGTCAATGCCTCAAGGCCTCCTCCTGCCGGCTGAGCGCATGAAGCCTTTCTCCTGGACTGTCCAGTGCTACACCACCTGACACCACTACATCCCCGGCATCCCATGCTGCCTCTCGGCCCCTCCGCCAGCTCCCCTGAAGCCGCCTTATCCACGCAGGCCACACGCGATGCATATGTCCCGCTCCGAAGCCCCGACAACCCCTCGCCTGAGCGTTGTGCTCCCGGTCACCCGTGCCACCTCTAACCCATTCGGAAACTGCTTGTTTTCTGTCCTCCACACACCGTCCCACTGATATCTTCCTCGGCCTATCACACCGTGATGCACCCCTCCAGTAGACGCCACCGCCCAGCCGTGTGCCGCTTCGTGCCGCTGCACCCTCCAGCCGGCTCCACCACTACGCCACCCCGATCTTCGGCCACCGCCCTTGCTGGAGCTGGGGCTTCTGTTGGCCACCACAACCACTCTGGTGGGTCAATTTAAAATCTGAAGGCGGATTAGGAATCCTTGGGGCAGGGCCTTCATAGCGCCTACCCTCGATCGACAATCCATCAAGGATTTGGCGCGTCCGAAATTTCTGTCAAAGACAGACAAAGAACGCGTCAAATTTAGAATTAGAAAGGGACTCGGATGGTGGTCGTGTTAGTTTAACCATCATCCCAATTCTAAAATTATATAATTTTGACAATGTATTTGACAAAAACTCATGAAATCGACGAAGGAGTGAAATAACAATAGAAAGCCTTCCTCGATCCAGTTGTTCGTCATTGGCGAAGCCGCTGCAATCCCACTTCGATCTGCCGGAGATCTCTACTTAATCTGGTGAAGAACGGTGAAGAAAGCCGAATAAAGTTTTCTAGAAGGAGAGATATAGAGAAGGGAAAGTTAGGTATTTCCATTAATTTCAACACTCAAGCGAATTTATAAAAACTCACTGAAACTCCACAGACGGTCGTGGATTCTGAAACCTCCGCGCCAGCCTATTTTATATCACGACGTGGAAAAACACCCCATTTCAAACTCAACGGATGTCTCAGATTTCCATACTGATACTTCCTTCAAAGAATAATCGAAAAGAACTCCAGTGATAAAAATCACTAAGTCATTATTTGAAAATAACGATTTTTCCCATGGGTGACATCTTTCACAGCAGGCCCGCGCCCGCAACTTTTACACCTCGCCTAAGGTAAACAGCATGCTCCGGATGAAACTGTGCCCTCGGATTTATGATCTGATCTACCATTTAAGAGATAATCATTCTCACCTCATTAATAGTATAATAATACTTAATATTTTTATAAAATTAATTCTATGCACATCGGGCCTCGTATTCTTACGCCGTCTTCGCACCTAGCTATGAATTATTCAAAGGAATATTCCAAAGTCTGACAGGGCCAGAACCCAAGTGGATACATACTCCCCACCTTTTAACCTTTCATCCTCAAAAATCCATAAGAAGACGGAAAGCAACTAGACTTTCAATTGGGTCTCCCATGCCAGCGTATTCACCAACAAACACCCCTGCCCGAACACATAAGTTAGAGGAACTCATCCACCACACCTCAAACCTATCCGCTTTAGGCTGGAATAACTCGCCCGCACGGTTTTGATCATGTCACAATAATGTGTCTCGTTTGTAGAAGGATCCCTCTTCCTCACGCATTCTAAACATGCCGAACAACACCCACACATAGTCTTATCAACACCCTAAGAAAAACTCAAGAAAACAATATAAAGGGAAGAGTATCGCTAAATAGTGTTTATCAAAACTACTGCAAAAAAGTAGAAATTACATAAGTTATACCTCTATCCATCCGCAGAGCCTCTAGGTCAACAGCCTCTAGGGGATTCAGTTGTCCTCTCCCTCACCCTCGAGCTCCCAGAGTTCAGCGTGGACCACCAGGGGGTGGTCGTGGTGCCATCTCATACCACCTACCATATCCCATTGCTGCACTAGCTCCCTCTCCACGTCTTCCGCCATGCGAACCTCCAAACTCGAGACGTTATCACTGCCAAGGTGGCCTATCGACCGGTTCTCTCTCAGCAGCACGACGGGTAGGAAAATCTCTAGGAAGATTTCCCCGACCGTCGCAAGCATAACACCGCCTCTCCTGCAGCTGACCAAAACTGGCCTGTGTGCCCTGAGCCTCAGATCCTCCATCCTGGGGTCACCTTCTGAAACATTGACCACATCCAAACCCTTGCGGCTGCCACCAGCTAACAGTTGTCGATGTCTCACCTGCCTTGCACCCAACACTGATGGGCTGAATCTGCTTAGCCAGAAAGCTCTCCACAACCATGGCATGCTCCAGCACTCCCGCATATGTGGGAAGACAAAAGGAAGCCACAACTACCCAGATGTCTCCACATAGACCCTTTATGAAGGTCCGAGCCCTAAATAATGGTACTCAAACCATATCCAGGGAGTAGCGCGACAAGTCTGTAAACCTCGCTAAGTACTCTGACAGAGTCATGCCCTCCTTCCAAAGCTGCAGAAGCTACTAAATCCACACTGACCTCAGCATCAACGGATAGAACTCTTCCCTGAAGATCCTATCAGACTCTACCCATGTGCCCATCTCCTCATCATGGGACTGCATCACCAAACTCCACTATCTCCTGACCGAACCATGTATATGGCATGCCACTAGGATCACCATCTGATTTGGGTGTTTCCTCACTAGGTAGAAATCTTAGGTGACTGCTTCGAGCTAGCCATCAGCTGCCTGAGGGTCTGGATCACCCCGAAACCTCATAGGTCACTACCTCTAGAACTCGTGCAGCGCACTGAGCCTGCACGCAACATCATATTTCAATACGGGCACAAGAAACTGCTTGACAGGCGGTGGCTCAACTGGTAGACCACCTAGAGATTCAGCCTCAAAACCTGTTCCCAGGTCCACAACCTCTACATGAGGCGGATCGTCACCACAATCCTACTGTGGAACTCTCGCTGGCAGTCATCATGGAGGCATCCTGAAATACAATCAAGACGCACCATAGACAAAGACTATATCTGGAGAGCTGACTCAAGAAGAACAAGTGAAAACCAAAAACCTTGACCTATATGATGCATGTACCATTATTTCATTACGACTAGTGTCCAAACGTCATGAGTCAAAACGCTGGTTATCAGAGTCCTAGTGAATGGATACGTCAGATGCCGCACCAACACTGGAGTCCATGGCCAAAAATCCAAACTCGAAACATATTGACATTGCTCTTATGCAACCCAAACCAAAATCATAGCTAGACCAGCTACACTCTGAGATCCCAAAGGTGGAACCTCCTCTGATACCACTATGTCACAACCCAAACCAATGGGGTTCAAGCTATGACTCCCCATTCCTGTCTCAAATAGGCAAGAGTTTGGCGACTAGAACCGAGTAGGCTATCACATAGAAGGGAGGCATTAGCCTAAGGTACCTGTACGCATGCACCCACATACACCTCCATGCAACAGTGCATAGATATATAAAACTGAAAGGAAAATCATGCATATAACTAACCCAAAACCAGAGTACATAAAAAGTACAAAAGGAAAAAACAGGGACCACAAAAAAACCACAAAAGCATCCAAACTTCTCTGAAGGAGTGAAATGCTTCCCAAAGCACCTGCTGGTAAGCTCTTTAGCACAACTCCAGTAAACCCCCCCTGGTCAGTCGCACACACTAAGCTCCGCCTGCTCCGGGTCCTCCTGGAACTCCGCCGAAAGGCTTGTGGTCTTCAAAAGACACCAACATTTTCTAGAAAATCCCATGTAGGGGTTAGTATATAAAATACCCAGTAGGCACCCCAAAAACCCCAAAATGAAAGGGAGCAATTGAAAGGTAACATTCAGCTCATCCCAGCCATAGGGAACCCAAACGAGAGAGAAACTCCATCTCGAGACCATCCTCGGCTAAACACGACTCGTCAGCACAGCTTAGGTGTATGCGCATACATATACTATGAGAAATCCCGATATTCTCAAAACACGCACCAAGACTCGTGAGGTTTTGACCTCATAACCTGCAACAGTTACAATATTAGGAGAACACACTCCACGAGCTCTGTCATCCCAGATGACACTCGTCCAAGAGATATACACTCATCAAAAATCGTCATTGAGAACCTCACACTGGAATAGCATAAATAAAAAACTACTCATATAGCGGATCACACCTAGGGTCTTCTAGGCGATACAAAAACCCACTATGGTAACTCATAGATCTCACAGATAGGGGATCACTCCTTGGATCCGCTCGGGGATACCACAACCCGATCTGGTGCTCCAAAAATCACATCACTCAGATAGAGAATCGTCACCCATGTAAAGGTGGTCACAAAAATACCTGAACCCTATCTGGTATAACTCGCGATATAGGGGATCAAACTGACGATGCACCAACCCTACCAAAACCACGCACTGAATAGGGGATCGTATACAAAATGATACCGCAACCCCAAAATAATCCCTAGGCTGAGTAGGGGATCGTATACCAGGACGATTCCATAACCCTACTGCACGGCCCACTGTGTAGGGTATCATGATGATGCCACAAACACTACTAGGTTAACTCGCTAGATAGGGGATCACCGCTCGTGGATAAGCGGTTATAGCAATACTAAGAACCTGATCTAGGGAAAGATTCTAGAAGATCCCACTCCATGCCCACTGGAGGGATTCCTCAACTCTAATAGATTAAACATCCCACCGAGAGGATCAAAACCTATAATAAGGTTGCGATGTCGTGCGAACCCTCGTAGGAAAGAACCATGGGTGTACCCTCAAACACTGTTGATCCAAACATTGCTAACCCGGGCGACCCGCCACAATTCCACACCACGAACCTCCAAGGCCGATACCGTGGCCACAATCACGATCCACGCGGAAAAATATGCATGATAGGCTGTTTATTATCCGGGAATGGACAAACGGTGGAAAATGAACTATTCGCTGAAGACAGCCTTGGTGGGGCCCACACCACGCTATAAAAACTCATCAATCAGATCACACCACTACAAGACCTTCATAAAAACACACCGAAATGTGTCCTCAAATACTCCAAATGGACGTCGGGTGAAAAACCAACATTTCATCATAAAATGTGCATATCGGGACCTGTGGGGCCTGCGTGATTTCTATAGCCTGAGCACTGAAAGGATAATATCAAAAAGTCCAGATGAGATCTAGGATAACTCTTCCGCTAACAGCGCATCAAACGAACGTTCGGTTCGCTAGGCACATCCGTCGCAAGCTTAAATAATAATCTCTTATTATTTAATTAAAGCATTTTGGGTCACCCGCATTCGGGTAAAGATCCCAAAAACCCCAAAAACCATTTCAAAAAGTCAATGTATATGAGACAAAGCCATGGCCGCCGACGACGCGTCATTCAGATGCGGCGTTTAAATGTTATGCCCCCTTGAACAGAAGGGGGCCCAAATTGGGCTAGTCCAACTCGGCCGGCCCGGTCAACTCCGCCTGCCCGCGGCCCAGCCGCGGGCCCGTCCCAGCTCGACGTGGCCCGGTGGCCGCGGCCCGTCTCACCTGATCTAGGCCATGTGGCCCAGTTTGTTTGAACTGACCGCCCATCCTAGTCGGTCTCTCCGTGTGCGCCAAGGACCCGCAGGAGGCAGGTCATGTCTCTTCCACCCCTCGAGGTCAGCGCTTCAGGCCCTCCTCCTGCCGACTGAGCACGAAAGAACTGCTGCCTGGACTGGCTGGTGCTACAATGCCCGACGCCACCACACCATTGGAAACCCATTATGCCCTTCCGCCCCTCCATCATCTCCCCTAAAGATGCCTCATCTTTGTCGGCCGAACATGAACCCGTCGTCCCACTCCGAAGCCCCAACCGCCACTCTCCTGAGAACCGCCCTCACGGCCGCCCGTGTTGCCACTAACCCCTTTAGAATCTGTTCATCCTCCATCCGCTAGACACCGGACCTCCAAGCTCCGCCTCGGCCTACCGCACCATGATGAACTCCACCGGTCGACACCACCGCCCAGCCGTGTGCTGCTTGCAACTGCTGCACCCTCCGTCCAGCTCCACTGCTGTGCCCCCAGATCTCCAGCCACCGCTCTTGCCGGAGTTGGGGATTTAGTTAGCGGCCACAACCACTCTGATGGCCCAATTTCATATCCGAAGGCATATTAGGAATCCTCGGGATGAGGACTTGAAAATGCCTACCCCCGATCAACGATCCATCAAGGTTTTGGCGCGTCTGAAATTTCGGTCGAAGAACGGCGAAGAACGTGTCCAATAAGAGATATAGAACGAGACTTGGAGAGTGGCCGTGTTCATTCTGCCATCATCCCAATTCTAAAATTATAGAATTTAAAAAACGGATTTGACAAAAACTAATGAAATTGATGAAGGATTGGAAAAACAACAGAAAGCCTACCTCGATCTGGTTGTTCGTCGTTGGAGACATTCCCGCTGCTATCCCACTTTGATCCGCTAGAGTTCGCTCCTCAATCCGGTGAAAAACGGTGAAAAATGACGAAGGACGTTCGAGAGAGGGATAGAGATAGAGAATGTAAAGTTAGGGCTTTCCCTTAATTCCAACACTCAAAAAAATTTATAAATACTCATTAAAACGCTACCAGCGGTCGTAGATTCCGAATCCTCCATGCCCACCTATTTTATATCATGCATAGTCAAAACACCCCATATCGAACTCAACGTATGTCTCAGATTTAAATTCTAATACTTCATTCGAATTTTATTCAAAATGAACTCTAGTGATAAAAATCAATGAGTCATTATTTCAAAATGACGACTTTGCCCATGGGTGACATCTCTCACAAAAGGCCCGCGCCCACATCTTTTACACCCCGACTAAGGTAAACAACACACTCCAGACACAACTGTGACCTCATATTTTTTATCCGAGCTACCGTTTATGAGATAACTTGTTCTCGCCTCGTGCATAGTATAAAAAAATTAATATTTTTATAAAATTAATTATGGGAACACCGGGCCTCAGAATCGCACACCGTTTTCGCATGTAGCTCTGGAATTATTCATAGTATTATTCCAATATCTAACAGGTCCAAAAACTTAGTCACTAATTTTAATAGAAATTATTTTTTCACCCTAAGAAATTCAAGAGTTTAATATATCTGTACCACCCATAAACTAGCATAACCTATGAAGATGAAAACTCAACATGATGGTTTAATAGTTGTAGTGAAGTTTCCATTAATTCAGGCATATCATAATATAAATTTAATTAATCATTAAAATAATCATGTTATTCATTCAAGATCCAAGAACATTGATATTTAATGTCACTTCATCAATGTTGTCGTGTGGAATACTTATTTAAAATTGGAATTTGTTCCTATAAGGGAGAATAATATAGATGTGTTTTCAAAGAAACTCCCAAATGAAGGATTTCATAAATACAGATTGAGTTTTGGTATTCAAACCCAATATTTACAAGTATTTTCTATGGTTTAATCATCCCATTTACCTTATTGTCTTTGGATATTATTTTCAAAGGTGGATAAAAATTTACAACATAAATATTTCTATTATTTTTGTCTTCTCATTGATTGTTTATGTGGGGAATATAATATTGGGGTTGTATCTATTGAAATGTTTTAACTTTGAAATATGTTTCTCTTAAAAGAAATCATATTTTTTTGGAGAGTTACTAAATGCTATAAGTTGTGAATTTAGTATGTGTAAACTACCATAATAGTTTATTATAAGTGGTTGTATAAATATTAGAAGGTTTGAAATGTTAATGATGCGATAATGATGTTCCAATTGATGTTTATGAGGATTGTGTTCAGGAATCGATATTTAGATAATTTTTTCAATAGAAAAAATTTAATTATTCATTCAATGGGACTGTTTCCAACACTATTCTCACAATTTCAGGTTTATAATTTTTAAATAGTAGTCATTTGTTAAGTATTTATGCTTTTATAGTGATTTATATTCCATGGTTGGAAACACAATCTAAAGGGGTAGATTGCTGAGACCTAGATGTTCTGAGATGGTTATTATGATAAGCGAGGTTGAAGAATTGATAAAGAGGATATGATTGAGTCAGTTAGTATTTATTCATTATATAAATAAAATTCTATATTAATTCATAAAATTAATTTTCTTGTTCTATGTGTTTACATATCATGAGAAGGATTTCATAATGTTACAAAATTGAAGGACTTGAAGAAGGAGTTACATGCAACAAATAATAGTCCATCATAGTAATAGTGGATTGGAGAAGGAGGCCTATTCTACAACAAATTTCCATACGGTAGTCTACTGACATCGATTCAAGTAATGTTGTAGATGTTGTATTTATGTAGTGGACATCGTGGAATTATTATTATTATATATAATTAACTGAAGTACCTACCATTATTGTTTTTCGTATCCATGTCATTGAGAAGAATAAATATGAGTCATCCACACTATAGTGAAGGAACACATTAAAGAGCAGACTAAGTCAAATTTCAATGATTTTGTAGTATTTGGGAACCCACAACCACAATTGAATTTCAATGTTTTTTGATTTTTGGGAACCCACAACCACATTTACTTCACCACACTACAATTAGTATAATTAAAATATGACTATAGTAATGTGGATGTACCATTTCATATATATGATTTGGATGGTTTTCTGGTTCACTAGATATTTTATGACTAGTGAACCATTACATGTTTTCTACATTGTTTCCTAACGTCGAAGCTGTGTGGAAACCACTAAAAACCACAAGCTAAAGCCATAATGTGCTTGACCGTACTATAAAATCTATTTTTGTGGATAATCTGGGAAGCACATGTAATAATTATAACTTGTATTCATATTCAAAATTGTCTGTTTATTTCAACAAATTTTAACTACTAATTCTAATTTAACAAAAAAATGTATGATATTGGTGATCTCTGGGTAGTTATTCAGTGAGTATATTTTAATTTGAAAAATAAATTCAAAAACAGAATTTTTTAAAGATAGGAAAATTATCTTCTTTTGAGAATAAGGATTTATTGAAAAGATATATATGTGTGAAGAAAAAAAGAAAAAATAAGAATAAATGGTTTTGAAAATTACCATTGATGGAATATATCACCAGAGATTTTATATGATATATAAGTATAGGGAGAGAAATAATGCATCAAAAAATAAAGGCTATATTTGGAAGTATTTCAACATGAAGATACCATGTTTTTTATTATTGTAACTACGAGGGAGGAACTATAATTATTGAGAGAATTTTTGTAACATGAGTAGAAGGATAGACCCTTCTCATTGTACTGACATGTAGAAACATGTAGGTTGATGGATCTTGGTGTAGTCCATAGCATGTAAAGGACTATACTTATCATTTTTAGAGATAAACCTTTTTAATCTTCTTTTACATTCATTTATTTTTTGTTATATAGTGATTAAGAATTAGTATAACATGTGATGATGGTTGTTTCATCATGTAAACATAAAAATAAATTGGATCACTGAGTCTCCCTTAGTGAATTGTTCTTGATCTATGAGGTTCCATTTCTTAAAACCTAGTAGAATAACATGATTGATAGGAGGAAATTCTGCATTGGTTATGGTTGGATCATTGTAGATTTATAGTGTCCTTATTATTTTATTCTAGGGTAAAACTTTGGGGACTACTACATTCCTACAATAATATATTTCATAAAATGTATTCCCAAAGAACTTATATCATAAACTGACCAAAAAAGATCCCATTATGGATTTTATAAGGGCTTGGGGATTTTAAGAACTTTCATGATGAATATATTTGGATAATCTATTCCCCAATTCAATGATATTATTTTTTACTAGATTTTCTAAAGAAACAATGTAATATTATTTCTATTATCATACTAATCCAAAAGTGTTTATTTCTAATTAAATGATTTGTTATCTAGAATAACATAAGTCGAGGTATTAGAATGAGGATGTTAAAGTGATGTTAAAAACTAAAAGATTAGGACTTCTTCCTAGGATAGATGTTGAGTATACTCTAAAAATAATTTCAAAAGAATAGATGACTCAATTTACACAAGAACCCTAAATATACTGTAGGATTTTATAGAAACCCAATATATATATAATACTCAATGAAAGTTATTATGAGGTGATATTTATAAGAGAAAACCCTACTTCCTTTTATGATTCCATAGAGATTAATGGTTCTCAGAAATTGTTAAAATCCACTGAATTAGAAATATACACCATGTACACTAAACTAGTGTAGAACATGGTGGATACACCTTAGTGGGAAAGAACCAGAGGTTGATAGTGGGTTTTCCTTAATAAAACAAACATGGATGGTAGAGTTTATACCAGTAAAGCATACTTGATGGGAAAAGATTATAATAAAATTCATGTTATTTTCTCTAAAGAAAATTTTCCTCCAATTGCGATGATATAACCTAATCAGACATAAAATTACATAACAGATCATTTTGATAATTAGTTTTATTAAATGGATATCAAAACTATATTCACTGATGTGAATACAATCAATGAAATTTTTATGATATATTTCAGTGGTTTTCAACTTCTGAATGATACTACTGAGGTTTTTATGTTTTAATGGTTCGTTTTTTGATTTAATAATTCTTCTTGGAGTTCAAATATCTAGTTTTATGACTCAATCAGAGATTTCGGTTTCATAAAAAAATTATAGGATTCTTTTATATACAAATGTATAAGTGAAATTATTTATATGTTTCTGATATTGTATATAGGTGAAATATTCTTTTTGATATATAATATCCCATCATTAGACTCTATAATGATGTGGTGAGGTAAATGATTCTCGAGGAAACACATGGGAGAAAAAACATAAATATTCGGTATCAAGAATAATAGATAAATGTCTATTATTATTACATAAATAATTCATGAAATATACATTGATAAAGCGATAAATAGTTTTAGCATGGATATATCCAAATAGGTATCTTTACTAATGCTGTATCAAATGAATATTTGGAATATCTAGGATCTTATGAAGTAGTTATGTAGGATGGATTTAATTTCCTGTGTGTGTGTCATATACTCTACATTGTATGTCATGTTGTGTACTCATCTTGATGTTACCTATTCTCTTAATATATCAAGTATATTAGAATATAATACTAATGAGAATGAATAGATTACTATAAATACTATCATTGAGTACCTATGAATAATTAAATATATGTTCACGGTCTTCATAGGTGAGGATGATCTTTTTGTTAAGGGTTACATAGATGCTAGTTTCTAATATGTTAATGTTGATATGAGATAAAAATATGGTTTCATGTTTTTATTAAATGGTGTAGTTATTAGTTAAAAGTTTTATAAATAATCCATCAAGTCATACTCAGTAATATTTAAAGAGTTTATCACTGCAATAGTTATTGTGATTGAAGCTATTTATATTCGGATATTTTATCCTAAACATGAGGTATATTCCTTCTTTAAGGGAGAAATAGATTTTTAATATGAAAATAATGTACTGATTTCTATAGAAAAAGAGCATTGGTTTAACCAAAAATTCAATCACATACTTTCTGAAATTACATCACTTTGAATATGGTATATAATAGATTGATTTAATGGTTTTATATTGAATAGTGATTTTATAATAAACCCAATATTTATTTATTAGTCAATCATTTTACTTAAATTTACATTACCTCAACAATGTAATGATAATATCCTGTTATAGTATGACTTTAGGTTTTCCCCTATCAATTAGTATCAAAATGTATCATGGGTTGGGTTGAAATGTTAATATTTACATGAGTAGTGGAGACTTATTATTTGAAATTAACCATTATATCACTTGGAATTTCATATATTAATTCATATAAATAGAGATTTATAATTATTATAAATCATTTTTACTAGTGCTTTGAATGATACCAAGAATGAGAACCTTTATACGAGATATATTTATTACACAGGTCTTGAGGATTAGCAAATCAGGTGGATATTTTGTAATGATGTTCTGATTGATGTTTATGAAGTTCATGTTATGGAATCTACATTTAGATAATTTTACAATATAAAACATGTCCTTAATTATTTAATGGTCTTTTTTCAAACACTATTCACACTTTAGTAGGCTTGGAATCATTAAATAGTAATCCTTTGATACCTATTTAAGGTTTTATAGTGATTTATATTCTTTTGTTGATAACAAAATCTAAAGGGGTATATCGTTGAGACCTATATGTTCTGAGACAGTTATTGTGATAAGTGAAGTTTATGAATTGAATAAGAGGATATGATTGAGTGAGTTAGTTTTTCTTCATTATATAAATCATATTCTATGTTAATTCATAAAATTCGTTAGCCTGTTCTATGTGTTTATATATCATGAGATGGAGTTCATAATGTAACAAAATTGAAGGAATATAATAAGGAGTTACATGAAAAAAAATCACGGTCTTTCACAGTAATAGTGTATTGGATAAAGAGGCCACTACCACAACCAATTTCCATACAGAAACATGTTGACATCAATATATGTTATTCTATATTATTGGTATCTATGTAGTGGACATGGTGGAATTTTTAGTATTTTATAAAATCATCTTTATTACCAACCATTACTGTTTTTGTATCCACGCCATATAGAATAATTAGAATGAGTTATCCAAACTATAGTGAAGGACCACATCACATAGAATACTATGTCAAATTTCAATGGTTTTTGAGTTTTTGGGAACTCACCACCACATTTCATTTACCACACCACAGTTAGTAAAGTTAATATAGGACTATACCATAGTAGATGGACCATACGATAGATATGATTAGGCTAGTTTTGTGGTTCACTGGATATATTGTGACTAGAAAGCCATTACACATTTACTAAATTTTTTCCTAATGTGGATGTTGTGTGGAAACCACTAAAACCCAATAGACAAAACCATAATGTACTTGACCATAACATAGATTCTATTTTTGAGGCTAATCTGGGCTGTACAAGTAGGAATTCAAAATAGGCTTTGTATTCAAAATTTTCTTGTTATGTCAACCTATAATAACTACCAAATATAATTTAAAATAAAATTTAATGATAATGATGATCTCTGGGTGGTGATTCAAGAAGGGGATTTTAATTTGAAATTGAAGTTCAAAAACCAAATTCTTTGAAGATGGTATTGTGGGATTTTTTTGAGTAGGGGGAATCATAGAAAATAATTATATTTGTTAAGGAATAAATAAAAAATAAGAATAAATGGATTTGAAAATTAACATGGAGTGAAGATATCACTAGAGATTTTATATGATAATAAAGAATAGGAAGAGAAACAACGCATCAAAAAAATATACGCAATGTTTGTAAGTATTTCAACTTGTTGATACCATGTTTTTTATTTTTGTATAAATAAGGGAAGCACTGTCATAGTTGGGAGAATTTTTGTAACATGAGTAGACAGATAAACCCTTCTCATTATAATAACTTGTAGAAACATGTGGTTTGATGGATCTTGATTTATTCTAGAGGATGGAAAGATCTATCCTTATCATTTTGATAGATAAACATTATAAATATTCTTATCCATTCATTTATTTTTTGTTAGATAGTGATTAAGAATTAGTCTAATATGTGATGAGGGTTTTTTCACCATGTAAACATAAAAATAAATTAGATCACTATTTATCCCCAAGTGATTCATTATTGATACAAGAGGTTTTTTTTCAATAAAACATTTTAGAAAAATATGTGTGAGAGGTGGAATATTACAGTATTGGTTATGGTTTTATCATTGTTGATTTATTGTTAAATTACTATTTTATTCTAATGTTAAACTATAGAGACTACTAAATTCCTACTAGACTATATTTCATATAATGTACCCATAAAGAATCTATATCATAAATTGACCCTGAAAGATCCCATTATGTCTTTCATAAGGACTTTGGGATTTTATGAACATTCATGATTAATATATTTTGATAATACATTCCCCAATTAAATAAAATTATTTTTTATTTTTTATCTTAAGGAAAAAATGTAATATTATTTCTATTATCATACTAATCCAAAAGCATTTATTTCCTATTTAATTATTTTTTATATGGAAGCATAGAAGTCTAGGTGTTAAAATGAGTAAAGTTAAAGTGAAGTTCAAAACTAAAAAAAAGACTTATTCAATATATAGATGTTAAGTCTACTTTAAAAAGTGTTTCAAAAGAAGAGATGACTCAATTTACATGTGAACCATGAAGATATGGTAGGGTTTTATAGGAACTCAATATATATATATAATTCTCATGGAATATTATGATGAGGTGGAATTTATATGAGAAAAACCTACTATATTTTTTGTGGACATCATGTGTAATGGTTCTTATAAATGGTTAAAATCTATAGAATTAGAAATATACAACATGTACACTAACCATGTGTAGAACATGGGTGATACACCTTAATGAGTAATACCAATAGGTTGATAGTGGGTTTTCTATAATAAAACTAACATGGATAATGGAGTTTTTCACAAACAAATCATGAATGATGGGAAAGGTTATAAAAAATTTCATGGTATTTACTCTAAAGAAAAATTTCCACCAATTTTGATAATATAAGTTATTCGGATATAGAATACCATAACAGATCATTTGGATATTGAGATATATTAAATGGATATCAATACTAGATTCCTTGATGTGAGTTTACTCAATTTAATTTTTATGATATATCTCAATGGTTTTGAACTTTTCAATGAGTATACTATGGTTTTCATGTTCTAATGGTTCATTTAAGGATTTAGGAATGCATCATGGAGTAAAATATCTAGTTTTTTTTACTCAATTAATGATTTTGGTTTCATCAATATTTTGGAGGATTATTTTATATACCAGTGGATTAGTGAAATTATTTATGAGTTTTTGATATAGTATATAGATGACATATTCGTTGTGATATGTAATATCCCATCTTTACACACTATAATAATGATGTAAGGTAAATGATTCTCAATTAAATACATGGTAGAAGTAACATAAATACTATATATGAAGATTTATAGAAAACATCTATTATTTTTATCAAAATAATTCATGAAATATACATTGGTGAAGTACTAAATAGGTTTAGCATAGAGATATCCAAATATATAACTTTACCAATGTTGTATCTAGTGAATATATGAATATCTATGATCATATTAAGTAGTTATTTAGGATGGATTTAATTACCTATGTGTGTGTTATATTCTCTATCTTGTATGACACGTTTTTTACTCATCATGATGTAACCTATTATCTTAGTACGACAGGTATATTCCAATATAATACTAATGAAAATGAATGGATTACTATAAATATTATATTTGGGTACCTAGGAATAATCAAATATATGTTCTTGATCTTCATAGGAGAGGTTGATCTTTTTTTGAGGGTTACACAGATGCTAGTTTCCAATATGTAAATGTTGAAATGAGAAAACATAAGGTTTTGTGTTTTTCATAAATGGTGTAGTTATTAGTTATAAAATTTAAAAATAATCCATCAAGGCATACTCAACAATATATGTGGCCTTTATCACTACATAAAATGTTGTGATTGGAGCTATTAAGATTAGGAATCTTGTTCTTAAACATGAGGAGGGTTCCTTATTCAAGGGAGAAATAGAGATTTACTATGAAAATAATTGATTTCTCAATCCAATGAGCATTGGTTTCACCAAATAATCAAACACATACTTTATAAAATTCCATCTCTTGGAATATTTTACACAATAGGTTAATTTAATGTTATTATATTGAGGAACTATTTTATATTAAACCCTATATTTATTTAGTAGTCTATCATTTTACTACAATTTTCATTACCTCAACATTTAAATGATTATATCACATAATAGTATGACATTAGGTTTTCCCCTATCTATTAGCATCAAAATGTATCATGGGTGTTGTTGATATATTAAGATACACATGAGTACTGGAGATAAATTATTTGAAATAACCCATTATATCACATCGAATTTATATAGTAATTGATATAAATAGATATTTATACTTATTATAAATCATTTAAACCAATGGTTGGAATGATACCAAGAATGAGAAATTATATAATGGGTATATTTAGTACAAAAGTCTTGAAGATGAGCTAATTAGGTGGGGGTATATTTCATATGTTTATGATCATGTTATTGGTTGGAGCTCAATGAAGATAATATGTTTTCCACTCTTGTAATATAAGAAAAACATTTATCCCTTGCGTTAATTAGTTAGAATAAATGCATGGCCTTGATTAAAAGGGTCACATATTATGTGTTCAATAACTCAGAAGATGGGAATGTAAATTTCTTTTCCCTTAAATGACTAACTTGTGATGTATTCATCTACACAGTAAATATTTTCCAGAGAATCAATAATGTATGAGATGGACTATACTCGTTTGATGTTATCCAATGTCTAGTGGTGACATTATGCCGTAAAAAAAATATATTATATTAGTATACATATTATTTATATGTAAAATATTTCAGTGGTCATGTTTATATGACATATGATAATATTTTAAAAATATCAAACCAATCCACTTAGTAGCATTAGTTGATCAAATGATTTTCTAGATGAGGATATTTTCATAAATCTATAAAATAGGGATTTCATGAATGTTATCAATGATATTATGGTGTATAGGGCCAAACAGTTAGAACATTGGCTAAGGATTAGCTTTTGGAAGATGTTTTTATTTTAAATGAAGGTAGTTTGATAATCATAATCTAAAAGAGTTTTAGATGGATTTCTAAATACTTAAGTAGTTTTCCATTAAATCTATATGAGACTTATTTGATGTTATATATTGTTCGTTATAATACAAATCTATAGTTATTATATCTTACGATATCCTTGGAATCATAACACACAATATACAGGGGATTTATATCAAGGATTATGATTGGACTATTTCATATGGTGGTAAAAGATTCCACAAGCTACCAATATCATAACATATGAATAGAATACAACATAAAATTTCATGGTATGAAATCGAGTTATATATACTCATTTTATCCTTTTTGGTTTCCTCAGTATTGAATCAATATAAATGCACCATTTTATATAATTTCTTAGTTGTATTCATTCAAAAAATAAATGAATGAAATGCTATAATGAACTAGTGTATGTATTTTATGAGATGAAATTTCATATGAAAAATTCACTATATTTAATTAGGATTATATGGGGTGAGCTATAAACGGAATAGTTCCCATCATTGGTTGCGATCTCTCGTTGAATTAAATTATATAAATATCTATATTGTTTCTTGATCATCAGATATCTCACAGAGATGATTGTAGTTCTCCTTAGATGATCAAGAGTCTTAACAAAATGATCATGAATCTAGGGGTAGTGTACCACTTATTGAGGTAGGAATATTTACTCTAATGCTTCAATAATCCCAAAAAATGTACTATATCCATGATTGAGGATAGATGTTTCAACATGTTAGGTACCACTGATACACCTATTAATTTTTTTTGTGTCCTTCATATAGTGTTTGTTGAATTTATATTGCCCATATATTGGATTATTTCAACTACCGTTGATCATCAGATGATATCCCAAAATTCATTCTTTTTGTGTGGAGTTTCATGGAAATTCTACTATTAATCCTCTATGATTATGTTCTCTTCCAAGGTCTCATTGTTTTTCATCATGATTATAAAAAATCCACAAGAAGAGTTCACCCCTCTCATGAAACCATCACAGAGGGTGCATAGGGTAATCATATAAAGTCTCACTTCTTCCAAGATGTTAATTTTCCCAAATATCTTGCCAGTAACTTTTCCATCTGGAAGAGGAATGGATTCATTAATGTACGTAAAAATATCCACAACATCAACCACTAATTACCAAAGGGTGAATTCTAAGTCTCAATCATAGAGTTTTTTATTGATGAAATGGTGGGATTAGAAGTGACCCCCTTCATGGATAGATAGTCCGAATAAAATTAAATGCATATATAATGTGAAGAATCAAATTGTACGTATTTTGGACCACGTATGAAAATGTACTATTATCAGGTTATTATTTTTATCTAAAGAAATTTGGGGACCCTAATCGGTAGGAAATGAATTATATTTTTAAATATTTCATTTGGATTATAGTGAATTTTTTGTGGAATTATCTATCCTAATATCTCTATAGTGACATTGAACATGAGGTGGTGTTCCCCAAAATAAAACAACAATGTTTGAGGATGATGAAGATCTAATTAACATTTTGAGTAAATTTCAAAAAAAATTATCGCTTTTTTACTTTACTATAATGGCTTTGAGGTTGTTCTCTAAATATCCAAATTGATACTATAAATTCCCCTCATTGAAATATCTTTGAACTGATATGAAATCCTAGCTTATTATTACATAACATTTCTTTACATTAAAAAAATAGGATCTTTATAGAGTAGTATCTTGGAAAAAAGGTATATAATACATGAAAAGAAAAAACATAATTTTAATACTATTAAAAGGATTCATGTAATTTTAATCCTTAGTACACTTATAACATATCATAACCTAGAGACATATATCAAAGGAAATGGTGATATGAAGTCAAAGTGAAAAAAACAATTGAAATATTTTACAAGTGAAATTGAGAGATATCAATTAGATCATCAGGAATGTCATAATGGAATGATAAAGATGCATATAATAGCAATAATAACTTGAATCATAACTTGAAAATGTTGAAAAGTAATTTAATTTAGACATTTATAAGCATATCAATAAGGTAAATCCCCAAGGTTTCATAAATATTACCAAGGTTATTCAACAATGTTTCATAAAAATTACCAAGGTTGTTCCCCAAGGTAGCATACAACTTGTCATCACTAGAGATTAATTTATTTACCTAATACATTGGAGTGATATTAGGTAGAAACTTTAATAGGTATATATTTTCATGTGATCCATATATATCATAACCAAACATTACAAAAAAACCCAAAGTGAATAAAATAAATGGGTTTCATATCAAAATCATGGCATTTTAAAATGTACTTAAAACATGATTTTTATATCATTCTAAACACACCAAAAATAAAGGAGGGTTTCATGTATTTTCTTTCTAGAATGAAGTATATAATTTTGGAATATATATAAATACCATTAAAGAAGAAATAATTTTGGGTATTCATGAAATAAAATGAATTATTTTCATGAAAATAAATATAAGTTTTGAGAAGAAAATTCTGCAGCATAACAGCTATATAACATGGTTTTAGAAAATTTTTAAAATAGAGGGGACGAGAGTAAAACACTCATAAATAACTCATAATATTTTATATTTATAGAATAAAATATAAATAATATCATGGTATGGATATTTTAATAACATACCACACGAAAAGGTAACTTGGGAGAAAAGAGAATATGTGATTTCTTTTACAAAACATTGTCAGCCTGACAACATCCCATAAAAGGAGATTTAGAAAATTAATTGATGAGAGAAAAAAAGTATCTAAACACATTTATATGAAATGGAAAATAAGTGGGATATATAATATCATACCCCAATGTAAGGAAATTGGAATTAAAATACATAACATAAAAGAAGTGTTGACTAAAAAGAATCCTGAATGAATCCCTTACCATGGAGAGTAACTTAAAAAACTCAAAGGTTGGGACCTTGGGGGATTACGGTAACCTTGGGAGGACTCATTTTGAGGTAAAAAGACCAAATATTTATTGAGATAAAATTTTGAATGAATGTAATGAAGGAATGGGTTAGTATTTATAGAAAATGTGAGTGAATATTTTATTAATTTCCAAGGGACATCTCATTAGTAGTACTTGAAAAACCATGGGAATTGCCTTGGTATTTTCCCATGGTATTGGCCACTTTGAACACATCATAACATATTTTATGGAGAAAAAGTTGACAATAATTATTACAACATTATTACATAATTAATGATGTCATTAAATATAGTAAAACTCAAAATTCTATTTTTATTATTTACCCAAAATTAAAACATTTTATAAAAATATCATAAAATAACCATAACCTAATATTGATGCTCTGAATTAAAAAATGAAATTCATTTTATGAAAATAATTTTCTAATTATGTTATATTTAATTTTTAAGTAAAAGCACAATTTACCCGTAAAAATACCAATACTTAACTAAAAATTTCTGAAATAGTTATTTACTTATACTATTATATCATATTACCAATTAAGATGACTAAATTATATTTATTCTTTATTAAGTGAGGTTACTGATCCATTTTTCACGTTATTATTCATATGGGTAATATTATTATTCATATTTTACTATTCACTAAAAAATAAGTTGATCTTATTTGAATCAAAATTTATTACTAATCAAAACAATAGGAGACCATTTTTTGAAAATCATTTAACATTATTGATTATTTAATGTATAAAAAAAGATTTAAAATACTTTTTTTTAAAATATTCATCAACAATATGGAACTTCTAGCAATTAATCCTATATTTATTTTGACATTTGAAATTAAATTTTTTTTTACCTTAATAATAAATAAAAATTTTATTTATATATAAGGATTACACAATGTAACTAATGCCTCATTACATATACCCTTATAACACCTACATAGGACTAAAGCATAATGTATGCAATGGTGATATAATTTTGGGAGGATCAAACAACATTTCCTAAGTGGTGATTTCTATCAGCTCGAACTTCTCCAGAAGGTGATTATGTTTGCACTTAATATATTGAATCTCATCTTGGGATTCATCTAGAGAAAATATCAGTGATTCTACCTTCTTCCAAAGATCCAACATATGGGATTCATACAACCCGATTCTACTGGATGTTGCCATCGACTCTTCTTTTTTGTATTAATTAACCATGATCATTTGTATTTATAAAAAACAATCATAATGTTAAGAATATAGTTTCCAATGATCATATTGACCAATTTTCACAAAACGGCCGAAACCTAGTGATCTTATTTTAATTATACTCCCTTCATTAATAAAAGGATGTACTATTGTTTTGTATAAAATAAAATAACACACAAATTCAGGAAACAAATATTATTCAAAAGTATATGTCGTTACATTCTTCCCCCCTTAATAAATTTCAGCCCCAAAATATTAACTCATACCATCTAAAGAGAAATTTTGTGCGTAATTTAACCTCATAGACTCCTCTGGTTCCCACGTCGATCCTTCACATTTTTGGTTCCTCCTCAACACCTTAACAAGGCATGCAGTCTTTTTTCATAGAACCTTGTCTCTATGATCTATGAACTCCACCAGCTGCTCCTCATAAGAGAGGGTATGTTTCAATTGTAGAACATCTAGATTTAGTACATGTGATGTGTCAAGTATGAACTTCCTCAAGAGGTATACATAGAAGACATCATGAACTTGTCCTAGATTTGGAGGAAGTGAAAGTTGATAAGGTACTGCTCATACGCAATGAAGGATTTAATAGGGGCCAATGTTCCTAGGGATGAGCATCCCTTTCCTCCCAAACCTGATGACTCTCTTCCAAGGTAAAATTAGAGGAAATAATTTGTCACCAACATCAAACTCCAAGTCCTTTAGATGGTTGTTGGAATAGTAATTTTTCCAACTCTGAGCATCCTAAATGTGTTGTTGGATGGCACGCACCTTTTCTGGCATCTCTTACAGAAGATCAGGGTCAAGAATATTTCTCTCACCAACTTCATATGAACAAGTATGAGTTCTACATCGCTTCCCATATAGAGATTAATAGGGTTCCGTTTGAATTATTGAGTGGAAGTTATTGTTGTAAGATAACTCAATAAATGATACATGTTAATTTCATCCTCCCTTAAATTCCATTGAGCATGTTCTCAACATGGCCTCTAGTGTTTCAATAGTGTTTTCAAATTTTCCATCAATTTGGGGGTGATAGGTCCTATTGAAATTCAATTAGGTTTTCACAGCATGTTGAATTATTCTCTATAATAATGATGCAATCCTTGGATCATGATCAAATATGATATAATGTTGAACTACATATAGACTTACCACTTCCTTTACATAAATCCTAGAACGTTGATCAAGAGGGAAATATTCCCGAATATAGATAAAATGAGTATTAGTGGTGAGATGGTATACTATAAACCATATCACATTAATTCCTCTGTAAGTACATGAGAGACCAGAGACAATGTCGATTGGGAAATTATCTCACTTACATGATAGTATGGGTAGTGGTTGTAATACCCCTTTAGGATGTTTTCTCTGTTCCTTCACTTACTGACATACCAAGAACCATGTAGTTTAGTCATAAAACTCCCTTTTCATATTATCCCACCAAAAATGATCATGAAAGTCCCAATACATTTTCGTGTTTCTAGGATGTATAGAGAATATAGAGCTACGAGCTTCATCAATTATATCATTCTTTATTTCTACAATAGACGAAAATCATAGTCTTGTATGAAATTTCAATACACCTTCTAGATCAATATAGAACTCAATAAACTACCCATCCTTCATAGCATCAAAAATATTTTTTAACAAAGGATACATTTTCTAATATTTCATGATCTTCTCTAATAATGACGGTTTAGAAATCATTTGGGTTATGATGGATGATGTCCCTTTTCATATAATTCCCATGTCGAGGTTTATAAGGTTATTGATCAAAGGACCTATTTAAATCCTCATCATGGATAGAACAATTGTGTATTTCCTACTTAATGCATAAGTGGAATTGTTTTATCTTCTAAGATTATAATGAATTGAACAATCATAGTCTTTAAGAAGTTCCAACAATCTCATCTCTCACATGTTAAATTACTTTTGTTTGAAAATATTCTTCATACTTGGATGGTCTGTTTATATATAACATTTATCCCTATAAATATAGTGCCTCCATCTCTTCAAGGAAAAAACAATCGCAGCCAGCTCACAATCTTGCATATGATAGTTCTGCTCATGAGTCTTAAACTGTCGAGATGCATAATCAATGAATTTTTTATTTTTCATGAGGACACACCCAATCCCTTTTAGATATACATCACTAAAAATAACTAATCCATCTATAGTTGAGGGCATAGTTAATATGGGTGTAGTGACCAATATCTTCTTTAACTCATGGAAACTATCCTCACACTCCTTTGTCCTGATGAACTTGACCCCTTTTTGAGTTAACTTGGTTAATGGATTAGAACGCTGTGAATGGTTTTTCACAAAAATCCCAAAATATCCCACTAACCCAAGGAAACCACAAATATCAGTTATTGGTGTAGGCTAAGACCCCTCCTATACAAAAATTGTCTTGGCATCTTCAATAGTGATTCCTTCATTGGTTAAAATGTTCCCAAAGAAAGCATCTTGTTGTAACCAAAATTTTCATTTTCTGAAATTTCCAAAAAGCATCTCATTCTATATAGTTTTCAAAATAACCCTTTTATGATCCTCATGCTCCTTGCTACTTTTGTAATATATTATAATATCATCAATAAATACTACCAAAACGTTTTCAAGGTATTCCATAAAGACTCTATTCATAAAATCCAAAAAATATAGCAGGAGAATTAGTCAAGCCAAAGGGCATAACAAAAAAATAATAATGCCCATATCTAGATTGAAAGGTAGTTTTTGAAATAGAATCTATCTTTGCATTCAATCGATGATAACATGGTCAGTGATAAATCAGAGAGAAGAATTAACCCCAAAAAATTTGGTCAAATCAGTCATCAATTCTTAGTAGAGGGTAATTTTTCTTCACTATGATCTAGTTCAATTATATATAATCAATGCAGAGCCACATTGATCTGTCCTTATTATTCACAAAGAAAATATGTGCTCCCCAACGAGACAAACTTGGTAATATAAAACCATTCTCCAAAAGATCTTGGAGTTCCTTATTTTATAATTCCAGCTCCACATTTCTCAACCAATATGGGGTCTTTGGTATCAGATGAGATCCATGTATGAGTTCAATTGTTAACTCTACCTCAATTTATAGAGGAGGTCCAGGTAACTCCTCAAGAAATGCGTCATTTTATTTCTGGATGATGGGGACATTTCTATTATTATACTATCATTTACTTCTTTTTATTCACTGATAAACTCCATAAATAAGGTTATAGGATGTTCTTATAGACAAATATGAGGTTGAGATATATTATCTTAGAAGATAACTACACGTTTCCAATTCCAGACTACCGAGATTTCCTTTCTTCTTGATTTGATCATAGCATTATACTATGAGTGCCAGCCCACCCATAGTGTAATGTCAAATTATAAAATGTTAATGACTAATAGATTTGTGATAAGATTGTTCTCACTAGAGTAAATAATAGTGTTTCGAAATACAGTTGATGCCTGGATAGTACCACCAGGTGTCGTGACTAATAACTCTACTTATAGTTATTCGGGGGTTGATTCTAAATTCCCGGAAGACATGGAGTAAATAAAGGAATGCGTAGAACCACAATCAAGAAATGTGATTTCTAGAATTGTGATAACAAAAAGAGTACCTTCCACCACATCATTTAGATATTCATCATCACCTATAATTATAGAAAAATCCCAACATTTCTCCCTTGTCCATTGTTAAGCCTGATGGTGATTCCCCTCAACTTCCCTCAGATTTATAAAATTATTGTCAAAGTGTACACGATGTCTGCACTTATAGAATTGACTTTAGGTCGGGTCTTCACCATCTTCCCTTTTTTTTAGTGTTGGTAAGTTAAGGATTCACCTCACCATGGTAATTCCTCGTTTTATGGACATCTCTTCCACACAAGTAGCACTTCCTGCACCATAGCAACTTTTTTCCCGAATGGTTCTTCCCAAACTTATTACACATGCGTTGTTTCACTTTCTTGACTCCTCTTACCTAATAAAAGCTCCCCACTATGATTTTAGACATCAATATCTTCTATAAATTGTATTTATGATACCACTGCATCTCGTTAAACTCTAGTTCAATATTCATAGGAATCCACACAGTCTCCTCATAGCTATCATAATCGTGGATGGTTATATTCTTCTTTAGATGTGGTGTTAGTACCCCAAATAATCTATCAACTGTACAATTAGGATACATGATAGAGCTTGAGGTGTAATGGTAATGTCTTGTGAAGTTCATCTCATGGCATCAAACAGATTCATTCTTCATATGCTTCAACTCTAGAAAATATTTCTCCATTTTTGTTATCATTAAACGATGGAAATAGTTATTGAAGAGGATACTTATGAAATATTCCCACTCTATAGCTTGAAACTCCACTCTTGTACTTTTGATTTTAATCCATTCAAACCAATTATCATCTTCTCCCTCTATGTAGTAGAAAAATAGGTTTCCCTTCCCTTATTCAAAAAAATGGAGCACAGAAAAGATCTTCTCAATAGAGCTGGTCCATTGTTCAGAAATCACTAGGTCAATAGATCCACTGAATTTTGGTGGTAATTGACACATAAAGGACTCAACATAATGTTGTTACCTTCATGGTGAAATTAGCCTCTCAACTAGATTCGAGTAATTTCTCATAACTTGTGTTAGTTAGTTTATCATTCTCATGAAAGTTTCCATTCTAGCTTCCTTCAGAGGGATGTCAGTGCATGATCCATTTCAGTTACCATTTGCATGGTTTATCTTATTTCCATCCATTTTTTTAAAAAATAATACCTTAGTGATAAGATTATTTCATTTACAAATATTTTAACAATAATGGATTTTTATGTCTTATAACATTATTCTTAAACATATAATTCTTTAAAAACAATTACATTTCTCTATAAATCCTTCATAATGATTAATAAAATTTTTATGATGAACTAAAAATATCCCCCGGGAGTGTCAAACCAGGAGTGCAGCAAGGCCTATTGCCCTGTACATGGATACCCCTAGTCAAGCTCAAAACTCCTAGTCGAAGGTTTCACTCCTAGGAACATCTGTGCCAGAGCCACATCCTCTTTTTATTATCCAGACATAGATTTATTTGTTCGGAAACCACATAATTAATATTTCACCAAAATAATAGGATGTTATCTTATATTTAAAATTTTCCATAGGGATATTCCTAATTTTTTCATAGCCTAATTCCCACAAATAAATAAACTATACATTGTTACAAACTACTGTATCCCACCTTCTTATTAAATAACATTTAATTACATTACAAACAGAGGATCTTTAAAGATTAGTGTCTTGAAAAAAGGTACATAATAAATGAAAATATATAAAATTATTTTAGTCCTCTTTGGAATCTTGAAATGTTCATCCTAAGTACACATACTACATGTCATGTCCTAGAGACATAAATCAACAGAAAGGGTGTGCATAAGTCCTAGTAAATAAAACTAGTGAAACAGTTTACATGTGAACTTGAGCGATATCAATAAGAGCATGTGGAATATCATAACGGAATGATAAATAATCATATCAAATAAATAAAAACTTTATTAATAACTTGGAAATGTGTATACAACATTAATTTTATACATTAATAAGTATATCACCAAGGTCCATCCCTAAGGTGTCATAAAAATTACCAAGGTATCATAAAACTTGTCATATCTAGAGATTAATTTCATCTACAAATACATTAGAGATATACCAGGGAAAACCATTAATATGTATTCATTTTCATGAGATCTACATAGATCATAACCGAATATTTCATAAATAACCCAAATATAATTAATGAAATGGGTTTCATATCAAAATCATGATGTTTTAAAAAGTGCTTAAAACATGATTTCTGTGTCATTTTAAACCCATAGAAAAGGAAGTAAGGATTCATATATGTTATTACCAATAATTAAAAAGTTCATTTTGACAGCTATATTAATACTATTAAGTAATAAATAGGTTTGATTACTCACAATATAAAATGAATGATTTTCATTAAGAAAATATTATTTTTGAGATGAAAAATTTACATCATAACAGCTATGTAACATGGTTTTAGGGAACATTAAAAAAGAGAGGGGACAAGTTTAAAACACTCATAAATGACTCATAATACAGTATAGGGATAGAATAAAATTTAAATATGATCATGGTATGGAAATTCTAATGACATTCCACATGAAAAGAAAACATGAGATAAAAGAGAGGATGTGATTTCTTTTACGAAAATTCGACATCCTAACGACATCACATAAATAAAATTAAGAAAATGAATTGATGATAGAAAAAGGTAATATCATCATATGTACATAAAAATTTTAGCAATAGGGATATATAATATCATACCTCAACATATGAAAATTTAAATTCAATGACATAACATAAAATAAGTGTTGACTAAAAAGGAGGGTGGAAGGTTCCCTTACGTTGAAGAGTAACTTAAAAAATTAGAAGGTTGGGACATTGGAGGGGCTTGAGGGGACCTTAGGAGGACTCATTGGGAGATAAAAAGAAAATAGATAATTTGAGAAATAATTTGGAATGAATGTAATGATGGAATTGGTTGGTATTTATAGAAAAATTGGGTGAATATTTTATTGACTTACAAGGGACACCTCAATAGTGGTTTTTGCAAAACCATGGGCTTACTCGTGGTATTTTCCTATGGTATTGGCCACATGGGACACCTCAAAACAAATTTTACTTTAAAAAAATCAATTAGAATAATTACATAATTATTACATCATTAATGATGTCATTAAATAAACCAAACCTCAATACTGCATTTTTACAAATCACCAACAATCAAAACATTACATTAAAATATCATAAATTCACCCTAACTTAGTATTGATACTCTGAATTCAAAAATGAACCCCATTTTATCAAAATAATTTTATAATTATGAGATATTTAATTTTTATGTAAAAACACTATTTATCAAAAAATACTAATACTTCACTAATTTTTTCTGAAACAGTTATTTACTTATGCTGTTATATAACATTAGCAATAATAATGCCTAAATTAAATTTATACATTCATAAGTGAGGTTACAATTCCATTGGCCACATTAATATTCTTAAGGGTAAAATTACCATTCAGAAATAACTATTCACACGACATTAATTTGATCGTATTAGAATCTTAACTTCTTACTGATCAGAACTATAGAGAGACATTTTTTTAAAATAATTTCTCATTTTTAATTTTTTAATGTATAAAATAACTATTCTAAAATACCTTTATTCCAATATTTATCAATAATATGGAATTTCAATAAATACATCCTATATTTATTTTGACATTTTAAATTCACAAATGTTACCATAATAAGAAATAAAAATTTGATTTTCAAAAAAGGATTACAAAAAAAAATTAATTCATCCTTACATATCCTCTAATAACACCTGCATTGGACTTAAGAGTAAGGTGTGCAATGGTGATAGAATTATAAGGAGGGTCATACAAAAAATCCCTAGTGGTGATTTCAATCATCTTGAACTACTCCTGAAGGAGATTATGTTCAAGCTCTATATATTGATGCTTGGATTGGACTTGGTCTAGAGAAAAGCCCAGTGAGGCTACCTTCATCCCAAGCACTGGCAGATGGGATTCATACAACCCGATTCTACTGGATGAGGCCATCAACTAGTCATTTTGTATTAATTAACCATGATCATTTTATTTATAAACAATAATCACAACGTTAAAATTATAGTTTCCTATAGTCATATAGACCAATTATAATATAATATTCGAGACCCAATGGTCAAATTTTAATTATACTCACGTCATTAAAACAAGGATATATTTTTTATTACAATCTAAAATAACACACAAATTATAGAAACATATATTATTTAAATGTTTGAGGTATTATATCTGAGAGGACTCTAAGGACACCTCACATAAATTCGTAATTTCACTATGAATATTGTGGGAAATTTTTTCCTTTTACCAAACTAATGATGAAGGGAATAACTCAAAAAAATAATTTAAATTTTCAATGTGCAGTAAAAAATATTAAAATGTATATTTTTTTAACATCTAGTCTTCATCATTCCAATTAAAAGAAAAAAATGATCATTTATGTTGTAGCTTTGGAGTGACCTCTCTGTTCCATTTATTCATAGAATAAGGGTAGGGTAAAAGAATCTATATTATACTACATAAGCTAAAATATATTCTACACTGAAATAAAGTATTGAGTGGTTATGAATAATTACCTTATCCAAATAATTATAGTGAAAAACATTATACATGTAGAACCATGATGTCTTTTAGATTTATAAAATGGTTCAACAAAATTAAACTCAATATTCCAATTTTTGATAGATATTTGGCTACATAGTTCATTTTATGAAAATAATTAAATGCTTAGTTCATCTCAAAGAATGATATCAATGGAAAATTACAAGTTTAATTTTTTATGGCCCATTTTACTCAATAAGAATTAATTATATATATTGAACCTCTTGATGAAAACGTTTTGACCATTAGTGATCCTTCTTAAAAAATGGGGAGATATTTTTATGTTTCATCCTATATCCCTACTTTTAATATTATATACTACCTTAAATTAAATAAGGGAATATTAGGGAAAGTGATTATTTTCATAATGATGTTTCTTCTTCCATACCCATTTTTATCCTCAAATGTATGTACTAACCATGAAATGTAATACCAAGACATTTTCACTGTCCAAGAATTGGATATCCAATTTGTGGTAATAAGCCCCAATTTTAAGAGTGAGTCATATTTTGATATCAAAAAAATCAAAAAATAATATTCCATCAAGAATGAGAAGTTAATTCCCTTACATGATTATACCTGAGAGTTGATGGAAAAATTTACCATCAAGATGATGGTTTCTTATACCCTTTAGTTGTATACTACCCTCATAAATTAATTATCTAATATTGTGGCCCCTCTTTTTGAGCCATATAATGATGAGATGATCCTTCATGTTATGAGTCATAAATTTTCCTCCCCATTTACCAGTACATATATAACATAATTGGATGATGTCATTCCCACTATGTCTCAATTTGAATCCCCATTATAATAGAAATAGGTTCAATTTTCATGTATTTAATAGATCAAATATTATCTCTAGTATAGAACTCTTTTACATGACCGAGCTAAAAAAGTGATAATTTGAAAATAAACTATGAATTTCATCCTCATAAAATGATAAAATTCCATGGAAATTATTTATATTCATATCAATATTGGGGTTCTCCTCTTGAGAATTGAGGGAAGGAATTCCTTGAAGTCATGTTGTATGTACAACCTAGAACATGTGGGTCTCATCGAATGATAACCAAAATCCCCCATCAAATTAGGATACATGGATAATTCTTTCCATCATTGAGTCAAAAGTATTTAGAATTTACATATAAAGTCCATGTGTGTCAAATTAATAAAAATTTTATACCAAAATCCCTATATGTGATTTGTTTTTATGGGAATCCATTACAATTTTTTATTTGGGGAATGTATATTTTAGGCTTTTATCCCCCAGTGATATATACTTACATCATATTTATCTTGATTCCCATGGATTTCATTACCATATAGAATGAATATGTAAAATTTTATGAGGTTATGAAAAAATACATCAGTTCCTTTGTAAATTACAATATCATGAGTAAAGTTATATCCAAACATTTTCACCACAGTGATAATGGAATTAATTTCTATGCGCATGTTTTTTAAATAACTACATGATTTGTTGGATTTATTCTAACCACTATTCTACCTATCATTCAACTACTAATTGGAAGATATTGAGTTTCAATAATACCATGTACAAACCATTTTAGAAGATGGTGAGTATAGAGACCCAAGCTGATTATACATAGATATGAAATCATTTTTTATGAATATTCTTCACATTAAAAAAGTGCATGCCCAAGGACCGTAACATTTTCGTGAATTTGGAAACATATAATGTAATATAATTGTTTGGTGAAAGATATTAAATGTTTTTCACACTGAACTTCCCATTTATTAATCCTATGTAAATCAATTCTTCATAACCTCATGAAAAGACAATATAAGAAATGGAGATCTCAGATGCTTGGTAAGGGAAACTAAAAGAGACATGTAAGCATAATATGAACATAAGGGTATGAGAACATGAGCATAAAATTTAAATATAATACCATACATATCAAAGATAATATAAATGAGTCATGTCATTAATATTGTTTGTTAAAAATACATGAAGAAAATGTTTATCGAGAGTATTATCCATGAAATGTTTACATATGAATAAGGCATATAATTTTGGCAGACACATAATCAGATACGATCATTAAATATAAGTCAAGGCTCATTGATAGAACTTATCACGGAACTTAATGGGAGGTACACCTACTGGGCATGACACAACACCATCCCCAGTCATAACCCATTACATATAGTAGTATGAGTTCACTCTTCGAACCATCTTAGTAGTAAAGGTTCACTCCCTAGGCCATTTTAGTTATCATAGTTTTCTACCAAGACTATCTTAGCAGAAAAAGTCCTTTACTAAACTAATTTTACTCACTAATCCATCAATTCCAATGTCATGAAATATAATTCTTTACACAATTCATTTGAGGGATATATAGTCTCGACAAATCTCACCATGAAATTATACTTATATGTGCCACAAAATCATAAAAAATCATCTCAAAACCCAGGAAATTAAAAGGGTATCATAAACATGTCACCATATCACCAAATTTTGAAAAGAGATAGGTTTCATTATGATTTTATCAAATCATAAGTTGTTAAAAGTGGATTTCAATAGTATATGACATGTGAAAATAGAAATTATTTTCCTAAAAATATAACTTGTGAAAGAGAAATGGGTTTCATAAAAATCATGCCATCAAAACTTAAACCCTTTAGACAAAGAATATGAATCAATCCCTTGGATCATATCTACAGTAAGGCATGAGTAACAACAATATATGTCATCTTATATGGAAAATAATTATGATAGATATTTTATAAAAATTTCTTTAGGAAATTATCCTTTCATTTTGAAATTTTATTTTTAAAACATAAAATTTTTGAAAACCATTTTCTTTGCAAAAAACCATTAAAAATATAAAGGAATCATCAAAAAAATTTATATTTTATTCCCTTAAAATCATATAAAGGATGATTGAAAACTTTATTAAATATATTTTCATTGAAAATTTTTAAAGGAAGCTTGAAAATATTATGAAAACCAATTTTTTTAAAAAAAAAATATAAAAATATATTAAAAATCATTTTAATAGCTTTTTAAAAACAAAAAAAATTGAAAACATTTTTTTTAAATACAGTTTAAAAACTATAAATTAAAGAATATTTGGGGAAAAAATATTAACCAATTAATTTTGTAAATAATCAAAGGAATCTTCAATGAAATAAAGGTCATGGTGGCAGTTAAATCCATACATGTCATAAGTTCCTTTTCTTAATATTTTTTTTAAAAGTGCCTCGATATAATGAATATAGGAAAATTTATTTTTTTAAAAAAATTGTATAAAAAGGTAAAACAGTGGTAATTTTTTTAATGATAATATGATAATAGTAGACAATTATCTATTTTTTTAAAAAAATATTATTTTGGAAGAAAACCATTTCTTGACCAAAGAGAGATATAAAGTAATATTTTCATAAAAAAATATAAATTATACTAAGTATAAAAAGGTGGTAAAATTCTACAAATTCATGGTGATATCATAAATAACATGATGAAAATTAAATTGTTGGGAGTTATTGAGTGATAGATCCTAATATTTTATCAGTGAAACCATAATTGAAAACAATCTCAATAAATGATGAGATCGTAGCAATAAACTATTAAAACTATGGTAATTTTTTAATAAAAATCCATATAAAAAATTAAATATAGAGACCCTCACATTTAATAAATTATCATTACATCATTTTTTAGAACATGTGAAACATTAAACAACCAGACTCCCAAAGATTAAATTAGTTTAGTTCCTTCAGAAACATGGAAACCAAAAGAATGACACATAAGTGAGATACATTATCTACCAATAGGTTCTTAATGGCTAGTACCCCAATTTTGACACATACTACCTAAATTATATCTTCCTTACCTAGGTAAATAAATAATAAAAAGGGATGAGATCAGATGCTTAGTAAGTGTAATCAAGGTAGATATGTAAGCATAATCATGTTCATGAGGGTATGAGAACATGATCATAACATTAAAAGATCATAACTTGCATATAAAATATCATAAACATGAATCATTTAATAAATATTGGTAGTTCATAAGATATTAATCATAAAGAAATAAAGAATTTTGGCCATGAAAGAATAACCTAGGAATAAGAAATGAGATTTTTTGCAGACACAGAATCAAATAAAATGATTTTTATAGTAGTTAAGTAGTCATTTCCAAGTCCATATTAGTACTACGTGTTAACTCTGTCTACCATATTGGTTGTCATGGTTCACTCTCATGAACATCTTTGTTGTCAAGTTTCACTCACAAGACCATCATCTTGGAAAATGTCTTTTACTATATCGATTTCACTTCCTATTCCATCCACATTTATCTAGTGTGATTTTAATAGTTACCCAATTCATTGGAGTAAGAAATATGTCTCACTCATCTCATAATGAAATCATACATATGTGATCCACTTGATTTTAAAAATTCATCATATCATAACCCATGAAATGAAATGGGTATCATACAAATGTAATTAGATTATATCCTATGGAAAAGATAACAGTTTCATAATCCTTTCACCAAAGCATAAACCATGAAAATAATTCGTTTTCATAAGCATATAACCCATGAAAGAGAATTGGGTTTCATAAACATCATTCCATAAAAATATAAACCATTCAATGAAAGCGTGTGATTGTAAATTTGGGATCATTTCCATATAAAGGCATGAGTATCACCATCATTTCTCACCTTGGATGGAAAATAATTTATAATGAAATTTTAAAAACAATTCATGAATAAAATATCCTTTTTATCTTTGGAAATTTATTTTTAAACATAAAACATTTTTTAAAACATTTTTCTTTGAAAATAGATTGAAATAAATATAATGGAATCTTTAAAAACCATAAAAAATATTTAGGAACCCTTTTTCAAGAAAATGATCTTAATAGTACTTTTCAAAAAAAAATTTAATTTTTTTGGTGACATGATTATTTTAATAAAATAGACTCTCGATCCAAGATAGAAATGATGTTAGATTTTATTAAAAATATTTCCATAATTATCATAATTACCAAAGGGTAGAAAAATAGTACTAATACATGAATATATCTTGAGTAAACACAAGATTTTTAAATTCTTGAGTGTTCTTGAGATATGGATCCTAATATTTCATCAATGAAAGAATAATCATATACAATCCCATTTAACGATTAGATTGTTATATAAACTCTTACCACAAGGTAGGGTTGAATCATCACAGGCATGGAAAAAATGAAATTAAATTAATATTAAAAAATAATTAATATAATATTTCCATGACATATCATTTAAATCGTAAATTTATACACCTAATAGAAGAATATAGTTGTATAAAATGACATGTGTCTGAAAGAAGAAAAATTGAGACAAAATTAATTTATTGATTTTGTCACTTTTAAAACATTTACCACATGAAAGGTAAATAATCAAATGGATTGGTCAAAACTCCTAACTTTTAGAATAATAATCATGTAATATATTAATGGTCATTATATACACCACACAATGGAAAAATGTTGTGAATCAGGCGTAAATCTCACAGAAACATGTGTGACAATAAAACCCTTACCTTATGTATTTACTCTCTTCGTAATCATTCCAACATCTTGTATTCTAAATAAAAGATAATTATAAATCTACCAAAGCACCATATTATTATATATAATAACAGATATGAATGTATTGTGCGTATTTATTACCTTTTTTCTAATGATTCCTTGTTAATGATACGTTTCCGGAAATAGCATCTTTGTTTTTCCTATATTCTTTGTCTTATTATTATTGATACTCTTAATTATTTCTTAATTATCTTTTTTAACGAATGTGAGAAATGATATAAATATCATATATATTTACTATATAAATATTTATAATAATATATAAAAGGTAGAAATTTAAAATGAAATAAATCATTCGTGGAAACGGTATGCGGTATGCATGCACGAACGTTGATAGAATTTTATTGTCATTTTGAATGAAATAAATTAAATGATATATATATATATATATATATATTATAATACTAGTATAAATATTATTTTATATTTATCATATAATTTTACTAACCCATTCCCTAATACATTCCATCTAATATGTGAATGAATCTTCTGAGTTTTGAGGAAGATGTAGTCCACACGTCCCGGAATAAAGTGATCATATTTACACAAATATGAAAGACTAAAGGTATGTGTTACATAATAATTTAATAAGAATAAATAAAACATTAATATCCAATATTAAATCTAAAAATAGTATTTCCATCATAATTCCAAACTATGATAGGGGGTAATGTAAAAGTGAATGACATTGTTTCTCAAGGTACTCGTCCGCCATACTAATGAACGGTAAGTTCAATAAATATTTTAAGTAAGTGTCTGTAGGTGTTTTTCAAACCCTTATATTAAAAAAACTCAAAATATTAATGATACATATGTTATTATGTAATAAGTTAAGAATAAAATTTGAGTTGTTAGAGTCTAATTATAAAACAAAAGATCCTATATAAATTTGTTTCCTCTTCATTGGGTAACACCTCTTGGTTTTCCCCAATGAGATTCCTTGGATGGATTTATGAACTAAGGGAGGGTTCTAAAATGAATGGAGGAATTTTTGGAGGATATTTGGGTAGGTTTTGGCTGAGAAAATGTTCTTGATATGTAAAGACCTCAACCCTTGTATCCCACATCTAGTGCCTTACTTAATTAGATTGAATCTATGAATAAACATTCACATCAAAAAGGACCAAATTGTTTAGAATATTTGGAAAACTGGATCCAAACATAATTACTACATTACAACATTTAATAGAAAAAAATTTATAAAATTCAATGGAAACACCTATAAACTCATGGATTATCCATGCATGTAATTTATAATATACATCTATGCATCATGGGGGAAAATAAAACATAAGGGGTGAGATTAGATGCTCAATAAGGAAAATTAATATAAAATAAGCTAATATAAACATAAAAAATAAGTAAATGTGAATAACTAAAATTGAATTCTAGTAAAACATTTTCTTGATCATATTATGATAACAATAAAAGATTATAAATATAATTTCATAATCACATATGAATGAAACTTTACCATAGATATTATACTAGTACAATAATCACATGGATTATAAATTACTAATATCATAATGACGGAATGCATAATTCTGGATGTCTGAAACATACCATCAAGGCCAGGGAAAAGACCTCTAATAATAAATGGTTTAGTCCTCAGCCAAATCCATACATGAAAATAAATTCGCAAGGCCTCAATCATGTCCATATCTTTTTTGTCTCATGAGACATACTAATACATCAAGTGGATAAATCATACCCTCCCATGACATATTATGTTCATTTAATTAATCATATGAATGTGTTGAAATATAAAAAACATATATATATATATGTGAAAATTAAATATGTTTTTTAATCAGTAAACATAATCACTAACATATCTGAGTAACATGGTGAATGTTATCAGGATAAAAAATACTTTTTCAAATTGATCATAAATCATTAAATAAAATATGGTAGATGATATCATATAATATCAATACTCATTAATAATATTATTCAATATAGGATTTTAAAATAGATAAAAATACTCTAATAAAATAATAGAGGAAATCTTAAGAGAAAAACCCTTTTACTTTTTAAAGAGTAGTTCATTGGGAAAATCATTTTATTTGTTCTAAAATCATATTATAAACATGTATATCCTATAAAAGAAAATTTGAGGAAGATAAATTTATTTTTTAGGAATAAGTGATGTCCAAATTAAGTGAAAACATGTAAAAAATGTTTTTAAGAAGTTTTAAGAGAAAATATAAAATGGTTTTAAAACAGAAAAATTCATAATTATTGATATTAAACAAGAAATTAAAAAAAAAATTCATGATAAAAATATTTATTTTATAAAAAAATTCTCTCAAAAAAGTTTATGGATGGATCTTGAAATTTGGTTGAAATGTATGATTTTCACATTAATTGTTCTTGCTTATCGAGAGAAATTGAGAAGGGAACATTATAAAACATGTATCTCTCCATAAAATTAAGAATAATTGAGATAGATAAATGTGTTTTAAACATAATATATCATTTAATAGGATAAAATAATAATAATTAATAATTATATATGCGTAAATAGAGAGAAAGACTAACCTGAATGTAAAACATATGTTTGAGGAGATTCCCTTAACACTTTGAAAACTATTTGACCTTATGCCGCATAAAATTAATGATCATATGGAAAAACATTTAATAATATGAAGATAGATATATTATTGATATTATACCGAAATATTCATTATACATACACCATACACAACAAGTAGTGGTTCATAAGGCATACCTTATAGAAATAAAGGTGAGACGAGAAAACCCTAACCTTATGTGTAAAAGGGTTCTTTACATGCGCATAATGTACACGATAATAAAAATAGATTTAATAATTTAATTAATAACATATTAAAAATGAATTTATTTATTACAGTTTTATTAAGTTTTTTATAACCTTTTGATGTGTTATGAGATTCAATTTCTTCATTCGAGAGTGTTTGTTTCCCTGGTTTTCATGATTAGTTCACAAGTATACATTTACGAATGGTCATGGGAATCTATAATAGTCATCTATAATCAAAATAATGTGTTATTAATGAACTTATTGGATATTTAATGGTATTATATATCATTTTTTACATATATGAAGATGATTAATTAGAAAAATCATTAAAGATAATCATTTAGATGTTTTTGTATTTTTTTCGATCATCACAATCATCTTTTGTCTTATGTAAAAATAGTTTTGTTTGTATGCTCGTTTCAAAATTTTAAATATGTCACATTAAATATATTAATATATTTTTTGAGAATAGTTTTTTTTGACCATCCATGAAGGAGGAATTTAAAAAAGGAAACTGGTCGTCCATGAGGGAAGTAAATCAACACCTAAAATATGACATTTAAATTTTTGGAATAAAAAAGGGATGAGAAGAAAATTGATGTTTTATATTAAAATAACATGATAAAATTAAAATATATATAATATAATATAGTTATCATGTATGTTTGTATGGACATGTTATGTAAAGGATAAGAAAATAAATGAAATTGAAAGAAAGAGGGAGAAAGAGAAGGTTTTACCTTTTTAGTGTCCCCTCATGGAGAACCTCCAAAAGAGACTTGGAAATTGTATTTTGTGTGATAAAAGAAAGAAAATAATGTGTTTGGGGTGATATATATTTGAAATAAATTAGTCAAGATTGAAGGATTTGTATGCGTGAGAAAAATAGGCTATATTTATAGTGGATGAGAGGGGTGTTTTTTTATTATTTTATTTCTTAGTTTAATATTGTGCCTCGAGATGATGAGTAATTTTGACAACCATGATTAAATTCCCTAAATATGGAATAAAATATTGATAATATGGGAATACATTATCCATTCATCATCCACGAATCAATAATTCATGTACTTGTTAAATATATAAAATTACTATATTTCACTATTAATACATCTAACTATTTTAGAAAAAAAACCCAAAAAGTCACCATATTTTATTATGTGTAAAAATAATAAATTTATACCATTTTATAAAAATAACATTCCTAATATGAGAAATAAAAGTTTTAAATAAAATCACCATTTACTAGAAAAATACTATTTTAATATTATAACTATTTTCGTGACACCTTGAAAAATTAATAATGTTCACATAATATTGACTAATAATGATAAGAAAAAAATATAGATTTATGAATCTATTTTATAAAAATAGATTTTATTTTAAACAATTAAATTAATTAAAAAATTAATAAAACTATTTTTGTTTCATAGAAATATGAACACTTAAATTAATATTTTTAAAACTTTTATTTACTTTTTCCATGATATAAATTTATCATATTTTCATTTATAAGTTATCCAAATTTTATTTATAATTTCATAGATGAAGTTTCTATTCTATAGGTCATATTACTTTTCCTAATGGTAAAATTACTATTCCAAAAATCATATATAATAGTATATTACAGTTTCAAACATATTGATTCATGAACCATAAACTATCGAAGATATTAAACTATAAAAGAGATATAACCTAAAATCATAAACTGTTTTATTCTCCCCTACTAAAACACTTTTTTCCTTGAATATTTCATAGGTTCACCACAAAAAAAATATTTGGGTAGTTTTTCATCATAATTTTATCTAGTTTCTGTATTTCCTTTTTAATTTTTTGATTTTTTGAATGTATATTTACAAGTCGAGTCATTAGATTCCTCAACGCATGTTCTTTAGTGTCCAGAATCTGGATAGTCTCTTCATAGTAATATAGATTAAGTTCCAATTATATTCCTTAAAAATTGAGTACATGCATTGGATTTGGAATGTATTTCCATAACAAAGAGATATAGAACACATAGTTTACTTTAGAAATACTAGGTGTCATCGCCCAACAATAATCCCAAACTCCAATTCTCTCCAGGATTTAAAATTTCCTGATTCACCTAGGGCTTAGTTTACATTTATTTCTAATATTATAACACCCTTATATGGATATACCATTAAGAAAACATGATCTCCCACTTGAAACTCCAAATATTTCCTATTATTATCGGTATATCTTTTTTCCCTACTTTTTTCTACATTGATATATGTTGAATAGTTTTTTCCTTTTCCATTGTTTACTATACAATATATGGCCCTACAATATTACTTTCACTAACTTTATCCCAACATGTTGTTGTATGAAATCCCTCTCTATACAATGCTTCATATGTTCCCATTTGAATAATTGAATGGAAACTATTATTATAGGAAAACTATTACAATAGTAAATAAAGATCCCACATACTATGAAAATCAAGAGAGAATGATCTCAACATGTATTATAATGTTTTAATAGACCTTTTAGACCACATATCGGGTTGAGGGTGATATGTAGTGCTCAAATGAAGCTCAGTATCCCAATATTTCTAATCAACTTTCCATACTTTTAATGTAAATCATGGATCAAGATCAGATGAATTGAATGTTATGCACCATGAAGTATTCAAACTTCATTAATATATAGACATGAAAGGTGATCCAGCTATAAATCATTCCTTATAGTAAGGAAATATGCAGATTTATTATGTTGCTCAATAATTAACCATATTGATTTACTCTTTCCTAGAGTTTTTTTGGAAATCTTGTGACATAATTTACAGTAATGTCATCCCATTTTCATATTGGAATAAGAAGGAGTTAAATGAATCATCTAGGATTTTTTCTTTTAGCCATCACCTATTGACATACTAAACATCTCGATACATAATCCGCAATTTTACACTTCATATTATCCCACTCGAAATGTACCTCCAATTCTCTATGCATCAAAGTGCTACCCTGTTGTATAGAGAAATTTGAGCTATAGGAATTATCTAATATTTCCATTTTTATCTCAAGTATATAGGGAACACAAATAATCTACCCAAATTTTGGAATATGATCCTCATACATGATTTTTTCCAACTTCCTACCATTAAATGCTTTTATTTTCCTTTGAAAATTTTCATCATCATGACGAGTATTTTTAATTCTTTCCAAAAAAAATTGTTGGAAAACCAATTGAAAAATTATTGATGTTTCACATTTCTTGATAATTCCTATATACTTCAACAATAGATCTGTGATCACATGATTCCTTTCAATCCTTATTTGGTTTAGAACTCCATGATTGTTCGTGGTCAATACATATGCTATCTTATTTACATTACCTAGGTTATAGTGTATTGAAAAATCATAATCCTTGAGTAAATAGGCCATCGTATTTTCCTCGTGTTTAGCTATTTCTGTGAGAAAATATATTTCAATTTTTTTATTTATATAAATCTAACATTTTTAAACATACATATTGTGTCACCATATCATCTGAGAATATTTTATAGTTTATAAATCTAGTTCATGTGTTCATTAGTTATATTCATGTGTTTTTACTACCCTTGTACATAGTCTATACCATATCATTTTTCATAAGTACACAACCAAGTTCATTCCTTGATTCATCACTATAAATTATAAATATCCAATTTTTAAATGGTAGATTCAAGATCCAAGAATTATGTAATGTCATATTAAATTCATCAAAAAATTATTCTCATTTTTCATTCCAAAAATACATAACAACTTTATGATAATGTTTGGTTAACAGGTTATCAAATTGGAAAAAATTCTGAATGAAATTTTGATAATAACCTACTAAAAATGGAATTGTGTACCTCAGTTATATTCGATGGTGTAGGCCATTCCAGAAATGACCTTGTATTCACAAGATCAAATCAGATTCCATCTTTAGAGACAACATGGTCATGAAAATAAAATTATTGTTTCAAAAATTATCACATACTAAAAATCCCATATAACTCTTTTCTTATAAGATTCTCTAGAAAAATCCATAAGTGGTTCTCATGGTTATTATAGATTTTAGAATATATCAAGATATTGTTAATAAATACCCCCACCAAATCATTAATGTATTCAATTAATACTCAGTTCATTAGATTCATAAAAATGGAGGGTGATTTAGTAAGACCAAATAAAATTACTGCAAAAATGAAATGTTCATACCTGGGTTCATATGTTGTGTTTGAAATATCTTCATTTCTCACATGAAATCGATAATATTTATATTGATGGTCACTATTTGGAAAATATTGAGCTCTTTTAAGTTGATCAAATAAATCATAAATGCGAGTCGCATGATACTTTTTATTATTGTAATATCATTGGTTTATCTACAGTCGACACATATCCTCAAGGATCCATATTTCTTGATGACAAAGAGAACTTGGGCTCCCCATGGAGAAACACTAGGGAAAATAAATCACTTATTACTAACCTCCTCTAGTTGTTTCTTAATATCCGAAACTCACATGTTTCCATTGTATATGTATTATATGATATTGGCCATATATTAGGGATTAAATCAATACAAAGGTCAACATACCACTCTAGTGGTTGTCTAGTTAATTCCTCTGAAAAAATATCATTGTATTCTTGTATAATAGGTATGTCCTCAATTTGAATATTTCATTCCTCATCTTTAGATGATTTTTTGTCTTATTCCCCAAGATTTTTATTTTGATGAACTACTTTAGGATGATCCAAATTTGACCCAGTTATTGAATTATCCCCTTTAATGTTGATAAATTCTATACCTTCATAAAAAATCATAATTTCCTTCTCTTTTTAGTGAATTTTTTCATTATATTTCAATAACCAGTCCATACCAATGATTATATCAAAATAAAAATATAAATTATGATCAAATCAATAATTAGATATTTTTTATGTGTCATAATTAGAACTACTCGACAAATGTTTGTTGGAATAATGTTTCCACTAGGAGTCTTTACTGAAAATTCCCTTATTAAGGTGAAATAGAATAATCTAATTTTTAAAGAAACCTATGAAGATATAAAGGCATGAGATGATCTAGAATAAAATAAATCATTATTAAATATGAGGAGATGATTAGAGTACCTACCACCACATCATTAGGAACATCAACCTCAGTAGTTGGGATCACATAAACTTATCTGTAACCAGTTGCCTTTTATGTGGCAACATTCCTTGATGATTTTGAAAATAATTTTTACAGTGTCCCATATCCATAAAATTGTAGCATTGAAAATTAGTACCTTCTTTCATTCAGTTGAAATCATGATCGTGATGGTCTTTCTCACCACAAATGATGCAAAATACTTTTCATTTTAATATGAACCATGTTGTTTCCTTCTACAAGTATGACACATTGAAAAAATCACTTTTTTATTCATCCTGTTATCCATTCATTACTCTTCCACCCACTTTGTCTCTTATTTTCCTTTAAATACATAAAAATTAGACAATTATTTCTCTTCCTTGATAGAACATGATAATATATATTCATATGGTAATAATTGTTTGGAGACCAGTACCCATTAAAAGAATGGTTTTAACCCATAAAAGAATTTATCAAAATTTCTATTTGTATTACGTACATAATCTGTAACATGACTTGCCAAACTAGTAAATCCAGCTTCATACATGGACATTTTTTCATTGTCTTTTTGTCTTAGACACAATAATTTTCTCCCCATATCCAGTCTTTGTTACGAAGGGTAATATTTTGTAATGCCCTATAATTTTCAGGTAATTTTTATTTAATTACATTTAATTATTTATAAACCATGCTCTAATATGGAACATGATTCTGAGGCCCAAATAGACCGAAATGCATTTTATGAATTTTTTAACGTACGTTAAGTAATCGTGTGAGCAGGTTTTTCTAACTACTGAACTGGTGCCTGGATCAAAAAATACGGGAGCACTGTTTAATTTAGAATGATGGAATTCATCTAAAAAGGGCCTCACATCGATCGGCATGGGTTGACCAAAAATGATAAATTTCATATTTTTAGTGAAAAAAATAAACTTAAATGAAATTCCTTGAATATTTTAATCAAACTATTTCCACTACGACACAGTGACCTGTCAGTACTGCGGTGCAACGACCTGTCAGTGCTGCGGTGTTGGGATAAGACGACGTTGAATCATTAATGAACCTCATTAATGAGATAGCATAGGGACACAAAGTTTGTATCCTTAATTTATTTAAAAAGTGATCCAGAGTTGAAAAAAACCCTGGTAAATTCTCAAACTATGAGATATCTCTCTCTCTCCCCCTCTCTCTCTCTAATGACGAATGCCAATGAAATCGGGATCGATGAATGACCATGGGATAGATTCGAGAGATGAAAAATGATGACGAAAGCTAATTGATCGTGGATTAATAAAGACTCAAATCCTTATCCGTCTTCAATAAAATATCCTCAATCAAGGTATGGGTTATGTGCTTTATCTTTAATTACTTCTTCCAGTTCTTCTTTCCAAATCATTAATGTGGATCAAAAAATGAACAAAATTACCAGTGGTTAGCTATTCTTGCATCTGGGGAAATGATACGACGGCGAGTTACGGGATTTGAAATCCATATTATAATTCTGAAATCATATTAATATCTATTTGTATATTTCTAATGCGGAGGGATTGGGTTGATACATACAAGGATAGAATCCATCTACATCAGGCATTTCTGTTCATTGTGACAAAATGGTAGAATCGAAAATCCAATGGATTTGAGGCCTTGGATGTGACGGTGGTGACCCGAGAGGTCCAAGGCTGTAGACATATTATAGATCAGATGACCAGAGCATACTCGGTGGCCTGTGGAAGGTTCAGCTGCCATGAAAAATCTGACATAGTGGTTGTAGGCCGAAGGCAATGCCACCTGGGAACTACATGCTGAACAAAGCAGCTGGTCCTCGCTGGCTTCACTGGATGCCGCGGCACACCTAGCGTAGGCCGGGGTGGAGGAAGGTTGTGGCCCGTCTTCTATGACACCTAGCTTGACACGATGCTAATGTTGAGCCATGTTGGAGAAGCGTCCCATACCTTGTTGGATGTGTGTTGACCAATGGGGTGCCTAGCTGACTGACTGTGTGTGCACTCGAACCAGACCATGTCAGCCCAACGGAGTAGGACTCCCAAGCTATTTGGGTAATATTTCGATCCGGTCCTATTAAGCAGACCAGGATGACATGATATAGTTAGCCCACTAGGTAGCCCGAGAAGGGAAAAGAAACTGGCCTGCCGATGTGGGTCAGGCCGGATAAAATTGGGTCACTGGGTGACAAGGAAGACTGGATAAACGGCCAAACACGGTTGGGTCTATTAACGCCCATTGGGATAGATGGACCGGATGGGGTCATGCAGGACCTCTGGCTGGTTTAGTCGAGTTGGTCTGAACTAGCCATACTAGACCTAGACACAACCAACCCCTATTAACAAAAAGGGACATATCTCCCAGATAGAATGCCTGATTGACACAATGAATGAGGCATTAGGAAACACATGATGGGGTTATTCTTATGAAATCCTCTAATTAAGATTTCATGGAACTTAACTATGTGAGTATCCATGACTCAACTATAGATTAAGGATATGTGACTTAGCTATCGGCGAGGCTCAGCAACTCTGCTACCCTGCAAGGCTCCATGACTCAGCTATAAGTGGGGATCCATGACTCAGCTACCCTGCAAGGCTCCCTAACAACGCTATGAACAAGGCTTTGTGACTCAATTACCTAGTGAGTTTTCGTGAATATAATACCTAGTGTGTCTTAATGACTCAGCAACTGAGCGAGGATTCACGACTTATCTATTAGTGGGGAATCATGACTCAGCTACCTAGCAAGGCTTCGTGACTTAGCTAATGAATATTTCAAGGCCACCTAACTAGCTTAAATGACTCATTGGGGACAATTTCCATTGTAGTGATTTTCATTCATTTCCAACAACCGTTGGTTTTTCTATTAACTAATTAAGATAAACTTGAGTCGATATGACTCTAAGGACACTAATCAGTGTTCATTTTTTTGTGATTTTCATTGTGAATTTCTATGATACCCAAGTTGGTTTCGAGGCCCCTATAGAGTATTTTTTTTCTCACCCATGCATGGGCTTTTCCCACATGTGTTGTGTCTTGTCTGGATGACATACAACTTTGAATGGGATCTTGGAGAGCTTGGGTTGGTGGTGCTTGGAGGAGAATCTATAGAGGTCGTACACTTCAGTGACATCTGACGGTGAGTTACACCTCCCCTTCAAGTAGTATCCTTGGCGGATGACCTCCAGATATATAATTCCTTTTACTTTAATTTTATTTTCAGTTGGTTTGTATTGTGTCCCCCATTTTTCTTTCAATTGCATCTTTACTTGTGTGGTTTATTCCTTTTGTGACATAATTATTGATGGTATCCCTATTTAAACTTTACATTCCACATGTTGGGATGTGTTTTTGTATATGTTTAAAGTTTATGCCTTCCCTTTTCAATATATTCCTTTTTCGTGCTAGTCCCCATCCCCTGGCCTATGGAAGGCGGGCTTGTTGTAGTCACAGCACGGGCCGTAAGAGATGAGTCGTGAAATATTTATCCAATAAAATTACCTTAAAAGCCTTCCATTACATATTAAAAAAAATCCTTCCTCCTCTTTTAGGATTGAATCAGGGAAAACCATTTATCATCATCCCTAAGGAGATGATAAAATGATATTATAAACTTATACCTTTCATTACTTCCTAAAAGAACGAAAAATATTCTCTAAGAAACATATCCATTTCTCACCTACAAATGGATTTTTAGTTCCATTGAATAATGAATGTTGATATTGTACAATGTTATTTAACATTTTTACACCATTTTGTGGATCAGGTTACACCAAGAAAGTAATTTTTTTACTCATAATTAGCTTCAGTTTTCCCCGTATAGTTATATTTTGGAAAAATCCATTTGAATCTCCCACTCAAAGATTATTATCTTTTATAGGAGGGGAATCACTACATGGAATGCATGAATTAATCTGTTTTACATTACTTAAATTAGATTCCATTTCTAAACAATGTCATATACTAAATTAGGTAATGAATTATAATGTATAATTTTCAAACTAACAAAATAAATAACATAATGTTGATGTTTAAACATATCTAATCTCATAATCATAAAATTATTTTCATTGGGTACATTTTTATTTTTAAATCCTTCATAATTATTTGTAAATAAATTTTGAATAATCCTAATCCAATCCCTTGGGTGTGTTAAACAAGGTTCACAAAAAGGCCCATTTTTGTGTACCAGGTTATGCTGAATCAGGCCTGACGCACCTTATTAGTGTTGTTACCCTTAGTTACATCTGTACCCAAACAATGTCCATTTATAGTATCTCAATAGTGATATTTTTCTTGGAATACAAATATAATATCCCCCATACCAAAATTCTAGGATTTTCTTCTTTGCTTATCAAAAAAGTAAATCTTAGGTTTATGTTCCCTAATCTATTTTCCATGATTTATACTAAAAATAACTTCTCATACCAACTATAAATACCCCAACCCTAGTAGATCGTAGAATATGGCTTAATTAATTAAATTAGTACTAAGAACAATCATTCACATCCCAATCGATCAAATACATTAAATTCTTTGGAAAACTAGATACAAACATAATTGTTACATTACAATATTAAAAGGAAAAAAACTAGAAAATTCATTAGATACAAAAATATACTCATATATTACCCATTAATATTTTTATAATATACCTATTATCATCCTAGGGAAAAAATTACACATAATAAAGGGGTGAAATCAAATTCTAAGTAAGGGTATGTAATATAGTGGAAGATAAAATAAACATAAACAATAAGTCGAGGTGAATAATTAAAATCACATTCCATTAATAAATAATATTGATCATATTATTATAGAAAAACACATAATTAAAATAATTCCACAATCACATGAGAATGAAACAAAACTGTGAATATTATATTAGTAGAATAATCACTTTGATTATCAATTAATAATATTATAATGATGAAATGCATAAATTCAAAAATCTCAAACATAACATTGAGACCTCAATCATGACATCTGAAATTAAATGGTTAATTCCTTGACTAAATCCATATATGAAAATAAATAGGAAAAGCATCTACCAACTCTGTATCTAAAAAAAGGAAAGGCCTCGACCAAATCCATATCTATTATTTATCATGAGACCTACCAATGCCTCGAGAGTCTATATCAGGCCACATATATCACATAATAATTCCATTTATTTACTTATATGAATGGGGTGAAACCTAAAAAATATATAAAAATGAAATATAAACAACCTTCCTTATCAATAATTGTAATCATTAACCATTATAAGTAATATAACGAATGGTATCAAGATAGAACATCCACTATAAGACTAATCATACAACATTTAATAAAATATGGTATATTATATCAAAGAATATCATTCATAATTAATCATAATATTCAAAAGGGGGGTTTGAAATATATGAAAATACTATAATAAAACCATTGATCAATTCATGAGAGAAATACCATTTTTTCTTTGCAAAGACGATTTATTTTGGAAAAACATTTGTATTTCTCTTAAAATCAGATTGTAAAAATAATATCATAATATAGAAATTTTATGGAAAATTATATTATGTCTGGCACATCTATGTTATCCAATAAGAGTTAAAACCTGTAATAATTTTTTTATGAAACTTATAATTGAGCCACTTCTGTGCATTTGAAGAGAAAATATAAAAGTGTCTTACAAGATAAAAATTAATTGTTTATTATATAAAACTAGAAATGAAACAAAAGAAATCTAATGATAAAAATTATTATTTCAGAAAAATGATGGTTTTTTAAAATAGATTGTTGATGTTACATGAAAATGGGTCTGAAATTCAGAAGTTCCCTTTAATTAATGATTACTTATCTGGAGTAATTATGAATTGAAGCTTATAAAACATGTATTTACACGTCAAAGAAAGAATAATTTAGCTATTTATATATGTTTTAAACATAAAAAATAATGTAGGAGAATTAAATAAGAATAATTTATGATTTAATTTCAGTAAATATTTAGAAATCATAACACGAATAAAAAATGGAGGTTCGTAGAGAATCCCTTACGACATTTCAAACTATTAAACCATATGCCCCATAAAATTAATGATCATAAAAATGAAACAATGAATATGATAAATATAAATATATTAATCATATTATAGGTCAATGTGATGTATACGTACACCACACGAAATAAATAGTGGTGAATATGGTATATCTTACAAAAAATAAAGGTGAGATGAGAAAACCCTAACCTTATGTCTAAAACTATTTTGAACTTGTGTTTAATGTCCTGGATAATGATATTAGATTAAATAATAATTTAATTAATAAATATTAGATATTTATTTATTTATTTATAATTTTATTAATATCATTTATTGATTTTTTAAGAGTTATGAGATTCAATTTTGTCATTCGGGAGTGTTCGTTTCCCTTGTTTTCATGACTGGTTCACTTGTTTACAAGTACGAAAGATCATGTGGAATGGAATAATTATATAGAATATAAAATTTATATTATTAATGAAGATATAGGTTATTAAATGATCTTATATATTATTTTTTAGATATGAGTATTATTCATTAGATAAATTGTTAATGATAACTAGTCATATTATTTGGGTGTTTTTTCAATCATCACAAACTAGTTTTGCGTTGTGTATTAATATTAGGTATATATAAAAGTTACAAACCATTAAATAAAAAAATTTAAATATATTATTATATTTTTGAAAAATAAAAATGGTTATATGACCATTATTAGTGGAAGAATTGATAAACGAAAACTCCTCGTTAATGAAGTTGGTAAATCGGCACCTCACGAACGATGATATAATTTTTTGAATAAATAGAGGAATATAAGTGAATTAATGAATGATATTTCATTAACATAATACTTTATTATTATATATAATATAATTGAGTTATCATAATTTTTTGAAATAGGAGGTAAGTGATGGATAAGAAAAGAAAAGAAAATGTAAGAGATAGAGAGATAAGGTTTTACCTCTTGAGTGTCGCCTACTTAAGAACCTACATAAGGGACTTGGAAATAGTATTTTGGGTGAGAAAAAAAGAACAAAACATTGGGGATATTTTTTTGGAGGGATTGGGTAGAAATTAGAAGATCATCAATGATTTTTTTGTGTTAGGTGAAGAGGTATAGAGGGGTGGTATTTATAGTGGAAAGGAGTGTTTTTTGATTATTTTTTCATTAGTTTATTATTTTGGATAAATAATATTAATTTTTTTGATTAACATAAATAAATAGAGTAAAGTGGAAAGAAGAGTTCTATGTTACGGTCTTACATTTTCCTATTCAATATCCATGACTCAATAATTGATGTATTTGATAACTGTCATAAATTACCATATTTCACTTTTCACCACCAATTAAACTATTTTAGAAAAATTCAAAAATTTAATCATATCCATTTTTAGAGATTTCAAATCAAAAAATGAACTCCATTTTTTGAAATTGATTTTACAAATACGAGAAATTTATTTTTTAAATTAAATCAAAATTTACTAAAAAATACTCATTTTAATATTACTTTTTTATTACACATTAAAAATTATTTAAGCTCTCAAAAAATTATATTATGAAAATATGAAAACGAAATATTAGTTTATATATCTATTTTTGAAAACAAAAATTTAATCATTATATTAATAATAAAATTCCAAATATAAATTTATATTTCACAAAAATACCAACATTGATTTAATCATTTTTAAAACATTTATTTTTATATTACATGGTATAAGTATAACATATTATAATTTAAAAGTTATCGAAATTATTTTTATACCATCATAAGTGAGCTATTATTCTACTGGTGATATTACTATTCCTAATGGTCACATTTCTATTCCAATGGACATATTTAAAATTATATAACAGTTTTAAACTCGGTGTTGTGTGACGCAAAGAATACCAAATATATTAAATTTTAAAAGAAACATACCCCAAGATCATGGGGTGTTACGTGGGATGTGTAAATAAGTGAGGGGGTGAGATCCCTTTTATAGTTGAGTAGTAGTGACATTCAAGTAAATATAAAATGGAAAACACTATTGAGAGGTCTCCCGTACATCATGTGCCTCCAAATATTTTTCAATGTCGATCCAAGAGGGGCATTGGTAGAAATATGTACATCCAATAGATTTTGGACATCATCCTAGGTTATATTTGACTTAAGTTAACATTTAGTCACCAATTAATATTGTTTATACATTATTCACTATAATTAATTTTAATTACTTTCACTAATCTTTTTGGTCCAAAACTATATTTACATTATTATACATTATAAATTCATTTGATTTAAAATTTTCAATCCATTTTTCAAAATTATAATCAGAGAATTAGAATAATTTAATTTAAAATTAATCCCACAGATGTGTGGTGATAATGGTTTTTAAGGGAAAATGTTTAAAAGATTGAAATGTTTTTTATTTGCAACTTCAATGTGAAATTGGTTACAATAACATAAATTAGATAAAATTATTTAAAATTGACATAATTAAAATTTAAAAAAAAATTAATATATAATTTAACTATAACAATAATATAGTTAAAAATTAGTTCTTAATTAAAATTCACTATTTACATCTCAATATGAAGTTTTACTAAAAACCTAAAAAATTCACCATAATCTAATTTTTGCATTCTGAATTCAAATATTATTTTTATTTTATCACAATAAATTATTAAAAATAAATTTAAGTATTGAACACAATATGACATAAAAAGTAGTTCATTTTAGAAAACATTATATTTAATCATAGAAATACTTTTCCAATAATTATATGCTTTATTATCAATGACTTTAAATTATATAAAACTATTAAAATAATATTTGAAAATTATTTACTCATATTAATATTACAATGTTTAATGACTAGGTTATGATGATCACATTTAAATAATTATAATAATATAATTTTGTTTCAAAGAAACTCATTGTTGCATGTAATACAATCCATGTTAGTGTTTCATGTAGTACAATATTATCTTGTTCTAGTGTTTATGGAAATCCTTACATGGTGTAGTGTGCAATCTATGACAAAAAATAAAATTAATTTATTCAAAAGAAGAAGTTCATAAAAACTCAGTTTATTATAATAACAATAAATGTTGCTTAAAATATAATTATAATTACGTGTTTCATGATATAACATGTCAGATTTTGGTATATACAATGCATAAAATAATATAGTTTCATAACAAAACATATGTCTCAATAAAGGCAAATTGAGCCAAAATTTTCATAATGATTTGGTATCTTGTGAACCGTAAAACCCCATGAAATAGAGGTCATAAATATTATATTGAAATACCCATAAAATTATTTTTATTAATCATAAAACATATCCTGGTCCTTATGTAAACCACACAAAATTAACAAGTGGTGAATAAGGCATAAGTCTCGCAAAAATAAAATAGAGACTAGAAACCCCCTTACCACTTGAGTAACTTTTGAATCATAATTTCCATGAAATAATAACGACAATTGAAAAATTTAATATCATTAAATAAGTAAATTAATGACATATTATTTCATAATTTATTATATAAACCCCATAACAAGAATAAGTGGTATATATAGCATATATCTAACAGAAGAAAAGTGAGATGAGAAAACCCTTACCTTAAGTCTTGACATTCTTCATAAAAACTAAAACATATGTTCTAATAATTATAAGATTATTATAAATCTTATAATAAACCATATTTTTAAAAATCATACATAATATTATTTGACTATGAATTTATATTACCAGCATATTTTCAATTAAATGTTAAATCTATGTTTATGGTAATAATTTCTTTGTCTTTCATATATGTTTTGACATGTTATTCTTGCTCCTATAACAAAGATCATTATATAATTATTTATAGATGATAAAACGTGATATAAATGTCATATATATATATATTAATTATTAATGTATTTATAATAATCTATAAAATATGGAGATATTAGATGAAATACTCTATAGGTCGAGATGGTATTTCCTATGTACACATGAATATTGCTTCCATTTTCCTATCATTTTTAAAAAAAATAAAATTCAATGATATATGTATATATATATTATCCTTAAATTAAAGTTATTATTTCATATATATCACATATGTTTTTAAATCCATACTTTATACATTCCATGTAAACTGTGAATGGATCACATCACTTTGAGGAGGAAGTTGTCCACATATCCACAAACGATGTTATTGTATTCACACCAAAAGACAATCCTAAGGATATGTTTTATATAATAATTCCAAAATCATAAATAAACCATTAATATCATATGTATCATAAAAAAATAGTAATCCCATCATTATTTCTAACCTTGAGCGATGGTAATGGAAGATTGAACAACAACGGTTCGTGAGGCGGTAGTCTGTCGTACACACGAATGATGACTGTGTATCCAATTTTATGGATGTGTGTGTGAGTGTATGTAATAACCTTAAAATAAAACATATAATTATATTTAAGATAATATGGATATTATATAATCACGGGATAATAACAATTAATAGGGTGGATAATGAAATAAAACGAAAGTAGTTATTAAAGGATGTTAACACTTTTGGGGTAACTCCTTTAGGTTTTCCCCCAAAGGGATTCCTTAGTTAGATTTATTCACAAATTTAGGATTTTAGGATAATTTTAGGGATTTTTGGAGGAGATTATGATAGTTATATGATGTGAAAAATTGTTTTATATGTGTGAATAAGTGAGAAGGGTGAGGGCCCTTTTATAAGTGGATGGAGAGAACACACTTGGCATTTTAATTACAGAATTCTATGCTCTAGAGGTTTTTACCAACGAAAAGGATTCCATGACAAAAACAATTAAAAAAAATATGTTATAATGTTTACATATATACATTAAATTGGTTTTGGAATATTTTAGGTCCATTTTTACACCCTATGTTTATATTTTAACCACTATGTATTCTTGTTTTTACCTATATCCCTGTAATTAATATCAATTACTTTCCCTAATATTTTTATTAAAAAATAATTTTAAAATATTTTAAAATATAAATTATTATATTTTAATCATATAATAGTATTTATAAATTTATATCCCATAGGTGGTTGAAATTAATTTAAAATCAATACAACAAATGACATGAGAGAATAGGTTCTTAATGAGAAAAAGTGAAAATGATTGAAATCTTTTTATTTCTAATTTCGATGTGAAACTAGTTACAATGACATAAAATTTATTATTTTGTGTATTATTGATATAATTATACATTTAATGAAAATTTAAATATAATTTAACTTTATAAATTAATTATATGAAAACAATATTGTAAATTAAAAGTCAATATTTTTCACTATTCATCGAAAAAAATATTCTTAGAAAAAATAGCAATATTTCCCCCAAAGTAAATATTTATATTAAAAATTAAAAAATTAAATTTATTTTTTCCAATAAATTAGAAATTTTTAAAAAATTATTTTTAAAATAATCCATCCATTAATGTGTAGAAAAACAACCTTTTAAGAAAATATTTCTTCTCATGCTTAAAATGAGAATATTCAAATATTTAGAGCTATCAAAATTATTTTACGAATGCAAGAACATATAATTTAATTTAAAATATATTAATTTCATTAATATCACTAGCTAATAATTATTAATATAATATATTAAGATATTATTCCATTGCGGGCTTAAAAATAGTTTTTTCATAAAATCAGTTCCTTTATATTGATTTTTTTTCAATTATAATTATTTGAAAACCAAAGAATTAATTTTATATAAATATGTAACCCATATTTTCACAATTTAGTTGATATTAATAGTAGCATACATTAAAACGACTATGTTCCAACTATAATAATATTTTAATATTAATATTATCTATTTGATTGGTAAAACACGATCTTACATGTCACACAATTTATCAATGGAACTCGACATTGTCTGTGACACAAGAAAAGCATTGTTTTGTATGTACCAAAATCTAATGTAAGTAAATAATGTATAAAAATATCAACTTGATGTTACATAAAAAATCGAATAATAACTTAGTGTCTTCATATAACACAAGCTACATTTAGTGTTGTGTTAAATGAAAACTAGAAAAAAAAAACTAAATTAAATAAAAAATTAATACACTATAGGTGTTACAATATAACCCCATTAAAATGATTTCTTACATGAAATTCATATATGTTATCAAATTTTTAATTAATCAAAGTTACCTTCATAGAAAATGACATCATAAAAATGAATAACAAACCTCCTTTTAAAAATGGACAGTTAGGAAAATAATGATTACCCAAAGTAACTCATAAAAAGGATTCCATACAATAGAAACTAAGTGAAAAGTGAAAACATGGACATGGAAGAAAAATCTAACTATCAAGTTACTATGGAGTGTGATAGAGAACATGGTTATAATAATTTTAACAATCACAAATTCATAATCAAAATAGAATTTAAACAGGTCATTGTTTTCATAAATAATGATGTTAAAAGGAAAACATGTTATTTCAAGTCACTTTTCTTAATGATGAGGAATTTTAATGAGAAGATATACTTAATTGAATTTAGAAAAATATCACCCATTTTTGCACCTTCATCAATTTCAATAACATCTATTATTCGAAGATATAATGTGAATTTTTCATTATTGAAGCATCAACAGATCATGACATCTATAAATGTAATTATATGCCTTTTTGTATATCTTTTAAAAAATTGTATGAACATGATATCCAATATGAATAAATACTCACTCGGAGAGATAATAATTTAATATCTAAAAACTCGTTTGAATATTTCGATATAAAAATACATAAATGGTTATCCTTAAAACCCTTCCTCAATATTAAAGTCCAAAACATTAAAAATAAGGCCCCACATTTTCTCAAGAATAGGTTATTATTGATCACCCATATATCATAATGTTGATCTTGGTTGTCACATACCAAAAATATGAATACCTCATCATGTATTTCGTTGAAGCATGATAACTACCATAAATCATTTTTAAAAAAATGAATTATTTCTTATTATAAATAGTATTTCACATATTCTTTAAATCCAAAAAATTTAATCTCTATCCAAAACAGAAAAAACCACTTTGTCAAAAAATATATATTCAGTTATAAAGTAATCAGTACTGTATAATTTACCTATTCAAATCCATCATATATTTATCAAAAAATCCTTATATCAACATTAGGAACATATTAAGGGTTGTACTTCCCTTAATCATGCATTTTTATGAATATCACTTTTCCATTAAATCAATTTTCTAGTCTGTTATATCCATTCAACATATTCTTGTAGATCCTTTGTGAAAAAACATACACTAGGAAATCCTTATTTATTTCATAATTCAAAATTCATGAATCCAAATACATAAAAACTTTTGTTATTCCACTTCATGCATAATATATTTACAATGAAGAAAGATCATATTACTTAGTACCTATTTACATTAACATTTATCTTTTAGTCTCATAATAATCATCAATATTACCATTACTCGTACCACCTTGGTTATTTTCTTTGGGGGCTTTCCACATTGGATATAGATTTTTGTAATCCCCATTCATTTAACATTTAATGCATTATACCATAAATGATGTCTTAGAGAAAACATTATTCTAATTTATTTCGTTAACAGAACATTTCTTTTCCCCTTTAAAGTTACATGATTTGTTTCTATCTTTTCCAATGTTAAAAAATTTCCATGTTCCTATAATACATTATATTGGGTGCTTATTTCCACATTCTAGACACAAAGGAAACATCAATGTTTTTCCTCCATCATCTCTATTACCTGAATTATCATCATAATCCTTCCTTATCTTCTTTGGTGAGTCATATTTCTCTTTAAGATACATTTTTTAATCATGTTTCGTGAAAAATGATTATGCATGATCATATTGTTCTTTACTCCCGTGATCATCCCATTTGACTACTCGTCTAAAAATTTTATGTCATTGTCATGGTTAAACAAGTTACTTTGGGGTTTTCCATTGAATTAGACTAGAAATAATAGTGTTTTTAATAATTATCATATTTGAAAATTACAAAATATTGATGAATCACTAATATGATGTCTTAATTATTACTGCTTATTTTCAATCTATGACAGCATAGGCTTATCCATAGAGACACCACTATACATGTCCTTAGAAATATCCCTAGGGATATCACTAATGTTTTATCGTCCCAGTTACCAAATATTGACTAAACCATTCCTCTAATACAAATTATAGTGAACCATGTTTACCATTCATAGATTATACATCACTGTTTAACATTACAGAAGTACATGCTCGAGGACCATAGTAGTTTATATTCATTGGAAATAGAGAACATAACTTCAATTATGGTGAAAGATATTCATTATTTCTCATATATATATTCTCATATATTAATCATACTTAAACCATGTTTTCATAACTTGGGGAATGGAAACAAAATATAGGGTGAGATCATATGGACAGTAAGGGTAAATAATGGACATACGTAAGAATTATATGATCATAAGTGTATAAGAACATGAGAATAATATGTTATGATCATATCTTACATATAATTGATCATATACATGAATTTTGGAATAAATATTGGTATTTCATAACTCATGGATCATAATGGAATCTATATAATAATCCATGAAAACAGAACATAGGAATAAGAAATGAAATTTTGATAGACATATAACAATATAAAATCACGCACTATAAGTAATGTATCATTTCCAAAACATATCAGGGAACTTCATGGGGCGTAAACCTACAGGGTGAAATATACGACTATCCACAATTCAAGACTTTTACTAATAGTGTAATGGTTTCACCCCCCAAACTATATTAGTTGTCAAGGTTCACTCCCAGACCATCTCTGTAGTCATGGTTCACTCCCGAGCCTATCATAGCATACAAATTCCATTAAATGAAGCAAGTTCACTACCAATTACATCCAAGTCCATCTCATGAGACATAAATCATTAACCATTGAATTGAATGGATATTTAAGTCCAACCCATCTCATAATGAAAACATAGAAACATGTTCCGCAATATCGTAAACAATCATATCATTACCCATGAAATGAAAAGGGTATAATAAAAATGTAATCATATCACAACCTATGTAAACGATGCACATTTCATAATAATTTCATAAAATCATAACACATGAATAGAATTTTGTTAAATAAGCATATAACCAGTTAACGAATAATGTGTTTCATAATAATATAACCTTTAAAAGAGAATCGGGCTCCATAACCATCATCCCATCAAAACATCAACCATTCATAGAAATAATATAAATTTAACCTTTGGATAATATCCTTTGTAAATCATGAGTAACTAAAAATAATTCAATTTTAGGTGGAAATTAATTTTTTGAGATCTTTTAAAAACATTTTTTTAGGAAAAAACCTTTTTATTTAAATTGTTTTTTTAAATCCTAAATCTCTTTGAAAATAATTTTATTTGAAATTAACCTTGAAAACTTATAAAGGAATATTGAAAAGATATTAAATACTATTTCCCTTTAAAAATTATATAGTAATCTTGAAAAAAATAATTATAGCCCATTTCCATGAAAACACATAAATGATGCTTCAAAACATTTTCTAAACCTTTTTCATTTAAAACTTATAAAGAAATCATGAAACTCATTTAATACACTTTTTAAACATAAAAAGTTTTTTAGAACATTTTTATCTAAATACCACTTTAAAAATAATGAATGTATAGAATATTATGAAAAAAATTCTTTAAAAAATTAATCTTGTAAACATGAAAAGTAACATTCTATGAAATGTCGGTCGTGGTGGTGAATAAAGTTGTACATGCTGAAAATATATTTCTCTCCATAAGAAGTTTAGAAATGTGCATCAATTAAATACCTACAAGAATATAATTTTTTTTAAAATTGTTTTTTCAGAAACATAAAACATTAGTAGAAATGTACATTAAATGGAATTGTATAATAGTTTAAATTTTTTCAAAACATTTTTAGAAAACATGGTTTTTGAAGAAGAGATATTTATGATCGAAGAATGAGATTAAGTTGGATTTTTTTAAAATCATTTTCATAATTATTTTAAGTAAAAAAGTGTGAAACAATGTCACCAAAACATGAAGATATCATGAATAAACATAGGATACTAAATTTTTTTATATTTCTTGATAATTGTATGATAATATATCATCAAGGGAAGAATTATCTTAAATAATCCAGGTAAACGATAAGATTCTTGTAATAAACTCATAGTACCTTGGTAACATTTAATAAAATTACCAATGAGAGAATAAAATAATATTATTATTAATATATCATTAAAAATAATTATATTCATGATATAATATTTATATGGTTATTATATACCCCTCCTAAATTAATTTTAGTGCATAACAAAACATGTTTCTCCTAGAAGAAAAATTAAGACAAAATGGCCTTATTGATTTGGAAACTTTTGATCCGAAAAACCAAATGAAATAATGATAATAAATTAGATGTCTAAATACCCCTAAATTTTTTTACAATAATGGAATTATAAATTCATTTGAATTATATACAACACACTAAATAAACAATTTCTGAATAAGGAACATGTCTCTCAAAAATTAAAGTGAGACAAGAAATCCCCTTACTAATTCAGTAACATTTGAATCATGATCCCCATGAAAGAATAACATAAATTAAAACATTTAAAATAATTAAAGAAATTAAATTCATGATATATAAAAATCATAATTCATTATATTCACTAAAGAACAAGATTAATTTGTGAATATAGAATATATCTCACAAAATTAAATCTAATGTGAGAAAACCATTACCTTGAGTCTTGAAGTTATTTGTACACATTCAAAACAAAGTTATAATAAATATAAGTTTATTATTAATCTCACATAGAACCATTTTTTTATTTTTAAAAATATATATAATTTTATTATTATATTATATTACCCTCTTATTAATAATTTTTTCTTAAATTTTCGTTTCAAGAAGTAGTCGCTTTGTTTTCCGTATGTGTTTAAACTTGTTATTCTTGATATTCTTAATTATATAGTGATTAAATTGATTAAATAATTTAAAACATGATATAATTACCACATATATATTAATTGTATTATTATTTTTAATAATCTATAAAATATATAAATATAAAATGAAATATACCATTCATGGAGACGGTACGACGTACGAACAGATGAACATTGTATCTATTTTCTTATCATATTTTTAGAAAATGAAATTGAATGAAATATATATTATCATTTTAGTATAATTATTACTAAATATATATAAACTATTTTATTAAACCCATAATTAATACATTTCATATAAATCATAAACAAATCACAATGACTTGAGGAGCCGGTAGTCCGCATATCCCCAAATGAAGTAATTGTATTCCCACAAAAGAAAAATAATGAAGGTATATTTTATGAAATAATTTAATAAGAAAAAATTAATGATAAATATCCCATATAAAATATATAAACATAAATTATATCACTATTTCCATCCATTATAGGTGGTAATATAAGTATAAAATGCATCGGTTTGTGAGGTGGTAGTTTTTCTTACAACAGAATGATGATTGTCGATCTCATTTAATGGACATTTATGTATGTTTAGGACTTAAAATTAACGTATAGAAATTATCAATATATTTATGATACTGAAGTTCTTAGATAATCATATAATAATAAGAATTTATTTGGTGGAGAATGATATAAAATGAATGATCATGTTGAAGGATGTTGCCTCTTCTTTGGGAAACGTCTTTTAATTTCCACCAAAGGGCTTCCATGGTTGGATTTATTAAAAAAGGAGGATTATAGGATGAAGTTATGGACTTTGAATATATTTGGACTAGTTTTTTTCAATAAAAATATCTTGGGAGCTGTAAATAAGTGAGCAGGTGAAATCTCTTTTATAAGTGGAAGGGGAGGACACAATTGGAATTTTTTAAAAGAATTGTATTCTCCAAATGGTTTTACCCAACAAGAGGCTTCTATGACACATTAAATTTGAAAATTGAATGTTTAAGGTCTATTTATGGACATTTAATGGGTGCTGAACAATTATAGGGCCATATTTACACATTAAGTTTAATGTTTGACCACTATGTAATATTTTTTAACATAATCACTTAATTTAATTATAAATTATATTCACTAAAATTTTTGGTCAAAAACTAAGTTTACCAAATTTGAAATTATAAGTTATTATTATTACAAATGTATAATCCATTTTACAAAATTATAATTTCATGTGATTCATAAATTAAATTAATATTTATCCGACAGTGAGATGAGACAACGAGTTTTTAAAATGAAAAGGTTGAATGGTTTTAAATGTTTTTATATCCAATTTTTTATTGAAATTCATTATTTTCACTCTTTGTCCAAATAGAAAACATCTAAAAAAAATCAAAACTCACACAAAGTAAATATTTATTTTATTAATAAAAAAATAAAGACAATTTTTCCCAAAAAAATTATTAAAGTATCAAAATAAATTTTAAAATACATCTATCATTAAAAGATAATAAAACAGAATTTTTAAAAAATATAGCATTATATACCTAAAATTGAATTTGTTATAAATATGTTCCAATAAAAAATATTGGATGACGGTAAAAAATTATAGAAATTATTTTATACAAATGTCATTATTTTTTCACACTAATAGTTATTAATTTAATTTATTAAGATAAAAAAACTTTTTGGCCATAAAAATAGTTTTTCATAAAATGGTTTCTTATATATTTGATTAGTTTATAATTCCATATATAATTGATTGATTATAGCAGAATTTAAATTATGTGCATGTGTAAATCATACTTTAAGAATATTTTAATATTAATATTATAATGTTGTTCGGTAATACATGGTCATGTGTGTTATGAAATTTATCGAAGCCACTATTTATTGTGTGTAACAAAAGAGGAACATAGTTTTGTGTGTACTGAGAGATAATATAAGTTTTTAATGGAGAACAATATCAACTTGGTGTTGTGTACAAATATATAATAACTTGATTCTTGTAAATAACTCAAACTACATTCATTGTTGAGTGAATGGAAAAATATCAAAAAGATTAAAATAAAACAAAAAATAAATAAATCAGAAAACAACACAGTGTTTCAATGAGTGAGAATAATATAAACTATCTTGAAAGTATTTATGTTTCATTTTTCGATTACCATTCCACCATATGAACTACCACTCGAGTGACTCAGTTTTCCCTAGTGCAAGGGATGAAATATACATTTCCCATAAATATAGAGGCTAAATTTATTAGAATGGATATTTATGACTGGTAAATTGAATATGATATCCATTGAGATTAATTAGAGATCCTATATTATAAGAGGCTATAAGCACTACACGACTTAGAGTTTCATTGAAATCATGAATCCTGTGAATTAACTAAGAATATTTTCCTAAATTCATTCATTCAAGGGGAGCTGTTGTTATATCTAGGAATGAAAAATATAATATGGAAGAGGCCACCAAAACTAGAAATGAATTTGTAATGTAATTAAAATATTTAAAAGTTAATTCTCATTATCAATAATTCAAAAATCACATAACATATGTTGTATATCAAACCTACAATTATTGTGAGGTTTATGACGAAGTACTTCATATATGTTCACATAGATATAAAAAGTCCTAGTCTTTAGATTTTAATATATATTCCATTATTGATAACGTGTCGAAGAAAAATTTTGTTAATTTACTTTTGGTTTTGATACTCACAAACACCAACTCTTCTATTACTAATGAATTTTATTTTAAGTGACTTTTTGGAAATTAATATTCATGGAATAATTTATTCAGGAAATATATTAATGTTATTGACTTGTGGGGGATATTTATTAATGTGTTATTAATTTATTTAATTAATATTATGGAATAAATGTTCTTACCCTATGTGTGTAGTAGTTTTGTAATGAATCAACCCTACATTTAGATCAGCATGTATGGATCATATACCCTACACTATCGATAAAGAATGGTTAGTCAATATTATGTTCAGAATCAACCCTAAATTTTAGGAAACAAATATATGATTCATGAACCCAACTTTTGTGATTAACAATATATTTTCAAACCAATTCTTGGTGTTTTGTCATAATATATATGAACCGTATTTTTGACTATTCTTTGAAGATGTTTTAAATCTGTGATATTGTCTGTAATTTTTACAATGATATTGATGGAAGTAAGGATCGATTCAATGCTATTTTATGATCGATTAAATACCTCATTGTGTTTGTTTTAATGTATAATATTTAATGGAGTAAACCATTACTATTATAACAGGAAGTTAGGATTTTCATGAATGATTTTGAATTAAATTATTCAAGATTCATTCTGTGATATTTATGGATGTAGTTTTACCTATAGCTATTTGACATACTATATTAATATGAATATGATATTCATTAGATGATATATATAGTTTCACACATATACATATACAACAATAGAGATACAAAGACAACCAGTGTGTCATTTCCTTTAGGGCTACACTTTGGACACATAGATGTTTTGATCTATCGAGTCACTAATGCTGATGTTGATTTAATTTTTGTATTATCTTATTATTACATATTTCTCAACATTAATGAGGAAGCATTAGGTATAGATTCCATATAGAGACATACATGTTTGAATATCTTTCTGGTGTTTTATTTATTGCAATTTGAGGAATTCCTATGCAATATTGAAGATCTTTTTCCTGATGTGTTATCATTACGATATTCTTATATATATCAGTTTCTATTTAAAACTATTACGTTTAATGTATTCCATCAAACAAATCAAAATATTTTTATAAATATGTTTTTTTCACTTCTTGTACTCATTTGTGGTGAACTGTTACTTCTTCTACTAAGCAGTGTATTTTTATTTCCTTTGAGAATAATTAGATGGCCTTATAAAATCCTTATTAGTTATGAACATCCTACACTCAGTTTTTGTTTAAAGGTCATAGGTTATTAAGACTTGATAGTAAAATCACCAAGCTCATGGAGTTGAGTGTTGTTGGAGAGGATTAGAGGATCTTTACCTAAACCACTATACAACATTGTGTTCAATTCCTTTATTTGTTTTTGATGTTTAGTCATCTTTGAGAGAAGTAAAGTTTCACAACAGAAGAAGAGGAGTGTTAGGAATCTTCCTATTTTTTTAATAACACAATTCACCCATCTCTTGTGTATTTATCTTCATCATAATCGTTATATACAACAATTGGTATCAATTTCTATGCTCTAATGTTATATTTTCTTAATGAAACATTATTTATCCCATATGATACAAACAATTGGATTGAAAGGTAGTGCTCCACTAGTATATTTTATTTTTGAAAATTTATTTTCCCTATATGATATTAACAATTGGTATCAAAAGTGGGGCTCAACTGGTATATTTTCTTCTCAAAATATTGTTTTCGCTATCTAATAACAAAAATTTGTATCAAATACTGGACACTATTGGATATATTTATGATTTATGAAATCAGTTTATACATGATACCAACAAGAAGTTCAGAGGAATAAATATCAAAGGTTTGGATGTTTTGGAATATTGAATATTTATTTGGGATTTAATAATCTTGGGATAAGGATTAATAGGATGAAATCATGAAATGGATGATTCTAGAAAAGGTATGTTGATAATACTTGATCTTTACTTTAGTAGTGATAATTATAGATGTTGGAAAGCCTGTATAGTTATTTATTTTAAAAATATTAGAATAAGGATTTATTTAATGATTATTAAGCCTTATGATATTCTTAATGAAGATTTGGACTATTGTATTAATGACCAAGATAATGAATATGATCTCAATTCAAAATCAATGAATTCCATTATGTGTGGCTTGGGAACTGATAATTTAAATCCAGTATCTCAATGATCTAATACATATGAGATGTGGAAAAATATTTTTGTTCCCTATGAGGAAACTCAAAATAGCATCCAATTAAGACACAGTATTGTGGAGATAATGGCACATACTTTTATAGTGGATGAGAATGAAATTATAAATCAAATGGGTGGAAGGTTTGACGATATTGATAATAATGTTTTGACATTTGGATATCCAATTTATCAATTAGATCAAACATTAAAAGTTATCAAAGTAATACATTCTATGTGGAAGAGAATATTTTATTCTATATGATAGTATACAATAGTAAATAGTTTGACTTTAATGAAGTTGATGAATTCATTAATTGTGTAAAAAATTGAGATCCAGGATAAAGCTGAAAATCATCCCAAACATGAAGAAGTATCTCTCAACAAAAAACATATTAATTTTCTAATTCCAGTTTTCTAGATTTAGATAATGATATATTATATCTTCCTAAAAAATTAAAAGTTATATAGATAGAAGAAGAAAGGTATTGAATATAATAGATGTTTTGAATCTATGGAAATATGTTTTATAAAAGATAACATTCCTTCACTCAAAGATCCAAGAAAATACACATATCAGATAAAGGAAAATAATGGTGTAAATGATAATAATATAAATTCATCTATTTCACATGATGAATCTTCTATAAATTTGGGAATTTAGAAAAAAAATTGTATGTCTCATAACTAATACTGATGAGGTACAATCATATACTCTCAAAACTCTATTTGTGAAATATGTTCTTATGATGAGTTAACTAATTATTACATTATGGTACAAGATAAATATAGAAAATTAAATAAGTACCATAGAAAAATTATAAAATCCTATGATAATTCCATACTGGGTAAATAAAATCTATCAAAATAGCTTATTAATTTCAATTTTAATTCATCAAATGTTTATTGTTATTTTCATGACACTAATATTATAGAATATGTAGTCAAAGTTGATGATTTTAAATAATCTTCTAGTATGAAAGTAAAATTAAAAAATATATAAATCATATTCTTGGAAAAAATAAAATATAGAACGAAAAATTTAGAATAAGAAGTAATGGTGAAATACTAAAAATATATAAGAAATATTTTTTCCAAGTTTAAATTCAAAAAAGTTTCTAGTACTACATTTTTTTATTCTTGTATTAATGTTCATAATGAATTTTTTTTCATAAATCGAAAAGTACCTAATGATAAAAATGTTTATTTTCAAAATAATAAACAAAAATGAATAATATAATTCCTACCAAAAAACAGACAAGTTTGGTTACCTAAATATTTTTCATCAAACATTTCTAGACCCAAAAGAAAATGGGTACCAAAAAGTACTTGAAATTCATATTTTGCAGCATTACACCACAAGTATATTTAATTATATCGTCATGGGATTTATTATTTGAAATAGGAATTTCTATACAAATGGATTGATCAACATTAATATAGTTCATTATAGAAAAAAATCCTCGTTACTAAAAACACTAATCCCTGATATATTTCAATTTTATAACTATATGATTCTGGTTCATTAAACACTTTTTTAAATAGGTAAAGATTGATACTTCTTAAAATATTATTAAAACTCTTCTTTACACTATAAATCATATCATTGTATATTTTTATTATATAATATATTCAAAAAAAATTCAAAAATTTAAACTATTTTTTAACTCTTTAGATAAATATAGTATTTATAAAAATTATGAAAATGTTACATTTTCATTTTATTAAAAATATTAAAATAATTTTACTTCATATTAAAAAAATATTTATTTATTTACATAACCTAAACAAATCTTCTTACATAACATTAATTTTGAAAATCAACATTCTCTAATGATTGTTATATATTTTTTGGCTCAATAAAATGAAATATTTCTAACATTTTAGCCAAAATAAAATTTTCATCTTCTACATAAAATGTTTTATTTTACTCATAATTATCTTCTTCTTATAAATATCATGTTCAAATGAAAATTTAAAACACAGTCACAAATAGATGGAGAAGTAAAGTACATAATGTTGTGAGGAAAATCATTCTCATGAAAGGACCAAAGGTAATCCTTCTGATCTATTAAAAGAATAGTTAGTTTCATTTGTTTTGGATTTGTTAGAAAATTATTATCAAATAGATAAGGAAGTTCATAGTTATTATTAACTATAAATTTATTATTCTGCAATGTCTTATGAAAGGCTTTGTATCAAAGTTAACACATTAAATAAAGAAAACTATAATATTCCAGATGAGTTTGATGTGTCAATAAAGTCAGATGATGATCGAAAAAAAGGATCTGTATAAAAAAATTGATTCATTACAACAAGAATAAAATAATATGAGAGACAGTTCAATCTAAAAAAAGATATTTTTCTTTTCAATATAGAAATTCTAATTCAAATGGAGTTGCTCAAAATAAAAGCTATTAAGAATCTCTATCTTGATAAAGTGAAGTTGTTTCTTTTTTAATAGTGTTTTTATTATTCTTATCAAAGAACATCCATTGTTCAAAATGGATTAGAATGAATGTCATGAGTTTTAACCAATTTAAGAAAAAAATAAATGTTTGGAATGTTCGAATGAAATGTATTCTCTTTTATAACCCTTCGATTTTATTTTATGTTAATTTTAAAAAAACTATGATATATTTGTGTTTTTTTAATTAGGAAAAATATTTCTATGAGTTGATTAATATTTTTTTATATTTTTATCCTAAAAATTAGTTTATTATTGTAAGTAACAATTATGGTTTTTAAATATAAAAAAAATTATATAATTTTTTTTAATTAATTGAATAATTCTATATGCTATAATTTAGAGTGATTTTTATGTATATAATCAATTATTTTATTAATGATTTTTATAAGTTCCGTGTTAAAATATTTATTTACTTTATAAAAATAAAGAATAAATTTAGTGGGAGTTACATTTACTCCTCTTATCTTTTTGATATCACAAAATAAGGGAGAAGTTTTTATATTATAATTGTATGTGAAATAAGATTTATAGAATTAATGTTATCAATATGATTATAAAGTTGGAGAAATTTATTATTATTTATTCTTAGTTTTCTTGAAAGAGGGAGGATTTCTTTTGAAAATGAGAAAATATATTTAGGATAATAAAGGGAGAGTTTCATATTTTATACTCATCGATTTTAGTTTACATTTTGATTTTCACAGGGGAGATGTTTTTCGCAAAAAAAATAAACATGGAATAATTTTTCATCCATATAATGGGAAGAAGATTTATTTTTGGAAGAAAATTTATAAAAATAAAACAGGAAGAATTTTCATTGTGTTTTTTCCAAACACTATTTTTAAATTTTATTTACTTATGTTATGGGTTTTGTGAACATAAACAAGGGGGTTATTGGAAAGCATGTGTTGATGATATAATTACGCTAATTTATTTTTGGTTTTTATGCTCATAATCAGCCAAATTTTGTTACTAATGAATTATTATTTAACTTAATTTTAGGTAATTAAAATTCATAAGAAATATTTATTCTACAAATATATTCCAATTAGTGATTTTTGGGGAATCTTGTAAAATTATTCTATAGACATTTACAAAATATTCTGGAATTTTTTCATCCCCTACATGTGAAAGCGTAATGTAAGGAATCAACCCAACATTTCGATAAACACATTCAGATCATTTTCCCTATGTTTTCGGGAAAGTATTTTCAATGAACCATCATAATCAACACTACATTTCAAGAAAAAATGCATGGTATATCAATGAAATTTTTTAGATCAACCGTACATTTTCAACCTTATATTTTATATTTTTTCATTATATGATGAAATCCAATGTTTGACTAATGAATTATGGAATTTTATATCTATGATATTATCTATGATTTATGTATTTCAAATGAAAGATGAAAATAACTTTTCAAATCTATTTTATGACAAATTCTGGCTCGTTATGTTTGTTTTCGAAGGGTCATGTTCGATGGAATAAAATGTTACTATTCTTATAGGAAGTTATGACTCTCTTTATTGTTTTTGAAATCAAATATTAATGATTTCTTATGAAATATTTCTCTAGATAGTTTTACCAAGATTTGTTTGACCTACTCTATTAATATCAAAATGATCTTCATCGAATGATATATACAGTATCACACATACAAATATATAGGATATGAAATAACAAACAAAACAAGTGTGTTGTGTATTTTAGAGCTACACTTTGTAGACATACATTTTTTGATCTATTCAATCAATTATACTATCGTTACTGTCATTGATATGGAATGTTAATGTTACATCTTCTATTAAAATAATGAAAAATTATTTGGTGAACATACACTTTTGATGCATAAATGTTTAATCAACTCTCTAGTGTTTTTAATTATGTGGTTTTTGGAAATTATATACAATGTTGAAGATCAATGATTCAGTGTGCTTGGTTGAAAATTGACATACATCTGTTAGTTGATACTATAAACTATGAATTTTAACCAAATCCATCAAAAATATTCAACTCTTTTCATTTAGTTGAGTTTGGACTACACATACTCAGTCATGGTGAAGTGTCAAATTCTTTTAATAAGTTGTGGATTTCAGTTCCTTGTAAAAGAACCAGAAGGCTCTTTAAAATCCTTGTAAGGCTTCAACTCCCTACACATGGTAAATGTTTAAAGGAATTATGATAAGTTGACTATATAGTAAAATCCCCACACGTGTGGAGTCGAGCATTAGTGTAGTGGACTATGAGATCTTTATTCTCTAAACCACTATACATCAATGTTATCATTTCTTTTATATATTTTCATTTCTCACACTTCTTTGAGGGAAGGAAAGGTTTACTACAAAACAAGAGTGCTCTAAATATGCCTATGTTTTTAATAAACAAAATTCTCCCCTTCTTGTGTCATTGCCAGTAACATCCCAAGAAAATAAAGAAAATTAAATATTCTTATTTATTAATATTTTTGAATAAAATATTAATTTTAAAGGGGATTTTATATTCAAGGTTGTACTTGACACCCAATAATGGGTTTTTTCGAAGTCTTATGTTTCACACAATGATGAATCATACTGAAAAATAATAATATATGATTATTTTAAATGGTAGTTAACGCCAAGACATTTTATTATTGGGAATTAATATAACTAACTACTATATGATTATACATGTTTTTAAAATGTTTTTACATTCATCCAATACAATTTAGAGACATAAAATTTGAATGAATCCAATTTTAAGCACCAACACTCTAATATTCTTTAAAAGGTCGATTTACCATCTTTTAATGGTTAACCCTCATTAAATATAGTTTTGGTAATTTTTATTTGTTCTATTTGAAGAAATAAAATTATTTTTTAGAATCAGGACATCAAAATTTACATTGGGTAAATTTTTTGTATTTTTCTGATAAAGTTCATTTTTGATGAATAGTAAAAAAATTTGTATTTGTATTCAAAACTGCCTTTTACACTAATTTATTTATATGGTTATATTTTCTTTTTAATTGGTTTTAAAGAGTAATTAAATTATATTTTTACCATTTAGTCCAATGGTGGTCATTGGAATTAATTTCACTTTGAAAGTGGACATAAACAGGTCCCAATCTTTTAATATATATTGTTTCAAAAAAACACACTATATGTTTTGACAACGAGAATTAATATTAAATTCATTAATACAACTCCTATGTTTTGATTTTTTTAAAATAGTCATAATTTTTAAATTTGAAATATCAAATATAGATTAGGCTGAATTTTTTGTATTTTTCCGAAAAACATCAATTTTTGATAAATAATGAAACCACTAAGTAGTAGTTAAAAACTGACTTTTTAATTTAAATGAATTTTTTTTTCTTCTGTGAATTGAATTTTGAAAATGTTAAATACATGGTTGATATTAGTAAGTAAAAGGTTGTTCCATAAGATGAAAATATTTTTTAGATAATAGTAACTTTTGACTTTTATAAACCGCGGTTAAAGGTAAATAGAGTAATTCAAGGTAAAAAGAATATTATAATAATTCCAAATTACCTTTACATTATTCCTAAACTTATTTTATGAGTCATGGCCTACCATGAACATCCTAGGGTAGATTTTGGGACCCCATTAAGCCACTTGAAAGTGATAATGACACTTTAGATTAATTAATTTAAAGTAAAGAGAAAAATGACAAACAAATATCTTTTAATAAATTAATTTTTAAATGGGGTTATATAAGTTAACATTTAGACTATAAATATTATTTTTAAATATTATAATATTTCAGATATCATGGTATTTTTTATAATTTTTAAACATCATATAAATAAAATTATTTGTGACACAAAAATTGTGCAGTATTTATCTTCTAAGTAAATGATTTAAATAATAAGATTATAAATATTAAAATAACCTCCAAAACCTGTCAAATTATTATTAGACGAATTTATTTAGACCATTAGTCATTTTATCATCTACTTAAATTAGTTTTCGACCTTTAGAAACCGAAAATAGTTATATAATATAATAATATTTTCACACTTTCATAAAGAACCCCTCCCCCTTATATAAAGCCATCACTTCTAACCCATTACCCACATCTCTCAAGCACCTTGACTCATGAAAACGAACCCAAATAATATCTAAATATCTCTCTATTCCTCCTAGAATCCTTACATTATGCAGAAGGCACTTTAAGAAGTCCTTTTGGTTCAAACCAAAGGGAGTAACCTAAATTAAAGGTAATAGTTTCTCTTAAATTATTTTCTTTTATTTTACATCTCCAAACCCTAAACTATTTTTATTAGTTTCTTTTTATAACAAAAAAAGTATCCTAAATATATTAATATTTTATTTTGAGAATTATTTTAAGTACACATTCACACAACTCCATCTAATGGGTAAAGAACATACTGTTTCTGTGGATGGCGGACTACTGCCTCCCGAAACGATGATTGTTCAAATATCTCCCACCAACTCTCATGGTGGCCATTATGATGGAACAATATTTATATATGATATATATATTATGTTTATGTTTTATTTATGCTTCTTAATTTTTTCATTTATAGAATACCTTTATGGTTTCCATTATGGGTAAACGCGTTAATTTCATTTGATGAATTGCAGACTACCGCCACCTCAACGTGATATGATTTGTTCATGCCATACATGGGACATATAGGGATAGAGTTAACGAAATTATATATTATATTGTAATGTTATTATAATATACTTATGTATCACTATGTTTTAATTCAATTAAATATGAAATTGATATGAAATTAGCGTCCATGCATACGTACGGCTTACCGTCTCTATGAACAATGCATTTCCTTTCTTAACTCTAAATGTTATGTTATATTATAAATACATTTATATACTAAATACATATGATATATAGGATATATAAATAATTAATATAATTCTGGATATATTGAATCTTAACCACATTGACATCTTTTAATTATAAGTTTTTCATTTTGACTCAAGTACAAAATATCGACAAAACGACCATTATTAACTTAAATGATTACATAATGTTTATAACATGGTAATAATTGATATTAAAAGAATTATAAAGTTTAAAAGGTTCTTAATCAACTATAGATAAACTTAATTTTGTTATTCATGAAGAACAAGGAACAAACAAGTCAATATGGACACGAGGTAAGGGATTTCTTATCTCACATTCAATTCGTTGAGATTTCCATTGTTCGCCACTTATTTATTGCATGTGGTGTATTGAGTAATTACATTGGATATATATTATAATTATTATCTTTATATTCATGGTATTATTTGATTCATTTGGTGGTTATTATTTTTTGGTCACACAACTCGATTGCTTACAACGTGGTAATGGGTTTTCATCTTACTTTTTATTCCCGCGAGATTCCGGCTATATTGCCAGTATTTTATTTTGTGTGGTTTATGTACTTCCCATTATTGCATTCATTGTGTAATATACATAAATTTATTTTTATTTACATCTTCACTGTATAATCCATCTTTCATTGGGTGTACGATTCGTAAGTTACCAAATCGGTAAAGGAACCTTTCACCCTCCACTTTTCGAAATACTTATTTTTATTATGTGTTTTAATTTACATATTCATATCTTGGGATATGTTCTTATATATCATTATTTATGTAAATATAATGTACATGTGATGAGATCCCCTTTTCTATCCCATCAATTAATTTTATGAATTTTAATGTGACACCATTAGGCCGTCAAATTTCTGTAAGGGGACTTCATCACCCAATTTCAATTCTTTGGGTTAATCTTCTACATCATGATTATGTCATCCTAGGAATATATGTTAATGACCTCTGATTGTTTCAAAATTAATATACACTTATAATGAGTGTATTCATATTTGTCACACATTATTATGTAATTGATTATTCTTTAATCTAAGGATACTATTTTTATGAGGGATTTCCTCTCAATTTACATTCCATTGAAACTTCATTGTTGTTATGCACAAATTCACTCTAATGTGGTGTACATACTGTCCATTGGAATATTATATAATGAATCCCTTTATGATAATGATATTATAAAGTTCTAATTAAATGTTTTTCCAAAATTATATTTATTCAAGCGTCTCTTGTTTTTAAAAACTCTTTAACTAAAATATCAATTTAAATGTTTAAAAGATATATTCTTCTAAATATTTATCCTTTATTTCCATGTTATCAAAAATGGTTTTTATTGATTTATTTATATGGACATTAATTTTTTCAAATTATAATTCATTTTAAATATTCAAAGTGGTATGGGACACTTTTATTCAAAAATCTCTTTATTAAATGATTTAAATGGTTTTGAAAACGATTTAAAAAATAATTGTTTATTTCAATATCATGATTTGATATATTGTGATTGGAATGTGGAAATTATATCATTCCACTATGCTAGTGTTATGTTTTTTAAATTTTTTATGGTTATGGGGAATTGTTTACATATACTGGTGGTTCCGTGATAAACCTAGGGCGGGTGAGCCCGATATAGCTCTCCAATGCATTAGATAACGTGATAGTGGTAAACGTGAATGTTTCTCCTAAGGGATTTAGGGAATATACTGTGATGGGTATTCCAAATGTGACTCCCTCTATATCTTTGATAGCTACAATTTAAGTATGATATGGATTCCATAAGTTACCGTTATGATCTATGATTGCTATGTGTCATTCATAAATATAATAATTTCAGAAGGTATATTATTATTGAAAATTATGGTTTCATTTATTTGTATTTATTGATGGGTTAATGTTTCCTTTTCATATTTTATAACCCTTACTGAGGTTTTTATTCTTATACCATGTTTTTGAAATTTTTTCACAGGTTGTAAGGAAGGGTAAGAGAAAGGAAGTATTCGAGAATATTTATTTCAAGAAAAGAACTCTTGTTTTATTTTATGAGTTTTATTATTCTGAAAAATTGGTTATAATAGATGTGTATACATTGTAATATTCAAGTTGAAATGTAATAGTTATGGCCTAATTCTTGAAAACTATAAACCTGAAAAGATCTTCAATGTGAATTCTTGACATAATTCAAAGTTATGTAATGTTTATGGCTGGGTCTTTATAGTTGGTATTAGAGGTCGGTTTAGAAAAATTTAGTGATTATGAGTTTTCATTAGACACATGGTTAGTCCCTATGTCTATTATTTCAGTTAAATCTTTGTTTTATAACTTTTTCAGATCAAGGAAAGATAGTTACAAATGGAAGGAGGAGGATCTCAAATGGCATTCTTATTTCTTCCTGATTACTTGCTTGCAACAATTATTGCAATGTCATGTTCGGATTATTGTGAAACTTTTTCAAGCATACAACTCACTTGCACACAATTTTTTGAGATATAAAACACCTCCACTATACCTCGTTTTCATCATGGATCATGGGTTGTATTTAAACAAATCCTATTTTCATAATATTCATATATTTTCAATAAAGGTAAATATTATGAAGGGATTTTCAATTATTTTACCTTATCACAAGATTTTGAAGCATATTATGATTTTCAGAATGGTGATGAAGAAGGATACCATTGCACTACCTATTTATATTTTCTTTTACAATATAGTATCTCAGCACATATTTATGGTATTTTAAAAGGACCCTTAATTGAATGTTTGAACTCAAATTAAGTCTAACTATTTTAAAGATATCATATTTTATGAGATGTTTTGAAATTATATGGAATACATGATTTTTTTTCCAAAATTTGTTTTCTATGAACACCCATATGACCCATGTTCTATAAGGTGTGTTTGGATGAAGGAAGAAAATGATTTTGAAGGATCCTTAAATAATTGATGCAATGCATGGACCTTAAACCTACTTGAACAAGATGAAGATGAAACCAAATGGACACCAAGATCATGGTATGATGTTCCTTATTTTGGTGATAATTTTATTTTATCATATGGTGGTGAAATAAAAAATGACAATATATATAAGACATAATGAATTAAGATATTGAGATAATAATTAATTGGGATGAATATGAGAGGTAAGAGGAAAACATTGAGGTTAAAACATGATAATATTATTTTTGAGTTTTATAAAAATGAAAACAGACAGACCGTGTGAAAACTCGTCGCGTCGGAAAAAGTTGTGGGAATCAAACACACAACCAAAGTGCGATTGGGATTTATCACCTACCACTAGACTACGTGAATTCCTTGGTAAGTATGACTTATTATTTTTAATTAATGATTTTATTGATCAAGAATAAGTTGATTTGGGATATTATGTTTTATTAAATTGATATCCCAAGTATAATAAAATGATTTGGTTATTAAGTGATAAAAGTGATTTAGGAATACATTCTCTCTTTTAGGAACACTGTATGCTTAAGAATAATAGAATACTATTGGAGTAATGGTTGAAATTTTATTTTGGAAGAATATTTTTTTTGGTGTATATATAGAGATTTGGGTTATTTATGGAAAAGATTTACCTATCATAGAGAATATGTGATTTGGTTAATTATTCCTCAGTATTAGACTTTAAGAGTAGTCCATGTTTTTTGAGTTAAATGTTAAGATTTACTCTGGAGGGCTATGTGATTAAATCGTTCTGAGTTTTGTGTTTCAATCTTAGTTTGGATTATTTTAAAGAATTTTAAGGAAAATTGTGTATTGAATTGTCTTTCTTGATCTTTGGGTACATTTTTGATGAATTTTTTAGATTAATAGTACAATTAATTTTTATAAAGGATATCCTTTTTGGGGATTATATGATCTCATACTTACCATTTTAGTTTTAGTTGATGTCCAAGGACAAGGGAAATATATAATTCTTCTTTTGTGGATTATGTGATTCTCTAGAAGATTATTCTTGTGCATTTAATGTGACCATGTTTTTTTGACTGCTCATTGTTTGGAGAAAAGATTAGTTTTTGGTAGATACTTATTAAAGGATAAAACTCTACTTGAAGGTAAGTATATTTTTTTGTTCTTATTCTATGTAGTAAATGAATTCCTAAAAATTATGAAATGTAATATAAAACAAAAACGTTTTTGGTTTATGATTCCTTCTGGGTAATCAAAATCCATTTAACACATCATAATTTTTGTGATTTTCTAGGGGTTAACTTTCTCTTAATCCTAGTTTCTATCACTCCCCATCAGAACTTGACTGTTTTTTTCCCTTCTATATCAATTCATTCTACATGGAATCCTAGTATGGGTTATATCTGGTGACCTTTTTACTTACCATTCTTTCTTTTAAAGTGATAGTTTTATTTCCTCTTTTTCTGATGTGGGACATTTTATGATGCTTCGAAGACAAATTTTAAAATTGCGAGGATGCAATTTCTCAAAGGGTGGAAGGATGTAACATCCCAGGAAAATAAAGAATTTGAAATTTTCATATTTATTAATATTTTTGAATTAAATATTAATTTTAAAGTGGATTCTATATTTAAGGGCGTACTAGACACACAACCATGGGTTTCTCTGAAGTCTTATGTTGCACACAATGTTGAATCATACTGAAAAATAATATAATATGATTATTTAAAATGGTAGTTAACGCCAAACTGTTATATTAACAGGAATGAATAGAACTGATTACTATATGATTCTACATGTTTGTTAAATGTTTTTACATTTATCCAATAAAATTTACAGGCTTAAAATGTGAATGAATCCAATTTTAAGCACAAATACTCTAATATTCTTTAAAAGGCCGATTTTCCTACTTTTAATGGAAACCCATCATTAAATCCAATTTTTCTGACCTTTATATGTTCTATTTGAAAAAAGAAAATTTTTGTTTAGAATCGAGACATAAATATTTACTTTGGGTAAATTTTTGTTATTTTTTCGATAAAGATCATTTTTTGATTAATAGTGAAAAATATTGTATTTTAATTCAAAACTGCATTTTAATCTAATTTATGTATATGGTTATACTATCTTGTTAATTGGTATTAATATTTAATTAGATTATATTTCAACCATTTAATTCAATGGTTTTCATGGGAATTAATTTTACTTTGAAATTGGATATAAATGAGTGTCAATATTTTGATAGATATTATTTTATAAAAACATTCTATTTGTTTTGACAACGAGAATTAATTTTAAAATAATTAATTTAACTTTTCTGTTTTGAATTTTTTAAAATAGAAATAATTTTATTATTTTGAATATCAAATATAGCTTAAGATTAATGTTTTGTATTTTTTTGAAAAACATCATTTTTTGATGAATAGTGAAACCACTAAGTAGTAGTAAAAAAACATACTTTTTCATTTAAATGAAATTTTACCGCTTCTATGAATTAAATTTCTAAAATATGACATACATTGATGTTATTATTAAGTAAAATTATGTACAATAAGATGAATATAATTTTTGATGAATCGTAACTTTTGACTTTTATTTACCGTGATTAAAGGTAAATAGAGTAATTCAATGTAAAAAGAATATTATAATAAAACAAAATTACCTTAACACTTCTCCTACCCTTATTTAATGATTCATGGACGACCATAGGAAACCTTGGGTCGCTTCTGGGATCCCATGGAGCCACATGGAAGTGATAATGACACATTAGATTAATTAATTTAATGTAAAGAAAAAAATGACACAAACCAAAAACATTTAGTAAATTAAATATTAAATGGGGTAATATAAGTTATCTTTTCGAACATAAATATTATATGGAAATATAAAACAATTTCATACATCATGGCATTTTTTTTTATAATTTATATACATCAAATAAATAAAATTATTTATGACAAACTAATGATGCAATATTTACCTAATTAATAAATGATTAAAATAAATAAGATTATAAATATTAAAATAACATCTAAAACAAATCCAATAATTATTTTATGAATTTATTTAGACCCTAAGTCATATTTTTTTATACTTTAATTTGTTTTTGACCTTTAGAAACCTAAAATAATTAAATAATAAAATAATATTTTCACAGTTTCCTAAAGAACCCCTCCCCTCCCTTATAAAAAGCCCTCACTTATAAACCATTCCTTACACATCTAAAGCCCCATGGATCATCCAAAACCTTCCCAAATAATCTCTAAAGATCACTATATTTCTCCAAGAAGCCTTACCTTATGCATAAGGAACTTCAAGAAGTCCTTTTGGTTCGAACCAATGGGAGTTACACGAATTTAAGGTAACAGTTTCTCTTAAATTCTTTTCATTTATTTTACTTCTCCAAACCCTAAACTCTTTTTATTATTTTATTTTACAACGAAACCTATATTCTCAATATACTATTATGTTTTTATGAGAATAATTCTAACTACAATTACACACACCTCCATCTAATGGGTAAAGAACATATTGTTTCTGTGGATGGTGAACTACAGCCTCCCTAAACGATGATTGTTCAAATATCTCCTACCACCTCTCATGGTGGTCATTATGATGGAACTATATTTATACATGATATATATATATATTATGTTTAATATTTCTTTATTATTTAGTATTTTTTTCATTTATAGAATATCATTATTGTTTTCATTATGGGTAAACGTGATAATTTCATTTGAAGAAGTGCGGACTACCTCCCCCTCGAAGTGATATAACTCGTTCATGCCATATGTGGGACGTATAAAGGATGGATTTAATGAAAATATATATTATATTATATCTTAATTATAATATACTTATGTATCACTTTGTTTTTATTCCATTAAAAACAAAATTGAAATGAAAGTAGCGTTCATGCATACGTACGTCTTACCGTCTCCATGAATGGTGCATTTCATTTCGTACCTCCAAATGTTATGTAATATTATAAATACAAATATATAATTGATATATATGATATATATGATATATGAATCATGAATATAATTTTGGAGATAATGGACTCTTGACCACATGGACAACTTATAATTATAAGGTGTTCATTTTGACTCAAGTACCAAATATCGGCAAAAAGACCATTATTAACCTAATGATTACATAACATTTATAACATGGTAATAAGGAATATAAGAGGAATAATAACGTTTTAAAAGGTTTTTAATAAATTATAAATTAACTTCATATTATTATTCAGGATGAACAAGGAACAGACAAGTCAAGATGGACATGAGGTAAGGGATTTCTTATCTCACTTTCAATTCCGTGAGATTTCCATTGTTTGCCACTTATTTATTGCATATGGTGTATTGGGTAATTCCATTTGATATATATTATCACAATTATATTTATATTCATGGTATTATGTGATTCATTTGGTGGTTATTAACTTTTGGTCACATGATTCAATTGATTACAATGTGGTAAGGGGTTTTCATCTCACTTTTTATTCCCGTGAGATTAATGCTATACTGCCACTGTTTCTATTGGTGTTTTTTATGTACTACCAATTATTTCATTCATTGGGTAATATTATTAAATTTATGGATATTTACATCTTCATTTTATGATTCGTCTTTCATGGGGTGTATGTTTCGTAAGTTACCAAATCGGCAAGGGAACTTTTCACCCTCATCTTTTTGAAAGACTTCTTTTTGTTATGTCTTTTAATTTATATATTCTTATATTGGGATATGTTATTATATATCATTATTGAGGTAAATTTTATGTCCATGTGATGAGAGACCCTTTTCTCTCTCATCAATTCATTTTCTGATTTTTAAAGTGACGCCATTAGGCTGTCAAATTTCTATAAGGGAACTTCTTCACCCAATATGAATTCTTTGGGTTAAACTTATACTTCATGATTATTTCGTACTATGAATATTTTTGAATAACCTCTGATTGTTTCACACTTAATATTTAAATATATTGATTTTATTCATATTTTTCTCACATTATTATGTGATTGATTTATACTTAATCTAAGGATACATTTTTTATAAGGTATTTCCTATCAATTTACATTCCATTGAGATTTCATTGTTAATATGTACCAATTCACTATTATTTGGTTTATATACTATCCTTTGGCATATTACATAATTAATCCCTTTATTCTCATGATATTATAATGTTTTTATTAAATGTTATTCCTCAATTTTTTGTATTCAAGCGTCTCTCATTTTGTTAAAAACTCTTTACCAAAAAATATCATTTTGAATGTTTAAAAGATTTATTCATCTAAATATTTCTAATTAATAACCATGTTTTCAAAATGGTTTTTATGATTTATTTATATGGAAATTAATTTTTCCAAATGATTATTCATTTAAAATCTTCAAAGTGGTATGAGACACTTTCATTTAAAAATATCTTTGTTAATTGTTTTAAATTGTTTTGAAAATGATTTGAGAAGGCATTGTTTATTTCAAAATCTTGATTTAATATATTATGATTGGAATGTGGAAATGTTATATTTCCTTTATTCTTGTGTTATATGTTATGAATATCTAATGGTTATTGGGAATTGTTTAAGTATACGGGTGGTTCCGTGATAAACCTCGGGCGGGTGAGCCTGAGATAGCTCTCCAATGCATTAGATAACGTGATAGAAGTAAATGTGATTGTTTCTTCTAAGATATTTAGGGAATATACAATTATGGGTATTCAAAATGTGACTCCTTTATAGCTATGATAACTACAATGTAATTATGATATTGATGCCTCACGTTACCTTTGTGATTTACGATTTCATTGTGTTATTCATAAATTCTATGATTTTAGAAGGTATGTTATGTTTGAAAATTATGGGTTCATTTATTTGTATTTATTGATGGGATAATGTTTCCTTTCCTTATTTTATAACCCTTACTGAGCTTTTTATTCTCAACCCCAGTTTTTGAAAAAATTTCACATGATATAAGGAAGGTTAAGAGAAAGGAAGTATTCAGGAGTATTTATATCAAGAAAAGAACACTAGTTTTATTTAAGGAAATTTATTGTTGTGTAAAAACTAGTTATAGTAGAAGTGTCAACTTTGTAATATTCTTCTTGATATGTAATAGTTATGGCCTAATTCTCTAGAACTATATACCTAAAAATATTCTCAATTTGAATTCTTGACATAATTCAAGGATATGTAATGTTTAAGGCCGGGTACTTATATAGTCATTATGAAAATAATTCTAACCAACATTCCTGAAATCTAGTATGTTTTATTTTAAACTAAATGGAGTTGGTCTAAGTAATATGATGATAAATTACAGGACATGGAGTTCCTCATCACAAAAACATAAATTGATGATAATATTTTCCCTATCAAATTATCTTTCACTGCATGACATGAAAATCCACCTAGTATAGATAATAAACACTTGGAGTGGTCAAATCATTGTGACTGATTTCAATACATGAGAGATTGATCTTCGTATGTGTTATTATTGTATATTATTTCCATACTAAAACCTACAATAGGATCAAAACATTTCCCCACATATTGAAGAATTATGGTAATTCCAGGACACGTAGTGATATCTATATCACCTATCATAAGCCCAATACCAATTTCCTTCTTTATGAAATTTTCATTTCCTCTTAGAATTTTAAATTCCTCGATTTTATGTTTGTTTACTTTATTGAAATGGAACTTTGGAAAAACCAATTCATTACTTCATATATATAAACCAGATCTTTTCATTGTTTATTTCACCCAAATCCTCACTACATCACTTTAAAATATATAACATATCTACCCATTCACATGATATGAAACTTCAAGTCATTCCCACCCAGTATGACTAATAAATTTCATACTGTAGTCTATTCCATAGGAGTCGATTTTCTTAAATACAGTATTGATCTTTGTAATATTTTCTAATATATATGTCTTCCATCCAAAAGCTAGAACTAGGAAAAAATCACACCCATATATATCCATGAACTATTTGTTTATTTGTTTTTATATAGAATTTTTCTAATGATAATGTCTATCACGATTCATATTACTATAGGGAACATAGTGAAACACAAATTTTTTAATCTTGGCTGAATATATATATTTTTCCAACATCAAATTCCCATTTCATCTTTGTGTTTGAAACTTTACTAGTTTACAACAATTATCCTTCAGTGACTCGGTATTAGTGAGGAAAATTTTTATTTCCTCCATAGTAGGATTAAGATCATCACATTAACAGTTTCCCAAAAATTATACATTTGATAACAATAAATTTAAAAGTACTAGGTCCCTCCAACATAACCTACAAAATATCACTAAATTTTCCATCTTGAGAAACCTAATTTACATTCTCCCATGTATGAGATAGATGTTAATAAAGGTTCTCTAATTACTATGTACTAATGGATTCTAATTACCCTGGCAGATTAGAAATTATATGATCACTTTCTCTAGAACCATGTACAATCATCTACATGTAAAATATCCCCTATTTTAACTCTGTTATTTGACCCTCAAAATTTTATGTGGGGATTTTTCCTCTCATTTTTCATATACACTTCAGTTATTTCATGGTCAAATCTATACAACCTAAACTTTATTGGTATTTTTCATCACACAATAAGATCTTAAAAAATAGATTATTTCTATTTTGAAATAAAATACCTTAAAATAATATTAAAGAGACACAATTTTTTATATTTAATAATAATAAATGGAATTCTATTATAGAGTTAATAACTTGCCTATTATTCTAAATTAGGTGTCTTTAAAAAGAATTATGGAATAATGAAAAAAGAAAAGGAATTAGGGTCAAAATATAACCTAATGAATGTCAATAAATTTTCACTAGACCCACTCATTTAGGGAAAATATAATCTATTAGTTATCATTTATACTATCACATTTTGAGTGACCTAATAAGGGTTCCAATTATTACATTTTAGGGTACGTAAAACCCTCTTGATTAATGATTCTTTTTAGTAAACCACACTATATAATTTCTACCACCATGATTGTCTGAACATTCCCATAAAATGTGATGATATTGGTTTATGATGATGAAACATGCACCCCATATGTGGTCCATCTATGATTGTCTAATATCACATATCCAAAAGTAAAATAATTTTATATAATACCAATGAAGATCAACCTTAGATTATGGTGAAACTAGATACACACCACTTGTTGCCTATTGATGATGATAACATTTCACACTTATATGAGTAAATTGAACCCTATTAATTTTTCTAACAGTCCTATCCCAATATATGTTGATGGCACATGCACCCCGTATATGTCTCACCTTTACCTATTTGAGTGTACATGTTTGAATAATGATTTAATCAGAAAAACCTATCACATTCTAAACCATTTTGGATCATGATTTATAAAACCCATAGATTCATCATCAAGGTAGTCTCAACTATTACTGGAATTTCATTTATGGTCCCCTTCATGATCCATGAAATTTGAAACATGATTACTGAATTGTTACACATAATCAAAATAAAAAAATTGTAAAGGTATGGGATAATGTACACATATGAAAAAAACCAAATAATTTTTAACTAACCTTATTATTGGGAACAAATATTCGAGTATATATAGATGTGATTAAAAATTACTAATTAAAAAAGGACTCATTTATTAGTTCATGAGATGTGAGAAGGATGGGGTGCTGAAAATTCAAGCACCCGATAAAAAATGTAATACCATGATAAATTAGTAACAACTATGGAAGAGTTAAAATAAAAATATCTGTTTGGATGAGTTACTTAAGTCATAAAGAAACCATAGATAAGTATCAATTGGTTGTTAAATGGATATGACCGCATCATATTCATATTCCTTCGATCCTTAAAAGTGTTCCAATTATGATGTTATCCCATCATGACTCTTATTTAATTCCTATAAATCATCTATATTATTAGAAAATATCCCATTAATGGTTAATTTTTTCTTTCTTTCAAAACATGACAATCATCCAGGGATGAAATTTTTTACCTAGACTTCTCTCTTTGAGACAACTATTTTTTGTCTTAATATTGAATCTCTACAAATTAATTAATATTTATATCATTGAAAAGATAATATAAGCATGGTTCTAGAAATTATATTACCCGATGTATTTTCTTCATAATTGAATGATGTTTTTGGTATATGGTCCCACTCTTGTCCAAACACTCTATGAGTTGGTAGAAATAAAATTTATTTAATCCCATTTTACTCCAATGGAGGCGTGGTTACAATAGACTAAACATTACCCAATGAAATCCCCCCCCCCACTACCAAATTCCAATCATTATTGTCTATATCCAATAATAATCCATTCAACAACAGAGGTCCATATTATACAATCAAGATCTCTACCGAGGTAACTATGCCAATATGTAGAGTGGGAAACAAAATCTTTCAACATGAACTACTTAGTGGGTTTTCGGAGATTATTTTTATAGATTAATTAGCTTCATAAAATTTCCCTTTTCATAAACTATGGTTCCAACATATATGGTTTGGATAGTTACTATGGAAACCTCCTCTACGCCTATATTGGAATAATATTGAGGAATCCTCATATTTTTTTAAGAACATAGTAGGGTGATCCAATATATCTATTATTTTTTATAGAATGAAAATCTGTTTTAGATATTGAGAGGTGACTGGTTTTAAAAACCTCTTGATAGGACTATATAACACCTCATTCAGATATCATTTCATCCTTATTTCTATATAATCCCATGATACGCTCATTGAAAGATCCTTAGGTTTAAGTTTAATTTTCACATTAATGTTTTCTCATACTAATATGATCCATATTTATCAAATGACCTCCATGTGTTGTTCATGAAGGACCATGTTATAAGGAATAGGTATGATTAGTGGAAAACCTAAAATTATCACCGAAATTGCTATAGGATATACGGTTTATAGATGATAAATTTTATAATACTATAATACAATAATCCAAAAATAAAAGAAATGATATAACCCCATTCAAATTTAGTATACTAAATTTTGTAAAAAATAACCCTCGATAGTGAGTTATCAAGAGAAATGGTGAAAATGACATGTTTCCTCAGTTTATTATCAAATTCATCAACATTAAAAATGAAAAATTGAGTTCTACTTCTGTCTATTATCCTAAGGCCAAATATTGAATAAGGGACTGGCATGGTGTTCTTGAACACTGATCACACAACGATTCACTATTCAAATCCACCCTTACACTCATGTTTTATATTGGTTTTGAAATGAATATTACAAATATAAAAATAAAATTCAATTTATTTTTTAATCAATGAATTAATTTTAATCACTATTAAAATGGAAAATGTCACTTGTTTTATTATTTCAATGTAGGAGGAGATTATTTGGAGGGCCGTTGATGATGTGGAAGAAAGATGGGCCAAAATTTCATGGATCCATGTAGACATGTCCATTGTTGTTCCTGTTTAGAATTTTCAGTGCATATGAATGAGATAAAATTAAGTGGACTAGTCCGAAATTGAATGTGCTACATTTTAAATTTAGGAACTGAAGCCTCATTCATCCCCTACAAGGCCAATCTGAACTAATCTGTCCAAGGAATCAAATCTGCACAAAGTCAGATGTAGTGTTTTGTATTTTACCAATATCTTGAGCTCTATGGGTCCAAAGGGTACCAAATGTTTAGTGGAGACAATCAGGAGGTGGGGGATACAACATTTTTATTTTCTCCAAAGCGAGATAATGCTTTCTGGAGGCCGAAACAAGTGGTACAAATGGGTTGAAGAAATCTGTGTGCTTTAAACAACCTTCCCACTTTGACAATCAATTGGCACTTTGCGCACCCTATTTGGGAGTTCGAACCGGAGGCAAGGTGCTGCCATTTTGGAGTCCCAAATAGGAATTTTCATCATCACTAGACGTTCTGTATTCTATAGGTTGTTCTACTTCAACATCATATTCTTCCTCCCCTCTCATGGATTTCTAAACCCCTTGTGATCACTCGGGGAAGAACGTGATGTAAATCCCAAGCATCATGTTTGTAGTATTTGAATGATATTTTTAATTCTAGGATTTTGTATTGATTTTAATCATCTTATATTCTTATATAATTGAGTTATGTAATGGTATGTATTGCTCAAATCATATGATCATGTTTGGGGGTACCCATTCATGTGATGTCTCACCCACCGTTCACCACATCCTTTTCACCCTTTCAATTGCGATGTTTGTGTGGTTTATATTGATCAATTGAAATAATATAACCAATTTCAAGGTCATGTAAATTTATATCATGGTATCACAATGAAATAACATAAAAACCTGGACAGCTCATCGAGTTCTTCATGTGTTCCCAAGGTGAGTTTTGGTTATGATGTCGAACACAAATCACCCAATCGTCAGCGGTGTTCGGTGAATCATTGTCTGTTTTCGACTGAACCCTAGGAGGTATCCTAGTATAAACATAGTAAAATTCTAGTTCTAGGTGTTACAAAATAGGGATTAAAAGATCATAACCCTATATCATGATGTGATGAAGGATGAACATCATGAGAGTTCCTCGGGTTGATCACGCTTAATTAATTATGTTAATTTCTACTTTGTTTTATCTCTTAAATTTTCTATTTTTATCTTAAATCATAAAAACCCAATGTTTTATAAAATATAATTCCTATTATACTTTCATAAACCAAACTCTATTTTAAATTAATTATCTAAGGCTTCATCGAGAGAAGACCTTGGGTTGCTGTTATACTGGAGAAATTCTAGTCAAAATTAAAAAACTAATTTGACGTGCTCGACAATGCGATCAAATTTTGGTTCCAATGTTGGGAAGTCAATATCATTTATTTTGTTTATTTCCTTTTATTTATTTATTTTACTTCTTAATTAGTACTCCTTTCAATTCTTCTCTCCCATTTTATTGTTTTTTTTTTGGGTTATTGTTTGTGTTTTTTGTTGTTTTTTTGTCTGTTCACTCTCTCTCTGTCTCTCTCCCCCTTTTCATCTTTTCCATATACCTCCCTATAATTATGTATTATAAAATTATATTCTATTTTAACCCTTATTAATTTATTTTATCCATATTTAAAAAAACAAACTTCACAACTTATTTGCATGACATGATCAGAAAAAGAAAAACTCCATGAATTTGACCCAGAAATTGATACGACACTTCACACACAAATAAAGGCATCTAGAGAAGTTCAATTAAGTAACACTGAGGAACCCATTGTGGAACCTAAGTGTTCATAAAACAATCAAAAATTGAACCCAATCTTATCCAAGAAAATATCGCTGCAAATAATAGAACCTTAAAAGAACTGACTACCCTAGATGTGGATTACCAACCACCGTACATCCAATATCAAGAGGAAGCAGCCAACTCCGAGCTGAGATCAGGAATCGTACACCTTATTCCTAACATCCATGGTCTTTCCAATGAGTACCCTCATAAATACCTTAATGAATTTCACATAATGTACTCCACCATGAAACCCCAAAATGTGTCTGAGGACTTAATTAAGTTTAGGGACTTCCCTTTCTCCCTTGATGGTGTATCCAAAGATTGGATATGCTATTTTCCTACCACAATTGGTGGCTGGAATGACCTAAAAAGGTCTCTTTATAGATATTTTCTTCCCTACCTATAGAACAAAATATATTATGAATGAAATCTGTGGCATTAGACAATCACAGGGAGAGACCCTTCATGAATATTGGGAGAGATTCAAACAACTCTTCTCAAGCTGCCCCCACCACCAGATTAGTGAACAACAATTAATCCAATACTTATATGAGGGAATTATCCCCATGGATCGTGGAATGATTTATTCTTCAGTTGGTGGTGCCTTGGTTAATAAAAATTCTTCCGCCACTCGTGACTTAATATCCAACATGGCTCAAAATGCACAACAAATTGGTACACGAGCAATTGCACCAAATCGAGGAGTTAATGAGGAAAGTCATTCATCTCTAGAAAAAAAATGTAGATAACAAGATTGATAAGATTCATAACCTTCTATGGCAATTATCTCAAGCACAAGGTAACTCAAAATCTATTGCAGTTCCATTACACTGTGGTATTTGTTCTGAAAATTCTCATTTTTCTGATCAACGCCACCAACTTCAGGATTCACCTAAGTCTTTTGTAGCCGTGCTTCCAGGGCGTCTATTCCAACAAGCACCTCCCTTAAATCAAGAACCATTCAGGCCAAATCCAAATACAGGGTGGCAAGCGCAACCCCAGTACCGATAAGGAGGAAACTCAAGCTACCCCAAGCAGAATTGGTATCAAAAAGGCCAATGTATGCAACCTTCTTATCCTTAAACTTCTCAAATCAATCATCCTTCTCCTCCCAAATCTGAACCAAGCCTTGAGGATATGGTGATGCAAATGGAAACCCAAAACCTCTAGTTCCAACAGACCACACAATTAGAAATTCACGACCTACGAACTCAGGTGGGGCAATTGGCGAACGCCATTGGAGATCTTAAGATGCATGTTGATGGAAAACTATCATCCCAACACATGGAAAATCAGAATGATAAAGGTAATGTATGTGCATTTACATTTCATAGTGGTAATTAGTTTTCTCCTTCTACTGATTCTATGCAATAGGTATGTCCCCCTCTTGAAAAAACTCATTCTCCAGCCATATATGAATCCAATGAAGAAAACAAATAAAAAGGGCAATCAAATTATCATGGAGGATTCCCATGAACAATCCATTCCTCATCCTTTCCCTCAAAGACTCTATAAATCAAAGAAAAACTATGATAATGATATTGGAAATGAAATAATGGATACATTTAAAAAAGTTCTTGTTAATATTCCATTGTTGGATGCAGTCAAGAAAATTCCCTGTTATGCGAAATTTATTAAAGAACATTGTACCCATAGACGAAGTCTTAAGGGGAATGAGAGAGTCAACTTGGGGAGAAACGTCTTAACCTTGATTCAACCAGCAATTCCAACCCAATGCAAGAATCTGGGAACATTCAAAATACTGTGTACCATAAAGGATACTTTCTTTTCCGATGCTATGGTAGATTTATGTGCTTCCATTAATGTAATGCCTCCCCCCATGTAAACTTCTCTATTGGATGGAGAGATTCAACCAATAAATATTTTCGTACAACTAGTCAACTGAAGTACTATTCATCCAATAGGAGTGATTGAATATGTCTTTGTAAGAGTGAAGAATCTCATCTTCCCTGCTGATTTCTTCATTCTTGAGATCAATGATACCTGAACCCAAGGGCATGCTCCTCTCATACATGGGAGGCCATTCCTCAAAACAATAAATACAATCATCAAAATTCACAATGGTATGTTTTCCATGGAATTCTAAGGAGAAAAAGTAAGTTTTAACATCCTTGAGGCTATGAAACACACCATTGAAGAGCACTCCACTCTTCTTGTCTATTCGATGGAAGTAATCTCAAACGATTCACACATAGAAAATTCTCTCTTCAACCCAAATTATGATTCATTTTTATTTTCTTCACCCTTGGAAGATTTGTGTTTTGATTCATGTTTTGAGTGTTTTTTGGGTTCTGAAAAGTGTAAATTTTGTGCTTTAATTGATGATTGTTTTCATTCGGAGGTACCCATTACCATCACCGATTCTGAAAATCTCATTTCAATAGATTCTCTAACTTTAAAGAATAAACATGAGAAGATAGATAGTTTAATGGACCTCACTCCCCCTAAATCCGCTAATTCAATCAATAAACCACTGGTGTTGGAACATAAACAACATCCTTCTAATTTAAATTATGCATATCTTGAGGGTATTGACCAATTACACGTCATTATTTCCAATAACCTCTCTTCACAATTAGAATCGAAACTGCTCAAAATTTTGAGAGACTATAAGAAGGAAGTAGGATGGACGTTGGCTAATATTCCAGGTATTAGCCCATTTAATTGTATGCACCATACACTTTTGGATGTTTAGGCTAATTCTGTAAGAAAATCTCATCGTCGTTTGAATCACACTCTCCATGAAGTGGTAAAATTCAAAGTCAGTATATTACTTGATGTGGGGATCATTTATCCTATATTTGATAGTAAATCGGTTAGTCCAGTGGAAATTGTACCTAAAAAAATAAGAATAATAGTTGTTTCAAATGAAAGTAATGAATAGGTTCCAACTTGTGTGAAAAAAAGTTGGCGAGTCTGTATTGACTACCGTCGACTAAATCAAGCCACGCGGAAGGACCACTTACATATACTGTTCATTGACCAAATGTTAGAATGATTGGCTGGTAAGTCCCATTATTGTTTCCTTGATGGCTATTCGGGATATTTCCGAATCAATATATCCCCTGAGGATCCAGAAAAGACAATATTTACTTGTCCATTTGGAACATTTTTATACAGAATGATGCCATTCGGTCTATGTAATGCTCCTGGTATCTTTCAGATATGTTTGTTGAGTATTTTTTCTGAGTACCTTGAGAGTTGTATGGAGGTCATTATGGATGATTTCATGGTATATGGTTATTCTTATTGATGATTTTTTGGAACACCTTGGTTCTATCCTTCTCTGCTGGATTGAAAAAGAGCTTTCTTAAATTATGAGAAAATCCATTTCATGGTTGAGCGGGGGATAGTTCTTTTGCATTTCATTTAAAATAAGGGAATTCAAGTTGATAAATCTAAAATTAAATTAATTTCAATGCTACTATATCCAAAATATTCTCATGAGGTGTGATCATTCTTGGGCCATGCTGGTTTTTACCACCGATTCATTAAAGACTTTAGTAAGATCGTACTTCCCTTGTCCCAGTTATTACAAAAGGATTCTTAGTTTCTGTTTGATAAAACTTTTTATGGTGAATTAAATTTCCTAAAAAGGAGTCTCACATCACCTCATATCATCCAACCTCCATGGTGGGATCTCCCCTTTGAACTTATGTGTGATGCCTCTGACTTTGTTGTTGGGGTAGTTTTATCAAAACGGTTGAGATGGCTCCCCGTGTCATAGTATATGCCTCACATACCCTTGACCATACCCAGGAAAACTACGCACCCACTGAAAAAGAACTTATTTATATTATGTTTGACTTGGAAAAATTTAGTTCATATCTTATCGGGTCAAAAATAATTATCTTTTTTTATCATGTTTCCCTTCATCTCCTCCTAAAGAAACCTGAACTAATCCCTGCCACATTTGGTAGATGCTCCTCATCTAAGAGATTGACCTTGTGATTAGAGATAATAGAGGAGTGGATGATGTGGTAGTTGAACACATTAGTACGATTTCGTCACCATTGGACCATCATGTTGCATTATCCCTCCCCATTGGAAAATTCTTTTCTCATGTGAAACTTTGTGATGTTGTGGACCTTACCCCTTGGTATGCAAACATAGTGAATTTTCTTGCAACATCTAGGGTCCCCACTAATTTCAGCACTTACCAATCCAAGATACTTAAACATGATTACTAGTGGTACATTTGGGATGACCCATATTTTTGGATAATTATTGGTGACCAAGTAGTTTGTCGGGTTGTCCCTGACCATGAGTTCACCTATGTTTGACCTTCTGTCACACTTTGGTTTATTGGGGCCACTTTGGCACTCAACTTACATCTCGAAAGGTTCTTGACTCAAGACTTTATTGGCCAACAATATATAGGGATTTCCATTGATTTTTCAAGTCATGCAGTCATTGTCAATTTACAGGGAATATCTCCAAGAGTAATGAAATGCCCCAACAGCCCATGTTATTCTGCGAAATTGTTGATGCATGGGGAATTGAATTCATGGGGACTTTTCAAAATTCATTACTATTTTTATACATTTTATTGGATATTGACTATGTTTCTTAATGGGTGGAAGCAAAGGCCACCAAGACCACCGACTCTTGTGTGGTTGTTGATTTTATGAGGTCCCATATTTTTAGTAGGATTGGATTACCAAGATTCATCATTCGTGATAAAGGTTCACATTTTTGCAATCGCAACATGAAAAATTTGCTTCATATGTATAGGTTTTATCATAAAGTGTCCAATACATATCACCCCCAAACAAACGGACAAGAAGAAATCAGAAATAGGGAAGATAAACAAGTCTTGGAAAAACGGTACTACCCAATATGAAAGATTGAAGTTTGCGCCTGGATGATGCACTTTGGAAGTAGCATACTGATTTTGAAACCCCAATTGGAATGTCACAATACATGATTGTGTTTTTAAAGGATTTTCACCTCCCATTGGAAGTATAACACCATGCATATTGGGCTGTTAAACAATGTAATATGATTCTTTCAGATACAAGAGAGCATAAGAAGTTGCAGATTCATGATTTGGAAGAAATCAGACATGATGCATATGAGAACTCTTGGATCTATAAAGATAAAGTAAAGGCTATACATGATAGCATACTTCATCAGTGGAAGTTCCATATTGGTGAGAAGGTCCTCAGGTACAATTCCTGGCTAAAGCTCCCCCAAGGTATCCTTCGTTCCTAGTGGCTCGGTCCTATTACTATTACTAATGTGTACCCTTTTGGTGAAATACATATTTTTCATGAGCATATTGGATGAAGTCTTTCCTTCAATGGGAAACACCTTAAACACTTCTATGAGGATTTTCCAAAGAATCTAGTGGAGGAAATACACTTTCTATATGTAACATACCATTAAAACACACCAGGATTTATCCTTCCTTCTCACATTCTCAATTATTTCAGTGAGGACACTGCACATTCTATGTGTGTTGGGGTTGATACATTCCTAGGTTCATTAGGATATCCATTGTCTTTCTTCATTCTTCTCTATATTTCCTTCTTTATGGTATTTTCATTTTTCCCCATCAAAAGTTCCAAAGATCCATGATTTGGATACCATAAGGGGGGGGGGGGGAAGTAAAAACACTATAAGTAAGGGGAAAAAGACTATTAGGGAGTTATTTTTACAGAATTGGTTTTCTTTCAATGATATAAATGGTTATATCCATGCGAAACCTTTGAGGTGATTAATGCCCCTTGTGTGAGTAGTTTTTAGAAAAACTATGTCACTAATATCTCCACACATTTTTGCACCAAACCACTAAGTGTGAATATTTCTTACTAACTAGAAGGTAAATATAAGTTAGGTTAATATTTTTTCAGCTTAAAATGATATTTACATATGTTCGTTCTTTATCTGATATGTTTCATTACTGTACCAGATTGACCTATGTCTGTGTAACTGATATCCGACCATTGAACGCCCTAAAAGAAATTTTGGGATGTGTCTTGGGCAGGTCAAAAACCACTCCTCCTCAACCTTTGATCTTGTTATAACTATTACATTTAGTGTCGTGAGGAGATCAAACAATGGTTGAGAGATGACAGCGAGATTTTCTCCAAATGAAACTTCTGACAAAAAACAAAAAATAATAAATGAGGGGAGTGATAAAATGTGCAACATATGGGGATATCTAGTTTGGGAGCTTATGGTTTGACTTTTGGGAATGCTTAACTGAGTGGGTCTTGAAATATGATTGCAAAGGATATAGGACAGTTTCAGTGGAAAAAATATTTTAAGCGGAATAATGTTAAAACAACCTATATTTACTAGATAGAAGTGGAAAGAATAGCATGGAATGGTTTTCACACACTCACCTGTACAGTTAGTGGCATGGTTAACACTTGGATTCCATGCTCAATTTGATATCATGAATCTCTTTTAATTTCATTATGATATGATTTATGAGACATATTTTTTCATTTTTAGTAGGAGGAAATCCTTTGTCTGGTTTGTGCATTGACCACATTACTATAATTTATTAATGCATTATTTTGTTTTGATTTGTTTTTTTATATTTTTATTTTCCTAAAAGTTCAAATGTTTAGGTGTGGGGGTGTTATCACACAGCGATTCAGTATTCAAATCCACCATTACACTGTTTTTTATACTGGTTTTGTAATGAATATTACAAATATAATAATAAATTGTACCGTAAGTTTTAATAAATGAATTAATGTTTATCATGATTATAATGGGAAATGTCACTTGTTTTTATTATTTCATTGTTGGAGGAGATGATTTGGAGGGCCCTTGAAGAAGTAGAAGAAAAATAGCCAAAATGCATGGATCCATGAAGACTTGTCCACTACTGTTCTTTTTGATAAAATTCAGTGTGTAATAATGTTCTCATATTTTGTTTTCTGGTCCTAAATTTAATGTTCTACATTTCATATTGAAGAATCGAAGCCTCATTCAGTCCCTAATATGCCCATCCGAACTGATCTGTCCAAGGAATAAAAACTGCACAAAGTCAGATGCGGTGTACTGTATATTATTAGTATCTTGAGCTGTATGTGTCCAAAGGGTGCCTAATTTTCTGTGGAGTTAGTCAAGAGGTGGGTGATACAACTTTTTAATTTTTTACAAAGCGAGATAATTCTTTCTGGAGGCAGAAACAAGTGGTACAAGTGGGTTGATGAAATTTGTGTGCCTTAAACCACAATCCCACATTGCCAATAAATTGGCACTTTGGGCACACCATTTGGGATTTCGTACCAGAGGCATGGTTCTACCATTTTGGAGTCCCAAATAGGTATTTTCATCATCAATATATGTTTTGGATGATATATGAAGTTCTACTTCAACATCTTCTTTTTCCTCACCTCCCATTGATTTCTAAACCCCTTGTGATCACCGGGGGAGGAACGTGATGTAAATCCCAAGTTTCATGTATGTAATATTTGAATGATCTTTTTAATTACAGGTTATTGAGTTGTTTTTTATCATACTCAATTATTATTATATTGAGTTATGTACTGTTATGTCATTCTCAACTCATATGATCATGTTTGGGGGTGCCCATTCATTAGATGTCTCACACATCGTTCACCACTTCCTTTCCCCCCTTTCAATCGTGATGTTTGTGTGGTTCATATTGGTCAATTGAAAAAAAATATGCACTTTCAAGGTCATGTAAATTTATTTCATGTTATAACAATGAAATAAAATACAAACCTAGACTACACATCGAGTTCTTCATGTGTTGCCTTGGTGAGTTTCGGTTATGATGTCAAACACAAATCACCCAATCATCGGCGGTGTCACGTGAATCATTGTGTGTTTGCAACTGAACCGTATGAGGTGTCCTAGTAAATAATAAGTAACATTTTGGTTCTAGGTGTTAAAAACCAGGGATTAAAAGATCATAACCCTATATCAATAAGCGATGAAGGATGAACAACATGAGAGTACCCCGGGTTGATCACGATTAATTAATTATGTTAATTTCTACAATGTTTTATCACATTCATTTTCTATTTTCATATTAAATCATCAAAACCCCATGTTTTATAAAATATAATTCCCCTTAAACTTTCATAATCAAATCCCTCTTTTACATTAATTATCTAAGTCTCCATCAAGATATGACCTAGGGTTACTGCTATACTGCAGAAATTCTAGTCAAAATTAAACAACTAATTTGACGCGCTCGACAACGTGATCAAACACATATCCACTAGAATTATCTTCCACCTAGATTTGTATAAATTTTTTCAAACCATAGATCTAATAAGGGGTTTTTACCCATAGAAAATTTCCATGAAATGGAAAATCTATGCAAGATTGGTGGAGAATTTTTTTAAGTTATAATTGATATAGTTGTGGAGCCATTATAATGACTAAAACTTAGATAACATGACATTAATATCTATTGAGTAATATATATAAATTAAAGAACATTTATAATAATCCCATTAGTCAAAAAATTTTTGGGTACCCCATATCGGGTCTCAAAGCCCCATATGGTGTACCACCACCTATATAAATTGGCCAAGTATGAACCATCAAAGTAGTGATTCCATTGAAAATGAAAAATTTTCAAATAAATCACCAAAAGATTTTATATTATTATTAAATTTAAAATGATCATCAATTCACTAAATGGGATAATAGAATAAATTTTAAGTTACTTCCCTCGAGGGATTTCAATTTTTATAGATGGATCTATCACTATGAGGTTATGTCCTGTGTTATCCCAAAAATTGTACATCAAGATAAATTCATCACACTTTTATCCAAGTATTGACATGCAACTAATTTAATATATATCCTATAATAATATATGTACTTCAGTATGTGATGGTAATGAATTATTCATATCCAAAAATTATAGATTAATATGCTTTGAAATAAAGACATTCAACTTATTTAACATGATTTTCGAATCCCAAAATACAATGTATATATCTAATTATCATATTTACCTAATAAAAGAAGTACGACTCTATTGAACCCAAATAATCATAGGCCCACTCGCCAGAGAATTTTCAATTGAGATAGTGATCTCATTTGGAACTTCACCCCATCCACCACTATGGATATTAAATGATGCAATGGGGATGTTATATTTTTCATATATAATAGGATGATGATTTTGGATTTTATCATAGTTTTTTATAAAAGATACCTTTGGAAGCTCTTTTTTAACGATATGACCTTGGGATGTGATATTTATATGAACATGCTCGAAGGATGTCTCAATCCTTACTAATGAGTGGTTAGGATACAAATTAGGTGTCAATGAATCATCATTCATCACAATACCCTAAATAAGAATATTTTTAATCTATGTATACTAGAGGATTTATTATCTAACGAGTTCTATAATTTATCTATTTTTGGATATGTAATAACATCATGTATCAACTCTCACAAATATAGTAATGTTTACCCCATGCTACATCTAGTATGTAAAAGGTTCGGTTGAATTAAAAATAATAGTTTCTTGAAAAAAGGTCTATTGTTATAAAATATGATTGAACTTGAAAAGGTGAAATAAAAAATAAATAATAATTGACTATCATAAACCTATGTGTGGTTAACACAAATATTGAGTTTATGTACATTTTTATTTTGAAGAAAAAGTCATTATCCATAATAACAAGGTTCATGGGATATTTGATCTTTAGAAACTCAAAGAGAATGGGTTTAGAAGCCGAAAAAATGTAAAAATGTAGTTGACTGTCACCATCCCTAGATTATTTATAAGTGAATCAAGAGGAAATTAATTGGAAATCAATGAAAAACTCAACCAAAATAATCCTACATCTTATACTAATTACACCATTGTAATTTAAAATGAGACTACTTTTAATGTGGGGATTTATTAACTCTATAGAGTTGGCACTGTTTTCATCAAGGATTCCCTAAATAATTTTGTAGAATTCCATAGTAAATTAATATTTTGGAAATAGATGGGATAAATAGTTTGATTTTTCATTCATTATCATTCACATACCACATAGGGTTCCATGAAAACATCACAACATAAAACATCCCCACTAAAATAATGGATTTTGTAACATAAGTATCATATCTACGGCCACATCACCATTCAAAAAAATACCAAAATTCTCAGTTCATTTATGTCTATATTTCCCTAAAATATTTCATAGGATTTGGAGTGACACAGGGGATCTTTCGACTACACATATAATTAAGGATCATCGATATCAAAAAAAAAATACATTGGAGAAATTCCATGGGGTTTAATGAGCAAAAAATCCACTTTCCTGACATCTTCGAATTCTATGTCCCATGATTACTCAAGAGATACCCTCAAACATTGATCTTGCACAAGACTCCCAAATGGGGAACATATTTCACTAGTGCATAAATCATTTTTTACGTCACCATTTTTTACGTCGGTTATATATAACCGACGTAAAAATGCGGCGAGTAGATTTTTAACGTCGGTCATTTTAATAACCGACGTTACAAATAGTGCTTGTTGGGTTTTTACGTCGGTTTTTTGGTAACCGACGTAAAAAACCCGTTATCGACGTGTTTTTTACTTCGGTTATCAAATAACCGACATAAAAACCAGAGCGCGGGGTTTCTTACGTCTGTTATTTTATAACCGACGTAAAAAACCACCAGGGGCTGTGGTTTTTTACGTCGGTTATTTGATAACGATGTAAAAAACGCGTCGATATCGGGTTTTTTACGTCGGTTTCCAAATAACGGACGTAAAAAAGCCATCGTGCTTTTGTTTTTTACGTTGGTTATTTGGAAACCGACGTGAAAAACCCCCGCGCATTGGGTTTTTACATCGGTTATCTTATAACCGACGTAAAAAACCAAAGAGAGGGGGGGGTTTTGACGTCGGTTTCCAAATAACCGACGTAAAAAACTCGTAGATATCTCGTTTTTTACGTCGGTTATAAAATAACCGATGTAAAAAACCAAAGCGTGTGAGCCTTTTTACGTCGGTTTTAAGATAACCGACGTTATAAAGTTAAAAAATAGTTTATAACGTCGGTTATTATATAACCGACATTATAAAAAATTTAAAAAAATTAAAGCCTGTGGACTGTCATTTACGATTTTTCGATTGACAGTCCGTCGGCTCGTCTCTCTCTCGCGCGGTAAACCCTAATTTGCTCATCGATCTACCTGCTTTAAACTCATTTTGGCTTCATTGTTTATCTTCTTCACTCCTCTCAGATCTATCATCTCAACTCGCAACATTTAAGTAAGCCTTCCACGAATTTATTTCGTTCGTTTTTGTTTCGATTCTTGATGTGATTTTCATTCGTTTTTGAATCTCATGGAATTTTTTGTTATTGCAAATGGTTATTATGACCATTCAACTCGCAACATTCAACTCGCAACACTCAAATCGCAACATTCAACTCACAACACTCAACTCGCAACATTCAAGCAGGTGTATTTTGGATAAGACTATTTTTAACTCTTATTCTAGATTTTCATTCTGATATACGCTTTACGATTCTATAGTACAATGAAAAAGTATATTCATTAAAGCTTCTTAAACCAGTTATACTTCATCTTTTCTTTTGAAATACGAATCAGTAACAACTCCAATATGATCTTTATATTGATCTATCTGAATACCATCAACTTCATTATGAGCAACCTCTTAAGTATCTAAATAAATCAATATCTGATAAAAATATTACTATGACCATGAGAACATAGATATTTGACTTCAAAACCATTCAAATTATTCAATCATTTAGAAAGAATAATTAATTTTAAAACATTGAGGATTAGCTTCAGCAAAATCTGAAAAATAATGGGTGGTATTGTAACATTCCATTCTTCCAACAACATTATTATTTCCTACTTAGCTGGAATGTGTCTTTCTGGATGAAGATTGGTAGTACTTATTTTCTTAAAATCATATTTTCAATATGATTGTCCATAAAATGATTTTCATGAATGAAATTGGACCAGGTACAATCGGTAATACCTATCCTTAAAATTTCATTCAACATTCTTACATCATAATATTTTTTCAAAAAATTATGCTTTTTAGAACTCCTAGATCAGAAAACCATCATCTGTTTTCATCTGCATTCATAAAAATATCAATTCATACCTATTACAATCTAATATTTCATGCTGGACTCATGGTGAGTCTGATAATACATATCTTCTTTCAGTCATCTCCTAAAAATGATGGACCTTTTCATGCAAAGTGTATCTGATTTCTTGAATACGATGGTATGTCTGATTTTCAACAAAACCAAGTGAGGTGATTTGTTTTATTATTAATAATTCATAAAAAATTATAATACCTAAATATTATTATCATCCTTTTCATATTTTTCATTATAAAAAAGGTAAAGGGTACTTTCTTTTCATTCTCAAGTTAAATTATATTTTTTTAAAGGTCTTTTCTATCTAGGTAGAAATAATTTAACGATAATTAGATTGAATTAGGTATATTATCTTATCTTACCATCCAAACACATTTTTATGTATTAATAATTGTTATTTTTTGTAAAAACAATTATGACCCCATTTCATTTTTTTAGTTAATTGATCTACGAAAGTGTTATAAATTATTTGATGATCACGATTCACCCATATATATGGTTAGTCATTAAGTGACATTTGGATCCATAATATCCTTCTAATGCATTCGACAATACATTATATATCATAGATCAATATGTGATATAGATGGTTATACCATGTCCAATGTGTTATGTGATGTGTCTCGTAAGAAATATTATAATAAATTATAGGAAAGGTGATTAAGATATCCCAATATGAGGTGAATGAAACTATGTTTTCCCTTGACATATGTTACGACTTATATGATTATGTTTGTGACACACTCTTATGTTATTCCTCATACTAATGTTGTGATCTTGTGAATAAGGTTTTTTAAATCATGTTCCCACTATCATATAAATCATGTATTATGTTATGCTAAAATTGTTATACTTGGACTCAGGTCTTATGATCTATGATTATATAGAACTGTTTCACTTATCTTTTTGATCATGTGCTTTGTGTATGCTCTTATACCCCCATGGATATCTTTTTATGAGATTAGATATTATATTTATATATATCATGTTTACCCATAATGAGTATCGTAAATCAAAACTTTTATTATTTTCATTCCCTATGTTATAAAAATAAGTATTATGTAGGATGATTCAATAATTTAATCTGTGAGATGAGTTGTTTTATGTGTGAAACCTAGGACAAACACATATGTATTTTTTTATTGGTATTACATATATATAGTTTGATATATACTTTTTTTTACATTACCATGATATTAACATTAATTTTTTTAAAGAAATATTAATGTCCTTAGATTATATATTGGATCAAAAGGATATAGTAATTCTAATATATAATCAGAATGATCAGATAATATGACAATATTATTAAACATAAAACAAATGGTCTATATTCATATTTCTAACATGACACTTACGATGTATAGCTATTTGGTGTTGGGTACTTATGAAAACTACTACTAGTTTCAAGATTTTGGCACTTGAAAGTGTTGAGTACTTTAGATCATAATGATTGAACAACAAGCATGAATAACACATGTTATATGCTCCATTAGGTATTCCTATATTTTAACATGTTTATTAGTATATTGGAATGAGATTATTATAAATGTGTATCATCTGATCATATTCACTTATTCCAGATAAAAATTATTTTGTTTATGTTTTATTGATGTATATTTTATTTGGAGAATCATTAGGCGTCATGGTTTTCTTTGATTCAATGAAATTTAAAACTGTTATATCTAACTATATTCATTTTTGTTTGTTTTAAGTTTGTTTAGTTTACTTTATCATGTTTATAACCATTACATGAATTTTAAAATGCTTATTTTTGTTCACTGACAATTACTTTACCATGTTTACAATGTTTACCAGGTTTACCATTTTTACCATTTTTACCATCTTGACCATCTTGACCATCTTTGCCATCTTTACCATTGTTTAACATGCTTACCATATTACCAATGATTACTATTATGTAACTTAGTACACTTTTCTATTTTCTGATTACAGTAGTATTAAAATATTTGAATTTTTATATTTGTTCACTAACAATTACTTTACCATGTTTACAATGTTTACCAGGTTTACCATTTTTTTCCATTTTTTACCATCTTGACCATCTTGACCATCTTGACCATCTTTTCCATCTTTACCATTGTTTAACATTCTTACCATATTACCAATGTTTAATATTATGTAACCTAGTACACTTTTCTATTTTTTGATTACAGTAGTATTAAAATATTTGAATTTATATATTTGTGAACTGACGTTTGTTTTTTGGATTTGAAGGATAATGGCAGATCATTCATATGATCAACCACATGATTCTGGAGAGGAGCATATTTCTGGTCATACCTCTGGGGATGAACATTCACATGCTCCTATTACGACAAAGAGTTAAAAGGTTGGTAAACGTGGGTGCACACGTTTACCAAAATTATCACTTGCCCGTACGTAGGATCAGAGGATAGTAGTTGAGTTTGATGATGATGATATTCCTAGAGGTCCGAATGCCAAAGATTTTAAGAGTTTTATTGCCACTCAGGCTAAGACAAAAGTAAGCATTTTGTATGATGATTGGAGAGGTGTGGATAAAGAGACTATCTCTCAGTTGTGGGAGACGATTTTGGTAAGATCTTTTGTCATTGTTTGACCATTCTTTTAATGTTTCTAGTATATATAATATGTTTAACCTCTTCTTTATCAGATGACTTTTGATATTCTTGACACTGGAGGAGTCAGGAAGAAATGCTTATCATTGGCTGCCAGGAGATGGAGGGATTTCAAATCAACCCTCTCATCTGATTTCATTTATGGTCATAGGAGTCATGACAATCCATGTCGTATATATCCTTTTATAGATGAAGACACATGGAGATATTTTTTTGAAAGTAGAACAAAAGAGTCATTTCTGATAAGGGAAATGTAAACTTTTATAAACTTTCTTATATAAATGATTTTATTAATGTTTTGTTAATGATTTCTTATTCTTAAATTACAGAAATCAAGGAAAGCTCATCAGGATATCCAATCTAAAAATGTATACCCTCATAGTTTATCTCGGGGAGGGTATACATTATTGGAAGAAAAAATGATAGCGGAAAAATTTCAACAACTAAGAGCTGAGTCTTCAAGATCTGGAGAGGTGGCCCCTCCATCCCCTCCATCTAGACATGAAAAATGGAAGAGATCTCGGAAGGGAAAAAAGGGCAATATCTTTCGGAAGAATCGAGAATCGTAGCTTAGAGGATTGTAAGATATCTATTTAATTTATTTAAGTTTAATTTTTTCTTCATATAAGTTTCAATCATTACAGAAATGTTCAATTAATTAATATAGGACTCTCTTGAGGAGCAGAGTTCAGAGAGGACATTTACAGTTACTGGGAGGGAAGATATTTTATTTGCAGCATTGGGAAGGCCCGAACATCCTGGTCGTGTAAGAGGATATCCGGAAGGTGTATCGGTAAGAAAAGCGTTTCCAGGTTCTTCAACTTCTAACACTGAGGGGGTTTATAAAAAAATAGAATCCTTGGAGGCTGAAGTTCAAAATATTAATGCGACGATGGAAGACAAGATTAGAGAGTCGGTGCAGTCTATGTTTGCAGAAATGCAAAGACAATTTCAGACTATAGCTCCCACTCCTCCACCTCCCCCTGCAGACCCCATTATTTATCCTCCACCTCTGCCAGTAGCTCCCACTCCCCCACCTCAGCCTCCGGACCCCATTTTTTATCCTACGCCTCTGTCGTAGCTTCCTACATATTGCGAGTTGTATATTGATGATTCTCAACATCATATAGTAGCATACGGGTTGGTATATTGTATAGGAGATACAGTTCATCATCAACAATATAAGGTAGAGAATCAGAGGGTCACTGTACAGGATATTATAGATAGATCAGCTAGGGTACCAATACCTACAGATGAGGTGGCGACAGTTGGACAAAGTATCGGCCATTTTTTAGTGTGGCCATCCAGACTTCTTTGACTCATTACCATAGAGTTATGAATGTTATATCTTTTATTTTATTTTTTTTATTAAAGTTGTTTTATCATTTGAAAACTACTATAATTCTCAATTTTTTTTTCACAGGAATAATTCAAAGGTAAAGAAATACTGTATAGACAACAACAAAGACAACATGCTATGACATCATATACAGATTCCAGTGGTCTTGACAGATTGTCAAGATATTCATATTTTTTGTTGGGTTTTTATGAGTTTCCAATGGAATTTCATGTTTGTGGACGAGAAATAAGTGTGGGGATTACAAAATCTGATATCATGGAGCTTGTTACTGGAGATAAGTTGGGCATCAACGTGGTGCAAATTTTTTCCAGGTAAGTCTTAACACCTTTTCCCTGCGTTATATTTATTAAAAATGTATTCTTATATATTTTTTGTATTAGGTATATTTATAAAATTTGTGAGAGGAATGAACTGACAGAAGTATATGGATTCATGGACCAGCAATTGATTTCCCCTGAAGCATGTGCATTGACTGAGGAACAAAGAATGGTTTATATTGCTGAAAGATTTGAAAAGAATATAATCCAACAATATTGGATGATGCCTTTTTGTGAGAGGTATGAAACACATTTCTCTAAATGAGTTAATTATCTTTTAACATAAAAAACCACTAACATTAAATTTCCTTTTATCATTAATCATTGGATGTTAGGGATTTTTTTCCCAAGGGATAAAGCTCTTTATTGGATATGCTCTGTTCATGGTGATGTGCGGGCAAGTTTTAAGAATATATTGGAAAAGTAAGTTTCAATTTCTCAATAGTTTTATATATTATAATGAATTTTAAATTTACCCCATTCATATTATTTTCTAACAGTGCATGGGTCTACTGTAGAAAAAACACAAAGAAACGAAATGCAAAGATCAAATATGTAAATGCGAAGGTAAATTTCCATTCATAATTTGTACTTTTTGATTTATTACATAAAAATAATATATTGAATTTACACTCATTCAAAACAGAATTTTCATGAACAACAAGGCCTCATCGAATGCGGATATTATATGTTAAGATTTATGTATGAAATAATAACAACTGGGACAGTTGTGAATTTTGACCTGGTACGATTTCCTCTTAAACTTTGCCATAATATTTCAATTTGATTTATTCATTACACACGTTAACTATCTTCTTTTTCATTTGTAGCTTTTTGATGACCCTCAACCCTATACTACTAAAGACATCAAACACGTACAAGTGGAGTGGTCAAATTATTTTACAGGTTTGATTGAATTTTAGTTGTTTGTAATGTAAAATGTAATTTTGAATATTTTCGTTTTAATTGTGTATTTGGTAGTTGTTTAGGTTTGATTTAGTTTTTTTTTGAAGTTGGCAGTGTAAGTTTTGAATGTTATATAAGTGAATGTTTAATTTTTCTCTACTTCTTGTTTTGGTCTACTTTTTATGGTTCTTCTGGTATGAATTTGGGTCTGTAGGGGAGGGGTTCCAAGGATGTGGGGGTGTCCAGCGATCTGGGAGGGCTGTCCGGTGGGGTGGGGGGATAGTCCTGGGGGGTGGCAGGGATGTCCAGGGGTGTGGGAAGCCGGTCCAGGGGTGTGGGAGTGTTGTCCAGGGGTGGGGGGGTTGTCCAGGGGTGTGGTGGGGGCTGTCAAGTTGGGTGAGGGGGTGAGGAGGTGTTGTTCAGGCGGGTGGGGGTTGTCGAGGGGTGTTTGGTGGTGTCCGGGGGTCGGGGGGGCTGTCCAGGAGTGTGGTGGGGGATCCAATGGGGTGGGGGAGGGTTTTCCAAGGGGTATACATGAGGGTGGGAGATCTAATGGGGTGGGGGAGGGTTTTCCAGGGGGTATACATGAGGGTGAGGGCACCAACGGGGTGGGGGAGGGCTGTCCATGGGGTATAAATGAGGGTGGATGCTGTCTAGTGGGTAAGTTTTATATGTTATCTGTGTACATGCTTAATTTTGATGTACATATATTTTTGTAGTTCGATTTCTTGATTTGTTTTCTAGTTGATTCTAGTGGAGAGAAGATCACTGCATTCTGTTTAAAAAAAATTGGGTTTATCACGTCGGTTATTTAATAACTGACGTTATAAAAGGTCTGTAGAATGGTTTATCACATCGGTTATTAAATAACCGACGTGATAAAAGGCCTAGAGAATGGTTTATCACATCGGTTATTTAATAACCGACGTGATAAAGGTCCTGGAGAATGGTTTATCACATCGGTTATTGAATAACCGACGTGCTAAACGGCCTGGACAATGGTTTATCACGTCGGTTATTCAATAACCGACGTGATAAACCACCTCCCTCCGGTTTATCACGTCGGTTATACAATAACTGACGTGATAAATCCCCCTCCCCTGGTTTTTCACGTCGGTTTTATATGAATCGACGTGATAAACCACGCTCAGACTGGTTTATCACATCTGTTCTTATAGAACGGATGTGATAAACAACCCTCACTCCATTTTATCACATCGGTTCTATATGAACCGACATGATAAACCCCCTCGCCCCTGTTTATCACGTCGGTTATTCAATAACCGACGTGATAAACTATTATCCAGGCCGTTTATCACGTCGGTTATTGGATAACCGACGTGATAAACCATTCTCTAGGCCTTTTATCACATCGGTTCTAAAATAACCGACGTGATAAAAATCGTGATTTTATGTTTTTGATGTAGGGTTTTAAGTAACCGATGTCAAAAACATTATTTATAACGTCGCACGTATTAACGTTGGCTATAAACCGACGTAAAAAGTTAAAAATAACCGACGTAAAAAACGTTTTCTGCACTATTGTTTACATGAAATTTGTATCCAAAAATACTATTTTGGAGTGAAATAAAGGATTAATATAATATGGTAACCTATTATAACGACATGAATAAACACATATTCACATTTTTAAAATTTATTTCCATGGATCCATTAGTGGTCACACGCGTGATAGTTCACCCCTCAGATGTCACATGTGTGTCTATGTGGCCCTCTACAAGTGAAGGCATTAACAAAACCCTATATTTTCCATTCAAAAAATAGAGAACCTCTTGGTAGAAAATGAATGAACACACACCTCTTATATCACATGAATGAATATACAACCCTCAATGGACACATTCTTGGGAATCCATCCAAAATTATAATATAAATGATCATGTTTCCTTTTACAGTCACATCTGAGAACACGAATCCAAAAACAAAATGTGTTCATGATTAGTTCCTACTGGTTTAAAATACATGGTTGTGTGTATGTTTATATTCATGAACCATAAAGTAATCCATGTTTATAAAGGCTACATTCGAATCCTACTAATGGTAAAAAAACAATGCAAGCATCTGATAGAGGAGACTCTAGAACATATAACATGAATCACAAAATAAATTCCACTTGCTCAATTGGGTCTCAAAATATGTTAAATTCATTACCCATATAATAAATTGTAGACTCTAGTTTGATAATTAAAGGTTCATTTTACAAACTTTCACTCTAAAATGGAAATTTAGGTTTCCCATTTCACACTAATGTTGCTGATCAAACATAAAACATATGCCATATTTTTTCTCATGAGGCCTCATTTAATAACCCACAATTCTTCAAGGAACTTCTATTGTAATCACCCATATAAATTTTTTCATCCATCAATTTTCCTAGTTTCTAAACTATTATAAACCCAACCATTATATCACTTATTTACACCTTCTAGGAATTAAGTCTTCTTACCAAAATCAAATTACAAATTGGTATGGGAGGATACACAAAAGGGTTATCAGTCTAGAGAAACCCCTTCATACTCACACCAGATTACTCAAATGACATCAAAGCCTCATGTAAATCCAATCATGTTTAATACCCAACATACCATCACCTAAATCATCTATCACATAAATTCATAAAATTGGAAGTCAAGAATAAGTCCTGCAACAAAAAAAGTCTACGTACCATTCACATAGTAGTAAATTCCACGAGACGTCAAACAATTCAAAATTTTTCCAAGGCATAAAACATTATGTAATACAATATATGGGCCTTGGAAACATGAAAATAAAAGGTACTTAATTATTCATGGCTACATAACAATGAAATACAACACTATAGTCCACATCACATAACCTTAATTGGTATGAAATTATTTTTAAAATTGAAACAAACTATATGGGTTTTGATTCCATTATATAGGATACCTTCGTATCCTATATCAGTGTAAAATACCATTTCTGACAAAACGTACACCCCTATTAATTAAAAAATCTAAATCCTCATAGGATACCATAAATCCCCTAATTTATTAAAACCGCATTGTACTCTTTGAAACACTAAAATAATTTTAATTCTTTCTGAAATATCATAAATTCAAGTGTAACCCTTAATTATACCTTGATGTCCTGAAACATTAGTGTACCTTTTAGTCTTCCTAAGAGACCTTAAGTAACATCATACCCTTAAACCTATTTAGAGGGTATAAAACACCAACATACCTTTACGACAACATGGGAGTCCTTAAATTCAAGTGTACCTGTAACACATATTAGATGGAATAAAAATCCAACAAAAATTTATGTTCTCCTAAGAGACCATAATTACCAACATAACTCTTAAGTATTTTGGAATATCCTAAAACCACACCATACATTTAATTCCTCATGGGATACCTTATGTCCTAGTATAAAATTTTAATTATTCCATTAAATATAAAAACTCAACCATATATTCATGTCCTCCATGGAGACCTCAAATCCTTGCATAACCCTTAATCCCTCTTAGATGGAAAGAAAACCAAAAAAACCATAAAATTAATTTTTAGAGAATATAAATCCTCATATTATCATAATAATTTTCAGATGTTATGAAACTCAAACAATCCATATTTATTTTATTTGTATTAAACATAATCACAACTCACTCATCTTTATGGATTGAGAGATAGAATTACATTCTATAAATCCTTTCTAAATGGATTTAAACTATCAATTAACCATTCACGTCATGATTTTGATAAAAAAATTCACATTTATTGGATTACTTATATATAATCAGTATTGATCCATCATCATAAGATGATAATATTTTCTACATTTAATGGATATTCACCCGTTATGGTGGAAAGATATATAAAATAAACTTGTACTATTAGTAGGAAAAATTTTATGAACATAATTTTAAGTCTATAAGAAAGTAATGGAATAGAAAATAATATCCCATTGATATGATTCAACCTCCCATCCTCTTAGTTTCATTATATCTACTTCAAATTTTCATTAATTTATTATAGCGACCACCCAATATGGGAAGGTAGTTCTGTGGTAAAATAGAATATAAAATACCTAGAAAAATAACTGAGACCTTATAATATCTACAAGGATATTAGAAAATTAGTAGATATTAATATTTAAATATTATATGTATGTATTTTTAAATCATCAAAAGGTTTTTGGAATGTTGGATGTCTTCAATTTTAAAATTTCATATTGTAAGAAAACTAAGTAAATTGATCTAGTGAAATATCAATTATTGATCTAGTGAGCTTGATCGCTCATTATTATATTATCATAGTTCAAAAAATGATGATTTCTCAATAAAAATCTTAATCAATATGAAGTTCCATATTCATGTATATCTTATCAATGAAAGTATAAAATTTTGAGTCTCAACATTATAATGATCAATGTATATTGATCCACCTTCCTATATATATTCCAATAAATTTAAAAAAATTAAACCCTAAAAAATGAAGCCTCCTTTATTTAATAATGTAAATCCCAATTGAGATATTGTTATTTAAAACTATTGGAAGTGATAATATTTCATTCCACACATAATACACCAAACTTTACGAAATTCACCACCTTACAAGAACAATTAAATTTTATATAGGAATAATCATGTGGAGAGAGAAATAGTAATAAATAGATTAAAACTTTACTAAATAATATAAATAATATCCCAATTAAAAAAATAACTCACTATAAGCTAAAATCAGTAGATAAAAGAAAAATTACTAAAATGTGAAGAACATGAGAATAAAAAAGGACCCCCTCACTATATCAATAAAAAAATATGTTGTAAAAATTACTTATTATGGGTTAAACCAAGATGGGATAAGAACTTGAAAAAAAAATACAGTCAAAATTTTCTCTAGAAGCCTCCCAAAAGGGACTTTTATACATGTTAAATAAATTCTTCCACCTTCTCTATGAATTACTAAATATTTTAGAGATGATTTAACATGTAATAAAAATATTCTAGATACTATACATGTGGATTGTAATTACTCATGTTTGTGGATCTCATTAAACATTTCCTCACTTATCATCATCTACATTTCCTTCAACTCTCCTAGGATAGGTTTTCATTTGGAAATTTGTTTATTATTTTCACATGATTTTGTTATGAATTTTCATACAGAAATATCTTCACTGTTATCTCAATCATTCATGGGTTGAAAATGGATATTTGATTTCCTCAACATATATTATTTCCTCAAAAGTTTATTTTTTATTAAAAGACCATAAGAGATTAACTGATGATCTATTTTAATCCAATGTGAGTTCCAATAAATCAAAAATATCCTTTTAGTTGACCTTATATTTTTTTTATTTTTTTTATTATATAGCCCTGAGCATCTTCTAAATCTATAATAAAAAGTGATAACCATATGAAGCTAACATAGATTATGTCTAATATTTGGTGACTATATTTCAAACATGATTAATCATATATTGATTAATAATACCATTAAAAATATAAAAATTATATTTATTATTTGTCAACTAAGTTTTTAGGTATATTAATCATATGTAAATCATTTTTAAAATGAAATAATATTAAATGGATGGATGTTCCTTGATTTTACCCATGAATTCCATTTCCTTCTCCAGTTCAATAATTAAAAATATTCAACTAAACATAATTTCATCTACACATCAAAAAATCAAATGATAATGAAGACAAATCAAAACATTTAATTGTAAAATCTAATTAGTTCAATAAATTCATAAATATTGCCCAAATATATCAACATTGATAAAATAAAATGAAATAAATATTTAATGAAAAAAGTACAAAAGAAAGTTGTTTTCAAAATATAAGGACAAAAAATGAATTAATTATAAATAAACTAAGAGAAATAATTTTTTCATGTCATCTTATAATTATAAACACCCCAAGACTTCTTGATCAATGTACCAGCTACTAAATTTACATTCATAGTGGAATTTTTTATTTCCAATTTATAATCTTAGATAAATTACTCCCATATTATCCGTTAAAAAAATAAATCTTTTTATTTAAATATATACCACAGTCTCTTATAATGTATATAAACTATAAATCATTCACTTATTAAATAATTTCTCTTAATAATATGTTAAACAACAATTCCATTAGCTAAAAATCATGATTATCATAGCAAAATAAATGGGGATATAATAAGTAATTATTTATACCTCTTGAATTAATAAAAATTAAAAACCAAGATGATATTCATCATAATATATCCTATATGTATTATAATTTTCAATTATTTAAAGAACTAAATTAATCATCAAATTCCCTTCCAATAATTAAAAAGTATCCACAAATTCCAATATCAAATAAAGAACATTTCATTACATTAAATTTCATTAGAAAACTGGATATCACAGTGTAAAATTTAAAAAAACTAAGTATGAAATTTATATAAAATCCATTTAATCCTATAAAACACTATATTTTATAAAAATTATTACGTGGGATTTTGGAAACAACCACTGAAAACATAAACAGGTTTATTGATACACCATCCCCTAACATAACATGACCCAACAATTAAAATTTGAATATATTTAATCAAAACATATAAATAATTATACATAAAAAATAATCCTTGACAAATTATAATGACATCTAAAAATTCTTTACATGGTTCTTTTTTATAACCATCTAGTTTAGTAAAACCACAAGAACCATGAAATGGGGGTGAATTTAGGTGATCACCAACAATAATTTTCCTTTAGCAGTCACCTATGGTCTGATAATGATATTTTATTCATAGTCACATGTTTAAATTTATAATTCCTTCAAATTAATGCACACTTAATATAAATTATATGTGGAATGTAAAGAACAAACTGATACAATTATTTTTACTTGGATCATCCATACATGGAAATTTATGAGCAAAAGACACACAAAAATGTTTTGGTGTTCCAAAATTTTTATTATAATTCATGTTCTTCTTCGATATAATGATTTAAGAGAGGCCACTCCTCTCCAAAGCTCAATTCCATAATAATACTTTTAGGGATAGTGCACAAACTCCCATGGAATAATAACTCCTCTACACTCTCTATAATTTTATTTAAAGTGGATATCTATTAGTTTAGATACATGAAGGTATATTTAAAAATAGTGTAATAAAAAATCAAGACCAGGTGAAACACATTATTATAATCCATGTTTTTCCTCTATATTTACCGTACATACATGAAAACACCATGAAAAATGGGTTATTACTTTTACTTCCAAAAATGTTCTCAGTATATTCAAATTCCACAAATCAGGACTAAATATGATTAATTCCTTATACATGGAATTATCATCAATCCTATCTATATTCATCTCATTCATATGGATGATGATATCATTGATATTTAATGGGTGATGAGTATATTTTTCTCAAAAAATTAAATCGATAAATGTTATTCATTTCACTATATATATCACTAATCATTATACTGATTCTATAATAGTAATATAATATATAAAATCCATCAATATATATGACTTATATCCAATTGATGATATATATATTCATGTAATTATAATCCTCCGTAAATATTTTATGAGAAAAAACCAAAAAATTTCACAATTACATATTGGAAGGTCAAATAATATTCCAAATTCATCATTAATATCCTTTTATATCATTAGAGTATTCATATTTTAAAAGATTTTGATATCCGCAAGGTTATATTTTAAGGATTTTATTATGGTGTAATAAAATTAAAATAATAGATTCCACTAAAAATCATAGTTTATCCCCTTCTATATCATACATATCATATCCTTCTAAATATAGGAAATATTATAAATATATTCATTAAGGTAAAATATATATCATGGTGTAATTTAGTATATGGAACCAGCTTTTGGATTTTGATTATGGTAAAAACTCCATAATTTAATTCATATCCCGGAAACCATATTTTAAAAATATTTATCCTCCATGTATAATGGATTTTAATTGTCACATAGGTTATAAATTACTAACCCATGGAATGGTGTTATGGCATATACTTCATATCATAACAAATAGCCTAGAAATAATTCTCAGTATGGATTAATTGTGTGGTGTGAATTTACAAACCAAAAAAATTACTACTCAAAATTATTAACATTCAATCATACAAGATAAGAATCACATCACGGTGGTAAGTAACTATTGTTTAAGATTTACATAACCAAAAAATATAAATCCTTATATTAATACCATCTCATAGAAATATTAATTAATTAATTAATTTTTATCTTCAATAAATAATCATCCGTACTTGAAAAATATTTTCTAATACTTCCCTCAATCAATAACACTAACTAGAATATAAAAATCTGATTATCTTCAAGTGATAAAACCATACATCAAATCATGATCCCAATTCCTAGCTAGTAGCCAATATTTACTTCTAAAGTATAAGGGTTATCTTTACTTTTCAATGATACATACTTCTGAAAACTATACTCTACTCGAGTTTTCACTTTTCATAATATTCTATAATATCTACAGTAATAATGGAGAATTAAATGGAATATAGCTTAAATATCTATATTTTACAATCATGTATATCCATTTCTTGAATCTTTATTTCAAATTTTTATTAATCTCTTTATTCACAAATTTTTCTCATGTCTTTCCATGATATTATACCAGCTATATTAGTTATATGACTCATCTCATTTTCATTTGGGACTAGAACTCAATATGTTTTTATTTCTTTAAATTTCATTCCATATATCTACATGTGATACTGTTGTGAATTTTCCTAATAAATATATTTTACCTTCTATATATATATTTTTATATTCTTTATTTATTATTTCATGATTGGTTATCAATGCATAACCAATAGTTGAAAAATAAATCTATAAATCCGAAACGTTTTGTTTTAATACCCCCCCCCCATTTTTATTTTTTATCAATAATAATAAATTATTCTATTTCATCATAAAAAAATATATTATAATATTCCCTATATTTACTCTCACCAAAAATCAATAAAGTGTTTCATCATATGGTATCTCTCCCCCATCATGTGAATCATTCAAGTGAAGTGATTTATTACTATATCTATATCCCCATTTAACTCTAAATCCAAATCTAAAATAATCATTAATATCCACAATAGTGGTGATTCCATATCATTTTCATTCACTTATTGAGCATTAACTACACTATCCTAGAAAATAATACACCACCTTTTATAGATAATTGAAAGATCCAAATTCTCTAAGGGGTTGTTTGATAACACTGGTTCGACACCCTTATTATGATAAAAATATTTGTCCACATTATAAAATAAAAAAAAATGATTAGTTAATTATTTTTACATTTAAAAATTGCTCTCACATTTATTTTCAATTCATGAAGTTGTTATTGAGTAAACTTATCACTTCTAAAAGATATATAAAAATATACTCTCAGTGTAATAGAGTCAAATATCGTTATAGGAAACAATAGAATAACATAATTACAACAACATTTTCTATTTCAATCACTCACTTTTGCAAGACAATATAACTTTATTGTTTAATTCCTTTATAAATCTAAATATGATCCCAATGAATCTTCCATAAGAATTTATGAAAATAAATATAAAAAAATTATGAATTATTCACTTGGTAAAAATAGTATCATGTATTAAAATGGATATTTCCCTTAATGAATAATGTTGTATCTATTAAATTTATCAAATATAAAATACTCCTAAATATTTTCCAATTTATAGAAAAACATAAAATCTATAATCATTGTTATTCATTGTCTACTTTCTATTTTAGTAACCATTAGTATCCTGAAAACTGAATATTAAAAAATTCTAGTTCAAGTTCAAATAAATCATAAATTTATCCTCACATGTTACTAGATATCCATCATATTAGAGTTTTTACCTCCATAGAGTGTTGATATCACTTATATGTGTCTCTATTGGAAATCAGTTGTACAAAATATTTTTATCACATTGAATGATTGAGCTCTTCTTATGAGGATCTAATTAACTTTATAACACTAAATTATTTTCCATGTTTTGATAATACAACTATACATTTAAAATTATATTGATATAAATTACTTTCTCTAGTTATTTTTATACCTCCTAACTTTTTCATATTTTCCTATTTTATCAATCTTCATTTTAGTGAAAATTTAATATTTCTTTTTGGTAATCCATTGAGTGAAACAACTTATAAAAAATTCTCTTAATATAAATGAATTTTAATCCTTCAATTTATTGGTCATTCTTTATAACACGAGTTCAAAATTTATACCAAAAATAGAATTTTCATCCTTTCATGCATAATAATTACATCATTCTCTGTACTTTTTCCATGGTGGGAGTATCATTACAACTATTTTTACCTCTTTCCATACGGTAGAATATTTTTGTCCCCTAAGGTATACTTCATATTTATCTTCTTTGTATAGAATTAAAACTAAATAATTTTTATACATATTGTTTGTAACATTGCTTAAACATTCCCCCTTTTTTCATGTTGTATGATTAACTTTCTCTTTTATCATCTTAATTAGTTTAACCGTGGGTTCTTGATGCACAAATTATTATATTCCATCATTAAATTTCTATTTTTTATAATTATTTTAAACTAAAATATTTATATTAAATTTTTAATTTATAAACATTTTACATGGGAACTATAAAAAACCTGATTTTTTCTTACATGGATATTACTTCATTTTACTGATAAACAATAGAATAGTACTTCAAATCTAGAATCAAAAGGTTTAGTATCAGGGGAAAATTGGGCTAATACCAAAGACTTATATAATAAACCATAAAAAAATAATTCATTCTTACCAATCTTATTATTCATCCTCATGTTATTTATAGAGAAAGTACTCACTTGAGGATATATATCAAAGAAAGGGGGAGGTGAAAGCCTAGTCTGAGGATGAATAAGGGGAATTAACCAATAAATCATGGGAAATAATAATCAAAATAATCAAATCATAATAAAGTATCATATTTATAACAATGATAGAAACATGTATTAAAATCATGCAATGTTACAATACATAAAAAAGAAACATCATTCCATAGTGGTCAAATACCAAACATAGTTATGAAAAACGATAGCATCATGTTCAATCATATGATATGCACATAATCATAACATCATCACTATTAACAATGATAGAATCACGTTCACACACAATAAAAATCATATCATGAGACAAATCACATTAACCAATGCATTTGAGGGCTATATAATTTCAGTACCACCCATCACATCATAACATTAACATAATCTTGGATGCCAAATAGAATGTATTACAATCATCGTCATGAATTAACCCATGGAAGATAATAGGTTTCATAAGGATTATATTAATAATTTATTCATGAATAATCTTTGGGTTACCAAATTAAAAGGTGAAAAACAATTTTGGTATAAGAATCATCGTTCCTAAATGAAGAACAGACAACTGAAGAGTTTTCAAGATGTGTTTTGGAATAAAGAGTTTTTTTGGAACATCTTTTTATTTTTCATAGAATCATGTTGGAAACATGTATATCCTAAAAAATAAAAGTTCAACAATATATAAAAAATTAAGGAAATTTTTATAAATATTTATACAAAATAAGTTGTGAAAGAGTTATAACTGAAACAAAAGGAGTAGGGTTCAAGAATACACATACCTTAATTCCCACCGTATTTAGTCTCTTTTCCAGAACATTAATAATAAAATAATACTTATAAAAAATTGATAAAAAATTAAATTATAGTCATTTATAAAATATTTACCAATTATAGTCATCATATTATATTTATTACATTTGTTTATGAAATTGGAGTGTTTTCATGTCATGTTTTTTTAATATCTTATTTCTCTTTGATTTCTCTATTGTCTTTCAAAGTCATTTATATCAAATTATAATTAACACTAGAATAATATAATTCATGTAATTAAATATTTTTATGTTATATATAATTAATAATATCCATTAATCAATGAGGTTATATGAATTTTTTAGGTTGTTTTTCATAGGTGATTGACATACCATTAAAGGGACATTCTTAAAAGAGTGGGAAACGTTAGTATGACATTTATATATTCCATAAATATGATAGTTACAGTAGGTTTACATCATTATTATAATTTTAAATTACTGAATAAATAATTTTCTAGTATATTGTTAGCATAAATATTTTTTAAATATGAGTAGCTTTTATATATTAATAGATTACTAGAACCTCCTCTATCAACTCTTTCTGAAGATCATATCCATGTACATTTTGTTTGAGAGCCGGATCCCAACATGTTGGAGTTTTACATCACTTCCCATATAGATATTCATGTGGATAAATTTAAATACTTTAGTATAATCTATTTTTATATGGAAACTCAACCATTGGTAGGTGGATATCTCATCCTCCATTAAATTCCATTGATTAGGATATTATAATTTCCTCATGTTTATGAACAGTCTTTTCATATTTCCCATCAGTTTGGGGTGATAGTGTAACATCCCAGGTAAATGAAGGATGTGAAATTTTCATATGTATCCATATTTGTGAATAAAATGTTAATATTAATTTAAAGGGAACTCTATGCTCGATGGCGTACCCAATATGCAACAATTAGTTTCATTGAAATCTTTCATTGCACTCTAATAATAAAATAATATTATTTTAAATGGTAGTTAATGCCTAGTCGTTGTAATGGAGGGAATTAACAGAACTAACTACAAAATGATTATATATGTTTGTCAAATATTTTTACTTTTATCCAATAAATGTTAGAGGCTTAAAATGCGAATGAATCCAATTTTTAGCGTAAATATTCTAATATTATTTAAAAGGTCGATTAACCACCTTTTAATGGAGAACCCGGTTTTAAATCCACTTTTTGACAATTTTATATGTTATATTGGACCAAATAAAATTCTTCTTTAGAATCATGACATCAAAATTTACTTTGTAATTTTTTTTGATATTTTTCCGATAAATTTCATTTTTAGTGAAAATTTTGTATTTTAATTAGAACCCCCCTTTTAATACAATTTACTTATATGGATAGATTGTTTTTTAATTGGGTTTAAAGTGTAATTAAGATATATTTCTACCATTTAATCCAATGGTGGTCATTTTAATTAATTTCACTTTTAAATTGGACATAAACAAGTGTCAATCTTTTAATAGATATTGTTTCATAAAAACACGCTATTTGTTTTGACAACGAGAATTAATTATTAAATTAATTAATGCAACTTATATGTTTTTAATTTTTTAAAATAGAAATCATTTTTGAATTCGGAATATCAAATATATATTAGGGTTAATTTTTGGTATTTTTCAGAAAAACATCAATTTTTGATGAATAGTGAAACCACTAAGTGGTAGTTAAAAAACTGATTTTTCATTTAAATGAAACATTACCACTTCTGTGATTTGATTATCAAAAATCCGAAATACATGGTTGTCATTAGGATGTAAAATGTGGTTCAATGGGAATAATTTTTTTTGGTGAATAGTAACTTTTACCTTTTTTTAATCGCGATTAAAGATAATTAGTGCAATTTAAGGTACAAATAATGTTTTAATAATATGAAATTACCTTGACACGTGTCCTACCCTTATTGTATGTGTCATGGATGGCCAAGAAAATACATGGGTCAACTTGGGGGCCCCATAGAGCCACATGGGTAAGAGAATGACATTAATAAATTTTTAATTATAGTTAAGATAAAAATGTCACAAACATGTATTGTTTTAATAAAACAATTTTTACATGGGATTATACAAGTCATATGTTTTACTATAAATATTCATTAGAAAGATAAATCGATTTCCTACGTCATAGTATTTGTTTTATAATTTTTAGACATTAAATAAATTAAATTTATTATGACACCATGATGATGCAGCGATTACCTCATTAATTAACGATTTAAATAAAATGAAAAGATAATGTAAAATCTATGACTTACACTTGTCAAAAACCTATTGGGTGGCAAATTACTGCCTCAAAAAACGATGATTGTTCAATCTTCTTTTAACACCTATCATGGTGGCCATTAAGATGTCATTATATTTATATATGATATATATTATGTTTATGTTTTCCTTATGATTCTGTATTTTTCATTTATGGCATACCTTTATGATTTCAATTATGGGTAAACGTGATAATTTAATTTTAGGAAGTGCGGACTACCTCTCCCTCAAAGTGATTTGAATCGTTAATGCCATATGTGGGATGTATAAATAATGGATTAAATGATATTATATATGATAGTATATTGCAATTATAATATACATTTATATCATTATGATTTCATTCCATTAAATATGAAATAGAAGTGAAAGTAGTGTTCATGCGTACGTACGGCTTACCGTCTCCATGAACGGTGCATTTCATTTCATACCTCTAAATGTTATGTAATATTATAAATGCATATTTATACTGGAAATATATGATATATATGATATCTACATCATGAATACAATTATGGATATAATGGATATTTTACCACATGAACAACTTGTAATTATAAGAAGTTTATTTTTGACTCAAGTACCAATGATCGACAAAACGACCGTTATTAACTTAAATAATTACATAATGTTAAAAAAATGGTAATAAATGATATAAAAAGAATAATTAACATAAAAAATGTTCTTAATCAAGTATAAATTAACTATAGTTTATTATTTAGGAGATTAATGAATGATCGAGTCAAGTCGGACAAGAGGTAAGGGATCCTACCTCTCTCTTTCATTTTAAGTACTCTCTTTTATGTCATTTCTTTTAAGATCGTCTCTCTTATGTTGGGGGATTTTCTTCTATATTACTCTTACTTTACTTTTTATGTTCATATTATGAGATGCCCTAATAGACATCTTCAATCCATTTATTGATGTTTTAAGTGGCGCTGTTAGGCTGGTGAATTTTTGTAAGGGATTTCTTATATCACTTTTAATTCTGTGAGATTTCCATTGTTCAACACTTATTTATTTCATGTGGTGTATTATGTACTTCCCTTTCATATATATTATCATGAATTTATTTATATTCATCATATTATGTTATTTATTTGGTGTTTATTATCTTTTGGTCATATGACTCAAATTATGACCACGAGGTAAAGAGTTTTTATCTCACTTTTTGTTTCGGTGATATTCATGCTACATTTGCCACTATTTCCTTTTTTGTGGTGTATTTACTTCCCTTGATTGTATTCTTTGTGTAATATAAATTAATTTATGGGTATTTACATCTTCATTGTATGACCCTTCTTTCATGGGGTGTATGTTTTGAAAGTTACCCAAATCGGAAAGGGAACCTTTCACCCTCCCATTGTTAAAAGACTTCTTTTTGTCAGGTATTTTAATTTACATCTTCTTATGTTAGGATATGTTCTTATATATCCTTATTTCTATAAATTCTATGTCCAAGTGATGAGATACCCTTTTTATCTCTCATCGACTCATTTTCTGAATTTTAAAGCGACATCGTTAGGCTGTCAAATTTCGGTAAGGGAACTTCTCAACCCAATTTCAATTCTTTGGGTTAAACCTATACTTCTTTATTATGTAATACTGTGAATATGTGTGGATGTCCTTTTATTGTTTTATACTTAATATCCTCTTATATTGGGTGTATTTATATTTACCACACATAATTATGTAATTGATTTATCCTTAATCTAAGGATAACGAATTTGTAAGGGGCTTCGTCTCAGTCTCCATTCATTGAGGAATATTTTTGTTTATACACAAAATTATTTAATACAGTGCATAAACCCCTTGGATTTTACTTTTATTGAAAATGAATCTTTTTTATACGATGAATTTTACTAAACGAAGAAAAGTATGTTTCTTTTTAACGTATGCGGTGACAACGACCTTTCTGACGCCGCGAGTATTATTTGATCTTTGGCTTCCTCAACAAGACGCAATGTTTTTAAAATTAAATAAATACCATATACTCTTTTATGTATTTTTGTATTGAAAATTCTTTTGATAATGTATTTGTTATGTCAATATATTTATGTGATATATTGTTCTTGAAATGTGGAAATGTTTTCTTTCATTTATAATTGTTTTATGTGTTAGGATTTTATAATGGTACTTGGACATTTGACGGGTGGTTACATGATAAACCATATGACGGGTAGTGACATGAATAATATGAAGGGTGGTTATGTTATAACATCCAATGAATTGGGTATAGAAGTCGGCCATATGGCTATTTCATGTAGTGATATTTGTGGAAGTCGACCGTATAGTTATTCCATTTAAGTATGTTTATGTACCAAGTTACCTTTATATGTTATTTGTTCTTTATATGGGTTTATCGTAATATTTTGGTTACAAAGGATAAGTAGTGATATTTTATTCAGTGAAGAGTATTTAATACTTAATAAAGGTAAAAAGTATTACTTTGAAAAAGTATTCATGGTTTACCTGTTGTTTTAAAAAACTAACAGTTTTCCTTCTTTGTGTATCCTTTACTAGGCTTTTTGTACTCATCCCAAGTTTTTGAAATGTTTTCCACAGGACATAAAGATAAATAGGGTCAAGGTTGGGATCAAGGAAAGACATTCTATCTAAAACATGGAACTAGACATGTTTCTTTTTAAGTGTTTTTATTTAATGGAAACTTATTATAAGTGTCTACTTTGTAATCATTTGAGATGTAATAGTTATGAACTAATTCTCTAAAACTCTAAACCTGAAAATATCTTCTATGTTAATTATTCATTTAATTCCTGATAATGTAATTTTTTAAGGTCGGGTCCTTATAGTTGGTATCAGAGGTCGTTTTAGATAATTTTAGAGGTTAGGGTATTCTTTAAGAATAAGTGACATTACCTTAATGGTTAGGATTTTAGAAAGCATCATAGTTTTAGATAAAGTGAATGAGTAATAATATCATATTATTATATTATGATTCTAATGATATACTCACACTGACCTTATTGGTTTTAGTAAATGGTTGGATCTAGCTGGCACCAAAGTAACAGTGGATGTGAAGAAAACTGTGACGGTTTTCTGAAAGAACAACTGAATGATATGGGAGCTGCAATGAGAACTCTTGTGTTTTTTCTCAACCAAATATCAGGATTCATGATTAACCAATTGAACCTTTATGAGTTCTCTAATGCATCATGTACAAGATAACCAACTCGATGTGGGTGTTCAGGTAATAATTATAAATGTAACCATTAGGGTTTATATGATCCATACTTTTGAGGTATTTATGGGTTACTATATGTTATAATGGAAAATGAAAGGCATGAGATAAACTTGAAGTTATATTATGTTAGGGTTATTTTTGATGCTTTTATCTCTTTTTGGGGAATTTTTGAAGAATTATATAGTTTTGGAAAAACCAAAACACGTAGACTATGTGACAACCAGTCGCGTCGGACAAAACTACAAGAATCGATCCCACAACAAAAGTGCAACGGGTATTTATCGCCTACCACTGGACTACATGAATTACCTGGTTAGTTTGACTAAATATTGTTAGTTAGATGATTTTATGAATCCATAGTAAGTTTGGTTTGGGTTATCTATGGAAATTATTAACCTATCATCAAGGATATGTGATTAGGCTAATTACTTTTCAATACGAGACATTAAGAGAAGCTGCTGTTATTTGGAGATAAATGTTAAGATTTATCTTGGAAGACTATGTGATTAAATCCTTCATAGATTTGGGTTTAAAAATTAGTTTTGATTAAATTGAATAATTATATGGGTAGATGTTTATTGAATGGTCCTTGTTGAACTTTGGGAATTGTTTGAAAAATTTTGGAGATTAAGAATAGATTTTTTTTTATAAAGGATTATCCGTTTTGGGGATTATCTGATCTTGTACAAACCTTGTTGGTTTTGATTTTGGTTAAGGTCTAAAAACATGGTAAATATATAGTTCCCTTTTATGGATTAATTTATTCTGAAGATGTTGATTATAGTACTCTTAATGTGAACAAGTCTTCCTAAATACTCATCTTTTGGAGAAAATATTAGTTTGTGTAAGTATTCTAGTAAAAGTTGAAAGTAAACATGATAAGTAAGTATGTTTCCTTATGTTTTAGTTAAGCTCATAACTAAATTACTCAATGATATGTAACTTGAAACAAAAATGTTTCTTGTTAATTTTTCCTACTGGTGAATCAAATACCATTTAACCCATCACAAGTTTGTGATTTTCTTTTGGTTAACTTTCTCCTAATCATGTTTTCCATCACTCTCCATCAGAACATGACCCTTTGTTTTCCCTTCCATATCAATTTTTTCCTACATGGAATCGTAGTATGGGTTAACTCAGGTGACCTTTGTACTTACCTCTCTTTATATTAAAGTAGTAGTTTTACTGACTCTTGTTCCGATGTGAGACTTTCAATGATGTTTCCGAGCCCAATTTTAAAATTTCGGGGACACAATTCCCAGAAGGGAGGAAGGATGTAACATCCCAGGTAAATAAAGGATATTAAATTTTCATATTTGTCCATATTTTTGAATAAAATGTTAATATTAATTTAAAGGGAATGCTATGCTAGATAGTGTACCCAATACGCAACAACGAGTTTCGTTGAAATCTTACGTTGCACTCTAATAATAAAATAATATTATTTTAAATGGTAGTTAACGTCTAGCCGTTGTAATAGAGGGAAAGAAAAAAACTAACCAAAAAATGATTATATATGTTTGTCAAATATTTTTATTTTTTCCAACAAATGTTAAAGTCTTAAAATGCGAATGAATCCAATTTTAAGCATAAATATTCTAATATTAATTAAAAGGTCGATTAACCGCCTTTTAATGGTGAACCCTTTTTAAATCAACTTTTTGACAATTTTATATGTGATATTGGACACAATAGAATCCTTCTTTATATTCGGGATATCAAAATTTACATTGTGTATTTTTTTTTTATTTTTCTGATAAAGTTCATTTTCAGTGAAAATGTTATATTTTAATTTAAAACCTCATTTTAGTATAAATTATTTATATGGATAGATTATATTTTTAATTGGGATTAAATTTTAATTAAAATATATTTTTACCATTTAATCCAATGTTGGTCATTTGAATCAATTTCACATTTAAATTGGACATAAACAAGTGTCAATCTTTTAATAGATACTGTTGCATAAAAACACGCTATTTGTTTTGACAATGAGAATTATTTACTAAATTAATTAATTCAACTTATATGTTTTGAATTTTGTAAAATATACATCATTTTAGAATATGTAATATCAAATATACCTTAGGGTGAATGTTTTGTATTTTTCTGAAAAACTTCAATTTTTGATGAATAGTTAATCAACTAAGTGGTAGTTAAAAAACTAATTGTTCATTTAAATGAAACATTACCACTTATGTGGTTTGATTTTTAATAATCCAGCATACATGGTTTTCATTAGTAAGTAAAATGTGGTTCAATGAGATTAAAATAATATTTTGGTGAATAGTAACTTTTATGTTTTATTAATCGCGATTAAATGTAATTAGTTTAATTTATTTTAAAAATAATGTTATAATAATATGAAATTACCTTGACACATGTCCTACCCTTTTTGGATGTGTCATGGACGACCAAGACATTCCATGGGTCAACTTGGGGACCCCATGTAGCCACCTGGGTAAGAAAATGACATTAATAACTTTTTATTTAAAGTTAAAATAAAAATGTCACAAACATTTATTGTTTTAATAAAACGGTTTTTACATGGGGTTATACAAGTAATATTTTTGACTATAAATATTAATTGGAAAGATAAAACTATTTCCTACATCATAGTATTTTTGTTTAATTTTTAGACACTAAATAAAATAAATTTATTATGACACCATGATGATGGAGTGATTACCTCATTAATTAACATTTTAAAAAAAATGAAAAGATATTGTAAAATATAAGACATAAAATTGTCAAAAACCTATTGGATGAGTATATTTCGAACCCTTATCACCTTATCCTAGAAATATATAATTTTGGGACCTTTGAAATCTGAAAAGAACTTCATAATAAGGTAATATTTCACGACATTCCAAGAGTGCCCCTCCTCTCATAACATAAAAGGCCCCCACCTATACCACCTAATTCACAACTTCAAAGCCATTTGGCTCAGCCAACATCTGCCCAAATACTCTCCCAACTTCCCTCTCTTACATATATAAGATTCACTTTGTTCAGAAGTCTTCCCAAGGAAGGCTTTGGCTCAAATCAAAAAGAGTTACCTAATTTTAAGTTAATGTCTTCTCTTATGTTGTTTTATTTTATTTTACTTCTCCAACCCCTTAAACACTTTTTATTCCTTTCTTTTATGACAACACCAGTATCTTCAATATACTAGGCTGTTTTTATGGGAAGGATTTTATTTACACTTACATACACTATCATCTAATGGTTAAAGAACAAACTATTTTTGAGGGTGGCGAATTATTGCCTCCCAAAACGATGATTGTTCCATCATCTATTAACAACTCTCATGGTGTCCATTAATATGTCACTATATTTATATATGATATATATTATTTTTATTTTTTCCGTATTCTTTTGTATTTTTGATTTATGGAATACCTTTATGATTCCCATTATGGGTAAACTTGATAATTTCATTTTTGGAAGTGCGGACTACCGCCCCCTCAAAGTGATTTGAATCGTTAATTCCATATGTGGGATGTATAAAGGATGGATTAAATGATATTATATATGATATTATAATGGAAATATAATATACCTTTATATCATTATGATTTCATTCCATTAAATATGAAATAGAAGTGAAAGTAGTGTTCATGCGTACGTATGGATTACCCTCTCCATGAACGGTGCATTTCATTTCTTACCTCTAAATGTTATGTAATATTATAAATACATATATATACTGGATATATATGATATATATGATATCTACATCATGAATATAATTCTGTATATAATGGATATTTTACCACATTAACGACTTTTAATTATAAGAAGCTTATTTTCGACTCAAGTACCAATGATTGACTAAACGACCGTTATTAATTTAAATGATTACATAATGTTCATAAAATGGTAATAAATAATATAAAAGGAATAATTAACATAAAAAAGGTTCTTTGGAAAGCAGAAATTAATTCTAGTTTATTATTCATGATATTAAATAAGGATCGAGTCAAGTCGGACACGAGGTAAGGGATCCTACCTCTCTCTTTCTTTTTAAGTACTCTCTTTTATGTCATTTCTTTTAATCTCTTCTCTCTTATGTTGGGGGATGTTCTTATATATTAATCGTAATTTAATTTTTATGTTCATATTATGAGAGGCCCTAATTGATGTCTTCAATCCATTTTTGGAAGTTTTAAGTGGCACCGTTAGGCTGCAGGATTTTTCTAAGGGATTTCTTATCTCACTTTTAATTTTGTGAGAATTCCATTGTACGCCACTTATTTATTGAATGTGGTGTATTGTGTACTTCCCTTTCATATATGTTATCATGATTCTATTTATGTTCATGGTATTATGTTATTAATTTGGTGTTTATTATCTTTTGGTCATACGACTCCATTGATTACCACGAGGTAAAGAGTTTTTATCTCACTTTTTGTTCCCTTGATATTCATGCTACATTTGCCACTATTTCCTTTTGTGTGGTGTATGTACTGCCCATGATTGTATTATTTTTGTAATATACATTATTTTATGGCTATTTACATCTTCATTGTACGACCCTTCTTTCATTGGGGTGCATGTTTTGAATGTTACCCAAATCTGTAAGGGAACCTTTCACCCTCCTATTTTTAAAAGACGTCTTTTTATTAGGTCTTTTAATTTACATCTTCTTATTTTGGGATATGTTATTATATATCCTTATTAATTTAAATTTTATGTCCAAGTGATGAGATACCCTTATTATCCATCATCGACTAATTTTCTGAATTTTAAAGAGATGTCGTTATGCTGTCGAATTTCTATAAGGGAACTTCTTAACCCAATTTCAATTCTTTGGGTTAAACCTATACTTCATTATTACGTCATACTATGAATACATGTGGATGACCTCTGATTGTTTTACACTTAATATTCTCTTATATTGGGTGTATTTTTATTTTTTACACATAATTATGTAATTTATTTATCCTTAATCTAAGGATAACAACTTTGTAAGGGACTTTGTCTCAGTCTCCATTCATTGAGACATATTTTGTTTTATAAACAACTTTCTTTTATATGGTGTATAAACCCCTTTGACTTTTACTTTTATTCAAACTGAATCTTTTTTATATGAATCATTTTACTAAATGAAAAAAAGTATGTTTATTTTTAACGTACATGGTGACAATGACCTTTCTGCCGCTGCGAGTATTATTTAATCTTTTGATTCCTCAACAAGCCGTAATGTTTTTAGAAGTAAATAAATACCACCTACTCTTTTATGTATTTTGGTTTTGAAAATGGTTTTTATAATGTATTTGTTATGTCAACATATTAAAGTGATATATTTTGCTTGAAATGTGGAAATGTTTTCTTTCCATTATAATTGTTTTGTGTGTTATAATTTTATTATGGTACATAGACATTTGACGGGTGGTTACGTGATAAACCATATGATGGGTGGTGCCGTGAATACCAGGACGGGTGGTTACGTTATAAACTCTAAGGCATTGGCTATGGAAGTCGGCCGTATGGTATTCCATGTAGTGATATGTGTGGATGTCGACCGTATGGTCATTCCATTTAAGTATGTTTATGTCCCAAGTTACCTTTTTATGTTTTGTGTTATTTATATGGGTTTATGGTAATCTTTTTGTTACAAAGGATAAGTAGTGATCTTTTATTCAGTGAAGAGTATTTACTACTTCATAAAGGTAAAAATTATTACTTTGATAAAGTATTGATGGTTTACTTGTTGTTTTGAAAAACTAACAGTTTTTCTTGTTGGTGTATCCTTTACGTGGCTTTTTATGCTCATCCCATGTTTCTGAAATGTTTTCCATAGGACTTAAAGATGAATAGGGTAAAGGATGAAATCAAGTAAAGACATTCTATCTAAAAGATAGAACTAGACATGTTTCTTTTTAATAGTTTTTATTTTATAGAAACTTAGTAGAAGTGTTTACTTTGTAATCTTTTGAGATGTAATAGTTATGACCTAATTCTCTAAAAATCTAAACCGGAAAAGATCCTCTATGTGAATTATTCATTTAATTCATGATTATTTAATGTTTTAAGGCCATGTCCTTATAGATAGTCTGTGCTAAAATTCAATTCAATACCCATAGCGTATTGAATACATCAAACAACATTAGAGGAAATACTAGGCTAATAATTAGGGACGATCAAAATTATAACCCCATGCATTCCCAGTAATGCTTTCACATATATCATGGAATTTATTTCAAGTGTGAAATCATCCCAAATAGTGATAATGTTGGTAGTCTTTCCAAGTCACTCAAGCACAATACAAATTGATTTTTTTGATTTGGATGTCTTCAGGAGACTAGTGAAACTGTTCATAGTGACACTCTCAATTTTAAATGTGGGTATTGACAATAGTTTTATCATCCATTTGGAATTATGTATCTCTTCTTTAACTTGTTTACATTCCAAACACTTTGAGATATGCTCCTCAATCTCCTCATTCATTTTGATCCACCTTATGTTTCCTTTAAGATCACAATACACCATGATACTTATAGAATGGATAGAGAAAGGTGATATATGTGAGATATCCAGTTGGTCATTAGTTATCCCTGGTGATAAATGAATATAAAGCCTCTTTCCAAACAAAATCACACCATCATCATCTATATGGGACCCACATTTCTTACCTTCCATTACTACTTTTACCTTCTTTTATAGATCCAAATCATATGTTTATGACTCCTTGATCTTATATTTCTTATATGGTTGGGACATAATTTGGGAAAGGTAAGATGTATTCCCCATCATTCTGATTTCCAAATCCATCCTTTGAATATCCTTGATGATATGACATTTCTCAAACTGCATCATGGATTGAGTAGTAAGTTCTTTTCATCTAAGAGAATCAACTTCCTTATCTTCATTTCTAATATCGTAGTGAATAGAGAAATATTAGACCATGATTAGATCTAACCATCTTCATTAATTCATGTTGAGATCCATTTGTGTGATTATATATTTCATACTCTTCTGATCAGTAAATATATAGAACATTTCACAATAGATGTAGTGAAACCAAATATTCAAAGAAATGATCATTGTTTCAATATATAGATCATGTGTTGGGTAATTCTTCTCATCAATACTCACTTATAATAGGGAAAATTTTATCAATATATCTTTCTACATGATTAAGAAAACCAATCCTTTCATTGAAGCATCATTATATATAACAAATCCCTCTCCACTTGTTGGTAGTTTGACTACAGGTATAGTGATTAGCCTATTATAGAAATCCTTAAATATTTACACACATTATTCTATCAAGACATAAATTACCCTTTTATATGTTAAAATAGTAAACAGGATAGAAAGTCCTGAAAATTTTAAAAAAACATATGTAATACCCAACAAATCCATGAAAAACAATGGAACATTATTACACCTGTGGGTCTAGTCCATTCCTCAATTAACATTAACATTGAAGTGTCCACAAAATCCCCTCAATTTTGATCATGTTCCATAATAATGTGACTTGAAACATCAAAAAGTCACAATTTTTGAACATAGAATACATTTTATCCTTCTTTTATATTGCCATCCCAATCCTCAGATTCTCTTCATGTTCCTCCTTTCTCATTGTGTAGATATGAGTATCATCGATAAACAGTACCATAAAATTTTCATGGAAGTCTATAAAAACTCTATTCATCTAATACATGATGATTTAATGGGAATTAGTAAGTCTAAAGGGAATAACTATAAAATCATAGTGCTTATTCATTGTATGCAATGTAGTCTTCTAAATATCTACATTTACAACCTTCTGTTAATGATATCTAAAATGAAGATCCACTATTGAGAAGTGTTTTGATCCTCATAGTAGATCAAAAAGTGATTAATCTATGGAATATGATATTTTTTCATTATATTGATATTTTTTAATTATAAATAATTGATACAAAACCCCATTAATCCATCCTTTTCATTTATAAATAGCACTGGTTCACCCCAAGGTGACGTAATAAGCTATATTAACCCTTTTCCCATGCTCTCTTGAAGATACATATTAAACACTTCCAGTTTGATTCATTCTATCCTATAGGTGAATTTCAAATTAGTAGTGGCTCATGTTTTGAGATCTATTGAGAAATTTAATTTACAATCTAGGGGAATTTTGGGTAACTCCTCAGGAAATAAATCATTCTATTACCTAATAATGGGAATTTACTTTGGTGTTATGCTTTCCTTTCACACAACCATTTATCCTAGGTATTGATATTCATCATTATAAATGGAATGATGTTTCCCTTACTCCTTTACATTTTTTTTGTTACTGACACTGATTACCCACAATGACCCATTGTTTAGGGAACTATCTCGCACAGTACCCGTGATCCATATAGTTGATGGACTGAACCATGGTAATTTCATTAGGATGATACTTCCTCTAATCCATATTTTTGTAAAACTTATTCAATCATATTTTTTATTCATGATTATTATGGCCTTCCTTATCTCACATAAATAATTTCCTTAACCTTTTAAGGATGTTTCCATGATGCTTATTCCCACATATATGACATGTGGGTAGTTAGATCCACTTTCCTCTATTTCCGTTTGACCCACCATCTTGATTCTCCATTTTTCTCTTCTTATATCCCAAACTATGGGACCATTATCTGAACTCCTCAACTAATTTGAGAGAAGATCAAACAAATTTTTCATAACTCCCAATGTCTCAGATATCTAGATCCATTTGACAGTGTGTTTTTAAACCACTAAAGTATCTATCTATTTTTTGATCTTTATTTATAAAAACACAAGGAATATATAGAATTCCTTATATTGTTTTCCTTGTATGAACTGAAAAATCAGTGTTCCTTTTTCTCCAACTCTATAAGTTATCTTACCATATTTGTTTGAAGAGTTCGAAAGAAATACATAGTAATAAATATTATTTTCAATTCTCCCCACTCTATCTCTTTTATTTAATCTTATATCTTAGTTTTATTTATAAAATCCTGCCATTTATTTGTTTATTAATCTTAATAAAAATAGAATGTGTCATGCTCTTCTTTTCGGAACAATGGATAACCGAAACGATCCTCTCCATTGAGTTAACCAACTCTTTCATTACAAGTGGATTGTAAGTTCCAATAAACGTTGGTGGTCATTGATGTATAAAAGAATATTGGATAGTTTATCTTTTTTGGGTGAATCCGGATGATCCACTAGGTTTAGGATATTTTTCATATCCTAATATAATTGGGTAAGTATTTCCATGAAGTTTTGAACTCCACTTCACCTGGATTGAGGAAATCATTTGGAAAATAACTTTATAGTCCCTCACAAGAGTTGATGTACTTATTTCTCTTGGTTCCTACTATTTTTTAAAATAGATATGTTTTGAGTAAAACACAATCCAACAAGAAATAAGTAATTTATTCTTTTTCACAGTTACCACTAAAGGAATTTCTTATGGGATTCATATGGTTATCATTTTACCAAAACAGGGCTTCTTGGATGTTTATATATACAAAGACTAATCCTATGTTCATTAACTAATATTATATGATCATAATTCCCAAATTAACTAAACCATTATCTGATACCATTAATAGAGATTCCAATTCTTCTAACATAACTATAACATCAATTTAAAAATAAAAAACATAATAGCGATACAAATATAGCATCTGGAGGTGTTGTGTCCTGTAAAAATTTGGCCCATTCAGAACATTCATGATAAAACATAAAAATTATTTAATTTCTTCTTCTATATCTTATTAAGTACCTTATGTTATCTTTTGAACAAGTAATCAGCTATGGTTGTACATCAAATATATAGGTTATCTAAATGATCTATTAGATGATGAATAGTAGACATGATTCATTATAACATTGGTGACCATTATCACCAACATTATATTATTTGGATATGATCATCATATACATATTGAGAGAAACATCTGATAAATTCATGAAATGTGACAATACTAAAAAATGAAACATTCGGTCATAGTGGTCAAATTGCACATAAAGTTGAAAAAAATCTAGCATCATGTTCATGCATAACACCTGTGAATAATCATAATAACATCATTGTGAACAAAGATAGCATTATTTTCACACATAACACACACCATGTCATGAAATAAATCACATTATAAAATTAATTTTAGGGATACATAATTCTGGTCCAACCCACCACAATATAACATTTACATAATCATACATTCCACATAAATATTTCTACAATAATAGTCATATTTAACCATTGGAATGGAATGAGATAAATAAAAATTTTATCAATCATGAGTTCATGAAAAAAATACGTTTTTCTAAATAAAATAGGGGGAAAATGTTTGGTATAATAATCATCATTCATGAGGGAATAAGAGATGACTAAAGATGAGTCAAGATGTGTTTTAAAAATAATATTTCTTTTGGAAAATAATTATATTTCTCATAGAATGAGGTGGAAAACATAAATATACAAGAAAAGAAAGGATGAATAATTAAATTACATTTAAAGATCATTAGAAAATTATTTATACAATATATGTTTTGAAAAAAGTATAACCCAATGAAAAGGATTTTTGTTCAAGAATCCCCTTACCATAATTCTTTCCTTATTTCATCACTTTTACACCTCCTGAATAATAAAAATAAGTTTATTAAAACGTTGATCCATAAGTTAATTATAGTAATTTATATAAATATTTATCAAATATATTCATTATATTTAATTTCATAATTTCTGTTTATTAAATTTACATTTTCGGATATAATGTTCTTCTTAGAAAAATCATGTTTCTCTTTAATTTCTCTATTTTCTCTAAAAGTCATTTTTATAAAATTATGATTAACTCCAGGAGTATATAATAAATTTAATTACTTATTTCTATATTATATGAAATTAATAACATACATCAATGAAGGTTATTATAATAATTGTCTTGGCAATGTATCTGTAGGTGATTAATCGACCTTTAATGGGACATTGTTGAGAGGGATTGAAGGGGTAGTATGTCATTTATATTTTCCATAAATATGAAAATTATAGCTCAATAGAATCATTAATTTAATTTTAAAATACTTCATAATTAACTTTGTAGTATCTAGTTTTGAAATAATTAGGGATAAATAACCAATAGAATAATAAAATAGGTAAGAGTTAATAGAGACTTACTCTCCTCCTGCTGCAGCTTCTCTTGTACAACACAATTAATACCTTTCTAATTGGAGTCTTATTTCTCCAAAATGCCCCTAATTATTATAATGGTATTAATAAAGAGTTTTTTTATTGTATTGTGCTTTTTAATGGCTGGAAGGAGTGTTTTTTCATGGGAAGGTGGACGGGTTATTTATATTTTGGGAGTGGTGTGTTTTTAGAATAAAATATTAAATAAAATATTATATCTAAGGTAAACATTGAAATAGCGATTTTTTACACTATAAAAATATTTTCGTTAAATAACATGGTTTAAAAAAAATTGAATTTAAAATTATAATTGAATCGTTTATTCCAAATGAAAGGTGTAAAAAAGGGAAAATAATATTTTAATGTAATACTGTAAATTTTTAGGCTTTGGAAGGTGATTTTTAGGTTTAAAAATAATTTTATCATTTCTTAATGACTAATTTATGAAATAAAATACATCATGGCCGATCCTGGACTTATATATAAGAATATTTAATTATTGTATCATAAATGATGTAATTAACGATACACTAGTTATGTGAAAAATATTTTTTTTAATATTCTCCTGGAAATTAAAGTATTTAAAAAAATTACCAAAACATCACATTAAGAAATTTTTCATGTGATGATTTCGAAACCTACATTAATGTTATCACAAAAAATTAAAATTGGTGACTTTAACTTTTAATATAAAAAAAATTATTTTTACAAAATACATTAACACTCTGTTTGTTAAATTTGTGATTATATTTTTTTCGAGTTTTTTAGTTATTCTAATTATTTCTGAAATTATAAAATTAATATTTACATAAAATCGTAACGATAAATATTATTTATACAATAATTTTTCATTTTTAGTTAAAACTACAATTTCACCATCCTTGTTACCATTCTAAATGATTAGGTTACTATTATCAGTGGTCAGGCTATTGTTCCAAAGATAAAATTACTTTTATAATTGTCACATTGCCTCCTATATATACAAATTCATTTTTTTATTCAATATTTAAATTAATTCTTCTCATGGTTTAATATTTCCATTTTCTATGATAGTGATTGGTGTAATAATATATTGTAACTTTTTATAATTTTGTAAGTGGGATGATTATTCTAGTAAATTATGGAAATCAAAGTTTTCTAATTTTATATTTTTTAAATTTATATTATTTTTTCAGTTGTAATATTTTTAGTTTCAATCAATTTCCTTAATTATTAATATAACATTTTTAGGAATGGAATAATTTTTTTTAGTTTCATACTGTGCATAATACTATATAGTATATTATATCACCTATTTGTTTCTAGAGACAAATATCATTTGTTAACTCTGATTCCTTACAAAAATTGTGGATTATTCTTAGTAACTTTAAGAAATGTAATTTGGTAGTTAATTTCAATATATCAAATGACAAAAAAAGAATCACAACTTAAACAAATCATACTATTTATTTGTTAATCATCGATGGTAATAGCATCACATCACTTTTCATGAACCATATTTCTCCTTCACCTAGGTCAAGGACCCCAATAAAATTTTATGGAAACATTCACCATCTTTACTTACCTTTCTCTCTAACATATCACATTGGTCCCAGTCATCGGTATGATGTGTTAAATATTTCCAGTGGTTTGGGACTATATTAGAGATGAAGTTTGTTGTTGTCCTTCACTCCCCTATTGTAACCTAATATTTATATCTATTAAATAAATTATTATTTTGGCCTCATTAATTTCATATTATTCTCTTACTACTTTACCCACCATGTGTGACCCCATCTTTGATAATATTTTATAATGATTTTGTTCATGGGAATAACGTCGGTGGAAGCTCACAATGGTCATTTATTTATGCATCTCAATTTTTTTTACCATATCTTCTCTCCTACACACCCTTTTTTTCTTTCCACATTTTTAACCCCTTCACGGTCAAGAATAATACTGAACATATTGTATTGGGTAAATTTTAGAGAGAATGTATGGTTTTGACTCGATTATTATCACACTTTATTTTCTTCATTTGGTCTCCTATGTGTTTTCATCATGGTTATGTTGATCAGAGATGTAGGTATGGTTTTATTGGGGTGTTATTTTGCAAAGTTAAGTGTTTTTGAATTGGTTGGAATAAGTTTTTTTCAATATCCATTTCATAATGGTGGTGGTGTTCATCAGTGCAAATTGGATGGATAGTTTTTATTATGATGCCAATAATTTAGTAGATATGTATATTGTAGGGTTGTGGTTTTTATTTATGTTTGTCATTTTGGTTTGGTATTCAAAAGATTTTCATGTTCTAATTTTTACTTTGGTGGTTATTTTGGTTATCCATTAGTGAATGGTTTCAGTATAGTGGATCATTTTTTAGTGATCTAATTCATCTTCTATTTTGATATAATTTTAAGAGAAAATAAATTTTTTCTGGGGTTCTTTATTTATCAATATTGTGATGATAAATGGCCATTATAGTTAGTCTTTTAATTATTTCGGTGTCAATGATATTGATTATTAGTTCATGGGGTCTATAGTGTATGTTAGGGGAATGTTGATTTGGTCATTTCAAGGGGTGAGAATCTCAATAGTAATATATGTATGGTTTTCCTTAAGCCCCCCTATAGGTTCAACTTGAATTTTGAAATTTAAAATTTGTTTTAAATTTTTTCCCAGTATTCTAGAAATCTGAAAGTGGATATTGGTGGTTGATCAAAAATAATTTTTTTATAAAACATTCAATGGTTTCCAATTAATCTAAACAAGTACCCCCTTTTAAGAATAAAAAAATTATAAGGATTTTTTTATTTTATGGTAAATGATTTTATAGTACGTATTTTATGTATTACACAAACTTTTTTTTCATTAAACACATATCCATGATGTATCTTATACCACCATAGTAGTACAACCTCATTTTCTGTATCTTTTGATGGTTTTTGCTCATGATTTTTCAGGAATCATCCATTTTTACTGCTTCTATATCTCTACCTCTACAATATTTCTTTATTGATATGATTTAATGAGGGATAACAATATTATTATTCTCCATTATAGATTATACCTCCTCTTCAAGCATTCTAATTTCAAACAATGTTTACTTTAACTAAAATAACATCCTTTTCCTTACAAACCTATCCAATTTCCATTAATTTACCTTCTATTTAGGATTGTCCGTAAGAAATATCAAGTTATATTTGAGTTCCTTTAACTTATTCATTTTTCCTTATACGTATTTAACAATTTCTCCAATAAAATAACATTACTTCATCACCATAGAAATAATCCTTTAAAAATATCCTTTCAATGGAATCTTTCTTATCATTAGAATCTTATTCAAAATACATAAATACGAATTTAATATATAGTATAATCCTTATTTTATTTCTAAATATTAAACAAATTTTATTAGATATTGAAGATTCACTTGGTTCATCATCAATCATATATTTCTATTAATTTAAAACATAAAATGGTAGGGCATCAGAAAGTTCTATATTGATTATTAATGGATCAATAAGATCTACAAGACCATGAAATATAGCCCAAATTATGGGTACTTTGTTTAATTGTCCTTAACCCTGGTACTATTATGAATGCAAGAATTTTGTAATTAAAGGAGGAGGAATCATCAATGATACCATGGGATTGTTTCACCTAGACTTCAATTATTTTTATGGTCCAAGTAAATCACCCATATATGAGAAAAAATAACAATTTAGTTACCTCTCCATTTGTAGAAAAAATAGTATCCCTATATCTATAGTTTAAAAATATTCCATGGTTATTCTCAACATTTGGTATGGTAAATATCAACCACAATTGAGTATGAAAACCAATCAATCACAACCTAAAAACATAACAATTAGTTGATAATATATTATGAATCATAATGTACATCCTGATATAATATTTTTTACCATATAAAGTGGGAATCCCCATATTGTTCATTGTGTAGAGACATCCTCTATTACCAAAAGAAATTTAGTGACTCAATATCAAACTAGAGAGAGAACATATTTTATACAAACATCAAAATAGAATAAAGTAATTGATGGGAATCAAGATATAATACCACTTAAAAACATGCATGGGATCATTGGATATGATGAATATAATTGATTTTGTAATTTTAAATTCATTTTTATGTTTCTTTTTAAAACATTTCTTACTAAATAAAGTGAAAGGATATGCTTCAATCCAACACACAAAAAATGACACAAAAATGGGCATATAATATTTACAAGGTCGAAATCTCAAAATGAAATGACTAGAACTTGGCATAATATGGATTCCCTCATGATTATAATATATAATATTATAAACAAGTGGATTCTAATGGGAAGGGTTTATCCTAGTACTCATGGTATACCATCTATCTTGATTATGTATGTTCTTCCAACATAACTATAGTGATATAATTTTAGATTTCAATAATAATGGAATATTTTACTAGAAAATACTTCCATAATGTTTTTTATTGTTTCTTCCTCTTCTGTTTCTTACCTTTTACTATCATAAGTCTATAATTTTTATTGTTTTCACTGAACTATTCATAACACCACCATTAATCATTCTCCCACAAGAATAATATGTTTTAGTTTTTTGCATCGTAGTGAATTCCTCCTATATTATACATCGTTATCTCTATATTGTAAGCATTTTACACACTCTCATTACAATCAAAAAAATATACATTCTATTTCTTATAGAGATAATATATGCTCACATTTTAATTAAAATTCATAATTCAAATTTTAATGAACTGGTCGTAACCACTTTTGAACCTTTTCTTTTTCAACATTCCAAATTTTTCATCAGTAAAATAAACTTGGTTTACATTTTTTTCAAGCCAACACTATAATAGCTCTTTAACTATTATTATATCATGTTGAAACTCTTTAGTTTTTTGGATGACCCTTTCTTTTTCTCAACTGAAATCATGGTTTATTTTCATGATATTTATTCAATAAAAACCATCATCATCATCATCTGATATGATTACTGAATTAAAAAAAATATTGAGTTAATTTTTCTGACATTCCCTATTTATTTAGAAAAATAATACCATGTTAAATACTAACATTATTTATTTTTTTCAAATATATAACTCTTTTGTCCCAATCTATCCTATGAAATCATTTCCTATCATATAAATGATAAATATTTACCATACAAACTATATGATATATAGGAAAAGATTTGATAAATAGAAAAAACCCATTTATCATACATATGATGTCTACAATGTATGTTATGAACTAAGATATCTTTTATAAAATCTCAATGATATATCATAAAAACTCAATGATATATAATAAAAACTCAAAACACATATCATATTATATTTAAACATTTATAATTTTCCAAACATCTTCTATGATTTAATATTTTGAACACACGATCTATCTAATATTTCTTATTCTCTTTTCAATTTTTATCACACATTTGCTCAAAATAAATTATACGAATTAGAGAATTATAAATTTTTATATTTGAGTCTACCTAACATAAATGGATTTTATATTTCATTAAAAATGCTTCTATACCGTTTCAGATCTTTGAAAACAAATCTAAGACCATTCACCTCACATAAAAAAATTTATTTTATTTGAGTTTGAATATAAAAATATACTTAAAAAATCCAACAAAAAAAATATTTCCACTTATTTAATTATTATTTTATACAAAACATAACAGATTTAATATCAAACTTCTTCCACCCTAAATAACAACATATTTTTTATTTTATTTTAAAAATCACTATATAGATCTATTGACCAACACAAGATAAAAAGAATCTGTATGTCAAGGAACCAAGCCTCCCTATAATTGGAATTTATGAACTATATATGATAACATATGAATACAAAATTATCAATGGTTATGGGAGGAGATATACTTTAGGAGAAATTATAACCAATATCATAAAAAGATTTACAAGATGGTAAGAAAGGTATAATCCAATATAAATTTGGCGATGAGAGACTATTAGTGACACTCTATGGTAGTTTTGAACATTCCTAAATACAAGGATAAAAAAAGGCTTCTGTAGAAGGTATTTGGTTCCATAGTATCCAGAGAAATTATTAGAATAGTATTAATTTGAAACCTCAGTAGTTGAGAGTTCCATTGGTCAAGTATCAACTCAAATAGAATCTTTCGTAATGAGCATAACAATCTGAGAACTCTGATATCCAATGGATTGGAAATAAGTAGTGTTTGGGAATTTAGAGTTTAACGACCCGGACCTGAACAGCCACTCAAATAATGCTAATCAGGTCGGGTGTTACTACCTTAGGCGCACCTCCCTGAACGCCAAATGCTGATGACTAGAAGAGAGGGTATTTTAGGGTATAGTGGGGAGGCTATACCCTCTTGGAGTATAATAATGGTACTAGTCCGATTATAATAATAAATATGTAGTTGAATAAACGACTCAGCAGACTCGAACCAGACCCTCAGAGCAGAAACACATTCAATATCAATAAACAATAGAAACAATAAATATAGACAAAAATATAGGAAAGTAAACACAATTTCATGTTGGTCACTTGTAACTACCACTGAACAACAAACATGAATCCAAAGAAGGTCATAGATATCCATATGTAAAGGCTCCAATGTTTAACTAATTGTATCTACAAAAAATGTAAGCATACTGATACATGAAAGTAAGAAAAAAAAGTAACTCTAGATAGGCAAGACCTCAAGGTCCATACCATCTCCAAGAAACAGGTAATGTAGCCTAGCTCTGGAAGCTGGCCTCTTTCCTGCATGTTAATCCATAAATTCTACAAGCATCCCGAAGGGCATGTCCAAGGTGTGAGATGAATCTCTGTTGGATACCACCCAATGGGGTGTACCTAATATAAGTGTTCAATCAGGCATGCATTAATAAGGAAAATAGTAAATAGTAAGATGCACAAATAAACACACACTCTACGGGTGCTCAGCAGCTACAATGGAGTGTCAACTGCTTCAGCCAACACCAGAATCTCTGTCATGTTACCCAACACAATGTGCCCCCTGACACTGCATGTCTCAAGTACTAATGTCCCGAATGCACATCCATGAAATAGTAACCCGAAGGAACAATGATACCTACCCTCAAATAAGTAACCGAAGGGATAGCGATTTCATCCCTCAAATAAAGTAACCGGAGGGACAACGATGTCTTCCCTAAAAATGTAACCGGAAGGACAATTATGACTTCCCTCAAAAAAAAGTAACTGGAAGAACATCAACGTCTTCCCTCAAAATAATGGTGAGCCTCTATCCCCAACCTAATAGCCTCAACGCAATACCCTAAAGGCTCATCACCTTCCACATGGATTCCTACAACAAGAACCCCCAAACCAAAAGTAAATAAATCGAAACTAATGGGGGACTCTACCCACATGAGTGGTCAAAACCCCCTCATCACGGAGTCTCTCTGTGTGGACACTACTCATAGTTTTGGGTGAGCGTTAATCACCCAAATAGTACCAAATCCACAATACCTCTAACACCTAGTGTCCATGCAACCATGCTGCTCATGTCTGATGGCTCTTCCATCCTAGTAACACGGTCCATGCCCATCCTGACAGTAATCCTACCTCAAATTGACTCCCATGATGCCAAATCTTGTGGTCAAAACCACACAACATAACCCAGGACAAGCCCAACCTATGATCAAAAACACTCAAGATTATCTGGGCCATGTCCCACACAACCAAAATTTTCTATCACATGCAATTCAGCAATTACATATATACACATTTTAATAGATCACATAAACATTAAAAATCATCTAAATAGTTGAAAAACACTAAGCAAGTGATGTTCGATTCCAGCACTGAGGTTTCTATGGTCTCCAACAATTCATATCTGGTTCAACAAAACATACTCAACAGTTTAAATAATAATAAAAAAAATTACCATTTTGGGAGTCCCCTGCTAAAATTCCCCGATGAGGAAAGACGACTCGCCCGATGCCACTCAAGCAAAACATGTAGCAGGGAATACCCAATGGCCTCCCATAGGTCAGATAACAACTAAATAAGAAATTAAAGGTAAATACAGGGTTGCGCTCAAAATACCCGAAAACACACCATAGGCCATGCCACCCAAAAGTCTGTGAAAACAAAAAAAAGGTATGTACCACCTACTAGAGTCTCATATGATGATACTCCTCTAATAACAGCCTCCAATTAGGTCTAAAACGCAGTAGTTCTACAAAATAATAAAAAACATCTCAAACCCCAATAACTCATTCTAGAACAGAAATCATGATAAATGGATCAAGTGGAATCAAGGCCTTACCAAGGGGGTTCTAATGGATTAAACTGTGTTTAAATACAACATCGCATGAAGGAACGGGAGGGAATTAAAGTACCTGTCATCTCTCCCTGCTCATAATCGTCGAGGGTTTGAGGTTTTGCCTCAATACGAGGGTACTTCCTGTTTTAGCGAAAATAAAATAAAATTCATGGTGTGTACTTTAAGTACACGGAATGTATCATTGTATTGTTCATATGACGTCTGAAATTGAGCCGTAGACATGTCGACTGACTACAGGGTGTGTACCTAGGGAAACACGGTGTGTAAGTCTTCACCCGGACGACATCACCAACATTCCATGTATATCCCCATACATGACCCATCAACACAGCGTGTACAAATACTACATGGAGTGTACTTGCTAAAAACATTCTACCCATCCAACAAGCCTACTTTCCAGGTATGGTCTCCACACAGTCAAGGGTACACGACGTGTCTATCACTACACACTGTGTAGTAGGAAATTCTTACTCGGTCATCACATGACATGTACTCAGAAAGCACACGGCCAATAATAACCCAACCCATACACGACATGTACTTTAGGGTACATAGCGTATAGTCTTGAAATTTCCAGAACATCCTAGATTTTTCTAGTTTCATCTAGAACAATACAAAAATTCAAACAGGGTTGGGATTTTGACATGTTCTAAAAAACCAGGTTCTTACAATCTCCCCACCTTAACATCACTCGTCCCCGAGATATCAAAAGAAACCCAGAGATGGCACCAAACATTCCACCCCAATTAAAATAGCCCGGACATCCCTTGTATCAAAGGTTTTGGCTAAAATCCTCTAGGGGGATCCCCACCTTAAGACTTTCCTAGCTCTATCTCAACTCGATTGAACTCAAACAAGAAAAGGGTTACAATCTGGTTTCCTGAATGAATGGTCCTCTCATTATGCATCATCCCTGCTACACCTCATTAGTGTTACCATGTCATTTTAGACACTCAACGTATCCCGCACTGCATCGGCATCCTCCTCCACAAGGTCCTACATCCCATGGGCACTCAAAATAAAACTTGATGTCATGCACCTCATGTAACCCACATCCTCGATTCCTTGATGCCTACGACAAATCATGAAACTCGCATCCTCAATGATCTTGATACTATGAATATCATACATATATATATATAAATATATAATGCACTGGATATAGTGCCAATCCCACTGACCAACATCTAGTCAGTCCAAAATAATCTGGTGCACCTTGTGCACTCAAAATGGGCATGCATCAGTAGGTCATGCCAGAAGAAAATGAGAAAAGTCATGGCCATACTCGCGGTGTACCTCTAACCGTTGTCTTCTCACAAGCCTACTCAGCCCCTGGAAACTCCACAGCATGCATCTGGCTTGATGTATGGCTTCCTAATGCCTGACCTCCCTGCAGTGCTACTCCAGTCACCGGCCATTAACCCCTCAGCTAGATCCCGCTGTCTCTATCACATCCTCCATTTGCAGTTGGACCTCAGATACCCTCTCCTTGTGTCAAACATGAACCAACTCCAGATTCCACCATTAGTCTTGGTCCCTTTCTGCCGGCTGTCTGAGAAGGCATCCTGCAGAACCTCTCAAGATGCCCATCCTATCCACATGCTCGATAATGTTTTGGAGGCCTATCGCATTGAGTCCAAACATGCCCTTGCTATCCAAACAGAAAGAAAATAACTAAAGAACTGCTATGAGGTGGTATAGCTAAGTCCTTACCATGACTTCTCAGCAATAAATCATCCCTTTCTCGCTTCCTTCTTCCCAAACCGTCAGCTGAAACTGTTCCACGACCAATATGTGGAATATCTATCTGATTGCACTCTGCTATGAACGCCTGATTCACTGCCTCTGAGAATGAATCCAGCCTGATGATATTCTCCTTGATCCTAATGGCATGTCGTAATTAAAACTTGAAGGGACTCACCCTTGTTGTGTCATTTCTTACCATACCAGGTGCAAAGAGAGATAACTCAGTGAAAGTAGCTACATAGTCCATGACAGACATGTCTCCCTGCTGAAGACTCAAGAACTCCCGACCTCTATCGGCTATCAGTGTCTCTGGGTAATAGTGCATAAAGAACATATCCTCAAAGTCATTCCTTGCTAGTCCCTTGTGCCTATAAGCCTGAACCTTCACATCCCACTAATGCTTTGCTAATCTTCTCAGCAAGTACGTCACCAGCTTGACCCTCCACCTGGGAGGCGTCTCAAGCTTCTCGAAGATCATCTTCATACACTCTATCTAGTTTTCAGCCACCTGTAGACAACCCGCACCCTGAAAAAGTGGCGGGTGTGGCGATTGTAATCTTCAAATCAGATATTTAGGAGATGGATCTATACCCTACGCACCTCTGTCAATCCCCTTTAAGACACACACTAGTATAGCTCGGAGCTGCTCATCGAGCCATGGTCCAAACGCTGCCAAACCCAGCTATTGTCCTACCTGCACTGGATCTTGAACCTGATCTTGTCCCTGAGCCTGTAGTTGCTTCTCTTGCTCTCCTTGTACCACATCCTGATCCTAATACTTCAACGGCAGAACTATATCACCACCCACCTGATGCTCCATCGAGACATACAAGAGGAACCCACTGAATACCATAAATGGTCAGAAAACCCATAAGTATATATACAACAATATATATTCAATGCAGATAAGGAAAGTAGTAAAAGGCAGCGCATAACTACTACCCTTACTCTCCCCCACCGCAACCCATGCCCATGGAATCCCGGCTCCATGGCCTCCTTACCCGCCCTTAACAGAGCCAAGTATCAAAAGTACCTCAGGCCATGCCCGTCCCGACCACCAACATTTCCTCAAACCAACGTCCAAGTCTCCCAATCATGGTGATCAAAATCACTTCAACCATAGTACCTGCCAACTCTCACAAGAGATAGAACTAAATACCCTACAATTCTACAAATATACAATGCATGGAAATTGACATTTCTCACATGGTATTATCACATCACAAATTTTCTGTGCAGTTATGAAATTAAAATACCCTAAATTTTGTCTATCAAAAGCCTAGAAGCCAAGACATTCCATACCAGGCCAAGGTCCAATTCTACCTTTCCCTACTAGGTCCAGGGTTACACATCAAAATCGATAACATCACACCCCAAGTGAGCCACCGAGGTGGAAATCATATAAATTGTAATCTGAGAAAAAACAAATTGCAATTCCAAACCATGGCAACTTGGTCCATCACTCGTACCTGGGGTTGGATGCACCCAAGAAAAAGGTAGAAACCATGTTCCAGTAACAACCTATCTATGGTATACCATAACCCAAATAGTAATCTAGCAGTAAATAAAAATAGAATTCTCAATCCCATTAGTAGGCATCAAGACACTTCTACTAAATCCTGGTCAAGTACTCCTATGATACCACTTTGTAACGATCTGGACCCAATCAACAACCTGATCAGTGCTAAATGGGTCGGATGTTACTACCTTTGGCGCACCTCCCCGAATGTCAAAGGATGCCGACTAGTAGAGAGGGTCTTTTTAGTTATAGTGGAGAGGATATAAACTCTCTGAGGGTAATAATGGTTTTGTTCTGAGTATAATAATAAAGACGCAATAGAATAAATGACTCAGCAGGCTCGATCCTGACCCGCAGAGCGGAAACACATTCAATATCGCTAAACAGCATAATCTAAAAATATATACAACAACAGCGAAAAGTAAGCACAAAAACATGATGATCACTTGTAACTACCACTGAACAACAAACATGAATCCAAATAAGGTCATAAATATCCATGTGTAAAGATGCCAACAGCTAACCAACTATAGCTACAAAAAAAGTAAGCATGCTGATATAGAAATGTAAGAAAAACAAAGTAACTCCAGCTAGGCAAGAACTCAAGGTTCATACCATCTCCATGCAATAGCTAATGTTGCACTGCTTTAGAAGCTGGCCTCTATCTAGAATGTAAATCCATAAATTCAACACGCATCCTGAAGGGCCCGTGAAGGTTGTGAGATGAATCTCAGTAGGGTACCACCCAATGGTCTGTACCTAATATAAGTGTTTAATTAGGCATGCATTTATAAGGAAAACAGTAAATAGTATGATGCACAAATAAACAAATACTCCAAAAGTTCTCAGCAGCTACCATGGATTGTCACCTACTTCAGCCAACGCCAAAATCTATGTCACATAACCCAGCACCATGTACCCCCTAACACCGAGTGTCTCAAGTACCGACGTTCCGAAGGCACACCCAAAAAATAGTAACCCAGAGGAATATCGATGTCTGCCCTCAAATAAAGTAACCAGAGGGACATCGATGTCTTCACTCAAAACAATGTAACCGGAGGGACAGCGATGTCTGCCATCAAAACAATGTTACCGGAGGAACAATGATGTCTGCCCTCAAAATCATGGTGAGCCTCTTCCCCCATTCTGATAGCCTCAATGATATCCCCTGAAGGCTCCTCACCTCCCACGTGGCATCCTATGGCATGCACCCCTAAACCAAAAGTACGAAAATCGTAACTAACGAGGGTCTCTACCCACACGAGTGGTCAAACCACCTCATCACAGAGTCTTTCTGTGTAGACACTACTCATAGTTCCGGGTGAGCAGTAATCGCCAAGCCCAAACTATGATCAGCATCATTCAAGAATTTCTGGTCCATTCCCAATAGAACCCAAAGGTTCTAGCACATGAAATTCCACAAGTACATATATACAAATTTTAACAAAACACATAAATAAGAAAACCAATCTAAATAGTTGAAAATCACTAAGAATGTGATGTCCCATACCAGAACAGAGGTCTCTAAGGTCTCCAACAATTTATATGAGGTTCAATAAACCATACTCACTTGTTTAAATAATATAAAACAATTTTAACCATTTTGGCAGTCCCCGACCAAAATGCCCTGATGACCAACAGCCACTCACCCAGCCCCGCTCAAGCCAAACAGGTAACAAGGCATACTAAAAGGAATCCCATAGGTAGGATAAAAATTAAACAAGTAATAATAGGTAAATATTGGGTCACGTTCAAAATACACAAAACGCTCCATAGGCCGCACCACCCAAAAATCTGTGAAAACACAAAAAGAGGTATGCAACACCTACATGAGACTCGTATGGTGATACACTTCTGATAACATCCTCTAATTAGATCTAAACCATAGTAGATCTACAAAATAATAAAAACCACTCAACCCCCAACAATTCATTCTAGAACAGAAATAAATAAAAATGCCTCAAGGGGAATCAAGGCCTTTCCGAGGGGGTTCTAATAGATTAAATGGTGTTTGACTCCGAAATCAGATGAAGGAATCAGAGGGAATTAATGTCCCACATATCTCACCCGGCTCAAACCCATCGAGGGTTTGTGGTTTTGCCTCAATACGTGGCTACTGCCCATTAAAGAAACAAATAAAATACACGGCATGTAGCATTTTACTGTTCATATGACAGCTAAAATTACACCATAGACTCTCTGACTGACTAAGCGGCGTGTACCTAGGGGTACACGCCGTGTAATTCTTCTCCCAGATGACATCCCCAATACGCCATGTATATCCCCATACACGGCCCATCTACACATCGTGTTCAAATAGTACATGGAGTGTACATTCTAAAAAAATTCTACCCAGCCAACAAGCCTACATGCCTTGTATGACCTCCACATGTTCAAGGGTACACGACGTGTTTATCACTACACACTGTGTAGTAAGAAATTTCCACACGGTCATCACAAAAAATTTACTCGGGGAGCACATGGCCGATACTCGCCCAACCCATACATGGTGTGTACTTTAGGGTACACCGCGTGTTGTCTAGAAATTCCCTGAATATCCCAGATTTTTACAGTTTCTTTAGGAACAAGTCAAAAATTCAAACAGGGTCAGGATTTTGACCCGTTCTAAAAACCTGAGTTCTTACATAGAGAAACTATGATATATGGGTTCATTTAGAGAAGATGATAAATTGAGTCCTCCCTCAATGTTATAACATGGAAAAAGTTAATTGATTATTGGAGAACTCAATGGATCCATCCAATACAAATTCACGATCATAATCATTGATCGAACAAAAATTTCTCTAATTTAAACATAAAGAAGCTCATTTTTAATATATTTTTATTTATAACTTTCGGTGATACCTCAAAATACATTTTTCATACATTGGTTATTTATAGATCTCCAACAATTAATCAAATATTTCAAAAGTGGCAATATAATGAGGTTTTTCATAAATACCACGTCTATTACAGAAATAACCAAAACTATTTTTACATTTCCATTAAAAATTATTTCTACTTGCATTATCAATTCAGTATTATGATATAGATACTTAATAACATCATCACCACAATCCACTACAAATAAAAATAACATCTAATTTCCCACCTTCAGAGTCAACTCCATTAAAAATAACAGGTTTGATAAATGAATCCACATATGGAATAAACACTAAAAAAAGATTTTATTATTTAAATATAAGTCAAAAATTTTAGTCTATGATAACATTTTTTGGGACCACCATGTTATGTAGTGTGCCCCAATGCAATCAGTAAGGGACATGAATTAGAGTGGTGACTAAATTAATATTTTCTTTTAGTACTAACACATAATCAAATCCTTCTCCCACATTAGAATGAACATATTTTAACCAATTGCTTTCCATAATCAATAAAAGAAAATATAATCCTTATAAGGTAATTAAAATTATAACACCATATAATTCTAATATTTTATTACCTTTAAAGAGGTATATGTGTTTGATCACTTCCTTCACACACAACACCAAACCAAAATAAAACCATGATATATTTAGACCATTAAAAACATAGTCATTGAATTAGATAGAATCAATAAGTATAACTTCTATAAGAATAATTTTTTTTGTATAAAATAATGTCTACTTTTTAAATGAAAGAAATTTAATTAATTTACCTAATTTTAAATAAAGTCATTTATTATTTAGAACCCGATTTTTTTTAAATTTTTATTTGTGTAATACGAATTCTATTTCAAGAAAAATATGATAAATTATTTATTATATTTTAGTTTTTATATTAATTATTAGTTAACCAAATTTATCTAGTAAGTGGTATTAAATATGAAGTATAACAGTCAATATTTAAAAATTGTATTTTTAAATTAAAAAATAATTTCATTACATTATATTGTTTTATTAAAAAAATATTTGAGTTTGAAATTAAAAAAAATAAATTATTTTTAAATTCCGCATATCAAAATTGACATACTAGGTATTTAGATATTTTCCTAAAAGGGTTATTTTAGATAAAGGATGGGGTTTTCAAGGAACTAATTATTTTTATAAATTTATCGTTATATAAAAATGAAATATAATATTAGAAAACCAATTAAGAGTTCAAAGATGAATTGATCCAATAAATTTATTAATTTTAAAATATTCATTGAGCTTATAAATCCTATGTACACCATTTTTATATGTAATTAATATGTTACATTAATACAAAATGATTTTAGACTTTCCTCTGATTAAATTACTCTCAAGGGAGATTTTTTTTGCTTCCATGAAATCCTCATATCCATTATTTATTTTATAAAAAATAAATTTATGAAATTAATAATATTATCGAAGATAAAGTTATGTTATGTATAAATTTAATGTTTTGAAAATTTGATTCCCTAAAAAATGTTTTTACATGATTAAGTGTATTTATTTTAAAATTAACTTTCCTAACCAGTAGAATTTTTTTTTGAGAAAATGATTTTAAAATTTGAAATTATATCTATCATATTATGTAATAATGTTAAAACATAATATATCTCCCTAAAATTTGTTATTAATGTTATAAATTTATCACCAAGGTAAATCTAAATAATAGTAGTAGTTAAGAATATAAAAAAAATCCACCAAACATGAAATTTATCTCAAAAGGAGTGTTTGAGTTTATTTTAAACCCAAAATAATTTTATTCTCTTATTTTGTACATTTTTTAGCCTTTGAAACATTAATATTAGCCATAAATTATTAAAAATGTAAAGGATGACCTCATAAAAACACCTCTCCCCAATAATGAAAGGGAAACATCTCCACCTCTTAAATACCCACATCCACATAGAATTTACTCTTAAAATTACAAAATATTACCCTTAATAAAACCCTATCATTTTTTTCTAATCATTTTTTTATAATTAGTTTGCATAAGGAAATGATTTCCAAGGATACTTCTAAGGAAAATTCATGGCCCTAACAAGAGTATTATGAATTATATCGCTTTTACTCATAATTATCATACATAAAAATTATTTTATCCATGATTAAGTAAGGATATTGTTTTTGTTTATATAATATAAAGTTACTATATTAATATTATTGTCGTTGTTTATTCATATAAAAAATCCATTAAGGAAAAAATTATTCGTGCATTGTGCGGACTATTGCCCCCAAGAAACAACATATTTCCTTTTTTATCACCTCAATATAAGACTAGATATACTGATGGTAATAATGGATTAATATAATTTTTATGATACCATTAATGTGTTTCACTAAATAGTTTGAGAAAGGTATAATTATAAGACCATCAAATGATTATCATTATTTCTATCATTTAAAAAAAGTGGACTATGATGAAAATGATATAATCATTCAAATTAATGAAATTAAATATATTATATTCCATTTATAATTATATATAACATTGATATATCATGCTAATAAATAATAAATATGGTCCTAATGAATTTTTTATAATGATATAATAAAAATTATCTCACAATAAATCCTTAAATCAGGGAATATTCGTATTTGGGTATGTCTAACTGCCTACATGAATAAAAATATAACTATTTTTCCATGAATGATTGTGGAAAAATAATAATAATTTCAATATAAATATAATTATTTTTTATGATCATGAAAATGTTATATTAAAATTTAAATCATCAATTAACAAAACAGTAATCAATTTTTAAAAAATCCTTAAAACATGTTTGTTATCAATTTAATATAAAAGGATAAGGAATAAAAAATCCATGAAAGGAATTTTAAAAATATTAAATAATTTTAAACTTTCCTAGTTGTAAGAATAATGACATAGAAATGGTGAATGAGTATGGAAACTAGTATAAATAATCAAGACTATAAACTCATAATGTGTAAAATCATTGGAATTCATGTTCATAATGATTATTTTTAAGAGCATAATTGTAAATAGATACTATTAAATTATCAAATTATGTTATGATGATATAATTTTTTACATACATTTAAAGTACATTTTTTTATGCATGTATAAGACATAAGGTGTTTGTCTCTAAAATTACTCTCTTTGAGATATGTTTTGTATTATGAACTTAATTTAAATTACATGGTGTAAAATAATACTATTAAATATATCATATAATGAATTATATATTATTCATTTTGTTTTATGTTTAATTACAAGGGAAAAATTTCTTTGTGTTTGGATTAATGTTTTACTAAACCTACATGGGTTTTATTGGTCTCAATTCGGATTCCATAAGATCAGTTCCATGTTATGAACCATGTTTACATTATACGGTGTTCAAATGTTTTATTATATATTTTAAGTTATATAAATTATTCTCTTTTAATTAATTCTGTAAATTAATCCAGATCATTTTTTTCTTGAAGCATATTTTTAGTCAAGTGGTACCAAATTTTGAAGAATATTTTGTAACTCAATGTTCACCTATTAAGTTCTGACTATTCACTTAAAATTATTTTATATAATATTGGTAAATTATTCCATTTAATTTTATTATGTGGTATTATATTATATTTTACATTTTTACCACATAAAACCCTTTTTAATTGTTTCATATTTATGGGGTATGCTTCTAATAAGTGATAAAAATAACAAAAATCTCTTTTCATTGAGTCATAATGCTTCATCACATACATTTACATTATATGATATTGTTCTACAACATTAATATTTAATTATAAGGTATTCTAAAATAAAATATAGGAATAAGATATTTGAATAAAAAAAGAAGGTTTGTTACACTTCTTATAATGTTAGTTTTGAACAATTTATTTTTCAAAATAATAAAAATGGATTTCCTCAACACATTCAAAATTTTTTCCTTCATATATTTATTTATCAAGGATAAAAATTATATTTATTAAAGTATAAATCATTGGATACTGTTTTTAAAATTAATGGTTTTCAAAATCATTAACATCACCATTTTTAAAGTTACCTTTGAATGTGACATGTAAATAAGTATTTTACATGAATTTGAAAAATATTTTTGAAAATCAATTTTAATATTTAATTTTCACATACCTTTTTATGTTCAAAATTATTTACCAAATTGGGGTTTATGATTCATGATTTATTATATAATCTATTTATGTCATCATTTTTTATAATTGAACTCATGGTATAAAACAATTTTATTATTGGTCCATTTTTATGTGATATTATTTGAAACATTAATTTTACAAGAATGTATTTAATCTATGTTAATATATTTTTATGTTTCCATTATTATGTTGGGGTTATATTGTATTAAAAACATCACCCTTATTTATCTATATGTAATATAATGATGTTACAGAAGAATTTTTAGTCTAATATTGTTATTATTTTCACGTTAACTATGTGTTGTTTGAACGTCCATCGTCTTTCTCTATATGGATTATAATCATTTTTACCTTTTAATTTTTTTTTGAGAAAATTCTTTATATTCTTGATGATTATTGAATAATAACATAGGTTTATTATGTATTGAATTTTTATATCTTTCATTAAACATATGGAATTTTTTTATTCAGAAAGAGCTTCCTTTGGTAATGGAAATAAAACTAAGGATGACATATATGGTGAATTTATTATACATAAATGGTCCATGCTTGGGGATTTAATTTTTTACCCTTAAGATTCATTAATAGGTCTCATGATGAAAAAAATTAGGTTTTAGTGTAAACCTCTTCCCAAAACTTGATAGTATCATGGAATAATGCCTTAAAGATAGATTCTAATATCCAGAAATATAAATTCCACTAGTATGAGATCAGTATAACTGATATATATGTTCTTACTTATTGTCTTTGATATATAATATTATCACTTTCATGTTGATTATGGACTCTTATTTTTTACTTATTCATTCTATAAAATTTTTTCTGTGTTTATTCAATGATTTCCTCATTTGTTTATTTTTTATTGTTGTACATTTCAGCTCACTCCATTTTTTGTTTCCATATCCCCATTTTATGAAACAATTAGTACATATAACATGTTTAGGAGGATAAAACATGTATTTAATATATGTTATATGATTAAAAATTATCAAGAATTATGTATTTTCATTTATGGTGGATACAATTCTTGTTTAATATAAATAAAATTTGTTTTGTTTATTACTTTTTTTTCCTAATTCACTAATGATATAAACAAAAAAACTCCTTAGTATGTAAGTGATGAAAAAATAACTTTTTTATTTAATTAAGGATCATTACATGTAGTATTTTTCATCTAGTATCAAAGTGAGTTTGAATAATATGATTTTATGGAACTGGATCTGGTATTTTAGGTCATGTGCATAAAAATTGTTATCGAATGAAATATTTAAATATCTTTTGATATGTGGATGTTATTTGACAAAGATTTAAGTATTTATAAGTTATTATTGATCACAATTTCAATTAAATAGAAAACACATTGGGATAGAACATGATTTAATGTTAAGGATTCATGGGGGGGTGGGGGTTAACATTAGACAACTTTTGTAAAAACCCTTTGATTAATCATTAGTATAGGTTGAAATCCAAAAATTTTATTAAAGTATTACATTTTATGTTTTCAAATAAATTACACCCTTATCTAGATATTTCCAAATTGATGTGGTTATCTTATTGATATACCTAGTGTAAATAACTCCCTGGAGGGTTATGTTTGGTATTAACTAATCCATGACCTAGTACATGACAAAGAGGAGATACTTCCCACCTGGATATAATCTCCTAGGGGATATGACTTGGTTGGTAACATTATCCTTATAAAACATTATTTGGTATTGAATATATTTGGGTTAGACAAAATAATAGGAAAATGACCATGTATAAATAAATATGGTGTAAGGAGATAAATATATTGATATAAAATTATCATATGTTAAAAGAAATGGTTTTATAAAGGATGACATATTTTAATTAATGATTTTATATTTTTATTTGGTATATTTGTGTAAATATTTTTGTTTCTGATGAAAATGAAGCTGAGGAAAGTATTTGTGATGACCCAGACCCCCCTTGGTCCCTTCCTTTGCCAAAAATCCAGTTTCCTTGCGGGGTACCGATCGGTGAGACCGACCGGTGAGACCGACCGGTGAGACCGACCGGTGAGACCGATCGGTGAGACCGATCGGTGCGACCGATCGGTGAGACTGATCGGTGAGACCGGCCGACGCCGCCCGGCCTTGCCAAGTTGTTCCAGTAACGTTCCTTTTTCGCAAATAGGGTTTTAAACCCTATTCTGCCTTGTTAAAAATGTCTTGGGAATCCGAAACGCGCACAAAGGTTTTAATTAAATGCTTCATTAATTCATGGGTCGGTTAAAACCACCCAGTGCCATTAATGATGAGTCAAGCCACGTGGTCAACCCACGACTCCCTCGTCTTCCGTGGTTTTGTGTTTCATCTCAACTGTCCCCAACTCTTATAATTAAGGGTTAGGCCGTGGTTTCCCCCCTTCTTCGATCGTGGCTCTTCTGGTACATCGGGACCGTCGCGTCGTTATCCGTAAAGTTCCGCGCCCCCGGCCTAAACGTCGATCATCTATCAACAGGTAGGGAATTTCTCTCGTCTCTCACTTTTGTGTATCATGCGGGGTGGGCGCTACTTTTGTTCCTATGGAATTAGTTGAACCAAACCCTAATGAAGATAATAAACGAAGTTCTAAAGGAAGAAGGGGAAGGGGTTGTGATCGTTGTTATCCTTTATCTTGTGATCATCCCTTTTGTTGTACCGGTTTATGTTTTCTGAAAATTGAGGCCGTTGGTGGTCGTGTGTGTGCACTTGAATCCCCTCATGATGTTTTAAATGGGTTGCTGAAATTGTGAACTCCTGCTGTGAAATTGGTTAACCACGTACATCCGGATGAATAATTGAAAGCACCAGGATCGGCCCTTCTGTGATAACTCCCGGTTAGAACACACGGAATTTGAAATCATGGAGTGTGTTGAATCGTTTAAATCTGAAAATCCCTGACTTGTGTTGGTAGTGGTTAGTGGTTGTTTTCCCTTCGGGCCGTTTGCTGGAAATGTGGGAGGAGATGGGATCCCCTGTTCTTTTTATACTCTCGGTGGCTGTGTGAATTTGGGGGATGGGATCTCCTGTTGGCATAGTTTCAGTGGTTGTGAGTTTTTATCACAAATTGGGGAGAGATCCTCTGTTGGCAAAACCGGGTGTGAGTGTTTTGGTTGATCTATGCTTTGACGTTTTCCTTGGTTATGCTTATGGTAGTTTCCCAGTAGTGCTTAAAATTAATTGAACATTTTGACTGAACTTGAAACAAGAATGGGACAAATGGTTTTGTGGGCAAGGGTCGTGAATTGTGACTCGGACGCTGTGGTTTTGTGTTCTGTAGGTTGGCTAGGAAAACCTAAGTTTTGGGTGAGTGTTTGTTACCTATATCTATACTTGTAGCTTTGTGTTTCTTATTCGCGCCCCACCCAAGTTGAGAACTTAGTGCCGAACACCCCCATTTATGGGGGAAGGGTGTTTTTCCCAACACTATACTTAGTGGCTGGTTATTAGCTCCTTTTCTGCTCCCTTTCCCGGGTAGCCCAAGTACCTTCGGGCAGGCTGTGATGGCCTGAAGTCCATTATTAGCCCAAGAACCATCGGGCAGGGTGTTGTGGTGGTTGGCCAGGTGTGTGCGGCAGGTGGTTTCCCAAGTGTCTTCGGGATGAGGCCCAAGTGTTTTCGGGCGTGGCAGTGGATCCTTTATCCCAGCTGTCTTCGGGCGTAGCGGTGGTTGTTCTGGCCTAGGTGTTTGCAGGCATGGTTACTTGTGACAGTTGAGGCCCAGGTGTGTGCAGGCGGGATTTGGCAGTGGGACTGCGTGTGGTTGTGGCCCAAGTGTGTGCGGGCGGGATTTGGCAGTGGGACTGCGCGTGGTGGTGGCCCAGGTGTGTGCGGGCGGGTGTGGCAGTGGGACTGCGGTGAGAATGGCGGGATTGGTCCGATGCGTAGGATGTCTCAATAACCAGTGGGGAAGTGGCGCGGGGTACCCAAATATCGATGTGCTCTTATTATATATATTACTTGACTTGCGTTATTTGGGAGTGAGCCTTGGTGAGGCCTGGGATGGATAGTTTGCCTTGTTAGTTGTTTGGTTCACTCTTTTCTCACGGGACTTTAGTACGTCCCCCCCCAATTGTGCACGAGAGTCTTGGTTTTCCCTACTGAGTGTACTTGTATGCTCACCCTACGTTTACTTTCAGGTTTCCAGGAGGACTACCAGGGCTGCGCGGGACCCTATTAGTCGGACAGTTGGAGTTGTCGCTGTTGTCGTATCTTTGTTTTCTTTTGGTATTGTACTTGAGAGATTTCTTTTTCTTTTGTGCTTGCACCTTGTTGTAAACTGTTTAAACATGCATGGGGTCTTTATTTGGGTTCATTTATATAAACTTGTTTCTTTTCCTTTTTTGGGAGGTCGACTTGTCCTTTTTCCCGATCCTAAATAATAAAAAGGGTAATGCCTTCCATTTGCGAGAATTTTCTATACCCTTGGTGCTAGTCGCCACTCCGGGACCTATTGAAGGCGGGTTTCGGGGGTCATTATCTCTCCTTCAACTTAAAGAAGGAAGGTCCTGGCAATCCGCTGACTCTTCCATCCTTTTGGTGAAGGCGGGTCGTGACAGAATGGTATCAAAGGCGGAGGTTGAGAGATAGGACGGAGTCTGGAGTTAGGCACAGTAAGGATTGCATGGGATGGTGAGGCAACAGCGTTGGGTGACCTTGGTGCGTGAATTAGGCCAGGGAGGACCGGCTAGGACACGGGATTTTAGGGCCCCCCGTGATCCGATGCAAGGACTCTGGACCTACCGAACGACCAAGTGAGGCCACACTGATTGCAGGGTAGAGACCCTAGGAAAGGTACATGCATCATAAATGACTTGTGTTTTTTTGTTTCTGGGATGTCTTGGGAAATTAAGAATAAATTAAATCTTAATAAGTTTTGAGAACGGTTTTCCTTGCACTACTGGGCTTAGGCATTCCTTGTTTACCTTGCAGCTATGGCACCTGGAAGGCGACCACGTGTGGTACAGGCGATCGAGACTCCTGAGACTACTTTGGCCAATCGGCAGAGAGCTGGTCAGGAGGAAGAGGACGACCAGTGGCAGAAGACTCTTCGAGCCTTTCAGCGACAGGCCCTCGAGAAATATGAGGTCAACACCTCTGACGTGAAGACGGAAGGCTGGCTGGAGGAGCTAGTCATAGCCTTCGGCCTGATTCGGGCCCCGAAGGAGTACTGGGTTCCTCTGGCTGTTAGCCAGATGCGAGGAGCGGCACGTCAGTGGTGGATGCTTCACCTGGGGAGTAGGAAAGAGTCTGAGGTTGCTTGGGCGGACTTCGAGAAGGAGTTCCGGGCGGAGTTCCTCTCCTCGACAATGAAGGCGGAGAAGAGGCAGGAGTTACTCTCCCTCCAGCAGGGGAGCATGTCCGTGAGGGAACTTGGAATCAAGTTCAATGACCTCCTGCGTTTTGCTCCGGACCTCTTTCCCGATGAGGAGTCTCGGGCAAGACGTTTGGAGGAGGCGCTCCGACCCTCCCTCTAGTATGCTGTTACCCCCTTTACCCTTTCGACATACTTAGAGGTTCAGAAGAAGGCCGAAGTGGTGGAAAGGATGCACGCTCTAGGCGGACTGTCACGATAAGGGATCCAGCTGGGACCATCGAAGGGGAAGGCCATCAGCACCAGGCCTCCAGCATCGGGACCCTCCAGGTTCCGACCCGCAGGGAGCAGGCCGCAGCAGTTTCAGTTTCAATCCCCTAGCCCACGTTCTTTTCCTTCATGCTCGGGGCCACGGTGCTTTATCTGCGGGAGCCCTGGACAACTTCGGAGTCAGTGCCCCGATCGGGTGCAGTACAGCAGTGGCAGTCATCCTCAGCGTCCGCCGCAGCAGCAGTTCCCAGCCAGACCCTTCCAGCAGCAGCAGCAGGGACAGCGAGCTCCCGCTCCTTTGCAGACAGACATAGGAGGGGGAGGCCGACCTCAGGGCGCTCCCCAGGGACCTCGACCAGGGCGTGGTCGGGGAGGTGGCCGACAGCCGAGGGGCAGGGGAGCTGGGCGTGGACAGTTACACGCCGTAGAAGCAACAGTTCCAGCAGGGCCAGAGGTTGTTCGAGGTACGATCAGTGTGTTTAGCACTCTTGCTTATGCTTTGTTCGATACCGGAGCTTCGCACTCCTTTGTTGCACCCAGTCTAGCCCGCGCCTTGGGTCTAGATGCCAAGAGACTTCCAGTGCCCCTGGTGTTGAGCACACTAGTTGGAGGTCAGACCGACTTGCTGTTCGTTTGTCGGGGATGTAGACTGATGTTGGGGCCACATCAGTCGGTTAAGGATCTCCTTCTGCTACAGATTCGGCCGTACGATGTCATCCTAGGCATCGACTGGCTATTTTCTGTGTGCGCCGTCATCGACTGTTTCCAAGGGAGGGTGGTGTTCTCCGGTTTGGACGGCCAGCGTGTTACTTTCACCGGCGAGCGGAGCTGTCCGAAGGGAAACAGGAGGGAGGAGCCTCTCCTCTCCTTGTTGACCGAACTGACGATAGAATCAACAGATGAGAAAATGGTGGAAGTACCAGAGATCGTTCATGAATTTATGGACGTCTTTACTGAGGAGGTGACGACTCTACCCCCTCGTCGTGACATCGAGTTCGGGATAGACCTGCAGCCCGGCTCTCGACCAATCTCGATGGCTCCTTACCGGATGGCACCTTCGGAGCTACGGGAGTTGCAGATACAGATTGACGATCTGATGAAGAGGGGTTATGTTCGTCCAAGTGCATCACCGTGGGGTGCCCCAGTCTTGTTCGCAAAGAAGGCAGATGGTGGCCTCAGGTTGTGCATCGATTACAGGAGGCTGAATCAGGTAACGATCAAGAACCGCTACCCTCTTCCGAGGATAGATGATCTTTTCGACCAGCTGAAGGGGGCAGGATGGTTCTCGAAGATCGACCTGCGATCCGGGTACCAGCAGCTGAGGGTGAAGGATAGCGACGTCCCAAAGACGGCGTTCAGGTGCAGGTATGGGCACTTCGAGTTCGTGGTCATGCCCTTTGGTGTTACGAACGCCCTGACCGTGTTCATGGGGCTTATGAACTCCATCTTTCGGGAGTACCTGGATCGGTTTGTGGTGGTGTTCATCGACGATATCCTGATCTATTCAAAGTCAGAAGAGGACCATGCAGAGCACCTGAGGACGGTTTTGGAGGTCCTCCGATAGCACCAGCTCTATGGGAAGTTGTCAAAGTGCATGTTCTGGGCACGAGAAGTGCACTTCCTCGGACATGTAGTGTCTGAGCAGGGAGTAGCAGTCGACCCATCAAAGGTTGAGGCAATTGTTTCTTGGGCAGCACCCAAGAATGTGGCGGAAGTTCGGAGTTTCCTCGGACTGGCAGGCTACTACCGGAGATTCGTACCCAACTTCTCCCGGGTAGCAGCCCCTTTGACGGCTTTGACCAAGAAGGACCAGGTTTTCATGTGGAGCGAGCAGTGTGAGTCGTCCTTCAGCTACCTAAAAGAAAAACTGGTTAGTGCCCCAGTGTTGAGATTTCCAGAAGAAGGGATGGCCTATGAGGTATTCTGTGATGCTTCAGGACAGGGCCTGAGGTGCGTATTGATGCAGCGACAAGGGGTGATCTCTTACGGGTCCAGGCAGCTACGCCCCCATGAGCGGAACTATGCCACCCATGACCTGGAGCTTGCAGCGGTAGTGTTCGCATTAAAGTTGTGGCGACATTACCTCTTTGGGGAGCGCTTTGTGGTCTTCACCGATCACAAAAGCTTGCGCTATATCTTCTCCTAGCGCGACTTGAACTTGCGACAGCGGAGGTGGGTCGAGTTTCTCCAGGACTACCACTTTGAAATCTCATACACTGAAGGTAAGGGAAACGTTGTGGCTGATGCCCTGAGCAGGAAGCCGCATCAGGAGGTGGTTCGGGAATCTGCTGATGCTTGGAAGGCGATGGGGGAGTTGGCTGCCTTGTACTTGGATGCAAGGGTGGAAGATACTAGAGGCTGTTTGTTTCAGATGACGGTACAGTACTCTTTGTTGCAGCAAGTGGAAGAGTCTCACTGGGGAGATCCTGAGGTGGAAGTGTTGCGGGATCGTATCGATCAGGGGAACGCCCCGGAAGGATGGTCGGAGGACAACCGACGTCGGATGCTCTTTCATCGGAGGTTGTTTGTTCCAGAGGTGATGCGTGATGAAGTCCTTCGTGAGTTCCATGGCTCAGCCTTGGCAGTACATCCGGGTGTTTCGAAAATGTACCAAGGCCTGAGGGGACAGTTTTGGTGGCCCGGGGTGAAACGGGCAGTGGCAGAGTTCGTGGCTAAATTCCTGGTGTGTCAGCAGGTGAAGGCTGAACACCGTGTTCCTGGTGGTCTGTTGCATCCTCTAGATGTTCCTGAGTGGAAGTGGGACGACGTCTCGATGGACTTCGTCACGGGACTACCCAGAGCTCAGGGCGGGCATGATGCTATCTGGGTAGTGGTGGATCGATTGACAAAATCTGCTCACTTCTTGGCTATCAAGGAGTCAGGACCCGTGAGTACCTTAGCACAGAGGTACGTGGATGAGGTGGTGCATTTGCATGGAGTTCCGAAAACAATCGTCTCAGATCGGGACACTCGATTCACCTCACGAGTCTGGAAGGGGTTACAGCATGCTTTTGGCACCCAACTACGCCTTAGCACTGCTTTTCACCCTCAGACTGATGGGCAGACAGAGCGGACTATCCAGACCTTGGAGGACATGCTGCGAGCATGTGTTCTGGATTTCGGAGGATCATGGGTACGACACTTGCCTTTAGTAGAGTTTGCCTACAACAACAGTTTTCACTCTACTATCGGCATGGCTCCTTTTGAGGCTTTGTATGGAAGACCATGTCGTTCACCCTTATGCTGGGCAGAGGTTGGTGAGACTGGTACTCTTGGACCAGAAGTAGTGCAGAGCACCACAGAGAAAGTCCAGCTAGTGCGGGAGAGGATGAAAGCAGCTCAGGATCGGCAGAAATGTTATGCTGATCGTCGGAGGAGGCCCCTGAAGTTCGAGGTGGGAGATCATGTGTTTTTGAAGGTTTCCCCTCGACGGGGGCAGCGGAGGTTCGGGAAGGGGAGTAAGCTCTCCCCTAGGTTCATCGGACCTTTCGAGGTGCTGAGGCGAGTTGGCGAGGTAGCATATCAGCTGGCCCTACCACCTCAGTTGGAGAGGGTCCATGACGTCTTCCATGTCTCCCAGCTTCGTCAGTACTTACATGATGACTCTCATGTCATCAACTGGGGAGAGTTAGATGTGGGAGGAGACGCGACCTTCGAGGAACGGCCAGTCAGAATCGAGGATCGCAAGGAGCAAGTGCTCCGTGGACGAACCGTCGGCCTGGTTCGTGTGTTGTGGAGACATGGCGGCCTCGAAGAGAGTACGTGGGAGAGGGAAGCACAGATGCGTGCCCAATACCCCGAGTTGTTCTGAGATTTGAACCTTTGGTACCTGTTGTGACAGAACGTTTGACCTTTTTGTCTATGAAATTTGCTAGTTCCTTTCCTCTGTTATGTGTGGAAAGCCCCGGCTAAAGGGAAGGGGAAACCCGACCCCTAATCAGGACTCATTAAGGTGGATTCGATTAAACCCGTGCGGGCGAGTCAGTGCCGCCCAAAGCGGATAATATCTTGACATGGGGGAGGGGAACTCCCCAAACCCACATGACCGGGCGGTTTGGCGTGGTATGTTGCTTGGTTCTTGACAGGGAGTGTTTTCAATTAGCGGGGGTCCACTCCTAAGAGGTATCTTCGAAGATGGTTGTTCGGATCCTCTCTTTCCTTCTGGTTTGTTTTGATTCTCGGGGACGAGAATCGTTTAAGAGGTATCTGATGTGATGACCCAGACCCCCCTTGGTCCCTTCCTTTGCCAAAAATCCGGTTTCCTTGCGGGGTACCGATCGGTGAGACCGATCGGTGAGACCGGCCGACATCGCCCGGCCTTGCCAAGTTGTTCCAGTAACGTTCCTTTTTCACAAATAGGGTTTTAAACCCTATTCTGCCTTGTTAAAAATGTCTTGGGAATCCGAAACGCGCACAAAGGTTTTAATTAAATGCTTCATTAATTCATGGGTCGGTTAAAACCACCCAGTGCCATTAATGATGAGTCAAGGCACGTGGTCAACCCACGACTCCCTCGTCTTCCGTGGTTTTGTGTTTCATCTCAACCGTCCCCATCTCTTATAATTAAGGGTTAGGCCGTGGTTTCCTTCATTCTTCGATCGTGGCTCTTCTGGTACATCGGGACCGCCGCGTCGTTATCCGTAAAGTTCCGCGCCCCCGGCCTAAACGTCGATCATCTATCAATGGGTAGGGAATTTCTCTCGTCTCTCACTTTTGTGTATCATGCGGGGTGGGCGCTACTTTTGTTCCTATGGAATTGGTTGAACCAAACCCTAATGAAGATAATAAACGAAGTTCTAAAGGAAGAAGGGGAAGGGGTTGTGATCGTTGTTATGCTTTATCTTGTGATCATCCCTTTTGTTGTACTGGTTTATGTTTTCTGAAAATTGAGGCCGTTGGTGGTTGTGTGTGTGCACATGAATCCCCTCATGATGTTTTAAATGGGTTGCTGAAATTGTGAACTCCTGCTGTGAAATTGGTTAACCACGTACATCCGGCTGAATAATTGAAAGCACCAGGATCGGCCCTTCTGTGATAACTCCCGGTTAGAACACACGGAATTTGAAATCATGGAGTGTGTTGAATCGTTTAAATCTGAAAATCCCTGACTTGTGTTGGTAGTGGTTAGTGGTTGTTTTCCCTTTGGGCCGTTTGCTGGAAATGTGGGAGGGGATGGGATCCCCTGTTCTTTTTATACTCTCGGTGGCTGTGTGAATTTGGGGGATGGGATCTCCTGTTGGCATGGTTTCAGTGGTTGTGAGTTTTTATCACAAATTGGGGAGAGATCCTCTGTTGGCAGAACCGGGTGTGAGTGTTTTGGTTGATCTATGCTTTGACGTTTTCCTTGGTTATGATTATGGTAGTTGCCCATTAGTGCTTAAAATTAATTGAACATTTTGACTGAACGTGAAACAAGAATGGGACAAATGGTTTTGTGGGCAAGGGTCGTGAATTGTGACTCGGACGCTGTGGTTTTGTGTTCTGTAGGTTGGCTAGGAAAACCTAAGTTTTGGGTGAGTGTTTGTTACCTATATCTATACTTGTAGCATTGTGTTTCTTATTCGCGCCCCACCCAAGTTGAGCACTTAGTGACGAACACCCCCATTTATGGGGGAATGGTGTTTTTCCCAACACTATACATAGTGGCTGGTTATTAGCTCCTTTTCTGCTCCCTTTCCCGGGTAGCCCAAGTACCTTCGGGCAGGCTGTGATGGCCTGAAGTCCATTATTAGCCCAAGAACCATCGGGCAGGGTGTTGTGGTGGTTGGCCAGGTGTGTGCGGCAGGTGGTTTCCCAAGTGTCTTCGGGATGAGGCCCAGGTGTTTTCGGGCGTGGCAGTGGATCCTTTAGCCCAGGTGTCTTCGGGCGTAGCGGTGGTTGTTCTGGCCTAGGTGTTTGCAGGCATGGTTACTTGTGACAGTTGAGGCCCAGGTGTGTGTGGGCAGGATTTGGCAGTGGGACTGCGTGTGGTTGTGGCCCAGGTGTGTGCGGGCGGGATTTGGCAGTGGGACTGCCCGTGGTGGTGGCCCAGGTGTGTGCGGGCGGGTGTGGCAGTGGGACTGCGGTGAGAATGGCGGGATTGGTCCGATGCGTAGGATGTCTCAATAACCAGTGGGGAAGTGGCGCGGGGTACCCAAATATCGATGTGCTCTTATTATATATATTACTTGACTTGCGTTATTTGGGGAGTGAGCCTTGGTGAGGCCTGGGATGGATAGTTTGCCTTGTTAGTTGTTTGGTTCACTCTTTTCTCACGGGACTTTAGTACGTCCCCCCCCCACTTGTGCACGAGAGTCTTGGTTTTCCCTACTGAGTGTACTTGTATGCTCACCCTACGTTTACTTTCAGGTTTCCAGGAGGACTACCAGGGCTGCGCGGGACCCTATTAGTCGGACAGTTGGAGTTGTCGCTGTTGTCGTATCTTTGTTTTCTTTTGGTATTGTACTTGAGAGATTTCTTTTTCTTTTGTGCTTGCACCTTGTTGTAAACTGTTTAAACATGCATGGGGTCTTTATTTGGGTTCATTTATATAAACTTGTTTCTTTTCCATTTTTGGGAGGTCGACTTGTCCTTTTTCCCGATCCTAAATAATAAAAAGGGTAATGCCTTCCATTTGCGAGAATTTTCTATACCCTTGGTGCTAGTCGCCACTCCGGGACCTATTGAAGGCGGGTTTCGGGGGTCATTATCTCTCCTTCAACTTAAAGAAGGAAGGGCCTGGCAATCCGCTGACTCTTCCCTCCTTTTGGTGAAGGTGGGTCGTGACAGTATTTTTGTAGAAACCACTATGTCATATAACAAAAAAAGAGAGCCTAAATAATGCCTTAGAACCTTATTATATTCCTGTTATGATGGATTATGCGACGTTCCTTGTCTTACATAAGGTATCGAGATAGATATTTTTTTAATTTTACAAAACATTCATGTAACATTGCAAGTAAATAAAGATTGTGAAATTTTCTTATTTATTAATATTTTTGAATTGAAGATTAATTTTACCTTAAAGGGTATTTTGTGTTCGATGGAATACCCGACATGCAATAATGGGTTTATCAGAAGTCTTATGTTTGACACAATGTTGAGCCATACTGAAAAAATAATAATAATATAATATTATTATTTTAAATGGAAGTTAACACATAGTCGGTGTATTGGTGGGATGGAAAATTACTAACTACAATATTATTACACATTATTTTTAAATGTTTTTACTTTTACCCAATAAATGTTAGAGGATTAAAATGTGAATGAATCCAATTTTAAGCATAAATACTCTAATATTCATTAAAAAGAATATTTACCACCTTTTGATGGTGAAACCTTTTTAAATATATATTTTTTTAAATTTTATATGTTCTACTTGACAAAATAAAATTATTCTTTTCAATCGGGACATCAAAATTTAGTTTGGATAAAGTTTTGCTATTTTTATGAAAAAGTTAATTTTTTTAATGAATTTTGAAAATAGCGCATCTTTATTCAAAACTTCCTTTTCATCAAATTAATTTATATGTTTTAATTATCATTTTAAATTTTTTTAATGTTTATTTAGATTATATGTTTACCAATTAATCCAATTATGGTCGTTGGATATTATATCACTTTGATATTGGACATAAAAAAGTGTCCATATTTTGATGGTTTTTATTTTTTAAAAACAAGTATTTTGTTTTGACAACATTAATTAATTTTAAATTAATTTTTTCCACTTATTTGTTTTGAATTTTGTAAAATAGATTCCATATTTGGAATCACGATGTCCATATTGTGTAAATGGGTGACTTTTATTTATATTCATTTTGAATACCAATGTTGGTAAATATTTTATTTACCATTGCTAAAAGGTAAATCCGGTAAATATGGGTAAACAAATATTTTTATTAAAATTTCATATTACCCTAAAAAGTTTTCTATTCAAATTGGTTGATACACTTTCGACCATGGTCATCCTTAGGTCGATTTTCGGACCACATGGAGCCACTCGGGAGTGGTAATGACACTTTTTATTAATTGATTTAAGGTAAAGATAAAAATAACTTAAACATATTTGTTTTAATAAATAAATTTTTACATGGGATTATATAAGTTATATCTTCGACTATAAATAATCATTTTATACAAAAATACTATATCCTCCATCATGGTAATTTTTTTATAATTTTTAGACAGCAAATAAAAGAAATTATTTATGACACAATAATGATGCAGTGTTTACCTCATTAGTGAATGGTTTGAATAAATAATAAAATAAAAATTTAAACAATTTACAAAACCACTCCAATTCGTATTGGAAAATTTTATTTCTAACATGAGTCGTCCTATATTTTATTTTAATGATTTCAGATCCTTTTGAAATAGAAAATAAGTTTATAATAAAATAATACTTTCAGACATTCTTAAAGAGCACCGCCTCCCCCTTATAAAAAGCCCTCACCTATAACCCATTACTAATAACTCCAAAGCCCCTTGAATCGTCCAACCTCTAACCAATTAAACACCATAAATCCCTCTATTACTCTTATAAGCCTTCTCCTATGCATAAGGCTCTTTAATAAATCATTTTGTTTCAAACAAAAGGGAGTTGCCTAATTTAAAGTAACATATTCTCTTAAGACCTTTAGTTTTATTTTCCTTGTCCAACCCCCTAAAATCTATTTAATTTTTTTATTTTTATAAAAACACCTGTATATTCAATAAAATATTATTTTTATGAGAATTATTCAAACTAAACTTCAATGCACCTCCATCTAATGGGTAAAGACCATACTGTTTCTGTGGATGGCGATCTACTGCCTCACGAAACGATGATTGTTTAATCTTCTCCTACCACCTCTAATTGTGGATATTATGATGGCACTAAATTTATATATGATATATATTATGTTTATTTTTTCTATATTCTTATGTATTTTTTCTTTACAAACATACCTTTATGCTTTCCAATATTTGTAAACATGATAATGTAATTTGAGGAAGTGTGGTCTACCGCCCCCTAAAGGTTATATGATTCGTTCGTGACATACAGGGGACGTATAAAGGTTGGAGTTAATAAAATTAGGAAACATATATACCATATTAAATTATACTTAAATAAAAACATACCTATGTATCATTCAGTTTTCATTCCTTTTAAAATGGAATAAATGAAAGTAGCATTCATGCGTACGTACGGCTTACCATCTCCATGAACGGTGCATTTCATTCATTATATCCAAATGTTATTTACTATTATAAATACCTATATATGTGGGATATATATGATATCTATGATATTTAATTAATGTATATTATTCTGGGGATAATATAATTTTGACCACATGGACAATTTCTAATTATATCAAGTTCATTTTTAACTCTACTTCCGAACAACGACAAAATGTCATATATGAACTCAAATAAATAAATAATTGTTATAGAAATGTATTAAGTGATATAAAAGGAATAATAAATGTGAAAAATGATTTGAAGCATGTATATGTTAACTTATGCTTATTATTCAGGAACAAAAAGGAACAAATGAGTATAGTCAGACACGAGGTAAGGGGTTTCTTATCACACTTTTAATTACAAATATTTCTATTGTATTACTCTTATTTCATGAATTTGGTGTATTTTTTAATTCCATTTCATATATATTATAAATATTCTATTTATTTTCATGGTATTTTATGATTTATTTTGTGTTTATTAACTTTTGGTCATTCGACTTGATTGATTACAATGTGTTAAGGGGTTTTCAGCTCACTTTTTATTCTAGTGATATTCATGCTATATTTTGACCTATTTTGTTTTTTGTGGTGTATTTAAAACCCATGAATGTATTAATTGTTTAAAATACTTTAATTTAGGGATATTTATATCTTCATTGTATGATCCTTCCATTATGTGGAGTATGTTTCGTATGTAACCAAATCTCTAAGGAACCTTTCATCGTACTCTTTTAGACAAAGGCTTCATTTATGGAATTTATTTTAATTTCCATTACCTTAGGTTGGGATATGTTCATATATATCCTTATTTCTATAAATTTTATTTCCATGTGATGAGAGACCATTTTCTCTCTCATCAACTCATTTCCTTAATTTTAAAGAGACGATGTTAAGCTGTCGAATTTCTGTAAGAGAACTTCTTGACCCAATTTCAATTATTAGGGTTAAATTTATATATCTTGATTATGTAATGCTATTAATATGTCTGAATCAACTATTATTATATTACACATAATTGATTTTTAAATAATCTAAGGAAAATTTCTTTCCCAGGGACATTTTCTCAATTTACATTCCATTGATACTTATTTGTTGTTATACACCAATTCACTTTTATATGGTGTATATACTATCCTTTGAAATATTATAACATGAATACCTTAATTATCATGATATTATAAAGTTTTTATTAATGTTATTCCTCAATTATTTGTATTCAAGTGCCTCTTATTTGGATAGGAACTCTTCAACTAAAATATCGCTTTAAATGTTTAAATATTTATTCTTCTAAATCTTTCTCATTAATTTCCATGTTTTAAAAATGGTTTTATGTATTTATTTATATGGATATGAATGTTTTAAAATAAAATTTCCATTTAAATGTTTTAAAGTGGTATGGGACACTTTGATTCAAAAATCTCTTTATAAAATGTTTTAAATGGTTTTGAAAATGGTATGATAAAACATTGATTATGTAAATATATTGAAATGATATATTGTGATTACAATGTGGAAATGTTGTCTTTCCCTTATGCATGTTTTATGTGTTATGAATATTTTTTGGTTATTGGGAACTGTATACATATACGGGTGTTTCCGTGATAAACCAAGGGCGGGTGAGCCTAAGATAGCTCTCCATTGCATTAGGTAACATGATGGTGGTAAACATTAATGTTTATCCTAAGAGATTTAGGGAATATACTGTGATGGGTATTCCAAATGTAACTCCCTACACAGCAGTGAAAGCTATAACGTATGTATGTTATGTATTCCACAATTTACCATTACGATTTGTGATTTCAGTGTATTATTCATAAATATTATGATTTCATGAGGTATGTTATGATTGAAATGTATGGTTTCATTAATTTGTATTAATTGATGGGGTAATATTTCCTTTACTTATTTTATAACTCTTAATGATCATTTTATGCTCAGTCCATGTTTTTTTTGAAATGTTTTTCATATGATGAAATGATGAATAGGGTCAACAATGGGATCAAGGAAAAGTCATGTAGTTTAAAACATGGAATTGGACATGTTTCTTTTTTTAAGTGTTTTTATTTTATGAAAAAAATGGTAACTGAGTAGAAGTGTCTAATTTGTAATGTTTTAGATGTATTTTAATAGTTATGGCCTAATTCTCTAAAATTATAAACCTAAAAAGATCCTCAATGAGAATTCTTGACTTAATTGAAGATTATGTAATTTTTATGGCCGTGTCCTTATTTTAGATAAAGTTGATGAGTTTACGAGAACATGAAATAGTATATCTAAGTGTTTACCATCCTCGTAAGATATTATATGATGATTTTACTGATATACTCACTCCGAACATTTTGGTTTTAGTAAATGGATGGATCTAGTAGGCACCAAAGTAGAAATTGATGTGATGGAAACTATGGAGGTTTTACTAATGAGAAACTGAATGAAACGGGAGCTGCAATGAGAACTCTTGTGGTTATTCTTAAGCAACTATCTAGAGTCATGATTGACCACTTGAAACTTGGTGATTTTTCTATGGAATCATATATGTTAGAAATGAATCCCAATGGAACCTCAAGTAATAATCATAAAGGTAAGTATATTCAAAAACCAATGTGTCAAGGATGTGGAAAGAAACACATAGGAAAATACTTTAATGGGATGTAATGATGTTTCAGATGTGGTAATGAAGGTCATGAAGCAAGAACCTTCCATAGAAAAAGGAAGCATCCAGTTGACTCCAGGATATGGAATGAAGTACTTTCTAGGGGGGTCACTTGAATTTTTTAAATGTGGTGTGCATGGTCACTATAGAAATAGATGTACTACTATGAAATTTCTGGAATGGTATAATAAGGATCATACAAATATGTGTTTACCAATTCCAAATTCCATTCAAATTGATGATGTGGAAACTAAAAATGACCTATGAAAGGTATGTATTATTTCATAGCTCATGTTTTGAAATTTCAGAAATCATAGGACATTATGCATAATTATTTTAGTAAAGAAGTATAAAATAATAAGATGGAAAAAATGGATAAAGGATCGGGAAAATTTTCAATGATTAAGATGTCAGCATTTTAGGAATTGAAGAGTTATGGATGAGGATATGTTTGAATGTATTAATGATGGGATATCTTTGGAAAACTTTTTCTAGTATATGTAACCCTACTATATGATATGTGAAAATGTTATTCAAAGAAGAATTATCTTTCCTTTTGTGGATATAGTTTTAAAAAACCATTTGGGTTTATATGATCCTTGAATTTGAGGCAATTATATGTTATTACATCTTGGGATGAAAATGCAAAGTATGAGATTACATTTGTGGTCAAAATATGTTATGGTTATTTTTGAGTAATTTATCTCTTTTTTTAGGAATTTTATAAAATTTTATTGTTTCTGAAAAAGGGAAACACACAGACCTTGTGACAATCTTTCACGTCGAACAGAGATACGGGAATCGAACCCACAACCAAAGTGTGATTGGGATTTATTACCTACCACTGGACTAAATGAAGTCCCTGGTTATTATAACTAATTATTTATAGATATATTATTTTATGAATCAGTAATAAGTTGATTTTTGGAAATTATATTTAATCAAATGGATATCCTATGAATAAGAAAATGATTTTGTGATTAAGGGATAAAGGTATTTCCTCTCTTGGAGCATTATTTTCATAAGGGTAATATAATACTATTGGATTTCTTTTGAGGAGTAAATGGTAGAATTTATTTTCTAAGAGTAAATGTTTTTATAATAGACTTATAACTGTTTGGGTTATATATGTAAATGATTAAACAATCCTAGAGAATATGTGATTAGGTTAAATACATTTCAGTATGAGACTTTAAGAGTAACCGATGTTATTTAGTGATAAATGTTAAGATTTATCTTTGAATTCTATGTGATTAAATACTTTTGAGATTTGAGTTTCAATATTAGTTTGGATTACTTTGAAGAATTTTATGGACAGTTGTGTATTGAATGGTATTTTTTGATCTTTGGGTATTGTTTGAAATATTTTAGAGATTAATACTAGTTTTTAATTTTGTAAAAGATTATCCTTTTTGGGGATTATCATATCTAGTACTAACCATTTTGGTTTTAGTTAATGTATAAAGAGGGGGGAAATGTGTAGTTCATAATTTTTGTAATATGTGATTCTCTAGAAGTTTATTCTACTACATTAGGTGTGACCAAGTCATCATGAATACTCATCATTTGGAGAAAAGATGAGTTTGTGGTAGAAATTTGATTAACGGACAAAACACTACTTTTCAAGTAAGTATATATCATAAGGATATAATTCTAGGTAGTAATAAAATTCCTCAACTCTATGAAAACGATATTGAACAAAAAAAGGTTATACGCTTTCTTTTATTAACAAAATTTTAACCAACCATAAATTTATGGTAGTATGGTGGTTTTCATTCTGTGATCAATTTCCCTATCATTATCTATTAAACTATGAGAGTTATTTTCTCTTCCATATACATGTTTTACTACATGGAATCATAGTATGGGTCGTCTTGAGTGACTGTTTGTCTTTCCTTTCTTTCTTTTAAAGTGATATTTTTATTGACTATTTTTTCGACCTTGGAATTTTAATAAAGTTTTCGAACCTAATTCTAAAAATGCGAGGACACAATTACCAAAAGGAGGGAAGGATGAAACATCCCAGGTAAATAAAGAATATGAAAATTTCATATTTATTTATATTTTTGAATTAAATATTATTTTTACCTTAAAGGTAATGTTGGGTTTGATGGCGTACCTGACATGCAGCAATGGGTTTTTTCGAAGTCTTATGTTTCACACAATGTTGAGTCGTACTTAAAAATAAAATAATAAGATATTATTATTATTTTAAATGGTAGTAAACACATAGTAGTTGTATTGGTGGGAAGTAACAGAACTAACTACAACATGATTACACATTTTTGTTCAATTTTTTTACGTTTACCCAATAAATGTTAGAAGCTTAAAATGTGATTGAATACTATTTTAATCATAAATACTCTAATATTGTTTAAAAAGTTTATTTACCGCCTTTTAATGGAGAAAAATTTTTAAATATAGTTTTTTTCACTTTTATATGTTCTATTTGAAAACATTAAATTCTTATTTAGAATTTGGACATCAAATTTTAGTTTGGATAAAAAAAATTCTTTTTCTGAAAAAGTTAATTTTTGAATGGATAGTGAAAAATTCCTCATTTTAATTTAAAATTGCATTTTCATAACATTTATTTATATAGTTAGATTATATTTTTAATTGGTTTTTAAGTTTAATTATATTATATTTTTAACAATTAATCCAATTTTGGACATTGGATGTAATCTCACTTTGAAATTGGACATAAACAAGTGTCAAATATTTTGATAGATATTATTTCTTAAAAATGTGTTTTTTTACAACGAGAATTAATTTTAAATTAATTTTTTCCGCTTTTATGTTTTTAATTTTGGAAAATGGATTCCATATTTGGAATCATGATTTCCAAATATCTAAATAGGTATCTTTTATTTTTAGTCATTTTTAATATTTACTTCGGTAAATATTTTATTTACCATGGTTAAAGGGTAAGTCTGGTAAATAAGGGTAAAAAAATATTATAATAACCATATTAAATTACCCGAACATCTATTCTAATCATATTGGTTGATACATTTCCGACCATGGGCATCTTTGGATAGATTTTGGGATCTCAATGAGCCACATGGGAGTGATAATGACATTTTATATTAATTGATTTAAAGTAAAGAGGAAAATGACATAAACATATATCTTTTGGTAAATAAAATTTTACATGTGGTTATATAAGTTTTCTCTTCGACCATAAATATTAATTTTAAATCTACAAATATTTCCTACTACATGGTATTTTTTTATATTATTTAGACATCAAATAAATAAAATTATTTATGACACAATAATGATGTAGTGTTTACCACATTAATGAATGATTTAAATAAATAAGATTATAAAAATTACAAAAATATTCAAAACCCGTCAATTCTTATTGGATGATTTTATTTCTAACAAAACTCATCTTATCTTAGAATTTAATGAGTTTTGGACCATATACCTTCATAATTTCCTAAGGTTCCCCTCCTCCCCCTTCTAAAAATCCCTTACCTCTAGCCCATTACTAACACCTCTCAGGCCACTTGCATCATCCAATCTCTGCCCAATTAAGCTCCATAAATCCATATCTTCCTCCTAGAATCCTTCCTTTATGACGAATGAACATCAATAAATCCTTTTGGGACAATCCAAAGGGAGTTTCCTGATTTAAAGGTAACGCCTTCCCTTAAGTCCTTTTGTTTTATTTTCCTTCTCCAACCCCCTAAATTATATTTATTTATTTTTATAAAAAAACCAGTATCTTTAATATACTAGGATTTTTTTATGAGTAGGATTCCAACTAAAATTCCTCAAACCTCCATCTAAAGGGTAAAGAACATACTATTTTTGTGGTTGGTGAACTACTGCCTCACAAAATGATGATTGTTCAATCTTCTCATACCACCTCTAAGGGTGGAAATTATGATGAAACTACGTATATATATGATATATATTATTTGTATGTTATCTTTATGCTTCTTTAATTTTTTTACAGATATACATTTATTCTTTATAATATGTGTAAACACAATAATTTCATTTGAGGAAGTGCGGACATCCGCCCCATCAAGTTGATATGATTCATTCATGACATACATGGAGCGTATAAAGGAAGGAGTTAATGAAATTATGTAACATATATATCATATTAAAATATACTGGAATTAAAATATACTTATGTATCATTAAGTTTCCATTTCTTTTAAAAATGGAAAAAATGAAAGTAGCGTTCATGCGTAAGTATGGCTTACTGTCTCAATGAACCGTGAATTTAATTCCTTATCTCCAAATGTTATTTACTATTATAAATAAATATATGTGCTGGATATATATGATATATATTATATTTATGTCATGAACATGATTGTGGAGATAATATACTTTTTACAACATTTACAATTTTTAATTATAATGAGTTCATTTTTGAATCATGTTCTGAACATCGACAAAATGTCCGAAATAAACTAGATTAAATAACTAATTGTTATACAAGGTAATAAGTGATATAAAATGAATAATAAACTTGAAAATTGTTCTGAATCATGTATGAATTAACATATGTTTATTATTTAAGAAGAACAAGGAACAAACGAGTCAAATCAGACACGAGGTTTGGGGTTTCTTATCACACTTATAATTCTCTGAGATTTCCATTATTTTCCACTTATTTCTTTCATGTGGTGTAATTTTTACTTCCATTTGATATATATAATCAAGATTAACTTTATATTTATCGTATTATATGATTCGTTTTGTGGTTATTAACATTTGTTCGTACGACTTGATTGATTACAACGTGGTAAAGGGTTTTCACCTCACTTTTTATTCTCGTGAGATTCATGGTATATTTGACACTATTTCATTTGGTGTGGTGTATGTACTGCCCATGATTGAATTCATCGTGTAATAAACTTTAATTTATGGGTATTTATATGTTCATTTTATGATCCTTCTTTCATGTAGTGTTTGTTTCGTTAGTTTCAAAATCGGTAAGGGAACCTTTCACCATATTGTTTTAGTCAAAGACTCCTTTTATGTTGTGTCTTTTAATTTACATTTTCTTATGTTGGGATATGTTCTTCTATAGCTTTATTTCTATAAATCTTATTTCCATGTTATGAGATACCCTTTTCTCTCTCATCAACTCATTTTATTAATTTTAATGAGACGACGTTAGGCTGTCAAATTTTTTATAGGATAACTTCTTAACCCAATTTCAATTATTTGGGTTAAACAACTACATGTTGATTCTATCGTGCTATGAATATGAGTGAATGAACTATGATTGTTTAACACATAATATCCACATATATTGGGTTTATTGTTATTTTTAACACAAAATATTTGACATTTACTTTTCCTTAATCAAAGGAAATTATCTTTCCAAGGAACATAGTCTCGATTTAAATTCAATTGATGTCATGACCCGTCTCTCGGGGCCCGTGTCGTGACTACACCAAGCCCTCCTTCCATAGTCCAGGGGCTGTCCACTAGTACCAAAGGCATAAATCCCTAAATTGGGAATGCATTTCCTTTAATACTTGAAAACACACACAACAAAGTATGAGATGTAAAAAAAACACTAAGTAAAAACTGTATGACAAGTGAGTGCTGCAAATTAATGGGGTCTGAAATACAAGCCCAACTAGAAAGTACAAATACAACTGATAAGGACAAAAATATCTAAAAGGTGAAGAGAAGCTCCCGGATCGTCCACCATGGATCCTACCGGAAGGGTAGGTAAAAATAGCCTCCTCGCTACATTGCGCCTGTCGGTCTCCTCTGGGCACCGATTCATCGTGAGGTCCACCTCCGGGTACCGTCAAGTCCTCGTACACTCAGTCTCGGTAAATGTTGTCTGTCTTCTGCAACCAACACAATGAGGTGCGGGCAAAGACTGTGTAGGGGTGATTATAACAATGCTCAGTAGGGAACTTGAGACCACTAAGGTCTCTCAAAATCCACCAAGGATAAACCACAGAGTATGAAATCATCGGATAACCAATACTTAGGTATATTCCCATACATATATCTAAGTTAACAAGTAACCACTCGCAATCATGAGGTAAACAAAAAAGTTACTGACTCAACTCACACAGGTATACGACTCACGTAGAGAGATAGAGATGATCAGATGTAGCCACTGAATCATCTATTCTGTCGAACCCACACAAGATCCAGGAATAGTAAATAGAGCTGTCGAACCCATACAGGATCCCAGAAAAATCCTCAGTGCTGTCGGACCCACACAGGATCTAGGAACAGTGGTCAGTGCTGTCGAAACCATCTAGGGAAAGTCGTTAGTGCTGTCGAACCCATACATGATCCTGGAATAGTCATCAGTGATTTTGAACCCACACAGGATCCAGGATCAGTAGTCAGTGCACAGCTAGCCACAGGGTTCCGCATGAAGCTTTCTTGATTCCGGGAGTGTCTTCTCTTCAAGCCAAGTTTCATTACATTAACATCCATAAGTCCCATGTTGATTTATCCAAAATATTCTTCTTTCCAAAAGAAACCCAACCCGACAGACGGTGCGTCAATCAGACGCCCGGTCTGAGTGTTATTGGCATTTCCGTTCCGAGGGCCCGATTGGAATTTTGTTTGAATCCAACCCTGTTGTATGCCAACTGTTTCCAAAACTCATGTGGGGTATACCAAAATAACCTTCTTCCTCAAATGTTTCCGTAGCAGTAGACGGTTCGTTGATCGAACACCTGAAGCTCAATTGACGGACAAAAGGGTGGCCACGGGCCAAAACGGGTCCGGGTCCGTTCCGTCCTAGTCGGAACAACCCGGTCTACGGGTTTGACCTGGTACGTGGCTCCGAGCCAGTCCACATGGGATCCTGGACCACGTGGGAGCCCCGACCCGCTGTGGAGGCCCGGCATGTGGGGTGGCCTTGCCCCTACAGGCGGCCCGACCCGCGCTGGGTCCGGCCTGCTCTGCGCCCGGCCCGCACTAGGTCTGGCTCGCATTTGGTCCGGCATGGGAGCCCATGCGGTCTGCCCTAGCCACATCCATGGGGGGAGGATATACCCCCTGGATCTCGAATGGCTTATCCGTTTGGGTGATTTCCAAAATAGGCACCACGTGGCGCCGGTCCGCATTACGCGGGACCCAGCGAGGGGTCCCGCTCTTCCCGGCTGGCTGAGCATCCAGACACCTCCCGCGTGGCACCGAATGTGTCGCGCCTCCTCCGGCGACCCAGCGGCTGTGGCCACCTGTCTTCTTCGCGGCCGGCCTAGCGCCTGCCGCTGCTGCAGTGTCGTGGCTAGGGGTCGCGACCCCCTTTTGCTCCACCGCAAGGCGCGGTTGCGTCGCTCCTTCTCAGGCGTCCCTGTGGCTCGAGATGCTAGTATTCTTCACGGCCGGCCTAGAAGCAGCCGTCGCTGCACCTTCGCGGCCCATAGGACGCATTGACTCCTCCGTCGGTGCAATTTCACCACCACCATCCATGTGGGTATGATTGTCACTCCATCCATCGGCAAACTTTCGACAGGTCACTGGATGAGTTCCAGTGGCCTGATTCTTGTTCCGGAAGTAGTAGCACACCCCTTGGGATGTCACCTTCAATCCGCAACCTTTTCTGATGAGTAACTCTAATCCAAAACTCATGATGTATTTAACATAGAATTCCACAAATAATGTGGAGGGGCCAGACCATGTTTGTTCGACTCACACCCTCTGTGTTAGGGTGATAGCATGCGGATTCAATTTATAATCCCCAATGAAGGGCAATGACTGAGAAACAAAACAATGTTCGAACCCCTACCTTTGTTCATTGATCGTTGACAAAGTCGCAGAAATGTGGACGTTGATTCATTGTTGATGAATGCATCCTACATCGAGAAAGTTTCACAGAAAGAAGTCGATGTCGGGATCGAGGTCGACGTTCTTTGTCGGTTGGAGTGTCCTTCATCGGTGGAAAACATTCTTTTCCAGGAGCCTTCTCCCAAGTTCCACCCAAAGACAAATTCCAACCAAAATAATTGATTATTCTTACAGATTATTTAATCATTGGCACATAATTCAAAAATATTAATATTAATTAGTTGATGTGCTCAATTAATTAATTGAGAGGATTTGGCATCATAAATTGGGAAGCTCAAGGGGTTTATCCCAACTTAATGTGGAGTTCAAGAGGATTCAAGCATGGGTGGTCCCCACCACATTAAACATGAAGAGGAGGTTAGGTTCGGGAGGGTCCCACCTCCATAACTTCTCATGGGAGGTTAAGGTGTGGAGTTCCCCTCCTCCAACCTCCACATGGATGTTTGAGCCAACTAATAAAAATAATGTTTACACAACCTTATATTTATTTAATTCATTAAAAACACAAAAACAGTTTTTTATTTACGACCATCTGCTTTCAAGTTGAGAGTATTCATAAGAGAATAATGGCACTGCGAGTTTAATGGTGCCCTCAAATTTCAATTCTGAGCACCGGTCCAAAAGTTATAAAACCCCGCTTGTACGCTTATTGAATGTTCCCGAACCAAACATCAGAAATTGATTCGGGGCACACCGGGCAACAGAATCATGCGCCTTAAATTTTCAAAAAAATCATATAATTTTAATGAATTTAAGAGAAAATTTTCCACAGAAATCTCGGGTCTTTACATTCTACCCACCTTAGGGAATTACATCCCCTTAATCTACAACTCAAACTTTTGGCACAAATAGGGGTACTGAGAACGCATCTAATCCTCCCATTGCCATATTCTCTCCTCGAGGTTCTCGTGCTGCCAACAAACGTGCACTAGAGGTATCGACCATCCATAAAGGACCCGCACCTATCGATCTTCAATCTCTACTGGAACCTCTATAGAAGTTTCCCCATCATTGATGTCCATCTCTCCACGGTCGATGATGTGAGAAGGGTTGCGCACGTATATCCTCAGCTGAGATACATGAAAGCCGTCGTACACCCAGTGCAGCTGGGGTGGAATAGATAAGCAGTATGCCACCTCGCCAACTCTGCTGGGGACCAGAAAAGGAATACTTTAATGGAAATATAACTTTCTTCCTCGTCCAAATATCCATAAACCTCATAGGGGTGAGACCCGTAGGAAGACATGGTCACCATCCTAAAACTCCAGAGGTCTCTGTCTCCTATCAGAATACGACTTCTGTCTGCTCTGTGTAGTCTTCATCCACTCCTGTATGATCTGAACCTTCTCTGTAGTAGCTTGTACCATCTCTGGTCCCACTAGTACTGACTCCCATAGGTCTTTCCAACATAGTGGAGTTCTGAAAGGTCGACCATACATGGCCTCAAAAGGTTACATCCCGATGGTTGAGTGATAGCTGTTATTATATGAAAACTCCACTAAAGGTATTTGATCCTCCCAGCTGTGATCGATGTTGAGGACACAAGCACGTAGCATATCCTCGAGGTTCTAAATGGTTCGATCGGTCTGACCATCTATCCGAAGATGGAAGGCAGTGCTCAGATGAAGTTGCATCCTGAAAGACTCCTACAACACCTTCCATATTCGGGAATTAAATCATGCATCATGATCGGAGAAAATATAAGAAGTTACTCTATTTAGGCGCACAGTCTTCTGCATGTAGAGGCGTCCCATGCTCTGTACTGAACCCTGCCCTCTGATCAGTAGGAAGTTGGCTGACATGGTGAGTCGATCGATGATCCCCCAAATCGAGTCATGACCCCCGGATGTTCGTGGGGGACCCGTCACAAAATCCATGGATATCCCATTGCACTTCCACTCTAGGACCTCTAAAGGCTCAAAAAAGCTTGCTGGTACATGATGCTATGCCTTCATTTGCTGACAAGTGAGGCACCGAGAGACAAACTCTGCAACTACCTTCTTCATACCCAGCCTCCAGTTCTGTCATCTGAGCTCCTAGTACATATTTTCTACTCCTAGATGTACCTCTATAGGAGGTGTGTGAAACTCACTCACAACATCCTTCTAAAGTGACATTGGTACCATATTACGTCCTCTAAAGAGAGTGAAATACTCCCCACCTTTAGAAAATCTATCAGGTGCCTGCCATGTGGATATCTGAGCATGTCGTGTCTCGCACTCAGCATATCCATGCTACGCCACCCTAACACACTAAGGATGTGAATGAGTGACTGTAAGAGACTGAATGAAAGATGCTCCATCTCAGCACACAAAGTTTATCTGTAAAGCAGCCAGCTTCTCTTTCACCTCTCCTAGAAGCTGAATACCTGATCTCTTGCTAAGATCATCTGCTTCAACGTTCCACTTCCCAGGAGTATAGACTCTCTCGATGTCATAGTCCAAGAGGAACTCAATACATCGCCTCGGTCTCACGATTAGGTTCTTATGAGAGAGGATATACCTAAGACTCTGGTGGTTAGAGTAGACTGTAAAATGCTCACCCATCAGATAATGTCGCCACATCTTCAAGGAAAATGCCACCGCTCCTAACTCTAGGTCATGTGTGCCATATTTCTTCTCATGTTGTCCCAGATAACAAGAACCATAAGTGATCACTTCTCACTCCTGCATCAGGACACAACTGAGTCCAGTCTCTGATGCATCCCAACAAACTACCTACCATATTCCCTCCTATGTATGCCTCAAGATGGGGGAACTTGTAAGCTACTTACTTAGCTCCTGAAAGCTCTGCTAGCAAATCTACGACCACACAAAGGGTTTCCCCTTCTTCGTCAAGGCTGATAGTGGTGCTGCAACTCTAAAGAAGTCTAGTACGAACCTCCGGTAATATCCAGCCGAACCCAGGAAACTATGTACCTCCGTCACACTCTTGCGTGGCTCCCAAGAAAGTACCGCATGAATCTTCCCTGGATCTACTACAATTCTAGCCTCTGAGATGACATGTCCTAGAAAGTGAACCTATTAGATCCAATACCGGCACTTCAAGAGAATACTATACAGCTGGTGCTCTCGGAGTGTGTACAGTACTACCTGCAAATGGTAGGCATGCTCATCCTCAATAGACAAGTAGATCATAATGTCTTCAATGAATACTACAACAAATAGATTGAGGTATGGCTGAAAAATCATGTTCATGAGTCCCATGAATACTACTGGAGTGTTGGTTATGCCGTATGGAATATCCAAGAACACGTTGTGGCTGTACTAACATCTGAAGGTTGTCTTCTACACTTCCTCATCTCAAACTCTGAGCTGGTGATAGCCTTATCTGAGGTTTATCTTTTAGAAACATCGTGCTCCCTTCAGCTGATAAAAGAGGTCATCAATCCTCAGGAGTGGGTACTTGTTTTCAAGATCACTTGGTTCAGGCGAAGATTGTCGACACAAATCCTCAATCTCTCATCTCGATTCTTGGAGAACATAATTGGGGCTGCCCAGGGAGAAACACAGGGCCGGATTAATCCCTTCCCATGCAAGTCATCCAGCTATACGCGCAGCTCGCGAAGCTCCGTGGGAGTCATTCGATATGCTGGTGTAGATATCTGTGTCTTATTATGGTACATGTCAATGTAAATGTCCACCTCTCTGTGAGGAGGTAGACCTGAAACATCATCAGGGAAAACATCCACGTACTGGTCCACCACTTCTGGATAGCTCATACTCTCCATATCTACTGCTCCGAGGGTAAGGCAGGTTAACTGATGAGTGAGCAGTTGTACCCTCCTCTGAGTAAGTCTTCCATACACTGCAATAGCTCCCTTATTTCTGGTGAAGGTGAACTTGGTCCCATCCATGTGGACACACCACACAAATCACCTAATATAGTCAATATGAGCATGGACTGTAGATAACCAGTCCATACCCAAGATGACCTCGTAAGGACTCAATGCCACTCCGAGGAGATCCCAACCGAAGCTCTCACCTCCTAGAGTATGCTCACACTACCGGAACCAGTGTGTGATTGTCGAGTATGCTCCCGTATGAGTCTCTAGCTGTAAGGATCGAGGAAACGACTCTGTCAGAATCTCTGAGCTCCGAATGAGGGCATTGGAAATGAAAGAGTGACTAGAACATGTGTCTATAAGTACTGCAGCTAAAGGGGAGTAGACACAGACCGTACCTCAAATAATCTTAGGAGCGCCATGATTGTATACCTCAGCTGTCTAGAGCTGAGTTCTCACCTATCCACCTGCTCCCTGTGGTCGGGGTGGACCTCCTGGTGGTGGTGGTGGTGGTAACACCTCATAACGTCGTCCACTGCCAGCTACACGCCCATCTCTTCTGCCACATCCGCCTGTGCCCTACAGGTCACCTCGATCAAACCTCTGCCTCTGCCTGGGAGGTCCCTCCACTGTCTGTGATCATCCAAATGGTGGGTCAGAAAGTCAAGATCCACGTGACCCTGCCCACCACATTGAAACACTGTTTGTTCCTCGAATGATTGGCTCTATCTCGTGTGCCTCGCACAGCCGAACCCATGTCCTGAGGTCATCCACCAGATGGTATGGTCCGCATAGACCACTACAACATCTGTCTACTTCCTACTACAGAAGACTCTGCTACGTGACGCCCGGTGGTGGGTCTCACTGCTGGTGACAGCTTAGCAAGGAAACTCTCCACTAAGAGGGCTCGCTCCAACTACCCTTCCTGCGTCGGGATGCTAAGGGAGATCATCGAAGCCATGATCCCTCGCCTGAGCCCTTCCTCGATTGTCTGCGCGCTGACGAATGGGTCATGCACCATATATGTGGAGTAGCACGAGAGGTCGGTGAACCTCGCTGAGTACTATGCCACCGTCATGCTACCCTACTTTAGATGATGTAGCTCATGTATCTGCACTACATGTAGGGTGGCTGGGACAAACTCTGCCCGAAATAGGCTCTTGAAGTGTTCTTAGAGTATTGTCGCCTCATCATGCACCTTGAGCATCAGGATCTACCATCAGCCTACTACTTCATGATGGAGACTCCTGGAAAGGATCACCATAAGGTCGGCTGGTGTCCCTACCAGTCTGAAGACTCTCTCCAAAGCCTCCAGCCAATCCTCAGCTGCCCGCGCGTTTGTCTCACCCTAGAACCTAGGCGGCCTCTAGAGCTGGAACTCGTGCAATACGATCAGGAGGCTTGCACTCTCTACTGCTGGAGATGGTGGAATCGGTGGCCCAAAAGTAGTGGTACCTCTGGTGCCTCTGTTATGATAGGGCCCCGCACCGAGGCCTCATCGCTCGATGGGATTCCATCTCATACAAAGCCTGGAACATTGGATGGTTGTCTTCGTGGGTCCATCCTGAAGAGAAACAGGTGCACCACTGTCAATAAGTTATATCTGGTGAGATGACTCAAAGATATCACAAAGAAAAACTCTTCAAAACACACATGCAATCAGTGTTTTCATGCACTAAGTCGGAAATCGGATGTTAGGGTCCTGGTGTACGAATACATTGGCCGCTGCACCAACACTGGGCTCCTGAAACTGAAATCCACACACAGTACCCTTAACTATATTTCCTCATTGAAAAGATTAGATTCCTAAGTTCTGTATTAGAACCGACTCCTTCTCCAATACCAATTTGTCATGATCTGTCCCCCGGGGCCCATGTCGTGACTACCCCATTCCTAACTTCCATAGGCCAGGGGCTGGTGACTAGTACCAAAGGCGTAAATCCCTAAACTGGGAAGGCATTACCTTTAAAACATGAAAACCCACACAACAGAGTATGAGCTAGAAAAAATACACTAAGTAAAAACCATAGAACAAGTGAGCACTAAAAATAAAAGGGGTTGGAAATTAAAGCCCAAATGTAAATTACAAGTACAACTGAAAAGGAAAAAATAGGTGAATGTTGAAGAGAAGCTTTTGATTCGTCCACCATGGATCCTAACTGAAGGGTATGTATAGAAATCCCCCTCAGCACTCTGCGTCTGTCGATATCCTACTGTTACAAACTTTTCATGAGGTCCACCTCCAGGTACCATCCAGTCCTCATACACTAAACCTCGGTCAGCGCTGTCTGTCACCTGCAACCAACACAACATGGTGTGGGCAAAGCCCGTGTAGGGGTGAGTATAACAATACTTAGTAGGGACCTCAATACCACCAATGTATCTTGAAATCCTCCAAGGATAAACCATAGAGTATGAAATCAACGAATATCCATTACTTAGTTATATGCCCATACATATACCTATGTTATCAAGTAACCCATCTCAATCATGAGGTAAACACAAAAGTTACTAAATCAGCTCACACAGGTATACTACTCATGTAGAGAGATAGAGATTATTAGATTTAGCCACTAAATCATCTATTCTATCAAACCCACATAGGTTCCAGGAACAGAAATCAGAACTGTCGAACCCACACAGGATCCATGAATAGTAAACAGAGTTGTCGAACCCACACAGGATCCAGGAAAAGTCACCAGTGCTATCGGACCCACACAGGATCCAAGAATAGTGGTTAGTGTTGTCAAACCCACACATCATCCATGAATAGTGGTCAGTGCTGTCGAACCCACACAGTATCCAGGAACAGTCGTCAGTGCTGTCGAACCCACACAGGATCTTGGATTAGTCATCAGTTCACAACCAGCCATAGGGTTCCGCACGAAGCATGCTTGAGTCCGAGAGGGTCCGCTCCTCAAGCCAAGATTCATTAGATCAGCTGCCATAATGTCCCATGTTGATGTATAAAAAATATCCGTCTTACCAAAAGAAACCCAACGCGATAGACATTTCATCAATTGGATTCTCGGTCTGAGAGTTATTGTTATTTCCTTTCCGAGGGCTCGGTTAGAATTTTATCCGAATCCAACTTGGTCGTACCCCAATTTTGTCCAAACCTCATGTCGGGTATACCAAAAGAACTTTATTCCTCCAAGGTTTTCATAGCCACAGAAGGTTTTTCAATCAGACACATTTAGCTAATGTTACAGAAAAAAGAGTGGAAATAGGCCAAAACGGGTCTGGGTCCGGTCCGGCCTAGTCGGACCGACCCGGTCCGTGGGACCGACCCTTTCCACGGGGGTGACCTATCCCGCACTTGGTCCGGCCCGCGCTGGGTATATCCCGAGCTAGGTCCGGCCCGCGTTTGGTCCAGCCCGGCGACTCGTGGGGTCCGCCCTAGCGGCGTCAAGGGGGGAGGTCGTGCCCCCTGGATCCTGAATGGCTTAGCCATTCTGGTGATTTCCAAAACCGGCACCACGTGGCAGTAGCCCGTGTCACACGGGATCCAGCGAGTGGTCCTGCTCCTCCCGGCCGGCCGAGCAGCCAGCCGCCTCTTGTGCAGTGTCGATTATGTCGCGCCTCCTCCGGCGACCCGGCAGCTCGGGTCGCATGTCTTCTTCACGGCTGGCCCTACGTCAGCCGCCGCTGCACCGTCGTGGTCAGGTGGCACGATCCCCTTTTTCTCCACCACGTGACGCAGTTGCGTCGTGCCCACTCTGGAATCCGGGCGGCTCGGGTCGCCGGTTTTTTTCACTGCCGGCCTTGCGCTACCCGCCACTACACCACCACGGCCCGTCAACTGTGGGTTACTCCTCTGGTGGCGCGGTTGCACCGCCTCCACCCATGCAGTGACGATTGTTTCTCTATCCTTCGGCAAACGTTCCACGGGTCAGAGGACGAGTTCCAATGGCCTGATTCTCGTTCTGGAAGTATCCACACACTTCTTAGAACGTCACCTTTGACATGTATCCTTTGTTGACGAGTAACTCTCATCCGGGACTCACGCTGTGTTTAACTTCAAATTCCACAAAGAAGGCGGAGGGGTCAAGCCGTGTTTGTTCCGCCCGCACCCTCTACGTTAGGGTGATAGTATGCGAATTTGATTTATAATACATGACTGAAAATGAAGATCAATGTTATATGGATTTGGATAATAACTAATAGATAACTGAACACAAAGTATCCTAAGCTGAACTAGGAAGGATATATGTTAATTTTATAGGTATATATGTTAAACCAAGTCATATAAAAGTTGTGTTCTATGAAATATAAAATAACAAGATATTTTTATAATGTGATAAATCTTGAGTATATATGTTTCAATGGGTATTTATGGTAATTTACTTATAAAGATCATCATTCATGTTTACTATTTTGATATAAGTAGTATATTGAACTGGAAGAAACCAAGGGTGTGAGGGATAATGAAATGATTTCTTTCATAAACAATCCATCAGAATATGAGATATAGTAAGAAACCTTATGGTTTTTAACAACTATGCATCACGAAATATGGTTAATAGTGTGAACATAGGCGATGTACCAAACACACCATGGAAGAAAAAGCTAAATTCTTATGTAAGACAATTGAAAAAGTTTATGATGGAAATGAGATTCAATTTCCCATATTCCAAAAATCTAGGAAGATTAATCGGGTGTTTCTATAAAGGGATCGTTAAATTCTATAAATATATAGATGTTTCATATTATACTCAAAAGTTTGAGGGAAAGGTAGAATTGTCAAAAAATAGTTTCTTATATTACAAGACAGTTTGTAATTATGTGAACTCAATGTCCCAAAATAAGGGGAAACGAAAGAGATAGTCCCAAAAAATCATGTGGAGTTAGAAAACCCATTGAAACTATTATTAATTGATATAATAGTGATTTTTCACTAAATGATTTTATTGTCTCATGTTTCCTATAATTTTGACCATCTACAGTATGTTGAGTTATAAATAAAAACCCTCTAATGGTGTGATTATCTTCAAAATAAATTCCAGCAGTTTTGGGAAATTATTCCTTATGGTTCTAGATCATCATTATTTAGTTTAACTATATGTGAAATTGGGAATGGGTTATATCTCATCATAAATTTCTTATAATTAATTTTCATATACATAAATATATTTACTCATCCCAAATAAACCCTTTATCATGTAGATTTTTATAGATAGTGATGAGTTCAATCTAGATATTACACGAAGATTATGATTAATATTTAAGGGTAGTAATTTATTTAAGTGGGGAATTTGAAACATCCCAACATTTTAATGTATTATTTCCTTTAAATAATAAATGTTTTAATAACTAACTCCATATAAAACATTGATCTAAAATGAAACTATGATTTATTAATACCATTAGAAAAATATCCATTGAATTGGAAGGAATGAATAATTTTACCAAATTTATTAATTATATTCTTTTATAATTTAAAAACTACTTTTAATATTCATAAGATTAAATTAGTTTTACTAAAATGACTTATAAGATCATTTATTATTTAAAAAATTATTTTCCTAAAATTGCCTTTTATTTGAGATGAATTTTATTTCAATAAACAATGATAAAATATACTTTATATTTCATATAAATAATTGGTTAACTCGTATTTATTTTTTAAATTTTGTGAAACAATAATAATTGCAATTAACATTTGAAAGTTCAATTTTCTAATAACAATGATTTTCATTATATTTTATGATTTTGATCAAAAATATAATTTGTAAATTATACAATAATAAATCAATAAAAATGAACATCATTTTTGAATTCCAAATTTCAAAATTCACTTACCAGGAATCTTTAATCATTTTCCAAAAATGTTCATTTTTCATTGAAAAATTATGTTTTCCTGAAACATGTAATTTTAATGACTTTATCATTATATAATATTGATCTATAACCTTAATAATGATTTGAGGTGATCAAAGATGAATATATTAAATAAAAATATTCATATTAAAATATTATTTTATATTATAAATATGATTTCCATCATTTTTACAACTAATTAAAATTCTAATTTAATAAGAATACAACATTAATTATTTTCATTGAATAAATTATTTTCAAGAGGGTTTTTGTTTCCAATTACCTTGGGGACCTCATATAATTAATTAATTTTATAGTAAATTAATTATTCTCATTAAAATTAGTATTTTAGATACTTTTATGTTTTCTAAAAATTTAAATATTAAAACCTTATTTCCCTAAAATAATTTTTACAAGATTATGTGTATTTATTTTAAAATTCCATTCTAAAAAATTTAATTATTTGATTACATAAAATTATTTTAAAATTATAAATTAAAATTATTATTTTAAGTAAAAAGTTTATAATCATAATATTGTTCATTAAAATTAATCTTTATGTAAATAAATTAATTACAAACATAAAAGTATATTAGGGTAAATGAAAAAGATATTATTAATAACAATATAAAACAATCTATGTTTTATCAAGAAGGAATTTCATTTTTCAATCCTATATTTCCATTTCATTTCCTTGGAGACTTTAGTGGTAACCTTAAATTACTGAAAATGCAAGGGTTCCTACCAAAGAAACACTTATTCTCACTTATAAAAGACTAATATCTCCACCACTTCAAGTCTAAAAATTAATTCTAATTTACTCTTAATCAAATTCCACTTTGATCCACCTAGAACCCTATAACACATTCAAGTTCTTCTGGTCACCATTAGTTAGCATGATGAATCATTTCCACGGATGCTTCCATGGAATGTTGTGGTCCGATATTTGAGCATTATCAACTACTTAGATTTTCCTCTTGATTATCTTAATTTAAATTTATCCTAGACACAATAGTTCTATTATATATTTTAATATTTTGATTTTACTATTATTAAAATTGTGTATTCATATAATCCAAACATTAAATAATAATGATTTCTATGTTGTGAGAACTATGTTCGCTAAGATGAAATATTTTTTATTTTCTATCAACAGCTTACCATAATGTATATAAGGATGGTATTAAATTATAAATATTAATTTTATGATATCATTAAGGTTATATTATGAAAAATTGAGTAACATTTAATTGATATTATCAAAAATTGATTTTCTTTATTTCAATCATTTAAAACGTGTGAATTAAAAAGAAATTAATCTCTTATTTATAATTAATGAAATTATATAAATAATATTCCCATCATACGCCTTAAAAAATATGATATATCTCACTAATAAACCATAAATAGTGAAATTATTTTATTTCCCCGACCCCAGTTACCAAGATTCGCTGCATTATTACATAACATTGGCATGAAACAAGAAAATGATGTCTTAGTAGACCGATCAGTTTAGTAGCCTTGTAAATACTATATACATTCAAACAGATTACATTACATCATAAAATGGAAAACTATAAAAACATTGTTTCCACAGACAACACTGAGATCCCATATAATATCCTTGTATATTAGTCATAATATACTTCTTCGCATCCAAGGAAAAATAAAACGTAGAAAGGGGTGAGCTCAGATGCTCAGTAAGGATAACAATATAGAGGAAACTTTCATAAATAAGCATAAACATTTAAGAAAATTTATAAGACTAAAACAAAATCCTTTTAAACGTGAACTTCAACATAATATGGAAAAGATAAAATAAAATAATTCCATTTATTTATTCACAAGGACATTCAAATAGTAAAATAATCACATTTAATATCAATAGCCACTTTCCTAATAATGGAGTGAATAATGCTAGACTTCATAACCACATAGTCAAGGCCTTGTGCCAAGACTACAAATAAGATTTTTTCAAGTCCTTGTGTGAAGACACTACCTTGTCTCATGATACCTACCGATTTATCGAGGAGCTATAGCGGGCACCACCCATCACTTACTAAGTCCAATTCATTCCTCATATGAAAAGGTTTAAACATAACATAAACATTCGTATTAAAAATAGAATAAGAAATTTCAAAACTTTATCCATAAACAATGAATTGAATAAAAATAACACATTAATATTCAAACATATCACAAAACCTTCAATACGATATGGAAGTTTTTTATCATAATAAATCATCTTCAAACAAGCTTAAAATCCATCAAAGGATGTTGACTTAGATGAAATCAAATCATTTTTAGAGAGATATCTCTTTCTATTTTAAAATCATATAAAATCATATAATTATAAAATAAAAAATTTTATTTGGAAATATTCTTATAAGAATGTATGATAAGCCACTACGATGTTATAACGGTGGAAAATAGCCGCACCCACCGTATAAGTTAAAAATACATTCTTACCTTAATTTTGTCGAAACTTTCATAAGGTACCTTTTGTGGAAAACGACGGAAAAATTCCTTTCCAAAAATTTTACGATCATATAAGGGTATAAATTAATTTAATCCATTGTATATTAAATTGTAAAAATGTTTTGAAATACATTTTTAAGAAACAAGGATGTGGATGATAAAGAGATCCCAGTAAATAATTACTTATAAACAACCTCGGATAATGAAGAGATTGTGAAATTAACCCTTACCTTGTTCTTTTCCTTGGTTGAGGGTAAGTCAACCTCCTATATAATGGTGAAATAATTGTTATTAAATTATAAAATAACCATATAAATTAATATGATATCATATATCTTCTTCTAACATTGCGTTGTTAATAATATCATAGTATTATCGTCGTTCGGGTGTTAAATGATTCCTTTTCTGTTATATGATTAGTTAGGTAAGTAATGTTTGTAATTTATATGTTGTATATTATTCATATTAATAATTATATTATGTCTTTAAACATTATTTTTAATCATCAAATGAAAATTAGTCTTGAATGGATATGATGGGAAATGAATCTCATCGTGTTCGTGTAGACAGTAATCCGTACGTACGCACGAGCGAAAATATCATTCTTTTGATATTAAAATAATATATAATTGGATGTTATATCATATATAAATAATATTGATCATGTTATATTTATTATTTACATCAATTACACATCATTATTATACCCATCCAAATAATAATGTATTGAATAACAATTACACCACAACGTGGACACGGTAAGCCGTACGAACGCACATATGGTGACATGTCATTCAAAGGATGGATAGAATAATGAATTTGGTTGTAACATATTTATAATAACATTGAATTATATATAATATACTGGAGTTATTATTTTAGAATGGAAAAAAACAAATAAAGGGGAAGTGGAAGAAGAAATGAACTTGAAAGAGGTGATAAAATATTTACCTCTTCTTCATGTTCTTCCTTTTGAGTTGATCGAAAGTGCTCCATAGGTTGGATTTGTGACTAAAATAAGGCCTATAGGATTAAGGGAGGACAGTTGAGATGGTATTTGGGCAGAGGTTTTCCAATACAAAAGTATTTGAAGATGTGAATTTTAGGCAAGGGTTAGTACCCTTTTATAAGTGGGGTGAGGGGCACCTTAGAAAAAGAAAGAAATATTATTTTGTAATAAAATAATTTTCGGTTTCTAATGGATCCAAAATGAATTATTCAAAGCATAAGGTGTGGATGGGTCTAAAACCAATCAACAAGTAGGTTTTTTATAGGTTTGGGTCACTATATTATCATTATCTTTTAGATTTAACTCTTAGTTAATTAGTTTGACATTTACCATGTCTCATTGTATTTTTATATTATATGGTTAATAAACATACAATAAACTGGAAATCGTACCCCAAGTGGTTCATTAATGCTATACCTATAATTATATGAGTCATTTGTCTGATCCTTATATCAATTTATAATAAAATATTTGTTTTAAAAACTCTATTTTGTCAATTTTGACACTATTTAATAATTGATTTTGGTTAATGTCCTAGATACATTATTAATTGAAACTAAATTCATTTAATCAATCTTAACATGTCATATAAAAATATAAAATTCGTTTATGGCATCAAAACTTTCAAAAAATTTATTTTAACATTTATAATATCATTTATTTGATTCCTCCATTAATAAGGAAAATACTACATCATCATTGTGTCTTAAATAAATTTAATTATTCAAAGTCTAAAAATTATAAATAAAATACCATTATATAGGAAATCATTTTATATTTCTAATGAATATTTTTAGTCAAAGATATAACATATATAACCCTAAGTAAAAATTGTTTTACTAAAAGATATATGCTTATGTCATTTTTGTATTTACTTTAACTTAATGAATATAAAGTGTCATTATCACTTACAAGTGACTCCATGGGGTCCCAAAATCGACACAAAGATTACCAGTGGCGAACATGTATCATAAAATAGATTTAGAATGCGTTTTAGGGTAATTTAATATTATTATAATCTTATATTTTACCCTTATTTACCGGATTTACCCTTTAACCATGGTAAATAAAATATTTACCGAAGTAATTATTCAAAAATGGCTAAAAATAAAATTTAACTAAGTACACAATTTGGACCTCATGATTCTAAATATGTAATCCCTTTTTATAAATTCAAAACATAGTTGTGTCAGAAATTAATTTAAAATTAATTTCCGTTTTCAAAACAAAAAAGCTTGTTTTTAATAAATAATAACTATCAAAAGATTGATAGTTTCTTAGGTCCAGTTTAAATGAGAAATTATGTCCAATGGCCAAAATTTGTATTAAATGGTAATAATATAATCTAGTTATACTTAATAACCACTCAATATTATATTGTTTCACAATAATTTATTTTGATTAACTATTTTTAATTAAAATTTCGTATTTTTATCTATTAATCAAAAATTAAATGCTTTCAGAAAAATACCAAAAATTTAACCTAAGATAATTTTGATATTCTAAACCCCAAAATGAAGTCCTTTTTTAAAGATAAATTTGATAAAATTTCATAATGTGGGTATTACTATTCATAACGGCTACTTTGATTGGTCGTAGTGTGTTAGAATCTCAAAGTTCCATACAATGCAAGCAATTTCATTATTAAATGGGAAACATACCATGGAAGCTTTGGGTTTTACAATATCCCATCCTTCAAAATATTTTGTACTCAAAATTTCAAGAATAATACCCCATAAAAAATTTCGGGTGGTTCTTCATTATAATTTCCTCAGGTTCCCACGTTTCCTCTTCCATCTTATGGTGTCTCCATAGAAGTTTTACCAGACAAGTCATACGGTTTCTCAAAACTTGTTCTCTTCTATCATGAATCTTAACAGGCTCTTTGCAATAATACATATTGGATTCCAGTTATAATTCCTCATAGGTGAGTACATGTGTTGGTTCAGGCTTGAATTTTCTCAATAGTGATAGGTGGAATACATCATGAACTTTGGAGAGGCTTGGCGGAACTACCAAACGGTAAGCCACAACCCCAATTTGTTCTATAATTTCAAAAGGTCCGATGTAACTGGGAATCAATTTATCCTTCTTACAAAAACATATAACACCCTTCCATGGAGGTACCTTTATTAACATATGATCTCCTACCTGAAATTACAAATCCTTCCTTCGATTAACGGTATAGCTCTTCTACCTACTTTCAGCTGCTTTGACGCGAGTTTGTATTACCTTCACGCTTTCCATCATTTCCTCCACAGGTTCTGGGCCGACGAGTTTTATTTCACCAATATCATTCAAACAAGTTTGTGTGCGGAATCTCTTTCCATATAATTCTTCATATAGTGCCATCTGAATACTTGAATAGAAGCTATTGTTTTTTGGAGAATTATACCAGAGGTAAATATTGATCCCACATACCTTGAAAGTCATGTGAGCATGATCTCAACATATCTTCTAAGGTTTGAATAGTCCATTCTGATTTTCCATCAGTTTGGGGGTGGTAGGAAGTGCTCGAACGAAGTTCATTATATAAGGATTTCTGAAGACTTTTCCACAATATTGATGAAAAATGTGGATCATGATCAGAAACCAATCGATAGTCTTACTCCATGAAGTCTTACATCTTCATTAATATATAGTATTTCTAAATGTTCAAGTGGTAAATCTTCTCTTATAACAAGAAAATGTGCTGACTTGGTAGGACCATCAATAATAACCCATATTTCATCGTTCCTTCTAGGAGTCTTTAGTAGCCCCAGCACAAAGTCCATCATGATATCATCCCATTTCCACCCAGGTATGGGAAGAGGTTGCATGACTCCTCCAGGCTGTTGGCTTTCGGCTTTCACTTACTGAAAAACCATACATCTTGACACAAAATCCGCAATCTCCCTCTTTATGTTGTCCCACAAAAAATGTTCCTTCAAATATCTATACATCTTAGTGCTACTAAGGTGTATAGATAAATTGGAACTATGATCATAATCTCACAATTCCCTTTTTAGATCAGGTATATTAGGATCACAAAGAAACTTCAAAAATTTAAAAGTTCCATCTTCATACAAAAAACCACACAATCTCCTATAATTCACAGCTTTAATCTTCTTTTGAAAGGGTTCCTATTTTTATGGATCTTATTTTTAAAGGGATCCATGGTTATTCTCATATTTATCTTTACAAGATCCATAAAAATAGGATCCCTTTCAACTCTCATCTTGTTCAAAGATCCTTGATCTTTTCTTCTCGAGGCATCTGCCACCTTATTTGCCTTCCCTGGGTGGTAGTTTATGGTGCAATCATATTCCTTGATTAGTTAAAGTCGTCACCTTTGCCTCATGTTGAGTTCTTTCTGTGAGAAAATATAATTCAAACTATTTTTATCGGTATATATCTCGCATTTTTCACTATAGAGATAATGTCTCAATATCTTCAATGAAAATATTACAGCTGCTAACTCAAGATCATGAGTAGGATATTTTTTTCTCATAAATTTTTAGTTGTCTTGATGTATAGTCAATAACACTATCATTCTGCATAAGGACACAACCAATTTCTTTATTTGAAGCGTCACTGAAAATAATAAACCCATTATTCCCCAATGGTAGAGTCAATATATAAGTATTTACTAATCTTCTCTTAATTTCTTCAAAACATTCTTCATACTCTTTTGTCCATACAATTTCAACCCCTTTTCATGGGATCATTGTTAATGTGTTAGCCAACCGGGAAAAATTATATACGAAATGTCGATAATAACCTACTAAACCAATAAAAATGTGAACCTCGGTTATACTCATTGGGTTAGACATTCTTGGATTTATCTTATCTTAGAAGGATCAATCGAAATTCCATCCTTAGAGACGATATGGCCAAGAAAAGAAATCTCCTGAATCCAGAATTCCCACTTGCTAATCATCCCATATATTTCATGTCTTCTAAGAGTCTTCAAGATAACGCGCAAGTGATTTTCATGATGTTCGTAGCATTTGGAGTATAGAAAGAGAGAATAAATAAATTCCACTACAAATTCATCAATATATTCCTTGAAAAATATATTCATTAGATCCATGAAGACAGAGGGTGTGTCAGTCAATCCCAAGGGCATTACTGTAAACTCGTAATGCTCGTACCTAGTTCGAAATGAAGTTTTTGGAATGTCTTCCTTCTTCACACACAACTGATGATATCCAGATCGAAGGTTAATCTTTGAAAAGTATTGACCTCCATGCATTTGGTCAAATAAATCATCAATGTGAGGTTGGGGATACTTGTTCTTTATTGTTATAACATTGATTTCCCTATAGTCAATGCACAACCTCATAGATCCATCTTTCTTCTTAACAAAAAGGACATGGGCTCCCCAAGGAGAAATAGAACAGTGAATAAATCCATTATTACTCAATTCTTCTAGTTGTTTATTTAGTTCCACTAATTACACACTGGACATTCTATAAGGGGTCTTTGATATGGGCCTTGATCCAGGAATTAAATCAATGGAAAACTCATTTTCTCGTTCTGGAGGATGTACAGTTAAATCTTCTAGAAACACATCAACATATTCTATTAAGATATGTACATCCTCTATTTGAACGTTTCATTCCTCACCCACAGTTATTTAATTATTTTCCTCCCCAATAATTGAATTTAGTTGAGCTACTGGGGGTGGATATAGATAAGAATTAGCTGGTGATGTTTCTGATCTAAAGATAAGGTACTCCTTATCATCATCAAAAATTGTAACCTACTACTTCTTGCAATAAATTTTCGCATCACGGTCTGAAATTCAATACCTAACGAGGATTATATCAAATTAAATCATGGATATGACAATTAGATCAGAAAATAAAGAACATTTATATGCCCTAATGGGGGACTAATTCACTAAACCATATTACAATGATACTTCCCTTAGGAGTTATGGCTGAAAACTCCTTTGTTAAATCAAATTTGATATATTTACTTTTATTAGTGAATAAGGAAGATATGAAACAATGCGATGATTAGGAATCAAAAAAGCATTTCCTAAATGTGAGTAAACCATTAAATTACCCGCCACCACGTCTTTTAGAGCATCAAACTCTGCATCAGTGATAGAAAAAGCATGTATTGATCACTTGGAATTTTCTGAAATAAGTTCCCCTGACACATAGGACATTCATTCACATAATGCCCCCTTTCTCTACAATTGTAGAATTCAACATCGACAACCTCTTTCTTCACCTTGTAATCACGATCTTGGTGGGATTTTTCACCACACTTGTAACAAATCCCATTCTCTTCAAGCAAGTACCAGGGTGTTTCTTCCCACATTTACTATAGGATGGATATTCAACTTTTCCCTTCTTCTACTTATTTCCTTTTCTAGAGTGTTCAGCAGATCTCTTCTTCTATTTCTTTTCTTTAATGTCATATGACATAAGGAATTCTTTTTCTATATTGATAACACATTAGACAATATCTTCATACGTCGAGATGGATTGTGAGACTAATGCTTGACGGAGAAACAGTTTTAACCCATAAAATAAATGATCAATCTTAATTATTCTATTACGTATATAATCTGTATAATACCTTGAAAACCATGTAAAGATAGATTTATACTATTTGACATTCTCATCCTCATTTTTCCTCAGATTCAATAATTGTCTTTCCATATCTGATCGATGGTCATGAGAAAAGTATTTTTCTAAGAAAATCTATTTAAACTCCCTCTATTACAGATTTGATAATTCATCATCTTCCATTGTTTTTTGAATCAATGACCACCATTGATCAACATCTTCAGTGTGGCGGTAAACTAACATGACAACCTTTTCCCTTTCGCTACTCCCCAAGGCATGGAATATTTTCCCTAGGGAATTTAGCCATTTCTCAGCTACTAGTGGATTTATACCCCCATTTAATGTTGGTGGTTGTTTCCTCATGAAGTGATCTAGCATTGATCCTCCAAGCTGCGGATCAGGGTTCTCCATATGGGTAAGTTTACTATTCATAAACTCAGTGATTTTTCCCCCCAGGAGTGTCATAACAAAGAGTGTTGTAAGGCCCGTTGTAGTGCACCGGTTCCCATTTGAGTCTATCTCAAAGTGGTGTTTTAAGGTTTTACCCCTAGGTATATATGTGCCAGAGCCGCCTCTACCTACTCGTATCCAGACAGGGTTGTATTCTCTTGGAAAACTCACAAAATCTATACAATACCAAAATTCTATGAAGTTCTTCTATACTAAGCCTCAAAATCTATCTTAGGTTAATGTTCTCTAATTATAGTTTATCTAAATCTAGATTCCATGTTTTTTACTAAACTTCCTCTGATACCAACTATAATTTTTTGACCCCAGTTACCCAGAGTCGGTGAATTATTACATAACATTTTCATGATACAAGGCAAAAGACCGATCAGTTTAGTATCCTTAGAAATACTAGAGACGTTCATAAGGTTTACATTACATAATAAAATTGTAAACTACAACAACATTGTTTTCATAGACAACACATAGATCCCATAGACCATCCCTATAGATCAGTCATAATATACATCTTGACATCTTGGGAAAAAAATTTAAATGGGTGAGCCCAGATGCTAAGTTAGGATAACAATATAGTGGATATTATAATAAATAATCATAAACATTTAAGGAAAGGAATTAGACTAAAAAAACCTTTTAAACATGAACTTCATAATAATAAGGAAAAGATAAAATCAAATACTTCCATTTACTTATTCACATTGATATTCTACTAGTGGAATAATCACATGCAATATCAATAGCCACTTTCATAATGATGGAATGCATAATGCCAGACTTCATAACCACATAGTCAAGGCCTTGTGCCAAGAATACAAATAAGATATTGACAAGGCCTTGTGCCAAGAAACTAGCTTGTCTCATGAGACCTATCAATGCATCGAGGAGATATAGTAGGCTCCACCCATCATTTACTAAGTCCAATTCATTCCTCATATGAAAAGGTTTAAACATAACAAAATCATTCGTATTAAAACTAGAATATGAAATACCAATACTTTATCAATAAACCATGACTGGTATAAAAATAACATATCCACAGTCAAACATATCACAAAACCTTCAATACAATATTGAAGTTTTGTATCATAATAAATCAACTTCAAACAAGCTTAAAATCCATCAAAGGATGTTGACATAGATGAAATCAAAACCTTTTTTAGAGAAATATCTCTTTCTATTTTGAAATCATTTAAAATTCATATAATTATAAAATAAAACATTTACTTTTTAAATATTTTTATAAGCTTTTAAGGGAAGCTTCAATGATGTTATACTGGTGGAAAATAGCTTCACCCACTATATAAGTTAAAAAAACATTCTTATCTTAATTTTGTCGAAAAGGTCATAAGGCACCTTGTTTGGAAAACACAGAAAGATTCCTTTCAAACACATATAATGTCAAATAAGGGTATAAATTACTTTATCACATTTTATATTAAAAAAATGTTTTGAAAAACATTTTTAAGGAACAGAAATGTGGTTGATAATGAGATCCCAGTAAATAATTATGTATAAACAACCTCTGATAATGAAGAGATTGTGAAATTAACTGTTACCTTGTTCTTTTCCATGGTTGAGGGTAAGTAAACCTCCTGTATAATGGTGAAATAATTGTTATTAAATTATAAAAAATCCAAAAATAATGAAATGATATCATATATTATCTTCTATCATTTCTTTGTTAATAATATCTTAGTATTAGCGTCGTTTCGGATGTAAAAAAATTCGATTTCCTTTATATGATTTGTTACATATGTAATTTTTGTTACTGATAGGATGCATCTTATTGATATTAATACTTATATTATGTCATTAAACATTATTTGTAATCATAAAATGAAAATTAGTCTTGAATGGATACGATGGGGAATGAATCTCATCGCATTCGTGGAGACGACAATTCGTACATACGCACGAGCAACAATATCATTCTTTTGATATTAAAATAACATATAATTGGATGGAATATCATATATACAGAATCATTATCATTTTATATTTATTATTTACCTCAATGAAACATCATTATTATACCCATCCAATTAATAATGTATTGAATAACAATTACACCACAACGTGGGGACGATAAGTCGTACGTATGCACGTATGGTGACATGTCATTCAAAGGATGTATAGAGTAATTAATATGGTTGTACCATATTTATAATAACATCAAATTATATAGAATATACTGGATTTTATTTTTTTATAATGGAAACAACAAAGAAAGAGGAAGTGGAAGAAGATAAGAACATGAAAGAGGTGATGAAATATTTACCTCGTCTTCGGGTTCTTCCTTTTAATTTGATCAAAAGGGATCCATAAGTAGTCTTTCTAACTAATGTAAGGCCTTTAAGATGAATTTAGGACAGTTGATAGGGTATTTAGGTAGGTTTTGTCCATGCCAAATGGCTTTGAAGATGTGAATGTGAGGGAAGGGGGAGTTCCCTTTTATAAGACGAGTGAGAGGCACCATAGGAAAAGCTAGAAATATTATTTTATAATAAAATAATTTTCGGTTTCTAATGGCTCAAAAATTAATTATATGAAGGATAAGGTGGGGAAGGATTGAAAACCTCTCAACTAATAGGTTTTATAAATGTTTGGGTCACTATATTACCTTTATCTTTTAGATTTAACTCTTAGTTAATTAGTTTGACATTTACCATGTCTCTTTGTATTTTTATATTATATGGTTTCTAAAATTACAATAAACTCCCAAGAGAACCCCAAGTTGTTAATTAATTTTATACCTATCATTATATGAGTCATTTGGCTGAACCTTAGTTTTATAGGAATATTATATCAATTAATAATATAATATTTGTTTTAAAAACTTCTTTTTGTCAATTTTGACACAATTTATTAATTGATTTTTTTATAGTCCTAGAAACATTATTAATTAGAAATAAATTCATTTAATCAATACTAACATGTCATATTAACCATGAAAACTCTTTTACATCATAATAACTTTCAAATTATATTTATTTTAACATATATAATACCATTTATTTGATTCTTTCATTAATAAGGATATTACTGTATCATCATTGTGTCATAAATAAAATTAATTTTTAAAGGTATAAAAATTATAAATAAACTCCCATTATGTAAGAAATATTTTTATCTTTCTAATGAATATTTATAGTCGGAGAGATAACATATATAACTCTATGTAAAAATTGTTTTACTAAAAGATATATGCTTATGTCATTTTTGAATTTACTTTAACATAATTAATATAAAGTGTCATTATCAATTACAAGAGGATCCATGGGGTCCCCAAATCTGCCCAAAGATGACCATGGTAGAAACGTTATCAACCAATAGGGTTATAACACGTGTTAGGGAAATTTAATATTATTATAATATTATTTTTTACCCTTCTTTACTGGATTTACCCTTTAACCATGGTAAATAAAATATTTACCGAAGTAATTATTCAAAAATTTATTAAAAAAGGTTCCTATTTACACAATTTGGACCTCATGATTATAAATATATAATCCATTTTTCTAAATTCAAGACATATAAGTGGAAGAAATTAAATTAAAATTAACTGCTATTGTCAAAACAAAAAGCTTGTTTTTAAGTAATAATAAATATCAAAAGATTGATAGTTTCTTATGTCCAGCTTAAATGTGAAATTACATCCAATGACAAACATTGGATTAAATAGTAAAAAAATAATCTAATTATACATTAAACCCCATTAATTGTTTAATTTAGAACTATAAATTACTTTTATTAAAAAATTATTTTTTAATTAAAATTTATAATTTTCACTATTCATAAAAAAATGAAAGTTTTCAGAAAAATAACATAAAATAACCCTATGATAATTTACATATTCCAAACCCAAAAATTATGTCTATTTTGAATGATAAAATAGATAAAATTTCAAAATGTGTGTGTTACGATTCATAACGGATACTTTGATTGGTCGGAGTGTGTTAGAATCTCGATGTTTCGTAAAATGGAAGCTATTGCATTATTCAAAGGGAAAAGTACCATGGAAGAGCACTTGGAAACAAGGAAGTAATGAAAAATGGATCCCCAGTCATTTCATGGTCTACACAAAGGATGAGATGGTATAAAAAATGGTGACACTATGAAATTCAGCCTAATCCTCCAAAAACACTCACATAGAAAATTTAATACCCGATATACCATTACTGAATACCTGATGATCTATAATCGACATTGAATACACCCATCCACTCTATAGTGAATCGATAGGGGTTCTAAGTCCCTATAAATTCCACCGAATACCTGATAGACCTATTCCAGAAACTTAGTTAGCTTTTATTAAAATCCTTATGAGGTCCCGAACTACCCCTCTATGAAACTGTAATTTCAGCTCATGGGATCCTCTGAAATGGTTCTCTATGTTGGTTGCTCTCATGGAATTATGAGTTTATCTCTATATTCCAGAGGCTGCCAATTAATAGTAAGAGCCTAATGATGGTACAGTGGGGATACTATACCCTCAGGATCAATGTAACACAACAAGATAATAAATATTAAATCACTCAACTATAGAAGAAGTATAAAAAAATGGAATAGATTTATAAGAATTATAACAGCTACAGAAATAAGAAACAACCAACACTAGTCACACATAACCATGAAATGATTTTCATATGAATCTACAATGTACAATAAGGTAAAATATAGCAAGTAATACATTAGAGGGTCATGAAGAAAATAGAAAATATCCAAGGGTCATCTCTTTGAGAATCACGAGCAATAGCATAGTCATTTGCACCTATCTCCTCTGAACTGGTATAATATCACAAGCATAAGAGCACATGAATAATCAAAAGAGATGGTCCTACAACCATTAGGTTAGTTCAGGTACCCCATAGTAGTGGAAACCTAAAAATAATGTCAGATATACTTAGTCAGCCACCACCAATAGCATCTAAATCATAATCTAGTATGTGAACATAATGTTTGGTGGTGTGTAGGTATATCAAATAAATTAGCCAATAAATAAATGTAAACAAGTCATTTCAGGTTCTTTAGGGACACCTACCCGGCCATACATACTTATTCTTAAACTGGAATTTATCTAAACATATATATTTATATATATATATATATATGGATAGATGTATTAATATATATTCACTATAAATTAAAAACAATTATAGCCATAAAATAAATACGTTGAATTATTGAGGACCTGTGGTGTAACTTAGGAATCCATACATCATTCAACTCACAATAGTAATAAGAATACCATAGTGACAAATAATGTTCTTCATAACTGATGATCATAATAAATATACACTGCTACAAATATGTCTTATAATAGCACTAAAATGGCCTTTCACATCTCTCAAAAAGCGATGTTAATCTCGGCGAAGATAAAAGGGGGTCCCCTTTATCAGCACTAAATATAGCGCTGATAAAGGTAGTATTTTTCGGCGCTATTTTCGGCGCTGATAAATGTATAATATATGAGCGCTATTTTGAGCGCTGATAAAAACTACCTTTATTAGCTCTCAAAATAGTGCTGATATATTATCCATTTATCAGAGCTTAACTAGAACTGATAAAGGCCAAAGATCCTATCCAAAACCAGAACCTACACAGAACCTGCCCAACACCTGCACATATTACAGCACCTGCACAGAGTCCAAACAAAACCTGCACACAGCACAAACAACACCCACACACAATGCACAGAAGAGAAAAAATGATACATAAATTTACTTGAAATCATGAATACAAAACAACACACTTTTATATACATTTCAAAAAATGTTTAATTTGGTTACAATTACATTTATCCAATAAATAGTTAAAAAAATGATGTTCCATCCTTTTTCCATCCATCCACTCTAAAAAATTGTCGTCCATGGCGGCGGTTTCCGAACAAAGCATTCGAACTAAGGAAAAAGATTTCACCTACATAATAAAACAAATATTATGTTAGTAATACAATAATGAAATAAAGAATGGGGTTGTTAAATGAAATTATACTTGTGAGGCACAAAACAAAAAATAACCAATTAACGAAATTTGTGCATGGTTAGGGCTAATCATCTATAATAATCAAATGGCCCAATGTTTAGTAGAACATGGGTTATTTAATGATTCGCAGGGGAATAGATAAACATATAGTTTGGTTCTAAGGTTATGATGGTCTCACATTGATTGTTAATGGTTTTTCAAATAATATGATGAACTTGTATAAGGTATGAGTATTTGGGGAAGAATCTCTATATGGTTGAATAATGGATTGTAAGCCACTCAATGAAACTATACGGATTAGAAGTGTGTGTATATTTATTCCCACATTGTTGGAAAATGATTTATTTTTCCCTTAGGCCTAATAATTCACCTAATTAATGAGTGGAATTAACAAATTTGCACTATCAATCATTAAAACAGGTTACCCTCATATATCCCTCATTCCACTCAACAAAATTCTTTTACACGCACTCTCCTCCTTCTCCCTTCCCTGATGGGATATCTCCCTTACTTTTGATATAAATCAAATATTATCAATTACATTAAAAGAGTGGTGGAATATATTAAACCCCATTATCCTCCTCTATTGGATACCAATGATGGGCCTTTTGCAACGACATTAAACCTTGGCTATATACCTATAGCCACGGTTTAATACAATGGCTATATGTCCCCCCATTCCATTAAAAAAAAGCACCCATGACCTGTTCCCCAGCACACCCCCTACACACTGCCCACCCCCGAGCAGACCCCCTACCCCTAAACACTCCCTACCCCCTGAACACCCCCTGCCCCATTCCCTAGAACAGCACTGTCCACAGCACTTCCCCCTGCCCATTGCACACCCCCCTTCCCACCCCCTACATATTTCAAAAGAACACAGCACACCCCTACCCCTTCCCCCTACCACTTTCCCCCCTTCCCCCTCCCCCAGAAAACCACCCCTACCCAGCACACCCACGGTTTAATAGCATGGCTATATGTCCCCCCATTTCATAATAAAAGAAGTACCCCTACCCCCTTCCCCAGCACACCCCCTACACATTGCCCATGGTAGGTCCAACGGTGTCCAACTCATCTAATGGTATCCTAATGTCAAATATATCTTGGAGAAGATCATAGAACCTCATAGATGATCAATGTGACTATCAATGCGTTGATGAGGACACATATTCATGACTCTCATCAGGTTCAATCTCCAACAGTCCAACAAAAGAATAAATACCAATCAACCATATATTTTAAAGAACTATAAAACCCCATGGTAAAGTACTATGCCATATGAAACCATTATATTCTATATCATCAAATATTAATTCAAACAACTGATGCTCTTTTGTTGTTATTTAGAAATTGTGATAGAAACTGCATTTTCTCCCAAAACTAACTAGATTATAAAGTTTATCTCTTTATTAAGAAGTAAAATTTATACCTCATCAGTGGAATCATCCAAAAAATGTACTACCATTGGGGAAAAATAATCCTACAACATTCTAGAAACATCTACAATATGCCTGACTATTTGAGCCATTAGGGTACATTAAATATATAATTATAACATGCTATTTAAAATGATATGTGGATACAGGAAATCATACAGACTCCTGATAAACCCATAATACAAAACATATCACCTAGTATGTCTGTCACATATACAAATAAATAAATTAGAAAAAAAACATGCTACAAAGCATAAAGGTACCATTAAATACATACATTGGTCATCTTGTTTTGGAAATTGATTATCTTCATCTGTGCCTTGTACTTGTACCCATGAATTTGAAGGTGAGTATGCGTACACGATAGTTGACCTTCTTAAAGAAGAGTTTCTGGAAGAGTATAAGAGACATGAACCAATGAAGATCATTAGATTGTTGGAGAAAATGTGGTTGCTAAAAATAATGTGGCAATCAGCTTGTGCAACGCGGCCTAAGTTAAAACATGCAGGTATTGTACTTTATTTTTTTCTGGAGACTTTCAGTGTAAATGTATTTTGGAATGATCATTGATATTCATTGTCTTTTAAGTTCTTTTGACAGCCGAGGGTAAAGGGTGGGGTCTGCAGACATTGGAGGATATTTCAAAGGGTGATTTTTGTGTGTGAATATGTTGGAGAAATGACCTCTTTTCCCTTCAAGCTCCCCGAACCCCGATCACCATCGGGGTTTGGGGATATTGAAGGACAAAGAGGCCATTTGGTTAGATGTTAGATACTATGGAAATGTTGCAAAAATATAGGATTTAATTTCCCAAAAAGTCACCCTTCGATATATCCTCTAATGTCTGCAGACCCCACCCTTTCCCCTCGGCTGTCAAAAAAACCTAAAAGACAATTAATAGAAATGATCATTCCAAAATGTATTTACACTAAAACCCTCCAGAAAAAAATAAAGTACAATACCTGCAAGTTGTAACATTGGCCGCGTTGCACAGGGCGATGGCCACATTGTTTGTAGAAAACACATTTGATCCAACACTCTAATCGTCTTCAGTGCTTTATGTCTCTTATACTCTTCTAGAAACTCTTCTCTAAGAAGTTCAATGATCGTGTACGCATAATCACCTTAAAATTCATGGGTGCAAGTAGAAGGCACTGATAAAGATAAATAATTTCTAAAACAATTTGACCAACATGCATCATCATCGACACTCATCACTAATTATGAATCACATACCTAGACATTATCATAATAACATTAAGACCACACTATCTATTATGGAAATCCTTACTAGAATAAGGCTCAAGATATGGTATCATTCCTATCTCACATCTATATTAACTATTTGGTCCTCACACACACAATATAGAAATAATATACCAAGGGAATACCATCCATGGAACTCACATCCCACCTTGAGAGCATGGGGAGGAGGAGGAAGAGACGGCAGTGGTCGTGGCAGCGAGGGTGGAGGCAGCAGCGTTGGAAGAGGCAGAGGCGGCGACGGCGGCAGAGGTGGCGGCGGTCGCGGAAACGAGGGTGGAGGTGGCAGAGGCAGTGGCGGTCGTGGTAGTGGGAGCGGGGGCAGAGGCGGCGGCGGCGGAGAAGGAGGAGGATGAGGAGGACGAGGAGGAGGAAGGAGGAGGACGAGGTGGATGAGGAGGAGGAGGACGAGGTCGCATGGCGAGGGGCTTGGTTCAGCTTCCATGAGATCATGACCGCGTGCAAGCGAGGATGGCCAATTAGGGTTATTAAATAAAAACCGACAGAACATTTATCAACTCTCATTAAAAGCGGTGATAAAGGTATGTTTTATCAGTGCTAAAATAAAAGCGCTGATAAAACATTCATTTATTAGCACTTTTTTAGCACTGATAAAGAGATACCTTTATCAGTGCTTTTAGATAGCACTGATAAAGGCATATCCCTTTATCAGCGCTTTCTCTTTAGCGCTGATAAAGGGCAATGCTTCCCTTGCCCTGTTTTGTGGTAGTGATATGCCTTGAATCTGAGTATAATAATCAATGTAGGATTCCATGCAGGGTATCATGAATAAGATTGATGATTGTCATACCCAACCTCCTAATCAAGGGGGTGTGGAACATCATTCCCAAAAACCCAAGTGATGTGGATTCTATACCAACATCTTTTACTAAGGATGCATGAAATGTCATGGACAATAACCCGACTCAGGGTCTATTAATTCATTAATAAATATAATGTAATCCACTTTCCCTATGATCTCTTATCTTATTGTTCCATAAAGAGGCAACCGACATAGATAAAGGTGTAGTGTGTCCCTTTTAATGTAATACAAATAACATTTACAATCAAGATATGTATTAATTCATTCCATTAGCATAATTGATTTAAAAATAAAAAGGAATCCCATGGCAAAAGACATACCATTTATCATTTAAATTATTGATTAAATAAGTCCATTCTCTTAGGCATGTAATTCATCACAATTTGATTGATAATAATGGAGTAGGCTATGGGATGTTCATTCCAATATCCTTCCACACACTAAGAGGTGTTAAGTACAACAAAAAAATTTAGGGTCAAGTCATTATATTCATTAAATATAAACACCCTCCATGAAAAGGGTTAAAAGATAAAACATGCTATCATGAATTACACTACAATTCATTAGGTTCATTCAATAATATATTTTTTCCAAGTCCATATAAAAAATGGGTTGGTCCATAGGGAATAATATAGTGTAGTTCCACATCCTTCTATATTCAAATTAATAATCACATTTACATTTCATAATATATAATGCCTTATCATGTGGTTTTATTAGAAAGCAATTGATTAATTAAAGTCAATAAAGGAACTCATCCTTAAGGTGTGGTTACAACTCTTTGTCCATAACATTGAAGGATTCTAATTTAATAAACAAGGCTACTACATTTTGGGAAATATATTCTATAGAAATTATTACATATATTAGGGGAGTTGTATAGAAAAACTGGTGCATGGAATAATGAAAAAATTTATAATTCACCAAAACCTTAGTGAAAATCCATAGACCATCAAACTCTTGATTTGGAAGGTAGAATCCTCTAATATTGTGTCTTGAAAGGAACTGATTTGACATAAATAGAATAAATGGGAACAAAAACCGAAAAATATGATGAATTAGATTTCATAAACATATAATAGAAGATGAGAAAATATATGAAGTAATGTGTAATGAAGATTTAGAGACTCACTCATATGCTTCCAACATGAGGATAACACATAAAACAAACGAGTGATTAATAAGATCCCCCCATTACTAGAAGAGGATAGTTGGAGCTACATGAGAGGGCTACATCATGGGGGTAATAGGAGAAATAAATAGGGAGTAAATAAATAATGGGGAAGAAAAATATTATTAAAATCACCCATTAAATGAGCCCCATGGTTTTTCTACATGATTGGAAAAACCCTTTGCCAACTATTCTCGGGATACTTCATAAGAAGGGGGTTCTCATAGTTCAAGGGCATGTAATGAGAAAACATACAATACCATTCATTTATTAACTTTCAAGGGATTAAAACTTGCAACATTTCCATGTGTCGGGGTGTGAACATTTAGAAAAAATTGTGCAACACCCATGGTCCCTCAAAAATAGCAACACAATTCATTATAGAGGGATTAACGATCTCATACAAATTGTTTGGCTCGACATGCTTCTCACAGTTTTGAGTTTTCTGATCCCAACACTCTCAAAACTCATCTGAATTATGGATCCACCTCTACTGCCATAAAAATTTTAAAAATGACACATTTGAATGTTCTAAATATCATATTTACATTCCTAGTATAGGTTTAAATATCAACCTATCCTCCAAATGGTAAATGTCAAATTCCATTTCAATACTATGATGGTCCAAAACACAAGACAGTAGAAACTCCCAACCTTATAACATCTCTTCCCCAATAATCCATAGAAAAATAAGGAGAACAACACCCTACCTATTCAAGTTATGATTATTTGTACAAATAGTCAGGTTTCATTTCCAAATATCATACACACCTCCAACCAAAACATTTGGCATACAATACAGAAACCATTAAAACTCAATACAACACTCATGTTCTAAAGGAAAAAATAAAGATGGTTGTCACCAAAGCCCGTTAAACTGGAGACACAATCATGTCTTCATCTCATTAATCAACTGGCCTATAGAAATTCCCAATTTAGTTTCTAGAATTTAAATTCCAATTATGATTCATCATATCTCGACCATCATAATTTTCTATTTAAGCATGATCGTAGTGTTATAATGACACTCTAGGAATGATACATATCGTAAAATGGTTGACTCCCAATTGAACTCACATAGACAGATCAAGATGACCTTTCAAGAAAACCCTAGCCGACCCACCCCAGACTCATCTCATCCCAATGACGTGTCATGCGTGATTTATTACTGACATTAATTATCAAAACAATAGGAACATGAAGAGCCAATATTGGTGGAATATTTTGAGAATGCTAGAATTATATGGCTTATGCATTTCAAAAACTAGATTTCAATTCCATTAAATGAGTGTACCACAAGATTGATCTGATCATATTCATCGAGTCCTAAAACTTTCTTTTGGTGAAATATTTGGATAAGAAATTTATTTATGTAGTGATGCCCCTGCATTAAAATTGATGTGTACATAATCTAGAACATTAGTATCAACACCCATAAACCATCCCATCCAAGACATACTAAAAATGTGTGTTATCCTTGGAACCATAAAATGGAGTCCAAGGTTATTATCCAAGGAAGTACATACTCTGATGTTTACCACTGAGACATCGACACACATCTGAAATTCCCATGTCTCAAGAACACTAACTAATCCCAAATGTGTATCCTTAGAGAAGCTATTTCAAAGGGTTTATTGGGATCCATGTTTCCTTCCAAATAATCAATACATAATAATATAAGTATCACTTTGGAAAACAACACCACATTATTTACCATTTTTTAGATGTGTAATTCCCAAGGGTTTTTTTATCAAACATAAGGGGGTTTGAACTTTTTTCATGGACTAAGTAGAATGATCTATCAATTTACCCAATAAAATGTAAATATAAGGAATACAATAATCATTAATCCATGTTTAATCTAATAGGACTTTAAATGTTAACAAAAAGGATATGAGACACTGCAACTACATCAAAATAATGTTCTAAGAATGGATCCAGACCAACCATATTCAGCTATGCGAGGAAATGAGAGTTGAATTACCACTAGATGAATTCCTTATAAGAGATCATATTCTCCTTATTATGTTATATCATTAACGAATCATGATTACTTTACCACCTGATGGATCCTGTGATCACCCAACACAACCACCTAAGACCATCCTTGAATAAAGGTGTTTTCAAAAGTTGCATACAAATCCAACATACCATCATCATGCTACCTCAAAAGAACCAACACATTTTAATTATTAAAATCCATAGGTTCATTAAAAAGAAACACTAACAATATTCAATTGTTCATTATCATCATATTTATTGAAAAAAGGAAACCCATCCCATGGAACCACTCCATCAAACACTAATTGCTGGCCCTAGATGTGACCCGCAATATTTTGGTATGTTTTAATCCAAAGTTATTATTATAATGGAAAAGACAAGGTAACTACACCATATTTAGTGTTTATTAATGTTTGAAACTATTCTTGAATTATGTCCACACGTACTGTAGCGGTAGAAGTTAAATCCAAACCACCCAACCAGTGTGTCAAAACACATTATCCTTTTATGAAAGCATCTCAAGAATTGGTACATGTCGAATTCCTCTAATTCAAAGGTCAATCTACTCTGTATATGATCCATGAACATAGTTTAATATCTGAAGGCTATAATTATTAACACCAAACCCAAAGGATTCAATTTCCCGTTTGAGATACTCGATGAGTACTATGTGTATCAACCCATACTACCTTGAGATCTCATCGATAAAATCTCACATCAACAATATAATCCTTAGGTTTATCGTACCAATGAATCCTAATATCTGTTGGCCCATAAAAAGAACTATCCCAGAGCCGTACTATCTTATAGTATTGTGAAATTGGATAATGGCCTCCTAAGTCATCCAACACCGAGGAAGAGGAAGAGGGGTCACACAAACCACTATGCAGCTAACCATGGACTAGGCATGTCTAACCAACTAAAACTGAGCATTACACTTGGACCATTCCTTTGACAAGTATCAAATTATCAAAATTCCACCCATAAAGACATGGGTGTTCTTTTAGAATCTAAAAGTCTTACTATGTACAAAAATCACCCTAACAACACCTTTTATCTACAACTTCTCACAGTCATTTAGTTAGTTTTCATGTTTATGTAGTAACTAATTTCCTTATCCTATCCCCTTAAAATATTTTGAAGTGTCATACCTATAGCTAGGCCATCGAAAATTTCACTAAAAACTACCTCATATATTTTGGGTTCATTATATATAAGAATAGGCCTACAAAAAACACTCATGTTTTTATACCAAGGCAACACCAAGGAAAGACAAAATCTTCCCTTACTCAAGGGTTGAAACTACGGTCACTAAATTAAGGTTTATTTTTAAGAATTAAACCAATTCTCATTTATTTAATTAAAAATTTCAAGGATCATATTTTAAGAAATCTATAATAACATTAATAAACAAAAATTATTTGGTATATCATTTAGATAAATCCACAGGGTATTTAGGAATGTTTAATTAACTTCCTTTCTAAAATTATTTCTTTAATTGGAATCCTATCATAATTAAGAAGTTTTTCAAATAAGTTATTTTTATCTTTTTTATTTACACATATGTTTCTCAAAATTAGTTTTAGATAAATAAATTTTAAATTTCAATTTATTGAGGAGTACACCCTTTCGTTTGTAATTGGAATTTAATTAACTAACACATCCTAAATAATAAATCACAAAAGCATACAATAGGTATTTTATTATCTTTAAAGGGGAATTTTATGTATGATTCCACTGTACATATATATTTTAACCTTATAAGTGGCTACAAATACCTTAAATATCATCCTTGTATATCATAAACATACCCCATGGGAATGATTACAAAGCATAAATGAAAAAATAAATAAGGTGACCTACATGGGGCCCATAAATTATTCCAATAATAAAATACACCCTTATTTTTTTCATCTAATATACAAAAAGTAGAAATACCAAACAACTTGGTTTGATTTATGTCTATTTCATAAGTTTTAAGCAATTATCGACCTACTTTGTCCTAGTTGTGAATTTTGGATTTTGGTCATACTAGTTATCATACCCAAGTGATAGAGTTAAAAACCATTATATATGAAACCATTTTTACAAGATTTATATTCAACAATACACATAAAATCACTATGGCTAAATTATATTAATTACTATTCTTGTGTTTTAAAAGTACTTTCCATTATAAATTACAAGTGGGGTTCATATAACTTCAAATATGTTTTGGACTTGATTTTAGAATATCATAAGTTCTTCTTTAATGGTTTGATTATATGGATTACCATAACCAATTTTTAAGGTTCTAATACACTTAAAAAATTTATATGGGTCCCCCATTCAATCAAAACCTTAAAGGTTTCAACCCATGAGGTAATGGTTCATGGTTCAAACATGTCATGTTTGGTTCGTTAATGTGACAATATAAATCTATATGGAAAAACAATATTTAGATTGACGTTGAAACATTATTAATCAATCATATATCATATATTTAAAAAGGTTTCTATCACAAGAATTATATGTAAATCGGTAAATAGAAAACCACCAATATCTGGAATATAAAGGGAAATAATATTGATTAATCACGTAAACATGGTAAGCATTCTAAAACTTCACATAGATATGTACACATAATATTATAATATATAATTAATAAAAACATGTTTCTAAAATAATTATGTTGCTAAAACATACAACAAACATATCACGACATTAAGAAGATTATGAATGCAAGCTACATGCCACGGAATATCTGTGGCATGTGAAACTCTATGTGTATATAATGATGAATGTAATGATTTTTCCTTACCAAATTGGGACAAGGGTAATTATTGTAAACTACATAAACAATTAAGAAGAAAAACGGTTTCAATCAGTCAAGTAGAAATAATAATGTTCTATTATAACAAAAAAATGAGAACAAAAATTCCATCTATGGAAACTTGGACTATTCCCCATGAATAGTTTGACCACTACAAGAAATGAATATTTACTAGGAATAAACACCATCATCATATCATGTCCATTATACCAAAATAGTATGAAAAGGAAATAAACAAATAAAATACCACTTTGTAACATCTCGACCCAATATCCACTAAAATGGTTCCCCAAGCTGGTTGGTCACATCACCTCAAATAGACCTCCTTGTATGCCAGAGGCTAATGAATAGATGTTAAGTTCAACTGATGGTATAGTAGGGGAGACTATATCCTCATTATCAAAAAATCATGGGGGTATAATAATAAATAAATCAATCCACAATACATGTATTATTCCTAAAAGGAAATAGAGTGGAAGAATAATAGTAACAATAGAAATAAGAAATGGCCTACACCAAATACACATGACCATGAAATCATGTACAGATGATTCTATATTGTACAAGTAGGACAAATATATTAGGTAAAAAATAATTACTTCATAATTAGAATAAAAACCCACCACGATCTATCTTCTTGTGCTTCCTGATCTTTGGGCCAGTCATGTGCTCATGTCTCCCTAGAATAAGCACGACAACAAAAGCACACTAGAACATGAATATTCCATTAACCTAGTCCTGCTACGATGAGGACTGTTTGGGTAACCCAGTGCAATGGAGGCCTAAAATTATTGTGATATATACTTAGTAGTACACTAAAATTTATTTTTAAGAATAATCCAAATTGTCAATATAATGAAAATAGTGTGTAGGTATATCAAATAATGCAGTAAATACATAAAAGTAAACAAGTTAGATCATGTTCCAAGGGTACACCTGGTTGAACATACCTACATTAGACTAATCCAGAATGTATTTTATCACACATAGACACACACACACACACACACACACACACATATATATATATATATATAATTTATAACCATATGAATGCACTGGATTAGCAAGGACTCAAGTCATAACTCAGGTGTCCATGCATAATATTACGCATAATAGTAATTGGATTCATGTATTAATAAATAAGGATCATCATGACTATGGATCATAATCAAAATAGTCTTCCATGAAATGTATCATAATCAATATAGGATTCCATGTCATGTATTATGAAAATGAACATGGAGGGTCATATCAATCCTCCGAATCATGGGGTTGTGGAATGAAATTCCCAACAACCCACGTGATTTATATGTCATGCCAACATCCTCAAATAAGGAGGTGTGACACATTATGGCCAATGACCCAACTCAAGGTCACATTAGTCATTATGAAATGTTAGGTAATTAACTTCCATTAAAATCCCTTTTCCCAATGTTGTATAAAAAGGAAAAAACATCACTAAAGGTGTATTGGGTCCTTTTTAATATAATATATTTATCATTTGTAATTAGTTCATGTGTTCATAAATTTCATTAATACAAAACATTTACAAATAGAAATGAATTTCATGAAAAAAATAATTCCATTTAACATTTCAATTATAGATTAAATAATCACATTCACATAAGACTTTCATTAATCACAATTCGATTAAAAATAATATCATAGGATATGAGAATTCCATGTGGATATCATTTCAAATACCTAGAAGGGCCAAATATAGATAAAATTATAATGGACCAGATGTGTTGTTAATAAACTGAAACACCATCCATGAAAGTGGTTAAAATGTTGGCCTTTATAACATTAATTACACTACAATTTATCAGTATATTCTAATAATAATGTAGTAAATTACCACTTAGAATATGGTTTAGTCACTAGGGAATAATAAAGTAGAGTTCAACATCCTTCCACATTCAAATTAATCAAATTTTCAAAATTTTATAAGACATATCACTTTAACAACTGGTTTGATTATAAAAAAAAATTATTAATTAAAATCATTAAGTGAACGCAACCTTAATGGGTGGATACAACTTGAGATTCATGACCCTCAATGATTACAATTTAATATAATTTGTTAATATAATTTTTTTAATAGATTCTACATCAAGTATTACACTTTTTAGAGGATTCTCATGGAAATAATGTCACATGTCACAATTGTGTAAATTATAATTTTAAAAACCATTAGGGAATAAGAATATACCACATACATTATTATTAGAATGGTCCACTCATCCAATATCATGGCATGAAATGATCTAGTTTGAGAGAAATCGATGAAATGGAAAAATGCATAGAAAATTGGGTGAATTAAATCACATGAAATAAAATATGATATGAGAAGGTAAATTAATAAAGGAGTAATGGAAAGTAAAAGACTCAATATACTACATCCAATATGATGAGAAAACCTCAAGAAGAATTCTGGATGAAGAAGATCTCCCCATGCCTATAGAAAGATAGGATGAGACCTATAGGAGGGTTTCTATATGCATATATTAGGAGAAAAAAATTTGGAGTAAATAAATTAGGTGGTAGGGTCATTTTTGTGAAATATCACCTTTAATGGTGCCCATGGTTTGACTACATGGTTGGAAAAACCATTTAGTAACCATACATGGGGTACTGCATAAGAAGGAAGTATGAACTGTTCTTGTGCACAGATTAAGATACCATGCACAAACCTTTCATTTATCCTTTGTAAATGAACTATAACTTTACAAACACACATGAGTCCCAGTGTTCATAGTTATAAAAAATCAGGTGACACCTACCACCCCTCTAGTCTGGCAACATGGTTTTTTTGGAGGGTTCATAATTTTTTAAAAAATTGTGCGTCTCTACCAGCTTCTATAAATTTTGAGTTTTCAAAACCTCATGTTCCTGAAACTCATATAAACATGGAAGAGATATATTGTTCTATAACCACGTATAAAAAACAAATTTGAGTTCTATAAAACTCATATTTACATTCAAAATCTTTTTTTGATTACATTCTCATCCACCGAATAGTGAAATTCAAATTCTTTTTTAATTATACCTTAGTAAAAACAACAGGACATTACAAAGACATAATGAAATATTGTCCCATTAATATCATTCCACTAATCATTCATAATAATAAAATTCAAAAAATAAATGTTCTGTGAACTGTACCTTGTAATTATATTGTAATTACAACCCCACTACCGGGGCTTCTAATCCCTGAAACTGTATCTACCACTACTTTCCCAAAAACTAGAATCTAGGATCACATTTCAAACTCCCTCTCATTTTTATCCTCCTTGATATTCTTATGTTACCACTACACATGCATGATATGTTCTTTTTTCCATCATATCACCACCTCACTCTGACATGTGATACACATTGGTCTCTCTACAAAGGATCAACCTCTAAATCAATATCATTTTTTATCAATCATGTTTGAATGATTTGACTAAAACATACAAATCTATTAAACATGAAACACATCATGCATGAACTAATGTATTTTTGGGAAATAAAATGAATATGTTACAACTGTAACCAACTCCATTTCCTCAAATGAACTAGAATCCCATGACTCATGTTTCTATTTCTATCCCTATCGATGATGATAAAACTGATGAAATACTAATAAGAACATTTAGTCACTCATGATGAACTCCAGGGACTATTTCTTATGTTTGGTATCTGATAACAACCTATCCTTTGAAGCCACCAAAAATATATGATAAAAACCCTCTCATAGGTCTCTTTGCTAAACTTGGACTGCTTATTTCAAACTCTCCCACCTTTAACCAAAATAAGGGTGACAAAAATGACCGACCATATAAGGCCTTATAGAGATCCATCTGAATCCAAGAACAATACATTTTATTTTATTTAAACTCTGACAAGGTAACATGGTTATCCTATGATCCATTGATATCTAGAATAAAAATCATAGTTATATCTGCAATTATATGAATCATTCTATCACGTTTCCATCTTATCTAAGGGCGATACATTGTACACAGTTTCAACTAAGTTTCCATAGATTTATAAAACCCCAACCACTATTTATATCTAAAATAGGCATCACGGTCTATAAGGATACATGTTGGTCTACCAAAAAGTTTCATGATCTCCATTTTCATATAGCTTACCCAACTCATCCAAAGAGCATGTCCCTCAGATTACCATAAGGTAAACTACATTCATCAACGATTCTATCACAACACATAACAAATACGAACCTCTCTAAATCCTTATAAGACTATTAAAAAACTCTATTATCACCTCATATTGATTCCATATAGGAATTATAGGTTTTTCAAGTAATTTATCTAGTATTTGTGCTATGTATTCACACTATAGTGGGTGACGAAATGAGTTGTATAACTTTTGATTTACTTCCTTATACAAGACCTCCAAAAAATTCCTGATATCTTGAAACATCTATGTAATAATTAGATGCACCCCCAATCAAGAGGTATGTGATTATCTTATCAACTAATCAATTATTTTTAGAAACTGAAAACATTCCATGGATATAAATAACTATAATATTATCTTGAGTATATTTTATAGTGGTAATTGAATTAAAAATTCTATAAAAAATCAATAAAACAAATATAAATTGATTTCTAGCTGTATTAAAATTTTCATAATATTGCGGAAGTTTTATCAAGAGGATAAAAATTCAAAACATATATCACCTTTGTTATATTCAATGGATACTATGAAAAGAGGGTCATCACTTTGTATTAAATAATAGATTCATACACCCCATTATATTACTTATTATTACTAAATGAATCTACAATGATATTACCATTACGAAAAGAATTATTCAGCTCAATGTTGCATATCTATTAGCACTCTAAATAGTGCTATATTCAAAGGTTTATTCTCTCTATGAGAGGATTTATCAATATTTATTATGGTTAGTATAGACTAAAAAACACTCTCTAGTGAGATAGTGGTGCCAAAACATTATGGGATGGAACACATCATATGCCACCAAATCATGGGTAAGGATTTTAATCAAGGGGATTTAATTCTATTAAGAAAAGTAAATTATATACCACTGCTCATTCATTATCACCACTACCGAGACTAACCCAAAGGAATCATCTTGGTTTTTATAAACCTTAACTTAGGTTGACATACACAAACTAAAATTATATATAAAATTTATTTCATCTCTTTAAATGTTTCCTCACATTAATTAGTCCACATAAATACCCCCTTCTTGGTCAGGCATGTTATTAGCATTTTTAAGTGAGAAAATTGATAAAATAACCATCAATAATCCCTAAAAAAGTGATAAAAATTTTATCTCAATAATTTTGTTGGAGATAGACAATGATTCCATGTCTTCCAATTTCATCTAGAAAATAGATTTTCCTTCCATAGATAAAACATGACTTGGAAGGTGCACCTCTTGAATCCAGAAGTGGCACTTTGTGATATTGAAAAATAAATCATATACACAAATCATGTAACGACCCAAATTTTTATCAAATTAAATTCCCTTATTATAATTATATCATATAATATCACATTAAAACAAAATAAAAACTATATAAAAGAATAATTAATTAAATAAAAGTCATTTATAGAAGTTAAGAAGCATATACCAAAGGAATGGTATCATGACCTTTTGAATAGTTACATGACTAATATGAATAGTAAAATAGAAAATTGAATAGTAACCTATCTAATTAATGTATAGATAAAATTTATCCACCATAAAAGTGATAATATGATTTAATTAGATCATAATATAAGTAAATAAATATTTTGAAAAGTATTAATTTTGTGTTGGTGTTTTTTGTTATCCATAAATATTTATTTACCGTTTTATGATTAATTTAATAATGTAAAAGAATCATTATTTGCATATATTTTATTAATAAATTAATATTTTTTATCTTATCATCATAAGATATTTTTAAGAGACCTTAGTTAATTATTCAAAGTGTTGTAAAATCAGTTATAATTTTAAAATATGTATTTTTCAAGTAAATAATAATTTTAATTAAAATTTAAATTTCACATATTTACAAAATTATTTTAATAAAATGGCTTCCATTTTATAATTATAAATGTTGAGAAATGGATATGGTTATTTTTTTTATTTTTCCAAAATACTTGAATTTTTTTTATTGTAAAATAAGATAATTTATAAAAAATGTAAAATAATTTAATTATTGAGTCATAGGTGATGTAGTACTACTTGATGCCCATTATATAGAACTCACATTCTCACGTTATATTATTTAGTCTCATGAGTCAACCCTATTTGTTGACTTGAGAAAAATAATAAAATAATGATTAATACGCTCACAAAACATGCCCCCTCCTCCACTATAACTACCAACCCTCAACACCTCTTCTACTCATACCTATAAGGCCATGATCCTTGTCCAAATTATGACCAATACTCTTTAAAAACCTCTCTTCCATGTCTAAGACCTATTATTATTAACAAATACAAAAAAAAATCCCATAAAAATTTTCTCAAAAAGAAGAAATCAAGAGGTAAACCCAAATTTCTTTTTCTTTTAATTTTATTTCAAATTACATTTATTTTTTTTTCGCTCCTTTACTCCCTCATCCACATGGTATGATAGATCTTGTACCTTAAATATACTATAATTTTTTTATAATAACAAAATAATTCATCATAATCTCTCTTTTCCCCTCCTTTTATACTTAAATTAAAACAATGTCTCTGATGTGTTAATTTATCACATTGACAGACAATGATGTTTTCAATTTCCATTAATATATTAAAGGATAATAAAAATCCATTTTTATGAATATAAAATATTATAATAATGTATCATATATTATTTAATGTTAAGGAATCATTGTGTACACATGATACTAAATTTTTAAACAAAATGAGTTCATTGTGATCGAAAATAACCAATGTAAATCCAAATGATTATCATTAAATTTTTATATAATGATTCAAACTCATTGAATTAAAAAATTGATATAAGATACCAAAATTACCTCTGAATGATAATTAATAACATATATGTTCAATTCTTGATATTTATCCCCACTTCTCGCGATTTTCTGTACTTGTATACATGTAAACTGATGATAAAAATCAAGGAAATCAACACCCCCAAATGATGAAATTGAATTTCTTAACCCACAAAAAAATCCATTAATGAATGTAGTAAAGTTGTAATAAATAAAATATATCTATAAAGGGTTCTATAATTATTAATTAATGAATATAATTTTATTATCCAAGACATTAAGTTCTAGTGAAGAACACATTCAAACTTAAGGTAAGAGATTCTATCTGAATCTCCTTTATTCCTTTAGGTCACTTTTTTCTCTATTTTTACCCAAATAAATTATCATTAATTTTTTATCAATATTAGAAATGTTTTTCATATTTTCCAAACTCATTTATCAATATCAATTCATCCTTATTTTTTAGGGATATACATGTTTTAAAGGTTTCTACTAAATTCTTCCCAATAAGCGAGCCCTCTTTAAAGGAACTTCCTGAATTCTTACCCATTTTTAAGTGGGAACCATAAATATTTTTATGCCACAATTTGTTTTCTAAAAATATTGGATCTTACATGAAATACCACCATGGTTCAATTATGATTTCATAACATTTTAATGAATCTTGAATTTTCTTCAATAAACTATAATAAAATGTTTTATTTCTAATGTTTCTTAAAAAATCTTTTCATATTAGTTTGACATCGCTTCATGATATATGAATATATTGCATTATTAATATCCATGTTTTATTTAAATAATACATTTCTTGTAAACCACTATGATATTCCCTTCTGATATTCCTTTTTACATAATTATGAAACCCAATTCGTTCCTTGGGTGACCCTTATGTTTATGTTTGATTATTTATGTATGGTTATTTATGTGGAAATAATATTCATGAACAAGTTTTGATGTCTCAGTCTAGAGATAAATCCAATGAATTGGTTTGTTTTTAGTCTCAAGAGATGTTATGTTTACTAGAATTGGTAGTTATCCATGACTCGTGCTCTATGTGCAACAGTCTTGGTGGTTATCCTTGACTCTTGATCCTCTATGTTCAATGAGCCATGACTCATGATAAAGTAATGTTTTATAATGATTTCAAATTTCTAGTATTACATGATTATACATTCATGACCCATAGCGGAGGAGAATATTTCATGGATACCCCAATCCCACCTAAGATAGGCTAGCGGCAGGCAACAAGCACCGAGTGGGCATATCCCACAAATGGGAGGAATTTGCCTGAGTACTTGTTTACACACAGACATAACCAAGACCAAAATTATGAAATGTAAATACACTAAGTAAAAAATGAATGTATATACTATGATACACCACATAGAGTATGATAATAGGAAAAATGGAAAGTAAACTGGTCCAGAATACAATCCCGCCAAAAGAAAAGTTTGCCAAAGTGAATGCACGAGTTCCTGAAACTCATCCACATAAAACTCTACATAAATAGTAGGTGTAGTATATAAATTTGTAGTCATAGGAGCACACCTCACCTATATAATCACTCTAAGTACCACCATGTCCTGTTCCACCTGGGACACTATCAATGTGTCGATCGTCTTCACAAGGCACAACACATGTAAGAAAATCCCATGCAGGGTTCAGTAAAAAAATAAACATCAGGAAACCTCCAATCCACAAAGAAAATACCACTATGAAATAATGAATTATATGTCAAAGGAAAAACAAAAAGTACACCACAAAGTAATCACATGAAGAATATTCAATACGGTCAGCTGACACATGTATAAGTCTAAATAATGAAGATATATATTTTAAGTTGTACTTCACATATCTCTCTGTCTCTATGACACTTGACGTGTCGATGGGACATGGGGCATTGATGGAGCATGAAACATTGATGGCACATGGAGCATTGATGGAACACAAAACATTAATGGCACATTGAGAATTGATGATCCATATAGAATTGATGGCACAAAACGAATCAATGATTCATAGAGCATTGATGATACTAAGAGCATCTATTGACCTTGAGGCATCGATGGCTCAGAGAGCATTAATTAATCATGGAGCGTTGAGGGAGCACAGAGTGTCGATGACACATGGAGCATTGATGGTGAATGTAGCATCGATGGGTTATACAACCACCATGTCACGTAGTCCCCAATATCACATAGTCACAACCATCATTAGGCTTCCTCTCATAGTGAGCTTGTTATTGGACAATCTACTCCTCAAGCCATTAGGTCGAATTCCAACTATCACAAATACTAACTTATAGTTTCTCAAAAGTATTGTCTCATTGCAAGGGTCCCAACTCTATAGACAAATTTTCAAAAAGTACCATGGTTGAAATGATATTGTTATTTTATAAAAGTTTCGGCCATGGCCTGGGCCAGGTCCAGTACGACCTGAACTAGATCGACCTGCTGGGCTCGGCCTAGCTTCTCTTAGTTCATCATGAATTGTGGGCCATCTCGGTGTACCTCACCACACACAACCCACTAGATCACATATGTAAAAACCAAATCATTGGAATAATATTTTGTTTTCTGAAAATCTATTTCATATTATGTCATAATCAATACAAAAATATATAAGTATAAATGAAATCTGACCATTGGGTTATGAGAGTTATATGTCCATTTTTCAATATGATGGTTAGAAACAATAATAATTTTTAACATTATAATTTTTATTTAAAATAGAAATAATAATTAATAACTAATGTAGAAAGAATGGTCGATGACCCCATAATGTAGACTCGATTTGTAGGGAGCCCATCTGTTGGAGCTTGGGAAGGAGGTAGTGTCACTAGGCTTTACTATGGACTAATTCCAAGATGAGAATCATCATGATAATCTTGAACGAAATCACCTAAGAGATATGTTCAAGCTGATAGAAATCACCACTGAGGAAATGTTTTATGAGCCACACCAAGATTCTATAACCATTGAAAACCATACTATTAGGACTTATGCAGGTGTTATAAGGGGCTTTGTAAAGATGACTTATTTAATTTTTTGTAATCCTTTTATATAAGTAAAATTTTTATTTCTTATAATGGTAAAATAACCTTCATTTTTGAATTTCAAATGTCAAAAAAAATATCAGATGAATTTTTAGTTTTTTTCTAAGTTTCATATTATTAATGAATATAAAAATAAGAATATTTTAAAATATTTTTTGTACTTAAAATAATTAAAACTGTGAAGTAATTTTTTTTTAAAGACATGTACAGTTGTGATTGTTTAGAAATCTAGAGTCTAATAAAATCAACATAATTTTTTGTGAATAGTAAAGTATGAATGGTAATATTACCCTTATGAATATTGATATTACCAATGGAATATTAACCTCAAATAGGTAAGTATAAATATAATTTAGGAATCATAGAGGGTAATATGATGTAATAGCATAAATAAATAACTGTTTCAGAAATTATTAGTTAAGTATAATTAATTTTTAAGTAAAAAGTGATTATACCTAAAACATTAAATATCTCATATTTTGAAAATTATTTTCATAAAATTGTGTTCATTTTTGAATTCATAACATCGATATTATGTTATGATGAATTTATGATATTTTTATAAAATGTTTTGTCTTTCGGTGAATATTAAAAATAGAGTTGACATCATAATCATGTAATGTGTAATTTTAAATGATAGATGACTCATTTGGACTAAATTTTTTTATAATGTTTCCCATGTAGCCAAAACCATGTGAAAATACCATGGGAGATCCCATGGCTAGTAAAAGTCCACCTATGAGGTGTCCTTGAAAATTAACAAAAAAACACCCTCTCATTTAATATAAATACCAAGCCATTCCTTCATTTTATTTCTTTAAAAAATCCCCCCCTAAAAGTGCTGATATTATTATCCCCAAATGATTCCTCCAAAAGTGTCCTCAAGACCTCAAGGTGCCTATATTAGAGTTTTAGATGTTACACTTCAATGTAAGGGAACCTTTCACCATACTATTTCTGTCAAGACATATTTTTTGTTATTTCATTTAAATTCCATTTTCATATGTTGGGGAATATTATAATTTATCCTTATTTATATCCAATTTTTCCAAATTATGAGATACCATTTTCTCTCTCATCAACTAATTTTATGTATTTTTAAGTGACATCGTTATGCTGCCGAATTTTCATAAGGGAATTCCCAACTTCTCTTTTTTTTATTTCTAGTTATCTTTTATGAAGAAGGTCATGAAAATTTCCATAAAATGTTCTTATATAAATGTTATTATGTATTTATATTTTATTATGAATTTATTATGATTGGGTGAACTCTAACCCCTATCTTTTTAATGTTTTTTAAAACCGTGTTGCATAGCCATTATGCTGTAGATATTTGGTTTCAAAATCTCTCTCTTTTTATCAAAAAATTATTTTATATTAACAATATGAATACCAAAACCTCTTTCATTTATAGGGATATTTATCATGATATAAAGAATATTTTTTTTGGACTTCTTATAAATAAATTTCGCATTCCCATTATGTTCATTATAAATGACATAGTGATCGTGTTTTTATACACTTTTTAAAGTACCATTATTTTGATATAAAACTCTTTTATTTTATCCTATGTTGGTTATTTATGAAATGTTTGACTATGATCTATGTGGATCACATGAAAATAAATACATATTAAGGGTATTCCCTGATATCACACCAATTCATTGGCTAATGAAATTAATCTCCGGAGATGGAATGTTTTACGATACCATGGTGACTAACCTTGGTAATGTTTATGACACCTTGGGGATATACCATGTTGATATGCTTATGAATATAAAAATTAATTATTTTATCCACATTATCATGATATTTTTAAATTTATTATTATAATTATATGTCTCTTCTCACACCTATGTTATATTTCCTTATGTTCTTATTGTATTCTCTCAAGTTCACATGTAAACTGTCTTCCATGTTTTCCCTTACTGGGCCTTATGATAACCATTTCCTTTTATGTATATTCGTAGGTTATGTGATGCATTAATTTTTCTTAGGATGAAGATTTCATGAATCCATTAAAGAGAATTAAAATAATTTTATATGTTTTCATGTATTATGAACATTTTTTCTAAGATAGTAGACATTAAAGATCCTCTATTTGTAAAATGAAATGAAATGTTATGTAAAAAAATGTGGGTTTCCATAGATTGTATCAAAGGATTTTTTTTTATTTTTGGAAATTATGATATGAATTCCTAGAAATAACCCTAAATAAAAGTTTAAATATAGAAAAATATTCCGATATTTTGGTGAAATATTAAGTAAGTGGTTTTGAAAAAATAAATCCCTATCTAGATACAATCAAGTAGATTAGGCTTTGGACGAGATGTATCTAGGTGTAAATCGAAAAAAACAATTCTATGAGCTAGACTTGAATAGGAAATGGTTCACGAAAACTAGCCTTTATGGACTCTTGGTTTGCAACACGAGGGGGATATTTCTGGTTAATAACGAGATTTTTATCAATCATTTTGAAGGATTTATAGAGAAATGTAATTATTATTAATGAATAATATGTTTAATCATGAAGTATTAAGGCATAAAAATAATTTACATATAAAAGATTAATAAATGAAATATGGTTCTCTATATGGTATTATTATTATAGAAAATAGATGGAAATATGAGGAACCATGAAAATGGTGACCGCAATAGACCATGAACTGACGACCCTCCGGTGGAAGCCGAGATGGAAACATTCATGAGAATGATGAACTAAATTACTAAAGTTGTGGGAAATAACTTGAATCAAACTGAGAGACCAATTTCACCATGATGGAAAAAACTTTCTATTGAGTCTTATATCCATCAACGAACACCAACATTCGGTGGATCTACTAACGCATTGATTTATGAATAGTGGATTAGCATTATTGAAAATATATTTTCTCTGCTCTGCTATTCAGAACAATAGAAGGTCACCCTGGCTATTTACTTCTTATATGGATAATCTAATCAATGGTGGGAACTAATTAAAAACACGAGGCCATGAGTGTATGTTTAAGCAATTTAGTGGGAAGTGTTTAGAGGGATATTCTTCAATAATATTTTCCCTTGTTTGATGTGAAAAAATGGAGAAGGAGTTTCTAGAATAGAAGCAGAAGGAGAATGAATCTATTGGAAGATACGAGATAAAAATCACAATACATTACTATTACACCTCAAGATTTCTCCAGGATCCTAATGGGAACATTTATAGAATCTTTGGTGGACTAATACCTCATATATGGAAGAATCTATCCAACCGAGACTATGATAGCTATGTGGAGATCGTGTGGAGTGCTATGAAAGTCGAACTAGAGATTGAAATATCATGCAGAATTTTCATATTGAGGTGAAGCCTCAACAACCCAACACTAATAAAAAATAGAATATGGTGCATACCCAACTTGAAGTCCAATTATTTATGTGTGGGTTTCTTGGAAACTTTTCCAATCACAGTTTAAATCAGAGGGAAGTGGAGGGAAATCACCATCTGCCTCAAAAAAGGTCATAGGAGAAAGGTCGTGCTTTTTCAATCTAAACGGTTGAAGTTTATGCTCCAAATTATATGGTGGTAGGTAATCATGTTGTCCTATCAAATATATCATGTACTTTGTATGATTCTAGTTCTATGCATTCCTTTATTTACTCAATGTTTTAAATGAAATTAGAATCAACCCCTGAATTATTAAAACCAGTGTTATCAGTCAAGACTGATGATGGTATTAACCAAGTATCATCAGTGTTTAGAAACTCTAGTATTTACATTAGTAAGAATAATCTTATCAAAAATCTATTAGTCTTTCACATGGTGGAATTTCACATTATACTAGGGATGGACTGGCTCTCAAGGTATAATTCTAATATCAAATGAAGAAGCAAAGAAATATCAGTAGTTTTGAATGGGAAACTAGGAAATGTTTAGTTATCTTCAATGAAGAGATTTCTTAATCAGATATTTTTCTTAATTCACCCAATATAGCCTTCTTTATGGAGTTGTTTGGTGAAAAAGAAGAAATAAATCATGGTATAATGATAGAAAATTTCCTCATCACCCAGGAATACATTGATGTATTTCTTGAAAAGTGACCCGAGCCTCCCCCAGAAAGAGAGGTAAAGTTCTCCATTGAACTCATAACAAGATCTTATTCAATAACAAAGACCCTGCATAGTATGGAAAATATATAGCTAGAGGAATTAAAGAAGAATCTTCCTGATCTTTTGGAGAAGGGGTATATCCAAATGAGTGTCTCTCTTTAGGGAGCACCAGTTCTATTTGACAAGAAGAAGGATGGATCAATACAGTTATGAATTGATTATATAGAACTTAACAACATCACATTAAAAAACAAATACCATCTTCCATGAATTGATGACTTATTTTACCAACTTCAGGGGACTCAATTCTTCTCTATGATTGATCATCGATATGGTTATCATCAATTGAGGGTGAAGAAAATATATATTCCAAAAACGTCCTTCCAATCAATACAAGGGAATTATGAGTTTGTTGTTATGACCTTGTCTTGACTATTTCTCCTACTATAATTATGGATTTGATGAATAGAGTTTTAAAGTTGACCATGACAACATTGTGGTAGTTTTTATTGATGATATTATGATATATTCAAAATTCACGAGGAGAATGTGGATCAACTAAGGGTTATTTTGAAAATTATATTGAAGGAGAGGCCTTTTGGAATTTTCAAGAAATGTGAATTTTTGTTATAACATATTTCATTCTTAGGGAATATTGTATCCAATGAAGCAGTCACAATTGACCCTACAAGGACAAAGGTTGTAGAGGAGTGGCCTCAGCCAAAAACAGTAACAATGATTCGTAGTTTCCTTTGATTAGTAGGGTATTATAGGAGGTATCTAAAAGTTTATTCACAAGTTTATAATCCATTAACCATTTTAACTCATAAAGGGGTCAGGTTCTTCTGAAAAAAGGTGTGTGAGAAAAGTTTCCAAGAGCTGAAGAATATATTGGTTACTAAACCCATGTTAACTCTACCATCAAGCAGAGAAGGAATTTTTATTTTTAGTGATGCATGTATAAAAGGTATTGGGTGATTCCTCATGAAAAATTATAAGGTGATTGCTTATTAATCTTGATTGTTGGAGACTCATGAGAAAACTTATCCTATGCATGATCTTGAGCAGGCTGCAGTTGTTTTTGCTCTAATTATATGGAGGAACTATCATTATAGGGAGAAATATGATATTTACAAATACCATTAAAGATTGAAGTATATTATATCACAAATGAAATTTAACATGAAACATACGAGATGGTTGTAACATCTCAAAGACAATGAATTTTATATTAATTATCATCCTGAAAGTGAAAACAATGTTATTGACCCATTATGTACAAAATACCCAGTTGTTATGTCCGTGATGAGGATTCAAAGAAATCCCTTGATCCCATATATAGTAAAAATGGACATGGGAATTATAAAAGAAGAGAAATAATCAAACCTATCCCAAATTATATCTCAACCATCATAACTAGAGTAGATCAAGAATTCTCATAATGAATATTCTTAGTTACAAAATACATTTGAGGGTGTGAAGGATGGAAAGTTTCTTTAATTAAATATTGTTCATGAAGGTGTACTAAAATTTCATACAAGGATATGTGTTCCATCTATTCCAGAAATAATGAAGCAACTGATGGATGAAACCCATAGATCAACATTATCTATACATCCTGGAATCAAAAAAATGTATAGGGATATTCATGTTCATTATTGGTAAGATAATCTGAAAAGGGAGAATTATGACTACAGTACAAGGTGCCTGGAATGTCAGCAATTGAAGCAGAGAAAAAAAATTCATAAATGGGTTTTACAACCACCACCCATACAATCATGGAAGTGGGACAATATCACTATATAATTTTTCATTTGTCTCCTATGAACATCAAATAGAAACATTTCTATATGGGTTATAGTGGACTGTCTCACTGAGACTGCCCATTTTATCTTCAGTTGGAAAAATTTATCTCTTCATCAGCTTGCTAGGATTTACATGAAGGAGGTGGTAAGGCTTCATGGAGTTCCAATTTCTATCTTATCGGATCATAATACAAATTTCGCATCATAATTCTAGATAAGTATTCAACATTTTCTATGTATGAAATTGTATTTCAGTACATCCTATCACACCCAAAATGATAGAAAATTTTGTATGACTAATCAAAAACTTGATTGGATGCTAAAAACATGATCAATGGATTTTAAAGGTGGATGGTATTGACATATCCCATTATTTGAATTCTCTTACAACAATATATTCTACTCTAACATTCAAAAAATCCTATGAAGGTATATATGGGAAGTGATGTACAACTCCTCCTTGTTGGGATAGAGCTTGTGAGAGAAAGCTTCTTGGGACTGATCTTGTGAGAGAGATAATAGAAAAGGATCATGACATCAAGTAACACATTAAGGTTTCTCATAGTTAGTAAAATCTCTATACCAACCACCATATAAGGGACACAGAGTTTGATGTTGGTGACAAATTCTTTATTATAATTTCACCTTGGAAGAGATTCATGAGGTTTGGGAAGAAAGATAAGCTCATCCCTAGGTACATTGGCCCCTATGAAATACATTATCGCAGAAGAGAAGGGGCTTATCAGCTTGCACATCCTCAAAATCTAGTAGAAATTATTTATCTCTTCACATATCCCTCTTGAGGAAGTACATTCATAGCGATTCACATGTACTAAATCCAAATGTGGAACAACTAAAATATGACCTCTCATGTGAAGAGCAGTCATTGGAGATCTTGGATCGTAAAGAAAAGATTCTACACACCAAGAATACCTACCTTGTAAAAGTTTGGGGGAGGAACTATGAATACGAATAAGTCACATGGGAACCAGAGAAGTCTATGAGGAAGAAGTACCCACACCTTTTCTTTTCTGAGGGTACTAGCTGAAATTTAGGTGATGAAATTTCATAAGTGGGATAATATAATTATCTGGACTTTTGAAAAATATTTTGTTCCAGGAACATGTATGTCTTACTATGATGTAATAACTTAAAAATATATAAGTATTAATGAAATGTGACCACAGAGTTTTGACCGTTATATCACCATTGGCCAATATGACCATTGGAAACTATAATAATTTATAACGTTATAATTTCTTTTTCAAATAGAAATAATAATAGATAAATATTTCTGAAAGAAGAGTTGATGTCCTCATCCAGTAGACTTGGTCCGTAAAAGACCATATATCAGAACTTGGGAAGGAGGTAGTGTCACTAGGCTTTGCTCTGGACAAAACCCAAGCTGAGCTTCTACATGTTAAAATTGAACAGAATCATCTGTGAGAGATGTTAAAGTCGATATAAATCACCACTCATGCAATGTTGTCTGAGCCGCCCCATGATTTTATCACCATTGCACACCTTACTCTTAGGTCATATTTAAGTGTTATAATGGGATATGTAATGAGTCCTTAGTTACTTTGTGTAATCCTTTCGTATAAATAATATTTTAATTTATTATTATGGTAAAATAACCATTATTTCCGAATATCAAATATCAAAATAAATATAGGATGAATTTGTAGATTTTTTTCTAAGAAATTTAATATTACTCATGAATATTGAAAAAAGAGTTGTTTAAATTATTATTTATCCTTTAAATAATTAATAATGTGAAATAATTCTCAAAAAATAGACTTATAATGTTGTGATCAGTAAGAAATCTAGAGTCTGATAAGATCAAAATAATTTTTTTGAGAATATTAAACTATGAATAGTAATAATACCCTTATGAATAGTAACATGACCAATGAAATAGTAACCTCACCTAATAGTGTATTGGTGGCCTCTCCGAAGGTTCCTCAAGGCGTGATCAAATCTATTGACAAGATACTTGAAAAATTTATGTGGGATCCCAGTGTGGAGGGCTGGAGGAATTTGGTTGCATGGGGAAAATGGCAAAGCTTGTGTGCGAGGGAGGAATTAATGTGAGAAACCTGAAAGATGACCTCTACTACATGCATGAGAGGCTTGCAAGAAGCATTCTGAATCTTAATACTCTTTCTGGGATTACCATGCACAGGTATGGTTCATTCCTTTGGGGTCCATAGCAGGGGAATTGATCCTCGCTCTTATCGATGGTTGGCCCCATTGTTTCTATTCTCCAACCTTTTCCCAATGGATTGTTCTGGATGCAGATGTCTCCTTATGGTACTAGGACTAGTGTGGATCCATGCTCAGGTTCCCAAAGTGTCAGGTCTCCAATATCACCTTCAGGGAAGCTAGCCGGTTTCTCGCTTTTATTGAAATGGTGTTGGATAAGGATCATCAAGACAGCTTCCATCTCATAGAGGTTAATGCTTAGGAGGACAAATGTGTTTTCATATCCTCTTCCCCGGGCCTCTTCACATCCTAATATTTCTTCCACATTGTCCAAGGATAGGTTCATAATGATTAGTGGGATGAGATCATTTAGGAGAAGAATATACCCACCAAATTCAATTTCCTCACCTGGAGGATGAGGAACATAACACACCCGATAGAAGATAATATCCGCAGGTGTGGAATTCAGCTAGCATCCAGGTGTGTGTGATGTATTGTACAGAGTGAGGAGTCCATTTCACATTTATTCATTAGAAGTGAATGGGACAGTGAGGTGTATAAGTTTCTTAGTGTATTCACGGAATTCCCTTCCACGGCTGTGGATAGCCATCTATTTGTTGACCAATGGTTTCAAGGCACAGGGGAAAGAGATCATGAGCGAGTGGCGCACTTCGGGGTGTTGCATGCATGGTACTGGGGTTTATGGATGGCACATAATAGGTTGAGGCATGAGGGAGTTCCACTGACGACCCAGACTATCAACCTTTTGGCTAAGAATTTATTGATTGATTTGAATAAGGATGTTAGGGCCTCAAAGTATACTCCATCTATGAACAGATTTCAGGCTAGTGGTAGTGAGGTCTCTACGTGCAGTAACAGGAGGTGTGAATGGGAATGCTGGCAGGTGCCTGCTATGGGACTAAATATGAACATCGATGGTTCTTGTTTGTTGGGGGATGCACGTGGAGGTGGAGTAGTGTGAGATAGTAGTGGATCGCTCTAATTGGCTTTATCGTCCAGATTTGGTCCGAGGACGTCCCTTCCAGCGGTGGTAGTGGAAATGCATACTGGCATTATGTTATAAAGGAAAAAAGTGTTAGAACATTCTGATGTGAATACTAACTCTATGATTGTCCACAATACCTTGAAAGGGTATGAAGACGCACCTTGGTCGATCTATTACGTGATAAGAAAATGCAGAAATATACACAATAGAAATGAGCAGGTGCTTCATACCTGGAGGAAGGGGAACATGGTTAAAAACTACTTGGATTTGGTATATTGTTCAAGCACAGAGGAGGTGTTCCTTCACAATGAATCCATCATCAGGGAAGAGGAGATCAAATTTATTAAGGGGGATGTTCTCGGGCAACATTACATTAGGCCATCTTAGATAGGGCCACTGTTAAAGGGGGTGAGGGTTTGGTGGTTTTCATGCTTCTCTTATGTTTGTTTCTTTGTTTTTTTATTTCTATTAATAAAAATAAAATGATGCTGATAATGATGATGATATATAAGAATAAGTAAATTACTGTTTTAGAAATTATTAGTTATGTGTTAGTATTTTCCACGGTAAAAAGTAATTTTACCAAAAATTAAATTACTCATATTTAAAAAATTATTTTCATAAAATTGAGTTCATTTTTGAATTCAGAACATTGATTTTAGGTTTGAGTGAATTTAGGATATTTTAATAAATGTTCTCTTTTTTTGTGAATATTAAAAATAAATTTTTGGAGTTTTCGATGTGTTTTTTGACATCATAATGATAAAAATATGTAATTTAAAATTATGGTAGACTAATTTGGATTAATATTTTATATGAGGTGTTCTATGTGGTCAAAACAATATGAAAGTACCATGGGAAATCCCATGGTTTTTTAAATACCACAGAGGATGTGTCCTTGAAAATTAATAAAAAACTCTCTCTAATTTAATATAAATACAAACTCAATTATTCCTTTTATTTCAATCAAAAAACATCCCCCCTAGAATATCTAATAGTATTACCACCCCAAGGATTCCTCATAATGTCTCTTCAATTCTTCAAGGTCCTGATCATATGGTTTTAGAAGTTATTCTTCAAGGTAAGGAAACCAATCACCCTTCTCTTGTTGTCATGACTTCTTTTATATTATGTCCTATTGTTTCCATTTTCTTATTTTGGGGTATGATATTCTATATCCTTGTTTCCATATTTTTTTTTCAAATTATGAGAGACCATTTTCTCTCTCATCATCTGATTTTTGAAATTTTTATGTTACATCGTTAGGCGGCTGAATTTTTGTAATGGAATTTGTACCTTTCTTTTTTTCTTTCATGTTCTATTTTATGTGTTATGTCTTGAAAATTTCAATACCATGTTCTTATCTCCATGTTATTTTTTCCTTATAATATATTATGTATCTTTTATTAATGGATGACCTCTTTCCATTAGCTTTTTAATGTTTTTTAAGTCTATGTTCTGTAGTTGTTATGTTTCAGAAATTTCGACTTAAAATCTATCTCTTTTTATCAAGATATTATTTTATTTTCCTTATATGAATACAAAAAAAATTAATTTCCATGTTTATTTATATTGAAATAAAAACTATTCATTTTATTCTATAATTTTCATACATAGATACCTTGTTCCCTTTTTTGTGGGTTATAAATGAAATAATGATCATGTTTTTAAATGGTTTTTAAAATTCCATGATTTTGATAGAAAACCCATTTCTTTTATTCACTATGGTTTATTTATGAACTATTTGATTATGATGGATGTGGATCATAAGAATATAAATTCATATTAAGGTGTTCCCTGATAGCACTCCAAAGCATTGTGTGAAAAAATTAATCTCTAGAGATGAAAAGTTTTACAATACCTTTGTCAATAACCATGGTAATTTTTATGATGCCTTGGGGATGGACCTTTGTGAAATGATTATGAATGTATAAATTAAATGTTTTAGACAAATTTTCAAGATATGAGTCAAGTTATTATTATCATGATATGTATCTTCTCATGCGTTTATGATATTTACTCATGTCCTTATTGTATTCTCTCAAGTTCACATGTAAACTGTTTTCATTGTTTTCCCTTAATGGGAGTTTTACTATAATTTTTCATTGATGTATAATCTGATGTTATTAGATGCATTAATTATGTTTGGGATGAAAATTTCAAGGATAATTTCAAAAGTATTAAAATAATTTTATATGTTTATGTATTATATACCTTTTTTCCAAGATAATATAATTTAATGATCCTATGTTTGTAAAATGAAAGGAAAATTTATGTAATAAAGAGGGGAGATTCCAAAGATTACTTCCACTAGGTCAACACAGCACTACCACAGTCAATGCGGTAATTTTCCATGTCTTAGCTTCCTCTTGGCCTCACCACCACTGCTGGTTCCATGTGACCCACATGCCATGTTACCTGTAAGTGTTGCGGCCGCGTGCTACAGATCGTGGTCACCATTCGTGGCCCGTGGCTACTGCCCATAGCCTATACTCCCATGATCTCCCTTTTATTTGGTCCTAGCATGACCATATCCTACATCTATTTTAAATCACCCTACCGACGACCCATCCTACCGCACTCCAATAGATCTGGAATCCCTTATTGGGCCAATACTGCCTCTACTACTGGCCACCCTACCGACGACCTTGCCCTATCGCTCTACTCCTGCATCGGTCAGAGCTGCCACCACCTTCTTTTGTTATATCATATATGATATTCCATCATGTAATTGTTCCTCAATTTGAATTTCTCACATAGTGTTTCAAAGGAACAAGAAGACGGTGTAGAACATGCAAATAATAGGTAAAAAACAGAGGAAGAAAGCAAGAGGTTGATGGGAGGGAAAGGCACAAGGAACACTCAAAGAATATATATTGGCCATGTTTGTTTCAGAAATTATCCATTCATGTTAATAATGTCACAAAAAAAACATATTTCTAATTCCCCTTGAAACCCTTTAAGATGTCATCCATCCCAGAAGAATAAACAAACCACATGTCGACTAGTTCATGGGCTCGTCTGTGTTCGTCATTTAAATCTAGGAGGTGAATGAAATCAAAAAGTAAATCCATTTATCCGACAAGGCTTCCTTATTACTTCTCCATTCCTTCATGTTTTAAAAATCACAAACACCCTATCTTAAGGAAAATTACTTTTCCACTCATATTTTCCTTAATAAGAAAAAATTTCCTTCCCGAAGGAAATGTATCCTTACCTATTTTTAATTGTTCGTATTTTAGTATCTCTAAATCTAACTCTTTTTATTCTTAAGTGTAAAATTCTATTTCACATATAAAACCTAGAAATTCTATAAATTATTAGATATAGATTATTTAGTTTTCTAGGTCTGAATTCATATTCTGAAATTCCTCAGAATTCAGGTCCCAATTCTCTGAAATTCAAACTCTGAATTCTTAGAAATTCAGACACCGAATTCTTTGAAATTTAGGTTACAAATTCCTTATAATTGAGGTTATTAATTCATTATAATATAGGTTATGAATTCATTAGAACTCATACTCTGAATTCCTTAGAATTCAGACTCTGAATTTTGTAGAATTCAGACTCCAAATTTTCTTAGAATTCAGACTCGGAATTTATTCGAATTCAGTCTCCGAATTCCTTAGAATTCAGACTACAAATTCCTTAGAATTCAAACTATGAATTCCTCAGAATTCAGACTCTGAAGTATACATAATTCTGATTCTGAATTCCTTGAAAAACAGAATCTGAATAACCCTGAAAGATAGACTTCGACGTTTTACTTTATTAGACTCCGAATTTTATTTTTCCTTAGACTCTAAGAAATTTATTTGGCTGAGCAACCAAATTTTAAATACTCTTGTTATAGTAATAAAACAATGTCGTGCATTCTATTTCTGACTAACTATTTTTTAAGTGACACGTGTACACGTCACTCAAAAATTCAAGGTAAAATATGAATGTTGGAGGAGGGATCCGACTTTTAGTGATGTTCATATAAATTGGATCTCATTTGAACAAGCTCAATAATACTATAAATTTGACTGTTTCATAACTCTAGAGATTACATGCTGAACTTATTTCTAAAGAGATGGACTCTCATGTTTTGTGCGTACTGAACATCTTGTTCAGATTGCATCGTATGACTCTTATTTTTTCTGTGTACAATCATGGTATTCTAGGGATAATAAGACTAAGGTGCCTACTACTTTAAAGTTCAAGGAATTCCTTGAAAATGAAGACAGAGGTGAAACTACCTTTATGTTTGAGGACATTCGGGAATATAAAGAAAGACTATGATATTCCTATCAAGGGCTTACCCTTGTGTAGGTAAGGCAAAATTTCCTGAAAGTATAACTCAAGGGACCTATATCCATGGTTGTTGGATACCCACTATTTGGGTTAAAATATTTCATACTTTTTATTTGTATGGTTTCATGTTTGTTTTCCCGTGCATTTTTATTGATAAAGAAAGTATATATATCATTTAATTTCTTGCACTTGTACTCTGATTAGTAAGATTCTACATGCTTTAAGTTAGAAATTTTTTCCTTGTAAATATTTCTCAAGGTTCATTTCCAGAACAATATTTCTAGAATCTAAAATGTTTGTAGAACAAAGAGGTCTTGTGAATTTACCATGTTTAACATTGTTAAACAATAGTAAGGTTTATACCAACATTAAATGTTCTAATGGAATTTTTTAAAGTATAGAATTCACCCTTCTCTTGTATATTGAGCATATACATCATTATTTCGATCTTACAATTGGTATCAGAGCAGGTCTCTAAAATACTTACATTCACATATAAGTTTTCTTGCTCAATTTTCTTTTGTTCTATTTTTCATGCTTAGGATTTTTATCCTTGTTTACAAACTATTATTACAAACAAGTTTTTGTGGAAAGATATTTTATTATAGATGAAAGGAATGAATGTTGGTTCAATTGAAAATATTAATCCTAATAGATCACCTATATATTATGAAAATGATTATGAATATTGGAGAGATCTTCTGAAGACATTTTTTATTTACACTGGATTGGACAACATTATAATACTATCTAGAGATTACAATATTTCTGATAAGTAAGTCATAACATTTACTAATCAAGAAAAGTCAGAATATCAAATTAACTATAATGTATGAAATACATTGTTGTGTTCCATGACCAGGAATATATATAACCATATTTCTTATTGTGAAGCTTAAAATTTTATTTGGAAGAAATTCGAGGTCTCTCATTTTGGTACATCCAATGTTATCGACACTAGAAGAGCTATGCACAGAACCAAGTATCATAGTGTTTGATTTCCTTATGAAGAACTAGTTCTTAAGGTACAACAAAGGTTTATGACCATTGTTAATAGTTTACAATCTATGGGTGAAAAAGGTTTAGATGATGAGGTTATTGTGGACAAGATTATTGATATCATTCCTAATTAGTGGGAATCCAAGGGGACAACTATAGATGAGAATAGGAAAGTCTCACCGATTAAACATGATGAGATTTTTTAACTATTCTTCAACATAAGGCAAGAATGGAATTTGTTGTTGATCTAAATAAAAAGAATAATGGAAATGGATGTTCTTCTTTTACAACTACCTCAATTCACATGAAATCCAAGACTCCTGGGAGAGTGACAAGATCCAAATCTAAGAGGACTGTTTTTCTATCTGAATCAAGTTAAAGTGAACACTCTGAGAATGAACTAGCTAATATTGCTCAGAGGATGAACATTATAGTTGGGAAGAAAGAATTTAATCATATTTATTTGAAGAAAGTAAGAAAGGATAAGAAAGAATCTGAAGTTACTTATTATGAATGCAAAAGAGAAGGGCATTTAAGGCCAGATTGTCCTATGCTTAACAGAAAAGACTGAAAGGAAAAGAATTCTGAGTGGAATATAAAGAAGTCATACAAGGTTGTATCTAAGAAAGTTTTGAAATCCAATGACACCAAGAGTACTAGAGGTGGTGACTCACCTGAAAAATCCTATGAGTGCGAATCTTCTGGTTAGAATAATCTTGGTTTACTAGACAAGATACCTATTAAAAATCATTGATTAATTGATAAGTTACACAATCGAAAATCCATAACCGATGTATCCTTGGATGCTAATTATAGTGATAGAAAATATTATGAATCCTTGGATGAAGAATCTTCTTTTGATGAAGATAATACTTTACCTACTTATGAAGAAGCTTCTAGGTTTTCTAAACTCCTTGAGAATGAATATTATAAAGTCAAGAAAAAGTTTGATAAGGAAAATTCTAGGATTTCTAGTCTTACTAAAGAAATATCAGATCTTTCTAAAGACCTTGAAAAGAAAATCATAAATTTATAAATTATTTAAGAAAACCCTTAACGAAGTTAATTATGAGAGGGATAAACTTTATAAGGATAAAAAAAAGTAATTCCTAAGAAAGATGTTTTAGAGACTAACTGTAGTTCTAAAACTAATATTTTTTAGGATAAAATAATAGTTATTAGAATAAAGTCAGAAATACTTTCTTTAAGGAAGTGTTTGTCAAACATTACCTTAGGTACGTAAAACATTGATCAGATGTATTCCCAAATTCTACCTCTAAAGAATAATTTTGGATTTGGTTATAATAAATCAAAACAGTTTTTAGTAACAATTATTTTTTTCCTTAAAGTGATTCATTATGCACTATGTGTCACTATGGTTGGAAGTGGGAAAAAAATAGTTCCTTAAAAATACCTAGTCTTTAGGTTCTCATAAAACATTTTTCTTAAAAAATCTTATTCCTAAAATTTTTCTTTTTGAAGTTTCCAGATCCAAGATTTTTTGGGTTTTGAAAGTCTAAAAATCTTATTTTCATGAAAATAAAGATATTTCCAACAGAAATACATGGTACATGGATATTGGAAGTTCCTGGCATATGACTGGTAACAAATACATCTTTTAAATGATTATTTAGATGAAATGTGGATAAGTAACTTTTAGAGATAATGATCAAGGAGAAATTATTGGTATTGGTATCATTGTTCTTCTTGGAAAAACATTTATTTCAAAAGTTTTATTTGTTAAGGGTTTTAATCACAACATTATTAGAAAAATTAAATTATGCGATGAAGGTTACCTTGTGAATTTTAGGAATGACAAGTGTTTAGTACACAATTCCAAGGAAGAGATTATTCTTTCTTCCCATAGGCGTGAGAATGTTTACACACTAAACGTAGAAGACCTTAGAAGCCATGATCTACCTTGTCTTAGTAAAATGGAAGATCATTCTTGGTTATGGCATAGAGGGTTAAGAAACTCTATCCTTAGGAACCTATGGAAACTCCATAAGAAAAGACTAGTTAAGGATCTACCATAGCATATATTTTATTTTTCAACAGTTTGTGATCCTTGTCAATATGGAAAGCAAGATAAATCAAGTTTTAAATCAGTTTGTGAAGTCTTAACCACTACTTTATTACAATTAGTGCCTATGTATCTTTTTGGTCCAACATAAACTGGAAGCATTAGAGGCAAATATTATGTATTTGTCTTAGTTGATTATTACTCTAGATTAACATTGGTGTATTTTCTAGTAAATAAATATGATGTTTTTTCATTATTTCAATGTTTTTAGAGGCCAAGTTAAAAATGAGAAAACCCTTTCTTTCAAAACTATTCATAGTGACCATGGATTAGAATTTCAAAATTTTGACTTTGAATCTTTTTGTAGAAGAAAAGGGATTACTCAAAACATCTCAGTACGAAGAACACCTCAACAAAATGGTATTGTTGAACGAAGAAATACAATTCTTCAAGAGATAACTAGAACCCTATTGAGTGAATATTCGGTAGCCAAAAAGTTTTGGGCTGAAGCTATAAGTACTTCTTGTTATGCTATAAATCTTGTTTTGATTAGATATTTTCTTAATAAAATTTTTTATGAGTTATAAAATGGTAGAAAACCAAGACTTTCCAACTTTATGGTTTTTGGTATGAAAGTATTCATTATGAATACTAAAGATAATATACTCAAATTCACACCAAAATCTGATGAAGGAATTTTCTTAGGCAACTCTACAACTTATAAGGCTTATACAGCTTTCAATAAAAATACTTTTACTGTTGAAGAAACAATACATGTTAATTTTATGAAAATGATCATTTTTTTTCAAAATCCTCAACCTACATCTTCAGATTTGTTTTGAAAAGCGGATTATCAACCCTTGATAGAAGATCCTTCAGATAAGAAAAATGTTCAAGAAAATGTTTCTAAAGCACTTACCCTGGAATACTTCCTACCATTCATTGATGACCAGGTTTTAACAAATCCAAATCAGTTGTTTCTTAAGAATCATCCCTGTTATAGTATCATTGGTGATATAAATCAACCTATAATGACTAGGAGGTTCTTAGGAATTGAAATAGAACATCTATCTTTCCTTTCCCAATTAGAACAAAAAAGAACTGATGAATCTTTAGGTTATGATGATTGGATAAAATTAATGAAAAATGAGAAAAATTAATTAGAAAGGAATAATGTCTGGACCTTGGATGAAAGACCTAAGGAAGCTTATGTTGTTGGAGTAAAATGGGTCTTTAGAAATAAGTGTGATGAAAATGGAATCAAAGTAATAAATAAAGCTAGATTGGTTGCTAAAGTCTATAATCAACTATAAGGAATAGACTATGAAGAAACCTATGCTCCAGTAGTTATACATGAATCCATTCATATTCTACTTGCCTTTGCAGTATTCTTTAATTTCAAACATTTTCAAATGGATGTTAAATGTGCTTTCCTTAATGGTTATGTTCAATAGGAAGTTTTTGTTGAAAAAACTCCAGGATTTGAATATCCAACACATCATGAACATGTTCTTAAACTTACCAGATTTTATATTGGCTTAAACAACCCCCAAGAGCCTAGTAAGATAGACATACAAGTTTCTTACTTCAAAATAATTATGTTAATGGAAATACTAATACAACACTTTTTGTAAAGAAAGATAAGAGAAATGTTTTAATTGTTCAAATTTATTTTTATGACATTATATTTGGTTCAAATCAGTAATCTTTAACTGATACCTTTGCGGGTTTAATTAAATCTGTGTATGAAATGAGTATAATGGGTGAGTTAACATTTTTCCTTGATTTTCAAATTTCTCAAAAACTATAAGGAATCTATATATCCCAGCTTAAGTATATAAAATATCTTCATAAAAAGTATTTATATGACATCACTAAGAGTATAATTACTCTCATTGGTACCTCAAATTTACTTGATCTTGATGAAGTAGGGAAACTAGTAGATCGAACATATTTTAGTGCTTTGATAAGAAGTCTACTTTACTTGACAGCTAGTCATCCAAAATTAATGTTTTCTGTATGATTATGTAAAAGATATCAATTCAATCCTATGGAATATCATTTAAAGGCATTGAAAAGGATTTTTTGCTACATAAAGGGAACCATGGATCTAAGACTCTTTTATACTTCAGGAAATGATTTGGTTTTAAAAACATTTTTAGATGCTAACTTTGGTGGATGTAGAATGGATAGGAAAAGTACATCCATAACTATTCATTTCTTTGGAGATTCATTAGTTTCTTGATCATGAAAAAAGAAATAATCAGTTGCACTTTCCACTACTGAGGCTAAATATGTAGCATCTGGAAGTTTTTGTGCTCAAGTGTTATGGATGCAACACACACTCATATATTATGGTATGAGTTTTACCAAAACACAAATTTTGTGTGATAATAATAGTGGCATTGCCGTAATTAAAAACCCTTCACATCACTCTCGTGAAAAACACAAAGTTATTAAGCATCACTTTCTTAGAGATCACACAGAAAAAGTAGATATCACTCTTCAATTTATTGGAACGCAAGATCAACTTATTGATATTTTCACAAAATCACTACCATATGATAGATTTTAATACCTTAAATAGAAGTTAGGAATGATAATATTAAGGTAATATTCCATATTAATTTTTTGTTGAATCTTATCTCCTTACAGTAAGAAACTCATTTTCATTGGGGGAGTACATTTTCTTGTTAGTTAATATTTTTATAGTTAAAATTTTTATAGTTTAAAAATTTTTAGTTAAAATTTTCGTTGTCAGAATTTTCGTAGTTAAAATTTTCGTAGTTAATATTTTCGTAATTAAATTTTTTGTAGTTAAAAATTTTCATATTCAAAATTATCATAGTTAAAATTTTCGTTAACAATATTTTCATAGTTAAAATTTTTGTAGTCAAAATTTTCATTCTCAAAATTTTTGTAGTCAAAATTTTCATAGTTAAAATGTTCTTAGTCAAAATTTTGAGTATCTAAAATATTTTTCGCAATAAAAATTTCAGAATCTAAATTTATTCAAAACGAATTTTCCTTATTACAAATAATATTCCTAGAAATATGAAAGGTATGTTTCTTTCCTAGATTTTCGTAATATTCTTTTACTTTTTGGTATTTCCATTTTGTTTTAAAAATTTTAGATTCACTTTTCCATAAATCAGAATGTTTTTTCTTAAAAACCTCAAAATATTGAAATCTATCAAAATCATTCTTCGGTTATCATCTCAACTATCAGATCTTCTTAAAAAGCTTTCAACCGTTGAATCAATCAAGGAAGTTGAACTGTTGCTTCAATTGCCTATATAAAGGAACCCTAATAGTCATTCCACATTGAACCCCAAGCCTTCGCGTGCTGAAGCTCTACCTCGGTTTATAAGGATGTTTTGGTTCTTTAAAGATTCCATACTTCTGAATGTATGCGGAATCCTCTTCTCAGAAAGAAATTTCAACTATTTAAGAAAACTCCTAGTGGCAGATCTACTAAGAAAGGTTCGTCGATTTGATGTTTTATGCCATGTATGATTCCATTGTTTCTAATAATATCAAGCTGAATAGTTGGGAGACTGTATGTATATCAAAACTAAGAGCACATGATCCGGTGTCTTCAGAATTGATGGTTGAATTCTATAGGATAGTTAGTTTTTTCAACGAAGGGGGAAGAGATAAATTTTCTTTCAAGGGATATGGAATGTGATACTCTCTTTCTTATAACATGACAAAAATCTGATAGGAATTCCTTATGAAGGAGAAACAGATATTTTCTCACATAAGCTACCTTGTGTAATATTCTCTTTTGAAAAGAAAAAGGTTATGGCTTGTCTTGGTTTTTCCAAGGTAAAGACTCTAAAAAGGATTCATCTCTCTACAAATATTCGGATTCTTCATTTATGGGCGCATGTTTTTCTCATTCCGGGAGAAGGGGACAAGGATACCCTGAAGAAAAGTGATATTTATATTCTGGATTTCATGGTGAACCTAAGAAAGATAAACCTGGTTAAACATATCTTGGTCATGATTGAGAATATACAAAATGGAAATCTAAAGTCTTAGATTATCATGTATCCAGCCATTCTTTCAAAAATTATGGTTCTTTTTCTTCATTCATTCATGATTCCTTGCAGTTCTAAGCTGATAAATTGTATGGTGATGCTTTTAAGTGATGATACTCTAAGGAGGATGAATATTTGATTTGGTAGTCGATCTGGAGAATTTTTTGATCTATATGAAAAAAAGATGAATATATTTCAACGAAATAGTAAGTGGATGAAATGTCTAAAAAGGATGGAAGGAAAAGGAAGTTAATGGAACTAGAAGGAAAAGAAAAAACACATATGTAGAAGGAAACTCAATACGCACCCCAAAACCCAAGAAGAAAAAGACGTATACTGATGAAGTTACTGCTAAATGGAGAGAGGACAAGAATAACAAGAAAGCAGGGTAGCCTAGTTTTGGATTTGATCTTTCTGAGGAAAAGGCCATGAAGATAATGGTTGCTGAAGATATTGAGAAGAAAAAAAAATAAAAAAAATAAAAAGAAGAAGATGTCTGAAGCTGAGATAGTTTAATCCCTTCATAAGGCTGCTGAAAAAGCCTCTGAAAAAATTTTGGTACCAGAATCTTTTTTGATAGAACCATTACCAGAGACTCTGGGATAGAATATAGTGATTCTAGAACAAGATCAAGTATAAGAAATAGTGCAATAAGAATAATTGGAAGAATAAGAAAAAGAAGATAATGGTGATACTAAAGATATAATAAATCAAGTAGAAGATTATCATGAGAAGTAGAGTCCTTCTGAGAAGTTATCAATCCGAACATTTAAAGCTGAGTCTTAAAAACATGCTAGCCCCTGAAAAGAGGATAAGGGTGATGAAAAAGTGAATATGTTGTCTAAAAATGAATTTAGCAATCATGATTTCATTCACCCAGGGGATATTGAGGCAAGAGCCGAGAAGGAAGAAGCTGATGATGATAAAATTGTTCAGCTATCAGATAGTGCACATGAATATCATTATAAAGAAAAAATCATTCCGAAGGATGATAAGGGAAAAAATGGTTGTGAAAACACCAATAAAATCTATCGTATAGAATAATGAAGTGGGTGATTTATCAAAAAGGATGGCTGTTAAGATTGAAAAAGAACCTTCACCAACCAAATTCTCAAATTTAGAATCATCTTCTCCTGCCCATGACTTTGTTGTTCAGTCTTTGAAGAAGCTAATTGGGACTATTCCAATATTCCTTAGTATAGACTCAATAAGTCAGATGCTTCAGCATATGTTAAATCGAAAATTAAAATTAGTATCCATGGTGATGGACAAATGTTTCAGTCGCAAGGAAGACTTCAAGACCATTCTCATTGGTTACGAGGCTCAAAAAATATCATACAAGAAGATGACCAGCTTCTCTAGGAAGAAAATAAATGAAATGAGAATCTTTGATGAATTTCATGATAGTTTCAAGGATTCTTTTGATACTGAAGATGTGAACATCAAAGATCTTACTAATTCTTCTAAAGAAAAGCTATATCTTGAAGAAACTACTCAAAATCAAGAAGTGAAATATCTGAATGGGAAATTATATTCACTTGTTCAGAGTTGGAAGAGGTAAGGGGATCTTAGAATTGAGATTGAAGAGAAGCATGCTAAGAAAGAAGAAGTTTTAAAGGCCCAGGATGAATCTCTTAAGACTCGGGAAGAGAAAATTAAAGACTTTGAGAATAAAACAGAAGATCAGGATGAGTTTCTCAAGTGTGCAGAAGAGGATCACAAAGTTCTCCAGATGTTAAAACTCATAGTGAAGAAGTGGATGCCGAAGGATAAGGAAAGAAAATATTTTCGTAATCTCATTAATTGTTTTATTTATTTCCTCATAAAAATTCATTCGAACATAATAGATTTTTAGTTGATCTTCATATTTTTTGGTTCTTCAGTACTAATATTTCAGGTACAATATTTTCCTTACCATTCCCTATATTTCATTTTGAAAATTACAAACGGGGAGAAAGGAATGTCAAAAAATAATACCTAGTAAAGAATAAATTTCACTAAGTAAGGGGGAGTTCATTTAAGAGCGAGTTCATCTAAGGGAAAGTTTTTATCATGAAGATGTTCGTATGTAAGAAAATAAAAAATCTCATTCAGGAAATTCAGAATACGATCCTTAGTGTTTCTAAAGCCTAAGGTGGGAGTTATTCATATTAACATTGATCCATAAGTAATGGGAGATAAGTTTTTATTTACATGCCCTTAAAATTTCTAAGTCCTTATATTGTTTTTCATAATAATGTTTGTGCTTTCCAAAAAGGGTGAGATTGTTCAGTCAATAAGGCTTCCTTATGACTTTTTCATTCCTTTATGTTTTGAAAATAACAAACACCCTACCTTTAGGAAAATTTCATTTCCACTCAAATTTTCTTTAATAAGGAAAATTATAATTCCCCATGGAAATTTATCCTTACATGTTTTCCATTGTTCCTATTTTAGTTTCTCTAAATCTAACTCTTTTTGTTCCTAAGTGTAAAATTTGGTTTATCATATAAAACCTCAAAATTCAATAAATTCATAGTAATAGAATATTCTATTTTCTGTGTCTGAATTCAGATTCTGAATTCCATAGAATTCAGGTTTTGAGTTTTTAGAAATTTGGACTCCGAATTCTATGAAATTCAGAATCTAAATTCTCTATAATTTAGTTTCCTAATTCCTTAAAATTCAGGTTATGAATTCCTTATAATTCAAGTTCCTAATTCCTTATAATTAGGATTATGAATTTCTTATTATTCAGACTTCGAATTCCATAGAATTCAGAATCCGAATTCCTTAGAATTCAGACTCCGTATTCCTTAGAATTCAGACTCCGAATTCTTTAGAATTCGGACTCCGAATTCCAACGAATTCAGATTCTCAATTCCTCGGAATTTAGACTTTGAAGTCTACATAATTCTGATTCTGATATCCATGAAAAATATAATCCGAATATCCTTTAATATATTGTTTGATGGTTTACTTACTAAGACAACAAACTTTATTTTCCCTTTGACTTCGAACAATGGATTTGGTTGAGAAACTATATTTTACATACTCATATTATAATTATAAAATGATGTCATGCATTTTATTTATAACTAACCTTTTTTAAGTGAAACATGTACATGTCCCTCCAAAATTCAAGGAAAAATATGATTGTTGGAGATGGAAGATGACCGTTAGAGATGTTCCTTTAAATTGGAGCTCATTTGAACGAGATCAATACTACTACACACATGTATATTCTATAACTCTATAGATTAAATGCTAAAGTGATTTATAAAGAGAGAGACTCTCATTCTTTGTACGTATTGATCATCTTTTGTTGATAGCTTCGTATAAATCTGATTGTTGATGTGTTCAATCGAGGGATTCTAGGGATTGGAAGACAGATGTGCCGACTACCATAAAGTTAGAGGACATCCTTTTTAAGGATGACAGAGGTGCCGACTAACTTGATGTTCGATGGCTTGCAGGGATATCAAGACAGACTCTGATATTCCTATCGAGGGCTTACCCTAGTGTGGTTAAGAAATACTTCCTCGAAAGTATAAATCAAGGGACCTTTATCCATGGTTTTTGGATACCGTATTCTTTTGGGTTAAAATATTTCATACTTGTTACATGTATTGGTTCAAGTTTTTTGTGTTGCATTTTGATTAATAAAAAAGGTATAAAATCTTATACATTCCTGTACTTGTACTCTGATTAGTAAGATTCTATACAATTTAAGGTAGAATCTTTTTCCATGTACACTTTTCATAAGTTTCATTTCTTGAACCATATTTCTATAATAAATAATTTTTGTAGAACTAAGAGGTCTTATGAATTTACCTTGTTTAATATTGTTAAACAATAAGAAGGTTTATACCAACTCTAAAGTTCCAATGGAAATTTTTAAAGTATAAAATTCACCCCCCTCTTGTTTATTGAGCATCTAAATCCTTATTTCAATCCTACATAATAAACATCCTACTTCGAGGTTGGATCAATAATTGACAATGAATGGAGTTTTGTGTCATGTTCGATCCTTGATTCGGCCAACATTCATCATCATTCATCTAAGAGGTTTTCGTCTCCTTACCTCAAAGGAATTTCCATTGTTATTTCGATAACCCTGTATTCCTAACAATAATACTTAATTTAAAATAAGAAAACCCAATGTCAAATAAAATATTTTATTGACAGTTACATCAAATTACTGACACTCACAGTTTACCTATTATGATCAATGTTGGGCTTCGTTTATGGTAAAGTAGTAGCTCCGAACACAACACTGCCATTAGATTCCTGATCCGGTCACCAATTTATAATTTATTCATATGAAAAGAAGAACGAATTTGTGCTCTTTATAAAAAAATTATCATTTTTTTCATATCATTCTAGGAACATCAGACCTCAAAATCTCACATTGTCTCAGCACCATGTGATTGAAGATTCCAATTTAATTTTAAAAAATTAAACTGGAGAAAATATAAGTCACTACATTCTTCCCACCTTAGGTATCTACATCCCCAAATGAAAAATTAGGGGTTACACAACAAAAAGATGAGGGTGATGAGAATGAATGTAAGAATCCCTCTCCCATCTGATGTCCTAGGGATTCCCATACTGCCACCAAACATGCACTATGGGGATAGAACACCCAAGAAGTATCTTCTCCAATTGATCCTCAATCTCCACCAGATACTCTGAAAAATCCATCTCATTCTCAGTTTCCATCTCTCCCATTCGATGTTGTTTTATTGTCATGCATGTACCTCCTTAGTTGCAACACATGGAAGTGATCATCCACCTAGAGCAACTGCGAGGGTAGATCTAGAAGTTAGGGAACCTCACAAACTATACTCAGAATTTGAAAATGGTCAATGTATCTCAGAGATAACTTTCCACCCCGTCTAAATCTTCGCAATCCCTGTCAAGTTGAGACCCAAAAGAACACATGGTCTCCCTCCTTGAACTCCAGGGGCCTTTGTATCCTATCAGCTTATGACTTATGGTGAATTTTTTCATTCCTCATCCACTCCTAAATGATCTTCACCTTATAGGTGGTAGCTCATACTATCTCTATACATATGAGTTCTATGTCCCTTGGGTCCTTCCATCATAGTGGTGACATGCATGGTTAACTATATAAGGCCCAAACAATGATTTACGATTTGTAGAGGAATAGATGTTGTTGTACACAAACTCAGCCAGTGTTAGGTGATCTTACCAACTATAGAAAATCACTAGGATGTAATCCCATAGTATTTCCTCAAGAACCTGTATGGTCCTCTCTGTCTGGATATCTGTGTGTGGATAAAATGTTGTGCTCAAGTGAAACTGAGTCCCAAAATCCTCCTGGTATCTCTTCCAAAACCATGATGTGAAATTACCATCAAAAAATGAGATGATCATAGATGGAAATCAATGAATTTGAACTATATCTTTCATGTAGAGGCATACGAAACTCTCTACATAACTCTCATCACAGATCTGTAAGAAGTGGTACGACATGGGGAGTCTGTCAGCGATAACCCAAATGGTATCGTTCCCCCGAGATGTATATGGTAAATCTATCATGAAGACCATAGATATCTGATCCCACTTCCACTCTATCAGCTCAAGAGGTTGGGTCATGCCTTCTAGATCTTGTTTCTCAACCATCAGTTTTTTTTCAACTGAGGAATCAAGAAACAAAATCTTCCACTGCCTTCTTTATCCTCCACCACCAGAAATTATTTCGGTTGTCCTGATACATCTTTTCGACTCTTAGACATTCTTCAAATGTGATGTATGGAACTCCCTCATGATCTCCTCCTAAAACATCACTAGTACTACTATTAATCATTTGAAGATGATGATGTACTCCCCACATTTCGAATATCGATCAGGGGAATTTCTTGTAGACATATGAGAATGTAAGGTCTCACAGTTGGCATCACATATTTGTAATTATCTAACTCACTGTAAGAGTGAAAGGGTGTAAACCATAAAATGGAGGTATGTTGTGCCATCTCCATCCACAAAGGATATCTGTAATGCATCCAACTGCTTTGACGCATAACTCAGCAACTACAAAGTGATATTCGGTTGAGAGATTCCACCTCAACCTTGCCCTTCCCAGTAGTGTATACAATCTCAAAGTCATAGTCCTAGAGGAACTCTAGCCATATTATCTATCTCATGTTGAAATCCTTCTATGCGAAGATATACATGAGACTCTTATGGTCAGATTTGATAGTAAACTACTCGCCTATCATGTAGTGTTGTAACATCTTCAATGTGTTGACTACCACAGCTAGATCAAGAGCATGGGTTGTGTAGTTATAATCATGCTACCTTAACAGGCGTGAACCATAGGCCATCACCACTTTCCCGTTAATTAAGAAACAACAAATATTGGGCCTTGATAAATCACTAAACTCCACATACTCAACACCATCCTATGGTAATATCAAGATGGGGGCTCTCATCAGCCTCTACCTCATCTTCTGAAATCACTACTGACACTTCTCTATCCAAACGAAAGGCTACCCCTTATGTGTTAAAGACTTCAAGGTTTATAATACTCTTGAAATGTTGGGTGCAACCATATTATAGTATCCAGAAAAACCATAGAAACTCCACACCTCAGTACCACACCGGGGTGTCTCCCAAGGAAGCATTGCTTCAATCATCACTAGATCTACTGATACTCCAGCATCTAATTTGAGATTTCCTAGAATAATGACCTCCCTTATCCTGAACTGAAACATCAAGAGCTTACCATATTGATTTTTCTATTAATGTGAGTCCATGACCATCCTCAAATGTGTCACATTCTCCTCCTTGGACACCAAGTACTCTAGGATGTCATCAATGAAGACCATGATGAACCGGTCAATGTAAGGATGGAATATCCTATTATGAATCCCATAGACACTACTGGGGAATTAGTCATTCCAAATGACATAACTAAGTACTCGTAGTGGCTATACCGACATTTGAAGGCTTTCTTCGGTACATCTTCATCTCGTACACATCGTAGGTGATAGCCATATCTGAGATGTATCTATTAGAACCATATTTCTCCCTTGAGCTAATCAAATTACTCTTCAATCCTTGGTATAGGATAAATATTCTTCACAGTCACCTGGTTCAGGCATGGGATGTACACACATCATCTTATGCTCCATTATGATTTCTAGGAAAAAAAAACTGGGGCTGCCCAAGGTGAAACACTGGGTCTAATGAAGACCTTCCTCTACAATTCCTACAACTATAACCTCAACACACAAAGCTCCTCAAGAGCCATCTGATATTTATGTGTAGATATCGGTGATGTCCCAGGGTAATGATCAATGAATAATTCTACCTCCGGTGGGGAGGAAATCTTGGGACATCCTCAGGAAGGATATCTACATACTCCCCCACCACTATTAAAATATAACATCTAATCTCATATGTTGTACCGTGGGTCAGGCTAGAAAATGGATGTGTAATCGACTGAACCCTCATATACGTAATATCGTCATATGTTTCATGTGTTTCCTTTTCACCATCCAAGGAAAACCTGGTCCCATCACTATGAATACAAAACACCATATACCTTAAATATTCTATTTGGGAATGAACTAAGGATAGGAATTTCATACCATAAATGACGTCATCAGGCCTTGACGTAGCCACCATTAGATTCGAACAAAAAAATATCACCCCCTATAGTAAGGGAACGTTTTCGGCATGAGTGTGTGATCATCAAATATCCCCCATCGGAGTCACATAGAATAGGGATAGATTCAATGGTTCCACTTGAATATTGAAGTCTCAAACAAGGGTCGTGTTGATAAAAGAGTGACACTAGTGAAAATAATGGATTTAACATTAGTTTTTTTTAATTTCTGACATCAGTTTTTAATAGATTTATATAAAGGAGAGGTAAAATATGAGCTTTTCAGCATTATTTTTCAAACCCCATTGCTTAAAATTGTGTCACATTTAGTGTTCAACGTCGGCTTTAAAAATTAACCGACTCTAATAAATGATTTTCTGTGTTATTTATTATAATAGTCGATGTGAAAAATCAAGTGTAACCAATTTTTCTACATCAGTTTCTTATAAACTGATGAAGAAAACCATTTTTGGTGTTGGTTAATTAAATAAAACAGCACAATTTTTTTAAAAAAAAATTCCACGCCAGTTTTTAATAAAACTGACGCCAAGTGTAATTTTTTTAGAAAATATAGAATATTACACTACCAAAATTATCAAGATATTTTTAATAAAACACACTATACAATAATCTAAAAATATTTATCATTTACTAAAAATCTATAAAAACATACATGATTTTATCTTTTTAATAAAAAATATATCTATGCATTTGTATTATAAAATAGAATTAAAAAACATATACCTGAAATTGATGACATGATCATTGTTGGTTATTATTGAATCATTAATTTGATATAATTATGTTCAAACAACTATTATAAAAAAATAATTAGTTTTTTGAACACATGTTATTAATAAAATGTAATAATATTCGAAACATTAGAATATATATACCTCAAATCATAATCACACGTAACAAATAGTTCAGAAACAATGATTGAAGATGGGTAAGTTCATTTTGGTTATAGTACTCAATATCATTAAATGTCTATAATAAAATCGAATGATATGAGATTAAAAAATTGAAAACTATGAAATAAAATATAAAAAATAATTATATAACTAGCCTAATCTAATTCAATAGTTAACTAATTTCTGATTATCTCATACATGAATCGTAGAACATAATAACCATGTTAAACATGTCCTTGTTGATGATGACACTACGGTTATAAAAAATTAACTCAATAATAAAAACCAATATATATTTATATTTATATAAATAGAACAATATAGAATATAAAAAATTACCATTACATTCACATAATGGATTGTAGTTTTTTTCTTTATTAACACGTGTTCTCTGTTAAATTTATTCCATGAAAATCATTATCATATATATGAACTATTATTACAACAATAGACATTGATAATTAAAAATTACAAGCTTATGAAAAACAAAAAAAATGCATGTCTAATAAGGTGGAAAAACATTTATAAACAATCCATGGTAAAGAGAAAAACCAATATAATGTGCATTCACTTGGGAAAAATACGCCAAACATCCAATGCCCCCTGAAATAAGAAATAATTCACAATTAATGACATTATAATCATCATTAGTTCATAATTATGTTTATGTTATTACTTATCAATAAATGGAAGAAACCAACATCCAATCTCTATATGTGATAATTTATCTCACTAATATGCAACTCTACTACGATTCTTCACATGTTCAACATCCATGGAAATGCATTCTGGATCTATAATTCCAAAATGTATATGATATTATTTTATAAAAGAAGAACTATTAGATACAAAATTTAAAGAGGAAATATAGTTATTCAATTTAACCAATATTTTTATTAAGAAAATAAATATCCAAACATCAATTTACATACATGGAAAAAAACTGCAACACATTCAGGTTGACCTCATCAAAATAAAATAGATACATAATGTCTTCTTTGAGTAATCTCAATGGATAATATCCTCTGCATATATCATAATTCATATGAAACACATATATTATATTCAATGAATAAGAAACATGTGATAATCATTGTATCTAAAAAGATATATCAGAAGTATCTATAGTTAATTTTTCCTGAACATTTTATTTTAATTGTTCTATTTATTTTTCATTCAAATAATCTTATATAAGTTAAATGTTAGAAACCATTATAAGTAATTTTCAATCAACTGAAATTAATATTTAAAAAAATTCATACCTTGAGTGAAATATTTCTAAGACGACCAGTTGACCAAAATATAAAATTACTCAGAAAATCCTCTACTTGGTTAATCCCATCAGTAAGAAATGGTAGTAGGGCAATAGGATCAATAATATCATGTAATTATACTCCAACCTGACGCATATTCATAGGATGGTGAGGTAACAAATACCCCAAAATATATACGAGTCGTAACGCAACAATATGTGTCTGTGGTTCTCTAGAAAACAACTCACAATATAAGGTTGGGTCTGAACGAGGAGGTGGAAGGTCAATGTTGTCTGCTTGGGCAGTGTAGTCTGGATTTGATGGAGGTGGAGGATCAAAGTAAGTAAGATAGGAAGGCTAGGAACGCTGTGAAAATTATGACTATCTTATCAAGTGTTCTAATAAATTCTGTTTACTGGATGCTTGAATTTGGTCACCCATATTATGTTTCATCACATTCAACTCAGAATTTTAGATTTATAGTTCTCGTTATTTTGATTTCTTACTCTATCCAAATACTTTCCAAAAAATAAAACCAACTTCATATCCTCTAAGATAGCAAGGGTGTTCTCACTTTCCAAATGCAGTGGCTAGGATGTTCGTCCTACTCTAGCGATGAATGTGCAATGTGTATCTTTCTCCTGCAGTTCATCCTAATATGAAAAATAAAAATTTTATATTAGTGTTTATAATTTATAACATATATAAATTCATTTAAAATAAAAGATATTTACTTAAAATTTTATCATCTACTTTCTTTTCATCCTCCTTAATATACTTTTCATTTATTTTTTTTCTTCTCATTCATTTCCATTTTCCATGGTGAGTAGGATGATATGGAGGACTAAAATGGGCCTCTTCTGAAACACTACTATATTGAGCTATTATTGCTTTAAAATTTTCATCAATCATTTTCTTCTCGAATAATGGATACCCTCTATATGATAAAGTATGATGGTATACTTTTTTTAACTGGATCTCTTGATGACATCTCTTGGAGGCATATTATATAAAAAGAATACTAATACATAATTAGATAAATATATTATAAATTTTACAACATAAAATAATTATCATAACTGAATTTTTTCTCCATGAAGGCTGTCAATAAATATTTTTCCATGCATCTGCATCTATATATATGTAATTAAGGAATGAATTTTAAAAAAATTTCTTTCCAAAAACATATTTTTTTATGTTTTTTTGAAAATTATCACCATAAAACAGCTACTAAGGAGTGATCTCTTTTCTTAATTTATTTTGATTCCTAAAAATTTAATGTCATCTAGAATTGAATAAATGAAATATGTCATTTAATATATTTAACATTAAAAACTATGACAAAATAAATCAATTGAGATATTTTACCATCCTGGCCTCCCAAATGAAATTTTTTTATCTGGTCCACAGGTATTCAATCGAGATATAAAATACTAATCCTACAATGGATCTACATTGATATACAGCTATGAAAATTGAATCCATTAGGTCGAGTTGAATTATTATTATCATCAAAACTAATATTTAATTTCTAATCTCCATGAGAAGGTGACAGTTTTGGAAAACATTTAATACCATGTTTACTAACGTGATAACATGATTTCTCTATAGTTCTAGTATAAGTATCCTTCACCGAGGATGCATCTGTGGTCCCCTAAAAAATTATAAATTAGAAGTCTTCATTCAATAAATAAGTATATTACTAAATATTTAAAAATATGAAAAAATGGATATACATCGATAACCACTCCACTCTCTATGTATCTGATATTGACACAAGAAATTTTATGGGAAATTTGTGTACTTTCATATCATTACAAACCAAAATATTTAGAAACAAGGAGGACAAAAATAAGTTAAAAATGAGGCACATATTATTTTGTTTGAAAAAAATATTCAAAATTAAAATAACTACCAAAAAATTTGAAAACTAATTTAGTGTTTTCCCATATACCTTCATCATGATCATTATGTACTGCATAAACAATGTCTACCTTGAATTCACTGTAATTATCGAGAAATTGTGTAATAAATGAATAAGGAAAATTTAAATCAATATCTCCACCAGCAACATTCTCATCACCCAAATGGTATCTCTTTCATGGAAAACGACATACTATTGATCATTCGAGGAATCAATGACGTTGAATATCTTCTTTGAATGTATCATCATGATAAATGGTTCCTCATTGTAATTAAAAATTTTCAAATGAACCAGGGTACATCCAAAATCATCTTGTTTCACACCACTATTGCTATCTACCCATTTACACTAAAACACAGTGACTCAAAATTTAGTATAATCAATTTCCCATATATCATCAAGAACTCCAAAATATTCTAAAGAAGAAGAATTTTTTTTTATCTTTTTCACTTGAAAAATGCACTACATCCGCGATAACCAACACACCACTATTTTGAAGGGTACTCTTTTCATCAATATCTTCTCTGTAAAATGTCTACCCTTTAATATAAAAACCATCCCATGTTATCACGATATTAATGGACCCCCTTCAATCCATTTCAAAATTTATAATGAATATATATTTGTTCAAACTTTATCTTTAAACCATGAATCAAGTTACTTTTTCTGCTCAATCATCAACCAATGTTCATTTATTTTATATCATCTCTCTAATTCAGCAATATGTGATGAGATATATGATTTAACATCATCTGTACTGTTCAAAATTTATAAATTTTTCTCTATCACTAAATCACATGGAATGAACTTTTTCTTTTAAGCCTCTAATCCCTCTACAATCACTATCAACTACCAAACGTCAAAATATAGGAAGACCAATATGCTCCACTTCATAAAAATAATGAGTATAGAACTCAATCACTTCTTACGATAGATATTTTTGAACAACCGAGGCCTATATTCAATAAGGATTTTAAATATATCCATTTAAAATTTTCATATACCTTTTAAAATGATACATCCAATATAAATAAACAGGTCCTCATATTCTTACCTTGTTCACTAGATGAATAACTATATGAACCATTATATGAAAAAATGTATGTGGAAAATACATTTCATGTTGAAAATGTTTAAGAACACCTCACACTCTAACTCAATTAAAAAATTTGGTTCAATAACATTGATAAAAATTGATTTGAAAAAATTAGATTAACGGATGATAGTCTTTCTAACAACTAATAGAAAAAAACCATGTAGTGTGATTGGGGGTAGCTTTTGCATTATTACGTGACAATAATGAGATTTCATACCTATTAATTTTCAATCCTTCAATGTCACAAAACTCGAAACATTTGAAGAATATCCACTGGATACTATTATACCATATAGACATGGAAAAAAATTCCATTTCTCACTCTTGTTTAATGTTTAACAAGCTGGAGGTAAATATTTTCTATTTCCTTTCAAAGAGGGAGATAACTCGAAATTTATTCCCATTACTATCAAGTCTAATCTATAATTCAATCCATTCTTTTCTCTCTCCTTTTTAGTATAATAAAGATCCAATCAAACTATCACATATATTTTTATCCACATTTAAAAAATCAATGTTATTTTTTATCTCTAAAAATATCCAATAACGTTGTTCAAAAAAATAGGCTCTTTCTTCTAGATATTTTTTAAAGACCGGAACTAATTTTATTTTCCAAATTTCGAATCAATATTTTTCAACCTGTTGTAATATTGTTCAAATGAAAATGGTTGTGGTGGAATATTGTATTCATGTTAATGGTTAAATGACTTTTTCAATATATGATAAAGATGATCAATTCACAAAACTCTTCAATTATCCATGTTTATGATATTTATTCCATTCATAAATGGATAATATGAAGTCTCTTATTCATAAATTAGACAAGATTTATGTCCCTTAACACTGTATCTAGATATTTCTCCATATGGAAGAAATTCATTTATACTCAAAATTATCATAGCATGCAAAATAAAATTATCTTTCTTGAATTCAACAAAAACATTAAAACATGCCTCCCATAGAAGTTTCAAATCATTACCTAATGGTGAAGGATACACAACAATATCATTTCATAGCTGTGTTGGTATAGAAATCATTAATCTCACCTTGACATATTTTTTCTTGATACATATTTGTGGGGATAAGTTGTAAACTACCAAAAAAATGGCCACAAACAATGTTGGATACCAAGGATCTTATAAAGATTTATTCCATTTGTACACAATCCCAATCTCAAATTTCTAAGAAAACTTCCAAAATCTAAAAATTATTTTTCAAATGTCGTTCATTGTGATAATTCACCTATGTGACATAATTTACCATATAAGAGGAATTTATCCAAATTCCATCTTAACCTTTTTCATCTATCGAATTTTTAAATAGTTGCTTCAAACAATGAGTTCTTGGAAGATACCGAATTGCATTATTATAAGCTTTGATTTCGGTACCTGATAATGAATCAATTTTAATTTATCAGAATTATATGAAGGGATTATTTGAATAAATTATTTGATTTAGCATAAGGCTATATGTCAATACCTGAGAAAAATTTGAATTGAGTTTTTCATTTATCTTATTGCGTGATGTTCCACATGTAGGAAAATTTGATGAAAATTATTATTCTTTCCTATACAACACACAGTCATTTGGGAAAACATTTATCTTTTTATACCCAAATCCCATTGTGAATAATATTTTCTTTTCCACATAATTAGAATCTAGAAGCCTATTTCCTTTTAAAAGTAGCACATTTAAAAGTGAATGTAAGTTAGAGAAACTTTTATCTCCGCAACCATTACTTTATTTCAAGATAACCAGTCTGAAAATACCTTATAACACTATATATTTACTAAAACATGGGAAAAATAGTTTTTTAGAATCTATATACAATATTTCAACACTTGTAGTTTTTTCAATAGATTCAAAACCTAAATCATGAATTAAATCTTCAATACGATCTTCTGTCACATTATAAGTACTGTCATCAACAGTATCTATTGAATTTACTGATCTTTTACCATGTTATCTACAATGTGTATAATTAAGGCTAAAACCAAAGCAAGTGATATGATCCTTTATTTCCTTAGAATCTTACATTATAATATTCAAACACTTCACACATGGAGTGAAAATAAAATCTATGTTTTTAATGTTTTTTTTCAAATTCCAAGAAATCATCATCTCCATTTTCATATTCATTAGTGGTTCTTCGTAAATTAATTTAACTACGAAAACTTCAGTACCTATAATTGTAAAATAATTAGTGATATATTAAAACTGATTAACATTTAAATATATATATATAATAAATTTTAAACCTACAAATATACAATAAAATAATACTACCTTTATGTTATATCAAGTTCATTTTTACTAAATTTGTTTTTTTAAAAAAAGATGCAAAAGAGTTATTGAATAAATAATAATTCACCATTAAACTCAATGTCATAATCATACATAACATGAATATTAATTTCTCAATCGAATTCATTTAAATAAAAAATAATTTATAAAACTCAATGTTAGTATCACACGTAACATGCATATTAATTTCACAATTGAATTAATTTAAATAACAATTAATTTATTAATCTCAATGTCGGAATCATGCATAACATGCATATTACTCATATAAAAGAATTTAAATAATTTTAAATTATATTATTGATATCACAGATCATTTAAACAATTAGAAATATATGATAGGAGTGGTCATCAATTTACTCCTAAATTAAAAAAAATTCATAATTTCATCAAGCTAAAATTATAATATTTACTAAGATAATAAAATAGTAAAAAATCTTAAACAATTGAGTGAAACCAATTTTTATGAATGAATAAGATAATATCTAATTTTTTCAAAAATTAAAACAAAATCGTACAATATACTGATTTGATGATGATAAATTGAGAATCAATTTTAATGGTTTCCTTCTAATTATTTGGAATAGAAAAAATTGAAATATCTAACAAAATGAGTTGTATATATGATAAATAATCCTGAATGAACAAAAAAATCAGAACTATTTAGGCGTAGCCATGAAGGTGATTCAGATGAAGAAATATAAACCTAAACACAAAAACAAAGATAATAGATACAAAAATAAGAACTGTTGATCGTGAAATGATGATTAAAATTCTAGAAATAAACCAAAATGATGCAGGGGATGTGGTTCAAAATCTGCCATCATCGTCCCGAGTGAGGAGAGATGAGATAATGAAAGCTTTTTAGGGTTTGGGATAACCAAACACAAGTCTAAAAATTTAAAAATGCATTTTGACATTAGTTTCTCTCTAAAACAATGCATAAACTATATATATATATATATATATATATATAATTTTTGCATCAATTCAAACCTAAATCAATGATGAAATATTTTTTTGTTCTTTCAGTGTCGGTTCAAAAAAATACGATGTCAAAATAAGGGATTTTTTTCATTAGGGTATTGAAAAACTAAGGCTTAAACTATATTTTTTTGGTATCAGTGTTTTGGAAAACTGATGACGAAAACCTTACAGTTTTAGATTTTGGTGTCTCTTTTCATTAAATATGATACTAATAATATTATTTTTATTTATTTTTCGGCATCTATTTTTTGGATAACCAACACCAAATACTTTTTTATTCACATTTTTTTGTTGGTTTCATAAAAGTGAGGTAAAAACATGACATTAAATCTATAATTTACACTACTATGATTATAACCCATGCCTCTAAAAAATGTAGCTTGGGTGGAAAATACACATATTTTACCTCTAATCATCTCAGTAGAACTGGGGTCATAAGCCTCCATCCCCTAGAACTGGCCTCGTCCTTGTCCACATGTCCCTAAGCCCATGGTGGACCACCTGGGGGTGGTGGTGGTAGTATGTCCAACTTCCGCCCACTGCATACTGCTCTACCTACTCTTATATCACATCTGCCACCCTATAGACCACCCTTCTCCGGCCTCTTCCTCTACCTCAGGGGTCCATCAACCATGTGATAATTTTCCGCATTGTGAGTCAGTTAATCTTGATCTATGTGTCCTCAAACGCCACACACGTAACAAAACCTATCATTTAGTGGAATCGCTCCAACCTAGGAGACCCTCACCACTGATCTCATATCTTATGGTATTCTTCTTTAGTTTTTGACTTGCTTGGGTCCCCTTGCTTGCCGTCGACTACCCACTACAAAAGAATCATCTTCTCGATGTCTGCTGATAGCTCTCACTACTGGCGATTGGTCCACCAAAAATCCCTCAACTCAGAGGGCTCTCTCCAGTACCCCAACTTATATAGGGATGATAATGTATATCATGGATGCCTGGATCTCCCGGTGTATCCCAGATCTAATGTCCAAGACCTAAAGATTGGGTCACATAACATATTTTTGGAGTAGTGAGTGAGATATGTAAATCTCACTGAGTACTCCACTACTATCTGACTGCCCCGCTGCAGATGCAGGAGCTCATGTATGCACACTAAGTGAAATGTCTCCGAAAAGAACTCCTCTTTAATGTGGAATTCAATGTCTTCCAAAGAGATAGTCATATCATTATGTTTCTGGATCACTAAGCTCCACCCTCACCCCATAGAGCCTTGATAAAGGATCCAAGCATGAATTTCCATCTTTTCGGAAGGCTTATTCATAAGGAATAAGATACAAATAACCACCACCATCCAATCCTCATCTACCTGAGGTTCTATCTCACCCCTAAATCTAGGATTTTTATGCATATGGAACTCATGAAACACACTTAGACTGTGTGCATCTCCTACCAATGGAATAGGTAGTAACATTTTCTCTCAATGTAGTGGTATCACTGGTACACCTTCATGGGGTTCTATCCCTATAACTAATCCTTGTACTGAAACCTCATCTCTATGTGGATCATCCTCATGATCATGATTCAAAATTCAAGATGGTTTTCTTCATTGAGGTATCCTGAAATAGATCAAGATGTACCACAATTTGCAGAGTTGACATGGTGATCTGACTCAAGAAGGATATGATAACACACTCCAAATCCTAAATGAATTATGTACTATTTATTTCCCTCGCGACTAGTGTTTTAATGTACCGAGTCGAAAATAATAATTTGGAGTCTTGGAGTGTGAATACGTTATCCACCAAACCAACACTGGAGTCGCTAGTCTAAAATTCAATCATTAACCACTTAACATAGTATCCCCAAACCAATCTCATAAACTATTGGTTCATTAAGTAGAATTTACCACCTTTGATACCACTCTTTCATGACCCTCCCAAAGGGGCCCATGTTGCAACTACCTCAATCCCACCTCTGATGGGCCAGGGGATGGCGACAAGCACCGAGTAGAAATAACCCTCAAATGGGAGGCAGTTTCCTATGTAACTATACACACACATACATCTCCAAGTCCAAAATGATGAAATGTATAAAATCAAAGTGCATAATGCATACATACACTAATATACCCTCCATTGAGAACAAGAGGAAGAGTGTGTTTAACACACGAAGAACGCATGAAGAATATAAGAAGAATACAAGAAGATTAGGGGGGAGAAAAGGTATAAGGAACACATGTAGAATGGATCATGGCCTTTTTCATGTTAGCCTTGATCCATTCATCTTATTAGAGTCATGAAGAACATATCAACACATTGATATAATCCCCATTCAAACCCCACATTCTGTTATCCATCCCACAAGAATGAATGAACCATGGGTCAAACTATTCATGGGGTGGTCTATGTTTTTCATTTTAATATGAGAGGGGAAAAATCACAAAGAGAATCAACATCCTACCTCAAGGTTGGATCAATCATTTACAAATAACATAGTTTCATGTCCTCATTTATCCTTAATTCGGTCGGTGTTCATCGTTGTTAATCTTAGAGGTTTCCATCTCATTTCCTCAGATGAATTTATAGGGTTATTGTAATAACCCTAGATTCTTTAAAATAAGACTTAATTTAAAATATTACAATGCAGTGTCAAATAAAATATTTTTATTAAAATATTATAATGATGGTTACGTACAATTTCAATCATTTTTAGTTGATTTTCACCTGTTGATGTTAGGACCTACCGAAGGTATGTTCACTTCTAAGAATGCAACAATGCCATCAAATTTATGATTTGGGAACCCGTTTAGAGGTTATTCCCATGTAAATAAGAAACTAATCAAGCACATCAAAAAAACGTATCATTTCTCACTGTATCATTCCAAGCACATCAGACCATGGAATATCACACTGTCTTGGTGCCTAGTCTTAGAATATTCCCAATTAATTTAGAAAAAAAAACCATACAAAATCCACGTCATTAAAAATATGAACCCAGGTTCTATATATTATGATTCCTTATGTTTAATCATGTTACATTCATTTTTCTATCATTATGTAATTCCTTCTAACCCATGTGTTATGATTTTTTATTATGTTTATTCCATTGTTGAAATTTTTATCTCATCCTTTTTTCCTATTATTATTAGGTTATCCTATAATGTTGTAAGAGATCAAGGGAGATTATGATATCATAATGGATGAGAAAATAAATAAATTTTTTTTTAGTAACATGTTTTCAGTTTTTTGTACCTAGTTTTCCAATACACTAGAATTTATGATCATTGTCTTGTAATTTGATGATTAATTATACTTAAAATATTTTAATGATATATGTAAAAGGCTAGAGTTTATATAGTTTCTATCTGCGGAAAATTTAAGTTAATTTTTGAGAATAGGAATATATCACTTTAGTACGAACCCTAGGGATAAGATTAAGTATGATAATAAAATCCCTAAATTTTGGTGATTATATTGTAAGTGGTTTATCAAAACAAAAATATCCCTCTCTAGATACTACAAGTGGATGTGGTTCTAGAACATATTTACGTAGGAGTAAGAACTCTGACATGGTTTTTCATGCCAGGCTCCGGTAACCTGGTATAAGACAATAGGACTTACTATGCACTTATTCTAATACTACCAGGGGATATGATTTTTTAAATTCATCAACTCATTATGAACACTTTTAAGGGAATAGAAAATCCTATTATAAAATATGTTAAGAAAATTATAATTGATAAACTAGATTGAAAAAATAGAATCACAAGTTTGGATATAATTTTTCATTACACGTTTATCCCAATATGTTCAATGTTTCTTTTAATTATTCTTATTAGATAAGTATTCAAGTCATTTAGTTGAACATTATTTTTCTAAGATAATAGTGGGAAATAGAAGAACACATGTCAATAATATGTGTGATAGTCAATGTAATGATTTCTCTAATGATATGCGAAATATGATGGGAATGGGTGCTCAAAACATTATGACGGCACTTGCTCAGCTCGCTCAAGTTGTGAATAATAACATGAATCAAGTGGAACACCATCCTTATGTAATGAAAGATAAAGTTTCCATTGAATCCATCAGGCAGAAAAGGACTCCCTTTTTAGTGTATCTTCTGATCCCATCCTTGCATAATAGTGGATTATGTTTATTGAAATGATATTATCTATCCTCTATTTCCCAAAAGAAGAGAATGTTGTGCGAGCAGCAAATAATTTTTATGGAGAAGCTTATTTTTCAAGGAAACTAATAAAAATTATGGGGTCAAAGGTGGAAATTGATTCTATGGTTTGGGAGTAATTCATCAAAAAAATCAACAAATATTTTCCCCGAACACTCCATAGCATGATGGATGGAGATTTCCTTGGACATAAGTAGAATGAAGAAGAGTTTATCGGTGAGTATGAAGAAAACTTTACATGTTATGAGAGATACACCTCCATATTTGTCATGATCATCAAAAGATATGAGGTCTCTTCTTTAGAATACTGAAGCTGAGTCTATAAAAAGCATTGGAAATTAATGAATTCGATAGTAATAAGGATATCTTAATTTATTTCCTTACGGTTGAAATAAATATCAGTGACTCGCAGTGGTCTTGTGGTCCTAGTGAAAAAAAGAGCAAAATGGAGTCTAATATGGGTGGATATTAAAATAAATACCTTAACGGAAGGAAGCCTGAATATCCGATGACTCATAATTGTTTGAAGATGATTTCTCAAAAAAATCTAATGGGAACCAGAAAATGATTTAAATGTGTAAGAATGGGCCATATGGATAAGAACTAGTGAAGGTATATTAAGAATCCCACTAATGGGGAAGAATAAAGGAAGTTTCATCTCAATGATCAGATAGTAGTGCAGTGTTTCAACTGTAACAAACATGGGAATTTTTAACAAATAACCTAAACCTAGGGTTGTCCAAGGAAATCAACAACAAGCTCCAATGTAGAAATGAAGGACATATCCTCTCACTACTATTGAGGAGGAACATGACAACGACATGGTGTCAGGTATGATGGTTATTCATCGAAGAATACCAAACATATTATTTTATTTTACCTCTATTTTTATTTCATATCTTGTATGTTTATAGAACTATTCATATATAACATCAAAATTTGTTGGTTCAATGGTTTGTGGGAAAACAATGGATCAATTATTTCATCCAAAGTACTTAAATCTTATTCAGTTAATGTTTTTGGTCTGAACCTCCTATAAAATCTTTTCATACACTATTTGGTAGAGTATGAGGCTATATTTCTGATGGGGATCCTTAATTTCCTTGTCCTAACTGGGTATTTTTTTAAGATTTTCAAAGAACTTCTCATGATTGTGAAACCCAATAACCAAGCTAACTCAGAAGGGAGTGAATTTTTTTTGGACTCAAGAATGTGAGGAAAGCATTAAGGAGATCAAAAATAGGAATATCACTGTGTCGGTACTCACACTCTTGGAGAGTGGATAAATCATGGTGCTATACATAAATGTATAAAAAAGGTACTAGGATGTGTACTGCTAAAAATGATAAAGTGACACGCCTCAAGGAAGTTCAAAATCTATGAGAAAAACTATCCCATGCATGATCTACAGTTTTCATCTATGATATTTTCATTGAAAATCTAGCAGTATGTCTTTATGGGGAGATGTGTGAGATATATACCTATCACAGTAGTATCAAATATAGTTTAACATAAAAGGAGATTAATATGAACCATTGATGATAGTGAGAGCTCATCAAGGAATATGAATTATCATATACTCCCATTCTTGGAAGGAAAATAAGGTGGTGGTTGTTAAGTTGAAAGGATCCTTCCTATTTTTCAATGATGAGAATTGAGAAGGATCCCATATTATTAAACATACAAATGATGGAAATGGAAATAATTAGAGGATGGTCATCATCAATCCCTACTAAAATTAATTCTCAACAATCCCTTATAGATAAAATAATGGATGCTCAAAAAAATGATGCATAAATTCCGAAAACATTGAAAGCTATAAAGAAGAAAAAAACCACTAAGTTCAAGATCGGTGAGGATGAAGTCATAAGATTTGGGTCAAAAGTATGTGTAACATCCAATCCAGAGGTAAATAAAGACATTTTGAATTATTCACATAGGTCAACTTTCTCTATTAACCTAGTGATCATAAATATGTATGGAGATCTATGATATAAATTTTGGTGGGACAATACAAAAAAGGAGATCACTGAATATACATCAAAGTTCCCAATATGTCAGCAAGTGAGGGCTGGTAGGAAAAAGTCTAAAGGGATGATAACACCATTACCCATACCAGCATGGAAATGGGAAAACATCATCATGGACTTTGTCACTGGACTTCCAATGAAATCAATAGGAAACCATGCTAAATGGGTTATTATGGATCGTCATACAAATACATCTCACTTTATTGAAACTTGAGATGATTTCCCACCGGATAAACATTCATGGATATACATCAAAGAAGTGGTAAGGATTCATAGAATACCACTATCTATTATATCTGACTGAGATTTTATATTCACTTCCATGTTATTCAATATTCTCTAACATGCTCTAAGAACAGAGTTGAACATCAGTATGGAAAATCATCCTTAGACTGGTAGCTAATCGAGGAGGACTATTTAGGCACTATATGAAATACTGATATTATGTTCTATGGAATTCAATGGAGGATAGGAATAACATATTCCACTAGTCAAATTCTCCTACAACAATGGTATCCACTCATGAATCCATATGACTCTATATGAAACCATTTATGGTAAAATGTTCAAAACACTAGCATGGTGGGATGGAGTTTTTGAAACAAATCTACTATAACCTGATATGATTGATGAAATGGTGGTGAAGGTGAAAACCATTCATCCGCGCATCTAGGAAGACCAAATTCGGATAAACTGTTATGCATATAATCCTTGATGAGACCTTCAGTTTATGGTTGGAGACATGGTATTCCTCCAAATATCCCTCTTAAGGAATCACATACTAGATCTTTTACATGTATTTAATTCAAATGTGCTACAGTTGGAGAATGATATTTCTTATGATGAATAGCTATTGAAGATCTTGGATCATAGAGATAAAGTTATATGCAACAAGACTACTCACATAGTCAAAGTACTATTTAGGAACCATAAGTATGAAGAGGAGACATGGAAAATACTGGAAACGATGAGGAAAATTACCCACACATGCTTTCAATATAGAATGTAAAATAAAATTATGAGGTTGAAATTTCATAAGGGGGGGGGAATGTAATGACCCGAAGTTTTATCAGTGGAATTACATAATTATAATTATTTCACATAAAATCACATTAATGGAATAATAAAAACTATATAAATGAAGAATTGATGAAATAAAAGTCATTTTTAGAAGTTAAAAACCATATATCAACAGAATAGTAACATGACCTTTGGAATAGTAACATGACCCATATGAATAGTAAACCAGACAATTGAATAGTAACCTCGCCAATGAATGTATAAATAAAATTTATCCACCTTACAAGTGATAATATGATATAATTAAATCATATTATAATTAAATAAATATTTTAAAAATTATTAATTAAGTGTTGGTATTTTTGTAAGTAATTAATATTTAATTAAAAATTTATGATTATTTTAATAATTTAAAAGAAATTTATTTTCATAAAATTTATTCATAAATTATTATTTTATTTCTTTTGATCATAATATAATTTTATGACACCTTAGTTAATTTTTCAAAGTGTTATAAAATCTGTAATAATATATAAATATTTATTTTTTTGTGTAAATTATGATTTTAATAAAAAAATTAAATTTTAAATATTTATAAATTTATTTTCATAAAATTGAGTTCATTTTTAAATTCTACAAAAAGAAAATTCTTAGGGTGATGTTTTATTATTTCTCTAAAATGTTTGAATTTTTGGTGAATAGTAAAATATGATAATTCATGTTGAAAGCTAAATAATTGAATTATGGAGTCGTAGTTGATGTAGTGCTGATGTAATACCATTATATAAAACAAACATGATCATATTACCATATTTAGATTAAATAATCAACATTATTTATTCTTTGATAATAAATAATAATATAATGATTAAAATACATAAAAAACACCCCTGCAACCACTATAAATTTCACCCCCTAACACCACTTCTCCTCACACCTCTCAAGACATGAGCCTTGAATAAATTCTCCCCAATGATATATAGTAACCTCTTAACAACATCCATGATATTGTTTCCTAAATAATACAAATTCCATTACCTTAAAAAGGTTCTCAATAATAAGGAACTAATAGGTAAACCCCTTTTCCTTTTCATTTATTTCTTTTCAAGTTCATTTATTTTCTTATTATCTCCTCTTCTCCCCACATAAAAATGGTATGATAACTCCAGTACCTTACATATACTATAATTTGGTTTTTTATGGAATAATGCATCATAATATCTCTTTTCCCCACCTTTTACACAAAAAAGAAAACAACATCCCATATGTGTTAATTTATCACATTCAAGGATGATGATGTTTTCACTTTCCATTACCATCTTCAAGGATGGTAATAAAACCATTTTTATGAATGAAAAGGATTATAATATATTTATTATAAATTATTTAATATTATACAATCTTTTTTATACATGATACTAATTTGTAAAACAAAATGAGTTCATTATGACCAGAAACCATCAAAATAAATCCAAAGATTTTTCATTAAGTATTTACAAAATGATTCATACTAATTAATTAAAAAATTGTTATATATTCCAATTTGAATTATTTAATATCATTATTAACATATAAATTCAATTATGTCTAATTACTCCCACTTTACATGATCTTGTGTACATGTATCCATGTAAGGTGATAATGATAACCAAGGAAATAAATTCTCCCAAATGATTAAATTGAATTTCATAACCCATCATCAATCCATAAATTAAATAATTGAAGTTATAAATAATAAAATACAAGTTTAAATGGTTATTTAATAATTAATTAAATAATATAATTTGATTATCCATGACATTAAGATCAAGTGAATAACATCTTCGGACATGAGGTATGGGATTCTACCTGAACCTCCTTCATTCTTTTGGGTCCCTATTTCTCTATTTTAACCGAAATGAAATTCTCTTTTATTTTTCATGTAAATATTCTAAATTTTGTGAATATGATCCAAAATATAGTATCAAGAGCCAAAAAACCTTATTTTTTATTAATATACATGTTTTTAAAAGGTTCCTTACTCAATTCTTCAGAATAGGAAAGCTTGATTTATTGGAACGTCCCAAATTCCTACCAATTTTCAAGTGTGAAAAATAATAAATTTTAATCCACCATTTTTTCATTAAATGAAAAATTTTATCATTAAATAATATCTTTTTTCAATTCTTGTTTTATAAAAACAATTATTTATTTTCCATTTTAAAAAATCTCAAATGTTTTCCCTTAAACCTTACTATAATGTTTTATTTCAAAAGATTATTAAATAGTATCTTCAGATCATTTTGACATCAATTATCATGATATATTCCATACATTCCCTTACAAATTCCCATGTATTGTTTAAATCCATCTTTTCATGGAATCCACTATGATATTACCTTTTGATGTGATTTTTGAAATAATTATGACACCTAATTCCTTACATGGGTAACCGTAATGATTATGGTTGATTTCATATGTAAATTTATTACATGGAAAACATATTCATGAACTTGTTATGATGGTTTTCCTAGATTTCACTAAAATTTATTGGGTATTACTTAGTCTCTTAATATGTTATGTAAAATGTTTTTGTTAGTTAGCCTTGACTCATGCTCCATGTGAAGCGATCTTGGTGGTTAGCCTTGACTCGTGCTCCCCTATGTTCAGTGAGTCTTGAATCATGCTAAAGCAATGTTTTATGTTACTTACAGTTTACAATGATTACATGATTATATGAACCCATGTTCTATATTTTATAATTTGTTTTGTTTAATCATATTCTACCCCTTTTTATATCATTATGTTATGCCTTCTATCCCATCTGCTAAGATTTATTTATAGCTTTATTCCCTTATTGGTATTTTTAGCTCATACCTTGTTTATTGGTATCCTCATTTTATCCTCTATAGATATAAGAGCTAAAGGGAATATAATGGCTCATAATTGAGGATAAATAAATAAATGTTTTATTTAGTCCCATGTTTTTAGTTTTATGTTCCTAGTCTTCCAAGACACTAGACTTTATGATACTTAGCTTTATATTTGATGTTTAATTATGCTTAAAATTAGATAATCATATGTGTAAAAGTATAGGGTTACTATAAATCAGAATCAATATAATATCTCATTCCCCAGATACAACTCCAAGCCTAAAAATATTATAAAAAATAAACAAAAAACATGAAAAAAGACTATATGTGGATGAAGAATCTAGTTCATTATTTCTAATAATATCATTACTTCATTCATCTAACTGAATGGAATCGCGAGAAACTAATATAGTACATATATTCACTTAAACCTCATCTTTAATAGTTCCTCTATACTAATTTTAAAAATTTGGTATATTAATCATAGATCAATCCTGTAGATCTATTAGTCTCCTATTGAATGATTAGATAAATCCATTATCTGAGGTAGTTGATACTTATCATTCACCGAAACGTAGTTTAGCGGTCGTTAATAAATACATAAACTTAAAATTATCATATCAAATATTAAAAATTAACATATTATCACCCCCATGGAGAGTTAATTAGATAGACGAATCTCTTCACACCATGATCCTCAAAACGTACCTTTAAATCCATTATCTTTGTTGATTTCGTATGATACGAGGTTATCAAAATGGGATCTATATCCAATGTGAGATGAACCATAAACATTAACTCCCTATCATGAGGAAAACCTATGTAAACATTTGTGAATACGTAATGGTAATGTAAATCGAACCATTACCATATAAAATATTAAAAATTATCAACCATCTATGAAATGATGGATCTTATCAGACTACGACTAGTCCCCTATCAACCTTCCATTAAAACCTTTTTTTAATAATTAGGGTATAATCTTCACCCATGATAAAATTAAAAGAAATTTTACCATGGTGTAGACAAATGAAATCTCATAATTACTTCAAACAATCCATCATAAATATTACATTGATGTATATCATTTAAAAACAACATAGTTTCTTAGGTTCTTATTTCATCTAACTACTATAACAAAACAGGGTCACCTTCGAACAAAATCTAACCTCATTGTAAGAAGACTGTCATGATTCGAAACTCAAAAATAAAATTGTATGTAAACACCCAAGATTGATACTATATGAGAATAATATCCCTCAACTATAACATTCAAAACACTATATAGTATATTGACTCTACATGCCTGAGATCTATTTACATGAACCCAAATCCACTTACTAGCTTAAGTAACAGACACTGGAGGAATCTATTATTGTTTCAAAAAGGATTATTAACCATCTCAAAACCATAGAAACCCATATAAATTCCTTAAATCATTTTCATAAGGTCCCCCAAAACAACTTTAAGAATCCTACATCTATCATGATCCCATGTTTTAACCATGTTCCATTGTCCCTAGCTTAATTCCCCTCAACCAAAAGTATAACTTATTTTTATGTACATAATGAATGAATCCTTTTACAGTTGATACTACTAAACAACAATGAGGGTTTATAGATAATTATGCGGAGAATATACCCACTATCATAGAGAACCATAAATAATAATTATGGAAGAAATAATAATATTTATGAATAAAGTAAAAATAGTATAGAAATTACCACTATAAGACAAAAATTCTATGATTATATATCTGAATATATAATAAAATAGGATACTATAACTTCACATTATAAATATATAATAAATAATTCCATTTAAAATGAGACTATACATAAGAAGGCCAAAAAATTAAATAATACAAGATTTATATAGAAAAATAGTTTCAACTAACTACATGGTCCAATCTACCATATCCCACTAAGCTCAATAGCTCAACCAGTAATAGTAGTTCCCTTTCACATTCCCATTCCATGAACCTTGAAATCTACATTTGTATCAAGGATCCTAGGAATAGTGTTCTTTCAACTTTATAGGCCACCATAAATGTTTTCCCTAATTGAATATGGAAAATTAATGTTCATATATAATGTTAAAGGATTGTAATTAAATGACATAAATAGTAGAAATAATAAATTTCATATCCACATGTACTAAATAAGACACCTGAGAGTGATCATGACTTCGTTTTCTAGATATGGGGTTATTTGTAAATACCATGATTAACATCCGAGGGTAGATAAAATGTTTTCCGGGGTAGATTATAAAATATAAACTGGGAATCCTCTCATAAATTACAACTGAACGAAATATCATCTTGTAATAATATAATATCCAATACTTGGTTAGTATATCCATATTATAAATCCATATTATTTTTTAGATAATACTAGCTGTAGCAATCCATAAATAGGAATAGGTCATCGAGAAATAACACAATAACAACCACCATGATCTGACTAAAAAATCATAAAACATTATAAAGTCCCTAGCCACAGGCCCAACAATAGGATGAGGAAAACACCTAGTCCATAAACTCAATAATAGAGTATGTATTATGTTATATAAAAACAAATTATGAAAATATAGGTATCTTATCCCCTTATATGGATATATCTTATAATAGATGAGAATCTGTCTTCTAAGGGTAATAATAATTGAGTAGACTAGTCATGATCAATGGGACCACTAAAGGGTATAATCAGTGATCAACCATTTTTATGTTTTCTTTGGTAAAAAAATCATAACCCATATTTAGTGACAAATGAATCTACTAAAAAAATAAAAAAATGCACACGCCAATAGGAACACAAGGGTTTAAAATGTTTACTCTCGATAAGATTAGCTATTTCTATGCATGGTTTTAAAATAATTCAAGACCATACATCTAATAGAAAACAATTATTTGTTCTTTACAGTAAGTAGGTATTAACTATCACTTGCAGAAAACTATATTCCTTTGATTGTGAACTTTCTCCTCACAAAGATAATTTCATATACAATTTTTTGACCATTAAATGTACCTTTATGAATAGCCTTAAATGTGTTCTTATTATGAAGCTTGGACTTTATTTAATCTTTCCTTATTGTTTGTTATTATTCCTCCTCTTGATATTATTTCATAGTATTGAGATAAAACATACCTATTTGGTACTTTCTTGTTCAGTGCACACCCTTAATTATCATCATTCTAGTACATTCTATTGGATAATCTCTTTCAGGGAACCTATCTGTGTGATACCATCTATATATAATCACTCTATCCTATACCACCCTATTTATTATTTATGTCTGATACACTTAATATACTATCTAGGTTTGTTACACCTCCATTAGATGTTTCTCTATATGGTATTTCAAATAATAGGAAATAAAATTCACACTTCATATTTGACACCACTCTTCTCCAATAATAACCATAGATGTAACAAAATCCCCCCGAAATTTATACTCCCCCTTTATATGGGTATCATCTCTCTAAAAAAATTTGGACGACTGAAAATTTGAAATCTTTTTTCCCACATCCATATTTGAATTCTTTCTCAGAAATTTATATACTAAAAAACCTTCAAACAATCGATTTAATTGGATTCCACAAACATCATAATGGCTATACTAAAATATTAGTGTTAATAATATTCTTCAAATCATCATCAATAATCAACAAGAATTATGAATGTTGAAATTATATCTTAGAATCATAAATGTTATATGAATTTACAAAAACAATATAATAACTCTCAACGCTTCATCTAAAACATATTTATACAAACTTCGCTATCCAAAAATGATTCATTTGTTAAAATTTTATATTTTTCAATTCTTTAATAATTATATTCTTTCTCTGTTCATATCTACTTGATTTACTCTATTTTATTTCTATGTTAGAGGAATTTACTCACAAAACATTGTCTGATGATCTTTCTTAGAAACATGTATCTTGTTCTTTTGTTTGATGTACTCTGTTCAATGAACTTCATTCAAATATTTATTTCCCAGGAAATTTATTGTAAACATTTATATAATGATTTTTTATAGATTCTACATATAATTGAATAAATATACTGATTTTTTAGAAATTTTAAATCTGATGACTTTTTTTCAGATTTCATCCATATGTATTTTTTTATCTTCTGTCCTTTAAATGTTTATTTATTAGACATCATATGTTTTTCAGATATAACATATTTCATATAGAATAATATCATATTGAATAATGATAACATTTAGTAACCATGATATCTGTTTCTTTTAATACCATCAATAAATCACCTCATTTTCAATTTATAAACAAATCCACCTGATATGATAATAAATATAATCGGAAAAACACTTTTTCCATGTATTCCATTTGATCACCATTCATCAATATAATCCATCTAATCAACTCAAATTATACCATTAGACCCATAACACTCCATATCCAATCAAATCAGTCCCATGAAATCCTTATCTATCCAGAAAAATCCATCTTAAAGCATTATGGGGTTGATCCAACTTCATTATGTTTAAAAAAAATTATTCTCCAAATATCAAGGCACGTGTTCAAGAATATAAGATCAGCTTATCAATCATCATAAGTAAGATACATTTATTATTTTAGTATACTGATTTATGTGTTTAAAATAAAAAGAAAACATGATAAGAAAATTCTAAATCTATCTAGAGTCATTTTTTAGTTCAACCACACATCAACACATCTTGGTCTCAAAAATCCTTCATTTTGTATTTCTCTATCAACCAAAGAACATAAATCCCTAAATCCCTGAAACATAAGAAATAGGACACTATGAAATAATTTTATGCCTCCATTATTAAGCTCAATGTAGGAAAAAAATAATTTAAAAACAATACCATGATGTCCATAAATCAGTGATTATTAATTATTTTCAATACCTTCCTTAATGTAATAATCTATTATCACAATCGAAAAAAACATCAAATTGTAAATAATATGATCATCCATCTACTTCAAAAACTATAAAAAAATTTCACACATTATAACAACATATCTTTCCCTATTCAAAATCTTCCCTAAATATATTCTCCCCCTTGATAGGTAATGAACATATTAATTGATATATTTATGTTGCATATTTTCTCCCACCTGGAAAAACTAGCCATAGAAAAAATGATATAGAAGATATATATCACCTACCTTAGTCTTGAAGATAGTGATTTTGAATATCATTAATATTCCTATGTCTCAGAAATGCTTCCTTTATTAAATGTTTAGTAAATATATCAGGTATGTTTCCCTTTGTTTTTATGAAATAATGCTTTAGATCCTGGATTTTTACAAATTATTTAAAAAATTTATATTTAATATCAATGTTCGTTTATTTGGAATGTTGTTCTATATTTTTTATGAGATTTATTACATCTTGATTATAACAACAAAAAATTATTGGAAGCCCCACATCAACTAACAAATCATCCAGTAATGAATTCTTCCATATTAATTCTGTCATAGCTTGATTGGAAGTTACATACTCAGCTTCAATAGTGTTGAGAATCAGTGAATTTAACCTTCAAAATCTTCATATATGTAACCAAAAAAATCCATCATTCAAGTGTTTTAATATTTCGACCCAAAATCATTTTTTCCATTAATATATCTATTAATACATTTTATAGGCACAATATGTTACATTTTTGGACCACTGTTTTACCTAGAACAATGTATGAGATTATAAACTAAATCTGGAATTGAATTATTGAGATATAAATGGATTCCAATAAACGACTTAAAATTATTTGGGTCAAAATAATTTCCTTTCATATCATTAGACAACTTTGTTCCCAAAAAAATGGGAATGGAAAATGTATTTTAATATTTCATTCCCAACAATTTCAAGAATTCCTTATCATACTTCACATGAGAATAGAAATTATACCTTTTCATTTAAAATATATTTAGGAAAAGAAAAAATTGAATTTCTTCTATCATATAATTTTCAAATATATTCATCATCTCTTTAGAAAAGATTTCAATCATTTATTCATCATTCACTATAAATAATATATCGTTAACATAAAAAACTAAAATGAGAGAAATATCTAGATTTAATATTATGTAAAGTACAGTGTCAACTTATCCTATATTGAAATAAAACATGCATAAGAAAGTTTTTAACATAGAATACCAAGCTCATGGAACTTTTTCAACCCATACTATTCATTCATCAACTTAAAAACATAGTTTTCATCTTGACCAAGCAAGAATCCAAATTATTTATCAATATAAACTTTTTCATCCAATTCTCCATTAAGAAAAGAGGACATCACCAACATTTGAATTATCTAATATCATCATTGTGAATCAATAATAATAATTATTCTAACAATTTCATGTATTTCTACTGGGGAATATGTTTTAGATTAATCAATTCCTCTGACCTAAATGTGGCTCTTACAAACAATTATTTTATTCTTATGAATTCCCCTTTTTGTTTCTAATTTTTCTACAAAACTTACTTTTTCCATTCACATTATTATCATCTAATTTGGCTAAAACTATCCACGTCATATTTTTTTCAATCTATATATAATTATTAATTAATTTCATCAATCCACTTTTTGATTTTAAAAGTCTCTTTAATATAATTTTGATCAATCATTGAGTACAATGTGTTATGTGAAGCTATCCCCATTGTTCATCTTGTTTAACCTAATTTCCGTAATATCCAATGATAGTTTTGACCTATGGTGGTTTTCTCATCCACGTATTATATGAAAGTAATTTTCTATAAATACATGAAATATATGAATCAATATATACATCCTCTAAAGATTCAAAATCATCACATACGTCATAACATTTTCATGTTTGTAATAGAAAAAAATCATCTTTTATTTCTCTTATATCTGCATCTTACTTTAAATTCATTCTGTCTAAATATTTAATGACTTTCAAAATTAAAGAAATAATTGTATTTCTAGTTTCCTTATTATAAAATCTATATCCTTTACCATTATGAAGGTTTCTAAGGAAGATAATAGCATCCCCTCTATGATTGAACTTCCCAATATACACACATTTAACATTGATAATACATATACTTCCAAGAAACTTTTAGTGTTTTAGACATGGGGTTTCTGTATAATAAATTTCATATAGATTAATATTAGATTAGGTTATGTAGAAACCTGGATTTTTATTATTAACGTATACTGCAATATCATGTATCCAAATGAATAATAATGTATTATGTTCAATTAATATGGTTCATACCATTTCAAAGAAACTTATATTATTTATTCTAAAAAATACCATTCATTTATGGGGTGTGTGGTGCACTAAATTCATGATGGAAGATATTTTTTCAAAATAATTTTTTATAATTCTATTTTTATATTCAATAATACAATCATTTCAAATATTTTATACGGAGTATCTACAATCCTTTTAATTATATTTCCTAAAACTCTAAAACATTTTTAGAGACTCTAATATATGTTTCAAAATCAAAATACATATGATAGGAGTAAAATCATAAATAAAGTCAACAAAGTAATTATCTACAATTTTTATTAATTTCTCATCGGACCCCATATATTAGAATGAATATTCTCTAAAAGATGATTTGTAGGAATCTCAAGCATCTTATATACTATATTAGATATCCCTACATCTTAGAATATTAAAAAACAAATATATTTATATCATCATGTCATGATGATTATGAATATTTTATCGTCTTTTATTCTTATAAATATTCCTCTCACACATATGTCAAACACTTTTTTCTCCTTAACTTATATTATTCCATCATGCTCAGGTAGTATGAATCATGTGTATCTCAAATATAAAATCTATTTCCATTGGATTTTTTATAATTATGAAAACATTAACATATTCAATCCTTTCAAAAAATCAATCATTTATAAAAAAATCATTTCCTTCATCATTGTATTTTGAAACACTGAACAACATGTGTTTTGTTCCATTAAAAATTATTGACATTCTGGATTTTAATTTTTCTCTTACAATGAAGAATATCTAATGCCATTATTTCTAAGTGACTCTTCACTTACAAAAACTAAATATTACATTCCTTTAATATTTTACATGCCTCGGAAATTTTAAATATCTAGTCATATATAATGAATACCCACTACCCAATATATAAGGTAATTAAACTTTTGTGGAATTGAGATAATAGTAAACAACTAAGGAGATTTAAATTCCTTTATCCTCCATAAAATGAGTCTTTTCATATTTATTATATAGAATTTATTAAGATGGTATTTTTTGAAGATATCCTTTATAATATTTTTAGGATGATCACATATTTTATAAATAGTTTCTAGTGGTTAATTTTTTTTTTGTTTCTAAACTAGATTTTTAAGGTTGTATTCTTTGGTTTGTTTGAATCCCCCCTCAAACTATGCCTACAGTACATCCTAGGATTATTTTAGTGTTGGTGATTTAAATAGAACATTTTTTAAATATTTTCTAAACCTTCATTGTATCAAAAATATCCACATATAACATATTTTCCTTTTCAAAATGCAGGTTTTCTAGAAAAATTTATCTATTTTCCATTATTTTTTGATTATCAACATTGGATACGTATTATTAACCACAAATTTGGTAGCCTCTTATAATTTTCATCATCATTTTATTCTTCTTATCTACCTAAACAAGGGCTATAGTGGTAGTAATTTTTAATTCAAACATTGATTCCTTCGGAATTTCATAATTTTTTACATTTCTTGTTTTGGCTACGAAGTGGACATCTTGAATTAAATCCAATTAAATATATTTTGAACCTTATATGTAACCAATAATGGTGATATTAATTTATACTTATATGTTTTGTACTTATCATAACTGTCACAGACTTCTAAAATCTGGTTTAGATGTTTTAAATTTCATGTTCGACTTCAATAAGATTATATTGAATAGGATCAAAGGTTTCCGTAATCGCTTTTAACATTTAATAATATTTTATTTTGAGGCTTTTCAATACATCATTAAATTTATTCAATTCATAAATCTCTTTCAATATCCTATATTTTTCATCATGTTTGATTCTTAATTATTTTCTTATTGATCTTATTTTGATAAATTATTATTCTCTTTCTCAAATATAGCAATCACTAAGTTGAATTCTCCTGATTCTATTTTAATAATAAACTCAATCTAATTTTCCCCCTATTATTATTCTCTATATATTATTATTTCATCACTTATATAGTTCTCATCATTAATTTTTGTATTATGTAAATTCTTAGTACCTTCATTACTGAAGTTTTCATCTTTCACCTCACTATCAACATCTTTATCACATGTGGACATAAAGTATATATTATTATATTCACATAATGTTTTATCCTTTTTTTTAAAATGACTTCAATTTTCTATTGTCTTCTTTATATATATTCTATAATTTATATATACTTCATCATTTTCATTATCTTCCTTTATCCTTGTGTATCTTGTTGTGAAATTACCAATGGATCTATAATAATATAACATTAATATTAACTTTAATTTACACATACTTTTTTCACATTTCCTGTTTCTAGAAAAAATTCATGAATTCAAAAAATAAACACATAATATTTAGATCAGAGTTGACATCTCCTTCCTCAATAACATTAGTATAATTTATTGATTTAATGTCATTTAACAATATTTCTCATTCAACATTATCATAATTATTAAAGTCAGTTTCTCTTCTCATATCATATTTTAAAATAATAATACAAAAATAATCCAGATAGAGAGTTTTAGTATTTTTACATTAAAAATATAATACCTTTTCATCAATTATATCATGAATAATTTTTAAGATCGATTAAACAATAGTAAAATTATCCAACTTCTCACCAAAACATTTTATAGTCTTAAAAATGTACATAATCATTATAATAAAATCACCAACATATTCATCCTCTCCCATTTTAATATCTTCATAATTGAAACTACATTTTTCAATTTAGATTTATTTAATCTTCCATTTTATTTATAAATATTGTTCATCTAGTCTCACAAACAATTATCTATTCCAATTCCTTTAACCATACTAAATTATCGTTCAGATAGTGGGGAATGTATATATATTCTAGATCACCCATTATTCCCCATATTATTATTGTCTGTAGCAATTAAGGAAACCCATCAATATTAGGGGTGAAATTATATGTAGTTTCATCAATAAAATAACAGAAAATAGATAATATATATGGAATTATTCTATACTTATATATATGATATCTATTACCATCAAAGACCAGAATCACATTACTATTTAGTGAGTTAAGAACATCTATAGAAACCTTCTATTTTCTCAAAAATCACATAAAATGATTCAAAGATGGAAGAAACCCTTTGAGGCCACTAAAAAGGACCATTCAAAATTAATTTGATCACTAATAGGGGGATGAATTAGTGATCAACTCTTTTTAAGTGTTTTTATTTAAAAAACATTATCTCATATTTGTAAGAAATAACTCTTTTAAAAAAGTAACAAACAAACACATACCTAGGAACTGAAGAATTTACATGGTTCCCTACTCAATAAGAGTATATAATCCTTATCATGGTTTGGAAATAATTCCACACAACACATATAATAGAAAATAAACCCTTTTTGTTTACAGTATATAGGGAATATCAATCACATCAATTTCACAATAGTCATTTGAAAGTTAATATTCTAATCATATAGATAATGTGATAAAACAATGTTTTCAATAATTAATTTATCCTTTAACAACATGCTTTCACATTTTCCCGTTGTACAGCTTAACATTCTTTACACTTCCTGTCCATCAAATTGTTGTTACTCCTCTCAAATTTCATACAGAAAATGGAGAAAGAACACCATTTTCGAGTACATGAACATATTCTATCATCTATCTAGTACATTATGTATAAAAAAAATGTATGTGTTACTCTATATGCCTGATACCCTTTATCTGATATCACTCTATCTGATACCACTCTATTTGGTTTTTTAACAATTCCCTTTGGATCCTTAGCCCGATTCACCTTGTTTGTTCCCGTATTTTTTTTCACCCAAATGGAAATAACTTTAAATATTTTTATTTCACATATAAATACTTCAATAATAACCACATTAGTGAAAATAGCCTCCAAAAATATCTTTATTCCCCTTTATTTATGAATCTCTCCACAATACTGTAGGGATAAAAGAAAACATAATACTTTAGTGTCCCACTTACAAATTTGAATTGAGTATTGAAACATTCCTTGGTTATCTTCTGTTAAACATGTTATTTAACTTGAGACAATAAACATTAAAATTATTTCTCTTAAATCATGGAATCAATAATATTCTTCAAACCATCCTCATATCCTATATAAATATATGAAAGATGAAAGTGTATCATACCATCATGATCATTATGTCACATTCAAAATACATTTTAAATACTATCAACTGTTCCTCTAAATTATCTTTCTACATACTTATTTTTTTCATCAATGATATTTCTACACTAATTCATATTTTTCAATCTGGTAAGCTTTATTTTTTCTACTTTCTAGATCTCTTTCTGTTACACTATTAAATTATTATGTCTAATAACATCACAAGAAGAAAAATATTTGATGATCCAATTTATAAACCTTTATCTAATGCCAATATCCATAAAACTGTGTCATCTAATGTCCATTAAAAAACATATATCCCATGAAATTTCAATGAAATTTATTTGTGATTCATTTCCCAAATTCTTCCTCTAGTGGGACATGTTTGATGATTTTTTTATGAATCACCAATTTAATTCCATTTCTCAAATTTTATTTATTCATCTCTATCTATCAGACGAAGAAAAAAATTCTAGTATACTTCATACATCCATGAAATATAACATAGTCATATAAAAATAACATCAGATTCAATCATGATAATTTTTAACCATTATGTTGGGTACTTTGAAAAATAGAAAATAATCATCAAATTTACATTGTGTCAATATCTCTATCTGATAAAACTATTAATACAATTGGACAAAAAATAGTCCTTATCATTAATTTTATTACCTTATTTTTCTAGACTTGATATGATCAATTCAACTATATATGTGAGACACCTACTACACTTTGGATCATCATTTCAGTCCCATGGATCCTTCTTCATTGTATGAAACATTATATATAGAAACTTCATGAGGGGTATCCAACATCACTATGTTGAAAAAAAACTGTTCAACTCCAAAAACATCAACACATGTTTGAGACATAAACACCATCTCATCAACCATTATAAGTATAAATTGATTCATATTTTAACAAACTGATTAATGTTTTGAAAGAAAAAGACATAATTGTAAAGAAACTATGAATATATCGAGAATATTATTTGGGTTCAACCATAGTTTAATACCTTTGGTTCTGAAAATTAATCATAGTGTTCGTCATTAATATTGAATTGGGTAATATAAATTACATCCCTTACTATGTCTTACACCAAATGGGTATTTTATCCCATGCCATAAGCATTATCAATAATGACTGAAATTTCATCTTGTTCCATAAGTAAGATCTGAAAAAATGGGAATATCTTTCCTTACTCAATTATATATGTGGAGAAGTGTCACATCAAACCACCCCATAACATTTTTATCATATTAATGTGTGGCATCCTATAATATAATGGTATAATAAGTTTCATAGATAACCTAATATAAGTAATTACAATTCATATTTTTATAAGTTTGAACTCACATTATGTCTAAACTAATTTATCCCCCAATACCCAACCAAAATACATACACAAAACTATGGTATAACCTACCATGATAGATAAAATCTACAAGGTGAAGATACACTTACCAAATTAAGTAAAAAAATATCTAAAGTATCTAAGGAAACTCCAATGTTATAAATGGTTCAAACCTCATACTAACCAATTTTAATACACATATCATACATAAATGAGTCATATAGAATCTATTCAAGATCCTCCACACCATAGAGTAAGAAGGAAATATACCAATTACATATAAAAACATAATTCCCAAAACAAAAAAATAATTTTATAGTCTCAGGTATCCTTGAAATCATGTTTCACCCCATGGAAAGTAATTTATTTTCCTAATAAATCATACCCACTCCTAGTGAAGAAAATACACTATTTCAATTAATTTTGGGTTAAGAATGCATGGTCGATGCTTCCATAAATCACATGAATCATGGAATCATGAATAAAACATTGATAAAAGATAAGAACCACCTACCAATCACTTAGATAATCATGCTCACCGCATATCATTGCATGATTAATATTTAATAAAATTTTTCCACAAAATAATACGAAATAAAAAACTTAGTTTCCTTGTAATATGAAAAAATATTCAAATTTAGTTATAGATGGAAATGAATGTTGAAACAATTACAGAAATGAAGAATATATATGCCAGAAATAGAATCTTTACATCTATTAATACAGTGGGATATACAATTAGTGAATATAAGATTATATTGAAGATATATAAAAGGATATGAGGGGAGGAACAATATAATATGGGGTATAAGTGTGATGATTCTATAGAAAATGGTATTCACACAAAATATAAGATTTAACACATTTAAACACATCATGTATGGTCATAAAAAATTTCACTGGATCTGGGTTGTGGTGTCCCCACATTGTTCCCAACACAACACCCTATGGGGGGTCACATTACAACATATCCCTATAGGACATGGAAAAAATCACCTCTCTAGAGTTGATATAAATATTCCAACCAGCCCTACCCAGGTCACGTTGCAGTTTGATCCTTCCCAACATGGCCCAATACCCCATCTGTCAAGGACTTATAGCACAACCACCTTTACTATGGTGATACTCCTACCCCATTGATTCGGCCTTCGGGGATCAATGCATATGTAATGGTTTTTCCAACCACATACTATATAATTTCATTCCAAACCAAAGGTATGCTCCTAACTACTAACCCCAATCCACTGGATACTCCTCTAATTACTGAAACCCATCATAATACATGTTTTTTAGTAAAAAGTAAAATGCAATCAAAAATTTAAATATACCGACCATATAGAAACTCATCCACATGATGAATCATCAAGGATAAATGGTATATAATTTAATCCACTACACTTCTATATCATTCACTCACTCCGGATGCTTCTCTTGGATATTATTGTGATACAATGGTGCATGTACAAGAGGTATCTTATTCTTTAGTAGTATCATTAAACCCCAATCTACTATAAAAACTAATCATTGCATGAATGATAAATCTGAATCTAGATATACATCTTCAATGGTAATCAAATGATATGGGTTTTTGAAATATCTTCTCATATGTGATATAGGTAATTCATTCGGAATATATTGAAATCCTATAGGAAATCAAAATTAGTACACCATGACATGGATCCTCCTAAAAACATTGAATATTCCCACACACCTAAGGTTCAATCTCCCCTGTATATAAATATGATCGTGTCCCTATCAAGATGAAAACATTTGGAAAACTCTGTCTTAAACCTCAAACATGATAGGTCACAATCATCAGTATACATATGAAAACTTGTTTCTCTATGTAGTATCCAACATCTTTTGGATCAACTAGATGTGAAAACATATCTCCTAAAAAATAATTGCTCTAATAATGGAATATTTTACTACCTCTATTGAGAATAAATTTATTAGCATGGAATTCCATTCAAGACCTCAAAATATTCCATCTAAATTGATAACTAAAAATTATTTCTATAGTTTAACATTGAAAACAATATATGAATCTACTATTAACCAAAAAAGCATTGACCCAAATCCATTGTATGTACTCCAAAATATGAGTTGTATTTTAAGTCTACCCATTAGTTAGATGAGGGTATTCTATGATCAAATTCACCAGAATATCAATTTATTTTTGATGACCTTGTAAGAATTAATATTTGAATTGGCCACCATAAAATATAGTTATACTCATGGGAACATCATGGATATGTACAATCACTTGAGTGTAAAACCAGAATTTATCATTAACGAACTAGGTCTCCCCCATCCATAGGAAATTTTAATCCTTATTAAATAATTCTATAAAAACTCATTCAACATCATTTCCTTAAGGTTACGTCAATAAATCAATAATGACATCCACCGTCACATAATTTCATTTCTATTGTAAATCAATCACTATCATGGTGTTTTTATGATCACAAAACGTCATTTATGTTTCCAAGAAAATCTTTTGAGTGAATTTTAGTCTCTTCATTTTCTCTTGTATTCATTTCACTAATTGACTAAATAATGATTTTATAGTATTTTCAATAGAATCCTGATGACCATGTTATAGGAACCATGATGACCATGTTTAAGGTTTAGATTAATCAATTATCAGGTGTAAGGATCTTCGAATGAATTTTGATCAACAATTGATGTCCTTATAAAGAAGCAAGGGTGGAATGAATTGGAGTGATGTGTTATAGGATGAATTGGCTCACCAGATAAGGATTCTGGCTAGCTAGCTCAATTTGGATAGAAGTGAAAATGTACATAAACTCCACCTTTTTTATAGTAGAGGATCATCTGTCTTCTTAATATTATTATTCTCACTAGTATTTGAATATAATGATCAAAAACTCTCTTAATGATTTCAATATTCTATGTTATGTGATATATAGATACCTTCATGTAATTATGACATTAATAATCTAAGAGTACTTCTTGATGTCATATTATAGTCATTGAACGAGCCTTACATTAGATTACACAGCATGACACTATTGATTAGAAAGAAATCCAAAAATCTGGCAGGGCCCTTATTCAAATCCACCCTCACATGAATAAATTTAGTAATCCTTATGTATTTAAGTGTTACCATTACACATCCCATTATATATTTACTTAACCCTTACAAAAAAATGATTACAATAATGGGGCCTTCAGCACCACACAATAAAATGTGTCGCACCCCAAACATGACTTCTTAATTATATTTAATTATTTTGGGGGTATTTTTGAGTTTTAGGTTATACTAGTTATAAATTTTAAATTTGGGAATTTTTAATATTAGGACAATGGTTAGCCCACTATTAGTAGAAACCATGTGTAGACCATGTGAGGCTACCTATAATTTTGACAAAACTAAACCGCACATCTATTTCACAATTGGGAAAACCATGTCTCTTCTTGTGTGAGGTGTTCAGGGCCTCTAGTAGAGGCTCACTGTTGGCATATAGTTTGTCTAACCATGTTTCAATACCCTGAACTATTTCCAATCTTAGAAAATTTTTAAATAATAATAAATATGTTTTAAGTTATTATTATTATTATTATTATTAATATTATAATTATTATTATTATCTTCTATTCTTTATACCTCACCTTGCATCTCATTCCCTCACACACTCCCCATAGTTCATGAAACCCCATTCTTAGGGGTTCTCCACACGCACACCATAGCCTCCTCCCCTATCTTTATAGTGTCTGATATTTTTGATCCAGTCTCTTATGTGATCTCTCCATGTGGGGTTTTATTATTCTACTCAAACTTTTTCTCTTCTTATTTCATGGTATCTTTTCCATATTACGGTGTGCACTCTCTAAATGAACTCTAACCCATTTTGGGGTGTTGTTTTGGTTTTCTGTTGGATCCTAGTGTTTGTCATGTCTGATTGAGGACTATTCATTCCATGACCAAAGAAGGTAGAAATTTATTCTTTGGATTCAAGATATTTTTCTCCCATCCTAATACATTTCCCATTTTTCATTAGGACTTTTGATTTTTTGGGTTCTGTATATTTCAGTAGTGTGTTTCGGAACTTGTTGATGTGGATTCAAGCCACCATTGTCGAAGGTGAATTACTTGGGTATGCATATGTAAGAATGCACAAAAATAAGTTCCCCTACTATATGAATTCACTAATGGAATTATTAATATATATATTTTGGCTACGTGTCTATATATATATATATATATATTGAAATGGTGTGTATGTGTAATGGTGTATGTGTAATGGTGTATATGCAGGTATAAGATTATATATAAGGACCCCTTATACATATTCTTGTCTATGAGAATATGTACATCGGGGCTAGGTGACCTTATATATATGTGATGTTTCATATGCTTGTATAAGGAAAATGGAAGACTAGATTGGTATCCATTAAAAATGGTTTGTGTATTGAGGTAGGTTCCCTATATCCACATCTTTAATTTGAATTCCTTGATCACTATATTGTTTTAAAAATATGATTTATTATATTGTGGAATATATATGATATAAAAATTATTTTTGGAATTTGGATATGTTAATTTCACTTGTTACGCATAATTTACATAAAAATGCAAAGTCTGTTTTTTGGTTTAACATATTCATGAAACCTTGTATTCGGAAAAATAAACTACTTACATCATTCAATTGGTTTTCTAAATGATTATTCATCAAATGGGGTGAGGGAAATTTGGATCATTTAATCATTTCTTGGAAAATGGTTTTTAGCTCCCATGATGTGGAGGATTGGTTGGAACCATTGAAGCATTATCAATATTATGGGAACCCTCATGATTGTGCTCTAGTTAGAGAGGGTATCTACATGCATAGTGTGAGTATGTGAGTGAGGAATGCATGTTGGCACCTATTCTAGTGTCAAGAGTGTGATGGAAATATCAATTCACCATTATGATATTGTCATATAATCCATGGTTTTATAATGGGAGTCAAGATAAATTTTCTATTTAGTCACAATTAGATGGACTGGATCCCCAAGTTAGGGAAATTCCATGTGGGCTATGCCACAAGTGAGGCTACTTGAGAGTAGCCAGGTTGGTTGTTGAAAATGGAAGACATTGATAGGCTGGAAGATGGATTCTGAAGCAAGTATGTGTAGGAAATCATCACATGGTGTCTAGGTAAATCCCATGATAAATTCTTCACATGTATAACAATTTAAATTGTTTTCTAATGTTTTAAATAAAATCCATTCAACTCTTATATTTACATTATTAGTTCTTATATCAGAACTTATTTTATTTTACTCTTCTCTGCACTACTTGTTTTTCACTAAGTTATTTCATCCACCACATGTTCTTATTTGTAAAATGGTTTAATAGATAACCATTCATTCGTTTGATCCCATTTTTGAATAGAATAGAAAATTGATATTTTGATATTATAATATTTTTATTTGTTCTAAAAATATGAGAAATTTTTTTTAAATATATTTATTTCAAAATAGAATGTCATGGTTTAATTTTAAAAGGTATGTCTCAGGGTCTGGTTTATCATTGGGTATCGCTACTAAGACTCTCAGTACTCATGCCTTCATTATCGTCTTCGGTTTAGAGTTCTTCCTATTTCAGATCACAATCATAGCGAGTGTGGTTCTATGATTGGTGGTGATGCGCACGGTCACCAAGAGGTATGTTTAGGCATTTAGTTTTATTTCTTTTTCTACTTCCAGATTGTTATTTATTTTATTACTATTTATTAATCGATACTTTATGGTATAAAACATTACCAATTAAGTATATTTGATGCCCGACACTAGTTGTATTCTTGGAGGATCAGAACCACCTCTCACAACATACTGTGGGAAAACTCGGGTGACTGGTTTCGAGATCGACCTGATTCATTAGTAATACCTTTTTTAGATAATTTTCCATTATTATTTGTGGAAGTTGAGTAGTTCGAATATATTATTATTTTAGAGTTCATTTTCCCAATCATGGGTAGGTGCTTGATCACCTCATATTGAGATGAATACTTAGATTTCTAGGGAAGTTTGAAATTGTTTCTCCATAAAATATGATCTTGGATCTTATATTTTTTTATGTTTTTGTCTTTTTTGAATATTTCTGATTCAATTCAAGATTTTCTTGTCTTTTTTAACTCTAAAGGTTGGAATCGACAATTAGGGGGATTATGGGTTATATGGTTATTTTTTACAGTCTATAAATCCATACATAGACCATGAATTGGTTTTGATGACCTCTGATGTGATAACCCTATTAGTCTATGTCCCACTAACGCATGCAACCAATCCATGTGTAGAAATTATTCCTTTGATATTTTTGGGTTTTTATTGATTATTGGGTTGTTTTGGTTTGTTCTTGGTATTTTTTTTATGTTTTTTTGGGTGTTTCCCCTAGGATCAAAAATTGTAATTGGTTTATTGAAATTTTATTTCCCAAATGAAAATTATGGGTTCTTTAAAATTTAAATGAACCTTTTGAAAATATCTATGAAATATGGGATTAATTTTCCTGGGAATTTGGAAATATTTTGTTTTGATATGAGAAAAGGTGGTTTTGAAAGATAGTTGGGAATTTTTTAAAAGTGTTTGGGAAAGATATTTTTCTATATGGTTATTATTATTCCTATTCTTCTCACATATATGGATGTACACATGTGGTTAGTGAATTTTACTTGTATGTTTTAATGGTTTCTTCAGCTAGAACATGTAGGTATATATGTGAGGCTTCAAGGAATACTAATGACTTGTAATTATATTCTTAAGGTTGTTTTGTTTTCTGAAAATGGTTTTAAAAATGGTATTTAGATGGTTTGATAAAAGAATTATATGATTGATGCTTCCTTTATGTTTTTTATTTGTAAATTTTGGTATTTTCATTCTGTTGTGTTGTAATATTATAGTATTAGTGATTTGAGTATTGAATTTTGATCTATGATTGATATGTGGTGTTTTTTATGATGTGACTTGATTCGATTTCATGCTTTTATTACAATATGACCAAAACTATTCTATGTAAAGTGTGTATGGTTGGTCTCAATATAACCTTTCATGTTTTTTTATTTAATTTTTAGTTTTGGAAATCACTTTTCGTCATTACATAGTGGTTGATCTTGTTATGTTTACCTATTTGGAGTCAATAAATAAATTTTGAATAAGTTTCTCAATAGGTATACCCATAGATGACTCTACCAAGACTCTAGAGTGAGTAGTGGAGCCAGAACCCTTTTATACATTACTCCACACCCAATTATTCAGGGGTTATGATACATAATTTTCATTAGAGAAATATTAGAGTACCTTGTTTATAGTATGCTTACGATATGATGTACCATTAGTCGTGGTCGTATGGGTCACCCAAAGACGTACTATATATGGTTCTATCAAAACAGAAATGTTTAGTTGGAGGTTTTCATCTCCCTATTAAGGGGAAAGAGATGGTTCAATACATTAGGGCTAGAGTCATTGGTCTTAGAGTGAAGATCATAATGGATTGGAGAAGATTCCAACTGTGGAGGATGTGGAACCAACATTTTTTTTTAACGATGATGTGAAAGTTGTTTATGTTTCCCCTTAAGGTAGAATTTTATTCAAACTTCTTACTCTTTTTCATAGGATTTATGTGTTTATGACTTCTTTATGCAAGCTTATAAATTGTTGGCCTTCTTTAGGAGTGGTTTCAGTTTTGGGTGTCACATGTTTTGAGATGCTCTATCTTGGGGAATTATGAATTTTGATCTAGGTTGGGATATTGTGCTAGTTGGTTCTTAAATGGTGGAGTGTGTAACTATGTATCTTCCCCAGGTTTTCCCTAGATTTGGATGAGTGTGAATTGGGATGATTTAAGTCCATACGAGGATTTTCAAATTTCATTGAATTCATGTTTGGTTTAATGGTTTCATTCCATCTTGAGACTTACGCTTTTGTTCCTTGTTTAGGCTTGGGGGTTTTACCGTGGGTGAATTTTATCCTTTATCCTTTTATTTTAAAATTAGGTTTGAAGGTATGTATCATTTGGGAAGGTTTTATGTCTTTTGGTTTTGTATGGTGGTATTTATTGTCATGTTTCAAATTTTTTGGAGCTTATTCTAGATTCAGGAGACCAATTTTGACTATAGTTCTAAACTAGTGGGATACAACCATAGACCATTCTCATTGTGAACATGTTCTTCAAGGTTTTTATGATGGGGAAGTTCCTTTATCAGCTCCAAATAACCCTCTTCATTGTACTTGGTTTTCCTAGATAGTGGGTCACATGATGAATGGTCATGGAGATCTAGAATATGCTATGAATATTTCTATGTTAGCGGTTGAGGTGTTCAATGATGTGGTTGTTTTAGGGATTTCATGTTCATTATTGAATATTTATTAAAAGGATTGAGTTTTTAGGTTTAGGTTTCTTTCTCTTCTGGTGTGGGGTTTTTATTGGAGATAACATCTCTATAATCCTATTAGGATCAAGGATTCATGAGAAGTGTTAGTTTTATCTCTTCGTCATCGGTTTTCCAAAACAACATCTCATGTAGAGGGTTTCTTTCATCTAATTTCATCGGAAACTAAATCCATGGGAATTTCTAGTGGTTGAAAGTGTCATGGTGGGAAGAATTTTCATACCCCAACCCTCACTTATTAATTATATTTAAATTTTTAATAATTTTTTGTTAGTTTTTTAGTTTTAGGTCAAAATAGATTTTAATTTTAAAATTTGGGGGTATCTAATAAAGGAACATGTTCAGTGCACATTCAAAGAAATTGTGTATATGACATGTTTGGGCGTCTGTAAATATGACAGATCTGAATCGCACATATGATGCACAGTTTGGAAAACAATGCAGATTCCCAGGTGAGGTGTCTAGGTCCTCGAGTAGAGGCATGTGATTGGGGCACAATTTTACTAATCATATAACCAAACCCTCTATGGTTTCCAGGATGAAAAATAAAAAAAAAATTGTTTAAAATATAATAATAGTAATGTTATTATTATTATTATCATTATTGTCTTCTAATCCCAATCCCCCCCCCAATTTTGCACCATCACATCCCCCACCCCATGGTTCCGGACACCCTTTCCAAAGGGGCAACCCACGTTCCCACCACCTCCTCTTATCTTATCCTTATAACATCAAATTTTCGAGCTGATCTCTTGTGTGATCTCTCTATGTATGGTTTTCCTCATCTCCTCTCCCTTCTTCTCTTATGATTTCTTGGTCAGCTTTCACTCTTATGGTTTGTATTCTCTAATTGAACCCAAACCCAGTTGGGGTTTTTTGTTTTCTTTTTGCTCCTTGGGTATATGATCTATTATTGAAAACCATTCTTACCGCGACCATCGAAGGAAGTGATTTATTCATTTGTTTCAGGGGATTTATCACCCATCCTAAGTATTTTTCACAATTGTAATCAGGTATTTTGGTATTTTTGGGTTCCCTAAATTATTTTAGTGCATTTTGGACCTTATTGAGGTTTATTCGATCCACTATTATCGAAGGTGGCATACATGTGTATGCATAGGTTAGAATAATCATATATAAGATACCCCATTGTATATATTATCACAAGGAAGTTTGAATATTTATATATTGTTCCATGGTGTGATTATATATAAATATACATATGAAAAATTCATATTTGTGTAAGTTTAAAGGGTTTGTGTGTACGTGTAATGGTGTATATGATAGTATAGGAATATATATAAGGAACCCCTTATATATAAATATATTCATTGACATGTGATTATTTACACTAGGTCTACATGTCTTTATATATATGTGAAGGTGTATATGTGTGCATGTGGAAAAGGAAGGAGTTGAGTGGTCATCATCAGAAAAGAACCGTGTATAAAGGTATATTCCCTATGTTTGAACCTTGATTTTGAAACATGAGATATTCATGTTAGTATATTCCTTCAACATTTTAATAGAAAAGGTAAATTATTTTCAATTTTTTTACGGTTTTCTAAATGATGTTTCATTAAAAGTTTTAAGGAACTTTGGATCCTTTAAATAATTCTTATAAAATGATTTTGAACTCTCACAATTTGTAGGCCTGGTTGGAACCTTCAATACTTTATCTGTATGATGATAAACCCCATGGTTATCGATTTTTTAGAGAAGGTCTCCACAATGATAGTTTTGAGATGTGGGAAATACATGAATTATGGAACCTATGTTATTATCAATTATGTGATGACCTACGCGATTTTCATTTCTATTACTATCATGGGATCCTATGCATCATAGTTGGAGTCTATAAATGGTTATTATTTTTTCTTGATTAGATATACTATATCTCCATGGATGGGAATTTCCTTCTCGGGTCAGCCAATGGTGAGGGTAGTTGAGATCATCCAGTTTGGTTACTGACTATCGATCACATAGACTAGATGTTATATTGATTCTGAGTTAAGTTTGCCTATGGTCTCTTCACATGGTGTCCAAGTATATCCCATGCTATCATATTCACATGTATTCAAAAATCCCTCATTTTTTTTTGAAATCATTCAAATTATTATGTTTTCCGTGGAAGTTCATATATTAGAAATTATTTACATGTACTATACTCTCCACTACTAGTTTTTTGAGTTGGGTATTTGTTCCATATCATGTTATTCTTTGTAAAATGGTTTATTGGGAAACCATTCATTCTCTGGAAACCATTTTGGAAAATGTATAGTAAAATTGTTCTTTTGAAATTATTTGATATCAACATATGATCAAATGAAATGTAAACCTTATATTAAATAAAATTATTTCAAACTATCATGACATGGTTCTCTTTTAAAAGGTAAGGCTTATGGAATGGTTTTTCTTTCCACATACCTATTTAGAATCTAGGTGGTCACACCCACATTATCTTCCTTAGATTTAGGTTCTTTTTATTTTGGATCTCTCTCTTTGTGAGCATGGATATGTGAATGGTGGTGACTAATGAGGTCATTTGGATGTATTTTTATCCATTTAGATTAATTTATTTATTCCACTTCACGTGTTTTCTTTTATTTTAATTTTTCTTTATTTATCATTCTTTTATGAGATAAATCATTCCGAATTGATTGTATTTGATTCTTGACTCTAGATTCCATCCTGCGAGGATTGGGAATGCCTCTTAGACCTTGTTGTGGGCCATCTCGGGTGACCAATTCGGGGTTGACCTAGTTGGTTTGTGATAGAATTTCTCTTACATAGGTTTCATTTTACCCTTATTCATGTAATGGAAAAACCCGTCTACCTTAACAAAAACATTTTACTCTACTTAAATGGGGTTTTTAAATCATAATTTTACCATTATAGTGCATCCCTCATGAACACACCATATCCTATCTTGGTAAAATCCAGTTTTAAGATTCATGAAAATGTTTTTAGAGGTCATTCTATTGTTAATTTTTAGTTCCTACAATATAAATCATCTCCACACTTTAAGGTATTCTCTACATCGCAATATTTTATTTGCAATTTTTTCCACATTACAGCCCAAATTCTACATTGAAATAATAATTATTTTGAAATATACATAAAACCAATACACATAATATCTAATACTATTCAATATAGAAACATTAATATTTGAAGAACCACAAAATTACTCCTACGTATTCTACATTTTAGTGTCTTCCTATAAAAAATCTATTCTTCATGGCATAATGGTCCCTTAATTAGTTAAAAATGCTATAATTTTAAAGGATTTAAATGTCTATCAAAATAAAATAAACATGGACATGTTAAAATTAAAAACCCCTACATGATTTTAGAGCATTACTGAATGAATTGTATCCTATAAATAGATACCTTTGGAGGACTTGTAACATATACCCATCAACATAAATATTCTATATATCTCTTAAATATCTATTTTTCTAATCCACATCCCCTTAATGAGGGTGTGGAATAATTTATATCTTTTCCACTATTATTATTTTCTCATTATATTTTAGAATTATTCATGTTCTTTGAGATAATTAAGATTATACTAAAAATCGATTACTTCAATTAATCCCTCCTGTATTTTTTTCATCTACATTTGGTTCTTACTATCTGTAAAATCCCAGGTAAATAATGAATATGACATTTTCTTATTTATTAATATTTGTGAATAAAATATTAATATTACTTTAAATGGAATTCTATGTTCAATGGAGTACCCAATATGCAACAATGATTTTCTTTGATATCTTACGTTGCACACTAATAATATAATAATATTATTTTAAATAGTTAATGCCTAGCCGTTGTAATAGCGGGAATGAAAATAACTAATAAAAAAATTATTACATATGTTTTTTAAATAGTTTTACATTTATCCAATAAATTTTAGAGTCCTTAAATGCAAATGAATCCAATTTTAAGAATAAATACTCTAATATTTTTAAAAGATTGTTTTACCTCCTTTTGATGGAAAAACTTTTTTAAATCTAAATTTTGAAAATTTTATAAGTTCTATTTGTCAATATAAACTTATTCTTTATAATTGGGATATTGAAATTTATATTGGATATATTTTTGATATATTTCTGACAAATGTTGATTTTTTTAATGAATAGTGAAAAATACTGCATTTTACTTCAAAACTGATTTTTCATCTAATTTAATTATATGGATAGATTATCTTTTTTAATTATTTTAAAGTGTAATTAGAATATATTTTTACCATTTAATTCAATGGTGTTCATTAGAATTATTTTCACTTTGAAAATGGACATAAACAAGTGTCAATATTTTGATAGATATTGTTTCTTAAAAACACGCTATTTGTTTTGACAGCGGGAATTAACTATATGATTTATTAAGGAAAATTCTATGTTATGATTTTGGTAAATTGGAAATCATTTCGGAATTTTGAATATAAAATATATCTTAGGGTTAATTTTTGGTATTTTTCTGATAATGTCTTTTTTTAAGGAATTGTGAAAAATGCAGCTTTTTAATTCAAAACTGCCTTTTCATCCAATTTATTTATATATTTAGATTTTCATTTTAATTATTTTTAAAGCATAATTTAATTTTTTTTTTATCACTTAAAAAAATTTTGTTCATTGGAAGTAATTTCACTTATCAATTGGATGTAAAAACAAGTCAATCTTTTGATAAATTTTACTTCCTAAAACCCGTCTTTTGTTTTGAAAACGAGATTTATTTTTAAAATAGTTACTAAAATTTATGTGTTTTGAATTTGATAAAATGGATTCCATATTTGGAATCATAAGGTCCAAATTATGTAAATAAGAAACTTTTTTTCGAAATTATGAATAGTAACAACGATAATTATCTTTAATTATCGTGATTAATTAGTAATCGAGTAGTTAAGGGTAATAAAAAAATATCACAATAATACAAAATGACCCCAACATGTGTCCATATTCTAATGTTTGTGTCATGGAGGACCATGGTATGACTTGTTTAGAACATTGGGACCCCATGGAATCACTTTTGGGGTGATAGTGACACTTTTAAATAAATGTTTTTAAAAGGAATGTATAACCAAAGTATGTATCACCCAAGTAAAACAATTTTAGTTTTGTATGTGTAAATGATCTCTTAGAATATAAATAATAATTGGAAATATAAAAATATTTCCTACATCATAGTTGTTTTTATATAATTTTTAGATATTAAATCAATTAATTTATTTATGACACCATGATGATGCAACGATTATCTCATTAATGAACGATTTAAATAAAATGAAAAGATAATGTAAAATATAAGACTCACACTTGTCTAAATCCTATTGTATGAGTATATTTAGAACCCTTACCACCGTATCCTCTAAATATATCAATGTGGGACCTTTAAAATCAAAAAATCATTTTAATATAAAGTAACATTTCTTAACTTTCCAAGAGTGCCCCTCCTCCCTATTATAAAAGGCCCCCACCTCTACCTCCTTACCCACACCTCACAAGCCATTAGCTCAGCCAAACACTCCCATTGTATCTATCCACATCCCTCTATTCATCCTATAAGCCTTAACATAGGCATACAGCTCTTCATGAAACCCTTTTGGTTCAAACCAAGTGGAGTTACCCGATTTAATGGTAAAGTCTTCCCTAATGTTCTTTTGTATTATTTTGCTTCACCGACCCCATAAACTCTTTTTATTCCTTGATTTTGTAACAGAACCAGTATGTTAAACAGACTAGGATGTTTTTATGAGAAGGATTCCAGCTAAACTTACACACACCTCCGTCTAATGTTTAAAGAACATACTGTTTCCGTGGATGGCTAATTACAGCCTCACGAAACGATGATTGTTCTATCTTCTCCTACCACCTCTCATAGTGGCCATTATGAGGGAACTTTTTTTATACATGATATATATTATATTTATTTCCTCTCTATAATTCTGTATTTTTTATTTAAAACATACCTCTATGCTTTGCATGTTTTTCAAATGTGATAATTTCATTTGAGGAAGTGTGGACTACATCCCCCTCAAGTGATGTGACTCGTTCATGAAATACATGGAATGTATGAAGAATGAAATTAATGAACTTATGTGACCCATATAACATATAAATTATACTGTAATTATAATATATATATATATCTCTCACATCTAGTTTTAATTCCATTAATGTGCCAAAGCAATGAAAGTAGCATTCATGCGTACGTATGACCAACCGTCTCCACGAACGGTGCATTTCATTTCTTTTTATCTCCAAATATTATGGAATATGTATAAAACAAATATATACCGTACATATATGATATTTAAAAAATTAACAATCTTCTGAATATTATGTACTTACAACAACATTGACAATGGTTTTCAAACAAGATCATTTTTGACTCATGTACCAAACATCGACAAAACGTATGATATGAACTCACAAAATTAACTAATTATTATAACATGATAATATATGATATTTATTGAATAATAAACTTTAAATTATTCCCTTAACCAACTATAAATTTACCAAAGTTTATTATTCAGGAATATAATGAAATGAACAAGACAAGTCAGACTTGAGGTAAGGGATCTAACTTCTCTCTTTCTTTTTAAGTACTCTCTTTTATGTCACCTTTTTTTAAGTTCCTATTTATTATGTTGGGAAATGCTCTTATATATTCCTCTTACTTTATTTTTTAGGTTCATATTATGAGAGACACTATTTTATCTCATAAATCCATTTTTGGAAGTTTTAAGTGGCGTCGTTAGGCTATTGAGTTTTGTTAAGGGATTTTTCATCTTACTTTTATTCTCATGAGATTTATGCTACATTTCCCACCATTTTATTTTAGTGGTCTATGTACTTCCCATTATTCTACTATTTGTGTAATATACATTATTTTATGGGTATTTACATCAATGTTGTATATTCCTTATTTCATGTGGTGTGCGTTTTGAAAGTTACCAAAATCGGTAAGGGAACCTTTCACCCTCCTTTTTTTAAAAGACTTATTTTGTTATGTCTTTTAAATTACATCTTCTTATGTTGGAATATGTTCTTATATATCATTATTGCTATAAATATTATGTCCAAGTGATGAGATACCCTTTATCTCTCTCATCAACTCTTTTTCTAAAATATGATGTGATGTGATTAGGCTATCAAATTTATGCAAGAGAACTTCTTAACGCAATTCCAATTCTTTGGGTTAAACCTCTACTTCTTGATTATGTAATGATATGAATATGTGTGGATGACATCTGATTGTATTACACTGATTATCCACTTATATTTAGTGTATTTATATTTGTCACACATAATTATGTCATTTCTCTATCCTTTATCTAATGGCATGATCCTTAATTGGGATTACATATCAATTTCATCTCATTGAGACATTTCCTAATGATATGCACTTTTATTCTTTTATAATGTTTATATACAACCCCTTTGACTTTCAATATCCATATTATGTCTATACTAAAGTTATTTAATTTTTTTGAAAATTCTCTACTTTCATGTGGCCTGTAATTTAACTGTTCAAAATAGAAAAGGACTATTTTATTAAAACATTGTTTTGAATGGTTTTAAAGATTTATTCTTTTAAACATTTATCGTCCATGTCCAGTTTTAAAAATGGTTTTTAAGGATTTATTTATATTTACATGAATGTTTTAAAACATTTTCAAAAGTTTCCAAGTGGTATGGGACACTTTGATTCTAAAATCTCTTTTAAATGTCTTCTTTTAATATTTTCAATGTATAAAAGTATTTTTCCCTCATAGAGCTTTAATGATTTTATTAGATGTTTTTATTTATGATAATATCATGATGTGATATCTTGTGATTGAAATGTGGAAATTTAATGTTTCTTTTATGCATGTTTTAAGTGTTATGATTATGTTATGGTTCTTGGGAAATGTTTATGAAATCGGTTGGTTTCGTGATAAACTAAGGGCGGGTGAGCCCGACATATCTCTATAATGAATTGGGTAATGTGAAGGAGTTAAACCCTAAGGTTTCTCCAGAGAGATTTAGGGAATATACTGTGATGGGTATTCCAAACGTAACCATAGGGGTCACTCCCTATGTAAGAATGTTATGAATGCCTCAAGTTACCTTTACATCTTATGATTTCTATGAGTTATTACTAAATCTTATGATTTAATGAGGTATGTTGAAGTGCTTATGTTTTATGAGTAAAGTATGATTTCATTGATTCTTATGTATACATGGACTAATGTTTTCTTTCCATATTTTTATAACCCTTATTGAGCTTTTTATGCTCATCCCAAGTTTTTGAAATGTTTTCCACAGGACTTAAAGTGGAATACGGTCAAAGATGGGATCGAGGAAATTTCATGATGTCTAAAACATGGAACTAGACATTAATATTTTGTTTAAGAGTTTATATTTTGTGAAAAAAATGGAAACTGAGTAGATGTGTCTACTTTTTAATCTTTGAGATGTAATAGTTAAGTCCTAATTCTCTAAAACTCTAATATTTAAATGATCCTCAATGTGAATTATTCATTTAATTCAAGAACATGTATTGTACTAAGGTCGGGTCCTTATATTTGGTATCAAAGGGTGTTTTAGATAACTTTAGAGGTTAGAGTGTTGTTTAAGCACAAGTGACAAGTTGTGTATAACCACACTGGTTATTATATTAGATAGAGTCATTGTTATTTATGAAATTTGGAATGAGTTTGAGATAACTTGGATAAGTATATCTTAGTTTTTATCTTCCTCTTTAGTACATGATTATTTTGTTGATATACTCACACTGACCTTTTTGGTTTTAGTAAATGGATGGATCTAGCAGGCACCAAAGTGACAATGGGTTTGAAGGAAATAGTGGTGGTTCTCTGATTAAGATACTGGATTAAATGGGGGATTCAATGAGAAATCTTGTGGTTATTCTAAACCAGCTATTAGGAATCATGATCAACCACTTGAACCATGGTGAGTTCTCTAATGCATCATGTAAGAGAGAACCAAATCTATGTGGATGTTCAGGTAATAATTATAAAGGTAACCATTAGGGTTTATATGATGCTTACTTTTGAGGTAATTATGGGTTACTACAAGATATGATGGAATATGAAAGGCATGAGATAAACATGAGATTACATTATGTTATGGTTATTTTTGAATATTTTATCTCTTTTTTGGAATGTTATAAGAATTATGTAGTTTTGGAAAAAGGACAACACATAGACCGTGTGACAACCTGTCACGTCGGACGAAGCTGCAGGAATCGAACCCACAACTAAAGTGCGACTGATATTTATCACCTACCACTAGACTACGTGAATTCCCTAGTTAGTATGACTAATTCTTTTTAGTTAGATGGTATTATGAATCTAGAATAAGTTAATTTTGGGTTTACTATAGAAATTATTAACCTATCATAGAGGATATGTGATTAGGTTAATTACATTTCAGTATGAGACTTTAAGAGCAACTGATGTTATTTGGAGATAAATGTTAAGATTTACCTTGGAAGACTACTTGATTAAATCCTTCGGAGATTTGGGTTTCAATCATAGTTTGGTTTATCTCTGAAGAATTTTATGGGAAGCTGTTTGTTGAATGGTCTTTGTTGAACATTGGATAATGTTTGACAAATTTTTTAGATTAAGAGTAGTATTTCTTTTTATAAAGGATTATCCTTTTTGGATATTATCTGATCTCATACAAAAAATTTTGGTTTTGGTTTTGTTCTAATGACATGGAAAGTATGTAGTTCTCTTTTTTGGATTAGGTGATTCTTTGGAAGTTGATTATAGTGCTCTTAATGTGAACAAGTTATCCTAAATACTTTTCTTTTGGAGAAAATATGAGTTTGTGTAAGAAATCTAGCAAAAGCTGAAAGTCAAAATTACATGTATGTTTCCTTATGTTTTAGTTAAGCACATAAATAAATTCCTCAATGAAAAGTAATTTAAAACAATAATTTTGTTTATTAATTTTACCAACTGGGGAATCAAATACCATTTAACCCATCACATATTTGTGATTTTCCGGTGGTTAACTTTCTCCTAAACATGTTTTCTATCACTCTCCCTTAGAACATGACCCTTTTTTTTCTCCTCCATATTCACGTTTTCATGGAATCCTAGTATGTGTTAACTCGTGTGACCCTTGTACTTATCTTTATTTCTTTTAAGGTGATAGTTAAATTTACTTTTTTTCGATGTGGGTCTTTCAATGAAGATTCCAAGCCCAATTTTAAAATTGCGAGGATGCAATTCCCAAAAGGGGGGAAGAATGTAACATCCCAGGTAAATAAAGAATATGAAATTTTCATATTTATTAATATTTGTGAATAAAATATTAATATTACTTTAAAGGGAATTCTATGTTCAATGGCGTACCCAATACGCAAGAATCAGTTTCTTTGAAATCTTACGTTGCACACTAATAATATAATAATATTATTTTAAATAGTCAATGCCTAGCCTTTGTAATGGCGGGAATGAACAGAACTAACAAAAAATGATTACATATGTTTGTTAAATATTTTTACATTTATCCAATAAATGATAGTGGTTTAAAATGAAAATGAATCCAATTTTAAGAATAAATATTCTAATATTTTTAAAATATTGTTTTACCACCTTTTGATGGCGAACATTTTTTAAATCCAACTTTGGAAATTTTATAATCTCTATTTGTCAAAATAAACTTATTATTTAGAGTTGGGATATTGAAATTTATATTGGATAAAGTTTTGGTAGATTTCTGATAAATGTTGATTTTTTTAATGAATAGTTAAAAATACTGCATTTTACTTCAAAACTACTTTTTCATCTAATTAAATTATATGTATAGATTATCATTTTTTAGTTGTTTTAAATTGAAATTAGAAAATATTTTTACCATTTAATTTAATGGTGGTCATTATAATTAATTTTACTTTGAAAATGGACATAAACAAGTGTCAATCTTTTGATAGATATTGTTTCTTAAAAACACACTATTTGTTTTGATAGCGGGAATTAACTATATGATTTATTAATGAAACTTCTATGTTTTTAATTTTTTAAAATGGACATCATTTCTGAATTTGGAATATCAAATATATCTTAGGGTTAATTTTTTGTATTTTTCTGATAATGTCTTTTTTTTAATGAATAGTGAAAAATACAGCTTTTTAATTCAAAACTGCCTTTTCATACATTTTATTTATAAATATAGAATATCATTTTAATTGTTTTTAAATTATAATTGAATTATGTTTTTATAACTTAATACAGTTTTGTTCATTTTATGTAATTTCACTTTTCAATTGGATGTAAAAATAGGTCAATCTTTGGATAAATTTTACTTCTTAAAAACCCGTCTTTTGTTTTGACAACGAGATTTTCTTTTAAATTAATTACTACAATTTCTTTGTTTTGAATTTGATAAAATGGATTCCATATTTGGAATCATATGGTCTAAATTATGTAATTAGGACTCTTGTTTTTGGAGATTATGAATAGTAACGACGGTAATTATCTTTAATTATCGTGATTAATTAGTAATCGGGTAGTTATGGGTAATAAAATAATCTCATAATAATAACAAATGACCCCAAAATGCGTCCAAATGATACTGGTTGTGTCATGTACGACAATGGCATGCCTTTTGCCAAACTGTGGGACCCCATGGAATCACTTTTGGGGTGATAGTGACACATTTTAATTTTATTTTTTTAAAAGGAAAGTATAACCAAAGTATGTATCACTCAAGTAAAACAATTTTAGTTTTGTCTTGGTAAATCATCTCTTGGACTATAAATATTCATTGGAAATATAAAATGATTCCCTACATAAAAGTATTTTTTTATAATTTTTAGACATTAAATTAATTTATTTATTTATGACACCCTGATAATGCAACGATTATCTCATTAATGAACGATTTAAATAAAATAAAAAGATAATGTAAAATATAAGACATAAACTTGTCTAAAACCTATTGGATGATTATATTTCAAACCCTTACCAACTTATAATCAAAATATATCTATGTGGGACCTTTAAAATCCGAAACACATTATAATATAAAGTAACATTTCTTTACTTTCCAAGAGTGCCCCTCATCCCTCTTATAAAAGGCACCCACCTCTACCTCTTTACCCACAACTCCAAAGCCATTGGATCGGCCAAACTCTGATCATTTTAACTCTCCAAAACCGTATCTCCATCCTAGAAGCCTTCTCTTAGGCATAAATATCTTCAAGAAACACTTTTGGTTCAAACCAAGGAGAGTTACCCGATTTAAAGGTAAAGTATTCCCTAATGTTCTTTTGTTTTATTTTGCTTCTCCAACCCCCTAAACTCTTTTTATTACTTGATTTGGTAACAACAACAGTATATTCAACATACTAGTATTTTGTTATGAGAATTATTCAAGCTACACTCACACACACCTCCGTCTAATGGTTAAAGAACATACTGTTTCCGTGGATGGAAAATTACAGCTTCCTGAAACGATGATTATTCTATCTTCTCCTACCACCTCTCATGGTGTCCATTATGATGGATCTATTTTTATATATTATATATATTATATTTATGTCCTCTATATTCTTCTGTATTTTATTTTTAAAACATACCTTTATGCTTTTCATGTTGTGCAAATGCGATAATTGTATTTGAGGAAGTGTGGACAACCGCCCCCTCAAGTGATGTGACTCATTCCTGCAATACATGGAATGTATAAAGAATGAAATTAATGAACTTATTTGAACCATATAACATATATATTATACTTTAATTATAATATATATATATATCTCATCTACCTTTAATTCCATAAATGTTCCAAAGCAATGAATGTAGCATTCATGCGTACGTAGCTCCTACCGTCTCCATAAACGGTGCATTTCTTTTCATTTTATCTAAAAATATTTTGTAATAAGTATAAAACTAATATATACTATATATATATATGATATTTAAATCATTAATAATATTCTGGATATGATGTACTTACAACTACATTGACAATGCTTTTCAAACAAGATCATTTTTTACTCCAGTACCGAACATCGACAAAACGTATGATATGAACTCACAAAATTAACTAATTATAATAAAATGACAATATATGATATTAATTGAATAATAAAATTTAAATTATTTCCTTAAGAAACTATAAATTGGCCAGAGGTTATTATTCAAGAATATAATGAAATGAACAAGACAAGTCAGACTTGAGGTAAGCGATCCAACCTCTATCTTTCATTTTAAGTACTCTGTTTTATGTAACCTTTTTTAAGATACCATTTCTTATGTTGGGGGATGTTATTATATATTCATATTTCATTAATTTTTATGTTAATATTTTTAGAGACCCTATTTTATCTCCTAAATCCATTTTTAGATGTTTTATGTGGCGTTGTTAGGCAGCCGAGTTTTCATAAGGGATTTTTCATCTCACTTTTATTCCCATGAGATTTAAGCTACATTTTCCACCATTTCATTTTAGTGGTGTATGTACTGCCCATTATTATACTCTTTGTGTAATATAATTTCTTTTATGGATATTTACATTAATGTTGTATAGTCCTTATTTCATGTGGTGTACGTGTTGAAAGTTACCCAAATCAGTAAGGGATCCTTTCACCCTCCTTTTTTTAAAGACTTATATTGTTATGTCTTTTAAATTACATCTTCTTATGTTGGGATATGTTCTTATATATCCTTATTTATATAAGGTTTATATCCAAGTGATGAGATACCCTTTATCTCTCTCATAAACTCTTTTTCTAAAATTTGATGTGACATTGTTAGGCTATCAAATTTTTGTAAGGGAACTTCTTAACCCAATTCCAATTCTTGGGTTAAACCTCTACTTCTTTATTATGTTGTGCTATGAATATGTGTGGATGAAATCTGATTGTTTTACACTGAGTAGCCACTTATATTTAGTGTATTTATATTTTTCACACATAATTATGTCATTTCTTTATCCTTTCTCGAATGTCATGATCCTTAATTGGGATTACATCTAAATTTCTTCTCATTGAGACATTTCTTAATGATATGCACTTTTATTCTTTTATAAAGTGTATATACAGCCCCCTTGACTTTCCATATCCATATTATGTCTATACTAAAGTCATTTAAATGTTTTCAAAATGGTATACTTTCATGTGGCTTGTAATTTAATGTTCAATATGGAAAAGGACTCTTTTATTAAAACATTGTTTTAAATGTTTTTAAATATTTATTATTTTAAACATTTATCATCCATGTACATGTTTTAAAATGGGTTTTAAGGATTTATTTATATGGACATGAATTTTTTAAAACATTTTCAAAAGTTTGGAAGTGTTATGCGACACTTTGATTCTAAAATCTTTTTTAAGTGTCTTCTTTTAATATTTTCAAAGTATAAAAGGATTTTTCTCTCATATAGTTTTAATGATTTTATTAGATGTTTTTATTTATGATAATATCATGATGTGATCTCTTGTGATTGAAATGTGGAAATTTTATGTTTCTTTTATGCATGTTTTAAGTTTTATGATTATGTTATGGTTCATGGGAAATGTTCATGAAATCGGGTGGTTTTGTGATAAACTAAGGGTGGGTGAGCCTGATATTGCTCTCTAATGCATTGGGTAACGCGAAGGAGTTAAACGATAAGGTTTCTCCGAATAGATTTAGGGAATAAATTGTGATGGGTATTCCAAACGTAACCATGAGGGTTACTCCCTAGGTAAGAATGTTTTGAATGCCTCAAGATACCTTTACGTCTAATGATTTATATGTGTTATTCCTAAATCTTATGATTTAATGAGGTATGTTAAAGTGCTTTTGTTTTATGAGTAAAGTATGATTTCATTGATTATTATGTATACATGGACTAATGTTTTCTTTCCATATTGTTATAACCCTTACTAAGCATTTTATGCTCATCCCATGTTTTTGAAATGTTTTCCACATGACTTAAAGTGGAATACAGTCAAGGATGGGATCAAGGAAATGTGAGGATGTCTAAAACATGGAACTAGACATGACACTTTTGTTCAAGAGTTTATATTTTGTGAAAAAAATGTAAACTGAGTAGATGTGTCTACCTTTTAATCTTTGAGATTTAATAGTTATGTCCTAATTCTCTAAAACTCTAAACCTGAAAAGATCCTCAATGTGAATAATTCATTTAATTCAAGAATATGTATTGTACTAAGGTCAGGTCCTTACACTATCGTTAAATTTAAGGAACATGGTTGTATTTTTATTTCATTTGATAATGAAAAGGAGAATTTTTTTATGTTTATAGCTTCACTGTGAAAGTGAAATTATCTAATGTATTCAGTTTCTTGATATAACAAGACAAATTAATAGGGATTTTTGGTATATTTTTTATCATTAAATTCAAGGGACTAATATTTTAAATCCTTAAGTTATTGGGGTAAGGAATGTTGGGGTACCTTTAAGTAATGTTTTCAAGTATCCTTACCAAATATGTTGTTTCACTTACTTTCTGGATCATCTTATATTTATCTCTTTAAAACATTATTTTTTTAATTGTTTCATTTATCAATTAATTATCAATAATTTTTTTTATCGATAAAATATTTATTTTATTCTTACTCATTATATTTAATTATAATATTTATATTAATAATATTTATTTTTTTAATTTCAAAAGGTGTTAATTTTATTTATTCTTTTATAAGTATGTTTTTATAACCTGATTTTTTCCATTAAATATTAAAATTTATATTCACCTCCTCAATCTATTTTACCTATCTTTAACATATATTTGTTATGAAATGGGTTTTTTATTTGTTTAATTACACAGTTTTCAAATTATTTCAATGTTTTTTTAACCAAATTATTAACCATTTTTTCAATAAGGATCTATTATATAAATGTATTTTTCATTCTTCTATATTTTTCACAAAGAGGAATCATTAGTTCGTGATCCATGTTTTAGGGTACTAAATATACTTATGAAAAATCTGCAATGTCTACTTTTCTTATATATATTGTATTTCTAGTTTATAAAATTATTATAAATGCCAATACTCTTTGAACTAATAATGACAGAAATAGACCTTGTGATCTTGATGGTAAAGCTATGATAATATTAAACTGTTGTTTCTAAATTAATTAATTCAATGTAATTTCTTCATGTAAAATTGTACATGAAATCTAGAAATTATTAAAATATATGCCTGAAGGTATAAATAATATTAAATATACAAGGAATGATATTTATAGTAATGAATTTTAGACTTTCTCAATACATCCTAACAAAATAATCACTGATATTTTTACTGTATTCACCAATATTTTTAATAGTTTAAAATCCCTCAGTGACTCTATTTAAAAATAAAATTTGGTCAAAAACTTCATGGGGTTTTAGAAAGAAGTTTGGATCAAAAATTCACTATGACCTAAGAATCTAAAGATGTTAAAAATATAATGTTCTAAGAACTCAAAGGTTTTATCGATACATATGAGATAACCATGAAGATAAAATCTAAAAATTCATCTAAGGAGGTTATGAAATGTAAAAAAACAATTTCTTTCAATGAAAATAATGATGAATCAGTTGGGAGTAACTCTAATGTTTCCAAGTTTTCCAAGATGATAGAAAATTACATGAAAAACATGTTATCCACTAGAAATGTCAAAATGAAAAACCAATATTTTTCGGTATCTATTATTTTTAGTAAAATGAAGTGTCTCAACAATCGAGATTGACCCTTAAACAAGAAAAATATAAAAAAACAAGAAGAAATGTAAGAAATATTTAAAGTTATTAAATTTGAGAATATGAAAGGACCCAATTTATATATATGAACCAAGTGATGGAATAACAAAGTGTCGCATGGTACATCTTGAGGAATTAATTCATGTTAGTTCTAAAATTTATCTCACTCCTTCCCATTCTCCTTCTTACTCTTATACTTATTATACATCTTTATTAACATATGTAGATATTATCAATGGTAAAAATGAACATCATAATTATTTTTGTGATCATATTTATAAATTAAAATATCATAAAATTGACAAAATATTATTGTTATTGAAATAGAAAACGTGTAATAGAAAACTTGTCATTTCTTTTAATGTTAAAAGATCAACCAAATATTAAAAATTTGGAATTCTAAATTAAGGTTCTTAAACAGAATATTCCCTACCTTACCATAAGGGATAAAACATTAAACATTAATTTGGTATCTCAATAACATATTATAAATCACTATGGTTTTGACTTTTCAAAACAATATAATTTTTCCCAATTAATATTAATATATTACTTCTGTAATGTAAATTTCACAAATTAAATTTTCTAGTTCTTTCAAAAAATGTGTCATCTAGATTATGAATATAATTCAAAAAAATCGAGATATTTTTTTAAAAAAATGTTTTAACATTAATCTCAATTTTCTAAAATAAATTCTCATTCATAACATGTTTTACTTAACAAATACTTATTAGAAAATCTTAGATGACCCAAAATTATTTCTCCTTCTCAATGCTTACTATCTCAAACTGTTGGACACAAAATCTGGGTAAAAAAGTTTATAGTTTCTTATTCATTTATAAAAAGGAGAAAACTCTAATAATATATAGGTTATATTGATTTTGGGAGATCAAGACATATATGTGATGATCCTTCATAATTCAATCATCTCTATGTTTTTGATATGGGTCTTATCACATTTCGAGATAATTAAGAAATAAAATATTACAAATATATCTATAATTTGTTTCATTTAATATAATACCTTTTAAGATGTTTTATTTTTTAACATCTTGGTGCATAATTTACTATTTATTATTCAATTATGGGATATTAGTTTTAGAATTACTTTTAAAATGACTTTTTTATTGTTTTTTATTCAAAAGAAATGATTTTATTTACTACATCCCATTGAAAAAATGTGTATATTATATATTTAAAATCAATATAAGGTAAAAAAATTAAGTCTTTTTGCTCACAAGATAATTATAATTTTCTTTGATATCAAAACCTATGTAATTGTGATATTCATTATCTTTTTTAACTCAACTAAAAATGAAGAGTATGATATTTACCAAATTAGTATTTTAATGAAAACATATTTTGTTTATATTTCTAACTATGCAAGAAACACAAGTCTTCCATCAAACCTAAAAAAAATTTCATCTTATATAGCATTATAAGTAATCCACATTGATATTTTTAGCATAACTCATGTCACTAGTTTCAGATGTAGTCTTTTCACCTTTTTAATTTTTAATCACATTACTATATCTACATGGGTTTTCTTCTTAACACATAAGAGTGAGGCTTGTAGTGTATTTATTATCATTTCAAGTAATGTAAAAAAATAAACATTTCTTTGAACACCTTTCCCTCATAAGTGAAAATGGTGGATAATTTGATACAAATTACTTTTAAAAGTTATTTTCTTCTTAATTTTATCATCACTCCTTTTACATTCCTATAACACCTCAACAAAATGAGGTTATGAAATGTTGAAAAAGGACCCTATAAGAAATTTATAAAACTCCATTCATCTAGTGTTTCCTTCTTGAATACCTTTCAACAAGGAAGTCAATACTATATGATTTATCCTTAACTATTTCCTTATGAGGCCCATCTTAGGAAAACACCCTTATGAACCCTAGAAACGATAAATTTACAAAAGTTGGTTTCTTTAGAGTCTTTACTTATAAATTATTTATCAGTAATATCATGTATAATATAGTAATGTTTGACACTAAATTTGAAAAATGAATCTTCCATGGGTACTATAACTTAAGTAAATCCTTTTGAGTTTTTAATAAGTTCCCTAAGACTGTAGAAGATTCAATTCACATTATATTCAATAAAAATATTCCAAAATAACATCCATAAAACTGTGGTGATATTTACCAACCAAATTTAAACCTATCTAAACCTCAATATTTTGAACTAGTTGAATATTATCATTAATCCCCATCTTTTACTTTACCTATTTCTTAGAATCAATCCAATTATCTTCATCTCGATAATGTTATCATAGAATCACAACCTGAATCATATACTAGAAAGTATGTATTAAGTGATGGTATCCTCAATATTTTATCTGAATACCCAGACATTCTTCTCTTTATGATTCCCTTAATAATGAAAATTGGATATATACCAAGAAAGAGTAGTTAGTGATGTTTCAGTGGAAAAATAGTTATACTCTCATGGAACATCGTGATAAACATTATACTATTATCACCATGCGGGGTTTTCAAAAAAAATATTTACAAATAATGAAATATTATATGTACTAATACTACATTTAATTTTTATTTAGAATAAGAACTCAAGACTGAGACACGCTCCCCTCAAGGAGGGAGAAAATGATGGAGACCAAGGGCATCTCCATGAATTATAGCCATACAATCATTAATAATGAAACACAGATTATCATAAATGACCAAGAAATTCTCCAAACTTCCCCTACATGCAAGTATTGATAAATAATATATTAAATAAGAAGGTATTTATTATGTTGAAACTTTTTCAATAATTTCTCCACTCAAGTAAATTATGATATTGCGGTCCTTCCCTGGTAATTTTAATTTTGATCTTTTCAAATGGATTTAAAAAGTGATTTTCTAGATGGTTTTATTTATAATGATTTTTTGGACCACCCACCTAGTTTTAAAAATCCACAATTGACATAATTCAATTTTTAATGTTAACAAAATCTATATATAGTTTAAAATACTCCCATCAAGCATTTTAGATAGTTAAACTTAATTTTGGTTGTCAAATGATTTCACAATGGGAATATAAAAGTCAACGCTTTTCTAAAAAAACAAATGTTTTATTAATCATTAAAATTTAAGTTGAATATTATATATTTTTCTCAAATAATGAAATTTTTTGTAAGTATTTTTATGATTTAATAAATTAAAATTTTGAAATGATTTTTTGGGGTGATCATAAATTTTTTTGTATTTATAAAATTCCCCATATTTATGATGGAATCTTTTTTAACCAATATAAATACACAAATGAATTTGTAAATAAGTATTACATGGATCATGATAAGGAAATAATAATTTCTATGAGTAAAAAATTAAATATGATGTTGGATGAATCCAATCAATTGGTTTATAATAGGCTTTATCTTAGTACTATTAAAAGTCTACTTCATCTTACTATGACCCATTTTGACATCAAATTCATTGGATAACATTATAATAATTTTCAATACAATAAAAATAAATATCATTTAAAATAACTCAATGGATTTTTTTTATTTGAATGGAAATAAAAATCCTAAGTTAATTTATCCTAATGAAACCTCTTTTTAACCATCTGGTTTTTTCAATACTGATTTTGTATAATTAAATATCGAAAGGAATGTTACTAGTGTGACATTTCTTTTATTAGTAATATCCATCATATATTTATGTATTATGAAAAAAAATTATTCTTTTTATATCTGAAGTGAAATTCATTGTCACTGGGAGTAATTGGGACCCTATTATATAGATGAAACATACTCTCTTGTACTTTGGGTGAACATATTATTCCATATTTGTAAATTATAGCACTACTAGTCTGATCAGTATTTCAAAAAATTCAATCCAAAATCTCTCAATATGCACAATGACATGAGACCCCATTTTCTACAACATAACATTCAAAGAGGTTATATCATTCTTAAATTTATTTTTCAAAAAACATAAACTTGTTGATATCATTACAAAGAATATTTCTCTTGATCACTTTGGTTTCATTATAGGGGGGTTGTGTATGATTAGATTTTGATACTTATCACTTAATCAATTTTAAATATTCATAAATTTTCAAATAAATTTTCTAAAACTATCTTCTAAAATGGATTTAAAATTCCTAAAATGTTTTTCAAAACATTTCAAAATTATTAGAAAAATGACTTTAGTATAATAATCCTTTAAAACATTCATTTCTAGATAAAAACAAGTTTATGTCACATTGGAACATATTCTCCGGGAGATTTATCACAAAATAATATTTGATTGGTTTTGGATCCCTATCTCCAAATAGGTTATGGTTAGAGGTCCTTACTATACAACTAGTTTGATACTACTGAGGAATTTTATATGGTTTAATAATATAACATTTAATTAAAATTAATAATAAATTTATTTATAAAAATACCTTAATTATATATCATTTAATTATTCAATTTTTTTTCATATGATCTCCTTAAAATATCTTCATGCATTAATTGAGGGGGAGTTAATATTTTTAATATATAAATGATCCTATAAGATACATTTTCTTCTTCAAGATAAATTACCAATATTGAAAAAAAAATTATTCCTCACAAAAAATTATTTATCATTGTAAAGATATCAATTTAAATTTTTTATAATTTATTATTATATTATCTATTCTCATATTTATTATTTAAATTTAAACTTTTATTGTTTTTTAATGTTTCTAAATAGTATTGTTCAAAACATTACTTTTCTTTCTCTTGAAAGATCATTAATAATGATAATCAAGGACTTAATTTATATCTCTTTACTATATAGATCCCAAGAGTAACTTATTTTAGATAATATTTAACGGGGGATGTTTTCACATCATATACCATCTCATAAGGGAGGATTTATAAACATTCTCTCAAAGGGGGAAGTATATTTTTTGTGGAGAGGTTCTTTTAAAAAACTTATTATTGGAAGATGATTATAAATATATGTATTATTTAAAATCTTTATTTTTATACTCAACATTAGTTTAATTATTATTCAAGAGATTGTGATAATTAAAAAAACTCTTAAAGTGTTTAATATTTTCTCTTATGTGATGTACAACTATGTTAACCTCATTATGTTATAACTGTTTGAAGAGTCCTTCTTGATTTCATATTAAACTCTTAGAATAAGAATTACAGATCATTACATGCCACCGCATCCTAGATGGGAATGAAATAAAATAATCTGAGATGATAGTTATAGAAATCCTCCCTCACTTGAATCCACTTAAACAACCTTATGATTTTAGTGGTACCTTTATAAGATACCCAATATTAAAAGGTTTCCCTTATGTGTAATAATTAATACAACATAACCTTATGTATCAATCCATAGATTTACGTTTTCATAGGTATTATTTTATCCTAATTTGGGTATTGGAACACTGATTCTAATTTTACCCAAGTAAGGAAATTCCACTTCATAAGCTTTAGAAATATTGCTTGTGTTATTATGGCACAATACTCAGCACAATGCCACAACCTAGTTTGTTCAAATATCATTGTGATATTCACACCAAAGTATTTTGATGCCACCCCAAATTAAATGTTAAATACCTAAAATATTATTCTTATACATTATATATTGTATTCTCTAAACTATAATCATTTCTTAACCAAAGTTTTCCGCACTATAGCCCAAATTCTATGCTATAGTGACCTCGAATTGGGAAGAACCACAAAAAGTCTCAATGCTTTTTCCTATAGTCTATTCCATAACTAACTATATATTGGAAAACCATAAAAATTATCCTCTAATGGATATTCTATATTTTTTATTCTTATACTAAAAATTTATAAACTGTATATTCATCCCTTCCATGGAACCAAGTAATGTGATTCTGAATACATTAAATAATGATAAAAATACACTGAATGTGAATGAATTTGACTAAAATACCCTTGAATGATTCTATAATATTACAAAACTAATTGGATTCTATAAATAGATACATTTGGATTCGTTTTAGTATCTACACGTCAACATATACTTTCTCCTCCAGTGACAAACATGAACTATTGTTCTCAAATCTCCCTCTTTCTAAATCTTCTTTCCTTCAATGACTATGTTATAAATTGTATAACATTATCACCCACATTAATTATTCATTATCATAAAATGTTCTTCATATTCATTAATAAAATTTTAATTTTACTAATAATTTATTTCTTCCTATAACTCCTCTCATATTCTTCTTTATTCTATATTTGGTTCTTACTACAGTTAATGTAAGGGACCATGGTTTTTGTCATATTTCATTCAAAATTCAATGGTCATAATTTTTTTTGGTTTTAACTTCACCATTAATTATATCATGTCTATTGTATCAAAATTATTGTTATATACTAAAAGGTATGATATTGATTTGGTATCTTGGCTACAATTAAATTCAGGAGACTAATACCTAAATTAATTTAAATAATAGGGAGAGAGACTTTGAGGTAACTTCATGAAATATTTTTGAGCAACCTTAGAAAATAACTTGTCTCATTTACTTTTTTCATTTTTATGTAGTTATTTATTTCTGTCCTTATTTTATTAGTCTATTTAATCTATTAATTTATTATTATTCATTTTTTATTTATCGAATCACCTTATTTATTATTCATTTATTCTATTTAAATATATTTTTCTCTTTAGAAAATTTATTATTATTTTTATTTATATGGATTAATTATATTCCTTATTTTATAAATAATACATCAAATTTTATTTATTTTCACTAACTTTTTTTAATGGGTCATTCATGACCCCCACTTTCAATTTTACTTATCTCTGATGTGCACTAGTTAAAATACCAAAGGTGTAGCTTTATTCCAAAATGAATTTTCTAAATGATTGAAAATTCACATATATATGGTGGAGGGATTCTAATTTTAGAGTGTTCTTGGTGACCCATCAGTCAGCTGGTGTGGGGCATTGAGTACCATGTGGTATTGGGATAGATCATCTAGTGGAGAATATATTATTGTTCAAAACACGATTATTATTGTTTTTTGTATCATTGACCCCAAAGAATTAGAGAATATTTCTAAAAGTATTAGATTCTATAAATAGATCTCCTTGAATTATTAAAAGATATACCATGAATACAGTGGTTATTGAAAATTCCTCTTAGAATCTTAATCAAAGCATTAGATTACTGAAATCTAAATCTCTATAAGATCCTACCAATGTTTTCTCAGTATCCAATCTCAATTATCCATCAATACCAAATGTCATATTTTACTATAACATCTATAAATAATGTATCTCAAATTTTATACATTCATATGAGGTATTGGTGAGAAATTGTTTTAAAGGATTATCCCAAGAAAACCTTTTTCTTCACATCTCCTTATACAATAGGTTCTCAATGCCAAAAAAGTTATGGATTTGATTCATGGGTGATGATAAAGGACAAAAGTGTGATCATTACAATAATCATGAGGTACTAGTCTCTAGATCACTACTATGATCAAGATAATAATACCATAAACTTGTTAACCTAACGGGGATACATAGGGGATAAAAGTGACCTATTTCCAAAATACATTATTCATTTCATTATTCTCTCTCAATACTCAGTATTTAATAAATTTGATATTTCTATTTTAATAGTTAATAAATTCTCAATTTATATTTATGTTATATATAAAATCACTATCAAATTTAACAAGCTATCGCTTTATTAATTTTTTCACACTATAATATCAATTTCATTTAGATTTAAATTTACCATTTCCTTTTAGATTTATTTTTAAATTTTAAATTAACTATTCCCCTCACCTCTTTCTATTTCCCTCTAACCAATATATTTTATCAAAGGGTTTTTTGTGTTTTTTATTAAATATATGTTTGTTTTAAATTTGTTTTAAATTTTTTATTCATAATCTATTTCAATACTTGGTCTTTTTATAACATAATCTAATTCTTATCTACATGATCCTAGTTTTATGAAATTTATTATACATATTTAAAAAATAATATTTCCACATTGATTATTAGAAGGCGTTACCCTATCTGGAAAATATTTCTTCAAGAATATATTCCTACTAAAGGGATATAAGATAAGTGGTCACACAAGGATTTTAAATCATTTGATCTTATTGGAAAATCCATGAACACTCTAAATTATGGTCTTTAACCAAATGAGTTAAATAATTTTTTATATTTAATACTTCCCATTAAATAGAAAATATTTTAGAGGTTATTAATAATAGAACTAGGATAGTCAAAAGTACTAGATTATACACATATCAGGGCTTTGATAGATTTTCAATGCCTAAAAATCCATTACTAATATGTTTATATGTTTTTCCAACACATTCAATGATTGAAATTATATTAGAGATAATTTATCTTTATAAAAATTATAAAAAATTATACACATGTTCTTACCAATAAATTGTTCACCCAAGGATAGGGTTATACTAGAAGAAATTGATGCAATGCAAATGGCTTTTGAAAAACATAATGAATCCCAAATGATGTATAAAATTACAATGACGCAATAATTTGAGAAGGAAGATAATGAGGCCAAAGTTATAAAGAAGAAATTCACATTCCAAGATACTAATGATGACTCATTTGGAGATGAAGTTCATGATTTTGTTCAAAACAACAATAATATTAACAAATTATTCAAGAGAAATAACACTTCCAATCAAACTAATAAGGTGATTCACAATTTGGAACCATAAGTGACATGATTTGAATAATATAAAAGGGGTCACATCATGCTTTAATGTCTCATATAAAAATATAAGGTAAAATAAAGGAAACAATGTACGAAGTATATTAACATTAAACCCTGGAGTGTGACAAGGGACTCAAATTCGCCACCCTATTTCATTTACATAATTTCTAGATTAATCATCCCATAAGATGAATAATATAATGATATTAGTACCCCTGTTATTATTTCCACATATGCCTCCTCTTCTCTTACTTCAACCCCATATTCTTCATCCTATTTCTCATCATGTCACCATAATTACAAAGACCTAAATTATTCTCATGTTCAAATCATTTTTTTCATAAAATTACTTAGTTAAATAAGGAACATGATTATAAATAAAATAATGTGATTAATAAAAAATAATATACTAAAATTTTAAAGGAAAAAGTCTTTATAAAATGAATAATTATCCTTGTAAATTAACAATCAACATGATATTAAAAAGAACAAGTAAATAATAAAAGGTTTGAACATCTCTCACTACAAATTAACTCTTGGTGAAAATAGTATAAATAAAATTTGGGACTATCAATGATATATAAATTAAAGGGTGTTTCTTGGTTTCTCAAATTTTGTATCTATAAAACTCCATTGAAATGCACCTTTATTAAATGTTCCTCAAGGGATATTTTTTCAATTATTGTAAAATAAATTTTCATTAAATTTACGATATTTATTTTATGAATTTAGGATATGGGATAAAAAAATAAAATCATCTTTTATTATTTATTTCAAAATAAAAACTCACAAAAAATAAATAAGGATGCCAGAAATGTTATTGGTTAACATAAGAATACCTTTTTTTATTTTGATACCAAAAGCGATAGTTATTTTATTTTGAAATAATAGTTTCTTAAGAGAAAAGTAAACGAAGCATTATTTCCTCTAGATAGTGACTTCTCAAGACACTTATTTGGTGACCTCGCTGAATTGAATAAAATTGACAAAATAAATAGTGTTCACATAACCTTCAGTTATCACTCTAACTGTATGATAATTGGTGAAGGTACCATGAGTTTTTCAAAACACCTCATGGTAATTGTTTTTTATTTTTTAAATGATATAAGAATTATTTACTAATAACTAGTCAACAGTGATATTGTTTTTTTAGTTTAAAAAAAATTAAAATTTATTCACTCAAAAAGACATATATTATTTACATATTCATGATTTCAAGATTTTTATATAATCAATTGAATGTTTATCTCTAGTAAAATTTAAAATACTTGCGTCAAAAGTTAGTGATTCATGGGTTTGGGATAGACACTTTGGTCACTATAGAATACCCCCACTTTTGAAAATTAAACATTAATAACATGAACAAGACCTACCATAATTTCATTTAAAATATGACATGATTTGTGAAGTTTGATAATATAGTAAAAAACACCAATTGTACATTAAATTAAAAATTATAATTTCTTCATCTAATGATAATGAACTAATTTATATTCATTTATTTAGTCCTTCTAAAATTGAAATCCTATTAGATACTTCCAATAATTGTTTATTTTTATAACCTCACAAGATTCAATTGGACACATTTCTTACCATATAGAAGTGGACATTTCAAATAAGTCAACACTTTTAAAAATTTTAAAATGATAAAGGGTTTAATAATATTTATATTTGAGGTGATCATAGAGGATAATTATAAAATAATAAATTTGAATATTTTTTCAATCATCATGAATAGAATAATTCTTTTTCTATAACTCACACCCCTCAAACAAATGAGTATTAGATGGGTGAAATCAAACTATTCATGAAATATTGTGAAATATTTTAAATGGTTTAAATTTACTTTTTTTTTTTGAAATGTTGTATTAAATAATTCTCAATTTATAATTAATCAAATTATCATAAGACCTCTTCATAAAAATAACCCTTATATAATTTGGAAAAATAAAAACCTATTTTTTAAGTGATTTATAATATAAATATTTTATTCCTATGAATAAAATAAACTCTTGAAACTTTTGATTCAAAATCTGCTAAAGTTTTTATACTTGGTATTATATCTCAAGTAAGTCAAACTCAGTCACTAACAAGAGGACTAAAATATTAAAAAATCAAACCATGTTTTTTTATGAAAACTTTTAATCATTTTATTTTAAAAATGTTTTTAAAGTAATGGTTTCACATTCAATAAACTTTTTATTTATAAATAATTTTAAATGAAATAATAATCTCCTTTAAATTATTTCCTTAATTATCTAAAAATATCTAAAGATCACCCCCATCAAAAATTCATTTGATATTTGATTGTGGTAACTCATATGAAAAGATAATTCTTAAATGAGGTTAAACATCTTGCCTTCATCTCTCACTTAGGAACCATAAAATTTGAATGCTTGCCTTTATGATGAAATTTAGGTTCATTAAATTCAATAATAACTAAATATATTCTCTCAGATTGATGTGTGGACTCTTAAGGGAATACCCAATAATAATCCGTTTATAGTCTCTAAATTAATATTTGTGAATAATAGATAAGGTTGGTAATATAATAACAACTAAATATAATCTTATAGATATAGGTTAAATTCATGGGTAAGGAATCAACTATAGAGAAACCATTTCACCCATCACAGAGATATAATCTTTTATAATCTCGTTGTAATTATCCTATCGGTTTAATTTTAAACTATGTCAAATGGATGTCAAAAAATCATTTTTAATTTTATTTATTAATAAAAAAGTTATTCTTGAATAATATACTAATTTTCAATAAAATTGGTTTCAAAATCATGTTTTGAAATTAACTAATGTGTTTTATAGTTTAAAAAAATCCTTTCAGGATTTCTAAGAACATTTATATAATTTCAATTTTTTCAAATTTTTTTACAATGGAAAAAGTTTATTAAAATGATTCTCTAAAATATTTCCCAAATAGTTTTTTTCATGTCTATATTTACATTGATGGTGTAATTTTTTGATCAATCAATGCATATAATTTTCTAATTTTTCTAAATTAATAAAAAATATATTTTAAATGATATTTTGGGGTGAACTCATATTCATTCCGGATTTTCAAATTTTTCAAATAAATAATGGTATTTTTAAAAATATATCAAATACACTAATGAACTCTTATAATGATTTAGCATGGATCAAGCTATGTTAACCAGTACCACCATGATTAAAACTTATATGATGATGTTTTATATTGTCAGTAATATGGTTGAATACTAGCTTTATAAAAGTATGATTGGTAGAACACTTTATCTTATTGTGACCCAGAATTAAATCATGAATATTTATTTATGTTTGTTCTAGTTTCAAATTATATCCAAAATATTATCATCTGAAATATGTTACAAGAATGTTTATTTATTTTAAAGGAAATAAAAATCATGGTTTTTATCATAATGGGTCTTGTTTTGTGTTAACTATCTTTTCTGATGTTTGATTTTGTGGGATCCAACCTAGATTGGAAATATTGAAGAGGGAATTTCTACAAAAATTTAAAATCCCTCATATCAGGGAGTAATAATAAACATATATTTTTTATCTTTCAAGAACCAAAGTTAAATACTTATCCACTGGGAATTGTTGCACCCAAATAATATGGATGAAATGAAATATCATATACATTAGGATTACATATGACCATATACCTATTATAATAAATAATAATATTTCTATTAATTTTTCTAAAATTTATATATAGTAATCAGGAACAAGTCACATTGACCATGTTCCCCATTTCGTTTTATTTATCTTCAAAAATAGTCATATCATATTGAAGTTATTTAGGATGTAATATCAACTTATTGTTATTTCAAATAAACATCTACCTCCTAATAGTTTGGAAATTACTAATAGTGAATTAGGAATGGTATTTTTGTGTTGATTTCTATATGAACACTACTAGATTGTGTAATTTTATTGAAATTTACATTATTTAATTTCTAATCACAATTTTGAATCCTTTTTTATTTCTTGTAAAATATAGAAACTTTTTACTTATTTGGACTTATTTTTTCTCTTAGTTATGATCAATTTATCTCACATGTGTATTCATTTGTAGAGGATACAAATCTATTTATTTAGAAAATATTCCTTAAGAGGTCATTTTTTATAATTTGATATGTTTATATCAAATTCCTTTTCCCCTTTTTTTTGAAATTCAAAGTCATTTTTTCTTGAACAAGTAGTTTTTCTTATTATAAACATTTCAAAATATAATTCATAAAATGTTTTGACCACTAAATATAATTTTTTTTTGTTTTTATATATTAAAAAATTATTTTCAAAAATTTTATGCTAAATTATTTATGTTCTAAATTATTTTTAAAATGAATTTTATCTATATTAAGTGAAAATTAATGATGACTAAATTTATCATAAATATACATTCTTCTATAATAATGTTTTTGAGTTGTATTTGAAAAAATATAAATAGAATGATTTCTTTGAGGCATCCCTTTACATTAAAAATAACTACTTTGAGACTTTTCATTAAAGGAATAAATAAATAGAGGTAAAATAATACATTAATTGAATGGTTTCATTAGAAAGGATATATTCCAATTTTATTGTCGTTTAGTCAATTATTTCATCATTATGTTCCACAATATAAATATGTTTAACAAAAATATTCTTTTAAGCTTATCTCTCCCTCTCTCTAATCCTCAGATTATGTGGGTGTGAATATTCTAAGAGAGTTTTTCAAACTTTTTTTATTTTTAATTCTCTATTTTAAATATAATTCTATTTTGAACCCCTTCTTAATCTCTATTATTAGTTTTAAATATATAATTTTAATGATTTATTGAGTTTTTCATAAAAAAAATTTCCTTGAAAATTTATATTTCTCTCCTTGTTTCTTTATATTCAAATAGGTGGATAATGTTTTAAAATTAAAGGGGGATAATTATTTAACATATAATGGGGATAAAATTATTAAATAAATTTATTGAAGTATGTGTTAGTACTTAATTATTTCACCAAGTGGGATTTCAATGAATTAGTATTGTTTAAAATATGGCATGTTTGTTCTACATACTTCTTGAATGACATTTATATATATGTATCTTGAAAATATATTTATATCTATCATTATTGATTTAGATAATATAATTTTTAGATAAGGATTTTTTTCATCTTCAAAAGGGTTATATGTTTTCACTATTATCTCCCCATCATGTGGTTTTCAGGATTCAAACAATTATTTATGTTTCTAAAATTATCTTTTGATTGAATTTTAGTCTCTTAATTTGGTATTTTATTCATTTCATTAATATAATGATAGAATATTTTTGTTTATATTGAAGGTAAACTTGATTACCATGTTAAAGTCTTGAAACAAACTATTAAATTGTGTAAATATGTATGAATAATGTTGGAACACCAATAAAATTACTTATAAGGATAAAATGTTGGAACTTGATAATGAAACGTTTTTTAGGTTTCACTAGCTAGAAGGTTCCATATTTATTGAAATAAATATGCACAAGAATTCAATCAACCATCTGATTATTATACACAAGTAATTATTTCATTTATTGTCAATAGTTCAATATGACTTTGGTGGAGATACTGATGATTCTTGAATTATTATTTTTGATTCATGAGAATACATTAGATTTCATGTTTGAAAAAGCATACATGAAATTATTTTACATGACTAAGGTAGATCCATGTTCTATGGAAAAGAAACTTTGTGGATACATTCTTGAATATCATGTGAATAGATTCAAGAAAAGGTGGCATATATTTTTGATGATTAGGGAGTACATCTAAATAATTATGGGTGGAATTTTTTTGTAGATGAAGTATAATTATCTATACTATATTTGAGAAATTTTTTATGTGGTTGAGAATACATGGAGGTTGATTTAAGAGGATGTGAGTGAATTTGATTGAATTCTATAATATTTCAGTTTCAAGTATCCAATTCTAGTTATATAACATTAATATTTACCTGAATAAACCATTTATACTATTATGCTAAGTACATATTAACATAGTAAAATATATGTATCTTAACGTACTACATTTCTTAATATGTGAAGTATTGATTCACGTATCTGATATTGTACCATATATGATTATAGATTCAAAAAACTGAATCCCATTTTCAGATATTATGCATTTGAATTTTGGATAAATTCATGTAGTCTAGGTGAACCATGTATCCTTTAATTGAGATTAGACTGAAGTAAAAAATGAATCAAATTTTAATCTACGTATATGATTCAATCACTTATGTGATTTTTTTTACATACGTACTGAAATTCTAGAAGTGTATAAAATTCAAATATTCTAAGACGAAAATTTAATCAGATGATAGAGATGTTGGAAACATCATAGATCAAACATTATTATCTTTAATACAATCGTGATTTAAGCTACAATTCCCAAAATATGAAATCCACACCACTAAAAACAGGCGCATGTGGAAATCATGAAATTTGTCCAGAACATGGGAACATCTAATGAGTTTTAAAAAAAGGAATTTTCTAGATATTGAGATTGTGATATTAGAATATCATATTAGGGAATATGATTTGAGTAATTTAGGAATTTGATGAGTATTTCAGGATTTATATATTAATATATCATTTGAAATATAGAATAATTAAACATAAGAATTTATAATATTAAAAAAAAGATTTCTACTCGAATTAAAATGAAATTAAATGAGAGACAAATAAATAATATATTAACCAATATGAATTAGATGATATTGGTTTAACATATCAGAGTTTTTTAATAATTAAAAAATATATAAATAATAAATATTATTTTAAAAGAATAATATTCATGATTGTTTTTTAATATACTTATTGTTCAGGCATCGATGAATGATTTATGGGAGAATTAGAAGAACTCATGTGCACATTAAAAACCATATAATAGACTAATACATTTATTATTGAGTAGTTAACATGGTGATCCAAATACATGAGATATACAAGATTATTCAAGGAAGACAAAGAGAATCTAGATCACACTAGATCTGGAGTGAGTTTCAAGACTAATTGACCAATTCCAAGAAGCTAATAATGATCTGGAGGCTTTTCATTTTTAGGTCTACTAATCTAAATTCTCGTGGAGGATGATCATATTTTCATTTTTAATATATGTGACTATGGAGATGAATGAGATATTTCTATGATGGATCAATATAAAAATGTAAAGGAGAATTTAACTAGGTTATAACTACTTAGTAGAGAGGCTTGGGACTGGGGGTATAACAAGTCGTGAAAGAGAAGGTGATTGGGGGTATAACAAATCACACATCTATAGACTCTGGAGACCATCGTAATTGATAACTAGATTATAGTATAGAATCCATGATTAGGGAAGAACTGCAATTTAGAGGAGTAGTATTTTTGGTCAAACCTAGTAAAAACTATGTATTTTGCTCTCTTATATTACTATTACATATGAGGTTAAATTGGGGATAATATTCAGTGGACTAAAAACATTAAAAATCTTGAGAGGTTGAATTGAAAAATAATATATTTCATAAAAATTCTCTACTATTTCATCCCCCAATGTATCCTAGGGATATTAAAGTGATATCATAGGTTGGTTCCATCTAACCACCCAAATATATTTTTCTTGTTTTTTCATAGTAGATTTTATTGTCTGTTTGTGTTTCTTGGGATAGAGAAAAATAATGTTACTTATGAGGATAAAAACTATATATTTGTCCTAGGACTTAGAAAAATAGAAAGAAATGTTTTGAAAACAAGTTAAAAATTGATCATCAAGAAACTTTACAAACCATGGTTAATAAAATTGGTATAAGTTATAATAATTCTTTTTTATTATGATTCATCAAGTGAATCTGTTTCTGGATTTGATGATGATGTATCAGTTAGTGATCATCCTTTTGGGTTAAAAAACACACGGAGAATGTTCCTAATGATGTTGTTGATTTTTTTATAAATGAAAATGGACATTTGGATGGGAATTTACAAGTAGGATATGAGGGTAATTCAATGGAATGGGAATTGGATAAAAACAATTTTATATGAAACTCTCTATAAAAACTAATGACAAAAAATATTGAAATAATATATCTTTAAAATAAAAAATTAATGATGAAAAAAATAAAAACAAATTGAGTTTTCCTTGAGGAGTGAAAAAAATAAAAGATTTTATCCAAAAATCAAATGATATAAAACAAAAAATGAAATATTTCACTCAATAACAATATGAATATGAATATTGTCTCATGTGAAGAGGGAAAGATGTCAGGATATGTAGATAGACAATTCTTGTCATGGATACATATATTGTAGGATCTTTATATGAATAAAATAAAAGATTGTTAGAAATAATTTACTCAAATTATTTCAATCTAAAAGGAGGTTTCATCAAAAGGGAAGGATAATCTAGGAATAAAAGTGTTCCTATGGTTAAGAGGATGTTATCAGCCTTATAGTTACTTCTGAAAATGATAATGGTCATTATTTGTTCCTTATTTTTGTTTATTTGTGATCTAACTTGCAAGAAATTGAATGAGAAGATAACTTTTTAAAAAAAAGATACGATGTAAGGCTATCATTATTGTGAATCCAAAATTTTGATTCCATAATGGAGTATTCTAAATAAAATCAAAGAAAAAGGATATGACTCCATACCGTAAGGTGGAGTAATTGATGAAGGTGGATGTAGATCTATTTTTTCGAGTAAAAAAATATTTTTTTTGAAAACATTGAAAAACCTGAAGGTAGAGGTATAAGAATCCCATATTCAACCCTTTATTTTAGTAAATAAATCTTTTTCATTAATGGGGTTGTAGAATGGTGAAAATTTAATCAAAATGGGGAGTTATATTTCGCGAACATGAGTATTCTGATATATTTTTTTATGTGTAATGGATTACATGTTTATTGGTAAATAATATTTATATCACCCCAATTTTTGGACTAATTTATTTCGCATCATAATAACACATGAATGATATTCCATAGCCATCATATATATACCTTGTTGTATCAATTTTTGTTCTACATTGGGTTTTCCCCTATAGACATAGAGTATACTAACTAAAGGATCTTTTCTAAGAGAACCATATTGTATCATCCTTCTCTTAGGAAAATATGGAAGAGTTGAGAATTTCTTCATATTAACATATGAATTTTATTTTCAATAAGTGAGAAAAGGGAGAATCCATCCATGAAGAACTATTGATATTAAGTATTAGCATTTCCAATAAATTCAAATGGGTCATTATTTTAACCAAGTATTTTAATTTTTTTCAATAGTTTGATATGAGTTTACATGATTTGAAAAATATTTTTTTTGATTTTTATGGAATCATGAGAAGGGGAAAGAGGCCAGGCTTGATATGTAATCCATGTAAGTGCAAAAGTTGATTAAGATACTTCCATGTTCAACAGAAGTGGAACTATGAGGCTTCTTTCTTGAATATAAAATTAAAAAATTGAAGAAAAAGTGGCATATATACGTGATGATTGGTGATCTAGTTTATAAAAGAATAAAATTCTTGTGTTCGTGGGCTAAGTAGTAGTGTTTATACCATGTTTCTAATGTTTTAAAGTGGTTTAGAATTCCTAGAATTAGGATGAACAAGAGGTGAGTGAATTTGAGTAAGTCTAGGATCATCCAAATTCACATTGAAAATTCCAATGATATAGGAGAGTATAGGTAGCCAAATATAGCATGTATTTGATTTAATAAAGTTTATATTATCATAGTGAGATATATGTAGCTGAATATACAATATATCTAAATATGTGATGTGAAGATTCATGTTGCGCACATGAGCCTTTTCCCGGTTGGCAAGGTCTCTAATGGTGCAACCAAGCGTCAAGGGATCAAATTCAAGCGGAGGCAGGATTTACAGTACTGTAGCAGTACTGTAGCAGTACTGTAGCGGGAACTGTAGCGGTAATGTAGCAGGCACTGTTTGGAACTGTAGAAGCCGGAGATATGCCCCCTTTTGGGCCTTCGGGCATCAAATTTGGTCCTCGAGTCCTTCATTGGCCTTCGGGCACCCAGGCCTTCGGGTCAGTTGGGCCTTCGGGCCACCTGCAGATACAAACCAGACCAAACTACAAGAACAAACTCTACAAGGAGGAGGAGCAAAGGAGCTTTCACCACAGCAGGAGCTAACGGATTTCAAGAATGAGAGGGTATGACACCTGCCATTGGGACAAGCTTGTGCATGCACGGGAATGTCTAGCCGAACAACCATGCATAGGTGAAGAGCTGATTTCAAGATTAAGATGATGGGGAGGAGCAGTTCCAAGTTGTTATTCTGGGTTTCATGTAATGTTCGTGCCTACGGGCAATGGTTCCTCTATGGCCTACGGGCATGTAATAGGGTTCCACCTCATCCCTTGAAAGGAGGATTATCAAAATCAATAAAAAATGAAGGCCTTTGGGCCATTGGAAGATTCATGTTGCTCTTTTGTTGACGTTGTCAAGTGAAGATCCACATAGGTTAATCTGGAAGGAGGATCAACTATATGGAAATTCTTGGATATAATAACATAGTCTATATGAATCAGATAGTTGATTGTTTTAATGGGTCTAATGTAAAACATGTAGGAAAATTCTATTCATTCATGGTATTCATTAATCTACGATATTTTTAGATATACAAAAACTACAATTCTACATGATTCTTTAATAAAAATTTTCTATGGAGAAAGTTAAATTAGAAGATGCAGTTGTTATGGTGTTTATAGAACAAAAATTGTGATTGATAATGTGATTGTTATTAAATCCATGAGTCCTTGAATAAGTGATACACATCCCTTAAAGTAGTTTCATGTGGTAATTTTTAATGTTGTAAAGAATTTGGGAATTCAATATGACTTTTATATGAATTGAGTTTTATGGAAACTCGGGCGGTGATATTTGAATATCATAACAAGAGAGACGACCCATGAATTTTTGGAATTTAATGGGTTGGGTGTGCAAAAATTTATATATCATTCGAATTATGTACGAAAGAAGCTTGGTTCATCCTGATATTTAATACAATACTATAATGATAATTCAAAAATGATTAAATTATGGATAAATCTAGAATCTACTGGATAATTATAATGACATATTCTTTCTATTGAATATCATGGGGTTTAGGATAATGGAGAGATTCTATCTCCAGGATGGAGAGATTCTCTCTCTTCAAAGTTATGGAAAACATCTTGTACCAATCTCTCGAAGTGATGATTATGAGATTTTTTAGTCATTATCAGATGTTTTCTACTTGTGGAAAATCATTTACTCGGACCATTTTTAGCACTATATTTGGGTACGGAGGAGAAATATCCTCTGATTAGTTTTCTATATTAGGATTAAAATGTGTGAATACCAATGGGTGGATAGATATTGAGATTCATATTGTGTAGTGTGTCGTTGATACAGATATTTTATTGGTGGATAAATTGGATGTTGGGACACGACTAGAAGTTGGGATTGATCATAGGTATGGGCCAATAATGTTATCTTGCATTGAAGGATGATATAACTGTAGTAGTCGATCTCTAGTACCGATGGTATGATAGAGATCTAACTCAATCTCGATGTGGGAACGATTTTCTGAAGAGGGTAGTGTGCCAGTTTTTAGGGTTTGGGATCCATGTGGATGACTGGTGTTGAGATGTGGGGTGCACACCGGCAAACCCTAGGTATGTCTGTAATGAAAACCGAGTAGGATCTGACCCACGATATTCTCATAGAGTAAGGATCGGGTGGCGATATTAGTGTGAAAAACTAAAATCTATTGATGGGATAGGTCTAGGGATGAACTTTCACATGAAGGGAGATGAATTTAGTATAGGAGGTGTCATATATTCTCTATAGATGTGGGTAAACTTTAGTACACATCCTATTCGGTATTCAGTAGTATAGTTTGGCTCTGATGGCTAGCAATTACATGGGGCCCAAATGGTACATATTTATATAGGATTATTTTTTAGGGTGGGAAAGATGGTTGTTATCGGCTAGCCATACTGTATTCTTAGTGGGCCTTGTTTCAGGCAATCAAAAATCATTTTGGTCATTAAGCCATTTATTATTGGGCCTACTATATATGAATTTCTAACCAACTAGGCAAAATTTGTCTCAAATGGTGAAATATTTTTTACAGTGTTGGTGTGGCATTCTTAGGTGGAAACTGAATTCATGATTATACTGATTGACCCTCACAATGAATATCATATTTATGAGATGTTGACGGGTGTAATGGATCCTGATCACTATGACTATCAGAATAATGGGGAACTAATGGTTTCTTAGACCAATTCGGATGATGAAGTGTTGTTTCTTGGACTATTCACGAGTGATGACGTTGAAGGAACTATGACGTCCATGAGGTCTAGTTCAACAGATGGTTGTACAATGATATTTGGTCGTTGGGTGTACTAGGGTTTTCATGGGATAGTTCTCTTAGTGGTCATCCATGTTCCAAAAATGGGGATGTTTTTAGTTTATAGGGGTTTCAATTGTTTTATTACGCCGGTGGGTATGTTTTTTAGGGTCTTTAGGGTATTTTCTTTGATAGTTATGTATTTCTCTCTGTTTATTTTTAGGGTGGTTCTATTCTTCCAATTTTTTTGTTTAGTGGATCTTTTTTCCACTTTTATTATGTTAATGATTATCTGTCCTTTTATTTTATATAATAAATTTTTAGTAATGAGAACACTCGAATCCTAAACAAAGATGGTAATACCATTGGGTTTACATAATTAATATATGAAAATATTGAGTGTAACATTTTGAAACTATTTTTCATTATGTTTTATTAATATAAAATGGTTTATGTATCAATGAAATTTATAATAGGTAATTAATAAAACTCATGTTCACATTCAGATATCATCTGAGAGATGAATTCATTTTGTATCAAGAAGTGATGACGGTGATCCAAAGTGAGGTGATATAATTGAGTATTTTTGGATGTTACGTAGAATGTAAACTATATTACATCTAGAGGGATTTTCATGACCATATATAATTTCCCAAGAATCCACTAATGATCTTGAAGTTATACACCTATATACCTACGGATCCTTATTCTTGTAGAGGACGATCTTATTTTTAAGTGGTTAGTAGCTGCCAAAGGAGTAGAAGGATATTTTCTATTCTGTATCTAAACAAAAATTGTAGGATCCTACAACTGGGGGGTATAAAACGTTTTTAAAGAGTATTGGGATATTTGGGTATAAAAATTCAATAAATAGAAGGTTATTGGAGGGTATAACCAATTTGGAACCTATGTACACATGGGAATCCTATAATTTATGATAATATTATAGTGGATAATCTATGTTATGGGGGGGTAATTGACATAGAAATGAGTATAATTTCATGTTGAACCTTATAAATACTATGTGTCACTATTTCTTATATTACTTTATCACATTAGGTGACTTTGAGAAAAAATATTGAGGGTATTATAATCATAAAATGTTAAATATATGGAATTTTGAAATAAATGATTTTTTATAAAGAGGCCAATAAATCACCCCCCCCCCCCCAGTGGTTCATCTAGCCTATAGATCTACAATTGGTGTCAGTTGTAGTTTCCCTCTAGAGATCCAATGTTTTTATTATTAATTTCTTTTTATATATTTCTTGTATTATTGAATTTAATATACATTTGAATTTCCATAGATGAGGAATAATCAAGCTACATAATAGGATTATAATTTGGAGATTTATGCTAAGACTCTTAAACGTATACTAAAAGGAGAGTTAAATAATATATAGAAACACCATTAATTATAGGTACTCATAGTTTTACCATTTATTAAAATTCATTGGATTTTTATTCTTACAATGAATCTTTTTCAGTATTTTATGATTTTTCATCACTTACTGATCTTAATTAACTGACTAAAAATCATATGAAGAATGCTCGAAAACAAGTAGTGAATTTGTTTTATAGAAATATAATTGAAAATCAATATGAAAACACATAGCTATTTGAAAAATCTAATGAATTGGAAGAGGAATTTGACCAAAAAATATTTTGATGAGAAAAATAAATAAAACATGACTATTCCATGAAGAGTGGGAGAATGAATTTTTTTTTCTCAAAATACTCTAAATATGTCAATGAAAGAAGGAATGGTACCACTAAATAGAAACTTTATGATGTTTAGTGATCTGTGTAAAATGTTATATATATTAGTAAATGTAGTTATCAAATAAATAGCATGGATGCCTCGATAGTTAGAACAATTTATGTTTAATGTGAAAGAAACTGATACATATTGTACTCAAATTATTATAGTGTAAAAATAAGTTTCACATAAAAGAATGTTTGATATATGAAAAAATAGTAGATTGGTTGGAGAGGAAGTTCTCACCATAGTGTTACATCAGAAAAACACCAAGATCCTTAGTCATTACCTAGAATTATTAATTTGTATGTTAACCTATAGGGAATTAGAGTAAATGGTTCATGTGTTTTATACACTTTACATCCAAGGATATTACATAATTTTATCACTGATTAGTAGAATGAGTATTTTTTATATAACAACACTTCTCCTTATTTTACACTTTAACATAATTTATTATATTAAATAATTACATGTCACAACATAGAATATTGAGAGGTCTAATGTCGTTTGGGATTAGGAACATTACATTACAATGTAAAACATGAAATTTATATCTTTATTGAAAACTCCTTTTACATGACCACATACATTCCTTCGAACTTTACATTTCATGCAATAACCTGAGGACATGTATAAGAAAAGAGTGAGCTATAAAGACTATTAAGGGAGTAAATAAGGCATAACATGATGAATAATGTACCTGTTAGGAAATTGGCATATCATTGGAGCATAATATAAAATGGACATAATTTCATGGTATAACATGACTATCATAACATGGAAATGTGGAAGAAACATTTAACATGATATTAGCACCATCCAAGGCCCATTTCACATGGAACATGAGTAAACCGTCATTGAAATTGAATTATCAAGAGTAAACCCTAATTTAACATGACGTATCATGATACTAATATTTACCTAATGCATTGAACCACTATTAGGGTGCACCCTTCTTAATCATTTTATTTCTTGCATAAGTGTTCCACATAGATAATACAACATAGATTCATTAAAAATCATTATTTATTCCATGATAAAGTATTGTAGAATTCATAAATGAAAATCTATAATAAGTGATTAGTCACTGAAAGTGGCTAATATTCATTGTTAACATATTAATATTAATCTGTTTAAAAGTTCATAAACATCAATTTTAGTCCAATTCAGAAATTGAACTTCATTTCCCATCATTGTGCAATTCATGCTTAAAATGTCAATTTGGGACCACTCAATAATTTGCTTGTGGAAATTACAATATTCATCATTTTAATTTGAAATTTTGGGATATTATTGATAACTGTGGTTGGAACATTTTATCTTTTAGGTCCGATGGATGAATCCCAAAGGCAGATGGAGAATTTTGCGCCTGAAGGCAGAAACATGCTGGAAAAAGCATAATGGGCCTAAGGCCCATCAAACAAATGTGGGGCCCAGAAACCAATCCCAATGAAGCTCAAATTTATACATTAGAAATATAAAAATATGAGGATAATTTTATTCAACTGTGGATGGAGATAATTCTGAAGTTATCATGATGATAAATGGATCTGAAGTTGAGATTTAAATGGTGGACATGACATTAATGCTCAAAAATCCGTCCCACCATTTCGACTATAACGTCCAAACGGATGAGCTAAATTTCCTGAAATGTTTACAGATCATAGAGGACAGATGGATGAAGATATTTCTCTTCTACAGACCCTCCGGATTCGGCCTTCTTCAATTTCTAATTCACACGTCAATGTGGTGGACGAATCTGGACAGTTTTCCGGGTCAAATTCAAAACATCAATTTCCTTTTGATTATTCACCCTCCATTTTACTCTATTAATTGTTGGGGGGTGAATTAATTGTTGGGGGATGTACCTAAGGCTCCTAATATGCCTATATAAGGAGATAGTGGTGAAGGGAATGGGGGTGAAAATTTTTCTTATCATCTTGGATGCTTTGTTTCATTGTAATGTTTTGCTTCCAAATTTCCTTTGTAATGTTTTCCATTTCCATGTAAGTTTTTTTTGTATCTTTATGTTCGTAATCAACTTCTTCTCTTATATGTTTTCCATTTAATTTATTAAAACTTTATAATCACAAAGCACAGTGATATCTCTGTGTTTTTTTGAATTAGTTCACACATAGGTGTGAATTTCATTCACACACACGGAGGAGTGCTCGTTATTTCCGCGGTTTTAATTTCTTCAATCCAATTCTTGTTAGCCATCTTCCGCCCACCATTGAGAGTATACCATCAATGGAGGGCTAAACCCTTAATGGTTTGATATTAGGAGGATGCAAAGGCTGTATTGAATGTTATTTTATGAACGAATTGTTGTTAAATGGATAATTAATTTAAGACATCCATTCTTCAGTTATTTCTACTCTTCATCTTTACTGTGTTTGAGCAAAATAAATTCAATTACTAAATGACCATATACCTCGGAGAGATCATTAATTTGGTTCTCTAAGTGTATATAGGATTATTAATTGTGTTTAGTAAGCACCAAACCAGAAAATGATGAAGGTAGTGTTATTTTTGAAGAATGGATTCATCAAGAATTAATAAAACCAAAATTGTTTAAAGAAGAAAAATTCATTCAATCCACCCCGAGCATAATCCTAGATCAACCCATTTTCATTAAATTGAATTCACGTAGGTGTATTAGTGTTATTTAAACCATCCAAAATCAAAACCAAAGTTGGCTACTTCATAGCCCATCCTTCACCAAATCATAGCGTCTCAAGGTTACTTCTTCGGTCCCTGTGGACTCGACCCCTACATGTACTACATCAATCGCTTTTACCCGTAGGGTAAATTTGGGCGTAGCCAAATTTTGGCGCCGTTTTCGGGGACCAAGTAAGTTCCTTAGACCAAAAACCCTCTTTTCTTACCCCAATTCTTCTATTCTCATCCCAATTCTCTTAGCTTTTCCCTTTCTCGCTTTTTTTTCTTTTGGCGCATGTCCGCCTACACCCGCGATAACTCAAACAGATTAGTTAGGGTGGATACTCCTAGGGCTGGGGAGTCAAGCACTAAAAGAGGTCTATTTCCTTTAGATCCAAAGCTTCCTAATACTCCAAATTTAGACGTTGAGTTCGATACAATGGAGAATATCCCACAAAACTAAATCATAAACCGGGGAGGGAACCAAAATAACGGGCAGGACCCTAACTTGGGAATTGTTGCAGTCCCGACCATGAATGACTACCTCACACCAACCTGGACCAATGCCCCCTCATGAATTAGGAATGATAATATAGGATATGCCCAATATGTTTTCAAACCCCATGTCCTGAACCACCTTCCAACCTTTCATGGGATGGAGTCTGAGATGCCTTACCTTCATGTTATAGAATTTAATGACATTGTCGAAACCATGTGCCCACCAAATCAAATTGAATCTGCTAAAATGAGACTTTTCCCTTTTTCCCTTAAGGACCGAGCAAAGAATTGGTTAAACAATTTGAGACCAGCATCCATTCACTCTTGGGACCAACTTCACCGAGAATATTATAAAAAATACTTCCCCCATCACAAAACAATTGCACATAAAAAGAGCATACAAAAATTTTTTGAAAGAGAGGGAGAAACATTCTATGAAACATGGGAAAGGTTCATGGACACATTAAACATGGTAACACATCATGGTTTCTTAATCCCAGAACAAGGGAAAATTTTCTATGAAGGGTTGGGTCCCGAAAACAAACAATTCATTGATATGATGTGTAATGGAACCTTTAAAAACAAAGCCCCAAATGATGCTTACGAGTATCTAGAAAATCTTGCTGAACAAAACCAAACATGGGGAACATCACCATACTATGAGAAGCCACCCAAATCTGGTGGAATGTACAATCTTGGAGAAGAAGAAAACCTTAGAGCAAAACTTGCTGCACTCACGAGGAAAGTTGAGGAGATTGATCTTAGGAAGGTCCAGAAAACCCAAACTGTTGAGCTTGTTTGTACAATTTGTGACAAGAATGACCATAAGACTGATAATTGCCCAACCATTCCTTCCATCAATGATGTTCTTTTAGGAGGACCACCAGAAGAAGTTAATGCAATGAACTTTCAAAAGCCACAATTCACGAACACCTTCAATCCAAGGTATAACGACCATCCGGGCATTCGTTGGAAGGACAATCAACAATCAACACAACAACAATGTATCAACCCATACCCTCAACAAAACTTTCAACCTCATAATCAGTTCCAACCACAACCGGTCCAATTCCAACATCCTCATGTCCAATATCAACAACATGTCCAACAACCCATTCAACAACCTATCCAACAACCAAAGTATCCTCCTGGAATAAACCCACAAGCTCAAGCACCAACCCAAAATATTCCACAAAGATTACTAGAACAACTGTGCAAACAAATGGACAAAATGAACTCAGAATTCTCATCTATTAAACAAGAACTTCAAACCATAAAAACTGGAAAGGCACCCATTCCCACACAGGACATTCCACAACAAACATCAAGGGGAGAGAGAAGTTTCACTCAAACAACTCACGAACAACTAAAGGCTGTGACAATTTTAAGAAGTGGGAAATCAATTGAAAAACCTGAACAGATAAGTCAGAAACCATGTGAATCTTCAAACTCTAATGAAAATTCAAATGAACTAAAAGATCAAACTGAAGAAACTGATAATAATGTGAATGAAACAACACTTCAACAAACAACTCCACAATCTTCACCATTTCCTCAACTCATGAGGGGGAAAACTAAGCTTGAATTGAGTGAAACATTGAGGGAAATCTTCTCACAAGTCAAGTTGAACAGTCCCCTTCTCGATGCCATCCAAACCATACCTTCCTACTCAAAATACCTTAAGGACTTGTGCACTTTTAAAAGAAAATTTTCACATAAAAACCAAGTCCTTTTGGCTGCTAATGTGAGTACCCCCATTCAAGGGACCATTCCTCCTAAGATGAAAGACCTAGGATGCCCTTACATAAATGTTGAACTAGAAGAGAACAAAGTTGTCAAAGCCTTGTGTGATCTAGGTTCTAGTGTGAACCTCATTCCATATGCCATGTACTGTCAGTTAGGGCTCGAAGAACTCCAACCCACATCTGTCACTATTCAACTTGCTGATCGTAGTATTCGAGTTCCAAAGGGGATCTTAAAAGATGTTTTGGTGAAAGTTGAAAATTTCATTTACCCAGCTGACTTCATTGTTTTTGACAATCACCCAAGCTTAGGTCCTAGGGAGAAAACCCCAATCATACTTGGTTGTCCCTTCCTTGCAACAATCAACTCTGTAATCCGAGTCCGAAATGGGAACATGACCATCACCTTTGGGAACATGAGCTTAGACTTGAACATCTACAATGAAAACTCTCAAATTGGGGATGATGAAGAGATCCATTAGGTTAATTGGATTGGTAGTGTTGATAATGAACTCAATGAACATCAAGGAGTTGCCGAAGGATGGTTAAGTCAAGAAGAGATTGATTTTCTTTATTCACATGAGGGAAATTTGCCTCCTTGGATTGAATCTATTTCAGATAGCTCTATTGATGAATTTCTAGAATCACCAATCAATGATACCATGGTTGAAATCAATAACATTGAGTCCATAGCCATTCATGACACTACTCTGGAAAATTTAGTGGATGAAAATTCTGTTCACAAGGAACAAATTTTGTCAAGAAATCTGAACAAAGAAATTAAGTTCAATACAAAGTCTCATCCATTCTTGGAAAGTCATGACCAATCTGATCTTGAATTTAAAGTCTTACCTTCATCACTAAAGTATGCTTTCTTAGGGGACAATCAATCCTTTCATGTTGTCATTTCTTCCTCCCATGAATCCAATCATGAGAGGATGCTTCTAGATGTTCTTAGGAGACACAAGAAAGCCATTGGATGGACCCTATCTGATATCCCTGGGATTAGCCCACTTATCGGGAATCATAGAATTATTCTTGAATCTGAGTCAAAGCCATGTCATCAACCTCAGTGGCGACTCAACCCTAATCACATGGAAGTAGTGAGAAAATAACTTTTGAAATTGTTAAAAGCTGATATCGTCTATCCTATAGCTGAGAGTGAGTGGGTTAGCCCAATCCATGTGGTTCCAAAGAAGGCTGGAATCACAGTAATAACCAACAAGGATGGAGAGATGCTTCCAACAAGAGTCAGTAGTGGATGGAGAGTTTGTATTGACTATATGAAGCTCAACTCTTGTACCAAGAAAGACCATTTCCCCTTACCCTTTATTGATCAAGTCCTCGAGCGAGTGGCAGTTCATCAATTCTATTGCTTCCTAGATGGATTCTCAGGGTATAATCAAATCGAAGTCTCCTTAGAGGATCAAGGAAAAACAACCTTCACTTGTCCATTTGGCACTTTTGCCTTCAAACGCATGCCCTTTGGGTTATGTAATGCCCCTGGTACCTTCCAGCGATGCATGATGGGAATATTCTCGGATATGGTGGGGGATTTTTTAGAGGTCTTCATGGATGAATTCTCCATCTTTGGGGATACTTTTTAGGGATGCCTTATAAATGTTGAAAAGGTTTTGTCAAGGTGCGAGGATAAGAATCTCATACTAAATTGGGAAAAATGCCATTTCATGGTAAGGGAAGGGCTTGTTCTAGGTTATCTGGTATCTAGTAGAGGGATTGAAGTTGATAAAGCTAAGGTTGACATCATTCGTCACCTTCCCTCTCCTAAAACTGTTAAGGAAGTGAGGTCCTTCTTAGGACATGCTGGTTTTTATAGAAGGTTCATTAGGAATTTCAGCTCTATTTCTCGACCACTTTGTGCTCTATTGGTAAAAGATGCTCCATTTTTATGGACAGAAAGCTGTGAGGAATCATTCTCTACACTCAAGTCAACTCTTATATCTCCACCTATCATGCAATCTCCAAATTGGAAACTTCCTTTTGAGCTCATGTGTGATGAAAGTGATTTTGTTGTAGGAGCAGTCTTAGGACAACGGTGTGAGAAAACTCCACATGTCATTTCTTATGCAAGCAAATCTTTAAATGATGCACAAATAAACTAAACCACCACTGAGAAAGAGTTTCTTGCTGTTGTATTTTCCTTAGAGAAATTCAGGTCTTATCTCTTAGGATCACCCATCATTGTCTTCACTGATCATTCAGCCCTAAAATACCTTTTTCAAAAACAAGATGCCAAGTCTAGATTGATTAGGTGGGTCCTTCTTCTTCAAGAGTTCGATTTAACCATTAAGGATAAAAAGGGTGTTGAAAATATTGTAGCTGATCACCTCTCTAGGATGGAATTCAAAGACAACTCACACGACCTCTCGGTGTCTGATTCATTTCCCGATGAGCACCTCTATTCAGTGAGTGATTTCCCTTGGTATGCTAACATAGCAAACCATTTGGTGACGGGTGACATTCCAAAATTCATGGGGACCCAAGCTAAGAGGAAATTCCTTTCTGATGTAAAACACTATGTTTTTTATGATCCTTACCTCTTCAAGTTCTATCCAGATCAAATCATCAGGAGATGTATTCCTGAGTCTGAGCAAGAGTCCATTCTAAAATTTTGTCATGGAGAGGCATGTGGAGGCCACTTTTCAACAAAGAAAACCACTGCAAAGGTCCTATAAAGTGGTTTCTACTGGTCGAACCTTACTAAGGATTCCTTCCAATTCTGTAAAAGTTGTCCTCAGTTTCAGAAATTAGGATCCATTACCAAAAGTAATCAAATTCCCCTCACTCCCATTCTAGTCGTTGAAATCTTTGATTGTTGGGGAATTTATTTCATGGGGCCTTTTCCAAACTCTAAGGGATACCTCTACATCCTCTTAGCTATTGATTATGTCTCAAAATGGGTTGAAGCCATTCCCACCAAGTCCAATGACCACCATGTTGTGATCCGATTTCTAAAAGAGCATATATTTTCTCGATTTGGAATTCCTAGGGCTATAATCAGTGATCGTGGAACCCATTTCTGCAACCGCCCATTCTCTTCACTCATGTCTAAGTATGGTATTACTCATAAATTTTCCACTCCATACCATCCTCAAACCAACAGTCAAGCTGAGTTGGAAAACAGAGAAATTAAACAAATTCTTGAAAAAACTGTCAATCCCTCTAGGAAATATTGGACCGAGAAACTCTTAGATGCCCTTTGGGCATATCGAACTGCTTTCAAAACTATCCTAGCCATGTCACCGTATAGATTGGTTTATGGAAAAGCATGTCATTTACCTGTTGAAATTGAGCATAAGTCCTTTTGGGCAATAAAAAAATGAACTTTGACATTTCTTTGCTGAAACAAAAAGGAAATTAGATCTTAATGAACTCGAGGAACTTAGGATGGAGGCTTATGAAAATTCAAGGATCAATAAATCTAAAGTTCAGGCCTACCAATCTAGGAATCTCAAAGTCAAAAACTTTGATCTGGGAAAATTTGTGCTCTTGTATAGTTCAAATCTTCATCTACACCCAGGAAAGCTAATGTCCAGATGGTCTGGTCCATACCTAGTGCATCATGTGTACCCTCATGGGGCAATACAGATTCAGGATCCCACAAGTGGTCATGTCTTCAAAGTCAATGGTCATAGGTTAAAACCATTCATTGAATCATTCAATAAACAAGAAACCAAGGAGGAGTTAACTGAGCCAACATATGAACCAGAGAAAAATTGATAGATTTAGGGTACAAGTCGGGCTAACGACGTTAAACAAAAGCGCTGCACGGGAGGCAACCCACGGTTTTCATGTTTCCAATCACTGGGAATCATCTTTTTTTTCCTTCTGCTTAATTTTGTTACTTTTTTTATATATAGACTGTTAACCTGTTCTTCTTTTATGAGTAAGGATGGGTATGAAAAGGGAGCACTGTATTCATCCGTGTCACGCGGTGTGATCCCTGAGTAATACCTTACCCATAAATTTAAAGAAGACAATGTATCATCAGTTTATTTTATTTATGTTTTTGTGGGTTTAAAAAAAATTATTAGACTCTTGACCTGTTCTTCTTTTATGAGTATGGATGGGTATGAAAGGGGAGCACCGTATTCATCCGTGTCACGCAGTGTGATCCCTGAGTAATACCTTACCCAGAAATTTAAAAGAATACAATGTATCATTTGTTTGATTTAAAAAAAACATGAAAATGATGGTACTTGGAATTAAATAAATCATTGTGTTGTTTGTTTTGTCTGCTTTGTCCTTCTTTTTATGGTTCAGGAACTATTTTGGGTGATACATGTTCAATCAAGGAGGTGCCTACATCCCCAAAGAGATCAAAGGAGTAATTTCGAGCATCATAAACCTCAACTTTAAAAACCAGGTGAATTTGTTCCATGTTTTTCATTCTCAATTTTATCTTTGAACTCCTCTCCTACCCCCTTCTAACTTTTTTTTCTTTAAACACTGGGGACAGTGTTATTCTAAGTTGGGGGGGGATAAAAAATGATTTTTATTTTGAATAAGAACATGCATGAAAAAAAATTCCATTAACCATAAACATGATAAAGACACATTGAAAACTCTAAAATTGGATATCAAATAAATTTTGCATGCCATGATTCTGATTTTAATGAAAGTTTAAGTTCATGAGCATAGTTTTTGGAAAGTGTGGTTGTCCGATGTGATTTTTCAAAGTTTACATTTTCATCCTCTTAATAAAAATTCCACAATGCACGTCTTTTGGATTGTGGGTGTAAATTTGAGTTCTTGGGTCCCTTTCATTATAGCATAGGGTTCTAGGGTCACTTTTAGTTTAATTTGAGTATCCAAAAAAAAACAAAAAATTGAAAAAAATAATAATGACCACATAGAGCAATGTTTTGTCCAAATGCGTGGCGTCCGGCACTTGGGGATCGTGACTCTATAGTTGTCTTTCCCAGAGTTAGGCTTTATATCTCTATTGTAGAGCATGAAATTGACGAAATGCGTGGCGTCCGGCACTTGGGGATCGTGACTCCATAGTTGTCTTGCCCAGAGTTAGTCTTTTCATATCTATTGTGGTTAAAAAAAATTAAAAAAATGGATACTCATCTTAAGGTTTAATGTGATTCCCACCTAGCGCTTCCATTTTTTCCCCTTGAACAATAAAATGGGCCCCATATCTTTTATGATGCACAACACTTTATCATGCTTAATTGGAATTGGATGAAATGTGACGATGAATTTGAACAAAGGAATGGGCTTGGGATTGGGATATGCTTATGGAAATAGCTTGTTTTAAATGATTTTTATGGGTTTTCATAATTTTTTTTGGTATTAGATATTTGGGTGGGTAATGTGTATTTAAATGTTTTTGGAAAAAGGGATTTGGATTTCATATTTGTAATTTATTTTGCTCGGGACTAGCAAAACTCATGTTGGGGGGTGTGATTAGTCACTGAAAGTGGCTAATATTAATTGTTATGATATTAATATTAATGTGTTTAAAAGTTCATAAACATCAATTTTAGTCCAATTCAGAAATTGAACTTCATTTCCCATCATTGTGCAATTCATGCTTAAAATGTCAATTTGGGACCACTCAACAATTTTCTTGTGGAAATTACAGTATTCATCATTTTAATTTGAACTTTTGGGATATTATTGATAACTGTGTTTGGAACATTTTATCTTTTAGGTCCGATGGATGAATCCCAAAGGAAGATGGAGAGTTTTGCGCCTGAAGGCAGAAACATGCTAGAAAAAGCATAATGGGCCTAAGGCCCATCAAACAAATGTGGGGCCCAGACACCAATCCCAATGAAGCTCATATTTATACAGTAGAAAGATAAAAATATGAGGATCATTTTATTCAACTTTGTCTGGAGCTAATTCTGAAGTTATCATGATGATAAATGGATCTGAAGTTGAGATTTAAATGGTGGACATGACATTAATGCTCAAAAATCCGTCACACCATTTCGACTATAACATCCATACGGATGGGATAAAATTCTTGAAATTTTTACAGCTCATATAGGACAGATGGATGAAGATAGTTCTCTTCTACAGCCCCTCCGTATTCGGCCTTCTTAAATTTCTAATTCACACGTCAATGTGGTGGACGAATCTGGACAGTTTTCCAGGTCAAATTCAAAACATCAATTTCCTTTTGATTATTCACCCTCCATTTGACTCTATTAATTGTTGGGGGGTGAATTAATTGTTGGGGGATGTACCTAAGGCTCCTAATATGCCTATATAAGGAGTTAGTGGTGAAGGGAATGGGGGTGAAAAATTTTCTTATCATCTTGGATGCATTGTTTCATTGTAATGTTTAGCTTCCAAATTTCCTTTGTAATGTTTTCCATTTCCATGTAAATTTTTTTGTATCTTTATGTTCTTAATCAACTTCTTCTCTTATATATTTTCAATTTCATTTATTAAAACTTTATAATCACAAAGCACAGTGATATCTCTGTGTTGTTGTGAATTAGTTCACACATAGGTGTGAATTTCATTCACACACACGGAGGAGTGCTCGTTATTTCCGCGGTTTTAATTTCCTCAATCCAATTCTTGTTAGCCATCTTCCGCCCACCATTGAGAGTATACCATCAATGGAGGGCTAAACCCTTAATGGGTTGATCTTAGGAGGATGCAAAGGCTGGATTGAATGTTATTTTATGAACGAATTGTTGTTAAATGGATAATTAATTTAAGACATCCATTCATCAGTTATTTCTACTCTTCATCTTTACTGTGTTTGAGCAAAATAAATTAAATTACTAAATGACCATATACCTCGGAGAGATCATGAATTTGGTTCTCTAAGTGTATAGGGGATTAGTAATTGTTTTTAGTAAGCACCAAACCAGAAAATGATGAAGGTAGTGTTATTTTTGAAGAATGGATTCATCAAGAATTAATAAAACCAAAATTGTTTAAAGAAGAAAAATTCATTCAATCCACCCCGAGCATAATCCTAGATCAACCCATTTTCATTAAATTGAATTCACATAGGTGTCTTAGTGTTATTTAAACCATCCAAAATCAAAACCAAAGTTGGATACTTCATAGCCCATCCTTCACCAAATCATAGCGTCTCAAGGTTACTTCTTCGGTCCCTGTGGACTCGACTCCTACATGTACTACATCGATCGCTTTTACCCGTAGGGTAAATTTGGGCGCAGCCAATAAGTAAGTAAATTTTCATAATGGTGAATACCATTGATAGATAAATGGGTACGATATTCACTACATAAAGATTTTTTCTTGAAAAAATGTGTTGTAATTTCATCAACATAAGAGCGTGATATAAGGATTCATAAAAATTATTGATGAAAGAGAAATAGGTATATAGTAATATGTACATGAAATGTAATGTAAAGTGGTCATGTAAGATAATACCAAAACATATGTAATGTAATCTAGATGCATAATATAAAATAATTGCTTGAATGTAAATGAGGAGAGAGAAGTCCCTTACGGAATTTCAGCAAGGTAACAGGTGTACAAGGGAGACATTAATTAAAGTGAAAGGGATATGTCATCTTTATAAAATAAGTATGGAATTATAGGAGAGGTGATAAATCATAACACAACATTTTTAATTGAAAATAAAATGTCATAACAATATAAGGAAACTTGGATATAAATATTGAAGGAAAGTGAGGATCCCTTACATGGAAGTGTGATCCCAAATGCTTGGGAGTGGATTGAGAGAGTCTTCTTAAGAGATTGGGGTGACTTGGGAGGATTTTAGAGATATGATGTTAGGTTATGGACATTATATAAGGGTTTTGAGTGAATAGAAGTGGGATCTTGGTTTAGTTTATATATGAAAAGTGAGGGAATTATTTATTATTTGGGTTTTGGACACCACACATTAAAATAATCAAAACCAAAAACCGACCAATGATTTTATTCCCATGTTGTTTTCCAAAGGGGAGTGGAAAATATTATTTTATAAGGACAATGTCCCATATTCTTAAAATTTTAGGCTTTCTTATGTGTATGTGAGTCACATTCTCAAGGAAATAATTTTAAATATATAAATGTTTTAAAAGTGTTGGAGGGTCCACTAAAGCACTATAATATTAATCAAATAAATCTAAAATCACATTATTTTAAAGTTAAAACTTATATTGGCCGAATATTCCACTTATATTATTTTATTACATCACTCTTGGGTCATTATGATGTCATAAAACATATTATATATTTAAATGGTTTTTAATTTTTACCCAAAAAATTTGACTGTCTCAGAAAAAATATGAAAAATTCACCATTGGTTTACATTGATGTCCTGATCTGGAAAATAATATTCATTTTATCTAAATAATTTTTTAAATATTTGAATTTTTACATTTAAAATCAAAACTGACATTTATGGAAAATTCATGTGTTTTGACAAAAAACCGCTTTCAAACCATACTAAAAATTAAAATTATATTCACAAAAATTAAACGATAAAATATATTTAATAAAAATTAATTTAGAACTAATTTATTTTAAATCATTATTTAATTAAAAATCCATTAATTCATCAAAAAATATTTCTTAATTAAATGATAACTAAAAAATACTATTTGTTCTTTAAAAACTATTTAAAAAGTTATAATAATAAAATAAATGTATATTCATTTTTCTATAAAAAAATATTTCACATAATCATAGAGTTGGGTTCTGGTTACATAACCCCTTATAACACCCATATATTACCTAAGGGAGAGGTTTGTGATGGTGATAGACTCTTTGGGTGGCTCATATAACATCCCTCAGGTGGTGATCTCTATTATCATCGACTTCCCCCAGAGGAGGATATGTTTAAGCTTAAGGTATTAAAGCTTAGCTTGGGATTGGTCATGTGTGAATCCCAGTGATGTTGCCTCCATTCGGAGCTCCAACAATGGGGCTTCATATGGATAAATTCTACTGGATGAGTTCATTGCTTCTTTTGTTTGAGTAAATTTGATTTGTTAAATCCCAATATTTATACTAATCATGTAATCTCTATTCAACAGCTATATAAGAAATAGTAACAATTATTAATGGAATTTTAAAATCCAAAAAAAACAAAGGAAATTCAAATTTTATTTAACCATTTTACATAATAAGACATTTAATTAGATTAAGAGTAATATTCATTAATAAAAGTATGGGTCGATACAATATTCCCCCCTTAAGAAATTTCTCTATTGAAATTTTCTTTTCACACACTAAAATAGATGATGGTAACTCTTCTTCATCTCATCCTATGATTCCAACATTGATTATTTAAACATGTGTTTTCACCACAAAACCTTGATGAGGGGCATTATCTTATTTTGGAAAAACAATTCCCTATGATATTTGATATTCACAAGATTATCTTCATAGGAGAGATCATTATGCAATTTTACAACATCTACATTGATTAGATGTGATGGGTCAGGTATGTACATTCTCAAGAGTGATACATTGAATACATCTTGTAATTGAGATAGGTTCGGTGGGAGTGTTAGTCGATAGGCCACTATTCCAATGCGATAAAGGATCTCAAAAAAGCCAATTTACCTTGTAATAATCATTCTCTTCTTCCCAAATCACAAAACTCTCTTCCAAAGTGATATGTGGAAGAATACCATGTATCCAACATTAAAATCTGGGTATCATCGATGATTATCTGCATAGCACTTTTTCCAACTCTGATTATCTTTAATGTAATGCTAGATGGTCTTAACCTTCTCCACCATTTTTGGACCTCTGATTTTTCTCTCCCCAACATCATCCAATAATTCTAGTGTTCTACACCTCTTCTCATAATGGGGTTCATTATGAGCCATTTGGATGCTTGAGTGGAGACTATTATTGTGATAGAACTCAACTAGAGAAATATGTGGATACCATCCTTCTTTGAAGTTCATTGAGCATGCTCTCAACATGTATCCAAGTTCTTGGTTAGTCCCCTCAGATTGGCCATCAGTTTCAGAACGATAAGGCCTACAGAAGTTCAGCTAAGTCTTCAGAGCATGGTGAAGATTCTTCCAAAATATTGAGTTGAATCTTGGATCTTGATCATATAAAATAGATTGTGGTACTCCATATATCCTTACCAATTCTCTGATATATATCCCTTCTAGTTGATCCAATGATAAATCCTCTAAAATTGCAATGAATGTGGATTCTTTTTAAGATGATACATAACAACCCAGATAGCATTGTTTCCTTTGTATGTCTTAAGATGTTTGGTGACAAATTCTATGGTGATTTTCTCCCATTTCCATGCTGGTATAGATTATTGTTGCATCATCCCCATAGATTTATTCCCCTCAGCCTTCACTTTCTAACATACCAGGCACTTTGATGTATAATTAGAGATCTCCTTCTTCATTTTGTCCCACAAATAATACACTCGGAGATCTCAATACATCATTGTGTTTCTTGGGTTATTGGTGAAATTCAAACTATTTGCATCATCCAAAATTTATTTCTTTATCTTTGGATTTGATGGAACACATAGTCTTAACACAAATCTCACAATTCCATCTTCACTAAAATTAAACTATGATGATTTCCCTTTTTTTATAGTTTCCAACTTTTATCTGAATTCCCATATCATCCTTTTGAGAATCCTTTAACCTTTCTAGAAGAGATGGTTGAGAAATAATTTTCCAAAATATTTATGATTTTCAACTATTTATGATTCCAAATCCCATCTTCATAAAATCTACAAATATATGATCTATTTTTAATCTCATCAATGATTGAATTTATAAGTCCTTTCTACTTTGAGCATCTTCCACCTTGTTTTCATTTCCAGGGGTAATGGATTGAGCATTCATAGTCATTGATTAGCTCTATCCATATTCATTGGTTCATATTCAACTCTTTCTAATTGAATAAATACTTGAGGCTTTTGTAATCCATGTAAACTTCACACATCTCTCCAAAAAGGTAATGTTTCCAAATTTTTAAAAAGAAGATTTCTACAGCCAACTCTAGATCATGTGTTGGATAGTTTTTCTCATGAATTTCAATTTCCTTGAATTATAGGCAATGACATTGTCATTTTTTATCAACAAACATCCGATGACCTTCTTCGAATCATCACTAAATACCACAAAGATTTCTCCCCATGTGGCTAGTGTGAGCACGAGTGCAGTGATAATACTACTTTTCAAATCTGTGATGCTCTCTTCGCATTCATCACTTCAATAAATGTTTACTCCCTTCCGAGTTAGCTTGGTGCGAGGGTTTTACAATAATGATAATTTCTCACAAATCGTTGATAATATCCAACTAAACCCAGGAAGATACATATATATGTTACCATTTATGGCCTTGGTCATCCCTCAATTTCTTATATCTGGGAGGGTTCCAGAGATATCACATTGCTTTTAGTAATATGACACAAGAATGAGACTACCTTCAACTAGATCTCACACTTTCAATAATTTTCATAGAGATTCTCCTTTCGTAAGGTCTCTAGTACAGTTCTTATATTATCCTCATAAACCTCCTTGGTTTTGGAGTATATTATAATATCATCTATAAAGATAACCACATTTTTTTCAAGGTATTCTCAAAAGACTCTATTCATCACATCGGTAATGATTACTAGAGAATTAGGGAGTCTGATTGGTATTACTATGAATTCATAGGGCATGTATCTTGTACGATAAGTAGCCATAGGGATATACACCTTCTTCACCTTTACTTGGTATTATACCGATCGAAAATCCAGCTTGGAGAAGTATTGTGCTCTACGTAGGTGATCAAACAAGTCATAAATTTGTGGGAGATGATACTTTTTCTCTATAGTGATTTTTTGGAGCTCATGATAATCAATGGAAAGGTTCATTGATCCATAATTATTCTTCAATAAGATGGATGGTTCACCCCATGGTGATGAACATGGGCATATAAACCCTTTATCCAAATTTTCTTGTATTTATTTATTTAGATCCTCAAGCTCCACTAAATACATTATATATGGATTCTTGGATATTGTCCATTCACTAGGTATAATATCAATTGAGAATTCAACATCTCTTCTAGGAGGAAGACTAAACAATTCCTCCGGATGCACTTTAGAAAATTCCCTCACAATAGGCATGTCATCAATGATGGAGACTAAATCATCTGATCATGATACACGTTATCATAGGGTAGTAATATCCATGCTTGAGATTATGGTTCTATAGTAGACTCATCATCCTTCTTGATGTTTTATAGAATCAGGGATTGATTTTCTATATAAAGAGTGATTTCCCTCTCATAGAAGTTTTGTTTTTCTCTATATAGGTAAAGCAAATCCATTCCAATAATTGCATCAAATTCTACCAAAGGGAGTATGATGAGGTTTGTTGGAAGTTAAATCCACATATTATGACAGGGGAGGTGTTATATTCTTGAGATGCAATTATTGCCCCATTTTTTGTTCTCACAGACATCTTTACTTCCATTATTTATGGTGGTGTTGGGATTATTCAACTAAAATTTCATGATATAAAAGAATGATTAGAACCATAATAAAAAAGTACATTCATTATTATTGAACAAATAACTAGTATATGTGTCACCACATCATTGTCGAGGTTCACTTTTGCGGTATTGATGAAAAAATATATCCCTTGCAACCTTGGAGGTTGTTGGTTGCCTCCGAAAAACCTTGCCTTCGAGAACTAGTTTGAAAAGTGCCCTTGTTCATTGAAGTTGAATCAATGAATAGGGTGTTACTGGTCAAATAGAGCATTCCTCGTCCAATTTCCCTTCTATTTGACACAAAAACCATTTCCTCGTCCACTTCATGCAATTTTTGAGGTGCTTCTTTCCACACCTTTTTCAAGTGGGGTGCAAGATTTTTCTTGAGAGTACATAATATAATTTCCTCATATCTCTTGAATCCATGGATCGCTAGGGCTTTCCGTGGGCTAGGTTTTAAACCACTAAAGAAGCAGTTAACCTTGTATTTGGGGGTAACAACAAATTTGAAGGCATATCATTCATTCCTTTTGATATTTTCCTCATATGCTCGAATGTATTCAACATCTTTTTTCTTGAGGGAAAGTAAGTCCCTTTCCATCTTAAGTCATAGCATGCGTAGAAAATATTTTCTGAAAAACATTTTTAAAAATCCATTCATTATAATACCTAGATCTATTCCTCATGCTTCATATATTTCATCAATGTCCACCATTTATTAGCTTCACCCTCCATATGATAAGAATCTAGAAGAACCTTCTCTTGTTCGAAATAAAGAAGGAAGGAGAAGAACCTTTCAATGGATTTGACCCATTGTTTGACAATTAAGGGATCATATGATCTATTAAAATGAGGAGGCATTTGTCTCATGAACCACAAGATTGTGACTTGTTATTTCTTATTTTGGGATGATCATTCCTCTTGACCCATGTTTCTATTCACAACATCAGTGATCTGAGAGAGTATCGTGACATATTTTTCAATTCCTACTCCCATCGGATTGGGCATCTCATTAGAACAGTCATCACATTTATCTTTACAAATTTTTTAGCCTGAGTCCTCCCATTACCACCCACTGGATGGAATGAAAGGAAATTTAAGGCTAACACATAATGTGTAATCCAATGGAATAAAGGGATAACTCATATATTAAAATTATCTCCTTAAATTATGAATTTATAGCCTTCAATATCTGTTATCCATGATCTACTTTACAATATATATTCTTAAGGGAATTCTTCTAATTCCCCTAATAATGGTTTATACTAATACTATGATTTTACCAAAGCATATCCCCCAAGAGTTTCATAATGATGAGTGAAGAAATTCCTATTGTTATGCACAAGTTCTTGTTCCTGTCTAGTTCATAGCGATGATTTCGGGTTTTACCCCTAGATATATCTATTCTAGAGCCCCCTATACATGCTCATATCTAGACTAGGATGTATTTTTTAGATAAAACACTTACTCATTACTCATAAAAATTAGATTAATTTTTTATTATACTTAGTCTTATCCCTAAATATTTCACTAGTGTATTCTAATCCTAATCCGAAAAACAATTAATCTTATCCTTTAAAACCAACTATAGCAACCCTGCTCTTTATTTCACACTTAAAACTTTATTTATTACATAAAATATCCAATTTATAAAAGATAGTAGATATATAGGTCTAGTGTATTTAGGCATTTGGAACATAACATAACAACTTAAATCATGAAATAAACATATTTATTGAAAATATCTTTTACAACACCACACACATTCCATCGTACTTAGCATTTCATGGGATAACTTGAGGACATGTATAAGAAAAGGGTGAGCTATAAAGCCCATTAAGGGAGAAAACAAGGCATGAAATGAATAATACAGTAGGTGTTAGGCAATAGTCATATCAATGGAGCATAAGATAAACATTCATATAAATGCATGGTATAGCATGATTGTCATAACATAGAATTGTGGCAATAACATTTAACATGATATTAGCATGATCCAAGGCCAATTACACATGGAGCATGAGTAAACACTCATTTAACAGGAATTAGCATTATTATACCCTAATTTCACTTGATGTATCCTGATACTAATCATTAACCAATGCATTGGATCGTTATCAGGGCTCACCCTTCTTAATCATATCATTTCATGCATAAGAGTGACATATAGATCATACTACATGGATTCATTAAACAACATAATTTATTATATGATAAATAAATGTGGAATTAATAAATTAAACTCTATAATCAATAAATAAATTTCAATAAATATGAATTCTTTTGGTATAGAAATGGTATTGTATTTACTACACAATGACATTGTCTTGAAAAAACATAGTGCAATTTTGACAGCATAATGGTGTGACATAAGGATTCATAAAAATGGTTGATGATATAGAAAGGGATATATAATAATATTTACACGAAATGGACTACAAGGGGATCTTGTAACATAATTTCACAATAAATTTAAAGGAATTCAGATTTATGATATAAAATAATTTCTTGAATGTAAATGTGGAGAGAGAAATGCCTTACGGAATTTTGGCATGCTAATGGGTGTACATGGGAGACATTAATGATACAGAAAGGTCTCTATCATCATTAAAAAATAATGAAGCCTGTATAATGGAGGATATAAATCATAACCCAACATTTTTAATTGAAAATAATAGGGCATAATAAAATAAGGAAACGTGGACATAAATAAGGAAGGAATGTGAGGATCTCTTACATGGAAGTGTGATCCCAAAGGCATGGATGTGGCGTGAGAGGGGATTTTGGGGTGATTGGGGCACCTTGAGAGGATTTCAGGGAAAGGAGGGAAGGATAGGGATGTGCTCCATGGTTTTTGAATGAAGAGAAGAGGGAGATAGGTGGGTTTATATATGAAAGGAGAGAAAATTATTTATTATTTAGGTTTTGGACACCACACATTAAACTAATCAAAACCAAAAACCAATTCATAGTTTTTACCATGATGTTTCCAAAGTGGAGTGGGAAAAATTATTTTTTAAGGCTAATGGCATAAATTCTTAAAATATTAATCTTTTTTATGTGGAGGTGAGTCACACTCTCAAGGAAATCAGTTTGAAAGGTAAAATGATTAATAAGTCATGGTGGGCACACTAAGGCACCATAAAATTAATCAAAAAATATAAAATCACATTATTTTAAAGGTAAAACATCTATTTTCCGAATATTCCATTTATATTATTTTATTACATCACTATTGGGTCATTATGATGTCATAGAACACATAATATATTTAATCGGTATTTAATTTTTACCCAAAAACTCGACTCTCTCAGAAAATTATGAAAAATTCCCAATTAGTTGAATTTGACATCTTGATTACAAAAATAATATTCATTTTATCTAAATAGTTATCTAAATATGTAAATTGTTACTTTTAATATAAAAACCAACATTTATCGAAAATCATAGCTTTCGACAAAAACAGCTTCAAACCATAATAAAAATTTGAATTGTATTTATAAAAATTATATGATCATTTATATTTAATAAAATGTAATTAGTAATAATATTTTATTAAAATATTATTTAATTCCAAAATCCAATAATTCATCAAAATAGTTTTCTTAATTAAATATTAACTAAAAAATACTTTTTTTGCTTTAGAAATTATTTAAAAAATAACAATAATAAAAAGAATGTATATTATTTATTCTATACCAAAATAATGCAAATAAACATAGTGTTAGGGTCTTGTTACATAACACCTTATAACACCCGCATAAGACTTAAGGGTGAGGTTTGCAATAGTGACAGACTCTTAGGGAGGCTTAGATAACATCGCTCGGGTGGTAATCTCTATTAACTTCCACTTCTCTCGTAGTCGGTTCCATTCAAGCATAACATATTGAATCTCATCTTGGTATTGGTCAAGTGTGATGCCCTTGTGATTCTACCTCCTTTCCAAGCACTGAAAAATGATATTCGTATGGAGCAATTCTAATGGATGCGGTCATCGCTTCCTTTGTCTGAGTAAATTAGATTTGTTAAATCCCGGTATTTATACTAATGATGTTATCACTGTTCAATGGATATATTTTCAAGGGTAACTATTCATAACAGTATTTTAAAATTAATAAACATAACACCAAGGAAGTTCATTTTTTACCTAAAAATTTTACATAATAATACCTTTAATTAGATCAAGAGGAATATTCATTAATAAAATTTTTGGTCATTACATTTTCCATCATTGATTCTTATAACATAAATGAAATTGAATAAGAAGAGTTCATCGATTGAGGGAAAGTAATCTTAGAAGGAGGATATCAATATCTTGTTTCCAATAAACATGGAATTATTGGAATTCGTTGACAAACTTGAATTTAGTGGTATGAGTTTCACATTTAAAAACTTTTTCATTATATAAATATTTTTCATTAAGAGGGAGTGTTAGTTAATAAAGAGATAAGAAAATGGGGAGTTACATGTATTAAACAACAATATTCTATTGTGTTTACTGAAGTGTGTCGGATTATAAGTTTCATGATAAATCTATATTATACAAAAAAATATGAGGAGTGATTTATTTTGGAGAATGATATCACATTAATGTTTGTGTATAGAGAGTATATAAGAACATGGGTGTACCTCTATTATTGTTTACATCATATTCTCCCACATACACATATGGTAGGAAAACATCAATCTCTTTTCTATGAGAACCATGTTGTGTCATAAATATCTTAGGATAAGGGGAATGTGATGAGAAGTACATCACATTGACCTATTCATTTGATTTTTTATAAGGGAGTAAGGGAGAATCTATTCAAGCACACATATCTATATTTATGATTCGTATTTCCTATAAGATCATAGGGGGTAGTGTATTTCCCATTTATGTGTTTAATTTTTTTTCAACGGTTCCATCTTATTTTAGTCGAGTTGTTGATGATTTTAACATATTGTTATATATTCCTAAAAATTAATTATAATTTATATTTGATGAAGTATCCATATATGTCCATAATATAATTTAGGTACAACTATGTTCTATTGAAAATGAACTGTGAAGATAATTTCATTAAGATTTCATGAATAGATTTTAGAAAAATTGGCATATATTCGTGATCAATGGTGAGATGATAAGTAAAATAATCAAAGAAAGTTTCTATTTGATGAAGGAGAACTGTCTAAAACATATGTTGTACGTTTTTATGTGTTTGAGAGGTCCTAAAAGTGGGCTGACAAATAGGCGAGTGAATTTGGGTGATGTGTATAATTTTCTAGATTCACATTTTGAATTCAAAAAACACAGGAAAATATATTGATCCAAATGTACCATGTATAAAATTAAATTAAGTATAGATTTATTTAGTAAAATATACATTATTTAATATACAACATATCTGAAAATGAAAACTGAAAATTCCTATAGCAGGTTCTATGATGTAACTGAGTGCAGATCCATGTAGCTGAGTCACATCTACAAATCTACCTTGTAGGTATTTTCAAAATAATCAAATATCCTATGTAATCCAAGTAGATTATTTCTTTATTGAGTTATAGTAAACCATTTATGAAATTTTAATCATAATATGGGATTTATTCATGCATGTGATTATTGGCTTCGTATAGACTATTATATTTTAGGTTTCTAGAATTTAAAAATTCTAGGAAAATTAAATTAGCATATGTTGTTGTTATGATTTTAATGGTAAATAATTATGGCCTATAATGTGATCATGATTCAATAAAAAAATTCCGAAAATAATAAATGCACACCACGAAAAGTTGGTCCAGGTGAAAAAGATGAAATCTATGAAGCATGTACCAATTTCCAATGAATTTTAAATAATATGAGTTTTATGGATGTTGGGAATTTAATAATTAAATATCATAGTTGGAAAGAAGAAATTGTCTATTTAGAAATTTAATTAGGTTGTGAGTAAATATATATTTATATATCCTTTGAAATATAGGAAAAAGAATCATGGTCCATTACAAGATTTACAAGAATATTTTAATGGGGATTCAAATGAGTTTAAATAAGAGATTAATTAGGAATCTATTGAATTATTTGAAAGATATTATCAATATTATGAAGAACATGATATTTCTATAAATAATCAAACTTGTCAAACATTAATATTATATATTAATATATTAATTTTAATTATATAATATAGAAATCCATGCTAGGATTGTTTAGGTTTAGTTCCTATGAAATCATTGGAACATACACAATTGGCCCATGTGTAAGCTACATTATATTACACTAAGTTCTTCATTAATGAATCCATTCCTAGAAATATCATATAAAATATCTTTCATCATAACTTGTGGAATGGAAACACAAGAAAGTGTGAGCTCTGATTCTCTGTAATTGTAAAAAGGGATATATCAATATATCATGAGAATAAGTGTATAACAACATAAGAATAAAATTTGAAAATTAATCCCTACATATCAATGATAGTAAACATCAGGCATGGAAAAATATTTGAAGTTAACAATGCATGAATTATAATGTAATCAAAGAACATGATCTATGAGGACATAAAATTGACATGAGACATAGATTTTTATCATATGAATAAGAATATAATGTCATTTCTATTATATTCATGGAAAATTTACAAGGCTATCATAGTGTAATGGTTTCACTCCCCAAACAGTTGTTCTATTCAAAGTTCACTCCCAAGGATATCATAGTGGAAAATGTCTACAAATGAACACGATTCACTCCCTATTCCGTTCATATTTAACTCATGATATATCAATCTTTACCAAATTAAAATCATGTATATGTGTTCTAAATGATAATAAAACTGTCGTAATATCATAACCCAAGAAACTAAATAAGTTATATAAACATTTTATCAAATCATAACCAGTGGAAAAGAAATAGGTTGTATAATAAATAGATCATTTCACTAAATAAAAATTGATGGAAAAAACAAAACTATTTCATAAATATTTTATCATGGAATAACCCATGGAAGAGAAACATGTTTCATAAACAAAATTTTATCATAAAATTAATCCATTTTGAAAAAGAATAAGAATGGTAACCTAGAATCATATCTCCCTTAAAACATAAGTAAAATTGAAGGATTTCATCTTATATAGAAAATTATTTTGAAACATTACTTAGTACATCATTTTTAAAAAATAGACTTTCCACTATGAATAATAATTTTTTTTAAAATAACACATTTTCAAAATGTTTTTTGTTGGAATCCTCGTGTATTAATCATGTTTTAATGATCACATATCCTATTACTGTTAATTAATCTCAATCTTAATTCCACATCTTGCTAAGCCTCTTCAATATCAATAATAACAACACATTATGTTTTAATGATAACTAATCTTATGGATGTTAATTACTCTCTTTAGTATTTACAAGTCTTATGCATAATCACAAATCTCACTTATATTATCAATCCTTTATGATTCAAGTTATCTTACTCTCTAATGATTAAGCATAATCCATATTCTGCATATTACTGTCGAAATCTAAATACAGATATTTGTCTAAGTATAGAGACACCGTGATATTTGACACCGTAAGACAGACTATGTACAAGACACAGTCACAGTCAGATAGACAATGTGAAGGACAAACCGTGACCCAGACATCGTGAAGGAAAAACTGTGACCCAGACACTCTGAAGGAAAAACCATGACCCAGACACCGTGAAGGACAAACTGTGACCCAGACATCATGAAGGAAAAACCGGGACCCAGATACCGTGAAGGACAATCCTTGACCCAGATACCGTGAAAACATACTATGAAGCACATACCGTGAAGACTATACCGTGAAGAAGACATTGTTTACATAATCACTATGACACCATTTCTTAACTTTTTGTCAATATTATTTAAATAACGCTAATGTTCATATTTGATGTTTTTAATGCAATTAATATTATTTAATGATAGTTGTTGGAATGTCAAGAAACTGTATCTCGTACCTATGAAAAGGGAATCATTTATATATCCAGAACTCATGGAATATAAGGAAGATTGAGATGCAGTACATGTGCACAAGTGTGACGATACAAAAAGAAGAACTTGCATACACCCGAGAGCACTGTGCTGAACAAGAAGAAAAACTCCGAGTAAGAAAGAGATTGCAAGACTTTCAAAGAACTCTCATGAGTGAAATACAACACCACTAAAGAACACACGACGAATCAAGAGATCATTTTAAGTCCTATATAACACAATCTGAACTACGACACTCTGTTTTTTCACAGAAAAACCAGAGAAGGACTCAGAAGCATTCCTGCTAAAACCAATGAGTCCAGAACAGCATTTCTAATCACTAGAGATTTCTAAACTCTTATCTGTTCTATCTAAGTGAATTGTTTATTTACATTTGATCAGTGTGGTGTACTACGCAAATCATACACATACACACTGTCTCCTACACTGAACTGGAGGATATTAAAATCCTCATTCCATACTCTTAACTCTTGTTTACCCACATCAACTGTGGAAGAGGTCCTGGTGTGGCCTGGTCTTTGTTTTGTTTTCCACGAAGAACTGTGGTAGAGGACCCTGCGTGGCCTGGACAGTTTTGTAAACTATTGTTAACCCTGATCCAGGGTGTGGATCAAATTTATATAAATTTGAGAGGACTATGTCTCGGCTTCATACTGAAACTCTTTTTATATCTGTTGTGCATCTTTAGTTTAAGTTTAAAATATACTACATATATATTTTATATTCCGCTGCTATTACTTTGAAATAAAAAACACTACTGGAAAAACGACCTATACCCACGGTTTAAAACCGTGGGTATAGGCTATACCCACGGTTTTGGGAACTGTGGGCTGGAACGGCGTTGGGATAGGGGTCTTGACCTACACCCACAGTTTTTTATAACCGTGGGTATAGGTGTTTCACACAGCAACGGGTTGCTGTACAGCGTGGCAGGGATCATACCCCACAGTATGAAAACCGTGGGAAATTTAAAATTTTCAAAAATTGCGAGCAGCAGGTTTCGAACCCACGCCACCCGCAGGAAGGCTCCTCTATGCAACTCGGCGGACCAACTGAGCTAACTTATTTTAATTTACATAAGGATAATTTTATTATAATATATTAATAACAAAGCTGTTATATAAAAAACCGTAAACGGTGGGTTTCGAACCAGCGCCACACTTAAGGCCTCAACGCCGCACACAGCAGTGGACCAACCGAGCTGGATTTTATATCTTTCATATGTTCATCTATCTACCAATATATATTAATATTGTGTATTTAAATTCAAAAAAAAACTCTCCCGAGGATTCGATCCCGCGACTTGTGTGGAGTCTCGCGGCCCAGCATGCGCCAACAGACCAACCAACCTGTAGCTGTTTTCTATTATATGTTAATATATCATAATATATGAAAAAATGTCTACCCGCAAAATTTTTCGTATCCCGCCTAAGTTTAGTTTCCCTCCATAATGTGGGAACTCTATACCCACAGTTTTTCAAAACCGTGGGTATAGGTCATTGAAAAATATACAACCTATACCCACGGTTTTCAAAAACCGTGGGTATAGGTCTGCCAAACAACACCTATACCCACGGTTTTGGAGAAATCATGGGTATAGGTCTTCAAAAATACATATACCCACGTTTTTTCCAAGAACCGTGGGTATAGGTCTCGATACTATCCCTATACCCACGGTTTCCCAAACTGTGGGTATAGGGGGGGCCTATACCCACGGTTTCCCAAACTGTGGGTATAGGGGGGGCCTATACCCACGGTTATACACAAAACCGTGGGTATAGACCCATTTTACAGTAGTGAAACTATTTTAAAGCTACATTGATAGTTAAATTATCAAGTGTTTATACTTATTGTAAATCCATAGGTTAGTTTCCAAAGTTAGTTTAATATTGTGGTCAAATTAACTGAGACCTAATCAATCTTTGAGATGCTAAGTGAACATCTACAATCTGTATAAATTCACTACATTTTAACTTGTTTTGTAAATTGGGGGATTTTAAATAGAAAATATTTTCATAGAAATTTTAATTGGAACTCAATTCACCCCCCACCACTTGAGTAAACACTCCGACCAACATTTGGTATCAACGATTTTTTTTTGTTTGGGGATTTTTGAAATACTCTGTTTTTCAACTGTGGTTTTAGTTTCATCTTTAAAGATCTTAAATTTATGTTAGTTATTAATCATTATCTCTTTAAATATACTTTCTAAAATCTAGTTATGGATAATAGACTAGAGGGTGCTGCTACTAACAGGCCACCTTTCATCAACGGTACAAACTATGCTCAGTGGAAATTGAAAATGAAAATTCATTTGGAATGTATGGGTTTTGATATCTGCACTTCTATTGAATCTCAATATAAAATTCCAGAAACTGAAAGAACAACTTAGGATGACCCTACAAAGACTGCTTATAATAATAATTGTAAAGCTATGAATTCTTTGTACTGTGCTCTAGGAGATGAGGAATTTAACAGAATTTCTGCCTGTAAAACTACTTTTGAAATTTGGGATACTTTGGGTGTGTCTCATAAAGGAACAACTAATGTTAAAAAAATGAGATTAAATAATTCTACTATTAAATATGATAATTTTAAAATGAAGACTGATGAACCCATTTATGATATGTATCTCAGGTTCAATGATATATTCAGTACAAAGAATTCACTCGGAAAGGTTGTTCTAGCAAAGGAAAAAATTATGAGGATATTGAGGTGTCTACCAGACCGATGGAGAGGAACATCTGGTTCGATCAGAGAGTCATGTGACATTGCTGATCTACCTATAAAAGAACTCATTGGTAAGATTATGATGTATGAGGAAGAACTCAAGGTGAATAAAGATGAAGAAAATGAACCTAAAAGGAAATCAGTGGCTTTCAAGACTACTTCTTCAAAGAACAAGGACAATGAAAAAGATCAAATGAAAACTGATAGTTCAACAGGTGAAACCTCAGACTCTGACAGTGATGCTGAAATGGCTCAGATAGCCAGAAGGTTTAATAAATTTTATAGGAAGAATAAATTTTTCAGAAAAACAAATTACATGGGTAAGTATGACAATAACAAAACATTGGACGAAGGACTGGAAAATGCCAGATAAAAGTGAGGAAGTTGTTTATTACGAGTGCAAAAGAAAAGGACACATTAAATCAGACTTCCCAATGCTAAAATTTAAGAAGAAATATGATTACAAAGACAATAATTACATGAAAGCTATGAAGGATACCTGGAGTGCTTATGAAGACAACACAAGTGAATATGAAATGTCTGATTCTGAAAAGAATCGTGCCAACATGTGTTTCATGACAAACACATCTTAGGTAACATCAGATACTCCTATTTTGAAATCTTATTATTCTAGAGATGATGCAGAATCTGATTCGGATTCTAAAAACATGACTAAAGATGAATTATCTGAGTATTGTAATATGCTGGAAGAGAAATGCAATAAACATAAGGATAAATACAAATCATTAATGAAATAGCATGCTCTCACTACAACTATTAAAACTGAACTCACTATCGAAAAAGGGAAAAATTCTCAACTGTTAAAAGAAAATACTGAACTGAAAATTTCTAATGAGAACCTTAGAAAAGACTTAGAGAAGTTCAGAAATGGAAAGGATACACTAACTCAAATTATAGGAATGAAATTGTCACAAAAATACACTACTGGAATAGGCTACAAACCTAGATAGAGACAGATTACTAAGAATAGATTTATTCCTAAATCTGGACAGAATACTGCTAGTTATAGTTCTAGACATTCATATGCTTCAACCAGTTATTCATATTGTTATATATCAAATAAAGTTTATCTTTCAAAATCTATTGATAATGTAAATTATATGAGACCCATAAGATAAATATGGTACATAATTCTTTGATTTCTAACCTGCTTGGACCCAAGAAGATCCGGGTACCAAAATCATATTATATCTAAAACTGTTTTGTAGGAAACCTACTTGAAAAGTTCCCACAAGAAGACATGGTATTTGGACAGTGGGTGTTCAAGTCATATGTCGGGGGATTACTCATGATTCAAGAGTTTAATAAATTTTAATGGAGGCTATGTCACCTTTGGTGATAATTCTAAAGGAAAGCTCATTGGCCTAGGCCAAATTGGTAACATTGATTCAGTTTTAATTTCCAAAGTTTTATTTGTTGATGGACATAAGTATAATCTATTAAGTATTTCTCAATTATGTGATGATGGATTTAATGTCAAATTTGAAAATTATTCCTATAATGTTTTTAACTCTAAAAATGTTTTAGTATTTTCTTCTTTAAGAATGGAAAATGTTTATGCTGTTGATTTAAATTCCTTAGCTAAGCAAAATGTTACATTTTTAAATGCCTTTCATAAAGAGTCTTGGTTATGGAATAGAAGGTTAATACACTGCAATATAAAACCACTTAGGAAACTAACTAGGAATAACTTAGTTAGAGACTTACCAAAACATGAGTTTCCAAATGACAAAGTTTGTAATCCCTGTCAAAAGGGAAAGAAACATAATGTTTATTTTAAACCAAAGAAAGAATTTTCAACTTCTTAGCCTCTCAAGATGGTTCACATGGACTTGTTTGGACCTTCAAGAGTTTCCAGTTTAATTGGGAAGCACTATGTCTATGTCCTAGTAGATTACTTTTCTAGATATACTTGGGTATACTTCTTAGCTCACAAAAGTTAAGCATGTTCTTACTTTGTTAAATACTCCAAATATTTAGAACATCTTAGTGGACTTAAGATTAAAACCCTGAGAAGTGATCATGGTCGTGAGTTTTAAAATATTGAATTTGAATCCTATTTCTCTCACAATGGATATAGTTATAAATTGTCTAGTCCTAGGACACCTCATCAGAATGGTGCAGTAGAAAGAAAAAATAAGAACCTTCAAGAAATAGCAAGAACCATGCTCAATGAATATGACCTGTCTATTTACTTTTGGGCTGAAGCTGTGAATACAGCTTGTTATATTATTAACAGAGTCTTATTTAGACCTATTCTTTAGAAGACCCCTTATGAACTTTGGAACCATAGAAAACCTAAAGTTAGTTACTTTAGATTATTTTTCTGTAATGTATTAATTCTCAATACAAAAGATAATCTTGATAAGTTTGCTTTTAAGAGTTATGAAGGAATATTTTTAGGATATTCTTTAACCAGCAAAGCCTATTGAGTTTCCAATAAAAGAACCAAGTGTGTGGAAGAATCGGTTCATATCAAGTTTGATGAAACTGATCCACATGAGCCCGAAACCTCTCTTGAAAATCTTGAAGAAGATTTGAGTGTTCTGAAAAATCTAAAGAACCTGCTGTAAAGACAACCAGTTCTGGACTTATTCCACAATATGCTTCTAATGATCCCAAACCTAGAGAAGAACCCGAAATTTATAGCCCTACCTTTACTAGATCAACTAGAATTCTAATGAATTATCCTTTAGATGCTATTGTCGGAAATCTTGATAGAGGGACACGGACTAGAGATTCTCTTAGAAATCAAGTTGAACATCAATCCTTCTTGTCACAACATAAACCTAAAAACATTGATGATGCTATTAATGATGAATTTTGGTTAATTTCTATGCAAGAAGAACTCAATCAGTTTGGAAGAAATAAATTTTGGAATCTTGTTGAAAGACGTAAGGACACTTAACCATAGGCACTAAATGGGTGTTTAGAAATAAAGTAGATGGATCTGGAAACATAGTTAGAAACGAAGCTAGGCTAGTTGCACAAGGCTATATTAAAGAGGAAGGAATTGACAATGAGGAGAAATTTTCTCCAGTAGATATATTAGAAGCTATTAGCATTTTACTTGCTTATACTGCACATCTAAATTTCAAAATATATCAAACGGATGTCAATAGTGCATTCTTAAATGGATATATTTCTGATGATGTTTTTGTTGAACAACCACCTGGATTTTCAAACCCTCATTTTCCATATTTTTAAATTATCAAAAGCATTAAATGGTTTAAAGCAACCTCAAAGGGCTTGGTATGATAGATTAAGTACTTTTCTAATTTCCAAAGGTTTTACAAAAGGTATAGCTGATCCTACTCTTTTTATAAAACGTATTTCTAAATATGTTTTAGTTGTACAAATTTATGTAGATGATATTATTTTTGGATCTTCAAGAAATTCCTTATGTACTGATTTTTCTAAAATGATGAAAAATGAATTTGAAATGCCTTTAATGGGTGAACTAAAATTCATTCTTGGATTTAAAATCTTTCAAAATGATGATGGAATTATTTTAACTCAAATTAAATATACTAGAGATCTTTTAAAACGTTTTGGATTGGATAGAACAAAATGTAGTGACACTCCCATGAGTACCACCTGTAAGTTGGATCTTGATAAAGATGGTAAATATTTTTATCAAACCACTTATAGAGGAATGATTGGAAGTCTACTCTACCTGACTTCTAGTCGTCCTGATATTATGTTTAGTGTGTGTATGAGTGCTTGGTTTCAAGAAAACCCTAAAGAGTAACATTTAAATGTTGTAAAAAGGATTTTCAAATACCTCAAGAATATACCCAATTTAGGATTGTTCTATCCCAAAAGACAATCATTTGAATTAGTTAGTTATTCTGATGCTGATTTTGATGGATGTGAATTTGATAGAAAAAGCACCTCTGGAACATGTCACCTTTTAGGAAAGTCACTATTATCATGGTATAGTAAGAATCAAAATTATGTTGCATTATCTACTACAGAAGCTCAATGCATAGCTGCTGGTAGTTGTTGTGCGCAAATTTTGTGGATGAAACACACATTACTAGACTATGGATATCAATTTAGACATGTCCCAATAAATTGTGATAACACAAGTGCTATTAATATTTCTAAGAATCCTATTTCTCATTCTAGGACAAAACATATTGATGTAAGACATCACTTTTTGAGGGATCGTTATCAAAAAGGTGATATCACTTTGGAATTCATTGGTACTAAATATAAACTTGATGATATATTCACTAAAACATTAAATTCTGAATGATTAGACTACATCATACATGATGTTGGCATGATTAATCATAAATAGATATATTACTGATCATAATGTTTAGTACTTTACTATATTTTACTTTACAGTTTCATGCTCACTATTTTACAGTTACTACTTCATGCTCACGGTCTTTCAACTCACTGTCTCACTGTGACTGCACAGAATGGTCACTATCTCACCGTGACAACCACCAATTGTCTCACCGTGATGACTGGTTTTCATCACACCATAATTTCTACTCACGGTCTCACCGTGAATATTATTTATACTCTTATTTTAACCCGTATCGCGGTAATTTTTATTTCACCTCTATTTGATTCCATGCATTTTTGTTTTTATGACGTTTGACATTCCCAACTGATAAAACGTAAGGGTTTCATTCAATTACTTACCCGAAATATCTCCTGAATCTTCTCTCATCTGAAGACCTTCTCCTCTCTCGCCTGAACCTTCAGTGGATGCATAGTATGAAGCATTCATCTTCACCCTCGTCTGAGAAGCGCCACTCTAAGAAACAGAAGAGAATACCGAGGATAGCTCCTGAAGGACCTCTAAACCCAAACCTGGTAAGCCATATTGTTGTACCTAAAAAAGAAATTTTCCCTGAGTGGCTGCTACCTAGCAATACGTTAGTTTTGAACGTTTTAAGAGAACAAGGATGAGTTGAATGGTTCTCTAGACAAGATAGACCGATTTACCCGAGGCTGGTATCTCAATTCTATCAATATGTAATGTTTTCCTTTGATTTTGGAGAAAAACTTATGGTGACCAGTTGGATCAATGGTTAGAAGTGTTCTTTCACCTCGAGGTTGTGGGATTCATGCCCAAGAATTCCACAAGAAGTTGTTTTCGAAGACTACCAGAGAGACCCTCTTCCTTCATCTGATATCTTCGATCTAGAAAATGCCTTGGAAATTCTAACAGGTAATGGCACCAAGAAAAGTTCTATTACTACAGAGCTAGATGGAGAAACTAGACTTCTGTTCAAATTTGTTCCGAATTTGATCAGTCCGAGAAAATGACATTTTTTTGTAATGATGTATCAGGATGTGTTCCCGATTCACCTATTGAAGAATGTCCATAAGATCAACCTATGCGAGTATGTTATTAACCATATCTGTGAGATGATTAAATTCACTTCCAAATCCACCTCCTTGTTTTACACATGGATGATTTCAGCCATGCTAGTAGCCAAAGGGATGGTTAGACTGAATGAAGAAAAGTTAGAGGACTTTGATTTCTGCGTATCCAAGCCTATCATCAGAAGGATGAAGATTAGCTGGAACCCCTGGAAGAAGCAATGGGTTGAGGATAATGACCAATCGTATAAGAAGTTTAATCCTGTTGATTATCCAAGAAGACCTAAGAATCTAGTTGATCCTAGTTTGGAACTAAATGAAGTGGCTGAGTTTTCAAAAGAGGAATAAGAGGAAGTTACAGCTGAAGTATCACCTAGAGAAAGTTGTTGTTGGTTTGAGATAAGAGGAAGCTCCTGCTTCTAGTGAGGATATCAATCCAGAAACTCATCCTAAAGCTGCAAGAAAAATGTTTTTTCCTGATTTAGAGTAGAAATAAACCATAGAGACAGATCCTGTTGAAGAGGATCTCCCTGTTGAGAAAGAAGTCAATCTGGAAGCACAACCAGTGGAACAATCGGTTCCTGAGATAATTCCCTCTACTCATGAGAGGATGGAAATTGCCTTTCAGCTGGAAAGGAAAGTGTTTTCTGAAGAGATCATAGATGATCCTGTGGATCTTGAACATGTTTCCAAGCCTATAGTCCCTGAAATGGAAGCACAATTTGAGGGGGAGGAACCTCAAAACCTTGAGATTATAGCAGCTGGATCTTCTGAACCTTCTCAACCTACTGTCACATATTCTGTATACACCTGTTATGTTTTCCCAAGCTATTATGATGTGAATGAGTTAGAGCAAGTGACTATAACTAGAATGGATCTCTCTTCTGTGTTTCAACTGAAGTCTGTTGCTCATCCAGAACCAGAACCAGAACTAGAGCCCAATTCTCAATCTTAATCAGAATCTGAGTCTGAATATGACTCTGAACCGCAACCCGAACCTTCTCCACTACCTTTACCTGCACTCTTACCTGAAAAACACTCCTTTGAAACTAAAAAATGATCTGAAATTCTTTGGGGCGACTCTGTTAGCTGGAGTTGAGAAAATCTTATCCACTCAACCTCATCTAGTAACTCAACTTAGTCAAGAAGATGCATCAATTCTCTTAGAAAATATTATATTTCCTATTCAACCAAGGATGATCTGAGAAATTCATGAAGTCAGAGTAGAAAATAAGTTGTTGAGTGATGATGTTGCAAACCTGAAATGTATGGTAGAAAACTTGCCGAATGATTTGTCTTGGAGATCAGAGTCTGCTCCTATTTTTTCCTCTGCACATGTTGCTACTTCTCCTGAGCCATCTGATTCCACCCTTTCTAGGGAAATTGTGTCTCAAGTTTATCCATATCTACTGTCTTTTGATGAGAAAATTGTAAAAAGACACATAAAAATGTTGGAACGCATGAGGGAGCTTGTGGAAAATTTAAATAAACTCATAGATGGATACACTGGATTCCTGCAAAAAGTTCTGAAATAGTTCAATGTTCTAACCAAAGATGTCAAGGCTTCTCCTGCTTCTGATCAACCTTATGTTCCTCCTTTGGATGATTCTCTATTGAGATCCATAATCAAGAAAGAACTTCAGAATGCCTTCAGTGGCTTAGATATGTCTTCTTTTTCAGAAGTGGTTAAGAACAGTGATCGAGCATTGGACTTGTTTAGAGTTCATTATAAGATAGCCAATGATGCTCAACCAGAGATCGCCCAGAAAGTAGATTCTTATCTCACCTTGATTTTCTCCAAAAGTGATATGAAATGTCACTTTAGATATCTGGTGGAAAACCTGAAAATCCATCTGGTAACTCAAGCTTTTAAAGCTCATGTTCATAAGCTTATAGAGTTCTCTAGAATGTTGGAAAAATTCATGGAGAATAAGGATGATTTTGAGAAGGCTATGCAATATGGTGGAGAAATAACTACTGATTTAATCAATATTTTGAAGCCATGTCTTCATGTGTAGAGTACTGCTATGGTTTCTCCAGCTGCTCCACCCCATAGACCTGGTCTACCTGCCTTAGCCTCAACTGCCATGTCAGTCAGCCAAGCTCTTTCTCAGATCCGGCCAGTCATTCTTGACCATCCGCAGCCTAGATCTTCTACTGCTCCTAATTTGGCTCCATCCGTTTTAAGGTCTACCCTTACCCTCTTTGTCTACCACATCTATACCTTCTTCTACATCGGCGCCAGCTCCTGCTGCTGATAAAGGAAAGGAAAAGGAGGATCCCTGAAGAGTCCAAGGACTATTTCTGTTTTCTTTTTTGATGTGATTTAATTTGTTGTTTACTATTTGTATTTCTCCTGTATGTTTTCTTGTGAACCTTTTCAATGACAAATGCAGTGTCTCCCTTAATTTCTCTCTACTTTTTTATAATCCCAAAAGGGGGAGAAAAACTACAAGTATCAGTACTATAATGAGATATGTTTTTAGCGAATCTATTATTCTATAATTTTTTCTCTTCTAATGTGCTAGTTTCTTTAATGTTTCATTTCATTCATAATTTTACTATACATAATTTGTGATCATCAAAAAGGGGGAGATTGTTGGAATCCTCGTGTATTAATCATGTTTTATTGATCACAAGTCCTATTACTCTTAATTAATCTCAATATTAATTGCACATCTTACTAATGCTCTTCAATCTCAATAATAACTACACATCATGTTTTAAAGATAACAAATCTTATGGATGTTAATTACTCTCTTTAGTATTTACAAGTATTGTGCATGATCTCAAATCTCACTTATATTATCAGGCCTTTATGATTCAAGTTCTCTTACTCTCTAATGATTAGGCTTAATCCATATTCTTCATATTACTGTCTAAATCTAAATATAGATATTTGTCTAAGTATAGAGACACTGTTATGTTTGACACAGTAAGACATACTGTGTATAAGACATAGTCACAGTCAGACAGACAACATGAAGGAAAAACTGTGTCCCAGAAACCGTGAAAGACAAACCGTGACCCAAACACCGTGAAGGAAAAACCATGACCCAGACACCGTGAAGGACAAACTATGACCCAGACACCGTGAAGGACAAACCATGACCCAGACACCGTGAAGGACAAACCGTTACCTAGACACCGTGAAACACATACCGTGAAGCACATACCGTGAACCACATACCGTGAAGACTATACCGTGAAGAATACACCGTTTACATAATCACTGTGAAACCATTTCTTATCTTTTTTTCAATATTATTTAAATAATGCTACCATTCATATTTGATGTTTAGAACGAAATTAATGTTATTTAATGATAGTTTTTGGAATTTCAGGAAACTATATCTCATACTTATGAAAAGGGAATCATTCATACTGCCAGAACCTGTAGAATATAAGGAATATTGATATGCAGTACACATGCGCAAGTGTGATGATACAACAAGAAGAACATACATACACTCTTGAGCACTGTTCTGAACAAGAAGAACATTTCTGAGCAAGAAAATGATTGCAAGACTTTCAAAGAACTCTAATGAGTGCAATCCAACACCACTGAAGAACACACAATGAATCAAGAGATCATTTTCACTCCTGTAGAACACAAGATGAACTACGACACTCTTTTTTTCAATAGAAAAACTAGAGAAGTACTCAGAAGCATTCATGCTGAATGCAACGAGTCCAGAACAGCATTGCTAATCACTAGAACTTTCTAAACTCTTATTTGTTCCGTCTAAGTTATTTGTTTATTTTCTTTTGAGTAGTGTGGTGTACTATGTATACCTTACACATACACACTGTCTACTTTACTGAACTGGAGGATATTAAAATCATCACTCCATACTCTTAACTCTTCTTTACCCACATCAACTATGGAAGAGGTCCTTGTGTGGCTTGGTCTTTGTCTTGTTCCCCATGAAGAACTATAGTAGAGGTCCATGCATGGCCTGGACAGTTTTTTAAACTGTTGTTAACCCCGATCAAGGGTGTGGATTAAATTTATATAAATTTGAGAGGACTATGTCTCGGAATGAGACTAGAACTCTTGTTATATATGTTGTGCATATTTAGTTTAAGTTTAAAGTATAATACATATATCTTTTATATTCCGCTGCTATTACTTTGAAATACAAAACTATTTTAAAGCTACTTTCATAGTTAAATTATCAAGTGTTTATACTTATTTTAAATCAGTAGGTTAGTTTCAAAAGTTAGTTTAATCCTGTGGTTAAATTAACTGAGACCTAATCAATCATTGAGAAGCTAAGTGAACATCAACAATCTGTATAAATTCACTACATTTTAACTTGTTTTAAAAATTGGGGGATTTTAAATAGACAATATTTTGATAGAAGTTTTAATTGGAACTCAATTCACCCCCCTCTTGAGTATCCACTCTGACCATCATTTGGTATCAAAGGTTGTTTTTGTTTAAGGATTTTTTAAATACTCTGTTTTCGAACTGTAATTTTAGTTGAATCTTTAAAGATCTTAAATTACTGTTAGTTCTAAATCATTATATCTTTAAATATAATTTAAAAAATCTAGTTATGGATAATAGACTAGAGGGTCCTGCTACTAAGAGGCCTCCTTTCTTCAATGGTACAAACTATGCTCAGTGGAAATTGAAAATGAAAATTCATTTGGAAAGTATGAGTTTTGATATGTGGAATGCTATAGAATCTCAATATAAAATTCCAGAAACTGAAATAACAACTTGGGATGAACCTACAAATACTGATTATAATAATAATTATAAAGCTATGAATGCATTGTACTGTGCTCTAGGAGATGAGGAATTTAACAGAATTTCTGCCTGTAAAACAGCTTTTGAAATTTGGGATACTTTGGGTGTTTCTCATGAAGGAACAACTAATGTTAAAGAAATGAGATTAAATACTTATACTATTAAACATGATAATTTTAAAATGAAGACTGATGAACCCATTTATGATATGTATCTCTGGTTCAATGAGATATTCAATACAAAGAATTCACTCGTAAAGGCTATTCCAGCAAAGGAACAAATTATGAGGATATTGAGGTGTCTACCAGACCGATGGAGAGGCACATCTGTTTTGATCAGAGAGTCATGTGACATTGCTGCTCTACCTATCAAAGAACTCATTGGTAAGATTTTGATATATGAGGAAGAACTAAAGGTGAATAAAGAGGAAGAGGATGAACTAAAAAGAAAATCAGTGTCTTTCCAGACTACTGCTTCAAAGAACAAGGATAAAGAAAAAGCTCAAATACAAATTGACAGTTCGACAAGTGAAAGCTCAGACTCTGACAGTGATTCTGAAATGGTTCAGGTAGCCAGAAGGTTTAAGAAATTTTATAGGTAGAATAAATTTCTCCAAAAAACAAATTACAAGGGTAAGTATGACAATAAGGGACATTGGAAGAAGGACTGGAAAAATCCAGATAAAAGTGACGAAGTTTTTTGCTATGAGTGCAAAAGAAAGGGACACATTAAAGAAAATTGCCTAAAGCTAAATTTTAAGAAAAAATATGTTTACAAAGACAGTAAGTACAAGAAAGCTATGAAGGCTACCTGGAGTGCTTCTAAAAAAAACACAAGTGAATCCAAAATGTCTGATTCTGAAAGAATCGTGCCAACATGTGTTTCATGACAAACACATCTGAGGTATCCTTAGATACTCCTGTTTTAAATTATTATTATTCTGGAGATGATGCAGAATCTGATTCGGATTTTGAAACATGAATAAATTTGAATTATCTGAATATTGTAATATGCTGTAAGAGAAATGCAATGAACTTAAGGATAAATACAAATAATTGAAGAAACATCATGCTCTCACTAAAATGGTTAAAATTGAACTTACTATCAAAAAAGAGAAAAAGGCTCAACTGTTAAAAGAAAATACTGAACTGAAAATGTCTAATGAGAAACCTAGAAAAGACTTAGAGAAGTTCACAAATGGAAAGGATAAACTAACTAAAATTCTAGGAAATCAAATGGAACAAAAATACACTACTACAATAGGCTACAAACCTGGATAGAGACAGATTACTAAGAATAGATTTATTCCTAAATCTGGAACGAATACTACTAGTTCTAGTTCTGGACATTCATATGCTTCAACCAGTTATTCATATGGTTATATATCAAATATAGTTTATCTTTCAAAATCCATTGATTCTGTAAATTATATGAGACCCATAAGACAAATATGGGTACCTAAATCTTTGATTTCTAACCTGTTTAGACCCAAGAAGATTGGGGTACCAAAATCATATTCTATCTAAAACTGTTTTGTAGGAAACCTGCTTGAAAAGTTCCCACAAGAAGACATGGTATTTTGATAGTGTATGTTCAAGACATATGTCTGGGGATTACTCATGCTTCAAGAGTTTAATAAATTTTAATGGAGGCTATGTCACCATTAGTGATAATTCTAAAGGAAAGATCATCGTCCTTGGACAAATTGGTAACACTGATTCAGTTTTAATTTCCAAAGTTTTATTTGTTGATGAAATTAAGTATAATCTGTTAAGTATTTCTCAATTATGTGATGATGGATTTAATGTCAAATTTGAAAATTATTCCTATAATGTTTTTAACTCTAATTTTTTTTAGTATTTTCTTCTTTAAGAAATGAAAATTTTTATGTTGTTGATTTAAATTCCTTAGGTAAGAAAAATGTTACCTGTTTAAATGCATTTCATAAAGAGTCCTGGCTATGGCATAGAAGATTCGGACACTGCAATATACACTCACTTAGGAAACTAACTAGGAAGAACTTATTCAGAGACTTACCGAAACTTGAGTTTCCAAATGACAATGTTTGTAATCCCTATCAAAAGGGAAAGAAACATAAAGTTCCTTTTAAACCAAAGAAAGAAGTTTCAACTTCTCAACCTCTCGAGTTGGTTCACATGGACTTGTTTGGACCTTAAAGAGTTTCTATTTTAAATGGGAAGCACCATGTCTAAGTCCTAGTAGATGAATTTTCTTGATATAATTAGGTATACTTCTTGCTCAAAAAAGTGAAGCATGTTCTTACTTTGTTAACTACTCCAAATCTTTAGAAATTCTTAGTGGAATTAAGATTAAAACCCTATGATGTGATCATGGCTGTGAGTTTGAAAATCATGAATTTGAATCTTATTTCTCTCACAATGGCTATAGTCATAAATTTTCTACTCCCATGACACCTCATTATAATCGTGTAGTAGAAAGAAGAAATAAAACCCTTCATGAAATAGCTAGAACCATGCTTAATGAATATGACCTGCCTATTTACTTTTGGGAAGAAGCTGTGAATACAGCTTGTTATATTATTAATAGAGTCTTAGATTGACATGTTCTTAAGAAGGCCCCTTATAAACTTTGGAACAATAGAAAACCCAATGATAGTTACTTTAGAGTCTTTGGCTGTAAAGTATTTATTATCAATACAAAAGATATTCTTGATAAGTTTGATTCTAAGAGTGATGAAGGAATATTTTTAGGATATTCTTTAACCTGCAAAGCCTATAGAGTTTTCAATAAAAGAACCAAGTGTGGGGAAGAATCGATTCACATCATGTTTGATGAAACTGATCCACATGAGCCTAAAAACTCTCTTGAAAATATTGAAGAAGATTTGAGTGTTCTGACAAATCTAAAGAACCTGCTATGAAGACAACCAGTTCTGGACTTATTCTAGAATCTGCTTCTAATGAACCCGAACCAAAAGAAGAACCTGAAATTTCTATCCCTACCTTTACTAGATAAACTAGAATTCTAATGAATCATCCTTTAGATGCTGTTTTAGGAAATCTTGATAGAGGGACACAGACTAGATCTTTTCTTAGAAATCAGGTTGAACATCAATCCTTCTTGTCATAGCTTGAACCTAAAAATATTGATGATGCTATTAATGATGAATTTTGGGTAATTACTATGCATGAAAAACTCAATCAGTTTGAAAGAAATAAAGTATAGAATCTTGTTGAAAGACCTAAGGACACTTTCACCATAGGCACTAAATGGGAGTTTAGAAATAAATTAGATGGATCTAGAAACATTTTTAGAAACGAAGCTAGGCTAGTTGCACAAGTCTATCATCAAGAGGAATGAATTGACTATGAGGAGACTTTTTCTCCAGTAGCCAAATTAGAAGCTATTAAGATTTTACTAGCATATGCTGCATATCTAAATTTCAAACTGTATCAAATGGATGTCAAGAGTGAATTCATAAATGGATATATTGCTGAGGATATTTTTGTTGAAAAACCACTTGGATTTTTAAACCCTCATTTTCCAAATCATATTTTCAAATTATCAAAAGCTTTATAGGGTTTAAAGCAAGCTCCAAGAGCTTTATATGATAGATTAAGTACTTTTCTAATTTACAAATGTTTTACAAAAGGTATAGCTGATCATACTATTTTTATAAAATAAATATCTAAAGATGTTTTAGTTGTAAAAATTTATGTAGATGATATTATTTTTGGATCTTCAAGAAATTCCCTATGTACTGATTTTTCTAAAATGATGCAAAATGATGTTGAAATGAGTTTAATGGGTGAACTAAAGTTCTTTATTGGATTTCAAATATTTCAAAATGATGATGGAATTATTTTAACTCAATTTAAATATACTAGAGATATTTTAAAACGTTTTGGATTGGATAGAACAAAAAGTAGTGACACTCCCATGAGTACCACCCGTAAGTTGGATCTTGATAAAGGTGGTAAATCTTTTGACCAAACCACTTATAAAGGAATGATTGGAAGTCTACTCTACCTAACTTCTAGTCATCCTAATATTATGTTTAGTGTGTGTATGTGTACTCAATGTTAAGAAAACCATAAAAAGTCGCATTTAAATACTATAAAAAGGATTTTCAAAAACCTCAAGCATACTCCCAATTTAGGACTGTTCTATCCCAAAAGACAATCATTTTAATTAGTTAGTTATTCAGATGATGATTTTGCTGGATGTAAATAAGATAGAAAAAGAACATATAGAACATGTCACCTTTTAGGCAAGTCACTAGTATCATGGTATAGTAATAAACAAAATTATGTTGCATTAGCTACTGTAGAAGCTGAATAGAATGCTGCTGGAAGTTGTTGTAGGAAAATTTTGTGGATGAAACACACATTACTAGACTATGGATATCAATTCAGACATGTCCCAATAAATTGTGATAACACAAGTGCTATTAATATTTCATAAGAATCCTGTTTGTCATTGTAGGACAAAACATATTGATGTAAGACATCACTTTTTGAGGGATCATTATCAAAAAGGTGATATCACTTTGGAATTCATTGGTACTGAATATCAACTTGCTGATATATTCACTAAACCATTAAATTCTGAAAGATTAGAATACATCATACATGATCTTGGCATTATTAATCGTAAATAGTTATCTTACTGATATTAATGTTTAATAATTTAGTGTATTTTACTTTATGATTTCATGCTCACTGTTTTACAGTTACTACTTCATGCTCACGGTCTGTCAACTCACTGTTTCACCATGACTGCATAGAATGGTCATTGTCTCACCGTGACGACCTCCAACTGTCTCACCATGATGACTGGTTTTCATCACTCCATAATTCCCAATAACGGTCTCACCATGAAGACTATTTATACTCTTATTTTAACCCCTATCGCGGTAATTTTTATTTCACCACTATTTGACTTCCCACGTTTTTGTTTTTATGATGTTTGACATTCCCAAATGATAAAACATAAGGGTTTCATTCGATTACTTACTCGAACTCTCTCTTGAATCTTATAACTCTTGAAAACCTTCTCCCCTATCACCTGAACCATCAGTGGATGCCTAGGATGAAGCGTCCATATTCTCCCATGTCTGAGAAGCGCCGCTCTAAGAAACGGAAGAGAATACCGAGGATAGCTCCTGAAGGACCTCTAAACCCAAACTTGGTCAGCCTTACTGTTGTACCAGAAAAAGAAATTTTCCCTGAGTGATTTCAGCCTAGAAAGTCGTTAATTTTCAATGTTTTAAGAGAACAAGGATGTCTTTAATGGTTCTCTAGACAAGATAGACCAATTTACCCAAGGCTGGTATCTCAATTCTATCAATATGTAAATTTTTCCTTTGATTTTGGAGAAAACATTATGGTGACCAGCTGGATCAATGGTCAGAAGTGTTCTTTCACCTTGAGTCTGTGGGTTTCATGCATAAGAATTCAACATGAAGTTGTTTGTGAAGACTACCAGAGAGACCCTCCTCCTTCATCTGATATCTTCAATCTGGAAAATGCCTTGGAAATTCTGACTAGTAATGGCACCAAGCGAAGGACTATTTCTGCAGAGCTAGATAGAGAAACTAGACTTCTATTCAAATTTTTTCATAATTTTATCAGTCCGAGAAAAGGATATTTTACTGTAATGAAGTATCATGATGTGTTCCGGATTCACCAGTTGAAGAATGGCCATAAGATCAACCTATGCGTAAATGTTATTAACCATATCAATGAGTTGATTAAAGTCACTTCCAAATCCACCTCCTTGTTTTACTCAAGGATGATTTTAGCCATGCTAGTAGCCAACGGGATGGTTGGACCGAATAAAGAAAAGTTAGAGGACATTGATTTCTGCTTATCCAAGACTATCATCAGAAGGATAAAGATTAGCTGGAACCCCTGGAAGAAGCAATGGGTTGAGGATATTGATCAATTATATAATAAGTTTAATCCTGTTGATTATCCAAAAAGACCTAAGAATCTAGGTGATTGTGGTTTGGAAGTAGATGAAGTGACTGAGTATTCAGATGAAGTAGAAGAGGAATTGGTAGCTGATGTATCACCAAGAGAAGAAGTTAGAATACCTCCAATGAAAACAGCTCCTTTTGAAAAAGAAAGCACTGTTGTCCCTACTGTTGTCCATACTGAAATACCTCAAGGAAAGGGAGCTGTTGTTGGTTTGAGAGAAGAGGAAGCTCCTGCTTCTAGTGAGGATATCAATCCAGAAACTCATCCTACAGTTACAAGAAAATTGTTTTTTCCTGATTTGGAGTAGCAAGAAACCATAGAGATAGATCCTATTGAAGAGGATCACCCTATTGAGAAAGAAATAAATCTGGAAGCACAACCAGTGGAATAATTGGTTCTTGAGATAATTCCCTATACTGAAGAGAGGATAGAAATTCCCTTTCAGCTGGCAAGGTAAGAGTTTTCTGAAGAGATTAGAGATGATCCTGTGGATCTTGACCATGTTGTTGAGCCTATAGTATCTGAAATGGAAGAACAATTTGAGGGGGAGGAGCCTCAAAACCTTGAGATTATAGATGTTGGATCTGCTGAACCTTCTCAACATACTGTCACATATTCTGTGTACACCCGTTATGTTTTCCCAAGCTTTTATGATGTGAATGAGTCAGAGAAAGTGACTACAACAAGATTGGGTCTCTCTTCTGTGTTTTAACTGAAGTTTGTAGCTCATTCAGAACCAGAACCAGAACCAGAGCCCCATTCTCAATCTAAATTATAATCTGAGTCTGAAGATGAATCTGAACCGCAACTAGAACCTGCTCCACTACCTCTTCCTTCACTCTTACCCGAGAAGCACTACATTGTAACTAAAAATGATCTGAAAGTTTTTGGAGAGACTCTATTAGGTAGAGTTGAGAAAATATTATCCACTCAACCTCGTCCAGTAACTCAACTGATCCAAGAAGATGCATCAATTCTCTTAGAAAATATTATATTGCATATTCAACCAAGGATGATCTGAGAAATTAAAGAAGTCAGAGTTGAAAATAAGCTGCTTAGTGCTGATGTTGCAAAACTAAAATGTATGGTAGCAAACTTGTAGAATGAGTTGTCTTTGAGATAAGAGCCTGCTCTTATTTCTGCCCCTGCACTTGTTGCTGCTTCTCCTCATCCATCTAATTCCACCCTTGCTAGGGAAACTGTGTCTCAATTTCATCCATATCTACTGTATTTTGATGAGAAAATTAGAAAAAGACACACAAAAATGCTGGAACGCATGAGGGAGCTTTTGGAAAATTGGAATAAACTCACAGATGAATACACTGGATGCCTGAAAAAAGTTCTGAAATAGCTCAATGTTCTATCTGAAGCTGTCAAGGCTTCTCCTGCTTTTAATCAACCTTCTGTTCCTCCTTTGGATGATTCTTTATTGAGATCCATAATCAAGTAAGAACTCTAGAATGCCTTCAATGTCTTGGATCTGTCTTCTTTGTCAGAAGTGGTTAAGAACAGTGATGAAGCATTGGAATTGGGTAGAGTTCATTCTAAGATATCAAATTATGCTCAACCGGAGATCGCTAAGAAAATAGATTTTAATATCACCCAGATTTTCTCCAAAAGTGATATGACAGATCACTTTAGATATCTTGTGCAAAACCTGAAAATCCATTTGGTAACTCAAGCTTTTAAAGCTCAAGTTCAAAAGCTTACAGAGTTCGCCATATTTTTGGACAAATTCATGGAGAATAAGGACGATTTTGAGAAGTCTATGCAATATGGTGTAGAAATAATTACTAATTTCATCAATCTTTTGAAGTCATATATTCATGTGCAGAGTACTGCTATTGTTACTCTAGCTGCTGCACCCCTTGGACCTGGTCTACCTGCCTTAGCCTCAACTACCATGTCAGTCTGCCAAGCTCTTTCTCAGAACCGTCCAGTCATTCTTGACCAACCGCAGCCTAGATCTTCTACTACTCCTTCTTTGTCTCCATCTGTTTTTGAAGGTCTACCGTTACCCTCTTTGTCTACCACATCTATGCCTTCTTCTACATCGGCACCAGCTCCTGCTGCTGATAAAGGCAAGGAAAAGGTGGATCCCTTAAGAGTCCAGGGAATTTTTCTATTTTCTTTTTTGATGGGATGTCATTTGTTGTTTACTATTTGTATTTATCCTTTATGTTTTCTTCTGAACCATTTCAATGACAAATGCAGTGTTTCCCTTTATTTCTCTCTACTTTTTGATAATCCCAAAAGGGGTAGAAAAACTACAAGTATCAGTACTATAATGAGATATGTTATGATCACATCTATTATTCTCTGATTTTTTTCTCTTCTAATATGCTAGTTTTTTTAATGTTTCATTTCATTCATATTTTGACTATACAAGATTTGTGATCATCAAAAAGGGGGATATTTTTGGACTCCTCATGTTTTAATCATGTTTTAATGATCACAAATCCTATTACTGTTAATTAATCTCAATATTAATTACACATATTTCTAATGCTCTTAAATCTCAATAATAACTACATGTCATGTTTTAATGATAACAAATCTTATGGATGTTAATTACTCTCTTTAGTATTTAAAAGTCTTATGCATGATCACAAATCTCACTTATATTATGAAGACTTTATGATTCAAGTTATTTTACTCTCTAATGATTAAGCTTAATCGATATTCTGCATATTACTATCTAAATCTTAATACATATATTTTTCAAAGTATAGAGACACCGTGATGTTTGACATAGTAAGACAGAATCTGTACAAGATACAGTCATAGTCAGACAGACACTGTGAAGGACAAACCATGACCCAGACACCGTGAAGGAAAAACCGTGTCCCAGACATCGTGAAGGACAAACCGTGACCCGGACACTGTGAAGGAAAAACCATGACCCAGACACCGTGAAAGACAAACCGTGACCCAGACACCGTGAAGGACAAACCGTGACCCAGACACCATTAACCACATACCATGAACCACATATAGTGAATAATATACCATGAAGAAGACAATGTTTACATAATCACTGTTACACTGTTTCATACCTTTTAGTCAATTTTATTTAAATAGTGTTAACGGTCATATTTGATGTTTTTAATGCAATTAATGTTATTTAATGATAGTTGTTGGCATGTCAGGAAACTGTATCTCTTACCTATGAAAATGGAATCATTCCTACTGCCATAACTCATAAAATATAAAGAAGATTGAGATGCAGTACACGTGGGAAATTGTGAGGATACAACAAGAAGAACTTACATACACCCGAGAGCACTATGCTGAACAAGGAGAACAATTCTGAGCAAGAAAGAGATTGCAAGACTTTCAAAGAACTCTCATGAGTGCAATCCAACACCACTGAAGAACACATGACAAATCAAGAGACCATTTTCACTCCTGTAGAACACAAGCTGAACTACGACACTCTTTTTTCAACAGAAAAACCAGAGAAGGACTCAGAAGCATTCCTGCTGAATCCAACGAGTCCAGAACAACATTTCTAATCACTAGTGCTTTCTAAACTCTTATATGTTCTCTCTAAGTGATTTATTTATTTACATTCGAGCAGTGTGGTGTAATCTGTATATCTTACAAATAAACACTGTCTCCGACACTGAACTGGAGGATATTAAAATCCTCACTCCAAACTCGTAACTCTTGTTTAACCACGTCAACTGTGGATGAGGTCATTGTGTGGCCTGGTCTTTTTTTTAAATCCCATGAAGAATTGTGGTAGAGGTCCCTGTGTGGCTTGGATAGTTTATTAAACTGTTTTTAACCCCGGTCGAGGGTGTGGATCAAATTTATATAAATTTGAGAGGGCTAAGTCTCGGCTTGAGACTGAACCTCTTGCTATATCTCATGTGCATCTTTAGTTTAAGTTTAAATTATACTACATGTATCTTTTATTTTCTGCTGCTATTACTTTGAAATACAAAACTATTTTAAATCTACTTTGATAGTTAAATTAGAAAGTGTTTATACTTATTATAAATAAGTAGGTTTGTTTATAAAGTTAGTTTAATCTTGTGGTTTAATTAACTGAGACCTAATCAATCTTTGAGAAGCTAAGTGAACATCTAAAATCTGTATAAATTCACTACAGTTAATCTTGTTTTATAAATTGGGGGATTTTAAATAGACAATATTTTAACAGAAATTTTAATTGGAACTCAATTCATGCCCTCTCGAGTATCCACTCCTACCAAAATATTTCATTGGAACTAATATTTTAAACATATAAATGGTGCCTTGAAAATCATTTAAAACATATCATGAGGAAAATCAACTTTCATTGAAGACCACATTTTTTAAATATAATTTCCATAAAAAAATTTAATACCTTTCAATGAAAATAAATTTTAAAAAGTACAATGAAATATTTAAATAAAATATTGGATAGTATGGCATCATCTTCTATCCTTGTTGTACACATTAACACAAATATTCCATTCACATTTTGGTTAAATGTCCAATGGTCCTTGTTTGGAAAATGACATGAAGATTCCTATTATAAATTTTTTAAAAAATATAAAACATGGGTAAAATGTATATAAAAATACTTTGGATAATTATAAAACATTTTTTAAATCAATTTTAGAAAACATGGATATGGAAGAAAAAACAATTTCGACCGAAGTTAAAAATGGAGATTTTTTTCATGAAAAATCCATTTGAAAACATAAGAACATAAAAAGATTAAAATTTGGGAGAACATGTATTCTCATAAAATAACCTTATGAGAGAAAATTCATGAGCTTATTGAGATATTAATCATGATATATCATCATTATAATAATAAACATAAAAAAACACAATAAATAATGGGATTGTATCATAAAACATTTTCTACATTAGAAACATTGATTTGTAAGCCACTTGAAATAGTGTTCATCAAATGAATATGTAAATCTACCTAATTTTTAGGAGAATAATCATAAAATATATTACTAATAATTAAATAAACCACCTAAATGAAATATGTGGGGAATATGGAACATTTCTCACAAGAGTAAAATGTGGGATAAAAAATATCTTTCATTAAGTCTCGGCTTCCACTGTACACATTCAAACCCTCATTAAAATAAATATAAATTAAGTATAATAATATTAAAGACCCATAATTATATATATCATATTATATATTATTCACATATCACTATTTATTAACCATTTATTAACAATTCAATGTAAAAGTCACATTTCATCCAATAACTACTCTATTTTTCGTATATGTATTGATGTTATATTTTTGGTCCTCTTATTCTGATCATATTTACATCATGTCTATAATTTTTAACATGATATAAATATATTATATATTCAGTATTTATTTATTTATATTAATCCATAATAGTTTGTGTTATAAAATGAAATACAATATTCATGAAGACATTAGGTCATACATACGCCTAAACATTGTTTCAATTTTATAAAAAGCTAAAACAAAAGAATGGTAAATATTATATTAATATTACATAAACAAATTTCTATATATATATAATAATATGTTTTAAAAAAACATTTTTACCTTTCATGTAAATCTTATTTGAAGAACAAATCGCATCTCTCCGCAATGCGATAGTTTGTCTTACACATGAACAATGTTATCATATTCACATGACATGTATTGTAAGAAGGTATTTGGGATATAATAATTAATTAAGTATAATAATATAATAAATAAAATATATATCTATTTAATCCATCATTATATCCAAAGGTGAGATGTGGTGATGGAAAAACAAATAACATCGGTTCACGAGGCGATAATCATTTGTACACCAGAATAATGATTTCATAAAAACTTTTGTGGAATACGATATTGATTGATGTAAATAAATAAACACAATAATATCTTGTTAAATATTATAAACTTTTTAATTTTAATGTAATTATTTTATACAGAGATCCTAGCCTTTTACAGATAACATTACATGATTTTAAACATAATTATACATCAGAGTACAGGACAAGGATCATGATGTCTAGTGTCTTGGAAGAATAGGTATATAAAACTATAAAAATGGAACGAAATATAACATTTATTTATTTAGTATTCGTAATTATCCCCTAAATTCCATTGTACTCATACATCTTTCACGGATAACCTTAACTCTGTTGGAGTTCTCCACTTGTTATCAATGACCTCTTGAGTTTAACTCCATTGAGAGAATCTTAAGAGGAGATGATTTGGTATAATAAATAGACTAGGTGTTGTTGGACTTGTATAATTATCAGGGGAGGATATTTGTGAAAAATATTGGCAAGGCACAATGCATGATAGGAGTGAAGAGAAGAGGGAGTGAGGGGGGGTATATTTGCAGAGAGGAGGGTTTTCATAATTTTTTAATCCTTAGTTGATTAATTTCCCTCAACCCCAATAATAGGGATGATTCCATGACCCAAAATAGTAATAATTTCATTTTAGTTATAACCAATGGCCATTTACATCATCCATGACTCAAGAATGACACAAAAACTCATGTTTTAGCATTTATTGTGTATTATTGGATTTTAAAATTCATAAAAAATACCATCATTTTTTAAAAATACCAAAAATTTACCCTAACCAATTTTTTGACATGCTGAATCCAAAAAATTAAATACATTTTTGAAAAATAATTTTCTAAATATTATTAATTACATTTTTAATTAAATAAAAATTTAATTATAAATAACAATTTTAAAACATTATTATTATTCCATGATATAGGTATATCGTACTCCCACTTGAATCTTATTTATATACAATCATAGGTAAGGATAATATTCAACAGGATTAGTCTCTATTCATAAGGTTAACACTAATATTCACCAAAAATTATGTTTTTATCATCAGTCTCTAAATAACTTACTGATCGCAACCGTGTATGTCAGATTTTCAAAATTTAAATCACATAAGTAACAACCATAAGTTAGGAGGTCACATAGCACTTAGTAGTTCATTATGTTGTGATTTCATTGTATTATATGAAATAATTATAAGAAGTAAATTTCCATTTAAAAACATTGTATCATTATATTATACATGAATTAAGGTGATAAATTAAGAATTAAAAAGAAAATATTAATAAGGACAATGAATTTTACATAGAACAACCCCCTTTGGGTCACTTATTAAGGACCCTATAGCTGGTTTTTTTGGATGAAAAACTACTCTCTAACATGAATAATGATGTTAGATATGAGTTTCAGAATTATTTTTTATCAAAATGGATTATAATGTGTCATGAAGTAAGGGGAAGGATATAATCTTTTATAATGGGGTATGAGTGTAATTTTATTAAATACCCAATACTATATAAAAATGGGAACTCAATCCCACCAAATTCACCTCAAAATTGATAAATAATGTTTCAGAGGGATGATAAGTTTATTAAAACATCCACTATAAAAAAACACATGTTTTAAACATGTTATTTCTTATCCTTTATGTTTACTTAATTTTACCATTGATGTTTTCACCATGGTATCTTATATCTTTATTTATCTAGGTAATTTTCCATTCATGATTAAATATAAAATTTTAATTATTAGATAATTTCTAACCACTTATGACAAATATTTAATTCATTATATTAAATAAAAACCTCTGTGTTTGTAATAATATTTTTAACATAAATTAATGTAATGCACAATCCTCATCTTAACCTTAATTGAAATAATTAATTTGTATTATCATTATTAATAATTATGAACTAAAATTAATTTTATGTTATTATATAATATAATTTATTATTATTACAAATAATGAAGCCAATTTTCAATATTCCATTCACTTATGTGGAGAAATTTAATTTAAAATTAAACACACAGACACAATGAGAAAAGGATTTTCCAAATAAAAAATATTCAAACATTTAAAATATTTTTATATAATAATTCAACATAGAAATGATTCAAATGAAAAAAATTGAATTCATAAATATTATTGTGAACTAATTTTACTTTAAAACATTTTTTAAAAAAATATCCATAAAAAGTCTTTAATCAAACGAAATTTTTCAATAAAAACAAAAATATCACTATTTTTTTAAAAATAAATCCTTTCAAAAAAAACAAAAAAATAAACCTAAGATAATTTTGACATGATTATTTGGAAAATAATATTTATTTTATCAAATTAATTTTCTAAAAGTTTCAAAGAAAAAATATTATTTTCCCAAAAATTAAATAAATAACACTTTTTAGAGAACATAATTTTTTAATCATATAAAACATTTTCCTACAAAAATAACTGGTGTTTTATAAATAGGTTATATTCATATAAAAATATTATATATAAAATTTAAAATGTCTTTATTCATATTCATACCTTCATGTTTTAAATCTATGTAATAATTTCCATGTTTAAATAATTATATTAATAGTTTTTTGTAATTCATTAAAACTCGATGTTGAGTGTAATGCAAGCAATCAAGAAAAAAAAATTATTCAAAATATATATTTCATAAAAAATTTGGATACTATAGTTTCTATAATTAAAATACAAAAATATAGACTATGATATTTTAAGAATATAGTTCATGATTTTTTGAGAATATAAATATGGTGCATGTATCCAAGAAATATGTAAGAGAGAATTAAGAGGGCTCTCAGGAACATTTAAAGATCATATAAGAGACTAATACATTTAGTTTTGAGAAGTGAAGATGGTTGCCCAAATCCAAGTGATATAACTGAGTATTCATGTAAGATAAAGAGAATCTTTATCACATCAGAATTTTTTGGAGATTCGAGACCAACATACATATTCAAACTAGCTACTGAAGATCATAAAGTTATACACATGTATACTAGGTGGTCCAACTACTCATGGAGGAATATCCTATTTCCATGTGGTCAAAAATATACTAAGGATAATAGGGATATAACTATATATTGGATGAACTTATAAAGTTAAGGAAATTGTGGCTTGTAGGAATAACCAATTTTTGATGAGGTTTGGGATTGATAGGGTATAACCATTTGAGGAAGAGATGGTTCTTGGGGTGTAAAAAATCATTCCCATGTGGACTCTGAAGACCGTTTTCATTAATAAAAAGAATAAATTCGATAATTCAAGTTATACGGAATAAACAAAATTCCAAGGAGTAGTCTTTCAATCCAGACCTTGTAAATTTTATGAATTTCTCTCTCCTGTATAAATAATATAAATGAGAATTGATATAGATATAATATTGAGTGGATGGGAACATTATTCTTTTCATGAGGTTGAATTGAAAAACATGAGAATTTTTAAAAATTTCCAGTGACTAACCCCGCCCCCCCAATGTCCAACCGACTTGGGGATCTACACCGGCAATAGTATCAAAGGTTAATATTTTTATAAAAAATCCATCAGCCAACTAATGGGCATAAGAAGCTTGACTATGGATGGTTTTTAGTTTTGGAGTTCCATAGGGGACCCAATAGACAACCAATGAGGTAAACTAGGTATTTAGTGGCATCAAGATATGTCATTTGATGGATCATATATAGTTTTTAAATACATTTTTATTTTAGTCTTTATAAGAATCAATGTCCTTAGATAATTCCAGAAAATTCCTAGATACATTAATGGACATAAATAGTTTTAATTTATTTCATGTAATATCTACCAAGATTTCATCGATTAGTGAAAATACATTTTCAATTCATGGCCAAAGCATTGGTTCTCTTAAAGGTGAATATATTGAAAATATTCTCGATGTTCACTCAAGATCCAATATCAATTATTTATCAATAACAAAGGATCTCTTTACTATATATTTTCTCAATATATTATATCTAATTGTAGAAATATATTCAACATATTATGTAGTTATATAATAATTTGTTTGTGATAAGAAAATCTTCTTCTTCACATCTCATGCTAAAATTGTTGAACACTTCTGAAAAAGTGGGAGAAAGATTCCTTGGATATCAGAGCACTTCTCTAGGGTTATTATAACCGTAATAATGAGTTATGGGTTTCTTTATCACTTATATGATCATCAAAAATAAATTTAATCATGTTTATGTATGTTTAACGGCCCATGAAATATAGAAATTTCTATAACAAATTCCTAAAGAAATGGAAAAATTTAAACATTCAATATATGATATCTATTAACAAGAACATGAATGTTTTTATATACATTACAATAAATCCATTACTTGTATTTACACATGCTGTAATGGTATATTTGATGTTCAGAAGACTCTTGATAGTTATTTTTTATAGAATATTTCGTAAATAATGATACTTCGAATCCTGCTATGAAATTGTTCACCCTGGGTCATGAATGTAGAAGGATAAAAGTATGTAACGAGAATAGAATTCAAATAAATTATCAGATCCCTAAAGGTGTGTGAAATTAAAATGAAGCAACAGGATAAGAAGGAGGCCAAAAAATGAAAATATATTAATAAATAAATCACATTCGAAGTCAATAAAAATGACTGATATAAAGGTGATGTACAAGATTTAGATTTGCTCTACCAGAATATGAACACATTATATAATAAAAATAAATCTTCCAATCAATCCATCAATGTAAATCATATAGTGGAATAATAAGTGTTATGATATGAATTAAAGAGAACTAATCACAACAAGATAGAATGACTCACCTTTAAAAAATTAATGGAAACTAGGTAATAAAGATATTAAAGTTACAACTCAAAGTATAGGAAATGACTCCGTGGACTCAAATTCCACAACATCATCTAGTGAGTCATTTTTTGAGAATCTTTGGTAAAATTTTGATGACTTCATTGAGGATAGTATCACTCTTTCTATTTATAATTCATCTTCTTCTAGTTCTACTTATTCCCCATATTCTTCTTTCTCTTTCTCATCAAGTCACCTTAATTATGAAAGATAATAATATACTCATGATTAACATGAAAATGTTTTTCACTAACATTATTCACTATAAAATAAACATGATAAGAAATGAAACCTACTTTTTAATGAAAAATAACATCTTATAAAATATAAGGAAAACCCATTAAGGAAAAAAATAAAAATTCTCATTGAAAATTATGAATCAAGTCGATGTTGATAAGATAGAGTCTAAAATAAAATAACATAATATCTCTATCTCGAAATTCACTCATGGTTATAACATTATAAATAAAAACATTTGGTTCTCAAATACATAGAAAATATAGGGTTGGTATTTGTTTCTCAAATCATTTAAGTGCATCAAAAAAACCATTAAATCCCAATTTCATAGAGTATTATCATAAGAGATGTTTTGAAATTATTTTAAAATTTTTTGTAATTTAATTTATGAATGTAATTTATGTACTAAATAATATGGGATGCCAAAATAAAATCATCTTTCATCCAATATTTCTGAAAGAAAATGTCTTAACAATTAAATTTTGATACCTATATCATTATTGATTAACATTAATAGAAAAAATATTGTTTAGTTACCAAAACATTTAGTCATTTAATTTTGACGGGAATGTTTTCTAATAGTGAAGACCAAGAATTTATATGGTACCTATCTAGTTTCTTTTCAAGACATGCGTTCTGTGACCTCTCTGAATTCAATCAAATCTATATACAAAATGGGGGTTACAACACCTTTGGTGATAACTATAAAGGTAAGATAAATGATGAAGGATCCATTCATTTTTTACCTCTTTTATAATTAAAAATTATTTATTTTCCAAAGCCATAAACTGAAATTTTCTATGTATTTTTCCATTATTTGATAGTGGTTTTAAGATTTAATTCAAAAATTATTATTTCAAATATTTTCACTCAAAAGGAAATACATTATTTAATACTTATCGATTTAAAAATAATTATACAGGAAATTTAAAATATAGATCTAGAAAAAATAACAAATTCATGAGTTCACAAGTCAGTTATTCATGGATTTAACATACACCCTGGTCTCTATAGTACACACTCACTATTCAAACTCAATTGTTATCAATTAGTACACTACTTACCTAAATATCAATTAAAATGTGTCACGGTTTTTTAAAATTCTTATATGGTACGAAAAATAATATTTTTTTAAATCTAAGAATGTAATTTTTACCTTCTAAAGATCTCGAATTAATATATATTTATTTAATTGGACCATAAAAATTGAAATTATTAGTGTTAAATTATATATTTTGTTATTTTTTATGACTTTACAAGGTTCAATCGGACTTTCATCTTATCAAATAAAAGTAAATCTTATAAATCCTTCACCATGTTTAAAAAAATTAAAATAAAAACGTTTTCAATATTATTTATATTTGAAGGTTTCATGGATGAAAATTCAATAATAATGAATTTTATTATTCATATTCCCGTCAATAATATAATCATTATTTTTTTCCAAGAATCCCTTAAAAATGGGGTATTATAGAGGTGAAATCAAACTATCCCTGAAATCATATGAATTATTTTAAATTAATTTAATTAAAAAACATATTTTTAGTATGAGGTAGTATATAATATTTTTCTTATCTATAGATTCATTCTTATGAGAAGTTTTCTCAAGAAGACCCCTATTTACATTGGAAAAATAAAAAACAAAAAGTTCACATTTTCAATATTTTTAAATTTTAATGCATTATTCTCAACAAAAAATTAAAATATTTGAAATTTTGATTCAAAATATGACGAAGGTGTCTTTCATGGGTACTACAACTCATGTAATAAAAATATATTCCATAAGAAGAGGACTAAAACATTTCAAGAATCAATCTATTCTATTTTTATGATTAATTAAGAAAATATATTTCAAATTTTTTTGAAAATAATGTTTAAACATCAAGTTACAATTTTAAATATAATTAATTTTATTTTAATAACAACCACCTTTAAATTAATTTGCTAACTATTTTAAAAATCCTATAGGTCATCCCCTTGAAAATGTCATTGGGGATTTTCATGTGGGAAATCATACAAGAATAATTGTCTTAAATGGGTATGAACATCTTTCTTTAATCACTCACATATAATAGAAATGTCTCCATGATTCCCTTAATAATGAAAATTGGGTTCTTTCTATACGATTGGAACTAAATAAATTCACTCAGAATGATGTACAGACTCCCATGTAGGGTCCTAATGATAATTCCTTTATAGGATCTAAATGTTATTTTTGAAAAAAATTTATAATAATGGTAACATAAATATAAATAAATCCTACTTTCTAACAAATATTTATAACCAAGAGGGAATCGACTGTGGGTAATCCTTTTCACCCATATATTCATCAGATTCAATTAAACATTTATTGGAATTCATCTCCCACTTTAATTTAAAACTCATTAAAATAGTTATTAAAATATCCTTTTTGAATGGTTATATTAAGGAAAATAATTTAAGGGAATGATCTCCTTGTTTTCAATATCATCATCTTCTAAATAAAACATTCAAAATAACTAAATATCACTGTGGTTTAAAACAAGCCAGTCAAACTTGGTTTGAATGTTTATCTAATTTTCTTTTATAATATGGATTTAAAAATGGAAAATTAGATTCATTTTTTTATACAATACATATAATATTATTTTTTATATGTATAAATTTACTTTAATAACTTAATTCTAGGTCCAATCAATGATTCTCTTTATTCTGAATTTTTTAATTTAATTAAAATGTGATTCTAAATGAATGTTATCTGTAAACTCATGTTGATTCTAAATTTTCATATTTCTACAATGAATGATGGTATTTTTCTAAACTAGGGAAAATAGACTAATTAACTCTTAAAATGGTTCATCCTGGATTAATAAAAAGAAATTATCATACCCATGATTACAAATTCTAAGATAACTTTGGAAGAAGAAAATAATTCAGTCAATATAATGATTTATAAAATTATGATGGGTAGTCTATTTTATCTTATACGACATTGCCTAAGATGATTTTCAAGGATTATCATCATAATATTTTTCAAAAAAATCAATAGAAATATTATTCAAAATACATTAAAATGATTTTTTATTATTCGAAATGAATTAAAAAATATTGTTCTATTTTATTCAAAAGGATCTTCATTTGAATTAACTAATTTTACCCCATTATGGTTTTGGTGGATGAAAACTTGATAGGAAAATTAGCCTTTCCACCAACATGTAAACTCTATAATCTCATTAAGTATTAAAAATCAAAAACATGTTCTTCTTTCTGTAGAAAAAGTGGAACACTACGCTGATGGGATCTATTTTTACAAAATAATACGGATGAAACACACTCTCTTAGACTTTGTTCATACATATGATATGATCCCCATTAGATATTATAATACTAGTGATATTAAAAATTCTAAAAATCCTATATAGTACTCTCTCACTAAACACATTGACCTTTGGCACCACTACATAAGATATTATTTCCAAAACGTTGATATCTTATAGGAATTTGTTAGGATGGAATACCAAATTACTAATATTTTCACTAAAATTATTTCTCTTTATAATATTAATTTTATTATAGGTGAAAATGGGATGGTATTCTTTCGATGCCCTCAATTTTACCATTTCGATCTTGAGTGATCATTTTGAAATTTATTTTATTTTATTATTTGTCTCTATTTTAAATAGTTCTCACTTTCATTTAAAATCAGGAAATTCATGATATATTTTGAATTTTTCTCTCATATATATGGTCCCTTTATGTCCTTTTATAATTCATTTACGGGGGGTTCTTGTCTAATATATTATGAAAATTTCATTAATATATAATTTTATCCGAAAATTATTTTTAAAAAATTGTAAAAAAAGGTCTCTCTTTTTGAACTTCAATTTCATATTTTCTATGAAAAAGTAATTTTTACTACTTTAAACTTTTACACTCATCATTTTAAAAGTTATTCCAAATATTTATATACTTAATATTTTTATCTATTTTAATATTGTTTCAAAAAGATATTTGTGAAATTACTAATAATCTCCCACATTTTTAATGGATTTTTTATTTCTCAAAAATGATTATTAATGATGACTAAAATATTAATATATATATATATATATATATTTGTCTCTAAAATATTGTTTTTATGTTTTCTTGTTAAAATGGAAATCGAATGATTCCTTCGAGGCTTTCCTTCACATTAAAAGAAACTGTTTGGATATTTTTATGTTTTGTCATTTCATTGATGAAAGATATGAATATTTTAAAGTTTATACTAATGAAATGTGATGGTTATGATACAGGGTTCGACCAATATCTTATCACATTTAATGGTATTAGAATAATGTTGGAACATTAACTGAAATCCATAAAAGAAGGAATGGATGGAACATGTTATTGTTAAGTTTTATCAGTTTCACCAGCTCACCAATGAAGGTATCCAGCCATACGATGCCACCTGCACAAATGTGAAGATCTACATGAAGTCCATCAGCCGACTGGTGAAAAAAGAAATGGTTCATCTTTCTACCATAAGTCTATAAGCCAGTTGTTAACCTCTACCAGCTAGGTAGTAAAGGTTTTAATGTTTTGGAGTGCTTTAGATGACCCATAGGCTATCCATTTATGTTTAACATTTAGTTTTTGGTGTTGTTATAGGTCAATTGTGGGAGCATTTATTGTTTTTCAAAACAAAATACTTCCAATTTTCTTCAGCATCAATTAAATGAATGAATTCTAAAATACTACCAAACCTATTAGAGCCTATAAATAGGTATCCATTGAATATTGGAAGATCTAATATGAATACACAGGTTAAAAACAACACCTTCATGAGTCTTTATCAAAGCATTTCCTCTCTAAAAGGAAAATCTCTTGTGGTTCTTCTCAAAATACTATTCAGTGCCATCCCAATTATCTATAAATATTGAGGGCTCTCATTTCCTACATCATATCATAATAAATAATATCATATTTTATAAAATCAAGTGATAGAATAGGTATTAAAATTATAACATATTTTTTCCAAGAAAACCATATTATTCTGATCTCCTTCTACAAGGCATGCCCACTATAAAAAAAGTTAGTGGTGGGTTCTTAGGTTATTAGTAAAGATTAATAGGGTTTTCACAACCATAATCATGATGGATGGGTTCCTTGGTCACCAAAAATATCTAGAAAGTAATAACATTAACCTCCTAGCCTAAGGTGATGAGATTTAGGGGCTCAAATTGAGCTATTTATAAAATTCTATATCAAACCATGTTTATTCACTCATTAAATTTGTGCAATACATCATTCAAACTCAATATAAATAACTGAATAAATTTTATACATCCCTTTTACACTATTCATACTCAACTAGTTGATATTTAAAGTAAATTTATAATTCATATCATATTTACAAATATATAACATTCTTGAAGTTATCACTTTATCGTATGAATATTCTTTAGTTTTGAATTTACCATTTCCATTTACTCAAATTTTAAAAATCATACTCCCCCACATGTTTTCCAATCTTTTATGACCAAAATATTACACCCATGAATGTTAAACATTTATAGTGGACCAATGGGTTTATAGTTCTTATCCTTCACCGATTTATTGGTCGAGAATCATGAAACAAACCACATAATATTCTTCTTTATCTGAGTCCACAAATAGTTACTATGCATATCATGATTCATCATGTTAATCCGTAGGTGAAACTCCCATCAAGGGGAATGTTATTTTCAAATAAAGTCTTCATGAATACTGATAGGTACAACCAAAACCCTATAATTATAATATTTCTTCACCACCCAAGGAATAGTTAGATAGTATCCCACCATATATATAGTATACCTCATAACTCTATAATTAGATTCATATAAATATCACTCCTTCACTCTCATGAGGAGTGAGAAGGTAATTTCAAAACATTCAAGGGGAATGATACCTTGAAACTCTCAAGAATTGATATTAATCTTATATAATTGTATCATTAGATATTTCCCACTACTAGACTCATGAGAAACCAAATGCTTAATCATCCTACTCAATGAATTATCCACAATATTCATGTTTCAAGTGGTATGTGTTACCTCAAAGGAAAAAATGATTGTACTTAACCAAATTTCACTATAGAAGGTTCACACAAATAAAATATGTACTTTATACTCTTATGGTTCATATATACCACAATCCACTCATAAAAAAGTAGAGAAACCAACAACCCAGTTCATACATTACTGTCTCTATCTCTAAATTGTGACTCTGATAATTCCTCTTATGATGTCTCTGCTATATAGATTTACTACAATCCACTCATACGTAATATATTATTAATACTCTAAATAAAATTCTAGATTATTCAAAATATGATGTTTAATCCCTACACAACTCTGGTTTTGTTATAATTGGTGAAATTGTCTACCTTCCCTAAAACACTGGATAGGAAATCTTATAATGATTAGACCACAAAAATATATAACCATTATTCATTAGGGAAATAATTAGTGCATATTATAGAGATAATTCACGAATGAATCACAGATAGTTTCTTTCCAATATTGGGAAGATACATATTTCAAAATTGATTTTTGGTTTCATATCAAGAGAGCACAACCTGGAACTTCTTAGGGTCCAATGATATTCAAGACTCAAAAATAAGATTCCCCATGAAGTGAATATAATTTATCCATAAATGAAAATTAGTTTTGATAAAATATTTATTTAAAATTATTTTTCTTAATATTAATTTCAAATAATGATCATGGTCCTTCCATGACTATGAGTATATCAGAATATCATTGACAAATATGACCATCATGAAATACAGAAAGGATTATAGGACCATAATTATTAATTCCGTAAACATTAAGGAAATTTCCATCAAACCAAATAGTAAATGGTGATACATATATAGTTCATAACTACATTTAAATGTTGTATGAGAAATATATGAAGGCCATATACAAAGTTGATGGTAACATGATCAAAAATAAATATTAGAGAACTCGTGGGAACCCCTCATCCAATAGAATAAATTATATATATGGGAAGAGCATAATTGTTTTTAAGCATCTCAAGGATAATCCTTTTGTAATCCATAAATAAGTAGAATACACTATTTCCCATCATTGTGAATAACATGGGTTCAGCCCAAACTGTAATACCCTATCTTTAGTTATATTTTGAAATCTAAGGTAAATTTGAATTTTTAATATGGAGGATTTTTCATTATGAAATTGGAATGAATTTATGAGAGTTTTAACATTTGTAAAATGGGTTATTAGATGTGTTTTATGGTCCATTAGACATTTTGAGTGCTTGTTTGAGAATCAGAGGTGATATGAAGTGGTCGGGTTATAGGAGAGACTAGATGTAGACAATTCACACTTTGAAGTAGGGATTAACTAGATTATGTTTTAGGAAGTTGTCCCCAACTATGGTAGTTCATGATGTAAACCTTGTGTTCACACTATGACAGTGATTTTCTAGTTTTTTTTAACTAAAAGGGGTCTTGGATCCCTTTTGTTTTTGGTTGAGGAGTGTATTCCTAGACGCCTATTTTTCCATAAATCCCCCATCCCCCTAATCATTTACCTATTATTTGGGGTGATTTTGTGTCTAATAAAGCATCAGTTATAGAAAATAAATGCTTCCCATATACCTCCTTAATTACTTCATCGATTGATCACGGATTTTGTATTATTTTGTTTATATTTTCTTAGAGATATCAAACAATGTGTTGTTGAAATTTTCCTCTCTTTGGGGATTTTTCATGGCTTCTAAGAAGGTAATCTTGATATGATGTCTACATGATTCCACATGTGTCTTTATAAAATGTACATCATTGTGTGATTTTTCTAGGTTTTCTAGAAATGTTGTGTAAAATTGGTAACTAAATTACAGATATCGATTGAGTATTTTTTGTTGTTTCTTAGATCTTAGTGTATGATGGGAGTTGGCCACACCCCATCACTCACTAATTATATGCAATTTTTTTAGAAATTTATTTTTTATAATTATTTCTATTTAAATATAATAATAAATTAATTAAAAAGAGTCTAATTATGTTGAAAAATTATTTATATGTGGTTTGGAATTAGTTGATCAATGTTTTTTCATGGGTTACAACCGTTTTTGGATGATTGGTGGTTAAATAGACTTAGATGAGTCTAAGAAGAGTTGTGAGGTTGTGAATTGAAATTGGAATAACTCTATAATTAAATTTTGTGAATAATGTACATGATATATGGCACTATACACATTATTTATGGAATATGTTAATTGGTTTCACCATTGAGGTTTGTGGACCCCATTTTATTCCAAATGAATTTCCCTTTTAAAAAGAAATTCTTGGACTGAATATAGTTGTAAGGGACATGATGGGACCTTGGTAAGTAGCTTGATTACCTTGTTCACTAATGGCTAAGGCCTATATATATTTTTTCCCTTTGGAGATGCAGTCCATAAGGGTTTTTAGATAAATTAAAAGAACATAGTTATTGTTGGGGCCCTATTATAGGTTCCATGAGTGACATAATAATGTTGAGTGATGAAATGGGATGAATGGAATAGGGATTGGCCATGTTATAACCTTGATATTCCATATAACCATTAGTCTAGTCGAGATGATCATGGGGTGAGCCTAAGATAGAATATTTTCATGGAAATTAAGGAATCATTTCTTAAGGATAATACTCATAGACTCAATTTCCTAGGACACTTGGGAATCAGTTATGAGGCGTACAATATATTATTTTCATGGATACTAGGGAATTACTGATTGATCCTTATAATCATGCACTAGATTTACAAGGAGACCTTTCAATTTGTAGGACACATGATACTTGGTTTCTCATGATTCCTATAAATTGATTATAGTGCATAACACTCATACTCTGAGTATTTTTCAAGATTCATAAGAATTATATGTGGATCATAACTCTACTAAATATCCTAGGTAAATACCACATAGAATTTTCTATTGATGCAATTACATTGGATTTCCTTGTATTTTCTCATTGGATTTAGAATTTTTCTTGATTAAATATGATAATTGGGCCTAATTTTATTAGTTTTAATTATTTTTTAACATGATCAGAGACACCTCGACACTGGAAAATAGGTTTAGTTTAATCCTCTGTTCAATTTTAGAACCCAAGGATAGATAATGTTTATTTATTTAAACTTTGACAATGATTTATTTATTCATCTAATCACGTCACATGTAGACACTTTATTTACTATTTATATCTATAATCCAAATCATTTTTTATTATTTTCATAGAACCACTACCTGGGATAAGGTGGGAACCCTCAAAATTTCCAAAATCCACATTCTAGTAGGATAAATTTCCAAACATTCAAAATTCAAAAACTGAAAACCAAAATAGACATTCTAGTGGGAAAATTTATCACAGATTCAAAATAAAAAAAATTATCAAAAAACAAATTATGAATCCTTTAGTTGAATGAACCTTCAACATAATGCCCCACAAATCACATAATCCACTAAATAAACCATATATTGATGATGTCATGACAAGAACAGTGAATAAACTAATGTGTGACCACCATCATCACATCACCAACACATTGTTTTCATCAAATCCAGACATCATATTTATCACCATCACCAGGACCCCAAGGAAAAGTTCTATCTATGACTACAGGGGATCGCACATCCATTAGACCATTATCCCTGCCATCACAAACCCCTAATACCAGCAAACCAAGAAACACCATGTCAAAAAACCACTCCCTCCACAAAGACGAAACCCAGTAGCACGTCAACAGACTCCAATCAAAGGACCTCTATAAGTTCCACCAGACTTAAACCTTCAATGGCAAACAAAACCCCAAAACAATCTCCAAGAACAAAACCCAGAGTGGATATATGAAAACACACAATAGAAAAGAATAAGTCGACACTGATGAAGAAATGTCCTTGAATGTACAGTTAGTCTCCAGAAAACACCATCCTTGGTTTCTTTAAACCCTCATCAAGACTGACTAAGATGAGGTAAATCTTGATGGGTTGGCCCAAAAGGGTAGTGGAGAGGAAGATCCCTAAACTCCACCACTGAGACTGATCCAAACCGCTTGAAGAGCTGACACCTAGACATAAAAATAGAGGTATGATGTGAAAGGGTAGGAATTAAGAGGGTTAGTGGTAGGAGATCAATACATATAGCTATGAGAAACATAATTCAAGGACTAGATAAAGAAAATGAGTCTGAAAGTATAAAAGTAATCCATGTGAGGCATGGATATGAAAAACGAAAGACTTACCTAGGGGAAGAGGAAATTGATGTAGATACGGGAAGGAAAGGCCATGCAATGTGTGGAGAGATATTACTACTGAATAGGATAGAAAACACTAGATGTTATGGGAGGAAGGATAAGTATCGAGAGAATTTGGAGCGTCGGGTGAATGTGGGTCCATTTCTCTTCAATTAAAGATCTCACTATTTATATATGGGAAAATGTTTGTGGTACACTTCTATGTTATACTTACACCTTTCTTAGGTATCCATGCAACTTGGGTACCCAAGAAGACTTCATTTATTAAAGTTTCATGATGGGAAGAGGCTCGATGTTGCGTGATCATGTGGGATAGCTCAGACAAGACTGATGATTAGGATGAAGTAAGGCTTGAGGTTGTAATTGATCCTATTTTATATTTATATTACTCTTATATTCATTTTTTATATGTGGTCGTATCATTGGTAAACTAGTGAGACTATATAACGTATTCCCTTATATATTAATTAATATTTTTTTATTATCCCGGAAATTTTTTCATCATACTCTAATTCTAATTTAATGTCAATGATGTTTGGGTTATTTTATCTTTTATTTCATATTTTGATATAGGGGTATTATAATGGCCCGGACCTCTCCGGTCCATTCCATTTTGAAAATGTGGTTCTAGAGGTGTTCCGGGAAGTCAAGGTGACTTGGGGTGCATTTGGGTGGACTTTTAAGGAAAGCTAAAGGGTAATAGATTTCGCACAGTTGGCACACAGTTTGCCTAAACCGTGTGGCCAAACCGTGCTAGGGTGGTCTTGGGGGTAGTGTCTAACGCACGATTAGCAGACAGTTTGTCTAACCGTGTGGACTAACCATGCGAGGAGTGGTTGTCAAGGTAGATGCTAATGCACGGTTAGTGCACAGTTTGTTAAACCATGCGAACTAACCCTATGGGAACATAAAGTTAGATATTAAAATTGTGGATCTAACTCGTTATTCCTTTAATCACCTCATTTAATCCCCTAAGCGGCCATAACTCAGGATTTCTCTCCTCTGAGGATTAGAGAACATCTCTCAAGAATTTTGGAGATGATCTAGAGTTTTCTCTTCGCGAATCGAAGCCGTTTTCTCGAGGTAAGTGATCTCTTTTGTTTGGATTCATAGATCTACCTAGATCTGCTCCTACTCTCCCCTCAGGATCTTAGATCTATGCCCGTTATGGGTAAATATAAGTGTGTGTATGTCATTTGTGATGCATTTTGGTCTTGGTTGTGTTAGGAGAAGAGATCTAGGTAGGACCCTTGGTGAATCGGCCCGGTCTTCTTGGGCGTTCTTCGACCGTTGTGGTTCCGTCAAAAAAACTGTTGAGGTAGGGGATTTGTTGCTTCTCTTGCTTGTATGTGTAATGTTATTGATAGCATGTTGAATCCCACTAGATGATAATGGGATTGACCTAATAAATATATATTTGAACAGGATAATGAAATATCTTTGATCATCTGTTATTGCCTATTGTTTACTAGATAGTGTAATATCTATGCCTTGCATGTTAAGAATGTTGTTCATGGGGAAATCTATAAAGAATTTATAGCCGAAATTAATTTATAATTGGTTGGATAAATATAAAGAGGCATGAAAACAGACCTGGTTCTTATTGTAATTTGATACTGATCAAATTTGGCATAGTAAGAATGTTTAATCTTCTATGATAGATTACTGAATTGGTTCATGATGTTGGAACCAACAAATTGAATTTGTTAATTCAATATGGATTAAAGAACATGATTGATTGAATTATATGAAGGGTTCTGAGTTACCCTCTTGTTGTGAATTAGGGCTAAAAGTCCATTTGATGTGCTGTTGTTTTTCCTGCTGCTTGTGTTGTGATGTGACCCTGGGAGGTTGGTGTGATATGTGGGGGCAAGGAGGCCATGTTTTTGTGGTAGTCGATGATGCCTAGAGTGGCAAGATGCATCGTTTTATGCATGTGGGTGTCGGGGAGGACACCGGGGATGATGGAATGGGATGGATGTGGTTTTTGTATGCTTGTGGATTATTTTGTTTCTTGTCTCCTTTACTTTTCCCCACTGCTCAAGGAAGCTGGTCTTGATTGCCCTTATTCCGAAAGGGGCGAAGACACGCGGGGTATGCCACATGCTTTCCGTGTTTAGCCTCTCAAGGGAGAATTGGTCTACGCTCTTGCTATAGGTGGAAAAGACTCGATGGGTAGTACATCTACTCACCGTGTTGATCCCCATTGTGTTTAGTAGCAGAGGTTTCTTTTATAGAATGCTTGGTAACATGGGAAAGTAATTTATGTAATGAAAGTTTGGTTAAAAGGTGATAATCCAATGGGATGGAGAAGCTAGAATTTAAGGGTGATGTCGAATCTTCAAAGGAACAGTTGATTTTGAATGTGATGCTAATGAAGATTAATGTGGTTGTGTTTATGGTTAATTAATTTGCTAATAATTAATTAACGTAAAGTGTAACTGATGAAAAAGGGAATGAAGTAACCTAATGAAGTTCTTTAATTAGTTGTGTTCTTATAGGATTCCTAGTCTTAGAAATAGCAGCTCGGAGTTCGAGAGACGTTTGTTGTAGTTGAGACTAAGACTAGGTTATTCCCATAGTGTGGTTGTGAGTTATATATTTTCTGTACTTTTGTGTTGCAATAATCTACTCCACCCTGTCAGAAAGGGAAAATGGCACCCCTGGGATTCTGAGCCTTGGGGGGTGTTTTCCCCAACATTCTGATGGGAGGGTGAATATCTGACTACCCACATTTACCCTAGTCTCTTCTCATGGTAGATACTAGTCCCATTAGGCACAATAGTTAGTTTTCCCCATATATGTGTGTAGAGGGTTGTAATGGATTGTGGTTATTAACACACATATATTCGGGATATAATATCTTTTGGACTACTATATGTGTAATGTGTATAGGCTGTAATGGCTTAAGGATCCTTTCATGGCGTATGGGCTGTAATGGATTAAGGTATAATACCCGACGTATGATACATGTTATTCGGGCTATGGTGGCTCACAAAAACTACCTAGTTACTATTGGTTGTGAGGATGGTGTGGTACTTGGCCCAGGTGTCTACGGGCAAGCCTTTGTGGTGCACGTGGTGCATATTGTGGAGCTTATCCCAGGTGTATTCGGGCAAGCCTTTGGAGAGATATGAAGAGGACGTATATCGTTGGGGAAAAGCGACAAAATAGTGGGGAAGTATTAGCGGGTTACCCTTGATATTCTTTACTAAATGTTATATTTTTTTATGCGTTACTTGGTTAGAGTATTCATGGTGAGGTTGGGAACTTAGTATACCTGTTTAGGTGACAAGTTAGTTTCACTTGTTGTCCATTGTGATTTAGCAAGCTTTCGTTACTTTTGCATGAGAGGATTTGAGGAGGATCCTACGTATTATACTATTATACTCACCATATGTATATATAAACTATTTTCAGGTCACATGAAGCAGGTCGGAGATCAAGCTGGTTAATACTAGATTTTGGTTGGAGGAGCAATTTGGGCTTGTGGTCACTGTCATTTTACTCCCTTTTGGGTACTTGAAGTTTTCCCTTTCAGTTGTAGTACTTTTTCATGGAATTTCATATATGGAGATGAGTTTTTTTATATTTCAGTTATGATTTGGAGTTATTTGGTGTTTATTTCTCTTATACATGTGTTTTCTTAGAGGGTAATGCCTCCCATTTGTGTGTTTATTATACTCTCGGTGGTAGTCGTGAACCCGAGGCATACTAGAGGCGGGACACGGGGGTCATTATCTCCCTTTTCACTTTGCCGGCCTAGGAGGGGTACAATTTGTGGAGAGGGGGTCGTGATAGAGTAGTATCAATGGTTTGGTTGAGGCATAGGATGGATTTTGGAGTTAGGCAAATGTGAGGATGCATGGGTTGGTTGGGAAATAGTGTCATTCATGTTTAGAAAGTGCGGTAAACATAGGAAACCGGCTAAGACATAGGCATTTAGGGCCCCCTATGATCTGATGTACGTACCTTTATGTTTACAATGGCTACTAAACAAGGTGATACTAGTTGCAGGGTAGAGACCTAGGAAAGGATCATGCATCATTCTTCTTTGTGCCTATGTGCGAATGGGTATACATTGAGATAGGTTAACCTAAATTGAATAAAAGAAAACAATTAATTAATTAATGTTGAGTCTTTCATATTACAGGATTCGGAGCCCTAAGTGTTTTTTATTTATCAGGTATGGCTCTAGGTCGACGTCCTCATCAGGTTTTCATAGAAGATGTCCAGTAGGTTGTTCTAGCAGGTCGTTGTAGGGTAGAGGTTGACGACGACGACACTTGGAAGAAGACACTCCGAGAGTTTCAGCGCCAGAGTCTGCAGAAGTACGAGGGCTTGGTTTCAGATACAGTCATGGAAGACTGGTTGGAGGAGGTTGAGATAGGCTTCAGTTAGATCGGTGCTCGGATGGAGCATTGGGTGTCCTTAGCTGTGACGATGCTGTGTGGTGCAGCAAGGAAGTGGTGGTTCTTGTTCCTCAGGGATTATGAGGATTTAGCGATCTCATGGTAGGAGTTTTAAGAAATTTATAGAGCCGAGTTCCTTTCTTCAACTGCAAAGGATTCCAGTCTCCAGGAGCTTCTTACCCTTTGACAGGGGAGCTCCAGTGTTCGGGAGTTTGGGATCCCTTTCAGGAACCTTTTATGATATGATTCAGACCTGTTACAATATGAGGAGGCCAGGGTGAGGAATTTTGAGGAGGATTTGCGTCCAGATATCCAGTGTCAGGTCACCCCATTTATGTTAAACACATATCTTGAGGTGGTGGAGAGGGAAGAGGTTGTTGAGAGGACTTTGGATAGGACCGGATCATCATGAGAGGGCAATCAGCATGATTCCTCCCGCAGTAGAGCTGTAGTCTGGGGTTCCTGGTTTTCATGGCAGAAGAGTTTTCGTTCAGCCGGTGGTAGGTCCCAACCCTTCACATCTCATTTCTTTGAAGGAAGAAACTCTCAGTCATATGCCAAGGTATCATGCGCTTGTTTTTCTTATGGAGGTCGTGGTCAACAGCAACAGGAGTGCCCGACCTTTCAGAGCGGTCATCATGCACTAGGCACTATGCTCTAGGTTCCTCCGTTGAGGCAGTTTCCACTGAGGTAGCAGCATCCTGTTGCACCAGCTTTATATCACCAGTGGGTAGATGGGGCAGGCAGAGAACCGCCCCATGATGCTCCCATTCCTCATAGAGCAGAGTGCGGCTGTGGTGGTGGTCTTCATCAGGGTTAGAGAGGTCGTGGAGGAGGTCGTGGTCAGATTTATGCTCTAGCGTTGCCAGCACCAGGTGAGCCAGATGTCGTTCGAGGTACCCTTTTCTTGTTTTCTACCTTGGTGTATGCCCTGTTTGATTTAGGAGCGACACACTCCTTAATATCACCTACCCTTGTCCATGCTTTGGGACATGAGGTAGAGAGGATTCCAGTGCCCTTGGCGTTGACTATGCCAGTTGGAGGTCAAGCTGACTTGTTTGATGTATGTAGAGAATGTGAGCTAGTGTTGGGGAAGCACCGCTCTTGGGACGACTTCCTATTTTTATGAATATAACTGTATGATGTCATCCTCAGCATGGATTGGTTGTATTCGGTGTAGGATATCGTGGATTGGTTCAGGAAGAAGGTCATCTTCAGTGGTACAGATGGAGAGAAAGTGGTGTTTGTTGGTGAGTGAGACCCTTGGATGGGTCATCGGCGTGTTCCATCCTTATCGTCCATGGCGGCTAAGATGATGTTGAGTTCTTCAGAGGTTCGGCAGTTGGCATTTCCTAGGGTCGTAGAGGAGTACCATGATGTCTTCCCAGAAGAGGTTTTAGCATTACCCCCTCTACGAGAGATTGAGTTTGGGATGGAGCTACAGCCAGGAGCGTCTCCTATCCCTATTTCTACATATAGGATGGCCCCTTCTGAGTTACAAGAGCTGCATATACAACTTGATGGTTGGTTGCAGTGCGGGTTTTTCCAACCAAGTGTGTCCCCATGGGGTAAACCAGTTCTCTTCATGAAGAAGGCCGACGACAGCTTGCGTTTGTGTGTCAATAATCGTCACTTAAACAATGTGACAATAAAGAACCATTATCATATTCCGCGAATTGATGATTTATTAGATCAACTGAATGGTGCACGTTGGTTCTCAAAGATAGACTTATGGTCAGGATATCATCAGATGCATGTGAAGGATGAGGATATTCCAAAGACTGCTTTCCATTGTTGTCATGGGCCTTATGCATTCGTTGTTATGACGTTTGGTGTGACGAATTCTCCAGCTGTGTTCATGGGTTTAATGAATGTTTTGTTTCGTGAGTTCCTAGACAGGTTTTTGGTAGTTTTCATCGATGACATCCTTGTGTACTCCACATCTGAAGAAGAGCATGCAGAGCATCTATGAGCCATTTTGGGAGTTCTTCATCGACATCATCTATTCGGGAAGTTGTCGAACTGTGAGTTTTGGGCTTGAAAAGTCCGTTTCTTGGGGCATGTTGTGTCCCAACAGGGAGTAGCAGTCGATCCATCGAAGATAGAAGAAGATGTGTCTTAGGAAGTCCCCAAGACATTTTCAGAGGTGCGAAGTTTCCTTGGTCTTGAAGGCTACTACAGGAGGTTCGTAGCCAATTTCTCACGAGTTTCAACCCCTCTGACAACATTGACTAGGAAAGATCAGGCTTTCATATGGACTGATCAGTGTCAGGAAACTTTTGAGTATCTAAAGGAGAAGTTAGTAAGAGCTCCAGTTATTTTTCTTCTAGCTGAGGGAGTTCAGTTTGATGTCTTCTGCGATGCTTCACATCTGGGGTTAGGATGGGTTATTATGCAACAGAGGTCAGTCGTTTCTTATGGGTCTTGGCAGTTGCATCCCCATGAACGGAACTATGCCACCCATGATCTTTAGTTGGCAGCTGTGGTTTTTTCTCTGAAGTTGTGGAGACATTACCTCATTGGTGAGCGCTTTGTGGTTTTCACTGACCGTAGGAGTATGAAGTATGTTTTCTCCCAACGTGACTTGAACATACGATAGCGTCGGTGGATGGAGTTCTTACAGGAATACGACATCAAAATAGCGTATACACTAGGAAAAGGGAATGTTGTAGCTGACGTGTTGAGCCGAAAGTCACTTAATGATGTTGTGCATGAGTTAGGTGATTCCTGGAGTGTAATGGAAGAACTATCAGCATTACATATTTATATGGGAGAATTCAGAGGTAGAGGTTGCCTTTTTTAGATGACGGTGCAGTGATCCCTGATGTAGAAAGTAGAAGAGTCCCAACTGGGGGATCTTGAGGTGGAGGTCTGGATAGACCGAGTAGTTTGTAGTGAGGCCCTTGATGGTTGGACGGAGGATAAACAACACCGAGTGTTGTATCATGAATGACTTTTTGTTCCCTTGACAATGTGTGATACAGTTCTCAGAGAGTTCCACAGTTTGTTGTTTGCAGTACATCCTGGTGTGACAAAGATGTACCGATCCTTGATGAGTCAGTTTTTGTGGTTTGGGCTGAAGCATGCGGTTACAGGGTTTGTGTCTTGATGTTTAGTCTGCTAGAAGGTGAATGTCGAACATCGTGTTCCTGGTGGTCTTCTCTAGCCATTAGAGATTCCTCAGTGGAAGTGGGAGGACATCTCAATGGACATTGTTACCGGTTTACTGCAAGATCTGGGAGGTTATGATGCTATTTGGGTGGTAGTGGATCGTTTGATGAAATCATCCCACTTTATAGAAATCATGGAGTCAAGATCAGGGGAAGTTTTGTCGAGGCAGTATCTAGAGGAGGTGGTGAGCCATCATAGAGTCCCAACGACAGTCATTTCTGATCGAGATCCTCGTTTTACCTCCAGGGTGTGGAGTGGTCTCCAACATTCTTTCGGTTCTCATCTATGCATTAGCACTGCTTTTCATCCTCAAACGGATGGTTAGATGGAGTGAACCATCCAGACTCTTGAATGCATGTTATGCTCTTGTGTTCTTGATTTTGGAGGTTAATGGATGAGGCACTTACCCCTGGTGGAGTTTGCCTACAATAATAGATTCTCCTCCACCATTAGTATGGCTTCGTTTTAAGCCTTGTATGACTGGCCTTGCCATTCTCCATCGTGCCGGATAGGGGTTGGAGTGTCAGCAATTCTCGGACCAGAACTAGTGCAGAATACAACAGAGATGGTTCGGGTGATTCGTGAGAGGATGAAGGCTTCGCAAGATATTCATAAATCATATGTAGATCAAAGGAGGAGACCATTAGAGTTTAATGTTGGGGATCATGTGTTTCTCAAGGTGACTCCCCGTCGTGGGAACCGAAGGTTTGGTCATGGGAGTGAAATTTCTCCCCGCATTTTTGGGCCTTTCGAGGTGTTAACTCGTGTTGGAGCTGTGGCGCATCAAGTAGAACATCCCCCTCAGATGAGTCGGATACAAGATGATTTCCATGTATCGCAGCTACGTCGCTATCTTCATGATGACTCCCACATCATTGATTGGGGAGATATCTATGTTGATGATGATGCCACCTTTGAGGAGAAACCTATAGAGATCCAAGACCGCAAAGAGAAGGTGTTGCGCGGGCATTCCATCCCCTTAGTTCGTGTCTTGTGGTGACACGGTGGCATGGAGGAGAGTACATGGGAACATGAGTAACAGATACGTGCTCAGTACCCAGAGTTGTTTAATGTTTAACTCTTTTGTGTAATGACGATTCCTTATGTGGTTATGAAACCTTCATGTTTATGAGATGGAACCCTTTATTTCTTTGGTGTCTTGCTCTCTTTTGAGATGTATCTCAATGGGTGGTTGTTCAGACCCTATTTCGTTTTCTCTTTAGGTGGGTTCTATATTCTTGAGGACGAGAATGATTTGAGAGGTATCTGGTGTAATGGCTCGGACCTCTCTGATAAATTCCGTTTTGAAAATGTGGTACTAGAGGTGTTACGGGAAGTCAAGGTGACTTGGGGGGTGCGTTTTGGTGGACTTTTAAGGAAAGATAAAGGGTAATAGCTTTCGCACGGTTGGCACACGGTTTTCCTAATCCGTGAGGCCAAACCCTGCAAGGCTGGTGTTAGGGGTAGTGGCTAACGCAAGGTTAGCACACGGTTTGTCTAACCATGAAGACTAACCGTGCGAGGAGCTGTTGTCGAGGCAGAAGCTAATTCAAGGTTAGCACACGGTTTGATATAACCGTGCAAACTAACCATTCCGTCACTTAAAGTTAGATCCTAAAATTGTGGATCTAACTCGTTTTTCCTTTAATCACCTCGTTTAAGCCCCTAAGCGGCCATAAATCAAGATTAATCTCCCCTGATTATTATAGAACCTCTCCCATGCATTTTGGTGGTGATTCGGAGGTTTCTCTTTGTGAATCAAACCCAGTTTCTTGAGGTAAGTGATCCCTTTTGTTTGGTTTTTAGATCTACCTACATCTGCTCCTACTCTTCTCTCAGGATCTTAGATCTACGCTCTTTATGGGTAGATCTAAGTGTTTGGATGTTGTTTGTTGTGAGTTTTGGTCGTGGTTGTGTTAGGAGAAGAGATATAGGGAGGACCCTTAGTGAATCAGCCCGATATTCTTGGGTGTTCATTGACCGTTGAGGTAGGGGATTCGTTTCTTCTCTTTCTTGTATGTGTAATGGTATCAATAGCATGTTGAATCCCACTGGATGATAATGGGATTGAACTAATAAATATATATTTGAAAAGGATAAAGAAATTTCTTTGATCATCTGTTATTGCCTCCTATTTACTAGATAGTGTAATATCCATGCGTTGCTTGTTAAGCATGTTGTTCTTGAGGAAATCGATAAATAAAGTAAAGTCGGTATTAATTGATAATTGGTTGGATATATATAAAAAGGCATGAAAACAGACCTGGTTCCTGTTGTAATTTGATATTATTAAAATTTGGCATAGTATGCATGTCACGACCCATCCTCGGGGCCCGTGCCGTGACTACCCCAAGCCCGCCTTCCATAGGCCAGGGGCTGGCGACTAGCACCAAGGCGTAAATCCCGGTAAAAATGGAAGGCATTGCCTTTGTAAAGTAAACAAGCACCATAGAGTAAGCAATCGGAAAAGTAAACACTAAGTAAAAATAGAGTACAACTGTATGTGCGGAAAGTAAGTGGGCCAGTATACAAACCCAAACTGAAAGTAAAGTACAACTCAAAAAAGGAAAACATCAACTGAAAAGTAAAAGCAGCTACGCCGAGCCGTCCACTGGAAACCCCACCCGAAGGGTGGGTACAGATAGCTCCACAGCTCCTAGGGTTCTGCCGTCCACTCCGAGTACGTCCCGCCCAGTGGTCCACCTCCAAGTATCGTCCTGCTCTGCAAGCCACAACCACGATCAACGTTGTCCGTCGTCTGCAACTAACATAACGTAGTGCGGGCATAGCCCGTGCAGGGGTGAGTATAAGCTACTCAGTAGGGATCCCAAGACACCCGAAGGTCTCCCTAAACCCACAAAGGATAAACCACAAAGGAAAGATGAAATCACTAAGTAATAACCGACACTGCTTAGGTATATGCCCATACATATACCTAAGTCATCAATTTCATTACGCTCCAACCTTTGAGCCCAAGTACAACCCAATCCACACAGGAATGTATACGTATTCCACACAGGAAAGAAAACGTAATCCACACAGGATAGCACAACACAATCCACACAGGAAAGTAAACAGGATTAAGCTCACACAGATATACTTCTTCGAAAGACGATAGAGATGATCACAGATCCATCTAAGTCGTCGGACCCACAAAGGATCGATAGGTACTAACCCCCGCAAAGACCCACACAGGATTGGACCCACACAGGATCTGTAGGTGCTGGCTCACACAGAACCGCTGAGCACTGACCCAAACAGAATTAGTAGCACTGATCCACACAGGATCCCTGAGTGTTGTAGTCGTGTTCGTCAAATCCACTGAGGATTTCTGCACAGTCGTCGTCGCAGTCACCGTAGCAGTCGCAGCTAGCACTAGGGTTCCCGCACACAGCAAGCTCGTTCGGGAGGGTCCGCTCCACGAGTCGAGAGGCTGATACATCAACTGAGACATAGTCCATAGTTGATGTATCCAAAAGTTCCGTATCATCAACAGGAACACAACGTCGCAGACGGCGCGTCAATCGGACGCCGGGTCTGAGAGTTATTGGTTTTTTCGTCCCAAGGGCCCAGTTGGTTTTTAAGGCAAAACCAACCCGACCGTACTCCACCTGCATCCAAATCTCAGGCGGAGTATGCCAAAAGATCTGTCTCACTTAGATAAATTCAACAATGTCGACGGTACGTCAATCGGACGTCCGTAGCTTAAGATATGAGTGTTTCCGCTCCGAGGGCCCGGTTGGTTTCGTGTACGAACCAACCCGGTCGAACTCAAAATAATCCGAAACCTTTAGTGCGATATATTTAACTGACCGTCTCATTCCAAGGTTTGTGTCTCCACTGACGGTGCATCGATCGGAGGTCCGTAGCCCATGTAATGGACAATTGAACCCAAACAGTCCGAAAATGGGGGTTTCGGGCCCAGACCGACCCGGCCCAGGACCCCCCCCCCCCCCGGTCGGCCCGAACCGGGTCGACCCACCCCGGGTCCGGGTTGGCCTGGCCCAGCGCGGCCCGGTCCGGCGTGGCCCTGCTGGGCGCGGCCCAGCCCGGCCTGGCAGACCGGCGAGGCGCCGATCCGACTGGGCACAGTGCGCCCAGTGCGCTGTCTGGCTCGGCCTTTGGCCGAGCCGTTTCGGCAAGGGGGGGGGGGGCATGCCCCCCTATGTAACCCCCCCCCCAATTAAGGGGGCCGTTTGAAGCTAGCCGGGGGAATTTATTTCCCCTGGCTCCACCCTGTCTGGTCGGCCTGACCTGGCAGGCCGGTTCCTGCTCAACGGGACCGGCGGTGGCTGGTCCCTTCCAACTCCGATACTGGCGGCCCGGTCCGGCCGCCGGTCACCTTGCTCCGCCACGGCCCGAAACCGTCCGCGGCCCTTGTCGTCTGGCGCGGTGCGACGGCACCGCGCCCCTCCGCCGCGGCCCCACTCCTGCCGCGGCGTCTTCGGTTTTCTTCGACGTGGCGCGACGGCATCGCGTTCTTAAACTTCTTTACACGGCACGGCACGACGGCGCCGCGCATTTCCTTCCGCATGAATCCGCGTGGTGCGACGACACCATGCTTTCCTGTACCAACCACAAAGGAACCAACATGAAAATAAGGAGGAGGGTCGGCCGTGTTTGTGCGGTCTGACCCCCTCGCGTTATTCGACATCAATTGGTTTTAATCCACGAGATCATCAAGTTGGTATTTACGAACAAATAAATAAATAAAACCCCTACCTCGGTTCAGGAACAATGCATGACAATCGAGCCGCGGAAGACAAGCATCACGGAGGTCGGGCGTCCTGGAACACGAACGTCGATTCCGTTGTCGTCGAGGTGCGTTCGAAGAGGAAACGTCGTTGGAAGAAGACGCCGCGTTCTTCGGCGGAGATGTTCCTCATTGAAGAACGGTGTTCTTCGTCGGAGATGTTCCTCGTTGAAGAATGGTGTTCTTCGTCGGAGTCCGAGGTGTTCTTCACATTCTTCGTCGATCTTGAATAAGAAGAAGACTTCATGCTTCCCAATCCTCTCAAGGTGGAAAAAACTCTAACAATAATAAAATAAGACAAAGTCTTAATTTATTAACACAACCTAACCATTAGAATTTCAAGAGTTTGAAATTAAGTAACTCACTTTATTAATTATAACAAGTTGTCAAAAATTAATGAAAGTGAGTTAATGGGGAGTTAGGAAAGTGAAGGGTTAAGAGGAGTTAGGGAGTTAATGGATTTAAAAAGGTGGGGGGGCTTGTGTGGGACCCACTCTTTCAATTATCCACACATGGGAAGTTGGGTGGATGTGGGCCCCACCACCAACTTCCCATGGGAGAAAATAACCACCTTGTTATGAAATAAAATTGATTCAACAATTTTATTTACTTTTTAATTAAACCTCATTAATTAACTTCTCCACCCTCACAAACGCAACTATGGTAAAGGTTCCCTTAAGCGATTACCGGCGTTGCGAGTTCATCGGTGCCCTCGGAATTCGATTCCGAGTACCGGTTCAAAAGTTAGAAATTCCCGCTCGTTCTTTCACTAAACGTACCCAATCCAACTTCGAAAATTGATTCCGGGCACACCGAGCCTCAGAATCAGGTGCCGTCAGAAACCTCGTTTTTGTAAAATTCCAAAGAAAATTAAGAAAAAATTTCCCTTAAATTTTACAGGTCTTTACAAAGCATGTTTAATATTTTGTGGTAGCTTACTAAATTTGTTCATGATGTTGAAACCAACGAACTGAATTTGTTAATTCAAGATGGATTAAAGAACTTGATTGATTGAATTCGATGAAGGGTTCTGAGTTACCCTCTTCTTGTGAATTAGGGCTAAAAGCCCATTTGATGTGGTGTTGTTTTTCCTGATGCTTGTGTTGTGATGTGACCCTGGAAAGGTGTTGTGATATGTGAGGGCATGGAGGCCTTGTGGTTGTGGCAGCAGACGACACCTAGAGTGGCGATATGCATTAGTTTATGCATGTGGGTGTTTGGGAGGACACCATGGATGATGGAATACGATGGATGTGGTTTTTGGATGCTTGTGGATTCTATGGTTTCTTATCTCTTTTACTTTTACCCACTGCTTAAGGCAGCTGGTCATGCTTACCCTTCTTCCGAAAGGGTAGAAGACACGCAGGGTATTCCATGTGCTTTCCGTGTTTAGCCTCTTGAGGGAGAATGGGTCTACGCTCTTGCTATAGGCGGAAAAGACTTGACGGGTAGTACATCAACTCACAGTGTTGAGCCCCCTTTTGCATAGTAGCATAGGTTTCTTTTCTAGATTTCCTGGGAATATGGGAAAGTAATTTCTGTAATGAAAGTTTGATTAAATGTCAATAATCCACAGGGATGGAGATGATAGAATTTAAATGTGATGTTAAATCTTCAAAGGAACAGTTGATTTTGAATGGGATGCCAAGGAAGTTTAATGTGGTTGTGTTTATGGTTAATTAATGTTCAAATAATTAATTAATGTAATGTGGAACAGATGAAAAAGGTAATGAAGTAAACTAATGATGTTCTTTAATTGGTTGTGTGATTATATGATATCTAGTCATAGAAATAGCATCCCGGGGTCCGAAAGACGTTAGCTGTTGTTGTAACTAAGACTAGTTTATACCCATAGTGTGGTTGTGAGTTATATATATTCTGTACTTTTTGTGTTACTATAAGCTACTCCACCGTGTTAGTAATGGCAACTGCCACCTTGAGGATTCTAAGCCCTGGGGGGTGTTTTCCCAACATTCCGATGGGAGGGTGAATGGCTGACTACCCCTTTTGACCTCGCTCTCTTCTCTTGTTAGATTCTAGTTCCATTAGGCACATTGGTTAGTTTTCCCCATATATGTGTGTAGAGGGTTGTAATGGCTTGTGGTTATTCACACACATATATTCTGGATATAGAATCCTATGGACTACTATAGGCGTAACGTGTATAGGTTGTGATGGCTTAAGGATCATTACTCATTGTATGGGCTATAATAGCTTGAGGTATAATAATCGACGTATGATACACATTATGTGGGCTATAGTGGCTCCCAGAAACTACATGGTAACTTTTGGTTGTGAGTATGTTGTGGTGCTTGGCCCAGGTGTCTGCGGGCAATCCTTTGTGGTGCACATGGTGCAGATTGTGGAGCTTATCCCATGTGTATTCGAGGAATGCCTTTGGAGAGAGATGCACAGGACGTATGTCGTTGGGGAAAAGCGGAAAACTAGTGGGGAAGTAGTAGTGGGTTACCCTTGATATTCTTTACAACATGCTATATTTTTGAATGTGTTACATGGTGAGAGTAGCCATGGTGAGTTTGGGAACATAGCATACCTATTTAGGTGACGAGTTAGTTTCACTTGTTGTCCATTGTGCTTTAGCATGATTTCATTACTTTTTTACGAGAGGCTTCGAGGAGGATCCAACTACGTATACTGTTATACTCACCCTATGTATATATAAAGTATTTTTTCGGTCACCTATAGCAGGTTGGAGATCAAGCCGGTTACTACTAGCTTGTGGTTGGAGGAGCTGTTCGGGCTTGTGGTCGCTGCCGTTTTACTCCCTTTTGGGTACTTGTAGTTTTCCCTTTCTATTGTATCACTTTTTGATGGAATTTCATATATGTACATAGGTTTCTTTTATATTTAAGTTTTGAGTTGGATTTGGTGGGTGCCAATCTTATCTCTCTCTTCCGCATGTGTTCTCTTAGAGGGTAATACCTCCCATTTGTGTGTTTATTATACCCTCGGTGCTATTCGCCAACCCGGGGCCTACTGGAGGCGGGACTCAGGGGTCATTATCTCCCTTTTCACATTGCCGGCCCAGGAGGGGTAGACTTTGTGGGGAGGGGGTTGTGACAGGTATAATCTCCCAAAGGTACTACTTTAGTTTCATGATACTAATCGACAACCTCTAACGTATGGGGAGTGGAGCCAAGTTACTATGGACTATTACTCTTGTGTGGGAACCACTCAATATTTATGTCTTAGGGGATATTGTTATAAATTTGTATTTTAATTTTTTTATGATGGATATTACAAATTTTATCAATTTATTTTCTTTCATCTTAAAATTTGGGGAGATTGTTTACATGTTATTTAGGAATATGTAAGAACATATGATGGATATCACGCTATTGTGTCAGGAAAAACTTTTAAAGTAGTATTTGATGGTTACCAAAGATACATGATTTCTAGTCCTTGTATCTAATATTACATTTGTATGGTTTTAACCTCATGTTTTGTACATGTAATTTGGATTAATTATGTTTATTATTTATTATTCAGTTTTGGATCTTCTCTCATTATCAATGGTACATTATTCATGTATTATCTTCGATACAATGTATTTACAAGAAAAACATGTGATTGGGTGTGATTGATATCAATGATGAAATCGTCTAACTATTTAAAGTATCAATGAAAACAAAAATTGTGTTATATCATAATCTTATTAGTGTAATTATACTCACATTGTCCAAAATAAAGTTTCTTTTTTTATAATGAATCATGTGGATCTTTAGATAGATTCTCCATAAGTGAAACTATGCAGTCCCATGTTGTACGGGATGCATAGGGTCCTTATTGGGTAAATGGAGAAATTATATTTATCAAGAAAGGACCACTTTCAGTTTATTCTGGTAAAGGTAATGAAAAATAAAATATGTTCTATTATATAATTATTCTATAAACAACTATAGGTAATTTTCCAATATATATTAGTAATGGAATTTAACATTACAACCCGATGAATATTTGATTTCATAAGATATGATTATATGTATATTCTATTATACCCATTTGTACATAAATCCTATGATTATGCTCCTAGAGGGTGGTGAATCTTATTTTCGGAGGCTTAATGAGGACCAAACTAGGACATTTATTCTTGAGGGATAGCCCTATATCCAGATGACCAATGAAAATCATTTCCCTAATAGGATTATTACTTGGAATTTTACTCTTAAGACATCAAATGAGGCCCTGGATTGTTTAGTTTAAAAAATAAGATCTCATGTGATATTTCATAATGGAAAAAAGAAGTGTTTCATATGAGATATCACCTTATGAGGTATGTTTTATGGGTTATGTGGGAAATCATAGTGTTTTGTGGAATAGCTTAAGATTAGTGAGTCAAGTACTATGTATAAAATGAATTATGTTTTATAGGGGGATCCTGAGTGAGGGTTGTCCCAACATCATAGTGTCATAGATACGTGAGGTTTGGATGGATTCTTCTTTTTTTAGATCAGTGTAGGGTAGGTACTACCATGTATGGAATATATGCATAGTGATTCCATGGTTATTGTTAACATAGAAGTCAATTGTAGGTTCCATTCCTTGAGATAAATTCACATGTCGTTCTACTGGGGATGTTGTATAGGCATTGTTGTGCCATGGGTTTTCATGAGTATATTACCTTGATTTATAGGGTTTTTTTGTATTAGGTTTATGTTTCGATGGTAGGATCAATGTGATTCTAGCTCTCTATATTTTGGATGAATCTATGATTTTTTTTGGGTTAGATCCTATATAAACACTTATGTTTTTGGGTGTGATTTCCATGTTGGAGGATGATTGGGTGGTTTTCTTTGACATATGATGGATTTCTTGTTGTTGGAAACTAGTGTTGAGGGTTCTTATTGATAAAAGATTGACAGGTGATGGAGCATGTCCATCAGTTCAATGTGTACGATTAGTTATGATGATACATGACCGATGGGATGATGAGTTGGGTTATGTGACTCGATGTTATAGAAGTGTAAACCCATTATGTTTTGGTGAGAACTAGGTAACATGATTTAGATACATGTGGCACTGTTGAGTTATGAATCGATGAGATGTTGTGTGTGAGCCTAAGACCCATTTAATGAATGGATCGTATGGGTGATTGGCTTCCTGGGGTTTAATAATAGTGTAAATTGTCCCTCTATAGTAGGGGGATAATGGTATTTGATCATTTTTCACTATAGTAATTGATTTTAGATTTATCCTAGAATGGTGTTTCCAAGGATAAGATGAGCCTGGATCGGGGGGGAGTGACACTTGTTTAGTAATGGAACCTATTGAGGTTATGATCAAGGACCAGTATAAGGTAAACTATAATGTAGGGAGAAAACTGAGGACAAAATCAGGGTTTGGACATCCTTATGATTTTAAATTTAATTATATCTAGAGGATAATGTTTCTTTTAGTAGTTTGTCTGTATTGGTTGATATTTGTGTTGGTGCTCATGTGTGATCAGAATGGACACCTGTAGTAATTATATGTGGTAATAGGTGGATTATGTTATGTAGAGACATAACCCTCATTTTTGAATGGTAATTTCAAAGATTAGACAAGTAATTTGATGATCAATATGGATCTCGGACAGTAGTGGGTTAATAAATCAGAATTATCTGTTTCTATGTTAAATTCTAGATTTATGATTTGGATATACTATTTTATAGATTCAATGAATTTGTATCAGTATTAGGATTACTTTTGTGTGACATAAAGGTAATTAATGATGTGAATCATTATACAATACATGTTTCAAGAGGTAAACTATATTCATTTTGTGATTCAAGTGTTTAAGTGGGAATTTTTTACACAGTTCATGGGTGGAATCCATCTCATCACATGATTCAGGGGGAATCGTGTGATCACATGTAGTGGGGGATTATTTTGAGATTTTGATTCTTAGAAAATCAAGGGATGATTGTACCATAGTTATAATATGTCCTATATAGTATGATAGTTGTAGTTCAATATTTCATTGTGAACTTTTGGTGAATTTCCGACATATGTGGTCCCTTTTCATGAGTGGAAAAAATTCTTCTTGTTTGTTTTAAGATCATAGATGAGAAGAATTACTAGATACTGACCAGTGTTTTCATTTACTATTAGTTTTTATGATATAGAAGCCACGTTGAGTGGTTCATTGGGCCATTTAGAATGCGTTTTTATGGGAAATTGTGATGGTGATGAGTACTATGGATTAATATTGGTCGTTTTGGGCTAAGTATTATAATCGGAAGCACCATAAGATAGGTGAGGAGTTTTCAAATGATATTGTTGTGTATTTAGATAGATAGTTATGTGTAAGAATCTCTTAAATGTTTCATGTGATGTTAACTAGTGGTGGATAAACTTTTGAGGAATAATAAACCTCATGTTTGGGGTTAAGAAATGACAGATAGTTCAAAATTTATGGATAGAACTTAATGAGTTGATTTTGGTTTGGTGACCCAAGTGAATTAGGATTTTCAGTTATATGGTTGATGAGAGTAATTATGGATGAGATGTTCTATGATGGGGATATTTTAATACACCATTTTCAGAAGAGTTATGAAATTCTATTCGAATTTTATTTTTTTATTTAGAGGATGGTTCTTTTTGAGAACTGGGACATTAAAAGATGTTTTGAGTGTTTTAAAATCCAAAAAGGTGTCAATATATGTGGTTAAAGTTTTTTTATATGTCTTTAGTGTTTGTGAGAGTGTTTAAGGGGAGAATGAATGGTTGAGATGTAGGAGGGACCTACTTCAATCCATTCTCACCATCATTTAGGGATTCAAGGCATGGTATTTAGAGGTATATATTCCTTCTCGGTAGCCATAGAATCGCAGAAATAAAACCTAGGTATACATTATGAAATTGGATAGACAATTTTTTAATTAAAAAGGCACCTAACCCCCTCCCCCCCCCCCTCGAGGCCACCATTTTTGGATGTGTGAAAAATTCGGGGAGGAAATTTTGATAAATCATCCTCCTCTTATTCCTTCATCACTACCACATGGTGTAACGAGATTTTGGATGAAGTAGTATAGTATTTAGGGTAATTTATTCCTCCCCACTCTTTCTATTATTTTTTTCTTTGGTTGGTCTTTGATTTGGGATAATATATTAGTGTTTCTTATAGATTTCAACTCGATAATGGTAGAACTCATCGCGATATATGGGGATTTTTCATGTCTTATTTAGAGGGAATAATGAGATAACATCTATAAGTCTTCATACATAATTTTAGAAATTTTATGTCATCATTTTTTTTCCAATGTTTTTCGGGGAATTTTATTAAAATTGGTTGTATAATTAATAATATTAATTGGTATTTTGTGTAACATAGTACACTGAGTGTGTTGGTAGTGGTCCATACCCTATATCTCAGGGTTTTAGTGTGGGGACATAGCCTCTTGAGTATTCAACATTATTACTAATTAAATTAATTTTTAAATTAATTTATGAGTGTTTAATTAAATTGAATAATTAATTATAAGTGATTTATAATTAATTTTTCCTATTTTACAATGATTTAGTGCCCAATAAATATGAATGGTGGTCTTATGGACTTGAAAGAGCCTATGTATAGTTACTGGGATGCAAGTTGATAAGAGAATGTCACTATAATTAATGTTGGTGGTCCTTATACTATCCATATGGTACTATGACCTATATTTATGGAATGTGGTTTATTATATCTCCTATTAATGCGTTGTAAACCATTTTATTTAAAATTTATCATTTTGTAAAAATGAAATACTGGGACAGGATAAACATGTCAAGGGTCATGATAGAACTTTGGGGACTGGCTTAATTTCCTTCATTAATGATGGGTGGGGACTATATTGTATTTATTTATCTTGAGTCACTTGGACATTGGAGGTGTTATTAAACTTATATTTACATATTTATTTTGGTATACAAGTGATAGGTGTTCTTAGTGTCCTCTTAATAGAGGTGAGTGGGGACATAGGATAAATGGACAAAGGATAACCCTTGTGAGGACCTTGAGATGACTTGGATCCTTCAGTATAGTTGAGATGAGTGTGGGGAAAGCATCCTCCCCCACTGGAATTTGATTTATCTAGGTTGGTAGACCTAGTAGAGATTGATGGATGGGTTTTTTGTCTGGATTGACCTGTAGTGACTTGGGAAAGTGATGGACCTGAGGCCATCTTAATTTTGATGTATTCTTATGAGGATTGAGTTTTATCCATAATTCATTGTTGTTGTTTAGGGATGTTATTTCCTTTGGGTAATGGTTGTTGACTTAAGAGATGAGTTTCAGATAAAGGGTCCTCTATGTGGTTTCTAGAATATGATGTAACATAGAGGACCCTAATTGGTTCCCTAGGGGGATGATGACCCCTGAGATACGGCTTGTGTGGTACTGGGTAGAGAGGAATGTGGGTGTCACCTTAGAACCTAAATCAATGTAATTACTGGTATTACTAAATCTCCACATATTCTAGGAATTTAACTGTTGAACCTAATACTCAAACACTTGATTACCATAGACACTATGAAATCATATGTTGATCCTAGACTCAAACAATTTAATTCCTAGCATTCTTAGGAATATAAAAAGAGGATTGCAATACATGGTTTCCCTAGATTCCATAGAATCTTCTATTTATTCTGATACTTAGACAATTGATTTCCAAGGACACATGGTAAGTATCTATAAGGATTAGGATAATGGATTTCCTTATATATTAGGGAATCCATTTTTCAGCCTGATACTCATAGAATTGGTTTCCTAGGAAACATAGAAAACAGTCATGATGCCTAATATATATGATTTTCTTAAACACCATGTAATTTTATGTTTATCCTAATAATCACACACTTGATTTCTCGAGACTCTATGGAATTATCCATGAGGTCAATGATTTAGGATTACCCTATATGTTAGTGAATCAACATTTAAGCTTAATACTCATACACTAGAATTACCAAGATGCCTAATTATTAATATTATTTCCAATATTTTATTTATTTTTACACACGTGAATATATTTTGGTGCCTTAAAATCACTCTTATTAGGTTTTAAAAGATATCTAGTAATTGGATGTGGATCTTGGCACTACATGGTTTCTTATGGATATCCCTTAAGGAATTAGTCTTTGGACATTCTACTATAGAATTACCTAGATAATATCCTAGAAAATGATAGATATTTTTAATGTTATATAGTCATTGGTCCATACATTATTAGTTTTCATCATTGTGTATTATTCTTAAAAACACCTTGACACTATCCAAAGTAGGTTTGGATCGATCATATGTTTAATGGTAAAACCTAGGGATCTACAATGGTAATTTATTTATGATCCCATTGTGATTTATTTATTCATTTGATCGTTTAAAAGGTATAAAATTCATTTACTAGTTTTGAATGGGACTATGTTAATCGTTCTCGAAGGAGTTGTATTCACACCTTTCTTTAGTGGCCCTGGAACATGGTTACTAGGTCTAACTTCACCTCTCATGATATGGGAGTGGTAGGGATTTTTAATTTAAGGATTATGTTGGATAAGTCTTATGATTCTAGATATTATGGTCTAAACATCCCATGTTTTGATTGGTATTTTCTATGAAATAAACATGAGGTATTAGATAGCTTACTTTACATATAGCACGGAGATAAAACAAACAATTTGATACTATTGAAATATTCTAATTATGTGACTGTTATAACCATGTCATTGAATTTGTGGGTTTAAATATGAGTAAACAAAATATTGAATATATTTATAAGTTTACTAATAAATACATTTTTTATTAACTATTAGGAAGTTAAAACCCAATTTTTAATAAAGTCATTTTATACTCCCAAAATAAATTTTCTTCAAAAAAGTGTTTTCTAAATTTTTTGTGAGAAAATATTATAATTAGTGTATCATAATTCTGTTCATTGAAACATTAAAGATTGATTATTTATTTTGAATTAAGAGGTTATCATTTTTTATGTAGGTCCCATTTATTTTTTGTCACTATGAATAGTAACTATGGTCAATATTTGTCACCTCGGTAAGGGTGAAATGGGTAAAATATGGATAAAAATATGGGATAAGGCCAAAAAATATGCAATACACTTGAATACATTCTATTGAAAGAGTGAATTTCATACATGATCATCCATGTTTTCAAAATATGGAATATTGGTGTCCTTTCTCTTCGATTATGACCATTATATTATATTACAAAAAGAATAAATCTAAAATGTCAGTCACTTTTTTTTTAAATCACACTAATATTATCTCATAAGAATAGAAAAATATTTTTAGATATAAATGGATATTTTATATATGAATGTGGTTTTTTATCATAGTAATTAATTTTTAATTATTAGTGAAGGAATTATCACCTTAATTTCTTAAACAACACTCACACATTACATGTCGAAGTAATAGAAGAATAAAATAAATAATTTTATAATTTTATAAATTAATAAAATTATGATGAATTATAATGTTATATTTAATTTTTAGAAAAATATAACATATGAGGTATTTCTCAAAAAAAATTATTTGAATTCCATTTCAATCTTGTTATCTTTATATTCAAACAAGGTGAATAGTCATGAAAATATCTTTAATTGTATCTTGTGTAAAATAATATTTTATTAAGTAAATTAAATATCATAATAACATTATCTTCACCCAATTGAATTTCATATGGTCTATAAAATCTTCCATTACCATTTATATATCACTTTTCCTTCAATAGTGACATTCATGGACCCTAAAGAATAAGAAAATATTGTTATCACGGTATTTGTCAAAAGCGTTAATGGGGTTTAAAACAAGGCTATAAGGATTAAAACATTACCAAAACTTGTATAAATATTATTGAATAATATTATTTTGAATTATCAACAGTGTATAGTCAAAATATATCAATTTAGATTCATTTGAAAATGAAAGATAATTAATATTAATTTTCGACTTTATGTAATTCCAAAGGTTATTCACCCCTCACAAATAGAAGAGACCCACATATCTACCCTTATTAACAATGTTTGAGAAAAATAGTTATGACACTATCTATCATAATATATTACTCTATATTTCCCAATATACTCTATCTACTTTTATTGAAGAAATACAATACTATAAATTCTTATGGTGTAAAATAAATGAGGTTTATCAATGAAGAGGTATAACTCTTAAACAGACACTTTAAATTTTATTTCCTATAACAGCTCATATAAATCTATTTATTCTATTATAAAATAATGAATTCAGTGTGTTAAATATGTTAAATTCTTTATTAAAATGATAGTAATACTATTATCCACCATATTTTCATTCTAAGGAAAAGAACACCTTCTGTGTGTACCTACAAATTATTATCTCCACATGGTGATGTAATTACTTTTTCATCACCATATTACCTGGATAGTTTAAAATATAAAACTAATTAATATATAATATATTAATATAATAATCAAAATTTTGGGGATGATGGAACAGTGATCAATGTAAAAGGACTCAAACTGTCAAACAACATATTTCATGAGAAACAAAATAGTCAATAATTGGAAATGATGAATTTAATAAGGAATTATTAATAAATGGGTGTTGAAATGTTTTAAGTGGAAAATAAATTATATTATAAGTATTAATATGATTATGTTTTAATATTATAAAAACGTTAAATTTATTATATATGAGTTTCTAGAGCTTATGATATAAGTCTGACATAAGGTAAGTGATTTACTTTTCAAATCCCATTTTAATAAAGATTTTTTATGATTGAATTTACTTTGATGAAATTCCATTATCCTTATTTGATAAAAAGACATTAATTTTATTATCCTAAAGTAATTCAATTAAATGTTCAGTGACAATACCATTTTCCACTATTTCATTCTTAAAATGATCAGAAAAATGATTTTAAGAAAATTGAACATTCTATCCTCTTTGACCAGGAATATTTTTCTTCCATATCCATGATTTTATTAAAAACTTTAAAAGAATTTTTTTTAATATTCCACTATTATTTTTAATGAAATTTTAACCCATGTTTTATCATTTTTTTTATTATTCAAAGGAATATTCTTATCATTTCTGAAATAGGTACTTGTAATATTTATTGAAAATGTGAATGGATTATTTTTACATACTCAGCAAGAAATAAATTTACCACTATAATGACCAATAAATGATTTTAAGCATACATTAAAATATTCTAGATTTATTTTTAATTAAAATTTATTTCATATTATTTTATGAATTTTTATGTTTTAAAAAAATTATTTCAAAATAAAATGGGCACTTTCCTCAAAAAATTATTTCGGTGATATTTTAAATACATTCATCATCTACAATAAAATCCTTTTATATTAATTATTTTTTACTATGTATATGATCCAATGATACCATCCATATTATTTGTCAATATGATTTATTGTTAGGATGTTGAAATATCAATGAAATATATTTTTATTTATAGTGCATAAGTTTTCATGGAATGATAAATGTTTTCTTAATCTTATAGAATACATTTGAATTGAAAATTAATATATGGGAGTGGGAATAGAATTATATACCCCACTAATGAATTGGGAAAATATTAATATTTTATGAGCTCAAGAGGTATACAAGATGTTAAAACAAACCCCAAAAAAGGTACAAAGGATGTTATCCAAATCCCAAAAGAGGGTATACGAGAGGTTATCCCAAGACCAAAGAAGGTAAAAGGGTGGTTAGTCCATCAATAACATGTGATTAATATCATTTTGGGTATACATGACATAATAGTTCTATGATTATGATTTTTCCTCACATTATTCAACACTTTCACTTAATGATCTTATACCAATGTTATTCTCTAATATATCATCTTATTTGAGTCCTTTATGATTCTTGTCTTGTGAATAACCTTTTGTTACGTCATGAATCATGATTATGAAGAATGTATTTTTTTGGTTTGGTTTTTAATGATAATATTGTGTTCAAATTACCTTAAACTCGGTTTTTTTAATGATTAGTGACATATCCCCTATTTACCATTACTGATCATTTGAGCTCACCCATTCTTGTGTTTCCTTTCCTATAGGAGATGAAGAAAGGTTTTAAGTATGATATTTATATGATTGGTTATAGTTATGTAGAACTTAGTAAGAGTTGATGTAGATATTTTATGTACATGTTGTTCATGTATCCATATTTCCTATAACACTAAACCTTTTTGGTATTTTCATTGTTCGTAATGATATGTAATTAATATTAATATAATATGATTTAAAATTTGTGTATGAAAAGTATTGGTCTCTATAGTTGGTATCCCATCAAGGATTGGCTATTTTTTGGTGACTAGGATGAGAGAAAACTAGTGAGAAACATTAGAGTATGCATATGTATAAAGGAATATTCTTATTTATGGTATAAAATAATGTGTTCAGCCCTTATAAATACATCCCTATATAGATACTTATTGGTTTGTGAGGGTGAGGAATAGATACACCTAGGGAAAATAACTCTGAATGGAGTGGATTTGGTATTAACTTCTTCATCACCAGTTCATGGTGAGTTTAGATATTACTATTAACCTTGATAGAGAGTCTTGGGGGATATTTTCAGGTAACTTCAAAATTACTTTACATACCAGTATGAAGGATTTAAATCGATGATAACCATGTATATACTAGTTTAAAACTAAAGTGCTATATATTAAAAGACCTTTTTACTGATTTATAAAATGTATAAATATTTTTCATGATTATATGATTTCCCACTATGATTATTAGTGCTCACACTACACTTTTTGGTTTTTTTCAGTGGTTGGATTCTAAAGGAACCATGTTAATACGAAATTTGATGTAAAATGAAATGATTATCTTATTGAGAAACCAAATATTTAAGGATATATAATTGAATATATTGTTTATATTATTACATAAACTTCTCAAGAAATGAGTCATACCTGTCTTACAGATGATAAAATGGAGGTGAAAATTCAATTGATTCCATCATAAGGCAACATCCACCTTCTTTTAGTGGGTCCACTGATCCATTACTTTTTTGAGAAATAGATAAGTACTAATAAAAAGATATTTTTGGTTCTTATAGGTATTGGAACATGAAAAAGTTATTTTTAATGTATCTTTTGGAATCTGATGGATATAAATAGTGTACTCTCATCAAGAATGTGAGGCAATAGAAAAAAATGAACTCTATCGAGTGGGATGATTAAAGAAGGTTATTTTCTAATAAGTACATTCGATACATTCTTCATATAAAAAGTATATAATTAATAACTTGAGGTAATGAATAACGATAATGAATCCATAAGTACATATGAGGAAAGTATTACAATACTTCTAAGGTACACTTATGGTATTATCATTGAACTAAAAATTATTATTTATTAGTTCTTTAGTGGATTAAGATCAATCCTCCAGTGGTAATAAGATAGTAAGGACTTAAGTAGTTGAGAAAAAATTTAATGTAATGCTAAGTTAGAAATAGGGATCAAAGTTACCTATAAATTTAATGGTTTTGATAATAAAATAAATATTTACTTAAAAGTAATTTTTAATAATATTATTCATGGGGAATATAGGATAATCCTTTCATTATTCTCAATATGTGGAAGAAAACATGGAGTGAATTTTCATAGAGGGACTATTAAATTATTTAAGTGTGTAAATTAAGTTCATCAAGAAACCAAATATCTATGTTATAGAAAGAAGTTACCTAACTGTATGAATAAATAAAATTATCCATAGAATGCACCACTCAAAATCTAGTTTTTCAAATAAATGTTGCATGGGAATTATGGAAACATGTTCTTGAAGTTAAAGTTTAATGGTGATGATATACCTTTAAAACCTCGTAATCCTTTAGGAAAAGAGAAACATAATGTGATCACTATCACCAATTTGGGGTTTGATAATTAAGTTTTCTAAGGTAAACATAACATCAACTATATAATTGTAAATGTATCATTTGATTCTAGATCTACCCACTCTTTTATATCTGATGATTTTTCTAAGTATATCAATATACCACCCAAAAAAATTAGATGTTTATTTATTAGTAAAATTTATAATGGGCTGATTATTGATTATAATGTTTATAATTATTCATCTATTGATGTTTGTGGGAATATGATTCCTAAAAACCTGTTATTCTCCCCCAAGGGAAATTCGATGTTATATTTTCCAGGCATACGGTTTCATTATATATATTCTATATCCATTATTGATGATGAGGAGTATAATTTGACATTCTAAACCAAGATAGGATTGGCTATGCATATAACGATAAAAGAGATATTCCAATGGAAATGAAATCCATTTTATGGGTCTCGATTCTTATTTAAAAGTGATATTTATCACTATTTAATGATATTATACTCTACCTCAAAGATATACCAATTATTTATATTTTATTTATGTCTTTTAAAAATAATTTCCTAGTCATCCACTGAATCGTTATGTTGATTTTTTAGTATAACACATACATTGTGCTAAAACTCTTTTAAAGACTCTATGCAGAATGACCATAATTGAGTTTCGTGAATTATAGAATCAACATCAGGAAAATCTAGATAATGGATTCATTTGTCAAGGTGTTTCACCCTGGGGTGAACCTATTGTATTTATAAATAAGAAATATGTATCAATGCAATTCTATAATGATCATTGAGAATAAAACCTGGTCACAATCAAGGATAGGATTCATCTTCATGAATTGATGATTTTTTTGATCAATTATAAGGGACTCATTATTTCTAAATGACTGCTCTTCAACCACGATGGTATCAATAGATGAAAAAAAAATTTATGATATACTCATGAAAACATTCCACATGTGGTATAGATGCTATTAATTTATATTGATACCATTTTATCTTACTAATTCATCCATTGTCTTCATGGATTTTATGAATGTAATTTTACATATTACCATGCTAAATTTGTTCAATATTTTATAAAGAATATTATTATATACTTTTTGAGAAAGAAAGATCATGAAAATCACTTGAGAATTGTATTGAAGACCCTAAAGATAAGGTATTTGAAAACATTAAGAAGTGTTCATTTTTTCCTACAGAAGGATTTATTTTTGGGTCATACAATCTCATTTGAGTGAATATATACAGATCCATCAAGGATATAAGTTATAGATCATTATCCAAGACCAACCACTATGAATGAGATTTATTTTCTTATTGTGTTGAATAGATATTATCAATTAATTATGAAACAAATTTAATGGATATATAATCCAAAAACCATGTTAAATCAGAAGTGATTCATGTTCCTTTCAATACATGAATGTGTGGAAAATTTTAAGGATCAGAAAAGAATGTTAGTCACTACACTTGTGATCAAACTACCATGTAGTGGATAAGGGTCTCTGGTATATATTGATACATCAAATAATGGACTAGGGTTCATCTTCATGCAGAATGATATGGTGACAGCTTATGCCTCACAACAATTGAATTATTGTGAGAAAACTTACATTAATCATATTTTTGAGTTGGGTATAGTAATTTTTCATTAAATATGGGTAGGAATTATATCTACATAAAATGGTGTGACATATGTATTAATCCAAAATATTTAATGTATATATTGACTTGGAAAGAGTTGAATATGGTTTAATGGTTTTGGTTGTAGTTGATTAATGATTAATATTCTTCAATACGCTAACTCACTATGAAGGAGAATAAGGTAGTTGTTGCTTTGAGTTAAAAGGATCATCCAATATTATCTATGATGAGGATCCCAAAAGAAAAAATATTTCTTGAATTACAATGGATAGATAAAGAAATACTTAAGGGGAAAATATTATCTTTCTCAAATGAGTGTTCAACTATCTATCCATGTGATGATAAAGGAAGCCCAAAATGAAGATATAGAGACGTAAAATAAGTGGATAAATATTCTCGAGTTAATCCTTAATTTTGATTGAATGATTCGGTTCATGAACTATGTATGTGTCATTTTAGCACCAAAATTTATGAATCAATTGTTGGATACACCTCATAGCTCATCATTCTCTATTCATCCTATAAATATAAAGATATATTGAGATCTAAAATAAAATTTCTAATGGGACAACATAACGAAATATATTGATGTGTTTGTATCTTGGTTCTGGGTATGTTATCGAGTTAAGTATAATAGATAGAAGTATAAGGTTATTTTATAACCATTAACCACATTATAATGGAAATAATAAAACATAACCATGGATTTTTTACTTAGAATCCCCAAAACATATAAAGGCTTTATCTAGGTTGTAGTGAACCTACTTATTAATTCAAGATAATTCATTTATATTTGATAAGATTTATCTGTTTATCATCTGGAAAGAATATACATTAATTAAATTGTAAGGTTTCATGGATTACTACATTCTATTATATTTGATATAGATCAATGTTTTACCTCAATGTTCTGGTTAAGTCTTCCACAAGATATGGATACATAGTTTTTTTAGTACTACTTATCATCCTTAGATAGATGGATAATCTGTGAGAACCATTAAAACCCTAGAGGATATATTGATATCATATTCTCTAGGTTTTAAATTTGGTTGGGATCAGTGCATTCCTATTATTAAATTCTCTTATAAAAATATCTTTCACATTAGCACTTAGAAGGGTCTTTATGATTCCTTATATGGAAGGAATTATAGAACTCTAATATGTTTGGATTGACTTAGATAAATAAATATATTGGGACCAAATCTAAATAAGGAAGTGGAATATAAGTTTAGATATATTCAGAAGAACATCAAGGCATCTTAGATTTGAGCAAAATTTTATAATGATAATCATCAAAGTGATTTGGAATTAGAGTTTGGTGATAAGTAATTCTTACAATTTTCACATGGAATAAGGTAATGTGATATGGAAATAAGGGAAATATGAGAACTAGGTATATTTTTTTCCTTCAAGATTAATCATTGAGTAGGGACTATAGATTCTCACTTAGAACATGCACTAAACCTCACTCAAGTTCAAAGTGTGTTCTATGTATGTCTCATAAAAAAGTACATAATTGATCCTTCACATGTTCTGAACTTATAGGTTTATCCTCTAGATCATGATATTTATGATGATGAACTATGTATAGAAATCTTATGTCATAGAGTTAAATTGATATAGACTAAGCAACTCACTATGTTAATGTTATCTAGAGGAATCATAAATTCAATTATTCTATATGGGAACAAAGTATGTGATGAAAAAGATATATCATCATTTTATTGTATCAAACTGAATAAATTGGGAGAGAAAAACACATTTTAAGTGGGGTAGAATGTAACAACCCAAAATTTTATAGTTGTTTCCCTTAAAATAGGCTTAATGTATTTGATATCTTCTTTTACATTAAACACTAATTGTAAATGAACTGTGTTACACTATTGAACTATTATTATTATGTGACTTTTATTATATTTTCATTGAGTTGGAGGCTATGAATATGTGTTACTAAAATATGAAATATATTTACAATGTTCATTCAAATAAAAATTTATTGGTTAATGCTTTTTCAATAAGAAATACATTTTTTGTAAATTCATTTTATGCCTCAAAAATAATTTTTCATCATAAATTGATTCTATTGTTTTTTCTAATAAAAATATTATAATACATTTCCACCAATTCAAGAAAAAAATATAAAAAAATATTTTTAATATTTATAATTTTGACGATTAAATTTTTAAAAATGTCCCTTTTATATTTAGTCATTATGAATTGTAATCATGTTAAATTTTTATCACCTTAGTAGGGGTAAAATAAGAACAATAAGGCTAAGACTATATATTAAGACGTATAAATCTCAAGTAACTATTGTTTCCTTATTTAATGAATAGAATTAATCCATGATGATCCATTTCTTAAAAATCTAGTAACTCGATGCCATTTTCATTTTATTATGACCATTATATTATTTTATGTAATGAATAAATCTAAAATGTCAACCTCTTTCTTTTAAAAACTCTAATATTTTATCATAGAGATAAAAAGATATTGGGTTATAAATGGTTTTTTTAAATATTAGTCAAATATTTTTATCATGTTAATTTATTTTTAATTTAGTGGTGGAATATTTACGTTAAATGTGTATGAAATGTCGGTACAATACATGTAAAAGTAATATAAAACCCAAATAATTTTTTTTGAAAATATGAAAAGTTATACCATTCTGATGAATTATTGTGTTAAATTATTTTTATGGATAAATATATCATATTTGTGAAGTTTGAAGAGTTTTTATTTGAAATAAATTTCAATATTATTTCCTACAATGTCAATTTATTTTAATATTCAAGAAAATAACGTTTAGGGTATCTTTAGTTAAATAATATTTTTTAAATGAGTTAATATTATAAAAATATTATATTTGGAAAATATAAAGGGATATAGTGTAAAAATAGTCAATTTCTTCCCATGGGTCACTTTCCCTTTTATGGTTTGATTTTTTACCTCTAAAGAGTAAATAACATTGGCATCATTGTTATTGTAAAAATGATTAATGGGGGTTTAAACTAATATAAAAGGGATAAATCAGAACTTAAATATGTCTATATATTCTTGGATAATATTTTTTCAACTTATAATCATCCTATATTATAATTATATTAATGTTCAGTTACTTGAAGTAGAATATTGATTTATATTTATTTAATACTTTCAGTAATTTCAAGGGTGACCCTACCCTAACTTAAAAAATTGGATGTTCACTCCTCCCATGTTGATAATGTTTGAGAAAAATATCTCAAAAAAAATCATATCATAATATAATTCTAGATTACTTCTATAAATCCTATGGCATCTACTATTTCTAAAATACCTTCCTTTCAAGGTGTAAGGTGTAATCTGAATGGGGTTTCTCAAAGAAGATTTATAACTCTTAAACAGGTACTTTCAATTTTATTTTTTATTATGCCTCGCCAATATATATGGTATCCATTAATAAATAATAAATTCAATTTATTAAATATAAATTATTTTTATTATGATTATTTATAAACCATTATCCACTTCTTTCTATCCTACAAAAAGAAAAAACATCACTCAAGCATATGTATGGCTTATCATCTCCACAGTGTTGTGTATTTCATTTTTATCACCATTTTTATTGAGTGGTTATATATATATATATTAATATATCTTTTAATTATATATTGATAAATGTTTTTCGATATAATGGACCAATTATCAAAATAAAGGGATTAAAACATCTGAACTGAAACTTTCATGAGAACAAAAAACAGTCAACACCAAGATACAATGATTTTAATAAGGAACTATTAATAGGTGGGTTTTGAAAAATTTTAAGTGCATAATAAATTATATTATAAGAATTGATATTTTTCTAGTATAAAATTATAAAAAAAATTAATGTTATTATATAGTACGTTATAGAGATTACAGAGAGATTTAGACTTGGTGTAAGGGATTTTTTCTTCAATCGTATTTTAATTGATATTTTTTATGCATGAATTTACATTGAAGAAATATATGATAATTTTTTAAAAACATCATTTAATTTTATTATAATATATTTATTCAATAATTTTCCACGTAATAGATCCACTTTCATCTATTTAGTATCTAAAATTGTTAGATAAATTATTTTAAGAAAAGTATACTTTATTTCCACTTTGGTTGGGCATCTATTTATCATGTGTCCATGCTTTCTTTAGAATGACATCAAGAATATTTTCCCTATTATCTCATGATTCTTTATGTAATTTTAACCATTTATTACTTAATATAAAATTTTTATGAAAGTATATTCTTTTCTTTTTTTGAATGAGGTACTTTTTACTTTTTATTTAAAATGTGAAAGGAATCATTATTTTTTTCCCTCCATATAAAGTAAATGCATGTTTTTAGGGTATTCAATAATTTACAGATTCCTTCAAAATATTACACTATATTTTAAAATAAGCAAAATTAATTAATATTTCAGAGTTTTTTATATTTTGAATATGTGATTTCAAAATGAAAAACCATATTTTCCTCATGAAATATTCCATTGATCTTTTAAAGAAATTTTTCATTAATGATAATACTCATTGATGTTGATTATTTTTTATTGGGGATATGATATAATGATACCATCTTTATTTTTTCTATTTTTGTTTTACAATTGTGATGATGAAATATCAATGAAACTAATTTTCTTTTCTATGGGTTGAGTGATGATGGAATGATAAATGTTTTCATGATCTTATAGAATAAATTCAAATGGGCAATGAAAATGTGATGTTTATTCAAAAAAATATATAGACCTCTAATAAATTGGGTAAAGTTGATTTTTTTTAGATTAAAGGGTACTTGGGATGTTATCCCAATGCTAAAACTAGGTAAACAAGAGGTTATCCTAAGGTTAAAAGAGGGTGCATGGTAGGTTATCCCAATCCCAATATTGGTACATGGGAGGATATCCCGAGAATAAAATGTGATGAATTTTTTAATGGGTAACCTTCATATAACACATATATGGTTATGATTTTGTGACACTTTATGCCATTATTTTATGATGTGATTTTATGCCTATGTTATGCTCTCATGGATCATCTTCTAAGATTCCTTTATTATTCAAATCCTATGAACATTAATGTTTTATACCATGACTGATGATTATGATCAATTAATTGATGGGTATAGTATTCACATGTGTAGCTTATTTTATCATTCCATTTTCACCATTTTATGGTTAATTAATCAATGGTGTATCTATTTTTACCCTTACTTAGTATCTGATCGTACGCTTTCATATGTTCCCTTTTTCCCAAGATATGAAGAACGATTTTAAATATAATACTTCTTAGAGGTGTTTTAGTTGTTAATAACTTAGTTGAAGATGATATAGATATTTTTTTACCATTTTTTTATGTATCAATGTTTCAAATAACACTAAATGTTTGTGTTTCTTGAATGAATCGTAATGATATATAATAAAAATTAATATAAAAGAATGTAATATTTATGTATAAAATGTATGGTTCACTATAGGGGTGATATTAGGCTCAAGGATGTCATATAGATTATTGTAAATTTATTTATTTATTATATTACTTTTGTATTTTGGGTTAGATTGGATGGAATCCAACACATTTTTTTGACTGAATATGTTTCAAATTCATTATTATCATTGATGATGTCTATTATTGATTTTATGTACTTTATGTTTATTTATTATGTATGATGTTTAGGTTATTTTTATCAATTATTGAACACATTAATATGGTGTTATAGTCCCTCCATGGTATTACCATAGACCCCATCTACTATTCATAAGCCTCTTGTGTATAGGGAGGAATTATTAAGGCCATAGTGACTACTCCTTGGATCCAGTCATCACTTGGTGGTAATAGTTTGGGGTTAAACCTTATTAAACGGGATGTTCATTGAGGAATAAATCTATTTAATTTATGGTCTTCTACTAAAACCTTCTTCAATCTCTGATTAGTTGAACCTATTCAATAAGAATGAATATTTATGTTATTTAAACATATCATATGATTCATGATACACTTGAACTCTCTCTTAGGAGGAAACCCTGAGAAGTCCTCATGAAAAAGAATAGAACTAGTCTATAATAGGTGCTAATATGGATTGTAATATATCTTTATATACTAAAAATTATTAAAAACTATTTGGAAGACATCCTCAACTAACCCATTTTCAGATCTGGAATCATTTTACTATAGATCTCACTCTCTAAAATAGTTCTATCAATTACCCACAGTATATGTGAAATATTCCATTCAAATATAGATATCATAGTGTTCTTGATTGTAATTCAAAAAATACATCCAAGGAATTACATAAAAATTATACATCTTAAATATGAATAAATACTAGTGAGTAATAAGCCCAATATTAATGGTAGTACACTCTGTATATATCTAAATACCCTCTGATCACACAGCTAAGGGAATATCAATAGTCATTACACCATAATGGTACTCAAAAACCTAACATAGACCCTAAAAACTAGGAACAAATAACTGAACTCCATTATCATATTTCATACAAATTAGAATACAAGGTAGATGTATAAAACCACAAAATTCTAATATAAGAACATTGTATTTGATAGAATATAGGACACACAAAACCAAGTGTAGAAGGGAATATAAAATCATGATACATTACTATTTATTTAGTATTATTAATAAATTCAATATAATATATTTATATAAATTCTCATGATAATGGTTTTAATTAGAATTACACGCAACAACAATATTCTTCGAAATCTTCTGTAACACGCAATAACGAGTTTTACCAAACAATAATATACTATTAATATTTTTATTTAATTTGATATATATTGCTTATTCATTTGTATGAAGGGAAAGAATATGATTAAATAAATTATAAAAATATTTAGTTTACTAACATTTATTGGTTATCAATTTATTATAATTTCCAATAATTTTCATTTGAAAGAAAATAAAATTATTTTTTTTGGAAAACCCATATTTTTTTAGGGGAAGTTTAGTCATGCTTAGTACATATAATTTGAAATTACTTTTTAACACTTTTATGAAATTTATTTGATAAAATGAAATAAATTTTTGATTTTTGAATACCAATATTTCCTTAGAGTTATTTTTTTTGATATTTTTATGAGAAGTTTCAATTTTTTTAATAGTGAAAATAATCGATTTTAATTGAAAAATGCCTTTTCATCTAAATAATTTATAATATTGAATTATATTTTTAATGTTTTTTGAAGTAAAAAATTGGTTCAATAATACTTATATAAATCCAATTTATGTTATTTAAATCAATTTATTTTTAAATTGAGATATAAAACCTTTGTGAACTTTTAAACATTTTCCCTTTAAAACTCACTTTCTCGTCACATATATGGGATTAATATTAAATTAAATTATTCTACATTTGTAAATTTAATTTGAAAAAAAGGATTAATTATTTGGAATCATATTAATTTATAATTAATAATAAGGGGACTTTTTTTATTAAAGTGAATATTAAATGCATTCGAAATTAATTATTGAGACTAAGGTAAAAATTTATTCATAGAGTGGGTTAAACTAAAATTATGAGAGTGAAAATGAAATAATATATTATCCAAATTTTATTGAATGAGTTTATTTGGAACCTTTAAATAAAATTATTGGAAATATGGAATTTTATTTCTACTTTATTTTTAATATGACCGATAAATAATTTATGAAAACAAAAAGAGAAAGAAGAGACCTTTATACATTTTAATGTCTATAATAATTTGGGATATGGAAAAAACAATATTGGTTCAGTTATACGTATTATTTTAAAATATAAATGCTTTTTTTCATCATAATAATTTATGATTAATTATTTGTGACAAATTAATTACTAAAAATGATTATGAAATGAAAACATCATAAATAATTAGTTAATTAAAAATAAAAGACCTTATACTAAAAAAATAAATGTGAAGTTAGTTGAATGAATTATTATCTTCCTTTATTTTTATACAAATATATAATGTTACATATCATTGAACATATTTTATTCTAATTCAATTATTTTATTAATAAATTTAAAACAAATTTAAATGAATAATGTTGAAATTAACATTAAAGTTCTTTTATGATAAATACTAATTTATTGTGTGATTTAAAATTAATAAAAATATTATATGATAAAAAATTATTTTTAAATGATAAAATATATTAACTATTTACCATTAATGTACCAATTTTTTTTTATAATGACTACTTTGACCTCAAAATAGTAAAGACATTGTTATCATGATTATAGATAAAATGGTGTTTTTGTACATTACATGCGCTTGTGTTAAGGATAATTTCAATAGAATATAAGATGTATATTTTAAAAATTATATATCATATTTATAATCAAAATTTAGAAATTATTTGATAATTATCACTTTAATTTACACTTAATTGATTAATAAACTTGGATAGAAAACTAGTTACTGTAGTGAAAACCTAAAATGGAAAAAGATAGGAAACATAATATTTAAGGGAAAATTTTCTAAAAATGTGTTTTATTTGGTAGTGGAATAGTTTATCGGAAATATAACCCTTAAAACCCATTAATTATCAATTTTTGGGCCACTTTTGGAAACAGTGACATCATAATAGTCAATAATTTTGAGTATTTACAATAATTACTCTCCTCAACTATAAATGGTCACTCGCTCCCATAACTTCTTCACACATTCACAACTCGTTGGTTTCTAAAATACTTACACAAATAAATTCCCAATTTACCTCCCCTCAACTTATAATATGTATTTTTTGGCAAGAATCCAATTTAGGAAAGCTTTAGTTCAAACCTATGATAGATACTTGATAAAATTAATGTTCCTCAACAAGCAACTTTGTTTTACTTTTTTTAAAACACCTTATATTCATATTAGAACATGATGACATAATGATATTAATATATTCATTATAATTGGATACTATCAAAAAAATTACCTTAAACAACCTATAACTCCATCAAATGAGATATGAGATCACTGTTTATTCGTACAACTGACTACAACCTTGCGAACTATGTCATTCATTTTTTCCATATCCACCTATCAAGATTGAGAATTATGATGGATATAATGAATATATATGATATTAAAAAACTTCTTATGCTTATGGATAAATTATATTTTATATTGATTATTACTATCCATTCCATAGGAGATATGATAACTTCACTCATGTATACATCAGACTCCCACCAAGAGAAGCAATGTGATTTGACTTTTACTAACGCTTCACATAGAAGGTGATAAATATAGAGTTAATAATTATTTTTAATCTAAATGTAATAATTATTATATTAAAGACATATTTGTTATTCTAAAAAGATAATATACACCATTTTATTTCTTTCCTTTTCATCTACATAAATGTTATAACATTGTTCATGTACATGTGGACTACCGCCTTCACGAAGTGACGTGACTCTCTTTTCATCACCACACCACATGTATGATATATATAAGAATATAATATGTTATATATGATATTATTATTATTATTTCCTATTAAAATATTACTTATCTTTTTTCCATGATGATCATTGAAAAATAGAAACGTTACTCATGAATAAGTATGGCCAACCGTCTCCATGATCATACCAATCTTCATTTTTTTTAAAAATCATTCATTATTGGTTTTAAAAGTAAATTTTGTGTAAAAATATGATAAATATATCATAATTATAATTTTTATATGCTGTAAATATAAAATATTCTCATGAACCAAAACTTTCATAACAAAACAAAAATAACAAAAAATTTCAATTAACACCTGAAACGATGAAAATAAAGAAAGGCTATTGATGAAATAATGATAAGATGTTGTAAAATGATAATATATGATATAATAAATATTAATAAATTTATATAATATGTTAATAAAATGTTTATAACCACTATTAAGTATGTTAAATCATGTTCAACTAGAAGAAAGTGTAAGGTAAGTGATTTATTAACTAAATTTCCACTCACTGGGTTGAACCTATAATTCATTGATTAAGTCATAATAAGATTATCTTTATATTGAATTTTCATTATACTTCTAAATTCTTAATTTTTTATGTGGAATTATAGACCATATAGAGAATCTATCCACTTATTTGTTCTCACATTAACATTCTGGTCCTTCTAAGGGTTAATTTCAAAATTTCATTCTAATCAATATAGTTTATTATTGAAAATTAGTTGAATAAAATTTACATAAATATTTATGTATAAATATTTTTATTATTTTATCCTCTATTTATTAATTATATTTACAATTAATATTACCAATTTTTCAGCCTTTTGTACATAAAATGTTTTTTATTTTTTTTAAGAAATCCCGACTGCATTTCTATCGTCGATCAGAAATATATTTCCTTCTAAAACCATGTTTTATAAATATGTTTTAATTTGTTATAACCTTTTAAAAATTAGTTATGAAATTAATTTACCCTATTTTTTATATTTACTAATTTTCATGAAAATAATCTTCTGGTTTTTTTAACATGTTACTTTTCTAACTTTTTTAAAACGTAAAAGTAATTTTATTTTTACATTGTATGGAATATATAAAATTAACCTCAATAAATTTTTTGATAATTCGTTTTAATATTTACTTGTATATGTTTGCAAAACTTTTTTTTATGTTGTGAAAATTCATATTTTTTTAAAAAAAAAATTCAAAGAAAAGTAATTTGAAAATTCTTTATATTTTAAAAAGTGATTTTTATAATGACAATAATATTTTTTCCAAGAAATGTATTTAGAGATATATATATGTTATTTCAATTGTAACAACTCAAACTTTTATTAATAAAAATTATTCTTGATCTAATTAAATGTCTTATTATATAAAATTGATATACAAAACATATTCACTTCCATGGTTTTATGTTTTTGTATTTCAAAATAGTGTTAAGAATTATTACCATTGAAAATATAGTTATTGAACAGTGACCACATAATTAGTATAAATATAGGGCTTTAGAAAATCAAATTCACCCAGACAAAGGACGTGATGGCCTCATCTTGTAGAAATGATCTGTATGAAACCCATTTTTTGAGCTTATAAAGGAGGTGGAATCATGGGATTTTCTCTTGACCAAGCCCAATCCTAACTTCAACACGTTATGCTTGACTAGAACCACCTATGGTTAAAGTGGAAGTTACTAGAGATTACCTCCCAAGCGATGTTATATGATCCACCCAAAGAATTTTTCACCATCACGCACCATACCCATAGGTATTTTTTGGGTGTTATAAAGGTTTATGTCACCTAACCCTAGCACTATGATTATATGAATTATTTTTTGTATGAAATAAAAATTATACATTCATTTAATTATTATTACATTGAGCACAAATAGTATTTTTTAACTAATATTTATATTCAATTAAGAAATGTATCTAGATGAAATAATTGATTGTTGAATTAAATAATATTTTAATAATATATTATTACTAAAATAATTCTTTTTAAATATAAATGAACATATAATTTTTATGAATAGTATTGTAATTTTTATTATAATTTTAAAGATGTTTTTGTTAAGACAGATAAATTTTCGATAAATGTCAGTTTTTATTTTAAATATAAAATATATAATATTTATAAAATTATTTATATAAAATGAATATTTTTTTTATTTAGGATGTAAATATTATCTAACGTTAATTGTTTCATAATTTTCAGAGACGCTAGAATTTTAGTGTAAAAATTAAATACCATTTAAATATATAATGTTTTTTATGACAACATAATGACCCAATAGTGATGTAATAAAATTTTATAAATTTTTTTTTCATCCAATATATTTTTTACCTTTAAAATAATGTGATTTAAGATTTTTTGGATTTATTTTATGGTGCCTTATTGGACCGTCCAAGTCTTGTGAGACATTTTAACTTTTAAAATGATTTCCTTTTGGTTGCGACTCACCTCCTAATAAGAAGGCCTTATATTTTAATAAGTTCAGCCATTAGCCTTATAAAATAATTTTTCCCAATACCCTTTGGTAAATACCGTGTACAAAAACCATGGGTTGGTTTTTAGTTTTTATTAGTTTAATGTGTAGTGCCCAAAAACTAAATAATAAAAAATTTCTTCTCCTTTCATATATAAACTGACTCAATCTCCCATTCCTCTTCACTAAGACCATTTGGAGATTGGAAAACCTCTGATCTCCTCTCTTTATAATCCTCCTATGTCTCCTCAATCTCCCAAAAATCCTCTCTCATGCCTCTCCGAAGCCTTTGGGATCACACCTCCAAGTAAGGGTTTTCTTTCTCTCTCATTTTTGTCTATGTTTATTTATATTGGAATAACCATGTATTTTAAATTAAAAATTATGGGGTATGATTTATCACCTCCCCTATACTTTCCTCTTTATGTTTTAAGGATTAGATACCCCATTCTCTCTAATTAATTCCTCCCATGTACACATGTTTTCATGCCGAAATTCTGTACAGGATTTCACTCTCCTCATTTACATTCAAGAAAATGTTTTTTAATGGTTGGGGCTGAAGCCTCAATTATTATAAAATCAATGCAAATACCTCTTTAAACTTGGTAGGGGGTTACCCATTACATAGCCCAAATGCCCAGTGGGCATTTAGCCCATTACATGGCCCGTAGGCCCAAATTTTTGTCCCAAAGCCCATTCTGTGAATAGTACTACTACAGTACCAGCATACTATAGTACCTCATAGTACCTAACCACCGCAGCAGTACCCTACTGCCCATAGGCCAATATTTTTTTCCCAAAGTCCATTCTGTGAATAGTACTGCTACAGTCCCGCCTGCTACAGTACCACACAGTACCCTACCATAGCTATTGTACCATACCACCGCTACAGTGACCTGCCGCCATTGCTACATGGTTGCGGCTGCTACAGTACTACTACCGTCTGTTTCTAAGGGGTTTTGAACCCCCGTTTTTCATATAGGATTTTGAGGCACTTATCACTAAGAAAAACCCCAACTACTTCAACTAATTGTATTATATTATGAATATAAATTCAATTAAATATGTTGGTACATGAATCTATATGATCCCATTAATGATCATTTCAGGTAAATACGATGAGATACCATTTTCTCTCATCAACCATTTTTATTAATTCTTATGTCAAATTGTTAAGCGGTTGAAATTGCACCACGATTTTCAAATCCAAAGTAATTGTGTAGTTAATAACATTCCCATATCTCTATCAAGGGGTTCACCTTTTGGAACATTTACTTATTGATTATATAGTTTCATGTATGATTTACACATTTTTTTATTGCAGAATAAATGATGATGTTTAATGAATCCATGTCGTATGATCTATGTGGAACACTTATGCATGAAATGAAATGATTAAGAATGGTATGCCTAGATAGCACTCCAATGCATTGGGTAAAGATTAGTATCATGATCTGTTAAGTGAAATGATGTGTTTTTAATTATAATTCACGTTCAATGATTTTTTAATCATAGTCCATATAAAATGATCCTTGTATCATGCCAATATCATGTTACGTGTTGTTGCAAAATTTCCATGTTATGACAATCATCCTATATCATCCCTTTATGTTCATGTTTCTCTTGTGATACATTGATATGCACATTGCCTAGAATGTACTATATTATTCATATTATTACTTGATTACTAATTTAGTGGGATTTATATCTCACCATTTTCTTATCCATGTCCTCATGTAATCCCATTCAATTCTAAGTATGAAGGAATGTTGTGGTCATGTAAAAGAATTTTTTGATAAAGATTTTGTGTTTTATGTTCTAAGTTGTTATGTAACGTTATTAATTTTCCCAATATAGTATACCTATGAATACTCAAAGTTTTCTTCCGTGAATGTTAATGTAATAAAGTATGTTTATGTGTGTAATAAAGAGAAGGGCTGTTATAGTTGGTATCAGAGGATAGGTTATTTATTTTTGGGATTAGTATTAGGAAACCCTAGTGAATGCCTTAAGGATAAGACAAACTATAATAAAAAAGCATCACTAAATTTTGGTGTGTATAGAGTAAGTGGTTTATCAATCAAATAAATCTCTCTCTAGATATGAACAAATAAAGGTCACTCTGGCATAGATGTATCTAGTGGTAAACTCCAAAAATTCCGCTTTGTGCTAGACTCGAACATGAACTGGTGCACGACAACAGGCCTTTCTGCACTATTATTTACGGCACTCTTGGGGGATATTCTTTATTAATTTCTGAATCTTAGTATGAACAACTATTAAAGGGAATAATAGAAATCCCCTAAGGATATATGTAGGGAATTGGATCCTGGATATCATAGATTCATGCCTATAAGTAAAAAATATATATGTAATTTATAAGTTATCCATTTTTTTAATTTGATTCACCTTTATATTTTACCCATAATGTTCCTTTTATTCCATCCAATGGCCGATAATAGGAGGACTTGGGCTAAAAAATGATGATAAGATCAATGTGAAGACTATTATAAAGATATTCCCAATTTAATAGGAGCGGTAATCACAAACTTTGTCACGATAATCTCTTTGTTAGCTCATGTTTCGAATAGAAACATGGATCAAGAAGAACATTCAACCCCCACCCCTAAAGAAATATTCTCAAACAAGGTCTTCATGAGACAAAGGCCTCTTACTTTTAATAGATGATTTGATCCCTCAATTTCCGAAAATTGGATCAACTCCATTGAAAAGATCTTTTCCATCCTTCAGTGTTCTGAACAAAAGAAGTTTGTTTTGGCAGAATTTCACATGGAGAGTGAAGCTAATAAATGGTGGACATTGATCAAAAATATGAATCCTAAGGATGATATTGTGGAATTGGAATGGAATTATTTCCAAAAAAAAATTTTGAAAATTATTTTCCTTGCACCCTCCAACTAAATATGGAAAGGTACTCCCTTTCCCACAAGCAAAAATGTGACGAATCCATTGGATCATACAAGGCAAAATTCCCAAGGATGGAATGATACACCTCCAAATTTTTCATTACCCACAAATACAAGGTTGACTACTTTTTTGGTGGGATAAAACCATGTCTGTGGAGATCCCTAACGATCTATGACTTTGATAGCTATGATGAAATTGTCTGATGTTCCCTCAGAGTGGAAATAGAGATCGATGAATCTCAGGGGTATCATGGGGATAAGAAGCGAAATGAAGACTCTAATTCTAGCAGTCTGATGGATAAGTCCAATAGTGCCAAGAAATTCTAGTACCCCACATGCCAAAGCTATAGAAAGAAGCTACTTGGAAATTGCCTAAAGGGGGTTAGGAAATTCTTTAGGTGTAGAAGAGAAGGGTGTATGGACATTAATTGTTGTCAGGAAAAACCCACTACTATGATAGAGGAGAGTAAGTCTCCATTTGACCCTAAATTCACTATTCATTACTTCAAATGAAAATAACCAGGGCACTTTACAAACATGTGCCCTAAGACAAGGGTTTTCAGAGGAAACCAACAACCTCCAAGGAAATAAGGGTGAGATTTCCCATCACTACCATCGAAGAAAACCCTGATAATGAAGTGGTGACAGACACACTATTTATTCATTCAACAGTAGAAAATGAAAATTTCTATTCTTTTTTTCAAATTATTTTATATCCCAAATGTTTTGTAAAAAAATCACAACACCAACAAAAATTATGGATGTAGAGATGTCAGTGAGAATAGAAAATGGGGCAATCATTGAATCCAATAAATATAACTCCCCCTATCAAAATTTTTTGTATTGAACTTCCCAGTGAATATCATCATGCTCTCTCTGGTGGGATTTGGTGCAATTATTTTCATGGATCAGTTTTCCCAATATAGATCCAACATAAATTCTTGTGGGAGGGAAATCACTATCTATATAAAAAATCGACCCTATTCTTTATAAGGGAAATGGGGAGGATGAATCTTCTTTATCACCATCATCTCAAGAGTGGATATTATTCCACTATGAGCATGCATATCATTCTTAGATTATTGAGTCTAAGGAAGAAACCATCATTGAATACATGCCAATTGTGGTAGAATTTGTTGAAGTGTTTTTCTAGGAATTTTCTAGTCTTCCTCTTATAAGATATGATGAATTCCAGATTGATCTTATACCCGGGGTGTTGGTAATAACCAAGACCCCATATTGAATGGATGTTTTGGATCTTGAGGACATAAAAAAACAAATACAAGAGATTTTGGATAAAGTGTTCATATGCCCAATTGCTTCACCATGGGGTTCCCTAGACCTCTTCCTCATGAAGAAGGATGGTTCAATGTTCCTTTTCATTGATTATCATGATCTCAAAAAAATCACATTAAATAAAATAAATCCCCTGTCACGAATTGATGACTTGTTCGATCAGCTATGTGGAGCACAATAATTATGCAAGGTGCATCTATGTTCAGGATACTACCAAGTAATGGTGAAGAAGGAGGGTATCCCCAAGACTACTTTTTGTACAAGGTACGTGCAATATAAACTCATAGTAATGCTTTTAGGACTCTCTAATACACTATAAATATTCATAGAATTGATTAATAGAGTCTTTATAGATTACCTCGACAATTTTGTAGTAGTCTTTATAGGAAATATTATAATATACTTCAAAACCAAGGAGGATTATGTGGAAAATCTAAGCATTGAACTAGAGACCTTGAGAAAGGATAAGATCTATGTAATGTACCATTAGTGTGAGTTTTGGTTGAAGGAAGTCTCATTATTGGATCATATCATCACAATCAATGGGATATCTATGGATCCCTCCAAGAAAAATGCAATTGAGGGATAGCTGAGGCCAACATCTATGAAGGATAACTGTAGCTTCCTAAGGTTAGCTGGATATTTTCACCGATTTGTGAGAAATTTCTCATGATGGTCAGAACCAATTACCAAGCTAACTCGGAAGGGATTCAGTTTTTCATGGAGTGTTGAATTCGTAGAGAGCATCACGGAGTTGAAAACAAGGCTTATCACTACACCAATGCGCACACTACCCACAACTGGAGAACTTTTTGTGGTTTTCAGTGATGCTTGAAGAAGGGCTTGGGTTGTGTTTTAATGAAAAATGACAAAGACATTGCCTATACTTTATGGTAATTTAAAATTCTTGAGAAAAAATATCTAGAACATGATCTTGAGTTGGATGTAGTAATCATTGCTTTAAAAATTTTGTGACCTTAACTTTTTGGGGAGAACATTGAAATATATACGGATCACAAAAGCCTCAAGTATATATTCACACAGAAAGAGATTATTAAGCACCAATGAAGATGGTTATATCTGATCAAAGACTATGACTGCTCAATTAACTACCATCCAGGGAATGAAAACAAGGTGGTAGATTCTCTAAGTAGAAAAGATCCAAAAACTATTTCATTGATGAGAATTTAAAATGATACAGTCTTCATAGATTTGATGAAGATGGACATGGAAATCATAAAAAAGTTAACATCATCAATCCTTTCACAAATGATTTCTCAATTGTCTCTATTCGAAAGGATAAAGGATTCTCAAAAGTATGATATGAGAATTCAAAAGAAAGTAGAAACTATCAAAAAATGGGGAATCCACAGATATCAATGTTAATGAAGAGCTAATGGTGAGATTTGGGATAAGACTATGTGTTCCATAAAATATAGAGTTAATGAATGATCTTTTTGATGATGCACATAGTTCAAATTTATTCGGTCGCACAGGAAACAAAAAGATGTATCGAGATCACTGAGTGGATTATTGGTACGATAACATGAAAAAGGAGATCTTTGAGTATACACCAATGTGCATAATATTTCATCATGTGAAGGATAAGAGGCAGAATTATAAGGGGGTGATGCAACCATTACCTATACCATCACGGAAATGGTGGAACATCACCATGTAATTTGTCATTAGACATCCGAATAAATCCAAATGAAATAATGCTATCTGGGTTGTTTCAGATCATCTTATAAAGACTGCACACTTAATTTCAATTTGAGAGTATTTCTTATTGGATCAAATTTCCTGGATATACATTAGAGAAGTGGTAAAGCTGCATGGAGTTCCTCTATTGATTGTATCCCATTGAGATCCATGATTCACCACTATGTTTTGTAAGAGTGTCCAACATGCTCTAAACACTGAGCTGAACTTCTGTAAGGATTACTGTCCTTAATATAATGTCTAATCTAAGTGGACATTCCAAACAATTGAGTACATGTGGAGAGAATGCTCAATGGACATCAAAAGATGATGGGATAAGAATATTCCTCTAGTTGATTTCACTTTCAATAATAGTATCCACTCAAGAATCCAAATGGCTCTTTATGATGCCCTTTATGGGAAAAACTGCAGAACACCGACATGTTTGGATGATGTTGGGGAGTGAAAACTCCTAGGTCTATAAATGGTCAAATAAATGGTGGAGAAGGTTAAGACCGTCCAACATTACATTAAAGCTACTCAAAGTCGACAAAAGAGCATTGCTGATAATCATCGATGAGCCCTAGAGTTTGATGTTGGAGACACGGTATTCCTCTGGATATCACCATAGAATAGAGTTATGAGATTTGGGAAGAAGGGAAAACTTAGTCAAAGGTACATCATATCTTTTGAGATCCTTGATTGCATTGGAGCAATGGTGTATCGACTAACACTCCCACCGAACCTATCTCAAGTACATGATGTATTCCATGTATCACTCTTGAGTAAGTACATACATAATCCATCGCATGTACTCAATCCTGTGGTGGTACCATTGGATAATGAACTCTCCTATTAATAGAAATTGGTGAATATATTATATCATAGGGAAAATGTTCTAAGAAGTAATAAAATTCCCACCATCAAGGTGTTGTGGAGAAACCACAAGTCTAAAGAAGCAACGTGGGAATCAGAGGAAGTTATGAAGCAGAGTTACACTCATCTGTTTTATTGTTGGGAATGGAAATTTCAAGGGTAAAATTTCTTAAGGAGGGTAGATTGTAATGTCCCAAACATTTATTAATGAAAACTACTCTTGATCTAATTAAATGTATTATTATGAAAAATGGTTTTATAAAACACATGCACTTCCTAGGTTTTATGTTTCTAGATTTCAAAATACCATTAATAATTGTTATTGTTTCTAATATAGCTGTTGAATTGTGATAACATGATTAGTATAAATATAGGGATTTACTAAATCCAACTTACTCAGACAAAGGAATAGATGGCCTCATCCAATAGAATTGCTCTGTACAAAGCCCATTTGTCGAAGCTCGGAAAGGAGGTGGCATCACTGGGCTTCAATCATGACCAATACCAAGCTGAGCTTCAACACGTTAAGCTTTAATGGAACTTCCTACTGTATAAGTGGAAGTTTATAGAGATTACTACACATGTGATGTTATCCGACCCACCCCAAGAGTCCGTCAACTTCGGACACATTACCCTTAGGTCTTATGCTTGTATTATAAGGGTTTGTGTAATATGACCCTTGTACTATGATTATGTGAATTATTTTTTTATAGAATAAATAATATACATTCATTTTATTATTGTTACTTTGAGCACAAATAGTATTTTTTTAGTTAATATTTAAATACAATTAAGATAGCTATTTTGAATAATTAAAGGGTTATTTAATTAAAATATATTTTATTAAAATATTATTTATAAATTACTTTTTATTAAATATAAATGAACATATAATTTTTATGAATACAATTGTAATTTAAATTTGGGTTTGAAAACTCTTTTTGTCAAAACTAATGAATTTTTGATAAATTCCTGTTTTTATTTTAAAAGTAAAAATTTACATATTCATAAAATTATTTAGATAAAATGAATTTTATTTTGGGATTTAGGACATAGAAATTATCTAACATTTGATTTTTCATAATTTTCTGATACAACTATTGTTTTGGGTAAAAAGTAAATACAGTTTAAATATATAATTTTTTTTATGACATAATAATGACCCAATAGTGATGTAATAAAATACTATAAAAACTTTTTTGACCAATTTATGTTTTACCTTTAATATAATGTGAACTTAGAATTTTTTTAATTTTATGGTTCCTTAGTGGAACCTCTAAGACAATAAAACATTATAACTTTTAAAATGATTTCCTTGAGAGTGTGACTCACCTCAACTTAATAAAGTATTGTATTTTAATAAGTTCAACCATTGGCCTTATAAAATAATCTTTTCCAATCCCCATTATAAAAACAATGGGAGAAAACAATGGGTTGGTTTGTGATTTTCATTATTTTAATGTGTCGTGTCCAAAACCTAAATAATAAATAATTATCTCTCTTTTCCTATATAAACCCACTCGATCTACCATTCCTCTTCACTCATACCATTTAGAGATCAACAAACCTCTAACCTCATATCTCTAGAATTCTCCCAAGCTGTCCCAATCTCCTAAGAAGCCTCTTTCAAGCCTCTACCAAGCCTTTGGTATCGCACATCCACGTTAGTGATTCTTTCCTCCCTAATTTTTGTCGAAGTTTATTTATGTCGATATACCATTTTATTTTCAATTAAATATATTAAGGTATGATTTTTAAACTCCCTTATACTTCCATACTTGTGTTTTAATGATGATACACCCCTTTATATCTCATTAATTCCTCCCATGTACACATGTTACCATATCGAAATTCTGTATGGGATTTCTCTCTCCTCATTTACATTCAAGTAATTCTTTTATATTATGAATCTAAATTCTATTACATATGTTGGGACGTTTATCTATATCCCCCACCCATCATTACATTTCTTTTACATATTATGAGATACAACTTTCTCTCTCGTAAACCATTTTTATGAATTCTTATGTCATGTCATTTTGCTGCCGAAATTGCACTGTGATTTTCCAAGCCAAAGTCATTGTGTAGTGAATACCATGCTCATTTTTTCTATAATGTGTGTTCACCTTTTTTCACATTTAATTATTTATTAATGATTTTCAAGTATGAATTCTAAATAACATTATAGTGGAATAATTTATAATGTTCAGTGAATCAATTTTATTTGATCTATGTGGTACACTTGACCAAGAAATTAAATGATTAAGAAGGGTGTTCCCTGATAGTTCTTCAATGCCATGGATAAAGATTAGTATCATGATAAATTAAGTTAAATGAGGGTCTAATCATGATAATTCAAGTGAAATGAGGGTTTACTCATGATCTATGTTCAATGATACTTTTCTTATACTAATATCATGTTTAATGTCGTTGCCAGATTTCCATGTTATGATAATCATTCTATATCATGCCTTTATGTTCTTTTTTCTATTGTACACCATTGATATGCATATTTCCTAGAATGTAATATGTTATTCATGTAATATCTTTTCTACTCCCATAATGGTCTTTATAGATCACCCTTTTCATATGCATGTCCTCAAGTTATTCCATTAAATGCTAAGTACGAAGGAATGTTATCGTTATGCAAAATAAGTTTTCAATAAAGATGTTGTGTTTTATGTTCTATGTTTTTTTGTAATGTTAGTAATTTTCGAAAGACATTGTACCTCTTGATCCTTAGAGTTTTCTTAAGTGCATGTTTATGTAATAAATCATGTTTATGTGTGGAATAAATACTAGGGTTGTTAAATATATTCATCAAAAAAACATACCTTTATTCGTACACCTTTGGGTATAAGATTTGTTAATACAATACTTATTATCCCTCTGTATAGTTTATGATTTTTATAACAAGGATATTATTGACATTCAATTAATTATTTAATTTTCTAATCATTAACTACCCCTTGAAATATTAAATTTCTTATGATCATTAGAAATTAGATTTCCACTAAATATCCACATTATTTATCATGTATATGATTGCTACATAAAACGTATCTCATTTCATTCTACGGTATTTTTATTTGAATGTTATTACACTATCTTGGGGGTTATTGATAAATTTTTATCATTTACTAAATATGTATGTATGATGTAATGTGATATTTATTCTTGAATAAAATTTATTATTAGATATATGAGGAATTATTTGGACCTATATGATGGGTGGGGCTCATCATTATATGGAACCTCAAAGAAGCAATAGGTCTCATGAGACAATCAAGTTAAGATAGTATAAAAAGGTTTTTTACCTGTATTTTAAACCATCTTGTGAATGTTTTTAACATTATAGGTATCATGTACATGAGACATGGTGTCCAATAATAAGGAATTTCCTACATTAATAATTAATTTATTTTTATCCATGATATTTTCATACTGATATTATCTCTTGATTCAATTCATTCTATGTTTATCCTATATTTAGATTTTGTTATTAGATATTTACCTTTCAATACTGATTATGCCTTATCTTTTTATTTAAATTATATGTGTTATAAGTTATTTACATTTCCATTTTTATTATACCTTGTCCAGTTCTTTAAGTAGCATATGGGCTCAGTTATTTACCTTTCTATAAGGATTATTCTTGTTGATTCATGAATTCTTATTTTTTTACATAACACATATAGGGAATTTCATCTCACCTTTTTTTGTTTCATTTACCTAATATTACATAATGTTTACTGTAAAAAATATCTAAAAATATTCTAAATGGAATGGTGATATTCTTGAAAAAAAAATTATTTTAGTTTGTGTATTCAAATGTAATGGAAGAATCAGGTATGTATCTAATTTATCATGACTACTAAACTGATCAATCCTTCACGATGTTATTAACTTGTATCTTCAATAATGTAGTATTATAAGACATTGAATATGGGTTACTGGGGTCAGGGTCTCTATAGTTGATATCTAAGAAATATTAGTGCAAAATATGGTAACTAGAATTAGGGAATCATAAATTATGAATCATAACTCTATGATAGATTGAAGATAAGTATAGATGAAAACCTTAAATTATTGGTAGGCTATATATTATGTGATTTTTTCCTACAAATAATTCATTGTATGAATACTACAAGTGGAAATGGTTTTGAAACATATGTAACTATAGGTGATAACTCCAAAAAGTGTGTGATGGGATTGATTCGAGCATAATATGGTATACAACAGCGACCCTTACTATACACCTAGTTTGACACTCCCATGGGATATTCGTAGAGTAATTAACACTTTATTTACAAAATATTATGATGTATTTTAATAGATAATGATACTAAATGAACTACTTTAAACCCTATACTAATGATGAATTCATATTGAAATAAAATGGATGAAGTATTTTTGTAGATTTATTTAACTAGTGGAATTTAGTTATAAGAATTGTGAAAAATCTAAGGATTGTGTTGAATTTTAGAAGAATATTTTTAGTCATTAATTTAGCAGTTATGAGAACAATCATGGTTATGAGTTTAATGGCGATCGTAAGTTCAATGTCTTAGACACCCTTTTTGAAAAATTTTGTGTTAGTAATTTAAAAATATTAATGAAATTTTGGGGAAATATCTTCGTGGTATATGTTTCTGTGGAATAATTATTTGGGAAAAAATTCTATTACATTTTTTAGACATAATATTTAAGTTATTCATTTTCTTTAGGGTTGATATTCTTATTAATGATGTTATTGTAAAAAATTATAATACTTCATAAAAAACATGTTGTATTACAACACATAGTAAAATGGTTATTTAATGATTAGTTTTATTTCAATGATTTCAATCATATTTTAGGAATGTTATATGAATTATATTAATATTGTTTTAGAAAAATTACAATCTTCTTGTTTGGTGACAACCCGTCATGTATAGAAAGGTCATGGGGCTAGAACCTGTGACCAAAGAATGATAAGGGTTTCTCACGTACCACATTCCTCTGTGATGCTCAAGTATATATGTAATTGTTTTTAGTTATGTTATTTGAAAAATAAATATTAATGATGAACCAATGGAGTTTCCTTTGAGGTTTACATATTAATTAATTATATTGGATAACTTGTTCAAACCATATTTGATATAGAGAATAATTAGATCCATTTGATAATACTTTCAAATATTTTATGGATATTATGATCTATTAAAGTGAATTTTAGAGCTTCAGGTATAAAAAGATAATTTTTAGAAATATTATTATTGTAAAAAGTGATGAATTTAAAATTGATCAATATACAACCAAAAGATAAAATAATTTTCATAAAATAGAAGTGTATCAAGTAAATATATTTCCTTCTATTGATAGATAGTAAAAGAATTCCTCAACATTATGAAAATAATCCTAAAGAAAAACATTTATCCTATTATATTAATATCTTGTGAATCATTTTGTTTTTTGAATCACAAATATTTATGGTTTTAAGACACTTAAAATTCCATTGGTAATAAACTTTCTTGTAATCAATGGCCTGAATCAATCCCTATAATTATTAATTCCTTTTATCCAAGTCCATTCCTTCACTCCCCAACAAAGTTATCCTATATAGAAACCATGACATGTGTCATTCCATATTACCTTTTTACTTCCCATTATCTTTTATTAAAGGGATATTTTATTAAATCTATTAGGATGTGGGTTTTGTTTAATGGTATTTCAAAATGTCAATCCGATGATTATCGATATCAAGATAAAATTGCGAGGATGCAATTTATTTATAGTGTGGATAATATAACACCCAAAAAATATAAAAAAAGAACATTGATTTCGATGTTGTACATGACATACAACACCAAGTGTATAAGAGAATATAAAATCCCAATACATTACTAAATATTCAATATTATAAATAAATTCAATATATTCTATATCATTTAATTCATGAAATACTATGTTTAATTTATGTTACATGAAAAAATGATTTTCATTGAATGATTTTGTTAAATATAAAAATGAGTTTTACCAAACAACAATATACTATTAATAAAATTATTTAATATGATAATTATCACCTAGTTATTGGAATGGAGGGTATGAATAATATTAAATAACATATAAAAATATATTTTTTAAACACATTTATTTTCTATAAAATTATTATAAATAATAATAATCAAAATTTAAAAGAAAAAAGAAATATTTACAGAAAAAACGTAATCTTCATAAAAGACTATTTAGTCAAACTCGACGTACATAATTTGAAATTAACTTTTAGAACTATTAGAGCTGTTATTTGGAAAACTAAACTACATTTTTTCAATAATAATACCAAAATTACCTCAGAGTTAATGTTTTGGATTTTTCCGAGTTTTTTAATTTTTTTATGAATGATAAAAATACTTGATTTTAATTGAAACTTTAATTTTTATCTAATAAAACATATAATAGTAAATTAAATTTTTTATAAAGTAAAAATATTTCAATAATGAATCTACTAATCCAAATGATGTCAATTTAATTGTTTTCATGTTGTCTTTTGTAATAATAACATTGTAAACTTTTGATCATTTTCCCAATGAAAAACCTAAATTATCATCACGTTTGCGGGATTAATTTTAAATTAAATGGTTCCACTAATTTTAATATAATTTTTAAAAAGGGATTCATTATTTGTAATAATAAAAATTTCTAATTTCAAATAAATTAAAAATAAATTTTCACATAAATTATTAGTAAATTCGGTAGAGAATAATTACTGTGGTTAAGGATAAAATTTATTTAATTGGAGATAAAAGTATAATGATAAGTGTGAAAAATACCTATAATATTATATAGATTTTATTTAAATAGATTATTTATATTTTATTTAATTATTTAATAACATTTTTAAAACCAATATATAAGAGGTTAAAGCATGATTAACAAAAGGGGAGTGTAAGGTTATGGATTTTTTAACTTGATTTCCACTCATTAGTTTAAAATTATTTTTATTTGATTACATAATTATAAGATTATGTGTGTAATTAATTTTGATTATATTATGTATTATATCATTATGTTTTATGTCTATTTATATTTGATAAAAATATTTTATCTATTGAATATTTTTCACGTCAATGTTATGATCATTTTAAGTGTTTATTTCACAATCTGATTCTACTGAAAATTGTTTATTACTGAATATAAATTGAATGAACATTACATGACCATTTCCTAATAAACCCTTTTAATATTTATTATCATATGGTTATTCATTATATTTTCAAGTAATATTACTTTTTTCCACTCGTTTATAGTTAAAATTTTAAGAAGATGTTTTCTAGAAAACCTGACTTCATTTCTCTATCCTTTCAAAAATATGTTTTCATCTAAACACATTTTTAATAAAGATGTACTAACAATTATTTTTAACCTTTTCAAAATTATTTATTTAATTAATTACTACCCATTTTGACTTTTTACCTAATGTATTGAATGGAATATTATTTTTGGTTTCCTAATAAGGCACTTTTTTATCCTTTTTACAATACAATAGGAATGTTTTTTACCTTGTTTGACATGTATAGAATTACCCGCTATCATTTTATTGAAGTTTCCTTCAAATGCATGGAATTATATTTGTTCAGAATATTTTTTAATATTATGTAAATTCATTGCTTTTAAAAAATTATTTTCAATGAAGATGATTTTCAAAAAAATACTATATTTTCAAAATAGATTTTAAAAACTAAATGGATATTTTTCTCTTGATTTGTTTTAAATATTATTATATTTTATTTAGATTCATGAACTAAATACCCATTTATTGATACTCAAATCAATATAAGATGTATTAATACCTAACTTATTCTTAATCTGGATGGTTTATGATTATTTTGACAAAGAACAGTATTGAAATTTACTTCATTGATTAATTTTATAATCAATCACTTCACCAAGAAATATTCACTTTCATGTGAATATTAGACTATAAAGTTCCCCTAAATATACATATCATTCATCATTGATATTCTTATTTCTAATACTGTATATCATTTCCATACATTGTGTTTTACTTTGAAATATATCTGATTTACTGGGGGAAATATTCATAAATCTATATACTATACTCAATACCGATATTTTAAGTTAAGTCATATTGATTAAAGAATTAAATTTATTATTAAATTATATGCTAATTTATATAGAATTGTATTGAAGGGTGTTCCTCAGCATTATATATCCCCTCGATGCCTCAGAAAGTCTCATGTGACTATCAAGTTAAATGATAATTAAATAGGTTTTACCTATTGTTTAATCCATCTTTTGAAAGTAATTGATAATAGAGGTATCATGAGACTGAGACATGATTTACAATAATTAATAGTTTCCTATATTAATAATTTAGTTATTATTATCTTGGATCTTCTCCAAATGATATTTTCACTGATTTCAATTCATTCTCAGTTTATTGTCTAAATGTCATGTGTTTTCAATTATTTACATTGTCGTATGATTATGCCTTGGCTAGTTATTTTAATGTAATGTGTACTAAGTTATTTACCTTAAAATATTTATTATACCATATCTAGTTATTTAAATGGAATGTTTTCATTGTTATTTACCTTTCCATATTGTATATGATTATTGATTCACACATGCTTCTGATGTACTTAAAATTTATTGGCCATTCAAGATCACCCTAATAAATTCTTTTCCTTAGGATTCCATAAATATTATTATGATAGATATGAAATAATATTCTTAAGGTAATGATTAAATTATAAAAAATATATTTTTTAATTTGTGTATTCAAATGTAATGTAAGACTTAGGTATATATATTGTTTACCAAGACTACTAAAATAATCATCCCTTAGGGATGTGATTCTTTTTATCTTATACCAATGTAATTTATTAAGACATAGGTTCTATAATTATAGGGGTAGGGTCCCTAAAATATTCCACTAAAAGGATACATTTAATTTTTGAAGTCCCTCCACTATAATAAGTACAAGGTTTCTCAATGGAATGAAGTGGGATTTATCCCAAGCCTAAGACTGGCCACCAGATCCTTGAATATCATAAGAAGTATTACTTTATCTCCAATGTTGATCCTTAGAATAAAGACCACATTTTTTTCCCTTACCATCCTGATTAGCTCCAATAACTACCATGTGGTAAGTCGCCTTCTCCTATATTAGATCCCTATACTTTTCCATCACCAAGAACACTACATAACTGATAAGAGATCTAACAAGACCACCATAGATTCTCAATAATTAAATAATAACTTACTTAAATTGTAAAGTAGTGGAACTATAGTTAGTTATATCCCAAAATAACATACTAATAAAATAGCATAAAATTCCTTTCATGCAAGGAAAAGAGACATTCCATGGACATGAATTTATTTACCATATCCACTATAGTGAGAATCACTTATATTTAACTTTTTACGACTCAAAGAACTACTCTTGGATCTAGCATGATAATAACATTGACTAGAATGAGATGAAACAAGCTTAAAATGAAGAAATCTTACATCATATCCCAATTTTAAATACAACATATCATAAATAAAAACATAATATTAGAACACTAATTTTTGTTTCATTATATATAAGAATTATGATATTTCAATTTTACAATAAGTCATCAATATTTCCCACAAAATATTCAATAGTAGATATCCTTCTAGACATGTCACACATAATACTCCTATTTATTCAATGTGGATTAGAGACATAATAAAATGGTGATTTAAGATTCTTAGTATGGGTAATCATAAGTGGTAAAAATAAAAGATCATAAGTGAGAATAATTTGAACATATGGGCATGAGAACATAACTATGGTACATATACATAATATAAGGAAATCATACCAAATAAAACATAGATCATATCTTATGAATCATTACCCAAATATTTTTATATATTTTTGTGAAATGAGTCATAGGAATATGGAATATACATGATCATATAATCATTTCTTATGTTAAGGATCACTTCAACTACCATCAACATATAGTGGAAAGAATCCCATGGTGTATTAGACAATAATTTTTTTATAAAACATGGTCATGGGATAAATATCTGATTAAATGAAACATATAGTTATAATATTTATAAATAATTTATGATCGGACACATAACCTTGAATGAAACATGATATACAAAAAACATGTACCATGGAATAAGAATATGAAAAAATGCTAAAATAATCAAGAGACATGGGTCCCAAATTAAACATGGCATAAATAGAAGTATATAAAATAATAACATTGTGAATATACTTAGAAATAGTCATTTCCAAGTATAATCTTGTGAAAATAGATTACCATGATCATCTATAAGAAAAAACATGTGATCAAAACATTCTTTAATAATATCCATTCATAAATATGTGAGAATAGCTAACTCGAATCATGTTCGTGCACAAACATGTGAACATATTTGACTGTACTCATGTCCATTCACAAACTAGTCAATAAAGATTAGTGAAATCATATCCATAAAATTAATTATTCCTTAAGATATAAATCATTACCCAATGCATTGACGATAAATATTAGACCCTTCCATTTCATAGAAAGAAACCTCACTAGTGTACCTTGTGTAGCACGTGACCTAATGGGTATATGGTATATCTATAATCAGCCTCCTACACATTGTGAGGTTTTTGATAGAAACGATATGTGAGCCCACGTGGGATATGAGTGTCCAATGGTTCACATGATAAATATGGTTCATACCTCACCCTATCATAAGCACTTTTCCTCCCATCCGCAAGTCTTTTCTTATTGAATATGATAGATAACATATGGAATAAATTGTGTTTTTGAGATTCTGAAATGGATAGTATCAAGACACATATCACAAATTTAGAGAATTGTGGACCTCATGTGATAGATTTTAACATTTACAATTCATTTAAATCTCATAAATAATTGCATGAAGTATAAAAATGGAAATGTTGGGACTCCTCTTGTGGGCATGAGGCTTGATAATGGATTTCCTAGTATATTAAAACAATGTGTAATACTTTCACTGATATTTCATAAGAATTTATGGAGACCTTGTACTATATATTATTTTTTAATAATAAATTATCCTTGGTCTATATTACTTGTTATGGTAAGAATAATAATTCCACAGGGATATATAAGACTCTAATATGGGATTTCTACAAAATTCAAGCCAGTCTATAAGAATCAGTTTCTGTGAGTAAGTCTTCATAGTTTAACAAAATGGGAGATTATGTAAGACTTAATATGTCTTATGAAATGTGATGATATTTATATAATTATTTATTCCAAATAACTTTAAATCATAAAATATTTTTTAACTAGTCTCTAATGATTTATTTTTTACAATGAAGCTTAATAATGTTGATTCAAGATTAGATAATGAATTAAGTCAATAGTAATTCATGATGGAGTGTTAAAAAGTGATTCATGATGTGAGCCACATTTACACATTGCAATTCATGGTTTCATGTACATGTTAATAATAATATAAAATGTTATAAAAGTTTTATATTTTTTTCTACCTTTGTAGGAGGAAAATATTCTGATCCATTTATATGAAGGTAATCCAATATCTAGATAAATATATTTTTAATAATGTAGTTCTATAAGCCAGTGAGGGATCTAAATTGAATTTTAGAGACTTTTTATTGGATAAAAGTAGTTAAAATTCCACCAAAACATCAATGGTCACTTTTGGAATATGTATGAAAATCATACATAAATATTAGCTTAAAAGATTAGTGATTCTACTCAAAAAACATAAGAAAATAATTCTAGATCAATTACCTCAATAAGTGAAAGTATAATTGTTTTAGAAATGGCTAGAAATAGTAGCCATTTTTGAAAAACGTAATATACTATTGGAAAAAATTTCTATATAAGAAGCTCCAGACATACAAGAACAAGGGGATCAAAGCTGATGTGAATAGAATACTTGTGGTTCAAGAAAATAATTCATAATCAAAGGAAAATAATTACACCAGGAATATATTTTAATGGTTGGAGAATATATGTAACTTATTCAACATAAGTGTTCAATTCAATGTAGAGTACTGGTTTATTCCACCCATACACAAATCATATGTTAATGTGAATATAAAACTGTTAAAAAACCCATATTAATAAAAGAGAAGAGTTTTACTAGGTAGAAAACTAAGTGAATATAATTTATCAATAAAAAAATAACTAAACAAAACACATTTAATTATTCCAAGAATAAAGAAAAAAGATATGTATTAGTAGGTAGTATGTGGTTTTATTGTGGGAATAAGGACAACACAATGGACCATTACAAATATTCCATGGAAATAAAAATTAAAGGAAGTATGAAGAATCTAAGATGTATATAAATTAAATAGAGAAACATGAATATTGGAATAATTTAAGCCATCCCAGGAGAAGTGTTGAAAGAGTTTATTGATAAATATAGAACGAAAGATATTAAGAATCCATGTAAACTACAATAATATGACCTAGATCCCTCTTAACAGTAATAAGAATTTAGATCCATTGAGCCTCAGGAACACCTTCCCATATACCATAGGCCAGTGCCTTGAATTGAGGGTCTAGAGTAATACTATGGGAATATTATACCCACATATCCCTGTATGAAATTAAAAAAGAAACAAACAAAACATCTTATATAACATACAACATTAGATTATTCATAATAATTAATCATGAATGAATAATAATTTGTGAAATTTTAATAAAATAGTCATCCAAAAAACAATCTCCAATCGGGCCAATCAAATTTTCAAAAAAAGGACATACCATAAATGACGGAGGGTTTAATATAATCCTTAAAATTAACCTAAATCCCAGTCTATGAATCCAACTCAACAGTCTCCTTCTTTACCAATAAACATTTGGACTTTTCCTAAACTGAACCTGTATCCACATGAGGGGTCTACTCTAGCACTAAACTACTATACTTTCCAAAACATTTGTGAGTAAAACTCGATAGGTAACCCCCCATTGTTTTCCTATATATAACAAGTAAATATCATTGTCCACATGTGATATGATGAGAATAAAAATAAAAAATTGTGCAAGGTTTTAAATAAATATCCATAGTTGATCCTTGAGTTGTACTATGGATCCTCAATTTAACTAATCATACTTCTTCTAGTGTAAGAGTGTCTTTGAGGCATGTCGTTTAATAATTCCAATAATAAGTAACCAAATAGGGGGTCTTTGACTGACCCTTGAACTAGTATCTTATACCATACCTTCTATGTCTATTAATGGAGTGTCTCTTGGTATACTCTATAGTGGTTCTAGCCGATGTACTCCCATGGTTGTTTACCTCAGCCATGTATATATGAGATAAACACTTGGGTGTTAACATAGACTAGTATACATGAAATTAACACCCGTGTGATGACCCACATAGTATACATGAGATACATAGTTGGGTACATGGGGATAATTCAATTAGAATAAAAAAGGAAAACACTAGGGGAAGACCCACCCGATATACTTGTGATAAACACATGGGTCTAACACACCTGATATACATGAGATAAACTCTCAGGGGACAACCTTCGATGAAAACATGAGATAGGCCCTCAAGGGGATGAAACAACTTTAATACATTGGATAAACACTCAAGGGGTTGAAAAACTCAATTTATAGTCTTAGTAAATTACTCTCAATCATGGTATTACATAGTACCCATATATATGGGGGGTCTCATTCTCTACCTATGGATTCATGGAGTATTTCTTAGGAATTCCATGAATGTTATTATATCTCACAGGGAATATAGAGACCATGGATTCTCATAAATGAAATTTCATTCCATTTCCCAAACTCGCACCATATTGAAGTTATATTTTATATCTATTAGAATAATGCAACACAAAAACATAATGTGGTGAAATATCTTCATGTTTTACCATAAAGATAATCCCATTTAGTAATCTTCATAGAGACACATTGCATAAAACATGTACACGTAACATGGGGAAAGGAAACATAATAAATAGTGGGATATGATTATTAGTAATAGTAAACATAAGAGATATGAATCAACGATCATATGTAATATTAAGATTATAATAAGGGAATGTGATAATGAACATAACTTACAATGTTCATAACCAAACTATCATTGATCATAAACACAAGTCATGGAATTAGGATTCATCATTCATAAGACACGAATCCTAAGGGATTCAAAAAAAATGATCCATGAGAGCAGAACATTGGAGTAAAAAATATATTTTTGCCATACACATTAGACTATAACATTTGGAATAAGTATAAATTGAAATAGGTTCACTCATTAAATTAGGGACATGAAATTATGTCCTCATAAAATTATTGACATGCATCCATGTGTTAGGATAGCATTATGGAAATGAAATATTAATCCACAAATAACATTGTTATCACGTAATAATATTCAAAGATAAAATTATGAAAATTTAGTTAGGTTCACTCATAAAATTTTGGAAATGAAAGACAATTCCATGCATAACATCACAAGAGTCAAGGTTCACTCCCAACTCCATCATATCAGAAAAATTCCCTTACTGAACCTGGTTCACACTATGTTATAATCCTATCTATCTCATGATATATAAACCATTACCCAATTAATTGGAGGGAGATATAATTACCACCCATATTTGGTTATAAAATAACCATTTTCATTGGTTATAATGTAACCACCATCCATGGTAATATCATAACCACCATCACATAATGAAAATCATACATATGTCTTCCATAATATCATTAACATTCATCTTATCAAAACACATGAAATGAAATGGATTTCATAAAAATTTTATCATAACATAAACAATGGAAAATAAACATATTTGAAAATAATTTAATCGTTTCATTAAACCATAGCCCATTGAAAAAGAAACCAGATTTATAATTATATTATCATGATATAACCCATGAAATAGAAATAGATTTCATAGACATCTTTCTAACATAAACATAAACCATTCATATAAATAATAAAAATGTTATCCTTCGATCATGTCCCCCATTAAATATAAAATAATATAATTTTAGATATAAAATAATTTTGGAATACTACTTAGGACATTTATTAATGAAAATATATTTTCATTGAAAAGAAATATTTTTAAAATAAGATATCATGATAATAAATTTGAAGGAAAATAACCTTGAAAAATATAAGTGATTATTTTAAAAATCATTTAAATTATTTCTTGAGGAAAATATCCTCTCCGCCTTGAAAAACACAATTTAAACCCTAAAATATTTTGAACAAACAAAATTCTATAAAAATATACCCGAAAACTTATAAAGGAATATTAAAATAAAATAATTTTCATGAAGACGTAATGTTTTGTTTATGTAGTAAATATTAATATAATGGTTTATTTCACATTTTTGTTAAATGACATTTGGGTATTTTTTTTGAAAACAGAATTTAGATTCCATTTAAATTTTTTTAAAAGTAAAATATGGTTAATAATATCGTTAATAAATCCTCTAAAAGAAACATTAAAAATATATTTGAAAACATTTACAAAAAACATGGTTTGGGAAGAGAAATGATTTTTGATTGAAAAGACGATTTTTATTAAAACATTCTTTTTTAAATATTATGTATATAGAGGGAGGGAAACGAATGGAGAAAATTTACACTTAGGGAATAACTATAGGAGAATATAATTAAATATTTCATTGAGAAATATATATTAAAATTTCATCATTGTAAGAATAATCTTAAATAATAGTGATAAATAATGAGATAGTAACATAAAACTCTTACCACATTGGAAACATTAAAACATAATTAATCTGAAGATATAACATTAAATGAAACATAAAATATCATGAGGATAAATAAATTAATTATATTACATGTCCAATCCGTTTTATATACACATTTTAAAATAATATACGTGCATAACACAACATGTGTCTTAAAGACGGAAAATTCAATCAAAAATCCCTTACCACTATGTAATTTTTTAAACCATAATCCCCATGAAAGAGAGAACCTAAAAATTATGTATAAAGCACCATAATTTTCAGGATAATAATCAAAAAATAAATTCATGTTTAGTATATACACCATATAAGAGAACTTGTGGTGAATATAGCATTTGTCTCATAGAAAATAAAAGTGAGACAGAAATCCCTTACCTTAAGTCTTGACATCATTCATACTCATTCAACCCTCCTGTATAACAATAATAAGTTTATTATACATATATTATATAACTATATTAATATATATCATACCATATATTATTTTATTATGACAATTTATTATCGGTTTAATAATAATTCCTTGTTAAGGTTGTGTTTCGGTTAATAACCACTTTGTTTTTCATATATGTTTTTATTTATTATATTTTTGGTCATTTAAATTTGATCATGGTTCCATAATATCAATAATTATAACCATGATATAAATATCATATATATTTTTTATAATTTTATTTATTGTAATTTGTAAAATTTAGTGATAGAAAATAAGATACACTGTACATAGAGACGTCAGGATGTACGTATGAAAGAATATTGTTTTTTCATTTTATTGAAATTTTTAATGAAATATAAACTAAATGATATATACTATTATTCAGGAACCATGTTTATTTCATAAATAATACATATGTTTGTTAAACCCATCCTTAAATCATTCCATGTAAATAGTGAACGAATCGCATTATTTCGTGAGGCGGTAGTCTGTCATACACACGAGTGGTGTTATTGTATTCCTAAAAAGGGTAAATCATGAAGTTACTTGTTATATAATAATTCTATAATCATAATAATATCATAAATATCATATATAACCATAATAAGCACCATTAATTCGAACTGTGATAGGTGGTAATGGAAAAACGAATGACATCAGTTCGTGAGGAGGTTATGGAAATAGTTATATCTCAAGTCCTTATCCTAACCACATATCAGTATATAGTATATATTGAGATATTATATAATAATTATATAATAATGATTTTATGGGATGGAAGAATAAATAAAACAAAAAAAATTGTAGATGAATATTACTTCTTTTTCGAGTATCATCCTTAGGTTTTCACAAAAATATTTCCTAGGATAGATTTTTGAAAAAAAATGATTCTAGAATTAGGGGAGGGAATTTAGGAGGTTATATGGTCATGTATTGACTATGTAAAAGTGGTTTGATGTTTTGAATTGGAGATAAAATTGTAAACCTTCTATAACTTGGGGAGACGATATACTTGGTATTTTTCAAAATAAATAAGTGGTCTGAGCATTTTCTTATGTCACAAGGGTCCAAATTAGGCCATTATATATTCTCAGATGTAGGATTTTATAAATAGTCCCATAAAATAATGTTTATGAAATTATATATATAATTTTTCCAATATTACTTTAGTTTAACCCCTGGTAAACACATTGTTACCTTGACCATGATAATTAATTTTTTCTACATTCACTCTTCATTTTCATTTAAAATTAAGTTGACCTTATTATGTATTATAATTTTTATTGATAAAATTATTGAATCTATTTTTCATAACTCCATTCATATAATTCGAAATTTTTAATTTAAAATTAATCCTATGGTCATGATGAGAAATCATTTTTTTAACTTAGTGTTGCGTGTTATGCAATCCAAACTCAGTGTTCTAAGAAAATATTTCTAAAATTATTTTTCATTCAAATTATAACATATAAAATATTAAATTGTTTTTAAAAATATATATTAAATAAAATATCAGGGTGTTACATTCTTCCCAACGTAAAATGAATTACGCCCTCAAAAGTGATCACTTTGGTATTAACAACTGAGGACACTTCTTCTTCATTACATCTTTTGGTTCCCACATAGCATCCTTAGGTAGGTGCTTTTCCCAAAAAAATTGACCAGGGTAGTATTATTATTTCACACAACCTTCTCTATTTAATCCATAATCTCTATCATTCATTACTTGTAAGAAATATCATGCTCCAACAGTACAACCTCTCAGATAAGTACAAGTGATAGATTAGGTATTTACTTCCTATGAATTGATACATGGATCACATCTTTAACCTGGGAAAATTTCAGTAGAAGCTCCAAACAATAAACTATTATCTTTATATGATAATGTATTTTAATGGGACCAATATACATAGGTATAAGTTTTCTCTCCTTTCTTACATGGAAAAATTCATAGAAAGTCATTCTCAACAACTTCACATTCTAGATTGCATCGATGATTATTAGAAAAACCTATTAGAAAATTTTTGTAGTCCTTATATGTTGATAAATAGATTTAACCTTTATTTACATCTCATCGTATTGCTCAAGTACCATTAGATTTATTTCTACAATTTCATTCAAGAATGTTGTAGTTCTACAATTCCTTCAATGAAGGTCTTCATAAATATCCATTTTAATGTTAAAGTGAATGTTATCATTATAAGGAAACTGAATATGGTGATAGTTTTCATTCCAACCACCTTTTAAATCTATAGTAAAATATCGTAGAGTATCCTTTAAATATATTTCCACTAGTCTGAAAGTCATTCCTCCTAAAATAACATTGTAACTATATATAATACCAAAGGGTATTGTTTCATAAATATCTCCTAAATATCCTTAATCTTGGTAAAATACCATCACATAAAACCTCAAATTGGGTTGTCAATAACTCCAAAAATATTTTCAAGCTTAAAATCATAGACCCATGATAGTATCCATAACTCTTACATTAATCATACGTGGAGATATATATGATTCCAAAATATAATTGACATTTTTTCCTTAAATAATATCTTATCTTATACAAAAACATTTTCATTGGATGCTTGGGTTCGCATCTATATTGATATAATATAAAATATGGTTTTGTTATTATAAAATCTATGTAGAGGGATATAATCACATGAAATTTCACTGATGCATGAACAATAATTTTTTCGTAGGGATCATTCATACAAATTCAAAAATGAATTTCCCAACTTAGGCGGGGAGGTTTTGTGTTCCCTAATTATCATGATTCACTTCACAAATTCTGATTTCATAATCTTTCCATTTTTTTCTTTAGAGTATGTTTCATAATGTCTTCAATATAAGCCCTTGAATTAAGGAATTAAATTGCATAATGTGAAAACTCACTTCACTTGAAACACTGAAGTGTGTGTGATACATTATACTGAGATCCTTCTCCAGTAATTTGATTAAATCGAATATTCGAATCACTTCTTTGTTCCTTTTCCTGATGACTAGTCATACCACACTTGATATACCTTTGTTTCATTCACTCACCAAAGTTATACTTCCCACAGTTATGGAAAACATAATTTTGAAAAATATATATTCCCTCCATGTGATATATCATTGGATTTCCATGAATACCCATTTTCATTTTATTATCACAAAAATATAGACGGTTTACCATTTCCATTTCCACTTTTAGTTCATAATGAATGGTTTCTTCATAGAATCCAAAGTCCCTTATAGATAACACCCTTAAGTGATTTGGTTTCAATACACTAATTAATCAATAAATATTATTTTTAGGATGTATTATAATACCTAAAGAGTACCCCACATGTATGGAAAAATTTTCTTCATAGACAAGAACAGATTCATAATACTTCATCAAAAGATCTTGGAATTTATTACTTATTATTTTATGAACTATATGAAGAATGTAATTACTAAAAAAATAATATTATAAATTCATCCTAATTAACGGATCTAATTTATTCTAGTTTCATCATATCATTAATATAATTCCACTATTAATCCATATCATCTTCTAGATAGTAGATAGCCTAAGTAACTTTTTCATGCTCTAAACACTGGAGAATAGAATATATCTTTTTATTGGTACTAATCTATTGTTCTGAAACTATCAGATTAGAGGAACCACAGAAAGGAGGTGGGTTTTTCTTCATGAAAAAATCAACAATATTTTGTTCCATATAATTATCATTTGGATGTTAATGAGGAATCATATCTTGAGAATGTTTTTTAAGAATATCAACATGTTTTTTCATCCCATCTACCATTAAATTAAATTACTCAATATGGAAATAATTTTATTTTCTATTGATTTCACCATTTTATGGTTCATTAATGATTTATCTATTGAATAACCCCATAAATAATAATGTAAGAAATACTAATAAATATGAAAAATTGAATATTCTGAAAAATAATTTTTGTTTTCTAAATCGAGAGACATTATCATAATCTATGACATCATAGTTTTATTCTATTTGATTCATAGTCGCCAACTATTTTAATCATTAATGATAGTTAATACAGATTTTATAAATTTCCAAAGCATATCCCCATAGAGTGTCAAACTAGTAGTGCAAGAAGGCCCATTTCAAGCCCCGATTCCCAATCAAGTTTATCTCAATATAGTGTTTTCAGGGTGTTTACCCAATGGTATATCTATTAAATATCCTCATCTACTTGTACTATCCATACATGGATGTAATTTCTCAAAAATGAATCTCTCAATCCTTTATTGAAATTCTAGGACGTTTTATTATACTTTAACTAATATTTATTTTTATACTTAAAGATATCCATAAAAATATCCTTAGGAATATCACAAGAATTTTCTCATGCTAGTTTTAAAATATTAATTAAATCAATCCTCAAATAAAATATATAGACACTTCTGCTTATCATACATTAATATTAACTAAATTTTATAAAACATGCCAGAGGAACCTAATATTTTAGGGCCATTGGAATCATGGAACACAATATTCTAATATATTGAAAGATATTTAATGATTCTCAAAAATATCTTCACATTGATTACTCTTCATAAACATACCCTACATAAAATAATTCTTCATAACATGGGGAAAGGAAACATGTGAAATGGGGATCATAGATACTTAGTAGGGGTAAACGTAAGAGATATGAATATATGATCATATGATAGAATAATATTAACATAAGGGTTATGATAATGAATATAAATTACAATTTTCATACCCAACCTATCATAGATCATAAAAATGAGTCCTGGAATAAATATTTTTAGATAATAATATAGGAATCATAAGGTAATTAGATAGCAAGATCCATGAGAGTATAAAATTAGAAATAAAACATTGATTTGAGGAATACACAACATCTTCTAGCATTGTGAGAATGTTTAACTAGAAACAGGTTCACTAATTATTTTAAGGACTTTAAATTCGGTCCTTGCATAAACATATGAACATGAAACTAAGTCTATTTATAAAATTATGAACATAAAATACAGGCCCATTCAATATACTATGAATATTTAATTGACTTCACATATAAAATTTTGAAAATTTAATCATGTTCCTGAATAAAATTATCCAAATTAAATATAGGTCCAAACATAATTTCATAGCAGTCATGGTTCACTCCAATGACTATCATTGAGGAAAAATTACCTTACTAAATCGGGTTCACTCTGTGTTATAATCAATTCTATATTGTGAGACATAAATATTTAAAAAATACATTAGATTGAGATATCAGAACTATAAATCTTCAGTTATAACATAACCACTATCCTTAGATATAATGTGACCATCATCCTTATTTATAATGTAACCACTGTCACATAATGACAATCATATATATGTGTTCCACAAGATCATAAAACATTCATCTTATTAGTACCCATGAAACGAATTTGGTTTCATATAAATTACATTATAACATAACTTATGTAAAATAAATAGGTTTCATAATCGTGTCATCATTTTTTCCAATGTATAACCCATTGATAAATATGTGGGTTTCAAAAGAATTTTATCCCGATATAACCCATGGAATAGAAAAAGTTTCCATAAACATATATTCATCAAAAACATAAACCATTAATATAAATAATGAGAATGCTACCCTTTGATTATATCCCTATTAAAACTGAAGTAATTAAATCATAGATGAGAAATAATTTATAATGACTACTTGGGATGTTTCTTTGACAAAAATATCATTCATTTGAAAATATATTTTTACCATAATAGTGGAATCATGGAGGTGAGTCCATGATCCAATAAATTATTATTAAAATAAAAGTTAAGAATACAATAAAGGATAATGATTTGGGTTACAAGTGATGAACAACAATGTAATCCAAACATTGTCAGCCTCTGGTATGGCCTCCTCTCCCACCTCCTCCACGACGACCACCATGTATTCTTTGACTTCTGCCTCTTTTTCACTGATTCAGAATCTGCAAATAATCACCCTGATCATCTGCACCTCCATAATCAGAGCCATCATTATGAGCATCAGTTAGATTATCTGTAGTGTCAACATGAAGGACACCATGATCTACTCCATCAACACCTTTATCCCCATCCCCCAAACGCTCCTCAGTATCAGGCTACCCAATCTACTCAGTTCTTGCCTGTGAAACCAAAGAAGGTGCATTAGTAACAGGAATTTTCATGGTGACATGATCTTTCCTCTAAAATCTCTCCATATTGAGAAAATCAAAACTAGGGGAATTCGTTGAGTCCAGTACAGAAAAGAAGTTTGAAGCACCAGTGGCAGCCGTCAAAGCCGCAACACCATTTTTGGGAGTCACTGCCATTTTGATGACAGGTTCATCCAAATATGTTCGGTGATCAAGTTATAATGCACCTGAATCCAAGGAATGAAAGGACTTGGAATCTGAGGAAGGCAGAAATGATTCTTGCATAGCAGCGGCCTCATGTGAGTCTGACATAATATTGACAGGTTCACCCAGAGAAGCAGAAGCAAGTCCAGCAGGGGCCTCAAAAGATGCTGCTATATTATAACCACAAAAATTTATAACGGATTTATTTAAAATTATTTTAAAACATTTTATAAAGAAAAATTCATTTCATATTTGAAAAAAACATTATAAGGCATTATACAAGTTGAAAAAAATAATCTTTTAAAATAATCATGAAAACTTATAAAGGAATATTCCTTGCCTATAATTTTCATGATGATGAAAACTTACGTCCATAACATACACATTAAGACAGGTATTCCATTCACATTTTTTTTGAAATCAAATGAGATTTTTTTAAAAAAATTATAGGTATATTCCTTTTAAAAACATTTTTTAAAAGAATAATTAGAAAAAATAGCTTTGGTGGAAAAGGGTTTCTATCGGAAAAGATGATTTTTCTTACAAACATTATTTTTGAACTATTAAGTACAAAAAGAGTGTAAAATGTAAGCACACCATGTATTTTCATTACATCATCACAGGATAAAAAAATTAGTGAATGTTTTATTGATATATCATAATATTTCATCATTGGAATCACAATAATAAACATTCATGTTAAACAATGAGATTATAACATAAAACTCTTAAAAATTTGGTAATATTGAAATATAATCCCAGTGAATCATAACATTAAATGAAACATAGAATATATTCAATATAAAAAAATTCATGATATTATATATCAAAGGATCTTTATATAAACCTCATAAAATAATATAGTTTCATAACATAATATATGACTTAAAGAATGAAAAATGAGACAAAAATCCCTTAACAAATTGTTAACTATTGAACCAAACCCCGTGAAAGATAGATCCTATTAGGGATGTATAAATCACCATGAATTTTATTATAATAATCACAAAATACATTCATTGTTATCATATACACCTCATAGAAGAAACATGGGGTGAAAATGTAATTTGTCTCATAGAAAATAAAAGTTAGACGAAAATCTCTTACCTTAAATCATGACTTAGGTCATACTCATTAAATCCTCTTATGTAATATATATAAGTTTATTATAAATATATTCAATAAACTTATTAATATAAATCATTCTATATATGATTTAATTATGACCTTTTATTACCTATTAATAAACAATTCTATGATAAAGTTACGTTTTGGGTAATTATTACTTTGTTTTTCCTATATGGTTTGTTATAATATTGTTCTTATTAATTGGATCATTCTTCCATCATCTCCAAATTTATATCCCTGATACAAATATCATATATACTAAGTATATATGTATTTTTATTAATCCATAAAATTTAGTGATTGAAAAAGAAAAACATCATTCCCGGGGGACGATATGTTGTACATACACATGAACGCTATTTTTTCATTTTCATATCAATTTTATAGATAGAAGAGTAATTGAAATATATTATCATTATAATTTTTTTGATTAAATATATATCAAAAAAATTTAATAAACCCATCCTTAATATGTTTAATGTAAATTGTGAATGAATCACATCATTTCGTGAGGCCGTAGTCTGTCGTACCCATGAAGGATGTTAAGGTATTCCCAAAAAACAAAAAGAATTTAGGAAGGTCTAATATAATAATACCATAATCATAATAAACTCATTAAAATCATATAGAAAACTAAATCCATCATTAATTAAAACCTTAAGAGTTGGTAATGGAAAAAATGAACAAAATTGGTTTGCAAGGTGGTAGTCTGTCGTACACATGAATGATGATTTCAGAACCCATTTGATGAAATTGAAGATGATTTTAGGTCATTAAATTAAAATTAAAAAAATTAATCATATTTAAGATACTAATATTATTATATAATAATGGTATAATAATAGTTAATGTTATTTGTGAAAGAAATAAAATAAAAACTCTCATTGATGAACATTACCTATTTATCAAATATACTCCATAGGTTATCACTAATATCCTTTATATGATGGTTTTTTTTCAAATCCAATGATTTTTAGGATAAGGGTATAGAAGCTAAGAATTTATTTTGGTGGGTATTTTTTGAAAAAAGTGGTTTGAATCTTGTGAAGAATAGAGGAGAGTGGGTGACCTTTTATAAGTAGGGGATGGGGTAAACATTGTATTTTGAAAATAAATTGGTGGTCGAAGGTTTTTTTATGTCTCAAGGGTCATAATTAGTCGATTATAGAACCTTAAACATGTATTGGATGAAATATGTCTATAAATTACCCTAAACGTTTTAGTTTAACCCCTCATAAACCCGTTTTACCATAACTATAGTAATTAATTTTTTTAGCATTCATTATTCATTTTGGCCAAAAATTAATTTTATGTTTTTAGAAATTATAAATTAAGATGAATCAAATTTTGGAAAAAAAAATTTCATATAAAATTAAAATATTTTTTTAATTTTTATTTTATAATTAATCCAAAAACACTATTAGAAAGTGAGTTTTTAAAGACGAAAAGATCAAAAGTATGAAATTTTTTTATATTAAAAGTCAATATAAAATTGATTCGAATGACATAAATTGGTTCAATTGATATAAAATTGAACTAATTTCACTTTAAAACAAATAATAAGTTAATTTAACATTATATAAATGTTTTAAAAAATAATTTTCAAATAAGATTCATTATTTTTCATTATTTATAAAAAAATGAAATTTTTGAGAAAAATCACAAACAATCACCCAAATATATTTATGAAATTATAATTTAAAAAATAAAGTTTAATTTATCAAATTAGTTCGCAAGAAGTTTCCAATACAAATTTTATTATAAGCACGAAAAAATGTGCCAAACCATATTTTTAGAAGAATAGATATTCTAAGCACAAAGTTTGATTTATTCTTATTTATTTTCTAGAAAACATATAATATTAATTTTAATAATTTTATTGAATAAATAATATATAAAAATTTAATTAAAATAATTAACTAAAAGTGTTTAGGTTAATTTATCGATATAAAATAGACTTTTGAGCATAAAAACAATACAGTGAAATATTTCCTTTTATTTTCCAAAGGGTTTTATTTTCATTTATAATTAATTATCCACCAAATATTAATTTTATATATAAGTTTAAATCATATTTTAATAATTTATTTAATCATTTTGAAAAACTAAATTCCAATAACAGAGTGAAAACTATAATATTAATTAATAAAATTCTAATAATATGTCACATTTTATTTAAAAAAAATTGTTGCATGTAATATAAGACAAGATAATTGTTTCTTGTAATGAAATTCAAACTCAATATTTCATGTAACATGATCAAAAGATAGTGATTTTTGTAAAGAATAATATCAAAAAGATTAAATTATTTTAAAAAAATACATTTCATAAAATTAGGTTTGTCACGGGGTAGTACCTACTCCCATAAAATATCATTATGTATTCCCATTTACTAAGATCCCTCTCAAAAATCCCATGGTTGGCCACTAATTTTAGTATCTTGTACTCATAACAACCATAATTGTTTAAATTTTGATTCACGTTACAATGTGGAACCCACAATTTTCCCTACACATTTCCATACACTCTTCCTGACTAGGGTAAACAACTATTATATAGATTAAAAATGTCCAAAAATATTATAAAAGCTCATTGACTGGTCAGTTTCCTCATTGGAATGTCTCATATAAGAGATAGACTCAATCTAATCCCCATTTTCATTTTCTTGTGGTTAGTCTGAACACCCAAACCATCCACAAGTTCCACCATGTCTACAGACCCAGGAAAATAATATCTTAGTGGGATAGTAACACTTGTCCTATCCACATTTCATCTATCTAAAGGGCTCTAAGGAATATAAAGGTACTCACTGGGGTTATTTACTTGGCCATGCATCTCAACTCCTCACTCACCTCTCTTAAGAGATCTCTAAGGGAACCTAACACTATTTTAACTACATCCCATTCATTTCATTTTATTTTACGAAGTACAATAATAGAAATTGTTTCACAAGTTATAGTATTATAACCAAGGCCTTATCCATCATCAATCATGGAATTTAGTATTGTGGAAGGCCCACCAGGTTCTTTCCACTTTCTTCAAATCATACATAAGTGGTGAATTGTATTTAGAAAATTTATCAAATTTAAATATTTCAGTCCGTATAATTATTTTTACTATACACATCCCATGGAATAAATATAATTGAAAAATATTGTATGGGTATGTATAAGGGGCTAACTACCATTAGGAAAGTCAATTCCCCTTGAAATTCCAAGAATAGAAACTATGTTGGAGAAAATCCATTCCTTGTATTATACCCATGGAAGCTATATCACATCACAAGTCCTAGTAATTAATTATAAAAAATTATAATTTGTTATAAAATTAAATTATAAAAAAATTAGTTATCAATTTTTTAAAAATAGAATAATTTCTGAAAACTTATCATGTGTCTCAATCTCACTCAATTCACAACCAAAATCAAGTGGGAGGTCTTCGACTCACTCTTGGTGTCATCATGGGTTATGTACCTAAAATTATACATTGAATTAATAAATAATTTAATTTAATTTGAACCCAAAACATTAGAAAAATTGATATGATTATGCACCTACACTAAATCCCAGAGCGATGGCATTTGGACATTATTAGAGAATGTCCTCTATGTAAGGTGATAAAACGGCCAATAAAATTGTCAAAATTACACCATGATCTAGTGGAATAATCCATAAACCTTAATCTAGTGGAACACAAAATCAAAATATACCAAATTAAAAAAAAAGGAGGATGATCATTCTCACATTATATGCTTCTAAATCACCCCCAAAATACCTGAAATCAAATGAATAATGGAGGAAGGAGAGAGGGGATTCAATAGAGTCATGTGAAACATAAAGGAGTACAACTTGGGGTGATTGATCTTAGGATATTAAATGGAATCAATAAATATACTCTTTTAATGGTTTGCACCATTTTTCACATTTATTCAAAACTGTATGCCAACCATGTGGTAAGAATTATCTATTTACACCCCTCCCCCTAATATGATTGATCTATACATCTTACCAAACCACTCAACAACCATGTTGATTCCCACTGCCCTCTAAATTAAAAATATCACAAAATTTATCTACAACTATGAACATAACATTAAAAACACCACAAATCCAACCAATATCACATGGTTTACACTGAGATCAACACAGTTTCTTCCATATTATGATCCAACCAATAATGAAAGCCATGCACTATAGAAATTGAATTGAAAACATCCTCATTATCTAGGTGTTTTATGGTTAATACAAAACTGTTCACACCACATCACATAGTTTGGGGAGAATTATCTAAAAAACAAAAAAAATATTCCTGAATCTCTTGAGACTCAACTGATAAACCAAGGAACTTATTAATCCTCATCCATTTTCTAAAATTTTCATCTCAAGATGCTCATAATCTAGGAATATAAATCCCTATATGGATTCTTAAAATGGACTATCCATCAAATAATAAATTCATATTCCCTTCCAATTTATAGATTCAAAAGGTGTGGAGCTTTACAACCTCCACCAAAATAACATTTCTCATCCCCAAGAAGCCTTTCACTCCATTCCTCGATCAATCTCGGCTTATATCTCTCATCAATTCACCATAAACTCATCATGTTCCTATTCCAAATGGTACATCAGCTCTATATCGTAGCTCGATGAATTCGGAACCCAATTTACCATAAGAAAAGTTACCACTTACAACAATTATAAAACTACCAAGATGGTGTCCAACTACACCCATCAATCTTTAAGAATCACACAATCACTCGTAAACACATCACCATATTTATGGTTCTCTACACTATAAGACGCATATCTTAATGGATAAATATGATCCATGGTGATCAACATCATTGGAACTACTAACATAAAATTATTACTTGATAGTCTAATGACATGCTCGGTTTATTTTACAGATTACCATACTGAATAATACATAAACATACTGGTCAAAATATCTTAACTGTCCTCATTTTGAATCCGAACCAAAATGGTGAATCCTCCATCACCCATGAAATAAGGCTAAACCCTATGTATTTTACTCAAAAGGATTATCTATTTCCCAAAACATACTAATTTTACATGGTATGATGTGCCCAATGATGTTTCCAATGCGTAGGATCCAATTACATGATAAAAAAATCAATCGAATTTCCTCTAGAATACTTTTCAAAAAAAACCTCAACATTAACAATTGATGCACTATCCGTTTATCCAATAAGGATGACTAAATTCCCAAAGAAATCATGTGATAATCTAAACATGCAAACTAGAGTTTAAACATGACTCCTAGTGACTTTCCTTGGTTGACTCATATTCCATCCAAACCCACTAACATGTTATATTCCAAGAACAAATACACAAACAATCTAAATCATTCTTGAATCACAAAATTCTCATCACCAGTCTGATTCAAAAAAATATACTCTTTCTAATTTCATGTATGAATTCAAATTCTATTTCGTTCCATGGAACTAGGTAAATTGAATTCACAGGATCATTGATATTGAATATCCACCATGACCATCCGTTGAAGAGTCTCATCTTAAGCACGAACATTCCCTTATTAGGGTATTATAAATCATGACCAATTCAATACCATTACCATAGATTTATCCTCATCATTACTAATTTTAATTTAAATCCTTGATCATATCATCCCATTATATTTTTATTTATAAATACAATGACCATATGTGATATCACGCTAAAACATGAGAACTAACTCAAAAAATCAGTCCATTACATCTTCCCAGATGACAGGAAAATCATCCATGGATTCCACTATATTTCATCATTATGATGAGTGTTGAACCCTATAATAGCCTATGGTTGATACCCTACCAGATGGATTACTTTATAAAACTCTTTGAGTACCACCCCTAGGTAATGCATAATCAACCACATTTTGCTCCTCATAAGAAATGATCGCACTTAAAGAAATTCACAATGTCACCTAAAACTGTTGGGAAATCTAAATTCCCATTAAAAACATTTATATTTCATAGTCATAAGAATCATATTGAATTCAAATCATTTCTCATCCCAAACACATTATCTCACCATTTTAATCTTCCATGGGCACCAAGTGTTTCCAATTTGAACTGCCTAAATATCACTTAAACATAATGTGTTTCCACACATTTATTGACCAATTCATCTCCCAAATATCATAAAACATCCTAATTATGTGTTTTCCACCACCAAATCAACAAAATTTAATTGTTTCACAATCCTTTTGAACCTTGTTATGAAACCCAACCCATGTTTCATGAGTTGCATACTATTGAACATAGGCTCCCTTACTTAAAAAACTACTCATTCTCACCATTCATATCAGTATTCTTAATCCAGAACACCTCAGATGTCCTTGTCAAAAATCCTGAAATCTCAAAAACACCTATGACACATGTAACAACCCATATTTATCATTAATAGATATTTCATCAAATTTTATGATTAAAAATCATTACAAACCATTCCATATCTATAAAAGTTTATTGTCTTTTGAAACATGGATATATAAACAACTTTTTTATAAATTATCTACATCATTTACCAATTAGTTCTTAGTAACTAGATCACTTCTTTGTCACATCATACTTAAAATATTTCTTCATAACCTGGGGAAAATAAATATAATAATGGGTGAGATCATATGGTCAGTAAGGGTAAACAAGGGAGATATCAATGGTTCCGTAATAAAAACACGAGAAAAATTATATGAGAACATGATCTAAACATTTTAAAATCCATACCCAATATACCTTAGATCATAATCATGAATCATGAAATAAATCATAGTAGTTCATAGACATTAATCAAAAAGGAATAAATAATAATTAGCTATAATAGAACAGCATTGGCATCAAAATATTGAAAAACACAATATTATAATTTTTTTTTGAAATTTTTATATAACAAAATGTTCACTCATTAAATTAAGGACATGAAATTAGGCCCTCACATAAACTAATAGACAAGAAAAAAGTTCAACATAACATCTTATGGACATAAAATCCAAGTCCATACATAAACGTATGGACATGAAAAAAAGTATATCCATAATCTTACGGACATGTAATAAATATCCATTCATAATATTATGGAAAAAAACAAGACCACACATAATCTTATAAACAAGAAATCAGGTCTATGTATAATATTATTAATGTGAAATCAAGTACAAGCATAACATATTTACCACTTGAGTTATCCATATTTACAAAATAAATTGGAGGGATTTAATGGATCAAGAAATCGCATAATAATAATTCATTCATATTTTCATGACATGATCATAGCACATTTATCATATATCATAACCCATAAAAAGAAATAGGTTTCCTAAACATCTCAATATTTCATCAAAGCATAGTCCATAGAAAGTAGAAAGGTTTCATAAAAATTTATCAATAATAATCATAAACCACCCATGTAAAGAATAATGATTATATCATTAGATCACATCCTTAGCTAATATTATTTAACGTAAATGGATGTCATCCTAGATTAAAAATTAATTTAAAATATTACATTGAATATTTCTTGAAGAAAATAAAATTTTCGCTTTGAAAGAATTTTTTTAACATCTATAAGTTTCCAAAATGTTAGAAAAAGTATTCTCATTTGAAATATCCTTGATAACATGTAAATTAATATTCAAAGAATTTAGTTTTCAGGATGATAGGAAATCCTATTTATATCGAATATAGTAACGTAATTATTCATTTTTCATTTTTTATAAAAATTCATAAGCACATCATTCCAAAAATTATAAGAATATTCATTTTAAACCATTTTTATATTCTATCATTGGTAAATTTAATTAAAAATAATATTAGAATATTAAAAACATTATTGAAATCATTTTTAGAAAGCTTGTATATGGAGGAAAAATAATTTTCTACTGGAATTAGAAATAATATTTGGTTTTCCATAAAAATATTTTTAGGTCTCTTGAGTACTAAAAGATAAAAAATGAAAGGAAAGAATATATTCTAGAAAATTAATCATTGTAAAAAAAATTAATTATATTCAGAATAGTTTGATAATTAAATTTCATCATAAGAAACATTATCAAAAAAAATCCTAATAAATAATGATTTTTTAACAAAAACCCTTACCATGTTGGTTACTTTAGAATCATAAACCCAGGGAAAGATTTAATTATAATGGAACTTAAAATATCATGAAAATAAGGATATTAGTTTTATAACATGTCCAAGTGGTATTATATAAACCACATAAAATAAAAAATTAGTGAATATGGAATATGTATCCTTTAAATACATGTGAGACTAGAAATCTCTAACCTCAAGTTTAGTTTCATTACAAAGAAATATAGCCTCCAATATATTATATTTTAATTTATTATTATTTTATACCAGTTAAATTTACATAATTATAATATCATATATGATACCCTTGTAACATTGAAACTCTTATTTATTAATAATTAATTATTAAAACTTTTGTTTCTATGTGTTAACTATTTAGTTTTTCCTGAGAATTTCAATTTGGTAGTTTTGATACATATACATTGATAATGGTTCCTTCATCTAAAAAAATAATTCATTATATTTATTTCACATATATGCATTTCCTATATATTTTTATTCATTTATAAATGGTAGGGTTGTAAAAATTAATTACATTGTTCATGGATATGGTTGGCCATACTTACGGATGAACTATATTTCCACTTTTCAACAGATGGAATGAATGAAAGGAAAAAAATCACCATTATGAAATAATTATTATATAATATATATAATATATATTTAATACATATATCCATATTAAAATCCACGTAAAAATATAAACTAAAAACAAATTGCATCACTTTAGGGATGTGGTAATCCATATGTACGCCCTAGTGACATTATCATTTTCACACAAATTAGTTGTTTAGAAGGTAGATATGATATTATAATTATAAAGGTATAGTTATGTAATAAATATCATATATAAACATTATAACCATCATAATAGCCACCCGTGAAAGATGTTGATGGAAAATTAATTTATTGCTATGTGGAGGTGGTAATGCACACGTTTTCATGATTGAAAATTTCACATTATATTTCATATAATAGAGTTTGTGTAGTACCCTGATACATTTTTCACCCAAATAGTGCTCAGATCCAGTTGGAACTAGGCCTTAGGTGCACCTCCTCATATGCAAAAGGCTATAGACTAGTAGTTAGTGTGTGAAGTGGTGATAGTGTAGACACCATAACATATAGTAGTACTAATAATTATGGTAAATAAATAAATATATTAATAGAAGGAAAAACACTAACAATATGACCTATAACCCACAATTGTAGAAGAAAAAATAGATAACAAAAACAATGAATAAAAAAATAAAAAAAACACAACTTTTTGAATAAAACAACATTTGTAACTAAAATAAGACATTATATATAATATCATGTAAGACATGAAAATAAACAGAAAGGGTCTCTCGTGGCTGACCTCATTACATACCTATATGAGGCATGATGAAATAAAATAAAACTCTAGCTGAGGCTACAACCTCCATGTTGCCTTTCTATCCATTTCAAACTGGCCACCCAATATGATAACTAATGTCTAACTCCTGAGCCCAAAATATTACATGATCATAGAGGTATAAATTATACATTTATCCCAAAGGGCCCTTATAAGGTGTTAGAATAAATATTAGTATAATGACAATAATTTTTTCTTATCTTAAATTTTTAAACATCAACTTTTCCTAAAGATAAATAAATAACACATGCATGTAAAATTAATAACCTGCTTCACTTATTCTCAACAGCCACAATGAAACAATCTCATTCTTCATCCATCGTCGGTATGCAATGTGCCTTAGTTATGTATATATAGAATACATAGACATGTATACTTATACATAACTATATTGGTGAGGTTACATAACATAAATCCCAATAAACCCCCTAATTATTAACAACCTTGAGAGACCTCAGGATCCTCATGTAAATATATCACTAGAACCTAATGCAAATCAACACCTATCATTTAATAATCATATAACTCACTTCTTGAAGTAATGGCCAAACAATTACCTGGTTTCTACACCTTATCTTAGAAAATCCCCATCAGTATGAATTGTGAAATTTGAGGCACAATGAAGTTTTTCCTATAAAAAATAAACATCATCCTCTCAACAACTTATGTCCATTGTAAAGGTAATATATATCCTCAAAATATAATGGACCAGGGAACCAACTAATTTGGTGAGTTTCATCCCCCAAATGATGGTTTCAACACTATTAATTGATGGATCCTATCAATCCATGTGGCTTTCTATTGAAATGAACAAAAACATCACTAATGGAAAACACAATTATATGCCCCAACTAACAATGGAATCTACCCACCTTAGTGGTCAATACCACCTCATCATCTGAGTTATATCTATTTCCACGTGACTCTAATGGCAGGTTTCCAAATTACAGACACTAGTAGTCACCCAAAAAATAACTAACCAACATCATCCTTGAAGCTCACACCCCTAAAACTATGTCGCTCAACCTGATAGTTATCCCCATCTCAAATCCAATTATCCATTATCATAAACTAACAACCTTGTTGCCTCAATCTGATATCTATATCATTGTTTCATCTCGACGTTGATCATTTCGGGTGATAATGAAATGGTCTGATGAGAATCATCACCCATCTTTTTTTCTAGGGATATTTTCCTGTATAATTCAACATTTATTTTGTTTTGACCCATTCATCATCATCATCCATTAATATGTGGTTGTATTAACCCTATAGTGAATGTGTAATTTACCCCTTATATATTACGAAGGAGATCGCATAGTCTGATGGTCCCATAGGGTGATTGATGTGGTCAAGTACTTGTGCAATCAGTCCTCCTATGACATAACTTCCTCTTATGGTCTCCAATCGGTGTCCTCGTGGAGTCAGAAACACCCAATAACCCTCGTATCCATGATTCATAGAGCTTCTTTCCAATGTAAGGTGCTCTTTGGATAATGATTCGACCAACGATACTTAAGGACTCTATTGGTCGAGAGGATGGGAAGTCAATCACACTGCACCCCTTGGGGGGGGGGTTCTATTTCCTATTCTAGAACTCTCTTATAGATTTATGTGGTGTTCTTATGTTTTTGAATCATTGGTCATTCCTGAAGAGTGTGTCCATTGGTTACACCTAGTTTTCTAGATTGTCATATGCAAACATAGATTTCATTCTATGGAGGTAATGCTGACTTGAGCCATACAATAAGGCACTGGATATTTTTTTATCATCAATTAGGGATGGAAGGTCACTTGAGGTTGGGATTGGACACCTAAGATTGGTTTCTTATGTAGCATTTGGAGAGGAATCTGAATACACATAGTTCAGATGAGCTGGGGCTTATGCATATATGTCATCCATTTAAGATGAGATGATTGGGTGAACCGTTTTTGGAAGGGCACCCTTTTGAGATTGGGCCTTCAAGAGGGAATCCTACTTATCCTAGTTTGATCAATAATTACAGTTATTGTAGTTCAAAATTCACAGGACATATGCATAGAGGATTCCTATTTAGGGGGATATGATTGGGTAAAACATTTTGGAAAGGATCCCTTTTGATCTCTGGCCTTAAAACAGGCATCCTACATATCCTAGTTTGATTTGGAATTAGAGTTATAATAGTTTATAATTGTTGGGTATTATCCATAGGATCCACCAAGTCCAAAAGTCTTGATTGGGTGATCCCTTTGTGATGGGAACCCTTTCGATCTTGATCTTTTAAGTAGGCATCCTACATATCCTTTTTTGATCATGAACCATAGTACTCATAGTTCATAATTGTGTGGATGTTGTAATTTCCACAAACCTCTAAGGCCACGTGATTCATGATCATTGTAAGAAACAAGAGGTTGTGATATATCCAATCAACCAAACCCCTCCTATCCTACTGATGGTAGTGGGTGAGCCTATGGTGGAAGAGGTCAAGGCAACGGTGGGTGAGGGAATGGAATGATTAACCTTTTAATGTGAGATGACCTTAATGGTCATGTGAATCGGCCTTCGGAATATTAGGGACTTCCCTCAGTGGGAGTGCCCTAGAATGTGTTCTAGGAAGGGGATGAGTGTCATCCTTATCACAAGGGGAAGGGAAAATAACCCATATTACTGATCATTATTCCTCATTAAATGGAAAATAAGGTGATCACCCGTTTTCCCTATAATGGGGAGGTTCACATTAGCATCCCAAGGTTGGACTCCAGGTTTCCATTGGAATGTGGAATTACAATCATGCTAGGAGTCTGAACCATTATGGGGAGATCCTTTGTGACTCCACTTACCATGGGTATGTAGACTCAAGAGGGGCGATGATTCCCCCGATGGTCTGATCATAAGGGTCTGGTGGCTTTGGGGGAGGGTTTGGCCTAATGTTGGAGGATTGGTTCAGAGAGGGATAATAGATGATTGGATAAAAATGGAGGGGTGAAATTGGAACTAGAGGAAAGAATACCCGAAAACAAACTATTCCACATACTATTTTCTTATGCTAGTTGCGGGAAGCTCTACATATCGTAGTGGTATATGGGAAGAAGGGGCATTTGTGAAACAAAATAATACGTGGGTTGGGCCAGAGACCACTATGCACCATAGTGGTACATAGTCCAAAATATAGTTTTTCATGCTACTTTGGCTTCCAACATCATACTGATTCAGTATGTGGTACTGAGTTATGTTCCCACAATGATACACTATGTGGAACACTATATAGAAGGCTGTTCTGGGGGACTATTGTTTGCAGGGAGTTCATCCGTGAGAAATATGTGGTTCGCGATTTCACCAATTAGGTTCATGGTTCACTTATTATTATTATGTTACCCCGTTTTATGGTTCGCGGCTGGTTTTACCTACAGAGAGAATGGTTTTCAATTCAGGAATCACTGATAATTCATGACTGAATCTGAAATATTCTCCAAGTTCTTTCTTCCAACCTATAGTGTCCCCTCTGATATTTTGTCATCCGTCATCTCTCAATTCCTTTTGAGCTCCTATTATATAGAATTAGGTAAATCGTATATATGGGAATGTGACACCATTTTTGGAGTCCCATGAATAGACATCTTGGCCCACAAGAAGAATCGATCAACTGGTGTTTTCAGAGGCTGTGGTTTGCAATCATGGTTCTTAGAACCCTGTCGGTTTTCTTCATCCATGAACTGCTATGTTCACGAGATTGTATGCAGATGGGGTTTTCCCACATGATTCCATCAGTGACATGGTTCATGATCCACTATGTTGACTGGCCATCGCTTCGTGGGCCAGCACCTCACTGGTCATTCCGCGTACTGGAGATTCACGGTCCATGTGGTCCGCAAACCCTTCTCGGTGATGGTATGAGAGCCACTTAAAATATTTTGTAAAATTGAATTCCATCAAGTGTCTTTTGAAATTTGTAACTCAATTTAAGTCCATTTTCATTTCTAGACTAGCAAGAATAATTTCTTCTTTCTACCAAGTAATTGTGTGATCATTTTCTTTCATTTCTGAAATATTTCGGACCCTACAAAACCCCTCCATCAGAATAGGGTATGTTCAGAATGACGAGGATACTATTCCATTATAGAAGTGGTCCTGAACTAAAATGGTTATCAGTGGAATAGATGGGGCATGTAGGATGGGACCACACCTATATAGAGGGTCCCATTTCATTATTCATTTACTAAACATTTTCAGAAAAATGTGCTTTCGACTCTCCCTCAACTTCATTTTCCTTGACATACCATTTCTTCTGAGAAACCCCTATTTTCAAACCACATCGTACATTCTTCCAATTAAAAATTTCAGATTTTATCTGGCTGAAAACCAAATTTTGGATTTTGCGAATGGAATTTTGGAATTTTATAACTAAAATTAGGATCCTGCAATAGAGAATTCTATGATGTTTTTGTTTCCTCATACCGAGATTGAACCGGGGAACCGAACTATAAACCTTAATAATCTGAACTTTAAACATTTAAACTACATTTTTTTAAAAATAGAATTTTCAAGGCCTTGGTTCCTGACACCTTCCTTCCATGAACCCTTCTATTCATTGGACAACAATCCACATACCATCACCACATGGATAATTTTCCTACAATGGCTATACATGGTGTAACTTTTCTACATACCACATCAATATGCGGGAAGTATCTCTGTTTATTATGAAACACAATGGAATTTCATTCGTGTATCTTATAGTATGTGGGTAGTGTCTATTGTGAACCATTTTCGAGAACTATTTATGGAGCCTTTATGTAGACATATTTGTATTTCCTTGATCCATTCTTTTTTAGCCTTTATCCAACAACTTTTATTGGAATATCCTTTTGTAGGATTTTGTATCTACTTGTGTAGGCTACAATGGAACATTCACTGGTTGTGATAAAATTAAATAAGACAGGGGAGACCATCATGGGGGACAGTGAGGACCTTCATTGATCCTACATTATTACTCACAACATCTTCTTAAAGTTTCACATGACACCAAATCTCTTATCATACCTATTTTTCGTACAAATTTCACATTATGACTTTGGCCTTTCTGATGACTTTCCCCTACTATTGGATGACCCGGATACCCCTTTTTTCTCTTAGAGACACCACAATGACATGATCGTGAAAACATTTACCCAGAAGGAGAATTATTAGAAACTCCAATTAAGGAAAACATCTTCATACTAGGAGGCTCAACGTGGACTTAGAGAAATCGTATGTGTTGAAATGTTGTCTCGAAACTAGTCGTCCAAGAGTACCCATCCATTATCAACATTTCCTATGAAAAACCTAAAGGAGGGGTGGAGAAATAAGTGGGATCTGCAAGCCAGAGGATGTTCCTCCATTGAATGGGCCTTGGTATTCTGGTTACATCAAACCTGTTTGTAGTCCCCTGACCAGTTGAAGGTGGTGAAATTATATCAGGCAGCCTAGGTTTCTTAGTTTTCATCCTCCTCCCCATTGAAATCCTTCCGGATTTGATGATATGATGGTGTTCAAGAACCAACACCTTATATTTATTGTATGTGGAGGTGGGAATCAATATATGGGATATCCCCCATCTAGGAGGACTCCCCATCCTTGGAGAAATGTATGGAGAGTTTCTCCAGACAGCTGCTACGTTGAATGACACCGACCATGTGTCCCCTTTGACAAGGAGTCTGCTGGTTATGGTAGAGGTATTACTTGATCACCCCCACCAGGATCTCTCTCTTATATCATTGGATGTGTGGATAAGGTAATTCTTATAGATGAACGAACCTATGTTGAGTGCTTGCTGTAATCAAAATCATTCTTCCCATCAGTCTGTCAACACTCTAGGTTCATATTGCGCTACCCATGATGTGGGACGATATACCACATAGGGATATGAGCTTCAACTAGACATATCACCTTTTCTTAAATTATAATGTTTCTATGCCATTTTTTTGAGTGGATGGATTTTCAAATCTCTCTATTTATATACTGGGGTCCAAGCCTGTACTTTGATGATAGAGGTTGTGATGGCTAAGGGTCGAACCATCAATCTGGATGCTCCTACTTTAGCCCGATATTATGATTTGTTGGAAAAAATACAATAAGGTAGGGCCCCACATCATCTCAGCTGACCATTCAAATTCTTGTATGGGTGGATGACAGAACAATTCCCCTTTTATGAATATTGAAACACTGCAAAGGTTACTCATTCTGACTTTCAACCCACCCTTCTCAACATTTTTTTGTTCTTCCCAAGACTCTAAGCATTATTGATGCAGTTAGGATTCTGAATTACGCTTCTTTCTTCTCATTTTCAGCGTATCCTACCCCTCATGGTCCATTAATAGGTGAAAGGGGAGGTTATTTATAAAAAGGATCCTAAAACATTTCACTTCTGAATGAGATTCTCACTACTCGTACAGATTTAGTGGACATTTGTGAGTCATACCTCCCATATCAGTTTTCCAGGAAATTTCGGTGCCTTCTACAAGAAGTACTTTTTCTTTTTATTCAATGAAGGGGAGAGTCTCAACCTATAATTCTTCTCTAATTATGGATTATGTTGATACGGTAAGGTGACAATATAGATTTTATCTTCCCCATTATGATGGGATACACTTTTTTGTCACTAGAATATGCCCAATTCCGGATAAACTATTACCATGATGGAGTGTTGAGAGAACATGTTCCGCAGGTGCATAAGCCTCTAACCATTCTCTTCCTCGTCCTCACCCTGACCACCATGCGAAAAATTCCTTCTTTTGTAATGAGAATGAAGTCTATGTATTCTATTCATATTACTGCAACAACCATGATGGATACTCCACCTATTCCAACCCTTGGGGTCAAAAGATGCTAGATTGTTTTCCAGATGCTTCTATAAGGGGCTTCATTGGTATCTCCTATCTCAGTGGGGACTGATTTAGACTGCTCCCCTCCTGCAAATACTTCCCATGAACGTAGTGAGTCTAGACCCAACAGAGTATCTCCGGACACCCTATAAGTGGCGACTAGTCCTTTGCGTCCAACTCTAGCGATTGAACCACCTAATTGAAAAGAGATCCCCCTATCTTGGGTAACCTATCATAGGTCCCTCCCCAGTCTGGTAATGACACCTCCTACTTATAGACCCATTATGAAGGGGGATTACCAAGGTACTAGTACCACAAGGAGGCACCAGGTAGTGCGAAATTAGGCATGGCATCAGTTATGTTACCTTGTAACGGAGACACCTATGGCTAATTTTTCTGACCAAACTAATAACTTTCGGCGGTTATTCACTGAACTTAGTTCGGGTGGATTTGATTTTCATCACTTACACCCCCTTATCTACCAAATCATCATATCCCAAGAAAACCTAGCTTCCTGTGAGGACAATATTTCCATGTTCAATTATTTCAATCATCAAGGGGGACATTCTGAGATGTTTTATAGGAACTCGATCACCTAACATATGAAGAGGAAAGTGCTTATGATTTAGCCGTCTCTCAAAAGAAATAGTTGTGGGAGTGTGAGGCCCATGCATCATGTTTGAGGGCTCAACTGGCCTCTTCGTTTTCTAACTATGAATCTATATAGAAGAAAGGGTGGGACCTTAATGTCATTATGGAATGGGTGCGTCCAATGGTCAAGGCTGAAGCGGTTGGGAGATATTATTTAGAGAAAACTCTTGATGGCCCATAGAAATCACTTTCCATTTCTCTAGAAAGGGAATGTCGGGCCTTATTATAGCTCTCCCCAAATCATGATATGTACTCTTTTTCATTTTGATACTTTGGAGAGACTTGGAACTAGGGATGTTTCTCCATTTTGTTGAACTCAATGGAACTAATTTGCCTCCAAATGCTTCTTATTTTTCTTTTATTTTCATATCAATTATTCAAACTCAAGCATATAAATATCATTTCAATTAGGTATTAATTTTAAACCACGATTTGAAACCAATAAATTGAAATAATCAAATTGGGATCTAATTTTTTCCTGAGTTGTGGGACTCATCGATTGTATTTAGAATATTACTGAGGTTATATGGGACACCTCATGAAATTTTTTTTATTTTTCATTGTTACCTGAATTTTTTACTAAACCTGTTCGACACAGGATTAGAGGGTATAACTTGAATTTTTCATAGGCTTCCCATTGTGGGTTTTCGACCTAACAAGTTTCATGTCTATTTTAATAGCTCTAGAAACCTTTTTAAAAATATTTCACTTTCTAATTTTAACGAACTGACACTTGACTTTTATCTAGAGGTTATCTTTGTAAATTTTCACTCTCGTAGGTATGACATCTTTTTTTGTTCTTTCTCATTGTTCTTAGTCATGTCAATGAAACATAAATTGTTTCTATCCTATACGTAGTTTAGATATATGTTTTTAAATAGGGGTGAAATGAATAGAAAACTCAAATTCAGGTTTAGTTGAATTTCCAGGATTTTTTTCAAGAAACATGTCAATTTATTCCTATATAACAGGTATATCCATTATTTTATGGATACAATTCCCATCCATCATTTTATTCTTCACTTATTATCTAATAATTTCATTAATATGATCTATTAAAGGTGGATCAATACATGATATAGATTAGGTATCCTCCCCACTTGTGAGAATGGATTCTATATATCCTTTGTGAATCATAATCTATTTCTCTTAGAAATAAATTTTTTCATTATATTTTAAAATCCAATACATACCATTGATTATTTCAATGTAAACAATAGGTAGTATAATTAATTTTTCAAATATGTTATGTGTATATGTTAAAATGGTAAATAACTGTCATGTCCTTATTACAATAAGATTTCCACTAGGAGTCTTATTTTAGGTCTCCCCTCTTAAATGCTTTGGGAAATATCTGATTTTATTAGAAAACATGGTTCAAATAAAATATTATGAATATAAATAAAGAAATAAATATTTATCTAAATTTTGTGTAATGATTAAATTTTCCAGAACCACATCTTTAGGAATTTCATCCTTAGATTTAGTAATTGGATAATAAAAACCATCCCTCATTAGCCTCTTCTATAATAGTTTCCCTTGATGATTGAAACATTGGTTTGAATAATGACCCATCAATTATTCATTAAAGAACTACATATAAGTGGATTATTTATTTCCCATTAATTTTTTATCCTTATAAATCCTTTATCTAGACTTGAAACAAATTTATATTCCCAATAAACAAGTTAGTAGGAGTTTTTTTCCATTATTATTACATATTGGAGATCTCCTCATCTCATTCTCCATCATTGACACATTTCATTTTTTATGGTGCTCAGTAATCCTTTTTTTATTTATTTCAATAGAATATATAATACATGAAAACTTATTTCTCTATATTGATGGCCCTTAAACTATATCATCATATGATTAAACATTTTGGGAAACAAGTTCCATTTGGAAACTAATCTTAAGATCCTTAATGTAACAGTAAATATTGTTATCTGAATTATGTATGTAATCTACAACACGTTTAGCTAGAATTATGAATTTATCCTCATACTCTACAAAACGTTCTTATTACTTCTCTTATAAAGTGAGGAACTTCCATTTCATTTCAACTCGTTGTTCTTTGGGAAATTCTTTCTCAAATAATTCTACTTTAAATGATCTGCATTTTATACTTTCTATTTCACAAACCACTTTTTCTCTCTAGATAAATGAACACAAATGATAATCATGTAAAATTAAAAATCCATTTCATTACTTCCCATGTTGATAAATATGATTATAAGGGACTCAATCCAATATCCACTTACAAATATATTAGTTTTTCCATTAAAATATAAGGCTTATCTCAAATTTTGTGAACATACAAAGGAATATTGTGATACTAAACAATGGGATTATCTAAATTGGTAAGGTCATTCATCATTACATGGGTATCTACCCAAATATAGGAAAGATCAGATTAGTTCTAACACCTGTAATATTGGCCTCCTTAGTTGGGAAATCCCTATATTGACTACGGGTAAAAAATTCATTTTTTTCACTATGATCCAAATCCTTACAATAGAACATGCTGGGGAATATCATAATAATCCTGAATATTGATTAATAAAATAAAAACCCCTATAATAGTAAAGTTTCTCAAATACCCTAATCAATTTTCATTATTCTCATGTTAACTATGTTTACTTAATATCTAGTTCTAATGGTTTCTTCTAAACTTTCTCTTAGGCCAATTATAACACCCTAACTCTAGAAAAATATAACTAGCTCGTACTTTATAAAATTAGTTGAAGATATAAGGTATCTAACCCAACATGATCAATCATTTTATTAGAATTGTAAAACTATATACATACTTGATTCCCATATTAAATTAGAAAAATAAAAACATATAATAATAAACATTCATGTATCCATGAAATCATTTATAATATCCTTCTGCATATATTAGGGAGAGGAAATAAATAAAGGGTGAGATCAGATTCCCTATAAGGTTTATTTATTGTAGAGTATATATGGGTTAAATAAGTAAAAATAAATATGGAAAAGTTGATAATCAAAACACATGACATTTCAATCAACGAATTGATCTCATAATACATCAAGGGATAATATCAACATAGTAGTAACATGAATAATGGAAAATAAATTATTAACAATAGAGATTCCCAAATCAATGAATTCATGAACTTTTCATCATGGCTTGGTCTAAGTGATCATGAATCTTAGAAACAAGGCCTCTTAATCATGACATTATTCTTAAAAAGCAGGTAAGCGCAAACTAAATACCAATCTAATATGGAATGATCGTTTTTTTTTTCTTAGGAGACTAATCAATGCATCAATGGGATATCTATAAATGATCCCCACCTATTACTTGAATTTAAAATTAATTTCTCATATTTTTAATGATCAATACAATTCATTCTCAAATGACTTATAAGTAATCAATAATCAATAAGGAATATGGAATACAAAACATCAATACTTCACAAAAAATGTGATAACATTCTTAATATGATTCCTTTAATTGGTACCATATATTATATTTTTTTTAGTTAATAAATAATTAGGTTAATAGAAATGACATTGAATTTCATACATGACAGTTAAAATATATACATAAATCATAAAAATAATGTCCAAGTAAAAATGGAGATTGATATTGTACATGATTACAAAAAAGTGGATGATCGCAAAAAAATAATATATTATCTTTAATGGATTATAAAACCCCATCGACTAAGAAAACATTAACGTTTTTAGTAAAACTAAGCATTTAGAATGGAAAATTCATGTTATAAATTAAAAATAGTTTTCTTTTAACTACAAGTATGAAATTAGTTATAAATCACTTTCCAAAATTCTATTCATTCCTTAAAGAAAATAATAAAATTTATTTTGATATAATTTTATATAAAAATTCAAAAAATAATGAAAATAAATAATTTCATTCAAAATAACCATTGAATCATGTAAATGGAGATTAAAATAAATAAATGGTCACAATGATGATATTTTTTTATGTGTTATACATTAAAACAATAATTTATTTCACACTTTTAACAAAATCAAAAAATGTACCTCATTTAAAAATTGATAATAATATTCCCTTAAAAGAACTGTAAATATGGTCACACGTGGTTGAAAATTACTTTAAATAATCTTTGAAGTATAAATAATGATATTCATGAAATTACATAAAATAACCATGATATGGAACAAATAGTGTTTAGAAGAAAAACATTAAAATATGAATTTATTTAAATGAAAGTCTCTTACTTGCAACTCACATGATGATTCCTGATATAACTAGAGAATAAATAGAATATAAACATGTAAAACTGATAAATAACCATATTTGAAAATATTATATTGCATTTAATATATTAAGAAATATATAATTTCCCAAAATAAATCAGTACAAAAATAATCCTAAGAAATGAGATTTTAAAATAAATCACTTACCTTGGGTCTTCACATAGCCATAAGTGATTGATCCTCATATCGAATGATATTAAATTTTTTAAATGATTTATTAGAAACATTTTGAATCTATATTCCATTATTTATGATCCTTTTTTAATTATTTTTAATCCATTTATTGAAGTTCTTTTACTCGTATCAACCAATTTATGGTTTTTCATTCAGTTTCTCCAAAATTACTTTGATATGTTATCCATAGTTAATGGTTTCAGGAAATGGTTTCATCATATCCATAATTTTAATAATGTCATGAATATAATTTAAATTCATTATATACAATTTTAGAATCATCCATACATTTTTGGTAATAGAATAATGAATCACATCACTTCATGGAGGTGGTAGTCCACACATATTCCCTAGCGACGTTACAAATTTACAATGGATTGAAGAGTAAGAAGGTATATTATATATTATATTAATATAGAAATAATTATTTCATAATTTTTATATTTTTTCATTAATTTTATATTTATAACCATCTATATATACTAGCGATGAAAAAAGAATTACACCACTGTGTGGAGATGTTAGGTTGTATGTACTCACGAGTGATGTCTTCATTTTCCATAAGATAGAACGGAGGTGGAAAATTGTTGTCCCATAATCATAATAACATCTCATTATATTAACAATATTTGATTCATTATGTTACGATGATTAATAAATTGACACAAGATAAACATAACATAAATAATACATTGATTTCATGATTTAAATAATACATCTCAAAAATAATCACACAACACAAGGATCAAAAAGTTTAGTGTCTTGGAGACTAGTTGTATAAACATATTATATTAAAATACTTGTAAACATTGGCCCATAATCATGATCCCCTCAACCCTTTTAGACATCTCACATGATATAATTATCTTTAAAACCGGGTGGATGGGTACACAAAAAATAGGTGAGTGTATATGCTTAGTAATGGAGAAAAAAATCATAATGCATCAGATTATAATCATAAATTTGAAAATGAGTAAGGTATATATATCTTAATGAAATATCATAATACCATATATGATCATTATAAATCCTGTTATAGAAACATAAGATAATAAAATGATTTTTAGAAATCCTAAAGTTATTACATGGATCAAAATATGTCTCAATATTCATATAACTTATCAGCATAACATAAAATAGTGGAATACTATAAAAATAAGGTTTAAGAAATAAAACATCTCATTTCATAGAAACTAAATTCATCCTATAAATGTGTTAAAACATGATAAAAACTTTAAAATGTGGAAAAACCATAAATATAGGAAATCATATATGAGAAAACTCATTATTCTCATGCTTATGTGAACAAACTCATTATATATACACCATAAAATGTAAGAAAACCATCATTCACTTTCCTATGTGAAAAAAATTCATTATTCCCATGCATGAATATCTAATACTATATAAATTTAATCAAATTAATTGGATCATGATATAGGACCACACATTTCATCATCCATACATATGTGTTCATCATTAAATTAATCATCATCATATCTTAAAGTCCACAATGAAAAATAAATACATTCCAAAAAACCCAATGGAAGTCATTCAATTTTTTAAAATAACCCATTGAAATAAAATGGGTCTTATAAAACATCCTAATGTTATAAAATAACTTCATAAATTAAATCATTTCATACAAAAACTTTGTTGAGAAAAAATAAAAACTTCTTAAAAGAAAATATAGGGTGAAACATGAAACATAACAAAATTAGAGATAAAAAACTTGAATATAATTAAAAAATCATTAAATGAGCTTATTCAAAAAAAAAATTATTTATCATTGTAAAAGTCATGGTTATGAGCCTTTTTGAAAAATAATCCTTTATTTTAAAAAAATAATAAGTAAAAGGAATTCCTTTCATTGTATTTTATTTTGATCAAAACAATTTCCCAAAATAACACCTAGATAACATCATTCAAAATAGAAATTATTGGAAATAAAATAACTGAAATAAGAAATTTTATAACTTCAATAAAGTAGTTTGAGTTACTAAGTCTCTTAACATTACCATTGATTTCCATAAAATTTCTTTAAAATAAAACATCATCAACATAAATTTAAAAATTACTTACTAAATAACCTTATTAAAATAAATTTCCTTTTATTCTCTTTACAACTAAAAATTATATACATGTAATGTATTTTTATAATCACTTTTCAACATCCAGTGTTAATAATCCATATTGTTTTGAACTAAATTTGCAAAAATGTGGTGTTTATCTGAAAACATCTTTCAAATTTCATCATTTAACACCCATTAAAGTAATTGGAATTCATGTATTATAAATACCTATGATTTTTAAATTCCATTACATGGGATTTATAGTAGTGTTTCATGAAGATTAAAATGGTGATGAAGTGCTTTCGGGTCATCAATCAATATCAATGGATTACCTTATAATGATCCCTAATTTCTATGTTATCCAAAAATATCCATATTAATGATAAATATTAATTATATATATATCATATATACTCATATAATATAAACAGAAACTATTCATTAAGAGGGTAGGGAAAATAGAATTCATAATTCAATGGAGTTTGTAACTTGAATGCAAATAGGGATGATGCATTTATTTTTTGAAGGGAGGAAGAAATTAGTAACATAGTTTATAATTTAATAAACATAGATATGATATGTGTGTGTGTCTATATATTTCATACCTATATACTTATTTCCTCTATTGGACCATCCATTTTAGGTGGTGGAGGAAAAATAAACATGTTGTGTCATGGAGGTAGTAGTCCACACAATATACAAATATAAGTTTCGTTTTTCTTAATAGAATATAAAAAGGATGTTAATTAGTATATAGTTTTTATAAAAAAATAACATTATAATAATGGTAATTCTGTTATAATTTTAATATGGTGAAATTTTTTTATTAGAATAATAAATGCACATAAATAAATAAAAAAGTGGGAGGAACGTCTAGAAATTATTCCTCACTACATAGATTATCTTTTTTTCAATATGGGATAAACCATTAGGGGTGGTATTTTGAGAACGAAAAACCCCCTTTATGGTCTAGTATTTCTTATGAGAGTCATGGGTAGAGTTTGGAATGAACTATTTGGCTAGTGGTGTGAGGGTAAGTTAGGAGAAGAGAATACATTTTATAAGGGAAAATGGATGGAATATTGGTAAATACAAAAGCACATCTATTAATATAGAGTCACTATAAAAGAAAGTAGTTACAAAATCGAGAAATAATGTATTGTTGAAGTGATAATGTCAATAAAATTATCAAACACACATTCCTGTTCATTTTTTATACATTTTTATGCCATTTACTCTTATATTTTTACTTTTACCTTTTTAACGTCTACCACTATAATTAATTTTATCCTAAGTAATTAATTTCTGATACCTACTACTAAAATAGTACATTATAAATAATTTTTACCAACAAATTCCAAAATTATAAATCTATATAGAATTATAAAATTTACAAATGTGATAGAAATTTATTTTAAAATTTTAATCGTATAATTTATTAAAAGCACTTTTTTAAAAAATATAACAGAAGTCCCAAATTTTTAAATATGGGTTTATAAATTAAAAAAATTATAAATAAAAATATAAAATATAAAAAATATTATAAAAAAAATAATTAATTTTAAAAAGTAAATTATATACTAATAATTTCATAAAATTAATGGTTTTTTAAAACAATATTTTTTACTATTCACCTTAAAATCAATCTTTTCCAAAAAAATCTCAAAAGATACTATTATAATAATATTTCATTTAGAAATCTAAAAATTAATTAATTTTTTCAAATACACATCCTTATATTTATAACTTTTTTACTTAAAAACATGATATATTGTGAAAATAGTTTTTTTAAGATAATTGAATTATTTATATTAATTATATTTTTTTATAATACAATAATAATCAATATAGTGCAAATACTTTATTTACAGGAAAATATATTATAATATAAATGAATTAAATTTTAGAAAAAAGATTTTATTATTTTCTTAGTTTTACTAGTTGATCCATTATTGGAAGTAAGTATTATTATGATTTGTTCTTCTTTATGTTTATATATATATATATCATAATTCTCTTACCAATTTTCATACATTAAAATTATAAAGATACCTAAAAATGGTCTTTGTATTTTTGGTTTTGGTGTTTTCTTGTGGATTAAGCTCTCAAACATAGAATTTTTTTAAGGAGGAAAAACTCATATCAATATTTTCTACCCCCTTAAAATAATTTCATCCTAAAAATTTTGATACATAGTACCAAACAAGTGAGGGTAAATTTCAATTATCACTTCCCCGTATTCCCATATAGCATCCTCAAACTTTTGATTTCACCGTATAACTTTTAATAGATTGTTGGTTTTGTTTCTTAAAACCTTATCTCTCTGATATTATATTTCTACATGTTTTTCTTCATATGAATGCTCATGTTCATTTGTTAAAGCAGTAGATATTAATACATATGATAGATCTGGTATGTACTTACTCAATCGAGATATGTGGAACACAACATTTACTTGTAATTGGTGTGGAGGAATTTCTAGATTGTGGTATATGACCTCAACACTATCAAGGATATTGAAGGGACTAATGTATCTAGGTCTCAATTTGCCTTTCTCTCAAAATCTCATAAACCACCTTAATATTTATATTTCAAGGGACACCATGTTACAAACTTTAAAATCAATTTTTTTTCAATGAATATCTATATAACTTGTCTGACAACTTTTTTTCTCTTTCATATTCCAATAAATGGTTTTAACCTTCTCTGTAATTTCATGGAAAAGGTTAAGACATATCTCTTTCCTCTATCCAACTACATCCCATCATATTATAGTTCTAAAACTCACCCTATATAGAGACTCATATAATGTTATCCAAATTATATAACCGAAGTTGTTTATATTCGAACTTTATAAGGGTGATATTTGGATCCCATAATCCTTTTACATCCATTTAAGTTGATTTTAATTTTTCTTCTTAGATTTTTCTTTCTATCTAAGGATGATAAGTTGTCTTAAAATTCATCTCTATCTCAAGTTATTTATTAATTATTCTAATGAACACTGATATAAGCATAATATCCTAATTATATACAATGGATAGTGGTACTCCATGCATCCCTAAAACATACATTATATATATCTTGGTCTGTTGGCCAGGGGAGAAATATTTTTTGATGAATGTAAAATGGACTTACTTCATTAGTATACTGACTAAAACCAAAATAGAATTATAGGCATTAGATATTCTAGGGAGTCCTATGACAAAGGCAATGGTGATTTTTTCAAATCTCCCCATAGGTATGCGAGATGGTTGAAACATACTCTTAGAGTTTTTTCATTTAATCCTCTATACGGATCCATACTTCCTAAATGAATAGGGAAGGATGAGCTATGTGTATCATCCAAAATAAAATTCTTTAATTCCAATTTTAATGGGACAGATATCCAGTTTCCATTGCATAAAACTATTTCTTTTTCGATGTTGAAATCTATAGTATTTACTACCTTTTGTAGATCTATACCATATTTCTAGGTTTCCATCAAAGATATGTGAATGGATGTTTGATCAGTTGGTTTGGAAAAATAGGATTTATATCCTCCTAGTTTGGCTTAAAGATTTTTCCTCTATAAATTCTTGAGTATTGGGTCTTTTTCAATCCTCATTGTGGATAGAGTGGCATGTTATTTCTTGCTCTGAGGCTTCAACAAATTCATTTTATTTCTGTGGGTGGTGATATATTGATCATTAATAATCATTTATCTATGTAAACTAATTCCTTTGGTTCCTATTTAACTCCTCTATGTGAACATATATTTTATTATATTTTGATCTGTATATATATATCACATTTATATATATATATATATATTCTGAAAATATTTAATGCAAAGATCACTACCTATTTCTCTATATCATGCATTGGGTAATTTTTCTCATGAATTTTTAATTGATATCAAACATAATAAATTACCTTATCATTATACATGAGGACACAACCCAAGTAATTTTTCAATGAATAAATGTATTTTGAAAACCCTTCCCCACTATAGATTAATGTAAGTACATGAGAAATGTCAAACCGCTTTTTTAGTTCCTTACAAGTGTCATTACATTCCTCAATCCAAATGAGCTTCACTAACATTCATGTTTACTCACACAATGGATTCGATGGCAATGGGATATTTTTTTAAAAAAATGGTAATATTTTGTTGACCCAATAAGATTAATAATCTCTGATAAAGGGTTTTTCTTGAGAAATTTCTTGATAAATACATTCATTAATAAATATATTGATATTCCCTTTATTTTGATTTCATAACCTAGGAATAACACTTTATGTATGAAAATTTAATACTTTCAAAATATGGAATTCATTTTATTTTGGTCCATTAATATGGTGATAGAGTAAAGTATACTTTGAGGGTCCCATGTTAATTGATTTTTCATAGAAATATACAATTACATTTCCATTTAACCAACACTTATTACCAAATATTCATTGAGGTTTATTAACTGACTTTTGGTGTGACTTCATAAAGTAAATATGGACATGATAATTTATATGGTTCACCATCATTGGGCTACATTTGAGGAGCATGAAATGGTAATTTTTTATGAACCAAATAACTATAAATATCACAAATCCTCATTGGGGTCACTACCCATACAATGTTTTATGGACATATCACAACTCCCCATGGTTTAATCCCTTAAAAGTTCTTTCTTAAGGTCACTTACAACAAAAAGTTTCCACTTTACTAGTTTATAGATATTCTATTTACATAGTACATGGATTCTCATTCATAATTTAATAATATATCCCTACAATACATTCTAATTATTCTAGATTTAATATTTAATTCTTCTTTTCTTCATTTTTGGGAATAAAATATTTCCTAATTGGCATTGGAAATATCTTCAAGGGCTTCTAAGTTCTTCTTCAAATTTACATCACCATTCATATAACTCATGTCTCCTCTTCCTCTAAAATTCATATGTGACTTAATACAAAATAAATAACATTTCATTCTCTCGTTATATATCCCTATTTTACAAGGATAAAAAAAGACATTAAATATTTTACCAATTACACCTTTATGTGGTATGAAAATGACCCACAGCTCCAATGAATTTCCTCCCATATTTCTGCTATTTATAGTCAATAATCTAATTTCTTCGTGGATAACTTATCATTCATTTAAACATGGATTATGTGTAAATTTAATTCATTATAATAACACTAAAAAATATTTTTCATCAAGCTAGAATCTTGTTCTAAAATAGAGACACTTGATAATAGAATCAGTGATAATATTTTCTATCATTTTGATAATGATTTCCCATGAAATGTTTATTTTATACTTCAATATTACCTTCACCATAGTGTAGCAAAAAACCAATTTTGTTTTGACTCCAAAATGATAGTCAATATAGTGTATTCCCATATTGTTTCTTGTTTTATCTTACCCCACCACTTGATGACCATGACTACAATTAAAAACAACATACCAATAATGGGATTCCACATCTTTCGTAGGTAAACTCATTAGCCAACTTATCCACCTCTATGTTTTGGACCATCATATGTTGACACTTTTTAAAATAAGGTAATCCAAACGACACTTAACATCAACTATTCCCTCTACTATAGTATCTTTATGCCTTTTTTTCTCAGGAACACTATCATCACGCCATTCTAAGTTCCACATTACGGTAAAAACATGTTTTATTTCACAATTCACCACCAAGTTCTACCCAATGACCATTTTGGACATAACCGTTCTACATAAGTTCTATCTAACTCTACTACGGGAGCCACTATGTCAGTGTTCATTTCAATTTTACTATTTTGGGAAGGTAATACAAAACCCTCCGAATGAAATGGGCATGGACACCATTTAATCACCTTTTTACAAAACACCACAAACACCGATGAGGTGTTGTATTATTATTTGGTACATGTTTCACACTCGTACAATGCTCTTCAATTAACTTTTCATCAAGATTTCTGATAACTTCCTTCCTTTCTATATGTGGATGATGTATCCAATACAACAGCCTTCATGATGGGTTTTTAAAAAAAATACAATCATCAAGAAATAAAGAACATTTTTAAAAATATTATTAGACTCAACTCTTTTATTCATAATAATCTTTTCAAAAGATCTAACACTTCTTATTAATAAATCAAACATGATCCTTTGGTATTCATAACAATATCCCCTTTTAATTTGAGGAAAATATTTTATTTTGAATCATCTTCCCCTTATTGTAAATAAAATACAATGGATATTAATAATTCGTTCAATATGGGAATTATCCTTTACATCTGAAAATCCCATTTGAATTGGATCCTTCTCATTTTATTTTATAACCATTGTCCCCCTAAATGTATGGGTATAAACTCTAAAATTGGTCAACTCCCCCTTAGACTTTATCTTATATAATGGATTTTACATGTCATTCAACTCCTATGATGAGGATAGGGGTAATTTATTCATCTTTTATATTCAACCCTTATTTCAAAATAACTTAATCCTTCATCATCACCCATATGTTGATTAGCCATATGGTTTGAAACTAAAAAAACACAATTTCTTGTTTAAACACCCAATACTAAAAGAATTCTATAACCTAATAACCATCCATGATTCATTTTATCTTGTTATTCATTTATTTAATTTACTACATGTAACTTGAGATGTTAATAATTCCACTTAGCCAACTGATCTTGATCTCTATTGAGAAAACAAGTGTATTTGTAGAAAATTACAATGTTTTCCACGTCACACATGAATACTAATTAAAATATCATCAAATATTTTACGTTTTTTCTTCATAAATTAACCTATTATCATTAACATGGTGTAGTTATATCTCTATCATAGTGTTTTCATGTTAAAAACTCACTTTTGAATATATATTTTTCATTTAATATTTTTTTCAGAATCCTAAATTTTATATAAATTCTTGCCTTTAATGGTTATTTTGTAGATATTAATTTCAATTAAAAGAAATCTTATTGATCCTATTGAAGGATTTGACTTATATATTTATATATCTAAATTCTATTTAGTAATGTTAGAAGGAAATCATAATGGAACTTTAGGAATTTTAGGTTCCACTTATTGAAGCAGTTTTAAATAGGAATCACTAATAAGCCGGTGAAATAGGAAGAACCTTCCTCTTCCTCTAAGAGTCTACTAGCTACCCAGTATAAGAAATCTACATACTTGGTTTGGGACTAATATATTCTCCTACCTCCATGTATTCCACTATCCACCTAGTAGAGGACCTTTTTTATCTGATAGAGTTGGTATAAGTTCTCCAAGATGGAATTTATTATGGTTAAAAACATAATTTTGGTGGCCTTCCTCATCTTTAGTTCACTCAAATATTTCTTGAATATTCTCATACCTCTTTGAGCCTATAAAATGAGATCCTATGAATCTTGGAAAAAACATTAGATCATCAAAAAATTCATTCCTCAAATAATGATTATGAAGTACTATATTTCTCTAATCCTTCCTCTGAAAGATCCATCATTTCTTTCAAAATATGAAAGGATGTTTCTATTTTATATATATCTCTCTCTATTTCAAATTGTATCAATCATTCTAGTTAAATATAATAAAATATATATATGGTGTTTTTTATATGAAATTATCTATATTCTCACCCTATCTACTTATAGGTTCTCAATACTAAAAGTTTGGGTTGTGTGCTCACATCCATCTATGTGATTGATCTTTATCGGTAGGTTTCCTGTCACAACTAAGAAAACAAAAGGGATGTGGTAACATTGTTTCTGTTAAAACTAATGACAGTTTTTTATTTATTTCCCATTAATACTAAATTATGTTGGTTCATGGATTTTTATTAAAACCCATGTAATGTAATAGTAATAAATATCTCTCTAATTGAGGGGAGAATTTGTCAGGTCCCCTTGGGTGCTATTGATAAACATATTATAAACATTTTCTTAGAATCTTATTTAAACTATGCATTGTATAATTCTACCTATATACATATAATGTTCATAAATTTTATACATAATAAATTTGATGTGCCTAAATGATTAAAAAATAGATATTATTCCTTTAATATGGATTGAAGTTAACACTTTATCATTTCTTCAAAACAAATTAATTTTATTTGGAATTTTTCATTTTCTTTCATGTTTTTTTTAAATAAAATTACCCTCCCCCAATTCATTCAATTTATATTCCAAAAAAAACTTTATCACATGATAACTTTTTATTTATTTAAAAATAATTATTTTTAAAATGTTAGTTTCATTTTCTAATTAATAACCAATTTTAACGTTTGATTTATTTTTAAATGGATTATTATTTTTGAAATTATCCCAAAGTGTTTCCCAAGATATGTGATCCTCTATTTAATGTTTCAAATTAATTTTATTTGAAAAAAAATCTATACTTTTCTTAGTAGCATAGGTTATCTTATTTGGAAAATTATAATTCATGGTTATACCACAATAAAGGAAAATGAAGATTAATGGAATCATCAAAATATATATTTTTATAATCTTAAAGGAAAATCTATTAACACTCCCTATTCTAATATTGAAAAAAAATATTAATCATATTTATTTGCTAAAACTAACTCATTAAATCTAAAAATTCATTGAATTCATACAAAAAGAATAAATGAAGTAAAATAAACTATAATGGATATGTTTATATATGAATTTAAATTTTTTCCACACATTCAAATGAATCTATTTGATGATTTTTTCCCCAATTTTATATCATTATTTTTAGTACAAGGTCTCTCTATAATAATTTGTCTATATAAAATTTAGTAATAAAATTATTTAGTTATTTCTAATCTCTTGAGATCAAAATTGGATGGATATAAAATAATTGAAATATATCAAAAATATGTCACAAAAATAATTCATCATATCCCCTATGACATACGAAATAATGATGAAGATATATGACAATAAGGAAGTTTATAAATCTAAAGAATCCTAAATAATTATTTTATTTAATGAAATAAATGATGATGATTCTTGTAGAAGTGACTTTGATAATGAATATAATATTTAACACTCAAACATAATATTGAACAACATGAAAAAAAATTAATAAACCCTTCCCTCAAGAAAAAAATAAAAAAAAATTAAATATAATTTCTTAACTGTATTCACTCGCAAAAAAGAAGGTTCAAATCAAGTTAGAATATCCCTTGATCAGAAATTCTAAGTGAAATAAGAAAGTAAAAAAGGATATTAAGGTTTAAACTTGGAGTGATGGAATGTATTCTCCTTCAATATATATATCTAGATAATCAATTCCTAAAGGCCTAATGGCTCATATTGAGGTAGGTGAAGAGGTTAGTTGTCCAATTTCTAATTCTCCTTCACATTCCTCTTCCTCATCTCATTCATCCCATTCATCCTTATTTTCATACTAATAAACTAAAATTTATTTTTTTAAAGAACATATTTAAAAATACAAGTATCTTTCAAATAAATATATAAAAAATAATGACAAAAATATGTTTTTTAATAAAAATGGTCTTCATTTAAAAAAAATATTCTCTGTTTTTAAATTTAAAAAATTGTAAATATGTTGAGGTTTTCAAATTTAAAATCTATCATCTGAAAATCTATCTTTCTAAATTCTCTCATGGTTAAAAAAATATAAACATATTTCATATTTCCCAATGTTTTAAAAGAAATAATCGGGGTCTTTGTTTTTTAGACAATGTGATATCTTCGATAAATACTAAATTTTAAAAATGATATTATCAAAATAAGTGTTTCAATTATTTTCACAACATTTTCCATATGATTTAAAAAATTTATAAATAACCTAGCTTGACATACAAGGATATTCCATCATTTTTTTGGAATACTTAATACATTATATAAAAAGTTACCCAAATACTATATTAGTATAGTGCCTTTTAAAAATTGGGAAATATTCTTCTAATTAGGAGAAATATCCTCAATATATCCCATAAAGATCTTCCCCTTTAGTATCCATAACTAAAATATTTCTTTATACAATGCGGAAAATAAAAACATTATAAAATGGGCAAGCTCATATACTTAGTAAGGTTAAATAAGGGATACATGTAAACATAATCACAATCATAAGGGTATGATGACTTGATAATGAAAATAAAATATCATGCCTAATGTGTAAATGATCACAAATGGGTATTACTTCATAAAGCGTGGTAGTTCATAATACAAAAGTTATAAGGGAATAAAGAACATAATCCATGAAACCAAAACATAGCAAAAACACATGAAATTTCTAACAAACACATAAGTATATAAAAATTATTTCTATAGTCGTCAAGGAATTAATGAAAATTCAATCTTAGTATTATTTGTTCACTCCCGATACCATCTTGGTAGTCTTGGTTCACTCCCATAACCATCTTGGAAGTCTTTGTTCGCTCCCATAACCATCTTAGTAGTCATGTTTCACTCCCAAGACCATATTAGTGGACACGGTCCTTTATTCTTATCTCATGAGATATAAATATTTACCTAATTAATTGGAGGGATATGATGTTCCTACCCATCTATTTATGAAATCATACATATTTTTTCTATAATAAAATAAATCATATATAATATCAGAACCAATGGAATGAAATGGGTTTCATAAAAATCAATCAATATTAAACATAAAATATTCTTATAATGAATAATAATGGAGACATTGAAGAGTATCACCAATAAAACATAAGTAACAAAAAATAATTTTATCTTAGATGTAGTATAATTTAGAGAGATCACCTAAAAACCATTCTTAATGAAAATAACCTTTCTTCTTTGAAATCAATTACTTTTATTAAAATTATGTATAATTATAAAATAAAAAATTTATTTGAAAATAAACTTATATGATTGTAGTGTAAGATTCAAGGAATTAAGGAATCAGAAAAGGGTATGAATATTTTCATGTTGTATAAGTTAAAAATGTTATTCTCGTACATTTTCTGGAAAAGTCAAAAAGTAACTCATTCAGAAAACGACAAAAGACTCCTTTAAAACCATTTAATAAAACTATATACATTGGTAAAAATTAATTTAAAAACTAGTAAGAATATTTTTCAATGTATTTTTATGAAACATGTACATGGAAGAAAAATATACCCTGGAAAATACTTACATATAAACAGTCTCATATAATCATGAGATTGTGAATTTAACCCCTACCTTTGGTCTGATTCCCTCTATACATGTCTAAAACTCGTATATAGTGGTTTTAATAATATTATAAACTTATAATGGAATCATTATAATATTTATGATATCGTATATGTTTCCTTTATGACTTCATATTACCTATTTATTAATATTTCCATGTTAATGCAACGTTTCAGGTAATAACAACTTTGTTTATTGTACTTGTTTTGACTTGTCATTTTTTATCCTGTTACTTGGTTCTTGATTTAAATACGTCTAGAATGTAAAAAATTAGTTATATATCATAAATATTTAGTATATGAATATATATAACATATATATGCAATGTAATACACTATTCATGGAGATGGTATGTCGTACATATGCATGGATGTTGTTTCTGTTTTATTATCATGCTAAATGGAAGGAGATAAGTGAAATATATTTATATATATTATTAAATTAGAGTTATTATTTCATATAATTAATATTTATTAATTATATATGTCATTATAATGATTCTGTAAATGGTTAACGTGGAAGATGAATCTTATCGCATCATGGAGACTGTAGGTCGTATGTACGCACAAATATCGATATCAATCTCTTAATAGTAAAATTGTGAGTAATTATATGGTATATTAATTATAAAGAGTCAATAGCATGTTATATTTATTATTTATATACATTAGACACATCATTATAACCATACAAATAATGTTCTGATGAAAAATAGATTACAACATGGTGTAGAGACAGTAAGTCGTACATACGCACACATGGTACATTATTTTTTGTAGGATGAGTAAAAGTTGAAATATGGTTGTTACATAAATATAATAAAACATAATAATATAGTTGATACTGAAATTATTACGTTATAATGGAATCAACAAATGAAGGGTAATTTGAAGAAGAAACAATTTGTAAAGAGTCGGTAATGAGATTACATCTTCTATGACGATCTCCCTCAAGATTTCCTATTAGTGACACTAGAGTTGGTATTATGAAAATACCATCACATATAGAATGTTAATAGGGAAATTTATAATGGAAATGGGAAATTAATGGTTGATATTTAATTCTCAAAGTGGTTTGATGAAGTGAGGGATGAGGTTCCCTTTTATAATTGCGGTGAGGGGTACTTTTGCGGATCCTCAAAATATTAAAATACAATCAGGCCACTCTAGAGAGGAAAACATCCAAATGAGATATTCATGAATGGGGTGAAAATATTCAAATATATACTTTAAATTTGTGATTATTTATCATTTTGGTGATCTTTATATAATTTAGTAATATATTAATAAAATAAAATATCTTTATTTTCAAATTTGATACTCTTCATTTAATTAGGATTTAAATACATCAACAAAAATTGGGAATTATTATATAATGGATTAAAAAATCTCTAGAATATCATATAAATTGAAAAAATTCATTATAATACTTAATTAATCTAATATATATCAATATTAATATTATTAAAATAAATTATTTAATTTTCTATTAATTAAGTAAATATTTTTTTAACATTGAAAAAGCATATAAGAAAATTATATAATTTATAAAAATTAAAAATATAATTATATAATGAAATTAATTTTATTATAATCCAAATAGACATTTAAATTCGTTCATATATTGGTTTTGTCCCCATGTAGACACATAAAAGTTTTTAAATACAATAGAGTGATATTTTGTAACTATCCTTGAATTTAAAAAATATATAATTAATTTTCATAGACTAGTGTCCATTAAAAAAAACCAATTAGATCATAAGGTGAAAAGGGTATAATATTATTTAAAATAAAATTTGTTTACATGTTTTCTATTTTATTATAAACTTTATCAAACTTATTTACCCTTAACTAATTTTTTCTCATTTTAATTATGGTAACAAAATTTTGAATATTAAAAGGTTATAAATTATTACTTATATGGAGTAAATTTACGATAAATGGATTTATGAAATCATAGACCTTATAAAAATATATTTTTATATTTTTATATTTTTTAATTATTATTAATCAATTTAATAAAATATTATTTTAAGAATATATCTACAGTGTCAATTTTGATAATTATTCACCACATTTTCATTAAACAAAATCCAAATACAAAGGTATTTTAGAAAAAAAACCATTTAAGGCACTCTTAAAAAATAATATTAACCTATAAAATTCATGGAACACCTTAATTAATAAATATTATATTTATTATAATATTTTAAATAACATTTATTTAATCCTTTTTTTAATTAAACAATTAATGTACCATCATTTTTGCAGAACTTATGTTAATTATTTTATCACTAAGAAGAATAAATAAATTATCATGATGTAGAGAAACATTTTAGATTTCAAATTACTATTTATATATGAACTTATCTTCTGTATAAGAATATATTAAAAAAATTATAATTATTAAACGAATGATTATGACATTTTTATCTTTTCGTTAAATAAAATAAAATAAATGTAATATTCTTATACAAGTTTAATAAATAGGTTAAATTTTTGTCATAAGTTTTATTTTATCCAACACCAAAATATCCAATTAAATTAGGACATGTTTTATGATAAGTACATGATATTATAATATTAGTTTTACCTTTAATTATACAATTTACCCTTAACCGCGGTAAATAAAAATTTACTAAAGTTACTATTTATAATATCTAAAATATTAATTTGATCTAATTAGACTCTAAATATCATAATGATTACAACTATGTCTATTCTTTTTTTTGAATTCAATTGACAGAAATGGGAAAAATAAGTTTAATGTTAATCCTACAGATCTGGTGAGAATGCGGGTAAAAAAACATTCAGAAGATCAAAAAAAATTAATTTTAATTTCAATATAAAAATTATTAAAATAACCTAAATTGGATTAATATATTTATAATTTATCTACTTTTACTTTAAAAACAATTTAAATTATAATAATTTTTTAAATGAAATGGATGTTTTTAACTACAATACAGTATTTTTCATTATTGATCAAAAAATGAAACTTCAAAGAAAAATACAAAAAATCTCACTATTTTAGATTTTAAATTAAAAATTCAAAAATGATGTTTATTTTATCAAATTTAATTTCTAATTGTCTCTAAAATTAATTTTATTTTTGGTCATAGATGGACATAAAAAGCAGTTCATTTAAGAAAATCGGTATTTCTAAATATATAAAGATTCTACCAAAAAATTAAACCAATTTTTATAAATATGATTTATTTACGTAAAAACATTTAAAAATTAGTTATTATTATTCATATTACTATTTTTTATTGAAACTTTATAGCTATATCATTTTAAAATTTATAATGGTAAAGTGTTTCTTCACATAAAATCAATGTTGTGTGTAACGCAAGCCATGTCAGTGTTGCATATAGTGAAAGTTTGACATGGTGTTACGTATAACATAATCAAAAATAGTTTTTTAAATAATAAAAAAATCAATATTAAATGTTTTGTTAAATTAAAAATATCAAGAATATTAAATTAATTTTAAAAAAATCACAAAATCTTTGGGTGTTGCATTCTACCACCCCCCCTAAAATTAATTTCACCCACAAAATTCATTTGGGTTATCAAAGGATTGATTATTGAAAGTTCCATTCATAAATAGTTACCTTTATAGTAATTTATAAATACTAAAATCCAAAACATTTGAAATATGGTCACAATATTTCCAAATATCAACATAACATTAATCCACCATAAATCTTCATGTAGCTCTTAATTCCCATTAACCACACATTTGAATACCATCATTATATATTCTCTTGAAATATCGTTATAACTCAAATTTCCATACATTCTTATTGAAAATATCCATTTTTTATTTTAAATTATTTTATACATATTCGTTAAGTCTAAAATTTTGTAAACATATTACATGATATCATAACCCACATATCAACATATCCTTAATTAGTTAAAAGGTAATTATTATCGTCTAATTTACTAATTAGTATTCATTACATATTCATACTAGAATCATTAGAATAACTAAGAAAATTAATAATGTTTATCATTCCCTTTAATGTCGCCTTACCACCTGAATAACTTTTTATGCTTACTGGTTCCATTCAATATAGTCTTTTAAATCCTTTAAAAAAACTAAAATACATCATTCCTTAGATGTTTCATTACTCCATATTTCCATAAAAGTATATATAAAATATTATTCATGAATTCCATAAATACATAATCATTCCACTACTTCATTTTCATACTCTTCATCGCCAACAATGATTTCATGATATTTTCCTTTTTCTTTAACCATAATAAGTTGATTATGTAAATCATTATCATTAGCCCTTGTATTTGGGAATTGGTTAGTATAATTCAAAATTTCCATACACTTGAAAAACTAACTTGTGAGGGGTTCACTCTTTGGAGATTTTGTTTTATTCCCATATGTTTGGAAGTAAAATGCTTGATGACCTTCTTTCCAGAACATAAAATATTTATCAGTCACTAGAAGACTATTTCCTCTATGTTTTCATCCACACATTGTGAAAAAGGTAGATCTAACACTCTTCTCTCCATAGTTTGTAATGTTTCCATTGAATTATATCCTTATTTTCAATATCATCCCAGGTAAATAAAAAAATATGATATTTTAATACCTATTAATATTCCTGAATTAAATATTAATTTTAACTTAAAAGGGATACTATGTTCGATGGCGTACTTGATATACAACAACAGGTTTCTCTGAAATCTAATGTTGCACACAACGTTGACTTATACTAAAAAATAATAATATAATATTATTATTTTAATTGATATTTAAAGCCAAGTCGTTGAAATGGAAATAATGAACAAAACAAACTACAATATTATTATACATGTTTGTTAAATTTTTTATATTTATCCCATAGAAATTAGAAGACAAAAATGTGAATGAATTCAATTTTAAGCATAAACACTCTAATATTCTTTAAAAGGTTGATTTATCATCTTTTGATGGAGAACCATTTTTAAATATAGTTTTTGACACTTTTATGTTTTCTATTGGACAAAATAATATTATTATTTAGAATCAGAACATCTAAATTTACTTTGGATGAAATTGTTTTATTTTTCCGATAATGTTCATTTTTTTATTAGTGAATAATACATCATTTTAATTCAAAACTACATATTAATATAATTTATTTATATGGTTATATTAACTTTTAATTTTTTTTAAATGTTTAATCAGATTATATTTTTACCATTTAATCCAATTTTAGTCATTGGATGTAATTTCACTTTGAAATTGGACATAAACAAGAGTCAATTTTTTGATAGTTATTATTTCTTAAAAACATTCTTTATTGACAATAGAAATTAATTTTAAATTAGTTTTTTCTGCTTATATGTTTAGAATTTGGAAAAATGGATTTTATATTTGGAATCTGGAGGTCCAAATTGTGTGAATAGGTAATTTTATTTTTAGTCATTATGAATATTTACTTCAGTAAATATTTTATTTATCATAGTTAAAAGGTAAATCTGGTAAATAAGTGTAAAACTATATTATTATAATAATATTAAATTACCCTAACATGTGTCTTAATCTTATTGGATAATACATGTCCGACCATTGACATACTTGGGTCAATATTGGTACCCCATGGAGTCCGGTATAAGTGATAATAACGCTTTATATTAATTAATATAACGTAAAGACAAAAATCACATAAACATATATCTTTTAGTAAATCAATTTTTACATTAGGTTATATAAGTAATCTCTTTGAATATTAACATTAATTTTAAATATAAAAATATTTCATAGATCATGGTATTTTATTTATGATTTTAAGACATCAGATAAATATAATTATTTGTGACATAATGATGATGTAGTTATTACCTTATTAATAAATTATTTAAATGAACAAGATTATAAAATTTACAAAACTATCCAAAACCTGTAAAATTTTCATTGTATGATTTTATTCCAAACAAGAGTCGTCTTATTTTCTAATTTAATGAGTTGTGGACCTTTCTAAATATCAAATCATTTTATAATAATATAATTTTTTCAAACATTCATAAAGACCCCCTCCTCCCCCTTAAAAAAATCAATCACCTATAACCCATTACTCACACCTATCAATCCCCTTTTCACATCCAAAATCATCCTAAATATGATATCAAGATCCCTCTCTTCCAGTTAAAATCCCTTCCTTAGGTAGAAGTAAATTCATGTAAACGTTTTGGCTTAAACCACAGGGGGATACCCGATTTAGAAGTAACTTCATCTCTTAAGTTATTTTCTTTTATTTTACTTCTACAACCCCTGCAACCATTTCTATTATTTATTTTATAACACCAGTATACTCAATATACTATTTAGTTTTTATGATAATGATTTGAACTAAACTTACCCACACCTCCATCTAATGGGTAAATAATATACTATTTCTGTGGACGGCGAACTAACGCCTCACGAAACAATGATTGTTCAATTATCTCCTACCACCTCTTATGATGGCCATTAATACTGAACTGTATTTACAAGTGATATATATTAGATTTATTTTGTCTCTATTCTTCTGTATTTTTCATTTATATCATACCTTAATGGTTTCCATAATTGTTAAATATGATAATTTAATTTGAGGAAGTGCGGACTACCACCCCCTCAAAGTGTTATGACTCGTTCATACCTTACGTGAGAAGTATAAAGGAAGGAGTTAATGAAATTAAATATGATATTATTACTAGAATTATAATTTAACTCTGAATCATTAGTTTTTCATTCCATTAAATAAAAAATAGAAATGAAAGTAGCATTCATGTGTACGCACGGCTTTCTGTCTCCATGAACGGTGCATTTCATTTCTTATCTCCATATGTTATTTAATAATGTAAATAAATATATATACTTGATATATATGATATATATGATATATATGATATCTAAATCATGAATATCATTCTGGATATAATGTACATTTGACCACATGGACCACATGTATTTATAAGAAGTTCATTTTTTAATCAGGTATCAAATATCGACGAAACAACCGTTATTAACTTAAATAATTATGGAATGTTTATAACATGGTAATAAGTGATATAAAAGAAATAATAAACTCGAAAAAGGTTATGAAGAAATTATAAATTAACTTTAGTCTATTATTCAAGATATTAAAGAACGAATGAGTCTAGTCGGACACAATTTAAGGGACTTCGACTCAATCTTCTTTAATTGAGTCATATTTTGATTTATAAAAAACTTTCTTTTATACGGTGTATAAACACCTTTTACTTTTCATTTAATTTAAATGGGATATTTTTCTAGATATGATTTTACTGAACGAAAAAAATCAATGTTTCTTTTTAACGTATATGGTGACAACGACCTTTTCCACCGCCACGAGTATTATTTGATCTTTGGCTACTGTAAGTAGCCAAAATGTTTTTAAAAGGAAAATAAATACCATATACACTTTTACGTATTTTGGTATTAAAAATGGTTTTGTTAATAGATTTTTTATGTCAATATATTTAAATGATATATTTTAATTGAAATTTGAAAATGTTATAATTCCTTTATGTTTGTTTAATGTGTTATGAATATGTAATGGTTCTTGGGAATTGTTTACATATATGGGTGGTTCCATGATAATCCTAGGTCAGGTGATCCTGAGATAGCTCTCCAATGAACTGGGTAACGTGATGGAGGTAAATGTGAATGTTTCTACTAAGATATTGAGAAAATATACTGTGATGGGTATTCCAAATGTAACTCCCTACGTAGATGTGAAAGCTACAAAGTAATTATGTTATAGATTCCATAAGTTACCTTTCATATTTGTGATTACTATGTGTTATTAATATATCTTATGATTTAATGAGGTATTTTAAAGAAATTTAGTTACGTATGTATGTATGAACTAATGTTTTTTTAATAACCCTTACTGAGCTTTTTATGCTCAACCCATGTTTTGAAATGTTTTTCACAAGACATAAAGATGAATAAGGTCACAAATGGTATCATGGAAATGTTATGCTCTCTTAAACATGGAACTGGACATGACTCTTTTCTTTAACATTTTTTATTTTATGAAATAAATGGAAACTGAGTAGAAGTGTCTAATTTGTAATTTTTGATATGTAATGTAATAGTTATGGCCAAATTCTCTAAAACTCTAAACCTGAAAAGATACTAAATGTGAATTATTCATTTAATTCAAGATTATGTAATTTTTTATGGCTGGGTCCTTATAGTTGGTATCAAAGGTCAGTCTAGAAAACTTTAGGAGTTAGAATATTGTCAAATTAATGTCCATAAATTACTTTAAGCTAATATTTAAATGATATAGAATTTATAGATTATTGTGTTGCTTCATCTACGATATTTATGTGTTTAGAATGGTTTTTTCATAGAGGACATAGGGCATCTATGATGGGACGACATCAGGAGGAAGATAACCTTCCAAATCAGCAACCTGAGATGCTCAGAATCAAAACTGAATAGTTTTTTGTTGGGAGGGCATAGTTAACTCATTCTATAAATGGTGGTGGTATCCATGAATGAGATCATCTAGATTAACCACAGAGGAACATGTCAGCAGTGGAACATTTCATGAGGTAACATCCACCATCATTCAGAGGATCATCTAACATTGTGCTAGCTTAAGGGTGGTTTAATGCACTAGAGAAGATTTTTGATGTCATGGGGTGTTCAGAACATTAAAAGGTTAGTCTTGTTGTTTACCGTTGTTAAGGTGAAGACGATAAATGGTGGTGGATATTGAAAAATATCTGGGGTTGTGAGGAGAATGATTCTCTTGATTGGGATGAATTTAAAGGTATGTTTCTATCAAAAAATTTTCCTATGGTGGTTCTTCTTAGGATAGAAAAAATCCCTAGAATTGAGGTTGGAGGATGACTTAGTGGCTGCTTACGAATAAAAATTTACTTGACTGGCAAGGTATGATTGAAATTTCATAAAAGATATTAATAGTAAAATAAACCATTTTTACTCTGGATTAAAGCCAAAGTATCAGAGGGATTTAGCTTCTCATGAGTTCAAAATTTATGAAACACTTTTTCGATGTGCGGAGATGGTGGAAATGGAGTTTTTGATGATTAAGTGTTCTTTGAAAAACAACCAAATAAGAGTTCGAGGTGGCAGAAGAAAGGGAGAACTCTTCAAAAATGTTTATTGTTAAGAAACTTAAGTGTAAAGTTTGTGAAAATTGAAGAAAAAAATAATTTTGGGGAATGTATTTTGAATTTTAGTAAGAGCTTTTGATATGGTAAAATGGAACATAAGGCTTGTAATGGAACTAAAAAGAACAGGGTAATGGAAAGACAAAATTTGATTTAAATTCAGTTAAATTTTTTATGTGCAATGAAATGGGTCATTATGCAAATGAGTGTCCAACAAAGAACTCAAATGAGGGAAATCAGCTGGACTACAAGCAGAAAGGGGTGGTGAAATCCTTTGCAACTACTTCAGTATATGTTGATCCATCAAATTATGTAGTATCACATACACTGTTTTTCTTTTCAAATTATGCCAAATGTGTTGTTTGACACAATGTCTACACATTCGTTTATATCCGAGAATTTTTCTAGTAAATTGGGAACTCCCTCTCAGGTTATGAATCTTGAAATTATTGTAAAAATACTAGGGTAAATTTTGATACATAGAGAAATTATAAGAAACTTCATGTCCTCGTGTGTGGAAATAATCTACCTGCAAACCTTATTGTTTTTCCTCTTTTAGATTTTGATGTTATTTTGGGTATAGATTGGCTTTCTATTTATCATGCTATGATTGACTGTATAGCTGAAGAGGCTTATTTTCAGAATGATTTTCAATTTTTCTACAAGAATGAACCCTTAATTATGATAACATATCAATAAGGTAAGAAAAAAGTAAATGATGGAAATGAATTTTACCTTGAAAATATTGTTGAAAACAAAATAAGTATTCAAATTCATGATGCGCCGGTGGTAAATGAGTACCTTGATGTTTTTTTGATGAGTTTCCTGGTATTATACCTAATCGGGAAGTTGAATTTATTGTTAACTTAGTTCTTAATGCTAAGTCAATTTCAAAACCCCCTTATCGAATGGCTAAAATTAAACTTTTGGAGTTAAAGAAGTAATTGCATGAGTTACTAGATAAAGGTTTTATTCTACCTAGAACATCACCATGGGGTGCTCCTATCAAGTTTGTTAAAAATAAATATGGTTCGATGATACTTTTCCTTGATTATAGTGCATTGAATAACATCACTATAAAGAACAAATATCATTTCCCTCATATCAATGATTTGTATGATCATCTCTTAGGAGATCAGTATTTTTCGAAGACTGATTTCAGGTCGGGGTACCATCAGTTGAATGTACAGGAAGAAGATATACTGAAGACCGTGTTTCATACTAGATATGGCCATTATGAATTTTCAGTTATGCCTTTTGGATTAACAATTACCAATGTAGTGTTCATGGATCTAATGAATAGAATTTTACGTGAGTTCTTGGATAAGTTTGTGGTTATATTCATTGATGTAATTTTGGATTATTCTAAAATAGAAAGAGGATTGTAAAAGTCATTTAATGGTTGTCTTATAAACCTTTAATGAAAAAAACTGTGTGGAAAATTCAGCAACTGTGATTTTTGGTTACAACAAATTTTATTCCTTGGTCACATTCTTTCAAAAAATGGCATAACTGTTGATCCTTCTAAAACGAAAGTAATTAAATAATGGAAAAGACCCACAAATGTAACTGATACTCATAGTTTTCTTGGATTAGTCAGTTATTATAGGAGTTTTTTTTTGGAAATTTTCATGGTTATCTATCCCACTTACAAAGTAAACTCAAAAAGGTGTAAAGGTCATTTGGATAAAAAATGTGAGGATTGTTTTCAATAATTGAAAGGATGATTGGTGAATGCTCCACTTTTGGCACTACCTTCCATAAATGGTGAGTTTATTATCTATAGTGATGCTTCGTTGAAAGGACTTGGTTGTGTCCTTATGAAGAATGATTAGGTAATTTCTTATGCTTCACGTCAATTGAAACCCTGTAAGTTAAATTACCCTATAGACGATTTTTAATTAGCTACTGTTGTTTTTGCTTTTAAAAATCCAGAGGCGTCATTTGTATAGAGTAAAGTGTGAAATATATACTGACCAAAAAATTTTGATGTACATATTCACTTAAAAACAATTGAACATGAGACAGAGGGGACAGATAGAGTTAATCAATGATTATGATTGCACAATTCATTACTATCTAGGAAAGGGAAATAAATTGGATGATTCTTTGAGTAAAAAAAATAATGCTACATTAGCCTTGTTACATTTGGAATATCATCCTTTGGTTTTTGATTTGATGAAATTTAGAATAGAAGTTGTTGGTGCAGGAAATTCCTCTGGTTTGTTTCAGGTGTTAGTGAAATAATATCTTTCAAACTGAATTAAGCTAGCACAAAAGGAAGATAGTGAGTTGTAGAAAAAGATAATGTTGGTTCAGAAGGGTAAGTTTCCTGATTTTAACATTGATAATGATTCTATTTTGATATTTTAGAAGAGAGTATATGTTCCTTATGATTCACAATTGAAGAATGAGTTGTTATGTGAAGCACATAGTTATCTATTTTCAGTTCATCCTTGAAGTACTAAGATGTATAGTGATCTTCAAGAGTATTACTTATGGGATGGAATGAAAAGAGATATTGCTGACTTTACTGTGAAGTGTTTAACTAGTTATTAGGTTAATATAGAGTGAATGTTTCCAAAATTGATGCTTTAGTGTTTACCAGTGTAAGAGTGGAAATGGGAAAAAACATCCACGGACTTCTTTATGGCATTACCAAACACATCTCGAGATTACAATTGAATTTGGGTTATTGTTGATTGATTGATTAAATCTGCTCGTTTCCTTCCTATTCGAGATACATTGTATTTAGATAAACTTTCTCTATTGTATATTAAAGAGATAGTCAGGTTGCATGGATTCCACCTCTCCATTGTATCTAATCCTGATCCTAGGTTTACTTCTATATTTTGGAAAGGCCTTTAGAAGTCGGTGGGTACTAAATTAAATTTTAGTACAACATTTCATCCTCAATCAGATGGGCAATCAGAATAAACAATTCATACCTTTGAGGATATGTTATGTACTTTCTCACTGGATAACCAGTGATTATGGGACCAACATATTTCTTTGGTTGAATTTTCATATAATAAAAGTTTTCATTCCAGTATACAGATGGATCCATTTGAGCCATTATATGGGAAGTAGTGTCAAACTCTATCTTTTTGGGATGAAGTATGTGAAAGGAAGTTGATGGACCCAGAATTGGTAGAAGATATAGTAGAAAAGGTTTAATTGATTCTAAAACACATTAAAGCAACTCAGATCCAGTAGAAAAGTAATGAGGATAACCTAGGGAAGTATCTTTCATTTAAGGTAGGTGACCATGTATTTCTCAAATTTTCTCTATGGAAATGTTTGATGTGTTTTGGTAAGAAGAGAAAGTTGAGTCTGAGGTTCATTGAACCTTAAGAAATCCTAGAGAAAGTTGGATCAGTTGCGTATAGAGTGGCTTTACCTCCATGTTTATCCTAGGTACACAATGTTTTTCAACTTTCAATGTTGATGAAGTATATTCTATATCTACCCCATGTTTTGAGCCCAGAGATAGTTCAGTTGGAAGAGAATCACTCTTATGAGGAACAACCATTCCAGATTTTTGACCAAAGAGAGTAAGTGTTCCAGAATATGTTAATTAACCAGGTAAAAGTTTTGTAGAAAAAACATATGGTTGAAGAGGAAATGTGGGAATTTGAAAATTCTATGAGGGATAAATAACCCCATTTATTTGATATGTGAATAAAATTGCGAGGATGTAATTTCCAAAAGGGGGGAAGGATGTAACATCCCAGGTAAATAAAGAGATATGATATTTTCATACTTATTAATATTCATGAATTAAATATTAATTTTACTTTAAGGGGTATTCTCTATTCGATGGCATACCCGATACACAATAATGGGTTTCTTTGAAATCTTACGTTTCAAACAACATTGAGTTATACTGAAAAATAATAATATAATAATATTATTATAAAATTGCAGCTAGTGCCTAGTTATTGTAATGGAAAGAATGAATAGAAAAAACTACAATATTATGATATATGTTTGTTAAATGTTTTTACATTTATCCAATAAAAATTAGAAGCTTAAAATGTGAATGAATCCAATTTTAAGAATAAACACTCTAATATTCTTCAAAATATCGATTTACCACCTTTTGATGGAAAAACCTTTTTAAATATAGTTTTTTAACCTTTATATATTCTATTGGAAAAATAATTTTCTTCTTTATAATCAAGAAATTATAATTTACTTTGGATGAAATTTTGGTATTTTTATGATAATATACATCTTTTTTATGAATAGTAACAAATACAGTAATTTAATTCGATAATGCCTTTTAATATAATTTATTTATATTGTTAGATTAAATTTTTAGTTGGTTTTAAAGTTTAATTATATTATTTTTTTACCATTTATTTTAATTTTGGTCATTTGATGTGATTTCACTTTGAAATAGGAGATAAACAAGAGTTAATCTTTTGATAGTTATTATTTCTTAAAAACGTGGTTTTTTGGACAATGAGAATTAATTTTAAATTTTTTCTGCCATTTCTGTGTTTTGAATTTAGAAAAATGGATTCCATATTTGGAATCCTAAGGTCCAAATTGTGTGAATATGTAATTTTATTTTTAGACATTATGAATATTTACTTAAGTAAATATTTTATTTACTATAGTTAAAAGGTAAATGTGGTAAATAAGGGTAAAACAATGAAATTATAATAATATTAAATTACCCTAACACCTATCCTAATCTTATTGGATAATTCATTTTGGACTATTTACATACTTGGGTCGATTTTGAGAGACCATGGAGGCACTTAGAAGTGACAATGACACATTATATTAATTTATTTAAATTAAAGAGAAGAATTACATAAACAAATATATTTTAGTAAATAAATTTTTACATCAGGTTATATAATTTATCACTTTGATTGTAAATATAAATTTCAAATCTAAAATTATTTCCTACATCATGTTATTTTATTTATAATTTTTAGACCTCAAATAAATAAAATTATTTATGACCCAATGATGATGCAGTGATTTCCTTATTAATAAATGATTCAAATAAATGAGATTATAAAATTTATAAAACTATTTCAACCAATCCAATTCTTATTGGATGATTTTATTTCGAACACGAGTCATCTTATCTTCGAATTTAATGAGTTTTGGACCTTTTGAAACTGAAAATCAGTTTATTATAAAATAATGTTCTCAAAAATTCTTAAAGAACCCCTCCTCCCCCTTATAAAATGACATCACATTTAACCCATTACTTACACCTCTCAGGGGCCTAGGCTCATCCATCCTCTTCCTAAATAATCTCTCAAGATCCGTACCTTAATCTTATTAGTATTCCCCTTGGAAGAAGTCAATTCAAATAAACTTTTTGGTTCAAACCAATGGGAGATACCCAATTTAAAAGTAAAGCATTCTCTTATATTCTTTTCTTTTATTTGACTTCTCCAACCCCATAATCTCTTTTTATTTCATTATTTTATGATACAACCATAATCCTAAATATACTAGGTTTTTTTATGAGATTTATTCGAACTAAACTTACACACACCTCCATCTAATGGGTAAAGACCGTAATGTTTTTGTGGACGGTGAACTAACGCCTCACGAAACGATGATTGTTTAATTATCTCCTACCACCTATTATGGTGTCCATTAAGATAAAAATATATTTATATGTGATATATATTATATTTATATATTCTTTATGCTTATATATTTTTCATTTATATAAAATCTTTATGGTTTCCATAATAGGTAAATATGATAATTTCATTTGAGGAAATGAGGACTATCGCCCCTTTAAAGTGATATGACACATTCATGCCATACGTGGGATGTATAAAGGATGGTGTTAATGAAATTATATATTATATTATTACAAGAATTATAATATACCTGTGTATCATTATTTTTTCATTCCATTAATTAAAAAAATATAAATGAAAGCAGCGTTCATTCGTACGTACGGCTTACTGTCTCCATGAACGGTGTATTTTATTTCTTATCTCAAAATGTTATGTACGATTATAAATAAATACATATATAGGATATATATGATATATATGATATCTAAATCATGAATATAATTCTAGAGATAATGGAATTTTGACCTCATGGACAACATTTAATTATAATAATTTCATTTTTGACTCAGGTTACAAATATCAAAAAAATAATCGTTATTAACATAAATGATTATGTAACATTTATAACATTGTAATAAGTGATATAAAATTAATAATAAACGTAAAAAATGATACGAATAAATTATAAATTTACTTTATTTTATTATTCAAAATATTAATGAATGAATAAGTCAAGTTAGATACAAGGTAAGGGACATCGTCTCAATCTCCATTCATTGAGGCATATTTTGATTTATAGAAAAATTACGTTTATATTGTGTATAAACCCCATTTATTTTTAATTTCATTAAAATGGAATCTTTTTCTACATTTAATTGTTTCTACGTGACAAAAAATAATGTTTCTATTTTGCGTAAGTGGTGAGAATGAACTTTTTTGCCGCCCCGAGTATTATTTGATCTTTGGCATCCATAACAAGACATAATATTTCTAAAAGGAAAATAAATACCATATAATATTTTATGTATTTTGAGATTGAAAATGGATTTGATAATAGATTTGTTATGTCAATATATTTAAATTATATATTATGATTGAAATGTAGAAATGTTATCTTTCATTTATGTTTGTTTTATATTTTATGAATATGTTATGGTTCTTCGGCATTGTTTACTTATATGGGTGGATCTGTGATAAACCTAGGGATGGTGAGCCTGAGATTGTTGTCCAATTAATTGGGTAACGTAATGGTGGTAAACGCGAATGTTTCTCCTAATATATTTTGATAATATACTATGATGTGTATTCCAAATGTAACTCCCTTCGTAGCTGTGAAAGCTACAAAGTAAGTATGTTATGGATGCCACAAGTTGCCTTTATGATTTGTGATTACTATGTGTTATTCATAAATCTTATGATTTCGTGAGATATGTTAATGATCTTATGTTATGTATGTATTGATGAACTAATGTTTTCTTACATTGTTTTATTACCCTTAATGACATTTTTATGCTCATCCCATGTTTTGAAATCTTTTTCATAGGACTTTAAGATGAATTTGGTCAATGATGGGATCAAGGAAAAGTCATGTTGTATTAAACATGGAACTAGATATCACTATTTTTTTTCAAGAGTCTTTATTTTATGAAAAAAATGGTAACTCAGTAGAAGTGTCTACTTTGTAATTTTTGAGATGTAATATAATAGTTATGGCCTAATTCTCTAAAACTCTAAACCTGAAAAGATACTCAATATGAATTATTCATATATTTAAAGATTATGTAATGTTTTAATGCAGGGTCATTATATTTTCATTTCACAATAATTAGATAGATGAAAAAATTCAGTCACACTTTTTTGTAATTAGAATAGGGGGAAGGAACTTACTAAACAATAAGTCCTTGAACTCATCCAAATCTATAGAGTCAATTTTCTCTTGTTTTATCATATACTTGTTTTCTCAATAACTATTGGGTGAGTCATTCCACTAAAAGAAGGTGGATGTCTCATTAAGAAGGATTCAAGGAAACATTGTTCCCTCTTTTTTTCATTTGGAAGCCTAGTAGGATTCATGGCCTAATAAGTATGTGTAGTTAAAAAAACAATATTTTCTATTCCATCTCTAATAAAATTTAGTTTCTAAGAAGGATAATCATTTCATTTCCCATCACATTGATCATTGATGTCATTCCTTTGAGATTCATCCATTGACTAAAACCAAAATTATAATGTGAGTAACACTATTTATAGTGTGAAAACTATATTATAAAGGTAAAGTACCTTAAATATATAAAATATTTGGTTTAATACTTGGTGTTACATGATTAATAAGAAAACTATAAGATTGTAACATATACATAGACTTATCCATAGATATATCTGTATACATGCCATATAATTATATCTCATTATCTGAAAAAAAAATTTCATCCTTGTTTCCAAATGTAGACTAAAAATTTTCTCTGATACAAGATATAACAACCCAAGATTGACGTACATGTATATTACGTTATTTTTGAATAATACATAATACATTACACAAATAGCCACCCAGAGACCATATTAATTTAGTTCATTTGAAAAACATGGAAATATTATTTTAATTTATTGAAATATCTTTAAAATCACCCATAAATATCTTCTGGTTTAGTAACCCTAACTAAAACCTTTCTTTATAACATTGGGCGAAGAGACAATAAAAAAACAGTTGAGATCGGATTATCAGCAAGGGTAAACAATTGGGGAATGTAAACCTAATTAAGAGAATACGTGTTTGAGACCATGAAATTGATAATAGAAGATCATACCTTGAGTGTCTATGATCATAAATGGGATTCAAGGAATAATGATTGGCAGTTCCTTGGATGTGAATCATAAGGAAAAAACATCATAATCCATGAAATCATAACATGGGAATAGGGCCAGAAATTTGTGGCAGACACATAATCATATAAAAACAAATTATATTGCCATTGGGGAATCACTTACAATGCTATTATAGTAGTATGGTATCACACACCATACTATCTTGGTAGTCATGGTTCTCTCCCATAACCATCTTGGTATTCATGGTTCACTTCCATAACCAACTTAGTGGTCAAGATTCACTCCCCAAACCGTCTTAATGGAAAAGTTCCTTTATGTATATCTCATGAGATATAAATACTCACCCAATTCATTTGTGATAGATATAGTTCCAACCCATATCTTAATGAAATCATACATATGTGTTCTACAATAATATAAATCTTGTATTATATTAGAACCCATAGAATTAAATGGGTTTCATGAACATCATTCAATATTAATCCTAAACCATTACAAGAAAGAATAATAATGGTAACATAGATTGATATATTCAGCCCTGAATATTTAACATCAAATAAATGTTTATTAGGTGGAAAATAATTTTGATAGATCACTTGAAAACATTCTTGGGGAAAACATCCTTTCTTCTTTGAAATGGTTTTCTTTTTTTAAAATTTAATGAATTTTTAAAGGAGAACATATTCATTGAAAATAACTATGTAATATTTCTATATAATATTCCAATAATTACGGCATCATGAAATTGTAAAAATCCATTCATTCCATATAATATAAAAATTACAGTCTTTTTTGTACTTTTTCTAGAAAATTTGTAAAGTCCTCGTTAGGAAAATGAAAAAGGATTACTCCTAAAACATTTAATAAAAATTCATACAAGGGTAAAAATTACTTGAAACAATTTAATAATAATAGTAAGACTATTTAGGAATATATTTTTAAGAGACATGGATGTGGAATATAAATATACCGCAATAAATGATTATATAGAAATAATATCAGATAATAATGAGATTGTGAAATTAACTCTTTCCATAGGTTAGATTATATCCACACATGTCTGAAACTTGTTTATAGTGGTTATAAAGATATTATTAACTTATAAAATAATCATAATAATATTTTTTATATAATATATGATTAATTTATGACTTTTTATTTCAAATTTATTAACAATTCAATTTAAATAAATGATTCGGTTAATAGTTGATTTGTTTGTCGTACGTGTTTTCACTTGATATTCTTGATCCTATTACTTAGTTTTTGATTTATTTAATTCCATAATGTAAAAAATTATTTATATATAATATATATTTAGTATTTAAATATATTTAATAGAGAGATATATGGATTGTAATACATCATTCCTGGAGATGATAAGTTGTATGTATGCACGAACGTTGTTTATGTTTTCTTATCGTGTTAAATGAAATATATTTATATACATATTATTTAATTAGAATTATTATATCATATATTTAATATTTATTAATTAAATATGTTTTTTTAATTTTTATTGAAATGGTTAACTTGGAAGATGAATCTCATCACATCATGGAGACCATTGACCGTACGTAAGCATGCGCGATGATATCAGTATCTAAATTGTAAAAGGGTGAGGAATTTTATTGTGTATTGATTATAAATAATGAATATAATCTTTTATTTATTATTTATATCTATTATATCCATTATTATACACTTCCAAATAATGTAGTTATAAAAAATAGATTACACCACAACATGGATATGGTAAGTCATATATACGCATGTGTGGTACTTTCATTTTATTGTAGGATGAATAAAATGATAAATAAGTTAGTTCCAAAAAGATAATAAAATATAATAATATAGTTGAAATAGGATTTATTCCTTTATAATTTAATCAAAACATGAACATGATGTATAAGAAGAAAGAATTTTGAAAGATTCGGTATGGAGATTACCTCTTGTTTCGACGATCTCCCTCTTGATCTACTTTTAGGGACACTAGAGTTGGTCTTTTGAGAAGACCAAGACCTAAATAATGTTACTACAAAATTTTATATGGTAAATGGGTAGGTTATGGTTGATATTTATGTATAAATGTTGTGTTAGGAATTATATGAGGGGGTTCCCTTTTATAATTTAGGTGAGGGGAACTTTTGGAAATCCATAAAATATTAATATATAATAAGGATATTCTAGAGCCAAAAACATCCAAATGAGATATAAATTAATGGTTTTTGACTTTTGAGGCCACATAATATCCCCTTTGTGATTATTTATCTTTTTTTTTATTTTTAATTATTTAATAATATATTAATTCCATAAAATTTCATTATTTTCAAATATGGTACTATTTATTTAATTTTGAATTAAATACATCAAAGAAAAGTGTGAATTCAAATATAATGGTATCAAACTTCTCAATTAAACATTATATATCAATAAAATTCATTATAACTATAATTAATCCAAAATTTATCTAAATTAATATTATTAATGTCAATTATTTTATTTTTTATGTTAATTAAATAAATATTGTTTTAATATTAATGAATAATATACGGTAATTATATAATTTTTAAAAATTAAAAATGAAACTGTATACAAAAAAATTAATTTTATTGTGATTAAAATATACATATATATTCGTTAATAGCATCATTTTGTCCACATTTGGACACAAAAAAAGATATTAAATACAAGACAGTGATATTTTCTAAGTATCCTTGACTTTAAAAAATATGTATGTTATTTTCATGGAATAATGTCCACTAAAGAAAACCAATTTGATATTAAGGTGATAAGGTTTTAATACCCTTCATCAAATAATTTTTTACATGTTTTGATTTTATTTTATACCCTATCATTTTTATTTACCAACAATTAATCTACTATAATTTTAACTCAGGTAAAAAAAATTTAAATATTAAGAGGTTATAAATTTTTACTTATATGAAGTAAATTCTCCATAAACGGACAATTTTTTAAAATTTAAACCTTATCATAATTTCTTATTATTTTTTTACGATTTTAATAATTTTTAATTAATTTTAAAAAATATATTTTTTAAAAAATATAATTAGCCCCATTTTGACACTATTCATAACATTGGCATTAAATAAAACCAAAATAGTAAGTAAATTTTGAAAATAAAAAATTTAAGACTCTAATAACATGTCATTTTTACCATTTAAATACATTTACAAACTTAGTTAACTATAATTATATTTTTTTTAATATTTTTAATATCTTTTATTTGATTCTTCTATTAATTAAACAATTAATACATTAGCATTATGTCACAATTTAAGTTAATTATTTTATAAATAAAAATTATAAATAAATTATCATGATGTATATAAAAATTTTATATTTAAAATGAATATTTATAAATAAATTTATCTTCTATATAAACCTATATTAATTTTTTTTATTAAAAATATGAGTATGAAATTTTTAACTTATCTTTAAATAAAATATAACAATTTTCAAATTCATACCCTTGTGGCTTAAAAAGGATAGAATTTTGAAATAAGGTTTATTTTAGTGTAAAAACACTTATATAATCAAATTAAGATATCTGTTAGGGTAATTTTATAACATTATCATATAATTTTAACCTTTAATTATGATATTTACCCTTAACCATAGTAAATAAAAATTCACTAAAGTTACTATTAATAATATCTAAAATATTAATTTTATCCTATTAGACTCTAAATATCATACTGATTAAAGCCATTTAAATCCATTTTTCTAAATTAAATTCACATAAATGGAAAAATTAAGATTAATACTAATCCATCACGCGTGGCAAGAAGGAGGGTAAAAATAATGTTCAAAAGATCAATAATTTTTTGTATAATTTCAATATTGAAATTAATATAGTGACATAAATTTTATTAATATACATCTGTATATAGTGACATAAATAATTTCAATAAAACATATTTAAAATAAAATGTATAATTTTTTGGTAGTATTTAGGAAAATGGTATTTCTAAACATTTAAATACTACCAAAAATTATACATTTCATTTTAAATATGTTTTATTTATTTTAAAATATTTAAAAATTACTTATTAATATTAATATTATCATTTTAAGGGATATTTTATAACTATATCATTAAAATAATTATAATCATAAAGTGTTGTTTCACAGAAACATAGTATTGCATGTAATGCAAGCCAAGTCGATGTTGTGTGTAGTGAATGTTTAAAATGGTTTTTCATATAATGTAATCCAGAATTAGTGTTTTTATATAGTAACAAAAATATATATTCAATGTTTCATTAAATTCAAAGTATCAAAAGTAAAATTAATTCAAATGTAAAAAAAACACAAAATTAGGGGTGTTACCAAGGTGATTTTAAAAAATACAGATATGGTGGACTAAAAATAATTTATCATTCTTCAAATATTTATATATGAAATTATCATTCTAAACATGTTTAGCTTCCAAAAACTTTATTACCCAAAATTGGTGGACCCAACATTATTTCTCCATCAATATTTTTATTATCTCTTATTTTCAAACACTCAACGGTACCAAAAGTAATTTTCTTTTGAGATTATTCATGAATTTTCTACCAAGCCTCATTGATCTATCATAAGGTGGATTTTAAATAAACATTTATTTTAAATCTTGAATTAATTAATAAACTCTCAACTTCTTGATATCATTGATATATTTTCTAATTTATTATGATTATATCTTTAACCTTTTAACGTAGTTTTGGGATGATTTAAATTAGAAACAGTTTTCTGATCTCTTTAGTTTTATTTATATTATAAAAATATTTTCTAGATCTTTTCTATCTCTCTCTCTCTTATCTATAGTGTATTATTCAAAATAATAAGAGATATTTTCCTTTTTTAATATTTCAGTTTTTTTGAAAAATTGTTTTCTTCTCTTTTTAAAAATTATTTTATTCTTTTCTATAAAAATATTATTTTTCTTTTAAAAATTATTTTCCAAACTCTTTTAAATATATTCATCAAAATATCACTTATTATATTCCTTGAATTTAATTTCATTCCTTTTTAATATAATGTGACCCTAAATGTTATATGATCCATTTGATTTATTTTAAGATATCTGTTTTAATAATATATTCTCCATTACATCTTTATATGATCTTAGATTTAATGTTACATCATTTATGAAGCATCTGATATCTTGAGAATATTTTGTTAAAATTTTATTTTAAATATTTATCTCTCAGAATTATATTCATAATTATTTGTAAATCATAGTGTTATATTTTTCCTTCCTATTTCATTTTTTATAATAACAGGGGAGGATAGTTTTTTGGTTATTGGGAGAGACTTTTGGGTTACAATGGTAAATAATGGGAGGAATTGGAATACGTTCCAGAAAATGGAATTTATTATGGTAAAAAACATTATTACTGTGGTCTTCCTCATATTTAATACACCAAAAGGGTCATTAAATGTTCTTGGACCACTTAGAGAATATAATGGGTGGTCCTATGTTTCTTGTAAATAATAATTTTTCATACCACAATGCTTTCCTTGAATCAAGATGTTGAATCACTAGATTTATCTAAGCCCTTATCTCAAAGTTCCATCCTTCATTTCTAAATATCTAAGGATCTCACCATTCTCTCGATCTCCCTCTCTCTCTTGATAGTATCTGTATTTCTAAAGATAAAGAATAATCCCTTTTTGAATTATTATAATCAATAAAATCTATCTATTCTCACTTCATATTCTCTTAGGTTCTCACAATCACAAGTGATGGATGTGTGCTCACATCCGTCCAAGTAAGGGATATTCATTGACAAGATTCTTGTCAGAACTATAGAAAGGCATGGGAAGTGGTTATTGGATTATTATTAAATCTATGGTATGTTGGTTCATGGTTTTTCAATAAATACATGGGAAGTTTATTCTTAGGTTCTCTTTAATAACAAATGATTTTATTTTTAAGACGTATCTTTCTAATTACGGGGTGGAGATATAGGGGGACCTTGTGTGTTATTTCTAAACTCCTTATCAAATTGGGTTCAGTCTCTAATTTACTATATAAATTGAAACATTTTATCTCAATATGAATAAACTATTCAAATTTTTTATTTTATCTATCCACAATGCTTAATTTCATAATTAAATTTCACATTAATCTTTTAATATGGATGAAATATATCACTTAATCATTGAATTCTAATTAAATATTTTATTTTTAATATTATTTATTCCTTAATCATTAAATTTTTAAAAGGAAACTCACCCCTTCCCCCAATATACCATTTCCACTCTAACAAAAAAACACACTTCAAACCAAACATTTATAAGATAACATTATGCACTTGGTTGTGAGGACCATAACACATGTTATAATTTATTCCAATTGTGAAATACACCTTGATACCAATTGAAACATTTCTCATTCAAATATTCCCAAGAATATTAATATTAAATATAATGATAATAAGCCAATAATTGTTTTTTCACGAATTACCCCTACAACATTAGCTATATACACCTATTATTATTGCATAAAATATGGATACCAATTGTGGGAAGAGTTTTCAAGACTTTTTTCATCTCTGGTCGAATGTTCATTTCTTTAAAATACACCCCATTTATCATAACTACCGCTTAATTATACACCAATTCAAAAATGGATGAAAATAATAATGTATATGGGAGATGGGATCCTCAATTTTCCTCAAGTTGAGTAATGGGGATAGATATATTGGACCAACCCTTCATCTTACCTCTTTCCTTTTCCGTTTTTTAATCTTTTTTCTCATATGAACACCATAATTTTTCAACATCAACTCATCATATTTTTTATCTAGATACATCAACCTTTTATCAATATATTTTATTCTTGTGATGCCTATTACACACTTCTCTTCTACGATATCTTCATTTTTTTCCCTCATTGGATTGGTATTTTTCACAATTGTGGAATTGATCACACTAGAACAAGTAAATTATTAAGTAGAATTATAACTAGATCTAACCCCTAGACTTATTATACATTAAAAATTTATATTTTTTATTTTCTTGGGTAATGAATGAACACTTTTGAAAAAAACCTTAGGACTTTCAAAGATTTTTTTCATTGAATACTCTTTCTTTAATAGAAAATACCCCTTCACTTCCACCTCTCTCATAGTTGGTATAACCACATGCTTTTACATCCTTATTATCATTAATTTATTCTAAAATCTTTCATCATAAGGATATATATTCATGAAAAACATTTCTATGAGTCTAATTATCCTTCTCTAAAACATTGATCCTATTTTTAAACTTAATAGACATTATTCTAAGAAAACCATTCTCCTTGATATTTATTATAGTGGAGTGTCTCTATAAGGATTCTTTATCCTTACAAGAATTCCTAAAATTACAAATACATTCCATGTGAGTAATTTCTAAAAAATAAATAATTTACTATAACACCCTGAAATTTTAGTTTAAAAGAATAATATTCTAGATAGCTTTCATAACACTAAATACAAACCACTAAAAGAATTGAGATATCATATAAAAATATTATTATTTAAATATGACCATTATAACACAATATTTCAATTGGTTGTTATGAATTTTGGTCAACGCATTATGAAATATATTAATAATTTTTATACTCAATAAAAATTTATTCATTAATTTTTATAAAATATATATAATTTTTAGTACAGTCATTTTATGGTTCAAGATGAATTTTATTCATAAATGGTTTATATGGCATTTTATGTATATGAATTATGATTAATTTCTAATAATTTTAGCAATATATTTTTATAAAATATAAATTTTTTTTTGAATCATAAATTCATAATTAACATGAGGGGATTTTTTCGATTTTTTTGAAATGATTATTTTTTTTAATAGTGAAAAACATGGATTTTTCCAATATTGTCATTTCATTTCATTAAATAGTGTAATTTAAAAGTAAAATTATATTTTTTATTTGGTATTAAGTTGATGTATGATTTATTGTATTCATAATAATATAATTAATTCCATTTCAATCATAAATATCCATGATTTTGATAAAAAGTAACTATAATGCTTGAAATGAATTTTTTATAAAACCTCTTTTTTATTTCATTTTACTCATTTGTATTAAAATTGATTTCTAAATATCATAGATATTTAATCATGAAAAATGGTCTTCATATCAATAATTATTATGTTAAAAAAATTTAAGTAGGTCCCTTTTATTTTTTGTCATCATGAATTGTAGTAGTGATAAATATATATCAAGACAGTAAGGGTAAAATTGGTAAAACATGGTAAAATCCATGATATAATTTCTAAAAATCAAACCAAAACTATCCATTATTTCATTTTAAGGAATATATTCAATAATATACTTCCCAAAACTAAATATATGTTATTTTGGTTCCATTTTCCCCTGATAATGAAATTTGTTTTATTTTATGTAATTAAAATTCCAAAATGTGACTCTCTTGACTTTGATGTCACTAACAAATTTCATATGGATAAAAATAGGATAATATAATTTATAAAATATTTAAAATAAAAATTATTTTTTATCATATTAATTTATTTATAATTTTTATTGATTGAATAACTACCTTGAATGCTTATAGAACATTGAAAAAGTATTTATTCAATTAATAGAAATTTAAAATAAATGATTTCAAAAATATTAACAGTAATTAAATTTTTGTAATTTTTTTTGAAATAATTTTTCAATTAAATATAATATTTTATGTATTCTTTATATGATTAAATTAGAATTTCATATATATATTAATGACTTTAGAGTCAATGTAAATGAATAGTGTCATAAATGACACTAATGATATTATATAAAAAATAATATTTTACTAGATACATTAAAAATCAGGGAAATATTTAAATTTGACACGTATGATGATAAATGTAATAAAAATTCATCCCTTTTTTATTTATGAGACAATTTTTAACATACAAGTAAAATTATAACCCTTTAACATTGAAAATGTCATTAATATAGTTAAGGATAAAATTGGTTAAAGTGTTAATCCAAAATATAAGGTTCAAAATGACATCAAAACCTATCTAAATTTAACTGTATTAGGATATTTATCCCCTATACTCTATTTAGTTTAATATGTATCCATTTGGATTCATTTTTTGAGAATTTATTAATTATATTTGAATTTTTTTGGTAATACCAACAATTTCCTTTCCCACCCTTATGAAAGGACACTCATTAACTCTTTTATTTACACCATATCGATCCATATAGGTCAAAACACTGTACATAAATTCAATTCAAAAATTATATATACTTTAATTATAGGTTCTAGTCTACTTGAATGACCATTCCAATGGTCTGTAAGAAGGGTTATAAAGTAGGTCTACCAAAGAACATATAATCTTCTTAGCCGGACTCATTGAATTTATATCATATTCTACCATCACTATGTATATGGTATTCATTGTAAAATACAAAATTAAATATGATAAATTTAATTAAATGTTATTCTTTTTCTATAACTACCATTATACACCCTCTTTCTTATCCAATGGGAAGTGAATGTATCAATTGTGTGTATGTGTGGACTAATGTCTCCACGTAACGATACAATTCATTTTCCATCACCATATTTGAAGGATAGTTATTATTATGGGTTTAAATTTTATATATGATATTTATGAAAAAATTATTCTTATGAAATTATAATTTTATATCTTTCTTCTGACATTCCAATCCGTTGGAAAATGATAATCTCACTCAAACGTACGTTGGGACTACCACCTCCACAAAGAGATGTGATTTGTTTTTCACTTGTAATTTACATGGATTTTTATAGGATATATTTAACAAAATGATATGATATATATGATATAATACTGAATCTATAGAGGTTAATTATTTTTTACCTTTCTTTCATTCCATTCGTTAAAAGGAAAAAGCAACGACCATGTGTATGTACGGCCCACTGTCTCCTTGAACTGTGTAATTATTTTTTCTATATATTCCTTTTAAGAAATATTAATAATATTTATTTTATTAATATATGTTATATTTTTGTGATAAATATAATTCCATAGATAATGGAACCCTAATCAAAGTACGCAGATCAGAACTACTAAACCAAAATTCTCCAAACAAAACTTGACGTTTAACACCAAAAAACAATGATTTTAATAATGAATTTTTAATAAATTGATGTTAAAATATTATAAGTGGATCATATATGATATTATGAGTATGTAAAATAATTTTTTATTAAGTTATTATCTATTTAAATTTATTATATATAGGTTTCTAGTTCTTTCTATGTTAATCGAACTTAAGGAAAGGTATTTTCATCTCACTTTTATTTTTGGGAGAGCCATTCCACATTCACCACTTGTATCTTTTATGTGGTGTATATACATCACATGAAGGAATTTAATGATTATTATAAATAAAATTAAGGTATTTACATATTCATATAAGTTTATTTCTTTCATGGGTCTTATTATTAATAATTTACAAAAGTGGTTAGGATTTTGTGTTATAATCCCATTGTTTACTGATATTGTTTATTATTAAGTTTCTTATGAGGAAAGTTCATGACCAACCTCTAAATAATATCATTATTTTTCATATAAAATAATTATTTTTATAGGTTATACATATCCATTACATTTTCAACTCTTTAGGTACAAAAGATAATGAAATAATATTTATAATGAAATATGACTTTATTTCTCCATTTGGTCGAAAATCAATTTTTATTTCATGTCTATGTTTTATAAAAATGTTTTAAAAAATGATTTCAGTATTCTCTAGTGATTTTTAGAATTCATTTAATCCCTTTTTTTATTTTTTTTATTTTTTAAAGGGAATATTTTTTCATTTTCTACACATGGTACTTTGGACTTTCTAACGAAAATGTGGAAGGAATAATTTATATAACATACAGAACATGAATGGAATTTCAAACCATTATGACCACCGATAATATTTGTAAACATTTATATTTTGGTTAATTGATTAAAAATTGTAAATCTTATCTTCCTAAATAAATATTATAGTGATCTTTTAATGTAATTTTTCATCCATGATAACATCCATTGATTATACATAGGATTTAAAACGTGTATGATACAAATATGCAATATTTATTATTTCTCTAGAATTTTAATGGAACTGATAATGAAATATCAATAAAAATTTATTTATTTTACATATGTTATGTTATAATTAACGTTTTTATTATCATTTTTCATAAATATGATTGGATGTTTGATTATGTGGAAAGTGGATATAGAATTATATATCCCTCCAATGAATTGGGAACAAGTTAATTTTTTATAATCTCAAAGGGTATATGGGAGGTAATTCCAGGCCCAACAAAATGGAACACATGAGTTTATCCTAAGATAAAAAAAGATAAATGGTAGGTTATACCAATCTCAAAAAAGGGTACACAAGTGGTCTTCCCATGCATAAAAAATGGTATATGGTAGGATATCCCAATCCCAAAAAATATTGTACACTAAGGTTATCCAAATCTCAGTATACTATACATTGAAGGTTATCCCAAGCCTGAAGTAGGTACATAAGCTATTTTCCCAAGCCTGACATGTTATTAATATAATGGTGGGTATCCTTGAAGTGATATTTCTCTGATTGTGATTATACCTAACTTATTCCTTCGTTTTATGAAATGATCTTATGACAATGTTATGTTCTCATAGATAATGTTCTTTGATTACTTTTTCATTCTTGTGCTTTGAGTAGCTAATATTTATACCATGCAACATATTTATCATTTATGATTTTATGGGTATGATTTTAAATGGTTAATATCATATTCTCACACCCTTATAGCCACGTTATATTTAAATGATCATTTATATCTCCCTTGTTTGAGCTTATTGAGGATCTCATCACATCCTTTATTATTTTTCTTTTTCCTCACGGTATGAATAAAATTTTTATGTATGATGTGACTAAATAGCGTAATAGCTATAATGAAATAATATTGATATGGTGTAGACATTTTATGAACCAATGTTTTATGTATCAATGTTTCCCAATAAACAATAATTTTATGGTTCTTTAGTGGATCATAATGTTATGTAATGAATATTCATCTAAAAAGATAAACTATTTATGTAGGAAAATAATGGGTCCTTATAGTTAGTATAAGATTATGTTTTGGATACCATTTAAAACTAATATGATAAAAAATTACTGATAACCTTTAGGATAATCCTATGAACTGGAGAACATCTTATGTTTTGGTAAAATGTGGAGGTGTCATTTTCCTATAAAAACTTCCCTATATAGACTATAGATATAGACATGATTTTGGAACAGATGTATCTATGGATTATGACCCTAAAAACAATTTTTCATGTATATATTAACCATCAATCTAGTTCAAAGTTTGTGTGACCTTACCACACTCTAGGTTTGACACTCTCTTGGAAATATTCTGGGTTAATTCACATTTATTTTAAAAACCCTTATGAATGGTTTTAATAAAATATAAGGAAGTATAACATTGGTCAAAACTAAATAATAATTTATTCAAAGGAATGTGTCATTATTTAGAAACTCTACATATTACATTTCATGATCTCTCACTATTATTATTTTTAGTCACACTTTGGTTTAAGGTTTTAGAAAATGGCTGGAACCGAGAGGCTTCATATTAATGTTGAATGTGATAGCTAATGTAATGATTATCCTCATGATAAAAAAAATAAAATATGATTCAGAAGTTGAAACCTTGTGATTATTTAAAATCATCTATCCTTATATATGATTAATATAAAATTTAGTGAGTTTAATAATTCTTCAAATAAGATAAAGATGTATATCTATGAAATTTAATGTGCTGATAACTGTATAGGATAGAATATTCAATTTTCATCATATTAATAATTTGGGAAGTTTCTCCTAGGATAATGTCTCAAATGAAGGGGAATATGTTTTATTTTAGTAATTGAAGGTCATAGAGAAATGAATTTCTAAAGAATTTATTTTCTTATATGTGGAAAATTGGGAATTTTTTTTATTCAATTTCTTAATTTGATGGTTAACTCTTTGACCAAGGAAAGGAATATGATATGTCAATAAATTAAGAGAATGGATTAAAGTGGGTACAAATTGGGATTAAAAATTATGTTTTATAAGTGTTATATAAATGATATTATTGATATAATAATCATGAAACATATAAGGATTATTTCATAATATTTTTTCTTTTAGTAATTGATAAAAAATATTAGAATAGTAGTTATAAAAAAAAGTTATTTAGGGGTAAGATGATATTTTTGGAGAATGCGTGATTATGGGAAAGATAACCCTTAATGTTTTCTTAATTTTGAAATAATAATTCTTATTGCAATAATGAGATGATTAAAATTGATAAAGTAAATTGGAAGGTATTAGAAACCTTGAAATTGGTTAGTGATTTATGATAACTTTATTGAGAAAATATTTGGTGGAGTTCATTAAATTTTTTGGGTTATGGAATGTATTCAATATTTTGTTATTTTATTTAAGGAATAAGTGTAGTTTTAATTTTTGGAAGCATATATGTTATTGTTGAGTTTTTTTAGTGATGCAAGTTATTATCATGATTTAGTATAATCAATGTATTCTCATGTTTAGTAGGTGACATTATGATATGATGTACGTAATCCAATGATAAATGTTAATGTTTATCTTGAAAACAAAATTATATAATCAAAAAAAATTATTTCTTGGTTTTGAATTTATTCATACATATTATGGAATATATTTAACGTGAACAATTTTTTAAAATTATTGAGTTAAATTTTAGGTGCTTGTATTGAGGTTTTAGATAGTAACGTATTATATTTATCCATATTGGATAACTTCTTCTAACCATTTTGGTTTAGATGATTACTAGAGATATAAAGAATGACTTATAATTATTTAATGGATCTTATAATACATTAAAAGTATATTTTAGTTCTTTTGGAATGAAAAGGCCATCTTGAATATTCATTGCTTGGATTAGGTGATGAAGTGTAACTCCATCAAAGAAAATCCAATGGTTGAAATAATGATTATGAAATGGACTAAATAAATTACGTACATTTTATAATGTTCTCTAAATTGATAGTAAAATAATCCATTAACATTAAGAGTATTATCTTTAAATAAAAATTTATACATTTATAGTCATTTTTTATGAATTGATGGACTTTTAACCAATCATAGATTTATGTTTTTCTAGTTTTTAACTCTCTCATGGCAATGATCTATATCACATATATTAGTCCTTCAAATCTATTTTTCTACTCGATTCTAAAAATTTGCATTCCCTTCAGTGTTATCATTATTGGGGAACATAATTATTTTCTATTTCAGGCAACCGTTATGGTTCCCACATTCCCTTTTTAAAAGATTTTTTATTATCCCTTTATACAATGTGGGTTTACATTAAAGATATTTTCAAATATTAAAACACTAATGACTGAATTTTTTTTAGGGAACAAATTATTTAATTGGGGGACAATGTACCACCCTAAAAAATTAAGTTAATATAATAATAATAATGATGTATTTGTTAATAAGAAACACTGAGCTTTAAGTAAATTGAGATATATAATAAAAATATTCTAATTTAAATGTGACTATTACAACATAAACATTAAATTGGTGGGTATAAATATGAGTAACCTAATTATTAAATATAGGTATAATGGTCCCACTCAATACAAATTTATTAATTAATTGTTGTTAAATAATAATTCAATTTTTAGTAAAGTAATTTAATACTTCAAAGGAATTTTATTCAAGAATAATTTTTATTTAATTTTATGGGTGGAAATTATAATTAATCTCTCACAAATTTAGAATTTATATTTCATAAAATAAGAATAAATTTTTAAATAATCGTATCTGAATTCAATTAGGGTGAAATTTTTTTGATGTTTTTGAAATGATTGATTTGTTACTGAATACTAAAAAATAATGATTTTCCAAAAAAATTCATTTCTTCTCATTAAATTAAGTAATTTAAATGGACTATTATATTTTGGATTTTGTTTTGAAGTGATATATTATTATTTTTAATTATAATAAACTAATTAATTCTATTTGAATAATAAATATTCATGAGTTTTATATAAGTTAATTTTTTTTCTTAAAAATGAAGGTTTTCTAAAAACTATTTTTCAATAAATATTATGAATTTAAATTAAGTTTGTTTTCTTCCACTTCATGAGATTTAAAATTGAAAATGGATACTATCTTTTGAATCATTAGTTTCAAATTTTGTAAATTGTTCCCCTTTATTTTTTTCCATCATGAATAGTTACATTGAAAAAATTTTATCACCTCAATAATGGTAAAATGGATAAAACAGTGTTAAAACTCAGAGATAAGGTCTCCAAATCAACCCAACACCATCCTGTATTTCATAAGATAGAGCCAATTTGACCATATAATTCCCAAATTCAACTATATGGAATTTTAGGATTTTCCCTTGATAATGAAATTTATGATATTTTAAGTAATAAAAATTCTAAAATGTAACTGTCTGGACTTTAATGTCTCTAAAATATTTTCATAAGGATAAAAATAAGATATTTTTAGTTATAAATATTTATTTTAAAAAATAATTAATATTTTATAATGTCAAATTATTTATAATTTTTAGTGATTTTTTAATTACCTTAATTTATTAGGCAACACTAGCTCTATATTTATTCAATTAATATAAATATAAAATAAATAATGTTAAAAAAATTAAAAGAAATAAAATTTCAATGAATTATTGTCTTTAAAATTATTTAGATAAATATATCTTATTATGGATGTGTGAAATTTTTTTATTTTAATTCTATAACCATCTTAGTGATATTAAAGTAAAAGAAAATGAATTGTGTCAAAAAATTGATATTAATAATATTTTATGAAAAATAATATTATATTAAATTATTTTAAAATCTTAAAAACCATGAAAGTGGGAAATTATGATGATAAAAAGTATAAAATGGATCTATTTATCATTTATGATCCAATATTTACCTTTTTAGTAAAATTAAAACCCTATAAAATTAAAAATCTTATTACCGCAGTTATGGTTAAATATAACTAATAAAGGGATTAAACCGAAATATAAAGTTTAAAATGACACCAAAACCTGAATAAATTTAATTTTATGGGTGTATTTATCCTATAGAATATTTTTTTGAATATATCTCCCTTTTTAGAATTTAAATTTACAATGAAATAATTGTTTTTAAGATTTTTTGTAATTCAAAGTGTGTCATTTCCATGTCTTATTATATGACACTCATTCTCTATTTTATATACACCACATTTTTCTATCTATCTCAACCAATCACATCCCATTTATCTTATAAACATTCCCAGGAATGAATTTTATATTATTAATTTATTAAATAGTATTCAAAGGGTCCTTATGAATGGATCTAAAGAAGGCCTAATAAAGAAGTAATCTTCCAAACTGACCAGATTCAATGTATTTTTTTCTTATAAATTACCTATTTTTTTAATTAATCATAAAATAATAACATAAATATAAAAAATATAATGAAGTTTTATTTTTATTATGTATCTATAATGATCCACCATCTATTAAATCAAATGGGAAGTGATTGTATCATTCGTACATACGTGTAGACTACTACCACCACGTAGTGATACAATTCATTTTCCATCACCATCTGACATAGATGATTACTATGATAATTTTTTATTTATATATAATATTTATGAAATAATTATGCCTCTTTAATTATAATATCATATTTAACATCGTAACATTCTATCTATTGGAAAATGATAACATCGTTTTTGCGTACATGTGGACTACCACCGCAATGAAGCGATGTGATTAGTTTTTAATTTATTGTTTAAATAGTTTATAATAATGATATATTTAATTAATTTATATGATATATATGATATAATAATTATTTTTTAAAGTTTAACATTTATTTTCCTCTATTTTTTCCATCTGTTGAAAAAATACAATAGTGTTTATGTGTATGTACGGCATACCTTCTCCATAAACATTGTAATTTATTTTTATATATCTAAATTTTATAGAATATTATAAATATTTATATAATATATATATATTATATTTTTGTAATAAATGAAATTATATATATTTTAGAACCATCGTCAATGTATAAATATTGGAATTAATGAACAGAAATTCTCTTATAAAATAAAACAACTAACACCCAAAAATGTTGATTTTAATTAGGGATTATAGAGGAATGGGGGTTTAAATATTATAAGTGGATATTATATATTAGTATTTTAATGAAACTAGTATAAAATTAAAATCAATTTAAATGTATTATACTAGTGTTTGATACTCTGTCAAAGCTAGCTAAACTCGACGTAATGGATTTTCATCTCACTTTTATTTTTGTAGGATGGAAACCATATTCACCACTTGTATATTTTATGTGGTTTATATGAAACCCATCTATGTATTTTATTATTATTATTATTCAAATTATGATATATAAATATCCATATAAGTTTATTTCATTCATAGTTCTTATTATTCAAAATTTACCAAAGTATTATGGGTTTTATTTTACAATGTCATTATTTACTATGATTATTTATGATTGAGTTTCTAATGAAAACATTTCATGATATAACTCTCAATAATATTATAATTTTTATTCTCCAATTGTTATTTCTAGATATTTCTTTTTTTACTTTCATTTTACACTATTTATGTAATCAAAAGACTGAATTAATATTTCACAGGAAATCTGAATCTAGTTCTTTCTTCAGGTGATAATTCTTTTTCATCCATGTCCATTTTTTATAAAAAAAATTTAAGAAGGATTTTAATATTATGTATTTATTTTTTCAGTCCTTTTAACCCATTTTTATATTTTTACAAAATGGTTTACAATTAATCTTTTTTTTATTTCCCAAAAGTGGTAATATTGAAATTTTTATGACAAATATAAAAGATAATTTTTTACATACACAGTATGTATAGAATTTTCAACACTCATGACCACTTAATGATTTTAGAATTTGATTACATAATTCTGAGGATATTTTCAAATAAAATTTTTCTAATAATACATTGTGAATTTTTATATTTTAGAAAATAGATTTTAAAATTAATAGATTATTTTTTTCATGTAATATTAAGGTGGTATTTTAAAATAATTTTTCATCTATGGTGAAATACATTTATGTTACCTAGGATTTAATAGGGATATGATCCAATGATACCATCTTTATTTTTCTCATGATAGTATATGGTTATAATGATAAAATATTGATGAAACAATTTTTATATTCTATAGGTTATGCTGATGTGAATTTTTTGTATGAACTTATGAAATAAATATGAATGTATTTATGATTATTTTATGGGTGGGCCCAAAACTGTATATCCCTCCAATTCATTGGGTAAATATTAATGTGTTATGAAAATAAAGGGTACATTGCAGGTTATCCCGTTACTAAAAAAAAGACGGTATACAGGAGGCTATACCGAGATTGAAAAAGTGGGTACACGGGAACTTATACCTAGCCTCAAAATAGGGTATATTGTAGCTTTTCCCAAGACCAAAATATTAGGTAACATGGAAGGTTATCCAAAGCCTAAAAATGGGGTAGATGATAGGTTATTCCATTCCCTAAGGATGATATATTGGATGTTGTCATATGCCTGATGTAGGTGCACATGTGATTATTCCAATCCTAACATGTTATTAATTTACATTTGGGTTGCCTTAACATAATATTTATATGATTACAATTATGACACACTTATTCGTCTCTTTCATGACATGATCTTATGTGAATGTTATTTTTTCAGGGATTATTTTTTATAATTCTTTAAGATTCTTGTCTTATTAAATGAAAATATTTATTCCATGAATCATGTTTATGATCTATGAATTATTGGTTATGATTTTAAATTGTTTATATCATGTTATCATACCTTAATGCATAAGTTTTGATTAAAGTATCATTGATATACCCCTTATGTGCCCTTACTGATCATATGAGATGATCAATTATTATATCTTCTTTTTAATGGGTTATAAAGAATTTTTTAAGAATTATGTGACTGATAAGGTATCTAGTTATGAAGAACTAAGTGGGAGATGATGTAGATATTTTTTAAACTAGTTATTTATGCATCAATGTTTTTAATGACACTAAAAATTTATGGTTCTCGTGTGGATTGTAATGCTATTCAATGAATATTCTTCTAATAAGATATAATATTTATGTACGAAAAGGATAGTTCATTAAATTTACAATAATAATCATACCTTATTTGATTTCTTCTAGAATGAGAAATAGGTACAATTGAATTTTTTCCCACATATTTGGTTTTTTGTCTCCGAAAGACATAGTGATTATCTACCCAAACTATCCCAAATAGTAGAACCTTCTACCACATTAATTTCAAGATAAACTTTTCTAGAATTATAAAGTACTATATTTTTCATTATATATTTAAAATATATAATTTTTATTTCTTTTTAGTATACTATTGGAGGTATTTTTTCTTCTTATTTGAGGGTTTTATCCCTTCTAAGAGTTCTATGATCTTATCATATTTCTTATACAATTCAATAGCCATATAATTTAAACCTAAAGTAACTTCCATTACAATTTTAATTATTTATTATGGTTGATCTCTGATTAGAATGATGATTTCTTTCAATTCCTTATTTGTGACTATTTATTTAAAAATATGTTGGGAAATGAATTCAATCAAATCACTTTTCTCCTTCGTCTTCATTCCGATTTTATTTGTCCTCAAATTCAAGGCCAATTATTCTCTCTTTTCCCTCTTTTTCTGAAAGGATAAATCTTTAGTAATCTAAAAATAAACCTCATTCATGAATTCTCATTGTCATATATTCTATTTTATTTTGTAGATCACATATTTTTCATCGAATTAAAACCTTCTTTATTTGAAAATAATTATAGTTTCCTCTAATTCATCACAACTTATTTTTAGCTCCAATATTCTATAATTTTATATAATTTCTCCAAAAAAATGTTATATTCAAATGAGACATAATATTTAAGGGTTTTTAACTTGGTAAGAGAATTAATCATGGGATATGACCTCTTATTTTTCTTTAACTTCCATTTCATTTCTATACAAGGCACTTTTCATCACCATTTTATAGAGTTCTTTCAATTTCTTCTATATATCTTTTTGATACATTTCAATGGGAAACAACCTCACACACTTCATATTTAAGGGAATCCTTCAAATCCTTTTTCACAGAATAATCAATATAATTTTTTATTTATTATTTTTAAAATTTAATTTCATGTATGATTCATAAAATAATTCTTTCTTCCACAACTTCTTAAGTAACCCCAATTAAAACTTCCATATCAGAAATGAACTTCTTTTACCATTATTGGAAATGATTTCCATTAAACACTAGGACCTTTAATATTAATTCCATTTCCCTTTAAAAACCTTAGATAAATTTATAGAAATGAAAAATCTAATAATGATAAACATAAAACTCGGTTACCACTTATTGGTAACTCATTAGGGTCTTAGAATGAGATATACCTTGAGAGGGGGTGAATTTGGGTTTGAAATGAATCATATAATTAAAACACTTTTCCTTATAACCAAATTTTCCCTAAAAGTACAATGTCCTATTAACCTTCAGGGACACTTTATTTTCTCTCTTTCTTAACATTATCCAATTACAATTCCCCTTGATCAGTCTTAAGTACCAAATATTTATCCACGTTTCTTGACACACTTTTTGTGTGAATGCATAATGTAAATAGGGAGTCCATAATTTACTTGGTTCTCCCTCACTATTCTATATATAAAGAGTATATAAAGGAAATATTCCACACACAAAACTACTATAAAGAGCATTTTTATTGATTGGGATCACCCCCCCCCCCCCCCAATGGTTTAGGGATAGATCACAATTTCATAAGGGTAACTCCATTGATATTTCCTTCCTAATATAACTACAATTAGAAAGGATCACCTTCACATAGTTTATGTACATTATAATCCTATTACCATTTTATTTTTTTCTATTTCTTTTCATTGGTATGAATGGATACTCTACTGACGTTCATTAGGGATACTCCTTCATGATCTATTAATATAACCTAGAAACACTTTTTATTTCTTCCAGATTGAGTCTAGAATTCCCCTTCTCTTTATTATTTTTAGAATAATTCTATATTATTTTACTTGGAAATATCTTCCAAGGTGTCCTAGTTTTTTTCATTTTTCAATCTACTCTCCTAGAACTCTTATATCTTATTCCTATAAAATTTGTATATGAATCTATGCACAATATGCAATCTATTCTTCTCATATCAATATCCCTATTTAATTAGGAGATGATAAGATAACAAATTACCTACCTATCACATCATTATGGGCTAAAAACAACCAATTACTACTTTCATTTTTCTATACATTTTCCTCTTTTTATAGTCAATAAAAAATTAATTTTTTGGGGTCATTTTTCTTTTCTTTAATAATGAATTAAATCTATATTTAATTCCCATGAGTATAAATGATAACTCTACATCAAACTGAAATCATTCGCTAAACCCATGATAAATGAATATAGAAACATTTAGGATCTGTTCAGGAATATCCATAAGGCTTTCTACCAAAATTTTCACTTCATTCTTCCACACACCCATCACCATAGAATATTTAAAAACATTTGTCCATTTTGACTCTAAAAGACAAGGTTTTATATATTTTTCACTTATGTTTTTGTCTTTTTTGATTGAATATCCACCTAAAAACCATGTCTACCAAAGAACATCCTCAAGCCTGTAATTGGATTCTCCATGTTTCACATGGACACTGAATATCCACCATATCCACCTCTAGATCATGAACCATAGTAATTTATCCTTTTGTAACTATCAGTCCTCATCACGGTACTTCTCTTCAAATATGGCCTCCAACACATTCACATTATGCCAGTTTTTCTTAGGTACACTTATATCACACCACACTGAGCTCCATAGTACAGCAAAAATTGTGTTATCCTTCACAATACTTGACCACAACCTATCCCATTGTACATATTTTCCTTTACCATTGTTCACATTTCTCTATAAATCTAGCATATGAACCACTACATTGTGGTCCGTTTATAGATTATCATGTTTGTAACTTTCTTCAAAACATTCCAAATGTTATGGGCATGACCACCTAGAAATCTCTATTGCATCTAGACCCACAACCACCATTATGGTGTGGTATTCATTTGTGGGATGTGTTGTGAAATTGTATAATTCTCTTCCATTATATTTACTTCTATATTTTCACTGAACTTATTTAATTTCTTTTTTATAGATGATATATCCAACATATCAACCTTTAAGATTCCTTTTCAAAAAATCTAATTATAAATAAATCCATCTCCTTGTTAACATTCCTCTAAACATAAAATATTCTTCATAATAATCCTCTTATCAAGAAGTATCTCACTTAATATCATCAAATCCAACTCAATACTTCGGGCTTCCCAGTAATTTCACTGTTATTAGGTTCTTTATCATAATCCACAAATGATATTCATGATATATATTTATATTTGAATATACAAGAATATCAACCATAAAGAAAACCTTAATTTTATCATATTTATCTCTAAATAATCAATTCATTTTATCCTTGATGATACAAGGGAAATTCATATGACCAAAGGTAATTAATCTAAATTAATCATGTTCATACCTCATACTAAATGTTGTGATCAAAATATCCTCCCTTTTATCATATAACTCATGATATCCAGTTCAATGATCCATCCTTGAGAATTACTAAGATCCCATGATATGATCAAATAGATCATCTATAAGAGGTTAAGGATACTTATTATTGATCATGATTTTATTAAGCTCAAGGTTATCAACACAAATACACATCAAGCCATACTATTTTTTGGAAAATATGACTATTTTACCTTATGGTGAAGCATTGGCGTATGTAGAACCCTTCAAAATTTTAAAGTTCATTTTATTATTTAAATTCTCTAATTCAATGGGTTTCATTTTATATGGAATCTTTGATATTGTAATGGATCCATAAACAAGTTCAATTAAAAATGCAACCTTTGCACTATGGGAAGACCATAAAGTTCACCCAAAAATTCATTAATATGTTCTTATAAATTTCCATTTCATTAATATTAACATTTTCCATGGATATTTGATTCCCGAGTCCCTAATTGTTGGGTATAACAATAAATATTATATAATTTTCTTCTATATTAATTTTATAATCATTCATTCATCAAAACATATTAATATGACTGTTTTGGATATTAAATGAGACTTCTTTATCCAACAGTTGATATGTGATCTATGTAGGGAAATAAAATCTATAGAAAATAATATATTGAATTCTACCAAATGAAGAATAACTATATCTTTATGATATTTCATCCCACAAATTTCAATCATAATTTATTTATACATCCTAAGTGTGATAATTGTACCACTCTGAATTTTAACCAATAGTTAAATATACATTAATTGGGATTTTGATTATATATTCTTAGAAAAATTAAGTGATATGAAATAATGTGATAAAAAATATAAAACATATTAGGAAATCTATAAAACTGATCTTTTGTACCTTGTATCACTTTATTATCAAGATCTAATTCAGCAGTAGTGATAGTGAATCCCGTTCCTTATTCCATTAGATTGGGAGGTTGTTAGGGCCTATTTTTTCCATTCTACCAAAATTTCAGGCACTGATTCACATGATTTTTTAACTCATTATACTTGAATCATATCATTATGGGTGTATCATTAGCATGTACATTATTCTCTTCTTCTTAATTAATCATTATTTTAGCCTTAGTTTGAAGATTGTTGGTTTGGCGTCCTATATTAACACACATAAATCACATCCTTGATCCCTAGAGTAAATAAAAACAACTATTTCTTGCACATTAGCTTCATGTAGGAAACAATAATTACTTCCCACGGTGTTTCTTATCACCAGTGTTTCCATAATACTCTACTTTATATTTATTTCCCCTAGAATACTAAGAGGTTTTACTTTATATCTCAATATTAAGAACACATAAAACAATATATTCATAGGTACTGAAGTCTCTTATGGATAATTTTCTTCAAAGACTAGGATTTAAGGAAATAAAAGTGGTAATTTTTTCTATTGGTTCCATATAGTCATGATGATTCATCCTTTTCTGCTTAAATTCCACAAATTCCCACTCTATTTTTGTGTAAATATTCTATGAAATATAATTATTCCAAAATATATTCATTAAATATTCTTATTCAATAGTAAAATTCCTCTTTTTCCATGGTATTATTAACGATACCCGATCACTAGTCAGCATAACCTTTTATATTATATACTTTCAAAACCACCTTCTCATGTTCTGAGAAACAAATAATAAAAATATATTTTGCAAAGCACTAACTAACTTTTCAACAACCAAGGGATTAGAATATAATCTAAATGTGGCTGGATGATGCTGCATAAATGAGTCGATAGTGTGTTTCTCATTCATTTTTGCATTCAGGAGATCATCACATTTTTGTTTGTTTCCTACAGATTGAGAAAGTTGGGTGATCATTTCCAAAATATTTTGTTTTCCATCCTCAATCTCATTAATTTTCCCATTGGGAAAATCTCTATATAGTATATTTTACCCATTATTAACATAGTTTTTTCAAGTTCCCATAATTACCTTAGAAAAAAGTAAAATTTGGAATGAGTATAATTAAATTAATGAAAGTAGATATAAAGAAACTATAAACATAAAAGGAGGATTTCATAACTACTGTTCACATATTTTCATATGAATCTCTATATTTCATAATAGGTTATCCATGGTCAGTTTAACAACTGAACTAGTCGTATATATTCAAATCCATTATAATGATTCATAAATATAAAGTGATCAACCAAATTATATCCCCTGAGAGTCTTAAACTATGATTATAGTTATGCTTCTTTATCATGCACTAGGTGGTGATGGAGTTAATACCCAATCCACCAGTTTTTGGGTTATTTCCCCTAAGAAAATATTTTCATATCCTTCATCAACTATTAATATCCATATATGGCATTAATTTCTTATATAAAAACACAATCTCAACTATACCAAAATTTCATAATGTTATCTTATACGTAGACTTAACCATTAGACTAATAACTATAGTTATCACTAAATTTCGCTAAAACATTTAGAAAAATAAGTAAAGTCTACTATGATACCAAATAATGTGTGTGAAGTTAAACATAACATTAATCACACATTAATTTCATTATTTAGATAATGCATATTAGAAATAGTCACAAAACATGAGGACATGAATGTTTAGTGTCATTTAGATTATCTACATAAACATCATATTTTATAACACTTGAAAATATTAATCCATAATCATACTCCTCTATAACTTTTTATATATCTCACATTATCTTTTAATCTTCATAACCTTGGGGATGGAATCGTAACAAGTGGGTTAGATGAGATGCTCAGTAAGGGAAAACCCATTATGATGTATGTGATCATAAATATGAAGGATAAAATGAAGATAACATACATATCTAAAAAATATCATAATATCAAAAATTATAATCATAAATCTTGTTTTAGAAACATAATATGATAAAAATATCATTAAGAAATAATAAAAAATATTACATCAATCAAAATACATCTCAATAATCATATAACATGTAATAATCAAAGAAAATCATAATTTCATGAATAGCATGGCATTTCATAGATATAAAATGCTTCTTATAAAAATGGAATAATATTATAAAAAATGGAAAATGTAGAACAAGAATAATAATAGGAAAAACATTATGAAATAACTCCTTATTCCCATTTTTATGCAAATAAACTGATTATTTCCACATAAGAAAATGTGAAGAAACCCATCTTGCACACGTATGTGTGATCAAATTCATTATTTTGATGCATGAATATCTCATAAGATATAAATATAAACTAATGAATTTCATAGTGATATAGGACCCCACACATAATCATTTATTAATATGGATTCCAATTGAAATCACTCATCATTATATATTAATGAACCCATGGAAATATAATGGTTTTCCTAAACATCCCTATAGAAATCGTTAAATTTTCATAAAGAACTTATGGAATAAATGTTTTTCATAAAACATCCAAATGGTATAAAATTTCATGATTAATTAAATTATTTTATATTGAAAACTTTATCATCGAAAATAATTAATTAACATAAGAAAATATATGGTGAAAAATGAATCATAACTCAATTTTAGATATATCATTTAAATATAATTAAAACCAAATCATTTATATATATTTTTTAAAACATTATTAATTCATCATTGAATAATATATAGTTATGAGTCCCGTTTCAAAAATACACCTTTATTTAAACAGTTTAGCATAATACAATTCATGGAAAATAAATTTCGTTACAAAGAAAATTTCCCAAAAAAATATAGAACATCATTCAAAATGGAAACTAATAGAAAAATAAATTTCATAATAAATTTAAAATCTTGAAGAAATGAGTTTTTGTTACCAAGTATCTTAAATTTACCCTTGAATTCCACATAAGTGTTTTTAGCTCTTTTATCATAAATATTAAAATATCATTTGCCGATTTAAGAACATTATTCATATACATTTCCACTTATTCACTCTAATAATGATAATTATCTTTATTAAATATATTATAATAATATCTTTTTTACATCGAGTGGAAACAATCCAGACCATTTTGAACTTGGTTTGGAAAAATAGCATCAATATTGGTTCTTTAAAAAACATTAATCATTTAAAATGAATCAAAATTAAGTAATTTATTTTTTATAAAAACCTATACTTTTATATTTCCATTATATGGGAGTTTTATTCATATTTCATGAAAGTGAAAATGGTGATACACTAGTGTCAAATTATTTACCGATCTCAATGGATGACCCTATAATGTTCATTAATTTTTTTGTCATTAAAATAGAACCATATTAATGATATATATTAGTTTTATATATTATATATTGTAATAAAATATATACTAATACAATTAATGATGGCTGTAGTAAAACATTACATGAATTGTTCCATGGAGAAGGTAGTCTGCAATTACCTATGGAGGATGATTTCATATTTCAAAGGGAGGAAGAAATAAGTAGCATGTTTTATCATTTTAGGAACATAAATGTGATATATATGTATATATATCACACAAATTTATTTAATTCCTATTTTAGACAAACATGGATATGTGGGGAAGGAAAACAAAACACATTGCGTCATAGAGGTGGTAGTCTGTACAACACAAAAGTTGAAATTGTTTTCAAAATAGAAAACTGAAAGGGGTTTGCTATTATTCCATAATTTTAATAATAATATAGTATAATAATGATAATTAATTTATAATTTTAATATGGTGACATGAAATTTTAGTGGGAATAAATTCATATAAAAAATGAAAAGAGGGATGGGAAGTTAGAAATCTATACATCACTACATGGGTTGTCTGCATTAGGAATGGGGTTAAGACTTTGAGGAATAGTATTTTTAGAATACCATAAACTCTTAAAGATTTCTATTATTTTTCAGGAGAGTTTTTTTAGTGTTTGGGATGAAACTTTTATGTTGTGGTCTGATGGGAAGTTATGGGAGTAGTTCAACTTTTATAATTGAAAATAGATGACATTTTTCTAAAAATCCAAAATGATTTTATAATGGGGACTCACTCTAAAGGAAATTAGCTCAAAAATTGAGAGATAATTCAGATGATAAGTTATATGTTTAATAAAGGCCTAAAACCTATTCCTACACATATTTTAAATATGTTTAGTTCAATTACTCTTAGATTTTAATTTTCACAATTTTAGCATTTCTCATGGTACCAAGATTATACCAATGTAATTTATCATTTATGACTAAAAATAAAATTGTCCTATAAATTACTAATTAATATAGTCCAAATAATCTATTCATATTAAAATATATTATATTTAAAAATAATTAAATTTTATTTAAAAAAATATTATTTTCTTAGTTTTACTGGATGAGTTTCTATTTTATATAAATTTTGTTTAATTTTGTCCTCCTTTATATATATATATATATATCATAAATTTTTTACCACTATTTATACCTACCAATTATATGGAAACCATAAAATGTTCAATATATGATTTTTTTGTCTTTAATGTGGAGATATATTACAAAAAAAGTATTTATTTATGAATGAAAAAACCTAGTTCTTTACGAATACAACAGATTTAGAAGAATTCTAAGAAGAAATCAGCTTTGAAATAATAATAAAAATATTACTTCTTCTTTGAGAGTCCTCATTTGGATTAAATGGTAAGACTTATTAGGATGGTATTGGTGTAAGTGTAGGATAACAATAATGAATGAAATAAAGTTATAATGGTCTTCATTAGGGATTAAATTAGTTAGAGAGCTCAAGGTTTCTTAAGAAGGGAGGAGAAGAGGTTCAGTTTTATAACTAGTGGGAGGACGTGCGTAGAATTACATAAAATTTTTTAATAACATAAATTAATCATTCCCAAAAGCGGATCCAAATTTTCATATCTTCAAATATTATTTGGGTAAGTTCAAAATCCAATAAAAAATTATTTTTAAGTAAGTGTTTTGTGTTATCTTGAAGTCTTATCCTTATATTTTTAACCATTTTAACTCATTTTACCCTTTACAGAAGTGATAGATATTTACTATGGTTTCAATTTATTATGAAAAAAAATTAATCTTTCCTTATTACCTATTATTAATTATTATTATTTCAAATATGGAATCCATGTTCCATGATTCAACTACTATAAGTGGAAGAAATTATTCTAATATAAGTTCATAAAATGCGATGAAGATAATTTTTAGAAAAATGTTTTTTCAAGTATAACAATGACTTTTTAAAAAAAATTAACAATAATGTTGACTAAAATGGGATTAGTTAGATTATTTTAAATTAACAATGAATTATTATAACCTAAAATAAAACAAAAACAAAAAGGTTCCTTATAAATAATTTATTAAAAGACTATGATAATTTTACATTATGAATTGAAAAATGAAGTTCAATTATAAAAATTTATTTTATAGAATTAGGTAATTTATTATTTCATCACATTCTTGAATAAATATTCGTGTGTTATGTTTTGTTTATTTATAAATAAAGGATTACATACTATAATTTAGTCTCACGTGTTACATGAAGACTATGGGATGATGTATAAAGATCTATTTACTAACTTAATATATTCAAAAATGATAGTGTATGATACCTACCCTAAGAGAACATGGATGATTCCTAATCAACCATTGTGCAAAACTTGAACTGCACTTGTAATCACTACAAATTATATTGATAATCAAATTCTTGTCTCAAAATTTGGTGAATATGTAAATGATTAGGTTTTAGGGAAGGAACCTAACCCTATAAAAATATTTTTTATACATGAATGTGATTATATTTGTAATCTTAAAGACACACCAAGTGAAACATACCACTAGTTCTCTCTTTCAAGATATGGTCTATTTTGGAATCCCACAACATGGTTTTGTTTCTAATGTCATCGCACCAATTCAAAACTCAATAAACTCTTGAAATTATGAGACCCACAACCATATTATCATTTGAACTGTAAGACCTCACACTCCCTATGTGGGACTCATATTCTATAGGAAGCATCACCCTAGGATGTTTAAGAATCGGATTAAGGTGATGTAATAGATTTATTAAGTAATGCATTGTATAGGGTATTACAATATCCCACTCTACACATTCCAAAATCAATATAAGAAAATGATCCACTCTGATACCCATTATAGGAATGTGTATTTGGGTATCACCCTAAAGACACATCAAGTGAAACAACCCACCAATGCACTATTTCATGATACTGTCTGATTTGGAATCTAATTGCAAATTTTTCTTCAAGATTATTTCATTGATAATAAGTGAAAATAAAAAATTAAATTAATCACTCCAAACCTCTAACGTCCCAACCCGATATACCCTCAAACCAGTAGTCGGGCCAGTCACAACATGACCTCAAGCATGTATCCTCATACGATAGAGGCTTCCGACAAGCAGCGAGGGTCTATGTATAGTCAATGGGGGGACTAAGCCCTCATATTAAAAGTGCATATCGAAAATAGATAATAAAATCAGATAATGGTGGTAGAAGATATAAAACAGTAATCAAATGAATAATGAAAAATGGAAAATCCTAGTTTATAGAATGCATGCAGATCATGGTGATACATATCTGAAAGTAGTAAACAAAATAGCATGCTTTGCATCTCAGTACAGAAATATCAAAAGGACTCAAATCCCCATGGGTGGTCTCCACAAGAATCCTGAGCTCCCTCTTAGTCTTTTTCTCCTAACTCATAATTACAAGAAACCAACAAAAATAAAGATCAATGTTCATGAAAACAAGAATAGTCTACTCAGGTTCCCCAGTTCAATGGTGTCCAGAGTAGGGTGTGAGATATAAATCTCATTAGGCCAGAGCCTCTAGTGTCTAGCTTAATCCAGACAATTCCATAGATTGAAATAGTGTGTAGGTATATAGAAATAATAACATAATTGAATAAATAAACTACAACCCATCCATGTTCATAAGGGAACCCTGACAGAGATACATGCTTTAGCTCGTAACTGAAAATAAGATTCTAAACATAAACTATAGGTATAGAATGCATAAATAAGTTGTTTAACACATTATTTGATATTATTTATTTAACAGAAAAAATCCCCAGGTTCCCCTAGACACCCGTATCTCAATACATTTCTCGTCCGTGATAGAGTCTGAACAATTTCTCATATTCAATTAACAAATCATTAAAACACAATGACTTTCATTAACTAATTAATTCCATTCATGTACGACCAATTGGACCCACAATCCGATGTCGGTTATTTTATGTAAAACATCATCTCTATCACCCTCATGGTCATTTAGAGCATCAATACTTATCTCACAATCCATGGGTATTTTGAGCATCAGTCCCTATGGTATAAAAACATTTTAATGCTTGTTGGGTGTAGAATGCCATATCTACAACCCGGTTAGTTTTTGGAGAATCATCCCCTATCTCACAACATCATTATTAATCGTACATATATATTTATCATGGGTGTAGAAAGTCATGTTTGGAACCCCAAGATCAAATCTATTAATTAATTCATAAATTAATTAATGATGTCTCTTAATTAATTAAATAAATAAATAACTATATATAATTTACTACTAACTCAACAATTAGTCAAACACTGCAATTCCATTCATTAACTCGACAATTAACTAATCATAACTATAACATATATTAATTCAACTATTAATTAATATCATCAATTTCACTATTTCATTTAATAATTAACTAATCCAAATCAAACCCTCTCAAAATCATATAATTAATTATATAATTAGTTATCACACAGAAACCATATCAAAATTAGATAATTAATTGACAAAATAATTATCTCAAGGAAACCATCCATATATCACATAATTAATTCAAAAATTAATAATCTCTAAAATAACTATTTCAATATCACATAATTAATTCACAAATTAATTATCTCATTGTAGTCATTTCAATATAAATTAATTAATTAGTAAATTATTTATCTAAACATAGCCCAAATCAATATCTTATAATTAACACCATAATAAATTATCATTTCAAATCACACAACTTAACTAAATTAATTACTCATAATTAATCCCCCAGTTAATTATCATTTCAAATAACATAATTAATTAATAATTAATTATTTCAATTTATACAAATTAATATCTTTTAATTAATTTCTCGATTAATTATCATTTCAGAGATCATAAATAATTAATAATTAATTACCTCATCCTAACAAAATTAATTACTCATAATTAACACCCCGATTAATTATTCTTTTAAATCGCATATTTAATTCATAATTAATTATTTCAAATTAACCAAATTAATATCTCATAATTAATTACTCAATTAATTATCTTCTCAAATCACATAATTAATTTTTAATTAATTATCTCAACTTAACCAAATTAATTACTCGTAATTAATCCCTCAATTAATTATCATCTCAAAGCATATAATTAATTCTTAATTATTTATCTCAACTTAAGAAAATTAATTATTCATAATTAATCCCCTGAATAATTATTATCTAAAAGAACATAATAAATTCATAATTAATTAACTCATCTTAACCAAATTAATATCTCATAAATAGACTTCCGTTTTTTATTATCTCAATTGTAATTTCATAGCACATAATTAATACACAATTAATTATCATAACTTTTCCTACATAATACTCATAATTACCACTTAACCCTAGTGCGTAAACATGTAAGAGAGACAATAGGAAAACACATATCAGCAATATAAATGAACATATAAATCTAAACATTATGTTTCCGATTAAAGTAAGTGCACCTTTGTTTGAGGGGTTTTATTAAAAAAATGTGATTTTCTAATCTAATAAATCAGATTATACCACTATGAAATTTTCTCCAATAATGAAGTCAACTTTATAAAAAGAATTAGATTAATAAAAACATCTTTGTTTCATATAAAATCAATGTTGAGGACCCTACCATAAGGAATTGGTCTAGCCAATTCTTTCTAACTCAAATTTCTACCCAATCGCATATATTTAATTCCACATTAATGTGTGTGTGTACATGGAATTGATCACAACACCTAACAAAAACAACAAGAACTCTTAATAAGTGTGTTGGGCACCAATACACACCAAAAAAATTAACCTCAAGTCAAACAAACCACAAACACCAAATCTAAGGGGTTGGAAACTATTTTTTGGGTATATAGCCTTACCCAAATTTGGTGGTAGTCAACCATAACAAATCGAGTTGTTAGGCCTTCAGAAGCGCTCATCGAAATATGGACCAACACGACCTGATACATCGTTCACACCACCTAGGACTAGAAGGAATAAAAAATCCAAATTAATCATGAACCTTGGTTTTCAGCCAAAATAATCCCCGGTGAAAGAAATTTAATACAACTAATGCGAATAATGAAGTATGCGGAGAAGGATTTACCTCAATGAGATGTAAAACGTTCATGAAGGAACCAACGTAATCTGGTGCGCAGAGAGGGAGCTACGAGAGGAGGGTGGTGTGAAACCAAATGGCCCTACACCATCGATGTGTTGCTCTCATTGTAGGAGGAGGGATGTATGCACCTCTCTATTCTATTCTCCCTAGAATAAATTAAAATTATAATTTAAAATACAATAATTAGTATAAAAATAATAATAACCATCATATTATTAGTATTACTATTTAATATTATACCCCATTGAAAAACTCCAAACTCACATTTACACATTATTTAGTGAAATTATACTCAACAAAATTTAATTAAATGAATTCTAAAACTCATGATATTTAATTAAATTCTTGCAAAATTAAATTTTTTTAAATTAAAACACATGTTTTTCTTCAATTAATTAATTTTTTCTTAACCTTGAATTTAATTAAGTAAAACCCTCATTTTACATAATTTTAATTAAAGTATGTTTAACATAATTTAATTAAAAAAATTCTCCATCTCACCTCATTAAATTAAATTCCTCAAAATCAATTTAATTAAATGAAATTATCATAATAATAACCATCATTTATTATTGTCATTTAATAAAATGCTTCTTTGATAAAACCCGAAACTCCCCTATTACACATCATTAAATTCTTCTCCAAAAAATATAATTAAATAAATTCTCCAACACATCAATATTTAATTAAATTTTCCTAATACAATTTAATTATATAAAACCCACATTTTCATCAAATAAATAAATTCATCATTACCTTGAATTTAATTAGATAAAACTCTAACTCCACCTTTAACTCTCCATTTAATTAAATTCATTTCCAACCAAATTTAATTAAATAATGTTTCTAACTCATTATTATATAATAAAATTATTTCAATATAATTTAATTAAAAAAACCCCTGACACCTAATTAGTCATCATTTTATTAATTTCATTCCATTTGAATTTAATTAATTAATTTCCCCAATTTAGGTTATTTAATTAAATTCTATGGACAAAATTTAATTGAGTTAAGAACTCCAAATCATCAACATTATTTAGTAAAATTCTCTCAGCCTCTATTTAATTAAATAATAATCCCCCATTTCTCAATGACTAAATAAATTCTTCTTAATATTGAATTTAATTAAAAAAACCTCTTTTTCCCATTAATTAATTAAATTATTTTTTTCATTGAATTTAATTAAGTGAAACTCCAAATCCTAATTTACCAGTCATTTAATTTAATTAATATCATCTCCAATTATTTAAATAAAGACTCCAGCTCATTATAATTTAAAATAAATTTAATTCTATTCATCACAATATAATTAAATAACTTATCCATCTCAATATATTTTAATTAAATTCTCCCAAATTTCATTTAATAAAAAAAGATCCAATGATTCCTTTAATTAAATTCCTTTTAACCATAAATTTGATTAAATTAATTTAACATGAAACTCAAAATAGGGAAGAAATTATGGATTGACTTTCATAGACTGAAAGATTGTGTGAAGACCGTGTGTCCACTACTAGACACCTATTTTATTATTCAAAGCTGACCCACATGGTTTAGACTAATCGTGCGCAGCCGGTGTGAGCATTACTACCCGGTCCGGTTCTCTCGAAACACATCCAGCCATCCGGGAAATTCCTCTACCTTTTACCCAACCCCGTTATCAACACTTTAAAAGAACCCAACTAACAAAACTTATTTCTGATTCTTGGTTTTAAAATAGAATCATGCAGTAAACAAAAAATAATTAAAACATTCATATTTTGCCCCAATCCAAAAACATGGGACATTACAAGTTACACACCATAAAAAATTATCATCCCAAAGAAGCTGTTGGGAAGTACTACAACACTAACCAGCCGACCAAGGTCATGAATTATCATTTGAATGATTACGTTGCAATACCAAACAGCCAATAGACCTTTAAGTCACCCATACACCTTACCGTTGGCATTTGGGTTCTTCTTTTCACAGTTATAAGGCACCCATACACCTTACAACTGAAACTGAGTCTCGTTATAAATGCAACAAAACAATTTTCCACTCATGTATCCATTTACATATCAAAACATCTCTAGCATGTTTTCATAAGTACTAACACAATATCATGTTATAACATAGAAGCCTAAAACAATATCAAAACATTCTAATAAATACGCATCATAGAATATTAATACCCACGCATGATATATCTATCACTGAAACATTCTATATAAATGGGCATGCTAAAACAAATTCTAAACTGGCATTTCATCCAAGGCACACAATCAAAATTTACAGGCATCCTAGTAATACAACTACTTGGAATGTCATATGCATGACATGTGAGTACCTAAGTGCCTAACATGATGAATTTAATTCAATTTCCTTTTCGTATCAAGCCTAGGAAAATTTCAAAAATTATCAAAATCATTAAGCATGGGAACGTACACCAGTCACTAAAGGAGAAATTATATCAACTATAACCACAAATAGTACCAACATCAATTACCAAAATTAGAAACTTTTTCATTTCTCATATGTGGGGTGATCATACCCCAACATGACTATTAACCAAGCACTGACACTTTCATAATCCACTATATACCATCCCAAAATAGAATGAAAAAGGAAAAGAAGAATGAAAACCAAAACCTTCGATTCCACTTTGTACCGTCCTAGCCCAGCTTACCATTGAACCAGTAGCCAGACCGATTGCCACATGACCTCAAGCACATCTCCCCATATTCCCTAGGCTACCGACTAGAGGCGAGGGTCTATGTATAGAGAGTGGGTAGACTATACCATTATATTTATAGTGCACAGTGATAATATATAATAAACTCAGACAACAATGGAAGGAGATTTAAAACAACAATAAACTGATTACTGAAAAATGGTCAATGCTAGTTTATACAGTGCATGCATGTCATGGTGATACAAATCTGAAAGTAATAAACAAAACAAAATTCTTTACATCTCAGTACAGAATTACGAAAAAGACTCAAAGCCCCATAGGAGATCTACACAAGCATCCCAAGCTCCTGCTCGGTCCTTTACTCCAAAATCCCAAGTACAAGCCACCAGAAACAAGAAAAATTGAAGGTCCTGAAAATAGGTAGAGTATACTCAGGCACCCCAGTACAATGGTGTCCTGGGTAGGCTATGATATATAAATCTCAATAGGCCGGTACCACCAGTTTCTACCTTAATCCAAAAAATTCAATATAATTAAACAATTTTCAGGTATACAAATGAAATAAAACAATTGAATAAATATACAACAACACATATAGGTTCTTACGGACACCTGAAAGAGATACCTGCTTTGTCACATTTCCGGAAATAAGAGTTTGAATAAGAACTATATATATAGAATTCATAAATAAGTTTTTTAACACATTATTATATATAATTTATTTAACATTAAATTTATCAGGTTCCCCTGGATACTTGTATGTCAATACCTATCTCGAATGTTCTCAAGTTTGAACCGTTTCACAAATTCAATTCACAATTAATTAAATCACATAGGCTTTCATTGAACAATTAATTAAATTCATGTATGACCAATTGTACCCACATTCTGATGTCAATTAATGGGTGTAGAATGTCGTTTCTATCACCCACATAGTTTTTAGAGCATTAGTCCTTGTCTCACAATCCATGGTTATTTGGAGCCTAAATCCTTGTCCCATAAAATAAACTTCTCATGCATGTTGCGTGTAGAATGCCATGTCTAGCACCCCGTATGTATTTGAAGCATCAGTCCCTATGTCACAACTCATTTTTCAGTCATACATATATATTTAACATGGGTGTAGAAATTCATGTCTATCACCCCAAGATCCCATCACATAATTAATTCATAAATTAATCAATCAAGTCTGTTAATTAATTCAATAACTAATTAACAACATCTCAATCAAACTAACTCAACAATTATTTAAATATATAAATTCCATTCGTTAACTCTACAATTAACTAATCATAACTATAACATTAATTACTTCAACCATTAATTATTCTCATCAATTTCTCAAGTTAATTTTACAATTAACTAATAATAATGAAATCCTATCAAAATTATATAATTAATTCTATAATTAATTATCACACGGTAACCCTCTAAAAATTACATAATTATTTCAAAAACAATTATCTCTAGGAAACCATAACAATATCACATTATTAATTTAGAAATTAATTATCTCTAAAACAACAAATACAATATCACATAATTAATGCAAAAATTAATTATCTCACGTAAAACATTTCAATATAACATAATTAATTCATAAATTATTTATCTAAAATTATCCTATATCAATATCTCATAATTAACCCCTATTAATTATCATTTCAAAGCACACAACTTAATAAAATTAATTACTTATAATTAATCCCCTGATTAATTATCATTTCAAATCACATAAATAATTCATAATTAATTATTTCAATTTAACGAAATTAATATCTCATAATTAATTGCTCAATTAATTATCATCTCAAAACACATAATTAAGTCATAATTAATTACATCAACCTAACCAAATTAATTACTCGTAATTAATCCCTATATTAATTATCATTTCAAAGCAAATAATTAATTCATAATTAATTATTTCAACTAAACCAAATTTATATCTCATATTTAATTCCTTGATTAATTATCATCTCAAAGCACATAATTAATTAATAATTAATTATCTCAAGTTAATCAAATTAATTACTCCTAATTACTCCATCAATTAATTATCATCTCAAAGAACATAATTCATTCGCAATTAATTATCTGAACTTAACCAAATGAATTACACATAATTAATCACCTGATTAATTATTGTCTCAAAGAACATAATTAATTCATAATAAATTATCTTTTTTAACCAATTTTATATCTCATAATTAATCTTCTGATTATTATTATCTCAATTATAATTTCATAAAACATAATTAATTCAAAATTATTTATCACAGTGTATCCCACCTAATACGTATAATTACCACTTATCCTAAGTGTGTCAACATTAAATGGAGGGAATATAAAACAAATATCAGCAAGTTAAAAGAACATATTTATCATAACATTATGTTTTACCTTGAAGGTATCACACCTATGTTATAGGGGTTTTATCATAAAAAAGTGATTTTATAATATATAAATCAGTTTACACCAATAATAAATTTTCTCCAATAATGTAGTCAACTTTTTCAAAAGAAATAGTGGACCCTACCTCAAGGAATTGTCCATGAAAATTGTTTCTAACTCAAACTACTACCCACTCATTCATATGAACTTCCATATTAATGAGTGTGTGTACCTGGAATTCATCACAATACCTAACAATAACAACGGTCCCCCCAATTAGTGGGGTGCGGAACAACACACGCCAAAATAATCAACTGCAACTTAAACAAACAATAAAAACCTCATCTAAGGGGTGAGAAACTATTTATTTGGTATATAGCCTTACCCTAATATGACGACGATGAACCATAATAAACTGAGTCACTTCACCTTCAGCAGCAGTCATCAGGATATGGACCGACATGTCCTAATACATCTTTTGCACCAGCTAAGATCAGAAGAAATAAGAAATCTAATTTAATAGAAAACCAAGGGAATCTACTAAATGAAACCTATGTGAAATATAACTGATATGGTTGATGCGAAGAACGAAACATCCGTAGATGTATTTACCTCGCAGAGCTAGACAGCTTTTGTGAAGGAACTACTGTGATTCGCCACGCAAAGATAGAGTCGGGATAGGAGTGTTGTGTGCCACCCATGGGTCATACATCATGGATGCAACGCGCCCCATATAAGAGGAGGGAGATGTATGCCTCCCTCTTCTATTCTCCCTTAAATAAATTAAAATTATAATTTAAAATATAAGAATTAATAATAACAACAATAATAATAATAATAATAATATAATTATAATTATAATAATAAAAATCATATTAATATTATTACCCATTAATATTATACCCCTTTGAAAAACTCTAAACTCAAATTTACTCGTTATTTAATTATATTATCCTCAACTGAATTTAATTAAATTAATTATCTAAATCATGAAATTTAATTAAATTTTATCAATATTATATTTAATTAAATTAAAACCCCATGTTTCAAATCAATTAATTAAATTTTTCTTAACCTTGAATTTAATTAAATAAAACCCTCATTTCGCATCATTTAATTAAATTACGATTATCCTAATTTAATTATAAAAATTATTCATATCACCTCATTAAATTAAACTCCTCATCCTCAATTTAATTAAATGAAACTGCCATAATAATCACCATTATAATTATTGTCATTTAATAAAATGATTCTTTGATAAGACCCAAAAATACCTAATTACACATCATTAAATTCTTCCCCAATGAATTAAATTAAATACATTCCCAATAACATCATTATTTAATAAAATTCTATTAATACAATTTAATTAGATAAAACCCCCATTTTTCATCAAGTAAAAAAATTTCATCTTAACCTTAAATTTAATTAGATAAAACTCCAAATCCACATTTAACAAATCATTTAATTAAATTCATTTCCAATAAAATTTAATTAAATAACATTTCAAACTAATTTTTATTTATTTAAATTTTCCCAATATAATTTAATTAAAAAATCTCTAACACTTCATTAATCGTTATTTAATTAAATTCATTTCAATTGAATTTAATTAAATAATTTCTCTAATTACTTTTATTTAATTAAATTCTCTAAATTCAATTTAATTGAAGTAAAAACTCCAACTCATAAACATTATTTTGTTAAATTTTCTCAAGATTAATTTAATTGAATAATAATCCCCCATTTCACAATGACTAAATAAATTCTTCTTAATCATAAATTTTATTAATAAAATCTCCATTTTTAATTAATTAATTAAATTCCTCTTTGTCTTGAATTTAATTAAATTAAACCCCAACTCCTCATATACCAATCATTTAATTAATTTACTCTCATCTCAACATAATTAAATAAATGATCCAGATCATCATCACTTAAAATAAATTTATTTATTTTCATCTCAATTTAATAAAATAACTTCTCTATATAGATGTCATTTAATTGAATTATCTCAACATTAATTTAATAAAAAACCCCATATCATCTCATTTACTTAAAATCATTGAAACTATGAGTTTAATTAAATTTATTTAACCTAAAACTCAAAACTGGATTGACCTTATGGTTTAAAATGCATTGTCTAACAGACTATACGTAGACCATGTGTCCACTTCTGGACACCTACTTTATTATACATGGCTAACCCACATGGTTTACATTAAGCTTGTGCATCCCGTGCGAGCTCACTGACTGGTCCGATTCTCCCGAAACCTATATTTCCATCCAAAAAAATCCTCAATCTTTTACACAAGTCTATTATCAACACATTAAAAGAATGTAACTCGCGAAACTTATTTCTAGTTATTGGTTTTAATACCAAACAATGAAATTAAAAAATTCAAAAACATTTTTATTTTAGCCCAGTCCATAAACACAAGACATTACAACACCATGGAATCAAAGATCAAATATTATTCAGGGAATAATTTTATTACTAGAATGATTTCAATTTTGTATTATGTACATTAGCTCCACTTAGATACATGAATTTTTCTATAAATGTGACGATTAATGAATTTATTTTTAAGATAATGTTATGTTTTTATGATATTTAAATGATTTATATAACATTTAATGTATTATGGATTAATCTATAAAATGGAATAAATTGATAGATGGTATTGGACATCTTAAATAGCTTGTACATCTTCTATGGTGAAGTAAAAAAGGTTGAAATAAGTATAGAGAATCCATACAAAGGATCATGACATTCGAGGAAGAAATTATGAGTAATGAAATCTATTTTGTATGAGTTTATTTAAATGATTGTATATAGACTTAAGAATAATTTAGTTTAGTAAGATTCATTTTATGAAATATTGGTAGTCTATTTTTTATAGTGAAAATTTTCCAAGTCTTCATTCTATAGACTCTGATGTAATTATATTGTACATTATAAATGAATTTCATAAGACATTGACAATATCGTATGACTTTATATCAAAGAATAATAATTTCTATAGTAATACGTGTTCATGTATCATCTTGAATTCACATTGAGTACATCCTCCCACCAGTGTTGCATGTAATGATACTTTCTACTTCGAAATACTATCCCAATGTTTTTGTTCCTAGGTCATCCCAACCATTATATGATAAAAGGACTCATGATAGACTATTTTCCACACATTATTTATCAGGTATGTCATAGTACATCCCATTCTTTATGTATGACTAACATATTATAGGAATTATAGACCCCAATCAATGTACGAGATAATTGAGGCCATGTTACGGACCAATTACGTCATACGCTGCATATTGGTATAACAATATCCCCATCATCACATTATTTAATAGGCCAAAGCCTATGATAAAATCTATTACCACATACCATAATCTGTTTCTAGGTATAATCTTGAATCCACATGGAGAACATCCAACCACTGGTGCTCTATGTCAAAATATCATCCATTTTGGAATCTTGTCGTATGGTTTTCTTCCCTAAGATATATCACCTTTTAAATGGTAAAATTAATCATGACAAGGTGAGGTATACACTGTTATTATAAGATTCACTATAGTATTTCACGACTGGTCCCCCATGGCCCATGTCGTGACCACCCCTTTCCCACCTCCCGAAGGCTAGGGGCTGGCGACTAGCACCGAAGGCGTAAACCTACAAGTGGGATCCATTTTCTTAGATAGTTGTATGCACAGGTAAACCCAACCAAGTACCAACTCATCAGAAAATAGGTAGTATACTACTGAGAGGAAACTGAGTATAGTCACAGTTGAAAGTAACTCGTCCAGAATACAAACCCTAAAAGAAAGTACTAAAAATAGTAAAGTACAAGAGTGCTCAAATAGCGAACCATATAAAACCCCACCTGATCATAGGATTAGTGTAGCTACTAGAAGCCGAGGGAGTACCTCTCGTCTATCGGATCTCACTGTGGCCCACCTGGTCCAACACCACTAAGTCCTTTTCCGAAGCATCGATCGTCTACATGGGACCCCACATCAAACATTATGTATAGCACAAAGCAAAAGTACACAACACAAGTTAGATCACACTAGGTATCACTTTATGACAAGGATAGAAGAATCATTATGTCGTTGAAATCCTTGGCTACGAGAGAAATCCTCCTCTGATGAGCATCGTAGGCTTGCTGGGTCACATAGAGACACCTCCCACTAACCTTTTATTGTTGTGGTACTCATCCCTGATGGGTACGGTGGGCATGTTGGGTCACACAGAGACGCATCCTACTAACCCTACACTGTTGTAGTACTCATCCCTGATGGTTACCATGGGCATGCTGGGTCACACAGAGCTTCTTCCCACCGTGGGTCTACTGGGTCACATATAGCCACTTCCGACTAACCATGTAATGTTTTGGTAATCATCCCTGATGGGTACCATGGGAAATACGGGTCACACCGAGCTGCTTCACACCGTGGGCTATCCGGGTCACACAGAGCCGCTTCCCACCATGGCCGGATTAAGGTACGTAAACCTAATGGTTATCATGGGAATTCTGGGTCACACAGAGCCTCTTCCAATCATGGGCCTATCGGGTTGCACAGATCTGCTTCCCACTAGGCCAGTTGTCGAGTCGTAAGGTGCCCAAAATGAACAGTTTTTAGTTTTAAGTCAGTCGTAGGGTTTTGTAAAGGGTTTTCATTGGAGAACCACTCCTCAAACCACATTCCGTATCTTTATATCCATTTAAGTCACCACAAGGTGTGCCAAAAGATCTACCTACTCGAAAGAGTCCCAAAGCCGCAAACGGCTCCTCAATCGGATGCACAGTTTGCAAGATACGAGCGTTTTAATGGTGAGGGAAGGTTGGATTCATGTTCGATCCAACTCGGCTATACCCCAACATTCCCTAAAACTAAAGTGGAGTATCTCAAAATTACTACCTTGTCCTATGAATCCCCACACCAAAGACGGTTCATCAAATGTTCATCCGTTATAGAAGTTAGGGCCCGTTTTGTGTAACTCGTCGGTAAGGGGTCTGGGTCCGGTCCGCCTTGGTCAGACCTGCCCGTCCAGATTCGGCATTGGCGGACCCAGTCCAAATCAGATCAACCCGGCATGACTTAGTTCTGACCTGACCTGGGTTAACCCGGCCCACTGGGCCCATCCATACTCGGTTGGGATGCGGGCATCCTACTGGGTGGGGGGTCGGTTCGCTAGGTCGGCCCAGTGGTGCCACCTGCCTGGTGGCGTGGGCCTCCTGGGACACTCGGATGTGGCGCGTCTAGGTAGGAAGGATGTGGAATAGAGCCATGTCAGTAGGTCAACCCAGGGGGTTGACCCAACTTAGTGTCGCGGGTCCCTCCGTGCGGCAGCAAACGGGTCGCGGCTTCACAGCCGGGTGTGTCGTGGGCGCACGCCTCGTCCTCCAGCCACTGATCGAACTAGCGACCCTTACACCTGTCGCGGCTGATGTAGGCCACGGACCTACTTCCATGTTGGCGTGCTTCCGGGGGTGCCCCACCTTGGTTCCAGCTTTTCCCAGGGCGACGGTCAGTTCTTCTGTCGGGCTCATGGTCGGCACTGTCGCGTGCCGCCGATGCATCTTCGGCGCTAGTGCCGACAACAGGATGCCTTTCGGGCCACTTATTGCATACTGGTGGCCCATTTCATATTCCATCTTTACCTACGGCCTCGTGGGATCATGTTATTCACTACGGAAGTCCCTGAATCATCTTACCGCCAACATTAAATTGGGCGATCACAATCAATGCACTAGAGGAGGGGGTCGGGCCTTGTTCGTGTCAGTCCGCGCCCTCCATGTTAGAGATAAATCGGTGGGGGTTCAGGGAAGAGTTGTTCAACCAGATTTCATGCCTTAATTTCAATACTATTCCCAAAAATAAAACACACCCTCCCGTATATATATCGAATAATAGATCCACTTGTTCATGAGTTAATATGTTCTTATCATTTTAGAATGGGTTGTGGGGAAAACAAGAATAGTCAACAACACCCCTACATTGAATCGTTGGATAGCACTCGCGACTGAAGAAGTCTCGTTATTTTTGTTCCTTGCAACATTCCACCACTATCGCCACTTCGAATGTCAATATCCAGTTTGGGGTTTCAGGGTCTCACATCACCACTTTCTAGAACCGGCTCCACCATTCAATAGTTTGGCATCTCGGTACTCCTTGAGAACTTCGCAGGTTGGTGAAGTCATTCCATTTCCTCCCCTCAAGCTATATATAAATAAGAGAGGGGGAGGGTAAGTAACAACGTTGGGAATTAATGGGGCTCACTAATTAAGAATCTTCCTAACTTCCCCAATGTTGTTGTTACATAGATTGGAGGTTCAAGCCATTCAATGGCTTGAAACATCACTAGTACTACCTCTACTGGTCCATTGGAGGATAAGTTAAAATAAAATAATAAATTTATTTTATTTTATTTCTTTAAAAGGGTCAAAACATAACTTTTCCTCCAGACATAATGCGGTCAAAGTAAAGTCTCCCTTAAGAGAATTCAGGCACTGCCGATTAAACAGTGCCCTCAAATTTTTAATCAGAGCACCAGTTCAAAAGATAGAAAATGCAGCTCACGTGTTCACCGAAAGTACCATAAAATAATGTTCAGAAAATAATTTCTGGTGCACCGGGCCTTGGAATCAAGCACCGTCAATTTTCGCAGATTCGTAATAATTCTGTATAATAAAAAAATTACATGGAAAATCAATGTCTTTACATTCACTCCACCTTAGGGCTATCCATCCCCCAAAGGTACAACATAGACTAAGAGTAAATCGGGGTACTTAGCATGAATATGATCCTCCCACTCCCATGTTCTCTCCAGGATGTTCCGGTGCTGCAAGAGAGCGCGCACCAGAGGTATCGACTGCCCACAAAGGATTCGCTGTTGTTGATCCTCAATCTCTACTGGAACCTCCATAAACATCACCCTATCGTCTAAGTCTAAATCGCCATGGCTGACGACGTGAGATTGGTCATTCATGTATCTCCTCAACTGGGATATGAGGAAGACATCATGCACCCTCTCCAACTACGGTGGAAGTGAAATGTTGTACGCTACCTCGCCTACCCTCTGAAGTATTAGAAAAGGCATGATAAACCACGGTGATAACTTGCTGCCTCAGCCAAATCTCCTTAGTCCCCGCCGAGGATTGACTTGCAAGAATATGTGGTCACTCTCTTGTAACTCTAAAGGTATCTGTATCCTTTCAGCATAAAACCTCTACCTACTCTGTGTAGTCTTCATCTTCTCCTCGATTATCTGCACCTTCTCAGTGGTATCATGTACCAACTCTTGACCCATTAGAGATAACTTCCCTAGGACTTCCTAGCATAGAGGTGATCTACAAAGTTTACCATACAAGGCCTCAAATGGTGAAATATTAATAGTGGAGTGATAGCTATTATTGTATGTGTACTCCAACAAGGGCAAGTGATCCTCCCAACTGTGGCCAAAATCTAGGGTGCAAGCACGATGCATGTCCTCCAGTGTTTGAATGGTCCACTCTATCTGAAAATCCATCTGAGGATGAAAGGTGGTTCTCAAATGGAGTTGATTCTAAAATGCTTCCTATAATCCCTTCCACAACTAGGAGGTAAAACATGTGTCATGGTTAGAGGTGATCATTGATGGCACCCCATGGTGTCGCGCAATCTTCTGTACATAGATGTTTCCCAATCCCTCTACTGATCCATGCTCTCTGATAGGTAGGAAGTGGGCCGCCTGGGTGGGTTGGTCAACAATCACCTAGATGGAATCAAGTCCCCTAGATGTATGTGGAAACCCTGTTACAAATTCCAGGGAGATCCCATCCTACATCCACTCTGGTACCTCTAGTGGCTGAGCTAAGCATGTTAAAACCTTGTGCTCGACCTTCAGTTGCTCACAAGTGAGGAATCAAGAATCAAACTCTGCCACTACTTTCTTCATCCCTATCCACCAGTGCTGACGCTGGAGGTATTGGTACATATTTTCCACACTATGATGTACGGACATAGGGTATGTATGGATCTCCCTCAACACCTCCTCCTGTAGCTACACCGGTATCGTGGTACGTCCTCTAAAGAGGATGACATGCTCCCCAAATTCACAAAATCCATCAGGTGACTATCCTAAATATATTTGGGCACGTCGAGCCTCGCAGTCAATGTCCCCAAGTTGTGCCTCCCTGAATCACTGATGGAGTGGGGGAGTGACTGTCAAAGACTAGAGGTATGTTGCTACATCTATATCCACTAAGGATATCTGCATCGTGGATAGTTTCTTTGTCGCCTCACTCAGCAAATGTAGGCTATTCCTCTTGCTGAGTGCATCTACTACCATGTTCCCCTTCTCAGGAGTATAGACTATCTCAAAGTCATAGTCCTAGAGGAACTCCAGCCATCGTTGTTATCTCAGGTTCATGTCCTCTTTGGAGAAGATATACTGGATACTCTTATGATCGGAGTAGACTGTAAAATGTTCACCCATCAGGTAATGTCACAAAAAATTAATGGCTAAGACCACTGCTACTAACTCCAGGTCATGGGTAGGGTCACTATGTTCATGTTTCATCAGCTATCATGAACCATAGGCAATCAATGCTCACTCTTGCATCAGGACACACCCTAGTCTAGTCCCTGATGCGTCACAATAGACTACATACCCAACGCCCTCTTCAGGTAGCCTCAATATGACGTCACTCAATAATCTCTTCCTCAACTCTTGGAAACTCTGTTTTCATCTCCCTATCCATACAAATGGATTACCCTTATTTTTCAATGCTGAAAAGGTTTTTGCAACTCTGGAAATGTTAGGCCTGAATCTCTGGTAGTATCCAGCCAACCCCAGGAAGCTCCGCACCTCAGTCACACTCCTGGGTGGCTCCCAAGAAAGTACAACCCATATATTTGCTGGATTTACTGAAACTACAGCCTCTGAGATAACGTTTTCAAGAAGGTGGACCACTCATATTCAAAACTGGAACTTCAAGAGCTGACCATAAAGCTGGTGCTCTCAGAGTGTATCCATAACTATCTACAGATGATATAAATGATCCTCCTACATCGCTGAGTATACAAAGATTTCATCGACGAAAACCACCACAAAGCAATAGAGGTATGGCTGGAATATCCTATTCCGGAGTACCATTAACACTACAGGGGTGTTTATCATACCGAATGGCATAACCAAGAACTCAAATTGGACATACCAGCATCTGAAGGTTGTCTTCTAATCATCCTTATCTCGTACTATGAATAGATTATAACCTGATATGAGGTCTATCTTTGAAAACCAACAAGCTCCCTTCATCTAATAGAAGAGTTCATTAATCCTCGAAAGTGGGTAATTTTTATTCACGGTCACCTGGTTCAGGTGCCGATAGTCCACACCGAGTCTCAAACTCATGTCTACCTTCTTGGAGAACAAAATCGTGGATACCCATGGAGAAACACTGGGTTTTATGAACCCCTTCCCCTGAAAGTCCTAAAAATTTACCTGTACCACAAGAAGCTCTGCAAGAGCCATCCAATATACTAGTGTATATATTGGTTCCATCCTAGTGTATAAGTCTATATAAAAGTCTAAATCTCTTAATAAAGGTTGTCCCAAAACATTATCAAGAAAAACATTGATATACAGGTCCACCACTACATTATAACTTAGTCTCTCAGCATCAACTACCCTGAGGGTAAGGCTAGCCAACTGATGTGTGATCAACTGCACCCTCCTTTGTGTAATTCTGTTCTATTCTGCTAAGGTCCCCTTCTCACTAGTGAAGGAAAACCTGGTCCAATCTGTGCGTACACACCACACTTTGCACCTAATATAGTCAATTTGTGCATGGACTATGGATAACCATTCCATACCCAAAATGGAATCTTAAGGCCTCAAGGTCGCTACTGGAATATCGCAGCCGAAGATCTTACCTCCTATAGTAATATCACACTACCGATACTGGTGTGTAATCATCGAATCTACTTTTGTAGGTGTCTCTAGTCATAAGGATCAATCCAACGGCTCCACTAGAATCTTTGAACTCTGAATGAGAGTCGTTGTAATGAAAGAGTAACTAGAACCTTTATCTGTAAGTACTGTATCTAAGGTGTAGTAGACATAGATTGTATCTCTAATCATCTCCATAGCATCGTGGTCATAGACCTCAGCTTCCTGGAGTTGAGCATGACCATGTCCCCCAGCTCCCTGTGGTCTAGGTGGACCTCCGGGAGGTGGTGGAGGTAGAACCTCGAATTGCCGCCCACTGCCTACTGCATGGCCAGCCCCCTGTCATCATTGCCTGCTACCTGCAGACCTCTCCGATTGAATATATTCCTCAGTCTCGGTGGTCCCTCGACTATCTACTGGTCATTGGTACAGCCATTCAGGTAGTCACGATCCATGTGGCCCTTCCCGCCGAACGTATAGCACTGACTGGCTCCTTGTTGACTCCCTCTGGACTGGGAGCCTCGTACTATTAACATGGAGTCCTGGAGTCACCCTATGAGATACCTAGCCTTCTAAGGCCCACAAGCCTGATGTCTGATGCCTGCCAAAGACTATACTGCCTAGGGTCTACTGGTGGCTCTAGCTCTCAGCGCCTACCCCGTCAAGAAGGTCATCGCAAGTGGGGCCTGCTCCAACACCCTAGCTTGGGTGGGGTTGTTGAGGGTCACCACTGAAGCCCTGATCTCCATTCTGATCCCATGCTCGAAGGTTCGATCCCTAAAAAAGGGTCTCGCACAATATCTGTGCAGTAGAGGGAATGTTATTTTAACCTTTCTGAGTACTCGACTAGTGCCATGCTACCCTGCTGAATGTGAAACACCTCCTGAATGCGTACAGAGTGCAACGTCGCAGGGAAATGATCCTCCCAAAAAAATTTCGATGTCAACCCAATTAAGAGTCACCTTATCCAGAACATGGATGGTAAAACTCCACCATCTCACAGATTATCCCTACAAAAGGCTCGCTGCCAAGATCACCATCTGGTCAGGCAGTGTCCTCATAAAGCGAAAGAACCTCGTCACAACCTCTAGCTAGTCTTCAACAGCTCGAGGATCTGTCTCTCCCCTAAACTTGGGAGGTCTCTTCCTATTAAACTCATGTAGGGTACTACGCCTACAAATGTACTCTACAGGAACCACTACTAGCAGGGGATGACCATCGGGTGGTGGTAGCACTGGGGAATTTCGTGGTGGGGCCATCTCAAACACGGGTCCCTAGACAGACACCTCGTCACTAGGATGGATGTCCTCACACATATGGATCATGTCTGGTCATCTTCATGGAGGCATCCAGAGATAAATAAATATGTGCCATAGTTAGAACAGTATACAGGGTGAGCTGCCTTTTATTCGAAATCACAAAATGAAAACGCAACTAGTATTTTTGTGCATTTAGCTGAAAAGAAGGACTCCGGGTTCCTGTCTATGGATACGTCGGCTACCGCTCAACCTTGGAATCTCTAAACCTGATGGTCAGACTCGAAACACTCAACATTGTCACTTTAAAACAAAGACACATACTTCTGGTCTATGAGGTAGAACCTACCACCTTTGATATCACTTTGTCACAACCTGTCCCCTGGGGCCCATGCCATGACTACCCCAAGCCCGCCTCCCAAAAGCTAGGGGATGGAGACTAGAACCAAAGTTGTAAACCAGCAATTGGGTGGAATTTTCCCAGATACCTATATGCACACTCAAACCAAACCAAGTACCAACTCACAAGAGAAGATAAAGTATACCACTAAGAGAAAACTGAGTATGGTCACACCTGAAAGTAAGTGGTCCAGAATACAAATCCCAAAAGAAATTACTGAAAATAGGAAAGTACAAGAGTGCTCTAATGGCCATCCATAGAAAACCCCACCTAATCGTATGAGTAGTGTAGCTACTGGAAGATGATGGAGTACGTCTCATCTTTCGGATATCACTATGGCCCACCTGGTCTAACGCCACCAACTACGTCGTTGAAGCGTTGATCATCTTCACGGGACACGACACACACGTGGGAAAGGCCCATGCAAAGGGTGAGTAAAACTAAACCCAGTAGGGACCCCCAAAACAAAAAGGAAAGACCACACATCAAACAGGAAGTATAAAATGAAGAAAAATCACACAACATAATTCAGCACACACCAGGAATCAATTTATGTCAATGATATAAGAATAACCATATCGTCGAAATCCTAGGACACTGGAGAACTCCTCCTTTGACGAGTATCGTGGGCCAGCCTGGTCACAAAGATCTTCCTCCCACTAACCTTGGACTATTTTTGTACTCATTCCTGATCGGTACCCCGGGCATGTCGGGTCAAATAGAGTCACGTCCCATCATGGGCCGGCTAGGTAACACAGAGCCGCCTCCCACTAACCTTGGACGGATGTTATGCTTATCCCTGATTGGTACCGTTGGCATATCAGGTCCAAAAGAGATTCTTCCCACCATGGGCCTACTGGTTCACTCAATGACTCTTCCCACTAGCCTTGGACTATTGTGGTACTCAAACTTGAGAGGTACTATGGTCATTCTAGGTCATACAGATCTGTTTCCCACTGTAGGCCTTCCGGGTCACATAGAGCCACTTCCTACCTTGGCCAGACTGTGTTACGCATCCCCGATGGGTATCGTGGGCATGATGGGTCCAACATACCTACTTCCCACTATGGGCCTACTAGTTCACAAAGAGCCGCTTCCCACTTGGCCAGTTGTCGAGTCATAAGGTGACCAAATTCAACAATCTTTAGGTCTCAGTCAGCCAAAGGGTTTCATACATGGTCTTCATGGGAGAACCTCTCCATAAGACACTCGCTGGATCATGATATCTTTGGAAGTCACCAAAAGGTGTGCCAAAAGATCCATCTCCTCAAGAGAGTCCCAAAGCTGAAAACAACACATCAATCGGATGCACGGTTTACAAGATACAGGCATTTTAATGTCAAGGGCCCGGTTGGATTCGTGTTCGATCCAATCCGGCCATATCCCAACCTTCTCCAAACCTCAAGTGGAGTATCTCAAAAGGTCCTCCTTGTTGTAAGGATACTGATGCCGCATATGGTTCATCAAATGAATGCCCGGTTTAGAAGTTAGGGAATGTTTTCTGTAACTGTTCAGTATTGGGTCTGGGTCCACTCCACCTTGGTCAGACCGGCCCGACTCGGTTCGGCATGGGCTGACCCTGATCGATCCGGGTGGAACTGGCCCGACTTGGGTCTGACCTGGCCCAATTCATCCCAACCCACTGGGTGGAGGGTCGGCCCGCTAGACCGGCCCAGTGGTGCCACCCACCTGGTGGCGCGAGCCACCACGGACACCCGGGCGGGGCGTGTTTAGGTAGGCTTGACGTGGCGTGGAACCACGTTAGCGGGTCGACCCGCAAGGGTTGACCCAACATGGAACCACATGGCACCACGGTTCCCTCCGTTGCATAGCCGATGGACTACGACATTAACACCGGGAGCGCCGCTAGTGCGTGCCCCATCCTCTAGTTGCAGGTCGAACAAGTGTCCCTAGCTCCTATAGCGGCTGACGCAGGTCACACACTCGATGTCTCTATGGCGCGCCGTCGAGGGGTGTGCCCCACCCTGGTTCCACCTCCTCCTATAGCAGCGGTCAATTCATCCACTGGTCCCTCAGATGGTGCCACACCGTTGTGCATCACCGTCGGCCCCGTTGTTGGTGGCGGAATGATTGTTGGGTCGCTGACCGTGCACCGGTGGCCCATTTCTTGCGTTGTCAGTGCCTGCAGCCTCTTAGGATCATGTTCTTCACTTCTGTAGGCCCTGATTCATCTTGTCTCCAAATTCAAATTGGCTGATCACAATCAACACACAAGCGGGGGGGGCTCGGGCCTTGTTCATGTCGGCTCTCACCCTTCGAGTAAGAGATAAACCAGGGGGTTTCAGGGAAGATTTTTTCCACCGGATTTCATGCCTTAATTTCAATCTCAATCCCAACAATAAAACAGACCCTCCCCCATATATATCGAATGACGGATCAACGTTTTCTTGATTTGATACGTTATTATCATTCTAGAATGGGTTGTGGGGAAAAAGTAATAAACACCACCCCTACCTTGAATCATTAGAGAGCGCTCGCGATTGAGGAAGTCTCGTTGCTCGTCGTCCCCACAACAAGCTTCCCCCGTCGCCGCTTAGAGCATCAATCTCTCTTTCAGGGTTTCGGTGTCGCACGTCAATGCTTACCAAAACTGGCACCTCCATTCAAGAGTTTTCCATCTCGGTTCTCCTTCAGCACTTCGCTGCTTTGTAAAGTCGTGCCATCTCCTCCGCTCAAACTCCATATAAATAGGAGTTGGGGAGGGTGAGTAACGACGTTGAGAATTAATGAGGATCATTTATTAAGATGATTCTTAACTTCCCCAACGTTGTTTTTAGATAGATTGGAGGGTCAAGACATTAAATGGATTGACACATCACTGGTCCCACCTCCGCTGATCTGTTGGAGGATAAATTAAAATAAAATAGTAATGTTATTTTATTTTATTTATTTTAAAAGGGAAAAACATAAATTTTTCTCTGTCCCTACTACGGTCAATGTAAAGTATCCCTTAAGGAAATATCGTCCTTGCGTATTCAACGGTTCCCTTAGATTTTTAATCTAAGAACCGGTTCAAAAGATAGAAAATTCCGCTCACACATTCACTGAACATGCCATAAAATAAAGTTCAGAATTTATTTTCGGGCACACTGGGCCTCGAAATCTTGCGCCTTCAATTTTCTCAGACTTGTAATAATTTCATATAATAAAAAAATATTACATGGGAAATCTGGGTCTTTACATAGTACCTCTAATACCACTCTTTGGATTCATATCTTATGGGAAACATGCACCCTTGTTAGCACATGAGACTCATTAAGGCCTTGTCAAAGACCAACTGGACCATTAACTATACATGGTAAAAAACATACATATGTGTTCCATATGAATTAAATCATATATCTTATCATGAAAATCCCATGGAAATAATATTTTTTATATAAAATTTTCAAAGGGTGTCATATAAGATGAAATCCATAATTTGTTTGTTTGTTTAAAAGAATTGATCAACCAATGGATGTATATCAAAATAACATTTAATGGAAAAATCACAAAATATAAATCTATAAGAGATATGTATTTATATATAAAATTAAGTTTGAATAAAAATTTTATAAAGATTTTTATATAAAAAATTAACATTTCCATAAATAGAAAAGGTTACATGTCATTTTTTAAATCATTTTTCAAAATTTGAAAAGTGTAATTTTTATAACATTTATTTAAAAAAATGACCCATAATGAAAAATTGAAAAACAAAAAGCCTTAAATAGAATAATTTTCAAGTGGAATATATAAAATATAAAAAAATATGAAAGAATTGATTTTTAATCTTTTAAATCTCTTAATGAAAAGTTATATTTTTTTGAAGAAAAAAATCCATCATGGAAGACAATTTCATATGGTAATTTAATTTTCCCAAGATTAATAGAAAATACCATATAACATAGAAAACATAGAATAACATAGTCTACGTAGAAATATTATGTCCCAATGAAATTAAAATTAAGTCAAACAAACCATAGTGACTTTTTGGATGTATGAATGAAAGGAAAAATAAAATAAATCATGGTATAGAATTTTAAATAAAATGAATATATTTTAGTTAAGATAAAATTATCTAATAGGGTAGTAATTTCACCTTTTTAAAGAATAATAGGTGAAATAATTTGATATATTTCTCAATTATTAAGAATTGAGACAAAGAACACTTACAATATTTCTTCTGGATAGGACAAAAAATAAAGGAGAAGGCCAAAATTATTATTATAAATCCACTAAATTAAAGTATATTTATTTGAAAAATATTTGAATATGGTTAAATATTCACTACAAAAATAAAATAGCTGTTGAATATAGATCACCTCTCAATAAATGATAATTGATATTTGAACCCCTTACCTAGGATTCCAGTTTGATCAGAGGCGTAATAACCTACCGTATAATCAATTTTTGTTTATTACTAATCAGTATAAAAATAAAATTGAAATTATTTTTCATTATTACATTCACTTATAATTTCTTATTACCCATTTATTTATCTTTTTAAAATTTAATATTTATGTGGTGATTTTTCCATTTTTTTCTACGCTAGCTTCGATATGTTGTCTACGATCAATGATCATTAATTGTGCTTTCCTCATATATATATTGAAAATTGAGCTTAAATAGGTTTATTTTACATTTTTTTTATGTACAACAGTCATTTGATGGATGTTATGGTGATGATTCATAAAGAATAGTTAAAGTATAATTCTTTGTACATTTCAATTCACTAAAAAAGTATTGATTTTATTAATTTTTATGATTATATACATTTTTATTAAATAAAAAATTATAAATTATAAATTTATCATTTAACATAGTATTAATATTTTTTATTCCTTCTCAATTATTCATTATATAACTATTATTTCATTTTTTATATAGGTGGTAAAACTGACCAAAATTAGAACGTGTTATAACCAATAAAGGAGTAAGAAAATAGAGTAATTTTATGTTAATATTATTTTTATAGAATCATAATTATTTAAAAAGAATGTAACTTGAGTATTTAATAAGATTTATGAATATTTTTTTAAAAAGGAGAACATAAAGAGATTAAGAAGAACAGGTTACTTACTTTAATGTAATCACTCATTCTCACAATTTCATTCATTTCGGTGAATGAATTAGGCTAGCTTTTTGTGACCTAAAGAAAATAAATGTTGGATAAAACATTAGAAGAGGAAAAATATATTATTATTTAATATATAACCAATCTTAATGGGTGGATTTTTAGGGACATTTTGGAGCTCTTTTTATAGGTGAAAATAAGGGATATTTCGTTGGAAATATTATGTAAATGTTGGGTAATTATGGAATCACATAAGAGTTAAGTGAGTTAGGTAAGGCGATTTTGGTTATAAATGTAGCATTGAAATAAAATCCTATAAAAGGGCTTATATAATGAATATATATAAAGTTAATTATAATAAATTCAAACCACTTAAATTAACTTCTTTTTACCTATTTTTACCACTTTTACTTTATTTATTTTGTTACCATAGTAATTATTCTTATTAAAAAATATATAAGGTCACTCATATTGCATAATTTTTATATGGTGATTTCCAAATTTTGACTCTATTTAATCTAATTAAATATATAAATATGATATGATTAAAATTTAAATTAAAAAATATATATATAGAAAAACTCTTTTTATAGAAAAATAATTTTAAAACATTAATTCTCCAAATATTATTTCAGGATAACTAATAATAATTTAATGAGTGATAAATTGTTTTACACTTATAAACCTTATGTTTAATATAATCATCCTTTGATCATGAAATATTTATTTTGTTAAAATAAAATGCACGACACATAACACAAATTAATTAGAGAAATGAACTTATTCTTATTTATTTCTATGTAATAACGATTATATAGATTATAAATTTTATTTATATATTTATAGAAATATTTTAATAAATTTAATACTCCAAATAAGATTAATAAATATTTTTAACATATATAAAAATAATGTTTTGAAATAAAATATATCACTTTGACAATAAATCAGTAAATTGTTATTTATTATAATACCTTTATTATTTTATTGATATTATTTTAGTTATTTTAATAATCACTACTATAATTTAACCAATATATTTTACTGAAATAATTCTTAAAAAGTTTTAATTATTCTTAATTAATATTTTGAAATAAATATTTATAATACATTTTAAAAATAATATATTCGTAATTAAAAAATTATTTCTATGAGTGATTATATTTATACATGTTAACATTCCAAAAATATTAAATAAATGGTCAGTGATTATATATAAATTTCAAAAATATTTCTTCCAATATAAATCTTAATTCATATATATTTATTACTTGTAGTAATATTTGTTTTATAATGTTTACAACATAGATGTCTTGTAATGTATTTCCATTTTTATTTTAATTTTATTCCTTAATAAAATAAATAAATCTGTATTTTAGTCCAATTTTTCTTGTAAATAAATTTATCTTTGGTTTATCAGAAATTTAACACTCTATGTTTGGGGTGTTTCATTATACCCCATAAAATAAATTTACCATTAAAATTATTATTACATTATCTTAAAAAAATATGGTACTTTTTTAATATTACATCATTTGGTTCCTACATAGTTTTCCCATAATTTGGATTTCATCATAGAACATTAACTAGGTGGGTGTTCAGGTTTAATAACACATTATCTATATAATCCAAGATTCCCAATAGTTCTTCCCCATAAATAGATCATGTTCCAATTGTACAACCTATAAACATAACACATGTGATGGGCCAGAAATGTACTTCTTAAAAAAATGATGCATGAGCACATCCTGTGCCTTTGATAGGTTTAATGGAAGTGTTCTCCGATAATATATAGTATTTTCATGATCATTAATCTCAAAGGGGCCAATATTTCTATGGATCAACTTTACGTACTTCCTAAGTCTTGTAAAATACTTCCAATAAGATATTTAAAGAAATATTATCTCAAAAACATTAAACTCTGAATCCCTATGATTATTATCAATTCTTCCCTTTTGTTGAATTTTTTCTACATTGATATTTATTTGAATGGTTTTAACCTTCACTTTTATTTATAGAAAAATATCATCTTCTAATATCTTCCCCTCTCTAATTTCATCCAAGTATATTGGACTTCTAAATACCTTCCCCTATATAGACACATATATTTTCATCTATATTCTATCGAGGAAGTCATTGTTATATGAGAATGTGGATAGTGGAAGTTATTGATTCAAAATAAATTTCAAATCCATTGAAAAATATCTTCTCATATCATCCAAAGTCTGAATGGTAATTTTAGTATGAAACTCAGATCTAAATTAGATACAATTAAAAGTGTTAATTTTTGTAGCTTTACAACTTCTATTATATATAACATGGATATTTGATTGAGCTATAAATACCCTTTATTAGATATGATTTTTATTAATTTTTTAAGGAAATCAACCAAAATTCAAATGGATTTATAGTCATTAGAGGTCTTGGGAAGAACCATGAAAAAATACATGGTTATTTCCTCGCATTTCAATACTTCTATGGGAAATAGTTGCATCATAACCTTATACATCTAATTTTTTGTCCTTACTAGTTGTCATATTATGTTATTCATTTATTAATAACGTTTTATTTACTTTATTTACTAGTTTTCAATGAGAAGTTCATAATTTATGTGAACTGCCCATGTTTTAAAATTGAATAAAATTTTTTATCATCATCTTTAATAAAAAAGATTAAAGTCAGTTTTCTATTTTAATTATAAAATTAATTATAATCATCTAAATTGATTTATTACTATTTGTTAGGGGTTCCTAATTAAATATCCTACAAATCAGTAAACTATAACATGCGCCAATTTGACCATTTGATGTGTCATATGGTCCATACAAGAAGGTCCAAAAAATCTATCTAGGAAACAAGACCAGCCATAAGGATTGGATATCTGCGCTCAATGTGAAGACCAAATTTTATGGAACTCTTGAATATATTTTTAAATATAAATAATAGTCATGGATAAAAATTTAGAGTCCCAAATCGATAAAAAAGGGGCCCAATAGATGCTTTGATTTCCATCCCACCATTCATTCTGAGAATTAAAAACATCCCACAATTATAGAATTTCCTCAAAATTAATTTGTCCAATTGAGATGATATTTTTTGGTGTGAATATAAGGTATCGGGAGTCATTTTTTTACAATAAATGTTTAATATTTTATGGAATCTATCATTCATAAAATTCATTCACATTTAGACAAAGTAAAACATGTTAAATAATGTAAACAATTACATTTTTTAGTAAAATATCCATAGCATTGGATAAAAAGTCCAATAGCCAAAATGGTTTGAGTGTTAAAACTAAAAATAAACTTTTACAACTGAAAAGAATAATATATCTCAAGATTCATATTTCTGGATGAAAAAATTGGCGATTCATGTGGGGGTAGATTTTGAATACAAATAGTCCACCACCTTGGGCTATAAATACATCCCCCTATTATCCTTACAAGGGGTTGGAATTTGAGAAAATACGAAAATATATTGGCATGGAAAAGGAACATCTAATGGATTTGGTAGATCTTCCAAATTCCTTCTTTCACTTGAGATACCTTTCCTCCACTCCTTTTTTCATCTCCTTTTGCGTTCTTTTTAATTGTAATCATGTATGTTGTTTTCAATTTCATTTGATTTTTAATGAATTTTTCTTCTTACTATTTTATCAAAATCATCCACCCAATGTTTTTTAATATTAATTTTCTTAAAAGTATTTAAATCATGTTGAAAATAATTCCCTTTTTTTTCATTCTTATTCAATCAAATGTCTGTGTTTAATTCTCTTCACCAATTGTGTGTGTGTTTAACGCACATTATCTTTCCCCTTTCTTTTTATTATCTTTTTAACTCATAACAAGAGTCATTCCAACCAGATTATAAACCACCCATTAGTATGAGTTAATATACCATTGTGGTGATTCATAATTATAGTATGTAAAGTGATTGATATATTTTTCCTAATTAATATTTAATAAATTAATATTGTGTATGTTGAACTAAAATGTCATGTATTAATGAAATGTTTTATTTATCATTTTAATTCCATGGAATATTGGAAAAAAGGTACACATAGGTTCATAAAATATTTAACCTTCCATCAATAAGAATTGATTTAGATTAATATCCTAGTTGGGGCTTGGATTAAATCCAACACAAATGGTAATTCTGATAAAAAATAATTTTATGAAGTGCATGTTAATTTAGTAAAATATATGTCAAAGAACAATGATATAACAAGATTAACTCCCTAATGATAAAATCACAAAAATATTGATAAATTTTTAAATAAAAATTCATCCATAAATAAATTTAATTAAACTCTTCAAGAAATCCCCCCCCCCATTAAAAAGAGAAACAAAATTGAAACAATTGTCTCTAAAATTTGTACCATTGCTGAGGATTTGACCCGAGTGACACTATACACATTAACAGAGCACCGGTTATTTTAAAGATTGATAGATGAAAATTGGACATTATAAAATATAACAAGATTTGATATATATACTCTAAAATCTCCCTCATTTTGTTTTCCCACCATATGTATCATTTATGGTCTCAATATACCTTTTTGATTCTTAGATAAATAGATAAAAATAAGCTATATGACTCATCCAAAATGTCCAATTTCATATTTAGTATAGTTGGGAGACATAATTAGGTTCCAAATCCTATAACTCTGTCACTATCATGTTTTACTCTAATATTTTCTAAATTTTCTATAGCTTCATATTATCTTTTTGGGACTCCTTCCTCATTGTATAGACGAATGTTTGAGTAATCACTTAGAAAAGATAGAATTTAATCTCTTCTTTTATGATTACCACATCTATTATTTTTTTCCTTCCAATGATGACTACGCATTGAGTAAACGTAATCCTTGAATAAATCAACGCATCTCCTTTGGTGAATGTGAAACTACTTCTATGAGAGTATATACTTTAATCCCTTATAATTATTACATATATCATAATTTTCATCCTAGAGATAATTCCTCTATGTCATTAAAAAATACTTTCTTTAGCTCCAAATCATGCATCGGGTAATTTCTCTCATGGGTCATTAATAGACTTGAAAAAAATCCTATTACCTTTTAATTTTTTATAAGAATTCTTCCATAAAATTTCTTGGAATCATCATTATATATCACAAAAAATACACTAAAGGGTAGTGTAATTATAGATATAGTGACCAACCTCTTTATAAGAACCATTAATAATTCATCACAATCTTCTATCCAGGGGAACTTAACATCCTTTTTTTGGATTTCACAATCATGAGAAATTTCTCAAAAAACATCAATTCAGGTATAAACAATCATTTTTCTTTATTTCATAAAAGATAGTGCAATTTAGTATAGAAAACAACAAAGAAAGGGTCATGGGGTTCATGGGGGTTTGAAGTAGTGAGCCCCAAGAGATTCCGGGAGAACCAGATTCACTCCCTCTGAGGGAGATATCCAAGTCCTCAGAAACACATGATCTCCACTCCCTATGTCATATTGGATGAAAGAAAGTTACAAACAACATTCCTTTCATTACATGTGTGAAAAATGTATGTGTAGTTGTTCATAACTGAATTACATCTTTGAATGGAATACTTAATAGACCATGGGGTGGGTTCTAGGTTACAAAAAGAATTATAACCAAAAGTAATATCAGTTTCTACCATTGTATGATAAATATTATTCTATCCACATAGTAGGAGACCAATGATTAGTTATTGGGACTCTTCTTGAAGGTAATGACATTTTACAAAGAAAACACAGTAGGAAAGTATCACATATACCCTAGTATCTTGAATCACCCCGACAACCCTCCTAATAACTAGGTTTCAAGAACGTTTTGTGTCAATTTTCAGTCCCTCCTAATGAGGGTACCAACATACCCATCTCCAAATTCTAGTATAAAAATAATTGGAAGAATATTTTCTAGTAATAAGAGGTTTGATTGAGGGGGATGTTTCACATTTTTTTCATGGTTAGGATAAATCAATAAGAATATTCTTGACGTTGATGACAAAACCCATTCTTGTACCTATAGTTCCCTTATTCCAAAATTCATTTCAGTCTCTCTAGATGAACTAGAAACCTAAAACAAGGATGAGAACATGTACCATTTTCTATGAACCACATCTTCTTGCCCCTTATAACCACCAGTTGATGAAGTTGGAACTTGTGACCTCTTAGTGGGAACATCATATGCAACTACCAAACTCATGCCACACCATTCTCACCCAATCACTATAAAAAAAGATATGCTTTGTATTTTCATTCCTTATCTCCCTACATCTGTGACACATTATGATGATATTCTTCCCCAAATATTTTATATTATCCTTGGTAGGCGGTGATTTGTTTTAAACTCTACGAACCATAAAATTGATCTTCGATGGAATTTCATTAATCCAGATCACTTCACCCCATTCATCACTAGAATGTTCTACCATTTGTTTTCTATGGAAGTCCTTGGTTGAGAAGGTTCATGAGGGGGATCTTGTAAAGGAACATTGATCTGGTTTATTTTCATAACAATGTTATCAAATATGGTTTGTGTCTTCCTATCTAGAATGTAATAGATGAATTATTGATGGGTGCTTTCCTTCCTGAAGGTGACATCCGAAACATGACATCTAAGGAATTTGAACATTGTACCCACCCAATTATACTTCCAAGGATTAATTTCTCCTCTTACAATGATCCATATATATTTTCGGTGAAGATATAATATATAGGGATGGATCATGGTCTAGGTAGAAGATTCCATTCCTTGTTCGCATCCCATTTCACACCCGTACATGTCCTGCATGATCTTTCCCCATAGTATCATTCCCTCAATAACCTCCAAATTCATTTTATCATGGATACCCCTGAGAAGATTATAACATTTGTCCCACCCTTGGAAAAGGATCTTTCCATCATCTCCCATGTCGCCCAGTGTTTTTTACCTAAAAACTGTACATCCCACATGCATCCACTATGCCAAAAACTGGCAAGGGAAATGCTACCCCTTTATCAGGGCTTCTTTTAGTAGCGCTGATAAAGGGGGGATTTATCAGCGATTTTCCCGAACGCTGATAAATTTTGTGTTTCAATAAAATATATTTTTTTCATGAAAAATAATATTTTTATATATATGTATATTTATATTTATATAAATACAATATATATATTTTAAATATGTTATAGATACGTATAAATAGACTATTACATTTAATATATAAGAAATTTAGTGAAAATGGCTTCAAAATATTTTAAAAAAATATTATTAATCAATAATTTTCTCATTATTATCCATTAAAATTCATTTAATAACAATTTGAGGACACAAAAAATCAAAACAATTAATAAAATATCTAAAATACATTGAAAATGTGACTCAAACTTCAAACGGCCATAACTTTTGATCTGGGTGTCCGTTTGATCTCTATACCATATCAAATAGAATCATGTGACGATCTCTACGTGCTGGTGACCTAGGAAAAGCCTTTGTAACATTTTTTGAGCCCAAAAAAGACCAAGAAGGCCTCCAAAACTGAGTTTTTAGTCGGGTTACCCCGATTTTTTTAACATTCAAACAAGTATAACTTCTGATCCAGATCTCTATTAGGCATGTACCACATATCATATCGAATATTGTTTCATTTTCTTCGATTTTAATGGTTGTGGAATTGAATCAAAAATATAGATTATAATTTTTGGTCGTTTTAACATTTTATGGCTTTTCAAATACACATATATATGTATTTATTCGTAAATATATATGTGTCTGTGTGTGTGTGGGTGTCTATGTGTGTGTATGTGTGTTGTATATATGTATATATGTATTTATTTATTTACTTACTTATATACACACATCAAAAACATATTTTTTTCATAAATGCATTTAAAACTAATATTATATGTACATTATATTGCTTTTCAAATTCACATATATATGTATTTATTCGTAAATATAAATGTTTTTGTGTTTGTGTGTGTGTCTCCGTGTGTCTGTTTTTTGTATATATCTATGTATGTGGGTTGTATATATCTATGTATGTATGTACGTATGTATTTATTTATTTATAAACACACGTAAAAAATATATTTTTTCATAAATGTATTTAAAACTAATCTTATCTGTATATATTAATATACAAATAAATATATGTATAAAAAATTATTACTAAAAATATATATATAAATATATTAATATAAAAATTAATATATATATATATATACTAATATATGAATATATATATTAATATTAATATGAATCTATATCATTATCTGAATAAATATAACTATATATATAGATATATCACTAAATAGAGAATAAAATGAAATAGCATAGTGGTAAAGGTGCATCCGCGAAAGGGGTAAGGTCTTGGGTTCGCGTTCGGGTGGAAGCGAAGGGGTGCGCGTGTATAAGGATGCACGGGAAGGGCAGCGCGCGGGAGACCTCCTATTGCTGATAAAGGGGGTGTGAAGCGCTGATAAAAGCACTCCCCCATATTATTTTTAATTTTTTTTAAATTTTTTTTTACCTTTATCAGTGCTTTTTTTAGCGCTGATAAAAGAGGCCTTTATCAGCGCTTTTCAGAGCGCTGATTAAAGGGACCCCCTATTTTAGCGCGGAGCTTTACAGCGCTTTTTAGCACTGTTAAAGCCCTTTTTTAGTGCTGATATAGGCCATTTTTGTACTAGTGATCATGACATATTATTCTCCATTTGGGAAATAACTCCTTCCATAACCTTGAGTGAGGAAATAATTCTCACTATAAAATATGAGAGCAAGGTATTTATCTATTTAATTCTTCTTGAAAATAACAAAAAATTGATTTTTTTCAATTTAGTATTCTACCCATGATTTTATCAACCACCTTATCAAAGTGATGAATATGTAGCTTCCCAATGGAGATAGAGGAACCCAAACAGTCTATAGTAATACGTGTTCATGTATCATCTTGAATTCACATTGAGTACATCCTCCCACCAGTGTTGCATGTAATGATACTTTCTACTTCGAAATACTATCCCAATGTTTTTGTTCCTAGGTCATCCCAACCATTATATGATAAAAGGACTCATGATAGACTATTTTCCACACATTATTTATCAGGTATGTCATAGTACATCCCATTCTTTATGTATGACTAACATATTATAGGAATTATAGACCCCAATCAATGTACGAGATAATTGAGGCCATGTTACGGACCAATTACGTCATACGCTGCATATTGGTATAACAATATCCCCATCATCACATTATTTAATAGGCCAAAGCCTATGATAAAATCTATTACCACATACCATAATCTGTTTCTAGGTATAATCTTGAATCCACATGGAGAACATCCAACCACTGGTGCTCTATGTCAAAATATCATCCATTTTGGAATCTTGTCGTATGGTTTTCTTCCCTAAGATATATCACCTTTTAAATGGTAAAATTAATCATGACAAGGTGAGGTATACACTGTTATTATAAGATTCACTATAGTATTTCACGACTGGTCCCCCATGGCCCATGTCGTGACCACCCCTTTCCCACCTCCCGAAGGCTAGGGGCTGGCGACTAGCACCGAAGGCGTAAACCTACAAGTGGGATCCATTTTCTTAGATAGTTGTATGCACAGGTAAACCCAACCAAGTACCAACTCATCAGAAAATAGGTAGTATACTACTGAGAGGAAACTGAGTATAGTCACAGTTGAAAGTAACTCGTCCAGAATACAAACCCTAAAAGAAAGTACTAAAAATAGTAAAGTACAAGAGTGCTCAAATAGCGAACCATATAAAACCCCACCTGATCATAGGATTAGTGTAGCTACTAGAAGCCGAGGGAGTACCTCTCGTCTATCGGATCTCACTGTGGCCCACCTGGTCCAACACCACTAAGTCCTTTTCCGAAGCATCGATCGTCTACATGGGACCCCACATCAAACATTATGTATAGCACAAAGCAAAAGTACACAACACAAGTTAGATCACACTAGGTATCACTTTATGACAAGGATAGAAGAATCATTATGTCGTTGAAATCCTTGGCTACGAGAGAAATCCTCCTCTGATGAGCATCGTAGGCTTGCTGGGTCACATAGAGACACCTCCCACTAACCTTTTATTGTTGTGGTACTCATCCCTGATGGGTACGGTGGGCATGTTGGGTCACACAGAGACGCATCCTACTAACCCTACACTGTTGTAGTACTCATCCCTGATGGTTACCATGGGCATGCTGGGTCACACAGAGCTTCTTCCCACCGTGGGTCTACTGGGTCACATATAGCCACTTCCGACTAACCATGTAATGTTTTGGTAATCATCCCTGATGGGTACCATGGGAAATACGGGTCACACCGAGCTGCTTCACACCGTGGGCTATCCGGGTCACACAGAGCCGCTTCCCACCATGGCCGGATTAAGGTACGTAAACCTAATGGTTATCATGGGAATTCTGGGTCACACAGAGCCTCTTCCAATCATGGGCCTATCGGGTTGCACAGATCTGCTTCCCACTAGGCCAGTTGTCGAGTCGTAAGGTGCCCAAAATGAACAGTTTTTAGTTTTAAGTCAGTCGTAGGGTTTTGTAAAGGGTTTTCATTGGAGAACCACTCCTCAAACCACATTCCGTATCTTTATATCCATTTAAGTCACCACAAGGTGTGCCAAAAGATCTACCTACTCGAAAGAGTCCCAAAGCCGCAAACGGCTCCTCAATCGGATGCACAGTTTGCAAGATACGAGCGTTTTAATGGTGAGGGAAGGTTGGATTCATGTTCGATCCAACTCGGCTATACCCCAACATTCCCTAAAACTAAAGTGGAGTATCTCAAAATTACTACCTTGTCCTATGAATCCCCACACCAAAGACGGTTCATCAAATGTTCATCCGTTATAGAAGTTAGGGCCCGTTTTGTGTAACTCGTCGGTAAGGGGTCTGGGTCCGGTCCGCCTTGGTCAGACCTGCCCGTCCAGATTCGGCATTGGCGGACCCAGTCCAAATCAGATCAACCCGGCATGACTTAGTTCTGACCTGACCTGGGTTAACCCGGCCCACTGGGCCCATCCATACTCGGTTGGGATGCGGGCATCCTACTGGGTGGGGGGTCGGTTCGCTAGGTCGGCCCAGTGGTGCCACCTGCCTGGTGGCGTGGGCCTCCTGGGACACTCGGATGTGGCGCGTCTAGGTAGGAAGGATGTGGAATAGAGCCATGTCAGTAGGTCAACCCAGGGGGTTGACCCAACTTAGTGTCGCGGGTCCCTCCGTGCGGCAGCAAACGGGTCGCGGCTTCACAGCCGGGTGTGTCGTGGGCGCACGCCTCGTCCTCCAGCCACTGATCGAACTAGCGACCCTTACACCTGTCGCGGCTGATGTAGGCCACGGACCTACTTCCATGTTGGCGTGCTTCCGGGGGTGCCCCACCTTGGTTCCAGCTTTTCCCAGGGCGACGGTCAGTTCTTCTGTCGGGCTCATGGTCGGCACTGTCGCGTGCCGCCGATGCATCTTCGGCGCTAGTGCCGACAACAGGATGCCTTTCGGGCCACTTATTGCATACTGGTGGCCCATTTCATATTCCATCTTTACCTACGGCCTCGTGGGATCATGTTATTCACTACGGAAGTCCCTGAATCATCTTACCGCCAACATTAAATTGGGCGATCACAATCAATGCACTAGAGGAGGGGGTCGGGCCTTGTTCGTGTCAGTCCGCGCCCTCCATGTTAGAGATAAATCGGTGGGGGTTCAGGGAAGAGTTGTTCAACCAGATTTCATGCCTTAATTTCAATACTATTCCCAAAAATAAAACACACCCTCCCGTATATATATCGAATAATAGATCCACTTGTTCATGAGTTAATATGTTCTTATCATTTTAGAATGGGTTGTGGGGAAAACAAGAATAGTCAACAACACCCCTACATTGAATCGTTGGATAGCACTCGCGACTGAAGAAGTCTCGTTATTTTTGTTCCTTGCAACATTCCACCACTATCGCCACTTCGAATGTCAATATCCAGTTTGGGGTTTCAGGGTCTCACATCACCACTTTCTAGAACCGGCTCCACCATTCAATAGTTTGGCATCTCGGTACTCCTTGAGAACTTCGCAGGTTGGTGAAGTCATTCCATTTCCTCCCCTCAAGCTATATATAAATAAGAGAGGGGGAGGGTAAGTAACAACGTTGGGAATTAATGGGGCTCACTAATTAAGAATCTTCCTAACTTCCCCAATGTTGTTGTTACATAGATTGGAGGTTCAAGCCATTCAATGGCTTGAAACATCACTAGTACTACCTCTACTGGTCCATTGGAGGATAAGTTAAAATAAAATAATAAATTTATTTTATTTTATTTCTTTAAAAGGGTCAAAACATAACTTTTCCTCCAGACATAATGCGGTCAAAGTAAAGTCTCCCTTAAGAGAATTCAGGCACTGCCGATTAAACAGTGCCCTCAAATTTTTAATCAGAGCACCAGTTCAAAAGATAGAAAATGCAGCTCACGTGTTCACCGAAAGTACCATAAAATAATGTTCAGAAAATAATTTCTGGTGCACCGGGCCTTGGAATCAAGCACCGTCAATTTTCGCAGATTCGTAATAATTCTGTATAATAAAAAAATTACATGGAAAATCAATGTCTTTACATTCACTCCACCTTAGGGCTATCCATCCCCCAAAGGTACAACATAGACTAAGAGTAAATCGGGGTACTTAGCATGAATATGATCCTCCCACTCCCATGTTCTCTCCAGGATGTTCCGGTGCTGCAAGAGAGCGCGCACCAGAGGTATCGACTGCCCACAAAGGATTCGCTGTTGTTGATCCTCAATCTCTACTGGAACCTCCATAAACATCACCCTATCGTCTAAGTCTAAATCGCCATGGCTGACGACGTGAGATTGGTCATTCATGTATCTCCTCAACTGGGATATGAGGAAGACATCATGCACCCTCTCCAACTACGGTGGAAGTGAAATGTTGTACGCTACCTCGCCTACCCTCTGAAGTATTAGAAAAGGCATGATAAACCACGGTGATAACTTGCTGCCTCAGCCAAATCTCCTTAGTCCCCGCCGAGGATTGACTTGCAAGAATATGTGGTCACTCTCTTGTAACTCTAAAGGTATCTGTATCCTTTCAGCATAAAACCTCTACCTACTCTGTGTAGTCTTCATCTTCTCCTCGATTATCTGCACCTTCTCAGTGGTATCATGTACCAACTCTTGACCCATTAGAGATAACTTCCCTAGGACTTCCTAGCATAGAGGTGATCTACAAAGTTTACCATACAAGGCCTCAAATGGTGAAATATTAATAGTGGAGTGATAGCTATTATTGTATGTGTACTCCAACAAGGGCAAGTGATCCTCCCAACTGTGGCCAAAATCTAGGGTGCAAGCACGATGCATGTCCTCCAGTGTTTGAATGGTCCACTCTATCTGAAAATCCATCTGAGGATGAAAGGTGGTTCTCAAATGGAGTTGATTCTAAAATGCTTCCTATAATCCCTTCCACAACTAGGAGGTAAAACATGTGTCATGGTTAGAGGTGATCATTGATGGCACCCCATGGTGTCGCGCAATCTTCTGTACATAGATGTTTCCCAATCCCTCTACTGATCCATGCTCTCTGATAGGTAGGAAGTGGGCCGCCTGGGTGGGTTGGTCAACAATCACCTAGATGGAATCAAGTCCCCTAGATGTATGTGGAAACCCTGTTACAAATTCCAGGGAGATCCCATCCTACATCCACTCTGGTACCTCTAGTGGCTGAGCTAAGCATGTTAAAACCTTGTGCTCGACCTTCAGTTGCTCACAAGTGAGGAATCAAGAATCAAACTCTGCCACTACTTTCTTCATCCCTATCCACCAGTGCTGACGCTGGAGGTATTGGTACATATTTTCCACACTATGATGTACGGACATAGGGTATGTATGGATCTCCCTCAACACCTCCTCCTGTAGCTACACCGGTATCGTGGTACGTCCTCTAAAGAGGATGACATGCTCCCCAAATTCACAAAATCCATCAGGTGACTATCCTAAATATATTTGGGCACGTCGAGCCTCGCAGTCAATGTCCCCAAGTTGTGCCTCCCTGAATCACTGATGGAGTGGGGGAGTGACTGTCAAAGACTAGAGGTATGTTGCTACATCTATATCCACTAAGGATATCTGCATCGTGGATAGTTTCTTTGTCGCCTCACTCAGCAAATGTAGGCTATTCCTCTTGCTGAGTGCATCTACTACCATGTTCCCCTTCTCAGGAGTATAGACTATCTCAAAGTCATAGTCCTAGAGGAACTCCAGCCATCGTTGTTATCTCAGGTTCATGTCCTCTTTGGAGAAGATATACTGGATACTCTTATGATCGGAGTAGACTGTAAAATGTTCACCCATCAGGTAATGTCACAAAAAATTAATGGCTAAGACCACTGCTACTAACTCCAGGTCATGGGTAGGGTCACTATGTTCATGTTTCATCAGCTATCATGAACCATAGGCAATCAATGCTCACTCTTGCATCAGGACACACCCTAGTCTAGTCCCTGATGCGTCACAATAGACTACATACCCAACGCCCTCTTCAGGTAGCCTCAATATGACGTCACTCAATAATCTCTTCCTCAACTCTTGGAAACTCTGTTTTCATCTCCCTATCCATACAAATGGATTACCCTTATTTTTCAATGCTGAAAAGGTTTTTGCAACTCTGGAAATGTTAGGCCTGAATCTCTGGTAGTATCCAGCCAACCCCAGGAAGCTCCGCACCTCAGTCACACTCCTGGGTGGCTCCCAAGAAAGTACAACCCATATATTTGCTGGATTTACTGAAACTACAGCCTCTGAGATAACGTTTTCAAGAAGGTGGACCACTCATATTCAAAACTGGAACTTCAAGAGCTGACCATAAAGCTGGTGCTCTCAGAGTGTATCCATAACTATCTACAGATGATATAAATGATCCTCCTACATCGCTGAGTATACAAAGATTTCATCGACGAAAACCACCACAAAGCAATAGAGGTATGGCTGGAATATCCTATTCCGGAGTACCATTAACACTACAGGGGTGTTTATCATACCGAATGGCATAACCAAGAACTCAAATTGGACATACCAGCATCTGAAGGTTGTCTTCTAATCATCCTTATCTCGTACTATGAATAGATTATAACCTGATATGAGGTCTATCTTTGAAAACCAACAAGCTCCCTTCATCTAATAGAAGAGTTCATTAATCCTCGAAAGTGGGTAATTTTTATTCACGGTCACCTGGTTCAGGTGCCGATAGTCCACACCGAGTCTCAAACTCATGTCTACCTTCTTGGAGAACAAAATCGTGGATACCCATGGAGAAACACTGGGTTTTATGAACCCCTTCCCCTGAAAGTCCTAAAAATTTACCTGTACCACAAGAAGCTCTGCAAGAGCCATCCAATATACTAGTGTATATATTGGTTCCATCCTAGTGTATAAGTCTATATAAAAGTCTAAATCTCTTAATAAAGGTTGTCCCAAAACATTATCAAGAAAAACATTGATATACAGGTCCACCACTACATTATAACTTAGTCTCTCAGCATCAACTACCCTGAGGGTAAGGCTAGCCAACTGATGTGTGATCAACTGCACCCTCCTTTGTGTAATTCTGTTCTATTCTGCTAAGGTCCCCTTCTCACTAGTGAAGGAAAACCTGGTCCAATCTGTGCGTACACACCACACTTTGCACCTAATATAGTCAATTTGTGCATGGACTATGGATAACCATTCCATACCCAAAATGGAATCTTAAGGCCTCAAGGTCGCTACTGGAATATCGCAGCCGAAGATCTTACCTCCTATAGTAATATCACACTACCGATACTGGTGTGTAATCATCGAATCTACTTTTGTAGGTGTCTCTAGTCATAAGGATCAATCCAACGGCTCCACTAGAATCTTTGAACTCTGAATGAGAGTCGTTGTAATGAAAGAGTAACTAGAACCTTTATCTGTAAGTACTGTATCTAAGGTGTAGTAGACATAGATTGTATCTCTAATCATCTCCATAGCATCGTGGTCATAGACCTCAGCTTCCTGGAGTTGAGCATGACCATGTCCCCCAGCTCCCTGTGGTCTAGGTGGACCTCCGGGAGGTGGTGGAGGTAGAACCTCGAATTGCCGCCCACTGCCTACTGCATGGCCAGCCCCCTGTCATCATTGCCTGCTACCTGCAGACCTCTCCGATTGAATATATTCCTCAGTCTCGGTGGTCCCTCGACTATCTACTGGTCATTGGTACAGCCATTCAGGTAGTCACGATCCATGTGGCCCTTCCCGCCGAACGTATAGCACTGACTGGCTCCTTGTTGACTCCCTCTGGACTGGGAGCCTCGTACTATTAACATGGAGTCCTGGAGTCACCCTATGAGATACCTAGCCTTCTAAGGCCCACAAGCCTGATGTCTGATGCCTGCCAAAGACTATACTGCCTAGGGTCTACTGGTGGCTCTAGCTCTCAGCGCCTACCCCGTCAAGAAGGTCATCGCAAGTGGGGCCTGCTCCAACACCCTAGCTTGGGTGGGGTTGTTGAGGGTCACCACTGAAGCCCTGATCTCCATTCTGATCCCATGCTCGAAGGTTCGATCCCTAAAAAAGGGTCTCGCACAATATCTGTGCAGTAGAGGGAATGTTATTTTAACCTTTCTGAGTACTCGACTAGTGCCATGCTACCCTGCTGAATGTGAAACACCTCCTGAATGCGTACAGAGTGCAACGTCGCAGGGAAATGATCCTCCCAAAAAAATTTCGATGTCAACCCAATTAAGAGTCACCTTATCCAGAACATGGATGGTAAAACTCCACCATCTCACAGATTATCCCTACAAAAGGCTCGCTGCCAAGATCACCATCTGGTCAGGCAGTGTCCTCATAAAGCGAAAGAACCTCGTCACAACCTCTAGCTAGTCTTCAACAGCTCGAGGATCTGTCTCTCCCCTAAACTTGGGAGGTCTCTTCCTATTAAACTCATGTAGGGTACTACGCCTACAAATGTACTCTACAGGAACCACTACTAGCAGGGGATGACCATCGGGTGGTGGTAGCACTGGGGAATTTCGTGGTGGGGCCATCTCAAACACGGGTCCCTAGACAGACACCTCGTCACTAGGATGGATGTCCTCACACATATGGATCATGTCTGGTCATCTTCATGGAGGCATCCAGAGATAAATAAATATGTGCCATAGTTAGAACAGTATACAGGGTGAGCTGCCTTTTATTCGAAATCACAAAATGAAAACGCAACTAGTATTTTTGTGCATTTAGCTGAAAAGAAGGACTCCGGGTTCCTGTCTATGGATACGTCGGCTACCGCTCAACCTTGGAATCTCTAAACCTGATGGTCAGACTCGAAACACTCAACATTGTCACTTTAAAACAAAGACACATACTTCTGGTCTATGAGGTAGAACCTACCACCTTTGATATCACTTTGTCACAACCTGTCCCCTGGGGCCCATGCCATGACTACCCCAAGCCCGCCTCCCAAAAGCTAGGGGATGGAGACTAGAACCAAAGTTGTAAACCAGCAATTGGGTGGAATTTTCCCAGATACCTATATGCACACTCAAACCAAACCAAGTACCAACTCACAAGAGAAGATAAAGTATACCACTAAGAGAAAACTGAGTATGGTCACACCTGAAAGTAAGTGGTCCAGAATACAAATCCCAAAAGAAATTACTGAAAATAGGAAAGTACAAGAGTGCTCTAATGGCCATCCATAGAAAACCCCACCTAATCGTATGAGTAGTGTAGCTACTGGAAGATGATGGAGTACGTCTCATCTTTCGGATATCACTATGGCCCACCTGGTCTAACGCCACCAACTACGTCGTTGAAGCGTTGATCATCTTCACGGGACACGACACACACGTGGGAAAGGCCCATGCAAAGGGTGAGTAAAACTAAACCCAGTAGGGACCCCCAAAACAAAAAGGAAAGACCACACATCAAACAGGAAGTATAAAATGAAGAAAAATCACACAACATAATTCAGCACACACCAGGAATCAATTTATGTCAATGATATAAGAATAACCATATCGTCGAAATCCTAGGACACTGGAGAACTCCTCCTTTGACGAGTATCGTGGGCCAGCCTGGTCACAAAGATCTTCCTCCCACTAACCTTGGACTATTTTTGTACTCATTCCTGATCGGTACCCCGGGCATGTCGGGTCAAATAGAGTCACGTCCCATCATGGGCCGGCTAGGTAACACAGAGCCGCCTCCCACTAACCTTGGACGGATGTTATGCTTATCCCTGATTGGTACCGTTGGCATATCAGGTCCAAAAGAGATTCTTCCCACCATGGGCCTACTGGTTCACTCAATGACTCTTCCCACTAGCCTTGGACTATTGTGGTACTCAAACTTGAGAGGTACTATGGTCATTCTAGGTCATACAGATCTGTTTCCCACTGTAGGCCTTCCGGGTCACATAGAGCCACTTCCTACCTTGGCCAGACTGTGTTACGCATCCCCGATGGGTATCGTGGGCATGATGGGTCCAACATACCTACTTCCCACTATGGGCCTACTAGTTCACAAAGAGCCGCTTCCCACTTGGCCAGTTGTCGAGTCATAAGGTGACCAAATTCAACAATCTTTAGGTCTCAGTCAGCCAAAGGGTTTCATACATGGTCTTCATGGGAGAACCTCTCCATAAGACACTCGCTGGATCATGATATCTTTGGAAGTCACCAAAAGGTGTGCCAAAAGATCCATCTCCTCAAGAGAGTCCCAAAGCTGAAAACAACACATCAATCGGATGCACGGTTTACAAGATACAGGCATTTTAATGTCAAGGGCCCGGTTGGATTCGTGTTCGATCCAATCCGGCCATATCCCAACCTTCTCCAAACCTCAAGTGGAGTATCTCAAAAGGTCCTCCTTGTTGTAAGGATACTGATGCCGCATATGGTTCATCAAATGAATGCCCGGTTTAGAAGTTAGGGAATGTTTTCTGTAACTGTTCAGTATTGGGTCTGGGTCCACTCCACCTTGGTCAGACCGGCCCGACTCGGTTCGGCATGGGCTGACCCTGATCGATCCGGGTGGAACTGGCCCGACTTGGGTCTGACCTGGCCCAATTCATCCCAACCCACTGGGTGGAGGGTCGGCCCGCTAGACCGGCCCAGTGGTGCCACCCACCTGGTGGCGCGAGCCACCACGGACACCCGGGCGGGGCGTGTTTAGGTAGGCTTGACGTGGCGTGGAACCACGTTAGCGGGTCGACCCGCAAGGGTTGACCCAACATGGAACCACATGGCACCACGGTTCCCTCCGTTGCATAGCCGATGGACTACGACATTAACACCGGGAGCGCCGCTAGTGCGTGCCCCATCCTCTAGTTGCAGGTCGAACAAGTGTCCCTAGCTCCTATAGCGGCTGACGCAGGTCACACACTCGATGTCTCTATGGCGCGCCGTCGAGGGGTGTGCCCCACCCTGGTTCCACCTCCTCCTATAGCAGCGGTCAATTCATCCACTGGTCCCTCAGATGGTGCCACACCGTTGTGCATCACCGTCGGCCCCGTTGTTGGTGGCGGAATGATTGTTGGGTCGCTGACCGTGCACCGGTGGCCCATTTCTTGCGTTGTCAGTGCCTGCAGCCTCTTAGGATCATGTTCTTCACTTCTGTAGGCCCTGATTCATCTTGTCTCCAAATTCAAATTGGCTGATCACAATCAACACACAAGCGGGGGGGGCTCGGGCCTTGTTCATGTCGGCTCTCACCCTTCGAGTAAGAGATAAACCAGGGGGTTTCAGGGAAGATTTTTTCCACCGGATTTCATGCCTTAATTTCAATCTCAATCCCAACAATAAAACAGACCCTCCCCCATATATATCGAATGACGGATCAACGTTTTCTTGATTTGATACGTTATTATCATTCTAGAATGGGTTGTGGGGAAAAAGTAATAAACACCACCCCTACCTTGAATCATTAGAGAGCGCTCGCGATTGAGGAAGTCTCGTTGCTCGTCGTCCCCACAACAAGCTTCCCCCGTCGCCGCTTAGAGCATCAATCTCTCTTTCAGGGTTTCGGTGTCGCACGTCAATGCTTACCAAAACTGGCACCTCCATTCAAGAGTTTTCCATCTCGGTTCTCCTTCAGCACTTCGCTGCTTTGTAAAGTCGTGCCATCTCCTCCGCTCAAACTCCATATAAATAGGAGTTGGGGAGGGTGAGTAACGACGTTGAGAATTAATGAGGATCATTTATTAAGATGATTCTTAACTTCCCCAACGTTGTTTTTAGATAGATTGGAGGGTCAAGACATTAAATGGATTGACACATCACTGGTCCCACCTCCGCTGATCTGTTGGAGGATAAATTAAAATAAAATAGTAATGTTATTTTATTTTATTTATTTTAAAAGGGAAAAACATAAATTTTTCTCTGTCCCTACTACGGTCAATGTAAAGTATCCCTTAAGGAAATATCGTCCTTGCGTATTCAACGGTTCCCTTAGATTTTTAATCTAAGAACCGGTTCAAAAGATAGAAAATTCCGCTCACACATTCACTGAACATGCCATAAAATAAAGTTCAGAATTTATTTTCGGGCACACTGGGCCTCGAAATCTTGCGCCTTCAATTTTCTCAGACTTGTAATAATTTCATATAATAAAAAAATATTACATGGGAAATCTGGGTCTTTACATAGTACCTCTAATACCACTCTTTGGATTCATATCTTATGGGAAACATGCACCCTTGTTAGCACATGAGACTCATTAAGGCCTTGTCAAAGACCAACTGGACCATTAACTATACATGGTAAAAAACATACATATGTGTTCCATATGAATTAAATCATATATCTTATCATGAAAATCCCATGGAAATAATATTTTTTATATAAAATTTTCAAAGGGTGTCATATAAGATGAAATCCATAATTTGTTTGTTTGTTTAAAAGAATTGATCAACCAATGGATGTATATCAAAATAACATTTAATGGAAAAATCACAAAATATAAATCTATAAGAGATATGTATTTATATATAAAATTAAGTTTGAATAAAAATTTTATAAAGATTTTTATATAAAAAATTAACATTTCCATAAATAGAAAAGGTTACATGTCATTTTTTAAATCATTTTTCAAAATTTGAAAAGTGTAATTTTTATAACATTTATTTAAAAAAATGACCCATAATGAAAAATTGAAAAACAAAAAGCCTTAAATAGAATAATTTTCAAGTGGAATATATAAAATATAAAAAAATATGAAAGAATTGATTTTTAATCTTTTAAATCTCTTAATGAAAAGTTATATTTTTTTGAAGAAAAAAATCCATCATGGAAGACAATTTCATATGGTAATTTAATTTTCCCAAGATTAATAGAAAATACCATATAACATAGAAAACATAGAATAACATAGTCTACGTAGAAATATTATGTCCCAATGAAATTAAAATTAAGTCAAACAAACCATAGTGACTTTTTGGATGTATGAATGAAAGGAAAAATAAAATAAATCATGGTATAGAATTTTAAATAAAATGAATATATTTTAGTTAAGATAAAATTATCTAATAGGGTAGTAATTTCACCTTTTTAAAGAATAATAGGTGAAATAATTTGATATATTTCTCAATTATTAAGAATTGAGACAAAGAACACTTACAATATTTCTTCTGGATAGGACAAAAAATAAAGGAGAAGGCCAAAATTATTATTATAAATCCACTAAATTAAAGTATATTTATTTGAAAAATATTTGAATATGGTTAAATATTCACTACAAAAATAAAATAGCTGTTGAATATAGATCACCTCTCAATAAATGATAATTGATATTTGAACCCCTTACCTAGGATTCCAGTTTGATCAGAGGCGTAATAACCTACCGTATAATCAATTTTTGTTTATTACTAATCAGTATAAAAATAAAATTGAAATTATTTTTCATTATTACATTCACTTATAATTTCTTATTACCCATTTATTTATCTTTTTAAAATTTAATATTTATGTGGTGATTTTTCCATTTTTTTCTACGCTAGCTTCGATATGTTGTCTACGATCAATGATCATTAATTGTGCTTTCCTCATATATATATTGAAAATTGAGCTTAAATAGGTTTATTTTACATTTTTTTTATGTACAACAGTCATTTGATGGATGTTATGGTGATGATTCATAAAGAATAGTTAAAGTATAATTCTTTGTACATTTCAATTCACTAAAAAAGTATTGATTTTATTAATTTTTATGATTATATACATTTTTATTAAATAAAAAATTATAAATTATAAATTTATCATTTAACATAGTATTAATATTTTTTATTCCTTCTCAATTATTCATTATATAACTATTATTTCATTTTTTATATAGGTGGTAAAACTGACCAAAATTAGAACGTGTTATAACCAATAAAGGAGTAAGAAAATAGAGTAATTTTATGTTAATATTATTTTTATAGAATCATAATTATTTAAAAAGAATGTAACTTGAGTATTTAATAAGATTTATGAATATTTTTTTAAAAAGGAGAACATAAAGAGATTAAGAAGAACAGGTTACTTACTTTAATGTAATCACTCATTCTCACAATTTCATTCATTTCGGTGAATGAATTAGGCTAGCTTTTTGTGACCTAAAGAAAATAAATGTTGGATAAAACATTAGAAGAGGAAAAATATATTATTATTTAATATATAACCAATCTTAATGGGTGGATTTTTAGGGACATTTTGGAGCTCTTTTTATAGGTGAAAATAAGGGATATTTCGTTGGAAATATTATGTAAATGTTGGGTAATTATGGAATCACATAAGAGTTAAGTGAGTTAGGTAAGGCGATTTTGGTTATAAATGTAGCATTGAAATAAAATCCTATAAAAGGGCTTATATAATGAATATATATAAAGTTAATTATAATAAATTCAAACCACTTAAATTAACTTCTTTTTACCTATTTTTACCACTTTTACTTTATTTATTTTGTTACCATAGTAATTATTCTTATTAAAAAATATATAAGGTCACTCATATTGCATAATTTTTATATGGTGATTTCCAAATTTTGACTCTATTTAATCTAATTAAATATATAAATATGATATGATTAAAATTTAAATTAAAAAATATATATATAGAAAAACTCTTTTTATAGAAAAATAATTTTAAAACATTAATTCTCCAAATATTATTTCAGGATAACTAATAATAATTTAATGAGTGATAAATTGTTTTACACTTATAAACCTTATGTTTAATATAATCATCCTTTGATCATGAAATATTTATTTTGTTAAAATAAAATGCACGACACATAACACAAATTAATTAGAGAAATGAACTTATTCTTATTTATTTCTATGTAATAACGATTATATAGATTATAAATTTTATTTATATATTTATAGAAATATTTTAATAAATTTAATACTCCAAATAAGATTAATAAATATTTTTAACATATATAAAAATAATGTTTTGAAATAAAATATATCACTTTGACAATAAATCAGTAAATTGTTATTTATTATAATACCTTTATTATTTTATTGATATTATTTTAGTTATTTTAATAATCACTACTATAATTTAACCAATATATTTTACTGAAATAATTCTTAAAAAGTTTTAATTATTCTTAATTAATATTTTGAAATAAATATTTATAATACATTTTAAAAATAATATATTCGTAATTAAAAAATTATTTCTATGAGTGATTATATTTATACATGTTAACATTCCAAAAATATTAAATAAATGGTCAGTGATTATATATAAATTTCAAAAATATTTCTTCCAATATAAATCTTAATTCATATATATTTATTACTTGTAGTAATATTTGTTTTATAATGTTTACAACATAGATGTCTTGTAATGTATTTCCATTTTTATTTTAATTTTATTCCTTAATAAAATAAATAAATCTGTATTTTAGTCCAATTTTTCTTGTAAATAAATTTATCTTTGGTTTATCAGAAATTTAACACTCTATGTTTGGGGTGTTTCATTATACCCCATAAAATAAATTTACCATTAAAATTATTATTACATTATCTTAAAAAAATATGGTACTTTTTTAATATTACATCATTTGGTTCCTACATAGTTTTCCCATAATTTGGATTTCATCATAGAACATTAACTAGGTGGGTGTTCAGGTTTAATAACACATTATCTATATAATCCAAGATTCCCAATAGTTCTTCCCCATAAATAGATCATGTTCCAATTGTACAACCTATAAACATAACACATGTGATGGGCCAGAAATGTACTTCTTAAAAAAATGATGCATGAGCACATCCTGTGCCTTTGATAGGTTTAATGGAAGTGTTCTCCGATAATATATAGTATTTTCATGATCATTAATCTCAAAGGGGCCAATATTTCTATGGATCAACTTTACGTACTTCCTAAGTCTTGTAAAATACTTCCAATAAGATATTTAAAGAAATATTATCTCAAAAACATTAAACTCTGAATCCCTATGATTATTATCAATTCTTCCCTTTTGTTGAATTTTTTCTACATTGATATTTATTTGAATGGTTTTAACCTTCACTTTTATTTATAGAAAAATATCATCTTCTAATATCTTCCCCTCTCTAATTTCATCCAAGTATATTGGACTTCTAAATACCTTCCCCTATATAGACACATATATTTTCATCTATATTCTATCGAGGAAGTCATTGTTATATGAGAATGTGGATAGTGGAAGTTATTGATTCAAAATAAATTTCAAATCCATTGAAAAATATCTTCTCATATCATCCAAAGTCTGAATGGTAATTTTAGTATGAAACTCAGATCTAAATTAGATACAATTAAAAGTGTTAATTTTTGTAGCTTTACAACTTCTATTATATATAACATGGATATTTGATTGAGCTATAAATACCCTTTATTAGATATGATTTTTATTAATTTTTTAAGGAAATCAACCAAAATTCAAATGGATTTATAGTCATTAGAGGTCTTGGGAAGAACCATGAAAAAATACATGGTTATTTCCTCGCATTTCAATACTTCTATGGGAAATAGTTGCATCATAACCTTATACATCTAATTTTTTGTCCTTACTAGTTGTCATATTATGTTATTCATTTATTAATAACGTTTTATTTACTTTATTTACTAGTTTTCAATGAGAAGTTCATAATTTATGTGAACTGCCCATGTTTTAAAATTGAATAAAATTTTTTATCATCATCTTTAATAAAAAAGATTAAAGTCAGTTTTCTATTTTAATTATAAAATTAATTATAATCATCTAAATTGATTTATTACTATTTGTTAGGGGTTCCTAATTAAATATCCTACAAATCAGTAAACTATAACATGCGCCAATTTGACCATTTGATGTGTCATATGGTCCATACAAGAAGGTCCAAAAAATCTATCTAGGAAACAAGACCAGCCATAAGGATTGGATATCTGCGCTCAATGTGAAGACCAAATTTTATGGAACTCTTGAATATATTTTTAAATATAAATAATAGTCATGGATAAAAATTTAGAGTCCCAAATCGATAAAAAAGGGGCCCAATAGATGCTTTGATTTCCATCCCACCATTCATTCTGAGAATTAAAAACATCCCACAATTATAGAATTTCCTCAAAATTAATTTGTCCAATTGAGATGATATTTTTTGGTGTGAATATAAGGTATCGGGAGTCATTTTTTTACAATAAATGTTTAATATTTTATGGAATCTATCATTCATAAAATTCATTCACATTTAGACAAAGTAAAACATGTTAAATAATGTAAACAATTACATTTTTTAGTAAAATATCCATAGCATTGGATAAAAAGTCCAATAGCCAAAATGGTTTGAGTGTTAAAACTAAAAATAAACTTTTACAACTGAAAAGAATAATATATCTCAAGATTCATATTTCTGGATGAAAAAATTGGCGATTCATGTGGGGGTAGATTTTGAATACAAATAGTCCACCACCTTGGGCTATAAATACATCCCCCTATTATCCTTACAAGGGGTTGGAATTTGAGAAAATACGAAAATATATTGGCATGGAAAAGGAACATCTAATGGATTTGGTAGATCTTCCAAATTCCTTCTTTCACTTGAGATACCTTTCCTCCACTCCTTTTTTCATCTCCTTTTGCGTTCTTTTTAATTGTAATCATGTATGTTGTTTTCAATTTCATTTGATTTTTAATGAATTTTTCTTCTTACTATTTTATCAAAATCATCCACCCAATGTTTTTTAATATTAATTTTCTTAAAAGTATTTAAATCATGTTGAAAATAATTCCCTTTTTTTTCATTCTTATTCAATCAAATGTCTGTGTTTAATTCTCTTCACCAATTGTGTGTGTGTTTAACGCACATTATCTTTCCCCTTTCTTTTTATTATCTTTTTAACTCATAACAAGAGTCATTCCAACCAGATTATAAACCACCCATTAGTATGAGTTAATATACCATTGTGGTGATTCATAATTATAGTATGTAAAGTGATTGATATATTTTTCCTAATTAATATTTAATAAATTAATATTGTGTATGTTGAACTAAAATGTCATGTATTAATGAAATGTTTTATTTATCATTTTAATTCCATGGAATATTGGAAAAAAGGTACACATAGGTTCATAAAATATTTAACCTTCCATCAATAAGAATTGATTTAGATTAATATCCTAGTTGGGGCTTGGATTAAATCCAACACAAATGGTAATTCTGATAAAAAATAATTTTATGAAGTGCATGTTAATTTAGTAAAATATATGTCAAAGAACAATGATATAACAAGATTAACTCCCTAATGATAAAATCACAAAAATATTGATAAATTTTTAAATAAAAATTCATCCATAAATAAATTTAATTAAACTCTTCAAGAAATCCCCCCCCCCATTAAAAAGAGAAACAAAATTGAAACAATTGTCTCTAAAATTTGTACCATTGCTGAGGATTTGACCCGAGTGACACTATACACATTAACAGAGCACCGGTTATTTTAAAGATTGATAGATGAAAATTGGACATTATAAAATATAACAAGATTTGATATATATACTCTAAAATCTCCCTCATTTTGTTTTCCCACCATATGTATCATTTATGGTCTCAATATACCTTTTTGATTCTTAGATAAATAGATAAAAATAAGCTATATGACTCATCCAAAATGTCCAATTTCATATTTAGTATAGTTGGGAGACATAATTAGGTTCCAAATCCTATAACTCTGTCACTATCATGTTTTACTCTAATATTTTCTAAATTTTCTATAGCTTCATATTATCTTTTTGGGACTCCTTCCTCATTGTATAGACGAATGTTTGAGTAATCACTTAGAAAAGATAGAATTTAATCTCTTCTTTTATGATTACCACATCTATTATTTTTTTCCTTCCAATGATGACTACGCATTGAGTAAACGTAATCCTTGAATAAATCAACGCATCTCCTTTGGTGAATGTGAAACTACTTCTATGAGAGTATATACTTTAATCCCTTATAATTATTACATATATCATAATTTTCATCCTAGAGATAATTCCTCTATGTCATTAAAAAATACTTTCTTTAGCTCCAAATCATGCATCGGGTAATTTCTCTCATGGGTCATTAATAGACTTGAAAAAAATCCTATTACCTTTTAATTTTTTATAAGAATTCTTCCATAAAATTTCTTGGAATCATCATTATATATCACAAAAAATACACTAAAGGGTAGTGTAATTATAGATATAGTGACCAACCTCTTTATAAGAACCATTAATAATTCATCACAATCTTCTATCCAGGGGAACTTAACATCCTTTTTTTGGATTTCACAATCATGAGAAATTTCTCAAAAAACATCAATTCAGGTATAAACAATCATTTTTCTTTATTTCATAAAAGATAGTGCAATTTAGTATAGAAAACAACAAAGAAAGGGTCATGGGGTTCATGGGGGTTTGAAGTAGTGAGCCCCAAGAGATTCCGGGAGAACCAGATTCACTCCCTCTGAGGGAGATATCCAAGTCCTCAGAAACACATGATCTCCACTCCCTATGTCATATTGGATGAAAGAAAGTTACAAACAACATTCCTTTCATTACATGTGTGAAAAATGTATGTGTAGTTGTTCATAACTGAATTACATCTTTGAATGGAATACTTAATAGACCATGGGGTGGGTTCTAGGTTACAAAAAGAATTATAACCAAAAGTAATATCAGTTTCTACCATTGTATGATAAATATTATTCTATCCACATAGTAGGAGACCAATGATTAGTTATTGGGACTCTTCTTGAAGGTAATGACATTTTACAAAGAAAACACAGTAGGAAAGTATCACATATACCCTAGTATCTTGAATCACCCCGACAACCCTCCTAATAACTAGGTTTCAAGAACGTTTTGTGTCAATTTTCAGTCCCTCCTAATGAGGGTACCAACATACCCATCTCCAAATTCTAGTATAAAAATAATTGGAAGAATATTTTCTAGTAATAAGAGGTTTGATTGAGGGGGATGTTTCACATTTTTTTCATGGTTAGGATAAATCAATAAGAATATTCTTGACGTTGATGACAAAACCCATTCTTGTACCTATAGTTCCCTTATTCCAAAATTCATTTCAGTCTCTCTAGATGAACTAGAAACCTAAAACAAGGATGAGAACATGTACCATTTTCTATGAACCACATCTTCTTGCCCCTTATAACCACCAGTTGATGAAGTTGGAACTTGTGACCTCTTAGTGGGAACATCATATGCAACTACCAAACTCATGCCACACCATTCTCACCCAATCACTATAAAAAAAGATATGCTTTGTATTTTCATTCCTTATCTCCCTACATCTGTGACACATTATGATGATATTCTTCCCCAAATATTTTATATTATCCTTGGTAGGCGGTGATTTGTTTTAAACTCTACGAACCATAAAATTGATCTTCGATGGAATTTCATTAATCCAGATCACTTCACCCCATTCATCACTAGAATGTTCTACCATTTGTTTTCTATGGAAGTCCTTGGTTGAGAAGGTTCATGAGGGGGATCTTGTAAAGGAACATTGATCTGGTTTATTTTCATAACAATGTTATCAAATATGGTTTGTGTCTTCCTATCTAGAATGTAATAGATGAATTATTGATGGGTGCTTTCCTTCCTGAAGGTGACATCCGAAACATGACATCTAAGGAATTTGAACATTGTACCCACCCAATTATACTTCCAAGGATTAATTTCTCCTCTTACAATGATCCATATATATTTTCGGTGAAGATATAATATATAGGGATGGATCATGGTCTAGGTAGAAGATTCCATTCCTTGTTCGCATCCCATTTCACACCCGTACATGTCCTGCATGATCTTTCCCCATAGTATCATTCCCTCAATAACCTCCAAATTCATTTTATCATGGATACCCCTGAGAAGATTATAACATTTGTCCCACCCTTGGAAAAGGATCTTTCCATCATCTCCCATGTCGCCCAGTGTTTTTTACCTAAAAACTGTACATCCCACATGCATCCACTATGCCAAAAACTGGCAAGGGAAATGCTACCCCTTTATCAGGGCTTCTTTTAGTAGCGCTGATAAAGGGGGGATTTATCAGCGATTTTCCCGAACGCTGATAAATTTTGTGTTTCAATAAAATATATTTTTTTCATGAAAAATAATATTTTTATATATATGTATATTTATATTTATATAAATACAATATATATATTTTAAATATGTTATAGATACGTATAAATAGACTATTACATTTAATATATAAGAAATTTAGTGAAAATGGCTTCAAAATATTTTAAAAAAATATTATTAATCAATAATTTTCTCATTATTATCCATTAAAATTCATTTAATAACAATTTGAGGACACAAAAAATCAAAACAATTAATAAAATATCTAAAATACATTGAAAATGTGACTCAAACTTCAAACGGCCATAACTTTTGATCTGGGTGTCCGTTTGATCTCTATACCATATCAAATAGAATCATGTGACGATCTCTACGTGCTGGTGACCTAGGAAAAGCCTTTGTAACATTTTTTGAGCCCAAAAAAGACCAAGAAGGCCTCCAAAACTGAGTTTTTAGTCGGGTTACCCCGATTTTTTTAACATTCAAACAAGTATAACTTCTGATCCAGATCTCTATTAGGCATGTACCACATATCATATCGAATATTGTTTCATTTTCTTCGATTTTAATGGTTGTGGAATTGAATCAAAAATATAGATTATAATTTTTGGTCGTTTTAACATTTTATGGCTTTTCAAATACACATATATATGTATTTATTCGTAAATATATATGTGTCTGTGTGTGTGTGGGTGTCTATGTGTGTGTATGTGTGTTGTATATATGTATATATGTATTTATTTATTTACTTACTTATATACACACATCAAAAACATATTTTTTTCATAAATGCATTTAAAACTAATATTATATGTACATTATATTGCTTTTCAAATTCACATATATATGTATTTATTCGTAAATATAAATGTTTTTGTGTTTGTGTGTGTGTCTCCGTGTGTCTGTTTTTTGTATATATCTATGTATGTGGGTTGTATATATCTATGTATGTATGTACGTATGTATTTATTTATTTATAAACACACGTAAAAAATATATTTTTTCATAAATGTATTTAAAACTAATCTTATCTGTATATATTAATATACAAATAAATATATGTATAAAAAATTATTACTAAAAATATATATATAAATATATTAATATAAAAATTAATATATATATATATATACTAATATATGAATATATATATTAATATTAATATGAATCTATATCATTATCTGAATAAATATAACTATATATATAGATATATCACTAAATAGAGAATAAAATGAAATAGCATAGTGGTAAAGGTGCATCCGCGAAAGGGGTAAGGTCTTGGGTTCGCGTTCGGGTGGAAGCGAAGGGGTGCGCGTGTATAAGGATGCACGGGAAGGGCAGCGCGCGGGAGACCTCCTATTGCTGATAAAGGGGGTGTGAAGCGCTGATAAAAGCACTCCCCCATATTATTTTTAATTTTTTTTAAATTTTTTTTTACCTTTATCAGTGCTTTTTTTAGCGCTGATAAAAGAGGCCTTTATCAGCGCTTTTCAGAGCGCTGATTAAAGGGACCCCCTATTTTAGCGCGGAGCTTTACAGCGCTTTTTAGCACTGTTAAAGCCCTTTTTTAGTGCTGATATAGGCCATTTTTGTACTAGTGATCATGACATATTATTCTCCATTTGGGAAATAACTCCTTCCATAACCTTGAGTGAGGAAATAATTCTCACTATAAAATATGAGAGCAAGGTATTTATCTATTTAATTCTTCTTGAAAATAACAAAAAATTGATTTTTTTCAATTTAGTATTCTACCCATGATTTTATCAACCACCTTATCAAAGTGATGAATATGTAGCTTCCCAATGGAGATAGAGGAACCCAAACAGTCTATAGCGAAGGTTCCTCATCACATGACCAATCTAATTTCCAAGTATCCATCCCTCCTTTCTGAACACTTTCTTGAGATGAATATACTTCTCTTTCCCTTTTTAATCACTTTCCCACTCCATTTTTAGTAGTCCTCCAGGATTTTATTAATTCCCCTAATAAATCTATTACAACCATTTACAATATCAATTGATTCATTTATAAACATAATGTGAGATATACCATAGGATTAGTACCTAGAGTGATATTGACTGATTTTTACCTATGTTATTCCATTGTAAATATTTCTACCTGATAGTCTTGTGTAGGACTGAAAAGGGTGGTGGATATTGGATATCTTTTCCTAATCCCCCATATAGTATTGAAAAAACCATATTGTTAACCAAAAAAGAAGTTAAAAGTCATGTGGAACTGAAGCACTATAATATAAGGTCGATCACTCTTGTAGATAAACCAATCTTGGAATTAACTATGAGGATGATGTTCCATTCCAACCTGTCATATTCCTTTTTCATGTACATTTTAATTTCAATATTAGAGACAACATAATTTTAGTTAATGTCTATGATCACCTATTGAATCAGCCCAATGGACCACTAAATTGAATTCCCTTTTATAAACCCATGAAGGTCTTCATATATTTATCTAGGAGGATAAAATGATAGTCTTACATTGAATATGCTCTCCAACACATTATAAGAGAAATTTCACAAACCCATTGGTCTGTATTATGGGAGAGAATGTGGGTCCTTAACCTTTGGAACCGTCACCGTCTTGGTGGAATAGGAACAACATGGTATTTTACCAAATTTAATGAAATTAGACACCAAATTCAATGTCTTTTTCTTTAATAAAGTCCCAGGATTCTCTATTGAAAGACCCTAGAAACCCATCAAGCACAGGTGCATTTTATGGATTGAGTGACCAAACAACTTCTCTAATCTCTTTATCTTTAAGAATGGCTTAAAACCCATCATTTATAGTCCTAGTAACCAAACCAAAATTTTCCTAAAGGATCTATACACTCCCCCCAGGGGATCTTCCTTGCATGTTTAGGTTGAAGAGAGCATGTAGTTTCTTAAACAAATCATCTTCCATTATAATAACCAATGATGGATCATTTTAGTAGAAACCATATTATTTAATTATGTTAAGATTTATGGTGAGAATTTTCACTTTTTTGCATCCATGAAATAGGTCCGAGTAATGCTCCCCTCTATGCATCTTTTCTATCCTCAACATCTCTCATGTTAGATGCTCCTTTTGGAGTAGCAAGAATGCGAAGGAGTTTTTCTTATTGGTTAGTTCATTGAAAATAGTTTCATTCCATTTATTTTCAAATATTAACTCATGTATTTTAATCTCCACAATGATCAACTCAATGTCTTGATATTGAGGGGGCTTCTCTCTTATATAGGTTTAGAATTATCCTCTATGACTCCTCAGTTTATTGTGAAGCTGCATCCAAGCACATACCTACATAGTTTTGTTCCTTGATTCCTTAACTGTATGGTGAAAGGTCATTTCCTCTTTCCATAGTTGATAAAATAATAATCTCTTCCCATGATCACTATTGGGTGCCACTACAATGTGCAATGGAGAGTGATCATAGATGATATGGGCCAGATGTGTGGAATTTACATTAGGATAGAAGGTAATGGTATGACAGTTCAAAAGGAAATGGTTAATTCAACACCAAGTTTGTTTCCTTCTCTCTAGTTGTTTCACTAGGTGAACCAACCTTGTATATAACCAAAATCCATAAGGATGCTACTATCCATAAATGTGACAAAGTCTTGACAAGCCTTGCAAGATAATCCACCCTCCACATGCTTCTCCAATGGGTATACAAAAACATTGATGTCTCCCCCAAAAACCATAGAATGGTCCTTGGGTCCAAGGCATTAAGGTCACATCAAATGGACTCATGAACCTATGCATCAAATTTTTTATAAACAAAGGAGAATAATAATTAGTGAGATACTGAAATATTTTTTGTGGTTATAAACTTATCGGAGGATTTTAATAAATCCACCGAGATGCTTTACTTTAAAAATAGTCATATATAGAGTTTTTGTGGGTTGGAATTCATGTATTTTTGTTCCCCCACTCTATGTGCAAATTACATGATTTTAGAATTGTTTTTTTATTCCATTACAATCGCTAAATACACCGAGATGTTGAGAAATTCATTGCTGATGAAGTCTAATTTCACTCGGGCTTTGAGACTAAGGGAGTTCCCAATGAGGATCAAGAACATTGACACATGATTCATATGGATCTAGCACTAGATTCACGGCCACGTAAAACTGGATAAACTACTGCAATAGATTTTAGAATTCACTGGGAACTACTATAAACAACATTAAGAAGTGATTGAGACACCTCTACTAGCGATATCATACCATCTTGAATCTCGATCTCTAATGATGTGTTGCCTAACATAGAAGTAGAGAAACACATCATATGGGAATGAATATCCACTTCTATGGAATGGTCTCCATTATTGATAATATGATTTTCTTCTATCCATTTATTTGATAATACATTGTTCCTAAAGGGAGAATCCAAGGATGATGATCTAGAGGGTTCCTATTCAGTATAACAGAATATGTTGATGGGGAAAGGGTCTAGACAATAGGGTACCGGTTCTATGAAAATCATACCCACCACAGATGGTTGAATGGACTCTTAAATGAATTCCCTGTGCTTCAATGGCGAAGAGGAGGAGGTTTGCACCATCTTACCCTGAGGAAGATCCCTCTGATCTAGTTTTACCAATATGGAAATTCTAGTCAGTAGTGAGTTTTAGATCAAATCATGTCTCTAGGAATTCACATGATCCTAATAAAATATGGGCAGTTAAATTATGAAAAATAGTTAATTAGTGTCCCTATAGCTAATAATGTGATGAAAAGTGGGGATTTGAGAGGTAGATCAAATCCTGTGACTAGTCCTCCAAACCCACTACACGGAGGAGAATGCAAGGTTGTAGAGGTTGAGTGAGGTCCACTTTTACATAGATCTGAGAATCCATTGTTCCTCGAGTTTAAATGTTCTTTAATCAGAATGGAGGAAGGTTCCCAATGTATATCCAATCCCAAATAGGAAGGAAATATTATGAAAATATATTGGAAGCCCTAAGAGAGAAATCTAAATCACTGACCTTGAGGGATCACATCTCGAATGCACCTCCATCGACAATATGAATAGGAAGAACCTATACTTACCTAAAAATCTGGATAAGGAAAACAGATCCTTGAAAAATTATTCTTCTGAAGGTAGGACTATCTGGAAGTTTTTATGGTCCATCATCAACACCTTTCCAAGGAAATCCAGATCCCACAAGATTGTATGTTCTCAAAAAAAGTTAATATGGTTTTTTCCATTCGTAATCTTAAAACAAATGTACATATGATATTTTATATTTCTTCCTCAAAAGAAGAAAATGGAATTGAGATGAATCAGTATACACCTTCCAAGGAGGAATTCGATACATTAATAACTTCCAGAAATTCCACATCTTGGCTACCTTGGATGACGAGGGGTGGAAGATGACATACCTAAAATAAGGGCCTAGCCATGACCCTAGGACACAAGATCTCCCCCCCCCCCACACCCATTCCATATGAGAGGGTGAATACTATAATGAATTCATAGATCTCACCATCACCAGAGGAGCCATAGTGTTGGGTGCAACAATCTAATCTATTTTGAAGTAACGTGGCACATGTAGCGCATTCTTTCCCTTTACTTCTTACATTCTCCCAATTTAAAAAAACACCTATTTTATCTATAAAATAAAATATATTTAGGTATATTTATCATATTGGATGTTATTTACACTATTCAATCATATGTTTTGTTGAAGGATCCACGGATATACCCTTTCTTTTGAGTACATGGCCTAGGAGGGATACTTTTTCTAGCCAGAATTCAAACCTGTTGAACATAGAAAAAAATTTATCCTTTTATAAGCTATTCAGAAATATACTAAAATGATATTTATTTTCTTCCATTAATTTTAAATATTTTAGTATAACATCAATAATGGCTACCATAAATTTTTAAATGAAATTTCTAAAGGATTTATTCATCATATTCTTGAATATAGAAATGCAATGGAATCAATATGAATTAATAGTGTTCATTTCTTAAAAAAAGACTATATTAGAAATATCTTCTATCTTTACCCTCAGTTGACAGAATCCAAATCAAATATTCATCCTTATAATGTATTGATCCCATCTATGTTTAATAGAAAAAACATCAATATAGTGTAGATTATTCCAGGTCATGATTAGGATCTTGTTGTGTTCATGGTAATCAATGAAAATTAGCATTTTTATATCCAAATTATTGATAAATAGGACTAGAGAACCCCATGATGAAGAAATTGGGCATATAAAAACGTTATCCAAATCCTAAGTAATTTTCTTCTTTATTTCTTCATCTTCAATGGGTCCATCCAATAATGATGATTTGATAAAATAACATAACCATGTATGAGTCCAATTGAAATATTTACCTCTCATTTTAGAGGAATATCCTGTAATTAATTCATAAATACATACATATATTATTCAACAGTTTTCACATCTTCAATGTTATGTTTTTCCCTGATCATTTGTGCCAAGTATCCCTAATTTTGGGATATCGTTACTTGTATAAATGAAATAGGTTCCTATAGGAGTTAATAATCATCCTTTATATGATATTTGATCATGGAATGACTAGGGATATGAAATTAGATCTTCCTATTTAGACAATTGATATGATATAAAAATTGAGGGACCCAATCCACGACCAATATCTCATTGAATTCAACAAAGTGATGAATAATTAGATTTTTAGGAAGAATATTCCCACAAATATCAATCAGAGAAGAGCTATATACCTTGGATATAATCAAATCCCCAAAAAATTGGATTAATGATATTTAAACATCCAATTCTTGAGGATATTAATCAAGAGACTTATTATATATGAAAGATAGAAAAGAATTTATATATCTAGAAAAAACATAAGAGGTTTATAATAATGATCATATATGTCACAGCCTCAATTCCATAATTCTATTTAATATTATATGCAAAAACCAAAATGGTTAATGTGAGTAATAAAAATAATATCATAAGATAATTATTGTAAATAACTGTATGAATAGTCAACCTCAATATGTCTTACACTATGAAACATTCATTTTATACTATGATGCATTCTATTTAACCGAGGTGGTTTAAGTTGGGTTCATTTATATATATTTACATAATACCTAAAAATAATTAAACCCCACTCTAATAACAACTGAGATGACACAATATTAACCTAAATAAATATTATATATTCTTTGTAAATTAAATATTATATTCCGCACATAAGCACACAATAACTGAACCAAAATGTGTAATTACATTATATAATTGATAAAGGATCTTCTTATTTTATGATAAATCATTAATATTTACCAAAATATTTCTACACATGATATCCTTTATACAAATAACACATAACAATCCTCTTCATTTCCGAGGGAATGGAAACATAAGAAGAGGTTGATCTTAAATGCTCAATAATGGTAAACATAATAGATAACAATCAGAGATTATAAGTGAGTATATGGTAAAAATAAGGGTATACTAATGTAATCAAGGTACATGGACATAACATAATGAAATAATATACAATAAAAAAATAAATTTTAGCACATGTATTTCTCAATAATGAGTGAAATGAGGTTGTGGAATGTGGAATATATATAATCATAAAAAAATTTGTTATGTCAAGGCTTGCTTCCAAGACCATAGTCACATAGTAGATACAGTACCATAGTGGGTTAAAATATAATACTGTGATATTTAATAAACATAGGAGAAATCTATAATTAAATGAAACATTGTACCATAATATTTTCAATAATTCATGGTAGAAGGACACAAATACTAAAATAGATCATCATGTAAGCAAAAATATATCATGGCATAATAATGTTGACACATGGGACAATAACCATGATCCATGGGTCATAACATAGGAATGTTTTAGAATGATAATAATAATAAATAACAACATTGTGAACATATATAATCCTGATATTGTGCATAAATACACTTTTTAACATATTTGACCACAATCACATCCACACACAAACATGGGAATTTATATAATAGTAATCATGTCCACATACAAAATAATTCATGAGATATAAAAATTTACCCAATTCATTATAGAGATATATCAAATCCACCCATATCATAATTAAAAACTACATATATATATATATATATATTCCATAAGAAAAAAATCATATATATTATCATGAAAGCGCCATGGATAGATAATAAATTATACGACATTTTAAAATGGTATCACATAAGATTAAGTCCAAAATTGGTTCAGTTGATACCAAAAATTAAATCAACCAAATCAATTCTACTATAATAGAATTTAGATAGTTATTAATGAAACATAATTCCATAATAGATATATATTTTTATATAGAGTTTAAAATTTAACTGAAATCATAAAAATAGTATTTATAAAACATTTTATCATTTTTATAAAAATATGATGTTACAAAACACTTCTAAAATGATTTTCATATAAGATAAAATAAGGATTTTTAATACAAAATATTAAAAAAAAATTCCTAATATTGGATCTACGAATTAGATTAAAGGTTAAATAGATGAAATATGGAGTTGAATATATAAAATATATGTAATTAGGAAGAAATGATTTTATAATCTTTTAAAACATTTATAATAAAATAAAAATAAATATAAATAATTATAAAAATATTTTTATAATGGGATAAAAATAAAAATAAATATTAAATAACATAATAAATATTTATATTTAAAAATAGTAAAAAATGTGGTGATAAATAATATTGAAATGGAGGAGAAAGGGCCAATAAAAGGATGAATATCATTATTATCAATGTTATATTTTTATGATGAAGGAAATACATTAAAGAAGATAATTTAATATGAAAATTATTTTTCCCAAAAAAGAAAGAGAAAATACCAATTGAATAGATAGAAAAATATAACAAATATAGAATTATGTTGTCATTGAATAAGGATTGTAATCCAAATAAATGAAAATTTTCTAAACCAAACCCCATAGAACTTTGGTAATGAATGAATCAAAAGAAAATGGAAATACATCCCTAAATAGTCTTTTAAAACACATTATTCAACAATTAATTAACGATAAAATATTTTATTGTGTAGATAATTACATCATGGAAAATAAAAATAAGTACACAATTTGATATATTTCTTAAGGAATAGAAACTAGGACAAAGAATTCTTACCACTTTGGTGGTGAACAGGTCAAAATAAATTAAATGAGAAGGAATGAAATTTAATTTAAAATACCATGAATAAAAATAAATTTATTTGTAAAATAAGTTAATGGGGAAGTATATACACCACATATAATAAAACAAGTGGTGAATATTGAGCATATCTTATTGAATGAGAATGGAGATTAGAAACCCTAACTTGGAATTCCTGCTTAGTTAATCATGATCTAAACTCTTATATAATAAATATAGGTTTATTAATAATCTATATTCGAATAATAATTATAATTTTTTTACTTAGTTATATTCATTTGTAATTTCTTATTACTCAATTATTATTCATTTTTAAATTAATATTCATGTGTTAACAATATCATTGGTTATGTGCTAGCTTTAGTATATCGATTCTAGTCGTAGATCCATGATCAGGTGTTCATCTCCTAAAGAATATAAATACAATACTAGAATTATATATATATATATATATATATTAATTCAAATTATCATTTTATTTAATTTATTCTAATGGTTCATTAAGACTGGTTAGAATCTCCATTTTATAAATTTTGACTCAATAAAAAGAATTAATTTAATTAATGATTATATTTAAATATATTACCATTCTAGAATTATGAAAAAGCATTAAATTAATCATTATTACATAATATTTCTAGTGTTTATTTCTTATTTAAAATAAATGTTATAACCATTATAACATTTTTCATGTATTTTTTAGATTTGAACCAATCAAGAACATGTTAATACTAATGAATGTTTATGAAAATAGAGTTAGGTTATAAAAAAACTATTTTAATATAATAATAATGATATTAATAGGAAATTATTATCACTGAATGTTATTTTGATATAGTGGAAATGATAATATAATTGAATTATATGATGATTAACACATTACTTACATTGATGGAATAGCTCCTTCTTAGGACTTCTTCCCTTGAAATGAAGGACTTAAACTCATTATTGTAACCAAAATATACCAAACATGGGATAAGATATTATGAATAAAAATGGGTACGGATTGCAAATATAACCAAAAGATATTATATTTTTATAACGAATGGTGGTTAACTCCATTTATAATTGAAAAGGATGGATATTTCATTGAAAACATAAGTTAGGTGACGGGTAAAGATGGAAGCATTTGGGAGTTAAGCAAGTTAGGTAAGGAAACATTGGTGAGATATGTATAATTGTCTTTCCCAACTAAAAAGGGAATTATATAATGCTTAAATATCATGTTAATAATAAAAATTTCTTTCCAATTTTGTCTACTTCTTTTTACCCCTTTTACCTCCTTTTACTATGTTTAATTATTTACAACAATAATTATTTTTTTACTAAAAATTTAATATATCAGATCTTACCTAATTTTAAAAAATTTATTCTAAATTTATATTCCATTTAACATAATAAATTATATAAATATGAGAAATTTAATATTTAAATGAAAATAAAATATATAGAAAAATCTATTTTTTAGAAACATAACCACTAAATCATTAAGTGATCATAATCTAATTTCATATAAATTACAATAAATTCATTTAGAACTATATTTTATACTAATAATCATTAAATTTTAATAGAATCTTTATTATATAATGACATGTTTATTTTATTAAAATAAAAATTCATATTACCAAAAAAATAGTTTTTTCTAAAAAGGGAAATTAATATGAATAATGAATTTATACTTATTCTAAACCATGTAATAATCATTATTGGTATTCTAATTTTTTTCTAATATATTAAAATATGTATTTCAATAAATTTAATTATCCAACAAAGATAAATATATATTTTAAACATATATAAATGTGTTTAAATAAAATGAATTTCTTAAATTATGAATAATTAAATTATTATTTATTAAACTTCTGTTATTATATCATAGATGTTATTTTAAATATTTAAATAATAATTAATTTATTTTCTTCGATCTATTTTATTGAAATAATTCATTTAATTTAATATATTTATTAAACTAAATAATTAAATATATATATATATATATAATGCATTTGAAATACAATATATTTATAATAAAACTATTTTATTTTATATAATTGATTATAGTTGTGAATTTAATAATTATATAACAATTAAATTAATTATTATTAATTATCTCTAAATATTTATAATATTTATTCAAATATAAATCCAATTTTCTTATTACTTGTGGATTTATCGAGTTTTTATTTTTTTCTAATTTAGTGGTATTGTGTGGTATTTCATTTACTATTTTATTTTTACACCTAAATGAAACAATTATATCTTTATTTATTTTTTTATACTTCATGTAAATAAAATTATGATGGGTTTATAGGAAATTTTGCACTGTAATTTGGGGGTGTTACATTCTTACACCCTTCAAATAATTTCATCATTCAAATTTTCATTACTCAGATGGAAGAAATTAAGGGTACTTTTATCTAAAGACATCTTTAATTTAAAATTTATTTTCCTCCAAATTTTGATTTCAATACTAAACCTTAAATAGGTGGATGGTCCTATTTCCCAAAGCGTTATCTATAAAATCTATTATCTCTATTTTTATTCCACACAAGGGAAATCAAATTCCAATTGTGCATCCTATGACCTCAGCACAGCTGATTAATATGGTATGTACTTCCTAAATCGTGATCCAAGGAACACATCAAGCACATGTGAAAGGTTTTATGGTATTGTTAAAATATAAGCCACACTCCCTACATGATCAAGAATCTCAAATAGAATGATTTATTAATGGACCATCTTTCCCTTTTCCCAAATTCATTATTCTATTCCAATAAGATTTTCAAAGGAAAAAAAATTTCACCAACTTCAAACTCTATATATTGATGATAATCAACATATCCATTATATTAACTATGGGATACACTAACTTGTCACTAAATGGTTTAAACCTTTTCTATTATTCATCAAGATGAGGTCCTAACATTATACACTCTTGGAATTCAACCAATCATATTGGAGTTCTACATCTCTTTCAATATAGAGCCTTATATGTTGACATTTACATTCTAGAGTTGAAATTATTGTTTTATGAGAACTCAACCTTGGGAATATATTGAATCCAAGTTCTATTGAAATACGTTGATCAAGATATTGGCATATTATCTAATGTATTAATGGTCCATTAAAATTAACCATTAGTTTATGGATGAAAATTTAGGATAATTATCATCATTGTATCCAACACATATTGGTGACTTCTTTAAAAGTATGATGTGAACCCTGAATCTTTATTAGATACAATCGAAAGTGGTACTATGTGATATGTTTTAACATTTTTTATATATTACATGGTATTTAAATCAAGTTGGAAATCCTCGTGAATTAAAATGATGTGTACTATCATTAAAACATGATCAACCTCAACTGAAACTAAATTATATCCTTTAAAGATCTTCAGATGATCCATGTTGAAATTCTTGGTGATGTCATCCCATTTACATAATGTTATAGGTAAGTATTTCATTATCCCCTTTGATATCTAAATATTAGAATTTACTTATTGACATACCAAGAATAAAGATATATACTTTATAATCTCTCTCTGCTTGTTATCCCAGAAGAAGTATTTTTTTAGAAATCTACACATATTTTTCATTCCAAAATGAAAAGAGAATGATTATTCATGTGCATCAATTGAAATATACATTTTAATGTTTTGTATATATGAGACACATATCAATGTTCTAAATACTATTGTAATGACTTAAAATTTTACTAATGAAAATTGCACTTGATCTGATTAGTTATATTATTATGTAAACTGGTTATATAAAACATATGAACATCATTGGTATTTTTTGGATTTTAAAATACCATTACGAATTTTTACCCTTGCTAATGTAGACATTGAATGGTGATCACATTATTAGTATAGATATAGGGCTTTAACAAATACAATATACTCAAACAAAGGAAGGGATGGCCTCAACCAGTAGAATTGATCTGTATGAAGCCCATTTGTCAGATCTCGTAAAGGATTTGGTGTCACTGGGATTCTCTCTTGACCAAGCCCAATCCAAGCTTCAACACATAAATCTTGAATGGAACTGCCTATGGGAGAACTGGAGGTTGATAGAGAATACCACCTGAGTGATGTTATCAGAAATGACCCAAGAGTCTGTCTCCAACACACACCTTACCCTTAGATATTATGTGGATGTTATAAGGGGTTATGTAATAATGATATAGCACTATGATTATGTGCAATTATTTTTATTAATTATATACATTCATTTTATTATTGTTAATTTTTAAATGGCTTTTAATGCCCAAATAATATTTTTCGTTAATATTTGAATTCAATTTAGAAATATATTATGATGAATTAATGTATTTTTGAATTAAATAATATTTCAATAAAATATTATTACTAACCGACATTTTATATAATTTATGTATAATGTTTATGAATACAATTGTAATTTTTATTAATCTTTTTTTATCAAAACCCATGAATTTTCGATAAATATCAGTTTTTATTTTAAAATTGAAAATTCACATATTTGGAAAATTACATAGATAAAATTAATATCATTTTTGGATTCAGGATGTCAAAATTATCTAATGGTAAATTTTTCATAATTTTCTGAGACAGTTGAATTTTTGGGTAAAAATTAAATGTTGTTAAAATTTATAATGTGTTTTATGACCTCTTATTGACCCAATAGTAATGTAATAAAATACAATAAATGGGTTTTTTTAAAAATATATGTTTTACCTTTAAAATAATGTGATTTTATAATTGTTTGATTAATTTTATGGTACGTTATTGGACCCTTCAAGACTTATAAAACATTTTAACTTTTTAAAATAATTTCCGTGAGAGTGTGACTCACCTACACATATGAAAGACTAATATTTTAATAGGTTTTTCCATTGTCCTTATAAAATAATGTTTTACACTACCATTTGGCAATAAAATTGGAAAAAATGGTATGGTTGGTGGTTTTTATTGTTTTAATATGTAGTGTCCAAAACCTAAATATTAAATAATTCCCCTCCATTTTCCTATATAAACCCACCCAATATCCCACTTATCTGTACTCAAAAACCATCTAAGATCAACCCAAATCTGACTTACTCTCTCTATAATCCAACAATGTTTCCCCAATATCCCAATAAGCCTCTCTTAAGCCTCTCTCAAGCCTTTGGGATCACACATCAAAGTAAGGGATTTCTTCCTTTCTCATTTTTGTCCAAGTTTATTTATATTGTTATACCCTTGTATTTTCAATTAAATATTTTGGGGTATGATTTAGAGCCTCCACCATACATCTCTCCTTATGTTTTAATAATTATAGACCTCTTTCTCTCTCATTAATCCCTCCCATTTACACTTGTTTCCATGCCGATATTTCATAAGAGTAATTCCATTTATCCTCTTTCTTTATGTTTCTTTATTATGATACACCTTATATTTACAAATTCCATGTGTTGGGACATGTATATATGTGAACTAATTACATTAATTTTCATTTAAATCTGATGAGATATATGTTCTTCTCTAATCAACCATTTTTATGAATCTTTATGTCATGATGTTATGTTGCCAAAATTGTACTGCGATTTTCCAAGCCAAAAATATTGTTTAGTGAATACCATTACCATTTCTCTATAAAGGGTATTAACCTTAACGAACATATTCATATTTAATGGTACTTACATGTATGTTTTCTATATTCTTTAATCATGAAATAGCTTATGATGGTAAATGATTTCATGTTATATGATCCATGTGGCACACTTATGCAAGAAATGAAATGTTTATAAAAGGTGTTCCCTAATAGCACTCCAATGCATTGGGTAAAGATCAATATCTTGATACCTCATGTGAAATGAGGGTTTACTCATGATAATTAATGTGTACTTAGGTTTTAATAATCCAAATGCAAGTGTAATTAGGGTTTACTCATTCCCCGTGTACAATGATCCTTAGCTCATACTAACATCATGTTAAATGTTGTTGCAACATTTCCATGTTATGTAATCATGCTATATCATGCCATTATGTTAATTCTAGTCTTGTGCTCCACTGATATTCCTATGGAATAACTTGTAATATATTATTCATGTTATTCCTCGTTTACTCCTTTAATGGGATTTGTATATCACCCTTTTCTAATGCATGTCCTCGGGTTATCCTATGCAATGATAAGTACAAAGGAATGTTGTCATTTAAATAAGTTTTCAATAAATATGTTTTTTTTATGTTCAAATATGTTATGTAATGTTCTTAATCTCCAAAGATACTATACATCTCAATCCTTGAAGTTATTTTAGGTGAAATTTCATGTAATAAATCATTTTTACATGTGTAATAAAGAGAAGGGTTTTTATAGTTGGTATCAAAGGGATGTTTAGTTATTTTTTGGATTATGATTAGAAAACCCTAGTTAAAGCCTTTGAGATGAGAATATGTATAATAAAAACATCCCTATATTTTGGTAAGTATTGAGTATGTGGTTTATCCAGAAAATGCATCCCTGTCTGGATATGAGGAGGTAAAGGTGACTCTGGCACAGATGTATCTAGGGGTAAAACCTGAAAACACCGCTTTGAGCTAACTCGATTGGGAACTGGTGCATGACAACAAGAATTTTGTAGTATTGTTTACGAAACTCTCGAGGGATATGTTTTGGTAAATTCATAAGATTAGTATGATGCATTATTAAGGGAATTTAAAAAATTCACCTAACAATATATGTTGGGAAGTAGATCATGGATAACAAAGATAAGTTAAGGAAATAAATATAATTTATAAGTTATCCCTTTTATCATTGGATTCCCCTTTATGTATTACATTTAACTTTCCTTTTATTCCATCCAATGTCTGGTAATAAGAGGATTTGGGCTAACAGTCGATGCGAAGATCAATGTGACGACTATTCTAATGAGATTCCCAATCTGATGGGAGAGAGAATCATAAGCTTTGTCATAATACTGTCTCAGTTAACTCATGTTTGGAATAGAAACATGGGTCAATATGAACATTCAACCCCCCACCAGCCCAAGAAAGAACAAGTCACAATCTGTAGCTTCATGAGAAAAAGGTCTCCTACATTTAATGGATCATATGATCCCTTAATTCCCAAAAAATGGATCAACTCCATTGAGATGATCTTCTCCATCCTATAATGTTCTGAATAATAGAAGGTAATTCTGGATGCTTATCATAAGGAGGGTGAATCAGATCAATAATGGACATTGATCAAAAATATGAAGCCAGAGGAGAAGATTGAGGCATTGGAATGATAGGATCTCTGAAAATGTTTTTCGATATATATTTTCCTCATACCCTCAAACATAAGATGGAAAGGGACTTCTTTTCCATCAAACAAAAAGACGATGAATCCATCAGATCATATGAGGAAAAATTAAAAATGCTTTCACAATCCGCATATGGCTTTATTATAACTCCAAAATACAAGGTTAAGAACTTCTTTGGTGGGATAAAACCTAGACTATGGAAATACCTAGTAATTCATGACTTCGATATCTATGAGGAAATTATCTGATGTGACGTTAAAGTCGAAATGAAGATCAAAGAATCTCATGGGTATCATAGAGGTTAGAAGAGTAAGGTGGACTTTAATTCTGGAGGTCCAATGGATAAATCCAATGGTGCTAAGAAATTCCAGAACCCCACTAGCCAAAGGTGGGGAAAGAAGAACCCCATAAATTTCCTAAAGGGGATGAGTAAATTCATTATACGAGGAAGATAAGGTCACCTAGATATTAACTACTGACAAGAAAAAACCTGATGATGCGACAAAGGAGTGGAACTCTCCGTTCATCCCTGAAAACAGTGTTCATTGCTTCAACTGTAAATAAATAGGGAACTTTGAAGACTAGTGCCCTAAACCAAGGGTTTTTTAGGCAACCAACAACCTCTATGGTAGCAAGGGAATGCTTTTTCCATCACTACCACATAAGTGAACCCCGACAATGATGTGATGATAGGTACGTTAGTTATTCATTAAATAATAGAAAATATACTTTTTTATTCTAGTTCTACGCATTCTTTTGTATCCCAAAAGTTTAGTAGAATAATCCCAACACCACCACAAATCATGGAATTAATGACGTCGGTAAGAATGGAAAATGGGGAAATCATTACATCCCATGAATATAACTCCTCCCCTGTCACGATTTGTGGTTTGAACTTCGTGGTGAACCTCTTCATACTCCCACTGGTGGAATTTAAAGCAATTCTATGCATTTATTGTATTTCCCTATATAGAGCCTGTATAAATTTCCTTGAGAGGTAAATCACTCTCCAAATGGAGAATTGACCCCTGATTCTATACAAGTGCTAGGAGGAGGATGAATCTTCCTTATCACTATCATCTCATGCATGGATATTAATACCCTATGAGCACACATTTCTTGATCAGATGATTGATTTTAAGGAAGAAACCATCCTTGAAGACATGCATATTGTGGGGGAATTCGTAGATGTAATTCCTGAAGAATTATCTTGTCTCCCTCCTAGAAGAGATGTTGAATTCTCAATTGATATTTTACTTGGGGCATTTTCAATATCCAAGACTCTATACAGAATGGATATTTTGCAGCTTGAGGTACTGAAGAAACAACTACAGGAGAATCTAAATAAAGGTTTATAAACCCCTGTGCTTAACCATGGGGTGAATTAGTACTCTTCCTGAAGAAGAAGGATGGGTCAATTTTCCTTTTCATTTATTATTGTGAGGTGTAAAAAATAATAATAAATAAAAAGTATCATCTTCCCCAAATTGATTAATTTTTTGATCAGATACATAGAGAAAAATACTTCTCCATGGTGGATTTGTGGTTAGGATATTAACATGTAATGGGGAAGAAAGAGGATATCCTCAAGACGGATTTTGGTACATGGTACATGAACTATGAGTTCATAGTAATGCCTTTTTTACTAACTAATTCTCTATAAATCTTCATGGAATTTATGAATAGAGTCTTTAAATATTACCTTGAAATTTTTTTGGTCTTCTTTATATATGATATTCAAATGTACTCCAAAACCAAGGAGGAGCATGAGAAGCATCTAAGCACTGTACTAGAGACCTTGTGAAAGGATAAGCTCTTTGAAAAGTACAACAAGTGTGAGTTCTTGTTGAAGGAAGCCTAGTTTATGGTTAATATCATCACAATCAATGAGATATCTATGTATCCCTCCAAGATAGCTGCAATAGAGGGATGGTTTATGCCAACATCATTGAAAGATATCCATAGCTTCCTCGGGTTAGCTGAATATTACATTCGATTTGTGAGAAATGTCTTGCGATAGTCAAACTATCATTCCATGATAAATTATAAGGGAGTCAAGTTTTCTTATACTGATGAATTCAAAGAGAGATTCTATGATTTTAAGAGGAGCCTTATCACTACGCTCATGATCACACTACCCACAAGAGGAGAACCTTTTGTGCTATAAAGTGATGCTTTGATGAAGGGAATTGGATGTTCGTTGATGAAAAATGACAAATTCCTTGCCCATGATTCAATAATATTGAATGTTAAAGAGAAAAACTATCCAACAAATGATATGGAGTTGGCTACAGAAATCTCATCTTCGAAAATCCAGTGAAATTACCTCTTTAGGGAGATTTTTAAAATATACACGGATCAAAAAAATCAAGTATATATTCAAACAGAAAGAGTTGAACATGCTCCAAAAATGATTGTTAATGCTGATTAATGACTATGGCTTCTCAATCCATTACCACCCTGGGAAAGTGAATAAGGTGGATAATTCTCAAATTATAAAGGACCCAGTGATTCTATCATTGATGATAATTGAAAAGAATCAAACCTTCTAATATTTGATGAATATGGACATGAGAATCATAAATAAGGGAACAACATCAATCTTTTCACAAATGATTTCACAACCATCCCTTTTGGAAAGGTTAAAGGATGTTTAAAAGGATGACGTGGAAATTCAAAAGAAAGTAGAAACTATTAGAAAAAGGAAATCATTAGAGATCAATGTTAATGAAGAAGGAATTGTGATATTTGGGTTACAACTATGAATTCCATCAAATATGGAGTTAAAGAAAGAAATTTTGGATGATGCATATACTCTGAATTTCTCCATTCACATAAGAAACACAAAGATGCATCGAGATCTATGAGAGAATTGTTTGTGGGATAACATGAAGAATGATATTGCTAAGTATACATCAATGTTCCTAGTATATCAGTATTTTAAGGCTGAGAGGAAGATGTTTATGGGAATGATGCAACCATTACCCATACAAACATTGAAATGGGAGAACATCACTATCGACTTTTTCCTTAGAATTCTGAAGACATCCAAATGAAATAATTAATTTAGGGTTGTTGTGGATCATCTAACAAAGACTGCACACTTCATTGCAATTTTATAGTACTTCTCATTGGATCAACTGGCATAAATATACGTTAAATAAGTGGTAAGGCTTCATGGAGTAACATGATCGATTATATCCTATCGACATCCTACATTCACCTCTATGTTCTGGAAGACTCTCCAATATTCTCGTAATACTAAGATGAACATAATTATGGATTACCATCCTTAAACAGATGGAAAATATGAGCAAACTATCCAAACACTTGTGGACATGTTGAGAACTTGCTCAATAGACTTTAAAGGAGGATGGGATCAGCGTCTTCTTCTGGTTGAGTTCTCCTAAAATAATATTTTCCACTCAAGCATCCAAAAGGCTCCTTATGAAGCCATTTTTTCGAAAGAGGTACAGAACATAGGCATGTTGGGATGAATTTGGGGAGTGAAAACTTCTAGGTTCAGAAATGGTAAAAAATGGTGGAGAAGGTTAAGACCATCCAGCTGTACAATAAAACTGTTTAGAGTCGACAAAAGATCTATACTAACAATCATCGACAAGATATAGAGTTTGATGTTGGAGACATGGTATTCCACCACTATCTCCATGGAAGAGAGTTATGATATTTGGGAGGAATGGAATGCTTAGTCCAAGGTACATCATCCCTTTTGAGATCCTTGATCATATCAAAGTAGTGGTCTATCGACTTGCACTCCCACCAAACATATCTCAAGTAAATGATGTATTCAATGTGTCACTCTTGAGGAAGTACATACCTGCCCCATTTCATGTACTCAATCCATAGGTGGTACAATTAGAGAATGACTTATCTAATGAAGAGAAGTTAGGGATGGTCATAGAACGTAGAGAAAAAGTTCTAGAAAATAAGATGATGCCCCTCATCAAGGTGTTATAGTGAAAAAATATGTTTTATAAAGCAACATGGGAACCTAAGGAATTTATGAGTCATAGTTAACCTCATCTATTTTATTTTGGGAAAAGGAAATTTTGAGGGTGAAATTTTAAGAGGGGAATGTTGTAATCCCCCAAACGTTTACCAATGAAAATTCATCTAGATCTGATTAAATGAATTATTATGTAAAATGGTTATATAAAACATATGATCTTATTTGGTTTTATGGTTTGGAATTTTAAAATACTATTATTAATTGTTAGTGTTGTTAATAAATCCATTGAACAATGATCACATGATTATTATAAATATAGGGCTTAAACAAATCCAATTTACTCGGAAAAAGAAAGTGATGGCCACATCTAGTAGAATTGCTCCTTACAAACCGCATTTGATGGATCTTGGAATGTATGTGGCATCACTAGGCTTCTCTCTTGACCAATCCCAAGCCTAGCTTCGACATGTTAAGCTTGAACGGAACACCTTTGGGAGAAGTGGATGTTAATAAAGATTACCACCCGAGTGATGTTCTCTGCACCTCCCCAAAAGTTAGTCACCATCGCACACCATACCATTATGTATTATTCAGGTGTTATTAGGGGTTATGTAACCTGAACCTAGCACTATGATTATGTTCATTATTTTGGTATAGAAAATGTACATTTATTTTATAATTGTTCCATTGTAAATGGTTTTTAAAACACAAATAGTATTTTTTTAATATTTAAATTCAATTAAAAATCTATTTTGATGAATCAATGGATTTTTTAATTAAATAATATTTTAATAAAATATTTTTAAAATTTTATTTTTATATAAATGATCGTATATTTTTTATGAATACAATAGTAATTTTTATTAAGGATTTTTTGTCAAAACCCATTAATTTTTGATAAATTTTGATTTTTTTAATGTTAAAATTCACATATTTTAAAAATTATTTAAATAAAATGAATATAATTTTTTGGATTGAGGACATCAAAATTATCCAACTATGAATTTTTCATAATTTTCATAAACAGTTCAAATTTTGGGTAAAAATTAAATGTAGTTTACAATTTTAATGTGTTTTATGACATCATATTGACCAAATAGTGATGTAATAAAAATATATAAGTGGGATATTCATCCAATATATTTTTTCCCATAAAATAAAGTGATTTTTGATTTTTTTTTTTTTGATTATTTTATGGTGCCTTAGAGGACCCTCTAATACTTATAAAACATTTTAACTTTTTAAAATGATTTTCTTAAGAGTGTGACTCACATCCACTCCAAATACATTGGCCTTATAAAATAATTTTTCCACTCTCCTTTTTAAAAAACCATGGGATGGTTTTTTTTCATTAGTTTAATGTGTAGTGTCCAAAACCTAAATTTTAAAGATTTCACATCTCTTTTGCATTAAAAATCTACCAAATCACCCACTTCTCTACACTAAAAACCATTGTATCTCGACAAAAATATGATATTCTCTATCTAGAATCCTCCCAAGGATCCCCAATCTACTAAGAAGCCTCTCTAAAACCTCTCACAAGCCTTTAGGATCACACTTCCAAGTAAGGATGTTTTTTCCTTTCTCATTTTGTCCAAGATTATTTGTGTTTTTATACCCTTTTATTTTCAATTAATAAAGTTGTGGTATGACTTCACACCTCCCCCATTATTCCCTCCTTTTGTTTGAATAATTTGATACCTCTTTCTCTCTAATTAATCCCTCCCATGTACACCTTTTTCCATGCCGAAATATCATAAGAGTTATTCCATTTCTTCTCTTTCTTCATGATTATTTATTATGTTATGCCTTCTATTTCCAAATTCAATGTGTTGGGACATGTATCTATGTGACCCCATTACTTTCAGTTTCATTTACATATGATGATATACCCCTTCTTATATAATCAAATATTTTTATGAATCTTTATGTCATGTCGTTATACTGTCGAAATTGCACCTCGATTTTCCAAGCCAAAAATATTGTTTAGTGAATACCATACCCATTTCTCTATCAAGGTTATTCACCTTCGGGCACATATACTTATTGAATTGTACATAGATGTATTTATTACACATTCATTAGTCATTTAATATCTTTGTATGTTGAATGGTTCCATGTTTTATGATCCATGTGGAACACTTATGCATGAAATTAAATGTTTATAAAGGGTGTGCCCTAATAGTGCTCCAATACATTGGGTAAAGATTAGTATCATGAGCCGTCAAGTTCAATGAGGGTTTACTCATGATAATTCAAGTACAATGAGTTTTTAATCATGCTAATGTAATTATAATGAGGGTTTACTCATGCTCCATCAGTAATGAGTCTTGGCTCATGCAAACAACATGTTAAATGTTGTTGCCACATTTCTTTGTTATTATAATTATGTTATATCATGACTTTATGTTCATGTTTCACTTGTGCTCCATTGATATTAAAATTGCCAAAAATGTACTATATTTTTTATTTTATGCCTTTCCTACTCCCTTACAGTGATTTATAGCTCACCCTTTTCTTATGAATGTCCTCAGGTTTTCCCATGTAATGCTGAGTATGAAGAAATGTTGTCATGTAAAAGAAGTTTTCAATAAAGATATTGGGTTTTTTGTTCTATGTTATTATATAATGTCCCTAATTTCTGAAGACACTAGACCTATCGATCCTCATAGTTTTATTGAGTGAAATTTTATGTAATAAATCTTGATTATGTGTGTAATAAAGAGCAGGGTTGTTATCATTATAAATCTATCATTTAACTGTTACCTTCTTTTATAGATACATATCATCTTTATGGGAGTCATTAATCATTGTATGGATGAATGGTTAAGAAATTATATAGGAAAGTATGGATTTCATCTCTTCCTTTGTGATTTACAAACCATCATGTGAATGTCTATAAATATTTGGTGCCTTTAAATCCCCATCAAGGATAGTATAGCATGATCCTTACATCTTAGAGAATCATCTAACTTGTTTTCCTTCACATGATGGAATTTTATTGAGTAATAATATACCTTGATTAAAACTAACCATATTTTTTGTTGCATACTCAACTCCTTATGTGTTAGAATATACTTTATGCTCACGTGATCAGTATATATATCACATATTTCACCATAAAGATAATGCATCCAAATACTTTATAAAAAATTATTAATTCCTACTCCAGAGCATGTGTTGGGTAATTTTTCCCAATGGTCTCTAACTTAAAAGTGACATCAACTATTACATTGTCATTTTCCATCCGGAATAATTGCAAGACTTTCTTTAAAATATCACTGTATATAAAAATACCATATCCACTACATGATTGTTTATGTATAAGTGCAATGATAAATATATTCATAATCTCCTTGAATATTTATTAAAAAATTTCTATCCAGAGGGCCTTTACTCCCTTCCATGATAACATGGTCTGGGGATTTAAAAATGATGAGAAATGTCAAACAAACATCTATAGTATATATCTTAATCAAAAAAACTATTGATATTTTTCATAGTTTTTTGGGATATAATTCAATCACCTATTTCATTTAAGGATCCACTAATATAATCCATGTTTTTATTACATTTCCTAGGAAGGATACTTTGTTATCACTAAATTTCACACTTGTTGAATGTAGAAAATAATTTATCCTTTTATAAGGCCTTTATAAAAACTAAAAAATTATCTTCATGTTTTACCATTGTTTTATAATATATTAGGGTACCATTAATAATTATTATCACATATTTTTCAAGGTATTCAATAAAAATTTTATTCATCACATCCATAAAGATATTGTGAATATTTTTATGTATAATAGAAATATAAATTCATTTATTTTTTATCTTTTAGTATATGTTGTCTAGAATATATATTCTCTCTTTACCCTTAATTGATGGCATCCAAATAAAAAATAAACCTTTGAGAAGTATTTATCCCCTCTAATTTGGTTAAAAATCAATATTAGGTATATGATGCTTTTTCATGATCATGATCTTGGTAAGTTTATGATAATAAATTCAAAGATTCATTGATTCTTCCTTATTGCTAAAAATATATACTAGTGCACCACATGGTGTTGCACGTGAGCATACAAAACCCTTTTCCAAATTCTCTTCAGAGAAAATATTTAATTACACTAGTTAAATGGGGTTAATTATCTTAGGACTTTACAATATAGTAATAGAACTAGGTCTGAGTTCAATTGAAAACTCAGCCTCATTTTTTAAGGGTAAGACCATGTAATTCTTAATGAAATACATACATATATTCCCACATAATTGGTACATAATTAATTTTGAGTTTCCCCCGTATTATTTGATTCAAGTATCTCTTAATATTGGGTATCATTGAATATAAAAAGGAATTAGTTTCCAAAGATAGTTTATAATCATCAATGCATTACTATTTGATTATGGGATGATTTGGGATATTAAATGAGATCTAATTATTCTGAAAATTGATATAATATCTATGTTGTGAGATTCATCCCATTCCCAATATCTATTGGGACCTTTGGATTTAATGTTTTATTTTTTAAAAATTTATATTTGTGATGTGTATGAGGCTACTGGATTACAGAACTGTAATAGAAAATATCAAGACAAAGTGGAAATTATATAGGATTATTGAAGGTTAAATCTTCTTAATTATTAATGAAATTTATTAATGGTGTTTGGTAATATATTTTTCAAATAAATGAATAAGTTAAGAAAATTAATTATAGTTGAGAATACCATGAAAAATATATTGTTTTTTCATGATGAATTTTTTAAGAAGTTTTTTAGGAGGAATGACTGGATTTTATGAATATTGAATAGAATTTATTATCATTATATATTTTCTTATTTAAATTTTTGTGAATATTTTGGCCAAGTCCTTTTACGGAATTTATCCAAAAAAATAGTCCAAGTACTAGACTAGCTATATTGATCATAGGTAAATCACGAATAGAGTTAATGCATAGGTGGGTTAAGAGCTTGCACAGATCAAGAATTTTGTACATATAGAGGGAATAAAGGAGAAGGATACATGGAATTGGGAATTACCTGGTATAAGGAATGTATAATTCTATTCAAGATGTAATCCTAGTTCCATGGTAATGAGGCTAATTTAGTTCAAGTGTAATTAAGAAGCATGAGTTCAAATTAGACTCTGATGTGGGATTATTATTATGCTATATTGTTACTATACATATAAAAAACTATGACAAAATGATGTTAAAATATGTTCCATCTACCTTCATATATATCATATTTTTCATCCCTTTTAAACCCTTACTCAATGGCTAAGTTTCACTTGATTTTTTATACCAAGATCGATGGAATAACCACACCAGAACCTACTATATGTTAATTAAATACAAGTAATATGACCTACCACATGAAGAATTCATAACCTAATATATGAGAAGGAATTATCATGGGAAAAGTGAAGTTACTATAAACTCGGATCTACATTGAGGGTGATGAACTGACTATAGGCGTCTAATGGACCTCAAGAATATACGATGAAATACTACGAGTACCTAATTTCAGATGCCATGATTGACTTCATTAAAAAATATAGACTTTTCATAAGTTATCTTCTACTATCATAAGAATTGGAGATCAACTATGAGCCATTAAGCAATAACTAGCATTAGTGTAGTTTGTGGATCAATGATGAGATTCATATCATGACCTCCAGAGTTAATTCTTAGATCAATTGTGGTATTCTAAGACATATAATTTTGAAATCCACATCCATGGATTTATCCGAGACTCAATACTTATGAAATAAGATATTTTTATACTACCATGCATGCTTTTTAGAATCTCAAGCTATATCCACTATTTCATCAAATATCATGCATGAATGATGTGAATCAGTTACAATGAGGAAGTTGTATGCATGATTCTATTAAATACCATTGATTATAGTGATTTCATGTTGTATAAAAAATACATCAAGTTTAGTATTAAATCATTCATTTTTGGAGTACATTTTAAATGTTTTTATTATGGTGAAAATCCTATAAATATAATATGTTGTTAATGAATAATGAGTATGTTGAAAACATTATAGTTAAGAAGTTATGAGTTTTTTTATCATATTATATAGGTTTTTCGAAAAATATTAATTATGATTATTTTGGTATTTAAATAAGTAAGTGATAATTCAATATTTCATAAAATAAATACTTAATTCTTCATGTTTTTTAAAAATTAGATATTATCATATGTTTAAAGGAGAATAAATTTTGAAGACTCTACTAGTTTTTATTATGATTTCAATGCCTTTCAATGATGAGAATTCTGATGGATTTTGAATTTCGTAAAATCTTGTTATATCAAATTAATTATAATGAAAATTTATTTTTTATGTTGTCATTACTAAATAAATATGTGGGGTAAATATCAATGAATTTTTAATGATTTGAAAAATCTTGTTTATATTGGAAGATCATTCTAAGAGACTGATACATCATGTAGCAAGGAGTGAACTCAATCCAAAGCTAGGGGTCTATGATGGAGACACACTTGAGTATGATGACTAAGGGAAATACCTAACACAGTATCTATTGAAGTAACAGGACCAATAAAATGTTCTAGGATGTTTTTGAAGATATTGAATACTTTAATGAGAAATCCTATTTCTATAAAACTATGGAGGAAGATCCTATGAAGAATAATATATTTCTAATCAACACAGAAGAGGAGGTTTCTATAGTTGGGGTGTATAACTAGTAACTCAAGAGGCTCATGGATGGGGTGTATAACGAGTCCTGAAGCAGAATAATATTTGGGGTGAATAACAAATAATGGTAGAAGTTTTGGTGGATGTGTTATAATATCATACACAACTATAGGATCAAATAAAATTGATTATAACCCGTTGATATCAAAGAAATGTGATTGGGGGTATAACCAATCACACTTTTATGTAATTAGATTCCACTCAAATTGATAACAAAATTATAGTTTATAATAAATATTTGGGTTTTTATCTAGTATGGAAAACAATATTCATTTATTTAAAATGTTTTAATATTTTTTCATTGGTCTCCACCTCGTTAATATTTCACACATGGTAATACTATGATATATTATTCAGTGGATTAATAACCTTAGCATGTTTTATAGTTTTAATTAAATGAGAGTGAATTTATAAAAAAAAATTGAAACCAATTATTCAACCCCCCAAGTGTTCATCCATCATTGGACACTACATGTTTTATTAAATCATGTTACCTATAAATTTATATATTTACTATATTTTTTATAAATTTAATGAATTGCAGGTTTGAGGAAGTGTTTTACCTGCCTTATATAGATAAAAAATAAGATAGTCCTAATGATAAAAATCTGGATATTTCTTCCAAGAATCAAAAAACAATGGAAGAAAAGAGGGTCAAGGAAGATAAAGATGAATAAAAAAGTAAACTATGAGATGCAACTAATAGAAAGGTAATAACAGAGGTACAAGTTACAAAAAATATCATGAAATTATGACTTTTCTAATTAATCTTTTTAAGATGTGTTGGTGATGTATTAATTAGTGATATTTATTTTGAGATTATAAATTGTTTTAATAAGGTTCCTATAGAAATGGTAAATAGTATTTTTATTTCTACCAATGCAATTATTTTAGATAGATCACCAATAGAAAAATAAATTTTGGAATTATAGAAACCACTATGTCTAATGTTTTGAAACTGAATTTCTCTCACATACCTAGTTAAATAATTGGAATAAATATTGTCAATTTTAAATAAAGTATTTCACCTTGTTGAAGATGAAATCAAAATTTATTTCTTCACAAAATATGTGTTTAAAAAAATATTTTTTAAATCCTTCATTCACATGAAAAATAGAAACAAATATTTATGAATGTAAAAGGTGATCAATTGGAGGTTAAAAATAGAAGAACAAAAAGTACTGAAATTATTTAGTGGAAAGTACATGAAGAATAAATAAAGAAAATAAATAAAAGGGCTGGAAAATAGTCTAATATTAATTGAGGATGAGAATAACAACCTAAAAATGATGTTACTTGAGCATTGAGTAAGGTAGATGGTCTAGAATACACACAAGTTGGATATTGATTAGTTATTTAGAAGAATGATGAAACCATAAATATTTCATATTATATCCATGGCTCTAGGAGGACTCGTATGAGGATCAATAAAGGAATGAGATCATCATCTAATCAAGTTGAAACATCCTCTAGGAAGAAGGTACCTGATAACCCAGAAACTATATTTTGTAGTATTGTTGTTTCACCCACAGGTATAGGTTTAAAAAAAATTATGGGATGATATGGGTTGTTACAAATACTAAAAAAATACATCACTTCTTCAAGGGGTTATATAACAATAATTAAGAATAGTGGTACTCTTAATAATTTCACAAAAAGGTGGTGGTTTCACTCAAAATATTATGAATTAAATGACCTCTGATATCAGGAAAGATTACATAAGAAAAGAACAGAATGAGGTTCACAAGATATTTTTGTTGTTTCTAGAAGCTCATATAAAAATAAATGAAATTTTTTCATAACATTACAACTCAATAAAATAATTGAAATCTATTAGAAAGGGGGATAAAACTTGAATATAGGAGAAAATTTGGTGAGAAAAATCATAAGCTAAAATAAAAATGACATAATAATTCATTTGGGATAAAATAGAGACTAATATTTATACAAACTTCTTCCAATAATTCAAAAAAGGAATGTAGAAGGGGATATTATAAACCCGAATTGAATAGTGTAGAAGTAGTAAATCATTAAAAACATGATGGTTTCTGAGTGATTTTTTGTAGGATAAAAGATATTTGGATATACAATCAGATAATGGTTGACATGAAAATCAGTATAGCGAAAGTTGTTTAAGAACGAAATTCAAGCATGAGAAACTTTATGTGATCGAACGATTATAGATGAAAAATATGTTTCACATAAATTAAATGTTTGAATAAGAAAGAAATAATGGCCTGGATTAAGAGGATAATCCCAATATTAGTGTAATATCTAAAAAAATAAAGGCACCGCTCCTTATCTCCTATTATACTTGTATATTTATGATAACATATAGTTAATTGAAGGAGTAGTTTTGAGATGTCACTAATCAAAATAAATGATAGAGTTAAACGTGGTATCTCATAACTTCCATGGAGAGGTGAAAATGAATGTATCCCTTAAGGAGGTGAAAACATGTTGAGTGGCTATCATATTTAAAACTTCTAGTGGATTTTGAATTTTTAGAAAAATTAGAAAAATTGAAGAATGAGGTTATAGGTTTCTCAAGATTAAATCTATTTTATATATCACCTAATTGATAAATGATAAATTTATAATCATGGAATGAAATGTATGAGTATTTATGGATAACATTTATCACCATGGTTATATACTCTTATTTTATATATCAGTATATCATGTATAAAAAGATATTTTTCTAGAAAAAGTCTCCTTATTATGATGTCATGTGGTATCATCTCTCTACTTAAAATATAAGAAATGTGATGAGAAATTTTATTAAGAATTACTAAAAGAGAACAAGGTGAGAAATCCACCACATTGGCCTTTGTGTTTATTGTCAATAAAGCAGGGATGAAAGGAGATTCAAATACAAATATAGATGGTTTAAAGGTATTAATAACAAATTGAAATGTGGATGTAGTTAGGCCATTTGGATTTTAAATTTTATTTTTTTGTCAATATCAACATTCAATGAATATGACGCTGCTATTTTAAAGAAATCAAATGGAGAAGAACAAGAAAACATGTAAATTATATCAAATGATTTATAGAGAACTATTTGTAATCCGTAAATATATATGTCAATTCTTTTGAGTAGCATATTTCATTTAAAAAAGTGAACATGATTGAACAGTTTTTTTAAAATAACATGCAAAAATATATATTTTTTCATGAAGAATATTAGATGATGTTTTTTTGAGGAGGTACAACTAGTGGTCAAGAATATTTTAGAGAAGTTCTTAGAATTATACATTTTTATAAGGAATTTTTTATGATTATTTTTTCCATGTCCTTTTATGGAAATTCTATCAAAAAATGGGCCACTTCTAAGACTGGTATTATAAAGTATAGGTGAACTAGGAATGGAATCGATGAATATGAGAGATATGGTTGTGCATGAATCAAGAATCGTTCACATAGGGTGTATATGAGGAAGATATATGCAAGAATGTTGAGTGTTTAAGTGTATCCTAGAGAGAGCCTCAATTCCATGTTCGAGAGGTTGATGCTGGGTTGAGGTTATTTAAATTGAATGAGTTCGATGTATAATCTAATGTGTGACTCCTATTAGGAAACACTATTAATCCACATTTAAAAATCCCTAACTAAATGAATGAGTTTCAACTTTCATCTACCTTTCCACATTCCTTATTCTTCCAACTGCTAAAACCATGGCTCGATGTCTGAGTTGTGTATGAGGTTTCATGTTATAGTCTGAAGATCTAATACACTAGATCCTACCACAAATGCATCAACCACAAGAATTTTGACCTCCAGCATGAAGTCCACCTAACCTACCACATAAGAAGGACCTACCAAAATAATAATTAAGTTACCATGACTTTCAAGAAATCATGTGATTTATAAACCAAAAATAAGTGTCTAATAAAACTTAATAACATAGGATGATCTACCAATAGAATTTGAGATACCAAGAGCATCTACCCTGAGATGTTTTGATATATTTAATGAGAAAATACGGACCAACCATAAGTGACTGTGAGCTACCATAGGCAGTGAGGATTAATAGTGATCCTTCAAGATACTAAGAGAATCAAGGTAGTGGGTGGATCCACTTTGAGATTCATGTTGTGGCCTCTTGATTCCGTACTATGGTTAATTACATTATTCTACACATTGTATTTTTACAAGACACATCCATATATTTAGTTATGTCTCATGGTTTTTGAAACATAAAAATTGAAAACTACCATTCTAGTTTTCTCTGATCACAAGATCCATCCACTATTTCATGAAATATCATACCCGAATGATGTGACTTGGTTACAATGATGAATGACATGCATGGTTCCATAAAATATCATTTCATTTACTGAGTTCATATTATATAAAACTAACAACGAGTATTGAATTATTTCAATAATATGAGGTTTATATTTAAATACTAATAATTTTGTGAAATCCTAGAAATTTCAAAAATGCCAAATTATAAGGAGTCCATATAATTCAATTGATTTATCAAGATGTGATATTTTTTGAACAATGAAATTTGGAACCTTAGTATTCAATAAGATTTAAATGACATATTATCTAATATTTAAATGAGATTAAATATTGAATACATGACTGGTTTTGATGTGAATTTAAATGGATTTTACTTCCCATAAGCATATTGTATTTTGAATTATCAAAAATCTTGGTACTTCAAAATAAGTAGAGGGAAAACATAATTTTTTATGATTCTATTCTTCTATAGATATATGGTTAAGGTATCTAATAATTGTTAAATATTAAATAACACTTTTTTGTTATAAAATCATTATTAGAGACCAACACATAAAGTATCATGGGGATGAATTGATCTGAATTTAGAAGTGCCTAAATGGGGAATACCTGAGAATTAAAATATTGAGGACAAGCCAAATCACATTAGATCAAGAAAGAGTATCTAGACTGAAATCGATGTTCTAATAATCTATTGAAGATCTTGAAAAATTACACTACCAACCCGATCAAACAAGTATATGGAGGAAGATCATTCGAAAAATAAGAATATATATCTTCTACTGGATCAACAAAAAAGAATAGGATCATATAAATGGGGTGTATAACTAATTGCTAATGAGGCTCTTAGATTGGGTGTATAACAAGTCAATTAGGATAAGAATATGTAGGGTGTATAAATAATAGTGGTTGAAGATTTTGTTAATATGGTGTAGAACCAAAGAGAACTAGAGGATCAACTACTAGGGAGTATAACCAATTTATGATGATGATAGGTCATTGGGGGTATAACCAATCAAAATATTGTAGAATCAGGAGCAACTATAATTGATAATAAGATTATAGTATATAATTCATTTTGGGGGGTCTAACCAACATGGAAATGAGTATAAATTTATATCAAGCTTTGTAAATATTGTGTGTTCATATCTCTCTCATTCCTACTACATATGAGGTGAAACAATGTTATATTATAGATTAGATTGAGAACCTTAAAAGGTTTTAGAGGATAAATTCAAATAATTAGAATTTTTAAAATGGAACCAATTATTCACCCCCCCCCCATTATACATCCTACATAAAACACTACAATACCACATCGAATTATACCTATTTAAAAACATCTTGATCAACAAAAAATATCTCCCCACAAACCTCAATCAGAGAACATTTATATACAATCGATTCAATAATCATAACGTTAGGTGTCTTCATAGATAATTTAATATCTAATGATTTAGGATAAAAATAAATACTCATATTTTATACGCAAGAAAAGAAGGAATTTATAGAATGAAAATAATATAATTAGTTTACAATAATCAGTGTACATGTCACCACATCAATTTCATAATTATGTTTCAAATAATTTCCTAATATGAAAATGGTTAGTGTGAGTAATAAAAAATAATATTATAATAGAATCAATGTAAATACCACTATAAAAATTCATAATCATGAAGTTTTACTATAACAACCCTCCCCTTCTCGTTGGATTGAAAAGGTAGTGGAACATTACTTGGCATTAAGTGACATACCCAACATGCCAAAGGATTGAAATAAATGACAAAGGGATTCAATACATGTTGGGGTCGATTTTCCCTTTAGGAATAAAACTACTAACCAAAAGATCCATAACCAAAAAAACACTCTATGATTCGTGATAATAACAAAATACAAAGCAAAATTTTATTTATTAAAATCAAACTAAAACCAAGTACCGTGGTGGAAGACTGTAATATCAAAGTAAATAGTTTAAGACAAGAACTCAAAGACTCTAAAGACAAATCCAAGCTCCAAAAATTCCTCATTCCCCAACTCCAAAATAGCCCAAGTATCAAAATGAAGTACTAATGATGTGTGATACATTACCACTTCCCAATTCTCAATAAAAAATCTACAAAAGAACCAATGTTCCAAAGAAAGTGTGAGTAATGAAACTCAGTTGATATTCCCCCAATGACTTCCCTACTCACACCATAATGATAGAACATGTCATCACATTAATATAAAATAGATTATATAAAAACGATTTTAAAATAATTTATACCCAAATATAAAAAAGTTACACTGTAAAATAGTTTTCTCGAAATAATTAAAAATTCCACGGAATTCTACCAAACATTGCTCTAAACCCATTTGATAAATCCAGCTTTTGGCATAATCTATTCCATTCCACATATCCACACATCTTCATATGCATGATTCATTATAAAAATTTTATACTCATGAGTGTTTTCTCATCAATATACCTAGTCATCCCAAGCTAATTAAATATCATGTGCCATTACACCATTGACTCTGAGCATAAAGTCCTATTTTAACAAACCTTGTAATGCAATATGAACACACCCCACCATGTATGTCCAAAAACCATTTCAAGGCCAAAACTACTTCAATTCAAAAAAAATTAATCAAAAAACCTTATATTGATAATATTTACAACAAAAAAAATCAGTAAAAAACATTTTATTGAAAATTATTTCTAAATAAATAAATTCCAAGATACCATTTTTAGAATCAACATTTTAAAAACTTTTAACAAATAATCTTTTATAATAATTAACAATTCCACAAGATCCAAAAACCATCACTAAAGAAGGTTGTGACCACAATTTGAACAAAAATTTCAAAATAAATTTCAATCACTTTAATCAATTTGAAGCTAATAATTCATTTTCTAAATAAAGGAATGAAGTGTGAATCCACCTACCTAGTGTTTTATGATAAATATGAAGAAGGACATGAAATATGCCAACAAAACTATGTTAAATCTCCACAAAATTGCCTTAGGTCTATTCCCCTATCATTAACCACGATAGATATAATAATATTGGAAAGAAAAAATACTAGATTTAACCACATCATATGAATATATAAAAATATGAGATAGATAGAAAATAATATTAGTAAAACCAATCAATAACTACCAAAAATGAAGGCTTACCGTTAGAATCCACCTTCAAATCCCCACGTGAAGCCTTTGGATCGCATTTGGATCAGTAGGAAATGCTTACATAGAATTTAAGAATAGATAATATCTAGTTACAGCCACATTGGGGGAAAACAGAGAAGTTAGATACTGAAAATTATGATATCCACAATTTTAGGATCTCATTTTAAACCTAGGTATCGTTAGTCATTCAGTTTAAAAAACTGTGTGCTAAATGTGTGAAGGATACTACCTCTAGGGTGAAACCACTAATGGTTGGATCACATGGTTTCTAAACCATGTGATAACCATGCCAATTCCCTCAATCCAACAAATCATCGATTTTCTTAAGCTTCTACATGGTTTGGACAAACCGTGCAAAACCCATGCACCTTCCCTTAAGACCTTGTCTCATTGTGTATGGTTTCTTATAGGTGTTTCATGGTTTTTCCAAACCATGTACCTAATTAAATCCCCCAAAACCATCCAATGGTTCCCTAAAATCTACCAAACATCACCCATATACTTTAAATATATAAAAATTATAAATTAAGGGTTACTTACTTGAAAATGGGGGGTGCTAAATTCTCCCCTCCATTGGTATATCCCTCTCTAGAAAGTAGAAAACATTGTTGCTATTAAGGAGTTTCAGCCATTTATATTTTATTTCCTTATCATGTTCCTAGGTCTCTTCCTGAATCTGAACATGTTACCATAAAACCCACATTAGAGAGTCGCTTTTTCCATGCTTGACATTTTCTTGCCAATCCACAATCTACACCTGGATATGTACCAATGATGCATCCCACTCTACTTCAACATAATCCCATTGAATTATATGATCAATATTCGGATGATAATTTTTCATCTAAGATACATGATACACATTGTGCATCATACTAAACCGTTAGGGAAATGACAACCTCACCGACCTATTCTATTATCTCAAAAGTGATTTTGTATCTAGGAGATAACCTTACCTACTTCCTAATATAACAATTTCTACGACATGGATAGATACTAAAAAACACATAATAACTCACCTTGAATGAAAATAGTCATTTAATATGATCCACATATTATTTTTGACAACTCTAATTTGTTTCCATTCATTTCCTGATCAACTGAATATTCTTCGTTTTCTTCTGGACAAGTCTCAATCAAACTAGTGAAGTCTAAAAAATTTCCACTCGAAAAAGTAGAGAACAATAGGTACTCCCATACAGTGCTTCAAACAGATCCATTTTTATCAGGGTTTGATAATTGTTGTTATACGAGAACTCCACTAATAGCATGTTCTATTCCCATGATCCAAACAAATCCATTATTCAAGCCCACAACATGTCTTCCAAAATTTTAATCATTCATTTGGATGACCCGTTTGTCTGAGGATGATACACCGTACTCATTTTCAACTGAGTCTCATGGGATTTATATAATTATTTCCATAAAAAAAATATGTAAACATAGGATCTCTATCTAGAACAATTGAAACAGGAATGCCATAAATCATTACCACTTCCCAAATATAGATTTTTGTAATGTTCTCTGCCATATGAGATTCACTAATAGTGATAAAGTGAGATTAATTTGTGATCCAATCCACTATCACCCATATAGAATCATGTTTTTAAACTATTCTTGGGAGACCTGTTACAAAATCCATAATTATCTACTCATAATTCCAAACAAGAAATAGGTCAAGACTACAACAAACCTACTCGTCAATAATTATCTTCAATAACATCATGACAAGTTATGAATCTCGAAACAAACATATCCATTTTCTCTTTCATACTGTTCCATAAAAACTATTCTTTCAACACCTTATATATCTTATGTATTCACAAATGATCAATCCATCTTGAATGGCAATAATCATAAAGTAGTTTTTACTGACAATCCATAGGCATGACCATCTGATTTCTAAACCACAAAACTAAACTCTCATGCAACCTCCATCACTCAATGGTCTTCCCACCATTGAGTTTTGAACTCATCACAATACATTCTAAATCGGACGACCATTCCTCTTTGACCACCATAGAAAAATTCAGTAAACATTGAAACTAGAATGGAAACAACAAATTCACCTCAGTCTTTACATTTCACATGCATGTCATCTAGGACTGACATCACTTACCACTCATCTAAAGCCTCTTCTGTGAACTAAGCATGTGAATTTCTGTTTAATTCTTTTTCCACTTAATTAAATTTACTCTTTGTATTCATGAAGTCAAATTCAAATATTTGGAGATAATGAATCAATATTATTTATCTCAAATTAAAATATATTTATGAGGAAATATGTTTCAATATCTTACGATCCATAAAAACACTAAATTTCTCCCCAATGATGTAATGAGACAGTGTCTTCAAAGCATGGACTACGACAACTAACTACACATCATATATTGTGTAGTTCTTATCATGAACTCATTGTTCTGGATAAGATGATGTTTTTGATAGTGGTATTTATTTGTTTCCTTTTGTTTTAAAATAATGAGGCTTGAAGAAAGTAAGTCACCTCACATTGAATTTAAGAAGATCGAATCCTAATTTGTTGGAAAGGAAGAATCGGAACCTACGATTCATGTAAGAAGAAAACAAGGACTGTTTTTTAGAGAAAATGGAGTCCGGTTTTCAAAAATAATGGAGTATGGTTTCCAGAAGTAACAGAGTCTACTTTTTAGTGGAATGGAAGTCTGATTTTCAGAGGAAACAGAGCCTGATTTTTAGTGTAAATTGTGTCTGAATTTTCAAATAACTGAATCCTTTTTTTTTATAATAGGAATGGAAGGCTTGGTTGTAGTAATGGATAATCTAATTAACTTTAATTATGATGTCATAAATTTTAATATTCTTGGTTATCTTTACTTCTCATAAATCTTAAGTTAATGTAAGAACTCATGATGCAATCTTGATCGTGGAAAGGAGGAATTGAAGAATTGTTACTGAGTAGAGACCTAGTACTGATAAGGTGGAGTGTTATATCGATTTTGTTCACAGAAGGAGTTAGGTGACAAGAAAAATAGTGCTAATGATAAATCATAGAATCCAGCATAGTGGTGATGATAAAGTTGCAAAATATTAAAGTAGAGGAAGAGCTAAGCTAAGCAAGGAAGAATCATGAAGTGCAGAGTTGTGAAGTATGATTCCAATAATCACTAAAAATAAGATACTGATGAAAGTAGAGTAAATAAGTTTGATTTCGATGGCCAGTGAAAAATATTTGTTGGTGGAAGAAGCAGTACCTATAGGAAAGTGGTTCCAAAAAAATGAAGCAATGCTAATGAATGGTGATGCCTAGAGAAAGGTTTCCCAAAATCAGGATGATCATACCCAAGATGATCAGAACCTAATATGTGTGTATCCAAAAAATACTCTTACTCTTGCTGTTCTAACTTCCCCTTCATATAGTGGGCCATGAAAATATAATTAGTATGGATTATAAGTTGGTGAATAAAATAGATTAACCATGGTGTTTCTCAAGTAGGTCATCAAGTGAAGTAAATAATAATCTCTCTCTTTGCCGAGTGGGTCAAGAGAAGTAAATAAGGAGTCTGTTTTATCAATTAATACAAGTAATACGAAAAGATAAGAAGGTTTATCAATGACCTTTTGAGGGGGGGGGGTGATCTTATCTTACAATATTTTGATTCAAATATGTTCTAAAGAGTCTGATTTCAAAAATAGCTTGGGATAATTGAAACATAATGTTCGGATCCTTGTAGTTCTATCATATGTAATCAGTCTTAGAAATTGATGTCTAAGGAAGAGGAATTAGAGGCTATAGAAGCTTCCAAAAGAATCAAGAATTGTTGACAATGTTAGTTTTTCCTCGGAATTTTATAGGGAAATAAAAATATATGAGTAATTGGGAAAACATGTTTGAAATTCACACCTAACATTTTTGGGACACCTATAAAAGGTGAGAGAAAGTACATTATAATGTTGATGCCTGACATGGAGTATTGTTCATCGCATAAGAGAGAGAACCTCCAAGTGTTCATATGGATAAAGTGATTCTATCTGGATTTGAATATTTTACATCGGGTAGGATGTTGTGTTCAGGTGTTTGCATTATAGGGATAAGATAAGTGGAATGTGATTTTCGTATCGGGATGTGCTAATAGAAACATGAATTTTGTACTAGATTTCACCATATTGGGTTTCTCAGACTGAGGATGAATTGGAATGGATTTTTCTTACTATTTTTGACTGTGTTGATAATTTTCAGACAGTTGATGATCTGATCTGAGTGTCAATTTACTCAGGGTTTGATGTGGTGCCAATTTAGTTGTATTTGGAGAATCAGATTCAAGAGGAGTAGAATGGGAAATTAGAATCTATGTTTCTTAAAATAAGTCCATGAATTTTTTACCTTTATTTTTGGTAAGAAATTTAATAATTCTGTTACACTTTTAGAATCTTGTTGTGGTTAAAATAAGTGCATATAACATAAGTTTTCACCAAAAGAAGTTTAAGTTACCCTATTTTTCTAAGGGGGTGCACATTCACTATTGGGATTATTTCAAATTGCTACAAGAGTGTAAGGGTACATCCTACTCATTGTAATCCAAGTATTGATTTCTAGTGGATTGTGTGGTACTAGATTATTTCCAACCATACTGAGGATATAGCTATTATTATTGAATAATGAACCTTTTAATACCTTTGTTCATATAGAAGTGTTTTTGTTTGTACTTTTAGTATGAAATTGAATCATCAACAAGAGGTTAGGGTTATTTCAATTAAAAAGGAACTTAAATGAGAAATAGTATCATTAATTCACCCCCCCCCCCCCCCTCTCAGTGATACATTACAATGATTGGGCACTTTTAAGTGGTATCAGATCAAATTTTACCTTCACTTTTCTTCTTGATGAAGAACTTGAACTATGTGAAAAATAAATGTATTATGATCTCTGATGTAAAGAACTTTCATATATGGAAATATATAATTTTTTTATATCTTATTTCTATCATCTATGATGTTTTTGAAGCTAAAACAGTTGGGTTTCCTCAAATTGTTGATAAATCTCAACTTACACATGTTGATAAGTGGTATCTTGAGAATTTTGGAAGGGCCAAGAATGCTATATTATCATGACTTTCTAAATTTTATTTCTTGAGGGTTAAATGTATTTCCATATCCAAGGGTATATGGGAAAAACAGAAGAACATATATTAAGGAAATAAAAAAGTTATGAAGGAAAAGCTTCAAACCTAGAGGTTAAAGTATGAAGACATGAATATGTATGATCATGAATCTATTGGGAATTTATTTAACAGGGTGAATGGTATTGTAACTATCATCACATGTCTTGGTGATAAGCTGGATGAAACTAAAGTTGTTCAAAATATCTTGAAAATCCTACCTAAAAAATTAAATGCAAAAGTTTCTTAATTAGAATATAGAGATCCTGAAACATTATATCTTTATGACTTTTATAGAACTCTTATTACTTAAGAAATAATAAGAGAAATGTTTTTGAAGAGGAAGACACAAGTTGGTATAGAAATGTCTTTCAAGGATGAGAAGATGGATAACTAGAAGAAGATTCTTATCAAAGAAGAACATGGTGATTCCAACTCAAAAAATGATGTATGTAAAAATATTAATGATTTTGTATCATTGTTTTCAATGAATGTGAAAAGAGGTATCGGGAAATACAAAGGAAACTTCCCTTAAAATGTTTTGAATATAGAGGCATTGGTCACATTATAGCTAATTGTCCTGGAAGAGAGAATGAAGAATGTAGTGATGAATAATAAATAAACACAAGAAGATCCTTGAGGAAACATGGTTCTAATGGAAATTTAGGAATATAAAATAAATTTTTTAAAAACAAAAGAAGAATTTTCTTATCGAAAGATGAAGAAGAAGAAGAAGAAGAAGAAGAATGAAGTGATTCTAATTTTGAAAGATTAGTTGATTATGAAAATGAAAATACCTTCATTGCAATGGTGAATGATGAAGAATATGGAAGTAGAAGTTCTAAAAAAAGAAGAAACACTACATGAAATACATTTGAAATAAGATTTGAAGGAATGTCTATGAAAGATCAGAAGACTTGAAAATCAAAGCAAGAAGTTGGAAGATGAAAGATCTTCAACATGAAATCAGGAATTTTTTTCTGATGAGAAAGATAATATTATAAAAGAGATTGATGATCTAAAGAAGACTCTTGAAGATAAGAAGACTTGTAATGAGCATCTAGATTTCAAGCTATATGAAAAAGAAGAAGAGTTGGTGCTTGTTCAACAAAAAATCGTAGGAGATGAATTGAGAAACGCAAGCTCTCAAAACTCAACCACTGAGGTAAGTGAATGTTCTCAACATGTGAATCTAGATATGGTTCAAAAAAAGATACCTTCAAAGAGTGATAAGAACAATGGAGTTTTTTTGTAAATAAGTATACTGTGAAAGTTTTTTATGTGGCCAAGATAAATAATACTAGAAATTCTGAAGACTTGAGGAATCCTAAGTCCAAGAATGTCTTGAAACGATATGAATATAGGAAAGTTTCAAATACTTCTTATTCCATTAAATTTTTTGATAACAGAAAGGTTGGTGGATCAGAAACAAATGAAACAAAAGTTTCTAGGAATCATATCCTTGATCAGTACAAAGGTCTCAGAGGAAGATACACTTTCTATGGGTACTATTGGTATTTTTGTGGATTTGAGCATACATCATTTATGTTTTGGTTTAACGAACAACATTATTATTATCCCATAGGTTATATAATCTATACATTGAGGGGGGATAAATCCTATCAAATAAATAAGAATGAGAAGTATGCTGAAAATATTTTTGAGAAGAATGGAATAAATATTGAGAATAGGTTCTCACCCTTGGAAACTATATGCGAGAGATTTCAACAACCTAGAAATATTTTGAAAGAATGTCTTTTCTTGTTACTAGAACAAAAAAAGATTCCTAATTATCAGATTCCAAACGTGAAGAAGGAAATGAAAAAATAAACATCTCTTTTTGTTTAAATAGCTTTGAAAGCTGAATGTGGAGAACGACCCTAGATACATGATAGTGGGAAATCCTCACACATGATAGGAAACATAAAGTTGTTTAATGATGTGAAAGATCTTAAAAAAAAGTCACTAAAATTTTTAAATGATGAATCATTGGAGATCAATGGTGTTGGGTCATCCACCATTGGGAAGGAAAAAATGAAATCCATGAAAACAATTAATATTGATGGGTTAAAGCATAATATACAAAGTGTTTCACGATTGTGTGATGAGGGTAACAAAATTTTCTTCAAGAAAGATGTGTTTTTTATAAGAGGTGGAGAAGATGGGATGATTGATACAAGATTCCAATATAGGAAAGGGGACTTGTTTCAGGTTGGTGATTCAAAAAATTCTTATTACAAGAGCATGGTGGAAAAAAATCACTTGTGGAAGAAAGGATTTGGACACATGTGTCATAGAAACATGAGAAATCTATCTAAAATAACCAGTGTTTGTAATATCCCTATTTTCTCATGAAGAAGAGATTGTTTATACACTATCTTCAAGAAATTTATGATTAAAAATGTTGTGTATAAAAAAGTTGATATTTTTTCAAAACAACCCATGGTGATGATATGTTATGATATTTGTGGGCCAATGAGAAAATAATAAAAAAAATGGAGATAATTACATCATCACTTTCATTTATGATTTTAATCACATTACTTGTGTTATGTTCATGAAACAAAAATTATATGCTTTGAAAATGAATAAATGTTTCAGAAGAATTTCTAAAAATGAATGTGAGTATCCTATGAAGAAGTTGCGAACTAATAATGGTGGTGAATACTGAAGTGAAGAGTTTGAAGAATATCTTGAGAAACATGGAATTCATTATGAGTAACATTCCCCATATACACCACAAAAAAATGGGTTTTCTGAAAGAATGAAAATAATCTTGGTGGAAATGGGAAGAACTATGTTACTTGAACATGGCCTTTCTCATTACTTTTGGAGGAAGTCCATGAGTACTACTGATTATATTAAGAACTTGTGTTTCTATATGACTCAATAAGATATGACTCAATATAATTTTCTTTATGGAAAAACTCCAAGTCTGAAGCATGTTAGTTTTTTCTGGAGTCCATGCATTATAAAGAAGAAAGGTGGAAGTTATGGTAAGTTCAAGAAGAAAGGTGATGATCGAAACATTATTAGCTATACTCTGGAAGGTAGAGGTTGCAGATGCTTCAACAAAGAAACAAATAGAATATTTGATTCTGCTGATGTGAAATTTATTGAAAGAAATTGTATATAAGAACTTTATGAAACACAAAAGAAAGTTAAGATACATGAAGAAGATAATTCAGAGAAGAAGACAGATCAAGAATAATAATCAGACTCACCTATTTCTAGTGATGAGGATGTTAATCGGATGTCTTATCCTATGATGAGAAAATAAGTGGAAGTTCAGAACATAATTAATAATCAATATTATAAGGTTCAAACCAGAATAGCAATTAGAGTCATTACACATACATCATTATATTCTCCAGTGGAACCAAATGATGTGAAAGAAGATTTTGAGCATCTAGAATGTTTTCATGACATGAATGAATAATTGGATCATATTGGAAAGAAAAATACATGAGAACTCATACCTAAGCCTAAAAAAACATTATTGGCACAAAATGGGTCTTTCGTAACAAGATGAATGAATAAGGTGAGGTTATAAAAAACAATTCATGATTGGTTTGAAAAGGATATTCTCAAATTGAAGGAATTGAATTTGATAAAACCATTTCTCTGGTGTTCAGATTGGAAATTATAAGAATATTTCTTATTATTGCTACACAACGAGGTTACAATACGTTTCAAATAGATGTTAAATATGAATTCATGAATGTTGATCTTGAAGAGGATGTTTATATTTAAAATCCTTTTGGATTTGTTGTTAGAAAAGATGAATGTTATGTTTTCAGGTGGAATAAATCATTGAATGGACAGAAACTAGCTCCAAGAGCATGGTATTCCAAATTGGATACTTGCATAAGGAATATAGACATCAATAAAGTAAGAGTGGATATCAATTTGTATGTTATAGAAATTCATAATCATTCCATCATTTTGATAATTTATGTTGATGATATTATATTTTCTGGGAATGATGAATGAAGTTGTGAGAGATTTAATGAAGAAATAAAGAAGGATTTCAAAATTTTCATGTTGGGAGAAATGAAAAACACTCTTGGGTTACAAATCTTGAAAAATAAAGAATACATTTTTCTTTATCAAGAAAGTTATGCTAAGGAAATTATTAAAATCTTTGTCATGGAGAGTTCAAAACCTTTTCCACACCCATTTCATAAGGAACAAAGTTAATTAAAGATGATGAATGTAAGGAAGTTGATTAGAAATAATATTGGAAGCATATTAGATGTTTTTTTTGTTTTATAGCCTCAAGACCTAACATTGTTTTTGTTATTACCTTATGTGTAAGATTTTTGAGTGATCCTAAAGAATCACATATTATTTTTGGAAATGAATCTTAGATAAATCAAAGGCACAATAGAATTCAGAATCAAGTATTGTAGCTTAGATAACATTGACATTTTTTGTTATTCAGATGCATATTGGGTAGGAAATGTTGATGATAAAAGATACACTTCTGGTGGAGTGTTATTTATGGTAAATAATTGTGTAAGATAACATTAAAAGACAAAAATTTAGTAAATCCAAGTATAGTTGAAGCTGAGTATGTTGTTTCGACTCAAGCTGCTACTCAACTTATGTGGATGAAAACTCAGTTTGAAGATTTACATGTTAATGTGATGTTACCCATGAGTTTGGGGTGTGATAATCAAATCACAATCAATCTCCCTAGGAATCCAGTTAAAAATTCTCATTAGAATCATATTGATATTAAATATCATATCATCAAATATCATGCGGATAAGAAGGAATTAAATCTTGATTATGTTGCAACATTAGAACAAGTTGCGGACATTTTCACAAAACCCATACCAAAGGAATCATTCTGAAAATTGAGTTTGATCATGGGTGTATAACCTATTTCACATCAAGGATAAACTATTTTGTTCCATCCCCTCTCTATTCTTACCTTTGGATTGTTTTTTCATGGAGACAATTGTAATGTTTTGTAAATCTATGGTATAAAAAATAGAGTTGTGGGTAAGTTGTGAATTCAGGATTGGATTGTGTGTGAACTATTATCACTATTTTTTAGAGTGTTTATAAGAAATAAATTCTTGGTTATCTAGGAATGTCTAAGAAGAGGAGTGTTAAATAAGAAGTTTTCATAATAACTACTTTTGGACAACATGGTTTTTCTATCAATGATTCTTGTTTCCTATAATGATTTTTCTCACGTAGGCTTAGAATTGTGGATAAGTAATCTATTTCATGAGGTTAAAATTTTTGGTGAATTATGAAAACATGGATGAAAACAAAATCCAAAGGGGGAGATTGTTAGGGCCAAGATGATGTTAAAGATGTTGGTCTTCATGTTTTGTCTTTTGTTGTTAAATAAGAAGGCCTGAGAAAGGAAGTCACCTCAATTTTCATTTAAGAAAATAGGATCTTTCTTTTTGAGAAAGGAAGAATCAGAACCTACACTAAATTTAAGAAAAAAACTGAGTATATTTTACAGAGAAGAAGAATTTTGATTTCTAAAAGAAATGGAGTCTAATTTTCAGAAGAAAAAAAGTATGATTTTTAGAGGAAACAGAGTCTGATTTTCAGAGCAAACAGAAGCATTATTTTCATACGAAACTGAGTTTGATTTTTAGAAGAATCAAAGCCTATTTTTTGAGAGAACCAGAATTGAAGTATTGGTTTTGGTAATGGTGATTCAGATTCACTGCGACTATGTTATTTTAAATATGATGATGATTTTCTGATTTTTCCTTCTCATAAATCATGCGATAAGGTAAGAACTCATGATTAAAGATTGATCGATGAAAGGTGGAATAGAAGAATAATTACCATTATCAGAGTTCGTAATGATAAGGCGAAGTGTTACATTGATGTTGTTTTCAGAAGCAATCTGGTTCTAAGAAAAATATTGTTGATGATAAAGCATGGAATCAAGTATAGCGATGTTGATGAAGTTTGCAATTATTGAAGTAGATGAAGAGATGAGCTCAGCAGGGTGGAATCAGGAAGAGAGGAGTCAAGAAGTCTGATTATAATAATCACTAAAAAACTAATGATGATGAAATATGAGTCATTATGAGTGATGATTATGGCCACTAAAAAAGAGATGCTGGTTGGAGAAGTGGTACATAAGTGAAAGTGGTTCTGAGATGAATGATGTTGTGGTAATGGAAGGTGATGCTAATAGAAAGGTTGACCAACATCAGGATGATTATACCCAAGATGATTGAAACCACTGATGACCATATCCAAAAAGAATCTTACTCTAGTTGGTATAACTTTTCCTTCATCTAGTGAGTCAATAAAATAGAATAAGTATGCCTTACAAGTGGGTCAAGAGAAGATAAAAGCCATGGTGTTTCTCATGGGGGTTAATTGAATTAAAGAGGAAGCTTTCTATTTTCCAAGTGGATCAAGATAAGTAAATAAGAGGTATGTTTTCATAGTTATAAAAAGTAATAAGAAAGAGATTTAGGTTGCTTAATGACTTGTTGAAGGGGATTTGAACCTATCTTACAATATTTTTATTGAAATCTATTTTAAAGAGTCAGATTCAAAAAATGGCATGGGGGTATCAGAACCTAATGTTTGGATCCTTATGGTTTTGCTAAATATAATCATTCTTAGCTATCAGAGTCTAAGGAAGAGTATGTAAATACTTTAAAATCTTCCATAATAATTGAGAATCATTGACATATTCAGTATTTCATTGAAATTTTAGAGGGAAATGAAAATTTGTGAGTATGCAAGAAAACATGTTTGAAATTTCATACTAACATTTTTTGGGACACCTATAAAAGAATATAGAATGTAAATTATACTGTAGATGCTAGACATAGAGTACTTTTCATCATGGAGGACAGAGAAGATAAAAGTTTTCATAGAGAGAAAGTGATTTCGTCTATATTATTTTGAATATTCTACGTCGGGAAGGATGTTGTGTTCAGCTATTTGTGGTATAGTTATAAGCTATGAAAAATGTTATTATAGTACTGGGATAAGCTTATTGGGTTGGTAATTTTGTAATGGCTTTCACCATAATGGGTTTTTTGGACTAAAGAATAATCGAAACAGAGTTTTCATACTAGTTTTCATTGTACTGGGAATTTCTGGACTGATGAAGATCTGATATGAGTTTCAGCGTACTCAGGGTTTGTTGTGGTGTTGATTCAACTGTATCTGGAGAATCAGATTCCAGAGGAGTAGAAAGGGAAATCAGACTCTACATTTTTTAAATTAAGTTCAAGAATTTCTTACCTTACTTATGGGTAAGAAATTTAAGAATTATGTTACACTTTTATGAACTTGTTGAAGTGAAAATAAGTGAAAGTTACATAAGTCGTGACAACAAGAATTTGAAGTTAACCTATTATGATAAGGGGGTGAACACGCACTAGTGGGACTATTTCCAAGTGATACACTAGTGTAAGGGTATTACCTACTCATTGTAACCCAATTATTTTTTCTTGTGGATTGTATGGTGCTGGATTTTTTCAAACCATACTAAGGACATATCTATTTTTACTTAACAGTGAACCTTATAAATACCTGTGTTCCTATGGATGTGTGATTTTTTGTGTTTTCAATATTAAATTTAATCTTTAAAAAGATGATAAGTTTTTTTCAATTTAATGGGAACTTAAATAAAAATATATTCGATGATTTACCCCCTCCCCCTTCCAGTGACACATTACACTGTTTGGGAACTTTCACTCATAACTTTCTTGATCCATATGAAACAAAATAATTTCCTTACATGAGAACGCATCCCAAACCTGATTCCAAAGCATCAAAATACACCACATACCCCTGTACCATATTCCAAAAAACTTCATGATCGGTGTGGATGTACGGATAATTTTATGTTCTTGAAAGGACTTCTAGAATTACTCATTCCATTCGAATGGAACATTATTCTTTGTAAAAGCTATCATGGGTGAATCTAGTCATGTAAAATCATGAAAATATCATCAGTAATAACTAGATAGACTAACAAAGCTTCGTATATCAAAGATCTTCTTTGGTGGTTTCCAAGCGATAATCGCTTCAATATTTTCTAGATCCACAAAAAACTGTTTTTCAGATGGAATTGGATCGGACTAGTCTCTGAGAGGAGATAAATTATAAACTCTGATTCGATCATAGGTGAAGCCCAAATAAATTTTTAGGAAACAAATATGGGAACTGATCAACTACTTTTGGAAAACTATTATTCTCAATATCATCCATCGATGCTGAAGACAACCCCGCCAACTGGTATGATATTGTTCCAACTATCAGTTCCAAAAAACCAAATTTACCTTTCATTATATTCGAGTCCACTCAAAAGAGATTCTTGATTCCACATTTAGTTGTAAAACTAGCCATTTGGTATAACAGTCGATATGAGCAAAGAACATTTTCAACCAATCAATAACCAAAATTATATAAAACATATCTATCTCAAGCATTGATAAATCCCGTATCAGATGAGTTTCCTTGTCTTTTATATAAAATACACTAGAAACAAAGGATCGACACTAACTTTGTCCTAGAATCACTATGGATAGCTCTATTCTACTGATGAGAGGTATTTCAGTACCCTCATCTCATTGAAGCATACAATGTCTATGAAAAATGAGAAGTTTCCCAAACACCCAACCTTGGAGCATTTTGATAATAGTGATGAAGATTCCTCATCTGGTTTTTATTTGGTATTCTCTAGGTGGTCCAATAAATTCTTGCTTTATGTCATCAAACTAAACACATTGAAAACATACATATTGGTTCTTTGGTCTTGGAGGAAGATTTACTTATCATTCCATTGGATACTAATTCATTCTCCCACCTAGCAAAAAGGTGTTCCTTTTCCTCTTGCTCGTAGTATTAGAGTTCCCACTATTTCCCATGGGTTTTAATATAATTCATCCTACCATAGCTCATGAGATATCTTTTTTAGCTATTATCTCTCTATTAAATATCTCTATATAATTTGTAATATAGAGAAAAAAAATCTTGAATTTAATCTCCATTCTCAATTCTTATTTAATTATGTGTCCCTATGAGGATGCACTTGTAGAAACCTCAGGTGAAAATAGCACTAAATTGATTAATGTATCCATACTCCAGGGTAGAAAATTTTCCTTATTAAATATGAATAAGTCTATCATTCATTGAATTATGAATGTTTGAGGATAGAATTTTTTTTAAACAATTCCTCAAAATCATCCCATGCACGTTCATGATCTAATTTATCCTGAACGGATAAATCCCATCGCTAGCATGCAAGATCTTCCGAAATGTAAGTTGACAGATTAAATTTAAACTCTATAGGTATTCTGATGAAATTGAAGAAATAATTCATTCTATTTAGCCACACTTTCACTTTCTCTAGTTCAAAATCATCCTGAAAGGTGGGTGGATTCTTTTTCTAGAATTATATGGAATTATCCACTTTCCTTATCTCATCCCTCTTGTTCTTGTAGTCCCTAACCTAAAATGATCTAACAATACTCTAAACCATCTGTTAGTTTCCATGTGGCCTAGGTTCAACCACATTCTTAGTAGCTTCCTCTTATTGGTTCAAACGATTCCTACTGGGTTCCATTTTCTATACAAACAAAAAACTCCCTAAGTCTCACTCTCTATCAATAAAAGGATTAACAAATTCAAATTATACCACATTACAATATCACAACATTGCCTTGAAAAATCAACCTTTTCTACATTGAACCATTTATTAAAAAATATAAAACTTATGAAAATCAAATTATTTTCATAATATCACACTCATTCTCTATTCAAAATCTCATAATTGAAAAAAAAATCAACATTTTTCAAAAATCAACTCATTGCACCAAATCTTACTCAAAATTAAATATACCTTCATAGTGGGAAGTCATTCATCTAATTCATGTCATGATAGTATCATTGGATAAACCTATGATAGTGAGATTCTAATTCCTATAAGTGTCTCTAAAACACTTATGTACCCAACTCCCTCATAACTTGAAGTTCATCAAAAAAATGTTAGCTACATCTTTTTATGCTCTACATTTCATGTTATGATAATCCTACTCCTTTAAATGATCCCAAATCAAGGAATATACCAGAATCAATTAAACTCCAATACCAAAAACCAATACATATTCAAAGACCCACCAAGACATAAACCAATTATTCCATAAAAAAGGTACCAAGAAAATAGCACTTATCTCAAAAAAAATTGCACTGGCCAAATTGATACAACTTGTAATGTCCTTCCCCTTTCCATTTCCTTGAAAAGGTGGTGGAACATTACTTGTATTTAACAGACATCCCCAAGATTCCAAATTATGTATATAAATACCGAAGGGATTGAATACATTCGAGGATTATTTTTCCTTTAAGAATAAAAAACTAACTAGAAGATCCATCAAAAACAAACCACTCTCTGATGTATGATAAAAATGAAAGAGAAATCACAATTTAATTTTTAAAAATAAAACTAAAACCAAGTAGCACAATTGATGACTACAATATAAAATCAATAAAAGAATAAAAAAATTAGAGACTTTGAAGACTACTCTGGGCTCCAAACATGCTCCATGATCCAATTCCACAACAACCCAAGTATCACGAAGTACTTCTAAATATGTTTGATACTTTACCTTTTCCCATGTATTGATAAAAACCATTTTAAAATGAAACAAAGTGAAAATGTAAGGATGTGTAATGAAAATCAGTAAATATTCTCTAATGACTTCCCTACTCATTCCACTAGGATTGAACATGTCATCACATTTAAATAAAATATTTTATATAAAACAATTTCAAAAACAGTTTATAGCAATTTATAAATAATTTCCATTATAAAAATGTTTTCTCAAATAAATAACAAGTTACATGGAATGAAATAAAACATTTTTCTTAATCAATCTCAAAAATTCCACTTTTGACATAATCCATTCCATTCCACATATCCTCAAATTTAAAAAATCATGATTTGTTATGATAGTTCCATACTCATGAGCAGTTTCTCATTGATCTACCAAGTTTTCATAGCGTAATTAAATAGAAAGTGCCATTAAACCTTTGGAACTGATCACAAGATTACTTTTCAACCAAGCCCTATAATGAATTATGAACACTCACCATAAAGTATTCCAAAAAACCATTTCAATTCCAAAACTACATAAATGCTGAAACCATTTCAATAAACAAAACTTTTTATTGAAAACCTTTCCAAAAAAACATTTCAATAAAATAAAACTTTTATTGTAGCCCTTTTATCAATCAATCAAAACAAAACAACTATTTTTAAAATCATGATTTTAAAACCATTTAACAAAGCATCTTTCACAACAATTCACAATTCCATAAAATCCAAAAATCTTCACTAACGAAGGTTTCTACCATGATTTTCACAAAAATAACCAAATAAATTTCAATTAATTTGATCAATTTGATCAATTTGAAACTAAGAATTCAATTTATAAATAGATAAGTTTATATTGAACCCAATTTCCCCAGATTTCATTAAGATAACCCTAAACAATACAAAACATTCCAACGAACACAAATTAAATCTCAACGAGCCCACCTTAGATATGTTACCCAATCATAAAACAATCTAGATCAAACATATTTCACATCAATAATATTATATATAACCACATTGGATGTAGATATATGAAACTGATATAGATATAGAATTGGATCTAGGAAAACCCATCAAGAACTACAAATAATGAAGTATTACTACAATAATTTGGTTTCAAATCACTAAGAGAAGCCTTTGGATCACCTCCAGTTCGATAGAAGAATATTCCTTAGCCTTTGGGATGGGTTAATATCGAGTTAGGGACACATAGAAGGAAAAATGATGGATTTATAGGACAAAACATATGAGATCCACAATTTTAGGATCCCACTTTTAAATCGTACATAGCTAATTACATGGTTAGGAAAGCCATAAACTTATCATTTTTAAGATACTTCCTTAAGGGTTTAACCTCACATGGTTGCCTCACTTGGTTTCAAAACTGTGCACCAACTGTAGAAATCCCCACAATCCAAAAAAATCAGGATTTATCTTAGGCTATTATATGGTTTGGACAAACCATGTGAAGCTCATGCACCTTCCCTTTATCCCCAATCTCGTTGTGCATTGCTTCTTGTGGGTGTTGCATGGTTTTCCCAAATCATGCACCAACACTTCATAGGAATAAAGTCCCCTAAAACACTCCAAAAGTTCTCCAAAATATCACAAACATTATCCATATAGTTTACATACCTAAAAAATAATAAGCAAAGTGTTACTCAGAATAGGGGGTGCTATAATTACACTATGACTCCTTCATATTTCTGTATGATACTTACCCTTTTAAAAATGTTTCTTTATGTTGGGATCTCTAACATATCCTAACCCAATGAGACTTAATTAGGGTTTTTTTAAGCTCAGAGTTACACCCATAGACCACCTTCAATAGTATAATGGATGGTAACTAACACTAAGTAGGCATATCACACTATATGGGAAGTGTTAGCCTATATCAACCAAAAAAGGACGCATATATCGATTAAGTAAAAATGTAATAATAAATAGCACTATAAATGAATAAATATGAATAACTAAACTATATACAACTTTTTAATGAGATTAAAAAATATTTGTATAATGCCACATTAGAAATAAAAATGAACTACATATCCCAAAATCTATAGAATCCAATAGATATGAGCCACTGGGGAGCTCCTCCTCACTATTTATACTTCTAGAAATATCTTTAGTCACAATGGCCATCTACACATTCAAAAAATACAATTCTTTGTCAAAAATCACAAAGAGATACCCAAAATTATCTCTGAACAAGACAAAACAACTCTATATTTACCAATACAATCATTGAAACTTTCCATCTTCAATTAAGACAATCCATGTGTGCACAAAAATACCATTTAAGGGTTAGTATAATCATTCCCAATATTATTATTCAAAAAAAAAATAAAGACAAAAAATAGGTTATTTAAAACCACGATAGTGTAACTAGTAGGAAGATAGATGAAGGTAATCAAGATATTCCCATTAACTAGAATTTTTAGTACTGTAGATTAGTCCCAATTATCTCAACTCCAACCCAAGATGGTATGAATACCATTTAAAACTAGTGATGTTTTCATTCCAGAAAGTTTAATAATTATATAGTGGATTTATCATCCATTCATTAAATCACATGGAAACCAATGGGTTCATGGAGAGACATGAAACTTGAAGCATCTAATCTACCCAAACTATCAAAGTTTAACATCATAACCAAAAACTATAAAATATAACCCATTCCTTGATAAATTATGTACCTAAATTGAGGGGGTGGGGATTATTATAACTATTCCAAGAAAACTATAAATACAATGATGTATTTCTTAAAAACCATATGGAATTTAGAACACAAACCAAGGATAAATTTTGTCTAGGGGATTATTATTCCCCACTACAACAAAAACCAATGATATATGTCAAAAAATTTCACATCATGGAAATTGATGTACAAAAACCACACCTTATTGAGTTAAAAGTATCAACAAATGTGGATAACTAACACCAGGGGAAGACCCATGCCTCAAGTTGTTAAAACCTGGTAGGGGTGGATCTAACTTCATAGATAGAATACACGTACCCCAGGTTTCACATAAGAGATAGGCACAACATAACAAAGGTGGGAGGAAAATAATTTAACTCCATTATAAAGATAAGATATTTTGTTCTCACTATGTAGCACCAAATAGATGATGGGGTAGTACCAGACCCCATGAATGACCTGATCATTACACATGAATTTATTCACTGACCCCATAGAGCTAAGTCATAGAACTATCAATATCTCCTTGATATTTTACTTGAATACTCAAAAAACTATTCCAATGTGGTCTATGTGGAAAAATAAAATGGATAGGTCATTTAATTTCCAAAATCATATACCCATGGAAAAGGGTCTAAAAACCACACCAAAAAGGAGAATACATGCCACGTGGTGGGTCTCAAGTGTGCCACGTGGAATTATGGGGTGGGTGGATTCAACTAGCTTGTAATGTGGTATATCACACATGGTGTGGCATTCAGGGTTATGGCTCTCACATTCATATTGTGTGTTCCACCCCACCCTTGGTCAGGTCATGTGGACCCAACATGGATAGGATGGGTCGGCCCTACTAGCCACTTTTCCTACTTGTCCCGCCCTGATACTACATGAAAAGACACCCAATTTCAAATTCATGTGGATAAAATGAATGTTATTAAGGTGTATAAGTCATTCCAACACAATATCGTTCCCATCATTCTCCACTCAATACACCACCTTGGCCTCTGACCACTATCGAGTTCAACTGTTGTCTCGTGCTACATCATGACCATCACAATCACAGCCTCTCCTCATCAAGGGGATCCACCATATTCCTCCTTATACACTTTTTTCACCATCTTTACTAACCTATATTATCCAGTCCACTTCATTATAATTCAATATCATCAAACTCATGTGGCCTCCAATCAAATTATCCTTCTCTGTTCAGGTCAACCTCTCTAGATCATGTATTCCTTTGTCACAGTCTCTCTCTATTATCCATGACCATCTCTCGTCTCCTATATCATACATGCCATAACTACCACCATGAATTTCTAGGGTTGTAATCCCATTATTCAAATTTTATAATAATGAAACGTGAGTGATTGAGAGTGGGTACAGATAGAAGATAGAATATGGGGGATAGGGCTAAAAATGAGCATGTTCATTATTAATTTTTCAATGGGTTTTCCCGAGAGAAAAAAAAGAATGTTTGGAAGAAATAATTCTTCCCTAGAATTACTATGGTTTAAGGGATTATATCCATGAACATGGTTTTTATAATTATAATGGGTATTATAGAAAATAAAAATGTATTCATAAATTCTAATCAATAATAATGATCACAACGAAATCATCCATGAATAATATTGATTTCAATCCATAAATTTGAGACAAAATTCATGAAGGAAGGGGAAAAGAAAGTATTAAAATTCTACCTCAGTATTGGATCAATCATTGATAAAGATCACTTCTATTTTAACGTCAATCCTTGAGAGTTTCATAAATATCCTCCCAAAAATATCACCATATATTATCAATCCCAAATTCTAGTGTTTATTCTGGTTACCCCACTATTTGGTGATAATGAAATATAAATAGACATGATGTTTGGAAATAGTTTTTGATTCCAAAAAAATATTAATTAAAATAATTTCCCCTTTTTAATAAAATAAATTCATCCAAAATTGTAAAACCATAAAAAGGTGATGAGAATGAATGTTTTAACATCCCTAGGTTAATCCCCCATTTCAGATGCAACTATTTTCTTGTATTTTCCACCTGAGACCTCATTTCAGATATATAATCAACTCATCACATATATGAGCACATGGATTAGAAATAATATATTTTATTTAATATATTATTATTGAGTCCCCATAATGATCAAAACCTTGTGATAGATCATCCTAGTTGTAAACACTACCCCTTAGAATTAGAAGAATGATAAATTAATATTTTTGGACATTTACTGGCATAAATTTATAATTTTAACCCTGGGGAGGTTCTATGACTCTAAATGTAATAACTAAGCTATGTACTGGTCATAAAATATTTGGTTCATTATATTCTCCAAACATTTGGTTCTCTTCATTATTGAAAATAAAACAATGTTGGGTTTTGAATATGGAAATCATGAAACATCCTTGTGTGGAAAAAAATACACCATCGCATGCACCTTCTTCACCCATTGATTTCCAAGTTCTAAGTAAAATCCATACATAACCACTCAAGAACATCATATTTCATCTATAATGATTCCATCTCCATACCATCCTAAAACAATAAATAATAGAAATTATGCATCAACTCAAGGAATGAATTTCTAAGCCTCTACACATGTAACATTTTTATATAAACTTAATTCATCTAAATGGGATGAAGTAAGCCCAAGAGCCATTGAAAGATTTCAAAAAAAAAATTTAGATAAGGTTGTCTGTGTTGAGATAATTTCACTCCCCAACATTAAATACAATTTTATATGACTTTTTCATGACAAAAATTAATCCACACCACATATATATACTAAGAACGTTACTAGATTCCACAATAGAATTTGTAGAGATGCAAGGTATCATGCTACTATCAACCAATTTTTTGTTCCATAGTCAACATCTACCAACCACACACAGTCACCATAGTTTCTATTCCATATAATAGAAACTGTAGATCTATTTCATAAGCATTCTTGACAATCCTCCTTCTACATCTCGACCTCCAACAAGTTTTCATCCACAATCATAGATAGACTTGTTGTGTTTTTATCACACCTTTTCAAAAGCTACCAATGAGGACATGTAAAATGCCTACTCACTCTCTCAGTGCTCTTGGAACTCCCAAGGTTTCTCTTTACCCATCCTCCTCGGGCTTTGTGGTCCTATTCAACGGAGATGGTACTCCTCGGTCCTCCTGGTTATGCATTCTGCTCCTTTTCATACTCTCAATTTCCCCCTTCTCGACTAAATCTGCTCACTAGTGTGAATATCATATGTTGCACATGACCTCTATTTTTTCCTAACCCTATGCATCCGACCTCCATTTTGGGTTTTTGTGCTCATTCATCAGGAAGTTTGGGTCAGCGTCGGTGGCGGCATCTGTTGTCCTTATTCTCCACTGCCCTTGATAGCCAACCCATCATCCTCCACTCCATCTTTTTCGGGTTCGATGTAGGATTTCGTCCAACATGGGATAGTGTTTCAGGGGGGCTAGTGGTGACATCAGTTTATGTTCTTCATTGAAGCTATCATTTTCTTCTCTTATTTTTGGATCCTTTATCTTTTGGGTTTAGTGATTCTTCTTGGTTAAGCATTCCTCTTTTTTTTTTTGCTCAACTTTTTTTGCCTTGATTGTTTCTTGTTGCGGATTGGTGTTTGAATTGGTGATATTGTGTTGGGTTCCTTCTTAATCAGAGAGGCATTGTTTTTTTGGAAATGGTTTATCAGGTTTTTTGTTGATGGATCAATGGTTTGATGGAAAAGGTGGTATTTCCTTCCTCAGTGATGACGTGAGGCGTGAGTATCCAAGAGGGAAACTAGCTTCCTACTTTTGTTGATGGTCCTATAGTCTTGTTACAACGGCGACGATGGTTTTCTTTTTGACGATGTTAATTATTTCTAGTAGGTGGATCTCGTGGGCGTCTGGTACCTTTGATGATGGTGGTCCGTTGCTATGGAGGTTCAGTTCTGGCTAGAGGAGGCGGCGTGCTTAAATCATCTGTTAGGGGGTGCGGCTCGACGTCTCAGCTCGAGGTCTCCTCAATAGTGATGAGATGGCACGTGGGTATTTTGAATTTCAAATTTGGGATCTTTATCTTGTTTTTTTTTTGAATATGGTGGTTTGGGTTCAATCAAGTTGTTGTGTGGTTAACGCCTACCCATAAATTGGTTTAACCAAAAATCAAATAAAAATGGAATTTCTAGTACCAATGAGGACATCAAGTAACAACGCTAAAATCCCCAATTTTCACATCATCACATTATTTCTTATCAAGTATACCAACATACCTAAATTTTTAGTGGATTGTCTAATCCATTTAGATGAACCATCTATATTAGCTCTTACTTCGAGGATAAACCATGCCCAGGAGACCAAAATCCACAACCACCAAATAAACCCACCTTCTCCACCACATAGAAAGATTTTTTATGTGCTGGGTATACCCACATAGATCCACTGGACATGCCCCATTGAGGGTCACACAACACTACAATGATCTTCACTAGTGATGTTTATCCCAAAATATAATATAAACATTAAGATAAACCATTATCTTCTAGGGGATTGATATATGTGTTCCCAACCTTTAATAAATTCCTCTATGTCCATTTCTTGAGAATTTATAATCACATAAAACCAATAAGTCGATATCACCATCATGGACCCCTTTCATACATGGGAAGAGTGTGGGTCCTTCATCATCAAATGAAGGTGGAAAACAACTCTCTCTACATGAAAGAATCACTTCTCCAAAAAAATATTCTCATGAACCTTCTCTATCAACCTGACATAGATTCATCCACCAAAACATTCAACAACCATGAACCACAACATTTCATCATCCTCTATGTAATCAACTCCATAAGGATCAATGTTACCCCATGAGTCATGATCCAATACCATAAGAGATAACTATATGGCTATAAATATCAGGTTGAGAAAAGTAAAAATTACTAAAATGCCTAAAAATACCCTAGATAAAGAGAAACCTATCAATATCTATTTCATACATGAATTAAGAAACAATAGAATCCCATCTAAAGAGTGTAATCCATTACATATGTGAGTATATCCCTAAGGAAAAACTAGGGTATTCCCTTCTAAATCATTTCCTCAAATATCCACTCAAACAATTAGTGTACTCTCACCAAAAACATTAACAATCACTTCTCATCAAGTAACATGTTGGCCTCTATGAACTGGTCTTGTTTTCCATTTAAAACTTGACTAGACTATGGATCATTAACCCCATCCTTGGATATGTAGATATAACTTCATTGGAAAGGGTGACTTAAATATTATCACCAATATTGGAAACCCTCTAGTGGGAAAGGCTATAGTTGGAGGTTCTACTAGAGTATCCAACTCTTTCAAATCTACTATAGAAATAATTACATGTTCCAATGTCATCCAAAAAAATGGTAACATTGAAGTGGATATGAATCATTCTCTTATTTATATTCTTTGATACCAAACCATCGTCATACCTCACAAGAATATTCATACATCTCATGATATCATCACATCACAACTAGAAATAACTACATGAGGGTGGTGATTATGGGAGAGTATAGATTTGTTTTACAATATATAATTCTCTCACACAACCCATGTAAGAATCCTATTCTTATTCTTGAGGTATGAGTTTCTTATTTGTCATTTCATTTAATGTTTTTGAGAAAATAAGGAAAATATTGGAAAAATCCCAAAACTTGTGGGTACACGCTGTGTACTTTTCCACACGCCATGTACTTTGGTCATGTGTGATGAGTATACAGGGCCTTTAGGCCTATCTGTGATGAAGGATGTAAAAACTGACTACATGTCATGTACATAGTATATACACACCATGTAATCAATCAATAAGTGAATAGTATGGTGGTGGGAGTTACCACCAGCGGAATGGTAGTACATGCCGTGTGCTAAGAAATACACGTCGTATAATCAAGTCGACTGATGAACAGTGAGGCAGTGGAAAGTGGTCGCTAGAGGAACATTTAAAAAATGGAAACTACACACCATGTAATTGAGAGTACACACCGTGTAGTTATGTTTTTTCTATTAAAATATTCAGTAGCCGCCTCTTTCAATAGAGGAAGCTTAGAATTCCTGAGAGCCATGGGAGAGAAGGAAAGATCTTGGAAGATCTCCCGACCGAACAATGGGACTCTGATTCCTTTGTCGAAGATCTCGTTTGAACTGTGCGGGTGAGTTCTTCTCTCTTCTTGAACCTATCCTTATAATTATTTCCTGAGCGGATGTTATTTGGGTTTGAATGTGTTATCATTCTTCCCAGATCTACGTCGTTCTTAGATGTTTCGGGAGGCGTCGTTCATGTATATCAATCAGAGGAGATTGAGGTAGGTGGTCTCGTGTTTATTTCCAACTATCGAGTTGTTTATGTGTACCATTGTGCAACGTGCCCATGGTTGGCATGTCGTATAGATGAGGCCTTAGCCATTAATATATCTATAATTGAATTGATAATATAATGATAAATATAAATTGTTGTTTGGGATCGTTGATTGGATCTAGGGACACCCCGTGGGTGCGTTTCCCTTGTTCAGTCATTTGGATAGGATACCCATGGGTATGTCGTAATGATAGAATGTTTTGGTTTTTCTTGAGGGGAAATATATTTATAGCTTTCTTATGTGATTGGCTTGGCCCGGTTACTTGCTTAGCCTAAGGGTAGTGTTTTGTTTAGCCTGAGGGTAGTGTTTCTTTTAGCATGAGGGAAACTTTTTTCATGCCTGTGAGCAGTAGGTTTTGTGCCTGATGGTGACATCTTGTATTCCTAAGGGTGATATTCTTTATGCCTACGGGCATTCACCTGAGGGATTCGATTCTATTTTCCTGAGGGTAAGGATTTTCATGTCTGAGGACCATTCTTACTTTGAATATTCACTATGGCGATTTATTATGATATACCTTCCAAACTAAAGCACAATCTTTGAGTTGTTAAATAATTAACAAAATGGAAATGTAACTGGTGGAGATAGTTACTTTTGAGTACTTCCAAGTTTACTGCATTTTACTATTGCACACTGCTTTTGCACATTTTCACTGATAGTTGGGCATAGGTATATGGTGGTCTCCTACTAGGATTTATTTCTCACACCCTGTTTGGGTCATGTCTTGGGCCCATATAGATTATATTGTTGCAGGTGTTGATAAGGGAAAGAGTCCCTACACAGGTACATGATTGTTGCAAAGTAGTAGGAGAGCATAGGACTGAGCTTAGGCTTGTAATGTTGCCATGTTCCGGCTTCACTGTTTTATTTTTCTTTGTTGTACTTGTACATGGTACTATATTGTATTTGATTGTAGTGTATCCTGTTCTGACTGCTTTCTTAGAAATACGACATGATGCATCATCTTAAATATATTACTGTTGGTTATATGTTGCTTCAGTACCATTTCCCTTTTATCTTTGTATTGTTTACTTCTTCCGCTTTTGGGTATGTTTATATCTTTCTGTTGCACTACAATTTTACAAATGAGAGCATAGTTTCCCCACTATCAGACCTAGGCCTTCACTTCTAGTCGGAATAAACACAGGATATAAAAAAAATCTTGAGGTAACATGCCATGTATCAGTAATACATGCCGTGTAGGCTTGACCCTAGGTCTGCCCATGTGACTAACAACACAGATGGAGAAATCTTAGTTTATTCACGCCATTTCAATGTTGAACACATCGTGTAGTATGATATTGGGTCCCGGTCATGTAACTAACAACACAGGTTAGTGTTACCTCTTCTTGTACACACCGTGTCCATCTAGAACATGTCATGCATTCTGAGCTGTGTATCCGGCTGTGTCACGAACAACATGGGTTGGTGAAGCTCATCTAGTACACGTCGTGTACATGTGGGACACACCGTGTAGTCTTGAACAATGGGAGACCGTTTGAACTTGGCCGTGTGGATGGGGAGACGCGGTGGTGTACACACCGTGTGCCGGTATAACATGTCGTGTACCAGGGTTCAGACACTCCCAGGCCAGTATCAGAACACGACCATGTAAGGTCTTAAGGGTACACGCCATGTAGAAATTATACACACAATGTTTTCAAGTAAAAAAGAGATCTGTGTGGATTAGTCATGTAGAAGGACTCGGGAAGGGGATGAAAATTCAAGTACACACTTTGTGTAAGAGAAACACATCGTGTGTTTGGGGTGTTACATGACCAGTTCTTGTAGAAGTACATGCCCATGTAAAAAACTTAAGGGAACACACCGTGTATTTATTATACACACTATGTAGTCTTGTTTTGTAAAACTTGAATGTTTTCTTTCTCCTGCTCCCTTCTTATCTTTCTATTTCTTAAAGCTTGAGGATCTTAATCTAAGGCGTGTGTTTAACCAAGTAGATTCATGCTGCTGAGATGTCCAAGAGCTGTTCGCCAAGAGAGTGGCAACGATTATACTCTAGAGATGGTAGGTCATGGGCTATCGATGGATCCTCCAGCAATGCCAGATGCAGAGCCAGTCGTTATACTGGATGAAGGCATGGATGCACAGTTTCGTGAAGGCTTCATGTGGTTCATATAGACCTTCTAGGGAGCAACGCCGGCTGCAAAACCTATGGTAGAGATGACGTGTATATTCTAGCAGCAGCATCCACCTATGTTTTTCGGGGATGGCGGACCACAGGCTGCGGAGTCATGGACGGATTCATTGTAGACTATCTTCAAGAATCTATAGATGCCTCCAGGGAGGAGGGCCATGCTCTCTACATACATGTTGTGTGATTCTGGAAGGAGATGGTGGGGTGTTGCCACCCAGACTAAGCATCACCGAGACATGGCATCGAAAGATTTTCAGGCAGTATTCTATGAATATTTCTTTGCAGAGACGCTAAGGGAAGATCGAACTTGAGAGTTCATGAATCTACAGTAGGGCATTATATCAGTGATGGATTACTCTATCCACTTCACTGAGCTACAATGTTTTTCAACTGTTCTAGTGGGTGATGAGATTTTGAGATCTAGACACTTTGAGGATGGTCTTTGATATGAGATCTGAGCACCGGTGAATGTTTTCAGGTTTCCTACAGTGCATTCTATTGTGAACCAGGCATTGATTACTATGTGGAACCTGTGGGAAGCTAGTGTTGTAGGTCAGGGTTGTTCAGCACCGGTCTCTGGTACTATTACTACCGATAAAATGAAGAGGCAGATGGATTTATCTCACTATGGGATTACTATCTAGAAGACTTCTTTAGGTGTCCAGGTCATGTGCTACCATTGTGGTAATGAGGGGCACAAGAGACCTTATTGTCCACGTGACCCAGTGGAGTGACGATCTAGAGACAATAAGGGTCATCTCTAGTGTTTTAGCAGGGTGTTTCCACCAGTGACTAGTGAGAGGGGTTCTGTGCAGACTCTACATGCAAGAGAAGGGACAACTGCTTCTTACCAGTCAGGGAATTGGAATACGTCCGGATGCTCAGGCCAAGGTGGTGGTCGTGGTCGTGGTAGCGAGACACCAGAATCTCAGAGACCATGGGGCGGGACAGCTATGGGTAGCCAGGTTGTGTCACAGGGCCGCGACACTGGGCAAGCACATGCAACGTAGCAGACCCAACAGGAGCAGGTTCCCAGACCATCCACTGTCATAGGTACTATTCTAGTTTCTTCCGTTCTATCTTCTGTACTTTTCGATACGGTTTCTACACATAGATTTATATTTATGCCCGTTGTGGAGAGCCTTTGGCTCTGTGTTTCTTCTACTTCTAAAATTATAAAACTAGACACTCCGTTGGGAATTATAACGGTTAGTGTGCATCAGTGCAAGGAGTGACCCTAGAGGTTGGTGGGTGTCACTTTCTATGGGACCTCTATGTATTAGGGATGATGAGCTATGATGTCATTCTCAGAATGGACTGGTTGGTACCCTTTTGAGCCTTTGTAGATTTCTATCATCGTAAGGTGAGACTCAAGTCACCCGAGGGAAGAATGTTTCTATACAAGGGTGAATGGGATGTCCATGTGAGCTGATCTGGACCCGATCATTGTGGGAGAGGTGGAGTGATAGACCAGATTGTGAGTTGATAGTTGGATGACCAGGGAACTTGTCAGAAGGATTTCCCTTCAGTGGTAAATTGTTTTAGGGATGTCTTCCTGGATAACTTTTCAGGTCTACCTCCCGAGCGAGAGGTAGATTTCGCTATTGATCTTGTGCCAGGAGCGGCACCAAGGTCCACTACTCCTTATAGGATGGCTACTCTAGAATTATAGGATCTCAAGAAGTAGTTAGAGGAGTTAAAAGCAAAGGGTTTCATCCGACCCAGTACTTATCTGTGGGGTTCGCCTGTCCTGTTTGCGAAGAGGGTGGACAGTACCCTCAAACTCTGTGTGGATTATCAGAAGATAAACAAGTTGATAGTAAAGAATTGATATCCCTTACCGAGCATTGATGATCTTTTTGATCAGCTACAAGGAGCATGAGTGTTCTTGAAGATTGACTTGAGATCCAGATATCATCAGTTTTGCGTTAGACCATCGTACATACCGCTTATATATTTTCGGAGAAGATATGGTCTATACAAGTACATGGTTATGACGTTCAGGCTCATGAACACGCCAGCAGTTTTCATGGCTCTGATGAATCGTATGTTCCACCCATAGCTGGATTCTTTCATGGTAGTCTTCATTGACGATATCCTGGTGTACTCTCACACTCGACACGACCATTCCACCCATCTTGAGATCGTACTGAGTACACTAAGAGAGTATCAGTTATATGCTATGCTCTCATAGTGCCACTTTTGGATGGACCAAATACACTTCCTGGGTCATATTATCTCAAAGGTAGGAGTTTCTTTAGACGTAGAGAATGTGAGAGTAGTAGTTTCTTGGGATCAACCTAAGAACGTGTTTGAAATACAGAGTTTCTTGGGGCTGGCGGGTTACTACAGGCACTTTATACAGGAATTCTCCCACTTAGAAAAGCCATTGATGGGTTTGACTAAGAAGGGTGTAAAGTTCATTTGGTTAGAAGCTTGTGCGATAGGCTTTCAGGAGCTGAAGGGAAGGTTGACATCAGCACCAGTCCTCATACTTCCAGAGAAAGGGAAGAGCTATACAGTTTACTATGATGCATCAGGTATTGGGATGGGAGTAGTGTTGATGCAGGGCAGTTGAGTAGTTGCATACGGGTCTCACCAATTGAGGACACATGAGAGTAATTACCCGAATCATGATTTCGAGTTGGCTGCAGTTGTACATGTGTTACATTGTTGGAGACATTATCTCTTAGGAGAGCATTTTGTGGTGTTTTCGAACCACAAAAGTCTTAAATACATCTTTACTCAGTGTTACTTGAATTTGAGACAACGAAGGTGGGTTGAATAACTTCAGTCCTTCGACATTGACCTTTTCTATACACCTCGTAAGGGTAATGTTGTAGTGAATGCACTGAGTAGGAGGACTCATATTCAGGCAGTGTAGGAGGCCAGTGGTGAGTGGTAGGTTATGGATTTTTTCTATGAGATCCATTTAGAGGTTCACGACATTCAGGGGAAAACCTATCTTTCATCCTTAGCTATGACTTTTACCCTTCGGTATAGAGTGATGATGAGACAGCTATCAGATTCAGAAGGCCTAGTTCTACAAGAGTAAGTGGCAAGTGAGGACCCACCTCCTAGTTGGACGATAGGCGATGACGAGGTACTGTGTATCCATGGACGATTGTGGCTTAGAGGGGATATATGAGAGGAGTTGATGTGGGAATTTCATGCTTCATCTTGGGTTGTGCATCCCGGAGTAACCAAAATGTATCGTGACATGAGACCTCAGTATTGGTGGACGGGTATGAAGAGAGAGGTAGTTGGTTTTGTTACAAGATGTTCCACCTGTCAGTAGGTGAAGGTGGAGAATCAGAGGCCTGCTGAACTGTTACAACAGTTACCCATTCTGGAATAGAAACGGGAAGATGTCATGATGTAATTCTTGATCGGGTTACCAAGTTCACCTCGTGGCAATGATGTCGTGTGGGTTGTTGTGGATAGACATTCAATGGTAGCTCCCTTTTTCCCGAACAAGGAGGACTTCAGTGTTGACGAGCTCGGGAAGTTGTGTATCTTAGAGGTATTAAGTCTTCATGGGGTTCCTCATTCTATCATTTCAGATAGGGATACCTATTTTACATCTCGTTTCAGGAAGAATTTTCAGAGGGCACTGGGTACACAGATGCTTGTGAGCACATCTTACAACCGTCAGACCGATGGCCAGTCAGAGCGTACGATACAGGTGCTAGAGGAAACGTTGATTGCATGCATCCTAGACATTGGGGGATCTTGGGAGGATCACATACCCCTAGTCAAGTTTTCCTATAATAATAATTTTCAGGAATCTATTGAGATCGAACCTTACATGGATTTATATAGTAGGCCATGCTGATCACCCTTGTGATGGTTAGAGGTAGGTGAGGCAGCTTTACTGGGACCATGACTCGTGTAGGATACTTTAGAGCAGGTCAAGTTGATACATAAGTGGATGTCTATGGCATAGTCTCATCATAAATCTTATGTTGATCGACACAGATGATCCTTGGAGTTTGTGGTTGGGGATTTGGTTTTCCTGTGTGTTTCACCAAGGTTGGGACACAGGCGGATCAGGCGACAGAGTAAAAATTCACCGAGGTATGTGGGGCCATTTGAGATTCTAGATAGATTCAGGCCGGTTGCCTATCGTTTGCATTTACCATAGAGTTACTGGGCCATGCATGATTTCTTCCATGTATCTCTGATGCGCCGTTACCACTCAGACTCATGTCGCGTTTTTCAGCCTGAGGAGGTTCAACTACAGGTCGATGAATCCTTTGAGGAGCATCCGATTATTATATTTGATAGGAGCACAAAGGCTCTCCGAGGCCGGTCAGTTCCTCTCGTATGACTACTATGGCAGCATGGCCGAGTGTAGGATGAAACCTGAGAGTGGGAGACTGACGTACATGCTCAGTGGCTAGAGTTGTTCAAAGCTTTATCTTCACCACACTTGGAAGGGAAATTTGTGGACAAATTTCTTTAAGGGGGGAATTTTGTAAGAACCTAGTTCTTATTCTTGATGTACGGATTACTTCTTTTCCTTTTCCATTAATGTTTTTGAGAAAATAAGAGAAATGTGGGAAAATCCAAAAATTTGTGGGTACACGCCGTATACTTTTCCACATGCCATGTACTTTGGCCATGTGGGATGAGTATACAGGGCGTGTAGGCCTGTCGGCGATTAAGGGTGTAAAAACTGACTACACGCCATGTACTTAGTATATACACACCATGTAATCATTCAGCAGGTGAACAATAAGGCGGTGAGAGTAGCCGCCAGTGTAACGGTAGTATATGTCGTGTGCTAAGAAATACACGCCGTGTAATAAAATTACCAACGAACAGTGAGGCGGTGTAAAGTGTTCGCCAAAGGAATAGTTAAAAAATGGATGGTACACGCTGTGTAATTGAGAGTACATGCGATGTAGTTATGTTTTTTCATCTAAAATAGGCAGTAGCCTCCTCTTTTGACAGAGGAAGCTTAGAACGCCTGAGAGACACGGGAGAGAAGGACAGATCTTGGAAGACCTCCTGACTGAGAAACAGGACTCTGATTCCTTCATCGCCAATCTTGTTTGAACCAGGCGGGTGATTTAATATCTCTTCTTGAACCTATTCTTCTAATTCTTTCCCGAGGGTATGTTATTTGGGATTGAATGGGTTATCGTTCTTACTATATCTATATCATTCTCCGACGTTTTGGGAGGCATCTTATACATATATCGATCATAAAAGATCTAGGTTGGTGGTTTGGTGTTTATTTACAACTGTCAAGTTGTTTATGTGTATCATTGGGCAATGCACCCATGGTTGGGGTGTCGTATGGATGAGGCCTTAGCCGTTAAGATATCTAAAATTTCATAGATAATCTAATAATAAATATGAACTGTTGTTTGAGATCGTTGCTTGGATCCAGGGCCACCTCATGGGTGTGTTTCCCTTGTTTAGCCATTTGGCCAAGATACCTGTGGGTATACCGTAATGATAGCATGTTTTGGTTTTTCTTGAGAGGAAACAAATTTATTACTTTTTTATGTGTTGGGCTCGGCCGAGTTACTTTTTTAGCCTGAGGGAAGTGTTTTTTAGCCTGAGGGTAGTGTTTCGTTTAGCCTGAGGGAAACGTTTCTCATGCGTGTGGGCAGTAGCTTCTATGCATGAGGGTAAGATCTCATATTCCTAAGGGATATATTCATTATGCCTGTGGGAAGTCACCTGAGGGTTTCGATTCTATTTTCCTAAGGGTAAGGATTTGCATGACTGGGGACAATGCTTACATTGAATATTAACTGTGGTGATTTATTATGTTTTACCTTCCAAGCTAAAGCACAATCTTGGAGTTGATAAATAATTAATAAAGTGGAAATGTATCTGGTAGAGATAGTTACTTTTGAGTAATTCCTAGTTTACTGCATTTTACTATTGCACACTGTTGTTGCACATTTTCACTAATAGTTGGGCGCGGTCCTTTGGTGTTTGCCAACAGGAATTTATTTTTCATACCCTGTTTGGGTCATGTCTTGGGCCCAGACAGATTATATCATTGCAGGCGTTGATAAGGGAAAGAGTCCCTACACAGGTAAATGATTGTTGCCGAGGAGTAGTAGAGCATGGGATTGATCTTAGGCTTGCGATGCTGCTAAGTTCCTGCTGCCCTGTTTTTTTTCTTTTTAGTACTTGTACTTTTTATTTTATTGTATTTGATTGTAGTGTATCGGGTTCTGACTGCTTTCTAAGAAATAGGACATGATGTATCATCATATATATATGATTTTTCGTTATCTATTGCTTCAATACCATTTTCCTTTTATCTTTGTATTGTTTATTGTTTCCACTTTTGGGTATGTTTATATCTTTCTGTTGCTCTTCACTTTGACAAATGAGGGCATAGATTTCCCACTATCAGACATAGGCCCTTGCTGCTAGTCGATAGCCTCTAGTGTTTGGGGAAATGCGCTTGAGGTCATGTGACCAACTGGGTTTCGGGCACCCGTTGTGTGTCACCTGGATCCGGGACATTACAACCCATTCCTTCACCAAAAACACCTTCGAAATCAGAAAGTCATACAACATAGAGGCAATATGTCTCATCACCATTATCATCATGGAGTTTCATTCACACCACCATTATGGATATATTTAGGTAAAAATATAACATTATCACATGGATGGGGGATAATATCCATAAATAATTCAAAATTTTACAATTCTTTATTAGGTAACTATTATAGAAGTTGTTTTGAATGAAATAACAATCACATATCAAAAAAACCTCTTCCAAAGTCTCCACCCGAACCACTATGTTTGAACAATTCCACCATAATGAATACTAAATAACAAACTCTCATGTTCTATGGTAATAAAAACATATATAGACATAATGCATCCTCATTTTGTATTATTTAAAATATACTAACAAAACTCCATCACAAACAAGAGCTCAAGCCCCAATCATAGTAAAGAAGTCCCATCATAAGTTTGAGAAAACAACCTCTGCTAATGGAATTCTATCTTGTATAGGAAGCTCTATATAAAAATTTTAATATAGTTAGTAAATGTCTAATCTATATAGAAATTTAAGAAACAAAAACCAGCCAATCCTTTTTTTACTGAATATTTGGCCCACCATGCAAGTCCATGAAGCATTTTGTCAAAATTCATGCAATATTCCCAGCCCATGGGAAGTCTCTCCCAACTCATAAGGAACATCCACCCACTCTACTATTAAGATATGAAATAAGTTATAATTAGTGATAAACTACTTCAGATCACTGAATAAGAATATATTTTTATCATGTATTGGAAATAATGCCTTACGTGTCAATAACTAGCAGTGAGATTCCTAAATAAAGGCATGGTCTAATCATGACTTAACCCCTATACACATGCATTCTTTGGGTGTGTGAAAACCTTCATTTGATTGGATAAAACCATAGGTATTTCAATAACATATTGATAAACTAAAAGATAAAGAACATGAAATTCCATAACTAACTACAATATAATGTATGTACTTTCTTACATGTACACTGTAATGATTTTTTTGTGTTATGGGTCAACTAGCATCTTATTAGAGTCCAAGTGAAAAGATACAATAGTAGATGCATGTAACACCCTGACCACAGAACCCTAGAGCAAGGGAATTATTTTAATATATTGGCATGATTACAATAAATCATCTCCCGAAGGACCGATCAGTTTAGTAGTCTTCAAAAATAGATTACATACATGAACGCTACATTACAAATTCAAACATAAAACAAAACATAAGTTATCCATTGAGAACACAATTATTCCACTAGCTTAACCCTGTATATCAAAGATAATAACCTACTAGGAATCCTGTGAAAACAAACCATATGAAAGGGGTGAGCTTAGATTCTCAGTAAGGGTAAATAATTTAGCGGACGCTGTATACTTTTAAAAAAAGATGTCTAATAAAAAAACCTTGTTAAAAATTAACTTGAACACAATTTAGAAGAAATAAATCAAACATTAAAATATAAACATTCACATGTATATTCTACTAGTCTAATAATATCATTTAATAATTAATTTCATAATGAGAGAATGCCTAACACCGGACATCATTACAACATATTCAAGGCCTTGTGTGAAGACTACAAATAAAATTTTTGTCAAGGCCTTGTGCTAAGAAACTAATTTTTCTAATGATACCTATCGATGCATCATGAGGCTATAGAGGTCTCCACTCATCACTTACAAAGTCCATCGAATTACTCATATGAGAATGTTGAAACATAACATAAACATTCGTTTTAATACCAGAATAAAAAATGTCAATACATCAACCATAAACCATGAAGGGTATAAAAATAGCACATCCGCAATCAAACAGTTCATAATTAATTCAATACAATATGAAATGTTGTATTATAATAAATCAACCTTAATCAAGAATAATATCCAATAAAATATGTTGACATAGTTGAAAATGATCAGTAAAACATTTTGGGAGAAATATCCTTTTTTGTGAAATCATTTAAAAGTCACACATTTAAAAAGTAATTCATTTAAAAGATATTATTGAATCAAAGTGTCCATTAACACTTTGAATATTTTGAAAGTATTTAAAATTTTAAAACCATCAAGTCCAAATAAATAAATCCTTAAAACCATTTTGAAAACATGGTCATTAATGAGAAATATTTATAAGAATAAATATTTAAAACATTTAAAATGATTTTCTAGTTAAAGAGTAACTTAAAATAATCATTTTGAAATTTATTTTATGAAACATTGATATGGATAATAAATATGTTCTATAAAATACATTCACATAAACAATCTCAGATGATAATGAGATTGAGGAATTAACCATTACCTTGCATTTTCTTTTGGTCAAAGGTACGTTCAACCTTTTGTATAATGACCATAGTATGTTATTAAATTATAATAGAACCATATTCATATTTATTATATCATACATTATTCATTTAATAGTTTATAATACCCATTTAATAATGATTTCCATTATAAATTAACATTTTGAGTAATAATCGCTTTCTTTGTCGTACGTGTTTTCACTTGTTATTCTTGATCGTATCATTTAGATCATGATTTAAATACATCATGAATATAAAACATGATTTATATATAATATATATTTAGAATATAAATATGTATAATAGATAGATATATGACATAGAAGACACTGTTTTTGGAGATGGTAGGTCGTACGTACGCATAAACGTTGTTTCCATTTTCACATCGTATTGAACGTGTGTAAGTGAAGAAGATATATGAAAGAACATATATATATATATATCATGTTGAATTATTATGTCATATTTTACATACTTATTAATAATATATATTTTTATAATCATCATTGAATGGTGAACCTGGAAATGAATCACATCGTGTCGTGGAGACGGCAAGTCGTACGTACACACGAGGGACGATTTTATTTCCTTAATGATTAAAATGGGTGTAATTGGATGTTATATTAACTGTAAAAAGAAATTATCATGTTATTTTTATTATTTATATACATATTACTCATCATTATATCCATCCAATTAACATAGTGTTGAATAACAAATTACACCACGGTTTGGAGACAGTAAGTCATATGTACGCACGCATAGTGAAATTATCATTCATAGGATCGGTAGAATAATGAGTACAGTTGTCACATATTTAGAATATAATAAATGTATATATAAGGCACTGGAATTATTAATTTGGTATGGAATGAAATAAATAGAAAGTGGAAGAAGAAAAGTACATTGAAAGAGCTGATAAAATAATTAACTCTTTTTGGGGTGTTTACTTTTTATTTGGACAAAAGGGCTCCTTAAGTTGGCTTTCTGCTCAAGGGAAGGCCTCTAGTATGAAGTGAGGGAAGTTGGAAGGATATTTTGGAAGGGTTTGGCTGAGACAAATGGCTTTGGAGATGTGAGTTTGAGAGAATGGGAAGAACCCTTTTATAATTGAGGTGAGGGTCACTTTAGGGAAAGTTTGAAATATTATTTTATTATAAAACAATTTTCAGTTTCTAATGGATCTGAACTGATTTATTTAAAAACTAATTTGGGTATGGTTCGAAATAATCTCAACTAATACGTTTTGGAAAAGTTTAGGTAACCATATTGTCCCTATATTTTAGATTTAACTCTTAGTTAAATAGTTTAACTTTTACCATGTCCTCATGTATTATTATAATAAATGGTAAATAAATTTACAATAAAAATACAAGAGAACCCCAAGTGTTTCATTATCGATATATCTAACCTTGTCTATGTCCTTTGGCTGAAACTTAGATTTTTAAAAATATTATCTCAATTAATAATATAGTATTTCTTTTAAAAACCCATTTATTTCAATTTTGACACTATTGGGTATTTTGTTTTTGTTATTCATAAAAGGATATCACTTAAAAAAATATTTAATCAACTCTAACATGTCATATTAACCTAATAAATTCATAGAGGTCCTCAAAAGTCTCAATTTACATTTATTGTTATATTTAGAATATCAATTATTTTAATCTTTTATTGAAAAAGTAATTAATGCATCCTTATTGTGTCATAAATAAATTTAATTACTTATTCTATAAAAATAATAAATAAAATACCATTATGTAGGAAATATATTTATCTTTCTAATGAATATTTATAGTCTAATTTATATTATGTATAACCCTATATTAATAAGGGTTTAGTTATTAAACATTAAATTTATCACTTTTAACTATTCTTTAAATAAAATAATAATAAATGTCCTAATCTAATCCATCTGGACCAAAGGTATAATATTTTATTCCTAAGGTTGTTTTTGGTAGAAATACACTTATCCAAGATAGTTTGGACATGTTTCAGTGTAATTATAATATCATTTTTACATTTAATTACCCTATTTACTTTTAACCGTGCTAAATAAACGTCATAAGTTACTATTCCCTGAAAATTATTTTTCATCTTATTGAACCAAATTTTACTTTTTGATGTCAACCGTGTCTCTCGGATTTTGGAAATTCAATTCATAGAAGCGGTAAAATTACGTTTTATGCAAATTTACAAATGTGCCTAGAAGGTGGGTAAAAGACATTAAAAAGTTCAATAAAAATTTTTACATCTAATTTTATTTTAAAATGTCTGAAATTAATTACATTGAACTTATAAAGGTATTATATATATTTTCAATTAAAATAAATAAATATAAAATAAATATTTATTTAAATACAAACTCGGTTTTAAACTTTAACGTAGTGTTTTTCACTATTCATCAAAGGTTGAAAGTTTTCAGAAAAATACCAAAACTTAACCCTAAGATAATTTTGGTATTCCAAATTAAAAAATTAATTCTATTTGACCAAATTCAAAACATATAAGTTTCATTGATTAATTTAAAATTAATTCCTATTGTCAAAACCAAAAAGAGGGTTTTTAAAAAGTAAAAACTATCAAAATACTAACATGTGTTTCTGTCAAATTTAAATGAGAAATTACTTATGATGCAATAAATTATATTAAATGATAAAAATATAATCTAATTATACTTCCAAATAATTCAAATTAATAATTTAACATTATTAATTCTTTTGATTAAAAAAGTTGTTTTCAATTGAAATTTATTATTTTTCATTATTAATCAAAATATGAAAGTTATCAGAAAAGTACCAAAATTTTAACCAAACTATATTTTTATTACCCTCTACTAAATTAGAATTTAATTTTATTAAATTAAATATATAAAAGTTTCAAATAATGTTTTTAAAACTGGTTCCCCTTTAAAAGGAAGTAAAATTTAATTTTTTGAAAAATACTAATTTTTTCTGAAAAAAATGAATTCATTCTTATATTTTTTTTAAGAAACATAGAATATAGATTCTAAAATTATATGGAGTACATAAAATTCATTATTCAGTCAATAATATTCATAACCACTTTTTGAACGATTAGTTGGGTAAGTTTTGGTTCGCTCAAACTCAGTGTTTTGTGTAGCACAAGTTATTGAATTACATTGAAGAGATGACATACTATGAAATATTGGTGTGTTACATTCATCCCTTAATAAATAAATTTCATCCCCTAAATTTGAAATTTTTATTTGAAAATAAAATGTTAAAAATTGAAAAATAACTTTGTGGAAAACCCACATCGGAAATTGGGTTAATAAAATTTAGTCTCAATAAGAGGGAAAGGGAAATGGAAAAGTCACCACCAAATTATGATCTCAATTATGAGGACATTAGTGGAAATTAGAGACACATAATTGGAGGAAAAATGTAAATATTTATAGGGAGTTATTGAGGTCATCCATCACAAACAAGTGTAAAATTGAGGGTCACAAAGCCATCAATCTATGCTGATTTAAAATATCATCGGTTCAACAAAAACAAACGTATTAGGATAACCAAGTTTTGGTTTTAAGGACCCTTCCCTAAAGTTTATGAATTAATTTATTCATAGAATAAGAGGAAAAAATATACTTGGAAAGTAGAGTTTCATCCTTCAACTAATTCCTACCGCAAACTCATCTTTCACTCCAAAAGATAATAGAATTAAAAAATAATATATTTATCCTAATCATATAGGGTTCCAAAAATAATGAGTTTATATTTCATTTGTCAGACAATTTAAATAAAACTACATTAAAGAAACCAATACATCTCATAGCCTAGTGGTAGGTGATACAACCTTTTTTCCTTTCTGTTGCGGGTTCAAGTCTTATGGCCTTACCGGACGTGACAGGTTGTCGCCCGACCTCCAAGTTGCCCTTTTTAAAATAATCTAAAAATAATCTTGAGAAATGCTTCATAATTAACAATATTATCCAGTGCCAAACTTAATCCATTCCAACCTTTACACTTATCAAAAATACTTCATTCCAAAATCACAGTCCAAAATTTATAAGGAAGGTAAACTGAATGAAGTCTTTTTTCCGCATAATAACATATGAAAACCTTCATCATGTATTATTTTAAAACACAGTAACACCCTGAATTACCATAAAACCATATTGGTTACATTCATTCTCCCTTATTCCATATATAATACTAGATATACTCCTTAAATCCAAAAATGTTATAAAATCCAACATTAATGGAATAAACAAATAATTAATTAGTTTCAAAGTAATCATGAATATCGAATATAATTTATCAAAATCAATCATATCTTATTCCAAAATCACTACCGCAGTATCAAAACCATTTTATGGTTTATCTTTCCTTCAACCATGTATTTTTCAAAATTTTAACTTGCTATTGAGTCACTTTTCTTAGGACCATATAATCTCAAATCCTCAATGAAATAGTACTGCAGAACAATCCTTATTTATTTTAATAATTCATATAACCAATACATCATTGATACAACACTCAAATGAAATAATTCTTTAATAAAAACATAAGAACACTAGTCATTAATTTTCAAATGTGGAAGTATCATAACTTTATTATTATCCAATAGCATCATTAGGGGCATACTCTATTGATATAGACATTGATTCTCATAGTGTCCCAACTCCTTGAAGATGAAGCATTGTACATTTAAAACCTTTTTCTTACCCTTGCAATCACGTACTTGGTGTCCTTTTTCTTCACAGTTATAACAAACTCCGATTTCCTTCAGAAATTTACCAAGGTGTTTCTTTCCAAAGTTATCACATATGGGAAAATCCATCTTTCCCCTCTTCCATTCATCCATATTTCTCCCTACCATCCTTTTGTTTTCTTGCTTACCTTCAAACCCATAGGACTAAGAGAATTAGTTAATTATCTTATTAATACATGATATTATTTCTTCATATGATGAGAATAAATGAGAGACTATATCCCTTATAAATGTTGGATTAATACCATGAAAGAAATGATCTTTCTTACTCTTTGGAATATGTGTATTTCTAGGGTTCGTATTCCTTCTACAGGGCACTATTTCTAAACTATGGCATACACTATGTTAGTTTAGGAACAACAATGCATAAGTCCAAACTGTGTAAAATACCTAACGTAAATTGAAAATATTATGCACGTAATATATAATCATAAAAAAATTCTTTGAGGAAGTATTTACCCCAATGTCCTTCATAATGGATTATAATGAAAATGTGAATTATCCTAAGCATATATCCTAGGATTGTCATAACCAAGAGTGCCTCAAGGTTTGTTTTCATGTACCAGGATACCTTGGGTCAAGCCCAAAACTCCTTGTCAGAGTTTTCACTCCTAGGTACATCTTTGCTAGATCCACCTCTACCTGATCGTATCCAGACAGGGATGCGTTTCGTGGAAAATACAGAAAATATCTACATTACAAAAATTCTAGGAAGTTCTTCTATACTAATCTTCAAAGTCTATCTTAGGGTAATGTTCTCTAATCATTGTTTCTCTAACTATAGTTTCCAAGGATTGTACTAAACATCCTCTGATACCAACTATAACCCCCCGACCCTAGAAGCTTGTAGTTAGTGCAATATCTTAAGGCATTGTTATGATTACAAGGAATCATTTCCCGAAGGACCGATCAATTTAGTAGTCTTGGAAAATAGATTTCATACATGAAGGTTACATTATACATTAAAAAATAAAACAAAACATAAATAATCCTTCGATAAAACCATTATTCCCCTAGATTAACCCTTCATATCAAATATAATACACTTCATGGAATCCTAGAAAAACAAAACATATGAAAGGGTTGATCTCAGATGCTCAGTAAGGGTAAATAATTTTGCGAAAGCTTTAAATGTTTAAGGAACGATGGGTACTAAAAACAAAAAAATTATTAAACATAAACATAAACATAATATGGAGAAAATAAATCAAACATTACCATATAAACATTCACATGGGTATTATACTAGTCGAATAATCACATGTAATAATTAATTTCATAATGAGGGAATGCCTAACGCCGGACATCATTACCATATAGTCAAGGCCTCTTTCCAAGACTAGAAATAAAATTTATTTCTTGTCCTAGTGCCAAGAAACTAATTTTTCTCATGAGACCTACAGATTCTTCGAGGGGATATAGTGAGCCCCACCCGTCACTTACTAGGTCCACTACATTCCTCATATTAAAATGTTGAAACATAACATAAACATTCGTATTAAAACTAGCATACAACAGGTTAATAATTCAACCATAAACCAAAAAGGGTATAAAAATAGCACATCCATAGTCAAACATATCATAACTCATTCAATAAAATATGGAATATTGTATTATAATAAATCAACCTTAATCAATAATATTATCCAGTAAAGGATGTTGACCTAGTTGAAAATGATCAGTAAAACGTTTTGAGAGAAATGTCCATTTTTTGTGAAATCATTTAAAAGTCACACATTTATAAATGAAGTCATTTAAAAGATATTTTTGAATCAAATTTTCCCTTAACGTTTTGAAACTTCGGAAAGGAATTAATATTTTAAAACAATCATGTCCTTATAAATAAATACTTAAACCCATTTTGAAAACATTGACATTAATGAAAAAAATTTATAAGAATAAATTTTTAAAACATTTAAAATGATGTTATAGTTAAAGAGTACCTCAAAAGAATCATTTTGAAATTTATTTTATGAAACATTGATATGAATAATAAAAATTTTCTAGAAAATACTTACAATAAAAAATCTCGGATAATAATGAGATTGAGTAATTAACCCTTACCTTGCACTTTCCTTTAGTCTAGGGTACGTTTAACCTCCTGTATAAGGACCATAGTATGTTATTAAATTATAAAAAACCAATTTCATATTTTTTATACCATACATGATTCATTTATGACTTTATACTACCCATTTAATAATGATTTCAATGTTAAATTAACATTTTGGTTAATAATGGCTTTCTTTATCGTACGTGTTTTAACTTGATATTCTTGATCGTATTGTTAAGATTGTGATTTAAATAAATAAAGAATATAAAAAATGATTTATATAAATTATATATTTATAATAAATATATTTATAATAGATATATATATTAAATGGAAAACATCGTTTATGGAGATGGTAGGTCGTACGTATGCATAAACGCTATTTCCATTTTCATATCGCATTGAATGGAAGTAAGTGAATTAGATATATGTAAGTACATAAATATATATATATATATATATATATATATATATCCAGTAGTATTATTATGTCATATATTACATACTTATTAATGATATATATTTTTATAATCATCGTCGAATAGTGAACCTGAAAGTGAATCTCATCACGTCGTGGAGACGGTAAGTCGTACGTACACACGAGCGACGATATCATTTCATTAATGATTAAATGGTGTAGAATTGGATGGTATATTAAATTTACTGAGAAATTAGAATGTTATTTTCAATATTTATATACATATTACTCATCATTATATCCATCTAAATAACATAGTGTTGAATAACAAATTACACCATGGTGTGGAGACGGTAAGCCATACATACGCACGCATGGTGACATTATCATTCATATGATGGATAAAATAATGTGTATGGTTGTACAATATCTATAATAACATCACATTATATAGAAGGTACAAGATTTATTATTTTGGTATGGAAATAACAAATAAAGAGAATGTGGATGAAGAATAGAACATTGAAAGAGGTGGAAAAATAATTACCTCTTCTTTGGGTGTTTCCATTTGATTTGAACAAAAGGGGTCCTTAGGTTGGATTTATATTCAAGAGAATTCCTCTAGGATTAAGAGGGGTAAGTTTTGAGGATATTTGGGCAGGGGTTGCCTGATCCAAATGCCTTTGGAGGTGTGATTTTGACAGAAGGGGAAGTACCCTTTTATAAGAGAGGTGAGGGTCACATTAGGAAAAGTTTGAAATATTATTTTATTATAAAATAATTTTCATTTTCAAATGGCTCAAAATTAATTTATTTCAAAGATACGGTGGGTATGGGTTGAAATCCTCTCAACTATTAGGTTTTAGACAATTTTATGTCACCATATTAGCCGTATCTTTTATATTTAACTCTTAGTTAAATAGTTTAACTTTTACCATGTCCTCTTGTATTATTATAATAAATAGTTAATAAACATACTATAAAATTACAAGAGAACCCCAAGTGGTTCATTATTAATATATATAATCTTATCTAAGTCCTTTTTCTTAACCCTATATTTTTTGAAATATTATATCAATTAATAATATAGTTTTTGTTTTAGAAACTCATTTATGTCAATTTTGACACTATTTGGTATTTTGTTTTTTCTAAAGTCATAAAAATAGTATCACTTTAAAAAATATATTTAATAAACTCTAAAATGTAATATTAACCTAGAAAATTAGTGGTTGGTATCAAATTACATAATTTACATTTCTTTTTAAATTTATAATATCAATTATTTTAATCTTTCATTGATAATGTAATTAATGCATCATCGTTGTGTCATAAATAAATTTGATTATGAAATATCTAAAAATTATAAATAAAATACCATAATGTAGGAAATTTTTTTATCTTTTTAATTAATATTTATATTCGAATTTATATTATGTATAACCCTATATTAATAAGGGTTTAGTAATTAAACGTTGAATTTAACACTTTTAACTATTTTGTAAATAATGTAATATAAAATATCCTAGTCTAATCCAAGTGGACCAAAAGGAACATATTGTGTTAATAAGGTTGGTTTTGGTTGAAATACACATATCCAATAATATCATTTTTACTTTTAATTACACTATTAAATTTCAACCGTGGTAAATAAAAGTCCAAATTTACTACTCACCAAAAATTATTTTCATCTTATTGAACCAAATTTTACTTACTGATTTCAATCGTGTCTCTCAAATTTTTGAAATTCAATTCACAAAAGTGGTAAAATTATGTTTTGTAAAAATTTGCAAATGTGCCAAGATGGTGGGTAAAAGACCTAAAAATGTTCAATAAAACTTTATACATATAATTTTAATATAAAATGACTCTAGTGAATTAAATTGAATGTATGTAGCTATTATATATCAATTTTGACTTAAAATAATTTCAAATAAAATAAATAATTATTTAAATAAAAAGTCTATTTTAAACAATAATGCTGTGTTTTTCACCATTCATTAAAAATTGAATGTTTTCAGAAAAATACAAAAAATTTCCACTAATATAATTTTGATATTATGAATTCAAAAATGAATTCTATTTTACCAAATTCAAATCATATGAAGTTTCATTAATTAATTTAAAATTAATTCCCATTGTCAAAAACAAAAAGTGGGTTTCTAAAAAGTAAAAAACTATCAAAGATTGACATGTGTTTTTGTCAAATTTATATATGAAATTACATAAAATGACATGCATTATATAAATTTAAAAAAAATCACTATAATTAAAAACCATTTAAATTCATTATTTAACACTATAAATCATTTCTATTAAAAAAATCAACTATAAATTTTGTATTTTCACTATTCATCAAAATATAAAAGTTATCAAAAAAGTTCCAAAAATTTATCCAAACTAAATTTTTATGTACTTCTTATAAAGAATAATTTAATTTCATTAAGTTGAACATATAAAAGCTTCCAATACTAGTTTTAAAAAAGGTTCTCCATTAAATGGTGGTAAAATTTTATTTTTTGAAAAAATACTTCTTTTATCTGAAAAAATGAATTTATTCTTATATTATGTCTAAGAAACACATAATATGGATTCTAAAATTATATACAGTATATAAAATTCAAAATTCAGTAAATACTATTCATAACTGCTTTTTAAATGTCTAGTTTGGTAAGTTGGGTGCGCTCAAACTTGGTGTTTCGTGTAGAACAAGTTATTGAATTAAATTAAAGAGATAACGTACAATGAATTCTTGGGGTGTTACATCGCACCTATGCTGATCAAATTGGTTTGATAACTAAAATCAAGACCCCCCCCCCCTTGTGCCAACATCATTGTGTTAATGCTTCAAAACCAATCCTCATGTGACTATTAACTCCAAACACTATCCCTAGGACAAACTTTCCCTAATAACCCTGTCACATAACCTAACCCACTAGGGCCCCACTATAATGACCTGAATTTTTTCTCCTTAAATACATATTATGATTCATTTATTTCTCCACATGGAACACCAAAACTAAATAATTATATACCATTATGGGGTAGTTTTAAACTTGTTAGGTATAACCAATTATAAATGAATTATAAAATATACATATATATATAAAGAAGAACAAAACAAAAAAATCACTTTAAATATTGACTCCATTAGTAGAACTAATATATTAAAAATATCTTTTTTAGAAATTTACTAATTTAAAATAATAATATATTTTGATATGGATAAAGTATTAACATTATAATAATTAGCATTTTAAAGAGAACATGATAGTTAATATACCATAATTAATTTTCCTATAAAAAAGATTTTCATTATATTTTATGTTTTCAATTAAAAAAAAGTTGTAAATTTTAAGATACGAATTTGAAACAAATGACATCATTTTTTGGATTTATCATGGCCATATTATCTTAAGATGAATTTTTTTAATTTTTCTAAAAAGAATAATCTTTTGGTGAATAGTGAAAAATATTATGTTTAAATATAACATGACTTTTGTGATGTTTTATAGTCTATAATTGTTAAAAATTCAAAAAAAAAATTATAATACAAAATATATATTTTATAAGTGAATTTTTAGTAATAAAATTATTGGTTTTAATTTAAAAATCATAATTTACATTTCAGAACTAATGTTACATTTTTAAAAAAATAATGTTTTAAATACATTACACATTTTTATTTTTAAAATTAATTTATACCACTTTTAAAATATTTAATAAAAAAATTAATTTAATGTTTGGAATTATCATTTCAAATTATATAATAAGTATCGTTTTATTTTTCATCATAAAGGATAAATTTCCTAGTTAAAAAAACTTACCATAGTGAAAACCTAAATGCTAGTTGGATTCATTTTTTCACATAATGAAAATGAGAGATAATAAATAATTTAAGTAAAATAATTATTCAATCATTATTTACCTTGTAATTATGAACTTTAAATCACTTAGAGAAAATTGATCTCATATTAATGAAATTTTTACAAAACAAACAATCGAAAGTTCTAACACCAGATAATGAAAATAAACTATAATCGGTTAATATGTTTTTAATAAATAGTTATAAATTATTATAAAAACGGTATTATTTTAATGTATCTGTTAATATATATATATATATATATTGAATATTATATGGATTATTTTTTAGACTAGTCATTGAGACGTCGTGCGATTTCGAGGCTCATTGTACCCAAAATAAATGTTTCAAATATCTTAAATACCATGCGCCCACAGTTTTCTTGAAAAAGTGGATTAAATTCTGAATATGGAATTGGATTAGAAATCTAAGGGAACTATTAATTTCATAACATGGGTTTTACCATAGTCATGACATAACATTTTTTGGCATTTTGAATTTGTGTAAAAGTCATCACGGGTATAAAAATAAATAAAATAATCAACTGAAATTAGTTTATTAATTTATTGATTCAGTTACCAAGATTCTCCTCTAAATGTGCAGTTATGGTAAATTATATGGTTTATCCACTAAACCATAGATATCTAGAGAAATTATATAGATCATTGGGATAATGTTTGTTTGTAATATGATGACCAGATTGGAGATTGATGACCAGTGTGAGAAAGAATCGAAGGATATAATCAATGCACATGGTGTAGCTTCATTCTTCATCAGTTATCAATAAAAATCAAGGTATTGATTTTTTTATTGGGATTCATTAACTTTTGATTATTTCTACTATGAAAAGGGAATAATAAACCAACATATTGATCCATGTATTATGCGTAATGCAAAATATGATTATTGTGGGGATTTTATTGAGGAATTTTATTTGTGATTATTTATTATCTTGTCATTCATAATTCTATCAGAAATGAATTGAGATTAACATGAACAATTATTGATGTTTGTTCCTCATGATTTATATTTTTTATTCTCCCCTTTATATTCTTTATTCATCTAGGGTGTTCTTCCTTTTTCCCACGATTCGACAAATACCTGGGAAATCGATAATTGCGCACCTATTTCATGGAACAATTATTCTATAATATAGATTTGGTATCATAATGGTGTAATAATGATGCGATGATAGAGGAAGAATCAGATAAAATGACGTAGAAACCCACTCTATGTGTTCTTTAGTTCAGAATGAAGAACACCATTCGAGGAATTTTAAGAATGAAATCAAATGTTCCGGTGATGTTGATCGAAAATTGAATGACACATTGGGGTAGGGTTCTCAATTTTAAAGAGATATGTGAGGCCAAAACTCTAACCATAATAGTGGTCAGAATCACATGAACCATATTTGAGAATCTTGAAAATTTTATGATACAATACTTGCAACGTGGAGCTACAAGCTATGTGAGGCCTCCCTTAGTGGTGGATATGGTTTTGGGAGAGAGCTAAGAATAACACAATGTGTGACCAGGTCACACTACATGTGACCCCTCCATGGTGGCTCAATGTGTACATTAAATGGTAAACAGACATGGGCTAGAGTACATAGGAATGGGACATCATATACTCCCATGAAATCATGGAATTCCCAAGTATATACAGGAATAAAAATGTTTTGGTATATGGGAATAAGTATACAGGAAGGTACATGTTGTGTACAGTTACATGGAAACGGACATGGTCTATATACATGGTCAAGACTCAGGGTCAAAGGGACATGATGAGTACTCTAACAGCACTCTATGTACTACTTAAATTTTTCCTTGGATCCCTTATCCTAAGTATCTTTGACAAGTTTTGTTAACGTACATTCCTTATATCCTTTACCTTGGGGTTAGTATGGAATCATCTCCTATAGATAGGATAATAATCCCTTTAGTAGGAATTTCTGGAGGGAGTTATTGGTATCCTTTTGTGAGGCTCAAAGTGATATCCTCTATCATATTTATCCCTAGGTGTAGTTTTTTTATCATCATGACCAACACTACACAAGTGTCCATCCTCTACATAGCGGGTTATTCAAGATTGAGTTGTTGGTATCCCCCATAGACCTAGGTGTGATCCCCATTAGTGTATCCCATATCTTTATATATCTAATGTGTACTTTGAATGACAATACACAAGTTACCTACCTATCTAAGAGACGCCATCAGTGCTATATGACTCATAGAGTGTGTTCTATAGGTTGAGTGCTATGTGGAATCTTCGATATGGAATCCTAGACTGACATTATAGTTGTGAATTTACCTTTAAGATTGTGTGTCTTTGTAGAGAATATTTGTATTTTCTTATTATATGTGTTGTTGAAATATACCAGTGTAGATATGATTGTTATAATTTTTTGTATTCTTTGTGGTTTCAAGTTGTCCTACTGGGTATTTTTATACTCACCTTTGCATGGCCTTTTCCCACACATATCATATCTTGTGAAGGTGACCAACATTTTGACAGAGTCCCTTAGGGACCAGGAAAAAATCGTGCTTAGTGAGACCATACAGACCACAGTGTGTTCTTGTACCATCTTACAACAATCCCCAATTTACTTTTAGGTTGGTCTTATTTTCAGACTCTTTGTGGTGGGCTTATATTTGGTCTTGTTTACTTTCCTTTACATCCTATCTTACTCGGGTTGTGGGAATTCGATGTATGCATTCGTGGATGTTCAATTATTTTTAAATTACATCATTGTATGGGAATAGAGATGTGGTCATGTATATAGGTACTTAGGCTAAGACCTCTAATGTTATTGATGCACATACTCAACACTAGTCACCATCCCCTACCCTATTGGAGGTGGGATTGGAGAGTCATGGTATGATCCCCATTCATAATGTTCTTGATAGAGTGGTATCAGATAATTCAGTTCTACCATGGGAACAAAGTATGTGTTTTTGGTTTGGGGTAATAGTGTTATGGTTTTAGACATTAGCTATCAGGCCAGGGACTCTAATTTTGTATTGTGGCCTACATATCCATAAAATGGGACTCTGATCGCCTGCTTTTTATCTCAGTGCATGAGATCACTAGTTGTAGGGAAAATAATGGTACATGCATCATAGAGGAATAAGTTGTGGTTTCCATGCCTTTCTTGAGTCATATCTCTAGATATACTCATTGACCATGGTATATATTCTTTATTTCATGATTCTTATGTGATGTATGATGACTAGGATTCAGCATCAGGATCACAAGGATGACCACCTTAGTGATGAGGCATCGATTCTAGGTCCAATCCTAGAGGTAATACCTCTAGGTGGTGTACTGATTATACCACGACCTGTAGATTAGTATATTGTACCCACAGTTCTAGTGGATGAGGTGTGTAGGTTGAGCACACTTCATAACTTTTGGTGGAAAATACACATCAGGTTCTGAGGAGATCTCAACACACAGTTGGTTAGGGACTTGCTTGTGGTGGAAAAATGGGTTTTCCATCAGGTCGGGACACCATCAAATAAAATGTTAATCCTAGCCAAGAGCCTTCCCAATTGATCAATGAGAATATTGTGGGGTTTTTTTCACCAATTATTATAAGTAAGGTACTCTATCATGGTAATAGTTTGAGTGCATTTTTAGATCATAGATCTCTCCAAAAATGTAGAGGTCTGTACATAACTATGAGTTTCTATAGCTCCAGCAGGGAAACACAACAACAGTTGAGTATTTTTCAAGATTTACCAACCTCTCTATGTAATTTATGGATAAGTTTTGGGATTAGTTATTCTAGGCTCATAACTTCAACAGAGAACTAAATATAGACATCTGATACAGTGTTTTACCTATATAAATTCCTACCTATGTTTCGGTGCTAAAGTGATATTTTGTAGTTGAGAGTTCTCAGGCTGAGCAGATGAAGACAGTGGTTTCCAGCTATGGTCCCACAAGAGTATATCCCTCCACAGTAGGGATTCGACGTCAATATGAGGGATATGGACATGTGGGACTTTATAGGAGGAGGTCTCTTGATAGAGGGTTTGTGGTCTAGGTCTTGTAGGATGGTTCAATTCATCTTAGGGAGAGGCAATGTTACTCATGTGACATTAGGGTACATCTTATATAAGATTGTCTAAACCTCCATATAGATAATAAAGTGACCCAGGTCATTCCACCAAGGTAAAGGAAGTGGAAGGAGAAGACAGATCCATAGGGAAATATATCTGGCAGAGGAGTAGGGAGAGTAACTATAGGTTCTTAGTGCTTTGACTTGTTAGTACCACCACCTCTAGGGGGTCCATGCCAGGCTTTGGGATCTAGATGATAGGGTTGAGGGTAGCTATTGGTGGTTTAGGATTATGAACTATAGGCTCCTATAAATATTATAGGTATGATATATATATTCTACCTTAGATTCAGTATTGATATACATAGGTTCTAGTCATACCTTTATTTCCAATTATTTGGTTTGAGACATAGAGATTTTGTTTGAGCCCTTGGCTCAACCCTTATATTGAGAGACTTCTACTGTAGATGACTTAGTGATCACACACTTGTATAGATATTTTGGACTAAATATTAGAGGTGGGAGTTTATGTTGGGATCTCTTTATACTAGTGATGATTCCATACAATTTCATCTTAGGTATGGACTATTTATCTACATTTTTTTCATGTATTGATTGTTTCTGGTAGAGGATGTGGTGTGTCCATAGTTTTAGGACATGTTTTTCCTTTGAAAATGAAAATAAAACATAGGTAGTACAAAATGGATTCATTCATAGGTGGGTGCAGTGAATTTCACATCAATTGGTTATTGTGACTCTTGGTGAGGAAGAAGTTATGAGTTTTCAGTTCCCTGCGGTGGTAGTAATGTATGAGGGCATATTTCAGGAGGATTTTCTAGGGCTACCTCCCCACTTAAAGATAGAATTATGGATTGATCTATTCCTAATGAAAACCCTTATATCTATTCTAGCGTATCATATGAATCCAACAAAGATTCATGATATTAGGATGTAACTGGAGGACTTTCAAATGAAGGGCTTTGTTAGACCCAATGTTTCACCCTGAGCAACCCCAATTTTGTTCTTAAAGAAAGTGGATGGGATCTTGAATATCTATTTATACTACCAGAACTTGAACTAGGTTATCATGAAGCATAAGTATCTACCCCGAGTATCGATGACCTCTTTGATTAGTTGAGAGGGGCATGATGGTTCTTCAAGGATTACCTCATGGCAGGTTATCACCAGTTGTGAGTACGGATTGAGGATATGTAGAATAAAGAAATCATATGTCACTAAGAACACTATGGGTACTTGGTGATGCAATTTGGATTAATGAATTCCCTATAAGTGTTCTTTTGACTCATGAATCGGATCTTTCAACCCTTCTTATACCTATTTGTGGTAGTCTTCATCGAAGATATCCTTTTGTACTCAGCATATGAGGAGGAGCATTCAAGACACATGAGCGAGGTTCTATAAATACTCTTAGAAAACCATATTTATGGGAATCTATCAATTTTCTAGTTCTAGATACCGTTTTTGCACTTTATAGGACATGTTATCTTAGTAGATGGACTTGCAGTCGACACATCCAAGGTCAAGGAAGTGTTATCTTGGGAGTCACCCAAGATCATGATGGGGGTGTGTAATTTCCTTGGGTTGGTAGGATATTATTAGTGATTCATAGAAAATTTTTCTAGGATATCATCACCCATGAAAACTTTGACCTGAAAGGGGTAGCCTTTGGTGTGGATATAAATGTATAAGCATGTTTTTTAGAAGTTGAGAAAGTGATTGTTGAGCTCTCCCATCATGATATTACCAAAGGAGGGGGTCAAGTACTTAATGATTTGTGATGCATCAATCTCTAGACTTGGTTGTGTTCTAAGGAAAAGTTTGGTGGGGATTTCCTATGGTTCACTTCTATTAAGACCACATGAGCGGAACTACATGACACATGCTCTTATGTTAGTAGTGGTAGTATTAACACTGAATATATAGAGACACTACCTAGTGGGAAAGTGGATTATTTTCTATTCCAACAACAATATTCTCAATTATATTTATTTTATCATAAGGATATTAACTTGAGAAATAGGTTATGGCTTGAGTTCCTCCAGGACTATGACATCAATATTGTCTATACACCTAGGGAGGGGAATGTGGTAGCAGATGATCTTAGTAGGAGATCATGATCATAATTGTTGAATGAGGCTTTCAAGCGGGTTTCCTCATTGCAGTTATCCTTTGTGGATGGAGATGGAAAAACTTAATTCTAGTTTTTGGTTGATATTACTCATCTTTTGCAGTAAGTTAGGGAGGCACAGCTTAGGGAATCCGACTATGATACCCTACATACTCAGATATCCACTGAACATGCTCCGGGTGTATTTTCTAAATGTGGGGATCATGTCATTATTTTAACAGGATGAATGATGGTACCAATGAAGTTAAGGGATGAGATTATGATAAAGTTTCATAAATCTCATTTAGTAGTATATTCAGGAGGGGAAATGATATACCAATACCTATGGCATTAGTTTTGGTGTCTAGGGATGAAGACATGAGTTGCATAGTTTTTCTCTAAATGTATTAATTGTCAACAGGGGAAGGTTGATCATCACGTTCCAGTGAGTTTAAATCAACCCCTTCAAGTGATATAGTGGAAGTGGGAAGGGATATCCATGGACTTCATGATAGACTTACTACGTATATCTATGGGACAAAATTCTATATGGTTGATCATAGACCAACTCACCAAGTCATTCTACTTCTTAGATATCTGAGAGTAGAGTACAGTATAGGGCTTGGGACACCTCGATATTCAAGAGTTAGTCCGACTCCATGGATTTCCATCATCTATCATTTCATATAATGATTATCACTTAACATAAATATTATGGAAGGGATTGTAGGAGATGTTTGGGACCTGGTTACACTTGAGCATGGTATTTCACCCCTAGACAGATGGCCACACTGAGTAGACCATTTTGGTCTTGGAGGACATGCTCTAGGGTTGCATATTGGAATTTTTATGTACTTAGGAGGGTCAACTACCACTGGTGGGGTTTGTATATAATAATATATAAAATTTCCACCATTACTATGGAAAATTCAAGGCTTTTTATGGATGTCCCTATAGGTCACCGCTTTATTGGACTTTCCTAAGAGATTCATAACTAATGGGTCTAGAGTTGGTGTGAGCTGCTAAAAAGAAGATGTAAATCATAAAAGATAGGATAAGGACCTCTTAGATCTATCATAAGTCATATATAGATATGCAACATAGGCCTTTATAGTTTGAGGACGGAGACCATGAATTCCTATGGGATTTACCTTGATGTGGATTATGAAGGTTTGGTTAGGGTGGAAATCTATCTTAAAGATTCATTTTCCCTTTAAAGATGCAACATAGAGTTCGTGATGTTTTGTACTACTTAGCTCTACCTCCACAGCTATACCGAGTACACGATATCTTCCACGTGTCACAGTTGAGGATGTACATGCATGACCCATTGCACGTTATCAATAAAGGCGAGTTGGATATCAAGGATAGATCTACCTTCGTAGAGTACCTAATAGAGATCGAGGATTAACCTGAGATGATCCTTTGTGGGTGGTAGATTCCTTTAGCATGTGTCTAGAGGTAGAATAGGAATATCTTGAAGAGCACCTAGGAATATGAGGGTCGTATTCTTGCTCAGTTACAATATCTCTTTGGGTAGCCACTCTTTTCGATTTTAGGGATGTAAATCCATAACGTTGGATGAATTTAATGACTTTTAATTTCTAATTGTTACTTATCAATATTGTATGGATTGTTTTTGAGACTAGGATTTGAGGCAACATGTGATTCCAAGGCTTGTTGTGCCCAAAATAAATGTTTAAAATATTTAAAATATATTAAATAGTATGCACGTGTAGTTCTCTTGAAAATGTAAAATAACTTCCAAACAGGTGGCCCAAATCATGAAATCTGAGGGAATCATTGAGTTTAGAATGTGAATTTTACCCTAGGCATGAAACAACCTTTGTCATTGTGGGGTGTATGTGGAATATTTGTAGAAGGTGTAAAAATAAAAAAAATAATTAAACAAAATTATTTTATTAATTCATTGATGTAGATACCTTGATTATCATATAAATATATATTTATGGTTAATTGTCAGGTTTAGCAGCTAAGCCCTATTGATCCTGAGGACTATTTTTGATCCGTTGGAGGAGATTCCATTGGTGGACGATGACCAGATCGAAGATCGATGGCAAGTGAAAGATGGAATCAGATGATCTCCCCAATGATCACAATAAAGGTTCTTTCTTTGTTACTGTTCTATTTGAATCAACGTAGGGTGGTTGATTATTTGGATTCTTTCCCTATTGTCTATTTCTATGATGAAATGGGATCAATAAACAAATAAATTGATTAGTGGAAATGCGTATGGTGGAATGGGATTATTGCAAATATTTTATTGGGATGTTTTCTTTATGATTATTTTTAACCCATTTTTCATTGTTCTAATGGAAACGAATAAATGTTCACCTAAACATTGACCGAGGTCCATTCCTTGTGATATATATTTGTTCTTTTCTCCTCCCGATTCTTCGTTAATTGTTATAATTATTCATTTTTTCCATGGCTCAACAAATATGAAGTAAATTGGTCATTGTGAACCAATTTCATGGCGCAACTATTCAATATCATTGATCTGGGATCAATACGGTATGATAGTTGTGTGATGATGGAGGTTTAAGTAGATCATAAGATGTAAATACCCAGTTTATGTATTCTTTGGCATGAAATATAGAACATTGTTAAAGGAGTTTTCCTAAAAAAAATTGAAGGGTTGGATGAAGTTGATCGACGATGGCATGACCGATTGAGACATGGTTCTTGATTTTTTGATGAGATGCAAGGTCAGCACATGGACAATAGGATTGGTCGACAATGTGAAAAAAGATTTGATATTCATGAAAATTCCATGATACATTTCATGCAACGTGGGCTACATGTTATGTGGGACCCCCACCCCCCCACCCCCTCTCCCCTAGAGGAATTTAGTTTATTAGGGGAAAGATAAGTATCATACGGCATGCAACCCCTCCCTGATGGATCAGCGTGTACTTCAGAGGGCACATGAACACGGGATGGAGCACATGAGAATGGGCATGACATGTACTCCCACACTAATATGTCTTATCAATGTCTACATACTCATACCCGTGTACTGATACACTAGAAGATGTACATAGGTAGCCACATGCCATGTACTGTTACACAGACACAACATTGGCCATATACACGGGTAGGACCCAAGGTCAAAGGTACATGATGTGTATTCCTACTACACACCATATACTCCTAAAATGTTGGATTTGATCCCTTTTCCTATATATCATGGGAGCAATTCATTATGGTATATTCCCCATATCCTTTCCCCAAGGGATAATATAGAATCACCTCTTAAAGATAGGATAGTGATCCCTTTAGTGGGACATTATAGATAGAGTTGTTTGAGTCCATCCCGGAGGCCCGAAGTGAGATCCTCTTATTTACCTAGTTGAACTTCTTGGTATCATTATGACCAACACTATGGGGTCATCGATCCTCTACATAGTTGGTTATTCCACATTGAGTTATTGGTATCCCCCTAGCCCTGGTTCTGATCCTCATCTATGCAGTATATATTTTCAAACTTCTATTGTGTACATCTAATGGTGAGACGAGATGATCATTACCTCTCAAATGGATGTCATTAGTGACATTTGACTTGTGGAGTGTGTTCTCCATGATGAGTGTTATATGGATTTTTTGAGTTGGAATCGTAATATGGCATTATAGTTGTGACTTTTCCATTGATATTCTATGTCACTGTTGTGTATATCTGTATATTCATATTAAATGTTTTGTACAAATATACCTCTATATATCTGACTATTATATTTGTATTGTATGATTTTAGGTTTCATGGTGTCCTACTATGTATTGTTTTACTCACCCCTACATGGGAATTTCCTACGTGTGTTCTGTCTTATTCATATGATCAACCTTTTGAAAGAGTCCACAAGGGACAACGAATAAATGGTGCATAGTGATACCGGATAGACGGAGGTGTGTTACTGCAAAATCTTGATAGTAGTCCCCTATTAACTTTTAGGTTGGACTTGTCTTTAAACTCTTTTTTTTTGGTCTTTTATTTGGTCGTCTTTACTTTCTTTTACTTCCTATCATACACTAGATTTGTGATTTAGATGTATGTATTCATGGTTGTTCATGTTTTTTCATTTCAACGTTTTATGGTCTTGGAGATGTGTGTGTGTGTGTAGGTACTTATTCTAAGGCCTCCCGTGTTAATGATGTTCCTACTTGACACTGGTCTTCAGCCCATATCTTCTTAAAGGTGGCCTTGGGGAGTGACGAAATGGGCCCCATATGGGAAATTCATGAAATGTATGTTTATATTAAGCTTTTAACATTAGTAATTAAGATATTTAGGTTAATTATATAGAAATATATAAAAATTATTTTGAAATATATGATAAATGTAAGGGTCTTGGTAACTAAAACTTCTATCTTTGTGTTATACAGTTTCATCTTGATTTCTTTTCTTTTATATTCACCATTTTTTCCATTTTAATTTATTTTATCCATTTATTTCTTGGTAAAAGAGTTTTTGATCCAAAACTATTTTCATAAAAGGTTCTCCCTTCACCTTTTTTAATAATGGGGAATATTTTTTAATTATAATAAAAACTATGAATTTTACAATGATGAATATAAATTTTTTTCAAAAAAATTTATTCATGATTTTTTTAATCATCTTAAAATGATCTATCTCCAATAAATTTATATTTCAAATTTCACCCTATATTTTCTTGAAATATGTGATTGTTTAGGGTGATCAATTTTTCAGTATATAAAAATTTAATTCATGATGTTATTTAATGATGTTTGGATGATTTATGAAACACATTTTTTTAAATGGTTTCTTTAGGAAAAGTGAATGATTTACATTTACATATTTAAGAGACTTGTTATTTTTTCACGGTTTATTTAATATTTGATGATGTTTAATTTTAAGTGGCACACATATATATGGATGATGATGAGTGGATTCTTATATCACCCTAAAATTCATTGGTTTATGTTTATATCTCCTGATATGGCCAGGAATGGACATAATGAGTTTTCACACATAGGTGTTGGCATGATGGGTTTTCTCAAATGTTCAAGAATATAGATAACGATTAAGTTCACATAGATATGGGATCAATGGGTTTTATTATAAAGTTATTCCTATGATTATGGTGGTTCCATATTTCCATGTTATTTATCAATTTATGCCAAATTTTCAAGATGAATTTAATTTCCATTAAAATTAATATTTTCCAGATTACACCTTATTTTTAATGTATTAAACACTTTTATATTGTTCTCACATGTTTATGATAATTGATAAGTATTTTAATCCACATAAAAACTATTATTCTTCCTGAAGAGTCTTTTTATGATCTTATTTTTCTCAATCATATTTTATGATTATTATCTATGGTGTTAAGATCTTTTATTAAAATATTTATCTCTCCCTTACATTATCCATAATGTTTATGATTTAACACATTATGATATTTTCTCCCTTATTAAGTTTCTATGATCACCCCATTTTTATATTCACTTTTCCCAGGGTTTGAAGATGATTATATCTTGTGAGATGTCTAAAAAGAGTCTTAGGATCATGGTTATGGAGAAATATTTCCATGTTTTATAAAATAATTTGTTTATGTAGCTTACCTTAAAGAAACTAAATCTTTACGTCCTTCGGTTGTGTCACTATTTATGATAGGTATTATTTAAAACGTGATATTAATATATTATTTAATTCATGTTTATCTTATATGAATTAATTCAGTATTGGAGAAAGGTTTAGTAATTTTTATGGATTAGTTTCGATAATAATACCAAAAACCCAATGGAAAAGTTTTAGGGTTGAGTATATGTATAGGATAAAATCCCAATGTTTTTAAAAAATAATTTATTTTGTTGTTCTCCTAGAAATTACATACATTTATAAATAATACGAGTGGTTATAGGGTCTATAATAGATATATCTAGGGGTAATAACCCTAAAGAGGATGTGTTTTATATTAAATCATCCTTGACTTGGTTCATGGAAAAGAGGCATAACTAAATACCTGGTTTAATACTCCTATGTGATATTATTTGGTTAATAAAATTATCTTGACAAAACATTGTACAATATTTGAATATATATAACAAGCTCAATTAGAATGTAAACCGTGGATAACATATACCAGACAAGTCCAGCCAGAAGCAATGCTTCTGACCATTTATTAAAAAGAAAGAAAAATGTACATAAAAGAGGTAGACAAGGTCAGACAAACAGAAATGCCCTCATCCACCAAAAACAGGTCTAGAGACCATAATACGACATATCATTTTTTTAATCAGGGTCACCAGCTATCTCCCACATTGATTGAGACTTATCCTGATTTAATATTTTCACAATATTTGTATCCACCTTCCTTGACACCTTAGCCGACGATCCGGTGGACGCATTTATAGGAACATTAGAATAATCCTTGCATGGTCTCCGCTTTGAGGGAACAGAGGTGAAACCCTCACTAGCAGTGACCTGTGTATTTACACTTAAAACTAGATCATTGTAAGGGGTGTGTCGGCCACTACCCAAGACCCTAATCGGGGTACCCACATTCTCCTGTTCACCCTCAGAAACATTCCCGCATTTTTCAGGTAATTCAGAAACTTGGAAAAGCTTTTGGATTTCCTACAGGCAATCAAGATGTTATTATGCATCATTATTCTTGGAGACATCATCCTAGAGGGTATCAGGGTCCACAAATGGAGTAACCTATTTGACCAAATCAAACTGAGTCATAGAGGGGCCATTATGGGCCTTCATCGAAGATACATCAATTAACAACCCTTTGGCAGTATCCATCCCATCAGGAACATTGGGAACATGCTCGGTAAGTGAATCACCATCATGAGAAGTAGATTTTGGAAACATCGAATCCATCCCCTTTGAATTCCTACAACATAGAGCTGATGAATTTCCTCTTACCCCACATTCCCCACAAGAAACATTCCTCTGACAAAACTCCAATGAGTGTCCAACGACCATACATTAATTGCAGAAAAGAGGTTTTTTTCATACTCAACATCAATGTGAATGTTTTCAGAAGGAGTGGAAAGGGTTACCTTGCCAATCAGAGTGGTGCTCAGATCAACATCCACTAGCATCCTAGTAAAATGACCAAACCAAACATCCTCGGTATCTTTTTTAAGCTGAATCGGAGTCCCAATTTCCATTCCAATATCATGCAGAATTTTCAGAAGCCAGAGGACCCAATTGAGTCTATGAAGACGAATCCATAACTGAGAAAAAGAATTTCTTGCATGTAATACATTAAAATCCAATGACCATTCATGTAAATGAATCCATCCAGGTTTCAGAAACAAGGATCCCATGCTCCATGCTCGAAGCATAAAATCATAAAGGCAGTGGAAAAATCCTTGACCAAGTGAAACACATTTCCAATTAGAGAAACCCCACAAAAGCAAGGTTCTACTGATCAAATCATCAAGCTTCCATAGTTTCACACCTTTAGGAAGGACAATTCTTGCAATCAATGATTTTTTTCCAATTGACATTCTCTCATCAAGCGCTGCAAGATTTTCTTCAACATGAGCTGATGAACCCTTGCGAAGAATTTTACTAGGACCTGAGTCCTTCAATTGCACAAATGAATTGGATCAATCCAATTTCAACCCTGCATTTTATTTTTTCATCACATCATAAGTGGAATTATAACCAGGAATAACATCATTGTAGGGAAGAACCAGATCTCATAGCAACGCCTCAGCAGAAGCTACAGCCACATCAACCTTCTCCCGACTTGATGAAATACGCAAGTCACCTCGGCTCTCATCGATCATCAAGGTCACATGAGATGGATGTGAGGCTTCTGCAGGTCTGGTGAAAGGATTCGAATCCACATGAACATCGTCCAAATAAATCTACTTCATCACAACAATAGGGTTGCAAGCATATTTCGAGCGCTGAAGATCACGAGCAGATGTCAAGGAGGGAGCCGTTGACGCCACTCCGCTGGGAGGAGAAAGACGATTGAAGCCGAGGAATAATTGTAATAATTGGGACAATGAAAAATATATGGATTTTTTCAATTGGAAATATATTGAGATTATGGAAGGAATGAAAAACATCATGGTAGTTATCCCCCAAGTGGATTATGATTTATAAAACAACCAAAATCGTGTTGATCTCCAAAACGCACTAAGGAAGGAGAAACTCAATATTGAGTCATTATGAATCAAAATCCACCCTCTTTTAGTGGGTATTCTAGTCCACTGGTTTCTGAGTAGTGGTTAAATGAAATGGAAAAGATATTTTCTATTATTTGATGCTCAAACCCTAAGAAGGTTTTTTTGGAATTCTATCATTTAGAATATGATTTCTATCATTGGTCAAGACTTATCAAGAATACCATGGAAAAGGAGGATATAGATTATATGTAATGGGAAGAGTTTAAGAATATATTTTTTACTAAGTAATTTTCTTAGAATCGTCACCTAAAATTAGAGAAATAATTCTTAGAATTGAATAAAAAAATTTATGAATCCATTGCATCATATGAAGAAAATTTCACAATACTCATGAGTAATTCTTCCAGTTTCATCTATTATATTTAGAGAAAAAATGATCACTTTACTTTCTTAAACACTTTTTTTCAGGGCTGTTAATCATTGGAAACTACATTATATGTGAAGAGATTATTCGATCTTGTGTTAATGTAGATATAGAAACTAGAACATCATTTTATTATAGGGAATATAGATGGAAAAAATGTATCATGGAAGGATCAATGATAAGATAGATGGTGGGAAGAAAAGAACAATTTTCTACATGTAATAAATGTGGGATAAAGATCCTAGGTAATTTTTAAGGGGATCAGGGAAGTGTTTCAAGTGTGGTAAATAATGAAACCAATATTATAAATTTCAAACTAAGGATAAGAGAATGATTAATGAAAAAACATTAGAAGGTCACTATTAATGATAAAACCACCCTACACTTCTTCAAGTGAAATTATTTTAAAATTTTGGATAAAAATTCACTAACCCTCAAGAAAATGAGGATTATAATATATAGAGACCTCCCAAAATGAGGGAATAAGGAAGGGAATTTGTGATCACTACTGATAAGGTAGATCACGATAATGAAGGGATGTGAGGTACACATCATCTCTTTTTTTGAACTATTAAGACCTTATTTGATTATGGTTGACTAAATTCGTTTATATCACACAAGTTTTCTAAAAATTTGGAATCAATAACCCAATAAATGGATATTGAACTATTAGTGAAAACCCTTTATGGAAGAATGATCACATCTGAGATTTATATATCTTCTTAAATTGAGATATGTGGGAAGATAGTTCTTTTAGGTTTAATTTTTTTCCATTGGTTGAATTTAACATAGTCTTGGGTATGGATCAGATTTCCTATCATAAATCACATATCAAATATCAGGATAAGAATGTTTCATTTCATATCCCAAATCATTATATTATCATGTATCATAAAAACTGATAATCATAAAATCCCTATGGAATAAAATTCTATAATATGGGTTATGTTACCCAATAATGATGAACATTTGACTCAAACCATTTTGGAGGAAGTCTATATTGAAGACATAACTATTTTCAAAAATATACTTTGGTATTTATGGATGAACTACCTAGTATTACCCTAGAACGTGAGGTTGAGTTTTAAATTGAACTCATTCATGGATACATTCCTATCTCAAATAGTATATATATAATTTCACCCATTTAATTGTAGGAGTTAAATAATAAACAAGAATATAATTTTGAAAAGGGTTTTATACTCCCCTGTGCTTCACCATTGGGTGCACTAGTCCTTTTTTTTCAAAAAGAAGGATTGATCAATGAATATTTTCATTGATTATCCATAACAAAATAAATTAATGATCAAGAAAAAATATCATCTTCCCCATATCAATTATCCATTTCACAAATTCATATGATATTAATACTTCTCAATGAATAACCATCAATCTGTATATCGTTAGTTAAGGTTTAAAAGTGGATCTATTTCCAAGAAATTGTTCTGTATAAATTATGGGCACTATAAATTCATAGCAATTCCATTTGAAATTTTGAATTCCCCCACTATCTTCATGGATCTAATGAATATGGTCTTTAGAAACAATATTGATCAAGTTTTCATTGTATTTGTAGAATATATTATTATATATTTAAATAAAAAGGAAAATCATGAATCACATTTTTATATTTTCATAAAATACAAGATAAAGGATAAACTATATTCAAATTATTTCAACTATGAATTATGGATACATAAATATCATTCATGGGACCTATAATAATAAGAAATATAATATCATTACATCCATCAAAGATGGATGTTACAGAGAAATAAACCATTCCAACCATTGTAATAGAGATCCATAGTTTCTTTTGTTTATTAGAATATTGCTAACACTTTGTGTTGAATTTCTAAAAACTATCATATACACTAAACAAGTTAACAAAAAAGGTAATAAAGTTTCTTTGCATAAATGAATGTGAAAAATATTTCATTTAACTGATGAAGTGGTTGGTCATTTTTCTTATACCCACATTACCCTGAAGTGGGGAGGGGTTTGTAACAAATAATAACACTTCAAAAAATGGTTTGGGTTGCATAATCTTGTAGAATGATGAGGTAAGAACTTATTATTTATTCCAATTAAATTTTGGGATACAATTACCCCATCATATGATTTAGAAATGGGAGTAATTATCTTTTCATTAAAGATTTGGTGATATTATCTTTTTGGAGAAACGTTTGATATATATGTACTGATAAAAGGATCTTAAAATTCATATTCACATAGAAATAATTAAATATTTTCCAATGAAGATGGTTCTAAATGATAAAATATTATGAATTTCAATACATTATCACCCGAGGAAGGAAAATAATTTTGACGATTCTCTGGGTAGGAAAGGTTATGCTACCCTATCCCTGATGAGGATTGAAAAAGACTCAGTACTCATAGAGTTAAAATGAAGAATCTTGATGTGTGATGATAAATCCTATATAGCCCAAATTTAAGACTAACCTTCCATTAATATAAATACTAAAAAATTCCATAAATATTATATAGAGATATAGAAAACATTATCCAATATTCTATAGATAAAATTTGATAAAGATGTAGTCGTAAGGTTTGGAACCCAAATATGCATCCCATAAAAACTAGAATTAAAAATGTAAATTTTGGATAATTCACATATCTCATACAAATATATACATCTGGGAATTTTTATGGTGTTTAAATATCTAAAAACATTACTATAGGGATATCATGAAGAGAAAATTTTCAGAATATGTGTCATGATTCTTGGTATGTCATCAAGTAAAGGTTTAATGATAAAATTATAAGGTTAGGCTTCCAATATTACTGTTTCTGACGATTTCTTTGGGGCGCACGCGTCGGTCTGTGGGGGCGTCGGCACTAATTTTTTGTTTCCCCACATTCCCACATTCCAAAGGTGGGCGACATCTGTTCCTTATTCAGGGACGTATTCTCCTTGATCGAAACGGGATGATGGGATGTTGGTTCCTCCTTTCGTGGATTCCTCCTCAGAAATCGTTACCTAGTTTGGGTCTCCCTCATATATTTAATATGTTGTTCATGAAACTCTTCCCAGTACCATGTTTCCACGGACACCAGTTAATTACACTGCTTCTATCAGGACATTCCAAAGGGTCCGGTCAGGGAAGCAACCTTCATTTGGGGGAGTAGTCACGTCGAGGCATCATCAACGTATTTGAACAATAGGGAATTGGTGTGTCTGTCTTTTGTCCCTTATTATAGGGCTTCACGATGGCACGGAAGCTCGAGGCATCCCACATCAAGCTCATGGAATCATATGTCATAGCCATGTATCTGAGGTTTTCCTCAGCTTCCCATGTTTAACACAGGGTATGCAGCAAGTTTAACATCCAGCGGAGACTGATCGGGATGATCAAAACACTAGATGGAGTGGATCAGGTTGAGGAACCCTTCTTGAGGGGACACAAATATCGGAGCCATCCCATGGGTGGCTTCCCAAACGCTGTGGAGTGGAATGGGGTGGCATGATCTCACCAGGATGTGGCGGCCCGGGTATGAATCTGGATGGATGATGGAAAGCTACACGAAGTGGAGGGGGGAATGAAATGGAGTTATTGCAAGGGAGACGGTGAAGTTGGGATTGAGTCTTGAAAAGACTTCCTATGTATCCCCGTGGTAGGGAATCAAAGTCTGTGTTGTTCGGGATGAATTTGTAGGGATTACACTCTCGGTTTCCCAAGGTGGTGGGAGAGCTGGTGTGAATGAGGTCGGAACGACCAAGTGGTTGGCCTGAACCTCGTGAGGCTTCCTACGTACCATGCCTTGGCATGGATCAAATTCCATGTGGTTTGGGATGGATTCCGGAGAACTGAAGTGAAGAAGGACCTTGGTCCAATGGGCAGTGGTCTTGAACCTCGTGAGGCTTCCTATGTACCATGCCTTGGCATGGATCAAAGTCCACATAGTTCGGGTTGGACGCCAGAGAACTGGCGTAAAGAAGGACCTTGGTCCAATGGGTGGTGGGATTGAACCTCGTGAGGCTTCCTACGTACCATGCCTTGGCATGGATCAAAGTCCACGTAGTTTAGGTGGGCCGCTGGAGAACTGAAGTGAAGAAGGACCTTGGTCTAATGGGTGGTGGGCTTGAACCTCGTGAGGTTTCCTACGTACCATGCCTTGGCATGGATCAAAGTCCACGTAGTTCAGGTGAAAAAATGGGATTGGCACACCGACACGGAGACTGTCGGGGCCAATGATTGTTGGGATAGATCCTCAAAAAGGCTTCCTACGTACCATGCTTTGACATTGATCAAAGTCCTCATAGTTCGGGTATGAATGTGGGTGTCGGCGAACCGACATGAAGAAGGACCTTGGTCCGATGGGCGATGGGGCTTGAACCTCAGGGAGGCATCCTACGTACCATTCCTTGACATGGATCAATGTCCTCATAGTTCGGGTAGGGTTTTTTCAGAGAACCGACATGAAGGTGGACCTTGGTCCGATGGGCGACGGGGCTTGAACCTCATGAAGGCTTCCTATGTACAATGCCTTGACATGGGTCAAAGTCCTCATATTTCTGGATGGTGCACTGGGGGACTGACGTGAAGGTGGACCTTGGTCCGATGGGTGACGGGGCTTGAACCTCAGGGAGGTTTCATATGTACCATGCCTTGACATGGATCAAGGTCCTCATATTTCAGGCGCAATGTTTAACGTCATGCTAGATGAGGGAATGAAGTTTAACGTCATGCTGGATGAGGGAATACAGTTTAATGTCATGCTGGAAGAGGGAAATTACATGGTGATGATTACTCTAATCCCACATGAGTCATGCTCGGTGTGAGGAACAAGAAGCAACAGAGACCTGATGATCACTTCGCGAAGGGTGCGTCTGTGAGAAGAGAAGAGGGGCTTATGCGTTAGGCGGCCCATGGTGCTGGGACTTACTCCAAGATGGAGGCCCAAGAGAGACAAAGCGCAGAGGGAGAGGGATTTGGGACTAAAGAAAGGAGGTGCCTTGTTCCCTATCATTCCCTCCGCTGGCCCTGGCGGTGGGGAAGTACAGAGGTGCATGGGTGCTACCTTCCGCAAGAGAGGCTAGCGGCTTTCACCAAAGAGGTTTCCCTTCCCCCGTGGAAAAACACCACTCCCAGAAGGTGGTTATCATCCCTTGTGGGGACCAGGGGGCATAAAGAATGTTCGAGCCGGGGGGACCCTACGTGCGAGGCACGGGGTCGGGTCACAGTTTAATGTCATGTGTTGAGGACGACGTGCCTGGATGTTTAACGCCCTACAGCTGAGATGTGGTGGGTTTACTCCACACCCCTAGGGCTTACATGACCGGTACCCTCTGCTCCTTGCGGGAGGGAAGGTAGCAGCAATGCTATGGAGAAGGGGGGTCACAGAGTGAACCATCATGGGGTCCATGTTAGCATGGCTATGAGAAGAAGCAATAGTCGTTAGCGTGCCCATGCAAAAAATCATTAGGCGAAGCAACGTTATAGGTGGCGTCGTCTAGGGGACTTTGAAATCACATCATGAAAACATGGAGGGTCGCACGGGAAGAGGAATTTCCAAGAAGAGGGGTCCACAGGCAGGGGCCTTGCGGAGCTCGGTTGCTTTTCATAGTAGAGGGAACTTGCAAAGGGGTGTGCTTTGCGAAGTGGAGTGCCATGGCCTTAGCATGAGTCAAAGGTGCGAGTGGGAGGTTCTTCCCGAAGTAGAATGGTTTTTGCGAAGAACTAACTCATGAAGCATAGGTGCCTCATGAAGCAAGGTGCCGGGAAGCAGTATACTTTGTGAAGTACAGTGACCCTGCCTTGGCATGTGGATCACATGTACAGGGTGGGTGTTTCGCGAAGCATAAACGCTCTGCTACTGCCCGGGTCCCCTTGGGGATCCCCTCCCCTCGTGAATGACCTTATGATTCGTGAGGGGCATCCCTCTCGGAAGAGGTGCTCAAAACAAAAAAAGGTGGAGACCTCTCATGAAGAAAAAAATACCTCGTGGAGCTCATGATCCCCATAGCGAAGTGTACTTCACGATTTTGGAGATGAGAATCCGTAAGGTCATATTTTCTATTTGGAGAGCTCAGGGGGAGATTATTATTTATAGGCAAGGGGCGCCGCAAAGCAAAGCTCACACGGCGTGAAGGGGGGTTATCTTGCTTCGTGGCGGGTCGCGAATGTCAACCGGATTCGCGGTGAGGTACCACCTCTTATGCTTCGCAGCGGGTTCAAGAAAGTCAGTGTGTTTGCAAAGCGTTACCACCTCTGGTGCTTCGCATCAGGTTTGCGAACGTCAGGTCATTTGCGGAGTAGTACCGCCTCATTTACTTTGTTGTGGATGCGGTGCTTGGGGGGCTCCACATCGGGTTTCACGAGGCAGGGCGCGGGGCCTTTTTTTCTTTGTTCATTTTGTCCAATATTATGGTGCCAAAAAATTCCCCCCCTAAAACCTAGAGCCACCGAGGGATCAAGGGTCTAAGTTTGAGAGAAATCGCTAAAATTATCGGCATTTCGCAGTGATGACTCGAGAAGAGGGAACGCGAGGCAGACGGGGGCCGTGCGGTCTGGACTTGGTGTGAAGCTCTGCGCGGGCTAAACGCGTCGTGAAGCTCCGAGGGTTGCTGCCAATAAATAAGGGGGATGACCTCTCTCTTTTTCCCTTATCCATGACTTTGTCCTTTTGCGCTCTCGATTCACGAAGCTTCGCATACTTCGTATCTGCTCACCGTGAATCGGTCTTCACGGCAAACTGCGAGTCTCTAACTCCGCGACTACGCCTAGCGAACATCTTCTTGCACGCCAAGGCCAGGACCCACGTCTTGGCTTTGTGAACGAGCTTCGTGAGCAAGCTCCGCAAATGCTCTTTATGACCCAAACCAATATTTTTCCGTTTTCTGAAACCATACTGGCCCATCAAGAAGTTGTGTTGGGGGTGCTTGCAGACGCCACCCAGAGGGATGAGATGGCCGACTATTTGGGTCAGAGGGAGCTGGTCCGAAGCCACTCGGACAACAATTCCTTGACAGAACTTATATCAGAGATCCAAAAGAACAATATAATGTGCAAGAAGCTTCCCTTGTATGGATTTGGGCTAAGGGATGACAACTTCATTCCTGAGGTGAGTAGGGATGAACCAGCTTGCTGGTTCAGGAGCATGCTATGCCAGCGCCAATGGTTTAGGGCGGCTAATGGTAATGCGTAGGAGGACATCACACCTGTCACTGCCGACTATCTGTACAACCATATGAAGAACATCGATGGGAATCCATTGCAACCGGAGACGTCCCCTCCCATGTACCACACCATATTGCAGGCACCTATACTGGATTAGAATAAGGGGTGTTCTGATGAGTGGGACCTGCGACAGGGCAGAAACTTCACCAATGACTTGGTATAGGCCTACTGGGTAGGTGCCTCATGCTAGGAGTTTGGGCCCGAGATGAGGAGAGTGGGATTTTATGAGGCGGCATGGGCCTCCCAATTCCACATTTATCAACCGAAATAGCTGATGTCGTAACTGTTGAGAAGATGGTCTTCTAGGACCAACACATTTCACCTGCACCATTGGGAGGTTGGCATCAGTCTGTGGGATTTCCATCAGATCTCGGAGGTCCCGATCTTGTGGGGCCATGTATGATGAGTTCCTCCTTGTCATAAGTGTGTGGGAGGATCCAGAGCAGATGTCACAGCTGGCACTGGCACTGATGAGACTGGTCCCTAGAGAGGATAAAGAAGCGGTGAGGGATGTCCACTTCAAGAAGTGGTTCAAGCATTTCTTGAACCTCTCGGTGAACCGAGATTTTCCCCTGAGGACTCGAACTTGCCCGAAGGGGCCTCAAAATGGAAATGAGCACTCGTATTGGCGGCTCTTGGAGGATAGCCAATGGAAGTCCTGGGTTTTCAGGGTCAATATTGAACAGCAGCCAAAATTCAGGCTGGCGGCGTTTATCACAACCCTTATCTGCGGTTGGATCCTACCGGTGAGGGATACCAACATGGGGGGTGCGGCCCAGATCATTCATCCTAGAATCCATGTTGGCCAAAGGATGGCAGGTGAATCTGGGGATTCCAATGCTCACCAGATTGTACAGGATGATGTGGCACATTAGTGAGGGCAAGAAGCCACCAAGGATATGCGGGCCCTTCCACCTTCTGTTTGGGTGGATCGCGGTGCACATCAGGGGGGTTTACGAATATCCAAATCCCATTTCGCCACTAGGGTCAAACTTTCACCCCTCCATTCTGAATGCGGTCAGGAGCTTCCCATTCAAACTAACCGTATCGATGGTGCTGAACCGGGTGTGGAAGGAGGACGAGTTTAACTTCCACCCATTTCCATTGCCGATGGGGGTACTCACCGACGATGTTCAGGGAACAGAAGAGCACCGAGCTTATCTCCGGGATTTTCAAGGTGGAGTTTTGGTGGCATGGGTAGACTGTGAGCCACTCTGCGAGCCGTACACCCCGCACCTGTTCGCGAGGCAGTTCTGGTGCCTGCAGTGGCAGACCCCGCAGGTCTAATGGGAGGTGCGCCATGAGGAGAAACCGTGTGTGATGAGGCAACTGTGGCTCATGTTCACACGAGAAGATATCAAAATGAGAAATGCATTTCCTCCATCCATTACAGCCTTCAGACTGGTGAAGGAGTATACCATCAGCTGGGAGGTATCTTATCTGGGGGGAAATGCTGAAGCAGCCAACCGTTCGGGCTGGTGACGGTGGGCCTCCCCTATCCCGAGGTTGGGGTCGGAGGGCAGTCAGGGCCTCTCGTCGTGACGGGGCTACTGTGGCGGTGAGACCTACACTAGCTGAGGATGAGGCAGCTGCGGCGGATCCAACAGCAGTGGTGAATCCGGTGGTCCCGGAAGAACAGATCCATCTGGAGGGGCGGCCACCGAGGGGATTCCGCGGGATATCCACTCAGGCTCCAGGGAAGCGGCTGAGCCATATTGACATGGCAGACAATGTTGTTTTCTTGGAGGGCTGGGACATTTGTGATGTCAACAGGCAACACCTCAGTCCGCCCGAGATGTGGGGATACCTGAACCGTCTCGGGATGGTTCTACCGGGTATAGGTCCCGTTCGGGTCGATTTCACGGTGTCTTCGGTGGAGGCGGAGCAGTATCTGGACGAGTTGGAGGGATTTTTCCATTCTAGTGGTGCCCTGCGTCCAATGACAGACCGGGTCAGGGTACTGCTAGATTAGATAGTTCCCCCGCAGCTGTCGGCCATCGAACTGAGAGAGTTCTTCCCTCTACTGGAAGAATCAGATGAATCCTTTAGGGAAAATGAGGCCGGCAGAGGGAGCCAGTTGGAGGAAGGTGAAGTCAGAGATCAATACTCGGATCTCAATGATTTTGCAGAGGTTCTCAAGGTATAATTCCATGTTTTTTTCCTCAAGGTCTGCTCTCATGCTATTCAGGCCATTATGGATCTCTTACAAACATCTGTACCATGCAAGAGGAACTTGTACGCATACCTCACTCTAACCCCTTGGCGGGTGATGATGCAGGACCTTCGAAACCCGCACCTGTGGCCACGTCCAGTTCTATGTCTGGCGGGGCTAGGGCACCCGAGGTGGCTCCTCTAGGATCTCCAGACCATCCGACAATATAAGGATGGCCACACCTCGGGGTTCCGTCAGCATCAACTCAGGAGTAGCACCAGGAGTTCGATCTCCATAAGTCTTCTCCACTAAATTCAATGTTGTCATCTGTTGATCGTGCCAACTGACATCCATGACCTTCCATGTTGCGTATAGTTCTAAAACTGGCATGGGCTGCTTCGGCAAGGCTGGTCGGGATGTATGGTGGCATCCCTCCTAGGGGCATGCTGGTGATTGTGGAGATAGTCACCCCGCCTACCTGAGTTGCAGCACTCCCTATCATCGGCGGGACCACCATAGGGGTCGTTCCCAAGTTATTGAGGTAGATTCTGATGATGAGGATTGACCAGTCAACCCAATTCATGCCACGCCTACTCCGGCGCCAGTTGTCGTGCCAGATTCAACGCCAGATTAAGATCCTGCTGAATATTTCTTGCAGGCGTATCCCGCATACGAGCCTGCCAATCACGCATCCTGGGACGAAATGACCTCCGATGAAGAGGAAAGCAAAATAGTCTATTGTCAATCATGGAAGATGATCATGCGCTTCATCAATGAAACCCACCAAGTGCTGTGGTTGAATGATATGGACAGACTCCGCTCACGACTGCACGAACTGTGCATTGGGGGAGTGGATGCCCAACTCCCTCATATGATCATCTGGGATCTCATGGAAGAGAAGATTTGGGAGTATGATCATGGGCTCAGCTTTGGCTGGCAGCGGACAAAGGCGATGAACATCAAGAAGCTCCAGGAGGCTGAAAACAAAGTCCAACACCTACAGATATGGGCGGATGAGCATTCATACTCTCTCAATGCACAATATAATATGATCATGCGATTGAAGGCCCAGCTGGAAGAGGCAGAAGAGCGTATGAGGCAGTCTTTCGGAGAGATGGACGCCATTTAGGCTAACATAGAGAGGGCCCGAGCTGAGCCCGATGAACTGTGCCCCATCGCTGCTGAGGAGGAGTGGGAGCTAAGTAGGTGGCAGCAATTCGTGGAGGCCACAAGTCAAAGGGCGCCGAAGCTGCAACGCTCTTTTGACGGGGTCAATCCATCCATGGGGGAGTTGACCCCTGGGTACTGTAATGATTACAAACCCTTAAATGTACTTTCGTGCTTTAATTTTTTTGAATGTCATAGCATGCACGAGTTCTTCTGTTTTCACTGGTTCATTGCATCCTTACAATGTTTGTGGAAAATCCAATGACAATTCCCTAAGCTCGCATGGGTTGATCCCTATGTGATAAACAAGATATAGTCACCTCATCGTCCCATCTAAACATAGGATTGTAATACAAGATTCATACATCCGGGGTTTGGATAACTGGTCCGGATTTCAAGGAAATGGGAGAAACCTGACTAGAGAAGAAAGTTCTCATCCCAACCAAATTACCATTTTTCCAGTGTGCTCTTGTGTATGAACGGTGCAACGCCCGGGGCACTGAAATCGGTCCGAACGGATGGGAGTGGGACGTGAGAATTACAATACCCAAGATTTGGAACACTACGGGGTGGTGTGAAAATGGAGGATAGCTATTGACTGTGGTGGAAATGAAGCATCCATATTGCATAAGCCTGAAATGGGGACAACAAATGAGGGCTGACCACAGACCATGTTTGCAACATGGGGCCTAACTCAAATATCGTCGATCAGTCTTCCGGGACATTGGCGCAGGATAGCAGGCGGACCATAAGTCAAGCGTCCATACTGTTAGGGGGTCCCTCCAAACATGACCAGTCTTCCGGAACGTTGTCCCAGGACAGCAGGCGGACCATAGGTCGAGCATCCATACTGTTAGGGGGTTCCTCCAGACACGAAAGGGGATGAGAGTTCAAATAAGGGGCATGCAAAGCGTGGGATGTGGACTGATGGTTTGTTCAAACAGAATCCAACACTCATGAAATTATGTCACCGTGGTGAGAGTATGCTAGATGGGTTAATCGGTTTGATCATGGATCATTCTTTCTTTCAGACAGGGTCTCTCTGGTGAGGTGGTCTGTCGCTTCTCAATGTCATCTTGGGGCATCCTGAACTTGTTGAGGGAAAAGTTATAGTCATACAGTCCCCTACGAGGGGTCCAGCCAAGGGCCCGGAAAGGGGAAGAAAAGGATTTATGATTCCTGTGGGCTGGACCCTAGGTAAAATACCAGGGTGTCCCTACATATCCCATGAGGATGGGAATCAATCCACACGTAGTTCTGGGAGCATAGATTAATGTCATGTAGGATGAAGAGAAGCCTGGTTGTGCTGGTACACATCCTACCAAAAATTATAATCCCACGTGAGTCATGCTTGATGTGGGAAACAAGAGGTAATGTAGAACTTTCCCGACTTAGGAAGGGGAATGGTAGGGCGGAGGGAAGATCGGTGAATACCAGCCTAATGACACTAACACGACCATGTGGGGCACCTAGATGTGCGAAGAGGTAGAGCCGAGTAACTTGGAATTCCACTTGAACATAAGGACATGGAAATGTTTGAATCATGATGCTCGAGATTTGGATCATAATGATGGAGGCGTGACGAGAGAGGATAACTGTTGACTGTGGCAGAAACGCAACATCCGTATCGCATTAGCCTAGAATGGGGACAGACAAATGAGGGTCGACCGTTGACCATGTTTAAAGCACGGAACCATGTCGTAAATGTAGTCGGATATCATTAGGGATGTTGGCCTGAAATGATAGTAGAGCCCTTAGGCCCAACAACCATGGAGAGCACTTAAGCTTAGAATCCATGTCATCTGAGGGTCCTTTTGGATGTGGAAGAGGATGAGAATCCAAATAGAGAGATCACAAAGCTTGGTCATGGAATGGGAGAATGTCCCCATGAAAATTCCACACTTCTGAATCTTTTTCAAAACGCATCTGAATATGTTAATGAGACGTATTAGATAGAGGAATTCGAGTCCCTTCCCATAGGGAGATCTTAGTTTAAGGTCATAGAATTCGGACCATGGATGGAAGGAAAAACAGGAGGCATGCGGCAGGTAATTACAAAAACTCGACGTGGATGGGAATCAGGTATGTGTACGGCGCTGTGAACAACCCGATGTGGATGAGGACATAATCCCATACCACACCGCACAACCCCCTTGGAAGATGTTTTAGGTCAAGGGATCGAAAACGAGAGTTTTGCTGGGCCTGAGGCGAAATGTACAGGTGTTCCTACATATCCCATGAGGATGGGAATCAAGCTACACGTAGTTGTTGAGAGTGGAAAAGTGTGGTAAGGCACCAGTGCAAAGGATGAGAGGGGTGCGCGGGTCTAGCCCTTTCACAAAGAGGAGCGGTATTTGATAGATCTTGTTTGTCCTTTAAGTTGAGTGGTTTTTTTTGTGAAGCGACAGGTCGAGGGTAGCAAGACCTAGTGTCTCCACAAGAATAAAGTTGTAGTAGGCGTTGACAAATGGTATGGTGCATGACCAATACCCAACGTGATGTCCTCTATGATGAGACCACCACAATTCAGTGCCATTTTTCTTCATGCGGCCTCGATGATAATGTCACAGTTTAGGTTCGTGTGATATGACCAAGCATTCATTTTAACGTCATTCAGCACAGACGTAGTAGAGACGATGCTAGGCGGGGAATGTGTATAGTGCCATGCAACATAACCGACGTGAATGAGAACATGATCCCTCATTACACCGTACGCAATTCCGAGAGAGGAACCTCAGGCCGAGGGGCCTTCATAGAGGTGCGAGATGAAGGGGGAGAGACTAGCTCCCAAATGAGCTGGACCCAAAAAAGAGATGTCTGGGTGGTCCTACGTATCCCATGAGGATGGGAATCAATCCATACGTAGTTCTAGATGAAGATCTTATTTTATGGTCTTAGAGATCGGACTGTGGGAGCCTCGAAAGATTCCATATTACAACTTTATTCCCCCGTCATGAAAAGGTGCACTGATGGATAGTGGCAGAAGTGTCGAGATTCAACCTGGACATGATGGGGTGGAACATAATGTGAATCATGAAACCATGATTCGATGACTGAAGGGGCTAGCATGACAACATAGGGTTACTACTGACCATGGTGGAAAACCAGCATCAATATAACATTAGCCTGAAATGGGTACAACAAACAATCATTCCCCACTGACCATATTCGCAACGTGGTATTTGTATCGATTCGTTGTCCAAAACCCTCAGGGGCGTTGGCCCGTAACAGTAGGAGAGCCCTTAGGCGTGGTATCCAGACTGTTCTTGGGGGTCCATATGGGTGTGAAAGGTGAGTGAAGGGGAACACGAAGCTTGAAAAGTGAAAGGTACAACGCCCCAACCCCAGTTACCCGGAGTCATTGCATTATTTCTTAACATTGGCATGATTACAAAAGATCAAGTCTCGAAATACCGATTAGTTTAGTAGCCTTGGAAACACTAGATACATTCTTAATTGTTATATTAAATCATAAAGTGAAAAATCACAATAACATAGTCTCCATAGTCCACACTTCTATCCCCTTCAGACTATCCCTGTAGGTCAGTCATAAAATATTTCTTCACATCCTGGGAAAAATAAAACATTGAAAGGGGTGAGCTCAGATGCTCAGTAAGGATAACAATATAGCGGAAGCTTTCATAAATAACCATAAACATTTAAAGAAATGTATAACTAAAACAAAAGCCTTTTAAACTTGAACTTCAACATAATATGGAAAAAGTAAAATGAGATAATTCCATTTACTTATTCATATGGATATTCTACTGGTCGAATAATCACATGCAATATCAATAACCACTTTCATAATGATGGAATGCATAATGCCAGACTATCATAACCACGTAGCCAAGGCCTCGTGCCAAGACTAAAAATAAGATTTTTTCAAGGCCTCGTGCCAAGACACTAGTTTGTCTCATGAGACCTACTGATGCATTGAGGAGCTATAGCGGGCTCCACCTGTCACTTATTAAGTCCAATGCATTCCTCATATGAACAGGTTTAAACATATCATAAATCATAACATAATCGTATCACATAAAACATGCATAAAAGAAACATAACATTTCCACATTTCAATTACAAGATATCAATACAACACATTGATATAAAAAACACTTTCAAAACCTTTTTCAATACCAAAATAAAATAAAATTAAAACATTGTATTTATTTTTCATTAAAAAAAGTTATGGCTTGTAGAGGAAGCTGAAACTCAAATAACGGTCACGGCGGCGGAGAAGTCGTTGTCACCACATACATACGACAAAAAAAACATTCCTTTTTGTCATTTAGTAAAATGATTCATATAAAAATATTCCTTTTGAATAAATGTAAAAGTCAAAGGGGTTTATACACCGTATAAAAGAAATTTGTGAATAAAACAAAATATGCCTCAATGATTGGAGATTGAGACGAAGTTCATTACAAAGATCGTTTTTTAAATAAAATAGATATATTATGTGTATTAACTATAATCACACATAACTAAATTAAAAAAATACAATATTGGACATAATAATATCATGGCATAATTTGAAAGTAGGAGATTAACCTAAAGAACAGAAATTGGGTTCAGAAGTTCCCTTACCTGGTGTCCGGCTTGACTCGATCATTCTTTAACCTCCTGAATAATAAACTAGAGTTAATTTATACTTGATTAATAACCTTTTACATGTTAATTATTCATTTTATATCACTTATTACCATGTTATTAACATTAGGTAATTATTTATGTTAATAACGGTCATTTTGTCGATCTTTGGTACTTGAGTCAAAAATAAACTTCTTATAATTACAAGTTGTTCATGTGGTAAAATATAAATTATATACAGAATTATATTAATGATTTATATATCATATATATCATATATATCCAGTATATATATGCATTTATAATATTACATAACATTTAGAAGTAAGAAATGAAATGCACTGTTCATGGAGACGGTAAGCCATACGTACGCATGAACGCTACTTTCAATTATATTTTGTATTTAATGGAATGAAATTATAATTATATAAATGTATACTATAATTCCAGGATAATATAATGTATAATACCATTTACTCCATCCTTTATACATCCCACATATGGCATTAACGATTCAAATCACTTTGAGGGGGAGGTAGTCCGCACTTCCTAAAATGAAATTATCGCGTTTACCCATAATGGAAATCATAAAGGTATGCCATAAATGAAAAATAAAGAATCATAAGGAAACAAAATATAATATATATCATATATAAAAATAGTGTCCTCATAATTGCCACCATGAGAGGTGTTAAAAGAAGATTAAACAATCATCGTTTCGTGAGGCAGAAATTCACCAACCACAGAAACAATATTTTCTTTAACCATTAGATGAAGGTGTGTGTATGTGTAGCTCTAATAAATATCATAAAAACATCATAGTATATTGAAAATACTTTTTTGTTACAAAAGAAAGGAATAAAAAGAGTTTAGGGGGTTGGAGAAGCAAAATAAAACAAAATAACATAAAAGAGGACACTACCATAAAATCGGGTAACTCTTTTTGATTTGAGCCAAAGGCTTCCTTGGGAAGACTTCTGCCCAAATTGAGGCTTCTAGGATTAATATAGGTAAGTTGAGAGAGTATTTGGGCAGAGGTTGGCCGAGCCAAATGGATTGAAAGTTGTGAATAAGGTGGTAGTGGTGGGGGCCTTTTATAAGAGGAGAGGAGGGGCACTCATGGAAAGTCATGAAATGTTACTTTATTAAATAATGAGTTTCGGATTTTAAAGGTCCCACACTTATATATTTCAAGTATAAGGTGATAAGGGTTCTAAATATACCCATACAATAGGTTTTTGACAAGTTTATGTCTGAGATTTTACATTATCTTTTCATTTTATTGAAATCGTTAATTAATGAGGTAATCGCTGCATCATCATGGTGTCATAACAATTTTAATTTATTTAATGTCTAAAAATTATAAAAAAATACCATGATGTAGGAAATAGTTTTATATTTCCAATGAATATTTATATTCAAAAATTTAACTTATATAAACCCATGTAATAATTGTTTTATTAAAACAACACATGTTTGTGACAATTTTATTTTTACTTTAAATAAAACATTATTAATGTCATTTTCTTACCCAAGTGGCTAAATGGGGTCCCCAAGTTGGCCAATGGATTTTCTTGGTTGTCCATGACTCATACAATAAGGTTAGGACATGTGTAAGGGTATTTTCATATTTTTATAATATCATTTTTACCTTAAATTTCACTAATTACCTTTAATCGCGATTAATTAAACTTAAAAGTTATTATTCACCAGAAAATTATTTTAATCCCATTGAACCACATTTTAATTCCTAATGACAACCATGTATGTCGGATTTTTGAAAATCAAATCACAGAAGTGGTAATTTTTCATTAAACGAAAAATCAGTTTTTTAACTACCACTTAGTGGTTTCACTATTCATCAAAAATTGATGTTTTTCAGAACAATGCCAAAATTTCACCCTAACCTATAATTGATATTCCAAATTCCAACTTATTTCTATTTAAAAAAAATCCAAACATATAAGTTTCATTAATTGATTTTATAATTAATTCCCGTTGTCACAACAAATAGCGTGTTTTTAAAAAACAATATATATCAAAAGATTGACAATTGTTTATGTCCAATTTCAATGTGAAATTAATTCTAATGACCACCATTGGATAAAATGGTAAAAATATATTCTAATTATACTTTAAAACCACTCAATAGTATAATATATCACTATAAATTATTTTGATTAAAAAAGTTTTTTTTAAGTATTTTTCACTATTCATCGAAAATTGGATGTTTTCAGAAAAATACCAAAAATTAAACATAGGATAATTTTGATATTAAGAATCAAAAAATGAAGTCCATTTTGAAAGATAAAGTTTATAAAATTTCAAAAATCGGGTATTACTATTCATAACTGATACTTTGATTGGTCGTGGTGTGTTAGAATCTCGAACTTGCGTACAATGCAAGCTCTTGCATTATTGAAAGAGAAGCGTATCATGAAAGCTTGGGGTGTTACATTCTCCCCTCCTTCAATAAATTGTGTCCTCACAATTTGAAAATGTTCTTCGAAAATAAAAGGTTGAAAATAAAAAATACCTTTGTGGAAAACCCACATCGGAAATAGGGTTAATAAAAATATAACATTAAAAGAAAGAAAGAGAAGTACAAAGGTCACCCGAGATAGCCCATACTAGGATTATATGAAAATATGTATGTGGAGGAAAAAAACCATCAAGGTCTGATGGAGAGTTGTAGAAAACAGGGTTAGGAGAATGTTAACTACAAAAAAATCACAAACTTGTGATTGGTTAAACGATCATTGATTCCCCAGTTGAAAAAGTTAACCGACAACGTTTTTTTTAAAGTTATATTTCTTAAAGTTGAGGAATTTATTTAATAGATTTACTAAGAATGTAAGGAAATATACTTACTTGTCATGTAGACTTTCATTATTTAATAAATGTTTACCACAAACCCATCTTTCACTCAAAATGGCAATAGAAATCAAAAATATTCTATTTATCCTAATTGTATAAGGTTCAAAATATTACCACATACCATTTAGATTAGGAAAACTATTTTGTAATAACCAGGGATTTCCTGTAGGCTAGTGGTCGGTAATAAAGGCATGTCACACTATGGTTGTGGGTTCGATTCATGCATCTTTGTCTGACGCGATGGGTTATCCCCCAACCTGCAGGTTGCCCTTTTACTAAAACTATAGTATTATAATATTCCAAAAATAATCTTCAGAAATGTCTTAACCTTAAACAATACTATCTAAGGTTCAAATTAATCCATTCCAACCTTTATAGTTATCCAAAATACCTCTATCTAGACTTTCTCTAAATGGTCTCTAAATTCCAAAATCAATTGTAACATCAGATTCCCCAAACAAAGTAAAGTTTCTCTTATTTTCACATACTAAAAATATGATTACCTTTATAATATTAAAACCTTAATGAAAACAACAAGTACTACAGTACAATCCTTATATATATAACATTATTCTTATAACCATAATATAATCCTTGAGTCCAAAAGCACCTACACATTAATTATTCCACTTCTACTGTAGTAACAGCATAAGATTAGCCTTGATCCCTTGGCCTTTTCTGAGATATGTTTCCCTGACGCTTAGGACATTCATTTTCATAATGCCCCATTTCCCTACAATTGTAGCATTCAACATTGACAGCCTCTTTCTTTCCCTTGAAATCACGAGCCTAGTGACCTTTTTCTCCACATTTATAACAAATTCCCATTCCTTTAAGGCAAGTACCAGGGTGATTCTTCCCACAATTATCACATAATGGAAAATCCTTCTTTCCCTTTTTCCCTTTATCTGTCTCTTTTTCCACCATTCTATTCTTCTCTTGCTTTACTTTGTTATCATAAGACTTAGAGAATTCCTTTTCTATCTTGATAGCACATGAGACAATATCTTCGTACGACGAGATGGTTTGTGAGACTAATGCTCAACGGAGAAATTGTTTTAACCCATTAAATAAATGATCAATCTTACTTCTTGGGTTACGTATATAATCTGCATCATGTCTTGCAAATCTTGTAATTTTGGCCTCATACTTTGCGACATTCTCATCCTCCTTTTGTCTCAGACTCAGAAATTTCCTTTCCACATCTGCTCGATGGTCACGAGGAAAGTATTTTTCTATGAAAACCACTTTCAACTCCCTCCATTCCATATTCTATACTTCATCATCTTCCTTTGTATTTTGAATCAATGACCACCATTGATCAGCATCTCTATTGAGGCAGTAAACTGTCATGATAACCTTTTCCCTTTCACTACTCCCCAAGGCATGGAATATTTTCTCTAAGGAATTTATCCATTGCTCAGCTACTAAGGGATTTGTACTCCAATTGAATGTTGGTGGTTTTTTCCTCATGAAGCGGTCTAACATTGATCCTCCACGTTGTGGATTAGGGTGCTCCATACAAGTAAGGTTGTTATTCATAACCTGAGTGAGTTGTCCCAGTATGGTGATAAGTTGATCAGCACTAGTTGTATCACCAGCTCCACTATAATTATCTTTAGCAGGAGGGAAATCCCTACATGGAGTGCGTGCATTGATACAGTTTCCATTCCTTCCACTAGGAACCATTTCTAAACAATGGCATAAACTAGATCAGTTTATGAATCAAAATACATAATTCCCTACTTTTAAAACACTTTACATAAATTGAACTATTTATGGATATAATCCATAATCATAAAAAAGAAATGTTTTCTTTGAAGAATTATATACTCATAAACCATTCATAACGGTTTTTTAAAGAAAATGAGAGTTATCCTAAGCATATCCCCCAGGAGTGTCGTAACCAAGAGTGCAGCAAGGGCCGTTGTTGTGCACCAGTTCCCGTTTGAGTCTAGCTCAAAGCGGTGTTCTCGGGTTTTACCCCTAGGTACATCTGTGCCAGAGCTGCCTCTACCTGCTCGTATCCAGACAAGGATGTATTGCTTGGAAAACTCACAAATCTCTATAATACCAAAATTCTAGGAAGTTCTTATATACTGATCCTCAAAGTCTATCTTTGGGCTATGTTCTCTAATCAGAGTTTATATAAATCTAGCTTCTAAGGTTAGTACTAAACTGCCTATGATACCAACTGCAACGCCCCGACCCCAGTTACCCAGAGTCGGTGCATTATTGCGTAACATTGGCATGATCACAAAAGATCAAGTCTCGAAAGACCTATTAGTTTAGTAGCCTTGGAAACACTAGATACATTCATAAATGTTACAGTAAATCATAAAGTTAAAAATCACAATAACATAGTCTCCATAGTCCACACTTCTATCCCCTTCAGACTATCCATTTAGGTCACTCATAAAATATTTCTTCCCATCCTGGGAAAAATAAATCATTGAAAGGGGTGAGCACAGATGCTCAGTAAGGATAACAATATAGAGGAAGCTTTCATAAATAAACATAAACATTTAAGGCAATGTATAACTAAAACAAAAGCCTTTTAAACTTGAACTTCAACATAATATGGCAAAAGTAAAATGAGATAATTCCATTTACTTATTCATATGGATATTCTAATTGTCGAATAATCGCATGCAATATCAATAACCACTTTCATATTGATGGAATGCATAATGCCAGACTATCATAACCACGTAGCCAAGGCCTCGTGCCAAGACTACAAATAAGATTTTGTCAAGGCCTAGTGCCAAGACACTAGTTTGTCTCATGAGACATGCCGATGCATTGAGGAGCTATAGCGGGCTCCACCCGTCACTTATTAAGTCCAATACATTCCTCATATGAACAGGTTTAAACATATCATAAATCATAACAAAATCGTATCACATAAAACATGCATAAAGGAAACATAACATTTCCACATTTCAATCACAAGATATCAATACAACACGTTGATATAAAAAAACTTTCAAAACAATTTTCAATACCAAAATAAAATAAAATTAAAACATTGTATTTATTTTTCATTAAAAAAATGTTTTGGCTTATAGAGGAAGCTGAAACTCAAATAACGGTCACGACGGCGGAGAAGTCGTTGTCGCCGCATACATACCACAAAAAAACATTACTTTTTTTCATTTAGTAAAACGCTTCATATAAAAATAATTCTTTTGAATAAACGTAAAAGTCAAAGGGGTTTATACACCGTATAAAATAAATTTATGTATAAAACAAAATATGCCTCAATGAATAATAATTGAGAGGAAGTTCCTTACAAAGATCATTTTTTAAATAAAATAGATCTATTATGTGTATTAACTATAAGCACACATAAAGAAACTAAAAATACAATATATGACCTAATAATATCATGGCATAATTTGAAAGTAGGAGATTAACCCAAAGAACAGAAATTGGGTTAAGAAGTTCCCTTACCTTGTGTCCGACTTGACTCGATCGTTCTTTAACCTCCTGAATAATAAACTAGAGTTAATTTCTACTTTCATAAGAACCTTTTTCGTGTTAATTATTCCTTTTATATCACTTATTACCATGTTATTAACATTAGGTAATTATTTAATTTAATAACGGTCATTTTGTCGATCTTTGGTACTTGAGTCAAAAATAAACATCTTATAATTAAAAGTTGTTCATGTGGTAAAATATACATTATATCCAAGAATTATATTCATTATGTAGATATCATATATATAATTTATATCCAGTATATTTATGCATTTATAATATTACATAACATTTAGAGGTAAGAAATGAAATGCACTGTTCATTGAGACGGTAAGTCGTACGTACGCATGAACGCTACTTTCAATTCTATTTTGTATTTAATGGAATGAAATTATAATTATATAACGGTATACTATAATTCCAGTATAATATAATTTATATTACCATTTACTCCATCCTTTATACATCCCACATATGGCATTAACGATTCAAATCACTTTGAGGGGGCGGTAGTCCGCACTTCCTAAAATAAAATTATCGCGTTTACCCATAATGGAAATCATAAAGGCATGCCATAAATTAAAAATAAAGAATAATAAGGAAAAAAAATATAATATATACCATGTATAAATATAGTTTCCTCATAATGGCCACCATGAGAGGTGTTAAAAAAATATTGAACAATCATCCATTCGTGAGGTAGAAATTCACCAACCACAGAAACAGTATGTTCTTTAACCATTAGACGAAGTTGTGTGTAAGTGTAGCTCGAATACATATCATAACAACATCCTAGTATATTTGAGATACTGGTGTTGTTACAAAATAAAGGAATAAAAAGAGTTTAGGGGGTTGGAGAAGAAAAATAATACAAAAGAACATAAAAGAAGACATTACCTAAAAATCGGGTAACTCTTTTTGATTTGCGCCAAAGGCTTCCTTGGGAGGAATTCTGCCCAAATTGAGGCTTCTAGGAGTAAGATATGGAAGTTGAGAGAGTGTTTGGGCAGAGTTTGGCCGATCCAAATGGCTTGGAAGGTTTGTATAAGGTGGTAGTGGTGGGGGCCTTTTATAAGGGGAGAGGAGGGGCACTCTTGGAAAGTCATGAAATGATACTTTATTATATAACGAGTTTCAGATTTTAAAGGTCCCAAACTTATATATTTCGAGTCTAAGGTGATAAGGGTTCGAAATATACCTACCCAACCAATAGTTTTTTGACAAGTGTAAGTCTTAGATTTTACATTATCTTTTCATTTTATTGAAATCATTAATTAATGAGGTAATCGCTACATCATCATGGTGTCATAAAAATTTTAATTTATTTAATGTCTAAAAATTTTAAAAAAATACCATGATGTAGGAAATCTTTTTAGATTTCAAATGAATATTTATAGTCAAAAAGTTAACTTATATAAACCCATGTAATAATTGTTTTAGTAAAACAACACATGTTTGTGATAATTTTATTTTTACTTTAAATAAAAAGTTATTAATGTCATTTTCTTACCCAAGTGGCTCCATGGGGTCCCCAAGTTGACCCATGGATTTTCTTGGTCGTCCATGACTCATCCAATAAGGGTAGGACATATGTAAGGGTATTTTCATATTTTTATAATATCAATTTTACCTTAAATTTCACTAATTACCTTTAATCGTGATTAATTAAACTTAAAAGTTACTATTCACCAAAAAATTATTTTAATCCCATTGAACCAAATTTTAATTCTTAATGACAACCATGTATGTAGGATTTTTGAAAATAAAATCACATAAGTGGTAATGTTTCAGTTAAACGAAAAATCGGTTTTTTAACTACCACTTAGTGGTTTCACTATTCATCAAAAATTGATGTTTTTCCGAACAATGCCAAAATTTTACCCTAAGCTATAATTGATATTCTGAATTCAAAAATGATTTCTACTTCAAAAAATTCCAAACATATAAGTTGAATTAATTAATTTTATAATTAATTCCCGCTGTCACAAGAAATAGCATGTTTTTAAGATATAATATATATCAAAAGATTGACAATTGTTTATGTCCAATTTCAAAGTGAAATTAATTCTAATGATCACCATTAGAAAAAATGGTAAAAATATATTCTAATTATACTTTAAAATCACTAAATAGTATAATATATCACTATAAATTATTTTTATTAAAAAAGTTGTTTTTAAGTATTTTTCACTATTCATCGAAAATTGGATTTTCTCAGAAAAATACCAAAAATTCAACATAGGATAATTTTGATATTTCAAATCCAAAAATGAAGTCCATTTTGAAAGATACAATTTATAAGATTTCAAAAAGTATGTATTACTATTCATAACTGCTACTTTGATTGGTCGCGGTGTGTTAGAATATCGAACTTGCGTACAATGCAAGCTATTGCATTATTGAAAGAGAAGCGTATCGTGAAAGCTTGGGGTGTTGCAAAAGGAACTTGACCAAGTTGAATCTGGTACTCTTGGTCCTAGACCGGAGTACTCTTAACACATGGTAGAACCAAAACAAGGGGTCGAGGGACTCAAATTGAGGGCGGCCAAGAGATGGCGGATTCCCGGGACAAGGGGGCATAGAGCCAAAAACCTTGTACCATACCTATGTATCCCCCTCATGGAGAGGGACAGGCCAAGGGGCCTAGGAGACCGGGAGATCGGGATATCTCTAATAAGTGGGGATGGACCCGAATTCTAGATATTCGGGTTATCCTACGTATCCCATATATATGGGAATCAAGCCACACATAGTTCTGGAAGGCGCCTTTTAGTGTCGTGTGGGACAGTAAATAGGAGGTCTAATTCTGAGAATGGGGATCGCGTGGTGTAGTTATTGCAAACCTGACGTGAATGAGGATGTAGTACCACACCACACCACGTGGTTCCATAGTCAAGGTCCCAAAGGAGGGACAGAAGAGACAAATTTGCTAAACTCAAGATGGACCCATATATAGGAGGTCTCGGCGTTCCTACGTATCCCATGAAGATGGGAATCAATCCAGACGTAGTTCTGGGGAGATCTTAGTTTATGGTCTTAGAGCTCGTATCATGGATGGATATAAACTTTCCAAGTAAGCGCAGACCTCGACCCGATCCCTAATACCATGTGAGTTAAACTCGGTGTGGGAAACAAGGGAGGAAGATTCTTATCGCAATACCCGAAACGTCCATCGATGGGAAGTCAGTGAAGAGCCCCGAAGGAAACCTTTAACGCGGCTTTGTTCCCCTAAAGCGCAGATGCACACAGAGTAATAGTACCAAGAGTTTCGAAACTCCACATGGACATGATGAGGATAGAGAAGGATGTGAATCGTGTAACCGACATTTTGGACTTAATGGGGTTGGCGTGGCGATAGAGGATAACTGTTAACCGTGGCGGAAAAATAGTCTCCATATCACGTTAGCCTGAAGTGGTAACAAAAAACGAGCGTAGAATTCTGACCATATTCGCAACGTGGGATTTGTATCGAATTGTTGTCCAAAACCCTCAGGGGCATTGGCCCGTAACGTTAGGAGAGCCATTAGGCGTGGTATCCATGCCGTTCTTGGTGGTCCCTCTGGGTGTGTAAGGTGATGAATGCCCTGATGAAGGGGAACACAAATCCTGAAAAGTGGGTGTGGACATGTCCAAGTAGAGTCCGACATTCTAGGTAACTAAACCAGAGTTCCCTTAGGCACATTGGTGAACCGCCGAAAAGGGTCGACAAAGTGGCTCAGGAGGGAGTGGCACACGGCATGGTCATTACAAGCCTAACGTGAATGAGGACATAATACCATAACACACTCTATACTCCCCTCTCCTAGGGAGGGTAGGCCAAGGGGCCAAGGTGGGATGGAGATTTTCAGAAGATGGGGCTGGACCCGAAGCCTAGGCATTCGGGTGATTCTACGTATCCCATAAAGATGGGAATCAAGCCACACGTAGTTCTTTAAAATTCCCAGGGGAAGGATACCCTAACGAGAACGTGTATGGCATGGAGACTAACCCGACCTGAATAAGGACGCAATCCCGCACCACACTGCACATTCTCGTAGGAAAGAACCTGGGCCAGGGGCCCGAAAAGGCCAAAGGGCCTGATAGTTGGGCTTTAGTCAGGAATACCTGGCCTACCCGCAGTTTAACATCTTACAGTGATGACGAAGGTCGGGGAATATTACTCACTAGATAGGGGAGCTGTATGGCATGACATGTAACTTGATGTTAATGAAGTCATAATCCAACATCATGTCGTACAATACTATCATAGAGAGAACCTGGGCCGGGGGCTCGAAAGGCCAAGGGGCCTAATAGCTGGTATCACGCGAGGGGAGTTCATCACTTGGGGATGGGGAAGAACGAATCACTACACTCGATGTTTATGTCATCTTGGGGTGGACCTAAAGATCCAAGATGACTATTGACCATGTTCGAAACACAGCGTCCCTGAGATGACCTGATATGGGAGCAACAAATGAGCGTTGACTACTGAACGCATTCGAAATGCGGGACTTGTATCGTCCTGTTTCTCGATTTCCTCGAGGGCGTTAGCCCGAAGTGGTAAGAGGAACCTTAGGCTGAGCATCCATACTATTCAAGGTCCCTTCTGGATGAGGAAAGTGATGGAATCCCAGTCAAGGAGTGGGTGAAGCGTGATTGTATCCATCTGTGATAGAGGTGAACGTACCCAAAAAATGGGGCGTATGGCCGGATCGAGGATTTCTCGATGTGAATTGGGGAAAAAATATGCTCCCTCCCATATGTCATGACCCGAGGGGAAGAATTCTGGCTTTTGGGCTGGCCCAACAGACGAAATGTCCGAGCATTTCTTCATATCCCATGAGGATGGGAATCAATCCATACATAGTTCTTGAAGTCCATGCAGTTTAACTTCGTGCGGTGAAGATGTGGGGGGATAGAAGAATAGGAGTGGGTACATGGTGCGACCATTATAATCCCCATATGAGTGGGGCTAAGGAAGCCTACTCCTCATCATGAGAGGACCCTCCGAGGAAACTATTCCCAGAGGGGACAGTCAAAGAGAAAATCTCGAGGTTGGGCTCAAGACGAGACGTCTGAGAATTCCTACGTATCCCATTAGGATGGGAATCAAGCCATGTGTAGTTCTAGAAGTGCAGTTGAATGTCATGTGGGACGATATATAGTTTAACATCATGCGGTACGGGATGCGTCTCATCTAGGGATATGTACGGTATGATGAATAACCCGGTGTGGATGAGGACATAATCCCATGCCACATTGTACAATCTCGCAAGAGGGCCTATGTCATGGAAGTCCAAGGGGCCTGAGGCTGGGCCTTGGTCAAGAAGGCCTGACCAGCCTGCAGTTTAATGTCTTGTAGTAAGGATGAGGGCCAGGGGCCTGAAGAGGCCTAGGGGCCTGAGGCCGTGCCTCAGTCAGGAAGGCCTAACGAGCTTGCAGTTTAACATCTTGTAGCGAGGATGAAGGAGATATTAGTTTAAGGTCATAGAGCTCAGACCATTTTTCATTTTATTGTCATGAAGGAAGATACTGAGCAGTTTAACATCATGACGGACGATGATGTAGTTTCACGTCATGCAGGACAATGTTTCAGTTTAAATTCATACAGGACTGGGTGCGGTTTAAGGTCATGTGGGACCCAGGTGCAGTTTTGGGTCATGTGGGACGGTACAGTTTAAGGTCGTGCAGGACCATGGGGCTCAGGAAAGGTATTTCTTGAGGAACTTGGCGTTGGTGGGAGGAGTTACGCGCTCACCATCCATGGTCACTAAGGAGTATTCTCCTTTGGGGTAAACCTTATGAATGACGTAAGGTCCTTCCCATTTGGGCTCTAGCTTGGGTGGTTTCCGGCCAGGGATCATCGGCGCACGGAGGGCCAACACCAGGCCACCTTGTAGAAAAGAGCAAAGGCGAACCTTCTTGTTGATGGCTTTGGCTATCTTATTCTGTTGCCTTTCCTGGTTGTGTAGGGCATGAAGCCTATTCTCGTCCAGTTCTTCCAATTTATCTAGACGGATTTCGGCCACCCTATCTGGTGCATGCTGGTCACAGACTGAAGTGTGTAACGATGGAAGCTAGATCTCGATGGGCAGGATATTCTCAGCCCCATACACTAGGGAATATGGAGTCACCTAGGTGGAATTGCGAGTCGTTGTCTGATATGCCAAGAGGGTGATTGTGAGCTTGTCCGACTAACTTTTCTTATTCCGACCAACCATTTTCTGAAAAATGTTAGAGAGAGTTATGTTGAACACCTCGATCTACCCATTTTCATGCGCATGATAGCGAGAGGTATGGTTTGAACGGATATTGTACTTGGCGTACATTTTTTTCATCTCGGCTGCTCGGAAGTTGGTGCCGTTATCGGTGAGGACAGCGTGAGGGACTCCAAACCGGTGGATGATATTGGAGCTCATGAAGTCAACAATAGAATGGGCCTTGACCACTTTGAGTGGAAATTCCTCCTCCCACTTGAAGAATAAATCTGCAGTAGTCAGGATGAAGCTAAACTGGCAAGCTGTCACCGATGGATATGGTCCCATGACATCGATTCACCATACCGCAAATGGCCAAGAGTACTTGGTGGAGTGGAGAGGCTCTGGTGGCCGATGAAGGATGTTAGCATGGACTTGGAATGCATGGAATCACTTGGAAAACTCAATACAATCATGGATCATAGAGGGACAGAAGTACCCCAACCTTCAGATCTGATGGGACAGCTTGGGCCCAGCCAGGTGGGCACCGTAGGAACCTGCGTGAACCTCTTGCATGACCTGAGAAATCTTGAATCCTTGAATGCAACGGAGGATAACACCATCGAAGCCCTGCTTATAGAGGATCTGCTCAAAACTAGGACCACTATAGAGGGTAAATTGTAGTGCATGGCATCGGATTTTCTCGTGCTCGGCCCAATCATTTGTGAGGCAACCATTTTGGAGATACTTGACAAAAGGTTCCCTCCAGTTGGGAGTGGCCTCAACCACTGCATCTAAAGAACCTAGGGCTCCTAACGTGGAGGGCCCGGTGGTAAGATAGCTTACCTGCAGGTCGTCGTCATCCTCTGAGGTGATGGGGGCAATGACTATCTGGTGTGCCACATATATAATCAGATCATCCTCCTCGGGTTCTGCAAGTGACGCAGTTAGGCCAGCCAAAGCATCTTCTCGACCGTTCTGTTACCGAGGGACATGGGTAACCTCTGGTCGATAAAGGAACTGGGCCATTGGATGGAGGGTGCACTCCAACAATGGTACGAGCTCTATCTTCCTGACAACATAGTCGCCATTTTCCTGCTTGATAACTTGTTTATAATCCCCTTTCACATGCAGGCGGGGTACGTCAATCTCAAGGGCTAGCTCGAGGACGGTGATGAGAGCCTGATACTCTGCCTCATTGTTGGTGCAGCCTTCTGAAAACAAGAATGAGTATGGTAGAACGGCTTATGCCTGGTTGATGAAATGATACCCAGACCCACTCTGTTGAGCTTAGGATTGTTGAGACTTCTACTGGTGGGGCTTCATGAGGCACCGTCGAAGTTCATTTTCCAGCATGAGATGACACGATCGACTGAGAAGATAGCCTCATTAGGAAAATCCAGGTCCATGGATTGATCCATGGGGGTTGGATGGGAAGCTAGGAAGTCTTCCAATGACTTTACTTTGATATCCTTCTAAGGCACAAACCTGATGTCGAATTGCTGGAGGATCACCGCCCACCGAGCTAGTCGGCCAGTCAACATGGGACGGTTTAGAATGTACTTCAGTTGGTCTACCCAAGAGATCAATTGTACCTCATGGTGTTGCAGGTAATAATGTAATTTCTGTATGGCGAACACGAGCGCAAGGAAACTCTTTTCGATGGGGGGATATCAGGTCTCTGTATCGAGGAGCATGCGGCAGAGGTTGTAGAGGTTGTTCTCTGTCCCCTCATTGTTCTTCTGGGAGAGAAGTGCACTGAGGGACCGTTCTAGGGTGGTCACGTAAAGGACCAGTGGCTTCCCGGAGACAGGTGGCATCAAGACCGGAGGTTGGAGTAGATACTTCTTGATTTCCTTGAAGTCAGTCTGACAATCTTCTTCCCATTCATAGGTGGATCCTTTCTTTATAAGTCGGGAAAAGTGCTTACGCTTGCCATCCATATTTGAAATGAATCAACGTATGTAGGGAAAGTGGCCTTAGAGACATCGAAGCTCCCGAATATTGCTCGGGGGAGGCATTTGGCTGATGGCCTTGATTTTTTCTGGGTCGATCTCGATGCCTCGGTATCTGACAATAAAGCCAAGAAACTTCCCGGAGGTGACCCCGAAGGCACACTTCAGTGGGTTCATCTTCAGGTGGTGGGAATAGAGGAAGCCAAACACTTTCTCAAGGTCCTCGAGATGGTCCTGGTGCTGGGGAGATTTGACCACCAATTCATCCACGTAGAATTCCACCAGTGTCCTGAGAAACGGATTGAATATGCGATGCATGGCCCACTGATAGGTGTCCCCCGCATTCTTCAGGCCGAAGGGCATAACCTGGTAACAAAAAGTACCTTGGGGAGCCCTGAAGGCAGTAGAATCCTTGTCCTCGGGGGCCATCTGGATCTGGTTGTACCCAGAATACCCATCCATGAAAAAGAGGACTTGGAACCTGGTCATGGCATCAATCAACAAATCTGTTAATGGGAGGGGAAAATAATCCTTTGGACAGTGGAGGTTGAGATCGCGGAAGTCGATGTAGACTCTAATATGCCCGTTCTTCTTCCTGACTGGCATAATGTTGGCAAGCCACCTGGGGTACTGAATTTCCTTGATGAAGTTGGATTTTATAAGATTGTCAACTTAGTCCTCAACCATGGAACCATGATAGGGGTTCATTTTCTTGGGAGGCTGCATGAACTTGCGATGGTTTGTCGGGAGACCAAGGCGGTGGACGGATACCTAGGGATCTAGTCCTGGCATCTCGTCGTAACTCCAGGAAAACACGTCACGATGCTGTTTGAGAAAGTCCATGTTCTGTTGCTGCTCCTCGAGAGACATGGAGACACTGATCAATGTGGGTCTCAGATCTTCCTCACTACCAAGGTTCACCTGTACCAGTTCATCGACTGTGGTAGAGAGGCCTTCTTCAATGGAAGGGGGAGCATCCTTCATATCCCCTTCTCCACCTATGGATAGATCTTCCATGGGGGGAGTCATTTCTGAGCCACCAGACTCTGATGGGAGGCTGGTGCTGGCTTGAGAGGCAGTGGTCATCACGTTAGAAGACTCATGCGCCGCTGAGACCATAGCGATGAAGGAAGTCGATCCAATCCCATCTGGCCTTCGGCCCAAGGGGCCACACTTGATGACATCAAAGCAGTAGTGATGCGTCGGCCTGAGCCGGTTGATTCCATCCCAGTGGAAGAGACACGTGTGGTGTACCACTGTTGCCATGAGACTGACATCCCAATACCGTACAGGGGTAGGAGGTTCCGAGATCACCTGAGCCTGGTTGTTGTAGGAGTAGGATGTGATTTTCTGCCGTCACTTGGACCTGGGAATATGCCTTCCTCTTGTACCTGAAACACCAAAACAATGCCCCATGTCGGAGGTCATGGCCTCCAACTGATGGATCAGGAAGATGTAGGAATCATCCAGACCTACCCAAGTATCACTTGTGACTGGGGCGGGTTCATCCTCACTTGCTAGGATTTTCTTATCTGTGCTCTTGTAATAGTCAACGTCTAGATAGCGGGCTTCACAAGAGGAAAAAGGAGAAACATCTCTTTGGAGCACCCGTACTCGACCATTAAGGGAGTATTTGAGACATTGGTGATATGAAGAAGGGACCGTTGCATGAAGATGGAGCCATGTCCTGCCCATCAATGCGTTGTATGTGGTGTCCTAGGAGGCAACCATGAACTCAGTGCGAGCAATTAAGACATTGAACTGGGTCTTCAAGCGGATATTTCTTGACTGGGGTCTGCTCGGTCCTATCATATCCTTGGATTCTGAGGTTTGAGGGAGTTAGATCATCCTCAGACAAACCCAACTTCCGCAGTTTCCGAGTCGGGATTAGGTTAATCCTAAAACCCATGTTAACAAGGCAGCAGTGAACTTCCACGCCATTGAACTGACCAGGGATATATAGTGGGTGAATGTGCCCCTGTATGGGAGGGTCTTCGTCTTCACTAGAGAACGAGATAACTGTCTGGCATTCGACATTCTCAATTTCCTCAGCGGTGAACTTCCAGCCTGTGGGTGGCTTCCCAAACGCTGTGGAGTGGAATGGGATGGAATGATCTCACCGAGATGTGGCGGCCCGAGTATGAATCAGGATGGATGATGGAAAGCTACACGAAGAGGAGGAGTGAATGAAATGGAGCTATTTCTAGGGAGACGGTGATGTTGGGCTTGAGTCTCGAAGAGACTTTCTACGTATCCCCATGACAGGGAATCGAAGTCAGTGTAGTTCAGGATGAATGTATGGGGCTTACACTCTAGGCCACCCAAGGTGGTGGGAGAACTGGTGTGAGTGAGGTCAGAACGACCAAGTGGTGGGATTGAACCTCGCAAGGCTTCCTACGTACCATGCCTTGGCATGAATCAAAGTCCACCTATTTCAGGTTGGACACTGGAGAACCGACGTTAAGAAGGACCTTGGTCCAATGGGTGGTGGGCTTGAACCTCGTGAGGCATCCTACGTACCATGCCTTAGCATGGATCAAAGTCCACGTAGTTCAGGTTGGTCGCCGGAGAACCGATTTGAAGAAGGACCTTGGTCCAATGGGTGGTGGGCTTGAACCTCATGAGGCTTCCTACGTACCATGTCTTGGCATGGATCAAAGCCCACGCAGTTCAGCTGGGACGCCGGAGAACCGATGTGAAGAAGGACCTTGGTCCAATGGGTGGTGGTTTTGAACCTCGTGAGGCATCCTACGTACCATGCCTTGGAATGGATCAAAGTTCATGTATTACAGTTGAAAAATGGGGCTTGGCACACCGACACGGAGATGGTTGGGGCCAATTATTGTTGTGCTTGAACCTCATGGAGGCTTCCTACGTATCATGCCTTGACATGGATCAAAGTCCTCGTAGTTCGGGAATGAATGTGGGTGTCGACGAACCGATGTGAAGAAGGACCTTGGTCCGATGGGCGACGGGGCTTGAACCTCAAGGAGGCTTCCTACGTACAATGCCTTGACATGGATCAAAGTCCTCATAGTTTGGGTAGGGTTTTGTTAGAGAACCGACATGAAGGTGGACCTTGGTCCGATGGGCGATGGGGCTTGAACCTCATGGAGGCTTCCTACGTACCATGCCTTGACATGGATCAAAGTCCTAGTAGTTCGGGATGGTGCACTGGAGGACCGACGTGAAGGTGGAACTTGGTCCGATGGGCGATAGGGATTGAACCTCTGGGAGGCTTCTTACGTACCATGCCTTGACATGGATCAAAGTCCTCGTAGTTTAGGAGCAAAGTTTAACGTCATGCTGGATGAGGGCATACCGTTTAACATCATGCTGGACGAGGGAATAAATTTTAATGTCATGCTGGATGAGGGAATTTTCCTGGTAGTTGCTTACTCTATGCCCATGTGAGTCATGCTCGGTGTGAGAAACAAGAGGCAGCAGAGACCTGATGATCATGTCGCGAACGGTGCGTCTGTGAGAAGTGAAGAAGGGATTACGTGTTAGGTGGCCCATGGTGCTGGGACTTACTCTAGGATGGAGGATCAGGAGAGACAAAGTGCAGTGGGAGAGGAATTTGGGATCGAAGAAATGAGGTGCCTCGTTCACTATCACACCCTCTGTTTCCCCTGGCGGTGGGGAAGTACGGAGGTGCATGGGTGCTACCTTCCACAAGAGGGTCTAGGGGATTACACCAAGGATGATTCGCTTCCCCCATGGACAAACGCCACTCCCAGAATAAGGATATCATCCCCTGTGGGGACCAGGGGGTGTAAAGAATGTCTGAGCTGGGGGGACCCTGCGTGCGGGGCACGGGGTCAGGTCACAGTTTAACGTCATGTGTTTAGGATGAGGTGCCTGGCAGTTTAACGTCATGCAGCTCAGACGAGGTGAGTTTACTCCGCACCCCTAGGGATTACATGACTGGTACCCTCCGGTCCTTGTTGGAGGGAAGGTACCGGCAATGCCGTGGAGAAGGGGCGCCACATAGTGAACCGTCAAGGGGTCCACGTTAGTGTGGCTATGCAAAGAAGCAATAGCCGTTAGTGTTCCCATGCGAAGAAGTATTAGGAGAACCAATGCTACAGGTGGTGTCATCGAGGGGACTTTGAAATAACATCATGCAAACCTGGAGGGTGGCACGGGAAGAGGAATTTCCAAGCATAGGGGTCCACAGGCAGGGGCCTTGTGGAGCTAGGTTGCTTTGCGTAGTGGATGGCACGTGCGAAGGGGTTTGCTTTGCCAAGTGGAGTGCCTTGGCGTTATCATGGGGAAGAGGTATGAGTGGGAGGTGCTTCTTGAAGTGGAATGGTGTTCGTGGAGCACTGCCTCGCAAAGCATAGGTGCCTCGCGAAGCAAAGTGCCGTGAAGCAATATGCTTTGCGATGTACAGTGACCCTTCCTTGGCATGTGGATCACGTGTATAGGGTGGGTGTTTCACGAAGTATAAATGCTCCGCGACTACCTGGGTTCCATTGGGGATCCCCTTCCTTTGAAAATTCCCTTAGGCTTCGTGAAGGGAATCCCTCTTGGAAGAGGGGCTCAAAACGAGACAAGGCGGAGGCCTCTCGCGAAGCAAAAATACCTCGCGGAGATCATGATTCCCAGAGCGAAGAGTGATACATGATTTGGGAGCTGAGAATTTGAAAGGTCGGAATGTCCGTATGGAGAGTTCAGGGGGAGCTCTATATTTATTAGAAAGGGGCACCGTGAAGCAGAGCTCACGCGGCGCGAAGGGGGCTTCGGTTGATTCACGGCGGGTCGCGAACGTCAACTGGATTCTCGGAGAGGTACCTCCTCTTCTGCTTCGCGGTGGGTTCATGAACATCAGGGCGTTTGCAGAGCATTACTACCTCTGGTGATTCGCGGTGGGTTCGCAAACATCAGGGCGTTCACCGAGCGGTACCGAATCATTTTCTTCATGGCGGCCGCTGTGCTTGGGGGGATCTGCATCGGGGCTTCGCCAGGCAGGGGGCTGGGCCTCATTTTCTTCGTTCTTTTCATCAAATATTTTGGCCCCAACAATTACCCATACCAATGTGAAATTTGGAAAAACTCACCATATAATTCATCATAGGATTCCCCAAATCATAAAAATTCTCTAATTTTTTTTTGGGTTATTATCGATCTTCTTAAAAATTCAATGCATTTTTTGAAATCCAAAAATATTTCTTCCTTGACCAACTCACTAATATATACATTATTTAAGTGGCGAGGTTACATGGAATACCACTATTCAGTATATCAAATTTGGATATCAACTTATCTGTGAGGTTCTGGATAGGTATTAAAGAATATATGGTGATAGAGATGAGTTTTAGAACTACATATCATCCTCAAACAGATGTTCAGTCCAACAGAACAATTCAAACTCTAGAGGATATGATGAGACATTGTTTTATATATTTCTAGGGATTCTTAGATCATAACCACCCCCTTGTATTGTTCTCATAAAATGTCATTTTCCAAACTAGAATTCATATAGAACCATATATGGATCTATATGGGAAGATATATTGGACTCCAATATGTATCAATGATGTTAGATAGAGTAAACTAATAGGTCTTGACCCATTATTAGAAATAACAGGGAATGTTTAAACTATTTAGTAGTAGATGAAGGTCAAACTAAGTCAATAGGGGGGTTATAAGGATCACATTAGATTATATATAGTCCATGAAGTTGGTTATAAGTTGTTACTTTTAATATCTTTATGGAAGCGAGTTATGATGTATTGGAAGAAAGGGAAGATAAGCCCAAGATACGTCAATCCCTTCAAGAATCTTGATCATGTCGAGGTTTTATCATATCTATTTGCTTTGCATCCACACCTTTCCCAAGAGCATGATTTTTTCCACATATTTATTTTGAGAAAGTACATACCAAATCCATCCCAACTACTGATCTTAGATGCTTTATAACTTAAACATGATCTTTCATATGGAGAAAACTTGTGGAAATATTTGATCGAAGAGATAAGGTTGTGAGATATAATACCACAAATCATGCAACATTTCTACTATGAATTAATAAGTTTGAGGATGTTATATGGGAATCTTATGATGTGATGATAAAAATGTTCCCTCGCTTGTTTTCTTTCATGTAATGTCATTTTTAGGACAAAATTCTTTTCGAGGTGGGTAGACTGTAACAACCTGAGCTTTTCCACCTTAAATAAATAGAATGTTAAATGGGGTTTTCTATACAAAACACCAAAATAAAATAAAAATATACAATTTTAATTTATTCATTTAATTGGTAGGTATAACCAGTGGTAACATAATTTTGAAATACATATAAATATATATATATAATAAGAGTAAAATAAAAAAACACATTAAATATCGACTCAATTGATAAAATATATAAACAAATAAAATATCTTTCTAAAATTTATTTATTTCCAAGTATAATATATTTTTATATGATTAAATTATTAACACTAAGTTAACAATTAAATTTATTGGAAAAAATAATAGTTAATATACTAAAAGTTGTTTTCCTATAAAAATTATTTTTCTCTATATTTTTTGTTTTTAATTAAAAATAAAAATTAATAAATTTTAGGATGTGAGTTTGAAAATAATAACATCATTTTTTTGATTTATCATGGCCATAATATATTAATATTAATTTTCCTAATATTTCTAAAAAGATTGGTTTTTTAGGTGAATAGTACACAATACCATTTTTTTAAAAACATGACTTTTATGACATTATTATTATATACATAAAAAATTTAAAATATTTTTTATATTAAGAAATATATTTTTTATAAGTTAATTAATATTTTTAAAAAATTTTATTTATAAACTATTAGTTTACATTTTATAACTGGTGTTATACTTTTACAAAAAAATTGGTATTTAATATATTATATATTTAGTATTTCAAAATTATTTTTTATGTCATTAAAAAAATTATCAAAATAAAGGATTTTAAATTTATAATCATCTGTCCCAAATTATAAAATAATTTTTGTTTTTTTGGGTATAAAGGATAAATTACCAAAGTAAAAACTAGTTACTGGGGTGAAAACCAAAAAGGTCCAAATAAGTAACCAAAGAGGTAAAAGGATAAGACATGTTAAAAAGATATATTCAAATAAGTGGTTGAGGAGAGTAACTAAACAAACCCACATAAACCTCTACTTGTTTCAAAAACAAATTCTATTTAACCTTTATTATGAAATTTACATTATATAAAATGTAAGGGTTACTTCAAAAACTACCCTTCTCTTCACTTATAAAAAACTCAGCACTTCTAGCACCGCAAATATAACCTTACCTTATAATTTCTCATTGAAAATATACCGAATTTATCCTCCAAGGAACCTTTACCACTTTGAAAGTTCTATGGTCAATATTAGTAATCAATATTCATTCATTTGAAAGGATAATTCCTTGTCAAAATTCATATTTTTTGGTGTGATAATCCACTTTTTCTTAGTGTTTCCTTCTTTATTTTAACAATAAAAACCATATATAACCATATTTTAATAATTAAATTAATGTAACTTTTATAATTAAATTTTATTAAATTAATTTTTTAACAATTATTAAATCCATTCCATCAACTAAGATAATAAATTAACATTGATTATGCTTATGTGTGGATTACCACATGCATAGAGAGATGTTGTTCAATTTTCATTACAACATCTAAAGTATTTTATGAAGTATATATTTGATGAATAAATATATTTTTATTTTAAAAATAAAATTATGGAGTTATTATTTTTCATATCCCATCATTTAATCCATTCATTGTCAAATGGGATCGTTGATCATGCGTACGACGGACAACCGCCTCTACGGACAAGGAAGTTTTTTATCATCATCCTCCATCATGGATGAATCTAGGAATGGATTTAATAAGGATGTATGAAAATAATGAAATTTATGATCTTCTAAATGTTTCATATTATCATTATATCAGGAAAGCATTATAATACATTACCATTTTGGTTAGTTTTATCACCTATGTAAATAATGATATAATACATATGTCATACATAATTATGGGATGTAATATAATAGAAAAATATTTTCATAATGATATTTTTTAAAATTATTCTAAAAATTTGTTATTAATATTTTTAATATTTATTAATATATCATCTTCTGATTGTTAAAAAAAATTAAAACTAGTTCATCGTTATTTCCACTTACACAAGTCGTATTCATTTTTTTGCCAAATAAAAATGAGACATAAAAGATAAATGAAAAAAATATTATTATATATTGAATTATATATTAATGATGAACTTTAAATAATTTAGTGACAATATATCCCTTCTTTGTGATGTTTTTATGAATAAAATAAGAAAAAATTATAACACTTTATAATTAAAATAAACTATAATTAGTTAATATAATATTAATATATGTCTATAAATTAATTTCAAAAATGATATTATTTATCAGATATGTGTTTAATATAATTATTTTTCACTATACATGTGGTTATGTAATTTATGGAAGTAGAATTTGAAAGATAAGGGGCTCGGTAACTCAAACTTCTTCTTCTAATATACATGCTTTCTTTTAAATGTCATTTCCCCTATGTTCACTAGATTTTCAATTTTATATGAGGTTATGTATTTATTTATGTAGTATATTGTTATTAATAAAAATCCATTTCCATGATTTCGTTTTAAATTTTTTTTTAAGCAAAGGATATTTTTTTAAGAGACTCATAACTATGACTTCTAAAAATATTAAAAGAAAAATGTTTCAAAAATATATTTTCATGATTTGGTTTTCATTATATTAAAATTATCTATCTCCATTGGAATCATGTTTCATGTTTCATCCTATATTTTCATTAATTATGTGGTTATTTTTTTCTAATTATGCTTTTCGTATCAATTTATTTAATTTATCATGATTTTTTATTCCATTTGGATGTTTTATGAAACCCATTTTATTTCCAAGGGTTCTTTATGAAAATTGAATTATTTTTATTTGGGTGTTTAAAAAATGAATTCATTTATCATTGATTCTTTAATATATGATGATGTTTTATTTTATGTGTAACACATATGAAAGGATGATTATGATTGGGGTCCTATATCACCCTCCAATGCATTATTTTGTGTTTAAAACTTATGAGATAGTAAGGCATAGACATAATGAGTTAGTTTACACATGAATGAGCATGACGTGTTTTCTCACATTTTCAAACATCGACATAATTTGTTTTTTCACATAGGTCTAGGAATAATGAGTTTTCTCACAAATGTTTTCCTATTTTTAACATTGTTTCATACTTCCATGTTGTTTATAAAGTTATTCCAAATTTTCATGATTCGTTTCACTTCCATTAAATTATATGATTTCATGAGAACACATTATTTTTAAATTATTATTCAATTTTATATCATGGATACATTTTTTAGGATAATTGATTAGTATTTTGAGATATGTCATAAATTTAAAGCTTCCTTAGTCATCTTGTTCTGATATTATGTTCCTATGTCATGTTTTATGATTATAATGTTTACCATTATGATCTTTTACCAATATAGTTATGTATTATTCTTGTTATACTTTATGTTTATGAATTAATATTTTATGATATGTTTTCCTTTAATAAGAATCTAAGATCTTCTATTTTTATTGTTTCTATTCTCTATGGTATGAAGATGAATATGCCATGTGGTATTTTTAGATAGGTTCTAGAAAAGAATTATTATATAGAAATTTATACATATGTTGTAAAATAATTTTTTTATGTAGCTAATCGTCAAGTCACTAAATTTTAGGTCCTTAGGTTGTGTGACTATTTGAGAGATATATTATTTAAATCATAAGATTAATATATATTTTTAAGCCATGTATATATTGGGTTGATTTACTATCAGTACCCCCGTTTGAGGTATGTAACCATTTAATTATTTTTTTATATATATAAAGTGATTGGGTAGAATTTTGGACGAGATTGGAGTGTTTTGGTAATTTTTTGACGCCTTCCTAAGGTCTCATGGTTTGAGCACGGTAAGTGGAAATCGTGCAATCAACCTAGGTAATCGTTCACAGTGAGGTAGAGGCAATGAGATGGAACACTGTTAAGGTGCATGATTTACCAAATCATAGGGCCACCTAGGTAAACTTTGAATCTTGATACAATGGAGTTTTCCATGGTTAGAGCCTGGTTTGTCTAATTGTTTGGTCCAACCTTGTGAGGAACTATCTTGAGACAGTTGTTGGTGCATGGTTAGTGCATGGTTTGAATAACCATGCGTCTAAACCATGCATGACTTTAATAAAATGTTTTTAAAAAATGGACTTGCTCGAGATTTTCCGTAAAACTCTCATTTCTCCTCCCAGTCAAAGATCACTTGGGATTTGCTCTTCTCCAAGGTTAGGGAACCTCTCCCACTCATTTTAGAAGAAAATAAAAAGGGTTTTACTGGGTATTTGATGGTGATTCATCCCTAGTAATTCTCTTCTCTCGGTGTTTTATTGTTTTCTCAAATATCTCGCTCTCTCTACAATTTTATAGATTTAATTCCATCTCATATATATAGGGGGTTTTTGTTGCCTACAATGTTGAGAGATGGGATTGTTGATGTTAGGTAAATAGATCTAAGATATTTTTGTGGATATTTCACCAAGATTTGTGGTGTGTTTGTGCGTCGGTCGATTTATCAAAAACCCTAAGGTTTTTGGCCTTCCTCTACTCCCATTTGATATAAATTGAAGGATTTAATTTCAAATTAATATTCGTTTCTTGAAATTGATATTTTGTGTGATGTGTGAATCCTGATTAGAACTTATTTGGTGATGTTTTGGGGATTTGGGGAAAATGGGATATTGTGGTGTATTGTGTTTGATGTTGGATTTTAAAATGATTATTTTATAATCATTGGCATGATGGATTTATGGGAAATAGTTAGAAAAAATTGTTTTCAATAAAATTGGTTGTTTTATTGAAATTATGTTTGGCATGAATGTGGTTTAAGGGAATTTTTAATAAATATTAATTTTATTGAAATGGTTATGACTTGTGTTATAATTGTTGGTTTTCTTAACAAATTTTTTTCTTTGAAAAAATTGATTTAGAATTTTCCTTGCTTAAGTATTTAAGAAAGGGTTTAATGGGATGGATCATGGTCATGAAGTACCACCATTAAGTGGTCATGAAGTACCACTACAAAAACGGTATGGGTTATGGATGTGATGTTCCTCCGTCAATGAAAACCAAGATCGTGTGGTTGGTTTATAGATGTGGTTTTGTTATTTGTGTGGACATGAATGATGAATTGGGTATGCCAATATGTGTAGGAAAATGTTTAATGATGTGTTTTGTTTCATTCCTTGGTATTATGTTGTTTTGGGTAAACTATTTTGGTAAGGGTGTGTTTGGTTTCTTGGAAATTAGTTTCTTTGTTTCATGGTTTTATATAATTTGTTTATAGTATTTGCTAACAGGTTTTATCCATGTTGCATGTGTTGGGAAGTCCTTTGGGGATAAGCTACTAATTATCATTACTCACCCCCTACATTGGAACTTTGTTGATTTTTTAGATTTTTTATTCTAATACATGGGTATTGGTATGGCATCTCACTTCTAGAGTGGTGCATCATGAAGCTTGGGAAGTCTTATGGACCCTAGAGCTTGCAGTGGAGTTATAGAGTTATGTTGTAGCATCATTGGATTTTTATTGTTTATTATTTCTCTTGGTACATCTTATTTTGTTTTTTTATGTGTTTGGATTGGTTGTATTGTTTTCACTTGGTAATGGAATTAATTGGTTTACATTGTTGACATGCATCAAGAAGTGTGGTTGGGTATGGATTGTTTGGTTGGTTATTTCTATTCTAAGGGAAAATTGTTTCCCAATTATTCTTGAACCCCTCGACATTTATTTCTAGACATTATTGCCTTGGGAATGTCTCCTAAGACCAAATATCACCTCCACCTCAACTCAATCCAATGAGGAGGGGTGCGATGTTACAATTGGTATCAGTCTGTTCAGTACTTGAATTTCATGTGAAATAAGTTTGTTATATTATTTAGAGTTGATTGATAGTCTGGGAGTCAGTTCTCATTCATGGTTTATTCTTTGAGTTGGGGTGTTATCAAGGAGTAGGATTGTCAAACCATGAAATGCATAACATAAAAGTATGTAGCTAACCCTTCTATACTGAACATCAAGTTAACATGGAGTTGGGTACATAAGTGATTGGAGACACTTATAGAATCATGATCTCATTTTTGTGGGTGTAGCCAATGATTTGAGCATGGAATGCATGGTACAAATTAATTCCAACAATGATTAATATTATATTAGGCATAAGGATTTATATTTTATTATGAATGTGTTGATTTTTCAAAAATCCAGAAATTGTATTCAAATGTATGATTTTGAAAAGGTAATAGTTTTGGTATTTTAAAACTGGGTCCATTTTCAAAGCACAATGTATTTTTCAAAAATGGTTGAACATGGAAAAATATAAATTTTGGAAATCATGGTTATGATAGTTTCAATGTAATGGAATTTAAAATTTTAAGCCTTCAGTTGCTAGGTAATGGGACTCATTATGACTCTTGTGTTGATATAAATGGCACCAGATAGACATCGTTGGGACCAACTAGAGGATTCTATAGAAAATGTGGTTTCACCTGATCCTCCGGTGAACCAGTGGCTAGAGTAGAGCATAGATAAATATTTTTAAGATTTGGAATGTGGGAATCGATGGGATGATCTGAGGCATGTGGATCACGTTGTTTAGATTCAAAAGGAGAATACTTCCATTTTTAGGGTGATTTGAAACTGGAAAGGGATAAAGTGTGGCTAAATTGGATCAATCAAAGTTTTTATTTCCTAGGAACAGCAGTGGAGTTAAATTTAATGTTGGTGAAATACTTTTTGGAAGACTGTGCATGTCATTGGGGTAGTTGGCAATCCAGACATGAATGGATGAAGGTATAACATAGAAGTGTTTTGAGTAATTGTTTAACAAACAAGTTTACCCTCACACATTCATTTTTATCAAATAGTGGATTTATTCAGCCTAAAGTAAGAGAACTTTTCAGTAGTAGATTATACAGGAAAATTCATGAATTTGGTCTCATTTTCACCCGATATTGTGGCTAGTGCATCCTTGAGGGTGCACATATTTGAATCAGGATTGAGGCAATAAATTCATCCAAAAAATAGTGGTTCTATATATAAGTGATTATATGAAAATGTTGAATATAAAAATTTTTGATGAAAGGGACATCTTGGGGGATGTGAGTAAGGGAATCATGTTTATACCTACAGGAAATATTGGGACCTCTTACACAGGGAGAAATCTGAAGAGGGTCACTTATTTCCATGGTGGGAGTGTGTCTTAGATTCTGATGGAAGGATTGGTGAACCTTTATCTAAAGCCTTGGACCAGGCCAGGATGCTTTGAATGTTCCTATCTAAGCCACATGAAGTGGGATTGTATGCAACAACCTCGAGGGTGTTGTAACTACAAGAAGATGGGTCATATCTGGTTCTATTTTCATAGTTCCTTGAGGTAGAGTGTTTGTGACACTCCTAATTTTTATAGTAATTGTATGCCTCGATGGGACTGGTGCGGCAACAAACCCCTCAATAGTAGGGAAAAGTGTCTATAGTGATTCTGGGAACATCGTGACTTCTCAGGAGGGGAAGTTTCAGCCTAGGGAATAAAGAGAAGAGTGTTTCTAGTAAGTAGGATTTTGGATCTGAGTAGGAGGTGGTGGATGATCAGTCGGGACTATCCATGGTTAGAGTTATGGTTCTTTTGAATGATACTTTTGTGAAATTATTGTTTAATACAGGTACATATCATTCTTTTATTTCCTATCATACCATTGATTCATTGAGTTTAAGTATGAAAATTATACCTTTTTTTCTAAAACTGTAGACTCCTCTTAGTGGAAAAGAGTGTTGACCATTCTTGTGTGTAGAATATTTTTTAGTTGTGGATGGGGTTGAGATGACATGGGACATCTCAGTTCTTGAGATGGATGTGTATGATGTAATCTTGGGTATCGATTTGTTGAAAATGATTGAGGCCCACATTGACAGTTATGCATGAATAGTTAGTTTCATAATGGAGGATGGCATGGTGCATATCCTTATTGGATAAAAGATTGAAAGGGTGCGTGAAATGGATTTTTTGGAACCAATGGTTGGGATGATCTCATATCAGTTGCCAGCTTTATCATTGGCATCGATCAAAGAGGTTGAGAAAATCATTTTTCCGACAGTGGGTGATTAGTTTCTAGATGTCTTTCCTAAAGATTTATCTGGGTTTCTACTGATGAGATAAGTGTAGATTATGATTGATATCTTTCTAGGTACTATTCATATCTCACTTCCACCTTACCATATGGAACTAAAAAAATTGATGGAATTGAAAGTGTAGTTGGAGGATTTGTAAAACAAAGGGTTCATTTGGCCTAGAACATCCCCATGGGTTGCACTAGTTTGTTTTGTCAAAATGGTGAATGGAACTCTTTATTTGTTTATTTACTATAATAATCGTGACCAAGTTGTGATAAAGAAGCAATATTCACTCCCATGCATTGATAATCTATTTGATTAGTTGAGTGGATCTTAGTGGTTCTCCAAAATTGACTTATGATCATGATATCATCAGTTGTGGGTGTAGAAGGAGGATATTCATAAAACCCCTTTTAGAATTATATATGGATATTATGAGTATGTGGTTATTTCATTTGGTCTAAAAAATTCACTAGAAGTCTTCATAACATTAATGAATTAGATATTTCATAGATATCATGATTCTTTTTTTGTGGTTTTCATCGATTAAATATTGGAGTATTCTCGTACAGTGGTTGAGTGTGACAAACACTTGGTGATAGTTTTGGGGATCATGAGAGATCATCAGTTGTATTTAAAACAATAAAAGTGTGGTTTTTGGATATAACAGGTTCATTTTCCTTTCCATATCATTTATATGAAGGGGTTTTCAGTGGATCCGAAAAAGAGAGGAAGTTATCTCTTAGAAACCATCGGGGAATGCTTTTGAGATATGGAGCTTCCTTGTTCTAGTTGTGTATTATGGACACTTTGTTCATGACTTATCACGATTAGCTTTGCTGAGAACTTCTTTGACAAAACAGAATGGTATATTTCAAGGGAATTATCAATGTTAGAAATATTTTTAAAAACATAAGGAATGTCTTACATCTGCACTAAGCTTGGTTTTTCCAGAACCAGGGAAAGTGTATGTGGTGTATTGTGATGCATTGAGATCAGGGTTGGGGTTTATTCTCATTAAAGGGGATCATGTTTTTGCATATGGAAAATAGAAGTTTAGGTTTCTTGAGAAGAACTACCAACACATGATTTGGAGTTGTAATTAGTGTTCCATGCTTTGAAAACATAGAGAAACTATCTCTTCGATAAGAAATTCACGGTGTATACTAACCATATGTGCTTGAAGAATATTTTCTCACCGATAGATTTTAATATAAGGACAAGGAGATATATATAGTATCTCCATATATGTTACTTTTACTTGATTTACACACTGGGTAAAGCCAATTTTATGGAGGATGCATTAAGTAGAAATTCATATGATCAGGTTGGAAAACAAGCATCAAATTAGTGGTAGTTGATGTTAGTTATAGCTAACATGCCATTGGAATGTGAAAACAAGGTGATTTAGAAGTTTTCATTATAGTTTCATTGGATTCTAATAGTTTTGTATTGGTTATAGAGGTTTAGAGGTCCAATTCAGAGTGTGTGACTATGAGGTCAATAATCAATGGTAGAGAGAACATTAAAGACTGGAAATTGGAAAGGAATTCAGTGTTTTTCTATTGAAATTAGATGATTGCACCAATGGATTTTCAAGAGAAACTCATCAATTCTTATCATCATTCTAGATGGTTTGTTCATCCTGGAATTTAGAAAATGTGTAAGTCCTTGAAAATTTAGTTTTTTTGGGATGGAATTGACGTTGTTAATATTTTCATGTATTATTATATACTCCCTTTAATGATTTTATATGAAATGTACATAATTTGTGTGAAATATTAATGTTTTAATACTAAGTATAATTTTTTAGCATTTTTAGAAGTAGTCCAATTGAGACAATTTACTATTTTATTTATAACTCTCACCCTAATGATACAAATTGTGTGGTTTTTGTTTTGTATGATTCCTAATTCCATATAAAACATTTCATTAGAATGGATCATGGGCCAATTATTCCATTTGAAGGATCACATTTACAACACAAGATGACCTATAGAATCTATGAAGCAACTAGACTAGTCATGAATATTAAATTACTGGGCTCAATCTAGACGTTCAAATTCCTTCATTCTCCTCAATGGTTCGGGGGAAAATGTAAGGAGTCTTGGATAAAAGTTTCAAGGCCCAACACCAAAAAGAAGGTTCCCAACATATGCTTTGAACTCCAGCCCACCATTCTAGATGAGAAATAAAATTAGTACAGTATTAATGACATATCTCATGTTTTAAGAATCCACCCAAGCTGATATTTTACAGTGTGAAAGAGGAGATATATGCGGACGACTTTTTTGAATAAATAATTCAGCTTTTAAGGCATCTTACTATTATAAAATCCATTCACATTTTGTCCATCGAAAAAGAATGGATTGAAATGGACAGTTTAACTTTGTTTAATCAACCGGCCATAACTTTGTCTCCTTAAGTCCAGATGACTCCAAATTTTGATAGAGGTCATCCAAAATTATTATCTTCAACTTTTAAAAAGGATTGATCTCGAGATTCGGCTGTCTGGATGTCCAAATTGTCGAGCCATGTGGAGGGACAGATTAGGAATGAAAACAGTCCACTTCCTTGGGATATAAATACATCCCCCTCCTCTCCATGCAAGGGGTTGGAATTTCAGAATATAGTAGATCATATTTGCATGACCAAAGCCTTGAAAATGCTTGGTAGGACCTTCCATACTCATGTTTTCACTTGAGAGACCATTCCTCCTCTCTTTGTTTTCATTTACTTTTATGTTCTTCATTGTTGTAATTTTGTAAGTCCTTTCTTTTGTAATTATGTTATAATGAAAATTTCTTTTTCAATATCTCTTATTCTCATACACCTTATCTAGTTTAATATTAATGTTCTTAAAATAGTTTATATTCAGTTGAATCCCCTTCCCTTCTTTTGCTTCCTCATTCAATTGAAAATCTGTTTTTAATTATCATCATTTTTCGTGTGTGTGTGTTCGACGTACCACTCTCTTCTAATCCCTTTATTTTTCGTCTATTCTTAATTTATCAGTATAATTATTATAACCAGACTATTAAAAAGTCAAATGGATGAGTAAATATCTCATTGGGGTGAGTCAAAATTTAGGGATGTTAAGTGGTTGAGAGTATTTTCTCAATGAGTATTCGTTAATTTAACATTGTGTATGTTGGACTTATTATGTCATGGATTAATGACATATTTTTTTTAGAATGTGGTTTCCATGGGTTATTGGAACCATAAATACACTCACATAAACAAGTACTGATTGATATTATAATCCTAGTTATGTTAAGGCTTGGATTAAAGCTTTGACACTTAGGAATTCTAATCGACGTCAACTTGTGAAGTGAGTGTTAATTTAAATACAATATAAAGAAAATCTCAAGGATATCACAAGATTAACTCCCTAATAATGTAATCATCCCTATATTTATCAATTTGATAATCAATTATATTCAATCAATCATTTCAATTAAGCTCTGCAAACAAACCACACTAATCAAAATACAATCAACTAAAAACAAACGACTATTACAAAGTATCATCACTGAGGATTCAACCTGAGTGCTGCTATACACATTAGCAGATCACCGGAACATTGACCGGTCGATAGGTGACAATCAGTCGTACATTTCAGGCATGAAAAAGGAAAGTGGATGAGCATGTTTCAAGATGCCTTACTTGGCAGCAAGTCAAGGTAGAGCATTAGTGACCAGAGGTTATGTTGCAATATTTAACTATCCCGGTGTGGAAGTGGGAATAAATGCTGATGTATTTTGTTACAGGCCTCCCAAGAATGGTTAGGAATCATGATTCTATATAGGTGATAGTGGATCATCTCACAATGTTGGCTCATTTCATCCCTATTAATGAATCCCATACGGTGGAGGATCTATCCAAAATTTATATCCAGGAGGTGGTCAAGAGGCATAGTGTTCTAGTTTCAATTGAATCAGATAGATATCTAAGGTTCATGTCTCATTTCAATAAATCCTTATATCAATACCTTGGCACTTATTTGATAATGAGTATAGTGTATCATCCTCAGACGTATGATAAATATGAGTGAACAATATAAACGTTTGAATATATGTTGTGGACTTGTGTGATAGATTTTTATGGCTCATGGGAGGATAACCTATCGTTGAAAGAGTTCTAGTATAAAAACCACTATCAAGCCTCGATGCATATGGCCCATTTAATGAATTTTATGTGCATCCATGTTATTCTTCACATTGTTGGGTGGAAATAGGATAATGTTTGTTTGATGGGATGAACCTTTTCCAAGAGACAATTGAGAAAATTAAGTTGATCAAAAAGAGAGTGGAGATATCCTAGAGTTTTCAGAAGTTGTATGAAGTCCATCATCAATGGAATTGTCATTTTAGGTGGTTGATCATGTGTTCTGGAAATATCTCCATGGATGGGACATCGTCAATTTAAAAAGCATGGAATGTTATCTTAAAGGTATATTAAGCCTTTCGGTACACTTGAGCAGGTTGGAGAGGTGGCATATCGGTTGGATTTTCCACCATGGTTTAGTATAATGCACAATGTGATTCATTTTTCATTGTTGAAAAAGTTTCATCCGTATCATTACCATGTGATTCATTGGGATCAAGTTGAGATAGAACTTCATTCTTTGTTGGTATATGTACCAGTTCGAATTGTGGGAAAGAAAGATAATGTCTTGTGTGGGAAAGCATCAGTTTAGTTCAGGCGGTGTGGAAACATGTTCATATTCCGGAGGAGAGTTGGGAATGGTAGAAAGAGATGATCTAGAAATGGCTCAATCAATTTTGAAAAAATGATAGTTTTCTACCTTCTAATGATGGAAAGGCCAATGGTGGGGAGAATTTTTTACCCCCCTGATTTGAGGTATGGATCCATTTATTTATGCTTTTTATGTATATAAAGTGGTTGTGTAATGTTTGGGATAGTTTGGGAGAGTTTTGGGAAATTTTGGTGACCCTTACAAGGGAATTTGGTTTAAGTAGAGTTAGTGGAAACTGTGAAACAAACCCAGGTAATTGTTCATAGTAAGGTAGAGGTGATGGGATAGAAAACGGTTAAAGTGCTCATCTTTTCCAAACTATATAGACAACCAAGAAAACTTTTCATGTTTTGATGATGGATATTTTCATTGATGGATCATAGTTTTTCTAACATTGCGGTCCAACCATGCGAGGCACCCTCTTGAGACAGTAGCAGGTGCATGGTTAGCACACAGTTTGCAAAACTATGTGGGTAAACTGTGTGCATCTTCAAAATTGGGTTTTTAAATTATTGGATTTCTCATTATTTTCCCTAAAACTATCATTTCTCCTCTCACTCAATTATCACTCAATATTTCCTCTTCTCTAAGTTTAAAGAACCTCTCTTACTCATTTTGGAATCAAATTAATGAGTTTTGTTGGTTTTGTGAAGGCTATTCTTCCCTGGTAAGTCTTTTCTCAGGGTGTTTTCATTTTTTATCTTAGATTTAGGTCTCTATATACCCAGGTTTTCTAGATCTACTTCAGAAACATTTAGATCTTGAGTTTTTTGCCTAAAATATTGAGAGTTGGGATTGTTGAATTTAGGTAAAGATATCTATTGAGGTTTTGAGGATACTTCTCTAGAATCTGTGGTGCATTTGTGTGATGATTGATTTTTCTAAAACTCACAGGTAGATGGATTCTCTATCTACTCAGTTTTAAAAAAACATGAAGTATTTAACTTGAAATTAGTAGTCTTTGCTTGAAATTGATAGTATTTATGATGTGTTAATCTTGTTTGAATCTTATTTGGTGATGTTTTGTGGATTTGGGGAAGCTGAGCAATTGTGGTGTAATGTGCTTGATGTTGGATTTTAAAATGAAAATTTTAAAATCATCAACATGATGGATTTAAGGGAAATGGTTTATAAAAATGGTTTTCAATAAAAGGGGTAGTTTTATTGAAATAGTCTTTGGCAAGGACTAATTTTTGGGGATTTTCTACAAATATTAATTTTATTGAAATGGTTATGGATTGTCTTCAAATTTTTTATTTTCTTAATGGATTGTTTGGTTTGGAAATTGTGATTGGAATGTTTTTTGGATTATGTGGTCAATCAAGGGTTGGATGTGATGGATCATGGTCATGAGGTACCACCATCAAGTTGTAGTGAAGTACTACTATAAAAATAGGATGGGTTATGGATGTGAACTTCCACCATCAATGAACACAAACCATTTGTTGTTGTTTTTTGGACTTGGTTGTGTCATGAATGTGGCCACACAAGATGGATTGTGTATGCCAATATGTGTTTAAAAATAGTTAAGGATTTTTTTTGGTTGCTTTTCGTGGCATTTTGTTGTTTTGGGTAAAATGGTTTGGTAAGGGTGTGTTTGTTTGGTTGGAAATTTGTTTCCCTATTTCATGGTTTTATATGATTTATTTATATTATGTACTAACATGTTTTATCCTAGTAGTGAGTGTGGGGAAGTCATTTGGGGATAACCTACTGAGTATGATTACTCACCCATGGAATTTTCACATAGTGCTTTTGTAGATGTTGTATTTTGAAACATAGGTAAATGTATGACATATCACTTCTTGAGTGGTGAATCATGATTATTGGGTGGTTTTGTGGACCCTAGGGCTTGGAGTGGATATATTGTGTAATGTCATAGTGTCATGTGATTTTTAACATTTAGTATTCCTCAATATACTCGGATTGGGTTTTGTTATCGGTTTGGTTTGGTTGTAGTGTTGTCACTTGGTAATGGATTGAATTGGTTTACATTGTTGACATGCATCATGCAGTGTGGTTGGGTATGGATTGGTTGATTGGTTGTTTCTATTATAACTAAAAACCATTCCCCAATAGTTCTTGAAGACCTCAACATTTATTTCTGTCATTTGTCTCCTTGAGAGCATCTCTTAATGACAAGTATCCCCTCCTCCTAAACTCATGGCGATGAAGAGGGATGGGATGTTACATTAGAAACCTAGAATACCACGAATATGAGAGTAACACCCCAATATCACCACCAATAGGCTAGATGGTGATGACTAGAACATAGTATATGAATCACAAATTATTAAAGTCCCTAAACTATATCAACTTACAAAAAAATATATCTATAATAATTTAAAAAATTATTAAAAACACTAGAAACCTAAATATATGACCAAGAAAACTATACAAAAGATATGAATTAGATATTAAACATGACAACCCTGATCTTCTATTACACAATTAAACATAATTTATTACATAAACTTCACTTGATACAAAATAAAATATCAAGAAGTCTAATGTATTTGGGGCATAGGATCATTACATAACAACTTAAAACATGAAATAAAACATCTTTATTGAAAATGTTCTTTACATGACCACTAAATTTCCTCGTACTTAGCATTGGATTGGATATCCTGAGGACATGCATAAGAAAATGGTGAGCTAAAAATCCCAGTAAGGGAATAATAATGGAATAAATGAATAATACATTACATGTTAGACAATAGGAATATCAATAGAGCACAAGAGAAGAAAACACATAAAGGCATGATAAATCATGATAATCATAACATGGAAATGTGGCAACAACACTTAACATGGAATTAACATGATCCAAGGCTCATTGAACATGGACCATGAGAAAACCCTCATTGCACATGGAGCATGATTAAACCCTTGTTTCACTTGAATTAGAATGATTAAACAGCTATTTCACATGATATATTATGATACTATACTTTACCCAGTGCAATGGAGCGCTATAAGGGTGCACCCTTCTTAAACATTTCATTTCATACATAAGTGTGCCACATGGATTACAAAACAATGAATCATTCAACATAATCTTTTATTCCATGATAAAAAAATGTGGAATACATACATGAAACATTTTAAATAATAAGTAAATGTATATAAAGGTTATTACCCTTGATAGAGAAATGGGAATGGTATTCACTACAAAATAACTTTGGCTTGGAAAAGAGCGGTGCAATTTCAGCAGCATAACGACAGGACATAAGAACTCATAAAAATGGTTGATGAGAGAGAAAGATGGGTATCATCATATTTACATGACATGGACAGTAAAGGGGTCATATAGATACATTTACCAACAAATGTAATGGAATTTAGATTCATGATACAAAATAATTGCTTGAATGTAAATGAGGAGAGAGAAATTATTTTTGGAATTTCAGCATAGTAATGGGTGTACATGGGAGGCATTTAATGAGAGAGAAAGGGGTATCCCATCATTCAAACATAAAGAGGGAAGTATGGGGTAGGTACGAAACTATACCCCAACATTTATAATTGAAATTAAAATGGCATAACAATTTAATGAATATTGGACAAAATGAGAAAGGAAGAAAAACCCTTACTTTGAAGTGTGATTCCAATGGCTTGAGAGAGGATTGAGAAAGGCTTCTTGGGAGATTAGGGAACCTTGGGAGGATTATAGAGAGATTATGTAAGAGTTTGGATGAACTACAAAGGCTTTGAGTGAGGAGTAAGTGGGAGATTGGGTGGGTTTATATAAGATAGGTGAGGGAATTCATTATTATTTAGGTTTGGGACACCTCACATTAAACTAATCCAAACAACAAAACAGCCCATGTTTCTTTCCCATGGTTTTTGGAAAAGGGAAGTGGAAAACAATATTTTATAAGGCCAAAGTCTGAACGCATTAAAATAATGGGGTTGCTTATGTGGAGGTGAGTCACACTCCCAAGGAAAACAATTTAAAAAGACAAGATGTTTAATAAGTCTTGAAGGGTCCACTAAAGCTTTGTAAAATAAATAAAATGAACAAAAAATCACATTATATTAACGATAGAACAAATATTGGCCGAAAATAAAGTTTATAATATTTTATTACTTCACTATTGGGTTATTATGATGTCGTAAAACACATTATATATTTAAACGATATTTAATTTTTACTCAAAAGTTTGACTGTCTCAGAAAATTATGAAAACCTCACCTTTGGAAAATTTCATTGTCCTGATTCCATAAATAATATTCATTTTATCTAAATAATTTTCTAAATATTTTAATTTCCACTTTTAATATAAAACCCGAAATTTATTGAAAATTCATGGGTTTTGATTAAAATGGCTTTCAAACCTTAATAAAAATTATAATTTCATTCATAAAATTATAATATAGTTTATATTTAATGTAAATTAATTTAATAAAAACAATAATATTTTATTAAAATATTATTTAATTCAAAAATAAATTAATTCATCAAAATATATTTCTTAGTTGAACATTTACTAAAAATACTATTGGTTCTTTAAAAACTATTTACAAGGTAATAATAATAAAATGAAAGTATATTCATTATTATATAAAAAAATAATGTACAAAACCATAGTGCTAAGGTCATGTTACATAACTCTTTATAACACCCACATAATACTGAAGATTAAGGTGTGCGATGGTGACGGACTCTTGGGGTGGCTCGGATTACATTTCTCGAGTGGTAATCTCTATCAACTTCCACTTCTTTCATTGGTGGTACCGCTCAAGCATAAAATTTTCAAGCTTAGATTGGACTTGGTCAACAGAGAAGACCAAAGATACAACCTCCTTTCCAAACATTGACAAATGGTCTTCGTATGGGGCATGTCTACTAGATGAGGCGATCGCTTCCTCTGTCTGAGTAAATTAGATTTGTTAATGCCCTATATTTATTCGAATCATGTGATCACTGTTCAATGTATATATTAGCAACGGTCACAATTATTAACAGTTTTAAAATCCAAAAACATAAAACCAGAGAAGTTGACATTTTATATAAAAATTTTACATAAAGATACGTTTAATTAGATCAAGAGGGATTTCCATTAATGAAAGTTTGGGTCTTAACAATCTTCCCCCCTTAATAAATATGACCCTTGAAATTTCATTTTTCCATACTAAAATAGATTTGGGTAACTCTGCTTCATCATTTCCTCCAATTCCCACAGCAATTCTTCAAACTTGTGGTTTCTCCACAACACCTTGATGAGGGGCATTTTCTTATTTCATAGAACTTTTTCTCTACGATCAGAGATATTCATTGGTTGCTCTTCATAAGAAAGATCATCCTCTAACTGTATCACCCCTAAAGAGAGTACATTTCAAGGGTCTGGTATGTACTTACTTAAGAGGGATACATGAATGTCATCATGTACATTGGCCATGGTAGGTGGAAGTTCTAGTCGATAGGCCACAGCCCCAACACGATCAAGAATCTCGATGGGGCTGATGTTCCTTGGACTTAACTACCATTTATTTCCAAACCTCATGACCTTATTCCATGGAGATATGCGTATAAATTCCACGTATGCAACATTAAACTCAAGTTATCATCAACGGTTATCTACAGAACTCTTCTATCGACTCTGGGCTGCATTAATATGCTACTGAATGGTTTTCACCTTATCCACTATTTCCTCGACCATTTCTGGTCCAAGTAGCTTACGCTCACCGAACTCATCCCAAAACGTCCGTGTTCTACACCTTTTCCCATAAAGGGCTTCATATGGTTCCATTTGGATGCTCAAGTAATAATTGTTATTATAAGAGAACTCAACCAGAGGAATATGTTGATCCAATTCTCCTATAAATTCCATTGAGCACATTATCATCATGTCCTCAAGTGTTTAGATAGTCCACTCAGATTTTCCATCGGTTTGAGGATGATAGGCCATACTGAAGTACAGTTCAGTATTTAGATCATGTTGAAGACTTTTCCAAAACAAAGAGGTGAATCTTGGATCTCGATCGGACACAATAGATAATGGTACTCCATGGAGCCTTACCACTTCTATGATATATATCTGTTCTAGTTGATCCAATGAGAAATCCTCCCAAATAGAAAAGAAGTGTGCAACCTTTGTAAGACAATCCACAACAACCCAGATTTCATTGTTTCCTTTGGATGTCTTCGGAAGTCCGGTGACAAAGTTCATGGTGATGTTTTCCCATTTCTATTCTGGTATGTCCAATAGTTGCATCATCCCATTAGAATTATTCCAATTTTCCTTCACTTGCTGACACACCAAGCACTTTGATGTATATTCAGCGATCTCCTTCTTCATATTATCCCACCAATAATTCTCTTGGAGATCTTGATACATCTTTCTATTTCCTGGGTGAATACATAAATTTGAACTATGTACATCATCTAAAAGTTCTTTCTTCAGCTCCGGACTTGATGGAACACATAGTATTTTCCCAAATTTCACAATTCCTTATTCATTAACATTAAACTCCAAAGATTTCCCTTTTCTGATAGCTTACACTTTTTCTTGAATTCCCAAATCGTCCTTTTGAGAATCCTTTAGCCTTTCTAAAAGTGATGGTTGTGCAATCATTTGTAAAATTATTGATGATGTTCCCTTCTTTATGATTCCCATGTCCATCTTCATCAAATCTAAGAAGATTGGATCCTTTTTAATTCTCATCAATGATAGAATCACTAGGTCCTTCCTACTTAGGGAATCCTCCACCTTGTTCACTTTCCTAGGTTTGTATTGGATTCAGCAGTTATAGTCTTTGATCATCTCAAACCATATTCGTTGGTGCATGTTCAACTCTTTATGTGTGAATATATACTTGAGGATTTTGTGGTCCGTATATATTTCACACTTCTCCCCAACGAGATAATGCTGCAAAATTTTCAAAGCCAATATCACTATAGCTAACACGAGGTCATGTGTTGGATAGTTCTGTTCATGAACTTTCAATTTCCTTGAATCATAGGTAATTACTTTGTCATTTTTCATCAACACACATCCCAGTTCCTTCATCAAAGCATCACTAAATACCCCAAAAATTTCTCCACTTATGGGGAATGTGAGCACAGGTGCAGTGATAAGCCTCCTTTTTAACATCTTTCTACTTTCTTTGCATTCATCACACTAAGAAAACATTACTACATTCTGAGTTATCTTGGTAATAGGGTGGTAAAATTGTGAGAAATTTCTCACAAATCATCCATAATATCTAACTAACCCCAATAAGCTAAGGATATCTATTACTAATGTTGACCTTGGCCATCCCTCAATTGCATCTGTTTTGGAGGGATCCATAGATATCCCATTGCATGTGATTATATGGCCCAAGAATGAGACCTCCTTAAACCAGAACTCACACTTTCTATACTTTTCATAGATCATCTCCTTCCGCAAGGTCTCTAGTACAGTTCTCAAATGCTCCTAATGATCCTCCTTGGTTTTTGGAGTATATCAGAATATTATCTATAATGACTAACACAAATTTGTCAAGGTAATCTCTAAAGACTCTATTCATCAAGTCTATGAAGATTTTTGGAGCATTAGTGAGTCTGAAAGGCATTACCATGAATTCATAGTGCCCACATCTTGTACAAAAATAAGTCTTAGGGATATCTTCCTTCTTCATCCTTACTTGATAATATCCCGACCGCAAATCCAACTTGGGGAAGTATTGTGCTCCATGTAGCTGATCCAACAAGTCATAAATTCGTGGGAGAGGATACTTGTTCTTAACCGTGATTTTTTTTATCTCACAATACTCAATACAAAGGCTCATTGACCCATCCTTATTATTGAAGAAGAGGACTTGTGCACCCCATGGTGAAGCAATTGGGTGTATGAACCCTTTATCCAGATTATCCTGTAGTTTTTTCTTTAACTCCTAAAGATCCACAATAGCCATTCTATATGGATTCTTGGATATTGTCAATTCCCTAGGTATAAGATCAATTGATAATTCAACATCTCTTCTTTGAGGAAGACAAGGCAGATCCTCGGGAAACACTTACAGCGAATTACCTCACAATAAGAATTTCTACAAGGATGGATGCTTCCTTGGACTCAATGATATGAGCCAGATACGCATGCTCATAGAGCAGTAATATCCACGCTTGAGATGATGGATCTAAATAAGATTCATCTTTTTCCTTGCACTTGTATTGAATCGGGGGTCTATTATCCACATGGAGAGTGATTTACCTCTCCCAAAAATTTATGTTGGCTTTATATAAGGAAAGCCAATCCATGCCAAGAATCGCATCAAATTCCACTATAGGGAGTATGAAGAGGTTCTCTTGGAAGTTTAATCCACAGATTATGACAGAGGAGGAGTTATATTCATGGGATGCAATGATTGCCCCATTTTCTGTACTCACCAACTTCTTCACTTCCATTATTTTTGGTGGTGTTGGGATTGTCCTACTAATGTTTGGAGAAATAAAAGAATGCATAGAACCTGAATCAAAAAGTATTTTCTCTATTCTTGAATGAATAACTAGTTTACCTGTCACTAACTCGTTGTCGGGGTTCACTTCAGTAGTAGTGATGGCCAAAGCTCTCCCTTGCTGGCTTGGAGGTTGTTGGTTTCCTCCAAACACCCTTGGCTTAGGGCACAGATTTGAAAGATTCCCTAGTTATTTTCAGTTGTAGAAATGAACAACGTGTTGAGGTTCGAACAGAGTGTTCCTATCCTTTTTTGTAGCTGCAGGTTTTTCTTGTCGGCAGTTAACATCTAGGTTCCCTTCTCTTCCACGCCTAAAGCATTTCCTCGTACCCTTTAGGCAATTTCCAGGGTGCTTCTTTCCGCACCTTTGGCAAGTGGGGTGCTGGATCTTCTTAGAATCGTTGGATTTATCCATCGGACGGCCAGCATTGAAGTCCACCTTAAACTTCTTATCCCAATGATACCCCTGAGTTTCTCTGGTCTCCATTTCGACCTTTAGGGCACATCAGACAATTTCCTCATAGCTGTTGAAGTCACATATAGCCAGCTCTTTCTGCAGGCTAGCTTTCAGCCCATCAAAGAAGCGGTCAACCTTGCATTCGGGGGTAATGACAAATTCGGAAGCATATCATGCAATCCTTGTGAAGTTTACCTCGTATGCTCCAATAGATTCCTCATCATTTTTCATGAGAAAAAGAAGTCCATTTCCATCTTAATCCGGAGGGTGTGTGGAAAATATTTATCGAAAAACATCTTCTAGAAATCCTTTTATTCCAACACCTCGATCTCATCCTTAGGCTTCGTATTATTGATCAATGTCCACTATTGATCAGATTCACATTCCATATGATAAGCATCCAGTAGAACCTTCTCTAGTTCAGAACATTAAAGGATGGAGAATATCTTTTCAATGTAGTGGATCCATTGTTTGGCGACTGAGGGATCAGATGATCCATTAAAGTTAAGAGGCCTTTGTCTCATGAAGCTCTTGATAGTGACTTGTTATTTCTTGGGGGGTGAACGTTCCTCTTGACCCATGTTTCTATTTATATCTTGAGTTATCTGAGATAGAAGGATGGCAAAGTTCATGATTCATGCTCCCATTGGATTGGGCATCTCATTAGTATAGTCATAACATTAATCTTCACATCGGTTGTAAGGCCAAGTCCTCCTATTACAATCCATTGGATGGAATAAAATGAATGTTAGGGGTAACACATAAAGGGTAATACAAGGAAAAACTGATGACTTATAAATAACTTTTATTTCCTTAACATATGAATCTATTGGCTTTAGTCTATGTTATCCATGATCTAATTTCCATCATATATTCTTAGGGATTTTTTTAGTCCCTTAATAATGGTTCATACTAATCTTGTGAATTTAGAAAAGCATATAACCTAGGAGTGTTGTAACCAAGAGTGTAGCATGGACCATTTTCATGCACCAGTTCCCGTTTGAGTCTAGCTCAAAGCGGTGTTTTTGGGTTTTACCCCTAGGATACATCCATGCCCGATCTGCCTCTACCTGCTCGTATCCAGACAGGGATGTATTTTCTTGATAAACCAATTACTCAATACTCACCAAAACTTAGGGATGTTTTTATTATACTTAGTCTTGTCTCTAATGATTTACTAGGTTTTTCTAATCCTAATCCCAAAAATAACTAAACCTATTCTCTGATACCAACTATGACAACCTTGATCTTTTATTACACAATTAAACATAATTTATTACAGAAACATCACTTGATACAACATAGAATATCGAGATGTCTAGTGTATTTGGGGCTCAGGATCATTAAATAACAACTTAAAACATGAAATACAATATCTTTATTGAAAACGTCCTCTACATGACTACTACATTCCCTCGTACTTAGTATTGCATGGGATAACCTGAGGACATGTATAAGAAAAAGGTGAGCTATAAAGCCCAGTAAGGGAATAATCATGGAATAACATGAGGAATACAATACATGTTAGACAATAGGAATATCAATAGATCACAATAGAAGCATAAACATAAAGGCATGATAAAGCATGATAATCATAACATGGAAATGGGGCAATAACACATAACATGGAATTAGCATGAACCAAGGCTCATTACACATGGAGAATGAGTAAACCATCATTGAGCATAGAGCATGAGTAAACCCTCATTGAACTTAAATTATCATGAGTAAACACCCATTTCACCTGACTTATCATGATACGATACTTTACTAAATGCATTGGAGCGCTATAAGGGTGCACCCTTCTTAAACATTTCATTTCATGTATAAGTGTGCCACATGGATCTTAAAACATTGAATCATTCAACATAATCATTTATTACATGATAAATTAATTTGGAATACATAAATTAAAATCTTTAAACAATAATTAGTTGTACATAAAGGTGAATACCCTTTATATAGAAATGGACATGGTATTCACTACACAATGACTTTGGCTTGGAAAAGCTCGGTTCAATTTCGAAAGCATAATGACATGACATAAGAACTCATTAAAATGGTTGATGAGAGATAAAGGTGTGTCTCATAATATTTACAAGACATGGAAATTAATGGGGTTGTATTTATACATGTCCCAAATAAAATATGAATTTAGATTCATGATACAAAATAAATGCTTGAATGTAAATGAGGAGAGAGAAATTTCATTCAGAATTTCAGCATAGTAACGTGTGTACATGGGAGGCATTTAATGAGAGAGAAATGGGTCTCTCATAATTCAAACATAAAAATGGTAATATGGGGGAGGTTCTAAACCATACCCCAACATTTATAATTGAAATTAAAAAGGCATATCAATTTAAAGAATATTGGACAAAATGCGAAAGGAAGAAAACCCCTTACATGGAAGTGTGCTTTTAAAGGCTTCAGAGTGGAACTTTGGGAGCTTGGGGAACCTTGGGATGATTCTAGAGAGATGAGGGAAGAGAGAGGACAAACATAAAAGGCTTTGAGTGAGGAGTAAGTGGGAGATTTTGTGGGTTTATATAGGAAATCTTAAGGAATTCTTTATCATTTAGGTTTGGGACACCTCACATTAAACTAATCCAAACCACAAACCATCCCATGGTTTTTTCCCATGGTTTTTGGAAAAGGGAAGTGGAAAACAATATTTTATATGTCCAAATTCCAAACAACTTAAAATAATGGGGTTTCTTATGTGAAGGTGAGTCACACTCCCAAAAAAACAATTTAAAAAGACAAGATGTTTAATATGTCTTGAAGGGTCCACTAAAGCTTTGTAAAATAAATAAAACAAACCCAAAATCACATTATATTAATTTTAAAACATATATTGGAAAAAAAGAAATTTTATCGTATTTTATTACATCACTATTAAGTCATTAAGATGTCATAAAATACATTATATATTTAAACGGTATTTAATTTTTACTCTAAAATTTAATTGTCTCAGAAAATTATGAAAAATTCACCAATTAGATAATTTCAACGACCTGATTCAAGAAATACTAATAATTTTATCTAAATAATTTTTTAAATATCTAAATTTTCACTTTTAAAATAAAAACCGACATTTATCGAAAATTCAAGAGTTTTGACAAAAAAATGGCATTCAAACCATAATGAAAATTACAATTGCATTCATAAAATTATACGATCATTTATATTTAATATAAATTAATTTAATTACAATTATAATATTTTATTATAATATTATTTAATTCAAAAGTCCATTAATTCATCAAAATATATTTCTTAGTTGAACATTAACTTAAAATACTATTTGTGCTTTAAAAACTATTTACAAGGTAACAATAGGAAAATGGAAGTATATTTGTTATTATATACAAAAATAATGTACATAACCATATTAATATGATCTTGTAACATAACCACTTATAACACCTGCATAAGACCAAAGAGTAAGGTGTGCGATGGTGACAGACTCTTGGGATGGCTCGGATAACAGTGCTCGGGTGGTAATCTATATCAACTTCCACTTCTCTCATTGGCGGTCCCACTCGATCTTAACATATTCATGCTCGGATTGGGAATGGTCAAGAGTGAATCCCAAATACACAACCGCTTTTCCGAGATCTGAGAAATGGGCTTCGTATGGGGCATGCCTACTGGATGAGGCCATCGCATCCTCTATCTGGGTAAATTGGATTTGTTAAAGCCTTATATTTATACTAATCATGTGATCACTATTCAACGGCTATATTAGCAACGGTCAAAATTCTTAACAGTTTTAAAATAAAAAAACATAAAACCAAAGAAGTTGAAATTTTATATAAAAATTTTACATAAAGAGTCATTTAATTAGATCAAGAGGGATTTCCATTAATGAATGTTTGGGTTGTTATATAAAATATAGTCATAATTCCACATAGGAAAATATAAAGGAACATCACATCCAACAAGCCATTGAATCTGATAAATACAAAACATGGCTATTCTCCGCCTTGTTTCATGTACTCCTAGAATAATCTTGAGTCACAATGACCATTACCACCATAAAAATTCACCTTTCTCCATTATCAATATCCAAGTTCCACCAGGCATCAACTCTGAACAAGACATGCCTACTCCATGTTTACCAAGGCTATATATAAACTTTTAATAATCATTACAGACACAACACATATGGGAATAAATTTTTTGAAGGGTGAGTATTAGCATAATATAGTGAACCAGGAATTTCATACAAAAATATTACATCATTAGAGATGAATACTCAATAAATTTCACAAATATATGCCCAAGGACTATAAAGTTTTTGTACCATTTGAGACTAGATACTAAAAATTAATATTTCATGAAATATATTCAATATTTATAAAAAATATATCCTTATTTAGTACCCTTAATAGACATAACCAACCTAAATCCTTTATTCATAACCTCGGGAAAGGAAACATAATAAAATGTACCTCAGAAGCTCTATAAGGTAACAAAGGAAGATATTGATTTATGACCGTATGAAATAATAAGATAAAAATAGGGTATAAAATCATGACCAAAAAAATAATGTTCATTCCCAATCTATCAAAAATCATAAACATGAGTCATGAAATAAATCATTGTAGTTTCAAAAGACATGAATCAAAATAGTGACAAGCCTTCATTAATTTTTCACGAACCATAAGTTCAAGCCATAAAAGTGTGGCACCATCATATGTATAAAAACCATTTCATATGTCATGGATAACATCCAAGACCATAAAATAATAATGGATCATTCCTCAATTCCATTTTCCCATAGTGTATAAAATGCATCAAATTGTTTCCCGTAATGGATCAAGCACATAAACTTGATTCTTATAATAGATCATGTACATTGAATTGTTTCATTTAATAGATCAATCACATATACTTGATCCTCATAATTATCTCATGATATATAAAACATTACCCAATCAATTAGAGGTATATATAATTTCAGGCTTCGCGATAACATAATTAAAACCATAAATATGTGACCACAAGAACATAAAACATTCACTGTTGGCTTAGAATAGTGCCTCCTTATTTTAATGATCGATAATTATATTTGATATGTATCTAACAATATTAATGTTTTATGATAGTAAATAATTTTCTAGTAAAATTGTGACCATATTTGGTGAAGTGTTGATCTATCATTAGATCAACAAATCTACTACCAAAACCGATCTACCATCAAGACACATCTACCACCAGAATAGATCTACTACTAGACACATCTAAAACGAGAATATATTTACCACTGGACACATCCACTACGAGAATAGATCTACTACATGATAGTGCTACCACTAAACCATTCTATCATCGGGATAATCTATCTTCAGTCTATGCTACCATTTGGTCATGATACATCAATGACAAGCTTTCACTATACTACTCTACAACTACCTTTAAATCACTTATACCAATTATAGTTTCTATCATTAGAGTACTGCCATTTTTTCCATATTTTATTTTAAAACACGAATCACTCCAATGTTTATTTTAAGGAATTTAATGCAGTTAGTAGAAAGTGGGTTTAAGAATCATCATTTATAAACTACTCCATATATGAATTAAAGAAAAATTCTTACATTCCTTAATTTTTTCTCAATAAAAGGATTTCAATCATATTTTCATTATTCTCTAATTAATAGTTTTTACCAGAGTGATATAAATTCACAAGAACTTCCTAATGTGTGATAGAGTGATAGATGCATAGAGAACAGTAACCTTCATACTATGAATCAAGAAGAATCTTTAATGTACCTATGTTTTTAAGAACTATGGACATCTACAAACTGAAAGTTGAAGGATTTTATAGTCCTTAGTAAAAATCTATATATCTATACATTTTTTGGATAGATTCGAGTACTTTTAAACATCTGCATCTATTCTAATAAATAAAATCAATTTTCCCATCTCTAATCAATTTCTATTTCCTTTTATTCTTTTTATTTGAGTAGTGTTCATTTTTATTTTGTTTATCCTTAAAACAAAATCTCTTATACTTAACTAGATATTTATAGACACTCTCTCAAATTTATTTATTTGTATACCCATGAAAATTTTGGAATAGGCCATATATGACATGTACTTGTTTCTATCACCAAAATTACTATGGAAGAGGGTTTTACCAAGACATCATTGTCTACTATTTTCTATAAAACCTTAACTGGGTTTTAGGTCAAGTTTGTTGATTAAAAAAATTCTTGGAATTGGGTGATTTCCCAGTTGATGTGATTAAGTCTCACCTTGAGATTAAATCCCTTGTTTAAATTCCGTTGTGTGTTTTATTATTTATATTTTCTATATTTCAAAGTTCAAAACTGTATATGTTTCAAAATATATTTGGAAAATTTTCATTGAAGGTTAATATTAATTTGTGTTCTATATAGAGTTATTGATCAAGTAATTTAATTTAAACTATTAAAGTGATCTCAAATATTATTTTAACTAAGCATTGATCCTTCTTTGACAAGATAGTTGGAAAATCCAATTATATATTTCTACATTTTTAACTGTCTTGGTGTTTCTATAAAATTATATATATATTTTAAATTGTTTTTAAATATAAATTTGTTTGGAAACTCAACTCACCTCCCCCCTCTTGAGTTTTCTACTCTGATCAATCTACGATATCAAAGTGATGCTTCAAAATATCCATTAACAGTGGTCTAGTTGAAAATTAAAGATAAAATTTGTCTTTCATTTCTAAATTTATATGTTTAATGATAATAAAAAATAGATAATAGGAAACTAATACTTATAGACCTATTTATTTTTATGGTATTAATTATTCTCAGTGGAATATTAAAATGAATATGAATATTGAAAGTATTGGATTTAAAATTTGGGTTTTCATTGAGGATAAATACGAGTTACCCAAAATAGCTTGAGATGGATAGAGTGATCCTACTAAGGAATATTACAATAATAACTATAAAGATATGAATTATTTATATTGTGATTTGGGATCTCAAGAGTTTAATATAATATATTCATGTACTACTGCATTGGATATTTGGTATACCTTGTCTCTTTCTCTTGAAGGAACTTCAAATGTCAAAAAATGAATTTGAAGAATTATACTATAAAATATGATACCTTTAAGATAAATCATTATGAACCATATTTTGATATGTATATCAAGTTTAATGACATTTTTAACATGATGTATTTACTCGGAAAACCAATTAATAAAAATTATAATGTGATGTGCATGCTAAGATGTTAACTAGACATATGGAGAAGAACTTCAATTTCAATTTGAGAGGCATGTGATATAATTAACTTTTATGTTAAAGACCTAGTAGTAAATATCATGATGTATGAATGTGAACATAAAGTTAACAGAGAATAAGAAGATGGACTACAGCGGAATTGAGTAGCTTTCAAGACTTTTGGATCAAAGAACAAAATATGACTAAATAACTTAACTCATGTGATGGAGAATCATCATCTGACAATGATATAGAAATAGATCACTTTTCCAAATGATTCAAGAAATTATAAAAATTAATAAATTTATTATGAAGGCAAAATAAAAAGGTAAGTATGAAACTAGAGTGAACAGTAGAAATAATAGAAAATTAATTATTTTACAAACGAAGTAAAATTCTTTGAATGGAAGAGAAAATTTCATATCAAAGAAGATTATCCTATGTTAATGTCTAAGAAAAATTATGAGTTTAGATATAACAGATATAAGAAGTATTTTAAAGAAACATAGAGTTCTTAAGAATATAGTTCAAGGGTTTCAGAATCAAGCAGAGAGGATAAGCATGACAGATCTGATATGTGTTTTATGAAAAACACATCTGAGGTATCAAATAATTTGTATGCTTCTCCTGTTCATAATTCCAACCTTTAGGAAAATAAAAAATAGTGAAGAAAACATGTCCAGTGAAGAAATTTTTGAATGCTTTAATATGTTGTAGGAAAAATTCAGGGAACTTAAACAAAAATGAAAATGTTTAAATAAGAAGAATGACTTGTCTGCTCACATAAAAATATATCTTAATATAGAAAAGGATTAAAATTCACAACATCTAAAAGAAAACAAAGAGCTAAACATATCCGATGAACAATTAAAAATCTATTTGGAGAGATTCATAAAAGGAATAAATAATTTAACCTAGGTACTTGGAATGTAAATTTCACCTTAGTATACAAATGGATTTGGATAACAACCAAGATAGAGAAATATCAGTAAGAATAAATTTATTTTATGTTCTAGTGCTACCTCAACTCCGAATACTTCATATTATTATAGACCTAATATTATTTTTATTTCTCAAAGTTTAAAATATTCTTATGACACAACTGTTGAGAAATTTTGTATTCCCAAATCTCTTATTACTAAAAACTCTTAACCGGGAAGTAAATTGAAAAAAATAAGTTCTGGATTATTTATTTTTTAGGAAACCTACTTGAAAATATCCAATAATTATCTATACACAGGATTATCCAGACACATTAATGGGTATTATTCAAGCTTCAATAACTTAATCGATGTTGATGGTGGACATGTCACTTTAAGTAAAAATTACAATAGAAATATAATTGGTCTTGGTCAAATAGGTAACTCTAATACTATTTTAAATTCCATAGTTTTATTTATAGAGGGATTAAAATGTAATTTTCTTAGAATGTCATAGTTATGTGATGTTGTTTCCCATCTTATGTCTGAAAATAATTCATGTAAAGTTTAAAATTATGAAAATACTTTATGTTTAACTACTTTAAGAAATGATAATATATATATTATTAATTTGGATTCCTAGTTTTATTAAAGAAAATTATCTTATAAGATCCTTTCCTAAGGAATCTTGGCACTGGAATAGTATACTAGGCCACTATAGTATTCATTCAATTACAAATATAACTAAGAAAATCTTAGTTAAGTATCTACCTAAACTACAATTCTCCATTGACAAAGTCTATAACCCATGTCAAAAAGGGAAACAATACAATATCTCTTTTAAACCGAAGAAATTAGTTCAACTTATTTCCCCCTAGATTTGGTTCACATGGATTTTTTTGGAACCTCTAGAGTTTTAAGCATAAATTGGAAGCACTTTTTTTATATTCCAATAGATGATTTTTCTAGATATATTGGGGTTTATTTTTTTGATCACAAAATTATGATTGTTTAAATTTTTATAACTATTCTAAATTTGTAGTGAATCGTAGTGGACTTATAATTAATACCTTAATAAGTGATCATGGTTCTGAGTTTGATAATAATGATTTTGAATAATTATTCTCACAATATGGCTATGATCATAACATTTCTAATCCTAGAACCCCATAGAATAATTGTGTAGTAGAAAGGGGAAATAGAACCCCTAAATAAATTTTCTAGACCATGCACAATTAGTATGATATAACTATTCATTTTTTAAAGAATCTTGAATACATACTGTTACATAATCAATAGAGTTTTTATAAGTCAACTTTTAAAGAAAACCCGAATTGAATTATGGAATGGAAGAAAACCAAAGGTTAATTACATTATATTTTTTTGGTTGTAATGTTTTTATTCCTAATAAAAAGGATAATTTAGAAAAAAAATCCTGAATAGTGATAAAGGAATTTACCTTTTATATTCTATAACAAGTAAGTATAACATGGTATTTTATAAAATAACTATTATTATAAAATATTATGTACATGTGAAGTTTGATGAAACAAATCCACAAGATTCTAAGACACATTTAGTCTTCCATAAATATGATCTATATAATCTAAATATAAATGTTTAACCTTTTGATAGTTTAGTAAGATATGAAGACAAATCGTCTAGTTCTAATGAAGAACCTAAATCCAAACTTGTAGAGGATAATTAAATATTCAATACTTATTTAACAAGAACATTTAAGACTCAATGATATCATACCTTAGATACTATAGTTTGACACCTAGATAGAGCAAAAAAACTGAGGTTTCTCATAGAAATTAGGTTGCACATTAATTTTTTTTATCACAGCATTAACCTAAGAGACTCAATGATGTAATTAATTATGAATTATAGTTAATTACAATGTAATAAAAACTCAATCAATTTGAAATAAACTTATTTTAAAAACTAGTAGAAAAAAATAAAATAAATCTACCATTTTCACTAAATGGGTGTTTAGAATCATGTTTGATGAGTTAGACATTATATTTAGAAACACAGATAGATTAGTTGCACGAGGAAACATTAAAGAAGAAACTATTGACTATGAGAAAACCTTTTCACTAGAAGATAAACTTGAATCCATTATAATTCATTTTTCTTATGTAGTACATTCAAATTACAAATTGTATCATATGGATGTTAAAAGTGAATTCATAAATGGTTTTATAGTTGAGGATATTATTGTTGAACAACACCATGGATTCCAAAATACTCATTTTCACTATCATTGTTTTTAAATTAAAAAAATAATATATGTTTTAAAATAAAATCATAAAGCATAGAATGATTGGTTTAGCTCAATTTTGGTTTCTAAATGTTTTAATAAAGGAATATATGATCCTATATTGTTTATTAAAGAAATTCAAATGATGTTTTAGTAGTGAAAGTATTTGTTGAGAATATAATTTTTGGATATTAGAGAAATTCTTTCAGTAATGTTTTTTCAAAAATGATCCAAAGGGAATTTGAGATTATTTTAATGGGTGAGTTAAAATTATTCTTTGGTTTTCAAAATTTTCAAAATAAAAGTGGAATTATTTTAAATCAATGTAAATACAGAAAATACCTTTTCATATGTTTTTTTATGGATATCACAAAGAGGAGTGACACTCCCATGAGTATAACCTATAATCTAGATCAAGATGAAACTGGAAAATCATTTGATGAAACCAATTACATATGTACAATTGTATTATTTCAATATTTTACTGCTATCTAACCAGATATTATTTTTATTGTATGTCAGTGTTCCATTTTTATGAAAATCATAAGGAATCACATTTACTTATTTTCAAAAGAATTTTTAAGAGCCTCAAGTATTAAACCAACTTATTATTATTTTATCCTAGAGGTAAATAACTTGATATGTTAAGTTATTCAGATACAGATTTTGGTGTTTGTAATTTATAGAGAAGAAGAACCTCTGAAACATGTCATATTTTGGGAAAGTCATTAGTTTCATGGGTTAGTAAAAAACAAAATTATTTTTCACTATATATTGTTGAGTCAGAGTACATAGATATAGGAAGTTTTTGTGCATACATTTTATAGATGAAACGCATATTACTAGAGTATGGAAATAAATTTATATAGGTCCTTATAAATTGTGATAATATGAGTGTGATAAATATCTCAAAGAATATCAAATCTCATTCTAGGAAAAAATATTGATTTAGACAAAACTTTTTGAGATATCATTTATGAAAAGTTCATATAACTCTTGAATTCATTGGAATTAAATATCAACCTTCCGATATATTTACAAATACTTTTATTTTTGAGAGATTATGTTATATAAAACATGAAGTAAGAATAATAAAATTTGATTAGTAATTTACCTTTAGATTTAATTTTTAGAAAAATTCCACCATTGGTGATCTATAATTGGTGATCTATCATTGATGATCCCTAATAGTGATTAACCATAGGTGATCAACCATTGGTGATCCGCCATTTGTGATCCACCATTGGTGATCAACCATTGGTGATCCAACATTATTGATCAACCATTGGTGATCCATCGTTGGTGATCCACCATTGGTGGTCCACTATTGGTGATCCACTATTTGAGATCCAACATTGGTGCTCCATTGTTGTTGATCTACCATTGGTGATCTACCATTGGTTATCCACGTTTAGTGATCCATTATTGGTGATATACCTTTGGTGATCCAATGTTTGAGTTTTACCATTTGAGTGCTTCTGATTGAATGCTACCACCCCAATTTATTTTTAAGATTAAATATTTATTGGGTCTATATATTGATATTTTATAATATTTTTCAATTTTAAATACCTAAATGATAAAATTGGATTAAAATTGAAATTTGGGAACCCTCTCTCTCACACATCCTTTGAACCTTCTCTTCTCCTTTCTATCTTGAACTAAAACCCTCCTTTTGTTCATGCATCTTCCTTCAAAAATGTGTGATGATATTAAGAATCAAACATGTTGTTTCATATCATTAATAATAGAATATCTTAATGAAATCATGAGGTAAATTTAGTCTATATTCTATTTTTGGACCATATTAACCAAACTGTAATCCCATGATATTGTTTCTGAAGAGAAAATAGATAATGAATAGTCTGTTTCAATAATTTTTCTTGCGATAAATGTGATCAATAACCAATTATTGAATGAATATTTTTTGAAGAAAGACTGTCCATTATATCCTAGGATGGTTCAGAGGTTTTAATAGTATGAAAAATATGTTTTTTAAATATAGTTATTGGGACTCTGATTGATGTTAATGAAGTGTTATTTTCATAAAAAAGTGTCCCAGATGCCTCAATATACCTCATAAAGGTATATCTGATTATTTTCAAGGATCCATTCCTAGGAATAGTGATTATTTCATGTATGAGGATTCCTTATTGGAGTTAAAATTATATTTTTTTAAGGTCCACACCTTTAGATATTTATGGGGAATGCAATATTTTTTTCAAACTTTTCGAGCATATAATTTTTCATAGGAAGGCATACTTTAGCACTATGATGTACCCGAATTTATTTTTCTTATTTAATATTAATATAGAAGATAATATAAAATTGTACATATGCTTTATGATCTATATAATAGAAATAATAAAGAATTCATCTAGATATAATTCCATGGTTTACACCATACTCATTTCAGAACTATTGGAAGCCAACATTTTGGTGCCTAAAGATGAAGAAACTGTAATCATTTATGGAGGATTTTATATATGTTAGTTTACCAATAAGAGAATGAAGGATAATTATAACCATTGGATAAGGAAACGGGAGGCTGATAATTATAATATTTATGACAATTTTAATCATTTGTAGAACCCTTACAGACCTAAAGACCTGTTGATCCTAGATTGGATCTATATGAAGTTATACTATATTCCACTGATGAGGTAGTTGAGGTGGATCTAGAAGACTATAAAGAAGAATATTGAGAATAAGAATCACTACATGTTTCATTAGAGTAAGGAATAGGAACTTATGTGTTCTGAAGCCCAAATATTACTTATGGTCCTACTAGATTGTCTCTTCCACTTTCAGCAAGAGAAATCTTTCTATGTGAAGGTGGTGATTATGAGGAAACTAGAGTATTGAATATAGAATAATCTAAGAGATATTCTTTTAAGATATTGAGTGATGTTGTTAAAGTGTTTGATGAATCAAATGATGGAAATGGTGATGCTGTTTATGCTTCTAAATGACAAGATGGGGTTGGTTCCTCTAATAGAGATGAGGATAGAGTATCTGCTAAGGGAGAGAGATCCCTAGGATCTACACAGCTAGAGATTGACTATTCAAAGTTGGATGAAGATGATGATGATGATGATGATCATGGATTCCAACCTAAGCACGGTATAATTGACATATCTATTGTTGGAAAAGATACTACGGCATTTATAGATGAATAAATTGATGAAGCAAGAAAATTAATATCTTTCCTTTCTGGTTTTTTTACCGTTAAGTTTGCACATGATGAGGCTGACCTGCTTATACAAGAAAGGATTACATCTCATACTTTTTTTTCTTATATTACTTCTAGTTATGTGAATAAATAAGACTTATATGCCTTTAATGTAAGCTTATTATCATATATAAGTAGAATACTCAAATCCACACCTCCTCAAGAGTACAAAATCAGGAAATCGGACACCAGATGGATATTTCAATTAGTCATTTCTCATATCCAACCTAATATGATTATAAAAATGAATGAATTGAAAATTTATAACAATTTATTGGATCCTCAGATTAAATATTTATATCCATCATGAAGAAGATGATAGGGATATTTTTTGAAAGTCGATTATCTATTTTGGAGAGATTAGAGTCTCTGCCTATAGTCAGTGCTTCAAGTTATTGTTCTCCACCTCCTTCTACTCCTTAAATTTATGTATATATGATTTTATCCACTATTAGAGAGGGATAAAATTCTTTAATAGGTGATCTTTCTACCTCTCATCACTAGAAACATCATTCAATAAAGGCACATCGTGTATATATTTATAAGCTAGGTAAAGAATATTTGAATGAGGGTTGGATCATTAAAGATACTATCACTAAATATATTATATATTAACTTTCAATGATTTATACAATTCATGAGATAAATTCTCACATTATGTTTCATGATGATAATATAATAATTTCTATTATGACCAGGGCATTCATGGAGATATTGAATTAGATAATGGTTTGGCCCGTCTACTAAATATTTTCTTGGAAGAGAAGAATGATTTCTTCAAAGAAATAGAGGATAGTGGAAACATTATCATCGATTTTATTTACTTGATGTAAAAAATTACTTCATTCATCTGGGATTATAATAGGGGAACCATAGTCTATAACCTTTTCTATTATCCCTTATATACCAACTTGAAAACCTCCTTCTATATCTTTTCAACCTTTCTTCATTACTCTTGTTGAGGAAGTTAAGAATATCAATCCTATGATGTTTAGTGAACCTCATCTAAAAACTCAAACACCCTATGAATCCACCTCTATACCGCCATTTAATGAAAAATGAAATGATCCAGTGGTACCCACTTCACATCCGTTAGAGAGTGGTTGAGATTCTAATTAGTTTTTTGATAGGGATTGTATTTTCATTTTATTCCTTTTTGGATATAACATTTGAAATTTAAATCTAATTACAATTATCTATTATTAAAATCTATATATTTCATTATATTTCTTTTTATATTTGATAATCCCAAAGTGGGATTACACATGAATAGAATTTAAGATGGAACTTATCACATAAATGGTTTTAAATGTTAATCAAAACATTCCTCATATTTATGTATAATTATCATTGTATCTATTTTTATACATGGTTATAAATTCCATGATTTGTGATCCTTAAAATGGGGGATAGTGTTGGATTAGAACAAGACCTCCATATTTTAATGAACAGAAATCATGTTTTTTATATTTCTAATATGTTCAATGTTCTACAATAGTAAATTATTTTCTAGTAAAATTGGAAAAAAAAATGGATAAGTGATGATGTATTGTTAGTTAAATGGATCGACATCAAGAAAAAATTTACCATCAAGACACATCTATGACCAGAAAAGATCTACAACTGAACACATATACCACTAAAACTAATCTACCACTGGACACATGTACCTCTAAAATATATTTTCCACTACACAGTGCTAATTCCAAACTTTTCTACCACTACGATGATCTACCTCTATTTTGTTCAACTATTTTGGGATGAAACATCCAATATGAGGTACTATTATATTGTTCTACCACTACCTTCAAAGAACTGATATCGTTTAGTGTTTATACAACCAAAGTTCTACCATTGATGCCCATACATTATTTTCAATATTTAATCTATCCAATGGATAGTTTAAGGAATTAAATGAAGTCAGTCACATAAAGATTTAAGAATCATTATTTTAAAACCACTGCATAGATTTAGTAAGTAAAAAAGTAAGTCCTTCAAGATTTTATGATCAGTATGAGGGTTGAGGTTAAATTATCATTATTCACCAATAGATAATTGGACATAGAGTGATATAAGGCACTGTAAGAAGGAAAATTCGAATGGAGAAGACGCGCGCGAATCCCTTACTGCTGGACGATGGTGAATCCTGATTTCTCTAAGTCTAGTTACGGGCATGGATTCCTTCAATGCGGACTGGTAAAGATCCTTCACGAAGGATTCTAATAGAGTTTCTGCTTACACTTCTGTCAATGGATCAGTCTCCTTTATGGAGGTACTGGCTGGAGCCAATCACACTTTGCGTCCTGAAAATGCACCGGTTCTCAAACGTTCAGGTGATGGATCAGTCACGATTGAGGTGGATCAGACCGCGCAGCAGCAGCGAATGGAGATGTTTCTCTTTTCGATTCTAGGGAGAACATCTTATGAAAAAGTTATGAAGTCCTGGTCGATTCAGGACCTCAAAATAAGAATCTCGCACTGCTGGGGATTATCGCGATGGAGGATTATCCGGATTGGAAAGGGGTACTACCACATCATCATGGAACGCAAGGAGGATCTCGACACAGCTTGGAGGATTGGAAACCTTAATATTAAACCAGGTTTCATGAGGTTGTCAGAATGGGATACCAATTTCAATCCATTAAATCGGAGGCAATCGACGGCCCAGGTTTGGACACGGATTCATGGGCTTCCATGGGTCTACAGGCTTTCAAAAATCCTAAATGACATTGCATCAGGATTAGGGACTCCCCTCAAGATTGATCAGCGCACTATCAATGGAGACTTGGGTATATATGCTAGAATACTAATAGACACTGACATGGAACTCTTGCCATAGGAACAGATTTTCATGGATGTCAAAGGTCAGCAGCTGGAGGTAAAGTTTGAGATTGAGAACTTGCCTAAATTCTGAAAACACTACAAGATGGTTGGACATGAATTTCAATCATGCCTCGTGGTTAAAATACTCTTCCATCCCCCTCAACCTGCATCTATTTGGAAGGAGGTCCCCAAGAGTAAGAGGAGTGCTCTGGGAGCCGGGGAAAAAGGAAAGATGCAGATTAAAGAAGCAAGATGTTCAAATGAAAATGGAAGGACTTGGGCTGAGATAGTGGAGGAAGAAGAAGGACTGTAGGCCAGAACTGACCCTCTTTCTATTGTAGGGGACAACAGTGACTTTGAAAATAAAATGCAGTATTTCTCCTTGGAGGTGAAAAACATGGTCCAGGATATTCAACTAGAGGGCTTGACAATTGATCTGATTGATGCTGAATTAAAGGCCCAGCTATCCTTGTTTGAGCACCAACTGGGTGCAGTGATGGAAGATAATTGCAAGGGAGGTGGGCTGGGCTAGAGGCATGTCCACTTCAGATATTCGGGAAAAGGAGAGGGGAACAAGGGCAGTGAATCTAAGGAGGCAGCAGGAAATTCTCAGACTAAATATGGCATGGACACCATAATTCAAAACTTGGGAGGCAGTGCACCACAAGCAGAATCAACAAGAAAATCATCAAGAATTTTTGAGAAAAAAGGAGGTGTGGCCTCTAAATTAGATCCAAAATGAGAATTATATTCTAGAACTGTCAGGGGCTAGCCAACCCTACCATAGACGGTTCCCTCAGGCTCCTTGCTGGAAGGTATATACCAGAGATCATTGGAATTTTGGAGCCCAAAATGAGATCCAAGAATCTAGGAAGCATGATTGTAGGTAGATATTATAACATTCTGGGTTCTATTGGGGAAAATTCAAGTCGTGAAAGAATTTTGATTCTCTCTCATCATGATGTTGATGCTGCAAGGATTGAAGATGTGGATAAACAGATCATCACCTACAGTTTTTTGGAGGGTGGCAGTCGGTTTTTCTAATCTATTGTGTATGCTCACAACTACTATGTTGACAGGAGGATTCTTTGGGGGAAAATCCAGCAGCATGGGAACTCTATTATTGATCCCTGGATAGTCACAGGTGACTTCAACTCCATTCTCCATGAGGATGAAAAAATGGGACCAGTTACAAATGTCACTTCTTCAAGAGACATTAGGGAATGTATTGAGAAAGCTAGCATAGTGGAAGTAAACATTGTTGGTTCTAAATACACGTGGTATAGGAGGAATATTAATGGTATGAGAGAAAGTAGAATTGATCGAGCCTTTTCCAATAAAACAATGTTAGATTCCTGTAATTCAATCACATGTGTCACGCTTGCTAAGATCAACTCTGATCACCACCTCATTCTGATTATCTTACTTGGAAAGGAGAGTAGGCAACAACTTCCTTTTAGATTCAATAATTCTTGGGTCTCTCTTCCGGGCTGCTCAAAAGTTGTTCAAGATATTTGGGGCCCATGGTTATGTATTTACAAGCCTCTGTTTTGTATCTCTAAGCTTTGAATACTCAAGATAAATCTTAGGGAATGGAGTAAAGAAAGATTCAGATCACTGGACTCTGAAACTGAAGGGCTTGATGTCTCCCTTCATGATATACAAGCAGAGTCCACCAGAGTTAACTTCTCAGAGAACATGCAGCAGGTGACTGAACTCTCCCTCGAGCTGAATAATCTTATAAATATCACAGACAATATCAAGAAGGAATCATTCAATTTTAGGTGGCTTCAGGAAGGTGACCGCAACATAAAATTTTGAATTCCCTTCAAAGAGTGAGAAGAGTGAACAAGCCCCTTGCCATGCTAAAAGATGGTGACATAATTCTAGAGGGAAGACAGGAGATCGTTGAACAAATTGTTTCCTTATACAAGAATTTATTCAATGGGAGAGCTAAATCTGCAGTAGTTAGAGACAATATCATTCCTAAACTTATTACTGAAGAGGAAAATCGTCTTCTCACATTAACACCAGTGGACTTTGAAATATAGAAGGCAGTGTATGACCTCAAAAAAGATAGCTCTCCGGGACCGGATGGATTCAACAACCTTTTCTTTCAAAGCTATTGGGATGTCATTCAGAATGAGGTTTGTCTTCTTGTCAAACACTTTTTTAGAGGGGGGGCATTCACTCCAGGTTTTAATGCCCAGTTTATTGCCCTGATACCCAAGGTGAAGAATGCCAGTGAAATTGGCCAATTCAGACCAGTTTCCCTTGTGAACACCATTCATAAAATAATTACTAAACTTTTGTCTCAAAGTCTTGCTCAGGTGATTGGGAAAATTATTTCTTAGAACCAGTATGGATTTGTGAAGGGCAGGAATATTCATGACTGCTTTCTCACGGCCTAGGAATGTTTCAATCTTCTGAGAAAGAAAATGAGAAGAGGTAGTGTAGATTTGAATCTTGACATCAAAAAGGCCTTCGACATAGTTTACTGGAGCTTTATTAAGCAAATTCTTCTCGGATTTGGCTTTTGTGAACTCTTCATTCACTGGATTTCAAATTTGATGGAATCTTCCCACATCTCAGTTCTAATAAATGGATCATCGGAGGGATACTTCACTTGCTCAAGGGGGGTGAGACAGGGTGAACCTCTTTCTACAATCATCTTTGAAATTGCTGAGGATTACCTGAGTAGGATGCTCACTAAGATGGTGTATAATGGAGAGCTTACACCCATCGAAGCGGCTTGAGGTCTGAATTCCCCCACTCATTTAATTTTTGCTAATGACTTGTCATTTTTACGTAGGGGGATAGGAAAACATCACTTGTCTTAGGGATGCTCTCTTGCACTATGAGAATGTGTCAGGACAGGGAATAAATTGGAGCAAATCCTTCTTCTACTTTGGAAAAAGCAAGGCAGTGGCTAGGAGGGTTCAACTCATGAATTATCTTGGCCTTAGGGAGGGTTCCCTTCCTTTTATGTACCTTGGAGTTCCACTTTTATTGGGAAATACTCGGTCCTCCCTCTTTGACCAGGCTATTGCCCAGATTAGGAAAACTCTTGCGTCTTTAAAGGGAAAGTCTCTTTCAATGGTAGGAAGAATATGTCTTGTTAAACATGTGGTAATTTCAAAACTTGTCTATCCTTTCATGGTTTACTTATGGCCATCCTCTATGGTGAAACGAATCAACTCTATGTTGAAAAATTTTGTTTGGAGTGGACACGTGATGGAAATAAAACTCATCACTACCAAATGGGACAGATGCTACATGCCTACCAAATAAGGAGGCCTGGGAATTAAGAATCTGAGCTATATCAATCAGGCCTTACTTGCCAAGTTTTTATGGAGTCTTGTGCATAGAAACTCGGACTCTCTTGATTTTCTGAGGAAATGCATCCTTCCAAGACTCATTGATGGGAGGCATGGCTACATGGCTTCTTTAATCTAGACTGGTCTGTGTTTGGTGTTCTCCACTATCATGAGACACTCACACTGGTTAGTTAGTGTGGAATCAAATCTGAAATTATGGTCCACCAACTAGATGGGCACAACTCTCATGGACAGGATTAACCTAGAAACACAGGTCATTGATAGTAGCTTATCCATCAAAGATCAGCTGCAGCGCAAAGAGGATTTACTAGAGGAAATTGTCTTAATGATTTATAGTTACGATTTTATTTAGCAAGATGATATGCTGCTATGGGAAGGCTCTCAAACTGGACTTCTCAACTCCAAAAGCTTCTACAACAACCTGTTGTAGGGAGAGGCTAGTTGGATTGGTTCACTAAATGAAAACTGGATGCTTCCCTCCAAATTTTCTCTCATATGGAGGCTTTATCATAACAAAATTCCAGTGGAAGCGAACATTCAAAAGGTCGAGATCTCATTATGCTCAAGGTGTGTGCTTTCTGGCCAGCATAGGGAGGACATTGAGAATTTGTTCCTCTCCTGCAATACTTCCTATTCTTTATGGCAGGAGGTTCTTAGTATTTTTGAACTGGATCCCCCCAGTACCTCTTCGGCTATACAATATATCCAAATCCTGCTAAAAGTGCAACAATCCAAGCAGCTCAATGCGCTGCTGCAGGTGGCCTGTTTTGAACTGGTTCATGTCATTTGGAGGGCCCGCAACAATGTGATACATCGTAAGATAGGATTCAACGAAGCCCAGGCCTTGAATACTATTCTGGTGGCCACTCCAAATGCTAGCTCATGGATCAAGGAGGTTTACAGAAATTCGGTCAGGGAACTCATGATTCTCAGAAGATTAAGGGTTGTTGGTTGCTACCCCAAACCAAGGGGCATGATGGAGGTGATGTGGACTGCCCCCTTCAATGGTTGGTTGAAATGAAATACATATGGAGCTTCCAAGGGTAACCCTGGCCCATCCGGATATGGAGTTATTTTTAGTAATTAGCAGGGGGAGGTTGTGGAATACATTTATGGCCCATGTGGGCACACCACTGCTTTGGAGGCTGAAATGATAGATCTCATTAGCGCGGTGTATATTACTTGTCAAAGACAACGGAACAACATCTAGTTAGAATGTGACTTAGAAACGCTTGTTCATGCCATTAGAACCGGACAATCTAGATTGGTATGGAAGATGACAGGTAAATGGATAAATTGCATTGACAAAATCTCTTCCCTTAACTACTTCATCATGCATAGCTTTCGGGAGGCGAACTACATTGCGGATGGCCTTGCAAACAAAGGGGTGTCGGAAGAGAGGTACATACACATAAACGACATTCTTAGTGATTTGGTCCCGCTCCTTGCCAGGGACAAATGTAAAATGTCTGCTTTTCGACTTGTGTAATGCTTGTTTTATCAATTTTAGATCATTGCGCTCATCTTTATTAAACAACATAGAGTGATATAAATTCATAAGAACTCCCTTATTTTTGGTATAGAGACACATCTATAGAGAAACTTAACCTTCATATACTAAATACATAATAATATTTAATAAACATGAGTGTGTAAGGACTCTGGACAGCTACATACTGAAAGCAGAAGGATTTTCAGGACCTTCATGATACTCTATATTGATATACATTTTGTGGAACTTTTTTAAGATTATAACAAAGATGGATTTTAGGGCCTCTGAACATTTGAATCTCTTCAGATCTAGAATCATCATGTTATTCAATTTATAATCAATTTTATCTTTATTTTTAAGTCTTATATATTTTTTTAGTTTCATTATGTTCGTATATAATACATAGTATTGTATACATAACTAGAGTTTTCTCAACATTATCTATAAAAATTCTTCATTTTTATACCCATGAAAACTGTGGAAGAGGTCATGTGGGACATGTACTTATTTTTATCCCATGCATAACTATCAAAGAGGATTTTTTTACTAAACATCATTGTGAGATGTTTTCTATAAAACCTGATCTAGGTTGTGGATTATGTTTATTTTTTTAATAAATGGCTTGGTTGTAGGTGATTTCCAAGTGGAGGGGATTAAGTCTCATCTTGAGACTGAAACCCTTATTTAAATTTCTCCACGTGTTTTATTATTTTTGTTTTCTATATTTAAATGTCCAAAACTATATTCTTTTTAAAATCTATATCAAAAATTTAATTTAATAGTTAATATTCAATTGTATTCTTTATAGAGTGTTTGATCAAGTAATTTTGTTTCAATAGTTAGAGTGGTTTAAATATTTAGTTTAACTAAGAATTAATCCCTCTTTGAGAAGAAATTTAAAAATAAAATTATATATTTCTATTGTTTTGATTAACTATGTGTTTTTATCTTATTTTTGGATTGGTGTTTTAAATTGTTTTTGAACTGAAATTTTATTTGAAACTAAATTCACCCCCTATTGAGTTGTCTACTAAAAACTATGTTGACCTAATCATTACATTGTAACATGTGGAAAAAATGGGTTTCATAAACATTTCATTATTTCAACATTGTATAACCCCTGAAAAAAATAGGTTCCATAAATATCTTATCATCAAAAAAATATACCATCTAGAGAAAGAATAAAGATTTTATCATTGGATAATAACCCCAGTAAAACATAATTAATGTAAAACTATGTTCTCATGGATGATAATTCATTTAAAATTATCATTTCAAAATTTCATGAGGAAAATACCCCTTTAAATTTGAAATAACTTATTTAAAATATAAAAAATTAACATATATTAAGGAAAAATTTTAAATGAAAATAAACTATAAAACATGTAATGGAATATTCAAATCATATAGAGGAAATAATAGATGAAAATATTGTTCATGTTGTACAAGTTAAAAGAACACATTCCTTTCACACTTTTATAAAAAGTCAAAAGTAACTCATTTAAAAAACAAAAATAAGATTACATTAAAAACTTTTTTAAAAAATTAAAATATGGGTATAAATGGCTTTAGACAATAATAGTATAGTATTAAACCATTTTTAGAACATTTTAAGGAAAACATGGGCAATGAAGAAAATTGATTTTTGATCAATAGTAAAACATAATCGGTTTCCTTTAAAAATATTATTCATTCACTTGGGGACTTAAAGTGATAAAAGTAAAAAACATATTCTCTAGAAATATAAACAACATAAGAAAATGAAATCCATTTATCATATAAGTATCATATAATTTCATCAATATAAATTCAACATTAAACAATCCCAATTAAAAATATTATTGAATCATAAATCCCTTACATAAAGTCTCCTCCTTATTCATTTGTGTTTGAACCTCCTATATAATAAATATAGATTTATTATAAAATTATTCTAGAAAAATAAACATATCTATAATAAAATATTTTATTTACTTATGAAATCTTATCACGCATTTATTAAAAATTTGTTATTAAAAATCCTAGTTCTGGGTGAAAATTGTATCATGTTTCATGCATGTTTCGGTTTGGCAGTCCTGGTATTTATACTTTCATCATGGTTCCATGATTTCAAAAACATTAAGAATTATATAAATATCATATAATTTCATTATATATTTTTTTTTATTCATACATAAAGTATAAATATAGAAGCATGAATTACACCATTCATAGAGATAACATGTCATACATACACATGAACGATGGCTTCACACTTTGAAAGATGGAATAAAATAAAGGCAAATAATAATTAAAATTTCTATTATCATTATTATATCATTTATAATCATTAAATAAATCTTTATTACCATCCAATAAAAGAAAAAATTAAAAACAAATAACTTCACTTTAGGGAGGTGGTTGTCCACACATACACACGAGCGATATTATCATTTTCTAATGGATTGCAAGGTTAAAAGGAAGATGTGATATTATAATTATAAATTTTAATTATTTAAAAAATATTATATACAAAAAATAAACCCATTGTGTTAATAATTCATGAAATATGGTGGTGTAAAATTAAATGTATCCCTATGTGGAGATGGTAAGTCATATGTTTACAAGATATATACTTTTACTTCCAATTTAATAATGAAAAGGTAGATAAGAGTTATTTCATAATCATAATAATTTTTAGTATATTTATGATAATAAATTTATTATTTTATGATAAAAACAACATAGATTTTTATGAGTTAAATAAAACATAAACAAGAAAATGATCAGTTATAAAAAATTAAATATTATTTGAAAGAACTCCTTCAGATGTCCAATTAAGGATCCTAGGGTTTTCATTTTCAAAAAACCATCACCTCTAGAAAGTGTATAAAGATGTTTAGGATATATTTATGTTTATTTTCTAGATCTAGATGGCTCAAAATGTGTGAAAAGTGAGGGTATGGGGTTCTATTTTATAATTCTATTGAGGGACACTTTTGGAATTTCATAAATGACTAAATTATATTAAAGTCATTATTTGGTAAAATGATTCAAAATTTATATATATTAAAAATAAGATAGTTTTGGGTATAAATATAATAAAAAAATAAAATTTGGGTAGGTTTATGTGGTGTTCAAACCTTATCTTTTTTCAACCCCGTAGTTAACCAATTTTATCTTTAACCAAAGTAACATCTTTTTAACTCTTTAGTGGTTTTAATTTTACTTATAATTTTTTAATTGTATCCAAAATAGAAAAATGGTTAAATATTCGACCATATGTTATACATGTTTCCCTCTTTTAATCTTATTATGTTTTTTGATAATTTACTAAAATATTATTTTTATAAATTATCATTAATTTCAATTTTGACTCTATTCATTTAATTTGACTTAAGAACTAAATAAAAAAAATTAATAAAAATATAAACATTTAAAAAAACTAATATATCATAATAATCTATGGAATTTTCGGAGTACTATTACTCAGTCAAATTATATAACTTTTAATCTTTTTAATGTTATTTATTTTATTTGTATAATAATTGTAGAAATATTATGCCAATGTTGCATATGAATTTAAGATAATTATATAATTACTAAAATTTATAAATGAATTTAAATAATGAATATAATTTAACTACATGAAAAATAGTTCTATATTCAATCGTAATTTTCTTGCTTCCCACTACGGAAGCATAAAAGATATTTAAATGTAAGAGAGTGAAATTTTATATTTTTATTTACACTAAATACTATATAGGTTATATTCTAGGAAAATTCTCTAGTAAACAAAAAAATTTAGAATTTAAGGAGATAAAGTTAAAATTATCTTCCTAAAATACTAATTGTAATGAAATATTATGGCATTATCACTTAGTTGTAACATTGATTAACCTCATTTACCCTTTACTAGGGTGATAAATTTTACCATGGTTACTATTAATATTGGAAAAAAATAAGTGTCATATTTACCAAATTTAGAACTCCTAATTATAAATATGGAATAAAATTTTCAAGATTTAAAAAATAATTGGAAGAATTTAAATTAAAATTTACCCGCAAAATTTGATGAAAACAGTTTTTTATGAAAATTCTTTTTTAAGTACGAAAAGATTTATACACTAGATTCAATTATAAAATAAATTACAAAGACTATAATTCTATTATTTTAATAAAATGATCTAATAAAATTTTAAAACTATTCCAAAATATAATTTTACTATATAAACATTTCAAAATAATATTTTTTTTCAATAAAATTTGTATTTTTCAATTTTCATTGAAAAAAAATTCAAAAATATATATATAAACGTTCACCATTAGATAATTTGGATATGATGATTTTAAAATTTATATCATTTCTATAAAATAAAATTTCTAAAATTTCTATAAATAAATTATCACATTCTCTCACAAAAAAACAATTTAACATTTTTTTTGAAAAATAATTTTTAAAGAAGAAAATGACTTTACTAAAAATTGAGTGATTATTGATTAAGTATTAAACAATGAATTTTTATTGATGAGGAGCTCTATATATATATTTTATAATTTGTTTAATCCTATTCATACCCTCCAATTCAATAGTTTAGTTATAATGGTCAAATTTAAATAAGAATATTTTGTTTGTTTGTTTAAGCTTGATCTTTCATATCTTATACATTATCATACATGATGTGCTTATTTAAAAAAATTATAGTGTTACATTCCCCCCTAATCCCTTAATAAATTTCATCCGTCCAATTTGAACATTAAATCATTAATAAATATTTTTTCATCTAAAAACCCTTTCATAAAATCCCACATCATAAAAAGGGTTAACAAAACTTCATCTTGAAAAGAGGCAATGTGATATATGGATTTAATCCTGAATAACATATAACTAGGCTTCCAAGTAAGAAAAAATTAGTGGGAAGTGAAAATTTTTACAAGGAATACAAAACTAATACCCAAGCACTAATAGGGGTGATATAAAACATGATCCGGAGAAAGTTTATATCCAAACTACCATAAACATATGATGGATGAAAATACTATAGATTCATCAATAATGAATTTAATAGGGAAATATTTTTTTCTTCAACATCATTTTCCTATATTTTTAGAACTCCGTCACTATATAGACTAGAAACATAATGAAATATACTTACTTGATAGTTACAATTTAATAATTTAATCTATTCCCACCATAAACTCATGTTTTCTCCAAATAATTAGTATTTAAGAAGAAATTTGTATGCCTATAACACTTAAATTATCTTATAATATATCAAAAATTTATATCATTATATTAATCATTCAATTAGCATTAAATAGAACAAAAATATAATATTTAAAGATAATTCTCAAAATGAATAAACCTTCATATGAAGAAATGCTACTCCATTCCTTAAAGACATAATAGTAACACCCGTTGTTTGAATAAATAATCAAACCTCCAAAATTACCTCAATAACCTTAAAATTAAAAAAAAATTAACCAAAAAGTCTATACCATACTTTTCATATTACATCTTCAAAATTTTAAATTCATTCTTCTCAAATTATCTTTTATGTTAAATCTCTTGTTAAACATAAGGGTTACCTATAATGAAACCCAATGAAACATCTCCCAAAATATCATTAATTAACATGATAAATCATATAATTTAGTAAGCATCACAAAAATATCTGAATCAAATTTAGATATTAACTTGAATGTTAATCCTTAACTTGACCATAAATATCTATGAAAATATAACTTTTTTGATAAATCACATTTCAACCCTAATATTGTTTATATCCCACAATCTAATATACCGTAATTAACAAAACAGTAAATCATATACTTAAAAAAGTGTTATATAAACACAAATAGATTATTCTTCCTAAGACATAGTAAAATATTCAAATCGCCTAAAAATTCCGTCAATTAAAACATACAAAATGGGGTTTTGATTCCATTGAACTTATGATCACCCTTAATATTATAGACCAATGATGGTATTTATAACTTTTAAGTTAACCTCACATGAAAATATATATGCTTCCAATAAATTAACACAATCTATATTCCCCAAATAATCTCACTAACAACGGAATATATTCCATAAATCCAAAATGAAATAAACATCATAAAATATGACCTAAATCAATTTTTCATAAACTAATCAATTTCAAGGTCACCAATACTATCTTATAAATGTCAATCATCTCTTTATCCCAAATAAAAAAATGTTTTCTAATTTTATTATGTAATAATAATTATATGTTTCATCATTTCTATATAAAAAATATTGGTGATATAACACTTCCATAAAATAATTATTGAACCCTGATATATAAACACTCCAATAATTTCACTTAATAGGTATTTCCTTGGTTTGGAAGTTAATTCATTTATTAGGGCATGGATCAAATAATTCACATATTCCCCAAACAAGAGACATTAAACTATAAATGGTACCTTAGGATGTATGTCATTTCCCTCCATTGAACTCTTAATTTTTTCTCAGAAATTCATTGCTTTATTCACTACTTTTACACACATAAAACATTTTCATATTATTTTGTTAAATTCCCCTATGTGTAACTTTCCACAATTCTTGCAAAAAAATTGAGCCTTCCTTCTACCATAGTATCCCCCACCCAATCTCTCATGATACTCTATCATTATCTATGGGAGTTTGTTAAGGTATAGGTTGTTAATCATATAACATGATGACTGATCCAGAATAATTACATGATTTCACCTTCTAAATCCTTTTTCATTTGGTTTCTCATGACGGAACTCATTATATTTTTTATCATATTCTGAACTAACACAAATACTCTTGGTTATAGTCATTGGAAAAACAAAAAAAAATATAGTATGACAAAAAATTGTCATGGTTAGGAATCAAAAACATTTCTTATATGATTTATAAATCTTAGTACCTTCTTTTAAATTGATGCTACCATAGGTTTATCACATTTCCTTTATGATATTCATCTATTCAAATCCTTTATAATGTTTCACAAATAAAATATTAAATAACCCAAGCATATCACATGGGAGTGTCAAGCTAGGTGTGTAGTAAGGGTACAACCACATGACACCGAATGATGATCAAGATATACTCGACTAACTATTTTTTGGAGTTATTATCCCTAGATTAATCTATTCCAAAACTCTATTAACATGTAGCATCGTGACAGGGATATTTTCATGGAAAAACACAACCCTTTATAAACCATAACTTAAGAATATCTCTGTTGCATAGAATAATCCTATGGTTTCTTACTAAAGTTTTATCATCCTAGTTTATAAATGTTAACTAAACCTTTCAATGATACCTACTATAGTGACCCAGATTTTTTATACAATAATATTACATCATTGGATAATAATATTCTATACATTTCATAAATACGTGTCTGAGGCCCATAAAGTTTTAGTGTGTTTAGTGAATAGATACTCAATCTTCTTATTTCATGAAGTATCTTCAACATATCCTAAAAAATTAACCCTATTTAGTCATATACATAGACATACCCTAATGAAAACACATCTTCATAGCCAAAGAAAATTAAACATAAGAAAGGGTGGGCTCAGATTCTTAGTAATGGTAAATATTAGAGATATTAGTCGATGGTCATATGAAATTATAAGATAAAAATAAGGGTATGATATCATGACCATAACATTAAATGTTCATACATAATCTATCAAATATCATAAACATGATCCATGTAATAAATAATTATCATTTCAAAATACGTTAATCATAATATTGAAAATCCTTTATAAATCAATCATGAACTATAATTATAAGGCCCCGGCCTTAAACCTTACTTAATATTGATTTAAATGAATAATTCACATTGAGGATCTTTTCAGGTTTAGAGTTTTAGAGAATTAGAACATAACTATTACATCTCAAAAGATTAAAAAGTAGAAACTTCTACTAAGTTTCCATAGAATAAAAACTCTTAAAAAGAAACATGTCTAGTTCCATGTTTTATATAGCATGACTTTCCCTCGATCCCATCCTTGACCCTATTCCACATTAATTACCGTGAAAAACATTTCAAAAAAAAACGTGGGGTGAGCGTAAAAAGCACAGTAAGGTATACACAAAGAATGAAAACTTTTAGTTTTTCAAACATCAAGTAACCCATGTATACTTTATCAAAGTAATACCTTCACCTTCATGAAGTAGTAAAAACTCTTCACTGAAGAAAATATCTTTAATTAACTTTTGTAATCAAAGGATTACCATAAAACCCATATAAAGAACACATAACATATAAAGGTAACTTGGGACATAAACATACTTAAGTGGAATAACCATATGGTCGACTTCCACACATATCACTTAATGGAATAGCCATTTGGCCAACTTCCATACATACTTAATGGAATAGCCATACGGCCGACTTCCATACCCAATGCATTGGAGGTTATAACGTAACCACCCATCCTGGTATTCACGGCACCACCCGTCATATGGTTTATAACGTAACCACCCGTCAAATGTCCAAGTACCAATATAAAATCATAAAACAAATATAATGGAAAGAAAACATTTCCACACTTTGATCAAAATATATCACATAAATATATTGACATAACAAATCCATTATAAAAACCATTTTCAATACCAAAATACATAAAAGATTATATGGTATTTATTTCATTTGAAAAAAACATTAAGGCTTGCTCAGGAAGCCAAAGACCAAATAATACTCGTGGCGGCGGAAAAGGTCGTTGTCACCGCGTATGTTAAAAGAAACATTCCTTTTTGTCATTTTGTAAAACGCTTTGTATAAAAATATTCCTTTTGTATAAAAGTAAAAGTCAAAGGGTTTTATACACCGTATAAAAGAAAGTTGTGTATAAAATGAAATATTCCTCAATGAAAGGAGATTGAGATGAAGTCCCTTACCTCGGGTCCGACTTGACTCGATTGTTCTTTAACGTCCTGAATAAAAAACTTGACTTAATTTATATTTGCTGAAGAACCTTTTTCAAGTTCATTATTCCTTTTATATCAATTATTTCCATGTTATAAACATTATGTAATCATTTAAGTTAATAATGTTTTCTTTGTCGATATTTGGTTCTTAAGTCGAAAGTGGACTTCTTACAATTACATGTTGTTCGTGTGGTCAAAGGTTCTTTATATACAGAATGACATTCCTGATTTAGATATCATATATATCATATATATCCAGAATATACATGTATTTAAAATATTACATAATCATTTAGAGGTAAGAAATGAAATGCACCGTTAATGGAAACGGTAAGTCGTACGTACGCATGAACGCCACTTTCATTTCTTTGTCATATTAATGGAATTAAAACTAAAATAGAGGTATGTATATTTTAATTCCAGAATTATATTCATCATTTTGATGTATCATTCATCATATATATCCATTATATACATGTACTTTTAATACTACATTACATTTGGGGATAAGAAATGATATGCACCGTTCATAGAGACGGTAAGCCGTACGTACGCATGAACGCTACTTTCATTTCTATCTCATACTTTAATGGAAAGAAATAATAATGATATAGAGGTATATTATAATTACAGTATAACATCATATATAATAACTTTAAATCCATCCTTTATACGTCCCACATATGGCATTAACGAATCACATCACTTTGAGGGGGCAGTAGTCCGCACTTCCTAAAATGAAATTATCGTGTTTACTCGTAATGGAAACCATAAAGGTATGCCATAAATGAAAAATACAGAAGATTAAGTAAAACATAATCATATTATATATCATATATAAATATAGTGACATATTAATGGCCACCTTTGAAGGTGTTATATGAGCGTTGAACAATCATCGTTTCGTGAGGCGGAAATTCACCATCCACAGAAACAGTATGTTCTTTAACCATTACATGAAGGTGTGTGTATGTGTAGCTCTAATACTTATTATAAAAAAATCCTAGTATATTGTAGATACTAGATTTGTTACAAAATTAAGGAATAAAAAGATTTTAGGGGGTTGTAGAAGCAAAATAAAACAGAAGAGCACAAGTGAAGACGTTACCTTGAAATTGGGTAACTCCCTTTGGTTTGAACCAAAAGGGTTTCTTAAAGAGCTTCCTGCCTAAGTTAAGGATTCTAGGATGATTAGAGGGATGTGGAGAGAAAAAATGATCAGATCTTGGCCAATCCAAAGGATTGAGAGGTGTGGGTAAGGTGGTAGAGGTGGGAGCCTTTTATAAGAGGAGAAGAGGGGCACTCTTGGAAAGTAAAGAAAAATTACTTTATTTTAAAATTATTTTCGTATTTAAGAGGTCCCATATTGATATAATTCTAGGATAAGGTGATAAGGGTTCGAAATACACCCATACAATAGGTTTTTTACATGTTTAGGTCCTCGATTTGGCATTATCATTCCATTTTATTTAAATCGTTAAATAGTGAGGTCATCAATGCATCATCATGATGTCATAACGAATTTAATTCATTTAATGTCTAAAAATTATAAAAAAAGTACTATGATGTAGGAAATCATTTTAGATTTCCAATGAATATTTATAGTCAAAAATATGACTTGTATAACCACATGTAAAAATTGTTTTAGTAAAACAAATCATGTTTGTGACATTTTTATTTTAACTTTAAATAAAAGGCATAAATGTCATTATCAAACCCAATTGGCTCCATGCGGTACCAAAAATCGACCCATGGGTTGTCTTGGTCGGCCATAACTCATCCAATAGGGTTAGGACATGTTTCAAGATATTTTCATTTTATTATAATATCATTTTACCTTAAATCACACTAATTACCTTTAATCGCGATTAATAAAACCTAAAAGTTACTTTTCATCAAAAATAATTTTCATCCCAATGAACCACATTTTACTTAACAATTAAAATCATTTAAATTGGATTTTTTAAATTCAAAACACAGAAGTGGTAAAGTCCCATTTAAACGACAAATCAAATTTTGTAACCACCACTTTGTGGTTTCACTATTCATCAAAAATTAATGTTTTTTAGAAAAATACCAAAACTTCACCCTAAGATATATTTGATATTCTGAATTCAAAAATGATTTATATTTTACCAAATTCATAACATAAAAGTTTCATTAATTAATTTTATAATTTAACCCCTCTTTTAAAACAAATAGCGTGTTTTTATGAAACAATAATTATCAAAAGATTGACACCAGTTTAAGTCCAACTTCAAAGTAAAATTAATTCCAAAGACCACTATTGGATTAAATGGTGAAAATATATTATAATTGCACTTAAAAACCAATTCAAAAGATTATCTAATCATCTTAATAAATTATATTAAAAATAGGTTTTGAATTAAAATACAACATTTTATACTATTCATTAAAAAATGAACTTTATCGGAAAAATACCAAAAAATCACACAAAGTAAAATTTGATGTCCCGATTCTAAAGAAGAGTTTTATTTGGTCCAATAGAATGTATAAGAGTAACCAAAAATATATTTAATGGCGGTTCTCCATCAAATGTTGATAAGTGGACCTTTCGTGAAAATTAGAGTATATAAGCCTATAATTCAATTTTTTTTGTATTTTAAGCCTTTATCCTTTATTAGATAAATGTAAAAACATTTAACAAACATATATAATCATATTTTAGTTATTTCAATCCATTCCCATCAATACAATGGCTACGTGTTAACTAACATTTAAAATAATATTATTTTATTACTAGTGTGCAACATACGATTTCAAAGAAACTCGTTGTTGCGTATCGGGTACGCTATCAAACATAGCAACCCCTTTAAAGTAAAATTAATATTTTATTCGTAAATATTAATAAATATAAAAATTCTTTATTCTTTATTTACCTGGGATGTTACATCCTTCCCCCCTTTTGGGAATTGCGTCCTCGCAATTTTATTCACTTATCAAAATAAGTGGGGGTATTTATCCCTCATAGCATTTTCAGATTCCCATGTTGCCTCTTCAACCATATGGTTTTTCCACAAAACCTTTACCTGTTGAATTACCTTATTTCGAAACACTTGCTCTCTTCGGTCAAGAATCCGGACTGGTTGTTCTTCATAAGATAGGTTCTCTTCCAGCTGAACTACCTCTGGACTCAAAACATGAGATGGATCTGGCATATACTTTCTCAACATCGAAACATGAAAAACATTGTGTACCTGAGATAAACTCGGAGGTAAAGCCACTCTGTATGCAACTAATCCAACTCTCTCCAGAATTTCATATGGTCCAATGAACCTTGAACTCAGCTTTCCTTTCTTACCAAATCACATCACACTTTTCCATGGAGAAACCTTGAGAAAAACATGATCACCTACCTCGAAAGATAGATCCTTCCTCCGGTTATCCTCATAACTCTTCTGCCTGCTCTGAGCTGTTCTCATGTGTTTCTAAATCAACTGAACTTTTTCTTCCATCTCTTCTACCAATTCTGGTCCCATCAGCTTCCTTTAACCCACTTCATCCCAAAATTCTGGAGTTCGACACTACTTCCCATATAATGCCTCAAATGGTGCCATCTGTATACTGAAATGAAAACTGTTATTATAAGAAAACTCAACCAAAGAAAGATGTTGGTCCCAACATCCCTGATAATCCATCGAACAAGCTCGTAGTATATCCTCCAAGGTCTGAATTGTTCGTTCTGACTTCCCATCTGATTGAGGATGAAAAGTTGTACTAAAATTTAATTCAGTACCCAACGACTTCTGAAGGCCTTTCCAAAAGTTAGAAGTAAACCTAGGATCACGGTCAAATACAATCGAGAGAGTAAATCCATGTAACCTGACTATATCTTTAAGATACAAACGGGAAAGTTGATCTAGGGAAAAATTATCTCGTATAGGAAGGAAATGAGCAGATTTAGTCAAGCGATCAATAATAACTCAAATTGCATTATTACCTCGATATGTACTCGGTAATCCCACAACAAAGTCCGTGGATATTTTTTCCCATTTCCACTTTGGAACTGGTAAAGGCTAAAGCATCCCTTTCGGTAAATGCCGCTCTGCTTTAACCTGCTAACAAGTCAAACACTTCACAGTAAAATCAGCAATATCCCTTTTCATTCCATCCCACCAGTAATACTCCCGCAGATCTCTGTACATCTTAGTACTTCCAGGATGAACTCAAAACGGGGAACTATGAGCTTCACATAACAACTCTCTCTTCAACTGTGAATCATAAGGCACACACAATATCTTCTCAAATCTCAAAACAAAATCACTATCAATGTTGAATTCATGCAACTTACCATTCTGAACCAGCTCTACCTTTTTCTGCAACTCACTCTCTTGCTTCTGTGCTTTCTTGATTCTGTCTGATAGAGATGATCTCACTGATACCTGAAACAAAACAGAAGTACAACCTGCACCAATAACTTCTATTCCAAAGTTCATCAAATCCTTAACCAAAGGATCAAGTTCCAAATGCAACATCGTTAATCAAGCATTACCTTTTCGACTCAAAGCATCAGCAACTTTATTGGCTTTTCCCGGATGGTAGTGAATTGTACAATCATAATCCTTGATTAATTCCAGCCATCTACTCTGTCTCATGTTCAATTCTTTCTGAGTGAATATATACTTTAAACTTTTATGATCAGTATATATTTCACACTTTACTCTATACAAATGATGCCTCCAAATTTTTAAAGAAAAAACAACAGCAGCTAATTCCAAATCATGTGTAGGGTAATTTACCTCATGAGTTTTCAACTGACGTGAAGCATAAGCAATTACCTGATCATTTTGCATAAGGACACAGCCAAGTCCCTTCAACGAAGCATCACTGTATATAACAAACTCAACATTCCTTGAAGGAAGTGCCAAAACTGGAACATTAACCAATCTTCTTTTCAACTCCTGAAAACAATCATCACATTCTTTTATCCAGATAAACTTAACACCCTTCCGAGTTAGCTTAGTCATTGGACTAGATAACCATGAAAAATTTTCAACAAACCTTTGGTAGTAACCTGCCAAACCAAGAAAACTACAGATCTCGGTTACATTTGTGGGTCTTGTCCATTCTTCAACAACTTTTTTTTAGCAGGATCAACAGTTATGCCATCTTTTGAAACAATTTGACCCAGGAAAGAAATCTGTTGTAACCAAAACTCACACTTGCTAAATTTTCCATACAATTTATTTTCCTTTAAGGCTTGCAAGATAACCCTTAAATGACTTTCATGCTCCTCTTTACTTTTAGAAAACACCAAAATATCACCAATGAAAACAACCACAAACTTATCCAAGAACTCATGGAAAATTCTATTCATAAAGTCCATGAATACAGCAGGTGCATTGGTTAACCCAAAAGGCATAACTAAAAATTCATAATGGCCATATCTAGTATGGAACCCAGTATTTGGAACGTCTGCTTCTTTTACTTTCCACTGATGGTACCCCGACCTCAAGTCCATCTTCAAAAAATACTGAGCTCCCTGGAGCTGATCAAACAGATCATCAATATAAGGCAAAGGATACTTGTTCTTAATAGTAATATTATTCAAGGCCCTATAATAAATGAAAAGTCTCATTGATCCATGTTTCTTTTTAACAAACAAGACAGGAGCACCCCATGGTGATGTGCTAGGTCAAATGAAACCTTTATCTAATAACTCCTGAAATTGCTTCTTTAACTCTAAAAGTTCAACTTGAGCCATTCGATAAAGGGGTTTTGAAATTGGCTTAGAATCAGGAACTAAGTCAATATAAAATTCAACTTTCCGATCATGAATAATACCAGGAAACTCATCAGGAAAAACATCAAGATACTCATTTACCACTGGCACATCATTAATCTGAACAGTTCCTTTATTTTCAACAATATGTGCAAGGTAACATTCATTTCCATCTTTTACTAGTTTCTCAACTTCCTGATATGTTATCAAAATCAAGGGTTCATTCTTGTATACAAACTGAAAATCATTATAAAAAGAAACCATTTTAGCTCTGCAATCAATCATAGCATGATAAACAGAAAGCCAATCCATGCCCAAAATAACATCAAACTCTACTAGAGGCAAAACAATAAGGTTTTCTGGTAGATTCTTTCCACACACAAGGATAGGAAGGTTCTTATAATTCCTTTTTTTCTCAACATTCCCTCCGAGTGTTTTTACCATAAGTTCAGGATTCATATCTTGAGATGGAATTTCCAATTTACTAGAAAACTTCTCAGAAATGAAAGAGTGTGTAGACCCTGAATCAAACAACACATTGGCATAATATGAACAAACAAACAGTGTACCTGATACCACTTCATTCGATGGCCCAACATCTGCTGAAGTTGTTGCAAAGGATTTCACTACCCCTTTCTGCTTGTAGTCTGGCTGCTTTTCCCTAGTTGAGTTCTTCGTTGGACACTCATTTGTATAATGACCCATTTCATTACACTTAAAACATCTTACCGTTGGATTTTCATTGCCTGCTTGATCATCTTCCTTACAGTTACGAGAAATATGACCAGACTTACCACACCGAAAGCACTTACCAGACTTGGATAAACATTCTCCAGGATGAATTTTACCACACTTCTCATAGGATGGATATTTGGTTTTCTTACCTCCTTGCTTCTTTGATGAATTCTTCCCCTTTTCCTGCCAACTAGACCTCTTATTCTATTGTTTTTCATAGAACATCTGATCATTGGCAAACTCCATTTCCACCTTCTTCGCACATCGAATAAGTTTTTCATAAATTTTGAACTCATGAGAAGCTAAATCCCTTTGATACTTTGGCTTTAACCCTAAGTAAAAACGGTTTATTTTACTATCATGATCTCGTATGAAGTTTGGAGCATACCTTTCCAATCGAGTGAACTTTGCTTCATAAGCAGCCACTAAATCATTCTCCTTCCTCAATTCAAGGAACTGTTTTTCCATCCTAAGACAAACCACCTTAGGAAAATATTTCTCAAGAAACATAACTTTGAATTCGTCCTAGTGAAGATCCTCAATCTCATCACTATCCCTGATATTTTTCACCATAGACCACCACTAATCAGCTTCACCTTCAAAACGGTAAACAGCAAGACTAACCTTTTGATGTTCTGAATACCCCATGACATCAAAAATCTTCTCCAGTGCTTTAATCCAACCTTTAGCTTTCACGGGGTCAGATGATCCTCTAAATGATGGGGGATGTTGCCTCATGAAATGTTCCACCACTGACATGTTCCTCTGTGGTTGATCTGGATGATCTCGTGCATGGATACCACCACCATTTATAGCCTGAGTCAACTGTGCCATCACTGCAACAAACTGTTCAGTTCTGATTCCGACCATCTCAGGTTGCTGATTTGGAAGGTCGTCTTCCTCCTGATGTCGTCCCAACATATCTGCTTTGTTTCCTCTGCGGAAAACCATTCTGAACACAGATATATCTTAGGCAAAGAAACATGGTAATCTTTAAATGCTATATCATTTCAGTCATACCATAAATTAACTTATAATTTAACAATTTTCTAACTCCTAAAGTTGTCTAAACCGACCTCTGATACCAACTATAAGGCCACGGCCTTAAACCTTACTTAATATTGAATTAAATGAATAATTCACATTGAGGATCTTTTCAGGTTTAGTGTTTTAGAGAATTAGAACATAACTATTACACCTTAAAAGATTACAAAGTAGACACTTCTACTAAGCTTCCATAGAATAAAAACTCTTAAAAAGAAACATGTCTAGTTCCATGTTTTATATAGCATGACTTTCCCTTGATCCCATCCTTGACCCTATTCCACATTAAGTCATGTGAAAAACATTTCAAAAAAACTTGGGGTGAGCGTAAAAAGCTCGGTAAGGGATACACAAAGAATGAAAACTGTTAGTTTTTCAAACATCAAGTAAACCATGTATACTTTATCAAAGTAATACTTTCACCTTCATGAAGTAGTAAAAACTCTTCACTTAATAAAATATCATTACTTACCTTTTTGTAACCAAAGGATTACTATAAAACCCATATAAAGAACACATAACATATAAAGGTAACTTGGGACATAAACATACTTAAGTGGAATAACCATACGGTCGACTTCCACACATATCACTTAATGGAATAGCCATTCGGCCAACTTCCATACATACTTAATGGAATAGCCATACGACCGACTTCCATACCCAATGCATTGGAGGTTATAACGTAGCCACTCATCTTGGTATTCATGGCACCACCCGTCATATGGTTTATCACGTAACCACCTGTCAAATGTCCAAGTACCAATATAAAATCATAAAACAAATATAATGGAAAGAAAACATTTCCACACTTTGATCACAATATATCACATAAATATATTGACATAAAAAATCCATTTTGAAAACCATTTTCAATACCAAAATACATAAAAGAGTATATGGTATTTATTTCATTTTAAAAAAAACATTACGGCTTGCTCAGGAAGCCAAGACCAAATAATACTCGCGGCAGCGGAAAAGGTCGTTGTCACCGCGTACGTTAAAAGAAACATTCCTTTTTTTCATTTTGTAAAACGCTTCGTAGAGAAAGATTCCTTTTGTATAAAAGTAAAAGTCAAAGGGGTTTCTACACCGTATAAAATAAAGTTGTGTATAAAATGAAATATGCCTCAATGAAAGGATATTGAGACGAAGTCCCTTACCTCGGGTCCGACTTGACTCGACCGTTCTTTAACGTCCTGAATAATAAACTTGAGTTAATTTATATTTTCTTAAGAACCTTTGTCAAGTTAATTATTCCTTTTATATCACTTATTTCCATGTTATAAACATTATGTAATCATTTAAGTTAATAATGTTTGCTTTGTCGATATTTGGTTCTTAAGTCGAAAGTAGACTTCTTACAATTAAATGTTGTTTGTGTGGTCAAAGGTTCTTTATATCCAGAATGACATTCCTGATGTGGATATCATATATATCATATATATCCAGCATATAAATGTATTTATAATATTACATAATCATTTAGAGGTAAGAAATGAAATTCACCGTTCATGGAGACGGTAAGCCATACGTACGCATGAACGCCGCTTTCATTTCATTGTCATATTAATGGAATTAAAACTAAAATAGAGGTATGTATATTTTAATTCCAGAATTATATTCCTAATTTATATGTATCATTCATCATATATATCCATTAGATACATGTACTTTTAATAGTACATTACATTTGGGGATAACAAATGAAATGCACCGTTCATAGAGACGGTAAGCCGTACGTACGCATGAACGCTACTTTCATTTATATCTCATACTTTAATGGAAAGAAATAATAATGATATAGAGGTATATTATAATTCCAGTGTAACATCAAATATAATAACTTTAAATCCATCCTTTATACGACCCACATATGGCATTAACGAATCACATCACTTTGAGGGGGCGGTAGTCCGCACTTCCAAAAATGAAATTATCGTGTTACCCATAATGGAAACCATAAAGGTATTCCATAAACGAAAAATACATAAGCTTAAGTAAATCATAAACATATTATATATCATATATAAATATAGTGACATCTTAATGGCGACCTTTGAAGGTGTTATATGAGCGTTGAACAATCATCGTTTCGTGAGGCAGAAATTCGCCATCCACAGAAACAGTATGTTATTTAACCATTAGATGAAGTTGTGTGTATGTGTAGCTCTAATCCTTATTATAAAAACATCCTAGTATATTTTAGATACAGGAGTTGTTACAAAATAAAGTAATAAAATGAGTTTAGGGGGTTGGAGAAGCAAAATAAAACAAAAGAGCACAAGTGAAGATGTTACCTTAAAATTGGGTAACTCCCTGTGGTTTGAACCAAAAAGGTTTATTGAAGAGCATACTGCCTAAGTTAAGGCTTCTAGGATGAGGATAGGGATTTTTAGAGACAAAATGATCAGATCTTAGACGAACCAAAGACTTGAGAGGTGTGGGTAAGGTGGTAGAGGTGGGGGCCTTTTATAAGAGGAGAGGAGGGGCACTCTTGGAAAGTAAACAAAAATTACTTTATTTTAAAATGATTTTCGGATTTAAGAGGTCCAACATTGATATAATTCGAGGATAATGTGATAAGAGTTCTAAATCCACCCATACAATAGGTTTTTGACATGTTTAGGTCCTAGATGTTGCATTATCTTTCCATTTTTTTTTAATCGTTAAATAGTGAGGTCATCGCTGCATCATCGTGATATCATAGAGAATTTAATTTATTTAATGTATAAAAATTATAAAAAAAAATACTATGATGTAGGAAATCGTTTTATCTTTCCAATTAATATTTATAGTAATAAATATGACTTGTAAAACCACATGTAAAAATAATTTTAGTAAAACAAATCATGTTTGTGACATTTTTATTTTAACTTTAAATAAAAGGCATAAATGTCATTATCAAACCCAAGTGGCTCCATGGGGTACTAAAAATCGACCCATGGATTGTCTTGGTCGGCCATAACTCATAGAATAGGGTTAGGAAAAGTTTCAAGATATTTTCATTTAATTATAATATCATTTTTACCTTAAATCACACTAATTACCTTTAATCGCGATTAATAAAACTTAAAAGTTACTTTTCATCAAAAATTATTTTCATCCCATTGAACCACATTTTACTTAACAATTAAAATAATTTAAATTGTATTTTTGAAATTCAAAACACAAAAGTGGTAAAGTCCCATTTAAATGAAAAATCAAATTTTGTAACCACCACTTTGTGGTTTCACTATTCATTAAAAATTGATGTTTTTCAGAAAAATACCAAAAATTCACCCTAAGATATATTTGATATTTTGAATTCAAAAATCATGTCTATTTTACCAAATTCATAACATAAAAGTTTCATTAATTAATTTTATAATTAAACCCTGTTGTTAAAACAAATAGCGTGTTTTTATGAAACAATAAGTATCAAAAGATTGACACCAGTTTAAGTCCAATATCAAAGTAAAATTAATTCCAATTACCACTATTGTATTAAATGGTAAAAATATATTCTAATTTCACTTAAAAACCAATTCAAAAGATTATCTAATCATCTTAATAAATTAGATTAAAAATAGGTTTTGAATTAAAATACAACATTTTAAACTATTCATTGAAAAATGAACTTTATCGGAAAAATACCAAAAAATCACACAAAGTAAAATTTGATGTCCCGATTCTAAAGAAGAGTTTTATTTGGTCCAATAGAATCTATAAGAGTGACCAAAACTATATTTAATGATGGTTCTCCATCAAATGTTGATAAGTGGACCTGTCATGAAAATTAGAGTATATAAGCCTAAAATTGAATTCTTTTCGTATTTTAAGCCTTTATCCTTTATTAGATAAAATTAAAAACATTTAACAAACATATATAATCATATTTTAGTTATTTCTATCCATTCCCGCCAATACAACGGCTACGTGTTAACTAACATTTAAAATAATATTATTTTATTACTAGTGTGCAACGTACGATTTCAAAGAAACTCTTTGTTGCGTATCAGGTACGCTATCGAACATAGCAACCCCTTTAAAGTAAAATGAATATTTAATTTGTAAATATTAATAAATATGAAAATTATTTATTCTTTATTTACATGGGATGTTACAATAATTTTGTGTCATAAAAGTGTGGCACCATCATAGGTATATAAACAATTTCATATGCTAATTTTAACTACCCAGACCATAAAATCATAATGAATCATGCCTCAAAAATTATTTTCCATACTGGATAAGGAATATTCACTTTGTTATCATAATTGATCAAGCACATTTATTTGTTTCCTATAATGGATCAAGTACATCAAATTGTTTCCCAAAATGGATCAAGCCCATCAACTTGTTTCCTATAGTTATATTGTGAGATATAAAACTTTTCCAAATGCATGGTAGGGATATATAATTATTGTCCCACCCATCACATATTGAAAATCATATATATATATATATGGAAAAAAATTATTAATCATTCACTATATAATCACATCATAACTCGGGCAAAGAAAATGAGTTAAACAAGCATTTATCAATTCATCACAGCATACCCCAAGAAAAATAAATGGGATTAGTAAACATATTATCATAATAAATACAAATCCACAAAATAAATTTTAACGGTGGTATTATTAGATCATACCCCTTGTAAAACATAATTAACATCAAAGGATGTAATCATAGATGATAATTCCTTTTAAAGAATCTTATGAATATTTCCTGGGGAAGATAACCATTTCACTTTGAAATCACATATTTGAAATATAAAAATTTCCAAAATATTAAGTAAAATATTTTCATTATAAATAACCATTAAAAGTTTCAAATTAATATTAAAATAATTGATATTTCATGATGGAAAAAAAGTATTCTCATATTGTCTATTCTAAAAACATTTCTATTACACTTTTCTAACAAATAAAAAGTGATTCACTTGAAAAAAAAAATTATTCCTTTGAAAAAAAATAAAAAATAAATCATTGATAAAAATGAATTTGAATAATAATATTTTAATATTAAAACATTTCTGAAAACCTTTTATGGAAAATATGGACATATAAGAAAAATTACTTTTGACTGGTTAGTAAAATATAGTCGATTTTCTTTAAAAACATTTATTCGATCACTTGAGAACATAAAGTGAGGAAAATAAAAGGAAAAAATGTATTCTATAAAGAAAAACATAGGATGATAAAATTAAATGGATTTATCATATAAGGATCATATAATTTCCTAAATGTAAATTCAAGAATAAAAATCCCGATTTAATTGGAATGAAATCGAAATCTTTTACCTCAAGAATCTTCCTTCTTCATACGTGTTTGAAAATACTATATAATAAAAATAAATTTATTATAAAATTGTTATATAACCACACTAATATCTATTATATAATTAATTTTTTACTTATGACATCTTATCACCCATTTATTAATAATTCATTATTATGAATCATAATTCTAAGTGATAACTGCTCTGTTTTTCATAAATGTTTCGGTTTGAAAATCCCTATATTTATACATTGATCTTTTTTGTATTATATAAATAGATTTAATCATGATATAAATATCATTTATTTTCATTATATATATATATTTATAGTCATCTATAAAGGATAGAAATAGAAAAATAAATTACACTGTTCATGGAGATGGTAAGTCGTACGTATGCAAGAACATTATTTTCACTCTTCAACATATGTAATGAAAGAAACTTAAATTATAATTCACCTATATAGAATCATTATAATATCATATATATCATATATACTCATTAAATCTTCCCTTTTTACCATCTAAGTAAAATAAAAATGAAAAATAAATCACATCACTTTGTGCAGGTCATAGTCTATACTTATGCACAAGAGACATTATTGTTTTCTAATGTATTAGAAGGTAATAAGTTATAAGTGATAATTTAATTAAAAATAATAATTTTTTAATAAATATAATATATAAATATTAAATCCATTATAACAATTTCCCATGAAATACGGTGGTCAAATGTAAATTGTATAGCTATGTGGAGATAGTAAGTCATATGTACGCATGAGCAATACCTTCTCTTATCATTGGATTGAAATACGGGTGGATAATGTTTATTAAATAAGAATAATAATATTTAAATATATTTATGATACTGAAGTTATTATTTATGATAAAAACCATATCTTTATAGGAGATAAAGAATAGTTGAAAAAGAAATTGGTCAGCTAAGGTGATGACTACTTCTTTGAGAGAACCCCTTTAGATCTCCACTTTAGGATCCCAGGGTTGCTATTTTGGGAGTACCATAACCACTAGAATGTAGATAAGGATTGTTTTTGTGGGACTTTGGTATATCTTAGTAGATATATATGTCTCAAAATATATAATTAAGGGGAGGAAGTTCACTTTTATAATTGAGGTGAGGGGAACTTTTTGAATTTCTAAAAATATTAAATTATAATAAAGTCATTCTCAATATAAATTATTATAAATGTAAATATATTAAATTATTAGATTTTATAAAGGTGAAATACCATAATTATATAAAATTTGGACTATTTTAAGTGGTATTTTAAACCATATTTTTGGTTTGACCCTATAGATAACATATTTTAACATTAACCATTATAACAACTTTCTTACTCTTAAAGGTTTATAATTTTATTTATAAGTTTATAATTTCATAAAAAAATTAAAATGAAATAATTTTAAACCATATCATATCCCATTTATCCTCTTTTGAAATTTTTATTTATTATAATGATTTTAATAAAATATTTTTTTGATAAAATATCATTAATGTCAATTTTGAAACTATTCATTTAATTTGACTTAAAAGACATAATGAAAAGATTAAAATATAATATAATCCTTTAAAAACACTAATATGTAATAATAATATGTAATTTTTTGGAAAACTTAAATAAATCAAATTACATCACTATTAATATATTTAAAAATATTTATTTAATTTTTCTATTAATTGAATAAATATTGCATCGGTGTTGAATAAGAATTTAAAGTGAATATATAATTTATAAAAATTGGAAATAAATTTCCACCACAGTTATAATTTTCTTATTCAAAAAATAGTATTTTATATTCATTCATAAATTTATTTTATCCATATCTTGACACATAATATATATTTAAAATTAATTGAATGATATTTTGTATTATTTTTTGATATAAATACCAAATAGATCATTTTCATCAAAAATATTAAATTTTAAAAAATAAATATTAATGTGATAAGTTTATAATTACCATCATATGATACTAATTTTAATTAAATATTATGGCCTTTTAGTTTATTTTTATCGTATATTAACCTAATTTACACTTTAGTGAGGTAATAAATTTTACCATGGTTACTATTTATATAAGGTAAAAAAAGGGGACAATTTACTGAATTTTATACTCAGTATTAAAAATATTAAATAACACATAATTCTAATAATTAAATTTTAAATTAAACCCACCAAACTTGATGAAAACAGTTTTAAAAATATGCCTTTTATATAAAAAATAGTTTTATGATAAATTTGATTATATAATAAATTAAAAAGAATATTAATATTTTATTTTTAATCATTGTAAACTATTTATATTTTAAAACATATAAAAAATATAATTTTACTATATTACTTTTTTAAAATAAAATACATTTTTCAATAAAAATATATATTTTACTATTCTTTGAAAAATAAAACATTTCAAAAAAATCTGAAAATTTTAACATAAGATAGTTTTGAAGTGATGATTAAAAAAATGATATCCTTTTACTAAATAAAATTTCCAAAATTTCTATAATGTTATTATAATATTCTATAATAGAAAATAATGAAAACCATTTTTGAGGAAAATACATTTTATAGCATAAAAGGAAGTTGCTAAAAATTTAGTGATTATTCCTTAGGAATTAAAAAATAAATTTTCATTGATTTATAATTACACAGATATATATATATATCATAATATGGTTAATCATTTTTATAAACACCAATTTAATGGAAATGTTATAATGGTCCAATTTAAATTATAATATTTCAATGTTCCTTTAAACTTGATGTTTCATATCATGTACAATATCGAACATAATGTTTTTTAAATTATCTGGGTGTTACACAGACCCCGTTGGATGCCCTTAAACCAAAAGTAAAGGAAAAATAAATTACTAAACTCGACCCCTGTATATTATAATGTTACGAGGAGGAAGAAAATATTATATAATCCAAATATGAACAACAGTTGGAATATAAAGTAATGTAATGTAGTCCTAATCATTTCATCTCAAATCCATGAAGGAATGAATCCCTTGAGAAACTAGAGATTCTTGGGATATTGAAAATTTCATAGTTTCTATAGTAGATAGACCAGTCATACATCATATCTAATGGAAACTAAGGGGTGCCTAGTGGGTCATGATACATGATGCATCTGATCATCTAAACCTCTATAAATTTTATATCATCACTGCAAAGATTTAAAGGTGGACTCACTCCTTGTTTATGTATGAATGTATTTTTAGTATGTTAATATACCCAATTATCCACAACTACCAATACCATGAAGCCATTTTATAAAACCATAAGGAATTCAACACATATACCAAGGATATATGTTGTCTAATTATGTATTAACCCCCACTACCATAGCCACATAGGCTAAAAGAAAACCCACATTCTAACCTAGAAACTGAAGCGGGGGAATTAAACCTATTTAAGGGAAAGGTATCAATTGAGGGTTACAACCTACCTTAGTAAAAGACCCATGCCTCGAGTATCATGCAACAATTGGGGGAATGGTCTAATTTCACAAATAGAATTCCAGAACCTTGAGTAGCACATAAAAAGCACATCGAATATGGGGGTAGCACACAATAGGTAAAAGGAAGAAAATTTAACTCCACCAACAATATTTGGATCATGTTCCTTATTGAATATAACTCAATAGATGAGGGATAAGTACAAAATTTAATGAATGATCCAATTATTATTCCGGAATCCAATCACTTTCCCTATAGAGATAAATTCAAGAACTACCAATCACTCCTCAAAATGGAATTTAATAGAAATAAAAACACACCACGGTGATCCAAATAAATTCTCATGATTGTATATTTATTTTTCCAAATCAAATGTCTGGTGAAAAGGGTTTCAAAAACACTACATGAAGTAGAAATTAGGCCATGTAATGGGCCCTAGGTATGCCATATTGAATGTTGGGGGTGGATAGTTGCATCATGTGGGTCATGTGGAATCCCACACATGTTACATATTGCTAAAATATGGTATCCATGGAAAAATAATGTCTTCCACTCATACACCATTGTGCCTTGGGTCCCAATAAGTGGACTCACCTGAACAGATAAAGCCTTCCTAGATGGATGCCTAAAATAATTGGCATACCTGCCTTCTACGTTGAAATTGTGTGACCACCCAATTCATGGGGATACATTTTCAAGCACTAATTTTTGGTGGTTATCCCGCCCTCATTTCCTATGGATCACACTCATGGGCCTTAAATCGTATTTTTGGTTAGTTATCATCGTGTGTTGTGTTATAACAATCATAGCCACTACCTCTCCATATCTTGGAGATCCACCCCAAACCTCCTTCCACACTGCTATATTCCTTGTGGTTGAATTTTGTTAATCTAGAAATCTTATGTCATCCATCACACTTAAACACTTCCCACACTAACCAACCTTGCTCATGTTATCCTCCATTCCACTCACGAGCCTCCATCTTTCCCTCTCACTATGCATCGCTACTATATTGTGTATATATATCCATCAATCTACTTACAACCATTAGACACATCTTGGGTCAACAAGTCTTTATGTTGACAATTGAGGGAAGAAAAGAGAGTGGTAAATAGAGGGGAGGATATGGGGAAAAGATATCATAAGAGGGAGGGAGAGAAATATCAAGAGAGAGACTTAATAATGAACTATTTCTTCATCAATATACCATTGGGATTGAATAAAAAAACTAAATAATAATGAAATTATTATAACCTAGAATAACCATAGCGCTTTGGATTAAATCCATGAATTCAGGTTCGATAATTAAATTTTGGATAAGATAAAATATATGGGTAATCATGAATATTAATCATGGTGGATGATCATGAAGAAGTTATCAACAATTAATTGATATTCAAATTGACTATTTTGATAAATAGATTCATGAAGGATGGGGAAAAAAATTAAAAAATCCCTACCACATGGTTGAATCATTATTTAATGAATATCGTGTTTTTCTCATCATCAATACAAAGAGTGGTGATTTGATTTCTTCTAAAATCCCCACATTTATTAGTAGTCCCAAATACTGGGGTTCATGAGGATACCCCTAAGATTTGGAGATAATTAATCATAAATCAACATGATGCCTTGGTCAATGATTTTAATCTGAATATATATATTATTTAATATAATTTCTCCTTTTCAATAAAATCATTCTATCCAAATGGTCAAACCCCAACCACAATGATGAAATAAAAATTTATAACATCCTTAAGATGAATTCCATGTTCACGACACAACCACATTCTCAGTTTTTTCCACTTAAATTCTTGTTTATGATATATAATAAATTAATAATAAATATATGCATGTGAACAAGAAATAATATATTTTATTTAATATGTTATTATCTAGACCCTGTAATTCTCTCAACCTTGAACCGTATCAGGTTAGGGGTAAAAACCATACCATATAATTATAAGAACCATTATATTGTTTATTAGAGGTTGTATGCTTGGAAAAATTTACAATTTTACACATAGAGTGGTTATAATTCTATAAAATTATATGATTAATTAATTCATGACAAAAAATAAATTCAATAAACTCTTTTATACTTCATAACCTAATACCCAAAAATAAATATACCCTAATATAATGCCAACTGATATGAACTATGATTAACTTAATTATTTCATATATACTTCTTATAATTCAATCATTACATCTCACAAAGAAACACATAATATCATAACCCAAAGGATTATTTTATTTGTAAATTAGTTACATGATATTATTATTATTGAAACCAAGTCCTTTCATAGCTGGGAGATAAAAATGGGTATATTTTATGTTTTTAGTCAATCAAAAATAGGTTTATGGGGGATTTTCCAAGGCAAGTGATCTTACAGTACAATATAGATATAATGTTGACGGGGGAATCATTTCATAGTATTTTCCAAATTTTTGTATTAATAATCATAAATAAGGACATATCTTCATGGAAGGTGGGTTTTCATGGATTATCCTGTATCAAATATTGTAAAGGAATGAGTTTTGGAAAGACTAAATTTCTTGAAGGTTGAGGTTTGGGAAGATATGGAGAATTATGAACAACCATTATAAATGGAATGATGGGATGACGACAAATCTACATGACTATGAGAATGTTTAAGAAAGGTTTAAATTTCAATGCTGATTCATGAATGAAATATATTCACAAAAATAAATTTGGAGGTTCATGAAAAATACACTCAGATCTTGGAATCTTCGTGAAGGTATGTTCCTATAAATAAGCATCTACCACTAATTCATTTCGTGTGAAAAGAATTAGTGAAAATGATGAAATGATCGGAATTCATTAAGGATAAGATCTTCACAAATCAGGAATTCAATGTGAGCTTGAGCATTTTGAAAAGACTGTACTTGTCTTGACAGGTGCTTAAGTATCTTGGAAGAGTAGTTTTGTGTTGACAGGGTATTCCATGATGTCTTAGAGCATTGTGAAAGAAATTTTCTTCATGAAGGTTGTGAGCTTCATGAAGGTGCTTCATGAACTATATTATTGAACATTCAGTTTAAGTGAATAGTTCTTTCAATTGCATCAACTCAGAACTATAGTTCAAGATGAATATCATTCTATTTGGAGAAAAGACTAAAACTCTAATCAAATAAAGTAGCCTTCATGTCATTAAACTAATTAAAACTTCACCCAAATTAGTGTTCTAGGGGGAGTTAGTGTTAGTGTTCCAATGGAGGAATTATTTTTTCCCGAAAATATTTGTAAGACAGTGTTCTTGGCATATAGTGATAGTGTTCAAACTTTTTTATTCCATAATAAATAGTGAATCTTAGTGGATTTAGGTATGACCGACACACTGTTGGTGTATTGTAATGACCTAATCATTTATGAATAAAATTCCCTTTATTTAAATTTCTTATGGATATAGAAAACACTTGAAATAATTTTTTTATTGGGGTTAAATGACCATTAAGTATCATTATCTTTGATAATATAGTCAGTGAATAGTGATCGCATGACTGATACAAATATAATGTTTTTTAAATAAAACTTTTGATACAGACAAAGGAGTGGATAACCTCATCTAGTAGACTTGGGCCAAACGAAGATCATTTTTCATAGATCGAAAAGGAGGTATCGTCACTGGGGGTTTTCTCCTAAAAAATACAAATATGAGCTTCAACACGTTAAGATTTAACGGAATCACTTATGGGAGAAGTTCAAGTTAATAGAGATTACCACTCAATGGATGTTATCTAAGCCGCCCCAAGAATCGGTCACCATCGCACACCATACCCTTAGGTCTTATGAAGTGGTTATAAGGGGTTATGAAATAGAGAATTAGTTAATTATTGTGTAATCCCTTTTATAAATAAAATTCATATTCCATCAATTCTTTAATAAGAATAGTCTTTCTTACAAAAATTATAAATTTGATAAATTTATTTTTTGGGTAAAGTGGTTCTTTTTATAAATATATAAATTATTATATTAAACAACGGTTTTATTAATAATTTTATTATAATAGTGTTATAATAAAAATTATTTTAATTATAAATAATGATTATATTTGTTCCTTATTGCTTTTACTCTATAAATGATTAAGTATTCACTTTGATAAGCATTATATTTTTTACGATAAAACTATAATTGTATTATTAACTAAAGAATTTATTTTAATGAATTGATGAATTTTTTGGAATAAATAATATTTTAAAGAAATATTATTATTCTATAATTTTTATTAAATAAAAATGATCGATTGAATTTTATGAACTCTAATTTAATTTTACTATCTATTTCACATATAAATGAATAGCTTCCACTTTCTCTCTCATCAACCAAATTTATGAATTTCCATATGACATTGTTATGCTTCCGAAATTGTACTATGATTTTCCAACACAAAATCATCCTATAGTGAATACCATAACAATTTATCTATAAACTTTATTCAACTTTATTCATATATACTTATTTAATGGTATTTACACATATGTATTCTATATTCTTTGATAATGGAATAAATGATGATTTTGAATGAATCCATGTTATATGATCTATGTGGCACAATTAAGAACAAGATTAAAATGCTCATGAAGGGTGTGCCCAGATATCACTCCAATGCATTGGGTAATGTTTAATATATTGATACGCCATGTGAAATTTGGCTTTACTAGTTCTAATTCATGTGAAATTAGGTTTTAATCATGATAATCCATGTGCAATAAGCCTTTTCTCATGCCAATATCATGTTGTATGTTTTTGCTACATTTCCATGTTATGATAATCATGATATATCATGCCTTTATGTTTATGTTTCTATTATGGTCCATTTATATTCCTATTTCCTAACATATATTTTATTCCTCATTTTATTCCTTGTTTACTCCCTTACTAGGCTTTTAATATGTCCCTTTTCTTATGTATGCCCTCAGGTTATCCCATGCAATGATAAGTATGTAGGAATATAGTGCTCATGTAAAAGAATTTGTCAATAAATATGATATATGTTATGTCTTAACTTTTCATGTAATGTTCCAAAGATCCGAATACACTAGACCTCTCGATCATATGGATAGTATTAAGTGTATGTTTATGTAATAAATATAGATTAAGTGTGTAATAAAGAGTAGGGTTGTTATAGTTGGTATCAAAGGATAGGTTTAGTTATTTTTGGGATTTGGGTTACAAAACTCAAGTGAAATCCATAGGGATAAGAATGAGTATAAGAAATTAATCCCTAAATTTTGGTGAGTATAGAGTAAGTGGTTTATCAATAAAATGCATCCCTGTCTAGATATTAACAAGTAGATGTGGCTCTAGGACATATGTATCTTGGGGTAAAACTCGAAAACACTGGTTTGAGCGAGACTTGAATGATAACTGGTGCAAAAAAATGGGCCTTACTTCACTCTTGGTTCAACACTCCCAGGGTATATTCTTTAGTAAATTGATAAGCTTAGTATGAACCATTATTAAGGGAATAAAAAAATTCCTTTAATAATATATATTGAGAAGTAGATCATGGAATACCTTGGTTGAATCCTATAAATTCATATGTTATAGAAATAAATTTAATTTATAAGTTGTCCTTTTTTCATTGGATTACCCTTTATGAGTTTAATTGTTTAGAATACCAACCCCTATTTTTTTATTCTATCCAATGGTTGGTAATATGAGGACTCGAGCAAACAAACAATGTGAAGATCAATGTGATGACTATTCTAATGATATACTCAGTCTGATGGGACATGGAATCACAAAGTATGTCACAATAATCTCTCAGTTATCTCATGTTTTGAATACAAACATTGGTCAAGAGGAACTTCCACCCCCCCCACCAGAAAAAACAATCCTCAATCAATTCCTTCATGAGATAAAGGCCTCCTACTTTCAATGGATCATACGATCCTTCAATCACTAAACAATGGATCAACTACATTGAGATGATCTTCTCCATCCTTGAATGTCCCGAATAAGAGTAGGTTCTTCAAGATGCTTATCATATGGGTCTTGAAGCAGATCAATGGTGTACATTGATCAAAAATATGAAGCCTAAGGAATAGATCAAGGTGTTATAATGGAATTATTTCTCTGAATTGTTTTCAATAAATATTTTCCTTGTATCCTCTGAATTAATATAGAAATATACTTCCTTGCCCCAAATAAAAATTACAGTGAATTATTCAAATCATATAAGGAAATATTTACAAGGATTTCATGATACACCAATTTATTTATCATTACCCCTGAATTAAAGGTTTACCACTTCTTTAGTGGACTATAACCTAGCCTACGGAAAGCCCTAGCGATCCATGACTTTGATATCTATGTGAAACTTTTCTGATGTGCCCTCAAAGTCAAAATAGAGATCAATGAATCTCAGGGGTATCATGGGGATAAGTAGATGAAAATGGAATTTAATTCTAGCTATCCAATGGATAAATCCAATGGTGCTAAGAAATTACAGCACCCCACTTGCCAAAGGTGCAGAAATAAGCACCCCAAAAATTTACCGAAGGGGCAAGGAAATGTTTTAGGTGTGGAAGAGAAAGGAACCTAACCAATAGTTTTCGGTAAGAAAAACTTGATTCTCTAATAAAGGATAGGAATTCTCCGTTCGACCTTCAATTTATTGTTCATTGCTAAAACTGCAAAGAACATGGAACATTGAGAACTATATCTCTAAGCCAAGGGTATTTGGAGGTAGCTAACAACCTCCAAGGCAGTAAGGGAGTGATTTTTCCCTCACCACTACTTAAGTGAATCCTGAAAAAGAAGTGGTGATAGGTACTCTAGTCATTTATTCTATAATAGTGAATTTAATTTTTCATTCTCATTCTATTAATTCTTTTATATCCTAAATGTTTAGTAGAACAATCGAAACACCACCACAAATCATTAATGTAGAGATGCCTATGGGAATCACAAATGGGAAATTATTGCATCCCATTAATATAACTCCTCCCCAGTCACAATTTAAGGATTAAACTTCCTATAGAACCTGATCATACTCCCTATGGAGGAATTTGATACAATTCATGACATGGATTGGCTTTCATTATATAAATCTAACTAAAATTTCCATGAGAGGGAAATCACACTCCATATAGAAAATCAAACCCCGATTCTATACAACTGTAAGGAGGAGGATGAATCTTCCTAAGTACCATCATATCAAGTGTAGATATTACTTTTCTATGAGAACATGTTTCTTGATCAGAAGATTGTGCCTAAGGAAAAAACCACCCTCGAAGACATGCCTATTGTGAGGGAATTTGTTGATGTGTTTCCTGAGAAATTGTTTGGTCTTCATCCTAAAAGAGATGTTGAATTCTCGATTGATCTTATACTGGGGGAATTATTAATATCCGATAATCTATATAGAATGGTTATTGTGGATCTTGAGGAGATAAAGAAACAACAATAGGAGAATATGGATAAAGGGTTTATACGACCAAGTGCTCTAGAATGAGGTGCACAAGTCATATTCATCAAGAAGAAGGATGGGTCAATGCACATTTGCATTGATTATTGTAATAAAAAAAATAATGATAAAGAACTAGTATTATCTGCCCTAAATTGATGACTTGTTTGATCATCTACGTGGAACACAACACTTCTCCAAGGTCGATATGCGGTTGGGATATTACAAAGTAAGGGTGAAGAAGGAGGATATCCTCATGACTGCTTTTTGTACAAGATACAGGCACTATGAATTTGTAGTAATTCCGTTCAGACTCACTAATTATCTATAAATATTCATTTACTTGATGAATAGATTCTTTAGAGATTACCTAGAAATTTTTTTCACAGTCTTCATTGATGATATTCAAATATACTCTAAAAACAAGGAGGAGCATGAGAAGAATCTAAGCACTGTAATAACGACCCAGCGAAAGGAGAATCTCTAAAATTACAGCAATTGTGAGTTCTGGTTGAAGTAAGAATCATTATTAGGTCATATCATCAGAATAAATGGGATATCTATGGATCCCTCTAAGAGAAATGCAATTGAGGGATGGACAAGGACAACATCTGTGACGGATATGCATATATTCCTTGGGTTAGATAGATATTTTTGCTGATTTGTGAGAAGTTTCTTATGATTGTCAATACCTCTTACCAAGCTAACTCAGAAGGAAGTAAAGATTGTTTGTAATATGAATTCAAATAGATCATTAAGGATTTGAAAATAAATATTATCACTAAACATGTTTTCACACTAACCACAAGTGGGTAACTTTTTGAGGTATTTAGTGATGCTTCGAAGAGGGGTCAAGGTTGTTTGTTGATTCAAAATGAAAAATTCATTGCCAATACTTCAAGGAAATTTAAATTTCATGAGTAGTACTATCCAACACATGATTTTTAGTTGGTTGTATTAATCTTCACTTTGAAAATTTGTCTATATTACCTATTTGGGGAGAAGTGTGAAATATATATGAATCACAAAATCCTCAAGTATATATTCACACCGAAAGAGGTGAATATGAGCCAATGAAGATGGTTAGAGCTGATCGAAGACTATTACTGCTCAATCCATTACAATTATAGGAAATTGAACAAGGTAGTGGATGATCTTTGTAGAAATGACCCAATGCTTCTATCATTGATGAGAATTGAAAAGGATAAAATCCTCTTAGATTTGATGGATATGGACATGGAAATCAAAAAGAAGGAAACATTATCAATCCTTTCACAAATGATTTTTCAACTGTTGCTTTTGGAAAGGTTAATGGGTACTCAAAAAGATTATGTGGAAATTCAAAAGAAAGTGGAAACTATCAAAAAATGGAAATCCTCGAATTTCAATGTTAATAAAGAAGGAATTGTGAGATTTGGGTCCAAAGTATATGTTCTATCAAATTTGGAGTTAAAAAAAGAACATTTGGATGATGTACATAGTTCGGATTTATTCATTCACCCAAGAAACACAAAGATGTATTGAGATCTCAGAGATAATTAATGGTGGGATAACATTAAGAAAGATATCACTAAGTATACATAAAATTACCTGGTATGTCAGCAAGTGAAGGATGAGAGGCAGAAGTCTAAGGGGATGATGCAACCATTACCCATACCAACATTGAGATGGGATACCTTAACCATGGACTTTGTCACTGGAAGTCCAAAGACATCGAAAGGAAACAATGATATCTGGGTTATTTTGGATCATCTTAGATCAAATACACAATTAACTACAATTCGATAGGATTTCTCATTGGATCAATTGAAACGAATATAAAAGAAGTGGTAAGGCTTCACGTTGTACCACTATCGATTATATCTGATCGACATACATGATTCAGTTCTATGTTATGGAAGAATCTCCAAAATTCTCTAAATACTGAGCTAAACTTAATTATGGATTATCATCCAAAGAAATATAGCCAATCCGAGTAGACAATCCAAACACTTGAGGACATGTTAAGAGCATTCTCAATGGTCTCCAATGGAGTATGGGATCAACAACTTCCTCTAGTTGAGTTCTCTTACAAAAACAGTTTCCACTCAAGCATCCAAATGAATCTTTATGAAGCCCATTATGTGAAGAAGTTTAGAACATAGGCATGTTGGGATGAATTTACATAGTGAAAGCTTCAAGGTTCCAAAATGATCAAAAATTGTGTAGAAGGTTAAGACCATCCAGCTGTACATTAAAGCTATTGAGATTCAACAAAAAAACAATGATAATAAATGTCGACAAGGCCTATAGTTTGATGTTGGAGACATGGTATTCCACTGCATTTCCCCATAGATGAGAGTTATGAGGTCTGGGAAGAATGGAAAGCTTAGTCCAAGGACATCATCCCTGTTGAGATCCTTGATCATATCAGAGTAGTGTCCTATAGACTAGCACTCATGCCATACTTGTCTCAAGTACATGATGTATTCCATGTATCACTCTTGGGGAAGTACATACCTGACCCATCACATGTACTCAATCCAGAGGTGGTGTCATTGGAGAATGACCTCTCTAATGAAGAGAAGCCTATGATGATCTTAGATCGTAGAAAAAAATTTCTATGAAATAAGATGATGCCCCTCATCAAGGTGTTGTGGTGAAAACACAAGTTTGAAAATGAAACATGGGGACCTGAGGAAGTAATAAGGCATAGTTTACCTCATCTATTTTACTGTGGTAAAAGGAAATTTTGAGGGTGAAATTTCTTAAGGGGGGATTTTGTAATTACTCGATCATTTATGAATAAAATTACCTTTCTTTTAATATATTAAGGATATAGAAAACAAATGAAATCTTTTTTTATTGGGTTTAAATAATTGTTAAGTATCATTAACATTGATAATATAGTCAATGAACAGTGATCACATGACTGATATTAATATAAGGTTTTAAAAAATCCTTTTGACATGGACAAAGGAGAGGATGGCCTCATCCAATAATCTTAGGTCATACGAAGCTCATTCTTTGAAGCTCGAAAATTAGGTTGTATCACTGGGATTTTCTCTTGACCAATCCCAAGCTAATATTCAACACGTTAATCTTGAAAGGAATCTTCTATTGGATAAGTTCATGTTAATATAAATTACCACCTGAGCAATGTTATCCGAGCAGGCCCAAGAGTCCATCACCATCACACACCTTACCCTTAGGTATTATGCGGGTGTTATTAGGGGTTATGTAATAGGGTATTAGTCACTTATTGTCTAATCCATTTTTATAAATAAAAGTATTATTCCATCAATTTCTTTACAACAATAGTCTTTCTTAAAAAAATGATAGATTTAATAAATTGGTTTTTCAGGTAAAATGGTACTTTTCAGAGTTATATAAATTATTATATTAAACTATGGTTTTATTAATAATGTTATTCTAATAGTGTTATAAGAACACTCCATTTAATTATAAATGATTATTATATTTATTCCCTATTTATTTACTCTAAAAATGATTAATTATTCAATTTGATAAGAATTATATTTTTTATGATACAACTGAAATTTTATTTTTAATTAAAGAATTTTATTTTGATGAATTAATGAATTTTTAGAATAAATAATATTTTAATAAAATATTAATATTATATAATTTTTATTAAATATAAATGATCATTTAATTTTTATGAAGTCAAATGTGATTTTTATTAAGGTTTATAAATTGTTTTGGTCAAAACTATCAATTTTCAATAAATGAATTATATTATTTTAAAAGTGAAAATTCAAATATTTAGAAAATTATTTTGATAAAATGAATCTTATTTTTGTAATCTGGATGTTTAAATTATCCAATAGTTATTTTTCATGATTTTCTAAGACAATCGAATTTTTGGATAAAAATTAAATATCATACAAACATATAATGAGATTTATGATATCATAATGAAACAATAGTAATATACTATAATAATATAAAAGGTATATTCGGACAATATTTTTTTCCTTTAAGAAATGTGGATTTAGATTTTTTTTTTGATTAATTTTATAATTCCTTAGTTGACCATCCATGAATTATAAAATATTTTAATATTTAAAAATGATTTCATTAAGAGTGTGACTCACCTCCAAATAAGAAAGCCTAATATTTTAAAATGATAAACCCTTGGATTTATAAAATATTTTATTCCACTCCCCTTTGGCAGAAATCATAGGAAAAAACCATTGGATGATTTGTGGTTTTTAATATTTTAGTGTGTAGTGTCCAAAACCTAAATAACAAATAATTCCCCCTCCTTTTCTATATAAACCTAGACAATCTTCCATTCCTCGTCACTCAAACCATTTTTATCTCAGCCACCCTCTGCCTCATAATCCCTATAGTCCTACAAAGGCACCCCAAATCTTTCAAGAAACCTCTCCCAAGCCTTTGCGATCACACATCCATGTAATGGATCTTCCACCCTCCTCTTTTATCAAGCATTTTTTCCATGTTATGTATTTTAATTTATTTTATTACTTTTTTGGGATATGCTATTAAATATAATTCTTACATTCCATTTGATTTATAATTTATGAGATCCCATTTTACTACCATTTATCCTTCTTACGAACCCTTATGTACACCCCTTTCCATGACAAATTTTCGTAAGGGATCCTCACTTTCCTTCCTTTCTCATTTCTATCAAAGTTTCCTTATATTTTTTTACCCTTTTATTTTCAATTAAAAAGTTGGGGTATGATTTAACACCTCAATCATAATTACCTACTTATTATTTAATGATAATAGGACCCTTTCTCTCTCATTAATCCCTCCCATGTACACCTGTTACCATGTCAATGTTTTGTAAGGGATCCTCACATTCCTCCCTTTCTCATTTTTATCCAAGTCTCATTAGGTTTTTATACCCTTTTATTTTGGATTAAAAATATTGGGGAATGATTTATCACCTCCTCCATACTGCACTCTATATTTTTGAATGATGAGAGACTCCTTTCCCTATCATTAATGCCTTTCGTGTACACCTTTTACCATGCCAAAATTTCATAAAGGATTTCTCTCTTCTTATATCCATTCAAGCATTTCTTCTATATTATGCATCTAAATTCCATTTCATATGTTGAGATATTATGTTCCACGATCACCTTACTATATATTTCATGTATAAATTATTAGATACACTATTCTCTCACATCAACACAATTTATGAATTTCCATATGACCTCGTTATACTGCCGAAATTGCACCGCGATTTTCCAAGGAGAAATCATCATGTAGTGAATACCATACCAGTTTCTCTTTCAAGGGAAATAAATTTTATTCAAATATTCCTAATGAATGGTATTTACATGTATGTATTCCACATTCTATTATCATATAATAAATGATGATGTTGAATGAATCCATGTTATATGATCTGTGTGGCACACTTAAGCATGAGATAAAAATGTTCATGAAGGGTGTGACCTAATAACGCTTCAATGCAGTGGATAATGTTTATTGTCATTATGTTCCATGTGAAATGAGGGTTTAGTTATTCTAATTCATGTACAATTAGGTTTTATTCATGATAATCCATGTGCAATGAGCCTTGGCTCTTGCTAATATCATGTTTTATGTTTTTCAACATTTCCATGTTATGATAATCATGTAATATCAAGCCTTTTTGTTCACGTTTCTCTTATGCTCTATTGATATGTCTATTTCCTTACATGTATTGTATTCTTCATTTTATTCCTTTCTTACTCCCTTACTGGGCTATATAGATCACCCTTTTCTTATGTATGTCCTACGTTTATCTCATGAAATGCGAAGTATGAAGGAATTTTTTGGTCTTGTAAAATAAGTTTTCAATAAATATGTTGCATTTTATGTCTTAAGTTGTCATGTAATGTTCCTAATCCCTAAATACACTTTAAATATCGACCTTATATGTGGTATTAAGTCAAATTTTATATAATAAATCATGTTTATGTCTGTAATAAAAAGAGGGGTTGTTATAGTTGGTATCAAAGGATAGGTTTTGTTATATTTGGGGTTAGGGTTATAAAACTCTAGGGAAATCCTTAGGGATAATACTGAGTCTAAGATAATAATCTATAAATTTTTTGGAGTATATAGTATGTGGTTTATCAATAAAATTCATCGCTTTCTATATAAGAAAAAGTAGAGGTGGCTCTAGCATAGATATATCTAGGGGTAAAACCCGAAAACACCAATTTGAGCTAGACTAGAACAAGAACTGGTGCACGAAAATATGCCTTTCTTCACCCTTGGTTTGACACACCTAGGGGATATGATTTGGGAAATTCATAATCTAATTTGAACCATTAAAGGGAATTAAAAAAATCCCATAGGAATATATGTCTGGAAGTATATCATGGATAACATAGATTGATGCCTATATATTCATTTGTTAAGGAAATAAATTTAATATATAAGTAGTCTCTTTTTTCATTGGATTGCCCTTTTTTATAAATAGTTAAAAAAAAATTCCCCTAAAATTCCTTTTATTCTAGTAAATGTTCGGTAATAGGTTTTGTGCTAACCATTGATTCGAAGATCAATGTTATGACTATTCTAATGAGAAGCCTAATCTGATGGGAGCGGGAATTGAAAACTTTTTCATGATACTATCTTATTTAACTCATGTTATAAATAGAAACATGGGTCATGAAGAACATCCAACCCCCCCCCACCCCCAAAGAAATAACAAGCTGTAATCAAGAGCTTCATGAGACAAAGGCCTCCTACTTTCAATGGATCATCTGATCCCTTAATCAAAGAACAATGGATCAACTCCATTGAGATGATCTTCTCCATCATTAAATGTTTAGAATAAGAGAAGGTTCTTCTGGATGCTTATCATATGCAGGGTGAATATGATAAATGGTGGACATTGATAAAAATGTGAATCCCTATAAAGATATCGAGGTGCTTGAATGGAAGGATTTCTGGAAAATTTTATCGATAAATATTTTCCTCGCACCCTACAAATTAATGTGGAAAGGATCTTACTTTTCCTCAGGAAAAAAGACAATGAATCCATAAAGGTTTATGAGGAAAACTTTACAAGGCTTGAAATTTATGAATTTAGATTTATTTTTACCCCTGAATGGTGGTTTGACCACTTATTTGGCGGGATAAATCCTAGCCTGTAGAAAAACTTAGTGATCCGTGACTTGGATAACTATAAGGAAATTTTCTGATGTGCCCCTAAAGTCAAAATGGAGATCCGAAAATCTCAGCGGTATCATGGGGATAAGAAATGTAATTTGTAATTTAATTCTGGAAGTTTGATGGATAAATCCAATGGTTCTAAGAAATTATAGCACCCCACTTTCTAAAGGTGTAGAAAGAAGTACCTCGTAAATTACTTGAAGGGGTGAGGAAATTCTTTATGTGTGGAAGAGAGGGGTACCTGGAAAATATTTGCTGACAAGAAAAATCTGATGTTGCGATAGAAGATACGAATGCTCTATTTGACCCTCAATGCATTGTTCATTTCTACAACTGTAAAGAACCAGGGGACTTTGGGAACCATTTCCTTAAGCTAAGGTTTTTTAAGCAACCAACAAACTCCATGGTTTTAAGGGATTGATTTTTCCATCACTACTACTAAAGTGAATCCCGATAATGAAGTGATGATAGGTACACTAGTTATTCATTAATTAATAGAGAAAATACTTTTTGATTATGGTTATATGCATTATTTTATATCCCAAAAGTTTAGTAGATTAATCCAAACACCACCACCAATCATGGAAGTAGAGATGTCAGTGAGAATGAAAAATGGAGAAATTATTGCATCACATGAATATAACTCCTACCCTATCACAATCTATGGATTGAAATTCTTGGAAAACATCGTCATACTCCATCTAGTATAATTTGATTCAATTATTGGAATGGTTTGGATTTTCATATATAGAGCCCACCAAAATTATAGTGAGAGGGAAATCACTCTCCATATGGCGAATCAAACCCTGATTCTATACAAGTGAAAATAGGATGATGAATCTTCTATAGCACCATCATCTATAGCATGGATATTACTTCCCTATGAGCATGTGTACCTTGCCCAGATGATTGATTCTATGTAAGAATCCATCCTAAAAGACATTCTAATTGTGATGGAATTCGCTGACGTGTTTCCTGAGAAATTTCCCTATCTTCTTCTTAGAAGAGATGTTGAATTATAGATTGACCTTATACCTGGGGAATTACCAAAATCCAAGACTCCTTATGGAATTTATATTTAGACAATGAGGAACTGAGGAAACAACTATAGGATATTCTGGATATAGGGTTTATATGCCCAAGTGCTTCACCATGGATTGAATGAGTCCTATTCTTTAAGAAGAGTGATGGGACAATGCACTTTTCATTGATTATCATGATATCAACAAAATCACAATAAAGAACAAGTATCATCTTCCATGAATTTATGACTTGTTCGGTCAGCTATGTGAAGCACAATACTTCTCGAAATCCAATGAGGAGCATGAGGAGAATCTAAGCACTGTATTATATATCTTGTGAATGGATAATCTCTATGCAAAGTACAAAAAGTGTGTGTTCTGGTTGAAGGATGTATCATTATTGGTTCATATCATCACAAGTAATGGGATATATGTGGATACCTCCAAGACAAATGCAATTGAGGGATGTCTGAGGCCAACATATGGGAATAATATCCTTCGCTTTCTTAGGTTAGGTGGATAGTATTGGCGATTTGTGAGAAATTTCTCACAATTTTAAAACACTCATACTAAGATAACTCATAATGGAGTCAGGTTTGTTAGGAATGGTTAATTGAAGATATCTTTAAGGAGTTTAAAAGAAACCTTATCACTGAGCCCATCCTCACACTACCCACAAGTGGAGAACTTTTCTAGGTACCCATTCATTCTTAGAAAAAGGGTATGGGCTGTGTGTTAATGAAATAAGACTAATTTTTTTCCTATGCTTCAAGAAAATTGAATGTTCGTGAGCATAACTATCCAAAACATGATCTAGAGTTTGTTGTAGTAATCATCGCTTTGAGAATTTGGGGACATTACCACTTTGGGTAGAAGTGTGAAATATATATGGATCAAAAATTCGTAAGTATATATTCACATAGAAAGAGTTGGATATGTTCCAACGATGATTTTTAGGGAGGATAAAAAACTATGAATGCTCAATCCATTACCACCCTAGGAAAGTGAACTACGTGGCGAATGCTCCTAGTAGAAAGGACCAAACTATTCTATAATTGATTAGAATTGAAATGGATACAATATTCTTAGATTGGATGAATATATACCTGGGAATCATAATTAAGGTAACATAATTAATCCTTTCATAAATGATTTCTCAGCCATATCTTTTAGAATGGTTAAAGGATGATCAAAAGGATGATGTGGGAATTCAGAAGAAAGTGAAAAATATCAGAAAAGGTAAATACATGGATTTAAATGTTAATTAAGAAGGAATTTTGAGATTTGGGTCAATACTGTAACACCCAACACTTCCATGGTACATTTCCCTTTGAATAATTCAATAGCTTGCATTGTACGCAACTTCGAGATTCTTACACACTGCGACTAATCAAAGTAGCCGTTATGAATAGTAATACCCACTTTTTGAAATTTTATCATCTTTATCTTTAAAAATGGATTTCATTTCTGTGATTGTAATATCAAAATTATCTTAGGGTGAATTTTGTGTATTTTTCTGAAAACTTTCAATTTTTGATGACTAGAGAAAAATACAAAATTTTAATTAAAAATCACTTTTTTAATCAAAATAATTTATAGTGCTAAATTATACTATTTAGTGGTTTTTATGTATAATTAGATTATATTTTTACCATTTAATCCAATGTTGGTCATTGGACATAATTTTACATTTAAACTGGACATAAGAAACTATCAATCTTTTGATAGTTATTATTTCTTAAAAACATGCTTTTTGTTTTGACAACGGGAATTAATTTTAAATTAATTTATGCCACTTATATGTTTTGAATCTAGAAAAATTGATTCCATATTTAGAATTAGGAGTTCCAAATTGTGTAAATAGGTAACTTTTATTTTTAGGTGTTTTTGAATATTTACTTTGGTAAATATTTTATTTACCATGGTTAAAGGGTCAATCCTGTAAAAAAGGGTAAAAAAATAATATTATAATAATATTAAATTACCCTAACAAGTGTTATAACCCTATTGGATGATACATGTCCGACCATGGGCATCCTTGGGTCGATTTGGGGACCCCATGATGCCACTTGTAAGTGATAATGACACTTTATATTAATTATGTTAAAGTAAATACGACATAAGTATATATCTTTTAGTAAAAAAAATTTACATTGGGTTATATATGTTATCTCTTTGACTATAAATATTCATTAAAAAGATAAAAATATTTCCTATATAATGGTATTTTATTTGTAATTTTTATACATTTAATAATTAATTTTATTTATGACACAATGATGATGTAGTATTTTTCTTATTAATGAAAGATTCAAAAAAAAATGGTATTATAAATGTTAAAATAAATATACTTTGAATGTTTTGATTCCATACATGAATTTTATTGGTTAATATGACATTCAAGGACTGATTAAATGAATTTATTTTGAATTAATAATGTTATTAGGACTTTAAAAAAAATCAATTATTAAATAGTGTCAAATTTGACATAAAGTAGTTTTTAAAACAAGTATTATATTATTAATTAATATAATATTTTTAAAAATATAAGGTTTGGAAAAATGACTTATATAATGATAGTTATATCATTAATTAAATACATGGTATTCATTTTGTAGTTTATAGTACGTTTATTAGCCATATAATAAAAACATACAAAGTGGCATGGTAAATGTCAAACTAATTAACTAAGAGTTAAATATAAAAGATAAAGTTAATATAGTTACCCAAACCTGTCTAAAACCTATTGGTAGAGCGGTTTTCAACCCAGTCCCTACGTTATCCTTTAAATAATTCATTTTGCAGCCATTATAAACTAAAAATTATTTTATTATAAAATAAAATTTCTAGATTTTCCTAAGGTGCCCCTCACCGCTCTTATAAAAGGGCACTCTCCCTTCCCTCAAATTCACATCTTCAATGCCTTTTGGCTCGGACAAACCCTACCCAAGTACCCTCTCAACTATCCTCCATTCATCTTAGAGTCCTTACTTTAGTCATAAATCCTTCCTAAAGAGCCCTTTTGATCAAATCAAAAGGAAGAACCCGAAGCAGAGGAAAATATTTCATCACCTCTTTCCCGAATGGCCCCAAGGTCTTCATTTTTATTGATTTTTGATAACCCCCATTTCAAGGGATAAGGGGGAACCCTTACAAGTCTCGTAGGCTCAGAAATTACAAGGCCTATAGGCTTAGTAGATTACAGGACTCTATGGCCTTAGGGAATTCAACCAGACTATCTACAAGGAACTACCCCTCCCTAGCATCTGCGTCATGATAATAGCTCTCCACCTTTGCATGGTTATCTGGCTAGGCTTCACGTGCAAGCATAGGCTGGTACTGATGGCATAGCCATACCCACTCATTCTAACAATCCATTTGGTTCTTCTCTAGTGAGTGAACCTGCTCATAATCCTCTTCTAAAGTTACTCCTTTTTTTGTATTGTGTCTGGGGCAACTGCCTGTGGACCAAAAGCCTTGAGGTGGCCCAAGGGCCTTAAAGGTGGCCCAAAAGCCCTACTGACCTGAAGACCTGGGTGGACCAGAATCCTTATGGAATCTAAGCCCAAACCGGAGGTCCAAGGTGAATATTTCCAGCTTCTATAGTACTGAACAATACCTACTATAGTAACTGCAACAATGCCTGCTACAGTACCCGCACAATGTACAGTTCTGCTACAGTACCCACACAGTGTACAGTACTGTACAGTGTACACTTCCACTTTCTTTGTTGCTTCCATTATAAAATAATAACTCCAGTATCTTCTATTTACTATGATGTTATTATAAATATGGTATAACCAAATTCATTATTCTATCCATCCTTTTAATGACATGTCACCATATGTGCATATGTATGGCTTATCGTCTCGACATCGTGGTGTAATGGTTATTCAATCCATTATAATTTGGATGGGTATAATAATGATGTGTAATTTATGTAAATAATTAATATAACATGATGATTATTCTTTATATATGATATACCATCCAATTATATATTATTTTAATATCAAAATAATGATATTGTCACTCGGGTGTACGTACGGATTACCGTCTCCACAAAAGCGATGAGATTCATTCGCCATCGTATCTATTCAAGAATAATTTTAATTTGATGATTAAAAAAATGTTTAAATACATGATATCATTTGGAATATGAATAAGATACATCCTATCAATAAAAAACATTACTTACATAACAAATCATATAAAGTAAAATGAACCAGTTAACACCCGAAACGACGATAATACTAAGATATTATTAACAAAGTAATGTTAGAAGATCATATATGATATCATATTAATTTATATGGTTCTTTTATAATTTTATAACAATTATTTAACCATTATATAGGAGGTTGACTTACCCTCTACCAAGGAAAAGAACAAGGTAAGGGTTAATTTCACAATCTCTTCATTATCCGATGTTGTTTATACGTAATTATTTACTAGGATCTCATTATCATCCACATCCGTGTTTCTTAAAAATGTATTTGAAAACATTTTTACTATTTAATATACAATGGGTTAATTTCATTTATACCCTTATTTGACCTTATATGTTTTTTAAAGGAATCTTTCCATCGTTTTCCAAACAAGGTACCTTATGACCTTTTCGACAAAATTAAGGTAAGAATGTTTTTTTAACTTATATGGAGGGTGTGGCTATGTTCTGCCATTTTAACATCTTCAAATCATCAATTAAAACCTTATAGGATATTTCCAAAGTAAATGTTTTTTTATAATTATATTAATTTTAAATGGTTTCAAAATAGAAATATATATTTCTCTAAAAAAGGTTTTTATTTCATCTATGTCAACATGCTTTGATGGATTTTAAGCTTTTTTGAAGTTGACTTATTATGATACAAAACTTCAATATTTTATTGAAGGTTTTGTGATATGTTTGATTGTGGATGTGTTATTTTTATACCATTCATGGTTTATAGATAAAGTATTGACATTTCATATGCTAGTTTTAATATGAATGTTTATGTTACGTTTAAACCTTTTCATATGAGGAATGAATTGGACTCAGTAAGTGACGAGTGGAGCCTGATATAGCTCCTCGATGCATCAGTAGGTCTCATGAAACAAGATAATGTCTTGGCAGAAGGCCTTGACAAAACTTATTTGTATTCTTGGCACAAGACCTTGACTATGTGGTTATGAAGTTTGGCATTATGCATTCCATCATTATGAAAGGGTATATTGATATTGCATGTGATTATCTGACAGGTAGAATATCCATGTGAATAATTAAATGAAATTATTTGATTTTATCTTTTCCATTTTATGTTGAAGTTCAAGTTTAAAAAGCTTTTGTTTTATTCTTTTACATTGCCTTAAATGTTTATGCTTATTTAGGAAAGGTTTATATATATTGTTATCCTTACTGAGAATCTGATCTCACCCCTTTCTATGTTTTATTTTTCCCAGTATGTGAATAATTATATTATGACTAATCTGCAAGGATATTCTATGGGATCTCAGTGTTGTCTATGGAAATAGTGTTGTTGTATTTTCCCATTTTATGATGTAATGTAAACCTTATTAATGTATCTAGTATTTCCAAATCTACTAAATTGGTCGGTCTTTCGCGACATTATTTCCTTCTATCATGCCAATGTTATGTAATAATGCACCGACTCTAGGTAACTAGGGTCGGGGCATTATAGTTGGTATCAGAGAGAGTTTAGTACAAACCTTGGAATCTAGATTTAGATAAACTCTAATTAGATCACATTACCCTAAGATTGAATTTGAGGATTAATATAGATGGACTTCTTAGAATTTTGGTATTGAAGAGTTTTTGTGAGTTATCCAAGAAATGCATCCATGTGTGGATACAAGTAGGTAGAGGCAGCTCTAGAACAGATGTACCTAGGGGTAAAACCTGAAAACACCACTTTGAGCTAGACTCGAATGGGAACCGGTGCATGACAATGGTCCTTGCTACACTCTTGGTTATGACACTCCCAGGGGATATGTTTAGGATAATTCTCATTTTCTTTACAAACCATTATGAACGGTTTATGAGTATATACATACCCAAAGAAAACATTTTTATGATTATGGATTATACCCACAAGATGTTCAATTTATGTTAGGTGTTTTACAAGTTTGGATTTATGTATTGGGATTCATAAACTAATCTAGTTTATTCCATTGTTTAGAAATGGTTCATAGTGGAAAGAATGGAAACTGTATCATTGCACGCACTCCATGTGGGGACTGCCATCCTACTCAAGATAATTATAGTAGAGCTGGTGATATAACTGGTGATGATAAACTAATCACCATAGTGGGATAACTCACTCAGGTTATGAATAATAACCTTACCCGTATGGAACACCCTGATATACTGCGTAGAGGATCAATGTTAGATCTCTTCACGAGGAAAGAGCCACCAACATTCAATGGGAGTACAAATCCACTAGAATCTGATAATTGATAAATTTCTTAGAGAAAATATTCCATGCCTTGGGAAGTAGCGAAAGGGAAAAAGTTTTCATGGTAGTTTACCGCCTCACTAGAGATTATGATCAATGGTGGTCATTGATTCAAAACACGAAGGAAGATAATAAAGTATCAAATATGGAATGGAGGGCGTTTAAAGAAATTTTCTTAGAAAAATACATTCCTCATGACTATCGAGCGGATATGGAAAGATAATTTCTGAGTCTGAAGAAAAAGGATGACGAGAATGTCACAAATTATGAACCATACTTTACAAGGTTAGCAAGGTATGCAGTAGATTATATATGTAACCCAAGAAGTAATATTGATTGTTTATTTGATGGGTTAAAACCATTTCTCCGTCGAGCATTAGTCTTACAATTTATCTCTTCATACGAATATATTGTCTCATGTTATATCAAGATAGAAAAAGAATTCTCTAAGTCTTGTAACTTTAAAACAAAGCAAGAGAAGAAGAGATCTGTTGAACACTCTGGAAATGGAAATAAGGGGAAGAAGGGAAAAGTTGAATATCCATCCTACAGTAAATGTGGGAAGAAACACCCCGGTACTTTCCTGAAGGGAATGGGAGTCTGTTACAAGTGTGGTGAAAAAGGCCACCAAGATCATGATTGAAAGGGGAAGAAAGAGGCTATCGATGTTGAATTATACAATTGTAGATAAGGGGGGAATTATGCGAATGAATTTCCTAAGCATCAGGGGAACATACCTCAGAAAAGGCCAAGTTTATGCTATCATTACTGCTGAGGTTGAAGCTCTGAAAGACATGGTGGCAGGTAATTTAATGGTTTCTACAAGTTTAGAAAATGCTTTATTTGATTCTGGATCATCGCATTGTTTCATATCTTCCCATTTTGCTAAGAAAATTAGATATTTCCAATTGGATTTGAAAAGGTAGTTTCAGTCAAAACTTTTATAGGAAGTATCATCGCAACAAAGTTTTGTGAATCAGTCCCCATTAGGGCATATAAATGTTCTTTATCTGCTGATCTCATCATCATACACATGATTGAATTTGACATAATCCTCAGTATGGATTGGATTTCAGACCATGATGCGAAAATTTATTTTAAGAAGAAGGAGGATACAATTTTTGATGATGATAAGGAGTACCTTATTGTTAGATCAGAAACATCACCACCTAATCTTCTCTATATCCACCACCATTAGATCAACTAAATTCAATTATTGAGGAGGAAGAGAATGAAATAACTATGGGTGAGGAAAGGAATGTTCAAATTGAGGATGTACCTATTGTGAAAGAATATGTTGATGTGTTTCTAGAAGATTTACCTAGACATCCTCCTGAATGAGAAATTGATTTTTCAATTGATTTAATTCCTAGATCAAGGCCCATTTCAAAGACCCCTTATAGAATGGACCCTATGGAATTAGTGGAACTGATAAAACAACTAGAGGAATTGAGTAATAAGGTATTTATTCTCCCTAGTGTTTCTCCATGGGGAGCCTCTGTCCTTTTTGTTAAAAAGAAAGATGGATCTATGAGGTTGTGCATGGACTATAGGGAAATCAATGTTATAACAATAAAGAACAAGTATCGCGTACCTCGCATGGATGATTTATTTGGCCAACTACATGGAGCTCAATACTTTTCAAAGATTAACCTTCGATCTGGATGTCATCATTTGTGTGTGAATACGGAAGACATTCTAAAAACATCATTTCGAATCAGGTACGGGTATTTCGAGTTTACAGTAATGCCTTTAGGATTGACAAATGCACCCTCTGTCTTCATGGATCTATTGAATAGAGTTTTCAAGGAATATATTGATGACTTTGTAGTGGTATTTATTGATGATATTGTGGTATAATACAAAAGCTACAAATACCATGAAAATCACTTGCGTATTATCCTGAAGACTACTAGAAGACATGAATTATATGGGAAGTTTAACAAGTGTGAATTCTGGCTTCAGGATATTTCTTTTCTTGGCCATATAATCTCTAAGGATGGAATCTCAATTCAGCCTTCTAAGACAAGAGAAATCCAAGAATGGCCAGCACCAATGAGTATAACAGAGGTACATAGTTTTATTAGTTTAGCAGGTTATTATCGACGTTTCATGCAGAATGTTTCTCAGTTGGCTAACCCATTAACAAAGATCACATGAAAAGGGGTTAAATTTGTTTGGGCAAAAGAGTGTGAAGAATGTTTTGAATAACTGAAGTGAATATTAGTTAATTCTAATGTATTATTGACTCTACCATCAGGGAATGATGGGTTTGTTAATTATAGTGATGCTTCAAAGAAAGGACTTGGTTGTGTCCTTATGCAGAATGATAGGGTTATTGCCTACGCAACACGATAGCTAAAAATTTATGAGGGAAACTATCCTACTCATGATAATGAGTTAGTAGTTATAATCATTACTTTGAATATATGGAGACATTATCTCATTGGTGAAAATGTGAGATATATACAAATCACAAGAGTTTGATGTATATTTTCTCATAAAAAGAACTCAACATGAGGCTAAGGAGATGGCATGAACTACTCAAGGATTATTATTACACCATACACTACCCCCAAGGGAAGGCAAAGAAGGTGGAAAATTCTTTGAGTAGAAAAGATCATAGATTTTTAAAAAAGATGAGCATTGAAATGGATCCTATTTTCATGGATCTAGTAAAGATGGATATGGGAAAAACCATGGAAGGTGAAACATCAATTCTTTTTCAAATGGTTTCCAAACCATCTTTACTATAAAGGATAAAGAGTTCTCAGACTGATGATGAAGAGTTTCAAAAGAATAATAAAGTTGTGAATGATGGGAGATTGAGTGACATTGTGTATGAAGATGGAATTTTTTAATTTGGGAAGAGACTTTAAGTTTCTGATATACCTGATCTAAAAAGGGAATTTTTGGATGATGCTCCTAGTTCTAATTTCTATATACACCCTGATAGCACTAAGATGTATAAATATTTGAAGGAACATTTTTCGTGGGACATCATGAAGAGGGAGATTGCTGATTTTGTGTCAAGATGTATGGTTTGACAAAATTTGAAAGCTGGAAGGCAACAGCCTGGAGGAGTCATGCAACCTCTTCCCATACCTATGTGGAAATGGGATGATATCATGATAGACTTTGTCATGGGGCTACCCAAGACTCTTAGAAGGAACGATGCAATATGGGTCGTTGTTGATCGTCTTACCGAGTTAGCACATTTTCTTTCTATAAGAGAAGATTTACCACTTGAACGTTTAGAAATAATATATATTAATGAAGATGTAAGACTTCATGGAGTACCACTATCTATTTTTTCTGATCATGATCAACATTTTACATCAAGATTCTAGAAAAGTATTCAGAAATCCCTGGATACTGAACTTCATTTGATCACTGCCTACCACCCCCAAACTGATGGACAATCAGAACAGACTATTCAAACCTTAGAAGACATGTATAGATCACGCTCACTTGACTTCCAAGGTATGTGGGATCAATATTTATCTCTGGTAGAATTTTCCTATAACAATAGCTTCTATTAAAGTATTCATATGGAACCGTATGAAGCGTTATATGGAAAGAGATGTCTCACACCAACTGTTTGGATGATGTTAGTGAAAGAAAACTCGTAGAACCAGAACTTTTGGAGGAAACGATGGAGAAGGTGAAGGTAATCCAAACCCACATCAAAGAAGCTCAAATTAGGCAGAAGATCTATGCTGATAACCGAATGAAGGATTTGGAATTTCATGTAGGAGATCATATTTTCTTGAAGGTATCTCCAGGGAAGGGTGTTATAAGTTTCAGTAAGAAGGGAAAATTGAGTCCCAGGTACATCGGACCTTTCAAAATTCTAGAACGAATTGGGGCTGTAGCTTACTGTTTAGGAATGCGGCCAAGCCTCTCAAAAGTTCACGATGTATTCCACGTATCACTGTTGAGAAAATACATTCCTGACCCGATGCATGTACTCACCTATAAGGAATTAGAACTGGAACCTGATCTATCTTATTGCGAAGAGCCTGTCAAGATTCTTGATAAAGAGAACAAGTGTTGAGAAACCGGATGACTCATCTGGTAAAAGTTCTATTGAGAAACCATAAGATGAAATAGGCAACGTGGGAACCCAAGGAACTTATAATGAAAAACCACCCGAATCTTTTAATGCAGTGGTATTCTAGAATTTTTTAGGATGAAATTATTTGAAGGAGAGATAATGTAACACCCCAAGATTATACGGTATGTTTCCCTTTGAATAATGCAATAGCTTGCATTGTACACTACTTCGAGATTCTAACACACCGCGACCAATCAAAGTAACCATTATGAATAGTAATACCCACTTTTTGAAATTTTATCAATTTTATATTTCAAAATGGACTTCATTTTTGGGTTTTGAATTTTGAAATTAGCTTAGGGTGAATTATTCGTATTTTTCTGAAAACTTTCAATTTATGATGAATAGTGAAAATACTAAATTTTAATTAAAAACAACTTTTTTAATTAAAATAATTTATAGTACTAAATTATACTATTGAGTGGTTTTTAAGTATAATTAGATTATATTTTTACCATTTAATCTAATTTTGGTCATTGGACGTAATTTTACATTTAAACTAAACATAAGAAACTATCAATCTTTTGATAATTATTATTTCTTAAAAACACTCTTTTTGTTTTAACAATGGGAATTGATTTTAAATTAATTTCTAGAACTTATATGTTTTGAATTTAGAAAAATGGATTACATGTTTTTAATCAAGGGGTCCAAATTGTTTAAATAGGTAACTTTTATTTTTAGACATTTTTGAATAATTAATTCGGAAAATATTTTATTTGCCATGGTTAAAGGGTAAATCTATTAAATAAGGATAAAAAATAATATTATAATAATATTAAATTACCCTAACACGTTTTCTAACCCTATTAGATGATGAATTTCCAGCCATGGGTATCCTTGGGTCGATTTTGGGACCCCATGGAGCCACTTGTAATTGATAAAGACACTTTATATTAATTAACTTAAAGTAAATACAAAAATGACATAAGAAAATATCTTTTAATAAAAGAATTTGTACATAGGGTTATATATGTTATCTCTTAGACTATAAATATTCATTCGAAATATAAAAATATTTCCTACATAATGGTATTTTATTTATAATCTTTAGACATTGAATAATTAAATTTATTTATGACACAATGATGATACAGTATTTTCCTTATTAATGAAATAATCAAATAATGGGTATTATAAATGTTAAAATAGATATAATTTGAACATTTTGATTCCATAAAAGAATTTTATAGGTTACTATTACATGTTAGGATTGATTAAGTGAATTTATTTTCAATTAATAATTTTTTTAGGACTTTAACAAAAATCAATTATTAAATAGTGTCAAAATTGACATAAAGGAGTTTTTAAAACAAATATTATATTATTAATTGATATAATATTCCAAAAAATCTAAGGATTGGCCAAATGAATTATATAATGATATTTATATCATTAATTAACAACTTGGGGTTTTCTTGGTAGTTTATAGTAAGTTTATTAACCATATGATATAAAAATAAAAAGGGACATGGTAAATGTGAAACTAATTAACTAAGAGTTAAATCTAAAAGATAAAGTTAATATAGTGACACAAAACTATATAAAACCTATTGGTTAAGTGTTTCTCAACCCATAACAACCTTAGCCTCTAAATAATTCATTTTTGAGCAATTATAAACCGAAAATTATTTTATTATAAAATAATATTTCTAGCTTTCCCTAAGGTTCCCCTCACCCCTCTTATAAAAGGGAACTCCCTCTTCCCTCAAATTCACATATTTAAAGCCTTTTATATCGGCCAAACCCTACCCAAATACCCTCTAAACTATCCTCCCTACATCCTAGAGGCCTTCCTTTAGTCAGAAAGCCAACCTAAATAGCCCTTTTGATCAAATCAAAAGAAATAACCCGAAGAAGAGGTAAATATTTCATCACCTCTTTCATGTTCCTTTCTTCTTCCACTTCATCTTTCTTTGTTGTTTCTATTCTAAAATAATAAATTTAGTATATTATTTATACCGGAATGTTATTATAAATATGGTATAACCAAATTAATTATTCTATCCATCGTTTGAATGACATGTCACCATACGTGTGTACGTACGGCTTACCGTCTCCACATCACGGTGTAATTGTTATTCAATGCATTATTATTTGGATGGGTATAATAATGATGTGTAACTGATTTTAATAATAAATATAAAATTATAATGATTCTTTATATATGATATACCATCCAATTATATATTATTTCAATATCAAAAGAATGATATTGTCGCTCCTGCGTACGTACGGATTACCGTCTCCCCAAACGCGATGAGATTCATTCCCCATTGTATCCATTCAAGACTAATTTTCATTTGATGATTAAAAATAATGTTTAAAGACTTAATATAATTCTTAATATTAATAAGATACATCCTATAAATAACAAACATTATGTATGTAACAAATCATATAAATGAAAATGAATCAGTTAACAACCGAAACGACGATAACACTAAGATATTATTAACAAAGCAATGTTAGAAGATCATATACGATATCATATTAATTTATATGGTTCTTGTATAATTTAATAACAATTATTTCACCATTATAAAAGAGGTTTACTTACCCTCAACCAAGGAAAATAACAAGGTAAGGGTTAATTTCAAAATCTCTTATTTTTCTGAGGTTGTTTATACCTAATTATTTAGGGGGATCTCTTTATCATCCACATCCATGTTTCTTAAAAATGTATTTCAAAACATTTTTACTATTTAATATAAAATGTTTTAAAGCCATTTATACACTTATTTGAACTTATATGTTTTTTAAAGTAATCTTTCCATTGTATTCCAAACAAGGTACCTTATGACCTTTTCGACAAAAAGTAAGGTAAGAATTTTTTTTTAACTTATACGGAGGGTGCGGCTATTTTCCACCGTTATAACATCGCCGAAGATTCCCTTACAAGCTTATAATAATATTTCCAAAGTAAATTTTTTATTTTATAATTATATGAATTTTAAATTATTTCAAAATAGAGAGAGATATTTCTCTTAAAAGGTTTTGATTTCATCTTTGTCAACATCCTTTGATGGATTTTAAGGTAATTTGAAGTTGATTTATTATGATACAAAACATCCATATTGTATTGAATTTTTTGTGATATGTTTGACTGTGGATTGTGTTATTTATATACCATTCATGGTTTATGGATAAATTATTGACATTTCTTATGCTAGTTTTAATACGAATGATTATGTTATGTTTAAACCTTTTCATATGAGGAATGCATTGGACTTAGTAAGTGGCGGGTGGAGCCTAATATAGATCCTAGATGCATCGGTAGGTCTAATGAGACATGTTAGTGTCTTGGAACAAGGCCTTTACAAAATCTTATTTGTATTATTGGCAGAAGGCCTTGACTATGTGGTTATGAATTCTGGCATTATGCATTCCATCATTATAAAAGAGGCTATTGATATTGCATGTGATTATTCGACTAGTAGAATATCCATGTGACTAAGTAAATGGCATAATTTGATTTTATATTTTCCATATTATACTTAAGTTCAAGTTTAAAAGGCTTTTGTTTTTGTCTTAAACGTTTCCTTAAATGTTCATGCTTATTTGTGAAAGTTTCTACTGTATTGATATCTTTACTGAGCATCTAAGCTCACCCCTTTCTATGTTTTATTTTTCCCAGGATGCAAAGAAGTATATTATGACTAATCTGTAGGGATAGTCTATGGGATCTTAGTTTTGTCTATGGAAACAATGTTGTTGTAGTTTTCCATATTATTATGTAATTTAAACCATATGAATGTATCTAGAATTTCCAAGGCTACTAAAATGATTGGTCTTTCGATACATGATTTCCTGGTATCATGCCGATGTTATGTCATAATGCATAGAATCTGGGTAACTGGGGTCAGGGCATTACAGAGACTATGTGTTCCATCAATTCTGAATTTAAAGAATGAACTTTCGGATGATGCAAATAGTTCAAATTTCTCTATTCACTTAGGAAGCACACAAATGTATCCATATATCTGAGAGCACTATTAGTAAGATAAGTTGAAGAATGAGATTGCTGAGTATACCTCTAAGTGACTGGTATGTCAGAAAGTGAAGGTTGAGGGTAGAATTCTAAGTGGATGATGCAACCATTACCCATACCAACATGGAAATGGGAGAACATCACCATAGACTTTGTCACCAAACTTCCAAATACATCCAAATGAAATAATTTTATCTACAGTGTTGTGTATAATCTTAAAAAGACTACACACTTCATTATAATTCAAGATGATTTCTCATTGGATCAACTGGAAAATATATACATCCTAGAAGTGGTAAGGCTTTATGGAGTACTTCTATCTATTATATATGATCGACATCCAAGATTCACCTCTAAGTTCTATAAGAGTCTCCAACATGCTCTGAATACTGAGAAGAACTTTAGTACAACTTATCATCCTCGAACTAATTTCTAATCTGAGAGGACTATCCAAATACTTGAGGACATGTTAAGAGCATGCTCAATGGACTTAAAAGGAGGATAATATCAACATCTTACTCTAGTTGAGTTCTCTTACAACAATAGTTGCCACTCATGGTTCCAAATGGCTCCTTATGAATCCCGTTATGGTAAGTGGTGTAGAACACCAGTATGTTGGGATAAAGTTAGAGAGAAAAACCTTCTAGGTCCCGAAATGGTCTATGAATGGTGGATAAGTCTAAGACCATCCAATACAACATTAAATATACTTAGAGATGACAAAAGAACTATGTTTTAAATCATCAACGAGACTTATAGTTTGATATTGGAGACTTGGTATTCCTTCACAAGACCCCATGGAAGAGGCTTGTGAGATTTGGGAATAAGGGAAAACATTGTCCAATGTAAATCATCCCTTTTGAGATCCTTGATCATATCAAAGCAGGGGCCTATCGACTAGAACTCCCACAAAAAATGTCTCAAGTAGATGATGTATTCCATGAATCACTCTTGAGGAAGTACATACATGACCCCTCATATGTACTCAATCCAGAGGTGGTACTATTGGAGAATGACCTCTACAATGAAGACAATATAGTGAAGATCTTAGATAATATAGAAAAAGTTCTACAAAATAAGACGATGCCCCTTATAAAGGTTTTGGGGTGAAACTAAATGTTTGAAGAAATACCATGGAAACCTGAGGAAGTAATGAGTCATAGTTACCCTCATTTATTTTAGTGTGTGTAAAGAAAATTTTGAGAGAGAAATATCTTAAAGGGGGAATTTTGTAAAGACCCGATCATTTATGAATAAAATTATCTTTATTTTAATGTCTTATGGATATAGAAAATTCATGAACTTTTTTTATTTGTTTTAAATGACCATAAAGTACCATTACCATTGATAATATAGTCGTTTAATAGATATCACATGATTGAAATAAATTTTAGGTTTTTAAAAAATCCATTTGACATGGACAAAGGAGATGATGGCCTCTTCTAGTATACTCAGGTTGTACGAGGATCATTTTTCAGAGCTCCGAAAGGATGTAGAGTCATTGGGATTATCTCTTGACCATGTCCAATCTGAGATTCAACATGTTAACCTTGAACAGAATCTCCTAAGGTATAATTTTAATTTAATAAAGATTAGCACTCGATCGATGTTATCCGAACCGCCCAAGAGTCTATCACCATCGCACACCTTACCTTTAGGTATTATTCGGGTGTTATAAAGGGTTATCTAATAGGGTATTATTTACTTATTGTGCAATCCATTTTTATAAATAAAGTCTTATTTCATTAATTCTTTTAGGAGAATAGTCTTTCTTAAAAAAATAATAAATTTGATAAATTAATTTTTCAGGTAAAATAGTACTTTTTTGAAATATATAAATTATTATACTAGGCTATGGGTTTATTAATAATGTTATTATAATATATTTATAATAACACTATTTTTAATTATAAATTAAGTTCATATTTATACCTTATTGTTTTTACTCTTTAAATGATTATGTATTTTGTTTGATAATAATTATATTTTTTATGATAAAACTGAAATTGTATTTTTAATTAAAGAAATTATTTTAATGAATTAATGAATTTTTGGAATAAATAAAATTTTAATAAAATAATATTATTATATAATTTTTATTAAATATAAATGATCATATATTTTTTATGAAGTCAAAGGTAATTTTTATTAAGGTTTGAAAATCATTTTTGTCAAAACCTATCAATTTTCAATAAATGATGGTTTTTATTTTAAAAGATAACATTAACATATTCAGAAAAAAAAATTAGATAGAATGAATATCATTTCTGAATTCTAGAAATTGAAATTATCCAACATTGAATTTTTCATAATTTTCTTGGACAATCGAATTTTTGGGTAAAATTTTAATATCGTATAAATATATAATGTGATTTATGACATCATAATGACCTAATAGAGATGTAATAAAATACTATAAAAGGGTTATTCGGATAAATATTTGTTTTACATTTAAAATAATGTGATTTTAGATTAGTTTTATTAATATTATAATGCCTTAGTAGACCCTCCAATACATATGAAATATTTTAACATTTTAAAAATATTTCCTTGAGAGTGTGACTCACCTCTACATAAAGAAGCCTAATATTTTAATATTTTCGTCCCTTTGCCTTATAAAAAATTTTATACCATTATTATTTGGTATAAACCAAGGGAAACCCATTTTATAGTGTGTGGTTTTGAATATTTTAGTGAGTAGTGTCCAAAACCTAAATAATAATGAATTTCCCATCCTTTCCTATATAAACCCACCCAATCTCCCATTCCTATTCAGTAAAACAATTTGTAGCTTGGAAACCTTCTTACCCATAATCCCTAGAGTCCTCCCAAGTCACCCTAAAGCTTCCAAGAATCCTCTCCCAAGCCTTTGGGATCACACATCCAAGTAAGGGATCTTCCACCCTTCTCTTTTATCAAGCATTTTTCCATGTTATGCCTTATAATTTTTTTATTACTATGTTTGGATATGTTATTAAATATACTCATTACTATCCATTTGATTTATAAATGATGATATCCCCATTCACTCTCATTTATTCCACTTATTAACCTTTATGTACACCCATTACCATGCTGAATTTTCGTAAGGGCTCCTCACTTTCCTTCCTTTCTAATTTTTGTCCATTTTTCCTTATATTGTTATACCATTTTATTTTCAATTAAAAATGTTGGGGTATTATTTTTATCCACCACCATACTTTCTTACTTATGTTTTAATGATGATAAACCCCTTTCTCTCTCATTAATCCCTCCCATGTGAACATGTTACCATGTCAAATTTTCATAAGGGATCCTCACATTCCATCCTTTCGCATTTTTATCTATGTTTTTTAAGGTTGTTAAAACCTTTTATTTTCAATTATAATGGTTTTAGTATTATTTATAACCTCTATAATACTACCATAATTATTTTTTAATGATATGATACACCTTTATCTCTCATTAATTCCTTCCATGTACACTCATTACCATGCCAACATTCTGTAAGGGATTTCTCTCTAATTGTTTCCATTAATGTATTTCTTCTATATTATGAATCTAAATTCCATTTTATATGATGATATATTATGTTCCATGATAACCTTAAATTATATTTCATTTATAAATGATGATATACAATTTCTCTCTCATCAACCCAATTTATGAATTTTCATATGACGTTGTTATGCTGCTTAAATTGTACCACGATTTTCCAAGCCAGAATCATTGTGTGGTGAATACCATACCAATTTATCTATCTTGGGTATTAAACATTGTGAACATATAATTATTTAATGGTATTTTCAGGTACGTATTCCTTATTCTTTTATAGTGTAATAAATGATGAGGTTTAATGAATCCATGTTATATGATCTCTGTGGCACACTTAAACATGAGATTAAAATGTTCATGAAGGGTGTGCCCTGATAGCGCTCCAATGCATTGGGTAATGTTTAGTGTCATTGCACATGAATTATAATGAGTAAAACCTCATTTCACATGCAATGAGACTTGGATCGTTCTAATATCATGTTGTGTGTTTTTTCCGCATTTCCATGTTATAATAATTATGTTATATCATGCCATTATGTTCATGTTTCTATTATGCTCCATTGATAGGCCTATTTCCTAACATGTATTTTATTCTTCATGTTATGACTTGTCTACTCCCTTACTAGGCTTTATATCTCACCATTATCTTATATATTTCCTCAGTTTATCCCATGTAATAATAAGTATTAAATAATGTTGTAGTCTTGTACAATAATTATTAAATAAAGATGTTGTATTTTATGACTTAAGTTGTCATGTAATGTTCTTAATCCCTAAATACACAAAACCTCTAGATCTTCTAGATTTTATTAAGTGAATGTTTATGTAATAAATCATGTTTAAATGGGTAATAAAGAGCAGGGTTTTTATACGTATTATCCTTGGACTATCCCATAGTGGTGAACCAAGTAACACTACATTTTATATCTCATCATGAGAATGTTTAATTACTACACGATTATTTCAGACATCTTTTAAATGTTCCGACCAACATGGGTACACAATATGGTTCTTTAAAAGAAAAATTTGACACCCTAATTCCCCTCACTTTTCTCAGGGTGTTATGGGGTTTAACACTTATTTTATAGTAAATATTCAAAATTTAATAGAAAATTCTTCACACATGATATCCTTCTAGACATATAACACATAAAAATGATCATCATTTCCCATATAATTGAAACATGAAAAATGGTTGGATAAAAGTCTTTGTAAGGTTAAACATAAGAGGTAATAATCAAAGATCATAAGTGATAATAATGTGAACATATGGGAATGATAATCTAATCAAGGTATATATACATAATTTAAGAAAATCGTGCCCAGTAAAACCTAGATCATAAATCATGAATCATGCCATGTGGATTTCAATATAACGTATGAAAATAGGCATATGATTATGGAATATAAATAAGCATAAAATGCATTTCTTATTATAAGTATCGCTACCAATACTATCATCACTCAGTGGTTAGATTCCCATGGAGGATTATAATGGTATTATATGAGAAAATGTAACACCACAAGCTTCTACGGTACGCTTCTCTTTGAATAATGTGATAGCGTGTGTTGTACGCAACACCGAGTTCTAACACACCATAACCAATCAAACTAGTCGTTATGAATAGTAATACCTAATTTTTGAAATTATATATATATTATATTTCAAAATGGACTTCATTTTTGGATTCGGAATATCGAATTTAGCCTAAGGTGAAATTTTGGTACTTTTCGGATAACTTTCATATTTTGATGAATAGTGAAAATTACTAAATTTTAATTAAAAACAATTTTTTTAATCAAAATAATTAATAGTGATAAATTATGAATTTGAGTGGTTTTAAAGTATATTTAGAATATATTTTTACCATTTAATATAATTTTGGTCATTGGACATAATTTTACAATTAAACCGAACATAAACAAGTGTCAATCTTTTGATAGTTATTATCTCTTAAAAACACGCTTTTTGATTTGACAGCGGGAATTAATTTTAAATTATTTTCAGCCACTTATGTGTTTTGAATTTAGAAAAATGGATTCCATATATGGAATCAGTATGTCCAAATTGTGTAAATAGGTAACTTTTATTTTTAGACATTTTGAATAATTACTGTGGTAAATATTTTATTTACCATGGTTAAGGGTAAATCTGGAAAATAAGGGTTAAAAAATAATATTATAATAATACTAAATTACCCTAAAACGTGTCCTAGCCTTATTGGTTGATACATGTTCGACCATAGGAATCTTTGGGTCGATTTGGGGACCCCATGGTGCCACTTGTAGGTGATAAGGACATTTTATTTTAATTAAGTTAAAATGAATACAAAAATGACACAAGCATATATCTTTTAGAAAAACAATATTTACATAAGGTTATATATGTCTGATTTTAGATTATAAATATTCATTAGAAAGATAAAACTATTTTATACATAATGATATTTTATTTATAATTTTTAGACATTAAATAAGTTAATTTATTTATGACACAATGATGATGAATTAATTACTATAATAGTGAAAAATTAAAATAATTGATATTATAAATACCCAAATAAATATAATATGATACTTTTAATGAATTAAACTAATTTTATAGGATACTATGATATATTAAGATTGCTTTAATTGACTTTTTTCGAAGTAATCAATCTGTTATGAGTTTCACAAAAATCAACTATTGAATAGTGTCAAAATTGACATAAAAGAGTTCTTAAAACAAATATTATATTATTAATTGATATTAAATTCCTAAAAATCTAAGGTTCGGACAAGAGACTTATATCATGATAGGTGCATCATTACTGGACCACTTGGAGGTCTCTTGGATATATATAGTAAGTTTTTTAACCATATTATATAAAAATACAAAGAGACATTGTAAAAGTGAAACTAATTAACTTAGAGTTAATACTTAAAGATAAGGTTAATATAAGTACCCAAACCTGTCTAAATTCTATTGGTTGAGTGGTTTTAGACTTATCCCCACCTTAACCTTTGAATAATAAACTTCGGAGCCATTATAAACCGAATATGAATTTATTATAAATTAATATTTCTAGCCTTTCCAAAGGTGCCCCTCACCCCTCTTATAAAAGGGCACTCCTCCTTCTCATTTCTTCACACCTTCAAAGCCTTTTGGTTCGGCCAAACACTTCCCAAATACTCTCAAAACTTCCCTAACTACAACCTAGAGGCATTAGTGTGATCATAAATCCAACCTAAGGATCCCTTTTGATCAAATCAAAGGAAGAACCCGAAGAAGAGGTAATGTTTTCACCACCCCTTTTCAAGTTCCTTTCTTCTTCCACTTCTTCTTTATTTGTTATTACCATTCTAAAATAATAACTCCAGTATCTTATATATACTGTGATGTTATTATAAATATGGTACAACCATATTTAGTATTCCATCCACCCTTTGAATAACATGTCACCATACGTGCGTACGTACGGCTTACCGTCTCCACGTCGTGGTGTAATTGTTATTCAATATATTATTATTTGGATGGGTATAATAATGACGTGTAACTCATTTAAATAATAAATATAACATGTTAATGATTATGTATATATGATATACCATCCATTTATATATTATTTTAATATCAAAAGAATGATATTGTCGCTCGTGCGTACGTACGGACTACCATCTCCACGAACGTGATGAGATTCATTCTCCATCGTATCCAATAAAGTATAATTATCATTTGATGATTTAGAAATGATGTTTAATGACTTGATATCATTATGGATATGAATAAGATACAAAAAACATGTCTTATGTAAAAAAACATATAAAATAAAATGAGTAAGTTAACACCCGAAACGACGATAATTCTAAGATATTATTAACAAATCAATGTTAAAAGATCATATATGATATCATATTAATATATATGATTATTTTATAATTTAATAACAATTATTTCACCATTATACAGGAGGTTAACCTACCCCAACCAAGGAAAAGTATAAGGTAAGGGTTATTTCACAATCTCTTCATTATCCGAGGTTGTTTATACGTAATAATCTACTGGGATCTCATTATCATCCACATCCATGTTTCTTCAAAATGTATTTCGAAACATTTTTACAAGAATATGGGTTAAAGTCATTTATACCCTTGTTTTACTTTCTATAAGAGTAATCTTTCTGTCGTTTTCAAAACAAGGTCCTTTTAACCTTTTCGATAGAATTAAGGTAAGAATGTTTTTTTAACTTATACGGCGGGTGCGGTTATTTTCCGCCTTTATAAAATCATCAAAGTTTTCCTTAAAAGCTTATAAGAATATTTTCAAGAAAATGTTTTATTTTATATGGCTTTTAAATGATTTCAAAAATAGAAAGAGATATTTCTCCAAAAAGTGTTTGGATTTCATCTATGTCAACATCCTTTGATGGATTTTAAGCTTATTTGAAGTTGATTTATTATGATACAAAACTTCTATATTTTATTGAAGGTTTTGTGATATGTTTGACTGTGGATGTGCTATTTTTATACCATTCATAGTTTATGGTGAAATTATTTACATTTCTTATGCTATTTTTAATATGAATGTTTATGTTATGTTTAAACCTATTCATATGGGAATGCATTGGACTTAATATGTGACGGGTGGAGCCCGTTATAGCTCCACGATGCATCAGTAGGTCTCATGAGACAAACTAGTGTCTTGGCACAAGGCCTCTACAAAATCTTTTTTGTAGTCTTGGCATGAGGCCTTGGCTATGTGGTTATGATAGTCTGGCATTATGCATTCCATCATTATGAAAGTGGTTATTGATTTTGCATGTGATTATTCGATTAGTAGAATAACCATGTGAATAAGTAAATGGAATTATTTCATTTTATTTATGCCATACTATGTTAAAAGTTCATGTTTAAAAGGCTTTTGTTTTAGTTATACATTGCCTTAAATGTTTATTCTTATTTATGAAAGTTTCTGCTATATTGTTATCCTTATTGGGCATTTGAGCTCACCCCTTTTCTATGTTTTATTTTTCCCAGGAAGTGAAGAAGTAAATTATGAATGACCTGCAGGGATATTATGTGGGGATATGAGTGTGGATTATGGAGACAATATGTTGTTGTAGTAGTTTTTCATTTTATGATGTAATGTAAGACTTATGAATACATCTAGTGTTTCCAAGACTACTAAACCAATCGGCCTTTCGAGATTTGATCTTTCTTGTGATCATTCCCATGTTATGAAATAATGCACCGACTCTGGGTAACTGGGGTCGGGGCGTTACAGTTGGTATCAGAGGAAGTTTAGTACAAACCTTGGAATCTAGATTTAGATAAACTCTGATTAGAGTACATATATTTAAGATGGACTTTGAGGATTAGTATAGAAGAACTTCCTAGAATTTTGGTATTGTAGAGATTTTGTGAGTTTTCCGAGCAATACATCCCTGTCTGGATACGAGCAGGTAGAGGTGGCTCTGGCACAGATGTACCTAGTGGTAAAACCCAAAAACATCGCTTTGAGCAAGACTCGAACGGGAACTGGTGCACAACAACGGGCCTTGCTGCACTCTTGGTTACGACACTCCCGGGGGATATGCTTAGGATAACTCTCATTTTCTTTACAAATCATTATGAAGGGTTTATGAGTATATACTTCCTCAAAGAGAACATTTTTATGATTATGGATTATATCCATAAACTATTTAATATATGTTATGTGTTTTACAAGTTTGGGATTAGGTATTGTTATTCATAAACTAATCTAGTGTATGCCATTGTTTAGAAATGGCGCCCAGTAGAAGGAATGAGAACTCCAGTAATGCACATGATCCAAAGAGAAGGAAGGATCATATCTTTCATGGTCTTAAGGTAGAATTTATGAGAGAAATAGTCTCCCATGTATTATCATCATATGAAGAAATAATATCAGGTGTTGATAAGATTAGTAAAGAGTTTACTGAGTCCTATGGCTTTGAAGGGAAGCAAGAGATGAAAAGGATGGAAGAGAGAGAGATGGATAAAGGGAAGAGGGAAAAGAAGAATTTTCCCATATGTGGTAACTGTGGAAAGAAACACCCTGGAACTTGCCTGAAAGTAATGGGAGTTTGTTATAAGTGTGGAGGAAAAGGGCACAAAGTACGTGACTGCAAGGGTAAGAAGATGGTTTCAAATGTACAATGCTTCATTTGCAAGGAGTTTGGACACTACGGGAACCTATGTCCCAGTCATCAGACTATGCCACAAATGATGCTATTAGATAATAATCAAGTTATGATACTACCACAGATGAAGAGGAATGATTAGAGTTCTTATGTTGATTATGTCAATTGAGTGTTGTATCAACAATGTACTTGTTATAATAATTATGGAGTATATAAGGATTGTACTGCAGTACTATTTCATTAAGGACTTGAGATTGTGTGGAACAAATAAAAGTGACTCAATAGCAGGATAAATTTTTGGAAAATATATGGTTGAGAGAATGATAAACCATAATATAGTTCTGATACCGATGTAGTGATTTTTGAATAATACATGATTATTTTGGAAAAATTATATTGGATATTCTTGACTACCTTGGAACTGATTAATGATTTGTATATTCCATCATTGTTGGGGTTTAAAACATTTTTGGATTGATGAAGTATATCCAGCACTCTATATAAGGGAGAATGAATGTAATCAATAAGGAATATGGTAATTCAGGATGTTTCAGTGTATTAAAAGAATACATGATGAAGGTATTCATATGCTATTACGGGGTAAAAAGGATCTACATTATGTTTACCTTCCTTATAAATGTTGGACTGTGAGTTTGGACAGAATTATTTTGGATAGTTCTAGTTTGGATTATTTTGGATTTCCATAAGAGGACAACCCGGAGGTCGGGTGGCAACCCGTCGCGTCCGGCAAGGCCGCGAGACTTGAACCCTCAACCGAAGGGCGACAAGGGTGTATCACCTACCACTAGCCCATGAGATGTCCTGGATTAAATAATGTAGTTTTTTTAAAAGATCTGGTAGATGAATTATAAATTCATTTATTTTGGAACCCTGTACGAATAGTATAAATAGAAAAAAAAATTACATTCTATTATCTTTTAGAGTGAAAGATGAGTTTATGGTAGAAATTTATTAATGGATAAAACTCTAATTATAATGTAAGTATATCTCCTTATGATCTTATCCAATCTCATAAATAAATTCCTCAACATTAATAAAAGGAACTTAGAACAAAAATGTTTTGCTAGATGGTACCTTAAATCATCACTAATTTATGGCTTTGGGATTGTTGGTCTTTTCATATCCAAGTTCTCTACCACTCTCCATCAGATAATTGATGGTTAGATTTCTCTTCCATATCCATATTTTCCTACATGGAACCCTAGTATGTGTTATTTTCGGTAATCTTCATACTTTCCACTCTTTATTTTAAATAGAGGCCTCATTAATTCATTTTTTGATGTGGGATTTCAACTAAGATATTTTGAAATGTCAAAAATGTGTTATCCTAACACCCAATGTTTTGTTGAACCGATGGTATTTCAAATCATCATAGATTGATGAATTTAAGGACCTCAATTTTACACTTGTTTGTGATTGATGACCTCAATCACTACCTATAAATATTTACGTTTTTTCTCCAATTATATGTCTCTAATTTCCACCAATGTTCTCCTAATCGAGATCATAATTTGGTGGTGACCCTTTCATTTCTCTTTTCCTCATATTAAGACTAAATTTTAGTAACCCAATTTCTGATTGGGGTTTTCCCACAAATATATTTTCTATTTTCAACCTTTTATTTTCTAAGAACAATTTCAAATTGAAAGGACGCAATTTATTGAAGGAGGGTAGAATGTAACACCCCAAGATTCTACGGTACGCTTCTCTTTGAATAATGTGATAGCGTGTGTTGTACGCAACACCGAGTTCTAACACACCATAACCAATCAAACTAGTCGTTATGAATAGTAATACCTAATTTTTGAAATTATATATATATTATATTTCAAAATAGACTTCATTTTTGTATTTGGAATATCGAATTTAGCCTAAGGTGAAATTTTGGTACTTTTCGGATAACTTTCATATTTTGATGAATAGTGAAAATTACTAAATTTTAATTAAAAACAACTTTTTTAATCAAAATAATTAATAGTGATAAATTTTGAATTTGAGTGGTTTTAAAGTATATTTAGAATATATTTTTACCATTTAATATAATTTTGGTCATTGGACGTAATTTTACAATTAAACCGAACATAAACAAGTGTCAATCTTTTGATAGTTATTATCTCTTAAAAACACGCTTTTTGTTTTGATAGAGGGAATTAATTTTAAATTATTTTCTGCTACTTCTGTGTTTTGAATTTAGAAAAATGGATTCCATATTTGGAATCAGGATGTCCAAATTGTGTAAATAGGTAACTTTTATTTTTAGACATTTTGAATAATTACTGTGGTAAATATTTTATTTACCATGGTTAAGGGTAAATCTGGTAAATAAGGGTTAAAACAATAATATTATAATAATACTAAATTACCCTAAAACGTTTCCTAGCCTTATTGGTTGATACATGTTCGACCATAGGCATCTTTGGGTCGATTTGGGGACCCCATGGTGCCACTTGTAGGTGATAAGGACACTTTATTTTAATTAAGTTAAAATGAATACAAAAATGACACAAGCATATATCTTTTAGAAAAACAATATTTACATAAGGTTATATATGTTTGATTTTAGATTATAAATATTCATTAGAAATAAAAAACAATTTTCTATATAATGATATTTTATTTATAATTTTTAGACATTAAATAATTTAATTTATTTATGACACAATGATGATGAATTAATTACTATAATAGTGAAAAATTAAAATAATTGATATTATAAATACCCAAATAAATATAATATGAAACTTTTAATGAATTAAAATAATTATATAGGATAATATGATATATTAGGATTGATTTAATTGACTTTTTTCGAAGTAATAAATCTGTTATGAGTTTCACAAAAATCAACTATTAAATAGTGTCAAAATTGACATAAAAGAGTTCTTAAAACAAATATTATATTATTAATTGATATTAAATTCCTAAAAATCTAAGGTTCGGCCAAGAGACTTATATCATGATAGGTTCAACATTAATGGACCACTTGGAGGTCTCTTGGATATATATAGTAAGTTTTTTAACCATATTATATAAAAATACAAAGAGACATTGTAAAAGTGAAACTAATTAACTTAGAGTTAATAATTAAAGATAAGGTTAATATAAGTACCCAAACCTGTCTAAATTCTATTTGTTGAGTGGTTTTAGACTTATACCTACCTTAACTTTTGAATAATCAACTTTGGAGCCATTAGAACCCGAATATGAATTTATTATAAATTATTATTTCTAGCTTTTCCAAAGGTGCCCCCCACCCCTCTTATCAAAGGGCACTCCTCCTTCTCATTTCTTCACACCTTCAAAGCATTTTGGTTCGGCCAAACTCTGCCCAAATACTCTCCCAACTTCCCTCACTATAACCTAGAGGCCTTAGTGTGATCAGAAATCCAACCTAAGGATCCCTTTTGATCAAATCAAAAGGAAGAACCCGAAGAAGAGGTAATGTTTTCACCACCCCTTTTCAAGTTCCTTTCTTATTCCACTTCTTCTTTCTTTGTTATTACCATTCTAAAATAATAACTCCAGTATCTTATATATACTGTGATGTTATTATAAATATGGTACAACCATATTTAGTATTCTATCCACCCTTTGAATAACATGTCACCATACGTGCGTACGTACGGTTTACCGTCTCCACGTCGTGGTGTAATTGTTATTCAATATATTATTATTTGGATGGGTATAATAATGATGTGTAACTCATGTAAATAATAAATATAACATGTTAATAATTCTGTATATATGATATACCATCCATTTATATATTATTTTAATATGAAAAGAATGATATTGTCGCTCGTGCGTACGTACGGACTACCGTCTCCACGAACGCGATGAGATTCATTCTCCATCGTATCCATTAAAGTATAATTATCATTTTATGATTTAGAAATGATATTTAAGAACTTAATATCATTCTGGATATGAATAAGATGCAACAAACATGGCTTATGTAACAAAACATATAAAATAAAATGAGTAAGTTAACACCCGAAACGACGATAATTCTAGGATATTATTAACAAATCAATGTTAAAAGATCATATATGATATCATATTAATATATATGATTCTTGTATAATTTAATAACAATTATTTCACCATTATACAGGAGGTTAACCTACCCCAACCAAGGAATAGTACAAGGTAATGGTTATTTCACAATCTCTTCATTATCCGAGGTTGTTTATACGTAATAATCTACTAGGATCTCATTATCATCCACATCCATGTTTCTTCAAAATGTATTTCAAAACATTTTTACAAGAATATGGGTTAAAGTCATTTATACCCTTGTTTTACTTTCTATAAGAGGAATCTTTATGTCCTTTTCAAAACAAGGTCCTTTTTAACCTTTTCAACAGAATTAAGGTAAGAATGTTTTTTTTAACTTATACGGCGGGTGCGGTTATTTTCCGCCGTTATAAAATCTTCAAAGTTTTCCTTACAAGCTTATAAGAATATTTTCCAGAAAATGATTTATTTTATATGGATCTTAAATGATTTCAAAAATAGAAAGAGATATTTCTCCAAAAAGTGTTTTGATTTCATCTATGTCAACATCCTTTGATGGATTTTAAGCTTATTTGATGTTGATTTATTATGATACAAAACTTCTATATTGTATTGAAGGTTTTGTGATATGTTTGACTGTGGATGTGCTATTTTTATACCATTCATAGTTTATGGTGAAATTAATGACATTTTGTATGCTATTTTTAATACGAATGTTTATGTTATGTTTAAACCTTTTCATATGGGAATGCATTGGACTTAATATGTGATGGGTGGAGCCAGCTATAGCTCCTCGATGCATCGGTAGGTCTCATGAGAAAAACTAGTGTCTTGGCACAAGGCCTCGACAAAATCTTATTTGTAGTCTTGGCACAAGGCCTTGGCTATGTGGTTATGATAGTCTGGCATTATGCATTCCATCATTATGAAAGTGGTTATTGATTTTGCATGTGATTATTCGATTAGTAGAATAACCATGTGAATAAGTAAATGGTATTATTTCATTTTATTTATGCCATACTATGTTAAAAGTTCAAGTTTAAAAGGATTTTGTTTTAGTTATACATTGCCTTAAATGTTTATTCTTATTTATGAAAGTTTCCGCTATATTGTTATCCTTACTGGGCATTTGAGCTCACCCCTTTTCTATGTTTTATTTTTCCCAGGAAGTGAAGAAGTAAATTATGAATGACCTGCAGGGATATTATGTGGGGATATGAGTGTGGATTATGGAGACAATATGTTGTTGTAGTAGTTTTTCATTTTATGATGTAATGTAAGACTTATGAATATATCTAGTGTTTCCAAGACTACTAAACCAATCGGTCTTTCGAGATTTTATCTTTCTTGTGATCATGCCAATATTATGAAATAATGCACCGACTCTGGGTAACTGGGGTCGGGGCATTACAGAAAATATAAACATGGGAGAAATATATGATTAAAAGGAACATAAAAAAATATATTTTAACATAATTAATGATATAAGGGTACATTACTACAATAGGAACATTACGTAATCATATCATATACCATAAAAATTTTATATAGAAACATGGGACTGTATTCTTGATCCATGAATCATAACACTGGAATGTGGGATAAAAATAAGTACAGGAAATGAAAACATTGTGAAGATATCTAACACTAATACTATCTATATAAATTTTTTGGACATTTCCTTCCATATTAAAGTTCACACAAATACATTTTAACATAATTAAATATAATAATTCCCTTTCACAAACTTGTGAACATCACTAACTATAAGCATTTCAACACAAAAAAAAATTATCTCAAGAGAAATAAAGTGTTACCCCATAAATTGGAAGGAAATTTTACAACCATCTATCTAATAATGATAAAACATATTTATGTGTTATAAATAAAATAAATCAAACATATTATCACTAAAACCCCACGTAATTAAGATTTGTTACATAACATTTTCCAGTGTTTTCATATATGATGAAATCAAGAATTACCTTAGTTGACACCAAAAATTCAATCACCCAAAGAAAGTACGGTATAAGATAATTTAGAGGGTGACTAATGAAACATTAATCTCTAAGAGATATATATTTAGATATTAATAGTAAAATTGAAACAAAATATTAAAAAATTATGAAATATTTTAATCGTTATTAAAAAAATAAAAAATTATAATTCAAATTTAGAATCATTTTCTAATAAAAAGATAGGAGTTTTTAAAAAAATTGAAAAATAAGTGCCAATAATTAAACCTTTAAAAGTTATAAATTTTTAATAAAATAAATATGGAGTTTAATATACAAAATATACAATAGTGGAAATAATTTCAATTTTAATTTTTAAAAACATTTTTAATGAAACCCACATCAATAAAATGAATTATAAAAAAATTAAAGATTTGAAGATAAATGTGAAGATTAAAAAAAGTAAAAATTATATGGATGTAAAAATAATAAAATAAAACATAGATGGTAAGAAATTATATGGACATGGTGGATAAAGATCCAATAGAACATTTTGTTTTTTATGAAGAAATAAATCCATCGAAGAAGGGGATTTGATATGATAATTTCATTTCACCAGATAGAAAGTTAAAATAATATATGAAATAGTGAAATTATAAAACATAAAAAAAATTGAATAATATAGTTAATGAAAAAATATTATAACCCAAATAATTTAAATTAAGTCCACAAAAATACCTTAAGACTATGGTAGTGTATGAATATAAAGGATGTGGAAAGCGATCATGAAATATATTTCTAAATCATATGAATAAAAAATTTTTTATGATAAAATAATTGACTAGGTCAATAATACATCATGCTAAATAAGAATATGTGTAGAATTTTAAATATGTCTCAGGGAATGGAAATCGAGACAAAAAAACATTATAACTTTTATTATGAATGAGTTAAAAAAATTGAAAGAGGAGGAATGAAATTGAATTGTAAATACCTTGAATAAATAGATATTTATGATAAAAATAATTAAATGGGGTATTATATACCCTATGTAAAATAAAACAAGCGGTGAATATGGATTATATCTCAATGAAAGAGAACTGAGATGAGAAACACTAATTAAAATTGATGCTTGGTAGGATACACTCTAACTTCATGTATAATAAATTTAGTTTTATTAATAATTTATATCAAAACCATATTTATATAATTTTAATTTATTTAATTATTTTATAATTTTTTATTACGAATTTATTAAAAAAATAGAAGCAATATTTTTGTAAGAATTTTCTCATTAGTTTTATGTTAGCTTTGATATGTCGTCTTCGGTCACTGATCCTTAATCTAGTTTTGATCACATCTAGAATCTAAATAGAGGTTACATAGGTGTATTTGATTTAGTTATGAGGTCTAATTGTCATTTTATGGACATTATAGTGATGGTTTATAATGATTGACTAAACTATCCTTTATTATAAATTTCATTTCAATAAAAATAATTGATTTCAATAATAAATATAATTATATATATTACCATTATAAAATTTTAAAATAATATTAAATTATTCATTATTATATGATATTATAATTAGTTAAATATTATTATCCATTTAGGATAAAACTATTGTAGCATCATTTATGTTGGTGGTAAAACTAACCTAAACAATAATGTGTTATAACTAATGATTACATATGAAATGAGTGTTTCGTTATGATAAAAAAAATTTATATATGTATAATGATTTTAATAGAACATTATTAACATGGTGAATCAGATTCATAGATATTCAATATGAGAAGATAAATTAATGATATGGATATGAACACTATACTTACATTGACGGAATCATTTCGTAAATGTATTCATGCGAAATGAAGGACTTAGGCCTTCTTATTGTGACCAAAGGCTACCAAAAATGGAATGTGAATTTATAATAGTAAAAAATTGTATGAATTAAAGAGATAATTAAAGGATTTATGTGGTTTTGATGGGATGGTTGTGATATCAGTTTATATGTGAAAATGTGGAATATTTCATTAGAACCATATTTTAATTGAATGGTAAAGATGGAATCACTTAGTAGTAAGGTAATTTTGGAAAGGAAATGTTGGTGAAACTTTTTCAGTTTCCACCCATGCCTAAAAAATAAATTATATAATGTTTAAAAATAATGTTAATTATATAAATTTTGAGCCACATTAATTTACTTCTCTTTTCCCCCCTTTTACATCTTTTTACCTGGTTTAATTCATAACTAGGGTAATTATTTTTCTTAATGAAAATACATGATGACCCATTTTACCAAATTTCCAAAATAATAATTATATTCATTGACTACATTAAAAAAATTTAATCTATAAATATGGAAATTTTCATTTTTTAAATGAAAATAAAATATATAAAATAAACTTTTTTATAGAAAAATTACTTATAAAACATTAAGTACTCTTAATATTATTTATTATCAATTAATAATATTAAAATGGGTAATAAATTTTTTCTATATTTATATGAATTAAATTTTAATAGAATCATCCTTATACCATGATATATTCAATTTTTTAAAATAAAAATGCCTACAATATAATTTTTTTTAGAAAAAGTATTATTAATCATAAAAATTAATTCATTCTTTTTCCTTGAAAAGTAATAATCATTAAATTGATTCTTATTTTTATGTTTATATATATATATATATATTTCAATATATTTCATTATCAAAAAATAATAAATTTAACTTTTAAAGATATATGAAAATAATTTTTTAAATAAAACATATATTTACCTATAAATCATTAAAATTTTATTTATTATTTTTTATTTTATTTTTTCGTGGATGTTATTTTACTTATTTTACTAATAATTACTAAAATTTAATCAAAAAAATTGATTGAAATAATTATTTAAATTTTATAAATATATTTAACTAAAATCATTAAATATAAATATAATACATTTAAAAAACAAAATATTTGTAAAAATACTATTTTATTTTCTATGATTTATTATGATTTTACATTTAATAATTCCTTAATTATTTAGTAAATTATAAATAATTATTTATATATATTAAAAATTATTTATCCAATATAAATCTAAATATATCTATATTTCTTACTCTTGGTTTTATTCATTTTATAATTTTTCTCATTTAGTTGTCAAATAATGTTTTTAATTTTTTTTAATTTTACACATTAATGAAATAAGGAAATGTGGATTTTGGTCTCATATTTTTTTTAATAAAATCTATCACAGGTTTATCATAAATTTATCAAAATAAATTTCAGTTGTTACATATCCATGTCTAAGTTCCTCTCTATAATGAGAGCCTAGTTCATGGACTTTTAATAATCTGTAAGCCAATATATATTCACCTAGGAATGAATCAATGTTTTTCACCTATCATGAAAATGGAAATCCCTAAAAACATCATTAAATTCTATTATATAAGAAAACCCAAGAATATCAGTTAAATAATAAGAAGAGTATGTCATTCACATTCTCCCATAAACAAGATGTATAAATTCCTCATATCGATAATCTATCAGTGTCTTTGAAAAAATGATTGAAGAAACAAGCCTATAATTCCTTCCATTATATACCAACATGTGTATATACTTATACTAAGACATCTAGCTAGAAATTTGTCATTCCTTGTACAATATATAGAGATTGATTCACCATCCTCTTAGAGAGTGTCTCAATATTGTTCAAAATAGTTTACACAAACTCATCCTAAAACTATTCAGCTTGATCTACCCTATCTAGTAAACAAAGGTGGATGTTGTAACTATAAATCCCTAATAAGATCTAATATAGAAGTAGCATCACTCATAGCTCCATGTCTTAGGGACTAAATAACCTACAAAATACTCTCTTAAAGCTTATTACGACTAGTAAATACATGCCTAACTAGGCTCATCATGTAAAAAAATGATGGTGTAATTCTTATCCCCACCCTCATGAATTCTTCAAGCGGTCTCCATGGTGTATGGTTACTACAACGTCAAATTCATGAATCAAAAAAATTATTTCTATCACATATCATGATATCAAAAATTGGGTAATAATTAATATGTAGGGCACCCCAATACTTTATACACACCCTAGCATACATGGGTCTCACATGTCTTGGGTTTTCTCTATAGCCTCAACTACCCACTCTTAAGTTAAAAATAAGACACATAGGAAAAAATCATCCATTAGAAAAGAAAAAAATTATAACTAGAAACATAAGTCTAGTTAGATAGAAATTTTCTATGAATTTATATAGAAACCACTTTATATGTTTCTAACAACACTTTAAATAAACAAAACCTCTATCATAATCAAGGTCATCAACCATAAGCAAGAACATGATATTTATAAGAATCATAATCGATGAGTATGATGCATGAATGGATGACTTGTGTAACCTCATGCTAAGATACATGAAATTAAATAGTAAATCACCCATAATAGTTCTCAAAACTATGGAATCATAACATCAAAAACAAAGAGAAACAATCTCATCCTAGGTGAACTATACATTCCCAATACATGGGTCAGTTACTCATATGTATAAGGTCTTTCTCATATTCTAAACACATCTTTTCTTCATTATACAGCATACTAAAAAGTAATATAAGAAAACAAGGCTCTGATACCACTTTATAACTTCACTGAACTAGTTCACCTCCATTGAGACTAACCTGGAGTGCTATATATCTCAAGTGTTTCTTTCAATATGCCAAAGGCTGCGGATTATTTTTGAGGGTATATAAGTGATCATGGGGAGAATATAATCCTTGGTAAAAATAACCCAAAATTACTATGAAATTAGTAATAATAAAAATTAACTAGAATGTAAATAGAGTATGGAAGTTTTATCTAAGTGTCAACCATAAGTAGAAAAAATATCAAATGCTATAAAAAATGGACTACTGTAATGTCACATAAGATATATATAATTAAAAATACCTCTCATGATCTGATTGTATATAGTCAGGTAGAAAAATAAAAAAAATACTAGATCTATCTACAAAACGAGTTTTTAGTATCTTCCTATACCCAACTCTAAGTTCTCACTATCCTCCTCATCTCAATCATCAACAACAGGGTACTTTCCATTACCAATTTCATGAACAATGAAATATTATTTTGTACCTCATAACTCGATAAAAGTGTTACTATAACTCATTAGGTCAACATAAATTTTTCCCTTGATTGAATAATGTAAATATAAGTGTGGGTAGAGTGGTATATTCTCATAATTAAATAGTATACAATAATATAAATAATTAATTTCCCCACAAAAGGTGCTTCCAAAAACACCCAAGAGTTACCATAAATAATTCATTCTAAGTAAAAGGTGTTTGAACATGTTAAAATTAACATATAATTGTTATAAATAATTCATCCTAGTCACATTATAAAATACCAACTCAGAAGCGCATCTCAAATCATAACTAGTGACCATATCATCTAATAAATCCATGATATCTAGTACTTGGGATGTTTGTCCCAATAATGAAGTCATAATCGTAGAGTCCTAGTGATAGTATTATATCATAAATCATAGTGTCTTAGATAAATAAAACATCAGTATACATCATGTTTTCCAATAATATCATAGGAGGGAATAACATCCCTAGTTGTGAGCATAGTCACAAGAGGGAAAACATCATTAGCCCTAAGCCTTAATATAATAGTATGAATTAAATTCAATACCATAAATATTCAAACATATGTGGTCATCTCATCCCATTAAATTGAATTATTTTATAATGGTCAAGGTACCACTATTTTTCATTTAACAATTAGTATAGTTTTCCTAATCATTAAATCATAGGGTAATTGGGAATAATGTTTTTTTTACATAAATTCTTTTTTAAAATCATAAATTATTCTTCAAAATATAGTAATAAAGAAGAGAGAAAAGAGTCAATTATGGAAAAAGTGGTGGAGGGAAATCGTATCTATAGGCACCAAAATATTACATTTTTAGGGAAGAGAACCTAAATAAGTATAAATAAATTTTGGATGGGAATGGAATCCCATGCCATAAGCATCATCAATGATAATGGGAATGTAAAACCTTCTTATTCTAAATGTCTGAGTGAGGGGATTTTTTATCCCACACTCTAGAAATTACCTGGATATGTGGCACTTTTATCTACCTTATAATATTTTTATCACAATTGAGTATGGATTCTCACAACATAACAAAAATAATATAATATTATAAAAATAGGGAAAATAATATAATATAAGTGATTAATATTGAGGTTGTCATAATTTATAACTCATTGTATGATTAATCTAGGTTGTTCCTCACAGGAATAACCTTTATACAAATCCAAAACTCAGGTAGACTATACCCAAATAGATATAATCCATTAGGGGAAGTAACACTCACCCCTTATATAAATCAATCTATCCAAAGGTTCTAATATGGATTGAATGTTCTATAAGGGGAAAAATCAACCTAACTACTCTTAACCACACCCATAATCTACTCAAATGAGGCTAAGGATATGGTTCTCTAAACTATAGATTAATAAAAATAAATCTCTCTTAATTCAAAAACCACCATTAAATATAATCAAATTAAACCTCATGTCCCTCATTGGACACAAAATTGAGTTACATCACATGAAAAATCATTCATGACCTTGGTATATAATACCCACCATAAAATGAATGGAAGGAACACATTTCATTTAAATTAGGTTCATGAAAAAATGGATGTTTACAACACACATCAGACACATCACACTATGAATAAAAACATGTATAAACCATCAGAAAATGTTAGGGAGAACCTACCCATATGTAAGAGAAACCCACCCATTAAATATCACCAAAAGATTCAGCATTAATCAAAGTATTCTATAAAAATTAGGAGAACCCAAAATTAATTAATTTCATGAAATGAACCCAAAATAGTGTTAAAATTTCATTATAGAAATGAATGTACTAGTAGACTTATCTCTAGTGATCTACTAGGATAAATAGTTCTCCAATCCAATCAAAATAAGGGGGAAATAAAAGGAGATGAGAGGAAGTGTAAGGAAGGAGGACTATGAGAATGTGGTTTATATAAAAAATGAGAACCCCTCCCATTATGATTTTAAAATTTTTAATAAAACTCTAAAAATAAATATAACATGAGGTAGGTTTTTTGCATGACCAAATGTGTTACAGGTCAACGCCCATGCCTGAGGTCACATTACAGCATTTCGCTATAGGTAATAGAACAATTAACCTCTCTAAGAATGGTCTGAAAATTTCAACCACCCCATCACTTTTTACATTATGTAATGATCATTTCCATCTTGGTATAATGTCCTATTAGCCTAGGTTTCATGGTGAAAATGCCTTATTTATTGCATGGAATGTTCTAATTCTAATAGGCCTTCATGGTGAAATTCCAAGGTTGTGGTGTGGCCAACTACCTACTACATAATTCCAACCTAAACCAAGGTCATGCTCTAAAATAACAACCCCATATCCTCAAAAATTGATCCCAAAATGAAAAAAAAATTAATCGTGATTTTTTGTAAAATGTTTAACAATAAATAATACCTCATAATATACTAGGTCTCACGCCTATTGAGTAATACTCACACAAAAATAAAGTGGAAAACACATCCTATCATACATGAAGAACTCCTATGATGGGTTAGGAAATGAAATATAGAAATTTCCAAATCTCATGAACTGATAATATATGATAAAATATTATCCTGATGGATGAAGTGACTCTCATATTCCTTAACCTGGCATCCTTTCATCACCCTGGTGAATCTCATTGTATCTCTTATTATAAAAACTAAATTATTCATCTTTAACTATACTATAAGTGCTGCCATGAAAATAAAATGAATCAACTATACTTACCTCTAATAGGATCTTCTCAGTTGTAAGAGTCCTATGAAACTTCTCAATATAAGATGATAGATCAAACATCCTCACTTTCTACCCTAAACCTTGATGAATTCAAATATCAAACCTATGAGCCTTTTAGACCTCAATATCTATTAAAAAGGTAGAAAATATAAAAAAACATATAGAATCAAGTAACATAATTAGTCACAAATAATACTCCCTAATAATGCCTCATAAACTCCTCTACATTACTCGTCCTTAGTGGATTGTGGAAATACCTCTCAAGAATGTTGTCCTTGGAGGCCTACCATGATAATCCATTCAACCTCCTTGTCTTCACCATGACTCCCCACCATCTCCAACCATGTCTTTGAATAATAATGTTTTCCAACCTCACCCTTTTATCCATGGTTATCTAAATGGACATTAAGAAACCCTCAATCATTTAAATCCAATACCCAAAATATTTAGGTGATACAATAATCTATAAATTCATAGGAAAATGAATCTTTCATTTGTGTGTGATTTCAATAATAGTGGAGTACCCCTGATGTGAACCTCTTCCTATAACTAGCATTATATAGACTACTCATCCCAAATGATGTTCAGTTCCTTGAACACTGGAGTAACCTTGATAAAACATATAGATCCTCCCTCATAATAAACTATATGTACAACTATGTTGTTCTGAACCTCAAGAACATCCTCAAACCTATCAATATTTGGCTCTATGGGTTATCATCATGGCACTATTTTTAAAAATCTAAAATTATTTACATACATTTTTTCTTAATGGAACAAATATAAAATGAATTTAAATATGATCACGTATACACTTACAAAATCACTAACCCAAATCTAAGAACCTAACACAAACAAACCCTTTATAGTCTTCTAGGAAAAGGTTAATCCAAGTCTGTTACCCCAATCCTTCCTCCAATAAGTTAGGGGTGGGTGACTAGCACTGAGTGGGAATATCACACTTATTGGAGTCCTTAGACTAATTATTCTATACATACACACATAAAAATGTATTTTAAAACACCCCAGATTAATTTTGAAGATTAAAAAAATTAATGCAAAATTCATGAATAAAATCTAACATCCTGCAATAGATTTTGAAAGTATATAATTGAAGTATAGAGGGAAAATTAAAGTCCTAAAAACCATAATGTTTTCATAAACTGATAGTAAAAAGGGAGTATTATCCTAATACGCAACCTAAATTCTTAACCATTATCTTGATACATCTTCTATCAAGAACCAATAAACTTCACTGACACTAGGTCCACCTATATCTCTGTTAAATATACTATTGCCTGCACAATATATGAAATGTGCATGTAGATCCCATATAGGGATGAGTATATAAAAACCAAGTTAGACAACCTAAAATTACTAATAAATAAGTCACTAAAATATATTATTATTAAAATATAAATAATATGGTAAAGAAATGATAAAAACCCCTAAATATTCTCATGGATGGTACTTAATTCATAGAGACTGTTCTAAATCTTCATAGTCCTCCCAAGGATTTTGATTGTATTCTATGACAACTAGTTCATATGTTCCTTTTAGAAATGTAACCTATTCATACCTATAATGGAGGGAGTCATTCTCCTAGTAATGTAGGGGGATACCGACCTTGATGTAGGATCTCGTGCCCTGTCCAAGAGTAATGTAAATGGGGGATATTAACCCCCTAGATAAAGAATCTTACACCTTGTAATAATATGGGTATCTAACCTATCTAATTTGTAGATAGAGTATCTTACACCCTAATCCCATGCAGGTATTGTTGTCTCTTTCAAGTGATGGTAATCAGATAATGTGTCCTGACTCTCTTATCAAATTTTTTGTCACTAAGAGTGTCTGAATGTCGAGCCTGATATTTGAGAGATTAATATGGTCTGTCATGATCAATTCATCTTAATTCCCATTTTTGTATTTAGTCTAATTAGAAGGTTTATCTAAATGTCTTGGCCTAATAAATGGGTAATTACATGGAATATACAAGGGGTACATAGGGTGGCACGTCATGTTAATAACATGGTCATGCACTGACTCTTAATATGGAGTGTGATAATATATCTACATTTCATGAATTAAAACCTATGCAGTGTGTGGCTCTGGGTTTGGCACTCATCCTGTGCCAACCTTCCTGATTCATGTTCCATATGTTTTTACATGGGGTGTATCATTGGTATATATACCATGTAGGCCATCTAAGATTCTCTAGGAACATACTCAAAATACATGTCAATAAGTCCATCTTAGGTCATATGGAATTTGGTCCTCACCACAAAATAATGTGATATTTTTATTAGAATGAAACCCCGTCATATCTTCAATAGGACACACAATGTTTTTTCTTCTAAATAGTAGACTATGTAGTTAGGAATATTCTATAAGTTCTACTTCCTCCAAAAGCATCATCACTACCTCTACTCTTTCTATGATCTCCACTAGAAATCTTGAAACTATGTGGAGTGATGATTAATGCCTTATTGAAGATTGGAGTTTTTCTATCCTTTGTCAAAAAATTGGATCATCATCATCCCCTGGGTCCCACTCATATCTTGGCTCAAAATTTAGCCATTTCAGATCTCATCATCCCTCCTTGAATCATCAACAATCATCATAACTCCAATAATTATCACCACCCCCAATGGTCGGATAAAAAAATGAGAATCTAAAGTTTCATCATGATTTCAACTGGTTTCATGGTCAAATAAACAGCCAATTGAAGTCCAATTTTGAACATGAATAACAGTGGTGTAAAACCAAAAAAACACTAAAGTGAATGATCTGTAATGGACATTTTCACATCATAAATCGATCATGGGATATAAATCAAAGGATAAATGGTATTATATAATCATTTCATGGATGATATTTATCAATTCCTTATTTCCAAAATAAAAATAATAAAATAACCAAGTTTCATATTGATTCACTCTATATTATATTTTCAGGAACTAATCTGTAATCATAACAAATTTGAAATTTGGGACAAAATCCAAAATAAAATCAATGCATCAATATTTTATGAATAATAAATCTTCATCAATATCGATTATTAGTTTCATTGATTTGGGTTATCAATACTTGAACCTTCCTATTTGTTCTCTGATGATTCTCCTATAGTGACACTCTCTCCCCCACTCTCAAATATCTGGTTTATGTCATAAACCCTAAATATTTTTCATAGGTGGGATTATATAGTGTATCACTACATTTTAATAATTTAATTAGATAATTAAAGTAACGACCTTATTTAATTAATTTGATTCATCTATTATCTTCCATTGATTGTGCATTGATCGAAAGTCCATTGTGGAAAATCATTATATTGTTCCTAAGGTAAAAAATGCATTATTCATTTAATGGTGGTATGGGTTTTCCTATTCCAGACTCTATTCAATGGGGAATATAATTTTTTGTAAAATTAATTTCAAGGGTGACTTAATATTTTTAATATTTTTAAGATATCAATATTAGGGTTAAATGATTCTCAAAATTCTACGTTGATTCCATGAGTAACTCCAAAAATATAATTTGGAATATTCAAAGGGTCTAGTCATAAAAAATAGAGTTGTTTTAGTCTCCCCACCTTCAAATATTTTCATCCAAAAAAGAAATAACTAATTTAATCTGTTAGGGCACTAAGATTGCATATGGTTCCCTCATATCTATGATCTCTCCTAGAAATTCTCACACTACTAGAGAACACACACATGGGGAATAATACAATCAATGAGGATCTTATCTTATCGATATTTTAACTCCATCATGTATTCTAAAATGGTAGATTCGTCTTTAATTTCTAACTCACACCTATCAATAATGAGTGATAGATCATGCACGTATCCCCATTAGCGTGACACAAGGATGATTAAATGAACTTTTTACAATTGTATATGTACATCTAGGTTCTAAAAAACCTTTTTTACCCTAAACATAATCAAAAATTGAATAATGATACTTTGAGATAGCTTTCCACCCCAGTCAAATCTATATAAACCACTCCAAGGTGGGACCTTCTAAAACATGTGGTCCACAACAATGAACTCAAAATCCCTTCGTCACTAGTTTGTATTGGACTTATAATGATTTTTATATATCCTCATATATTTTTGGATGATATAAATTTTCTTTTTCATTACATACCCCAAATCAAGCCCAATCAGAGTTAATTATCCTAACTCTGACTGGCATAGTAGTGTCCTGAAAGGTCTCCCATAAAGGGAATCTAATGGAACCATGCAAAAATTTGAGTGATATTTATATTTGTATGAAAACTACAATATAGGTAGGTGGGGCTCACAACTATAGAAAAAGTATAGAATTCAATCCAGTATCACCTTCTCTAAGACTGGAATGGATGTCTTGTTATGGACATCTGTTTGGATAAGGGAAGCTATTTTCAATCACAATTCAATCTCGAAATCCTTCTATATTTTTCTCTATAAGTGAGATTTAAAATGAGAATCAAGGTCTCAGATAATCATTGAGGTAACACTATAAGGTTAAATAATTTACTATAACAAAGAATCCTTAACATTACACTAAAATATTCTCTTTGATAGTTAGGAATTTGGTTGATTTAGTTTTCAAATATATGATCACTTATATAGTGTTGTAACCTCTTATCTGGTATAAAAATACTATCATGAAATCCATGTATATTTCATCCGTCTTACATTCCAGTACCTCAAGGGGTATTCTAGGCCTATAGGATCCTGAAGCCTAGCCTTCTTCTATTGATGAGTGATCCATCAAGAAATGAAATTTTCAATACTCTTTTTCATCCCTCAACACCAAAACTATCAACAAAGATCCTAGTATATATTTTACACTTCATGATGTACAACTAAGGGAGGTGTTTGGAACTCCCTCAAAACCAAATCTCAAAGCATGATAGTCACCATATTTTTCCTCTATAATTTAATTATATATTCCTTATATTCATAGAATCCATCAAGATCATTTCCTATGAAAATATATCCATGTAAGACTCTATAGTTGATTTATCTATTTTTTATTCCCTTATAAATTGTAGAAGTGAAGGGGTAACGTCCATTTATCAGAGTTGTGATACTCCTTCCTCATCCCTTAAAGGATAAATTTTGTGATACCAACTTATCTAACAACTCCCCTATAATGGAAGGATGAGAGTTTCTATTGTGATCATCTTCCATCATATTTATTTTTCTAGGAGTATATACAATCTTGAATCCATAGTCATATTGGAACTCTAGTCATTACCTCTATATTAATTTGAGTTCACTCTAATTGAGGATTTACCTAAACCTCCTATGGATGAAATAAACAAAAAACCAATCACTAAAAAGGTAGTGTCCACAAGTATTTAGAAATAACACCACCATTTCTAGCTCCGAGTCATGGGTTACATTGTTTTTCTCATGAGGTCTCAGCTTCCAATATCTATTAGAAATCACTATTTGACTTTAAATCAACATAGACCTAGTTCCAGATCTAGAAGAATCATATAACACCATATTCTCATCCCCCTCCTTTGGAAAGCTCAGTACATGAGTTCTTATGAACCTCTATAAAACTCTTCAAGGGCCTTTTGGAACTTCTCCAACCAGATAAATAGTTACCCATTTCAGGTTAAGGTGGTTAAGAACACTACAATACAAGTGAAATAAATCATGAATGTATTGTAATATCTATCCTACCCAAGGAATATTTACACCTTAGTCACTCTCTTTAGTGTTTCCTAATAAATCAATTTCTTTATTTATTGTTGCATCCACTACTACTCCCTACTTTAAGATGAGATGTCCTAGAAAGTAGATCTCTCTAATCAAAAATTTAAACATAATGAGTTTTATATATATTTGGGGTTATCTAAGTAATTCTTAGAAAATTAAAAAATTCTCTCCTTTATCAATATATGATGTTGAGTACATCAGAATTTCATTGATAAAGACCACCATAAACCAGTCTTAGAAAGACTGGAATATCCAGTTCATAATCCCCATGAACGTCGCTGGGGAATTCATCACACTAATTGGAATTAACTATTACTCATAATGACTATAGAAACATTTGAATTACATTTTCATTATATCCTCCATGCATACCCAAAGTTGATAATAACTATAAATGAGGTTGATTTTCAATAACCACTTTTCTCATTTTGGCTAATCAAATAGGTTTTCAATCCTCAATAGCAGATAGTAATTCTTGATGGTCTTATAGATAATGAAATTATAATCTACTCACAACCTCAGGCCCCCATTATCTTTCTTGGTGAATAATATTAGATCCTCCTAAGTTGACACATTGGGTCTAATAAATCCTCTGCTCAAAATGTCCACTAACTGCACCATAAACTCTTGAAGCGTAGCAGGATCTATTTGTTATACTATATAGGAAATCAAATATATCATAGGGTGAAATTTAATATAGAATTGAACTTTACCTTGACGAGTTAAACTATGCACTTCCTCAATAACAAAATCCTATTAATAATCTACTATTATAGGTAATCAAACATATGATCATTTTAGTTCACTAATAGTCAAGCCAAAAAAACTAAAAATAAATTGGATGTAACCTCCTACACATGAGTCCAGACTACTCGAACTATCATTCCTTTTCACTGGTGAAGGAAAATATTGAGCCATCATCCAGGGTCAAGTGCATCCTTATTGGAAAAAATAAATATATTCATCGATGGTATATTGTCATTCTATACCAATAATGACATCATATGATCCCATCATAGATATGGAATGATCCCATAAGAAATTATGTTCTCCAAAGCCCAATTCAAACTTTCAGGAGAATAATTTGATAATATAATCCCCACTATTAAATGTCTCTATCGGTAGAGGTTAGCCTATAGGCTCTGTTGAATCCTCTATTTTACTAACAAGGGATAGATCCCAAAAAGTAATGGTTTACACAAATGTTTATAAAAATAATTCTAAGGTGGAGAAGTCATAGATCATACCTCAGATCATCCCAGGAGCCTCTAGTTCATATACCTATATTTTTCACAACAGACCAAGTCTATGGCCTACAGTTCCCTGATCCTTGTGTAGACCACCTAGAGATAGTGCTAGGAGTATCTAATCGTAATGTAAGATTCCTCCTATAGCTCTCCCAACTCCATTACCATTTTTTCTTGCATGCATTACAATCTATATATGTCTATGCCTCTGCCTTATGGCTTATCCAATGTACTTTTATTTTCTATTTCATAGCTGTTTGGGTAGTCACATGTGATATGACCCTGACCTTCATAGGTGAGGCATATATTCTCACAAAGATGAATGAATAATCTGTGCAATCATTGTATTGTTGATCCCTATTACAGATCCTGAGTATATGGACATATCTTTCATCATCATCCAATAGCATTCTTCCTACCAGTTGTGTTTGAGGACTTTTCTACCAGATGGATATTGACCTTCCCTACCACCGGCTAACCTTCAACTAAAAAATTATCCAATACCAAGGATTTCTCCATACCATTACGTATGTATGAATGCATTGGGAAACAACTCTATCATGATTATCTTGATGAAACCTTCACTTAAACTTATTTAATAAAAGTATCCATCACTATCAATTTCAAGAGAGTGTGTTGTGAGAAAAGTAAAATTATAATCATACTTAGAGATTGACATTCTACCATACTGTAAATCAAGAATCTCTTGGATGTGAACTGATTACAAAGTTACTAGGAAATACTCCTCCTAGAAGAGACACTTACACTCGATCCATGTATGTTTTATCTCATCTTATGTCTGAGTCACCAAACACTACTATTGTTCTATTGATCCATAGAGATGATTGGATTCTAAAACCCCCATTTGGTCAAAAGTGGTCCTAACAAGGTGGAATACTAGAACCACTAACTCTAGATAGTCCTTAGATGCATACGGGTTTAGATAGACTAAGAACCTAACAAGGATCGATCTCTAGAACACATGAAGCACAGTTATCCTTTAGAGATCCTCATATTATACTTTTAAAATGATCTAACAATCATCATGTGGAAAAACATCAACTAGTGCAACTAATGTTCGGTCTTCTCGTTGCTCGATGAGAGGAAGTACAACTCACTATCCACCCTAAGGAAAGAACTCCAGAACAGGACCCTGAATTGGGGAATCATTGCTAAACTGATATTCATCATGATCCCATTGTGAAATCTGGGTTTGATTTCTATGTGAAAGAATATTAAAATATTCAATACGTTCCATTTTCAAAAGATCATATCTTGGGAGATGAATCATAAAGGATAGGGAAAACACAACTCATTCCTATATGATTCATGTATCATTGTTTTGCCTACAATAGGTGTCTTAGTGTACCAAGTCAACAAGAGGGTTATCAGAGTCCTAATGAATGGATATGTTTACCACTTCACCGTCATAGGAATCACTATACTATGAGTCAAAATCAAGAAACTTCCACATAATTTCCCTAAAACCAAAACCAATCCTCACAAATACTCTATCTCTAGACTCTATCTAAGTATATCCTATGGGATTTTATTCCACTTTCACATGACCTGACCCACTGAGGCCCTTGTAGCCAGTTGTAAGTTGAGTGTGTTACCCAATCCCACATCCAATCAACTAGGGGGTGGTGACTAGAACCGGGTAGGTTCATCACTTATATGGGGGTCTTAGACTAATGAGCTTGTGCATACACACATATCTCCAAACACACAAAAGTAATGTGGAAGATAATCAAATGGAATAGAAAATGCATGAACAACATCTAATAAGTTGCAATAGAGTATTATAGTACATAATTGAAATAAAAGGGGAAAATATAGGACCAGCAACTAAGAATATGGTCCGACTTGAGAATCAAAAGAGAGAATTATCTCATCACACAATCACTAGCTAAACCATGATCCTTCTACCTCTTCCACCCAGCACCACTAAGTATCACCCACACCATGTCCACTTAGATGTTTAATGAACATTATTTCATCTTTATAATAGATGAAACATATGAAAGAATCCCATGTAAAGTTGAGTATATTCATAACTAGTAGGACATTTTGAAATCACAAAGATGTAAGGAATCGAAATAGAGTTATCTCAAACCATACACAAAAGGTAAGGAAAGGATAAGAGCCTATTTATTCTCACAGAAGGTAATCAATATAAAAAGTATAGTCTTAATCTTCACAATTAGTATAAGGATTATAAATGTCTTCAGAGATCACTGGATCATCTCATCTTTCAACCAATATAACCTATCTATACCTATAATAGAGGATTTCATGCCCCTAGTAGTGTAAGGGTACGCCAACCCTAGTGGAGGATCTGGTGCCCCGCCTGAGATTAATAGACTATGGGTGTACCAATCATGTGGATAGAAGATTTTATTACCTATAATATTAAGGGGATTCTTACCCTATTAGATCATTGTGTAGAATATCTTGAAAATAAATCCCCTCAGGGGGATTATTGACCATTCTTAGGGACTATAGAAGTATATTAATCTATAACACTCATATTTGGGGTGGGTTGTCACTTACCAAGATTGTTTTAAAGATGATGTTATTCTTAAAGGATTCGGTATAGTCGTTCAGGCTCACATGTTCCTAATTCCAATTATTGTATTCACTCTACCCAAGTGGACTATATCAATTTCCAAGTATAAGATAAATGGAATTAAACTATGTTTCCAAGGGGTTTATGGGGTTTCACCCCAATTCAAAAACTAAGTGTTTCACTAGTGTTCAATATGTCATGTTGAAATCCAACTACATGGAATGTAGTATGGATTACATAGTGTGCGGGGCTGGGTTCATCACTCAACATGTTCTACTATACCTGAGTCGAGTTTCATCGGGTGGTTCATGGTGTATAGCCTCAGCATACACAATATTATAGGCCATACAAGATTATCTGGGATTGTGATCTCTATATATTCCATGAAGGTTATCTAGGGTCGCTTGACGTTTGGGCCCAAACACACATTCATGTGATGTTTTACATAGAATGAAACTCAATAGTTCAATAAACAGGACACATGGTTTGTGTTCGTTTAAACTATAGTATGTGTAGTTGGTAATTTTATAGAAATTAAGATTACTCTAAAAGATTAACTAGTTTCTCCACTGTTAACATGATCTCTACTAACCGATGATCAATGCCTTGTAAAAGATTATATATTGGCAATCCTTTATCAAAATATTATATCATTTCAATAACATGTTTCATGCATACATCTCAGATTTAAATTATTTTTTATCTAATCTCATCATCCCTCCATGAATCACCATCGATCTTCATAACTCCTTCAATCATCGTCACCACCAATGGTTAAACAAGGCATCATGAATCTTATGTTCATCCTGATTTGAACATGATTCAGGGTCGAATCATTATACCATAAAAGTACAATGATGAATATGAATAATGGTTTGGGAAACCACAAACCAAAACATAAATGATATGTGATGAAATTTTTCACATCGACCGTCAATCACAGGATATAAGTCAAAAGATAAATTGGGTTAGATAATTATTCAAAGAATTATAATTATCAAGTCTATAATTAAAAAAATAATTAAGTTGGCATGAAAAAAATCGATTATAGATTATATTTTTAGGAACTAATCTATATTTTTAATGATATAAAAAATATGGATAAAGTCTATAAAAACAATCCTAGCCTCAACATTGGATCAATCACAAACAAAGATATAATATTCATCATGATGATGATGAGTTACATTGATTTTGATTATCAATCTATGAACCTTTTTCATTTTTTCATTGATGATTCTTCACATGATGAGGCTCTATCTTCCTCCCTCTAAAATCTTAGGGTAATGTGACTAACACAAATGATTTGTAACAGAAGTTATTATATATAGTGTCCTTAATTTTTAAAAATTTAACTATAGAATTAAATTATTTAACTTAACTTAACTAATTAAATTCCATTAATATATTCTCATGATTTTAAATGAAACAAAATTCCATTGTAATATATCATTCTTAGGGTAAAACTCGTATTTCAGATTTAATGGATTTCTTCGTTTTACCATACAAGACACCATTCAATAAGGAAAACAATATTTTAATATTTAACTCTTGTGTTACTTATTATATTTAATATTTTTAAGATGTTAACATCAATTATAAACTAACCCTAAAATTCTATGAAAACTCCATGAATAGATCTAAAATTTTTATTTGAAATATTTAAAGGGTATAGTTCTAAAAATGAAATCCATTTCATAAACACCTACATATGACAAGCTCATATTAAAAAATATACTCTAAGGGTTCACTATTAGAGACACTAGGGTACCACAATGCATTATATACCCAATACATGATCCCTAATTACATATATCTACATAGATAAAAGTGTAATATCAATGTAGTAAACATATAAAATCTATAAATTTAAATTAATTAGATGATAAAAATGATTTATTTAGGAAAACACCAAATAAATCACTATTGGATTTCATTTAATTTAAACCTAATTATTTATATCCAATTTTCAATCATAAAAATGATAATGTATAAAATGTGAACCAAATTTCCAATCATGATTCATGAACCTACACTTCCTCGCTACCTAAGGAAAGAGGTAAAACCTATAAATCATAAAATCTATAATAGAACTTGAAGAAATTTAGGAAATCCATAACCTTAAAGTCAATAAAATCAATCCTCATTTCTCTAGAAACTCAAGTGTCCATCCTATACCTAGTTAAATAAAAAATAATAATAAGTCAAGAAATATGGAATCTAATGACATTTTGTAATACCCAACCATGTTCGTGGAGTCTGAGATGGAGCGATTGAAAACCTTTTGTGTGCATCCCCATGCATGAGTGTCTTCCACCTAACATTGAGGTCTAACACTGTATATTTGAAGATTTTAACCTAGTGATCATTCCATATAAAAATTAATAAAATTATAACTATAAATGTATAATAAAATTATACTATAGAATCACAGTAGAATTTCAACAATATATGTCACATCATATATAATAAAAAGAGAATAAATTTATAGAATACATCACAGTCAAAAAATGATCCACATAAGTGGTAAATCAATATAAATAATATATAAAAGAAGAAAATAATAGTATAGTTCATGACACAAAATGATCCTTGAGTATGTATTCCTATCACCACTATTCATAGCCATATCATCCTTATTAATATCCTGACATAAAGGAATTCTCCTTACCTCAATACCAAAAAATAAATTCTATGTGACAACCTATGATATTAAAATAATAACATTATGTTTGATGGTGTAAATGACATGTAACACCGAGCTTATATGACCCGTGACAGATATTATTTAAAAATTACCATTATAAACTAGCTGTTAAATTGGAGGCTATAAATAGGACTAAAAGAATTATGAAAATTACATGTTTTACACAAATTTAAAAAAAATTATTTGTTAATCAATTGCCTTTAAATAAATATAAAATAAATATTTTTCGAAAAATATGTTTTAATGCACAAAAATTGTTTTTATCATAATAAATTAAATGAATCATAATCGGTGAATAATTTTAATTAAATATGTATATTATATATTCAATAAAAAAAATTATCATTAATATAAAATTTTTTACAAGAATGATATAAGAATAAATCAAGTTTTATACTTAAAAACTACATTTTTGTAAAAAACTATTTTGTTTCGTTTTGAACACAGATTTTAAATTTAATTTTTGAAATTTTTATAAAATTTATTTTTATAAAATAAAATTAATTTTAGAAATAAAAATATTTAAATTATCTTATTAAAAAAAATTTAAATATTTTTGAACAGATTAATTTTTCGATTAATGTGAAAAAATATTGATCATTTTTGAAAATAATCTTATCATTTACATATTTTAAAAAGATAATTTTATTTTAAAAATATTTTAATACATAAAATAAGTTAAATTGTATTATAATTAATCCAATTTAGGTTATTATAATCATTTTTATGTTAATTTTTTATATATAAACTATTTTCACTTAAGAAAACATTCGTTTTGGAAAACAATTTTTTCAATGGGCTTCCAGGATTAATATTAAATTAAATTCTTCCACATATTTGAATTAAATTGCGTAAAGTTTATTTTATGATAATAATAAGTATAATTAATATTATTTAATAATATCAAGGTAATATTTTTGAAATTAACAGTAAAAATAGTAAAAATGAATTACCCAGTTAATATTAAAATAGGTTTATCGGGGGTTAAACCGAAAGATAAGGGTATTTTTTCCAAATTAAACATTAAAAGTTCTTATTTGATGCCAATATCTAGACCTTATATTATCAAAACTTTGAATATATGTTCATTTGGAATCATTTTATTTGGAAAATATTTATCATTTTGTATTCTTTTTGGAAATTTCCGTGTGATTTCCAAGTCAGCCCCCTCCCCACTTATAAATAGACCCCCCCCCCCTCCTCTCCTATATATAATTCAGGAGAAGTTTATTTCATACATGTATTGAATAAATACCTTCCTTAAATCCCTCACTATGAATCAGAGTCCCTTTTTTATCATAAAACTATTCTAGGAAGGTTTAGGTATAAACCAAAAGAGGTTATCCGAAGGAGAGGTATGGTTCTTAAACATGCATCTTCATTTTATTTATGCCTCTACACCCTCCAAATATTCAAAAAATATGATAAAATAGTATAAATTATATATTACATATACTTATATATTATTATATTATTTTAATAAAATATATCCTTCTCCTCTTCTATCAAATGGGATATGAAATCATCAATCTTGTGTAAAGCGTACTATCACCCTGCGAACCTATGTAATTCATTTTCTATCACCACATTTCATGGATGGATATTGTAATGGATTTAACAAAAATTTATATATATGATATTTATGACATAATTATACTTCTTAAATTATAATATCACACCTACCTTTTTACCATCCAATCTATTTGAAAATGATAATGTCGCTCATGTGTACATATAGACTACCGCCTCAATGAAGTGATGTGATTCTTTTTTTATTTCCACTTTATATGGATGGTAATAAGGATGAATTTGGAAAATTATAAGATTTATATGATATAAAAATGAATATATAAATGTGTATTAATATTTATCTTTATTTCATTCCATCCATCTAGAATGTGGAAATAGTGTTCATGTGTATATATGAGTTATTGTCACCATGCATAGTGTAATCCATTTTTCTATCCCTAACTTTATGGATAAATATAAATATGAATATATTGAATATATATGATATTTATATCATTATTAAAATTATTTAGATTATGAAACCATAATCAATGTACCAGAACTAAAATTATCAAACCAAAACATATATAAAAATGAAGCAGTTATTGCTTAGAATAGTGTTATTAATAAAGAATTACTCATAAATTAGTGATAAAAAGTTATAATTAAATCATATATTGTACATTATATATTAGTATGGTTTAATAATACATTTATAATTAATATATATCTATTTTAAAGGATATTATATGGCATATGAATGAAATCGAACCTAAGGTATGGGTTTCTTGTCTCGCTTTTACATCTGTGAGATATATTCCATATTCACCATTTATTTATTTTTTGGGTTGTATATAATACCCATTAATGTATTTTATTATTATTATCTTGAAAATTATTGGATATTAATATCCATATAAGTCTCATTCATTTATGGGTATTATGATTCAAATGTTACCAATGTGGTGAGGATTTATTTATCAATCTCATCAATATTCAGGATTGTTTATGTTTAAGTATCCAGTAGGGAAATAATAATATATTTAAATCATAAAAGCAATAAATTATCTTCTCCAATAGTTATTTTAAAAAATTATAAATTTCCATTCATTTTACACTTTTATGTACTCAGAATATCAAAAAATGTTTTTAAGAGAAACATACATTATTTACATTCTAATCGGGAGTATTTTTCATTGATGTCAATTTTTTCTAAAAGGGATTTCAGAAATATATTTAATATTACTCTACGTTTTTTTAAATTTCATTTTTACCCATGATTTTATTTTTATAAAAAAAATTAAAAGGAATATTCATGTCATTTTTTGAACAATGTACTTTTTGAATTTGTTTACAAAAATGGGAAAGGAATTTTTGTTTTAACGTACTTGGTATGAACGAAACTTCTCTTTTATCATGACCACCCATTTATTTGGATATTCCTATACATGTTTCCATGATTATTTAATAAGAAATTATTTTCCTAATATTCTGAAAAGTTTTATTTTTTAATATTAATTTTCAAATTGAAAATGTTATTTTTATCGAAAATGATTTTAATTTTTTTTATAGAATTAATATTCATCAATGAAAAAAAAATATTTCAATTAAGCTACATTGGGGATATGTAAAAATGAAATCATATTTAATATTTATTTGGATGATTTATGATCAGTTTGATTGGGTATATACTATTTTGATATCATTCTCTATATTACTATAGATAGTTTATGATTATGTTTATTGATTTGGGAAATTATAGACATTTCATATGATATTTTTTCAATATGAATGTTTATGTCGAATATGTTTCACCCCATTTATATGAGTAATGAATTGTACTTATTATCTTATTGTTGGGGGAATTATATCCCCTTAATGCATCAATAGGTCTCATGATACAGACAAACATGGGAATTTAGTAGGGGCCTTACCCATTTATGTAAGATTTCTTGGCATGAGGACATAATATAATGTTTATGGTGAATGGAATTATTTATTCCATCATTATGAGATTAGTTATTTATGTATATGTGATTATTGGTAAAATTATGATATCTATGGATAATTATCAAGCTTATGTTATTAGTTATATGGCATTATTTGATCATTTTTTATTCAAGTCATGTTATTCTACATACTCAAGTTATTTACTAAATGGAATGTGTTTTCAGTTATTTACCTTCCCATATTGATTATTACTTATTTATTCATAATATATTCCATTATACGCATACCCTTATTGAGCATCTAATCTCTCCTACTTCTAATGTTTCCCTTTCCCCAAGATATTTGTAATCGGTTTATGATTAATATAATGTGATATGCTAAATGGAATAATGGGGTTTTCAAAGGAATTACTATATTATATTTTATGTTTTTGAATGTAATGTGAGTTTAAATTATGTATCTATTTTTTTAGGACTTCTAAAATATTCAATCCTTTGGGATAAGATCACTTGTATTTAGAACCCATGTAATAAAGTAACCACTATCTATGGGATACTAGGGTCGACGTCTTTAAAGTTGGTATCAGGGGAATTTTAGTATAAAACTTGGGAACTAGATTTAGGAAAATATATATTAGGAAGTATATCATTATGATGGAATTTGAGGAAATTATCCAAATAAAATATGTTTATAATTAAGATGATGATAGTTCAAAATTATTAAGTACCAACATGGGTTAATTAGTATAGGTTTGATTATAATTTTAAAGGAACAGATACCCCTTATAAGGTATTTTTTGGTTGATGTACCTTTTAGGTATTTATTAATTTTAATGGATGTTTTAGGTACACATAACTCTTAAGTGTAAATTGTATTTTAGTGAAAATGTTATTTGAGGAATTACTCCTTTTATTTTATAGAGATAATTTCAAATGTATCATTAAAATTTAGGGTTCCAATGATCATTGATGATGAGGTAATTATGGGTTATTAAAATTTCAAAACATATATTTTATCATATATATAACCATTTGATTGAAAAGAGATTTGATTATTAATCAAATTTTTCAGGAAATTCATTATATTTTCTTGAATTTTACCATATTTATATAAATATAGGTTTAGAAAAATTAAAACATAAATACTGAGTGACAATTCGTTGCATCTATCAAGGTAATTAGGATTGAATCCCAACTAAAGAGTGACAAGCATATAGCGCCTACCACTGGCCAATGTGATGCACTGGTTAATTTTAAATTGATTTCACTTAAATTCTTTGTTGGATAAATATTATTTTGATTCTAGAAAACATATTATAGGTTCAAATATTTTTAATTTTTATGTGATTCATGATATTTTTGGAGATGTTTTATTATTTTTAGGTGTATATAACCATTCGGTTTAGAATAAAGGATTATTTTGGAAGAATTTTATTATCTATTTGGAGGTGTAATCTAATGGGTATGAGATATCATATGAGGTTAAAAAATTATTTAATTTTGATGATTGGAAGTTAATTGGGATATAGGGTTTTTTATTTATGGAAATATCTATGTCAAGCCTTTGGTTATACTGTTAATGTGTAGTGATTAATGAATTGTTTATTCATGTGATGTTTTATTCATTTTGGTTATTATCTTCCATTTTACTAACCATTGTAAATTTATTAAATATTAGAGAAAAAAAATTTAATTATTTTATGGATTATGTGATTCATTGGAAGTTAATTTTAGTGCTTCGTGGATAAAAAATTCATCATGGATACTAATTTCTTAGAGTAAGAAATGAAGTGGAAATCGATCAAACCACAACCAAATGACGAAATGGTTCTTATAAAATAAAAAATATCAGATAAAAATATTTTATTCTACTCTATATCATGGTAGTAAAAAATACCTCAATATTAGGAAAATTAACTTTCAATAAAAAAATATACATTTACATACATTTCTAATGAATAAATGATCTTTTATCCCATCATAGATTTATGATTTTTTGTTTTTTAACTTTCTATTAATCATTTACTTTCTTGTGATCATTGATCTATACCACCTCTATAATTTTTGGGAGTTTATGTTTTCTTTATGTCCATATTTTCACTTCTAATAAATGTTTTCCTACTTGGAAACAAAGTTATGTGTTATTATAGATTACCTTCTTACTTCTCTTTCTCTCTTTACAAGAGAAACTTTTATTAATCTTATTTATGATTTGGGTTTATAAAAAAGGTATTTTGAAATATCAAACCATTTATTTCAAATAATAAGTTAAAATTTATAGAAAATTTTTTATTAATGGTGGGGATAATGTAACACCCTGATATTTTAAAATAAAAACATTATGATTCATGTCATAAATGACACAAAACATTGAGATTAAACAACCTGTGAAATATATTATTTAAAACATGACCATTATAAACTATCCTTTAATTTGGTTCATATAAATAGGAATAACTAAATTATTAAAATTATATGGTTTACATTTATATAAAAATCACTTGTTATCAATTTATTGGAAATTATAATAAAAAACATCTGACAGTAAAATAAATGTTTTTTTTAAAAACTATTGTTATGCGCACAATGTGTTTTAATATTAAGAAATTAAATTAATCATTAATTGTGAATGGTATTAATTAAATTTAAATATAATGAAATAAATAAAATATTTTATCATTCATATAATATTTTTTATAGGCATGAGATAAGAATAAATCAACTTTTATGCTTTAAAACTGTATTTTATTAAAAAAGGTTTCCTTGTTTTTTGTGGACTTATTTTAATTTTTTTTACAATTTTAGAAAATTTATTTAGAAAAATGAACTTAATTTTTTAAATAAACATGTAAAAATTAACTTATAGTGAATTATTTATAATATTCTGAAAAGATTATTTTTTGATGAACAATGAAAATATTTTTTTTTTGAAAACATTTTTTTCATTAAAAGGATTTACAAAGGTAAATTTTGTTTTAAAATTATTTAAAAATTTAAATTAGTTAGAATATAATATAATTAATCCAATTTATGTAATTTTAGTCTATTTTATTTTTATTTTTGATATAGGTACATTTTATACTTAATAAAACTTTCCCATTAGAAACCCATTTGTCTAACCCTTTTGTGGGTTTAATTTTAAATTAAATTATTCTAATTCTATAAATTAGATATTATTAAATGGATTAAATTTTTTTAATTAGTATAATTAATATTAGGTAATAAGTTTAACTTAATTTTTTTCTTAATGAATATTAAAAATAGAAAAAATAAATTACCCTGATTAAGGTAAAAACTGGTTACCATGGGGTTAAACCAAAAGATTAAGTAAGTTTTCCAAATTAAACTTGTATAAATAATATTTTATCAACATATTTAGAACCAATAATATCACAACATTGAATATATTTCTATTTGTAAGTATTGTTTTTGTAATAACTTTATCATTTTATATTCTTTTGGGATATTTCCAATCAATTTCTAAGAATCCCCCCTCACTTATAAAAGAACACCCCATATCCTCTCCTATGGACACTTTAATAGACATTTTTATCACCAAATACTTTCCCAAATACCTTCCTTGAATCCATACCCATTAAAAATAGTCCTTGGTTTCATTAAAAAATAAATCTAGGAAAGCTTTAGGTATAAACCTAAAGAGGTACTCCAAAGAAGACGTATATTTCTTAACCGTGTTTCATCATTTTATTTGATCCTCTACCACTTGAAAATTTTCTAGAAATATAATAAAATAATAATAATAATTTTATATTATATATAATGAGATTTTATTATTTTAGTTCCATAACCTATACCTATCTGATATTCTATCCAAAGGGAAACAAACCCATTGATTGTGTGTAAGGAAGAGAACCACCTCACAAACCGATGTAATTCATTTTCTATCCCCACCTCTCATAGTTGGATATTATTATTTATTTAATATAATTATTTATATATGATATTTATTATATAAATATACTTCTGTAATTATGATATCACATCAACCTTCTTACCTTCCAATCCATTGTAAAATGATAACGTTGCTCGTGGGTACGTATGGACAATCGCCTCCACCTAGCGATGTGGTTTGTTTTTATTTTTTGATTCAGATGGATGGTAATTGGTATGGTATTTAGGAACATATATTATTAATATAATATTAAAATTATTCTATAAAATTTAATTAAAATTTATATTTCTTTCATTAAATTTTTTAAAAAGTTGAAACAGCATCCATGCATATGCATGGCCTACCATCTCCAAGAATGGTGTAATCCATTTCTCTATCCCTAAATATTATAAATGACTATAAATACGAATAAAATTAATATATATAATATTTATATCATTATTAACATTATTTATATAATTTAACCATAATTAAAGTACAAGTTTCAAACCCACCAAACCAAAAAATACATGAAAATGATGTAGTTATCAACTAGAATAGTGTTTTTAATATAAAATTTTTAATAAGTGGGTGATATACATTTATAATTAATTCATATGTGGAATGATATATATGATTATGGATAATTAAAATATTTATAATATATATATATTTATTATACATGAGGTTCGAACATGTTTGAAGGAAATAAGACATAAGGTAAGAGTTTATCATCTCACATTTACTCTCGTGAGACATATTCCATATTCACAACTTATTTATTTTAAATGGTTTATATAATACCCATGGATTTATTTAATTATTATTATCATGAAAATTAAGGTGTATATATATATATGTATTCATATAAGACTATTTTTTTCGTGGTGCTTATATTTAAAATGTTACCAAAGTGGAATGGTTTTATCTCATAATCTCATCATTTATCAGGATTACTTATGTTTAAGTCAATTTTGGGGTAATTATATGATATTCCAGTCCTAAAATCAATGTATTTTTTTCACCTATGGATTTTTTTTCATTATAATTTTTCATTTAATTTTCCAGATTTATGTACCCAAAATGTCAAAAAGGTTTTTATGAAAAACATACTATATTTATTTTTTAGTTGCTAATATTTTTATTCCTTGCATATTTTTTCAAAATTAATTTCAATAATGTTTTTAATATTAATATAATTTTATTTAAATTCATTTTTATCCATGATTGTATTTTCATAAACAAAAAACTAAAATGAATCTTTATGATTTTTTTGAACAAGGTACTTTTTTACTATTCTTACAAAAATGGGAAAGGAATATTTGTTAACATACTCAACATGAATGGAACCTACCCACCAGAATGATAAATAATTATTTTTTATAATCATCTATATGTTTCCATGATTCTTTTCTAAAAAATATTTTTTCTCATATTCTAAAAAAATTTAATTTTCAAAATTTATTTTCAAAAGCGAAAATGGTAATTTTCTTAATAATAATTTTAATATAATTTTTATAGAATTTATATTTATAAATGATGAAAACCATTTATTTTACATATTATCCACTAGTTATATATTTTAATGATTCCATCCTTATTCTTTCAATTGATGGTTTATGATTAGTTTCATGGGTGATGTACTTTTTTGATTCCATTCTCCAAATTACTCTACATAGTTTAGGATTATTTTTATTGATTAGGGAAACTATTTACATTTTGTATGATGGATTTTAGATAAAACTATTTTTGTTGAATACGTTTCTCCCCTATAAAGTGATAAATTCATTGGACTTAGTAAGTGACAGGCAGGGTCCACTATATCTCATTGATGCATTGGTAGGTCTCATAAGACAAAATAGCTTGGGTATTTAGCTGAAACCTTACCCATTTTTCTAAGATTCTGTGGTACAAGGCCTTGAAATTTTTTATGATATTTTTATTTATAAATTTCTTCATTATGATATTAGTTATTCATTTTTATGTGATTATTTCAATATTTATGATATATTTGGATAATTTTCAAGCTCATCTGATTAGTTATATGTCATTATTTTATCATTATTTATTCCCACCATATTATTCTACATGGTTAAGTTATTGATTAAATATAATGTGTTTTTAGTTATTTACCATCACATATTTATTATGTACTATTTATTCATGAAAGATTCTACTGTATACATTCCCTTACGGATCAATTGAGGTCACCCATTTCTTTATTTTACTTTTTTGAGGATGCTGGGAAGTGGTTTATGATTGATATGAATGGATATATAAAAGGGTATAATGGTGTTCTTAAATAAATTAATATATTGGGTTTTAATTCTTCAAATGTAATGTAAGGTTCAAGTATGAATCAATTTTTCCAAGAGTACTAAACTATTTGGTTCTTTGGGATGTGATTGCTTGTATCTTACACTAATGTAATAATGTAACCACCAACTCTGGGCTATTAGGGTTGGGGTCTTTACATTTTTAATGAGCGCTTGGGTTTTTGTGTGTTTTTTGAGTATAAAAAACTCAAAATGAAAACAAAATCAATCCCGTAGAATAATTATAGATATTAAATATAAATTCATGAATAGGGAGATATACAAAATAAAACAAGAATGCACCCAAGTTGGTTCATAGTGTTCTAACCAAGCTACTACTAATCATGACCACACTTGATGCAATCAACACTAAAAGGGGATATAATTTTCATAACAATAACCTATCATTGCCATTATATAAAGATAAACTAAGATGGAAATACCATATCCAATCGTCTATATAAGACAAACCATTTCATAGTTTGGGTAAGATCTCATAGATAGGTCTTATGTACACTAATAAGCATATGAAGTGTAAATGAGGAGGGTGTAGCACAACTAACATCCCAAATAATCCAAACTAACACCTTAATCCAAGGTAATATCCCATAGATATTTCTCATAAAAAGGAAGATAATCTAGGTAAGGTGTAAAATTGACAAACCCTCCAACAATATAAACCAATACCCTTATCCAAGGTTTATTCTAATGGGTATGATTTATCTCAAACCAATATAAAAATAAAAAAGATCACCCAAAACCATATATGAGTCACCCATGGTTTTTTCACTTTCTTAGACTCATTATAGTGACCCCAACTCCACTAACCCATAGCCTATTTTAACTTTTTTACATTGGAATAAGATATAAGAAATCACATCATTGGGGAATAAATAGTTTACCGATATTGGTAAACTAGAGGCATATATTATTCCCATATTACATTTTAAAACAAAAATTACAACATAATATCTTTTGATAATATTTTTATTCCCTCAAGAATATCCTTTAATATCATTCATAGTACACTTCCTGGATTCCAGGGAAAATAAAAAAAATAAGGGTGAGTTAAAATTATTAGTAAGAGTTATGTAAATTTGAAGTTATCATGAAAAAATGAAGAATAATCAATACGGTAGGGTAAGTATCTGAACAAACATGTCATATAATCATTAACGTGACTTTCATGATTAGATTAAGAATAATGGATATATATATAGGTAAATAAATTTACACACCTTACATTTAAATAACATGACTATCATGAATAAATAATGAATAATTATTATGGAAAGGTAATTCACTAAACACATATTTCATTTAAATAACATGACTATCATGAATAGATATGGAATACTCAATATTTTAAGGTAAATAATTCTTAGTATAAAATATATTCTGGGATGTGGGATTTGGTGGTTGGAATTTTTCTTTGCATGACTTGAGTCGGTTTCTCCAATGAAGATGATTTGTATCTCTTCCTATTCGACATTAGTGACCCTTAGAGGTGGCACTAGCAATGAAAATATAGATGTTTTTTTGTTTTATAGATTTTTTTCAGTTTTACCTCCTCAAATTAGTGGTGAAGGTATGTTTTTTTATTTTTACATACGTTCGATCTATTTGTTTTCTGACCAGTGAGGTTTTTTTTTGTCTTTGGTTTTGGTATTTTTCATTTCTAGTTTCGGTGGTGTTAATTGGTGTTTTTCATGATGGTGTTTGGTTGATGTTGTGATATTTTTCGGTGATTTATGATGGTGAGGATGGACTCTAGAGGTAGGTTTCTCTAATGGCTAGTCTGGTGAAAGGTTGGAAATGACGACGGTGGTGACAGGATGTGAATGATAATGGTGGGTGTCATGATGATGATGACAAGTGACGTAAATTGACGTTGGATGATGTGGGTACTCATGCATGAAGGTCTACTTTTATTTTGTGTGTTTTTTAATTTTGAAATTAGTTGTGCCATGAATCTATTTCAAGTGCAAGGTTTTTTTGTTATCACTCAACCATAAAGTTTCTATTTTGAAAATAAAAAAATAGATAATTTTCAGTTATGGAAAATAACTGAAAACACATTTAATTTAATTATTAACATAGAGTGAAATTCATTTGGAGATAATATCATTTCAAAAATACCATGGATAATAAAAATAAAATTATTTATAAAGAAAATTCTTATTTATTGGACATTATGATCTCTAACATTATGATGCCTTTACTGTCAAGACCTTTCACAAGATAGTTTAAAACTATGGGTAAAACCCCATATAATGATAGCTTACTTATTTTAATAATGAAACTACTGATACATCAAGGTTATATATAATTCCAAGCCTCATCCATAACTGAATGTCTATATTATTCCTCATATATCAAATAATAAATTTAATTCATGAATAATGAGGCTTGTCTTCAAATATCCATATTATGTAAAGAATATAGATTTTTCAATATTTTATTAGATAAAAAAATAACTCTCAATATAAATCACTATATGTATAAATTATATAATTTTTAATCAATATACATATCCATGAGAAATAATATGTATATTTAGGGGAAATTTAATGTCCAGTGATAACTGGAAAGTGAATATTTCAAGGGAAATTTAATGACTAAAAAACAAACTAAGTAAGTGAATGGCAATACTTTCCTTGGTCAAATTGATCATAAATAATCCTCATAAATAATAATTATGGTATCAATACAACATATTCTTAGAGAATTCTAAATAAAATAAATGGTTATTGTTATTGACGAATAGAAATTGCATTAAAATATATTTAAAAATATTATTCAGGGAAATATCCTTTTTATATTGAAAACCACCATTAAAAACTAAAGGATAACCAAAAAAATAAATTAAATTTCATTTTAAATAAATTTTAATATTATAAAATAATCCTTATTACATTGACTGATCATGAGAGATGGAAATTTCTTTTAATTCAAACACATTAAAATAAATATTCCTTTCACGTTTTCGATAAAATTCAAATGGAAATTGTTTGAAAAATGACATGATAATTCCTTTCAAAAAAATTAAAATCTAAATTGTGAGAAAATATTTATTTAATAAATAATTTGGATAATGTTAAAAACATTTATTAAAAACATATTTAGAATTCAAGGTTTTACAAGAAAAGGTATTTTTGAACGGTGAGAGAAATGGAATCAGAATGTCTTCAAAACATATTCTCAACAATTTAAAGTAATAATGAGTTGAAAATTTGGTAATATTTTTTTTAATCATGAATAACCAGAGTAGAATAAAATTAAATTCATTTATTATTCAATTATAAAATATTTTCTTTCAATGGAAATTCAAACATAAAAAATCCTGACTAAAATGAGATTTTGAAATAAACCCTCATAATGATTTAAAAATTAACATGAGAGTTAATCAATGAATCGATTATCTGTATCAAATTTAAATCCACATATAACAAGTGGAAATAAAAATTATGAAAATGAAAATTAATTATACACATAATCTCATAATATCAAAGACAGCTAAAAAGTAATATAACCCAATGAAAATAAATTGAGATATGAAATTCTTTACCACTTGGTATCTTTTAATCCAAATTTTTTAGTTTTAAATAATTAAAATTAAAAAGTAAATTACCATGAATTTTTAATTGATCAAAATATTACATTTAAAATATGAATTATATACACTATATAAAATATATTAGGTTCATAATATTTCAATATGCCTCAATGAAGTGAAATTGGGACGAAGTACCTTACCATATTGGTAATCTTCTAAATCGTAAGCCCCATTAAAGAATAAAATATAATAAAATATTTAACATAATATTAATAGTTATATTCATTATATAAGAATGTTATTAAACTATAAAATGACCATAAACATATTTATAATATCATATATTATTTCATTATAACATTGTTCTACCTTTTTGTTAATAATATTTCATTATTTTCATTCTTTTGGGTGTTAATTGCCTTGTTTTATCATTCATGTTTTATCATGAAAGTAAGGATTATTTAACATTTTATATTGTTATATCATCTCCATAATTATATTAATGTAATAAATATAATTTTTTTCATTATATAAATTTTTATAATAATTATTGAAATTTAAACATGGATAATGGATAACATCTCTTCTTGGAGATTGTAAGTGGTACGTACACACAATCAACCTTATCATTTTCTTAATGGGTGAAAGGGTGAGAAATTTTGTGATATTTTAATTTTATTGAATCAATATAATTTCATATATATCAAATATATTAACTTAATTTATCCTTATTATATTTCATGTAAAGCATCATTGATAAATTAACAACATAACTTCACAATGCAGTAGTTAGTCGTACACAAGAGCGATGTTATCATATTTTTAACAGAAAGGAACATTAGAAGATAAATAAAATATTAAAATATTATAAGTATAATAATATAATAAATATAATATTCACGTGTTAAATACTTCATTATATCGATCCTTGAAAATTGTAAATGGAAAACGAATGTCATTGGTTTGCGAGGTGGTAGTCCGTCGTACACACAATCAATAGTTCTGTTTCCTATTTTATGGAAGACGAGGTGGATATAGGTAATTTCCTTAACATAATAATATCTAAATATATTTAATATAATTATTTTATTATATTAACATGTTTAATAATATTTTAAATAGGTGTAGGAAGAAATAACATAAAAATGCTCATTTATGGACGTTGCCTCTTCTTAGAATAACTTCTTAGGTTTGCACCAAAATCCTTCCATGGATAACTTTATGATCAAAATAGGTGCTCTAGGAATTTATTAATTGATTAAGGATGTTAATTTTTAGGTTTTTGGTCAAACCAAATACATTTGGAAGTTTTATTTTTGGAAGAGAGTGCTAGCCTTTTATAAGTGGGGGAGAGGACACACAAGAAATATTTGAAAAGAATCAAATAAACCCACATTTTATAATGGTAAAAACTGAAAAAATGGTTCATTAGTGACCATTATAGGTTATAGGTTCTATATTTGTCCATAAAAGGGGTGTTTGAAAAGTTTTTAGCTTATTTTAACACTTATATTTTTAGTTTAACCCCTGGTAAATTAGTTTCTACTTTAACCGTAGGAATCAATTTTCACTGCTATTAATATTCATAATTGTAAAACACAATTGAACTTATTATATAATATAAATTATTGTTATTATTATTCTAAATATATAATACATATTTTCAAATTCAATTAATAGAAGTGGAAGAATCTAATTTAAAATTATACTACCAAAAGCAATGAAAAGGCGGACTTCCAAAGAGAAACTTCTCATAAGTATATAAGGTTTTAATATAAAACATCAATAAGAATTTATTAGAATAATCTATATCAGTTAAAATTTAATATAATCGAACTAATTTTACTATAAATATAATTAAAAATATTATCTAACGTTTTTAATTACTTAAATGAAAAGGCGGTTTTCAATAAAATTTGGCCTTTTCACGACTCAATGAAATATGATACTTTTTAGAAAAATCCCAAAATAAATCACCCTAATATAATTTTAATATGATTATTTTATAAATAAATTTTATTTTATAAAATAAATTTTATAATCGTGGTAAAAATTAAATTTATATTATGTTTTCAATACGCGACTGATCCATTTTTTTTAGAAAAATACAGTTTTTTAGAAAAACATTATTTTTCTTAGAAGGTTAATATTTTATTTATAATTAACAGATAGCCATTATTTACATAATTTATTTAGTAATATTCATACCCATCAAATTAATGGTTAGTTTATAAGGTTATATTATAATTCATTTAGGCTTCGGTGTTTGTGTTTCGTAAGCTATCAAAGCGGTTTAATTTAAAAGAAATATGATAAGTGGGTTATTTAAAATCGGTGTTTCATGTCACATACTCTACTGACTAAAATTTTATTCTTTTAAAAACATGGGGTGTTAAATTCTTCCCATTTTAAATAAATTGTATCCTCGTGATCTAGACTTGTTCTCAATAACCAATGGTTTGAAATTTAAAAATACCATTATTGAAAAACCTACATCATAAAAGGTTTAATAAAACATTGTCTAGATAAGAGAGAAAGTAAAATAAAAAGGTCATCTATAATAACACATAAATAGGTTTCAAATTAGGATTAAATCGGTTTAAAGTGATGATATGTACATAAACGAAAAGTGTAAATAATTATAGATAGTGATAGAGGTCATTAATCACAATAAAGTGAATGATTAATGGAAATTTAAGTGCTAAAAACCATAAATTTGTGATGATTACAAATACCATTTGATTCACTAGATATGAAAGTAAATGTATTATTTTTTTTAGTTCAAGATCATTTTCCGAAAATTTAGGAATTATTTTACTCTTTAATAATATAATGAAATATACTTGATATATTTTTATTTCGTAAACAAAATTTCATCCTTTTGTTGTGTCTCACTTAATTTATAATTAATTACTTACTCTAAGAAATGAGAATTCAAAAATTAATTTTTGGTCTCAAGCACCAAAATTAACTTTAAATTGATCCTAAAATCCATTAAAGAGTGAAAATTATTTTCTCATGTCTCTAACTATTTTCCAAAACCAATATGGTTGGAAAATGTTATCTAATATAATACATTAATCTCTAAAAAACAGCAGTAACACTACTAGTTCAACATTAATATTTATTCATCAATTTCTTTATGGAAAAAAGTCATATTAACTATAACAAAATGTAGTTTAGTTTTTGTCATTAAACCTTTATCTCCCTTCGGTTATTGGTTCAATCCCCACAAATTTTGTGGATGCTATTAGTTGTCACCTGGAATGTGGGATATAATTTTTATAAAACCATATTTATATAATTTCAATAGCATTTTTAATGTGTAATAACCACTAATTATCTCAACATCAAAGATAAGAAAAAAACTAATGGTTACCAAAACATTTAAACTTATTATAAAAATAATATGGTAATTCTTCTTTAAATAAATTTTTTACTAAATCATTTACTAAACCAATGGATTCTATTCCCAAATGTATCTCCCAAAATATCCTTAATATTAGTAAACTCCAATCACCTAAAATCCAAAAATGTGTGTTTAATATTTTTTTATGATAAATATTATATTCATAAACCCATGTTGGTATCCATAAGCCTTAAGTTAATTAAGACATATATACTTTTAAAATTTTACACAATAATTATATATTTCCTGATTCTTGTAACCAAAATACCATTGGTAAAAATACTTCTACAATATAATTCTAGAATCATAATACATAAATACATAAAACGTTTTATTTCAATTTAATTCCTTCAATGGAATGGGGGTTAACCTTTAGATTAGTTCATTGACTCAAATAATTCCTAGGTTCCCCATATTTAAGAAAACTAACTATAAATGGGTCCCTAAGATTAAATTTATTTCCTTAAATCACACTCATCATTTTTTATTCAGAAATTTATTCCTTTATTCCCTTATTTTACACACATAAACATTTTTACCAATTCTTTGAGACACATTCCAAGTCATATCCTTCCATGTTTCTCACATGATGTAAATCGATCCTCTTTTCCTCTATGAACTCCATCACTCAAGATCTTAGAAAACTCCATCTTTATCTTTATTATTGATATAAATATTTATTTATTGTTAATAATATTTTAGGATAACTAATTGAGAATAATCATGATATATTTCACTTCACTAATCATCCCATTTGGTATCTAATAGTCACCACATTGTCCTTGATATTCAATGTTAACATGATTCCTTCAAATTCCATCCATTGACTAAAACTAAAAATAATTGTGTGAGAAACAATAATCATATTGGTAAAACCATATATTCATTTATAGGATGTATATATCATGAAACCTTCTTTTCAATCTAAGACAAATTAGTTTTAACATTGGTTATTCACTTTCATCATCTATTCAAATACTTCATAATGGTTTTTAATAAAAAAAGTATTGAAATAATATCTCCCATGACTATCAAATAAGGTGTATAGTAAGGCTCATTGTCATATACCAGGTAAAAATTGAGTCAATACCAATTCACATTTTTCATAGTTTTTACCCATAGTTACATTTATTCCAGAACAATATCCATTACTAGTATCCAGACAGGGATATATTTTAAGGAAAAACACATAATCTCTACCCTACTAAAACATTAAGATATTATTTTATAATTATCCTCAGAGTATATCATAGGATTAGGTACACTAATCTATGTTTTACTAAATTTATTTCATAAGGTTTCTACAAAAATTACTCTAATACCAACTATAGAAACCCAAACACTAGTAACCTAGATTTAGTGTCAGCTTTTTTACATCATTATAAGATATAAGGAATCACATCCTGGAGGACAAAATTGTATAGTAGTCTTGGTAAACTAGATAAAAAAATTATTCCCATGTTATATTTGAATACACAAATTAAAATATAATTTCTTCTTGAATGTCACTATTACCTGAAGAATATTCTTGTATATCTTTTTTAGTACACTTCCTGGATTCTTGAGAAAGGGAAAAAATAAGTGGAAGATCAAATTCTTGGTATGAGTTGTGTAAAGTAAAAGCTATCATATGTAAATAAATATTAGTTATTATGGAATAATCAATATGGAAAGGTAAATATATGAACACATAGTCCATTTAATCAACAAATTGATTATCATGATCAGATAAGGAATAATGAATATGGAGTTATAGATATATGAACACACAATACATTTAAATAACTTGACTCTTATGAATAGATAATGAATAATTAATATGGAAAGATAAATAACTGAACACACATTCCATTTAAATAAATTGAATTTCATGAATAGATAAGGCATAATCAATATGGAATGTTAAATATTAGAAAACACATTTGATGTAATTTATAACTAAGAATGAGATGAATCCATAGATAATATCATTTTGAATATCACATGGATAATAATAACTAAATTCTTAATGAAGGAAATTATTATTTATTATACATCACGATCTCAAGAATCATAACACCTATAATATAAAGACCTTTCACAAGACAATTTTAAACAAAGATTAAAACCTCATTTAATTCTAGATTACTAATTCTCCTCATGAGACTATTGATGCGTCTTGTGGATTTATAATTCTGAGACCCATAGATCACTACATTTCCAAATCATTCCTCGTGTATCAAAAGAATTATTTAATTCATGAACAATGTTCTTTATCATAAAATATTTCTATTGAGTAAAGAATGATAATTTATCAATATTTACCAAGATAAAAAAATACTCTCAATGTGGATAACCATGTGTATAAATGATATATGGTTTAAGTAATAAATATATCCATTATAATAATATTGATATTTAGGGAAAATCTAATTTCTCATGATCAAGTTAAAGTAAATATTTCAAGATAAAGTTAATGATTGCAAAAACGAATCAAGAATGGGAATGTCAATACTTTCCGAGGTCAAAATGATCATCAATAATCATTAAAAAGAATAATTATCGTATCAAGACAACATATTTCAAGTGTAGTTTAAGTAAAATAAAGGATTTTCATGTTGATGAACAGAAATATCATAGAGAGATATTTAAAAAAATATGAGGAAAATAACCTCTTTCATCATTAAAATCACCTTTAAAAACTAATAGTTTATAAAACATTTTTAAAATACTTTTCTTTGAAAATAACTTTTAAAATTTATAAATGAAACTTTAAAACATTAAGTGATCATGATTTTTAGAAATTCTATTCGTTTCGTACAAAAAAATAAATATTACTTTAACGTTTTCAGTAAAATACAAATGGGACTTGTTTGTAAAATGACATGTATATTCTTTTAAAAAATAGTTAAATATTGGTAAAAAAATAATTAATAAATAATTTGGATAAATAACAAAATATATTTAAATCATTTTTTAAAAACATGGTTTCGGAAAAAAAAGGATTTTAAACCGAAGAGAGAAATGAAGTAGGATTATCTTAAAATATTTTATCAAAAATTTTAAGCACCAATTGGTGTAAAAATGGTATTATTACTTAAAAATTTAATAAATAAAAATATTAAAATTTAATTAATGTGTTTTATAATACAATGATCAAATAATTTACTTTAATGGAAATTCAAGCATAAAGAATCCTCATTAAAATGAAATTATGAAATAAACTCTCAAAAAGATCATAGCATTAAAGTGAGAGTTCATAAATAAACTATTATGTGTATAAAATGTAAATACACATAAAAAATAGAAATAAAACATAATATAATAAATAAGGGATATGAGGATTATTTCCCTAGATGATCGATGCTGATTATAATGTGCTACATTTCTCTTTTAAGAGTCTAAGCCTGTAATATGATTCTTCTTTTTAATTTTCCTTTTTTATGGCTAGTCACCATATTAATTATAAGAAATAAAATTATGCACATAATCTGAGAATATCAAATACAGTGAAGAAGTAATATAACCTAATTAAAATAAATTGAGATATAAAATTCTTTACCACTTGGTAACTTTTTAGTAAAATATTCTTGGATAAACTAATTAAAATCAAAACATAAAATAACATGAATTATTAATGAATCATGATATTACATTCAAAAGTGGTAGTATATACACTATATAAAATAAATTAGGTATTTAACATTTCAATATGTCTCAAGGAAAGGAAATTGAGATGAAGTCCCTTACCAGATTGGAAATGTTTTGAATCATAAGAAAAATTAAAGAATAACATAAATTGAAACTTTATATATCATGTAAATAATTATATTCATGATATAAAATTTCAAAGGGGTAGTATATACACCACAAAAATGGAATGAGTGGTGAATTTGGTGTAAGTCTCCCAAAAATAAAAGTGAGACTAGAAATCCCTTACCTCACGCTTTCATTTGGTTGAACGTGATTTAAATTACTTTATATTTTTTTAATAATGTTATTAATTTAAAAAATAACTATATTCATATTTTTAATATCATATATCATCCCCTTATAACATTTTACTCTCATTTATTAATAATATTTCATTATTTTCTTTATTTCAAGTGTTAATTGCCTTGTTTTCGCATGCGTTTTTTGTCATGAATGTTATAGTTCTATCAAATATTATATAGTTACATCCTATAAAAAATAATATTAAGTTTATAATATAATTTTTTTCTTTTTATACATTCTTATAATCACTATTGAAATATGAAAATAGAGAATGAATCACATCGCTTCGTGGAGATGGTAGGTCGCACATATGCATAAGTGATGTTATCATTTACTTAATGGGTGAAAGGGTAAAAAAGTTTATGATATATTAATTTTATATAATTAATATAATTTAATTTATATCACATATTATCACTAAATATATCCTTATCACCTTCTATGTAAAGTGTAATTTAAAAACGAATCACTTCATTTCGTGAGGTGATAGTGTGTTGTACACATGAGTGATGCTATCATGTTTTAAATTGAATGGAATGTAAGAAGGTACTTGTGACATTGAAATTACATACGTATAATAATTTTCCAAAAAAATAAAAAAAAAAATTAAATTCATCATTATATCCAACCATTAAATGTTATGATAGAAAACGAATTACATCGGTTTGTGATGTGGTCGTCCTCCGTACACATGATCGATGGATTCATTTCCCATTTGATTGAATAGAAGATAGATATAGGTCATGAACATAACATAATAACATATCAATATATATAATTTTTTAGGTTATTTTATGATAATTATTAAATATTATTTTTATGATTTTTAAGAAGAAGCAAAATGAAAATGCTCGTTTAGGAATGCTACCTTTTCTTCGAACAAGTTCTTCATATTTTCACCAAAAGCCTTACTAGGTTGTATTTATGAGCAAACAAAGGGATCTAGGATGTTGGTTGGGAAGAAATTATTTTATTTTTCATGTCTTTTCAGTCCAAATAGATTTATAAGTGATAATAGTGGAGGATATGGGTGGCCTTTTATAAGTGGGGGAGATGACACAAATGGTATTTTTGAAAAGAATTAATTGCACCCACGTCGGTATCAAGAAACGAACCTCTAAAATTGGTAATTATCTACCCTTATAGGTTATAATGTTTCTATATGGATATAAAATCATTTTTTGGAGAATATTTTTGGTCATTTTAACCCTTATCGTTTTAGTTTAACCCCTGGTAAATCAGTTTTTTCCTTAACCACGGTAATTAATTTTTACTACCTTACTATTAAAATGATAAAAAATAAATTTGAACATATAATATAATATAATATTTTATAATTTGATGTATGTAATCCAATTTTTCAAATTCAATTCATAGAAGTGGTAGAATCCAATTTAAAATTATACCCGTAGACGTGAAGAAAAATCGGGTTTCTAAAGAGACAATTTGCATAAGTATGGAATGTTTTATTATCAAAATTCAATATGAAATTGATTCCAATAACTTAAATTAGTTAAATTTCAATACATTTGAACTAATTTTACTTTTAAAAAAATTTAATATATAATTTAACCTTTTAAATTATTTAAACAAAAATGGAGTTTTTAATAAAAAATTAGTATTTTTTACTACTCATCAAAAAATGAATCTTTTCAAAGAAATTACAATAATTCACATTATGATAATTTATATATTTTTATTCAAAAAATATATTTTATTTTTCCAAATAAGTTTTCTAAAATTGGTAGAAGTTATATATAAATTATATATGGAAAGTGCAACTAAATTATTTTTTTAATAAATACAATTCTATCTAAAAAATTCCTTTTTTAATGATTCTAATTTTATTTCTTATCAATAGATACCCATAAGTTTCATAATTTATATAGTATTATTCATACCCACTAATTTAACATAATTATTATAATGGTATACTATATAACCATTCATTTAGGCTTGGGGTTGGGTGTTCCATAAGCTATCAAAGAGATTGAATTTAAAAAAATGTATTATGTAGGTTATTTATGCTTTGTGGTTCATATCAAATACTCTATCCAATACAATATTATTATTTTAAGATCTTTTTTTGTTACACTCACTATATTATAAAATATCTACAAGGATTTATTCATTTGGATACACTCTCAGTATAACCCTTCTCAATCCCCTTAAATAATTCTTTTCAAGCTTCAAACCCTTCCTACCTGAAGAAGTTTATAACACATACCCATAAACTAGACCACATGTATCCCAGTACTAGAAAATATATTAAGAAACTCACTCTATGCATAATAAATCAAGGAATATATCCCTTTATAATTATTCCAAAATAATTATGGTTAGATCACACTTAAGATAGAACATCCATAACACCCCCTCTCAAGGCCCATCCTATTACTTAGAACCTACTCAAAAACTTATATTCCTCTGGTACAATAATTGAAAGTTTATACATACACCTAATTTAATAAAAATACATGTAAGTCCATATATTCATTATAATATACTAAGAACTACCAATCTCAAACCACAATAATCTAACACACTATAAAACATTACATGATTTAATCTTAATCAACTAAAACATTGAAATCTAACAAAACCCCTCTAAATTAGGTATTTAAGATAGGGGAAGGGGAAACACCATACCTTCACCAAGAAAGCCCTCTTGATTTGATCTAAATCAACTATAATATTAGAATCTATAAAAACCTTCTAAATTTGGTATTTTTCAAAGAGAAAGAGGAAACAGTGGATCCCCACCATAAAACATCGATAAATGGAGTTAGACATACCCAATAAGGATGATCACAATTAAAGGAACTTTAATTTAGTAAGAAATGACGTTGGGGGAGAACTCTAAACCATGAAAGAAGGAAAGCTGGATTTAATCATGGAAAGTTTGAGGGAGAGGAAAATTGATAAAAAGTTATTTAAGGTTAATATTACACAAAAGCCTCTAAAAATAGAAAAATAGAATACAGGTTATCTAATCTATCTATATCAGGCACTCAATTCTCTATCAACCACCCAGTACACCACCGCTGGCTATTTGGTGGGACTCTAAGGGATACAAGGCCCCTAAATATTCTATCAGGATCTTAATGTCCAAATACCAGGTACCAAATAACATATACTACATTTAAATGTAAATAAGTCCCTATTTATCCCTCTCTAAAACATCATTGATTCCTATCCCCTTATGAGAACTCAAAAAATCAACAATGATAAAAAAATTAAATATAAAATGTTCCATGAATTTTACCATGAAATGCGAGGGTCATTACAACAGTTTTCTTCAATATATTGTATCTTATTCTCCTTAAATAATTTAGATATTTAAATGATCTTCCATGGATGATGATTCTTTTCCTCTTACCGAACCAAATCCATCAATATCATTTATTTCTCTTTACCACTCATTCATAAATATCTTAGTTCAATCATAACAACAAAATATATGGAATCCACCAATAGATGTGAACTATATCTAACTGATAGGATCAATTCATGTAATAAAAATCCTCTATTAACATTATATGAGTTACATTCCTTATAGAGTTTTGAAATAAAACCAAGTATTTTGGATCATATCTCCAAATTACATTCCATGTCTTTTTATATCATTAGACTATTATAATTTACAATGTTTCAGATATTCTCTAGATTATAGTGTAATGCAGTGATCTTTAATTCTCAAATATTAATTAAAATCATGGCCTAACAACTTACATATTTTGAAGATCATATCCTTAAAATTATGGGAAACGCTCTAGATGTATTGACAATTCAAAAAACAAAAAATTATCATTTTTTTAATATTTAACATCAGTTTAAACTGTCATTAATGTATTATCCTTGCTTTCTGGAAGCATTAATGGATACTCATGTCAGTAATCATTTGTTTTTAAATTATAAAAAATTTATGAATTAAATTTTATAGTGGTTTTAACAACTAATAGTTAAAAAATATAATTTTCAATATAATTTTTAATATAATTTCTAAAAGTTATTTTTAATATTTAAAAAATATTTTTTTATATTCTAAATATTTTATGGTATTTTTTTAAAATATTTTTATTTAAATTTAATTTTTTTTTAAATTTTAATCATTGTCCCTACTAGCCCATTTATAGACCACCTACCCATCACATCTTCCAGACCATTCCTAACATAGCACCCTACTCAGCCCTCTAATCCTATCCTTCCTTGCCTCTACTCAATCTAGGATGTAATATATTAGAATAAATTCTACAAATACTATAAATTCATTCACTAATGAAATATAGATATCACATCTTAATAGATGAATATTTATCTCATAACATAATGAAACATGCTAGAACTATATGGGTTTATTTCTTTTGGGAACTAAGATACATAAACAACTGTTTCATATGTGAACTACATCAACCCCCATTAAGTTACTTCAGAACTGCAACCCTTCTTAGACATATCATTCATAATAAGTTTCTTTATAACTTGGGAAAAGGAAAAATAATAAAGGGTGATCTCAAATCCTCAGTAAGGGTAAACATGGGAGATATCACTCTATGATCATATGAAAACATATGATAAGAATAAATGTATAATATCATGAGTATAACTTTCAATGTTCATACCCAATGTATCATGGATCATAAACATGATACATGGAGTAAATCATTTTCATCTGAAGAAAAAAAAACACAAGAGTGAAAATTAATCATAAATCAATCAGGAACCATCAGTTCGTTTCAGATAAGTTTGGAACTATCATGAATATAGAATCTATTTTATTTGTAAAGGTTAACTACTAACACCAAAAAAATCATAGTTGATCGGGCATCAAAGCCTATTTCTCATATCATAATGGATAAGGTATCATCACCTGTTACCAGTAGTAGATAAATAACATCTACTTATTTCCTATAGTGGATCAATCGCATTTACTTATTTACCATAATGTATCAATCACACCATCTTGTTTTTTGTAGCTATCTCATGAGATATAAAACAATACGAAATGCATTGTAGGGAGATATAAGTCCCAACGATCACATAATACAATCATTTTTATTTCAGAATATCATGAAACATTCATCATATCATCACATCATAACCCTTTCAAAGAAATCAGGTTTCATAAACATTTCATTATACCATCATAGCATAAACCCTAGAAAGTGAATGGATTTCACAAGCATCTCATCATTATAATCAGAAACCATCTAGATAAATAAAAATTATGGTACCATTGGATCATATCCCTCGTAAAAAATAATAAAAACTAAAGATTTTAAAGTAAATATGGAAAATTATAAAGTAATATTTAAATAATTAATCATTTATAATGGTAGGAAATACAATCAATTCCATACATAATAAAATAAATATTCCTTTCACACTTTAAGTAAAAATTAAAAAAATCCTTATTTGAAAAATGATAAAAAGATTCATTTTAAAAAAAAATTAAAAATGGTAAAAATGATTTTAAAAAATATTTCTATATTTTTAAAAACATTATTTAAAAAAATTATAAAATAATCACAAGAAATAGAATTATTTTCTATTGAAGAGAAAAATAAACCCATTTTTTACAAAAAAAAACAATCATTCAGTCTTTGGGGTACGTAGAGAGAATAAAAAATAAATGGAAAGATTTATTATAAATTAATAATCATAGGAAAAATATCATTATTTTATTTAGATATTTATTATATTATTTATCATCAGAAACGTAATCATAAACATTCTTTATAAATAAAGATATTGTTGGATAAAACTTTTACCACTTTGGTAACATTTGAATCAAAATCCCCATGAAAGTAAAGAAAACCTTATATATATATATCTATATAACTAAAATTTACATATATAGCATAATATAATAAATTAATGGGTATTATATAAACCACATAAAAGAAACCAGTGGTGAATATGGCATGTGTCTTAAGGAAATAAATGTGAGACGGAAGTTCCTTACCCTGAGTCTCGACTTTCTTCACACATGTTTGAACCTCATGTATAATAAATATTGATATATTATAAATCTATTAAAAAAACATAATTATATATATCATACCATGTATTATTTAATTATAACCTTTTACCACACATTCATTAACAATTCTTAATTGAAATCACGGCTCTGGGTGGTAATAACTTTGTTTTTCATGTATATTTTTGTTCAGTAGCTTTGGTCCTTCTAATTTGATTAGGGTTCCATCATTTCCAGAATTTAAATCCGGATATAATATCATATATTTATTAATTATATAAATATTTATAGTCATTAATAATATTTATATACGGAAAAATTATTTACACCTTTCAAGAGGATGGTAGGTTTTACGTATGCATGAATATTGTTTCCATTTTTTCGACGGATGGGAAAAAAGAAATATAAAAATGAATCCACCTTCCCAAAATCATTATAATACCATATATATATATAATATGTTTTAAATATATCCTTATTTAAATAAATTTCAAAATAAAATGAAAATAATATTACATAGCTTCACGGAGGTAGTAGTCCACCCGTACGTACAAGGAACGTTATCATTTTCAAATGGATTAGAAGTTAGAAAGATATATGTGATATTATAATTAAAGAAGTATAATTATATCATTAATATAATATATATATATATATATACTTTAAATCCATATTTATATCCACCCATGATATAATTTAATAGAAAATGAATTGCATCAGTTTGGGAGACGGTAGTCCACCGTACTCACAATCGACGGTATTATTTGTCATTTGATGGAAGAGGAGATGGATATGGGTTATTAAATTAATATAATAACATATAATTATATGTTAGATAATTATACAATTATATCATTATATTTTAATAATATTTTAATTATTTTAAGGAGAAATAAAATAGAAACACTTGATTAAGAACAATACCTTTTCTTCGGATAACATCTTTAGGTTTTCCCCAAAATCCTTATTAAGGGGTTTTACTAACAAAAATAATTCCTCTAATAAATAAGGTAGAAATTAAAGAATATATTTAGGAAGGGTATTAATGAATGAAAATTATCTAAAAATGTGAAGAGGAGAAGAGACTGTGTTCCCTTTTATAAGTGGGGAAGAGTACACCCTTAGAATTTTCAAAAATAAAAAGATATACACACATTTTACACATGTAAAAAGACTCCAAAATGAATAATTATATAAATTTATAGGAGATAAATTCTAAATATTTCCATAATATATAAATTTAACTAGTTTTTAGTTTATTTTAACACTTATATTTTTAGTATAACTCACGGTAAACCTATTTTAAACTTAACCACAATAATTATATTTTAATATTTTTACTATTCATTAGGGACAAAATTTAATTTGAACATATTATATAATATTAAATATTATTATTCCAAATATGGAATCCATTTTTTGAAATTAAATTCAAATAATTTAAAGAATTTAATTTAAAATCAACGCAGAAAATGCAACCCAAATATGGGTTTTTAAAGAAAAACATTTTACAAGTATGAAAATGTTTTTATATCTAACTTCAACATAAAATTTATTCTAATGAACTAAATTGTATTATTAATAATATTATTGAACTAATTTTACCTTTAAACCATTTAAAGATAAGATATAACTTGTAAATTCTTTAAAAGAAATGTAATTTTGTAATAAAAACTGTATTTTTTACTATTCATTGAAAATATTAATCTTTCCAGAAAATTCTCAAAAACACACCCTAAGAGAATTTTTACATGTTGATTCAAAAAATTAATTACATTCTTTCAGATAAATTTTCTAAAATTGGAAAAAAAATTAATTTTATTATTTGTTCACAATAAGAAATGAAATCAATTCTTTGAGAAGAAATTTATTTTAAAAATATTTAAATACTTTAACAAAAATTAAGTACTTATTTATAAATGTATTATATTTATCTAAAATTAGCATAATTAAATTTAAAAAAATTACTCTTATTCATACCACCATTATTAATGGATATGTTATAACAATATGTTTAAATAATAATTATTATTATTATTATATATTGTGGTTCGTTAAAACTTGATGTTTCCTATAATGACAACTATATATTAAATTAAATTTATTTGAAAAAAATATATTTCATAAAATATCAGGGTGTTTACATTATACCCCTCTATAATATTAATTTAGACTTTTAAATTATATTAATATTATATAAACAATTAAGGATATTGTTGCCTCATCATATCCTCAAGTTCACATGTAGCTTCCTCATATTGGTGGTTTGCCATAAACATTTGTCCAGGTGAGTGGTCTTGTTTCATATCACTTTCTCTATATGATTTAGAATCTCTATTATTTGTACTTCATAATAAATACCTTTATCCTATGGTACAACCTTGGATTTTAGTACATATGAAGGATCTGGTATATGCTTTATCAAGAGAGAGATATATAGAACGTGTTGGGAACTTGAGAGATGTTTGGTGGAAGCACCAAGTGATAAGACATTGTCCCTACACAATCAAGATTATAAAAATGGCCAATTTACCAAGGGATCATCTTTCCTTTCTTCCTAAATCTTATTATCTTCTCCCGTTGATAAATTCATATAGAAAACTACTCACAATCTTCAAACTCCAGATCACACCGATGATTGTCAACGTAACTTGTTTTCTAATCTCAACTTCCATTAGGTGTTTTTTTAATATATCTAACTTTCTCTATCATTTCCTCAACTAGATAAATTCTTAGTATATTTTTTCTCTAACTTTATCCTATAAATTTGTAGTTATACACTTCTTTCCTTAGACAGGTTCATAAGGATCCATCAGAATGCTTGAGCAAAAGCTATAATTATAAGAAAACTAAACTAGAGGAATTTGTTAATCCCAACCACATTTTAAAAACCTAAAATAAGATCTTATTATATCTTCTAGGGTTTGAATTTTTATCTCATATTGACTATTTGTATGAGGATGATAAAGTGTTCTGAAACATAACTTCATATCTAAAGCTTGTTGAAGACTTCACCAAAACGTCAAGGTAATCCTCAAATCTCGATTAGATATAATATAATTTGGTACTAAATACAACCTTAAAAATTCTATAATTTATATTATTTAAAGATGATATAAATAAAATTCATCACAGTTGGTGATGAAGTATGCTAACTTCTTATGCAAATCAACTACAACCCATATAGAAAAGTTCCCTTTAGATGTTTTGGGGAGTTCGATGACAAAATCCATGATGATGTTTTCTCATTTCCATTTTTATGTGTAATGGTTGTAATATCCACTTAGAATTTCTCCTCTTAGTCTTAAAATTTTTACATACCAAGCATAGAGATACAAAATCGGTGATATCTATCTACATTTTTTCCCACTAGAAATAAATTTTCAAATATCTTTACATCTTAAAACATCCAAAATAGATAGAGAATGAAAAACTATGAGAATCCTCTAACATATACTTCTTCATATCTGGTATGAATGGAACACATACATGATTCTTGAACCTTATCATTCCATCACAGTCAAGATTAAACTTAAAAAAATATTGAACATCTTCTGAAAATCTATGTCTTCCTTCTGTGTATTTTTATTGTTCACATGGATAGATGGTTGAAAACATATTTGATCAAGATAATATTTTCCAACTTCCATCATGATTCCTATATCCATCCATTGAAAATATAGAATTATTTTATTTTTTATCCTCATCATAGATAAGAAAGCATGATCCTTCTAACTCAAATCATCGACCACCTTGTTCTCTTTACTAGGGTGGTAATATATTGAGAAGTCATAATCCTTAATCTGTTCCAATCATATTATCTAGCACAAATTCAACTATTTTTGTGTTAATATATACTTTAAACATTTATGATCAGTATATATATCACACATTTCCTCATAAATATAATTCCTCCATATATTTAATAAAAAAATATATTAGCTAACACCAAATCATGAGTTGGGTAATTTTTCTCAGGAACTGTCAATTTTCGTAAGGCGTAAGCTATAACCATATCATTCTGTAAGAGAACATGTACATTTCCCTTATTTAATTTGTCAAAATATAGTACAACCCCTTATCCATTATATTTTAATGAAATCACAGGTGCCCCAAATCACCTTATCTTTAGTTCCTTGATATTTTATTCACATTAATCTGTCCAAAGGAACTTGGATCACTTCTGAGTTAAATTGGAGAGTGGATTTCACATCCGTGAGAAGTATTCCACAAAAAAAATATCAATAAAAACTTCTTGTAGTCAAAATTAACACTTTATAAATTTTTAATATACCTTCAAATTCAGTAGGGCCTTTAGTACAATCCTCAAGTGATCTTTAAACTCTTACTTTATATTTTAATATATAATAATATCATCTATAAAGGATATCGTAATCTGATCAAGGTAATCTCTAAAGACTCTATTCATTAAATCCATGACTTTAGTTGGGGAATTAGTAAAACTGAATGGAATCACTATATATTAATCATGTATATACCTTCTATCGACTTTTTTTGGGTATATCCTTCTTTTGGAAGCATAATTGATAATATAAAAAATGAAGATCAATCATGGGAATGTATTGAGCTCCACGCAACCGATCAAACAAGTCATCAATACAGGGTAGATGATACCTATTCATGATTGTAATCTTCTAAGTTCTTGGTAATCAATGTAGAGTAATATCAATCTGTATTTATTCTTAACGAAAATAATGTGTGTGACCTAAGGTGAGACACATGACCAAATTAATCCCTTATCAAGATTCTCTTAATGTTTCTTCTTCCATTCATATAACTCATCGGGTATAATCTATACAGAGTCTTTAAAATATGTGTAGTTCCATGTATGAGTTCTATTGTGAAAACAACATTATGAGTAAGTGGAATAATAATAAACTATCCTAGAAATATATCAAAAAACTCATGCATGATAATAATATCATCGATGTTGAGTTTCTGTAACACCCCAAGATTTCATAGTACGTTATTTCTTCAAAGTAATTCAATAACTAGCATTACACGCAACACCAAGTTCAAGCGCACCACGACATACCAAACTATGCGTTCAAAAGAGGTTATGAATAGTATTAACTGAATTTTGTACTATATATAATCCTTATAATTTTAGAATCTATATTATGTGGTTCTTAGACATAATGTAAGAACAAATTCATTTTTTCAGATAAAAGAAGTATTTTTCAAAAATGCAATTTTAACGCCTTTTAATGGTGAACCCTTTTTAAATCCAATATTAGAAACTTTTATATTTTCAATTTGACAATATATACTTCTTATTTATAAATAGGACAAAACAATTTAGTTTCAACAAATTTTTTGTGTTTTTCTGATAACTTTCACATTTGCGTGAATAGTGAAAAATACTATATTTTAACTGAAAACAAATTTTTTAATAAAAATAATTTAGTGTTAAATTATACATTTTAATGGTTTGGAATTACAAATATATTATATTTTCACCATTTAACCCAATTCTGGTCATTTTAGGTAATTTCACTTTGAGATTGGACATAAACAAGTGTCAATCTTTTGATAATTGTAGTTCCTTAAAAATATGTCTTTTGGTTTTGACAATGGGAATTAATTTTAAATTAATAAATGAAACTTCTATTATTTGAATTTAGTAAAATAGACTTCATTTTTGAATTCTGAATATCAAAATTGGCTTAGGGTGATTTTTTGGTATTTTTCTGAAAACATTCAATTTTTGATGAATAGTGAAAAACAATGAGTTATTGTTTAATACCAAATTTTTTTTAACTAATTATTTATTTTATTTAAATTCATTTTAGGACAAAATAGATACATAATACCTATACATGTTCAATGTAATTCATTGGAGTCATTTTGTAATAATATTAGATATATAAAATTTTATTGAACATTTCACCGTCTTTTACCCACCTCCTAGGAGAATTTACAAATTCACATAAAACTTAATTTTACCGCTTCTGTGAGTGGAATTTTAAAAATCTGAGAGGCGCGGTTGATATCAGTAAGAAAAATGTGGTTCAATAAGATAAAAATAATTTTTGGTGAATAGTAGCTTTTTTCTTTTATTTACCACGGTAAAAAGTCAAAAGGGAAATTAAGGGTAAAAATGATATTATTCTTATCCTAACACATGTCCTAATTCTATTGTATAAGTGTAATTCAACAAAAACCAACCTTAGGAATAAAATATGATCCTTTAGGTCCACTAGGATTAGATTAGGACATTTATTATTGTTTAATTCAAATAATAGTTAAAAGAGTTAAAATCAAAGTTTAATAACTAACACATTTTTAATATAGGGTTATAAATAAGATAAATTCTAATATAAATATTCCTTATAAATATAAGAAGATTTCTTAAATAATTTTATTTTATTTATAATTTTTAAACATTAAATAATTAAATTTATTTATGACACAATAATGATACTGTAATTGTCGTATTAATGAATGATTAAAATAATTGATATTATTAATATCCAAATAGATCTAATATGAGACTTTTTATAAATTACACTAATTTTCTAGGTTATTATGACATGTTAGGGTTTTTTATATCAATTTTTTTCGATGTAATCATGCTTTTATAATTTAAAAAAAATACCAAATAGTGTCAAAATTGACATAAAATAGTTTTTTTTAAATATTATATTATTAATTGATATAATAGAACTAAAAATATAAGGTTCATACAAAAGACTTATATAATAATATATATCACATTAATGAACCAATTGGGGTTCTATTGTCATTTTATATTAAGTTTATTAACCATATAATATAAAAATACAAAGAGATATGGTAAATGTCAAACTATTTAACAAAGAGTTAAATATAAAATTTAAGGTTAATATGGTGACTTGAACCAGTCTAAAACTTATTGGTTGAGTGTTTTTCGACCCATCCCCATTTTAGCCTTTAAATAGTTCATTTTTGATCCATTATATACCGAAAATGAATTTATTATAAAATAATATTTTAGGTTTTTCCTAATGTGCCTCTCACCCCACTTATAAAAGGGAACTTACCCTTATCTAAAATTCACACCTCCAAAGCCATTTGGCTTAGACAAACCCTACCCCAATATCTTCCCAACTATCCTACCTGCATCCTAGAGGCCTTACCTTGGTCAAAAATCCAACCTACGGAGCCCTTTTGATCAAATCAAAAGGAAGAACCCGAAGAAGAGGTAATAATTTCACCACCCTCTTTCAAGTTCTCTTATTATTTCACTTAATAATTCCTTTTTGTTTAAATTATAAAATCATAAATCTAGTATATTATATATACTTTGATGTTATCATAAATATGGAACAACTATATTCATTTTTCAATCCATTTTATGAATGATAATGTCACCATGTGTGCGTACGTACGGCTTACCGTGTCCACGCCGTGGTATAATTTGTTATTCAACACTATGTTATTTGGATGGATATAATGATGAGTAATATGTATATAAATAATGAAAATAAAATGATAATGTCTTTTTGAAATTAATATAACATCCAATTCCACACCATTAAGGAAATTATATTGTCGGACGTGCGTGTGTACGGATTACCATCTCCACGACGCGATGAGATTCATTTCCATGTTCACCATTCATTGACGATTATAAAAATATATATTACTAATAAGTATATAATATATGTAATAATAATTATAATGGAGATATATTTATTTATATATATATATGTACTTACATATATCTTATTCACCTAGTTTCGTTCAATACGATATGAAAACGGAAATAGGTTTATGTGTATGTATGGACTACCGTCCTCATAAATGGTGTTTTTCATTTAATATATATGTCTATTATACATATTTTTATTATAAATATATATGATATATAAATCATGTTTTATATTATGGAAGTATTTAAATCTTTATCTAAGTGATACAATTAATAGTAACAAGTTAAAACACATACGATAAAGAAAGCGATTATTTCCCGAAATGTTAATTTAACATGAAAATTATTATTAAATGGGTAGTATAATGTCATAAATTAATCATGTATGATATCATAAATATCAATATGGTTCTGGTATAATTTAACAACATACTATGATCTCCATACAGGAGGTTAAACATACCCTCAACTAATGGAAAGTGCAAGGTAAGGATTATTTTCACAATCTCTTTATTATCAGAGGTGTTTTTACGTAAGTATCTACTAGAAAATATTTATTATCCATGTACATGTTTCATAAAATATTTTTCAAAGGGATTCTTTTTAATGTAGTTTTTACTAAAACATCATTTGAAATGTTTTAAATATTTATTCTTCTAAATCGTTCTCATTAATTTCCAAGTTTTCAAAATGGTTTTTATGGATTTATTTATATGGACATGAATGTTTTTAGAATGTTAATTCCGTTGAAAAGTTTCAAAGTGGTATGGGAAACATTGATTCAAAAAAGCCTGTAAATGTATTCCTTTTTAAATTGTTAGACTTTTAAATGTTTTCATGAAAAATATATATTTCTCTCAAAGAGTTTTACAAATCATTTTCATCTATTTCAACATCCTTCAGTAGAATTTAAACTTGTTTGAAGTTAATTTATTATAATACAAATATTCCATATTGTATTAAAGGATTTGTGATATTTTTTAATTTGGATGTGTTATTTTTATACCATTCATGGTTTATGGATAAAGTATTGACATTTCTTATTTTAGTTTTAATAGGAATTTTTATGTTATGTTTCAACCTTTTCATGTGAGGAATGCAGTGGACTTAGTAAGTAACGGGTGGAGCCCGCTATAGCTCCTCAATGCATCGGTAGGTCTCATGTGACAAACTAGTTTCTTCGCACAAGGCCTTGACAAAACATTTATTTGTATTCTTCGCATAAGGCATTGACTATGTGGTAATGATGTCTGACATTAGGCATTCCCTCATTATGAAATTAGTTATTACATGTGATTATTCTACTAGTATAATATCTATGTACATGTTTATATGGTAATGTTTGATTTATTTTTTCCATATTATGTTCTAGTTTATTTTTAAAAAGGCGGTTGTTTTTATCACACATCTTTCCTTAAAAGTTTTTAGCTTCCGCTATAATATTTACACTTATTAGGCATCTGAGCTCACCCCTTTATTATATTTTATTTTCCCAGGATTCCAAGATGTGTATTATGGTCGATATGTAGGGTTAAGCTAAAGGGAATAATGACGTTCTCAAAGAACTATCTATGTTGTGTTTTATGTTTGAAATTGCAATGTAAAGTTAATGTATGTAATCTATTTCCCAAGAATACAAAACTGATCGGTCCTTCGGGACTTGATTCCTTGTAATCATGCCAATGTATTAAAATAATGCATCGGCTCTCGGTAACTGGGGTCAGGGCGTTACAGTTGGTATCAGATAAAGATTAGTGCAAACCTTAGAAACTACATTTAGATAAACTCTGATTAGAGCACATAGCCCAAAGATAGACTTTGAGGATTAGTATTGAAGAACTTCCTAAAATTTTGGTAATGTAGAGATTTTGTGAGTTTTCTAAGACAATACATCCATGTATGGATACGATCAGGTGTACGTGGCTCGGGAATAGATGTACCTAGGGGTAAAACTCGAAATCACCACTTTGAGCTAGACTCGAACGGGAACTGGTGCACAACAACGGGCCTTACTGCACTCTTGGTTACGGCACTCCCAGGAGATATTCTTAGGATAATTCTCATTTTCTATACAAATAATTATGAAGGATTTACAACTATATACCTCCTCAAAGAATATATTTTTATGATTATGGATTATATCCATAAAATTTCCAATTTACATTAGGTATTTTACAAGTTTGGAATTATTCATTATAATTCATAAACTGGCCTAGAGTATACCATTGTATAGAAATGGCACTTAGTAGAAGGAATGTGAACTCCAGCAATACGTATGATCCAAAGATTAAGAAGGATCATATCTTCCATGGTATTAAGCCAACATTTTGAATTAAAATTGTCTCCCTTGTATTCTCAACATATGAAGAAATAGTATCATGTGTTAATAAGAAAAGTAAGGAATTCTCTTAATCCTATGTCTTTTAAGGGAAGAAAGAGAAGAAAAGGATGGAAGAGAGAAAGATGGATAAAGGGAAGAGGGAAAAGAAGGATGTTCCCATATGTGATAACTGTGGAAAGAATCACCATGGTAAATGCTTGAAGGGTATGGGAGTTTGTTATAAGTGTGGAGAAAAAGGAAACCAAGTATGTGATTGCAAGGATAAGAAAAAAGTTTCAAATGTACAGTGCTTCAACTGTAAGGAGTTGGTACACTACACGAATCAATGTCCAAATCATCAAAGTATACCCCAAATGCTGCTATTGGATAAGAATCAAGTTATGATACTACCGAAGATGAAGAGGAATGATTAAGAGTTCTTATGTTGTTATTAAAGTATTATGTCATTTGATTGTTGTATCAATGATGTATTGGTTATATGAATTATGGGAATAAATAAGGATTCTACTGTAGTATTATTTCATTGGGAATTTGAGATTATATGGTCCTGATACTAAGGTCATAATTTTGGAATAAGAGATGGTTGATTTGGATAAATTATATTGGTTATTCTTTACTATCTTGGAACTGATTAATGGTTTGTTTATTTCATGATTGTTGGAATATTCAAAATTTTTGGATATAAGGAATATGACCAGTATTATATAAAGGATAATGGTGCATGAATGTAATCATTATGGTTTTATGGTAATTCAGGATGTTTCCATGTTTTAATATAATATATGATGAAGGTGTTCACATGTTATTACATGGAAAAAAGGAACTTCATTTTTTTAACTTATAAATTTTAGACTGTGAGTTTGGATAGAAGTATTTTGAATAAGTCTAAAGTTTGGAATAGATTAAGTTTGAAATTGGATATTTTTGTTAAGGTTATTATTGGATTGCTATAAAAAGGAAAACACGTAGACCATGTGACAATTCGTCATGTTGAAAAAAGCTGTAGGAATCAAACCCACACCATAGTGTGATTGGGATTTATTGCCTACCACTAGACTACATGAAGTCCCTGGATGGTATAATCTAGTTTTTTTCAAAGGGTCTACTAGGTGAATTATAAATTCATTATTTTTGGAACCCTATACGATTAATATAAATAGAATATTTGTTTTGAAATATTTTGCAGTGCATGATGAGTTTGTGGTATGAATTAGTTAAAGGATGTAACTCTACTTGTCAAGTATATATATATATAAAATTTTCCTCTTATTAAGACTAAATTTTTTTAACCTAGTTTATATTAAGAGTTCTCCACAAAGTTATTTTTAATTTTAAACCTTTTCTTTTTGAAGAATAATTTTAAATTGTGAGGACACAATTTATTGGAGGAAAAAATGAAACACCCAAATATTTCATAGTATGTTATTTCTTCAAAGTAATTTAATAACTTGCACTACACGCAACACCGAGTTCAAGCACACCATGACTTACTAAACTAGTCATTCAAAAGAAGTTATGAATAGTATTAACTAAATTTTGAACTATATATAACCCTTATAATTTTAGAATCCATATTATGAGTTTATTATACATAATGTAAGAACTAATTCATTTTTTTCATAGAAAAGAAGTATTTTTCAAAAATGCACTTTTACCACCTTTTAATGGTGAACCCTTTTAAAATCCAATAATTGAAACTTTTATATATTCAATTTGAAAAAATAAACTTCTTATTTATAATCGGGACATAAGAATTTAGTTTTATTAATTTTTGGTGTTTTTCTGATAACTTTCACATTTGGTAGAATAGTGAAAAATACAATATTTTAACTGAAAACAAATTTTTTAATCAAAATAATTTATAGTGTTAAATTATAAATTTTAATGGTTTGGAAGTACAAATAGATTATATTTTTACAATTTAATCCAATTTGGGTCATTGTAATTAATTTCACTTTGAGATTGGGCATAAACAAGTGTCAATCTTTTGATAGTTATTGTTTCTTAAAAATACGCCTTTTGGTTTTGACAACAGGAATTAATTTTAAATTAATAAATGAAACTTCTATGTTTTTAATTTGGTAAAATGGACTTCATTTTTGAATTCATAATATCAAAATTATCTTAGGTTGAATTTTTGGAATTTTTCGGAAAACTTTCAATTTTTGATGAATAGTGAAAAACATTGAGTTATTGTTTAAAATCAACTTTTAATTTAAATAGTTATTTATATTATTTAAATTTATTTTAGATAAAAATAGATACATAATACCTATACATGTTCAATTTAATTCATTGGAGTCATTTTGTAATAATATTATATAAAAAAATTTATTGAGCTTTTTAACGTCTTTTACCCACCTCCTAGGATAATTTACGAATTCGCATAAAACTTAATTTTACCGCTTTTGTGAGTGTAATTTCAAAAATCTGAGATAAATGTTTAATACCAGTAAGAAAAATGTGGTTCAATAAGATAAAAATAATTTTTGGTGAATTGTAACTTTTTACTTTTATTTACCACGGTAAAAATTAAAAAGGGTAATTAAGGGTAAAAATGATATCATTCTTACACTAACACATGTCCTAATTATACTGGATAAGTGTAATTCGACCAAAAACAACCTTAGGAATAAAATATTATCCTTTAGGTCGACTTGGATTAGATTAGGACATTTATTATTATTTAATTCAAAGAAGAGTTAAAAGAGTTGAAATCAAATGTTAATAACTAAAACATTTTTAATATAGGGTTATACATAAAATAAATTAGACTATAAATATTCATTATAAATATAAAAATATTTCCTACATAATTTTATTTTATTTATAATTTTTAGACATTAAATAATTAAATTTATTTATGACACAATGATGATGCAGTAATTACCGTATTAATGAAAGATTAAAATAATTGACATTATAAATATAAAAATAAATGTAGTTAGAGACTTTTTATAAATTACACTAATTTTCATGGTTATTATGACATTTTAGGGTTGGTTAGATCAATTTCGTTGGAATTAACCATGTTGTTATGATTTTAACAAAACAAATACCAAATAGTGTCAAAATCGACATAAATAGTTTTTAAAAAATTTTATATTATTAAATGATATAATAGTCCTAAAAATATAAAATTTTTAAAAAAGAATTATATAATAATATATATCACATTAATGAACCAATAGTGGTTCTATTTTCATTTAATAGTAAGTTAATTAACCATATAATATAAAAATACAAAGAGACATGGTAAATATCTAACAATTTAACTAAGAGTTAAATATAAAAGTTAAGGTTAATATGGTGACTTGAACCAGTCTAAAACATATTGGTTGAGTGGTTTTCGACCCATACCCACCTTAGTCTTTAAATAATTCATTTTTGAGCCATTATATACCTAAAATGAATTTATTATAAAATAATATTTTAAGTTTTTCCTATGGTGCCCATCACCCCTCTTATAAAAGGACACTTCCCCTTCTCTCAATTTTACACCTCCAAAGACATATGGCTCAGCCAAAACCTGCCCAAATAACCTCCCAAATATCCTAAATATATCCTAGAGGCCTTACTTTGGTCATAAAGCCAATCTATGGATCCCTTTGGATCAAATCAAAAGAAGAATCTGAAAAAGAGGTAATGATTTCACCACCCTCTTTCAAGTTCTCTTATTCTTCCACTTAATTATTCCTTTTTTTCAATTATAAAATAATAACTCCAGTGTCTTCTATATACTGTGATGTTATTATAAATATGGTAGAACTATATTCATTATTCAATCCATCTTATGAATGATAATGTCACCATGCGTGTGTACGTACGGCTTACCGTCTCAACGCCATGGTGTAATTTGTTATTCAACACTATGTTATTTGGATGGATATAATAGTGAGTAATATGTATATAAATTAAGAAAATAACATGATAATTTCTATTTAAAATTAATATACCATCCAATTCGACACCTCTAAGGAAATGATATTTTCGGTCGTGCGTACGTACGGATTACCGTCTCCGCGACGCGATGAGATTAATTTACACATTCACCATTAATCGACGATTATAAAAATATATGTTAATAATAAGTATGTAATATATGACATAATAATGAAACTATAGATATATATATTTAAATATATATATATAAGTACTTACATATATCTTACTCACTTAGTTCCGTTCAATACGATATGAAAACAGAAACAGCGTTTATGCGTACGTACTAACTACCATCTCCATAAATGATGTTTTTTCATTTCATATATATGTCTATTATAAATATTTATATTCTCAATATATATGATAAATAAATCATGTTTTATATTTTCTATGTATAAAAATCTTGATCTAAGTGATACAATCAATAGTTACAAGTTAAAACACATACGATAAAGAAAGTGATTATTACCCAAAATATGAATTTAACATAGAAATTATTATTAAATGGGTAGTATAAAGTCATAAATTAATCGTGTATGAAATCATAAATATTAATATGATTTTGGTATAATTTAATAACATACTACGATCTTCATACAGGAGGTTAAATGTACCCTCGACTAAAAGAAAGTGCAAGGTAAGGGTTATTTTCACAATCTATTTTTTATCCGAGGTTGTTTTTATGTAAGTATCTACTGGGACATGTTTATTATCCATGTCCATGTTTCATCAAAGATTTTTCAAATGGATTATTTTTAAGGTACCTTTTACTAAAACATCATTTTAAATGTTTTAAATATTTATTCTTCTCAATCATTCTCATTAATGTCCATGTTTTCAAAATGGTTTTTAAGGATTTATTTATATGGACATGAATATTTTTAAAATGTTAATTATTTTGAAAAGTTACAAAGTTTTATGGGACAATTTGATTCAAAAAATTCTTTAAATGTCTTCATTTTTAAATTCTGTGACTTTTAAATGTTTTCAGGAAAAAGAGGTATTTTTCTCAAACAGTTTTACAAATCATATTCATCTATGTCAACATCCTTCTATGGAATTTAAACTTGTTTGAAGTTGATTTATTATAATACAAATATTCCATACTGTATTGAATGATTTTTTATATGTTTGACTATGGATGTGTTATTTTTATACCATTCATGGTTTATGGATAGAGTATTGACATTTCGTATGCTAGTTTTAATACGATGTTTATGTTATGTTTCAACCTTTTCATATGAGGAATGTAGTGGACTTAGTATGTGATGGGTGGAGCCTGTTATAGCTCCTCGATGCATCGGTATGTCTCATGAGATAAGCTAGTGTCTTAGAACAAGGCCTTGAAAAAACTTTTATTTATAGTCTTGGCACAAGGCCTTGATTATGTGGTAATGTTGTCCGGTGTTAGGCATTCCCTCATTATGAGATTAGCTATTACATGTGATTATTAGACTAGTAGAATATCCATGTGCATGTTTATATGGTAATGTTTGATTTATTTTTTCCATATTATGTTCAAGTTTATGTTTAAAAAGGCTGTTTTTTATCACACATCTTGCCTTAAAAGTTTATAGCTTCCGCTAAATTATTTATCCTTGCTGGGCATATGATCTCACCCATTTCATATGTTTTATTTTCCTAGGATTCAAATAACTGTATTATGATTGATATGCAGGGTTAAGCTAAAGGTAATAATGGTGTTCTCAAAGAACTATCTATGCTATGTTTCATGTTTGAAATTGTAATGTAAAGTTAATTAATGTAATCTATTTTCCAAGACTGCTAAAGTGATCTGTCCTTCGGGACTTGATTCCTTGAAATCATGGAAATGTATTGAAATAATGCACAGACTCAGGGTAACTGGGGTCGAGGCGTTACATTTTCCCCCCAAATAAGTAATATAAACACCCCTTTTGAATAGGAATAAAACCCCATATAATTTATGTGATATCCATCATAATTTCATATGTGTCATCTCACTGACAGATGATCAAAGGTTTGTCTATATTATAAAATATGACTTATATTCCTTTGAAATTGATGTGGGAATTATGTAGAGAAATCCAATCCATTCCTAAGATAACTTCAAATTTAAACAGAGGGAGAATAACCAGATTTTCAGGAAGCGCATTACCACATACTTCGGATGGAGAGTAATCATATAGGTGAGATGTGGTCATCATACCATTAGGTTTTTTCACTATTAATTCAACATCAATTCATTGGGGTGGAATTTTGATACCCTTAGAAAATTATTCATATATAAAAGCGTGGGTAGATCCATAGTCAAATAATACATTAGTAGTTCTAGTGTGGATGGTATGTATACCTTTCATGATGTTGTTATCATATATATTAGGTTTTGGGGGGTACAATTACAATAAACACACACAGACAGACCAAAAAGGTAGGATATACCCCCCCCCCCCCAAGGAATATCTCATCCATAAAGCCTTTATATTCAGTACATGGACCAAATTCCCATCAACCATGAACCCCATTACATAGCCTAAAGGCCCACAATCGGGCCAGAAGTCCCATTGCAATATCATTCCTACATCATGCATGTGTCACCATATTCCTGAATCGTACCTATATCGCCGCCTACCAGCGTCACTGTCATCTTGTGGAAATCCCCTCCCACCGATATTTGAACCTGGGTTTAAAGCAGAATCATGGGGCACGTCAACCACAAATGAACACTCCAACTGCATGATTTTTTTATCATACCACTTATAAAAAATAGTGATTGCATAAGATTTACCTTTATCTCTCATCTTAAGAGGTTTTTAATGTCAATCATCATAATTTACCTTGGGATTGAGAATTTTTTAGCATAATGCTTATAACCCTTATATTTGAATAATTTGAGAATGGGCAGTTCATTAGTGGGAGTATTTTTCTTCTTTAATGACTTAACCATCCCATTTATTACCTTTTGATATTAAATGGCTTTATGGCCTAGACATCAACATTTAAAGTAACTCCCGGTTTCATTTAAGAAGTTACCTTGATGTTTCTTCCCATATGCCTATCATACATATAACTATAATTTCTTTCTACCATCTGATTTGTATGATTTTTCATGAGAATCGATCTTCTATTTCCTATCAAAACCATAGAAATGGTGGGAATATAAAATTTCTATTTCTACCTTGAGTGAACATTGAATGATTTATTAATATATACTAAATTTTAAAATTGCTAATTCATTTTAGAAACTCGGTTTAATGCCCCCAAGAATCAATCAACCATACTTTTAGGTTGGATGATAATACAAGAAGCATGCATTGAAAATCTTATAAATTTTTTCTTATATGTTCCAACGTATTCATCATCCTTATAATTTAGATCAAGGAATTCCTTATCCATTTTTGTACAAAGAATGTTGCTAAAGTACTTATTGGAAAAATACTCTATGAAAATCACCCCACTCCATAGATTCAATTTCATATTATTCCCTCATGTTACTCATAATATTCCGCAACTGATCTACTTATCCTTCCAAAAAATAAAAAGAAAAATGACTTTTTCATTATATAAACACTTTAGAATGGAAAATAACCTTTCAGTAACAGATCCATTTCTCTACAACTTGTATATCAGTGGAACTACTAAAATAAGGTATATTTTTCCTCAGTAAGAAATTAATAGAGTATTTTTTACTTCTTTTATCATTTGTAAATTCATCATGATTCATAGATTGAGAACGTTTTGTTTGCATAAAAATGATATTTTTCCTTCCAAATTCCATATCATTTGGTTACTAAATAGGAAAATCATTTCATTTTTCTTTATATTCATAATGAACACAGTTCCTTCAAGTTCTAGCCAACACCTTAAGCCAAGAAACATAGTGTGAGAAAAAATTATCATATTGGGAAACCAAATAATCATGAAAAATAGTTTGTAGTATTTCTTAAATCATGACACATTTTTTTAATATTTTAATTTTTATATTTAACCTAGTTCATTCATGGTCCTAAACTATTCAAATCCTACATGATGTTTTATAAATAGTTTGTGAATTCCCAAAAAAAAACCCTGAGAGTGTCAAACCAAGTGTGTAGTGAGGCATGTTTTCATGCATTAGGTAATGATCAAGTCAAAGTCCAGTGTTCCCTTTTCAGAGTTATTACCCCTATATACAACTATTCTAGATCCACTATCTAGATAGGGATGTAATTTCTTAGAAACCACTCGCTCTATCCTTCACCAAAATTCTCATTCATTTTAATATACCTAGACTTATCCATACTATTTTCACTAATTTTGTATCATCATTTTCTCCAAAGGTCAACTAAACCTTACTCTGATACCAACTGTAAAGCCCCTCGATTCTCATAAATATATATAACATCATAATAGATAAATATTAATTTCATAAGATAATAATATATATAAGGTCTCAGCCTTAAATATTACATAATCTCGAGTTATGTCAAGAATTAACATTAAGGATATTTACAGGTTTAGAGTTTTAGAGAATTATTCCATAAATATTACATTACATCTCAAAAGATTTAAAAGTAAACACTTCTACTCTATCCAATTTCTTTCACAATAATAATAATAATACTCCATAAATAAAACAAGAATTATTTTCCTGATATAAATCTTCGTGAATTCTTCCTTTCTCTTACCCTTCCTTATACCCAGTGAAAAACATTTCAAAAAACTGGGGATGATCATAAAAAAATTATTAAGGGTTATAAAATAAGGAAAGAAAACATTATTCTATCAAAATATACAAAATATAAACTCTTCAACATACCTCATGAAATCATAAGATATATTAATAACACATAGTAATCACAAATCATAAAGGTAACTTGTGGAATCCATAACATACTTATATTTTAGCATTCACAGCTACATAGGGAGTTATGTTAGTATAATCATCATAGTATATTCCCTAAATCTATTAGGATAAACATTAACGTTTACCTCCATTACGTTACACAATGCATTAGAGATTTATCTCGGTCTCACCCACTCTAGGTTTATCATGGAACCACCCATATATGTAAAAAATGCACAAGAACCATAACATAATCATAACACATGAACAAGAATAAAGTAAAGATAACATTTCCATATTACAATCACAATATAACATTTTAATATATTTACATAATCCATCAATTCTCAATACCTTTTTTAATTCCAAAATACATAAAAAGAGTATATGGTATTTATTTTCCTTTTAAAAACATTATGACTTGTTAAGGAAGTGAAATATCAAATAATTTTCGTAATGGTGGAAAGTTCATTGTCACCACCTATGTTAAAAAGAAACATTCTTTTTGTCATTTAGTAAAACGCTTTGTAGAGAAAAGAATCCTTTTGAAAACCATTTAAAATAGTTAATAAAGATATTCTTGAAACAAAGTGTACCATACCACTTTGAATATTTTAGAGGAATTTACATTTCAAAACATTAATGTCCACATAAATAAATCCTTATAACCATTTTTAAAACATGGACATTATTGAGAAATATTTTAAAAATTATATCTTTAAAATATTTAAAACAATGTTCTAGTTAAATAGTCCATTACAACTTGAGAATATACTTTAATAAAAATATTTAAAAAATAAAATTAAACTAAACTTATAATATCATGAGAATAATAAGATTTGTGATATAATATGTCAAAGGGTAGTATATACGACATATAGGATAGTAAAGGTGCACAATATCAAGATATGCCTCAATGAAAGGAGATTGAGACGTACTCTCTTACGAATATTCGACAGCCTAACGGTGTCACTTTAAAAATTCATAAAATTAGTTTATGAGAGAGAAAATGGTATCTCATCACATGGATAAAAAATTTAACGTAATAAGGATATATAATAACCTCTCCCAACTTTTGAAAATTGAAATTTAAAGACAAAACGTAAAAGATGTTTGTTACTAGAAGAGAAGGGTGAAAGGTTCCCTTACAAAAAATCATTTTTAAAATAAAAGAGATATATTATGTGTATTCACAATAAGTACACATAAAGAAAGTATAAATACAATATATGATAACAAAATTTATTTCTCACATAATCATAGCACGACAAGAAGTAAATGATAAACCCAAAGAATGGAAATTGGGTTAAGAAGTTCCCTTACCTGAAGCCTGACTTGTCCCTTATATTATTTAATTTCCTGAATAATAAACTTAAGTTAATTACCACATGATTAAAAACATTTTTAATGTTTATTATTAATTTCATATCACTTATTACCTTTCTAAAACAATTAGTTAATTATTTTAGTTCATATCGGACATTTTTTCGATGTTTGGAACTTGAGTTAAAAATGTACTTGTTATAGTGGTCAAAAGTCCATTATCTCTCGAATTATATTCATGATTTAGATATCATATATATAAAATATATCCATTATATATTTATTTATAATAGTCCATATCATTTGGATATTTGAAAATTAAATGCACCGTTCATGGAGACGGTAAGCCATACGTACGCATGAACGCTGCTTTTATTTCTTTTTTTATTTTTAAAGGAATGAAAACCAAATGATACATAGGTAAATTATAATTTCTGTATAATATAAAATTTTATATATGTTACATAAGTTCATTAAAACCATCATTTATATGTTCTATGTATGGCATGAACAAGTCATATCACTTTGATGGGGTGGTAGTCCGCACTTCCTCAAATAAAATTATCGTGTTTACCCATTATGGAAACCATAAAAGAATGATATAAATGAAAATAAAGAAACATAGAGACAATATAAATATAATATATATCACATATAAATACAGTTTCTCATAATGGCCACCATGAAAGGTGGTACGTAAAAATAGAACAATCATCATTTCGTGAGGCATTAGTTCTCCATCCACAGAAACCATATGGTCTAAATACATTAGATGGAGGTGTGTGTAAGTGTAGTTTTAATAATTCTCATAAATAAATAGTATATCAGGGAAACTGGTTTTGTTATGTAATCAAAAAAAATAATAGAATAGGTAGTGAATAAGTAGAATAATGGAAAAGAATTTTAGAGAATACGTTAAAACGTGTAACTCTCATTGATTTGAGCCAAAATGATTTCTTTTATTTCTGTCTGCCTGGGGGAAAGATTCTAGGAGGAAGAGGGGGGTATTGGGATCTTCCTGAAGCAGATTTTTTACAATAAATTGGGCTTGAGAGATGTGATTAATGGGTTAGAGGTGATGGTCTTTTATAAGAGGGAGGAGGGGCTCTTTAGGAATGTTTGAAGGTATTATTTTATTATAAAATTATTTTTGGTTTCATAAGGTCCAAAACTAATTAACATAGAATATAAGATAAATATAAGTTGAAATAAAATCATCAAATAAGAATTTTAAAGGTTTTAAAAACTTTTTAATCCTTATCTTTTTTATTTAACCATTTTTTACTCTTACCATTTTATCAATCATTTAACTCTTTGAGAATCAAAATAGTTAACAAAAAAAGAAAAATATCCAATTAAAGGGTCATTAATAAAATTATAAACTTTTTATATACATTTGGCCTTATATTATATTTTTTAAAATTTATAATATTTAGTAAAATATTTTATATTTTAAAATATGAATTATGTTAATTTTGACACTATTCATATCATGACTTTTTTAAAAATCCACAAAAACTTGATTGATTCGCAAAAACTTCATTAAAACAAATATAACATGTAAGTATCATCCAAACAATATGTTTATAATATGAAAATAACCAAATTATATTTATTTCAACATTTATAATATCATTTATTTGAATCCTTTATTAATGAAGCAATCACTGGATCACCATTGTGTCGTAATTAAAATTATTATTTTAATGTCTAAAAATTATAAATAAAATACCATGATGTAGGAAATTTCTATATATTTACAATGAATATTTATAGTCAAAATTATCTCTTATATAACCCCAAATAAAAAAAAATTACTAAAAGTTATATGTTTATGTTACATTTTCCTTAACTTTAAATTAATTTATATAAATTTTCATTTTCCCTTACAAGTGGGTCCATGGGGTCCCAAAATAGACACAAGGATTCACATGGATGGACCCGTATTAGTAAATAGGGTTAGAACACATGTTAGGGTAATATATTATTATAATAATATTATTTTGTTACCCTTATTTACCAGATTTACCCTTTAACCATAGTAAATAAAATATTTACTGAAGTTACTATTCATAATGCCTAAAAATAAAAGTTACATATTTACACAATTTTGACCTCCTAATTCCAAATATGGAATAAATTTTTACAAATCCAAAACACATAATTTTTAGAAATTAATTTAAAATTAATTCTCGTTGTCCAACCCAAAAAATGTGTTTTTAAGAAATAAAAACTACTAAAAGATTGATATGTGTTTATGTCCAATTTTAAAATGAAATTACATCCAATTACCAAAATTGGATGAAGTGATAAAAATATAATCTAATAAATCTTTAAAACCAATTAAAAGAATAGTATAATCATATAAATAAATTAGATTAAAAGGCAGTTTTGAATTAAAATGTAGTATTTTTCACTATTCATCAAAAAATGAACTTTTTCAGAAATATACCAAACTTTTACCCAAAGTAATTTTTGATGTCCCTCTTCTAAATAAAAAGTTTATTTCATAAAATGGAACATATAAAAGTGGAAAAATCTATATTTAAAAGGGTTTATCCATCAAAAGGTGTTAAATCGACCTTTTAAAAATATTAGAGTATTTCATGCTTAAAATCAGATTCATTCTTATTTTAATCCTCTAAAATTTATTGGATAAAAGTAAAAACATTTAACATAAATGTGTAATCATATTATAGTCAGTTCTATTTATTTCCACCAATAAAATGGCTAGGCGTTAACCATCATTTAAAATAATATTAATATTATATTATTATTTTGGTATAACTCAATGTTGTGTGAAACGTAAGATTTCATTGAAATATGTTGTTTCATGTTGAGTACGCTATCATACATAGAATCACCTTTTAATTAAAATAAAATTTTAATTTGCAAATATTAATAAATATGAAAAGTTTATATTCTTTATTTACCTCGAATGTTACATCCTCCCCCCTTTTGGGAATTGAATCCTCGTAATTTTATAATTGGGCTTGAAAACTTCATTGAAAGTCCCACATTGGAAAAATATTCAATAAAAATATTACTTTAAAATAAATAAAGATAAGTACAGAGGTCACAAGAGATAACAAATACTAGGATTCCATGTAGGAAAACATTGATATGGAAGAGGAACTAACTCCCATATATTAATAGAGAGTGATAGAGAACTTGAGGATGGAAAATTAACCACCACAATACCATAAATTTTTTTTGGATAAAATTATGATGATAAAACAAATCATATATCATTTTTTCTTTAATATCATTTTAATAGATTCGAAGAATTTTTTTACTACCTTGACTAAGATCATAAGAGAAATGCTTACTTGAAAAGTAGTGTTTCATCCATTAATCAAATTTCTACAAAAAAATCATATTTTCTCTAAACGATGAGTATTCAAGATGACTTGGTTACATTTGAAGCTCTAGAATTAACTTATAGAAAATAACATAATCCAAAAAAATGAACTATATATTTTCCCTCTCTTAATACATTAACCATGACCAAAATAGTTAGTAACAGAATATAATCCCCAAAAAGGATAATCTTTTATAAAAATGAAATACTACTATTAATCTCTAGAATTGAACAAACAATACCCAATGCTCAAAAAATACTATTCAATACACAATTGTCCTTAAAATTATTAAAAATAATTCAAACTAAGTTTGAAACCCAAGCTTCCTTCGCATCAATGGCGATTTGGAGAACCTTGATCTTTTTACCTGAATCTCTCAATGGATTCTTTCAATCCAGAGTGGGAAATGTCCTTCAAGGACAATCGTCAAGAAGCGAATGAAATTTACGAACCTTCGGGCTTCAAAGATTCATCAATTCTTTGAAAGAAGAATCTTTCCTTCGCAAAGGTTCTTTCTGGAGCAGAAAATCCTACAAAGGTGGATTCATCTAAATCAAATATCACCAGGTTAGAAAATGGTGGATTCTCAGTGGTTGCGGATTCAAATGAATTGCAGCAACGGCTGGACCTTTGTAAGTATTCATTACTGGGTCGTGTTATTTATTCGAAGGGAGACAAACCCTGGTCTTTTGTTGATCTCAAAAACAGAATTTCTAATTGCTGGAGTTTAAGAGATTGGAAATTTATTTCAATCGGAAAAGGGTATTTTCACATTATCTTTTCCTCCTCTGCTTCCTTGAATTCGGTTTGGAAGATAGGTAGCCTTCAACTCAAACCTGGAATTCTAAGGTTATCAGCAGGGAATTTTAATTTTAATCCTTTTAACCTCAAGCAATCTAATGCACAAATTTGGGTAAAATTGCATGGATTAAATTGGGTTTATTGGCATCCTAGAATCCTCAACGACATTGCTTCATGTATTGGTACTCCTATGAGGATAGATCAGCACACCTTGGATGGTGAAAATGGTTATTTGGCAAGAATACTTGTGGAAATTAACCTGGAAGTCAAAAGACCTGCTTCGATTCTGTTTAATGCTAATGGCATTAAATCTGATATTCGATTGGAATATGAGAATGTGCCCTACTTTTGTGATGTCTGTAAAATTGTGGGACATAATATCTCTAACTGTAGGTTGATTCAGAGAAATTCCAAGGTGTCATCTAAGGTTTCTGAATGGAATAATGTCAACAGATATAAACAGAACAAGGCTGTTTTTATTGAAAAAAAAGGAATTCTAAAGTCAGATGTTCCCCCTGTTAAAACTCATATTCCTTTGGAAAATGCTTCTTTATCAAAGTATCTTGTTTCTTCTTCATCACAAAGAGTTTCATGGGCTGATGTGGCTGAGGAGGAAGAGAAGATCTTAAATCTTGTGCCTATTCAGCCGGTTTTTGAATGGGTTTCAAAGGAGGATCTTCACCTATTCTCTGAGATTAGCAATGATTTTTGTATTCTGGTTTATGACTTACAGAATGAGGAGGAAGAGTATCAGTTTTTTCTGAATTTTCAGACTGAAATACATGATTTTTTAATCTCTTTACAGGATGATAAAGAATATGTTTTTGTTGATTCAAACCTGGATATTTCCACAGAGGTTGAAGGTGGACAGAACTGTGATCATAATTCAGTTACAGAACTGGATTTCAGCATCAATACTCAGAAGAACCTGCAGATTCATCTACCAGCTTCCATGGAGAGCATGTCTGATACTTCGGCTAGTTTATCTATTGTTAACAGTAATGTTGCTTCTGAAAAAAATGATCAAAATGCTGCCCATCATTCTGGTTCCCATGGATGCTCACAAAGATTTTCAAACGATAGTGGATTACCTGAAGTTGTTAACATTGAGGACCTGCTTCAAGGCTGCAAAGGTCCTCAACGTTTGAAAAGGAAAGTAGGGAGACCCCCTAAAGCCAGGAAAATCATGGATACTGCTTTAAAGGTTAGGAGTTCAAAGCATATTACCATGACTAAAGCATGTCTTGATGAGCTGACTGAATCTGGAAATAATTTACCATGAGTTTTCTCTCGGCCGGTTCATGTCACTTTATGGCATTGGTTTCAATGCCATATTTCCTTAGTCGGTTTTTGAATGGGTTTCAAAGGAGGATTTTCACCTATTCTCTGAGATTAGAAATGTTTCTGGTTTATGACTTACAGAATAAGGAGGATGAGTATCAGTTTTTTCTGAATTTTCAGATTGAAATCCATGAATTTTTTATCTCTTTACAGGATGATAAAGAAGTTGTAATTATTGTTTCATACCTGGATACTTCCACAGAGGTTGAAGGTGGGCAGTATTGTGATCATAAATCAGTTACAGAGCTGGATTTCTGCATCAATACTATGAAGAACTTGCAGTCATTTTTCAGGAAAATCACGGATACTGCTTTAAAGCATTGGTTTGGACATCAAAGGATTCAAAGCTGTTTTTTTTTTCGGGGTTCACATGGAGTCCCTGCCTCCTGGTGAGGTTTCTTTCTGATTACTGGACACATCATAGCCTGGACTCAGGCTGGACTCCTTTTATCAGAATGTGGCTGTTCTTAGTAAGGTGGATGTTTCTCTATCGCTGTTGAGGTCTGCAAATTCTTCTATAGGGGAAGGAAGGTTTCCAATTCAAAGCACTCCATCTCAGCTTGGGAAGTTCGAGAATCATGTCGACAAACTCTAAGGTGGTTTTTTCTGATGATGGTGAGGGTGCGTGGATACAAGAAAAGACTTGGATGGGATTGCATCCTCGTAGGGGTGGATGCCTTCCTCATCACAGTATGAGTTCCCTCTCTAGAATTGGTTAAGGACTCTGGTTCTTCTTTGTGGTCCTTTGTAGTACCTCTCCTGGTTTCATTTTTCTTTCAATATAGAGGCCTTTGCGCCTCAACCCTTTATTGACTATTTCCATTAATAACCCAAATATACATATGTTCACAATAAAAAATAGATTCTTTCAAAACAATATTTCAACCATTACTCCATAAATTAAATCCCATAGTATTCTATTTTCCTTATGAATATAGTGTTCCCAAAAGAGAGAATGTCTTCCAAAATAACATTTATCACTTAATCACCAAATCATTTTCCTATACTAAGGATATCCATTTGATAAAACATAAGTTCCCAAAATCAACTTATTATTGATCCTTAAGATCATTTAACTAAAAATAATAAGTCATACTAACCAGGGACTTCACGTAGGCCAGTGGTAGGTGATGCACCTTTATCACCATTTAGTTGTGGGTTTGATTCATGCGGCCTTGCCAAATATGATGGGTTGTCACCCATCTTGCGTGTTATCCCTTTTTATAAAAATCAAAAATAACCCTAACATGTTTTAACCTAAATGATTTTATTATAACTCTCATTTTCATCCCAACTCATAATGACGGCAATATATTAATTCATTAAGTCTTATATATATTGTAATTGTTTTTACCTCCATAAAATAACATTATTCCTAAAGAAAGAACATCAAACCTTGATCATGGTGTTGACCTGGTTTCATCATCATCTTGTTTATGTAGATAGATGGCACATGCATTGAAATAATGATTTACAGATCCTTCAAACTAATTTTCTTCCTTTATCCAAATACACCTCGTACAACTTGGGTCATATGGGTGTTCATAGAAAAATAGTTTCAGAAGATAATCGTATATGACATATAATTTTAAAACATATGATAAAACTTTCTTTCTATAAAAATTCGGAATAGGTTTGAAATTAAAAATTCAATCAATGATCCTTTTAAAATACCATAATTATGTGCTGAAAGACTATAATTTAAAATCAAATATAAATAGGTTGCACAAGGGTCTCCTTCTTTAGCACCTTTTTCAAAATCACAATATGCTTTAATATCTTGTGATAAGGTAAAATATTTAAAATTCCTTGATAATATTTACCTTTTTTTAAAATATGATAATATTGAGAAATTAAAATTTGATTAAATACAACCTGTGATCCATGATGGTATCTGGGTATAGAGAAGGTGTTTGATATCTCAAAAAATTTCTTGCAAGTGAGTTGTATGTTAAAAAATGTTTTAGAGCCATCTGGACAAGACTTTGAAATAATTATTGCAATCAAGTCATCATGAAGAGATAGGAATGTAATTTTAGATCATCCTCCTACTATTTGTAATATAATTTCCTAGAACTAAAAAAGTTAAAAAATAATGATTTAACATAAATAGTATAAATAGGGACTAACCATGTGTCTAACAAAAACTCCTAATCCCTACAGTTTTTTAAACCACCCTTTAATACCAACTATAAGGCCCTAGCATTAAAATTTTCATAATCTTGAGTTAAGTCAGGAATTAACATTGAGAATCTTTTAAGTTTTAGAGTTTTAGAGAATTAGGCCATAAATATTACATTACATCTCCAAGGATTACAAAGTAGACACTTCTACTCTATCCAATTTCTTTCACAATAATAATAATTATACTCCTTAAATAAAACAAGAATTATTTTCTTGATATAAATCTTCTTAAATTATTTATTTCTCTTACCCTTCATTATACACTATGAAAAACATTTCAAGAAACAAGGGTTGATCATAAAAAGCTCAGTAAGGGTTATAAAATAAGGAAAGAAAACATTAGTCTATCAATACATAAAAAAACATAATCTCTTTAACATACCTCATGAAATCATAAGATTTATTAGTAACACATAGTATTCAAAAATCATAAAAGGTAACTTGTGGAATCCATAGCATACTTACATTTTATATTTCAAAATTACATAGGGAGTTACATTGAAATATAAATCACAGTATATTCTATAAATCTCTTGGGAGAAACATTATCATTTACCTCTATCATGTTACCCAATGCATTGGAGAGCTATCTCAGGATCACCCACCATTGGTTTATCACAGAACCACCGGTATAAGTAAAAAATTCCCAAGAACCGTAACAAAATCATAACACATGAACAAGCATAAAGGAAAGATAACATTTCCACATTTCAATCAAAATATAACATTTCAATATATTGATATAATCAATCCATTATCAAAACTATTTTTAATACCAAAATACGTAAAAAGAGTATATGGTATTTATTTTCATTTTAAAAATAATACGGCTTGTTAGGGAAGAAAAATATCAAATAATTCTTGTGGCGGAGGAAAGGTCATTGTCACCGTGTATGTTAAAACGAAACATTCTTTTTGTCGTTTAGTAAAATGCTCCGTGGGGAAAAGATTCCTTTTGAAAACCATTTAAAACACTTAATGAATATATTTTTGAACCAAAATGTCCCATACAAATTTGAAACTTTTATAGAAATTAACATTTTAAAATATTATTGTCCATATAAATAAATCCTTAAAAACATTTTGAAAACATGTTCATTAATGAAAAATATTTAGAAAATTAAATCTTTAAAACATTTAAAACAATGTTTTAGTTAAAGAGTCTGTTACCACTTGAGAAAATACATCAATAAATATAATTAAAGAATATCATTAAACAAAACTTATAACATCATGATAATAAATAGATTCATGATATAATATTTCCAATGGAATTATATACAACTTATAGGAAAATAAAGGTCCACAATATCAAGATATTCCTCAATTAAAGGAGATTGAGATGTATTCCCTTATGAGAATTCGACAACCTAATAGTGTCACTTTAAAGAATTCAGAAAATGAGTTGATGAGAGAGAAAAGGGTATCCAATCACATGGACATAAACTTTAAATCAATAATTATATATAATAACATATCCCAATATTTGAAAATTTAAATTTAAATACATAACATAAAAGAAATCTTTGACTAGAATTTCCCTTACCTCGAGTCCGACTTGTCTCGTATGATCTTTAATTTCATAAGTAATAAACCTAAATTAATTTACAATTTCTTTGTAACATTTTTATTGTCTATTATATCTTTTATATCACTTATTACATTTCTAGAGCAATTAGTTAATTATTTGAGTTCATATCGGACATTTTGTCAATGTTCGGAACTTGAGTCAAAAATGAACTTGTTATAATTACAAATTGTCCATGTGGTAAAATGTACAATATCTCCAGAATTATATTAATGATTTGGATATCATATATATCATATATATCCGGTATATATGTATTTAGAAAATTCCATATCATTTGGATATATGAAAATTGAATGAACAGTTAATGGAGACGGTAAGTCGTACGTACGCATGAACACTACTTCCATTTCTTTTTTTTCTTTTTTAAAGGAATGAAAAAAATGATACATAGGTATATTATAATTACATTATAATATCATATTTAATATATGTTACATAATTTAATTAACATTATTCTTTATACATTCCATGTATGGCATGAACGAGTCAAATCACTTTGAGGGGGCGATAGTCTGCCCTTCCTCAAATGAAGTTATCATATTTACCCATTATGGAAACAATAAAGGTATGATATAAATAGAAATTACAAAAACATAGATAAAATATAAATATAATATATATCACATATAAATAAATTTCCATCATAATGGCCACCATGAGAGGTGGTACGTAAAAATCGAACAATTATCATTTCGTGAGGCAGTAGTTTGTCGTCTAGAGAAACAGTATGTTCTAAATACATTAGATGGAGGTGTGTCTAAGTGTATTTTGAATAATTATAATAAAACACCTAGTATATTTAGGATACTGTTTTTTTCATGTAATCAATAAAAATAATATAATAGGTAGTGAAGAAGTAGAATAATGGAAAGGAATTTTAGAGAATATGTTACCTCTTAAAACGTGTAAATCTCTTTGATTTGAGCCAAAAGGCGTTCATGAATTGTCTTATCCCTAGGTAAAAGCTTCTAGTATGAATATAGAGATACTTGTAACTTCTTGGAGTAGAGTTTGGACAATAAAAGGGGCTTGAGAGGTGTGATTAATGGGTTAGAAGTGGTGGCCTTTTATAAGAGGGTAGAGGGGCTCTTTAGGAATGTTTGAAAGTATTATTTTATTATAAAATGATTTTTCGGTTTTAGATGTCCAAAACTAATTAAAATAGAATATAAGATGAATATAAGTCTAAATAAAATCATCCCATAATATTTGGATAGGTTTGGGATATTTCCTTAATCCTTATCGTTTTTATTTAACCCTTTTTTACTCTTACCGTTTTATCATGCATTTAAAACTTTGAGAATCAAAATAGTTACCAATACATGAAAAATATCCAATTAAAGAGTCATTAATAAAATTTTATACTTATTATATCAGTTTTTCTAAATCAAGTATTTTTTGGAATTTTATAATATTTAATAAAAAAATTAATATTTTAAAATATGAATTATGCGAATTTTGACACTATTCATATCATGACTTTTTTTAAAATCCAAAATAACTTGATTGATTCAAAAAATGTCATTAATACAAAAATAACATGTAACTATCATCCAAAAAAAATTTATGATATCAAAATAACCAAATTACATTTATTTTAACATTTATAATATCATTTATTTGAATTCTTTATTAAAGAATCAAACACTTGATCACTATTATGTCATAATTAAATTTATTTATTTAATGTCTATAAATTATAAATAAAATACCATGAAGTTGGAGATGTTTTTATATTTAAAATGAATATTTATATTCTAAAATATTTTTTATATAACCCCTTATAAAAAATATTTTACTAAAAGATATATGTTTATGTTACATTTTCCATAACATTAAATTAATTTTTATAAAATGTCATTTTCACTTACAAGTGGTTTCATGGGGTCCTAAAATCGACCCAAGGATACCCATGGTCAGACATGTATCATCCACTAGGGTTAGGACACGTGTTAGGGTAATTTAATATTATTATAATATTATTTATTTACCCTTATTTTCCAGATTTACCTTTTAACCATGGTAAATAAAACATTTACTGAAGTTACTATTCATAATGTCTAATAATAAAAGTTAACTATTTAAAAAATTTGGACCTCCTGATTCCAAATATGGAATCTCTTTTTTAAAATTCAAAACATAGAGGTTTCAAAAATTAATTTAAAATTAATTCCTGTTGTCAAACCCAAAAAGCGTGTTTTTAAGAAATAAAAACTACCAAAAGATTGACATGTTTTTGTGTCCAATTTAAAAGTGAAATTACTTCCAATGACTAAAATTTGATTAAATGATAAAAATATAATCTAATAACACTTTAAAAGAAATTAAAATAATAGTTTAATCATATAAATAAAATACATTTAATGGAATTTTTGAATTAACATACAGTATTTTTCACTATTTATCAAAAATGAACTTTATCAGAAAAATACCAAAAATTTTCCCAAAGTAAATTTTGATGCCCCACTTCTAGATAAATAGTTTATTTTTTCAAATGGAACATATAAAAGTGACAAAAACTATATTTAAAAGGGGTTCGCCATCAAAAGGTTGTAAATCGACCTTTTAAAGAATATTAGAGTATTTTATGCTTAAAATCGAATTCATTATTATTTTAAGCCTCTAAAATTTATTGGATAAAATTAAAAATATTTAAAAAACATGTGTAATAATATTTTAGTTATGTATATTTATTTATGAAAATACAATGGCTTGGTGTTAACTACTATTTAAAATAATAATATTATTATATATTTTTTTTAGTATAACTCAAAGTTGTGTGCAACGTAAGATTTCAGGGAAATCCATTGTTGCATATGGAGTACACTATCCTATATAGAATCTTATTTTAAGTAAAATAAATATTTAGTTCACAAATATTAATAAATATGAAAATGTTATATTCTTTATTCACCTGGGATGTTATAATCCATGCCAGAATCATATGGGTCTAGTGCCTTTGGAAACATGGATACATAAATAAATAGTTCGTAAATGAACTACAACAACTCTCACTAAGTAACTTATTTACTAGAACATTTTTTATAAATTTCATACACAATTAATTACTTTATAACTTGGGTAATGAAAATATAAGAAAGGGTGATCTCAAATGTCTGGTAATGGTAAACATGGGATGTTTAAATTGGTGATCATATGAAAGAATATGATAAGAATAATAGTATGAGATCATGAATATAACATACAAAGTTCACAACCAATCTATCATAGATCATAAAAATTATCCATTTAATAAAAAATTATTATTTCAATACATGAAAAATAAGAGTGATAAATCATCATAAACCAATCACGAACTATAACTTCATGTTATATAAGTGTGGCACAATCAAAAATATAGAACTATTACATATGTCAATGTTAACTATCATGATCATCAAATCAGAGTGAATTAGAAATAATCACATGTTTCATATATCAAAATGTATTGGACATCATCAGCTATTTTTAATACTAGATCATGCACATCAACTAGTTTCCCATAGTTGATCAAGAACATCCACTTGTTTCTCATAACGGATCAAGAACATCAGTCGGATTCCCATAGTTATCTCATGATATATAAAACATTACCCACTGAATTATAATGAGATATAGGTCCCAACCATAAAATAATCTCTACATTTATCTGACATAAAATCATTAAACATTCATCGTATTATCACATCATAATAAATGTAAAGAAATCATGTTTTATAAACATTTCATCGATCCATCATTTCATTACCCATGAAAAATGAATGAGTATTATAAACATATCATCATCATAATCATAAACCATCCATGGAAAAAATAATGATGGTTCCATTAGATCATATCCTCAGTTAAACATAAGGAGTTCCAAAATTTGTTTCCATTGATGAATAGAAATTCAATAAAATGATCATTAAAACATTGCTGAAGAAAATTTCATTTCTATCATGAAATAACATCTTTGAAATATTAAAATTTCCAATTATTATAGAAAAAAAAATTAATATAACCATTAAAAATTGTAAAGGAAGATTAAAATCCTTGATTGTTCATGACAGTGGGAAATACCATTCAGGTCAAACACATTAACATAAATATTCTTTTCACGTTCTTAATACAAATTCAAAAGTGCTTCATTCAAAAAAGAATAAGGGAATTCCTTTTTAAAAAAATTAGAATTAAAAAAAGGGGAAAATAACTTTTATAAATATTTTTATTATAGTAAATACATTCTTTAAAGTATTTTTAGAAAGCATGTACATGTAATATAAATGATTTTCGACCAAGGAGAAAAATACAGTCATTTTTTCATTTAAAACATTATTTTGGTCTCTTGAGTACATAAGGAGAAGAAAAAAGAAATGAAAACATGTATTATACAATAATAACCATATTAGAGTAAAATAAATGTGTTTATTGAGATATATATCATAATATTTCATCATCAGAAACTTAATCATAAACAATCCTCATTAAAAAAGAGATTGTGACATAAAACCTTTACCACTTTGGTATCTTTTGAATCATAAGCCCCATGAAATTAAGAAAATAAATTAGATATTTATAAAGAAAAAAATTATATAAGAATAATCATAAAATACATTCATGGAAATTATATACACAACTTAAAATAAATAAGTTGTGAATATGGCATGTGCCACATAGAAATAAAACTAAGATGAGAATCTCTAACCTCAAATCTCAACTTTCTTCATACACATTCGAACCTACTGTGTAATAAATATAGTTTTATTATAAATATATTAAGAAAACATAGTAATATATATTATATCATATATTATTTAATTATAACTTTTTACCACTCTTTCATTAACAATTATTTATTGAAATCATTTTTTCAGGTGATAACTGCTTCATTTTTCATGTACATTCGAGTTCAGTAGTTTTGATCATCATACATTGTTTATGGTTTCATAATTACCCAAATTTTAGTCATTATATAATATAATATATATTTATTATATAAATATTTAGATCCACTAATAAAATTTAGATATAGAAAAATGAATTATATTGTTCATGGAGACGGTAGATCATACATACGTATAAAGATTGTTTCCATTTTTTCGACGGATGGAATGAAAGATAGATAATAATAGATTCACCATTAAATATTCATTTTTATATCATATATATCATATTTATTCATTAAATATATCGTTATTATCATACATTTTTAAAAAAATGATAAATGCATCGCATCGCTTCGTGGAGGCGGTAGTGCACATGTACACACGAGCGACATTATCGTTTTCCAGTGGATTTGAAGGTAAGAAGGTATATTATATATTATAATTTCATAAGTATAATTATTTCATAAATATAATATATATTTATATATATTTATTTATTTATTATAAATACATCCTTATATCCACCCATGAGAGGGAGTGATGGAGAACAAATTGCATCGGTTCATGAGGCGGTCGTTCATTGTACACACGATTAATTTTTTTTGTTTCACATTTGATGTTATAGGATATGGTCATGGGTTATTACATTAACATAGTTACATATAAGTATATTGGATATAATTATTTTATTATATCATTATATTTAAAGAATATTTTATGGATTCAGAATAATGAATAAAAAAATTCTTTGTTAAGAATCATGTGTCTTCTTCCGACAACCTCTTTATGTTTGCACAAAAATCATTAAGAGGAGGATTTCCTACAGAAAATAAAGGATATATAAAATTAGGGGATAATTAAAGAACATATTTGGGTTAGTATTGGTAAAAAAGGCTTTTGTGTGTGAAGGGAAGAGTAGAGGGGGTTCCCTTTTATGAGTGGGGGAGAGGGCACACATGGAATTCTTAAAAAGAAAAAGATAAAACCACATTTTACACATGAAAAAAGGATCCAAAATGGATCATTATCAAAATTTAGATGATATAAGTTCTAAAAATGTCTATAAAATATGAATTGGGATAGTTTTTAGGTCATTTTAACCCTTATAGTATTAGTTTTACCCCTAGTAAACTTGTTTTAACCTTAATCTCGGTAATTATTATTTATTGTTTTTACAAATCATTATAGAAAAAATTTTAGTTAACATTATTATATAATATTAATATTTATTATTTATAATATGGAAGAAATTTGTATAAATTAAATTCATAGAATTGGTATAACTTAACTTAAAATTACGCTCTTAGATGAAAATAAAAACGGGTTTCCAACGGAATATATTTTAAAAGGTTAAAACGTTTTTATATAATAATAACACATGAAATTGATTCTAAACAGATAAATTGGATTGATAATAATATAATTGAACTAATTTTACCTTTAAACCATTTTTGAAACATGATTTAACTTCATAAATACTTTAAATTAAAAAACAGTTTTTAATAAAAATCAATATTTTTTCACTATTCATTGAAAAAAATAATGATTTCTTAAAATTCTCAAAAATTGACCATAAGATAATATTTAAATGTTGATTAAAAATATGAAGTCCTTTTTTCAAATAAATTTTCTAAAATTAGCTCAAATTAATTTTATTAGTTATTCACTAAAAGCAATGAAAATCATGTTTTGAGAATAAATATATTTTCAAAGTATTGAATTACTTTACCCAAAATTAAGAGCTTATTTATAAATATATTTTAATTATGTAAAATTATTTTATTTAAATTTCAAAAAAAATATACCTATTCACACCAACAAGTTTAACAACTTGTTTATTTTGGTCATTATTAAATAATATTTTTTTAATGTATTTTGGTTTGTTAAAAATCAATGTTTCATGTAATGCTAACTATCAAAGAAACTAAATTTATTTGAAAAATGTATATTTCATAAAATCTAAAGGTGTTACAATTAATAATACATGAACCCAAGACCACTTGGTTCTAGTGAAAGTGAAAAACCAATTAACCTGAAATACAAACACACACACACCTATATAAATATAAATATAAGTATATAAATAAATTATTCTTATAAAATATAAAAAAATATTTAAGAATATATATATATATATATATATTAATTATTTAATTATATGTGTATTATTTATATATATATAGATATATTTATTAAGAAATAATAAATATTGATTATTAATATTATTATATTTTCCTAATATTAGTAAATAAAAAATTAATCATAATTATTATCATAAATTTATTAAATATAATTTCTTTATTTATTTTTAATCTGTGTGTCTGTGTGACTCATTAGAGTTAATAGCGAATGATGTCTATAAATTTTATGTTTGAGATTGATTCAATTTTAATTCATGTTTACAATAGTTTGACTTGAAGTAATGTGTTGCTACATCTTTTAGAATTCAGATTCATTGATGATCTCAATTGATGGTGGTTTTCTAGTTCATGATAAATTGGGTTCTTAGTTTCTCTTTTTTGGATACATCACTAATATAATGAAAGGTTTATAGGTGTAGTCCTATGGAATTTCATTAAAGGATGTGTTGTAGATTGATTTTTCGTCAAGTATGGTGATATTGATGAAGAGATTAGTTGAAAGCATGAATGGTAGACTACATCTTACTAATAGGTTTATTCTTGATTAGTGAAATAATTGTTAATTTTGATGTAAAATCCTCCTATATTACATTGATTTTACTATTGGTGGATACTAGTGAACTATGCCTTCATACGAAATGAATGGCTTGGGTATCGATAAATAATTTATTTTTTTGCAATAGTTTTTTTGATTCATCCCTGTGAATGTATGGATCTTAAGTGCAGATGTTTTTTAGAGGTTTCACTGATGTATTATAATGGTAAATTGTTGACTTGGTTACCACCACCTCGGGATATATTGAATTATTTGTGGTAGGGCTTTTCCTTGATCTATGCTTCGGATGTGGGAAATATGATGGTTTTCAATAATGATCAATAAATTCTATTGGGATTTATTTTTATTAAAGTGTTCTTGGAATATGTTTACTAAGTCGGTTTCAAGATACAATTTGGGTTTAATGATTATTACAAACACTACATGCAACCTCGAAATTCTATGAATAATATTATGTTGTCTAGGATTGAAGCTAATATGGGTATTTTCTAAACAGTTATTCCATATTATTGTATTGATACAGTCTTGTACTATCATTTTAGGTTCTTATTATATTGTTATATTGACATAATAAGGGTGGATGGTGACTTTTATGTTCATTTTAGACATTGTATTTTGTCACTTTTGACACCATATTCCCTTCATGTATCTTTTCTTTTACTTCGATAAATTTATTAGGGGTAGTTTAATGTTTCAGATTCTTTACTCAAAACATTACTAATACACACACACATATATATGTGTGTGTATTTTTATATTAATATATATATCAATAAGTATACATTATTAAATATAAATAATTTATTAGTTATTATTTATCTTTCATTATTTATTATTTATTTCTTATTTCTTATTATTTATTATTTATATGTAAAGACCCAGAAATTTCAAGGAAAATTTTTTTCTTAATTTTCTTGGAATTTTACAAGAACATAGTTTCTGACGGCACCGGATTCCGAGGCCCGGTGTGCCTGGAATCATTTTCCGAAGTTTGGCTCGGGTACGTTCAGTGAACGAACGAGCGGGATTTTCTAACTTTTGATCCGGTGCTCGGAATTGAAATCTGAGGACACCGATGAACTCGCAGCGCCGATATTCTCCTAAGGAGACCTTTTCCGAGGTTACGTTTTATGCGGAATGAAAGTTAGTTTTGGGAAAAATTAAAAGAAGTTAATTAAAATTGTGGAACACAATTTTATTTTTAACTTGTTGGTTAACTCCTCCCAAAGGGAGTTAGGGGTGGGACCCACATCCACTTAACCTCCCTTGAGAGGATTAAGTGTGGTGGGGCCCACACGAACCCTAACACTTCATCTCCCCTTTTAAAAATTCATATAACCGCTCTTTAATTAGCTTGACAACTTGGTTAATTAATTGAGTTGAGTTGTTTGAATTTCAAACTTTTGAAATTCAAGTTGTTTCGTTGTGTAAATAAAATAGGCCTTAGCTTATTTTATTTTGGTTGGTCTCCTTAGCCATCTTGAGAGGTTTTAAGAAGCTCTCTCCACCTTCTTCAACTTTGACGAAGAACACGAAGAACACTCAAGCTCCGACGAAGAACGCCGCTTCATCGATCTTCTTCCCGTGTCAACGAAAGGAGACGACGTTTCCTCCTCGGATTATCTCCGTCAGCTTACGAAGCTTCTCCAGCGACGTACCTCTTCGGACGCACCTCGACGTCACCGGAAACGACGTTCGGTTTCCGCGACGCCCGACCTCCGCGGCGCTAGTCTTCCGCGGTTTGTAGACGTGCTACGCACTTGAAACCGAGGTAGGGGTTTGTTGTTGTTTAATTTAATTATTCTCGTTCTTGGTTCTAGCATGACAAATTTGAGGATAAACGATTAAGTGTTATCATTTAATGAGAGGGGGGCTGGACCGCACAAACATGGCCGAACCCCCTCCCTTGTTCTTGATTGTTTCTTTCGGATGGAACGAGATGGTGTGGTGTCGTCGCACCATACGGGAATCACACGGCAATTATTATGCGGCGCCGTCGCGCCGCGTCGTGGAAAGAATTTCATGGACGCAATGCCATCACGCCGCGTCGAAGGAAACCGAAGGCGCTGCAGCCAGAGCGGGGCCGCGGCGGAGGGGCGCGGTGCCATCACACCGCGCCGGACAACGAAGGTCACGGCCGGTTCCGGGCCGCGGCGGAACGAGAAGACAGGCGGCCAGCCGGGCTGCCGGTGTCGGAAGCCGGAAGGGGGACTGGCCTTTGCCGGTCCCGTTGAGGAAGAACCGGCCGGCCAGGTCGGGCCGGCCGGAAGGGAGAAAACCGGGGGAAATAATTTCCCCCGGCCATCCATAATGGCCCCCCATTATGAGGGGGGCCGGTTTCACAAAGGGGGGCAGGCGGCCCCCCGTTTTCTCGAAGGCAGGCCCCCACGTGAGGGGGGGCCGTTTTTTTTTTTTGCAAGGTGCGGCAGGTTGTCGCGCCGCCAGCTGAGGAAAGGCGGGGGATTTGCCCCCCGCGCGCGGCGCTCACGCGGCATCCGGACCGCGTCGCTGCGCCGGACCGCGCCGGCCTTCGCCACTGGGCCAGGCCGAGCTTCCGGGCCGGGACGGGTCTTCGGGCCGGGCCGCCGCCCGGGCTGGGTCGACCCGGTTCTGCCGACCCAGGGGGGGTCGGGCCGGGTCGGCACGGGCCCAGACCCCCGTTTTCAGACCACTTTCGGTCAAATGCCCGTAACATGGGCTACGGGCCCCCAAACGACTCGCCGTCAGTGGAAACGTGATCCTTGGATCGAGACGGTCGTTTCGGTATATCGCACTCAAGGTATAAGGGAACTTTGTGTTCGGCCGGGTTGGTTCGTGCACGAAACCAACCGGGCCCTCGGAGCGGAAACGCTCGTAACTTAAGTTCCGGACGTCCGAATGACGTGCCGTCGACTTTGATGGAATCCTCTAAGTGAGAAGGAACTTTTGGCATACTCCGCTCGAGGTTTGGATGCCGTCGGAGTGCGGTCGGGTTGGTTCTCTTACGAAACCAACCGGGCCTCTCGAACGAAAAAGCCAATAACTCACAGACCGGGCGTCCGATTGACGCGCCGTCTGTTTCGTTTAATTCCTCTTGATGAGACGGAACTTTTGGCATACTTCGCCCGAGTTTTGGATATAGTTGAGTTACGGCCGGTTTGGTTCGCACACGAAACCAACCGGGCCCATGGGACAAAAAGGCTAATAACTCACAGACCGGGCGTCCGATTGACACGCTGTCTGTTGCATTGAGACCCCTATTATGAGGCGGTCCTTTGAGATATTTCTTTGTGGGACTTTGTGATACTTGGAGTATCGACCTGTAGCTCGTGGAGCGGACCCTCCCGGAGATGATCGTGCAGAGTACGGAGACCGTGTAGCCGGCTGAGACATGACGACTGCTTGACCGACTCAACTTGGAGTGAGTCGACTAGCCCAGTGGACGGAGCGCCCGGTATTTGGCGACAGAACCACGGCGGACGGAGAGCCCGGTAGTTGGCCGCAAACCCGCGGTACTCGACAGGAGGAGTACCTCTGTAGGATATTGGGGGGAGCGCCCGGTATTTGGCGACAGACCCACAACGGACGGAGCGACCGGTAGTTGGCCGCAGACCCGCGGTACACGACAGGAGGAGTACCTCAGCAGTCTTAGGTTAGTGAGCAGTACCTCGGAGTCGTGACAGGACCATTGTACACTCCAGAGATGGAGCTCTTCAGCAGTTACGGTTTCGATAATGAAAATCCTGGTTTGAGCTGAGACTTTTAACCTTTGTGTTTACCTCATGATTGAGATGGGTCACTTGATAACTTAGGTATATGTATGGGCATATACCTAGGTAGTGGTTATCCGTTGATTTCACAATCCTTGTGTTTCCTCATGATTGAGATGGGTTACTTGATAACTTAGGTATATGTATGGGCATATATCTAAGTAGAGGTTATCTATTGAGATCTTCTTATGGTTATCCTTGTTGGTTTAGTGAGACCTTGAGGGTCTCGGGGTCCCTACTGAGTATCGTTATACTCACCCCTGCACGGGCTATGCCCGCACCTCGTTGTGTTGGTTGCAGACGATGGACAGCGTTGATCGTGGTTGAGGCTTGCAGAGCAGGACGGTACCTTGAGGTGGACCACTGGGCGGGACATACTCGAAGCGGACGGCGAGACCCGAGGTGATGTGGAGCTATCTGTACCCACCCTTCAGGTGGGATTTCCATAGGACGAATCGGCGTAGCTTCTTTTACTTTTTCAGTTGTTGTTTTTCCTTTTCGAGTTGTACTTTACTTTCAGTTGGAGTTTGTATACTGGCCCTTTTACTTTTCCACACTTATAGTTGTACTCTGGTTTCACTTAGTGTTTATTTTCTGCTTTCTTACTCTGTGGTGCTTGTTTACTTTACAAAGGCAATGCCTTCCCTTTTTCGGGATTTACGGCTTGGTGCTAGTCGCCAGCCCCTGGCCTATGGAAGGTGGGCTTGGGGTAGTCACGGCATGGGCCCCGAGGACGGGTCGTGAAAAATTGGTATCAGAGGAGTTCGGTTCTACCGCAAACTCTGATCTTTTCTATGTGAAGCAATAATGTTTAGCATATTGAGTGTGGTTATCAGTCCAGAGAGTCCAGTGTTGGTGCGGCGGCCGACGTATCCGTACACCAGGACCCTGACTTCTGATTTCTGACTTAATGCACGAAAACATTGATTGCATGTGTGTTTCCAGAAGTTTTTCTTGAATATCATCTCAAACTAGGTCAGCTCACCAGGTATAAATCGTTTGACCGTGTCACGTTGTACCTTTCAGGATGCCTCCTCGTGGACGACCAGCTAGAGCCCCGAGAGTGGTTCGTACTGACAGCCCGTCGAGCGATATGGCCTCGGTATAGGGCCCTTTTCCAGTTGAGGCACCAGCAGAGGCACCAGCGGTACTACTACCCATTGGGCCACCGATGCCACCAGCCCCAGCAGCAGATGGTGCACATCGCTTGAGCGCGCTGCACGAGTTCCAGCGCCAGAGGCCACCCAGGTTCCAGGGAGGGACGGACCCGCAGGCGGCTGAGGATTGGCTGGAGGCTGTGGTGTGAGTCTTCAGGCTAGTGGGGACGCCGACAGAATTCATGGTGATCCTTGCTGCCATCCTTCTTCAGGAAGCAGCAGGCAGATGGTGGAGCCTGATGCTCCAGATGCTTGACGAGGCGATACTTCTTTGGGAAGACTTCGAGGGCCTGTTCCGGGCAGAGTTTGTACCAGCCACCCTTCGAGCGGTGCGTATACAGGAGCTACTTCAGCTTCGGCAGAGTAGCATGACAGTGGCACAGTATTCTGTGAGGTTCACAGACCTCTCGCGCTACTCCACAGATATGGTACGGGACCCGTTCTTCAGGGCCCGAACCTTCGAGCAGGGGATCAGGCGAGAGATTAGAGCTTCTGTTGTTTCTCACAGCATTCTGACGCAGACAGGGGTGTTGGAGAGAGCCCTCTTGGTGGAGAGTTTCCTTGCTGAGCAGTCTCTAGTAGCAGGACCCACCACTAGCTAGCTTGAGGTAGAGTCTTCTACAGCAGGCAGTAGACAGATGACGCAGAGGTCCAAGAGGACCAGACCTACCGGTGGCCGACTGCACGACTCAGGTTCAGTTGTGTGGGGAAACCAGGGTGGAGTCAGAGCCAGACGTGCCGAGAGTGGACAGTGTTACTCCTGCGGCGGAATGGGTCACATGGCACGTGACTGTCCGACCCGCCATGTAGATGACCAGCAGTTAAATGAAGAACCTCCAAGTCAGAGGCAGAGGTTTGATCAGGGCGGACCGCAAGGAGCACGCGGCTGTGGCAGAGGAGTTGGCCGTGCAGCTGGAGGTGGGAGACGCTTCGGAATGTTGTCACCACCACCACCAGGAGGCCCACCCCGACCGCAGGGGATAGGAGGACATGGGAGAGCATAGCTTCAAGCAGCTGAGGCCTATGGTCATGGAGCTCCGGAAGCATATGGACAGGAGTGGGACTAGCTCCAAACCTGGAGGCTATTGATCCTGTTGCTTCTAGTTTTGTTGATGTTTGTCTGTAGATGCATTGTGTCTTTATACTACGAGCTGCAATAATGAAAAGACACTTATCTTGTTTGCTTTCCTGTCCTTTTGTTTGGTTGATGCTGAGTGGTCCCGGTTAAAACTGTTGACTTGACCCTCACGTTCGAGATTTCTACTGGAGGAGACCCAGTGACCTCACACTGATGCCGACAGTGTGACTCGACCCTTGGAGGCGAGAGTGACAGTTGGATCTCTTAGCAGTTACGTTGAGGCCTTACGACGCCATCCATGGCATGAATGTATCATTCAAGTCAGGATTGACTGTAGTAGGCAATGAATGTGGTTCATCCAGGGGATGAGACCAGATTTCTCTTATCGGAAAAGAAGAAATCATAGCAGCTCTTTTGAGACTAGAGAAGGTCCTGGTCATCCAAGAGCAGATGAGGACAGCACAGGGCCGACAAAAGCCTTATGCTAACAGTACTTGCAGGTCTCTAGAGTTCGAGGATGACGATCTCGTCCTTAGACGGGTCTCACCTTGATGAGGTTTTCTGAGATGTGGCCAGGAAGGCAAGTTATCTCCATGGTTCAACGGACCTTTCTAGGTCCTCAGCTGGGTAGGTGAGGTGGTTTACAGCTTGACCCATCCACTTAAGTTGCACTAGGTGCACGACATTTTCCACCTATCCCAACCGAGGAGATACATGCTCGACCCTCCTCATATTATCGTCCATGAGGAGCTGGACGTCGATGACAGGGCGACATGCACGGAGGTTCTAGTAGAGATTCAGGATCGACAGGAGCGGGTCCTACAAGGACGGTTTATTCCTCTTGTGCTTTTTCTTTGGCAGTACGGAAACCTCCAGGTGAGCACATGAGAGCGGAAGGCTCAGATGCGTGCTCTGTACCACTTTTGTGACCCTTGTTTGCATTGAAGCTTTACGGGGACGTAAATCCCTGAGGTGGGAGTAATGTAAAGACCCGGAAATTTCAAGGAAAATTTTTTTCTTAATTTTCTTGGAATTTTACAAGAACGCAGTTTCTGACGACACCTGATTCCGAGGCCCGGTGTGCCCGGAATCATTTTCCGAAGTTTGGCTCGGGTACGTTCAGTGAACGAACGCGCGGGATTTTCTAACTTTTGATCCGGTGCTCGGAATTGAAATCTAAGGACACCGATGAACTCTCAGTACCGATATTCGCTTAAGGAGACCTTTTCCGAGGTTGCGTTTTATGCGGAATGAAAGTTAGTTTTGGGAAAAATTAAAAGAAGTTAATTAAAATTGTGGAACACAATTTTATTTTTAACTTGTTGGTTAACTCCTCCCAAAGGGAGTTAGGGGTGGGACCCACATCCACTTAACCTCCCTTGAGAGGATTAAGTGTGGTGGGGCCCACACGAACCCTAACACTTCATCTCCTCTTTTAAAACTCCTTATAACCCCTCTTTAATTAGCTTGACAACTTGGTTAATTAATTGAGTTGAGTTGTTTGAATTTTAATATTTTGAAATTCAAGTTGTTTCTTTCTGTAAATAAAATAGGTCTTAGCTTATTTTATTTTGGTTGGTCTCCTTAGCCATCTTGAGAGGTTTTGAGAAGCTCTCTCCACCTTCTTCAACTTTGACGAAGAACACGAAGAACACTCAAGCTCCGACGAAGAACGCCGCTTCTTCGATCTTCTTCCCGTGTCAACGAAAGGAGACGCTGTTTCCTCCTGGGATTATCTTCGTTAGCTTATGAAGCTTCTCCAGCGACGTACCTCTTCGGATGCACCTCGACGTCAACGGAAACGACGTTCGGTTTCCGCGACTCCCGACCTCCATGACGCTAGTCTTCCGCGGTTTGTAGACGTGCTCCGCACTCGAAACCGAGGTAGGGGTTTGTTGTTGTTTTATTTAATTATTCCCATTCTTGGTTCTAGCATGAAAAATTTGAGATAAACGATTAAGTGTTATTGTTTAACGAGAGGGGGGCCGGACCGAACAAACACGGCCAAACCCCCTCCCTTGTTCTTGATTGTTTCTTGCGGATGGAACGAGATGGCGTGGTGCCGTCGCACCACGCGGGAATCACACGACAATTATTATGTGGCGCTGTCGCGTCGCTCCATGGAAAGAACTTCATGGACGCAACGCTGTCGCGCTACGTAGAAGGAAACCGAAGGCGCCGCGGCCGGAGCGGGGCCGCGGCGGAGGGGCGCGGTGTCGTCGCACCGCGCCAGACAACGAAGGCCGCGGCCGGTTCCGGGCCGCGACGGAACGAGAAGACCGGCGGCCAGCCGGCCCGCTGGTGTCGGAAGCCAGAAGGGGGAGCGGCCTTTGCCGGTCCCGTTGAGGAAGAACCGGTCGGCCAGGTCGGGCCGGCCGGAAGGGAGAAAACAGGGGGAGATAATTTCCCCCGACCAGCCATAATGGCCCCCCATTATGAGGGGGTCCGGTTTCACAAAGAGGGCAGGCGACCCCCCATTTTCTTGAAGGAAGGCCCCCACGTGAGGGGGGGCATTTTTTTTGCAAGGCGCGGCAGGTTGTCGCGCCGCCAGCTGAGGAAAGGCGGGGGCTTTGCCCCCCGCGCGCGGCGCTCACGCTGCATCCGGACCGCGCCGCCGCGCCGGCCTTCACCACCGGGCCGGACCGAGATTCTGGTCCGGGCCGGGTCTTTGGGTCGGGCTTCCGCCCGGTCCGGGTCGACCCGGTTCGGCCGACCCAGGGGGGGTCGGGTCGGGTCGGCCCGGGCCCAGACCCCCGTTTTCGGACCACTTTCGGTCAAATGCCCGTAACTTGGGCTACGGGCCTCCAAACGACTCTCCATCAGCGGAAACGCGATCCTTGGATCGAGACGGTCGTTTCATTATATCGCACTCAAGGTATCGGAGAACTTTGGGTTCGTCCGGGTTGGTTCGTGCACGAAACCAATCGGGCCCTCGAAGCGGAAACGCTCATAACTTAAGTTCCAGACGTCTGAATGACGTGTCGTCGACATTTATGGAATCCTCTAAGTGAGAGGGAACTTTTGGCATACTCCGCTCGAGGTTTGGATGCCGTCGGAGTGCGGTTGGGTTGGTTCGCTTACGAAACCAACCGGGCCCCTGGAACGAAAAAGCAAATAACTCACAGACCGGGCATCCGATTGACGCGTCGTCTGTTTCGTTGAATTCCTATTGATGAGACAGGACATTTGGCATACTTCGCCCGAATTTTGGATATAGTTGAGTTACGGCCGGTTTGGTTCGCACATGAAACCAACCGGGCCCCTGGGACGAAAAGGCTAATAACTCACAGACCGGGCGTCCGATTGACGCGTCGTCTGTTGCGTTGAGACCCCTATGATGATGCGGTAATTTGAGATATTTCTTTTTGGGACTTTGTGATACTTGGAGTATCGACCTGTAGCTCGTGGAGCGGACCCTCCCGGAGACGAGCGTGCGGAGTACGGAGACCGTGTAGCCAGTTGAGACCTGACGACTGCTTGACCGACTCAACTTGGAGTGAGTCAACTAGCCCAGTGGACAGAGCGCCCGTTATTTGGCAACCGAACCACGGCGGACAGAGCGCCCGGTAGTTGGCCGCAAACCCGCGGTACTCGACAGGAGGAGTACATCTGTAGGCTATTGGGGGGAGCGCCCGGTATTTGGCGACAGACCCACAGCGGACGGAGCGCCCGGTAGTTGCCCGCAGACCCGCGGTACTCGACAGGAGGAGTACCTCAGCAGTCTTAGGTTAGTGAGCAGTACCTCGGAGTCGTGACAGGATAAATGTACACTCCAGAGACGGAGCTCTTCAGCAGTTACGGTTTCGATAATGAAAATCCTGTTTTGAGCTAAGAATTTTAACCTTTGTGTTTACCTCATGATTGAGATGGGTCACTTGATAACTTAGGTATATGTATGGGCATATACCTGGGTAGTGGTTATCCGTTGATTTCACAATCCTTGTGTTTCCTCATGATTGAGATGGGTTACTTGATAACTTAGGTATATGTATGGGAATATATCTAAGTAGAGGTTATCTGTTGAGATCTTCTTGTGGTTATCCTTGTTGGTTTAGTGAGACCTTGAGGGTCTCGGGGTCCCTACTGAGTATCGTTATACTCACCCCTGCACGGGCTATGCCCGCACCTCGTTGTGTTGGTTGCAGACGACGGACAACGTTGATCATGGTTGAGGCTTGCAGAGCAGGATGGTACCTTGAGGTGGACCACTGGGCGGGACGTACTCGGAGCGGACGGCGAGACCCGAGGAGCTGTGGAGCTATCTGTACCTACCCTTCAGGTGGTATTTCCAGAGGACGACTCGGCGTAGCTGCTTTTACTTTTTCAGTTGCTATTTTTCCTTTTCGAGTTGTACTTTACTTTCAGTTGGGGTTTGTATACTGGCCCTTTTACTTTTCCACACTTATAGTTGTACTCTGCTTTCACTTAGTGTTTATTTTCCGCTTGCTTACTCTGTGGTGCTTGTTTACTTTACAAAGACAATGTCTTCCCTTTTTTTCGGGATTTACGCCTTGGTGCTAGTCGCCAGCCTCTGGCCTATGGAAGGCGGGCTTGGGGTAGTCACGGCACGGGCCCCGAGGACGGGTCATGACATTATATATATATATGTTTATTTTTGTGCATGTGTGTTGATATATATATATATATATATATTTGAATATATGTACATTGAAATTAAAAATTAAAATTACTAATTATTAATAATGTTACATTATATTGATGTTAAGTATTAAATTATCAATTATTAATTCTTATATTTAAAATATTAAATATAAATTATAAATTGATTATTATTTATTATTAATATATATATATAATCATAGAAACATATATATAAATATATATATAATATGAACACACACATATATATATATATGTATATATTTGTATTTTTATTTATATATTTATATATTTATATATATATATTTATATATTCATATATTCATATATTCATATATTCATATATTCATATATTCATATATTCATATATTCATATATTCATATATTCATATATTCATATATTCATATATTCATATATTCATATATTCATATATTCATATATTCATATATTCATATATTCATATATTCATATATTCTTATATTCATATATTCATATATTCATATATTCATATATTCATATATTCATATATTCATATATTCATAAATTCATATATTCATATATTCATATATTCATATATTCATATATTCATATATTCATCTATTCATATATTCATCTATTCATATATTCATCTATTCATCTATTCATCTATTCATGTATTCATGTATTCATGTATTCATGTATTCATGTATTCTTCTATTCATGTATTCATATATCCATATATTCATATATCCATATATTCATATATCCATGTATTCATATATTCATGTATTCATATATTCATGTATTCATATATTCATATATTCATATATTCATATATTCATATATTTATGTATTTATGTTTATAAATTTATATATATTTGTGTGATTGTGTTTTCTAAAGGGTGTGTGTGGGTGTGCAAATATGTGTGTGTGTGTGTGTGTGTGTTTGTGTGTGTATTTGTTTATTAAAGTATGAATGTATGTATATATGAGTGTTCATATATTAATATATATATATTTACTTATTTATATTTATACATGTGAGTATATTTACATTTATATGTGGATATATGTATATATGGATATGTGTGTGTGTGTGTTAATATATTAATATATATATAATATCCATTGTGTTTGTGACTATAATTATTTTTTGTCATGGACTCACTTTCCAAATGCGGGTGATCATTAGGATAAGCTAATGATACTTCAAACTACGCATCAAAATCAAGATGATTGAAATTTGAATCATCCTATAAAGGGTCTTATTATTTTGTTTGGTACTCTCTTATAGATTTAAGATGTATTCATGAAATCCTTCCATGTAACAATATTTTTAATCTTATCATGAAATAAATTGATTTTTATTATATATCTCTATGAAAATATATTTATTTGAAAGGTTCTTTTTCTTCCCATTAATGGTTTATTATGAAATGGATTAAATCCATACATCTAAGTACTCTATAATTTATCTCCATCCAAGTATTGGTAAATATTGTGGATTCATGGTCAATCCCTTGAGAGGGTATTCCTATAAATCCTTATAAATGGAATTAGAAGCCACATAGTTCAGTTCAATTTAAAGAGGAATGTGATGACTTATAAGTTTGTGCATTAATAACTAAATAATTGTATTTTTAGTTCATGTATCCTAGAGTGGAGAAGTTCCTTTTCAGTTCATATATCCACGACCAAAGTAGTTATTTGTATGTTTATCAATAAATACTAAAGATGTTCATTTTAATGAAATGCATCATATACCAAAGAAGTTTATTTTAAGATCATGTATCTAAGACAATTTTGTATTATGGTCTAGTTTTATACAACTAAGAATTGTTTTTATCAACTTAAACTCATATGTAATGAAATAGTAGTTGAAAGGTGCCTTATAATAGTTTAGTGTGGGAATTACGCATGATATTCAATTTTTATTTTGACTATAGTGATTCATTAGGCAAGGATAGGTTGGGGATTATAGCAAGTTGGAGTCTCTCAGTTTATCTCTTATCTATTGATAATTAGATATAGAAGTATGACTAGACACATGGTTTATGTGAATCAATAAAATAATTTTGGGGATAAAACCATATTGGAAAAACAATTGATCATTCATGGCTCATTGACTGGGATAAAGAGGCTTGATGAATGTTTAATGGATTAGGGGTCCAATTAAGAGAAGCCAAGATGAGTGTTTTGTACTAGTAGGACACTCATTAATTTTCTAAGGGTAAGGATATTAATTATCAAGGGAATATATGATTTATTGATCTTTAAGGATCATATAGGTTATAGAGGATAAATTATTGGAGATCTCTCATTTTATGTCTAAATACCATTAACGAAAAACTTAAGTAAGAAAGGTTTGGCCATGAAGAACATACATAGGTTACCCCCCCCCCCTTTTGACATAAAATTAAAGTATATATGACTAAATTCTTCTCTAAATAATTTCTTGTGAATTATTACCTTGTAAAAAACGTGACATATCAAAATTCACTCCTCTATAAATCACTTTGTGTCTTAAAATTCATATTGGGGGTGTATTTATTGGTAAAACCACATAATTTCTTCCCTGGAACTTTTAGATCCATCACCTCATATGATGGTCCATGTGTAGGTTGTATTATGGAATAATTGAAATAAGGGTGGGGATTTCCATTTAAAAAATAAATAAAATAATTAAAAAAATAAAAAAATCTCTTTAAAAATTGAAGATAATTAAAACCATTAGAGTACATTAAAGAGATTAAATTAAATAAATAAAACAAATCTAAAAGGAAAAAATATAAGAATATTTTATTATAAAAGTAGACTAATACAAAAGTTTTTAAAAAATGAAATTATTATATGTATTTATGGATTGAACAACATATTTATTAAATGATTGAAAGTGATTAATAAAAAATGTAGTAATTTAATAAGGAATGAAATTTCATAATAAATTTTGTAAATAGATAAAGAATATCCCCTATGTATACCACTTAAATGTCTTAAGGATTAAATGTATTAGTCACTTGGATTTAATGGTATCCAAGATACCAAAACCCTATTTCTGTTTATATTGTAGCAAGAAACAAAAATTAAAATCTACCCTATATTTTTAATGGGTATAGATATAAAACTCAACGAGAATAGTCTCTTTTAGTTTAGTTTTTATAGAAAGAAAACCTAATTCATTCACTTAAATGGTAGTGAGCACTAAAAATAGAAGAAAGAGGAAGATGAGTTGATTTCTAAAAGAAATCAAATTTTAGTTAATTCTGAATTCTCTCAAAAAAAATATGAAGAATAGCTAGGATAGAGTAGAAAAATGAAGAGAGTGAAAAAAAATTTACAATAAGCACACAAACTATATTGGAAATTTAAACACTTTGGAAAGACTGTTCTTGATAGAAATTTGGTGATCCTAGAACATTGGCATTGGAGATTGGTTGAGAAGTTAGGTTTCTAAGGCCACCAAGAGGTCAATTTATAGCCTCAAAAAGATTCAAGACCATTCATGAATTCATTAGGGGTAATAAAGTCAGGGAAGAATAACTTTATGGCATTTTGACCATAATTAAATGTTTTATTGGACCTACTCTCCTCATGTCGTAGAATACCTGATAGCCTTCACTGAGTAGCTGGTGGATCTACTGATTCTTTCTAGGAACATATAGAACTTTCTTAATGGCAAGTGAACTCCCATCAGATGTCCAATGAGCCGAAACATAATGGGATACTTCTATCCATCTTCACTAGTTATCCAGTGCTCCTCCATTGGGTAGTTGTTGGAAATATTCTGCTCGAGAAGCCTATATCCTTCAACAACTACTGGTTTATGGCTATACCCCAGCTATCTAGTGCTTCTTTTTGTTTCCAAGAACCTCCAAAGGAACCTAGCTTCCTATCTTTCCTTAAAAAGACCTAGGAACTTCACTCCATGAGGTAAAAAAGAATATCAATATTCCTATAAGTATCCTTCATGTTTATTTCAATATTCTAATATGGTTTCATAAATTTTCTAACTTATAATAATCTAAATGAAACCATTAGACACTTTAAAGAGTTTTTTCAAAAATTACAAATAACAAAGGTGAGAAGTATAAAAATCTCCCCCTTTTTTAATAATCAAAAACACTTATATAATAAGTGGATGTAATATGATAATATTTTAAAATATTTTTATTAACAAATTAAAAAAAACACAAGTTTTAACAAAAACTACTTCTCCCCCATAACTACATTTAATTTTTCCCCACATAATAGAATAGAATAAAAAGGAAATAAAAACAGTATAGTTATATAATTACCTAAAATTTCACCAAATACTAATCCTTCTCCAAAGATTTTCCCCCTTTTTATATTATCTAAAATGTATTCATATATGATATTAGAGTAAAATAAGATTATTAATTTAAATTACATTTAGCATAATTATTGATCCTTTTATAAAGTAAAAAAATATTTGTAAAATTTAAAAACATAAAAAATTAGAAATAGTGGTTTTAAATAAAGATAAATATTAAATAAAACCAATATTTTTATTTATAAAAACTCAAGATAGAAATAAAACTTTGAATTTTTTTTTAATAATATCAACAGTGAAAAAATAGACAAAAATTATAGAAAAGGTTATATATTATATGTTAAATTTATTGTTAAAAATATTATTTACCCCTTAAATGTTGTATTATGTGAGATAAAGGGATCATATCCATTAAAGAAAACTAAATAAATATAAAAAGGATTATAAAATATTTAAAAAAAATAATTAAATCTTTATGTTTTATCAAGGTTTATGTTTATAAAACATAGAACATTACATAGAAATGTCAAATTAAGTGTGTAGTAAAGTCCCACAACTCATTCCTAGGGTGAAGGTTGGATTAAAAATCCAACCATACCATTTTGAGGTAATATCCTCTATGGGAATTTGAGAAAAAACCACATCAACGTTTTTATCCAAGTAGGAATATTTTCATTAGAGTATCACACTCACATAAATTTTCCAGAATCATGAAAAGTTTGAAAATAATTTTTTTATAAAAAGAAAGAAAATATTTTATTTTGTATAAAAATTTTACATTGAAAAAAACATGAAAATTTATCATTATTTACAATGATAATACATGAGTATAACATGATAATAATACAAAACTCACCCTTAAAAACGCCAAAGTGATCAAGGGGAAGGGTTTTGGTGAAGATATTGGATAATTGAAGGTTGGTTCTAACAATATCAAGAATGATATCACCTTTTTGAAAGTGATCTTAAATAAAATGGTGTCTCGGATAAATATTCATAGTGTGAGAGTATTGGATAGGCTTTTTAGAGATAATAATCACACTAGTGATGTCACACTTAATAGGTATGTGATCATATGTTATCCCAAAGTCTAAGATAGTATGTTTCATCCATATTATTCTAGTTTAATGGTTCTAGGCGTCTTTATATTCTTCTTTGATTGTAGAAAGATAAAAAAAGTTTTGATTTTTACTACACTATATGACAAGGTATTTTTCTGGTTTTTTCCATGTTCCACTAGTACTTTTACTATCTAGTTGGAATCCTCCAAAATCTTCATTTAAAAAACAATTAAATTCAAAAAAAAATACTTAGGATAAAATAATACAGGGTTTTTAGTTTCATTCAAAAATTGAAAAATTATTTTGAGATATTTTAAATGATATTCATTTATATTTGATTAATGAGGATAAAAAAGGCATAAAATAAACATGATGTTTGGTTTGGTCATAGTAATTAAAGTATACTTCTAATAATACTTCTACAAATATTTTTGTCTACCTATTTTTTTGATATATCCAATTTTTCCTTAAAAGTTATTCTTATGGGTGTTTCAAAATTCTTAGCATGATATATGACAAACTTCATTAAAACAATTTGTATTTAATTTTGTTTAAATAAGTTCATCATAATTTTAGGAAATTTTATATATAAGAAATAATTTTAGTTCTCCCTTAAAACTCATTTTAAACACTTTATTCATTAAATCATAAAACTCTTTACAATTGGTTTTTTAGTTAATCCAAAAATAATATTATCAACATGAATTTTAATAATTATTAAATCATTGGAATATTTCTTAATAATAATTGAGGTTATCCAAGATTTATTTATATAAATATCACATATTTTTATAGGAATATTCAATGTATAACATTACAATCCATTATAGAACCGTAAAGGTATAATGTCTTTGGAGACTAGATACATAATCATCTTATTTCATAAAATATCTTCAGTGCTGATCATATAAAACACTTCTTAGGTATAACCTACTTAAAAACATTATTATTAATATATGGAAGGAAAAAATTAATAAAGGGTGATCTTAGATTCTCAATAAGGGTAAAAAAGTTAGATATTAATCAATGATAATACATGACCACAAGATAAGCATAAGGGTATGAGATCATGATCATAAATTACAAAGCTCATGCCCAATTTTTCATAGATCATAAACATGAGTCTTGGAATAAAACATAATAATAATAAAATTAAATATTCAAAAGAGTTTTGAATCATAAATAATCAGTCATGATCTATAAGTTTATGGATATACATAAAAATGTGGAAAAAACATTATATTGTAATATTGGGAACATGTATTAACAGAAACATGTTCCTAATAAGGTTAAGTACATGAAATTAGGACCTAATATATAATTATGTAAATTAAACTCGGTCCACATATAATCATATGGATATGAAAACAACGTCTATGAAGAATATTATAGAGATTAAAACTAGGCCCAAATATAATCTTATGGACATGAAAATCAGGTCTATGTATAAAATTGTGGTCATGAAATCAGGTTCATGAAAAAATGTATTTATCTTATGAGTTATCAATATTTATCCAATGTATTAGAGGGCTATAATAGATTCAGCCATCAAATAATCATAATCTATTTTTATATACTCCACAATATCATGAAAACATTTAACATTTCATCCTAACATAACCCATAGAAGAAAAAATGGGTTTCATAAACATCACATCATTATAAGAAATAACCATCCATATAAATAATAACGATGGTATCATAGAATCATATCTATATTAAAAAATAACTAAAATCAAAGGATTTCCTCATTGAATAAAATTCATTTAAAATATCATATGAATCATTTCTTGAGAAAATGCCTTTTTCATTTAGAAACCACTTATTTAAAATCAAAATATTTTAAATATATAAAGGCAATATTTTATTTGAAAGGAACCATTTAAAATTATAAAAGAATATTAAAATAATTTATTAGTTAAGATATTGGGAAAATATATTCATTCTATATACATTATAAAATATTCCTTTCAAATTTTTAGTAGAAAGTCAAAAGTACCTCATTCAGAAAATAAAATGTAGATTATTTTAAAAAATTTATAAAAACTATAAATTGGTAAAAAATACCCTTAAACATTTATAGTAGAATATTAAAACATTATTAAAAACATTTTAAAGTAATCATGGACATGCAAGAAAAATAGTTCAAACCAAAAAGGAAATGTTGTCTATTTTTTTCATAAATATTTTTCTGATCATTTTAATTACCAAAGAGAGGGAAATGGTACTATTACATTAAAATTACATGAATAACAAAATTAGAAGAAGATTAAACGGGATTTATCATATAAGTAACATATAATTTACTCAAATTAAATTCAATCATAGATAATCCTTATTAAAATTGGATTGAAACATTAATCCATTACCTCATGTATTGTCCTTCTTCATTCATATTTTAACCTCTGGTATAATAAGTATTGATTTATTATACATATATTATAGAACCATACTAACATATATATATATATATCATTCCATATATTGTTTACTTATAATTAATTATTTCTCATTTGTTGATAATTTGTAATTAAAATAATTCTTCTGGGTGATAACTGCTTCATTTCCCATGTATGTTTTCGTTTGGTAGTCCCAGTACTTATAGTTTAACCATGTTTCAATAATATATATAATTTTAATCATGATATAAATATCATATATATTCATAATTTATAAATTTAGATTCATCTATAAAATTTAAATATGGAAAAATGAATTATATCGTTAATGGAGGTGGTAGGTCGTACATACATATGAATGTTGTTTTCATTTTTTGACAAAGGGAACAGAATAATGATAAAATTTAATTAACCTTTATAAAATCATTATTGTATCATACATCATATATATATATATATTAAATTTATCCTTATTACTATCCATGTAAAATGTAAATGAAAAATGAATCACATCACTTCATGGAAGAGGTAGTCCAAACGTACGCACGACCGACATTATAATTTTCCAATGGATGGGAAGGTAATATGGTAGATATGAAATTATAATTAAAAAAGAATAATTATATCATAAATATCATATATAAAAATTTAACCCCTAATAATACCCTTCCATTTAAAATGGTGATGAAATACAAATTACAACGCTATGTGGAGATGGTAAGGCCTATGTTTGCACGAGCGATGTTTTTGATTTCCTTGGGAAGTAAAGAAGGTGGATAATTGTTTTTCAATAAGAATAATAATAATTCATAATATTTAATTTACTTAAGAAATTATTATATAAAGTTTACCTATATTTATAGTTTGTAGAAGAATAAATAAAATTAAAAACACTTGGTTAAGATTTATACCTCTTCGTTGAGAAACCTTTTTTGGATTGAACCATAATTCTTGAAAGAATGATATTTTTGGAAATAATAAAAGATAAATTATGTATTTAAGGAATATATTATAATATTATGGAAGTTATTTTGTGATCTATAAAGATCAAACATTTTTAATAATGTAGTAGAGGAGGTTCCCTTTTATAAGTCAGGGGAGAGATACTCTTGGAATTACTTAAAATATTAAAATAATATAAATTAATATTCATTGAAAAATGAATGAAAATTAATATAATTATAATTTAATATAATTATACGTTTATATGACCTCATACAATAATTTTTTTAAACGTTTAGATTATGTTTTCACCCTTATCCCTTTGTTTAACCCCCTATAAAAAATTTTAATAACAAAGTTTTTTACACTTTAGAGGTTAATAAAGTTACTAAAAAATAAAAGTGACCAATAAATAGACCATTGTTGAGATTTTAAACCATATACCATTAAATTGGGATAATATATATTTTTTTAGTAATTTTAAACTATTTAATAAAATATTTTTTATTATGAAATATCATTAATGTCAATATTGAAATTATTCATTTATTTTGACTTTTGAAAACAACATTAAAATGAAGGAATTAAAATATAACCTTTAACACGTCCTTAATATGTTATATTTATTTATAAATTTTTTTTTTCACTATAACTCACTCAAATCAAATTACTTTTTTGTGTTTTTAAAATCATTTACTTGATTTTTATACAGCTGGAACTAGCAATGTGTCGGCATTGTGTAATCATTTATGGTAAATATTACTTAAATAAAAATAAAAAAAAATTTAACTGAATAAAAATATATTAATTAAGTTCAAAATAAAAAAAATTTATTCATAAAATGTGTATATATAATCACATATATATAATGAAAACTTATTTGAAACGTAATTTCTACTTTTCTAGCCATGCACAAACATTTGAATAAGATTCTTGTTATATAACTCAAAATTTTAAAAAAAAATATACATATTATTGAATAAAAAATTATTTATAATACATTTATTTCCCCATTATTATCATTTGGATTCCAAATTTGTCTTTTCTAGTGTTATGCAAGCACTACACCAGTACTAAAAATGATTTTATGATTTATCCTAAAATAAATTATAATTTAAATGTTTTGAAGTATTTTTATATTATATCTATATTATATTATCATGGATAATTATTTCCAAAATATTAATAAATTTTTATATTATATTTATGTCATGATGATATCATCCAAGATAACGTATTTCATAAAGACTGTATTTTTTCACTGTTCACCAAAAAATTAATTTCTTCAAAAAAATATAAAAAACTCCATAATATGATAAATTTCTATTTATGAATATAAAAATTAATTCCATTTAATAAAATTAATTTTATATAATTTATTGAAATTAATTATAATATAAATGCCTAAAATGCAACAAAAAACAGTTTTTAGATAAATGCATTATTAAACCCTAAAATGAACTTACACAAAAAATAAAGTATAAAGATTATTATTATGTAATTAATTATATTATTTATAACAAAAGAATTATTATATCAATTAAATATAAAATTCAAATAATAATGGTACTTTTTATTGAAAATGAATCAAATTTTTACAAGAATCGACATTTTCATTATTCAATGAAAAATCAATCATACTAGAAGAATCCCAAAATTTGAAACTAATATATTTTTGATATGATAATTTTAGAAATTATATCCATTTATAGAATAAAATTTCTTATATTTCCATAAAATTAATTACAATATTTTCTCATAGAAATGAATAAAACTCATTTTTGATGAAATCATATTTTAAAGAATAAAATGACTTGACTAAAAATAGAGTACTTATTTATTAAGAATTTATCAATAAATTTTTATTGATCTCAACATTTACATATTTTTTTAATTTAGTTACATCTATTCATACCTTTATATTCAATGAATTTTTTATAACAGTCATAAAATAATAATATTTCATAGTTCGTTAAATCTCGGTATTGGGTGTTGTATACACTATTGAACATAATGTTATTTTATAATATAAGTGTGTTTCATTACCCCTTTAATAAATTATTTCCTCATAATTTTGACATGAATAATCTAATCAAGGTTTTGAAATTTTAAAATTCCTTTTTTGAAAACTCATATCATAAAAGGTATTTATAAAATTGCCTCTTAAAAATAGGGAAAGGGAAACATGGAGGTCATATAGAATAACAAAAAACTAGATTTTCAAATTGGAAAAAATATGTTGGAAATGAAAATATAGAAATGGAGTGAAACTTAATGTCTAAATAATAATGGATAATGAAACATAACATTGAACATAATAAATTGAATTATCATGAGAACGATAAGGACTAAAAAACCAAATATTAATGTGGTGTGAAAGAGACCATCAATTGATCAGAAATGAATGTAATAGGATAACATTTTCATTTCAAGATACTTTTCCAAAATTTGTGGGAATGTTTTACTGTCAAGATTGTGTAAAGAATGAAAATATACTTAAATTATTTCATATACACATTTCTATCCTTTGGTTGTGCTTTGATCAATTCAACCTATATCTAATCTCTCACTCTAAGAAATAGATATTCAGGTTTAATTTTTCATACCTGAAGTAGTGAAATTAAATTTAAAAAAATCATAAGATCTATAAGTACATATATTTTCATATAAATTTTTACCAAAACCGAAATGGATATCATAAGTTGTCAAGTATAGATAAATAAAGTACATTAATTTCTAAAACCTCAATAATAACTCTCAAATTTCACATGTATACATTCCATAAATAGTTAACCGTAAGGATCCTATAAAATATGCCCGAGAAAGATTTAAACCCAAATATAAGAATAATTTTATCTTATATCCTTCCAAAATAAACTTAACAGTTATATTGAAATATTTTTAATCACTCATAAAGACTTAAAAAAAATATACCTTAATCATATACTCTTCAAAATATACTAATAATTTCCAAAAATAAACAAATGATAAATTCATATTGGATTCTAAATTATAATTCGCCTTTTATTCCTTAAATTAGATCTTATCTTATCTAAAAATATTTCCATTTGATATTAGGTATCATCCTTTAATTGATTGATGATCCCAGTGTCATTCAAAGTATCGAATATTTTTTTCTTATTCTTTAAATTTATATGGGATATATGTAGAGTGATATTATCAATGATTATAATCACATAAAAGTTTCCTAAAGGATAGAAAATAATATTTTTCATAGGGATCATTCATAAAAACATCAATAAAGAATCCCCAACTCTATAGTAGAGGATAACTGCACCCTAATTATCATGATTCACTTTAGTTGTTGTGATTTCATAATCTCTCACCTTATCCTTTGACTTCAGAGTCTGGTGTGGCTTACTATCCCCATTATCCCTTATAGTAGAGAAATTATTTTCATAATTCCCAAACTCCTTACATATATAGAACTGAAGTGTGAGTGTTGTATTATGCTTATCTCTATATCTATTCATTTCATTGAATGTCCTCTTCACATCACTTCGACATTCTATTTCTGTATGACTAGGATTCCCACAATTGAAACATCTTCTTAATCCTTTTATTCATTCACCTGTGTACTCCTTCCCATAATTATATAAAGTATAAGGTTTAAAAATTTTCTTTCCTCCATGTGACAAACCACTGTATCATTGATGATACTCTATATTTATTTTCTTATCACCAGAACCATGAGGGCTCCCATCTTCCATTTCCACTTTGAGTACACATCAACAATTTATTCATAACTTCAAAGGTCCCTTGTGGCTAATTAATTTTCAAGACATAGTTTGAAAGCACCACAGAATCAATTAATATTTCTTTATGGGTTTATGATAAGACCTAAATTATACCTCATAAGTCTAGTAAAGTTTTCTTCATAGTTGCTAATGGATTTATCATCCTTCTGTTTCAAATCTTGAAAGACCCTCCCCATTTTAATTTAAAGAGTTCATGGAAATTACTTATTTAGGAATACCATATTAAACTCCTCTTATTACATGGAGTTTAGTTATTTTTCTTTCCTCTCATTATTTATAAAATTACACCATTTACCACCTTCACCTTCCAATAGATAAACTACTAAGGAAAATTTATCATGGTCCATGTGCTAAAGGATGAAAAATATCATTTTCATCACATTGATCCATTTCTCCACAACTATTTTATCAGAGTACCAATATAAGGGGATATATTTTTTAACTTAAGAGATTAAATTTCTTGTTTCTCCCCCCTTGGTTCATTCGTAAGTTTAACATGATTTTTTTTAGCACTCACAGATTGAGATAGTTGAGTGAACATAGTCACAAAATATTTTATCCAAGATCCTGATTCATTTCGTTTATCATGAGGACAACCACTGTATTGACCATTACATTATTTCTTCAAAAACATCCTGCAATTTCCATCCAATGACTAAAATAATAATGTATAATGTGAGAAACAATAGTCATATTTAGACATGAAAAATATTTCATAGGATGTCTAAATCAAGATTCCTTCTTTTCAATCTATGAAACCTTAGGTTTAATCTTTTCCATAATTGTTTATAATTTATTTAAATACTTCATAATGGTTCATAAATAAAATTTTAATTAACCCAATCATATATACTAGGTGTGTCAAACCAGGTGTGTAGTAAAGGTACACACATTATGCACTAGAACGATTACTATGATATACTGAGCCAACTATTTTCAGTGTAATTACCTGTATATGCATCTGTGTCAAGACTGCATCCACTTGTAGTATCTAGATAGGGATTTATTGATAGGAAAAAAAATATAATTACTATATTACCAAAATATTATGATGCAATATTACTCTTATGATCATCCGTAGGTTTTTTACTAAATTTTTCTAACCCTAATTTCTAAAGATTAAATAAACCCTACTCTGATAAAAAAATAAGGTGTCTCAAGATATACATAAATAAATGTTAAAAATTTTTATATGAATATTCAATACATAACATTTTTATTCTCTCTAGAACCATAAATATTTAGTTTATTTGGAGATTAGATACAAAATCCTTTTTATTACATGAAAGATCTTCAATGCATCCCACATAGAACACTTCTTAGGAATACCTACTAAAAATTATTATTAACCTTAGGAATAAAATACATAAGAAAGGGTGATATTATATTTTTAGTCAGGGTAATCAAGGAAGATATAAATTAATGATCATACATGAGAATAAGATAAGAAGGATTGTATTAGATCATGATCATAAATTAAAAGCTCCATACCCAAAATATCATAGATCATAAACATGATTCAAGGAATAAAAATCTATCATAAAAAAATAAAATATTCAAAAGAGTGCAGAATCATAAATAATTACACATGATCCATGAGTGAATTAATATACATAGGAATATGGAAAATAAATAATCTTATACATTGTGAACATGTATAACTTGAAACATGTTCACTCATAATGTAAAATAAATGAAATAAGGCACTCATATAAACTTATGAATATGAAACCATGTCCATAAATAATCCTATATACATGAAAAATAGGTCCATTAATAATCTTATGGACTTGAAAACTAGGTCCACACATAATCTTATAGACATGAAAGTTAGGTCCATACATAAAATTTTGAACATGAAATAGGGTTCACACATAACATGTTTATCTCATGAGTTATCTGTATTAACCTAATGTATTGGATGGATATAATGGACCCACCATCACATAATCATAATAAATACATATCTACACCACAAGATTAGAAAAGTATTTAAAATTTCATCATAACTTTACCCATTAAAAATAAAATTAGTTTCATAAACATCTTATCATCATAAAAATATCAAGGGAATGAATAAGGATAGTATTATAGAATCATATCCCCAATGAAACATAAGTAACATAAAAGGATGTCATCATAGATAAAATTACCATTAAAATATCACTTGGAACATTTCAAGAGGAAAATATCTTTTCCATTTTGAAACAACTTATTTAAAATAAAAATATTTCAAAAATATTAAAGAAACAATTTTCTTTAAAAACGACCATAGAAAATTGTAAAGGAATATTTAAATCATTGAACGGTCATGAATATGGGAAATTATTTTAATAATATATATGTTAAAAAAAATATTCATTTCTCATTTTTGGTAAAAAATTCAAATGTTCCTTCTTTAGAAAATGTCAAGAAGTTTCCTTTGAAACATTTTTATAAAAATTAAAACATTTTTATAAAAATTAAAACAAGGGTAAAATGACATTAAAAATTCATAGGATAATATAACAACATTATTTTATACACATGGAAAAAAGATATTCCCAACCAAAGAGTAAATAATGTCTATTTTTTTCAAAAACATTTTTCCATTCAATTTAAGTACCAAAGAGAAGAAAATGGTATTATTACATGAAAAATACATGAATGAAAAAAGGATAAAAATTAATGGGGTTTTATAATATAAGAATTATATAATTTATTAAAATAAATTCATTCATACAGAATGCAAATTAAAATGGGATAGAAACATAAATCCCTTACCTCAAGAATTTTCTTTCTTTGTATTCATTTGAACCTCATGTATAATAAATATAGATTCATTATACATGTATTACAAAATGACACACACACACACACACACATATATATATATATAACCATATATATTTACTTATAAATATTAGATCCGTATATCTATAATATTGATTAGGATCATAAGAGAATTACTAAGATGGATAACTTACAAGATGGGGTAAATTTTATTTTGAAAAACATAGTTTAAAAGAATTAAACTAAACAAACCAAAAACCTCTTTAAGTAAAATTATCTTACTCGGCCCATAATCCGATGATCATAATCAAAGAATCAGAACCTACCTATGGTTTAATTAAATCGTATTGAATATTATAATTACTATGGATGTGATTTATTAGAGTATTGTAATCATAAATAATATGACTAATTCAAAGTGTTTTTATTATCATAATCAGATTAATACAGATAAAACAAATTGAGTAGAAAGATGAATACTATTTTTCACTTTATATTAAATGTGCAACAAAATATAAAAACTTGTAAAAAATTAATAAAATATCATAAAAAAGAAATAATTACTTTTAAGCTATAAAAAGAAAACCATTTTAATCGTATGAGTATTATAGTGTTTAACTCTGGATAAAGGTATAAACTATTTTATACTTATAGTAAAGTCATTATTTCATTACCAATGAAATCCATTAATACGATGATTGGAATGGATCAATCTTCCTATCCCTAGAATCCTTCGATGTGATTATCAAATTTACTCTGTCTACCTAGCCCCAATAGCCCTCAATATGAGGGATCACATTCTCTATCTTCATATCCCATAAATCCCTTGATCATTATGATTATTATAAATAATTATAAATTATAAAACAATTTTTAAAGAGATAACCTGATAATGTTTCCTTAAGAAGACTATTCTCTAATTAAATACAAAGATTAGTAATGGGTTTTTCACACAGAGTATTTCTCTGAAAATTCGAGATCAAATATATGAGACTAGCTATAAACTCTTCAAATTACTTGGTATTTATAGGCATCCTCTCAATGGTCATTTTGGCCATGCAAAGGTCTTATTTTTTGGGTTTTTTGAAATAACTAGAAACCTTTAATTTGAATGCTCATAACAATATGACATAACTGACGGTCCAACGTCGTATTGGTAAACACCATCACAGTGTTAAATATTTTTCTTATATTAGAAATAAGTTTCCAAATAAGATTATAAACTTAATTAAGTCTGATGAACTTGCATTACAATGTAAATATGATAATATTTATGAGTTTCAGTCTGATGTTATCGGTACAGATATTAGCCTGATTGTTAATACTTTTTCATTATTATAGTGATGAAAATAAGTCTATCTTTTGGTATTAATAAAGGTGAGTTTGACTAAAAATACACATATTCATTACAATAATCATAATGAAGAATATAATTTTTATATTCGTAATAATTAAGAACTTATTCTAAGTATAGTAAAATATAATTTTTTTTACAAAACATTTCTTAAAAACTTTGGACAAAAAAGTTAGTAAATAATTTTAAAGAAGGTGTTTGTGATTTACGAATCTAAAGTAATGCATATGTAAGAAGTAGAACTTCTGACTCAATAATATCTACTTTTTGGAAATAAAAAACCCCAAAACTAATATTAAAAATTACTTGAAAAACATACAATCCTTTTTATTTTAGGTACTTTTTTTTCCAATTTATTCTATAATCCTTAAATCCCCCTAAGTTTATAACTCATCTTAATATGTTTCATAGTATGATGTTGAATATAATAAACTCCCTCTTATGATAATATCTCCCCCTAATGATTATATTCCCCACTTTAAAGAAATGTCTCCCCCTTTGTAATATAACTTCACTATTTAAAAACTTCTCCACATTTAAGAATACTTTTCCCCCTTACTATAAAATTATCCCCCTCTGTGATTTTAAAATAAGATGGGGAATAAGTTTGATGTTTCTTGATAAATAAGACAAATAAACATACGAAACAAAATATTAAAGTAACTAATCATCCATGAAAATAAAAAAGAACATTCAACCAATCATAATTGAAAAAAAATCAGAAAAAATGTATTTGGATGACGAAGTAATTCAATCATAATAATACTTTCAAATGTTTTATAAGAATGTTAAAACAAGAGTTCAAAATAAAAAATCAATCTTTATTCCCCAACGTTTTCAAGGAATACGTCATCTTATTAAATTCATTTTGGTCCTTCTCCAGCTTTTCAAATTTCTCTTCTTGATTTTGAACTTTATCAAACCATTCTTTGTTCTAGTTTTTGAGTGTGACAACATCATATTCAACCTGATTCATCCATATCAACTCTATCTCCATATCATTAATCTTCTTTTTCATGGAATTAACAAATTAGATTCTTTTATCAGTATCATCTCAAAAAACATCAAAATAATTCACCCTATCTTCCATATATTTAGATAAAGGATTGAGGGATTCAGCAAGTTCATTCATGATATTCTTCACATCATCAAAATTATCATCATGAATTTTTATATCAACATCAACTAGATGATAGCAGTTTACCATTGGATTACAATATATTTTATGATTCAGAGAACTTTCTTGAAACACTTTCAACTAAACTTTAAGCTAAAAAAATTATCTGTTAAAACCCTTATTGAATACAAATTATCATTAAGACTTTATTGAATAATCTAGCATCGAGATTCATGGTTCAAGAAATAAGGAATAGTTCCTTCAAACATTTTCAGTGCATAAACAATATAATCGCTCCTTTAAAATTAGTGGTTCTGGATGAATCTGATTGATCTAAATGAACCTCGTGAGGTTTTATTCTTCTGGTTTTGGTATCAAATTTTCCTTTTCCTTTATTAACTATTGAAACATCCATTGAAAATTTCTTGTTATCAACTTCATTTTCATCAGTTAATTCAAGTATGTCAACATCATCAATGTTAACTTTATCATAATATTTGGTTTTTGAAAGTTGATCAACATCTTCCTTCTTAGATGACGATTCATCTTCCTTTGATAAAAATTGTTCTTCTTCAGAACTTTCATATTTTTCATCATTATAGGCCTTAGAAGGTAGATATGATGATTATTATGAGGATGTTGATGATGAATTAAATGTTTTCTTATCATATTGAGTTTTTTAATTGTTATCTTCCTCTTCATTCTCATCCTCTTCATTCACAACCTGTTCATTATCATCATCCACCACTTCTTCGATTAGTTAATAAATTACTTCATATTCTAATCCTTTTTTATATTTTCCTCTTTTATCCTTCCCTTAAATGTATTTATCAACTACTTTATCAAGATACTCCTTGAGCTATCTAGTGGTTCTCAAAACAATTGGTAGATTATGGTGCCAATTAATTTTCATGAAGGACCAAGATTGATTCTTTATCAACCATATTTTGTTTTCCCTTGTCATCCACAGATGGAACATCAATATTAATAATAATGGTTTCTTCAAAAACTAATCTGGAATATGGATTCACCTTATCAGTCTAAGAAGTTGGAAGAACAATATTCCAAAATTATATTTTAATACATTTTAACAAACCTTCACAAATTTGAGCATCAATCAACCTCTGATTTTGATTTTTTTATTTTCTTCTTTTTCTAACGTATCGAAAACATAAGTTTTCGAAGCCATTGATTCAGTTGGGTCGAGTCTCATCTCTAGATAATCATGCTTATTTTTGGATTTCTTTTTCTTCCATTCATCAAAAACTTCTGTTTTACTCTTTTATATTTCTTATTTAATGGGGATGTTTCAACATTCTTCTTCTTCTTATCATCCTTTTCTTGATGGTTCTTCCTTCGATGAAGCACCACCACATTTCAATTATAACTTTTTGAACTTGTTATCAAAAATAATTCTCATCATATTCATCATATAATCACTTATTAAAGAAATATTTTCTCTAATCAGAGACATTTTTTGGGCCACTTTATAAACTTTCATACAGTCAATAACAGTCTTTTATAAAAAAAATTATGAAACATAATGATCTTGGATTTAATTGTCTATATTTGGATATTATCAATGGTGAGAAGGATAAACTTGAAATGATCAATTTTCCTCATATTGAATAGCTAATTCAGTATGAAAACATTTGAAACTTTTAGGTTATCTCAATCTCCTTTCTTCAAAATGAGGAATTCATGCATCCATAAGTAAAAAAACACTTTTTCCAGTTTATGGTCGGAAACCTTTCTAAAATTCTAATTTTCAGTAAAAAAAATATTCCTCATATTTTCTTCAATAAAATGTATGAATAATATCAGGGATTTTATGAGATATATAATACTATTCTTTCTCATAAAGTGTTCCAACCAAATCTAATAATTTCTTATAATAAAATTTATATCTATTTCCATAAATTGTAAAAGAATTTTTTTTCTCATCCTCTCTGAAAAACAAAAGATATGAATAAAATTACTATACAATATCTGTTTCCGACGCTTTCGCCGGGGCGCGCGCGCATCCGTCCGCAGGGGAGGGGGACGCGCGGCTTTGTTTCCCCGCATTCCCGCTTTCCAAAGGCGGGCGGCATTCGTTCCTTATTCAGGTACGTCTGCTCCTTGATCGAAACGGGATGATGGGATGTCGGTTCTTCCTCCTGTGGATTCCTCCTCAGAACTCGTCACCTAGTCCGGGTCTCCCTTATAGATTTAATACGTAGTTCGTGAAACTCTTCCCAGTGCCATGTTTCTATGGACGCCGGTTAATTACACTGCTTCTGTCGGGACATTCCAAAGGGTCCAGTCAGGGCAGCAACCTTCGGTCAGGGGAGTAATCACGTTTGAGGCATCAGTAGCGTGTCTGGATGCTGGGGTACCTGGCATGTCTGTCTGTTATCCTCGATCACAAGGCTTCTTGAGGGCGTGGAAGCCCGAGGCATCCCACATCGAGCGTGGGGAATTACATGTCATAGACACATATCTGAGGTTTTCCTCAGCTTCCCATGTTCAACACAGAGTATGCCGTGAATTTAACGTCTCGCGAAGATGGTTACGCCAAAGGCGTTCCATCCGAGGTTTCCCTCAGGCATCTCATGTTTATCACGAGGTAGGTCACAAGTTTAACGTCTTGCGGAGACGGTTGAGAAGGAAATGGGACCATCGCAGGGGGGGGGGGCGACAGCGAAGTTGGGCTTGAGCCTTGAAGAGGCTTCCTTCGTATCCCCGTGGCAGGGAATCAAAGTCTGCGTAGTTTGGGATGGTGCCGGTAAACCGACGTGAATTGGGTGATGGGTGGGCTTGAACCTCGTGGAGGCTTCCTACGTACCATGCCTTAACACGGATCAAAGACCTCGTAGTTTGGAGAATACAGTTTAACGTCATGCGGGACGATAGTGAACCCTGACATGAAAGAACGACGGGTGAGCTTGAACCTTGTGGAGGCTTCCTACGTACCATGCCTTGACACGGATCAAAGACTTCGTAGTTCAGAGGTCACAACGGCTTACCGCTGGACTGGAATGGGACCCGACGTGAAAGAGCGACGGGTGGGTGTGTCGGTGAACCAACGTGAAAGTAGACCTTGGTCCACTATTGGTGGGCTTGAACCTCGTGGAGGCTTCCTACGTACCATGCCTTGACATGGATCAAAGACCTCGTAGTTCAGGTGGTGGGTCGCAATGGCTTACCACTGGACCGGAGTGTAGTTTAACGTCATGCTGGACGTAGGTGTGCAGTTTAACGTCATGCTGGACAAGGGTGAAACCCAACGTGAAAGACGGGTGGGCTTGAACCTCATAGAGGCTTCCTACGTACCATGCCTTGACACGGATCAAAGACCTCGTAGTTCAGGTGGAAAGTAGACCTTGGTCCACTGATGGTGGGCTTGAACCTCGTGGAGGCTTCCTACGTACCATGCCTTGACATGGATCAAAGACCTCGTAGTTCAGGTGGGTTTCGCCGGTGAACCGACGTGAAATTAGACCTTGGTCCACTATTGGTGGGCTTGAACCTCGTGGAGGCTTCCTACGTACCATGCCTTGACATGGATCAAAGACCTCGTAGTTCAGGTGGTGCTTGTCAGGGTCGGTGCTCACTATAAGCCCACGTGAGTCATGCTCGGTGTGAGAAACAAGAGGTTGCAAAGACCTGACAATCACGTCGCGAAGGGTGCGTCCGTGAGAAGCGAAAAGGGGCTTACGCGTTGGGCGGCCCATGGTGTCGGGACTTACTCCAGGATGGAGGACCATGGCGCGACAAAGCGCGGGAAAGATGGACCTTGGTCCGACAATGGGACGTCCCTCGTTCCCTATCACGTCCTCCACTGACCTTGGTAGTGGGGAAGTACCGAGATGCACGGGTGCGATCATTCGTACCAAAGGTTAGGGGCTTACGCTCTGAGGCAGCCCTTCCCCTGCGAACATACACCACTCCGACAAGGAGGATCTCATTCCATGTGCGGAAGAGTTACCATTCTCTTGGAGACGAGCGGTGTAATGAATGCTCGAGCTGGGGGGACCATTCGTGAGGGAGACGAGGTTGGGTCACAGTTTAACGTCATGTGTTGAGGACGTGGTGCTTGGCAGTTTAACGTCCTGCAGCTCGGACGAGGTGGGTTCACTCCACACCCCTAGGGCTTACATAACCGGTACCCTCTGGTCCTTGGGGAAGGGAAGGTACCAGTAAGGCCATGGTAAAGGGGGGTCGAGGGAGGAACCATCGAGGGGTCCACGTTAGCGTGGCTATGCGAAGAAGCAATATCCGTTAGTGTGCCTATGCGAAGAAGCATTGGGCGAAGCAACGCTACGGGAGGTGTTGTCCATGGGACTTTGAAATCACATCGTGCAAACCTGGAGGGTCGCACGGAAAGAGGAATCGCTAAGCATAGGAGTGTGCTTTGCGAAGTGGGGTGCCTTGGCCTTAGCATGGGGAATAGGTGGGAGTGGGTGATGCTTCGCGAAGTGGAACAGTGTTCGCGGAGCACTGCCTCGCGAAGAAGGAGTGGTTCGCGAAGCAGGGTCCTGCCAAGCAATGTGATTCGCGATGCATAGTTATCCTGCCTTGGCATAGGGATTACTAGCATGGGTTGGGTGTTTCGCGAAGCACGAGTGCTCCGCGGCTGCCCGGGTTCCCTTGGGAATCCCCTTCCTTTGCGAACGCCCTTGGGCTTCGCGAAGGGCATCCCTCTCGGAAGAGGGGCTCAGAACGAAACAAATCAGAGTTGTCTCGCGAAGTAGAAATACCTCGCGGAGCTCATGATTCCCGGGGCAAAGCTTGCTTCGCGATTCGGGAGAGGAGAAGTCGAAAGGTCGGATTGTCTGTCTTCTGGGACTCAGGGGGAGTCGAGTATTTATAGGGAAGGGGTGCCGCGATGCAGGGCTCGCGCGCCGCCTTCGGGGCTTCGTGGCGGCTCGCGAACGTCAAACAGATCTGCGGAGGATTACCGCCTCCGGAGCTTCGCGGCGGCTCGCGAACGACAAACCGGTTCGCGGAGGATTACCGCCTCCGGAGCTTCGCGGGGCCGCCAAGGTTGTGACGCTTCGCGGCGGGGCTTCGCGGCTGTGCTTCGCGGCTGTGCTTCGTGAGGCAGCGCGCCGGCTGTCTTTTTCGTTCCTTCCTTTCGGGCCACATTTTTGGCGCCAACAAATGCCCCCCCTCAGACTTGGAGCCGCGGAGGGAGAAGGGTCGAAGTCTGAGGGACAATCGCCAAAAACTGTCGGTGGTTCGCGAGGTGTCATCGCGAAGGGGGACCCGCGCTGCTGGCCGGGGCCGCGGGTCCGGACGCGCCGCGATGCTTCGCGCGGGTGAGGCGCGCCGCGATGCTCCGGGGTTGTCACCTATAAATAGGGGGTCCATGTTCTTTTGTCTTTACGCGCCTTCCTTGTCCTTTTGTGCTCTCGATTTCGCGACACTCCGCGTACTCCGCGACAGCACTCCGCGAATCGAGCTTCGCGGCGAACCGCGAGTCTCTGATTCCGTGTCCGCGCTAAGCGAACCTCTGTCTGCCTTGGCCAGACTTCGCGGCTTGGTCTCGCGACCAATCTTCGCGTTCCGACTTCGCGGTCGAGCTTCGCGGCCGAGCTTCGCGATCCGTCAGAAAGAATTCTTTTCCGAGGGCCAAAGTCAAAATGGCCCATCAAGAAGCTGCCTTGGGGGTCCTTGCAGACGCTGCTCGTCGAGATGAGATGGTCAACCGTCCGGGTTTGGGGGAGATGATTCGGAGCCACTCGGACCATACTTCCTTGACAGACCTGCTGTCGGAAGGTCAGAAGGATTACCCGCAGTGCAAGAAACTGCCGTTGTACGGCTTCGGGCTGAGGGATGACGTCTTCATCCCTGAGGCAAGAAGGGATGAACCAGCTTGCTGGTTCAGGAGCACACCATGCCAGCACCAATGGTTCAGGGCGACCGATGGTCATGCACAGGAGGATTTCACACCCGTTACCGCTGATTGCCTCTACAATCATGTAAATGACATTGACGGGAGGCCACTGCAACCGGAGACGTCCCCTCCTCTCTACCGTACTATGCTGAAGGCGGCTCTGCAGGATCCGAAGAAGGGATGGTCCGATGAGTGGGACCTGCGCCAGGGCGGCAATTTTACCGACGACTGGGCCTGGGCCTATTGGGTAGGCGCCTCGTGCGAGGAGTTCGAGGCCGAGCTGAGGAGAGTGGGATTTTATGAGGCAGCATGGGCCTCCCAGTTCCACATTTACCAGCCAAAGCAGCTGATGCCGGAACTGCTGAGTAGATGGTCGTCCAGGACCAACACTTTTCACCTGCATCACGGGGAGGTGGGCATCAGCCTGTGGGATGTCCACCAGATTTCCGGGGTCCCGATCTTGGGGGCCATGTATGACGAGTTCCTCCCCGTTTTCAGCGTGTGGGGAGATGCTGAGCAAATGCCACGGCTGGCATCAGCGCTGATGGCGCTTGTCCCTGGAGAGGACAAGGAGGCCGTGAGGGACGTCCACTTCAAGAGGTGGTTCAAGTGTTTCCTGAACTTTCCAGAGAATCGAGAGTTCCCTCCAAGGCCTCGAACTTGTCCGAGGGCAGCCCAGCGGGGTAAGGGGCACTCGTATTGGAGGGTTTTGGAGGACAGCCAATGGAAGACTTGGGGTTTCAGCGTCAGCACCGAACAACAGCCAATAGTCAGGCTGGCGGCGTTCATCGCGGCTCTCATTTGTGGGTGGATCCTACCGGTGAGAGATACAAGCATGGGGGTACGGCCCAGCTCGTTCATCATGGCATCGATGCTGGCCATGGGGCAGCAGATCAACCTGGGGATCCCGATGCTCGCCAAACTATACAGAATGCTGCGGTGCATTAGCGAGGGCAAGAAGCCGCCAAGAATATGTGGGCCCTTCCACCTCCTGTATGGGTGGATCGCGGCGCATATCAGGGGGATTTACGAGTATCCAAACCCCATTTCACCGTCGGGATCAGACTTTCGCCCTTCCATTCTGAACGCAGTTGGGAGCTTCCCATTCAAACTGGCCGTTCCGATGGTGCTGAATAGGGTGTGGAGGGCGGACGAGTTCAACTTTCATCCCTTTCCACTGCCGACGGGGAGGCTTACTGATGATGGACGGGGAACGGAAGAGCATCGGGCTTACCTCCTGGCCTTCCGAGGTGGAGTTTTGGTGGCTCGGATAGATCGTGAGCCGATCTGTGAACCGTACACCCCACACCGTTTTGCGAGGCAGTTCCGGTTCCTCCAGCGGCTGACCCCGTAGGTATACTGGGAGGTGCGTCACGAGGAGCACCCGTGTGTGATGAGGCAGCTGTGGCTCATGTTCACACGTGAGGATGGAAAGATGCAGATCACATTGCCTCCACCCACCGCCGCCTTCGGCTTAGTGAAGGAGTACGCCATTAGCTGGGAGGCCGCTTATCCCGGGGAGATGCTGAAGCAGCCAACGATCCGGGTTGGTGACGGTGGGCCCCCTTTATCTCGAGGTCGGGGTCGGAGGGCAGCTAGGGCCGCCCGCGGCAGCGGGGCTGTCATGGCAGAGAGACCCGCACCGGCCGAGGGTATGGCAGAGAGACCCGCACCGGCCGAGGGTATGGCAGCAGCGGCGGATCCGGTGGTTCCGAGAGAGCAGGGTCATCCGGAGGGGCGGCCACCGAGGGGATTCCGTCGGATATCCGCTCAGGCTCCGGGGAAGCGGTTGCGTCACATTGACATGGTAGAAGATGCTGTCTTTCCAGAAGCTTGGGACGTCTGGGATGTCAACCGGCAATTTCTCAGCACATCTGAGATGTGGGCCCACCTGAATCGCCTCGGGATGAGACTGCCGGGCATAGGCCCAGTCCGGGCTGGATTCCTGGTGTCTCCGGCAGAGGCGGAGCAATACTTGAACGAGCTGTAGGATTACATCCACTCCAGTGGTGTCCCTTGCCCAATGACAGACCGGGTGAGGGTACTGTTTAATCAGACGGTCCCTCCACAGCCATCGGCTGCCGATCTGAGGGAGCGCTTCCCCTTGCCGGAGGAATCAGGGGATTCTTCTCGGGAGGATGAGGCTGGAGGGGGGGACCCGCTGGAGGAGGGCGAGGTCGGAGACCGAAGCTCAGAATCTGACGACTTCGTGGAGGCTCTCGAGGTAACATTCCGAACTTATCTTCTTACGATCTGTTCTTGAATCCCTACGGACCTGTCACCAATGTTTGGGTCATGCAGGAGGAACTTGTTCATAGGCCTCGTTCTCGCTCCTTGGCGGGTGACGATGCGGGACCTTCAGAACCCGCGCCTATGGCTGCGTCCAGTTCTGCGTCTGGTGGGACCAGGGGGTCTGAGGTGGCTCCTCTGAAATCTCCAGACCTTCCAACAGTATACGGGGGGCCTCGTCTCGGAGTCCCACCAGTACCGGCCCAGGAGCAGCGCTCGGAAGTCGATCTTCGTAAGTCTCCTCCACCGGTCTCTTCGTTGCCACACGTGGGCCATGTCGACTAACGTTTATGTCTCTTTCTGTCATACAGTTCTCCGACTGGCGTGGGCTGTTGCAGCGAGGCTGGTTGGGATGTCTGGCGGCGTCCCTCCCAGGGGCATGCCGGTGATGGTGACGATAGTCCCTTCACCTCCTCCAGCTGCGGCGCACACCATCACTGGCGGGACCACCAGCAGGGTCATACCTGAAGTCATCGAGGTGGAATCCGAGGAAGAGGATCAACCGGTCAGTCCCAGTCCTGTCGTGCCTGTGCCGGCGTCAGGTGTCATACCAGACTCAACACCAGATGCGGATCCCGCTGAGGAATTCCTGCAGTCATATCCTGTGTACGAGCCTGCCGACCGCGCGGATTGGGACGAAACAGCCTCTGATGAGGAGGACAGCAGCATAGTCCGCCGCCGGTCATGGAAGCTGATCACGCGCTTTATCAGGGACACTCCCCAAGCGCAATGGCTGGCCAAAATGGATAGGCTTCGCTCGCGGTTGCGCGAACTGTGTGCCGGGGGAGTGGATGCCCAACGCCCTCACGCGCTCATCCGAGACCTCATGGCTGAGAAGATCTGGGAGCATGATCGTGGGCTGAGCATGGGATGGTAGCGGAGGAAGGCGACCAGCATCAGGAAACTCCAGGAGGCTGAAGACGAGGTCCAACAGATGCAGATCCGGGCCAACGAGCTTTCATCCACTCTCGATGCACAGTCTGAGCTGGTCTTACGATTGAAGGCCCAGCTGGCAGAGGCTGAGGAGCATATGGAGCAGACCTCTGGGAGGATGGCTGTCGTCCAGGCCGAGGTGGAAAGGGCCCGGGCCAGGGTTGACGGATTATGCCCCGCCGCTGCTGAAGAGGAGCGGGAGTTAAATCAGCGGAAACAGGCTCTGGACGCCGCAAGTCAACAGGTGGCGGAGCTGCAACGCTCTTTTGACGGAGTCAACCCATCCATGGGGGAAGTCAACCCCCGAGTATTGTAGTGAACTCGAAAGAAACTTTTATTAACACTTTTGTGCTCCAACTCTTTCTTTCTCCTTTGTTTTGAGTTCCGTAGCACGCACGATTTCCACTGTTGAATTGCCTTGTTGCATCCCTGCAATGTTTGCGGGACGTTTGACGACAATTCCCTCAAACCAGTCCAGATTCCCGAAAGATGGGGAAGGCTTGATCGGAGGAGGAACTTCCAGGATAGCCGAATTACTGTTTCTCCAACGTGCTCTTATGCACGATCGGGGCAACACCAGGGGCGCTGAAATCGGTTCAAACAGATGAAAATGGGAAGTGTGAATCATGATGCCCAAATTCGGAACACTGTGGGGATGGCGTGATAATAAAGGACAACCGCTAACCGTGGCGGACAAACGGTATCCTTACTGCGTTAGCCTGAAATGGGGACAACAAATGAGCATCGACCGCTGACCATATTCGCAATGCGGGATTTGTTTCGATTTGTTGTCGATCAATCTTTTAGGGCGTTGGCCCAGGACAGTTGGTGGACCATATGTCAGACATCCATACTATTAGGGGGTCCTTCCAGACATGACCGGTCTTCCGGAACGTTGGCCCAGGACGGTAGGTGAGCCGATGCGGCACAAGACCAGGCCGTTAGGGGGTTCCTTCAGACATGAAAGAGGACGAGAGTCCGAATAAGGGATACGCAAAGCGTGGAACATGGAGTGGTGGTTTGTTCAAACAGGATCCAACACCTCGGTAGTTGCACCACCGTGGAGGGAGTACGCCAGATGAGTGCATCGACCTGATCACGGATCATTCCTTTTTGAGACAGGGCCTCTCTGGCGAGGGGATCTATCGCTTCCCAATGGGATCTTGGGGCATCCTGAACTTGTTCAGGGTAAAATTGTAGCTACATTGTTCTCCCCGAGGGGTCAGTCCAGAGGGCTGGAAATGGGGAGGAACAGGATTTTGTGATTCCTGGGGCTGAACCCTAGGCGAAATGCCTGGGCGTCTCTACATATCCCACGTGATGATGGAAATCAAGCCGCACGTAGTTCTGGAAGCGCAGTTTAACGTCGTACTGGACGAGGAGCAGCCTAACCGTGTTGGTACACATCCGGCCAAAACTACTAAGCCCACGTGAGTCGTGCCCGGTGTGGGAAACAAGTAGTAGTGGTGGGAATTTCCCGACGCAGAGAGGGGCAGGTTGGGGCAAAGGGATGCTCGGTGACTACCGGCCCAATGACACTAACACGATCATTCAGCGCACCTAGATGCGCGAAGAGAAAGAGCCGAGTATGGTGGAGTTCTACTTGAGCATGAGGGAGTGGAAATGTGTGAATCATGACGCTCGAGATTCGGATCACGATGGTGACGGAGTGGTGATGGAGGACTACTGCTGACCATATTCGCAACACAGCATCCTATCGCGTTAGCCTAGAATGGGGACAAACAAATGAGGGTCGACCATTGACCATGTTCGAAACACGGGACCGTGTCACAAATGTTGTCAAATATCCGCAGGGACGTTGGCCCGAAACGATTGTAGGGCCCTTAGGTCCAGCATTCATGGAGAGCCCTTAAGCTTAATGTCCATGTCGTTCGAGGGTCCTTTTGGATGTGGAAGAGGATGAGGATCCAAATAGCGAGCTCACGAAGCTTGGTCATGGGATGAGGGGAATGTCCCTGTGAAAATCCCATGCTTCGGGCTTTTTGTCAAAACACATCTGAATACGTCAATGAAACGTATTAGAGAGAGGGAGCAGATTCCTTTCCCTTGGGGAAATCTTAGTTTATGGTCATAGAATTCGGACCATGGATTGGAAAAGGGGATCAGGGGACGCATGACAGCACAACCTGACGTGAATGAGCTCGAGTCGAGGGACCGAACACCAGGGTTAGGCTGGGCCCGCGGGGAAGTACCCGGGCACTCCTACGTATCTCATGACGATGAGAATCAATCCATACGTAGTTCTGAAGGGTGGCAGGGTAAGGTACCAGTTCCAGGGGAAAGGGGAAGTGCGGACGTGGCCCTTTCACTAAAAGAAGCGGAATTTGATGTATCTTGTTTGTTCTTTGAGGTGAATGGTTTTTTTTTGTGAAGCGACAGGCCTAGAACTGTAGGTCGTGATGTCGCCACAAGAATCAAGCAGTGATGGGCATTGAAAAATGGCATGGCGCGTGGCCAGTACCCAACATGATGTCCTCTACAGTGAGGTCACCACAATGCGGTGTCGTTTTTCGTCGTGCGGCCAGGACAATAATGTCACAGTTTAGGGTCGTATGATAGGACCAAGCATGCATTTTATCGTCATGCAGCGCAGACGTAGCAGAGACGATGCTAGGCGGGAAATGTGCGCAGTGTTATAAAACACAATTGACGGATACATGATCCCACATCAGATTGTACGCCATTTGGAGGGGGAAACCTTAGGCCGAGGGGCCTATACAGAGGTGAAACAGGGAGAGAGACTGGCTTCCTGAATGGGTTGTACCCGGAGACAGGGCGTCTGGGCGGTCCTACGTATCCCATGAGGATGGGAATCAAGTTAAACGTAGTCCCGAATGGATCTTAGTTTATGGTCTTAGAGCTCGGACCATGGGAGCCCCAAAGGGCGGCAGATTGCAGCTTTGTCCCCCTAGCATGCAAAGGTGCACTGAGGGATAATGCCAAAAGTGTCGAGATTCCACCTGGACATGATGGGGTGGAAAATGATGTGAATCATGTAACCAACATTCAAGGACTGAAGGAGCTGGCGTGACGACAAAGGATTACTGCTGACCATGTTCGCAACATAGCATCCTGTCGTGTTAGCCTGAAATGAGGACTAACAAAACGAGCATCGACCGCTGACCATATTCGCAATGCGGGATTTTATCGATTTGTTGTCCGAAGCCCTCGGGGGAGTTGGCCCGTATCGGTAGGAGAGCCCTTGGGCGTAGTATCCAGGCCGTTCTTGGGGGTTCCCTCCGGGTGTGAAAGATGATGGAAGTCCGAATAGAGGGGAACACGAAGCTTGACAAGTGGAAGGAACTTGATCAAGTTGAATCTGACACTCTTGGTGCTAGACCAGAGTACTCTTAATACATGGGTGAACCACTGCAGGGAGCCAAGGGACTCAACCTTGAGGGTGATCGAGAGATGGCAGATTCCCAGGGGAAGGGGGGCATGGTGCCCACAACCTTGTATCATACCTACACACCCCCCGCTGGAGAGGGATGGACCAAGTGGCCTAGGTGACTGGGAGATCAGGATATCTCCCAGAGGTGGGGATGGACCTAAATCTTAGACATTCAGGTGATCCTACGTATCCCATTAGGATGAGAATCAAGCCACACGTAGTTCTGAAGGGTGCCTTTTAATGTCATGCAGGACAGGGGATAGGAGGACTGAACCTCAGAATGGGGGCGTGCGTGGTGCAGCTATTGCGTACTCGATGTGAATGAGGACGTAATCCTACACTGCGCTACGCAGTCCTGTGATTAGGGTCCTGAAGGCAGGATTAGAGAGGTAAATTTGATGGACTCAAGCCGGGTCCAAAGACAAGGGGTCTTGAACGTAGTTCCAGATGAGAGTCTTAGTTTATGGTCTTAGAGCTCGGACCGTGGGTGGTGACAACTCCCGAGTAAGCACAGTGGTCAACCCAATCCCTAAGCCCACGTGAGATAAACTCGGTGTGGGAAACAAGGGGGGGATCCTCATTGCAATACTTGGGGCATCCATTAAAGGGGAGTCAGTAGAGAGTTTCGAAGGACACCTTTTATGTAGCTTGTTCTCCCAATGCGCGGACGTGTACGGGGGAAAAGTACCAAGAATCCCGAGACTCTACTTGGACACGATGAAGTGATGAAGGGTGTGAATTGTGTACCCGGCATTTGGGCTTAACGGGTTAGCGTGGCGACAGAGGAAAACTGTTATCCATGAAGGAAACACAGCGTCTGTATCGCGTTAGCCTGAGGTGGGAACAACAAACGAGCATCGACCGCTGACCATATTCGCAACGCGGGATTTTATCGATTTGTCGTCCGAAACCCTGGGGGGCGTCGGCCCGTATCGGTAGGAGAGCCCTTGGGCTTTGTATCCAGGCCGTTCTTGGGGGTCCCTCCGGGTGTGAAAGATGGTGAAAGCCCTGATGCGGGGATACGCAAAGCCTGGAAAGCGGGTGCGGACGTGTCCGAGTAAAGCTTGGCATTCTAGGTAATGAACCAGAATACTCTTAAGCACATTGGAGAACCGCCGAAAAAGAGGGATCGACGAAACAACTCAGCAGGGGGGGAGCATGGCGTGGTCATCACGAGACCGTCGTGAATGAGGACATAATCCCACACCGCACCATATAATCCCCTCATGGAGGAAGGATAGGCCAAGGGGCCAAGATGGGATGAGGATTCCCGAGAGATGGGGCTGGACCCGGATCTTGGACATCCAGGTGGTCCTACGTATCCCATCAGGATGGGAATCAAGCCACACGTAGTTCTTGAAATGTAGTTTAACGTCATACCGGACGAGGAGGGGAATAACATACCCCTAAGCAAGGTGTACAGTATGGCGAAAAGCCGACGTGAATGAGGACATAGCCTTACGTCATACCGTACAATCCTATAAGATAGGTCCTGTGCCGCGGCCTGGAAAGGCCGAGGGGCCTGGGGCTGAGCCTCGGTCAGGGAGGACTGACTGGTTTGTAGTTTAACGTCTTACATGAGGACGGGGGGCCAGGGGCCCAAGGAGGCCAAGGGGCCTGAGGCTCGGTCAGGAAGGCCTGACCGGTTTGTAGTTTAATGTCTTACATGAGGACGGAGGGCCAGGGGCCTGAGGATGAGCCTCGGAAGGGGAGTCGTACGACACGGTACATGATCCCGACGTGAATGAGGACGTAGTCCCACACCACACCGTACACTCCGGGTGAGGAATCCTGGGCTATGGGCCCGATCACTAGCACCACCTGGGGGAAGTTTGTCACCTCAGGATGGGGCAAAATGAATCACTGTTGACCATATTCGAAACACAGCGTTCCTATGGTGACCCGCATGGGGGCAACAAATGAGCGTCGACCGCTGACCAAATTCGCAACGCGGGACTTGTTTCGATTTGTTGCTTGAGAAACCCTCGGGGGCGTTGGCCCGTATCGGTAGGAGAGCCCTTGGGCTTTGTATCCAGGCCATTCTTGGGGGCCCCTCTGGGTGTGAATCCATTCACGAAAGGGGAAAACACCTCCAGGGGGGAATGTGCAGCCGGGTCGAGGCTTGCTCGACGTGGGTCGGGGCAAAAGTGTGCACCCCGACATGTCTTGACCCGAGGGGAAGATTTTGGTTTTTGGGCTGGGCCAACGGACGAAATGTCCGGGCATTCCTACGTATCTCATAAGGATGAGAATCAAGCCATACGTAGTTCTTGAAGGCCATGCGGTTTAGCGTCATGCGGTGAGGACGTGGGAGGGTAGAAGAACGGGAGTGGGCGCATGGTGCGACCTTTACAATCTTTGCGTGATCGGGGTTGCATGAGCGGGGCCAATAAAGCTGACGCCCTGCTACACAAAGATCCTCCAAGGAGACCATCCCTAGGGGGAATAGTGGAAGAGAGAAGCTTGGGGCTGGGCTCAAGACAAGGCGTCCGAGCGTTCCTACGTATCCCTATGAAGATGGGAATCAAGCCGTACGTAGTTCTTGACATGCAGTTTAACGTCATGCGGGACGAGGGGCATCTCGTTCGGGGATGTGTGCGGCATGGTACATGATCCCAACGTGAGAACGTAGTCCTACACTATACCGTACGATCCCGTAAGAGGGTAAGTCGGAGAGAAACGAGGGGGTCTGGGGCCAGACCTCGGTGGAGACGGGGCCAGGGGCCCAAAGAGGCCGAGGGGCCTGAGGCTGAGCCTCGGTCAGGAAGAACTGACTGACTTGCAGTTTAACGTCTTGCAGTGAGGACGGAGATACAGTTTAAGGTCATGCGGGACCAAGTCGCAGTTTAGGGTCGTGTAGGACCAATGCATTTTAATGTCATGCAGGACCAATGCATTTTAATGTCGTGCAGGACCCTCTCGCAGTTTAGGGTCATGCAGGACCACTTTTTCCCTAGGCAAAGTATCTCTTGAGGAATCTGGCATTGGTGGGAGTGGTTACACTCTCTCCATCTGTGGTCACCAAGGAGTATGCTCCATTGGGGTAAACCTTATGGATGATATAAGGCCCTTCCCATTTGGGTTCTAACTTGGGTGGTTTCCTTCCGGGAATCATTGCCGCTCGCAGGGCCAGCACCAGGTCACCCTGTAGAAAAGAGCGGAGACAAACCTTCTTGTCAAAAGCTCTTGCCATCTTGTCCTGATGCCTTTCCAGATTTTGCAGGGCACGAAGCCGGTTCTCATCCAGTGCCTCTAACTCAGCTAGACGGATCTCGGCTACCTCATCTGATGTCTGGTGATCATAAACTGTCGTGCGTAGCGACGGCAGCTGGATCTCAATGGGTAGGACGGCCTCAGCTCCATACACCAGGGAATATGGGGTCACCTAGGTAGAGTTGCGAGTCGTCGTCCGGTAAGCCCAGAGGGCGTTGGGGAGCTTGTCCGGCCAACTCTTCTTGTTCTGACCAACCATCTTCTGCAGAATGTTAGAGAGGGTCTTGTTGAACGCCTCGATCTGTCCATTCACCTGTGCGTGGTAGCAGGAGGTATGGTTTGACCGGATGTCGTACTTAGCGTACAATTTCTTCAATTCAGCTGCTTGTAAGTTGGTGCTGTTGTCAGTGAGGACGGCGTGGGGGACTCCAAACCGGTGGATGATGTTGGAGCTCACAAAGTCAACGACGGAACGGGCCTTGACCTCTTTGAGCGGAACTGCTTCTGCCCACTTGGAGAAGAAATCTGTAGCAGTCAGGATGAACCTACACTGGCGGGCTGTTGCCGGCGGATACGGTCCCACTACATCGAGTCCCCATACCACAAATGGCCAAGATTACTTGGTGGGGTGGAGGGGTTCTAGCGGCCGATGCAAGAAGTTGGCGTGCACTTGGCACGCGTGGCATCTCTTGGCGTATCCAATACAATCGTGGATCATGGAGGGCCAGAAGTACCCTAGCCTCCGGATTTGATGGGACAGCTTCGGCCCAGCTTGATGGGCACCACAGGAACCGGCGTGAACCTCTTGCATAACTTGAGGTATCTCTACTCCTTGGATGCAACGGAGGAGGACACCATCAAAACTCCGTTTATAGAGGGTCTGCTCAAGACTGGGGCCGCTCTGGAGGGTAAATTGAAGTGTGCGGCGTCGGATTCGCTCGCGCTCGGCCCGGTTGTCCGGGAGCTGGCCATTTTGGAGATAATCGACAAAAGGTGCTCTCCAATCGGGGGTCGTTTCAATCACTGCGTCTGACGAACCCGGGACTCCCGATACGGAGGGTCCGGCGGTGAGATGACTTACCCGCAGGCTATCACGGTCCTCTTGGGTGACGGGAGCAATGACTCTCCGGTGGGCCACGTGTATGACCAAATCATCTTGCTCGGGTTCTGCGAGCGATGCGGCTAAGCCAGCTAGGGCGTCCGCTTGGCCGTTCTGCGACCGCGGGACATGGGTAACCTCTGGCCGAGAAGAGAACTGGGCCATTAGGAGGAGGGTGTACTCCAGCAACGGTGCAAGCTCTGGCTTCCTGACGACGTAGTCGCCATTAACCTGTTTGATTACCAGCTTAGAATCTCCCTTCACATGTAGATGGGGTACATGGATCTCAAGGGCCAACTCGAGGCCGGTGATGAGAGCTTGGTACTCTGCCTCGTTGTTCGTACAACCTTCTGACAATAGGAAGGAGTACGGCAGGACGGCTAGCGTCGGGGTAATGAAAACAATACCCAGACCCACTCTGTTGAGCTTGGGATCGTTGAGCCTTCTACCGGTGGGGCTCCGGGAGGCGCCGTCGAAATGCATTTGCCAACACGGGACAGCGTGATCGACCGAGAGGATCGTCTCGTCGGGGAAATCCAGGTCCAGGGATTGATCCGCGGAGGTTGGATGGGCAGCTAAAAAGTCTGCCAACGCCTGTCCCTTAACGGCCTTCTGAGGCACAAACCTGATGTCAAACTGCTGGAGAATCACCGCCCACCGTGCTAGCCGGCCAGTCAGCATGGGGCGGTTCAGGATGTACTTCAGCGGATCCACCCGAGAGATCAATTGCACCTCGTGGTGTTGCAGGTAGTGTCGCAACTTCTTCACGGCGAAGACGAGCGCAAGGCAGCTCTTTTCGATAAGGGAATATCTGACCTCCGTATCGAGAAGCATGAGACTGAGATAGTAGAGACTGTTCTCAGTGCCCTCGTTATTCTTCTGGGCGAGCAGCGCGCCGAGGGATCTCTCCAGGGTGGTCACGTAAAGGACCAGCGGCTTTCCAGAGACGGGTGGCATCAAGACCGGAGGTTGGAGCAGATACTGCTTGATTTCCTCTAAGGCGATCCGACACTCCTCATCCCATTCGTAGGCAGCGCCTTTCTTCATGAGCCGAGAAAAGGGCTTACACTTGCCGGCCAGGTTCGCAATGAATCGGCGTATATAGGCTAAGTGGCCTTGCAGGCCTCGAAGCTCCCGAATGTTGCTCGGGGGAGGCATTTGGCTGATGGCCTTGATCTTCTCCGGGTCGATCTCGATACCTCGGTATCTGACAACAAAGCCCAGAAACTTCCCGGAGGTGACTCTGAAGGCACACTTCAGTGGGTTCATCTTCAGGTGACGGGAACGGAGGAAACCGAACACTTTCTCAAGGTCTTTGAGATGGTTCTGGCGCTGATATGATTTGACTACAAGGTCATCCACGTAGCACTCCACCAATGTCCCGAGGATCGGTTTGAATATGCGATGCATGGCCCTCTGATAAGTGGCACCTGCATTTTTCAAACCGAATGGCATTACCCGGTAGCAAAAGGTACCCTGGGGAGCCTTGAAGGCAGTGGACTCCTCATATTCGGGGGCCATCCGGATCTGGTTATACCCAGAATACCCATCCATGAAAGAGAGGGCTTGGAACCCGGCCGTAGCGTCAATCAACAGCTCCGTCACTGGGAGTGGGAAGTCATCCTTTGGGCAGTGGCGATTGAGATCGCGGAAGTCGATGCAGACTCTAATCTGCCCATTCTTCTTCCTGACTGGCACAATGTTGGCGAGCCATTTGGGGTACTGGACCTCTTTGACGAAGTTGGCCTTGATTAGCTTATCAACTTCGGCCTCAACCATAGCGCCATGGGAAGGGTGCATTTTCCTGGGAGGCTGCTTAAACCCACGATGTTTTACTGGGAGGCCCAGACGGTGGACGGCCACTTGGGGATCCAGCCCTGGCATCTCATCGTAACTCCAGGCAAACACATCGCGGTGCTGTTTGAGGAAGTCTACATACTGCTGCCGCTCCTCGAGGGACATGGCCGCACTGATCAATGTGGGTCTTGGATCTGCCTCGCTACCAAGGTTCACCTGTACCAGCTCATCGGTCGTGGTAGAGACGCCTTCTTCAAAGGCTGGGGGAGCATCCTCCAAGTCTTCCTCCCCAGCCGTGGGGGGATTTCCCGCGACGGAAGGTACTTCTGGGCTCTCAAAACCCGAGGGGCAGCTGGTGCCGGCTTGGGCAGCAGCGGTCATCACATCAGGAGACTCACTCGTCATGGAGACCATAGCAATGAATGCATTTGACCCTATCCCGTCCGGCCTTCGGCCTAAGGGGCCACGCTTGATGATATCAAAGCAGTGGTGACGTGTCGGCCAGAGTCGGTTGATTCCAGCCCGGCGAAATAGACACGTATGGCGCACCGCCGTTGTCATGAGCTTGACGTCCCGGTACCGTACAGGGGTAGGAGATTCCGGGATGACCCGAGCCTGGTTGATGTAGGAGTACGAGGTGATTTTCCGCCGTCGCTTGGACGCGGGAACATGCCTTCCTTGCGTACCCGAAACAACAAAACATTGTCCCATGTCGGGGGTCGTGGCCTCCAACCGGTGGATCGGGAGGATGTAGGCGTCGTCCATGCTCGCCCAGGGATCACTTGTGATTGGGGCGGGCTCATCCTTGCTGACCAGGATCTGCTTGTCCTTACTTTTGTAATAACCCGCATCCAGATAGCGGGCCTCACAAGAAGCGAAAGGGGACGCGTCTCCTTGGAGCACGCCTACTCGACCGTTGAGCGAGTACTTAAGGCACTGGTGATACGATGAGGGGACCGCGGCATGCAGATGGAGCCATGGCCTACCCATCAATGCGTTGTAGGCGGTGTCCTGAGAAACAACCATGAACTCGGTGCTGGCAATTAAGCCACCGAACTGGGTCTTCAGGCGGATCTTGCCGACCGGGGTTTGCTCTGTCCTGTCGTACCCCTGAATCCTGAGGTCAGAGGGAGTCAAATTACCTTCGGACAAACCCAGCTTTCGCAGCGTTCGGGTCGGAATTAGATTGATTCCAGAACCCGTGTCAACGAGGCAGCGACGGACTTCCACACCGTTAAAGTGGCCAGTGATATACAGTGGGCGAATGGGCCCCTGTATATGAGGGTCTTCATCTTCACCAGAGAACGAGATAACCGCCTGACATTCGGTGTTTTCAATCGTCTTGGTATGGAAGGCCTCCGCGGCTGCCACTTCCGTCTCGAACTGGAGGGGGCTCCTTAGGGCCTCGGCAAGTGCCTTGCGCATCTCGGATGACAAGCGCAGGGCCTCAAGGATGGAAATCCTTGCCGGAATTCCGGCTAGGTGCTTTAGGACATCATACTTGCGTGCCAAACGCGAACCTCTGCTTACAGGGGGTTTTTTGGCATTTGGAGGCACAGCGGGTCCTGCCGGTTGAACTGGCGGTCGGCTAGCACTGGGTACATCCTGCTGCCTGCTAGTAGAAGCCTGGAGAGTAGTCGCCGGGCTAAGATCGGACAGTGGAGGCTGGCCCGTCGCCGGGCGAGACTGACTGTGATACGAACGAGGCGGCTCTCCCCGATCCAGTAACACGAACGGCGGTGGAGGTAGAGCCGAGGGTGCTGAATGGGTCTGCGCGTGCTGAGATCTGCGCTGAGCTTGCTGCCTGGTCTCGGTAGCGTGCACGGCTTGGTCACAAGTGCCTGCTGATATACCTCGGTGACCGGAGCGATTGCGATTCCGCTGACGTTGATGTCGGCTGGAAACATTGGGGCGGTCTGCCTGGGGTTCCCCCTCGTCGGGGGCCATATAGGGCTTTACCAGCTCCACGGTGTTAACCGAAGTGTACCCTTGACTGTCGCTCGAAGAGTCATCCACCATTGGGCGGATTCTGGGAGGAATGCCCATTTCGGGAGGCATAAAGTCGCCAAGAGTGCGGGATGACGACGGCACTGGCGGTGCACGTTGCTTCTTCTTGCGTCGCTGCTGCTTGCCCTTTTGGGAAGAGGTCGACTGTGAAGACGATGCTGAGGCACCGGCTGTTTCTTCTGAAGGTTCTGGCTGCTTCAGGCATGCCCGGATGATACCCTGGGCACGGACAACAGTTTTTCGAGCCATCCAGTTGTCGTATTTCTGGGACCCGCGGCTAGGGACCTGCTGCCACTCACCCTCGCTGTCACTGCCGATTTCTGATCCCGCAAAGACGCCTGCCACCTGCGCTGGCGCTGGGCCCAACTTGACTATGTTGTTGTTGACCTGGTCCTGAAGCCAGTCTTTAAACACATAGCATCGCTTGAGGGTGTGCCCCAGGATCCGATGATAAGGGCAGTAGTTGGGGTGATCAGTGAGATGCGCCTCTGCCGGCCTCCTGCACTCAGGCAGACGCACGATCCCTTGCTCTAGAGCACTTCGGAAGTAACCAGGGACCTGATTTTCGTTAAACGAATAGGTATGGTACTTTCTTTCCGGGTAAGGAGCCCTGGGGGCCTGGTCCTGTCGAGGGGCCGGAGGGGCCTGCCGAGGAGGCGGCGCCTGGTTGTCTCGCCTAGGTGGCGGTGGCGCATTGCGCGGGGGAACCTGTCGGTTCTGAGGCGGTCGCTGCTGGGCAGGAGCCTGTGCTTGAGGTGGAGGACCTCTGCGAGGTTGCGGGGGTGGTGCCGCCGGTAGCAATTCCAACTGCCTCGGGGCTTCTATTTGAGCCACCGCGGCGGGTTCAGCCCTGGAGGCCCTCCTGGCTAGGATCATAGGGGGAAGCAAACGTGCCTGACTATCCTGTTGCAGGGCCTCCTCGAGGCGCTGGGCCTTATCCGAGAAATCTCTGAACCCCCCAGGGTAGTTCTGGGTAATCAAGGAGGGTACCAGCTCTGTCTTTACGTTCCCCACACACATCGTCAGTAATTGCTCCTGAGTCAGCGGCATATCGAGAGAATACGTAAGTCCTTTCCACCGGGCGATGAAGTCTGCAACCCACTCATCAGGCCTCTGTTTGCACTTAAAGAGGTCCGCGATGCTGGTCTTCCGCGTGGTGGAGCTGAACTGGTACAAGAACTGCCGGAGAAGATCCTCCCAACCGGTCACTGATCCGATGGGGAGCTGGCTGTACCAGACGAATGCCGGACCTTCCAACGTCTGTACAAAACATCGGAGCTTAGCGGCTTCTTGTTGAGCCGGGGTCCCCAGCATGGGGCCACACCTGGGAGAGAAATGGGCCAAGTGCTGGGGTGGGTCCCCTGTCCCGTTAAAAGGCGAGAAAGTGGGGTTCCCAAAACCCGGAGGCGCGGGCATATCATCCACCCACGCGGGATAAGGCTTGCCATCCGGGGGGACCGCCACCTGCCGTGTCTCCAACGCCTCGAGGCGGGCCGTGAGTGCCGCAATAAGGTCCTCCGGGTGGGGGTCCCTGTCTTGACGGGGATCCCTAACCACAAGCGCATTGCCAGGTTCTTCAACACGGTAGACGGCTTCGGCTGCTCGCAGGTCAACTGGCTGGATGACCTGTTGGGCGACTGGGGGAACCCGGGTTGGGTTCTTCAGATTGCCCTGTCGCTCAGGGGGGTTTGGCGAGACGTATCGCGCCCTCTTGCCGTATGTTCCGGCTTCTGCCCTGTCCGCAGTAGTAGCATGATCAGGGTTTCCCGGAGGCATCTCACCGGGGGGAAATTGTTCCTGCCCCTGCTGCCCCAGCCTGGGATTACCATAGTTGGGTCGTCGCTCTGCGGCGCGTTCAGCCAAGAGTTCGTCGACCAGCCTCTTCTGCTCAGCAATCTGCTGGCGCAACGTGGCCTTCTCAGGGTCTTCGTCCGTTTTCTGCACAGAGGCGGACGGGTCGGAGTTCTTGACTATTCTGACGTGCTCTTTAACCTTGCCAGTGCTCCGACCGAGTGCCAGTGACTCGGTGGGTACAGGGAGGCCTAGAAGGTTCCTCTGATGACGGGTAACTCTCCCCGACGGGTCAAGAAGCGGCGGTATGCCCTCGGATGGTAAGTCCCCATCAAGGAACTCAAGCTCATCTTCCTTATCCACAACGTCGGCCATGTGGACTGTGACCCCTCTTGAGGGCATATCCTCAATGTCACATAGCGAATCGGGCTGTCGTCGGATAGGGTCGAAGAGCAGAGCGGCATAGCGTCCCCAACCACGGACTTGCACATGGGGGGTGGCTTCCCTGACGATCTTGCAGAGTGCCTTGAAACTCTGGACGCATTTTCGTTGGAGGGCACTCTGGTGACCGGGCGACTCGGGGTGCTGGGCCGCAAGGAGCGCCGCTGCATCAATTAGGCGGCACTGTTTTCCAATCTCCTCGAAGTGCTCTCGACTCCTGGGGTACACTACCCGTTCCCAACGGAGGCGGAAGTGTGTCGCCCACAGGGTCCGACAAAAGCATCCCACTTCTTCAGGGGTAAGCGACTCGGGTACGCGGAAATTCAGTGCCGCCGTGGGCCAAAACTTCTCTGGGAAGTAGTCCGCTGCAAGAATACTCCAGAAGCTCCTGGGTTCATCCTCGAGGTTCGGCCCCACATTTCCCCACTCATCGACCGGGGGTGGCTGAGGGATCGGTAGCGGTACCGAGGCGGACCTCTGGGATAGCAAACTCGGCGGTGGAGAATACGGCAAGCGAGCAGACTGGCCACCGTACTCTGGGCCTTCCTCTGAAGAGCGAGGTGACCTGACCACAATGTCACGATAGGACGGGCTAACAACCACTGCTTCGGGTACGGGAATTGTCGTTACCGGTGTCCGGTCATGTCGTGGCTCTACCACCGTTGACCCCCAAAACAGCTCCTCGTGATCCCGAGTAGAGGTAGAGGGCGCTTCAGGTGACGGTGGCGGTGACTGCGCGGTCGAAACCTGCGGAATTCCCAGGATTTCTTCCTCCTGGATGTACCTGCGGAGAGAGACGGGAATCCGTTGGACCTCAAATTCTGGGAGAACGAGGCTGACGCGTCTGGTTCCTGCCCCAGTCCTTGATACGGAGGAGCTGGGAGAAGGTTCCATCGCTGAATCGCATTCCGCTTCCGAATCGGAGAAGCGGGCAGGTTTGATCTCCCCCTGGGCCTTCCCAGGATTCTTCTTGTGGCGGCGACGACCCGCTCTTCTGCCCCTGGGTGGCTCTTCGGGACAGGGTTGACCCCTATCAGGCAGCCCTGGGGTGGCACTAGCACCGTGGCGGAGAGGGCCCCCACTTGAGACAGCCGGGGTGCGAGGGGCACCAGGGAAAATATCAAAGGGTACATGGGGAGGACCTCCATGAACAGTACCCACGTGGGCGGGGCCTCTGTTGGAACCGGCAGGAGCATGGGGAAGGCCTCCATGGTCGATGCGAGTGGAGAGAGGCTGACCTTCACTCCTTGAGTTGCTGGGGCGAGGAGGATCTTCGCTAGTCGCAGAGAGGACGTAGGGGGGGCCCCCACGTCGAAGGACCGGATGGACGGTGCCTTCACAAGGATGGACTTCATACCCTGTACAGCGGGCGCGGGAAATGTTTCCGCGCTGAGCATCACTGCCCCGGGGCAGGTCTTCCTGTAGGATGGGGGCAGCATGAGGCATGCCTCCATGAAGAACCTCGGAGCAGGGAAGGCCCACGCTCTGTGGAGTAGTGGTACGGGGAGGACCTCCGTACGGGGTGGCATCACCGCGGGTTAGCTCGCGACGATCATCACCGGGGCCTACAACCCGGAGAGTCAACCCGGCCTGCCCATGGGGCGGCTGGGGTCTCAATCTTGGTTGGGTGAAGGGGTGCCCCTGCTCAATGTAGGCGGGGGCTTCATAATGTACGTCGGCAGTGGCTCAGGCCACTATAGCTGTCGACGTGGACGCGGCTAGGCGAGCGTCCTCATCCTGGGCCCGGCGCTGACGTCGGGTCAGGCGGGCCGGTGCAGGTGGTGCAGGGACGTAGTCTGCCTGTTCTTCCTGCGGGGCCGGACGGCGGCGCTGACGTGGCCGGACGGGAGCTCTCGCCTGGGGGTCCTGGTTCGGGGCCCTGAGCGGGCAGAGCCGGACCGCGCCTGCCTCTTCGGCATAAGGCGAAGAGTCGTCAAGGCGTTCTGGGGATAAGCTCCCGAAACGGTTGAATGTCGAGGTGGGGAGCGGGGGCTCCCTGCGCGGCCTGTTAGGGCGGCGTTGACGGCGGGGCCTGGAAGCCTCCAGGTCCAAACGGGCCATATCCCTGGTCGGGATGACCCCTTGTTCCTCATACCTGCGCACGAGGCTGTTGATCACCCTTCGTTGGATGACCTCTGATGGGGAAAGGGGACGTGGACGTCCCGCATCCCGTGACGTGGCAGCCGTCGTGGCGGTAGTGGCGCCATGTGGAGTGGTCGTAGTGGTGTTGCCCCTGCCCCTGCGCGGGCGAGGAGCGGATGGTGACCGCATCTCTGAAATAGCAACCTGGTTCCTGGAAAACGAAGGGATCAACTCATCAGTACTGAGAGGAAAAGGATTGACAGCCAGTGCCCCAGCGTTCTTCCATTCTCCATGTCTGTGAGAAGGATCCACGCCAACACGCTGCGGAGCGGAGCGCCCCACGTTCTACTACCCCGACTTCTGGTGAGTTCCACGACAGGCCCGCCATTTACTTGGCGGGACCAGGCAACGGATATCTGAATCCGGTGACACGTCAATCTACTGGTGTCTCGAACGCTACTAATCTCCATGCTGAGGAGAAGACTTTCACGTCGGGTTCACCATTTCTGTTTCTGACGCTTTCGCCGGGGCGCGCGCGCATCCATCCGCGGGGGAGGGGGACGCGCGGCTTTGTTGCCCCACATTCCCTCTTTCCAAAGGCGGGCGGCATTCGTTCCTTATTCAGGTACGTCTGCTCCTTGATCGGAACGGGATGATGGGATGTCGGTTCTTCCTCCGGTGGATTCCTCCTCAGAACTCGTCACCTAGTCCGGGTCTCCCTTATAGATTTAATACGTAGTTCGTGAAACTCTTCCCAGTGCCATGTTTCTATGGACGTCGGTTAATTACACTGCTTCTGTCGGGACATTCCAAAGGGTCCAGTCAGGGCAGCAACCTTCGGTCAGGGGAGTAATCACGTTTGAGGCATCAGTAGCGTGTCTGGATGCTGGGGTACCTGGCATGTCTGTCTGTTATCCTCGATCACAAGGCTTCTCGAGGGCGTGGAATCCCGAGGCATCCCACATCGAGCGTGGGGAATTACATGTCATAGACACGTATCTGAGGTTTTCCTCAGCTTCCCATGTTCAACACAGAGTATGCCGCGAATTTAACGTCTCGCGAAGACGGTTACGCCAAAGGCGTTCCATCCGAGGTTTCCCTCAGGCATCTCATGTTTATCACGAGGTAGGTCGCAAGTTTAACGTCTTGCGGAGACGGTTGAGAAGGAAATGGGACCATCGCAGGGGGGGGCGACAGCGAAGTTGGGCTTGAGCCTTGAAGAGGCTTCCTACGTATCCCCATGGCAGGGAATCAAAGTCCGCGTAGTTCGGGATGGTGCTGGTAAACCGACGTGAATTGGGTGATGGGTGGGCTTGAACCTCGTGGAGGCTTCCTACGTACCATGCCTTAACACGGATCAAAGACCTCGTAGTTCGGAGAATACAGTTTAACGTCATGCGGGACGATAGTGAACCCTGACGTGAAAGAATGATGGGTGAGCTTGAACCTCGTGGAGGCTTCCTACGTACCATGCCTTGACACGGATCAAAGACTTCGTAGTTCAGAGGTCACAACAGCTTACCGCTGGACTGGAATGGGACCCGACGTGAAAGAGCGACGGGTGGGTGTGTCGGTGAACCAACGTGAAAGTAGACCTTGGTCCACTATTGGTGGGCTTGAACCTCGTGGAGGCTTCCTACGTACCATGCCTTGACATGGATCAAAGACCTCGTAGTTCAGATGGTGGGTCGCAATGTCTTACCACTGGACCGGAGTGTATTTTAACGTCATGCTGGACGTAGGTGTGCAGTTTAACGTCATGCTGGACGAGGGTGAAACCCGACTTGAAAGACGAGTGGGCTTGAACCTCATAGAGGCTTCCTACGTACCATGCCTTGACACGGATCAAAGACCTCGTAGTTCAGGTGGAAAGTAGACCTTGGTCCACTGATGGTGGGCTTGAACCTCGTGGAGGCTTCCTACGTACCATGCCTTGACATGGATCAAAGACCTCGTAGTTCAGGTGGGTTTCGCTGGTGAACCGGCGTGAAAGTAGACCTTGGTCCACTATTGGTGGGCTTGAACCTCGTGGAGGCTTCCTACGTACCATGCCTTGACATGGATCAAAGACCTCGTAGTTCAGGTGGTGCTTGTCAGGGTCGGTGCTCACTCTAAGCCCACGTGAGTCATGCTCGGTGTGAGAAACAAGAGGTTGAAAAGACCTGACGATCACGTCGCGAAGGGTGCGTCCGTGAGAAGCGAAAAGGGGCTTACGCGTTGGGCGGCCCATGGTGTCGGGACTTACTCCAGGATGGAGGCCCATGGCGCGACAAAGCGCGGGAAAGATAGACCTTGGTCCGACAATGGGAGGTGCCTCGTTCCCTATCACGTCCTCCACTGACCTTGGTAGTGGGGAAGTACCGAGATGCACGGGTGCGATCATCCGTACCAAAGGTTAGGGGCTTACGCTCTGAGGCAGCCCTTCCCCTGCGAACATACACCACTCCGACAAGGAGGATCTCATTCCATGTGCGGAAGAGTTACCATTCCCGTGGAGACGAGCGGTGTAATGAATGCTCGAGCTGGGGGGACCCTTCGTGAGGGAGACGAGGTTGGGTCACAGTTTAACGTCATGTGTTGAGGACGTGGTGCTTGGCAGTTTAACGTCCTGCAGCTCGGACGAGGTGGGTTCACTCCACACCCCTAGGGCTTACATAACCGGTACCCTCTGGTCCTTGGGGAAGGGAAGGTACCAGTAAGGCCATGGTAAAGGGGGGTCGAGGGAGGAACCATCGAGGGGTCCACGTTAGCGTGGCTATGCGAAGAAGAAATAGCCGTTAGCGTGCCTATGCGAAGAAGCATTGGGCGAAGCAACGCTACGGGAGGTGTTGTCCATGGGACTTTGAAATCACATCGTGCAAACCTGGAGGGTCGCACGGAAAGAGGAATCGCTAAGCAGAGGAGTGTGCTTTGCGAAGTGGGGTGCCTTGGCCTTAGCATGGGGAATAGGTGGGAGTGGGTGATGCTTCGCGAAGTGGAACAGTGTTCGCGGAGCACTGCCTCGCGAAGAAGGAGTGGTTCGCGAAGCAGGGTCCTGCCAAGCAATGTGCTTCGCGATGCATAGTTATCCTGCCTTGGCATAGGGATTACTAGCATGGGTTGGGTGTTTCGCGAAGCACGAGTGCTCCGCGGCTGCCCGGGTTCCCTTGGGAATCCCCTTCCTTTGCGAACGCCCTTGGGCTTCGCGAAGGGAATCCCTCTCGGAAGAGGGGCTCAGAACGAAACAAATCAGAGTCGTCTCACGAAGTAGAAATACCTTGCGGAGCTCATGATTCCCGGGGCAAAGCTTGCTTCGCGATTCGGGAGAGGAGAAGCCGAAAGGTCGGATTGTCCGTCTTCCGGGACTCAGGGGGAGTCGAGTATTTATAGGGAAGGGGTACCGCGATGCAGGGCTCGCGCGCCGCCTTCGGGGCTTCGCGGCGGCTCGCGAACGTCAAACGGATTCGCGGAGGATTACCGCCTCCGGAGCTTCGTGGCGGCTCGCGAACGTCAAACCGGTTCGCGGAGGATTACCGCCTCCGGAGCTTCGCGGGGCCGCCAAGGTTGGGACGCTTCGCGGCAGGGCTTCGCGGCTGTGCTTCGCGGCTGTGCTTCGCGAGGCAGCGCGCCGGCTGTCTTTTTCGTTCCTTCCTTTCTGGCCACATTTTTGGCGCCAACAATATCCATATAAAATAAGTAAAAATCCTTATTAGGTTTCTCAACACATATTGATTCCCATCCTTGAATATCAATTATCTTTTTCAAAGTAGAATCAAATTTTTCCTAGAAATATCTTTCAACTAATCTTTTTCTAAAAACAAACCACTTAGTGAAATCCTCCTTCATGGAAATCATATTCTAAACTTAATCTGTAAAATAGGATGAAAATGAGCTAACTTTCATACTGATTCCTTTTAGAGGTGAAGAAATATGGGATCAGAAATCATGAAAAACCAATGTGGGATATAGGGGTTCCCCCTTTATATATGAAATTGAAATGGAAGTTAATCTTATAAAATATATCCAATGATTGATATTGAATTTAGCTTGATCTGATGGTTGAAATTCAACTGATGAAATTTTTAAGTATTTTTTATCGCTTGAGGTTTTTAAAAGTATTATTGGATTTGGATTAAATCCGATTAGGGAAAATTTATAAACATTTAAAACAAAAATTTATAAAACTAAAAGAGTAAAAATAAAAAATATAAACTAATCATAATAAGATAGTTTAAAAACTAAAATAATAGGTAAATACCTTTGGGAGTGAAGAGTTACATTGTTTTGAATAAAATGTTCTTCTTGGATTTTATAAACTAACAGATTATGAATGTTTTGATTATAAAACAGTGAATACAAAATTTTTTGAGCCAATTATAATGTTTTTTAGGGAAAACTAAATATGATGGTTTTAATTAAGAAATCTAATTGTACTAATTTTATTAGAAAAACATGATAATATGTTTTAAAAAATCAAAAACATTATAAACAAATCGGGGATTAGAAAATTTTATAACATTTTCAAATTCGAAAAAATATTTTTAGGATTATGATTCTGATAATTTTATAAAAATATCTGAATTTTGGAAAATCATTATTATAATGTTTTTAAAAAACTAGAAATTATAGAATTTTTTTTTTGAAAAAACATAAAACATTTGTACTCCCCCTTATAAAAAATGTGTATCTTAATGTAATAATATGGGTAAACAATAAGTGGATATGAATTAATAATTTAATTTGATCATTCCAAGATTATGTATAATGTTTTCAAATCTTTTGGAAGTAAGTGATTTAAAAACAAATTAGCATGTTTCTCTTGAATTTCGATGAATTATAAAATGATATTCCCATTAAGTGTGTGATATTTAATTAAATGGTGTATTATATCTATATACTTAGAACATGATTGGTTTTTTGGATTTCTACATAAATAGATTGAACTTATATTATCAAACGATATTTTAGTTTTTGTAAAACTCATGTCATAGTCAGTGAGTGTGTGTTACATCCACAACACTTGAGCACAAAAACTTCTAGTTTCCACATATTCTGCTTTAGTAGTGGAAAGTATTAATGATTATTGTTTCTTACATGACTAAGATTATAATGTATCTTTTAATAAATTAAAAGTTTTGGATGCACTTATCCTGTCAATTCTATAACCACCAAAATTCAGTATCTGAAAAACATTCAAGTTTAAAAATATTTTCATAAGAATAAAAAATTCCTAAATCCATACTTCCCTTAAGATAATGAAAAATTATTTTTAAATATTTTAAATGATATTTATTTATATTTTATTTATATATTTCACACAAGAATATAGATAACATTAAATATGGATAACTAGTAGTTAAGTAAAGTAAGCTTCCTATTATACCTCTCAAAATCTTTTGATCAACTGGTTTCCCAGCCTCATGAATATCTAAAGTATTTGAGGTATAGATGGGGGTAAAAATACTTTTAGTATTGTCATATCCAAATTTCTTAAGAATATATTTTATATACTTATGTTGATATATGAAAGTTCCTTCTAGTTTTTTTGAAATTTGAAAGCTAAGAAAATATGTTAACTCACCCATCATACTTATATCAAAATTAGACTTCATAAGATCCGTAAAGGAATCTGTTAAATATTTTTGAGTTGATATGAATATAATTTCATCAAAATAAATTTTTACAATAATAATATTTTTATTTACTTATTTTATAAATTTTTTTGGATATATAGCTCCCTTGATATAAAAGTTAACAAAAATTCTATTAATCTATTATACCAAGCTCTAGGGACTTGTTTAAATCCATATAAAGATTTGGTATGATCATTTACATATTTAGGATGTATTTTATTTTCAAAAACATAATTTTTTTCAACATAACCTTGTTGTTGAACATATCCAATATGAAAATAACACTTCACATCCATTTGAAAAATTTTGAATTTAAAGAATGTTGTAAAGGCTAAAATTATTCGAATAGCTTCAAGTCCTGCTACCAGTTCATATATTTCTTCATAATCTATGCCTTATTGTTTCTTATAACCCTTATCAAAAACTATAACTTTTTTCTAACAATTTTTCAATTTTCATCACATCATTTTTAAAAAAACCTATTTTAGTCCAATTATAGAAGCTTCATTAGGTCATTCAACTAAATTCTAGAATTTGTTCCTCTCAAATTTATTGAGCTCGTATTGAATTTATTTAATCAAATCCTCATCACCTGAAGACTAATCATTATTCTTAAGTTAAAATTGTCATATGAAATCTAGATGTTCAATTTTATTCCTTAAGTAACTTCTAGTCCTAACTTGTAGATCAACATCACCAATGATACTTTCACTTGTTTGATTCCTAAGAAACAAAATAATTTATGAGTTTTGGAAAGTATGTTCATGAACATAAGGAATAAAATATTAATGGGAATAAATTTAGATACTATTTCTTGAGTTACAACCTTCTGAGAAGAACTTTCTAACAAAGGATGAAAATTAGTTTTGGAAATAATATATGAGGATGTTGGTTGCAGTTTTTTGTAAACCAAAGGATCAGTTTCATCAAACATAACATGTACTATTTTCTCAATAGTATAATAATTTTTATTCAAAAATCCATAATAATTATAAGTAGTGGAATAACCTAAAAATATTACATCATTGAATTTGGGTGAAAATTTATGTAAATTGTTTTCATATTCAATATGAATACTTTTCATCCAAAAACTCTAAATAACGTTTGGGTTTTCTTTGTTTTAGTAAGAAAGTTTCTGATTAGAAAACAATTTATAGTATAGATGGAAGTACTAACTACTTAATCCCAAAAATTATTACCAATTGATTATTCACTCAACATGGTTCTAGTTATTTCATAAAAAAAATCTATTTATTCTTTCAACTACACTATTTTGGAGGGGGTTCTAGGAGATGAAAAGTTATTTTCTATACCATTATTACAAAAAATTGTTTCAAAATCATAATTTTCAATTCTCCACCATTATCACAATGAATTTTTATAAAGGAGAGGTTTTTCTCATTTTTAAGCCAAACTACAAATGTTTTAAAATAACTAAAGGCTTTGTATTTCTTTGTTATAAAATAAACTCTTGTATACTTAGTGTAGTCATCAACTATAAGATATATACATAGTATTTTCTACCAATACTCCCAGTATGTGTATGACCAAATAATTCAATGTTCACTAACTGTAAATCATCATAAGTTGATACTTCAAAAATAGAGTTAAAAATTGACTTATGTTTCTTATTGTATTGACAAGGGTCACAAACCTTTGAAGAATCATACCTAAGTTCTAGTAGATCCTTAATAATTCCTTTCTTAGTCAATTTTGATATGTTTATAAGCTTACAGTTTCATAACCTTATATTCCATAACCAAGATTGATCTTTTAATGCACTATGTTAAGGTAAGTCTTGTCTCCTATGGTCTTCTAAGTTAAGAGTGTAAAAATTCTCATGTCGATGGGAAGAAAGAATAAATTCATCTTTGGAACTATATATTAAAAAAAATTCTAAATTTCACAAGGGAAGCTTCATCGCACTATTGACTTATGATTTTAAGGTTTTTCTTAAGATATTTACAAATAAAACATTTTAAATAAGTTATTTACTAATAATAACAATGGAACCTATTTTGATAATCTATTCTTGAGAATTGTATCTAAAAGTTAGTTTACCACCTTTCATCTTGATGATATTTTAAAAAATTATTTGTTACCAAAAATATTCCTAGAACATCCATTATACATGTACCATGCATTATTTTTATTGGAACAACTTTATTTTCAGGAAAACAAAAACATTTGACTTTTACACGCAAACCTTCCTAAGTCTGATATTCTTAGAAAACAAAACATTCGGAATCCATATTTGTATATAAAAATAAGATTTTTGAAATTTTGTGTATTTAATTTTGTTTAATAAATGATTATTTTTCCAATGGAATCTTCTTTAACACTTGGAGAAAAATGGGTCATTTTTAGGAATAAATAAATTGTTACTAAAAATAGGATTCCTATATGTATAACCCATTCTGAAACCATTACATTGAAGATAGATTTGTCTATATATTTTATCAAAATATTCTTTATGAGTGGTAAAGTATGATAAATTCTTTCTTAAACTATATATTTCATATTTTAGTTTTAATACTAAATATTTATCCTCACTATTATTAGTTTTAGAATTAAGTTTAGTTTTTAAAACATTTTTCTCAGAAATTAATTTTTCAAACTCATTATAAATATTTTCTTTCTCAGATATAGTATTATTAAGGAATTTTTAAATAACATATATTTCATTAGTCAAAAAATCTAATCTTGAATCGGAATTAGCTAGTTTTTTCTTAGCATTATCATATTTTTATAAAAAAAATTACAAATTTATTTCTCAAAAAATTTAGTAAATCATGAAACTATATCATAAAAAGGTACGGAATTATCTTCAGCTGAGGAATTTTATTCATCGGGATATATTAAATCCTTCTCATAATGATAATTATAATTTAAATACATATTATTAAGATTCTCACCTATTTGAACCTTGGACATGAAGCATTGATTTACTTGAGGTACAATAGAAAAGTGACATATGTTCTTTTGTTCAGAATTTTTATTTCCTGTATAACTCTCAAAATAATCACCTTATAGGGTACTCCATGTGCTAGACGATTTTTTAACTTTAATTCCATTTGATTTGAAATATTTTTTAGAATTCCTTTTTGTGTTGTTTTTTTTCTATCTTTCCTCTTCAAGTTTGGGAAATCTGTTCTGATGTGTCCAACATTCTTACACTCATAAAAAATAACTTCATATTTCTTATCAATTTTATCCTTATGAACTTTTTTGTATTGGTATTGAAAATTGTTCTTGATAACTATCTTATTCATACTTCTGGCCATGTTTTCTATTTCATTGTCATAATGTTCGGAAACACTTGAATTGGTTTAATCAATAACTTTATTATTTCTTGAATATTTAACAAGTTTCTCAGGATTTTGAGCTTTATTAGGTAAGTTTGAAATTATATAAAATGAATAACCATCATTTTTATTTTTATTTTTCTCACCGTCTCAATTGAGTCTACCTTCATACTATATAAGAATTCAAATAAGATCATTAAGAGTTAGATTTTATAACTACCTTGTCTCATAAACAATAGTCCTTTTTTATTACCACTCATTGGGCATAATAACTATTATCCTTTCCATAGGGATATCACCATACAGACCTTTCCCACCAATAGATTCTAAATTATTTATAAAAGTATTAAATCATTGACACTGCTTTGCAATAAATTCACCCAGTACGATGTAAAATTCTTGACAATATACTCTTATCATAGCTCTCTAAGTCTGAAAAACTTTTGAAATACCAAAATGTGTGATCTCAAGATTTTTATATATATTGTTTGTAGATTCACAAAAATAAATCTAACTATAAATTATTCTTTTCATAGAACATAACAAATTATTCTTTACTCTATAGTTTAACTGATATTCATTTTTTCTTGATGATTAAAAGCAATTAATTTCTTATCTGGAGTCTTATAGTATATAGTGAATATAATAAAATTGTCAACTTCTGTGTTGATTACAAAAGTACTCATTATATCCCTCTGGTACTCATAATCAACACCATCAAAGATAGGTGGTATATTATGATTGATATTTTATAATGAACCAACATTAATTTCTATCATTTTTTAAATAAATATAAATATTATTTTCCACAAACACATTAGTGTAATCAAATTTTGTTCGTAGAAATATTATATCAGGGCTTTAAAAAAATTACAACAAGTAAATAAATTAAAAACTCAGTAAGAATTTGAGAAAGGAATACTACCTTGATATCAATTGTTGGATAAATATATATATAATACTGATTAGGATCATAAGAATAGGTTTATGATGGATAACTTGGAAGAGAGGGGATTTTATTTTTAAAATATTTTTCTCAATGAATTAAGCTAAACAAACCCAAAACCTCTTTATGTAGAATTATCAAACTCATCCCTTAGTCAAATGATCATAATCACAAAATCATAACTTGGCTATGATCCTATTAAATCAGAATAAATATCAAATTTACTATGTATATGATTTATTATAGTATTATAATCACAATGAATATGATTAATTAAAATTGTTTTTATTATAATAATCAGATTAATACAAATATAAAAAATTGATTAGAAAGATGAATACGATGTTTTACTTCCTACTAAAATGTGCAGCAGAATATAAAAACTTGTAATCAAAAATAAATACAATAGCATACAAAAGAAAGAATAACTTTCAAGCAATTAAAAGAAAACTATTTTAACCTTAAGAGTAAGGTATTCTGTAACCCAAACTAAAGGTATCCATTTTATTATATGTACATAAATGTCTATCTTCCCATACCAAAGAAATCCTTCGATACGATGACAGAATGGATCCTTCCTCCTATCCTTATAATCCCTTGATATGATGATTAACATTACTCTATCTACATATCCCCAATATCCCTCGATACGATGCATAATAATCTACATCTTTCTATCCCCTGAATCCCTCAATTTTTATGATGATCATACGTAAGTATCAATTACAAAACTAATCTTAAAGAGACAACTTAACAAGATTTCCTTAAGAATACTACTCTCAAAAGAAATAAAAAGATTAATAATGAGATATTCACCCAAATTATTCAACTAAAAATTTGAGTGTTAATGTAATATAATATCTCCAAACTCTTAAAATGACTTGGTATTTATAGAAATCCTCCCAATTGTCATATTGTCCTCTCAACAGTCATATTTTTCTGAGTTTGTTGCAACGACTTTAAACACGAGCACTTGACAGCTCATAACGATCTGACGTAACTGAAGGTCTAGCATCATATTGGTCAACACTATTATAATGTTAAACATTATCCTTACGTTAGAAATAAGTCTTCAAAATATTATTAAAAAAATAATTTATTCTAATGGACTTCTATATTAATTTCAATACGATAATCTTTATCAGTGTCAGTCTGATGTTATTGGTACTGATATCACTCTAATTGTTAAGACTTTGTCATTATGATAGTGATGACATAAATTCTAACTTCTGGTAATGATAAAGGTGAGTCTGGTTACTTAGAAAAATACTCATTATGATAATCATAATGAATAAAATAAATTTTATATTCATAATACATAAGAAATTATTCTATGTGTGTTAAAATATACTGTTTTCTACAGAAACATTCTAAAACACTTTGGAAAAAAGTTAGTAAACAAGTTTTAAGAAGGTGTTTGTGATTTTCAAAAACAAAGGATTAGAAAACTCAGAAGTAGAACTTATGACTTAATAATAACATATTATCACCCTTTTATTAATACTTTATTATTAAAATCATTGTTTTGGGTGATAAATGATTTGTTTCTCATGTATATTTCAGTTTGAAAGTCTCAATCATTGTACTTTGATCATGGATCAACCATCTCTATATTGTTAATAATTATATAAATATAATATATACTCATTATATATATATATATATATATATATTTATAATCTTCCATAAAATGTAGATATATAAAAATTAATTACACCATTCATAGAGATGATGGGTCGTACGTACACATGAAGGTTGTTTTCACTTTTTGGTGGATGGAACGAAAGAAAAGTAAATAATAATTAACCTTTAAAGATTCATTATTATATCATATATATTATATATATTCATGAAATATAACCTTATTACATTCCATATAAAATATAAATGAAAAATTAATCACATCTCTTTGTGGAGGTGGAAGTCCAGACGTACGCGCAAGCAATGTTATCGTTTTCCAACAGAAGGGAAGGTAAGATGGTAAATATGATGTTATAATTCAAGATGAATAATTACATACAAAATATAATCTATAAATACTATATCCATCATAATAACCATCCATATAAAGTGGTTATGAAAAATTCATTACAACCCTATAGGGAGATAGTAAGTTGTATGTATGTATGATTGATGTTTTCGTTTTCCGTAAGATGGAAATAAGGTATATAATTGTTGTTAAATAATCATACTAATAATTCAGTATCTTTAATATAATTAATTAATTATTTTATTAAATATTCCATGTATTTATATAAGGTAGAAGAATAAAATAATTAAAATAATAGGTTAAGAGTTATGCATATTTATTAAGAAACCTCTTCTGGATTACATCTTAAGCCTTGAAAGAATGGTCTTTTGGAAATAACGAAAGCTCTAATATGTGTTTAAGGAATAACTTAGGATATTATTCCTGTTTTTTTATCAATTTATAGGGCTCAAATATTTTTTATAATGAAGGAGTGGAGGTACCCTTTATTCGTGAGGGGAGGGGCGCTCTCAGAATTACTTAAAATATTAAATTAATAGAAATTAATTTTTAAGTAAAATGGATTAAAATTGATATAAATAAAATTTAAGATGATTATTTTTTGAAATAATATTATCCAATAAAATTTGGATGAGTTTAGATTATTTTTTTACACTTATGATTTTTTAAACCCCCATTAACCCTTTGGATAATAATGTTTTTTACTATTTAGGGGTCCAGAAAGTTACTAAAAAAATAAAAAGTGACCCATAAATGGAACATGGTTAATATATTAAACTATATCACACTAAATTGTCCTAATATAATATCTTTACTAAATTTAATTAACTTAATTACATATTTTTTATTCTAAAATATCATTAATATTATGTTTTTAACTTTTAATTTAATATGAATTTGAAAACAACATTAAACTGAATGAATTATAATATAAAACTTTAAAAAATCCATAATATGTTATATTTATCTATAAAATTATTTATAAATAATAAATCATCCAAAAAATTAACATTAGAATTTTTAAAACCGTTTACTTTATTTTTTACAGCTTTTACAAGCACTGTGTTAGCGTTACGTAAGCATTTAAGGTAATTATTTCATCACTAAAAATTAAAAATTAAGTTTCCATAATTAAAATAAATTTATTATGTTTAAAATAAACTTTTATATTAATTAAATAGGTTTATTTAATCGCATATATGTCATGAAAACTTATTTAATATGTTATTTTGACTTTTTTAGCCTTTCACAAGCATTACGCAAGCATTTGAAAAATAATCTTATTATATAACTCCAAAGTTAAAAACAATAGATAAAAATAATCATTTAAACATAATAATTACAAAAACAATTCATGAAATTACTTTTATTTATTCAATTCTATCATTAGGATACCAAATTTTACTTTCTGAGAGTTGAGTAAGTAATGTGTCGTCAATGAAAATGATTTTAATATTTATCATGAAATAAATTCTAATTTATATATTTTGAATTATTTTTATATGATATTTTTAATATATTATTATAAATTATTTTTCCATAATTTTATTAATTTTTTATAGCATATTTATGTTTGGACGATATCATAAGAGATTTTATATTTCATAAAAATAGTATATATTACTATATAACAAAAAATGAACTTATTCATAAAAATATCAAAAATTAATAATAGGGTGAATTTTAATTTATAGAAAAAAAAATAAATTAAATTTAGTTAAATTCAACTTCTATTAGTGGAGGAAATTACTTTTAATATAAATTTGTAAACCGAAATGAAAAACTATTTCTAGAAAAATGCATTTTAAGCCCAAAACGAACTTATAACAAAAATCAATTTAAAAGATTATTCATAAGTAATTAATTGTATAATTTATAAATAAATAATTCTTATCTTAATTTAGGATAAAATTTAAATAATAATGGGACATTTTTCGAAAATAAATGAGAGTTTTTCAAAAACCAACATTTTCATTATTCACTAAAAAATAAATCTTTTTAGAAACATCCATAAATTTAACCCTAATATAATTTTGATATTAAAATTTAAAAAATGATACCATTTTAATAAAATAAAATTTATAAAATTTATATTAATTAATTATAATATTAACTCATAGAAATCAATAAAACCATTTTTGAATAAAATAAATTTTTAAGAATAAAATGAATTTACTAATAATTGAGTGCTTATTTCCTAAGATTTTATAAATAAATTTCTATTGATCAGGACCTTTATATATATTTCATAATTTGGTCACTTCTATGCATACTCACCAATTCAATGGAAATGTTATAATAGTAATAAAATAATAATATTTCATGGTTTGTTAAAGCTTAGTGTTGTGTGTTGTATACACTATCAAACATAGTGTTAATGTAATATCTTTGAGTGTTACAAAAAGATTGGAATACAAATATCCCATTTTTAGAATCAGATGATCGAATAAATTTAGTTAACCAATCAAACCAATACTAAGGGTCTTATTTAAAACCGTAAATATATTTGGTTAAATTGAAAACATGATTTGGAAATTTTGTATTTTGAAAACCAAGGGCTCGATCCAAGGAAAACTTTTCATAAATAAAATCACTTAGAAAATAATGATTGACATCCATTTGAAAAAATTCAAAAATAAAATTACTCGTGAATTCCAACAATATTATAAATGGTTATAGTAATTAAATGGGTAAAAAAATTCACCATAATCAATACCTTATTCTTGATTATAGTATTTATAAATAGGTAAATCCTTTTTAAAAATGTTATTTTTTTGATCTTCAAGTTTGTTTCAAAAAACCCACTTGTTACCTATAATTGGATGATTATCGATTCAGTCCATGAGAGTCCAAATTTCATTCCTTTGTAATTTTTAAACTTTTATTTCAAGTAAAGTATCTAATTATCATCATTAAAAGTATCATCATGTTATTTAGGTTCAATGTGATAGAGAGAAATCTTCATGTTAAATCGTATTTTGGACCAACCTTCTAGTACGAATTTCATATTTCAGTTCATCGATAACATTCTGAAGGGGATAGTATTTGGATTCAACCCATGCCTTGGGTAAAGGTGTATAAGGATGTTCTTGAACATCTTTAATTACTTTAGAATATTAAGTTTTATGTAAGGTCAAACTATCTTGGTCAATATCATCATTAGTTTTAGGATATCATATGGGAATATTCTCATCAAATTTGATGTAAATTTACACTTCTAAGGTCTTAGTCCACTTATTAAATACTTGTAAGGTTATACTTGAGTTTTTGTACCCATGAAAAATGCTTTCATCCAATTTATGGTCAAAAATTCCTATATTATCTTTTGTGTTAAGGATTAATCATTTTAAGCCCAAAATATTAAATAAACCAACTGTAGGAATTTTTTCGTCCCAAAGTGCCTAGGGTGTTTTTTTAATATGGGTCTTATGAGAACGTGTTTAAGGATATAATAATCAGTATTAGATACCTATACCTGAAATAATTTATTTATTTTAAACTCATTTAACATATTCCTATACATTTCTTAGAGGGTCCTATTTTGTCTTTTGACAGCCCTATTTTTTTAAGTATTCTAGGAGATTAGAAAAAGTAATGATAACATTGAGAAGCAAAGAACTCTTCAAATTTATTTTTAAAAAATTATCCACTATAGTCACTTATAAGGGAAAATATTTTTTTTCTTTTTAATTTTTAACTTTCCTTAAAATTTTAAAAATTCATTATAATCCTCATTTTTATGATGTAATAAGAAAAAACATGTAAATATAGTGTAGTCATCAATAACTAAAAATGTGTATGATATACCTCCAATAATATCAAATTGAGTCGGTCCAAATAGGTCAAGGAGAACTAGTTATAATGAATTAGAAGAGGAAACAACCTTTTTAGATTTCAAAAAATATTTTTGTTTCTTTCCAATTTAGAAGGGTTCATAAACAAAGTTATCTATGAAAGAAAAGTTTTCTAAATTTCAAACTAGTCGGTTATAGTTGAGATTTTCAAGAGTGGATATTATTATGACCTAGGGACTGATTTGAAAGATAATATTCAATATCTTGTTCACTTAAATACAAAACATTTTAACTTGAAATATATTTTATATCAATAATGGAAACATTTTTAAAATTATACGTGATAAATAAATTTTTTCCATTAGAATTAAAAAACTTTACAAAAAAAATTTAAAAGTAGTTTTAAAACCACTATCACATAATTGAATAATACTTTTTAAATTATTATTCAATACATTAACTAATAAAACATATTTTATTAAAGTATAGTTGTATAAACGTATTGTATTAATACCATTAATTTTACCTTTTGAATCATCTCTGAATGTTAAATGTCATTATCAAAGTCTTCCAGATGATTGAATTAGGAAGGACCACTACACATGTGTCTCAATCACCCACTATACATATACAAAGTAGCTTCTCAGGTTTTTTTCATGAGACCATTTCCAATAAATTATTAAGATATTAATGATTTTGGTACTCATATCTTAGGTCCACATAAGTTATCCAATAAAGAACTTGGAATCCAAATTTTTATACGAAAAGTTTTTTTATTATAAATATGATGTAATAGATGAATTATATTTGGTATATCATATCTATAATTTTTACAATTTAATTCATAGAAAATATGAATAAATTTATTAAAATAATTTCAATTTTTTTTTATAAGTTCCTTCCACAAAAGTAGTCTTTAGAATTTCTAATAAAATAAGATTGTTTCAAAAACCAATTCTAAAATTCCTTTAAATAACACATTGATATTCCAAAATAATATTTAAAAACTGATTAGCATGGGAAAATTTTAAGACTATTTATTTGTGTTTCAAAATTTTCATTATTTGGTATTTCTTTTCAATTTAAAACCATGTCATATTTTTCTTTTAAAATTTTATATTTTTCAAAAATAACATGGCATTAATTACTTTTATGTTCTGTAAATATTGATACAATCTCACAAAAACAATCTTGAAGTTGATCTCTAGAATAAATAATATCTTTATGACTTAATGAATATTTTAAAGAAAGATAATAATAAGAACTAAATAATGAATAATTTACTTCGTTACATACCTCAAAATTGTACCTAAGGAACTTAGGTCTTTTGTCACTTAATTTTTTTGTTGAAATAGTTTCCTCACTCGCACTCCATCTTAAAACATTTATAGCATTATTACTTTATTTTATATTTTTTTCAAAGTAAAATACTTATGGAGATGATCTTTCTTTTTGAAACTGAATTATGTAACTTCCACTTCATGAGTTTCTTTTTTGAATAATTTTATAGATATTTTCTTGATCATATACTTTTTTACCCTCTTAAAAATATGAGATATCTGGGTTTTAATTTCAGATGTGTAATTTTGGATTTATTTGAATTATATTGTCTCTTTAGTTTCTTTGACCTCCTTTTACTCATTTTTATATTTTTTTCAATGTTATCTCATGTGTCATGAGATAATGGATAATCTCCTCAAATGAGATTTTACTTATGTCATCATCTTATTGGATCAGGATGACTTTGGGTTCCCAATTTCTTGGTAAAACCTAAATAATTTTCTTCAAAAAAGTATCTTTATAAATAATATCACCAAGAGCCTTACTAACATTGAAAATATTAGTGAATTGAGTAAAACTTTCTATAATATATTCATTAGGATGAATATGGAAACTCTAAAAGTATTTTATAAACATATCTAATATAGTATATTTCAATTTTTTTCCTTTCTTAGTTACTTATAATATTTTACAAATTTTATAAGCTTTTTTCCTATAGAAATTTGACTAATTTTATTTTGGTAAAAACCATAATTCAAGTAATTCATTTCTTTACTCTCTAATTAAAAATTAGAAATTTAATTGGTAGTTTATTTATCTTATTCTATTGTAGTATTAATATAAGCATGTATATTTATCTTTCATATGGGATAACTAAACTATTTTATAAATTTAGATATGTGAGTTTTCTAATAACCATAATTATTACCATGAAAAATGGTAACATGGCTCATAGAGTGTTTGTTGGGAGAAATATGGGTGTTTGAAAAATCCATTTTTGAAAGAGAAAAAATTCTAAAAAAATGATAAATATTAAGGCCTGAGCCTTAAATGTTACATAATCTTGATTTAATTCAATAATTCACATTGAGGATATTTTCAGGTTTAGAGATTTAGATAATTAGGCCATAACTATTACATAACAAAAACATAGAAATACAAAGTGGACACTTCCAATAGTATTTGTTTCTTCCATAACAATAAAACTTTTAAAAATAAACTTGGTTTCTTTTCATATTTAATTATCATAACTTTTCCTTGATTCCATATTTGACTTTATTCTCCATTAAATCCATTTAAAACATTTAAAACATGGGATGAGAAAAAAAATATTAATAAGGGGAATAAAAAAGAAACAAAAACCATTAGCCTAGTTAAAACCAGATAACCCATTCAATGCTTTTTTAGAGGATGAAAAAAAAACATTTTCACATGAATAACCCTCATACTTTTTTCTCAATGAAAAATAATAAAAAAAATTGCATGAAATTAAAACTCGTTCAGGTGACTTATAGAATCATATAAATAAAACCCTTTCAAAAATATTTCAATTGGAATAACTATATAGTTTACTTCTAAATTGGATATCTATAATTCAGGTCACCCTTTGTATAAGGTATATCAAGCTCACTCGTGAGCTATAATGGGGATCAACCCTTCGTAAAAGTTGTGTCGAGCACACTCGTGAGCTATAGTGGGGCCCAGCCCTTTATATAAGCTATATCAGGCTAACCCAAGAGCTATAATGGGGATCAAACATTCGTATAAGCTATATCGGTCTCACCCATCTCAAATAATTCTCATGTACCATTTTATGAATAAAACACATTCATCACAAAAACCTTTTGAAAAACTCATCTAATCCCATATGAGAAAACTTTCCGTATAAGACTACCATTTTCATTTAAGATCCCATTTTCAATACCAAGATACCCAAATAAAGTAATAAGTTATTTATTTAAAATATATTAAGGCTTATAGAGGAAGAAAAATATCAAATAATGGTTACGGCATGGGAGAAGTCATTATCGTCGTATGCCTTAAAACAAATAATATATTGTTTTTTGTTTTGTAAAAAAAGTAAAATGATTTACATAAAAAGATTACTTTTTAAAACATTGAATGAAATTATCGATATACATAAAATTTCCTTTATAATCCTTTTATATACAAATAAATAAATACGTAAATTAATATCATGAAGATAAAGATTTGATAATTAAATATTTAAACGTTCAAGGTGTCTCATACCACTTTGAACATTTAAATATTAATTTCCATGAATTCATAAAAAACCTTAGTATAGATAAAATATGGATATTAAATTCCATGGTGGTTTTATATACATCTTATAAAATAATAGAGGTGGATATTATCAAGAAATGCCTCAATGAAACGAGATTGAGATGAAATCCCTTACCTTGGTCCAACTTGTCTTGTTTGTTCTTTAATTTCCTTAATAATAATACTTAGGTTAATTTATAGTTGATTTATAACCGTTTTAAATTTTATTATTCGGTTTATATCACTTATTACCATGCTATAGAAATTAGTTAATTATTTTAATTCATATCAGACATTTTGTCGATGTTCGGTATTTGGGTCAAAAATAAACTTGTTTTGAAGCTAATTATCCGTGTCTTCAAAACTAAGTCATCTCTGGAATATTATTCATAATTTAGATATCATATATATACCATATATATGAATTTATAGTATTCCATAACATTTCTATATAATAAATGAAATTCACTGTTCATGGAGATGGTAGGTCATACGTACGCATGAACGCAACTTTAATTTATTTTTCATATTAAAGGAATTAAAACTAAATGATACATAGGTATATTATAATTATATTATAATTATATTATAATATATATGTTATATATATTACATAAGATCATTAAATCCATCCTTTATACATTCCATTTATGGCATGAATGAGTCATATCACTTTGAGGGGCGGTAGTCCGCTCTTCCTCAAATTAAATTATCGTATTTACACATCATGGAAATCATAAATTTATATTTTAAATAAAAAATAAAGAATCATTGGGAAAATATAAATATAATATATATCATATATATTTACAGTTCCATCATAATGTCCACCATGATAGGTGTTAGTAGAAAACAGAACAATCACCATTTTGTGAGGTAGTAGTTCTTCGTACATAGACACAGTATGTTCGTATCCATTATATGGAGGTGTGTGTAAGTGTAGTTAGAATACTTCTCATAAAAAATTATAATATATTTAGGATACTGTAGTTTTATATAATTAGATAATAATAAGATCATAGGGTGTGTAGAAGGAAAATAAAAGAAAAGAACCTGAGCGAAGACGTTGCCTCTAAATCGGGTAACTTCTTTGGATTTGATCCAAAAGGATTTCTTGAATTTCCATTTGCACAAGGTAAGGATTCTGGTAGTAAGGGAGGTATTTTGGGATATTATTTGATCAGAATTTGGATGATCCAAGGGGCTTGAAAGATGTGATTTAAGTGGGTAGAGTTGGTGGCCTTTTATAAGAGGGAGGAGGGGCACTTTAAGAAAATCTAGAAATATTAATTTGTTATAAATTAATTTTACATTAAAAATGGTCCAAAAGACATTTAATTTGAATATAAGATGATTCTAGTTCGAATACCAATTATAAAATAATTTTTAGATAGGTTTGTAATATTTTTTATCCTTATCTTTTTGGTTTAACCCTTATTTTACCCTTTTTAATCTTACCATGATGTCATGTTATTTACATATTATAGGTCAATTTAATTATCATATCATATCAAACGACCCAAAAAAAGTCATTTTTGAAATATTTGGACATTTATTAATCATTTTTAAGAATGTTATATTTTTAGGAATTTAATATCATTTAACAAACTATTTTGTGTTTTAAGTTATTAATTATGTCAATTTTGTACACTATTTATATTTCACTTTTTCAAAAATTCATAACAACCTGATTCCTTCAAAATAAGGCATTAAATAAAAACCAATATGTCAATAACATCCGAAAAAATCATGTTTGACATCAAAATAACTAAATTACATTTATTTTAACATTTATAATATCATTTATTTGAATTCTTTATTAATGAAGCAATCACTTCATCATCAATGTGTCATAATTAACCTTATTTATTTAATGCCTAAAATTTATAAATAAAATAGCATGATTTAGGAAATATTTCTATATTTCTGATGATTATTTATATTTTAATATATCAATTATATCACCCCATATAAAAAAAATTAGTAAAAGATACATGTTTATGTTATATTTTTCTTTACTTTAAATTAATTCTTATAAAATATCATTTTCACATCCAAGAGGCTCCATGGGGTCCCAAAAAATACCCAAGGATGCACATGGTCATAAATATATCATTCAATAGGATTAGGACCAGTTTTATGGTATTTCAATATTATTATAATATTATGTTTTACCCTTATTTACAATATTTACCCTTTAACTGTGGTAAATAAAATAATTTTGGAAGTTAATATTCATAATTTTCAAAAAAAAAGGTAAATATTCACACAATTTGGACCCTATGATTCCAAATATGGAATAATTTTTTCCAAATTCAAAACACATAAATTGAAGTAATTAATTTAAAATTAATTTCCGCTGTCAAAACCAAAATGTGGGTTTTTTAAGAAGTAAGGACTATCAAAAGATTGACCTGTGTTTATGTCCAATTTAAAAGTGAAATTACATAAAATAACCATAATTGAATTAAATGATAAAAATATAATCAAATTACACTTTAAAACTAATTAAAATGAAAATCTAACTATATAAATAAACTAGATGAAAAGGCAATTTTGAATTAAAATGCATTATTTTTAACTATTCATTAAAAATGAACTTTATCATAAAATTACCAAAAATATAACCAAAGTAAATATTTATGTAAAAATTATATATAAGAAGTTTATTTTCTCATATATAGCATATAAAAGTATAAAAACTTGATTTTAAAAGTGTTCTCCATCAATTATCTGTAAAACTACATTTAAAAAAATATTTCGTTAATCTGAGAATTTGAATTTGTTCCTATATTATATCTTGAAAACATATCAGATAAATTTAAAACATTATATTGAATATATAACATATTTTTTCATTAAATAAAAATCCATAAATAGTGATATTATTTTATAAACACAATTATTCTCTTTTAAATTGGTTTTCATAAAAACACATCCATTATATTCAATTGGTTGTTATTTACATTTCAAATAAATTTGGTAAACAATGAATCAATATTTAAACATGTGTAAACCATATTTCAAAATTAAGTTGATACTATTCATTTCTGTCATTCCAATGTCTTGTCATTATCTACCATTTAAAATAATAATATTATTATTGTATAATTTTTTGGTATAACTCAAAGTTGTGTGCAACGTAAGATTTCAGAAAAACTCATTGTTGTGTGTTGAGTACGCTATTGGAAAAAGAATCCCTTTAACATAAAATTAATATCTTATTCATAAATATTAATAGAAAATAAAAATTATTATTTTTTAAATACCTAGGTCATTACATAATTGATTTTAAACAAAAAATAAGATTTGAAAGAATTTTAAATCAATTCAAGCCTCTTTTGATACCAAATGTAGGTGAGATTAAGGTAAAATTGAATTAGGGGTAGTGAATTTCCATTTAAAATGAAGGAAATAATTAATTAATATAAAGACTAAAAAATAATCTTCAAATGATTAATGATAATTAAAAACATTTGAATACTTTAATGAAATTAATTAAAACAAATAAAACAAAGTTGAAAGGAAAAAGATATAAGAATATATGATTATAGAAATCAAAGAATAAAATAAAGAGTGATTCATAAGTTAAAAAAATAAGTGTATTAATGTATTAAAAAATATATTAATTAAATGAATGAAATATATTAATAAAAATGTGTAATTTAAATAAGGTGCACAATTTGGTAAGGATGCTTGGTAGTAGCTCAAGAATAGCCCCTAAATCTACCAACTAAATTTCTTGAGTATTTAATATATTAGTCCCTTGTATATAAGGGTATTTGAGATACCAAAACTCCCTTAATTTTTTGTTTTTAGAAAGACAATGGAATTATAATAAACCCTATATTTTTTATGGGTATATCTAGAATCCTTAAATAGAAAAGTCCCTTCCCTTTTATTGGTTATAGAAATAAAACTGGATTCCATTACTTTAAATATAGTGATCACAAATAATAGAAATAATTGGAAGCATAGAGGATTTCTATAAGTAATCAAGTTTTTCTCTAGTATCTATTCTGTCAAAATAATATAAAGAAAAATCGGTAAAGAATATGAAAAATTATGAGAGTGAGAAGATTTTTATAATAATAAAACACTCTAGATTATAAACAAATCACTTTGGAAAATATAAAAATTGAGATAATTTTACCAATTGTAACACATTGGCATTTGAGAATGGTTGAGAAGGTAAGTTTCTAAAGCCACTAAGATGTCTATTTATAGCCTCAAAAAGCTTCTACAACTTTCTAAAATTCATCATGGATAATAAATTCAAGGAATACCAACTTTATAGTGTTTTGACCTTTATTAAATGCTAGCTTATATTTGTTGTCACAATTCCACTAGATACTTGATGGAATCTACTAGGTAATATATGGAGATACTGCTACTATCCAGGATCCTAGAGAACTCATTGGGTAGCCGGTGATCTCATATTAGATGGTTGGTAAGCTCCCACCAGATGGATGGTTAGCCAAAACTCTATAGAATGATTATTTATATATGCATAGGCTTACTGGTTCTCCTCCACTAGGTAGCTAGTAGACATCTTCTACACAGGTAGGATACTTCATTTTCCATCGGCTGGCCAATGGATATGAACCAGCAAGTTGGTGCTACCTGTTAGTGTCCCAACACCTCTATAGACTTCTATCTTCCCTCATAACCTTTTTAATACCTAGGCACTTCACTCCATGAGTTCAACAATAATATTAAGATTCCTCCAAAAATAATTTAAGGTTATTTAGATATTCTAAAATGATGTCATCAATATTCTAATTTAAAATCATTTAAATAATATCATTTGAAACTTTAAATTGTGTTTAAGATTATTAAAACCAATGAATGTGTGAATCATAAAACCTTATCCATGTAAAATTCTCGGTTTGGTTCCACAAATGAGGACACACCCACATAGAATAAAATCGACCACATAAGAAGACCACTTACCAATCATAAATGATAGAGGCTCACAAATGACTCTAGAAACTATATAGAAATTACATTTTCTTGGCACAAATTATGATCCACCCACATGAACACAATGTGACTATAAAAAGGGACTTTACAAATTCTCTTGAAATTATGTGTTCACTGAATTAATTTATCACGGTCAATGTGAATTTTATGTGGGGATATTCACTTTTATGTAGGATTAACTGTATCCATTTGGTTTATTTCTTATATTTATTTTAAGTTTTACATTACTTATTAAATAGTTGAAATACCCCCCCCCCATAATTAGATCTGTTATGAATAAAACTAATCAAATGTTGAAGTGGAACAGGCACCTCAATGTGAGATTTATTCCATCCTCATAAACCATTATATGAAAATTAATCTATAAACTTGTATATAGGGAATAGTTCCCCTATTAAAAAATTAAACAAATCACTGTATATGGCTCATCCATAAAATAATTTTTCAAACCAATAAGTAATTGGATAGAAATTAATCAGTGGTTCTTTCACCACAAACTTTTTTACACGATACCGCATAAAACATATTCAATGTACCTTTCATATATGTTTTGAATGGGATTCAACACTTTCATAGAATATTTATGAGTTTATTATTTTAAAACCCCTTCTATAGAATAATATGACACCATGTATATATCATTTTTCTTCTATATAAATGGATTTGGAGAAAACCACTTAGCCTTTAACAATGAGATAGATGGGAATGGCCAACAATGTTGAGGGTAACCACACTGTTGAATTTATCCAAGGAATATACTTATTTAAATATTAATCGGGATAAATATGAGTAATTACCCAATATCATAGTGGCTTACTTCTTAGAAGTGGGGTTTACTAGATGATATATCCATACCTCAACATCAGATAGGTTAGAATATATCTATGCACTAAATCGCACATTATCACAAACTAGCCTAGGACAATTTATTTTTGAAAGGGAAATTTCATAAATAGGAAACTTATAATGATTGTTATGTCTTGGTAATACTCCAAGACTCTTGAAGAGGTACCTTATATTCTAGATCCAAATATCCACAACTATTCAACCATTCTTTAGAGATCCTACAAAACCCGCATATAGAGATGAAACTCAACGTAGGAAATATACCATGGGTATTTCTTCAGGATATATTAGCGGTGGACTCACTAGGTAAACCATAGTTATACCTACTTCAAAGTAAATTTCAGGGTGGTTAGAATGTAAAATTTCTTATGGATATCCTATTCATTTTCCCATTATCATAATAAAATCACTCTAGTGATAATCAACAAGTAGATCCTTTACAGCAACACTTTTCACCTAAATCATGGAGTGGCTAGCATCATACAATGAGATATGTACATGTTTAGTGGGGATAAAATCATGGGGTAGATGTAAAATGAGTTTCTCTATCCTAATTATATTTGGAATTATGTAAAGAGAAATCTCACACTTATGAAGGATCTATTATGGGTTGGTAGGGACATTGTAGAGAGTAACCTTCATCCCCATATTGCAATTACATTAATCTCTTGGGATAGACTCTTTATATAATTTAGTCTTCAAGGTTTGATGAAAAGTATTCCATAGAGCTTCCCAACCCAAAAAAAACTCTGTTTTATATTATCATTTAATTTTCAAATCTAAAATTGGGATAATATAATGATTGGAGTAGGGAACTCATACACAGAGTACATACAACAGTTTTCTTGGAAACATTCCTCATGTTTTTTCAGGGAAGAAGCATCATTTCAATGCATTATTCACAATATTGAGTAATAACTAAAAAATTTATGATGGTGGCATAACTAGAGAAGGGAAAACTGGTCAACATGGTCTTGAGAATATTGTCTAGGATATACCAATACCTTGGACATATAAACTAGTGTAAATCCTACTATAGGATTATTTTCCCCTTTCAAGTGTAGTTGGGATGAATCATAGCTAACTTAGGGACAAATGAGTTTATCAATGGTAGGAATATCATTGATAATTCATTCAATAAATATCATTGAATAATTTATGGAGTAGAGTCATTATTTTTTGGAGGATGATATATATAGAATATTCTAAATTTCTATAATTGGTTCATCTACACATAACATTGAGATACTATATGCACAATCATTGATATCACCATTAGTATGTATATGTAATATTATTTTTACATAAAAATATTTATGGTAGTATTGTTAGGTATTTTTTATAGAGATACAATATAGAAATTCTATATACCTTGTAGATTTTGTCTTTAATTCTATTGTGTACAAAAGATATTCCTTACTTCTCTCAATATTGTCTAAGCTGAGTGAAATACATGATAATTTTAGACAATTATTAACTGATAAGACACAAATATGCATGTCACTTGCAGACCAAATGATGTTGTTATCTAGATATTCAAAAACTATATTAAAACCTAGGTTGGATCATATCCCAATGCTATATTCACAAATTTTTTGGCCCATGTAAATAGACCCCCTCTAGCTAGAGGTGAAGAGGAATTCAAGTAATAAATAGATATAATGCCATATAAGAATCCTATGTTGAGAAATAATCTAACCATAAAAATTATTAGGAAGTGATTAAGGTATCTGGACCTGCCTCCCTCAACAAGTGGAATATCTCTTCAACTACTCGTCCCTACTGAGGCTAGATTTCTAGAGGCATGGTGTGAGTAGGTTTCATGGAGGATCACTTTGTCCATGAAAGAAATTTGGGATTCTATTTAGGTAAAGAATATCATATTAAATTATATTTGGTATATCACTATTATATTCAATATTACTTATAAGAATCTTCATGGTGAGTTCGAATCTTATGTTAAGGATTTTGACACCCTAGCTCACATGATCATGGGTTGAGCCATTTATTCCCCTCAAGTACTCAAATTGAAGGTCCTCGAGATGGGAAGCGAAAACAATAATGTTGATGAAGATAGTGAAAATGATAAGAATTAGGGTATATAAACCCATAGTTTTCATATATAGATAGTACATATTAATAAATAAATATTCATTACAGAACATTTCAACCCATTTCAGAATCATTTAAGTCAATACTCTATAGAAAGTTGGAAACATAAACAACTGGTTTTTAAAATATCTATATCATATCCCACATATTTATTTATACAAGAACCCTTATTATACATATCTTTCTTAATATCTTAATTCATAACTTGAGAAAAGAAACATAAGAAAATGGTGAGCTCAAATGATCGGTAAAGGTAAATAAGGTAGATATCAATGATCAGATGAGCATAACATGATCATAAGGTTAAAATAACATAACGTTAATGTTTGAAAACCATAACCTGACTATCAAATATCATAATATTAATTAATGTCATAAATATTAGTATTTCTTAAGACATGAATTATAAAGGAATCGAAGAACATAAACCATGATATCATAATATAAGCATAATACATACAGTTGTGACATACAAATAAGCATAGAAAATCACTTCCTTAGAAGTCTAGGATCATTTCCAATTCTATCATAATGGAATGGTTTCACTCCCAAAACCATAATAATAGTCTTCGTTATCCCCCAAGACTATCATAGTGGAAAGAGACACTTACTGAACAGGGTTCACTCCCTATCCCAATCTGGTTTATCTCATGAGATACCAATCATTAATAAATTAATTAGAGGGTGATATTGGTCACACACATAAAATAATTAAAATCATACATATGTATGCATTAATATCAAAAATCATTCATCATATCAGAACCCATGAAAAGAAATGGGTTTCATAAATATTTCATCATAATGTAACCCATAGAAAAGAAATGGGTTTCATAAACATTTCATATTTTCATCATAAACATAAGCCATCCAGAGAAAGAATAAATATATTTTCCTATGATCATATAAAAAAATAAATCATAATTAATATCAAATAATTTTATCTTTTATGGAAAATTATTTTGAAAAATCACTTAAAATAATTCTTGAGGAAAATAGCCTTTCCAATTCAAAATCATATATTTTTAAAATTTTGCACAATTATAAAAAAAATATTTTATTTAAAAATAACTATTTAAAATTTTAAATGAATCATCAAATAAAATTTTATTTATGATTATGGGAAAAAATTCATTCCCTATAAGTTAAAAAACATTCCCTACATATTTTTTTTCAGAAATGTCACCAAATAACATGTTTGGAAAATGACAAGAAGATTCCATTAAAAATGTTTTGTAAAAAGTAAAACATAGGTAAAATTAATTTAAAAAATCAGAATACAATGGTAAAAAAAAATTTAGAAAAACATTCATATATAAGATAAATATTCCATAGTGGTGACTTAAACCTAAAAAATCACGAATATTGATTAGATTGTGAAATAAAATCTTACATTGAGTTTAATTTATTTGAAATCACTATAACCTATTATTTAATAAATTTATATATATTATAATTATACTACATATTCATGTTCATAAATATAATATAATATATTATAACATTTTTACACTCCCTTATATCAATAATTTTGTACTAAAATTGTTATTTCTTGGAGTTGACTTTTTTTTATCATGAGAATATCAGTTTAGTAGTTCTGGTAAGTTTATATTTATCTTGATTCCATCACATCCAAAATATTTTTCATGAGTTAAATATCATATATATTCCTTAAATATATATTTATTTTAATCTATAAAATTTATATATATAAAAATGAATCACACTCTTCAGGCATACGGTGGGCTATACATACGCATGAACATAGTTTTTATTTTTCAAAAGATGGGACGAAAGAAAGGTAAATATTAATTCCTATTTAAAATATAATTATTATATCATATATATAATATATATTCATCAAATTAATCTTCATTTCCATACAATAAAAATATAAATGATAAATGAATCACATCACTTCATCAAAGTAGCAGTCCACACGCCCACACGAGAGACGTTATCATTTCTCAAAGGATTGGATAGTAAGAAGGTGGGAATGATATTATTATTCTATAAGTATAATTTTTTCATTAATATAATATATAAGAATCAAACCCATCATAATACCCATCCATATAATATGATGAAGAAAAATTAGTTGTATCGATGTGTGATGTCTGTAAGTTGTATATACGCACGAGCAATAGATTCACTTCTCGTTTGATGGGAAAGAAGGTTTATAATGGTTTTTTAATAATCATAATAAAATTTAATAATATTAAGGATAAATAATTTATTATTTTATGACACATACCATATATTTAGAAGAGTTTAATAAGAGTATATTACATAGTGATCGGGTAGGGTGATTACCTCTTCTTTGAAACAAATCCTATAGAACTCCTATAAAGGTTTATAGGTTTGGTCTTTTGGGAATAAAAGAACCTAAATAATTTTTATACCGAATTTTATAATGTAAATTTTTAGATTTTTTTTATCAATAAGGCTCAAAGTGGTATAAATAACTAGTGGTGTAGGTTCCCTTTTATAATTGAGGTGATGAGCACTTTTGGAATTTCTCAAAAGATTAAATTATAATAAATTCATTCTCAATATGAATTCATAAAAATTGAAATGTATTAAAATATAAGGTTGGATAGGATTTTAATACCATTAAACAATATAATTTAGATATGTTTCGGTGTAATTTTAAACCTAATCATTTGATTAACCCCTTAGTTATCAACTTTTAATTTTAACTATGATAACAACATTTTCAATATTAAAGGGTTGTAATTTTTACTTATAAGGATAAAATTGGACAATAAATGGTTAATTAATGACATTTTTTACCATATCATAACCACATTTTCTTATTTAAATATTTTTATTATTTTTAAAGAATTTAATAAACTATTATTTTGATAAACTACCATTAATTTCAATTTTGACATTATTTGCTTAATTTAACATTAAATATAGCAATAAAAGGGGTAATTATAATATAATGGATTAAAACCTCCATATTATATTATATATATCAATAAAATTAATTGTTCTCATTATATAATTCATATTATATCACGTTTTTATTTTTAATATCATTTATTATGTATTTTAATTAAATAGAGACATAATGCTTTAGTGTTGCATATGAAATTAAGGTCATTATATAATTAAAAAAATATAAAAGACTATCATGAACATAATTTTATTAATCTAAAAATAAACACTTATATTCATTCAAAACATGTTTTTCCCTATGTGGACTCATAAAGGATATTAATAACAAAGAGAGTGACATTTTGAAACTTCCTTGGATTTAAATAATATATAAGTCATTTTTGTAGAAATGTTTCCATTAAATAACTAAATTTTAAAACTAACGTGTTAATTTTGGAATTAATTTCATCAAATGATAATTTATATGAATAATTATTGTCTTATCACTTATTTTTGATCAATATTAACCTGATTTAACCTTTTTAAGGTGATAAATTTTATAATGGTTACTATTCGTATTGACCTAAAATAAAGTGGGCATATTTAAAAAAAATTAACTTCATTATTATAAATATTTAATTTATTTTATCTAATTCAATAATTATAAATGGTAGAAATAAATTTTAATTTTAGTGCACAGAAAGTGATAGGAACTTATTTTTAGAAAAAATATAATTTTAGGCGTAAAATTGGATGTATTCTTATCATATGCCTAGAAAAAATATTTTTTGACTGATTGAAACATTTTATCAATTAAATAATATATTAATTAAATTAAATTCATTCATAAATAGGTATTAATTTAATTTATTAAGATGAAAATACATTACGTTCATAAATACTATTTTTCAGAAAAAATATTTCATTTTATTTAAAATGATTTTTAATTTTAATGTATAATAAATTGATAACCAATGAATTAAGTGTATGCATTTATTACCAAACATTTCTCACAATTTATTTAGTCCTATTAATACTAACCAATCCAATATCTAAGTGATAACTGTTATTTTAAATAAAAATATTTTAAAAGTTTATTGTGGTTCATTTAAACATGGTGTTGTGTGTAAAACAAGATATCGAATAAAAAAATTATTTGAAGAGAAATATTTAATAAAAATATTAGGAAGATGTATTTACCCCACCCCCCTAAAATTAATTTCTCCCTTAAAATTCATCATTATGATGAAAATAGAGCTGGGTACTTCTTTCGCAACATATCTATAGGTTCCTACATAGCTTACTTAAATTAGTGGTTTCGCCTGAAAATTTTTACCAAGTGAGTGATATTGTTTCATGGAACTTTATATCTATGATCATTAATATCTATAAATTTTTTATATGAAAAATCTTGAAAAAGTAGTACGAACTCTGATTTAGGTACATATGAAGGACTAGGTATGTACTTCCTCGAGAGAGATACATGGAAGACAATATGAAATTCAGAAAGAATTTGTGGAAACACCACTCTAAAATATATCATCTTAATATGATAAAGAAATTAAAAAGGTCCAATATACCTAGGGATTAGTTTTCCCTTCTTTAAAAATCTCATCACCTTCTTTCAGGGAGATATTTATAGGAATACCTTATCACCAACTTTAAACTATAGATCTTTCCAACAATTGTCAGCATAAATATTTTTTTGACTCTAAACAGATATTATGTGATGTTGAATAGATCCAACCTTCTCTATCATTTCCTTATCTATATAATTTCCCAATAGATATCTTTCTCCAAATTTATTCTTGTATGTTAGTGTTCTTCACATCCTATCATAGATGTCTTCATAAGGACTCATCTAAATACTAGAGTGAAATATATTTTTGAAAGAAAATTCTACCAAAGGAAGTTATTGATCCAATACACCTTTAATATCAATATATTAAGCTCTCAAAATTTCTTCTATTGTTTTAATGGTACTCTTAGATTGATCATTTGTCTTAGGATGATAAGTTGTACTGAAGCTTAACTCTATATGCAGATCTTATTGAGGACATCTCTCAAAATTTGATGTAATCTTTGGATCCCAAAAAGATCAAATTTATAGTGTTACACCATGAAATATTAACACTTCTTTAATGTATAACCAAGTATATTGATCAAGATATAAATCTTCTCTGATGAAAATGAATTGTTTTGACTTAAAAATGTGATTGAATACAACCCAAATATAATTGTTCCCTTTATATGTTTTGGGGAATCCAGTGACAAAATATGTGGTGATGTCTTTCCATTTTCATTATAGTATGGGTAATGGTTGTAATATACCCTTAGATTTATTTCTCTCAGCCTTAACATAATAACATACCAATAACCTAGAAATATTTTCTATAATATCTCCCTTTAGGCCATCCCACTGAAAATACTATTTCAAATCTCTATATGCCTTCATACTTTGTGATTAATAGATAATTAAGGACTATGAGCTTCATCCATCAACTCGTTCAAATATTATAATGAAGGGACACATACACAGTTTCTAAACCTTATTATTTCATCATAATTAGGGTTGAACCAAGGAATATTTCTTACCTTCTTTTAATACTCAATATTTTCTTTCTATGCCTCTATAATGATCACTTGGATAATTGGTTGAACATCCATTTGGGAAATATAATATTTATCCCCTTATTTCTGTATTTCAAGATCCATCCATTTCAATTATATAAATATCATATCTTTTTTATCCTCGTCATAGATAAACTAGAATGATCCTTTTGACTTAGAGCATATGCCACCTTGTCCTCTTTCCCTGGGTGGTAATGTATTGAGAATTCAAAATCTTTAATTAGATCCAACCATCTTCTTTAGTGCATGTTCATCTCTTTTTAGTGAAAATATAATTTAAACATTTGTGATCATTATATATGTCACATCTTTCTCTATAGATATAATTCCTCCATATCATTAATGAAACAATTAAAACAGCTAACTTCAAATCATGTGTTGGGTAATTTTTTTCATGGACCATCAATTGCATTGAGGAATAAGATACAAAAAATATTTATCAAAATGAGGACACATCCAATTACCTTCTTTAATACATCACTATATATTATTAACCATTCTACACTACAAGGTAGTGTATGAAGGTTTCAGGCACAGCGGAAGCGTAGGATGGGCATATACCCAACTTTGAAAATTTCCATAATTAATTATTAATCTAGGATAAATACAATGATGAACACTATTATCCCTAGAATTGAATTGAAGATAAAATAAAAAGGGAAGAACCCAAAACTGAGAAGATAGGATTGATAAATTTTGTTTATAATTAATTTAATTAAATTATAGAATTACCTCCAATGTGATTCTTTCATTATTGATGCATCCGACCATGATTATGAGGTGAAAATGCATTGTGATGTAGAATCCAAGGATAGGAATCCTCTAGCAGTGATCCACATGTACTCCATGTATCTCTGGACATTATCGAAGGAGTCTTTGGGTGCTAGCATGTAAGATCCTAACACTTGTGATGTCCACCTTCAATGGCATTGAGAATCGCTTCAAAAGTGTTCTCCTTGATCCGATGGAGGAGGATCTCTCTCGTTCTTGAGAGCGTTCTTTTAGAGGGAATATTTCTCCAGTTTTGGGAGATTTTCTTGAAAGATGTTGTGCACAAAACGATTGGTTACCCGGTGGAATGACCCCTTGGCTTATATAGAGAATAATAACATAATGAGGAATTTAATTCACTAGGTAATAATAAATAATTATCACAGGTTCCATTACTTAATTTATTATTCCATGTGAAAACCCCATGTCAAATAATAATAGCAAATGCTATTATTTCCATGACATGTGATTAATGAATTTAGTTCACCAGGTAATAATCAAAAATTATCACAAGTGTTGTTACTTAATTTATTTTTCCATATGAAAACCCCATGTCAAATAATAATAGAAATGCTATTATTTCCATGACATGTTATTAACATGAACATTATATTTAAATATTCTTTAACAATATAATATTTAATATTATTTATCACTGGATCCATAACTTGGTCTGTCAATCCTCCTCAATATTTACTGGGACTTTAATAATGACTATTTATTTATTAAATAAATATAACTGTATTATTCACTGATAAATAATTTTCTATATGCAGTATATTCTCTAGAATAACTAGTGATGAAAAAAATATGATCATGAATTCTTGAATAATTATTAAACAAAAACTGGGAATAATATTTATTCAAAATGTTAAATAAATAAATTATTTAACTATGATACTCGCTACACTTAGTGTGTGGCCCTCTATTCCTCTTTCTCCTTGGCATTTGTTGGTTTTTCCTAAAGACCAAGATTACAGTCTAGCAACGGGTCAAGGCATAGAAGAAAACAAATTGATGTCGCAACAACATGTCACCTCATACAAATGTTTACCATGTTGTATAATCCACTTGTACCGATATGTCCAATCAAGTGGATTTCATGCAAGTTCCATCAACCCATGTGCTCAATTTCTCATTATTTGACTTCTCAGAATTTAACTTTCCAAGTGAACACCATGTCCATGGAATTAGTTATGCTATATCATTTCCATCAAAAGTACTGAGATATCTACTTCTGTTGAAGTAACAAATCCTTTATCGCATTATTCCTTAAGGAGGTATTTATCATGACACACCCAACATATCTGACCTCTCCGTGAACATATATCAACACAGTTTTCATCAATACATATAAGTGAATGAGTCGTAATTCCCATTAATAATAATATTTAATTCTAAGGACCAATACACATGTCCATAGATAGGAACATTCAATAAAACTTATGAATATGGATTTTTTACTGGCGGTTCTTGTTCTCATAATATCCTCTCGGATATTACCAAGGGCGCACACTATGAGATGGTGCCTCAATGTTTCATGAGTCCCCACCATTGATATCATGTATCATTTATGTCCCTTAAAATGATATCACCCTTACATAGAACATATATTCAAGAATACTATCATGCCACTTCTAGGATCTCATCATAGTAGGGATCTTCTATGACATTTTAGTGTGATAGATATTCTTAGGACATTATCGCATACTATGTTACGTAGATGAACAATCATGATGTGGTAAGTATTTTACTAATATTCATCCAATGAATACAGGTTTATCATAAAGTACAAAGAAGTTGGTTTCTTGAGCACCAACTCCAACAGTGTAAGCATAGGTGCGTGGAATAGCCTTCTATTGAGTTCTTTAAAACATTCCTCGCAATCATCTTTCCAAAGTAACTTTTATACCATTCAAGTTAACTTTGTGAATGGATTCGATATTCATGAAAAATTATACAAAAATCACCAATAAAATCTATCAAAACCAAGAAAACTATGGATCTTGGTCATTGTAGTTGGTCTCGTCCAATTTTCAACAACTTCTATCTTTGAAGGGTCTAATAATATGCCCTCACATGAGATTATATGACCCAAGAATGAAACTTTAAAAATTAAAAATTCACACTTGGTAAATTATTTATAAATTTTCTCCCAACTTAGGTTCATCAGCACATTTATAAAATAATCTTCATGATTTTCCTTATTATTTGAATAAATAATAATATCATCTATAAAGACTATCACAAACAGATCAAGGTAATCTCTAAAAACTCAATTCATTAAATATTTATAGATTTTAAGGGAATTAGTAAGACCAAATGGAATCACTATAAATTCTTAGTGTCCATACCTTGTATGGAATGTTTTCTTTGGTATATTCTTTATCTTGACACTCAACAGATGATATCTAGAACAAAGGTAAATCTAGGAAATGTATTAATATCCAAAAATTTGATCAAAAAGGTCATTAATATGAGGTATATGATACATTTTCTTGATAGTGATCTTATTATTTTCATATAAATATAATTAGTTTTTTGGAAAAGAATGTTCTTTATATACTACTCGACTTCAAAAATATTTTGATTATTTCCTCTTCATTTGTCATCTATTTTCAGGAGGTACTACCTCTCTTATCGATTCCATAACTACCTCCTTAATCTCATATTTTCTTTATAGGAGATTCATTATATTTCACGCTAGGCAATGGATCATGTTCTCTTGGCTGGGAGGAATTTTGTATTCCATATCTTATTTATAATATTCTCAATCACATCCCACTTAGGCATTGAGTTCTCCTCAGTTTTCTAAAGTTAATTTGGAGCTAATTCACTCAATATAATAAAAATTATTTATATTTCTTGTCTTCCTAGTATCTTCCTTTGAGTAGGTAGCATATCTCAACAAATGGATGTTATTGGCTTGATTTGGATCAAAAAGGCCATCCCTTCTAATTTTTTAGAGGCTTACTGATTTTTGGGTTTTAGAGTCTCCAACCAAGATCTCCATTATGAATCATAGATCCTTCTATTTCATTATATCTTCCAGATCCAATTTCATCAATGTTTGGTCCTAATGCCCCTGATTAGTCAGGCAACAGTTCTTCTACCACTTATATCGGTTGATGGAGGTTCATCAAGGGTAAGACTCCCCTCATATGGTAGTTTGGATTAGACTTTCTATATTACTTATTCCTTTCTATAATGTCACCTTCTTATGGGGAATAGGATACTCACAGGGTGATTTTCTCTATGTGGATGATCATATCCTAAATATTCATTAAGATTGAGTGGCTCAGATTTTCATAGACATGGACCTTACTTAACCCCTTGCATCTCACCTTCTTCTTTAGTTAAAGAGTTTATTCAACCGGTGGAAAGATTTAGTTTTCATATCTCTAGCTTGGTACTGTTTATTCTATCACATACAAGGGTATACAACATTAGATTTAGAAAGATTATTCATAAGAAATATCATGCACATGCAGCGGCATTGTTTTATCCAGCTATTAACCCCTGATCTCATACCTTTCAGTCATATAATGATGGAATTTTCCTAGGTTCCCCGGGCTTGTACCCACCTCCCTAGGTTTACTTTCAATTATTGGGGGTCATCTCAATTAGGGTGTGTCCCCAATTATTGTGCAAAGGAAATACCTATATTTGGTTTCATTTAGGATGAGTTCATCCCCCAACCTATCTTAATTCTTGATGATGGTGTGGTATTTGAGTCCTTGTTACATTATTGATAACTGATTTAAAGGTTATTCAACCATGATCCCCCTCCCCAGCTCCCTAGCCTCAAGTTTTAAGTTCTTCTTTTTTAGTTCCCTTTAGACTTAGGAAGTCCCCCAACTCCTCGAAATAGTGAAAGATGGTGTGGGATTTTAGATATTGGTGATTTATTGATCATGGTAATAGGGTGGATCAATATCACCCCCCCCCCCCCTCTCTAGCCCCCCCGAATTCAAGATATAGTCCCTTCCATTTTTTCTCAGATCATTCTTTCTAATATATATAGTGCATTATTATATACTCAAGAAGGTCAATTCCAGTCTCCACTCACCTCTGTTTCCTTCACCAATGGTGTTTGTACCATTTCATGCTCTAAAATTGATTCTCCGTGTATGACTTCTCATTTGTAGGGCCTTGGGACACCAAGTCCAAAGATAAGCATCTTCACTTATAATAATTTCCTTCTTAATTTGAAATTCTTGTATCATAGTATCCATTGTGATGATTAATTATTTATCCAATGAGATATAAAGGAATAAGGCTTCTCTTTTCTTTGTGATGGAGCCAAAGTAAAACCCTTCTAGGTTAGTGGTCTTTTCTCATAGGTTGGTCTTGCATGGAGTTTTGTATAGAGAAACTAGAAACAAACATATCTAGATTTTTTTGAATAGATCTATATCATTTCAAATATTCAATGCATATAATAAGTTCATCATAATTAAGGTTAGTTATAATTTTTCTATTTAATTCATATATTTTAGTGTATTCTTATTTTCTAGATTATGGCTCTCTGATCTGGAGTATCATTTAGTGGTTTAATATTCATGGTGTAAGCCCATGCAAGAGTGATCATGGGTTGGTTTACATAATATACTAATAAATCTAAGGGGGGTCTTCATTCTTGTTATTCTAAATGTCCCTCATGTTTCCAAGAGCTAGATATTGTTCAGGAATATATAGAAAAGGTAGAGCTATTATTGTAGGAAGGCTATAATAATGACATTTTCAATAATTTTTTCTATAAAAATAAATATTAGTTGAGAGTATTCTTGACTAGGAATTTATTTCTAGAAAAACAAATATAAAGAGATTTTTATTTAAGGAAGGGATAGAAATACTACATATTTATATGTTTTTTTAAAAGAGAAGAAGTGGGGTGGTGTTATAAATATTTTTAAGTATGACGGTTCTTACCCTATAGACCTTGAAGAGGTGGTTGAAATGGTTGAACATCATATTAAGTCCCTTTTATCTGGTTCCAATAATTCTATGAAGGATGTTTATTAAACAGTGTGGGTTGATTTCTTTTAATTTATCCCACATTTGGTGACCAATTCCAATTCCTCTAGTTTTGAGGGTATCCTAGTTGATAAGGAGATCTGGGAGGTAACAGTATTGCTCTATGATGAGATCTCTCTAAGACCTGATAGTTTTATTGGTAGATTCTTTGAAGCCCCATGGGATCTAGTAAAAGGTGATGTCATGGAAGTAGTCCAGGATTTTTTTGGGGGGGGGGGGGTAGATTTACCCTGGTTGGAATGCACCACTATGATGTTCCTTATTCTAAAGTTGATATGTCCAAACTATATCAAATAGTATAGACCTATCTGCAAGTGTAACATTCCATAAAAAATCCTAGCTATAGTTATAAACATTAGGCTCTCAATCCAATTTTTTTGTAGGTTTATGGAGAGTATCAACACTTTTTTAAAGGTATATGTACTTATAACACCATCTCTTTAGCCCAAAATATTATAAGGGACATCAATAAAAGGACACCTGACTTTAATTTTTTAATAAAAATGGACATGTACAAGGTGTGTGATAGGATTTATTGGAGCTTCATTCTCAAGGTCATGTCATTCATGGGGTTCTATACCTAGATGGTTGATTTATTTTTTAGATGATTTAGTTTCCCTTCATTTTTCAGTAAATATTATGGGTAAGAATTTTGGTTTCTTTAAATCCATATGTGTTTTAAGGAAGGGGTACCTTTCTCTGAATGTGTTTATATTGGTTCAAGACTCTTTAGGTAGATTCTTGAATAGGGAAATACTTAGGGGTTCTATTCTACCATTTTAGTTCAAGGGTCACTTTAATGGAATCTCCCATGTCCTCTTTCAAGATGAAATTATTTCATTTACTAATGGTTATAGTAATTATATTCATGGAATTAACAAAATCATGGAAGAGTATTTGTAAATGGAGTGTCCAATGCATCAACTGTGGAAAAAAAGCAATGTGTTTATTTCTATCTCTTTCATAGAAAGTAATAGAAAGAACATTGATTAGATCTTAATTATAAGAAGATGGTAATTTCTTATGGAGTACCTTTGTTCCCCAATATCAACTATAAAGTTAAGGATTCACCACTATGAGGACTTAGTTGACTGAATTTCATCATACATTGCTAACTAGAAGAATATTTTTTATTCTTTTGGGGCCATATCACTCTATGAAATAGGTTTTTAATTCTATCCCCATGCATTTATTTTCTGCTCTTGGGAATTCTTCTACTATGGAAAGGAACATCGAAAAAATCATGACCTATTTTATCAAGGATGCTCATGTTGAAGGAATGATTCATTGGGCTTCTTGGACTAGATTAGCCAAATTGGTGGAGGTAGGAGGCATTAATCTTTGTAATGTGGTGGATGATATTCACTACTATTGAGAATGTGTTGGTCCAACAATTTTGTTAATTTATTTTTGTTTTTTAGGATCATAAATTCCCACATTAATGTTACCAATGAAGTTTCTTTTAAGCTAATTTTAGGAATATAATATTGATTAGAATATTTATTCTAGGAATATATTCAAGTCATTGATCCATGGGAAATATTTTTTAAAGTATTCCGGATGTGTTATTCTAGAATCACTATTCATACCCTTCGTTTTTAAGTGTAGCATATGGTTTAGTAACCCAAAGTTTGAAATAGCATATATAGATCATGTAGATTATGTTGTTGGAAATGTATGGAAAATAACCATATGTTTGTGAGGAACCTGACATTTGAAGAAACAAACGTATGGTACATCAAACCGACTTTTTTAATCAACTATACATTTTCAACCTTATGACTAGAGTTTCGTTGTCACATGAAGGAACCCTACATTTAACTATTATACAATAGAGTTTTAAATCTACGATATTATCCAAGATTTATGCAATGGTTTAAACAGAAGTAAATATCTATTCAAATATATTTTATGACCGATTCAAAGGCTGGTTATGATTGATTCAAAGGCTCATATTCAATAGAGTGAATCATTTATACTATTAAAGAAAGTCATGACTCTCTTGAATGATTTTGAAATAAAATATTCAATATTTACTGTGCAATATTTCTGGAGATGGTTTGACCTAGAGATATTCTACCAAGAGTATAAATATAGAGACAATATTCATCATAAAAAGAGAAGAGATATACAAATATACATATGGATAATCATCATTTTAAAATTATGAGTGTGTCATTTCCTTCAGATCTATACTCTAGATACATACATGTTTTAATCAATCTGATCAACTCACCGCTATTGTTTTTATCACCACTTCATCTTATTATTACACATTCTTATGAAAGATCGACGAAGCATTTGTCTGAGATACACATTAAAAATATACATGTTTACACATTTGTCTGGTTTTTTCTCGATCATTGTTTAAAGAAAACTTGTGAAATGATGAAGATCTATTTATTGTTGTGTGTTATTGAAAATCAATTACAACTATCATTTTTCACTAAAATTTTGAATTTTATCCTGTGTTCTCAATCAAATAAAAAAAATTTATTTATTGGAGTTTCATCTACTCTGACTTAATTATGGTGTACTTTTCACTACTCAGACTCATTCATGGTGAAGTGATAGATTCTTGTACTAAGCAATGGATTTACTATTCGTTGTGAAAGAACCAAAAGGTCCTATAAATCCTTGTAAAGGTTTCAACTACCTAAACATAGTTGTTAAAGTCTTTGGATAAGAGGACATGTCTCATGAAATCACCAAACTCTCTAAAAGAGTGTTGGTGGAGTGGACTATGGGGTTTTTGTGCACTAAATCAGTATATATCACTATGTTCATTTCATTATTTATTTCCTATATTCACTCATATTTAAGAGAGAAGTAAATCTTCACTACATAACAAGTGAGGTGATCGGAATCTGTCAATGTTTTTGAAAAACACAATTCAAACCACTTTTGTGCCTTTTTCTTTTTCATAGTCATTTTGACAAAATAAGTGGTAACAAAGGCATTGATTCTATATTATATCAACAAGTAATTTTCCTCGATTTATTGAGGTTTCTATTTTTAAAAAAAAAATTCCAAAATTTGTACTCTTTTGAAAAATAAATAATATTTATTGGATCTAACAATAATAGGTCAAAGATTTAGAAAAATATATCTTTAAATAAGTGATTCTATAGAAGGTATGTCAATGATCCATACTCCATAATTTAACGGTGATAATTATGTATGTTGTAAATATAGTATGATTATTTATCTAAAAATATTGGAATAAGGGTTTTTTAAAGTTATTAATCCTTATAAGATTCTAAAGGAAGATTTGGAAGATTGGAATGATGATCAAGAAATTGAATATGATCTCAATTGAAAATAAATGAAGAATGTTTTCTGCATTTTTGGAACTCATGAGTTCAATCATGTATCTCAATTTCCAATAGAATATGTTATGTAGAAAACAATTACTGTTTCACATGAAGGGATTGAAAATATCAGAAAATAAATATACCCTACTGTAAAACTAAATTTTTATACTTTTAGAATGTGTGAGAATGAAATTATAATTCAAATGATTGGGATATTGACATAAATTTTCAACAATGTTTCTACCTTAGGAAATCCAATTTTAAAATCAGATTAAGTGTTAAAAGTACTTACAGTACATCATTCTAAGTGGAATGAAATATTTGTAGCTAAACATCAATCTACACCAGTAAAAACATTATCTATAAATGAGTTGGTTGGGACTTTAATGATGTATGATGCTGAGATGCAGGCTAAAGCTAAAAATAATATCAAAGATTAAGATTTTCATTCAAAACAACTATGGATGAATAATCTAATTAAATTCATCCAGATTTAGATAAAGATCTATCATATTTTTTAAATGATTTCAAAAACTACATATAAATAAAAATAAAGTGATTGAAGAAAATTGATGTTGTGAATGCAAAGAAAGAGGAAATAAAAATCATAACATTTCTTTACTTAAATATCAAATTAAACCCAATTATAAGATAAAGGGAAATAAAATTATGAAGTAAACCTAGATTGATTCTTCTACTTCATATAATGAATCTTCTACAAATTTTGATATTGGGCATAAAAAACAAATGGCACGTCCTACGGCTCATGATGATGAGGTACAATCCTCTTACTCTCCAAACTCTAGTTGTGAAAAAATTTCAAATGATGAATTAAACTGGTATTTATTTATTCTACAAGATAAATATGAATACTTAAATAAAGACCATATAAAAATTATAAAATCTTATGGTACTATTCTATTAGATAAAGAAAGTTTGTCAAAAAAGATTACAAAATTAAAATCAAATTCTTCTAAAAAATATTATGATCTGCATGTAACTAAGATTAAATAATTATTAGTTGAAGTGTATAATTTAAAAAACATCCAATATACAGATAAAAGTAGAAAAATATTTAAATTAAATCCATGGTAAAAATAAAATTTTAGAAAGAAATACTTGGAATATGAATTAATGGAAAAAGACAAAAAACATATAAGAATTATTTTCTTCCTGGTTCAAATAGAAAAATCATGTCAACTGTTAAGTGTTTCTATTGCGGTATTAATGGAAAATATGTAAATGGATTCTTTTTTATAAAACATAAAATTTCTGGTGTTAAAAATTTTTATTTCTCAAAAGAATAGTTGAACTTAAATTATTGAATCTCTACTCAAGATAAACAAATTTGGTTACCTAAATATTTAATTTCTAACACTGCTAGAACCAAAATAATATGGGCATGAAAAGGAAGTTATATTTTATGTTTTACAGGAATACACGACTCAGTTGTATCATTAAATTTTTAAGTGTTTAATATAGTGATATATGAAAATCTCTACCAACAGAGTGATCAACTCTGAAGTAGTTCGTTATAAAAAAAACCTATGTACTGAAATCCCTAATTCAAGAAGTATTTTGTTTTTATTTATCTAGATGCTTCTAGTGAATTAATTGTTTTGTATAGGGGGATAAATATCTATTATAATTTGATAAATACTCTTCTTTACTATTTTAATCAGGCCTTAGTATTTTTATTATATAATCGATTTACTAAAAATTTCAAATATCACTAAACATTGTTCTAATCTTTAGATAAATACAAAACTTGGAATAGTTTACATTTTCCATATTTAAACCAATTGAAACATTTATATTTCATTTTTTTAAAATTTTAAATATTTAATTTGAAGTGCATTGTGTTGCATTTGTTGTCAATGAGGCATGAAGTTGTCTTGGAATGAATGGAAGTCAAGGAATGTCACGATGTGAATGACAAAGGTTGTGATGGTGTTGGTGATGAATGGAGAATGTCCATGGTACTAAGATGCGTGTCACTTAGGAGATTCACTAAGTGGCATAAGAGATGTGGTTGAAACATTCTCTAGCAATATCAGACTATTGTTGAGCTGCTCTTTAAAGTTCAAAGAACTTGTATCCTGATGATACAAAGTCACAACAATAATTGAAGACCATGCATTGTATTGACAATGCATGAGGAGTTGAAGTGATCCATCCACAATCACTAAGTGGATGATGTGCATTAATGAAGTCCATGCACTATCACTTAGTGCATGTGAACGTGAAGATGATCCAATTGATCTCTGATTAGATCAATAAAGAACATTGAAGATTATAAGTGATTCAGGAGTTCGATTGATGAAGATGAACCTTCGGGAATTCGATATCCTAAGTGAAGATCATATGAGAGGAGGATTGATGAATTCCTAAGAAGAAGATAGAAGAAATGTCTTAGAGGAGAATGGCTTGGAAGTAGTGGCTTGGAATTTGGTACTTAGTAACTTTGTTTTTACACAAAGGCTAGGTTCTACACTTAAGCAAAAAATTGGCCAGCCAAGGCACCTTGAGGGTTCAACCCCAAGGCATGGGCGCTAGGGCACCACGCCCATGGGGGAACCCGTGGGGCGAGCCAGGGCGGCAGGGCGCGCACCCGTAGGACACCGCATGGGCGCCTGGGGCACGCCCGGAGGAGCGCGGCAGGGGCCGTGTATAAGCCCCCGAGGGCACGCGGTGGTGAAGCCCGCGCACCCGAGGAAGCATAGTGGGCGCCAGTAGCGCGCCCACAGGGAGCAGAGAGTGGGCGCAGAGCACGCCCGCAGGGAGAACACGGTGCGAGGTGGCACCGTGGAGGGAGAAGTTCAACTGAAGTGAGGATGGGAGCGGAACTTTGATAAACCGTGGAAAAACTGGCCGCGGCTTCGATGTGGGATGCGGAATTTTTCCGCGGAGCGAATCCCAGCCGTTCATCTGATCTCGCGGACGATCGGCGCCGCTCATCTAATCTGCCGCGCTCCCGATATGATCCAAGCCGTCGAAGGTTTTTGATCACCGCATCCAACAGCCCAGCGTCCGTCTTCAACCTCGAGCATAGCCGCTACCACCCGCGAGCTTCCTTCGAACCAGAGACCTCCCCGAGGATAGAAATGGAGTGTCCGACCACCTCCGGCCAATCTAATTGCTCCAAAGAGTTCGTCTGGCCACACTGAACACGATCATGCCTAAAAATGACCATGCATGCAATGTTTGAAAGAATTCGAAGTTCGGCCGAGGCAAACCAAAGGTGTCGAGGCCACGTGTGTTCGTGGTATGCATAGACAAGTATTAAAGAGTCCATGCATTCGTTCGAAAATGTATGCACGTGAAGGAGGAAAATAAAAAGGAAATCTGTGATGAAACAGCGAAGGAAAACAAGATTTGGAGAAAATCTTGAAGATCCGAAATCTTCGGTGATTCGAGATTTATCACGTGGATGGACTGAGGAATTCCTCTTCATATAAAAGGAGATCCCGAGGCCTTGGAGTGCTTGCTGAAGTTTTATTGAAAACCCGAAGTCCCGCGGAGCACTTTGTGCCTCGCGAAGCTGAAGCCCCGCGCAACCCACTTGCGCGGCTCTGTTCCTTTTGTGCACTCCTTGCACGAAAGAAGAAAGGGAGTCCCCTGTGCGCCTTCCTTGCGCGACAGGAAGACCCGCGGCCGCATCCTTGCACGCCCGTGGTTGTCACCCTCTCTGCTCGCGAATTTGCGCGACAGGAGGAAGCGCCCCATGGTTGCTCTTGCACCCTAGTCCTTGCACGGCTGCCTTGCACCCGAGGGCTTGCACGGTTCTTGTGCCTTGTGCATCTGCGTGACAATGGAGTAGAGGAGAGGCCGAACCAAGCACCTGCGCGCCTTGAAGAGGAAGTGAAGACTGAGGCAGTGCCTGGTGTGTGTGCAAAATAAGAAGGCCACCACAACTTGTGTGTGCAAGACAAGTGGAAGTTCCTTTGGCTAAGTGTGTGCACAAAGAAGGAATTGGCCGAGGCTTGCACAAAGAACTACACCAAGATTTGTGTGTGTGCAAAGGAGGAAGGCCATTAAATACCTATGCCTTGTGTGTGCACACTTTGAAGAACAAATTAAAAGAACAAATTGTGTGTGCAAATTAAAGAAGTGGCTGAAGGCTATGTGTGTGCACAAGAAGTGTGTGCTCACTTAGAAGAAGAGGAGAAGACCCACACAAAGTACAACACACTGTTAAGTGTGTAAACAAATAGAATTAAGTGTGTGAAGATTGTGAAGAAGGTGTGTGCTATAATTGACTACACCCTTTGTGGGTTTATTGCACCAAGAGAAGAAGAAGGGGAGTGCATGCATGCATGCATGCACGTGCACACGTGAATAGAGCCAAATCAGTGGTGTGCAATTGAGTTGTCCAAGATAGAAGATCTTGAAGAATATTGAGAGGCCATGCAGTCAGTGCATGAGGAAGCAGAGATTCCATGCACTCAGTGCATGGAGTTGTTCTGATGTGAGACTAGACCAGGCTGAAGTGAATGATATTGTTTGTCTGAGTTTTTCAGTAATTGAGAAGACCCTGATCAACAGAAGTGATCAGAAGTTGTGAGCAAGACCAACAGACCTTAACGGAGGCTGTTGAAGATTCTTGAAGAGAGAAGCCAGGTCATCCTTAGAAGAAGGAGATAAATCCTGAGCAAGACGAGAAGACCTGTTCACCACAAGTGATCAGAAGAAGAGCAAGGCCAGCAGTCTTTATCCCAGACTACTGAAGATACTTGAAGAAGCTTAAAGTGAAGAAGAGCTACTCGTGCGACTCGAGGAGCCAAGAGAAGACCCTGTTGGACTCAGGGAGAAGAAGTCTTCAGTGGGATTCTGGTGCAGGCCAGTGGGACTCTGGTAACACTGTGGGACGCAGTATAAAGACCCTCCTGTGGGACTCAGGAGAGATACGGTGGGAAGTTGTATCGACCATTGTAATTCTAACAAGTTATAATGGGAGAATCCATGCTGGGAGAGCATGGAAAGGATGTAGGCCTTTGGTGCCGAACCTTGTAAATCCTTGTGTCTTGTGCCTTTTCATTACTGCATCATTCGGGAAAGGTTGAGAGATACAAGAAGAGTGGATCGAGGCTTTAACCAGCCATAGAGGTTTAATTGATAAAGAATCAATTAGTAAAAAGTTTTAAGGGATCACTGATTAACCCCCTCCCCCTCTCAGTGATTCACACTGATCTGGGCACTTCAAGTGGTATCAGAGGGAGGTTTCCTCTAAAATATCCAAGATAGTCTTTATGGAGTGCAGATTTGAGGAAATGAGTGACCAGCCTCAAATAGAGATATCTGCCAAGACTCAGAAAAATAGAAAGAAGAAACAGGCAAAGAAGATGAAGAAGAAGGTTGTTGCAATCAGAGAAACTCCTTCTATAAAAAGAAATGTGAAAGTCACATCAGATGACAATTCCTTTTATCATTCTTCTGATGAAGCCTGCTCTAGCTGTGATGAAGATGGAATGAACAATGATCTTCTAAATGCAATCAAATATCTTCAGAAGACAGTCCCCAAGGAAGTGGCAATGTGTATAGCTACAGGCCTCCTTGATCTTCAAGAAGAAAAATTACAGCTAGAAGATGAAGCCAATTCTCTGGAAGTCCAATTGGCTAAAAGGGTTGGCATAACCAACACTCTCAGAAAGCTGGTGAAGGCTAAAGATGAAACCGTTTCTCTTTGAAATGAAAGATATGAAGACACTGCTGAAGAATTGAAAAGAAGCCTTTCTGAGAAAGAATTCTTTAAGACAATGGTCAAAGAAGTTTTCCATGCACTGGAAAAGAGGCACAAAGTTTCAATGAATGTCAGAGATGCTCAACTTGAAGACAAAGTAAACAGGGTGAAGGAGCTTGACAACTCATTGCATGAAATAAAGAAGGTGCATGAAGACCAGATAAAGCAGCTGGAAGAGAAATGGGAAGGAAGGCTAAGAACTATTGAGGATGAGAAGAACTCCCTCAATATGAAATGCATAGAACTGGAGGTGATATTGAAAAATCAGCAATCACCCAAAGCCAAAGCCTCCCAGTCAGCTGAAAGGAGAAATGTTGCTACTCAAGTATGCATTGAGCAGGATGATTCTAAAAGAAAGACATCCTCTAATGAAAGGGAAACATCTTCTAAAAAGAAGGTACCATCCATACCATCTTGTACTCATGCTTCTAAAAGTGTTTCTACTAAAAGTGTAGGATGGAAGAATGAATCCAAACAAGTATTGATGAAGACAGTGAAGAAAGAATGCTCTCCAAAAACAACACAGCAAGTCAAGAAAAGTACCCAACAATCAGAAGGACTGAAGAGGTAAAGATTTGTGGGTCAGTGTTGGTGTTGTAAAAAGTATGGGCATTGTGCAAAGGATTGTTGGTACAATCCACTGAATTCCAAAGCACAGAGGAAGCCCATGCCAAGGGGGAGCAAGCCAGAAGGAAGGAAGCAACATCCACAGGTCCAGAGACATCTGTTTACTGCAAATAGATTTGGATTACTTGACAACATCTGGGATGGTTGCAAAAGTGGTCAAAGAGTTGATACATATCAATCTCCGAATGTATCCGAAGCTGGAATGAAGAGAAGATCACTGAACCTGGCTAAGAGAGATTCCTTGGGAAGCAAGCAGAAGAAAGTGGAAGATGCTCCCAAGAAGAGTTTGAAGAATGAAGAGAAGTCCTTGGAATTGAAATCCAAGAAGGGTGATGCATCCAGAAGGACCACCAAGAAATGCTTCTACTGTGGGAAGAAAGGACATATCATGGATCTTTGTAAAGAAGCCATGAAATTAAATAGAAGCAGACTGGACTCAAAAAGACAATCAATCCAGAAGAAGAAGAAGGGATTGATTGAAAATAATTTGCCTAAGAAAGGTAGCTTGACAGCATCTAAGGAACCATGTGGTACTTCCAGAACTGGGGCCACTCTTCCAAATGATTTACTTGTCATATGGCCACATCAGTTGCAACTTTCCAGAGAACTACAAAGAGTTGAAGATGAATCTCTGGCAATTGCTAAAGCAAAAGGGAAGAAGAAGGTTTCACATGAAGATGTTTTGAGAACCACACCAGCACAATCATCAATGAAGATCAAATGTTCAAGTGTGAAGACTGGTGAAAATGGGACATCTCGGTTGAGAGAATCTTCTCAACCTTGTTGTTCACATTGATGAACCAAGGAGGTTCCATCTTATTCCCTTATACTCTTGGTATATACATGTGCTAACATTGCAGGGAATTGAAGATGATGATCATTTTCATCTGGAGGATGGTTTGGACAGAACGGAGTGCACCCCTTGAGGGGGAGCAAATCTGAAGAAGATGATGTTCTGAGATTAATATCATCTTAAGAAAATGGATTAATGGGGGAGCTTTATCTTTGCACTGAACTTTCTAATGAGTTTTGTGGAGTATGTGCAGGATTTAGCAATTCATTGAATATCTGAACCCCTTAGCATGATCTCACATGTTTACAGTGAATGTGGACAACATTGAGTTCCTTGGTTACATCACTCTTGTTTTCTGCACCGGGTTAGCCCAAGTAGACTTAGAGTTGATTTACTAAAGGTTATTTGCTAAAGACAACATATGGCATCATCCCTCTCTTAGTGATTTTTAAAGAAGATTCTATTCGAAGGGAGGAAGAGTTTTTTTTTTTGAAAGAGAACCACACCACACCTTTGCATTTGATTGCCAATAAGGGGGAGAAAATATTGGCACACATATTGACCCATTCATATGTGCTGAAGGAGTGTATTGACAACAAATACAAAGGGGGAGATTGAAGTGCACTGTGTTGCATTTGTTGTCAATGAGGCATGAAGTTGTCTTGGAATGAATGGAAGTCAAGGAATGTCACGATGTGAATGACAAAGGTTGTGATGGTGTTGGTGATGAATGGAGAATGTCCATGGTACTAAGATGAGTTTCACTTAGGAGATTCACTAAGTGGCATAGGATATGTGGTTGAAACATTCTCTGGAAATATCAGACGATTGTTGAGATGATCTTTAAAGTTCAAAGAACTTGTATCCTGATGATACAAAGTCACAACAATCATTGAAGACCATGCATTGTATTGACAATGCATGAGGAGTTGAAGTGATCCATCCACAATCACTAAGTGGATGATGTGCATTAATGAAGTCCATGCACTATCACTTAGTGCATGTGAACGTGAAGATGATCCAATTGATCTCTGATTAGATCAATAAAGAACATTGAAGATTATAAGTGATTCAAGAGTTCGATTGATGAAGATGAACCTTCAGGAATTCGATATCCTAAGTGAAGATCATATGAGAGGATGATTTATGAATTCCTAAGAATAAGAGAGAAGAAATGGCTTAGAGGAGAATGGCTTGGAAGTAGTGGCTTGGCATTTGGTACTTAGTAACTTTGTTTTTACACAAAGGCTAGGTTCTACACTTAAGCAAAAAACTGGCCAGCCAAGGCACCTTGAGGGTTCAACCCCAAGGCATGGGCGCTAGGGCACCACGCCCATGGGGGAACCCGTGGGGCGAGCCAGGGTGGCAGGGCGCGCACCCGTAGGACACCGCATGGGCGCCTGGGGCACGCCCGGAGGAGCGCGGAAGGGGCCGTGTATAAACCCCCGAGGGCACGCGGTGGTGAAGCCCGCGCACCCGAGGAAGCATAGTGGGCGCCAGTAGCGCGCCCGCTGGGAGCAGAGAGTGGGCGCAGAGCGCGCCCGCAGGGAGAACACGGTGCGGGGCGGCACCGTGGAGGGAGAAGTTCAACTGAAGTGAGGATGGGAGCGGAACTTTGATAAACCGCGGAAAAACTGGCCGCGGCTTCGATGTGGGATGCGGAATTTTTCCGCGGAGCGAATCCCAGCCGCTCATCTGATCTCGCGGACGATCGGCGCCGCTCATCTAATCCGCCGCGCTCCCGATCTGATCCAAGCCGTCGAAGGTTTTTGATCACCGCATCCAACGGCCCAGCGTTCGTCTTCAACCTCGAGCATAGCCACTACCACCTGCGAGCTTCCTTCGAACCAGAGACCTCCCCGAGGATAGAAATGGAGTGTCCGACCACCTCCGGCCAATCTAATTGCTCCAACGAGTTCGTCTGGCCACACTGAACACGATCATGCCTAAAAATGACCATGCATGCAATGTTTGAAAGAATTCGAAGTTCGGCCGAGGCAAACCAAAGGTGCCGAGGCCACGTGTGTTCGTGGTATGCATAGACAAGTATTAAAGAGGCCATGCATTCGTTCGAAAATGCATGCACGTGAAGGAGGAAAATAAAAAGGAAATCCGCGATGAAACAGCGAAGGAAAACAAGATTTAGAGAAAATCTTGAAGATCCGAAATCTTCGGTGATTCGAGATTTATCACGCGGATGGACTGAGGCATTCCTCTTCCTATAAAAGGAGAGCCCGAGGCCTTGGAGTGCTTGCTGAAGTTTTATTGAAAACCCGAAGTCCCGCGGATCACTTTGTGCCTCGCGAAGCTGAAGCCCCGCGCAAACCACTTGCGCGGCTATGTTCCTTTTGTGCACTCCTTGCACGAAAGAAGAAAGGGATTCCCATGTGCGCCTTCCTTGCGCGACAGGAAGACCCGCAGCCGCATCCTTGCACGCCCGTGGTTGTCACCCTCTCTGTTCGTGAATTTGCGCGACAGGAGGAAGCGCCCCGCGGTTGCTCTTGCACCCTAGGCCTTGCACGGCTGCCTTGCACCCGAGGGCTTTCACGGTTCTTGTGCCTTGTGCATCTGCGCGACAATGGAGTAGAGGAGAGGCCGAACCAAGCACCTGCGCGCCTTGAAGAGGAAGTGAAGACCGAGGCAGTGCCTGGTGTGTGTGCAAAATAAGAAGGCCACCACAACTTGTGTGTGCAAGACAAGTGGAAGTGCCTTTGGCTAAGTGTGTGCACAAAGAAGGAATTGGCCGAGGCTTGCACAAAGAACTACACCAAGATTTGTGTGTGTGCAAAGGAGAAAGGCCATTACATACCTATGCCTTGTGTGTGCACACTTTGAAGAACAAATTAAAAGAACAAATTGTGTGTGCAAATTAAAGAAGTGGCTGAAGGCTATGTGTGTGCACAAGAAGTGTGTGCTCACTTAGAAGAAGAGGAGAAGACCCACACAAAGTACAACACACTGTTAAGTGTGTAAAAAAATAGAATTAAGTGTGTGAAGATTGTGAAGAAGGTGTGTGCTATAATTGACTACACCCTTTGTGGGTTTATTGCACCAAGAGAAGAAGAAGGGGAGTGCATGCATGCATGCATGCACGTGCACATGTGAATAGAGCCAAATCAGTGGTGTGCAATTGAGTTATCCAAGACAGAAGATCTTGAAGAATATTGAGAGGCCATGCAGTCAGTGCATGAGGAAGCAGAGATGCCATGCACTCAGTGCATGAAGTTGTTCTGATGTGAGACTGGACCAGGATGAAGTGAATGATATTGTTTGTCTGAGTTTTTCAGTAATTGAGAAGACCCTGATCAACAGAAGTGATCAGAAGTTGTGAGCAAGACCAACAGACCTTAATAGAGGCTGTTGAAGATTCTTGAAGAGAGAAGCCAGGTCATCCTTAGAAGAAGGAGATAAATCCTGAGCAAGACGAGAAGACATGTTCACCACAAGTGATCAGAAGAAGAGCAAGGCCAGCATTCTTTATCCCAGACTGCTGAAGATACTTGAAGAAGCTTAAAGTGAAGAAGAGCTACTCGTGCGACTCGAGGAGCCAAGAGAAGACCCTGTGGGACTCAGGGAGAAGAAGTCTTCAGTGGGATTCTGGAGCAGGCCAGTGGGACTCTGGTAACACTGTGGGATGCAGTATAAAGACCCTCCTGTGGGACTCAGGAGAGATACAGTGGGAAGCTGTATCGACCATTGTAATTCTAACAAGTTATAATGGGAGAATCCATGCTGGGAGATCATGGCAAGGATTTAGGCCTTTGGTGTCGAACCTTGTAAATCCTTGTGTCATGTGCCTTTTCATTACTGCATCATTCGGGAAAGGTTGAGAGATACAAGAAGAGTGGATCGAGTCTTTAACCAGCCATAGAGGTTTAATTGATAAAGAATCAATTAGTAAAAAGTTTTAAGGGATCACTGATTCACCCCCTCCCCCTCTCAGTGATTCACACTGATCTGGGCACTTCAAGTGGTATCAGAGGGAGGTTTCCTCTAAAAGATCCAAGAGAGTCTTTATGGAGTGCAAATTTGAGGAAATGAGTGACCAGCCTCAAATGGAGATATCTTCCAAGACTCAGAAAAATAGAAAGAAGAAACAGGCAAAGAAGATGAAGAAGAAGGTTGTTGCAATCAGAGAAACTCCTTCTATAGAAAGAAATGTGAAAGTCACATCAGATGACAATTCCTTTTATCATTCTTCTGATGAAGCCTGCTCTAGCTGTGATGAAGATGGAAGGAAAAATGATCTTCTAAATGCAATCAAATATCTTCAGAAGATAGTCCCCAAGGAAGTGGCAATGTGTATAGCTACAGGCCTCCTTGATCTTCAAGAAGAAAAATTACAGCTAGAAGATGAAGCCAATTCTCTGGAAGCCCAATTGGCTAAAAGGGTTGGCATAACCAAAACTCTCAGAAAGCTGCTGAAGGCTAAAGATGAAACCGTTTCTCTTTGCAATGAAAGATATGAAGACACTGCTGAAGAATTGAAAAGAATCCTTTCTGAGAAAGAATTCTTTAAGACAATGGTCCAAGAAGTTTTCCATGCACTGGAAAAGAGGCACAAAGTTTCAATGAATGTCAGAGATGCTCAACTTGAAGACAAAGTAAACAGGGTGAAGGAGCTTGACAACTCATTGCATGAAATAAAGAAGGTGCATGAAGACCAGATAAAGCAGCTGGAAGAGAAATGGGAAGGAATGATAAGAACTATTGAGGATGAGAAGAACTCCCTCAATATGAAATGCATAGAACTGGAGGTGATATTGAAAAATCAGCAATCACCCAAAGCCAAAGCCTCCCAGTCAGTTGAAAGGAGAAATGTTTCTACTCAAGTATGCATTGAGCAGGATGATTCTAAAAGAAAGACATCCTCTAATGAAAGGGCAACATCTTCTAAAAAGAAGGTAACATCCATACCATCTTGTACTCATACTTCTAAAAGTGTTTCTACTAAAAGTGCAGGATGGAAGAATAAATCCAAACAAGTATGGATGAAGACATTGAAGAAAGAATGCTCTCCTGAAACAACACAGCAAGCCAAGAAAAGTACCCAACAATCAGAAGGACTGAAGAGGTCAAGATTTGTGGGTCAGTTTTGGTGTTGTAACAAGTATGGGCATTGTACAAAGGATTGTTGGTACAATCCACTGAATGCCAAAGCACAGAGGAAGCCCATGCCAAGGGGGAGCAAGCCAGAAGGAAGGAAGCAACATTCACAGGTCCAGAGACATCTGTTTACTGCAAATAGATTTGGATTACTTGACAACATCTGGGATGGTTTCAAAAGTGGTCAAAGAGTTGATACATATCAATCTCCGAATGTATCCGAAGCTGGAATGAAGAGAAGATCACTGAACCTGGCTAAGAGAGATTCCTTGGGAAGCAAGCAGAAGAAAGTGGAAGATGCTCCCAAGGAGAGTTTGAAGAATGAAGAGAAGTCCTTGGAATTGAAATCCAAGAAGGGTGATGCATCCAGAAGGACCACCAAGAAATGCTTCTACTGTGGGAAGAAAGGACATATCATGGATCTTTGTAAAGAAGCCATGAAATTAAATAGAAGCAGACTAGACTCAAAAAGACAATCAATCCAGAAGAAGAAGAAGGGATTGATTGAAAACAAGTTGCCTAAGAAAGGTAGCTTGACAGCATCTAAGGAACCATGTGGTACTTCCAGAACTGGGGCCACTCTTCCAAATGATTTACTTGTCATATGGCCACATCAGTTGCAACTTGCCAGAGAACTACAAAGAGTTGAAGATGAAGCTCTGGCAATTGCTAAAGCAAAAGGGAAGAAGAAGGTTTCACATGAAGATGTTTTGAGAACCACACCAGCACAATCATCAATGAAGATCAAATGTGCAAGTGTAAAGACTGGTGAAAATGGGACATCTCGGTTGAGAGAATCTTCTAAACCTTGTTGTTCACATTGATGAACCAAGGAGGTTCCATCTTATTCCCTTATACTCTTGGTATATACATGTGCTAACATTGCAGGGAATTGAAGATGATGATCATTCTCATCTGGAGGATGGTTTGGACAGAACAGAGTGCACCCCTTGAGGGGGAGCAAATCTGAAGAAGATGATGTTCTGAGATTAATATCATCTTAAGAAAATGGATGAACGGGGGAGCTTTATCTTTGCACTGAACTTTCTAATGAGTTTTGTGGAGTATGTGCAGGATTTAGCAATTCATTGAATATCTGAACCCCTTAGCATGATCTCACATGTTTACAGTGAATGTGGACAACATTGAGTTCCTTGGTTACATCACTCTTGTTTTCTGCACCGGGTTAGCCCAAGTAGACTTAGAGTTGATTTACTAAAGGTTCTTTGCTAAAGAGAACATGTGGCATCATCCCTCTCTTAGTGATTTTTAAAGAAGATGCTATTAGAAGGGAGGAAGAGTTTTTTTTTTGAAAGAGAACCACACCACACCTTTGCATTTTATTGCCAATAAGGGGGAGAAAATATTGGCACACATATTGACCCATTCATATGTGCTGAAGGAGTGTATTGACAAAAAATACAAAGGGGGAGATTGAAGTGCACTGTGTTGCATTTGTTGTCAATGAGGCATGAAGTTGTCTTGGAATGAATGGAAGTTAAGGAATGTCACGATGTGAATGAAAAAGGTTGTGATGGTGTTGGTGATGAATGGAGAATGGCCATGGTACTAAGATGCGTGTCACTTAGGAGATTCACTAAGTGGCATAGGAGATGTGGTTGAAACATTCTCTAGCAATATCATACGATTGTTGAGCTGCTCTTTAAAGTTCAAAGAACTTGTATCCTGATGATACAAAGTCACAACAATAATTGAAGACCATGCATTGTATTGACAATTCATGAGGAGTTGAAGTGATCCATCCACAATCACTAAGTGGATGATGTGCATTAATGAAGTCCATGCACTATCACTTAGTGCATGTGAACGTGAAGATGATCCAATTGATCTCTGATTAGATCAATAAAGAACATTGAAGATTATAAGTGATTCCGGAGTTCGATTGATGAAGATGAACCTTCGGGAATTCGATATCCTAAGTGAAGATCATATGAGAGGAGGATTGATGAATTCCTAAGAAGAAGAGAGAAGAAATGGCTTAGAGGAGAATGGCTTGGAAGTAGTGGCTTGGCATTTGGTACTTAGTAACTTTGTTTTTACACAAAGGCTAGGTTCTACACTTAAGCAAAAAATTGGCCAGCCAAGGCACCTTGAGGGTTCAACCCCAAGGCATGGGTGCTAGGGCACCACGCCCATGGGGGAACTCGTGGGGCGAGCCAGGGCGGCAGGGCGCGCACCCGTAGGACACCGCATGGGCGCCTGGGGCACGCCCGGAGGAGCGCAGCAGGGGCCGTGTATAAGCCCCCGAGGGCACGCGGTGGTGAAGCCCGCGCACCCGAGGAAGCATAGTGGGCGCCAGTAGCGCGCCCGTAGGGAGCAGAGAGTGGGCGCAGAGCGCGCCCGCAGGGAGAACACGGTGCGGGGCGGCACCGTGGAGGGAGAAGTTCAACTGAAGTGAGGATGGGAGCGGAACTTTGATAAACCGCGGAAAAACTGGTCGCGGCTTCGATGTGGGATGCGGAATTTTTCCGCAGAGCGAATCCCAGCCGCTCATCTGATCTCGCGGACGATCGGCGCCGCTCATCTAATCTGTCGCGCTCCCGATCTGATCCAAGCCGTTGAAGGTTTTTGATCACCGCATCAAACGGCCCAGCGTCCGTCTTCAACCTCGAGCATAGCCGCTGCCACCCGCGAGCTTCCTTCGAACCAGAGACCTCCCCGAGGATAGAAATGGAGTGTCCGACCACCTCCGGCCAATCTAATTGGTCCAACGAGTTCGTCTGGCCACACTGAACACAATCATGCCTAAAAATGACCATGCATGCAATGTTTAAAAGAATTCGAAGTTCGGCCGAGGCAAACCAAAGGTGCCGAGGCCACCTGTGTTCGTGGTATGCATAGACAAGTATTAAAGAGGCCATGCATTCGTTCTAAAATGCATGCACGTGAAGGAGGAAAATAAAAGGGAAATCCGCGATGAAACAGCGAAGGAAAACAAGATTTGGAGAAAATCTTGAAGATCCGAAATCTTCGGTGATTCGAGATTTATCACGCGGATGGACTGAGGCATTCCTCTTCCTATAAAAGGAGAGCCCGAGGCCTTGGAGGGCTTGCTGAAGTTTTATTGAAAACCCGAAGTCCCGCGGAGCACTTTGTGCCTCGCGAAGCTGAAGCCCCGCGCAACCCACTTGCGCGGCTGTGTTCCTTTTGTGCACTCCTTGCACGAAAGAAGAAAGGGAGTACCCTGTGCGCCTTCCTTGCGCGACAGGAAGACCCGCGGCCGCATCCTTGCGCGCCCGTGGTTGTCACCCTCTCTGCTTGCGAATTTGCGCGACAGGAGGAAGCACCCCGCGGTTGCTCTTGCACCCTAGGCCTTGCACGGCTGCCTTGCACCCGAGGGCTTGCACGGTTCTTGTGCCTTGTGCATCTGCGCGACAATGGAGTAGAGGAGAGTCCTAACCAAGCACCTGCGCGCCTTGAAGAGGAAGTGAAGACTGAGGCAGTGCCTGGTGTGTGTGCAAAATAAGAAGGCCACCACAACTTGTGTGTGCAAGACAAGTGGAAGTGCCTTTGGCTAAGTGTGTGCACAAAGAAGGAATTGGACGAGGCTTGCACAAAGAACTACACCAAGATTTGTGTGTGTGCAAAGGAGGAAGGCCATTACATACCTATGCCTTGTGTGTGCACACTTTAAAGAACAAATTAAAAGAACAAATTGTGTGTGCAAATTAAAGAAGTGGTTGAAGGCTATGTGTGTGCACAAGAAGTGTGTGCTCACTTAAAAGAAGAGGAGAAGACCCACACAAAGTACAACACACTGTTAAGTGTGTAAACAAATAGAATTAAGTGTGTGAAGATTGTGAAGAAGGTGTGTGCTATAATTGACTACACCCTTTGTGGGTTTATTGCACCAAGAGAAGAAGAAGGGGAGTGCATGCATGCATGCATGCACGTGCACACGTGAATAGAGCCAAATCAGTGGTGTGCAATTGAGTTGTCCAAGACAAAAGATCTTGAAGAATATTGAGAGGACATGCAGTCAGTGCATGAGGAAGCAGAGATGCCATGCACTCAGTGCATGAAGTTGTTCTGATGTGAGACTGGACAAGGCTGAAGTGAATGATATTTTTTGTCTGAGTTTTTCAGTAATTGAGAAGACCCTGATCAACAGAAGTGATCAGAAGTTGTGAGCAAGACCAACAGACCTTAACAGAGGCTGTTGAAGATTCTTGAAGAGAGAAGCCAGTTCATCATTAGAAGAAGGAGATAAATCCTGAGCAAGACGAGAAGACCTGTTCACCACAAGTGATCATAAGAAGAGCAAGGCCAGCAGTCTTTATCCCAGACTGCTGAAGATACTTGAAGAAGCTTAAAGTGAAGAAGAGCTACTCGTGCGACTCGAGGAGCCAAGATAAGACCCTGTGGGACTCAGGGAGAAGAAGTCTTCAGTGGGATTCTGGAGCAGGCCAGTGGGACTCTGGTAACACTGTGGGACGCAGTATAAAGACCCTCCTGTGGGACTCAGGAGAGATACGGTGGGAAGCTGTATCGACCATTGTAATTCTAACAAGTTATAATGGGAGAATCCATGCTGGGAGAGCATGGCAAGGATGTAGGCCTTTGGTGCCGAACCTTGTAAATCCTTGTGTCCTGTGCCTTTTCATTACTGCATCATTCGGGAAAGGTTGAGAGATACAAGAAGAGTGGATCGAGGCTTTAACCAGCCATAGAGGTTTAATTGATAAAGAATCAATTAGTAAAAAGTTTTAAGGGATCACTGATTCACCCCCTCCCCCTCTCAGTGATTCACACTGATCTGGGCACTTCATAATTAACCATAAAACCTTTCTTATGTAATATTAATTTTGCAAAAAAATAAATAATTATTATTTTGTATTTTTTAGCTAAATAATATGAAACGTCGTCTGAAACTGTAAGAAAAATATATATCAAGTTCTTCTTAAAAAAATTATTTATAAATATTCTTTCAAATATCATGTTCAAATTATTTTGAAAACCAATCACAGTAAGATAGAGTGCTCAAGTACTTCAAGTTCAGAAGAAAATATTTCTCACAAAGGGTTAAAAGGTAATCCTTTTGATTTAGAAAATTATGTTTTATAAGTTAAGGATTATTTTGGAAAATATTTTGAAATAAATAAAGAAGCTCATGGTTCTGAATAACTGAAAGTATCTTCATCTCAAATGTCTTAAGAAAATATTTTGTTTAGAGTTATCACCTTGAATGAAGAGAAAGTGATGTTTCAAGGTTATCTAAAAATGTATGCAAAGTCGTATGAAGAATTATAAAAATAATAACTATCAAAAATGGATTTTTATTTATTACAAAGGGAATATTAGTATGTGAAATATAGTTTGATCTCAAAAGAATACTTTGAATAATTTAAATTATAAATTCTATTTAAGATAGAGTTACTGAGAAAATAATCTGTTACTAAAAAAGATCTTGAGAAGATGAAATTGTTATTGGTTGAACAGAGTTTGTTTTCTACATATCAAAGAATATCAGATGTTCAAAACAGATTAGAATAACTTCCAAGGGTTTTATATTCTTTAAGTGAAATTGTTAGAAGTTTGAAGAGTTCATATGAATCATCTATTCCTTATGAACACTCTAATTTTATTTATTGGAAGTCAATTTTATATATACTATTTTTTACTGTGTGCTATAAGTTATTTCATAATTTCTTTTTAAATTTTTATAGTTTTTATCATACATAAGAATATGCTTAATATTTTTATTATCTAATTACAAAAAATATTCTATTACAGTAAGTAATAAATACTATTTTAAGTATAACTTGTGCAAATACTAGTTAAACGTATTTTATTCCTTGGAAATTTTTTAATTCATTGAATATATAATATACTATGAATTAAATGGTAGTATTATAAAATGATCATTTTATTCATTAAAAATTATAGTTATATACTCTTTAATGAATATTTTATATCTTTTTAAAGAAGCATGAATTTAAGGGGATTTTATTTTACTACATTTTACTCTTATATTTTTCATGTCACTAAAAGGGGGAGAAGTTTATAGTTTTATTTTACATGTTTTAAATCATGAGGGAGAAGGTGGAGAAGTTTATATATGGATAAATTAAAAAATTTATCTAAGATATAAGAAAAAAATTATATTTATGAAAAAAATTACAATGGGATAAAGGGGGAGAAATTTATTTATATAGATATGAATTTTTGAAATATTTTTGTTATTGGTTGTGAAAATTTATTCTTCTAAAAATTATTTTTAAAATTTTATGAATTATGTTATGGGTTTTTTTATCATCAAAAATGGGGTTTATTAAAATATGTTAATTCAATAATTTCATTAATTTATTTTTAGTTTTGATGCTCACAAACACTCACATTTATGTTACTAATGAATTTTATTTTATGTCAACTTTAGAAAGATAATATTCATTAGAATATTTATTCAAGAAATATATAAAATTCATTGATCTGTGGGAAATATTTGTTAAAATATTCAGGATGTGTTATTCTGGAAATATTGTTCATAAAATATGTTTATAAGCATAACATACGGTTCAGCGGCTATACATTTTAAATAGAATGTACAGATATTATACTCTATGATGTTTGAAAAGTATAGATAAACAAACATACATTTGTAAGGAACCCTACATTTGAGGAAACACATATATTGTACATCAACCCTACATTTGTAATCAATTGTACTTTGTCAGCCCTACGTTTGGAATTTTTTCAACACATGAAGGAACCTTGTGATTTCCTATTCAATAATGGGGTTTTAAATCTATGATATTATCTGAGTTTTATGAAATAGTTTTAATGAAAGTAAAGATCTATTAAAAGTTATTTTATGACTGATTCAAAGGCTTGTTATGATTGATTCAAAATCTCATAGTCAACAAAGTGAATCATTTCTACTCTTATGTTAAGTTATAACTCTCTTGAATAATTTTGAATTCAAATATTTATGATTTATTGTGTGATATTTATATATATGGTTTGAAATGTATTTGTTCAACATATGGTATAAATATCGAGACAATCTTCAACAGAAAAAGGGAAGAGATATAAAAATATACATAAGGAAATTTTTTGTTTGAAAAAAATGAGTGTTGTTTCCTTCAGAGCTACACTCTGGAGACCTACATGTTTTGATCTATATGGTCAACTCGCTACTATTGATTTCATTTCTTCTACATCATATTGTTATATATTCTTCTACAATATTGACGATGAATTTTTCAGAGATACATGTTGGAGACATACATGTTTACACATATACCTGGTGTTTTCTCTATTGTTATTTAAAGAAATCATGTGTAATATTGAAGATCTATTTTCTATTTTGTGTTATTGAATATAAATTATATCTATTAGTTGATACTATAATTGTTAAGTTTAAACTATGTTCTCAATCAAATCAAAATCTTTTAATTTATTGGAGTTTTAGCTGCTCAGACTTAGTCATGGTGGGGTTTAGACTACACGAGCTCAGTCGTGGTAAAGTGTCAGCTTATTGTACTAAGCTATGGATTTATTGTTCCTTATAAAAGAAATATAAGACCCTATAAAATTATTTTAATGGTCTAAACTTCTTACACTCAGTTGCTAAGGTCTTATGATAATAGGACCTATCTAGTGAAATCGCCAAACTCGCTAAAAGGGTGTTAGTGAAGCGGACTAATATTTTAGTTTTAAACCACTATATATTGCTATGTTCTTTTAATTGTTTTTTTTTTGTTGCCAAGAAATCTTTAACATAGAAGTAAATGTTCATTATATTACAAGATAGGTTATCTGGATCTTTCAAAGTTTTTGAAAAAACACAATCCCCCCCCCCCCCCCCCGCGCTTTTGTATTTTTCTTCATCATAATGATTCTGACATAACAAATTCCTATAAAGAAAACTTTATTCGGTGGTCCCGAAAGGCCTCTCCCTTTGGATAATTTTATCTTGGGAAAATATGGGGAGGACTTGGCAGCTTTGAAAGGGAAAATTTTGAATTTATGGTAGATTATTTGTGGTCACTTACTTGAGATTTAGAGGTATTATCATTGGATCATTTGTTGTGGAGAGGTAAGCAACTAGATACATAACTGTTTTGGTGTGAATCTTGGTTTTTTGAGATATCCCACCATAGAAGTTACATTTTATTAGGCTAGTCTCTATGAGACAGTCATTCAATCCACTATGTATTATCAACAATGGGAGGTTTTTAATAGAATCTAGTTATCTGATGATGATGATAGATTTTTCTATACAAAATACTCGACAGGCCGCTTCTCTACCAAAGTGTACCTCATTTCATGCCATGCCAATTTATAATGGGGTGAGTATGGAGATAATACCTAGTGTAAGAAACTCCTCATTAAATATAATTTTTCATTCTAGTGTATTAGACACAATATTGTTTTCATGGATGAAAAAGTTAGGAAAATGGGGATGTTTCTAGCATATAAATTCTTTTTCTTCATGAATCCCAATGAATAAATTAATTAACCTATTTTTTAATGGTGGGTGGGATAATTATGTGTGTATTGGAGTGGGTTCAGTGATCTCATCATGCACGGATTTTAGGTGACCACTGAATATGATTTTCTCTAGGTGTGGTTTTAGGGTGTAGGGGAGATCTCTTAGGATAGTAAGGCTCATGATATCCTTTTTCTATAGGTTTATAAATTATATGGACCACCAATAATAATTACCTCCGAGAATGAATTTCGAGTTCATGGTTATCCATCCAGACCTACTCCATATGGCTTGTGGTGGACCTGGGTGTACTATTTAAAAACTGGGAGAACGATCTACCCATGAGGAGGGTGTTGGCTAGGAGTAAAATCATGTCTTCAATTTAAGGGATGCCGAGCCAAGATAGGTTGGTTATATTGAAAGATCCATGTAATGGGTTCAAGATCAATTCTGATAGTTCCAGTTGTCTTGGTCTTATTCAAGGAGGAGGGGTCATTCTCAATCCCAATGGGTCGGTGGTTATTGTCTTTGATTTATTTTTTGGTCATAATGACTCTATTATTATGGAGGATTGGTCCCTTATTAATAGACTCAAAATATTTCTTTCTCTTAATACCAACTTATCAACTGTTGAATCAGACTCCTCATTAATTTTCAACTCCCTTCATAAAAGGTTAACCACACCCTTTTCCATTTTCTACCTTATTCAGAGGTAAAAATGTATCATTAATTGATCAACCATGACTCACACATGACTTCAATGAAATAAAGTAGTGGATTACCAGGATATAAATGGTTCATAAGATTATCCTTGTATGATTCTTTCCAGATTAGTCTTCTTTCTTCTATGTGTGTTAAACTAGTTTGTGTGGATTCCCTTAGGCTACAATGCTTTTTACATCCATGAACTTCAATTTATCTATGTTTTTATATAAAATATTCTCACTTTGGATGGATCTTGTTAAGTTCTCGATAATCAATGTAGACTCGTATTGGTCAATTTTTCTTTGTAAAAAATAGAACAGGTGTACCCTAAGGTGACACACTTCACTGAATGAATATATTTTCTGTATTCTACTAGATTTTCTTATTTAATTATTTAAACTCAATCGGTTCTATTATATATTGAGTCTTGGAAATAGGTGTAGCTCCATTTATGAGTTATATTGAAAAATAAACTTTATTATTTTTTGTAACACCTAGAATCTCTTTAGGAAATACATCTATAAACTTTTTCACAATAGTAATATCTTTGATGTTGAGTTTCTCCCCAATCATCTAAGAAAAACTATCCTTTTGAATATGAATCATCGCCAAAATTATCAATTTAACTTCCAAATGAAGTTCATTTTTTAATAAAATTGATAGGAAATAAAATATTGGTTTTTAATATCATATTTTACTTCCCTTCCTTATAAATTGATGTGGAACTTATTTAAAGAAATTCAATCCATTCCAAGAATAACATTAAATTAAACTAAAGGAATGATGAAAATATTTGCAGGAAACACATTCCTGGAAACTTCAACTAGAGAAGAATCATAGACTTGGGAGGTAATAAACATACCATTAGGGGTTTTTACTATTAACACAATATATATTTGGTACTGTGATACACTTGTAAAATTCATTAGATATAAAATAATGTCTAAATCTCAAATCAAATAAGACATTAGTTGTTTTAAAGTGTATAGAAAGTTTACATTTCACCAAATCATTATCATACCCCTTATCAAAAATAGTGGTCAAATGATATTTCCCTTTTTATATATAATTTGGATGTTTTTCAAATTGATCATCATCATTGACCTTCATATTTGGGCATTGATTATCATAATTCCCATACTAATAGCATTTAAGACACTAGAGTGTGGGTGGTACATTCTATGGAGCTTTATATCTATTAAAATCATTATATAACTGATTCCCATCACTTTGGTATTCAATTTATCGATGACCCTCCTTTCCACACTTTAAAGATTTATTAGTTCTCTGAAGACAATTTCATACATGTTTCGTTCCACATTTTGAGCATAATGGAAATATCATCTTCTTCTCTCTATGGATTTTTTTAATTTCATTTGAATTCCATTTTTATTTTCCTATAAAAACCATGATATTGATATGTAAATCCAATCTCCATATCCACATCTATATCTCATAAAATGATTTATTTTTAGCTACTAAAGTCTCTTATGGATAACTCCATTTGGATACTTGGTTTTAATCCACTGAAGAATCAATCAACCTTACTTTCAGGTTGGATGATAATATTATAAGTGTGCATCACAAGTATGGTTAAATTTTAATTAAATTTTCCAAAAAGATTCATCATTTATATACATTAAGTCAGGTAATTATTTATCTATTTTCATACAAATAATATGATTAAATTAATTATTGAAAAATAAGATTCTAAATTATTATCACTCCATGGATTCTTTTCCTTCTTATTCAACCATGTTCTTGATAATATTACACCACCGATCTTCTACTCCTTCAAAACAATAAATAGGTAAAATAAATTTTTCATGATTTAAACACTATATAATATAACATATCTTTCCAGTGGTACTGGTCCATTACTCGATAACTAGTGGATTAGAATACCCACTAAAAAATGTGGTTGTTGCCTCATGAAGGACTCAATATAATTTGGTTCCCTACTTAGATCATTTTCATTCTAAACATGACTCGTATGTTGAGAAAATGTTTTTAGAATAGTAACATGATTTTTTATTCCATCTCCCATAACATACGGTTTCTCAAGTGGAAAATCATTTCATTATCAATCACATTAATAATGAACATGATTCCTTCAGGTTCTAGCTATTGACTAAAACCAAAAAAGAATTGTGTGAGAAACAATATACATGGTAAGAAACTATATAATCATTAAAAAGACTTTATAGGATGTCTAAAATATGACACCTTCTTCTATGATACCTTAGAATTAACCTAGGTCATTCATGATCATTACCAAAAATTTAGGATTTTATCCTATACTTAGATTTATCCCTATGATTATTTCTAAATTTTTCTCATCCTAGTTCCCAAATTTTAATTAAACTTTTTTCTAATACCAACTATTTAGACCCATGTTTTTCATACCTATATATTACTTTTCAAAAAATGAATATTTTGTACTTAATATTTTGATCCACGCCAGAATCATTTAGGTCAAGAATCTTTGGAAACTTAGAGACATGAATAACTAGTTCATAAAATATCTATATCATCTCCCACATATTTCTTCATAACAAGAACCCTTCTTATAAATATTATAGATAATACCTTACTTCATAATCTGGGGAAAGAAACATAAGAAAATGGTGAGAACAAATCCTCAGTAAAGGTAAATAAGGGAGATATGAATGATAAACTAAGAATAACATGAGCATAAGGGTATAATAACAAGAACATAATGTTTGAAAACAATAAACTACATATCAAAGATAATTATCTTAAGATAAGGAATAAATATTGGCAGTTTATAATACATTAATGATAAAGTAATCAAAGAAAATAAACCATGATATCATAATATAGCCATAAGATATGGAATTGTGACATACAAATAAGAATAGAAACTCATTTACTTAGGATCATTTACAAGGATATTATAGTGGAATGGGTTCACTCCATGAACCATTGTAGTATTCAAGGATCACTCCGAAGACTATCATAATGGATAGAGTCTCTTACTAAATTGGGTTCACTCCCCATTCCAGTCCTATTTATCTCATGATATATCAATATCTACCCGATGAATTGAATGGAGATATAGGCCTCACCCATAACATAATGAATATCATACATATTTGTTCCAAAATATCATAAGTCAATCATTATATCAAAAACCATGAAAAATGGGCTTTATAAACATTTCATCATAACATAACCCATGGAAAAGAAATGGTTTTCATAAACATTTCAACATTTCATCAAAAACACAAATCATCAAGAGAAATAATAAAGTTGTTATCCTAATTTCCCCATTAAATAATAAGTAACATTAAAAAAATTATCTTATATGGAAAATGATTTTGAAATATAACTTGGAATAATTCATGGGGAAAATATCATTTCCATTTCAAAATATTTTCTTTTTAAAAAGATGTGAAATTATAAAAGAAAAAAATTCTTTGAAAAGAACATCATAAAATTATAAAGTAATATTTAAAGAAATATTTATATATGTATGTGGGAAAATATGATCATGTTTTATAAGTTAAAAAACTATTCCTTGCATATTTTTGTCAAAAAACTCACAAAATACCCCATTTAGAAAAGGACAAAAAGATTCCTTTCAAATCATTACGTTAAAATTAAAACATGGGTAGAAAGAAATTTTAAAAATCATAGGTTAATGGCTAGAAAATTTTTAAAAACTATTTCAGAAAACATGTGTAATGAAGAGAAAAATTCCCCAGTGTATACTTAAACATAAACAATCTTTAATATTGATGAGATTGTGAAATAAACCCTTACCTCGAGTTCGGATTTCTTTGAAAACACTATAAAATCCTTTATAATTATTTTATATTTATTATAATTTTATACTATATTAATTTTAATAAATATAATTTCATATATGATAAAATTTCAACACCCCCCTTTTATCAATAATTCCTTATTAAAATCATTATTTTTGGGTGTTAATTGTTTTGTTTATCATAATTATATCTATTAAGTAGTTTTGATCCTTTCACATTTATCTATGTTCTATAATATAAATATTATTTATCATGATATAAATATCATATATACATTATATAAATATCTAGAGTCATACATAAAATTTAGATATATAAAAATGAATTACATTGTTATTGAAGACGGTAGGCCATACGTACGCATGAACGTTGTTTTAATTTTTCAATGAATGGAAAAAAATATTAATTTTAATTTTAATTTAAAATATTGTTAGTATACCATATATATCATATATATTCATCAAATTCATCCTCATTACCATCCAAGTAAAATATTAATGAAAAATGAATCACATCACATCATTGAGGTGGTAGTCCACATGTACGCACGAGCGATGTTATCATTTCTCAAAGGATTGGATGGTAAGAAGTTAGAAATGATATTATTATCAAATAAGTATAATTATTTCATTAATATAATATATAAAAATTAAAACTATCATAATACCCATACATAAAATATGGTGTTGAAAAATGAATTGTATCTCTATGTGCAGACAGTAAGTCGTACGTATGCATGAGTGATACTTTCACTTCTCATTTTATGGGAAAGTGGGTGTATAATGGTTTTATCAGAATCATAATAATATTTAATAGTATTTAGGATACTTAATTTATTATTTTATGACACATACCATAGATATATATTATTTGAATTAGATTAGAAAAGAAAGTAATCAGGTAATGTGATTACCTCTTCTTTGAAACAACTCCTTATATCTCCTCTAAAGGGTTATAGGGTTGGTATTTATGGAATACCATAACCTCTATAGTGTGGATAGGAAAGTTCATAAGGTAAATTCTTAGATTTATTTTAAGCTAGAAGGCTCAAATTTTTGTTAATAAGTGAGAGAGGAGGTTCCCTTTTATAATTGAGGTGACCTGAACTTTGGGAATTTATCATAAGATTAAATTATAATAAATTCATTCTCAATGAAAAATGAAAAAAAATCGAAATTTATTTGAAGATAAGGTGTTATAGATTTGTAATACCATCATCTAATATATTTTATACAATTTTTGGTGTAAAAATAAACCTTATCGTTTTGATTAACCCTTAGTTAACCAATTCTAATTTTAACTACGATAACACATTCTTCAATATTAAAGGGTTGAAATTTTAACTTATAGGGATAAAATTGGAACATAAATGGTAAATATATGAAAATTTAAACCATCTCATAACCACATTATATTATTTAGATATTTTTATGATTTTTAATAATTTATTAAAATATTATTTTGATAAAATTTCATTATTGTCAATTTTAACATTATTCATTTAATTTTACATTAAATAAATAAAAGAAAAAGGGAGAATTAGAATATAATACTTTCACACCTACCTATTATTTCCTTTAGATCTAGAAAATTTATTTAAAATTAACTCATTCAAATTATATAACTTTTAATATTTTTAAATTCATTTATTATATTTATTTATTAAATGGAGACATACTTCATGAGAGTTTCATTAAACATTAAGGTCATTATATAATAACTAAATAATAAAAATAATTTTATATCATAAAAATAATTTTATTAAACAAAAAATAAACACTTATATTCATCCATCACTTTTTTCTTTATGTGGAAACATAAAGGTTATTAAAAACAAAGAGAGTGACATTTTGTAATTTTCATTGCTTTAAATAATATATAAGTAATTTTCATGTACAAGTATCCATTAAAAAACATAATTTTGAGCCTGAGTTTTTAAGTTTTTAATTAATTTCATCGAATAAAATTTTTTATGAATAATTATATCCTTATTAATTACTATTAATATAGATTAACCTAATTTACCCTTTACCAAGGTGATAAATTTTACCACGGTAACTATTCTTATTGACTAAAAATAATAAGGCCCTATTTAACAAAATTGAACTGCCAAATTGTAAATATTTAATTAATTTTATCTAATTAAAACCTATAAATCTATAAAATTAGTTTTAAATTTAGTGTGAAAAATGATACAAAATATGTTTTTAGAAAAAAATAGAATTTTAAGCATAAAATTTGATTTATTATTATCATATACATAGAAAAATATTTGTTTTGATTGTTTAAAATAATTTATCAAGTATAAAATATATAAAGTTCATTAAAATCATTCAAAAATTGTGATTAATGTGATTTATTAAGATAAAAATACATTACAGGTATAAAAACTTTTTTCAGAAAAGAATTTATTTTTCTTTCAAATGTTTCTTATTTTCACTTATAATAAATTGATAACCAATGAATTAACTTTATAAATATATAACCATATATTTTTCATAATTTAGATAGTCATATTAATACCCTCTAATCAAACTGCTAGGTGATAACATTAATTTTAAAAAATAATATTTTTATAGTATATTACAGTTTGTTTAAACTTGTTGTTGCAAGGAATGCAAGCTATTTAATAAATAAAATTATTTAAAGATAAATATTTCATAAAAATAATAGTGTGTTATAGAGTGAGTTGAAAATTAAATCTCCATGGAATTATCAGATACAATATATATGGAAGATTTTGGTCAAAGATCTTCTCTTGTATGGTTAATGCCTATCACATCCAAGTATCATATGTTGTTACCAGCACTATTATTGATGTGAAAATTTTAGGGGAACTATAATGTATATAATTTGTGTTTACATTTAATTTTTATTTTATTTTTTATTTTTCATGTCTTTGGGATTGAAAACATGATATTCTGTACAAAATTGGTTGTGTTCCTTGTTAGTGCATAGTTAGTAGTAATAGTGTGCCTAACTGTATGATTGGGGTTGTGGAGAGATAGTGCAATTTTTTATAGTATTTTCATAGTTTTTAGAAATTTATGAGACCTCATAGGGAACCAGGTGACTTAAGGAGGTGAATAAGGGATACCCACATAGTTATCACACAGTTTTGTAAATCATTTTCCAAAACTGGGAAGCTTGCCTAAAATTATTAATAATAGTGTTTTACCTAATTTCTCTGTAGGGTTTTAACTCTCAGTCTAACCTTTATTACCCTAACCCATGTGTAAATCTCTTTTCCTTTCTATATAATATTTCTCTCCCTACCCTTGGTTTTATCCTTGATCCTTGGTCAATTTCATTAAGGTATGTCTTGATTTCTTACAATTCTCTCCTCTTTTTCCCCCATCTCACCTTATTCTTCTATTTCAATGGAGTTTCAAAAACAATAGAGACCAAGGGGTCCAATCCTAGAGTAATGAGTAGGGTTTTATAAAACAAATTTATGGTTTAGGATATTTTTTAACCACTCTTCCAATTTAAAATGGTTGTAGAAAAGGTGAAAATGATCTATCTATTTTTAGGTAGGCATCTCTATATACTCAAACTTTCCTTTATCTTACCTCAGTTATTGAGTTTTTTTTTGGTTTTTTTTTATTTTTTATGTTTGTATTGATTATTTAGGGCTTTTATAATTCTCATTTTTATTTTTTGTAAATTTTTTATAGAATATTTATTTCTTAGTCTTTCATTTTGAAATCATGTGTATGCTTATAAAGTGTTTAATGAAATGAATTCATGAAAACTATGGTTTTTAAATGATATTTACAAGAGAATTTTAGAGAGAATTGTTTTTAAAAATCTTGTTTTTTGGTTATGGTATTTTCTATATGTGATGAATGTGGTTATGGGTGCACATTGGAGGCATTGTGTGTGGGGGTTTTAGGATGGTTGCTACCCTAGACATATTCATGTCCTAGATATATTTCATTGTTGATGTCCTTGAGAGGCCTAGGTTATGTTGTTTTATTTTGTTCTTGTAATTCATCCAAGTGATCCCTGAGTGATTCATAGGCATGGAGAGACCATTCATTCATAACCCACCTTTTTACATATTCATTGGTATTTTTATGGATTGATTTATTTGATTATCATATGATGTTTGGAATTGGGAATACAACTTTTTTTATATACTCTATTGTATTTTATGGATGTACTTCACTTGTTATTCCCTATGGTGTCTTATTTTCAAAAACTAAATTATTTATAAAATTATTTTCAAAAATTTAGTTTTCAAATAATTAGTTTCAATCTAGAATTGTCGGTTTGGATTATGAATGGTGGTATGTAGATTCATATTAATACCATACTTGTATTTTCCTCACACCTTGAATATTCCATTTGGTATATATAGAATTGGTTCTATTTGAAATGAGGAAAGGAAAAAATAGTTTTATATCATAGTATTGAACCTTTTTTCTTATGTGTCATTCATAATAGAAGGTGCTGGTGGCTAAGGGCCACATGGATCTAGTTCAATCTAATCTCTTTGGATCCTTACCTTTTGGTTGTTTTGGTATTTTGGTTATGTATTAGGAAAATTGGATCAAGATATATTTTAGTTTTCATGTTTATGTATCTGATATTTGGATTTATAGTTTTGGTTCTGTTTTAATGCTAATTATGGTTCATTATGATGTTTTTAATATACTCAGTTTGGTACATTTTATATTATTGACATGGTTTATTTGATATCATGGATGTCTAACCCCTGGGTGGGTCATACTACATTTTCAAGGGTAAACCATTCCTATATAGTTATCATTGCTTCCCTAACACTAGTTTCCAACTCGGGTTGACCAGGAACGAGCCTCGGGCCTTATGGAATGTTGAATCAGGTGACATGGTAGGTAGACCTATGATAGTTCATTATAAAATGGTATCAAGGTTACCTCTTGATATTTAGTAAGTATAGTAATATGGAGTAGGATTTTCTGGGCTCGAGTGAGGGTGTAGGAGTGTCTGTGGACAACTATTCCTTATTCCAAACTTTGAGTTAGAAGTGTTCAAGATTTTATATTGGTTTATTTTATTATGAGAAAATTGATGAGTTTTGAAATCTTTTATTCTTCTTGTGTGTTTTGGGATTATTTCCTGAGTTGTTTAATTTTTATTATATTTAAATGAGTTATTTTTTATTGTAATTTTTTATGGTTTTAGAACATGCCTCCCAAAAGGGCCCTTAGATAACCAAGGGAGGAATCCATAGTGAATGTTCCACCATCCAATCCTCTTATGGACTACCAGATTATTGAATCGATATTCAAGAATGTCTTATATCTTGATAGGGGTAGTTATCTAAGGAAATTATATCTAATGGATCATTCCTAAGAGTTCACAAAACATAATCTACCAACGTTTCGAGGTGACCCGGTGCCCTAAGAACTAAAGGAGTGGTTAAAAAATTCTCATTCCTCTAAAACAAGAATATAAGTGGAATTATATATATATATATATATATATATATTGGAGGATCTAAGTTGGGAGGGTGAGACTTATTCATTATTTCCAAGATTCAGGAGGATCTTTATTAGACTGGGTTTAATAAGATGTTTATCCCATAATTTTAACCAGAGACCTTATGAGTTTCGAAGTCAAGGGAGTTTGAAATATTGGAGTAGCATGACTAATCTATAATGAATTATTCCACTCAATTTTACAATCTAGTTAATCATTCACCCATTCTCTTGAAAAAGAATGCTTGAAGGTTTTTCACTATTAGAGGTATGGTTTTCATTTCTTTATGTATGGATTTGGAATTGATTTATTGGTAATGATGAAGTTTTTTGGGACTTCTTAGTTCCTAATATGGACATATTTGACATTATATTTAGCATGGATTGGATATTTAACCTAAACGATCAAATAAAATGATACCATCGAAAGGTTTCACTTATCTCTTCTATGGGAAACACCCATGTGATTCAGGGTAAGGGGGACTCCAATTCAGGTATATCATGCATAATGGGGTTCCCTAATGATTATTTTTGGTTTCCACCCTTAGGTTAAGTAGACTTAACAATAAAATTACTACTTGGGATGGGACCTATATTCTTTCAATATTATATAAGGTAAAGGGTTCATACACCCTAGTGTGTCACTGTGGGAATCACTACTTCTTTTTAAAAAGAATTCAGGTAGAATAATCCTTCCAAATCATTTTTTTCATTTTCAATAAACCAATTTCAGGGAAAAAGTGGGAACCCTCACAATATCCAATACACATTCCATCGGGTAAACTGATCACAGGTTCAAAAATCAAAAACCAAAACACACTTTTCAGCGGCAAAGTGACCACAGATTCAAAATTCAAAAACCTAAGAACAAACAAACAAAACAGAAAGTAGTCGAAAAGTCACGTTAACAGCACCCCGCAAATCACGTGATCCGCCCAAGTAATCCTGTAATAAAAGAATTCACGACAAGACCACTGCACCATTCACTGCTTCGCCATCATCACATACCATCGTCACCAACACGTCACCGTCGTCCACCCTCGACGCCGGCAAAAAAATCGATCTAACAGGCAGGGTAAAAAAGCTCACTGAGATCACCTGAACCAACCAGCATCATCCAAAAGTTGCAAGGAGAAACGCCACCAAGAACCAAAAGGGGAGAAGCCAATGCGAGACGCGTCTCCTGAAAACCAAAGGCCACTCGAACAACACATCCCAAAAAATCCATGGAGACCTCTCCACCAGACCGACTGGGAAGGGAGCATTGGACTATGATTCCAGGGCAGAGTTGGCGGACAAAGGCCTCGGCGGAGGACGATGCCTGCACACGAACTTCATCCCTTTCTTCAGATTCCCCTACTACCAACAAACCAGAATAAAAAAAGCCAAAGAAACAATTCCTCCCCGTAGAAGAATCCCAGCATCACATCGAGTAACTCCAATCGAAAACCCTCACTTCCAGAACGAAACCTTAAGAGATGATCAAAAAACTGAAATCATCGGCGATAAGAAACCCCACAAAATAGAGAACCTAATAGGGGAGAGAAAAGAAGAAAACGATTCCAATTAGGAGCAAGACCTGAGACCGCCACAACCCCCTATAAGAAGGGTAAGGAGAGAACAAGACTAGAAGAAGAAAAGGGGGTCCAAGTGAAGCAAAGGGCGCAAATCCGAGAACGAAATAGAAACATGGGGGAAGAAGAAAACAAGACAGGGAAGAGAGGACAAGGCCGGTGAAGTGAGGTATCGTCACCGAACGGGGGACCAGGAAACCTGAAGTGGAAGGAGGTGAAGCAGAAACGCTGAGAGCATTGGGAGCGTCGGGCGAATACAGGGCCATCAATGTTACCAATTTAGGTAGAATAATCATCTCTACATTTACTACCATAATCTAAATGTTGTGAGGATAAAAAATAAGTAATCAATGAATCATATCAATTACTTATTTGATCATATGATGGGTGATCAGTTGTTTTATAAGATTGACCTCTGGTCAGGGTACCACCAGTTGAGGGAGAGGGAGGAAGAAATTCCTAGGACCACCGTACATAGCTAATTTAGGAATTTTGAGTATCTTTATATATCCCTCAATATCACTAAAACCTCATGTATCTTTAAGGAATTAATGAATCATATTTTTCATTGGTTCCTTGACTCCTTTATTATAATAATATTTGATGATATTTTGGTTTACTCCAAGATAATTGAGGAGCATGAGGACAATTTAGAGGTTTTTTTGGGAACATTAAGGGACCACTGCTTATATAAGAATTTTTCAAGTGCCAATTATGGATCTAATGTGGGAAATTATTTATTAATGTGGTATCTTGAAGAGTAATTTTAGTGGGGAAAAGATTATGCAGGCAATGATATATTGGGAGATACCCAAAAACATATTTTATATCATGATTTTATTATGCCTGATTGGATATTACATGTACTTTATGTGAGATTTCTCCAGTATATCATCTCTATTGATAGCTTTTACAAAAAATAGTGTGAATTTTGTTTTGAATTAGGAATGTTACAAGTTATTTTAGTAGCTAAATGTGATACAAACTTCATATCCTATATTGATTCTTCCAGAACCAAGTAGAGGTTACATTGTGTATTGTGTTGCCTTTGGTAAGGTTTTGGGGTGTGTTTTGATGCAGGGAGATAATTTGGTATCATATGGATTGCATCAGTTTCACCATCATTAAAAGAACTACTCCACCCATTAACTTGAATTAGAAGAGGTGATTCATGATCTAAAAGCATGTAACAACTACTTAATTATAAATAAATTCATTATATACTCATATCAAAAAAAACCTAAAGTATATATTTATTCAATGATATCTAAATTTTAGGATGAAATGGTAGGTAGAGTGCCTTTTTAAATTCAATTTTGACATGGAATAAAATCTAGTAAAGTCCAATGTGGGAGTCGATATGATGAGTAAGAAATTTATAACTAAAACAATGAAATATTCTAGAGAATAATTAGTTCTAATGATCTTGTTTACTGAGCTTCATTTGGAGATGGAATAATTGGATGAGAATGTAGTCTTGACTAGTACCCAAGTCACTTCCTCCCTCAATGAGTAGGTATGTCTTGATTATGTTTAGGATCTATATTTTCAATGGATAATCAGTTCATTAAATGGTGGGAAGACCTTGGATGATTTATCTCAGCAACCCAATAGTACACTTCATTTTCAAAAGTAGTTGGTAGTCCCCTCGGATTTGAGACAAGACATAATGAGTGGTGGTCACCACTACAATTAGTCCCTTAACCAAGGATTTACCAATATTTTTTATTGATTAAAATTCCAATATTGGTTTATTAGTATGAAATAAGTAGTAGTGGACTTCATATATTAATGTATCACTATTCATAGAATCAAAGCTATATATATGAATTTGTTTAGGTTGTAACTACCTCTCCAAATCCTATAATGGAAATGTGATGAAATATCCATGTAATTTTCTTATCATCTTTCTATGGTCCCCGAGTATGAAAGACGAAGTTTTTGTAGTCATTGACCAATTAATAAAATAAAATAATTTTATCCCCATTAATGAATTTAATTAGGTGGAACACCTTGGATGTCTTTATATCCAAGAGTTTATTCAACCTCATGGAGTGCATTCAGTAATTATTTTGGACTAAGGTTCATGGTTCACATCTTATTTTTAGAAGGGAATTGTGGAGGATTTTTGGTCTTAGTTAAAATTGATTACATCCTTCCACTCATAGACTGATGTGAAAATAGAGAAAATAATACATATTCTAATGGATATGCTCTATACTTGTGTCATTGGCTTCAGTGGCTCATGGGAGAAGCACTTACCATTGGCTGATTTATCTTATAATAATATATATTAGTCTTTGATTAAGATTACTCCCTTCATAGCTTTATATGGAAGTTTTTTCCGGTCCCCTCTTTACTGGTCTGAGTTGGATGAGTACTCATCGTTCGAACCAAGTAACATTCAAGAGACAATGAGTAAGATTGAGCTTATTAAGAAAAGGCTGGATATTTCTTAGATCAAATATAAATCCAACTCTAACTATCATCATCATATAATATATTTTAATGTAGATGGTTGTGTGTTTCTTAAATCATCTCCTTAGCTAGGACACCTTTGTTTGGGGAAATAAGTTAAGCTAATTTCATGTTATATTGGACCTTTTGATATTGACCACTACCTCAAAAGGTGTCAAACCAATTATCCTTTCCAGCATATATTTCCATGATTCGTGGTGTGTTTAAAATGTATCACCTAAATATATTCCATTCAGACTCATCTCAAATAGCATAATTAGAGGGTTTGGTTTTGGAACCTGAAACCTCCATCGTTGAGTAGTCTGTTTGTATCATAGATCATCAGTGAAAAATGATTTAGGGTAAATTTATCCCTCTAGTCTATGTTTTATGGAATAATGGATGATATATAAATGATACTTGGGAGTGATATTCCATGGTGAAGGAGAAATGGAAACCTTTTTACTGAAATTGAATCTTGAGGAATTTCTGGTGGAAGAAAGTGGAATGGTGGGGAAAATTGTGACACCCATTGGGTCACTGGTATATATTTTATTTTCATTTTCAATTCATTTTGAGATTTTTGAGAGTTTATAGGGAGTTTGGATTTAAAATTGGAAATATTGGGGAAAACATGCATCATGGATTGTTATATCGCAGTTAGTGGTAGTCGTTCACATAACTGTGTGATTGGGGTTATGGGGAGACAAATCCATTTTTCAATGTCTTCAAATAGTTTTTCAAACAATGCGGGGCCTTCTAAGGAACAATATTATATATGTAATTAGAGAGTGTTTACTTACATGATTTGTAAAATCATGTATCCAAACTATGTGGCTTTCCCAAAATTGATAAAAAAAATGGGATTTTACCAAATTTCCCTCTATTTGTTTAACTCTCAGCCTACCCTTACTCTCCACCCCCACTCTCTTATGAAAAAATTTCTCCTAGTTACTATAAAATGTAATGGTCTGAACCCTCCTGGTTCATTACTTTGTTAATTTATGGTGTTAGGGCGCCCTAGACCCATCAGTGAGTCGTGAGGGCGGCGGTGTCAGTGGTAGGGTGTCCCTATGGTGTCACCCATCGGTGTCAACGATCGGTCTCACCAATCGGTGTATCCCCAATCGGTCTCATTGATTGGTGTCCTTGATCAGTGAGCCACCGATCAATGTTTCCCAGATTAGTGGGTCATCAATCGATGTGTCCCCAATCAGTGAGTATCTAATCGGTGTGTCCCCGATTGGTGAATCTTCGATCGGTGTGTCCCCGATCAGTGCCATAGGGTTGTTGGGGGTTTCTTTCCCCAGTTTATCATAATGATTCCTTTAAGGATTAATGCCTCTTTAAATTGGTTTGAGTTTATTGTTTTTAAATACCATAAATGATGCTCTAGATCTCTAGGAGTGGGAGACCCTCCACTGACCCAAACTTTGTGTCTATGTTACTCTTTTTTCCTTTGTGTCACCCTTTTTATTGTACTTTTCATCGTTACCCCTATTACATGGTTTTTTCCTGTTTAAAGGAAACCATTTAACTCACTTCTATTATCCCCACCATATCTGAGGAGTATCATTAAATTTTATTAATTCCATTGTGTGGAATCACCCAATTGCATAGGGAAACCCCAATCCTCCTTTAATGTCATCCAAGTTTTCATATCCCGTAACTCCAGGATCTTGCCTTTTATCGCACGGAGTTTCTTTATTCTTCTTGGATAGTCTTTTTCCCTTTACATGGTGTGTTTGGATTCCCTCTTCACGAGGCTAGTTGTATGCCCATGCTGGAGCCTTTCCTACCCACTCTTAGAGTCCTTGGAGTTCCTCCCCTGTAAGTTACACATCCCATGTTTTTTGCGTGAGGAGGAAACGTCGATCCTTGATCAACCAAGTAGGGATTCTTCCTCCATATCTATTTACTATGCATCATGCGGGGTGGGTATGATGATATTTCCTTCAGATGTAGATGAGACCAAATTTAACAAAGATAACAAATGAACCTTTAAAGAATGAAGGGGTGGGAATGATGATGTTGCTGTTGTGTTATACCTTTGTTGTTATATTATGAATTTTATGGACTTTTTCCCACTGGAAATTGTGGTTGTTGGTGTTCTTTCATTTCATACTAATGAACCTCTATTTTCTGGATAATTCTATGATTGTATTGTTATAACATTGAAACTAGTTAATCGCGTAAACTCGGTTGATTAAATGGATTACCAATGAATAAGAATCCTTTTGTGGTCACCCCGGTTAACCAAACAGAAATATGGATCTAAATGAATGGTGTTTTTAAATCTAAAAATTCACCTACTCTATTCTGGTGATATGTGTGGTTTTTCTTCTTGATGCTTGTGGGGTGACGTGGATGCGGATGGGATCCCCTATTGTGCAGCTGTTGGTTTGTGGATATGAGGTCGTGTGGGGCCGTATGTTGGGGCTTGGTCTGGTTCCAGTACTTTGAGGTATCTCATGGATCACTTTTGTTGTTTTGACTTTACAAGTGAACTGGGTGTGAATTCTTAAATTAATGCTTGGCTATTTTTCCTTCCTTTACTTGTGGTTATGCATGTTAGTTTCCCAGTAGTGAAGAATTATTTAAATGGAATCACTTAAATATGATAACAAGAATGGTTTTAATGGGGAATTATTTCTTGGAATGATTTGTGACTTGGTTGTGGTCATTGTGGATTTTATAAACGAATATTAATGAGGGTGTTTGTGTGTGAGATGGTTTTGGAACCCCTAGGTTAGATGAGTGATTTTTTACATATATATATAATTTAGTTCTTCTGTTTCTTATTCGTGCCCCACCCAAGTTGAGCACTTTGTGATGAACACCCTCATTTCTTAGGGGAGGGAGTTTTTCCCAACACTCCTATGAGTGGCTAGTTATTAGCTCCTTTTCTTCTCCCTTTATTGACTAACCCAAGACTCTTCGGGCAGGCTGTGACGGCCTAAGGTCCATTATAGCCCAAGATTCTTCAAGTAGGGTAGTTGTGGTGGTTAGCCCAGGTGTGTGTGGGAAGTTTGTTTCCCAAGTGTCTTTGGGATGAGGCTCAAGTATCTTCGGCCATAGAGGTAGTTTATCTGACCCAGGTGTCTTCGGGCGTGGTGGTGGTTGTTGTGGACCAGGTTTCTATAGGTTGGTATGTGTTTGGTTTTTTTGGCCCAGGTGTCTACAGGTGGTATGCATGGTTGTGGTGGCCCAAAAGGTTGTTGTTTGGGAGGTAATGGGATAGCGGTGAGAATGGCAGGGGAGGTCTGATGTGTAGTATGTTTTAAATAACCAGTGCCAAAATAGTGCGGGGTACCCAAATGTCAATGTTCTATTACTATTACTTTACCTGACTTGTTTTATTTGGGGAGAGTGCCTTAGTGAGGCTGGGTTGATAGTTTTCCTTGCTTGGTGTTTTGGTTCTCTCTATTTTCTCAAAAGGAATTATAATTCCTCCCCACTTGTACATGAGAGCATTTGGTTTCCCCTACTTATTATACCTGTATACTCACCCTACATATATAAAAACTACTTTCAGGTTTCCAGGAGGACTTCAAAGATTGTGTCGGACCCTATTAGCTCGGACTTCGGGACTGTTGATGTTGCTTCTTTTCTTTTCTTTTGGTACTTACCTTTTGAGTTTTCTTGTACCTTGTACCACTTTATTTAGAACATGCATATGGGAATGGATTTTTTTTTACTTTACTTTTAGCTTTATTTTTGGAGTTTTTGGGTTTTTACCATTATATCTCTCGGTCCAACAAAATAAAAAGGTTAATGCCTTCCATATTACATGTGATTATATACCATTGGTTTTAGTTGCCACTCTACATCCTATTGAAGGCGGGACTCGGGGGGGGTCATTATCTCTCCTTCAACTTGAGGAAGGAAGGGTCTGGCAGTTTGTTATCCCTTCCCTCATCTCGGTGAAGGCGGGTTGTGACAGAATGGTATCAGAGGTTGTGGCAAGGTTCCTGGTGTGTCCGTAGGTGAAGGAACAACACCATGTCCCTGGAGGTTTTTTAAAGCCTTTAGATGTCCCAAAGAGGAAGTGGGATGACATCTCGATGGATTTCATCACAGGACTGCCCAGGGTTCAAGGAGGTCACGATGCTATCTGGGTAGTGGTAGACCGGCTGACGAAATCAGCTCACTTCCATGTGATCAAGTAGTCGAGTGCGGTGGATTCTTTAGCACAGAGATATGTTTATGAGTTGGTGTGGTTTCATGGAGTTATTAGGTCCATAGTCTCTGATAGGGATGCATGGTTTACCTCATAAGTCTAGATGGGATTGTAGCATGCTTTTGGAACCTAGCTACACCTTAGCACTGATTTCAAACCCCATACAAATGGGAAGATAGAGCGGACCATCCATATGTTTTAGGATATTCTACAAGAATGTGTTTTGGACTTCGGGGGATAATGGGTACAACACTTTCCTCTGATAGAGTTTTTCGACAACTATAGTTATCACTCTACCATGGGGATGGATTCGTTTGAATCCTTGTAAGGGAGACCGTGTCGCTCACCCATGTGCTGGACAGAGGTCGGGGAAGAAAGTGTTCTTGGTTCGGAGGTGGTACAGAGCACCACAGAGAACTTTCAGCTTATATGAGAGAGTATGAAGGTAGCTCAAGACTGGAAGAAGTCATATGTCGATCGTAGAAGGAGACCCTTGGAATTCGAGTTCGGGGACCACATGTTCTTGAAGGTCTCTACTTGACATGGGCAGGAAAGTTTCGGCAAGGGAAGCAATCTCTCTCCAAGGTTAATCGGGCCTTTCTAAGTGTTGGGGTTTGTTGGTGAGGTGGAATATCAGCTGGAATTTCCACCTCAGTTGGAAATGATCCACGATGTTTTACATATCTCCCATCTTCATCGATATCTACATGATTATTCACATGTCATTGACTGGGGAGAGTTGGATATAGGGGATGATGCTATGTTCTTGTATAGACTAGTGAGGATCGATGATAGAAAGGAGAAAGTGCTTCAAGGACGAACCATCCCTTTGGTTCATGTGTTGTTGAGGCATGGGGGCCTCAAGGAGAGTACTTGGGAGCGAGAAGCTCAGATGCACGCCCAATACCCAGAGCTGTTTTGAGTTTTGTTATGTTTTGTTTCATACTTTATTTTGATGTAGAACTTGACCTTTTTAACTATTAAATGTGTTGTTTTCCTTATTCTATAAATTTTTTGAATGTTCCTAACTATGGGGAGTGGAGGACTTGATCACTAATCAAGACACATTAGGGTTGATGCGATTAAACCCATGCGGGCGAGTCGATGCCACCCAACGAATATAGTATATTGACATGGAGGAAGGGACTCCCTAATCCATATGACTGGATGTTGTGACCTTTGTATGATTGGTTACATGATGGAGAAGTGTTACTAGATGTTGATGAGGTTTACTCCTGAGAGGTATCTTTGAGGTGGTTGTTTGGACCCCTCTCTTTTCTTCAAGTCTAGATTTGATTCTCAAGGATGAGAATAGTTTGAGAGGTATTTGCTATAATGGCTCAGACCCTCATGGTCCAGTACTTTGTCAATTTCTGTAGTTCAGGCACCCTGGACCCATCAGTGAGTCATGAGGGCGGCGGTGTCGATGGCAGGGTGTCACAGTGGTGTCACCCATCGGTGTCACCGATCGGTTTGACCGATCAGTGAGTCTCTAATCAATGAGTCACTGATCGGTATTGTCGATCAGTGTCTCCCCTATTGGTGAGTTTCCAATCGTAGATTCATCGATTGATCTCACTGATCGGCGCCACAATCGATTGGTGCCACGGGGTTGTTAGGAGTTTCTTTCCCCAGTTTCTCGTAATGCTTCCTTTAAGATTTAATGCCTCTTTAAAGTGGTTTGAGGTCATTGTTTCTAAAGACCATAAATGATGTTCTAGATCTCCAGGAGTGGGGAGACCCTAAACTAACCCAAATTGTATGTCGTTGTTACGCATTTTTCCTCTATGTCACCCTTTTTACCATACCTTTCAGCTCTTACCATGTTACGTGGTTTTCCCATGTTTAAAGGAAACCCTTTCACTCACAGCCGTTATCCCCTCCATATCTAAGGATTATCATTAAATATTGTTAATTCCATCATGTGTAACCACCCAACTGCGTGGAGAAACCATGATCTGACTTTAATGTCATTCAAGTTTTCTTATCCCATTACTATAGGATCTTTCCTTTTATTGCATGGAGTTTCTTTCTTCTTCATGGATGGTCTCTTTTCCTTTCCTTGATGCCTTTGGAGTCCCTCTTCCCGAGGCTAGTTGTGCACCCTTGCTAGAGCCTTTCCTACCCATTCTTGGAGTCCTTGTAGTTACTCCCCTACAAGTCGAGCATCCTCAGTTTTTTGCGTGAGGAGGAAATGTCGATCCTTGATCAACAAAGTAGGGATTCTTCCTCCGTCTCTCTTTACTTTGCATCATGTGGGGTGGTTATGATGATGTTTCCTCAGGATACAGATGAAACCAAATTTAACAAAGATAAAAAATGAACCTTTAAAGAGTGATGGGGTGGGAATGATGATGTTGTTTTTGTGTTATGGCTTTGTTTTTATTTTACGAATTGAATGGGATTTTCTCTACTGAAAATTGTGTTCATTGGTGGTCCTTCCTTGCACACTAATGAACCTCTATTTTCAAGATAATTTTTTGATTGGATGGTTGTGAAATGGAAATTGGTTAATCGCGTAAGCTCGGTTTATTAAATGGATGCCCAATTAATAATAATCATTGTGTGGTCACCTTGTTTAACCAAACAGAAAGACGAAACTGAAGGAATGGTGTGTTTAAAACTAAAAAGTCCCTTCCTCTGTTCTGGTGATGTGTGTGGTTGTTTGGATTCATGCTTGTGGGTGATTTGGATGGGGATGGGATCCCTTATTGTGAATTTGTTGGTTTGTGGATATGAGGCCAAGTGGGGTCCTATGTTGGGGCTTGGTTTGGTTCTAGTATGTTGAGGGATCTCACAGATCCCTTTTGTTGTTGTATCTTTACAAGATAATCGGGTGTGAAAGCTTAAATTACTGCTTGGCTATTTTTCCTTGCTTGGCTTCTGGTTATACATGTTAGTTGCCTGGTAGTTAATAATTATTTAAATATAATCACTTGAATATGATAACAAGAATAGTTTTAATGGGGAATTGTTTTCCAGGAATGAGTTGTTACTTGGTTATGGCTATTGAGATTTTTATATATGAATTGTAACGAGGGTGTTTGTGTATGGGATGGTTTTGGAACCCCTAGGTAGGGATTATTTCTTGTTTCCTATATGTATAATTTAGTTCTTATGTTTCTCATTTACTGCCCATCCAAGTTGAGAACTTAGTGTTGGACACCCTCATTTCATAGGAGAGGGTGTTTTTTCCAACACTTCTATGAGTGGCTGGTTATTATCTCCTTTTCTACTCCCTTTCTCAAGTATCCCAAGACTCTTTGGGAAAGTTGTAGTCATCTGAGGTCCATTATAGCCCAAGATTCTTTGGGCAGGGTAGTTGTGGTGGTTGGCCCAAGTGTGTGCGGGAATTATGTTTCCCAAGTGTCTTCAGGATGAGGCCCAGGTATCTTTAGGTGTGGTGGTAGTTTTTCTGGCCCAGGTGTCTTCAAGCGTGGTGATGGTTGTTGTGGCCCAGGAGTCTGTAGGTAGGGATGTGTGTGGTTTTTGTGGCCCATGTGTCTATGGGTGGGATGTGTGGTTGTTGTGGCCCAAAAGGTTGTTGTTGGGGCAGTTGTGGTACTGTGGTGAGAATGGAGGGGGAGGTCTGATGTGTAGGATATTTCTATTTGGGGAGTGTGTTGAGAATGGAGGGGGGGTCTAATGTGACTATTTTGGTAGTGTTCCTTGGTGAGGCTAGGTGGATATTTTTCCTTGCTTGGTGTTTTGGTTATTTCTATTTTTTCACGGGGCATTAGTATGACTCCCCACTTATGTATGAGAGATTTTGATTTTCCCTACTGAGTATACCTATATACTCACAATATGTATATAAAAATTACTTTCAGGGTTCCAGGAGGATTTCGAGGACTATGTCAGACCCTATTAGCTCGGGCGTCGGGACTGTTGACATTGATGATTTTCTTTTCTTTTGGTACTTCCCTTTTGAGTTTTCTTATACCCTGTAGAAATTTATTTGTAACATGCATATGGGAATGGATTTTTTTTCTACTTTACTTCTACCTTTAGTTTTAGAGTATTTTGGGTTTTTACCATTTTATCCCTCGATCCTACTAAATAAAAATGGTAATTCCTTCCATATTACACGTGATTCTATACCCTTGGTTCTAGTTGCCACTCTGGGGACTATTGAAGGTGGGACTCTAGGGTTATTATCATTCCTTCAACGTGAGGAAGGAAGGTTCTGGCATTTTCATGTCCCTTCCCTCATCTTGGTGAAGGTGGGTCCTGACCTAAAATCTTTCCTACCCTCCCCCTTGGTGTTCTCCTTAATCCTTTGTCGGTTTTTTAATGTATGTCTCGATTTCTTGTTGTTTTCATTTTGTTTTCCTCCATCTCTCCTTATTCATCAATTTCCATGGAGTTATGTAAATTCTAGAGACCAAGGGGATGAACCTATAGTCATGAATGTGTTTTTTATGAAACTTATTTGTTTTTTGGAACCTTGATAACCCCCTCTTCCCATTTCTAATTGTTGTAGAAGAAGGACACAATGTATCATCTCTTATGAGGTAAGTATCTCTATGTACTAATAATATTCCTTTATCTTACCATGATAATTGAGGATTCATTTATTTTTTATTCATTTTTTATGATTTGATAGATTACTGGAAATTTTTATACATTTATTGTTGATTTTTTTTGGAAATTGTGGACAAAATAGTGATTTGTTGGGATTTTAATTTTAAAATAATGTATATTCTTATAAATTGTTTGATGAAATTATTTCATGGAAAATATTGTTTTTAAATTTTATTTCAAAGATAATTTTTATTAAAAAAATTGTTTCTTGATTATGGGATCTTTTGTATGTGATGAATATGGTTTTGGGTGAACATGGGACACCTTTTTTGTGGGTTGTTAGATGGGTTCTACCCTAGAATTAGGCATGTTCTAGATTTGGTTCATTATTGATATCCTAGAGAGGCCCAATTAATGTTTCTTTTTATGTTTATTTAGGTTGACTACGTAGTCTCTGAGTGACACCTATAAACCTTGATCCCATTTGTCAAAGATCCCCCTTATTTCACATCTTCTTTGGGATTATTATGGATTACTTTATGTGATTCCCATGTGTTTTTTGGATTTTAGAATATGATTTATTTTTCTTCCCTCTATTGTATTTTATAGATGTACGTATATTTTTATTCCTCGTGATGGATTTTTTTTTAAAATTATTTATGAAATTTATTTCAAATAAATGTTTTTTGAAGAATTGATTTCAAACGTTAACTATTGGTTTTCATTATAAAAGTAAGTATAGGGAATTATGGTTGTACCCTATTAGGGTTTTCATCACACCCTTCATATGACATTGGGTGTTTGTAGACTTGGTTTTTTCTAACACAAGAAAAGTAAAGTGAGATGTATATCACATCATGGTATCCTGGTGATCACATCATATTTCAAGATATGAGGTTGTGGTAGCCAAGCGCTATATGAATCTAGTTTATTCCAACCCATTTGAATCCTTACATTTTGTTTGTTTTAAGATTTTGGGTATGTAGTGGACAACTTGGGATAGGATATATTTTGACTGTCATGTTTATGTTTTTTATATCTATAAATTCATTTTTTATTTTTTTGATGCTAGTTAGGGTTCATTGTGATGTTGATTCTTATACTCTAGTATATTTTTTATTATTATCATGAATTATTTTATGGAATTATCATCAAACCCTTGGATAGGTCATATGATATTTTCAACGGTAAAATGGTTCCCACATAGGCAGTATCAGTCCCCTAGTGATAGTCACCATTCTAGGGTGATCAAGAATGCCCCTCAAGCCTTATGGTAGGAAAATGTGGATCACATTTCATGTTAACCTAGGTTTGGTCATTAAATTTAATGTATCCTTTCATCCTTAATATAAATAAGAGTAATCTCAATCACCCATTAGGTCCACAGAGTATTAACCAAGGGGGTATTTAATTGTGTTTTTTCCAACATGACTGATAGTGTCGATGAATCCCTTCCCTTGATCACATGGTGTAGTTTCAGTCCATGGATTATGATCCCTTTTTGTTATTCCCAGTTCCATCATCAATGGATCCAATAAAAAAGCCTTTCACAAAGGATCTCATCTGATGAGAATAGGAAATGGAGCTAGAAAATTACTTGTGTTATGGAATGGTAGGTAAGTATTGATCCCATATATCATGTTAAATATTTGTGTATATTTTTTCTAACCCATCACTCTATTCAATTATAAGGGTTATTGATTTTGGATCGAAACCCAAAAATTTCCATAATCCAGAAACCCATACCCTCTTAGAGGAACCATAAAGTGTGTTTTCTACTAATTATGTCTAGATATTTATATAATTGAGTCTAGATTTAAAAATACTTTCTAGTATTGTAATAAAATAGTTTCTAGAGGATTATATCAAAATTTAAATTAATGATCCAACCAAACATCCAAATTTGGATATTGCTACATATAATACAAATTGATAGATTATATCACTTTGGCCCATGATATTTGTTATCTTAATCTTTAATTAATTACATTAACCAATATTTATTATATTTTATATGATCATTATTGATAAACACATCCCAGAATACACTAAAGAAATAATTAGGCTTTAGGTCTATAATTCCGCCTTAGAGTTCCATGACTCAAGGGGTATATATATCTATTGAATACATTGTGATAATATTAATCCAAAAAATCCTTGAAAATGTATCAAATGATGGGTCAATAATGTATATAGAAGTTAGTCTTCTGATAATTGAAGGTAAGTATTTGTTATTTTTATCCAACATGACTAAATTTATAAACTAACATATGCTATAAATTCTTCTTTTAATAGACCCACTATAAAAAAATAGAATTTCAAGATTTAATTGTAATGGGTACTCAACTATAGATAGTTGTAGGAGAAATTATATCCTAGGTTCTAACCCACTTAGGGTTGCTAAATTAAAGTTCTCTCTAAGTGATCAGGTCCTAGATTATGTCACATTCCCTATGATGTTCTTTGACTCATACCCAAGGTCCATGATATTCTAATGCACATTACAGTAGTGGGTGTGGTGGACCATTTAGAGACTTTCCATTGAAACTCCTCTCATAGATATTGGGATTATGTTACATCATCTCTATCACATGTTGACCATATTAGGATATGGAAGTTATAACTACCATGTAATCTATACTTGTGTGAAGAATATAATCAAGGAATCTGATTGAAAATATACAGTCTAATTAAAACTCTCAATAATAGATTTTATATCTCTATCCATAAATATCTATGATTTATCACACTAATAATAATCTCATCATGTATAGGTGGTAGTGTAGTTCCAATTCTTCACCATGGAAGATAACTTCTGCGTAACAAAATTTCATCAAGAGTTGTTCAAAGTTGAGAAGGAAGTAAAGGAGCAGACGAGGATGGGAAAAATGTGTGGAAAGAGGGGATGGATGTTTTTTTAAGGGAACAAGAATTTTTACTTAATAAATATTTAATACCACAAGTTTGGATGAACTCTATAAATTTGTAACTGATTTAACATAATCAATTATTCATCTTAGGACATCTATCAAGAATTCACTAAAACATTATTCTAACTCACAATATTATTTCCTCTTCTTATTCTTTTAATAATCAAGGAGAGGATCAAAATGATAATTTTCCTTCCTCCCCTTTTTTGTTAAATGAATGATAAAATTTCTTTCCTCAATGGTTGTTATTAATTCCTATAATTTTTAGGGTTCTAAAAACCAATTCTTAGTAATTTATGAAAACTCGTGATAGGTAATATCATAGTAATTAAATTAACTTAAAAAATTTAATGGAAATGGATTTAGTAAAACATAATTATAAAATTATTGATACAATAAAAAAAAATTAATCAACACGTTATGTTTAAATAATATACTATCAAATAGATATAGGAAAGAGTTATATTTATCATATGTACCATCACCATAATCCAAGGCTGACATATTAAATAATAGTTTCTAAGGTTTAATTTCCTCCTATAATTATTCTCTTTGATAATTACAAGAAATTTAGATACAAAGTGTTTCTACTGTCACTATTAGTCAAATATATTCCATTTGGGTATGAGAGATAAAATGACTTGACATGAATAAAATTATGAAGGGGGTTTTCCATGGGTGATTTAATTATCAATAAGGTTTTTAGTAACATAAAATAACTCTGATGTTCACTTTGTGTGGATTTTATAGACCAAAATTTTTAAGAAATAGGAGGAGTATCTATCAATTTCCTAGATATGTAGACCTAGTCACCATATCTATACTTTTTTAGGGATGAGAGTTAGTATCTATAGGATTTTGTTCCTTGTTCTTATTAAACCTAACTTTTTTATAATCTATGAAAGTGGAGGGATTAATAAAAAGAAACTTAGCTTCTTCTTAGGTTCCCCTTTATGGTTTCTCAACCTGACAAGAATTGCATTTTTTTTTCTTTAAATGGTTTAAATTTTTCTTAATCCATACAAGAAGTTTCCCTAGAAAGAATATATTCAACATTTTATCAGGATTCCCTTTGCAAGTTTCCAATCGGGTGGGCACCATGTAACATTACATTAGTAGTTTAGGACCATATAATTCAAACCAATGAGGGATGATGTTTAATTTCATATAGATTTAAATAATGAAAGTTTGAATTTTAAGGTCGTACTTCTTTAACCAATTGTTTAGGTGGACAATATAGTAATAAGGGAAAGGTAAACTCATCATGAATTAGATATCCCATTACTGGTATAGATGGCCATGAGGAAAGGTCAATGAATTTTATATTCCAAATTTTTAGACTAAAGTGTCACATAATTTTACACTCATACGACATGGATAGTTCTGATTAAAATGGTGGATTTTCTATATAATGAATACACTTGAACTGACATGGATTTAGGTGATGTTTATATAGAAAATTGGTAGTCATAGATATGTTTTGATCCAAATAGAGGTTCAATGACTATGGGTTTTTCAACAAATTTAAATAGGAGATAGGAGTAATGTATATTTTTAACTTTAGTTTGTTAAATCAGGGGATAATGAAATGATAACAGATATTCTAGAACATCCAATTACCAAATTTAAATGATTGGCCTATTACCATACCATTAAATAAGTATATTGAAGATGATAAATTTCCACATTCAAATGATATGTTTGTTGTAAATTCACTAAAATAAGGATTATATCCCCTAAATCATAGCTTGTGATGTGCATGTAATTCATATCAAGGATATGGGAATATGATGGTGAGTTATTGGGAACTATCATATCCCCGTCATGGTTTCCTTTAGTTGTGAATCATTATCATGATTCATTTATTTTTACAAAAACAAATTGTGATTATTGAAACATTCGTGGATCCCATTTCACCATGGTTATCTTTTCCCTCCTAGATTTTCCCTCTTGGGTCCTAGGGTTTCCCCTCTTCCTTTTCTTATAGTATAGATTCTTTATCTCTTAATGTTCTCTGAGTTTTTTTCTCATGTCTCCTATGTTACTTATCCTTTTCCTTCTCCCTATAAGATAGTCATTCTCTCTTTGGAATGATATTCGGTTAGGGTTTATCCCCGTTATATTTTATCATCAGTCCCTACTCTCTATGTTCATCGTATCTTCCTATCAATTTGTCTTTATGCTTTTTTCCTTGATTGTGAGGTACTCTTTCTTCTCCCTTCTTCTATTTTTGGTTTCTACTAACATGCAAGACCCCATATTGATCTGGAGTAATAGATCTTAGGGTCACTTGGGATTCTGATGGGTGTAGGATAAGGGGATTGTTTTTCATTATCATGTTTGTATTCTATGTATATGCTCCCCATTAAGGCCTGGGTTTAGTTTATCCCCTAGTATTTCCTCTATATATGACATACTAAACCCCATATCAATATATTTTGGTAGTTTTTATGGGAGTTTTTTGGTATGAGGGTGAACCTTTTTGGTATTTGGGGGGGGATTCTTACATTGTTTTATTTCTTCCTTTAGGTTTTAATGTTTATTTGGTGGTGTTGATTCACATATCCTACATCCTAAAATCCTAGATTTTGGTCTTTTGTAGCCTCTTCACCTAGGATTCTCTATCTTTTAATGTTGTTCTTCATCTCTGTAGTTTCAATTTACTCCAAATTTAGTTTCTCATAAGGTTCAAGTGAGGAATTATATCTGTAAAGTGAATTTATAACATGATGATAACCTTTTTAAGGGTAGATGAAATTATATAGTGTACATGTGTTTGTTGGCATTAAATTTATCCTATCATCGGGATTTCATGTCCTACAAATGGTTCAATAGTTTCTTGGTGGTGATTGAAAATAGTTTTTCCCAAAATTTGATGGTTATGGGTCATTAATATGTGGTTTTGGTGGTCCTTTTTGGTTATTTGGTTTGAATTTAATTTAGTTACTAGAATTAATTTGGCTTACGGTTAGAGGAATTCTGGTATGTCTTTATTAGATTTTAGTAGATTGGTTGGTTTGGTATGGTGACAACACTATTCTAATTTTCTGGTGGGTTTTTCTCTAGTGTAATGGGTGTCAATGATGGTGGCTTGTGTGATAGGGTATTTTTTTCAAGGTGAATTTCATGTTGTCCAATATGTTTTGTACTTTGGAGGTTCCATGCTTGAGGTCCCAACTCATTTTTTAAAAACAATTTGAAACTTTATCATTTTTACTCTATGGTGTTATATTATTTTGTCTTTAATGTTATTTTATATTCCTACTAAAACATAATGTGTTTATTTTCTAAAAATAAAAAAATAGATTTAGTGACGATTGTTTAAATGTTTCATGATCACAATCCCCAACAGGCATTCATTATGAGTAACACATTTTATCTTACATGTGAAGGAATTTGACACCTGACTATAACACCCCATAAAGTTAAAGGGTTTAAAGAATAAATGTTACTACCCATGTCAAAAAGTTAAACCTTTATTTTTAGTAACATGCCTGATTAGAAATCGACAATTAAGAGAGGCTTTACCTAGAGTAGTTTCAGGATGGGTGAACTCCTATTAAATTTACTAGGGTGTGTGTGAGTGAGTAAAAAAACACACTAAATGAATATGTGTTGGCCTTTGGGGATGATCATTAGTTTAATATTCCATTTAGGAATGTGGATAATCACTAGGGAGGGGGAAAAATATGTTTGTGGGGTAACTAGTGGAGCCTAGTAGGATGTGACTCAATGACTATATTAATGTGGGGTGTTTCCTCTATCAAAGCGATACCCAGCCAAAAGTACAGTGGTACTACCTGGGCTGAAATTTAGGGTCCCAAACGGGGACATAATTCTCTAAAGAGGAGAAGAATATAACAACCTATAATGTTAAAGGGTTAAAATACTAAATTTTATAACTCATGTCAATAAGTTACACTTTTCCTATCAAGATACTACCTGATTTGTACTCCATAGTTAATAAAGAATTATCCTATAATAATATTTGGATGAGTGACCTCTTACAAAGTTTCCTAGGGTGTGTGTGAGTTAGGAAAGAAACACACCACAAAAATGTGTTGGAGTATCAGGACAATGATTAGTCTGAGGATCTATCTGGTCACATGTGTGGTCCTAGATAAGGGGTAACATGTGCCTATGGGGAAACTAGTGGGTCATTTCATGCCAAGACCTGATTACCATGTTAAAGTGGGATATTTATGTTGATAGTGGTTCCGAGTTATTACATTGACTCCCTTCATTGAATGAATTGTTCCAATATAAAGTATGGGGACCCTGGTGTTATGTGTGTGTATGTGTTCATGTACAACTGTGATAGGCCATATTTGAATATCTATTTAACTCTACAATCCATTTGTCATTATTGAGGAAGTTTTTAGCATACCTTTGGAGATTGGGGGTCCTATCATAGTGTATGGGGATTCTAGTGGCCAGTGTTATCCCCTGGAGGTAAGAGTCCTTAGGCTGTATCTCAGTGATCTCCATCAAGAAAACTCTATCACGATTAATAGTGATGTTGTTTTCTTCAATAGTTGAGGTATACTAGTTTTTTTATATTCCTCATTTCATGTTGATACGATAATGATAGATAAGGAATATAAATTGGTTTCTTCTATTTTTTTGATTTTGAAATGGCCCAAAAAACATATCAGCAGTATCAAAGAAACCATCATCATTAGATCAACATATTTTTATTCTATTCTTTTTATAAAATGTGTATCGTAAGTTGTGTTAACACCATATCATAATGTATGATATAAAATTGATGAATATTAGTTGTTTAATTTCTCTTCCTGACATTACATTATAGAATAATGTTATATGATCACACTTCCTGACATTACATTATAGGATAACATAATGTGTGATGATATGCCTTATATTATATTATAGGATAATATAATGTTTAATTATCAACATGAAGTTATGTTATACGATAACGTAATTTTTTATTCTCTACCTAACATGTTGTTATATGATAAAGTTTTTTGGGTTTCTATTCCTGATATTACACTATAAGATAATGTAATGTGTCATTCTTATAAAAAAAGAGAGCATCATATCGTAACTAGATATAGGATATATCATTGAATATGATGGGGACCTACAAAAGGAGCATTGTAACTGACATCTAATGACCATTTTCGGATTTTAAAAGATCTATATAATGATTTAAAATTCCTCTATCAATCATAAAATAATATTTAAGCAAATTATTAATAAAAAACTAATATTTTTTTTCAAATTATCTTATAGTTTATAAATTCTTTATAAAAGATAATTGTTAAGAATTATAAATAGGATATTTTCATGCCTAAATAAAATATCAAATGTTAATATTAATATCTCTTATTGATTAAATTAATACATTTCTTATTTATTTTTTTATTTGTTTATTCGTTTTAAACATTAATTTTTTAAAATATTTTATGAAATCTGAATACTGTGTATGCTTTAATTTATGTGATAAATTGATTCTTATGAAATATTTATTTAACTAATTACATGTTTTGTATGAGAACATAATATTTATTTTTAATTTACTTTGACATTAGTTTGTATTTAAAGTTTTAAGATTTAATTTAGTTATTGAATATAGTTTCTATATATTTGGTGTTATAGTAATTATGGAATTGACTATCTATGGCTCCATGCTTACTTATGTGGGGACTTTCAATTCATATCATTCTGAAACTTTATATGAAATATTTGTGTACCTTATGAATCAAATTCATTTGGATTTGTGTAAATATATTTGAATTTTATATTCAAGTGAGTAAAAAAACTTTTGGTTATGTAAATAGTTAGATATTACTATGGTTTGAAAAAAATAATTTGGTGGATGGACTAGGGATTCCAAAACTAAATTATTAAAAGAATGAATACATAAATGAATAAACCATGAGATAATAATGATTTCATGGGATGAAGTAGTTATATATTTCATATGCATATGATGTATATTAAATTGGTGATACATTAAAAGAAAACCATAAAATACTAGGTGTCAGATTCCTTACAATGATTTTTCATATCAACACCTTAATCATAAAACTAAATAGTTCAAAAAAACTAGATTCCCATGGATTATATTGTATAAGGCGTGTTGGGCATGGATGACACTAATAGGATTAGGGTCCCATATTTAACTATGAGCTTTGGGTTACACTTCTCTTTGAGACCCTAATATGATTATGTTACCTGAGGAATAGATTTGATTTTTTATATATAATAGATTTAGGAAAATAGTTATATACTCAACTATACAAGATTAATATGTGATATGATTGGAAATATTGTTTACCTAAAAAGATAAGTGATGATAGAAACAGTATATCGAACTTATTAATTAGTAAAATATTGAAATTTTCCCACTAAAGGTAATGATGTAAGGGGTTATCATTTTAGTGGGATTACTTTTATTAAAATTCATTGATGAAAAGATATAAAACATGATACTCACCAATAGATATATCTTTTTTATATTATTTCAAGCAACATGTTTTTTATTTTGAGGTTTCTTATAGGTATGACCTATAAAACTATTCCATATTGGTATATAAGGTTGAGATTTTTACTCAAAGAGAAGCATTATGGTAATTTGAATGTTAATGAAATATAAATAAATTTTTGGAACTCTGAATCATGGGAATTAATTATTGAGTGTGTATCATGTATTTTTTCTAATAAAAATAAACTCAGATATATGATAGAATTGAAGAAAGTTTAAGTAGATCTATATGTTTTTTATTGAAAAATTGTTAGTGAATTTTAGTTCGGTCTTTATGATCATAGTCTACCTAGTGGGTTTAGGTACTTGATAAAATTCATCAATGACCTGATTCATTGTGGTTATATTTTTATGATTAGGCATAAGTTTGAAACTTTTTATAAGTTCAAAGTGTTTCAAAAAAAATATAATCAATTGGAAAAAGTATTAAGATTGTCTGATAGGATTGGGGTGATGAATACTTAATCCTAGAATTAACTAATCATTTGAGATATGTCACAATTATTTCAAAACTCACTCCACCTACAACACCACTATATAATGGTGCTTCTAGGAGGAGGAATCATACACTTTTAGGGATGGTTTGATTGATGATAATTCGGTGTGATATTCCTACTTCATTATAGGGTTATTATATAGAAACCTCCATATTTCTAATTAATTTAAATTTATATAATTTACTAATAAATACATTATATATGATATAGTGTGGAAAATTCCCCATTTTTTATTTATAAATATTTGATTTTATAAAGCATACATGAAACTTTTTTCATCTAAAAAACTTGACCCTAGTTCAATAATTTATATTTATTTTCTATCCTAATTAAATTGAGGTATATTATTTTTATAGTATTACTAATAAATAAGTGTTCATGGATCAAAATAGTATATTCCATGAGAAGGAACATATTAGTAAAGTATTTGGTAGGATAAATGTTGAAATTAAATAAGTTCACGACAAAAAAAAGGAAGTGCTCCTGATATGGAAGTTAATATAGTTATATAAAGAGTTATGTAAGAATAACTAACTTGGGATATAAAATAAAATTAAAGATCAAGTATGATTATTCAAGATATTTAGAGATATGTGTTTCTTATATAAAATATTGTGAAGTTACATTCATGGATGATAAACCTACTAACTACTAAGAGACCATTGAGAGTTATGATTTTGATAATTGGATAAATTCCATGAAATATAATATGGTCTTCATGTACACTAACCAAGATTAGAACTTAGTGGAAGTACCTAAACGGGTATAAACCATAGGGTTCTAGGGTGTTTTTTGTAATTAAACTGAAATGGGTAGTAGAGTATCTACCAATAAATATATCCCAGTCGTAAAGGGTTTTAGGAAAATTTATGTTGTTTTCTATAAAGACACCTTCTCTAGATATGATGATATTTTTTATTTGGATATTTCTTTTCAAAACAACTCATTATGATTATAAGACATGTCAAATGGATGTCAAAACAGATTTCCGTAATGTTAATTTATTCAAAGATGTGTATATGATATATCCCATAGGTTTTTAAGATCTAAATGATTCAACGAAAGTTTTAAAGTTTCAATGGTACATTTATGTATTGAAACAATATTATCATACTTGTAACATATGGTTTTATGATACAATCAATGAGTTTTGTTTCATAAAGAAAGTGGATGATTTTTTTATACAAGTGGGTTGGTGGGAGTGTTGTGGTATTTCTGATATTGTATGTGGATGTCATACTACTTAACTAAAATGATATCATAACCTTATATTTTGTAAAGGATCGTTTGGGAAAGTTATTCTCAATAAAAGATATGGTCATTCATCCAACATACTGGGTGTGAATATCTACAGAGATAGACCAAAGAGGATATTTAGACTGATTTAGAACATATATGTAGGTAAATTGATCAATCTAATTAGCATATAGAACTCAAATAAAGAGTATTTACCACTATTTCATGGTTAGAATATTATAAAGATTCAAAATCCTTATAAAGAGTTGGAAAGGATGAATAGGATTACTTATACAACTACCATAGGATCTATCATGTATTACATGTTGTGTACTTATCCTAATGTCACTTATGTTTTGATCATAATAATAAAATACTAATCAATTCTTGATCAGAGTTATTGGATTTCTATCAATAACATACTTAAGTACTTAATAAGAAGTGAGGATACATTCTTGGTATTTGGAGGAGAGTATTATCTCATTATAAGTTATTATAATAATTCTATTTTCCAATCCAAAAAAATTGATATGAGATCTTAATATAGTTTCATTTTTTCCCTAAATTTTGGAATAATCAGTTGTAATAGTTCCAAATGAGCCACTATAAAAGGCTTGATAATATGGGAAAAGTATATCACTATATTAGATTCTACAAACCAATTTGTTTTGATAAATAATTTCATCACTAAACTTGGGGTGGTTCTTAGACTTGAGGGAACAATCAAGATTTACTATTATAATAATGGAGTTATTACTTAGTTTAAAGAATCTCATTCTCACTAAAGGACCGAACATATCCTTCACAAATACTATCTCATTTTATAGGTCATTGAGATGGGGGATGTAAATATCCATTGGGGTGATACATATGAAAATGGAGGATACCCTTTGAAAAACTCTGTTTGCACAGAAAAATAATTAGTTTTATTTTGAATCACTTAGTATTAGATACATGATATATTTTATATAATGGTTTTAAAATGTATCATGATTTTATAATAAAAACACTCCATTTATAATTTATTTATGTGTGTTTCATTTATATAACTTCAATAGTGGAATAATAATATCCCATAAAAGTAGGACTTTGATTTATCCCTAATTGATGAACGTCACAATGTATTATGGTTTGTGATGATATGTTGAAATTAGCATGAGTAAATTGTTATAATAGATAAAAATATGTTTATATGATATACAAATAATATAATCATAACTTAATAATTGGGAATTCTTATATCGACTAACCAACCAAATTATATCACAAGGAATTTTTATATTTTCATTAATATACTTAGGGGTGTGCTTATTATGAATCCCCATTACCTGAAGTTAGATAGATACTTATCATGGTAACCTTTATATTTTAATATATTATTATTCAAGCCTTTAGGCTTAGCTAATAAGGGGGTGGTTAAGTATTCTAGTGATCATGTCATTAGTTGGAGCTCAACTAATATGGTATTTTTCCTCTTGTATGACAAGAGGAGACATCTTGTCCCTTAATTTAATTATAAAAATGAAATTCATGTCTATTCATAGTTTAGTGACATGTGTGTGCTTGACTACTTGAATGAATGATATATGATAGATTTATTCATACCCACTAGTCTATTTCAAAGAATCCTGAATATATGAGATGGTCTATACTATATTAATACATTCTATGTACATTGGTAACTCAATATCTTGGAAAAAGGTATTATATAGGTATACATTTGATGTATATGATATATCTTGTGGTGTAAATGTTTATATGAAGACATGATTATGTTTTATTGATATTACACCAGACACATTTGTAGTTTCAGTAACACTTATATTTTTTTAGAGGATGATCTTTCCTTACATATAGAAAATCAGGATTTCTTAGTTATTTTCAATTCTATAAAGTCATGTAGGAGAACATAGTTATGCCTTATATTAAGGATTGAATTTTGGATAAAGGTTTTATTCAAAAATAAATAAATATTGATAAACAATATCCAAAAGAGTTTAAATGGATTCAAAAGGAGTTAAAATGTTTTAGAAGAATTAATTATAGGATTTTAGTGAAAGTTGGAGATTATTATAAATATACTAAAATAGGGATGTATTATTGTATAATATCCCCTAAATCATATCATGTGATATTAATATGGTGTATATCATGGATATGGGATTATGTTAGCAGGTGAATGGTTGTTTCCACATCTCCCACATGGTTTCCTTCGGTTATAAACCATTAATATTATTCGTTAATAGATATAAAAACATATTATGGTTATTTAAACATTCCACAATCATAAATCCCAAAAATCATGCATTATGGGTAATGAATTTATGTTTTCATGTGATGGTAGATGATCCATGACTCCATTAATTGAATGAAGGTAACATATATAAAGGGTGGATACCCTTCTTCCAGGTGTGTATGAATATGATAATCCATTTCTAAATCTCTATTCATCTATGTACTCTATTTTCCTTCATCAAGAAATTTGGTGGAACACCATTATATTTTTGGGGTCCTCTCATAGTGTAAAAATATTTTAGTGGTTAGTGTCATCCCTTGGTGGAGAGAGTCCTTAGGTTATTGCTCGATGATCTCCATCAATAAAACTTCATCGTGATTAATGGTGATGAATTGTTCTTTAATAGGTGAGGTATGCCTATTTTATTTTTTTCTTTATTTCATGTTGATATATCAAGAATATGAATGGGTTTATTCTATAATTTTGATCTTTAAATGATCCTAAAAATCCATAAGGGTTCCACTATGATGTTATTGAGGGAATATTGGGTTATAGAATCTTCTTTTTTGGATGAAGACATTACTTTAGTTGGTTATATATTGTCCAAATACATGGCACATGTGTCATCACTAAACAGAGAGGTCATTTGGGATTAGATGTACTTTTTACCAATAGTTGTAGATGGTTTAGGGTGATTCATGTACACAAGTTATAAATTGAATCATATGGGAAGATAGTGTTAAAAATGGGATCAGAATGCTCTTGATTTGAATCAACAAAGAAAGGTTCATCATGTAATTTTAGATGAGAGTGGATGTAGATAATGATTTGTGGCTAGTTATGGGATATATGCTCAGAACATTACTACATATCCTGTGAAAATGAGAATCAATTCACTCATAAATCTAAAAAATATATGCCATCCCAACATGGAGTTAAATATAGAAAAACTTGATCTAAATGAGGATACCACACATTAGGAGGGGGTTTAATGGAGATGAAACATGCAGTTAAGCCCAAAAATTTAAATCTGGGCATCACTACATACCATATTATAAAAGTAATCAAGAGGCACTTAGTTTTGTAAAATACTATTAACAGAGATTTGGTTCATATGCACAAGAGATTGGATGAACATTAGTTTTAACATAGCGTAAGGTTGTTGAAGTATACCTAAAAATATTTAGCAAGGACCCAAATCTATATTAGGATGAGGGATTGAGTGTAAATTAAGAATTATTGATGGGACCTAGATAAGGAATTTGAACATCACTACATATCCTATAAAAAAGAAATCAATCCATGCAGTGCTCTAGGAAAGGTTATCTACATAGATCTAACATAATCATAGTGAAATGATTGAGAAGTGTATGGGTGACCGGGTGACAGAAGGTAGAATGAAGCCTGGGTTGATTTTGTGAGATAAAAATAGAAAGGAAAAATGAAATGGATTTATCATAATATGGGTCCATTAGAAGGCCTGATGCAGAATGATGAAAGTAAAATTACTAAGATCGAGTGGGGGAATTGTATTGGGTGAAATTTATTTTTGGGCCTCACACCAAGGATGTTTAAATCACTATGCATCATTTAATAATGAGAATCAAGATAAGAAGAGTACATAAAAAATAGGGGGAATTTTTATCCAAATATAGGCTTCTGATATGGGTGACATGCACTAGAAAATATTATAAGGATCTAGATCTCATGGAAGTAAATGAGTTAATATGTACAGACCACCCAAAATAGTTTAAGAGTCATAAGTGATGGATATTCTTGTTATTCAGTTTAATGTTATGTGATAGGTGTAATTTTATATGAAATTTAAATTCATGGATTGGGTACTTTTTTATTTTTATTTTTATTTCATGTGGCTAGGACTATTTCCAAGTATTTTAAAATCATATGTAATGGACTTTTATTACTTAATAATAAGTTATGAAAAGTATTTATTAGAAAACCTTATGTTGGTTTCTAGCATGATACAATATTTAAACATTGTAATTCAGTGGTATTATTTATTAAAGAAAACCTTATATATGACATAAAAACTTTTAAAATTTAATTTTAGATTTTGGAGTTTATTTCTTGGTATCATGGGCATTCTCATATCCAATACAAATTCCCCTTTGATAAAAAATTGGAAGTAGGCCATCTTGTTGAATCCCAACATTATTTGATTTTGATGGAACATGAGGTTATATGATGTGTGGAACCTTTTCTCATTGATTAACTCCAATTTATCAACATGGATTTGAGACATTAATATTTAATCAATTGATCATAAATATTTTTATAAGGTAATGTATGTTGAACATTTATGGGAAGCACTACTTTTATGTTGTATACTAACAAATATAAGTTTTCATGTGTGGTAGTACCGATATTGGAGAGATAATCACTCAAAGTTTATAGGATTTTATCCAACTAAAATTTATTTTCCTTATATACCATTTTTTTAATAATATTTGATATAGGTTTTTATTTGAATGAAACTATTTATCCATTTGTTTCTTCATGATAGTGGGATAAGTGATTAGATAGAATATCTTCCTTAAAATAAATCTTCATCATCTTAGAGACACATAATTTTGTTTCATTTTCAATTGAAATTATATAAAGAACTTTGAACCTATTAATGATGTTAGATTTCATGAAGTTAATCACAACCATTTTCCTGGTCTCTTTTTTTGGGTATATTTTTGGCCCATTTTAGTGAATAAATTTGTAGTAGTAAGAATGAACATGAACTGGTTATATATGGATGGAGGGTATAAACCAATGAAATCTATTCCTTATAATATGAATGTCTAAGTGTATTTAGCAGTGTGAAATAACTCCATGAATTGTTGAATGATGTTTACAAGTATTTGACATATTTGTAACTTCTTGGTGAATTCTATGAAACTATAAATCATTGATGACCAGACATATCCAAGTATCCTAATTTAGTGGAACAGCTTGACCCTAACTAAGGAGCATTACGGGAACTAGTATGGACATCCTAAACAATATTGTGGGTCTTTCCTCTATAAATTCACCTAATAATGACTCTATTAAAGCCTTATTTCTAAATGAATTTCTAAGAATTCGAGTCATAATAATGAGAAAATTGGGTTTCCTGCCAATGTATTAATTCCTTCAACACTAGATCTTATGGGAGGGTATAGTATTTAATCTACACTATTATGGGATACATTTAATCAAATATTCTATTAATTAGAAATTTTGGGGATTTTCTTTGACCTATGGTGGAAATAACTTCATTCATCTCCTCTATATCTTTATTGATAAATAGAGAGACCACCCTATAGTGTGAAATATGAATCACCATTTCATCATACTATGGGTCAGGAATGGAGGTAGCCAAATTTTCTAATGTGTCAACATGAGCATTCTATGAGCATAGAATATGGGATGGAATTGGCACCAGGTTCCCCTAAATAATAAATTAGGGATATCAATTCCTTCTCAATTTCATAGTCCTTATTATATTCTAAATTATGTTTAGTGTTTAATCAGAAAATCAGTAATTGTAAATCAAGATCAAATCCTCTAATAAGAACGATTTATTCTACCTCATTATTAGTACACCCTTTTGATAGAATGAAATTATAAGGTAGTTATAACTTCTATGGAAAAGTTGTAATACCCAGACTCTAGTAACATAGATCTTGTGCTTACATATTACATTACTACAATATACAAAGAATCACACCACCAAATATCAATCATTTTAGAAATATTGGATAACTATATACATACATGACTTCCATGTTATCTTGGAAATTAAAAACATATCATGAAAAAATTTCTTTTATCCTTTAAAAATCATTCAACGATTCCTTCTTCATATCCTGGGGAAATAGAAACAAATAATGGTTCAGATCAGATTCTCAATAAGGGTTATGTATAGTCAAAGATATCATTAATAAATAATTCATAGTCAATAGAGAATATTGGACAATAAAAAAACATGTAATTAAATCAATAAATTTATTTCAATGAACATTCATTGATAATATCAACAAATAAATCACATGTATAATAGAAATTGAATTCTCATTAAAGGAAATGAATAAATTTGGACATTCTTGAACATTCCATCAAGTTCTCGTCCAAGTTATCATGAATATTATGATCAAAGACTCTCAACCAATATATCATTCTTAATAAATTGGTAGGTCAAAACTAAATACCCATCTAATGGGGCCACATGTTTTGTCTCATGAGACTTATCGATGCATCGAGGGGCTATATATAACTATATCCCACTCATCACTTGAAAATAATTTGCAATCTATATATTTTGATTTATTAATACAATTAATTATCAAAAAGGATTATAATTAAATAATTATCTTTATTAAATAAAGAATACAAAACATAAATCTTTCCTAAGTAAATGATATAACTTTATTAATAAGACTCTTTAAACTCATATCGTATATAGGAGTGCTATATGGTTTAGAAATTATAAAAATAATATAAATGATTATCAATTTCATTAATTATATTTAAAATATGGACATGAAGGAGAAAATAATGTCTAATGGATAATGGAGAGTGATAGAGTGAATGATCACAAGAAACTGAATGATCTCAAAAGAAGTATAATTCATTATCAGTAAATGGTAATATAATAAAATATGTTCATAAAAAATGAAGGTTTTGTATTAGAACTAAGAATTAAAAACTAAAATAGAATGAATAATTTAAAAATAACTTCCTTGTTACTTTGTGTAAGAATATAGTTATAAATCTCTTTTCAAAATTATTTTCATTCATTTATGAAAATAATGAAATTTTCTTCTAATATCATTTTAAATAAAAATTACCCAAATATTGATACATATATTTTATTTAAAAATAATCATGGAAACTTTTAAAGGAATCTTAAAATCAAATAATTTTCATGGATATGGGAAAATCTATTCTTGCGGTGAATGATAAAACAAAGATTCCTTACAATCTTTTGATAAAAAAAGTCAAAAAGTAACTCATTTGTAAAACAACAAGAAGATTACATTTAAAATAAATAAATAAAGTAAAATATTAGTTGAAAATTAAATATAATAATAATGTGTAAATAATATCAGTCTTGTAAAATTTAAAGAAACTTATAAATGGAAAAAAATTAGTGGGAAGGAAAACATTAAAACATAATATTAAAAGAATGTAACTTTCATGTAAAATATTTGTTGATTATTGATCCAGAAAGAGAATAAATTGAATATAAACATGTAAACCTCAATAATAACCAGATGAGTATAAAATATATTGGGTTTAAAATATTATTATTTTATAATTTTCAAAAATTAAATATGAACATATACAATCCCAAAATAAAATGATATTATACAGATTTCCCTTAAGACTTTAATAACTTTTGAACCAAAACTTATTAATAGATTAAAAATAAATTGAAATTTTAATTACCATAAATAAATAGCAACTAATTATATAATATATCAAAGTAGAAGTATATAAACCATGTAAGATAAATTAATATCATGACTTAAAACATGTCTCATTGAAGTGACAATGAGACAAAATTACCCTTACCTACGGTACAACCTGCTTCATATGTACTATTAGCCTCATAAATATAATTAATTTAGATTTATTATAAATAAATAAATAACCATATCAAAATTTATTACATTGTATTTTTTTTACTTGTAACATCCTATCACCCGTTTATTGACAATTCTTTATTAACACTATTATCCTGAGTATTAACTATTCTTTTTTTGAAAGAAGTTTTAGTTTGGTAATTATAGTCCTTGAATATTGGTCATGGTTTAACCATATTAAGAATATTAATTATTAAAAAATTATCACATTTACACATTAAATATAAATTTATTATCATTCATGAAATGTGTACATGATAAATGAATCACCTCGCTTTGTGGAGGTGGTAGTCCACTCATACGCACGAACGACGTTATCATTTCTCGACAGATGTAAGGATAAGAATATAGATGATATATTATGTGTCCATAATAATTAGTATTTAATTTATATAATATATATTCATTAATTCTACCATTATAATCATCAATGTAAAATGATGATGAAAAACAAATTGCACCACTATATGGAGACTATAGGTTATACATGAGCACGAGTAATGTTTTCATTTTTCATGGGATGAAAAGGATATGAATAAGGTTAATACCTCTAGAATAATAACATTTAAGTGTATTTAAGAAAATTAGGTTATTATATGAGAATTTATATATAATAATTTATGTATTTGGAATAGAAAATTAAATGAAAACACTCAGTTAAGAGTTGTACCTCTTCTTCGGAAAATAACCTTTGTCTTACACATTAAGCCTTATAGGTTGGTACGTTGATGACACCATAGCCTCTATGTAATGGAGAGTAAGTTTTTTATGTATTTTTTATGGTATTTATCAATATATTTGGATTAATATGAGTGAATAATAGCAGATAATTGGTGTCCTTTTATAAGAGAGGGAAAGGAAACATTTGGAATTACTTAAAATATTTAATTGTAATATATATCTTAATAAAGTAAATTGGAACCAAATGGAAATAATTTTTAATTTGGGACATTATAATGTTGATATAAATTAAAACAATAAAATTTAGGCATGTTTATGGTGCTTTTTAAACTTTATCTTTTATTTGAAGCCTCTAATTAACACTTTCTAACCTTAATTGTGCTAACACATTCTCTAGAGTTTAAGGGTCATAAAATTTCTTATACAGTAAAAATTGGATCAAAAATGAACCATGAATGATATATTAAACCATTTAAGATAACAATTGTCCTGTTTAAACATTTTTTAAATTTTAAATCATTTTGAAAATTGTTTTTTATCAAAAAATATCATTAAAGTCATTTCTGGGACTATTAATTTAATTTAACTCCATAGACATCAATATAGGAATTTAATTTTAATATAAACATTTTTAACATTAATTATGATTTATAATTACTTATTAAATTATTTTAATACCAAAATTCATCCAAAATATATTATTTTTATTGTTTTTAAAATCATTTACCTTGATTTATCTACTACTTGCAGAAGCATTGTATCAATGTTTCATAAGAATTTAAGGTAATTATATAATCACTTAAAATTAAAAATAAATTAATATAATTAAAAAATACTAATATTAATTATAACTGATTATAACCTATAATAACTTATTTTATCCCTATAAAATCATATAATATAAATTAAAATTAAGGGAGTAATATTTTGTATTTATACTTTTCTTAAAATAATTTAAATGGTATAATCTAAGTAAAGTGGTATGAAATTTATATATTTCCATATATATGATTGATTAAATTGAACAAAACTAACATTATAGGATAAATTCATGTTTTAGTGGTATTTTAAACCCATTTCTCATAGTTCTAACCTAGTTTTACATGTTTTCCCTTACCGAGTTGACAAATCTTTACCATAGTTACTATTCTTAACGAAAAAAAATAAAAGGGACATATTTAAAAAATTAAAACCACCTGATTGTAAATATGGATTCAATTTTTTAATATTAAATTCCTAAAATTTTTATAAAACAATTTTACTAAAAATTTATAAAATTAAATAAAACACAGTTTTTAGACAATTGCTTTTTTATGCCTAAAAATGAACATACACCAAAATAAAATATAATAAAGATTCATATGGAATAAGTTAGATTATATTTAATAAATTTTATCTTATTATTCTATAAAATTGAATCCAAAATGTCATGGAAATTTTAAACTACTTGATTTATAGAATATAAATGACAGTTTTACAAAAATGGGTTTTTTTTGTTATTATTCACTCAAAAATCAATCTTTTAGGAAAAATCTATAAATTTCATACTAAGACTATTATAAAATTATAAATTAAAAAATAATTTCAATTTTTTCAAATAAATTTTTTAAAATTGGTAGTAACTAATTTTAATACTCATGCATAAAATTCAATGAAAACCTTTTTTTAAAGAAAATGTATTTTTGAGGAATAAAATGGCTTAAAAAAATTACTTATTTATTATTAATTAAAATATAAATTTTCATTATATAAAACTTTTGTTAATATTTTTCATAATGTGGTTATTATTATTCTTACCCACCAATCCAACAACCATGTTATAAAATCTCAATTTAAAAATATTATTTCATGGTTTGTTAAAACTTGTTGTTGTGTGTGCTACGCACTACTGAATATCTTGTTCTTTTTAAAGGAAAATATAAACTAAAATATTGGGATATAAAATTCTCCTCTATTTTTATAAATTTCATCCCCACAATTTTAATTATTCTTTTATAAACTAAATATAACATAATAATAAAATCATATATTGATTTTATCATGAACTTTAATTACTAGGTTATGACTATGAAAATTATTTTTCATGTATATATATATATATAAATCATTCTTGAAAATGAGTTTATAAAATAATACCTATTTAGTTGAGTGTTAATTTCCATATAAGACTTTATATATATATATATATATATATATATCTTCTAATTTTCTTGAGTTTGATAAATTCCTATACCATTGGGATATAAAATATTATAGAATTTACTTAAGTGACTGCTTCCCATTAGATAAGAATAATTTTATCCTTTAGGGTACATCATCTAGATGATAATTAATTTTTCATGCCTAAAGCACTAAAATCAAGTTTTAATCAACCATAAGATGAAAATATATTTTTCCATTCTAAAGCTGAAATTGTTAACACATGCTAAAATAATAACCAATATGAATAAACATTAATAAACATTTATACCCAAAAAAACTTTATAATTTATACATTCACATACTCAAATATTTATATGAGGTAATAACATATTCTTAAACATAATTTTTTCTAGATAAAATAGAAAAAATGAAGTAAACTTCACAAATTATCACCTAATCATATCACATAATAACCATGGATTTTATGTATACATTCTTGAATAAATATATCAAAAAAATATCACATTTCCATAAAAACCACTTTTCAGGATGATTGATACCATTCAATATATGTTTCAAAAAATTGCATTTTTTAAATTTTCTAGACAACTAAATTTTATTAGATAAATCATTGAATGTTTTATCTTAGTCAACAAATGAAACTTCCATTAATAAATACCACTGCATCATAGTCATATATTCTCCAATTTAACCATAATTACCCTGAATTAAAATAATTAAGGGATACATTCAATCATGATGGGCATTATTTGATAACCGTTTATCTTATATTGATAAATAGATATTTCATCTAGGGAGACAATATTTCTAATAAAAGAATATTCTTAAAATCAATATTCAAAATTACTAATTTTTTTATATAAATCATTTTCTCTAAAATCTTCAAGAATTATTCACAAGTGATTCTTATAATCTTCATAATATTTATATTGTTTAAAATATATCATCAATAAAAAAATTATTATGGTCATCCTTGATTCTTAGGGAATTGATCTTCATAATTTCGTATCTCCTTGTAGTTAAATCACTGGAAATTAATAAATTATTTATTACCTTTACAATTATGAGAATCATGGCATTTTTTCTCGAAACATATAACAAACTACCATTACATTTAAGAATTTTCCCTAGTTATTCCTCCCAATTTTTTAACATGTGGGTTGCTGAAACTTTTTGCTTCCAAAGCATTTTTCACCTGAACATTCTTGATACTCCACTTTTCTCTTATTGTTATGAAATTCAGTTATTTTTATATTGTTTTTCATAACTTGAGATAGTTTTATAGGAATTATCATATGATATATCACTATATATTCTCTAATATTTCATTACTATATATGATTAAGGATATCAATAATAATGTGACATAGTTTCCTTAATATTTCCATGATATGATCAGCTCCAACACTCTTTGTATTGACATGCTCAGTAGGGTAATCCCTACATTGAACATGGGTAATGATTCCCTTCCATCCTTTAGGTTTCACCCTAAATAATGTCACTCACTTAGTTATCCAAAATTCATCATTAATATCGATCCATGGAATAAAAACCCCTAAAAGTTTCTAAAATACTCTAAGGGGTTATCATAATTCTTAGGTTAGTTATGATAATAAAATATATCTTTCACAAGGTTCCTAATAAACTTTTTATGATACCAACTATAAAACCTTGACTCTAGAAACCTATATTTATAGTTAACTTATTATATTCACATAATATATAGGGGATTTCACCACCCAATATTGATAAATTTAGTAGTCTTGTAAAACTAGATATATAAATGATTTCCATATTACATTAGAGATTTTGAAAATAACATGAGAAAAATTCTTTCACCCTTGAAAATCATTCAAATATTTCTTCTTCATATCATGGGAAAGCAAAAAAATAAAGGATGATCTCAAATGCTCAGTAAGGGTTGCATGCAGTGGAACCAATCATGAATAAACATGGAATAATCAATAATATAGAGTGGATAATCAAAACACATGTCATTAAATCAATAATTATAGTTCAACGAACATGCTTGGATAAAATCAATATATAAATCATATGGACAATGGAAACTAAATTCTCAATAAATTAAATTCATAAATACATAAATTCATGAAATTTCCATCAAGGACTTGGGAAAGTTACCATGAATATTACCATCAAGTCTTCTCAACTAAGAAATTATTATCAATAAATGGGTAGGTGAAAACCAAATACACATCTAATGCTCCAACTTGTTTTGTCTCATGAGACATGTCAATGAATCAAGGTACTATATATAACTGAGATCAACCTGTCACTTTCATTTTCTATGCATTCAATAGATTTTTAATGATCAATACAATTAATTCTCAAAATGACTTATTATTTAATAACTATCTGTATTTAATCCATAATATGAAACATCAAAATTTCCCTAGAAAATGATATAACTTTTTTAATAATATTTTTTAAACTGATGTCGTATATGGTAGTGGTAAAAATTTGAGAAATCGTCATTTTAATAGAAATGATGTTGAATTTCATCCATGGTATTGAAAATATAGATGTGAAGGAGAAAAATAATATCTAATGAATAATTGAGATTGAAAAAGTACATGATCACAAGAAAGTGAATGATCTCAAAAAAAGTAAAATACATTATTAGTAAAGAGTGATATAAGACCATTGATTCATCAAAAAACAAGGTTTTATAGTAAAAAATACTTTATAAAATAAAATAGAATAAATAAATTAAAAATAGATTCCTGATAACCTTATGTAAGATCAATGTTATTAGTCAATTTTAAAAATTATTTTCATTACATTAAGAAAATAATACCATTTTCTTCAAATATAATTTTAAATAAAAATTCCCAAAATGTTGAGAAAAATATTTTAGTTGAAAATAATCATGTAAATTTGTAAATTAATATTAATAGAAAAGAGTTTCCATAATGGTGTGAAAAACGTTTCATGCATTGTATGTTAAAAAATATTCCTTTCATGCTTTTGGTAAAAATTTAAAAGGTACCTCATTTAGAAATCAATAAGAATATTATTTTAAAAAAAATATAAAGAAATTAAAATATGATTAAAAATGACTTTAAATTAATGTGGGTATTTAAATAATAACATTATTAAAATATTTAAAATAAATTTGAAATGGAATAAAATATTTTAAATAAAAACATTATAACATGATTTTAAAAGAAAGTACTTTTAATGTAACTTACTTATTGATTCATGATAAAACAAAATTGAATAAATAGAATATAAACATGTAAAACCCAAAGGTAAAAATAGGATAATAAAATATATGGGGTTTAAAATATTTTTATTAAATAATTTTCCCAATGAAAATCTGAATATAAACAATCATAAAATAAAATGAGATTTTAATAAATCCCTTATGATGTTAATAACTTTTGAATACAATACCATTAAAAGATTAAACATGAATTGAAAAATTAAATACCATTAATAAATATGAATTAACGACATAATATGTCAAAGGAATAGAATATACACCTTGTAAAATAATTTAGGTTCATAATTTAAAACTTGTCTCATTGAAGTGGAAATGAGACGAAATTACTCATACCTCAAGACCAAATTTCATTGTATGCACTATTAGACTCCTGTATAATAAATTTATATTTATTATAAATATATAAAATAAAAATATTCATTATTATTATACCATATATAATTCACTTATAAAATTCTATCACACATATTTTAACAATTCTTTATTAATATCATCATCTCGGGTATTAACTGTTTCATTTTTCATATAAATTTTTATTCGGTGGTTCCAATACTTAAATATTAGTCATGGTTTTATCAAATAAAAATTATCAATCATGAAATAATTTTTTATTTTATACTTTAAATTAAAATTTATAATCATTCATGAAAAGAGGATATGAGAAATGAATCACATCACTTCATGGAGGTGGTAGTCTACGCGTATGCATGAATGAAGTTATCATTTTTCAATGCATGGAAGTATAAGAAGTTAAATGGTATATTTTTTTTATAGAATCAATATTACTTATTAAATTTCATATATATTCATTAATTCCACCTTTATTACCATCCATGTAAAATGGTGATGAAAAATAAATGGCACCAGTATGTGGAGGCAGTAGGTCGTACATATGCACGAGCGATGTTTTAGTTTTTTATGGAATGTAAAGGAGATGAATAAGGGTTTTGACTCTATAATAATAAAATTTAATAATATATAGGTTAATTATTTTTTTATATAATCATGTTTATATAATATTTTGAGGTGTTAGAAGAGGAAACAAAATTAAAACACTTGGTTAAGAGTTATACCTCTTCTATAGAAAACAACATCTAGATTATGCCATAATCCTTATAGGTTTGTCCTTTGATGACACTATAGCCTCTAGGTCATGTGAAGGAAGGTTTTTAAGGTATTTTTGAAGTTATTTGTTCAGCTAATTGACTCATTGGGTGTGAAGAAGAGAGGTGAAGTGGGGTCCTTTTATAAGTTAGGGAAAGGGCACACTTGGAATTACTTAGAATATTTAAATATATTATATATATTAATCATGTAAAGTGGAAAAAAATGGGCATAATTTATAATTTAAGACATTATAATATCGAAATAACTTCCATAAATAAAATTTATACATTTTTATGTTTCATTTTAAAACTTGTATTCTCTTTTAACCCCCTCGTTAACTATTTTTAACATTTACTATTCTAAATCATTTTTTATCCTTTAAGAATCATAAATTTACTTCTAAGGTGACAACTGTATCATAAATGATCCATGTAGTAAAGTTTTGACCATTTCGCATCCCACTTGTCCTATTTAAATATATTGTTTATTTTTTAAATAATTTAATAAATTTTTGTTATCATAGCTGAATTTCCTGAAGGCCTTCATTTTTATTATTTTGATAATACACCTTTCAAGCGGTGAGGTGGAACCCTTAAAAGTCGTGAAGTCTTAAGAGATAATTACATGACCTGTATGTCTTAAGGGAATCACCCAGAAAGACAACATAGAGCTGCTCCTCCCCAGCAAATTTCATTATTTCATCACTCCACCTTCACAAGGCTAGTCAGTCAGTTCCCCTGTGCAGATTTTCACAGGCACAGTAGTGATGTCAATGAAATACCCTCTCATTCTTCCAATTCCAGGTAGCTCTAATCTGGTGAATGTTCCAGTTCTGAATCCTCATCTGGGGCCTTGTCCCTTTTAATCTGATTGGTACATCTGCAAATTTTATGTGGCCTAAAGTCCTTGGGGTGGCCTTAAGGTCTTAAGGTGCCCTGAAGTCCTTGAGAGACAATGGGCCCGAAGGCCCTGGGTAGCTCGAAATCCTTTCAACATGCGAGTACCAAACCAGTGGCCTGAAGGCCCAAATGGATGAATAGTTTTGGCTAATACAATATCGAACATTACCTGCTATATTGCCTGCTATAGTGACTCAAAAATATGTCTCCACCTGGATTTGATCCTGGGTCTCTCATATTCACTTTCTGAGTCCTCACCAACCGGGTTGAGGCTCATGTGATTTCTTGTCATAAAATATCATTAAATTACTTTTTTGGATATTCTTTTAGTTTAACTTCAAATGCATAAATATAGAAATGGAATTAAAATATAAATGAATATAACATTAATTAAAATTTATAATTACATATCAAACTCATGTAATACCACAATTCATGAAAAAGATATTAATTTTATTATTTTTAAAATCATTTACCTTGATTTTTCTACTGATTGGACAAGCACTTTATCATTGTTGTGTAAGCATTTAAGGTAATTATATCATCACTAAAAATTAAAAAAACATGAAAAAATATTATTCCAATATTAATAATAACCATTTATAACCTATCTTAAATTCTTTTAATACCTATGAAAATATATAATGGAAATTAAAATCAAGAGAGTGACATTTTGTATCTATCCTTTTTCTAAAATAATACAAATGTTATAATAAATAGAAAGTGAAAATTAATTGCAATATTTTCAAACCTAGGATATGTTTGGTTTAAAACAAAAACTCATTCAATAGGGTAAATTCAAGTTTTAGGGATATTTTAAATCCTTTCCCAATTGTTTTGCCCTAGTTTTACCTATTTTACCCTTACCGATGTGACAAATAATTACTATGGTTACAATTCAAAGTGACCAAAAATAAAAGCTACCTATTTTAAAATTTTGAACCTACTAATTCCAAATAAATAATCCATTTTTAATGATTTATTTCCTATAACTTTTATTTATAAATTTTAATATAAAGGCATAAAACGTAATGAAAAATAATTTTTAGGAAAATGTATTTTTATTCCCAAAAACAAACTTATAAAAAATAAGATATAATGTTGATTAACATGGAATTAATTCTATTATTTTTAATAAAATGGATATTAATTTAATTTAAAATCAAATCCAAAATATCATGATAATTTCATATTACTTTATTGAAATAAAACAAATAATAGTTTTACGAAAATAGGTATTTTTCACTATTCACACAAAAATAAATATTTTAGAAAAAAACTATAAAATTTATCCATAGACTATTTTGCAATGATGATTTAAAGAACAATTTAAATTTTTTTTAAGTATATTTTTTGAAATTTGTAGTAGTTAAATATAATATTCACACACAAAATTTAATAGAAATTTTTTTGAATAAAATATATTTATGGGGCATAAAATGACTAAAGAAAATAAATTAATTATTTATTATATATTAATCAATAATTTTTCATTATATAAAACCTTTACAAATAATTTTTATAATGTGGTTATTACTATTCATATCCTTAAACCCAATGTCTAGTTTATTACACCCATATTTAAAAAAATATTATTTAATGGTTTTTTTAAGCTTAATGTTGCATGTGCTACATGCTACTGAATATAGTGTTATTTTTAAATGAAAAAATAAACTAAAATATTACCTTATTTCACAAAACAAATCCCTAATAAAACCTATTTGAGTCTTGAATCCTCAATACTTTTCCCAATTGATTATTCAGAATCATTTTCTAAATTCATTTCCTATTCATAGAAAGTTTCATTGATATAGATAAATTATTCATCAGGGAGCTCCATGTTTAATTGTAAACTCTAGGGTAGGATGTGAGTCTAGGAAATATGCTAAAATTTACCCTTTAATTACAATTTATGACACAAAATTAATATTGAACTATTATAGGATGACAACACATCATTCAATATGCCCAGTCAGCATTAGGAAATTGATGATATATTTGAACATATATACAATAAAGAATAAGTGGATCTCATGATATTGTACATAATGTTAAATAACCATACATATCAATACAACGAAGTTATTCTCAATATCAGTGTATCAGGTCTCAACTTTTGGTACTATTCTGCTGAGATATTAGAGACTCTTCTCTTTTCCTGCATCGTTCTTCTGGGAAAGAATGGCACCAAAAAATCACATTATGGTGGTTACATATATATTTTCCTATATGAGGATCATCAATATCATAGTGTGTAGAAGATATTTATTAAGGCCATAAAATTACATTTTAAAATCTTCATTTAACAATTAAGTTACCCCTTTCTTAATTAACTTTACTTAGAATATGCATTTTCTATTAGCTTTTTCGTGAAGATCCTAATATAGGTAATATTAACTTCAAGTCCACTCAGTTGTAAAAGGTTTTAAGTTGGTAGAATATCAATTATTTTCATTTTTTTAGATAAAATTCAATACCATGATATAGGATAAAAAAATTATAAATTCCTCTAACATGACCTCAAAAATGCATTTTAGCGAGTTCATATTCATATTTTTCTATCAAAATCTATGGAAAACTACCTCATGGTTGGAAAGGTCGTCACAAAACTAGTGATATTGTACTACCATATCATCCATATAGTATTAAAATTTCATCCCTATAAAGTATTTGAAAATTTTGTGCAAGAATTATTAGTAAGTAGACATAGTATTCTTTAAGACAATGGTCATTAATTGGTAGAAATATTCCCTGTAGGGTTCCCTAAAGGTAGTAAATTTTTAAAATTTTGAAGCTATTATAATCTAATTGTTTCTTGGGTATCCATATATGAATGTATTAGCATGGAAACCATCTATCAAATCAATCAGTGATTCTATTATTAGGACTGAGAAACTATCCTTTAGGAAAAGGATATTCATGTCCTCTAATTCAATGCAAACCTAGATCTATTCATTATCTTTCTTAATGGGGATAATGTTGGAAAGAAAATTATGGAATTGAAACTCCAAAAATATAATGAACTATCCCAAGTCAACCCCTAATCGAACATCCAAATTGGGCCATGATAAGGCCTGAAGGGAATCATCAGTCCCCATGGGCTGACGACAAGTGTCATAGAATCACATAAAATTTGTCGGTGATGGTTTTTCCAAAAAAACTAAAAACATAAAATAAAAAAGTGAATGAATCACTACTAAGAGGATACACAAATCACTGATCATGAATAAAACATAAATAAGTAATGGATAAAAGATACCAAAATAAAAAAAATAAAAAAATAGAACCATACACGATCTTCATGTGACCTCTTAGTTATCATCATCCACAAGACCAACCTGCTTTGCAGGTGTACCTAAACGATAACCTGAACTATAAAAACAACATGGGTCTACCGATACTGAGTGGAACAAGTACACTGTGAGCATAAAATTTATAAATATTTAAGGGCCAAAAAATCAATACATTTACTTTACTTAAACAATTTATAAACACTAGTTTGAAAATATAATTAGAAAATTAGGTTTTATCTTTTACAAAACCAAACATATCTTTCCCAAACATGAATTTGAAGAAAATATTCCTTTAAAAAAGTATTTCATTCCAAAAACCATCTTTTAAAACCAACCCCACGAAGAAAAACAAAACCCAGTTAAAATCAGAGGTTGGGGAAATCACACCTGAACCTAAGAAGCAGGATATATCAAATGAACAATTCCAAAATAAAATGAAGAAACATAAGTATAAGTAGAAATATATAAACAAAACGGAAAACCAAAATTCCACAGAAAAATATACGAACAAATAGATATTATTCATGGGCACATACTAAACATCTCAAGAGGTGACCCTAAATGTACTCGGTTTGAAACCATCTGTCGGTGTATGATGTGATCTATAGTCTATCACCTACTTGGTTTCTCCACACTATCCTAACTAGTGGAATAACATACTCTAGAAATTCTTCTTCCAGGGGTTTCTATTCCATCTAATTGATACTAAAAATAAACCATCTCTCAACCCTTTATATGATGCATATTATCCTATGATGATAGTGTAAAATAGAAGTGAGGATGTCATCACACACTTGACACCAACACATATGCAATGTGAATGCCTTTCCCAATCCCTGAAACTATCCATGTAGATACTCTCTCTAAATAGAGGACAACCATGGTGGTTCCCATAAAAAAATACTTTTCCAAGGTTATAATCGGGACTATACATCATGATATTCTAAAACTAATTTCCAAGAAACATATCAAAGTAAAAAAAAATCAGGCCTGAGTACATGAGAAACCTTATTAATTTTTCAAGAGATGACAAAAAGTACTAAATGTTCCTTATGTTTCATAATAAAAAAAATTTCCAATAAAAACACATCTCCATCCAAATCCATTTCAAAAACCAAGTTAATAACCCAATTACACTTTCAAGGTTCCAACTAGGACTTTGAATAGGTTCTAGGAAACATGGTTTTAAATATTTATTTAGGATGCATTTAGAAATCAAGAAAACATTTGAAGAACATCTAGAAATCCAAGAGATTTTTTATAAAACATTTAAAAGTTGAGAAAAAAATTAGGAAATCAATTTTTTAACAAGAAATAGACATCATATGGAATTTACCATTTATATGCATGCATGCATCTATATGCACACCTCATGCACATATATACATGCACAGATCACACTGGAATATACATGGACATCTATATGAATGATAAAGGTTCAACCAAAAAATACCAAGGAAGAACCATATCAAAGAATAATAGGTATCACATAAGCACCCAATCCATAAATAAATAAATAAAAAATTCCATCTGAAATCCCTCTTGTCACCCAATTTTATAAAAACCCCCAAAAAATCCAAAAGTCACATTAAAAAACCAAAACAATTTTAAAGGAAACATGGAATTTTATCAAACAACTAACATATATATACATTTCATAAAATAATCATAACCATATAAATACTTTGAAAAACTCATTTTCACCAAACTAGCAACATAGAAAATCACTAGAAATTCATTTTAGGGAACCACAAGCATGGGAAACATAATTAAAATTTATTTAGGAAATCTAAATCATGACATGGAATTATTTGGAAATAAAATATATGGAAACAAATACCTTAACTATTAAAAAATTTAAGGAAAGACTGGAATTAAAAATAAATAATCCCAAGTATAGTACCCCCAGTTTCAAGTAATTACCCATTTATATTTGTTTTTTTAAGTATGTAAAGTGTTTGGGTGAAGTTTAGGAGGGTTTGGAAGACATTTGGAAAGTTTTTTTGGATTTTATTGAGGTTCACGATTTAATAATGGTTAGTAGAAATTTTAAAACACCTTTAGGAAACTATGAAAAGTATGGAAGTGGGATCTAGGTAGGCACACGGTTAGGCACATAGTTTATCCAAACCATGCAGTCACATAGGAGTAACCATGCAAAGTATAATAGAGGGAAAAACATGATTGGTTCATTGTTTTTCTAAGCATGTGAATGGTGTTTGGAGGCAATGGTTGGTGCATGGTTGGAGCACGGTTTTCCAAACAATGTGAGCCAACAATTCACCGTTAAAAGTTATGTCCTAAAAAAGGGTATCTCACTCATTTTTACCCATAAACCACCCTTTTTTCCTTCATTTCAACCCTAACTCAGTTTTTCTTCCACCCAATTCCTGTAGATACTTTCCCCTTCGATCTAGGAGTGATTCATGGGAAACTCATAGTGCATTGAAGGATGGATTTCATGGTAAGTCTCCTTTATTAGTAGGTTTTCTTAGATCAACTCTTCTTACCTCTCTTAGATTCATAGATATAGTCCACTGAGGATATATATATATATATATGTGATATTTTATTGTGATCATGATTATTTTTTGCTGTATTGATGATAAAGAACAAGATCTAAGGTGGGTTTTTTGGTGATTTAACCCATTTTTGTTGAAGAATTCATGATGTTCTTCATTTTCACCATAGTTTCCATGGAAGGTGGATTCACTCTCAACTCCTCTTGTTATAAATTAAAGGATTAGTTTCAAATTGATTTAATTTCATGAAATTAAATGAGAATTTGATGTTCAAATCTTGGTAGAAACCTTCTTCAGTGATGGTTGGTGAAATTGTGGAAATTAGTTGTTGTGAAAAGTTTTTTTTCATTATTTTAAAATGATGTTTTAAAATATGGTTTGGTTTTTATTCTTGGAATTGGATTGATTGAATTTTTTTTAATAAAATGGTTATTTTATTGAAATGTCTTGAAATAGTTGGTTTGACATGGTTACGTAATACATAGGTTGGTGTGAATTCATGCTTTCACTGTGACTCTAAATAATGAGCATACACCATTGGGGTAAAAAAGATATGAACCTGCATAAGGGGCATGTTCCATTTGGGAATAAGGAGATTGGACACTTAGTGATGACTTGGTGGATGGATGAGAAATCTTTTATGAGTGTGGAATTGTCAATAAATTATGAATATGTCGGTGCATGTTTGAATCATGGATTGGGTATGCCAAAAAGGATTGTGAAATGGTTTAGACACTATTTGTTTACTTTTACTTGAAAACTATTTTGGTTGGAAAATAGTCTGGTGTGAATTTCTTGATTTTGATATAAACTATTAAAATGTTTAAAAAAATTATATCAATTGTTTTATATAAATTTTCTAACATGGTCTATCCTAGTTTCATTGGTATTAAGGACATCAAGGTAAAACCTACTGAGTTTCATTACTCACCCCCTACTTAGGCACTTTGGTGTGTTTTCATATATCGTTTATTGAGTAATGAGTAAAGAAGAAGTTTTTCATTTCATTAGTGGTGATTTGTGATAATTTTTCATGGATTTTGGAGATGAATCGTGGATCTTGTTTGGAGATTCTAAGTTGGTGTCTTTGGAGTCTTTGTGCTTTGTTGGTTTTGTCTTCCACTTTGTATTATGATTCTGGTCATGGTTTTTGCATGGTACTCTGATATAGTTTGTTAATTTTGTTATGCATTGAGTATTATTACATTTTTATTATGCATCATTCAGTGGTTATTGGTTACAATGTTCTTGGATGGGATGTTTTATTTCTCAGATAGAAAGTAATCCCCCATTTGTATTGAAGACATTGGAATTTAATGCTATCCTTGGCATCTTGAGGATATCACTTAAGGAAAAGTAGAAATTTTTTCACAATTCAAGCCAATGAGGAGGGGAAGGATGTTATAAGTGGTATCATCTTGTTTAGTCCTTGAATTATAAATGGTATTAGTTTTTTTATCCTTGTTCAACAATTGTGTTGGTCTTGGAGTTGAAAAATCCATTCTAGTTTAGTCCTTGAGTTGGCATGGTAGAAAGGAGTAGGATTATCGGAATTAAAATTTAAAGCATAAAAATATATAGCTAATCTATTTATTATTAACTTCAAGTTCTAGTGATTTGGGTACATATGTGATTTTTTTATACACTTATAGGATTTGTAATCTCATTTTCATGGGTTTATCCAATAAGAATATCATAACATGCATTGATAGAAATGATTTCCCACTAAGAGTTCATATTTCATTTTCAATAATGATTTATGATTTTATGCAAAAAAAAATTTTTGAAAAGTGTTGAATTTTTTTTCAAATGTGAGATTTTGAAAAGGAATGACAGTGGTATTTTGAAAATGGTTTGATTTTTAAAAGTTGGGTGGAACTTTTCAAAAATGGATTTAAAACAAAAAGTGTGGATCTTTCAAAAAGACTAGTTGTGATAGTTCTGATATGGTATAATTTAAAATTGTTAAGTCTTAAGTTTCTATAGATCAATACATAAGGATTTTTTTGTGTTTATAGAAAATGGTACCCAGTAGACATCATAGAAACCAACTAGAAGAGGATGCTGAGAATGTGGTTTCACCTGAGCCACGGGTTGACCAATAGCTAGTTTAGAGTATTCTCCAAAAAAATTAGGTCATGGATAGAGGGAACCAAAGGGATGAACCAAGTAAAGTGGATCATTATATTCAGTTCTAGAAGAATAACCCATCTGTATTTCAAGGTGATTTAGAAATAGAGAAGCTATATGTGTGGATGAATAGGATGAATCAAATATTTGATTTCCTAGGAAGACCAGTAGAGCTAAAAGTCAAGTTGGAAACATATATACTGGAGGATCTTGCATACTATTTGGGGGATTTATCTATTCAGGATAAATCATACAAAGGAATTGCATTATAGTATTTTAAAGAATTTTTAAACAATAAATTATATCCTCATACATTTAGGATTGCAAGAATGGACAACTTTTTCATATTGGAGAAATAGAATCTCTCGGTGATAGAGTATGCAGCCAAATTTATGAATTTAGTTCTCTTTGAACTCTAAGTTGCTGCAGGTGCATCATTGAAGAAACAAATTTTTTAATCAGGTCTTATGTAGTATATTCTCTCTAAGATTGTTGTGCTTTGTATAATGGATTATGCAGAGATGGTTAATAGAGAGATAGTGGACGAAAGTGTCATCTCATTAACTACTGTTGGAGGAAGCATGTTGATACCTATGTGAAATGGTAGGAACTCTCATTCTTGGAATAGGGGGAAGAGGGACACCCATTTCCAAGGAAGTGGGATGACTCAGGATTAGTTGGATGGATTAGTGAACCATAATCCAAGAACTAAGAGAAAAAATATATGTTTTAGTCTGCTTTATTCGACCACATGAAGTGAGAATGTACAGCACCACCTATAGCATGCCATAATTATAATAAAATGGGACATGTTTAGATCTATTGTCGCAGTACTCCAAGGTTACGTGTTTTAGACACATATCGTGTTTTGTAGATGTCAAAAGCTTTAATGGGATAAGGTTAGTAGAATACCTCTCATCAGTAGAATTGATCTAGCCATGGTGAGTCCAGGAATATAATGACTCCTCAGGTAGTGAAATCTCAATAGGGTAATAAAGAACAAAGTTCAGTGAGCAATAAGTGATATGGATCTGGTCAAGTTATTGTGGATGATCAATTGGGACCATCGATAGTGAGAGGTACGATTTTTTTGAATTCTACTTTTATGTAAGATTTTTTTGATATCGGTGCATCCTGTTAATTTATTGCTTCTCATTCTATTGATTTTCTGGATTTAAATGTTGAGATGATGCCTTCTATTTTTAATCATCAAATTCATCTTGTTCAAATAGAATTTTAAGACTTTATGTTTATATAATGTTTTATAACTTTTGAAGGAGCAGATTTCATATGGGATTTCTCTATGGTTGATATGTATGTCTATGACATAATTATAGGTATGGATTGGTTGACTATGTTCAAAGTTTATATTGATTATTATATGTGAAAAGGTAGTTTTATGATTGAGGATGGAATTGAGCATCTTTTTAAAGGATACCAAAATGTAAATGCGGGTGAAATGAGCTTGTTGTCAACAGAAGTTGGATCGATATCATACTAGTTGGTAGTTTTGACTTTGGAATCGATGAATAGATTGAGAATATAAGTTTTATGGTAGTTGTTTATCCATTTTTAGATGTTTTTTTCTATAATTTATCAAGTTTTACACCTATAAGAGAAGTTGATTTATGATTGATCTTATTCTGAGGACCAGTCCTATTTCCCTTCCATCTTACTATATAGAACCAACAAAATTAAGGTAACTAAATTTATAGTTTGAAGAGCTGGAAACCAAATGGTCCATTTGGACTATCACGTCATTATGGGAAGCAAAGGTCTTGTTTTTCAAAAAGGTGTATGGAACTCTTTGGTTGTTAGTGGATTATCATAACCTAAACCAAGTTATGATAAAGAATTAGTATCCACTTCTGCATATTGATGATTTGTCCGGTCAACTGAGGGGATCCCAATGGTTCTCTAAAAGTAACTTACTATCAGGATATCACCAATTGTAGGTTCAAAAAGAGGATATTTCAAAGATAGCTTTAATAAGTATAAATGGATATTCTGAGTATATGGTTATATCTTCCGGTCTTACGAATGCACCAACAGTCTTTATGGAATTGGTGAATTATATATTTCAAAGGTATCTAGATTCTTTTGTGGTGGTGACTTTGGATGACATATTAATGTATTCAAGGACAAGGGTAGATCATGAGAATCACTTGGAAACAGTGTTGTGAATCTTAAGAGAACATATTATATATGAAAAATTATCAAATAGTGATTTTTGGATACAGTAGGTACATTTTCTTATCCATGTAATCTCTCTAAGATGTGTTTCTGTGGATATAGAAAATATATAGGTTTTTATCTCTTAGAAACCTCTAAATAATGTCTTCAAGATACGTAGTTTCTTATATTGGCTAGTTATTACTGACATTTTGTTTGTGAATTTTCATGACTAGATTCACCTATAACAGCATTGACAAGGTAGAATGTCACATTTCATTGGAATGATGAATGTCATAAGTATTTTCAAGAGATAAAGTTTCACCTTACATCGTCATCAATCCTAATATTACCAAAATCAGGACAAGGGTATGTGATATATTGTGATGCTTTGGGATTAGGGTTGGGATGTTTCTCATGTAGGGATATCATGTAGTTGCTTATGGCACACGTCAGTTATGGTTTCATGAGAATAAATTCCCAACAAATGATTTTTAGTTATCTGTTGTAGTCCATGATTAGAAAACTTGGCATCATTACCTATTTGGTGAGAAATTTATAGTTTTTATAGATCATAAGAGTTTTAAACATATTTTATCACAAAGGGATTTAAATCTAAGACAAAGAAGATGGATGGGGTATCTCTAAATGTTTGAATTTGATTTGATGTATACACCAGGTAAAGGTAATTATGTGTTAGATGAATTGAGAAGAAATCCATATGCTCAGTTGGAAAAAGAGGCTTCATATAAGTTGAAGTTAATGTCGGATATTGATGACATGAGATTGGATTTTGAAGACCAAGATAGCGCTATGATTTTATTTTTAGTTTTTTTGGTTCCTGATTTGGTGAAAATAGCTAATGAGGCACAGACCTCTGATTCCAAATATGTTTCTATGAGGTCAAAACTCAATATTGGGGATACCATTAAGGGATAAAAGCTATATGGTAGTTCATTTTTATGGTTTTGAGATCATATGGTTGTGCATATGGATTATTGGGAACAACTTCTTCATTTTTTCCACTATTCAAGATAGGTTGTTTATCCTAGAATAAAAAATAAGTATAATTAATTGAAAGATATTTTTTTGTGGGTCATTATAAAAAAGAAGGTGGGTGATTTTTTTTTGAGATTCTTAAATTTTTAATAGGTTAAAGAAGATAATTAGTGACCAATAGGTATGTTGAAATCTTTACCTATTCTTGTTTGGAAATGAGATTAGAAATCTATGGATTTGTTAACATGTCTCCAAAAAATGGTTTAGAAACATGATACCATAAGGGTGATAATGGATTGGATCAAAAAGGAATCTCATTTAAACATTGTTCATGATTATCATATGGTGGATGAGTTTTCAAAAATCTATATACGAGAAGTGCTAAAGAGGAATGGTGTACTAGTTTTGATAGTATCAGACTGAGATCTAAGGTTTATGTCGTATTTCTTGAAATCCTTACAATAATCCCTGGGTAGTTAGTTGACCATGAGTGTGGTGTATCATCCTCATAAAGATAGAAAATCTGAAAGGATGATACCAACATTGGAATACATGTTACGGGCTTCTGTAATGGATTTTGGTGGCTCCTTAGAGGAGCACATTCCATTAGTAGAGTTCTTGTATTGTAACAGTTATTAGGCCTTGATACATATAGATCCTTTGGAATCATTTTATGGATTTCCTTATCATTCCCCACTTTTTGGGGTGGAAATAGGTGATAATTCGTTAGTTGGGTCAAGCCTTGTCTAATAGATAATGGAGAATATTTAGTTGATTAGGAAGAGAATGGAGACAACTCAGAGTCGTTAGAAATCATATGAGGATCATCATCGATCATTGTTTTCATTTGAGGTGAGTGATCATGTTTTCTTTAGAATCTCTCTAAGGATTGGGCATCATCATTTTGAAAATAATTTCAAGTTATATCCTAAATACATAGGCCCTTTATATATACTTTAATGTGGTGGTGATGTGGAATATAGGTTGGATTTTCCACCACGGTTCAGTGTAGTGCACAATGTGTTTCTTGTATCTCAGATGAAAAATTACTATCCTAATACTAACCATGTGATTTGATAGGATCATATTGACCGAGATATGAATGATTCATTGGTTAATATACTAGTACATATTATGGATAGTAAATAAAAATTATTACATTGGAAAAGAATCAGTTTAGTGTGGGTTTTTTTGGAAACATGGTCAGATTCAGGAAGAAACTTGGGAATGGGAGAAGAAAATGGTCAAGCAGTGCACTAAACTATATTATGCCAATGGAGATTTTCTATTTTTTTGTATGGAAAAGACAATTATGGGGAGAATTTAGCACCCCTAGTTTCAATTAAGTACCCTTTTCTTTATGGTTTTTAAGTATATAAAGTGTTTAGGTGAACTTTGGGAGGGTTTGGAGGACTTTTTCCATGTTTTTGGGGATTTTCTGGAGGGGCATGATTTGAGAATGGTTAATATAAATCATGAAACACCGTCAAGAAACTATGTAAAGTAAGACAGTGTTTTTTGTATAGGTGTATGGAAAGGTAAACGGTTTGGCTAAACCATATGACCACTTAGGAGTAACCACGAAAAGTAAAATATAGGGAAAATATGGTAGGTGTACAAGTTTTCTAACCGTGTGGACTAATCATGTGAAGGCTGTTTGGAGGTAGTGGTTAGTGTACGGTAGGCACATAGTATTCCTAACCATGCAATCCAACCATGTACGGTTAAAATATAGATCCTAAAAAATGGATCTCACTTATTTTTACCTCTAAACTACTTTTTTCCTCCATTTCAATTCTAACTTAGGTTTTTTTGCTCCCAATGTATTTAGAGACTTTCCCCTTCAATCTAGGAGTGATCCGTTGGAAAATCTTAGTGCATTGAAGGTTGGATTTCATGGTAAGTCTCCATTCATAATGGTTTTTCCAATATGTACTCTTATTCCAAAATTGTATTCATAGATCTAGTTTGATGGGGATAGATCTATGATATTAGATTCTAATCATGATGATATTTGGTTGTGTTGATGATAGGGAACAATATCTATGGTTGGTTTTTAGAGATTCAACCTAGTTTTGTTGAAGAATTCATTTTATTTTTATTTTTCACCATAGTTTCTATAGTAGGTGGATTTGCTCTTGACTCCTCATATTATACTTTAAGGGTTAGTTTCAAATTTATTGAATTGCATGAAATTTATTGATAATTTGATGTGAAAAATTTGGTAGAAACCTTTTTTAGTGATGGTCGGTGAAATTGTAGAAATTGGTTGTTGTGAAAAAAAATTTGTTTCATTATTTTCAAATAATGTTTTAAAATATGGTTTGTTTTTTATTCTTGAAATTGGTTTGATTAGAACGTTTTCAATAAAAGTAATATTTTATTGTAATGGTTGGTTTGACATGGTTTCTTCATACACAGGTTGGTTTGAGTTCATGATTTCAACCTGACCCTGAATAATGGGCATGTACCATTAGTGTACAAGGGATGTGACCCTGGATAAAGGGAATTTTCCATTGGGGAAAAAGGATATTGGCCCCTTAGTGATAACTTGGTGGATGTACAATAAACCTCCCATGAGTATAGAACTATCACTGAAGCATGTATGTGTGGGTGTGGGTGTTAATCATGGATTGGTTATGCCAAAATGGATTGTGAAATGTTTTAGATAATTTTTTATTTTCTTTTCCTTGAAAACTCTTTTGGTTGGAAAATAGTTTGGTGTGAACTCATTGGTTTTGATATAAACTATAAAAAAATAATATTTTTTATATAAATTGTTTTATATAAATTTTCTACCATATTATATCTGAGTGGTGTGGGTAAGAAAGTCATCTGGTGAAAACCTACTGAGTTTCATTACTCACCCCTTGCTTGGTCACTTTGGTGCATTGGCAGATACTATTTATTGAGACAAAAGTAAATGGAAATTGTATAATATATTTAGTGGTGCTTTGTGATACTTAGGCATGAATTGTGGAGTTGAAGATTGGATCTTATTGGGATTTACTGAATTAGAATCATTAGAGTCTTTGAGCTTTGTTGGTTTTTTCTTCTGCTTTGTATTGTTATATTGGTCTTGATTTTCACTCGGTACTCTGATATAGTGTGGTTTTTTTTGTTATACATTGAGTAGTATTACATTGTTATCATGAATAATTAAGTGTTTATTGTATATGGTGTGCTTGGTTGGGCTATTTTATTTCTCAAAGGGAAAATTATCCCCCAATTTTATTGAATCACATGACATTTATTTCTAGCCTCTGGCATCTTGGGGGTGTCGCCTAAGGCCAAGTAGCAATTCTGTATTGACTCAATCCAATGAGGATGGGTGAGATGATACACCAAGAAACAAACCACAAAACCTAAAATAAGATAAAACTAAATCCAACATCAACCCTCATCCCCCAGGTTTCATCAAAGAATAACCCAAGCTAATAAAGAAGAAGAAACAAGAGAAAGAAGGAATGAGAGGGAGAAGAAGTCTTGCCCAAGAAAAAAACCAATAAATATTGAATCATTAGACACCCAAAATAAAAGGAGGAGGAGATGTGGAGGTCTCACTAGTCTCCCAAGGGGCTAGTAATTCAAATGGTGGATGAGGGAATTCAATTTTGGATTTTTACGTAAGAGGGAAAAACATTTATTTTCAAGTTCTAATAAATATTGGAATGATGAATAGTTTACCAAATTGTGGGCCAACTATGAAAACCCTACTATATGATAAGTGATCCTTAAACTGTTTGGACATATGGTTTAAAAACTATGTTCTAACTGTGCAAAAAAACTTTTTTCAAAATGGTAGAAACCCTCGCACGGTTACCGTATGGTTTCATTTAACCATCTGTAAGTTGTGCGCCAAGTCTCAAACACCCGAAGACACTTTCACAGTTACTCCTCTGTCTCACATAGTTTGGGAAAAACCATACATTAACCATGAAATAAAATCATGGAATAAAAAATTAACTAAAAAACCCTTTTCATCCTCCAATCACATGGTATCTCCCCATACCATTTACACTAACTGTGAATAGGTCCAAAAATAGATCGGAACTCCCAAAACTATTACAACTAATAATTTAGCCTAAAAACTAATATATAAATTATAAAGAAATAAATAAATAAAACAATAAGGAATACTAATTTTAGGGTGTGATAGTTATCCCCACCACAAAAACTTTATTTCAAAAAATTTCACCAAGTCTAAGATGGGTAACAGAACCAGAACACTCATCCCAAAAGTAGAACACACAAAACAAAACTTCTAAATTGAGCTTGAAACCTAACGAAAAAAGAAACCATAGTGTTTAATCTTTCTTTAAATGTCACACTTTTCCATATTAATAGAAAACAAATATGTTACACAGAGTGGGTATCCCTACAATTTAAGAACCAACTACAAAATACCAACATTCTATACGAGAAGGGTCCAGCCAAGGAAACTCAAAAAAACTCTAAATCAAAACATAATTCATAATTTCCATAGGAAACATTAATCTCCAAACTAGAAAAATACAATTAATAACCCAAATTAAAATGAAATACAAGGATAAATACACATTAAAAAGAAAAGGAAAAATAGAGACCCCAGATAGAAGAGAAAATCCAATAAAAAAAAAGATAATTACCTCAAAAACTCAAAGAGGAAGGGTTTATAGAATCGGGAACTTGCATGTAATTATTTTTCTTCTACCAAGGTCCCACCCCATAGAATTTATAAATATTTCCAAGACAACCACATTGATGGTATGTTTTTTGATCTTTATGGAAATACGGATTAGAATTACTAAACCAACCACACTAGAAACAAATGAGAAAGTTGTCCACCAAATGAAAAGCATAAGATAACAAGGAAAGATATACTAGAACAATTTCATCCATATAATACTCTTCATTAGATAGGTAACCATTACTATAACCAATACAAGTTAGGATTACAAAATACCATAGGTTTCCCTCTAGAAACCAACTCATCCATAAACGCTTCATCCGCCAATTTCCTAAATAAGACTTTCCTAGAAGACACAACTTGATCCTTAATATCTAGCCAAAGACCCTCAAAAAGAGATGAGATTTAAATAGATCACTCAACACAAACTAAAGAGAAAATGGAATCAACTCCTTAAAGTGGTCAACACACCCCCTCACTATACATTGACCTTTCCAAATACCCATAAACTCTACTAATTTCATCATCTTCACCTCTTAGATGATTATCCATTAGAAAAATATGGTCTTAATGATCTTCCAAGTCATCTTTGACTTGAAATAAGGATGGAGAGTTAAATTTCCACTGACCTAATGAAATCCCCTTGAATAAACCCAAGAAATATCACACTCTCAAGGCTTCAGGTGATCCCAAGGACTTGGAAATGCTTTCAATTTCCTAAAAAAACTCATCAAACTCTAGTGAACCTTGATCACCATGAAAAGTTATTAACATTTATAGAGAAATAAACTCCACCACTCCATTAGAATTCTATAAAGGGCCATCAACTGGGAGAAAATACTAAAAACTATTGGTAAAATACTAGGTGGAATACTCTAAATAACATAAAACAAAAAATAAAAATCAATATCAAACCAAAACTCAATCAAGATGACACCTCAAACAAAGACACCAAGATCTTAAACCAAAACAAAATACAAAATAGAACTAAAAAAACCATTTGAAATATCACTATTACCATTTAAAATTCAAAATCATTTCACTTCTAAAACAAAATCCATTAAAAATCCAAATTACCTAAATAAATTTATCATTTCAAGTCCACTTAGACCAAAAAAAATTCTATTTCAACCACTTTAAAACCCAAAATCTATCTTCTATTTTCTCTTTGAAAGAACACATTGGGGTAATAATCCCTTTATAAAGAAAAACCATTTCTAGAAATCATTTTCAATTCAAAACCCAATCACACCAACCACAATCAAACCAATAACACCAATCACATCAAAACCTCTTAAATTGGGGACCAGTGGCCATTCATTACTTCACATCATGGTTTAGTTGACCATTCTCTAAGCAGGCACCAACCACATGGATCATAATCAACCATATACTCAGGATCAACATGGTTATTTACCCCATGAAATCTCACCATGTGACACTAACTCACATACATTATCATCCCCTAAAACACAAAAAAATCCATCAATCCAAATGAAGCACTGAAAAAATGAACCCGAAATAAAAAAAAATAATGAGTTAAGAACCTCTATCCCTAATAACTCAAGTTTAGTCATGAGCGGTGGTGATTAAGAACCAACACATGGTCTATATTCTATGCCCTAATAGTTATATATCTAGTCTACATGACACCCCAAATAACAATGGGATACTCTAATACCATTTTTCATGAACCATATTAGTTCTCCCCCAAACAGATACACAAACTGGACCACGAAAAGTATCGTAGGGTGTCCTCAATCCCCACAGACTAACATAAAGCATCGGGGAATCAAAGAAAAACAATTTGGGATAATTTCACCTAAAATTTGTATATATAAAATAAAACATAGCACGCAGGAAAACCAGGAGGATACACAAATCACTGATCATGAATAAAACAGAAACAAAAGTTGGAAACAAGATACCAAAATAAAAAACTATAACCAAACTAAAACTAGACATGATCTTCATGTGACCTTTTATTCACTACCATACCCAAGACTAACACACTCCACATGCATATTTTAACGATAACCTAAACCTAAAAAACAACTAAAGTTTATCGATGTTGAGTGGTGGAATTAGGGTGTGACCATAAATAGCTTAGTAGGTAAGAACCATAGAATACATACAATTCCTTTCCCGATATAGTACATAAATTATTGTTTGAAAAATATAATTAGAAAATATTTTTTATCTTTTAAAAAAACCAAACACATCTCTCCCAAACCTTCTTTTTTAAAAAAACATGGATTTCATTTAAAAAAATCATTCCAAACCCCATCATTGATAACCAATACCAAGAAGAAAACTGCAACCTAGGTAAAAGAATAAGTGGGGGAAATCAGAACTGAACCTATATAGTATGATGTCTCAAAAGAACAATGAAAAAAGGAAAAATAAGTAGTGAAATTATATATAGATGTATATAAATAGAACAGGAAACCAAAATTCCATATAACAATATAGTAATATATATATATATAGTATTCATAGGCATTCCCTAAAAATACCAAGAGGAGAACCTATATATACTTAGTTCAGAACCATGTTCTTGTATATTATGTGATCTATAGTTCACCACCAACCACACTTCCCTACATTATCCTCAAAAGTGGAACAACCCACTTGGTCTATTCATCTACTAGTGGGTTTTGTTCTATCCAATACAGATAGAAAAGAAATTATCTCTCAACCCTTTAGATGTCATATAGGATCTCATGACGATAGTATAAAGGATAATTGAGGAGTTCATCACATGATTGAATCCATCATGGATGCCAATGTTCATGTCATTTCCACTCCTAGACACCATCCATGTAGAGACCCTCTCCAACTGGAGGGCATCCATGGGGGTTCCACCACATAGAATACATTTCCAAGGTTTTAACCTAGCCTATAATTCATGATATTCCAAAACCATTTTCAAAGAAACATATCAAAGTACCAACGCAACCTAAGTACATGAGAAACCTCAGTCATTTATTAAGAGATTCCCAAAAGTACCAAATAGGCCTTAGATTTTAAAATACAAAACCATTTCCAAGGAAAATACATCTCTTTCCAAATTCATTTCCAAAACCAAGGTAATCACCCAAGTACAATTTAAAGGTTCCAATAAATCCTTTGAGAAAGTTCTTGTAAACATGATTTAAAATCCTTATTTGGGAGAAATTTGGAAATCAAGAAACCATTTTAATAAAATCTATAAAACCAAGATACAGTTTAGAATAATTTAAGAAAAATTTTGAGTAAATAAAGGTTTTTGAAGTTTCCTAGTCATGATCCAAGTATCACTGAGAGGGCGAGAAGGTGAAATAGTGATGCCTTTTTCTTTTATGTTTCTTTATTTTTGAAATTACATTTGCCTCTTATTAAATATTTATTTCCTTTATAAACACAAACAAAACACACATCCGCAGGAACACAAGATTTACAACGTTCACTAATCAACAATAGTAGCTACGTCCTTTGTATGGTATTGACATAATCCAATACCACAAAATACACTAGAAAATATTCCTTTGATGAGAATACAGTGAGTATGATATACCCTTACACTCATGTAGAACTTATAAAGCAATCTGAAAATGTGTGTGCACCCTCTTAGCACAAATAGGTCCAAAAAACATTACAGTGCTTCTTAAACATCTTTCACAGTTTGATCACTCAAAACAATTCTTCTCTTTCCTACCCAGAAGCTAGTAAGAAATACCTTAACCAAAACTTACTAATTATTCTGAACTCAAATCTTTCACACGCCCTTTTAGGTGTCTTGTGCACAACTTTGATGCCACATGTGCAAGATTTGACTTTTGTCGCAAAAAACCTCTTTCACGCAACTTCAATCTTCTATGAAACTTCTCTTTATTACGTGCAACTCCTTTTCTTTCGCACAACTCTTTTTACTTAAAATTATTCCACACTTCAAAGCTCGGTATTTCATTAAGGTTTGGGCTTCTTAAATGATAGTTGTCACCTCTTATTTATAGTCACCACTGACCCCCTCATGCAAAAACCCTAACGTATTACATAAGATCCCAACGCGTCACACAAAACCGCATTTAACATCATGTTGGGCACGTAAGTATCTTTTGTGCCAACCACATATTTCATGCACTAATCAAATCTTTCATGCACTTCATTTCTTTTCCATTTTTTATGTTCTAACCCTGAATCATTCCTTGCATGCAAGATACTAATCCATATTCAAACTTGTGCACTACATTCTTTGACAAAAGCACATTTCTTCATCTCCTGATTTTTAGCCCCAAAAATTTGGAAAACACTAGAAAATGTTTCCACCTTAAAATATGATTTGGATAGAACACAAATTCTACTTCATTTATATCTTTCATATTTAACAAACAACTTCCTTCATCATGAACTATATCAACTGTGATATATAATCTTTGATCGGACACATTTAACATCATCAGATTTTTAATGGAAAGTGCTGAAACTTCCCTATATTCTAGCAACATCATTATTTCTAATAAAAACTAAAAATGATTGGCATTAACATTTATCCCCCTTTCCTTTATAAGTCTTGCATCACATGTTCTCCAAACATATGATATTTTGGAAATACAAATTAGCAAAGCATCGTCTGATTTTCCATGAAAAGTTTTTTAACTTCCCTATCTTCCCTCATTCACTTATACAAAGTGAAGTGATTTCCTTTCTTATAAAACATCCTTGAAAATAAAAGAAAATACCCATAAAAGATACACTTCATTATCATTTTTTTTTCTTAATAGTTTTAAAAATAAACGCACATCATATGAAATTTTCTATTTATATGCATGCACACTTCTATATGAACACATCATGAACATATGGAAATGAATATATCACACCATAATATACAAGTATATCCATATAAATGTCAAAGGATCAACCAAATGAGCACAATTAAGTACCATATTAAAGAACAATAGGTATCACATAAGCACCCAATCCATAAAGAGACCAAAGATCTATTCCAACCACAATCTCGCCTTTCACCCAATTTTATAAAAACCTTAACAAAGATAAAAATTATTTTAAAACACCCAAACTCATTTTAAAGTCCACTTTTCATTTTATTAAACACCTAGAATACATATAAATTTCATAAATATAATCATAACCAAATAAATCATTTGAAAACTTTATTTTCACCAAAACACCATCATAGAAAATCCCCAACAATTCATTTTAGAAAACCACAAGCATGGAGAACACATTTAAAATTCATTAATTAAATATAAAGAATCACATGGAATGTTCCAAAAAGTAAATGGATGGAAACATCTTCCACAATTATGTGAGAATACACCAAAACTCCAAAATCAGGAAGAGCTCATCCCAAGAGATAAAATGCACACCCTAAATCAAAAGAAAACACAATCCAACATCAAGCCTAATCCTATAATGTTCATCCATGAAGAACCCAAGGCAATAAATAATTATAAATAATAGAAATAAGGAATGAGAGGGAGAAGAAGACTTACCCAAGGAATAAATCACTAAATATTAAAGAAGGAGACACCCAAAACTTAAGGAGGAGAGGTGGAGGTCACCCTAGGATCATAAGATGTTTCCCATTAGAATAGTGGAAGATGGGATTAAATTGTGGGTTTTAACCTAAGAGGGTAAAACAAGGAATTTCAAGTTTTAAAGAATCTAGGAAATCCATATGATTAGTCTTCACTATTTACTAAATCATGCACCAATTGTGCGCACCCTGCTAGAAGAAAATGGTTGCCCACATAGTTTGGCCACATAGTTTGGAAACTATGTGGAAACCATGAATAATGATTCTGTCAAAATGATAGAAACTCTCACATGTTTTCCATAAATTTTCCTCTAACCATGTGCAAGTCATACACTAGGTCTTAGGTTGTCCAAGACAGTCACCATGTTACTCCTTTGTCACACATAGTTTGGTCCAAACTATGTGTTAACCATGTGAGAAAAACTATTCAATAACAAGATGAATTTAAAACACCATTTTCTTCAACTAACAACATGGATTCTCCCAAACTATGATCACTTACCATGCATAGGCACAAAAATAGACTGAAACCCCCAAAACTCAAATATTTCAACTGGGAGATCAACCTGAAAACCAAAAAAAATCAAGGACCAAGAAATAAATATGAAAAATAGAGGTATGGGTGTGGTATAAATGAAATTTTCATTAATAAATATATAAATATCAACTTCCACCTTGGTGGCGTGGGTCAGATGCATTCTATTTAATTCATGTTTATAATCATATTGGTTTTTTGGAAAACTAGGGTGGTGAAAAGATAACTAGGAAACCAAAACAATAATTTTTGTTTAATTCTACACAATCATCTCTCATTTTTTATTTTTATAATGTAATGTACTTCTCCTATTCTTTAGGGGTCATAGATGTGATGATTAGTGTAGGCCATCGATCTTCCTCTATACCAAAATTGAACTATTGAAGTTCATCAACATTGGTTAAAATAGATTCCTAAAATGTTATTGAAGTATCCAAGATATATTCCTCTTACTCATTATCAAGAGTGGAATATGGGCTTTCTTATTATTACATAGTATATGGTTTGAAATTTGTATTGTCACTATTGAGTATATTTTTACATATATGGTGAGAATATTCACTGAGTGTAGCGACACCATATAAATAGAGGCCAAGGTGCCTCAACCCTATATTCTTATTCTAGGGTTCATATCTAGCTAATAAACTAACCTTAGACACATCTTTCGAATGTCATCCAGGCCTACATTCAAGTACAAATTCTTAGAGTCCATATAAATTCAAATAAATTTCATGGTAATCTCAACCTATATTGGAAATAGTTTCTCAATGGAAAATTTTACCTAAACATAAAAATACATTTATTTTGGTCATCAAGGACTTCTAAAAATATTCATCCCACTAGTGATTTTCCACATTCTTCATTGGCTTCATGAAGAATAAGAGTTTCTCTATGTAGTTTTTCATGAAATTCCCAATGTAGGTAGATACCATTGAATTCCTATTAGCACTTGAAGGATTCAAGGAGGTTTCATAACGAGTATTGCCCTAATTTTATTAGGATTGACTTAAATACAAAAATAGCATACCAAAAAAATGGAAAATGTACCTAATGTGTCATTGAATGTGCATTTCAGCATGTTAACATTCTTTTTATACAATCATAATTTTTGGAACACTACCTCAAAGTCAATAAGGTTTTCATGATTCTAATGATATTTTACTACTATATCATCTCTATAAAAAATTGTCTTCCCTAGAAAGGATTTAAATATTTTTTACATTTCACATTGGTAATTAGCCTCATTATTCTTCAAGAAATGGATCATTAATCAGTAGTAATATAGCACTTTATGTTCCTTAAAGGTAATGTATTCTTCATTTTCTAAGGCTATTTAAATATAATTATATCCAAAGTATCCATCCATCACTAGAAAAAAAATATTGGCAGAGTTTTATAAGAATCAGTTATATTTAAGTTCTAAAAAATATAAAAAACTAAATTTCCATCAATTTATTACTGAGGGTTTAGATTTAACTAGCACTAATTAATTATTAGTGTTAGTTGGTTAAAAAATTTCCACCAATAAATTTCTCATAACATTCATGTGACCACTTTCTTCCTCCTCGCTTGGTTCAATCCCTAATCTCTCAAAATCCCCTAATGATTGAATCATCCCCTCCCAACCTCCCTTGCAGTGAGCCTCTGATGTATCCTCCCCTCCACAATGTTCTACCCTCACAACATTCCTCTGGTAACATCCTTGACTCCTAAAGTTCCTCTGATGTTGTCCTCCCCTCTCGGCGACCCTACAATAGAGTGATCCCCTCCATTATGTCCTCAGCTCCACTAACCTCTAATGAATTCCTCCCCTCTACAACCCTCCAATGATATCCTCCCACAACAGTGATTACCTATTTTTTAATTTTACCCACACATATGAGTAACTATATAATCATAATTATATTAATTTAATTTTTATAATTTTATCCATTATAGAATACTGTTAAGATAGAACTACAAAAATGAATTGTGGGGAAACTAATAGAAAAATCAATTTAGCACAATCATGTTTTATTTATATTCGTAATGTATACATTTATATATTCCCTGTTTATAGATAGGACATACACATACATATAAAAATTATACATATAATATATATATATATATATATATTCTGTTTATATATAGAACATATATATATAATATATATATATATATATATCATAAGTACTAAGTTCATTTCTTATTAATTATTTGACTGCTAAATAACCCTTATTTTTTCGATGATTTACTATTCATTTAATCTCATTGTATTTTTATTTCAATTTTCTCATTTATCACACTGTAAAGACCATGAATTTCTATAAAAAATTTAAAATTATTTGAAATTATTACAAGTCTACGAAAATTGACGGCATGTGATTCCGAGGCCCGGAGATCCCGGAATGGAATTTTCGAACTTTTTTAAGGTACGTATAGTAAACGTGCAGGCGGATATTTCTATCTTTTCAACCGGTGCTCAGATTAAAAATTTGAGGGCACCGTTGAATTTGCCACACCAGAATTCGCTTCAGAGAAGCTTAACTTTGTTCGAAAAAATTCAGATGAAAAAGTTAAATTTTGGACTTTGCAAAAAAATAATGAAATAACTAAAGGTTATTTTATTTTATTTTTTCAACCACTATGAAATGGTGGTGGGACCGCATTGCAACTTCATACTTTTAATGATATACTTTTAATTTCATAAACCACTTGTTTCTTTGGTTTTATAATGACAATGTTTATGTGTTTAAATGACTCATTAATTATGGTTAATTAAGGAGACATAATATTAAACACAACATGGGAGATTGTTCTCTTATTTAATCAAAGATTGGGTGTTGGTTTTGGGAGAGCTACGATAGGAGGATCTGATGAAATTCCAGCCAATTTCCAATCCAACAAATAATGGTGATTGAGCGACAGTTGTTGGAGGAAACGACGGGCGATGGAAAACACTGACGAACACCTTCGAACGCAGACCCTTCTTCCTCATCTATAGCACCTTCCGAAAAATTCAAGGTAGGAGTTTTTCTTATTTTGTTTCTGAGAGTTTTATGTTTCATCTAATCTTTATGATGTCGAACCCCTTTCCTTATTATAATGCTAACGTGGAGGGCACGGGCCAAACCAAACAAGGCCCGGACCCTCCGCCAATGTTGCTTTATTGTGGTCTTCGTGGGCGACTAACTAATATAGTGGAAAGATGGAACCGGGGGACACACAATGATGGAGATGTCTCTGAACACCCATAGACACATTCTGAAAGAAAATCAGACCACCAGGGCTTCACCGGTGGCCCGCGGAATCTCCACCGGCGTGGTAGCGCCGAGGACCGGAGGAGGCAGCGGCCAGCTCACACCAGCCGTGAAGGGACGGTGGTGAGAGAAGGAGTCATGGCGGATAGGGGATCCCGGCCGACGCTATCCGCATTGATGGCGGCATCATTCCACGGAGGTGGGCCGCAGCTTCGAGATGCGGTGGAGGGAAGACCTTTGCCTGTGGGTCCGTTGTTTACTACTCTACGCAGACCGGCCAACTGGAGCGGCGCCAACCGGCACCACCGCTTCGGAGGATCCCAAGTGGTCAATCCATTTGGGAGTAGAGCTAACCCTCGTGCCCAGCTAGCGGGATGCACCTAGCCAGCGGTCTGGGTTGGTCCAGTGGCCCGGCGGGTCATGCCTAGATAGGTGATTCGGGCGGGACTCGCGGCCCAATGGGCCGAACCCACATCTGAGTGGGCTGAGCCCATGGCCTATCCCCTTCGAGCTGGGCCCAGTTGAACTGATCTAGGCCTAGCGGGTTGGGTACTTGGTTGGTCTGACCGGGTTGGACCGGACCCAGACCCACTTACAGCCCAGTTTCGATTAAAGGGCTATATCTCCAAAACCGGATGCTCGTTTTACAAACCATCTATAGCAGAAAAACCCTTAGGATGAGGAGGTCCTTTTGAGATACTCTGCATGGGATTTGGAGGAAGTTGGTGTATGGACAGGTTGGATCGAACTCGAATTCAACCATGCCCTAGGAATTAAAATTCTTATAACTTACAGATCGGGCGTCTAATTGATGTTTCGCCTATGGTGTTGGAACCCTTGGGACATGGTGGTTCATCGGGTTACTCCTTCATTGGAATTCATGGAATTTGAGGTATGACCGATGGATTAAGGAGTGGATCCTCCCAGAATTAAGTAGGATAAGTGCGGGAATCTAGTGGCAGGCTGTGACGTGAAGAATGAATATTGATCTTGTGTGGGTCAGTACCTATAACAACCCTTCTTTTTATTACACACTTAAACCTGATTTATTACATAAAATATTCACTTGATACAACCTAGAAGATAGATAGGTATAGTGTCTTTTGGGATTAGGAACATTACATAATATATTAGAACATAAAACACACAACATCTTTATTGAAAACCTCCTTTACATGACCACTACATTCCCTTGTACTTAGCATTTCATGGGATAACCTGAGGACATGCATAAGAAAAGGGTGAGCTATAAAGCCCAGTAATGGAATAAACATGGAATCACATGAGGAATAAAATACATGTTATAAAATAGGCATATGAACGGATAAAAATAGAAACATGAACATAAAGGCATGATAGAGCATGATAATCATAACATGGAAATGTGGCAACAACACTTGACATGGAATTAGCATGAGCCAAGGCTCATTGCACATGGAGCATGAGTAAACCCTCATTGCACATGAAGCATGAGTAAAACCTCATTGCACTTGAATGATTATGATTCAACACCCATTTCACATGACGTATCATGATACTATACTTTACCCAATGCATTGGAGCGCTATCAGGGTGCACCCTTCTTAAACATTTCATTTCATGCATAAGTGTGCCACATGGATCATGGAATCAATCAACATCATAAGTTATTCCATGATTAAGTAATATGGAATAAATACATGAAATTACAATTCAATATGTATATGTTTTTAAAGGTGAATACCCTTGATAGAGACATGGGTATGGTATTCACTACACAATGATCTTGGGTTGGAAAAACGCAGTGCAATTTCTGCAGCATAATGGCGTGACATGAGGATTCATAAAAATTCTTGATGAGATAGAAAAGGGTGTCTCATCATATATACATGAAATGGATAGTAAGGGGTTCATATATATTAATTTACCAACAAATTTAATGTAATTTAGATGCATAACACAAAAGAAATACTTGGATGTAAAAGAGGAGAGAGAAATCCTTCACGAAATTTTGGCATGGTAACAGGTGTACATTGGAGGAATTAATGAGAGATAAAGGGGTATCCCATCAATAAAACATAAATAGGTAAGTATGGGGGTGGTTAAAAATCATACCCCCAACATTTTTAATTGAAAAAAAATGGCATAACAACTTAAAAAAATTCGACAAAAATGAGAAAGGATGAAATCTCTTACTTGGAAGTGTGATCCCAAAGGCTTGGGAGAGGCTTGAGAGATGCTTATTGGGAGCTTGGAGAACCTTGGGAGGATTCTAGAAAGAGGATTTCAGGGGGTTTTCGAACTCCAAAGGCTTTTAATGAAGAGTAAGTGGGAGCTTGGGTGCGTTTATATAGGAAAATAAAGGGAATTCTTTATTGTTTAGGTTTGGGACACCTCACATTAAACTAATCAAAAACAAAAACCAGACCATGGTTTTTTCCCATGGTTTTTTCCAAATGGTATTGAAAAACAATTCTTTATAAGTCCAATGTCCGAACATCCTAAAATAATCGGTTTGCTAATGTGGAGGTGAGTCACACTCTCAAGGAAAAAAATTTAAAAAGACAAAATGTTTTATAAGCCTTGAAGGGTCCACTAAATCTTTGTAAAATAAATCAAACAAACCCAAAATCACATTATTTTAATGGTAGAACATATATTGGATGAACATAATGTTTATATTATTTTTTTACATCACTATTGGGTCATTATGATGTCATAAAACACATTATATATTTAAACGGTATTTAATTTTTAACCAAACATTAGACTGTCTCAGAAAATTATGAAAAATTCACCATTTTATAATTTAGACATCCTGATTCCAAAAATAATATTAATTTTATCTAAATAATTTTATAAATATGTGAATTTTTACTTTTAAAATAAAAACTTATATTTACCGAAAATTCATGGGTTTTGACAAAAACAGCTTTCAAACCTTAATAAAAATTACAATTGAATTCATAAAATTATATGATCATTTATATTTAATAAAAATTAATTTTATTATAATAATATTTTATTAAAATATTACTTAATTAAAAAATCCATTAATTCATTAAAATAGATTTCTTAGTTGAATATTAACTAAAAATACTATTTGTGCTTTAAAAACTATTTACAAAGTAACAATAATAAAATGAATGCACATTATTTATACGAAAATAGTGTACATAGACATAGTGATAGGGTCTTGTTACATAACCCCTTATAACACCTACATGAGACCGAAGGGTAAGGTGTGAGATGGTGACAGACTCTTGGGGTGGCTCGGATAACATCGCTCGAGTGGTAATCTCTATTAACTTCCACTTCTCCTGTAGTCAGTTTCGCTCAAGAATTATGTGTTCAAGCTCGAGTTGGGCTTCATCAAGAGCTAAACCCAATGATTCCACCTCTTTTCCAAGATCTGACAAATGGGCTTCGTATGGGGCAAGTCTACTGGATGAGGTCATCTCTTCCTTTTTCTAAGTAAATTGGATTTGTTAAAGCCCTATATTTATACTAATCATGTGATCATTGTTCAATGGATATATTAGCAATGATCAGAATTCATAACGGTATTTTAAAATCTTGAAATGTAAAACCAATGAAGTTCACATTTTATATAATCATAATAAACATTTAATTAGATCAAGAAAAATTTCCATTAATGAAAGATTGGGTCTTTACAATATTCCCCCCTTAATGAATTTCACCCTAGAAATTTTCTTTTCCCACTCTAAAAAAATGAGGGTAACTCTGCTTCATCACTTCCTCTGATTCCCACATCGCTTCTTCAAAATTTTGGTTTCACCACAACACCTTAACGAGGGGCATTGTCTTATTTCATAGAACGCTTTCTCTATGATCTAAGATCTTCACTGGTTGCTCCTCATAAGAAAGATCATCCTCTAGCTGTACTACCTATAAAGAGAGTACATGTTAAGGGTCTGGTATATACTTCCTTAAGAGGGATACATGAAAGACATCATGTACTTTGGCCATAGTAGGTGGAAGTTCTAGTCGATAGGCCACAACCCCAATATGATCAAGAATCTCGAAGGGGCCGATGTACCTAGGACTTAACTTCCCTTTATTTCCAAACCTCATTGCCTTCTTCTATGGAGATATGCATAAAAATACCATGTATCCAACTTTAAACTCAAGGTCTCATCAACAGTTATCTACATAACTCTTCTGTTGACTCTGGTATGCCTTGATATGCTACTGAATGGTTTTCACCTTCTCTACTATTTCATCGACCATTTCTAGTCCTAGCATCTTACGTTCACTGACTTCATCCCAACATGTCGGTGTTCTGCACCTCTTCCCATATAGGGCTTCATAAGGTTCCATTCAGATTCTCGAGTGGAAACTGTTATTGTAGGAGAATTCAACCAGTGGAAGGTATTGGTCCCACCCTCCTTTGAAGTCCATAGAACATAATATTAACATATCCTTCAGTGTCTGAATAGTTCGCTCAGATTGTCCATCAGTTTGATGATGATAGGTCATACTGAAGTTCATTTTAGTATCTAGATCATGTTGAAGACTCTTCCAAAACATAGAGGTGAATCTTGGATCTCGATCGGATACAATAGATAGTGGTACTCCATGAAGCCTTACCACTTCCCTGATATATATCTGTGCCAGTTGGTCTAATGAGAAATCCTCCCAAATTTCAATAAAGTGTGAAGACTTTGTAAGATGATCCACAACAACCCAGATTGCATTATTACCTTTAAATGTCTTCGGATGTTTGGTGGAAAATTCCATGGTGATGTTCTCCCATTTCCATGTTGTTTGGGCAATGGTTTCATCATCCCCTTAGACTTCTGCCTCTCTTCCTTCACTTTCTAACACACCAGGAACTTTGATGTATACTCAGTGATCCCATTCTTCATATTATCCCACAAATAATTCTCTTAGAGATCTCAATACATCTTTGTGTTTCCTAGGTGAATAGAGAAATTTAAATTATGTGCATCATCCAAAAGTTCTTTCTTCGGCTCTATACTTGATGGAACATATAGTATTTTCCCAAATCTCCCAATTCCTTATTCATTAACATTGAACACTGAGGATATTCCTTTTCTGATAGCTTCCACTTTCTTCAAAATTCCCACATCATCCTTTTGAGAATCCTTTAACCTTTCCAAAAGAGATGGTCAAGCAATCATTTGTGAATGATTGATGATGTTCCCATCTTTATGATTCCCATGTCCATCTTCATCAAGTCTAAGAAGATTGGATCCTTCCCAATTCTCATCAATGATAGAATCATCATGTCCTTTCTACTTAGAGAATTTTACACCTTGTTCTCTTTCCCAGGGTGGTAATGGATTGAGCATTCATAGTCTTCAATTAGCTCCAACCATCTTCATTGGTGCATGTTCAAATATTTCTGTGTGAATATATACTTGAGGTTTTTGTGGTCCTTATATATTTCACACTTCTCCCCAGAGAGATAATGCAGCCAAATTTTTAAAGAGAAGATCACTACAGCCAACTCCAAATCATGTGTTGGATAATTCTTCTCATGAACTTTCAATTGCCTTGAATCATAGGCAATTACTTTGTAATTTTTCATCAACACATAGCCCAAGCCTTTCTTTGAAGCATCACCGAATACCACAAAAAAGTTCTCCACTTGTGGGTAAAGTGACCACGGGCGTAGTGATAAGCCTCCTTTTTAACTTCTTAAAGTTTTCTTCGCATTAATCACTCAAATAAAACTTTAATCCCTTCTGAGTTATCTTGGTAAGAGGGTTCGAAAATCATGAGAAATTTCTCAAAAATCGTCGATAATATCCAACAAACCCCAAGGAGATATGGATATATGTTACCGATGTTTACATCATACATCCCTCAATTAAATCTATTTAGGAGAGATCCACAGATATCCCATTGCTTGTGATGATATGGCCCAAGAATGAGACCTCCTTCATCCAAAACTCACACTTGGTGTACTTTTCATAGAGATTCTCCCTCTGCAAGGTCTCTAGTATAGTTCTTATATGCTCCTCATGATCCTCCTTGGTTTTGGAGTATATCATAATATCATCTATAAATACTACCACAAATTTGTCAAGGTGATCCCTAAAGACTCTATTCATCATTTCCATGAATATTTCCCGAGCATTAGTGAGTCTTAAAGTCATTACTATGAATTCATAGTAGCTGTATCTTGTACGAAAAGTAGTCTTGGGGATATCTTCCTTCTTCACCCTTACTGGATAATATCCCGACCGAAAATCCACCTTAGAGAAGTATTGTGCTCCATGTAGCTGATCGAACAAGTCATCAATTCATGGGAGAGGATACTTTATCTTTATCATGATTTTGTTAAGCTCACGATAATCGATGCAAAGGTGCATTGACCCATCTTTCTTCTTAATGAGTAGGACTGGTGCTCCCCATGGTGAAGCACTTGGGCATATAAACCCTTTATCCAGACTCTCTTGTAGTTGTTTCTTTAGCTCCTAAAGCTTCACAATAGCCATTCTATGCGGAGTCTTGGATATTGGAAATTCCCCAGGTATAAGATCAATTGATAATTCAACATCTCTTCTAGGAGTAAGACCAAACAATTCCTTGGGAATCACTTCATCGAATTCCCTCACAATAGGTATGTCTTCAAGGATGGTTGCCTCCTTAGACTCAATAATCTAAGACAGATACGCTTGCTCATAGGGTAGTAATATTCATTCTTGAGATGATAGAGCTAAAGAAGAATCATCTTCCTCTTTGCACTTGTATAGAATTGGGGGTCAATTTTCCACATGGAGAGTGATTTCCCTCTCACGATAATTTATGTTCGCTCTATATAAGGATATCCAATCCATGCCAATAATTGCATCAAATTACACCAGAGGGAGTATGATGAGGTTCTCCGGGAAATTCAATCCACAGATTATGATAGAGGAGGAGTTATGTTCATGGGATGAAATGATTTCCCCATTTTCCGTACTCATTGACATCTTTACTTCTATGATTTGTGGTGGTGCGGGGATTGTTCTACTAAACTTTTGGGATATAAAAGAATGTGTAGAACCTGAATAAAAAATTATGTTCGCTATTCTTGAATGAATAACTAGTATACCTATCACCACTTAATTTTCGGGGATCACTTTGGCAGTAGTGATGGCAAAAGCTCTCCCTTGCTGCCTTGGAGGTTGTTGGTTGCCTTCAAAAACCCTTGGCTTAGGGAACCTATTTTCAATATGCCCTGGTCCTTTTTAGTTTTAGAAATGAACAACGTGTTGAGGTTTGAACGAATTGTTCCTCTCCTTTGTTACAGCCGTGGGTTTTTCTTGTCTGTAGTTAACAGTTAGGTTCCCTTCTCTTCCACACCTAAAGCATTTCCTCATCCCCTTCAGGCAATTTTTGAGGTGCTTATTTCCAAACCTTTGGAAAGTGGGGTGTTGGATCTTCTTATCACAGTTAGATTTATCCATCAGATCACCAGCATTGAATTACACCTTAAACTTCTTATCCCCATGATACCCCTGAGATTCTTTGATCTCCATTTCGAACTTGAGGTAACATTGGACAATTTCCTCATAGCTGTTGAAGTCAAAGATCGCCATCGCTTTCCGTAGGCTAGGTTTCATCCCACTAAAGAAGCAGTCAACCTTGAATTCGGGGGTAACGACAAAGCCAGAGGCATATCGTTCAAGCCTTGTGAAGTTTTCCTCAAATGCTCTTACAAATCCATCGTCTTTTTGTTTGAGGGAAAGGAATTCCCTTTCCATATTAAGTCGGAGGGTGCGCAGAAAATATTTATCAAAAAACATCTTCTAGAAATCCTTCCATTCCTACATCTCTATCTCCTACTCAGGATTATTATTTTTTATCAACATCCACCATTGATCAGTTTCACCCTCCATACGATAAGAATCCAGGAGAACCTTCTCTTGTTCAAAACATTGAAGTATGGAGAGGATATTTTTAATGGATTTGATCCATTTTTCGGCGATTGAGGGATCGGATGATCCATTAAAAGTAGGAGGCCTTTGTCTCATGAATCTCTCGATAGCGAATTTTTCTTTCTTAGGGGGTTGAATGTTCTTATTAACCCATTTTTCTATTCAAATCTTGAGTTAACTGACATAGAAGCGTGACAAAGTCCACGTTTCCCACTCCCATCGGATTGGACATCTCAATAGCACAGTCATCACATTGATCTTCACATCGGTTGTTAGCCTGAGTCCTCCTATTACCGGCCATTGTCTAGAATAAAAGGAAAGTTAGGGGTAGCACATAAAGGTTAATCCAAGGAAAAACTGATGACTTATATATAACTTTTATTTCCATAACTTATGAATCCATAGGCTTTAATCTATAATATTCATGATCTACTTTCTAACATATATTCTTAGGGGAATTTTCTCATTCCCTTAATAAGGGTTCATACTAAGATTGTGAATTTACCAAAGAATATCACCTAGGAGTGTTGTAACAAAGAGTGCAGCAAGGCCCATTGTCGTGCACCAGTTCTCATTTGAGTCTAGCTTAAAATGGTGTTTTCGGGTTTTACCCCTAGGATACATCTGTGCCAGAGCCGCCTCTACCTGCTCGTATCCAAACGGGGATGTATTTACTTGATAAACCACATACTCAATACTCACCAATACTTAGGGATGTTTTTATTATACTTATTCTTGTCTCTAAGTCGTCACTAGGTTTTTTTAATCTTAATCCCAAAAATAACTAAACCTCCCTCTGATACCAACTCTAACAACCCTGCTTTTTATTACACACTTAACCCTGATTTATTGCATAAAATCTTCACTTGATAAAACATATAAGATCAATATTTATAGTGTATTTGGGGCTTAGTAACAATAAATAACAACTTAAAACATAAAACACACAACATCTTTATTGAAAACTTCTTTTACATGACCATTACATTCCCTCATACTTAGCATTGCATGGGATAACCTGAGGACATGCATAAGAAAAGGGTGAGCTATAAAGCCCATTAAGGGAATAAACATGGAATCACATGAGGAATAAAACACATGTTAGACAATAGCCATATCAATGGAACACAATAGAAACATGAACATAAAGGTATGATACATCATGATAATCATAACATGGAAATGTGGAAACAACACTTAATATGGAATTAGCATTAGCCAAGTCTTATTGCACATGGAGCCTGAGTAAACCCTCATTGCATATAAATAAAAATTAAAACCTCATTGCACTTTAATTAGCATGATTCAACACCTGTTTCACATGACATATCATGATACTATACTTTATCCAATGCATTGAAGCGCTATCAGGGCGCACCCTTCTTAAACATTTCATTTCATGCATAGGTGTGTCACATGGATCATGGAATCAATCAACATGATAAGTTATTCCACAATTAAGTAATTTGGAATAAATACTTGAAATTTCAATTAAATATGTATATTTTTATAAAGTTGAATACCCTTGATTGATATATGGGTATGGTATTCACTACATAATGATCTTGGATTGGAAAAACGCGGTGCAATTTCAACATCATAACGGCGTGACATAAGGATTCATGAAAATGGTTTATGAGAGATAAAAGGGTGTCTCATAATATATACATGAAATGGAAATTAAGGGGGTCTTATAGATACATTTCCCAACAAACTTAATTGAATTTAGATGCATAATAAAAAAGAATTACTTGGATGTAAAAGAGGAGAGAGAATTCTCTCACGGAATTTCAGCATGATAATGGGTGTACATGAGAGGAATTAATGAGAGATAAATGGGTATCCCATCATTCAAAAATAAAGAGGGAAGTATGTGGGAGGTGAAAAATCATACCCCAACATCTTTAATTGAAAACAAAAGGGCATAACAACTTAAAGAAAATTGGTCAAAAATGAGAAAGGAAGAAATCCCTTACATGGAAGTGTGATCCCAAAGGCTTGGGAGAGGCTTGAGAGAGGCTTCTTGGGAGATTGAGGCACCATCGGAGGATTATATAGAGAGGAGGTAAGGGTTTGGTCGAACTCCAAATGCATTTAATGAAGAGGAAGTGGGATCTTGGGTGGGTTTATGTAGGAAAGGAGAGGGAATTCTTTATTATTTAGGTTTGGGACACCTCACATTAAACTAATCAAAACCACAAACCAGCCTAGGGTTTTTGCCTATGGTTTATTACAAAGGGGAGTGGAAAAAATATTTTATAATTCCAATGGCTGATCTTTTTAAAATAATAGGGTTGCGTATGTGGAGGTGAGTCACACTCTCAAGGAAAATAATTTAAAAAGAAAAAATGTTTTATAAGACTTGAAGGTTCCACTAAAGGTTTGTAAAATATATAAAACCAACCCAATATCACATTATTTTAATGGTAAAACATATATTAGACGAAAATAATGTTTAAATTATTTTATTACATCACTATTGGGTCATTATGATGTCATAAAACACATTATATGTTTAAACAGTATTTAATTTTTACCCAAAAATTTGACTGTCTCAAAAAATTATGAAAAATTCACCATTGGATAATTTCAAAGTCCTGATTCCAAAAATAATATTAATTTTATATAAATAATTTTATAAATATATGAATTTTTACTTTTAAAATAATAACCAACATTTATCGAAAATTCATGGGTTTTGACAAAAACAGTTTTCAAACCTTCATAAAAATTACAATTGCATTCATAAAATTATATGATCATTTGTATTTAATAAAAATTAATTTAATTATAATAATATTTTATTAAAATATTATATAATTCAAAAATCCATGAATTCATCAAAATAGATTTCTTAGTTGAATATTAACTAAAAATACTATTTGTGCTTTAAAAACTATTTACAAAGTAACAATAATAAAATAAATGCATATTATTTATACAAAAATAATCTAAATAGTCATAGTGATAGGGTCTTGTTACATAACCCCTTATAACACCCACATAAGACCGAAGGGTAAGGTGTGCGATGGTGATAGACTCTTAGGGTGGCTCGGATAACATCGCTCGGTTGTTAATCTCTATTAACTTCCACTTCTCCCATAGTCGGTTCCGCTCAAACTTAATGTATTCAAGATCAGCTTGGTCTTGGTCAAGAGAAAAGCCCAATGATGTCACCTCCTTTCTGAGCTCTGACAAATTCTCTTCATATGGGTCAATTCTACTAGATGAGGTCATCACTTCCTTTGTCTGATTAAATTGGATTTGTTAAAGCCCTATATTTATACTAATCATGTGATCACAATTCAATGACTATATTAGAAACAGTCACAATTAATAACGATATTTTAAAATCAAAAAACATAAAACCAATGAAGTTCACATTTTATATTACCATAATAAACATTTAATTAGATCAATAAGAATTTCCATTAATGAATGTTTTGGTCATTACAGTACCTATCAATCCTATCTGGGTCAGTGCTCAGGGATCCTGTATGGGTTAGCACTCAGTGATCCTATGTGGGTCAGCGCTCAGTGATCCTGTGTGGGTCAGTGCTCAGCGATCCTCTGTGGGTCAATGCCTATCTATCATGTGTGGTTCAGCACCTAGAAATCCTGTGTGGGTCAACATCTATCGATATTGTGTGGGTCATCAGTAAAGCCTCTCGGCAGAATAAGATGATCTAGCTTTACGACTAATCATCTGTACTTCTATACTTAAGTTATACCTGGTTTGAGATGAGTCTTTACTTGTGCTTTTTGATTGAGATCATGCTTTGTGGTTATTCCTTTTTTTAATTCTAGGAGATGTTCAGGAATCTCGAGGTCCCTACTAGGTATTGTTATACTCACCCCTGCATAGGCTTCACTCTCACCTTTTTGTGTCTTGTGCAGATGACGGATATCTTGACCGAGATTAGGGATCCAGGACCATACGGTGCACGGAGGTGACCGGTTGATGTAGAGAACCACAGTGACAATCTATACCTACCCTTCAAGTAGGGTCCTTGTAATATGATCTCATGAGCTTTTCTCTTTTTCTATTGTATTATCTCTTTCAGTTGGGCTTGTATAATAGCCCCTTTACTTTCAGTTCTCACTTTTACTTCAATAGTTTTACTACATGGTTTACTATTTTTGTGTACCTAGTCTATGTGTGTGTAGTTTTAAATGCAATTCCTTCCCATTTTAGGGATAATTATTTTTGAAGTTAGTCACCAACCCTTGGAATATGGAAGGTGGGCTTGGGGTAGTCATGGCACGAGTCCTGGGGGATGGGTCGTGACAAAGTGGTATCATAGCCAGCAAGTTCAACCAGAAGAACTAAGAGTCTATCTTTTCAATGGAGAAATAGTTTTAAGTTTCTTGAGTTTGGTTTTTAGTTTGGGGAGTCCAGTTTTGGTGTTTCATCCAACGTATCCATACACCAGGACCCTGAATTTTTATTTCTGACTCAGTACACAAAAACACGGATTGCGTGTGTTTTTTAAATGTTTGTCTTTTGATATCTTTTAAGTCAGCTCACCATGTATAACTTATTGACTAAAAGCACCTGTTAATTTACAATATGTCTCCACAAAGACATCTAGCCAGGATTCCAGTGATAGATCATGATGAAGGCCCACCGATCGATGAGGCATCGGTGCAGGCCCCTCTTACGACAATAGCACCTTTGGGTGGTGTACCAGCAGCACCACTTCCCGCGGGGCAATAGATGCCACCAGCCCCACCATAAGATCATGAACGCCATATGAGCACATTGCATAAGTTCCAAAGATAGAGGCCTCCAAGTTTTCAAGGCGAGACAGACCCACAGGCAACTGAGGACTGGCTGGAAGCTATGGAATGGGTTTTTCTTTTGGTCGAGACACCAGCAGACCGGATAGTGATCCTAGAGGCCAGCCTCTTTTAGGACACATCAAGGAGATGGTGGAGCTTGACGCTCTAGACACATGAGGAGGTGAAACTCTCCTTGTTGGACTTTGAGGGGATTTTCAGGGCGGAGTTCATACCAGTGACACTATGCTTTGTGCATATTTAGGAGCTACTGCATTTACATGAGGGCAACCTGACAGTAGCCCAGTACTCGACAAGGTTCACTGATCTCTCTTGATACTCCACCGATATGGTACGATACCCTTCCTTTCGTGCCCAGAACTTTGAGTAGGGTATCTGATTGGAGATCAAAGCATCGATGATATCGATCAATATCCTGATGCGGGTTGGAGTGCTTGAGATAATTCTATTGGTGGAGAGCTTCATAGCTGAGTAGGAACCGATGGTGAGAGCCTCCACTAGACAATAGGTATCTAATTCATTAGAAGCAGGAAGTAGGCAGATGACGCAGAGGTCCAAGAAGGCCAAACCTTCTGGTGGATGACCCCAGGATGTAGGGTTGGAGGTGCGGAGCTCCGAGGACAGAGGAAGTCAGCATGGGAGAATATTGTGCTACACATGTGACGGGCAGCGTCACATTGCTCACGACTTCCCGACCCTCCACACTGAAGATCAGTAGATGGTCAAGGGACCTCCAAGGCAGAGATAGATATTCAAGTGAGGAGGTATGTAGGGTGGTGGACGTGGCAGAGGAGATGGCCGAGCAGCAGGCAGTGGGTGGAAATTTGAGGTTTTACTGCTGCCACCTCCAGAAGGTCCACCCCAACCTTAGGGAGCAGGTGGATAGGGAGGAGCTCAGTTTCAGGTAGCTAAGGCCTATGATTACGGTGCTTGAGAGACAATTTTAGTTATGATATGTGTCTACTCCATCCTAGCTGTAATACTTATAGAAACAGGTGCAAGACACTCTTTCATTACCATAGCTCTCATTTGGATCTCAGAGATTTCGATGGAGTTTTTGGCTCGATCCTTACATTTATATACTCCTATGAGAGAGGATTTGACGATTACGCACCGATGACGGTAGTGTGAGATTACTCTAAGAGGTGAGATATTTTTATGGGATCTCTTAGTAGCAGCGTTGAGGCCTTACAATGTCATCTTGGGTATGGACTGGTTATCCACAGTACATGCTCATATTGACTGTTTTAGTCACCAATTGTGGTGTGACCATGAGGATGGGACCAGGTTTTATATAACTGGTGAGAAGGGAACCTTTATACCTCAAGATAGAAATTCTAGAAGGAGGGTGTAGCCGATCACTCATCTATTGACTATCCTTACCCTAAGAATAGTTGACGAGAGAAGTCTGAGTTATCCTGTAGTGGTGGACCATTATGTTGATTTCTTTCCGGATGATGTTTCGGGATTACCTCCTTGTAAATAGGTAGACTTATAAATCTACCTATTCTATGGGATGGAATAGATATTTACACGAGTATATCAAATGGATCCCGTAGATCTCTGTGAGTTGAGGGTACAGCTGGAGGACTTACAAAGAAAGGGGTTCATAAGGCCCAGTGTTTCTCCATGGGCAGCCCTGATTTTTTTTTGGACAAGAAGGCATATGGGAGTCCGAGGATTTTTGTGGACTATCATCACCTCAACCAGGTGACTGTGAAGAACAATAATACTCTACCAAGGACTGATGATATCTTTGACCAGCTGAAGGGAGAATGTTGGTTTTTGAAGATAGACCTCAGATCGAGCTATCCTCAACTCAAGGTATGGGTCGAGGAGGTACCGAATATAGCCTTCAGATGTTGGTATAGACACTACGAGTTCTTGGTGATGCCTTTAGGTGTGACCAATGCTCTAGAAGTGTTCATGGGGCTCATGAACAAGATCTTCTAGCCTTACGTCAATCGCTTCGTGGGGGTATTCATTGACGAAATCTTGATATACTCCGCATTGGGGGAGGATCACACCACTCATTTGAAGATTGTTCTGGACACACTTCAAGAGCACCATCTTTATGGTAATCTCTCAAAGTTCTAGTTATGGATATGAGAGGTCTAATTTCTGGGACACGTTATCTTGGAGGCTGGAGTTGTGGTGGATCCGGCAAAGATAGAAGTAGTTCTTGCTTGGGATCCACCCAAGCGTGTGACCGAGGGGTAAAGCTTCTTGGGATTGGTTGGGTACTACCGGAGATTCGTACCTGACTTTTCCAAAGTATAAGAACCCTTGTTGGCATTGACAAAGAAGGGATATGATTTCTTATAGATATAGAGATTCTAGCAGAGTTTCCAGGAGCTAAGGAAGATATTGACGATTGAGCCCATCTTGAGGCTACCAGAAAAGGGTGTTGGGTATGTAGTCTACTGCAACTCATTAGGGACCAGACTAGAATTCTTCCTGATGTTGGAGCGAGAAATGATCACTTACAGTTCATGATAGCTTAGGAAACATGAGAATAATTATGCTACCAATCACATGGAGTTAGTATCAGTAGTCTTTTCCTTGAAGATGTTGTGGCACTACATGATGGGTGAACAGTTTATTGTCTACTCTGATCACAAAAGTATCAGGTATATCTTCTCACAGAAGGACCCGAACCTAAGACAATGGTGATGGCTAGATTTCCTCCAGGATTATGAAAATGAGATAGTCTACACTCTTGCGAATCGGATCGTGGAGGTGGACACACTCAGCATGAGGTATGGTTTATAGTTGTTGAGTGAGGAGACAAAGTAGCTAGCCACGTTGAAGTTATCCTTCGTGGATAGTGATGGAGAAGCTTACCTCTAGTATATGTCAGTTACTCCCCCACTCCTTTAGTGATTCAAGGAGGCACAGCTTGGGGATGTTGACTGCAAGGCCCAATGTGCTTAGATATCCTCAGGAAAAGATCCTGAAGGATTTTTTGAAGGTGGGGAGCATGTCAACTTTTTCAGAGGATGTACCATGGTTCCAGTGAAGCTATGGGAGGAGTTATTGATGGAGTTCCACACATCCCCTATAGCAGTACATCCTAGTGTGGCGAAGATGTACCGAGACCTTTGGAATCAGTACTAGTGGCTAGGGATGAGGAAAGTAGTGGCATAGTTTGTTTCACGATGCCTCACTTGTCAACAAGTGAAGGCCGAGCACTAGGTTCGAGAAGGCTTGACACAGTCACTTGAGGTGCTGGAGTGTAAGTGGGATAGCGTCTCCATAGACTTTGTGATAGGGCTACCACATACATCCAGGGGTCATGGTTCCATGTGGGTGATCGTTGACCGAATCACCCAGTCGGCCCACTTTCTACCCATCTGAGAGTAGCGATCAGTAGAGGGATTGGGACGCATCTACGTACAGGAGATTGTAAAGCTTCACGAGGTGCCATCGAAGATCATTTTATATCATGGTGCTCATTTTATATCTCGGTTGTGGATGGGATTACAGGAGGAGTTCAGGACTCATATATGCTTGAGAACCGCCTTTCACCCTCAGTTAGATGGTCAAATGAAGCAGACCATACAGACGCTTGAGGACATAATTTGTTCTTGCATCCTTGATTTTGGCCACAATTGGGAGGATCACTTTCCCTTGGTAGAGTTCTCATACAACAACAATTATCACTCCACCATCGGCATGGTGTCATTTGAGGCTTTGTACGGGCGACCATGCAGATCACCTCTATGTTGGACAGACCCAGGGGAGTCAGAACATATGGGTCCAGAGTTGGTACGAGCTACCACTGATAAGGTTCAGATTATCCAGGAGAGAATGAATACATCACAAATCTAGTAGAAGTCTTATGCTGATAGGAGACAGAGACCCTTGGAGTTTCAGGAGGGAGACCATGTCTTCCTACGAGTATCACCCCGACGAGGATTGCGGAGATTTGGTTGGGGAAGCAAGCAATCTCTTAGGTTCATAGGACCTTTCTAGATCCTCAGTAGAGTAAGAAAAGTGTTGTACCGCCTAGCTCTACCCCCACAGATGCACCGGGTGCATAATGTTTTCCATGTGTCGCAGCTGAGGAGGAATGTGCATGATCCATCGCACATTAACAAATGGGGCGAGCTGGACATTGATGATGGGGTGACATTCACAAAGTTCCTGGTGTAGATAGAGGATCAGCAAGAGAAGGTCCTTTGTGGCCAGTCGATTCCTCTGGTGTGAGTTTGGTGGTAGCATAGGAACCTCTAGGAGAGAACATGGGAGAGGGAGGCTCAAATTCATGCTCAGTACCCCCATTTGTTTTCCTAGTTTTTTGTGGCTTTCAGGGATGAAAATCCATAAGTTGGGGAAAATGTAAAGACATGGAATTTCTATATAATTGTTTTTAAATTATTTTGGATTATTATGAGTCTGCAAAAATTGACAGCATGTGATTCTAAGGCCCGGAGAGCCCGGAGAGGAATTTTAAAAAATATTAAGTTATTTTTAGTAAATGTGTGGGAGGAAATTTGTATCTTTTGAACCAGTGATTGGTTTAAAAATCCCTAGGAACTTTTGAAGTCGCAGCACCGGGATTCGCTTAAGGTAAGCTTAACCTTGTTTGGAAAAAAAAGTCGGACGAAAAAGTTAATTTTTGGAATTTACAAAAATAATAATAAAATAACTAAAGGTTATTTTATTTTATTTTTAATATTGTTGCATAATGGTGGTGGGACCACAGTGCAATGTCAGACTTTTAATGAGATAATTTTAATGTCTTAAACCTCTCATTTCTTTGGTTTTGTAACGACCACATTTGTGTGTTTAAATAACTCATTAATTATTGTTAATTAATGAGCGACAATATTAAACACAATGTGGTGTAATTTTCTCCTATTTAATCAAATCTTGTGCATGGGTTTTGGGAGAGCTATGAGAGGAGGCTCTGAAGAAACGCCAGTGAATTTTTGCTCCAATGAAGAATGGTGATCGAGCGAGGGTCGTTGGAGGAAATGAAGAGCTATGGCGAATGCTGAAGAACACCTTCGGATGTAGACCCTTATTCCTCATTTATAGAGCCTTCCAACGAATTCAAGGTAGGTGTTTTTCTTGTTTTATTTCTGATAGTTTTATGTTTCATTTACACTTGATGATGTCGAACCCCTTTCCTTATTATAATGCTAACACGTAGGGCGCGGGCTGAACTGAACAAGGATCAGACCCTCTTCCAATGTTTCTTGATTGTGTTCTTCATGGGTGGCTGACCAAAATGGATTCAAGATGAAACTGGGGGACACGCAATGATGGCGATGTCCCGAAAGGCCTGTAGTTGTAGTCAGGAAGAAAATCAGACCACTGAGACTTCACTGGTGGCCCGCTGAAGCTTCGTCGGCACGGTAGTGCTGGAGACCGGAGGAGGCAGTGTCCGGATCTTGTTAGTCGCAAAGGGACGGTGGACTGGGGTGGTCGACCAATCCTGGCCATGTTGACGGTGGTGGCACGCCACAGAGGAGGGCTGTGACTTTAAGCTGTGGAGAAGGGTCGCGAATTTGAGCTGCAACGGAGGGCGAACCCACACCCGCGGGTCCACTGTTGACCGGTCCACGCGATACGACCAGCTAGAGAGGTACCAACTATCACCGATGCATTAGAGGAGCCTGAACGGCTGATTCATTTGGGAGAGGATCCGACCCCCGTGCCCAGATGGTGGGCCGCACCCAGACAGTGGGTTGGGTTGGTCCAGCGGCCTGGCGGGTCGGGTTGGTCTGGCGGCCCGATGGGACGCACCCAACTGTGTGTGTTGGGCCGGTCTGATGGCCCAGAAGGACAAGCTCGTGGCCCAGCACCTTCGGGCCAGGCCCAGCAGGTTGGTTTACTTGGTTCGTCTGACTGGGTCAGACTGGACTCGAACCCACTTACAACCCTGTTTCGATTAATGGGCTATATCTCCTAAACCAAACCTCTATTTTACAAACCGTCTATGGTGTCGGAACACTTAGGATGATGCAGTCATTTTGAGATACTCCACTTGGGATTTGGGAAAAGTTGGAGTATGGCCAGTTTGGATCGGACTTGAATCCAGCTGAGGCCCCAACACTAAAATACATGTAACTTACAGACCGGGTGTCTGATTGACATGTTGTCTATTGCGTTGGAACCATTGTGACGTGGTGGTTCATCAGGTTACTCCATTATGAGACTTTTTTGAAGTTGAGGTATGACTGATGGCATGAGTAGAGGATCCTACCAGAATCAAACGTGCTAAGTGTGGGAATCTAGTGGATGGTTGGGACGTGAAGAGTGAATAGTGATACTGTGTGGGTCTGTACCTATCGATCTTATGTGGGGAATCGCTCAGTGATCTTGTGTGGGTCAGCGCTCAGTGATTCTGTGTGGGTCAGTAGGTATTGATCCTGTGTGGATCAGCACTCAACGATCATGTGTGGGTCAACACCTAGCGATCCTTTGTGGGTCAGCATCTATCGATCTTGTGTGAGTCAGCGGTAGGGACTCTCGATAGAATAATATGATCTAGTTTTACGACTAATCATCTGTACTTATGTACTTATGTTATACCTGGTTTGAGCTGAGTATTTACTTGTGCTTTTTGATTGAGATCATGATTTTTGGTTATTCCATTGTTGAATTCTAGGAGATTTTCAGGAGTCTCGAGGTCCATAATGGGTATTGTTATACTCACCCTTGCATGGGCTTCACCTGTACCTTGTTGTGTCCTCTACAGATGACGGACAGCTTGATCGAGATTAGGGATCCATGACTAGATGGTGCACGGAGGTGACCGATTGATGTAGAGATTCATAGTGATGAGATGTACCTACCCTTTAGGTAGGATCCTTGGTAGACGATCTCAGGAGTTGTTTTCTTTTTTTTGTATTATCTCTTTCAATTGGGATTGTATAATGGCCCCCTTTACTTTGAGTTCACACTTTTACATCAGCAGTTTTACTACGTGGTTTAATTTTTTTGTGTACCTAGTCTGTGTGTGTACAGGTTTAAAGGAAATGTCTTCTTGTTTTAGGGATACTCCTTTCCGGTGCTAGTCTCCAACCTCCGGCCTATAGAATACGGGCTTGGGGTAATCACAACACGGGCCCCAGGGGATGGGTCGTGACAGACACATTATATAATTTCGTATTATTTTTACTATAAAATCTTCATGGATATGACCAAAATTTTAAATCAAATTCTTTTAAAACTCTCAATTAAATTATAAAGGAAAAAATGGAAAACCCAAAAAAAATGTTCATTTATGATTCAATTAAATAATAAGTTATTATTTTAACAAAATATATGTGGTTTTTTTATGATGTGTTACTTTTTTAATATGTTATATGATATATTTATATCATAAAATATGTAATCATAATATCAATTAATTATAATTATATATTATTTGATGATTTTTTCTCAATCCAATTTTAAAAATGATAATATTTTTCTAATATTAATGTTTTTTATTCCATAAAGATTATGTTTTATTTTTAACATTATTTCTTTTAATTAATGAGAATTATGTTTTTTATAAATATATTTATCAATATAATACAAGTGGATAAAAGATAGATTAATTTACCCTAAAATACACCTAAATATGTTAAGGGGCTATAGTCATTTTTATATTTTTTAATTTTAAATTAATCCATGGTAGGAAAAATAAAATATCCATGTCCTGATTGTAATTTTGGATGACAGTTGAAAATATATTAATTTTATGAGTACTTGATATTAAATCAATTTAATACTGGATATTTGATATTTATTTTTCATGGGGAATTTGGAATTATAGTTATTTCAATGTTTGACCATCATCAAAATGAGAAACTTGCTACCCTAATAGTGGAGAATGAAATTCAGAACATGATTAACAGTTTTTTCTTCACAACATAGAATGATAAAGATTGTAACATATCAGTGGTGTCTCTTTCTAATTTTCTAAAGATTAATACAATAAATAAGATAAATGAGTCATAAAATTAGTTTTTTAAATTTGAGGAATATAAAAATCAAGAGTTGTATAAAGGTTGTATCAAATATAAAAAATTATCATTTTTACTGAAGGTTTACGAAATCAAGTTCTTATAATTATAGATAAATAAGTATAGATGATATTATAGATTCTTCATAATGAATTATTTCAAGCTAATATCCTTCAATCATATTATGATATGAAGAAATCTTTTAATGGACTTATCTATAATTATTGAAAGATGAATGCATGTCCCAATGACAACATGTTGTATCAGGGAGAAGATTTGGATTGAGAAGAGTGTAATAGATGTTATAGTTCTAGATGTAATTCAATAAATCAAGATAAATAAATGAATGAATTATAAAAAGAAGAAGCATAATAAAACTATTATGAAGGTTTTACAATAATATCTATTAAAATCATGATTGATAATATTTTTCATGTATTTTAAAATGGAAGACCAAATGAAGTGGAATACTATATAAAACAACACTGATGGATTAATATGACATTCAATAGATTCAAAATCATGTAAATCATTTAATTATTTATATATAAATTTCTCTTTAGGTTCTAGGAATGTGCATCTAGGATTTTTTATTGATGGATTTATTCCATTTGGTACTCTAAGTATAGATTATATCATATTTTCATTTATTTGGATCCCTTACAGTCAACCTCTATTGATGTGTATGAAACAAACTTATTTCATTATTTTAATTATCATTTAAGGAAATAAAATTCCTATAAATGAAATAGATGTTTACCTTTATCCAATTATAAAATAATTTAAAGAGTTATTTGACAATGGTGTAGATACATATGATGCATCGACAACTAAAATGTTCAAAATGCATGTTACTCTAATGTGGATGATTAGTGATTTACCTAGATTGGGAAACATGTCTAAAAAGAACACTCGCACTGGCTAGGAATATGTAGTTTTTTACTTTTATTTCAATAGTAGAAGACTAAAATATAGTAGAAAGTGTAATTTCATATGCCGTTATCAATTCTTGGATGAATCTCATAGATATTTGTTCAACAAGTCACGATTTGATGGAAAAATGAGTTGCGACTACTATAACAATTATTATTAGGTTCAGAAATCATGACACAATTATCAACCATTAATACACAGTTTTGGAAAGAAAATAAATTAAGGATCTTTGAGAGATGAGTTCAAGTCTCATCAGAAATAGTTGGTACCCAAAAGTGGGAGAAATGAAGTATTTTTTAACAACATTATTTGGAATTTCAATTATTACATCAAAATCTTAACATTATGAAAATTTAAAAATAATTTATGTGAAAATTATTTTATTAAAAAATTGAATGAGTGGGGAAAAATATCATCTTAATGCTCATAAGGACATATAAAAAATGAATATAAATCATGATCTATGAGGAAATGATAATAGAAATAATTTTTCAATGTTTTTTTATTAAAAGTCAAGAAAATGATATTTTCAATAAAATACTAAAATTGTGAAAGTACATGTTGGATATTTAGGTACCATTTAAAGATGTATTGACTTGAAACAATATAAGTTACATGGACTTAAAATCCATAACTTGGATATTTTGACAGATAAATTTTTACCTCTGGAATTGCGTAAATTTGTACCTAATAAAATAATAGAAATTTTAATTTATTTTTATACATTCTTCAAAAATATTTCTGAGAATTAAACCCCATTGAGATTGAAAATATTTAGGAAAATTTTTTAATGTCACTTTTTCATTTAGAGATGATATTTCCCCCATTGCTTTCACTATAATGATTCATCTATATGTGAATTTGATTGAGGAAGTTAAAATTAGAGGGATCATACATTATCAATGGATGTATCCCATAGACAGGTAATGTCATATTACATTTTTATGATTAGTTGATTAAAATTTTCAAACCTATTGCATGTGTCTTTTATTCTTCTATGTTTATTTTTTTTTACATTTGGTATCTAGGTCATTTGAAGTCTTTTATAAGAAACAAATCTCAATCGGAAGGATTTATCGCTAAAGGTTATATGGTGGAATAGTGTCTCACTATTTTTTTAAAGTTAATTAGATAATATTGAGACATAATTAAATCGATTTTGATGTGATGATGATAACATAAAATAATTTAAGTCCTAAAGTAAATTAGAAAACATTTCAACATGAGTCCATTAAGTTAGGAAATTGTCATCAGTTTCATTGACACAAACAAAGTTCATAAAAACACATAAATATGTGATACTCCAAAGAGATATTTTATATGATTTAATTGAATAATTTAAGACATAAATAAATAGATGACTTTGGATTCAAACATGAAATGAGAAAGTTATAACAAAAGTTATTAAAAAAGACATTACTGATTGGATTTCATGTTATGTAATATCATAATAAAATTCATATTTACAACTTGTTGATATAAAATATTTTATGTAACTAATAAAATTTTATATTCATATATTTAGATCCTGAATGATTATAATCGAGAAAAAGTGTTAGGTAATTTGAAATATATTTTTTTCTATGACCTTTGAATAATTGTAGGTGATTTGATACTTATAATATTAATGGTTTAAAGTTTGATTTAGTTTTTTTTTGAAGAATATTTGAAAATTCAAAATAGTGGAATCTTCAAAAAATTCACAAACTTGGGATAATTATGAAAGTTTATTGACATTATCAAATTAAATTATCATGAACAATTTCCATTTGTGTTATTCATGTTCAAGTGGATCGATATTAATTTCAGTATAAGGAAATATTTGTTACAATTTATTTATGGTAACTTATCTCGGTTGATTGATATTGGTGAATAGGAAGAGCGGGTACAATCTATTTTGTGTTCAAAAGATAAAATGGCATGTTTTTTGGATGATGGTATTGATGCAAGGCGTAGTTTTGTAGTCCATGTCAAATTAGAAAACTTGTATAACATGGGTAATGAAGTTGAAGAATATTTTTTGTAGCATCAAACCCCATAAATAACAAGAGATTGATTTATCTATCCATAATGATATTGAAATGGTTAGAATTTAAAGGGAAGGTGAAGATATTGAAATCATTTTAATGGTAGAGAATGAAAATAATATGGTTAATAATGAATAAATATATTATATATTGAGTCCTCCTTTAACTAATCTTTCATTTATTTATTTAGAATACATCGATTCGATTAATTTATATACAACATTTTCAAAATATTTTCTTATTTTATATTTTATATCATATTCTAACTTTTTTGATATTATTTTTGGGTGTATTAATGCTGAAACATGATGATTTAAAGATAATGTGTGATCTTACACAACTCCTACGATATTGGATGGGTCATCTAATAAGCTCTATCCTACATTGGGAACACTCCCTAGTTTTGGTATGCTTCCCTTTCCTTCATTTGATTCCATGTGATATGATCTCATATTCATCAGGTATGCTCCCTACTTCTGGAGCATCACCTTCTACTCAAGGGGTGATAGAAGGATAAGATAGAGTAGTTGAGGAATGGTCATCAACTGATCATATAGTGTAATATCTACCATCATGAGGGTACCAGAGAGTGGCCAATGTTGGTATGTATTTTTTAATGTGAAAAAATAATTTATTACATTTGTATACTAATTTTTTAATATATTTTATGGATAAATTTTGATAATAACATGACAAAAATAGACATGAATACATATAATATTTGGATAATGAGAAATTTTAAAATATATTTTCCATTTTACATTTTTGGGGTGCCTACAAATGATGTTTTGGGATTATATATAATGATATTGGTATGTTTATCATGTGAGATTTTGTCCCTTCCCATCATGTATCATGAGAGGAGACGTATTCTCAACAATTAGAAGAATGATATTTTTTTAAGTAATAGGAAGTAAGTGAAAATAAATATGAATAGTTATTTAGCAGATATTCCTATCAAATATAAGTCAGATTATTGGGAACTAAATTTTAGGGTATGACTGAGAACGTTCTTGTGAATATTGCATCCTTAGTATGAGAAACTATAGTGGTACTGAATTTATTTAATTTGTTTTAATATTTTTATACTATTATGATAATTTTTATAAATTTATTGTTTATGAACTATCTAATTAAAACTAATATATATTATAAATTCCATTTATTTTAAATAGAATATTCCCTGGATGCTGATGGATGATAGGAAAATTAGTAGTATGGATTATTTGCGGGAATCCAGTCAAATATAAGGGAGAAGTTTTGATGTTGGATTCCCATTTTCAAGTCTTGTTTTGGTAATAAAAACTTATATAAGTTGTTTTTATATAATATTATATAAAAAATATTTTTTATGATTAAGAATATTGTGATATAATTAATGAAAATATTTTCTTTTTTATATTTTTTTTCTACAGACATTATTCAATTTTGTACCCTATGGATATATTTTTATTTTATATTGTAGGTGGTAGAAAATACAAAAGTATTATGTAACCTTATTTTGTTGTAGTTAATGGTGATTTAAACCACATCTATATAATTGGTGACATTTTTAACCATCACTACTCACTAAAAAACTATAGTGATATAAAGCTATATGTTATTAAATCACTACTAATATATTTAGAAATAATTATAACCACTACTATTTTGAGGAAAAAATTAAAAAATGAATTAATCTGCCATAAATTTATTAGAGGTGGTTGTAACCACCTCTATATTATAAAAAACTATTTGAAAATGTGGTGGTTATAATCGCACTAGTTTTGGAAAAAAAATTAAAAAATGAATTATATGAAAAATAATTTATAATAGGTGGTTTTAACTACCACTATATTATAAAAAATTATTAAAAATAAATAAATTGTCATATTAATATTATAATTGGTTTTATAACCTTCACTAATCATAGATCCATAGTTATTTTTAGGGACTATTTATAATAAAAAACAGTTAATTGATTGGCGACTCAAAAAAATGATGGTTTATAAAATCATTGTAGATTTATACAAAATCATTTTAACCACCACATCTTTGAAACAAAACCATCTCTACATTGATTTTCTTATAGTTTATAAATTAAAGGTCCTTGAAATTGGTGGTCACATCAATCAATGATTTCGTGATTGGGACTAGGAAATCATTCATTGGGTAATGGTGGTTCAAGTACGCGAAATCAATGCAGGACCTCATCTACTAATTATTTTTCTTGATATGGTTAATGTTGTAAATACACTTAGGCTATTTATCCTATAAGATGAAATTTTATTTTATCAACTTACAAATAGTGGCATACACCTTGATTGTATGGGTTGGATGCATTAACTTTACTTCCTATTTTTAACCACAGATGTTTTTTAGAATATCCATGTGGTGAACAGCTACCTGAGGATCTAGTGTATCTATTTTCATGTAATTCCATGGAAACATGTCCTGGTTTTATTTGAGGAAATAAATATACTACTCCTATTCTCTGGGATCCATAGTTGTGATGATTATCATAGAACATAGATCTTCATACATTCCAAAATTCACCTACCTAAGTTCATAAATAGAGGTTGAAATAGCTTCCTTAAAATTTGATGGATCATACTAGATCTCTTCTTCTTATTAAATTTCAATAGTGGAATATGGATTTTTTTAAATCCACAATTTTAAAAAAAAAATTGTGAATTTTGTAGAATTTTAACCTTTATTTTTTTTTATTAGGAATAAATAGTTTTGCTTTTAAATATTTTGTATTTTTAAATTTATTATAAATGGGATTAATATTCATTTTTTAAATTTATTATATCATTTTAATATTAATTTTATCAAATCCTATAGTGAATATTTGGTTTCCATTATTTTTAAAAAGTCTAAAAATTGGATGGATGAATTCAGAAGTTAAACTTTTAAAAATTAAAGGCTGGTAGAAATTTGTAAAAGGCATTTGGTCTTTATGAATATGTAATAACTTATCATTCTATATATACATAAAAGGATTGAAACCCTTCATGAATATATATGATATTTTTCAAATGTATAATAGACTCTAAAGACACAAATTCAAAAAAGTCTCTGAACTCTCCTTATGTACATAAGATATTGGGAGATACTTAAGTATTTTTAACTTTTCTACATCCATATAGAATGCATATGAAATTTTGAGGGATAATTAATATATTTAGGATATATAATATCAACTAGTGGATGTAAAAATTAGAAAACATTTGGCTCTACAATGATTCATAACATTACTGAGCTGATACATAATATGTTTTCTAGATATGTAATAAATTTTAGACGATGTGTAATATATTTCTATTCCTAATAGTGATATGTAAGATTTTAGACATGGACTTGGTAACTAAATAGTTTCTTCCCTAAGATACATAATATATTTTTTGACAGATAATTATTTATCAAGAAGTGATGATGCATAATTTTTTTTACTTTGTCATTGGATGGAAAGTCAAGTACCCAGAGCATAAGTAAGATATTTTGGTACTCATGTATGGTTTTTACCAAAGAGGAATTTCTACTCAGATGAATCTAAATTAATCCCAAAGAAAAATTAACATATAGATCATCCCAGGTATATATGAAACACATATAAATGAAAAAGCAAATTTTGGAAATAATTGATTATCATTTCTTGGATAAATCAGGAAAAAAGGGGGTACAAACTCAAGAAGGAATTTGATAGAATCAATGTAACACTACATTAAATAAAGGATTAATATAGAGTCTATAATAACCATTTTGGGGATATCATTATTTCTATACTCTATGAAATATCAAACCATATTATGAGGTATTCCTCAATATTATTCATCCCTTATAAAAATATAGAAAAGATGACTGGGAAGGGGTGATGTTATTCTAGGGATAACAGACTATTATTTTATTTTAATTCTAGTGTAAATTTTCTAGTGATAACACTCTATACCCATAGTGTTCAAGCTGAAGAGACTTACCCCACCCCTAATTAATGAATTTAGAGCTTAATTGTTTAATTTATTCTTGTTCGATATTACTAGAAGTGAGTATTTATTTTAGACAATAGGATATTTCTTGTGTTTAATACATTTTAAATTATTTCTTCTCTTATTACTGGTTTATAAAAAAATTCCCTATAAACCTACTTCATTTCCCATATGTTTAAGAGAAGTGAGTTTAGATCTATTTGTATTAAATATTTTTGGTTACTAGGTTAGGCAAGAGAAAAGTTCAATGATGATTTTATTTCTCGGTTCAAACAAAAAAAAACTGAGTAAATTAAATTGGTTGAAGTTTTAGTTAATTAATAAGAGATAGTGAGAGTTTAATTTAATGAATCATGATTTCATAGGTAAGGTGAGGTGATATCCAAGGTAGTACTACATTTTCAAACACTTTTTTGATTGTAGTAAAATACACACACAATTGGCCTCTATATTCCATTACCAAATGAACCCACACACTCAAATTTAAGAAACTACTAAAATTAATTCCACTATAGAGACAACCCAAGTCACACTATACTATATTTTTCTTGGGTTTATCTTTTTTATTTTCTATTATACCTATGATAGCTACCACATAAAACTTTTTTCTTAAGATGTGAGAGATGATCCAAAAGTGTCATCATCACTTTTGAAGAAATTATCACCTTTAGTGTAGTGACTAAAGATAAACATATCTTTATTTACCATAATATCCATAAGCTAATCATTACATATCAAAATATCAAGAATATAAATTTTAGTGACTTTGAGGACTAGTTTTATAGGAAATATATTCCATAAAACTTGTGAACATTTATCCATAATCAAACCACACTAGAATCCCTTATAGACTTCTCATAAGTTATATGTATGATCATAACCTCGGGAAGATAAACATAAGAAAGGGGTTATCCCAATTCTCATAAAGGAAAATATTATCAACATACCATTAAGGGTTACACCATAAGAATATGGTAAAACATGATAAGGAATAATTTTCATAGTAAAATGAATATGTAACAATAATAATTGTCTATAAATCATTAAGAAAGGATGAGTAAACTAAAAATAACAAACATATACCATTGAAAAAGAGTATGGAATAAATAGATAATAAATATGATCAATGGAAAAAAATCATAGTCATATGGAAATGATATGTAACATTCACTTGAAATATACCATAACAAAGAACTTTGGCATAAAAATAATCTTAAAAAATCTTATGAAAAAATATTCCCACATCAAGTTCGCCCAAAAAACATGGGATCAAAGATTTTCACATCACATTTACACAGAAAAAAATTGAGAAAAGTCTCCCACATCACATTCCCACAATTAAAATTTTTAATGAAGCTTCATGCATAATTTTCACACAACAATATTGGAAAAAAATCTTATCATATCATGTCCACATAATAATCTTATGAACAAAACATTTTTCATATCATTCTTAAAACATTTCATCATTTTATATAATATGAAATATTAACAGATGAATTAGAGAGTGATGTAGGACACCAACCATAAATCTTCCATACATTGTGTGCCAATTAAAAATAATAATTCATTACAAAATAAATAACCCATGGAAAGAAAAATGTGTTTCATAACTTTTTGCAAATGTATTACCAAAATTAACCTCAGTAATTTGAATGATCAATAACCAAAATTTAATCACACAAAAATATTATTTCAAAAGAATATCTATAAGGTGGATCATGAAAAATAATTTCTAATAAATTTTATCCTTTAGAGATAAAGAGATAAATTCTAGTAAAATCATAAAATAGTTGGAAAAATGATTTTATATTTGGAATAAAAGAAGAATTTATGGTCAAATTGAAAATTAATTTTTAAATATTTTAAGTGAAAACTTTTTATAAAAATTTAATTTTAAAAGGAACTTTCAATAGTGGATCCTTTAGATTTTTATATATAATGTGAAGTTTAAGATAAAATATTTTATTTTGAAATTATGGAAAACATTTTGATTATTTTTAAATACCTTTATTGAAACCCCACATCGTAATAAACAAGTAATAAAACTTTACTTTGAAAATTGATAACGGAAAATATGAAAGTCGTGTGAGTAAACACATCTTTGAATTTCAAAATAAGAAATGGAAAAAATTGGAATAATGAACGTGAAAATATAGGAAATCCATCATTAAAAGAGATGAAAATTTAAGAAAATCATCTTTATGAGAAATAAATTTTACAAGAACACTTTATTGAGTTAAAAACATCATTTTCCACCAGATAGAAAAGTTGAAATATCTTATAAAATAAGAAATATAATAATTTATAAAACTTAGAATAATTATTCTCAAGGAATAACATATTAACTCAAATAAAATAAATTTGAGTTAACCAAATCCTTCATAGATATAATAATTCATGAAGCAAGAGACATTTAGAAATCGGTTTATATGGTATAATTTAAATCCAAAAAAGAATAAAAAATACCACATAATAAAATAAAATAGTATAATATTCCCAACTTATATTAAATAATTTCAATAAGAACAATAATAACTCAATGAACAAGAATTTATTTACGAAATAAACTTACTGTAATGGTAATGTAAGAGTTAAAAGAACTTAAGAGGGGTACCAGAAAATAAACATTCAAATATTTTGAAATGGAAAATTTTCATTATACTTGAAGGAAACAAGGAAGTGAATATACCATATAAAATAAATGATGGTGAAAAATATCAAACATATATCATGGATTTTAAAATGAGACAAAGAAACCCTTACCTCTTATTACCACTTAGTCAAATGTGCTCTAAATTAGTTGGGACCTTGAAATTTATCTTGAAATTATCCTTAGAGATTAAGGGATTAGGAAATATTCTAGTTATTGGGAACTTATGAACATGATATAGACTTCTATTAGGAAAAATGGAAGAGTTTTAGTATCACAGCCCGACATCTGTTGTAATTTTTATTTGTATTTTATAAAATTTTTTTAGATTCAAATTTTCTTTATTGAGGTGTAGGTCGGATCCAATGATTTTTTTTGCGTTTTTATAATAAATGAGAATTGTGGCGTGGTAATGTTCAACACATGTGCAAGGCATGGTCGAAGTCGTGTGGCTTCACTAGACCACTGTATGGCCTCCTCAGTGTGCGGTTAATTAATAAGTTGACCAAATAAAGATTAAAGTGAATGAAAAAATATACAATTATTCTATAATTGTTTAAATAAAAATATTAATAATAATGATATTAATAATATTACTATAATTATTAGTATCATCATTAAAAATTTAATTAGGTTATAATTTTTTTCTCTTAAGTCATTGTTATCATTATAAATTTATTTAATTTAATGTTTTTATTAAATTTTCAAATTATTATTGTTATTATTAGCGCAATTATATTATTAAATCATTGTTATAATTATAAAATTTTTAACTTTCTATTATTAATATTACTATTAATTTTTTCTGGTTATTTTTAGGTTTTTTTAGGTTTTTTTAGGCTTTATTCCATTTTTTTATTTTTTATTTTTCAATTTCTTTTTTAATCTTCTCTTTTCTTTTTCTTTTTCTTTTTTTCTCTCCACTCTCCCTCTTCTTCCCCTTCTCCCCATGTGGAATTCCCCCCCCCCCCCTACAACAATAGTGAGGCACTCCCCCCTTCCCCTTACTCTTTCCAGTCGGCCGCCCTCCATCCTCTCTGGCGAACCAGACCAATGCACCCCGCCTCTCCCCATCGTGGAAGCCCATCTGACCGCTCCCCTTGCACCTCGACCAGCCTCCTCTGGAACACTGAACCACATCTGAAAATACCTTACCTCCCTTGATCTCATTCTCCAACAAACCATTCATCGCCCCTCCTCCCTCTCCGGCGAGCTATGTCACACCATCCCTTGGCCACAACACCCTTGGCTGCACCTCCCTTGGCAATACCACCCTTTCCCCCCCCCCCCTTCCGGTTACACTGACCGGTGAATGGTGACCCAAACCGCCATCTTCCTCACTAAACAGTTGTGTTGTTCCCTCCCTTAGCTTTCCCCTCCCTTGACTATGCCCCTCCTTCACATTCAGAACCTATAGAGACCTCCCTAGCACACAGTGCACGTCCAACACCACTCTGTTATGCTCGGTTAGCTTCCCGCACCCTCGCCACAGGTGTGTTTTCCTTCATCCGGTTAATTTCTTCCTTTGGTTAAGTTGCATTTAGGGTTTTGGCTTGGAGTTTGGTTTGATTATGGTATAAATGGTCTGATGTTTTGTTTTTAGGTTCTAATTCTATCATTTGTGGTGCGATTGGTGTGTGGTGGTAGTTTCACACCAAAATCTTGTGATTCTCTACACCGAGGTAGGTGGTTCCATGTTTAATTATTATTTAATTAATTAATTTGAAAGTTTAATTAATTTAGTATATTATTTAATTAATTTTTGTACTGTGAAGTTAAACTTCTCTAAATTTTGATTTTCATTTGAATTTTTTGGTAGCATGTTTACATTATGTGGGCAGTTTCTACTGAAAAATCATATATAGTTAGTTGTTAGTGATTTTCAAATTGTTAGATTAGCTTATTAATCTATTTAATTGGTGCGGATTGTATTTTTGACATGGTGTCATGTGAATTTGGTCGTAAAAGAAGGTTTTGTGTGGGATAGTGGGTGATTCCAAGTGACTCCTTTTAAATTGTTTCATAAGCTTTTATTTTTGGCATATTAAATTGTGTGGTTTGTGAAAAGGTGTTTTACATTTGGTGTAAGGTTTTTCATAAAATTGTTTGTGTGGTGTAGGTCAAACTTTAAAATTTTATTTGAGGGTGTGTGATGTTGGAATGTGTTTTGGATGTATAAATGGTTACTTTTTCATATGTAAAACCATGTGACACTCTTTTTTCTATTGTTTTATAAACCTTTTAAATCGTTTATTAAATTATTTCAATAGTGTGAAACATGTTTGTAGAATGTTTTAGTGTTTGTATTATTTCAAATGGATTTTTTTTGTGAAAATGGTGGTTTTGGAATGTGTAGAGTTTTTTTTGGTTTGAGTATATGATTATGACATATGACATAAATTCTGAATCACTTGAGCACAAATGGGAATCATGGGTACTAGGTGGGCAGACTAGGACTAGTGCACTAGTGACACTGAACTAGAATTGGCCCAGTTTTACTTAGCTGGATTGACAACTACAACACTAAATAAACTTTTGGATGATGTTGGGAGACCACTAGGTTATGTATGTGTTACCCTACTAGTGGATCATGCAAGAGAATGTGTATTGTTGTGTTCCTATACCAGTTTTCACTAAGACGTGATGTTCTAGGGTCCCACTTCTCACTAGATTCCTTAGGGCCTCTCCCATGTATTGTTCTCCTCCTTTATATTTCACTCACTATCAGCACATAGTGTGGATTTGGGGTTACCATGGAAACTAGAGTGTGTGTATGTTTTTATTTAAGTTTATTTCTTTAAAATAGTTATCCTTAAAACTATTTTCAATAAATAATGACCATTTTTTCATTATTCTCCTATTAAATTGAAAATGTATTTTTCATTTAATAATTATGCATGGATCCTTTTTCTCAATGGTATCCTATTGGTCTCTTATCTCACACCCTACATACACATTTGGGTGTTTATAGATTCTGTTTCTTTTTTATTCTAGGTTGAGTCATCGGGCTTAGTGATGATAGTATGAGTTGTATTGGTTTTCTTGTACAGGTTGGTGGTGGTGGCTTGGGGATGTCACTCCTCATGTCGCACGGAGGTTTGAGTTGGAGTTTTGTTTTTCCTCTATAGTAGTCTCTTTTGGGTTTTTTTAGTTTAAGTTGTAAACTTTATATCTGGACTTAGTTTAAGGTCTTGTTTGGTTGACTAATTTTAGTTTTCATTTATTCATCTTTCTATTTGTTTTATATTTATCTATTTGGATAAATCATTCCCAACTTATATTTCTGATACCCAGGCACTTGTTCTAACTCGTGGGGATCGGGAACGCCCTTCGGGCCTTGTCGTGGACCAGGTCCAACATTGGTTTGATGGCAACCCGATTTGGTTCGTGACAAAATGGTATGATAGGAGGTTTTTGTTCTTATTATTTGGGGTGTCAGGTATATCAGATATAGAACTTCCGGTACTCGAGTGATAGGTGTGGGAAGAGAATCATGAACTATTACTCATTTCAATCCTCGAGTAACCAGGGGTAGTCTAGGATTTAAGTTTTGCCTTTGGTCTTTGTGGATGGGGGTTGACAATAAGAGTAAACTAGTACTACACGTGGTCTCACATGGAGTAGCAACCCATGTGATTCTCGAGAGTAAGATTCGACACTCTTAGTGGTTGGTGCTTGCCTAGGGCATGGTCTTCTAGACCATGTGGTTAGGTCCAGCATGACCACTAGTTCTCCATCCAGGTGCTTTAGTGTTGGTGATGTCTTGATACAGTTTCGGGTTGGTGCAAAAGGGTTTTTAAAAGGAAAGAGGACCTTGGGGTTGCTCTTAATTTTCTCTTGTTGTGAGTTCGACATGATTCTTGGGGTGTGTTTCTTTTAAACCTTGTTTCTGGAATTTGGCATTTGATTTGTCAAAGTTGAATTTCTAAAAGAAAATATTGAGTTATTTGAAATTTAAGAGAGTTATTTTGGGAATGGAAATCATTTTAAAATTATTCTTGAATTTTTGAAATGGTTTTAGAAAAAGGTATTTTTGGAATATTGGGAATGTTTTGTTTTGAAAGTGGAAGAGCCTTGTTTTGTCCAGTGGTATTCCTATGGGTGCTCGTGTGTGCATGTGGATGTGATTAATGGATAGTTTGTGGATTGTGTGGATGGGTGTCTGAGTGGCATGAAAATGAATATTTTCAAGGCGTCATGGAATATCAATAGTGAGTGATTGATTTCTAAGGCTACTTCTTGTTTCCTGAAAAGTGGGCTTTTCTCTAAAATGGGTTTTTGTGCTTAAATGGTTTTGGAAATTGGAAAATGTTTTTGAGCCCAAAGTGAAAGCGATGGGTTCAAAAGAGTTGTTGGGATTTGTTTTACTGTACTTGGTTTTTCAAGTATGTTTTTTTCTTTAAGAAGGAATTTGTGTTCTAAATTAGAATTGTTGGATTTGTGTCTAGTATATGAATGTTTTTTGTGATTTTATTGGTTTTTTAGAAGGGTAGTATTGTGTTTATTTTTTGGTATATTCCCCCTAAAAAGGTCCCATGAGTTTCTAGCAGGTCTCTCAGTTCTTGGATCAGCCCAAACTTCCAGTGGAATGGCGGAGTTGGGTTCATCTCGGTTGTGTTGACTGTTTGTAGGCATTGAGGTCGGTTGAATATCATTGAGTTCTTTGGGAATATTTGGAGTGTCTCTAGTTTTTGAAGGGATCTAATTTTTTTGTGGGTCTAAGTGGTATCGAGTATGTTTGGAGGAGCTATACTACACTAGAAAACAGAGTTCGTTCTATTTCATTGCGAATGGGGATGTTGTGAGAGATCCTCAAGACTAGATACATACTGTGGTTGTACCTAAGGAAGTGAAGTTGAGGGAAACTGGTGGATCTCATAGGTGCTCGACTAGTCAATAGGCGGTAAAGGAGGCGTGTCGACCTTTCTGATGAGCTAGTTTCATGTTCCCCAGGGGTTGTGAGGAACAGTCAGTTTAAATCTCGTAACAGTTGTTGGTCTTGTTCATATTGTGGTAAATGTAAGTTCCTCATCCTATGAGTAGTGTGAACCAAATAGACCTGTTCTTATAGTGCCCCTTCCGTCAGTTTTCATCGTTCATTTGACAAACTTCCCAATCTTCTATCTCTAGTGTGTTCATTTGAGCACTCTATGTTGTTCTCTAAAATTATTAGTTGGTATGTTGACGGAGTGGCCACTTGGGACACGACGAGAAGTAGGTAGGTTGATTTTACATTGGAGGAAGTTCCAGTCATAGGTGGTCATCTTATGACTGCAAGGCAGTAGATGCTTCAAAAATCAGGGCCTCAGCCATAGGTATCAGGGTGAATCTTGCACGCAGTCAAAAACTCATCAAACATGGGATGGGATGGGTTCAACTTAAGTTTTTAGTGATGGGTTTGGGACGTCTTAAATTTACCTATTGTGGTATCACCTCTAAAGGATTCATTTTTCTTTGAGGGGTATGAAGGCCTTGTATCTTTTTTGTGGTCTTAATTTATAGGAGTTCCTCTTGGGCCTTAAGGTGGTTCGGAGAATCTGTATTTTTGTAAAGCTAGAGAGCGTGATTTCTAAACCATGTTCTGGTCGATTATGGATCGAAATTGTACTTGTTTCAGAGATTCCCATGTCTCGTGTAATTGATGTGAACCTGTATAGTTCACCTCTTGGTTAGGTATTTTATCTCAAAACTATCTAATGTGGTAGAGTTTTGGCTATTGTGGGAATCATCCTTGCAGGATGGCCCGTGTTGGTGGGTTCATGATAAAGAGTTCAGTCCATATTTCTCAAAGTAAACTGGGAATTCCCTTGTGGGTTCCGTGGTGTTAGGAAAATTCTAAAATGGTGGGGAGACCCACTGTGGGTCTCACCGGTATCCCCTCTTGTGTAGGATTGGTTAAACTTAGGGAACATGGAGGGTCAAGCTAGTGTTAGAGGTTTTCTGTGTTTGTGAGTCATTTTGGTTTGGAGTTCCAATGTTTGAAAATAATCCTAATATGGTGGGGAGACCCCATAGAAAAAACTTGTGGAAAAAAACTTTGTGTTCAAAATGCACTTGGCGGGGAAACCCCTTACTTCTACTCCACCGGACCCTGACCATGGGGATTGGTTAGCTTAGGTAATGGGTCGCTTGAAGAGTGTTCTTGGAGATCTCGAGCGGCCCTGGTGATCCCTAAGTAGGGGGTCCGGGTGTTCCATGTTGTAGTTCTATTTGGAGGTTAATTCCTGTATTTTAATATTCTTCTTGGTGATTCTGGTTTGGATATCTTTGAAGTTTCAGGTCATGGGCATTTTGAATGCTCGGTCTTCAGGTGATTGAGATTTTATTTTATGTATCTTCATGGTCTTTCATGGAGTCTTGGGTTGACCAAGTCTTTTGGGACTTTCGGGGGCAAAAAGTTTCATGGTGGGGATAATTGCCACACCCATACATCTGTAGTAATATTTATTTTTATTTTATATTTTTTATTTGGCTTTAAATTTTCTTTATTGAGGTGCGGGCCGGACCCAATGATTAGTTTTTTCATTTTGCTGATAAATGAGCGTTGTGTCATGGTAATGTCCAATACACGCGCAAGGCATGGTCGAAGTCGTGTGGATTCTCCAGACCACCGTACGGACTGCCTGGTGTGCGGTTAATTAATAAGTTTACCAAATAAAGATTAAAGTGAACAAAAAAATACAATTATTGTAGAACTGTTTAAATAAAAAAAAATAATGATGATGATTATATTAAGATTTTTATTATTATTATTATCTTCATTAACAATTTAATTAGGTTATAATTTTTTCCCTTAATTCATTGTTATCATTATAAATTTATTAACATTAATGTTTTTATTAAAATTTCTAATTATTATTATTTATATTATTATCTCAATTATATTATTAATTCATTGTTATAATTATAAAATTATAAAATTTTTGTTATTAATATTACTATTAATTTTTTTTGGTTATTTTTAGGTTAGTTTATGTTTTTTTAGGCATCATTCCATTTTTTTTATTTTTTTTATTTTTCCATTTCTTTTTTTATCTTCTCTTTTATTTTAATTTTTTTCTCTCTGCTCTCCCTCTTCCTCCCCTCTCTCCCCATGCAGACTCCATTCCCCATGCAACCCTAGCATGGTGCTCCCCCATTCCCATTAATCCTTTCGACCGGCCACCCTCCATCCTCTCTGAAGAACTAAACCAACGCGCCCTGCCTCTCCCCATCATGGAAGCCCCTCCAACTTCTCCCCTTGCACCCCAGCCGGCCTCCTCAGGTGCACCGAATAGCAGCCTAAAACCCCCAAAACCCTTTGATCTCATTCTCTGTAAAACCAGTCATCACCCCTCCTCCCTCTCTATTGATTTGTACTGCACCATCCCTTGGTCGCACCGCCCTTGGCCGCACCGCCCTTGGCCGCACCGCCCTTGGATGCACCTCCCCACCCTTCCGGCTACACCGACCAGAGAATGATAACCCATAGCGACCTCTTCCTCGCCGGACAGTCACATCGTGCCCTCCCTTGGATATGCCTTCCCTTGACCATGCACCTCCTTCACATTCAAACACTCGGGTGACCTCTCTAGCATGTGGTTCACATTCGACACCTCTCTGTCATGGTCGGTTAGCTTCTCTCACCCTCGCTGTAGGTGTGTTTTCCTTTTTTTGGTTGATTTCTTCCTTTGGTTAAGTTTCAATTAGGGTTTTGGATTTCCGTTTTGTTCGATTATGTTATAAATGGTCTGATGTTTTGTTTTTAGGTTCAAATTTTATCATTCGTGGTGTGTTTGGAGTGCGGTGGTAGTTTCACACCGAAATCTTGTGATTCTCTACATCGAAGTAGGTGGTTCTATGTTTAATTATTATTTGATTAATTAATTTTCAAGTTTAATAAATTTACCATATTATTTAATTAATTTTTGTAGTGTGAAGTTGATCTTATCTGAAGTTTGATTTGCATTTAAATTTTTTGGCAGCATGTTTATATTATGTGTGCGCTTTATTTTGAAAACTCATATCTAGTTAGTTGTTATCAATTTTTAAATTTTTCAGTTAGATTATTAATCTGTGCAATTGCTGAGAATTATATTTTTGAAATGGTGTCATGTGAATTTTGTCATAAAAAGAATGTTTTTGTGGGTTAGTGGGTGACATAAAGTGACTTCTTTTAAATAGTTTCATAAGCTTTTATTTTTTCCTTATTGAATTTGGTGGTTTGTGAAAAGGTGTTTTACATGTGGTGTAAGGTTTTTCATCAAACTTTTTCTGTGGTGGAGGTCACACTTTAAAATTGTATTTGATTGTGTGCGATGTTGGAATGTGTTTTGGATGTATTAATGGTTACTTTTGTTTGTGTAAAACCATGTGATACTCTTTTGATATTGTTTTATAAACCTTTTAAATGGTTTATTAAATTATTTCAATGGTGTGAAAGGTGTTTCGAGAATTTTTTAGTGTGAGTATTATTTCAAATGGATTTTGTTTGTGAAAATGGTGGTTTTGGAGTGTGTAGTGTCTTGTTTGGTTTGATTATATGATTATGACGTATGACATGAACTCTGAACCACTTGAGAATAAATAGGAAGCCTAGGTACTAGGTGGTGGACTAGGACTAGTGTGCTAGTGACACGGAAGTGGAATCGACCCGGTTTCACTTAGCTGGATTGAAGACTACAACACTAACTAAACGTTTGCATGATGTTGGGAGACCACTAGGTTATAGATGTGTTACCCTACTAGTGGCTCGTGCATGAGAACCTATATTGTTGTGTTCCTATACCATTTTTCACTGAGACGCGATGTTCTCGGGTCCCACTTCTTGCTAGTATCCTAGGGCCTCTCCCATGTATTGTGCTCCTCCTTTACTTTTTTCTCACCGTCTGTACACTGTGTGACTTTGGGGTTACCATGGAAACTAGAGTGTGTGTATGTTTTAATTTAAGTTTCTTTCTTTGAAATAGTTATCCTTAAAATTGTTTTCATTAAAAAAATTGATCATTTTTTTATTTTTTGTCTGAAAAATTGCAAATGTATTTGTCATTTAATAATTAGACATAGAACCTTTTTCTCGGTGGCATCCTACTGGGCTCTTGGCTCACACCCTACATACACCTTTGGGTGTATGTAGATACTATTTGTTATGTATTCTAGGTCAAGGTATCAAGATTAGAGATGATGGTCTGAGTTGTATTAGTTTTCTTATGTAGTTTGTTGGTGGTGGCTTGGGGATGTGACTCCTCATTTCACATGGAGGTTTGATTTGGAGTTTTGGTTTTCCTCTATTGTACTCTCTTTTGGGTTTTTTTTTAGTTTAAGTTGTGAACTTTAAATATGAACATAGTTTAAGGGCATTTTTGGTTGTCTTATTTTAGTTTTAATTTAGTGGTCTTGCAGTTTTTTTATATTTACCTATTCGGGAAATTTTTTTCCAAGTTATATTTCTGATATCCGGGCACTTGTGCCAACCCGTGGGGATTGGGAATGCCCTTCAGTCCTTTCTGCAGACCGGGATAGGCATCGGTTTGATGGATACCCAATTTGGTTCGTGACATTTATTAATAAATTCAAAGTAATATGTTTAGCATGAAATAGTGGAAATTTTCCCCTTTTATAAGTTAAGAGAAGGGTAATTTTTAGAGAACCCATTACTTTTCAATAATAGAATGTTACTATTCAAGGTTTAAATGTTCCAAAATGGATAAAAATGGATTTTTTGGTGAGTTAAGGTTAACCAAGCCTCTAAAATTCATTTTAAACATTTTTTAAACATGTTTTAAGTCTTTTACCAATTTATTTTTACATTATACCATTTTGGTTTTTACCTTTGGAACTAGTTTTTACACAAGTAATTTGTATTTTATTAAAAATATAAGGAAACCCCTGTTACCAAATTTCGGTATAATAACATAAATTTAATCCTCATACAATCTAATTAATTTTATAAATAATATAAAATTAACTTTTAAATTAAAATATTTAATATATCAAAAAAATTGTAGAAAAATGTTATATTCACCATTAAGTGTTGCTAATATTATTTAGTATTGATTTCTAATTGAATAAGTGATAATGTATTTGTATATAGTTTTAAAAATTATATTAATCTCATTTTTTAGAATAAATTAATATATTTTATAAAATAAAAATTACACAATATTAGTAAAACAATTCTTTAAAAATAGTAGTTTTACCATTATCATGCTCATTAACTCTAATCTTAACAATAAAAATTTGATGCTGAAAAATAAAATATAAATTATTACATATTATGATCATGTTTATATAAAATATGAAATCCATTTTTTTATATTTTATTTATATAAGTGATGAAAATTAATTTTTAATATATATAAATAAAATTAGTTTTTAGAGTAAAATATTACTTAAGTTTTCGTAATGATAAACATAGGTTTTATAAATTCAACATAGTATTATTAAAGTATTTATCTGAACTTATAAATATGTATTTTTATAGAAAAGGGTTTTAAATAAAATCAATTCATTCTTGTATTATGATAATTTTATAAAAGTGACAGAATTAGCAAAATCAGTATTTTTTACTATTCACCTAAAATCAATTATTTTAAAAATATAAAAAAATATTTAGGATAAATTTGGTATGTGGAATCCAAAAATTAATTTTATTTTGTAAAATTAAATTTCTAAAATTTATAAATTTATCTTTTAAATTAAAATTTAATATATAATAAAAAAATATTTTTAATAAAAAATGACCTTTTAAAACATTAAGTGTTCTTGATCCTATTTTTTTGAATTAAAATTGATTACATTCTATTTTATTTACTTGAGGTTTTATTATTTTAAATTTTATTAGTAATATATATGTTGTTTATTGTTTTAGTTAGGTTTTGTGTGTGGTTTAAGTTATCAAACATAGTATTAATTTATATATATATATGTGTGTGTGTGTGTGTGTGTAAATATATATTCCAAAATATCAGGGTGTTACATTTTTTCCCCTTAACTAAATTACATCTTCACAATTTTAATTATTATTCACAAAAGGAAAAAAATAAAATAGATCCATAAGAAACTCAAGATATATCTTCTACTTAGATATACACCTCACTATCCTTGTTAAGACAGGGAAACTATTTATCTCAAATATTATTCTTGTGAGTTTTTAGTGACATGCCTTTTATAGATTAATTTTTATAATCCTATTTATAACCAAATACTACAAAAACAAAATTTATGATAATGTCCAGTCAAATCAAATTAATGATCTTATGAATATGATAAATCAATCCTAAGATGTATTCTTCAATGACACCTTCATTTTAACCTATAATACTTTCGGTTCAACTATGGTATAATTAGACCAACCTATTACTCGTTTAATTTATTCTAGGTTTTATATGATCATTTTCCATTTATTTTACCTAAACTAACTCATCATTGAATTCCAATATATTTAAATCCTTCATATTTATTTATAATGATAATGTGACTAACCAAATCATATCCTCTAGGAGTGTCTAGCCATTTGTGTAGTCTTAATACCACTCATCATGCACTATATTTAAGATTGATTTAATATTCGACCATACATTTTCAGGGTGATTACAACTAGGTGAATTTTTTATATAGTTGTATCCCCTTTCCAATATCCGTATAGGGATGTAATTACAAGGAACCCACACAATCTCTACCTTACCAAAACATCATGATGTTATCCTATACTTATACTTATTGATGTGGCTCTATTTTTACACAGTTTGCCACATCCTTTTTATTAATTTTTAATGATTTAATTAATTATTTTTACACTTTTTATCTAATAAATTCACTTTTTTATTTTTATAATTAAATTTGTCAAATATTCATTTTTTATAAAATTTTATGTAATTATAGACCCTTAAATAATTAATTTATTCTTTATATGTTTTTGATATAACTAATTTTCAATTTGTATTCTTAATCTTTATCTGTTTATTATTAATAATTATTGATTTTCCTAAATAATTTACTTTTCATTTTAAAAGTTTACTCATCCAGTAACTTAGTTACCGCTTTCCAGACTATCGGTAGCTAAGCTACCGATAGCAGGGTTACATTTGCTCTACTGGTAGCCAGGTTACTGGTATTGTCTAACGGTGACCTACGTTCTTTTTGCTTACTGGTAGCATGTTTTGAGATGCAACGGTGACCTTGTTTATACTGTAACCTTTGTCACTGCTATTCTTTCCTACCAGTAGATCTCATTTAAGTATAATGGTAGCCTTTAATTTTAACTATTGGTGGACCTTTAATTTTATAAATACTGGTGAGTATTAAGGTCTGTTATGTTAATTCTTCTTGTCTTTTTAATAAGTTAATTTTTATTTTAAACAATTATTTAATCAATGGAATTCTCTTTAATTAATTTAGATTTTATTTAAATATTTTATCTATTATTTTGGATTCATTAGAAAATGTTAGTATTGCTAATTAATTTGTTTATACATCCTACTAGTCATGTAATTATATAGTATGAGTTTTTAATTAAATAAATTAGTTCTCTTTTAATTTTATGTGTTCAAATAGTTAATTAATTAATTAATTAATTAATTAAGAGTTTTTTAAACATTATATTTATTATTTTATGTATGAAGATTATTTATTATGTCACCAAATTTGGAATCTAGTCTACCGGTGAGGTAGATAAGAGCTTACGGTGACTTATTGGGTCACCGATGCTTTTTATTTTTATCTGATGCTACTCTTTAATTAATTTATATATTAATTTTAATTTAATTATTTTATTATTTTAGTTTATTAATTATTTAGTTCTTAGCTTAAGTTTTTTCAATTAATAATCTTACATGTGGTTTTAATATTTTAAGGGTTAATAAAAATCCTGTTATAAATTTATGATACTAATCTTTAATTAATTATTTTCAAAATTTATATTTATATTGCTTAAATTTTAATTTTTAGTTCAAAATAATTTTTTGAGGTCACGTTAGTTATTTGTTTGAGTTCTAACGGTGACTCTTAATGCAGTGTACCATTGAGCTTACTATTTTTCTATAACGGTGACCTCGCGCCAATGTCTTTCCTCACCGATACTCTTTTCTCACCGTTACAGCCCCTTCTATCAGTAGCCTTGCTACCGGTCCATACCTCACAGATACTATCGGTGAACTTTATTTTTTTTAAAATATCAGTGACCTTTTCTTTTAATTATCGGTGAGCTTCCCTGTCTATCGGTGACCTCCGCACCCCACTTTACCGATAGACCCTCTGCCGCTATTCTTAATTTATTTTCTAAGGGTAATATGTTCTATTTAAACGTATTGGTGACTGTTTTATTCCACCTTTGACTTATTATTATTTTTAATGGTGAGATTTTTTATTCTACCAGTAGCCTTTGTTTTTTTAATTTTATCAGTAACCATTATTTTCCTCTATCAGTAGCTGCCTCACCGATATCCTCTTTCTCACTGCCTTATTTCTTTCCTCACCAGTTACTACTTCCTATGCCTCACCGATAGGCTATTTTTCCTTTACCTCACTATCACCACCCCAACCTCTCTACCTCACCGATACATAATCCTCACTGATACATAATCCTCATCGTTACTCATGCCTTACTGCTCTGCTCATCCTCACTGTTAGCCTCTCTTTTCATTGTTCCTCTTCATCTCACCTTCAGAGCAACTCCATCCTTTTTCCCCGCCTTTCTTTTCCATGTTTCTTCTCATCCATCACAATAAAACAATCCTACAACCAGTATGAGAAATCTTTGAAATTTCAAATCTGGAGCAAGGGTGTCATGTTGTTGTGTGAAGAGGAGGTCCGCAGGGTAGTTCCCGTCACGCCACCTCTAGAAGGCCGTGCTGTTCGAAGTAGGATGAAGTCGCCACTACGCTGTTTAAGTAAGGGTTGCACCGCTGTTTAGCTATTGAAAGAGGCTGAGCTACTGCTTGGCTATTGAAGGATGCCACACTGTCGCTGGTGGAGGCCGAGAGCAGAGATGGAACTGAGAAGATGTCAGACCCGCTGATTTGAGGAGATACGCCACGCTGTATTTTGGAGCTGGTCTCAACCTACTACAGCACCTGAGGAATGCGCATAGCCACTGGATGAGGATCGCGTTGTATGTAGAAGACAGGGCTGTTGCACCCCTGCTGCGCCGTATTTGATCAGGAGCCGAGATGCTGCATGCATCGTCACCGATTTGGGGAGACCAGTGCACTTCCAGGAGGAAGAAACCCTCCCCCTTTTATGCGCCAATTTGGAGGGAGGGTAGATAAAAAAAGATTAAAAATTAAATAATATAAAGTAGTATAAAATTAAAGTAAAAAAATATAATAATAAAAGTAAAGTAAAAAAAAGTAAAAGCTAAAGTAAAGTAGACTTTAAAAAAGTCAAATGAATAGAAAATAATTTATAAAAGTTTTAAATTCAAACAATTATAATATTAATACATAGATAAATTATAAATTTTAATACGAAACTAAATTTATAATAAATTTTAATAATAGATTAATTTATTGATTATAGTATAAATTATATAATTAATAATAATTATAAATAAACTTTAAGATATACTTATTAATTTAAAATTAAAGTATTTCAGTTATAATTAGTATATTAAAATTAACTATTTACAGATTAATCTAACAACTTAATTTCTTAAATAGTAATAATAAAATTATTAATACTTTCAAAATTATGAAATTTATAATTACTTATTTACTTATGATATTAAATTTTAATGATTTAGTTAAATTTGATTAACTAAAAATTTAGTATTTAGTATTTATATTTATTAATTTAATTAACTCAATAGCGTTGATAAAAATGTTATATATAAATAATAAATATCAATTAAGATATTTAATGTTTAACTTTAGTTAACTATTAATGAGTAATATAACTCTTAACTTAAAAATAATAATAATAATAACCATTTTTATTTCTTTACGTTCTCATTTATTTACTTTTACTTTCTATTTATTTGTGCAGGTTCATACCAAAGTCGAAGACACATCCAGGTGCATTCAACTAACTCAGTGGGAGTTAGTTACGAGGGAAATTCTAGTGTGATGAGCTTGTCACGAAAAAACGCACATTTTGCAGTGTGTGGGTGAAGAACTTTTGAAGTTGGTGGAAGATGTTTCAATGACGTGTAGTAGAGGACAGATGATACTTAAGCAGAGAAATAAGCATATTTTGGGGATGCTCATTATTCATTCCATGCCACTCCATCTTTGAGAGCGAAGACTCCCATGGAATAGCATGAAAGCAGATATGGATGTGGAGGATCCCGACAGCAGAGCATCACTAAGGGATTTCTTTTCCTTTATTGTACTTAATTTTTACAATACTCTATAATCGATTTTATTTCGTTGCTTAAATCAAGATGATCAAAGTATAAATTTTCTTATCTCAAGAATTCAATTTTGCTGGTAAAACTTTTAGTCTTCTTCATTCACTCTACATTTTTCAGAATCATATTCAATCGGTGAGATTGAATAATGATTTTTTGTTTTTTTGTTTCACACCTTTAATGTTTTAAAATTCATAAATTCAAGAACTACTGGTGAGGTAATTCTTGAATACATTTATCGAAGCGTTAATGTCTTAAACTGTGGAAATTTACAGCAAGTTTATTTTCCATTGTTATCCTTTTCTAATTGTCAAACAGTTTGACTAATTTTGGAGTGGAAAACTCCTAAAATCAGTCTTCTGTGTGTTGAGTTTCCTAGCGAGGGAGACTTTTCACTTTTGTTTCTTGAGGTGTGACTCAATAAAGTATAGTGGAGAAGGTATCCATTAAACCAGTAGGTTTGGATTCTTGAGTGTTACTTTTGATCTGCTCCTTCGACCTTACTGCTTTATTTTAGTATTTTGTTCTTTTATGTTAGTTTTACTTTAGTTCTTAGTTCATCAGTATTTTTGTAATAGATTTAGTATCTTACTTAAAGAAAATTACAAAACAATTGTAAATTAAAAACTACTAAAAAAATGCACACTCGCTTCACTGCTGACAATAGTGGAGTTATTTTTGAATAAAACCTTAGAGTTCTCATCTGCCTTCTCTGTGGTTCGACCTTGCATCATTATGCTAGTGTAGGTTAATAAATGTAATTTTGAGGGACTTGACGACCTCCGACCTATTCAAAATTTGGCGCTGCTGCCGGGGAATGCACGCACTAAGAGTCTAGGTTTTAAAAAAATAAAAAAAAAACAACAACAAAAATCTAAAAAAATTATTTTAAAAAATCTGTTAAAAAACTGTTTTGAACTGGAACCTATTGTTTGTGTTGATTTTAAGAAATCTTCTTTACACTGAACTATTGTGTGTTTAATCTCACCTGGTTTTTGTTTAAAAATGGAATTTCTTGAAAACTAGAATCAACAGGGCCCACATTGTGTGTGTTGTGGCTATTATGGGCACAATGCCTGGAAATGTGTCTATAACCAGCCAAAACAGGATGTTTATATTGAAGAAAATGAAAATTTTGAATCTAATCCTAAATTCCTAGATAAACTAGAATTAATAGAAACCAAACTGGATGCTAGGGAGACTAATTGGAACAATTGGTTAACTAGAACCCCTGAAATTAAAATTAGATATTTTCAAGAGCAAGATAAAAGAATGAAAAGATTAGAAAACATGCTCTTGGAATTACAATAGAGTGTTAAAAAACAAAAATAATTTGAAGAAAATGAAAAAGAAAATGTTTATAAAATATTTGAAAATCAATCTGAAGAGGAAAGTGAATCTGACACTAGGCAACAAACTATTTTCCTTAAAGAGTCTAAATCTGTTGAACCAAATTTATAAATAACCAACTCATTAAACAAAGAACACATTGAAAATCCAATAAAGAGCTCTAATGGAGTTGAGTTGGTCAATTTTGAAACTGAATTAAAACAGATTGAAAAAGATATCCCACTTATTTTCATAATTCCTACTTTGGAGAAAAACCACTATTTTAGATGTTTTCAAAATGAAGTCACTCAGGTTGAAGATATACTAGAAAATGGAAATTTGAATGTTAAAAACTCTTCACCCAATCTTTTTGGAATTCTGAACAATGAGCCTGAACTTGAAATTGGGAACACTTTGGAAGAGAACCTTAAGGTGGATAACATGGAATCTGAAATATTTGAACCACATTTAAAAACTTCTCTTCCATGTTTTGAAACTCCAAACCCAATAATCTCTAGAATGGTGTTGGATGATGAGGATGAGGGAATTATATTTGAAGAAAAACTAACTGATGAGTTTGCATTTCCCTATTCTAATTATAATCACTTCTCTAAAACTTTGAGTACTGAATTGGAAAATAGTGTTGATTTACATGGGGGTAAATGTTTGAATTTGAACAATCTAGAATTTCAATTTATTAATGCTGAATTGAACATTACTCCTCTTAATTTAAACTTTTTACAAAACTCAAATGACATGGTTTTAGAAAGTGAGCCTTTTGAGATTAAACTTGAAAGAGATGTTGATCACACATTAGATGATGATTGCATAATTGATTTGATAAAAGCAGTAGATATTCAGTGTGAGTTAACAGATGAGGATCTTTTGGAAGAGATTCACAGTATTGTTAGACCTGAATCTGTTGGTGATAAAATAAATTCTCTTCCCTGATTATCACTTCCATACTCACCTATGAAGGGTTCTAATTCTTCTTATGTTACTGATAGTAGTCTAGAGGGAGAATTAGAATTGAGTTCCATTGTACATGATTCTGTTCACCACTCTATTGAATCTCCTCTTGAACCTACTATTCATTATTCACCCATATGCACCCATGAATGTGAATCCTTGAGTGTTGAAGTTGAGAGAGAAAGACATGAAAATAATGTCACACCCTTTGAAGCACCTAGTACAATGTTTTCCCTTCATTTGAACTCAACTCTTTATAACTCTGAACTTATTCTGGAAGTGGACAGCACTATACCCACAACTGTTAAAGTGTGCTACTTAGGGGTTATTTTAGGCTATGATGATTCAGTTTTTGTCTGCTTAAGTCTTGTTTCCCACAAATTTAATCTTTCTATTAAAAATATTTGGGCCAAACACATGTGGTGGTTCCTGTTAATGAAACCACATCCACCTCATGACTATGGTTAGTTTCTAGGTGAGTCTGGTTGGGGACTATAAACCTAGCGCTACATGGGAGGCAACCCATGGTTTTTCTTTTGTTAATAAATAAAAAAATTGTGATTAAATGAAGTCTAACTGGAGACTTTAAAATCAGTGCTTCATGGGATTCAACCCATGTTCTTTCTTTTGTGTTAATTTTATTTCTGTTCTTGTTTTACTTTGAATAAAGTCATGTTGTGTTGCCTTTTGTATGCTCTATATTTTCTGGAATTTTTGTTTCCTGGTTTTCATGCATTGTGTTTTTAGGATGCTGCTGCTGTTAACTAAGGAGTGGAATTACTATATTGAAGGATTAATGGAAAAAACACTTATTCTGGGAAGTACTTCAACTTTCTTCATTTACATCTGCTACTATTTTTTGAATCTGCTTATATCTTTGAGGTGTTTAGCATGAACTTTGTCTACTGTATGAAACATATTATTGAACTCAATTTGTTAAAATTCTTGCACCCAGTACATTGTGCATTTTCACATGATTCTTTTGATCTAAGTTGAAAATTTTTGTCAGTGGACATAAATTTTAATACATATACTTGCTTATGAACCTTCTGTTTATTTATTTATTATGGAAAACTAATTTTTTGTACTTCATGAGACCCTTATACATGTCATATATCTACTTAATTGAAAATATGTTTTGAACCTCATTTGCTAAATTGTTATTCTCCATATTTAGAAGTCAACTTTGGGGACAAATTTGGGTTTTAAGTGTGGGGGAGGGGGTTAATTCTTGACTTGCTAAACTATGCTTTAATATAATCCCATTAATTCCCACTGCAACTCAAATTTTTTATAAAAAATGGTTAATTTCTTTTCAAAATTCTTGCATAATTTTAGGCCTTACATTGTATTCAATTGGGTCTTTCTTTAGTACAAGTTCCTTGTTGGTAGTTAATAATTTCTTTGAACTTGAAATTGATGAGTTTGGATGATTACTGAGTGGTTTTGCTTAGTGATTTGATGGAAATTTGGTCTAGGAACTACTTCTGAAAGTGATATGGGTACCCTGTTTGTGGAATTATGATAATAACTCTTGGAACTGGAAGTTTGATTCTGATTCTAGGGGACTCATTCTTTTCTTTTAATTATTAAAAGTAATTTCTTTATGAGCCAATGTAAATAATTTTTTATATAAATATTTTGAAACTAGAGTAATTTGGGAATTTGGGATCCCACGATGAGTTTCTGAGACCCTAGATGTTGGGTGTGTTTCTGTTAACATTAAATCCCTCTATACACTATGAATAAGTGCATTGGACGGTGCTTAGCACAATGATACATGGCTTGGAAAAAATAAATAAAGTGTCTAGGGTCAAAAATGAGCTCATTAAGGTGAGGGGAATGATGAACGCCAGATGAAGAAGGGATCAATTGGTTTTTATGGAAATCATTTAGGTTGTATCATTGAGGTGATTCACAAAAAAAATAATTATTTCTATAACCTAGGTGAAAGAGTCAAAGTACAATGTTCCTTGTTTAAGATCTTAATTCCATTGATATTTTATCTCCTATCTTTCTTGGATTTAGAACCTGAGATTGGATTGAAGTTAATCACTAAGTTGTATCACATATGAGGCATGACATCTTCTTTGATGGATGGTCTTTGTGTTCTTAATTATCCTTGAGTATTTGATTTAGTCTAGATTAATATGAGTAATTCATTTTCCAAAAGCATGTTGTTATGTTTTGTCCTCTGTTTTGAATAATGGACATGTTACAGTGTGATCATAATCATAAAACATTTTAATTCTTTTCAAAGATAATAAAGCATGGGATTGTTTGAGGACAAACAATGTTTAAGTGTGGGGGAATTTTATGTGGCTCTATTTTTACACAGTTTTCCACATCCTTTTTATTAATTTTTAATGATTTAATTAATTATTTTTACACTTTTTATCTAATAAATGCACTTTTTTATTTTTATAATTAAATTTTTCAAAATATTCATTTTTATAAAAAAAATTGTAATTATGGACACTTAAATAGTTAATTTATTCTTTATTTGTTTTTTATATAACTAATTTTCAATTTTTCTACTTAATATTTATCTATTTATTATTAATAATTATTGAGTTTGCTAAATAATTTACTTTTAATTTTAAAAGTTTACTCATTCAGTAACTTAGTTACCGCTTTCTAGACTATCGGTAGCTAAGCTACCGATAGCAATGTTACATGTGCTCTACCGGAAGCCAGGTTACCGATACTGTCTAACGGTGACCTGCTTTATTTTTTCTTACCGGTAGCCTGTTTTGAGATGCAATAGTGACTTTGTTTATACCGGTAACCATTTTCACCGCAATTCTTTCCTACTGGTATATCTCATTTAAGTATAATGGTAGCCTTTAATTTTATAAATACCGGTGAGTATTAAGGTTCGTTAAGTTAATTCTGCTTGTCTTTTTAATAAGTTAATTTTTATTTTAATCAATTATTTAATCAATGGAATTCTATTTAATTAAGTTAGATTTTATTTAAATATTTTATCTATTATTTTGGATTCATTAGAATAAGTTAGCATTTCTAATTAATTTTTTAGACATCCTGCTAGTCATGTAAGTATATAGTATGTGTTTTTAATTAAATAAATTAGTTCACTTTTAATTTTATGTGTTCAAATAGTTAATTAATTAATTAGTTAAGATTTTTTTAAACATTAACATTATTATTTTATGTATGTAGATTATTTATTAAGTCACCAAATTTGGAATTTAGTCTACCGGTGAGGTAGATAAGATATTTCAGTGACTTATTGGGTCACCGATGCTTTTTATTTTTATCTACTGCTACTCTTTAATTAATTTATATAGTAATTTTAATTTAATTCTTTTATTATTTTAGTTTTTTTTAAGGCAGAAAATTTTATTGATAAAAAAGAAAGGGGTTACACAAGTCTGAAGGAAGGAATTTTGTAGACATCCCGAGCATAATAAGGGATTAATTCAGAAGGGAGATCGTCCATCCAGTGTAATTTGTGAGTAATTCCAAGATTGGCAAGCCCATCAGCGATCATGTTGGCTTCACGGAAGGCGTGAGTGGTGATTAAGTTAAGCCCAACAAGTGAATTCAAGCAGTTCATCCAGCGGGCAGTAAGAGGCCAAGCAAGGTGAATTGTATCATTCCAGATGGCCTGAATGATTGTAGTAGAGTCACTCTCAATCTAGATATTGTCCCATCTGTGAAGTCTGGCAAAGGTGATGGCATGGATGACTACCATCATCTCAGCTTCCAAAGTAGTAGCGGAACCGCAGGATCCATAAAAGCATCCAAGGATTTGGTCCAGGTGATTTCTGAAAATGGCACCACAGCCCGCTGGTCCCGGGTTGCCTTTGGAGGCTCCATCCACATTGATTTTAATCCATCCCAAAGGAGGGGGAAGCCAAAAAACTTCAAGAGTGGAGTGGGGACGACGGTAAATCCCCTCGACCCCAACACGCCTAAGGATCCCAAGTTCATGGACCGAATTGTTGCAGTGAGCCTTTTGGATAGAAGACGCTTCGCGGATAGCCGTGAGGATTCTCGTTTTCCTGCACAAATTTTAAAAGAGTTATTGCAGAAAATTTAATCATTTCTACCATACCAGATAATGTGAATAAGTTCTACAACCGCCGCAACCAAAAGGTTTTTGACTTGCTGAGACGTATACAACTTCAAACAGTTCTGAATCTGCATGTTGATGGTGTCAAGGAAAATCCATCTGCACTCAAAAATGTCAAGAATATAATGCAAGAGAGCGGTAGCTATGTCACATGAGGGAAAGAGTTGATTAATATCCTCTCTATTTTGATTGCACATACGACATTTTGAACAAAGAGTTATTCCGAAATTTTGAAGGCAGTTATCTGTGGGAATTCTTTGATGAGAATCCTCCAGACTAATGTAAATCTTGAGGGTTTTATCCAGGGTTTGTTAAAATTGTCTAGCCAGGGGTGTATATTGTCATCATTGTTAAAGAGATGCTTATAATAGCTTTTGGAGTTAAGGATCCCATTGCGCGCCGGTTCCCAAATAAAGAGGTCATTAGTATTAGCAAAGTGATAATTATCAAAATTTTGGGTAATATTATCAAGGAGATCAGGATTATGCATATGAACGATCGAGTCAATTGAGTCCTGAAGATGATGAGGGGGTTGGTTGGTATCAGTCAAAGAGATTAGGGGGACACCAGTCCAATTATCAAACCAGAATTTTAAGCTGGAGTCCTTAGAGGCTATCCATCTAGAGTTAGACATTATAGACATGAAGGTACTTTTGATGGAGGGCCAAATGGGGGACTTAAGAGAGTAGAGATGATTGTATCTAAGATTGTCAAAGAAGCAAGTTATGAGGAAGTTCATCGAGGGAGAGGTGTTGTGAATAATGTTCCACGTAAGTCTAGCATACAAAGCCTCATTGAATTTAGAGATATTTGTTATGTCAATCCCCCCTTATCAATAGGTTTATAGCAGGAGGACTAGGGGATAGTCACCAGTTTCCTCTCCATAGTGCTACCAGTCCAAAAAGATTTTTTAATAGCAGTGTTAAGGCGTTTTATAAGACTTTTTTGCCAGTTATATATCATCATTGAATAAACAAGTTTAGAAACAATTGTAGATTTTACCAAACAGATTCTACCTGCCATCGAAAGGGACTTACCCTTCTAGGAGGAAAGGTGTTTAAGCGTGTGATCCATAATGTGAGAGAAGTAATATGCTTTAGGTATTCCCCAAAATATCGGCACACAAAGATAGGAGAAGGGGAGAGAGCCTTCTTTGACGCCCAAGATGTTGGATATGGAAAGTTTTTGTCCCGGAGGAAATTCTTTACTGAAAATGATGGAAGATTTGTTCCAGTTGATGTGTTGACCAGAGATTTCCTGGTAATGGAGTATAATATCTTTAAGTTTGAGAATGTTATTTTTGTCTCCCTGGGTGAAAAGAATAATGTCATCAGCATAAAGAAGATGTGAGGGAACTTGTAAATTCCTGGAGGCAGAGATAGTTTTTAGGGCTCCTTTCTCAATCTCTTGGGTAATCAACGTACTTAGGTAGTCTTCCGCAATGGAGAAAAGAATAGTAGAGAGAGGTTCATATTAGTTATTTGTTTGAGTTATAACGGTGACTCTTAATGCAGTGTACCGGTGAGTTTACTATTTTTCTGTAGCGGTGACCCTGAGCCAATGTATTTTCTCACCGATACCCTTTTCTCACCGTTATAGCCCTTTCTATCAGTAGCCTTGCTACCAGTCCATACCTCACTCATACTATTGGTGACCTTTATTTTTTAAAAAATACTGGTGACCTTTTCTTTTAATTATCGGTGAGCTTCCCTGACTATCGGTGACCTCCGCACCCCACCTTATCGATAAACCCTCTACCGCTACTCTTAATTTATTTTCTAACAGTAATATGTTCTATTTAAATGTACCAGTGACTATTTTATTCCACCCGTGACTTCTTATTTTGTCTAACGGTGATATTTTGTATTCTACCAGTAGCCTTTGTTTTTTCAATTTTATCGGTAACCTTTATTTTCCTCTATCAGTAGCTGCCTCACTGATATCCTCTTTATCACTGCCTTATTTCCTTCTTCACCAGTTGCTGCTTCCTCTACCTCACCGATAGGATATTTTTCCTTTACCTCACTATAACCACCCCAACCTCTCAACCTCACCGATACATAATCCACACTGATGCATAATCCTCACTGTTACTCCTTCCTTACTGCTCTGCTCATCCTCACTGTTAGCCTCTCTTTTCACCATTCCTCTTCATCTCACCTTCAGAGAAACTCCATCCTTTTTCCCTGACTTTCTTTTCCCTGTTTCTTCTCATCCAGCACAACAAAACAAGCCTACAACCAGCACATGAAATCTTTAAAATTTCAAATCTGGAGAAAGGGTGTTGTGCTGCTGTGTAAAGAGGAGGTCTGTAGGGTAGTTCCTGCCGCACCACCTCTAGGAGGCCGCGCTGCTCGAAGTAGGATGAAGCCACCGCTGGGCTGTTTAAGTAGGGGTCGCGCCACTATTTAGCTGTTGAAGGAGGTCGAGCTACTTCTTGTCTATTGAAGGATGTCACACTGTCGCTGGTAGAGGTCGGGAGTAGAGCTGGAACCGAGGAGCCGTCGAACCTGCTGATTTGAGGAGAGACGCCACGCTATATTTTGGAGCTGGTCTCAACCTACTACAGCACCTAAGGAATGCGCGTTTCCAGTGGATGAGGATCGTGTTGCATGTAGAGGACAAGGTAATTGCACCCCTGTTGCACCGTATTTGATCAGGAGCCGAGATGCAGCATGCGCCACTGCCGATTTAGGGAGACCAGCGCAGTGGCAGGAAGAAGAAACCCCCCCCCCCTTTGCTGCGCCAATTTGTGGGGAGGGGTAGATTAAAAAAATATTAAAAATTAAATAATATAAAGTAGTATAAAAGTAAAGTAAAAATATAATAATAAAAGTAAAGTAAAAAAGTAAAAGCTAAAGTAAAGTAAACTTTAAAAAATTCAAATGAATAGAAAATAATTTATAAAAGTTTTAAATTTAAAAAATTATAATATTAATACATAGATAAATTTAAAATTGTAATACAAAAATAAATTTATAATAAATTTTAATAATTAATTAATTAATTGATTATAGTATAAATTATATAATTAATAATAATTATAAATAAACTTTAAGATATACTTATTAATTTAAAATTAAAGTAATTAAGTTCTAATTAGTAAATTAAAGTTAACTATTTATAGATTAATCTAACAACTTAATTTTTTAAATAGTAATAATAAAATTATTAATACTTTCTAAATTATTAAATTTCAAATTACTTATTTACTTATGATATTAAATTTTAATGATTTAGTTAAATTTGATTAACTAAAAATTTTGTATTTAGTATTTATATTTATTAATTTAATTAACTAAATAGTGTTGATAAAAATGTTATATATAAATAATAAATATCAATTAAGATATTTAATGTTTAACTTTAGTTAACTATTAATGAGTAATATAACTCTTAACTTAAAGATAATAATAATAATAACCATTTTTCTTTCTTTACGTTCTCATTTATTTACTTTTATTTTCTATTTATTTGTGAAGGATCATACCAAAGTCGAAGACACATCCAGGTGCATTCAACTAACTCAGCGGGAGTTAGTTACGAGGGAAATTCTAGTGTGACGTGCTTGTCGCGAAAAAACGCACATTTTGCAGTGCGTGGGTGAAGAAATTTTGAAGTCAGTGGAAGATGTTGCAGTGAAGTGTAGCAGATGACAGATGATACTTAAGAAGAGAAAGCAGCATATTTTGGGGATGCTCATTATTCATTCCATGCCACACCATCTTTGAGAGCGAAGACTCCTGGGGAGTAGTATGAGAGTAGATATGGATGTGGAGGAGCCTGAGAGCAGAGCATCACTGAGGGAGTTCTTTTCCCTTCTTGTACTTAATTTTTACAATACTCTGTAATTGATTTTATTTTGTTGCTTAAATCAAGATGATCAAAGTATAAATTTTCTTAGCTTGAGAATTTATTTTTGCTGGTAAATATTTTAGTCTTCTTCATTCACTCTACATTTTTCAGAATCATATTCAATCGGCGAGATTGAATAATGATTCTCTATTTTTTTGTTTCACGCCTTTAATGTTTTAAAATTCATAAATTCAAGATCTACTAGCAAGGTAATTATTGAATACATTTATCAAAGCGTTAATGTCTTAAACTGTGGAAATTTATGGCGAGTTTATTTTCCACTATTATCCTTTTCTAACTGTCAAACTGTTTGAATGATTTTGGAGTGCCGAACTCCTAAAGTCAATCTTATGTGTGTTTAGTTTCCTAGAAAGGAAGACTTTTCACTTTTATTTCTTGAGGTGTGACTCAATAAAGTGTAGTGGATAAGGTATCCATTAAACCAGTAGGTTCAGATTCTCAAGTGTTACTTTTGATCTGATCCTTCGACATTGCTGCTTTATTTTAGTATTTTGTTCTTTTATGTTATTTTTATTGTAGTTCTTAGTTCATCAGTATTTTTTTAATCGATTTATTCTCTTTCTTAAAGAAAATTACAAAAAAACTGTAAATTAAAAAACAACTAAAAAAATGCACACTCTCTTCACTGCTGACAACAGTGGAGTTACTTTTGAATAAAACCTTAGATTTATCATCCGTCTTCTCTGGGGTTCGACCCTACACCATTGTGGTAGTATAGGTTAATAAATGTAATTTTGAGGGTCGTGGTGACCTCCAACCTGTTCACTTATCCCTAGGGTTCTCACTAAAGTTATTTTATCCTAATCTTCAAAATAAATAAACTTATCCTTGATAATAACTAAAACCTACTATGATGCCAATTATAGTGACCCAAGATAAATATATATTTATTTTAAAACATTTCCATGACTTAATTATTACATCTCATAATAATCTCACAATCCTAATAATGAAAGGTTTAGTGTATTTTAGTTCTAGTTACATAGGAAATTTTTTTAATAAATTTCATGAACCCCTCTATTAAAATGTACCCCTCCTATTATATAAAATAATAACAGAAGAACTGACTAGATTCTCCATTAAATACTCAAAGTCATCCCAAAACTGGTTATTCCACATGAATTATTGATTATTTCTAGTCAGTTCAATCATATTATTTGTAATTCAGGTAAATTTAGAAAACAATTCTTATAATATCCATTAATACCATGGAAACTCTGCACCACTACACCATCATTGGAAGTTTCCTAAGAAACCACTACCTTGACCATCAAATAATCAATGGGCATTTTGGGATTTCACCATATCGTGGTGAAGGAATTTTGGATTCCTTTATAAACATAAGGCCAAATATCCATTAGATCAGATTTTTTCTCCTTATCTCAAACCATATCCAACCCTTATGCCTCTCATCACCCTCTTGTCATGCCTTGAAGATTATAAACCCCTTATATTGACCAATCTAATTCTTTGATCAAGGTATTTTCCCTCTTCTATATTCATCCTCATTTTCCCTCTGCTTTTTCACAATCCATTTTGGTATGATTCATCTTTTTTAAGATAGGGTTTATATCTAGTGTTCATGGTGGTTTTCATTCTTATATTTTGGTGTCATTTCCTTTGTTTTTTGTAGTGTCTCCTTCAATGGTTGTTTTTTTCTTGATTTTACATTCTTTCTCAGAGAATAATGTGATTCTAATGGTGGTATGGGGTCTATTTCTTCAATATTCTTTATATACAATTCTAAATTAATCATGATTTTTATTATTTTCAAAATGGGTTAACACTTAGAGATTTTTAGCACTAGGTTCATGTATAATATGTTTAGAAGGATGTTCCATTGTATTTCCATAGAGTATAGGTTTAACATAATGACACTTCAAGAGAGGGGGAATGAAAATAAAACTAGTGAACATTTCTCCAAAATTGAACTGCACTAAACCCCTTTCTATAATTTACATAAGTTATACACATCTTTATAAACTAAGGAAGGGAAACATAAGAAAGGGGTGAGCTCCAGCGCTTAGTAAGGAAAATATTATCAATATGTCCTAAAGGGTTGGATCATATATATATGAGAAAAAATTATCAAGGAGAATTTTCCTATTAAAAACATGAAACAATAATTTTTTTTCCATAAATCATGAAGGAAGTACATATAAACTCAAAATGACAAACATAAACTATGGAAAAAAAGTATATAATCAAGAGATAATAATCATGACCCCAAGACCATGTTCATAGGCATATCCCATGGATATGTAACATGTACTCGAAATAAAATATAACAAGGAACTTTGGCATAATAATGACCATTTAAAGCCTTGTGAACAAAGCCTCTTGCATCATATTAACCCAAAAAACTTGTGAATAAATATTCCTACATAATATCCACATAAAAACTTGATAAAAATACTCTTTCATCATGTTCACACAACAAACTTTTGAACAAATCTTCTTGAATAACGTCTAAACAAACTTGTAAACAAATATTAATGCATCACATTTAAAAAATAAACTTGTGAACACTTATTCCCTCATCTCATTAACGTAATATTTCTTCATCTCATGTGATATGAAATCTTAACCAAGTCCTTAGAGGGTAATATAGTACCTTAAACATAAATTATTTATGAATATGTATGCCAATTGAAAATAATCAATCATCACAATATAAAGAACACATGTAAAGGAAAATGGGTTTCACAACATTTCCAAATGGTGTCAAAAAAATTTACCTCAAAAATTTGAATGATTGATACCAAAAATTCAATTACCCATAAATTTAATTTCAAATGAAAATTTAGAAGGTTATTCATAAAAACTAATTTTGAATGAAATATAGCCTTTAGATATAAATAGGAAAATGACAGTAAAATGTTAAAATATTTTTTAGAAAAATATTTTATCTTTCATGTAAAATAATAAGTTTTAGTAACTTCAAAAGTTATATTTGGAAAATTTTAAGTGAAAATTTTTGAAAAAAGATTTACTTTTAAATGGAACTTTAAATGGTGGAGCCTTGAAAATTACATAAAGTTTTCAAAAAGGTGAGGTGAAAACATTTTGAAAAGTTTTAATTTTAAAAAGGATCTTCAATAATAGATCTTTGAAAATACTTAAATGATTTCTCTATATAATGTGAAGTGAATGATAAAATATTTTATTTTTAATGGATGGAAAACATTTTGAATATTTTGAAATACCTTTGTTCAAAACCCACATTGATTAAAATGTAATAAACTTTTCCTTGGAAAATTGGTAATGTAAAATATAAATTTCACATCAATAAACAAATATTTATATTTCAAAATAAGAAAGAAAAATATTTTTGGGAATAATGAACATATAAACAGAGGAAACCCCATCTTTAAAAGAGATAATATTTTTTCTTAAAACATTTTCACCTTTATGATAATTAAATTCTTCAGGAAATAATTTTTGAGTTAAAAACATAATTTCCTTTATAGAAAAAAGAGGAAATATATTATGAGATGGAAAATATAAGAATTTATAAAAATTGGAATAATTATACTCAAGGTATAACATATTAACTCAAATAATAGAAATTTTAGTTAATCAAATCCCTCACAAATATCATAATTCAAGACGTAACAGACATTTAGAAAAGGGTTTATGTGGTAGAAATATAAATCTCTAAAAAGGAGAACATATCACATAATAAAATAAAAGATAATAATTAACCCAAAATATATGATATAAGTTTAATAAGAACAATTTTAACACAATGAAAAATAATTTAGTAACCAAAATTCTTGTGGAAATGTAAGATTAAAAATAACTTTAGATGGATACCATGAAATGAACATTAAAATATATTGCAATGAAATATTTTATTTATAATTGAATGAAATGGGTAATTTAATACAATATATAAAATAAATTATGATTCTAAATATAAAAAATATCTCATGGATTTGAAAATTATACAAATAAACCCTTACCATTTATTCTTTCTTTGTCGAAAGCACTCTAACCTCATAAGAAAATTAATCTTTCTCTTGAAATTATCCATGGAAATGAAGGGGTTATGCTAAATTATATTTACCATGGGATTATGAAATTGATATAGGAATTTTAATGGCAAAAAATATATGTGTTTCAATAAGAAATTAAAAGTAATAGGTGTGTCATGAAGTAGTGTCAGTGTTCCTCTTTTATAAGTGAAGAGAAGGGTAATTTTGGGACTACCCATTAATTTTCAATAACAAAATGTTACTATTAAAGTATAAAATGTTCTAAAATTAATAAATAGTTTATTTTGGGATGATATAAGGTTGATAAATCATCTACTACTCATTTTCTAACATTTTTTAAACATGTTTCATTCCTTTTACCACTTGATTTTTACAATTTACCAATTTGGTTTTTACCTTGGTAACTAGTTTTTACCCAATTAATTCATATCATATTCAAAATATAAGGTATCCCCTATTTTCAAATTTGGGTGTGATAAAAAAACTTTAATCCCCATATAATATAATTCAATTTATAAATAATACAAAATTAAATTTTAAATTTAAAAAAATTAATATTTCAAAAAATTGTTTTGTAAAAAAATGTTTTTTTCTCCATTAAGTGTTCTTAATATTCTTCAATATTGATTAAAAATTGAATGAGGAATAATATATTTATATATAGGTTTAAATTTTATAATAATATCATTTTTTAGAATATTTTGATCTATTTTGGTAGATAAAAATTACACAATATTACTAAAATAATTTTTCGAAAATAGTAGTTTTACCGTTATTGTTGTCATTAACATTAATCATAGTAATCATACATCTATTTCTAAAAAAGAAATTTCAATTATTAAATATTATTAATATGTTAATATAAAATATTTTAATTTAATTTCTACTAGTAATGAAAATTAATTTTTCATATAATTGAATAAAAGGAGTTTTTAGAGTAAAATATTACTTAAGATTACAAAATATTAAACATAGGATTTATAAATTAAAAAGATAATTATAAAATGATTCATTTTTATTTATAAATATATATTTTCATATAAAAATGTTTCAAAAACTTTTAATTATTATTTTATTATGGTAATTTTATAAAAGTGACGGTATTACCAAATCTGTATTTTTTACTATTCACATAAAATCAATTTTTTAAATCTAAAAAAATAACCTTATAGTAAATTTGAGATGTTTAATCTAAAAAAGAAGTTAATTTTTAAAATTCATATTCTTATGTTCTTAATTTTGTCTTCTAAATTAAAATTTTTTATATATAAAGAAAAACTTCTTTTTAAAAAAATAGCCTTTTAAAACTTTAATTGTTCTTAATCATATTTTATTTGAATTTATAATTTACTATAATATTTTATATTTACTATTTGTTTTATTATTCATAAATTTTCTTAAAAATAAGTATGTCATGGATAATTTTATTTTGGTGTTGTGTACAGTGCAAGTTATCAAACGTAGTGTTAATTTAGAGAATATATATATTCTAAAATATTAGGGTTTTATAAGTAGGGTGTGAGGATTGATAAAGTGAAAATAATTCTATATAAATATAGGTTAAGCTACCTAAACCCCATGTTATTCTTATAGGGTTCATATTCAGTCAGACAAATAACCTTGATTGCATCGACTGGATGTTAATCAGGTCCGTGTTCAAGTTGAGATGCTCAAAGGCCATATTAATTCACATAAATTACATGGGAATATCATCCTTTATTGGAAATAGTTATTCAAAGTATTTTTTACCCATACATAAAAAATAAAATAAGATAGTTATAGGAACTATATCGGTGTCTAACACAACCGAATGACTCTCCAGATCTAGAGTTATTGACTCGATGTGGTTGATATATAGAAAAAAAATTATCCAATTCACTACATGGATTTTAATTGGTAACTTACAAGCTATTAAGAGAAATTATTTATATTGTGTCATTGAAAATGGATTATTTTACTACCTTTTTTAGTTCCATTCATCATTGTGTTAATATTCATATGACATAAAATGGGATTTATCACCATTGTGTACTCTGATAAGCCTAGTAAAAAAATACTTTAGGAATTAATGATATGAATATAGAATTATTGCATTCATGTGAATATATGAGCATCCCAAAAAGGAATTGAATGTCATGTACAGAAATACCAATAGGTATTCTGAGTCAGATATGAGATTCAAAATTCAATCCTTATATTTATCCTTCTAAGGGGCTTCCACTCACACTTTTTATATCCTTAATTCATCAAGTCAAAAGGGTTTATATCAAACTCTTTGTATCCTATGTAGATGATGGTCTATATCTAGATAAGGTTTATTTATGAACCATTATAAATTGGGTCTCTATGTATGCATACATCATTGAGCTTTATAGATATATAAAAGGGTCTTATATTCCCTTTTATGATAGTTTCTCAGTCTTGTTTGGTAATAGAAATGATTTTTTGGAAATAAATAGAGATCATTTATTCATGGTATGTCTTATTTTAGAAAATTCATTCTCATAATCTTAAGGTCTTGAACAGATATCAATAAGCTATTCTCTGGGCTCTTTGAAGATATGGATGGAATCTAGGATAAAAATCTGGGAAGGGATGATAGGGAGGTGTTTAACTTGTCAAACTATTAAGCCAAGGGACATTGTTTCTTTCCATGTGGATATTCCTAATATTGGGGTTTAAATTATAGAGTTAAATATAATGATTACCACCTCTAATTATTCAAAATTAGAGGATTTTTTTTTTTGATATTTAGGATGATGTGGAATTATCGCTTCATAAGGTTTACTAGCTAATAGTTTTTCTACTAATCAATCTACCAATATTATCGAATCAGAATGAGCTCTAGAAGACTCAAAATTATATTAAAGATACTAAAGACATTTTTAGAGAAAATATCTTTGGTTATCATCTATATATATATATATATTATTTTAGTGAAAATAACTCTTGAATGTTAGGGTTCACTATGGGTTCACATCCCTTAGCCTATATGATCTCCTCTATAACAGCTAATGGAGAACCCTAATTTATAAGAGTATTTTTCATCTGCAAAGGGACTTGTTGGGTGGATGGTGTTAAAAAAATAATACTATAGATCTTCATTGAACAAATTTGGTGGGGAAGTTCCCATCCTCTCAAATATGGAGGAAGAAAATCCAGAAGAGTATAAATCAGATTGGGTGCCAGTAGAAGAAACTCTTCATGTGCTTTACTTTATCAATGTCAGTTGTGTTGACTTTTTATGATAACCCTATTATTTATTACATACTTAAACATGATTTATTAAAAAAACCTTCACTTGATACAACATATAAGATCGAGAGTTCTAGTGTCTTTGGGGTATAGGAACATTACATAACAACTTAAAGCATAGAAAACAACATCTTATTGAAAACTTTCTTTACATGACCACTACATTCCCTCGTACTTAGCTTTGGATAGGATAACCTGAGGACATTCATAAGAAAGGGGTGAGCTATAAAGCCTAGTAAGTAAATAAACATGGAATAATATGAGGTATATAATACATGTTATACAATAGGCATATAGATGGAGCACAAGAGAAACATGAACATAAAGGCATGATAAAGCATGATAATCATAACATGGTGATGTGGCAACAACACTTAACATGGAATTAGCATGATCCAAGGCTCATTTCACATGGAAAATTATTAAACCCTAATTACACATAAATCATGAGTAAACCCTCGTTGCACTGGAATTATCATGATTCAACCCCCATTGCACATGAAGTATCATGATACAATACTTTACCTAATGCATTGGAGCACTATCAGGGCGCACCCTTCTTAAACATTTCATTTCATGTATAAGTGTGTCACATGGATCATAAAACATGGATTCATTAAACATAATCATTTATTCCATGATAAAAGAATGTAGAATTCATACATGAACTCTATAATCAATATGTAAATGTGCATAAAGGTGAATACCCTTGATAGAGAAATGGGTATGGTATTCACTACACAATGACTTTGGCTTGGAAAAATGTGGTGCAATTTCAGCATCATAACGGCTTGACATAAGAATTCATAAAAAATGGTTGATGAGAGAGAAATGGGTGTATTATAATATTAACATGAAATGTACAGTAAGGGTTCATATAGATACATTTCCCAACAATTGTAATGTAACTTAGATTCATGATACAAAAGAATTACTTGAATGTAAATGATGAGAGAGAAATTCCTTTCGGAATTTTGGCATAGTAATGGGTGTATATGGGAGGAATTTAATGAGAGATAAAGGTGTATCTAATAATTCAAACATAAATAGGTAAGTATGGGTGAGGTTAGAAATCATACCCCAACATTTATGATTGAAAATAAAAGGGCATAACAATATTAAGAAACTTGGATAAAAAGAGAAAGGTAGGAATCCCTTACTTGGAAGTGTGATTCCAAAGGATTGGGAGAGGCTTGAGAGAGGCTTCTTGGGAGAATGGGGCACCTTGGGAGGATTTTAGAGAGAGGAGGGAGGATTTTGGATGAACTCCAAAGTATTTTAGTGAAGAGGAAGTGGGAGCTTGGGTGGATTTATATAGGAAATGAGAGGGAATTTTTTATTATTTAGGTTTGGGACACCACACATTAAACTAATCAAAACCACAAACCATACCATGGTTTTTTCCCATGGTTTTTTCCAAAGGGGAGTGGAAAAAAATATTTTATAATTCCAATGGAAGAACTTCTTAAAATAATAGGGTTTCTTATGTGGAGGTGAGTCTCACTCTCAAGGAAAACAATTTAAAAAGACAAAATGTTTTATAAGCCTTGAAGGGTCCACTTAATATTTGTAAAATAAATCAAAAAAACCAAAAATTAAATTATTTTAATGGTAAAACATATATTTACCTAACATAATGTTTATACTATTCTATTACATCACTTTTGGGTCATTATGATGTCATAAAACACATTATATATTTAAACGGTATTTAATTTTTACCTAAATATTTGACTGTCTCAGAAAATTATGAAAAATTAACCATTGGATAATTTCAACATCTTGATTCAAAAAATAATATTCATTTTATCTAAATAATTTTTTAAATATGTTAATTTTTACTTTTAAAATAAAAAACGACTTTTATCGAAAATTCATGGGTTTTGACAAAAACAGGTTTCAAACCTTAATAAAAATTACAATTGCATTCATAAAATTATAGGATAATTTATATTTTATAAAAAGTAATTTAATAATATTATTATTATTATATTAAAATATTATTTAACTCAAAAATCCATTAATTCATCAAAATAGATATCTTAGTTTGAATATTAACTAAAAATAATATTTCTGCTTTAAAAACTATTTACAAAGTAACAATAATAAAAAGAATGTATATTATCTATAAAATAATAATGTGCATAATCATAGTACTAGGGTCTTGTTAAATAACCCCTTCAAACACCCACATAAGACCTTAGCATAAGGTGTGCTATGGAGACAGACTCTTGGGGTGGCTCGGATAACATCGCTTGAGTGGTAATCTATATCAACTTCCACTTCTCCCGTAGGTGGTTCCACTCAAACTTAACATATTTTAGCTCGGATTGGGCTTGGTCAACAGAGAATCCCAATGACACCACCAATTTTCCGAGCTATGACAAATGGGATTCATATGGGGAAGGTCTACTAGATGAGGCCATCGCTTCCTCTATCTAAGTAAATTGGATTTTTTAAAGCCCTATATTTATACTAATCATGTGATCACTGTTAAGTGGCTATATTAGAAACGGTCAAAATTCTTAACGGTATTTTAAAATCAAAAACATAAAACCAAATAAGTGCATAAGTTTTACATAACCATAAGAATACATTTAAATAGACCAAGATAAATTTTCATTAATGAATTTTTGGGTCATTACAATCTTCCCCACTTAAAAAATTTATCCCTTGAAATTTCCTTTTCCCACACAAAAACAGATGTGGGTAACTTTTCTTCATCACTTCCTCCAATTCCCATGTCGCTTCTACAAAATTTTGGTTTCGCCACAACACCTTGACGAGGGGAATTGTCTTATTTTGTAAAACTTTTTATCTACAATATAATATATTCATTGGTTTCTCTTCGTAAGAAAGATCATCCTCTAATTGTACTTCCTCTAAAGAGAGTACATGTGAAGGGTCTGGTATGTACTTCCTTAAGAGGGATACATGAAATATATCATGTACTTTGGCCATAGTAGGTGGAAGTTCTAGTCGATAGGCCACAACCCCGACACGATCAAGAATCTCGAAGGGGCCGATGTACCTAGGACATAACTTCCCCTTCTTTCCAAACCTCATGACCTTCTTCCATAGAGATTTGCATAGAAATATCATGTCTCCAACTTTGAATTCAAGGTCCCATCAATGGTTGTCTGCATAACTCTTCTGTTGACTTTGGGCTACCTTGATATGCTCCTGAATGGTTTTCACCTTCTCCACCATTTCATCGACCATTTCAAGTCCTGGCAGCTTACACTCACCGACTTCATCCCAACATGTTGGTGTTTTTCACCTCTTCCCATACAGGGATTCATAATGTGCCATTCGGATGCTCGAGTGGAAACTGTTATTATATGAGAATTCAACTAGAAGAATATGTTGATCCCATCCTCTTTTAAAGTCCTTTGAACATGATATTAACATATATTCCAGTGTCTAAATAGTTCGCTCACATTGGCCATAAGTTTGATGATGATAGGTCATACTGAAGTTCAGTTCAGTATCCATAGCATGTTGAAGACTCTTCCAAAACTTACAGGTGAATATTGGATCTCAATCAGATACAATAGATAGTGGTACTCCACACAACCATACCACTTAACTGATATATATTTTTGCTAGTTGATCCAATGATAAATCCTCCCAAATTTCAATGAAGTATGCAGACTTTGTAAGATGATACAAAACAACCTAGATTAAATTGTTTCTTTTGGATGTCTTCGAATGTCTGGTGACAAATTCCATGGTGACGTTCTCCAATTTCCATGCTGGTATGGGAAATTGTTGCATCATCCCCTTAGACATCTACCTTTCTTCCTTAACTTTCAGACACACCAGTCACTTTGATGTATACTCAGCGATCTCTTTCTTCATATTATCCCACCAATAATGTTCTCGGAGATCTCAATATATCTTTTTGTTTCCTGGGTGAATAGAGAAATTTGAACTATGTGCATCATCCAAAATTTCCTTCTTCAGCTCCGTACTTGATGGAACACATAGTCTTTTCCAAAATCTCACAATTCCTTCTTTATTAACATTGATCTCTGAGGATTTCCCTTTTCTGAGAGCTTCCACTTTCTTCTGAATTCCCACATCATCCTTTTGAACATCCTTTAACCTTTCCAAAAGAGGCAGTTGAGCAATTATTTGGGAAAGGATTAATGATGTTCCCTTCTTTATGATTCCCATGTCCATATTCATAAAATCTAAGAATATTGGATCCTTCTCAATTCTCATCAATTATAGAATTGGTGGGTTCTTTCTACTTAGAGAATCTTCCACCTTGTTCTCTTTCCCAGGGTGGTAATGGATTGAGCTGTCATAGTCTTTGATCAGATCTAACCATCTTCATTGGAAAATGTTCAACTCTTTCTGGTTGAATATATACTTGAGGCTTTTGTGTTCCGTATATATTTCACACTTCTCCCCAAAGAGATAGTTCCACCAAATTTTTAAAGCAAAGATCACCACAGCCAACTCCAGATCATGTGTTGGATAATTCTTCTCTAAAATTTCAATTGCCTTGAAGAATAGGTAATAACTTTATCATTTTTCATCAACACACAGCCCATACCCTTCTTCAAAGCATCACTTAATACCAAGAAAATTTATCCACTTGTTGGTAAAGTGAGCACGGGTGTCGTGATAAGCCTCTTTTTCAACTCCTTGAAGATTTCTTCACATTCATCACTCCAAGAAGACTTTACTCCCTTCCGAGTTAGCTTGGTAAGAGGGTTGGAAAATCATGAGAAATATCTCAAAAATCATCGATAATATCCAGCTAACCCCAAAAAGATACGAATATTTGTTACTAATGTTGGCCTCATTCATCCCTCTATTGCAGCTATATTGGAGGGATCCACAGATATCCCATTTCTTGTGATGATATGGCCCAATAACGAGACCTCCTTCAACCAGAACTCACACTTTCTGTACTTTTCATAGAGCTTCTCCTTTCGCAAGGTCTCTATTATAGTTCTTAGATACTCCTCATGATCCTCCTTAGTTTTGGAGTATATTAGGATATCATCTATAAATACTACCAAAACTTTATTGAGGTAGTCTCTAAAGACTCTATTCATCAAGTCCATGAAGATTTCTGGAGAATTAGTGAGTCTGAAAGGCATTACTAAGAATTTATAGTGCTCTTATCTTGTATGAAAAGTAGTCTTGGGGATACCTTCCTTCTTTACCCTTACTTTATAATATCCCGACCTCAAATATACCTTGGAGAAGTATTGTGCTCCACGCAAATGATTGAATAAGTCATAAATTCGTGGGATTGGATACTTGTTCTTTATCGTGATTTTTTTAAGCTCACGATAATCAATGAAAAGGCACATTGACCCATCCTTCTCCTTGACAAAGAGGACTGGTGCACCCCATGGTGAAGCACTTGTTCATATAAACCCTTTATCCAGATTCTCCTATAGTTGTTTCTTCAGCTCCTCAATCTCCACAACAGCCATTATATACGGAGTCTTGGATATTGGCAATGCCCCAGGTATAAGATCAATTGAGAATTCAATATCTTATCTTGGAGGAAGACCAGGAAATTCCTCAAGAAACACTTTAGTGAATTCCCTCACAATAGTCATGTCTTCAAGGATAGTTTCCTCCTTAGACTCAATCATTTGACCTAGATATGGGTGATTATAGGGCAGTAATATCCACGCTTGAGATGATTGTGATAAATAATATTCATCTTCCTCCTTGTACTTGTATAGAATCGGGGCTCGATTCGCCACATGGAGAGTGATTTCCCTCTCAAGGAAATATATATTGGCTCTATATAATTAAAGCCAATACATGCCAAGAATTGCATCAAATCCCACCAGAGGGAGTATGATGAGGTTCGCTGGGAAGTTCAATCCACCAATTATGATAGGGTAGGAGTTATATTCATGGGTTGTAATGATTTCCCCATTTTTTTGTACTCACTAACATCTTTACTTCCAAGATTTGTGGTGGTGTTGGGATTGTTCTACTAAACTTTCAGGAAATAAAATAATGTGTAGAACCATTAATGATAACCCTACCTTTCACTTTTTGATTCTGGTTCTACCTTATCTGATATAGAAACGGGATGAGTACATTAAACTATTAAACACATAAAGGGGGATCCAAGTACAAAAACAGATGACTTATAAATTACTTTTATTTCCTTAACTTATGAATCTATAATCTTCAATCTATGTTATCAATGATCTACTTTCTAACATGAATTCTTAGAGCCATTTTTTTAATTCCCTTAATAATGGTTCACACTAAGCTTGTGAATTTACCAAAGTATATCCCTCGGGAGTGTCATAACCAAGAGTGCAGAAAGGTCTGTTGTCATGTACCAGGATACCCTAGGTCAAGCCCGAAACTCCTTGTCGGAGTTTTCACTCCTAGTTACATCTGTGCCAGAGCCGCTTCTACCAACTCGAATCCAGACAGGGATGTATTTTCTTGATAAAACACTTTCTCAATACTCACCAAAATGTAGGGATGTTTTTTTATAATTACTGTAGTCTCTAAGGCTTCACTAGGATTTTCTAATCCTAATCCCAAAAAATAACTAACATATCCTCCAATACCAACTATGACAACCATGTTCATTATTATATACTTAAACATGATTTATTACATAAAACCTTCACTTGATAAAACATAGAAGATCGATAGGTCTAGTGTATTTGGGGCTTAGGAACATTACATAATAACTTAAAGCATAAAAAACAACATATTATTGAAAACTTCCTTTACATGACCACTACATTCCCTCATACTTAGCATTGCATAGGATAACCTGAGGACATGCATAAGAAAAGGGTGAGCTATAAATCCCAGTAAAAGAATAAACATGGAATAACATGATGAATATAATACATGTTAGACAATAGTTGTATCAATGGATCATAAGATAAAATGTACATAAAGGCATGACAAATCATGATAATCATAATATGGAGATGTGGCAACAATACTTAACATTGAATTAGCATGAGCCAAGGCTCATTTCACATGGAGCATGAGTAAACCCTCATTGAACATGAAGCACAAGTAAACCCTTGTTTCACTTTAATTAGAATGATTCAACACCCATTGCACATGACGAATCATGATACTATACTTTACACGATTTATTGGAGCACTATTAGGGTGCACACTTATTAAACATTTCATTTCATGCATAAGTGAGCCACATGGATCATAAAACACAGATTCATTAACCATCATCATTTATTCCATGATAAAGGAATTTTAAATTAATACATGAAACTCTATAATCAATATGTAAAGGTTAATAAAGTTTAATACCCTTGATAGAGAAGTGGGCATGGTATTCACTACACAATGACTTTGGCTGGGAAAAATGTGGTGGAATTTTTGCAGCATAACAGCGTGACATAAGAATTCATAAAAAAAATGGTTGATGGGAGAGAAAGCGGTGTCTCATCATATGTACATGAAATGGACAGTAAGGGGGGTCATATAGATACATTTACCCACAATTGTATTGGAATTTAAATTCATGATACAAAAGAATTTCTTGAATGTAAATGAGGAGAGAGAAATTCCTTTTGGAATTTCGGCATAGTAATGAGTGTTCATGGTAGGAATTTAATGAGAGAGAAAGGTGTATATCATCATTAAAACATAAAGAGAAAACTATGGGTGAGGTTTGAAATCATACCCCCAACATTTATAATTGAAAATAAAAGGCCATAACAATATTAAGAAACTTGGATAAAAAGAGAAAGGTAGGAATACCTTGGTAGTGTGATCCCAAAGGCTTGGGGGAGGCTTGAGAGAGGATTCATGGGAGCTTGGGGAGCCTTATGAGGATTATAGAGAGATTAGGGAAGATTTTAGACAAACTCCAAAGGCTTTTAGTGAAGAGAAAGTAGGAGCTTGGGTGGGTTTATATAGGAAAGGAGAGGGAATTCTTTATTATTTAGGTTTTGGAAACCACATATTAAACTAATCAAAACCACAAACCATCACATGTTTTTTACCCATGGTTTTGGGAAAACGGGATTGGAAAACAATATTTTATAAGGCCAATGGCCTAACTTCTTAAAATAATGGGGTTTCTTATGTGGAGGTGAGTCACACTCTCAAGGAAAACAATTTATAAAGACAAAATGTTTTATAAGCCTTGAAGGGTCCACTTAAGAATTCTAAAAGAAATAAAACAAACCCAAAATCACATTATTTTAATGGTAAAAACATATGTTGGTCAAAAATAATATTTATAGTATTTTATTACATCACTATTGGTTCATTATGATGTCATAAAACACATTATATATTAAAACGGTATTTAATTTTTACCCAAAAATTCGACTGTCTCAGAATATTATGAAAAATTTACCGTTGGATAATTTCGACGTATTGATTCAAAAAATAATATTAATTTTTTCTAAAAAAAATTCTAAATATTTGTATTTTTACTTTTAAAATAAAAATTTACATTTATCGAAAATTCATGGGTTTTGAAAAAAACAGCTTTTAAACCTTAATAAAAATTACAATTTCATTCATAAAATTATATGATCATCTATATTTAATAAAAATTAATTTAATAATAATAATAATATTTTATTAAAATATTATTTAATTCAAAAATCCATTAATTTATAAAAATAGATTTTTTAGTTTGAATATGAACTAAAATATTATTTGTGCTTTAAAAACTATTTACAAAGTAACAATAAAAAAAATAATGTTTAATCTCTATAAAAGAATAATGTAAATAATCATAGTACTAGGGTCTTGTTACAGAACCCCTTAAAACACCCGCATAAGACCTTAGGGTATGGGGCGTGATGGTGACAGACTCTTGGGGTGGCTTAGATAACATCGCTCGAGTGGTAATCTCTATCAACTTCCACTTCTCTCGTAGACGGTTCCACTCAAGATTAATGTATTCAAGATCGGCTTGGGATTTATCAAGAGTGAATCCCAATAATTCCACCTCCTTTCCGAGCTCTGAAAAATGGGCTTCGTATGGGGAAAGTCTACTAAATGAGGCTATCGCTTCCTTTTTCTGAGTAAATTGGATTTGTTAAAGCCCTATATTTATACGAATCATGTGATCATTGTTCAACAGCTATATTAGCAACAGTCACAATTCTTAATGGTATTTTAAAAACTGAAACATAAAACCAAATAAGTGCATACATTTTACATAACCATAAGAAGACATTTAAATAGACCAAGAGGAATTTTCATTTATTAATTTTTGGGTTGTTACACTTTTGGTATATTATAAATATGAATATGGTGCTTCAAGTATTACACGGGGACTTTAGGTCACAAATGGTTGATTCAGTCACGTCTTGTTAATGTAATGTGTGTAGTTATCCAATTTTATAATAATTAAATCAATAAATTTATATATATATATTTGTATGACATATTTTCATTCCCTTTCTTCCATTGGTGAAGTAATAAACACATGATCCACATGAGTTGGGGTATGACCAAAATTTATATTTCCTCTATCTATCATCCTATGGAGAAATAACTTAAAGAAGAATAAACAATGAGTGTTATTCCCTAATATATGATGGTAGGGTAAGTAATTTTGTTTATCATTCAAACCAACCTCATTAAGAATTTTAAATTATGGTAATATGAAGAAAAAAATCTTCTAGGTAAGTAGTAAAATACCCTAGGACATAATTTCGACAAAAAGAATAAACTTTATTATATCTATTTTCTAAGTTTTATTGATTATGTTATTACTTTACATCTTGAAGAGGGTATTATTATTTCTACCTTGGTGGAGGAACTATATTATAATTAAAAGGTTTATGAGTCATATTTGACGTAAACACTAGTTTAAGAGTGATGGTCATGGTCTATAACTTTATATTTTTGTTTCTCTTCATTGAATACATCAATAAATATTTGGATTTATAATACTAAAGGGTATACTTCTTTCATTATATAAAATTATCAAAATCTATTAGGATGTAGGGAGATGAGTTATGTTTGAAGATTATATTTGATATTATCTATAAAAATCACCAGAAACCACCCTTATGGGAGCTAAGTATTCAAGAAATATGTTAATACATTTTACCTAGTGATGAAGTATAAAACCATCACATTTTCATGTCATTTTCAAATTTAAGATATCAAGAATTACATTCTTCTACAATAATTAACTAAACTAATTGAGTAATACCTATCAAATATATTCCAAAATTTCAATGGATCTAATAAAATAATATCATACCAAATAAAATTATCTCCTTTAAATTTGTACAAAAAACATTTAATCTTCACTTTTTCTTTATGATCTAGTGTTCTCATCATAGGGACAAATCTACACACAAAATGGGTAAGATGCGGCTCTAGGTCTCCTATGTCATTAAATACTATAAATGAGGGATTTTCAAAGCATGTTGGAGGAGTATTTAAATCCACTCACTTGTGATATTTATTCCTCTCTAGATATATCATAACTTGTTAACCCTTCATAAATTCCATCTTAGCATTAATATATTCAATATATTTGAGAAACTATTTAAATATTACTTCCTAAGAAGGTATTTTAGTGGGAATAATTATTAGAGCTCAATATGGTTGAACTTTTAACATTTTTAGTTATTAACCAAACTAATTTATCCTAGGATAACTCTTCTTAAATAGTTGTGATTTTTATCCATATGTCTAGAATTACTAATAATAGACTGATGTTGGGAGTAGGTAAACTTTTTGTGGTAATCTTAAGTTGGTTAGATGGATTTACTCTACCTTTGATGGTCGAGAAATATCCTCTTTTTAAAGAGGGTAAACTATGGTTGGCATAGTATCTTAATATTGAGAGTTATAATTGGTGGGTATATTACCTCTCATTAATTTAGTATTAATTTACCTCAACTTATCTGTCTCAGATTCAATTTAGATATCTTTTCCTTAATAGAAAAAGTTTCATATTCTTTGGGTGGTGAGTGTGCTATGGATTCTACTAAACCTTTCCCCTTTTCCTTTCTTACGGATCAATGAGTGGGTAATTATGGGATGTTTAGAGGAGATACAAGATAATGATCCTGCCTTGTATATCAATTAAATACACCTTCTTCTTTCACTTTATAACATACCATATTCTAAAAAAAATTCTTATCATTATGTTCCACCACATGAATTTCATGATCCAAATCATACATGGGGTTTGTATCCACATCAGAGTAGTTAAGGTGGCTCATCAACCTCCAATTATCCTTCTTAGGATAAATTATAATCTACCTTTGATACATCCCTATTGGTAGAAATTTTGGATGTGGGACCTATTCAAGGATTCAGTTACCTCCATTGACACTCTTGAATAGATTAATCAATAAATCATTCATAAACGGCGATTCTAAGTAAATATTACATAACTTCTACTAAAAAACCCTAATGCATTTGATGCACCATTAAATTCCAACAGAGAAAACCATAGAGTATCTTTATATGAAACTACTATTTACTAGTAAAAAACTTTCATCCATGGAGGGGATAGAAGAAAATATACCCATATACCTATGACATGGGGTTAAAATTATTTGGTTACAAATATGGATACACCTCATTACATTTTTTATGATTCCAGTGGTGGTGGAGGAGGTAAAAATACCCCAACCCCTGTAGTATAGAGTTTATCTTATATCACTAATAGTGTTATTTTTGCATATTTATTTTCCTTTTAGTCTTTTGATCTAGCATGATATGGGTAAAGTGTGGATTAATGCTTCTCTATATGAGAGTTTTAATCTATTAAAAGTTGTTGAATTTCTATAGACATTGCGTTTTTTGAAAACTAGTTGTTTTCTTTAGCTTTCTGGAAACATGGTGTATAATTATACCAAGGGAATTATCCTATAGAGTTTATATTTTTTTAGCTCTAGAGATGGTAGAATTTTGTTGGACTAACAAACTATTATATCCAAATCTCTATCCAAACACATTCCTTGATACAATTAAATTATAAAATTCCTTTCCTGAAAAACCTTATTTTTTGAAAAATGGATTGAAGTGAATATCTCCATATTTACCCCCACCCTCTTATGTGTATATTGGGAATAATTTCCTAGATCATTAATTAAAGTTCTTTGAGTATATTCAAGAAGACCTATTGTAAGTGATCATGCTGTTTTTCAAACTTGGGTCCCAAGATACTGATAGAATAATGAGGTTAACACAGTGTCATTATTCATCTAACACCTTTAGGTGATTAACACATTCCTCATAGAGAATGTGTTTGGATTTAAGGTGATGTAAAAGTCACTCATAGGTTATCATGAATATTAGGCCTATATTATTACACTGAATTCTTAGGAATTCCATATTGGGTAGTGGTGATAAGATAGAAAATGACTGGCATTTTATTTTCATCTATATCTTTCCACATGATTTTGGAGATCTTTGCATCTTTCATGAGAGTTTATTTAACCAGTTCTAACCATATAGGTCATTATCACACCACTTTGTCAAGTGGGGTAGGATCATTTTAACCATTTTTTGTGACATCCAGGTTTGAATTAACATTCCTTGAGTTTTTAATATATATTTTTCTTTTAATTAAATATTATATTTAATATATTTCCCCGCATATAGAATACAACTAAAATGAAATTGTGATACATTTTATTAAGAGAAAACTACAAATATTAAAATGTTAATGTTATAATGCAGCTGTTCAATTTGCAAGTATAAATAGAAGTAAATGTATATAGAAACTTATGTATAAATAAAAATAAATTTAATTTTTAATTAAAATTAGTTAATAAAATTCAGTTGTTATAGATAATAACCAATAAGATCATTTTATGCTTAAAATGTATTTTTCCTAAAAATTTCCTTTTTAGGTGTTATTCATTTTTTTAAGAAATTAAATATATCTTTTTTAAATAATGATAAAATATTTTTTTATATGAATGATATATTAAGACTAATTTAACTATTAATTGATATAAAATAAGAACAATAATGGTTAATATTTAAAAAATCATTTTCTTATAAAAATCAATTTTTCATTATATTTTATATTTAAAAGTTAAGTTACTAAATTTTAGAATTTTAATTTGAAAAAAATATATTTTTTTGGATTCATATAGATAATATTATATCATGATGAATTTGTTGTATTTTTTAAAAAAGGATGTGATTTAGGTGAATGGTACAAAATACCATTTTTATAAATATCGTGATTTTTATGGAATCTTAAAGATATAAATATATCAAAAAAATTATAAAAACTTTTTAATACCAATGTAACACCCACAGATTTTGTAAAATATTTTTTTTCGAATTAATTTATCTTTTTTATATTTTTCATTTCACATGACACTGGAAATAGTTATATATATATAGTAAAACACTAAGTCAAAAATTCCTTTCGCATGGCACCAACTTGGATTGCACTACATGAAACACTAACATAGCTTGTGCTACACGCAACACTGACATGGCTTTCATTACATGCATCCAAGACTTGGTGTACCTTACAAACAACACTAATGTTTCTACGAAACATCATTTTACTATTAAAATTATTTAAATGAGATAATTATAAACTTGTTGTTAAACTTAGTAATATGAATATTAATAACTAATCTTCAAATATTTTTTATAGTGTTTTTATATAAATAAAACATATTGATAGTGAAAGATATAATTTTTGGTAAATACCTTATGTGTTTAAAAATATTATTTTCTAAAATGAACTATATTTCATTTCCACCTATGAAAAATAATAAAATTAATTTTAGACACATATAGAAATTAAATTTGATAAAAATAAACTTTATTTTTGAATTTATAATTTCTAAAATAGCTTAGGGTGAATTTTTTGTGATTTTTTTGAGAAACTTTAATTTTTATGAATAGTGAAAAATAATGTTTTTTAGTTAAAAACTACCTTTTAATTTAAATAATTATTAATTTTAAATTATATTTTAAATTTATTTTCAGGTCATTTTAGATAAATTATACATCTATTAATACAATTTAGGTTATTAGAATCAATTTCACTTTGAAATTGAATATAAAAACTTAATAAATTTTTGAACTTCTTTCTACTTTAAAAATCCATAATTTCATCTCATCTGTGAGATTAGAATTAATCTTAATTTTCTTGGATCTATGAATTGAATTGTAAAAAATTTACATAAAAAATTTTAATAAGTATAATATTTAGAGTCTAATAATATCAACATAATTTTTGACCAAGAATAATAGTAAAAGTGATTAAAATTAATCACAGTGATTAAGGTCAATTTAAGATTAATTAGGGACTAAAAATTAATCTTAGGGGACCAAATGCCCTATACACTTGTACAAAATCCATTGGCTGGCCATATTTCTTCTATACACGTCCATTATTGATTTTTGTGGTATGAAATTTTTTAGGTAGGAACATGTGTACACCTAACTTTTTTTCAAAAATTTCTTATAAGCCCCTTTACATCCCTATAAAAGCCCACCACATCTCCCACTTCCTCACACCTCTCAAACCTCTTATGTTGAGCCAATTGATAATATTTTATTGAAAAAATCTCATCACTTTTCAATATTGTTTATGTTTATTATTACTTTCATAAAATCTTACAACCCACCTCTCAATACAATCATGACTTTTCTTCCCCTCTGGTTATTCATGTTATACTCATGTATTGGTACCATATTTCTACTCTTTGATACATAAGATAGTTAAGAAAGTTTTTTAATATATCCTAACTTTACCCACTCTTTGGTTTGAAAACCATGTTTTCTAAAAAGGGTTTCCAAGTATATTCTACTAATCTCCTATGATTTTTAAAAGACATTTTTACCCTTTTTGCCTTTCACTAATGCTTTTAAATGAATATTATTATTGCTTTCTGAATGAGGAATTTTTCTAACATTTTTAAAAAAAAGGAATGTTCTTTTTACCTCACACGACATGTATAGATTTATCCACTATTAATCCTTTGAATATTTCTTTTCATGTTTAAAGGTTAATTTTTTAAGAAAATGTTTTTAAAAGAGATTTTCAAATAAATGGTTTTTAAAACATTTTCAATCTCCTTTAATAATTTTTTAAGGAAAATGGTTTTCAAAACATTTTTAATCTCCCTATATAAATTTTAAAGGGAAAATGTTTCCTAAGATTTAAATTTTATTTTCAAGAAAATAGTTTTTCAAAGTTTTTATGTTTTAAATATACTTTAAAAATAAGAAAGGATATTTACCTCAAGAAATGTTTTCAAAATATCCTTCCAAGTTATTTTCCATCTAAGATGAAATCTATTCATGTTACTCAAGCCCTTCTAGGAAATGATCCAAAGGTTCTGTTCATATTCTATATTGAATTGTTTTGTGTTTTGGATATAATTGTGCTTATGACACCCATTTCTCTTCCATGGGTTATATTATTTTGAAACCAACTTATTTTCGTGGTCTATGATTTGATGAAATTATTATTAAACCTATATCTTTTCCATAGGTTATTATGTGATGAAATGTTAATGATAACCATTTAATTTCATGAGTTATGATTTGATTTATAAAACTTATGTCTTTTTTGTGGGTCCTAATATGATGAACGTTTTACTATATTATGAAACATTTATGAATGATTTTATTATGATATCGGTGGGACCGATATCTCCCTTCAATTAATTGGTTAAAGATTGATGAATCATGAGTATAACTGTTAAATATGAACCTGATTAAATGTTCACAATGTTATGCATAGACCTCGCTGCATGTCTATAAGTTTATGTGTGAACTTTATTAAATTTTCAAAATGTTACGAGTGAACCTTATTACGTGTTCAGAATTTTATGCATAGACCTGTTTTCATGTTCATATGTTTATTCACGAACCTAATTATATGTTTACAATGTTATATGTGAACCTGATTACATGCTCACAATGTTATACATGGACCCAGTTTCATGTCCAAAGTTTTATGCATGAACCATATTACATATTCACAACGTTATGAGTTCACTTTATTACATATTAATAATTTTATGCATGGACTTGGTTTCATGTCCATAAGTTTATGTGTGAACCTTATTAAATGTTAACAATTTTATGTGTGAACCTGATTACATGTTTACCAAGTTATGCAAGGATCTGGTTTCATGTCCATAAGATTATGTGTGAACCTGATTACACATTCACAATGTAATGCATGGACCTGGTTTCATATCCAAAAGTTGATGCAGGGGGGTGATTTCATGACCTTAACTTAATGAGTGAACTTGTTTCTACTTATATATGTCTACGATGTTATAAAAAAATGTGTGTGACACGAATTTCATGTCTTATTCCAATGTTATGATTTCATGAATTATTCTCTTAATCATCTTATGATATATATCTTATGAACTTCCAATATTTATTATGATCTCTAATATACAGGGTATGATCTTCAAATTTTATACTCAAGTTTTATACTCTTTTTCTCACATTATTCTTATGCATTTCCTTTATTTATTCTTATTGGGCATCTGAGATAACCTATTTCTTATGTTTCCTTTCCCTATGTTATGAATAAATGACTTAGGTAGAGGTAATAAAGGAGGATATATTTACGGGAGATGTTAAATATATTTCACCGAGATATAATATTTGGTTTCCATGTTTCCAAAGACACTAAACTATTGCGGTCCTCAGGCATGTATTTTTTTAATGTACTGAGTATTCATCGAAAATGATGTAATATCCATGTATGTTAATATTTTTTTACTATAATATATATATATATTATATGTAAAATTATACAATTTAAAATATTATTTTTAAATTATAAACTCTTGTTTGATATTTTGAAACTTAAATTTTGTTTTTTCTAAAACTATTTTTTATGCGTTATACATTTATTATTTTAAAATTAATTTTTATCTATATTATAAATTCAATATTATAAAATGGTTTTCATATTTTTAATAATCATATAAAAATTATCTAATAATGACAATTTTATTTTTGGTATGAAAATAAGTTATTGACGTAAACAAACAAGTTACCATGGTAAGATTAAATGAGCGTAAAAGTCAAATCAATTTGAAAGTACGTAAAATATCTCAAATATTGCCCGTTTTTTATATATGTGATTTGGATCAACCAAGGGTTACCATATCTCCATTATTTTACACTTTTGGATTAATATTAATTTGAAATTGACTTTCCTTTAACATAATGTTATGGGTATTTACAAAAGAGTCACCCCTATTACTTAAAAATGGGCCCTTCACCACCCCATTTCTCCACACATCTAAAGCCTATTGGATTGAAAAAATTATACCCAAATCACTTTCTCAAGTTATATAGGTTATGGTCTCACCAAAATACCATTCTAAGAAGGCTTATATATTTCTCCATAGGGGTAAGGAGGTTAAATTACTTTCATGGAAGCCAAGAGTTAAGGTAGGGATTTATCATCTCAAAATTTATTTCTTTGAGAAATGTTTTTCATTATGAAACTAGTTTATTTTATTTGTTTTATATCCTTACACTTTGAAATTTCATATCATGATTCTATCTTTATTCATGTTATTTAATTTTTTATTTTAAATTCTCTCTTTTGAGGGGTTTGGATTCAAATGGTACAAAAACACAATGTTTTTTTTCAATTTTTCTTTTTTGAGACATTTTTTGTATCATAAACCTATTTATATATATATAGAGTATATAATAACTTTTTTACATATTATATCATGATTCTATTTATATCTGTGATATTTAAATTTTTATTTCATTTTCTATTTTCAAGATTTTTTTATTCAAAACTTACCAAATATGTAAGGGATTATGTTACAATAATAGTTTTTGTTGGGATTTTTTATGATTCAATTTTCATTTTGGGGACTATGTGTTATTTATCACTCAAAACCATATAGTGTGGTTATTATTTGGGTTTACATGTCTTCTTATCATTTCCCCCCATAGGTTGAATAATTAACTGAAAATAAATACTATATGAAGATCTGGCCTTATTTATCTTCTTTTGGTTGGGAATATTTCTCATCCATGTCTATGTTCTTAAAATTATTTTAAGGATGTTTTCATTAAACCCATATCTCTTCCATAGGTTAATTAAGTAATATTTGAAAAATGAATATTTTTAAAATCTCTTTTCACACTTATTTAACATTTTCATTGTGTAATAGGTGGGCCCATATATATATTCCCCTAGTGCATTATAAAATTTTATATATCATGAGCTCAAATGGGTACATGGGAGGTTATTCTGAACCAAAGGGTAAATTTTGCAACACACTCAAATTTCCAAGGTACGTTAATTTATGTTTTGGTATACCTTAAATTATTTTTTAAGCCTTATAATGGTTTAATTTGGATTTGGTAATCTTTTGAGGTTGATGGTGGCCTAAACATGGGTTTTAGGCATTTTATGTTGCACTATGGGTTGGACAGTGATATGGTGTTGGTTATTTTATACCCATAACTTTCCTATGTGAAATGATTAGGACCAAGATGACCACATTTTTTCATGGTCTCATACATGTATCCTCATGATTCCTCCTATGGACCATAGTCATATCGACCTCACCACGCTGTGGTGGAAGGCATAGTTAAAAGAAATAGCTAAGGTTTTTCTAAAAGATCATGTGGGTCATTGTGTTAGGATTCTAGGGCTTGGAGTGTTTGAGGCCATCATGGACATAGTGAGAGTCATCATGCCATGGTGATAGTGGTTTCAGAAATTGAAACATCCTAATTGGACACCAATATTCAGGGTTTTATTCATTTCAAATAGAAAACCATGTAAGATCATTAATAGGGGGTCTATAATGAATTTTTAACTTATTATTCCCTTTATCAATTTATTTATCATCATTCCCTTTCTATTTCTTTGATCCAATAGATTCTGGATTAAACTTGGGTTAATATTTGGGTGATATTACCTCTTGATTAATATCCTAGAGTCATCCCTTTATTCTTTGGTGTGTTCATGTTAATATAGGCTTGTGTGGGTCTCATCCACTTCTTCTCTTGTAATCATTTTCAATTGTGGAAATATTTCCTTCTTGGACCAAATCTAGACTAACTATTGATGGTTTTTTTTCATTATGTAAGTGATATGGTTCTACACTCTTATCATAATTCCCTTATTGAATATAATTCTAGAACCATTTTGTGATAAATTTGGATTAATTCTAGGGAATTATTGTGGTGAAATCATGTTCTGGTTTGTGTATGAATGTGATATACATAATGATTCTATTGGAAAATCATATTATTAACATCAACATATTTTAGGTATGAATTTATTACCATATAGGACCTATATATATGGGGGATTTTCATGATTGTGTGGTGTTTGTTTTTATCTCTATGAGACCTATGTTTGATATGATTTTCAAGTGGATTTTTTTGGTTATATGAATCTTGCATAAAATTACATGATTATAAACTTATTTATTGTATCTTGTGTGTTACATGTGTAGTATCTCTATCTTTATAACTTAGTGAATAGGTTGATTCGGTTGATCTATATTCTTCCTTAGAGGGGGAGTGTGGGTGAAGTAATGGATTTCCCAAGAGTTAGGATATTTGGTTGATATGTGATGTGATTTCTTTCCCTAGATCTATGATATTGGGTTGATTCATTATTTTGTGGCTTACTTCAAAGCCATTAATTGAGTCAATGTGATTATTTCTCCTAAAGGATGATGTAACTATAACTTCAAGGGGTATTTGGATAGATGATTGGTTATTTAGGTATGTGGGTCCAACATGTGACATTCCCTCCCACACGAATCCATAGACAGTATATCCAGTATCCAAGGATAGTTTTTTTGTTTACATGTGTGATTTATTATTTCTTATTTGAACATTGATTGTTTTCATAGCATACACTTATGTATATCATGCACTTATTCTAAGTACTATTTTTGGTTTCCTAATGAGTTTTATACTCACACCCTACATGGGGATCTCGATGTGAATAAATAATTTATGATCATGGATCAAATTAAGGTCATGGTCCCGATAGTAAAAAAATAGAGTAGGAGTAGTAGGATGGTGTGAGGTGATGTCAATATGGATGTCAGTTCTTATATTTTTTCCACATGTTACTTATTTTCCCTTATCTACTTTTTTACATTAATCTATCTTATGTGGGGATCCTTTATTTTTCTTTGGATATTTTTATTGGAATGTCATATTATTATATAATAGGTTGGTAATCTCATTAGATTATTGATTCCCTTATTATTATTGTTGTTGTTATTGTTGATTTTTTGTATTTATCAAATGGTTGTCTATTACTGAAGGTATAGTATCCCCATGATGCCTTTCAAGCCCTCACCACTAGTTAAAAGCCTATTATGCATAGGGTGGCACACATGAGGTAATGTGGAACTATGCCCATAACTAGTGATTTATGTATGGGTTTTAAAAAAGGTATAAGATCCCATTTCTCACCTACTTCCTTTCTTTACCTTGATTTAGGATGTGGTAAATAGAAGACAGGATGGTTGGGACTCGAGATGAGGAACTATATTGGTTCTCGATAGAACTGTATATTGGTACTTTGAGTTTCTAAGAAGTGGGATTTATTTTCTTATCGTTCATTATTACTAATGATTTATTTCACCTTGGGTGATACACATGATGTTGATATTCTGATTTATGGGATTTTTGGTGTGTTCTTGCATCAATATTAGGCATGTTGTTTCGTATTTTACATAACCATTTCTTATATTAGATAGGGATAAATTAATTACATTCCTATTTCAATTGTGATTATTCCTTATTAATATATTATTTCTTGTATTTAATTACCTAGACCTGAGAATTCTTTGATTGTGTGTACATATGGTTGTGACTAGCGCATAGGTACTAGAGACCTAGATTTGGCCAAGTGTAGTGATAAGGGGATTTTACCTTATGGTTATTGGTAGCCTCTTAGTATGAGTCTATTGTTGTGTTTTTTTATGGATTGTGTATATATAATATTAAATGGTCTTCTTAGACTAGTTTTTTGAGATTTCATAATAGTTTATTTTAGAATTATAAAATATCAACTTGGAAATGTCTTATGGAATTTCTGACGAAAGCTAATCAAAATACTACCACAGGAGGAAATTCCCCTATTTACCCACCTACTATATAAAATGGTGTAGGTGGAAATGCTTCTATAGTTGTGCCAATAGTTCAGGATATAGAACCTATCCAACTGAGACTCTTCAAGTTATTTCATGATTAAGGTGGAAGAGCTCAAAGGTCAATGGTCAACTATACTCATGACTTTTATCTCCAATATGCACCTTCCTTATAGGATGCTGGAGGCCCCTGGGATGCTTAATCTTAGATAGAAATCATTGAATACATTTTCAACTCAGTGAAGAATTTAGATGATTGGAAGTTAAAACTTTTTACTTTTATACTCCATGTACCAACTAGGAGGTGGGGTTGTTATGAAGAGAGTAGGAAGATGTGATGGACTGGCATAGAAAACATTTAATGTTCTATTATTTGATGAATTCTTATCTAATACACTGAATCTAGATAACTCTCAATAGTTCATGGTGCTACAGTAGAGGAAAATATCAGTATCTTATCATTATTCATGATTCATCAAGTTTCTTTGTTTTAATACTTTTATATCTAGGAATGATGCATAGAAGGCTTGGAATTTTCAGATTATTCTTCGATCTGAGTTGAAATTTTAGGTCAGGAACTATGATTTTACATCATATAATAAGGTTCTTTGCAAGGATTTGACTATTTAGAAGGGACTGGAGGAAGATAAAACTTCAGGTTTTCCTTAAACATTTAGTGGACCGACTTGTGGATTTACCAATGCTTCCCCAAGAGATTTCGTATAAAGGATTCTCAATTGGCCTCAGGGATGACATGACAAGATACAGGCTAGTAGTTTTGGTATTAGGTGTATAATTCTTATGGATTTGTAAATTAGGTGACTTGTGAGACTCGATGGGAGGCCACAAAGCAAACAAATGTAGATTTTATACAGCTGACAAGGTTATAGCCTATGGAAAAAGGGACCTTCAACGGTTCGAGGTATAGTCTAGATTAATTATAAACTCTCTAATTATTTGTTTGATACAAGATCTTACTATTCATTTATATCTACTAAATTCATTACTGGGTTATAATTTCCATTTAAATTATCTTTTGAGTTTCTCTCTATTAATACACATTTGGGAGAGAAATTGGATCATATCCATATTTTTCTAGAGTCTCCCATAGTAATTATGAGTTATGATCATGTATAGGATTTCACAATTATAGAGATATTTGGATTTGATGTGATATTTTTTTGGATTGTTTGAATTGTTACCATGAATAAATCAATTTTTATCAAATAGTGGTGTCCTTTAAAATTCATAAAGGGTATATGTTTTTTTAATCGGTGAATGGGATATTAGATTAAGTAGAGTGGGACTATACCATAGTCATATTGGATCTATTACATCATAGGTGGATGGAATGATCCTTGTTGTAGACTATACAATGACTCCCCCTTCTTTTCCTCATATGGTAGACCTATACTGATATAACTTCTTAGAATATTTCTCAGGGTTAACACCAGATAGGGGAATTGAGTTTGGAATTGAACTTGTGCCTAGTGCACAACATATATCCATTCAACCTTACCATATAGAACCTACTAATTTAAAAGATCATAAGGCACAACTTGAGGATCTATATATTAATGTATTTATTATACCAAGCACATCTCCTTGGGGTGATCTGATGTTGTCCACTGAGAAGAAAGATGGTAGTCATTGGCTATGTGTGGACTACATGAAGTTAAACCAAATTACTATAAAGAATAGTTACCTAATACCAAGGATTGATGAAAATTTTGATAAATTAAGGAGAGGCTGATGGTTCTCAAATATTGATCTGTGATTTGGTTACCATAGGCCTCAAGTTGGGAAGGATGACATGTCGAAGATAGAATTTAGGAGTGGATGTGGGTTATATGAGTATATTGTTATGCCTTTTGGGATAATAAATAATCTATTGGTGTTCATAGCCATCATGAATAGGATATTTCACTGGTACTTGTAATCCTTCATCATTGTGTTCATTGATAACATCAAAATATTCAAAGACCTTGGAATCACATGTTATGCACCTTGAGATTGTATTGAGTACACTTTGAGCACATAATCTTTATGTAAAAATCTCAAAATGTTACTTTTGGATCCATGAGGTACATTTATCCCAGCTTGTGACTTATAAGGTAGGATTTTTTATAGATCTATAGAAGGTGGAGGATGTTATGTATTAGGTACATACTAGGAACATGTTTGAAATTCATAGTTTTCTTGAATTTCATGGGTACTATAGGTGGTTCATTTAGAACTTTTCCCCATTTTTAAGAACCCATGAATGTGCTTAATAATTAGTGGGTAAGGTTTTAATAGATGTATTAGTGTAAATAACCCTTCCTATAGTTAAAATATATGATTGAAATAAGTACTAATTCTAATTTTTCCTTATCCTAGAATTGGGTATGTAGTGTATTATGATGCTTCTTGGGATGGATTGGGTGTTTCCCTAATGCGGAATGAGTAGGTAGTTTCTTACAATTATTTCCAGTTTTGACCCCATGAGTGGAATTATCCTAGTTGTGACCTAGATTTAGATTATTTGGTTTTTGAATTGAAATTTTGGTGACATTACCTTTTCATTGATTGATTTATCATATATATGGAAAGAAATAGCTTGTGGTATATCTTCTCATAGTGGGAATTGAATCGTCATCAGATTCATTGAGTAGAGTAAATTAGAAATTAATCTTTTAGATGGTGTATGCTCTTGGAAAATAGAATTATGTTAAACATATTATTAGTATGAGGACACATGAACTTTGAGATTGATTGTCAAAAGTAGAGTGGAAACTAATAAAATTTCTAGAACATTATAAGGTGGGCATGACTGAGGATCACAAACCAACATCTTGTAAACCCTTAGTGATCATATCCTCATTAGTAGAGTGAGTAGATTCATTTCAAGAGTGTGATAAAAAATGTCCTGTGGTTCTAGAAAGGTTTGTGGTAGATAAATCAATTTTAGGATGGACCTTAGATAAATGTGGTCGGCTTTATATTCATGGCTGAGTAGTGGTTCCTTCTTCTATGAGGGAGGAGCTAATAAGGGACTCTCATGCTTCATAGTGGGTAGTTCACCTAGGGTAAACCAAAATGTATCATGATATTAGATGGTGATTCTAGTGACCCAGCATGAAGATGGATATTATAGGTTTTTTATCTCATTGTTTGACTGGTCAAAGTATCAAATTCAATCACCCGTGAACCAATAGGTTACTTCATTCACTCGTAGTGCTTATGTGGAAATGGAATAAAGTGATAATGAACTTCATCATAGGTTTTCCCAGGACCCTAAGAGGATGAGATGTTGTATGTGTTATATTTTATCAGCTAACCAAAGTTGATAATTTCTTTTCGATTTTAGAGATTCATTTGGTGGATGATCTAGGAAAGATCTATGTTCAAGAGATTATATAGCTGCATGGAGTACCTTCAAGCATAGTGTCTAATAGTAATGATCATTTCACTTCATGATTTCTGAAATGATTATAGAATGATATGAGGACTCGGTTGAAACTAAGTATGGATTATCATCCACAGACTGCTGAGAAGTTGGAGAGAACAAACTATTTCATAGAGGCTTTGCTCCTGGCATATGTTTAGGATTTTTTAGGAGCATGGGATGATCATTTAGTCTTAATAGAATTAACCTATAATAATAGATTATAGTCATTGATTCATATGGATCTGTTTGACTCTCTATATGGTCATCCATGTTGTTCCCCACTATGTCGGTGTGAGGAGGGTGATTATTTTATTATTGGGCCAAGTATGGTGTAAAAGACCTCAGAATAGGTGCAGATGATCCAGAAGTAGTTTGTCACTACTCAAATCAAACTATGATTATATGGAGACTAAATGATATGACCTTTGGAGTTTTTTGTGGGTGACCAGGTCTTTTTATAGTTGTCCCCTCAGATTGGATATCAATGATTATAGAGGTAGGTGAAATTGGAACCATGATTTTTTGGACTGTTCAATATCATCAAATGAATCAATATGGTGGCCTATTGGTTATAACTTCCCCAAAAATATCAAGTTATGAATAACATGTTCCATGTGTCTCAAATTTGGAAGAATAATCCAAATACTATACATGTTATTGACTGTGAGGATGTTGAGTTGGAACTATATTCATCATATGTAGAAAAAACAATTCTAGTAGTCAACCGAAGAAAAAAAGGTATTGTGAGTAAAGATAGTTCCTCCTATTCAAGTATGATGGTATCACATTTGTATCCAAGAGGAGGTGTGGGAGTGGGAGTTTGATTTTTTCCCTCAGTGGCCCATGTTTTTTCAAACAGGACCATTAGAGTTACTTCTTAGTGGTGAGAATTAATTAGAGGGGGAGATTTGTAACACCATCGAATTTTCAAGATATGTTAATTTAAGTTTCGGAATAACTTAAATGATTTTTTTGAACCTTATAATATTTTAATATATTTTTTTAAATATTTGGAGGTTTTTGATGGATTAAATATGGGTTTGGGGAAAATTAAGGTAAACCACATGCTAGACCATGTTGTGGTGTAGATCATTTTATTCCTGTAACCCATATATATGAAATGGGTAGGACCAAAATGCATGTGGTTGGGCATGGTCTCAATCATGTAAGGCTACAATTCCTCTTATAGTACACATATAGATTGGTCTCACCGCGTCATGGTGGAAATAATGGTGAAAAAAATGTCCAAGGTTTTTTCAACATGTCGTGTGAGTCACCATGTCAGGATACTAGGGATTGGTGTGTTCGAGTCCACTGTGACAATGGTGGGAATCACCATGTCATGGTGAAAAAGTTTCAGAAATTGAAATGTATAAATCATCCATTGTTTTGTGTGTGTTTCATGATTTCAAATAGGAAACTATTTTTGATCATTAATATGGTTCATTAATGCATTATTAACTCATTCTTCCCTCTATTGATCAATTCATCATCATTCTTGTGCTAGATCTCGAATCTAAAAGATTCATGAAGAAACTAGGTTAATATTTATGCATTATTCCATCTTAATCAATATCCTATAGTGATCCTTTTATTATAAGGTGTGTTCTTGTTGATATAGGATTACAGGGATCTCATCCTCTTCTTATCTAGTCACCATTTGCAAGGGAGACAGTATTTTCTCCTTAAACTAAATATAGAGTGACTGTTGAAAGTGGTTTTCATTAGGTAAGTAATATGGTTATACCCTATTGTAATAATTCCCTTCTTTAATCTCATTCTAGAACACTTTTTATCATATGGGATTGATTTTATTGAATTCTTGGTGTGTGGGCTTGTTCTGGTTGGTGCACGAACATGATATAGATGATGAATTTCTTAGGAAATATTGATGATTGAATTAACATAGTTCTGGTAGGAATTCTTTATCATATGAAATCTATATATACGAGTTTTTTTCATGATTTTTTGGCATGAATGTGTATCTTGTGAGACCTACGCTTGATATGATTTTCATTTGGTATGCATTTATAGCCCTGTGAGACCTATTCTTGATATGATTCACATTTAGTGTTCATGTGTAGCCCCATGAAGCCTATACTTGATATGATTTTCATGTAGATTTGTATTTTCTATATGAAACTTGATTTACATGTCATTATTATGAACCTGCCTATTATAGATTTTCTATTACATTAGTAGTCTTTTTTTACTTGCAATTGGTTGAATAGGTTGAGTCATACGGTTCATATGATCCCTTAGAGGGGGAGTGTGGATGATGTAATGAATTTCCCTAGAGCCATGAGATTAGGTTTGCATGTTATGTAATTTATTTCACTATATCTATGAGATTGGGTCAATGTGTGATTGTTTAGCTTGTCCAAGAGCTATGAATTAGTTTGAAATGATTATTTCACTTAAATGTGGGCATGACTATCTCTTCAAGGGGGTATATGGATAGATGATCAGTTGGCTAAGTACATATGGTCAATGTATGAAATTATCTCTAACAAGGAGCCAAAGAATGTAAATAAAAACTCCAAGGACCCAGTATTTTTGTTCACATGTGTGATTACTTGTTACTTACATGCACATATATTATTTTCATGACATAATTGTGTATATTGTGCACTTATTCTAAGGAAATTTGGTGGTGTCCTACTGGGATTTATACTCACATCCTACATGGAAATCTCAGAAAACATATAGACTTTATGATCAAGGATCTAGTTAAGGGAAAGAGAATTGTGATGGGTAGTGGGGTATGATAAGTATGATGGTGCGAGGAGATTCCAAGATGGACTTCAGGTCTTAGATGTTTTAAGACATGTTACTTATTTTTCCTTATCTACTTTAGTACATTGATCAACTGATGTAGAGATCCTTTATTTATTTAGATATTATAATTGGCATGTCATGTTATTATATCATTGGTTTATACTCTCATTGGTTTATTGATTCCCTTGTTGTTATTATTATTATTTATACTTTTATATATTTATCTATTGGTTTTCTATTATAGAGGGAGTAGTCTCCCCATGATGCCTCTCATTCCATCACCGCTAGTTGATAACTTATTTCATATGATGAGTCGCGCATGAGGTTATGTGATAGTCCATGTGAACTCGATGATTCAGGTTAAGGTGTTACACATGGGAGGTTATACTAAGATAAAGGGTATACGGAAGGTTATACCAAGATTAAGGGTACATGGGTGGTAATCCCATTCACAAGAGTGTATATGGTTTATTATCCCAATCACAATAGTTTACATAGTTTTTTATCCCAAGAAAAAGAGTATATAAGGGTTGTTAGCCTAAGACAAAGAGGGCATATGGGCTGTTAGCCCAACTCTAAGAGGGTACATAGGTTGTTATCCCAATCCCAAGTGGGTACACGAGTTGTTATCCCAAACCCAAGAGGGTACATAGGTTGTTAGTTCAAGATCAATAGGGTACATGGGTTTCTATCCCAATCCCACTATATTATAGAAATAAGGTAGTGATGCCTTCCACACTAGGTTATGATTTCATATGCTTATTCTTATTCCACATTTCTTTGTTATATTCTTATGTTATTCTCCATCACCATTCATCACTACATCATCATCACTAGCCTTTTTCAAGGTTATTACCCCTAGATCATATGTTATGATTCACGTTTATTTATTATATTCCTATGTTATGCTTCATGAAGGCAACTTGGTGTGATGCTTAAGGCATCTTCAGTGGTTTCCAATGATCTCTTTCATCTGGTGTGGTGGTCGGACCGTCATGATAATGTTGTGATGAATGATGATGTCTACAGTGATAACTCGTGATATCAATGGATGGTGAATGACTTTGGGTGACGTGGGAAATTCTATTGGATCTCCTTGAGTGTTTCAAAACTTTTTTAATTTTAAAGTGTGTAGGTTACTCCTGGTATGTAGGTTACTTCTCATCCATAAAGTGGTATTTGAAAATCAAATAAAAATGACTTATCAATCACTAGGTTTGAAACTTTGAAGGTATATAATTTATTCAATTAACATGTTATTTATGAACCAATATAAAGGATTTAAATATAAGTTGATAATGTAATATATAACTAGTTATTTTAGAGAACCTAATAGGAACATTACCATGGAAAACCAAGGTTAAACTGAAGCAGTTCTAGGTTGATCCAATTATGATATAGTTGAATCGAAAGTATCATAAGTTTAAATGAAGGTATTGTTAGAGAATAAATCTTAGGATTTACTTTTAATAATCATGTTATCATTTAATATAAATTTATTTTATATTATCATAACCATTTGGTTTTAGTATTTTTTAGTAAATTGGATCATGAAAATGAAGTTATAAAAGGTATGTACTTTAAAAATATTATAACCATATAAGGAAGATTATTTGGTAAAACTTTATAAGATAAATTAAAATCTCAATACATTCCTATTATGTGGGAAATTATGAGTCTCCTATTAGATAAAATTATGAGGTTCATATCTTAGTAGAAAATATATATTAAGTTTCTTATGGATCCCTTGGCTTCATTCATTAGTGAACGATAATTAAAATTGTGAGGAAGAAATTTATTTAAGGGGGTGTAATGTAATGCCTAAATATTTTATTATATATTTTATTTTAATTAAATCCTATGTTGAATATATTTATCCACACACAACAACAAACTAAAAAGATGTAATATATTTTATTATGGTAAAATTACAAGTATTAAAATGTGTCCATTATAATGTAGTCATTGAATTATAGGGTTTAAATAGAAGTAACTGTATTTTGAAATCTATTTAGAAATAAAATAAAGTTCATTTTTTATACCTATTCATTGATAAAAATCCATTAGTATATCCAAATAACTAATAAGATCATTTTATTCTTAAAATGTATTTTTTCTAAAAATTACCTTTTTAGGTGTTATGCATTTTTATTTTAAGAAAATAAATATATTGTGGTTAAATATTGATGAAATAAATTTTTTATATTAATAATATATTAACACTAATTTAATTAGTAATTGATAAAAATAATAACAATACCATTTAATATTTTAAAAAAAAGTTAGTTTTCCTATAATAACAGTTTTTCATTATATTTTATATTTAAAATTTAAATTAAAAAAAATTCAATTTGGATTTTATAAAATGAAATTAATTTTTTGATTTCTAATTTATTATCTTAGGATGAATTTTTGGGATTTTTCAGAAAATGATTTATTTTTAGGTGAATAGTATAAAATGTCGTGTTACAAATACCATGGATTTTATGGCATCATTAGGGTATAAGAATGACATAAAAATTTATAAAACCTTTTTCCTAACAAAATATAAATTTAAAAAGTAAAATTAAAAATTAAAAAATATTATGTTTAAATTATAAACCTATGTTTGATATTTTATAACATAAGTTATTTTTTTCTAAAACTATTTATATGTGTTATACATTTATTATCTAAAATTATTTTTTCTCACTCATAAAAATTTGATATTATAAAATGGTTTTAATATTTGAAATTATAATATCCAAATTATATAATAAGGTTAATTAAATTTTTATGAGTTAAAATAATTTATAGAGTTGAAACAATAAGAAAATAATTTATCATGGTAAAAGTAAATTGGGGTAAAAAGTCAAATCAATGAGAAAATGCATAAAATATCTCAAACCTTACCCATTATTTCTATGGATGAGAGGTGTTTCTAATAAGGGTTACCCCCTCTCTATTATTTTCCAATTTTGGATCCAATTTCCTTTTAAAGTTACATATCTTTAACATAAATTTATAGATATTTACAAAAGTGTCACCCTTCACACATATAAAAGGGGTCTTTCACCACCTTGCTTCTACTCAAAAATAGAGACACTTGGATTAGAAATTTGTGTCAAAAACCCCTTACCAAATATATTTCCCAAGTTTAAATATGATGATCTCACCAAAAGTATATTCTAATAAGGATTAAGTATTTTACATGAGGAGTAAAGAGGTTAAAGTACTTTCAATGAAGCCGAAAGTTAAGGTATGGGTTTCTCATCCCAAAATTTCTTTCGTCGAGAATTGTTTTGCATTATTCACCTATTTTATTTTATATGGTTTATATACTACCTCTTTGAAATTTTATATAATTATTTTTTATTTATTCATGGTATTAAATTTTTTATTTCATGTTCTCTCTTTCGAGGGGATTGGATTTAAATGTTACAATATTCATAAGGATTTTTGTTGAAATTTTTATTTTATGAGATATGTTTCATCTCATACTCCTATTTTTATTTATATGGTTTATATAGTGAATTTTTTAACTATTATATCAATATTCTCTTTATATTCATGGTATTTAAAGTTCTATTCCATGTTATACTTTCAATATGTTTTGATTCAAAGGTTACCAAATATATAAGGGTTTATGTTATAATATCACTTTTTATCAGTATTATTTATGTTTCAATTTTCATTAGTGGAATTGTATGCTATTTATATCTTAAAACCCATATATATTCTTCTCAGCTGGTTATTATTCAGGTTTTCATGTATTCTTATCATTTACTCCCCCTTTGGTTCAACAATTAATTGAAAATAAATCTTATAAAAAAAATATGATCTTATTTATCTTGTTTTGGATGGGGATATTTTGCCTATGTGTATATGTTATTCAATTTGTTTTATGGAAATTTTTATTAAAAACATCTCTCTTATATGGTTTAATTAAGTAATGTTTCAAATGTTAATATATTCATGTTCTATTAGAACACCTAAGTATATTTTTCAATATGTGTTGGGTGGGATCAGAATTATATATCTTTCCAATGCATTGTTATAGTTTATATCTCATGAGATCAAAAGGGTACATGGGAGGTTATCACAAGACAAAGAGAATAATAAAGGTTATACCAAGCCAAATGGTATACTAGAGGTTATCTTAAGACCAAGGGTATATGGGTGGTAATCCCAAACCTAATAGGGTACATGGGTTGTAATCTTAATCCCAAGAGGGTACACGAGTTTTTATCACAAGACCAAGAGGATGCATAGGTTGTTATCCCAAGCCCAAGCGGGTAAACGAGTTTTTATCCCATGCCTAAGAGGGTACATTGGTTGTTAAACCAATCCCAAGAGGTCACACATATAGTTTTACCAAACCCAAGAGGGAAAATTGGTTGTTATCCCAAGCCCAATAGGTTACATGGGTTGTCAGCACAAGCCCATTGTGTTAGGGGAATCAATTTGTGATGCTTGATATTCTAGGTTATTATTTTTTATACTTATTATTATGAAAATTTTCTATGTTGTAAGAATATGTTATGATATATGGAACTTGATTATTGTCTCGTGTTTATACACTCTTATTCCATGTAATATGTTTGATCATTTTAGATTACATGTCCTTATATTATATGGAAAAGTATTATTGGTCTATGTTTTTTTAATAATACATTTTCCCCATGATCATGTTTCTTATATTATTATGATCTAACCCTTTTGATAAATTGTTGATCAGTTTTTCCCTTACTATGAATTTAATCTCACCCTTTTCTTATGATTTCAATTTCCCAAGTTATGAAGATGATTATAACCTAATAGATGTCTAGAAGAGGATCTAGTATGGTGTGATTATAAGTAAATTTTCAAAAAAATTATAAAATAAGTTTTTTATGAAGCTAATGTATAAAGATACTAAACCTAAATATTCTTGGGATTGTGTGGGATTATGGTGATCTCTAATATTAATGTAAAATATATGCAAGTTTAGATTTGTTCATCTCACTTGGTATTAAATATAGTTATAAATTATATGTTTTTACCACTAGATTTAGGTGTGAAAGTATAGTGTTCCTCATTAATGATCTGATAGAATAATTTATGATGATAGATTCCATGATTCACCAAATAGTTGGGATGAAACACTATTGGTCGATGGTGGGGTACCTAGTGTAATTGGTTTTAAATTTTTTAATTCCTCTCAGTATAAGAGTAACTTTGGAAGAACTTTAATGTCGGGTGGACCTTCATCTTGAGCACCACAAGGAGGACCTTCATAGTTATTAGTCTTGTATTCATCAGGGTGGTAAGGGCCTTTTATTTGGTTTTTTTCTTAATCAATATGGGGAGTAATTCCATTCTTTGAATTTTATTAGTTGCATTTATGGGGAGGTACTCCATTTCAAAAATTTACCTGATTAATATGGGGATGACCTACAATATTTCTTATTTTATATCCACCACTTTGGGGAGGACCTTAATGTTGATAACCATGGGGAGGACCTCCATGATTTCCATTCTTGTATTTTTCATCATTGGTAAGACCTCCAATTTTATTATTTTCTGGATCATCGTAGGGATGACTTATATTATTACTAATTTGTTGCTTGATTTCGTGGGGAGGTCCTCCATTTTAGTAATTCACATGATATACATGGGTTGTTCCTTCATACTCACTAGTTTTATATTCACTACTGTGGGGAGGACCTTATCTTTGACTAGCTACTTGATCACTATGGGGGGACTTCCATGGTTATTCGTTTCTACTTGATTGATAAGGGGGTCCTCTTTTTTAGTTAAGGTTTTCACTAAATAGATTACCTCCATAACATACCTCATGGGGAGGACCTATAGGACTATTTAATATTATGATTTCATGTGGAGGACCTTCATTATTGGTCTTTGCATTATTGGGAGGAGGAACTTTGTAATAAGGACTTTGGAGAGGAAAATCAGAGTCACCTTCTTATGTTTGACCATAAGGATGACCTCCATAATTATTGGATTAAGGGTTTCTACCATTGGTAGGACCTTTGTGGTTTAAATCCATGTTTTTATAGGGAGGACCTCCATGGTGGGTGGTACAGGGAGTACCACCAAAGATAATTTATATGATATAGTGGATATGACCTCCATAGTAATGTTTTTCTCCCCCATAAAATGATAAGTTTACTAGAGTATTAATCAGGTATTATCTTGGAATAGTCTAAGTATTCCTCTTAATAATGACATAGAATCATGCCTAATTATCCATCGAGATATAAAATAGGTATCTAAGATGTTGGAAGCCTTGGGAGAAAGAACCTTATTTTCATATTTAATAGTTGACAACCCCTGGTGGTCCCACCACCTCAGTTCCCTAGTGAGTAAAACCATCATGGAAATAGTTTTATATGTGACCTCTTGAATAAATTAGGAAACACAATGATAGTGGTAACCATGGTTAGAGGGATCCCCCCTTGGATACCCATGGGTGTTTATAGGGACATGGTGGATGCCCTCCTCCACCACCCTTATATAAGGAAGGTATGTGTTTTGGTGTATGTGGATAATTTATTATAGTGGTTTAAAGTGATGATGGGAGTTTCTTTCCTCATACCATCCTATTGTTCATGTGATGTATGGAATGGGTTGAATTCCTTCAAACTATAATGGGTATTATTTGGTGCGGTAATGACCTCTTTTTTCATGTACCCACACACCAAAGAATTTACCACTTGGAATTGGAGGAGCTAAGTTGGTAGTAGTGTGAATTGTGGTTGTGAGAATACCATAGTCATTTCTACAGTATCATAGGTTCAGGGTATCATTGGGTAGTGATGAACTTACACCCAAGTTATTACATTATTTCACCCAAACTAACTGGTGAATTTGATTCCTTGTGATTCATTCAAGAAAAATTCTATTTGGATTTTATGGAAGTGATAAGGAAAATCAAAACAAAGAACCCATCTATGAAGCATTATAACTAATAATGGATGATTAATTAATCAATTTCACAAGTAAAGTATTTCATTTCAGTTTTTCCATGTTTTTTGGTGTGTTCTTATCCACACTTATTTTTTGTCTCAAAATCGCTTCCTAAAGGCGGGATTTCATTAGGATGAGCTGAAAATTATTTGAATTGTACATTAAAATCAAGTGGATGAGAGGAACACTCATCTCATAAAAGGTATTATTATCTATTATGGGACTCTATTATAGATTTAATATGTATTAATGAAATCATTCCTATATTATTTACCCTAATCATAAAGTTTTATAGTTAGGAAATCTAGAATTTATTACCATTCAGGGAGGCGGTAACTATTTTGGAGTTTGGATTGGGCCTATGTTAGGGGTTTCCTACATATCTATATGAATGGAATCAAAAACCCAGGTATTTTAGTGTTATATAATTAGGAATTTAATACCTTAAAAGATCTTGTGATAAGGAATATTTTGGTTCCTTTTAAGGTTGTGTTTCTATGACTAAATAAGTTCCTTTATATGTTTCGTATCAAGGACTGAATAAGTATCTTTTAAGGTCATGATTCAAGGAAAAAATAAGTTCCTTTTAAGGTTATGTTCCCAAGAAAAAATAAATTCTTTTTATGGTTTTTTTTTCAAGGCCATTGTATCTTTTAGTTTATGTTTATATGACTAGTACCTATTACAAGATGTTTAAAGTCATTTAGAATGGACTATTAGATAAAAATTACCTATAAATGTTTTAGTGTGGGACTTAAACATGAGAATCCCTTTCTAGTTTTACCAAAAATATGGGTCGGGTAAAAGTAGGTTGGGGCTTACACCAATTTGGATTCCCTTCCAGTTTATCTCTCATCCATTGGTAATTGGATAAGGAAATATGTTTAGAAACGTGGGTGATGTGAATTAGTGAATAAGAGATGGTGATTTCACTATATTGGTAGCTCAATTGGTCATTCATGGATCATTAAATTAACTATAGTGATTGATTTAATGCTGAAAAGCCATGGGTTCTTATTTAGAGTGGTAAGGATGGTTTTTTGGACTAGGAAGAGTCTCATTAATTTCAAAAGTGTAAGGATCCTCATTATCAATATATTACATGATTGATAGAACCCATGGTATCTTATAGGTTAGATAGAATAAATTTTGGGAGATCTCTTATTGGATTCCCAATTCTCATTATCAAAGGAATACATGATCAAAATGGGATCATGGTGATGTGTGAAACCCATTCATGTACATCAGGAAGCCGTATAAGAGGCTAATGTCTATGAGACTCCTCTGATGTTAGTCTTCAGTAATATAATTATAGCATAGTCTTTTGGTTAATCAATTTAGATTAAGTAATATTTCTATGTGAACATAGTTATCATGATGTATTTGTTATACCTATCTCTCTCGTGTGCTTTCATGATCACAAACAATAAATTATGTGTCTAAAAATTTCATTTGAGTAGATGTTAATAAATTTTATTGAATTTTATATTGAAGTGTTGATAAAACATATAATGTTTTTTTTTTGAATTATTATAATATCATATTAAACTTTGATGAATTAAATAATGGTGTTTGGAAGGTCATTGAATATCTTTTTGAAGTATTGATGAATGTGTTGATCTCATAAAGAAAATTTATCAGATAAAATAGAGCTAATATATGTAAGAATGATGGTCCATCTGAGAGTTTTACAACTAAAAGTTGTATCAACTACCCAGTGTGGGGAATTGGCTAGTCAGTGCCATGTGAACAGAAGTATCATTACTATAGCATACCCACTGACAACCTGGTGGTGGTCCACTAGCCATCTAGTGGAATCAGGAAGAACTAATAAAATTATAGGAGTTACACTGGCTAGCCAGTATATATCAATGACTACTTAGTGGATTTTGGGTAGAAAGGTCAAGCTCCATGTATCCCACTAGAAAATCGGTGAGGTGCACCGACTTTCCAATGGTATAAAAATAGCTTGTCAAAGTTTCAATTTTTAGTTAACTCCACATCAATTAATTGGATTTTGAAATGCATTAACGAAAAAGATGTATTCTTGAGTTTTTTATTGAATAATGGAGACTATAAATTGATTACCTTGGAGTCTTGGATGAATATCAATCAATTGATCAAAGAATTGTCACATTAATAATGAATCTCTAGTGATTTCTCTCTAATATCAAAGTTCTCTTAAGATACATTTATAATTATTCATCAATTTCATAGGCTCTCGTCTTCCTTAATCTCTCTTATCTAATCTATATTATAAAAATTAATATGAGATATTAGGAAAGTCTTTGTAATAGGTTTTCGACAAAGAAAAAATTATTCTTCTCATATCCAACCACAACGGGTGATCACTACTGTAAAAGTTAGGGACAGGTTTCTTGACAACCGATGAAGTACAAGAGGTTTATTATAACCATAATAGTAATGGATGGATTTCTAGGTCATTTATAGGATAAAGGGAGAAATAAAACAAACCTCTCAACCCGAGGGGAGGTAACATAGGGGCACACATCATGCTATTTTTGAACTCCTTTATCAAACTGTGTTTTCTTATTTTTTCTTCTGTATTGATTATTTATTTTTCACTACATATAAAACATGATACATATAATTACATAAGTTTTATATGTCCGTTTATTTTTTTCATACTCATTTAATATATATTAAAATAAACTTTATAATATGTATGACATGTGCCTGTCATGGGGTATGACAAAAACAAATATGACATAAGTTAAAATGTAGCAAAGTGGGTAACCTAGGTTGTCTCCAGAGAAGAGTACACAACAATTATGTTTTTCACTTAAATTAAAGAAAGAAAAAGAGGTTCTTTTTTAAATTGTTTGAGTTGAAAAATAAAGCAAGCAATTGAAAAGAAAGGTTCACCACTAATAGATGAAGAGAGTGACGGGGTCAGGGTAGGATCCAATTTTTCAATGTCATCATAGTCATAAATATCATTTTCTCTCTCTTCCTATTGAATGACAAATGAAATACTCCTTAATTGAGTTATCAGTCGCCTTTGGTTGAAGAAAGAAATGGAACTCACTCCTATGTGTATGGAAGTTCATAAACAATTCATAAAGAACTAAGGCAAGTCCCAATCAGGAATTGTTTCTCCTTAGAAATCTATAAAAATTACACTAGTTCCACACATGTGCCAATGATCGTTGGAAACTCACCACCTAACACAATCTGCTTGATTGAGACAAATTGCACCAGGCAGAGGGAGATAAAAAGTCTTCCACCAAAGCTATTAACAATGAATACACCAAACCCAAAACACAATAACATTAAGAGAATTGTGAAACACTGAGAATAGAATTCATTCAAAAGAAAAATAGGGTTATAAATTTAATCACAAAACTCCGAAATTTCAAAAACAAAACTCCCCCTTCCCCAATCATTCAAAGTTTTTAAACCTCCATGTGAAGGGTATTAGAGTTGAAAGGAGAAAAAGGGGGCATGATGAAAAAAAGAAAAGAGAAAATATAAAATATAAAGAACTTCAAGAACTCAATCCTCCAGCACAAACCCTCTTGAACCTTCTTCAACCCCTTTTAATGGAAGTGAACACTCTTATTTATAGGCTTGTGAAGTAGAAAATTTCCATCCAAAAATTACTCCACCAAGATTTTGAGTCTGGTTGGCATATTAAATGGCCTAATCTCAGGAATTAGTCTTCATAAATGTTGTTCCTATATGACATTTTCATGCTTCCTCAAAATCCCAGTGAATGTGGACAAATCTAACAAAATTTATCCTCAAATTACTAATGACCACTTTTTCTGCCCGAGGTGACTCTTTAACTTCTTCTTTTTGGTCTCATTACATGAATGCCTTAATGACCTAATTTATTCATTAAATTTAATTTTAAAGATAATCTCGGAGTCCTCTTACTCTTCTAGCTATAATCACATAATTTGGAAATGTTTAGGCCGAGATACGCCTCATTAATTTTCATGGGGTCCATTCTGTTAACCAGCAAACTCTTTCCATTTGATAAATTTTACTGGGCCATTGTGTGTTGAATTGTACCTTGGTACAAAAGACAATGTTGAGCCCCACGATCATAGAGAGCCTAAAAAAAGGAATCACACATTTGGGATCAAAAATTTTAAATATATACCCAAAATACAGAAGCTCCACAATACTATTAAATTTTGAGAATTAACCAATTTCCACAATTAAGCCCATAATTCACCAAAACACTAAATTGATACAAATCAGCCAAAATTGATTAATTGGTAGGGGTTAAATCATTGAAACACACATGAAAAATAATTAAAATATTATCTCTATCAATTCTCCCACACTTAGCACTTGAACTCCCGGACAAGTCAAAATCAAAATCAAATCAAAGAGAATTAAAAACACATGCCAATGAGATCCACCAATTCCATACCAAGAAATAAAAGTTATCATGCCTAATCAATAACCATTATTCCAAGTTCTCAAATCAGATCATTAAATATTTTTCCTCTTCATTTATCCTCCCATGCACACAAGACACCTACCTCACATGAATTTCCTCTCATCTAACAAATATCAATTTTTCAACAAAGTTTTTCTCATCCAAACCAACGCAAGGGTCGCCATAGGTTTGAAAAACTTATAATTATCCACCTGATGTGATTCCAGGACATGTTTTTATCATGAGGACTTTTCACGGTTGTTCTGTGGCTTTCGGTTGGTAGGATTTTATGTGAAAAATTCTGAGGTCGAATGAGGAGGGTTTGGCACTTTTTGAAGCAAAGTTGCACAATTCTAATTTTCACTCAAGTATGGTATCCTCCTCACTCCCCTTAGTAGAAATTCAGCTCCATCATCATGAAATATCAAGAAATGTTCAAACAGCTCAGCATTTTAGCAGAAATAATTGAAATCTTCTCAAACATGATTTTTCTTAAAAGCTTCAGAAAAGGAACAACTTTCTTCCTCCATTAGAAGCTCTAGAAAGGCACAGCTTCTTTTATCATGAACGCTCCAAAAAAGGAACATATTTCAACATAATGATTTTTTATCATCACACACATCTCTTTAGCTTTTTATTTTCCTCCAAAAGTTTCACCAAATGATGTAGCACAACACTAGACAGCTTCCCTCACAATTAAGTTCAACTAGATCATGCAATTTCACTTCAAGAGCAGGTTGGATAGGGAAAATTGGCTTGTAATGTGGCTAACCTAACAGGTTTTTCATGGATTCTATGGGATACAAGGATTAAATTTACAAGGTAGGTGAGAATGAAATAGATTCTATTGAAAAGGGTATTTCAAACCAAAGAAATGCCTCAATCAGTTAAAACACATGTGCCCCAAACCCTCATGTTTTGAAAGGAATAAATCAAATTCTAGTTAAAACAAGCATGGTATGGTTCTCTCAAGAAGTGAGGTGATTGAAAAGAATATAAAAAATGGTTTAGAAGCCTCATGGTGAATTGATTTCAAATATAAATATAGTGATATGTGTCATAGGATTCAAAAATTGGTGTACTTTCATGAAATTCCCAAAGAATTGAACTTGAAACAAAATCATTTTTAACATTCATTTAATCTCAGTTTCATGGAAGAAATTGGTTTACTCAATGTCATGGGTTTCAAAAATGGAAATGATAATCATTTCAGCTCAAAAGTTTCAAAAACACACAAAAAAATGGAAAAAATAAACATACAGAAATTTGAAAACATGCATTTTTTTGAAAACAAACAACAAATGAAAATCAAATGAAATTCTGAAACTACAAAAGTTCCCTCCCCCACACTTAATTGGTGCAGTGTCCTCAATGAATTCAAGTGTATTTAACATGTAAGTATATTTTAAAATGAAACATAGCAAAAATAAAGAGTAAAAGAGAGGTACAACCTAATGGCTCTTATTGATAGACAGGTTGGAGGAGCGGGATCTCCTCCACTGGATCTGATGGAATAGACCCATGGAATTTCTTCAGCCTGTGCCCATTAATAGTGAATGGATCCTGATCTTCATCCTTCATAATCTGCATAGCACCTAAAGGATATACATGAGTAACTATAAATGGACCTTCCCTTCTGGAATGAAGTTTACCTGGCATCATCTTGAGTCTTGAATTGAAATAGATTCTATTGAAAAGGGGATTTCAAACAAAAGAAATGCCTCATCATTTTAAACACATGTGCCCCAAACCCTCATGTTTTGAAAGGAATAAATCAAATTCTAGTTAAAAAAGGCATGTTCTGGTTCTATCAAGAAGTGAGGTGAATGAAAATAATATAAAAAAATGGTTCAAAAGCCTCATGGTAAATTGATTTCAAATATAAAGATAGTGATATGTGGCATAGGATTCAAAAATCGGAGTAATTTTCATGAAATTCCCAAATAATTGAACTTGAAACAAAATCATTTTTAACATTCATTTAATCTTAGTTTCATGGAAGAAATTGGTTCACTCAATGGCATGGGTTTCAAAAATGGAAATGATAATCATTTCAGCTCAAAAGTTTCAAAAACACACAAAAAAAGGAAAAAATAAACAGACAAAAATTTGAAAACACGCATTTTTTTTAAAAAACAAACAACAAATGAAAATCAAATGAAAATCTAAAACTACAAAGGTTACCTCCCCACACTTAATTGGTGCAGTGTCCTCAACGCATTCAAGTGTATTTAACATGTAAGAAGATTTTAAAATGAAACACAGCAGCAAGAAAGTGTAAAAGAGAGGTACAACCTGGTGGCTCTTATTGATAGACAGGTTGGAGGAGCGGGATCTCATCCATTGGATCTGATGGAATGTACCCATATAATTTCTTCAGCCTATGCCCATTAACATTGAATGTCTCATGATCTCCATCCTTCACAATCTGCATAGCACCGAAAGAATATACATGAGTAACTATAAATGGACCCTCCCTTCTGGAACGCAGTTTACCTGGAATCATCTTGAGTCTTGAATTGAAAAGAAACACTTTATCTATTTAAAAATGGTTGGCCAATAAAGTCCAGATTCTAAAACATTTTGTGTTGTCCTTTGAGGTCCAAAGTGGCCTCCATAAGCTAATGTCTGACAAAACAAAAATATAGAACCAATTCTACTCTCTGGAAAACATCTTCTTATCACTTGGTCATTGAAAATATTCCAAAGAAATGGATCATCCCAAATGTAATACCTAAATTCATCTTTCAGTTTTTACATTTGATGAGAATTGAAATGAGATGAGACCTAAGATGTTACCAAATAATTGACCATGTCATCATACCAAGGCACTTCTCCTTTAACCAAGTACATCTTCTCTCCTGAAAGGTGATCATTCAATGGATCTTTTTCTGGAATTTGAGCTTCAGCAGTGTTGGGAAGTCTACTTAAATGATCAGCCACTTGGTTATTAGATCCCCTTTTGTCCTTGATTTATATGTTCAACTCCTACAGTAGTAACATCCATCTCACTAGCCTCAGTTTAGCTTCATCCTTCTTCATCAAGAACCTGAGACCAGCATGATTAGAAAATACAATGACTTCAGTTCCAAGCAGATATGATCTAAATCTTTCCAAAGAAAAAACAACTGCTAAAAACTCCTTTTCTGTGGTTGTTTAATTGAATTAAGCCACATCCAAGGTTCTTGAAGTATATGCAATGACTTGTGTCCTGCCCTCAATTCGCTAAGAAAGGACTTCTCCAACTACTTGGTTTGAAACATCACAAAGTAGCTCAGATGGTTCTTCCCAATTTAGTGGCTGCATCACAGGTGGTTCAATCAATCTCCTCTTCATCTCATCAAAGGATTCCCTACATGCACAGTTGAATTCCAAATCATAATATTTTAGAAGCAATCTAGAGAGAGGGAGATAAATCTTACTGAAATCCTTGGTAAACCACCTGTAGAATCCTGCGTGTCCTAAAAAATATCTAACATGATTCACATAAATTGGGTAAGGAAAAGAATTTATCACTTCAATTTTTGACTTATCAACTTCAATTACATTTTTGGAAATGACATGCCCTAGGAAAATCCCTATCTCAACTATGAAATGACACTTTTCAAAATTTAAAACAAGATTCCTTTCAATGCAGGTTTTCAAAACTTTTTCCAGATTTTTCAGACAATGGTCAAAAGAGTTTCCAAAAATCGTGAAATCATCTAGGAAAACTTCCAATAAATCTTCAATGTGATTAGAAAATATACTTACCAGGCACCTATGAAATGTACCTATAGAATTACATAATCCAAATGGCATCCTTTTATATGAAAAAGTGCCAAAGGTACATGTAAAGGTTGTCTTCTCTTGATCCTCATGAGAAATGGGTACCTGGAAATAACCTAAAAATCTATCCAAAAAGCAATAATGATGTTTCCCTTCCAATCTCTATAACATCTAATCAATGAAGGGAATAGGTAAATGATCTTTCCGAGTTACCTGATTCAACTTCCTAAAATCAATGCACACTCTCCGGTTATTTTGAATTCTCACAGGGATTAATTCATTCTTTTCATTACTCACAATGGTTAGGCCAGATTTTTTTGGAACTACATGAATTAGGCTAATCCATTGTGAATCTGAGATGGGATAGATGATTCAAACTTCCAATAGATTATCAATATCCTTCTTCAAAACCTCTATTAAATTGGGATTCAACCCTCTTTGGGACTGTCTGACCGGTTTGGAATCTCCCTCATGAAAAATTCTATGTGTACATATTTTTGGGTTGATTCCTGTAATATCACCTAAACTCCACCCTATCACTTGGATATTCTCTCTCAAAAGATCAATAAATGATTTCTCTTGGGTTTTAGTGAGATTATTAGCAATTATCACTGGTAGTTTCTCTCCCTCTCTAAGGTACACATATTTCAAATCAGTGGGGAGTGTTTTGAGTTCTAGATCAGGGGGATTCTCAAGGGATGAAACTAAATTGACATTTCCCAATTCCAAATTTTGGACCTCCTAGACACTAAAAATCATATCATCTTCCTCATTATTAAACAAATCATCAAAGAAATAAGATTTTTCCTCTTTCTCCCAGATGAAATCAGAATCTCCATCATGTTGAGCATCCACATGTTCAATGACATTTTCAATGGAATAAGTCTCTCCTAAGTCTAAGAATTCATAGAACATACCTTATTCTTCAATGGGTTCTCCACCAACATCATGGGAAAGTGAAAAGGGGGAGTGATCATCTGATGGGTGCCTCATGGATTCAAAAATATTGAAATGGATAGTGATCTCCCTAAACTCCATGGTGAGTGTCCCCTCATGGACACTGATGATGGTCTTGTCCGTCTTCAAGAAAGGTCTCCCCAAAATTATGGGTGATTGTGATGGGATTCTATATTCTTTCATATTGATCATATAGAAGTCAGTTGGGAACAAGAGATCTTTGACTTTCATAAGGATGTCCTCCAAAACTCCTGCAGGGAAATATGTGGATCTATTTGCAAGTTGGACCACCACTCTTGTGGGCTTCAAGTCTCCCATATGAAAAGAAGTGTATACCAAGTGAGTCAATACATTAATTGAAGAACCTAGATCACACAAAGCATTAGTGAAATTTAAATAACCAATGGTTCATGGAATAGAAAACGTCCCTGGATCATGACATTTGGTTGGAAATTGTGGTGTTATAAGGCATGAGACACTTCTTCCCAAGTTGATCCTTTCATTATCTTGAAGTCTACTCTTCTTGGTGCAAAGATCCTTCAAAATTTTAGCATACCTTGTAATTTGTTTGACTTCATCAAGTAGGGGAATATTGATTTCCACTTTCTGGAAGGTGTCCATAATTTCTTTTTGAAGTGCTTCCTCTTGAAATTTCATTGATTCCCTCATACTTGATGGAAATATAGGGGTAAGTCTTTCTTCTCCCTATGTTTCCTTTGAAATGGTTTTTTTCTCTTCTTCCTTGGCCTATAATTCTCCTCCTCCTCTTTCTTCTCTTCTTCACAATTCATTTTCACAGAATTTTCAGATTTTACAACTTCATTCTCCTTCAACTCAGGTGGTCTTGTTTCAGGTACATGGGATGTTGGTGGTGAGAGCTCTTTTCCACTTCTTATTGTTATCAGGCTGACATTATCCTTTGGGTTTGGGATTGTTTGGGAAGGAAGTTTCCCAGGAGTTTTTGTCAGGATTTCAAAAAAACTTCCCACAGTGTTTTCCAGCTTTTCAACCTTATCTGCTAGGCTGTAAAACCTAGATTGTATATGTTCTATAGAAGGTTTTGTACTGGTGGATGGTTGATCATAGGGTCTCGGTAAATTCGGTGGTTAGTGGTATGGAGGCTGGTTATAAGGTTGCTTCTATTGAAATGGTGGTGGGTTTTAGAACTGGTTTTTGTTCGGAGGTCTAGCTTGATTTTGCCAATTTCCAAACCCATAGCGAACATGGTTAGGATCTCTCTGTACTTGATTCTATTGGTACTGACTTGGTTGAAAGGTTTCCACAAAAGTTTCTATTCCCTGTATTTCAACACATTGGTCAGTGAAATGATCAGGTGATGAGCATAAACCACATACCTTAGCTAGTGCTTGTTGGTCGCCCACTTGTTTCAAGGCTATTTGTCTCACCAAACTGGTTAGCTCTTCAATATTAGTTTCTAGTAAGGGTGATGGATGAGAAGTTCATACCTCATGAATACCTCTTTTGGCAGTACATTTTTTACCAAACTATTGTGAGTTTTGAGAAATCTTCTCAATCAAACCTTTGGCTTCTTCTAGTGACTTTTCAGTCAAAGCACCTCCAGATGATGCATCAAGAAGGTTCCTATCATTTTTCAGTAATACTTCATAGAAGAATACAAGAAATTGATGATCCTCAATGGATTTATGTAGGCATCTGGCACATGTCTTTTTAAATCTTTCCCAGTACACGTAAAGGGTTTCTCCGGATAATTGTTTGATATAATAGATCTCCTTTCTGATGCATGTGCTTCTGGAGGTGGGGATGAATCTTTGCATGAAGCATCTGACCAAGTCATTCCAATCATCCAAATATCTAGGTTGTAGTCTATACAACGATTATTTAACATCTCCTTCCAATGAAAATAGGAACGCCTTCCACTTTACTTGTTCCTCAGCTACTCTACGTGGTCTGAAAGTTGAGCAGACATGTGTGAACTCTTTAATATGTTTGTTGGGATCTTCACCTTCCAAGCCATGAAACTTTGGAAGCAATGGAATCAAGTTATGTTTCATATCAAAATCATTTTGTAACACTGTCATGAAAAGTTTATTATTTTGATTAAGGAATTGTAGGGCACACAGGTCTCTAAGGGTTGGGTTTTGATTTCCAGCCATAATGACAGGCTCGGAGTGAACACTTGAAGTTTCACTCAAGTTTTAAGAGAAATTTCTACAAATTGAGATTGTAAATTGAGATTTCTTAACCTATTCAACAAAGTTATTTAAGTTTCAGGATCAATGGGGAAAGGTTCAGTATTTTAGGTTCTAGTCATACAACTTTGGAATTAAAATAAGAAAAGAGAAAAAAAGAGAAACAAAATTGTTGGCACTACCTCCCCGGAAACGGCGCCATGTTTTGACACGTGCCTGTCATGGGGTGTGAAAAAAACAAATAAAACCTAAGTTAAAATGTAGAAAAGTGGGTAACCTAGGTTTTCTCCAAATAGGAGTGCACAATAATTAGGTTTGTCACTTAAATTAAAGAAAGAAGGAGAGGTTCTTTTTGAAATTGTTTGAGTTGAAAAATAAAGCAAGAAATTAAAAATATGTGTTGAACACTAATAGATGAAAATAGTGATGGGGTTAGGGTAGGATCACATTTTTCAATGTCATCATATTCATAAAGATCATTTTCCCTCTCTTCCTATTAAATGACAAATGAAAGACTCCTCGATCGAGTTATCAATCACCTTTGGTTGAAGAAAGAAATAGAAATAACTCCTATGTGCATGGAAGTTCATAAACAATTCCTAAAAAACTAAGGAAAGTCCCGATCAAGAATTTTTTCTCCTTATAAATCTAGAAAAAGTCCACTAATTCCACACATGTGCCAATGATCGCTAGACACTCACCACCTAACACAATCTGCTCGATCGAGACAAATTGCACCAGGCTGAGGGAGATAAAAAGTATTCCACCAAAGCTATTAACGATGAATACACCAAACCCAAAACACAATATCATTAAGAGAATATGGAAACACTGAGAATAGAAGTCATTAAAAAGAAAAATGTAGATTTTTACATTTAATCACAACACTCCGATATTACAAAAATGAAACTCCCCCTTCCCCGATCACTCAAAGGTTTTACCCCTCCATGTGAAGGGTATTAGACTTGAAAGGGGAAGAAAAAAGCATGATGAAACAAAGAAAAGAGAAAATGGAAAATAGAAATAACTTCAAGAACTCAATCCTCCGACACATCCCCTCTTTCACCTTCTTCAACCCCTTTGAATGGAAGTGAACACTCTTATTTATAGGCTTGTGAAGTAGAAAATTTCCCTCCAAAAATTACTCCACCAAAAGTTTGAGTCCGGTCGGAATATTAAATGCTAGAATATCATGAAGTAGTCTTAATAAATGTTGTTCCCCTATTCCTTTTTCATGCTTCCTCAACATATCAGCCAATTTCGACAAGTGTAACAAATTATATCCTCAAATTACTAATGACCACTTTTTCTGCCCGAGGTGACTCTTCAACTTCCTCTTTTTGGTCACATTCCATGAGTGCCTTAATGACTGAATTTCTTCATGAAATTTAATGTAAAATATAATATCGGAGTTCTATTCCTCTTCTAACTGGAATCATATCATATGGACATGTCTAGTCTGAGTTACACCTCATTAATTATGGTGGGGTCTATTCTGTCAACCAGCAAACTATTTCCACTTGATAAATTTTATTGGGCCATTGTGTTTCGAATTGGGCCTTGGTCCAAAAGACATAGTTGAGGCCCACGAGCATATAGAGCCTAAAGAGAAGGAATCACACATTTTGGATAACAAATTTAAAATATATACCTAAAATACAGAAGCTCCACTATACTATTAAATTTCCAGAATTAACCAATTTCCACAATTAAGCCCATAATTCACTGAAACACTAAAATGATACAAATCAGATCAAATTGATTAATTAGTAGGGGTTAAATCATTAAAAAACATATGAAAAATAATGAAAATAATATATCTATCAAAGTATCATGATGATCACTTTATCATATCATTTTATTTTATTTTTTGAATTTTAATTATATTTTTTTTAATTTTTACAAGGGAAATTCACCTACCCCCCTCTTTCTATATTTACCTAGGAAAATAATTGGTATTAGAGACAAAAATATAATATTAACCCATTTTAAGAGAATTTTTATCTAATATGGAATCTAACTCTTATTCACATTCTCCTATATTTTATTGCGTGGATTATTCCTAATAGAAAAATCATATGTCATCTTTTATTATCACTATAGGTTACCCTATCTATAAAATGTTTATGCATGAATATACTCCTAAATAATAACTAGAAGATAATTGGAAACCAAATAATATTAAATCCTTTGAGATTAATAAAAAATCATGAATTCCCTATATTGTGGTCTTGATCAAAATGAATTTAATCATGTTTCAACATGGAAAGAATTCCCATGAAATATAGAAATTTATAGAAGTAACTCATGAAGGAACCAAATAATTTAAATATAATAGATTAGAAATGTATGGGTATGATTTTTAAATCTTTTCTATGCATCCAAATAAATTTATTACAAGTATGTTTACATGCTTTACTGATATATTAAATGGTCAAAAATCTCTTGGGAATGATTTGTATAAAAAATCATTAGTGAAGAATATTATTAGGGTTTTACCATGATTTTGGGATCCTAAAGTAATGGTTATACATAAAGTGATGGATATAAAGAAAATGGTAGTCAATGATATCATCGGATCTCTAATGACGTGTAAAATCATGATGAAGCATAAAGCTATAAAAGAAGATTTTAATGCCAAAGAATCCAAAAAGAATATTTATTTCAAATCCATCGATGATGATGATTCATTTGATAATGAATATAAAGTTGAAAATTTTTCTAATAAGTTGAAAAAAAACTCATCAAAAAGAATAAATCTACTTATTATGTCAACAATGAAAAGAAATATGGAATACAAGTGACATGCTATGAATGCAACAAGAAGGGAAATATCAGTCCAAAAAGTTTTAATATATAAAAAGAATATGAAAATGAAAAAACAGGGTAATAAGCCTCTTAAAGTCTCAAAATAAAGAGCTAGTGAAATCTCCCTTGACTCAACCACCTCAAGAAACTCACTTATAAAATGCCTCATGGAACCTCTCAATGTAGGTGATTATGTCAGTTCTTTTATTTCTATTTCTTCCTATCACTCTCCTTCTCATTCCCCTTCTTATTCTCATTCATCATCATCTTCTTTCTCTTCTAGTAAACTAAAAGAACTTGATAATTTCTATGAATAACTCATTTTTAAATGAAAAAAATCAAGAAATAAAAAAATATATTAATAAAAAAGATCAAATTTTTAATAATTAGGAACTTTTATATAAAGAAAATGAATATTTGGTTTTGAAATTGAATAACCAACCTAAAATTTAGAATTTATAATCCTAAATAAAATTTATTAAAAATACTCTTGGTCAATTCTTTCATGGTTATCAATATCATAATATGATTTTGGGTTCTCAATATAACACCAAAACTAATTCTGGATTTGTGTTCTCAAACTCAAATAATATTTCTCAAAGAAACACTTTTGTAATAGGATGTTCCCAAAAACAATTTATAATTATTTTTTGAAATTTGGGCATTTCATTTATGAGTGTGGCTAAAAAATTGCAATATATAAGATCCTAAAATATGTTCATCTTTATTTCCATGTTTCTAATAGAAAAAATCATACTAAACAATTTTTGGTTCAAAAATACTTATGAGCTAATATTGTCAAACCCAAGTCTACATGGGTACCAAAAATAACTCACATTTGATATTTTATAGTAATACACCCCTAAGATTCTTTTTCATATCATATTTTGGATTCTCATCAATTGTATTAATCAACTATAAAGTATTTTGAGGATGGTTCAACAAGCTTGAAAGTGTTTCTTTCTCTTTTTATTTTTTCTATTTATTAATAAAAACTGACTAATTGATGATGGGGGAGTAATATAATAATGATTTATTATCTCTATTTATAAATTATTTTATATTTTATGTTTATATCATTTAAGTTTTTTATATTTTATTCATAATATTATAAAATTTGATATGAATATAGACCATGTACTTTATTATCATATCATTTTTCTATTTAATATCTTAACATTTATTTGAATGTCTTATCTTATAGAATGGTTTAAATTATACTTTCTTAAAGTTTCTTTCAAATATTTTTGTGACCCCTATTTTTAAATTTTTTACATAGGGGAGTTCACCATTTTAAAAAAAATTACCTTTGTTTTTAAATTGATTTTTTAAATAGATCTTTAAATATTTTTAAAGTATTTATTTACTTTACTCGTATTGATATCTGGTATTTATTGTTTTACTTATTAACCATTGATGTCCTTTATTATTATTTAATTCTAGAAATTATTGATATATATTTTAAAATTACCTTTTGAATATATTGGTTTGTTTAACTCTCTCATGGTGAAGTTTTCATTTCCTTTTATAATGCACCAATAAAGGGTGAGTTGACATTGTTATTAATCAGATGGAAAATTATGGGTACACTTTTAACATGGGGGAAAGGTTCTTGGTTTCAAATTCATACCTATATCTTATTTTTCCTTTTTGAACTTATTTTTAGACCTTTTTTACTCTCTCACTCTCATCTATATACTTCCATGTATGTTCATGCTCATATTTGGAAACAAAATAGAAAGGTACACTTTCATATTCAAAGGTTTATTTTTGGAAAATAGAGAATTTGGTTTAAAAAAAATTATTTTCCTTTTCAAATTATTTTTCAATTATTTCTTGTTTTTTTTTCAATTTATTTTTCAATTTTTTATTGTTTAATTTTATTTTTAAAATCTCTTTTTCCTCTCCTTATATTTAATTGAAATCTTATCATTTATTTTTTTCTTGAAATTTAATCTCATATTTCTCTTTGAAATTTTTTAAAAATTCACCCCTTCTTTAAATTTAAATCTTATAATTTCTTTTAAAACATTGATATTGAATATTTTTTTATAGTAGGACATTTTGATGTTATTTTGAATATCATTAAAAGGTGAAGTTTTATTTAATTTTATTCTTTGTGAAAAAAATTACATATATCATTTTATTTATTATTAATTTATTATTGTTTATATTTTTGATAATCCCAAAGGGGGGAGTGTTGAAATATTTACTCTTATTTACACTTGATATATTATTTTATTTTAAGTGTTTTTTATCTTCAAAATGGGGGAAATTGTTGTGAATATCTCTCTATCAAATGATTTCATTATCTCAAAAACTCAATTATGTGTCTAATAGTTTCATTTGAGTGGATGTCAAAAACTATTATTGAATCTCATATTAAAGTGTTGATTAACCATATAAAGGATTTTTTTGAATTCTTGGAAGATCATGTTAATCTTTGATGAATTAAATGAATTATTTTGGAAGGTCATTAAAGATATTTTTAAAGTTGTAATGAATGTTCCAATCTCATGAAGAGAATTTACTTCATCAAATAGAGTAAATAGATGGAACCATGATGGTCCATCTCAACTTTATGAAACTACTGGTTGTACTTGCTAGTCAATGCCATGTGGATAGAAACACTAGTGTTACAGTTGGCCCACCAGCAACCCAGTGGAGGTCCAGCAACCATATAGTGGATGCAGATAGAACTAGTGAACTTAAAATAGGTCTTTTGGCCAACATTTAGATAGTAACAACAATCTTATGGCTTCTGAGAAGAAGGTTCAAGCTTCGGAAATCCCACTAGGTAGACAGTGAGGTCAACCAACTTGCCAGTTTTGTTCAAAAGGCATGTAAAAGTTCTAACTTTTGGTAAACCCTGCGTCTCTTAATTAGAATTTGGCATGCCTTTATGATTAAGATTGATTCCATAATTTTCAATGGAATATTAGATTATATAAATAGGGGACCTTGGAGTCTTAGATGAATATCAATCAATTGATGAAAGTATTATCACACCAACAATGAAGATCTAGTAATTTCTCTACAATCTCAAAGTTTTATCAAGATCCATCTATAATTACTCATCAATTTATTAGGATATCATCTTCCTTGATCACTCTTCTATCATATTTATTGTAAAAATTTATAAGATAGATTAGGGAGAGTCTTTGTAATGGGTTTCTATCAAATAAAATCTTATTCTTCTCATCTACGTCTATAATTGGTTCTCACTACAAAAAAAGTGTGGTATGGGTTCCTTGAATGTTTATAAAGTTCAAAAGGGTGATAATAACCATAATAGTAAGGTATGAGTTTTCTGTTCACCACTAAGATCAAGGTAGAAATAACACAAACCTCTCAACCTAAGGGGAGGAAATATAAGGGCTCACATTGAGCTATTTTTGAACTCCTTTATCAAATTTTGTTTTCTTATTATTTTATTTTATACATCAATTATTTATTTTTCACTTCACATCAAACTCAATATGCATAATTTCATAAATTAGATACATCCATTTTTATTTTTAATACTCACTTAATATATATTTAAATAAACATTATAATACATATCAAAATTATTGCTTTATCATACCATTTTATTTTAGTTTTAAATTTTATTTTTTCATTTGTTTTAATTTTAAAAAAGGTAATCCCCCCCCCCCACTCTTTCTATCTTTACATGGGACAATATTCTTTTGTTCCATTGAAAATGCTTGAATTCCAAGGAGAAGAATCTTTTCTAGAGAGGATGAACTTTGGTCAAATATTATACGGTACTTGACCATCAGGAATAGGGAAACAGGTAATTTATATTTCCCTAATACCACATAAATTTTAAGTGCTTATGTGAATGAGTAAAGTCCATGAAGGTTATATGAGTTTAAAGATGTAATCCGTACAATATTTATGTGGTAATCCCTTTATGCATAAATTACATGGGATAAGAATAGGGGAAATCAGAAAGGGTTTACATAGACCATAATGTAAAAATATTATATAGGAAAGGTATGATTACAAATAAGTTACAAGGGATACCCCCTCCCCCCCCCCCCCCCACACACACACACACACTCATTCAGACTTAAATTTAAAGTTTACCTAATGTAATTCTTCACCAAAGACTTTATCATCTATTTTTTCTCAAAAAAATGCAATTTCTTGAACTTCATGCCTCTGGAAATCACTTTGTGAGTTCAAATGTGTGTTTGTGATTATTTATAAGTAAAACCACTTAAATACTTCCCTGAAAATTTTAGAATTTTCACCACATGAGATATTTCATGGTCGCATAAGAATCTTTTTTTGGTTCCACAAAAAAGGATGCAATTTTAAAGAAGATCTTCGACCACATGAGAATAATGTCTACCCAATGTAAATGATGAGGACTCAAAACTGATTCAAGAAGCTTTATGGAAATCACATCATCTATCCATGAATGATGAGTCACTCATATAAATAGTGTGTGACCACAAAAAGAGACTTATCATATCCCCCACAAACACTGTATACCCCACATAAATTTTTCATAGTCTACATGATTTTTATGTGGTTCTATATCCTTTTTATATAGGATTACTTATATACATTTTCTTTCTTTATGGTCTTCATTGTAAATGTTTTACCACTTATTCGGACATCTACACACACACACACACACATATATATATAAGTGTGTGTGCATGTGTTAATATATATATTAACAACTATAATTTATTACATATAAATAATTAATTATTTATTACTTATCATTTATATATGTTTGTTTTTGTATATAATAATTAAGTATTTATAATTACTAATTACTAATTATATAAAATTTTATTATCAATAATTATTTACTTATTTTATAATGCTACTAATTTAATTCATTTAGCAAAAAAATTAAAAAAAAAACTACTAAATAAAAATATTATAAGATTTTTTAAAAAAATATCATTAAAATTAAATTATAAAATTAATTTAAACATTTAAAATTTATTTAAAACATTAATAAAAAATAACTTCTAAATGGAAGTGATTATAAAAAAACTCTACCATTTAGTGAATAGTTTTAAAAAATGCCACTAAAGATTAAAAAAATGAATATTTAGTTGTAATTTTGAAAACCACCACTTAATGCCTATTTTTTATAGTGGAATTATGATATAATATAAATATCATGGTGAAAAGTCTTACTTTACACCAAATTAAAACATCTAATTATCACACAAACCTTAATACCATAATGTGCATCCATGTAACCATATTCTAAAAACATTTATTCACCACACATCATAGACTTCTGTTATGACATAGGTCACAAATCACTACATCATAGAATAGTACTATGATGTTGAATTCAAAATTCAACCAATATTCAGAAAACCATTTTTTATTTCTTTCCATTATGGTGTAAATTCCTAAATAATAATAAATAGAGTTTCCCCAATTCTAAAACTTTTAATTATACATGACAAGAATCATGGCATGGTATTAAGTCACTATGACAAAATACTTACTTTAGAAACTAACATAAGACTCAATACTAATACCATGGTGTAACCAAAATAATTGTGGTTTTTTTCTATCTTTACCAAATTAGCTTCCATACTTTAGAAATATTCTTCAATAATTTTTTCACTTCCTCCACTACCAAGATAGTCTATAATGATCATCTACAAGAAATCAAATAAATCATTAGTGTTAGTTCATAAATATTCTCTCTTCAAGATATCTTTACTTCTCAGGAACATGTGTTATCTTTTCTTCTTAAGGTCATGTACTTATCAAAACCATTAACACTTCTGAAGTATTCACTTTCCATGATTTTCTATAGACTCTATAATCACTATATTGAATTTAATACAAGATATATTAAATCTATATATTTTATTTTCATGTATCTCTATCACATGAATCTTTAGGCATCATTGCTATGTAACTCCTTATTCGCCTCTTTGACCAAGGACTTCCCCATATATTTCTCTAACTCTCTATTTTATATGAATCCTATCGCACACATCTTAAACCAAGACTCATTAATCTTTTTTTTCTTTATATATATATTTTTTTCATATATACATGTGCTCTTATTGAATAATTTCTTTCCAAATTTATTTTTATATTTTACTTTGTTTATCTTCTCATAATAGTTTTTCAATGTATAACATATGATTGAAAAAAAATCATTGAAAACTGAATATTTATTGAAACATCCACCACTATCTTAGAATAAACTTTTATATCATCAATTAATATTATAAAAATCATCAATATATGGATAAAATACTCTATGCAGGGGGCCATATATACAAATGGTTTATTTGTAACTCCAAATTGAATTACTAAAAAATTTAAATGATCATAACACCATTGAAAATTTTTCTTATAGATGTCTTAATATTTAACACTTATCTCATTATATCTAGATTTTAAACTAATATTAAAAAACAATATTCTCCTTTAAACTAATAAAAAACATCTATATTAGGAAAATGGTAGTGAATCTTCACCATCACCTGGTTAAACCTTTGGTAGTATATATATAACATCAATATTTCATCAACCTTATATAATAACAACATGGGTGTGGTCCATTGTGAAACACTATATGGAATAAAACTTCACAGAAAAAATCCATCAATTTAAATTCTCAACTCTTGAAGCTCTATAAGTGTCATAGAATTATATATCATAGAAATTTAGGAAACAATTGGTATAACTCTGTCATAAAATCAATATCTATCCTCAAAGGAAAATTGATAACTTCCCCCGAAAAATCATTGGAATGATCTCTCACACCTCTATGAATCTTCTCCATGTTTACCTCAACTTCAAAAAACATAAAATTATATAGCTAATATGTAATAAGTTATATCTCAATTTGTCTCTACTCTAAATTTAAATATCATGGCTCAATAAACATCACATAATCTCTATTCAAGTTAGATAAAATCACCCTTAATTAATAGAAATCAACATAAAATTTTATAGTGGATAACCAATTCATTATACTGATAAAATCATATTAAATCATCTATAACAAGACTTGTTTCGATGAAAATCAATCTTATACCACAACTAGATCACAAAAACACACCTTAAACAACCTTATTCGGCCTCCCACTAGATTAGTTAACTCCAATTGCCACTAAATCTTATCTATAATAAGTTTTAACCTAAAGGTTCTAGTATACCATATAAAGATGATCCTTCCTGAGTATCAATTCATTCATGTAATTCATGGATACCCTAGGAGTAATGAGTATTTCAGCTTCTTCTTTTTGATCTCAATCAAGCTCAAGTGAAGCTTAAATAGGCTAAATAATCAAGGTGTAAGGTATACTTTTTATTATTTGTTTTATTATTCCTTCCAAATGTATATATAGGTTAAGGGGGGTTTTAGTTTTAGTGTTTTTCTTTCACTACAATTGGATGAAATCCAACCCTTTAAAACCATTTTGTGGAATCATAAAAGATCTATCAATATTTTTTCATTTTCAAAAAAAACTAGAAAAAATAGTTTTTCAAGCAACAAGGCATAGTCTGGTGAAAAATGTATATTTTGTTCTTTTTTTAAGGACTATAGAATAATCATTATTAGAAATTGGTTTTTATGCTCTCACTTTAGTAATAACATGGTATAGACAATGAAAAACGATAATTATAGGGGAAATTCAAAATTAATGAAAAACAAAATAACATTTTTCAATCTTGCTATATTATGGTCATCTAATATTTGTGTCATGGTTAGTATCAACCATAAAGATCGGCCACACCATAGTGGATTTTTTCAAGATGTTTTGGACTTATGAATTACTATAAAAAAATTACTCAGAATGCATTACTCAAAACTCATTTTCTATTTAGAACATCATTAATAAAACAACTACCACCCTAAAATACCATCCAAAAATAGAAAGTTTAAACTGAAATAGTTACCTAAAATGGCATGGTCAGTTTCCTTGGATAACCCAAAAAAGGATTCTTAAAAATAGTTATTTTTTTGTTTTTTATGGAATAGAATTATAGAGGATCTCCATAACTTGGTCAGGGATACCATGGTATAGTATAACATGAAATAGAATGGACTATGTCATGGTCTAATCTGTTTTAGTATAATTTTAAAGATTTTTTTTGTTAAAATTATCAAAAATCATTATCGATGTAGGCCTACACCAAATATAAGGGGTGCTTTAAACCATTACAAAAAAATGGTAGATATAATCTAGGTTTAAAGTGGAATTTATATGGTTAAAATAAGGTGAAATATAAAAGTGTTTTTATTAGTTTATGATTATATCATAAATGTGAATATAAAATGTTTATATTATTAGCCTTATTTGAAAAATATGTGATTTATATAAATAGTTTCATAATTTATGAAATTTTTAATATTGGTAGAAAATGTTTTTCATAAATTTCACAAATTTATAAAATATGAAATATTTTAGATTAAAACAATGTAAAATAAATATGGAAAGAATATATTGAAATGTTAATTCATGAATAGTAGTGTCTAAATTATAAAGGGCTTATAATTTGTTTATAAATTATTCATAAAGGTTTATCTCATGTATAAATTCATAAATTATTCATTAACTATTATTATTCCCTTACTTATTATTCATGAATAAAAATGTTATATTGTGAATATATATGTATAATTTAGTTTAAAGAGTTAAAATACTTCATTAAATTTTCATACATTAATTTAAGGAGTTACATGCTATGTATGTTAATTGATTTAGTTTTCTTCTACCATGACTTGGGATTGTATTAAGTTATGATATTGAATTAAGAATTTAATTATAGTTTATACATATTAGGTGTTAAAATTGTGATGGAATTAAAGTTTCTCATAATTAAAGAACTATGGGCAAAGGGACTTTGGTTCAGATTGATCACTGTCCTAGGAGCTTAGGATATATCTAAAAAGGTGAGGGTTGGATACCTATCGATCCATACTTACTCTTGTGGTGATTTTTGATTTTATATTTTTTTAATACTTTACATGAAAATTTTTCATGTACCTTATTGATAGGATGTATTTAGATATGTGTGAATAAATTTGGTTTTTAATTTAGGTTGTAAACACAATTTATGAGTTGTGTAAATAGTTACATATCAATATGGTTTAAATATATTAATTTTATGTAAGGAATGTATATTCTAAACTAAATAATTATAATGATGAATACATTTGATGGAAATACATGTGATAAAATTGTAAGATTAAATCCCCTTTAAAAAATAAAAAATTTCAGATTCCTTCTAAAGAAAACACTTTTCAGGACCATAATCATATGACCAGATAGTTTCAATCCAGATATGGTTACCAATAAATTATATTATATAAGAAAATAATGTAATTGGGTGACCCTAAGATTTAGGTACCTCATATTTGAAATTTTTTTGGGGGTTATACTTAGCTGGGAAACCCTTAGTAAGGATGTTAGACGAGTGGAGTTGATTTTATCCATATAAAGGATTAGGAAAGAAGTTTTCCACTCAACCATCCAAGAGTCATATATGATATGATTATCGTGATGGATTAAATAAATTGATAAGTAGTGATATGAATTCTAAATTGGACTCATTAATAATTAAAATATTTATTAAAGATGTTCTCTAAATCCATATCATGGTGTAAAATATATGGCATGTCATAATGTATAACATGCATGTAAACCTAGGAATAAAATTTTATATGTTATCTGAATATAATATTGCTAAAACCTAATCCATACATATTGAATGACTTAGTTATACCCTACAATTCAACAATTATATGAATGATAATCATTCTATAAGATCATCCATCTAAGATATCATTAAACTAAGTGTTTCATAAAATGAATTATTGGGAAAGTAAGTGGTCAAAAGTTACAAAGAGTTTGTGACCAGTGCCATTTTATTTTTATTTTCATATTGTATGGGTAAATACATTCATTATTAAGAATCTATTAAGGAAAGTATATAAGGAGTATTATACCATGAACATGGTTACTCGATCTAGTACTAGACTTCTGGACAAATCATTTTCTCTATGTGATCTCTCTTTTTCCTTCCTCTATTTAAATTTAAGATACTAGAATATCATGTATAGAAGGTGATTCATTCCCATATAATGGTTGATTCATCTCTAACCCATGGCTACACCATAAAGTATGGATTTCATTGGTTACTTATAAGGTATCTTCATCAAGCATATGGGATGAATATGGTAGTGGAGGCTATTAAATATAAGGTACAAAAAAATATTTTAATTTCATACATAAAATGAAATGTGGCTTGTTTAATGATGTTAGATATATTTTTTCATGATAGGAACATTTTTTATGATATGTGATATCATAGGAAATGATCCAATGTAAATCCTTCATTTTCATTGTATCATAGTGCATTATATGGTAATTTTTATAGTATTATGTCATTGATTTTTGTGACAAAACAACATATCACATCATTAATATGGTATTATTGATGTCATAAAAATTGGATCCCACTTCCTCTAAGTTAATACTACACAAAGTTATATCATAGGATGTGATGGCTAAGAGTACGAGATGAATTGGATTTTTCTGATGTGAGCATTGATTATAAGGCATCCATGTGTATGAGATGTGTTGGGTTATTATGAAGTCAGCATTGATCGTAATCCTACAATAGCATGTTCCACATTATTTAATCCTACAAAAAGGTTGTGTTGTGTGTTTAATCTTATAAAAACATCATCCATGCAAGATTATCCTTGTGTAGGGTCAATCGTAAGTTGTGATTGGAAGTGTGTTGGGTTAATAGTACATAATCCATTCTGGGTTAGGATTATTCCTACATAGAAACCTATCAAAAATCATGCCTTATATATTATAATATATGATAAATAGCACCTATATTGTTAACAATTTTCATTCTTATTTATATATTTAAATGCAATTTACATAAAAAACTGATTCTTCTATATTTCAATATATAATTGGTATAAATTGCTTATAATTTTTTTATAAATAATATAAAAAAATTATTCTTGTATATTTATCTAATTTAAAAAAAATATTTATTTATTAATTATAAAATTTTAATATTTAATTTTTAAATGTTTATGAAACATTTAAAAAATAAATATCCCATAATAATAATTATTAATATTTAAATACCTTTTCCTAAATTTTGTCGCATTGATTATATTTTCGGTGTAAAAGGTTTATATGGAAATTGTTATATTAATTTTTAAAGTGTTTCTAAATTACAAAAATAAGTCAAAATATAAATGAGTTTATATTTATTATTATGAGTTATTCATAATAATTATTTTTAAATGTTCAAATTAAATACCTTACTTGAGAAATAATTTAGTGCATATCAGATGGGGTTTTCATAATTGATTTGTTCAAAGTTTAAATATTATTAAATATGTGATATTTAGATTATGTAAATTGTTCACATAAAAGACTTGGAATATAAAATGTTTATACTTCATATAATATCATATATTTAAATTAAATGGCATATAATGAATAATATGAATGTAGTTTGGGTGAAGCTTGAGTGGTAAAACCAGTAAACCTACATCCAAAAGACTAGGGTTTGAATCTTGGAAATCCCCTTGAGGGATTTACGATGTTGGTGGTGATGCGGGAATGATGTGGGTAGGCGATGATGCAAACATGACGTAGGAAGGTGATGATGTAGACATGACACAAGCCTCATGACACAAGAAATATGATGTAGGCATGAAGCTACACTAGGCCTTCATGTCATGTTCGTGGGCCACTTGGCCTTGGGCCTACAGGAAATGTAATGGGTCTCCCTATACCAAGATAAAAATAGGTCTTTACTTTCATAATAAAAATAGGATTCGGCCCCAACTTTAAAATAAAAATAAAAAATAATATGAAAAGTTCATAATAGAGATAAATATAAAGTGTTTGTGTTTATTTAATTATATAATTTCTATAATGCATGGAAATTTTATAAAATGTTAATAATTTCTTTATTTATGAATTGTTCATAAATTTTATATGTTTATATCATGTTTAAATTTATAAATTGTTCATTTATATATTTTATTCCTTATTTACTCATATATATAATTATTATTGTATTAATAGAATTATGATTTATTTTAAATGGTTAAACTAATTCTAAATTGTTATACATGTATCTAAGGAGTTACATGATAAGTATGATATTTTATTTAGTTTTATTATACAATGAATGTTTCTTGTACTATGTCATGATATTGAATTTAAAAATGATAATTATAGTTTATACATATTAGGTGTTAGAATTATAATGTAATTGAAATATCTCTTGAGTAAAGTGTCCATGGGTATAGTGGATTTGGTTTAGACTTCTCACTGTCTTCGAGGTTTATGATTTGTTTAAAAAATTGGGGGCTAGATATTTGTCACTCCAAGCTTACTCTTATGAGAATTGTTGATTTTAAATTATTCTAATACTTTAAATGAATGAGTTTCATGTATCTTTTTTATGGGATTCATTTGGATTTGTATAAATATAGTTGGATTTTAATTTTGGTTAATAACATAGGTTATAGGTTGTCTAAAGAGTTACACATAAATATAGTTTGTACATACTGATTTGGTAGAAGGAATTTGATTTCAAACTAAATCATTAGAAGCAACAATACATATAAAGTTAATAAAATGAGCTATGATTGTGAGAATAAATCTCCTTTAAAATATGAAGCGTCATATTCCTTCTAAAGTGAACACTTTTCAAGATTTTTTTTATCAAACTAGGTAGGATCATGATAATTTTGGTGCTCGTGGATTATATTTTATAATTAAGGTAATAAATAAGGTGACCCTAAGAGTTAGTAAACTTGTTCTTGGTTTCTAATTTTTGTTACACCTATCTAGGAAAACCTTGGGAAGTATACCAGCAAACTTTTATTGAGTTTATTCAGATTATTTATTAGACAAATATGTTTCTACTCAAACATAAAAGTTTCATATATGATATTATTGGAATAATAGACTACTTAAATAGTTAAATGGTGTAGTTCATGCCAGAGTGGGGTTATTTTCTTAATGAAATATGGATCTTGGACCACTAGTGTATATGATGGATTTTAAAAGGTATTATCATTTTATTGGGGGCACATTTAATAAAATCCCTTATTTAATGATCATAAAACATGATACTCATCTAATAAATCTTATGTTATAGATAAATATCATCATCTTCATAAAATATAAATTTTATATCTACCCTAAAAAGGATAAGCTTCATGTAAACAACATATTATACTAGGATAGAAACTAAAGAGTCATTCTTAAATAAAATAAAATTAATGAGTTAGAGTAAACCCTTCCTATATAACCAATTATTAAAGTTGTTCAATAAGGGAATATAGATTATTATAATAATAATATAATGATTCAATTTAGGTTTAAAATGTAGTAGATGGTAAATGGTATAAGGAACTTCATTCTCTATTAGTATAATCAATTTTATTGGGTATGGATTGGACAAAATGGAGGTTTCCTTCAAGATTATTCTATCTTTGAAATTAATTTTTTTTTATTTTTTTAAAATGTTTAAACAATTTGAATGAGGTAAATAAATGTTTACCCTATTTTCTCAAAGTATATAGGACAGATGAATTGGGAATTATATGTACAGGTTCTAATTCTGTATTGATAATAAAAATGTGTAAAATTTCAAACCATAAAAATAAAATTTAGTTGTATAATCCAATAATATTTCTTCCAATAGACAATCTAGGTCATAGAAACTTAAAGGTAATGTTAAGACTAAAGGATATTATTTCCTTATGATGGAATTGTCTAGGATACCTTAAGGGGTATATATAAACTCTATGAAATTTCTATATCATTAATATTTGTTATAGAAACCAATTCTTTAATTTTGAAAGGTATCTAATATCAAATGTATACATTAAAAATATAATAAGTTACTGTAAATTCAAAAATAATGAAATAATTGATAAATAATGTAGTTTTTACTAAATTGGTGAAGTAAAGGATTGTTAAATAATAATTTTTAATACAAAGGAATATATCAATCTAAAATGGATCTAAAAACATGATGAGTATAATTATATAATTTCACTTATATGATATGAGAGTTTTCTATTAGCAAAGAGTTGTTATGATCAATATGTGATAAAGGATTTAATACACATGGTTTATGATTTATCAGATTCTATAACATGGTTTGAAAGAAACACAAGGATAAATTTTTTTTTATTATAGATAAAAGTGTTTACCTGATATATTAATTAAAATATGTGTAAAAGAGTTATCACCACCCGACTGTAGAATATTTTAAAGAATAAAATATTATTTTTAGAACATTTATTTAAACACATAGAATACCATATATTATGTTGATGCTAAATTTTATTTTTTAAATATTATCACCAAAGTAAATTAGTTTTATTTTCTAAACATAAATTTTTTGTGTATTTTATCATGATATTATAAAGATAATATAGTTTATAATAGGATAGTGGGAGTATGTTTTGGATATAGACATGTTCAATGATAAAAAATAAAATATTATCCTAGTCAGTATTCAAATTGAATATCATTCAATATCCTAAAATAGTTTGGGGTTTGATGGTACAAAAAAAATAATGAGTTATAGTTAGTTACTGAAGGAAGATAATATCACTTTATATCATAAAGGAGTTTACGATGTGTTTGTAAGGAAATAATGTAAAGTGTTTCATTTGTTACCAATATGATATCAATGAAATAGTTTAATGGATTGAATCCAAAAGGATGATGATGATGATGGACTTATAAGGAGTTATTAGTATACAATAGGAATTATTAACATTTTAAAATGTGATATTTTTAAATAAATGAGTTTGAATATTGTTCTCAAAGAGTTGAACATTAGGAATTTAATTCCTAAGTCTCACCATTATTCGAACTAGATTTATTTATATATATTACCCATTAATAAGACAGTGGGAGGTTTTTCTATATGTTCACATATAGATTTGGTAGGAATTATATAGAGATATAACGAGTTTAGCAAAACCCTAAAATTATAATAAACATAAAGTTGTTAGGACAGTCTATCATATGTGATATGATGATACAAATTCTTATGTATAGTTTTTATTAAGTATTAATAAAATATTTTAATTGTAACATGTTATAAAAAAGTAATAATCCAAATTATCTTCCTTAATGTTGGATATATATATATATCATGATTTTAAATGATAATTAACCTCTAAAATTATGAATTTGAGTTACCCCTAACCAAAAAAAATATATGAGAGTTATCCCTAACTGATTTTTATCATGGGGTGTTATATGATGTGATACAAGTTGAATTTGATGATAGCTTTTCAAAAGTGTTTTAGAAGATATCCAAAAGGTTGTTTGGATATTATTTCATGGTTTTTTATATATAATTTGATATAAACTTAAATGGAATAAAGTTTATAGTTTTTTATTTTAAATGGGATATTATTAGATATGTTCCATAAATATATATTTTCGTGTATGATATATGGAATTTAATAATGTATAACATTCATGTAAACTTCGGAATATAGTTTCATAAGATATATAAATATTTTATTATTGATGCTTGTTCCATCCATATTGTATGTCTTGGTTTCACCCTACAATTCAATCAGCAACTGAATGATAATTGTTCAAGATGATATTCTATATAAGGTATCATTAAACTAAGCATTTTATAAGATAAAACATTGGGATAGCAGGGGATGATGGTTACAAAGATTTTTTAACCATTTCTATTAGCTCATTAATTTTATGAGGAGTTTTATACCATGTATATGGTTTCTCAATGAAGTCCTAATCTTTTGGAAGAATATTTTTCTCCCCGTGGTCTTTTTACCATCTTTCTATTTTTCCATTTTAGATATTATAATATCATGGATATAATGTAATTCCTTCCTATATAATTTATGATATAGCTTTAAACTATAGATATACCATGAAGGAAGGAGTGGGTTGGATACCTCTAAGAGATCATAATCAAGCATCTAGGATGGAGACAGTAATATAGGATCTATAATGTAAGGTATAAAAAACTATTATTCATTATATATATATAAATATTTAGATTTATAACATAGTATATTTTTTTAAGGTTTATAATTTCATCTGTTAGGATTAAAAAGTGTTATTTATTCCTAAAAAACCTTTCAATGTGGATCTTATCCTACTGTTGGATATGTTTGATTTAAAGGGGTTCATTATTTTAGTGGAATAAAATTAAATAAAATTCCTTATTAATTTAATGTAAAATGTGCTACTCATATATTAAAACATCATATTATAGACAAAATTTCATTGTCATCATCTTTCATGACTCTAAGGTTAATCCTAGATAAATGAGAAGATTAACAAAATAATCTCACTTAACTGGTTGTAACAACCCAAGTAATGTTAATATAAATCATTTTCATGTATTATTAATATTAATTAATTATATTTTATAGATTTATATCCATTATAATAATATTAGGTAGTTTTTTAGTATAAATGGAAAACCATTATTTCAAACCAAATTGGATTTTCATGTATTATGTGGTTTTATTTAAAATGTTTATTTTTAAATTATAGAATTTTAATTTGAAAAAATGAGATTCATTTTTAAATTCATCATTTAAAAATTATAAAATGATGATTTTTTAAAAAATTTCTTAAAAAATTTATATTTGAATGAATAGCGAAATATTGATTTTTATTGAAAACTATCTTTTCATTTCAATAATTTACAATGCTAAATTTTATTTTAAAATAGTTTAAAAGAAAAATTAGTTCAAATATATTATTAATAATCCAATTATGTTCTTTGGAATTAATTTTATACTTTAATTTATTATAAAAACATTTTTATACGTAAAAATACATTTTTCTGAAAAACCATTTTTCATCAAATTTTGCGGGTTTAATTTTAAATTAAATTCAACCAATTTTGTAAATTTAATTTTATAAAATGGATTAAATATTTTTAATCATAATAATTAAAATTATTTAATAAGTTCAACTTAATTTTTTTGTCATAATGAATAGTAAAATAGTAAAAATTGGTTGACATGGTTAAGGATAAAACAGGTTTACTAAGGGGTTAAACTGAACTGTTAAGGGTTAAAATGACCTATAAACTTGTCTAAATTCTATTTTATGGACATATTTATACCCTGTACCATATAATATTCATAAATGGTATATTTTGGAACCATTTTTCTTGAAAAATAAATTATTATAATTTATTCTTTTAAAAAAATTCAAGTGTGTCCTCTCCCCCACTTATAAAAGGAAATCCCTCTCTTCTCTCCTACACACTTCATAAATCATTTGGTTCAAAACATACCTACCAAATAAATTAATTACATCTATTACCACATTCAATATACCCAGGTTTGATTATAAAACCAACCTAGGAAGGATTTAGGTATAACCCAAAAGAGTTTGTCTGATGAAGAGTCATAGTTCTTAACTGAGCGTTTTTATTTATTTTTTATTGTACCTCATTCTGATATTATTAAAACATGATAAAATAATAATATTAGTATCTAAAATATAGTTATTTTTTTATGATAATGTAATAACCTATATCCATCTCCCTTTTCCATCAAACGGGAAACGAAACCATTGTTTGTGTGCATTGTGGACTACCGCCTCACGAATCAATGTAATTCATTTTTCATAACCGATGATCATGGATCTTTAAAGTGTTGGATTTTATAGATATATATTATATTCATGATTTATTTATCATTACATAAAAATAATATCTTATTTATTACCTTTACATTCATTGAAAATTAATAACTTCGTTCGTGCGTACATGTGGATTACCAACTCTATGAGGCGATGTGATTTTTTTTTGTGACCACATTACATGGATAGTATATATAAGGTAATTTAAACAAAAAATATTATTTTTATAATATAATAAAAATTCTATAATTATAAATTGATATTTACCTTCTTTCCCTCACGCTCTTTGAAAAATTAAAGCATTACTCATGCATCTGTACGGCATACTGTCTCCATGGTTGTAATGTAATTCATTTTTTATAACCATATTTCATCATTAGTTTTAAAAGAATAACTAATTTATAAAAATGATAATTATTTCATAATTATTATTTTTAAGATGAAGGAATAATGACCTCTTTGACCATAGTAAACATACCAAATAGATTTTGGAAATATGAGCTAAATATCATCAAAACATCTAACGTGAACTTAATTGATTAAGTAATTATATATAACATGGTAATAAATAAAGTATAAGGAATAATAAACTTGAAAAATGTTCTTAATCAAGTAAATAATAAATATAATTTTATTATTTAGGAAGATAAATAATGTATGTGATGAGACAAACTCTAGGTAAGGGATACTCTAACTTAAAAACTCTTTTTAAATGTTTTAGAGATTTATTTTTTAAATATTTTTTATTTTTTATCTATATTCTTAAAATAATTTTATGGGTGTATTTATATGTAAATAAATGAATTATAAATTACATTTTATGTAATTTTTTTATTTCTTTCAATGGTTTTTAAAAGGAATATTTTTATGGATTTTATACAGAATATTTTGATGAAAATATAAAATAAATGTTCTATTTTAACATATATAGAGTCAACTGTTCTTTTAACCATTATCACTATTATTTTATTTTTGGATTCCTATAAAATATTTCATTTTTTCATCAAAGAAAAACTCATCTTCCCTATGATCTGGGTATTTTCAAAATTGGTTTTAATTATAAAGGATATTTCAATATCTAGAAATTTTTTCTTATGGGTGAAAAGAATATTTTTATGAGTATGATAATGGAAATGAAAGGTTTAGTATATTATGATTATGTTATAGTTCTTGGGAATTATTTATGATGATGATTGATCCTGATAGAGCTCATGATGATGAGTGTGGCTAACAGAACTCATGGTGATGGGTGAGACTAATATAGATCTCTAATGCATTGGGTAAAGTAATGGAGTTTGTTAGTTAGGTTATCTTAAGATATTATTGGAATTTACCATGTAGGTTATTAAATTTGTAAGAGTGATTTTAATAGTGATATAAAAAATGATGTCCCAAGTTTTCTAAATTATTTATCTATGATTTCTATGGGTTTTCATGGAAATATTATGATTTCATAAGGTAAGATAATGAGATTATGTTTAAAGGGATGTTTATAATACTTCTTAAGGTTGAAATGTGTAACATTTCATGAGTTTTTCATGACTGAAAATAAACCATTTATGAATTTTATTTTACCATTAATATTTCGTATAAAATGTTTTAAGAAAAACTTTGGGCAGACAAGTTGATTTCTTGGGTAAGAAAATATTTATTTTGAGTCCAAAGTTTATTTTGAAAAAAGGTACATTTTTTAAGAGTATTCTTGGACTAGTGGGTTTATTTATTTATTTTTATATATCCCTTACTAATATTTTTGTTCTCATCCTATGTTTTGAAATGTTTTTCATAGGTTTTTATGGATGAATAAGGACAAGGATGAGTTCGAGATGAAAATTGTGAATATATTTTATTAAAATAAAACCAGTTTTATTTTAAAAAAAATTATTGTAGAAAAAATTGATACTAAGTGATAGTGACCACTTTGTTATGTAATAATTATTTATTTACATTTGATTTCCTAATTATTTAAAACTATAAACCTAAAATATCATTGGGGGTTAAAGATAGTTAATTATAGTCTCAAGGAACTAGAATATGTAATGTTTAAGGTACGGTCCTTATAGTTGGTTTCAAATAAAATGTTTAGATAATTTTAGAGGTTATGATAATGTAAGTAAATACCATTAAGAGATTATAATTTATGGTTATCATAATATAGAATTTAAATATTACCATATTGCTAAATCTAAACTATGTATATTCAAAATGGTTTTCCACAAAGGAAACATGGAATCTGAAGTAGGAAAGAAGCAAGATGAACATATCCTTCTAAATAAGTAACCTATAATGGTTAGAATTTTGACTCAGAAGTTTGTTTTTGTGATAGATTAGGTGGAATAGGCTATAAATGGTGAGGGTACCCATGCTAGATAGAAACCAAATCTACCATAGGGGAGCATGTTGATAGTGGATCATTTTATGAGATAGAACCCACCAGTATTCAGTGGACCTTTTGTCATAGTGACAGTTCAGGAATGGATTAAATATTTAGAAAAAATATTTGAAGTCATGGGTTGTTTGGATCATCAAAAGTTAACTTATGGTACTTACCATTTTGAGGGTTAAGTTAATCAATAGTGATCAATTGTTAAGAATTCTAGAGAAATATAAGAGATTGATGTAATGGAATGGGGTATATTTAATAATATTTCCTTGAGAAGTATTTTCCTAAGGTTATTTAAATTAGGATGGAAAATAAATTCTTGGGATTGAGGAAGGAGGAAAAATCAGTGGTCATGTATGAATCAAACTTCACCTGATGGAAAGGTATTCGCCAAATTATATTTGAAATCTTGATAGTAAAATTATTTGGCTTTACTCAGGATTAAATCCAAGATACCAAATATTTGTAACCTCAAAAAAAATTAAAAATTATATGAAATAGTTCACTAGAATGAGAAATTAGAATTGGTATTTATTGATAACTATGAATTTCATGAAAAAAGGGAGAAAAATATATCTAGGTGGTAAGAAAATGGGAATAATGCACTGAATAAATATGAAGTTAAGAAAATCATTTTTTCAGTTTGTGATAAGTGTGGTAAAAATTACCATGGGGAATTTATTATAAAATCTCGGAAGTGATTTCAATGTGGTATGTTTGGGAATATGGCTTGCGGTTTCAAATAAAAAGATATTTTTAGTGGTAAGACGAATTCTGATAAGTATGAAGTAAGGTGTTTTAAATGTAATGAGATGGGTCATTATGTGGATTTATATTCGAAGAAGAGAATGAATGATGGGAAGTATAAATACTATAAAAATAAGGGTGTGGTTAAATCTTATTAAACTACTTTGGTAGATGTTGGGATATCAAATGAAGTGATAATTGGTACATTACTTGTTTATTTAGATTATTCCAATGTATTATTTGATTTGTGTTCTACATATTCTTTATTTTATGGTAAATTTTCTGGTAAAATAAAAATTTCACCTTAAGAAATGAATTCAGAACTTTTGGTTAAAACACCTGTGGGTAGTATTAAGGTAACCAGAATTTACAAAGATATTATTGATATCATATGTGGAAGGTTTTCCCCTATAAACCTTGTTGTCTTGACAATTATAGAATTCAGTATTATTCTCGATGTAGATTGGATTTCAGTTTACCATGATAAGATACATTGTATATCCAATTAATTTATTTTCTAAAATGAGTTTTATTTTGTATATAATAAATAATTCTTACCTTTGATAACATATTAAGAAGCTGAGACACTGTTAAGAGATGTAAATGAAAGTTACCTGGATCATGTTGTTGAAAACAAGTGAACTGTTCAAATTAATGATGTTTCGATTGTAAAATAATATCTGGATATTATTCTTGATGAGTTTCATGGTATTATACCTGATCAAGAATTTTATTTTATTTTTGTCTTAGTACCAAATGATAATCCAATTTCAAAACTCCCTTATCAAATTTCTCAATTAAAAATTCTAGAATTGAAAAAATAGTTATATAAGTTACTTGATTAAGGTTTCATTCATCCTAGAACTTCACCATGGGGTGATCCTATTTTTTTTGTTGAATAGAAATATTTTTCCGTGAGGAATTACATTTATTAAAGAGCACTGAATAACATTACTGTTAAGAATAAGTATGTGTTTCCTTATATTGATGATTGTTTGATCAAATCTAGTGAACTTATTATTTTTCAAAGGTTGATATCAGGTCTAGATACCATCAGCTGAAGGGTTAAGGAGCATAACATCCCTAAGATATAATTTTATACTAGGAATGGGTATTATGACTTTTTGGTTATTCCCTTTGGGATAAAAAATGATCTAGTTGTATTTTTGGATCTTATGAATAGAGTTTTCCATGAATATTTGGATAAGTTTGTGGTGTTTTTATTGATGATATTTTGGTTTATTAAAAAAGATATTATGATCATTAAAAACATAAAAGTATTGTTATAAAAACCCTAAAAGAAAAGAAGTAACATGGAAAATTTAGTAAATGTGATTTTTGGTTACAGGGGATTTCATTCCATAGACATATCATAAATAAGGATGGCATGACTATTGATCCCGCTAAAATTAAAATGGTTGATAAATTCCCAAGACCTAAAAATGTGATTGAGATTCATAGTTTTATTGGATTAATATGTTATTATTAGAGGTTTTATGAAAAAATTACATGGTTAACTAGCCCACTAACTAAGTTAACTTGAAAATGAGTTGGGTTTATCTAAAAAAAGGAATTTAATGAATGTTTCTAAGAATTGAAAAGAATATTAGCGAATGCTCCGGTTTTAACCCTACCATTCAAAAAAGGTGAATGTTTATCTATATAGATGCTTCATTAAAGTTATCAGGTTTTGTTTTAATATAGAATGATTGGGTAATTTCTTATGACCCACATCAATTAAAACCTCATGAGAAAAATTATCCTACACAAGTCCTTGAACTAGAGACTATAGTGTTTTCTTTAAAAATTTATAGACATAATTTATAAGGAGTAAAGTTTGAAATATAAAATGATCATAAAATAATGAATTATATATTCACTTAGAAATATTTGAACATAATATAAAGGATATGGATAGAATTGATAAAGGATTATGAATGCACAATTCATTAATATCGAGGTAAAGAAAATAGAGTATTTGATTCTTTGATTTGGAAAGATAATTCTATATTAAGCCTGATATGTCTATAAAATGATCCTTTAGTTAATGATTTTATGAATTTTGGATAATAAATTTTACATGTAGGAACTCTTACTATTTTTTTCAAATTTTAGTACAATATTTTTTATCAAAAAATATTAATCAAGCTTGAAATAAATATAGTGTTATTCAAGAAATGGTATAATTTATTAAGAAAGATAAGTTTCCTTAATTTAATATTGAAAAATAAGGAGTTTTGAGATTTAGAAAAAGGTTATGTGTTTCATGTGGCCCCCAATTAAAGAAATAACTCTTGAGTGAGGCTCATTATTCTTTGTTTTATGTTCATCGTGGAAGTTCAAAAATGTATAGATACCTTTGGAAACATTTCTTTTGGGAAGGAATTATTAACATAGTCTAGAAATTCCTTATTTTAATAATCACAAATAATATTTATGTTTTTTCTAATCCATTCTATGTTTTACAAATGATAAATATTTTTCTTTAAAATAATAAAATTTTTCTAAGTCATGAATCGACTGTAAACATTAGCAAGACAAACTATCAACCATGAGTCCAAATAGTGGAAAATTCACAAAGGACTGGATCAACCACAAGTCGAGTGGGTTAATCATAAGGTAAGTGAATTGAATACAAGGCAAGTGGATTGACCACATGGTAAGAAAATCAAATGCATGCCTAAGTGATTTTCAATGGTTGTTTTATCAAAAACTCTTGGATCGATAGCATGACATGTTTGATCAACCACACAAGAAACCTTGTGACCACAAATCCAAATGGAAGAAATTATTCATCTATCAAAATATTACAAATAATTTTATTGACCACGTGAAAAAATCAGAGCTTCCATAAGATTCCAATTGACCATAAGTTAAAGGAAAGAAATTGTATTATAAAGTTGGACTTCTGGCATAGTGATAAACATACTGTGTGACTTTTTGAAGTGATTGTGGGATGAATTTAAAATTTTAAAAATTATTTTATCGACCATAAGTTCAACTTATTAATCATTCAATCAAATGGATCTACCATATGGAATTTTCGTGAGATATAATTAGGATTCTCACTAGGTGTTTAAGATTCTATGGATGCTGATGTTGAACACTTAAAGAGACTATATCTAAAAGTGAGTATTGTATTATTAAATATAATACGCCAACTACTTATTTTTATAGAATTAAACATTGATCAGAAGTATTTAATGATCTTGGATTTCATAATGAGTATAAGGATTTCCAATGATGAGTTTTAAATGGATATTTTTATAGAAATATTTTTCTTTTATAGAATTCAAAATACAAATAAAGATAGTAAATATACAAGACACATATAAATCAGTATTTTTCATGAGCCTAAAATATGAACCATTACTTTTATTCAATGAATATGACTCTGTTGTTTCCAAATATTCAATGAAAAATCAGATAACAACCTCCTATATTCACACATCATCTATAAACTAAAAGAGTATATTGATAAGAGAAGAATAATCTAGAAAACAATAGAACTAAATTATTTTATACATCAAATTATTTCACTTCTCTTACTATATTTTTTTCTACATTTTGGTATGTGATTATTGTAACTATTTTATTTATTTAGTGTAATATCCCATATAGTATTGGAGATCACTCTAATACTATCTAAAATTTAATTTTATCATTTCTATCCCACAGAAATTGTGGAAGAGGTTGTGTATCTTAGACTATCTATATATAGTTCTATGTAAAACTGGATCTAGGTTGTTGATCAAGTATATTTTTTAATAAAATGATCATGGAATTTGGTGGTTTCCAAGTGGATAGTGTTAGATCTCATATTTATACTGAACCTATTGTATTTTTATTCTGTTGGGTTTAAAAGTTTTGTTCACTCTATTTTTCAAACCATATTTAAAATATGTTTAACTAAAAAATACTTTGATAGTTGTATCTTACTTGTGATACTTATACTATTTAGTGTAAGTAGAGTATCCCAAAAAAGTTTCCAAGAACTCCCATCCCAAATTAGGATTTAAAATAGAAATTCTAGGTTCCTTTAAGAAGTGTCATATGAAAACCTGGCTGATTATTATAGTGTTTTCCTTAAGCTTAGATACACTTCTAAGGACTGTGTAAATATGGTGGTATGTCCTCTAGATCATAAATTGGCATGGGTTTAAAAGGGAAAAAAATATAGACCTGGAATAATGTAATAATAAATATACAGTCACCGGTGGACCATCTAGAGCTAAGGGTTCCCTTGGAGGATAGAATTAAATTGATGATAATATTTATGAGGATAAGACTTAAGATTTGGCCAATGATCATATTGGGAAATCTGTGAGACATACTCTTGATGATAAAGACCTTTCTGGTTTTTGGAATGTTGTTCACAATGAAATAGATTCTACCACTGATACCCCACCCTAGTGGGGGGTCAGGAGGACCCCAATGATTCTTATTAATCTATTCAATATTCACATGACATATCATGTCAAACTAAAGTATATTTCTTCCAATCAAGTGATCAAAAATGTACGAAACCAATAGTGGACTCATATAGGATCATAACCCCTCATCATAAGAAGAAAAGGAAGAGGAAGGATTATTTTTAAGTAGAGTGAACCCTTCTCACTAGATCCATAGGGAGATGTGCTGATGTGCAACTAGACTCTCCTCTATAAGTATATATTGTCAAGGTTTGTGCCCCAATCTATGATGAATAAAATTTGGATGATACTTGCCAGATTAAAAATAATTTTTTTATTGTGAATAAGGGACTCAAGAAATATATTTATCCCTGTTCTGAATAAAATGATACTTTAACCTTCCAAATATATCAAAAGGGGGAGATAACTGATCATGAATACTTTCAAATTAGAGAGTGCATGCTTTCTAAGAATGAACTGGGATTTGAATGGGTTCCCAACTTTAACTACCTATACCTTTATTGGTAATGGGTTGTTGTTTAGTGATGTGAGACTCACCTTTAGAACTAATATTGAATATTTGAAGCATGAATCTATCTTATATCACTCATATGATCATCAATGGATGTATGGTGTTGTAGAAAGAGGATCTGAAAGAATTAGGGGATGCTCGAACTGACCCTATAGAAACTTCTTATGAGAAGCTTCACATTTCTATTCATGATGATTGTTTGAAGCTTTAGATAGTGTTTTTTAATAAGGTTGTGATGAAAATGTTCCTAAATATCGTGTATGTTAATAGAGTGGTATTGGTACTGACCAGACATCTCACTCTGTTGAGTTGTTTTTTAGGAAGAAAAAACACCTTATGAGAGGCTAGTTATTGCTTTTATAATTGGTTGATTAAAGTGGATTATAGTGGTTACATTTTGATATTTATTTTTTTTATTCTTAACACATCAAGTATAAACTCTTGACAATGAATCATTCTTTTCAGTTCCTTTGAAATTATAGCACTCTATAAATGATTTCTATAGTTGTGTGAGCTTGATGAAATATCATGGTTGTAAAGGATATAATTTATGGAATTTTAATGGATGAATTGGGGAGTATGGTGTCTCTAAATTCTGAAGTTGGTTTTTATCATACTATAAGGTTGAGTGGTGGATCAAATGATTGGTAGGTTGAGGATCACTTGCTGGTATTCCTGGAGATGATACAAGTAGCTGATGATGCTCATCCAGGATGACCACCAAGATGGGTCTTCTAATGATACACTGGATTTTTCTACTTGATTAATAATTAATTTTGGAAGATAAATGATGGAATCAAATTCAATATTACTTTATATTTCATGTTTTATGGTGATTCTTGTTGGATACTCTTCAACTATAGAAATATATTAATCTTGAGAAGTGGTTTCTATTGATATTGATAAGGTTTGCAAACCTTTGAAAATGTTACATGGGATTTTTGGTTTTTTCTCACTATTTTCTATGTTGGTGAAATCATGTTGCGCCATGTTTCATGAATTTTTTACTTTTTTGCTTCTAATAAATTTTTGGGGGGTATGAGTTTGTTCTCCAACTCATACCTTGAGTTGTTTCTAGTAATATCAAAATATTGGAAGAATCCTTATATTATTCTAGATGATTTTTTATCAAATTATTTATAGTTTATTCAAAATAATTGAATTATATTTACCTATAATATTATTTAACTAGGTTTTTTTCAAATTATGGGATTTTATTTTATAGATTTTTTTTAATATAAATTTTAATTGGAAACTTAATTCACCCCCCCCCCCCCGTCTGTTTTTTCCACTCTGAATAACATTTGGTTTCAGATGATTTTTTATTTCTCACTTTTGTTTTAACTGTGATCCTTCGGTTACCCAAAAAAGATCAAAATTTATATTATTTATAAGTTTCTATCTTTATGGATAATAATATACTTGAGGATACTTTTACTAATATGACTCCTAATTTTAATGGGACTAATTATACTTAATGTAAAATTAAAATGAGAATACATCTGAAATGTATGGGTTTTTATATATGAAATATAATTAAAGATCAATATAAGAAACATGAGGCTTATAGAGTTAATTAGAGAAATGACATAAAGGCTGATTATTATTGTAATTTTAAGTCTATTAATTTGTTATATTTTTCTTTAGGGTAAGATGAGTTTAATAGAATTTATTAATTTTCTAATATTTTTCAAATTTGTGATACCTTATCTATGAATCATGAAGGGATATAAAATGTCAAATAAATTAGAATAAATACTTATAATATTAAATATGATACATTTAATATTAAACTTTATGAATATATTTCTCAGATGTATCTCAAGATTAATGAGATAATTGATATGATTTATGAACTAATAAAGACCTTTGATAACAAATCTCAAGCACTAAGAATTGTAATATGCTTACCTAATTGATGGAGAGAATTTTTGTATCCATCCGAGAATCTTATAATGTGATAAAGCTACAAAAAAATAAGTTAATAGGAAAACTCGTGATGTATGAAGAAGAGATCAACATGAATGATGAATATTTTGAACCAAAAAGGTCAATTATGTTTAAGAGATATCAATCAAAGGCTAAATAAATAAAGTAATAAAGCACTAGTGGAAGTGATGGAGACTCGTATAGTGATGAAGAGATGGTTCATCTAGATAGAAGATTCAAAAATTATATAATAATCAAAAATTCTTCAAAAATTCAAACTTAAAAGGTAAATATGACAATAAAGTTGACTAAAAAATATAGAAACTTTGAGGTTAGCTTTTATGAGTGTAATAGAAAATAACACATCAAGTCTATTTTTCCAAAGGTAAAATGAAATAAAATATATAAGAATAAAGGGAATAAATATAAAAAGCCTATAAAATCAACCCATAGTGATTCTAAGGACATCTCTAATGAATTTTATTTAAGTAAATAACATAACAATGAAAGGTAAAATATGTGTTTTAAGGAAAACACATCTGAGGTATCAAATAGTATTCTTACTTCTTCTGCTCATATTTTTATTACTTATAAAAATGAAAATATGATAAAAATATGACTAGTGAATATTTATTGGAGTATTACTAATATTTTAGAAGAAACATTTAATGATATTAATGATAAGTATAAAAGTTTGAAGAAACATCATTATTTTTTTTCTCATATTAAATTTTATTTTGTTGTTGAAAGAAAAAATAATCAATTACTTATTAAATAAAACAATGATTTCAAATTTGAAAATGATATATTAAATTAGGATATTGAAAGTTTTGATGCTATAATATAAAATCTAAACAAAATTATTGTAAGTCATATTATATCTAAATGAAGAGATAGTTTTTGTTATTATCCTGAATAGAGGAATAAAATTTATAAAAACTATTTTATTCCAAGTTTAAAGAGTAAACATGTTACAAATAACAAAATAGTAACTTCTAGATCTAGAATAATAAAATTTAGAACTAAGAAAGATTATTATTCTAATTATTTTAATTCTTTTCATAGATATGGGAACAAATTTTTTAGATGTATATGGATTCTAAAAGCTTTAATTTCTAACCTATATAGACCCAAGAAGATATGGGTACCAAAATAATTGTTTATTTAATTAATCACAAGGAACATGTTTGAAAATCTTACACACAAAGATATGGTATCTGGATAGTTTTTCCTCTAGACAATTGATAAGGGATGTCTCAAGATTTCAAAAGTTAACCAGAGTGGATGGTGTTTATTTCGCTTTTGGTGAGAATGAAAAAGGAAAAATTATTGGTCTTGGTCAAGTAAGTAACTCTAAACCTTGATTAATTTATAAAATTTTATTTTTTTTGTTGGTTTAAAGTACAATCTACTTAGTATTTCTCAATTGTGTGGTGATGGATTTCATGTAAAATATAAAAATAATTCTTTTATGATTTATTATTCTAAATTTAATTTAGTATTTAATAATTTTATAAATTATAATGTTTATTATATAGATTTATATTATTTATTTTTTCAAAAAATCTTATGTAAATTATTTTCATCTTAAACCTTGGATGTGGCATTAGAGACTTGGCCACTGTAACAAATACTCACATAGAAAATTATCCGAAAATGGTTTAGTCAAGTATCTACTTAATATATATTTTTCTAAAGACAAATTGTATAATACTTGTCAAAAGGGAAATTAATATAATGTTTCTTTCAAATCAAAGAAAGAAATTTCAACTTCTCAACTTCTAAAATTTGTTCGCATGGACTTATTTGGACAGTCTATATTTTCTATTTTGGCAGAAAAACATTATGAATATGTAATTATTGATGAATATTCAATGTTTAAATGGTTATATTTCCTAACTCACAAAATTTAAGCCAATAAATTTTTTGAAATATATAAAAAATATATAGAAAACCTTAGTGGACATACCATTAAAAGTGTGAGATTTAATCATTTACATGAGTTTGAAAATCAAGAATTTGAATCTTTGTTATCACAAAATGGCTATAATAACAACATTTCTACTCCTAGGACTCACTAATGAAATTTTGTTCTATAAATAATTAATTGTACTCTTCAAGATATTGCTTGGACTATACTTAAAGAGTATGATCTACCTATTTGTTTTTGTGAAAAAACTGTCAATATAGTTTGATATATTATAAATATGTTTCTTATTAGATCACTTTTAAATAATACTCCATATGAATTGTGTAATGGAATAAATCATACGGTAAATTATTTCAAGGTTTTTGGATGAAAAGTTTATATACTCAATAAAAAGAATAATTTGGATAAATTTTCATCCAAAAGTGTTGATGGAATTTTTATTAGATACTCTACATCCAATAAATCTTATAAAGACTTTAATAAAAGAAAAAATACTGTGGAAGAATGTATTAATGTAAAATTTGATGAGATTGGTCTACATGAATGTAGATTTTCCTTATAAAACTTAGAGGATGATATATCAAATTTTAATATCAATAAAACCTCTAAGATTAAAAATATTACTATAGATTTATTTCAAAAATCATCTATAAAATAAATTTTATAGGAACCAAATCCTAATTAAATACTATAAGAATCAAGTTTACCTAGAACCATTAGAACCCATAAAGACCTTCCTTTAGATGTTGTGATTGTAGATATAAATATAGGAACTCAAACTCAAGCGTCACTTATAAACCAGGTTGATCATCAAGCATTCTTGTCACAGCTTGATCCCAAATACATTAATGAGGTAATTAGTGATGAACATTGGGAAATGTGAATCCAATAATAATTGAATCAATTTTACAAAAATTAATTATGGGAACTAGTTTAGTGGCATAAGAACTATTTATACATTGGTACTAAATGGGTATATAGGAACACAATTGATGAATCTATAAATTTTATTAGAAATTAATCTAGATTAGTAGCTCAAGGTTATATTCAAGAAGAAGGCATTTACTATGAATAAACCTTTCCTCCTATTGAAATACTAGAATCCATTAATATATTGTTTTCTTATGTAGTACATCAAAATTTGAAATTATATCAAATGGATTTAAAGAGTACTTTCCAGGATGGTTATAGTTTTTAGGATTTTTTTTAATAACCCTCTAGTGTTTCAAATCCACATTTTTGAAATAATGTTTAAAACTAATAAAAGAACTTTATGGTTTAAAACATGCACCTAGATCTTGGTATGATAAGATTATAATTTTTATTATTTAAAATGTTTTTATAAAAGGTGTTTATGATCATACTTTATTTATTAAATGAAATTAAAAATATGTTTTTGTTGAAAAAAATTATTTTGATGATATTATTTTTGGTTCTTCAAAAAATTATTTATGTATTGAATTTTCAAAACTTATACAAAATTAATTTTAAATGTGTTTGATGGGTGAAATAAAATTACTTCTTGGTTTTAAAATCTTTCAAAATATAGAAGGAATTATTTTAAACTTAATAAATTATACTAAAGATCTTTTAAAATGATTTGACTTGGATAGAACAAAAGGAAGTGATACTACAATGAGTACTACTTGTAAATTAGATCTTGATGAAACTAGAAAACTAGTTGATCAAACCACTTATAGAAGTATGATTGAGAATTTACTTCACTTAATATCTAACTATCCCAAAATTATGTTTAGTGTGTTTATGTGTGCATTTTTTCAAGAAAACCCCAGGGAATTACATTTAACTATTGTTAAAATACCTTAAAAATGATACTAATTTATGATTATTTTATTCAAGAGGGCTTGATTTTGATCTAATTATCTATTGAGATACTGAATTTTGTAACAATAAGTTAGATAGAAAAATAAATTCTAGAAAATGTCACATATTGGGAAAGTATTTTGTTTCATGGTGTAGTAAAAATAGAATTTGGTTGCATTGTACACTACTAAAGCTAAATAAATAGTTATAGGTAGTTTTTGTTCTTGGATTTTGTAGATAAAACACAATTTACTAGATTATGGATATCAATTCATACATTTCCTTATAAATTGTGATAATACAAGTGCTATTAAAATTTCCAAAAATCATTTATCTCATTATAGGAAAAAACATATTAATATATGAAATAAATTTTTGTGATATCATTTTCAAAAATGATATATCACTATTGAATTCATTGGTATAAAACATCATCTTATGGAAATTTTTACAAAGCCTATAAATTATGATAGATTAAGTTATATCAAACATGAGTTAGGTATGATTAATTATGTTTATAATTTTTTATGGTATAATTTTAATATTATTTTAAATATTATTATAAATATATATATATATACATATAAGTTTTGATTATATTAAATATTATTTTATTTACTTTGTTTTAAAAAAAATATACCATATGGGTTTTTTAATATGTTAAATATTTATTTTTATTTCCCTACACATTACTATTCTAAAAATCCCTAAATTATTGAAATACCTAAAATTAGAATATTAATTGCTACACTCCCTTATAACTTTAACCAAACCCTCATTCAAAACCTTTATTCACCAAAACCCTAGCTTTTCATTTTTCAGATCAATGTCTTGTGTGGTCAAGATGAATGGATAATTTGAGGAAGATATTCTAGAATCATCTAATTATCTCAAGAATGAAAATTAAAGTATGAGTGGACCTCATAAGCTTTTGAAGCCCCATCTTATTTCATGTGAAATTATTCTAGAAGAACAAATGGATGTCTAATAGTTTAGGATGATTTATTCCTTAGTTTATAGATCCATACTTTATCAAGGTTGGAAGAACTGGTTTTTGGATGAGAATTTCCCCTTCAATCTATTTTTAGTAAAATATTTTTATTTGAATAATGTTTTTTAATATAGAGATCAAGAAGACCTTTTTAACACTATTGTAGATGGTCACAAATGTGAATTCGCTTTAACATTTTGGACTACCTATTTAAGGGTTCCACACCTTATATAATTTAAATATTATTATAATTCTTATCCTATTTAAGGGTTCCACTTTGAGATTGGGAATATGCTATAAGAAATGAAATATGATTAAACCTATCAAATACTATGTCAAAATAAACTAAATAGAGAATATAGGTTGTTATTAAAGTTCATATAGAACTATATATTCCCTTGAAATGGAGACTTTAGCTTGATCAGGAATTAAGATCTCTTTTTTTCTTCACTTAATAGCTCATAGTATCTAAACCAATATACCTAGATCCTTAATGAGGCATGTGGAAGAGATAAGTAAACCCTATTCAAGTTTCAATACACTTCCATACCCTAAGTTCATTTCTGTTATGATGGAATAGAAAATGTTATTTCTTAGGGGAATAGTGAGATCAGTGTTTTCTGTTGGTTTTTATTTAAACCAAACCAATTTCAATCATATAAATATCAGTTGGAATCCTAGGAAGGGGGTGTGGATAGATAATGAACAAAATTTGTATAAAAGGTTCAATACAGTGATGTTCCCTATTTTACTGAGGGATTTCATTGATCCAAGCATGGATCCAGATAAAATTATTGAGGTAAATTATTCTTCTGATAAAGAAGGTTATCAAGCTGTAACTAATTTAGCTAAAGAATAAATACTATCTTGTGAAGAGAGTTTGTATAGCTCTCATGTTTTCATGGTTCCAAAGGAATCTTTTGTTCCTATTGAGGAAGAACCTATAAGATAAGTAGTATATCTTAAGGGGGAGAAAAATCCCAGGTCTTTGTTGTTTGGATCTATTGTCACTGATTCGTAGAGTGATAAAGATGTTGATCCAATTGGTTATAGTCCACTAATGTTTGAGATAGGAGGAGATCATATCTTTGATTCCACACCTCCATGAGAATATAGATCTTTAAACAACCCCTTATTTCAAATGGATTTATATTCTTCTACTGATGGAAATAATAAAGGTGGAAAGGATAGTGGTGATAAGGATAATGGTGATGATGATGATAGTTCACCTAGTCTAGAAGTTAATTCATTACTAGTTGCTTCAAGATCTATATAGCATGTTGTGCCAAGGATTTCTTCTCTAATTGTAGAGTATGTTGAGCCCTATCATGATCTGTTAAAAATCTTGACTACACTATACTCTCCTGGACATGTATCAGAAAACATGTTCGAAGGATAACCACTTTATTATTCTTCTCCTAAGACAAAAGTGGTGGCTATGGAAGATTCAGATGAATATCAGATTCCTCTCTTAAATAAGTTGAGAGACTACCTGGTATTTTATCTCTTAAATAAGAGCCTTAGAGAAAACCTTTAGACTATGAGTTATATAACTCTATATCTTCCTCCTTTTCTCAGACTATTCATGCACCTCTAGAATTAGTTCCTTTTCATGCACATAAAGTTATAACTTATTCTCCATCTTTAGTGATCACTTCTGTATACTTCATTTAGTTTAAAAATGATATTTTATAAGTGATAAATTATTTATCAGTATCAGTTCTTCCAATGAATATAAACTATGGGAAGATTTTTCCAACACTATTGAGAGTGTAGTATCTCACATCCAAATAAAGTTTTTCTCAAGATAGATCATATAAAACATGAGATGTCGAGTTTAAAAACTCAAATGGAGGAATTTAGAGGTTGTATTGTATCCATTCAGGTTTATTTGATATACATGTTGTCTATAATGGATAGAACATACATATCCATTATTACTAGACCTTCTATACCCTATATCTCAGCCTTAGTACTTCATGTATCAGTCTCTCTTTATGTGTATATTATTAGAATATTAATCAATAAGGAAATTCAGAATATTGTTCAAAATGTGAAGGACATCCGAAATAAAGTGAAAATGGATGTTTTTGTAGATGGTAAGAAGTTTTATGATATGGTTATAGAATATTTGATCTATGATTCCAATGATAAATATGTAATCAACAGTTCTATAAAGTATAATCTCATAAAAATTTACACCAAGGAAGATCTCAATACTTGGTTTGTTTCTTTAGAAAGTAACCTGAAAATGCCTTCTCTTACTACATATTTCAAAGAAATAATAGATAATATATTAGTCATGACTCCTCTGCTCAACCAATTTATGTCAAAATAGTATGAATTCCTTCAAATTAGGTAACATGAATCTAGGGTTGTAATTGATATTACCTGGATTTGAGATCCTTATATGTATGATGAAAATTCTCCTATTCTAAAACCACTTGTTATACATGTTCCTATCATATCTCCATATCTTCACTAAGATTATATAGTATATTCAACTTCATTTTTTGTAGCTTCCTCTACTCCAACCTCTACCTCACCTATTTCACCTCCTATAGGACCATTTGATGTCACCATTTCTCAAGACTTACATCAGATCATAATAAAGTATCACAATTCTTGGAGCTACTAAAATTTCTTTTACTGCATCTTCTCCTCCTATTATTGGAAAAGGGAAGGACCATTTGTTCATTATACCCTTATAAACCCTGAGGATTCATATTTTGATAGGACCCTTGTAATATTTTTGAACATTAATGAAATATCTTTTTATTATGCCTTCTGTCTCTCATTTCTCATTCATTTATTTTCTTCATTTTATACTCCATCACCCTCTTAGTTTTATTTTTGATAATACCTAAAAGGGGAGTAAAATATAACACATTAAAAAACTTTCATGATTATCTATTATAGCCAATTTCATGTTATATCATATTGAAATCTTTCATTAGTTTCTTAATTCCTTATGAATTTATTTATTCTGTGATTTATGATCATAAAAAAGGATATATTGTTATATTAGTCCAATAATTCCTTATTTTAATAATTAAAAATCATGTTTATGTTTTTTATAATACATTTTATTTTTTATTAAAGATAAATCTTTTCTGTAAAATGTTGACATTTCCTTAAGTCTTGAATCGACTGTAAATATTAACAAGACAAAATATCAATTGTGAGTCCAAAGAGTGAAAAAATTGCAAAATTGTTGGATCTACTGCAAGGAAAGTGGGTTGATCTTAAGTCAATTTGATCAATTTCAAGGCAAGAGGATCAAATACACACCTAAGTGATTGTCCATCATTTTTTTGTCACAAACTCTTGGATCGACCACATGATAAGTTTGATTGACTATATGAAAAACATTGTGACCAAAAAACCAAATGGAAGTGATCGCACATTAGTAAAAATATATCAAATTATTTCATTGACCACATGAAAAAATTAGAGCTTCCTTAAGATTACAATCAATCACAAGTTGAAGTAAAGTGGTCGTATGAGAAATTTAGACTTCAAAACGTGATTGTGTGACTTGTTGAAATGATAGTGGGACAAAATTAGAATTTAAAAAAGTATATTACTGACTATAAGTTCAAGTTATCAACTATAAGATCAAATTGATTGACCGTACATATTTTTCATGATATCTTATTATAACTCTCATAAATTTTTGAACCTGACATTGATGTTAATGTGGAACACTTAAAGAAACCATATCTATAAGTGAGTATTATATTGTTAAATATAATATGATCACCACTTTTCTATGTAAAATTAAATAATATTCAAAAGTATTTAATGATCTCATATTTAATCTTGAGTATAATAATTTCAAATGAAGATTTTTTAAAATCTCTTTTTGGATAAATATATTTCTTTTATACAACACTGAAGAAGAAAAAAAGACAAGAAAAATAAAAGACACGCATACATTGATATTTTTTATGAGCATAAAATAAAAACCAATGCTATTTTTTTATTCTTATGACTCTTTTTTCACTTAATATTCTATGAAAAATTAGATAACTAACTCCTTTAGTTACACATCATCTTTGAAAAAAATAGGAAATTGATAAGAGAAGAATCTTCTTTTTAACAATAGAACTACATTATTTTCTCTATAAAATTATTTCACTTGTCTTACTATGTTTTTTATACATTTTGAGTTATTCTTATCGTAGCTATTTTATTTATTGATCACGCTATCTTTTATAGTATTAGAGAGTAATTAAATACTCTCTCAACTTTTCTTTTCTCATTTATATCCCACAAAAATGATAGAATAGTTTATATAGCCTAAAATATATATGTATAGTTGTATATGAAACCCAATCTTGGTTGTGTATTAACTTTATTATTTAATAAAATGAGATTACAAATGGGTGATTTTCAAGTGGAGAGGATTAGGTATCATCTTGAGACTAAAACTATTGTATTTTTATCCTACTATGTTTCAAAGTTATGTTTACTCTATTTTTTAAATAGTTTTTTAAATATATTTAACAAAACTATACTTTTACAGTTGTCTCTTACCTATGATATTTATAATATTTATTGTAATTAGAGTAATCTCAAAATCTTGGAATAATCCTTGGATTATTCTACATAAGTTTTTTTCAAAGTTGTGTGAGGTTATTCAAAATAATTGAATTATATTTTCCTATAGTGTCATTTAACCAAGATTTCTTCAAATTGCATAATTTAATTTAATAAATTCTTTTTCATAGAAATTTTAATTAGAAACTCAATTAACCCCCCTGATTTTTCTACTCCTACCAATAGGAATAAAGAATGATATTTCTGATTTTACTATGAAATGTTTAACTTATCAACAAGTTAAATTCAAATTATAATAATCAAAGGAATGCTTCATCCTTTTTTAGTTCTAGAATGAAAATGAGAGAATATATCCATGGATTTCATGGTGGGATTACCAAATACATCTTGAGGTCATAATGTGATTTGGGTAATTATTAATCGATTAACTAAATATAATCATTTTCTACCCATTTGAGATAATATGTATTTGGATCAACTTGATTGAATTTAAGTTAAAGAGATAATTATATTACATGGAGTCCCTCTCTCCATTATATTCGACTATGAACCTAGGTTTACATCCAATTTTTGTAAAATTATTCAGGATTATTTGGGTACTGAATTAAATTTTAGTACAATTTTTTATCCTTAATCTGATGGATAGTCAATAGAATTATTTATTATTTAGAGTATATGCTTAAATATTGTTCAATTAATTACTAGGGAAGTTTGGATCAACATATTAATTTATTTGAGTTTTCTTCTAATAATATTTTTATTACAGTATATAGATGTAACCTTTTGAGGCATTATATAGAAAGCAGTGTTGGACTATAGGTTATTAGGACGAAGTCGGGGAAAAAGATATTGGAACCAAAATTGGTAGAATAAATGGTTAAGAAGGTGAATATGATTCAGAAACACATGAGGATGGTCCAAATAAGGAATAAAATTTATGTAAATAATGGGAGGAAAGATCTTTCATTCGAGGTAGGATATCATGTTTTTCTTAAAGTATCTCCATGGAAGAGTGTTATGTGTTTTAGAAAAAATAGGAAGTTAAGTCCATGGTTTATTTGACCGTATGAAATCCTTGTGAAATTTAGATCATTTACCTACCAAGTGTCTTTACCTCTGATTTTATTTTATATATATGATGTATTTCATGTTTTAATTGTTAATAAAATATATTCCGGATGAATCTCATGTTTTGAGCCCTAAAGTAGTTAAGACAAAAGAGAAACTTTCTTATAAGGAACAAGCAGTATATATTATTAACCATAGTGAGAAACTATTTTAGAATAAATTGATTTCCCAAGTAAATATTTTTTTTATGAAAACCATATAGTTTAATAATCAACATGGGAATTGGAGAAATCTTTAAAGAAAGATATCCCTACTTTTTTAAGTGATGAATAAAATTACATGGATGAAATTTACAAAAGGGGGAAAGAATATAGATAATTAGGTAATGTTAAGATAAATAATTTTAATGTCTTATTAATATTAATTAATTATATTTTATAGATTTATATTCAATATAATAATATTGGGTAATTTTTCAATCAAAAATGAAAAAGATTTATTTCTAACCAAATTGGGTTTTCATGCATTTTGTGGATTTACTTAAAAGATTTATTTTCAAATTATAGAATTTTAATTTAAAAAATAATAATATTCATTTTTGAATTTATCGTTTAAAAATTATCTCATGATTAATTTTTTATAATTTTCTAGAAAGTTTTCTTTCTCAATGAACAGTGAAAATACTGATTTTTATTGAAAACTCTCTTTTTGTTTCAAGAATTTACAAAGTAAAATTATGTTTTAAAAAATTTTCAATGAAAAATTAGTTCAATTTTATTATTAATAATCCAATTATTTACATTTTAATATTTTTAGAGTATAATTTTTAATAAAATAATTTCTATACTTAAAAATACATTTTTCTAAAAAACTATTTTTCATCATGTTTTACAGGTTTAATTTTAAATTATATTTTTTTACTTATATGAATTGAATTTGATAAAATGGACTGAATATTTTTAATTATCATAATTAAAATTATGAAATAACTTTGACTTAATTTTGGGTCATAAAGAATAGTAATAAATAGTAAAAATTTGTTACCACGACTAAGAATAAAATAGGTTTACCAGGGGCTAAAGTAAAGTGATAAGAGTTAAAATAACCTATAAAACTATATAAATTATATTTTATAGCCATATTTAGTCCATATATCATATAATATTCATAAATTTTCCATTTTTATCCATTTTTCTTGAGTAATACATTAATAAAATTTATTCATTTTAAAAATTCTAAGTGTGTCCTCTCCCCACTTATAAAAGGAAACCCCATATCCTCTCTTCTCCATACTTCATAAACTGTTTGGTTTTGATAATAACTAATTAAATACCTTCCTTATATCTCTCTCATGTCCTAGATTCCCTGGTTCTATCATAAAACCTTTCTAGGAAAGATTTAGGTATAAACCTAATGAGGTTGTCCAAAGAAGATGTATAGTTCTTAAGTGAGCATTTTCATTTTATTTATTATTCTACCACCTTAGAATATTATTCAAACATGATTAAATAATAACACCAGTATCTTAAATATATTTATATTTTTTTATGATAATTTAAAAACCTATATCCATCTCCCAATTCCATCAAATGGGAAATGAAACCATCATTCATGTGTACCACAGAGTACGGCCTCACAAACTGATGTAATTCATTTTCCATCCCCACATCTCAATGATGGTTATGATGATAGATTTAATATATATATATATATATATATATATATTATTAATGAAATATTTTTTCATTATTTAAATATAATATACCATCTTCTTTCTTACCTTTACATTCACTGAAAAATGATAACATTATTCGTGCATTCGTGCGGATTACCACCTCCACGAAGTGATGTGATACAACTTTCATGAACACATCTCATAGATACTATATATTAGTGTATTAAAATAAATAATATAATATTTATTATATATTAAACATTATTTAAATATAAAATTATATTTACCTTCTTTCGCTCACGCTCTTTGAAAAATTAAAACGTTACTCATGCGTACGCACCACCTATTATCTCCATGATTATAACATAATTCATTTTTCATAACCATATTTCATGGTTGGTTTTAAAATTATAATTTATGTTTAAAAAATATAATTATTTCCTTATTATTATTATTTTAATGATGTAAAATTTAAATCTTTGACCATATTCAACTTCCCAAAGTGATTTTGGACATATGAGTTGAATATCATCAAAACATCTAACGTGAACTTAATTGAATAAGTAATTGTATTTAACATGGTAATAAATAAAAAATAAAAGTAATAATAAACACGAAAAGGGTTATTAATTAAGTAAATTATTAATATAAGTTTATTATTCTGGAATATAAAGAATGTATGTGACGAGTCGGACTCAAGGTAAGAGACACGTTGCCTTAAAAACTCATTTTAAATGTTTTGAATATTTATTTTCTAAATATTTTTATTCCATGACCATATTATTAAAATAATTTTATTTATGTATTTATATGGACATAAATTAATTATAAATTAAATTTTATTTAACTTTTTTCTTTTTTTCAAAGTCTTTCAGAATTGATCTTTTTATATATTTTATAAGGAACGTTTTGACAAAAAAGGAAAAAAGAATGTTCTATTTTAACATATATGGAATCAATGGTTCTTTCCAATATCATAACCATTATTTGGTGTTTGGATTCCATTAAAATATTTCATGTTTACTTCAAATAAAAACCCTCTTTAACAATTATCTATGTATTTTAAAATAGGGTTTTAAATGGAAAGCATATTTCAATATCTGAAAATGTTTTCTTATGGGTGAAAATAATATTTTTATGACTATGATAATGGAAAAGAAATCTTTTATGTATTATGATTATGTTATGGTTATTGGAAATTATGTATTATTATGGGTGATACCAATATATATCATGATTATGGGTGATACCTATATAGATCATGATTATGGGTGAGCCCAATATAGCTCTCTAATGCATTGGGAAAAGGATGTAGTTAACTGGTTAGGTTTTTCCAAAGAGATTATTGAAATTTACAGAGTAGGTTATTCAATTTGTAATATTGATTGTAATAATTATATGAAAATGATGTTCCAAGTTACCTACATGATATATCTATGCTTTTTACAGATTTTCATGGAAATATTATGATTTTACAAGGTAAGATAATGAGAAAAAGTTTAAAGGGAAGTTTATGCTACTTATTAAGGGTGAAATGTGTAACTTTTCATGATTTTTTCATGATGGAAAATAAACCTTTATGGTTTTTATTTTACCTTTAATATGTATTATGAAAGGTTTGATAAAAATATATGGGTATAAAATATTATTTCTTCAGTAATAAACTATTTGTTTTGATCCCAAATTTTATTTTGAAAAAGAAACAAAATTAAGAGTATTCATGGAATAACGTGTTTCTTTCTTTATTTTTATATATTCCTTATTGAGATTTTTTTACTCATAACATATTTTCAAATATTTATCACAGTATTTTAAGGATGATTAGGTATAAAGATAAGGTTAATATTAAAATTGTAAGGATATGTCATGAAAATAAAACTTGTTTTATTTTAATAGTTTTGTATTGTGGAAAAAATAGATATTGACTGATAGTTTCCACTTTGAAATGTAATAAATATTTATGTAAGGGTGATGAAATAATTAAAAAACTAAACCTAAAATATATTTGGGAATTAAATAGAGTGAATTATAGTTTAAAGCAGCTAGATTATGTAATGATTAATTTCAGGTCCTTATACCAGTACAGAAGCTTAAGAATTATTCTTAATCAAGAGTAAAAATTGTATTTATTAATGAAGCTCCTTCTTAAGTAACCTAATGTTTAAGTTTCTCAATAATAGTATAAATATTCTTAAGATAAGTATATAAGGATTAAATTTATGTTTCAAAGGTATTTTTTAGATTCAATGTGACTAAAGGTACAACATTCTATGTTGATGTACTCAATATGATTCAAAAAAATTATGACTTGGAGAGAATTGAGGTTTCCTTTGAGGATTTTTTTATATAGAATTCATTGTATGCTTATTATTGGAATAGTTACAATAATATGATTGAATTTAATAAATTTTTACCGTATTTATTTAAAATTATAAGAATAATCAAGATAGACATGGAATGTTTTGGCTATAGTATTTCATTGACAATAAAAAAGGTTAAAAGTTTAAGCTATAAGGAAAAAAATTGGATGGTACAATAGTTAGACATGGTCATTGAAACCTAAATGAGTTATTAAGAATGAGGAGTGATGTTTCCATATGATATTTAATTATAAAGAACTATTTAAGGGTTTTGATAAACTCTATTAAAATTACATGTCATGTATTAGTTTTATAGAAATCACTTATTCAATTTTTAAGGGTATATGAAAAAAAATGTATATTTTAAAAATTTTGAAAATATATAGGAGTTAACAATCAAGGTAAAAATTAAATGAGATTTTAGTTTACATTAAAATAAAGTGTAAAATATTATTTCTAATAATATTTAGAATGAAAAAGAAAAATTTTATGCTTAGATGGATATTTATAAAGGATTTGTATTTTTCATTTATTTATATTAAATTATAAGAGAATTTTTTTAAAAATAAATAGTTGTTATGAAAAACATTGGATGATAGTTTTAATACATATGGTTTATGATTCATCATATTCTATAATATTTTTTAAAATAAGATAAGTATAAAAGGATTTTCATCTAAGATAAAAGTGTTTTATTCAAGTTAAGATATGAAGGAAAGAGTTAGACCACCATTAAGTAGCATATTTTAAATAATAAATTATTTTCTTCATAATATTTCTTTAAAAACATAAAATACCATATAAGATATGGTTGGTGATAGTTTATTTTTATAATATTCCCATTAAAGGAAATGAGTGTTATATTTTATATATATAATATTTTATACATATTATCATGATATTCTGGTGAGATTATAGTTTCTAAGAGGCTGGTGGGAGATTCTTCGATTTAGAGAATTTCAAAGTGAAACAAATAAAAGAATATAAAAATAAAATCTCAAGGTGAATATCACTTAATATCCTAAAATGGTTTAGGGTATATTGGTAAAGAAAATAAAAATATTTATATATAGTTACTATAATGACATGAATGTAACTTTTTATCCTCAAATAATTTAAGACATGTTGGTAAAGATAGATATTAATGTAAAGTGTTACATTTTTTTACCAAATGATCTCATAGAAAATTTTTAATTGTAATTTTCCAAGATGATGCTGATGAACTTAGAAATAGTTCTAAGTAAAAAATGTAAATTAATAAGATTGTAACATTTGATATTGTGAATTAAAGGTGTTTGAAAACTATCTTCAAATATTTTAATATTAAAAATATGATTTCTAAGCCCTTCTGTTATTCAAATAAACTTTCCTCATAAATGTTACTCCCTAAAAGATTTTAGTAAGGGGGTTTTATTAGATAGTCACATTGAGATATGTTATTAATTATATATAGATATAATGAGTTTAAAAAATATCTAAAAGTCCTACAAACATAAGGCCTCCCTTGTGGTTTATCATATGGGAAGTAATTATATGGTCACTTATGTATGTGTTTGGGTATTCTTAAAGAATTTAGGAATACAAATTGTATCCATTTATATAAGAGTAAGTCTCTAATTTATCATTATTTCACATTAGTATCATATATTATGTGAATTTAAATGATAATTAACCTCTCAAAGTATGAATTTGAGTGATCCATAATTGATTTTCATCATGGATTATTATAGTTTATGATGAAATGTTATGGTTATTATGGGTAAGATTCCATATATAGATACAAAATATATTTAAGAGGAACAAAATGAGTTTTGTGCACTGGATGACCAATCATGTATACTACACTGAGTGTCATGCACTATGTATTGGGTATACTGGGGATGCATGTTTTATATTGAATTCTCATACCTAAGGTTAGAAAGATACTGAACATGGGAACCATTATACTATTATACTTTTCTTACACAATCCATGAGGTTGAGATAATTAGGGGGTGGTTGGTTATGTTGTTGATCATGTCATAAGTTGAGGATTAAGAAAGATGGAATTTTTTCTCCCATATAATGAGTATGATATCTAGACCCTAGGTGTGCTGGTTTAGACTACATCATGGTTTATCCTTATGTGTACCATGGCATAGTTCAATACACTATGCCATGGTGGTCATGCATGTAATTATCACATTATATGGTAATGTGATGAATCTTTTGATATTTTATTTAAAATGATATCATGATCATTTATTCATAATTTAATTATGGATTTGTGGTGTTTGAGCATCTTTAATGATTATTTACAAGGTTGGATTACAATCTAAAAATGGTGGTGCATGCACACTATAAGGAAAACCCATAAAGAAATGTCTCGTGGATGTGACCCTGTGACCGGCGCCCCAAAAAATTCAAACATAACTAGTCAAGTTTTGAAACATATGGAATGTTTCTGAAATGTTATAATAAATATTGTTCAGAAATTTTAGATCACATGGACTTTATAAATATTTTTTGATCCTCCCATGTTGTGTGTGACACTATGAAACCCCTTAGTCTAAGTTCTATCCTACTCTCGTTCCATTCATCCTTCAATATAAAGGTTCTAGAAAACCATGGATATAGGGGAGATACTTTTGAAACATCAAGTTATTCATGTGATCCATGGATACCCTAGGTGGACGGACTCTTTTGGATACTTTTTTGTGATATCAATCAAGATCATGTAAATCTTGGATATGACATATCATCAAGGTGTAAAGTATACAATTATTATTCATTTTATTATTAATTTTAAATATATAGATATATTCTTGGTAGTTTTGTGTTTTGGTATTGTTCTTCTATTATGATTGGATGATAGTGATCCCTCCAAAATGCTTCACTAACCTGTATATATTCTATAAATTAATTCTTACACATAGAGTATTATGAACCTTATATGAAACCTATAACATATCAGGGTATTCAAGTAGGTAATTTAGGTCTAATTTTAGTAAGACTGTGTGTATATGGACCTATTTAGGGTGTTGGGAGTGTTGGTAGAGGTTAGGAGTTAGGTTTCAGGGAGATGGCCCTGATGTAGGATTTTTTTTCCTTTAGGTAATATGGAACCAAGTACCTAGTGGCCAATACCAGGTACCTTTTGGAGTTGAGTAGTGATAATGTAGCCTATTAAGGGACACTAGGTGGATGATTTCCTTTGAGTAGGTTCTCGATGAGGTACTGGGTACCCATTTAAAAGTGACCAAGCATGTAATGCCACAGACCATGTTGAGGTATAAACTTGTTTATATTTTTTTTAATCATGTATTTTAATGTTTTGGAGATGTTATGTAATGGTTGGATGTTCTATATTAGGTCTTCAAGTTTAGTTTTAGATCGGTCGTGTACCTTGGGACCTTATAGAGGAGTTTAGAGTGTTCATATAGGTCAGGGATTGAGTCTTAAGAATTAGTCCAAGCTCAAGGAATGGGGTTGATGCTATTTTTTAGTTGTAAACAAGTTTGGTGGAACCCTATAGATGCTAAAAATTCTTGAAATGGATTTAGGATGGATTTGGATATATTATAGACTTGAAACATATTTTCAGAAAATCGGTTAAGTTATAAACCTTATGTGCAATAGAGGAGGAAAATATATATTTTTATGGAAAAATATATATTACATATGGGTAAAAATATTATGTATGGGTTTTTATCTAAGAGAAAAAACATTTGAGGAATATATATTTCATATGAAAAATATATTGCATATAGTTTTTTCTAACTATGGTAAAAACCTTTAACATGGAATAAATATCTGACGTATATGTTAATATATTATTTATTAGATTTTCTAGCTAAGGGATGAACCTTTTATATATAAAATATTTTATGTATTAAATTATCTTAAAGTAAAATATCTTACATACAATGATATATATTATATAATAGTAAATATCTTACGTATTGATTTTTCTACCCAAGGGAAATAACCTTACATATGAAATATATTACATATATGATTTTTGTATAAATATAAAACATTACATATTAAATATTAGAATATTTAAAGTTTATTATAAGTTAAAAACCATATATATTTAGGAATATATATTATGCATGGGTTTTTCACCAAAGGTAAGAACTTATACATGGAGAAAATGTTACATATAGGTTTTTTCTAAGGAAAAAACCTTACGCGTAGGGTAACATGTTATGTATGGGTTTTACCTAAGGTAAAAACCTTAAAAATAGAATATATATTATGCATAGGGGGATATGTTATGTATAAAGTTTATTTTTTTCTAAGGAAAAAACTTTACCTGGGGATTTTTTTTAAAAATGTTAATTATTCAAAATAAATTCTATGGGTTATAAAAATAAAAGGGGGCCTTCTTTACTTGCTTTACAGTAATTTTTTCCTCTCTTGATCATCTCTCTTCTAAGGGGGTTGTCTTCTATTATTAACCTGATTTTAGTGTTGTTTTTTTTGGGTGATGACTAGAGGTTTTCATCAGATTCTTCAATTTCTTTCATTTGAGCTTGTATTAGCTGCCAATTTTTAATGAGAATATTCTTAGGAGCACAATTTAGGTGGTTATTAATTTATCCCTACATTCTAATCTCTTTTTTTGTGCTTATTATGTTCGGTCACACTAAATTAATGTTTTATTGGTCCAAAACTTAAGTTAAATTGATTTATGATTTTTCCTATGTGAGATTCACCATATTCAGGCCACAGGTGATCTATTGATAATTATAGAGTTTGAAATTTTATCCACCAAGTGAGGTATGATTTAAGATAATGAAATCAGAAATGTTATAGGAAACCTGAGGGGTTACCTAAGTGAAATTGTGATCAAATAAACTGAATATAAATTCCCTAGTATGACAATGTGTGGAAATTTTGGGATATCAAGGTGGTAACCCTAGGTGACTATGGATGTTTTATTATGGTTAGGTGAGTTCTGAACTCTTGAATAAAATTATATATAAGATCACAAATTGTTATGAGGTCCATGATGGTAAATTTTGAACTAGTTTTGGATTAGTTGTAATGAATATTGAAATGTGATTATTATCTAGGTGCCTGTTATAAAGTGAAAATGGGTTGGCCACTCTTACAAATAGGATATATGATGGTATATGGGGTTTTTTTTTGTCCTCTTGATGATATATGGTGATATATGGGTTAAGAAATATTCCCCCTAAGGATATATGATAGTATACAGGGTGAGCTCTATTCCCCCAAAAAATATATGATGATATACGAGGCAGTTCCTATTATCCCTGATGATATATGAAGTTATATAGGGAAGGAATAATGATTCTTTAGGATTTATGATGGTATAATGGGTGAGAACTACTCCCACCAATGTCTCTAGTATATTGATGGTGTTCAGGGTGGGTGATTTTCTAGCCCTTGGTATGGTTATGTGACTTAATTAGAGATATCTAGAACTGGTTGAAGTAAGTATGTTCACGCATGGTTGTCACCATGAAATATAAGGATCAATTATGTTTTGTTATTTGTATTTTTAGTTTTTATTATGGAACATTGATATACACTTATTTAGACTTGACATATTTATGGACATTGTCAGTAGTGGCCTTATGAGTTGTACTCACACCATGTTTGGGATGTTGTGGGTACGAGAGTAGACTCCAAGGTTATAGATCAGGATAAGGTAAAGGGCCCTATGTTTCATGGTTGATCTAGTTTGTTGGGGTGTAGTTAAAGAGATGGAATCAAGCTAGGACTTGTAACCAGTTTTTCCAATTTTTCCAATTTTATTTATTTTTGATTATTTTGGGATATATATGTATAAAATCTATACATAGGGCATCCTAATTGTGGTATTATTATTGTTTAACAAGTAAAATTATTCATATTAATATAACATAGGTTGGTATATTTATCTATTATTATTTATCTATGATGATTTTTTACTCTAGTTTCTATGTTTAGCTATTATTATTATTACTTCCACTATTATTTATGGTTATATGATCCAGTGGGTATAGTCTCCCCATGATTATTATTATACCCCCAATACTAATTGTTAGCCTCTGGTATATAGAGAGGCACACTCAAGTTATGTGGTGACCTGGTTTGGTCACTACGGAGGTGAATCGGGCTAGGGACATTACTAATAGGTATCAAAGCCTTGTTTCTTTTATATTGTTTTACCATTTGGGTATGATAGATGGGATATAAGATATTTATAGATCTTGGTATGGATCTTATGCTTAGTCATAGATAACCCATGTATGAGGGAAGTTTAAGTTACCATGAATGGAACTATTATTCTTGGTTTATTCTTTTATGGTTGTGTTAATTTACTAAATATGATGCATTTTGACTATGATTTATGATGTATATGATTTTTCTCTTAGACCAAGGTGTTAATAAGGTGTTTTTTCATTCATCATATCAAACATGTAATATTAAAATGACATTTGTGTGCTTAAAAGTTATTTTTTATTCTATTTATTATTTAACGGTTGGTTATTTAAGGTGTCAACATCAACTTATAGTGTTCTCCTATATAACATGGTAGTGGAATCTTATCTAACTGATTCCTCATATGTTTTTATTATTGTTTCCAATAATCAAATATCCTATTTACTAATGGTATTAGTTAAATAAAATTTCAATAGAAACTTATAAATTGTTTTTATCTAGGGAATGTGAATGGAATTGCATTTAATTGAACCTAATATGTGACACTCTTGTTAAAGGAAAGTAAAAAATGGAAAATGGTAATGATGTAGATCCTAAATGTATTTTATATTGACTTAATTAATGGGTGTGTTGTGATAGAGAGAGTGATCGAGTTGTGATATATTAATGATGTAGGTTGTGTATATGGATTATAAGAATATTATGCTAGTTATTACTTACCCTAACTGTGATTATTGAAAATTGTGATAGAAATGTGTTTAGGGGAATGTATTTGGAATTGTAGAGATATAAAACCACAAAGAGATCCATTTTATGGAAAGTAGGTTGTGGAAAAGCATTACCCACTAACAATTTGGACATAACCCCCTATAGTACTGGTACCAACCATGGATGATCAACTCTGTGAGTGATTATTACAGGTTATGTGGTACATCGATGAAGAGACTCCATAGGCTTCAAATTAAATGCCTGGTCTAATATGGTATTTCTAAATCCAGAACCCATATTTTTTACTGGATATTGAATCCCTTGAGATATTGATCTCTAGGTGGAGTCTATGATGACTATTTTAGATCATTTATAGACACCCCCTAAGATAAGGGTGAAGTTGGAGACCAACGTGTTATGAGTCCTATCCAAATGTTAGTGGGGTATCTTGGTCCAAGAAGAACAGCATTTTGGGATGTTGTGGAGGGAATTCCAGGATCTATCTTACAATCATTTCTTTCTACAGAACCTGTGGGGTGATAGGTCCTGGTAGTTCATACAGTATACACAAAGAGGGGTCTTTTTTATGGAGTATGTTGTGTTTTTTAGTAGGATTCATTATTTAACCATGATTTTGGATGGGTATGAGCTAACTAGGTCCAAATTCTTTGGGATAGTTAAATATATGATATTAAATTATAATAGAATATCTTTCATTTGCCATATTTTTTAGAGTTGGTGAATTAAACCCTCATTACTGAGATGAACCCAAATGGGGGTAGAGGTGTTGGTCAGTTGTATTTTATCGAGGATACTGTTAGAGGATCCTTAAAAAATAAGAATATATAATTTGATGGTCATATAAGGGTGGTGGTGGAAAAAGAGTCAAGAGAAATGACTCATCTCATCCTACTAAGAGTGGAGGGTCAGTGGAGTGTTATCAATGTGGTGGGCCTAACCAATTCCACTCATAGTTAACTCTCCTTACTATCAAGAGTAAATTATGTTGGAGGATGGGGAACCTATAATGGTATTTTAGGAGTGATCAGTAGATGGTTGGTGGTAGAGGACCATGATATATTCTGGGATTATCATCTGGTTTTGTTATGTCATAGCATAGTGGTAGGAATATTTCCATAGGTCATTCAAGTCGTGGTGGTGGGATCAGTGCCCAGGGTCAGGGGAAACAATGTAAATAAGGTATTATTCCACAATGGAGATGGGTAACAACTCAGGTATGAGGTCTAGTCCAATTGCATGCTATTTAGTATACTATTATTGATCATTAGGTCAGTCTATATATTGTTCAAGGAATGATTTTGATAGCTTCTACCATATCATATTCTTTATTCGATACTAGTGGATTGTATTCTTTTATATACGCTGAGTTTGTTAATGTATTTGGCCTAAACATAGAGTGCCTGAGTGGTATGATGTCTATCAATACACCCTTATTTTCTCTATATAAGGGTATTAAAATATATCTATATTTCTTCATAGATATTGGTAGTTACAAATTCCTTTTAGATATATTTTTTTCTTGAGATGAATAGTTATGATGAGATTTTTGGGATGGATTGACTAGTTTGATATCGAAAAAATATCAACTTTTATCAATGAAGAGAATATTTAATGTATATCAAGGGTGATGTTTGTATTTACATTGAATAGTGGGATATTTATGTAGGATATTTAGTATCTGAACTTTATCATGTGGATGGGATCACAGCTCAATTTTCAAGTGTGATTTTGGATGATGGGGAGAAGCATCAGGCGGTCTTTCCTCCTGTTATTGATTAGTTTCATAATCTCTCTCCTGATGATTTATTAGGGTTTCCACCCAAGAATGAGATTGAATTAATGAATTAGATTAGGCCTATAATGGAGCCTATATCTAGCCCATTTTACAATATGGATCCTACTGAGTTTCAATAGTAGAAGTTTTTGATGGAGGATTTGGTGGAAAATGGGTTCATACAATCGTGTACATCCCCTTTGGGTGCACTAGTTTTGTTTTCCAAGAAGGAATATTTATACTTGAGATTATTCATGTATTATCAAAAGTTAAACCAAGTTATGGTCAAGAACTGATATCATATTCTATGTATCAATGATTTATTTAACAATTTGATAGGGGATATAGCGTTCCCTAATATTTACCTAAGATAAGTATTTCATAAATTGAGAATGAGGCCTTTTTATATAACTCATACTCCATTTAAGATAATTTTTTTCCTTTATGATTACCATGTTATTTCATTTGGTTTAATGAATTTACCAGCATTATTTATAGGGTGGATAAATTGGGTCTTCCATCCTTAGTTAGATTCATTTTTTTCATGTTTATCAATGATATTCACATATACTATAGATTAAGGGAGGATAATTCTCACCATTTAGATATTGTTTTGAGTACACATAGATACTGTTAGTTGTATGTTAAGCTCTCAATGTGTTATTTTTTTATTGATCAAGTATACTTCTTTATGAATTTAATATCAAAGGTTGGTGTATTAGTGGACCCTTATAAGTTTAAGGCTATTAATTCTTAAGAGAGGACCATGAACATTTTTAAATTCTTCATTTCTTGAGTTTTTCCAATAACTATTAGAGGATTATATAATAATTTCCCCAATTGGTAGTATTGATGATGGCGCTGACCAGGAAGGGGTAAAGTTACTCTATTTAGATGCTTTTTAGAGTTCCTTTCAGGAACTAAAATGGTGGTTAAAGATAGTATCGATCCTAACCTTACCTGGGTAAGGAATGCATGCTATATTGTGATTTATCATAATATCATGAATGGAATGGTTTTGATTTAGTATGATCACTTAGTCACTTATGGGAATAGGAATTTGAGGTCGCATGAGTAGAACTACCTAGTGTATGACCTTTAGTTAACAGAAGTGGTGCATGCCTTGAGGTATCAGTGGAACTATGTTTTGGGTGAGATATTTTGGTGTATATTGACTATAAGAGACTAAGTTATATATTCTCACAAAATCACCAGAACCTTCAATAGTGAAGGTCTGACAAGTACCTATAGTCCTTTTATTTTTAGATGCATATACCACTAAAAAGGGGAGAATCATTATTGATGAATTGAGTATGAAGACTTAGGCTCATGTGGTTTGGGAGTTGAGAAGTGACTGGTAGATTATAACCCTTTTTACTAAGATGAGACTTTATTTATAGGAGTATCATTATTGAGACACCCTTGTGTCATTTTTTGTTACCTCCTCCCACCTCACAAGGGTGAAAAAGATACATCTATTTCAAGCATATTTTATGGTGATGAGAGATAGTATATATAGTGTGGATCTTCCACTAGATTAGTCACTATATTTCGATTATATTAATTATGTTTGAGGTCATGTTTTGGTCTCTAAGATCAGGCATGAGGAGTTGATGAGAGATTCACATGCCTCAATATGGGTTGTTCACCTGGGGTTTACCAAATGTACCATGATATTCATAGAAAATATTGGTGATCTAGGATAAAGAAGGAAATAATGGGTTTGTTACATAATGATCCACATATAAATAGGTAAAGTCTCAGAACCTATGACACACTAGTATTCTCCAATCATTACCTCTTCCTAGGTAGAAATGGGAGAACTTGAATATGGATTTTTTAATGGGATTGCTGAGGATGCCCTAAGGTAGGGATGTAGTTTGGGTTGTTCTAGACCAATTGAGTAAGGTTTCTCACTTCCTGTCAATCTGAGAGACCTTCTCTGTTGATGGTATTAGTAAGTTCTATATATGGGAGATAGAATATCAACATGGTTTACCTTGAAGAATTATATCAAACCAAGATTCCCATTTTATATTGATATTTTGGAAAAGTATATAGAATTAATATTTTACATAGGTGCATCTGATCACTATTTATCATCTTCATACATATGGTTTGTCTGAGAATACTATATAGATATTAAAAGACATGTTGTAGGCATTTTTCTTTGATTTTTGGGGGTTTTATTAGAATAATTTATCCCTTTAAAAGTTTCCATGAAATATTAGTTATCATGAATTGATTTAGATGGTGTTTATTGAGTCTTTATATGGTAGGTCGTCTTAATCACCACTGTGTTGGTTCAAGGATATAGAGTCATTATTGGACCAAGTCTCATGCAGGAGACATTATAAAACATCTAACTAATCAGGAAGTGGTTGAAAAAAAACTCATGGAAAGAATAGTTTGTATGTATATTGGTGATGCCAACGTCTAGAGTTCATGTTTGGAGATTGAGTATTATTGTGATTATTACCTAGATTAGGGAAACATCGCATTCTTAGGTAGGGAAAAATTAGAACCCAGGTTCATAGTTCCATTCAATATTGTGAATACAATTGTTATAGCAGCATACTAATTATCCTACCTTGGCATTTCATTGTCATACATTATGTGTTTTATGTATCATATCTTTGGTGATATCATATCAATCATTCCCATGTGATCAGTATAGACAACATCGAGCTCGATGTTGATGTTTCATTTGAATAATGTATAATTTGTATAATAAACTAGAGTGAGAAGACTATGAACATAAAAATATCTCCCTCAATATGAGTGTTGTGAAATTACATGAGTATTTATGAGGATATATGGGATAGGGAGTTCGATATGCAAGTGCAATGGTTGGAGTTTCCCACTGATGAGTCCTAGTGTTATTAGGGAATGCATCTTGAGGATGAGAATCCTTATAGTGGAGAGGTTATAGCATACTAGACCATGTCAATGTATTAACGTTTTTGGTTTTTTGTTAAAACCCATGTATTTTAATGTTTTGGGGTAATTATACAATGGTAGGGTGTTTGTGTGTAAGGTTTCGGGTCAAATTTTGGATCATCTATGTACCTTGTGACCCTATAGAGTAGTCAAGAGTGTTGATATTGACTGGGGATTAGGTCATTGAAATTGGTATGATCTTAGGTAATGGGTTTTCTATTATTTTTTAGTTGCATTCATGTTTAGAGAAAGCCTTCTGATGATAAAAGTGCTTGTAAATAGTTTTGGGATGGATATAGGTATATTTTGGAGTTGCAATAAATTTTCAAAAAATATGCGAAGTCATAAACCTTAGGGACTATAGGGGAGGAAAATATATATTGAGTATAAAAATATATATATATATATTACATATGGGAAGTAATATATTATGTATGGGAAAAAATATTACATACAGATTTATCCAACTAAGGTAAAAACCATATGTAAGAGGAATATATATTACGTATAGATTTTTTTATAAAGGAAAAAATTATGTATGGGATAAATATATCACATGTGGGTAAATATATTATGTATGGGTTTTTACAAATAAGGGGAAAACCTTATGTAGAAAAATTATATTACATGTGGTGGAATTATATCATGTATAGATTTTTTCGGATTAGGGAAGAACCTTACATATAGAAAATATATTACGTATTGAATTTTTTCAAAGTAAAACATTATATATATGAATATATACATTATGTAAGACTAAATATCTTACATATTGGTTTTTATCCTAAATGAAAAACCTTAAGTGTGAAATATATTACATTAAAGATTTATATCTAAGTAAAAAACAATATGTATTGAATAAAACCTTATGTAACGGTTTTTCAAACGAAAAAACTAACATATTGAGGAATATATATTACAAGTGGGATTTTAATTAAAGGGAAAACTTTATGCATTGATAAAATGTTACATATAGATTTTTACTAAGGGAAATACCTTAGTAAATGGGAAATATGTTTTGTATAGGTTTTTTACTAAGGGAAAAATTTATGCCTGCAATATATATTATGTATAGGGGGATATTTTATTTATTAAGTGGAATTTTTTCTAAGGAGAAAACCTTATGTACATATTTTTTTAAGAATATTAATTAATAAAAATGAATTGTGGAAGTTATCAAAATAAAAGGGAGTTTCTTTCCTCTCTTTATAGTAGTGTTTCCTCTTCATCCATGTCCTCTCTTAGTCACTTATCTTATATGGGGGATGCTCTTATATTATTCACTCGATTCGAGTGACATTTGTTCTGGGTGATATCTATATTTTTTCCTCATATTCATTGATTTCATCCATTTAAGATTAGATTATCTATTCAATGAGAAGCTTCATCCGAGAACAAGGTATTTTCTCCCTAATTTATCCCTAAAGTATAATATTTTTTTGTATGATGTGTGGACACCCCAAACTAATGTGTATTTGACCTAAAGCATAAATTAAAATGATTTATGTTTTATTACATGTGATATTCAACTTGTTTAGGACATGAGTGGTCCATTGATAATTGTAGATATTAAACCTTTGGTTTCCAAGTGAGGTGTGATTTAAACTAATGAAATAAGAAATATTAAAGAAAATATAAGGTATTCCCTAAGTCTGATTGTGATCAAATAGATTTAATATATATTTCCTAGGATAATCCCTATTATGATAATGTGTGGTAAATGTGAGCTAGCAAGGTAGTATCCCTATGTGACTATTGATTTGGGATTTTTGTTGGGAGAGTTACAACCTCTTGAATATAATACTAAGATATGAGACCAGAAATTATCATGAGAGGCATGAAGGTAAATTATGAACTGCTTATGGCTTGATTGTAATGAATTATAAAATATGATTATCATTCGATTGCCCATAATAAAGTGAATGTGGTTTGGTCACTCTTCTACCCTAGATATATGATGGTATACAAGGTGGGTGTTATTTTCCCTATTGATATATAATGGTATAAAAGGTGGGATATATTCCCATCAATAATATAAGATTGTATATGAGGTAGGTTTTATTATCATTAAAGGATATATAATGGTATATAGGGTGGTTTTTATTCCCCTTGAAATTTTTGATATATTTATGGTGTTTAGGGCCGATGCTTATCTTCCCCTTGGTTTGGTTATGTGACTTTTTTAGATATACTTGACACTTTCTAAAGTAGTTATGGTCAAGTATTGGTGTCTTTATGGAACCTAAGGATCCACAATGTTTATTTATTTATGGTTTTAGTTTTTTTATGGAACATATGTATGTACTTATTTTGGATGGATATATTTATTGATGTCATTGGTGGTAGTTTACTGAGTTTTACTCACACCTTTCTCGATCCATCATGGGTACCCTAGAAAACATCAGGGTTGTAGGTCAATACAAGGGTAAGTTTATTATGCTTGATGGTTGATCTGGTTATCTTGGGTGGAGTTTGGGGTATGGAACTAGGCTAGGACTTGAGACCAACTTTGTAGTTTTTCCTAGTTTTACTTACTTTTTATTATTTTTGGATATAAATGTATACAATCCATTCACAGGTGATCCTAAATACTTTTTTATTCTTATATTACTTAGAGTTTCATATATTGATATATATTGTGTTGGTATATTTATTGATTAGAATTTAGTTATGATGATTGTTTATTCTGGTTTCTCTGGTTGGCTATTATTGTTTTTACTTTCACTATTATTTATGATTATCTTGTCTAAGGGGTATAACCTCCCCAAGATTATTATTATAAAAATTCTAATATTTAGTAGCCTATGGTATACAGGGATGTTTTCCTGATGTATTTGGTGAATCGGTTTGATCACGATGGAGTTGAACCTAACTGAGGATGTTACAAAGAAACTGATGGATACCTAGGTAGATTTTTTCTAAAATATAATTAATTGATTTAATTTATTACTAAATTATATGAAATAATGGATCACCTCATTTCCTCCCTAGTAACCACTTTAGTTTCTCCCATATCCCTCTCATTATCTCCTCTCCAAGGGGGGGCCTCCTCTATTTGTAGTCCAATGATCATGTCATCAATCCCAATGGATCATTGTGGGTAAGACATATCTTCATCTTGTTATTATTCATTTATTCTCTTGTTGTATCATTATTTATCACCAGTTGTTCCATAATTTTGGGGTTTTATCAATTTTTTGTGATTTCCTCCTATTGAAGCAAAATCAACTGGCAATACTCAATAGGAATTCTACTACTGAGTTCAGGTAGGTGGTTCTTAAATTTTATCCATTTTTATATGTGTGTTTTTGGGCTATGTTATGAAAATGGTAGGTAACTAGGTGGGATAATTATGAAATGGAACTAACATTGGTTTCCATGGACTTTGAGGGGTTTCAGGGTACTATTTAGCATAGGTAAGGTTTCATGGGATTAGTGTAGGGTCTTGGGGGTTGCTAACAGTGACAAATCAAATGGAAAGTGTGTGTGAGAGGTGGGTAAAGGGTTTGATTCATCATGGTGAGGATCTTCATGTGGTTAAAATTTTAAGGAGAGAACATCATGAACCCTATATGTAAGATTGAATTTTTAGAGTCTGGGGAGAACCATGCTACAACATAAGGAATTTCAAATTATCAAAGTCTTCATAATAGTATCTCTGGAGATGTGTGAGATTAAATCTTTTTATTAACAGATCATCACATTGAAATTAGGGTTGTTTCATCATGGTGAGGGTCTACATGTGATTAAAATTTGTAGGAGTCTGAAGAGACCACACCATAGCATAGGGAATTGCATCATGGTGAGGGTTGTGAGATATTATATTTATCAAAGGGTCAAGGATCACATTATATCATAAGAGGGTTGTGTCATGGTGAATTTTTCATAGGATTAACTCTTGGACCACATAAGATTAAGTTTTTTTGTTGTGTAAGATTAAATACTTTCTCTACCAGTGGATAATCACATCATTAAACTCAAGGTTTCATTGTGAGGGATATCTCAAGGTGGAATGTAATGCACCATAGTGAAGGAGTCTATACCATAAAGTTTGTCCATTGGGGAATCATTATTTCATGAGGATGAGAGTTTCATCATGAGGCCCTATCCAAAGGGAGGTTGGTGCACTATGATAGGGAGGATCATGCAACAATAAGATATGGGAAGGGTAATTTGGGTCTTTAGTTCTGCAAGTTGTAGTACATTGCATCGTAACCAGTGGGGCCACACCATAATGGAAATAATGGCAGATGCATTGAACTATGACCATTATAGTCACACTGCAAGGCACATTCTAGATAGTTTTTTAAAAAAATAATTAAATTAAAGAATCTTAAAATTAATAACATTATAAATGTGGTATCCATTATCACTTCAAAACTAACATCATATCCCCTTCCTTCCTCTCATTCCCCCCTTACAAAGAGGGTATCTCCCTCATTTATTCATGAATTGGAGTTTCATTCATACCAAGTGATAGCTAAAGGTGAGTCTATCACTCCACTTCAATTCTTTCTCTAATTCTTTCATTATTTTAGTTTGATCTTCCCTTACAACCAAATTTAGGGATTTTTTTAGATTTTATAGAAACCTCCAATTGAATCTAAATCATCTAGATATATTCAATGAATGGACTTCCAATAGATCAAGGTAGGTGGTCCCTAGGTTATCCCTAAGTTCTAGCTTTGTTTTTTATGTGTGTGTGATATGCATTTGTGTTAACCTATTGTTCACTTGACCAAAAAATAAATTAAATGTTTTCATTATTTATTTTATATTGGTATCACCTTTTTCGAACTATAGTTGATATTTTGATGATTGTATAATGTAATATTTGGAATCCAAGTAAGGAGGGCCTTAATCTAATAGAATTAGGGCATGATAAAGGAACCCCAAAGGGGTTACCTCAATGTAATTATGACTTATTGATCTAAACATAGGTTCCCTAGGATTTTTCCTTTAATTTAGAAAATGTTCTAAGTGTGGGATAGAATGGTGATAGATCTAGGTGAGTATGGGTTTGGGACTTGGTTGAGTGTGTGACTAATTTATTGAAACTCGTCCATGTGTATAGGTTGTTTGAGTGTCAACCCCTTGAAAACTATAATGTTAAGCTTGGGAATTGATATTATTTTTCATAATAGTAATTTTTGAAACATATATAACATTTTTGTATTTAAATTGTGAAATTGTATTAGTATCCCATATTAAATTGTGAATAATGGATAATTTTTTATAAAGTTGTTATGGATTGGGAACTTATCCAACTAGATATATGATATAGTTTCAGGAGAGGGAACCATTATCACCCTTGGGTATTGATGGTATATGATGATACGAGGTACAAGATCTATATCAAACCCTATGTGTGGATTATATGAGATGGTTATGGGGGTGGGATTCATTCTGACCTTTGGGTCCTGATGTTACATTATGGTACCAGACACAGGCATCATTCCAACCCCCCGTGTGTGGATTATATAAGATAGTTCCATTGTGTAAGAATCATTATAACCCCTAAGTGTTGATATTATATAATGTAACCTTTGTTGGTTTTATTATGACCCATTTGTGTGGATTATATGAGATGTTTTTGGGGAGTACGCCATCTCAACCCCTGGGTGTTGATGGTATATGATTGTACAAGGGGCGGGCGACATCATGAACCCTATGTGTGGATGATATGAGATGTTTCCAAGTTGGGGTGTTGTTTTGACCTCTAGGTGTTGATTTTATATGATGGTACCAAGGTTGAGAACCATTCCAACCCTTAGTGTGGTTATGAATCATGTTTGGAGACACTTTGAAACTATTCGAAGTCAGTATGGTTGATCCCGATTGTAAATATGGAACCTGAACATCAATAGTGATTTATTTTATTATTATTTTAGTTATTTATTATGGTACATCAACATGAACACTATTTAGACTAGATATATTTAGGGATACCATTGTTTTTGTCCTATCAAGTTATAATCATGCCCTTCTTGGGAATCATGGGTACCCAAGTAGACTTCATGGTTACAATTCAATATAATGGAAGGGTTTTATACTTAAAGGTTGATATGGTTAGTTGGTATGGATATTGGAATTCAGGACCAAGACAGGATTTAAGATTCTTTTTTATAACTCATATAATGTTGGTTTATTTTGTACCTTGACGTATATAATCCACCATGTGGAATCCTAATTATGTTGGTGTTCCTTGTATGACATGTTTAGTTGCTCAAATTTTTATAGTATGGGTTGATGTATTTGTTTACTATAATTTATCTATGTTATCTATCTATTCTGGATTCATTTGGATGGTTTTTATTATTGAAACTTATGGTATTATTTATGGTTACTTGATCATGGGGTTATAGTCTCTCCAAAGTATTATCAAACCCTCGTCATTAGTCAGTAGCCTCTATTGTATAAGGAGGTATGCCTAAGTTATGTAGTGATTTGATTAAGTCATAGTAAAGTTGAATTGGGTTGAGGATGTTATAAAGTGGTATCAAATTTTTGTTTTATTTATTGACTCTTTGGGATATGGTAGATGATATATAGAACTGGTCAAAACATAGGATAGATGTTATGTTTTGTGTATGGCCAGTACCTACATGAGCCAAAGTTCTAGTTAATAGGGATTTTAGATTATTGTTCTTGGTTTTTTTATAGTTGAGTTGAATTTTAAAGAATATGGTGAAAACATTATTAATTTATGACTTATAGTTTTGATCTTTTCTTGGCTTGGAAGGAGGAATTTTTTCATGTATCATATCAGGTATATAGGATATACGTGGTATTCATGTGCTTTATTTTGTTTGAGAACTTTGATTATGATATGAGGTCTGGTTATTTAAATTTTTAGAAGTAACATATATATCATTTTCCTATATAACTTGATGGTGGTATTTCTCTTAACCAAAATTATATTTGATTATGTTAGTATTGTTTATAAATTAATGAGTTGAATTGTATATATATCTAGCACCTATCTTGGGAGTGGGTATATTGGGATTGAGTTATACCCTAGATGTGTGAGACCCCAATGTTTTGAAGTTGGTACGGTGTAGTGATACATGTCTCCTACTCCTACCTTTTATATTTTGTGAGAATATGATGGGATATATTGCTTTTAAGAGCACCATTGATGTGCTTATGGATGTCTTAGTGATCCTTGAGGGGGTATCCTAGTATATGGATGCCCAATGAGGATTAGTGCTCTAGATTGGGTAGTTGTCTTGAGTGAGATATGGATGATATGTGTGAGTGTGTGTGTGTGAACCCTAAAGTGGGTGTATTATCCTGTGAGTTGACTTTTGATATCTATTATGAAGTGTAGATGCTACTTTATGAGTTGTGACCTAAGTTGGATGTGACCTATGGACTGGGTGAGAGGGCCTAGTAATATTGATATGTGACTCAAGATATCAGTGAGTTGAGTTTATTAGTTGAGTAGAAGGATGCTTTCTTGTTGTTATTCAAGATGAGTTCTAATGTATTGGGGTATCCTAAAAGATAGGGGTTAGCACAATCTTGTGAGTGAATTTAGATATAGAAAGCATGGGTAGATGATTCATGTTATAGATATGACACCCAATCAGTGTGTTATCATGTATATAGTTAGGTATAGAGATGACTTAGGCATTATGAATGTGGAAGATGGGTAGTGCTTGTGTTGAGATAGGACTGGCATGCATCAGATGCATGGTCAGATGAATAAATAGGAGAGTGGAAATATAATTGGTGAAATTTGAACCATTTTGGGTTGAGTCAAGTTATGTAGTAGGGTATCACTAGGGTATATGCCTACTGGTATGAGATGTGAGTACCAATGGGTATTGTTGAGCACCATTGTGAGATAGGGTAGTCATATTCTCTCTTATCATGGGATAAGAAATTGAATTTTTCTTAACTCATGGGTTATGTGAATTGGTATGACCTAATCTAGGATTGTGGAAGGTAATCATAGTGTTCATTTAGGCATGGTCAGTCTTAGAGGATGTGTGGGGCATGTCAATGGATGGAAATCATGAAATATCTAGGATATAGAGATTGAGTTATGTAGGTCACATGACTTCTAATATTAAGTCGTGATGATGGATAATAGTGTTTAGTAATTGTAGTTGGTTCCTTTTTGTATGTGTATAGGTTTTTCTAGGGTGTTTTCAGTCCCTTGAGACCCATTTGGGGTTATGACCTTGAGAGGTGTTGATTTTTTTGGTGGGGTTTAGGACTCCTTAATTTTTTCTGATTTCTTGGATCTATTTCATGTTATTCTTATAGGATTTAGTCAATGATCAGGCATGGATAGTGATTGAATATGAGATGTTGTTGGAAAGGTGTGAAACACCTTATTGTAATCGAGAAATAAAAAAAGGGTTTTTACCCTTGATGTTATGACATGTGTTGGTTAGAGCGGTGGATACTCTCAAGTATGGTTAGGTGTAGTTTAACCGTGTAGAGTAGGTGCATTGGGGTATAGCTAGTGTGTGAGAAGAAATCTCTACAATGCAGTAGTATTATGACAAATGGGTTATGATAATTTTGGTTAAGCCCAAATGGTCAGCTCATACAAAATATGGGTTATGAACTTTTTTGAAAATTAATATATAGTGACATGATCATTGGGTCTTCTGAAATGTTAAGGGGAAAAGTGGTTCAGTGTGGTGGATATGGAATCAAGAGAGTGCCTTAACTATGGTTAGTTTGAACCAATGTGATTGCGATTTTATAGTGGGACTATGTGTATGCCACAATGAGTTTGAATTCAAGAGTCATGTGATGGTGAGAAAGGTTGTCAGTCTTGAGATACATCCATCGAGACCAAGTGTTTCAATGATAGATTATCAGTGGTATAGGATATCACTTGCATGGGACACAATGATATCATTTGACCCTAGAGTGGGGATTGGGTTGTAAACTGATTCAAGAAATATGATTGGGGTTATTAATGTCTTTTTTTAGCTAATGGTGGTTATTGGGTAGGATTGTGCTCATGAATCAGGGATGAGGAAGGTGATGTGTTAGTGGATCCAAATTATAGGTGGTTTTGGTTTTATGTTATTTCTTGTATGTAAGAAACTATGTTATAGAAAATGTTTTGGAAGTATCCAAATATTGTTATCAATCGATGAGCATCATGTAAAGTTATTATGTATGGTAATTGATAAGTTTTCATTATAGATTTGGTATAGTATAATGACTGGGTGTATGAATTTTAGTAAATGGACCGGTTGGGTGATCGTGTCCATAAAGTGTTAGTATTAATGGGGGAGTATGATGACTGGCATGATGGAGTAGATATTTGTGTTATGGATTTAGTATCAGGAGTGAGATTGTGGCTTTTAATGAGAATAGTCGAGTGACACTCAGGTGGGACATTGAGCGAGTGATGGTTTAGTGTGGACTAGTGACAGAAACCAATGGTTTATGAAATCTATGGTTTTCTTGGAGTTGGTAGAGCTAATAATTTCCATGATGCATGATTTGTTGGGTTTTTGGAGATATTTTGTGTGAAAGGGGTACTAAGAAATGTATTCTATGTGTAATCAAGTATGGTGGAATAGAAAAGGATCAACATGAATCATTTGAGGGGCATCTAGCATTATGATGATCTAGTGCAAGAGACATTCAGGGTTAGGTTTATTCCGCTAGTTCGGGTGCATTCGGGTCATGACTATAACTAGTTAGAGATCAGTAAATGTATTTTTCATCAAGACTCAATGATTAGTGTGGGCCATGGGTGATGTATTAGGAGAGTTATAAAACATGAAAAGTGTTATGGTGGTGAATTTATAATGACTCACATTGTTATGGGTTGGTGAAATCAAGGAAACTTTTAATTTTTTATCCTGGATTAGGGAATGTTTTGAGAATTTGGTTATGAAATGAAATTATGATAATTGAAACATATCTAGGTAGTTTTTTTATATGTTTGGAGGCTTGGGAGGTATCTGTTGTGTTCAGGTGAGCATTGAAGCAAGGTTAAGGTGGACCTCCTGTAGATTGTTGTGTTTGATGGTAGATCACGCTGAAACCAGAGGATGTTATAGCATGTAAGGTGTTCATGAGAATAGATTTTTAAAATATGGAAGATGGTTGCACTATGATAGACAAGTAACACATTTTTGGCCCTCTACGTGATATTAAAGATCAAGATTTTGGGGTGTATCACACCACATCCTAGGCATTTCACTATGGGGGGTTCCTTGTGTGTGTGATGTTGTGCTACAATAAAAGTGTTGCATTATCAATGGTATTATATATAAATAACTTTAAAGTCTATGTGAGATTAATGTTTTAGGTAAATAAGGAGGGTTTCACTATAAAGTAATGGTACCATACTACAAACCCTTTGTGTGAGATATAATTTTTGGAGTTGCTAAAAGAAAAAATGTAATTATTTGTGTTTTATTAAATAGACATGTTTATAAACATGGATAATGTATTTACCTACATTTTGTGTGTTGGGAAATCATGATTTGAAAAATGAGTGACAAATAATTTCATAGCATTTTTTAAAATGTAGGTAAATTGATAAAATTTACCCTTGTTTTACATAAACATGGGTAAATCATTTTTTAATCCACCCCTACTCCATTTAACCATGCCCCCACTCCCATATAACAACCCACCCCACCCCCTCCTACCCCCTAACACCCTTAGGACCCACCCCCTAACACCCCCCACCCATCATAACAACTTTCCCCACCCCCTAACACCCTAGGAACCTGTAACGACACATTTTTTATTAACATTTTGTAAATGGTAGTTAAATTGATAAAATTTACCCACATTTTAAATAAACATGGGTAATTAATTTCTTTAACCCACCCTTGTCTCATGTTATTTTTTTATCCATTCCCCCTACTCCCATATAACATCCCACCCCATCCCCTCCTACCCCCCCCCCCCACATGAAACCCCTAGTACCCACCCCCTAACACCCTAGAAACCAGAAAGGACTAATGATTTCCCCACATTTTACTTAAATGTGGGTAAATTGTTTTTTTAACCCACTCCTTCCAAACTATTTTTTTAATCATTCCCCCACTCCCATATAACAACCCACCCTACCCCATCCTACTCCCCCTAACACCCCTCACCCTCCATGACAACTTTCCCCTCCCCCTAATGTGATGTCCCTGGCCCGGTTCACTCATAAGTAATCGATTTGGTGGGTCACATGACCTCAAACATGCCTCCCCATACACCAGGTCCTACTAACTAGCATTGTGGGTATAATGGTGGTATGGTTTGGAGACTATACCCTTTGTATTATAAATAAACCCGATAGAAAATAATGAAAATTAACTATAGGCGGGTAATAACAAACTAAGTACCCGGCATGTGCCAATAAAAACCAACCATGCAAGAACATATGATTCTATAAGTACAACATAGTAAATACATATAGTAAGTGATAGGAATAAGTACATATAGGTGAAAATAAATAAATAAACAATATGGAACAACTCTTTTAGGTGTTCTAAGTACATTCTCATTCCACATATCCCATGCAAGTCCTGTCGTAAGACAAGTAATAGCAAGAGGCACCAGAAAAATTTCTAACCTATATCCCAAAGATCTTCTTAGGTACCAAGAGGTGTCCTAAATAGGTTATGGGTAAAACTTGGTAGGCCTCTACTAATGGAGTATAATTCATTTCTAGTCTATGAATATAAAACATATGGTGTGTAGTATATACATTTAAATAAAGTATAATTAATGAAGTTTTTTCAAGAACAGGCCCATAGGTGGGGTCCAGCTGACCCTAACTACTTTAACCTAAACCATCTATCTATAAACACAATACTAATAAGTCAGTCATAGTACCCATGGTGATAATCCTAGCCATCCAATAAAAAACAACAAAAGTGAATCCAGATATTAGTTCGGGGTATTCCCATGAAACATAACCATATGAATCCAAGGAAATACACAACACATTATATGTGTGGAATCTAGTGAGCCAAACCATGGTGATCATGACATAGTGTATAGATTTTGAGTAAAATATGAGGGATAAACCCTCAACATTCCACTTTCTAATGGGATCTAACCAAACCCAAGGTGAAAATCCTTGGTAATTTCAAGAAGGGTCTTGATTGGGATCCAAGGAGGTATCTAATGAATTTTGGTTCTAAGGACCTCAAGTTGAATCCTAGAGATCACATCCCAAAAATTCTAATTTTCCAAAGTTTCTAGATGAATCCATGATGTCGGGCCAAGGCATTCATGAATATAAGACATTGACCGAATCCAAGGTAGAATTAACCTTGGAATTCACATCAATGAATCTTATGGAATCCATTTGGTTTATGCTTGGAATTTGAATATGGAATCCAAGGCTTACCCATGGCGTGCCTCAATTTTAAATCGTAACTAGTTTCATTATATTAACGAGGATTAACCATGGAATTTACATCAATGGTTAATGTGGCATCCATTGGGTTCATTCTTGGTATTCAAATATGGAAACCAAGTATTACCAATGGCATTCCTCGATTTTAATCCATATCAAGTTTCATTATATCAATAAGACTTACAAGGAATAAAGTCCCTTTGGAGGGAAATTTAATTTTAATTAAAAAAACATGCATCATGTCTCAAGGACATAAATTTAATTTACACCCCAAGACATCCATTAGTCATTATCCCATTATATTCCAGGTTTTCATCTCACTGTCTTATTTAATTATGGATATCATAACTCACCAACATGATTAGATTAATTTATTTCCTTCAAGTAAATACCCGATCATAGTGAGATGATGGATTTATTAATACACAATGATGGATTTTTGTAATTTATCATTTTATTAAATAACATTGATCACACCCTAATTCATAAGGGACATAGGGTCACCGATTCCATGTTCTGGGTTAAATCACTCTAATTTAGGCTAGGTTTAATATATAGTTCAAGCACCTCATATTCATGGGTGGTTCGCTAAACTATGGGTGTAATTAGGGGAGCTAAATTAACCTAATGTCTATGAATTAAGTTGATATAACTTTTAGAATTTAAATATATGGTTTCCACCTAATACCGATGAAATTAACCAGAGATATATATTATGAAATACAAATAATTTAATAAAAAACACTTAGAACACCTACCTTAACCTTGTAGTGACCAACTCATCCGATATCGGCCTTCGGTTCAAGATAAAATTAGAGAAATCAAAGAAGCATAAGAACACCCTGAAAATAGGGAATAATCTATATAAACAGTGTAAGGAAACATGAAAATAAAATAAATGAATAAATGAGGGGATTGAACTCTTAGACTCACCTCTAATATTTTAATGCATCTAGTGGAAAATAAAATTAACCAATAATGGAGGAGATCCCCTATAGACAAGGGAGAGGGAAAGGACAGATCCATGTTCCTAGAAAATGGCTCTTACACTGGCTATTTTTGGGTAAAAAGGATAAGGGTGAGGGGTCTAATGACCCTTTTGTGTTATTATAACAAAAGAACCCAGGAGCATTCTAGACGGATGGTGAGACCAGGGAGAAATTATTTCCTCAAAAAGGCCACCGGTTAGCATATGGACTCTATCCAACTAGATGGTGCCATTGCAGCCCATTGGTTTCATGCCATGTCCACATCCCATTCATCATGAACTCACCCAAGACCTCCTAAACCCCTTGATCACATCAACACTAGTCCAAAAAACCTATTTTGAGGGGTTTCAAACCTTTTAATACAACTCTAAAACTCTATGGAAGAATCGTCTCCCTCACTAAATAAAAAACTCAAATTTTCCTCAAAATCGAGCACCTATGCAAAACATGGAGATTTAAAACCTCCCCACCATACGATATCTCTTCCCAAATTTTTATACCTTAGAAACACTGAGCCTATAACTGTGAATGAAAATCACACCCTCAACAATTATGGTCATACTAATATTATACCAACCATCACCACTGATTATAAAGTTCATCGATCTATACACTATGGTGTCGATTCAACACTCAAAAAACCATGATTCCCCACTACCGGTGGCATCCTCAAACCCTTGATCAATTAAAATCACACCCTATATGTTTATTTCAATAATCCACACCTGACTATTTTCACAAAATTCATAACCCAAAATCATAGTCTCCCTTTCTATAATAACCATCTCGTGAGGCCTAACTTCAAGGTTGACACTAACATGTCACCTTATAAGAATTGAAGTCTCATAGAATCAATCACCTGGTATCTTACTCCATGACACACACAAATTCAATTTCATTACCTAACATTCATCCCATGAAGACCATTCATCATCCCCAAACTAACCAATTCCAATCCCAACAAAATAACTAATACCCCCACCTGGGTTTTCTTTGACAACCAAACCCTCACCCATTGGGTTCATCAACCTATTGTTCTTGGCATTCACTAAAAATTTCTTGAAACATGTACCACATGCTAGACCAGCCTATAATTTTTTTCCCCACTATAGGACATCTTTATGACCAATCACTGACATCCCATAGGTTTTCTCATTCCACTTGATCAAATCATTAACCTGAACCTTGCTTTAGGTTTTACTAACATAGTGACATTCCATGTGTTTATTGTACAAGCTAAGGAAAACCATCCCTAGACACTCGAACTATACTGATAAACCCAAGATTTTGACCTTTTCCAACCCCACACAACATCAAACTCTCAAACAGCGCACTGGACTAGACCGGGAACAACTCCTCACTCTGATACCTAAACAAAACTAACAAGTTTCAGCATCCCTATCCATAGGATCCATAAACACCATTTTTTCCAAAAATCCTAGTTCGATACTCAAAAAACTCATCGTATTGAACTCAACAAGTCTATTAGAAAGTAAAAATAGTGCATATTCATTCACTAACTAACCATCCCAATTCTTGGTAATACCTGTTGATGCATCATCAAAGAACCTGATTATGATTTATTTTTTAATAAATAAATCCTTTAACCATCCAAAAGAGTCTTACTGAAGTCCAACCCAACTTTCAGTAAAATCCATAGCTGAGTTTCCAAATAAATGATCCCTTATTCATACTCTACCATGGTCACTAATGCTCCATAAATCAAAGTCACCCTATGACCATTTCCAAAACCTCTTGATCCAACATCCATGCTCAGCTTCACTGGGATCACATCTAAATTTAATCCTAACATTCTCTATGGAATCCAGATAATTTAGATATAGCAACCCGGCCTTTTCTTACATTATTATTACATCATTATAAATATAAAAAACATAATATTATTACACCATGAGGATCCATAGGTTTAGTTTCTTGTTCAAACTAGGACCAAACATAACATTTACAACATCAAACATAAACATTTATTTAATTCAATCTTCTCCAGCTTCTTATTGTCCCTTGAAAACTCCATAGTACACATAATCACCTGAGTATATACATAAAAAGGGGTGAGATAAAAGACTAGTAATAGGGTATATGAGAACAATATAGCATGGGGTGACCATAAACATAACATAGGCAAGGGATCATGAACATAAGAGGAAGCATTAATAAAATACTTGAAATGTGGCAATGCATAAAAATAAAACATCATGTATTAGTGGTTAACTACCACATATACTTGTAAACAAATATAGCATCTTGTTCACACATAATTTCACTTTAACTCATGAGATTCATCACTTTACCCAATGCATTGGAGTATTGTATAATTCCAGGCACACCCATCACATTCAAACATTCATATTGCGCTATATAATTTTGGGTGCACCCGTCACATCATAACATTCTCATTATCATGCATGAAACATAGAACATATATAAAAATTAAAAATAAATAACCCATGAAAATTAATTGGTTTCATTACATAATAAAACATTCATAAACATTGGATTCCAAAAATAAAGAGGGAATAACATACTTGATACAAGAACCATCAACCTTGAGTGAGAAGTAAAAGGTGTGCTTTTGAAAGAAGAGTTCTTTTGGAAAACATTTGATTGACATAAACTCCAGTGGAAAACATTTATATCCTAGAAAAGTTATGATAATGATTAAAATTTTATTTTTAAGGAGCTACCATACCAAAAATGGAGTGAAATAGGGAGAACCCAAAGAAATAATGTTGGGTTCGAGAATTTCCCCTTACCTTGTATCTGAACGCTTTATTCTCTTTAATGTCCTGTATAACCATTTTAAATTCATTAATTATAAATTCCAAAACCTGTTTTACATGAATATTGTTTATAATGGTTTCATTAAGTTATTTTATGGGCCTTTGGATTAGTTACAGAGTTTAAAAACATTGTTCGAGAATGTTCGTTTTTATGGTTTTCTTGAGCGGTTCACTTCTATTCATAAATAGAAGTTCGTGTACAACATGGGTAAACATCCAGAAATGATATTAAATTTTATTAATTATATTATAGGATTGTAAATGATCTTATAATTGATTATATTATATACCATGTGGATGAATCATTAGATAGGATCTTAATGATGATCGTTTGGGTTAATTCGGCGGTTTTTCGTCCACAAAAAACTTGTTTCTTGTAATTATTTAGTAATATTTAAAAAAGATAGTTCCAAAACATTAAATAGGATATAATACATAGAAAATATTCTGTTTAAACCATTAAAATTGTTTCATGACAATATATAAAGGTGGTAAAGGAAAAAATAAAACATGTCATTCTTGAAGGTGATAAATTAACACCTCACGAACAATGTTTTCCTTTCTAAAATAAAAAGAAGAGGAGAAGGGGTTGGATGATATAATATCCTATTAGTATCATAAAATTATATTATATGTATTATCATGGAGTTATCATGCCGTTTTTATGAAGATATGTGGGGAGATAATAAGAAAAGAACTTAAAATTGAAAAAAATTAAAGGAAAAGAGAGAGAGGGGAATTACCTCTTGAATCCTCCTCTTGAGATCCTCCTTAAGGAAGCTAGGATTAGTCCCTTGATGACACCAGAAGCTCTTGGATGTGGTAGAAGGGATAGGGATTATTCTTGGATATATTTTAGATAAGTCTTGAAGCTTGAGAGGTGTTTTTTGGCAAGTGGAGGGAGAGGGGTTATTTATACATGAGAAGGGGTGTTTTTAGAATAAAATATTAAATAAAATAATATATCAAATGTTAGACTTATAATAGTAGTTTTTTTACATCTTAAATAATATATTAATATAATATAGTTTTTTTATATTTTAAATCATCTTTATAATTCGAATTCATTAATTTATTAAAAGGAAAGTGAAAGAAAGATAAAAAGATACTTTAAGGAATCACCTTTTTACTTTAGGCTTTATAAAGTTATTTTTTGGTTTAGAAATTTAGTTTATTGTATTTTAAGGAATAATTTATGAGATTAAATATAACATGGCCAAATATAAATTTCTAGAAATTTTATGTCATCATTACATCATGAATGATGCAATTTAAGATACACTGGTTATGTGAAAAACTGTATTTTTACTATTCGCCTGAAAATTAAAGTATTTCAGAAAAATCACAAAAATTCACCATAACCATTTTTTGATATGTAGAATCCAAAATTGAATTCCATTTTGAAAAAATAATTTTCTAAATATTATTAATTTAAAATTTAATTAAAATCATAATTTACTTGAAAAATATAGTTTTTAAAATTAAAACTGATTTTATAATGCTTTCAAAAATTATATAAGGTATTATAAAATTATATTATTACTATAAGACATAGAATTTTTTATTTATGAACACATTTTAAGAAAATAAATTTTTTTTAAAATTAATTAATTAATTATAATTATTTATTTATGACTTACAAAAATACCAATATTTTTACTAAGGTCAAATTGTCACTTATAAGATACCTAAAGTTTATTTAATCTTTCAAGGGTAAGGTTACTATTAATTTTGATGATTTACTATTCATGAGGGTCATATTAATATTTATAAGGGTAGGTTACTATTCATAAGGGTATGTTACTATTCACCAAAAATTATTTTTGTTCTATTAGACTCCAAAAAACATCCTGAACACAATCATGTATGTTAGATTTTTGAAATTCAAAACATATAAGTGGAAAAATTATGTTTAATGGTCACATAATATTTAGTATCATTGTATGTCATTTTTCTTCCTAATGTGATTATACTATAAGGAATAATTATAGGAAGGGGATTCCATTGATAAAACTTTGGTTCGTTACATTCTTCCCCCCTTATGAAATTTCACCCTCGAAATTTTGTTTTACACAAACAGGTGAGGGTACTTCTCCTTCATCGCCTCCTCTGGTTCCCAAATAGCTTCTTCAAACATATGGTTCACCCACAACACTTTGACAAGGTGGGTTCTCTTGTTGCATAGAACCTTATCTCTCCGGTCCAAAATCTTCACTAGCTGCTCCTCATAAGAGATATCATATTCTAGTTGTACCACCTCTGAGTTTAGTACATGTGTGGGATCTGGTATGTACTTTCTTAGGAGTGATATGTGAAACACATCATGAACTTGATCCATATTTCGTGTAAGTACAAGACGATAGGCCACGGATCCTATGCGGTCAAGTATCTCAAAGGGGCCTATGTACCTTGGGCTTAGCTTCCCTTTCTTTCCAAACCACATTACTCTCTTCCATGGTGATATTAGAAGGAAGATTGTATCCCCAATGTCGAACTCCAAGTTCCTTCGACAATTGTCAGCATAGCTCTTTTACTAATTTTGAGAAGCTTTGATGTGTTTCTGGATGAATTGAACCTTCTTTGTTATCTCTTGCACAAGGTTAGGTCCAAGTAGCTTTATTTATCTAACTTCATCCAAATAGGTTGGAGTTCTACATCGCTTTCCATACATAGCTTCATATGGGGCCATCTGAATACTCGAGTGAAATTTATTGTTTTATGAGAAATCAACCAATGGGAGATGTTGATCCCATCCACCTTTGAATTCTAAATAGTAGATTCTTATCATGTCTTCAAGCATCTGAATATTCCTTTCAGATTGGCCATCAGTTTGGGGGTGATTGGTCATGCTGAAATTTAATTCAGTACTCAAAGCATATTGAAGGCTACTCTAGAATTTAGATGTGAACCTTGGACCAAGGTCAGATACAATGGAGAGTGGAACACCATGTAGTCTCACCACTTCCTTCATATATATCTTTTCAAGTTTTTAAAGTGATATTTCCTACCTAATAGCGATAAAATGGGCAGTCTTGGTGAGTCATTCAACCACAACCCATATCACATTATTTCCCTTCGACGTCTTCGGGAGACCCGTGATAAATTCCATAGTGACATTCTCCCATTTCCACATGGGTATAGGCAATGGTTGCATCAACCCTTTGGACTATTGTTTCTCTTCTTTAACTTTTTGACATACCAAGAACCTTGAGATATATTCTACGATCTCCTTCTTTATGTTATCCCACCAGAAGTGTTCACGGAGATCTCGGTACATCTTGGTACTACCAGGATGGATAGAGAATGTTGAGCTATGTTCATTGTCCAATATCTACTTCTTTATCATGGGTAATTAAGGCACACAAAGTCATGTTCTAAACCGAATCACACCATCATCGTCGATATGGAACTCTTTTAGCTTCCCTTCCTTTACTGCATTCACCCTCTTTTGTAACTCTAGATCATCCATTTGTGCCTCCTTAATAATCTCTTAGATTGATGTTTGTGCAATAATTTGGGAAAGGTAGGATTTATCCCCTTATCTTATGATTTTCAAATCCATCCTTTTCATATCCAAGATGACAGGGTCTTTCTCAATCCATAGCATGGATAGAGTAGCAGGTTATTTTCTTCTTAGAGAATCAGTTACCTTGTTCGACTTTCCAGGATGATAGTGAATAGAGAAATAATAATCTTTGATTATCTCTAACCATCTCCTTTTACACATGGTGAGCTCATTTTGTGTGAATATATACTTTAGGATTTTGTGGTTAGTTTATATGTCACACTTCTCACCATAAAGTTAGTTCTGCCATATTTTCAAGGAAAAACTCACGGTTTCCAACTCTAGATCATGCGTCAAGTAGTTATGCTCATGGAACTTCAACTTCTGTGAGGCTTGCGCTATCACATTGTCATTTTTCATGAGTACGCAACCCAATCCTTTCTTTGAAGCATCACTGTATCTGAAAAAACTTTCTCCACTTTTCGGTAGTGTGAGTATAGGTGCAGTGATCAGCCTTCTCTTTATCTTCTTGAAGCTTCCCTCACATTCTTCCTTCCAGACATACTTTAACCCTTTCCTTTTTAACTTAGTTATTGGTCTTGATAATCATGAGAAATTTCTCACAAAATGTCAGTAGTACCCAACTAATCCAAGAAAACTATGAATTTCTATAACACTAGAGGGCCTAGTCCATTCATCAATCGCTTTTGTTTTAGAAGGGTCCATGGAAATTCTCTCACTTGTGATCACATGTCCTAAGAACATGACTTGCTTCATCCAAAAGTCACACTTGTTGAACTTGGAATATAACTTCTCCTTTCTCAATGTCGCCAACACAAGTCTTATATGTTCTTCATGTTCCTCCTTGATCTTGGAATAAATGAGAATATCATCGATAAACACTACCAAAAATTTTTTGAGGTAATGTCTAAAGACTCTATTCATCAAATCCATGAAGATTGCAGGAGCATTAGTAAGTCAGAAGGAAATCACCAGAAACTCATAGTGCCCATACCTTGTACAGAAGGCAGTCTTCTAAATATCTTCCCTCTTCACCTTAAGTTGATAATATCCCGAATAAATATCCACCTTTGAGAATTATTGAGCTCCTCTTAACTGATCGAACAAGTTGTCAGTCCTTGGAATAGGATACTTGTTCTTTATGGTGATCTTATTGAGTTCCCAATAGTCGATACACAGCCACATTGTTCTATCCTTATTCTTCACAAAGAGCACTGGCACACCCCAAGGTGATGCACTAGGTAATATGAACCCTTTTTTCAAATGCTCTTGCATCTGCTTCTTTAACTCCTTTAATTCGATAGGATCCATCCTATAGGGACACTTTGAGATAGGAGTATCTCCGAGTATGATTTCTATTGAGAACACGACCTCACAATTTGAGGGAAGTCCAGGTAACTCTTTGGAAGATACATCACCATGTTCCCTCACGATGGTCATTTCCACAAGGTTAGAACTTGCCTTTGACTCAACCATTTGGGATAGGTATTCTTCTTCATAGGGAATCAACACCCACCCTGTTGAAGGATTTTTCAAAGGAGATTCATGATCTTCCTTGAATTTTTATAGGAGCATGGGATGGTTCAGAATATAAAAATATATTTCCTTTTCCCAACAGTTGATACATGATCTATATAATGAGAGCCAATCTATTCACATTATAGCATTGAATTCCACTAAGGTAAGTATTACAAGATTCGTTGGAAGAATATTCCCACATACTCCAACAGGAGAAGATTCAATCACTTGGGTTGCAATAATTTCACCACTTGGTGTTTTTATAGATATCTCTACTTCAAGGTTTTGGGGGTTCGATTATATAGTTCTAGCAAACTTGAAAGATATAAAGGAATGTGTAGAACCATAATCTAATAAGAATTTTTCCATTCTTTAGTGAATAGTAAGTGTACCTTGTATGAATTCATTATCTTGATCCACTTCTGTAGTAGTGATGGCATAATACTTCCCTTGTTCCTTTGTATTTGGTGGCTACTGACGCTGATTACCCTCGGGGACTCGAGGTTTAGTGCACTGGCTTTCATAGTGTCCTTTCTCCCTACAGTTGTAGCATTGGACCATGGGTGGCGCTCCCATTTCTTCCACTACATTCTCCTTCTTTTTCATGTATTTTTTACACTCTTGAGAATGGTGTCCTTCTTTCCCACGCTTGAAGAATTTTCCCGTCCCTTTGAGGAAGTTCCCATTATGCAACTTCCCACATTTTTGGCATGTGGGTTATTAAGTTTTCTTCCCACCTTTATCATTAGATCCTCCAGCTTGGAACTCCATAATTCATTTCTTATCACCATAGCCATAAGACCATTCTCCAAACTCCATATCTACTTTGAGATCACATCAAAAAACTTCTTAATAGCTCCCAAAGTCTCTAGTTGAAATATCCTTTTCAAGGTGTGGTTTTAATCCCCTAAAGAATCTATCAATTCTGCTATCATTGTTGATGATAAAACCTGAAGCGTACCTTGCAAACCTTTTGAAATTCACTTCATGGGTTATGAAAGATTCTTATTCTTTTTTCTTGAGCTCTATGAATTATCTCTCCATCTTCATATGAAGAGTTCATGGGAAATACTTATTAATAAAAATGATCTTAAAGTCTTCCCATTCCATTTCTTCAATTTCTTCCCTTGTCTTGGAGTTCTTAATCAAAGCCCACCATTGATCAGCCTCTCCTTCTAGACGATAAAAGGCTAGTGTTACCTTCAATATCTCATAACAGTGAAGCACAGAAAAGATATTTTCCATGGAGTTGACCCATTGTTCCACAACTAGTGGATCAGAATATCCACTAAACATCGGTGGTTGTTGCCGCATAAAACACTCGATAAAGAGTTTCTCACTCTTAGGTGAAGGAGGAAGTTCCCCATTATTCTGGTTATTGTTCATAACCTAAGATAGTTGGGTAAGAATCACCATGAAGTTTTAAACTCCACCTCCCAAATAATTGGGGATGTCATTCGGGAAATCGTTGCATTATCCCTCACACGAGTTGTCGGTCTGGTTTCTCTTGGTTCCCACTATTTTCTAAAATAGTAAAGGTTAGAATGAAACATAAGTCAACAAGTCATGAATAAATAACTTATTAATTTGTAAAATTTTCACTAAAATAATAACTTATGAGATCCATATGTAAAGCTTATTGTGTGCATATTTTTACTTAGTCTCATGCTAGAGGTTTTCTCTAGGGTTTACTAATCCTAATTCCCAAATTAACTAAACCTTTCCTCTGATACCAACTATAGAAACCCGGCCTTTTCTTATATTAATATTACATCATTATAAAGATAAAAAATAAAATAGTATTACACCATGAGGATCCATAGGTTTACTGTCATGGGAAAACTAGGATCAAATATAACATTTACAACATCAAACATAAACATATATTTAGTTCAATCTTCTTTAGTTTCTTATTGTCCCTTGAAAAATCCTTAGTACACATAATCACCTGAGGATATACATAAAAAATGGTAAGCTAAAATCCCATTAAGAGGATAGATAAGAACAATATATCATGGGTTGAGTATAGACATAACATAGGAAATGGGTCATGAACATAATAGGAAGCATTAATAAAAGACTTGAAATGTGGAAATACATAAAAATAAAACATCATGTCTTAGTGGTTAACTACCACACCTACTTGTGAAAAAATAAAAATTATTTTTCACACATAATTTCACTTTAACACATGAGATTCATCACTTTACCCAATTAATTGGAGTGTTGTATAATTCTGGGCTCACCCATCACATTCAAACATTCATATTGTACTATATAATTCTGGGTGAACCCGTCACATCATAACATTCTCATTATCATGCATGCCACATATAACATATATAAAAAATGAACATAAATAACCCATGTAAAGTAATGTTTTTAATCACATAATAAAACATTCATCAACTTTGGATTCCCAAAATAAAGAGGGAATAACATACTTGATACAAGAACCATCAACCTTGAGTGATAAGTAAAAGGTGTGATTTTGAAAGAAGAGTTCTTTTTGAAAACATTTGTTTGAGATAAACTCTTGTGGAAAACATTTATATCCCAGAAAAGGTAAGATAATGATGAAAAAATTATTTTTAAGGAGCGACCATACCAAAAATGGAGTGAAAGAGGGAGAACCCAAAGAAAGAATGTTGGTTTCAAGAATTTCCCCTTACCTTGTATCCGAACGCTTTCTTTGCTTTAATGTCATGTATAACCACATTATATTCATTAATTATAAATTATAGAACCTTGTGTACATGAATATGGTTAATTATCGTTTCATTAAGTTATTTTATGGGCCTTTGGATGAGTTATAGAGTTTAAAAACATTGTTCGGGAATGTTTGTTTTTATGGTTTTCTTAAGCAGATCACTTCTATTCATAAATGGAAGTTCGTGTAGAACATGGGTAAACATCCAGAACTTATGTTACATGTTATTAATTATCTTATAAAAGTTTAAATGATATTATAATTGATCATATTATATACCATTTGTATTAATCATTAGATAGGATCTTAATGATGATCGTTTGGGTTAATTTGACGGTTTTTTGTCCACAACGAACTGGTTTCTTTTAATTATTTAGTAATATGTACATAAGTTAGTTAAAAAACATTAAATAGGATATAATACATATAAGATATTTTGTTTCAACCATAAAAATGGTTTCATGACCAGATATTAAGGTGGTAAAGGAAAAAAAATAAAACATGTCATTCTTGAAGATGATAAATTAACACCTCACGAACAACATTTTCCTTTATAAAATAAAAAGAAGAGGAGAAGGGGGTTGGATGATATAATATCTCATTAGTATCATAAAATTAAATTATATGTATGATCCTAGAGTTACCATACCATTTTGATGAAGATAGGTGGGGAGAAAATAAGAAAAGAACTTGAAATTGAAAAGAAATTAAAGGAAAAGAGAGAGAGAGAGAGAGGAATTACCTCTTGAATCCTCCTCTTGAGATCCTCCTTAAGGAAGCTAGGTTTGGTCTCTTGATGAGATCAGAAGCTCTTGGACATGGGAGAGAGGATAGGGATGATTCTTGGGTAGAGTTTAGACAAGTCTTGAATCTTGATAGGTGTGGTTTGGAAAGGGGAGGGAGAGGGGTTATTATACATGAGGAGGGGGTGTTTTAGAATAAAATATTAAATAAAATAATATATCAAATGTTAGAATTTTAATAGTAGTTTTTTGACATCATAAATAATATATTAATATAATATAATTATTGTTAGACTTTAAATCATCTTTATAATTCTAATTCATTAATTTATTAAAAGGAAAGTGAAAGAAAGAGAAAAATATACTTTAAGGAATTACCTTTTGACTTTAGGCTTTGGAAAGTTCATTTTAGGTTTGGAAATTGAGTTTATTGTATTTTAAGGAATAATTTATGAACTTAAATATAACATGGCCGAATCTAAAGTTCTATAAAGTTTATTTCATGATTACATCATGAATGATGCAATTTAAGATACATCAGTTATGTGAAAAACTGTATTTTTACTATTCACCTAAAAATTGAAGTATTTCAGAAAAATACCAAAAATTCACCATAACCATTTTTAGATGTGTAGAATCCAAAAATGAAGTCAATTTTTTAAAAAATAATTTTCTAAATATGATTAATTTAATATTTAATTAAAATCATAATTTACTTGAAAAATACAGTTTTTAAAATTAAAACTGATCTTACAATGCTTTCAAAAATTACATAAGGTCTTATAAAATGATCTTAAAACTAGAAGACATAGAATTTTTAATTTATGAACACATTTTAATAAAATTAATTTTATTTCAAATTAATTAATTAATTATAATTAATTATTTATGACTTACAAAAATACCAATATTTTTACTAAGGTCAAATTGTCACTTATAAGATGCCTAAAGTTTATTTAATCTTTCAAGGGTAAGGTTACTATTAATTTTGATGATTTACTATTCATAAGGGTCATATTACTATTCATAAGGGTAGGCTACTATTCATAAGGGTATGTTACTATTCACCAAAAATTATGTTAGTTCTATTAGACTCCAAAAATCATCCTAAACACAATCGTGTATGTCAGATTTTTGAAATTCAAAACATAGAAGTGGAAAATTTATGTTTAATGGTCACATAATATTTAGTATAATTATATTTCATTGTGATTCCTATTGTGATTATAGTATAAGGAATAATTATAAGAAGGGGATTCCATTGATAAAACTTTGGGTCGTTACATTAGATCCATTGTTCCGATGGATAGTCTCACCACACAATCTACACCTTAACATAAGGAAAAACATCCAACAACTACTTTGACACTATCAAACAGGCAGTGTTCTTATCATCACATAAATAACAAAACTCACAACCTCCATGGACCATGTCTCATATGTCACTAAACACAATGGCTGGATGTGGCCAAACCACTCAAACCAAAGAACTAGACTCGACATGACAGCCACTGGTCATATCTAGATTATAAGAATTACATCCTCAGTGTTCATTAATACCATGTTCAAGAAGAGGGTTTCACCCCAAAATAGCCTGTGGTGAAATCCCCACCACCCGAATTTATTTAATCATCCTTTAAAAGTAAGTCGGAAAGATTAAACATGTGAAAGTTTGTTCCTTCAATTCGTGCTCACCAAAAACACCAACCCCTGATGCCTCTATTAGGAGTATCTAGTTTCAATGGTGCCAATGTACCTCAATACTTCATGGCATCACCACAACCTCAAAGGTGAAATTTTTGAACCACTACAAAACCTCGGGCATCAATTCCTGAAAACATCCATCATTCATTGATCACTACAGTCCAAGAGGAACTTTTTGACCGAAAATGTTACAGTTCTGTGAATTTCCACCATGAAGTCATAAACCCATGGTCATCACGACACCACTATCATCACATTGCTCGAGCTCCTCTAAGACCCAAACTATTTACCATGGACTCATATCTAGCCCGATTTACCAAACCCAACCAACACGCCTCATGAAAAACCATTGTTTACCACCTTGATCATAGGAAAATAATAGATACTCACTCTTGAGCCACCCAAACCCACCACCTAAATTTCATTTTTCCCCTCTAACTGGAACTTTCAATCAAGATTCCCCTATAATATAGGGGGGTCATACATTTTTCTAATAACCCCTTCCAACCCATGACTCACCACCCTTGAGTAGTACAACATCGAGTCCAGCTCAAACATCAGGTTAAGAACCTAACCAAGCCGCAACTAGTCCCAAGAACACCCACCACCCAGGCATCATTCCAACAAAAATCACTTAGTTGTGCTCATTGTATACTATAGTGCATCAAAAGGCCAATGTCTAGGCATCACACTGATCCCTCCCTCACATTTATCCAAGACTCCATGGGCCCTAGAACCTAAGAAGTCATAAACCCTAAGGAAAAGGAAACCCACATGCTTCCTCTAAACCATATAAGGGTATTCCAAAGGCACTCCCATGCCTAAACTACAACCCTTTAGACACACCTCATGTCACAGTACCAAACTAGAGCATCTCACCATGCATCACTAAACTTGTAAATTCCCATCTAGGTCTATTTTTTAACATGTCAATGAAGCCCCATTACTAGAAAACTATCTAGGCATCTAAATGATCCTTCCTTCCAAAAACTTTATTTAAAACTAAGGGTGATAAATCACCAAACTCTTTTTTCACAAAACCCAAAACACACCAAATGTTGAAAAACACACTTTATAGCACCTCTTGTGCATCAATTACATAAACTAAATCTTATATCCAAGATTCACATAACCAATCAGTCATAATAACGGGTTACCCCTTCACTTAACATGAAGAATCGACTCTAAATCTAGGTTCACGCCTAAAAGGTCACCAGGATCTCTCACTTAACCTCTATTTCCAACACAAAAGATGAAAAATGAAACTTACAGGAAATTTCCATGTTCCCTCCCAAGGAATATCTCAAGAAAACTCTAAAAATAACCCCCACATTGGGGTATTATATATAAATATCTTTACAATGAGTTATTTAATCCATTTCATCAATTTACATTTATTATAAGTATTAAGGATGGCTCCTAAACCACAAGGCCAAATAACTATTATTATACATGAAATATGGTACTGATCTAATTATTTAGCCATTAATTATTTATATATGTAAATAAAGTGGAATCACTCTGGATGATCCATCTCAAGTAATTGGATTCATATGATCTGACTAAGAAGAATGACACCAAGAATCTATATGGGGAAGCACCATTTATATTATTTTTGAAACTTTATAAAAATGAATCCATATTATATATATACATACCCCAAATGGGTTAATTACTAAGTAATGTAAAGATAATATCGACCTATGGGGGTTAATTCATGCCAACCTGGGTTCAATTATGTGGGTTTTCAATTCCAAGTTATGGTGGTAAACACTCCATAAGTTGTAATTGGAATCCCATTTAAGTGCAACCCATTATTAGTTAATTTTTTAATTATTTTAAATCACACCCTTGAGGGGTTAATTATATAAATATTTAATGCTAAGATCGATCTATATGGGTTAAATCAATCATATAAGGATTCAGTTATAAAGTTTTCTATTCCCAAGTTATAACGGAAACACCCAATAAGTTTAAATAATCATACCATTTAACGGACATCCATCACTAATAACTTGTATTTATTAAAATTAAAATCCAACTACTTAAAAATTTAAGGATTATCATTATAATTAATTTATTATCTATTTTAATACTATTTCATTTCATTAGTTAATTCCAGTATGATTAGATAGAATGAAACCATCAATCTATATGGGAAAACATTTTTTAGGTTGATGTAGACACTTTATTTAACTATCCATATGATATAGTTATAAAAAAGGCAAGAAATCATACAAGTAAGGAATACAAGAAAAAAAGAAACATGTTAATGGAATGCAAATCCTATATGCCTAAAATGATGCATGAACACATTCCCATATGTCTTACTATCCCACGAGTAGAAATCCCATAAATCAATAACCCCACAATCAAGATAATCACTCGAGGTGAAATAATAATTAACTGTACTAATGGAATTCAAGAACAGTAAGTCTAATCACTAAAAACTAGGTCTTTACCCTATGTATGGGTTAGGCATTCCCAAACATGATGTATTTAGAAAGTTTTGATACACTCCTAGTCTCCTATATACTGGCCCAAAATAGTGATACAAAGAAAAAAGGTGCTTCAGTACCACTTTATGACATCTCTATCCAATTAACTTATAAGTAACTAAATTAGAGGGCCACATGGCCTTAAGTGTGGAACCTTATATTCCAGATCCTTCCAACTAACTAAGACGATATAATGGTGGTACGTTGGGGATACTATACCCTCCATATCAAAAATAAATATATAAAAAATAAAAGAAATGAAATGTGGTAAGGTATTAACAAAATGAGCACCCCATAAGTGCTAATAAAAATCAACCATGTAATAATATATGATGCTACAAGTACAATATAGTTAATACATACATAGGTGATACACATATAGCATGCATATGTGAAAATAAATAAATAAACAAGATAAAACAACTCCTATAGGTAGTCTGAGTACATTCCTGGTCCATAGATCCCATGTTAAGTCCTAACCAAAGATAAGTAATGGTAAATATTCACCTGCCAAAAACCTAAACTGCAGGTAATAGATTTTCTTGGGTACCAAGAGGCGGGCCAAACAGGGTGTGTGTAAAACTCAGAAGGCCATCACCAATAATTTCTAATACATTTCTAGTCTGTGTATATAAAACATATGATGTACACTTTATACATTTAATGAAAGTAGTAGAAGTAGTAAAGTGGTGTCAAGTATGGGCCTGAAGGTGGTTCCTAGCCATCCCTGTATGATTTGACCTAAACTAGATATATCTGAACATGGGACTAATAAGGTATTCATAGGACCCATGGTGATAATACTAGTCATCTAATAATAATAAACGAAGGTGAATCTATAGAGTGGGTTCAGATATTCCTACACAACAAAACCATACAAATCCAAGGAAATGTCCAAGTCATTCTATGTGTGGAATTTGGAAAGCCATCCTATGGTGATCAAGCCATAGTATATGGATTTTGAGTATAATTTGAGGGATGAACCCTCAGTATTCAAATTTATAAGGTGCTCAAACAAAAACTAGCATGAAATTCCTTAGTAATTTTAGGAAGGGGCTTGATTGGGATCCAAGGAGGTAATCTGAGGAATTTTGGGTTCGAGGACCTTAGGTCAAATATGAGATCTCATCCTAGACATTATAATATTATAGAGTTTCTAGGTTAATCTATGAAACCAAGCCAAGGAATTCACAAATATAAGAACTTGATCAAATCCAGTGCATAATTATCCCTAGCATTCACATCAATGAATTTTGTGGAGTCCATTGGGTTCTTGATTGGAATTAGAATCTAAAATCCAAGTCTTTCCCATGGAATTACTCATTTTAAACCATGACTATTTTTATTATATTAACAAGGTTTACCCATGGAATTTACACCAATGATTAGTAAGTAATCCATTAGGTTCATGCTTGGAATTTGAATCTTGAATCCAACGCATACCCATGGCATGCCAAAATTTTATTCTATATCTAGTTTCATTATATTAAAAAGACCTACAAGACATAAAGTCCATTTTTAAGGGTAGATAATTTTAATTAAGGAAAACATGCATCATGTCCTAAGGACATACATTTTATTTACACCCTAATACTTTGATTAGTCATTATATCATTATTTTCCATGTTTTCATATCACTATCTTATTTAATTGTGGAGGGAAGGGAATTTTAATTAAGGAAAACATGTATCATGGAATAAGTCCATACATTTGATTTACACCCCAAGACATCCATTAATTATTATCCCATTAGATTCTATATTATCATATCATTAACTATATTATTTAGTTATGGGTATCACAACTCACCAACGTCGTTACCTTAATTTATTTTCTTAAGGAATCTCAAAGCACAACATCCCCTTGTTAGTTTTTAATACTCGATGATGGATTTTTTTGAATTTTTAATTTTATTAACTAACATTGTTTACGCCCTATTTCATAAACGACATGGGGTCATTGGGTTATTTTCTAGGTTAAATTATCCTAATTCAATTTAGGTTTGATATAATATTTCAATCACCTCATGATTATATCTTTACTTGCATTTTATTCATGCACAATAATTTCAACTAATTAAAGAATGGAACATCATAGGAAATGCATTTAATAGGTCAAGACTCTTACAAGTCCTTACTTGGTTTATCAAATGAGTTTAATTGATTACCTAACCACTCCTAGTGAGTAACTTAAATGAGGTTCATAAATTAGCATATTTCATTTCTAGATTCATAGTTAATCCATAATTCTCCCATGGACCATTCCTATTCTTTGGGTGGTTCTCTAAACTATAGGTGTGATAAGGGGAACTAAATTTTCCTAAGGGTCATGAATCAAGGCGATCTAAATTTATAATTTAAATCAAAGGATAACACTAGACTCTAGCATGATTCACCACTAATATGTATTATGAAATAGAAAGACTTCAAGGGAAGAAACTTAGAACACCTACCTTAAACTTAGAGTGAACCACTTGTCTGATATCACACTTCTATTTGATCCAAAATGAAAGAAGTCAAAGAAGTATAAAAAACCCTGAAAATAGGGATTAATCCACATAAATAGTGTGAGGAAACATTAAAGAAAAATAAACGAAGAAAATAGGGGAGTGTAATCTTATGTAACATCCTGACCAGGGAGCCACTTAAATAGTGCCCCTAGATGGTAGGCCACATGGCCTCAAGACCGCCTCCCCATATGCCAAAGTTTTTCAACTAATAGTGAGGGTATAATGGTGGTACATTGGGAATACTACACCCTAGTGATTAGAGTAGCATAGTGGTATAAGAGATAATAAATCAATCGAAAGTATAAGAAGTATAAATGAATGTTAGTAGAAGATAAATATAATTACTGATAAAGTAAACAATTCTAAATATAAAACCAAGCATGCATGTCCGGATAATGCTGCATAATAAAGCAGTACACATATACAAGGTAAAAAATAAATGATGTAAAAAAGATGAAATCCTCAAATTCTATCTCTACAATAACCCTAGATCTAACTCAATCTTGTGCTCATATGATCCCATGTACAAATGTAATAGCACAAGTATAGCCCATCCACCTAAACCTGCAACCATGAGGTCTGTTTGGGTACCCCAGTGTAATGGTGGCCCGAACAGGGTGTGATATAAAACCAGTAGGCCACCACCAATGGTTTCTAATGAAATCTAGTTTGTGATTATAAAAAACTGTTTTTATCAGTATAATAAATAAAGAAGTAAATGAATAACTTTAAATGGGATGGCTCAGGTTCCTCAAAAACACCCACCTGACCATACGTAATTTAGCATAAGTTGTAATATATCTGAACATTCCCACATGTAACACTCCAATCTTCCACGGTACACTTCTCTTTCAATAATGCAATAGCTTGCGTTGTATGCAACTTCGAGTTCTAGCACACCACAACCAATCAAACTAGCCATTTAAAAAGCTGTTATGAATAGTAATACCCACTTTTTGAAATTTTATAAATTTTATTTTTTAAAATGGTCTTCTTTTTTGGATTCAAAATATCAAAATCAGCTTAGGGTGAATTTTTGGTATTTTTCTGAAAACTTTCAATTTTTGATGAATACTGAAAAACACTGTGTTATTATTTAAAACCGAATTTTTATTTAAATAATTATTTTAAAATTTAAATTTATTTTAAAGTAAAAATAGATAAATATTACTTGTATTAATACATTGTAATTTATCGGAGTCATTTTATAATAAGATTAGATATATAAAATTTTATTGAATTTTTTAACGTCTTTTACCAACCTTCTAGGCACATTTGCAAATTTTCATAAAACGTAATTTTACCACTTCTGTGAATTGAATTTCAAAAATCCAAGAGACATGGTTGACATCATTAAGTAAAATTTGGTTCAATAGGATGAAAATAATTTTTTTGAATAGTAACTTTTGAATTTTATTTACCACGATTAAAAGTAAATAGGGTAATTAAAGGTAAAAATGATATTATAATTACCCTAACACATGTCCTAATTCTATTGGATAATACCAAAATCAACATTAGGAAAAAAATATGATTCTTTTTTATCCAATTGGATTAGATTATGACATTTATTATATTTTATTTAAGGAAGAGTTAAAAGTGTTGAATTAAAAGTTTAATAACTAAAACATTTTTAATATAGGGTTATATAAAAGATAAATTAGACTATAAATATTAATTATAAATCTAAAAATATTTACTATATAATGGTATTTTATTTATAATTTTTATACATTAAATAATTAAATTTATTATTGACACAATGATGATGCAATAATTACCTTATTAATGAAAGACTAAAATAATTAATGTTATAAATATTAAAATAAATGTAAATTGATAATTTTTATGCATTCCAAAAATTTTATAGGTTAATATGACATGTTAGGGTTGATTCAATGAATTTTTTTCAAAGTAATAATAATGTTATGACTTTCACAAAAACCAAATACTAAATAGTGTCAAAATTGACATAAATGAGTTTTTAAATAAAATACTATTTTATTAAATTATATAATTGTCCTAAAAATCTAATTTTCATACAAAAGACTTATATAATGAGAGATATGTAATTAAATAACCACTTGAGGTTCTCTTGTAATTTTATAGTAAGTTTATTAACCAGGTAATATAAAAATACAAGAAGACATGTCAAATATTAAACTATTTAACTAAGAGTTAAATCTAAAAGATAAGGTTAATATGGGGAAATAAAATTTTCTAAAACCTATTGTTTGAGAGGTTTTAGACCCATCCCCACCTTAGACTCAAAATAAATCCATTTGGATCTATTATAAAACGAAAGTAAGTTTATAATAAAATAATATTTCAATCTTTTCCTAAAGTGACCCTCGCCTCTCTTATAAAAGGGTACTTCCCCTTCTCTTAATTTCCCACCTCCAAATCCTTTTTTCTCAGCCAAACCCTACTCAAATATCCTCCCAACTACCCTCACTTCAATATAGAGGCTTTAATTTGATTATAAAGCCAACCTAAGGATCCCTTTTGTTCAAATCAAAAGGAAGAACCTGAAGAAGAGGTAATTACTTCATCACCTCTTTCAAAGTTCTTTTCTTCTTCCACTTCATATTTATTTGTTTTTTCCATACTAAAATAATAAATCCAGTACCTTCTACATAATTAAATTTTATTACAAATATAGTACAACCATATTCATTATTGTATCCATCCTATGAATGACAAAGTCACCATACGTGCGTACGTACGGCTTACCGTCTCTACGTCGTGGTGTAGTTTGTTATTCAACACTTCATTATTTGGATGGGTATAATAATGATTATAAATGATTTAAATAATAAATATAACATGTCAATTATTCTTTATATATAATATACCATTTAATTACATATGATTTCACCACTAATATAATGATATTGTCGCTTGTGCGTACGTACGGTTTACCGTCTCCACAACGTGATGAGATTTCATTCCTCATCGTAACCATTCAAGAATAATTTTCATTTGATGATTAAAAATAATGTTTAATAACTTAATTTCATTATGTATATGAACCAAATACATTCTATTCATAACAAACATGATTTAAATAACAAAACATATAAAGGAAAATGAATCAGTTAACACCCAAAACAATGATACTACTGAAATATCATTAAAAAGAAATATTATAAGATCATATATGATATAATATTTATATATGTGGATCTTGTATAATTTAATAACAATTATTTTCACCAATATATAGGAGGTTAATGTACCCTCTAATAAGGAAAAGTACAAGGTATGGGTTAATTTTACAATATCTTCATTATCTAAGGTTGTTTATATGTAAGTATCTACTGGGACTTCTTTATCATCCACATCCGTGTTTCTTAAAAATGTGTTTCAAAACATTTTTAATTTTTACTAGACAATGGTTTAAATTCATTTATACCCTCTTTTTACTTTTTATAAAATTATTTGAAAGGAATCTTTCCATTGCTTTCCAAAAAAGGTACTTTATGACCTTTTCGACAAATTAAGAAAAGAATGTTTTTTAACTTATACGGCGGGCGCGGCTATTCTACACTGTTATAACACCATAAAAGCTTCCATTACAAGATTATAAGAATATTTTAAAAATAAATGTTTTATTTACTTTTAAATAATTTTAAAATAGAAAGATATATTTCACTCAAATAGTTTTTTGGATTGATTTCATCTATGTCCACATCCTTCGTTGGATTTTACGTTTGTTTGAAGTTGATTTATTATGATACAATATTCCATATTGTATTGAATGTTTTTTGATATTTTTGACTGTGGATGTTCTATTTTTATACCATTCATGGTTTATGGTTAAATTATTGACATTTCTTATGCTAGTTTTAATATGAATGTTTATATTACGTTTCAACCTTTTCATGTGAGGAATGCATTGGACTTAGTAAGTGACGGGCGGGGCCTGTTATAGCCCCTCGATGCATTGGTCGGTCTCATGAGACAAACTAGTGTCTTGGAACAAGTCCTTGAAAAAATCTAATTTGTATTCTTGTCATGAGACCTTGACTATGTGGTTTTGATGTTCGACATTATGCATTCCATCATTATGAAATTAGATATTGATATTACATGTGATTATTCGACTAATAGAATATACATGTCAATTATTAAATGGAATTATTTGATTTATATTTTCCATATTATACTGAAGTTTAAGTTTAAAAGCCTTTTGTTTTAGTATTATACATTGCCTTAAATTTTTATGTTTTCTTATGATAGTTTCCGCTATATTGTTATCCTTACTGAGCATCTGAGCTCACCCCTTTCTTATGCTTTATTTTTTCTAGGATGCGAAGAAGTATATTATGACTGAATTGGAGGGATAATTTAAGGGATATGAGTGTGTTCAAAAGAGACACAATGTTGCTGTTTTTTATTTCATAATGTAATGTAAAACTTATGTGTGTATCTAGTACTTCCAAGGCTACTAAACTGATCGGTCTTTCGGGATTTGATCCCTTCTGATCATGCCAATTTTATATAATAATGCACCAACTCTGGGTAACTAGGATTGGAGCATTACATTTGGTATCAAAGGAAGTTTAGTACAAACCTTGGAAACTAGATTTAGAAAAACCCTTATTAGAGAACATTACCCTAAGATAGACTTTGAGGATTAGTATAGAATAACTTCTTATAAATTTTGGTAATGTAGAGATTTTGTTAATTTTACAAGAAATGCATAATTGTCTGGATATGAGTAAGTAGAGTAGGATCTAGAACATATGTATCTAAGGGTAAAATGTGAAAACACCGCTTTGAGCTAGACTCAAACGGGAACTGGTACACAACAACGGGTTTTGCGGCACTCTTGGTTACGACACTCCCGGTGGATATGATTAGGATAATTCAAATTTTATTTACAAACCAATATGAAGGATTTATGAGTAAATACCTCCTCAAAAAAAACATTTTTATGATTATGGATTATATGCATAAACTATTCAATTTATGTTAGGTATTTTACTAGTTTAGGATTATTTATTGTGTTTCATAAACTAATCTAGTGTATGCAATTGTTTAGAAATGGTGCATAGTGGAAAGAATGAAAACTGTATAAATGCACATAATCCATGTAGGTATTGACCTCCTAATCAAGATCATTATAGTGGAATTGGTGGTGCAACTAGTGAGGAATAGCTTATAACCATACTAGGAAAACTCACTCAGGTTATGAATAATAACCTTGACCATATGGAGCACCTTGATCCACAACGTGAAGGATCAATGTTAGAATACTTCATGAGGAAAAAATAACCAACATTCAATGGGACTAAAAATCCATTTGTATCTAAATAATGGATAAGTTCCTTAGAGAAAATATTTCATTCTTTGGGGAGAAGTGAAATGGAAAAAGTTGTCATGGAAGTTTATCGCCTCACAGGAGATGCATATCAATGGTGGTCATTAATTCAAAATACAAAGGAGGATGAATAAGTATAAAATATGGAATGTAAGGAGTTTAAAGATATTTTCATAGAAAAATACTTTCCTCTTGAACATCGAGTAGATATGGAAAGGAAATTTCTGAGTCTAAGGCAAAATGAGGATGAGAGTGTCGTAAAGTATGAGGCTAACTTTACAAGGTTAGCAAGGCATGATATAGATTATATAAATAACCCAAGGAGTAATATTGATTGATTTTTTTATGGGTTAAAACCATTTATCTATCAAGAATTAGTCTCACAATCCTTCTCATCGTACAAAGATATTTTCTCATATGTTTTCAAGATAGAAAAGGAATTCTCTAAGTCTTACGACTTTAAATCAAAGTAATAGAAGAAGAGATCTGTTGAACACTATGGAAATGGAAATAAGATGAAAAAGAGAAAAGTTTAATTTCTATCCTATAGTAAATGTGGAAAGAAACACCCTGGTACTTGCCTGAAGGGAATGTGAGTCTGTTACAAGTGTGGAGAAAATTTCCACCAAGATCGTGATTGCAAAGGGAATAAAGAGGTTATCAATGTTGAATGAAAGAGTTGTAAAAAAATGGGGAATTATACAAATGAATGTACTAAGAATTGAGGAAAATTACCTCAAAAAAGGCCAAGGGAGAAAGTCCAAGCTTATGTGATCACAACTGTAGAGGTTGAAGTTCCGAATGATGTGGTTCCAGGTACATTAATCATTTCCTAAAATTTATCCAATGATTTATTTGATTCTGGATCATCACATTCTTTCATATCTTCCTAGTTTTCCAAGAAAATTAGATATTTCCAATTTGATTTAAAAAGGGAGTTGTCAGTCAAAAATCCTAAGGGAATTATCATTGAAACAAATTTTTATGATTCAGTTACCATTATGGTATATAAATGTGCTTTATCTGCTGATCTCATCATTATACCCATGATTGAATTTGATATAATCATTGGTATGTATTGTCTTTCAGACCATGATGTGAAAATTTATTGTAAGAAGAAGGAATTTACAATTTTTGATAATGATAAGGAATCCCTTATCTTTAGAGTAGAAACATCACCATCTGATTCTCATTTAGATCCACCCCTAGTAGCTCTACTAAATTCAATTATTGGGGAAGAAGATAGTGAAATAACTTTGGGTGAGGAAATTAATGTTCAAATAGAGGATGTACCTATTGTTCAAAAATATGTTGATGTGTTTCTAGAGGATTTACCTAGACATCCTTCAAAATAAGAAATTGAGTTTTCCATTGACTTAATTCCTGGTTCAAGGCCCATATCGAAGACCCCTTATAGAATGGCCACTATGGAATTAGTGGAACTAAAGAAAAAACTAGATGAATTGAGTAATAAAGGATTTATTCTCCCTAGTTTTTCTCCATGGGGATCTCTTGTTCTTTTTGTTAAGAAGAAATATGGATCTATGAGGTTGTACACTGACTATAGAGAGATCAATGCTATAACAATAAAGAACAAGTATTCCCTACCTCATATTGATGATTTATTCAATCAACTTCATAGAGCTCAATATTTTTCAAAGATTGACCTTCGTTATGGATATCATCAGTTGTGCATGAAGAAGGAAGACATTCTGAAGACAGCATTTCGTACCAGGTATGGGCATTATGAATTTGCAGTAATGTATTTTGGACTGACTAATGCACCCTCTAATTTCATGGATCTAATTAATAGAGTTTTCAAGGAATATCTTGATGAATTTGTAGTGGTATTTATTGATGATATCTTGGTATACTCCAAAATCTACAAATATCATTAAAATCACTTGCACACTATTCTAAATACTCTTAGAAGAAATGAATTATATAGTAAGTTTAGCAAGTGTGAATTATGGCTTCAGGAGATTTCTTTTCTTGGTCATATTGTCTCTAAGGATGGAATCTATATTGATCCTTATAAGACAGGAGAAATACAAGAATCTCCAGCACCGACGAGTATAATGGAGGTATGCAGTTTTATTATTTTAACAGGTTATTATCGGTGTTTCGTCCAGAATTTTTCCTGATTGGCTAACCCATTAACTAAGATCACATGTAAAGGGGTTAAATTTGTTTGGAAAAAATAGTGTGAATAATGTTTTGAAGAACTAAAGATAATATTAGTCAATTATTCTATATTTACTCTACCATCAGTAAATGATGGGTTTGTTATCTATAGTGATGTTTCAAATAAAGGACTTGGTTGTGTCCTTATGCAGAATGATAAAGTTATTGCTTACGCATCACGATAGCTAAAAATTCATGAACAAAACTATCTCACTCATGATCTTGAGTTAGTAGCTGTAATATTTTCTTTGAAGATATGGATACACTATCACTATGGTGAAAAATGTGAGATATATACCAATCACAAGAGTTTGAAGTATATTATTACACAGAAAGAACTCAACATGATGAAAAGACGATATCTTGAACTACTAAAGGATTATCATTGAACTATACACTAACTCCCAGGGAAGGAAAATAAGGTGACAGATGCTTTGATCAGAAAGGATCATGGAGTTTTGAACAATATGAGAGTGGAAAGGGATCTTATGTTCATGGATCTAGTAAAGATGGATATGGGAATAATCATGGAAGGTGAAACATCGATACTTTTTCAAATGGTTTACAAACCATCTTTACTAGAAAGGATAAAAAGTTCTTAGAATGATGATGAGTTTGAAAATAAAATTAAACTTGTGGATTATGGGAGATTTATTGACTTCGTATATGAAGATAAAATTTTGAAATTTGGGAAGATACATTGTGTTCCCGATATACCTGATCTAAAAAGGGAATTTTTGGATGATTCTCATAGCTCAAATTTCTCTATACACCCTGGTAGCACTAATATGTGTAGATATTTGAAGGAACATTTTTCATGGGACAACATGAAGATGGAGATTGTTGATTATGTGTCAAGATGTATGGTTTGTCAATAGGTGAAGGCTAAAAGACAACATCCTGGAGGAGTCATGAAACATATTCCCATACCTGAGTGGAAATGGGATGATATTACGATGGACTTTTTCATGGGGCTACCAAAGACTTCTAGAAATAATGATGCAATATGGGTTATCGTTGATCGTCTTACCAATTCAGCACATTTTCTTACTGTAAGAGAAGATTTACCACTTGAATGTTTAGTAAGACTATATATTATTGAAGTTGTAAGACTTCATGGGTTACCCCTATCGATTGTTTCTGATCATGATCCCTGTTTTACATCAGGATTCTAGAAAAGTATTCAGAAGGACCTAGATACTAAACTTTGTTTAAGCACTACCTACCACCCTCAAACTGATGGACAATTAGAACGGACTATTAAAACCTTAGAATACATGTTGAGATATTTCTCACTTAACTTTCAAGGTATGTGGGATCAGTATTTACCTATGGTGTAATTTTTCAATAATAATAGCTTCCATTCAAGTATTCATATGGCACCATATGAAGTGTTATATGGAAATAGATTTCGCGCACCAACTTGTTGGAATGATGTTGGTGAAATAAAACTCATAGGCCCAAAACTTATTTAGGAGACAATGGAAAAGGTGAAGATTATCCAAACCCACATCAAAGCAGCTCAAAGTAGGAAAAATATCTATACTGATAATCGAAGGAAGGATTTGGAATTTCAAGTGGGAGATCATGTTTTCTTGAAGGTATCTCCATGGAAGGGTGTTTTAAAATTCGGTAAGAAGGGTAAATTGAGTACCAGGTACATCACACCTTTCGAAATTCAAGAACGAATTAGATTAATAGCTTATCATTTGGCAATGCCTCCATGTCTCTCCAAAGTCCATGATGTGTTCCATGTATCACTATTGAGAAAATACATGCCAGACCCAACGCATGTACTCACCTATGATGAAATAGAATTGGAACCTGATTTGTCTTATTGTAAAGAGCCTATTAGGATTATTGATACTAGAGAATAAGTGTTGAGAAACTGGATGACTCACCTGGTAAAAGTTATTTGGAGAAACCATAAAATGGAAGAGGCAACGTGGGAACCTGAGGAACTTATGATGAAGGACCACCTGAATATTTTCATGCAGTAATATTCTAGAAATTTCAAGGGAGAAATTATTTGAAGGAGGGAAGAATGTAACACTCCAAGCTTCCACGGTACGCTTCTCATTGAATAATTCAATAGCTTGTGTTGCATGCAACTTCGAGTTCTAGCACACCACAACAAATCAAACTAGCCAATTAAAAAGCAGTTATGAATAGTAATACTCACTTTTTGAAATTTTATAAATTTTATTTTTTAAAATGGAATTCATTTTTGGATTTGAAATATCAAAATCAGCTTAGGGTGAATATTTGGTATTTTTCTGAAAACTTTCAATTTTTGATGAATAGTGAAAAACACTACGTTATTGTTTAAAACCGACTTTTTATTTAAATAATTATTTTTAAATTTAAATTTATTTTATAGTAAAAATAGATACATATTACCTATATTAATCCAATGTAATGTATTGGAGTCATTTTATAATAATATTAGATATATAAAATTTTGTTGAATTTTTTTAACGTCTTTTACCCGCCTTCTAGGCACATTTGCAAATTTTCATAAAACGTAATTTTACCGCTTCTGTGAATTGAATTTTAAAAATCTAAGAGACATAGTTGACATCAGTAAGTAAAATGCGGTTCAATAGGATGAAAATATTTTTTGGTGAATAGTAACTTTTGAATTTTATTTACCACGGTTAAAAGTAAATAGGGTAATTAAAGGTAAAAATTATATTATAATTATCCTAACATATGTTCTAATTCTATTGGATAAGTGTATTTTGACCAAAATAAACCTTAGTACAAAAAATATGATTCTTTTTTATCCACTTGGATTAGATTAGAACATTTATTATATTTTATTTAAAGAAGAGTTAAAAGTGTTAAATTCAAAGTTTAATAACTAAAACATTTTTAATATAGGGTTATACATAAGATAAAATCAACTATAAATATTAATTATAAATCTAAAAATATTTACTACATCATGTTATTTTATTTATCATTTTTAGACATTAAATAATTAAATTTATTTATGACACAATGATGATGCAGTAATTACGTTATTAATGAAAGAAAAAAATAATTAATGTCATAAATATTAAAATAAATATAAATTGAGACTTTTGATGAATTACATGAATTTTCTATTCTAATGTGACATTTTAGGGTTGATTCAATGTATTTTTTTTAAGTAATCATGTTGTTGTGACTTTCACAAAAACCAAATACTAAATAGTGTCAAAATTGACATAAATGAGTTTTTAAAACGAATAATATTTTATTAAATTATATAATAGTCCTAAAAATATAAGGTTTGGAAAAAAGACTTATATAATGATATATATGTCATTAATGAACCACTTGAGGTTCTCTTGGCATTTTATAGTAAGTTTATCAACCATATAATATAAAAATACAAGAAGACATGTTAAATGTTAAACAACTTAACTAAGAGTTAAATCTAAAAGATAAGGTTAATATGGTGACCTAAACTTGTATAAAATCTATTGGTTGAGAGTTTTTTGACCCATACACACCTAAGGCTCAAAATAAATCCATTTGAAGCTATTAGAAACCAAAAATTATCTTATAATAAAATAATATTTCAATCTTTTCCTAAAGTGACCATCACCTCTCTAATAAAAGGGTACTTCCCCTTCTCTTAATTTCACACAACCAAAGCCTTTTGGCTCAGCCAACCCCTACTCAAATATCCTTCTAACTACCCTCACTTCAACCTAGAGTCATTACTTTGATCATAAATCCAACCTAAGGAGCCCTTTTTTTCAAATCAAAAGGAAGAACCTAAAGAAGAGGTAATTACTTCATCACCTCTTTCAAAGTTATTTTCTTCTTCCACTTCATCTTTCTTTGTTGTTTCTATACTAAAATAATAACTCCAGTAACTTCTACATAATTAGATTTTATTATACACATGTTACAACCATATTCATTATTCTATACATCCTATGAATGACAAAGTCACCATACGTGCATACGTACGGATTACCGTCTTCACGTCATGGTGTAGTTTGTTATTCAACACTTCATTATTTGTATGGGTATAATAATGAGTATAAATAATGTAAATAATAAATATAACATGTTAATTATTCTGTATATATAATATACCATCCAATTACATATGATTTCACCACTAATAGAATGATATTGTCGCTTGTGCGTAAGTACGGCTTACCGTCTCCACGACGCGATGAGATTTCATTCCCCATCATAACCATTGAAGAATAATTTTCATTTTATGATTAAAAATAATGTTTTTAGAACTTAATATAATTCTAGATATGAATCAAATACATCCTATCCATAACAAACATGACTTACATAACAAAACATATAAAGGAAAACGAATCAATTAACACCCAAAACAATGATACTACTGAAATATCATTACAAAACAATATTAGAAGATCATATATGATATAATATTTCTGTATATGGTTCTTATATAATTTAATATCAATGATTTAACCATTATACAAGATGTTAATGTAACCTTGACTAAGGAAAAGAACAAGGTTAGGGTTAATTTTACTATCTCTTCATTATATGAGGTTGTTTATATGTAAGTATCTACAAGGACTTCTTTATCATCCACATCCTTGTTTCTTTAAAATGTATTTAAAAACATTTTTACTATTTACTAGACTATGTTTTAAATTCATTTATACCCTCATTTGAATTTTTATAAAATGGTTTGAAAGGAATCTTTCCATCGCTTTCCAAACAAGGTACTTTATGACCTTTTCGACAAATTAAGGAAAAAATGTCTTTTTAACTTATATGACAAGTGCGGTTATTATCTGACATTATAACACCTTCGAATATTTCCTTACAAGCTTATAAGAATATTTTTAAAATAAATGTTTTCTTTACTTTTAAATGATTTCAAAATAGAAAGAGATATTTCACTCAAATAGTTTTTGGATTGATTTCATCTATGTCAACATCCTTCGTTCGATTTTACATTTCTTTGAAGTTGATTTATTATGATACAATATTCCATATTGTATTGAAGGTTTTCTGATATGTTTGACTGTGGATGTCCTATTTTTATATCATTTGTGGTTTATAGTTAAAGTATTGAAATTTCTTATGCTAGTTTTAATAAGAATATTTATATTATGTTTCAACCTTTTCATATGAGGAATGCATTGGACTTAGTAAGTGACGGGTGGGGCCTGTTATAGCTACTAGACGCATCGGTAGGTCTCATGAGACAAACTAGTGTCTTGGCACAAGTCCTTGACAAAATATTATTTTCATTCTTGGAACGAGACCTTGAATATATGGTTATGATGTCTGGCATTATGCATTCCATCATTATGAGATTAGTTATTGATATTACATGTGATTATTCGACTAGTAAAATATCCATGTGAATAAGTAAATGGAATTATTTGATTTATCTTTGTCATATTATGCCAAAGTTTAAGTTTAAAAGGCTTGTGTTTTAGTCTTATACATTTCCTTAAATGTTTATGTTTTCTTATGATAGTTTCTGCTAAATTTTTATCCTTACTGAGCATCTGAGCTCACCCCTTTATTATGTTTTATTTTTTCTAGGATGCAAATAAGTATATTATGACAGACTTTCAGGGATAATTTAAGGGATATGAGTGTGTTAAAAGGAGACACAATGTTGTTGTTTTTTATTTCATAATGTAATGTAAAACTTATATATGTGTCTAGTACTTCCAAGGATACTAAAATGATCAGTCTTTGGGGATTTGATCCCTTCTGATCATGCTAATTTTATGTAATAATGCACCGACTCTGGGTATCTAGGGTCGGGGCGTTACAATTGGTATCATAGGAAGTTTAGTACAAACCTTGGAAACTAGATTTAGAAAAACTCTTATTAGAGAACATTACCCTAAGATAGACTTTGAGTATTAGTATAGAAGAACTTCCTATAATTTTGGTAATGTAGATATTTTGTGAATTTTCCAAGAAATACATCCATGTCTGGATATGAGCAGGTAGAGGCAGCTCTAGTAAAGATGTATCTAAGGGTAAAACCTGAAAACACTGCTTTCAGCTAGACTCAAATGGGAACTAGTGCACGACAATGGGCCTTGCTGCACTTTTGGTTACGAAACTCCTGGTGGATATGTTTAGGAGAATTCACATTTTATTTAAAAACCATTATGAAGGATTTATGAGTAAATATATCCTCAAAGAAAACATTTTTATGATTATGGGTTATATACATAAACTGTTCAATTTATGTTAGGTATTTTACTAGTTTGGAATTATGTATTGCGATTCATAAACTAATCTAGTGTATTCCATTATTTAGAAATGGTGCTTAGTGGAAGGAATGGAAACTATATCAACCCACGTAATCCTTATAGGGATTTCCCTCATAATCAAGATAATTATAGTGGAGTTTGTGATACAACTGGTGTTGAACAACTTATAACCATACTGGGACAACTCATTTAGGTTATGAATAATAACCTTACCCATATGGAGCACCCTAATCCACAACACAAAGGATTATTGTTAGACTGCTTCATGAGAAAAAAACCACCAATATTCAATGGTACTAAAAATCCATTTGTAGCTGAACAATGGATAAGTTCCTTAGAGAAAATATTTCATGCTTCAGGGAGTAGTGAAAGGGAAAAAGTTTTCATGGTGGTTTATTTCCTCATAGAAGATAGAGATCAATGGTGGTCATTAATTCAAAACAAAAAGGATGATGAAGAAGTATGAAATATGGAATGGAGGTAGTTTAAAGATCTTTTCTTATAAAAAAACTTTCCTCATGAACATCGAGCGGATATGGAAAGGCAATTTCTAAGTCTGAGGCAAAAGGAGGATGATAATATCTCAAAGTATGTGGATAACTTTACAAGGTTATCAAGGCATGCTAGAGATTATATACGTAACCCAAGGATTAAGATTGATTGATTATTTGATGGGTTAAAACCATTTCTCTATCAATCATTAGTCTGGAAATCCTTCTTATCGTACAAAGATATTGTCTCATGTGCTATCAAGATAGAAAAGGAATTCTCTAAGTCTTATGACTTTAAAGCAAATCAAGAGAAGAAGAGATCTACTGAACACTCTGGAAATGGAAATAAGGGGAAGAAGGGAAAAGTTGAATTTCTATCTTGTAGTAAATGTGGGAAGAAACACCCCAGTACTTACCTAAAGGGAATGAGATTTTGTTACAAGGGTGGAGAAGAAGCCCACCAAGCTCGTGATTGAAAAGGGAAGAAAGAGGCTGTCAATGTTGAATGCTACAGTTGTAAATAAATGGGTAATTATAAAAATGAATGTCCTAAGCGTAAGGAAACTTACCTCAGAAAAGGTCAAGGGAGAAAGGACAAGATTATGATATCACAACTGTAGAGGTTGAAGTTCTGAATGACATGGTGGTAGGTACATTAATCGTTTCCTCAAATTTATCCAATGCTTAATTTGATTCTGGATCATCGCATTCTTTCATATCTTCCCAGTTTTCCAAGAAAATTAGATATTTCCAATTTGATTTAACAAGGGCGTTGTTAGTCAAAACTCCTAAGGGAAGTATCATTGCAACAAAGTTTTGTGAATCAGTTACCATTATGGAATATAAATGTGCTTTATCTTCTTAACTCATCGTTATACCCATGATTGAATTTGATATAATCCTTAGTATGGATTGGATTTCAGACCATGATGCAAAAATTTATTGTAAGAAGAAGGAGGTTACAATTTTTGATGATGATAAGGAATCCCTTATCTTTAGAGTAGAAACATCACCATATGATTTTCATCTAGATCCACCCCCATTAGCTCTACTAAATTCAATTATTGGGGAGTAAGATAGTGAAATAACTATGGGTGAGGAAAGGAATGTTCAAATAGAGTATGTACCTATTGTTCAAGAATATATTGATGTGTTTCCAGAGGATATATTTGGACATCCTCCAGACCAAGAAATTGAGTTTTCCATTGACTTAATTCCTGGTTTAAGGTCCATATTGAAGACCCCTTATAGAATGGACACTTCGGAATTAGTGTAACTAAAGAAACAACTAGAGGGATTGAGTAATAAAGGATTTATTCGCCCTATTTTTTCTCCATGGGGAACCCCTATTCTTTTTGTTAAGAAGAAAGATGGATCTATGAAGTTGTGCATTGACTACAGGGAGATCAATGTTATAACAATAAAGAAAAAGTATCTCCTACCTCGTATTGATGATTTTTTCGATCAACTTCTTGGAACTAAATATTTTTCAAAGATTGACCTTTGATTTGGATATCGTAAGTTGTGCGTGAAGAAGGAGGACATTCCAAAGATAGTATTCTATACCAGGTATGGGAATTACAAGTTTACAGTAATGCCTTTTGGACTGACTAATGCACCCTCTGTTTTCATGGATCTAATGAATAGAGTTTTCAAGAAATTTCTTAATGAATTTTTAGTGGTATTTATTGATGATATCTTGGTATACTCCAAAAGATAAAAAGATCATAAAAATCACTTGCGCACTATTCTAAAGACTCTTAGAAGAAATAAATTATATGGAAAGTTTAGAAAGTGTGAATTCTGGCTTCAGGAGATTTCTTTTCTTGGCCATATTGTCTCTAAGGATGGAATCTCTATTGATCCTTCTAAGACAAGATCAACATAAGAATTTCTAGCATTGACAAGTATAACTGAGGTAGGAATTTTTATTGGTTTAGCTGGTTATTATCGGTGTTTCGTCTAGAATTTTTCCTTATTGGCTAACCCATTAACCAAGATCACACGTAAAGGGGTTAAATTTGTTTAGAAAAAAGAGTTTGAAGAATTTTTTTGAAGAAATAAAGAGAAGATTAGTCAATTATCCTATCTTAAATCTACCATCATTGAATGATGGGTTTGTTATTTATAGTGATGATTCAAAGAAAGGACTTGGTTGTGTCATTATGCAGAATGATAGAGTTATTGGCTATGCATCACGGTAGCTAAAAATTCATGAACAAAACTATCCCACTCATGATCTTGAGTTAGAAACTATAATCTTTGCTTTGAAGATATGGATACACTATCTCTATGGTGAAAAATGTGAGATATATATTGATCACTAGAGTTTGAAGTATATTTTCTCACAAAAAGAACTCAGCATGAGGCAAATATGATGGCTTGAACTACTCAAGGATTATGATTGAACTATACAATACCACCTGGGGAAGGAAAATAAGGTGGTAGATGCTTTGAGTAGAAAAGATCATGGAGTTTTGAACAAGATGAGAGTTGAAAGGGATTCTATGTTTATGGATATAGTGAAGATGGATATGGTAATAATCAAGGAAGGTGAAACATCGATAATTTTTCAAATGGTTTCCAAACCATCTTTACTAGAAAGGATAAAAATTTCTTAGACTGATGATGTGGAGTTTTAAAAAGAAAATTAAAGCTGTGAATGATGGGAGATTGATTGACTTTGTATATGAAGATGGAATTTTGAAATTTGGGAAGAGACTTTGTGTTCCCGATATACCTAATCTAAAAAGGGATTTTTGGATGATTCTCATAGGTCCAATTTCTTTATACACCCTAGTATCACTAAGATGTATAGGGATTTGAAGGAACATTATTGGTGGGACAACATGAAGAGGGAGATTGCTGATTATGTGTCAAGATATATTGTTTTTCAAGAGGTGAAGGTTTAAAGACAATATCCTAGAGGAGTCATGCAACCTCTTCCCATACCTGAGTGAAAATGGGATGATATTACGATGTATTTTGTCATGGGGTTACCAAAGACTCCTAAAAGGAATGATGCAATATGGGTCATTGTTGATCATCTTACCAAGTCAGAAACGTTTCTTGCTATAAGATAAGATTTACCACTTGAACATTTAGAAAGACTATATATTAATGAAGTTGTAAGACTTCATGGTGTACCCCTATCGATGTTTTCTGATTGTGATCCTCGTTTTACATCAAGATTCTGGAAAAGTATTCAGAAATCCCTAGATACTGAACTTTATTTAAGCACTTCCTACCACCCTCAAACTAGTGGACAATCAGAATGGACTATTCAAACCTTATAAGACATGTTGAGATCTTTCTCACTTGACTTTCAAGGTATGTGGGATCTGTATTTACCTCTGGTAGAATTTTCCTATAACAATGGCTTCCATTCAAGTATTCAAATGTAACCATATGAAGTGTTATATAGAAAGAGATGTCACACACCAACTTGTTAGGATGATGTTGGTGAAAGAAAACTCGTAGGCCCAGAACTTGTTGAGGAGAAAATTGAAAAGGTGAAGATTATCCAAACCCACATCAAAGCATCTCCAAGTAGGAAAAATATCTATGTTGATAATCAAAGGAATGATATGGAATTTCAAGTGAAAGATCATGTTTTATTGAAGGTATCTCAATGGAAGGGTGTTTTATGATTCGGTAAGAAGGGTAAATTGAGTCCCATGTACATCAGACCTTTTTAAATTTTAGACCGAATTAGATTTTTAGCTTATCATTTGGCAATGCCACCATATCTCTCCAAAGTTCATGATGTGTTCCACGTATCACTATTCATAAAATACATGTCGGACCCAATGCATGTACTCAACTATGATGAAATAGAACTAGAACCCGATCTGTCTTATTATGAAGAGACTATCAGGATTCTTGATACTAGAGAACAAGCATTGAGAAACTGAATGACTCATCTGGTAAATGTTCTTTAGACAAACCATAAAATGGAAGAGGCAACGTGGGAACCTGAGGAACTTATGATAAAGAACCACCTGAATCTTTTCATGCAGTAATATTCTAGAAATTTCGAGGATGAAATTATTTAAAGGAGGGAATAATGTAACACCCCAAGCTTCTATGGTACACTTCTCTTTGAATAATGCAATAGCTTGCCTTGTACGAAACTTCGAGTTCTAGCAGACCACAACCAATAAAAATAGTCGTTCAAAAAGAATCTATGAATAGTAATACCCACTTTTTAAAATTTTATAAATTTTATTTTTCAAAATGGGCTTCATTTTTAGATTTTTAATATCAAAATCAGCTTAGGGTGAATTTTTTGTACTTTTCTGAAAACTTTTAATTTTTGATGAATAGTGAAAAACACTCCGTTATTGTTTAAAACAGACTTTTTATTTAAATAATTATTTTTAAATTTAAATTTATTTTAAAGTAAAAATAGATACATAATAACTATATTAATCCAATGTAATTCATTGGAGTCATTTTATAATAATATTAGATATATAAAATTTTATTGAATTTTTTTAACGACTTTTACCCACCTTCTAGGCACATTTTCAAATTTTCATAAAACATAATTTTACCGCTTCTATGAATTGAATTTCAAAAATCCGAGAGACACGGTTGACATCAGTAAGTAAAATTTGGTCCAATAGTATGAAAATAACTTTTGATGAATATTAACTTTTGAATTTTATTTACCACAGTTAAAAGTAAATAGGGTAATTAAAGGTAAAAGTCATATTATAATTACCCTAAAACATGTCCTAATTCTATTTAATAAGTTTATTTCTACCAAAATAAACCTTAGTACAAAAATATGATTCTTTTTTATCCACTTGTATTGGATTAGGACATTTATTATATTTTATTTAAAGAAGAGTTAAAAGTTTTAAATTCAAAGTTTAATAACTAAAAATTTTTAATATAGGGTTATATGTAAGATAAATTATACTATAAATATTCATTATAAATATAAAAATATTTACTACATCATGGTATTTTATTTATAATTTTTATACATTAAATAATTAAATTTATTTATGACACAATGATGATGCAGTAATTACCTTATTAATGAAATACTAAAATAATTGATGTTATAAATATTAAAATAAATGTAAATTGAGATGTTTTATGCATTACATTAATTTTATAGGTTAATATGACATGTTATGGTTTATTAAATGAATTTTTTTCTAAGTAATCATGTTGTTATAACTTTCACAAAAACCAAATACTAAATAGTGTCAAAATTGACATAAATGGGTTTTTAAATCAAATACTATTTTATTAAATTATAAGAGAGTGATAAAAAATATAAGGTTCATCTAAAGGACTTATATAATTATATATATGTAATTAAATAACCACTTTAGGTTCTCTTGGAATTTTATAGTAAGTTTATTAACCATGTAATATAAAAATACAGGAACACATGTTAAATGTTAAACTATTTAACTAAGAGTTAAATCTAAAAGATAAGGTTAATATGGTGACCTAAACTTGTCTAAAACCTATTGGTTGGGATATTTTAGACCCATAACCACCTTATCCTTTAAATAAATTCATTTGGAGCTATTATAAACTGAAAATAATTTTATAATAAAATAATATTTCAAGCTTTTTCTAAAGTGACCCTCACCTCTCTTATAAAAAGGTACTTCTCCTTCTCTTAATTTCACACCTACAAAGCCTTTTGGATCTTCCAAAACCTGATCAAATAACCTCCCAACTACCCTCAATTCAACCTAGAGGTCGTACTTTGATCATAAAGCCAGCCTAAAGAGATATTTTGTTCAAATCAAAAGGAAGAACCCAAAGAAGAGGAAATTACTTCATCACCTCTTTCAAAGTTTTTTTCTTCTTCCACTTCAACTTTATTTGTTGTTTCTATAATAAAATAATAACTTCATTACCTTATACATACTTATATGTTATTATAAATATGGTACAACCATATTCATTATTCTATCCATCCTATGAATGAAAAATTCATCATACGTGCGTACGTGTGGCTTATCGTCTTTACATCATGGTGTAGTTTGTTATTCAACATTTAATTATTTGGATGGGTATAATAATGAGTATAACTGATGTAAATAATAAATATAACATTTTAATGATTATTTATATATAATATACCATCCAAATACATACTATTTCACCACTAATAGAATGATATTGTCGCTTGTGCGTACGTACGGCTTACTATCTCCACGACGCGATGAGATTTCATTCCCCATCATAAACATTCAATAATAATTTTAATTTGATGATTAAAAATAATGTTTAAGAACTTAATATCATTATGGATATGAATCAAATACATCATATCCATAACAAACATGACTTATGTAACAAAACATATAAAGTAAAACGAATCAGTTAACACCCAAAATAATGAAACTACTGAAATATCATTAACAAAGCAATATTAGAAGATCATATGTGATATCATATTTATGTATTTGGTTTTTGTATAATTTAATAACAATTATTTCAAAATTATACAGTAGTTTAACTTACCCTCAACTAAGTAAAAGTACAAGAGAAGGGTTAATTTTACAATCTATTCATTATCTGATGTTTTTTATACTTAAGTATCTATCGTGACTTCTTTATCATCCACATTCATGTTTATTAAGAATGTATTTAAAAACATTTTTACTATTTACCATACTATGGGTTAAATTCATTTATACCCTCATTTGAATTTTTATAAAATGGTTTGAAAGGAATCTTTCCATCGCTTTCCAAACAAGGTACTTTATGACCTTTTCGACCAATTGAGGAAAGAATGTTTTTTTTAACTTATATAGCGGGTGTGGCTATTTTCCACCATTATAACACCTTCGAAGATTACATTACAAAATTATAATAATATTTTCAAAATAAATTTTTTCTTTACTTTTAAATTATTTCAAAATAGAAAGAGATATTTCACTCAAGTAGTTTTTTTATTGATTTCATCTATGTCAACATCATTTGTTGGATTTTACATTTGTTTGAAGTTGATTTATTATGATATAATCTTCCATATTGTATTGAAGTTTTTGTGATATGTTTGATTGTGGATATTCTATTTGTATACCATTCATGGTTTATGGTTAAAGTATGGACATTTTTTATGCTAGTTTTAATATGAATATTTATATTATGTTTCAGCCTTTTCATATGAGGAATGCATTGGACTTAGTAAGTGACGGGCAGGGCCCACTATAGCCCCTCGATGAATCGGTAGGTCTCATGAGACAAACTAGTGTCTTGGCACAAGGCATTTACAAAATCTTATTTGAATTCTTGTCATGAGGCCTTGACTATGTGGTTATGATGTTCGGCATTATGCATTCCATCATTATGAAATTAGATATTGATATTACATGTGATTATTCGACTAGTAGAATATCCATGTGAATAAGTAAATAGAATTATTTGATTTATCTTTTTCATATTATACTGAATTTTAAGTTTAAAAGGATTGTGTTTTAGTCTTATACATTGCCTTAAATTTTTATGTTTTCTTATGATAGTTTTCACTATATTGTTATCCTTACTGACCATTTGAGCTCACCCCTTTCTTATGTTTTATTTTTTCCAAGATGCGTAAAAGTATATTATGGATGAATTTCAGGGATAATCTAAGAGATATGAGTGTGTTAAAATGAGACACAATTTTATTTTTTTCATTTCATAATGTAATGTAAAACTTATGTACGTATCTAGTACTTACAAGGCTACTAAACTGATCGGTCTTTTGGGATTTGATCCCTTTTGATCTTGCCAAATTTATATAATAATGCACCGAATCTGGGTAACTGGGGTTGGGGCGTTACACCACATGTATATATAATCATATATGAAAACATACATATGTATAGATATACATGTATCGGTGAGGACTCAATACATCCACATAATGGGAAGGTGATAATGATATCATAGTCTTAGGACTCATGGCTATAATCCAAGGCATCCGTAAAATTGTGTCTCTAAAACCATGGAGAAATTATGAGTAGTCACGGACATATGAACATAAGAAAATTAATTGTTTCAGTACCCACAATACATATCCAAGGTATCCTATAATAATAAATATCATAAAGATATACCACTGGCCATATGAAATAATAAACAAGCATGATGCAAATTGATTGTCATATGATCCCATCCTAGGAATTTTTACATCCAACAGCCCGAAGGCCTTCAATTTTTTTTTATTATATGATAAGGCCCCCTTTTAAGGGATGAAGGGGGTGGAAACCCAATTATGAACCTAGGTATCACCCAAAGGGTAACATAATTCAATTTATTCTGTGATCCCTTCCATGTAATTAAATAATGAGAAAACCCATGTATCTCTCATAACATCCAACTTCCCTATGAGCCCATCCAAGGAATTCCGTAGAAAGGGAACCCAAGTATCACTAAAGGCGTGTATAGAAAATCTATCCAATGATCCCATCAAAGGAGTTATATAAAAATGAAAAATAAGTATCACTCAAGGCATAAGGAATATCATATATCCTATGATCTCATCCAATAAGTTCCATAAAATGGAAACCCAAGTAACTCTCAAGGAATAATATAAGGCAAGTAACCTATAATCCCATACAAGGTGTTCCATGTAAGGAACCCGAGTATCACTCATGGTACATGTAATCTTAATCATCCTAAGATCCCATCCAATGTGTTTTGTAAAAAAACCCAAGTATCACTCAAGGCATAATATAATTCATTTAATCATTTAAATTTAACAAATAAGGAAGTCCATGCTAGTCAATAGGCCATGTCCATGAGAATTCTATATCACAATTCAAGTGTGAAGAATAAAGAGGGCCATGTACTTATGAATTTCATATCACAAGTCAAGTATACATAAATAGGTCCATTTCCATTTATCATTTCAAATATCCCATTCAATTTTACCATTTTATTAAATAATATAGTGCATCTCATAGGTGGTTTAATTATTAAACGGGGGTGAGATTATCATTTCAATTCCTTTAACTCAATTTAATTATCCCTTATAAGAGGGTTTATTCATCACACCTAAAAAGGTGATAAAGAGTAAGTAATAATTATAATTATATGTATTTAAAGAAACGCCATAAAAGGGTGGTTTAATTGCCTAAACATGCATAGCAAACACAGGCAAATAAGAAACACACCCAGGGGTGGTTTGAGTCCAGGTGAGCAACCCCAAATGGATTAATTTAATGAAAATTGGTTATTTAATTTAAATAATTAGGTTTTACATATTTAATTTCACATTTTAAGGGAAATACAAATATATTATGGCATTCTATAAGGTAGTGTAAATTATAAATGAGAAGGATTTTAAGGGAAAATCATAAGACCACCTACCTTTAGGAATATTTAAACTAATTATAAACTGCTCTTAGAAACTTTGTCCAAGCTCACTAATGTCTGATCCAAGCCATATTGGATTACAAGATATTATCTAACACTATAAATATTAACTATATACCAAAAACATCAGTTATGAAATTAACAATTTAATAAAAAAAGAAATCCAAAATGGTATAACTAGAGATATATCACTAGATTCCCATCGCTCGATGGAAATATAATCGAACACTTGTAGAAGGTCTACTAGGTACCCCAAACACCATTAATGGGAAAATAACTAACCAATGGAATCAAAACAACCACTCACCAAATTTAATTAAATCTTTAAATATTTATAAATTCATTATAGTGACATACCTCAACCAATCATCATGTAGTGAAGTGTAGGAAACCTCTTGAGATGGAAACTTCCTAAAAAGAGTAAAAAACCCCATCCAAAATGGTTGATTCCATAATAATCTAGTGAAATAGAGGAATAAACCTAAATAGAAACCCCCAAAATTAGAAATGATGGAAGAATAATAACACAAAATAAAGTTGAAAGAAGATCTTACCTGCTAATGACATCAAAATGCACCCAAGATCTCCTTGATCAGGGAAGAATAGAGGGAGAGGAGTTTTATTTGAGAGATCCTGCATGACCACTTATTTTCCCAATGAAAAAATAAGGGGACAAGCCCCATTTGACATATTTTTTAAAATACATCCCACATGATTCATGATGTGAACTAGTTTCACGTCATGAACCAAATTCATTATGTGAACCAGATACACATTGTGAATTCCTTGTGGTAATCTCCCTGATATTTCTTGTCCTATATCTACTATTTTTACCCTAAGAAACCTATTCATATCGTGAATGAAATTCATGATGTGAATAGACTGTAGTAGTTATTTCTAGTATCCTAGAATTCTTGGTCTTCCTCAAATGTTTTCTTGAACCCCCGAGACTTCCACATAATCTATATCTGAAAACATAATTTACTAATGTTGAAACCCTTGGAAACTCACTCCAAATCCCAAATTTTAAAACAACCTATCCACCAATTGAAAATTATAAATTTCCTTTGAAAAAATCCCATGGCTCAAAAAATAGGATGTTACATCTTAGACTCACCTCTATACTTCCAATGAATCTGACAAAAAGTGAAACTAACCAAGAACGGAGGAGATCTACCATGGATAAGGGAGAGGGAAAGGATATCTCCAAGAATATAGAAAATGGCCCTTATACTATCCATTTTTATTAAAAAGGATAGGGGTTTAGGGTTCTAATGACCCTTTTCCACTCTTTACAAAAATAACCCATTATCCCACCAATTGGCTGGTGAACCTAGGTAGAAACTCCTACCTCCAGGAAGGCCACCAATTAGCTGGTGGCACTATATCCCCCTAACTTCATTACAAGGCCACCTCCCACTTGTCCCAAACTCACCTAAGAACTCTTGAACCCCTAGATCACCTCAACACAAATCCAAAATCACTCTTTTTAGGGGTTCCAAAGCTAGAATTATGACTATTAACCTCAGTGGAAGAACCGTACCCTTACTAAATGAAAAAATTCAAATTTTCTTCAAAATATAACACTCATATAGAACACGGGGAATTATACCTAACACCATAGAAACCCACCCCCTTGACACCCCTTGTTGCTTGTACTCACACCCCCTTAAAAACCCACCCTTCCTACTTCTACCCCCTATAACACCCTATTGAAACCTCTCTCCCCCTACCTACCTAGCTGACACACCCACACCCCTGACAACCTTCCCCACCCCTCACCTCTCTACCATAACCCGTTCCTACCACTCTAGCACCTTTCTTGATGCCCGGCTCTATTCTAAATTATAATAGCATCCCAGGGGCTCAAACCCACAATGCATTATTTATATTTTAACACTTGGACCACTCTTTTGGGAATTCATTTTTGTTTATAAATATACTATATTATATTTAAATATATGTTAATACAATTATAAATTTATATATAAATTTATATGTGTATATGTTTTAATTTATAAATTAATATATATATATGTGTGTGTGTGTGTGTGTGTGTGTGTGTGTGTGTATGTATGTATTTATACTAATATATTTAAATTTATAAGTATACTTATACTAATATGTAAATATGTGTGTGTGTGTGTGTATTTATTTATATATTAATGATCATTCATTTAATTATTATTTATTAATATATATGTGTATACATATAAACCAATATATCCATATAAAAAAAATAATATAAATATGCTTATTAATTTATATATTTATATATATATGTATTAATTATCATTTATTTAGTTGTTATTAATTAATTATAATTATGTTTTGACTTTTATGGTTATGTTTTTGTGTGTGTGTGTGTGTGTTTCTATGTGTGTGTGTGTCTATATATATTACATTTATTTTTAATGTAATGTTTTTATATATGTAATATTATCAATATGTTTATATATATATATATTAATATACAAATTAACACACACACACACATATATTATATATTATATTTATATTATATGTTAATATATTTTTGTGTGAATAAATAAATACTTATAAGTTTATATATTTATTTATATATTAAAATATTAATTTACATATATATATATATAAATATTAATATATATTAGTGTGTTTATATATATTTATATATATATAGATAATTTAATACCTATATATATACACACACACACACACACATGTGTGTGTGTGTGTGTTTATATCGTTGTGGGTGGGTTTGGCTCCTTAGATCTAGCCCATCCCACATTAGAAGTGGATCCCCTTCCTTGTATTTCTATTTCTAGGTTTCCCCAATCCCATGTTTTTGGGGGGTCCATGTCGATGCCCCTCAACCATTTAAAAGTATCCATTTGAAAAATATAAAAAAAATGTGTTCAGAAAAAATAGATGCATTTTAAAAAATGGGTAAATTAAAATTTTTTGAAATTTTGAAATGTGACTAAAAACTAGCTTAATTAAAATTTATCCATGTTTTGAGAAAACATAGCTAAATAAAAATTTATCCATATTTTCTTAAAATGAGAATAAAACCCTATTTCTTTGAAGTGAGTCTAGGGAGAACCATGTCGCATTGTAAGGATCTATGGCATGACGAAAGCTACATAAGGGTGGCTCTTGATCTATGTGAGATTAAATCTTTTATTGCATGGATATTCAAGCCTCAATGAGGGTGGTTGAACCATGTAAATGGTCTGTGTGCTATTAAAATTTTTGGGATTATAAAGAGACCATGCCATAGCATAAGGAATTGCGGTATGGTGAGGGATGCATGGGATTAGATTTCTTAGAGGGTATAAGATCATGTTACAATAGAGGAGGGTTGTACTGTGACAAAAAATACATGGTATTAACATTTATCTTTTGTAAGATTAAGTTTTTTTCATGTAAGATTAAACCATTTCTATGTTGGACGATGGTCATTCCGTAACACCCTGAGATGCACTATAAAGGCTAGCTTGAGGATGGATGTGTTGCACCATGGTAAAGAAAGTTGTTCTATAATGGTCAGGTAGTAGGGGAGTGCTACACCATGGGGATGATGGTTATGCTATGAGGCCTGGACAAAGGGAGGGAGTTACACCATTATAGGGAGAATTATTCCATAGCGTGGCTTGGGAAGGGGAGCTCAGGCCATTTGTTCTATAGGGTTTAGGGTTCTACATCATGTCCAGTGGTTCCACACCACAATGGAAACCATGGTAGGGGAATTGTTCCTTGACCATTATAATCATGCCACAAGGAACATTCCAAATATTTATTTTAAAATTAATTAAATTAATGTATTTTAGTATTAAAACATAATAAATAATACTTATCTCATCCATTTCACCAGTAGTGTTATAGCCCCTTCCTCTCATCTCTCTCTTCCAAAGATGGGATCTCCCTCATTTGTGCATGGATTCGAGTGTCATTCATCTGAGGTGATAAATATAAGTGATTATATCACTTTATTTCATTGTGGTTCACTATTTTATTTTATCCTCATACCGATATTTTAAATTTCTTTTGTATTTTAAACTCCAAATATAATAATCAATTAAAACTTCATGGAAGCCCAAGCACACATGTTTGCTGACTTTCATATTCCAAAAAATATGTACATCAAATTGGGTTTAAATTTTGTGGGTGGATAAAAAAATATGTGAGATACAACACTTTATAAGAAACCTAATATCATTCCATCTATCTAGTGGCCCAAATTAAGTGATCTATTCAAAAAATTGAAACAACACAAAATCAATAGTACAACTCAATATATTGATAATACCTTCAATAATAGAACTCCAATGGACACTAGATTTTATAGGGAGATATTCAAGTGGTTGAAAAACAATTATATGGTTTTTTCAAAGTCAATATAAGGTCATTTACTTGCCCAAAATTAGATAAATGTGGTATTGTGAAATTTGTGTGTAAAAACCACTACCTCCCATTGCCTACAAATTGGAACCTTGGGTTCCTCATTTGTAAGTTTTTATGGGGGTAATTTTCTACTATTTTGGATATAATTAGGGTTATTCTAATAAATTTTTAGTTTAGAGATCTCCCTATACTCATAGGGAGAGTTAAAATGAAGAACTAGATCCACTCGAGCTGGGAAAACCCATATTTTAATACACTTTAATTCATGATTTATTACATAAAGATACACTTGATACAATTCCAGAATATCATGAGGCCTAGTGTCCTTGGGTAATTAGGTATATAGTATAATAACTTGAATATAGATACAATGAAATTATTTAAAACTCCTCAACTTGCACTTAAAATTCATTTTCTATTCTAAAACTACATCAGATAACCTAGGGACGTACATAAGAAAGGGGTGTTCTATAAAGATCAGTAAGGGAATAATAAAATCATTGAATAAGGTAAAGTATTACATGTGATCCAAGAGGAATATGAAGGTAACATAAGAGGGGTGAGAATCATAATATTTAATAAAATATCATGATATAACATGATAACATCAAGGTAACATAAGGAATGTGGAAAAAAAATAAAACATGACATCATAAGAATAGGTCAAGGATAACCACTGAGAAATCATAACATAGTGTGCTTAGGATAACCTCCCTTGAACCATACATTCCATATCATGATATAAAAACATTACCCAATTCATTGGATGGAAATATAATTCTAGTCCCACCCATCTCATTCATATTATATACATGCATAAGTGTGCCACATTGATCATTCAACATAGAATAATATTTCATCACATTTAATCCCATGATTAAGTAATGTGGGTTACATAAATAGAAGCCCCAAATAAATGAATGATAGTTACATATATTTTAATACCATTTAGTTTAAATGAGTATTGGTATTCATTATACAAATGTTTGTCATGGAAAAATCGCAGGATAATTTTAGCAGCATAACAGGGGTGCATAAAGATTCATGGAAGGGTTTAATGAGAGTAAAGGGGGTCTATAATCACCTGGAAATAATAATGAAAGTAATATGGATGTGTAAAAACATATTAAAACCTAAAAAATTGGGAATAAAAATTCATAATTTAAATAAGGTTCTTGAATAAAGAGGATAAGGATTGGATACCTTACCTTGCGAGGGATCTTCTTAATGCTTGGGAGGAGCCTCTTAAGAGATTGGGGAACCTTGGGAGGAATATAGAGAAGAAAGGTGGTAAATTTTTTCTACAATAGTTTTTAGTGAAGATGAATTATAGTTTGGGTGGGTTTATATCGCAAAAGATAAGGGGATTCTTTATTAATTTCTAAACTTTGATTTTGGAATCTATATGATAAAGTAATCAAAACCTCAAACTTTACCATGGTTTATTCCCATTTTTTATACCAAATATGAGTGTTTTAAATTATTTTATAAGGATAATAACTAAAATAATCAAAATAATACCCTTGGTGATGTAGAAGTGGGTCATGTTTATAAATAATTCATTTTAAAACCTTAAAATATAATATAGGTTTTGTAGGATTCATTAAAGTTTTATAAAATTAATAAAATAACTTTAAAACACATTATTTTAAAGTTAAACATAATTTTGGTCTTAGATACTATTTATATTATTTATTACATCACTTTTAGGATTTTATGATATCATAATACATGTTGTATAATTATACCATATTTAATTTTTATATAAAAATTTGACTGTCTTAAAAAGTATGATAAATTCACTATTGGATAATTTTGATGTAGTGATTTAAAAAATAATATTTATTTTATCAAAATAATTCTATAAATATTTTAATTTTTACTTCTAAATCAAAAATCCCAATTTATTGAAACATACTGTTTTTTTACAATAATAGTTTTTTGGCCCTTATTTTTTTTATAAATATATTTATTATGTTTTTTAAAGTTGGGGTTGAAGCCTCTTTTAATTAAGAAATAAAATACCTCTTTATATTTGGGTATATTGATACCCATTACATAGCCCATAGGCCCATGACCAAGTGTCACATGAATATGGCATGAAGACCTAGTGCAACGCCATGCCTACATCATCTTGGCTATGTCACCAGGCATGCGTCATACCTGCATCACCACGTGCCTTTATCATTCCTATGTCATAACATACTTTATAAATCCCCAAAGGGGCTTTCTAGGATTTTAACCCTAGTCTTTTGGATATAAGATTATGGGGTTTACCACTCAGGTGCCACCCCAACTGCTTCAGACCCTTATAAAATTTACATTTTACTTTGTAAAATTATATTATCATTTATATTTAATAAATATTATTTAATAATAATATTTTATTAAAATATCATTTATTTAAAAAATTCTTGAATTCATCAAAAATAGTGTCTTGATTGAAACTATATATTTCCAAAAAATACAATTTGTGTTTCATCATATCGAAATCTAATTTTTATCAAACTCATTATTTAATAATTTAAAAATTAATATTAAAAAGTGATAAATATAATAATTATTTTATTAAAAATAAAATATAAAAAATCATAGTGTTAGAGTCAAGATTCATATCCCTTTATTACAACAGTGAATTCCTTAAAAGTAAGGTGTGTGGTGGTGAGATTTTCTTAGGGTGGTTCAACAAACATGGTCTAGTCCATGATATCAATGAGCTTGAACTTCTCCCATAAATGGTCTATTCATGTTATAGTTGTTGAATCTAGGCTTGGGATTGTTCAAGGGAAAATCCTAGTGATTCTATCTCCCTTATAAGCTTTGATAAATGGGCTTCATAGGGTATGATCCTACTAGTCAAGGTCATCGCTTCCTTTTTCTATATCAAATGGATTTATCATAACCTTATATATATATATATATATCATAATATCATTGTATAATGTCTAAACTATCAATGGTTATGATTCTTAATGGTATTTTAATTTTTAAAGGATATAACTTATAAAGGTCCAAAAATAACCAAAAAAGTAGTGCATATTTTTTCTATAATTTCATTTATTAATAATAAATTTACTAATTTAAAAAGGTGATTTTATTTATAAATGTTTGATTCATTATATTATTCCCCATTAATAAATTTCACCCTAGAAATTTTCATTTCATACACTAAAATATATGAGGGTACTTCTGTTTCATTACCTCTTCTGGTTCTCATATCGCTTCCTCAAGCTTTTGGTTCTACCATAGCACTTTGACTAGGTGATTTGTATTGTTTCATAGAACTGTGTATCTATAATCTAAGATCTTCATCAGTTTATCCTCATATGAAAGATCATTCTACAATGGTACCACCTATGGATTAATTACAAGTAAGGGTTCTGGCATGTACTTCCTCAAGATGGATAATAGAACACACCGTATACTTGAGATAGGTTAGGTGGGAGTTATAGTTGATAGGTCACCACTCAAATTTGATCAATGATCTCAAAGGGGATGATGTATCTTGGACTAAGATTTACCTTCTTCCCAAACCTCGTGACATTATTCTACAGTGATATACATAGGATCACTTTATCACTGACCTCAAACTCTAGGTCTCATAGATTATTTTTTTATAGATTTTCTATCTACTTTATCCGAATTTAATATGATGTTGAATGATTTGAACATTCTATGCCATTTCTTGGAAAATATCTAGTCCCATCACCTTCTTCTCTCTAATATCATCTCAGTGTGATGGAGTCTGACACCTCTTCACATACAGAGCCTCATAAAGGGTCATTTAAATGTGAGAATAGAGATTTTTGTTATATAAAAACTCCATAAGGGTAAGGTTATGGTCCCAACATCCTTGTAAATCCATTGAACATGATATCAGCATATCCTCCAGAGTTTTAATGGTCCTTTTAGACTAATCATCCATATGAGGGTGATAAGCAATGATGAAGCTCAGTTATGTATCCAACACTTGCTAAAGGCTTCTCCAAAACCTCAAGGTAAACCTTAGATCTTGATGAGATATAATAGATAATGGAACTATATGCAGTCTTACCACTTCCCTTATATATATCTTAGTGAGATGGTCAAGAGATAAATATTCCTTGATATCAATGAAATTTTCTGGTTTTTTAAGTCGATTGACTACCACCCAAATGGTTTTATTTCCATTAGTTGTCTTGGGGATTCCTATAATTAAAACCATGGTTATGTTTTACCATTTCCATACTAGTATGGGAAATGGTTGTATCGTACCTTTAAACTTCTATCATTTCTATTTGACTTGTTGGAATACCAAGAATTGAGATACAAAATATATAATATCCCTATTCATGTTATCCCACAAGAAGTTTTTACTTTATATCTCTATATATCTTAGTTATTAATGGATGAATAGATAAGGATGAGTTATGAACATAATCCAAAAGTTCCCTCTTCATTTATAGTTTTCATGGGATATATATTTGAGTTCCAAACCTTATAACTCCATATTCAAAAAAGCTAAACTCTAGAATATTTTCTACCTTCTTCTGTAGAAAATTTTCATCTTTATGGGCCTCCTTTATCCTCTCAAGATTGTATGGTTGCTTATTTATTTGAGTAAGGTAAGATGAAGATCATTTTATTATTCTCATTTCCACCCTTTTCATGTTTAATAAGATTGGATCCTTTTTAATCTTCATCATGGATAGGGTTGCAGGATTCTTTCTACTCAGATCATATTTCACTTTGTATTCTTTACCATGATGGTAGTGGATTGAAAAATAATAATCTTTGATCATATCTTACCACCTATGTTAGTTCATATTAATCTTCTTTTATGTGAATATATACTTGAGGATATTATTATCCATATATATGTCACACTTTTATCCATTGAGATAATTTCACCAAATATTCAATGTGAAGATCACTACTTCCAATTATATATCATGTATTGGATATTTATTCTCATGGTACATTAATTTGAGGGAGGAATAAGCTATCTCTTTTTTATCTTTCATGCGTACATAACCCAAACCCTTTTTGGATGCATCATTTAGATCACAAATCTTACCCCACTGGTGGCTAATGTGGTAATAGGTGTAGTGATTAGCCTCTTCTTTATATCTTTAAATATTTATTTTCATTCATCAATCCATAAAAAATTGACACCCTTTTGAGTAATCTTGGTTAATGGACATGAAAATCATGATAAGTTTCTCACAAATTGATGATAGTACCCAACTAATCCAAGGAAACTATGAATTTTCATTACGGATTTTGGTGTGGGACATCCTTTGACTACCTCTTTTTGTATAGATCCACATATATCTTTCTATTGTTGATAAAATTCCCCAATAAAGTTTCTTTATTTGAAAAAAACTCACATTTAATGTACTTTTCATATAAATTTTCATTCCACAAGGTCTTCAGTGTATTATTTAAATTATCCTCATGTTCCTCCTTTCTTTTGGAGTAGATAATAATATCATCTATAAACATGACCACAAATTTGATGAGGTAATCCCTAAAAACTCTATTCATTACGTCTATGAATATTATTGGAGTATTATTGAGTCCAAATAGCATCACAATTAACTTTTAGTGCACATAACTTGTATAAAAATAGTCCTGGGGATATCATCCTTCTACACCTTTAATTGATAATATCATAACCAAAGATCCACCTTAGAGAAGTACTAGGTTTCACATATCTGATCAAAAAAGTCATCAATCTATGGAATAAGATACTTGTTTTTTAATATGATCTTGTTGATCTCATGATAATCAATACGGAGGTACATTAACCCATCCTTCTTCTTGACAAAGAGGACCAGTGAACCCCAGGGTGAAGTACATGGACGTATAAACCCTTTATCTAGATTCTCCTATAGTTTCTTCTTTATCTCCTCATATTCAACAATTTATATTTTATATAGAGTCTTGTATATTGGAAAATATACAAGTATGAGCTCGATTTATAACTCAACCTCACAACTAGTAGAAAGATCGGGCAATTATTTAGAAAAAAAATTAGTAAATTCCCTTACAATGGGAATGTCATCAAGTATGATATTTTATTTAGTCTCAATCATTTGATCTAGATACACTTTCTCATAAGGAAATAATGTCCATGATTGATATGATGATACCAAAGGAGATTCATACTCCTCATTTCTCTTGTATAGAATTAAAGGGATATTTTTGATACAAAGGGTGATTTCCTTTTCTCAACAATTTATGTTGGTTCTATACAAGGAGAGTCAATCCATTCCTAGAATATCATCTAATTCCCCTAAAATGATAATCATAAGGTTTTATGGGAAATTAATCCCACAAATTTTCATAGGGGATGATTTATATACTTGGGATTCCATAATTGACCCATTTTCCTTATTAAATGATAACTTGAATTCTATGTTTTGAGGTGGTGTTTGAATAGTTCTACTAAACTTATGTGATATGAAAGAATGTGTAGAACCACGGATGGTAAGCCCACCTTACTCTATTTGATTTTGTTTCTAATTATTTACTTAATCCAAAATAGACTTAGGGATTATGATTTTAAAACTATTAAACACATAAACTTGAAACCATTAATATTAAAGGGGTAACCTAAAAATGACATATATTCCTTAACCTATGAATTTCTAGGTTTCAATTTGAGTTATCCATGATCTATTTCCTAACATAAATTCTTATGGGAATTTTCATTCCCTTAATAATAGTTCATATGGAGCTTATGAATCTATCAAATCATATCACCTAGGAGTTTTAAACCAGGTCTATAGTAAGACCAGTTTTTGTGCACCAAGTGATGATTGATTCCATCTCAATGTTCCATTTTTGAGGTTATTACCCCTATATAAAACTATGCCAAATCCATATCCACTTGTAGTATCCAGATAGGGATGAATTTTCTTGGAAACCACTTACTATATACAGTACCATAATTCAGGGATGTTTTCCTATTTTTATTCTTATCTCTAAGGAATTCACTAGATTTTTATAATCCTAATCCCCAAAAATAAATAGACTTTACTTTGATACCAACTATGAAAATCCATATTTTAATACACTTTAATTCATGATTTATTACATAAATATACACTTGATACAAACTAAAAATATTTTTAAGCCTAGTGTCTTTGGGTAATTATGTACATAGAACAATAACTTGAACATGGATACAATGAAATTATTTAAAACTCCACAACATGCCCCTAAAATTTATTTTCTCTTCTAAAACTACATGGGATAACTTGGGGACATACATAAGAAAGGGGTGAGATATAAAGCCCAGTAAGATAATAATCAAATCATGTAATAAGGTAAATTAGTACATGTGATCCAAGAGGTATATCAAGGTAACATAATAAGGTTTAGAATCATAATCTTGAACAATTAATCATAATATAACATGATAACATCAAGGCAACGTAAAGAATGTGGAAACAACATAAAACATGACAGCATAAGCATAGGTAAAGTCTAACCATTGATACATTATAACATAGTGTGCTTAGGATAAACTCCCTTAAACTATAAATGGAATATCATGAGATAAAAACATTACCCAATGCATTGGAGGGCTATATAATTTTGTTTACACCTATCGCATTCATATTATGTACATTCATATGTGTGCCACATAGATCATTCAACATAAGATCATATTTCATCACATTTAATCCCAAAATTAAGGATTTTTTTTAAATACATGGAATTATCCAATAAATTAATGATATGTACATCTAGGTTAATAGTATTGAGTAGAAATGGGGATGGGTTTTCACTATATAAATGTTTGCCATGGAAATCATTGGATAATTTAGGCAGCATAACAGATGGCGCATAAAGATTCATGGAAGGGTTTAATGATAGTGAAATGGGTATATCATAACTTGGAAATAATAAGGAAGGTAATATGGATGTGTAAAAACATATATGATCATGAAAAATTGGGAATCAAAAGGCATAATATATAGAAGATGATTGAATAAAGAGGAGGAGAGGATCCCATATCTTGATATAGTTCTTATTAAATCTTGGGAGGGGATTCTTAAGAGATTGTAAGAACCTTAGAAAAAATTTATAGAGGGTATGGTAGAGTACATTTGTGCTCCAAGAGTTGTGAGGAAAGAGGAATGGGAGTTTGGGTGGTTTATATAGCAAAATATAGGGGAATTCTTTATTAATTTCTAAACTTAGGTTTTGGACTCTATATAATAAACTAATCAAAAACACAATCATTCCCATGGTTTTTACCCATGCTTTCTAAAAAAGAGGAGTGGTTTTCATTTTTTTATAATTCTGATAACTGAAATCATTAAAATAATACCCTTTTTGATGTGTAAGTGATTCATGTTTATGAAGAATTGATTTTAAAACCTTAAAATATAATATAGGTTTTGGAGGATTCATTAAGGGTTTATAAAATTAATAAAATAACTTAAAAAATAAATTATTTAAATGGGAAACATAATTTTGTTCATGTATACTCTTTACAATATTTATTACATCACTTTTGGGCTTTTATGATGTCATAGTACATACCGTATAATTATAGCATATTTAATTTTTACCCAAAAAATTGACTGTCTCATAAAATTATGAAAAATTAACCATTGGATAATTTCAACATGCTCATTTAAAAAATAATATTTGTTTTATCAAAATAATTCTCTAAATATAATACTTTTTAATTTTAAATCAACAATCCCCATTTATTGAAAAATAATTTTTTTATAATAAAAGTTTTCTGACCCATATAAAAATTACATTTGACTTCATAAAATTATATTATCACTTATATTTAATAAATTTTATTTAATAATGATATTTTATTAAAATATAATTAATTTAAAATATTTTTTAATTCGTCAAAAAGAGTGTCTTGATTGAAAATATATATTTCCCAAAAATACAATTTGTGTTTCATCCTATCGAAATCTAGTTTTATCAAAATCATTATTTAATCATTTAAAATTTAATATTAAAAATGGATAAATTTAATAATTATTTTATTAAAAAAAATCATAATATTAGGGTCTAGATACATATCCCTTTATTACACCAGTAAATTTCTTAAGGGTAAGGTGTGTGATGGTGAGATTTTCTTGGGGTGGTTTAGTGAACATAGTTTGGTTTGTGATCTTGGTGAGCTTAAACTTATACTATAAATTGTTTCGATTATGATTTAGTTATTGAACCTCATCTTGGGTTTGGTCAAGGGAAAACCCAGTTATGCTATCTCCCTCAAAAGCTCTAATAAATGGGATTCATAGGGTATAATCTTGTTGGTCGAGGTCATCGCTTCCTTTTTGTAAAATGGATTTATCATAACCATATATATATATATTAATAATACAGTCACTATATAATATCAATAATATCAATGGTTATGAAGCTTAATGGTCTTTTAAATATGATAGGATATAACTTATAAAAGTCCAAAATAACCAAATCATTTCATGTGTTTTTTATAATTTCTTTCATTAATGACACATTTACTCATTTAAAAATGATAATTTCATTTATATATGTTTGGGTCATTACACGATCCTCCTCTTCTTGATGGAAAGATAAATGGTGGGAAACATTTTGAGGGAGTTATAAACTTTTCAAGGGAGATCTAACACACCAAATAGATACTATTTTGGTGTATTTTGGGTTTTAAAACATTTCACTTAGTTTTATCTTAATTTGATTTATATTTGAATTCTTTATTTTGGTATGAGTGAAAAAAATGATATTGGATTCTAATCGATCGCTATGAGATTTTAAGTGTGTGACTTGTGTGTTTCTAATTAGAAAACACAAAAAATATTTTCTTTCCCACATTTTTTATATATCAATTTTATTTATAATCTCTTATACCATACAATAGGACTGGAGCATAGTTACACAATTATTATGTCAAGGTTTTGTTCTACATGCATCAATATAAAGTCTTAGAGGGTAATCGGGATTCCTATTGTCCTCAACCTAATATTTAACCCAAACCTAAATAAACTTATAAGAACTAAAAAATATATATGTTGTGTTGTGAACTTTTAATGATCACATTCTCCTATTTCTATCAAAACATGATTCATTTCATAAAATCCATAAGTTTTTTCCTTATTTGTTTTACTTAAAACTATTTTTAAAATTTCCCCTTCTTTAGTTTTTTTATAAAACTTATTTAAAATTCACACTTTAAACCTTCAAAACTCCTTAAGATGTGACCTAGGTTATGTACTATGCTATAAATAAAGTGTGGGCTATAATGAAGGTATCTCTAGGTGAGTATGGGCTTGGGTGTTAGTTGAGTGCTTCCAACCAAAGATATGAGATGGTTTTGGGGGCAGGATCCATTCTAAATCCTGGTTGTGTTGATAGTATATGATGGTACTAGGGGTAGGCCCCATTCCAACCCTAATGTGTGGATGATATAATATGGTTCTGGGGATAAGTGTCATTTTGTCCCCTAGGTGTTGATGGTATATGATGGTACTTGGGGAAGTTTCCATTTGGACCCCTATGTGCAGATGATATGAGATGGTTTCAGGGGAGGGCTCCATTCTAACCTCTGACCCCTGGGTGTTGATGTTATATGATGGTACCATGGGATGGTTTCATTTCATCTCCTATTTATATATGATATAAGATGGTTCTGGGGTGGGTGTAATTCTAAACCCTGGGTAGTGATGTTATATGATGGTACCATGGTTGGGTGGCATTCTAACCTCAATGTGTGGATGATATGAGATGGTTCTAGGGGTGTGTGTCATTTTAACCCATGGGTGTTTATGTTATATGATGGTATAGGGGATAAGAGACATTCTAAATTCTATGTGTCGATGATATAATATAGTTCTAGGGGTGGTAATCATTCTAGACCTTTGGTGTTAATGGTGTATGATGGTACTGTGGGTAGGCACTATTCGGACTTTAATGTGCAGATAATATGAGATGGTTCTGGGTGTGGGTTCCATTCTGAATCGTAGGTGTTGATTTTATATGATGGTACCAAGTTTGGGAATAATTTCAAACCTTTTTTGGTTATGTATCATGTTCAGAGACACCCCATCACTATCAAAAGTAGGTATGGTCAATATTGGGTGTCACTGTGGAAGTTGAGGATCAATAGTGATTTATTTTATTGCACTTTCAGTTATTTATTATGTAAAATCGTCATGCACACTATTTATACTAAATATATTTAGGGACACCAATAAAACCCTAATTAGGAATCGTGGGTACCCAAGTAGACTTCATGTTTGTAGGTTAGAATAAGATAAAGTTTCATATGATTAAAAATTGATCCAGTTAGCTGGGATGGAGCTTGGGAGTTTGGATTGAACCAAGATTTGGGACTCATTTTTCTAACTCTTTTTGTTTTGGTTTATTTTGGATCTTTATGTATATGATCTTCCATGGGGAATCTTGATTATTTATGTGTATTTTATGACATGTTTAGTTGTTCATATTATAATATCATGGGTTGATGTATATGTCTACTAGAATTTAGCTATGGTGTCAGCCTATTATAGTTTCATTTGGGTGGTTTTTATTATTGTTACTTATATTATTATTTATGATTACCTGATACATGGGGTATAGTATCTCCACAGTTTTATTATACCTTTGTCCCTAGTCTATAGCCTTTGTTGTATGGGGAGGCATGCTTGAGTTACATAGCACTCTGGTTCGACCACAGTTGAGGTGAACCAGGTTGAGGATGTTACAATTGTGGTCATAGATTATTGGCGATATCGATCAATATTGGTAATAAGGTCATTAGCTTGTATTCATACAGGATGACTGGGTGACTTGGTCACTGAGACTGTGGAGAATCATCTATAGTTTTTCAGTGTAGGGTGATGATGTTGATCATAATTCTTGTAGATGGATATTCCATAGAGGTTCTCTACGAATTAAGGTAGTGTTTTTTAACATCATGGGGCTTGAGGTCTTTGGGTAAAATATGTGGAGGGTGAATACCCCATTAGTGGAAACACACACATTGAACTCAAGAAAAGGGTGTATACCTAGAAGGTGGTAAGAAGTATTCATCAGATATATGTGGTGACTCAGATGTCATCAGGCTTGGAATTGGAATTTTGATATATGTGGTGGTGATGTGAGGTCATCAGTGTTGTGAAGCAGTATGGTGGAGGATCATGTGAGCCTTTGGGTATGTTTAAACTATGGTTACATCTCACTCTAGCACTGGTTAAATCAGGTTGGTCAATACATGAGGGAGATGGTATAGTTCCTATGTATTGAGGGATTGGTATGGTTGATCATTGGTTTCATTACATATTATGCATGAATCCATATTTCATTGGAGTTATTTAGGGGTACATTGGTTGTTTCCTACTAAGATTTGTACTCACACCCTGTATGAGAATTTCGGTGCACATGTGGTTATTATTCATTATATTTTAGGATAGGGTGTGGCCCTAAGGAAAGAGTTGGAGTAGGTCAGTGGTGGGTTATGGTATAGGTTGTTGGCATGGTTGATGTTGGATATGAAACTAGTTGGATCTTTAATGTTCAATGATGTGGTATCCAATATTAATTATTTATTATGGTGTAATGTATAATATTAACCCAGATTGGGTGATCATTTATGGTATTCTTGTTATATGTATGTATTTCATTTCATTGGTATGGTATGTGCTTCCAATTATATTTAATTGGTTATGTGTTTGATGTTATTTGGTTATTTTCACTGCTTATTGGCACTCTAATATGGGGGTATAGTCTTCACACTATTTCCTATGGATACTCCCTTCTAGTCAATAGCCTCTGATGTATGGGTAGGTGTGTATAAGTTCATGTCATGCCACCTGTCTTGGATCCATTTAGGCCGATTGGGTCGGGGATGTTACAACACCATCCTAGGAAAAAGGCCTAAATTCTATAAATGAAATGTTTTTGAAAAATCCACCCAAGCATGATAAAAACCAAAGGAATTATCACATAACATTCAACTGATACCTATACCTCTTCAAAGAAAGTGAAAAAATCATGTATAATCTTCCTCCATTTTGAACAAAAGACCTATCATCCAAAATGTTTTTTCTACGTCTCAACAAAAATCACAATCAAAATCCCTATAATTGGATACCAAATGAAGATATAAAGAGAATAAATGGATAAGAGGTAGATTTACCTTCCAAATTTTAATATTTTTATTCATTTAAAATAATTTTAATGTCAGGTCAAAAAAAGCTTTTCCCTCCATCCAAGAAATTTATATTTCACTTTTTGAATGATACCATAAAAATATTCAATAATTTTTTATCTTCCATTTAGAAAAATAGAAACCCTTATGTATTTAAAAGTAAATCCTGGGAAAAACCAATGACCAAGAAATATTGAACACCCTATCAATATAAAAAAAATTAAAGAAATGAAATAATACTTCTTCTCAGTATCCGACTTCCAAGAAACACTTTCATAATTTGAATTTATAAGTAATAACTTTTCAAAGAAAATCTATCCATGTTTGAAAAAATGATAAAATAAATCAAAAAAATAAAATGAAAAATCATTAAAAGAAAATAAACTAAAATAATTATGTCTTTGTATTAATATACTATAACACATAAAGTGATTTTCCCCTAATGTTTTGCATGTTATTAATGTTAATATTTAGAAATTTTGTATGTTATACTATATTTTTGAGTTATTTTTATAAATATTAATGTTTCTGTTATTTTAGTTTATGAAATATGATTTATTGAAATCATCATGGTGTTGAAAATGATTTGTTTTGTATTTTTTGAATCACTACCACTGATATACCCTACTCTGCAAAAAAAATCATAATTTCATGTGATTTAGTTTTATCCTTATAATATGGACAAGGATTAGTATTATTGTATGTGATATTCTATCTTCCCTTGCATAACAAGGATAGTGATTAGTATTATTACATGTAATCTTATATCTCCCCCGATTTTCCATAAAATGGAATTGATTTTTTTGACAAAGGTTCAGGTAGTGAATACTTTCCAATGTTTAATGACACTCAAATGTGATGAGGGATATAATTTATGATATAAACCCATTATTATATGATGAGTTTTCTTGGATAGTGAAATGTGAATAAAATTAATATTATTTTTATATAAAATTACAATTGGGAATGGTTCTAACTATGAATATGACATTTTCTAGGCTAATAGAAAAAATTGGAGGATCATTTTTCACTACTATGAAAATGGATTTTAAAATTTCTCAATAAAGCCTTTATCAGTGCTAAAAAAACCATTGTTGATTTAAGCACCATTAAAAGTGGGCTATATTTATCAATTCTATAAATGTGTTGATAAAGGGGACCCTATATCAGTGCTAAAAAAGTATTGATAAAGGTGGTCCTTTATTAGTTCTAGTTTAGTGATAATAAAGGGTTCCCTTTATTAGTTCCAAATTTAGCATTGATAAAGGATGGCCTACTATTGTGCACTATTAAAATTATAACAAATAGCAGCAGGTCAAACATTGTACAAATTTAAAATATTTTTTTTAAAATTAATAATTTAATTGTAATAAAAATTACATTACAAATAAAAGACAAAACACTTTATTATTCATATTTCAACACTATTTTTTATAATTATATTAACAAGTACTATCGCAAATATTTAAAAACATCAATGGTTTCATTGTCTTTAGAACTAAACCCCCTCTAAAAAAACTGATCATGGTATCAATTACCGAACACCCCAACTAGATAAAAAGAATCTAACTATATAAGAAAATAGTTCTTATGTTAGTAATACTGTAAAGAAATAAATTAAACATAAATATGAAACAATACATTAATAAAAAGTAAATTTTAAATAAAAGGACATGCTTGGAGTCATACCAGTCACACCATGTGTTGTATTGATGTTCGTTTGATTCCTATATTTCATAAATAACTTAAGGATAGTTTTACTAAAGTATCAAAGTAATATGAATGCACTTTCTTGGTTTTAATGATGTCACGTGTCTTTTTTACTAAAATGTAAATTTAAACTGAAAACACAAACTTTGATTCATATTGGTCACATCGTGTGTCAGTTTTTTGTGAGACTAATTATTATACATAATAAATGTCTTATGAATCATTTTAAAAAATTATAAAGACAATTTGAGTGAGTTTACTCAATTTTCAGTGAGTGACATACATTTCAAACTAAATTGTCAATTTTAAACTGATAACATATACTTTGAGTCATATTGGGCACACTATGTATCAGATTTAAGTGAAGATGATTCCTGCACATCAAAAATGACTTATGGATAATTTTTTTAAAGTATCAAAGTAATAAGAATGGTTTTTATTGGTTTTGAGTATGTGACATGTGTTTTGAACTAAAATGTCAATTTTAAATAAAAGGAAACATTTGGAGTAATATCGATCACACCATGCATCGGAATGATGTGAGGTTGATTCCTATAGGTTACAAATGACTTATGGATAATTTTCCTAAAGTATCAACACATTATGAATGTTTTTTATTGATTTTGAGTATCTCACATGTCTTTTTTACTAAAATGTCAATTTAAACTAAAAACACACACTTTGATCCATATCGGTCACATCGTGTGTTGGTTTGACATGAGACCGATTCTTACATGTCATAAATGACTAATAAATCATTTTCCTAAAGTATAAAGATAATCCAAGTGTGTATTTTTTGTTTTTAGTTAGTGACACACGTTTTAAACTAAATTTTCAATTTTAAACTCATAATGAACACTTTGAGTCATACCAAGAACACTGTGTATCATATTATGGTTTGGATGATTCTAAAATACCAAAAATAAATTATGAATCATTTTTATAAAGTATAAAAACAATATGAATGTATTTTCTTAGTTTAGAGTATGTGATGTGTTCTTTGAACTAAATTGTTAATTTTAAATAAAAAGACACACTTGGGGTCATATCGGTCACACCATCCATCAAATTGATGTACATTCAATTCCTATAGGTCAAAAATTAATTAATGATCATTTCCCTAAAGTATCAACACAATCCAGGTGATTTTTCTCAGTTTTGAGTATGTCATATATCTTTTTTAGTAAAATATCAATTTAAATTAAAGACACGCACTTTGAGTCATTTTAGTTAGATCGTGTGTTGGTTTGATGTGAGACTGATTCTTAAAAATAATAAATTATTTATGAGTCATTTTTATAAAGTATTAAGACAATATGATCAAGTTTTCTCAGTTTTTAGTGAGTGACGCATGTTTTAAACTAAATTGTCAATTTTAAATTGATAAAGGAAACTTTTAGTCATAACGGGCACACCATGTATCAGATTGAGGTGCGGCTGATTCCTACATGTCATGAATTACTTATGGATAATTTTAATATAGTATCAAAATAATACAAATATTTTTTCTTAGTTTTGAGTATGTGATGTGTGTTTTGAACTAAAATGTTAATTTTAAATAATATGACACACTTGGAGTCATACCGGTCACATTGTGTGTCAGATTGATGTGATGTTGATTACTACATATAAAAAATTATTTGAGAATCATTTTTATAAGGTATAAACACAATCTGAATTTGTTTGCTCAGTTTTGAGTATTTCAGGTGTCTTTTTTACTAAAATGTCAATTTAAACTGAAAAAATGCACTTTGAGTCATATTGGTCACATCATGTGTTGGTTTGATGTGATATTGATTCCCACGTGTCATAAATGACTTATGAATCATTTTCCTAAAGTATAAAGACAATAAAAGTATGTTTTATTGGTTTTCATTGACTGATACGTGTTTTGAACTAAATTATCAATTGTAAATTGATAACAGAAACTTTGAGTCATGATTGGAACATTGTATGTCGGATTGAGGTATGGATAATTCTTACACATAAAAAATAACTTATGGATCTTTTTTATAAAGTATCAAAACAATCGGAATGTGTTTTCTTAGTTTTGAGTATGTGGCATGTGTTTTGAACTAGAATGTCAGTTTTAAATAAAATGACACACTTGGAGTCATACCGGTCACATCATACATCATATTGATGTGAGTTTGATTCCTAAACATACATAAGGATATTTTTTAAAAAGTATCAACACAATCTAAACGTTTTTACTCAGTTTTGAGTATGTCATGTGTTTTTTGAGTAAAATGTCAATTTAAACTGAAAACACACTTTGAGTCATACCGGTTACATCGTGTGTCTATTTGATGTGAGACTAATTTTTACACTTCACAAATGATTTATGAATCATTTTATTAAATTATCAAGACAATATGATCATTTTTTATCAGTTTTTAGTGAGTGACACGTGTTTTGAACTGAATTGTCAACTTTAAACTAATAATGGGAACTTTGGGTCCTAATGGGAACATCGTGTATCAGATTGAGGTGTGGCTAATTTCTACACATAAAAATGACTTATGGATAATTTTCCTAATGTGTTAAAATAATCTTAATTTTTTTCTCAGTTTTCAGTATGTGACGTGTGTTTTGAAATAAAAAGGTCAATTTCCAATAAAAATATACACTTTAAGTCATACTGGTCACACCGTGTATTGGATTGGAATGTGGTAGATTCCTACATTTCACAAATTACTTATGGATCATTTTTTATAAAGTATCAATAAAATATGAATTCATTTGATCAGTTTTGAGTACATCGTGTTTTTTTACTAAAATGTCAATTTAAATTGAAAACACGCACTTTGATTCATACTGGTCACATCATGTGTATATTTTACATGAGCCTAATTCTTAAACATAAAAAAGGATTTATGAATCATTTTCCTAAATTATTAAGACAATATGAGCATGTTTTCTCAGTTTTTAGTGAGTGATGCATGTTTTTAATAAACTATCAATTTTAAACTGATAACGAAAACTTTGAGTAATATGAGGCGCATCGTGTATCATATTAAGGTGAGTCTAATTATTACGCATCACAAATGACTTATGGATCATTTTCCAATAGCATCAAAATAATATTAATGTGTTTTATTGGTTTTGATTATGTAATGTGTGTTTTGAAATAAAATTTCAATTTTAAACTGAAAACACACAGTTTAAGTCATATTGGACACACTATGTATCGAATTGAGGTGTGGTTGATTTCTACATATCACAAATGACTTATGGATCATTTTCCTAAAGTATCAGATAAAAATTATAAGGAAATTAAATAAAAAAATTAGATAATATGATGATAAAATTCACAAAATAAGTAGTAGGAAGTCACCCCTTCATGATGTCAGTATAAAATCTGACACCATGTATTTTTATCATTCATTTATAAACAAATATATTTCCTCTTATGAATAAGAGGACTATCGATAGTTCTGGAAGTACTATAAAAATATAAATAAAGGATTAGAAAATATTTTAAATGAAATTTTAATTATCATCGAAAATACCTCTTCAAGGGTGCTGGTTTTTTGAGGTAATATGATATCTTTCATGAATTTGAAAACATAATAACCACAATATTTTTCATTAATTTGTTCTAGGAACTACTGAAACATTAATAAAAATATGTAATTTTTTTATATATGTTTTGATAGTGGAATGTTATTATAGGTACCCTAATAATTTTCCATTTTTAGAAGTCGATAAGAATTTTTTGTTCATGGACTGTCCTCATACCGTGATTTTAATGATATTTGAACACTCCCCAATCATAAAATAATTCTAATTAAAAAATAATATGAAATGTATAACTTGAATTTTATTTATAAAATGTTTCATTAAGTGTATTAAAAATTTATAAACGTCATAATGTTTGTTCATTTTTTTGGGTATCCATGCATTGAATCCAGAAAATAAATATTTGGAGTATCCAAATTAAATTCAATGAGTAACCAATGTTTCCTAAAAAAAGAATAATTAATTAAATGAATGAAAATATATTGGGTATAATTAAATTTTATAGTTTTACCCCTACATTATGGGTATTAATAAGATTTTTTCATCTGTAAGTTTACTTTCAAACATTGTGGCAAGTTTGTCCACTATTCCTTCATATTGCTTTAGTTATAATAATAATTTTTATGTAGAAGTGATGTGAGGACTAATGAGTCCATATTTCTTTTCATGGGGTTTTCCCTTCAAATAGTATTTATATATACTCTTGGAAAAATTATGAATGGTATTCAGTCATAATTCACATAGTAGATTAGCTATCAGACAAAAAAATCATGAAAACACACCTCATGTATACATTTTAAACTAAGAATCCTAACCATTCATGTGTAAGTATTTAATTTACATTCTCAAGGCCAATATAGTCTCTAATGGCCTCTCCGTACATCTGTTCTTCAAAATCAATTGTGGTCATATTACCAATTTCAAATGTTGTATCTATATGAAGATTTAATGTTAGTAAATGCAGAAGTTGAATGGGTGGGGTAAAGGTACTTTGTGAAGAACTTTTTGATTGGTTGGTTGATCCTTTAGATAATTTGGATTTGAACTTATATTTTACCCCCTTCCCTTTATTCATCTGTAATAATATTCATCATCTTAGGTCTTTTTTCATTAATTGTTAAAGGTTTTTCATGAGAAATAAATTGAAAATGAAAACCTCCTTTCTGAAATTATTTTTAAAATATCTAACAGTTGTTATTTTAAAGTTCCAATAGATTGCTTGACTATATGAATATTTTCATCATGAAGTGGAATAGTTAGCTTAGTAATTGACTCGTGATCTACATGATTCCCTACTCTCACATGACCTATCAAAATTTCTTTGTTGTGTAAAATATCCCTTTGGATATTGTACACGGTACCCCTCGCAAAATGGCGATGGGTGGGTGTTGATAGATATAAATAAAAATAGTTTTCACCCTATATAATATCAGTATATGAAAGGTATTAGTGTCTTCCTAGTTCACATTTCATAGAAACAATTATGACAATATTAATTACCTATTCTAAGATGGCTCTTTGAAGGGAATGGCTCACCTCAAAGCAGGTGGGGTGGGAGGGATCTTCACATAGTGGTTGTTCTTGTGTTGTTTCTTCTCTTTGATTCATTCCCATAACATTTTCTAACAACTCTGACTGCCAATTAAGTTTTTCTTCTAGAGTGTCTAATCATGCCTACAAATTTTCAATTTTCTTATCTTTATCTCCATGTTAATTTATTTTCTCAAAATATGTTTGGGGTGACACCCCAAAACCCACACCTCTGATGTGGTCATACTGTTCTGACTGCATCAAGGTCACTAATAGTAGTTGTTCATTAAGTACAGATAATAATGATTCTTGTAACTAATTCAGATAAAAAATATAGGAAAATAAGTAATCATTATTATGTAATACCAATTTAAAGCAACTCAAATTTTTATTATGTCATACTTATACATTCTTCCCACACTTTTTGTGTGTTTTCATCTATTAGTATCCCTTATTTATTTACACGTGCCTCCTTCCATAGCACATGATACGGGATGGAAGTGGATTTAGATTTTGATTCATCAATATGCATATATATAAAGAAATATGATTATGTTGTTGTTTCAAGTCACATAAAATTATTATGGTAGATTTAAAATATATACCATTTTTTAAAGTGAAACATCCCCCATCCTTGCTTTATGGTAGGGATACATTATTTTTTTTCTGTTTCTTATTTTCAGCACTCAACTATTGTTTCCTAAATTATAAATTCTTCATCAAAGTGATTAATACATGTATTTTCAAGAAATATATTATCAGCCACAATGTAACTGAAAATATATATCCTCACAACAACTAATAAACATATCTTATACTTGCTAGTTTATTAGGTGTGCATACATCTATGGTGGGTGAAGTTTCATTTTCCATTCAGCATCTTTGAGATGAAACTTCATTAGAATTTCATGAAAGCCTCTATGAACCTTTCTAGAAAGCATTAATACAAATCTCATTTGGGTTTCATCTACTATAAATTCACTCTATGAGGGATAATGAAGAGTAATTCAACATTTCATTGTTTTGTTTTTTAGTAAAATAAAGAAAGTATATCATAATGTTAGCCTAATATCTTTCCAAATTAGTTTCTTAAGTGCGTGAATAACATTGTTTTGCAAATCTACATCAATCAATATGTGCATGTGAGTGGTGGATCCAATGTAACTACACAACATGGACTTATTGTGGTTAACAGGATGCCCATGTACATTCCATCTAACCTTGGATTTGATGTCTTTTTTTCTCACCTTAATAATTTTTTCTAATACTGTCATGATACAGTGATCTTTTTTTTTCTAGGACACAATTTTTTCATCATCTACCATTTCCTATGCTTAAACATCATCAATATATTGTTTCTTAATATTGGTTGCATCAGTATGTTCAGAAGGTTGTTGTTCCTATGCATTGAGAGCACCAGCATGTTGAGAAACATATTGTTCCTTAGGATTGGGAGCATCGGCATGTGAAAAAGTCATTATTTGAAAAAGTGGTTGAAAATTTAATTTATATTTCGTAAATACAGTTGTGAAAAGATAATAATATGAGGTAATTCAATGTATATTACAAAAAAATAATTGATTATTGAAATCTCTTTTTTTTAATGGTTGAAGGGATTTGACCCCTCTATCGAGTATCCAAATCCCTTCATTATTGTCTCCTATGAAATAAAAGACCTTGTATACATTGGGAATACTGTGAAATGATTAATATGTCCCAATTAAAGGTTTATCCTTGTTTGAATTGACATCTAACCCTTCAGTGGTTTTTGTCAATAATAGAACAACTGACCATTTTCGGTTTTTGGAATTTGATACATAAAATTCTTGTACATACTATGATGCCATTGTAAATGGTTTATATTTGTACCCTTAATTACTAAAATCTACCTTAACAAATAAAAAATCATCTATTTTAATATATTTCCTTTTATCAACCCACTTTCATTGAAAAATGTCACTTTTAATGTTTTATAATCCAACTACTGTATTTGTTTGATGATTCCAAAGTATAACATATTCACATAAATTGGATTTATGTCCTTGGTACCAAATAAATTCATAGCTTCAGCCAAAAGTATAACCCCGTTATTTTTCATGGTACTGTGTTCATGATGTTCATTTTTATATAATTTATAACCATTAATTACATAACCATTATAAGATAATACATGCACACTTGGTCCTCTAGCAAGCCATAAAATTTGTTATAAAATTGAATATGGTTTTTTAGTTGACTCCTTAAAAATATGGTTGCAAAACCATCCTATAAAATATTGATTGTGTGAATTTGATATCTATATTTCTAACCTTTATGGATTAAAATTATTGAGAATTACTTTGTAGGTTTCAACATATGGGGTAACCTCTAAACCGTTATGAAAAATGTAAATGTGGGTCTGCTCTCGATCTGTAACAAAAATTATGACAACATCTATTCTAGAAATTCCTTCACCCACAATCCACCCAGTGTGATGAGATTTTAGTAGACCCATGCTTTCCACATCATACAAGTAGTCAGTATATAATTCAATATCTTCCTCAACAACATATCTCTCCACAATACAACCTTCTGGCTGAATTAAATTTTTGACATACCCTATCAAAATATTCATATACCATTTAATGGGGTATATCTATCTATAATGTATAGGACTAAATGGTCTAATTTCTCTTACCAAGTGAACCATTAAGTGAAACATCATATCAATGAATGTCGTAGGGAAGAACATGTAACAACTCTAAACCCGCACTTCGAGATTCAGTGCTAAAAACATAAAATTTACATTTATGGATTTGATACTGATAAATGCGACCCAATTTTTTTCTTTCCATCCAAACCTTAGAATATAAAAATGAAATATTGGATCACTTTCATACCCTAAGACCTTTTAGGTTTATAGTTTTAGATAATTTTGACAAACACTTAATGACTTGGATTCATAAATAACTAGATCATAGAGATCAAAATTCTCTCCCACTATACCAAGATTTTCTCATTTCAAAATAGGTCATCAATATCATATATGTGGAATAATTTTAGATATAATTCATTTAACATATTTCCTCATAACTTAGGGAAAAATAAACAAAATAAGGGTGAGCTTAAATACTCAGTAAGGGTAAATAAGTGAGACGTCAATGATCATATAAGCATAACATGAAAAAAAGGGTATGGGACATGATCTTATCATTTTAAATCCTTTACCTAAAAATCAAAGATCTTAAACATGAGTGATGATATAAAGATTTGAAATTCATAAGATATTATTCATAAATGAAGTAAAGAACATGATCCATGAGAATATAACATAATCATAAATTATTAAATTGTGGCATACACAAAAGCATAGAAAATCCATGGGGGTTATACCACCTGGGTGGGACACACCACCATCCCCAGTGGTATCCCTTTACTCATAGTATAATGGGTTCACTCCCCAAACCATCATAGTATTTAAGGTTCACTCTTAATACCATCATAGTGTAAAAAGTCCCTTACTGAATCGAGTTCACTCCCCATTCCATTCTTGTCTATCTTATGATATATAAATCATTACCCAATGCATTGGAGGGAGATATATGTCTCACATGTCACATAATTAAAACCATAAATATGTCTATCATAAGAACATAAATCATTCATCATGTCAAAACCCATGAAAATAAATAGGTTTCATAGACATTTCATCATAGCATAACCCATGGAAAAGAAATGGGTTTCATAAACATTTCATCTTTTCAGCATATAAAAAAACCATCCAGAGAAAGTATATAGATTGTATCCTTAGATAATATTCCAGTAAAGCTTAATTAATTTAAAAGGAGTTCATCTTATATGGATAATAATTTTGAAATATCACTTTGAAAAAAAATTAGGAAAATACTTTTTCCATTTTAAATACACTTCACTTTTTAAAAACATTACTCACTTTAAATGAATATATTTTCTTTGAAAATAAAAATTTAAACTTGTAATGAAAACTTAAAATCATTGAGGCCTCATGATGGTTATAAAATTATATCATGTCATATAAGTTTAAAAAACATCCCTTCTGTATTTTTGTCAAAAATTTCATGAAGTACCTCATTTGGAAAGCTAAAAAAAGATTATTTTAAAACCATTTTATAAAAATACAAACATGGGTAAAAATGATTTTAAATAAGAGTAAAAAACTTCTTGAATTTTTTTTGGAAAAAATGGAAATGGAAGATTAAAATTCCATAATGGATACTTAAAAATAAATTATCTCAAATAATAATGATATTGTGAAATAAACCCTTACCATTTTGGTAATTTTTTAATCATAGACCTCATTAAATAAATAAACATAGATGGATATATAAACCCCCATAACATTAATAAGATGAATCGTAAAAGGAATTTATGGAAATTATATACACCACAAAAAGGAGAAAAGTGGTGAATATGGCATGCATCCCATAGAAATAAAAGTGAGATTAAAATGTCTTACCACTTTGTAATCAGTTGAATCATATTCCCCATGAATGAATAACATTTAACAAAGCTTTAAATATAATGAGAATGAAAAAAAACATGATATAACCTGTAAAAGTAGAATTATATAAATATCATGAAATAATATAGGTGCATAACATCAAAATATGCCTCAATGAAAGAAAATTGAGATAAATTCCCTTAAAAATATTATATAATTTAAGTGAGCATTAATCAAAAGAATCAATTATGTGTATCAACTATAAATCCACATAAAATAGGTGGAAATAAAACATAAGTTAATAAAAATTAATTTTATACATAATATTAGCATTAAATAATCAATTAAGTAGAGGTTTAACCAAAATAATGTAAATTGAGTTAATAATTATCTTACCACGGTTTTGACTTCCTTTAAATGTGTTCATATCTCCTCGTCTTCGGTGGACTTCCTTTAGATCTCTTCTTAAGGGATCTAGGGTTGTTCTTTTGGAAGGAATAAAACCTCTAGAACTTTTTTGAGTATGTTGAGAAGATAAATCGGAAGACTTTGGTTTATCTAGATGGATCAAAGTGGTGTAAATAAGTGAAGGAAGGGGTACCCTTTTATAATTTAGGTGTGGGCACTTTTGGAATTTCTTAAAAGATTAAGATTTATTAAGACTATTCTAGAGCCAAATGCATCCAAATGTTATATAAATTCATAAGGGTGACTTTTTAGAAAATATCATATCCACTTTGTGATTATTTAGTATTTTTATGATTTTTAAATAATTTAATAAAATAGTATATTCATGAAATATCATTATTGTCAATTTTGACACTATTCATTACTTTGACTTTAATAATATCTATACAAAAAGATAACCTCAAACAAAATATTTTAATACATCCATAATATGTAATATTCTTCTATAAAATTCATGGATCAAATTAATTATTTCAAATTATATTACTTTTAATATTTTCAATATCATTTATTTGGTTTTTTCATTAATTGAATAATTACTAAATCAGTGTTGTATAAGAATTTAAGGTGATTATTTATTTACTAAAAAATAAAAATAAATTACCCTAATGTAGATGAATATTTTATATTTAAAAATATTGTATATATTCTAACATATCCTCTGTATAACCCCATATTAAAAATGTTATAATTATTAAAAACATGAATGTGACATTATTGACTTTTCTTTAAATAAAATATTATAAAGGTCATAATCTCATCCAAATGGCCATAAATTATCATATAACCAAACCTTGAATTATTATAGATAAAAATTACTCACAAAAATAAAATTTCAGCATGTATTAGGGTCATTTAATATTCCTTATAATTTTATTTTTAACTTCACTTAACCAATTTACCTTTTACTATGGTAACAAAATTTACTAAGGTTACTATTCATATTGACCAAGAATAAAAGGGAATTATTTATTAAATTTATAAATTATAAATAAAAATATGGATTCCATTTTTAAAAATTAAAAATAAATAAGTGGAATAATTTAATTTAAAATTAAACCGACAAAGCACAATGAAAAAACAGTTTTTTTAGAAAATGCCCCTTTAAGTGTAAAAATGTTTTTATACCAAATTCAATCATGAAATTGATTAAAATAAATTTAATTGGATTATTAATAATATAATATAACTAAATTTACTTTTAAACTATTTTAAAATAAAATTTATGTTTTTAAATGGTTGAAACAAAAATATAGTTTTCAATAAAAAGCAGTATTTTTTACTATTCACTAAAAAATAATTTTTTTCAAAAAAATCCAAAATTTTCACCCTAAGCTAATTTTTATATGATTATTTAAAAAATTAAGTTCATTTTATCAAATATATTTTCTAAAATTTTCAAAAATTAAATATATTTTTTTCTCATAGAGAGAAATAAAAATATCTTTTTGAAGAAAAAATATATTTGAAGAATAAAATGACATTACTAAAAATTGTGTGCTTATTTCCTAAGAATTAATAAATAAATTTGTATTTAATATTAACTTCATAAATATTTCACAATTTAGTCATTCCTATTCAAACCGTCTAATTTAATGGCTAGATTATAACGTTCATATTTAAATAATAATATTTCATGGTTTGTTTACGCATGTTGTTGCATATCTTACATACTATAAAACATATTATTTCCTTTTAAAATATTTTGATATTATATTCTCCCTACCCCATTAATAAATTTCATCCTCATAATTTGAAATTGGTCTTAGTAGCCATGGTTTTGACTATTCAAAATACCTTTGTTGAAATCTCATATCGAAAAAAGGTTCAACAAAACTTTCTCTTGAAAAGAGAGAAAGGGAAGTATAAAGGTCATTTGAAATAACACATACTAGGTTTCCATGTAGTAAAACATTATTAAAAAGTGAAAACATGGATATGAAGGAGAAAAATAACTACTAAGGACTATTAGAGAGTGATAGAGAACATGGTCATGAGAAATTTGACCATCGCAAAACCGTAAATTTGTTATGGGTTAAAATACCATTGATTTCTAGATAGAAAAAAGTAAATGGAAACCATTTTTATTTAAAAACTATTTCCCTAGATTTGAGGAATTACTAACAGAATAAGTAATTATACTTACTTGAAAAATATAATTTCATCCTTCAATTTCCACCACAATCTCATCTTTTTCTTCAAACGATGAGTGTTCAAGATGAAATTTTCATGCCTGAAGAGCTGAATTCAAATTTTAACGAATCATATAATCCAAAAAAGAATAATAATATATTCCTCCTATATTTAAGCATTAATAAAAAAATGGTTATTATAATGTAATATAATTTCCAAAATACATTAGTCTCCAATATTTAACAATAGTATCCAAATATCAACTTTGATTATTTGATAAATAATTGTTCTTAAAATTTCCTCGAAATATCTCTGACTAAGATTAAAACCCAAAAAATCAAAAGGATTTAATCACATAATCTTCCAAGATAAATCTAATATTTATCTATAAATAACATTAATCTCTCTTAAATTTTCATATCAAAAACTATATATGTTCTAATCATATAATCTCTAAGATGGTATTATCATTTCCATAAATGATCAGAATCACCATAAAACCACACTAAAATCATATATGCTTCCAAAAGATAATTCATCTTTTATTCCTATAATAAAATCGCACAAGGTCCTATTTAAATTAATCAAATAAGGTTCCCAAAATCAAAATAATTATAAAAATAATGCCATACTAACTCGAACATCACATAGTTCAGTGGTAACCACTACAACCTTATCGCCCTTCGGTTGTGGGGTCAAGTCCTACAGACTTTCCAAATGTGAAAGGTTGTTGGATTGCTTGCATATTGTCCTTTTTCTAAAACTATAATCCTTAAAACATAAGAAATTTTAAATACATACTCAAAATAACCTTAATATTTTTAGAATGAAATAAATGTTTTAACCTCAAATGTTTACTCTTACCTTTCATTTTGCGTCCCAAAAATGTAATAACCCATAATTACCTCAAAATCAAAGATCATATAAACCCTAAAGTTTATCCATACCTTTAAAATTATTTTCACAAAATTAAAATAACATTCTTCCTTAAATAAACTTTTTAACATTATAAAATTAAGGGTTATATATACCTCAAACTCAATAAAAATGTTTCCCAAAAATATCATTAATCACCTTAAAATTCCATCACTTAAAACCTCAAATAGGGGTGTCTGAGACTCTAAGATTATGATCAAATTCATAATTATATAAACATGATGGTATCTATAACTCTTAATATAACCTCACATGAAAACATCCTAATCTAAAAAGTTATATAATCCCTACTTTGATACCAACTGTAATAGCCCCGAACACGCGCTTCCAAATTTGGTGTTAAAAACAAAAACTTTACATTTCTAGATTTTATAATGATAAATGTGACCTAATTTTTTTCTTTCTAACCAAAAAATATAGCATCAAAAGGAAATATTGGATCACTTGAATACCCTTGTACATTTTAGGTTTATAGTTTTAGATAATTAGGATAAACACTTAACGACTTGGATTCATAAAAAATAGCACATAAAGGTCAATATTATCTCTCGCTATACCCATATTTTCTTATTTAACAATAGGTCATAAACATCATTCATGTGGAATCCTTATAGACATAATTCATTTAATATATTTCCTCATTACCTAGGAGAAAATAAACATAATAATGGTGATATCAAATTCTTAGTAAGGTTAAATAAGTGATATTCTAATGATTATATAAGCATAACATAAAAAAGGTATGGGACATGATAATATCATTTGAAATCATTACCCTACAAATAAAAGATCTTAATCTTGAGTGATGACATAAATATTGGTATTTCATAATATATGAGTCATAAAGGAAGTAAATAACATGATCTATGAGAATATAATATAGGTATAAAATATCAAATTGTAGCATACACATAAGTATAGAAAATACGTGGGTGGATACACCTCTTGGGTGGGACACGCCACCATCCCCAAAGGTAGACCTTTCCTCAGAGTGTAATGGTTTCACTCCCCAAACCATCATAGTATTCAAGGTTAACTCATAATACCATCATAACGGACAAATTCCCTCACTGAACTGAGTTCACACCCCATTCCATCCCTATCTATCTCATGAAATATAAATCATTACACAATGCATTGGAGTGAGATATAGGTCCCTCCCTTCACATAATGAAAACCATACATGTGTTTTTCACAATAGCATAAATCACTCATCATATCAAAACTATTGAAAAGAAATGGGGTTCATAAATATTCCATCATAGCATAACCAATGGAAAAGAAATGGGTTTTATAAACATTTTATTTTTCACCATAAATATAAACCATATAGATAAATAATAAGTATGGTATCCTTAGATCATATCCTAAGTAAATTTTAAGTAAATTTAAATTATTTCATTTTATATGGAGAATAATTTTGAAAGATCGCTTGGAAATTTTCTTGATGAAAATAACTTTTCTATTTTAAATTTACTTCTCTTTTTAAAAAAAGTTGTGCACTTTTAAATGAAAACATTTTCTATGAAAATAGACTTTTAAACTTTTAAATGAAAATTAAAATCATTGAGGCCTCATGATGGTGGGAAAATATTCTCATGTTATATAAGTTAAAAAATCATTCCTTCCATATTTTTACTAAAAAATTCATGAAGTACCTCGTTTGGAAAACAATAAAAAGATTCTTTTAAAACCATTTTGTAAAAATTAAAACATGGGTAAAAATGTTTTTAAACAATAGTAAAAACCTTTTTGAGAACATTTTTTGAAAACATGGACATGGAAGATAAATATTTCCCAATGGAGTCTTAAATATAAATAATCCTAAATAATGATGATATTGTGAAATAAACTCTTACCATTTTGGTAATTTTTTAATCATAATCCTTATAAAATAAATAAACATAGATGGACATGTTAACCCCCATAACATTAATAATATGACTCATAAAATAAATTTATGGGTAATATATACACCTCATAGAGACAAGTGGTGAATATTTCATGCATCCCACACAAATAAAAGTGAGATGAAAATTCCTTACCACTTTTTAATCATTTGAATTGTATACCCCATGAATGAGTAACATTTAAAAAAAATAAATATCATGGGAATGAATAAATTCATGATATAACATGTAAAAGGGTAATTATATACACCTTATTAAAGAATATATGTGCATAAAATCAAAATATTCCTCAAAAAAAGAAAATTTAGATAAAGACCCATACAAATATCATGTCATTGAAATGAGCATTAATCAAAAGAATCGATTATGTGTATCAGTTGTAAATCCACATAAAACAGGTGGAAATAAAACATAAGATAATAAAAATTAATTTCACACATAATATTTGCATGAAATAATCAATGAATTAGAGTTTTAACCTAAATAAAGTAAATTAAGTTAATAATTCCCTTACATCAGGTTTGGATTCCTTCAAACGTGTTCAAATCTCCTATTCTTTAGTAGACTTCCTTTGTATATCTTCTTAAGAGATTTAGGGTTGGTATTTTGGAAGGACCAGAACCTATATAACTTAGATAAGAATGTTTAAAAGATAAATAGGTATATTTTGGTTGATCTGGATGGCAAAAAGTGGTGTAAATAAATTAATAAATGGATTCCCTTTTATAATAGAGGTGAGGGGTACTTTTGGAATTTCTCAAAAGATTAAAATGTATTAAGACTATTCTAGATCCAAATGCTTCCAAATGGACTATGAATGAATAAAGGATAAATTTTTAGACCATATACTATCCCCTTTGTGATTATTTAATATTTTTATGATTTTTAGATAATTTAATAAAATATTATATTCATGGAATATCATCATTTTCAATTTTGACACCATTCATTACTTTGACTTTAATAATATCAATACAACAAGATAACTTTAAACCAAATATTTTAATAAATACATAATATGTCATTTTCATCTTTAAAATTTTTGTATTTACTTAATTAATTCAAATTATATTACTTTTATTATTTTTAATAACATTTATTTGTTTTTTCCAATAATTGAATAATTATTACATCACTGTTTTATAAGAATTTAAAGTAATTATTTCTTCACTAAAAATTAAAAAATAAATTATTATGTTGTAGATAAATATTTTATATTTCAAAATACTATTTATAGTTTATCATATCCTCTAGATAACCCCATATTAAAAATATTACGGTTATTAAAAACATATATGTGGCATCCTTGACTTGTCTTTAAATAAAATATTATAAAGGTAATAATCTCATAAAAATGGTCATAAATAATAATATAACCAAAAATTGAATGATTAAAGATTAAAATTACTCATCCAATAAAATTTGGACAAGTTATAGGGTCATTTATAGTCCTTATCTTTTTATTTTTAGCTTTAATTACCTGATTTACCTTTTACTATAGTAACAAAATTTACTAAGGTTACTATTCAAATTGAGAAAAAATAAAAGGTAAATATTTAATAAATTTGGAACTTATGAATAAAAATATGGATTCCATTTTTCAAAATTTGAAACACTGAATTTTCAGAATTTAATTTGAAATTAAACCAACAGAATGCAAAGAAAAAGAGTTTTTTAGAAAATGCCCCTTTAAGTGTAAAAATGTTTTTATACCAAATTCAATCATGAAATTGATTTCAATGAACTTAATTGGATCATTAATAACATAATATTACTAATTTTAATTTGAAAACATTTTAAAATAAAATGGAACCTTTTCAAATGGTTGAAACAAAAATACAGTTTTTAATAAAAATCAGTATTTTCACTATTCACTGAAAAATAAATCTTTCAGAAAAATATGAAAATTTATCCCTAATATAATTTTGATATGATGATTTCAAAAATTAATTTAATTTTATCAAATATATTTTCTAAAATTTTTAAAAAATAAATATATTTATTTTCTTATAGAAAGCAACAAAAATCACTTTTGAAGATAACATATATTTGAAGCATAAAATGACTTTACTAAAAAATGTGTGTTTATTTCCTAATAATTAATAAATAAATTTTTATTGAATATTATGTTAATAAATATTTCATAATATAGTTATTCCTATTAATTCCTTCCAATTTTGCGGATAGATTATAACAATCATATTTAAATAATATTATTTTATGGTTCGTTCATTCTCAGTGTTTCATATCTTTCATGATATAAAACATAGTATTTCCTTTTAAAATATTGGGATATTACAAAACATATCCAATTTACATAATGCAATATAAATTTCCTTTTTTATAGTTATCAATTTTACTAGGTCTATAGCTTTGCTGCATATAGCTTTTAAAAAGAAGCAGAGCTTAGTTAATATATGACGGACATTCTTGGGAAAAATATAATATAATGATACAGGCATTAGATCTTGCATAAAAATGTAATAGTCATGTGATTTCAAACCCTTTAAATTTAAATCAGGTATTGACATGATATTATTGATATTTGATGAATACCCCTCTGGGACCTTTACATCATTCAAGAAGTTGTAAAATGGATATATCTCTTTCCTAAAAAGAGTGTAAGAAACTAGAGGAAGAAAATTCCATTTTTCACTCTTCACTAGCACTAAATCTTCCCATATTCTCATGTAAATCATATCCAACCTAGCCTTAATTCTATCCTTTTTTCGGGCGCATTTAGTAACGCATCAATGACATTATCACATACATTTTTTTCAACATGCATGATATCATGAAAATGCCTGACGTACAAACAACTCTAGTATGGTAATTCAAAAAACTGATCACTTTTCCCAACTAGTTTTTGTAAGTTTTTTCAAAAAAAGGTTTACTAAAAGTAATGTCTATATCTTTTACTTTATCAAGCAATTGATTACCTGTTAGTGGATATGGTGTTGTAAATTCTTATGAACTCTCATCAAATGATGTCATCCAAGATCAGTACTTATGTCTCTAGGGTAGAAATATGTGATATCCTAGAAACGCAATCTTTGGTGAATATTTCAACCTAATTGATAGTGTATCTTGTTCACAAATAGGACACCCTTGAGTTCCTATAATTCTATATCCTGACAAATTTCCATAAGAAGGAAATTCATTTATCATCCCATACAATATGGATCTCAATGTGAAATATTCATTTCTATAACCATCATAAAATGTAACACTAGAATCCCACAATAATTTCAAATTTCTAATCAATGGATCCAAATAAACATCAATATCATTACCTGGTTATTTTGGTCCTAATATAAGTAGAGATAACATAATTTATTTTTATTTTATGCATAACTACGATGTAAATTTATAATTTACCAACATAATCGGCCATATACTGTGAGCGATACTTTGAAAACCAAAATAATTCACTCCATTTGTAGATAGCGCAAGACTAAGGTTTCTCAACTCATTTCCAAATTCAAGATACTTATGATCAATTCTCTTTAACTGAGAAGAATCTATCGAGTAAAGATGTTTGCCTGAATGGCCCGAAGGCCTTCATTTTTTCTTATTAATTTTTGATAACCCCCCTTTCAAGGGATGAGGGGGAACCCTTACAAGGCCCGTATGCTCAGAGATTACATGGCCCGTAGGCTTAGGATATTACATGACCCGAAGGTCTTAGGAAATTCAACCAGACTATCTAAAAGAAATTGCCCCTCCCCAGTATCTGCATCCTGATAGTAGCTCTCCACCTTTGCATGACCGTCTGGCTAGGCTTCCCGTTCAAGTACAGGCTGGTACCGATGGCATAGCCATACCCTCTCATTCTTACAATCCATTTGGCTCTGCTCTGGTGAGTGCACCTGCTCTAAATCCTCTTTTGGGGCTGCTCCTTTTTTATAGTGTGTCTTGGGCCTACATTTATGTGGCCCGAAGGCCTTGGGGTGGCCCTAAGGCCTTAAGGTGGCCCGAAGTCCTTGAGAAACAACTGGCCCGAAGGCCTTGGGTGGTCCGAAATCCTTGCAGTACCCGAGGACCAAACTGGTGGCCCGAAGACCCAAATGGATGAATAGTTCTGGCTACTGCAGTATCGAACAGTGCTTGCTATAGTACTGCTACAGTACCCCGAAAATATGCCTCCACCCGGATTTGATCTCGGGTCTCTTGGATGCACTTAGAGAGTCCTCACCAACTAGGCGGAGGCTCATGTGCATCGAGTAAAGATGTTTCCCATATTTATTTCTTATATTTGTATGTTGTGTCAATTTTCTTGCAGTCTCTTCACTTCCATATAGGCACTTAAACCTTGTAATGATTGGAAAGTACCATAAAAATTTCATAGGACCCAATTGATCTTTTGTGTATTGAGAATCACCACAATTTGGTCATTTTTAAGTGATTTTTGGTCCTTGATAAATATTATATAGTCATTTAGACAGGCATGTATTCTTTCAGAGAACATACCCATTGAGCGTAGCATTCATTTAGCATCATATGTTCAGTAAGGAATCTCATTATATTATGGAATAATATCATTCAATAGAGAAAATAATTCAATAAAACTATTTTCACTCCATTTGTTTCCATATTTTAAATTATAAAGCTTCAGTATGGTTGAAAATGTTGTATATTTAGTACAACCAGCATACAATGGCGTCTTTTCACAACTCTTTATCTTCTCAAACAATTTTGGAAAATCATGAAGTTTATCTTCAACTGTCAATATAATTTTCTTAATACGATCTTCATCATCATTCGCACTTGTAATCACATCCTCGATATGGTCTTCATCATTTTCCACACTTGTAATCATATCAGATGATCCATAAAATGTAGTCTTATCCCAATTACTAGATACATTCATGTTTTCCCTATGTTTAGTCCAAAATTTTCAGCTTTGATCTATTCCATGATAGATCAAGTGTTCTTCCAACTACTCTAGACTAATTAGTCTTTAATAACAACAACATTAACATAGACAAATGATTTGATCAGGGTCATATGCATGATATTTTTTAAACTTGGTGAACTCTTTCACCCCATCCTCAAACTATTTTTTCATATGATTAGAATCCATCCATTTTCGATTCATATCCAACCTATTTTATTTGAAAATATTAATATTTAGAAAAATAAATAAATCATAAAAACTATTTCATATAAAAAGTTCATCTTATGATTAAAATATTAGTGTAAGGTATAATTATTAATGGTTATGATTTAAAGACATAAATTGTTTTATTAATGGTTATGATTTTACTAATGTGGGTTATCATTAATATTTTTTATATTATATGAACCTAATATACCATCTATTACACTAATTTAGGTCCTCAGATAGACCACTCCCCTATCATAACCCGACATAGAGGTGATCAACATATGGACTTTAATACAAAGATTCAAAAATATATATCTATATCAATTATTGATAACTATTTTTATACAAAAAATACAATTGGTCAAGTTTAAAATTTCCCCTCTCAATATTTAGTACAATATAATTTCTATATAATGAATTAGTTTCATAAATAGTTATTCTTTATAAGGAGATTTTTGATCTTTATAAAATATTAAATTTAATAATTTTACCACCAATATCTATTCATAGTGTCTAGACATATACATTAATTTTAGTTTTTTTATTCATGGTGATGGTTCTTCCTAAAAAAAGTGAATTTATAAAATTTGAAGTCTCTCACTCCTTATTAAGAACATAAAAAAACTCTCATATAACTAAGTATTTAACCTAAAAAGTAAAATTTTCAAGACTCAATCCCACTAGAACTCATATTGAGTCAATAATGAAATCAACAGTGACCCATGAATATTGCTTCCAATAGGCCATGACATTAAGACATAATAAATTGATGAATTAATAATCAAATGACATAAAAAAATAAAATGAATAAAAATATCTCACCTCACTACAACTAACCCACTCCCTTGTACTTAATACATTATTTCCCTTAATAAAATGAAGCTCAAAATAAGAATATGCATCCCTAATCATCAATTTATGAATATATATAAATAATTTAAAAGAAGTATGGATTTTGAATTTAGGATAAATGATGTACTTAATCAAATGAAAAGGTTTTTTAATAGTACATGGGTGATAAAAAGTGATACTAATATTGGTTGAAGGGATTATTTAATCAAAATAGTAAAAAAGCGAATCCAAAAATAGGGCCTCTATCATTTAATTGAAATAATTTCATGAAACATTAATAAATATTCTAAAAAATTCTTTGATAAAAAAACAACAAAATATAAAAAATTCACTCACAATTGAATTATGTTCAAATGAGACCATTTAAGGAATGTAAGATTAGTTCTCATAGGTAGGATACTAAAATAAAAAAAATTATATACCAATTAGAATAAAAACTAAACTGTATCATTAAAATTCAAAACTCTAACAATTAACAACCATGAAAAATAAAATTTTAATGAATGAGAATTTAATTTTTTATCAAAAGTTTTTTTCCCATATATAACCTTATTTAAAATTTAATTAAAAATAAGGGTTACATAACCCAAAATAGATAAAAATAATATATAGAATATTTAAATTTATTAATATATAATAATACAATATATATAATATAATTTTTAAGATACAAAACCAAATTTATAGAATAAATACTTTTATATTGAGAAATCAGAATATAGAGCACAAATATTTGTTATAATTTAAAAATAGTTCATTATTTCTAAAAAATCATGTTCTATATCAAAAAATAAACTATTAATAAATATATTTTATAAATATAATAAAATATATCAAAAAATTAATAAAAACAAATGTAAAGAACAGATGTTTTGACTTAATAAAGCATAGAACATTTTCCAAAAGTGCTGCTTTTATAAAAACAATCCCACATAGCATATGTCCTGACTCATAAAACATATATTTTTATTTAATAATACATAATATAATAAATACATGACATATAAATGTTATATCGTAAGATTATATGATGGCTAAAAGAGGGGTGCGAATTGTAGTTTAAAATTTTAAACTAAGATAAAACAAAAATCCTCTTAAGTCAAAAAAGATCAAACTCAAAAATCATCTGATGATCGGAGTAATAAAATTAGATCCAGTAAGCATCCAATATATCAGAGTATTTATCGATATCATAGACATGCTGATAAAATAGTTTATTATAAATATAAGTAAATAAATAAACTTCTAATGTTTATACACAACAGAAAATAAAGTTTTAATAGCAAGTAAAAAAATATTATAATAGTAAGAATGACATGAAATATTAATAAAAGGATTTATCCTTTAACCTTAAGAGTTAAGGAAGTTAGAAATCCTGACTTAATATACCCACAGTTTTAGTACCTACTATAAGTGTCTATCTTTCATTACTAGGAAAGCCCTCGATACGATGATCGGAAAGTCTCTGTCTTCCTATCCTTAGAAGCTCTCGAAACTATGATCATCTTCTCTATCTTCCTAGCCTTGGAATCCCTTGATATATTATATTAGATTAACCCACCTTCCTATCCCTGGAATCCCTTGATCTAACCATGATCATACAAAGTTAATAAAAAAGAAAAAGTGTTCTAAGTAATTTACAATCCTCACATGGATTCCTTATAACTTAAACTCTCTAATAAATTACAAAGCGTATAGAACGAGATGTTCAAGAAGAGAAAAAATTAGATGAATTGAGTTGTGAATGCATCAGCTTCCAACTCTTCTAATGACCTCCTATTTATGGTAAATCCTCCAATGATCATATTTCTGAGTTGGTTGCAATGGCCTCAGACAGCTTTCACTTTCATAGCTCATAATGATCTGGATCTTGTTCTTGAAAACTAAGTATGAATTGTACTTTTTTTGTATGATGTCGTTCTGTTTAACACCATTATAGTTCTATTAAAGGTATTCTGTTTGATAGAAAAAAATCTATATACTCTTATTATAAACTTTGGATAGTCCAATGTACTTTACTATTGTTTTTCAATCTGATAAACTAAACAGAGGTCGGTCTGATGTATCGGTACTGGTGCCAGACTAATGGTCATGAATTTTGTCAGTCTAATAGATAGGACATAATTCTTACCAATGGTCAAAATAGTAGTCAATCCAATGGACCGAAAGCACTTTTAGTCTGATATATTGAATTAAATAATAAAATTTTATATTCATTTTTATTATAATCATTTCTATGTTCGGTATAAAATATGTTTTCTGCAAAAACATACAAAAACACTTAGGATATAAAAAGTTAGTAAAATAGTGTTTTAAGAAGGTGTTTTTTATTTCCAAAACTAAGGAAATGAAAAGTATAAATTATAACTTTTGACTCAACAATATCCCCCTTTTGGAAAGTGAAAAAAAATAACACTTAAAATGAAAATTAATAACTTTGAAAACTTACAAACCTTTTTTGTTTTAAGATATTCAAAGATATAATTCATATATTAACTCCCCCTAAGTTTATGATTTGTTTATGATCTGATGGAAATAAATACTTTAGATTCTCCCCCTTTTTAAAAAAATATTCTTTATAAAGATTATCCTTTTTGGATAATATCTCCCCCTAGGACTATTCCCTTTTTTTTAAAAAAATATCCTTAAATAAATTAAAATAAAAAAAATATCAAAACTTCTCCCTGAGGTTTATCCCCAAGATTTCTCTCCCAAAGTATCTCCCTCTTAAACTTATGTCCTTAAAAATTCTCCCCCTTTATGATTTTCAAAAATAATAAGTAAATTATATAACCATATGAAATTTTATAAAAGTATAACATAAAAAACAATTGTATGTGAATTAACTAATCATACAAGATATAAAAGAAAGAACATACATCTAAAACAAATTAGAAGAAATTCAGACAAATAGTATATGGATAAAAATTAATGCACATTTAGCATTCATTCAAAAAAATTCAAAATACATTAAGATTTCAGATAAAATAATTCATTCTTTATTATAAAGTTTCTTGATGATGGCCTTCATCTTTTTCAGATCTTCATGATCCTTTCCAACCTCTACAATAGATGATTCAAGATTTAAAAAAATTTCCTCCATAAATTATTACTTCTGAACATCTACCTTCAACATTTCAACCTTCTCACTAATCTTCTTATTTTCTTCCTTCACAAGGAACAACTCATCTTCACAATATCGGATCCTTCTATTTTTTATTTCCAACTTATAAACCTTTACTTTTAGAAAATTTCCTCATCCTGATTATATTTTATGTATTTGAACTCTTAAACAAAATTCACTCAATCTAAAACATCTTTTGAAAAATGATTAAAAGAATCAGCATAATCAAGGGATAGTTTCTTAACTTTAAGAAATTGAGCCTCATGATCCTTTAAGTCATTGTCGACTTATCTCAAACACCTGACCATCTAATTAAAACTCCTCTTGTATTACTTTGATTTAGCTTTAAAAGTTTTTACTTCTATCTTATTTTGGACAAAAGTCTTGGTAAACATATTCAACGATTCCAATTTTTCATTGAGAGAGTTTTGAATCTATTGACACCTAGCATCAATGTTTGGTAAATATAGAACTAATTCAGAAAGAAATTTTAATTTCTGAAAAAATGTAATCAAAACCTTCTATGCTTTTGCAGAGGAAGAGTCCGATGAATCTAATTGAACTTCTAAAACATGTGTTCTTGGACCAAGATTATACTTCTTTTATTTTGATTCAACTCTAACACTTTCTGATACTTTCATGATACCAACTTCCTTATCAGTTTCAGATTTGTCCTAAACTTTTTTTTTATAATTTTGATCTTCATTCTATACTTTTTATGATGATTTTACTTATTTTGATGATGATTGAGCTTCCATAGAAACTTATATCTCTTTATTATTGTCTAACTAAGATGATAATTGAGTAGACTTTGTGGATTAATTTGATGAAGTTTCTTTTTTATTTGATTCTTCCTCAGTCTCAATTTCTTCTTCTACTTCTTCTTCTACTTCTTCTTCTTATTCTTATTCTTATTCTTCCTTCAATTATTATTCCAAATTTCGTATAGTTCTTAGAATACCTTTTTCAATATTCATAACATATTTGGGTTTCTTCTTTTCAATCTTCTTCTCAACATGTACTTGGACCAATTCTATTACTGACTTTTTCACTTTAGATTCTTCAGCAATATCTTTTCATTTTCCTATATCAACAACTGCTAGAATAAATAAAGGAACTGCTGAAGTTTCTACAAACTCCAAACTGGTATCTATAAAAGTCTGATCAGTGTGAGGGATGGTTCCGGATGCTTGTACCAATTGTACAACAGATAAGGGAGATACGGATAAAATTGGATTCTTTGAAGCTTTTTCAACTCCCTTCATTAAACTTTCAACAATTTTTTCCTTTGATAACCTTTTATTATATTTTTTCCTTTTCACGGTTTCCTTAAATTCATTAGTCATCTGAATCTTCAATTATTTGGCCTTAGCCTTATCAATTCCAAAATAAGGGTCACTGAGTTTTTTTTGTGCCTTATGTTCTATGAACTCATTGAACTCTTTATTGGTCATGGGTTTTTTTCTTTTACACTTTTGGAGGAGAAGATTTAGTTTTCATCTTCTTTAACAACTTATTTCTCTTTAGAAGGTCATGCATCATACGGTTTTTTCCACACAATTAACAAACTTCTTTTTCTTGTTATAAAAAACTAACTTCATCCTCAACATGGTCTCTTCACCAATTAGGGAAATATTTTCCCTCGTGGGATATGTCTGATTCTTTATTTGGAAAAGTGTCATGTAATTGACTAATAATTTATTTATAAAAAAAGGGAACATCAGAATATTTGATTTTATTGATTCATTCGTGATCTATTCCATTGTTATAAATAAAAACATTACTAAGTTTATCTACCTCATATTCATCAGAAAATCGAATACAAAAATATCTAGAACTTTTAGGGTATTCTTATCACCCTTTCTTGAAATTAAATAACTCTGCATCCACAATGTTACAACTCTTACGTCTGATGTGAGATGAGAAACCATTCTTAATTTATCAAATAAAGTGAAAAAAGATACCTCATCTTTTTATTTCACAAAATTTCCAAGTTTTTTAGGTAATCTGGGAGAATGAAGATAAGTTTCACCCTCAAAAGGTACTCCCAATAACTCTATAACTTGTTGATATGAAAGTTTATACTTTTCATAAAACAAAGTAAAATCCACTTATTCCTTATCATCTTTATAAAGAAACTCAAAAGAAGTATAAAATTCTCTAACTATCTCAGGGTGATATAATTCAAAATCATCTTTCTGAACAAAAATATCTTCCCAAAACTAAAACTTGATAACTCTTTTCAATAAGGAATTGAATTTATCATACCGTGTTTTCTCGATGAGTCTTTCTTTGACAACTTTCCTTTTTTCAAAGTCTTCAATGTTGGTCATCATAATGAGATCGGTACTAGTGATCGAATGAATGGTAAAACTTTAAACTAAGCACTAAAAGAGGTGGCGAGAGTCAAGAATAAAATATCTAAAAACTAATGTGGTACATGGGGTGTCTCACCCTTATATAAGAACGGGAGGCAGTGGTTTTCATTCCTGAAAATTTCAATAGTTGAGAGTGAAATCCTTCTATGATATGATGATTAAGATTTAATCAAAGAATAATTTTTAAAATAAATCTAAACTCTTAAGTTTTGTAAGAAAACATTTCATTGGAGTGGGAAACAATCCAATTGGAAAATTTTATGTTTATACCAAAACAAAGTATATAAAACTAAAATAATATTTAAAAAAAAATATTTATAAACTAAAGTGATGAATAATTATAAAAACTAAAAGAAGAATACCTTTTGGACTAGAAAATTTTCATCGATATGAGTAAAATTTTCTTCTTGGTTTTTATAACAGAAACTGGTTGTGATAAATTTTATAACAAAAGTTTTTTCCAGAAAAATTTCATTACATTTTTTGAATATAGAAATATATTATAACAATTTTTTAATCCAAAAGAATTTTGACTCTGGAAAATATTTTTATAAAATATTGGAATCAGAAAGTTTATACTAAAAATAATTTTAAAAAAAAATTATAAAATTTTTTATTCTGATAAATTTATTATGAAAAACCAAGCTTTGAAAGTTTAAAAAAATAAATTTAGAAAAAGTAATATTTTTATAAAACTAAAAACATATGTACTCCCCCTATGAAAAGGATTTTATTAATGTAAGTATATTGGTAAACATGAAGTAGATATAAATAATCATTTTATATTGATCATTCCTAGCTTCTATTTAATATATTCAAATCTATCATAACTAAGGGGTTTTAAAATATCATAAAGTTGTTCTTGTGTTCTGATGAATTCTAAAATGATGTCTCCTTTTAGTGTGTGATCCTGAAGGAAATGGTGTCTTATATATATGTTCTTAGCATGTGAGTGGTGTGATAGGTTTTTAATTAGGGAAATAGAACTTGTGTTGTCACACAATATTTGAGTTTTAGTAAAACTCATGCCATAGTCAGTGAGTATGTATTGCATCCATAACATTTGAGCACAACAACTTCCAACTGAAACATATTCATCTTTAGTAGTAGAAAGTGTCACTGAGTGTTGTTTCTTACAAGACCAAGAAACTAAATCTTCTCCTAAGAAATGACATGTTCTGGATGTTCTTTTCCTATCCATTCCACATCCACCAAAGTCAACATCTGAAAAACTTTTTAGTTCAAAATCATTTCCAGAAGAGTAAAACAAACCTAAATTCATAGTTCCCTTAAGGTAATGAAAAAAAAATTAACATCTTTAAGATGGGCCTTTTTTGGATTGGGTTGATATCTAGCACATAAGCATACTGAAAACATTAAATTCATATGACTAGATGTTAAGTAAAGTAAGCTTCTAATCATACCTCTAAAATTATTTTGATCAATTGGTTTCTCAGATTCATCAATATATAAGTATTTGAGGTTCTGATAGAAGTACTAATACTTTTAGTGTTGTCATACCTGAATTTCTTAAGAATATATTTTATATACTTATGTTGAGATATAAAAGTACCTTTTGGTTTTTGTGAAATTTGAAAACCTAGAAAGTATGTTAACTCACCCATCATACTCATTTCAAACTCAAACTTCATAATATCCACAAAAGAATATGTTAAATACTTTTGAGTTGAACCAAATATAATGTCATCAACATAGATTTGTGTAATAATAATATTTTTATTAACTTATTTTATAAAAAGATTTGGATCTGCAACTCCCTTAACAAAATTGCTTTGTAACAAAAATTTAGTTAACCTATCATACTATGCTCTAGGGGCTTGTTTAAGTCCATATAGTGCCTTAATAAGTTTAAAAACATGTTCTGGATGTTTTTTATTTTCAAAATCAAGTGTGTGTTCTACATAAAATTCCTTCTAAATATATCCATTAAGGAAAACACATTTCACATCCATTTGAAATAGTTTGAAATTTAAGACTATTTCATAAGCTATAAGTATACGAATATCCTCAAGTCTAGCTACTAGAGTATAGGTTTCTTCATAGTATATTCCTTCTTGTTTATTATAACCCTTAGCAATAAGTCTATCTTTATTTATAACTATTATACCATTTTCATCACATTTATTTTGAAAGACACATTTTACTCCAATTATATAAGTATCTTTAGGACATTCAACTAAAGTCCAAACTTGGTTCCTTTCAAACTCATTGAGTTCATTTTACATGGCCTTTATCCAATCATCATCACCTATAGCCTCATCGGGATTCTTAGGTTCAATTTTTGATAAGAATTCTAGATGTTCAATTTCATTTCTCAAATAACTTATAGTTTTAACCGATTGATCTATATCATAATGATATTATCACTATGATGATTCCTAAGAAACAACTGATTTCTTGGATTTTTAAAACTCTGTTCTTCAATAATAGGTTGAAAATATTCTTGAGTAAAAACTATAGATAAATATTCTTCAGTTGTTTTCTCAGGAGAAGAACTTTATAACGTAGGTTGAAAATTAGTTTTAGAAATAACATTTGAAGATTTAGGTTGGGGTTGTTTGAAAACAAATGATATGTTTCATCAAACTTAACATATACTATTTTCTCAACAGTACTTATATTTTTATTAAAAACACTATAAACCTTACTAGTTTTTAAATAACCTAAAAATATTCCTTCATCAGATTTTGGTGAAAATTTATGTAGGTTATATTTTGTATTTAAGATGAATACTTTGCAACCAAAAACTTTGAAGTAAGAAACTTTTGGATTCCTACCAGTCCAAAACTCATAAGAAGTTTTATTAATATTAAGTCTTATTAAAACTTGATTTATAGTATAACAGGAAGTACTAATAGCTTCATCCCAAAAATGTTTAGTAATTGAGTATTCACTCAGCATGGTTCTTGCACTCTCTTAAAGAACTCTATTTCTTTTTTCAACAACACCATTTTGCAGTGGAGTTCTAGGCGTTGAAAAGTTATGTATAATACCTTTTTTACTACAAAAAATTTTCAAAATTAGAATTTACAAATTCTCCACCATGATCACTATGAATAGTTATAAAGGAGAGGTTTTTCTCATTTTTATCTCTAGATGCAAAAGTTTTAAAACAACTAAAGGCTTCAGATTTATTTTATAGAAAATAAACCCAAGTATATCTGGTATAATCATCAACTAAAATATATACATAGTATTTTACAGCAATACTTTTAGTTTTTGTAGGACCAAATAAGTCCATATTCACTTGTGGTAAAGCATCAGAAGTTGAGACTTCGCTAATAGATTTAAAAATTGACTTATGTTGCTTACCATATTGACAAGGACCATAAACTTTTGAAGTATCAAACCTAAGTTTTGGTAGGTCCTTCACTAATCCTTTCTTAGAAAACTTAGCTAAGGTTCTAAGATTACAGTGTCCTAACCTTCTATTCTAAAACTAAGATTGATCTTCCATTGCACTAAGACAAGGTAAATCTTGGCTCATAAGTTCTTCTAAGTTTAAAGTGTAAACATTCTCATACTAATTGATAGAAATAATAAATTCATCTTTATAACTATGAACAATACATTTTTCATTCCTAATGTTCACAAGATAACACTCATCGCATAATTGACTTATGCTTATAATGTTGTGCTTAAGTCCTATAGAAAATAAAATATTTGAAATTAAAGCTTTTCTAAGAAGAACAATATTACCTATATAGATAATCTCTCCTTGAGCATTATCTCTAAAAGTGACTTTTCCACCTTTCATCTTTATGATCTTATTAATGAAATCTTTATTTTCAGTCATGTGTCTGGAACAACCACTATCCATGCACCAAATTTTTTTTTGTACTTTCTTTCCATCCAACGTTACGATTTTTATTCGTGAAACAAAGGCAACAAAGAAAAGAAAGAAAAGATAGAAAAAAGAGGGGGGCAGAGGGTCCACCTAGGGGGGGAGAAAGTAATGTAAGCCAAGGGCATCGCCCCGTACAAGTTCCTCCCCCTCTGAATTAAACTGGGACACATTAAAAAAGAAACAAACCGGGGAACTCTAAGAAGAAAGAGAGGCCAGATGGTCAGCCACTTTGTTCCCCTCCCTGCATGTATGAGAGACTCTCACTTGGTTGTTGAGCTGAAGCTTGCATTTCCTCATGGTGTAGGATATGGACCAGGGAATGGTGCCTTTGCCCGTTAAGGCATCATGGAAAATCTTAGAGTCAGTTTCTATCTCTCTGATGAGAATACCTTTCTCCTTGCAGAAGATAAGGCCGGATAGGGCCGCATTAGCCTCCGCCCGAATTGGAGAGCCACTTCCATAGAAGATCGAAAAAGCTAGCACTACTCTCCCCCGGGCGTCCCGCACAACCCCTCCTCCACGCATTATACCCATCCCACAGGAGCCGTCTGTGTTAAGTTTAAGGCCATCCCTAGGAGGAACCCACCGGATCCAACTCCCCAGATGGTTGGCAGCGTTCTGTGCACCTGCAGCCCTCAAGCCAAAAAGAGCACCCAGGGACGGGGCCTCCTTCCTGATGGCACCGAGACCAACCAAATCATGCAAAAGCCACCTTGCTCTGGCCACAACCGCCCTATCAGAGGATAGGAGCCCCTCATACTTGGCACGGTTCCTAGCCTGCCATAACACCCAGCACCCCATGATGAAGATGACCCGCCTCGCCGCCAGGTCTGAGCCAGCTCCCAAGGCCCCCTGAACCCAATGCTCCAAGAAGAATTCGATGTTACCACCTACATCCCCATAGTCTGGTCGAATACCGACCGATCTCCAAACCTCGCGTGCCCAACCACCCGTGAAGAAGATGTGGCTTAATCTTTCTTCACTTTTGAACAGACAACATTGGCAGCAGGAAGCCATGCTGATCCCCAGCCGTTTGATATTATCGTCCGATGGAAGGGCGTTGTTCCGAAGCCTCCATGAAAGGAAGCAGAACTTAGTCGGCACTCCGTTTCCCCACACCAGATCACTCCAGCCGTCATGATCTCCAGGGGAGGAAACCGTCCTACGGAACTCCTTAGGGCTGAACAACCCCGAGGAAGAGGGGGTGAAAACACACCTGTCCTGCTCATCATTCATACAAATATCATCGAAAACCTCTTTCTGGTTTGCATCCAGCATATATCTGAAGAACTGGGGATAAAAACTCGCCTCTCTGAAGGTGATAGTGGGGGCTGGGCAACTCGGATACCCCAGCACAGAACCGGACCAATTGGTCTGCCAGAAGGAGATGAGGCCCTCTCCAATGATCCACCGGGACAGCGGGAGAAGCGTAGGGATAATATTACTCACCAAAGTCCACAAAGACGACCCATTATTCAGGGCACATGCACCCCCAGCCCTGTACCGTTGCATCATGAGCCTACCCCAGGGGGTGCGTCCCTCAACGATCTCCCATGCAAGCTTCACCCGAATGGAGTGAATCGTAGCCCCCAAACTCCTGACGTTAATTCCACCTTCGTCACTGGGACGCGCCATCCTGCTCCATGACACCCAGTGCCTCTTCCCTTCATCCGCAATGTCCCATATAAACCACTCCAGTACTTTATCAATGGTCTTGATCACTCCCTTAGGTACACTTACAGAGGCCAAGGCATGCACCGGTATGGCTGAAAGTACACTGTTCACCAAGGTAATCCTCCCCCCGAAGGACAAGAAGCGATTTTTCCAGTTCAAGACTCGCTCCGTGATCCTCCCGACCACCTTTTCAAAGTCCCTGGTCTTCAACCTACCTGGGGCAATAGGTGCACCGAGGTAATCCATGGGGAACGAGCCACGTCCCATACCCAGAATCCTCTCCAGTCTGTCCACCCTGCTCAAACTACACGAACTAGAAACATAGAAGCTGCTCTTTCCTTTGTTAACCATTTGCCCACTCCAATGCCCATACTCCTCCAAGATCCTGTTAAGCGCAGTAGGGGATCCCCCTCCCCCATTCATGAAGATCACAGTGTCGTCTGCAAACATAAGGTGCGACACCGTTGGTAAACCATACTTCCTCCTATATGGCACTATGGCCCCATCAGCTACACCTCTGTCAATAAGCTTGCTCAGGGCCTCTTGCATGAGGATAAAAATGCTCGGAGATAAGGGGTCTCCTTGCCGCAGGCCTCGCACCGACTTGAAGAAGCCATAAGACTTCCCCATGAACACTAAAGCCATCCAAGGAGAACAGACGCACCTGAAAATCAGATCGCATACCCATTTAGAGAACCCCATAGCAGCCAACATCCTGTTGATAAAGCCCCACTCCATCCTATCATAAGCCTTGTTCATATCCAGCTTGACAACCAGGTTAGACCCACGTGTTTTCGTGTTCAGATCCCTCAACAGCTCCTGTGCCAAAGCCACCGCACCCTGGATCGATCTTCCTTTGACAAAGCCTTGTTGTTCCGCTGATACCCATCTAGGAAGGAAGCCTGACAGCCGTCTGTTGATGATGCACGCCAGGATCTTGTAGGGAACGTTGCACATACTCACAGGCCGATAGTGAGATAGAGAAGAGGGGGCTTTGATCTTCGGTAACAGCACTAACTTAGTCGCTGCCGCGATCCGTGGGATTACACCCCCGCGGAAGAAGTCTTGGACAGCCGAAACAACATCAACTTTAACAACAGCCCAGGAGCCCCTGTAGAAAGACCCCGGGAAGCCGTCCGGGCCTGTTGCACTATCAGGGTTCAAACCCCACAAGGCCTCCTGCACCTCCTCTACCTCGGGAACCCTTTCTAGAAGCCCATTCTCCCTGTCCGAGACAACCTTGGGGATCCCCTCCCAAAGACTGGCATCCCCCGAGGGATATCCCCGAACCATGCGCTCATTCGGTCCCGCAAGGAGATTCTTAAAGAACGACAAGGCCATACTCCCGACCACCTCCCTATCCTCTGTGAACGAGCCATCCTCCAAAGCCATGTTTGGGTTCGCCGTCCGCCTCCTCTCTCTCAAGCAAGCATGAAAGTAGGCGGTGTTATTATCCCACTCCTTAATCCATTTAGCTTTGGAACTTTCCCTCAACTTGCGTTCCTGCGAGAGCACTAAATCCGCCAAGGCACTCCTCTTCTCAGCCAGCTCCTCAAAGGTCTCCTCAGCCCACCCATCCTCTAACCGAGCCTCCAACCCCTCAATATCCTGTTTGAGCACAGACAGCTCCTGGTCCCGAGGAGGGATATTCCTGGCCCACACCTGGAGAGCACTCTTCAGACGCCTTAGCTTGGCGTGGAGGGCCCCCCAAGAATGCCCTTGAGTAGGCTCCTCCCAGACCTTAGATATCAGCCGATGGTAGTCCAGCCTACGCTCCCACTGGTTGCAGAAATAAAAATTTTCTTGCCTAACTTCCTCCCTGCACAAAGACACCAGCAATGGCGAGTGGTCAGAAATACTTCGCGATAAGTGGGTAACCTTCGCTCTAGGGAACAACGAGATGGCGTGGACGTTAGCAACGCATCGGTCTAGTCTACTCCAACACCGACTTTCACCCTTTCGGTTATTGCACCAGGTGAAGGGGTCACCATGGAAGCCCAGGTCCATCAGCCCTTTTTCCGCCATGAAATGGACAAAGGATCTACTAGCCCTCCTGGGGAACTCCCCACGGCCCTTCTTCTCCTCCGGAAGCGCAATGATATTGAAGTCTCCGCTCACTATCCATGGTTGGTCACCAGGGTCGAAACTGGACAGCTCCGACCACAACAACTCACGCCTTTGAGCATCACAACTCCCGTAAACGAAGGATGCAACCACAGATGTACCATCGCATGTAACCCTCGTAGTCATATGTTGGTCCCCCGCCTGAAGCAACTCCACTGCTACCTCCATTTTCCAGAACAACCAGATATGGTTGATTATAGGCTCTGCATGCATGTATCCATGCATTTTAACCCTACGAGCAAACTCCTTAATTTTCCCAGAACTCTGCTTGTGTTCCAGCACCGCAACCATCGCGGCCTTGTACTTCCTGCATTCTGAAGAAATAAAATCCGTTTTCACTCTCGCCCCCAGCCCACGGGCGTTCCAGATAAAGATAGGAATCATGGGATGCTAAAAGCCCTGGCTTTGGCCCCAGGACCTCTGGTCTCCTTGACACTGGAGTCCGAACACTCCCTTAACTGAAGTTGCCTCAACATGAGCCTAGTGCGCACTCCCGGGTTCTTACCAGACAAGGAGGGAGGAGAGGCCTCCAGAGGACCCACGGAAGGTGAGCCCTCCCCCCTCCCCTCCGCGCAGGATCCCGAGCGACGCCGACGCACTACCTTCCAAGTACCTTCATCCTCACTGGCCCCGGCTAGGTCGGGGCCGACCGAGCCCAAGGACGGGCCCGACCTCCCACCTGTGTGAAAACGATCCTCAGGACGAGCCACGCAAACCTGCAGCACCGACCCACCATTGGAAACCTGACCGTAGGGCCTGGCCCCCAAGGTCCTTAACACCTCCTCCGGAGCACCACTGAGACCAAGACCCCACTGATCGGGGGGGACCCCAGCATTCGGCACACTGAGGGAGAACTCGAGCAGGGCTCCATCCAGCAGTAGTTGCCCTGGAACGCTGGAGGGGGCGACGGGACACGAGCGCCGCGGCCGGGACCCGGGAGACAAAGCAGAGGCGACGACCTTGATAGGAGGGCCCTCCTGGCATGAAGGAAAGGGAGACAACACCTCTCCTGACGCGCGATCAGGAGGTAAGAAAGGGGCCAAAGGGGCAGGAAAAGCCAGCACTGGATCCACCCCTGAGCCCGCCGCCACCGGACAAACAGGAGGCCTCCCCCCAGAGATGTCACGTCGGCCTCCTGGTCCGCTCTTCCGACATTGCTGCAGAGAATGGCCCTGCAGACAACAAGAGGAGCAAAACCGAGGGAACACTGGGTACACTAAGTCAAGAAACCAGTCCACGGCATTCGGCACCTTCAGGGAGAGCTGCTCCGGAGGAGGAGCGGACAGGTCCATTTCAACACAGATCCTGGGTACCATGGTCGACTCCCCCCGCCTGGTGCTCAGATCCGAGCAAAGGAACCGCCCCAGGGAGTCCCCAATGGCCTTCAAGAAGGTGCCATTTTGGAAGGGTAGCGGCAGGCCCGGGAGAACTCTTTGGAACAAAGTAATTGTTACTAAAAACATATTTTTTATTAGTAAAACTCATTCCAAAAATATCAGTATGAGGTCTAATTTGATTATACATCTTATCAACATTTTCCTTCCCAAAGTTAAACTTAGAAAAAAGTTTCTTCAAACTAGAAATTTCATATTTTAGTTTAATAACTAAGTTCTTATCCTTAGTAGTAGAAATTTTCGAACTAAGTTTTACAAAATCAGTTTGTAAACTATTTTTCTCATATTTAGATTTTTCAATATATTTTAAAAGATTATCTTTTTTAAAATTAGACTTATCAAGATCTTTAGAAAGATCTGATATTTTAGTGGTAAGAGTATTAATTTTCAAATTTTCCTTCACAAGTTTTTCTTTGGCATTATCAAGTTTTTTAGAAATTTTACAATTTTCATTTTCAAGAAGTTTAGAAAATCTATATACCTCTTCATAAATAGGTAAAGATTTATCCTCTTCGAATGAGGAAGATTCTTCATCAGAAGATGTAGAATTTTTCTCATCATTACTATCGGAGTAATTTGTATTTAAAGTGAGATTGGTAAGAGATTCGGAAGTATGTACCTTAGCCATTAGACACTTATTAACTTTTGGAATTTCTTCTTTGTCCATATATTTCATTGTCTGAATAATTATCAAAAGAACTATCTCATCCACTTGTACTCCAAGTGTTAGAATCTTTTTAACTTTTCTTGCTCTTGTTCATATAGTACTTCTTAGCATTTTTATCTGAATTCCTCTCTTTCTTACCCTTCCTTTAAAGCTTAGGAAAATCTAGTCTGATGTGTCTTTCCTTTTTGCATTCATAACAAAACACTTCATTAGAGTCTTTCTTATCACTCTTATCCTTATGAATTATCTTATATCTATATTGAAAATATTTCTTTCCAACAATCTTATTCATCCTTCTATAAATATTTTCCAATTCATTTCCAATCTGTTCTGATGAACTAGAATCTGATTCAATAACAACTTTATTCTTCTTAGAAGATTTCCCAAATTTCTAAGCTGATTAAGATTTAGTAGGAACATTAGATGTAGTTGAAAAGGAAACTCCTCCTTTTTTCTTTTTCATATTTTCATCATCTCTTTTCAGTCTTCCTTCATATTTCATGAGAGTATTGATATGATCATCGAGGGTAAGATTTTTAATTCTTCTAGTATCATCCAAATATATTCGTTTGGATTCCCACTCATTTGGCATAATTTCTATGATCTTCTCAACTAAAATATTATCTTCAATATCTTTTTCTCAAAGAGACAATAAACTATTTATATTAGTTATAAACCTTTGGTTCATCTTTGCAACTAAATCTTCAGGTAGAAAATCAAAGGCTTGATAATCATCACGAAGTAATTCTCTTTTTGTTTCGATAACTTTAGAAGTTCCAAAATGTGTTACTTTTAACTTCTTCTGAATATTGTTAGAAACTTCACATGAAGAAATCTAACTATATATATTTCGAGTCATAGAACATAAAAGAGTGTTCCTTGCTCTATAATTCAGTTGATATTCCTGTTTTTCTAAATTTGTAAGGTAGTAACATCCATATCAGGAATCTTGTTAATTACCAGTAAGCATCACAAAATTATCTACACAGGTATTAATAACAAAAATCTTCATCTGATCTCTCCAATATTCATAATCAACACCATCAAAAATAGGTGGTCTACTCTGACTCAGATTTTATAGGGTTCCAACATTTAACCCTGCCATCTTATCAAAAATATAAACTCTTTTCTATAAAAACACGTTAGTGTAATAAAAATTTATAAACAAGAAGTTTATAATAAAAGTTAATAACTTGCAACTGATAACAAGAGTAAAAACACAAGTAATCAGTAAAACCTCCTTTGACACCAATTGTTGGATCGTAAGAGTATATGATGGTTGCAAGAGGGGGTGAATTGTAGTTTAAAAATTTAAACTATGACAAAACACAAATCCTCTTAAGTCAAAAAGATCAGACTCAAAAATCGTCTGATGGTCAGAGAAATAAAATCGAATCCAGTAAGAATCTAAAATATCAGAGTATTTATTAGTGTCACAGACACATCGATAAAATAGTTTATTAGAAAGATAAGTAAAGAACTAACTTTCTAATGTTTATGCACAGCGAGAAATAAACTTGTAACAATAAGTAAAACAAAATCTTATAATAGTAAGAATGACTTACAAGCTTAATAAAAGGATATACTCTTTAACTTTAAGAGTTAAAGAAGTCAGAAATCCTGACTTAAGATATCCAAAGTTGTAGTACCTACTGTAAAGGTCTGTATTTCTTTACTAGGAAATCCCTTGATATGATGATCGAAAGGTATATGTCTTCCTATCCGTGGAATCCCTTGATATGATGATTGGTGTCGCTATCTTCCTAGCCTCAAAAGCCCTTAATATGATGGATTGGATTCACCCATCTTCTTATCCCCAGAAGCCCTCGATATAACCATGATCAGACATAGAGAATACAAAAGCAAAATTGTTCTAAGGAATTTATAATTCTTACACAAAGCTTATAGAGCAAGATGTTCACGCAGAGCAAAAACTTATATGACTTGAGTTTCAAATGCATCAGCTTCCAACTCTTTAAATGAACTCCTATTTATAGGAAATCCTTCAGCAGTCATATTTCTGAGATCGTTGCAATGGCCTCGGACAACTTTCACTTTGACAACCCATAATGATCTAGATCTTGTTCTTGAAACCTAAGTATGAACGGTACTTCTTTTTTTCAATGTCATTTTGTTTAGCACCATTACAATGCTATTAAAGGTATTATGTCTGATAGAAACAAATCTATATACTCTGATTATAAACTTTGGATAATCTGATGGACTTTACTACTGTTTGTTAATCCAATAAACTGAATAGAGGTCAGTCCGATGTATCGGTACTAATGCCAGTCTGATGGTCATGAATTTCATCAATCTGATAGACAGGACATAAGTCTTACCACTGGTCAAAATAGTATTCAATTTTATGGACTAGATGCAATTTCATTCCGATGGATCAGATTAAATAATAAAAGTTTATATTTGTTTTTATTAGAATCATTTATATGTTCGGTATAAAAGATGTTTTCTATAAAAACATACTAAAACACTTGGGATATAAATAGTTAGTAAAATGGTGTTTTAAAAAGGTGTTTGTGATTTCCAAAACTAAAGAAAGGAAAAGTAGAAAGTATAACTTTCAACTCAACAATAAATAATCAATAATAAATACAAAACTAAACATAGAACATGTGTTATATGTTAAAAAGAATTATATTTTATATACAAAACATGCATATTCTATTTCAGTTAAAATTAAAGGAACTTGAATTCAAAAATTATAATTCCAAAAAAAATAATGGATAACGTATTAATATAAAATTAATTCATAAAATATTGATAATGATATTAAAAAATTAATAAAATCACTAAAAATAAATAAGAAGACCCCTTTTATGAATAAATCTTGAAATAAACTTTCCACCAATATCAAAAGGGAATTGAGTCTATAATGAAATCAGGTTTCATTATATTTTGGTTTCCTGAAAAGAAAACAATATTGAAAGACGATACTCTAATAGCCACTAAAAATAAAATACACAAGGTAATGACATGTTTTAAAAATGAAATATGGTTTTAATCCATGGGAGTAGGAGAGATACTTGGAATCAAATGGACAGAATTGTTTGATTTTAATCCATGGGAGTGGGAGGGATATTTGGAACTTGGAGTTGATTACCATATGTGCACCGCAAAAACTCTTCCTACTTATCGATTGCAGTCACCGCCTTGCATGATAAGTGGACAAGGTTTTGTGTAGTGCACGGTTAGGAGCTCCATACAGTCGGAGTAAGAAATAATAATGAATGAGTGAAATGAACGTGAAGACGAAGGAGATGATGAACCAACAATGGCTCAAGGCAAGGGAGAATCAGTGGAGAATCAGTGGGGTAGATCAAGGACAAATAAGATCGTTTGCGCTCGCGATGTTCAACCTATTTGGAAAATTTAAAAACAAACAAAGATGTTCGAGGGGAAGCAATGGATCACAAGTGATCACATACCTTGATTTTAATATATCATTATAATTTTAAGGCAACAGAATTAGATTATCTTTAAACTAAGACAAATATATTAATACAAATTTTAAAATTTAAACAAAAATGTTTAAACAAGAGTGATTTCACATATTCATTAAAATCATTTACATAATCCATATATATATTTATTTTAAAATATATAGTTTAAATTTATGCATAATCATTAATATAAATTAATTTTTAAACCTTTAAATTTCAACAACTATCAAAATTATTTACATACAAAATTTAAAATATTTACACACAAATTATTTACATACATATAATTAAAATAATTTATAAATTACACTGACGGTCACCAAATCAAATGCATCACCTTGTCAATCATTGAGATGCTAATGGGAACCACTACGCACGTTGTCGACATGCATGAACACCTAAAAACTATGAACATAGTCAGAATTTTCATACAAAAAATGCCGCTAATTCAATTCATTCACCTAAATGACTACTGGTCATAATCATGACATGAACCATAAACCAAAAAACAGACAAACGTCATGAAAACTCTTATTTGTGTATCGTCGATAATGGTAGTCAACTGAAACCACTCACAAATGGTGGGGTAGTTGCAGTGCGGGCAGGAGAGTGTGACGCTGAGGATGGCAGTGTTTGTGGCTCACTGCACTGATGGTGGACCAAGTGCTACACTCTCTTGTAAGGGAGGAGCTCGACTAGGTAGATGGTGCGATGAGTAGGGTGGTGTCATGCGGCGAGCAGTGGATCTTCAGGCGCTAACAAAATAAATCGGCGAGGAAAAGTTCAAGGATCATGATTAAAGAGGAGTAGAAATAATCGCATACCTTAGCTTTTGAGAGGATCGATTCGTCCGAGAAGATTGAGAAAGAGCGGCGGCACCAATTCAGATCCGCGAGAGCTTAAATGGCGTGAGTGAGGAATACTCCGTTAGGGTTCTATTTACAAGATCGAGAAGGCTTTTATCAGCGCTAACAAAGCGCGAATAAAGACCTAATTTTAATAATATAATAAATATAATTAAATTTTTATAATTTTTATAATTATAAATAAATATTTAAAGAATTACAAATATATATTTATAAATATATTAAAAAAATAAATATATTTATTATTTAAATATATTTATTATGATTTTATAATTATTTAAATACATATATATAATTATATATATTTATATAATTATGCATATTTATTTAATTATATGTATTTATATAATTATATAATTATATATATTTATATAATTATGCATATTTATATAATTATATGTATTTATATAATTATATATATATATAAATATATAATTATATATAATTATAAATATAATAAATATATGTATTATAATTTTATAATTATTTAAACATACATTTATTTATTTATATTTATAATTATAAATAAATATATTTAAAAAGTATTTATATATAATTATAAATATATTTATATATTTAAATATATATATATATATATAATTTTATATATATATATTTATTTATTTATTTATTAATATATAAATATATATTTTTCATTAATATATAAATATATATAATTATAAATATAATAAATATATTTATTATTTAAATATATTTATTATAATTTTATAATTATTTAAATATATTTATTTATTTATAATTATAATTATAAATAAATATATTTAAAAATATCTGTATATAATTATAAATATTTGTATATAATTATATATAATTATATAATTATATATATTTATTAATATATAAATATAAATATTTATAAATATAATAAATATATTTATTATTTAAATATTTTTTTTATAATTTTATAATTATTTAAATATATATTTATTTATTTATAATTACAATTATAAATAAATATATTTGTAAATATTTGTATATAATTATAAATATATTAATATATTTACATATATATATAAATATTTATATTTATATAGTTATATATAATTATATATATTTATATATTAATATATAAATATATATCATTATAAATATAATAAATATATTTATTATTTAAATATATTTATATTTATTTGTATTTATAATTATAAATAGATAGATTTAAAAATATTTGTATATAATTATAAATATATTTATATATATAATCAAATATATATATTTATTAATATATAAATATATAAATGATATTAAATCAATAAACATATTTGTGCACACACATACATGTACACATGAGAGATACATATGAACACATACACATCTACACACATATACATACACACATCTACACACACACATACCTACATATAGTTCTACATGTACATATATTTTAAATTATTTAATATTAATACAAATATATATTTAAATAAATATATTCATTTATATATTATATAATTGTTTAAATAAAATATTAATACATTGTATTTATTTTAATTATATACACATTTTGTAATTAATGTATATAAATAAATTATTAAGCATTTTAACTCATATAAATTTGATAATTTTTTATATATATAACTATGAAAATAAGATTTGTTTTTATTAAAAATTATATAAATCATATTTATAAATTATATTTACATATATATATTTATTGTAATATAAATCTTATTTAAAAATATATATAAATTTATATATAAATTAAATTACTCACTACGACCTTTATCAACGATAGAAAAAAACGCTGAAAAAATCAGCACTAAAAAAACGTTGATAAATAAGACTTTTATCAGTACTGGAAAAAAAAACGCTAACAAAAGATGCCCTTTTATCAACGCTTTTGTTAGTGGTGATAAAAAGTACATTTATCCGTGCTTTTTGCGAATGGCGATAAAAATCCCCCATTTATCAATGTTTTATGTACTTTCGAAGGATTTGTCTAGCGATGTTAAAGATCAGCGTTAAATAAAACGCAATATGTGACGGTGTTTATAAAACAAAAATAAAATAACAAGAAGGATGGAAGTTCATATCTAAGCCACATTGACGCAACATCTGTTAACACGGCTCAACCATTGTATGAAAACACAAAATGGCAATGAATGCAGACAAGTTTGTTCAGTTATCTGCCATAAATTAGCCCAAGGAAACTCACTGGGCAGTTGGTTTGGGGGCTTCTATGGATTCCGTGGACCGTTTCACAAGCAAATCATAGTTGATCGATGCCAGCTGAGACAAATTCTGTAACACAACACATAATCCACATGGAAATGAGGAGAAACCGAACAATCCACTATTATTAGTTCAGCATGCCAACAGAATTTGATGATTAAATACCTTAAATGAGAAATTACTGAAGGAATACTTGACAGCGAGCGGTGCAGGTGCAGCACCAAACTCCGCCAAATTACCACATACATCACCCTGTTTCATACACTCTGATCAGCAAGGGCTAGATAATTATTTTCAAGAAAAAAGGGTGCATACATCTTCATCGACATTGCTGAAAGAACAAGAGCTGCATGAAATGCTGCAAGATTCGGTCATCTCATCACAGCTGCTGCCCCTGAAAACCTGTCCATCTTCTGGATTCCATATGTAACGGCTCATAAAATAACTCGTGTCTTCCGCGCCTTCTGCTGATGGAACAAACATCGCCTGCGCACAACAAATCAGCTTTGTCAATATCAATTACAGTTTCACGGATATGATCAGTACATGAGAATGAGTACACATAAATTACCTTTTGCCTTGCGAGTGTGTCCCAATTAATATCTTTGAAAAAAGGATCTCGTTTCACCTGCCAGATTCAGTACATGTTCTTCTTACTTGTATGGCCATATATTACTAGAACGTGAATGCACAAGCTGTCATTGAGGCTACCTCTCTGGCCCCGGTTGCTCCAAGCCTCTGGACTGGATTTTCAATCAGCAATCTGAAATGGAGGTCATTTTTAGTAAGTTACTCTAAAAGGGGATTTATGCATAGACTACGAGCAGAAACGGTTGAAAAACAAGGAGGATCTTATGCTGTCTGACCTCATGAAATCTGATTAGATAATTGGAAATCAAAGTTATCAATTAGTGCTGCATCTTTCTAAGACTCCAAAATACTTGGTTCCCTTACTGCATTTTATCTCAATTTTCTTAATTTGAATTTTCAAAAAATATATATATTTACCATGAATTTCGTACTCCCAGAAGTTGTTCCTCTTGAATGAGAACAGCACGCTTTATTTATAGAGACTGATATGAGATACAAGGCTCCGAGATAGATATGAAATATAAAATTCAAACAAGAAAATGGGGATAGGATAGACCTAGCCAATACCCATATCCAAAATATATAAATACTCTTAACATATATCAATCAAATGTGTATAGGATTCAAATGTTATGAAGAATAATAGCACCTCTGGCCCAATTTATTAGTTAAAAATGGGGTGCTTCCATGGTGCAAAAAATAAGAAAAAGTAGTGGGTATAATTTCATTTTCCCACAAATGACATTCACTAATCATGAGAGAGGATGCCGGGTAAATGTTGAATCAAGAGTATTTTTCAACATACATAATAATTTTTGATGAATTCAATGCATGCAGGCACTTTTAAATGTTTTACTTATTTTTTGTGAAATGGTTAATTTTTTGCTTATATTGTGGACCAGAAGTAGTAACAACATAAAGTTGGGATGACAACAAGGAGTCTGTCCAGTCTATCAACAGATTCTTCAAAACTTCTCTTAGAAATATTTTTGAAGAACATGCTTTGAAAGGAAACTACAGTGAACCATAGACTATTGAATATGTGGATACAAAACACAAATCACAAGTATCTAGTAAAGACTCTGAACCACAATCATATGAAGATTGATGCCTCAAAAGAGACATGCCAACAACTTCAAGATTCACCACACAACAGTAATTTCAAACTAAACACGCATGAAGAGATTAATAAACTGAGACAGTGCAGAAACATCAAGCTTAAAAGAATGCATTATTTTATTTATGCAGTGCATGCATAGCTTATTGGTATCAAATAAGGGGGAAATTGAATAATATGCTTACTTGTGAATCAAATCATAGGCTTCCCAGCTCAATTCCTCGGGTATCTTCGGCCAAGTTATATCTCTATTCATAATATTATCAAAAACTTGCTGCACTAGAATAAAACTAATTACATAATATGTTAATCCAGATTAGGAAAAGTAAATATTGATCACTCCAAATATTTGGCAAAAGCCAAATATTTGGAGAAAGAACGCTTCATAAAGGCGACAGGACTAAAATACAATGTTACATTACACACATGCTTTTGTCTTCCAGTTGTGCCATACCATGTACAAATTATTGAAAGTATCATGACTGAGACCACAGGATAATTCAACTGCGGTTGTCTTTTGAAACCAATTGAAGGTAAAGCTCTATAAGTGGTGTTTTTTCTGTGTCTGAAAAACTGCTTACACTTAAATTTCTGATGAAAATCTTTTAAAAAAGTGGCAGAAAAACAATTTTCCAATATGCAATCTAGAAACACCGTGCTATGAGCAGTTTTCAATAAGTGATGTCAAAGAGAGGCTAATTGTTTTTGTGGCACCAAATGAAAGCATGTGATCCTAAAATAAACTTACAAAGCTTTTCATATGATGACAGGTTGGTGAATGTAACAAATTAGAGCCAACCCTATGGACCACAAGGTTCTATGAGATTTCCTAGATTTCATGTTCTTGCAATTTAATTGAGGTTTTATCAAGATTTCATTATGCAGGCTTTGGGTACTATAACACTACCTGTGGGTGCTCTGCATTGAATGGTGGGATACCTACAAGCAGTTCAAAAAGAATGATGCCAACAGACCACCAATCAGCTGTTGCACCTACAAGGGCAACAACACCATGGAAGATAAATACAAGGGCAACACCACCATGGAAGATAAATAATCCACATAAAAGGGAACAGTTTGTAAATAAATTAGAATTTTATTGGTGAATAAAGTCCGCACCATGTCCCATCCCGAGAAGTATCTCAGGAGCCAAATAATCAGGGGTCCCAACAACAGAATACTTTTGGCGCTGTTCTCTCCTAGATGATTGTGCCGCAGCTTCTCTTGGTTCATCATCAAGAAGAGCAGTAACAGATGGACCTGACAAATCCTCTGTGCTGTTGATCAGGCCAACTTTGGATAGCCCAAAATCTGTCAACTGTAATAGAAGTGATTAGACAGTTGTGAGATTTAATAGGGGATTAAATTGGAATTTGTTTTGAAATAATATCTTTACATTTTCTTGTTAAGTTTAATTCTTGCATTTTAGTCTTCCAGTTTTTCTTTGCAAAACTAGGGTTTCCGATCTATAAATAATCACACAACCATTATTTTTGGCTATTTGACATTGAAATATCTTTCAAATATTCATTGAATTGTCCCGGTTTGTCTAGTCAATCTTTTCCCTCTATTGTGCTCCAAATTTTGGTAACTTCGCTCATATGAAGATCTCACGTAAGACCAAAACAAATAAAACATTCAGCTGTTAAAAAATTAGCCTACATCATATATTAACTAAAGTGTGTTACTTGTCAAGATCATTCTTCCAGCCCAGACCTTTCAGGCCCAGCACATAAGCCCAAATGAGATTCCATCTTAAAACCAATTGGCGATAGGAGAAGTAATTCATCCAAGATTATATGTTAGTCAGCACTCGTCCATGAAACCAAAGTGGGATTGGGTGTGCACCCATCAACTCTCTCCTCAAACCAAAGACAACACATCTAAATTTTTCCTTCAATGATATTCCACCTAATCCAAACATCTCGTATCACCGCTTTCATCACCGGGACACGCCACTTGGCAATTGTTATCAGGAAGAATTTCGACACAAGGCTCCGCCATAAATCCACATGCTCCAACCGAGCCACCATTATCGTTGCAACATCAACATCAAACTAGGGATATGTCATCCACATCACAACTAGGTTAAACTACAACTCTGATATCACTTGTCAAGATCATTCTTCCAGTTCAAACCTTCCAAACCCAATAAATAAGCCCAAACGGAGTTTCATCCTAAAACCAACTGGCGATAGGAGGAGGATCATCTAAACTTATATGTTAGTCAACACTCATCTCTAAAACCAATGTGAGATCGAGTTTGTATGCAACATTACTAATGGAAGATCTTAATGAGATCAATCAGCATTGAACAGAATTCTGCCCTACCCAAAATTACAATAACAGATAAAGGATGCAATTTAAAATTAATCGACAAAATATTGACCTTGATATGACCATCTGGACCGATCAGTAAATTGTCAGGCTTCAAATCTCGATGGATGATATTCAAGGAATGCAAATACTCCAAAGCAAGAACCTGGGGCCAATTAATCAGATATGTTATACGGTATATAAAAGAAAAGAAAAAGAAAGAAGTGCTGAATGCCCTTACAACTTCTGCAATGTATATACGTGCCATGTCTTCATCCAAACAGACCAGATTTTTCAGCAAGGAGTACAGATCTCCACCATTCAAGTACTCCATGACAAGATAAAGATTCTCCCTGCATGTGAAGGAGTAGAAAAACCGAACCTGCATAGCATCATATTAGAAAAACAAACTAGGAAAGTATTTCATGTGTGATTTTTCAGAAAGGGGTCAAATTGTATCAAATCTGCATACCACAAAGGGATTGCGAACTGATATTAGTATGTTTCGCTCAGCTAAAATGCTCTCAACTGCATTCTTACGAATCATGTCAGCCTTTCTCAAGACCTGTTAGAATGTACATGATGGATTATGCCCATTCTGTGTTAACAAGATAACCACATGAAAGAGTGAAAACCCGAAGGCCTTTTACAAAGATCATTTGCAGGTAAATATAAGGCCATTTCAAAGAGTGATGGCTCTGTACCTTCAAAGCAAATAAGTCACCAGTTGCTCTTTTTCTGGCAAGGAAAACTCGTCCAAACGTCCCTCGACTAATAGGTTTTATGATTTCAAAGTCTTCTATGGAAGTCCGGTCCTTTGAACCCCGATTTGAAGGGCTTGCCCGTAGACTTCGAGCTTGATCATCTCCCACTGGACTGTCTCCATCAGCTATGCTGACGGACAGATCTATATTCTCGTCTTCTATGAGACCACAGAGCTCTATGTATTTCTCCCTGTTGTATTTTAAGTGAAGCAGCAAAAATCAAAATTAAAAAAAAAGAGAGAAAAAGTTAAGGAAAATAAATATGATGCCAACATGAGTAGAATTTCATTAGGCTGTAAAGCATACATATGAAACATTTATGTTTCAACATGATAGTAATGGGTTTCAAGTATAGAAGGCTAGGGCTTCTCTTCAAGTATTCCACATGTGAATCAGTGGATGAGTGTTCCTTATGTTCGTTTTGATGTAAGATGTGTTTTTCTTCAGAGTTATTTTTCCTTTATATCCCTTAAGCTACAAGATATCAAAAACCCTTTAAAATTTGACAATTCCAATCCATGCTAGAAGACATACAAATTCGAAGTAGATGGTTTTACATGGCAGCTTCAACAGAAGCCAAATGATGAGCAATCCAGAAAACTATTGATCGTGATTCACTTATAATTTTTGCATCCCAACAAAAGATGACTAATCCAACTAATTATAATTATTTAGTTGCACTCAACACTATCGTGGCCCTCTTGGTCATCATCTTTCAATTGAGTATATCTCATCCTAGTATTAAACAACAAAATATTCAAATTAAACCAATGAATCTAGATGATAAAAAGCATTTAATATGGTCCCAATCACTAAAAATGTATATCAAAAGATGTAGAAAACTCGGTTGCATCAATACAAAGGTCACATCCTCCCTTAAAATGCTAGATATAATTGATGGGATGCAGTTAGACCTGTGATAATGTCTCATGTTAGAGCCCCGCACCACCGGCAACAAAACCTAAAGGCCAAATCTTTCTAGCTTAACCCATGTGAAAACTCTAATATCAATTTTTTTAAAAATGTAAACTCGCAAGAAACCTAATTTTATTTTCAAATTCAAAATCATGGCCCAAAATTTCAAATTGAAAGATAAAAGTCTTTGATACCCTTGTTTTACCTTTGAATCTCCAGATTTTGATTGTTGAATCTAAATGAAAATTTAGAAAAAACCTAGGGGGGAAATATCTGTAAGGGCACAAATTTTAAAAATTGTACTCATGATGCCATAGTAATAATTATAGTTTAAAGAGTATCAACAAATTTCTTAAGGGTTCATTGCAACCTATTCCATCCTTTACAACAAATTTCTAGGGCTGATTGTACTTTGTTTTTTGTTTCAATGTGTTTCCTCATGCTTCATTGTATCTACCATTTTTATCAATGCAAAGTTTCTATTTGCCTGGCCTTTATCATATCTTTGTGGTCGGTCGTTTTCTTTTTGATAGTTAAAAAAGGGATAGAGATTAAGTTGTTTAGTTTTCTCTGGAACTGTTGTTTGAGTTGCACAAAAGACAGTTTTAAGTGAACTCTGGCATGGTCTGAGAAGTGCTGATACCAATTTTTCTTGGGTATTCATGGTTGAATTCCGATACCACCTGTTTAACTCTTCGCTGTGGTACTGCTTCAGACTTGTTTCCAAATGTTCAATGTTGAACCTATAGTTTTATTTTTTATTTTCTTTTTCTTTGATAACAAAAATTTGTTTACAGAGCTTCACCCATTTACTTAATGCTCTAGCACCGGGTTTTAACCTTTACATTTTGAGTTAGATATATCCTGTCACGTGATCATCAGAAGGTGAGAGATTGTTGAGTCATCCTTTGAACAATCACCCTATTTTAATGATCATAACACACGTTTGTCATTATCTAATATGTTTACCAAGTGTTTTAGATGAAAATTTTCTCTAAAGATGACACTAATGGATGGACGATACATTATCTACCGACACATGCCATGACCGGCATATACAATCAAAGAAATTCCCTTTCTTAATTTAAAGATCTCTCAAGGCACTAGAATCAAAGAACCAACTTCTGCTCATCAAAGTCACTGACCAACACTTACATGTATTGGCTCTTCTTTGGTCGTGGAGTGGTTTCTTTTAGATTGAAGTTTTAGTCTACTATCCCTCAAAACTCCGAATCTTCATCATTTGACATTTATAGATCAAACAACTTGAATTTCTCAACTACCACTTTGTCTATTGTTGAAGAACATTAAATGCGCTAAGGATCATCTTACCAAACTTGTCAGAAATTGTCAAAATGTCAGAAGATCACTGACACACCTCTGTCAGATCTCAACCACCCTCCAATGTTCGAATCTACGAAGCACTATAAATAGAGAGTTGAACCTCCTTTATTACGAGACATGAATGTTCGAAAACAAGAGAATTGAACAATCTTCAAAGCAACAAAGAACATTCACCATAAGATTTTCCTTTCAAGGAACTGTTCTTCATCTGTTTTTATATGATTGTTTTTATGTTCTTGAGCTTTAATTCAAGAACACAACTTGATTGTAAATCTTTTGTTTTTCTTTCAAACCTTTATTTGATCAGGATAAGTGGGTGTCGTTTTCTCAGCAATGGTTTTTTTAGTGGACACAACTTGTACTTAGTATAGGGCATCTACAGGCTCTGAGGATAACAACTGAATCCTTTTTAGAATGACGCTTCAACTTTGAACACCGGTGTTTCATTTCTGGGTTTTTATAAAATGGTATCTTCTTTAAATAGTTTACAATTTGTCATGCAAAACAGCTTCTATGGTTTCAAGCACATGATTGTTCACAAATCTTATTCCAAAACTTGATCCAAAGTCTCTTATTTCTAATCATACACACATGCGTGCTTGTTATTAGCTTTTTTTGTTATCCATCTTATGCCTAGATATTTCTTTCATGCGATTGTGCCTAAATTCATGATAGCTGCTTCTTGAGACTTGCTTGATAGTGTTAAAACTTGATGTTGTGATTATTTATGATTCCTTTCATGATTGACATGCTGAAATTGATTAAGCAATGTAAAGATGGTAAAATAAGGAAGATAAAGAATGAGGCATTCACTGAATTTTATAATTCTTCCTTGGAAATGGTTAGCATGATGAAGTGTTGCTTTGAACATGTCTACTGAAAGATTATATATATTATCAGCTACTAATTAATTGGGTTTCTTGTTTGCTGGAACCTGCGCATAATGAATCAGTTAATTCAAAACAGTATTAGAAAATGTTGCTCGCTGGAATTAATGTTTAGGGTTGTTGTAAGCCCGGTTTTGATTGCTATAAGCCTGTATGCATCGATGTTATGGCCTTAGTTTCCCCTTGAGTTTATTGCGCTGAAAATATGATTTGTTTTCATGTATATTCTTCAGAATGATTGAGCTCTTGTAGTGATTATGTGAAGCCCGGTACGGTTAGATTGTTTGGAGAGGGGTGGGCTGTTTTGCCCTGGTTGTGGCAGTGGCTTGATGCCGAGATGGATGGCAAAGGTTGAGAGCCGGGCTTGCCTATTTGCCTATCCGTTAGGATGAAATTGATGTCCGGATAGTTGCCACGGGTTGAGAGTTGGGCTTGCCCGTCTTGCTTGTTGTTGGCTGCTGTTATTATTTTCTGCATGTTGCAGTTTGCTTGAATCCTTCGGGTATATCTCTCCCCTGAGATGTGTTCCGTTGAGTCTTAGAATGCTCGGGATTATGGAATGATGATGAAATATGAATGAATAAGTGGGAATGGGTGTTGATGATAGTAATGACATATTAAATGGAAACCATGGATTGGTTGGAATGAAAGCTCGAAGAGCATAATTGTGAAATCGTGAATTAAAATGTCGAATATAAAATCACATTGGCTTTTGATAATTAATGTGAATGGTTAAAACAAAATTAATGATGGAGTTTTTTGAAATGATTGGTAATTGAACTAATGTAAACGGTAATTGTCAAATTACTAAATGATTATGATGATGAACCTTGATGCTTGTATGCTTAGAGGAGTTTTAGCTTTCTAGTCCTAGAGATAGCAGCCGGGTTGTCATGTTGGGCGTTAGCTACAGTTCAAGTCTAAGGTAGAATAGTTGCCCCTAGACCGATTGTGTGATATATATCATTATGTTCTATGATTTATTACACTCCACCACCCGAGCCGGTTGGGGCAACCGACGCCCATATTTGGCCTTGGGTTCCGAATATATTCCCAACATCTAGGTTGTAGAGGTTACGGATGGATGACTACTCCTCTTACCCCACTCTCTCCTCCAGACGTAGCATGGTATGTAGGCATACCTAAGCTATGGTGGCTTATGGTTATAGGGTATGTGCTCATATAGAATGTAGCGGCTTGCGGTTATGACATACATGTATATGCGGCCTGTGGCGGCTTAAAGTTATCGCATATACTTGTATTACATGTGTAATTATGCACGGGTTGTAATGGCTAGAGGTGTAGTTTATATTTACACAGGGTTGTAATGGATCTTGGTTTTATTATGTGACTACAAGGATGTGATGATAATATGGTCGGTTTATTTATGTTATGGAGTTGTTGAGTGGTTTTTTTTATCTTTTCTGGATGTCACTCATTTGTGTACGCTTTATACTCTTAGTGTTAGTCGTCAATCCGTGGCCTATTGGAGGCGGGCTTCTGGAGTCACACCCGTCTTTGCTACCAACCCAGGAGGGGCATCAGTGGGGGTGGGTCGTAACAAAGTGATATCAAAGTTTTTGGTTGAGAAATAGGATTGAACATGGGGAAAGACATTGAAAAGGTTTGCATGGGATGGTAGGGCAACAAAGTCAGTTGAACTTAGCACGTGATATAAGCAAGGGAGACCAGCAAGGACACGAGATTTTAAGGGCCCCTGTGATCCAACGTGTGACAAGGAGCTGACCCAACATTCTTATCTCCATATTACGAGATTTCCCAAATAACAAGAAGGCTCTCCAAGAACCTAGGTCTTTCAAAAACCTAGGCTCTGATGCCATTTCTAACGAACAGGTCCAAGCTAACCCGACACGTCACAGAACCCGGCCCGCCACTAAGCCTAAAGGGCGTTCTCGATCCTCAAGGATTGGCAACTAGTGTCTGGGTATCAAGAACACACACTTGGGAACGGTTTCACCCTCATAATAATAATTAAATAAGTAATGGAAACTTTTACTGAGAATCCAACATGGAGTGTCTATACATTGGACCTCCACGCAACTACAATAAACAGTTACAAAATGAAGAAACAACAAAACAAAGCATAAGCATAGTAAGCAATCAACATTGTCCATCAGCAGACCAAAGCAAAACTCAACAAACGGGATCAAAGCCTAGGCACTCGAGAGAAAACATGGAAGTTGCATACACCTACACACTGGTGTGTATGCAGGGTGTAAACTAAACGTGTCCAGTAAGATTTCACCAAAGAGTATGCAATTCCTTATATCAAACATCACACAAAATGCTAGTTTGAAATACGATTTGAAAGTTTTTCCCACACACAAAAGTGTGAAGGAAACAAATCACATGTTTTATCCCTTTTAAATAAACATCCATCCTTTTTCATAAAACAAAGTTGGAACAATCACTTTCAAAGAAAACCCCATTCAAACCATGAAAAGAGAACTTTTTAGAAATTCACCGAAGGAAACAAAACCTTTCTCCTCTTTTTAAAAAAAACCATTTTTTCAATCCCGTTCATAAAACAAACATCACCTTTTTCTTTAAAACACCACTTTCCAAACCATTTTTGTAAATCGGTTTGAAAGCAATCCAAAACCATAAATGAATAAAATATAAACACAAAAGGCATCAAGATGTCAATGGAACATAATAAAAATAAACAATCAAGCAAGGGTGTCATACAATCGAATCAAGGGCTAAGGGATACAAACAAGAAGTAGAAACAGATCCCCTAGACAATCCTTGATGGAATCTAGGCACCATGGGCACCTTCCTAGGTCCTAACATGAGACGACCTAAGCATATACGCAAGGAATCAACTGTCGGGCTTATGTTGTCTTGCTAACAATATGGACACCCGAATCACTCTTTTCGGGGGCTTTCCCTTGGACAGAGCACAATCTAAACAAAGGCACTAACCAAAGCTCAATCTAAACTAGAACGGAATACCCGAATGATATAAACCCGAATCACTCTAATTGGAGGCCTTCCTTTGGTCTAGATTGTGCTCTAGCCAAGGGAAGGCCCCCGATGAGAGTGATTTAGGTGTATATTGTTCAGGTATGCCATTCTAGTTTAAGATTGAGTTCTGGCTAGTGTCCTAGTTTAGATTGTGCTCTGGCCAAGGGAAGTCCCCCAATGAGAGTGATTCGGGTGTCCATATTGTTAGGAAAACAACATAAGCCCGATAGTTGATTCCCCATGTATATGCCTAGATCGTCTCACGTTAGAACCTAGGAAGTTTCTCATGATGCCTAGATTCCATTGAGGATTGTCTAGGGATCTCAATCTACTCTTTGTTTAAAAAGGATAAAGCATGTGATTTGTTTTCTCCACACTTGTATGTGGGAAAAGCTTACTTTAAAATTGTATTTCAAACTAGCATTTGTGAGATGTTTGATAAAAGGAATTGCGGACTCTTTGGTGAAATCCTACTGGACACGTTTAGCTCACACCCAGCATATACATCAGTGTGTGTGTGCAGCTTCCATGTTTTTTCTCAAGTGTTGTAATGTCCTGGTCTGGCTTACTATGAACAATAACAAGACCGGTTGCGCCACATGACCTCAGGAGCACATTTTCGTACGTCAGAGGCTGCCGACTAGCAGTGGGGGTCTAAGGTAGTATTGTGGGGAGGCTATACCCTCATATCAGAATACACAATAACAATGAAAATAAACCAAATATCAAGCACAACAATAAACTATTAGAGTACGCAGAAATAAACAAACATCCCAACCAATAACAATAATGATGCAGGGGCATACAATCATACAATAATGATCATCCACCGGACCAATAACATAAACAAATAAAAGACAGAAAGAAAGAATACAAAAGGCTCCACTGCAACTCCGAGCCATACCTCGTCACAGCCACTAGACTTCGTTCAAGTCAGCTAGTTGAACGATCTAAAACTTGGGGCCTCACCCCAACCTGAACCTGCAACAAGTGGAAATCTGCTTGGATACCCAAGTGCTATGGTTGCCCAAGCAGGATGTGAGTACACAACTCAATAGGACGCCACCAACGTGGTCCTGTATATAGCTAGTAAATGCAGTGATATGTGCATATGACATGCTCAGAATAAATAAATAAACTACTAAACAAAAATACGCAAACACTTTTGGCCCTCAAGTTCCACGGTGACTCCTGAAGCTGGTTATATCTGCTTTGGCCAGTGTCGGATGTCTCTGAGAAAATCGCATAATCGTGTCAACCATAGTAACTCAACCACTCTATAAGCGTGAACAATAACCATCGTCGATCCTTGGGACCACATCTCTGATCGACCATACCTACTCCGGCCAATTTTGGATGTCTTTGAGCATGTCGCGGTGACCATGCCTACCAGTATAACGACCCGAGGTCTAATCTATCCTAGTATACTGTGATAATAACCCAAGTCCTGATCCACCCAATATATATGAGATAAAAAACACCCACAATGGCGTACGTAGGTATTAGGCCCTCATTAATCGAAGATAAATATCACCCCGATGCTTGACCCTATATCGTATCACAACTGCCTACTATATGGTGTATGTAGGTTTCAGACCCTCATTACCCAAAGATACATATCGCTCTGGCGCCTGACCGTATAGCGTATCACAGACCGTCTACTAGGGCATATGCAGGTGTTAGGCCCTCATTACCCGAAGATATATATCGCCGCACCACCTGGCCTTATATCATATCACAGACCTCCCCGAAGGGAGTTTTCTTTAGTATCACAGACCTCCCTATAAAGGGAGTTTTCTTTATAACACACAGACCCGCCCTGAGGGCATTTTCCATTTCACTGCCACAAACATAACAAATAAAATATAAAAGCTCAAGCACTCAGGGTAAGTCCATCCCCAGTCTGCCAAAAGAATAACGAACACCCGAGGGCATCCGCCTCCAATCTCTTTTACATTTACCGACCAGTCATCATTCAACTTACCATTTCCAACATTATTCCACTTATGAGTCAATCTATTACAATTATAGCACGGCCCCAAGGCCTTACAAGTTTGGATCAGGTTCTAAGGTGACATCGGGAACCATCTCTAATTATTACATACACACCCGCTTGAGATCAAGCAAAACCCAGGGTACCTGCCCGGGTACCTTAGGCCTCGTTTACATAGACACCCTACAAGGGTTCTCATTGACTTAAAAATCCCGGGCCAACAAAAGGGCCACTAAAATCATTCAATTCACATTACACCCCTCAAGCGGTTCAAATGAATCAGGGCATGCATTTATAGTCAAGGCCTCAACCACTGGTGGCCAAGGTGTCAAGTCGGTGCACAAGGTCTTAGCGGCCTTGGCCCCTTGTTCAGTCCGTAGAAATTATTTTAACCAAAAAAGAAAATCAATTATTTGCATCGTTAGGCGTTTCATCTTTAAATTAAAATAAGAAACTTTAATTATTCAATTTATTTTAATTAAAAAGATCGATCGCCAACGGGGCAAGACCCCACACATCATAAGTCACATAAAAACATACATAAACCAATAGGCATGTACACGAGACCACCTACCTCATTTGAAGCGAAAACCCTATTAATTATCTAAGCTGGCAACTCCGCTTTGGCTCTGTAATGGCCCGGACCCTCCTGGTCCATTACTTTGTCGATTTCTGGTGTTTGGGACGCCCTGGACCCCATCAGTAAGTCCGGATCCGAAGGGCGGCGTATCAGTGGTAGGATGTCACCGTGGTGTCACCCATCAGTGACACCGATCCGTGTGTCACCGGTCGGTGAGTCGTCGGTCGGTGAGCCGCCGGTCGGTGAGCCGTCGATCGGTGTGTCGCCGATCGGTGCCACGAAGGGCTTGTCGGGCTTTCTTTCCCCAGTTTCCCATAACACCACTTTTGAGTCTTTTAGCATTTTTAAAGTGGCTTAAAGCTGTTTTTAGCCCCATAAACAATGTTTTAAATCACCTAAGGGTAGGCGACCCTCAACAAACCCGTTTTCCTCTCTTTAAATGAAATCTTTTAACGCACAACTATCATGGCCACCTCTCCGATGAGAATTATTAAATAACAAATTTATTTCATCGTGTGTAACCGTCCAACCGCGTGGTGAAACCACGATCCGCCTTTAAAGTCTTTCAAGATTTTCATATCCCATAACTCCAAGATCTCACCTTTTTATCGCACGGGAATTCTTTTTCTTCGGGGCTGGTCTCTTTTCCTTCTTCTCCTTGGTGCGTTTGGAGTCCCCGGAGTTTCTCCTTTGCAAGTCGCACATCCCCAGTTCTTGGCGCGTGGAGAGAAACTTCGATCGTTGATCATCCAGGTAGGGTTCCTCCTTTGTCTCGCTTTACTGTGTATCAAGTGGGGTGGGTATGCTAATGTTTTTATGGGAATGGATGAAACCAAATCTTAATGAAGATAATAAACGGACTTTTAAAGAATAAAGGGGTGAGTTGATGTTTATGTTGTACTCTTTTATCCTTGATTATATGTTGTGGATTTTATGGGCTTATGTCCACTGAAAACCGTGGTCGTTGATGGTCCTTCCTTGTGCACTAATGATCCTCTGTTTTTCTGGTTAATTCTATGATTGAATGGCTGTAACATGGAAATTGGTTAATCACGTAAACCCGGTTGATTAAATGGATGTCCAGTAAACAAGAATCCTCGTGTGAACACCCCAGTTAACCAAACGAAAAAAAGAAAACTCAATGAATAGTGTGATAGAATCTGGAAACTCCCTTACTTTGTCTTGGAAGTATGTGTGGTTGTTCTGCTTGATTCTTGTGGGGTGACATGGATGGGGATGAGATCCCCTGTTGTGGTGCAGATGTTGGTTTGTGGATCTAAGGCTGTGTAGAGCCGTATGTTGGGGCTTGGTTTGGTTCTAGTATTTCGAGGGATCTCACAGATCCCTTTTGTTGTTGTGACTTTGCAAGAGAATTGGGTGTGAATGCTTAATTTGCTACTTGGTTGTTTATCCCTCCTTGCCTTGTGGCTATTCCTGTTAGTTGCTCGGCAGTGAAGAATTTATTTAAATGGAATCAATTGAATATGAAAACAGGAATGGGTTCAGTGGGGTTTGGTTTTCCGGGAATGAGTTGTGACTTGGTTGTGGTTGTTGTGCTTCTTATGAATGAATAGTAATGAGGGTGTTTGTGTATGAGCTGGTTTGGAACCCCTAGGTTGGGATAGGTGTTTGTTTACCTATATGTATAATTTAGTTATTATGTTTCTTATTCACACTCCACCCAAGTTGAGCACTTCGTGCCAAACACCCTCATTTTATGGGGGAGGATGTTTTTCCCAACACTCCTATAAGTGGTTGGTTATTAGCTCCTTTTATGCTCCCTCCCAAGTAGCCCAAGACACTTCGGGCAGGCTGTGACGACCTGAGGTCCATTATAGCCCAAGATTCTTCGGGCAGGGAACGTTGTGGTGGTTAGCCCAGGTGTGTGCAGGCAGGTTGTTTCCCAAAAATTTTCGGGATGAGGCCCAGGTGCCTTCGGGCACGACAGTAGTTGTTCGGGCCCAGGTGTCTTCGGGCGTAGCAGTAGTTGTTCTGGCCCAGGTGTCTGCGAGCGTGGTTACATGTGGTTGTGGCCCAGATGTTTGCGGGCGGGGTGAGTGGTTGTGGTAGCCCAGGTGTGTGCGGGCGGGGTATGGCAGTGAGACTGCGGTGAAAATGGCGGGGAAGGTCTGACACGTAGGATGTCTTCAATAACCAGTGGGAAAGCGGTGCGGGGTACCCAAACATCGATGTGTTTTTACTATTATTTTACTTGACTTGCGTTATTTGGGGAGTGTGCCTTGGTGGGGTTTGGGTGGATAGTTTCCTTTCTAGGTGCTTTGGTTATCTCCTTTTCTCACGGGGCATTAGAATGTCTCCCCACTTGTGCACGAGAGCTTTTGGTTTTCCCTACTGAGTATATTTGTATACTCACCCTACATATATAAAATTGCTTTCAGGTTTCCATGAGCACTTCGAGGACCATGCGGGACCGTACTAGTTCGGACGTTAGGACAGTTGCTATTGTTGTTTTCTTTTCTTTGGTATTTACCATTGGAGTTTTCTTGTATTGTAACACTTGTTATTTGAAACATGCATATGGGAAAGGTATTGTATTGGCTTTACTTTTACTACCAACTTTGGTGTTGTTTGGGATTTACTATCTTATCTCCTGATCCTATTAAATAAAAAGGGTAATGTCTTCCATATTACATGTGATTCTATACCCTTGGTGCTAGTCGCCACTTCGGGGCCTATTGAAGGCGGGTCTTGGGGGGTCATTATCTCTCCTTCAACTTGAGGAAGGAAGGGTTTGACAATCTGCTAACCGTTCTCTCATCTTGGTGAAGGCGGGTCGTGACAGGCTCACCAAGGCTCAACCAAGCTCTTCCCAGTTCACACAGCCACCGCCAACCCACGCGAGGCCCTAACTCATGTCGAACATCGCCAACCAATTGATTATAGCATTTATAGTTAATTAAACAATTCAATTTAAACTAGGCATATTACCTATGAACTCATTGGGTGTCCAACGATCGTCGATTCTTCGAGCAACGGGGTGTCGGCCACCCCCAGCACACTTCTGAACCTACACCGAGCCAAAAACCCCAACACATGCCACCATTTACATCACTATAATTTAATTTTAAAGAAAAACCATAGAAAAATCCATGGCACAACTTACCTTCATTGAATCAACAAATGGCGTTAGACGGACATCGTTACAGGATATCCCCATGCTAGGCAAAACAAAAAACCCATCGAGAACCGGTGATTTCACCATCCACCTGTGAAATCGCCATGAAGTCCTAACCTGGAACCGAACCAAAATAGAGGGTGAGGAAGGGGAAGCTAAGGAGAGGGAAACGGAGGAACTTACCCTTGATTGCCATCAAAATGCTATAGAAATCACCCCCTCCAAGGGGGGTCAATAGAGCCAAAGAGGGGAGGAGGATCAGCCCCTGCATGCGCGCAAATGAGAGGAAGGAGGGCTGCCCCCTCTAAAAACCCAAGGGGGAAAAAGGGTAAATTTACCCCCTTTAAAAAACCCCACCGGCTAACAGGTCCGGTCTCACCGGTCGGCCGGTGGCTGCAGTGGCAGCCCGACCAGCCCCGACATTCCTCTAGTATTCACCCGAACCTCGCGGATGCCCTCTAAACCTCTTCCCAAGTCCAAAAGACCTCTTTCAAGGGGTTTCAACCTTCGAGAAACCATTCTGAACACCAATTTAAAAACTGACCCTTCCACTAATTCAAAAATTCAAATTTATCTTGAATTCCAAACACCCGTACGGACACGAGGTTTTACAACTTCTCCACCATAACATTTCTAGTCCTCGAGAAGACTCGGTGGTCATTCAACCATGAAGGTTCTAGGCGCAGCGGAAGCGTACGATAGGCGGTGCCCAACACGGCTTTTTGTCATGATCGATGATCAATCCGAGATCTACAGAATTGGATCAACGAAATCAAACAGGAGTAATAACGCCGAAACCAGAGGGAGGATCATCACATATTATTAATAATTGATTTAATTAATTAAAGAATTACCTTGGTTGGAATTCCTTCTTCGTTGATGAATCTGGTGATAGATCTATGTTGCACCATCGTTACGTTGTAAGAATCAAGTGCAGATTCCTTCCAGCGGTGATTCATACGTGTTTCGCGAATCTCCAAACGTTGTCGAAGGAATCTCTGGGTGCTAGCACGACAGATCCTTGCGCTTGCGTCATCCGCCTTTGATCGCTATGAGAACCGCTTCCAAAGCGTTCTCCTTGATCTAATGGAGGAAGATTGATCTCCATTCTGAGAGAGTTCTTAGAGAAGGGAGCTCTCTAGGCTTGAGAGGATTCTCCAAATCCGCTGTGCACAACCAACAAAAATGAATTGGCTCTTTGAGAAAATAATATAAATGGGTTTATATATTGCTAGGGTTAAAATAAAATAATATCACAAGTGCACTTCATTATTTATTTAATCCATGTGGAAATCCATGTCAAATAATAATATTAATATTATTATTTCTCGACATGCGCTTAACTTCCGAATTATATTAAATATTATTTAATCCAATAATATTCAGTATTTATTATTTCTCACCGGACCTAAAACCTCAGTCTGTCATTCCTCCATATTTATCAGTCCTTGAATAATAACTATTTATTTATTAAATAAATATCACTGCATTATTCACCAATAAATAAATAAATATTATATTCACTAAATAGCACATAAATATTTATTAAATATTTCACTCACATTATATTTTCTCGAATAACTGGTGACGGAATATATGAGATCAAGCATACATGAATAATTATTAAACCATGCCTTGGAATAATATTTATTCAACTTGTTAAATAATAATATATTATTTAACTGAGATTCTGGATACACTAAATGTGTGACCTCTAAGCCTCTTTTTCAGTAGCATTAGGCGAAGCAACCTAAAGTCCAAGGTTAGCATCTAGTAACACGCCAAGACACCCATAGAGAAAGAAGTTAATGCCGCAACGACATGATATCTCATACGGACATTTACTGTGTAATATAATCTCTTTATCACGATATCTCAAATCAAGCAGGTTGCATGTCGGTGCCATCAATATATGTGTTCGATGTCTCTTTCTTTGACTTTTCGAAAATAGAACTTGCCTATAGAACATCATGACTATGGATTTATTTAGGCTATATCATTTCCATCAATGGGCCTGAGATATCAACTTATGTTAAAAACATAAGGGATAAATCTTTTCTCGCATTATTCATTAATGCAATATTACTCGTGACACACCCAACGTATCCTAACTCGCCGCGAACATTTGTTGTCACAGTTTTCGTCAATACATCAAAGTACGCAACTCATAATATCCATTAATAATAATCTTAAAGTCTAAGGACCAATACACACGTACGCAGATAGGAACATCTAATGACATGTAAATATGAATTTCCTACTAGCGGGTCTCATTCTAATAATATCCTACCAGATATTACCAAGGGCGTACACCATGAGAAGGTGACTCAAAGTCCTATGAGTCACCACCCCTGATAGCCTGTATCATTTGTGTCCCTCAAATGATACCATCCGGCTATAGAACATATATTCAAGAATAGTGTCATAGCACTTCCGAGTTCTCATCATAGCAGAGAAACTGCTATGACCTTTTAGTGCGAGCTGTTTTTAGGACATTATCACATACTATGTCACGCAGAAGAACAATCATGATGTGATAAGTAGTTTATTAATATTCAAAATCATGAATACAAGTAATCATAAAGTTCACAGAACTTGGTTTTAGGGCATCAACTCCAACAGACTTCCACTTACACTAGAACCGACTGCTAACAACCTTCAGTCCGCTAGATCTCACATGATACTCATGCTTCTTCCGAGATAGGTCTTTAGTCAAGGGATCTGTCACGTTCTCTTCTGTGGGTACTCTGCTTACTGTAACTTCACCCCTCTGATAGAAATCACTCAAGAGGTGATACTTCCGGAGTATGTGCTTTGTCTGTTGGTGTGACCTTGGCTCTTTTACAAGAGCCACCATTGCAGTATTATCACAATACAGTGTGATAGGGTCTTTGCTGCTAAGTACCACATCTAGCTTCTGGAAAAAATTCTGAATCCAAACAGCTTCCTTAGCTGCATCAGAAGCCGCTATATACTTGGACTCTGCTGTAGAATCAGGGACAACTGACTGCTTTGAACTCTTCCAGCTCACAGCTCCTCCGTTGAGACAAAAAACATATTTTGATTGTGATGTCAGATCATTCTAATTAGTATGAAAACTAGCATCAGTATAACCCCTGATGATCAACTTCTTGTCTCCTCCATACACCAAGAATATATCCTTAGTTCTTCTCAGATACTTAAGGATAGTCTTAATAGCAATCCAATGTTGTTCTCCTGGATCTGTTTGATATTTGCCTACCATGATCAATACATAAGCAACATTAAATCTAGTACATAATACATGATTGATCGCATCGCTGAAGCGTATGAGATCTTGCTCATTCTCTCTTTCTCTTGTTGTGTCTGAGAACACATTTTCTTAAAAAGATGTAAATCATGTGACACTGGAACCTATCCCCTCTTGAATTGTTCCATACTAAATCCTTTTAGTATCTGGTCAACATATGTACTTTAACTTAGTCCAAGCAGCCTCTTGGATCTATCACGAATGATCTTGATCCCTAGAATATTGGTTGTTTCACGTAAGTCATTCATGGAGAAACATTCATTTAACCGGTCCTTAATAGACTGTAAGACTGGTATGTCATTTCCAATAAGTAATATGCCATCAACATATACTTCTAGGATAAAGACCGCATTTTCATTAAACCTCTTGTAAACAGAAGACTCGCATTCGTTCTTAATGAAACCAAATTCTTTTATAGCTTCATCGAATCGAATGTTTCATGACCTGGATGTTTGCTTCAATCCAAAAATGGATCTCTGCAACTTGCAAGTCCTTTTTGCATCACCTGGAATCACAAACCTTTCGGGTTGTGTCATATAGACATCTTCCTGAAGGTTCCCCTTAAGGAATGCAGTTTTGACATCCATCAGTCAAATCTCATAGTCGTGGTAAGCTGTTATAGCAAGTAGAATTCTAATAGATTTAAACGTGGTGTAGAATGATAAAACAGAGGTGAGGACCCAATCCCCAAGGTCCTCTCTAAAGGAGGCCTTGAGGTTCTTTTATAATGAATAATAAACATCACATCGGACCACAAGTCTGATGTGGGATGCAGACTTCAACACTCTCCCTCAAGCTAGGTGTACCTAGCTTGAACACATAAAGAAAAAACAAAGCAATCAACAGACTGCAAACACTCCCCCTCAAGCTGGACATACCCAGCTTGATTACAAAACAAGACGAAATAAAAATAAACAATCGACGATCATAACCCCCCTCAAGATCGCAGCTCCCCCTCAGGATGATGGATGAAGGAAGATGTCGCGGGCGTAGCAGAGGAACCACACAGACCAGGCCGGTTGACAGAGTGCTAGGAAAGCCGCACTAGCGGGGCCGATCGATGATACGCCAGGAAAGCCACACTAGCATCGGGAAAGCCGCACTTGCAGGGCCAACGACGGGAGGTGGGGATTCCGTAGAGTCGTTGCGGGATCTGGCAGTGCCAAAGGACCCAAATCCAAGGCGGTCGAGGTGTTTCGCCACGGTGGAGGAAGCGCGAGGGCGTGCCGGCAGACAGGGGAGACAACACTCTAGATCTGGAAGGAGCGCGCAAAAATGGTTCTGTCGAGAAAGGAAGGCAGCTGCCGGGAGAGCAGTGCAAGAGGAGGGGAACCGCCGCGTGCATTGAGGGAGCCACAGGTGGAGCGCCGGCGTGGAGGCGGAGACGCCGCAGGATGCGCCGGCGACTGGATCTGGCCGGATCTGGCCAAATTTGGGAGAGGGGAGGTCGCAAGACGGCAGTCCGGCTGAGGGAGGGTCATGGCTGCTCGGAACAACAGGAAGTCACCGCGTCGGAGGTGGAGGGCCAGCAGTAGCCTAGAAGCCGCGTTGAATGGGAGGGCGGGGTCGTGCGCAGCGGGAGAGACTGTCGCATAGGGAGGCGGGTGCCGGGAAGCAGCAAGGTAGGCTGGCCGGGGGGACCCCACTAGAAGTCGGAGCCGATCGCGGGAAGCGGCGCGATCCAGAAGGAGGCCCGCGCGGAACAGCGGCGGCCGTCGAGAGGGACGGGGACACTGGGATCGATAGTCGAGGCGGATGAGGCGGGTGGTTGAGTCGGGGAGGCCGACGAGAGGATCCTTGGGCAGGAGGGGCGCCATCGGGCAGAATCGCCGCAAGAGGAGGCCGCCGCGGCGCGCAGAGGGATTCCGCCGAGTTTGGGGGTCGGCGTCCGTCGTCGAGCGCACCAGGGAGGGAGGCGGGCCTGGAGTCACGACGGGAAGCGGGGCAGAGAACCGCGACGGGAGGGATCCGCCGGACAGAACCGGGAGGCTGCCTGGGAAACGAGCCCGGAGGGGCGGCGGCAGAAAATAAACCCAACCCTACTGGCGATGGGGGGCACCACCCCCCAAGGGGGGGAATTCTAGAAAACCTAGGGCAGGGAAAAAAACGGGTGGGAGGGTTCGGGTTTAGAGACTACCCTTTGATACCATGTAGAATGATAAAACAGAGGTGAGGACCCAATCCCCAAGGTCCTCTCTAAAGGAGGCCTTGAGGTCCTTTTATAATGAATAATAAAAACCACAACGGACCACAAGTCCGATGTGGGATGCAGACTCCAACACATGGCAACTGGCGAAAAGGTTTCATCGTAGTCAATTCATTGACGTTGTTTAAACCATTTAGCCACTAGCCTTGTTTTATAGGTATTTACTTTACCTTCCATGTCCAGTTTCCTCTTGAATACTCATTTGCACCCAACGGACTTTACATCAACTGAAGCATTGACCAGAACCCAAACTTGGTTCTGATACATGAAATTCATTTCAGAATTCATGCCTTTTTGTCATCTTGCAGCTTTTGAGCTCTTTACTGCTTCCTTGTAGGAGAGAGGTTCATCATTTTCAACCAATAACGAGTCACCATCTTCGATGACTAGAAAACCATATCACTCTAGTTCTATTACCTCTCTTACGCTCCTACGCAGTACTTGTGTTTTAGGAACTACTTTTTCTACAGGGAGTTGTGGAACCTGTTCCTGCTCCAACTCTTGTGTATCTTGAGCATCAACTTCATCGAAGTCAATCTTGCTCTCATTATCCTTTTTGAAGATGTGCTCCCTCTCAAAAAAGACGGCTTGACTGACGACAGTCGCTTTCTTGTCTGAAGAGTTGTATAGGTAGTATCTCTTTTTTTCCTTGGGATACCCTGTAAAGATACACTTTGTGTCTCAGGGTGCTAGTTTGTTGCCTGAGAAGGCCTTAACAAACGTCTTGCAACCCCATACACGTGTATGTGACAAAATGAGTTTCTTTTCACTTCATAACTCGAAGGGAATTTTGTTTGCCGCTTTAGTTGAAACTCGATTTAATGTGTATGTCGCAGTTTGTAATGCATATCCCCAAAAGGATGATGGAAAATCTGCATGGCTCATCATCGACCTTACTATGTCTAACAAGGTACGGTTCCTCTTTTCACTAACACCATTCCACTGTCGTGTATAAGGTGGAGTGAGTTAGATAGAATCTCAAACTCTCATAGAAAGTTGATGAACTCTTGGTTAAGATATTCACCACCTCGATCCGACTGAAGCTTCTTTATCTTCATACCAAATTGATTCTCTACTTCATTCTTGAATTCCTTGAATTTATCAAAGGACTCAGACTTATACCTCATTAAGTAGACATAGCCATATCTACTCAAGTCACTAGCAAAAGTTATGAAGTAAGAATATTCACCTCTATCTTCTATTGGAAACGGTCCACACACATTAGTGTGTATCAATCCTAAAAGCTTTGTGGCTCTTTCACCCTATCCACAAAATGGTGGTTTGGTCATTTTATCTTGTAAAAGCATGACATCTATCAAGTGGTTTTAGCTCAGAAGAGTCTGAATAACCATCTTGACAGAGTTTTGTCAAACACTTCTCGTTTACATGACCAAGACGGTGATGTCAGTTGGGTGTTATATGAGTCGTGTGAACATGATTCGTTATCAACTGCCAACACTTGATTTTCATAATTTAATACATAAAGACCATTATTTAAATGTGTCATGCCATAACATATGTTGACCTTATAAAAGAAACAACTTTTATTTCCAAATTCGAAAATAAGCTCATTTGTATCTAGGCATGATACAGAAATTATGTTCTTGATAACTGTAGGTACATAATAACAATCTTTCAAAACCAAAATCATTTTTCTTGGCAATGAGAGGTGTTAGTCACTAATGGACAGAGCAGCCAGCCTTGCACTATTAGCAACTCTCAGATCCACCTCTCATCTGACAATCTTTCGAAATCTACTTGATTCCTGCATTTGGATACATATGTGAGCCCTACAAGCTGTATCTAATACCCAATGTGTAGATATTGAAAGATTACACTCGATAACGAATGCACATTTAGCTTCCCCTTGCTTCTGGGTGCAGTTCCTCTTCCAGTGGTCCGACTTACCACATGCAAAACATACTGACTCATTTTCCTTGACCTGCCTATAGATCATCTTCTTCTTGAAAGGACGGTACTCGGGAGCTTTAGACTGTTTATAAGTCTTGGTCCCATTTGCCTTATTCCTCCTTTTCTTATTCACCATAAAGATTGCGGGTTTATCACGCCTCATGTCTTTATCCATTTGGCGAATCAAAGTAAGAAGTTCCGAAAGATTTTTCTCGTTATTGCTCATATTGTAAAAAAACAATAAAACTGGAGAAGGTCTTAGGCAGTGATGAAAGCATGAGATCTGTACGCAACTCACCTGAGAATTTAATCCTTAAGATGTCCAGGCGTTCAATATAGCCGATAAGTTCGATTACATGAGGTCGAACTAACGTAGACTCTCCAAACTTAATTGTAAACAAAGCATTGCAGATCTCGTACCTCTCTTATCTCGCCTTCTCTTAATAGAGATCCCAAAGGTGAGACATCATGCTACAGGCATCCATATCCTCATGTTTCTTCAAAATCTCATTGGACATGGATGATAGCATGAAACATTGAACATTTGTAGCATCATTCAGATGTTTCTCATAGAGAGATAGCTCTTCATCACTTGTCTCATTACCAGGCGCAACTAAAAAAGGTTCTTCCAGTACATATAATTTCCTTTCATGGCGAAGGATGACACTTAGACGCCTTTGCCACTCTTGAAAATTTGTACCGGTGAGAAGGTTGTTCTTCTCAAGTATGGATCGCAATAATATGTTTTATTTTATTTTATTTTCATTTCTACAAATAAGATAAGCAGAGTTTAGTACTTTATCAGATAAAATTTAGACAAATAAATAAATATTATATTTATTAGTCTCTCATTATTTTATCAAAACCCAATAGCCATCACCATTGGCTTCGGAATATCCTGTTTATTAGACATTCTAGTAGCAAGAATCCATATTCCCCTTCTCATTACCCTAACTTTGGTTGGTCAAGTAACTTGAATGGTTTTAGGCAGACATTTCAAATGTTAACTGCATTAACTCACAGTTCCTTGATCTGTTGAGTGGATTCTCCAATCCTGAAATAAATAATTCAGATTTTCTCAACTTTTGTCTCTCAGTTACACCAAGTCCTGCTTTGGCAGTCAGCCCATGATATGAACTAAGTTAAGTCAACCCAAAACTTCAATTTAGAATTCCCCGATAATTGAAAGCACCCCAACTTTGGTTGATCAAGCACTTTGAACTATGGTTCGATTTTAACTGAAGTAGTGGAAGGCTATACCGACTTAATATATATAATTGAGAGATTTTATCCTTTTATGCGTAAATTGTCGATTATTATCTTTATCACATGCTTGTTAATATTAAGTGGATTTACTTAAGTGATTAACCATGTCTTAGATAATATTTACGCATAAGCCAATTTATTTTAGTTCTATCTCACATGCTCGTTAATTTCATTAAATTATGTAATCGCGACAAAACATCCATAATGAAATAACCATGCAACTTGACAGAAATAAAATAATAAAGCGGTATAATCATGAGTTTATACTAATGATTAGTTTATCTAATGGTTGATAAACTAACCGCTGACCTATGGGAAAAACTTCTTGAACCGATTAAGGTTCGTGTTACAGTTTTCCACCTGTCCACCTATGTATCTCCTTGAATTGGTTTCGCCTCGGCTCCGAACTTGAACCGCCTCCACTAGCTTGGAAGCTTCATCCTTTACATGTCTTTTACTCACACGCAGGTGTGGGGATAATGGGTTTACATAAAAGAAACCATGAGCACACAAGCCCTACATAATAATAGATGATAAGGCATGCAGACCAACAATTTAATTTAATAATAAATTAAATAAAATCAATCACATACAAAGGTCTGGTCTAACTCAGGATCATCCACATGCATGCAACGAATTAAGCATTTAATAAAATAACATTCAATTCTTAATCGTTCTTATTTAAGATAAATCGCGTTCGAATCAATTAATTATTATCTTTAATTAATAAATTCTTTTATCTTAATTCTTATCCGAATTTCCTTAAGATTCTCATCTATTATAAGTTTAAACAAATTAAATAAATTCATTTAAAATTAACTATGAACATAAATGTACCTGGAGGCAACACGGTGAATACCCGTCCGAATCTACCCAACATGTATTATACTCATATATAATTTTACTTTTGTGACATATGGCATACACGGCTTATCGCGTACTTTCATGACGTGTACAATTACATGAATTACATAATTTTTCGGTCACGTGTTATGCTTCAATGCACGTAGAATAATAATTGTAATAGGACTCATACGTGACATGCAAATCTGAACATTACGCAGATATTAATTAAACATTTATATATAAAAATATTAAAACTCATCACATAGCGTGTCCTATCAACTTAATGACCATATGCAAGCACATGCCTCAAGGTTTACATAATATAATAAATAAATTTTAAATCTGCGCAATTTGGTATAAGTACACGGCGTGTACATCCGAGCACACGACGTGTACATCCGAGCACACGACGTGTACGCCTCACTGTCTATCTGAGGCACACACTTAGGGACTCGGCATGTAAATTGTGCCTCGAAAAATGGAGTACACGGCGTGTTCAATGGGTTACACGTCGTGTGATCTCCGAATTATGCGGTCACCAGTCAGGTAGACCGTGTATTGAAATACACAACCCGTCTTTGACTCAAAGGGGCTACACGCCGTGTACGTGGGCTACACGGCGTGTGCTCCGGCTGACCGTGCGCCAGTATGTCCCGATCAACACGCAGTGTAAGAATTAACTATACCGTGTGTAATCAATGCACACGCTTTGAGTAATTGCTGAATTAACTCCTGGTGCATTGACTACAAGTACACGACGTGTAACTCCGGTTACACGGCGTGTACTCCTGTGTTGTCCAACCAGAATTCTTGGCACCTCCGGATGAGTTCCTCGATTTTATTTTAATCATAAAATTAATTGTTTCGATTAGATCTACGAGAAACGAAAGAGGAAGAAACAGATCTCGCGATTCGGATTAAAAGAATGATTAAACTTGAATTGAAAAGATAAATTAAAATGCATAAATCACAGCGATCTTTAAATAATTATAAATAACTATGTGAGCGCTCTGATACCACTTAAAGGTTTCAGGCGCAGCGGAAGCGTGTGATGGGCGGTGCCCAACACGGCTTTTTGTCATGATCGATGATCAATCTGAGATCTACACGACGATAAACGTCGTGATCAACGGAATTGGATCAACGAAATCAAACAAGAGTAATAACATTGGAACCAGAGGGATCAAGTGCAGATTCCCTTTAACGGTAATCCACACATGCTCCGCGAATCTCCAGACGCCACCGAAAAAAATCTCTGGGTGCTAGCACGGAAAATCCTTACGCTTGCGTCGTCCACCTTTGATCGCTATGAGAACCGCTTCCAAAGCGTTCTCCTTGATTTGGTGGACGAAGATTGTTCTCTGTTCTGGGAGCATTCTTGGAGAAGGGGACTCTCTAGACTTGAGAGGATTCTCCAAATCCGTTGTGCACAACCAACAAAAATGAATTGGCTCTTTGAGAAAATAATATAAATAGATTTATATATTGCTAGGGTTAAAATAAAATAATAGCACAAGTGCCCTTATTTATTTATTTAATCCCTGCAGAACCCTATATCAAATAATAATATTAATATTATTATTTCTCGACGTATGCTTAAATTGCAAATTATATTAAATATTATTTAATTAAATAATATTCAATATTTATTATTTCTCACCAGACCTAAAACCTCAATCCGTCATTCCTCCATATTTATCGAACCTCGAATAATGACTATTTATTTATTAAATAAATATCACTACATTATTCGTCAATAAATAAATAAATATTATATTCGCTAAATTTCAAATGAATATTTATTAAATATTCCACTCACATTATATTCTCTCGAATAACTGGTGACGGGATATATGCGATCAAGCATAAATGAATAATTATTAAATCACGCCTGGGATTAATATTTATTCAGCTTGTTAAATAATAATATATTATTTAACTGAGATTCTGGATACATTTAGTGTGTGACCCTGTAGGCCTCTTTCTCAGTGGCATTAGACGAAACAGCCTAAAGTTCAAGATTAACGTCTAGCAACACGTCAAGACACCCATAGAGAAAGAAGTTAATGTCGCAACGACATGATACCTCATACGGACACTTACGGTGTAATATAATCCCTTTATCATGATATCTAAAATCAAGCAGGTTGCATGCCATTGTCATCAACCTATGTGTTCGACATCTCTTTCTTTAACTTTTTGGAAATAGAACTTGCATATAGAACACCATGGTCATGAATTTATTTAGACTATCATTTCCATCAAAGGGCCTGAAATATCAACTTCTGTTAAAAACAAAAGGGATAAATCTTTTCTCGCAATATTCATTAATGCAATATTACTCGTAATGCACCCAACGTATCCTACCTCGCCGCGAACATCTGTCGTCAAGGTTTTTATCAATACATAAAAATAGGCAACTCATAATACTCATTAATAATAATCCTAAAGTCTAAGGACCAATACACACGTCCGCAGATAGAAACATCCAATGACACATATAAATGTGGATTTCCTACTGGCGGGTCTCGTTCTCATAATATTCTACTGGATATTACCAAGAGTGTACACCATGAGAAGGTGCATCAAAGTCCTATGAGTCTCCACCCCTGATAGCCTGCATCATTTTTGTCCCTCAAATGATATCATCCGGCTATAGAACATATATTCAAGAATAATGTCGTACCACTTTCGGGTTCTCATCATAGCAAGTAACTGCTATGACCTTTTAATGCGACAGTTACTCTTAGCACATTATCACATACTATATTACACAGAAGAACAATCATGATGTGATAAGTAGTTTATTAATATTCAAAACCATGAATAGAAGTGATCATAGAGTACACATAAATTGGTTTTAGGGCACCAACTCCAACAAACCATACATACCAACTAGCTACGGTCGTCAATTCCAAGCCAAACGGTCGTGTTCCATTCTTTGAACGCTCAACGCACTTCTAAAGCACAACTTTGAATTCAAGGCGCTAAAGTCACCAAAATCGAGCCAATGCTCATAACCCACCACTGAACCACTGAGGCGGTACTCACGGTGCATGTCCATCCTGAGAAACCCTTGGCCTCTTCATTTGATTGGTCATCCAGCTCGTGGTGATCCCCACCATAAGGCTTAGCTCGTGAAAGCCAATTCGAAATCACAGTGCCCCCCCCCCCCCCCGACGGAATTGTCCATCAAAACTCCACTCCCGCGCTCCAACAACACGCTCAGAGCCGTTTCTAATCACTGCACTCGTTGAGCATGAGAACCCCAATCAATCGCCAGTACCGGCCTCATTTCCAAAATCCAAACTGAAATAGACGAGTCATCACGGTCCATACCCAAGCTTCGATCATGCCTGACTTTTTTCTGAAAAGTCCGGCCAACACCACAAACATACCCATTGTGTCCAAAACGACATACCCCACACGGTTTCAAGCCCACCGCATCTAGTTCCATTCGAAAACGCAAGTCAAACCTCCTCAAGCTGACCCGCTTAAAAAATGCTCAGTAGCCCCCCGTCGATGCGTCACCCGATCATGATACCTTTGTCTCCGGAGTCTGTTCACAATTGTCATAACATCCACACTGAAGCCCAAACCTGATTCTCGGTGAGATTTCATGATTGAATCGTCAATCACCCAAAACATGTTGTTGTGTTATGTCGTACCACGAGCATCGATGCATCTCCGGTCCGATCACGTTCAGACCATCTCAAATCATCTTGAGCCCGAAGCCGATGCTCTAACTCCATCCGATATCACGTCCGGATTTATGTCTGGGCTTCACTGAGGAATCCAGATAAATTTGGATCCAGTTACCCATCGACATTCAAAATGCCATAACGACCATCTGATGGCTGGTTCCATGCATCCACGATTCCTCTCGCACAAGGGTCGTATCATCATAACTAACACCCCACTTCCCACCATATAGCTTTCCTTATACCACTTCTCGAGCACCGACCCCAACAGGTCTTGCCATCGACACATGCGTGGCGCTTACCCTGAGCCATGCTCATTATCCTGTCAATACCTGACCCGAATCAATTTCATGGATCGATCGTGTTACTGCACCTCAATCCAATTCCAGTGCCTCCTCTACCACGGAGGGACATTTCAAATCCTCATCCAAACCCCGAGAAACCAAACCTGCAAGCAACCCATTAAAGGCACCGGTCCTTGGCCCGTACACAACCTCTCACCAATCCACAGTTCAACGGCATCATGCGTAACCAACGCATGCTACCTCAGTCCCATCCAAACATAACAGGCGTACACTCTGGTACCACCCGATCATATACCCCGACTCACGCTCCCATGAGTTGTTATTGACACTTTAAACAGCTAAACCCTCATCGTTAGTGGTAATAATCACACTAGAAAACCTATATGTCGTGTGAATCCTATGTGTCAAGAATGATGCATGCATAGATGGCGTTGCCTTTATAGCGAAGAGCCAAAATCCATAATTGGTCTCTTTCCAATGGGCCAAGAGCCACAATCCAACAAGAAATCGTCAACCTCAAACATCATGTACATCACCCAAAGTGAAATTTCATACAATCGTAAAATCATAAACCAAGAACATCAATCGCATGCCCCTGGTAACCTGGACTTCCACCGAAAAAGGTGTTCATGAACCACCGGTCCGGGTTTCATCACAACCTCCGACACATCCCTATCTCTTCAGTCTACCATCTCCCCAAATAGTAAGACAAAACAAGACTCCAATAAACCTGTTATATCAGTCACCAAACTTATGATACCACTTTGTAACGTCTCGACCCGGCACACTATGAACAGTAATCGAACCAGTGGCGCCACGTGACCTCAAACGCGCCTCCCCGTATGCTAGAGGTTGTCGACCAACAGTGGGGGTCTAAAGTAGTACCGTGGAGAGACTACCCCCATATTAGAGTACACAATAACAATGAAAATAAACCAAACATCAAGCACAACAATAAACCATCAAAATACGCATGAATAAATAAATATCCCAACCAATAACAATAATGATGCACGGGCATACAGTAATACAATAAAGATCGCCCACCGAGCCAATCACATATACAAATAAAAGATTGAAAGAAAAAATACAAAAGGTTGCACTGCACCTCCGAGCCATATCTCGTCCCAGTCACCAGACTCCGTACAAGCCAACAACCTGAACGATCTAAACCCCGAGGCCTCAGCCCAACTTGAACTTGCAACAAGTGAAAATTTTCTCAGGTACCCAAGTGTCATGGTCGTCCGAGCATGGTGTGAGTACATAACTTAGTAGAGCACCACCAACGCGGTCTCGTACAGAACTAGTAAATGCAATGCTATATGTATGTGACATACTCATAATAAATAAATAAACTAGTAAACATAAACAAGAAAACACTGTCGACCCTCAGGTTCCATGGTGACTCCCGAGGCCAGTTATACCTACTTCGGCCAGCGCCGGATGTCTCTGAGCACGTCGCATAATCACACCAACCATAGTAAATCAACCACCCCATGAGCGTGAACAATAACCACCATCGATCCTTGAGACCATATCTCTGATCGACTATACTTGTTTCGACTAGTGTCGGATATCTCTGAGCATGTCATAGTGATTGTGCCTACCATTATAACGACCCGAGGTCTGACCCACCTTGGTATACAGTGATAACAACCCGGGTCTCGATCCACCTGGTATACATGAGATAAAAACCACCTACAAGGGCGTATGTAAGTATCAGACCCTCATTACCCAAAGATACATATCGCCTCAGTGTCTGACCTTATATCGTATCACAACCACCTACTAGGGCATCTACAAATATCAGGCCCTCATTAGCTGGAGATAGATAACACCCGGGGGCATTTACCCACCCAACCTCCTATCTCTTTTACATTTACCGACACAGTCATTCAATTTACCATTTCCAACATTATTCCACTTATGAATCAATTTGTTACAATTATAGCACAGCCCCGAGGCCTTACAAGTTTGTCTCAGGTTCTAACGTGACACCCGGAACCATCTCTAATTATTACATACGCACCCGCTCAGGGTTGAGCAAAACCTAGGACACCTACTCGGTTACCTTAGGCCTCGTTTACATAGACACGCTACAAGGGTTCTCATTAACTTACAAAACTCGGACCAACATTCTAAATAATTATACACCCCTAATTGGAGGTCATTCAAGGCACTTAAACAAAAGGGACACTAAAATCATTCAATTCACATTACACCCCTCAAGGGGTTCGAATGACTCGGGGCATGTGTTGATGGCCAAGGCCCTAGTTATCGGTGGTTGAGGCTTCAAGCCAGTGCACAAGGTCTTAGGGGCCTTGGCCCCTTGTTCGGTTCGTAGACACTACTTTTTAACCAAAAATACAAATCAATTATTTGCGACGTTAGGTGTTTCATCTTTGAATCAAAAGGGGCAACTTTAATTATCCAATTTATTTTAATTAAAAAGGTCAATTGTCAATGGGGCAAGACCTCACACATCACAAGTCACATAAAAACATACATAAATCAAGGGGCATGTACACGAGACCACCTGTCTCGTTTGAAGCAAGAAACCTATTAATTATCAAAGTCAACAGCTCTGCTTAAGCTCGCCAAGGCTCAACCAAGCTCGTCCCAGCTCACGTGGCCACCGCCAACCCACGCAAGGCCCTAACTCACATCGAACATCGCCAACCAATTAATTATAGCATTTATAGTTAATTAAACAATTCAATTTAAACTAGGCATATTGCTAATGAACTCATCGGGCGTCCAACGATCGTTGATTCTTCGAGCAACGGGGCGTCGGCCGCCCCCGGCACACTTCCAAACCTACATCGAGTCAAAGCCCCAAAACACGTCGTCATTTACATCACTAAATTAATTTAATTTTAAAGAAAACCCATAGAAAAATCCATGGCACGACATACCTTCGTCGAACCAACGAACGACAAATCCTCTAGTGAAATCTCCATCAAGCCCTAACCTGAAACCAAACCAAAACAAAGGGTGAGGAAGGGGAAGCCAAAAAGGAGAGGGAAACAGAGGAACTTACCCTTGATCGTCACTGAAACGCCATAGAAGTCACCCCCTCTAAAGGGGGACCAAGAGAGCCAAAGAGGGGAGGAGGATCGGCCCCTGCGTGTGCACAAATGAGCGGAAGGAGGGTTTCCCCCACTAAAAACTCGAGGGGGGAAAGGGTAAATTTACGCCTTTAAAAACCCCCACCGGCTAGCTAGACCGGTCTCACCGGCCTGCCAGTGGCAGCTCAACTAGCCCCGAAATTCCTCCGGTATTCACCCAAACCTCCTAGATGCCCTCCGAGCCTCTCCCTAAGTCCAAAACACCTATTTTAAGGGGTTCCAACCTTCGAGAAACCATTCTGAACACCGGTTTAAAAACCGACCCCTCCACTAATTCAAAAATTCAAATTTCGCTTGAATCCCAAACACTCGTACGAACACGGGGCATTACAAGTGCTCAGGCTTTGATCCTGTCCGTTGAGTTTTTCTTTGGTCTGTTGATGAACAGTGTGGGATGTGGTGAGTGATCGTGAGTCACGTGGTAGCGGTTAATGATTGTTCGACTTTTTTTTATTCTTAAAATGTTTGCATCAGCCAATTCGGTCGGCTGCTTCTTTTGTATTTTAGTTACTTTTATGTTGGTCCCTTGTTGTGTTTAACCTGATGTTGTATTTATTTAAAGTGAGTTAGTTGTTTATTATGTTTATACCCTGTTTGGTTGTTTCTTTATTTTGTAACCATTTATTGTATTTGCATGAAGGTCCAATGTATGGACACTCCATGTCGAATTCTCGGTAAAAGTTTCCGCTACTTGTTTAATTATTATTGAGGGTAAAACCGTTTCCAAATGTGTGCTCTTAATACTCAGGCATTAGTTGTCAACCCATGAGGATCATGAACGCCCTTCGGGTCTAGTGGCGGGCCAGGTCGAATGATGTGTCAGGCCAGCTTAGGCCGGTTTGTTACACGACGCTAGGACCTTAAGCTTACTGAACGACTAAGCGAAGTGATGTTGTTTGCAGAGTAAAAACTTAGGTAAGAATCATGTAGCATGGTTGTCTGCCTTTGTGATTGAATTGGGTGGACAATGGGAATTATAATGAATCTTAATTAATCGATCTTAAGTGTTCAATAATCCGGGTTTAGGAGTCCCTAACAGTTTTCTATTTTGCAGGTAAGGCTCCAGGTCGGCATTCTCATCAAACCCGTGCCGATGATGTTTAGCAAAATGCGGCAGCAGATCGCCGCAGAGTTAGGATCAACAACGACGGCGTTTGGAGGAAGACATTTAGCGAGTTTCAGAGCCATAGTTTGCAGAAGTGTGAGGAATCCGTTTCGGATCAAGAGACCGAGGCTTGGTTAAAGGAGGTGGAGATTGCCTTCAATTTGATCCATGCTCGGAGGGAGCACTGGATTCAGTTGGGTGTCAGTATGTTGCGCGGAGCTGCTCGACAATGGTTGTTTTTGTTCCTTAGAGATCACGAGGAGCCAACAGTTTCATGGAAGAAGTCCCGTGATCAGTTTCAGGCTGAGTTTCTTTCTTCGACAACAAAGGCGGCTTATCGCCAGGAAATTTTTACTCAACTCCAGGGGAGTTCCAGTGTACGGGAATTTGATATTTGGTATAAGAATCTTCTCTTTTATGCCTCAGATCTTCTGTCAGATGGCAAGGATAGGGTGAAGAATTTTGAAGAGACTTTACTCCCAGGGATCCAGTGTTAGGTCACCTCATTTACATCGTCGACGTATCTTGAAGTGTTGGAAAAGGCAAAGGTTATCGAGAGAATACTGGCTAGGACCAGATCGTCATGAGAGAGGAGTCTCCTGGACTCTCCGAGAAGCAGAGCTATGTCCAAAGGTTCTCAACTGTTTGGTCAGCAAAAGTTTCAGCCAACGGGGAGCCAGTTTCCGCCTTATTCATCCCGTTTCACCGAAGTTGGCAGTTCTCGGACCTCTGCGGGGAGATAGAACATGGTTTTCTTTTTGTGCGGAGGTCATGACCATCAGAAGCTGGATTGATCAACCTTCCTCAGCGGTCAGCGTGGAGCTGGCGTTCCCCTTCATGCTCAGTCGTTAGAGCAGTATCCTTCGAGGCTGCAACAACAGCAAGGTGCTCTAGGCTATGATCAACAAAGAGGGGACAGTACGGGTAGAGAACAACCTCATGATGCCCCTCGTCCTCGGGGACAGAAGGCGGAGCGTAGCCGTGGAGGTGGTCGCCATCAGGGTCTGAGAGGCCATGGAATCGAATGTGGTCAAATGCATGATTTAGAGTTATCAGCGCCAAACGAGTCAGATGTCGTGCGAGATATTATCTGTTTATATTATGCCTTGGTGTATGATTTTTTTGATTCAGGGGCTACGCGTTCCTTCACTACAGTCGCCCTAATCCGTGCTCTAGGACTTTAGATGGAGAGGCTTCCAATACCCTTAGTGTTGACTATACCAATTGGAGGTCGAGCTAACCTATATGATGTGTGTCGAGATTGTGAGTTTAGGGTAGCATCGCTCTTTGAGAGATTTCCTATGTTTACGAATACAACTATACAATATCATCATCGGCATGGATTGACTGTGTTCAGTGCAGGTTATTGTTGATTGCTCCAGGAGGCGAGTTATATTTTATGATGTTAACGGTGAGCACGCCGTGTTCATGGGTGGGCGAGACCATCGGATGGGTCGGAAGCGTGTTGAGTCCCTGTCTTCTATAATGACTGAGCTCATATTGAGTTCATCGAAGGTTCAATTGATGGTTTTTCCCAAGGTTGTGGAAGAGTACTCTAATGTCTTTCCTAAAAAGGTTGTGACGCTACCCTCTCGGCGTGAGATCAAGTTCGGGAGATAGTTTCAGTTGGGCATCTTTCTAATATCGATGTCCCCATATAGGATGACGCTTTCTGAGTTTTGGGAGCTACGGGTTCATATTGATGATCTACAGAGAGGTTTTATTCAACAGAATGTATCGCCTTGGGATGCTCCAGTCTTGTTTGTGGAGGATGGTAGTCTGCGATTGTGCATCGATTATCGTCACTTGAATTAGGTGACAGTGAAGAATCATTATCCTCTTCCACAGATTGATGATTTATTCGATCAGCTAACGGGAGCTAGTTGGTTCTCAAAGATTGATTTACGGTCGGGGTATCATCATATGCAAGTGAATGATGAGGATATTCCAAAGACTGCCTTCAAATGTCGTTATGGACACTATGACTTCGTAGTAATGCCCTTCGGTGTAACGAACGCACTAGTCGTGTTCGTGGGACTCATTGTAACATCTTGCCTCATCTCATTGGCTTGAGAGGACAGAGAAATGCTACTTGACCTTAAGCGGCGTTCCCAATACGCCAAAGGCTGGCAATAGATGCTGAGAGCTTCGAGAATATATTGGGGAACGATTTACCCTTGAGATACAACCAACCAACCAAACAATCCACTAACAACCAACTATATGATGCATTACAACAAAACAACCAAACCTATACATTACCATAATACAACCAACAATTCCACAATAATTCCCAAGAACCAATACAACCAAACACACTAAACCATATCAAAGTACCAAGCGGAAGACTACAACAAGACTCCAACAAAACTAGGACACCATCCATAGCTTCACACCAAGCTCCATGCTCCAAGCACCACAACATCACCAAAGCATCATGTTGAACCGCTAGCAAAATGAGATGCTTTACTCTTACCTGTGTCCTGGAACACAACATCTGCAAAAGCACCAAAGTTTCAAAGCAGGGGTGAGTAATAATACTCAGTAGGTTTTCCCCAAATGACTTCCCTACACATACTATTAGGATAAAACCGTTAACACATTTATATAAAACAGTTTATATAAAACATTCAATAGTGCAACAACTTACAACAAGCCAAACACTCCTTATCAAGCCATTTCCACCCAAATGCCCACAACACATATGAAAGCCAAACAACCATGCCACAAGCCAATTCACCATTCCCCATTAGCACGACAAATTTCATCTTGCAAACAACACACAACAAGGCAGCCAAAATGGTGGAGCTTCCGTCCAACCCGTTCATCCATTCCCAACTAGTGGTACTTCCCGCCCACTTCCACACGATCCACACAAGCCATAACATCTAATCAACCGACAAGCACAAAGCACCAAAGCCGCACAAAAGCACATCATCATTCTGATAGAAACCCAACACCAGTTACTTGTATATTGGAGAGGAATCGAAAATTAAAGAGGATAAGAGTAAGAGAAGAAGAAATAAATCGAGACGCATGTAAGCACTCCAGCCCAAGCCAACAATGGTCGACGTCCCAAGCTCATAGCCAAACTAACCAACTGATTCCCCATTCACTTTCCCCACTCCTCCAACCCTCTATATATCAGTATTCCCTAACAAAACGTGCCCCCCCTAATTATTCCCCAACTTATTCCCCTAGCCACCCAGGCAGGGGCCACTAACCTGTTGTGGAATCGTCGGGAGTCGCAACGACAGAAACGAGAAATGAAAGAAGAATGTAGAAAGAAAATAAACACGGGACACACAAATTTACGTGGTTCGGGAATAACCTTACGTCCACAGAGAGGCAGAACTTCACTAATTCGGGAGCACAAAATTACAGAGTTTTCTCAGTAGTAACCCTAGCCTGAAAATGGGCTATAAAATAGAGAATATGATCAATGTTCCGAAAAGTAAGTTCGCGTCGCTACAGTGAATGGCGGCCACCTTTGTCAAAAGTGCTACAGTGGCTGCCGGCTGGAAGTCAAAAGTGCTACAGGACTGTTGACTCTGAAGTCCGCACTACTACAGTGTCTGTCGGTGTCGGGCTACACCAATCCAACAATCTCCCACTTGGAGCCTGATCCACTGCACTGTTATGCTTCGATGCAACCGATGAAGACAACTTACTTAATCTGAGTTCTTTCTCTTCTTCACTCATCAGTGACGTGCTTTCTATTCACAGATTCATGAAAATACAAATTGTTTTCCTCTTGTGCTCCCATCAGGTCCTCCATTATTCTACCTCTCAGCCTCCGTTCATCAGTGGAGACCAACAGAGGCACAGCAGTGCCTCAACTTCTGTATCACCATAGGCTTTGTCAACATGTCTGCCGGATTGTTGGTTCCACAAATCTTCTGCAGCATCAGCAACCCATCCTGTATCAAACCTCTGATGAAATAGTACTTCAACTGAATGTGCTTCGTTCGAGCAGGAAACACTGGGTTCTTTGCAAGATGTATAACACTCTGACTGTCACAGTACAATACATTCTTCTCTCGCTTTCTTCCCAATTCATCCAAGAAGTTCTTCAGCCAAACCATCTCTTTCCCAGCTTCTGTTACAGCAATGTATTCTGCCTCTGTGGTGGATAAAGCCACCACCTTCTGCAATTGTGATATCCAACTTACCGCAGTTCCTCCACAGGTAAAGACATAACCCGTGGTACTCCTCCTGCTGTTGACATCGCCTCTAAGGTCAGCATCCACATACCCCTGCAATGAATTTCCTTTCCCAAAGCACAGAGATACCTCCTTACTGCCTTTCAAATACCTTAGTATCCACTTCACAGCTTCCCAATGTTGTTTTCTAGGGTTAGTCATATACCTGCTCACAACTCCCACTGCATGAGCGATGTCCGGCCGAGTACAGACCATGGCATACATCAGGCTTCCAACAACTGATGCGTATGGAATTTTTGTCATGTACTCAACCTCTTCTGCCGTCTTCGGTGATTGCTCCTTTGATAGTTTGAAATGGCTCGCCAGGGGAATAGAGACTGCCTTTGCTTCCATCATACTGAATTTTCTCAGAATCTTCCCAATATAATCATCCTGTCAGGTCTTCCTTCCCAGACTCTACATATCCCTCGGGCTGCTGCATGTAGATATCCTCCTCCAAATCTCCATGAAGGAAAGCAATCTTGACATCAAGCTGCTCAAGGTGCAAGTCCTCTGACACCACAATGCTGAGAACCACCCAGATGATGGTAAGCTTCACTACTGGTGAGAATATTTCAGTGAAATCCACTCCCTCCTTCTGTTGGAAGCCTTTCACCACAAGCCTTACCTTGAACCTCCTCTTGCCATCATGTTCTTCCTTGACCTGGTAGACTCACTTGTTCTGCAATGCCTTCTTTCCTGTTGGCAGGGGTGTCAGCTCCCAAGTGTTGTTATCATGCAATGAGAAAATCTCCTCCTTCATAGCCAACTCCCACTTTCTCGACTCCTTCAGCTGCATTGCCTCTTCAAAGCATTCTGGTTCTCCACCGTCAGTCAATAATAGATAATGCAGGGATGGTGAATACCTCTGCACAGGTCTTCTCACCCTCATTGATCTCCTCAACTCTACTGGAGTAATAGGTTCCACCGATCCGGATCTCTCATGCTCAGATACACCTTCAAGCTCCACTTGCTCTTTGCACTCTGATTCAATGTTCTCATTTTCATCTTCAGCTACATGACGATCTTTGTACATGACACCTTCATTGAATACCACATTCTGGCTCCTGATGACTATCTTCTTGAGATCATCCCAAAAGAGGTAACCAAACTCGTCAGCACCATAGCCAATAAAGAAACATGGTTTGGACTTAGCATCAAGCTTGTCCCTTGAATTAGCATCAATATTGTTATTGGTGAATTCCCCTTACCTCAATGTGAGGTGGAGACATTCTTTTATAGATGAGTAAAACTAATTACAAGGAGGGTAAGTCCGATGTGGGACTCAGAAATACCCATTAACATGAATGGGTTCCAACACTCCCCCTCAAGCTGGACATGCCCAAATTCGATTGAGTCCCACAAAGAAAAAAGATAACAAGACACAAAGACCATCTCATACTCCCCCTCAAGCTGGGTCATGGAGGTTGTGAATACCCATCCTGGTAGTGAGAGAGTCAAGGCGAACTCCTGGGAGGCCTTTGGTGAAGAGATCGGCAAGCTGATCTGCCATCGGAATATGGCCAAAGCTGATATGGTTCTGCTCCAGATGGTGGCGAAGAAAGTGGCAGTCCACCTCGATATGCTACGTTCGTTCATGGAAGACGGGATTCGAGACAATCTTTGTGGCTGCCTGATTGTCACACCAGATATGAGCAGGGGTTTGTGCCGGGAAGCCGAGCTCATGGAGGAGATGACGAAGCCAGAGGATCTTAGTGATGACTGTGGCCATGGCGCGGTATTCGGCCTCTGCACTTGATCTGGAGACGACAGTCTGCTTTTTGCTGCGCCAGGAGATGAGGTTACCGACAAAGAACACGGCGAATCCCGAAGTGGACTTGCGGGTAGCGAGGCAACCTGCATAGTCCGCATCACAGAAGGCCTCAACATCCAAATGAGCATGATGGGAGTACTGAAGGCCACGTGCAGGGTCTTTCTTGATGTATTTGGCAATGCGAAGGACAACATCCCACTGAGATCTGGTTAGGTGCTCCATGAATTGGCTGACTTTGCCAACGGCGCAGGCAATGTCGGGTCGCGTCATGGTGAGGTAGTTAAGTTTACCCACTAGACATCGATAGCTCTCAGGTTGAGGAAATGGTTCCGAGTCGGTATGGAGAGAGCGTTCCCCAGGCTCAAGTGGAGTGTCCACTGCAGTGGCTGTGCTCAAACCTGCATCCTGCAAGATATCAAGAGCATACTTGCGCTGGCAGAGAGAGATAGTGTCCTTAGAACGGGAGACCTCGATGCCAACGAAGTAGGTGAGGGGACCAAGATCTTTGGTGTGAAAGTGGTGGTGAAGGTGCGCCTTGAGGTTGGCGATTCCTGTGGAGTCGCTCCCTGTGATGATGATATCATCAATATATACCACGAGCAAGATATAGTCGTGCGTCGTTGTACGGAAGAAGACTGTGTGATCTTTCATACTGCGAGAGAGGCCAAAGGCCGTGACGACAGTGCTGAAGCGGCCAAACCAAGCTCGAGGAGACTGCTTGAGGCCATAAAGGGATCGACGGAGGCGGCAGACATGGGAGTCGGCACCAGAGGCACAAAAGCCAGGGGCTGCTGCAGGTAGACTTCTTCGTCAAGAAAGTCATGGAGAAAGGCATTCTTGACATCCAGTTGATGAAACGGCCAGTGATGATGAGCAGCCAGAGATATGAATAGGCGGACAGAGGCCATCTTGGCGACCGGAGAGAAGGTATCAAAATAATCGATGTCATATGTCTGAGCAAATCCCTTCGCCACAAGCCGGGCTTTGAGGCGGCAAAGAGAGTCGTCGGGATTGAGACGGATCATATAAATCCATTTGCAGCCGACCGCCTGTTTGCCCGCCGGGAGGGGGACTAGATCCCATGTATGGTTGTCATCCAGAGCTTGCAATTCATCCCACATTGCTGCTAGCCATCCGGGGTGAGATTTGGCTTCACCAACTGTTCGAGGAATCGACACTGTCTCCAGAGCTGACAGACCCCTGTATGAAGATACAAAGAGGGGAGTAGTCTGACAGGAGCGAGTACCTTTCCAGAGCGCAATCGGCAAGTCCTCGGGTGCTGTGACAGGAGCTTCGGACGAAGTGGGAACAATGTTGTCCTCGGCCTGGATGGGGGGTACAGTCGATGGACGACGAGAGTAGGTCTGTCCAAAGAGATGACCAGTAGGAGGAGACACCAGAGGCGGGTGAATCATGAGAGGAAGGCAGTCATCGATGGTAGTGTCTGGATGAGGAGAGGGTGGAGTGAAAGGGGATCTCTCGACAAACGATACGTCGGCAGAGGTGATATAGCGGCGTAAGTCTGGAGAGAAGCACCGGTAGCCGCGCTGAGTGCGGAAATATCCAAGAAAAATACACCGGAGAGATTTGGGAGAAAGTTTAGAGAGATTGGGGCGAGTGTCCCGGACATAGCAGAGACATCCGAAGACGCGGAGTGGAAGAGAGTGATGAGAAAGAGAGGGGAACAAAGTATGAAAAGGAGTCTCCCCCTGAAGGATGGAGGAAGGAAGATGATTGAGAAGGTAAGTAGCAGTGAGGATGGCATCCCCCCATAAGAGAAGAGGCACCTTGCGGTGGAAGAGGAGGGCACGAGCAGTTTCCAGAATATGTCGGTGTTTTCGCTCGGCCACTCTATTTTGCTGAGGGGTATCAGGACAGGAGGTCTGATGGATGATGTTGTGTGCCCGCACAAACTGCTAAAAGGGAGTGGATAAGTATTCCCGCCCATTGTCAGAGTATAGAAATTTTACAGAGAGAGAAAACTGTGTCTGGATCTCATGGTAAAAGGTCTGAAAGGTGGAGAGAACTTTTGTCCGATCTCGAAGAAGGTAAAGTCATGTCATACGGGAAAAATCATCAATGAAAGAGATGTAATATTTATACCCAGATTGACTCGAGGTGGCACAGGGACCCCATACATCGGAATGAACCAAATCAAAGGGTTTGGCGGCCCGTGTGTCAACTCGAGGAAAATATGATGTGCGATGGTGTTTCGCAAAGCTACATGACTCACAATGAAAAGATAAACGCGGACTAATATCTGGATAGAGCTGATGAAGAGCGGAGGCGGAGGGGTGGCCCAACCGAGAATGGAGGTCAACGGCACAAGCAGGGACAGACGTGCAGGCGATGGATGTCGGGCCATCGAACATGTACACCCCATCTCGAAGCTGGCCTCTACCAAGTTTCTGGTTCGTCGTCCGCTCCTAAAACAAAACAGAAGACGAGCTAAAGATAACATTACAATTGAGATCCTTGGCCAGATTGCTGATGGAAAGCAAGTTAAACGGACTGCGTGGTACATGAGCCACCGAGGATAGGTGAAGGGAGGAGGTGAGGGAGCATGTACCAAAGCCGACAATGGGGAGAGTGGAACCATCAGCAACAGTGATGGCTGAGGAACCAGTATAGGGACGGTAGTTGGAGAGTATACCTGCATCCCCGGTAAGATGGTCGAACGCACCTGAGTCAAGCATCCATGCAGGGGAACGATGACTGACAAAAGCAGTGGGACCACCGGAGTGGGCAAGAGATGCTGATGAAGAGCCCGATATGGAGGTGGTCTGATGATCGTGAATCAGCTGGATCTCAGCCATGGAGAGATCCAAAGATGACGAAAGAGCAGCAGCAGACGATGATGCATCTCGGACCGCAGTTTGGCCCTGTCATGGGTGCGAATCGGGACGGCCATGAAAGACCCAGCAACGGTCAACCAGGTGGTCGAGCTTGCCACAGTGCTGACAGAGGGGGCGAGGTCGGCCGTCTCTACGGCTGCGTCCACGAGTGCCGGTAGGGCGGCCACTGCCACGACCCAGGAGAGCAGTGTGATCAGGGCTAGGGACGGGTGGGGCAAGGGCCCGATGAGCTTTCCCCAGGCGATGATAGACCTGTGGGATATCCAGCGTAGAAGGGCTGGCAAGCATCTCGGTGGCCGTTGTGGCATAGTCCGGGGCGAGACCATTGAGGAGATTGAAAATGCAGAGCTGGTCCCGTTGACTCTGCGCTTCCGTCGGAGTCTGAGGAACGGGCCAGAGCTTTTGCAGTTCATCCCGGAGACCTTTCCATTCCAAGAAATAGGCCGGAAAGGTCTGATCCTGCTGTCGGATGTGGGATAAATGCTGTAGAATGTCGGAAACCCGAGCCAAGTTGTTGGTCTCGGAATACATGACAGTCAACGAATCCCATAGTTCTTTGACAGTGTTGGCAGTCCAGGTAACATCTTTCACCGATCGGTCCATGGAGTTGACCAGTAATGCGAATATTTTGCTATCCGCAAGTTGCCAAGAGTCGAATTTGGTGTCAGTCATGGCGGGTGGAGGATTCTCAAGATGAGAATGAAGGCCCATGCCGCGCAGGGACATCAAGACCGTCTTCTGCCAGCCGGAGAAATTGGTGGCGTCCAGCCGATCATCTACAAGCCGGGAGGAGGTGGTGATTAGGGAAGGCAGAACCGAGGAAGCGTCCATGGTGGGCGACAAGAGGCGCGGGTGGCGCGGTCGTCGGGAACAGCCGGAAGGACGAGCGGGAGCGGGAACCGCCGGGAAGAGCCGGGGAAGGCGCAGCTGGCGCTGGGTCGCCGGGACAAGCGCGCAAGGAGGGCGGGACTGGCGCGGGGTTGTCGGAAGTCGCGTGCTATAAGGGAGACAGGGCCGTCGGGAGGAGACGTCGGGCCGCGAGGAAGGGGAGACGTCGGGAGCCGCGCCGGGAGCCGCGCCGGGAGCCGGGACGAGGGGGCCGCTGGGCGAGGGCGTCGGGGCGAGGGTGCCGCTGGGCGAGGGTGCCGGGGCGAGGGTGCCACTGGGCGAGGGCGCTGGGGCGAGGGCGCCGCTGGGTGAGGGTGCCGGGGCGAGGGTGTCGCAAGGCGAGGGCGCCGCTGGGCGAGGGTGCCGGGGCGAGGGCGCCGCTGGGCGAGGGTGCCAGGGCGAGGGCGCCGCGCCGGGAGAGAGGGCCGCCGGGAGGGGAGCCGCGCAGGAGAGATGGCCGCCGGGAAGGGCAAGGCCTAAGGAGAGAGAGGCGGGGCCGGACAGAACCGGGAATCCGCTGGGAGGGAGGGTCGGGATTAAGATGCCTCTGATACCATGTTATTGGTGAATTCCCCTTACCTCAATGTGAGGTGGAGACATTCTTTTATAGATGAGTAAAACTAATTACAAGGAGGGTAAGTCCGATGTGGGACTCAGAAATACCCATTAACATGAATGGGTTCCAACAAATATGAACATATGTCAAACTACCAAAGACTCGTAAATGTGAGAGTCTTACCTCCTTCCTAGACCAGAGCTCCTCGGGTAAACGTTCTCCCATTGGCACAGATGGACTCCTGTTGACCAGATAAGATGTCATGTTCACTGCATCAGCCCAGAAGGTTTTGGGCAACCCCGAGTGTAACCTCATGCTTCCGGCACGTTCATTCAACGTCATGTTCATCCTTTCAGCTACACCATTCTGTTGTGGTGTTCCTGGGATAGTTTTCTCCCACCAAATTCCATTATCAGAACAGAATTCTATGAACTCCTGGCTGCCATACTCTCCACCGTTGTCAGACCTCAAGCATTTCAGCTTAGCTCCTGACTCATTCTCCACCATGGCCTTCCACTTCTGAAACATTTTAAACACATCAGATTTACTTTTCAGAAAGTAAACTCATACCTTCCTTGTTTAGTCATCGATGAATGTCACATAGTATTGTGACCCTCCAAGGGAATGTACTGGTGCAGGCCCCCAAACATCTGTGTGCACCAGGTCCAGCTTCCCATCCTTCGGTGCCTTGCCTCCTTTTGCAAAAGAAACCTTCTTCTGCTTTCCGAAGATACAATCTTCACATAGGCTAACATCAACAGACTTCAGCTCTGGTAGCAACCCTTTTGTTGTCAGCACCTTCATCCCCTTCTCACTCATGTGGCCTAGCCTGTTGTGCCACAGTTGTGAATCTCCTACAGTTTTGAGTTGTAGTACCCCCGGTTTCTGGTAAGTAACCCTTGTTTTATGCTTTTTAAGTACATGAAGCATATGAGAAATGGTTGGGAAAGTTTGGAGACTTTTAAAGTGTTAAAGGGCAAAAAGTGGTGACGCACAGGCTTCGCACAAGTTGCCCAAACCGTGCGGAAGCCGTGCAGGTGGTGGTCACTTTGGACAGAGGAGACCGCACAGTGTGCGCACGGTTTGGGCAAACCGTGCGAGGAGGCCATGTGGAGCGCCCCTTCCAAGCAGTGACTACCGCACGGTTAGCGCACGATTTGCCTAGCCGTGCGGACTTAACCGTATGCAGGGTCAACTTAGATCCTATTTTTAAGGATCTAATCCGTTTTATAATTAAACCCACTCGTTTTTGCTCCTAGACGGCCCTAACTCGGGATTTCTCTCTGGTGAAGGTGGGAGAACACTTACCAGGCATTTTGGAAGCGATCCGGAGGTTTGCCTTGACGTTTAGAGGCCGGTTAATCTAGGTAAGTCTCGTTTCCTTTAGTTTTCTTAGATCTCCTTCTTCCCTCTTGATGGATCCTTAGATCTACGCCCAAGGTGGGTAGATCTAAGGTAGTGGATGACTTGTAAGTCGGGTTTTGGTTTTGTTGGTACTAGGAAAAGGAATCTAAGGAGGTTTCGGGGAGTAGTTGACTCGGTTTTGTTGGCGTTCTTCGTCCGTTGGTTGGTTTCGCCTAATTTGTTGAGGTAGGTGGCTTCACTCCCGATTCCTCTTTCTTAGAACTTGAAGGCTTAGTTTCAAATTGTTTTCCTTGATTGAAATGGTTTGTTTATCTACTGTGAAAGAATGGTTGAAACCCCTTTTAAGTAACGGGTGATGGAAATTGTGTGTTTTTGGAAAGTGTTTGTTGAAGTGAATTTAAAATGGTGATTTTAAACTGGTTATGGTTTTACTGCTTGAAAGAAATGGTTTTCAATAAAAGGTTTGATGCTTTATTGAAAGGTTTTGAACACACTTGGTTTTGGCATGGATTTGCATGGGTTGTGGTGTGTGTTCATATGCATGGGTTGTAGTGTGTGTTCATATGCATTGGGATGGATAAGGGCGAGAAGTACCCCCATCAAAAGGTTGGGATGGATAAGGGCGAGAAGTACCCCCATCAAAAGGTTGGGATGGATAAGGGCGAGAAGTACCCCCATCAAAAGGTTGGGACGGATAAGGGCGTGAAGTACCCCCGTCAAGGTAGTCCACTAAGTGACGGCTTAGTGGAAGGATAACTCACCACTCGCGAGTATAAGAAGGTCCAGGTTGCATGCATGGTTGGTTGTGTGGATTTGTGAAATGGAATGAATGTGCCAAAATGGAAATGGGAATTTGATTGGAAACTTTGCTTGGTTGCTTTTTTTGAGAAAGATGGGTTCGTTGGAAAATGGTTTTGACATGGAACTTGTTATATTGTGAACTGTTTTGGAATTGTTTTATATAAATTGTTTTATATAAATATGCTAACATGTTTTATCCTAGAGGCATGGGTTGGGAAGTCATCGGGGAAAACCTACTGAGTTTCATTACTCACCCCCTGCTTTGGCACGTTGGTGCTTTTGCAGATGTCATATACCGGGATGTTGGCAAAGGAAAAGTGTCACATGTTTATAGCACTACTTCGTGATACTTGGGTTGGTTCGTGATGTTGGAGTTTGGAGCTTGTGGAGCATGGAGTTGGGTTGCCGTCTTGTAGTCTTTTAGTTTGTTTTTCCGCTGTTTACTCTGATTTAGTGTTGGTTTCCGCTGTGGTACTCTTGGTTGGTTCATGATAAAATAAATGGTTGAGTTGTCTTACTTTTATCATGCATCATTTAGTTGATTTGTTTGGTTATAGTTGTTGGTTCTGTGGTATGTTCAAAAAGGGTAAATCATCTCCCACTTGTTTTGAAACTCTTCGGCATTTATTGCCAGCCTTTGGCACCTTGGGGATGTCGCTTAAGGCCTAGTAATGACTCGTTGAGCTCTCAAGCCAATGGGAATTGGCGGGTCATTACATGAGTGATGCAGCCATGTCCATGCGAGTTTCTGTCATGTTGTATAGAGTACCATTCTTTGCTCCAGGAGCTATAACCATAGCTCCTTTGGTGATCTTCCATGCACCACCAATGAACGTGGTACTCAACCCTGCATCATCAAGTTGTTCCACAGAAATGAGATTTCTTCTTAAACTAGGGATGTACCTCACGTTTTCCAAAACCAGCAAGCTCCCACTGTTGGTCTTGATTTGTGCATCGCCTTTTCCCACAATCTGCAAGGGCTCATCATCAGCAAGATGTACCTTGCCGAAATTTCCAGAAATGTAATTTTCCAGAAATCCCTTCTCCGATGTAGAATGGAAAGACGCCCTAGAGTCTAAAATCCAAGACTCCATTGGGTTGTCCACGCTCAACAGCAACACATCATCAGTTCCTTCAACCGTCGTGTTTGCTCCACTGGTTTCAGGTCCCTTCCGTTTTTCTCTGCACTCCTTTTTGACATGTCCTTTCTTCTCGCATGTCCAGCAGGTAGGACCAGCCCCCTTTGCTTTGTCTCGGTTTTTCCCTCTTGACCTTGATCGCCCTCTACGAATGTCTCGTTGTGGGTATCTTCCTCTTCCTTCGACGTTCAGAGCAGAACCAGAGAATCTGCTTGATTCTCTTCTTCGAACATCATCACTAAGGATTAGGCCCCGTATATCTTTCAGAACCAGTTTGGTATTCCCCGAGGTACTGCTCACAGCTGTTACAGTTGCTTCCCAACTGTCAGGTAAAGAGGACAGTAAGACCAGTGCACATACCTCGTCACCAAGATCAATCTTCACTGATGTCAGCTGACTGATGATGGTGTTGAATTCGTTGATGTGGTCTGCAACGATTCTCCCTTCTTCCATTTTCAGGTTGAACAATCGGCGCATCAAGTGCACCTTGTTTGTCGCAGAAGGCTTCTCGTACATATTCGCGAGAGCTTTCATCAGGTCCACCGTCGTCTTCTCCTCTCTGATGTTGAACGCCACGTTTTTGGCAAACGTCAGGCGCACAACACCCAGAACCTGTCGATCCAGCAGCTCCCACTCCGACTGCTCCATGTCCGTTGGCTTCAGTCCCAGAAGCGGCAAATGCATCTTTCTTTGATAAAGATAGTCCTCGATTTGCATCCTCCAGAAACTAAAATCAGTTCTATCAAAGCGATCGATCTTCACTTTTCCTTCATCCAAAGCCATCGTTGGAGAATTCCGAACTCACCCTCTGAAACCAGTTGTTGTGGAATCGTCGGGAGTCGCAACGACAGAAACGAGAAACGAAAGAAGAATGCAGAAAGAAAATAGACACGGGACACAAAAATTTACGTGGTTCGGGAATAACCCTACGTCCACGGAGAGGCAGAACTTCACTAATTCGGGAGCACAAAATTACAGAGTTTTCTCAGTAGTAAACCTAGCCCGAAAATGGGCTATAAAATGGAGAAGACGATCACTGTTCCGAAAAGTAAGTCCGCGTTGCTACAGTGAACGACGACCACCTTTGTCAAAAGTGCTACAGTGGCTGCCGGCTGGAAGTCAAAAGTGCTACAGGACTGTTGACTCTGAAGTCCGCACTGCTACAGTGTCGGTCGGTGTCGGTCGGTCAGCTCCGCTACAGTGGTCAGAGATGTTACAATGCCCAAAAAAATTGGGTCGGGGGCCTTCGGCCCCCAGACCCCCGAAGCAGGAGCGCCTTGCCCCCTGCAACCCCCAACGAGCTCACCACGGAGCTCGACCCGCGACAGTTGCAGGCCACAAGCATTCGGCCCAACCGGATCGGGCTACACCAATCCAACATTACCTGGGTACCTAACACTGCCCCACCCTTGAGAATCACCTTGTCCTCAAGGTGAGGCATATAGTGATGTTTAGGTGTAGGCGGTGTTCGTGCCCCTTTTCTGCATGCAGATTATCCACGCAATCAACCATATATTCCTTCCTGGTTGATGGTCCGTCTGTAGAAAGACTGGCAGTGGTTTGCGATGTTTCGCCTTCCGGTGGGAAGGTTCGTGAGCCGCCGTGGTCGATCTACAGCTCTTAGTCGTCCCCACCAAAATCAATTTTGGCCAGTCCAGATTATTAATGCGGTCCAGTGCCCTCAAATTAGCCATACTGAGAGTAATTTGGCCATGTGTCCTGCTGTTGGACTGCCAATCCCGCCTAAGTATGCCTAGGGAACGGTAATAGATGTTTCGTGGATGTCAGGTTAGGAATGTAGTTGAGCGAATTTTTCGTCACCCCCATGGCGCATTTCTGCACCTCCACAGTACCAGACGCCACCAACGGTGCCACTGCTTCAAGCTGCCCCTTGCTCGCAATATCTAATAGAGGGGTGCATATGTGCCGCCCGTCCCCCTGCAATGCCCTCGCCTCCTGAAGGCGTAGTTCCCCAACTGCCAGATGTCCCACTCCGTAGTCTGATGTCATTATGATTTTTGGTGGTTGCATGTCACTAGTGGTAATCGTCAGCTCCGCGAAAGGATTCTAAAACTTTGTATCATGGAATCAGTCTAGTAATTCTCCTTTAAACATTGACCATGACACAGCTGGGTAGACTTCCAGCATCACATTAAACCAGTAAGTCGTGACTCCCGCCACCATAGATACCTGAGCAAGGAAAATCTTTGATTCCTTCGGGGTCTGGTGGGTATAGAAATACCATTCTGCTTGTGTGATCCAGCCCCTAGGATCCTTCCCATCGAACAACGACAACTCCTTCGGGACCAGGGATTGTTGTTTGTCGTCCAGAAGCGGTTTCTTCCCCAAACGACGTATTGTTGCGGTGAAATATTTACGAAATTGCGCCTGCTCTAGCATTTCTTACTCCCAGCATTGTTGGCGCTGCTTTAAGGTTTCAACCGTCGTGATTATCGCCCCAACCAATGAAGTCAAGCTTTGCAACGCAGCTTCCACAAGCCCCATGCGGTGTTCTGTGGTGTTTAACCGCACCTCCATCGAAATCAGTTCCCCTCTGTCGACAGAAGTCGCGCCCCCTTCCTGGAGAAAAAACTTTCTGGTGTGTGTAGCGCCTGCTGCGAAACTGGAGGCGCCGCTCTCTCTGTTTATTTTCATTCTTTCTTTTTTTTGGGTTTTTTTTTTGCGTTGCTTTGAGACTACGCTGCGATACCTGAACAAAAAAAAATATGGAGTCCGCCTCCTCCCGCGCGACGGAAGATCTCAGGCGCGTTCCTCACTTGCACGAGCGGATCTCGAAGCACGCTCAACTCATGCGTGAGCAGAAGGTCGAGCGCCGCCGGGAAAGCGAGTCGCACATCGTGTGAAGTCGTCGCCACTGCTGCGTCCCCGAGGTCGTCAGTGGTGGATGACGAGCCGACGAGTAGCAGTGCGCCGGGAGATAAGTCGTTCGACAGGACGACGTTGCCTGTGCGAAAGAGAAGACCCACGGTTGCCTTCTACAGGAGAGGAGATTTGTTGTTGTTTTTTTCCGGTAGTCTTCGTAAAAAAAAATCACAGCACTCCGCAGTATTGGCCCGCCTCAGCCGATCGAGAGGAAACTCGTGCAAGAGCATCGCGTCGGTTGCGGGACACCTTTGGTCGCCAACTGGTTTTGCGCGACTCCTCTCGTGCGCGGTGCGTCGGGTGCCAGCGAACAGGCGGAGCGCAGCAGCTGTGCGCGTGAAAAGCCTCAAGCCACCCGTACTGGAACTGTAGCGGGTAGCGCACGTTCCCTCAGTGCGCCTGCTGCTGAAGATGAAGCCAACAATGGAAAGATGATGCGAACCAGAAAGAACGGAGTCTGTGTGAGAAGAGGAGCGGGGAACAAGGCAGGTCGGACCAAATGATAGAAACCCAACACCAGCTACTTGTATATTGGAGAAGAATCGGGAATTAAAGAGGATAAGAGTAGGAGGAGAAGAAATAAATCGAGAGGTATGCAAGCACTCCTGCCCAAGCCAACAATGGTCGACGTCTTAAGCTCACGAACTAACCAACTGATTCCCCCTTCCCTTTCCCCACTCCTCCAACCCTCTATATATCAGTATTCCCTAACAAAACGTGCCCCCCCTAATTATTCCCCAGCATATTCCCCTAACCACCCAGGCAGAAGCCACTAACCTGGGTACCTAACACATTCTCATCACATGTCAATTCACTTCAATAAATCACCCATTTATTGAAATCACCATTTAATCGTTTTCCATGCCAAACAATATTTCAATAAAACATCTTTATTGAAAACCATTTTCATCAACTATTTTCACAAATCAATCCCAGCAACCCATTTTAAAATCCACAACAAGAGCATTTCACCACAAAGCCCCCTTTTTCCCAAAAATCCCCAAAACATCACCAAGGGATTTCCAACCAATTTCGCACATCAAAAACACAATTAATTTTAAGCAAAACAAATTAATTGTAACCAAGTTTCAAGTTCTAGCAAAGTGGAGTCGAGAGAGAAGCCGTCTACCTTTAGGGTTCCGGCGAATTCAACCCACAAGCAATCCCACCCCAATCTGGGAAAACGCACCACCGAAACCTCTCTAGATCCCCTTTCCTAACATCCACAAGTCTTGAAATCAACACCCAAGGCAACCACAACCCTAAATCTTCACACAACGGGTGTAGATATAGAAAACCGAGAGATGGAGATGTGGATCTAGAGGAAACCACAAAGAACCACGAGAGGAGACTTACCCGAGAAGAACCATCTTCAATCCACCAAGAAACCCCTTCGATTTGCTTCCAAACCATGTGGGTGAGCACCTCCAACCCTTGAGAACCCAAAATCCCGAGTGAGGCTCGAGTGGGAGAGAGTTTGGAGTGAAAATAGGTCAAGTCCGAGGGAGCTCGGATTTAAAAACCCTACTTTTAAGTTGCCGCACGATTAGCCCGCACGGTTTGGCAAACCGTACGCTAACCGTGCGCAAGCCACTGCCTCGAGAGAGGGGGTCCGCACGGTTGTCTCGCATGGTTTAGCAAACCGTGCGCAAATCATGTGAAATCCACTGTCTCCCCCAGCACAGTTTTCTGGAGAACCCGCACGGTTTTCCCTAACCGTGCTCAAACCGTGCGCTCTTAGAAAAGCCTCCAAACTTATTCAAAACCATTCCAAACTCTCTCAACCTCTTCGCAACTCATCCCAAGCACTTTAAACACATAAAAAGGCATAAACAAATGCTACATACCACAAACTGGGGGTGCTACATTCTCCCCACCATTGGACTTTCCGTCCTCAGAAAGTAGGAAACCATCGCTTTGCCAAAAGAGCTCAGGTCATTGCTCGGTCATCTCTTTCTCCCGTTCTCAAGTCTCCTCTTGAATCTGACCATATTTCCACAAAACACGAACTAAACCGATGTTTTTACCACGCAAGACTTTCTCTTGCCTATCCATAATCCGCACTGGCACGTGCACCAAAGAAGCATCCGGTTCTAGCTTAACATGGTCCCGACGAATAACATGGTCACGATCCGGCTGATACTTTTTCAACTGTGACACATGAAACACATTGTGACCGCACTAAACTATGGTGGAAAAGCCAAACGATAAACCACCTCTCCAATCCGCTCAAGTATCTCAAAAGTCCCAATATACCTTAGAGATAACTTACCCTGCTTCTCAAACCAACGATGTCCCAACCTAGGAGAGATTCTCAAAAACACATGATCACCCACCTCGAACGACAACGGTTGTCGACGATGGTCCGCATACGATTTCTGACGACTTGTCGTCTTCATCCTCTTCCTGATCAACTTGATATTTTCCATAGTCTCTTGGACAAGGCTCGGTCCGATCATCGAAGTCTCGCCAGTTTCCACCCAACATAGTGGAGAACGACACAGGCGCCCATACAAAGCCTCAAACAAAGCCATATGTATTGAAGCCTGATAACTGTTATTATAGGAGAACTCCACCAACGGTAAGTGCTTCTCCCATGAACCAGCAAAATCCATCACACAAGCCCTTAACATATCCTCCAAGGTTTGTATCGTCCTCTCGGATTGACCATCCGTCTGAGGATGATACGCCGTGCTCATAGTCAACTGTGCTCCAAGGGATTGCTGCAAGGATTTTCGGAAACGAGATGTGAACCTCAGATCTTTATCTGATACAATCAAAACTAGAACGCCATGCCACTTTACCACCTCCCGGATATAGATTTTGGACAGATCCGCCACCATATAAGATTCACGAATAGGGATGAAATGGGCCGATTTTGTGAGCTGATCCACAATCACCCATATGGCATCGTGTTTCCTGACCGTTCTCGGGAGACCCGTCACAAAATTTATTACTATCTGCTCTCATTTCCACACTGGGATAGGTAAAGACTGCAACATATCTGCTGGCCGTTAATGCTCTGCCTTAACTTGCTGATAAGTCAAGCATCTCGAGACAAATCCGGCCACATCCCTTTTCATATCAGCCCACCAAAACGGCGCTTTCAACACCTTGTACATCTTCTGAATTCCAGGATGAACAGCCCACCTGGAATGATGATAAGCCCTGAGAAGTTCGTCCTGACAAGCCACTGGTACCACCATCCGATTCTGAAAACACAAGACTGAATTCTCATTCAGTTCTCAGTTCTCAATGGTCCCCCCACCATTGAGTTTCGACCTCATCATCATACACTCGGAATCAGATGTTTGTGCCTCTTTAACCAAACCAGCCAAGTCATGAACCAACGAAACTAGAAAGAAGACCGCTCTGTCACCCCGGTCCTCACATTCCAACCGCATGTCGGCTATGACCGATATCAACTGCCACTGATCAGATGCTTGTTTCACCACTTGAGCATATGATTTCCTACTTAATGCATCCGCCACCGAATTTCCCTTACCTGGTGTGTACATTAAGTCGAAATCAAACATCTGGAGATATTTCATCCATCTCCTTTGCTTCAGGTTCAAATCTCTTTGTGAGAAGATATGCTTTAAGCTCTTGTGATTGGTAAACACTGTAAATTTCTCACCAAATAGATAATGACACCACAGTTTTAAAGCATGAACCACTGCTGCCAACTCCAAATCATCTGTTGGGTAGTTCTTCTCATGCAACCTCAACTGTCGCGAGCCATATGCAACCACATGATCCCCCTGCATGAGAGCACAACCCAACCCTGACCCCGATGCGTCATAATACACCACGTACGCTTTCCCTGATTCTGGAAAAACCAAGATTGGTGCTGATGTAAGGCGACCCTTTAACTCTTCAAAGCATTTCTGGCACTGCTCATCCCATTGAAATGGGATATTCTTCCTTGTAAAAGTTGTCATCGGCGAAGTCAATCGTGAGAAATCATGAACAAAACGTCGATAATACCCAGCTAGACCAAGGAAGCTTCGTATCTCAAAAACGTTCTTTGGCGGTTGTCATGAGATAACAACCTCTATCTTTTCCGGATCAACTGAAACACCCCTCAGAAATAACATGGCCAAGGAAACGAACCTCTTGTATCCAAAAGTCACACTATGACAATTTAGCATACAACTGATGATCCCTCAAGATCCCCAACAATATCGTCAAGTGTTGCTCATGCTCTACCCTTGTCCTCGAATACACCAGTATATCATCCACAAATATCACCACAAAAGAATCCAGATATCTATGAAATATCTGATTCATCAATGCCATGAACACCGCTGGTGCATTCGTTAGACCAAAGGGCATTACCACATACTCGTAATGGTTATATCTACTTCTGAGAGCTGTTTTCGGAATATCCTTCTTCCTCACCCGCAATTGGTGATACCCTAACCTCAAGTTAATCTTTGAGAACCACTGAGCTCCCCTCAACTGGTCAAACAAATCATCAATACGTGGAAGTGGATATCTGTTCTTTATCGTAACCTGATTAAGTCTACGATAATCAACACAGAGCCGCAAGGTTCCATCCGCCTTTTTTAACAAACAAAATCGACCCTGCCCACGGAGACATGTTAGGTCGGATGAACCCTTTATTTTCTAACTCTTCCAACTGCACCTTTAATTCCCGTTGTTTTGCTGGTGCCCTTCAGTAAGACAGAAGTGAGATAGGACTGGTCCCCGAAAGAAGATCAATCGTAAACTCCACTTCTCTCATGGGTGGAAACCCTGAGAATTTTTCAGAAAATACATCCATAAATTGATCCACAACTGCCGGAAGAACACTCTTCTCAACACCTTCCACCGATGCCAACGACGAGGCCTCTAACTGATACGAGATCATACCAACAGTTGGTGTCAACAAATTTGTTGCACCCAGCTTTGCACTCTTCTCCCCTCTAAAGAGATGTCTAACGTCATCCTCCGTCACAAAACTAATCGTTCACGCATAGCAATCGATGTGGGCCTTAAACATTGTCAACCAATCCATTCTCAGAATTATATCATAAGCATCCATCTTAAGCACTGAGAAATCTCACATCAATTTAATGTCGTCCACAACTAAACAACAGCCTTGACATAGAAAGGCTCGACACTCTCTTTGACCCAGAGGAGTTTGTAGTTTCAAAACAGAAGGCATCATTTCCAGGTGTAAACCTAACAAATCAACGATGCGAGAATCCATAAAAGAATGTGAAGCACCCGTATCAAACAAAGCTTGCATCAACGTTGAATTTAAAAGAACTGTACCTCGCACCATGGATGGTCCCGACTGATCATCCACCACCGCCTGCTCAGCTCCAAACAACTGCTTACTTGCCACACTCTGCTCCTTATTACTCTGCTAAGGCATCGTGGTATTCCAAGAATCACCATGACCCACTTTACTCTGCTGCCGAGGGGTATGCTGCTGCCCCCGTCCCATCGAGGCATAAGACCCCTGCGACCCCTGAGGAGTGTCACGGACACCCGACCTCAGAGCATTCCGACAATAACGCTGCAGATGCCCCATCTGCTTACAATTATGACATGCTCGAGGTTGTGTCGTACAATCCCGCTTGATGTGCCCCGTAGAGCCACACTGAAAACATCCCAGCTTGCTCTGAGGCTTCGGAGGAAGATTCGCTGATCCTGCTGTCGGATTCTGAGTCGTACTCCCACCCTGGAAATAAGTGTCCCTCTTCCGCTTGAACCCAACGTTCGAGTTCCCACTATTTCCCATGGGTACCAACATACTTCCCCCACCTATAGCCCCCACAAAATCCCGCTCAGCCACCATAGCTCGATTCACCATTTCTGTGTAATCATCTATACACAGCACCGCTATCTTGGAACGAATTTCCTAGTTCAACCCAACTTCAAAAATTTGTGCCTTCAACGATGTATTACCCGCCACCTCGGGTGCAAACCGCGCTAAGTTCATAAACTTAGCCGCATATTCCGTCACCGCCATGTTCCCTTACTTCAAACTGAAGAAATTTGTTGTACATTGAATTCTGAACATATGAGGGTAGAATTGTTTATTAAATAATTCCTCAAACCCCTCCCGTGTCACACTTTGGTCCATCCCAGCTTGGCCCGCCAGCTCCCACCACTGAAGGGTAAGATCTTCCAACATATATGTGGCTAACTTCACTTTCAGCTCTGTCGGTGTTCCCAAAAAGTCAAATATCCTATTCATTCTGTTCATTCATGTTTCGGCCCTTTCTGGCTCCAAATAACCCCAAAACATGGGTGAATTCTGCCTTTGAAACTGAACCGCATGATCCATATGTTTAGGTTCATCCACCTTATTCCAACTTTCCACAACTTGAAAAGCTTGCACTATATACTCTGCACTAGCTGCTGGTTCACCTGGGGCTTAGGTGCAACCACATTTTCAGAAGCTTCCTCCAGTCGGTCTCTACGACGCCTACCCGGTGTCATTTCTATCAACACAAAAACAACCATAAGTCTCACTCTCTTAACAAGAAAGGGTATAGAATTTTCAAATGCAATCACATAACAACTATCACAACCAGGTTTTCCACCAGTTCACATTTCACATGTTGCACTATTCCGAAAAATCCACCATGTTTTGAAAATCAACCCATTTTCAAAATACCACAAGTTTCCATGTTTCAAATCCTTCCATTTTGAAACCCAATACATATTTTCAAAATCAACACATTCATATCACACCATAGATCATTATACCTCAATGAAATATGCATCATAGTGAGGAGTCATTTCTACCATGCATGTCATGCTCATCTCATTGGTTACACCCACGACAATGAGATATCCAATGCCTATAAGTGTCTCCAAACACTTATTTACCCAACTCCCTAGTAATTTGAAGTTCATCATAAAAGGGTTAGCTACGTCCTTTTATGTTATACATTCCAAGTTCCGACAATCCCACATCTTGCTACCATCCCAACTCAAGGAATAGGCCAAGAACGAATGTCAAGACCAAAACCAACGATCAACACCAAGGATCGAACAACTGCTCTCACTTGAAAGCCAAGGACCGAACAAACTGATACCACTTGTAACATCCTGACCCATCTCATTGGCTTGAGAGGGCGGAGGAATGCTACTTGGCCTTAAGCGATATTCTCAAGGCGCCAAAGGCTGGCAATAAATGTCGAGGGCTTCGAGAATAAATTGAGGAACGATTTGCCCTTGAGATACAACCAACCAACCAAACAATCCACTAACAACAAACTATATGATGCATTAAAACAAAACAATCAAACTCATTCATTACCATAAGACAACCAACAATTCCATAATAATTCCCAAGAACCAATACAACCAAACACACTAAACCATATTAGAGTACCAAGCGGAAGACTACAACAAGACTCCAACAGAACTAGGACATCATCCATAGCTCCACACCAAGCTCCATGCTCCAAGCACCACAACATCACCAAAGCATCATGCCGAACCGCTAGCAAAATGAGATGCTTTACTCTTACCTGTGTCCCGGAACACAACATCTATAAAAGCATCAAAGTGTCAAAACAGGGGTGAGTAATAATACTCAGTAGGTTTTCCCCAAATGACTTCCCTACACACGCCACTAGGATAAAACCGTTAGCACATTTATATAAAACAGTTTATATAAAACATTCAATAGTGCAACAACTTATAACAAGCCAAAGACTCCTTATCAAGCCATTTCCACCCAAATGCCCACAACACATAGGAAATCCAAACAACCATGCCACAAGCCAATTCACCATTCCACATTAGCACAACAAATTCCATCTTGCAAACAACACACAACAAGGCAACCAAAACGGTGGAGCTTCCATCCAACCCGTTCACCCATTCCCAACTAGTGGTACTTTCTACCCACTTATCCTTTGATGGTGGCTCTTTCGTCCACTATCCATCCCCTTATTATAGTGGTACTTTCCACCCACTTCCACACAATCCACACAAGCCATAACACCTAATCAACCGATAAGGACAAAGCACCAAGGCCGCACAAAAGCACATCATCATTCCCATTACATTCCAATTCACTTCAATAAATCACTCATTTATTGAAATCACCATTTAATCGTTTTCCACGCCAAACAATATTTCAATAAAACAACATCTTTATTGAAAACCATTTTCATCAACCATTTTCACAAATCAATTCCAGCAACTCATTTTAAAATCTCCATTTTAAAATCCACAATAAGAGCATTTCACCACAAAGCCCCATTTTTCCCAAAAATCTCCAAAACATCACAAAGGGATTTCCAACCAATTTCGCACATCAAAAACACAATTAATTTTAAGCAAAACAAATTAATTGTAACCAAGTTTCAAGTTCTAACAAAGTGGAGTTGAGAGAGAAGTCACCTACCTTTAAGGTTCCGACGAATTCAACCCACAAGCAACCGCACCCCAATCTGGGCAAACGCACCACCGAAACCGCTCTAGATCCCCTTCTCTAACATCCACAAGCCTTGAAATCAACACCCAAGGCAACCACAACCCTAAATCTACACACAACGAGTGTAGATCTAGAAAACCGAGAGAGATGGAGATGTAGATCTAGAGGAAACCACAAAGAACCACAAGAGGAGACTTACCCGAGAAGAACCGCCTTCAATCCACCAAGAAACCCCTTCGATTTGCTTCCAAAACGTGTGGGAGAGCACCCCCAACCTTTGAGAACCCAAAATCCCAAGTGAGGCTCGAGTGGGAGAGAGTTTGGAGTGAAAATAGGTCAAGCCCGAGGGAGCATGGATTTAAAAACCCTACTTTTAAGTGGCCGCACGGTTTGGCAAACCCTGCGTTAACTATGTACAAGACACTGCCTCGAGAGAGAGGGGTCCGCACGATTGCCTCGCACGGTTTGGCAAACCGTGCGCAGGCCGTGCGAAGCCCACTGTCTCCCCCTGCACGGTTTCCTAGAAAACCTGTACGGTTTTCCCTAACCGTGCTCAAACCGTACTCCCTTAAAAAAGCCTTCAAACTTAGTCAAAACCATTCCAAGCTCTTCCAACCTCTTTCCAACTCATCACAAGCACTTTAAACACATAAAAAGGCATAAACAAATGCTACATACCTCAAACCGGGGGTACTATACTCATGAACTCCATCTTTCGTGAGTTCCTAGACCGATTTGTGGTGGTATTCATAAACGACATCCTTGTACATTTTTGCGTCTGCTGAGGAGCATGCAAAACATTTGAGAACCGTTATGAAGGTTTTTCGACGTCTTCAGCTATTTGGGAAGTTGTCGAATTGTAAATTCTAGGCCTGTGAGGTGCACTTCTTGGGACATGTTGTGTCTCGGTGAACAGTAGTCGTGAATCTTTCGAAGATTGAGGCAATTGTTTCGTGGGTAGCCCCTAAAAATGTTGCGGAGGTTCAGAGTTTTCTTGGTCTTCCTAGCTATTACGGGAGATTCGTGTCCGACTTCTTTCATATTGCGACTCCTCTGATAGCCTTAACCAAGAAAGATCGAGCTTTTATATAGACTGACCGATGTCTGGCTGCTTTTGAGTATTTGAAGAAGAAGTTGGTCGATGTTCATGTTCTTCGTTTTCCTGAGGAAGGTGTTATGTTTGAAGTTTATTGCAACGCTTCGCGTCTTAGCTTGGGTTGTGTTTTGATGTAACAAAGAGGTTATCTCTTATGTGTCTCGGCGGTTACGGTCTCACGAGTGTAAACTGTAACGACCCAAAGTTTCATTAATGGAAATCCCTCTTGATCTAATTAAATGTCTCTTTATGTTTATATAAAATGTCAACTTCATTGGTTTTATATTAAGAATTTTGACCGTTGCTAATATAGTCGTTGAACAGTGATCACATAATTAGTATAAATATAAGACTTTAACAAATCCAATTTACTCAGACAAAAGAAGCGATGGTCTCATCCAGTAGAACTGCCTCATACGAAGCCCATTTGTCGGAGCTCGGAAAAGAGGTGGCATCCTTGGGCTTCGCTCTTGACCAAGCCCAAGCTGAGCTTCACCATGTCAAGCTTGAACGGGACCGTCTACGGGAAAAGTGGAAGTTGATAGAGATTACCACTCGAGCGATGTTATCCGAGCCACCCCAAGAGTCTGTCATCATCGCACACCTTACTCTTAGGTCTTATGCGGCTGTTTTAAGGGGTTATGTAACAAATAAATGGTACTATATTCATGTACATTATTTTTGTATATAATAATGAATATAATTTAGTCATTATTGATACATTGTAAATAGTTTTTAAAGTACAAATAGTGTTTTTAGTTATTATTTAATTAAGAATTCAATTTTATTAAATTAAGGGATTTTTGAATTAAATAATATTTTAATAAAATATTATTATTATTATTAAATTAATTTTTATTAAATAAAAATGATCTTATAATTTTATGAATGCAATTATAATTTTTATTAAGGTTTGAAAGCCATTTCTGTCAAAACCCGTGAATTTTCGATAAATGTCGGTTTTTATTTTAAAAGTGAAAATTAACATATTTAGAAAATTATTTATATAAAATAAATGTTATTTCTGGAATCAGGACGTCGAAATTATCCAACGGTGAATTTTTCATAATTTTCTGAGACAGTCAAATTTTTGGGTAAAAATTAAATACCGTTTAAATATATAATGTGTTTTATGACATCATAATGACCCAATAGTGATGTAATGAAATACTATAATCTTTATGTTCGGCCAATATATGTTTTACCATTAAAATAATGTGATTTTGGGTTTGTTTGACTTACTTTTCAAAGCATTAATGGACCCCTCAAGACTTATTAAACACCTTGTCTTTTTAAATTAATTTCCATGGGAGTGTGACTCACCTCCACATAAGCAACCCTAATATTTTAAGAAGTTCGGACTTTGGCCTTATAAAATATTGTTTTCCTCTTCCCTTTGCCAAAAACCATGGGCAAAAACCATGGGATGGTTTGTGGTTTGGATTAATTTAATGTAAGGGGTCCCAAACCTAAATAATAAAGAATTCTCTCACCTTTCCTATATAAACCCACCCAAGCTCCAACTTCCTCCTCACTCAAAACCTTTGGAGTTCGTCCAACCTCTGCCCTACTCTCTCTAGAATCCTCCCAAGGTGCCCCAAGCTCCCAAGAAGTCTCTCACAAGCCTCTCTCTAGCCTTTGGAAGCATACTTCCAAGTAAGGGTTTTTTCTTTCTTTCTCATTTTTGTCCAATTTTCTTTAAGTTGTTTTGCCTTTTAATTTCAATTATGAATGTTGGGGTATGGTTTCGCACCTCCCTCATACTGCCCTCTTTATGTTTGAATGATGGGAGACCCCTTTCTCTCTCATTAAATGTCTCCCATGTACACCCGTTACTATGCCGAAATTCCGAAAGGAACTTCTCTCTCCTCTTTTACATTCAAGCAATACTTTTGTATCATGAATCTAAATTCCATTAAAATTGTTGGGACATGTATCTATATGACCTCCTTACTGTCCATTACATTTAGATATGATGAGGAATCTCTTTCTCTCTCATCAACCTTTTTTTATGAATTCTTATGTCACGCCGTTACGCTGCCGAAATCGCACCGATTTTCTAAGCCAATGCCATTGTGTAGTGAATACCATGCCTATTTCTCCATCAAGGGTATTCACCTTTATGCACATTTACTTGTTGATTATAAAGTTTCATGTATGAATTCCACATTCCTTTATCGTGGAATAAATGATTATGTTTTATGAATCCATGTTTTATGATCCATGTGCCACACTTATGCATGAAATGAAATGTTTAAGAAGGGTGCGCCCTTATAGTGCTCTAATGCATTGTGTAAAGTATAGTATCATGATACGTCATGTGCAATGAGTGTTGACTCATGCTAATTCAAGTGCACCGAGGGTTTACTCGTGCTTCATGTGCAATGAGGATTTACTCATGCTCCATGTGCAATGAGTCTTGGCTCATGCTAATTCCATGTTAAGTGTTGTTGCCACATTTCCATGTTATGATTACCATACTTTATCATGTCTTTATGTTCATGTTTCTTTTATGCTCTATTGATATGCCTATTGTCTAACATGTATTGTTCTCCTCATGTTATTCCATGTGTACTCCCTTACTGGGCTTTATAGCTCACCCTTTTTTTATGCATGTACTCAGGTTATCCCATGCAATGCTAAGTACGAGGGAATGTAGTGGTCATGTAAAGGAAGTTTTCAATAAAGATGTTGTATTTTAATGTTTTAAGTTTTTATGTAATGATCCTAAGCCCCAAAGACACTAAACCTCTCAATCTTCTTGTTGTATCAAGTGAAGTTTTATGTAATAAATCATGTTTAAGTTTGTAATAAAAGCACGGTTGTCATAGTTGGTATCAGAGGATAGGTTTAGTTATTTTTGGGATTAGGAAACCCTAGTAAAGCCTTAGATACAAGACTAAGTATAATAAAAACATCTCTAAGTTTTGGTAAGTACTGAGTAAGTGGTTTATCAAACAAATACATCCCTGTCTGGATACGAGCAGGTAGAGGCGACTCTGGCACAGATGTATCCTAGAGGTAAAACCCAAAAACACTGCTTTGAGCTAGACTCGAACGGGAACTGGTGCACGACAACGGGTCTTGCTGCACTCTTGGTTACGACACTCCCGGGGGATATGTTTTGATAAATTCACAAGCTTAGTATGAACCCTTATTAAGGGAATTAAAAAAAATGCCCCTAAGAATATATGTTATAAAGTAGATCATGAAAAGCCTAGATTGAAGCCTATAGACTCATGAGTTAAGGAAATAAAAGTTTATTTATAAGTCATCAACTTTTGTCTTCGGATTACCCTTTATGTGTTACCCCTAACTTTCCTTTTATTCCAGCCAATGGTCGGTAATAGGAGGACTCGGGCTAACAACCGTTGTGAAGATCAGTGTGATGATTGTACTAATGAGATGCCCAATCCAATGGGAGCGGGAATCGCGAACTTTGTCACGCTTCTCTCTCAGCTAACTCAAGTTTTGAATAGAAACACGGGTCAAGAGGAACGTTTAACCCCCCCTAAGAAAGAACAAGTCGCTATCGAGAGTTTCATGAGACAAAGGCCTCCTACTTTTAGTGGATCATCCGATCCCACGATCGCTGAACAATGGATCAATTCCATTGAAAAGATCTTCTCCATCCTTCAATGTTCTGAACAAGAGAAGGTTCTCCTGGCGGTTTATCGTATGGAGGGTGAAGCTGATCAATGGTTGACGTTGATCAAAAATACGAAGCCTGAGGAGGAGATCGAGGCGTTGGAATGGAAGGATTTCCGGAAGATGTTTTTCGATAAATATTTTCCGCACACCCTCCGGCTTAAGATGGAAAGGAACTTCCTTTCCCTCAAGCAAAAAGATGAAGAATCTGTTGGAGCGTACGAGGCAAACTTCACAAGGCTTGCACGATACGCTTCCGGCTTTGTCATTACCCCCGAATGCAAGGTTGACCGCTTTTTTGGTGGGCTGAAGCCTAGCTTGTGGAAAGCATTAGCGATCCGTGACTTCGAGAGCTATGAGGAAATTGTCCGATGTGCCCTCAAGGTCGAAATGGAAATCGTGGAATCACAGGGGTATCATGGGGACAAGAAGCGTAAGGTGGACTTCAATGCTGGTGGTCCGATGGATAAATCCAACGGTGCTAAGAAGATCCAGCACCCCACTTGCCAAAAGTGCGGAAAGAAGCACCCTGAAAATTGCCTTAAGGGGACGAGAAAATGCTTCAGGTGTGGAAGAGAATGACACCTAGCTGTTAACTATCGGCAAGAAAGACCCACAGCTGCGACAGAGGAGAGGAACGCTCTGTTCGAACCTCAACGCGTTGTTCAATGCTACAAATGCAAAGAACCGGGTCATTTTGCAAATCAGTGCCCTAATCCAAGGGTTTTCGGAGGCAACCAACAACCTCCAAGGCAGCAAGGAAGAGCTTTTTTCATCACTTCTGCCGAAGTGAACCCCGACAACGAAGTGGTGACAGGTACGCTAGTTATTCATTCAAGAATAGCGAACGTACTTTTTGATTCAGGTTCTACGCATTCTTTTATATCTCGAAAGTTTAGTTTAACAATCCCAGCACCACCACAAATCATGGAAGTGAAGATGTCGGTGAGTATTGCAAATGGGGCAATCATTGCATCCCATGAGTATAAGTCCTCCCCTGTTATAATATGTGGATTGAATTTCCCGACGAACCTCGTCATACTCCCTCTGGTGGAATTTGATGCAATTCTTGGCATGGATTGACTTTCTTTATATAGAGCCAACATAAATTGTCGGGAGAGGGAAATCACACTCCATATGGAGAATCGACCCCCGATTCTTTACAAGTGTCGGGAGGAAGATGAATCTCCTTTAGCTCCATCATCTCAAGCATGGATATTACTGCCCTATAAGCACGCGTATCTGGCTCAGATGATTGAGTCCAAAGAAGAAACCATCCTTGAAGAAATGCCTATTGTGAGGGAATTCGCGGAAGTGTTTCCCGAGGAACTGTCTGGTCTTCCTCCTAGAAAAGATGTTGAGTTCTCAATTGAACTTATACCCGGGGCATTACCAATATCCAAGACTCCATATAGAATGGTTGTTGTGAAGCTTGAAGAGCTGAAGAAACAACTACAGGAGAATCTGGATAAAGGGTTTATACGCCCAAGTGCTTCACCATGGGGTGCACCAGTCCTCTTCGTCAAGAAGAAGGATGGGTCAATGCGGCTTTGCATCGATTATCGTGAACTTAACAAAATCACGATAAAAAACAAGTATCTTCTCCCACGAATTGATGACTTGTTCGATCAGCTGCGTGGAGCACAATACTTCTCCAAGGTGGACTTGCGGTCGGGATATTATCAAGTAAGGGTGAAGAAAGAAGATATCCCCAATACTGCTTTTCGCACAAGATACGGGCACTATAAATTCATAGTAATGCCTTTCGGACTCACTAATGCTCCAGCAATCTTCATGGACATAATGAATAGAGTCTTTAGAGATTACCTAGACAAATTTGTGGTAGTCTTTATAGATGATATTCTAATATACTCCAAAACCAAGGAGGATCATGAGGAGTATTTAAGAACTGTACTAGAGACTTTGCGCAAGGAGAAGCTCTATGAAAAGTACAGCAAGTGTGAGTTCTGGTTGAAGGAGGTCTCATTCTTGGGTCATATCATCACAAGCAATGGGATATCTGTGGACCCCTCTAAAACAGATGCAATTGAGGGATGGCCGAGGCCAACATCGGTAACGGATATCCATAGCTTCTTGGGGTTAGCTGGATATTATCGATGATTTGTGAGGAATTTCTCACGATTGTCCAACCCTCTTACCAAGCTAACTCGGAAGGGAGTAAAGTTTGCTTGGAGTAGCTTCAAGGAGTAGAAAAGAAGGCTTATCACTGCGCCCGTGCTCACTTTACCCACAAGTGGGGAACTTTTTGTGGTATTCAGTGATGATTCGAAGAAGGGATTAGGTTGTGTGCTGATGCAGAATGATAAAGTGATATCCTATGCCTCAAGGTAGTTGAAAATCCATGAGCGAAACTATCCAACGCATGATCTGGAGTTGGCGGCGGTGATCTTTGCCTTGAAAATCTGGCGGCATTATCTTTATGGAGAGAAATGTGAGATATATACGGACCACAAAAGTCTTAAATATATATTCACACAAAAAGAGCTTAATATGCACCAGAGAAGATGGATAGAGCTCATCAAGGATTATGACTGTTCAATACATTACCACCCTGGGAAAGCGAACAAGGTGGCTGATGCCCTAAGTAGAAAGGATCCAGCGATTCTATCAATGATGAAAATTGAGAAGGATCCAATCTTCTTAGACTTGATGAAGATGGACATGAGAATCATAAAGAAGGGAACATCATCAATTCTTTCACAAATGATTGCTCAACCGTCTCTTTTGGAAAGGTTAAAGGATGCTCAAAAGGATGATGTGGGAATTCAGGAAAAAGTGGAAGCTATCAAAAAGGGAAAATCCTTGGAGTTTAATGTTAATGAAGAAGGAATCGTGCGGTTTGGGAAAAGACTATGTGTTCCATCGAGTCCGGAGCTGAAGAAGGAACTTTTGGATGATACACATAGTTCAAATTTCTCTATTCACCCAGGGAGCACAAAGATGTATCGAGATCTCCGAGAAAACTTTTGGTGGGATAATATGAAGAAGGAGATCGCTGAATATATATCAAAGTGCCTGGAGTGTCAGCAAGTGAAGGCAGAGAGGCAGAAGTCTAAGGGGATGATGCAACCATTGCCCATACCAGAATGGAAATGGGAGAACATCATCATGGACTTTGTCACCGGACTTCCAAGGACATTCAAAGGCAACAATGCAATCTGGGTTGTTGTGGATCGTCTTACAAAGACTGCACACTTCATTGCTATTCGGGAGGATTTCTCTTTGGATCAACTGGCACGGATATATATCAGGGAAGTGGTAAGGTTGCATGGAGTACCACTATCTATTGTGTCTGACCGAGATCCAAGATTCACCTCTAAGTTTTGGAAGAGTCTTCAACATGCTATGAATACTGAACTGAACTTCAGTACGACCTATCATCCTCAAACTGATGGTCAATCCGAGCGAACTATCCAAACACTTGAGGACATGTTGAGAGCATGCTTAATGGACTTTAAAGGAGGATGGGATCAACATCTTCCTCTAGTTGAGTTCTCTTATAACAATAGTTTCCACTCAAGCATCCAAATGGCACCATATGAAGCCCTATATGGGAAAAGGTGCAGAACACCGGCATGTTGGGATGAGGTCGGTGAACGTAAGCTGCTTGGACCAGAAATGGTCGAGGAAATGGTGGAGAATGTGAAAACCATTCAGCACCATATCAAGGCAGCCCAGAGTCGACAGAAGAGTTATGCAGATAATCGTCGACGAGACCTTGAGTTTAAAGTTGGAGACATGGTGTTTTTACGCATATCTCCGTGGAAAAAGGTCATGAGGTTTGGAAAGAAAGGGAAGTTAAGTCCAAGGTACATCCCTTCGAGATTCTTGATCGTGTTGGGGTTGTGGCCTATCGACTAGCACTTCCACCTACCATGGCCAAAGTGCATGATGTCTTTCATGTATCCCTCTTAAGGAAGTACATACCGGACCCTTCACATGTACTCTCTTCTGAGGTGGTACAATTGGAAGATGATCTTTCTTATGAGGAGCAACCAGTGAAGATCTTAGATCTTAGAGAAAAAGTTCTACGAAATAAGACAATGCCCCTCGTCAAGGTGTTGTGGAGAAACCACAAGTTTGAAAAAGCGACTTGGGAATCGGAGGAAAAGATGAAGCTGAGTTACCCACATCTGTTTTAGTGTGGGAAAAAGAAAATTTCGAGGGCGAAATTTCTTAAGGGGGGAATATTGTAACGACCCAAAGTTTCATTAATGGAAATCTCTCTTGATCTAATTAAATGTCTCTTTATGTTTATATAAAATGTCAACTTCATTGGTTTTATGTTAAGAATTTTGACCGTTGCTAATATAGTCGTTAAACAGTGATCACATGATTAGTATAAATATAGGACTTTAACAAATCCAATTTACTCAGACAAAAGAAGCGATGGCCTCATCCAGTAGAATTGCCCCATAAGAAGCTCATTTTTCGGAGCTCGGAAAAGAGGTGGCATCCTTGGGCTTCGCTCTTGACCAAGCCCAAACTGAGCTTCACCATGTCAAGCTCGAACGGGACCGTCTACGGGAAAAGTGGAAGTTGATAGAGATTACCACTCGAGCGATGTTATCCGAGCCACCCCAAGAGTCAGTCACCATCGCACACCTTACCCTTAGGTTTTATGCGGCTGTTTTAAGGGGTTATGTAACAAATAAATAGTACTATGTTCATGTACATTATTTTTGTATATAATAATGAATATAATTTATAGTCATTATTGATACATTGTAAATAGTTTTTAAAGTACAAATAGTGTTTTTAGTTATTATTTAATTAAGAATTCTATTTTATTAAATTAAGGGATTTTTGAATTAAATAATATTTTAATAAAATATTATTATTATTATTAAATTAATTTTTATTAAATATAAATGATGTTATAATTTTATGAATGCAATTATAATTTTTATTAAGGTTTGAAAGCCATTTCTGTCAAAACCCGTGAATTTTCGATAAATGTCGGTTTTTATTTTAAAAGTGAAAATTAACATATTTAGAAAATTATTTATATAAAATAAATGTTATTTCTGGAATCAGGACGTCGAAATTATCCAATGCTGAATTTTTCATAATTTTCGAAGACAGTCAAATTTTTGGGTAAAAATTAAATACCGTTTAAATATATAATATGTTTTATGACATCATAATGACCCAATAGTGATGTGATAAAATACTATAATCTTTATGTTCAGCCAATATATGTTTTACCATTAAAATAATGTGATTTGGGGTTTGTTTGACTTACTTTTCAAAGCATTAATGGACCCCTCAAGACTTATTAAACACCTTGTCTTTTTAAATTAATTCTCATGGGAGTGTGACTCACCTCCACATAAGCAACCCTAATATTTTAAGAAGTTCGGACTTTGGCCTTATAAAATATTGTTTTACTCTTCCCTTTGCCAAAAACCATGGGCAAAAACCATGGGATGGTTTGTGGTTTGCATTAATTTAATGTAAGGGGTCCCAAACCTAAATAATAAAGAATTCTCTCACCTTTCCTATATAAATCCACCCAAGCTCTCATTTCCTCCTCACTCAAAGCCTTTGGAGTTCGTCCAACCTCTTCCCTACTCTCTCTAGAATCCTCCCAAGGTGCCACAAGCTCCCAAGAAGTCTCTCACAAGCCTCTCTCTAGCCTTTGGAAGCACACTTCCAAGTAAGGGTTTTTTCTTCCTTTCTCATTTTTGTCCAATTTTCTTTAAGTTGTTTTGCCTTTTAATTTCAATTATGAATGTTGGGGTATGGTTTCGCACCTCCCTCATACTGCCCTCTTTATGTTTGAATGATGGGAGACCCCTTTTTCTCTCATTAAATGCCTCCCATGTACACCCGTTACTATGCCGAAATTCCGAAAGGAACTTCTCTCTCCTCTTTTACATTCAAGCAATACTTTTGTATCATGAATCTAAATTCCATTAAAATTGTTGGGACATGTATCTATATGACCTCCTTACTGTCCATTACATTTAGATATGATGAGGAACCCCTTTCTCTCTCATCAACCTTTTTTTATGAATTCTTATGTCACGCCGTTACGCTGCCGAAATCGCACCGATTTTCTAAGCCAATGTCATTGTGTAGTGAATACCATGCCCATTTCTCCATCAAGGGTATTCACCTTTATGCACATTTACTTGTTGATTATAAAGTTTCATGTATGAATTCCACATTCCTTCATCGTGGAATAAATGATTATGTTTTATGAATCCATGTTTTATGATCCATGTGGCACACTTATGCATGAAATGAAATGTTTAAGAAGGGTGCGCCCTTATAGCGCTCCAATGCATTGGGTAAAGTATAGTATCATGATACGTCATGTGCAATGAGTGTTGACTCATGCTAATTCAAGTGCAACGAGGGTTTACTCGTGCTTCATGTGCAATGAGGATTTACTCATGCTCTATGTGCAATGAGTCTTGGCTCATGCTAATTCCATGTTAAGTGTTGTTGCCACATTTCCATGTTATGATTATCATGCTTTATCATGTCTTTATGTTCATGTTTCTTTTATGCTCTATTGATATGCCTATTGTCTAACATGTATTGTTCTCCTCATGTTATTCCATGTGTACTCCCTTACTGGGCTTTATAGCTCACCATTTTTTTATGCATGTACTCAGGTTATCCCATGCAATGCTAAGTACGAGGGAATGTAGTGGTCATGTAAAAGAAGTTTTCAATAAAGATGTTGTATTTTAATGTTTTAAGTTTTTATGTAATGATCCTAAGCCCCAAAGACACTAAACCTCTCAATCTTCTTGTTGTATCAAGTGAAGTTTTATGTAATAAATCATGTTTAAGTTTGTAGTAAAAGCACGGTTGTCATATAAACTACGCCACACGTGATCTTGAGCTTACTGCGGTGGTATTTGCTTTGAAGTTGTGGTGGCATTACCTCATTGGTAAATGTTGTGTGGTCTTCACAGATTACAAGAGTTTGAAGCATATCTTCGCCCAGCGCAATTTATATTTACGACAACAGCGGTGGATGAAATTCTTACAGGACTACGACTTTGAGATTTCCTATACACCGAGGAAAGGGAATGTCATTGCTGACGCGGTGGGTAGGAAGTCGCGTAAAGATGTCGTTTGTGAGTCTAGAGATGCTTGGAGAGTGATGGAGGAACTTTCAGCGATGCACCTTGATATGCAAGCAGTTGATGGTAAAGAGTGTCTATATCAGATGATTGTGCATCATCTTTGGTGCAGAGAGTAGAGGAATCCCGGCTAGGGGATTCTGAGATGGGGGTTTGGTGAGATCGTGATGTCCCTGAGAGATTGTCTAAGGACAATCAACACCGAGTGTTGTATCGGGGGAGGATATTTGTTCCTTTAGCGATGTGTGAGGTGGTTCTCCATGAGTTCCACGGTTCGCCTTTGACAGTACATCTCTGAGTGGCTAAGATGTATTGTGCCCTGAGAGGTCAGTTTTAGTGGTTTGGTATAAAGAGATCGGTTGTAGAGTTTGTATCTCGATGTTCAGTCTTCCAGAAGGTAAATGCTGGACATCGTGTCACCGGTGGGTTGCTTCAACCACTAGATGTTCCCCAGTGGAAGTGGGAAGACATCTCAATGGACTTCGTCGCCGGTTTACCTCGAACTCAGGACGGTTATGATGTCATTTGGGAGATCGTAGACTGTTTGACGAAGTCAGCACACTTCTTTGCGATTAAGAAGTCGGCTCACTGCTTGGTAATCAAGGAGTCGAGTTCAATAGATGCAACAATTATACTATCATCCCAATGTAAAATTTGATGCAAAATGAGGGAAATCACTACATGATCATACAAGGCACTTTTGTCTAACGAATAAGTTTAATTATCCCACTATTTTTAGGCTATATTTTCATTACTTATTAATGTAGTGATTTAATTGATAAATGAACCACATTTCACTTAAAAGGGTATAATATTGAAAATTCTCAAGCATTTTAAAGGAATGTTTAGTTCATGACTACTGCTTAAAAAACACCAATAGTTTAAGTTGATGGAATATTGTGATGCTAACAAAGTCGATTTTCTCATTAATAAAACCACGGAATAATATATATTCTCGATTCCCTCATTAATAAAATTTAATGTTGACACTGGGTAAAGAATTATAACATGCGGTATAAGAGAATTTCTCAAACCGGAGGCATTGTCAGAACTTGAAATATTCACTTCAAATATTTCCCATTGCAATGTGATAATCTGTTAACTATTTTCCTTAACATGAATTCAATCATTTTTCAAAGACAAAAAACTGCTAATATTTATTATCATACACAAATACTAATGCATCTTGGGTCCAATAGTAATTAGTTTGATCGCCACACAAGTGAGGGGGTTCAAATCCAAAGAGAGGCTGGGAAAGGAACTTAGTTGGATCACCACACAATTGAGGGGGTTCAAGCTGTTAATGCTTATTAGTCTCTTAGACAGCTACAATATAAGGATATTTAGAATTTGACACAAAAAAAAAACAGATATATTCTTGCAAAAATTTTATACAATATTCAGTTGCATAACTTCTGTAAGAAGTTATGACAGTTTGACATATATTTCCCAAGTTGAGCAAACAAACAAACAATGTTTGCCCACACACACGTATTTATGTTTGGGCCCATAATTAGGCATCAACATGTATTTTCCCCGATCTCTTTCCTTTCTAGTGGTCCCAAAATTTCCCTTTAACTAAGCCTTTAAACTAAAATCAAACTCCACATTCAATAATAGGAAAAATGATTTTAGACTGAAATTTAGTTATTTTACTCACTGCAATAGTTTCTCTATACGCCTCCCGAATGTCTCAACAACAAGGGCATCCACCTTCCTGTCCTGGATAACATATTTAAGTTCTTCCAGACGGTCAAGAATATATTCCAATGAGCTGTAGTCATTCTTGATAATATTAGCAACAGAATGAACAATTTCCAATAGCTTGATTATCTGCCAATTCACGGAATCTAGTTAAATTGAAAAGTATAAAGAACAAAAAATGAAAGATAAAATGTAAGATCATGAATCCAAGAGTTCAAATGTATTTTTCAAAAAAAAATCAATTGGAGTAGTTAAAAAAGCGGATTATATAACTACTTGACCAGTTACAAAAAGAACAATACAAGTTAACATGTCTAATAGATGGCTACATGATGAGAAGAGAAAACTAATGAATCTTATAGATATGGAAATTAAATAGATATGGCATACGAAGAGATAAGTGAGAAGAGCTTCCATTGCACTAAATTGTGGTATCTGCTATCATACTGAAAATAGAAACTTGCTAGTCAAGAAGGACAATAAAAATAGGCATTAAAACAAGCCACTCCAATGGTAGTTCCCTTCAACATACTCAGGTTTTAACGAAACAGAAAATTTATTGAATTCCTAGGCTATAGAGAATTACTTGAAAACCTTTTCTTCGTTAAATCAATGAGGAATCTAGAACATTTTACTAGAAGAGAAATAAAATGTTAAAAAGGCTAATAACTACATGTTCTTAGTTCAACAAGGTTTATCCATGCTGACAGAGAAATGAATCCTGCTCAATGCGTGCCTAGATTATCCACTGAACCCTCTCTTATAAGCAGGAATAAACACATAAAATACAAATGAGTAATTTAACATTGGAACCTGCTGAAAACTCTCATGTTCTGATATTGTTTTCCGCCCACCCAAGAGTAATTCTACTTGGTTACTTCGAGTTAAAAGTGGAGATCTTGGGGTCAAACTTCCCATAGATGAAGTTGGATCATCAATGAGAAAAGAGGAATCAGCTTCCGGGACACAATCAAGTAAGTCCTCAGAGCCTCGACAGGACAAAGCCTTCTTCTTTGGTGAAAAAACATCTAATTCCTCAAGCATTTCAGGTGAAGACAGTCTTGCAACTTCAGGGCTTCCACCCGAAGCATCCATACTAATCAGAGTCCATGATTCCATAATCCTTTCAAGCATTTCCGCCACTCTTTCAAGTCTTTCATTTGCAGTAAGGACTTTGAGGTCACACCGATCAGCAATTGTGCATATTCTGGAATGATCCTCCACATAGATAGTTGGTATTTCAACCTCGCAAATACGGCAGATCATTGAACTCTCATAAGCCACAGTTACCTGATCTACAGGTAGCTCCCAAGTAACTCTCCGTGCCTTTTCAGATACCTTGGAATGTTCAGAACATAATGGAGCATCCAACCGCTCAGTGTCATCTTCGGTTCCAGTTTTATCTCCATTAATGGATGTGGGTTCTTCTGCATGAGGGGCTTTCCTCTGGTTTTTCTCAGCAGCAGATGGAAGCTTCTTCCAAGATGACATCCTATAGCTGCTTGCACCTGATTCGACACTTGTTGGGGTACCCACTTCCAAACCGTCAGGTTCATCGCCTGAAGGTTGAACTTCATGATCCTGCTTTGTCATTGAACTACTCCTGTCTTGCCTAAGAGAAATATCAGTCTGCTTCTCATTTACTTCCGGCCCCAGTGGCTCACCAAAGTCCTTATGAACAGCCCTGAAAATTTGTTCTGGATAGATTCCAAGATCGCTAAGTTGGTGAAGACCCAAAATATGATATTCCTCATAACCACTTTCCTTCTGAAACTGTAGCAATCTAGTGCATCGAGTTAGGATAAAAAGGAGTCGTGTATGGGCCTGTTTGATGATTCCCATTGGTAGTTCTTGGCGACGGTCATCTAGAATTTGAACGATGCTTTCACACTTCATCCAAAATTCATTGGGTGACATTTTTGCACAGTGTCGGGCTTGAAGTAACAGATCCTCCAAACTCTCTTTCCATTCAGGATGAGCCTCTGTGGATTTTTCTAGTATGCCCACCAAATCTCCCGCAAAAACACCCAAATCTTCATCCACTTCTTCTTTCAATCCATCAAACTTCGCTCTTACAGCTACCATGATCTCCTAGATGATGATAAAGAATCACATAAACTAAAAGAAATCTGAAGAATGATAACAATTTGACCATTGAAACTAAAACACACAGAGACAAACAAAGAGGGTGGGAGAAAGGGAGCCAGAGAGGGTGATATTACTTCCATATGGCCCACTGCCCGGGGTTTCCAACATGGAAAGGGCCGCACACCTTTGGAATTGAGCTCATGAGAAAAACTTTTAATATCTGGAGTTCTTTTCTTACGTCCACTAGTAAGGCGCAGTAAAGCCTGAAAGCGTGGAGATTGCATTTCCTTCGAAAAAGCAGCATTATGACCCTGAAACGCCAGAAAATCAGGAAGTGGAGCAACCTAAATCTCTCTGGCCTCCAAAAAAAATATTTCAACTAAAAGAAAATGAGACAAAATTCCAACCAACTGCGATTCAATTACCTCCAACCCTTGGTAGGGTGTGGGCGGAACTTTCAAGGACTTCGTATGGCTCAATTTGCAGGGTTTCCCTGCACAGAGATCAAAATTCATTGCAGGCCAGAAATGGACCGAAAAAAGGGCAAATTCGGGACATTAAATCTATCGTCGTTTACGAAACAAAAGCTCATGCCAACTGAAGCTGAAGAACGATTGGTTATATAAAGCCTTTTTTCCCCAGCAGAAACAACATAGAAGATAAGGTTCGAAATGCTGCTGGTTTTTTTCTTTTTCCTTCGCCAGCTCTCTCATAAATTAAATGAACCCTAACGAAACACTTCCAGGATCGATTTTTTATTTATTTTATTTTTTATGTTTGAGAGGGTAGGGGTTACGAAGTTCAGATGCACGTGAGAGATCCACCATGTTCAACGGATACTGAAGGCCGGAATGGCTTGTCCGCTTTAGCATTATTGATAGAATTCGGAGGTGACTGAGTCCGGTGCTGTGACGAAGCGGACCGCGTCCGAATGCGGTTGAGACCAAGCGACTCCGCGTCGATCGGGGACGAGCAGCTGCCTTCCTGCGGATCTTCATCGTCATCATCCCGGACGTCATCTTCATCTGATGCGCCATCTCCATTCGATCCACCTCGGCGGATTGGGATGGGAGGGATCTTCCTGAGCTTCCCCACCGGCGTGGCAGATGGCGAGGTCCAATAGTTGCTGCCGTCGGGCGGGTGAGAAGCAGTGATGGGGTTAGGGTTTTGGGAGGAATGGGCCGCGCGGATCGGGGACGGGCGGGGAGGAGTCGACATGGATGGTGATCTGGTTCTTCATCGACTGAGGCCTGCGAATTCATGAGACCAGAGAGGGAGAGGGAGAGGTATTCGCGGGAAAATAAGGCGGGGGAGGACGCCACGCTGGCGGGTTCGGTTGTTCCGTTGGGCCGATCAGTTTTTTAAACGCGCAGTGGGGCCGCGTCCTCACCCGGGGTTTCTTATCCAGTCACCGGGAGTAGGTGGATAATAATAATTCCAAACGTAATTGAAAAGGAAAAAAACATTCTTAAAAATAACAATTTTCAAACTGTTATAAACAAATTAAAAAATAAAAATTTATCTATTTAAAAAGTATTTTTTGATATTTACAAATAATTAATAATTTTATGCGCCTATTATCAAAACCGTCTGTATATTTTAAAAATTAAATTAAATTCATAAAAATACTTCAAAATTGAAACATCAACTTCAAATATATTTTGGATTTGAATTCGATCATAAATATATTTTCAAAGTGATTGAAATAAAGTCAACAAGTCATGTTTCCTTAAAGTGATTGAATGAGGAATTTTTTATGGACATTTGTGTTTAATTAAGTACAAATATAAATAAAAGTGACTCATACCTCAATTTCGAAGTGTATATATCAAGTTACGATCAAAATATAATGGCAAACATACTCTGGAAATCAGGATTCTGTTATGATTTTGAGACACATAAGGGTAACTCAAAATTTTCGTTAATGGTAACTAGATTTAGTTGTGGAAAGGTAATATGATTTTTATATAAGTAAATGTAAGCTGGAGTTTCTACATGTCAAGTATGGGTAAACAAAAACTTGTACATGTTAAGTAGGGGTAAAACTAAAGTCAAGTAAAGGTAAAACAAAGTTAAGTAATACAAAACTAAAGTTAAGAAAGGGTAAAATAAAGTTAAGTAAGAGTAAACTAAAATTAATTAAAGATAAACTAAAGTTAACTAAAGATAAAACAAAGTTAAGTAAGGTCAAACTAAAGTTAAGGGTAAAAAAAAGTTAAGAGTAAAGTAAATTTAAGTAGGGATAAAACAAAGTTAAGTGATGGTAAATTAAAGTTAAGCAAGTAAGAGTAAAGTAAAGTTAAGTAAGGGTAAAACAAAGTTAAGTAATGGTAAAAATAAAGTTAAGTAAGGGTAAACAAAGTTAAGTAAGTGTAAACTAAAGTTAAAGGTAAATTAAAGTTAAGTAAGAGTAAAACATTAGTAAGGGTAAACTAAAGTTAAGTAAAAGTAAACTAAAGTTAATTAAAGGTAAAATAAAGTTAAGTAAGCCTAAACTAAAGTTAAGTAAGGGTAAAACAAAGTTAAGTAAGAGTAAAACTAATGCTAAGTTAGGGTAAAACAAAGTTAAGTGAGGGTAAATCAAAGTTAAGTAAGAGTAAAACTAAAGTTAAGTAAGGGTAAACTAAGGGTAAAAAAAGTTTAGTATGAGTAAACTTTCATTGGAACTTTCATTGGAAATTCCACTAGAACTTTCATTGGAGATTTTTAATGAACATTTCCAAAATAAAGTTTCATTGCAAAAAAATCAATGGAAACGTTATCGATTGAGCTAGACACTTTCATTAAAAATTGTTGTGTAAATCTCCATTAATTTTTTTAGTGAAAACTTTAATTGAATGTTTCAGTGGAACTTTCACTATAAGATAAAGGGGGTCTCGACATTCCCAACTTCTTTAGTTGCAAGGTCTAGAAATGTTGCACACATGGTACTTGATAAAAAATTCAATGAAACTTCCATTGGAACATTATAGTGGAAACTTGCATTAGAACATTCCAATAGAAATTTTCACTGTAAATTTCCAGTGCTAACTTTAAATTCCACTTGAAAATTAGTTGAAATTTTCATTTGAAATTCCATGGAAATTTCAACTGGATATTCCAGTGAAACTTCTATGGAAAATTTTAGTGAAACTTTCACTAGAACATTCCTGTGGAAACTTCTACTAAAAAATTAAAATAGTAACTTCAAGTTCCACTTGGAAATTCTAGTGAAACATCCATTGGAAATTCTGATGAAACTTTCAGTGGAACATTCTGTTAGGTTTCATAGTAGTCTAATAACAGCTATTAAATGCAATAGAAGCAAATAGAAACCTTGTTCGAGGATCTCTCATGCATGATATAAGAAACCTATGATAAAACCAGAAATGAAGAACATTATAAACATGTGTATCATACATCGAAGAATCCACTAAATCATCTTCAAACACCATCGCATGGGTTTGATAAAGATCACTAAGTGGCAAACATAATCATCCCACCTATGCGGTGTATCCACGAGTTGCACTGAATCATCCAACTTTCGGGAAGTATTCACCTTATCTCCATGATATGCTAGTAACTCTAAAGAAAAGTAGGAAGATGAAGAGATCTTTTAGATCTAAGAAGGTTTTTCCAAGCATCAAGAAATTCACATCCACATTGCCATCGTATGGCAGTAGACTTTATAAAGCCATCAAAGAAGCTCCTCAATAGCGTTGTTGCATTTATTCATGTGTTATAATGCATGAATAAATGATATGGAAAACTTCTTGCATCTAAAGCATAAATAAATTTCCCTTATACTTTTCATATAATGAAACGGTATATTAAATGATATCTACATGTAAGATCAACCCAAATGACAACGTTTATGATTCATATGTCAAACAAAATGTAGGTAGTGACTGCATCTCATGAATGTAGTGAGTCCACAATATATAGACACTTGCATCGTATACAAATACGGATTTAGGGAATATCTCTTTCACATTCCATTGGAGACTTCCACTAAAAAAATCCAGTGGTAACTTCAAATCCCACTTGAAAAATATAGTAGAAACTTTCACTAGAACTTCCAATGAAACTCCCATTGGAAATTTCAGTGAAACTTCCACTTGAACTTCCAATGAAACTTCTTCTAGAACATTTCAGTGTAATATTTAATTGAAAACATCCAGTGGTAACTTCAAATTCCACTTGAAAATCTCAATTGGAACTTTCAATGGAACTTCCAGTGAAAATTCCATTGAAAATTCCATTACAACTTACATCGGAAATTCCAATGAAACTTTCATTAAAAATTCTAGTACAATTTCCACCGAAACATTCCAGTGGAAATTTCAACCTCATCTTGAAATTTTTAGTTGAAACCTTCATTGAAAATTCCAGTGAAACTTCTATGAGAAATTTTAGTGCAACTTTCATCAGAAATTCTAGTGAAACTTCCACTGGAAATTCTGGTGAAACTTCATTTCAAATATTGTAGTGTAAACTATAAACTTACATTGATCTTCAATGGAAACTTTCACTGAAAAATCAAGTAGATAGCTAAAAACAATCATCAAAAATTCTAATGATTCAACTAGAAACTTTATAGTGAAGTTTTGTAATAAAATTTCTAGAGTAATTCTGCAAAAACATCCTTATAAAATATTGTCTTGAACATTTTTAATTAAAATTTTCTATGGATTTTTCTTACTTGAAAGCACTTTTTTATCCTTTCATAGAAACACATTTGTTTTAACAAATTTTCACAAATAGTATTTATTAAAATGAATAATATAATCATATATTAAAAAAATAAAATTTGAACGATTTTTAAAGAAATAATAATATCATGTGTTTACAAAAAAATATCTTCTATATTCTTTCATAAAACATTAGCTTTTATACTTCTGTATAAATAGTATTTTTTTATGATTAGTAAAATTGTAATAATTTATTTTTTCTTAAAAACAAAAATTTCTTATATGTTTTAAAATATTGCATGTTATTAAAAATAATAAATAAAATTTATTAATTTTAATCAAATAATTAAAAAATCTATTTTTAAGATAAATTATTGTTTTTTTAAATGGCATCAAACCTTTTCTTACACAAAAATTTCACTTCATCTACAAAAATAATTGTTTTTAAAATATATTAAAGTCAATATTGTTTTATGTATTTAAAAAAAATGTATGACTTTAAAGATATCAAAGAAAATCTATTAATTTCTCCTAGATGGTTAAACAGTTTATTTTTGCCACATAAGTTTTTTAAATTCTTTTTAAAAGATGTAACATAATTTTTGTAAGAAAAAAAAATTATTTCATTTAAAAATATAATTGGTTTTAGAATATATTAAGCTCATTAATATTTAACATATTTTAAAAAAATTGTATGACTAAATTTTTTCAATTTTATTCAAATAATTAAAATTTTTAAAACAAATATTATTAGGTCATTTTTTAGAAAGGTGTAATAATTTTTTTATATAAAACAAATATAATTTCATTTAAAAATAGAATAAATTTTAAAATATATTTCACTTTTTCTTATTTATTTAATATATAATATAATATTAGTGTTAATCATAAAAAACTGACATTACATATGCTTTTTTTAGATGTCAGAATTTTTTTCCGTAAGACCAACATACCCTTTCCTCTATCCCATCCCCACATCATGACACGTGTAAAAAAATTCCGGCATCATCATCCTACCTTATCATCGGATGATCTCATATTTCAGGGTACGAGAGACAATAACAGGCGCAGTGAGGGAAATTGATGGGTTTATCCCAATATCATTCACTTTATAACATTTAGACCATCAATATATATTACCCTTACACACTGGCCAACACAACAATTGTTGGGTTTTGATATGAGAACTATTTTTCTGGTGAAATTGTTGGAATTTTTGGGACTTATCTTTCCACAAACACTATTGGAGCGAGGATGAAGCAGTTCACATCCACAAAGGAAAGTTCAATTTCAAGTTAGGTGCAACAAAATCATCATCCACTTCTAGAGGAAGTGACGCAATAGGAGTTTTAGATGCGATACAAATGTTCTGGAGGAAGTGGAGGATGTTGGCCATCAATTAATTTTGATGGGTGATCTGGCTCTGAATTGATACTTTTTTCCACATTTGAGAATTTAATGGTGTTTTTAATAAAAAAAACATACTTTTAATAGAAAATTATTGAATATTGGTTAATTTGAGTGAAAATAGTAATCATTTGATTTTTTTATGAAATTGGGTTTTTTTGGTGTTTTATGGATCAATTGATCTTTGTTTTCATTTTAATATGTTTTAAAATAAAACATTTTGCATGTTTTTGATAAGGAAATCCATTATTTTGTCATTTTGAAGTTTTTTTTAAAAGAGTTTCTGGATTTTATTATTTCATTGTTCCATGTGCATATTTTTAATAGCATTATTGGAACACATCTGAATTCATATTTTTAAATCTGGAATGTTGTTGTCCATATATGTTTTTTAAGTATCTCTCATTTTGAATTGATAAATTTTCAAAAACTATTTAATTTTGTGTATAGAAGGGATATGAGTAAAGATAACATCAAAATTAAGAAGGTTTCTTAAGGGTACCTCCATAGCTGGGACTTGTATCGAGGTATCACCTAACTTCTTACAGCTCACGTAAAGGTGTCACTGTGCTTCACATTGCTCATTTAAGGGTACCTCAAGGATTTTGAAGGCTGTATCAAGGTCCTCTTGGACTCTCAAAAGCTACAAAAGGGAAAATCACACTTCACCAAATTCTATGTCAAGGTAACATTGCTCATGTGAGGGTACAATCAAGCGATTGAAGTCTACGTAAAGGTCGGAGTATAGCTATGTAAGGGTCATGCCGCTTCAAAAAAGATATGACAAGGTATTTTAGCCATCATGTTAGGGTAACTCCCGTATTTCAAAGGCTTTGTTGAGGTACTCTATCATGCTTTAGTACCCATGTAAGGATCAGGGCTAGCTTGCGTCAAGCTACCATCAAGGATATGAGGCCTATGTAATGGTCAATTTCATGTTCTGAAGACTCGGGTAAGAGTCATCAGTTCTTTAATTAAGCTTGTAAAGATAATTTATCCATGAGGAGCCCTAAATTCTCAAATCGAAGTAAAATCAAGGAGGGTTTGAGCTCGATCCTGCAAAGGATAACACTGTTATGCTTCCTAATCTTATCGAGGAAGTATAAAAAAGATGATCAAGAACCCATGTGAGGTCACAACATTCACAGGGGAACTTCTTGTTGAGTTGTAACAGAGGAATCAAAAGGCACAAGTGGGTCTGTGAACTTCCATTATAGGGGTTCAATTCAAGTCAACCTGAAGACGATGATCAACAGCAGCCCACACAACATGGAGACCAGTTTTTCATCCTTGGAAGATAACTGTGAGATGGGTGATGGGAGTTGACACACAACTGCATTCAAAAGGGGTAGGACCTATGCATTCAAGAAAATCCATCAATCATTCACAGGATGATCAATCAACAAGGAAACAGGTATGAACCATGTGACTCAAAGACAATTTAAGCTGGAACTAGAGCTCATCGATAGAGAATCCTCCACAACCTCACTTCCCATACTACTATTTTCTACTATGAACTTCTTTTTTATTTTTGAATTAAGTATGGTTGTAGGCTAAATCTATAACAACCCATACATAACCAACCCATAATTTTGAGTTTAATAAAATATATTGCACTTTCTTACATTATCAATATTTTTAGGTTTAGAGTTTCATAGAATTAGGAAAAAATTACATAATAAAGTGGAAACTTCCACACAATGTATTTTTTTTTCAAAAAAACATGTTTTTATGTTTACACTATTGTTTCATTCTTGATACACTTTCTTTTTTCAAGAAAAGACTTCATTATTGTAAGTTTGACCTTGCTATAGTTCTTGTACATCCTTAATCCCTGTAGAAAATATTTTAAAGCATAGAATGAACAAAAAAATCTCATTAAGAGATATAAAAATAAAGGAATACCATTAGTCTATTGAAAAACATGAAAATCTATGAGAAAGTTTTCCTTTTTCACATAATAAACTTTGACCTCAAATAATCATTTACTTTCTCATGAAATCAACTTCATCGCCCAAAGTTTTTCATACAACATTTTTTAAGAAAACATAAATGCAAAATCATAATCATGAAAGTTAATCATGAAAACATGAGAACTCATGAAAACTTTTCCTTGATAAGAAAATATTTTACATTTAAAAGGTCATAAAATTTCCTTTAATCATAAACTCATTTTATTACTCCATGAAATAAAAAAATTTCCAATAAAAATCACATAAATCATAGAAAAACCATGTAGGAATATTGACACATTATGCTTATATCACCCTTACAAACATCGCTACAAGAACCCTTACAATGGAATAACCTACCTGATTAATTCCAACACATATCTTATGGATAACATATCATCAGTCAATGCATTGGATGGCTATACCATACCCACCCATCATCATATATAATGTTTAAGAACTATAACAATAATAAAACACATAAAATCTTTCATTTCAATTATAAAACTTATAAAAACTGACATTTGAGCCCCTAAGAAAAATCACTTTCAGTTATCTCGTAAAAATAAGGATAAATATCTTTTCTTTTGATTTTTTTTAAAACTAAAAATCACCAGGATAATGGGAATATGATCTTATTTTAAAAACTATAGAAACTTATAGAGGAATATTAATGAATAATAATGGTCATATTTGTAGGAAAAAGGGAACAATCAGTAAACGTAAAAAAAATTCTTTTCCAACTTTTATAAAAAAGTAAAAAATGACCCGTATAGAAAATGTTAAAAATATTCCTTTTAAAAACTTTGTAAAGAAAGTTAAATATAGTTTAAAATGACCCCAATCATTACTTTTGATTATAAATAAGAACATTCTTGAAACATTTAAAAGAAAATGAAAATGGAATATGGAGAGTTTAAAACATTTAAAACAAGGTTTTAAAGAAAAATATCTTACCTTGAGTCTCAAATCACCACGTACAACTTTTACTTTACCTGTAGAGACATGGTTTTTACCTTGGTTGGGTCTGGAACATAGTGTTTTCCCTAGGCGTAACATAAAATGAGTTGGTGCGGGACGTTCAGACCCCTCGCTCGCCGGCGGTGAGTTTAAGTAAATTAATTAATTAATTAATTAATAACCTTTGACCTAATTAAAAGTTATAAATAGTTATTTAGGGGAATTTGGACAATGTTGGCTTATATTCCACCATTTTTCAGTGAGATATCTCTCTTCCTCCTCTGTTGGTGACGTACGACAAACCTTTGGATCAAGGCGAATCGAACGCAATGAATCCTCCTCCCCCATTGGCGAACACATTCTTCACCAGAGACCAATCCAAATAAGATATATGACTCATCAATTGGTGTTTTCTCCATTTTGGTTAAATTTTTGAGCATATAAAATGTAATTCTTTGATCTATGCTCTTATTTTCAAACCTTTTCATGAGTTTGATTAATAAAAATTTATTTTATAAATTGTTTCTAATCCGAATTGCACATTCTTGATCATTGTCCAAGAATGATTGGCCAATAATCTTCAAACCCTTTGTTCTTGTGCATTTCTTCCCATGTTCTTTGCGTTATTTTCTGCTGGAACCCCACAATTCCCATTTCGACAGTTGTCGGGTGACCCGAGCCTGATCGGGTGCACAGATTCGTGGAGGATCGATGAAACGAAAATGGAATGTTGAATTGAGCATAGATCCAAGAAGATTGTGGGGTGGGGATGAACAAATCGATGGTTTGAGGTCGAATCATTAAGGGTGGAAGCTGCAGTGGTGAGTGAAATGAACGAGGGTTTACCAAATCTTCATCGGAGCTATTTTTCGGCAAATGACGGTCAACGATCAAGAATCATGACTAGATCCACGAGATACGAGAGGAAACGATCTGGGATCTATGATAGTTTGAACATATTTGAAGCGTGAAGGCTGGATCGAAAAACCTAGGGTTTCTGGAAATTTCCTGACAACACGCCATGTAGTATGAAGAACACACAACATGTAGCCTATTTCCATCGATGATGCTAGGGTTTGGGAACCCATAAGGATTGCACAACATGTACTTCCTTGGCACGCCGTGTAACGCCTTCTCGTGTGAATGAGCCGTGTGATGGACTACACGACCAGAGACACACCATGTACAAAGTACATGTACACAAATTGACCACATGGGCAGTATCCCATGTGAACCCACACGCCGTGTACCAAAGTACACAAACATGAGGTTCGAGTACACAGACACGACCATCAGACATGGCCCGATCCCCAGATAGGTGGTACACGCTGTGTAGTCCACCTACATGGTGTGTAACCCTATACAGATGGGGCTTGTGTGCCGACCATAGACACGATTTGGAAGTGAAGAGGGACTAAATATCATGTGGGTCCCCTCACACACCGTGTACTACTTGATCTCTTTTAAGCGACCTTTAAAACTCTGTATCTCCTTCATTTGAACTTAGATTTTAGATCGCAAGATACATATCCTTAGTGTTTTTCTGCATAGAATGCGATGATACCCTCAAAAGTGGCTTTTGAGATACGATGAAAATGTTCTAAGTTTGGAAAATGTTGAGGCGACACTCGATGACAACAACAATCATACAGAATCACTAGATTAGTATCGGGCTTACCCTCCAACTAGGCTGGGCAGTGGTGTTCCCCGATGGCAGTTCCGGGCTTACCCACCAGTAGGACTATGAAGTGAAGTTCCTCGACATTCTGAGCTTAACCTCCAGCTGGGTTGGGTAGTGGCATTCCCGATGAAATCTTCTAGGATTACCCTCCAGCTAGGCTGGGTAGTGGAATTCCCCGATGATATCTTTCGGGCTTACCCTCCAGGTTGGGTAGTGGCATTCTCTGATGACATCTTCCGAGCTTACCCTCCAGCTGGATTGGGCAGTGGTGTTTCTCTAACGACTCACCGAGCTTACCCTCTAGTAGGACTGGGCAGTGGCATTCCCTGATGACCTTTCTGATTGGTACCCTCCAGCCGGGCTGGATAGTGGCATTCCTCGATGGCTACCAGAGTAGGACCCTCCTGTCATACCAGGGCACGAGATCCTTTCCTAAAACTGATGACCCCTTGACTGTGCGACATAGTGACAAGGCATGGTTTGAAAAATCTTTAGACTCATGAGAAAGAGAGATGCTTTCCCCACTGAGAAACGTCCTTGTTATGTGACTTAAAACCATGCGGGCGAGTCAGTTTTGATCAAAGCGGGTAATATCAAGGTTTGGTGATTGAGTCCCTTAGACTTGTGGGTCTTGGGTAGATGCATGAGGTGTTGGGAATTGCAGATGGACTTTACCTTGGAACCATTGGCTACTCTTCTTCTTGAGCTAAACTGTGATACAAAGATCCCATTACTCCCTCATTTGGGATTCTTTGACTGAGTGTATATATATATCTTGTTTCGCTACCCACTCTTTGGGTTTTGGTTACTCTCCTTCCAGGAGAGGCAAAGACGCGTGGGGTATAACATATGCTTTCCGTGTCTAGCTTCTCATGGTTGGATGAGTCTACTATCCTACTATAGGTAGATAAGACTCAACTAGAAGTTCATCTTCTCACCATTTTGAGCTCCTTGTGTTTGGATGAGTTTACTTTCACTCTCTTGTTGAGTTGAGATAAACTCATTTACTGTAACTTGTTCTATATACTGCTTCCCTCTTCAGTTGTATATCTTACTGCCCCCTTCGAATTTTCAGGGTGTTCTACTAGGTATGTATATACTCACCCCTACATGGGATTTGCCCAATACATGTCATGTCTTTTGTAGATGGCAGACAGGTCGATCGTGACTTCAGAGGAGCTTAGGGATATAGACTTCTTGGACCGCATATGGTGTTCATATCTTGGGATACAAGAGTTAGGTTCTTTGATTGTTCTCTTTTCTAGTTTTGTTAGGTTAGAACATATTTCTAGGTGGGCGTGTACGTTTTACTTTTCTTTTTAGTTTACACTACCATACCTTGTTCTGTTTTGTGGTCCATGCATCTTTTGGTTTATTTATAGCAGTATTGCATATTTTATTTCTTTCCATCCACACTTTTTCATTGAGTTGACTGAGTGTGTGTGTACAAGTACTTAGGAAAAGGCATCCCCAAGTTATTTATGCCTTCAAAGCTAGTCACCACCCCTTGGCCTATGGAGGCAGGCTTGGGGTAGTTGTGGCTCTAGCCCCGGTATGGGTTGGGACGTGATAGATTGGTATCATAGGAGTGGTTCGTTCCTTATGAAGTTGTTCGGATGTTCCCACAAAAGGATTGTTTGGGTTTAGGGAAACAATGAAGAAGTTTCTCGAGTGCAGTTCTCAGGCCAGGGAGTCCAGTGATGGTGCGGGTGGCCGACATATCCATTCATTGGGTCCCTAATTACTCGCTTGTCGACTCGGAACCCTGAGACATTTTGTTGCAGGGAACAATGGTATACGCACTATATAGGATAGAGTCTTTGAATATACTTCTTGAGTAAGCACTCCATTGCTGTATTATCAATATATATATATGCTCATCTGAACATGGTACTCCTCAATAATTTTCAGGATGCCTCTGCGATGCCAGCCATCCAGGATACCAGCTCTAGTTTGTAACGACGATCCTATGAGCAACAGGGCCTTAGTTTAGGGTCCATCATATGATCCCCTTATTCCAGGTGGGAAGGTAGCATCACCTCAACCTATTGAGTAATAGATAGTCCCACCATAGAAGGTTGAGTACATGCACAAGTTAGCACACTCCGTGAGTTCCAGCGTTAGTGACCACTAAGGTTCCGTGGCGAGCCAGATCCCTAAGAGTAAGAGGATTGGATAGAGTTGGTGGTTCGCATCTTCAAGCTTGTTCAAACCCTAAAAGATTAGATGGTGTCTTTGGAAGCTAATATTTTCCACAGAGTATCTGGGCATTGGAGGAGCTTAGTTACCCAAATGCACGATGAGTCGATACACTCATGGGACGACTTCCAATAGTTGTTTCATGAGGAGCACTACCCCTATTGCTTATGTTTCATCCAGATTTAGGAGATTCTGGAGATTTAGTAGGGAGGGAAAACAGTGGTAGAGTACGTAGTGAGATTCACAAACCTTACGCACTACTCTCTCAACATGATCAAAGATGGCTACTTCTAAGCATAGAAGTTTGAGCAGGGACTTCGTAGAGATATATGAGCCAGCGTACTGCCCTTGTGCATCCCCACCTATGTCGGGGTGATGGAGAAGACTCTTGTGATAGAGATATTTCTATCAGAGGAATTAAATATAGCTGGATCTAGTAGTGGGGTGCGACACAGATGAGTCATCTACAACAGTAGGCAGGTGCTAGAGATCTCAGAATAGGAGGCCCTTCTATGAGAAAGATTAGGGACATGGTCGTATAGTGCAGGGGTAGTGTAGAGCACCAGGGTAGCCTGGGGAGGGTCATTTATATTCTTATGATGGGTGAGTCCACATGGCATGGGACTTTCTGACCAGACGTGCTGAGCATCCCAGACACATAGCTGATAGAGCACCACGACATTGATAGCGTCGTGATCAGGGATCTCCTAGGTGGTGGTAGGGTGGTCCCTAGGGAGACAGAGCTAGAAGAGGAGTAGGAGGAGCTGAAAGTGGGGAACGATGGTATAATGTTCTTCCACCACCACCACCAGGTGGCGCACGTCAGGATTAAGGAGCTGGCAGTCAGGGCCATAGACACCTGCAGGCTTTGGATATCTACAATCCCGCAACACATGAGATGATTCGAGGTATGATTTGTGTTTATTCTACTCTTGGATCAATATTATTAGAAATAGGTTCCATTCATCCTTTTATCTCTTGACTCATGGTGTGAGAGCTAGAGATCCCAGTAGAGACACTATTACAACAACTTTGTCTTGAGGTTCCTATAGGGAATGCTTCTTTTATGTCTTTCATCTTCCGAAAGTGCGAACTATCACTTGGAGGAGAGAGTGTCACAATCTGTTTGAGTGGGGCCTATGCCGCAACTCCCCAATACCACTTCCAATAGGCTAGGGGATGGTGACTAACACCGAGTAGGCATATCACTAACATGGGGGGCATTGCCTAAGTACATGTACACACGAACACATATCCAAGCCCACAAATGCTGAAATGTAAAAACCACTAAGGAAAAAATGAATGCATACAGATAAACCCAACCAATAGAGTACAACATAAAGTATATTGTAAAAAAGTAACTAGGCTAGAATACAAGTCCACCAAAAGAAGGAGTCTGCAACTACAAAGTCCAACCCGTAAACAAGAAATGTACTGAGACTACCACTCGACGCCGAAGGAACACCTCGGCCTGTAGGGAAGCTCACAAAGCTTGGTATTGTCCTGATCCACCTTAGACTCTGCTAAAATGCTACTTTTCTATACAAGATACGACACGTGTGGGCAAAGTCCGTGCATGGGTGAGTATAAGAATACTTAGTAGGAGACCCTGAAAACCACAAAGAAATACACAAATTAAAGGTATAATAATCTCTACATAGTATATATCTACATAAAATATAACAAGATAAACATATCCAGATATACTCGAAACCTAGACTCATAGTCTTGAGGTAAGTCACAATGACCCACATACCCACATTAGGGATTCAGTTTGAAGAATTCCACAAAGCACTCATCCAAAAGAACTCACTCCATGAGTCTGATAGATCTACTGACATTTATCCTAGAAGTAATGATCATCGGGAATTTTCACGAGAGAGATAGATGAACTGATAGATCTGAAGAGAGAATAGATACACTCATTCCAAGAGAACTCACTCCTAAGTGGGGAAAGATCACGATACGCGAATGAGGATCACTACCAGGGCCTTGGAGTATACCATGACTCATCTGAATTCACCTGCCAAGTAGAGGATAAACGTCCTGTAGGATTGGTCATGTCGATACCTGACTCTACCTAGGTTCAAGAATGGATAGAGTATCTCACTCTGGGCCTCTCGGAGGGACTCTGGTTCTATCCAGAAAATTCTACTGAAGGGATTATACTCCTATGGATGGAAATGATACCTGAAATTCAGGGGAACGAGAAAAGGGGGCACTAACCCAAATGAAACTTGTCCAAGGTATAGTGGAAAAGGAGATCAAGCAATGTACAAGAAATTACATGGTGTGTAGAGGTGTCTCACGCCGTGTCCTCTGACCCCGAGTTCTACCCATGTACAATAGCTCGTGTCGAAAAGAGCATGTCCTATAGAAAAGATATAAACGATGTGTAAAAGAGTAACACACCATGTCCTACTATCCGGGGGCCGCTCTTTGTACATTGGCCATGTGCCCGCACACAGATTCAACCCATGTCTACCAACCTGTGTACCAGTACACAGGGTAACCTGCGTAACTGTCTTGACCTAGCTATGTGGTGGAGTACATTTCATGCAATCCACTCCGTGTCCATGTATCATCTGAGATACACACCGAGTCATGTGTAAGGACCCACACAACGTGTGATAGGGGTCACACGCCATGTCATCATTTTCTGTAATGCGAAACCCTAGCTGCCACTGAGCTGGCCCCATACGCCGTGTTCTTTGGGATACATGCCATGTTCTTCGAAAAATTCCAGAACCGTTGTTCTTCACCGACGCACCTTGGGTGTTCCTTCAATTCTCAATCCATCCATTTATTTGCCTCAAAATTAAATATCCAGGGTTGTCCCATCACCAAAAATCCAATTCAGTAGGTTTCAGACCTTCGATCAACTCGAAAAACTTGTTTCGATCATACACATGAAGAACAGTTGAAAAACAATTTCTTCTGAACCGTGTCGATTTTTCTACTGCCATCATCGTCACACATCTACTGTGTCATCATGATGTCGGATCTCTGATTTGGGATTGTTGCACTGTGAAATGGATGCGCAAAGATCCATCATTCATAACCCCGTGAAGAACGAAGAATGTGCGGGGTCAAAGGGGAGAAGAAATTCATATAAAAAATCAAGGAACAAACCTCCTCCATTGTTTGTTATGCAATTGATCTACCCCCATTAGAAGAATAAAGCATAGTGAAACAAATATGAAATCTATTCCCCAAAATAAAACTCGATAATCAGATCCTCCTGCAAGAACGAATGATCCGCGGGTCAACCTGTTCGTGGGTTGATCCACATTCGTTATTTAAATCCTAAAACGGGGAAAAAAACAATCAAAATAGCAACCCCTACCTCAATCGTCGATGAAGGGTGGATTTTCTGCTGTCATCAGTGAGATCCGATCTTGTTGTGCAACGATCCACGCGTTGTTGTTCGTCATCGTTCATCGAGAGTTCTCCAAGGGTGACTCCTCTCCAAATATCCAGAGCATACAAGGGAGGATTCCAGGGTTATGAGAATAACCTTAGGCTCCTGGTTATTTGAAACCATAAAACACATCGTTGCATTGTTAAAACATTTAAAATAAAATAAATTATTAATTTATTTTATTTCTTTTAAAACGTCCAAAAATTAACTTTTGCAGCCGACCTGCGCCCATCGATGTTAGGCCCCGTCTAAGGTAAAGTCGCTACTCTGAATGAAACAATGACCTCAAATTTCTAATCCAGGAACCCATTTAAAATTTATTCCTGTTTTTCAGGAAAACCACTCATGCGTGCAATTTAAAACTTTAAATTATTTCAAACATTTATTCTGGGCACTCTGGGCCTCGGAATTACACACCGTCACAAATCTTGGTCTCAAATTAACTCCATATAATATTTAAAAATAATACACAGAAAATCTAGAACATTAAATTATCCCTACCTTGGGGCTTTATGTACCCGAAAAGCTAAAAAAAGGCTACTCAAACAGATGTGGGTATTGAGCATGAATCTGGGCCTCCCGCTCTCACGTGCTCTCCTAAATATTCTTATGCTACCACCGAACACACACCAAGGGAATCTATCACCCATGAAGGATCCTCTCCTACCGATCCTCGATCACCACTGGACACTCTATGAAGGTCGCTCCATCCTCGATGTCTAGCTTTCCCTAGTCGATGACATGCGACAGATCATGCACGTACCTCCTCAACTATTACACGTGGAAGACATCATGTACCTGGTGAAATTACGGTGGTAGATATAGGTGGTATGTCATCTTTCCAACTCTACATAGTATTAGGAAAGAGCTGATGAACCTCGGGGATAACTTGCCACCCTGGCCAAATCTCTGCAACCCTCGTCAATGTGAGACCCGAAGGAAGACATAGTCTCCCTCCTCAAAATCCATAGGCCTCCTTTGTTTGTTAGTATAAGAATTATTCCAGCTCTGTGTAGTCTTCATATTCTCATGGATGATATGCACCTTCTTGATGGTATCTCACACCAACTCTGGACCCATGAGTGCTGACTCTCCCAGGTCGGTCCAGCAAAGCAGTGACCAACAAGATCACCCATATAAAGCCTCGAATGGTTCCATATTGATGGTGGAGTGGTAGATATTTTTGTATGAAAAATTCACCAATGGTAGGTGGTCCTCCCAACTATAACCCAAGTCCAAGATACAGGCCCACAACATATCCCCCAGAACCCGAATGGCCATCTCCGTCTGACCATCTATCTGGAGATGGAACATTGTGCTCAAGCATAGATAAGTCCCAAATGCCTCCTACAATCTCTTCCACAACTGGGATGTGAAACGAGCATTATGATACGAGACTATAGTCAGTGGGAATCCATGAAGCCAAACTATCTCCTGCACATAGAGGCATCCCAATCTCTCTACTGAACTATGCTCCCTGATAGCTAGGAAGTGGGCCGACTTGGTGAGTCAGTCAATGATCACCCAGATGAAACCATGTAACTTAGACATAAGTAAAAAAATGGCCATGAAGTCTATCAATATTCCATCCCACTTATATTCCAGCACTTCCAGGGGGTGAGCTAATCCCGCTGGAAACTAGTTCTCAACCTTCACCAGCTGACACGTAAGGTACCGAGAAATGAACTCAACTACTGCCTTCTCCATACCTGTCCACCAAAACTGATGCTGGAGGTCCTGGTATATCTTTTCGATGCCAGGGTGTACCACAAAGGGGGATGTATGAAACTCCTCCAAAACCTCCTCCCACAATTCCATTGGTACAACTGTACACCATCTGAAAATAACCACGTGCTCCCCACCTTGTGAATATCCATTAGGATATTTTCCTATGGATAACTGATCATTTAAATCCTCATAGTTGACGTATCCTAGTTGTGTCTTCCCGAATTTCTAGAAGAGTGGAGGGGTAACAACCATCTATTGAAGGTAAGCCGCATCATCTCCATCCAAGAAGGATAATGGAGTTCCAAAGATCAAATAACAACTGAGAAGGGGGGTTGAATCAGTTGTTTAAATTTTTATAAGTTTCAAAACTTTAAGAAACTTAACCCTTGCAACCTGTTAAGATTTATTTCCTTATCAACCTTTAGCAAGAAACTCAAGCATACAAGAAAGGTAAAGCAATAAATACACACAAGATTTACAAGGTTCGACCTCAATAAGAGAGCCTACATCCTTGCCATAGCCTCTCCCGTGGGTCTATGGAAATCCACTATAATAAATAAGTGAATAAAACTTGTAACAACTCCCGTTAGACACCTTCTATCTCCTGATAGGAAAGATTATACTAACTACTATCAGTTTACAGTGTTTTCGTAAAGAACAAATTAGCTAAACACATGAATAAGAACTTTGTTGAAGTTGCTCCACAAATGCTCACTCCGAATCTTCAATCCAGTTTTCTTGAATCCGATTTTCTAAACTGGTCTTCTTAACAAGGTAGTTATGGTTCCAATTTTCTTCTGCTAAAAAACTCAAGAAAACTTCTTCAAGATAATTATGATATTCTTATCAAGGTAATATGATTCTTATTCTCTTATTCTCAAACACTCAAGAAAACTTCTTCAAGATGGTTGAAACTTTTCACTTTGAATTCTCCAACACTCTGCCTTTTCCTCATGTGTGAAAGTTACAAATGAGTGAATGATCTGGGCACATATTTAAAGGAAATCTTGGAAAACAAAGGTGGGAACTTAAAAAACTTTATCACTTCCACAAATATTATAAACTCTTCAAATCTATCACATTTAATCTTCAATATTTGACTTCTTCAAACCTCCTTAAATTTCTAAAAGATTTACAAAAAGTTGAAATTCAAGTTTGACTTCTTGAAATCTTCATATATTTCTCGAGGAATATTTTTTGCTTAAGGAAGATCTGTTTCTTAAGAACTTAGGTTCTGGTTTTCTCAACATGCTGCTCAAAATTGTCATTCCGGTTTTCTCAACATGTTGCTCAGCATTGTCATTCTGGTTTTCTCAACATGTTGCTCAAAATTTTTATTCAGGTTTTCTCAACATGTTGCTTAGAATTGTGATTCTAGGTTTCTCAACATGTTGCTCAGGATTGTCATAAGGTTCTGAATTCAGGTTCTAGTTTTCTCAACATGTTGCTCAGAATTATCATTCTGGTTTTCTCAACATGTTGCTCAAGATTTTCATTCCGGTTTTATCAACATGTTGCTCAGGATTTTCATAAGGTTCCGAATTTTCATTCTAGTTTTCTCAACATGTTGCTTGGAATTGTCATTCCGGGTTTCTCAACATGTTGCTCAGGATTTTCATAAGGTTATGAAATCTAGTTCCGATTTCTTCAACTTCTAGGTTCTGATTTCTTGAACTTCTTGGTTCTGATTTCTTGAAATTCCTGGTTCCAATTTCTTCAACTTCCAGGTTATGATTTCTTCAACTTCAAGGTTCTGATTTCTTGAACTTTCTGGTTCTGATTTCAGGTTCCAATTTCTTCAACTTATAGGTTTTGATTTCTTGAACTTCCTGGTTCTGATTTCTTAAACTTTCTGGTTCTGATTTCTTCAACTTCCAGGTTCCAATTTCTTAAACTTCCAGGTTCCAATTTCTTGAAATTTTTGGTTCCAATTTATTTAACTTCTAGGTTTTGATTTCTTCAACTTCCAGGTTCTAATTTCTTGAACTTTCTGGTTCTGATTTCAGTAGAATTCAGGTTCTATTTTTCTCAACATGTTTCTTAAAATTGTCATTTCGGTTCTGAATTTAGGTTCTGAACTTCTTTTGATCTTCCTTTGACTTATTCAACTCTTCAATATTCTTGAAAAATCTTTTTGTAAGAAAATTTTCTTTCTCTAAGAAACTTTTCCTTATTTAAGGAAGTTTGTTGTAAGAAACATTTCCTTGTATAAGGAAGTCTTCTTTAAGAAACATTTCCTTAAGCTCAACAACATCCTCAGAATGTAGGATCTGAGTTTCCCAGTAACATGATCAGAAGAAGGATCCGGGTAACATGCTTAGAATTAGGATTTTCATAACATGTTTAGAAGTAGGATCTATATTTCCTCATAGGTTTCTCAAAAATCAGATTCTGAATATTTCTTAGAATTTTGCTTAGTGAAAAATGTCAAACCTCTTCACTATTTCTTCAACAACTTTTATCATGAAACTTTTCATGATTTGTGAGAACTTTAAGATCATAAAAGCATCATCTTATTTTGTTTAGAAAGTTTGAGGCACTTTCTTAACTTCTAACTTCTTATTATTCAACAAAATCCTCTTTAAGAAAAACTTCAGCAACTAGTAACTTCAACTTTCTGTAACTCAAAAACATTCTTCAAAAAAAAAAGATTAGTTGTCAACAAATACAAAACTTTGTTAAAACAAAACACCACAAAGGTTATTCAATCTTCCCCTTTGGATTTGTTGGAAACCCTTGTTAACAAGTTTTCACCTCAAAAAAAAATTCCACAACTCAATGTTTTTGAAATTTACTAAAACGTATCCTTTCTCAAAAAGAGAGTGTCCTGACACCACACTATTGGATGAAGTAATGTTTTTGAAGGATTTCCATCCCTCGGTGACAAGAAAATTTTGCATCCATGTAAGGATAAACTTCACCTTACTCAAACTCCCCCTTAACTTTTATCTTTCTCTTTCTCACTTTTCTTTTCCCCTCTCATTTTTCTTTCTCTCTCCCCCATTATATGATAACCACAACTTCAGATTCATAAAAGAAAGCTAAGTAAACATTGTTACTTACTCCCCCCCTTTTTCAACATAATCCAAAGCACGATGGGGAAATCTTCCTTATGAGTTTTAGAAAGTTATGGGAGGAGGATAAACATGGAGTTTCACCCCCAATTCAACAAACCTTTCCTTTGACATTGCTTTTGTAAAAATATCAGCAATATGATACTTGTTGAAATATATTCCATCAAGACTTCTCTAGCAACAACTTTCTCTTTTACAAAATGATACTTTATATCAATGTGTTTTGATCTTGAATGTTGAACAAGATTCTTAGAAAGATCAATGGCACTTTGATTATCATAGAGTATCTTCAAAGGTTTAGAAACTTTCACTTTCAAATCTTCTAACTAAACCTTCATCCATATCATTTGAGTACAAGCCTGATTAGCTGCAACATATTCGGATTCAGTTGTGCTTAAAGTTACAGAACTTTGTTTCTTACTATGCCAACTCACACAACATTCCCCTAAGAAAAATGTTCCTCCTGATGTTGATTTTCTATCATTACAATCACCAGCCCAATCAGCATCAGTATAACCATGAAACTTCATCTCATTGTTTCTATTGTATAACAACCCATGTGAAGTTGTTCCTTTAATATATCTTAGAATTATCTTAATTTCCAACATGTGTGATTCTTTTGGATTACTTTGATACCAGGAACATAGAGTCACAACATAAGAAATATCAGGCCTTGAAGCTATAAGATAAAGAAGACTTCCTATCAACTTTCAAAAGTCTTTCTGATTCAAACTGTTTCCTGATTCATATATGCTCAAATTTGTGCTCACTGAAATAGGAGTTGAAACTTCCTTTGATTCTTCCATCCCGAAATTATTTAACAATTCCTTGGCATAATTTTATTGGGATAATAAAATGTAGTTTTCTTGTTGTTGAACTTGTAAGCCAAGGAAGAAAGTTAATTCTCCCAACATTAACATTTCAAAAATTTTCTTCATCTCTTCAGAAAACTCTTCACATACATTTTCTTCATCTCCAGCAAAAATTATATCATCCATATAAATGATTAAAATTAACGTTCTGGAGTCAACATATTTAACATACAAGTTTCTATCAAAATTACCTTTATCAAAGTTCATCTTTCTCAAAGAATTGTCAAGCTTCTAATACCATGCTTGTGGAGCTTGTTTCAGCCCATAAAAGGCATTATTTAATTTGAAAATTTTGTTTTCATCCTCATCAAGTAAAAATTCACAAGGTTGTTCATTGTAAACTTCTTCCTCAATCTCACCATTTAAGAAAGCTGAATTTACATCCATCTAATAAACCTTGTAATTTTGATGAGCAACGATTGCAAGAAACATTAGAATAGTTTCCAACCTTTCAATAAGGGAAAAAGTTTCATCAAAATCCACACCTTCCACCTATGCATATCCTTTACACACAAGCCTTGATTTGTTTCTTGTAACTTCTCCATGATCATTCAATTTATTTATGTAAACCTACTTGGTTCCGATAACATTTTTATTTGATGGCCTTAGAACAAGTTCCCATGTTTCATTCTTCTCAATCTGTTCCAATTCTTCATTCATAGCATCCACCCATTATTTATGTTGAATAGCTTTTGAAACTGATTATGGTTCAACTTTTGAGATAAGGGAAGTCTGATTTTATAATCTCAACTTCCTTCTTGTCTGAACTAGAGCCTTCTAATTCCCAATAATATTTTCAGATTCTACATGTTTTTGTAAGTTAGGAAAACTCACATTTACTTTCCCAGCATCACTTTCTTCCCCATGTGACTCATCTGAGTCACTTTCAATTCTGTGGGGATTCTCTAATTTATCTTCCTCGGCATTCTTAATAGATGTTGTGAAGGAACTTGAATTTTCAATTACCTTTATATCATATGAGTCCACCAACTTCTGTAAACGTTTGTTCCAGCATTTGTAACTTCTTCCATTTGGTGAATAACCCATAAATAATCCTTCTTCAACTTTCTCATCAAACTTTCCTAAGTTCGGATTTTTGATTTTGAGCAAGCATGGACTTCAAAAAACTTTAAAGTATTTCAATGAAGGTTTTTGGTTATACCACATCTCATAAGGAGTCATGTTGGTTTCTAGTCTCAACAAGCATCTGTTTTGGACAAGTACAACAGTGCTAACAACTTCTCTACAAAAGAATTTTAAAAGTTTGTATTCTGATAACATACTTTTTCCCATTTCCACAAATCTTCTATTATTCCTTTCTACTACTCCATTTTTTTTGTAGAGTATAAGGAGCACTATACTGATGTTTGATACCATGCTTCCTTAGATAAGTTTCAAAAGCATTGCTTGTGAATTCGGTTCCATTTTTTGTTGTGATCTTTTTTTATGGAAGCTCTCAATTCTTTCTCAACATATTTTCTGAAGAATTTAAACATTTCAATAGCCTCTGACTTAAGATTAATGAACATGATGCTTGTCATTCAAGTGAAATCATCAATAAAAGTGATAAAGTATAAATCTCCTTTTGCTGATTGATGTCTCATTAGCCCACATATATTATAATGAATAAACTCAAGTAGTTTATTAGATTGAATATCAACTCTTTTATGACTTTTGTTAGTCATCTTTCCTTTATGTCAAGTAATACAAACATCTTCATCTCTTCTTTTAAGTTCTGGAAAATTCCGAACAACATCAACTTTAGAATGCTTACTCATGTTCTTCTGCCCAAGGTGGCCAAGTTTTCGGTGCCACAACTTGTTTTCATCTTTAGCACTCAAATAACAAGAGTTATTGGATTCTCCAATTTGAAAGAGATTCCCAGTGGTTCTTTCTCCTTTTGTAATCACTTTTCCATTTTTCACACTTTTGATGTTACAAGAATTCTTTCTGAAGATAACTTCTTTTCCATCACCACAAAGTTGACTTACACTAAGTAAGTTATGTTTTATCCCATCAACAAGTAATACTTCCTTGGATTTCAGTTTCTTTGCTTCAATCTATATTGCTCCAATTCCCTTAATTTTTAAGGAACTATCATTTCCAAAAGTAACCGCTCCTCCATCATGACTTTCAACATGTTCCAAGATTTTTATATCACCTGTCATGTGTGAAGAAAAACCACTATCAAGAATCCATGGTCTGTTCCTCTTACTTGATTTCAAAGCTGTCTCAACAATAAAAGCTCTTTCATCAACCTTCTTATTTTCAGCTTTCTTTTCTTTCTTATCATAAGAAACTTGTTCCAGAAGAAGTGTCATACATCATTCGGCATGATGACCCGACTGATCACATCTTCCACAAACTTCTTCTAAACATTCAAATTGATTCTTTTTTTGGAATGTTTCTAACATCTTGAGAATTCACCTTTTCAACTTTCTGTGAGTACAAAAAGTTACTCATTCTTATTTCACTATTTATTCCACTTTTCTCAAACCTTCTTCCAGGTAGTGATAAATCGTGCCAAAAATTATAAGATTTATTCCCATATAATCCGCAGCACCAGCAATAGACCTCAAATCTTGGTTTTCTATTCAAGAATAATTTTTCTCTATTAAAACTTTGTTTAGGTTCATAACTTCATTCAGCTCTAGAAAAATCAAGATGTAGGCCATCTCTTCTTTTGAGTGAGTTTTATACCTTTTTAGGATTGATAGGTTTATCACATTCTTTCTCCACCCAAGATTTACTAATACTTTTTCCATTGCCTGAAATGTTATAAGAATCAGATACAATATTATTTTTGGTAAGAGAAGATTTCACCTGATTCTCATAATGAGACTTTACAACATTTTTAGAGGTCTCAAATTTTAATTTTGTAGCTTTGCTGAAGTTTTCGTTCATCTTACTCAGGGTATTTTTGGACTCAAGGAGTTTTGATTGCACCTTGTTTACTTCTTCTTCCTTAGCTTCCAACTTCTTGCTAAATCTTGAATCATCTTTCCCTGTTCAACAATTCTAAGTTTGTAACTTAAAATTTCTTGAATGTATTCATCTTCCTTCTTGGTGACATCTTTACTTCCATCTTGAACTTCTTCATGATTCTTCTTCATCACACGAATTTATTTCTTGAGAGATTTGTTTTTCTCAAGACATGCAAGAAGTTTGGATCTTAACTAATATTCTCTGTAAGATTCTTCACCACCTTCTTCACTCTCTGAGGAAACATTTGTTTTCTCAACTTTTGAAATGAAGGTTCTGAATCTTTCTTTAATTTCATCTTATGAGGAATCATTTTCAGATTATTCTGATTTAACCTTCTTGATCAACATACTTCTTTTCTTTCCAGAAAACTTCTTCTTGAATTTTTTAGAACTCTTCTCTTCTTTTTTATTCTTGTTATATTTCTTCCATCGAGGATTCTCATCAAAAACATCTTGATATTCTCCAAATTTTTTCTTAGGGAAATTCATAGCAAATTGTCCGATTCTGCCACACTCAAAACATTTGAGAGGAAGTTTCCCTCCATACTTTCCTCTTCCTCTTCGATAGTTCTTGGATATGAGAGACATGATTTTTTCATTCAACTATTCATCTTCCTTATCATCAGAATCACAAGGATCAGCTTCATCATCATCTTAGATTTTCATTTTTCTCATAGCTTCAAAAGACATTTCATCTTTCATCTTCTTATTAAATATCAGAGCTTTCCTAATTTCATAAGCAACAAGAAAGTTATGCAGTTCATCAAGGGATAAATCATCCTTATCTTCTAAAGCTGAAATTTTAGAATCGAACCTATATGGGAAGTTTCTAATAAGTTTCTTCACAATTGTATAATCTTCCAATTCTTCTCCAAATCCTATGATGTTGCATATAATTTCATTAAATCTGGTGAAGTATTCATCAATTGTTTCATCATCTCTCATCCTGATGTCTTCAAACATACTACGCCAGATTTATAGCTTGGCCTCCTTGACTTTTGTATTTCCTTCAAAAACACTTTCCAGATTATCCCACATGCTTTTTGATGTTGTTAGACCCATCACCTTTTGTTAAAAATTTTTTGATAAGAAAATAAAAATAGAATTTCTAGCCTTTCCATCAACTTCTATGTTTCTCTTATCAACAAATGTCATAGGAGCATTTTTCTCAATAGGTGGAAAGCCAATAGTAGTAGCATCAACAACTTCTAAGGCCAAGAGATAGGAGATAAGGAATCATCCTATTTTTCTATCCATAATAATTCTTTCCATAAAATGTAGGAATTATTCTACTGTTGATAAAGTTGATATTCTCCATGATAAGGATAAAACAAGGGAACCTCCCTTTGATACCACTTGAAGTTACAAGGATCAAATAACAATTGAGAAGGGGGGTTTAACTTTCTGGTTCTGATTTCAGTAGAATTCAGGTTCTAGTTTTCTCAACACGTTTCTTGGAATTGTCATTCCAGTTCTGAATTTAGGTTCTGAACTTCTTTTGATCTTCCTTTGACTTCTTAAACTCTTCGATATTATTGAAAAATCTTTTTGTAAGAAAAGTTTCTTTCTCTAAGAAACTTTTCCTTATTTAAGGAAGTTTGTTGTGAGAAACATTTCCTTGCATAAGGAAGTATTCTTTAAGAAACATTTCCTTAAGCTCAACAATATCCTCAGAATGTAAGATCTGAGTTTCCCGACAACATGATCAGAAGAAGGATCTGGGTAACATGCTCAGAATTAAGATCTACATAACATGTTCAGAAGTAGGATCTGGATTTCCTCATAAGGTTTCTCAAAAATTAGATTCTGAATTTTTCTTAGAATTTTTCTTAGTGAAAAACGTCAAACCTCTTCACCATTTCTTCAACAACTTTTATCATGAAACTTTTTATGATTTGTGAGAAATTTAAGATCATCAAAGCATCGTATGATTTTGTTTAGAAAGTTTGATGCACTTTCTTAACTTCTGACTTCTTATTCTTTAACAACATCCTCTTTAAGAAAAACTTCAGCAACTAGCAACCAGCAACTTCAACTTTCTGTAACTCAAAAAAATTCTTCAAAAAAAAGATTAGTTATCAAAAAATACAAAACTTTTAAAAAAAAACACAAAAAAGGTTCTTCAGATAACTATAGTGAGTCAAACTGCTCTGAATCCTTTCTCAACAGTTGTGAAATCAATCTCTAACTAAGAGAATCAGACACTATGTTCCCCTTACCAAGAGTATAGACGATTTCAAATTCATAATCCTAGAGGAACTCTAACCATTACCTCTACCTCAAATTCAAATTATTATGCGAGAAGATGTACTTAAGGCTCTTATGGTCAAAGTAGATGATAAACTGCTCGCCCATCAGGTAGTGTCGCCACACCTTCAACGTGAAGACTACCACTGCCAACTCAAGATCATGGGTCTCATAGTTCTTCTCATGTGGACTCAAATGGCATGAACTATAAGAAATCACCACTTATATCTTCATTAGAATACATCCAAGCCCAGTACCTGATGCATCGTAGAAAACTACGTACTCAACACCCTCCTATAGAAATCTCAAGATCAGGACACTCGTCAAACTCTGCCTTAACTGATGGAAAGACTGCTGACACTTCTCCATCCATACGAAAGGATTCCTATTTCAAATAAAAGATATCACTGATGTTAATATCCAAGAGAAATTAGGAATGAATATCTAGTAATATTCTTATAGCCCAAGAAATCTCCACACCTCTGTCACGCTCCTAGGTGCCTCCCATGCTAACACCACCTCGACCTTGGTTGGGTCCATTGAAACTCCATCTGCTGTGATAACATGTCCCAGAAAGTGGACCTCCTAAATCTAGAACTGACACCAGCTCTTAGAGTAAATCTAGGACCACCCAAATCTGTCTTGCGTGCACCTCCTTTAATGACGAGTACACATAGATGTTGTTGATGAAGACTATTAAGAACCGGTCTAAGTATGGCTGGAAGATCCGGTTCATAAGTCCCATAAACACTATGAGGGTGTTCATAATGCCGAAAGGAATCAACAAGTACTCTCAGTGACCGTAGCGGAATCTGAAATTTGCATTCAACACATCCTCATCTCGTACTCGAAGCTGATGATAACGTAATTGAAGGTCAAACTTCGAGAACTACCGTATCCCTCTCAGCTGATCAAAGAGGTCATTGATCCTCGATAGTGGATACTTGTTCTTCACCATTACCTAGTTCAGGCACCGATAATCCACACACAACCTCAAACTCTCATATGCCTTCTTGGAAAACAAAAATGGGGCCACCCATGGTGAAAAACTGGGTCTTACAAAGCCCTTCCTTTGTAAATCCTCTAGCTACACCCTCAGATCTCACAACTCTATAGGAGCCATCCGATATGATGGAAAGGATATCAATGTTGTCCCGAGGTGTAAGTCGATGCAGAAGTCAATCTCCCGGTGGGGAGGTAACCCTGGAACATCTTTTGGTAAGACTTCCTCATACTCTGCCACTACTGTTGGGAACTGAAATCTCACAACATCTACTGCCCGAGGGTAAGGTTAGCCAACTCATGAGTGGTTGGATACACCCTCCTAAGCATGAGCCCCTATTGTGCTATTTGGGTCTACCTTTATCTGATAAAGGAAATCATCATCCCATCATTGTGGACACACCACACCCTTCACCTAAATTAGTCAATATGTGCATGGACTGAAGATAACCAATCCATACCAAGAATGACATCATAAGGCCTCAACACTGCCACCAAGAGGTTCCAACCGAAACTCTAACCCTCAAGGGTAAGATCACATTGTTGGAAAAGATGCGTGATCATTAAGTCTCCTCTCGTAGGTGTCTCTAAGAGTAAGGGTTAAGTCAACAGATCAACCAAAATCTCAATGTTTTGCACAAGATATGTGGTGAGGAAAGAATTATTGGAACCTATGTCTATAAGTAATGAAACTAAGGTAGAGAAGACACATATTGTACCTCGAATCATCCCTGGATTCCCTGAGTCATACGCCTCGACTGCATGTAGTTGTACCCACCCTTATATTATAGCTCCCCAAGCCTAGTGTGGACCTCCTAGGGGTGGTGGTGGAAGTATGTCAAAACATTTTCCACCTCCCATTGCTCTCCCTACTCCTCTACCACATCCTCTGCCTAGCGGGTCTGCCTGATCCACACGTTGTCTCTACCTTGGTGGTCCATAAAACACTTCCCTATCAATATCCCAATGGGTTGGAAAATATCTAGCGAGATGTACTTTGTCATTTAATGAGTAGAATCACATTTACCTAGGATGAATGGATCTATCCTGAGATCCCTAGACTATAGATCCCTTGTACTGGGTCCTCTTGTGATGTCTCCCACATCCCGATCCCTGTGCCTGATGTCGGCTCCCTACTACCGATGTCTCTGCACCTGTCTGCCTGCTGCTGACTGCCACTAGCTGTCTCTGATCAGTCAAGAATCTCTCGACCACCAAAGATCGCTAGAGCACTCTAGCATAAGTCATAATTCATAAAGGCACGAAACTAGCTCAGATGTCCCATCATAGAACTTTCTTGAAGGTCTGATCTTTGAAGTACTGATCCCTGACCATATCCATAGAGTACCTGACAAGGTCGGTAAACCTCTATGAATAGTTATCCACCATCTAACTGCCCTTCTGAAGCTGAAGAAGCTCTTGGATATGCACTACTCTCAGCATAACTGGGAATAAATCCTTTCTAAAGAGTCGCTCAAACTCCATCCATGAAAGATTCATCTCATCGTGAGTTTGTGTGGTCAAACTCCACCATCGCCCTACCGAACCCTGAAGAAGGCTCGCTCCTAGGATCACCATCTAGTTCAGTGGTGTCCTCACTAGACAGAAGACTCTGGTCATTGCCTCAATCCAGTCCTTAGCCTCCAGAGGGTCGATCTCACCTTGAAAACTGAGGGGTCTCTGTCTTTGGAACTTATGGAGCGTGCTCAATCTGTGCTCCTTGTCTGCTGGTACTACAGGTACCACGTGCTGCTCCACTGGTTGTGGCACAGCTGGTGCACCACCTAAAGGTAACACCTGAGGAACTGGCCCCTGAATCGAAGCCTCATCACTGAGGGGGTCATTCTCATGATCGAGCTACTAAATCCTAACTGGTATGCGTTGTAGAGGCATCTTGTAAGAAAACAAAATGTATCACGATTAATGAGTATATCTGGAGAGACGACTCAAAAAATACACGGAAATCACAACCCATTCCTATACGATACATGCACCATTATTGTTTCCTTGAAACTAGTGTTCTCATGTACTGAATCAAAAAGTAGGTTATCAGAGTCATGGTGTATGAATACTTCATCCACCTGCACCAACATTGGAGTCCTTGGCCTAAAAGCCGAACTCAAAACACTTTACATTGTTTCCCCAAACCAAAAATCACTGAATCTTGGTCCTTAAGGTAGAAACGACCACCTATGATGCCACTCTTTCATGAAACATCCTAGTGGGGACAACGCCGCGACTCTCCAAGATCGCCTCAAATAGGTCAGGGGCAGGTGACTAGCACTGAGTAGTCATATCACTAACATGGGAGACATTTCCTAAGTACCCGTACACATGCACACATCTCCAAGACCACAAATGATGAAATGTAAAAACCACTATGGAAAAAAATGCATGCATACAAATAAACCCAACCAATAGAGTACAACAGAAAGTAAAGTGCGGAAAAGTAATTGGGCAAGAATACAATCCCACCAAAAGAAAGAGTTTGCAACTAATAATTCCAACCTCTAAACAAGAAAGGTCCTGGGACTACTGCTCGATACCGAAGGAACACCTCGACCTATAGGGAAGCTCACAAATCTCAGTCCGGTCCTGGTCCACCTTGGACTCTGTTAAAAGGCCGCTCATCTGCACAAGACATAACACATGTGGGCAAATCCTGTGCAGGTGTGAGTATAACAACACTCAGTAGGAGACCCCAAAAACCACAAAGAAATACACAAAGTAAAGGTACAGTAAGATCTACATAGTATATGTCTACAAAAAATATAATAATAGAAACATATCTATATATACTCAAAACCTAGACCCATAGTATTGAGGTAAGTCACAACGACCCATATACCCATGCCAAGGATTTAGTTCGAATAATTCCATGAAGCACTCATCCAGGAGAACTCACTCCATGAGTCTGATAGCTTCACTAACATCCGTATGAGAAGTATTGTTCATTGGGAATTGTCACGAGAGATATAGATGCATTGATAGATCTAAATAAAGAACATATAAACTCATTTCGGGAGAACTCACTCCTGAGTGGGGAAAGATCACTATACACGGATGAGGATCACTGCCAGGGCCTTGGTGTATACCATGACTCATCCAAATTCACCTTCCAAGTAGAGGATTGATGTCTTGTAGGATTGATCACTCTAATACCTGACACTACCTAGGGTCAAGAATGGATAGAGGATCTCACTCTGGGCCTCTCAGAGGGGCTCCGACTCTATCCAGAAAGTCCTGCTAAAGGGATTATACTCCTGTGGATAGAAACGATACCAAAACTTTAGGGGAACAAGAAAAGGGGAAACTAACCCAAACAAAACTTTTCCAAGGTACTATAGATAAGGACATCAATCCATGTACAAGAAAGTAGATTACGTGTAGAAGTGTCACGTGCCGTGTCCTTTAACCTCGAGTCCTGCCCGTGTATAACGAACCATGTTGAAAAGAGAATATCATGTAAAAAAGATATAAAAAACATGTAGAAGAGTAAAATTTCAGGTCCTACTACCTGGGGGCTTCTCTTTATACACTGTCCATGTGCCCACACATGACTTCAACCCGTGTCTACCAACCCGTGTACCGTTACATGGGGTAACCCACATAACCGACCTGGTCTGGCCGTGTGGTAGAGTACATGTTAGGTACTCCACCCCATGTTTATGTATCATCCAAGATACATGATGAGTCCCACGTAAGGACCCAAACACCGTTTAACAGGGGTCACATGTCGTTTCATCGCTTTCTGTAACACGGAACCATAACCACCATTGAGTCGTCCCCACACACTGTGTTCTTCGGGATACATGTCGTGTTCTTCAAAAAATTTTAGAACCGGTGTTATTCACCGACATTCCTTGAGTGGTCCTATTATTCTTGATACAACTATTTTTTGCTTCGAAATCAAAGATCCAGGGTCATCCTATCACCAAAAATCCGATTCGGTAGGTTTTGAACCTTCGATCGGCTCCAAAAACTTATTTTGATCATCCGCACGAAGAATGGTTGAAGAATGGTTTCTTACGAACTGTGTTGATTCGTCCAATTCAATCATTGTCACACCTCCACTGGGTCGTCACGATGTCAAATCTCCAATTTAGGATTGTTGCATTGTGAAACGGATGCACAATGATCCATCATTCATAACCCCATGAAGAACAAAAAACGCGCAAGGTCAAAGGGGAGAAAAAATTTATATAAAAAATCGAGGGACAAACCTCTACCATTGTTTGTTATAGAATTTATCCACTCCCATTGTAAGGATCAAGCATAAAAAAACAAATATGAAATCAATTCCCCAAAATAAAACCTGATAATCAGACCCTCCCACAAGAACAAACAATCTGTAGGTCAACCTGTTCTTGGGTTGACCCACATTCGTCATTTAAATCGAAGAATGGGGAGAAAAACAATTTAAATAACAACCCCTAACTTGATCTTCAACAAAGTGTGGATTTACTACCGTCATCGGTGAGATCTGATATTTTTGCACAATGATTCATGCATTGTCATTTGTCATCGTTCGTCTAGAGTTCTCTAAGGGTGGATCATATCTAAATCTCTAGAGTATCCAAGGGAGGTTTCTAGGGTTATGAGCCTAACCCCAGGATCCTGGTTATTTTAAACCATAAAACACGTCACTACATCATTAAAACGCTTAAAATAAAATAAATTGTTAATTTATTTTATTTCCTTTAAAACATCCAAAAATTAACTTTTTTATCCAACCCATGCCAGTGGATGGTAGGCCTCATCTAAAGTAAAGTCGCTACTCGGAACACAATAGTTCCCTTAGATTTCTAATTCGGGCACCCGTTTAAAAGTTATTCCAATTTTTTAGGAAAACTGCTCGCATGCGTAATTTAAAAGTTTCACTTATTTCAAACATTTATTCTGGGAAATCTGGGCTTCAGAATCACACACCATCACAAAGCCTGGTCTCGAATTAATTCCATATAATATTGAAAAATAATACACAAAAAATCCGGGACATTATAGAGAGGTTCACGTGGGACCTACTAGTTGTCATGATGGGACCCTACAATATCATCTTTGGCATGGATTAGATTTACATGGTTCAATCCTAGATTGACTATCAGTATAAACTAGTCAGATGTCTGCATGCTGATGGGACAAGGTTCTCTTTTTTTGGAAAGAGAGACCTTGTAGCAAGACAAGCGGGTGCTATGAGAAATAGTTTACAACCTATTACCCATCAGTTAGTGAGTGTGACCCTAGGTGAAATAGACTCTTCAGGCATCTAGATTCCTTTAGTTGTGGATGATTATATGTACTTCTTCCCTGAAGACATTCCAGGACTACCTCTAAGGTGAGAGTTGGAGTTTTTCATCAACTTACAACCAGGGACTACCCTAACATCTTCTGTGGCCTATCGTATGGTTCCCACCGAGCTCTGGGAGCTACAGTTATAGTTAGAGGATCTTTGCGAGAAAGGTTTCATGAAACCCAGTGTTTCCCCCTAGGAAACTCTACACTGTTCGTGAAAAAAGGCATATGAGAGATTACAAATTTGAATGGATTATCATCTTCTAAACCAAGCTACGATATAGAACAAGTACCCCTTTACAAGGATTGAAAAAATCTTTGATCAGTTGTGGGGTGTGCAATTGTTCTCCAAGATCGATTTTATGTTCAGCTACCACTAGTTGCGAGTTCATGAGGCTGATATTCTAAAGTTGGCTTTTTTGATGTCTCTATGGACACTACGAGTTCCCAGTGATGCCCTTTGGTGTGAAAAATTCCCCCATTGTTTTTTATGAATTTTATGAACCAGATCTTCCAGCCTCTCTTGGACTAGTTTATTGTTGTCTTCATCAATGGAATACTCGTCTACTCTATGGAAGAGGATGAAAATGTAGAGCACTTGAGGATGGTTCTTGATTTACTTTGAGAGAATTAGCTTTACAGAAAGCTCTTGAAGTGCCAGTTCTGGATATAGGAGGTTCACTTTATGGGTCATGTCATTTTTGAAAAAGGTTTATCCATGGATCCAGTGAAGATCAAATCAGTGCTTTCTTGGGATCCACCCAAGAATGTATGAGAGGTGCGAAGATTTCTTGGTTTAGTAGGGTACTACAAGAGATTTTTGGCAGACTTCTCTAGGATCAAAACCCCTTTGACCACTCTGACATGAAAGGGACAACTGTTTACCTAGTATGAGTAGTGTCAGAATGCCTTTAAGGAGTTAAGACATAGGCTGATAAGCGCTCCATTTTTGAGACTACCAGAGGAAGGTGTTGAGTTCGTAGTATATTGTGATGCCTCAGGAGATGGGTTTGGTTGCGTGTTGATGCAACGACATGCAGTCATTGCATACGGGTCAAGGTAGTTGAGACCCCATGAGAAGAAATATGAAACTCATGATCTATAGCTAGCAGCGGTAGTCTTCAGATTGAGGATGTAGAGAAACTATCTTATGGGAGAGGGATTTGTGATTTACTTAGACCACCATAGTCTCAGGTATGTCTTCACTCAGAGAGACCTGAACCTGAGGTAGTGATGCTGGTTGGAGTTCCTGCAAGACTATAAATTTGAGATAATATATATTACAGGAAAGGGAAACATTGTAGAATATACCCTTAATTGGAAGTCTCCGGCTCACCTAGTTCGGGAAGCTTCTAAGCAGTTAGCTTCCCTGCAGCTGACCCTAGTGGATCAGGAGGGTATAGTCTTTCTACAGTCGATGGTGTTGGCTTCTTCGCTCCTTGAGTGTGTGAAAGAGTCCCAATTGGGACATATCGACTGTGATGTTTTGTGTGATCATATATCCATAGTAGATGCACCATATAGATATTCTAAATGAGGGAATCACAAGATATTGTTCAAGGGGTAGACAGTGGTTCCAGTCATGATACAGGAGGCGGTGATGCGGGAGTTCCACACTTCCCCCTAAGATGTACATCCCGATTTGGGGAAGATGTACACTGATCTTCAATAGTAGTTTTGGTGGTATGATATGAGAAAAGACATAGATGTGTTCATCTCATGATGCCTCACCTGTCAGTAGGTGAAGGCTGAGCACCAGGTTCCGGCAGGTTTGTTCCACCCTCTTGAGATTCCGTAGTGGAAATGGGATGTCATATCCATGGACTTCGTCATAGGTATTCTGCACACAATGATGGTCCATGACACCATCTGGGTGGTAGTATATCGACTCACAAATCTAATGCACTTTCTTGCTATTAGGGAGCAGAGTTTGGTGGAGAGTTTGGGGAAGTTGTACGTATGAGAAATCATCTGCCTTCATGGGGTACCCTCAATGATTGTCTCTGATCATGATGCATGGTTTACTTCATGATTGTGGAGAGGCCCGTAGGATTCATTCAAGACCCAATTGTAGATGAGTATAACCTTTCACCCCCAAACTGATGGAAAGACCGAGCACACTATCTAGGTTCTAGAGGATATGCTGAGGGCTTGCATGTTGTATTTTATCTAGAGCTAGAAGGATCACCTACCTTTAGTAGAGTTTTCATACAACAACTACTACCACTCTACCATTTACATGACACCTTTTGAGGCCCTATATGGGATACCCTGCAGGTCACCCTTATACTGGATAGAGATTGGAGAGTTATCTCTTATGGGCCTAGAGTTGGTGCAGGCGATAATGGAGAAAGTGCAGGTCATTTTTGAATAATGAAGATGACCCAGAGCAGATAAAAATCCTTCATAGATTACCATCGTAAGCTCTTGGATTTCGAGAAGGAAGACCATATTTTTTTGTGAGTCTCCCCACAATGAGGAATGCATAGGTTCAGTTGGGGAGGAAATCTATCACCGAATTCATCAGGTCATTACAGATCATGCAAAGGATTGGCGAGGCTACCTACCACCTCGCTTTTCCCCCACAGCTGGAGCGGGTACACAATATATTCCATGTATCACAACTAAGGAGATACATGCATGAACCTAAAAACATCATTGAATTGGGAAAGCTAAACATTGAGGATTGAGACACCTTGGTAGAGCACCCAATAGTGATCAAGAACCGATAAGAGCAGATCTTGTGAGGATAGAACGTTCCTCTGGTATGCATGTTGTGGTACAAAAAAAACATGCAAGAGAGTTCCTGAGAGGGGTAGAGACAGATGCAAGCTCAGTATCAAATTTTTTTTTTAGTTTTTCTTTTACGTGAAAAAATATTGAAGGAGGGAATGATGTAGAGACCTATTTTTTTCCTTGTAAGACATTGAAATATTTCTAAATATATTTATAGAGCTAGGTTCTGAGACGACATGTGTTTCTGAGGCCTGATTTTCCTAGAATTAATTTTATAAAAATATTAAATATATTTTATATTATGAACATGCGGTTACTTAAGAAAATAAAGATAAATCCTAAATGGTTGATCAAATCAAAAATATGAGACCACAATTGGGTCCAAAACACAGTGTTTTCTCTAGGTGCGATATAAAATGAGTCAACGCGGGATTTTCAGACCCCTTGCTCATTGGAGGTACGTTTAAGTGAATTAATTAATTAATTAATTAATTAATAACCTTTGACCTAATTAAAATTTATAAATAGGTATTTAGTGGAATTTGGATGAGGTTGGATTATATTCTACAATTCGTTGGCAAGATCTCTCTCCTCCTCCCCCGTTGGTGATGAACGACAAACCTTTGGATCAAGGTGGATCGAACGCAACCGATCCTCCTCCCCTGTCGGTGAACAAATTCTTCCCCAGCGACTGATTTAAACAAGAGGTAAGACTCTTCAATTGGTTTTTTCACCCTTTTTATTAAATGTTTGAGCATATCAAACATCATTCTTCTATATGTGCTCCTATTTTCAAACCTTTGCATGAGCCTGAGTAACAAAACTTTATTTTATAAATTGTTTCTAATCCGGATTGCAAATTTTTGATCGTTGGACAAGAAGTCTTGGATAATTATTATCAAACCCTTTGTTCTTGTACATTTCCCCCCATTATTCACGTTCTTCACCGTTGGAACCCCATGGTTCCCGGTTCGATAATTTCCAGGTGACATGAGCCCGATCGTGTGCCTAGATTCATGGAGGATCAATGAAATGACAACATAATGTTGAATCGAGCATATATTCAAGAATCTTGTGGGATGGGGATGAAAAAATTGATGGTTTGAGGCTGAATCATCAAGGGTGGAAGCCGCAATGGCGAGTAGAATGAATGAGGGTTTACAAAATCTTCATCGGAGTTGTTTTCTAGTGAATGACGATCGATGAGCATGAATCATAACCAGATCTGCGAGATATGGGAGGAAATGATTTGGGATCTATAGTGGCTTGAGTAGATTTTAAGAGTGAAGGCTAGATCGAGAAACTTAGGGTTTCTATAAATTTCCCGACTACACGTCGTGTAGTATAAAGAACACACGACACAAACCCTTTCGAGAGGCAACATTAGGGTTTGGGAACCCATAAGGATAACACAAAGTGTACTTACTTGACATGATGTGTGACACCTTCTTGTGTGAATGAACAGTGTGATGAACTACATGACCAGAGACATCAGAGGAGCTTAGGGATACAGAATACTTGGACCATGTACGGTGGTCGTACCTTGGGATACAGGAGATGACCTAGAAGATTGTTCTCTTTTATAGTTTTTTAGGTTGGGACATATTTTTGGGTGGGTGTGTATTTTTCCCCTTTCTTTTCAATTTACACAACCGTACTTTTTTTGTTTAATGGTCCATGAATATTTTGGTTTATTTATAGCAGTTTTTCCTCTTTTATTTCTTTCCCTCTCCACTTTTACATTGAGTTTTCTATGTGCATGTTTACAAGTACTTAGGAAAAGGCCTCCCCATGTTATTTATGCCATTGACACTAGCCTCCACCCCTAGCCTATAGAGGTAGGCTTTGGGTAGTTGCGGCTCGAGCCCTGGTATGGGTCGGGATGTGACATTACCAAATAATAAAGTTATATTAATTATTTACTTGATTAAAAACCTTTTCATATTTAATCATTTATTATTATTCCTTTTATTTTATTTACTATCATGTTTTATGTAGTTATTAAATTGTTTAAGTTCATGTTATACACTTTGAGCTTATTCAGTCCAAAACGACTTCAGTGTATTGACTGGGATAAGAGAGGTCATAAAATGGTTCCATCATATTTATATAATCTTAATTATGTCATAAAAAACATATATATTTATCAAATATACTTTTATAACCATCCATGTAAGGAGGTTATGAAAAATGAAATATATTATTCATAGAGGCGGTAGTTCACACATACACACTAACAACGTTTTTACTTTCCAATGGATTGAAGGAAAAGAAGGTAGATAATGGTTTTTTTAAAGAATAATATTTATTTCATAAATATAATATTTATTCATTAAATACATCTTTATAACCATCTATGTGAGGTGGCGATGAAAAATGATATATGTCTTCCATGGAGGTGGTAGCTCTCATGTACACATGAACAACATTTTTATTTTTTAATGGATGAAAGAAGGTATATAATGATTGTTTCATCAACATAATAACATTTTAGTAAGATAATTATACTATTTTAATTATGTTAACATGGTTATATAATATTTTTATAAGGTTTACAAAGAAATAAACTTGAAAGAACTTTATTAGAACCAATACCTCCTCCTTGGATAACCTCCTTTGATAAACACCTTTATCCCTCTTAGATTGGTCTTTTGGGAAGAAAAAAACCTCTAGGATGTAGATAATATGTTATAAAGTGATTTGGGTAGATATTGGTCAATTCAAAGTGATCAAAGTGTGTGGGTAAGTGAGGGGGTGATAGATTCCTTTTATAGATGAGATGAGATATACCCTTATAAGTACTCTTAACTTTGAAATAGTATAAATGTATTTCTCATGGTCAAATAGCACCAAGACAACCAAAAATTGAATATAGGATATGATAGGTATAAATAAACTCATATTATCAAATTATAGATAGGATTTTGAGAGATTTGTGCCCTTATCCTTTAGTTTTAACCCTTTTTAAACCATTTAACTCTTAATACGGTGACTAACCTTTACTTTGGTAACTTAATTTTATGAATAAAAATGAATTAAAACTTATTATAATTTAAAATTTTTGATGAAAAATATGGAATCCATTTTCTAATATTCAATTTCTATAGGTGTTAAAAATTAATTTTAATATAAATATGCAAAACGTAATGAAAAACAATTTTTAGAAAAATGTCCTTTTAAGCATAACAACGAATTTACACTAAAATCATGTGTAGTATTGATTACCATAACATTTATTGGTTTATGATTAAATAAAACAGAGTTATTATATTTTAAAACTAATACATAAACTAATGTAAACTTTTAATTACTTAATTAAAGAAAATGATAAAAAATAGTTCTTTTTTAGAATAAAACATCACTTAGGTTATAAAATGTCAAACATGAGTTTCTAAATTCAAAAAAAAAAATTAAATGATTTATTTTACCACTTAAATATATATTTCATCTATCAAAAAGTTTTTTCAAATTTTCAAGTCATTATTATATCATGATGATGTCATAAAAATAATTGTATTTATAAAAACACTATTTTTTTCACTATTCACCTAAAAATAAACTATTTCTAAAAAATCCCATAAAATTACCCTAATATAATTATGAAATGATAAAAATTTAAATGGATTATATTTAATAAAATTAAAATTATAAAATTTAGAAATTTAACCTTTAAATAAAACCATATAATTCATGGAAAAAAATTTAGTTAGAATAAAATTCTTTCTTTTTTCAACTGAAAAATTACTATATTGAATGTGCATCCATAAAATATAATTGTGAAAATTAATAATACATGAAATTTATTTATTATTAACACTAACTAGGTTGTCACATTCTCCCCACTTAAATAAATTTCATCATTTAAATTTTATTCATTAAGAAATAAGTGAGGATATTTCCTCTCACAGCCTTTCATATTCCCATACTATTTCTTCCATCATATGGTTCTTATATAAAATCTTAAACAAGTGAGTTAACTTATTTCGCAACAACTTCTCTCCACGATCAAGAATATGAATTGGAATTTCTTCATAAGAAATACTCTCCTCCAACTTAACTACTTTAGGGCTTAAAACATGAGATTCATTAGGTATATATTTCCTTAAAAATGAAACATAGAACACATAATGTACCTGAGATGAACTCAGAGGCAAGAATAATTGGTAAGAAAATGATCCCACTTTCTCTAAAATTTAATATGGACCAATAAACCATAGACTTAATTTTCCATTTATACTAAAACACATCACACCTTTCCATAAATATATTTCAATAAAAACATGGTTTCCTACCTCAAATCAAATATATTTACTCCATTTATTTGTAAAATCTTCTTCTTGCTCTGATTTGTCCTCATATGGTACATAATAATTTTTACCTTTTGAACCATATCTTATAAAAGTTCCATTCCCAAAAAACTTATTTCCACAAATTCATCCCAACATGTTGGAGTTTGAAAATTCTTAATACATAATGTCTCAAATTGTGATATCTATATACTTGAATGAAAACTGTTATTATAAAAAAATACACTAATTAAAGATATTGATCCCAACTTCCTTGATAATTTAGTGATCAAGCTTAAAGTATATCCTACCAAGTATGAATTCTATGCTCTATATATCCATTATATTAAGAGTGAAAATCTGAATTTAAACTCAAATCAGTACCCAATGACTTCTGAAATACTTTCCAAAAATTAGATGCAAATCACAAATCTCTATCAGATACAATAGAGAGATAGAGATATAGACTTCATATAACCTATCTATCTCTTTAAGAATGGGTCTAAAAAGATGATCCAATGACATATTATCTTGAATATGAAAAAAATGAGTAGATTTATTAAATTAGTTAACAATAAACCAAATCGAATTATTACCCTGATAATTCTTTGGAAATATCACCATGAAATCCATGGAAATATTCTACCATTTCCATCCAGGGACTGAAAATGGCTTAAGCATCCCCTTTTTTAGTTGTCATTCAACTTTAACATGTTGAAAATTAAAACATTTTAAGGTATAATCATCGATATATTTCTTCATCCCTTCCCACTAATAATATTTATAAAGTTCTTCATACATCTTGGTGCTACCTGAATAAACAGGATACATAGAACTGTGAGATTTACTCAAAAATCCCATTTTCAACAAAAAAATATAAATAAAAATAACTTTTTTCCAAATCATATAATACCTTATTTATTAATATTAAACTCAGGAAAATTTCTTTCCTTAAAAAATTATATTCTTTTTTTTAAACCACGAATTTTTCCCAATCCTTATTAATTATTTCTAATAAGGATGATTATACTAATACCTGAGCCAAAAGAGAAAAGGTTTTTAGATACAAAACTTCCAAACTTAGATTCATCAAGTCATTAACTATTGTATCATGTTCCAAATGTAACATGGTTAATGATGCATTATCCTTTTGACTCAAGGCATCTACTACCTTATTTTCTTTACTTGAATGATAGTGAATTGTGTAATCATAATCCTTTATCAGTTCCAACTATCTTCTTTATATCATGTTTAATTATTTTTGAGTGAATATATACTTTAAAAATTTATTATTCACACACACATATATATATATATATCACATTTATCCCCATATAGAATATGCCTCCAATTTTTTAAAGTAAAACTACCATTATAATCTCAAGGCCATGCATTGGATAATTCTGGTCATGGGGTTTCAATTGGCGTGGTGCATACATTATCACACAATCATTTTATATAAAAACACAACCAATTAACTTCAATAAAACATCACTATAAATAAAAAATCCCCCATTTCTAGATGGAAAGTATATTACTATAATATTAACTAATATTATTTTTTATTCCTAAAAACATTTATCACACTCCTTTATCCAAGTGAATTTAACTCCTTTTCGAGTTAACTTGGTTTGTGAGTTAACCAACAGTTTTTTTCAACAAACCATCAGTAATAACCTTCTAGTCAAATAAAACTATAAATATCAGTGACATTAGTAGGTCTTGTCCATTATTTCACCACTTTAGTCTTATCATGATCAACTATTATTCCATCTTTAGTTATAATATATCCAAGTAATGAAATCTAATACAACTAAAATTCACATTTTCAAAATTTTATAGACAAATTATTTTCTTTTAAGGTATTTATAATGATACTTAGATTCTTATCGTGATCCTCATAACATTTAGAATATACCAAAATATCATCAATAAACACCACCCTAAATTTATCCAAACACTCATGGAAAATTCTATTCATAAGGTGAATTTTTCAACCCAAAGGGAATAATAATAAAATAATAATGGCTATACCTAATTCAAAATTTCATCCTCAAAATGTATTATTTATTTAGTTTTAGTTACTGGTATCTAGAATCAAGGTCAATCTTTGAAAAATACTAAGCTCTTTGGAACTGATAAAACAAGTCATCAATATGAGGCAAATAATACTTGTTCTTAATAATAATGTTATTGAGTGCTCTATAATCAATGAAAATCCTTGTAGAACCATAATTATTTTTAACAAAAAAAATAGGACCACCCTAAGGTGAAGTTATAAGATGAATTAAACCCTTATCAAGGAACTCTTTTAACTGATTTTTTAACTCCAATAGCTTTACTAGAGCCATTAAATAAGGGTTTTTTAAATTAACTTAGTATTAGACACTAAGTAAATAGTAAATTCAACATCTATATTAGAAATAATACTAATAAAATCATCCATAAATACATCCATATATTCATTTTCTACGGGAACATCACTAATTCAAATGATTTTCTTTTCAATAATACGAACAAGATAACTTTCACTTCCATCTTGAATCAATTTCTCACTTTTTGGTATATTTTTATTAGTATGAACTCATTATTATATATGAATTTAAACTCATTATAAAAATTGAACGTAAAATCCTTTTCTCTATAATATTATCACGATAATCCAAAAGTCAATTCATACCTAAAATAACATCAAACTCTATTATGGGCATGATAATAAGATTTGATGGAAAAAAATTCCACATATGATAATAAGAAGATTACTATAATTTTTTATTATTTTAATACTTACACCAAGATTTTTTACCAAAAGTAATGTCTCCATTTATTGAGGTGATATTTATATTTTACTAGTATATTTCCTAAAAATAAAAGAATGTGTAGATCCCGAATCAAAAAAAAAACATTAATATAATTTGAGTAAACGAGTAATATACCTATCAACACTTTATTATATAGCACAAAATTTTCTAAGTTAGTTGCGAATAATTTTTCTACAACCTTATACTTATAGTCTTAATGATTTCTATCCTTCATACTTATCTTCTGACACACATTTTCATAATGGCCCATCTCATTACAATTAAAACACTTTATGACTAACTTTTCATTATAAGTATGACCACTAACATTTCTATTTCCTTTAAAGTGATGAGATAGATGTCCTAACTTACCACACTAGTTACACTTTACATATCTCATAATAGATTCATTGGAATACTTCTTACCACACTTATCATAATAATGGAGTTTAATTTTATTACCTTAAGATTTCCTTGATGGATGCTTCCTCATTGCTTTCCACCTTGATCGCTTCTTATCCTTATTGTTATAAAAGTCAATATAATCCATATCAACCTTCTTATCACATCAAATAATTTCCTCATAACTTCTAAAATCATGAGTATAAAAAGGCCTTTATAAAATTGGTTTCAATCTCAAGTAAAATCTATCAATTTTAATATCATGTTCATAAATAAAATTCATCGCATACTTAAAAAATATAGAAAAAATTTCTCTATAGGCAACAATTGAATCTACCTTGTCTTTCTTCTACTCTAAGAAATTCCTTTCCATTCTACATTTAACAAATTTAAGAAAACATTTCTCAAGCAAAAGATCCTTAAATTTCATTCATTCCATAGTATCAATCTCATCCATTTCCTTAGTATTCTTAATCAAAGACAACCATTGATTGGATTGACATTTAAAATGGTAAATAATACGAGTTACATTCTAATGCTCTGAATATACCAAAACTTTAAATATCTTCTCTAAATCATTAATACATCCTTCAGATACTACTAGATTTGAGGCTTCAGAAAAATTCATAGGGTGTTTTTCATGAAATTCTCCACTATTGAAATGTTCCTCTATAGATAATTTAGTACCTCCCTTGCATAAGTACCACTATTAATAGCAAATACTAATTGAGTTAACATATAAACAAACTACTCAGATCTAACTCAAACCATTCTATGTTTCTTGTTTAGAAGGATATTATACTATTGTTTCCTTTCCACCTCATTCACCATGTTTTATCTATAGAAAACCATTATAACACAGAATTAGATTAGATGAAGCAACATATAAACCATCAAATATCATCTCATGGTAATATAACCATAAATTAACATCCTTAAAGTTCCTTTTCTTAATAATATCCTAAAATCTAAAGTTATCTAAACCATTCTCTAATGCCAACTATAACAACCTATATATAACCAAACCATAATTATTAGTTTAATAGAATGAATTGTAAGTTCTTACATTCCTAGGATCTTTTAGTTTTAGAGTTTTATAGAATTAGAAAAATCATTACATAATTAAGTGGACACTACCACATAGTGTACATTTTTCTCATAAAAATAGGTTCTTATGTTTACATTCTTGTTTCATTCTTGGCACACTTGCTTATTTCAAGACAAGTATTTATTACTATAAGTTACAACTTACTATAGTTCCTATACATCCTCAATCCCCATGAAAAACATTTGAAAATGTGGTATGAACACAAAAAATACATTAAGGGATATAAAAATAAAGGGAACCTATTAGTCCATTGAAAAACATGAAATTCATAAGAAGATTTTATTTTTATATAATAATATTTGAGCTCAAATAATCATTTATTTACTCATGAAATAAAATTAATTGCCCAAATTTTTTTATAATTTTTTTAATAAATCATATAATAAAAATCATAATCATGAAATTTACTTGGGAAAACATGATAACTCATGAAAACTTTTCCTTGAAAAATAAACCTTTCACCATTAAATGGTCATAAACTTTCCATTAATCATAAGATCATTTTCTCACCTCATGAAATAAAAATATTTCAAATAAAACTCATAAATTCATAGAAAAACCATGTTTTTATCTTGATACATTATGATTATATCATCCTTACAAACACCCTTACAATAACCCTTACAATGGAATAATTTACCCGGTTAATTCCAACATATCTCCTATAGAGAACATATCATTACCCATTGCATTGGAGGGATAAATAGTACCCAAACATCATCATATATAATTTCCAAGAACTGTAACAAGATTAAAACACATTAAATATTTCATTTTCATCACAAAACTCATACAAATTGGCATTTGATCCCATAAGAAAAAACACTTTCAGTTATCTCATAAAAATAAAGAGAAATATTATTTTCTTTTAATTTTTTTTTAAAAAATAAAAATTATTAGAATAATGGGGATAAGATATTATTTAAAAAACCATATAAACTTATATATGAAACTTATTAATTAATATCATTCATAATTGTGGGGAAAAGTGAATAAGCGATAAACATAAAAAACATTTTCTTCTTAGTTTTATATGAAAGTAAAAAATTTTCCCTTATGAAAAATGTTAAAAATATTATTTTTAAAATAATTGTATATAAAGTTAAAGATAGTTTAAAGTTACATTAATATTTTCTTTTTATTATAAATAAGAACATTCTTGAAAGATTTAAAATATCATGAACATGGAAGATAAAAAGTTTAAAACATTTAAAACATGGTTTTAAAGAAAAATATATTACTTCAAGTCCCAACTCACCACATACATCATTTAATTTCATAAATAATATATTTAAATTATTTATTTATTTTATTAATATCATTTTTAATTTTTATTCTTTTTATTTCATTTACTATGATGTTTTATTTAGTTACTAAACTGGTTAAGTTCACGTCAGACATTTTAGGGTTGTTCGGTCCAAAACAACTTTGGTGTGTTGATTGGGATTAAAGGTGTCATAATATTGTTCCATAATATTTAAATAATTTTAATCATTTCATAAAAATCATATATATTCATTAAATATACTTTTATAACCATCCATGTAAGGTGGTAATGAAAAACGAAACACGACATTCATGGAGGGGATAACATGCACGTACACATGAGCAACATTTTCACTTTCCAATGGATGAAAGAAAAAGATTATATATAATGGTTGATATTTATAGAATCATATTTATTCCATAAATGTCATATTAATTCATTAAATCCATATTTATAACTAGACATGTGAGGCGTTGATGAAAAATGAAATATGTCATCCATACACAGACAAACTTTTCATTTTTCAATGGATGTAAAAAGGTATATAATGGTATTAAATCAACATAATTTTTTTATTAAGATAATAAAACCAATTTAATTAAGTTAATATGGTTATATAAGATTTGGAGAAGGTTTAAGAAGAAAGAAACTTGAAATAACTTGGTTATAACAAATACCCCATCCTTGGATAACCTTCTTTGATAGACATATTAATCCTTATTATATTAGTATTTTGGGAAGAACATAACCTCTAGGACATGGATAAATATGTGGGAAGTTATTTTGTTTGAGTTTTTTCATGATAAAGTGATCAAAGTGTGTGAAGAATAGAGAAGTTGAGGGATTATTTTTATAGATGAGAGGAGTATCCCCTTGTAAATACTCTAAAATTTTAAATAATATAAACATATTTATAAAAGTAAATTGCTACCAAGGAAACCAAAATTATAATATAGGATAGTATTAGTTTAAATTAACTCATCTGAACAAATTAGTGATAGGATTTTGAGAGATTTGTGGTCTTATACTTTAGTTTAAACCCCTTTTAACCCATTTAACTCTTACTATGGAGACTAACTTTTACTATGATAACTTAATTTTATTACTAAAAATTAAATGAACTTAATTAAATATTTTGAACATTATGATACCAAATATTGAATCTATTTTATAATATTTAATTTCTATAGGTGGTAAAATTCACTTTTAATATAAATATGAAAAACACAATGAAAAATAGTTTTTAGAAAAATGTATTTTTAAGCATAAAAATGAATTTACACTAAAATATTATATATTATTGATTATTATAACATTTATTGGTTTTTTAATAAATAAAGGAAAGTTATGTGACTTTAAAACTAATCTAATACCAAATGTAACCCTGTAATTACTTAATTAAACAAAGAATCAAAAAATAGTTCTTTTATCCGAATAAAACAACACTTAAGTTCTAAAATGCCAAACATAGGTTTATAAATTAAAAATTATATTTATAAATTCATTATTTCACCTATTATATATATATTTGGTCTATAAAAAATGTTTTAAAAACTTTAAATTCATTCTTATATCGTGATGATGTTATAAAAATGACAGTATTTATAAAAACACTATTTTTCATTATTCACCTAAAAATCAACTATTTATGAAAAATATCAAAAAATATCTCTAAGACAATTTTAACAAGATAAATTCAAAAATAAATTTCATTTAATAAAATTAAAATCATAAAATTTAGAAATTTAACCATTAAATAAAACCATATAATTCATGGAAAACAATTTAGTTAGAATAAAAGTATTTCTTTTTCGACTGAAAAATTAGTATATTGAATGTGAGTTTATAAAATCTAATTATGAACATTAATAATACATGAAATTTATTTATTATTAACATTACCTCGTTTGTCACAAAATCTTTATTGAGGGAAATATATTTTTGACATTTCATTCTTTTACTTTGTTATGTTTATTTCTGTACTAGGTTGTTACCCCTCTATTTTCTATTACAGTTTTCAATTTCCAAACCTTTAAGAACTAAAAACCATTGGTCTTTATTATAGATTTAAAACTATTAATAATTTCCCTTTAATAATATTCTAACAAAATTTGTTTCAATATTCGGATTATAATACCAAGATCAAATGATAAATTGGTATTGGTGGGACCACCTTCACCATTTCACTCAATGTGTGTATTAAGTAATAGAAAAACTACCGAGCATACCAGTCGAGATCCACCCCTCTTGATTTTTTGGTTTGGTTTCATTTCTATAATTGGTCCACTATATTGATCCTTTATTTTGAATGAAGGAATATCAATTTAAAGGCTGATGATTAAATTTTTCCCCAACCCATTCATCTCTAGTTATTAATGTCACTATTTCTACTAGTTTCTTATTGATCTACTCTATTTACTTTATTTCATCACTCAGTCATCACATCTTGTACAACAAATTTTCACCTTTTTTATTTTTTTTCTTGCTTGTCTTATGTTTCTTTGAGTTTTTGTTCCTTTTTTTCTTGGTCTTCCCAAACACTTTTTCCTTCCCTATGGATACGATCCTACTTATAACTATACTAAGGTTAGTGAATAATAAATAATTTAGTGATTTTAATAAAAAGATATCAAAATTTGGCACCATTATCATGGAGAGTTTCACACAACCATGAAAATAAAAAAATAAAAAAATAAAAAAATAAATCACAATATGAAAAAAAAACTGAAATTCTATTTTCAATTTATTTTAAATATGTTGTATGTACACTAGGTATAGGTCTGAGAACCTAGAGCCCATAATTCCTAAAATTCACAAAGACATTAGATATATAAGAAAAAAAAATCTAAAATAGAGAACTTGAGAGAGATAGAACCTATTGTTAATGAACATAACCTATAACCCAACCTTATTAAAAAAAAGGAAGACTTGGAACGAGTGAGTTTAAACTCCCTAATGTTTTAGGAAATCCTTCATCAATTAGGCCAACTCCTAGAGCCTATAACTATCAACTAAAATAGTATCATCTTCACTGATACCTTCATTTCATGTATTACCTAAAGAGTAATAATTATCCTTCATCCTAGATTTTTACAATATATTACAATAATTTTTTAATAAATCTAGTTGAACTATAATCATTGAATGTTCATCCACCAATATATCATAAAGGTGAAAAAAATATTGTTGGAATGAATCCTCCAAAGTTAAATACACCGGAACATGTAATTATTTATACACATAAATCACCACACTAAATCCAGTAAACATACACTCAAAATCATACAAGAAAAAAATAAAAAAATAAGAACAAAGAAAGAACAACAGTTTTATGTGGTTTATATTTTCATCATACATCTATAAGATAACACTGTATGATTTTATTTTACTGGAATTTCAAAGGTTTAAAACTAGTGAATTATCAACCACATGTATAAGAGAGTACAAAGGTCACTTGATGATTCTATACTATGATACCACACAACAAAGTTTCCCCACCCACTTTTAATAGGGGATCTTATCCGGTCAACCAATTTAATTAACTTTCAACATTTTTGGTCGCTCATCCATTGAATTGTGTGATTGTAAATATATTGTAGCATTTATTTACTTGACCTATGATTATTAAAAACTGAAAAGTGTTCTTACACCTCACTCTTCCCCATTAACACCAGATAAATAATGGTTCAGTCATAAACATGGTTCAGCTAACAATGATTCTATTGTTTGAACTTATGGAAACCTGATTGCCTGAAAAATTGATAGTCCGACTCCCTTTTTAACACCTTGATAACATATTCTTCTAGTTAAATGAGTTAATAAATTTTGTTAAATAGTCATTGGTACCTTAAATAGACTTCACAATCCTAAAAACCTCTCACCTGAAAACTTCTTCAAGGATCCCTTAGCAACAAACTACTCCTTTTGAATAGTGCAGTGAGCTCCATTACTTCCTTTTCCATTCACTCTAGTCTCACTGAGGCATAATGTTTCCTCGATATTTCTTAGATTAAAAATTTAGGGAACATATCCCCTGGGTTTTATTTTCCAATAATCTTTTACAGCTTCATCTCCCTATCATCCATCAACTTAAGGATATAATAGTACTTAAGGTTAATATTCATGTTCATCGCATAAAAAAATGGATTGATTAACAAGTGAATAGAACTTTTACTATCACAGTTACGTTTCCCATTTTATTGAACCTTTATGAGTTTTCCAATAATATGTCTTAACCACAAAATTTATTCTTCTTCTTCCATTGCTATAATATATTCAACCTCTATTTATGAGAGAGAAAAAACCAATGACAACCTTGAAATACAACTGATATTTGTTCCATTATAAATAAAAACATAATCAAAATCACTCTGTTGAGTATCAGAATCCCCCCCCCCCAAAGTCAGCATCAACATAACCTTGTAGTGATTCTTTTAGACCAAAACACAAGGAAATATCTATAATTCCTATGAGTATCATAGAATCCACTTCATGACCTACCAATATTCTTTTTCCTAGATTTTCCATGAACCAACTAACAATTCCCACTAAATGTTCAATATCTAGATAACTTCACACCATGGTGTATATAAAAATTCCAACAGAAGATGCATGTAAAATTTTATCCATGTAATTTACGTCATCTTCCATTTGTGGTGCATGCTATTTGGATAATTTGAAATTATTTTCAAGATAAGTATAAAAAGATTTATATATAGTCATACTGAAACATTAAATAAATTTACAGATGTACTCCTTCTAGGATATTACCAATGTTTTGAAACTTCAATCACTTACAGTTTGCATACCTTAGATATTTTTATCTTCACCAAGATATTTTGTTTCAAAACTTCCTAAAAAAATATTTCTTCAGCCTCTAAATCCATTGATAATTTATCCCAAAAATAAGCATATCATCCACATACAAGAGAATAATAATGAAACATCCATCCTAAAACTCCTTCTGATAAAAAAAGTTATTTGAATTTCTCTTTATGAAAACTTGATTTGACATAAAAGTATCAAACTTATAGTTCCATTTCCTTAGTGATTACTTCAACCCATAGAGACTATTTTGAGTTTACACACCAAGTTATGATTCTATTTTCAACAAAACCATCCAATTGATTCATATAAATATTTTCCTCTAAGTACCCATGAAGAAATTTTATTTTCATATCCATTTTTTTAAAATAAATATTTACTATAGCAACTATACTTAGCATATCCTTGATTTTAGTATGATTAGAAACACATAAAAATATTTATGAAATGTCAATACTTTCCTTTTATTAGAAAACATTCACCACCAGTCTATTCATATACCTTATGCTTCTGTTATCTTATTTTATTAACCAAAAGGTCTATTTATTATCTATATCCCTCTTTCTATGAAAAAGTTTAGCTAATTCTCAGGTGTTATTCTCATTTAACAAATACAACTCCTCCTTCATAATAAAACCCCAATTAATAGAATCATTGATACTAGATGCCTCTTCTAGAATTTTAGTTTCTCTACCATCCATTAAAATTAATAAGTGAAGATCAACTCCATACTTATCAATTGGTTTTCTAATCCTAGAATATCTTCACAACTCAACATATAATTCATCTATTTATAGTCTTGATACTTTTGGTAATTCACCTATTGATTCTCTTCCTTAACCTTCACTATCCACTGATCTCTCTGATATTTCAATGACTGGTATACTACCTAAACTTCTATTACTATTTTCTAAACTTTTCTATTGGATTTTTGAATTTATAGTAGACTCATGACCCCTAATCTTTCTGGTATTTGGATTATTCTAAAACATCAACCATAGTCAACTTGGACTTGAGATGACTCTTTACTCTCATATTCCTTGGATACCAAGTTCTGGTCCTTCAAAAGAAACTAATCAATGAAGATAACATTTTAACTTTTTATGATTTACCTTTTTTTAGTCTTCTGAAGTAGAAATAAAAATTATCCATTGATATATCCAATAAAGAAACATGCGCGAGACTTTGCATCAAGTTTGTCTCCATATTTGGAATCCACACGAACATAGACAAAAAAACTAAAGATTCTATGGTGATGAATTTATGGTGTTTTAAATGACCACCATGCTTATGGTAACTGTTGATCTACTACTAAATTGGGAATCTTGTTGATTAGATACATGACCATATACATGGATTCAACCCAAAAATCCTTATACATTCTAGAGTGAATGATCATGCTTTGTGCCATATCTATCAATGTCTGGTTTATCCTTTCTACTATGCCATTTTGTTCATGAATTCTAGGAATATTATTCTCATGTTTGATTTTCCTATATCTGCAATAGTTTTAAAAACTTATTCTAGTTAACTCACCCCTATTATCATATCTTAAACACTTCAACATATAACTTGTTTCTATATCCACCATTTATTTCCATTGAAAAAATATTCCGAACACATTTGAATTATGTTTTAGAAAATAAACCCATACCTTTATCATGGAATCATCAATGAAAGTCACAAAGTATGGAGATATTGTATGTGAATTGACTAGGTAAAGTCCCTATACATTTATATGTACAAGATCTAACTTCTGGTTCTTGATATTTCTTCTACTAAGATTAAAAGATACATTTTGTTTCTTTCTATGTATAAAAATTTCACAACTATCGACATATAAATTCTTAGGCTTCAACATCCTTTTTAAACTAAAATCATTATAATCTTCTCACTGAGATGACCCAACCAATAGTGTAACAAATCTGAAATTCTAGAAGATGATGCTCTGACCATTGTGACTCATTCTATTCTTTAAATAAGGTAAAGATTTCTATATTTCAATCCTTTTGAAATGGTGAGAGATCCTCGAGTAATATTCCTAACTCCATTAGAAAAATTTATTCCAAAACCAGCATCATCTAATTAACCCATGTAAATGAGATTCTTCCAGAGGTTAGAGATAAACTGAACAACCTTCAAGTCAAGAAAACCTTCATTATTCAGATGGATTCTTTAATTTACCTTCCCCACGATCTATAAATATTTTCCATCTGGTAGATTCAATTTATCAAAATTTCTAGAAAATTAATTCAACACATAACCCCTTTCTCATATGGAATGGAAAGATTCTCTTGAATCTATAATATATGATTCCATTGGAATACTAACACTAAGAAACATAGTACTTCTTTCTTAAGATATGGTATTTATGGAACCTAGAATTCCAAATATGGATCTATTTCTACTCTTATGATCTTGAAAATCCTTCTTGAGGTTCCCCATATTCCCACAATTCCAACATGCATGGTAGGGTCTAGTCAATTTACCTTGACACCTTCCTTTATATTTTCCACTGAATATCTTTGGTTCCTTCTCCGAGGTGAACATTCTTTTCCATCTGCATTAATTTCATTACTGAAAGATCTCTATACTTATTTTCTTTGAAGATCTTAATTCAGAATAAAATTCTAGATTCCAATTAATACTAGGTTATCTTTACTATAAGAAATTATCATTTTCATCACTATTTATTTCCATGACTCTGGAAAATAAGAAAACAATAAAATCTCCCAAACATCACTAGAAAATAATATCTTTATTGTCTAAAGATGATGTTGGATAATGTTTAAATAATTAACATGACATGTTACTAATATCCTTTATGATAGTATCAATATAAAAAAATTTCACATTAGACTCACTTGGTTGACCACAATTGGATTCTCATACATATTTGTTATCACCGTCATAAGATCTGAATCTATTTTCTTCTCCCAAATGTTGAAAGAAACATTCCTTTCTAACACCATCTAAATTAAACCAATACCTTTTCTATCCATATTATCACATTAATACTTATACATATTCTAATATTTAGTTCTATTCGATGGAACTTCAAAATCATTTTGGATCAGATAATCCTCCATATGTATTCTCTAGAAACTAAAGTATATTCTATTAAACATATCCACCCTTACCTTTATTTATTATGATGTCATAAAATTGACACAATAAATCCTACTGAAATCAAAATTCCAAGGTAGGTAAAATAAGATACCTATTTATGCTAATTTTTATCCCTTGATGTGAACTGATCTCTAATACCACTTGTTAATAAATCCATCCAAAATCCAATAATTAGAAGTTCATCCATTGATAGATCACAAAGGTAGAAAAATATTGTCAATATAGATTATATGAAGGTTAGTGCACCAAAACATGTAAGTATATCTGTAACCAAATCACCATAATAAATCTAGAAAATATAAACTCACAAAAATATAAGAAAAATAAAAAAATAGGCATACAGAAAGAACACTAGTTTTATATGGTATGAATTTTCATCCTACATCCACGGGAGAACACTATACAATTTTATTTCACCAGAAATACAAAGGTTTAAAACTAGTGACTTATCATCTATATATATCAAAGAGTAAAAAGGACACACCGATGATTAGATGGTCCCACTTGGTCAACTGATTGCACCAAATTTTGACATTTGTGGTCGTCTATCCATTCCACTATGAAACTACCAACCCACTGTAGCATTCCTTGGGTTGAACTACGATCACTGGTAACTTAAAAATGTTCTTATGACTCACACTTATCTACTAACAATATAATAAGAATAATTTAGTCATAGAAATGGTTCACCTACCTATGATTCCACTATCTAAAATTTATGTAACTCGACTGCCTGAAAAACAGGTAGTCTGACTCCCTACTAAACACCCTAAAAATGTCTCCTTTTGGTGAACTGAGTCATGAAATTCTAGTAGATAGTTAACAGTGACTTGAAGAAACTTCACAATCCTAACATAATTACCACTACAAGGGATTAACGAAAATGAACTTAAAATTAGAGTGATTTCTTTTTTCCTAAAAGGGAATGCAATAAATTGGTTCTTTACTTAGATGAAAATATTTTTGAAACTTATGAACAAGAGAATGAATATTTTGTCATAAAATTTTACCTAAATATACTTAATAGAGATCTTATATTTCAAATCACTAACTCTTTTCAAGAGGATAAAGAGTATGAATCTTGGGAAAGCTTTAGAGAAATGCTCAAGCAATGTCCCCGCCACCATCTCTCTACCCACCTCCTAGTGGAATTATTTTATGAAGGGTTGTAACCTTCAAGGTAGATTTTGGTTATTGATAAAGGTAATTATAATGATAAAATATATGAATAAATAAGACAAATATATAAAAATTTATCCCTAAAGTAACAACACATAGATTCTAGGAGGAGAAGAGTGAATAAGGGTGAGTTTACTATTGAGGGTTGTAAGTGCATTCATGACTTGCTAAAATGAAAGAAAAAATTTAGTCCCTAGTGAACCAAAATTCTAGAGAAATTGTTAACCAAATTGGAAGTCAAAGTAAAAACCAATCACTTATAGATAAATATAATAAATGTGGCTTCTTTGGTCACTCTAGAAGTTGTTTTCCACACTTTTTCATGCCAAACCATCCCTTAGAAGATAATTTTCTCTAGGTATGGTTCTAGGATATATGATAGAGATAACCTATTCTCCAATAACTATAATCAAGGATATAATAATAAACCTAACCTCTCTTAGAGAGATAAGGTAATGTTTAAGCAAATTTCTGCTCCTGGATTCCCACCATAGCCTATCCAATGATTCCAAAACCAACAAAGGTCCGAGTATTCCAATTTTCAAGGGAATTTTGAGGAGAAAATACTTTTAATGATAAATCAAATGTTAAGTAGAGTAGATTCTCAAGAGTAAAATATAAAGTTAAATTTAATTTGAAAAATACAAAAATTATTTAGATAAGGCATAAAAAATGTTAGGATGCATAATTTAGAGTTATAAATGGGACAACTAGCTAGGGGTGTGAAGAAAAGAGATAAAGGGAAACTTAATAAAACAACTAAAATGAAACCTAGGGAGAATTATATGGTTTTAACCACTGAGAGTGGTGTAAAAACACATCAAGAAGTTAGAAATGATACTAGGAAAACCCAACCTAAAATTATGCATGAACCTAGAAACCAAAATCCAGGCAACACTGCGTTTGTAAACCTATACAAACATGAAGAAATTGATATAAAACATTCTATTACACTATAAAAAACAATATTAAAAATACTTTAAGGTTAAGAAAAATAAAAGGAAAGAAAATATTGAATAATAAAATGAGTAGCTACTTGTCATAAACCAACCTAGTTCTCCCACTCGCCAGACACCCAAGTCAGACCGTGGTAAGGCTTGAGGGGAATTCCCGCTCCCCATTAGCTGGTGAAAAACACCAAGGAATCATGAAAAACATGGTGAAAATGATTTCTCCCAAAAAATAAATTAATAAACACATTATTTACATAAAAAAATCTAAAATAACTCCTCTGTATGTTGAAGTTCTATGCGCTAGAAGAAATAAACAATATCATATAAAATCAATGAAACAACGTAATATAAAAACAATGAAACAACATCATATTAAATAAAACCATCATATTACCTCTAATTACCTCACACATAAGAACCCATTTAATTCAACATCCATAATTACACATGCATAAACACCACCCATAAAGGAAAAAGAAATAAAAAATATGGATGACCGGTTTGGCTGAAACCACTAAAGCACTAAAACTAAATATTAACATACCTAAACCAATATCTTTATATGACCCAAAGTCACAATAAATCCACCAATATAAAATTACTCTCTAGGGTGTTCTGGAGAAAGATTCCAAGAAGTGTCACTCTTAATAATCAAGCATAAACCTATAAGATACACTCTGTCTACAGACACTGAGTGGTATAAGTAGGGTGTGAGATAAAATCCCAGTAGGTTTTCACCAATGGGTCTATGAATTCCCTTTTACAAAATACTCTAGAAATGATAAAATGAAATGCATTAATTTAAAAATAAGTTTTCTTTATATGTTAAAAATAACTCATAAACATTTTCCAAATCCTATTTTAAAATAAAAAATCAAGCTTCAGAACTTTAGAAACTTTCTTTAATTATTTTTTAAAAATATACTTTTGAAATCCCCATTTTGAAACCATTTTTTTAAGAATTAAAACAATAACTAAAATAATAAACCAAGGAACACAAACTTAATAACTAAACTGGAATATAAAATATAGATACAAAGAAATAGAAATGTAAAAAAGTAATCATGTAGAGCAATAATAGAGCTATGAAAGAAAAATCATAAACTAATGTAATAAATAATAAGGAAAAGTAAAGTGTGCGTGTTTGTGTATAAATAATACCGACAATATAAAGTAAATAAAGTCCAAGTTAAAACCATAAAAAAATTAATTTAAAATATTAATCATGGGAGAAGCACCCTAAGGTCCCTAAGGCTAGGTTCACCCAGTAGTTCTACATCACCCTAGCAGTAAATTTTAGATTTCTAAAACTTATATATTTCAAGCATAACTTTTACAATATTGGTCCAATTAGAGTGATTGTTATTTTAAGCTTATTTTTTATGGGATTAAAATTCTTCTTATAGACCTATACCTAATTATAATTCCATAGGTCCATACAAATAAATCAAATTGAAAAATATTTATGGATGATAGAATCGACCCCACCTTAGTAATTTAGACATAACTCAGGATAAAGACCTCAAAATGAGGTGATTCCAGCTATATTTGAAAATTTTCTTAAAGAAAAATTTTATCATTAAATTGTATGGATAATTTCACTCATTAAGGTATCCATTTAATGCACCAAAGTGTAGGAAGTTTAAGATTATATTCATATATAAAAAATGTTCTTGAGTAATTATGTCATAAAATTTCGTTCACTTGTCCAAAGAAGTTTAGATTTCATGGGAGCATGACCAAGAGAGATAAGAACAAATTTTATGAATACAAATTATATATAATAGTCATTTAATATGTGTAATAATCTCAAAACTTATGTGGATAGAAACAGGAGGGAAAATTTTCCACCCCTCAACCCTATAAATATGTGTATCTAATTCCATTAAAAGGGTTGAAGAAGGAGAAAGAGGCGATGTGATAGAGAATTAGAACCATGAAGTTATGTGGATTTTATATTTTATGTTTTATTAGTTTCATAATTCTCTCTTCTTCCCCATTTGATTCTATTACCCTTCATATGGAGGGGTAAAAATTTTGAGTGACTAGGGAAGGGATAGTTTTTCTTTTATAATGTTGGAGTATTGTGCTTTAATTTAAAACTATATTTTTATATTGAATGGTTTTTGTTTTTAGTGGTTTCCAATTCCCTTAATATAATTTTATTTAGGGTTTTGGTGTCATTCATTATTTATATCTTTGGTTTAAGTTTTTTAATCTCCCTCCACCTAGTGCGGTTTGTTTTGATTGAGCAGATTGTGTTAGGTACTGAGTGTCTAGATATCGTTGAAACATGTGTAGAATAATTTAATTATTTTCATATTTTTAAGGATAAAAAATTCTCAATTTTAACTTTCCTTAGTGGTTTGGGTATTATTTACTAATTTCCATGCACATAGGAGTGGTTTCCATTGATTTCTTTAACCAAGTGCGATTGACAACTGGATCGAAGAGTCTTTCATTTATCATTCAATAGGAAGAGAGGGGGAATGATTTTTATGAACATGATGGCATTGAAAAAGGTGACCCTACCCTGAACCCATCACACTCTCATAAATTTTCATTCTAACTTTATTTTATTATTTTATTATTTTTAAAATCAAACAATTTAAAATACAACCTTGACTTATTTTTCTAATTTCAAGTGACAAATATGATTGTTGTGTGCTCCTCTATGGAGACAACAAAGTTTAATCACTTTAATACATTTTAAACTTATAAAATAATTGTTTTTATCATACCCCATGATAAAAACATGCCAAAAATTGGTGTTGTTGCCCAGGAGGTGGTGCTAACAATCAAATTTTAAAATTTCATGACTAGAACCACTAACACTAAACCTTTACCCCTATATCCTTAAATTAAAATAACCTTGTTGAATAGACTTAGAAATCATAATTTAAAATCTTAATTTTAGGAAATTTCTCTTATAAAATCAAGTGAAACTTCAAGTGTTCACTTCAATCCTATCATCATGGTTGGAAATCATAACCAAACCCTTAGATACATCTATGAAACATAATAACTTAATCAAAACAACCAAATTTCCATGATGGAGTTACAAAATGATTTTGAGATGAAACCTAACATGACACCATTTCTTACAAAATTTGATTGATTAGTAGGAGAAGACCCAAACAAAAATATTAAAGAGTTCACATATGTATGAACTACTTTCAGTCCCTGAGGAGTAGCTAAGGAGTAGGTAAAGTGGAAGGCATTCCCATTTTCATTGGAAGAAGTTTATAAAGAATGGTTTTATATCCTATAAATAGGATATGTTCACAATTAAAATTACTTATTGATATTCCTCATGAAAATATTCTTCCCCACCTCTAGAAGCACAACCATCAAAAAGGATATCTATGTCATCATATAGTCAAATGGAGAAACCTTTTATGAGTATTGGGAGAGATTTAAGAAGATACATGCCATCTCACCACATAAAGAAATTTAGGAGAATCAATTTCTTGTATTATTTTATATAGGATTACTAGAAAATTATATAAACCTTATAGATGAATCACCTGGAGGTTCATTTATTGAAAAGTCACCAGAAGAATCTAAGGGATTGATTGAGAATATTTTCAAGAACTCGCAACAATTTGGTACAAGAGGTACTGGAACAAGAGGTATTAATGATGTAATAAATTCTTATCCATCACATTTATTATAAACTAAGGTTGATGAGATAATTATTTTGGTGAAACATATGTCCTTGAAACAAGTGAGTGAACAACAATCACCTACTATGGTATGTGGTTTATGCTCATCACCTGATCATTTCACTGACCAGTGTGATGAAATACAATGAATGAAAATTTGTGTAGTAGCCTTTTATCCAAGGAATTTCCAACAAAATAAAGGATTTATAGAGCCTAATCAAGTACAATATGTATTTGAAAATCAACATAATCAAGATATACCCTCTTACTAAAATCAGTTCCAAAACCAAACCCCATTCCAACAATAATTCAAAAATCTACTACTATTTCATCAAAATAAATATTATAACCATCCTACCTACCATTAACCACCCAATTTCTAGATTCCCTATTAACAACTATCCAATAGTGCACAACCTAATATTCAAAATAAACAACAACAATTAGAGTTTAAGGGGATGAAAGAAACTATAAAAGATTTTTCCAAGAAGTTCGATAGTCTCATGGAATTCCTGACAAAACATCTAGGGAAAATCCATTCTAAGATGATCCCAAACACAAAGGAGAATTTCAGAATGATAAAAATAGGAATTGTAAAAGAAATACCACCACTATCCAACCTTTAACCTAAAACAAGATCACATGTGTTGAGGTAGAATGAAGTTGGGAATTCTGAAAATTCTGTGAAAATGCACCAAGAAGAAGAAAAAAAGAGGAGGAGGAGAAGGATATATCGAGGAGGAAGAGACAAGAAACACCATTAAAAAAATATAAAAGGTATAAGTAAGACTTAACCCCACCATTTCTATCAAGTATGATTGAATTAAATATATTGTAAGAATCACTTCAAAAAGAAATTATGGAACCCTTCTAGAAAGTGGAAATTAATACCCCCCTACTTGAAGTACTCAAAACAAATTCTAAGGAATGCTAAATTTTTGAATTATATTTTCAATAAGAGGAGGTTAATTCAAGGTAATGAGAGGATAAACATGGGAATAAGTTTATCATCCCTTATCACGTCAGAGTTTCCAATAAAATGTCAATATCTAGAGATGTTTTCCATTCCACGAACCATTGGATATTTGAATTTATTTAATACTTTATGTGATATAGGTTATTAAATTAATGTATTTAATCACTTAGTATATACTTATTTATATATGGGAGACTTTAATCCCACCATAGTGGTGATTCATCTTGTAAACATATCCATAGTTTTCCCAGCAGGAGTTCTGGAGGATGTCCTTGTGAAAGTCAAAGATCCCTTATTCCCAACTGACTTCTATTTGATGAATATGGAAGAAGATATGAGCCTGTAAAACTCACCCATAATTTTTGTGGGACCTTTAGTAAATAAATCCAAAACCATCCTCAATTTCTATTAAGGGACACTCACCATGGAGTTTGGAGACAACACTTTCCCCCTCAAAATTATTGAATCCATGAGGCACCCATTAGATGACCAGTCACTCTTTTAACTCCCCCACGAAGTTGGTATTGAAAAAATTAAATAATTAGGTATGTTACATTAATTCTTATCATTAGAAAATAATTTTTCCATTAAAAATATCACTAAACATGTGAATTCCCAAAACACTAGAGATTCTGATTTCATGTGAGAAGAAGAGGTAAAATCTGATTTCTTTAATGTTTTGTTAAATGATGAAGAATATGATATGGTTTCTTGCATGTATGAGGTCCAAAAATTTGAATTGGGGAACCTTAATCTAATTTAATCCTCTAATTATCCCCTAGATTTGTAATTAAAACCACTCCCCACTGATTTGAAATATGTGTACCTCATGGAGGGAGATAAATTACCAGTGATAATTTCTAATAATTTGTTTAAAACAAAATAAGAATATTTTATTGAGATTTTTAGAGAGAATTTAAAAGCAATAGGGTGAATATTAGGTGATATTCTATAAATAAACCCAAAAATATTCTCACACAGAATTCTTCTTAAGGGAGATTCCAAACCTATTATATAGCACCAAAGGTGGGTGAATCCCACCTTGGTGGAGGCTGTGAAGAAGGAGATCAAGAATCTCTTGGAATCTAGGATCATCTATCCCATTTCATATTCACAATGGGTTATCCCCATTCATTTAGTTTCAAAAAAAACTGGCCTAACCACTATGAGGAATGAAAATAATAGATTAATTCCTGTGAGAATTCAGAATAGCTGGAGAGTGTGCATAGATTTTAGGAAGTTGAATCAAGTTACTTAGAAAGATCATTTCCCTACCCCCTTCAATGACCATTTGTTAGAGATATTGGTAAGGAGTGATCATTATTTCTTTTTTGATGGATTTTTAGGTTATTTTCAGGTACCTATTGCTCTCGAGGATCAATAGAAGACTACCTTTACTTATACATTTGACACTTTTTCATATAAAAGGATTCTATTTAGATTTTTTAATGCTCTAGGTATATTTTATAGGTGTATGGTAAGTATATTTTTTTGATCACATTGAACATTTCTTGGAGTTTTTCTTAGATTATTTCATAGTTTTTGGAATTTCTTTTGACTATTTTTTAAAAAATATGGATTTTGTTTGAAAATATATATTGAAATGAATATTGTTTTAAATTTTGAAAAGTGTCATTTCATGGTTGAGAGATTAATTTTACTTGGTAATTTCATTTCAGAAAATGCATTTAATTTTATAAATAAAAAATTTAATTGATAAATTCATTGACTTACCCAACTTGTGTGGAACATGTTAGAACTTTTTTAGAACAAGAAGGATTCTACATGAGTTTTATCAAATATTTTAGTAAGATTGATCTACCTCTCTATATTACATTTTAAAGATGATAATTCTGATTTAAATGGTGTGTATAGGGAATAATTTTATGAGTTGAAGAGGAGATTTATTAAACCACTAGTGATGAAACCACAAAATTGGGAAGAATCATTTGAGCTACTTTGTAATGCTTCCTACCAAGAAGTTGGATAATTCACTTATCAGTGAATTAAGGGAAGTCTAAAATCCATTTCTCATGCCTTTAGAACCTTAGATATAGACCAATTCAATTACAAAACCACAAGAAAAGTTTTATTATCAATTTTCTTTTCTTTAGAAAGATTTAGATCATATATTCTTGGAACTAAAGTCACTATGTTTTCTGATCATGAAACTCTTAGGTACCTGATGAAGAAGGATAAAGCTAAACTAAGGCTAATGAGGTGTATGTTACTACTATATGAGTTCAACATAGAAATAAAAGACAAGAAGGGATCTGGGAACCAAGTGGTTGATCACTTGAGTAGACTTACAAACACTGTTGAAGCTAAAATGCTAGACAAATTACCACTGAATGATTACCTTCTAGGATACCTGCTATACTTGATTAAAGTATAAGTGTCTTGGTATGATGACATGGTCAATTATCTAGTAAAATATTAGGTCCCATCTTATTTAAATTCCCAAAAAATTCAAAAACTGAAATCTAAATCTAGATATTACATTTGGGACAATCCATTTATTTGGAAGATTTTCAATGACCAAGTGATAAGAAGATGTTTTCTTGAAAGTGAAATTGATTATATATTTGATTTTTATTACACATTATCTTGTAGATTCCACTTTGGACCTCAAATGATAACAAGGAAGGTTTTATAATATGAAATTTATTGGCCCACCCTTTTTAAAGATTCTTGTGAATTTTGAAAACAGTTTAAAAAATACCAGTTTTATGGAAATACTTAAAAGAAAAAAGAAATCTCCCAAAAAAAACTTATTTTTTTGTAATTTTTTTTAATTTTTGGGGATATATTTTATGGAAAATTTACCAATTTCATTTGGAAATTCTAATATCTTTCTTACAGTTTATTATGTTTCAAAAATGGGTGGAAGAAAAATCCACCTGGACTGACGATGTTAAATTTGTTTGTGATTTTGTCTAGGCTAATATATTTTGTAGGTTTAGAGTACCCAGATCCATCATTAGTGATCATGGGAATAATTTTTTCAATAGGATAATGTATGATTTTGTAAAAAAGTACGAGGTGCATCATAAAAAACTAACTCCATATCATCCAAAAACTAATGGTCAAGCTGAAGTGTTCAATAGGGAAATCAAAAGAATTTTGGAAAAGACCGTTAAACCGAACAGGAAGGATTGGATCCAAAGGTTGAAATACACATTATGGGATTACCTAATAGCCTAAAAAACCCTTATATGAATGAGTATATATAGTTTTATTTATGGTAAAAGCTATTATCTACCTATAGAATTGAAGCATAAGGCATATTGGGCAGTGAGGGAGATGAATTTGGATCTTGAAAGTGATGGGAAAGAGAGAATATCACAGTTGTAGGATATAAAGAAAATTATAAGGGAAGCTTTTAAAAATTATAGAATTTATAAATAGAGAATAATAGTGTTTTGTGACAAGTTTATTTAACTGAAAGACTTCCATCCTAGAGACATAGTGCTGTTATTAAACTCAAGACTCAATTTGATGTTGGGTAATCTTCATTCTAAATGGTAAGGTCTATTTATAGTTACTCATGTATATACTTTTTGGGATGTTCAAATTTTGAAGTATGTAGAGAAAGATCTATTCAATATTAATAGAAATGGGTTGAAGAAATTCTATGGGATCATTCTATCAGAGCCAATAGAGGAGATCACACTCCTCCAACTTATTTATCAATAAAATTCATCAGGTTGTACCTCTCTTATAAACTTTATTTATTACCATGATTCAATTTCCAATAATATTACACGTAAAATCTACTTGAATTCATTGTTTAAACTGAAACATTTAAGTGTAGGGGAGGGAACACTTTTAGTTTTAGATTTTTATTTTTTTTTCTGTTTAAAAAAAACAAAATAAAAACCATGTGTTTTTTAAATTTTTGTGTGTTTCTTTTTAAATTTTTGTGTGTTTTTGATTTTTATGAGCTCAAATTATTATATTTTCCATTTTTAAAACCCATTAAAATGATATGGAACAATTTATTCCATGAAATAGAGCTTAAATGAATGCTGAAAATGACTTTGTTTCAAGTTCAAATCTTTGGGAATTTCATGAAAAATCCTCTAATTTTTGAATCCCATTCCACATATCACTGTATTTATCTTTGAAATCACTTTAACATCAGGATTCTAAATCCTTTTTGTCATATTCTTTACATTTACCTAACTTATTGAGAGAACCATACCATGCTTTCTTTAATTAGAGTTTGATTTGTTCTTGTCAAAACTTAAGGGTTTGAGGTACTTGTGTTTTAAATTATTTAATCATTTATTTGGTTTTAAATCCAAATTTTCAAGAGAATACTTTTTATTCTATACTTCCTTGTCCATTTAATCCTTATATCCCTTATAATCTATGAAAATACTATCTGGTTCTCCATATTACAAGCCATTTTCCCCATCCAACCCACTCATGAAGTGAAATTGCATGATTAGTTGAACTTAAGTGAGTGGGGGAATCTATCTTGTGGTGGACTAAATTATTTGGTGCAAATTTGGATGGAAAATAAAATTCTGAATAGATTATTTTTCTGATTAAAAATTCATTCTTTTGAATTATATGCCTTTTTGGATATTTCATGATAAAAGAAGTTGGGCCTTTCTGGAGCTTTCAAAGGAGAAAGAAAGTTGTACCTATCAGGAGATTTCAATAAAAAAGGAAAAGAGAAATTTTATTTTTTATGATGAAATTCTTATATTGTGGGATGTCCATGAGATTTTTAAATATTCTCAGAGATTATATTTTTCTATGTGGAGCTAGGAGGAGATCATAATTGACTGAAAATTAGAATCATGTGATTTTTATTCAAAAATAGACAAACCCTCCTTATTCGGCCTCATAATTTTTTGACATCTAAATCCTACCAATCAAAAATCACCGAAAAAACCTAAAAATTAATCATGATAAAAAAATGTCCTTAACCTACATAGGATAGAGATATATAAATTTATCAATCCTATGATGACTCTTGTGTGAGTTTGGATGAGAAAAACCTTATTGAAAATTAACATTTGTGAGATGAGAAAATATTCATGTGGGGTAGGTGTCTTTAATGCATGAGAGGAGACATGAAGATAAAATGGATTTAATAATTTTAATTGAGGAATTTAAATAATAATTTTTTAGGAGGCATGATATATTTTATTTCTTCTTTTCAAATTGGTGGATCTCATGGGTATGTGTTTTGAATTTTATTTGATTTTATTTTGATGATTACTTTTCCAGGAGTTCAAGTTGAAAGTGTGGGGGAAATTATAGAGATAATATTTTTATTTTTTTCATTTATATTTCAATGATATAATCCCTACCAATTTAACAATTTGACTTGATTTGCATCATTTTTGAATTTTTGTTGAATTTTGGGCTAAAATATGGAAATATATTAATTCTAGAATTTCAAAAGTTTTCCTCAACTTATTTATTTTGAGCATAAATTTTAAAATATTGATCCAATTAGAGTTATTATTATTTTTGACTTCCTTTGTTTATGGGATTCAACTTCTTCTTCAGGACCCAAAGCTAATTCGAAATCCACAGGCCCAGAAAAATCAATCAAGTTGACAAATCTTTTTGGTTGACAGAATAGACCCCAACTTAGTAATTGAGACATAACTCTGGATAAAGATCTCCAAATGTGGTTATTACAAATGGTTTTGAAATATTAATTTAAAAATAATTTTTTTATTAAATTTAATGGATAAATTTTCTCATTAAGGAACCCTTTTAATACGCTAATGTGTAGGAAGTTGAAGAGTCTCTTAATCCATAAAAGTGTTATTTAGTAATTATGGAATAACTTTTAATAAAATTATCCAAATATGCTAATATTTTATGGGTGCATGTAAAAGATATATAGGAATAACTTTTATGAAGAAACCTTTCTGATAATTTTCCATTTACTATGCTAAATAAGCTCAAACTTTCGGTGGAAAGAAACCGAAGGGAAAAATTTCCACCATTTAACCCTATAAATATGTGTATCCAATTCCATTCAAAGGGTTGAAGAAGGAGAAATAGGGGATGTGATGGAGAATTTTAAACTTTAAGTGATGTGTATTTTCTATTTTTCTCTTTTATTAGTTTCATAATGCTCTATTCTTCCCCATTTAACTCTATTACCCTTCACTAGAAGGGGTGATTTTTTTGAGTGATTGGGGAAGGGGGAGTTTTCCTTTGGTAATGTCAGAGTCTTTTGATTTAATTTAAAACTCTAAATTTTTATTTAATGGTTTATATTTTTATTGGTTCCCAATTCTATTAATGTGATTATATTTAGGGTTCTAGTTTCGTTCATTTTTTATAGATTTGGTTGAATTTCTTTAATCTCCCTCCACCTAGTGCAGTTTTTCTTGACTGAGTTGATTGTGTTTGGTGGTTAGTGTTTAGATATAATTGGAGCATGTGTGGAATAAGTGAATTTTTTCTATATTTTCAAGGAGAAACAATTACCTATTGGGACTTTCTTTAGTGTTTTGTGGATGATTTACTGATTTCTATGCATACATGAGTGATTTCCATTACTTAATTCAATCAAAGGTGATTGAAAACTTGATCGATGAGTATTTTATTTATCATTAAATAGAAAGAGAAGGGGAATGATTTTTTATAAATATGATGATATTGAAAAATGTGATTCTACCCTGACCCCATAACTCTCTTTATAAATTTTCATTCAACCTTTATTTTATTACTTTCTTTTTAAAATCAAACGATTTAAAAAACCTCCACTTCTTTCTCTAATTTCAAGTGACAAACATGATTGTTGTGAGATCCTCTTTGAAGAAAACCTTGGTTAACCACTTTACTATATTTTAAACTTAGGAAATAATTGTTTTTTCACACTCAAGAACAGGCACATGTCAATAATTATTGGATTTGAACTAAAATGCACATATTTTTTTTAAAAGGTTGGATCCAAAGCCCCATTTATTATTAAATCAAATCAAAGACCTCTTTTAACTAGGTAGGGGGAGAAAAATTATATAGCCCAAAGGTCTAGTGGGCATTTAACCCCTTACATGGCCCGTAGGCCCAAATTTTTGGCCGAAAGCCCATTCTGTGAATAGTACTGCTACAGTACCGCGTTGCTACAGTATTGCACAGTACCCTGCCACCGCTACAGTACCCTATCGCTGCTACAGTGTTGTCATTGCTACAGTGTGCTATAGTACTTCTACAGTACCCTACACCCAGTGGGTTTTGAACCCCCATTTTTCATGTAGGATTATGGGGTGGTTACCACTAAGCCAAACCCCAACTACAACTAAAATGCACATATACTATATGATATTGTATATATAAGTACATATTCAATACATGCATATGATGCAGGTATTAAATATACATGGGATAATATATATATATATATGTATGTATGTATATATTACATGAATTTATTTCTCTCAAATTTTTTTATTATTTGTTACAAACCATTATGAATGTTTTGATGGATTTATATTAATTCATTGAAAACATTCAATGAATTGACCAAAAAATATGAAACAAATATGATTTGAGGAGCCTTAGGATCTACCTATATAAGAGGATGGTGTCCCCTTCTATTGGGTGTGGTGAATTCTCTCTTCCTCCCATACTGTTTTTCATCGCTTAAGACAAAGGCACTGTTACCCCTTCAACATTCAGGTTCCTCACAATACGATCGCAGATCCATTGGTCGGTGTTCCCTCCTTGGAGGTAGGATGATTTTTTTCATTGCTTAGTGATATTTATCAAGCATTCTCCTTCACCAAAGAAAAATAATACGACTACTATTATCATTTTCTAGGTTCTCTATTTTACAGTTTTATTTATGCATTGATTCATCAAGATAGATCTACCTGTGTTTAGGCCGTCTTTCACTAAATATGATCATATAATGATCAAATGAAACCTGTAACACCCCAAACTTTGACACCCCTTTTGGGCGGGTTTTTGGATTGCGCACGGTTGGCACACAACGTGAAAGACCTTGCGGCCAAACCGTGTTGTATGCTCTACATCTAAAAATAACAATTTAAATAAAAAAATAAAAATAAAAAATAAAATGAAGATAAAATAAAATAACAACAAAATAAAGTTAAAATAATGTTTAATATTAATAATAATAATAATCATATTATTATGATTATTATTATTATTAATAAGGTTATTATTAAAAATTTTGTTAGTATCATTATTATTATTATTATTTATTATTAGTATTATTATTGTTTTTATTATTATCATTTTTTATTAATATTATTATTATTAATTTATTTAAGTTAGTAGGTTTAAAAAAATTAAACAAAACCCCAATACCCCCCTTTTTTCCTGTGTGGCGTGGTGCCACCTCCCCCTAGTTTTCCCCTTGCCTCACATGCCCCCCCTCCTAGTTCGAACTCCCCTCACCGTGCTCCCCCCCTTTGCGGCCGAATTCCCCTCTCTCCAATGCCACCCCACTTCGGCCGAACCACCACCTCACGTCATCCCCTTGCACGACCCCCCTGCTTGCGATGCAACCCCTCCCTGATTTCCTCTAGCGCGTGTGACCCCCTCCATGACCCTCCTTTCATCCATGCTTTTGGGGCTATATTTCTACATGTTCTTTGTCCGAATCACCAAGGTAGAATCTCTCATCACATATCCTCACTTTTTCATGCTTCAGTTCAGCCTACCCATCACCCCATAAGGTTTGACCAAACCCTAGGTCTTTGGGTATCCGATTTATCAGTGTTCTTTGGTTCCAGGGTTGTGCGAATGGTCTCTCGGGGCCTTTGGGTCCGTGTTCTGACAACCGCCACCGAAAGCAGAGCGGTTCGACTTTCCTTAGTTGGTCGGTACTATCTAAAGTGAGGTTTAAATCCTATTTCTTGGTTTTCATGGTCTAAATTAGGTTCCTTAATTATTTTGAGGTTAATTTTATTTATCTTGTTGTGTTTTTGTGTTGGTAAAATTGTTAAAAACTAGTTTTTAGGGAAATTCTTCAATTATGCCTATGTATGCACATATATAGTGTATTTAGTTAAATGTTATTTGGATTTTAATAGTGAAATTAAAGGATTTATGTTGTGCATAATATATTTCTTAAGTGTTTTGACATGAGTATATGGTTAAAGAGAATTTTCTAAACAATATGGTTATGTTTTCATGTGTGCCTCATGAGGGTACTTCTTAGAAGTGTTTTTATGATTATGAAAAAGGTGAGAAATGTGTTTTCAAAGGCACTTGAGATGTGAATGCATTTATAGTGAGTTTTTACAAAGGTAATGAATCATTTCGGCATGTTGATATTTATTTTTCATCTTTAATTGTGATTTGGAAATTAAGAAAATGATGTTGAATGCCTTTTTGAGTGAACTTGGCTTTGTGTGTGGGTTTTAAAAGGGGTATGGACCCATAAAAATGGTTGAATTGAATATGTGTCCTTGTGATAATTTCAATGGGGTTTCATAAATTGATTAATCAATGTTAAATTCATTTGAAAAATGGTTTTGGTATTTGTGAAATTGAAAGCAGTTTGTTTATAGAAAATTGTGATTTCTTAAAATAATGGTTTCTTAAATGGTTTATTATTTTCTAAATGAAGTCAGTTCCTTGTGAAGTTTCTAAAAATGGTTTAAAAAGTAAGTATAAGAAAGGTGATTCCCATTTGGAAAATACTTAATGAAAATAAGATTTCATATTATTGAAAATGCCTTTTGAAGTGTTTTTGGTAAATGTATTTGGGGTGTGTAAAACACAAAGGTCCGTTTTGAAATTTCTCACTTTAAAACAGTGTTTCTTTATATATTGATTTCTTGAATGGTATGTTGGTTTCTAAATAATGTTATTTCTTCTAGGTTAATTAATTAGAGCCTGGGTGGCTCCTTGGTGGTGCACACACACACATACATAGGTACGTATGTGTATATGTATATGTGTATATATATATATATATATCTTCCTTGCACATATTTCCTCATGGAGCGGGGAATATGTTCAATGGATTAAGGTCATATATATATGTATGAGAATGTATGCGTGTGCGAGTGTGGGGGTTGTTCTTCAGAAGCTTCAAGAGCCGAAGTGTCTCGGCTTAGTCTGCTTCCTTCTTTAAGGTATGATCTATATGCATTAACCTTTAAATTTAAGAATAATTTATTTCTTTCATTTCACACCTAGTTTTAATATAAATTATTGATATAAAACTATTAGTAAAATTGTCTGTCTTGAATTGGAGTGGTTTATTTCTTGTAATGTGTTACAATAAATGGTTTGATTGTGTTTTCACATCAATTGTCTGATGAAATTCCCCTTTGGCCTTTGTGAATGTGTTTTTGATTTAAAATTATGGTTTGGGTTTCTTAAATGGGTTTCAAAGTGTATTTTCAATTTTCAAAGTGGTGTGTGTGTGATTCCTTAAGAAATGGTTTGGCATGCGAAAATTATGTGAGGCCCGATTGGCACATTTGTAAAACTAGTTATCTCAAGAAAAATCTCCTTAAATGTGCTCCACTTGATTTGGTTGATTTATATGTTATGCAAGGTCCGATGGGTAGGACTTTCTTGTGATCAAATGGTTGAAATGCGAGGGAAGTATTCCTTAGGGTGACTCAAGGGTGACTTTGTTGCGTGTGTTGACTATGTGTAAGGAATGCACTTGTGACTGGATACTTGTTTGACATTGTTGGCTCACCCCCCTTTTATTATGAGCATGGGAACCTAGCATAGAGAGTGAATTTTCAGTGAACGATTGCTGCACTAGTTTAGACCACACACTGGCTAGTGGCCCTTAGTACAGACTTTGCTCTGCTAGGGGATTGTGCTCCTCAGTTAGGCCAGATAGGGAAACACCGAGAGTTTGGGTGTTATGACATCATCAAGATTAGGCATTCCTTCGGGATGAGTCACATGTATAGTATGTTCTATACTATTCATGATCTCCTAGGTTTTCCCATGTACATCTACACTTAGTTATCTACTACGGATGATTGAGGTGTTTGGTTGGTTACTCTTGCTTGTTATTTTTCATTGCCCCTGTGTGATCATTTATTTTTTCCTTCATGTATGACGTGTCTCTTTGTTAAAGGGGATAAAAATGAACTTCAAAAGTTTTTGGGAAAAAAAGTTCTTAAAATGTTTTACTCTTCTCTATCCCTCTTTCTTTAAAAGGGTTAAAGCTTTATCCTTGGAAAAGAACTTAGTTTAAAATAAGAAGGGAAGTGGATCATGATTTGATTTTAAAGAAGAAAATGGATAAAAACCTAGTTCTATACATTTTATTTCAAACTTTAAATTGATTGATCTTTTATTTAAAGGAAATTCATATGGGAATAGATTGTTTGGTCATGCCTACTGAGTTTTAGTACTCATTCCTATAGTTTTATCTTTGTTTTAGCTTTGGGTGTTGTGCCTTTCTTGGATTCGGTCTCCATAGCACGACATTGGATTGAGGTTGGTGGTGACCCATAGGGTCACATGTAGTTATGTACAACTTTGTTTTCTCTCCATTCCTAGTTTTCATTTTCACGGTTCATTTTTTATTTATTTATTTTTCTTTTATTTATGGGCTAAATCATTCCCACTTGTTAGGTTTTGATTCCCGACACTAGTTGCTAGCCTGTGGGGATCGGGAATGCCCCTTGGGCCATGTCGCAAGCCGGTTCGGGTGACTAGTTCAGGGTTGACCCGGGTTGGTTTGTGAAAAAATGGTATCAAAGGGGGCCCTTGTTATTTGGGGTTTCTGGTAGAAGGAGATTAGGATTGTCGGGGCTCAGGAGGTATGTTATGGGTCGGTGCCTAATCACCACTACTCATAAAGAGACCTGAGTTACCAGTGGTAGTCCGGGTTTTAAGTCTTTTGTCTTGGGTTGTTTTTGATTGAGGGATAAAAATGGAGACGAATCAGCTCATGTTACTGCCTCACATGGGGTGGCAGCCCATGTGGAGTCCAAGTGACCGATTCAAGGTCCTCTTAGTGTTATGCCTTACTTGGGGTCATGGCTCACCACCATGTCGCCAGGTTAGGATTATGCCCTAGTCCCTCATTCTGGTGCTTTGTTGTTGGTTGTGTTTCTTTTTGATCTCAGTTGATGCGCGTTTGTGTTAGAAATGAAATTGGTTTTGAAATAGAAAAGTATTTCTTTTAAATTGTTTTGAAATTGGTGAAGGGGTTTTTTTAAAGAGAAAGTGTTTTGATTTGGAAAATTTTGGTGTGTCTAGATTTGATAAGGGAAAGAGATGTTTAAACCATGAAATTCCTTATGGAGGGTCACATGTTCATGGGTATGTGTGGAGAGTGTGTGGGATAACTTGTCTATAGATGATGTAAGCGGGATTGGATGAACTCACATGTGACGGTTTATAAGGCGCTATGGGTGAGTTTTAAAATTTAAAAGAAATGGTAGTGTTTGGAAAAGTAATTTTTTCTTGTGTTTGTATATTTTTGGCTTATGTGCCTGTTTCCCTTGGCTTGGGCTATTTCTTTGATTGATATTTGGCTTGATGCTGATCACAATTGTGTTTTTCGTGTTGTTCTGAGTATGACACCCATAAAGGTTGCTAAGGTTTCCAATGAGTCATGCATAGTTTTCATTTCTTTTCATGTGTTGCCTATATATCAAGGTAATAAAAGTCTGTTAGAGGCATTTGTGTGGTTTGGATAATTATAGTGGGACTTCAGGTTGTTAGGAACTCCCAGGTTCGTTAAGGTTCGTGTCATCTCAGGTTTGTGTGAGGGTCTAGTTTTGGACTAGTAGAGGTTAGGAAACTCATTTTCATTAGGATTTGGGGTGTAATTAGTTTTCATGATGGTTCCCCATATGGAGAGTGAGGTGTGCCATAGGAACCTATTTTTAAGGATCTTGTTTATTAGTGCCAGCTTATGGTTCATCTGACCATTTTATTTCATGCCACTAGAGTGGACAGTTTGAGCATCCTAAGCTATCTTGTCTCATCCCTCCGAAGACCTGCTATTGTGTGACTGTTTGGGTCACTATGAAAGGTTCCTAAAGAAGTGTCATTTGAGGAAGGAGTTATGATCGGGGGATGCTCGTGTCCGACTATGATGTATAAGATGCTTCAGCCATCAGAGCCCAAGCCTTAGGTCTCGGGGTGAATCTCACACACAATCAGGGTGTCAGTGGCATGTGAGACCTTTTATTTGTTCTTTATCTTTCGTCTTGGAATAGAGAAATTTAGGGTTTCCTTGTTCTTGTTTTACTAATGTTGTAAGTTCATATTTTGTGGTAAAAGTGCGATGTACTTATTCTTTCATGATCATAATAGTCGCATTCTCCTAAATGTGGACTCGAGAATCATTTATTTTTCTTAAAAGTGTATTTGACCTTGTGTGTGTTGGTTCTAGTTTTATTAGTGATCGTTTGGAGATGTGAGTGTTGGAGGTTTTTGGATTGTGTTGAGAGTTTCATGTTTTAGTGGAAGCGTTTTCTCACTCGTACTAAGAGAGTAGGATGTGTTGGGAGTTTTAGATCGGTGTGGGGAATTCTTAGTTCTAGCGGTGTTGTTATAGAGAGTTCCTTGTTCCAGTGCCCTAGTATGCTAGGTGGCCTTGTAGTGGTTTTCCATTTAAATCTCAATGGTCACGTTCAACTTAGGTGGAGAATCCAGTAAGTTCGGGTTGGGATTTCCCACATTAGCCCTCCTTGGGTTGGCGTGCGTAGGTTTTATAGTTTCTGTGTTAGATGAATTCTTATGGTGGGGAGAAATCTCTTGTGTTCTCCCCTCATTTTATTTCATAGTTTCATCGTGAATATCTCATCACATCTCCTACCTTTTTCATGCTTCGGTTTGGCCAACCCGTCACCCCATAGGGTTCGGCCGAACCCTAGGTATTTGGGTATCCGATTTATCAGTGTTCTTTGGTTCCAGGGTTGTGAAAATGGTCTCTTGGGACCTTTGGGTCCATGTTTCGACAACCACTACCAAAGGAGGAGCAGTTCAGATTTCCTTAGTTGGTCTTCACTACCTTAGGTGAGTTTTAAATCATGTTTCTTGGTTTCACATGGTCTAAATTAGGTTCCTTAATTGTTTTTAGGTTCATTTTATTTATCTTGTAGTGTTTTGGTGTTGGTAAAATTGTTAAAAACTGATTTTTAGGGAAATTATTCAATTATGCCTATGTATGTACATATCTAGTGTATTTGGTTAAATGTCATTTGGATTTTAATAGTGAAATTAGAGGTTTTATGTGGTGTGACATATATTTTGAAAGTGTTTTTGACATGAGTATATGGCGAAAGAGGATTTTCTAAATGATATGGTTATGTTTCCATGTGTTCCTCATGAGAGTACTTCTTAGAAGTGTTTTTATGATTATGAAAAAGGTGAAAAATGTGTTTTCAAAGGCACTTGAGATGAGAACTAATTGATAGTGAGTTTTTACAAAGGGAATAGATCATTTCATCATGTTGAATTTTGTTTTGCATCTTTAATTATGATTTGGAAATTAGGAAAATGATGTGGAATGCCTTTTTGAGTGAACTTGGATTTATGTGTGGGTTTTAAAAGGGGGCTTAACCCATAAAAATGGTTTAATTGAATATATGTCATTGTGATAATTTCAAAAGGGTTTCATAAATTGATTAAAGAATGGTAAATTCATTTGAAAAATGGTTTTGGTATTTGTGAAATTGAAAGCTGTTTGTTTATGGAAAATGGCGTTTTCTTAAAATAATGGTTTCTTAAATGGTTCATTGTTTTATAAATAAAGTTAGCTCCTTGTGTAGTTTTAAAAAATAGTTTAAAAAATAAGTATAAGAAGGTTGAGTCCCATTTGGAAAATGCTTAATGAAAATGAGATTTTATATTGTTGAAAATGGCTTTTGAAGTGTTTTTGGTAAATGTATTTGGGGTATGCAAAACATAAAGGTCCATTTGAAATTGCTCACTTTAAAATAGCATTTCTTTAGATATTGATTTATTTAATGGTCAGTTGGTTTCTAAATAATTTTGGTTCCTCTAGGTTAATTAATTAGAGCTTGGGTGGCTCCTTGGTGGTGTGCACACACACACATACATTGGTACGTATGTGCATATGTATATATATATATATATATATATATATATATATCTTTCTTGCACATATTTCCTCATGGAGCAGGGAATATGGTCAATGGATTAAGGTTATATATATATGTATGAGAATGTATGTGTGTGCTAGTGTGGGCGTTTTTTGTCGGAAGATTCAAGAGCCGAAGTGTCTTAGCTTTGTCTTCTTCCTTCTTTGAGGTAGGATCTTTATGAATCAACCATTAAATTTAAGAATCATTTATTTTTTGAATTTCACACCTAGTTTTAATATTAATTATTGATATAAAACTATTATTAAAATTTTCTATCTTGAACTGGAGTGGTTTATTTCTTATAATGTGTTGCAATAAATGGTTTGATTGTGTTTTCACATCAATTTCCTGATGAAATTCCCCTTTGTACTTTTTGAATGTGTTTTTGATTTAAAATGCTGGTTTGGTTTTCTTAAATGGGTTTAGAAGTGTATTTTCAGTTTTCAAAGTGGTGTGCGTGTGATTACTTAAGAAATGGTTTGGCATGCGAAAATTATGTGAGGCCCGGTTGGCACTTTGGTAAAACTATTTATCTTAAGAAAACTCTCCTTGGATGTGGTCCCCTTTTTTGGTTAAGTTATATGTTATGGGAGGTCCGCTGGGTAAGACTTTCCTGTGATCAAATGGTTAAAAGTCGAGGGACGTATTCCTTAGGATGACTCGAGGGTGACTTTATTGTGTGTGTTGACTGTGTGTGAGGAATGTACTTGTGACTGGATACTTGTTTGACATTTTTGCTCACCCCCTTATAGTTTGAACATGGTAACCTAGCATATAGAGCGAATTTTCAGTGAACGATTACTGAACTAGTTTAGACCACGCACTAGCTAGTGGCCCTTAGTAGGACTTTGCTATGGGATTAGTCCCCTCGGTTAGGACATGTAGGGAAACAACAAGTGTTTTGGAATTATGACGTCATCGAGAGTAGGCGTGCCTTCAGGATGAGTCACATGTATAGTAAGTTCTAGACTATTCATGAGCTCTTAGGTTTTACCATGTACATAATCACTTAGTTATCTGCGGCAGATGATTGAGGTGATTTGTTTGGTTAGTTACTCTTTATTGTTATTTTACATTGCCATTGTGTGATAATTTCTTTTGCCTTTGTGTATGATGAGTCACTTTATTAAAGGGCATAAAAATGAACTTCAAAAGTTTGTGGAAAAAAAGTTTTTAAAATATTTTACACTTCTCTATCCCTCTTTCTTTAAAAAGGTTAAAGATTTATCCTTGGAAAAGAACATAGTTTAAAATAAGAAAGGAAATAGATCATGATTTTCTTTTAAAGAAGAAAATGGGTAAAAACCTAGTTTTATAAATTGTATTTCAAACTTGAAATTGATGGGTATTTTATTTAAAGGAAATGCATATGGGAATAGATTGTTTGGGCATGCCTACTGAGTTTTAATACTCATGCCTATAGTTTTATCTTTGTTTTAGATTTGGGTGTTGCACCTTGCTTGGATTCGATCACCATAGCGCGGCATTGGATTGAGGTTGGTGGTGACCCATAGGGTCACATAGAGGTATGTACAACTTTGTTTTCTCGCCACTCCTTGTTTTCATTTTCACCGTTCAATTTTTGTTTATTTATTTGTCTTTAATTTATGGGCCAAATCATTACCACTTGTTTAGTTTTGATGCCCGACACTAGTTACCTGCCCATAGGGATCAGGAACGCCCCTTAGGCCATGTCGCAGGCAAGCTCGGGTGATCGGTTCAGGGTCGACCCGGGTTAGTTCATGACAAAACCCATCTATGGTATTAGAGTGTGGGTTTATTTAATGAATCAATGTGTTTATTATTTTCTGAAAAACACATTTTACAAATTGTATAACAAGATATTTCAAGCATAGAAATAAATATGAAAAGTTCATATTTTTTATTCTTGTTAATGGAAATAAATAAATTATTTATCTCAATCAATAGAATTTAATTATTAATTGAATTATATTATTTATAAATTGTTTATAAATAATGAAAAATATATTTTAAAATATTTATAAAAAATTGTAATTTTTTATAAATTAATTAATTAATCAAACAAATTTAGGAGATGAGAAATCTTGATCCTAATTTTTTTATTAGAAAATAGATAAAGTCGCATCACAAGGGGGTTTACAAAGGCGATAATGAAAAACACCACATGCATCCAAATCAATATAATGTGAACAAAAATCTGAAATTACAAAATACCATCTCGAATTAGCCTCCATAATTTCTCTTTTGGATAGAGAATATATAATCTAGTTATCTACCTATAAGAATTAGTGATATCCATATGAAGTATCTTAATAAGATTAAGGCATTCAATTCATGATAGAAGAATTATCCTTGGAATATTCTTGGATCGAGTATTCAAAGTATGCACCATAGTAGTAAAGTCAGATTCCACCTAAAGGTGTCTCTAGTCATGATAGATAAAATACTTAATGGACTTAATCATCATCCACAATTTAGCTTCAATGGAAGATCCATGACCAATGTAATGATAAAAACAACCTTCGATGGGTGTGGAAGACACCACCACAACCTGAGTGTCCTGGTGCACCTGAAGTTGCCCCATTGACATTCAATTTCAGCTATAAAGATATTAGAGGAATCCATCTAATATGATTCAGCATCATAGGCTTCTTGACCTTGCTAGTGGCACCAAATGTTTTCAAAATAACAAGATCAGAGAAATGATTTTTATGTAACCTGTTTGGAATTTGTAATCATCCATGAACTCCCTATATAAGACATCAATTCCTAATTTCAAAGTGAGCCTATGATTTTTAAATTCAAGGCCATTTATTTCTCTCTAGGCGTAGGTAATGGTAGTAACCACTGCTGTGATCAACATTCCATGATTTTTTTCATTATAGACAATTTTAGTGATGGATATCATCATGTATTCAAAACTTTCTAGCCTCAACATGATTCAAAACACTGATTGAATATACTCCCATAATTTATATGATAAACTAAAAGATATTAAAATATTATTGATAGACTCCCTAGCTTTCAAACATAGGTAACACGTAGGGGAAAACTATACTCATGCTTTCTATAATAGGTTGTGTATATGCAGTTTGTATTTTCATATCCTCCAAAGTAGAAGCACATGTGATGGAGAGATAAATGGATTTCTGAAAATATGAATCCATGAGGGAACTGTGATAATTCCTTAAAATTTATATATGTAATATTCCTTAGAGGTGAACTGGACAGTGGAGTTTGGAATCTAGATAAGCATGTCTGTATCAAAATAAGAATATCTATGGATTTATAGCCTTATATGAGGAGAAATATAACCTTACATAACACCATTATAATGAAAATCAACAATGAAAGAGTGATTCATGGAGGAAGGCACAATTTAGTCTTCACTAATTTTCTTATCCAATGATGGTGCATTCCATATATTTAGAGTGGACTTCTTGAAAATGAACAACTTAGGGCAATATATAATCTCATGATATGAGTATTTAATGGTCGAATAGATAGATAAGGGAATATACATAGAGTATCCACTCTGTAATTCTGATGTGAATCTATTAGATAGGAATTCCAAAGAGCTATTACTGGAGGCCAAAAAATTCCAGGTGAATTTACTAAAAATAGATTCATTGAAGAGTCACAGATATTTAATTACCATTCCTCTCATATCAATGGGATTGAATCATTCATTCCACTCCATATTAACGAGCTTCCTTTCATTTATAGATCCATTACAAATAAAGTTCCTGGTCAAAGATTGAATCTTTTTAATAAGAGTTTTAGGCCATATGTAAATGGAGAAGGTGTAAACAAACATGGAGGTTATCATAGATTTCAAAAGACAAATTCTCCCACTTGAGACATGGTTTTCCCCTTCTAATTTTCCATCTGGAAAATGATCTCAGATTAAATGTTTTCAAGGTAACATCTTTTAACTTTACCCAAAATTAGGGGCACCCTAATATAGTTTAAAGGAAGAGACCCTTTCTTCACCTCAAGTGTTATAGAAACCTTGTTCTTCTTAGAGACAATCATTCCATACCCAAACACCAAAAAATACTTATTCTAACTTATATATTGTCCAAAAACTTATTCATAATGAGTAAAAATATTTTAGATGCAAGAAACCATTCTTCTATTAGTTTGACCAAATAGAATAATATCATCATCATAAAGAAGATATGAAGGGGTAAAAAGTTCCCTTATGGCCTTGATTTTCATGTATAAACCATCCCACACAAGATCATTAATGAAAAAACTCATATAATGTTCATCCATAGAAAATAGAAGGCCATAAAAAGAACCCCCTTACCTGAATCCTCTAGAGCACTAAATAAATCCTATAGAGTGACCATTAATAATAATTTAAAGCCTAACATGTTTGAGAATTATATTGACCAAATTGATTAAAATATCAGAAACACCATGATTTCTGAGAATTGAAAAAATAAATCTCCATTTTATTTTGTTAAAGGCCTTGGAAATGTAAAGTTTTAGGGAAAATCTCCCATATTTATACTTTTTTTCTTTATAATGTTGACACATTCTGAGCTAGTGAAAATAAAATTCTGAATTCTTCTTCCAAGGATAAATCAAAATTGATTTGAATTTGTTAACCCCCTAAAAATATTTTCCAATCTTGAAGAAATGATTCTGCTAATAAATTTTGGAACTATGTTCCCAATTGCAACTAGACTAAATTCCTTGATATCCAGAACATTTTATTTTATTATAATAAGAGTAATATATCTTTAATTAACACCATAAGTCATGAATTGATGATAAAATAACTCTATCAGAACATTGATGACCTCATGATGCACGATGTCCCAATCGAACATAAATTTTTTTGGTAAACCCATCAGATCTTTCCACACTGTCAATGTTCAAGGAAAAGAGGGAAGACTTAATTTACCTCTCATAGTGATATTAAATTAATATCTTGTTTTTATGAGTATTCATATTGGGTGCAATATTATCAATCAGTTTGTGTGTGTAATCTTTCCCTTTATCTAAGTAAAATATTTCAATGTATGTAACCACAACACTGGAGATATTAGTTTTTGAACTGAATAGAAACCCATTAACTTTGAGGGAAGTGACCCATCTTCTGATATTCTCCTCCTTGGGTAAGTGTTTAAAGAAATTGAAGTTTCTATCTCCCTCATGTAGCCATTTTATATTGTATTAATTTTATGATAACCTTTCCTTGAGATAAAGAATGTCATCAAGATCAGAGAGAGCCTGGATCTTATCTCTAGAAGGAGAATATTGATTCTAATTTTCATTTTTACTTTGTAAGAGGTTCTTTTTATCATCCCTAACATCATTTTCCATGCTGGAAAAGTATTCTTTTATCCATTACTTAATCATTTTTTACATGCTTAAGATTTTTGAACAAAATTGTAAATGGGATTCCAGAAGATTATATTTTCCAATCATTTATGATAACTTCACTGCATCTAGGCACAACAAGCCATAAATTTTTTAACTTAAAGGGAAGGGGATATGACCTTAATTTGATAGTGAAAACATCAACCATAATAGGGTTATGATCAGAGTGACACTTGGGAAGGATGAAACCATAAACATCAATTACATCATTCCTATCATCAAACTGGACATGACATCTATCTAATTTTCTAGATTGCCTCCTATTGAGAGTGTACATATTCAATGTGTAGTCTCCTCCCACAATGGAAACTTTGAAGAGATTACATCTGTCAATACATGAAGATAAATTAGAAGTTGTTAACCTATTGAAGTGAGCACTAGTTTTTTCATCAGGTCTTAGAATAGTGTTAAAATCACCCAAAATCACACAACTATGGGGTATCTGATCAGATATCGCTTCTAGATCTCTCCAAAGGTATAATATTTTAAGATAAAAATTGGATTCATGGAAAAAATATAGGTAAATAACAATTCCCTAAATTCCAATATCAACTGAGACATATTGCTAATTTTTAATACAAGAGTGAAGGTAAATACTATCATGATTTAAGACCCAAATAATCTCAACATAACTTTCATTTTAGTTTTTTGAAAAAAATGAGTAACTAAGGGAGGCCCACATTAAGGCATTCTATTTTTCAAATTTCATTTTTGGTTAAGCAATACCAATCATTATAGGTCTTTTGGTCATAATGAAGTGTCTCAAGGCTTTGACCATGGGAAAATTCCCAATACCTTGATAGTTCCATTAAATGATCTTTATTTATTAAGATATACTCTAACCCTAGTTTGAGGACCTTACTTCTATGGTAAATCCATTTTTTTTCTTTCCCATCACATTTCCTTTTCTTTTTCCATTCCTACTATCCAATCATTCATCACTCTTCTTAAAGGGATTAGAGGAGAAATATATAGAGGGAAGAACCTCATTACCATAATCCCATAATCTTTCACTATGAGAAGTGAATTTGTTGAGATATTTATCAAATCCCATAGGTGTGGTCTTAAGAATCTTTATCTTATAATGTTTTTCTAGGCGAACTTGAGAAAAATAGTGTTCCTTCTCATGTTGATGGGACAATTTCTTAACCTTATAAGCAAAAACAGTGGGGGAATACTCTTGAATTATTTCTTGTGTATCTTCCTAGTTGTCTTGAACAAAAGTAATACCCATATAAGAGGAGACAACACCCTCTTCAGATGATTTTATAGACATGTATAGAGAATCCCTGAAAATATATGAATCATCCTAAAGTTGATCCAGAGTTATGCCATCATCTTGTACATCCATCTCATGATCTCCAGTATGAAATTAATTCTCATGAATATCCTTTTTGTCTGAGATCACCATAGATGATTCCATCCCTAGAATAATACACATGAGACTGAAGTGAGAAGTAGCCCGATGATGCTCTAAATGAGCCATATATTTTCTATTAACCTGACCAAAATGAGGGAAATTCACATAATTTGAAAAAACAACATTAAACATTTGGATATTTTTATATGTGACACCAAGAGAGGTTAGAAAATTCTGTTCTTGAAGATGCTCCTTTATTAGTTCCTGTGATAATTGAGCAGAAGTCAGGCTCAATGAATCATGAACAAAATAATCCTAGATTTTTCTCCTTATTATGTCCCTATGTGATAAGGACATATACCTCTTGAGGTGGTTGTATAGTTGATTAAAGAGGATAATTAGGATCAGAGGAACTGCAAGAGACATGATGCTCTAGAGTACCATCATCCCTGCCATTTCTTGAAATAACCAGAACATATGTGTGAAAGTCATAAATTACCTCCTCCATGTTGCAGAATGCATGAATGTCAACCACAATAAGGGGGGTGATAAAATATTAGAGATGAAGGGATTTAGAAGCCTCTTACACCTCCATAATACCAATAATGGAAACCATTTCATTATCTAGTCCAAGAGTCTCCTCTAGAGGGGATATTCCATTGCTACCAATAATCTGTGGAAAATAGGAGGATCCCTCATCCACCTTATAATATTGAGGGTCCTTCATCACAATTATAGGCTATATAGAGACATTAAAATTATAATAAGGATATTCCTTCCCTTTCCCTTTATCAATGAGCAATCTATAGGAGGGATCATCATTCCTAGTTTCATTGAACAAGCTAATAAATTTATACATGTTGCATTTATATGGATTACAACCAAAGAAGTTTCAATACCTAATTTTTTTTGGATTACTTTCTTATAGAATCTATAAGTTAATACTATCATCCCTTGTGGTGAGGACCACATCCACAACTAGTGTGGAATCAATGTCAACTTTAACCAAGACTCTTAAAAAGTGTCCAAAACTTGTATTATTAGTTTTCCTATCAACTCTAATTGGGTTTACAACTGATGAGGTAATATCCCAAAGGATATAGGGATGTCAATACAACCAATTGAGTTTGAAGATATGAATCTATACTTGTATATGAGTATTATTTACATTGAAGGGGTCTAAATTATGATCCCATTACCGAATCATTAGAATTCTAGGCCATAGTGGAATGGAACCGAAGCTCCATGAATGCTTCTTATGAACATTAGAGGGGACAATGTGGAAATATCCCCTTCCAATAGAAGTTATAATCCAGTCCTCAAATCCCCATGCTGAAGCAATTATTTTTAAAACATCATAAAATCTCCACATTTCTTCACCTTTTAGAGTCAAGATGCACATGATGATAGAGTATTTTAAGAGATTAATACTCTCCTCAAAACCTCCTAATTAGATGAAACATGAAAGACTTATACCTTGATGATGACTTTCCATGAGAAGGAGTTACAAAATCAAAAAAGAAAAGCTCACCACAGATATGACAACTTCCACAAAATTCTTCTTTAGGCCAGACGATTATAAGGGCATCACACCAGTTTAAGGGATTTTCTTCTGAGGCACACAAAGATGGAATAATTATTTTTTCCCTACAAGGTCAAACTAAAATGCAGACATATCTACCTATTACACCTTTAATAATATTTAGATTCAACCTACACATGAGATCCATGATCATAAGAAGTTACCCTTGATCTTCCATCCCAACCACAATCACATCCTAAAATATAACATATAATAAACAAATTAACTATAAAATTTTTATGGCTAATTTATAAATATTTTTAAAATATGTATGATTTATAAAAGTTTATAAATCATTTAAAAAATGGTATTTTGGGAATATTTTAATTTATAATTTTTTTATAAATTAATTAATTATAAATTGTTTATAATTAATCATATAAATGTTTATGAATCATTTATTAACAAAATATTACAAATAATAAATGTTAATATTTTAAATAAATTTTGAAAAAATAAATGGCGTGATTTATGATATAGAAATAAATTGTTTATTTAGAAATCATAAAATGTGATTTATAAAGTGTTTATAAATTAAAACATTTATGATATTTAGATTATATAAAAATGTTTATAAAATAAATATTGAATCATAAATTTTTTATGATTCATGAAATATCATATAAATGATACTTGATATAAAATATGAAGGGGTTCATATTGAAATGAATATAAAATGTTAATAATTAGCATTTGCTTATAAATAGTTTATAAATGTCTCATGTTTTAGAAAATAAATAAACAATTTATTTATTTATTATATTTCCTTAATATTCATGTTTAGTTAATTGTTTATGAAATATTAATATTTTATATGCCCATTTATATGATAAATTTCTTCTAGGATATAGCCTTTCATATCATGCTATGTTTGATATTATAAAATTTAGTTTTGATCTACATTTGACCTCAGTTTGTAATTGGAGTTATGAGATTGGGAATAGTTTTTGGCCATAGTTTTTTCATATTAGGTATTATAGTTTTCTTGAATTGAATTATCACTTGAGTAAATTATCCTTGGGTAAAATAACTTGGGGTCAGACCACCTACTTTCTTAGATGCTTTCCTTGGATAGGAAAGTGAATGAGGTTGGATATCTGTCACTTCGAGCTTACTCATGTGGAGTTTTTCAATCTCATATAAATATATTATTTTACATGAAGTGTTTATATATCTTATGCATATGATGAATTTAGATATGTATGAGTACACTTGATTTTTGTTTTTGGGTGATCAACATAGACTTGTGGGTTGTGCAAAGAGTTGCACGTTAATGTGGTGTGAGCACATTAATGTAGTGTGAGCACATTAATTTAGTGGTTGGAAAAAGGATTCTAAAACTAAATAGAAACATGAATACAAAAAAGGAAATAAAACTTGAAAATATAATTATTACATATGATGTAATAGTTTAATATGAATATTATATATATTAAATTGATGATACTAAAATACCTCAAATACTAAGTGTGATATTCCTTCCAAAATGACACTTGTCAAGACCTCAATCATTCAACCATGTAGTTTTTTTCCAAGTAGGGTGCCCCTAAATTATCTACCCAATAAGGGTTCCCTTGTATTGAATTTCGTTAGTCTATTCTTGGAACTTTTTTTGGATTATACTTAGTTGGGAAACCCTTAAGAAGGATACCATGGGAATAGAGTTGAGTGAGTTGATATGATGGGTTTGGATAAGTGGTTATCCTATCAACTATACAAGAGTAAAAAATGTTGTGATTGAGATTCTTCCATACCTAAATAACTAAGTAGTGATATGAGCGTCTAAGTGGAATCATTTCTTAGTGAAACACGTGTAACACCCTGAAAATTTAAAATATGAATATCATATTTGATAGTGTGTATGAAACAAAAAATAAAGAGTATAAGGTAATATAATATCATAAGACTTTATAATATATTTAATATTTTTAATAAATTCAATTTATTTTATATATTTTAATTCACACAATACTGAATTATCTTTCATTACACACAATAATGAATTCATTCGATAGCTTACATTATACGTAAGACTGAGTTTTACTGAACACCAATGTACTTTATTTAAAATGAAAATTATCACCTATATGTTAAATTAGTGAATATGAATAATATTAAATAAATTAAAAAAATATTTAGTTTAATTAACTAGTTACCAATTAATTATAAATGAATATAGAAACTAATTGAATCTAAAGGAAATGTTTTTATAAAAAACTATTTTTATGCGCCAAAGGTGTTTTATCTTAATAAATTAAATTAATTACTATTAGTGGATTATATTAATTAAATTTATATATTATATATTCATTCAATTTTTTTTAAATTAATCCAATATATTTGATATGAATAAGATAATAACAAATATAATTTTACGCATAAAAACTGTATTTTTCTAAAGCCAATTTTTTCGCCTTTTAATGGTACACTTAATTTAAAACTAAAATTTAAAACTTTTATAAATTTTATTTGAAAAATAAACTTTATTTTTTAAAGAGTAGTGTAAAAATTATCTTTGGGTCAATTTTGGGTATTTTTCTGAGAAGTTTCATATTTTGATGAATAGTGGAAAATATTGAATTTTAATTGAAAAATGAATTTTCATCTAAATAATTTTTAATGTTAGATTATATTTTAAAATAATTTTAAAGTAAAATTAGATAAATTATACATATATTAATCAAATTTAGATAATTTTAATCAATTTTATATTAAATTTACATATAGAAACTTAGTAAATTTTTGAACATTTTCACTTTAAAAAACCCGCTTTCTCGTTCCGTCTGTGGGATTAATTTAAAATTAATTTCTACAAATTATGTGATTATAATTTATAAAAATAGATAAAATATTTAGAATTAGAATAATTTATAATTTCTAATAAGGTAAAATTAGTTTTTTACCAAAAATGATTAGTGAAAGCAGCTAAAATTAATTAGAGTAATTAAGAGAAAAATAAATTTACCAAGGGACTAAACTTTAAACTCAAGGGTCCAAATGACGTATAAAATTTTTCAAAACCCATTTTATGGCCATATTTTTTTCTTAGTCCTTATAGGATCTAGTTTGGTTTATTATTTTATCCACTTTACATAAAAAATGTGTTTGGAATTCCCTCTTTAAAAAATTTACAAGTTTACCACTCACCCCACTTATAAAAGGCCTCCCCCACTCCCCCTTTTTCACACCTCTCAAACCACTTTGGTTTAGTAAATAACTGCCCAAATAAATGAAAAAATTTCATCAACTCATATCATAAGTATTATATTGGGATTAAAGACAACTTAGTAAGGGATTAGTGCAAACCTAAGGAGGATACCTGAAGAAGAGGTAATTTTTTATAAAAGTTTTTTTATTTTATTTCATTATCCACCTACTTAAATTATTTTTATATCATTATTATATAATAAAATAAGTATATTAAATATAATTATATGTTTTTATTTTAATTTTATGACCTAAAACTTCACACACATCTATTAAATGGGTTATAAAATCATGTACAACGTACTACCGACTCGCGAACTGATGTCATTCGTTTTTCCATTACCACCTTTCAAGGTTGGTAATAATGATGAAAATAATGTTTATATATTATTTATATATGATGTATTTATTATTATTTAATTATTATAAAATACATAACTTCATGCTTTCCATTTTGTGGGAATACAATAACGTCGTTTGTGTATACGACAAACTACCGCCTCACAAAGCGATGTGATTCATTCACGATTTACATGGAATGTATTAAGGATGGTTTTAATAAACATATTTGATATATATTACATTATAATGATACTTTAATGATAATATATATATATATATTACTTTTCTTTATTTAAATACAACAAGAAAATGGAAACAACATTCATGTGTACGTACGACCCACCATCTCTATGAATGGTGTATTTCATTTCCTATCACTATAATTTATGGATTTATATAAATATTTATATTATAAATATATATGATATTTAAATGATGGTTTAAATTCTATTGATGATGAAAAATGATCTAATTAATAGGAACAAAAAAATAAAAAGTCAAAACATATTAGAAAAACAAGGCAATTAACACCCACAACAATAAAAAATAATGAATAATTATTAAAAAATAGGTGATAAGATGTTAAAAAATATTATATATGATAGTATAAATATTAACATGGTTCTTTTATAAGTTAATAACATACTTAAAACCATTATACATGAGGTTAAAGGGAGTTCAACCAAAAGGAAGCGTAAGGTAAAAGATTTCATCTAAATTTCATTTCATTAAGGCACACTTTAATGTTATGTACTTAATTTATTTTATATGGTGTATATAATGACCCTTGAGATGTAATATCATGAAAAATTTATTATTCATGGTATTTTATGTTTTAATTTTAATTATTTTTTCTATGGGTATTTTAATTAAAGGTTTCCAAGTGGTAAAGAATTGCATAATTCAATTTCCTTTTATTGAGTTATATTACTTCCTCTTTATCATTAATATTATAATATTAAATGTATAATGTATTATTATTATTTTATTTTATATTTCCACTTGTTTTATATGGATTTAAATCTGATACATATAATTGATTCATTGATTAATTCTCACTTCAACGTTATGGTCTTTTTAATAGTTTATTTCATAATCTCATTCTAATCAAGATTGTTTATTATTGAAATTACATTAAAGGAAATTATATGAGAATTTTTTAATAAAGCATTTCATTTTATTATCCATTGGTTATTAATGATCTTTTTAAGTGATATTACCATTTGTTCACTCTTTAGTACTTAAAATTATTGAGAATTTTTTTTAATAAAATTTGACTTCATTTATCTCTTCGGTCAAAAATAAGTTTTCTTACAAAACCATATTTTATAAAAATGTTTTCAAAAATGTTTTTAAACTTTTAAAAATTATTTACTAAAAGTAATTTTTACCCATTTTTTCTTTTTACAAAATGTTTTCAAATGAATCTCATTTTCAGTTTTTGAACAAGGCACTTGTCTAACCTTTTTATAATGAAAAAGGAATGTTATTTTTACCTTGTACAAAGTTAACCACTTTCATTTATTTGAATAATACTTTTCAATTTTATAATGTTTTTAAAAGTTATTTTCAAATAAATTTATTTTAATTTTTTTTTTCAAAATGAAATGTATATTTTCCTCGAGAATATTTTTAAAGATATTTTTATGGTAATTATATTAATTAATGAAAAAAACTTATTATTACTCTAATGGGTATACATCATATTGATACCATACTTATTTCTCCTATAGATGAATTATGATTATTTTGACCAATTATGGTATTGAAATTCACTTCCTTGAATCATTTTCAAAGTCATTAACTTCCCATGATTTATTCCCTTTACAGTTATCATTAAACATTAAATTTCACCTAAATATCAACATTATTTATTATGGATATGATTATTTCTTAAAACATATACCATTTTTACGTATAGTGTTTAATTTAAAATATATTTAATTATCTGAGGAAATATTGATAAGTTTGTTTTATTTACTCAATATAGATATTTGATAAGGAAAATTGTTTATGAATTAAATCAATTATTAAATATATGAGGAATGATTTGGATCAGTAGTGAATGGTGGGGCACAGACTTTATATAGCCCCTTAATGCATTGAATGGTATCATGATATAAATTAGTTGGCCAAATTAAATGGATTTCTACCTGTAGTTTTAAACCATCTTGTGAAAGGTCTTGATGGTATAGGTTTTCATGTGCCTCAGACATGACGTCCAATATTTAAGCATTACTTTCCTTCAGAATTCAGTTATTATTATCCATGATATTTTAACTATTAAAAAAATCTATGGATGAATTTAATTATTAGTTTATTTATTAAATGGCCTGATTTTTTTGTTATTTACCTTCCCATATTATTTACACAATTCCTTCTCAATTTATTGATTACATGGTGTGTGTTTTAATTTATTTACCTTGCCATATTGATTATGACTTATACAAATATTTAAATGGATTGTGTGTTTAATTATTTACCTTTACATATTGATTATTACTTATCTAGTTTTTTAAATGACATGTGTTCTCAGTTATTTATCATGCCATATTGATTATTTTATAGGACCCTGGAACCCCCTGAGGGGAGAGGGGTGAATCGGGGTGTCATTTTTTTAATGTGATGTATCTTGTTCCCATGTTGGTAGGAAATTTTTAAAACTATATGATAGATTCTTTCATCAATAAAACATTCACATTTAGAAAGAAAACATAATAGTTTTACTTGGTTCGACACTAAGGGATAGTCCATGGAGCATACACCAAAAGTATATCGGTCATACAAAAATCTAATAATCTTCACTAGTTGTGGAATAAACGAGTTCATACATAGAAAATCTATGCCAGACACATTGCCTTTATAATATTTTAGGGATAACACACTACATCCCTCAAAACACTTTAATCGACTTCCCATAAATTACTAATTTGGGTAAAGTATCACTCAGTTTACCGACATAAAGGTCTCTTCAGTATATTAGAATTAAAGTATTTGTCCCTGACTAGAATGAGGCTCTGCTTTCATCATAGATCCGAGTTGATGCACATTGAAATAACTGTTCATAGAAAAAATGATGTTTAAAATCACCTTTCATGAATCTCCTTCGTGAAGCTCACTCCTTCATTAAGAAAATTGCCTTTGCGAAATAAACTCCTTTCATGAAGCTTTCTTATCCATCACAGAACAATCCATCATAAAAAATCACCCATTACTCAAAAGAATTGGAATAAATCAAGACTATACTAGTCTTTTCATGATGCTCAATCTCACATAGAAATCCAAATTCACAAATCTCCATACCTTTGTGAAATCATATCTATTCTGGATTTTTATGATTATTTTCATATAAAATGAAGTGGGGGTAGCCTTATATTTATAATCTCGACTGTTCATGATGCTCCACTACCTCTAGCACATTTTTTGGATCTTTAAAAATCATCTTCATGTCACTCTCCCATTTATTAAGCTCCCTTGAGATTTTTAATTCTCACTAATATCTCCATCAAACCATCATGAACTCATGATTCTCCACTTCTCATAATTGCAGAGAACACCATCAAATTTGAGACGCTTCACATATTATCCTTTTCAAAACCCAATATTCATGAAACCCATGACTTTAATATATTCATGATGAGTTGATTTTATAAAAAAACCTTTTATGATGCTAGCCTCTTCCTCTAAATTTTGATCCCAAAAATTTGTCAAACACTAGGAAACGATGCCACCTTCAGCACTATTATAAGAATGTACTGTAATATCACTTATCTTGAAAACTCGTTGATAAAATAAATTTGGATTGACAATAAACACAAACCAAACTCCATTTTCAGAAAACAATATCCTTGGTTCCAATATATTCATTATTTATTCGATATATTATATTGTACTTAACCCTTAAAGATCATTTGAGATCACCCTTATTTTGTTTCTTTCCCCATAATTCCATGAAGTTTACTATGATTGTTCTATAGGGATATTCTAGATAGAATAAATTTATTTTTAAGAAAAAAACTATGTTGTATTATTCTTGTATTAAATTTTAATACAAGATTCATATATGCATATATATTACCAATACTACTAAACTATTTAGTCCTTTGGGATGAAATTTACTTATATCTTATTCTAATGTAATGGTAGAAGCCAACAGATTCGAGATTCTGGGGTTGGGTCTCTACTATTGGTATCAAAGAAAGTTTAATAGAAACCATGGGAACTATATTTAGGAAAAAATAGATTAGGGAACATAACCCTATGATAGAATTTGAGGATAAGTATATAAGAACATCCTAAATTTTTGATAAGATAGAGTTTGGGTGGTTTTTCCTTTCAGTACAGCCCTGTATAGATACTATAAGTATACATGGTTTTGAAAAAGATGCACATAGGGGTAATAAAACTAAAAAGGGAACATTGATCTTAACTTGAGCATAACCTGGTATATGAAAATGAGTCTTACTGCACACCTGGTTTGACACTCCTAGGGGATATACTTAGAATAATTCATATTTTCTTTAAAAATTATTATGAAGGAGTTGAATAGATAATGATAATGAATGACATAGGTTAAACCTTATACTAAGGAAGGACCTGTTTGTAAATAAAATGGATGAAGTATTTATGTATTGAGATTCAAAAATTAAATTATAGAAGTATTTTACCAATGGTATTTTGGTTATAAGATTAATAAAACATATAAGGATTGTTTTAAATTTTAGAATCATATGTTTCTTCATTATGTTAAGAGTTATGAATATCATCATGGGTTTATGAGATTAATAATGATCATAAGTTTGAAGTCTTAAATATCACTTTTTAGGTTTAATGTGATTGGAGACTACCATGATTAAGAGCATTTTGGATAATTTATGGAAATTTTATTTTTTAGTGGAAAATTTATTTGGGGAATAATGAATTTAAATTTTATAGACATAAGTTTAAAGGTATTGATAATCATTATGGTTGATATGATTATTAATGACATTGTAATAATAGTCAAATAAGATTATTAGACTTAATAAAAAAATATTTTTATTGAGAACCATAGTAAAAAGGTTATTTAATGATTAACCTTATTTCAAGGATGTCCATCATATTTTTGGGAACTTTATAGGAATTATATAACTTATAAAAAAGGAAAACCCACATGTAGGGAGAAAACACACCACATCCAGAAAGGAAGTGGGGCTTGAACCCATGGTCGAAGGATGATAAGGGTTTCATTCCTACCACTGGTCTACATGATGTCCTGGTTAATATGTCACTATTTTTAGTTAAACAATTTGAAAAATAAATATTAATGATGAAACAGTAGTATTAATTTTGAGATTTAGAGATTAATGTATTATTTATATTGATTTTGGAAATTATTTAGAGATATATGAAAATAATTTTTACTCTTTTATAGATCTTATAATCTATTAAATGTAAATTTTAGTGCTTCACATATAAATAATTAATTTATGGATATTCATTTCTTAGAGTAAGTGATCAAACCCCAACCAAAGGATTAAATTGTGCTTATGAAATAAAAGTATATCAAGTAGGTATATTTCCTTATATTATTAGAGAGTAAAATAATTACTCAACTTTAGAAGAATTATCTTGAAATAAAATTTTATCCTATTATCATCATTTATAATGTTATCAATGGCCTTTTCACACCTATTAAATTTAAGGTTTTTATCTCCTTAACTTTTCATTGATTATTAACTTGTTTTTTATCAATTAAATAAATCATTCTCTATCATTATTTATTTTTTCCCTCCATGTCCATATTTTCACTTTCCAATAATGTTCTCTTATGTAGAAACCTAGTTATATATTATTTCGTATAACCATTGTAATTTCCTTTCACTATTATTAAGAGTATATTTTACTTACCCTTTTACGATGTGGGTTTTATAAGAAAGGAATTTTAAAATATCAAACCATTAATTACCAAGATCAAGTTTAAATTGCAAGGATATAATTTATTTAAGGTGAGGAGAATGTAACATACTCAAATTTTAAAATATGAATATCATATTTGATAGCACATATGAAACAAAACACCAAGAGTAGATGGTAATATAATATCCCAAGACTTTATAATATATTTAATATTTTTAATAAATTCAATATATTCTATAGCTTTCAGTACACACAATACTGAGTTATATTGTATTACATGCAATAATGAGTTCCTTTAACAGCTTGCGTTACATGCAAGACTGAGTTTTACCAAACAACAACACATTATTAATATTATTATTTAAAATGAAGATTATCTACTAGAATTTAAATTAGATATTATTAATAGTATTAAATAATTTATAAAAATATATGGTTGAATTTATTATTTACCAAATAATTAGAAATAAATATAAAAACCAATTGAATACAAAGGGAATGTTTTTATAAAAAGCTATTTTTATATGCCAAATGTGTTTTATCTTAATAAATTAAATTAATTATTATTAGTGGATGATATTAATTAAATTTATATATTATATATTCATTCAATTTTTTTATATCCATCCAATAGATTTTATATACATAAGATAAAACAAATCTAATTTTACATATAAAAAACTGTATTTTTCTAAAGGTAGTTTTGCTGCCTTTTAATGGAATTCATGTTTTAAAAATAAATTTTTAAAATTATAAATTTTATTTGATAAAATAGAATTATTTTTTAAAAGTGTAATTTAAAAATGATCTTAAGGTGATTTTTTTTATTTTTCTGAGAAGTTTCATTTTTTGATGAATAGTGAAAAATACTGAATTTTAATTGAAATCTGACTTTTCATCTAAATAATTTATAATATTAAATTATATTTTAAATTGGGTTTAAAGAAAAATTAAATAAATTATAAATATAATAATCCAATTTATGTAATTTTAATCATTTCCATATTTAATTTATATATAAAAACTTAGCAAACTTTTGAACATTTTTACTTTAAAAAACCCACTTTCTCATTCCGTCTATGAGATTAATTTTAAATTAATTTCTGCCACTTATATGATTTAAATTTGAAAAAATGGATTAAATATTTGGAATCATAATAATTTAAAATTTATAACGATGTTAAATTAATTTTTAACCAGAATGATTAGTGAAAACAGTTAAAATTAATTACAGCGATTAAGAGAAAAACTATTTTACCAAGAGACTAAATTTAAACTTAAGGGTCCAAATGGCATATAAACCTATCAAAAACCCATTTTATGGAAATATTTTGACCTTATACATTCTATTATATAGTTTGGTTTATTATTGGATCCACATTAAATGTAAAAAGTGTGTAAAAAATTCCCTCTTTCAAAAATTTACAAGTTTGCCACTCACCCCACTTATAAATGGCCTCCCCTCTACCCATTCTTCATAACTATCAAACCAATTTGGTTCAGTAAATACCTGAAAAAATAACTCAAAAACTTCCCTCCCCTTATAAAATAATCCTTATCTTGGTCTGAAATATAACTTTGAAAGGCATTAGTACAAACCTAAGTAGGATAAGAAGAGGTAATGTTTTTCTAAAAGTGTTATTATTTCCTTATCCACCTCCTTAAATTATTTTTATATCATGATTATATAATATATTAAGTATATTAAATATATTAAGATAATTTTATGTTAAGGTTACGACCAAAAAATTCCCACACTTCCATCAAATGGGTTAAGAAATCATCGTTCGTGTGCACGGTGGACTACCGCCTCACGAACCGATGTCATTCATTTTTCCACTACCACCTTTAAAGGTTGGTAATAATGATGTTCACAATATTTATATATGATATATATTGTATTTATAATTTATTTATTTCTCTATAATTATTATATAACACATACCTTCATGCTTTACATTATGTGGGAATATGATAACGACATTTGTGTGTACGGTGGACTACCGCCTCGTGAAGCGATGTGATGCATTCATGCTTTACATGAAATGTATTAAGGATAGTTTTAATAAAAATATGTGATATATATGAAATATTAATGATACTGGAATTATAATATATATATATAAAATTTACTTTTATTTCTTTCAATATGATAAGAAAATGGAAACAACGTTCATACGTACATATAACCTACCGTCTCCATGAATGGTGTATTTAATTTCCTAGCTCCAAATTTTATAGATCAATATAAATAAATATATAATAAATATTTATTATATTTACATCATAGTTTAAATTTTTAAGACTCTAAAATCACGATCTAAGTAATAGGAACAAAAAATAACAAGTTAAAACATACTTGAAAAACAAGACAATTAACACTCAAAACAATGAAAATAATGAATCATTATTAACAAAAGGTGATAAGATGTTATAAAATAATCATATATGATATTATAAATATTAATATGGTTATTTTACAAGTTAATAACATTATTAAAACCATTATATGGTAATTTAATGGCCGTTCAACCAAAAGGAAGCATAAGGTAATGGATTTCATCTCAATTTCATTTCATTGAGGCATAATATAATATTATGAACCTAATTACTTTTATATGATTTATATAATGCCCCTTGAAATTTAATATCATGAATAATTCATTATTAATGGTATTTTAAGTTTAAATTTGAATTATTTCATCTATATGGATTTGAATTAAAAGTTACCAAGTGATAAAGAATTGCATAACTCAATTTCTTTTCATTGGGTTATATTACTACCTAATTATTATTAACATTATAATATTATATATATAATTTATTTTAATTATAGTATATTTTATTTACAATTATTTTATGTGGATTTATAGCTGATACACATAATTGATTCATTGATTAATTCCTACTTCAATGTTATGATCTTTTTAAGGGTTTATTTCACAATCTCATTCTAATAGAGATTGTTTATTCTTGAATTTACATTAAATGAAATTATATGATAATTTTTTAATAAAACCTTTAATTATATTCTCCTATGGTTATTCATGATATTTTTCAAGTGATATTTCAATTTTTACACTCTTTGGTACTTAAAATCTTTGAGAAAATGTTTTAATAAAATCCGACTTCATTTCTCTCTTCGGTCAATAATCCATTTTCTTAAAAAACAAGGTTTTATAAATTTTTTTGTAAAAATGTTTTAACCTTTTCAAAATAATTTATTAAAATAAAATTTTAACCATTTTTCCTTTTTACAAAAAAAATTCAAATGAATCTCCATGTATCTTTCTGATCAAGGTACTTTTATAACCTTTTTACAATGAAAAATGAATGTTCTTTTTAACTTGTATGAAATTAAACATCATCATTTCTTTGAAGATTCCTTTTAAATTTTAAAAATATATTTTTAAATGAAATGTTTTTAAAAGTGATTTTCAAAAAAATGGATTTTCAAAATGAAAATTATATTTTCCTCAAGAACGTTTTTAAATATATTTTATGGTGATTTTATTAATAAATGAAAAAACCATTATTATTACTATAATGGTTATACATCATATTGATACCATCCTTATTATTTCTCTGGATTTCATATAATTATTTTGAACAAGGATGTTATTGAAATTCACTTGAATCATTTCCATAGCCAATAACTTCTCCTTGAGTTATTCACTTTCTAGTGATAATTTAACATTAAATTTCTCCTAAATATCAACATTATATATCATTTATATGATTATTGCATAAACCATATACCATTTTTAGATACGGTGTTTACTTTGATAGTTGTTTCATTATTTGGGAAAATATTTATAAGTCTGTATTCTTTTATTAATACAGATATTTGATAAGATGCATTGTTTATGAATCAAATCTATTATTAGATATATAAGGAATGTTTTAGAATTGCAGTTACGGGTGGGGCCTAAAATTTATATAACCCCTCAATGAATCTATAGGTCTCATGAGACAAATTAGTTTTCCAAATTAAATGGGTTTCTACCTGTAGTTTTAAATCATCTTATGAAAGGTCTTAATGGTATAGGTTTTCATGTGACTTAGACATGAAATCTAATATTTAGTCATTGCCTGCATTTAGAATTTAGTTATTATTATTAATGATATTTCACAATGAAAAATTCAATTGATGCACTTCATTATCATTTTATTGATTAAATGGAATGTTTTCTATTTATTTACCTTTCCATGTTAGTTATATAATTCCTTATTAATTTATTGATTACATAGAACGTGTTTTCAGTTATTTATCTCACCATATTGATTATGCCTTATCAAGTTATTTAAATGGCATGCGTGTTTAGTTATTTACCTTTTTATATTGATTATGCCTTATCTAGTTTTTTAAATGGCATGTGTGTTCTGTTATTTACCTTTCCATATTTATTATTCATTATTGATTCGTGATATCTTCCATTGTACTTAACCCTTATTGAGCATTTTATCTCACCCTTATTTTGTTTCTTTACCCAAGATTCCTATAAGTTTACTATGGCTGATATGTGGGGATATTTTAGATAGAATAAAGTTATTTTTAGGAAAAGAAATTATGTTGTAATTTGTGTATTCAATTTTAATACAAGACTCATGTATGTATCTATATTACTAAGACTAATAAACTAATTAGTCATTTGGGATGTTGTTTCCTTATATCTTATGCCAATGTAATGGTATCCGACACCATATCCAAGAATTTGAGGTCAGGTTGTTACAATACGAGTCTTGGATCACTAAATGGATATGATTTATTGGGTCATCATTTTTAATGGGAGAAATTTCATTTAAATCCCTTAATGAAAATATATAATACATGATACTCACCTACTTATATGTCTTTATTGTAGATTATAGAATAATTCACACTAATAATATTGAGATCATTAATAGGTATGAACTATAAAATAGTTAAAGATTGATATCTAGGATCAAGAAGTGTTCTCAAGGAGAAACATTCATGATACCTAAATGTGAATATTATAGAAATAAATTTCTCTAGATCTGACACATGGTTATTAAATATCAGGTGTGTGTTACACATTTGTGTAGAAAAACATAGAATCATAGACATGATGGAATTGATGAAGGGTGGAGTATATCTTTATATAGATAATGGTGAAAAAGTTACTACATTAGAGGTATAAACTTATGACTTAATTTTACCAAGAAGATTGATCCTAGAATTGAAAAACTATTATTATATTCCCATCATAAATAGGGATTTAATCTATGTATCTTGTTTAGACAATATGGGATATTCATTCATTATTAAGAAAAAGAGTTGTCATATATATAAGAATGAAATTATTTATAGAATTTGGAACATAATAAATGGTTTATATATTATTGATATGGATAATCCTATTTATAACATTTAGAATAAGAAGGTTAGGGTTGATTTTAATACCACCCAACTTTAGAATTGTCACTTTAGACACATAAATAAGAAACATGTTCAAAGATTCTATTTAGATGGATTATTAGACTCATTAAATTATGAATCATTTGAATATGTGAATCTTGTTTATTAAGAAAAATGAAAAAGTCACCTTTTGGGAGAAAAAGTGAGAGGGCTAGTGAACTATTGAATCTTATACATAGTGATATATGTAGACCAATTAGTATAAAAGAAAATGGCAGTTATAAGTACTTCATTACTTTTATAGATTAATTTAGTTATTATAGGTATGTGTTTCTGATAAAAAACAAGTATGAAACTTTTTAAAAGTTCAACGAGTTTCAAAATGAAGTATAGAATCAACTGGGAAAAAGTATTAAATTCCTTCGATTAGATCATGGTAGTAAATACTTGAGCTAGGAATTCATAGCTTATATTAGATATTGTGAAATTATTTCACAACTTATTGAGCCTGGAACACCATAATTGAATGGTGTATCTGAAAGGATAAATCATACCTTGTTAGACATGGTTCAATCGATGATGAGTTTATGTGGTATTCCTATATCGTTTTTGGGTTATTCTCTAGAGAATACTACATTATTACTTAAACACATTCCATCTAAAGAAATCATAAAGAAAATATATGAGATACAGACTGGGAAATATCCTAATATGTATTTTATAATGATTTTGGGTTGTGAAAAATTTATATAATAATTGGATTCAGAGAAACATGAACCAAAATCTGACAAATTAGTGTTTTTTGGTTATCCCAAGTAAACAAGGGGTATTTTTATTCTATAATCCTGTCGAGCACAGAGTTTTTATGGTATTATTTTCCATATTTCTTGAGAAGATACATATTAATTGAGCAGTCAATGGGAGGAAATTTTAACTTATAGAAGTTCAAGAAAAAATTAGGAAGTGTCCTTGATATGGAAGTTGTTCCGGTTCTAAAAATAGTTGAGGAATAATAATTGACTCAAGTTACACAATAATTTTGAAGGTCTAGTAGGTTTCATATAGAACCTGAGATATATGGATTTCTCATGGATAATGATAGTGATTCAACATTCATATAAGATGAACCTACTTATTACCAAGTGTCCATTGATATTTTATATTCCAAGAAATGGTTAAAAGCCATGGAATTTGGTTTGGGCTCTATGCACACCAAGTCTGGAACTTGGTAGATGAACCTAAAGGGGTGATAACCATAGATTTATAGTTGTTTTACCATAATAAAACTAACAAGGATGGTAGATTTTCTACCTATAAATCATTCCTAGTGGAAAAGGGTTATAAACAAATTAATGGTATTGAATATGGAGAGACCTTTTAACCTATTGTGATAATAAAGCCCAATCATATTTTGATAGCCATAGAATATCATTATGATTGTGATATATTTCAAATGGATTTAAAAACTTCATTCCTTAATGGGAATTTATTTAATGATGTGTATATGATAAAACTCAAGGGATTTGAAGTTATAAATGAGAATGAAAAGGCTTTTAAGTTTTAATGGTCTATTTATGGCCATAAGTAAGAGTCTCAAAGTTGGAATATTTGGTTTGATGATGCAATCAAAGAGTTTGGTTTCATAAAAACCATGGATGATTCCTATTTATAAAAGTGTATTAGTGGGAACATAATATTATTTTTAATATTATATGTTTATGACATACTTTTTATTGTAAATATTGTCCCAAAACTTCACTCTGTGATGATATGGCTAGGTAAATGTTTCTCAATGAAAGACATGGGTGAAACAACTTACATACTCGGTATGAGGATCTATAGAGACAAATTTAATAAGCATCTTGGACTGATTTAGATATCATATATTGGTAAAGTTCTAAAGGGGTTTATCATGGAGAAATCCAAAAGGTGTCTTCACTAGTGTTTCATGGGATGAATATTAGGAAGATTTTTTATCCTTCAAAAGAGTTAGATAGGATGTATAATATTCCTTATGCGTCTTCCATAGGATCTATCATGTACACCATGTTATATACTCGACTTGATGTCTCGTATGCTTTGAGAATAATGAGTAGATACCAATACAATTTGGGTGAGAGTCACTGGGTTTATATGAAGAACATCCTTAAGTACTTAAGAAATATTAAGGATATGTTCTTGATCTTTGGAGGAGAGGATGATCTATGTGTAAAGGGTTAGATAGATGCTAGTTTCCAATCTGAAAAAGATAATATGAAATCTCAACCTGGATTCATATTTTTTCTAAACGGTGTAGTATTTAGTCATAAAAATTACAAAAAATCCACCATAGTGGACATCGAGATAGAGGTATAATACATCACTACATCAAATGCTATGAAGGAACCTGTTTGGATTAGGAATTTCATTTCTAAACATGGAGTGGTTCCTAACATTTAAGGATAAATTGAGCTATATTGTGACAACAATGGTATTGTATCTCAGAATAAGAAGCCCCAATATCATCAATGGACCAAAAAAATCCCTTTTCAAATACCATATCATAAGGGATATCATTAATAGGGGTGATATAAATATTAGTTGGGTGCCTATATAGGAGAATTTAGAAGATCTATTAACAAAACTATTACCGCAACAACAATATGAGGGTCATGTAGACTCTTTGGGTGTTAAAAACATGAGAGATAAGTTGTAATGGGTTTAAATGTATCATGTTATTATAATAAATTAAATCTTAATTTATCATTCATTCATGTGTGCTGTAATTTATTTTACATGAATGGTTGAATGATAAATATACCCTCATAGTACAAACTTTGAGTTTTCCCTAACTAATGATCATCACAGAGTATAATGGGTTGTGATGATATGTAAAGGTTAGTTTGAATAGATTCTTATATCCATTGAAAATGGTTTTATATGAGATATTGATGAATATATTCTTGAGGTAATAAGTAGATACTTATCACTTGGATAAATATACTAAAGTATATCTCATGTAATGTCATAAGGTCATGGATATACTTAGGGGTGTATACTTATTATTAGTCTTTATTAACTAAAGCTGAAAAGATAACTTGCATGAGAAACTTCATACTTTGATACCCTACTTATAAAATTAACCAGATGAACTTAGCTAATCAGGGGTGGTTGGGTATATTTATGATCATGTTATCAGTTGAAGTGAAAACAAGATGAGATTTATCCACTTATATAACAAGAAAAGACATATAACCATTGATTTAATTAAACTAATGAAATACATGGCCAAGATTATTTGTTTCAAATATAATATGTTCAACTACTCGGATAAGTGACATGTGATGTTCTTATCAGATAGATGGATGACATGTGATGTATTCATCAACTTGGTTAGACTTTTTTAGAGAATCAAGAAAACGATGAGAGGCCTATACTAGATTGACATGTTCCATATCTAGTGGTAGATCGATGTCATGAAAAAAGGGATTATATAAGATACATATGATGTATATGATACATATTATGGTGGACATGTTCATATAAATATATGAGTATGTTTTATGGATATCACACCATACACCTTAGCAGCTTGAGCAACTTTGATGTTTTTTAGAGGCTACTCTTTTCTTACATTTAAGAAATGAAGATTTCATAGTTGTTTTCAATGATGCTAAGACCTGTAGGGTCACATAGTTAGGTCCTTAGACAAGGAAAAAAATTTAGACAAATTTTTTTGTTCAAAATGAAGATACTTTGGTGAAAAACCATATACAAAAGAGTTTGGATAGATTTATAAAGAGTTATAAAGTTATTCATAAATTCCTTATGAGATTTTAGCATAAGTGGGATATTATTGGATGTGTACTAAAATACATTATATATATATATATTATAAGTGTATATTTAATACATTCATGTGATATAGGTATTTTTATGTATGTATTAAATATATATATGATAATTGATATATATGTGATATATATTTATGTCCCCAAATAGTTTTATTATTAGTTAAAATCCATTATAAATGTTTTAATGGATTTATATTAATTTATTGAAAATGTTCAATGAATTAACCCAACAGTATGAAATGTGCATTATGTGAGGATCCTCAATATCTACCTATTTAAGAATATGGTGTCCTCTTATATTGGGTGTGGTGAATTCTTTCTTCCCACATACTACTATTCATTGTTTGAGATGAAGGCACTAACACCCCTTCATCATTTATGTATCCTCACGATACAATTGTGGATGCATTGGTCGGTGAACCCCCTCAGAGGTAGGGTTATTTTTTATTAATTTTTTTATATTTATAAAGAATTATCATTCAACAAGGAAGAGGAAGACTGCTGTTATTATAATTTTCTATGCACTCTATTTTACATTTTTATTTACATGTTGATTTTTCAAGATTAATCTGCTCGTGTTTGGGTTTTCTTCCACTGAATATGGTCATATGATAATCATGTGAAACCAATCAATAACTATATCACTAGAATTTCTATTAGTAGGGGAACCTCATCCCATCTAGGTTAGCCTACCCAAATACTCAAAGTTCCCCATGGGGTTTAACACATAAAAAAACTATCATAAAAAATTATTTCCTTAAATAATCAGTAAAAAGGTTCTTTTGTAAATATAATTCAATCTACTCCCACCATTTATCTCAAAAGTATTTATTAAAAACAACTTCATTTTTAATCAATACACAATTAACACAACACTATTCCTATATCCTCATTAGAAACTTTTAAGAATATTATCCATAATAATAATAATAATAATTAAAACAACAACAACACCAACAAAAACATAAAACAAAAACAACAACAACAATAACAATATTATTATTTATCGCTTCCTTTACAAAGATCTAGAAAATCCTTAGAATTATAATTTTGAATCCAATGATAACAATTCCCTTTGAAAACTTATTTGAAAAAGCAATTCAAATATACTATTTAAACTTTAAATCTTCCTTTTATCGTTATACACATAGAGAAAAGAACACACACACATGTATATACATCTCCCAATGCACATACTCACATATTCTCACATGAATATGTATATATATATATACACACACATGTACACAACTATAAATATTTGAATAATCCAAAAAAAACATGAAGCACTCACAAATTAACCATAAGTAAATTACATAAGTAAAAAACAAGTAAACTCGAAAAAGGAAATACCAAACAACCAAACCTGTTAAACACATATGCCAATACATGAAATTACATAAATAGTATTAAAAACAATAAAACACCCATATTATATATAAAAATTATCATAAATATTTTATAGGTTAAAATTATAATTATTCTTTAGGTGTAGACATAAAACAAGGGATACATCCATAAGAACCCACCCAGAAATCAACTATAATTTCCTAAAAAACATTGATAATTTAATATATTTAAATTAATTTAAACCCTATAAAATGATTTATTTGAATAAAAACTAATTTGGAACACCTAATAATATGTGGTATGTTAAATAAACGTGAAATCATGGAAGCATCCAACTAGAACAAGCATAGATGATGCAAAATCCCCAAGATTGGTGAGAGAAAGGCTAAAGAGGGACTTCACACACCCTAGAAACTAATGACACATGAAATTAGGACCAAAATATACATAAGGTGTATCATATTATGAGTTTAAGTGATAGGTAGAAGAAAAAAAAGAAGAAAGAATATGAAGAATGAATAAGAAAAGAAGAAAACCTAACCTGGAATGATCTATTTCAAAATCGAAAGGAGGAACACCAAAAATCAAAGGAGGAGGCGAGGTGGGTTGAAAAAATTGGGGTCTTTTGAATGGAAATTACATGAATGAGGGTTATTAGAGAGAGTAGTTTAATTTTAAGGGAATAATTAGTCTAGGGGTATAATTTGAATTTTATTTTTTTTTAAAAACTAGGTACATCACATTGTTGTCGTATGGTTTATCAAACCATGCCCCATTAACTGAGCACACTAGGGAACCTTTACAATTTTTAAGTATGGATGGAAAGATCGTGAGCCAACCACACAAAATGAATATATTAAATTAAATACCCTTACCACATGACTGTCGCATGGTTTGACCAACCATGTTGCCAAACCATGTGACATGTAGAAACTCTTAAAATTTCAATTTTAAAAAAAAATAAAAGACCCAAACTACAAGAAAATAAAATTAATTAAGTAGTTAAATAAAATAATTAATAATATAATAGGATGTAAAAATTCTCCCCACCATGACCCTTTCTTCCCTCATAAAGACACCAATTTTTCAAAATGGATAGAAACTTACAAGGACCATACACCTAGAATGAAGTAATTTTCAAATGAGAATCTACCAAAACCAATATGAAACTCGACTAAACTACCAAACATGGAATGATATTTAGATACACAAGTCACACCATAAAATATAATAAAGAAATAGAAATATGAGGCATGTAATAGTTTTACCCATCATTTAGGAACTATCATGGTGGATTATCAAGGAAAATGTACTAAAAAGAGGTCATTAAACCCAGAACCAAAACCTCAACCAAAGAGTTCTGAGAAAAAACTCCAATAAAAAACACATCTTATATCTTAATAAGTCATAGTTTACTCATAAAATGAACATGATGAACTAAGAACCCCATAAGATATCACAACCATAGAACCACTCTAAAAATTCCAAGAAAAGAACTATCCATCCACTCACTGAAATCCATCTAACCAAGGAATGAAATGGAAGGGGAACTAACCATGAACATGCCCTATAAAAATAAAATGGCTCTAAACTTGGGTCAAATAATAAGGAAGGACAACCTATGACCACATATCTCAAACACCATACATGGTGAACCCAATAAAATCAAATAAACACCATCCAATGCATAATATAAACTATTTAAATATTCATCCTAGTCACCCAAGAAACACACCCAAGTTTTTTACCATGCCCAAAGAGCTTAAAATAAATATAACTGCAACCATATCCACCCAAAATTATTGAAATACCCTTCCTCATAAATTGGGAACAAGAAAAAACTTAAATCATCACAATACATGATAAGTAACTAGGAAGAGATATAAGGGGACACACCCAACAAAAATCACACAAAAATAATAGGGAAAGACTACCTAGAGATCGATTCTCTACCTCTCATCAAGAAATTTCTATGTTATACTTGAAGGAACATGATAACATAAAACTCAATCAATTATAATACAATCTCAAAATAAACTCAACATGAAATGAATCCCAACTCCAAACACTAATCCAATAAGGTAAATTACAACCACAACTCAAAGAACCACAATACAAAAGAAATCATAATACCTCTTTTAAAACTACTTCAAAATTACCCACTTTCATTTTAAAACCTCACAATCCCACTTAGAAACCATTTTAAAATTCCAAAATTTCCTTTTGTAAAAATCAACCACTCATTTTTAAACGACAAACCCATTTTTGAATCACCTTAGAAAACCTCTTCCCAAATCCTGAAGTTCCATTTCAAACTCATCTTAAACTCATGAAATCCCTTTATTTAATTTAAAAAAAAATGCATAAATCAATTTTTACCATTAAAAAACATTTCAAAATCAATTTCTCAAAATAAAATACCTTTATCCATTTTTATAACCCAAATAATTTTATTTTACTTTGAAATCTACCCTCATATTTGTAAATTACAACCAAAACTCAATCAGTGACATCACACAAAACAAAAAATTCCTTAAGAGTGAATAATTTCTATGCATTAATTAGCCACATATTTTATAATAAAATATGAAAATCATGTCACAACTATAGGAATTCATGTCAAACTGTGTAATCAGGCTCCACATGGTTTACTAGGCTATGCGAGCTCACAATGTGGCATTGGTTTAACTCCCATGATCATACATAAAAACACATAAATACTTTTATAAATCTATAATACCATACAAATGAACCAAAATATATAAAAATAATAAATAATAAAAATTATAACCAAAATCCAAATCCTGACATCCCATGGTAACTCGGGTTTCATCATAAGCGGTGGTGACTGGTCACCCACCCATGACCTACCTCCCAAGCTTTGATGATCCTACTCTAATTTACCTAAAATCCCAAATAAAAAAGGGTGCTATGAATCCTACAACCTCTTAAGAACCTTCGATTTGATAGTATTTTTTCATAAACCAACCCATATCACCCATCCATCAAACAACCCAGCTGGCCTTAACAAGGCCTAAGGTGCGTTCCCAATCCCTATGTACTGGAAAAAAGTGCCAGGGAATCAAAAAATAACACGGTGGGAATGATTTCAACCATAAAATATATTAATAAACACACAATTTACCTCATGGAAATCTAGAATAACCCCTACGTATGTCAGAGTTTTATAAGACAAAAGAAAAAACCCATATAATATAAAAGCATTGATACAACATAATATAAAAGTAATGAAACAAGATAATATAAAAGAAAACCCTCGGCTCACCTCCAAAACCCTCACACACAATTGTTGGGAAATATTGATCCAATAATTTCATTTGTCTTATCATTTATTTTTATTCACACAAATACCTTCATATGTTTTTAATAATGAAGTTTATTTAAGTGAATTTCAGGATTATATTTATTGAAATATTAATTTTATTTTTTCTGAAATTCTGGAAGCAATTTAGATAAAGTTTTCCTAAGCGTTATAGACTTTTATAAGGATTCTAGAATCACTATTTTGAACTCTATGTTTGCAGATAACATTAGGTTTGAGAACCCAATTTTGATAAAGATCACTACTTTTGTATGCTACATTTAGTCTAAACATTTGTATCAGAAAACAAACTCTTGTGAAGAAAACTACATTGAAGTATATAACACGTGGTTAGTTAACTAAACATTTGGAATCAATGGTACCTTTAAAACCATACTTTTGAAGATACCGTATGCAGAGAAATCCCTACATTGAAGCAGTCATCTATGGAATTTGTATTTGAGATATTTTCCTCAGATTTCAATAATGGTTTCACTGGAATAAATATCTCAATAAAATTCATTCATAGACTGATTAAAAGGATCTTAATCAATGTATTAAATTATTTCTATTTCTAAGGGATGTTATGATTTCCAGTGGGAATTTTAAATTCAAATTACAAACACATTGAGCATTTTGAATATCATGATTTATCTGGTGATATTTCCAGATCTGTTTGTCCAAGGATCAAACTAGATTTCTTATTTATTCTCAATGGATTTTATCTTTAATATGATTAGGTGATGTAAAAAGAAGATGCGTATACAATGTACAAAAATTGATAGAAAATCTGAGAATCAAATCTTCTTGGATGACTATGTTTTTCTAAAATCCTAAAAGCTAAACTCTTTATCATTTTAACATGACTTTCTAAAAAGGATATTTATTACTATTACTGCCTTTCTTATTTGTTGTTAATTCTCTATAGCCATTTTTCAAATCATTTAGGAATACACTTTAGATATATACATGTTATAATTGATTGTTGTGTGTTTGTCATGTTATTGTTCAAGGTTATTATTTAATTATTGTTTTATGTGAAGATATTATATAACAAGGATCACCTTGGAGATGTAATTACTTGAAAATATTATTCTCTAAAGAATAAGATCCATCATCTTTTAGTTGTGGTGGCAACTTGATCGTACCACGATTCACTGTTTTATTCCACCCTTACACCACAGTTTTAAACTAGTTTTGTAATGAATATTACAAATATAATAATAAATTTTACTTCATGTTTTAATAAATCAATTAATGTTAATCAATATTATAATGGGCAATGTTACTTGTTTTTATTGTTTCAATGTAGGTGGAGGTGATTTGGAGGGTCTTTGATGAAGAGGAAGAAAAATGGGCCAAAGTTGCATGGATTCATGGAAATATGTCCACTGTTTTGCATAGTACACGAAATAGGTGTATCCAAATGGGCTGAAATTTTGTGGGCCTTTCCGAAATGTAATAGGATACATTTCATATTAAGGAATACAATGCTGATTCGGGTTCTATGGGGCCCATCCGAACTGATCTGTCCAAGACACCGAATTTGGACCAAGTCAAATGCGGTGTTCTGTATTTTATCCATATCCTGAGCTGTATTTGTCCAAACGGTGCCAAACTTTCGGTGGAGACAGTCAAGAGGTAGGGATACAACTTTTCATTTTCTCCAAAGTGATATAAGACTTTATGTAGGCCGAAACACATCGTGCAAGTGGATTGATGAAATCTGTGTGCCTAAAACCACCTTCCAATTTTCCTATAAAATGGCACCTTGGGCTCCCCATTTGCAAGTTCGGCCAAGAGGCAAGATGCTGCCATTTTGGAGTCCCCAAGGAGTCTTCTCAACATCTCTAGAGGTTCTGGATGCTATGGGAGGTGCTACTTCAACATCTTCTTCTTCTTCCTCTCCCATGGGTTTCTAAACCCCTTGTGATCACCCGGGGAGGAACGTGATGAACATCCCGAGCTTCATGTTTGTAATATTTGAATGATATTTTAAATTCTAGATTGTTGTGTTGTTTTTAATCATCCTCTATTCTTATTTTATTGAGTTATATACTGGTATGTCATGCTCAACTCATATGATCATGTTTGGGGGTACCCATTCATGTGATGTTTCATACACCGTTCACCACTTTCTTTCCCCCTTTCAATTGCGGTGTTTGTGTGGTTTATATTGGTCAATTGAACTCACACAAGCACTTTAAAGGATATTTACATTTATGTCATGGTATCACAATGAAATAACATACAAACCTGTACAACACATCAAATTCTTCATGTGTTTCCTTGGTGAGTTTCGGTTATGATGTCGAACACAAATCACCCAATCATCGGCGGTGTCTGGTGAATCGTTATGTGTTTTCGACTGAACCCTAGGAGGTATCCTAGTATAAACTCAGTAACATAATGGTTCTAGGTGTTACAAACCAGGTATTAAAAGATCATAACCCCATCCCTTGAAGCGATGAAGGATGAGCATCACGAGACTTCCCCGAGTTGATTACGCTTAATCAATCTTGTTCATTTTTTACTTTGTTTTATCACTCTCATTTTCTATTTTCATCATTAATCATAAAACCCAAAAGTTTCAAAAAACCTAATTCACCTTATACTTTCATAATCAGAACCCTCTTTTTAAATTAATGATCTAAGGCTCTGTCGAGAGACAACCTAGGGTTGGTGCTATACTGCAGAAATTCTAGTTAAAAATAAACATCTAATTTGACGCGCTCGACAACGCGGTCAAATTTTGGCACCGTTGCCGGGGAGACAAGATCATTTATTTATTTATTTCCTTTTATTTAGTTATTTTACTTCTTAATTAGTACTCCTTTAAATACCCCACCCCCATTTTATTGTTTTTGTTTTGGGTTTTGTCTTTATTTTTGGTTGTTTTTGATGTGTTCTTTATCTCTCTCTCTCTTCTTCTCCATCTCCCTCTCCAATTCTATAGTATAACATTATATTCTTATTTCACCCTTCTTAAGTCTTTTTTTTATCCATCTCAAATAAAAAAAAACACAACAAACAATCAATCAATCAAACTGGACATCATTGTTGCATGACAAGATCTGGTAAAGGAACACTACTTGAATTTGATCCTGAAATTGAAAAGTCACTTCACACACAAATCAAGGCATCTAGAGAAGGTCAATCAAGTAACATTGTGGAACCCCTTTTGGAACCTCAAGTGGTCCTAAACCAATCCAAAATTGAACCAAATCAAACCCCAGAGATCATGGATGCAAATAACAGAACATTAAAAGAACTGACCACCCCGGATGTGGAGTACCAACCTGCGTACATCCAATATCCTGAGGAAGTGGCCAATTTTGAGCTAAGATCAGGCCTCATCCATCTCCTTCCAAAATTCCATGGTCTTCCCGGAGATGACCCTCACAAACATCTAAAGGAGTTTCACATAGTGTGCTCCACCATGAAACCCCAAAATGTGTATGAGGACCTCATTAAGTTCAGGGCCTTCCCTTTATCCCTTGATGGTGTAGCCAAAGATTGGATATACTATTTTCCTTCCACAATTGGGGGCTGGAATGACCTAAAAAGACTTTTTCTAGAGAAGTTATTCCCTGCCTCCCGAACTGCATCAATTAGGAAAGAAATCTGTGGAATTAGGCAATCGCAAGGAGAGGCCCTTCATGAATACTGGGAGAGATTCAAAAGACTTTGCTCAAGCTGCCCCCACCACCAGATTAGTGAACAACTATTAATCCAATACTTCTATGAGGGACTTATCCCCATGGATCGTGGAATGATTGATGCTGCAGCTGGTGGTGCCCTAGTTGACAAAACTCCTTCTGCCGCTCGTGACTTAATAGCCAACATGGCTCAAAATGCACAACAATTTGGTACACGAGCTATTGCACCAACCCGAGGAGTTCATGAGGTAAGTCATTCATCCCTAGAACAAAAGGTAGATACTAAACATTATGAGATGCATACCCTTATAAGGCAATTAGCTCAAGCACAAGGTAACTCACACTCTACTTCTATTCCATTGCATTGTGGTATTTGTTCTGATAACACTCATTTTTCTGACCAGTGCCCAAAACTTCAAGATTCATCTGAGTCCTGTGTAGCTGTGTTCCCAGAGCATCCATTCCAACAAGCGCCTCCTTTCAAGCAAGAACCATTCAGGCCAAATCCAAACCCCGGGTGGCAATCACAACCACAATACCGACAAGGAGGAAACTCAAGCTACCCGAACCAGAATTGGTATCAACAAGGACAAGGTATGAAACCTTCTTATCCTTAAACTTCTCAAAATAATCACCCTCCTCCTCCTCCCAAATCTGAACCAAGCCTCAAGGACATGGTGAAACAAATGGCAACCCAGAACCTTCAGTTTTAACAGACCACACAATCGGCAATTCAAGACCTATGAACTCAAGTGGGACAATTGGCGAACACCATCGGTGAGCTTAAGATTCAAGGTTCTGGACAAATACCATACCAATCCATTTCCAATCCGAAGTATAAAGGTAATGTATGTGCAATTACACTTAGTAGTGGTAAAGAAGCTTCTCCTTCTACTGATTCTATGAAACAGGTATGTCCCCCTCTTGAAAACACTCCTTCCCAACCCTCAAAAAATTCATGTAATGAAAAACCAAACAAAAAGGGAAATCAAATTATCATTGATGATTCAAATGAACAATCAATTACTCTTCCTTTCCCTCAAAGACTCTCTAAATCTAAGAAAAACTTTGATAATGAGATTGACAATGAAATAATGGATACATTTAAAAAAGTTCAAGTTAATATTCCATTATTGGATGCAGTCAAGAAAATTCCCCGTTATACCAAATTTCTTAAAGAGATTTGCACCCATAGAAGGAGGTTGAAGGGGAATGAGAGAGTCAACCTGGGGAGGAATGTCTCGGCCTTGATTCAACCAGCAATGACAACCAAATGCAAGGATCCGGGCACATTCACGATACCGTGTACCATAGGGGAGACCTTCTTTTCTGATGCTATGCTAGATTTAGGTGCTTCCATTAATATGATGCCTAACTCCGTATATACTTCTATACAGGTTGGAGAGCTTCAACCAACAGGAATTATCATGAAACTTGCCAACCGGACTACAACGCATCCAAAAGGAGTGACTGATGATGTCCTTGTTAGAGTGAAGAATCTCATCTTCCCCACTGATTTCTATATTCTTGAGATGGAAGATACCCGAACCCAAGGACATACCCCTCTCATACTAGGGAGGCCATTCCTCAAAACAGCAAAGACGATCATCAATGTTCACAATGGTACATTGTCCATGGAATTTGGAAGAGAAAAGGTAAGTTTTAACATCCTTGAGGCTATGAAACACCCTGTTGAAGAGCACTCCACTCTTCCTGTCTATTCGATGGAAGTGCTATCAAACGATGCACACACACACAATTCTCTCCTCAACCCAAACTCTGATTCTTTTTTGTTTTCTTCACCCTTGGATGATTTGAGTTTTGGTTCTTCTTTTGAATGTTGTGTGGGTTCAGAAAAATGTAAATTTTGTGCTTTAATTGATGAGTGTGTTTATTCTGAGGTACCCATGACTATCGACGATTCTACAAATCTCATTTCAATAGATTCTCTTTCCTTTGAGAATAAACATGAGAAGATAGATAGTTTCATGGACCTCACTCCCCCTAAATCCCCTCCCTCAATCCAGAAACAACCTGTGTTTGAACTTAAACAACTTCCTTCTAATTTAAAATATGCATATCTTGAGGGTATTGACCAATTGCCCGTCATTATTTCCAATAACCTCTCTCCACAATAGAAATTGAAACTGCTCAAACTATTGAGAGAGTGTAAAAAGGAAATAGGATGGACATTGGCTGATATTCCCGGGATTATCCCATCTATTTGTATGCACCATATAATTTTGGATGATGAGGATAAACCCGTAAGACAATCTCAACACCGGTTGAATCCCACTCTCCTTGAAGTGGTAAAATTGGAAGTCAGTAAATTACTTGCTGCAGGGATCATTTATCCTATATATAATAGCAAATGGGTTAGCCCAGTGCAAATTGTGCCTAAAAAATAGGAGTAACAGTTGTGTCAAATGAAAGGAATGAATTGGTTCCAACACGTGTGCAAAACAGTTGGCGAGTCTGTATTGATTACCGTCGACTGAATCAAGCCATGCGGAAGGACCACTTTCCTTTACCTTTCATTGACCAAATGTTAGAACGATTGGATGGTAAGTCTCATTATTGTTTCCTTGATGGCTATTCGGGTTATTTCCAAATCCATATAGCCCTTTAGGATCAAGAAAAGACAACATTTACCTGTCCATTTGGCACATTTGCATACAGAAGGATGCCATTCGGTCTATGTAATGCTCCTAGTACTTTTTAGCGATGTATATTGAGTATTTTTTCTGAGTACCTTGAGAGTTGTATGGAAGTCTTTATGGATGATTTCACGGTTTATGGTTCTTCTTTTGATGATTGTTTGGAAAACCTAGGTTCTGTCCTTCGCCGCTGCATTGAAAAAGATCTTGTTTTGAATTATGAAAAATGCCATTTCATGGTTGAGCGGGGGATAGTTCTTGGGCATATCATTTCAAATAAGGGAATTCAGGTTGATAAATCTAAAATTGAATTAATTTCATCCCTTCCATTTCCAAAATGTGTTCGTGAGGTGCAGTCTTTCTTGGGTCATGCTGGTTTTTACCGACGATTCATTAAAGACTTTAGTAAGATCGCACTTCCCTTATCTCGGTTATTACAAAATGATTCTGAGTTTTTGTTTGATAAAAATTGTGAGTATGCATTCAATTCACTAAAAAAGAGTCTCACATCACCTCCCATAATCCAACCACCTAGGTGGGATCTCCCCTTCGAGCTTATGTGCGATGCCTCTAACTTTGAAGTTGGGGTAGTTTTATCACAAAGGGTTGAAAATGCTCCTCATGTCATTGCGTATGCCTCGCGTACCCTTGACCCTACCCAGGTAAACAACACAACCACAGAAAAAGAACTCCTTTCTATTGTGTTTTCCTTGGAAAAATTCCGTTCATATTTTCTTGGGTCAAAAGTGATTGTGTTTTCTGACCATGCTGCCCTTCGTTTCCTCCTAAAGAAACCTGAAGCCAAGCCCCGCCTCATTCGGTGGATGCTCCTCCTCCAAGAGTTTGACCTTGAGATTAGAGATAAGAGAGGAGTGGAGAATGTTGTAGCTGACCACATTAGTAGGATTTCCCCACCATTGGACCATCATGTTGACTCACCCCTACCCATTGGAGAATTCTTCCCTCATGAGAACCTTTGTGATGTTGTGGACCTTACCCCCTGGTATGCGGACATTGTGAATTTTCTAGCAACATCTAGGGTCCCCCTGATTTTAGCACTTCACAATCCCAGAGACTTAAGCATGACTCTCGATGGTACATTTGGGATGACCCATATTTGTGGAGGATTTGTAGTGACCAAGTAGTTTGTCGGTGTGTCCCTGACTATGAGTTCACCTCTGTTTTGACCTTCTTCCACACTTTGGCCTGTGGGGGCCACTTCGGCTCTCAACGTACATCTCGAAAGGTCCTTGACTCAGGATTATATTGGCCAACATTGTATAGATATTCCCATAGGTTTTGTAAATCATGTACTCGATGTCAATTCAGAGGGAATATCTCCAAGAGGAATGAAATGGCCCAACAACCCATGTTATTTTGTGAGATCTTTGATGCATGGGGCATTGACTTCATGGGGCCTTTTCCAAATTCATTTGGCTTTGTGTACATCTTATTGGATGTTGACTATGTATCTAAATGGGTAGAAGTAAAGGCCACTAGGACCGATGACTCTCGAGTAGTTGTTGATTTTGTGAGGTCCCAGATTTTCAGTAGGTTTGGTCTACCAAGATTCATCATTAGTGATCAGGGTTCACATTTTTGCAATTGTAACATGAAAAACTTTCTTTGTAAGTATGGGGTTGTTTATAAAGTCTCCACTACATATCATCCCCAAACTAACGGACAAGCAGAAATTTCAAATCTGGAAGTTAAGCGAATCTTGGAGAAAACGGTACAACCCAATAGGAAAGATTGGAGTTTGCGCTTGGATGATGCACTTTGGGCGTACCGTACTGATTTTAAAACCCTGATCGGAATGTCACCATATAGGATTGTGTTTGGAAAATCTTTTCACCTCCCGGTGGAGGTAGAACACCGTGCATATTGGGCTGTTAAACAATGTAATATGAACCTTTCAGATGCAGGTGAGGAAAGAAAGCTGCAGATTCAAGAGTTGGAAGAAATTCGACGTGATGCATATGAAAACTCCCGAATCTATAAAGAGAAGACAAAGGCTATTCATGATAGCATGATTCACCAGTGGAAGTTCCATATTGGTGAGAAGGTCCTCATGTACAATTCCAGGCTTAAGCTCCACCCAGGTAAGCTTCGTTCCCGATGGCTCGGTCCTTATACTGTTACTAATGTTTACCCTTTTGGTGCAATACAGGTTTTGCATGAGCAGAGTGGACGAAGTCTTACCATCAATGGGCAGCGACTTAAACACTACTATGAGGATTTTCCAAAGAATCCGGTGGAGGAAATCCACCTTCTCGACGCATCATACCAATAAAACACACCATGTTTTATCCTTCCTTATCACATTTTCAATTATTTCAGTGAGGACACTACAAATTCTAGGTGTGGGGGGGGGGGGGTGGATACATTCTTGGGTTAGTTAGGATTTTTCATCGTTTTCTCCTTTTGTTTTCTCTTTTTGGCCTTCTTTATGGTATTTTTATTTTTCCCCATCAACAATTTAAAAATTCCATGATGTGGAGACCATAAAGTGAGGAATGTAAAAATACCATAACGAAGGCTAAAAAGAGTTTGGGTATGAGTTTACCATCAAGGAGTGATTTTTTTAGTGAATTGGTTTTTTGTCAATGATATAAATGGTTGTATCTATGTGAAATCTTTGAGATGATTGATGCCCTTTGTGTGATTAGTTTTTTGGAAAACGGTGTCACTAATATCTCCACAAATTTTTGCACCAAACCACAAAGTGTGATTATTTCTTACTTAATATAAGGTAAATATATGTTGGGTTAATATTTTTCAGCTTTAAATGATATTTCCATACATTCGTTCCTTATCCGATCTGTTTCATTACTGTACCAGATTGACCTATGCGTGTGTACCTAATGTCCGACTGTTGTACGCCCTCAAAAAAAAAATTGTTGTATCTTGGGAAGGTCAAAAATCACTCCTCCTCAACCTTTGATCTTGTTATAACTATTGCAATTAGTGTCGTGAGGAGATCAAACAAGGGTTGAGAGATGAGTGTGATATTTGTTCCAATTGAAACTTCAAAAAAAAAAAATAATAATAAATGAGGGGAGTGATGAAATGTGAAACATATGGGGATATAAAGGTCGGGAGCTTATGGTTTGACTTATAAGAATGCTTAAATGAGTGGGTCTTGAAATATGATTGCAAAGGATGTAGGACAGGTTCAGTGACAAAATCATTTAAGCTGAAAAATATTAAAATAACATATATTTATTGGATAGCAAGTGGAAAGAATAACATGAAATTGTTTTCACACACACACATGGAGATTTAGTGTCATGGTTTACTTATGAATTCCTTTCTCAATTGGGTATCATGAATCTTTTTGAATTTCTCTATGATATGATTTATGAGACATCTTTTTCTATTTTCACTAGGAAGAACTCCTTGGTGTCGTTCATGCATTGATCACTTTACTTTAAATAAAATTTCCTCAAATGATAAATCTTTAGGATGTTGGAAATATATATATATATATGAATAATTGTATTTGGATATGTGACTTTTCCCAGGAGTGCAAATGTTTAGGTGTGGGGGTGTGATCGTACCACGATTCACTGTTTTATTCCACCCTTACACTGCAATTTTAAACTATTTTTGTAATGAATATTTAAAATATAATAATAAATTTCACTTCATGTTTTAATAAATAAATTAATGTTAATCAATATTATAATGGGAAATGTTACTTGTTTTTATTGTTTCAATGTAGGTGGAGGTGATTTGGAGGGCCTTTGATGAAGAGGAAGAAAAATGGGCCAAAGTTGCATGGATTCATGGACATCTGTCCACTGTTTTGCATAGTACACGACATCCGTGCATCCAAATGGGCTGCAATTTTTTGGGCCTGTCCAAAATTTAATAGGATGAATTTCATATTAAGGAACCCAATGCTGATTCGGATTCTATGGGGCCCATCCGAACTGATCTGTCCAAGCCACCGAATTTGGACCAAGTCAAATGCGGTGTTCTGTATTTTATCAATATCTTGAGCTGTATTTGTCCAAACGGTGCCAAACTTTCTGTGGAGACAGTAAAGAGGTAGGGCTACAATATTTATATTTTCTCCAAAGTGATATAATACTTTATGAAGGCCGAAACGCGTCGTTCAAGTGGATTGATGAAATATGTGTGCCTAAAACCACCTTCCAATTTTCCTATAAAATGGCACCTTGGGCTCCCCATTTGCAAGTTCGGCCAAGAGGCAAGCTGATGCCATTTTGGAATCCCCAAGGAGTCTTCTCAACATATCTAGAGGTTCTGGAGGCTATGGGAGGTTCTACTTCAACATCTTCTTCTTCTTCCTCTCCCATGGGTTTCTAAACCCCTTGTGATCACCCGGGGAGGAACGTGATGAACATCCCGAGCTTCATGTTTGTAATATTTGAATGATCTTTTAAATTCCAGATTGTTGTGTTGTTTTTCATCATCCTCTATTATTATTTTATTGAGTTATGTACTGGTATGTCATGCTCAACTCATATGATCATGTTTGGGGGTACCCATTCATGTGATGTTTCACACACCGTTCACCACTTTCTTTCCCCCTTTCAATTGCGGTGTTTGTGTGGTTTATATTGGTCAATTGAACTCACACAAGCACTTTCAAGGCTATGTACATTTATGTCATGGTATCACAATGAAATAACATACAAACCTAGACAACACATCAAATTCTTCATGTGTTGCCTTGGTGAGTTTCGGTTATGATGTCGAACACAAATCACCCAATCATCGGCGGTGTCTGGTGAATCGTTATGTGTTTTTGACTGAACCCTAGGAGGTATCCTAGTATAAACTCAGTAACATACTGGTTCTAGGTGTTACAAACCAGGGATTAAAAGATCATAACCCCATCCCTTGAAGCGATGAAGGATGAGCATCACGAGACTTCCCCGAGTTGATCACGCTTAATCAATCTTGTTCATTTCTACTTTGTTTTATCACTCTCATTTTCTATTTTCATCATTAATCATAAAACCCAAAAGTTTTACAAAACCTAATTCACCTTCTACTTTCATAATCAAAACACTCTTTTTAAATTAATGATCTAAGGCTCCATCAAGAGACGACCTAGGGTTGCTGCTATACTGCAGAAATTCTAGTTAAAAATAAACATCTAATTTGACGCACTCGACAACGCGGTCACAACTATGAGATGAACTTATTATTCAACTGACAAATTATCTTTTCTTTTGGAGTGTCATATTCTCACACTAAGTTGTGTTTATTTGGTTCCCTATAAAAGAACCATAAATCTATTTAAAATCATTATTGTAAGGCATCATCTATTTACACTTAGTTTTAGAGGTCCCATAAAAAAGCACATGTTTAGTGAAAATCACCAAGATTGTGAAAAGAGTGTTGGTGGAGTGGACTAGGGGATATTTATGCCACAAACTACTATAAAAATTGTTGTGTTCTTCTTCTTTATTTTTTCATTGATCAATCTGTCTAAGGAAACGAATATTGTATCGAATTCCAAATCACACAGGGGGTTAAGTTTAAATTATCTAAGTTTTTTTAAAAGGAAACAATTCACACCCTCTTATGTCTTTACATTTTTTCTGAAAATTAATTGGTATCAAAGAAGTTGTCACGAACCAGCCCGGGTACCCTGGTAGCCCAATAACCGAGCCATTCCTGACCTAACCCGAAGGGCATTCCCAATCCCCATGGGTCAGCGACTAGAACCTAGCATCGTATGATATACAAGTAGGAACGATTTCTGCCACAAGAATGCGGAAGCAAAAGAAAAACAAAGCAATATGCATATCAAAAGAAAACCCCACTGGGAGTAAGGTACCAGAATACAAAGAGGCATAAAGCCAAAGTACTAAAACCCAAAGTACTAAATAGTAAAACATCCCCAAGGTCCCTAAGGACACAACTCACTAAGCCCAAAGATCAACAACTGGATCCACCTCTAAGAGATCTCTTCCATTTGCTCAAGCCTGGAAGGAGAAAGTCTACAAACACCCCACTACGGGAAAAACTAATTTTTTCGTCGGGTTATTTGTGACGTGAAAATCAATCTGTTGCAAATAACTACTTATTTGCGACGGGTAGGCACCTCCCGTCACAAATACCGGGAGGCGGTAAACACTAGTTGCGATGGGGGATCCCCCGTCGCAAATACCCAGCGGCGGTAAAAAACCATTTGTGACGGGATGCTGTCTCATCGCAAATAGTGTGTCGGTGGGTTACTTTTTGCGACGGGACCCGTTTCAAATAACCTTTTAACCGCCAAAAGTAATTAATGCGGCTGAAGGTATTTGTGATGGGTCCCATCCCAACAAGTACTATTTGCGATGAAAATCCCATACAAATAGTCCCGTCGCAACTAATCTAACCTATATATACCCCTATCCGTTTTTCCTTCCTCCCCCTCAATTCCTACTTTCTCTCCTTCTCTAAACTCTAATTCTAGAGTGAAAATTTTTCAGAGTTAGTCTTTTTTACGAAGAAGTTGTGAAGCTGTCTACAATTATAAGAGATCAAGTTTAAAGATATTTATGTTTTATTTAATTTAGTATTTATTTCATTTTTTATATTAATTTTAATTATTATTGAATAGTGGTAATTAAGTTAGATTTAAATTGTTTTGTTATCAGTATTTATTTGTAATAATAAAATGAAATTATTAGTACTAATTCTTAGTAAGTAGTAATAATTAATAATTATTAACGATAATTAGTAATATATATAAATAATTAGCAGTAATTAGTAATTAGTAACTATATTTTGCAGCAATTAATAGTAATTAACGCTAATTAGTAATAATTAGGAAAAAATAGTAATAATTTGGAAAAAATAGTAATAATTATTTACAATTAGTAATAAATACTGATAATTAGTAATAAATACTATTAATTAGTAATAAATACTAATAATTATTAATAAATACTAATAATTAGTAATAAATACTAATAATTATTAATAAATACTAATAATTAGTAAAAAATAATAATAACTAGTAATAATTAGTAATAATTAGTAATAAATAGTAATAAATAGTAATAATTAGTAATAATCAGTAATAAATATTAATAAATACTAATAAATAGTAATACATAATAATAAATAGTAATAAATAATAATTAGTAATAATTAGTAATAATTATTTATAAATAGTAATAATTAGTAATAAATAGTAATAAATAGTAATAAATAGTAATAATTAGTAATAAATACTAATAATTAGTAACAATTAGTAACAATTAGTAATAAATAGTAATAATTAGTAATAAATACTAATAATTAGTAATAGATACTAATAATTAGTAAGAAATACTAATAATTAGTAATAAATACAAATAATTAGTAATAAATACTAATAATTAGTAATAAATACTAATAATTAGTAAGAAAAACTAATAATTAGTAATAAATACTAATAATTAGTAATAAATAGTAATAAATAGTAATAAATAGTAATAATTAGTAATAAATAGTAATAATTAGTAATAATTAGTAATAAATAGTAATAAATAGTAATAAATAGTAATAAATAGTAATAAATAGTAATAATTAGTAATAAATAGTAATAAATAGTAATAAATAGTAATAATTAGTAATAAATACTAATAAATACGAATAAATAGTAATAAATAATAATAAATAGTAATAAATAGAAATAATTAGTAATAATTAGTAATAATTACAAATAAATAGTAATAAATAGTAATAAATATTAATAAATAGTAATAAATAGTAATAAATAGTAACAAATAGTAACAAATAATAATAAATAATAATAATTAGTAATAAATACTAATAATTAGTAAAAAATACTAATAATTAGTAATAATTAGTAATAAATAGTAATAATTAGGAATAATTAGTAATAAATAGGAATAAATAGGAATAAATGGGAATAAATAGGAATAAATAGGAATAAATTGGAATAAATAGCAATAAATAGAAATAATTAGCAATAAATAGGAATAATTCGCAATAATTAGAAATAATTAGAAATAATTAGCAATAATTAGAAATAATTAGCAATAATTAGCAATAATTAGCAATAATTAGGAATAATTAGGAATAATTAGGAATAATTAGCAATAAGTAGTAATGAGTAGCAATAATTATAAATAATTAGTAATAATTAGTTATAATTAATAATAATTAGCAATAATTATCAATAATTAGTAATAATTAGCAATAATTAGCAATAATTAGGATTCATTGGGAATGATTAGGAATAATTAGAAATAATTAGGAATAATTAGGAATAATTAATAATAATTAGGAATAATTAAGAATAATTAGGAATAATTAGGAATAATTAGGAATAATTAGGAATAATTAGGAATAATTAGGAATATTTAGGAATAATTAGAAATAATTAGGAATAATTAGGAATAATTAGGAATAATTTGAAATAATTGGAAATAATTAAGAGTAGTCAGAAATAATTAGCAATAATTAGCAGTAATTAGGGATAATTAGGAATAATTTGGAATAATTAGGAATAATTAGGAATGACTAGGAATAATTAGGAATGATTAAGAATAATTAGGAATAATTATGAATAATTAGGAATAATTAGGAATAATTAGGAATAAGTAGGAATAATTATGAATAATTAGTAATAATTAGTAATAATTAGTAATAATTAGTAATAATTAAGAATAATTAGAAATAATTAGGAAGAATTAGTAATAATTAGGAATAATTAGGAATAATTAGGAATAATTAGGAATAATTAGGAATAATTAGGAATAATTAGGAATAAAATCAATTGTAATAAATTATAATAATTTAGAAAAAATTTTAGTGGATTGGTATCACTCCTTTTGCTCGATGACTCTTATCATTTCAACTCTCACCGAATCAAAAAATTATGAAAAGTATGCTTCTATGTATGCATATCCAATATCATATGCATGAGTTTGAATATGCATTCGTAGGACCACATTTTTTATAATGTTTTCAGGTGGTGACAATTACAAGAAGATGATTCATCGAAAAAAAGGGGGCTCTTTTGTCCGATGGCTCATTTACTTGAATCTTTCTCACACTAAAATAAAAATGAAGAATCTATTCGGAGGTACGCTTATAAATTCTTGTATGCACGAGAATGGATATGCGTACCTATGATTAGATTCTTCATAGTGATTTTAGTGTGAGAAAGTTTCAAGTAAATGAGTCATCGGACAAAAGAGTAGCCGTTAATCTACTGGAAATTATGTCGCCCATAATTAATGGTAATTATTAAGATGTAGTTGTAATTATTTATCTTCTTTTTTTGGATAGTGTTTTTTTAATTTCAAATTATTCAAAAACAGTAATGATTTTATATTTTATAGAAAAATATAGAACAAATAAGTTGACAACAATCATTATTAGATGATTGATCTTGGATAAATCGGCACAGAAATCGAAACGGTTCTGGTTTAAATCATGTATATATTAAGGGTATTGAATCTTTCTTATCATTTGTATCATCAAAACCATAATTTGTTTTAGAAGGCACAATTAAGTGTCCTTGCAAAAAATATGCTCTGAGAATGTTTGACACATTTGACAAGGTTGTGGGACATCTCTTATGGTTTGGTTTTCAACCAGATTATTATTTTTGGTATCAATATAGTGAATGCATTTCCCGAGAAGATACTAATAACTTGATTCCGGATCCATTATGGTTTCAAAATTTAGTACATGATGTTTCAAGTCCATCTTTTCAACAAATTGAAACTCGGGATGATTTTGATTTAACTCCTGAGTTGGCACCATCCTAATTTTATGAGTTGTTGAGGTCTGCTGAGGATGCATTATATCTTGGTTATAAGATAAGAAAATTGGAAGAGGTTTCAAAATTTATGGCTATTAAATAAGATAATGCAATGTCAAATAAATATTTTGATCAGATATTTTCTTTGGTTAAACACTGTTACTTAAAGGAAATGTGTTGCCTGCAAATTATTATGAGAGCAAAAGGATGATTTGTAATCTGGGTCTTAGTTATCGGAAGATTCATTCATGTGAAAATGATTTCATCTTATATTCTGGTGAAAATGAGTTGTTGGATAGTTGTCCCACATGTGGACAATCGAGGTATAAATAAGATCAACGGAGAAATTCTAGATCGATTCCTGTAAAATAGTTGAGATATTTCCCCCTTACACCTAGGTTGCAGCGTTTATTTATGTGTTAGAACACAACATCAATGATGTCATGGCAAAAAACCAAGATTTCAACCGGTAAAAGCTTGAATCATCCATCTAATGGTGATTCATGGAAACATTTTGACCGAATGAATCTTTATTTTGGTTTTGAAGCCCGAAACATGTGATTGGGTTGTTCTACTGATGGTTTCTATCCATTTGGTTCTTATAGTAGTCAGTATTCATGTTGGCCTGTCTCTATAACTCTATACAATTTACCTCCATGGATGTTGATGAAGGATTCCTATATCTTTTTGACCTTATTAATCCTAGGACATTTGAAAAAATATTGATGTTTATTTGAAACCATTAATTGATGAGTTAAATTCATTGTGGAGTAATGGTGTTAGTACATATGATGTTTTTTTGAAACAAAATTTCATATTAAAAACTGCATTGATGTGGATGATTAGTGACTTCCTGACATATGGCATGTTATCTAGCTGGAGTACACATGGTCCGAAATCATGTCCTTACTGTATGAAGGACAACAAATCCTTTATGCTCGTCAATGGAAAAAAACCTTTCTATTTTGACTGTCATCGCAAATTTCTTTCAACCGATCATCTTTTTTGGAGGAACAAATATTATTTCAGAAAAGTCACAATTGAAAGGGATGAACCTCAAAAAATGATCTTAGGTACAGAGTTAAAGTTAGTTTTATTTTCATTACCTCCCATCACATTTGGGCCAATAGTAAACCAACATAAAATTCATGGCTTTGGGAAAGAACATAATTGGATAAAACAGATCATTTTTTGGGATCTTTCATATTGGTCTGATTTGTTGGTCTGCTACATGTTGGATGTCATACATATTGAGAAGAACTATTTTGATAATTTATTTCATACAGTTTTGGATACACCAAGTAAGACCAAATGGAATGTAAAGTCATGATTAGATCTTTCCCAAATTTACAGATAACCGGAACTTGAACTGTTTCAAAATGTCAGATCACAGTGGTCAATGAAGCCAAAAGCAGCTTATACACTGTCCAAAGAGAGTCTCTTATTATTTTGTCGGTGGATTTCATATTTGAGACTTCGAGATGGCTATGCTTCCAATTTGGGTAGATGTGTTAAGAATGGTCATATTACCAGATTAAAAAGTCATGATTGTCATGTTATAATGGAAAGACTTATGCCGATTGTATTTAGAGGTTTGTTGAATTCTATTATTTGGGATTCGATAATAGACATATCATATTTTTTCAAAACATTTTTGCGATGACAACATACTACAATGCACTAAGAAAACTGGAAGATGTTGTTGTAATTATATATAAATTGGAACAAATATTCCCACCGTCTTTATTTGACTCAATGGAACATCCAATATTACATTTTACACATGAAGGTAAATTTGGAGGTCTAGTACAATTTTTATGGATGTACCCATTTGAGAGATACATGCAAAAATTGAAGAAAAAAGTATGTAACAAAGCATCAGTTGAAGGCTCAATTGCTGAAGCTTATTTGTAAGAGGAAATTTCTTTTTTATGATCTCATTATTTTGAATATTAATATCCCTAAAAACACAACCACATGGGATAAAACGAGGGTAATGTTGATGATGAAATGGAAAATAAATTATTAGTATTTAATTATCTAGATCTTGACTTCGGTGGAGTTCATGAATGTTGACTTTCAGATGATGAACATCACAGAGTTCATACATATGTTCTGCTCAACTGTAAATAAATGAAATCATTTGTAATGTGAGTGCTTTAATCACTTATTCTATAATTTAAGTTATAATAAGTAAAATTATTTTATTTTTAGGTTATATGATAATCATATTAAGAAACAACTTCCATAAATTACAACAGCTTCTCTTGAAGAACGCCGACATTTTTTTTCTCTCTCAATGGTTTCAAAAAATGGTAACATAAATTTTTGATGGTTTAACATATCAATTTAGTTTATTATTTATTATATTGATAATTGTTTTAAAAAATTTCAAGTGTATCAACATGCTAATAAAATTGATAAGCGACTGTGTATATTGAGTAACCCACCATCCAAAATGGTTAAATCTTATAATTCATATGTGGATAATAGTTTTTGATTTTATACACGTGTATATGGGGAATAAAAAAAACAATAAACAATAGAGTTTGCTTGAGAGGATAACATCATATAGAAATTGAAGTTGAATTTTATGGCATGCTGGATGAAATTATTGAACTCTGTTATCTAGAGAAAAATTACATAATGATATTTAAATATCAGTGATTGGATATTGAGAGAGGCTTGCGTGTTCATCTGATTCATGGAATTTTCAATATTAAATATAAAATTATTTTTGCAGTAAATAAACCATTTTTACTAGCTCAACAGACACATCAAATATATTATGAAAAGTACTGTGCTACTTTAAGAGACCTGAGTGATTGATGGAGCATAATAAAAATCAAATCTCGGGAAAATCAGTTTACTCAAACTAAATGTGGTTCCAATGAAGTACAAGGAATTGAAATTTTTCAAGAGACTACTCAAAATACATCTTTTTCAAAAGGAAACATGAATATTGATGATTACCCCCCACAATTAAGGGTCGATGATGACGATGATGTTAATAATGTTACAAATGAATTTAAAATGGAAAGAGATGATGAAACTGAAACTCATATGGATATTGATGATGCCGATGATGAATATGAAGACATTGACATCATCAAATATGAAGATAATGATGAAGGTGAATATTAACACAGTTAAATGCTGGTTATAATCATAACTAATATATATCTATATATAATAGTTATTTTTAACTATCTACTAACAATAATCATTTTGTGTTTCAGATGGACCCTGATCTACTTTGTGAGTTGCAAGAGGCTGAGCTACCTTTGGATGAGGAGGATTTGGGATCATCTGACCCTCAGCCTACTGGCGGTTCAGGGGGTACACGGAGGGGGTGCAGTCTTGCACGACTGATGATTCCTAACACTATCCCTGAGTGACGTCCACATCTTGGCTTCAATCCTCACAAGCGGAGGTATGGTAACATGTTTATTTTAATTAGCTTTCATTAATTTATTTATATACTAATTGTTTGATTATTTATTCTTTTTTCATAGTTTTTCACATGTAGTTATTGGACATGAGAGTTCTATCTTGTGCAATTATTTTTCTCAGCCATAGATCACATGAGAACGGATTCCCATTTATGTGTAGCTCGGAATATTCAATCATTGGATGGTATGTAAATAAATAATATTTATTTTTAAATTTATTTCATTAATAACATGATATTATAAATTATTTGTAGGGTTTATGGTATCCCATTGATGATATCATGCATGACGCTATCCATGAGGCATGAGAGGTGTCTATGTGTGAACGTTTCTGTCAGTTTTTGCACAACTTGAGAAGGACGACCATTAAGAAAGCATGAGTGACAGTATTTGATGAGTCATGTAGATCCCACTGACCATATTCAATTTCATCTCATATTTGGGATAGATTATGTTCACACTAGTTGAGTGGTGGATTTCAGAGGAGATCTTCATTGGGCTGGTAGAACTGGGGGAGACAGGAGGTGACACATCGAGCTGGTAGTCGTACATTCAGTACGCATAGAGAGCATCTGGTAAGTATCTTTTTTAAATATTTTATATAACATTAAATATAGTAGTTTATTTTATATTCATATAGGTAGTTTAGAATCCCGATATTATAGAGTATGATGTTTATCAGAGGATGTACAGTGATCCAACCACTGGAGAGGTTAGAGGTGATCACTAGTGTTATATTGTGGTCAGTATTATTTCTTTTTCAATTTAAAAAATTATCTACATATAATATTTTCACTATTTTAATTTCAAATTGGAATTGAAGGAGTCATATGAGTTCGTGACCTCTCAGATACGAGATGAGATTCAGGATGAGACGGCTGATCAGACTAGTGCCCTGCATTTTGATGAGGCAACATGGATTCATGCGACCCAGTATGCCTTCGAGAAGGGTTGAGTAGTTGATATCAGCTCTCATTTGACTCCTGAGACTTATTATGGTACTAATGCGATGTCGGCGTTCATATCTAGAGGAGCTCGTAGAGAGGCATCATCTTCTGTCTCATAGTATCAGGAGTAGTTGCGAGCTCAGATTGATATTATAGAGAGTTTGTAGAAGCAACAGGAAGACATGAGTCGGCAGTAGTAGTACGAGAAGAATATGCATTGATGGTAGCAGCAACAACAACAACATGAGGAGGAGATGTGTCTATGGAAGTAGCAGCAGCACGAGCAGATGGAGTACATGTGTCGTCTGACTCTTAGTTTAGGGATAGAGTTTTCTCCACCATCTCCCAAAGCTCCTCCAACTCCTCCAGAAGACTATCCCCCCCAGTGATTCATTTTTTATGTTAAAAACATTTGAATTCAATATTTGTTGTAATATGAACTATTTACAGTTTTTATATTTTATATTGGGGTAAATATTGCACAATTTAATTTTTTTAGTATTTTATTATTTTATTATTTATTATTAGTATTATATTTTTAATGTTTGTTTATTTTACTACAAATAATAATAATAATAATAATATTTTATGATTTTTTTATATTTTTTTGAGAATATTGATAATTTTAATATTTTTTTATTATTTTAATAATATTAATATTATTTTTTCATTAATCATAATTTAATTAAATATATATGTTTTATTTTATTCTATATTTGCAATGGGTCCTTTTTCAATGGGACCCCATCGCAAATAGATTATATATATATATATATATATAAATATATATATTAAAACTTATTTGTGATGGTAAAATAACTCGTCGTAAATAAGTTTTTTCAATAGACCTGTCGTAAAAGGTTTAGGTATATATAACATATATAAACGGAGAACTATTTGCGATGGGATAACGGGCCCGTCACAACTACTTTTTTGTGACAGGCCTGTTGCAATAGGTTTTTATATATATAATGTATTTAATCGGAGATCTATTTGTGATGAGAAGCCAAACCATTGAAAATAGTATTTTTTTGCGATGGTCCCATTACAAAAAATACTAGTTGCGATGCTGTTTTCTGTAGAGGGGTATTTGCGACGGGACCCTATCACAAATTTTTTTTGCGACGGGATTCCATTGTAAATAGACCGTTGAAAATAGCTGAAATTCTAGTAGTTTCTGAAGGAAAAATTAGGGTGTCAGCCTAAGACCAGTAGGATACAACCAAAGATTCCATAACAGATGCCAAATATAGATTTTCCAAATATAGATTTTCCAAATAAAAGATTTTAATTTTAAAAATAAATAGGTTTGGAAATTCAAAATCATATTTATACAAAACATGCTATACATTTTTAAAATTATGGAAAATATATTCAAAGCACATGATTTACTTTACAAGAGATGAAATATTTCTAAAATGATGGATTAAGTAAAAAATTTATATAAAATAGTTTATATAAATTCAGAAAGCATGTAAAACAGTTATAAAAAACATTGACATACATTTATATCTCAAATATAAATAAAAAAACGAGCAACATGGTCATCTGCCAAAATGTATGATAGTATTAACCAGCTATAGGATCCCACACTCTCTATGTGAACTTAGAAAAATGTGTATACACACATCCCTACAATATTGACCAAAGAAGACTCATCACCAACACATCGGGGATGTAACCCACCACAAGTCTGTTTTAGAACATTGTTGTAGTGTAGAGTATATCCAAATAACTCACTAACTACCTAAGGCTTGCATGCGCTCTTATATGAAGGGAGAACTATTTTAAGACCACTTAAAAATATGATCAATACCATTCTTCCATTTTAAAAATGCTAATTTTTTTCCATTTAAAACCAAAATAGGTTTTATTAAAAAACATGAATTTTTCACAAGATAAAACCATTGGGTTTATATAAAATCATTTTAAGCCATTTTTAGGAGTTTTTAAATCCATTCACAACTAATTCCACCATTTTTGAAATTAATTTCCCCAATTAAATTCAAAAATTTAATTGAAAACATTTCCATCAAATCCATAAAATAAATTCAAAAATTTAAATCATCAAATTTCCATAAACCCTTTAAAATCCTTCAATTCATTGGAATTGAGTTTTTATCAAAGCAATTTAAAGCATTATTAAGTAATTTAATTTAAATAAACAATTGAAATAAATCAAGCAATTCAATGGTAATCAATTTGGAAAATCAGGACGGAACCACCTACCTCAAGTCTATTGATGTAAGTAGAATGAATAAACCTCCCTATGTGGTTCAATACAACTCCTCATGACCTTAATATCATAAGCTTTGACACACCAATGGCCGATGTTCATCAAGGGTTCCTAGAACCAAAAACATCTACTTTATTTCATAAGGAAGAAAAATATTACATGCGGTTACATTTTCTCTCTCCTAGATAATCTATCGATTATCGGTTTATGTTAATGCATTCAATAACAAGAAATATACATAAGAATAACTATAAACCTCATTCGATAATTATATCCCTATATTTTTTTTTCAGAAATAAAAATATTACGTGCGATTACATTTTTTTCTCTCCTGGATAATCTCTGGATTATCATATTATGTCAATGCATGTGTTTGAAATTATCCTTCAATAGTTCCTAAAATTACATGTTGATAATTTTATATTTAATAAAATTATCCTTAACATCCAAATTAATTATAAAAAATACATATTAACTTTATATATATATATATATATCTTTTTATAATCAAAATAAATAACATTAGATAATTTTAATAAATTATCTCAAGTGTGTTTATCGATATATATAATGAATTATATATATATATATATAATTCATTATATTTTGATAATCCAAATAATTATCATTTGATAATTTTAAAAAATTATCCATTCAATAAAACTGTTTATGAATTATCATTTGATAATTCTTAATAATTATCTTTTGATAAATTTATTTAAAAAGATCCATTTAAAAAGTGGAAGTAAAGATTGAATAATAAACTACTGCCTCCAAATAAAAAATATGATTTAGGTTATTCTCATCGAGATGAGTCCAATGAAACAAACTTTTTTGTAATTATGACCAATAACAAAGAAGTTATTGAATTTAGAATATTGGAAGAATAATAAAAATAAATAAATAAATAAATAATTTAAAACAAACCTCATTTTGTGCGTACATGGGACTCAAGGAAGGGTCGACGACCACACTAAAGAGGAAATGGAAGATGGGTCGCCGGCCACAAAATATTGTTGAACCTTCACCAATCATGTTTAGAGGATATTCAAGGTTATTCAGACTCTACCAAAGATCAAGGCATTGGGAAAATAATAAGAACCCAAAAAATGAATCACACATAAATCATTTTAAAACACCCATTATAATCAATATTTCAACTGATAATTGATGATTTAGTAATTAGTTTTGACTCATTAAAGCATTACCAACTAAAATAGATCAAAATGTTTGAAATCCAAAGGTTTTGGATCAAATCATGCATCAAAAAATGGTGTTTTGCATTAAATGGGAGAAGATGAACAGTGCATGTCTTTTTTTTATAATTAATATTTTAATTATTTAACATAAAAAATAAATGACACCAAACATAAATTGAACATTAAATTTATACCCCATCTAGGGTAAATAGCTCGTTTCAAACCCAACGGTGGTCTCAGATTTCTTATAGGACACACCGTTTGAGAGATATTAATGATTTATTATTTAAAAAATGGAATAAATAAATAATTAAAATAAAAAAGGTTATTTTTTCGGGTGAGGTGTCCAAATGCCCGATGCATACTAATATTATACCATGCATAGGGTAAAAACCTCATTCCGGACCTATCGGTGGTCTCATATTTCCCATGCAATTCACCATTTATGAGATATTTAATTATTTTGAATAAATAATATATTAAATATTATTTAATAACTTTATCTCACGAGCGAGACATCCAAATGTCTGGCGCCTTTGATTGTTATTAAAGGTTTCAGGCACATTGGAATCATGTTTGAGCCGACACCCAACTTTGATTTTTACCCTGATCAATGATTATTCCGGGAACAATACTATGATGAACTCTAGTCTCCATAGAATAGAATCAAAGATTTAGATAAATAAGGAAGAGGCCTAAAAATTTTAGAGAGGATCTTGTGCATCATGTTTATAATTAATTTAATTAATTTCATAATGAAAATAATACCTAAATCTTCGGTATTTTCTTCATTGATGATGTTGATCATCCAAAATGACCCTTATGGATTATCTTGTTGTGATTTCAAGGATCCAAACTAGAATACCTCTAGCAGTGATCCACATGTGCTCTGATGACCTCCGATCGACATTGCTCGTTCTCTATGTGCTAGAACGATGAAGCGAGTGTCTTATTTCGGTTGTTCTTGATCTCTTGTTCTTCAGCCTTGAAGAATGTCTTTCTTTCTTGAGAGGGGTGGGAAGAGGATTTGAGAGAGAAATTTTTTAGCTCAATAATTCTCAATTTACCGGGTGTGCGGTTCAGTACATGGAACAATAGAAGTATGTGTCTATTTATTGACACGAGGCTTCAATTATGATATTTAATTGTATAACAGAAATTAAATACATTCATAAACTTAGAGAAAAATCACGCTATTAATAATAATACTGCATCATTATTTATGGTGCAACAACTTGTGAAAAACAGAATTATAAATAAAATTCTGCATCACAAAATAATGGTATCTTTATTTTAATTTGTGCTAACTAGTTAAATAATTATTTATCGTCTTGAAAATAATTATTTTACTAACAGACCGAACTTGGTCCTATCGAACTCCACTTCCATTTTTTGAACACCCGAATAAATAAATAAATATTTTATTATCTTAAATAAATATTTTATCCACAATCTAGTAAATAAATATTTATTAAATGTTCAAAAAAATAAATAAATATATTTTACCCACAATCCGGTGAATAAATATTTATTTAATTTATGCAATCATTTTAACTTGAATAAAATTATTCCATTGTCTTGAGAATAATATTTATTAATTAAATTCAAATAGAATTTAACTGAGACCCCTAGAAACACTTAGTGCGTGACCCTCTAGGATTATTTCTCATTGACATTAGGTGGGTTTGCCTAAAGTCCAAGAGTACTGTCTAGAAATGGGTGAAGGAACCCAAGAGAAATAACTTAAATTCACAACAATGACATCCATATACGAACACTCACTGTGTAATATAATCCCTTTGTAGCAATATCTCATCAAGCAGGTTTCATGATAGTGCCATCAACTTTTATGCTTGATATATCATTTTTTGACTACCTAAAATAAACTCGTTACACCATGGCCATGGAATTTTGCGTGACGGTTCTATTTCAATCAATGGGCTAAGATATCAAATTCCATAAATGAAAGGGACAAATCCTTCCTCGAATTATCCATTAATAACATGACACTTGTGACACACCCAATGTACCCTACTTCTCGCTAACTGTTTGCATTATGGTTTTACTTAGTAAATCAAAGTGCACGAGTCATGAAACATATTAATGATAATATTAAAGTCTAAGGATCATTACACATGCTCGCAGATAAAAATATCCAATGACACCAAAACACGCAGAATTACTACTAGCAGACCTGTTCTCATAATCTCATATCTTGGAGATTACCAAGTGCGAACTTCACGAGAGGAAGTCTAATCTACTTACAAGTACTCACAACTGATGGTCTACATGATATGTGTCCCATCATAGTATGTCATCCAACCGTATAACTATATTTAATAATATTGTTATATCATTTCAAGGTTCTCATCATATCGGGGAACTACCGGGACCTTATCAATGCAACAAATACTCTAGGACATTATTACATCATAGTCATGAAGAGCTATTAACAATATGTAATACGGTGTTTAATATTTAAATAAATTAAATATCCATTTAATAAAAGTAAAACCAGTTGGTTCTGGGACACCAACTCTTACAAACTCCCACTTGGACTAGAGCCACCTATGACTTTCAATCCGCTGGACCTCACATGGTGATCATGTTTTTGCTGATTCAAGGGGTAAACCATGTTGTTTTCTATGGAAATACTTCTTATTAAAAATTCACCTCTCTAAGAAAAATCCCTCAATAGATAATACTTATGAAGTATGTTTTTCGTCCACTGATGTGACCTTGGATCTTTTGCGAGAGCCACCGCTGCAGTATTATCACAGTATAATGTGATGGGATCTTTACTGCTAGGTATCACGTCCTTCTCCTAGATGAAGATTCACATCCAAACTGCTTCTTTAGCTATCTCAGAAGCTATGATATACTCAAACTCTACTATAAAATCTGCCACCACACTCTACTTTGTGCTCTTCCATATCACTTCACCTCTATTCAAAGTGAACATGTATCCCGTTTCCAAGTTCATGTCATCTTGATCAGTTTGGAAACTAGAATCTACATATCCTATGATGAATAGTTTCTAATCTCCTCCATAAACTAGGAACATATCCTTAGTACACCTTAGATACTTTAGGATAGTCTTGACTTCCATCCAATGGCGGTCACCTGGGTCAGCTTGATATCAGCCTACCACACTTAATGCATAGGCGACATCTAGCCTAGTACATATCATGACATAAATGACTAACCTAATCATTGATACATATGGAGTCCTTTCAGTTATCTTTCTTTACTCATGTGTATGAGGACACATTTTCTTGGAAAGATGAATTCCATGTGATGCTGGTAAAAATCCCCTCTTGGATTGTTCAATACTGAATCTATTCAGTATCTTATCAATATATGTACTTTGAATTAGGCCCAACAATCTCTTGGATATATTACGATGGATCTTGATCCCAATAATATATTCTACCTCGCCCAAGTCCTTTATGGAGAAGCATTGATTCAACCATTCCTTAACAGACTGTAATACTGGTATCTCATTTCCAATAAGTAATATGTCATAAACATGTAATATTAGGAAAACCACTACACTCCCACTAAACATTTTGTAGACACAAGGATCACATTTGTTTTTGATAAAATCAAATTTCGTTATGGCTTAATCAAAATGAATTTTACATGACCTAGATTCTTACTTTAGTCCATAAATGGATTTATGAAACTTTCATACCTTTTTGGAATCCTTTGGAGTCATAAACCCTTTAGGTTGTGTCTTGTCGACATATTTCTGAAGGTTCCCATTAAGGAAGGCTATTTTGACATCCATTTTCAAAATCTCATAATCATGATAAGTAGTAATGGCCAATATAATTCTAATGGATTTCATCATTGAAAATGGTGAAATGTTTTTGACGTAGTCAATGCCTTGACACTGTTTGAACCCTTTTGCAACTAGACATGCCTTATAGGTACTGACTTGTCATTCCATGTCTAGTTTCTTCTTGAATACCAATTTTCAACCAACATGATTTACATCAAATGGTGGATCTATCAAAATAAAGACTTGGTTTTGGTACATGGAATCCATTTCAGAATTCGGGGCTTCTTGCCACTTGGCAACATCTATGCCACTTACTTCTTCCTTATAGGTTAGAGGGTCATTATTATCAACTAATAATAAGTCACCATACTTGGTAACTAGAAAAACATACTATTCTGATTCTCTAACCTCTCTTATACTCCTATGCAGCTCTTGTGTCTCTAGAACAGTTCTTTCTTCCACCGGGCTTTGTGGAATCTGTTCCTGTACCAAATCTTGTGTACCTTGAGCCTCAACTTCATCGAAGTATATCTCACTCCCACTATCTCTTTTGGAGATGTTATCCCTCTCAAGGAATATGACGCGTCTTTCCACTATAACCATTTTTATGAGGGGTTGTATAGGTAATATATCCTTGTTTCCTTATGGTATCCTATAAAGGTACACTTTGTGCCTTGAGGTACAATTTTTTTACCTGAAGAGGCGTTAACAAATTCATCACTTCCCCACACAAATAAATTCTATAATATGGTTTTATTTCCACTCTAGAACTTGTATGAAATACCATTTATCAATTTAGTTGGTACTTGGTTTAGTATACGCACCACTATTTGTAACGTATATGAACAAAAGAATAATGGAAGACTTGTATGACTCATCATTGATCTCACTATGTCCAACAGGGTGTGGTTCCTCCTTTCAATCACACCATTCCACTAAGGCTTGTATGGAGGATTGAGTTGGGATAGGATCCCAAGCTCCCATAAGTAATCAATGAAGTCTTGATTAAGATATTATCCACCTCAGTCTGATCAGAGTTTCTTAATCTTCTTACCAAGCTGGTTCTCAACTTCATTCTTGTATTCTTTGAACTTATCAAAATAATCAAACTTATACCTCATTAAGTAGATATATCCATATATACTAAAATAATCAGTAAAAGTTATGAAATATGAGTACTCTCCCATTTCTTCAACTATAAATGGTCCACACACATCGGTATGAGCCAATTTAAGAAGTTCTTTATCCTTTTCACCTTTCCCACTAAATGGGGATTTGGTCATTTTGCCTTGTAAACATGCATGACATATGCCAAGTTGTTTTAGTTTGAAAGAATCTAAATATCCATCTTGATGTAACTTTTTCAAGAGTTTCTCATTTACATGTCCTAGCTAGGGATGCCAAAGTTGGGTGGGGTCTGATTCATGTAAAGTATCTTTGTTATCAATTACCATTACTTGGTTTGTGTAATCCAACACGTAAAGACCATTGTATAAATGTGCCCTACAAAAAAACTCTATATTTGTGAAGGAAGAAACATTAATTTCCAAACTTGAAAATAAATCCATATGTATCTAATATGGATACTGAAATAATTTTTTTAGTAACATCTAAAACATAATAAAAACCCTTTAATAGTAAGATCATCCCAGTTGGAAGTGTGAGGTGGTAGTCCCCAACAGCTACAACAGTAAGTCTGGATCCATTGGCTACTCGTAGATCTACCTCCCCTTGGTTAATCTTCCTGAATCTACTTGGTTCCTATATTTAGATACATATGTGAGAACCACATGATATATTTAATACCCAATTTATAGAAACAGAAAAATTGCATTCGATAAAAAATGCACCTGAAGCTTCCCCTTTCTTCTTAGGCTGGGTGTAGTTCTTCTTCCAGTGGCCCTTCTTGCCACATGCGAAACAAACAGCCTCCTATTCCATTGCCTCCCCTTTGATCTTCCTTTTCATGGAAGGTCATGAATAAGATTTGGGCTTAAAGATATTTTCCTTCCCTTTCCTCTTATTCACCATAAGGACAGATGGGTTTTTGTGCTTCATATCTTTGTCTATTTGGTGAATGAGGATAAGAATATCAGATAGAGACTTCTCAATGTTTTTCATTTTGAAATTGACAACAAAGTTAGATAAGCTCTAAGGGAGTGATGTAAGAATGAGATCGGTGCCCAGTTCTTCAGGGAGTTTAAATCCTAGAACCTCTAGGCGATCAATGTAGCCAATTATCTTGACTACATGAGGCCCAACTGAGGCACCTTATCTAAGATTACTCTAAAAAAGCACCTTAGAGATCTCAAACCTTTCCTGTCTTTATCTCTCCTGGTAAAGACCACAGAGGTTCTCGATCATGCTGTAAGAATCCATGTTTTCATGAGACTTCATGAGATCAATAGACATTGATGATATCATCAAACATTGAATGCTGACCTCATCATTCATATGTTTCTCATAGACTAGGAAATCCTCATCACTCGCCTCTTTGGCATGCGGATAAGGTAATGATGACTCCAACACATAAGACTTCCATTCATGGAGTAGGATAACCCAAAGGCATCTAAACCATTCCTAGAAGTCACTACTGATGGGGATTTTGTATTTATCTAGAATTGATTACATGGATAGTGTGGTTGATGAGCTTTTCATTTTTATTATACAATTAAAAGAGAAGATCATTATTACTTTCTTGATTATATTTTATGAGAAATAATAAATTTTTTAAGTATCCCACTATTTTATCAAGTCCCAATGGCCCTCACCATTGAACTCGGAATGTCAAGTTTCTATGACATTATAGTGTCAAGGATCCATATTCCCCTTCACATAACCCCAATAAGAGTTGGTCAAGCTATTAGAAGGTATTTAGGTAGGCAGGTCTTTACCAACTACGGGCTTGCATCTCCTTGATCTGTTGAGTGGACTCCCCAATCCTGAAATCATGACTTTGGATTTCCTCAACTCTTGCCTCTAATATTACAACAAGTCTAAAAAGGGATACTCCTCTTGATGTAATATGGTTAAGTCAACCTGAAACCTTTCATAAGGGCTTCCTGTATAAAAGTAAGTGTCCCAAAAAGGGTTGGTCAAATACATAGTTTTATTAAGTTTTTCCCTTAATCAAGAAACATAACACTTGGCCTAACTTAATATTTTATTTGAGGGATTTTTATCTCTTATGAATGAATTTATTATTATCCTTATCACATGATTGTTAATATTAAGTGGAACTTACTTAAGTGATTAAATATGTCTTGATAATATTTACGCATAAGTCTGGATTATTTTAGTTCCATCTGGCATTCCTGTTTAATCCATTAATTATGTGATCGTGATAATACATCCATAATGATAAACCATGAAACTAACAGAAATAAAATAAAGGGCATGATCATGATCTTTTCTAATGGTTAATTTATCTAGAGGTTGATAAACTAACCTTGGACTAGGGGAGAAACATCTTGAACCTTTTGGGTCTGTGTTTACAACTTTCCACCTTTCCACCTCTACATCTCTTAGGATTGGTTTCGTCTCGGCTCTATCTTGAACCACCTCTAATAGCTTAGGAGTTCTATCCATTACATATGCCTTTTTTAACTCATATACAGGTGAGGGGTAAAAAAGGGTTTTACATAAAAGAAACCTTGGGTACGCAGGCCCTACATATTAATGAGTAGAAGGCTCACAGACCAACAAATTTAATTCAAATAAATAAATTAAAAGAAACCATCCACATACAAAGGTCTTGTTCTAGCTCATGATCATCCATACATGCAACGATATTTATGCATAAATAAAACTATAATTCAATTCTTTAATCATTATTGTTTAAGATAAATCATGCTCGTATCGATTAATTATCATCTTTAATTAATCAATTCTTTTATCTTAAACCATTTTCTGAATTTCCTTGATATTATCATCCATCATAATTTTAAACAAATAAATTCATTTAAAATTATCTTTGTACGTAACTTGTACCTTGGAGGCAACCCGGTGAATTCATATTCATAACTACCCAATGAGTAAAAATGAACATTACACATATGTTAAATTAAACACACATATATATAAAACACCTATCACATGTTGTGTCTCAGCTTTACGCCCACATGATGGTACATGTCTCAAGGGTTTGTATAATATAATAATAAATTTTAATAAAACTGCATAATTTGGATGAGTTCATGTGTGTAGTTCCAACTACATGAAGTGTACTATTTTTCACCATCCATCCAAAGTACATGCCCAGGGAAATAGCGTGTGAGTGTACTTCAGAAATATTTGGAGTACACGGCATGTCCAGTGGGACACATGCCTTGTAGTTCTTAGTTACACAGTCTCCAGCCGAGCAAGTCATGTATGGGGTACACAGTCTAACCCTAACCCGAAGTAACTACATGTCGTGTCCAATGGGCCACATGACGTGTAATCTTAAAACCACATTCCACTTGTTCCTAGCCAACACATGGAGTCATTAAGAATTAGAAAAACTCCAATGATGTGACTTGGTTTGGCGGACTAGAACCGGTGCATTGAACCTTGGATATACGACGTGTACTACTGAATACACGTCGTGTGTTCTGGTGTTGTACGACCAAGAACCTTTGGAACCTCAAGATGAGATCCTTTGTTTTATTTTAATAAAAATAAAAATAAAATATCATTTCTATAAGGTAAACAAGAAATTAAAGAGGAGGAACAGATCTTCAGATTTAGATTTTCAGAATGATTAACTTGAATTGGAACAACTAAATTATTAAATGCGTAAATCATCAAAGAAATATTTAAATAATTATAAACTATGATGTAACCGTTATGATACCACTTGAAGGTTCTGAACGCAGTAGAAGCGTGGTTGGGTTGACACCCAAATTTTATTTTTATCATGATTAATGATTATTCTGGTATCAATACGACAATGAAATCCAGTCTCCATGGAATAGAATCAATGTTTTAGATAAATAAGGAAGAGGCCCAAAATATTTAGAGAGGATCTTGCAAATCATGTTTATAATTAATTTAATTAATTTCATAATGAAAATAATACCTAGATCTTCGGTATTTTCTTCATTGATGATGTTGATCGTCCGGAATAACCCTTCCAAATTATCTTATTGAGCTTTCAAGGATCCAAACTAGAATCCATATAACGGTGATCCACACGTGCTCTCATAGCCTTCAATCGACACTGCTCATTCTCCAGGTTCTAGCACAGAGAAGTGAGTGTCTTATGTCAGTCATTATTGATCACTTGTTCTTTGGACTTGAAGAATGTCTCTTGTTTTTGAGATGGGTAGGAAGAGGATTCGAGAGAGAAATTGTTTTGCTAAACAATTATCAATTCATCGGGTGTGCGGTTCGGTACATGGAACAATAGACGAATGTGTCTATTTATTGACATGGGGATTCAGTTACAATATTTAATTACATAACAGAAATTAAATACATTCATAACCTTAGAGAAAACTCATGCTATTAATAATAATACTGCGTCATTATTTATGGTGCACCAACTTGCACAAAATGGAATTATAAATAAAATTTCGCGTTATAAAATAATAGCAGGATTATTTTAATTTGTGACAACTAGTTAAATAATTATTTATCATCTTGAAAATAATTATTTTACTACCAGACCGGCCTTGGTCCTCTTGAAATCCACTTCTATTTTTTGAACACCCGAATAAATAAATAAATAATTTTTTCTCTTAAATAAATATTTTATTTACAAACTAGTAAATACATATTTATTAAATGTTTAAGAAAATAAATAAATATATTTTACCCAAAATCCGATGAATAAACATTTATTTAATTTATGAAATCATTTTAACTTGAATAAAATTATTCCATTATCTTAAGAATAATATTTATTAATTAAATTCAAATTAAATTTAACTAAGACCACCAGAAACACTTAGTGTGTGACCCTCTAGGATTCTTTCTTGTTGACATTAGGCGGGCTTGCTTAAAGTACAAGATTACTATCTAGAAACGGATCAAGGCACCAAAGAGAAATAACTTAAAGTTACAAAATCGACATCTACATATGAATTATCACTGTGTAATATAATCCCTTTGTTTCAAAATCTCATCAAGCAGGTTTCATGATAGTGTCATCAAATTTTATGCTTGATACGTCATTCTTTGACTACCTGAAATAAACTCGTCATTACACCATGGCTAGGGAATTTCATGCGATGGTTTTATTTCAATAAAAGGGATGAGATATCTACTTCCACAAATGGAATGGACAAATCCTTCCTCGATTTATCCATTAATAACACACCACTCATAATGCACCCAACATACCCTACTTCCCGCCAACTGTTTGCGTGACAGTTTTTGTTTTTAAATCAAAGTGCACAAGTCGTGACACATATTAATGATAATCTTAAAGTCTAAGGATCATTATACATGCTCATAGATAGAAATATCCGATGACACCAAAACACAAGGAATTACTATTGGAAAGTCTATTCTCATAATCTCTTATCTTGGAGATTACCAAGTGTGAACTTCATGAGAGAATGTCTCATCTACTTATGAGTACTCACACCTGATGGTCTACATGCTATGTGTCCCATCATCATATTTCATCCAACCATAGAACTATATTTAAGAATATTGTTATAGCATTTCAAGGTTCTCATCATAGAGGGGAACTGCCATGACCTTATCAATGTAACAAATACTCTAGGACATTATTACATCATAGTCATGAAAAACAATGAACACTATGTAATAAGATTTTTAATATTTAAATACATTAAATATCCATGTAATAAAAGTACAAACAGTTGGTTCTAGGACACAAACACTTACAATTATACCCCTCCTAGGATAAACATCATATTCCAAACATAACAGTATGCTTAGATTTCTCATACGATGGACCATTTTGGAGTTATTAAATTATTTTGAATAAAATTAACATGCTTAAAATAATATATTTAATATTTTTATTCTGTCCTCCACAAGGATTTGGAGACCTTGGAAACCCATACTTACTCAGTGTTTAACTTAGAAAATATTTAATTGAATATTCCAGAGTATTAATTGGACATTTTACCATTCCACGATGTGTTTAACAAAAACACAAATTTTCACTAATAAAACATTTTTCCCATTTAACGTAATAATAATTTAACACAAGAAGGTTAGGAATACATGAAACAGTAACGGGATGTTACAACCTCCCCACCATAGGAACTTTGTTCCCCTAGAAAGCCTATGAAGAAGCCTCCACGTTGAAAAGACAAGGCCACTGTTCTCTCATCAGTGCCTCCCTCTTTAACATCTCATGAGAATTATAACCATGCTTCCATATCATATGGATAAAAGGTATCATTATTCCATGAAGTACCTTGGTCTCAGAATCAATAACCATGAATGGTCGTTCAATTACAGATAAAACAAGTTCACCTTCAAGATCACACCAACTGAGAACATGATATGGGTCAGATAAATGCTTTCAAATTTGAGATAATGAAACACATTATGTATAGACATAAGTTGTGGTGTTAGTTCTAAATTATAAACAACTTTCCCCACCTAATCAACAACCTCAAAAGATCCCACAAAACAAGAAGCGATCTTCCCTTACCTCCCAAGCTGTCGATAACCCAACTGGAGTGAAACCTTCAAGAATACATGGTCACCAAAACTAATACTTCAAGTTGTAGAACATATTTGTGATTCCTAGGTTCACAACACTTTGGAAATTATGAAAATCCCCCATTATAGACTTCCTTTTCACTAATGATGCAACATAACAGTTTCAATAACACAGAACACCCTCTTTGGAGATCGACTACTGGGCATCAATCTCCCCACCATAAAGAGAGTCTCTAATACTTAAAAAATTCATCAACAAGATTCTATTCCTGAAGAATAATCTCAAGAAGAGAATATGTTAGAGAACCATCAACTTTCATGGAAGAGAGAACCAGTGCCACCCAAGGTGACACACTTGGGTGAATAAAGGCTTTCTCAAGAAGATCGTCCAACTGGTACATTATTTATTTCAGTTTAGTTGCATCCATTTGGTAAGAGGTAAAAGAAACTGGTTGAGTACCAGGTATCATGTCAATGGAAAAATCAACCTCTCTTAACAGTGGTAAACCAAAAAAATCAGAAGGAAACACGATGGGAAACTCAATGACATTTGGAGGGAGATCACTGCTCCAAATCAGAATAAAACACTAATATTACCTTCCCCAACTCTGGATAAGAAGGTATGACCTTTATAGACCTTGCATCCCATTCTCCTTGAAAGATAAGAGACACACCATTGGGTGTGGTAAGGTAGACCCATTGAAGATAAAATTTAATCTGGGATTTATTTGAAATGATCCAATCCATCCCAAATATGACATCAACAGATTTCATGTAGAGTACCAGAAAACTCCAAAAAAGTTTGACATCTGATAGAGAGAAGACATAAGCAGGACTACAAAGACCCTTCTCTCTCATCACACCAAGGGGTGTAGTAATATCCATTGCACAAGATAAATCTCCATAGAAATATTAATCAGATTAATGATAAGGTACGAAATAAATGAGTGAGATACAATAGTATCAAATATAGAAATCACTAACGATGAAGCTATAGTAATGGTCCCTGATTAATCTAGTATATGCTTCCTCTATAGACTCTTCCACTACGTGAAGAATATTTGTTCCAGATTCCTATGGCTGGAACAATTTTTTACATGAAGCATTTGATTGCCCCATAGTTTTTTTTGTGAGGTTATGGTGATCTCTTACCACTGTGTGGAGAAGAAACATTGTGGTAGAACTTATGCAAGTGCCCTAAAAATCTGCAGGAGCCACATTTCCATCGGCCTACTCAAGCTTAATAAACTCCATAGCCTTTTCCAACACCATTAACTCTTGATAAAAGTAGTCGGTGAAAAGAACATTGAAGTCCTTAAACTCTAATCCCTCATGTTTATTTTCTATCACTATCGTGTCCCACCATCTCCTTCTTGGTCCCTCTAACACGAAGGTGGCACACTTCAACTTGATCAAGTCCAGTGTCTCCAAGAACACAAACAAACATTCTATCATACCCAACCATTTCACATCATGTTGAGGATCGGTGGAGCCCTTTAAAATGAGTGGTTACAAGAGAATAAAATCCAGGGAACAATATTGAAGAAAATCCCCCTGAGGATCCACAACTAGAGCCTGAATGGGAACTGGGGGTGGTGCCTTCCCCAAATCTTGGACAGTACGCACGGTCACCTCAACTAGATTCATATCCACAACATGATTTTCTTGCTGAGGTTCAGCAGCAGCTTCCTCCTGGATCCTATTTTCATGTATTCTTAAGATCATAATGTTACAAAACATCAACATTCAATAGGAAGAAATTATATTAGCACTCAAACAGAGTAATGAGATAAATTATTCTCAACAAAAGGGAAAACAATATTTGGATTTCACTCTATCCAAATCACAATAGGGAAATGGATGGAACTAAACCACAATAAATCTTTCCCTAACCACCCCTGGCGATTTAAGGTTTATTGTGGTGAGAGCTGGCTAGACACTCAATCGTAACTACCTCCTAAGTCCCGAAAAGATTTCACAAATGCATACTAACTTCAACACAAAAGCTCAACCTCCTTTGATACCACTTTGTCACGAACCAAACCGGGTACCCTGGTAACCCGATAACTGAGCCAGTCCTGACATAACCTAAAGGGAATTCCCAATCCCCACAGGTCATCGACTATCACCTAGCATCGTACAATATACAAGTAGGAATAATTTCTTCCACAAGAATGTAGATTCAAAAGAAAAACAAAGCAGTATGCATATTAGAAGAAAACTCCACTGGGACTAAGGTACCAGAATAAAAAGAGGCGTAAAGAAAAAGTACTACAACCCAAAGTACTAAACAGGAAAATATCCCCAAGGTCCCTAAGGACACAACTCACCAAGTCCAAAGCTCAATAGTTGGATCCACCTAAAAGAGATCCATTCCCTTTTCTCAAGCCTGGAAGGAGAAAGTCTACAAACACCTGAAGACAAAAGTATGGTGTGAGCATAATCCAAATAGGATACCACAAAATATTCCATAACAAATTCCAAATATTGATTTTCCAAATAAAATCTTTCAATTTTCAAAATAAATAGGTTTGGAAATTCAAAAATATATTTATACAAAACATGCTATACATTTTTAAAATGATGGAAAATACATTCAAAGCACATAATTTACTCTACAAGAGATAGAATATTTCTAAAACAATGGCTTGAGTAAAACATTTATATTAAATAGTTTATATAAATTCAACAGGCATGTAAAGAAGTTCCAACAAACATTGGCATACATTTATATCTCAAATATAAATAAACAGACGAGCAACATGGTCATATGACAAAAGGTATGATAGTATTAACCAGCTATAGGATCCAAAAATCTCTATGTTAACTCAGAAAAATGTGTATACACATGTCCCTGTGACACTGGACAAAGGAAACTTGTCACCAACCCATCGGGGATGTGACACGCTGCAAGTATGTTTTAGAATGTTGTTGTAGCGTAGAGTGTATCCAAATAACTCACTAACTACCTAAGGTTTGCATGCACTCTTATATAAAGGGTGAACTATTTTAAGACTTCATAAAAATACAATCAATCCCATTATTCCATTTCAAAAATGCTAATTCCTTTTCGTTTAAAACCAAAACAGGTTTTATTAAAAAACATGCCTTTTTCATAAGATAAAGCCACTGGGTTTATATAAAATCATTTTAATCTATTTTCATGAGTTTGAAATCCATTAAAAACTAATTCCATCCTTTTTGCAATTAATTTACACAATTAAATTTAATAATTTAATTGAAAACATTTCCATCAAATCCATAATTTAAATTCAATAATTTAAATCATCCAATTTCCATAAACCCTTTCAAATCCTCCAATTCATTGGAATTGGGTTTTTATCAAAGCAATTGAAAGCAAGATCAAGAAATTTAATTTCAATCAGCAATTGAAATAAATCAAGAAATTCGATGGTAATCAATTTGGAAAATCGGGATGAAACCACCTACCTCAAGGTTGTTGATGTCAGTGACAAGGATAAAACACCCTGTGTGGTTCAATACACCTCCTCATGACCTTAATATCATAAACTTCGACACACTAATGGTTGATGTTAATCAAGGGTTCCTTGAACCAAAACATATATTTTATTTCACAAGGAAGAAAAATAGTTCATGCGATTACATTTTATCTCTATCAGATAATCGCTGGATTATCATTTTATGTTAATGTATGCAATCACAAGAAATTTACATAAGAATAATTATAAACCTCATTCAATAATTATATCCCTATATTTTATTTCACAAGTAAATAAAATATTACATGCGATTACATTTTCTCTCTCTTGGATAATCTCTGGATTATCATTTTATGTCAATGCATTTGTTTAAAATTATCCTTCAATAGTTCCTGCAATTACATGTTGATAATTTTATATTTAATAAAATTATCCTTAACATCCAAAGTAATTATCAAAAATATATATATAACTTCATATATATATATATATATATATTTTGATAATCAAAATAAATAACATTAGATAATTTTAATAAATTATCCTAAGTGTGTTTATCTATATCTCTCTCTCTCTCGCTATATATATATTTATAATTCATTATCTTTTGATAATCCAAATAATTATCGTTTGATAATTTTAAATAATTATCCATTAAATAAAACTATTTAATAATTATCCTTGATAATTTCATTAAAATTATTATTTAATAAGTTGTTGAAATTATCATTTGATAATTCTTAATAATTATCTTTTGATAAATTTATTTAAAAAGAACCATTTAAAAAGTAAAAAATAATATTAAATAATACACTAGTGCCTTCAAATAAAAAAATATGATTTAGGTTATTCTCATTTAGACGAGTCCAACAAAAAAAATGTTGTGTAATTACGACCAATAACATAGAAGTTATTGAATTTAGAATATTGGAAGAATAATAAAAATAAATAAATAATTAATTAATTTAAAACAAACCTCATTCCGTGCGCACATGGGACTCAAGGAAGGGTTGATGACCGCACCAAAGAGGAAATGGAAGATGGATCGCTGGCCACAAAAGATTATCAGACCTTCACCAATCACGTTTAGATGAGATTCAAGGTTATTTGGACTCTACCAAAGATCAAGTCATTGAGGAAAAAATAAGAACCCTAAAAACACAACACACCTAAATCATTTTAAAACACCCGGTATGATCAATATTTTAACTGAAAATTGATGAAGGAGTCATTAGTTTTGAATCATTAAATTGTTACCATCTGAAATAGATCAAAACGGTTGAAATCAAAAGGTTTTGGATCAACTCATGTGTCAAAAATGGTGTTTTGCATTAAATGGGAGAAGATGAACAATGCATGTCGTTTTTTTTATAATTAATATTTTAATTATTTAACATAAAAATTAAATGACACCAAACATCCATTGAACATTAAATTTATACCCCATATAAGGTAAATACCTCATTCTGGACCCAATAGTGGTATCATATTTCTCATAGGATGCACCGTTTGAGAGATATTAATGATTTATTGTTTAAAAAACAGAATAAATAAATAATTAAAATAAAAAAGGTTATTTTTGCGAGCGATATGTCCAAATGCCCGACACATACTAATGTTATACCCTACCTAAGGTAAAACCCTCATTCCAGACCTATCGACGGTCTCAGATTTCCCATACGATGCACCATTTGTGATATATTTAATTATTTTTAATAAATAATATATTAAATATTATTTAATAACTTTATCTCATGAATGATGCATCTAAATTTATGGCGCCTTTGATTGTTATAACCTTCCTAGGGAAAACACTATATTTCAGACATAACAGAATGCTCAAATTTCAAATACAATGGACCATTTTGGAGTTATTAATCTATTTTGAATAAAATGACCGTGCTTAAAATAATATATTTATTATTTTTATTCCGTCCTACCTGAGGATTTGTAGACCTTAGAAACTCATCATTACTCAGTGTTTAACTTAGAAAATATTTAATTGAATATTCTAGAGTATTAATTGGGTGTTTTACTATTCCGTGATGTGTTTAACAAAAACATAACTTTTCACTGATAAACTATTTTTTTCCTATTTAACTTAATAATAGTTTAACACAAGAAGGTTTAGGAATACGTGAAATAATAACGGGATGTTATATGAGTATTCTCTTAAGACGTATGTAGAGACCCAAATTTTACATGTAATTTTTTTAATTATATAGAATTATTATGAGTCTGTAAAAATTGACAGTTCCTGATTCGAAGGCCCAGAGTGCCTAGAATGAATTTATGAACTTTTTTTTTCGAGTACGTTCAATAAACACATGAGAGACATTTTCTAAATTTTGAACCATTGCTTGGATTAAAAATATGAGGGCACCGTTGAATCCATAGCACCAGGATTCGCTTAAGGGAGACTTTACTTTGACCGCAGTAGGTCTGGAGAAAAAGTTAAGTTTTGTGACTTTTTAAAAGAAATGAAATAAAATAATTTTAATATTTTATTTCATATCCTCCAATGGACAAGAAAATGGGTGGGGCCAATGATGTGTCAAGACAATAAATGGCTTGACCTGCCAACCCTAAGTAACGATGTCGTTGGGGAATTAGGAAGCTTCCTAACTGATGAGCCCCATTAAACTCAAACATTGTTACTTACGCTACTCCTCTCCTATATATATGGAGCTTGGGGGGAGGTACTGACATAGCTTCGCTAAGAAATGAAGTGTTGAAGGAGCACCACAAGGCTAGACCCTTAGAGGACATAGCTGAACCCAGCGGTAGGTGATAGATGACAGCGAACCACGAACCAGAGGATGACGTATGAGCGACGTCGTTGGAGGCCTATTGCGGGAACAAAGAACACTGACCCACCTTCAAGTGTGGGCATTTCTATGATGATTCTAGGTAGGGGGTTTATTCATTTATTCTTTTTGAATGTTTTCCTATTCCCTATTCTTTAATAATATGAAGAACGCAGGTCAACCGACTAAAAGGTTGACCCACGATTCATTCGTTTTTGTGGGAGGTTATTGTGTGGTATCTTTGTGGGGTTTATCTTGATTTAAATTTCAAGAGTTTGTTAAACCCTTAACCCCCTCATGTTTTTGAGCTAACACGGAGGGATCGGTCCTAATGAACCCGACACGAACCCTCTACTACTTTTCTAATTTTGCACCTCCATGGAACACCAAAGATGCGACAATACCAACCGACTACATTGGGGATAGCGTGTCGACGCACACTGCAAGAAGAGGCCACGAAAAAAATCCACGGTGGTCATCAGAGCAGTCGTCATCGGTCGTCCATGAAGGAGGAACGACGCAACATCACGTGCCGCTGATGAACAAAGGAGGTCGCGGCTCATCAGCTGCGTCGACTGGAGGAAGGTGTCCAACACATCGGTCAGCCGCGGGTGATAGTGCGGCGTGTTGTCATGCGCCGTTGGAGAGTTCGGTCAGAATGCCAATCGGCCACGATGAAACTGGAAGAGATGAGTTGGGGCGTGCCCATGTGGAAGCAAGGCAGCGGTTTGTGATGATTGCAGTAGGAGCATGGGGCCGTCGGTTCAACCGGCAACCGGAGGATGGGGCGTGCGCCAACAGCGCACCCGGCGGCAAAGCCGCGACCCATCGACCGCGACACGGAGGACCCGTGGCGCCACATGGTGTCGTGTTGGGTCAACCCCTGCCAGTTGACCCGTTAACGTGGCTCTGCACCATGTCAGCCCTACCCAGACATGCTACGTTCAGGTATCCCTGGCGGCCCGCGCCGCTAGGCAGATGGCACCACTGGGTCGACCCAGCAGACCGACCCGCTGCCTAGCAGGTTGACCCATGGCCCAACGGCCTAAGCCGCAGCCCAGTTGGTTTAGGCTGGGCCCAGCAGACCGAGTTGACCTAGGTTCGGTTGGACCCAAGTTAGGACGTGTCAAACCAGGTTGATCTGGGTCGACCCATACCGAATCGGTTTGGGCCGGTCTGACCGAGGTGGACCAGACTCAGACCCAGTACCAACCAGTTACACAAAATGGGTCGTAACTCCTAAACTGGATGTCCATTTGACAAACCGTCTATGGCGTCGAGATCCTTAGAGTGATACTGTCCTTTTAACTTAATCTATGAGAGTTTTGGAGAAACTTGGAGTATGGACGGGTTGGATCACACTAGAATCCAACCGGGCCCTCAGCACTGAAATGCCAATAACGCATAGACCGGGCGTTTGGTTGACGCATCATCTATTTCATTGGAACCCTTATGACAAGGTGAATCATTAGGTTACTTTCTTGTGAGACTTCATTCTGGTTGAAATATGACCGATGGATTGGGGAGTGGTTCTTCCAACCGCGCTATATACAGAACCCTGTGACTGGCTGAGACTTGACGACTGCTGACCGTTTCGACTTAGAGTGACTTGACAGGCCCAGTGGGGAGCACCTCTATGTGATGCGGCAGACCCATGGTGGGGAGTGCCTCTATGTGATGTGGTAGATCCATGTTAATCGGCAGGAAGAGTACCTCAGTAAGAAATGAGGGGGAGATCCTCTATGTGACGCGGCTGACCCACAGTGGGGAGTGCCTCTGTATGACATGTCATACCCATGGTACTCAACAGGAGGAGTACCTCAATAGTACAAGGTTAGTGGGAAATGCCTCTATGTGATGTGACAGGCCCACTGTACTCGTTAGAGGAGGATTTATTGAGCAGCTGAGGTGTTCGATGTTGTGACTGGGAATGATACTTGTTACTGCCCCTAGAGAATACCGTGGCTAGATATCAGCATTCATAGTGATCCTATGTGGGTCAACATCATAATTATGATTCTATGTGTTGTATACTTGGTTTAAGCTGTGTCCATTTCTTTGTTCTTTGTGATTGATATTATGCTTTTTTGTTTTCCTTTGTGGAGTTCTGAGAGACCTTCGGAGATCTCAGGGTCCCTACTGGGTATTTTTATACTCACCCCTGTATGGGCTACACCTGCACCTTGTTGTGTCTTGTGAAGATGATGGGTAGCTGGGCTAGGGTTTGAGGGAGCCAAGACTAGGTGGTACGTGGAGGAGACATGCGGATGTGGAGTACTGAGGAGGCGATCTGTACCTAACCTTTAGGTAGGGTCCTCAGAGGACGACTCGGTATTTGTTTTCCCTTTTTCAGTTGTATTGTTCCTTTTAGTTGTATTTGTAATTTTCAGTTGTACTCGTACTTTCTGTTGGTCTTGTATTCTGGCCCCTTTTACTTTCAACACTCCTTTTTCTACAGTCATTTTCTTCACAGTTTTTTCTTGTTGTGTTCTTGGACCATGCATTGTACAGGTTTAAATAAAATGCCTTCCCGTTTTAAAGAATATTCCTTTAGTGCTAGTTTCCATCCCCTTCCCTATGGAAGGTGGGATTGGGGTAGTCGTGACATGGTCCCCAGAGGACGGGTCGTGATAAAGTGGTATTAGAGGAGTTTAGTTCTACTGGAGAACTAAGACTCTGATCTTTTTTGTGAAGCAATAGTGTTAAGTGTTATGAGTGTGGTTTTTAGTTCAGGGAGTCCAGTGTTGGTGCAACAGCCGACGTATCCATACACCAGGACCCTAAAGTCTAATTTTTGACTCAGCGCACGAAAACACTGATTGCGTGTGTTTTGAAAAGTTTTCCTTTTGATCTATTGAGGTAGTTCACCAGGTATAACTTATTAATAGCGACACACCTATTTTATTTTAGGATGCTGCCACATAGATAGCTATCCAGGATTCCTGAGAGAGTACGCGATGAGGGCCCACCGAGCGATGAGGCCTCAGTGCAGGACCCTCTTACGGTGTTAGAACCTTCGGGTGGTGTACTAGCAGCACCACTACTCGTTGGGCAACCGATGCCACCAGCCCCACCGGTAGAGGATGCACACCAACTGAGCGCATTTCATGAGTTCCAGTGACAGAGGACTCCAAGTTTTCGAGGTGAGATGGATCTGAAGGCGGTTGAGGACTGGATGGAGGCTATGGCCAAAGTTTTTCGCTTAGTTGGGACACCAGCTGATTTTATGGTGATCCTAGTAGCCAACCTTTTTCAGGTAGCAATAGGGAGATGGTGGAGCCTAATTCTTCAGATACATGATGAGGCGACCCTCATTTAGGAGGAATTCGAGGTCCTTTTCAAGGCAGAGTTCATCCCAGTGACCTTACGCTCTGTGCTTATATAGGAGCTACTACACTTACAGTAAGGCAACATGGCAGTGGACCAGTACTCAGAGAGGTTCATTGATCTCTCCTGTTACTCCAATGACATGGTACAAGACCCTTTTTTCAGGGAAAAGACCTTTGATAAGGGTCTCCTACAGAAGATCAGAGCATCAATGGTATCACTCACCATACCGACTCAGGATGGGGTGCTAGAGTGGGTGCTTTTGGTGGAGAGATTCCTAGCTGAGTAGGCACCGACAACGAGATCCACCATTAGGCGACACGTGGCAGAGTCATCTGTGGCTGGTAGTAGGCAGATGGCATAGAGGTCCAAGCAGACCATACCTTCTGGTGGACATGCCTGGGATATAGGGTCGGAGGTGCATAGCTTGTGAGGCATAGGAGGATAGGTGAGGGACAAGTAGTTCTACATGTGCGGCGGGCAGGTTCATATGGATCCCGATTTTCTTATCCTCCGTATGGATGACCAGAAGACGGTCGAAGGAACGCCTAGGTAAAGGAATAGGTTCAAGTGAGGAGGTCCACAGGCAGTAGATGGACATGGAAGAGGAGTTTTCCATGCAACAAGTGGTGGATAACGTTTCGAGGTTCTACCGCCACCACCACCAGGTGGTCCACCTCGACCACAGGGAGCAGGAGGATAGGGATGAGCTTAGCTCCAGGAAGCTGATACCTACGAACATGGTGCTCCAGATATTATTAGAGGTACGATCTGTGTCTACTCCACCTTAGCTTCAGTACTTATAGACACGGGTGTCGATCACTCTTTTATTGCCACAACCCTCGTTCGGAGCTCAGAGATTATGGTGGAGTCGTTGGCTTGATCCTTATAGCTAGAGACTCATACGGGAGAAGATTCAGTGTTTACACACTGGTGCTAGTAGTGTGAACTTACTCTAGGAGGTGAGAGCTTCGACTGGGATCTCCTAGTAGCGGTGTCGAGGCCTTATGATGTCATCTTGGGTATGGACTAGTTATATACAGTCTACGCTCATATTGATTGTATTAGGTGAAAAGTGAAGTGTGTCCGCACAGATGTGACTAGGTTTTCCTTCACCGGTGAGAATGGGACCTTTGTAGCATAGGATGGACTTACCCAGAGGAGGTTGCAACTGATTACTCATCAGTTAGATAGCCTTACCCTCAAAGTAGTTGATGTTGAGAGTCTGAGCTATCCTTTAGTGGTGGACCAATATGCCGATGTCTTTCTTGATGATGTTCTGAGACTACCTCCACGCAGAGAGGTAGACTTTTACATCGACCTGTACCCTATGACAACACCGATATCTACCCCATCATATCATATGGATCCCATGGAGCTTCATGAGTTACTGATATAGTTTGAGGACTTGTAGGAAAAGGGGTTCATAAGACCTAGTGTTTCTCCATGGGAAGCCCCGATTTTGTTCACCAAGAAGGAAGATGGGAGTTTGAGACTCTGTGTGGACTATCAGCGCCTGAACCAGGTGACTGTTAAGAACAAGTTTCCACTTAGAAGGATTGATGATCTTTTCAATCATCTAAAGATATCTCGTTGGTTTTTGAAGATAGACCTTAGATCAGGCTATCATCAGCTCAGGATACGAGAAGAGGATGTGCAGAAGACGGACTTTAGATGTCGGTATGACCATTATGATTTCTTGGTTATAAATTTCAGTATGACCAATTCCCTAGTAGTGTTCATGGGACTCATGAACAGGATCTTTCAGCCATAACTCAATAACTTTGTGGTGGTGTTCATCGATGACATCTTGATTTACTCAATGATGGAGGAGGAACATGCCTATCATCTGCAGATAGTTCTGGATAAACTTTGAGAGCACCAGCTTTATGGTAATCTCTTGAAGTGCCAGTTCTGGATAATTGAGGTCCACTTTCTAGGACATGTTATCCCAGAGGATAGATTTGTAGTGGATCTAGTGAAGATAGAGGTTGTTCTTTCTTGGGAGCCACCCAGGAGTGTGACTGAGGTGTGGAGTTTCCTGGGGTTGGCTGGATACTACCAGAGATTCATGCCTGGACTTTCCAGATTTTTGTCACCCTTTTCAGTGTTGATGAAGAAGGGGAAGACCTTCGTATGGATAGATATATGCCAACATAGTTTCTAGGAGCTGATGCATAGACTGAAGATTTCCCCCATCTTGAGGCTACGAGAAGAGGGAGTTGGGTATATAGTCTACTGCGATGCATCGAGGACCTGACTTGGGTGTGTCCTAATGGTAGAAATCATTGATCACTTATGACTCACGATAGATGAGACAAAATAAGCAGAACTACGCTACGCATGACCTGGAGTTAGCAGTAGTGTTCTTTGCCTTGAAGATGTGGCAACATTACTTGATGGGCAAACGTTTTATAGTCTACTCAGACCAAAAAATTCTCAAGTATATCTTCTCTCAGAAGGACTTGAACCTGAGATAGTGGAGATGGCTATAGTTCCTCTAGGACTATGACTTTGAGATAATGTATACTCTTGTGAAGGGTAACATGGTAATAGATGCACTCAGTAGGAGGTCTGGTCTGCAGTTGCTGAGTGTGGCGAGAAAGCAACTAGCCGCGTTGCAGATATCCTTCGTGGATAGAGATGGAGCACCATACCTCCAGTCTATGACAATCACTCCCCCAATCCTTCAGCGAGTTAGGGAGGTTCAGCTTGGGGACATTGACTGTGAGGCTTGGCGTGCTCAGATATCTTCAAGACAGGCACCTGATGGGTTTTCTAAAGGTGGGGAGAACATTATCCTCTTCAGAGAGTGTACCATGGTACCAGTGGCACTAAGGGAGGAGGTTTTGATGGAGTTTCATACGTTCCCTCTATTAGTACATCCTGGTGTTGCAAAGATGTACTAGGACCTATGACATCAACACTGGTGGCCAAGGATGAAGAAGGCAGTGGAAGAGTTTGTTTCACGATGCCTCACTTGTCAGCAAGTGAAGGCCGATAATCAGGTTCCAACAGGCTTAGCTCAGCCACTAGAGGTGACAGAGTGGAAGTGGGATGGAATCTCCCTAGAAATTGTGACAGGGATTCCACGTACGTCTAGGGGACATGATTTTATTTTGGTGATTGTTGACCGAATCACCAAGTCAGCCCACTTCCTACCCATCTGAGAGCAGGGATCTATAGACACTACTATAAATTTCACCTATTCCAATGGTTTAAAACTGTTGGAATAGCCCCTGGAACCATTGGGATAGCCCATACCAATGATTTCAAGAACCGTTGGTATGCTGGGCATTGCAGTAGCTCTATACCAACGGTTTCTGGTGAACTGTTGGTATAGGTGGTCTAAAATTAATCTGTCCCAACGGTTTAAGTAAAATTGTTGGTATATATGTGTACCAACAGTTCACCAGAAACCGTTGGTATACATACCATATAGCATACATACCAACGATTTTTGAACCATTGGTATATATTCTATCCCAATGATTTCATTGAAACTGTTGAAATATATGTTTTCCTGACTGAATACCAACGGTTCTGTGAACCATTGGTATATTTTATCTAGGATATTGAATAAAAATGGTTCTATGAACCGTTGGTATATCCTCTACTACCCAGCTAACATCAAAGCTGGGAAGAGGACATAAACCAAACCTGTAAACCCACTTTGAGCAGTAAACCCGCACCTCTAAACCTGTAAAACTTTCACCTATAAACCTATAAAACCTACACCTCTAAACCTATAAAACCTTCACCTCTAAACCTGTAAAACCTGAACCTCTAACAGTCTTCCAAAGCACACTTTACAACTTTAAAATTTCACCTATAACTGTAAACCTGCACCTCTAATAGTCTTCCAAAGCACCTATACACCTGCACCATCATGCACCTCATATAGAAGTAGCTTCACATGATGAGTGGAAAAATTCACTAGGTTTTTTCCATCTTGGTTTAGACTATTCAGAGACTAAAAATGTTGAAGAAGATGCTGGAGAAAATAGAGATGCTTAGGGTGATTTTACCTTGGTAGAGGATGAGGTGTCATGTAAGGGGGATCCCTCCTCTAGTTCTAAATTGCCTGAACTATCATATCCAGACTCATATAGAGATAGTGATGGTGATGACCATAGTATTCCACCAGAGCATGGTGTACCTACTATCTCATTTGGAGTTGGGATATATCCTAATGGATCCTTAGTTAAGCAGATTGACCAATCAAGTGAGATTCATGATTTTACCTTAGATGTACATACCAAATCATAATCTGTAGAGGCTGCTTTACCTAGTGTTGAGAGAGTTTTTTCCCCAGTTCCTTTAGATTTTGTATCCATAGTATATTTATAATATTTCAGAGAAAGACTTATTTTATATTTCAGTGTAATTTTGAGTTATTAGAAACCTCCTATTGTTGCATCTACATCTAGTGCTCCACCTTCCTCAGCTTTAGTTGATGCTGATTTGATCTAGTCTATATTCAAATAGTATCTCCATGTTTTTATAGGTGATGTTCATTCATCTCATCAAGATTAATTGAGGTGGATTCTGTAGAATGGGTTTTACTTTTTCAATCTTATGAAGCCTTTTCTATATGTATCCAATACTCTAGTGGATTCTGGCTGGAATTCAAAAGTGAAATAGTAAAGTAGACTCTAAAGTCTGCACTGCTACAGTGCTTAGAGATGCTACAGGGGCGCATTTCCCCTTACAACCCCCAACGAGCTCACCACGGAGCTCGACCCGCGATAGTTGCGGGCCACAAGCATTCAGCCTAACTGAATCAGGCTACAACAATCCAACAATCTCCCTTGTTGCATCCCTTTATGAGAAGGAGGTTAAGAGTGCCCTTTTTTCTCTAAATCTTGAGAGTGTGGCTGGTCTTTATGGGTTCACAAATAAATTCTTTATGTTCTACGGGGACATAGTTCGTGATGAGATCCTTAACTCTATGAGGGAGTTCTTTAACCATTCCTCAATACCCTATGGAATCAACTCCAATTTTATTTCCCTAATCCTAAAGAAGGAAAATGCTACGGATGTAAAGGATTTCAGTCCTATTGATATTGGGAATACCTTTCCAAAAAACATTAGCAAAATTATTTCTATGAGGTTAGGTCCTATTACTTGTGGGTTTATCTCTTCAAATCAGTTTGGCTTTATCCCTGGTAGGAATATTCATAACTACATCTAAATGTGTTAACATCATGAAATGGAAGTTTAAACCTGGGAAATTTTCTTTAAATCTTGATATCTCAAAGGAATTTGATATAATAAACTGAAGTTTTATTTTTGAAATGCTCAGAAGGTTTGGACACCCCCTACACCCCCATGCCCCCCTTGGACAACCCCCTTGCACCTCCCTTGAACACCCCCATGCCCCTGGATATCCCCCTTGCACCCCCACTAGACAACCCCCTTGCACCCCCACTGGACACCCCCTCCCCCCTAGACACCCCCTGGACACCCCTCCGGGACAACCCCCCTGGACACCCCCTTGCACCCCCTGGACAACCCCCCTTTCACCCCCACTAGGAAATCTCTCCCCTAGACACCCCTGGAAACCCCTCCTAAAAAACCCCCTTGGACACCCCCTGGACACCCCCCTGGACACCCCCTCCTAGACACCCCACCTTCACCCTCCCCCCTGTCCTACAGACCTCCCCAGATAGCCCTTGGACACCCCCCTGGACAGCCCCCCTAGACACCCCACCTGCACCCTTCCCCCTGCCCTACAGACCCCCTGAACCCCCCCAGACATCCCTTGGACACCCCCTTGGATAGCCCCTCCTAGACACCCCACCCCCACCCGCACCCTCCCCCATGCCCCCCAGACCCCCCGACACCCCCCAGACAGCCCTAGGACACCCCACCTGGACAAACCCTCCTAGACACCTCACATGTACCCTGCCCTACAGACCCCCCTGGACAACCCTTGGAAACCCCTCTGGACAACCCCTCCTAGACACCCCACCCGCACCTTTCCCCCTGCCCTGCAGACCCCCCTGGCACCCCCCGGACAGCCCTTGGACACCCCCTGGACACCCCCTCCTAGACACCCCACCTGCACCCTCCCCCTACCCTGAAGACCCCCCGACACCCCCTGGACAACCCCTCCTAGACACCCCACCTGCACCCTGCCCCTGCCCTGCAGACCCCCCCGTACAACCCTTGGACACCCCCTAGACAGCCCCTCCTAAACACCCCACCTGCACCCTCCCCCCTACCTTGTAGACCCCCTGCACCCCCAAGCTTCTAGCCACTACACAATAGCCTTCCTGTTTTCCCGGTATAACCAAAATTTCATTCAAGATAGTTAATATATTAACCAATATAACGAAACAAATATGAACCACCTCAATGGATTCAGTATCCCAAAGACTCCATCTGGTAGTCTAAATTGATTCATGTAACCCAATATATTCACATTGTTTAGACTCTATCTGGTAGTCTAACAAAAAATACCTCTGATGATCCTAATTTTTTTTCCTTATGTACCACTTTTTGGAACTGATATAAAACCATGTATTTTATCCTAGAAGAAACCGGTGAGAAAAAAATATAGTTTTTAAACCATCACTTATAGGGTCTGACATAGAACTTCCTTTTTCCCTGTATAGATTGAATGTTAATCTTTTTAAGTCCCTAATGTTTTTAGATGATATCTCTTCTAATGTTTGTGATTCTATTGAGGCTGTTATGGGGTTTAAAAAGGGGTCTCTTTCTCTTTGTTATCTGGGAGTTCCCCTCATCACTTCCAAGCTTAGAGCTTCTGATTGTGTGGTCTTGGAAGAGAAAATTGTTCAAAGATTTAAAGTTTGAACTAATAACTCTCTGTCCTATGCTGGGAGGTTACATATTGTTCAATATGTTCTTTTTAGTATGCAATATTATTTGTGTTATCACTTCATTTTACCCAAGTGAGTGGTCAAATCGATTGAAGCCACCCTTAGGAATTTTCTTTGGAAAGGTCCTTCGCTGGCTTCCTCTGGGGGTGGCCTGTTATTTTTTCTGTGCTAGAGGTGTGGTTTGGATGGGGGCTGAAGTACTAGTTTTATAGGCTGGTTGTTTTGGATGTATGTAGTGGCAGTGGTTTTCTGGTGGATGGGTTGTTGATTTGTTGTGGAGTTGGGTGCGGGCTGGTGGTGTGTAGGGGCTGGGGTTTTTGGATGATGTGGTTGGAGTTTGTGGCTGGTTTGGGCTGGAGTGGCTGGTGTGGGTTGGAATGTTGGGGGAAGGGGGCTGGTTCAGGTTGGAATAGGTGGTATGGGGTTGTTTTGTCGGTGGAAGGGGGTTGGTGCGGGTTGGAATGTAGGAGGATGGGGGCTGGTGCGGTGGCTAGTGTGGGATGGAGTGGCAGGTGCGGGCGGGAAGGCGGGTGGAAGGGGGATAGCAGGGGGCTGGCGTAGGATGGAATAGGTGGAAGGGGGCTGGTGTGGGCTAGATTGAAGGTGTATGGGGGATGTTAAGCAAGTTGCAGGGACTGGTGTGGGCTGGGATGTAGGAGGTCGGGGGCTGGTGAGGGATGGAACTAGTGGCTGGGGCTGTTTTGCAGGTGGCATAAGGCTGGCATGAGTGTTTTGCAGGAGGCTGGGGGGTGGGGGCTGGTGTGGTGGCTGGTGTGGGATGGATTGTAGGTGGATGGGGAGTGACTGCGGCGTGTTGTCCCAGTCCAGCGACATCCGCGGGGTAGCATCTTCTGGCTAAGAGTGAAGGGAGCGGGAGGAGGCGGGGCAATATTCCGGTCATCGCCCCCCCGGCAGAAATTGTGATTAGTCAGTCTCAACATTGATCATAAGGCTCATGGAATACTATCACAGAGTTGATCATTCATTATATACCCCATTTTTGTAGAAATCTCCAACTACACTATAGGAGGTGTGTGTTGTTTACTGTTCTCATACAGAAAAAAAGATAATGTAGAAGTATTTTCTTTACAAGGGTCAAAACACTCATCAGATCATCAGGATCATAAAAATATAAAACTCTCAAGGAAACTTTTAAAAATAAAAATATATTTATAAAAGTATTATAAAGTCTTCTTATTGTCCAACATTTACTATGATGTCCCTTGAGCACTTAGATGGTCCTTGTAGAATACAAGTAGAAAGCTTCACCCTCATCTCCAATGTCGTTTACAGGTGACTAAATATTTTCATGAGAGACTCAATCCAGAGATTTTAAACCTGAGGACCTACCTCCCCATTAAATAGGGGTGAGTAATGTATCTAAAACTCTATCTAGGCATCATACATCGAATTCCAACAAGACTGCGAATCGCCGCGGGGTGTCATCCTAGAGCAAGGCCAAATCACGACATTACTGCTGTGTAACCGTGGCATGACTGCGGCTTGACCATGGCGTGATAGTGGCGTGACTGCATCATGAACGTGGTGTGACCGTGGTGTGACCATGATGTGTTGTCCTGGTCCAACGACATCTGCAGGGCAACATCTTCTGGCTAGGAGCGATGGAAGTAGGAGGAGGCGTGGCAACATTCCGGCCATCGCCCTGCCGACAAAAATTGTGATTAGTCAGCCTCAACATTGATCACAAGACTCATGGAATACTATCATAGAGCTGATCATCCATCAGATTCCCCATTTTTTTTTTGAAATATCCAACTACACTATATGAGGTGTGTGTTGTTTATTGTTCTCACAAAAAAAAAAAGATAATGTAGAAGCATTTTCTCTACAAGGGTCAAAACCCTCATCTTATCATCAGGATCATAAAAATATCAAACTCTGAAGGAAACTTTTCCAAATAAAAATATCATTATAAAAGTATTATCAAGTCTTCTTATTGTCCAACATTTACTATGATGTCCCTCTAGCACTTAGATGGTCCTTGTAGAATACAAGTAACAATATTCACCCTCATCTCCAATGTTGTCTGCATGTGACTAAATATTTTCATGAGAGACTCAATACAGAGATTTTCTACCTGAGGGCCTCCCTACCCATTAATTATGGGTTGGTAATGTATCTAAAACTCTATATAGGTCTCATGCATTGAATTCCTATAGAACTGTTAACCTCCGCGGGGTGTTGTCCTCGAGGAGGGCCAAATCACAGCATTTCCACGGCGTGACCATGGCGTGACAGCGGCTTGACCATGGAGTGACTGTGGCATGACTACATCCTGACCACAGTGTGACCACATCATGTTGGCCTGGTCCAGCAACATCCGTAGGGAAGCATCTTACAGCCAAGAGTGAAGGGAGTAGGAGGAGGCGTGTCAACATTCTGGACGTCACCCCGCCGGTAGAAATTGTGATTAGTTAGTCTCAACATTGATCACAAGACTCATGGAATACTATCACAGATATGATCATTCATAAAATTCAAATTTTTTGTAGAAATATCCAACTATACTATACAAGGTGTGTGTTTTTTACTGTTCTCATACAGAAAAAAAGATAAAGTAGAATCATTTTCTATACAAGGGTCAAAACACTCATCAGATCATCGGGATCATAAAAATATCAAACTCTGAAGGGCACTTTTCCAAATACAAATATCATTATAAAAGTTTTCCCAAGTCTTCTTATTGTCTAAAATTTACTATGATGTCCCTAGAGTACTTAGATGGTCCTCGTAGAATACAAGTAGCAAGCTTCACCCTCATCTCCAATGTTGTCTATAGGTGACTAAATATTTTCAAGAGGGACTCAATCCAGAGATTTTCTACCCAAGGGCCTCCCTCTACATTAACTATGGGTGGGTAATGTATCTAAAACTCTATATAGGTATCATACATTGAATTTTGACAGGACTACCAACCGTCCCAGGGTGTCATCCTAGAGTAGGGCCAAATCACGACATTACCACGGCGTGACTGCAGCTTGACCGCGGCTTGACTGCGGTGTGACCATGGTGTGACCACGGCATGACAGTGGTGTGAACGCGGCATGACCGCGACATGACCATAGCATGACTACGACATGTTGGCCCGGTCCAATGACATCCTCGGGGAAACATCTTCTGGCCAGGAGTGAAGGAAGCGGGAGGAGGCGGTGCAACATTCCGGCCATCACCCCACCGGTAGAAATTGTGATTAGTCAATCTCAACATTAATCACAAGACTCATAGAATACTATCACACATCTGATCATCCATCAAATTACCTATTTTTGTAGAAATATCCAACTACAATATATGAGGTGTGTGTTTTTTACTGTTCTCACACTGAGAAAAAAAAGATGACGCAAAAACATTTTCTCTACAAGGGTCAAAACACTCATTAGATCATCGGGATCATAAAAATATAAAAATTTGAAGGACACATTTCCAAATACAAATATCATTATAAAAGTATTCCCAAGTCTTATTATTTTCCAACATTTACTATGATTTCCCTCAATCACTTAGATGGTCCTTGTATAATACAAGTAGCAAGCTTCACCCTTATCTCCAATGTTGTCTACAGGTGACTAAATATTTTCATGAGAGAATCAATCCAGAGATTTTCTACCTGAGGGCCTCCCTCCCCATTAACTATGGGTGGGTAATGTATCTAAAATTCTATCTAGGTATCATACATCAAATTCATACAGGACTGCGAACCGTCGTGGGGTGTCGTCCTAGAGTAGGGCCAAATCATGATATTACCGCGGCGTGACTGCGACATGACCATGACTTGACGACGACATGACGATGGCGTGACCACAGCATGACGGTGGCGTGACTGAGGCGTGACCATGGCGTGACCGGGGCATGACCGCAGCGTGACCACGACGTGACCGTGGCGTGACCATGGCGTGTTGACTCGGTCTAGCGACATCCGCAGAGCAATATCTTCCGCCCAGGAGTGAAGGGAGCGGGAGGAGGTGGGGAAACATTCCGGCCATCTCCCCGCTGACAGAAATTGTGATTAATGAGTCTCAACATTGATCACAAGACTCATGGAATACTATCACAGAGCTGATCATCCATTAGATTCCCCATTTTTGTAGAAATATCCAACTACACTATATGAGGTGTGTGTTGTTTACTATTCTCATATATAAAAAAAAGATAATGAAAAATCATTTTCTCTACAAGGGTTAAAACACTCATCAGATCATCAGGATCATAAAAATATCAAACTCTAAAGGACACTTTTACAAATACAAATATCATTATAAAAGTATTTTCAATTCTTCTTATTGTCCAACATTTACTATTATGTGCCTTGAGCACTTAGATGGTCCTTGTAGAATACAAGTAGCAAGCTTCACACTCATCTTCGATGTTGTCTACAGGTGACTAAATATTTTCATGAGAGACTCAATACAGAGATTTGTTACCTGAGGGCCTCCCTACCCATTAACTATGGGTGGTTAATATATCTAAAACTCTATCTAGGTATCATACATTGAATTTTGATAGGACTGCGAACCACTATGGGGTGACGTCCTAGAGTAGGTCCAAATCATGCATTACCCCGGCGTGACCGCAACATGAATGTGTTGTGACTGCGGTGTGACTGCGGCGTGACCGCATCATGACCGCGGTGTGTTGGACCAGTCCAACAGCATCCGCGAGGCATCATCTTCTAGCTAGGAGTGAAGGGAGCGGGAGGAGGTATGGTAACATTCCGGTCATTTCCCCGCTGATAGAAATTGTGATTAGTCAGTCTCAACATTGATCACAAGTCTCATGGAATATTATCACAAAGCTGTTCATCCATCAAATTCCCCATTTTTGTATAAATCTCCAACTACACTATATGAGGTGTGTGTTGTTTACTGTTATCACATAGAAAAAAAGATAATGTAGAAGAATTTTATCTACAAGGGTCAAAACACTCATCAGATCATCAGGATCATTAAAATATCAAAATCTGAAGGACACTTTTCCAAATAAAAATATCATTATAAAAGTATTCTCAAGTATTATTATTTCCCAACATTTACTATGATGTTCCTCAAGCACTTAGATGGTCCTTGAAGAATACAAGTACCAGACTTCACCCTCATCTCCAATGTTTTCTACAGGTGACTAAATATTTTCATGAGAGACTCAATCCCGAGATTTTCTACCTGAGGGACTCCATACCCATTAACTATGGGTGAACAATGTATATAAAACTCTATCTAGATATCATACATCGAATTCTGACAGGACTGCGAACTGTTGTGGGGTGTCGTCCTAGAGCAGGTCCAAATCACGACATTATCGTGGTGTGACCATGATGTGACCATGGCGTGACCGCGGTGTGAGTGCAGCATGACCGAGGAGTGTTGGATCAGTCCATCGACATCTGTAGGGTAGCATCTTCTGACTAGGAGTGAAGGGAGCGGGAGGAGGCAGGGAAAATTTTTGGCTATCGCCCCGCCAGCAGAAATTGTGATTAGTCAGTCTCAACATTGGTCACAAGACTCATGGAATACTATCACAAAGATGGTCATTCATCAGATTCCCCATTTTTGTAGAAATATCCAACAACACTATATGAGTTTTGTGTTGTTTACTGTTCTCACAAAAAAAAAGTTAATTTAGAAGAATTTTCTCTACAAGGTTCAAAACACTCATTAGATCATCGGTATCATAAAAATATCAAACTCTAAAGGAAACTTTTCAAAATAAAAATATCATTATAAAAGTATTATCATGCCTTCTTATTGTCCAACATTTACTATGATGTCCCTCAAGCACATAGATGGTCCTTGTAGAATACAAGTAGAAAGCTTCAACCTCATCTCCAATGTTGTCTACAAGTGACTAAATATTTTCATGAGAGACTCAATCCAGATATTTTCTACCCGAGGGCCTCCCTCACCATTAACTATGGGTGGGTAATGTATCTAAATCTCTATCTAGGTATAATACGTTGAATTCCGATAGGACTGCGAACTGCCACGGGGTGTCATCCTGGAGCAGGGCCAAATCATGGCATTACCGCAGTGTGACTGCGGATTGACCATGGTGTGACCGTGGTGTGACTGAATCATGACTGAGGCGTGTTGACCTGGTCCAGCGACATCCGCGGGGTAGCATCTTCCAGCCAGGATCGAAGGGAGCGGGAGGAGGCGTGGAAACATTCCGGCCATTGCCCTGCCTGAAGAAACTATGATTAGTCAGTATAAACATTGATCACATGACTCATGGAATGCTATCACAGAGCTGATCATCCATCAGATTCCCTATTGTTGTATAAAGCTCCAACTACACTATATGAGGTGTGTGTTTTTTAATATTCTCACAAAAAAAGATAATGTAAAATAATTTTCTCAACAAGGGTCAAAACACTCATCAGATCATCGGGATCATAAAAATATCAAACTCTGAAGGACACTTTTATAAATAAAAATATCATTATAAAAGTATTCTAAAGTCTTCTTATTGTCCAACATTTACTATGAAGTCCCTCGAGCACTTAGATGGTCCTTGTAGAATACAAGTAGAAAGCTTCAACCTCATCTCCAATGTAGTCTACAGGTGACTAAATATCTTCATAAGAGACTCTATCAAGAGATTTTATACCTGAGGGACTCCCTCTCTATTAACTATGGGTGGGTAATGAATATAAAAATCTATCTAGGTATCATACATCAAATTCTGATAGGACCGCGAACCGCTATGGGGTGTCGTCATGGAATAGGGACAAATCACGGAATTACCGCAGCGTGACCATGGTGTGACCACGACATGACCGCGGTGAGACTTCAGGGTGACCATAGAATGATCGTGACGTGTTTTCCTGGTCCAAAAACATCTTTGGGGCAACATCTTCCATCTAGGAGTGAAGGGAGCAGGAGGAGGTGGGGCAACATTCCGGTCGTCACCCCGCCAGTAGAAATTGTGATTAGTCAGTCTCAACATTGATCACAAGGCTCATGGAATACTATCACAGGGCTTATCATCAATCAAATTCCCCATTGTTGTAGAAATATCCAACTACACTATATGAGGTGTGTGTTGTTTAGTATTCTCATACAGAAAAAAAAAGATAACGTAGAAGCATTTTCTCTATAAGGGTCAAAACACTCATCAGATCATCAGGATCATAAAAATATAAAACTTTGAAGTACACTTTTAAAAATAAAAATATCATTATAAAAGTATTCTCAAGTCTTGTTATTATCCAACATTTACTATGATGTCCCTAGAGCACTTATATGGTCCTTGTAGAATACAAGTAGTAAGCTTCACCCTCATCTCCAATGTTGTCTACAGGTGAATAAATATTTTCATGGGAGACTCAATCCAGAGATTTTCTACCTAAGGGCCTCCCTCCCCATTAACTATGGGTGGGTAACGTATCTAAAACTCTATCTAGGTATCATACATTGAATTCTGACAGGACTACGAACAACCACAGGGTGTCGTCCTGGAGCATGGACAAATCACGACATTATCACGGCGTGACCATTTCTTGACCACAGTGTGACCGTGGCATGACCGCGGCGTGACTGCATCATGACCGCGGCGTGACCACGGCATGACCACGGCATGTTGTCCTAGTCTAGTGAAATCTGTGGGTTAGCATCTTCTACCTATGAGTGAAGGGTGCGGGAGGAGGCGGGGCAACATTTCAGCCATCGCCCCGCCGACAGAAATTGTGATTAGTCAGTCTCAACATTGATCACAAGAGTCATGGAATGCTATAACAGAGCTGATCATCCATCAGATTACCCATTTTTGTAGAAATCTCTAACTACACTATATGAGGTGTTTATTGTTTACTGTTCTCACACATAAAAAAAGATAATGTAGAATCATTTTCTCTACAAGGGTCAAAACACTCAACAGATCATCGGGATCATAAAAATATAGAACTCTGAATGATTCTCTTACAAATAAAAATATCATTATAAAATTATTCTCAAGTATTATTATTGTAAAACATTTACTATGATTTCCCTCGAACACTTAGATGGTCCTTGTAGAATACAATTAGAAAGATTCACCCTCATCACTTATGTTGTCTACAGGTGACTAAATATTTTCATGAGAGACTGAATCCAGATATTTGATACTTGAGGGCCTCCCTCCTCATTAACTATGGGTGGGTAATGTATCTAAAACTATATCTAGGTATCATACATCAAATTTTGATAGGACTATGAACCTCCATGGGGTGTCATCCTAGAGCAGGGCCAAATCACAGCATTACCGCAGCGTGACCGCTGCGTGACCGCGGCGTGAACTCGGAGTGAATGCGGCGAGACCGTAGTGTGACTGAGGCATGACCACGGTGTGTTGGACCAGTTCAGCGACATCCGTGGGGAACCATTTCTTATCTAGGAGTGAAGGGAGAAGGAGGAGGCATGGTAACATTCCAGCCATCGCCCTGCCGATAGAAATTGTGATTAGTCAGCCTCAACATTGATCACAAGACACACAGAATACTATCACAGAGCTTATCATCCATTAGATTCCCCATTGTTTTTGAAATCTCCAACTACACTATATGAGGTGTGTGTTGTTTAATGTTCTCACACAGAAAAAAAAGATAATGTAGAAGCATTTTCTCTATAAGGGTCAAAACACTCATCAGATCATCGGGATCATAAAAATCTTAAACTATAAAGGAAAATTTTCCAAATACAAATATCATTATAAAATTATTCTCAAGTCTTCTTATTGTCCAAAATTTACTATGATGTACCTTGAGCACTTATATGGTCCTTGTATAATACAAGTATCAAGGTTCAACCTCATCTCCAATGTTGTCTATAGGTGACTAAATATTTTCATGAGAGACTCAATCCAGATATTTTCTACCTGAGGGCCTCCCTAACCATTAAATATAGGTGGGTAATGTATCTAAAACTCTATCTAGGTATCGTACATCAAATTTTTATAGGAATGTGAATCTCTGCGGGGTGTCGTCCTGGAGAAGGGCCAAATCAGAGCATTACCGCGGTGTGATCGCGACATGACCTTGATGTGACCCTACGTGATCGCGGTGTGACCATGGCATGACCCTGCGTGACCACGGCGTGACTGTGGCGTGATAATGGAATAATCACGATGAGTTGGCCTGGTACAGAGACATCCGTGGGGAATCATCTTCTGGCCATGAGCGAAGGGAGCAGGAGGAGGCAGGGCAACATTCTGGCTATCACCCTGCCGACAAAAATTGTGATTAGTCAGTCTCAACATTGATCACAAGACTCATGGAATACTATGAAAGAGCTGATCAATCCATCAGATTCCTCATTGTTGTAAAAAGATCCAAATACACTATATGAGGTGTGTGTTTTTTACTGTTCTCATACAGAAAAAAAGATAATGTAGAATCATTTTCTCAGCAAGGGTCAGAACTCTCATTAGATCATCGGGATCCTAAACATATCAAACTATGAAGGAAACTTTTCCAAATAAAAATATCATTATAAAAGTATTATCAAGTATTCTTATTGTATAACATTTACTATGATGTCCCTCGATCACTTAGATGGTCCTTGTAGAATATAAGTACCAAGCTTCACCCTCATCTCCAATGTTGTCTACAGGTGACTAAATATTTTCATGAGAGACTCAATCCAGAGATTTTCTACCGGAGGGCCTCCCTACCCATTAAATATGGGTGTGTAATGTATCTAAAACTCAATCCAGGTATCATACATCGAATTCCAATAGGACTGTGAACCACCATGGGGTGTCGTCCTGGAGTAGGGCCAAATCACAGCATTGCCGCGGTGTGACCGCGACATGACTGCAGCTTGACCACTGCGTGACAACAGCATGACGGCGGCGTGAACCCGGTGTGACCGCGGTGTTACTGCGGTGTGACCTTTGCATGTTGTCCCGGTCCAGCGACATCTGCGAGGTAGCATCTTTTGGCCCTGAGCGAAGGGAGCGGGAGGAGGCGGGGAAACATTCCGGAAGTCGCCCCGTCGGTAGGAATTTTGATTAGTCAGTCTCAACCTTGATCACAAGACTCATGGAATACTATCAAAGATCTGATCATCCATCAGATTCCCCATTGTTGTAGAAAGATCCAACTACACTATATGAGGTGTGTGTTGTTTACTGTTCTCACAAAAAAAAGATAACGTAGAATAATTTTCTCTACAAGGGTCAAAACACTCATCGGATCATCGAGATCATAAAAATATCAAACTATGAAGGACACTTTTCCAAATAAAAATATCATTATAAATGTATTCTCAAGTATTCTTATTGTCCAAAATTTACTATGATGTCCCTCGAGCACTTAGATGGTCCTTGTAAAATACAAGTAGCAAGCTTCAGCCTCATCTTCAATGTTGTCTACAAGTGACTAAATATTTTCATGAGACTCAATCATGAGATTTCCTACCTGAGGGCCTCCATCCCCATTAACAATGGGTGGGTAATGTATCTAAAACTCTATCTAGGTATCATACATCAAATTCTAATAAGACTGCGAACCGCTGTAGGGTGTCATCTTGGAGCAGGACCAAATCATGGCATTACCGCGACATGACCACGGTGTGACCACGGGGTGACCGCGGTGTGACCGCGGAGTGACCGCAGCGTGAATGCGGCTTGACCGCGGGGTGACCATAGTGTGACTGCAGTGTGACCACGCCGTGTTGTCCTGGTGCAGCGACATCCACGGGGAAACATCTTCCGGTCAGGAGTGAAGGGAGCAGGAGGAGGTGGGGCAACATTCCGGCCATCGCTCCGCCGACAGAAATTTTGATTAGTCAGTCTCAACATTGATCACAAGACTAATGGAATACTATCATAGATATAATCATCCATAAGATTCCAAATTTTTGTAGAAATATCCAACTACACTATATGAGGTGTGTGTTTTTACTGTTCTCACATAGAAAAAAAAGAGAATGTAGAAGCATTTTCTCTACAAGGGTCAAAACACTCATCAGATCATCAGGATCATAAAAATATCAAACTATGAAGGACACTTTTCCAAATAAAAATATCATTATAAAAGTATTATCAAGTATTCTTATTGTCCAACATATACTAGGATGTACCTCGAGCACTTAGATGTTCCTTGTAGAATACAAGTAACAAGCTTCACCCACATCTCCAATGTTGTCTACAGGTGACTAAATATTTTCATGAGATACTCAATCCATAGATTTTCTACCTAAGGGAATACCTACCCATTAACTATGGGTAGGTAATGTATATAAAACTCTATCTAGGTATCATACATTGAATTCTGAAAGGACTGCGAACCGCCACAGGGTGTCTTCCTGGAGCAGGTCCAAATCACGACATTACCGCTAAGTGACCACAGCGTGACCATGACTTGATCGTGGCTTGATCGCGACTTAACTGCGGTGTGACTCCGACGTGACCATGGAGTGACCACGACGTGATTACAACGTGACCGAGGCATGACCATGGTGTGACCATGGTGTGTTGACCCGATCCAGTGATATCCGCGGGGCATCATCTTCTGGCCAGGAGTGAAGGGAGCGGGAGGAGGCGGGGCAATATTCCAGCCATCGCCCTGCCGGTAGAAATTGTGATTAGTCAGTCTCAGCATTGATGAAAAGACTCATGGAATACTATCAAAGAGCTAACCATCCATCAGATTCCCCATTTTTATAGAATGCTTTAACTACACTATATGAGGTGTGTTTTGTTTACTATTATCACACAAAAATAAAGATAATGTAGAATCATTTTCTCTACAAGGGTCAAAACACTCATCAAATCATCTGGATCATAAAAATATCAAACTCTAAAGGACAAGGACAAGTACAAAACAGAAAACCATTTATAAATGGTTTCATCAACTCTGTTGAGAATGTTAATTAATCATATTTTAGTAGAAAATATTTTATTCTTATTTTTATTAATCATGTTATATAATTTCATATGCAATTAATGAATCCCTAGAATGGAAAAATTAGGATAGGACTCCACTCTTATAGAACATGGAACCAATTGGTCATGGCATGAAGTGGGGAGGACTAGTGATCATATAGCGTTTTTAAGTATTATTGAAATTTTATTCTACTTACCAAGGTCTATACTAGATATCAAAATTTTGATTACTCTTTATACAGGATTCCAAATAAATCCTATGTAGTTGTCCTTCACATTATAGAAAATGATCTTATGTTATAAAAAAATACTCTTGATTCGGGATTGTGGTATGATAAAGATATATATTTTATATTCGTTATTTTAAAAAGTGGTACTTGGTAGTTGAAACTACTGATTGAGAGTCAAATTATGTAGGTGCATTACTTATCAATGGTATATACATTTATTGGAACTCTTATTATAAAACTTCAGTCACCTTGAGAACAATAGAATTTGGGTATGTTTTAACATCTTAGGATGCAAGAAAAATCTTATGGGAGAATTCATATATATAAAAACTTAGATGTGCATCGAGGCCAGGCAAACACCCCAAACAGTGTTAAGATGAAGCTTATGGTGGGGAGCACCATAAGCCTGACAGGTGTTAAAAAATGACACCATTAGTGTTTTTAGATATATAGGCTTGGGTAAACACCCAAAGGGGTGGCCAAGAGGCCAGTCAAACACCCGAAATGGGTTTCTCCATATGATAAGGTCACAACGAACATGATTGAACAAATCAACTATTTAATATATTATAACAAGGGATCGTCAGAAGGTTGTAGTGAGTGGAACAATGATGAAACATCTAAAGGGAAATGAAATGATGGAAAATAATCATACACCCTAAACAAACCATTTACAAATTCATTCACTTCACCTAAACATGGAAATTTCATTTATAATATTCAAAGGGTGAAAAGAAAAGTGTCATGGTCAAGACATATGCCTAATCAGGAAATTTCATTTGATCTAAACGAGTATGATAATCCAATTTATATTATTCAAAGAAAACAAAAACTAACATGCCACAAAAAAAACACCAACAAGAGACATATGGAAAACTCAAACCAAATCTAAACAAGATACAAATAAACATCACTATTATTTGGTTTAGAAGATAGAGCACCTTCGTTGGAGGGGTTTTATTATAAAATCATGGCATTGATTTATCACACAATTCATTTAATTATATTTAACATTTATTCTAAAAATAATTTAGCAAAATAAAATGCAATAAGTTAAGAAACTAGATCAACATAGCTATCACTGTGAGTTTTCGCAGACAGCGCACCTCTGTTGGATGGGTTTTATTATAAAAACATGACGTTATTTATCAAATGAAACAATTATATTAAAGAAAAATTATTCAAGATATGAAATTCAATATAATTAAGCATAATTAAGAAAGAATCTAAATTTAATTTAAAGCATTCTTGAATTAAAGAGGCTAGGAGAGGGACCCTACCTCAAGGTGGAACCAAGCCATCCACTTCGGCTCTTGGAGATTTCTAACTAAAAGATGCTACTCCCCCACTGGGTATACACACCTTCACACACATGCAAGGACACCTAGCCCCTATTCATACACCCGCATGGCCATGAGCACGTTCAAGGGAATCCTTGCATATATGATTATATGCATATACCAGTCTCCACTCACCTGCGTATGCATATATATATATATATATATATATATATACATGGGAGCACATAGACCCATACATGCATAATCACTGCCATGGGTGACTATACACGTAGCGGGGGAACCCACATACATGTACTTACTTACCTATGAACACACAGGTGAGTCACCAATGACTTGGTGACTTGAAACCAATGAGTAGGGATCAACACACTACACAAAAGATATTAGAAACCTTAAAACACATAAAGGACGCTAAATAACCAGTGAGAAACCAACCAAAAACATTAAAGTCTTACCTCGATTGGAAGCAGAGAACCAAATCCACCCAAACCAACATGAAATAATCCAACTCCCTACCGAAACCATAACATGGAGTCAAAAACACCAAAATCCCCAAATACATGAGGTGCGAGACAAGTAGTAACCAAAAAATATTACCTCAGATCAAAGCCGATGGACTGAATCAATCTGAACCACTTCTGGACCCTTCATAGAATATAACTACTCTTTGTCCATATAAATAAGTAAAAGACCTAAGTGGCCAATGCGATAAAGAAAATAAAATAAAAACTAAACTAAAACATACCTGTCTCCTGTGACTATACACGTCACCGCCCAACATATAAGAACCACAAAACCCCATGGGTCAAATAATGTTCCTACAACAAGGGGGAAATTATTCCATGATTCAAAATAATAATATCAAATAGTACATTACTATTAATTAATAATTACTCTTCCTATTAATGGTATATAATCAGTTTGTCTCAAGTTTCAACATAGTTTGATTTTGTTCGATACAAGTTTGTTTGGAACATTTCCATTAGATTTAGTTTGTCTTTTTTTTTTATATTATCTTGGATAATTTCATTCATTTGGGTTCTAGTCGATCATGAAATTAGTCTTATTCATGAAATTAATACCTAATATAGATTTTTTATGGGCACATAAATCACCAAAATACCCAAATTAAATTGGGTCAAATAAAGAGGGAAGAATAAACCAACCTCAAATCCCCTTAGACACCCCACCCCCGCCCCCCTGGACACCCCCACCCCCCTGGACAGCCCCCCCAATCCCCTGGAAAAACCCCACCCCCTGGACACCACCCCACCACCTGGACACCCCACCCCCCTGGACACCCCCACCCCCATGGACAACCCCCCACCCACATGGACACCCCCCACCCACCTGAACACCCCAACCCCCTTGGACATACCCCCAACCCCCTGGACAACCCCCACCCCCTAGACACCACCCCACCTGTAACGCCCGGACCCCAACTACCCAGAGTCATTGCATTATTGCGTAACATTGGTATCATCACAAATGATCAAGTCTCGAAAGACTGATTAGTTTAGTAGCCTTGGAAACACTAGATACATTCATAAGCCGTACATTACATCATAAAGTAAAACAAAATTACAACAACATCTTGTCTTTATATCCCCTCATACTATCCCTGTAGGTCATTCATAATATACTTCTTCACATCCTGGAAAAATTAAAACATTGGAAGGGGTGACCTCAGATGCTCAGTAAGGATAACAATATAGCGGAAGCTTTTATAAATAAACATAAACATTTAAGGCAATGTATAACTAAAACAAAATCCTTTTAAACATGAACTTCAACATAATATGGAAAAAGTAAAATGAGATAATGCCATTTACTTATTCACATGGATATTCTACTGGTCGAATAATCACATGCAGTATCAATAACCACTTTCATAATGATGGAATGCATAATGCCAGACCATCATAACCACATAGCCAAGACCTCGTTCCAAGACCAAAAATAATATTTTGTCAAGGCCTCGTGCCAAGACACTAGTTTGTCTCATGAGACCTACCGATGCATCAAGGATCTATATAAGGCTCCACCCGTCACTTATTAAGTCCAATTCATTCCTCATATGAACAGGTTTAAACATATCATAAACCATAACATAATTGTATCATATAAAACATGCATAAAGGAAACATAAGATTTCCACACTTCAATCACAAGATATCAATACAACACATTGATATAATAAAAACTTTATCAAAACCATTTTCAATACCAAAATAAAAGAAAAGTAAAACATGGTATTTATTTTTCTTTTAAAAAAAGTTATGGATTTTAGAGGAAGCCGAAACTCAAATAGTGCTCACGGAGGCGAAGAAGTCGTTGTCGCCGCATACGTACGACAAGAAAAAAATTCCTTTTTGTCTTTTAGTAAAATGATTCGTATAAAAAAGATTTCTTTTGAATAAACGTAAAAGTAAAAATGGTTTATACACCGTATAAAAGAAAGTAGTGTATAAAACAAAATATGCCTCAATGAAAGGAGATTGAGACGAAGTCCTTACCAAGATCATTTTTTTAAATAAAATAGATCTATTATGTTTAATAAATATAAGTACACATAAATAAAGTACAAATACAAGATAGTAAATAATAATATCATAACATAATTTGAAATTAGGAGATTAACCCAAAGAATGGAAATTGGGTTAAGAAATTCCCTTACCCCGTGTCTGACTTGACTTGATCGTTCTTTAATCTCCTAAATAATAAACTAGAGTTAATTTATATTTTCTTAAGAACCTTTTTCATGTTCATTATTCCATTTATATCACTTATTACCATGTTATGAACATTATGTAATTATTTAAGTTAATAACGGTCATTTTGTCGATCTTTGGTACTTGAGTAAAAAATAAACTTCTTATAATTACAAATTGTTCATGTAGTGAAATATCCATTATATCCAGAATTATATCATGATGTAGATATCATATATATCATATATATCCATAATATACTTTCATTTATAATATTACATAACATTTAGAGGTAAGAAATGAAATGCACCGTTCATGGAGACGGTAAGCCGTACGTATGCATGAACGCTACGTTCATTTCTATTTTGTATTTAATGGAATGAAGTTATAATTATATAAAGGAATAATATAATTCAAGTATAATATAATGTATAATACCATTTACCCCATCCTTTATACATCCCAAATATGGAATTAACGATTCAAATCACTTTGAGGGGGCGATAGTCCGCACTTCCTAAAATGAAAATATCGTGTTTACCCATAATGGAAATCTTAAAGGTATGCCATAAATGAGAAATAAAGAATCATAAGGCAAACATAAACATAATATATATATCATATATGAAAATAGTGTCATCAAAATGGCCACTATTAGAGGTGTTAAAAGAATATTGAACAATCATCGTTTCGTGAGTCAGTATTTCACCACCCACAGAAACAGTATGTTCTTTAACCATTAGACGAAGGTGTGTGTAAGTGTAAATAAAATCATTATCATAACAAAATCCTAGTATATTTTAGATACTGGTTTTTTTATAAAGGAAAGGAATAAAAAGAGTTTAGGGGGTTGGAGAAGCAAAATAAAACAAAAGAACATAAAAGAAGACATTACCTTAAAATCGGGTAACTCTTTTTGATTTGAGCCAAAGGCTTCCTTGGGAAGAATTCTGCCCAAAGTGAGGCTTCTAGGAGTAAGAGAGGGAATTTTAGAGAGTATTTGGGAAGAGTTTGGCCGAGCCAAAAGGCTTTTAAGGTGTGAGTAAGGTGGTAGTGGTGGGGGCCTTTTATAAGAGGAGAGGAGGGGCACTCTTGGAAACTCATGAAATGTTATATTATTATCAGATGATTTTCGGATTTCAAAGGTCCCACAATTATATATATCTAAGATAAGGTGATAAGGGTTCTAAATATACTCATCCAATAGGTTTTTGACAAGTGTAAGCCTTAGATTTTACATTTTCTTTTCATTTCATTTAAATCGTTAATTAATGAGGTAATCGCTGCATCATCATGGTGTCATACATAATTTAATTTATTTAATGTCTAAAAATTATAAAAAAAATATCATGATGTAGGAAATCTTTTTATATTTATAATTAATATTTATAGTAAAAAATACGACTTGTATAACCCCACTTAAAAATTGTTTTAGTAAAACAACTCATGTTTGTGACATTTTTAAAAAAGTTTTTAATGTCATTTTCCTACCAAAGTGGCTCCATGGGGTCCCCAAGTTGACCCATGGATTGTCTTGGTCGGCCATGACTCATCCAATAGGGGTAGGACAAGTGTAAAAGTATTTTCATATTTTTATAATATCATTTTACCTTAAATTTCACTAATTACCTTTAATCGTGATTAATTAAACTTAAAAGTTACTATTCACCAAAAATTATTTTAATCCCATTGAACCACATTTTACTTCCTAATGACAACCATGTATGTCGGATTTTTGAAAATAAAATCACAGAAGTGGTAATGTGTCATTTAAACGAAAAATCGTTTTTTTAACTACCACTTAGTGGTTTCACTATTCATAAAAAATTGAAGTTTTTCAGAACAATCCAAAAATTTCACCCTAAGCTATAATTGATATTCTGAATTCAAAAATGATGTATATTTTACAAAATTACAAACATATAAGTTGCATTAATTAATTTTATAACTAATTCCCGCTATTACAACAAATAGCGTGTTTTTAAGAAATAATATATATCAAAAGATTGACAATTGTTTATGTCTAATTTCAAAGTGAAATTAATTCTAATGAACAAAATTGGATAAAATGGTAAAAATATATTCTAATTATACTTTAAAACCACTCAATAGTATAATTTATCGCTATAAATTATTTTGATTAAAAAAGTTGTTTTTAAGTATTTTTCACTATTCATAAAAAATTTGAAGTTCTCAGAAAATTACAAAAAATTCAACTTAGGATAATTTTGATATTCCGAATATAGAAACGAAGTCCATTTGGGAAGATAAAATTTATAAAATTTCAAAAATTAGGTATTACTATTCATAACGGCTACTTTGATTGGTTGTGGTGTGTGTTAGAACTCGAAGTTGCGTACAACACACGCTACTGTATTATTCAAAGAGAAGTGTACCGTGGAAGCTTGGGGTGTTACATTCTCCCCTTCTTCAAATAATTTCGTCCTCGAAATTTAATATAATATCACTGTATAAAAAGACTCGGGTGATTCTTCATCATAAGTTCCTCGGGTTCCCACGTTGCCTCCTCCATCTTATGGTTTCTCCATAGAACTTTTACCAGACAAGTCGTCCGGTTTCTCAGCACTTGTTTTCTTATATCAAGAATCCTGACGGGCTCTTCGTAATAAGACAGATCAGGTTCCAGTTCTAATTCCTCATAGGTGAGCACATGCGTTGGGTCAGGCATGCATTTTTTCAACAGTGATACATGGAATACATCATGAACTTTGGAGAGACTTGGTGGCATTTCCAAATAGTAAGCTACAACCCCAATTCATTCTAGAATTTCGAAGGGTCCGATGTACCTGGGACTTAATTTACCCTTCTTACCGAAACATATAACTCCCTTCTATAGAGATACCTTCAAGAAAACATGATCTTCTACCTGAAATTCCAAATCCTTCCTTCGGTTGTCGGCATATCTCTTCTGCCTACTTTGAGCTGCTTTGATGTGGTTTTGGATTACTTTCACATTTTCCATCGTTTCCTCCACCAGTTCTGGGCCTACAAGTTTTCTTTCACCAACGTCATCCCAACAGGTTGGTGTGCGACATCTCTTTCTGTATAACGCTTCATATGGTGCCATCTGAATACTTGAATGGAAGCTATTTTTATAGGAAAATTCTACCAGAGGTAAATATTGATCCCATATTCCTTGAAAGTCAAGTGAGCATGATCTCAACATGTCTTCTAAGGTTTGAATAGTTCTTTCTGATTGTCCATCTGTTTGAGGGTGGTAAGCAGTGCTCAAACGGAGTTCAGTATCCAAGGCCTTCTGAAGACTTTTCCAGAATCTTAATGTAAAATGGGGATCACGATCTAAGACAATTGATAGGGGTACTCCATGAAGTCTCAAAAATTCATTAATATATAGTCTTGCTAGACGTTCAAGTGGTAGATCTTCCCTTATATCAAGAAAATGTTCTGACTTCGTGAGACGATCAACAATGACCCATATTGCGTCATTCCTTCTAGGAGTCTTTGGTAGTCCCATGACAAAATCCATCGTAATATTATCCCATTTCCACTCAGGTATGGGAAGAGGTTGCAATACTTCACCAGGCAGTTGCCTTCCAGCTTTCACTTGTTGACAAACCATACATCTTGACACAAAATCATCAATCTCCCTCTTCATGTTGTCCCACCAAAAATGTCCCTTTAAATCTCTATACATTTTGGTGCTCCCAGGGTGTATAGAGAAATTGGAACTGTGAGAATCATCCAACAATTCCCTCTTTAAATTAGGTATATCGGGAACACAAAGTCTCCTCCCAAATTTCAAAATTCCATCTTCATACACAAAGTCACTCAATCGCCCATCATTCACAGCTTTAATCTTCTTTTTCAACTCTTCATCATTGGCCTGAGAACACTTTATCCTTTCTAGTAAAGATGGTTTGGAAACCATTTGAATTTTTTTTGATGTTTCACCTTCCATGGTGATTCCCATATCCATCTTTACTAGATCCATGAAAATAGGGTCCCTTTCCACTCTCATCATGTTCAAAACTCCATGATCTTTTCTACTCAAAGCATCTGCAACCTTATTTTCCTTCCCTGGGTGGTAGTGTATCGTGCAATCATAATCCTTGAGTAGTTCAAGGCATCGACTTTGCCTCATGTTGAGTTCTTTTTGTGAGAAAATATATTTCAAACTCTTGTGATCGGTATATATATCACATTTTTCACCATATAGATAATGTCTCCATATCTTCAAGGAAAATATTAGAGCAGCTAACTCGAGATCATGAGTAGGATAGTTTTGCTCATGAATTTTTAGCTGTCGTGATGCATAGGTAATAACCCTATCATTCTGCATAAGGACACAACCAAGTCCTTTCATTGATGCATCACTATAAATAACGAACCCATCATTCCCTGATGGTAGAGTCAATATAGGAGCATTGACTAATATTCTCTTTAGTTCTTGAAAACATTATTCACACTCTTTTGTCCAGACAAATTTAACCCCTTTACGTGTGAGCTTCGTTAATGGGTTAGCCAATCAGGCAAAATTATGGACAAAACGTCGATAATAACCTGCCAAACCAATAAAGCTGCGTACCTCAGTTATACTCGTCGGTGGTGGCCATTCTTGGATTGCCTTGGTCTTAGAAGGATCAACGGAAATTCCATCCTTAGAGACAATATGGCCAAGAAAAGAAATCTCCTGAAGCCATAATTCACACTTGCTAAACTTCCCATATAATTCATGCCTTCTAAGAGTCTTCAAGATAATGCGCAAGTGATTTTCATGATCTTCGTAGCTTTTGGAGTATACCAAGATATCATCAATAAATACCACCACAAAATCATAAAGATATTCCTTGAAAACCCTATTCATTAGATCCATGAATACAGAGGGTGCATTAGTCAATCCAAAAGGCATTACTGTAAACTCGTAATGCCCGTACCTTGTTCGAAATGCTATCTTCGGAATGTCTTCCTTCTTCACACACAACTGATGGTATCCAGATTGATGGTCAATCTTTGAAAAGTACTGAGCTCCATGAAATTGGTCAAATAAATCACCAATGCGAGGTAGGGGATACTTGTTCTTTATTATTATAACATTGATCTCCCTGTAGTCAACGCACAACCTCATAGATCCATCTTTCTTCTTAACAAAAAGGACAGGGGCTCCCCATGGAGAAACACTAGGGTGAATAAAGACCTTATTACTCAATTCCTCTAGTTGTTTCTTTAGTTCAACTAATTCCACGGTGGCCATCCTATAAGGGGTCTTCGATATGGGCCTTGATCCAGGAATTAAATCAATGGAAAACTCAACTTCTCGTTCTGGAGGATGTCCATGTAAATATTTTGGAAACACATCTACATATTCTTTCACAATAGGTACATCCTCTATTTTAACATTCCTTTCCTCACCATTAGTCATTTCATTCTCTTCCTCCCTAATAATTGAATTTAGTTGAGCTACTGGGGGTGGATCTAAATAAGAATTAGGTGGTGACGATTCTGCTCTAAAAATAAGGTGTTCCTTATCACCATCATCAAAAATCGTAACCTCCTTCTTCTTATAATAAATCTTTGAATCATAGTCTGAAGGCCAATCCATACCGAGGATTATATCAAACTCAATCATAGGAATCACAATGAGATCAGAGGATAAAGAACAATTATGTGCTCTAATGGGGACTGATTCACAAAACTTTGTTGCAATAATACTTCCCTTAGGTGTTTTGACTGACAATTCTCTTGTTAAATCAAATCAGAAATATCTAATTTTCTTAGAAAACTGGGAAGATATGAAACAATGCGATGATCCAGAATCAAATAATTCATTTTCTAAACTTGAGGAAACCATTAAATTACCTTCCACCACGTCTTTCGGAGATTCAACCTCAGCAGTAGTGATATAATAAGCTTGGCCTTGATACCTTGGCCTCTTCTGAGGTAAGTTCCCCTGACGCTTAGGACATTCATTTGCATAATGTCCCATCTCTCTACAATTATAGCATTCCACATTGACAACAACTTTCTTTCCCTTGCAATCATGATCTTGGTGGCCTTTTTCACCACACTTGTAACAGACTCCCATTCCCTTCAAGCAAGTACTGGGGTGTTTCTTCCCACATTTACTGCAGGACTGATATTCAAATTTTCCCTTCTTCCCCTTATTTCCATTTCTAGATTGATCAGAAGATCTCTTCTTTTCTTTCTTTGCTTTAAAGTCATAAGACTTAGAGAATTCCTTTTCCATATTGATAGCACATGAGACAATATCTTCATACGACGAGAAGGTTTGTGAGAATAATGATCGACAGAGAAATAGTTTTAACCCATCAAATAAATGATCAATCTTACTTCTTGGGTTCCATATATAATCTACAGCATGCCTCGCTAACCTTGTAAAGTTAGCCTCATACTTTGCGACATTATCATCCTCCTTCTACCTCAGACTCAGAAATTTCCTTTCCATATCTGCTCGATGGTCATGTGGAAAGTATTTTTCTAAGAAAATTTCCTTAAACTCCCTCCATTCCATACTTGATACTTCTTCATCTTCCTTTGTGTTTTGAATCAGTGAACCCCATTGATCGACATCTCCAGTGAGGCGGTAGACTGCCATGAAAACCTTCTCCCTTTCGCTACTCCCCAAGGCGTGGAATATTTTCTCTAAGGAGTTTATCCATTACTCAGCTACTAATGGATTTGTACCCCCATTAAATGTTGGCGGTTTTTACCTCATGAAGCGGTCTAACATTGATCCTCCACGTTGCGGATCAGGGTGCTCCATACGAGTAAGGTTATTATTCATAACCTGAGTGAGTTGTCCCAGTATAGTGATAAGTTGATCAGCACTAGTTGTATCTCCAGCTCCACAATAATTATCTTGAGCAGGAGGGAAATCCCTACATGGAGTGCGTGCATTTATATGGTTTCCATTCCTCCCACTAGGCACCATTTCTAAACAATGGAATAAACTAGATTAGTTTATGAATCAAAATACATAATTCCCTACTTGTAAAACACTTAACATAAATTGAACAGTTTATGGATATAATCCATAATCATAAAAATGCTTTCTTTGAGGATGTATATACTTATAAACCCTTCAGAATGGTTTGTAATGAAAATGTGATTTATCCTAAGAATATCCCTCGGGAGTGTCGTAACCAAGAGTGCAGTAAGGCCCGTTGTCGTGCACCAGTTCCCGTTCGAGTCTATCTCAAAGAGGTGTTTTCATGTTTTACCCCTAGGTACATCTGTGCTAGAGCCGCCTCTACCTGCTCGTATCCAGACAGGGATGTATTGCTCAGAAAACTCACAAAATCTCTATAATACAAAAATTTTAGAAAGTTCTTCCATACTAATCCTCAAAGTCTATCTTCGGGCTATGTGCTCTAATCAGAGTTTATCTAAATCTAGATTCCAAGGTTAGTACTAAAATTCCTCTGATACCAACTGTAACGCCCCGACCCCAGCTACCCAGAGTCGGTACATTATTGTGTAACATTGGCATGATCACAAATGATCAAGTCTCGAAAGACCGATTAGTTTAGTAGCCTTGGAAACACTAGATACATTCATAAGTCGTACATTACATCATAAAGTAAAACAAAACTACAAAAACATCTTGTCTTCATATCCCCTCATACTATCCCTGTAGGCTATTCATAATATACTTCTTCACATCCTGGAAAAATTAAAACATTGGAAGGGGTGAGCTCAGATGCTCAGTAAGGATAAAAATATAGCGGAAGCTTTTATAAATAAACATAAACATTTAAGGCAATGTATAACTAAAACAAAATCCTTTTAAACATGAACTTCAACATAATATGGCAAAAGTGAAATGAGATAATTCCATTTACTTATTCACATGGATATTCTACTGGTCGAGTAATCACATGCAGTATCAATAACCACTTTCATAATGATGGAATGCATAATGCCAGACTATCATAACCACGTAGCCAAGGCCTCGTTCCAAGACCACAAATAAGATTTTGTCAAGGCCTCGTGCCAAGACACTAGTTTGTCTCATGAGACCTACCGATGCATCTAGGAGCTATAGAGGGCTCCACCCGTCACTTATTAAGTCCAATGCATTCCTCATATGAACAAGTTTAAACATATCATAAACCATAACATAATTGTATCACATAAAACATGCATAAAGGAAACATAATATTTCCACACTTCAATCACAAAATATCAATACAACACATTGATATAATAAAAACTTTATCAAAACCATTTTCAATACCAAAATAAAATAAAAGTAAAACATGGTATTTATTTTTCTTTTAAAAAAAGTTATGGCTTGTAGAGGAAGCCGAAACTCAAATAGTGCTCACGGAGGCGGAGAAGTTGTTGTTGCCGCATACGTACGACAAGAAAAACATTCCTTTTTTTCATTTAGTAAAATGCTTCATATAAAAAGTATTCCTTTTGAATAAACGTAAAAGTCAAAGGGGTTTATACACCGTATAAAAGAAAGTTGTGTATAAAACAAAATATGCCACAATGAAAGGATATTGAGACGGAGTCCTTACCAAGATCATTTTTTTAATAAAATAGATCTATTATGTGTAATCAATATAAGTACACATAAATAAAGTACAAATACAATATAGGACATAATAATATTATAACATAATTTGAAAGTAGGAGATTAACCCAAAGAATGGAAATTGGGTAAAAAATTCCCTTACCTCGTGTCCGACTTGACTTGATCGTTCTTTAATATCCTGAATAATAAACTAGAGTTAATTTATATTATCTTAAGAACCTTTTTCATGTTCATTATTCCTTTTATATCACTTATTACCATGTTATGAATATTATGTAATTATTTAAGTTAATAACGGTCATTTTGTCGATCTTTGGTACTTGAGTCAAAAATAAACTTCTTATAATTACAAGTTGTTCATGTGGTGAAATATCCATTATATACAGAATTATATCCTGACGTAGATATCATATATATCATATATATCCATAATATACTTTCATTTATAATATTACATAACATTTATAGGTAAGAAATGAAATGCACCGTTCATGGAGACGGTAAGCCGTACGTACGCATGAACACTACTTTCATTTCTATTTAATATTTAATGGAAAGAAGTTATAATTATATAATGGTATAATATAATTCCAGTATAATATAATGTATAATACCATTTACTCCATCCTTTATACATCCCACATATGGCATTAACGATTCAAATCACTTTGAGGGGGCGGTAGTCCGCACTTCCTAAAATGAAAATATCGTGTTTACCCATAATGGAAATCTTAAAGGTATGATATAAATGAGAAATACAGAATCATAAGGAAAACATAAACATAATATATATATCATATATGAAAATAGTGTCATCAAAACGGCCACCATTATAGGTGTTAAAAGAATATTGAACAATCATCGTTTCGTGAGGCAGTATTTCGCCACCCACAGAAACAGTATGTTCTTTAACCATTAGATGAAGGTGTGTGTAAGTGTAAATAAAATCCTTATCATAAAAACATCCTATTATATTTTATATACTGGTTTTGTTATAAAGTAAAGGAATAAAAAGAGTTTAGGGGGTTGGAGAAGCAAAATAAAACAAAAGAACATAAAAGAAGACATTACCTTAAAATCGGGTAACTCTTTTTGATTTGATCCAAAGGATTCCTTTGGAATAATTATGACCAAAGTGAGGCTTCTAGGAGTAATATAGGGAAGTTGAGAGAGTATTTGGGAAGAGGTTGGCCGATCCAAAAGGCTTTGAAGGTGTGAGTAAGGTGGTAGTGGTGGGGGCCTTTTATAAGAGGAGAGGAGGGGCACTCTTGGAAACTCATGAAATGTTATATTATTATGAGATGATTTTCGGATTTAAAAGGTCCCAAAATTATATATATATAATATAAGGTGATAAGGGTTAAAAATATACTCATCCAATAGGTTTTTGACAAGTGTAAGCCTTATATTTTATATTTTCTTTTCATTTCATTTAAATCGTTAATTAATGAGGTAATCGCTGCATCATCATGGTGTCATACATAATTTAATTTATTTAATGTCTAAAAATTATAAAACAAATATCATGATGTAGGAAATCTTTTTAGATTTTTAATGAATATTTATAGTAAAAAATATGACTTGTATAACCCCATTTAAAAATTGTTTTAGTAAAACAACTCATGTTTGTGACATTTTTAAAAATGTTTTTAATGTAATTTTCCTACCAAAGTGGATCCATGGGGTCCCCAAGTTGACCCATGGATTGTCTTGGTCGGACATGACTCATACAATAGGGGTATTACAAGTGTAAAGGTATTTTAATATTTTTATAATATCATTTTTACCTTAAATTTCACTAATTACCTTTAATCACGATTAATTAAACTTAAAAGTTACTATTCACCAAAAATTATTTTAATCCCATTGAACCATATTTTACTTCCTAATGACAAGCATGTATGTCAGATTTTTGAAAATCAAATCACAGAAGTGGTAACGTTTCATTTAAATGAAAAATCGGTTTTTTAACTACCACTTAGTGGTTTCACTATTCATCAAAAATTGAAGTTTTTCAGAACAATCCCAAAATTTCACCCTAAGCTATAATTGATATTTCGAATTCAAAAATGATGTCTATTTTAAAAAATTCCAAACATATAAGTTGCATTAATTAATTTTATAACTAATTCCCGCTGTTACAACAAATAGTGTGTTTTTCAGAAACAATATATATCAAAAGATTGACAATTGTTTATGTCTAATTTCAAAGTGAAATTAATTCTAATGAACACCATTGGATAAAATGGTAAAAATATATTATAATTATACTTTAAAACCACTCAATAGTATAATTTATCACTATAAATTATTTTGATTAAAAAAGTTGTTTTTAAGTATTTTTCACTATTCATAAAAATTGGAAGTTCTCAGAAAATTACAAAAAATTCAACTTAGGATAATTTTGATATTCCGAATACAAAAACGAAGTCCATTTGGAAAGATAAAATTTATAAAATTTTAAAAATTAGGTATTACTATTCATAACTTCTACTTTGATTGGTTGTGGTGTGTGTTAGAACTCGAAGTTGCATACAACACACGCTACTGTATTATTCAAAGAGAAGTGTACTGTGGAAGCTTGGGGTGTTACACCACCCCCTGAACACCCCCACCCCCTGGACACCCCCACCCCCACGGACAGCCCCCCACCCCCATGGACAGCCCTCAACCCCTTTGGAAATCCCCCCACCCCCCTCGAATAGCTCCCCTAACCCCCTGAACACCCCCACCCACCTGGACACCCCCACCCACCCATCTGAACACCCCAACCCCCTTGGAAAACCCACTACCCCCTGGACAACCCCCCCACTAAACATCCCCTACCCCCTTGGACAACCTCCCAACCCCCTAGACAACCCCCACCCCCTGGACACCCCCACCCCCTGAACAGCCCCCACTCCCCTCAACATAAACATGGTTAGAATGTGAGAAATAAGAAAGCACAAATAAAATTAAATAGTTTTGAGCTATAAAGAAAAGTGATTTAGTAAAAAAAGCCTCAATCAGTGTTATAACTTAGAATTTGATAAACCCACCTTATTACCATACTTGTTGATATAAAATATCACTCGAATGGAAATGTCACATAACATGCACTTCCCATATATATATTTTTTTCAAGGAAAATAATTTTTCAAAATCAATCCTTCATATAGTGTTGTTATTCCATTGAAAATGTCAACATGGAGAAAATACGAAAATACATTCTTGTTAATCACATCTCTAAAAAAGTTTCAACACATTTCCCATGAGTTAATGCCATATTTATAGGGAACTTTTCATCTAGATAACACTTTATAATTTAATAAAATATGGTTACCCATTCAAATTTATGTGAATCCAAAAAAACAACAAATTTATCCACAAACCAATTTCCCTTCACATGCATCATGTACATATTAAAACAGTATGCATTAGATAACACTTTCATTTTCAAATTATAACACTCTATTCACATGACAACAACATCCACAAAGCATCAGTGGTATGAATAATTCTACACATAAAATATTCTTAACAATTTTATGAGCTCCAAATGATTTCACATATAATATGATATTCTTTATGAAACTAGAAACACATCATAACCTAAATGGCAAAGAAATAATGTTCTCATGGTATCTTTAATTTGAACTTCCAATGATTTATATCTACAAACACTACAATTATAACTATTTTTATGTTTTGAGAAAACCAAAATCAATCATATATCACAGATGAATGAAACAATATGAAATGATACAAATTGAATAAAAAAGACTCAAACTAAAAAAATGAATCAATTAATCATACCAGAAGTAGATTTGGGACTTTCTGCCAAAAAATACTGAAAAGGTAGAAGGGGATGCTCGGACAGAGGGGATCCTCGATCTAGGCGGGATGCCCGACCACCAGAGGGGATGCTCGACCTTCTCGACCTAGGGGGGATTCATGTCAGTTGAGGGAAAGCTCGACCTAGGGGGGATTAGCGTCTGGTGAGGGAAATCTCAACCTAGGGGGGGATGTGCGACCTCAGAGGGGATGCTCTACTAGAGGAGTACGAGGAGGGGGATGCATTAGAGAAGAAGAGCAGCGAGCGATGAGGGGGAGTTTGAATGGGAGGATGGGAGCACGCGGCGAGCTACGAGCGGCGGTGAGGGGGAGTTGAGATGGGAGCAGCGACAAGGGGTAGTTGGGATGGGAGCAGAGACGAGGGGGAGTTAGGATGGAGAGGAGCGTTTTGCGATAGAGAAGTGAGGGAGCAATGTGAGGGGAAGCCGGGATGGGAGGAGGGTTTCATTTTAGGTAGGTTTATCCCAACGGTTCATAAGAACCATTGGCTATTGAGCTGGTTTTTCCAATGGTCTACTGAAAACTGTTGGTAAAACTAACTTATATTAATGTATACCAATGGTTTCATAGAACCGTTGGTATAGCCTCTTTATTCCAACGATTTTTTCAAACCATTGGGAAATAAATGTTGGTATAGGTAGTATTTACAACAGTGAGAGTGATCAAGACGCCTCTACGTACAAGAGATTGTGAAACTTCATGGGGTTCCCTCAATGATCATCTCTGACTGTGGCGCATGTTTCACACCCTAGTTGTGGAAGGAATTGCAGGAGTCGTTAGGGACTCAGCTGCGTTTGAGCACCACCTTTCATCCTCTGACAGATGGTCAGACAAAGAGGACCATACATACATTGGAGGACATGCTATATGCATGAATCCTATATTTTGTTCATAGTTAGGAGGATCAATTGCCCTTGGTTGAGTTTTCCTACAACAACATTTATCACTCCACTATCGGTATGGAACCTTTCGAGGCCTTGTACGATCGACTATACAGATCACTTCTATGCTGGACAGACCCAAGGGAGTCAGCACTTATGGGTTCAGAGTTGGTATGGGATACAACTAAGAAGGTGCATACCATCCAGGAGGAGATGAAGATTTCACATAGAATAAATAATTCATATGTTTATGGGAGACAAAGACCTCTCAAGTTCCAGGAGGGAGACCACGTTTTCTTACGAGTCTCTTCTCGTCGGGGACTACCGAGATTTGGTCGAGGCGACAAGTTTTCACTGAGTTTTATCAGGCCATTTCTGATACTTTGGAGGATAGGTGAGGTGGCATACCGCTTGGTACTTCCACCGTAGTTGGAGAAGGTGCACAACGTCTTCCACATATCCCAGTTGAGGAGATACGTGCATGACCCATCTCACGTCATCGACCATGGCGAGCTGGACTTAGACGATGGAGCGACATTTACAGAGGTTCTAGTAGAGATTGAGAATCGACAGGAGCAGGTCCTTCGTGGGCGGTCGATACCTCTAGTGTGCATTCGCTGGAAGCATGGGAACATCCAGGAGAGCAATTAGGAGCGGGAGGCTCAAATTTGTGCTCAGTACCCCCATTTGTTTTCTTAGTCTATATTGTGGATTTTGGGGATGAAAATCCCTAAGGTGGGGAGAATGTAGAGACCTGGATTTTACATGTAATTTTTTTAATTATATGAAATCATTACGAGTCTGTAAAAATTGACGGCACCTGATTCTAAGGCCTGGAGTGCCTGGAATGAATTTCTAAACTTTTTTTCAGGTACGTTCAGTAAACACATGAGCGAAGTTTTCTAACTTTTGAACTGTTGCTCGGATTAAAAATCTGAGGGCACTGTTGAATCTGCAGCGCCATGATTTTCTTAAGGAAGACTTTAATTTGACCGTAGTAGGTTGAGAGAAAATGTTAAGTTTTTCAACTTTTTAAAAGAAATGAAATAAAATAATTTTAATATTTTATTTCATATCCTCCAACGGACAAGCAAAGGGGTGGGGCCAGCGATGTGGCAAGCCAATAAATGGCTTGAATAGCCAACCCTAAGTAATGACGTCATTGGAGAATTAGGAAGTTTCCTAATTGATGAGCCCCGTTAAGCTCCAACGTTATTACTTACCCTCCCCCTCTCCTATATATATGAAGCTTGGGGGGAGGTACCGACACAACTTCACCAAGAAATGAAGTGCTGAAGGAGAACCATGATTCTGAACCCTTAGAGGATGGAGTCGAACCCAGTGGAAGGTGATAGATAACACCGAACCATGAACCAGAGGAAGATGTACGAGTGAAGTCATTGGAAGCCTATTTCAGGAATGAAGAACACTGACCCACCTTCAAGCACGAGCATTTCTATGATGATTCGAGATAGGGGGTTTATTTGTTTATGCTTTTTAAATGTTTTAATCTTCCCCATTATTGAATAATACGAAGAATGTGGGTCAACCGACTAATGAGTTAACCCACAATTCATTTGTTTTTACGGGAGGTTATTGTAGGGTATCTTTGTGGGGTTTATCTTGATTTAAATTCCAAGAGTTTGTTAAACCATTAACCCCCCTCATGTTATTGAGCTAACGTGGAGGGCGCATGCCTAATGAACCTGGCCCAAAAACTCCACTACTTTGCTAATTTTTCACCTCCATAGCGCACCGACGACGCGAAAATATTGACTATCTACGTTGGGGATACCGTGTCGATGCATGCCGCAGGAAGAGGTCGTGGCACAAAGATGCGTCGGTCATTGGAGCGGTTGGCATCGGTCGGCCGTAGAGGAGGCGCGGTGTGCCGTATCACGCTTCCGATGAACAAATGAGGTCATGACTCGTCAACCATGACGACCAGAGGAAGGTAGACAACACACCGGCTGACCATGAGTGATGGTGCGGCGCGCCGTTGCATGCCACTGGATAGGTTGGCCGACACGCCAGCTGGCCACAACAAAACCGGTGGAGTGGAGGTGGGGTGTGCCCTCAGGGGCGCGCCCACGCAGCAGTAAGGCCGCAGCTTACGACAGTCATAGTAGGATCAGGGGGCCCCCGGTTCAACTGGTGGCTGGTGGATAGGGTTCGCGCCAGCAGTGCGCCCGGTGGCAAAGCCACGACCCATCAGCCGTGGCACAGAGGACCCGTGATGCCATGTGTAACCGCATTGGGTCAACCCCTACGGGTTGACCCGCTGAGGTGGCTCCGCACCACGTCAGCCCTACCCAGATGCGATGCATCTGGGTATCCCTGGTGGCCCGCACCGCCAGGTGGGTGGCACCACCGAGTCGGCCCAGTGGACCGACCCGCCGCCCAGCGGCCTGACCCGCGACCCGGTTGGGTCGGGCTGGGTTAACCCGGGTTTGATTGGACCCGAGTCGGGTCGGGTCGACCCAGGTCGGGTTGGAATCGAGTCGGGCTAGGTCGAACCAGGTCGATCCGGCTCGGCCCATGCCGAATCAGGTCTGGTCGGTCCGACCGAGGCGGACCGAACCCAGACCCAGTAGTGACCAATTACACAAAACGGGGCCTAACTCATAAACCGGACGTCTGTTTGAAAAACCGTCTGTGGAGTTGGGATCCTTGGAGCGAGATAATCCTTTTGACTTACTCCATGAGTGTTTTGGAGAAACTTGGAGTATACCCGGGTTGGATCGCACCCGAATTCAACCAGGCCCTCGGCACTGAAAGGCCAATAATGCACAGACCGGGCATCTGGTTGACGTGTCGTCTGTTGTGTTGGAACCCTTATGACATGGCGGATCATCGGGTAACTTTCTTGTGAGACTTCATACTAGTTGAAATATGACCGATGGCTTGGGGAGTGGTTATCCCAAGTATGCTATGCACGGAACCCTGTGATTGGCTGAGACTTGACGAATACTGACCGTTTCAACTTGGAGTGAATCGACAGGCCTAGTGGGGAGTGCCTATGTGTGATGTGAAAAATCAATAGTGGGGAGAGCCTCTATGTGATGTGGAAGACCCATAGTACTTGACAGAAGGAGTACCTCAGCGGGCAACGAGGGGGAGCGCCTCTGTGTGACGCGGTGGACCCACGGTGGGGAGCACCTCTGTGTGATGCGGCAAACCCATGGTACGCAATAGGAGGAGTACCTTAGTAGTCCAAGGTTAGTGGGAAGTGCCTCTGTGTGATGTGGTAGGCCCACTGTACTCATTAGAGTAGGAGTTCTCTAGCAGCTGAGGTGTTCAACGTTGTGACTGAGAATGATACTTGTTACTACCACTAGAGAATACCGTGGCTGGCTATCAGCATTCATAGCGATCCTGTATAAGTGAGAATCATAATTATGATTATTTGTGTTGTATACCTTGTTTGAGATATGTCTATTGATTTGTGCTTTGTGATTGAGATCATGCTTTGTGGTTTTCCATTGTGGAGTTCTGAGAGACCTTCAGAGGTCTTGGGGTCCCTACTGGGTATTGTTATACTCACCTCTACATGGGCTACACCCGCACCTTGTTGTGTCTTGTGTAGATGATGGGCAGCTGGGCTGAGGTTTGAGGGAGCTAGGACTAGGCAGTACGTGGAGGAGACGGGCAGATGTGGAGTGCTGAGGAGGCGATATGTACCTACCCTTCAGGTAGGATCCTCAAAGGATGACTCAGTAGATGTTTTCCCTTTTTAAGTTGTATTGTTCCTTTTAGTTGTATTTTTACTTTTAAGTTGTACTTGTACTTTCATTTGGGCTTGTACTTCAGCCCATTTTACTTTCAACACTCCTTTTTCTACAACATTTTTCTTTATAGTTTCTTCTTTTTGTGTTATCAGACCGTGCGTTTTACAGGTTTAAAGGCAATGCCTTCTCGTTTTAGGGAATATGCCTTTGGTGCTAGTCGCCAGCCCCTGGCCTATGGAAGGAGGGTTTCAGGTAGTCACGACATGGTCCCCAGGGGATGAGTCGTGACAACTTATGTTAAGATCTTGAAATCTTGAGTTTAATATATCTATGAAGAAAATATTTCTATGGATAATATTAAAGAAGGAATTCCAATTATTAGTGTTCCATATTTCTATGGAGAAAAATATGGTTGTTAAAATCCTGAATGGTCATAAATTTAAAGAATCATGGCTTCAAAGTTTATATGAAGATTGGAAAACCTTATGAAATTATTTCAGAATGAGAAAAGTGGGAACCAGAGAAGGAAGCTGAATGTGATGTAAACTCAAAAGTTATGAATGCTATCATATACAGACTTGGTCCTGATGAGTTTATTCACATATCTCAATGTGTTTCTGCATATGAAATGTGGAATATTATAGCTATTTCTTATGAAGGGAATGAAAATGTCAGGAAACTAAGACACAACACTATTAAGCTAATGTTTGATACTTTTAGGATGTATGATGGTGGAATAATTACTAAAATTAATGGAATATCTGTTACTATCAAACAATCCACACCTGTTAAAAGTTTAGAAAGGAAGGAATTGGTTGGTACATTAATTATGTATGAATATTAAATGAAATATTAAGGATAATATCATAAAATGATCAAGATAAAAAATACTAATCCTAAAGTTACTACTTCAAAGAGGAAGAAGAAGACTAAGGTGGATGTTATATCATCAAGCAATTCTAGATGTTAAAATTATGAAGAATAAATAGATCACATGGATAGAAGATTCAATAATATTTATAATAAGATAAGAGGCTTAAATAATTATTATAATGATTATAGAAATAATGATAATAGTTTGAAATAGGTTCGATGCTATGAATGCAATAAAATGGATCATATCAGACCCAACTGTCCACAACTAACAGAGGAGAAATGAAAAATATAAAATAAAGAGAAGAAGTTACAAATGAAAGATGATTATGAGTGAAAAGGTAAAAATTATATAAAGGCTACATGGAGTTTTATGAAGAATCCAACAACACTTCAGAATTTAATTCATCAAAGGTGCAATCAAATAAAAAAATCAGCATGTTCTTAATGGAAAAAGAAGATGAGATACAAACATATTACTCTTCTTCTTACAATTATGAAGTTCTACCAAGTGATAAATATGCTTAATATTATCCTATTCTTGAGAAAAAATATGAATCACTCTTAAAAAAACATAAATATTTAAATAATATTCATAATATTGTATTATGTGAAAAAAGATTTCATGATAAAACAACAACTTGATTTGAAATAAAAATTAAGTCAATATGCTTAAAGATGTACTATTTATGAAACTAGAATTAAAGATATATATGCTAAATTGGAATATTTAAGAAGTGTTGCAAGCATATTTATCAAAGTAGAAGAATCTTTAAATAAAATTCTTGGAAATAATGTTTACAAAAAGGAAAAATTTGGCATTAAAAGTAATAGTGAAAAACCTAAGCTATATAGAAACTATTTTCTTCCTAGATTAAAGAAACATAGAATGTCTAGGGTTACTTGTTTTTTATAGAATTAATGGCCATTGTGATAATAACTGATGCATGAAAAATACTCATATTAGGGGTGTAAACAAATTCCTTATTTATATAAATTTATCTGAAGTTAATTCTATAAATTCTGAAAAAAATAGATAGATCTAGTTACCTAGATATTTTATGGATGACACTGTTGACCCAAGAGCATTTGAGTTCTGGAACAATATTTTATTTGGTATTTTTTTAGGTGAAAATACACAGGTAAAATAGTGAAATATGGTACATGGATAATGGTAGCTCAAGACACATGAGTGGAGATTTTTCAAATTTCCATTTACTGTCAAAAGTTGATGGAGGCTTGGTTTCCCATGGAGATAGTACTAAAGGAAAGATAATTGGAGTTGGATAAGTTGAATATCCAAAAAAATCCTCATTATTTAAGTTCTCTATGTTTATGGTCTAAAGAAAAATCTGATAATCATTTTTCAACTATGAGATGATGGATTTTTATATGATTTTTATAACAATACTGACTCTATTTTTAAAGATAAATTGTTTAAGTTTAGAGAACCCATAACTAAATTGCAAACTATGAAATAAATTAATCCTGGATATGGAATAGAACACTTGGGAATTTTAATATATATTCCCTATCCAACACTACAAAAAATGATCTAATTAGAGGGGGTTATAACCCCCTCTAAACACATCAGTGAAGATTATGAGGAACCACCACTAATGTGCCCACCTACTGTTGTTAGAGGCAGTTTTGAGGAACCGCTGGTAAAGTGTTTCCTAATTTAGCAGTAGTTGTATTAGAGGGGGTTTAAACCCACTCTAATTTTGGTCTATATTTCTATAATCTCATCATTATAGGTGATTATAAACTTCCTATATTTGAGTCTTAAGCACAATTTTAGGGATGATTTTAATTTCCCCTAATTTTGATCAATTTAGGGCAGTTTTCACAACCAACACTAGTTTCTCTCTCACTTTTTTAAACCCTATCGTCATCTCTCCGGTTCCACCCACCTTCTTCTATGACTCACCCCCACCCATCCTGTCATCTCTTTGGTTCCCCACAACCTCTTATATGCCAGTACCTGACCCCTCCCTCACCCGTGACGTACTGTGCCCCCACCCCTCCCGTTTCTCCTAGGTAGTGTCCCGTACAAGCACTCCAACCCCTCCCCAGTGGAGCTCAAGTGTTTTCCATGCCTCCCCCTAGTGTAAAAGCACACCCACAATCTTAGTCTTTCCTACCCTCCAATCAACACACCTTTTTTCTAAAATATGATGCCAGAAGGATTTGATCCGTGGTTCCCGACACAAGCGGCCTCTGCTGTTTATATTATGAATATTAGTGTATTTATATATATTTATATGTTTATTAAAATAAACATTATTGGCATGATATATTTAAATACATTAAATATATAACTTATATATACATTTATATAAATTATATGTTTATATTTGTATTAATACATATATTTAAATACATATATGTATATTAATATAAATATAAAGATATATATATATATATATATATATATATATATATATATATTTATGCACACCTCCTTAAATTATATATTTGCATATATTTAAATAAAATTATGTATGTATGTATTTATAAATACATTTATATCAAACACACACACAAACACAAATGTGTATTTATATATTTCTTTTTAAATATTTATATATATTTACATACACACATATATATTTATATATTTCCCAAATATATATTAAATATCTATATAATATTTATACATACAAAATTTAATATATATATATATATATATATTACATATTTATATGAATACAATATATTATATATTTTATAAATACATTTATATGTATAATATATATATATATATATTATATAATATTTATATTATATATACATATAATATAATATAAAATTTATATACAAATAAAAATTTTACGAATATTTATACATCTATATATATATTTATATTTATATTTATATAGTTACATCATATATACACAGATATATTTTAATATATCAATCTGGATAATTATGTATATATTAATAAAAATTTATTTATTTGTAAATAAATAAATAAATATATATATAATGTATTTATATATTTAATAATAACATATATATAATATATATTTAATATAATATAATATATATATTTATATAATTATTTGTATATACTTACATTAATGTTTTTATATATATTTGAATTTATTTAATATATTTATATAAATATATATATATATAATATATTTATATAATATATCTATAATTTATACAAAATATTTATATTATATATAATTAATATTATATGAAATATAAATTACACAAATATTTTATATGAAATAGAAATTATAAAAATATTTATATAATGTTATATGAAATAAAATTTTATATTATATATAATTAATATGTATATTATATATAATTAATATTATATGAAAAACAATTTATACAAATATATAATTAATATTATATGAAATAAATTTATAGAAATATTTATATAATGTAGTTCAATACATATATTTATTATTATGTACATTAATATATTTTAATTCAATATATATAATTGCATAATATTGTGTACATTAATATATATTTATCTGTATGAATTTTATTTCATATAATATTAATTATATATAATATAAAAGCATAAAAATATTATTTAAAAATATATTTATTATTATTATTTTAAAAATTATAAAAACTACAAGCTTGAGTTTTTATATGATATAACTTTTAAAAAAAATTATATTTATGTATATATTTATATAATATATTTATGATTTTATATTATATATAATTAATATTATATGAAATAAAATTTATACAAATATATATATATATATATATATATATATATATATTCATGTACATAGTATTATAATGTTATATTTATGTATACATATAAATACAATTAAATACAATAATATAAATATTTTATATAATATTTTTATATAGTGAATTTAAATACATTTATATATAGTGTTTTAATTAATTATATATATATATATATTATGGATTTTTTAGATAGCGGGCGTTCACAACCTCCTCTAATTTAAGGCATTAGAGGGGGTTTTGAACCCTTACTAATTTAAGATATTATAGGGAGTTGTGAATCATCACCAATATGATTGATTTGTGGAAGTTATAAACCCCTCCATTTTTTTAAATTTATGGGGGTTCCAAACACCCTCTAAAATCCAACAAGATATTAAAAAAACAATGTTAAAAAATCTAGAGGGGTTTCAAAACCCCCTCTAATTTAAGAAATTAGTGGGGGTTCATAAACCCCTCTAAATTCGATGACTATCAAGGGTTGTAAACAACCCTATCTAAATTATATAGAAAAGGAATTTAGAGGGGGTTTATAACCCCCTCTAAATTCTATAATTAGAGGGGGTTGTTCATAACCCCCTCTAACTATATAAAAATCAAAATTTGAGGGGGTTGTGTATAATCCCCTCTAATCCACTATTTTTTGTAGTGTAAGTTATATAAGAAAAATTTAGTTTTAGATCTACCCAATCTTAAGTTTGATGAGAATAGAATTCATAATGCATTCCAAATAGGCAAGCATCACAAGTCATATTTTAAATACACCAAAAAGGTTTCTACTTCTGAACCTTTAGATCTTCTCCACATGGATTTTTTTGGATCCTCAAGAGTAGTAAGCTTATCATATATATCCCTTTTTTTCTTAGTTTACGGTTTTTATCTAGATTTACCTGAGTTTATTTCTTAAAATTTAAAAGTGCATCTTTTTCTATTTTTTGTAATTTTTTGCAAAGTTGTCAAAAATAAAAAAATATTTCAATATAATTTCATTAAGAAGTGATCATAGAGGAGAGTTTTACAATCAGTAATTTAATTATTTTTTCTCAAAACTGGGTATTAAACACACATTTTCTACTTCAATAAAGCCTTAATAAAATGAAAATTTAGAAATAATAAATAATACAATTCAAGAAATAACAAGAACTATACTGAATGAATATAGTATTCCTACCTATTTTTGGGAATAAGATGTAAATACAACTTTCCATATCATTAATAAAGTCATAATTAGGTCTTTTCTAAAAAATACACCTTATGATTTATGGAATAATAGAAAACCTAAAGTTGGATACATTAAAGTTTTTGGATACAAGGTTTATACCTTGAAAACTAAGGAAAACCTTGGTAATTTTGATCCGAAGGTTTATGAGGGAATATTTCATGGATATTATTCTACCTCTAGATATTTTAGAGTGTTTAATAAAAGGTAAAGGATAGTTGAAGAATTTTTTCATGTGAAGTTTGATAAAAGTGGTTCATTTGAACATAGAAAAAATCAAATAGACGAAGCCAATGATTCTTTAAATAACTTGAGACTTAGATTTTCTAAATATTTATTTGAAATTAAATCTGAATATGATAAAAATCAATACAGTCTAAAAGAACATGATATTGAGTAACCTAAAAGTGTCTTACCTAGACAACTTTGAACCTTAAATAGCCATCCCTTAGATACTATTATACGATACCTAGATGGAGGAGTTAGAACTAGAAGGAGTATAAGAAAACTAGCCAAGTTCTCTTCCTTTCTATCCCAGTTCGAACCCAAATCTATATAAGAAGCCTTATAAGATGAAATTTGGATGATTTATATATAGGAAGAACTAAACCAGCTTAAGAGAAATGAAGTTTTGGAAATAGTTGGTAATCCCTCAAACTATCCAATTATAGGAACCAAATGGGTCTTTAGAAATAAGCACAATGATCATGGTATAATCACCATGAATAAGACCAGGATACTTGTTAAAAGTTACAACTAGGAGGAAAGAATTGATTATGAGGAACAATTTTCCCCGGTTACTAGGATAAAAGACATTAGAATCTAGTTGGCCTGTACATCTCATATAAATTTTTAATTATATCAAATGGATGTTAAATCTGCATTTTTAAATAGTTATTTAGTGTAAGAATTTTATATTGGGAAACCTCCTAGTTTTGAAAACCCTAATCTACCAATTTTTTTAGGATTAATAATGCTCTTTGTGTCCTTAAATAAACATCAAGATATTGGAATGAAATATTGAGTTCTTTTCTTTTTAAAAATGGGTTTTAGTGGGGTTGGAAGATCCTATTATATTTAAGAAAAAATCTTCTTCTGATATTTTATTAATAAAAATCTACGTGTATGAATTTTGTGTGTGTCTACTAATCAAAATATTTGTAATTTTTTTTTCAAAATTTATAAAAAAGTAATTTGAAACGAGTATAACTAGAGAAATTAATTTCTTTCTTGATTTTCAAATTTATTAAAAATGTTTTTGGAAATGTTTTGAGTCAAATAAAATATATTGTTGATTTATTGAAAATGTTTCGACATGAAAATAGTAAGACTTATGTGAATATTATGTGTACTAATGTAAAAATTAATTTGGATAATGCTAAAAACCTAATGGAAAACAAGTTATACAGAGGTATGATTGGTAGTTTTCTATATATTACTAATATTAGACATGGAAATATGTTTTTTTTATTTGTATAATATTTCAATCGAACCCAAAATAATCCCATCTTACTGCTGTTAAAAGAATTTTTAGATATTTAAAATTAATTGATTTTCTATCTTTAATTTATCAAAAAAATTCTCTTTTTGATTTAATTTCATATTCAAATACTGATTTTAGAGGGAATATGTTAGATAGAAAAATCACCTCATGTACTTGTAACTTTTTAGGAAAACACCTTATTTCATGGTCTATTAAAAAGAAACATTATGTTACATTATCGATAATTAAAGTAGAATATATATCTATTGGTAGTTTCTGTGAAAATGTATTGTGGATGAAACACACTATTTTGGACTTTGGACTTAAATTAAATCATATTCATATTTTATGTGATAATAAAAGTGCTATCAATATTTCAAAAAATCTAGTGAGTCACTCTGGGATTAAGCATATTCATATTAGACATAGTTTTCTAAGAGATCATATCCAAAAGGGGACATATCTTTAGAATTTGTAAATACCGAGTATCAACTTGCAGATATTTTCAATAAAACACTTCCTACTCAATTTTTTGATTTTCTTAAGGGGGAGTTTAAATTATTTAATTTTAAATAAAGCATTTAATTTTTTTTTGTTTTATTCTTAATTCAACTTATTAATTTACTTTTATTGTAAATGTTTTATTTATTTTTGTTAATTATTTGGTTTATTTAAAAATTTAAGTTTTAAATTTTTATTTTGAATATTTTATTTTGTGTGAAATTGTAGTTTTAATTTTAAATCCCAAATGACTATGCTATAAATTTTGCTCAAGAAATCGAAAATCTGATTTAAAACTGTCAGAGTAAAACCCTTATCTCTCTTTCATTCAAGCCCACAAACTTTTGAACTCCTGATCTCTCAATCTATCTCAAACCCTAATCTTTGAACCCTCAAACCATTTTATTCATACCATGGAAAAAACAAAGAGAACTGATGAAGCTGGTCCGAGCAGTTTGAAGAGGTAGAGGCCCTCCAGTTCAGAAAGAAAATTCCTTCAAAGAAAATTCATATATTTATAATGGTTATTCTAGATGAACCTATTGTTGAAACAAGATCTTAGTTTTAAATAAATTTAGTATATGTTCAATGGACAAAATACAAAACATATTTTCGAGAAGGAATTGAAATAATTTTATGAGTCTACTCAGTTCAGTTTCATAAATTTAGAGGATGAAGTTTCTTCAAAGGTAAAGGAAAAGGAATTTTCAATTTATTTAGTTAATCTTGTTTGGATTTTCAACTACCCCCATGAAGGTGAGTTTCATTTCAGTTTAAGGTCAATTTGGGAAATTTTCCACAAGTTAGAGGGCATACTGTATTTTCTATTTAGGACCTCCCAAATCAAGAAGATGTTTATAAAGTATCTTAATATAGATCAAAATATTTTTGGAAAATATTTTTAAAGCTATAATACTTCCAAGAATTAAAGAGATGGGAAAAATTCATTTTCTATAAATGTATGTGATGTTTTTTATTTCAATCAACATAAAATTTAATTTTAGAAGGTTTATGATGAGATACATACATCACTATTTCCAAAAATATGAAAGTATGTAATTTTATCCTTATATAAGAGTAGTTTATCAATTTATATACTATAAAGGTATGATCCATGACATCCAAAAAGACATAAAATGTCACCATAACAATATTCTATTTGCTAGAATGATCACAAAATTTAGATATTTATGGACCACAACCAAAAGAAAGAAGATGCCTATTGGATCCAAAGATGAAGAGCCATATCTCATGCTCGGGGGGGGGGGGGGGGAGGGGAGAAGCTTGAAATCAGATGGTTCTTCCATAGGAGATTCTAAATAATTTGGGTAATCTCATCTTTAAGGAAGAGATGGAGGAGCTCAAGTGGCTAGTGATTTAAAATATGTGTCTGTTGGTGCAACCAACATCCTTATTAGTATAAGGAGAAGGAAAATAGTAAATGAAAATATCCTTACTAGGATAGGTGGGGTTATTCAATTCCTTATAATATATCAATATACTTCTGTAGGAATAGATAATAAAAATATTCTTATTCAAAGACCAAGAAAAAGAGAAGAACCAGTTAAGCAGGTTGTCATCCCTATGGTTGAAGAGGTGAATCAACCAATTCCTATTGCTAAAGAAATAATAGAGGAATATAAATTTAAATTTTATATTGAAGGAAGAGTTGGGTAATTAGCTTAAGAACATGATGGGAAGGTTTTTTATTCTAAGGAGTAGGTTGTTGGGGAAGCTCGTTCTAATGATCATGTCAATGACCCTTTAGCTGAAACAACTAATCTAATTAGGGATAAGACATTGTATATTATTTATTCCTTAGTAAGAAATACTAAATTTGAAGCTATTGAATACACTAAAGTTTTTGGTGATCTACCCTCTCTATTTAGTGAAGAGTTTGAACTATAGTCACTTAATTTGGTTGAAGCTAGAGGCCATTTTGTAAGGCCATATTAAATCTCCTCAACTACTGAAGATGGTTTGAATTTTGAAGACCATACACATAAATTTTCCTTGGGTATGATTAAAAACCTTAATAAGTTGAAAGAAGAAGATATAAGATTATAAGTAGAGCTAAAGGTTTCACATAAGTTATTATAGAGATATAATGAATTCTTATATTTCAAGAATATATTTTTAATCTCTTCAGAATTAATTTCAAAGCATGAGAGAAAATTCAATATCTAAGAGTAATTTTGATGCTTTTAAGATGGAGATATATTATCAAGTTAGGAATATTATATGCAAGGATGTTTACAAATTTTATTTTAGATATTTGAAAAAGTTTTTGTCCACTTAGTTTAAAAGTGTGAAATCTAGCCCTAGAAGAGATTCTACTTTAAGTGGAGAAACTTATCTAAATATGGTGAGATGATTGGAGTATATTAATATTATTTTTTCATTAATGAATTATATAATTACTAGATTAAAGTGAGATAATATTACACCACACATTCTATTGGACAATAAATAATAGTTAGTTGAGAAATTAATTTCTACAGAGAAAGGATTTAGAGAAATGGTCAACTAGTTGAGTAATAACATGAAGAAATATGTTTAGTCGGTTGAATCTATTCATAATTTTCTAAAAGTTAATCTGGTAGAAGTGCTTAATATGTTTTAGAGTGAATTCTATTGATTAAAGGATGGTAAGGGTTGATGAAAATAAATTTCAAGCTATTGATGGAGGAGTTAAAATTAGTGCATCAGACATACAAAGATTCTTTGACCACTGAATCCACATCCTTAGAAGAGCCTAAACCTAAAATATAATTCCATACTAACCATTAACCATTAAAACCCTTGATCAAAAAAGTTTTTTTTGTAAATTTTTATGATCAAATAAATAAATTATTTTGTTTAAATTATGTTTTTTACTATTTTATCATATATATTATTTTCTACTATGTTATGTCTAAGCCTACTCATTTTTCAGGATTCATTTATTTTTACTAATAGTTTTGTGAAACATTAAAAGTGTTTTAATCTATATATTTACTTTATTTTTGATATAAAAAATAGGGATAAATTTGGATAAACACAACATGTGTATGAAATTTGAATAAATTGAATATTATTCTGTTTGATTTAATAGATTTCTATTTATTTGATTAATAATGAAAATCTATGTTTTTTTATTTATATTTATATAGGTTTTGTGATCATCAAAAAGGGATATATTATTGGGAAATGTTGGTCCCATAATTTCATTTGTTTTCTCATTGATTTTGATGCTCATGAAAACCATTATATGTTATATTAATGAAGTTGCTTTAAGTGAATTTCATGATTATATTTATTGAAATATTTATTTTATTTCCTCCAAAATTATTGAAGTAATTCAATTGAAGTTTTTATAAGTGTTCTATAATTTTCTAAGTAGTATGGTATTAATGTTTTGAACTCTATGTTTATGAGGAATGTTAGGTTTGGGAACCTAACTTTTGATAAAGATCACTAATTTTTTAACCTAAGTTTGGTCTAAACATTTGGATTAGGAACAATTTTTTTTGAAGAAACCTACATTTTATTATGTAAAATATTATTATTTTACCCAATGTTTATAATCAATGGTACATTTTGAACTATACTTTTTAAAAAACTGTACATAGAGAAATCCATACGTTGAAGTAGTCATTTGCAGAATTTGAATTTGAGATATTTTATTGATATTTTAGCAATAAATTTGATAGAATAAATATACCATTAAAATATATTCAAATACCTATTCAAAGGATATTAATCAAAAAATTAAATCATTTTTATTTTTGAGGAAAGTTACTATTTTTAGAGGATATTTTAAATTAAAATTTCAAAACACACTGAGCATTTTGAATATCATGATTTATCTAGATATATTTTTGGATGTGTTTGATGAAGGATAAAACTATATTTCTTATTTATTCTCAAAGTATTTTATATTTAAGATGATGAGGTGATGTACAAAGAAGTTTCATATACATTGAACACAAATTGATAACGAATCTGAGAATCAAATATGCTTGAACGAATCTCTACTTTTTTGAAATACCAATAGATGAATCTCTTTATCATTTAAAAAGGAATTTCTAAAATGGTTATTTATTTATTCTATTAACTTTCCTATCTATTTTTAATTATCTTCATTCATTTATTGAATATTTTGGGACTACACTTTGGCAATATACATGTTATAATCTGTTGATGGGTGTTCATTGTGCTACTGTTCAAGGTTATTCTTTAGTTATTGTTTTCTTTGAAGATATTATGAGGATAACTTTGGAACTATAATTACTTGAAGATATTAATCTATAAATAATAAGATCCATAATTTTTCATTTGTAGAGGAATCAGTGACCTAAACCTGCTATTCAAAAGACAATTTATCTTTTAGATTCTATTGGTAAATTCTCTCACTAAGATGTTTTTCTACGGTTCCCTATAAAATAACTATAAATACTTGTAAAATATTTGTTTTAAGGTTTCAAATTCCTTCACTTAGTTATAGAGGTCACAAAAAAATACCCGCTTAGTGAAAATAATCATGCTCACAGAGAGAGTGTTGGTGGAGTGGACTAGGGGTTCTTTGTGCCCTAAACCACTATAAAAATTGTTGAGTTATTATTATTTATTTTTTCCTCTTATAAAATTTCTAAGGAAAGGAATACTACATCACATTCCAAATCATAAAGGAGGATTAAGTTTAGATTATATAAGTGTTTTTAAAAGGACACAATTCACCCCCTCTTGAGTCTTCACATTTATTTCGACCAACAACAATAACCCCTTTAATTCAACTTCCATAACCCCACATGCATAAGAACCACCCATAAAGGAAAAATAAAATAAAAAATGGGATGAAATATTTGGATGAAACTAATAAGGCATTAAAAATAAATACTGTCAAACCTGGACCAAGGTATCTATGTGACCCAAGATCACTCTCTACACACTAACATAAAAGTATTCTATAGTGACAGTTTGGAGAAAGAGTCCAAGAAGTGGCGCTATTCACAATCAATATTGAAACTGTAAGATCCACTTTGTATACATACACTGATTAGTATAAGTAGAGTGTAAAATAAAATCCCAATAGGGTTTCACCAATGGGTTCATGAATTATATTTTAAAAAACACTTTAGAAATTCTTATTTGAAATAAATTAATTTAAAAATACATTTTCTTTATTTTTTAAAAAGAAATCATTAACATTTTAAAAGTTATATTTTAAAATTTAAAACAAGATTAATATATTTATAATCATTTTTAAGTATTTCATTAAAAGTATACATTCAAAATACCCATTTTAAAATAATTTCTTTAAAATCACTCAAAAAGGAACTCAAATAATAAAACAAGGAATAAAAACTAAATAACTAAATGAGAATATAAAATATAGAAACAAAGTAGTAGTAATGTAGAAAATTAATTATGCAGAGAAATAGTAGAGCTACTAAAGAAAAAACATAAACTGATAGAGAAAATAGAAATAGAAATTAATATATATATATATAATCCTATCAATATAATGTAAAGAAATCACAAGGGAAGAACTATACATGTAGTAATTTAAAATAGTAATCATGGGAGAAAAACCATAAGGTCACTAATGATAGGTTCATCTAGTAATTATAAACCATCCTAATAGTGGATTTTGGATATCTACTACATCTTTGGATAGAGGGGGCACCATATAACTATGTCACTAGAATTGCTAGTGGTGGGGGAACCCCATCACAATCAAAGTACTTGGGGTTTCCCATGAGGTTTAACACATAAAAAATTGTTATCAAAAAGTGTTTTCTTAAAAAACTGATAAAGAAGTTTTTTTTATAAATATAATTCAAGAAACTTCCACCGTTTATCTAAAAAGGATTCCCTGAAAACACCTTCATTTATAATCAATCCACAACTAGCATAACACATTTCCTATAAAACCTGATTTGAAACATTTAAAAATAATAACAATAATATTTATATCTTCATTTATAAAGTGATAAATGAGACTTTGAATTATAATTTTGAAACAAATTCTAAAAATACCCTTTGAAAACTTATTTGGAAACCCAATTCAAACATCACATTTAAACTTAAAATATTCCGTTTATCATTACACACACATGCACATAGACACAAACATATCTCAATAAAAATATTCACATATTCTAATGTGAATACGCACACACACACACACACCTATATATATGTGTATAAAACTAAACATGACATGAAACACTCACACATTAAAAACAAGTGAATAAATAAGGATGAGACATGTAAACTCAATAAAATGGATCAAAAAAGGAAATTCCAACCAACTCAACCTCTTAAACACATACACAAACACATGAAATTACATAAAAAATATTATAAAGTAATAAAAAACTCATCTTATATTTAAAAATTATCATAAATATTATATAGGTTAAAATTGTAACTATTCTTTAGGTGAAAACACAAAATAGGGAAAAATCCATAAGAAACCATCTAGAAATCAACTATAATTTCCTAAAAAAACTAGATAAATAAATATATTTAAATTAATTTATACTCCCAAACACGATTAATTTGATTAAAAACTAATTCAGAACACCCAATCATGTGTGGTATGTTAAATAAAAGTGAAATCCTAGAATCACCTTCCTAGTCCAAGCACATACGATGCCAAATCACTAAGAACAATGAGATAAAGGATCAAGATGTACTTAAAAAAAATCTAAAAACCAAATAAATATGAAATAAGGGACAAATCACACCTAGGGTTTGGCCTATTAAAAGCTTTAGTGAGATGGATGAGGAAAAATAAGAAGGAAAAAGAGGAAGAAGGAAGAGGAGAAGAAGAAACCCTAACCTGGAATGATCTACTTTGAAATCACAAAGAGGGATACCAAGAATCATAGGAGGGTGAGAAGAGGGTCACATGCATGGTGGTATACTGGTTGGTAATCACATGACTCAGGGTTAGGAGAGAGGGAGGTTTTATTTTAGGTGTTTAATTAGTCCAGGGGTATAATTAGAATTTAAATTAGTAAATCACATGATTGTTGCATGAATTAACAAACCGTTCACCCTTCATTGGTCACACTAGGTATCCCATATGGTCTAACCACATGGTTAGGAAAACCATGTGCTAACTATGTGAAACAACCCATCTAAATTACATACCCATATTTCACGACTATCACACAGTTTTACCAACCATGCAACCAAATTGTGCGATATGTAGAAACTCTTAAAATTTCAATTTTTTTCTAAAATAAAATTCACACACTATAGGAACAATAAAGTAAATAAATAATAAAATAAAATAATTAAGAATATAAGGGTATGAGTATAACAATTCTCTCCACCATGAAACTTTATTCCCTCTAAAATCCAACAAAATTTCAAAACAAATAGAAATTTACATGTTCTTTCAACCTAGAATGATGTAATTTCCAAATGAGAATCTACCAAAACTGATCTAGAACCAGAAGAAACTATCAAACAAGGCATGACCATTAGATCCACAAGTCCCAACCAACAAGATAAAGAGTAACTTGAAGGCTGAGACCCATAATGGGTCTCCCCACCATTTAGGAACTAACATGATATATCATTAGGGAAAAGGTACTAAAAAGGGGCCATTGAACCAAAACTTGAACCCTCAACTGAAGAGTTTTAAGTAGAAACGCCAATAAAACACACATATAAAATATCATGAAGTCATCTTTTACTCATTAAATGAACATGAGGCACTAAGCATCCTAAAAATATCATAGCTATAGAAGCACTCCAAAAATTCAAAGACAAGAACTATCCAACCACTCACCAACATCACTCTAACCAAGGAACAAAAAATTATCTACCCTAACCATGAGAAATCCCCATAAAAACAATATGGATTTAATATTGGGTAAAATAATAAGGAAGGATAAACCATGACCACATATCTAGAACACCCCTCATTGTGACTGTGGTAAAATCAAACCAAAACTAGCCAATGTGTAATCTCTACAGGTTTAACTTTCATCCCAGTCACCCGAGAACCACACCTAAGGTTTTCCCCATACCCAGAGAGCCCAAAAGATATCTCACCACAACTATAGCCACCCAAAATCCTCAAATTAACCATCATCATAAATAACAAATAAGGAAAAATTAAAATCATCATAATACATGTGAAGAAACTGGGAAGATACCTAAGGAAACACTCCCAATAAGAATCACACCATGATAATGGGGAAAGACCTCCTAGAGATTGATTATTCGCCTCTTATCAAGACTTTTCTAGGGAATACTTGAAATATTATGATAATATAAAGATAAATCAATTACAATATAATGTCAAAAAACAACTAGCCTAAAATGAAGCCCATTTCCAAACACTAATCCAATAAGGTAAATCAAAATAACACTTTCAAAACCACTTCAAAATTACCCACTTTCATTTTAAAACCTCAAAACCCCATTTGGAAATCATTATAAAATTCCAAAAGTTTCTTTAATAAAATTTATCCACTCATATTTATACGACGAACCCATTTTTTACCCACCTTAGAAAACCTCTTCCCAAATCCTAAAGTATTATTTAAAAACCAGTTTATCCTGATGAAATACCTATATTCACTTATAAACATTAAACCTAAAAATCAAATTTCACCATTCAAAACTATTTCAAAATAAATTTCTCATCATAAGATACCTTTATCCATTTTCAAAACACTAATCATTTTTCTTTTTCTGTAAAATCAACCTTTATATTTCCAAACCCTAACCAACATCAATCACTGGCATCACACAAAACCAAAACATCATTAAGAGGGACTAGTGGTTGTGCATGAATTGGACACATAGTTACCAAACCATGTGCTAATCGTATTAATATCCATAAGAAGTCATGTTGAACCATGCACTCAGGGCCCACATGGTTTGATAGGTCATGCGAGATCACCCCGTAACACTAGTTTAACTCCCAATGGTATCCCTCAAAACACATAAATCCTTTATGCAATCCATAATACCATTAACATGAACCAACATCCATAAGAAAAATCAATAATAAAACTCAGAACCAAAATCCAAATCCTGACATCCCATGATAATTCAGGTTTCCTCACAAGCGGTGGTGATTAGTCACCTACCCATGACCTACCTTATGAGCTACAACCATTATGCCAAAAACTATATTTAGCAATGGTTTAAACAACCACTAAATCATTTTGTGGCCATTTTACAAAACCGTCACAAAATATAGTGTCGTAAAACATTTCACAGTGGTTTTTAGAACCATTGTAGATTATTTAACAATTGTTTAAACTGCCAAAAAATGATGAGTGGTGGTTTTTTTTTTTATTATTATTATTTTTTTACATATTGAAATAAATAAATAAATAAATAATTCACATTTCATATTTATTTTACCATGCATGCATAAATCCAACAAATATATGTGTTGGGTGAGATTTGAACCTTCTACCTCTTGGTTATTCTACAAAGACTTTACCACTCTAGAAAGCTCTTCATGTGATGAGTAATTGTAGCTTAATATACTTATACATATAAAAATAAATAAAAATAAATACGTATATATAAATAATAATATTTAATAATAAGAATAACAAATAATAAAAAACAAAAAACAAAAAACACATAACAAAGACATGAAACAAATAATTTAAAATTATTAAATTATAAATAAAAAATAAGAAAATAATCAATAATAAACAATAAACAATAAAAAATAAAAAATAAAAAATAAAAAATAAATAATAAAAAAAATAAAAAAATAAAAAAATAAATAGTAAATCAATCAAAAAATAAAAAGTAAATAATGAATAAAATAATGAAAAAAACAAATAGTAAATCAATAAATAAATTAAAATTAAATAACGAATAAATAATAAATAAATAATGACTATATAATAAATAAATAAATAATAAATAAATAAATAATAATAAAATAATAAATTAATAACAAATAATAAATCAATATATGATAAATAAATAATAAATAATAAATAATGCATAATAGATAATAAATAATTAATGAATATATAGTAAATTGGTAATAAATAAATAATAGATAATAGATAATATGTTAATAAAAAAAATTAATGAAAAATTAATAATAAATTAATAATAAATATATAAAATAAAAATAAATAAAAAATAAAAATAATATATTAATAATGAATAATAAATCAATATATAATAAATAAGTAATAAATAAATAATAAATCGATATATAATAATTAAGTAATAAATAAATAATAAATAAATAATAAAAAATAAATAATAAAAAATAAATAAAAAATAAATAATGAATAATGAATAAATAATAAATAAAATGTAAATAATAAATTAATAATAAATAATAAAATAGTAATAAATAATAAATAAAATGTTATAATATATAATAAATATTAAATAAATAAATAATAATTAAATAATAAACTAATAATAAATTAATATTAAACTAATAATAAATTAATAATAAATTAAAAATTAATTAATAACAAATAATAGTTGAATAAATAATAAATAATAAATAATAAATAATAAATAGTAAATAATAAATAATAAATAGTAAATAGTAAATAGTAAATAATATATATAGTTACTAATAAATTTATTTAAATAGAGTTATATATATCTTATAAAAATATATAAATATAAATAAATTTATATAAATGTATATTAATACAAGCATAGACACACACACACACCAACCAACATAATACATATAAAAATATATACGAATATTATATATATAAATATATATTAATGTATATTAATATACATAAATGAATATAAATATCTATAAATATGTATACATATAACAAAATTTTGATAATATATATAAACACACATTTATATTACATAAATATATATAAATTCACACATATATATAATTATAATTATATATATATATTCCCATGTAATATATAAAAATATATAAACATAAATATGTATAAATATTTATAAATGTATATAAATAAAGACAAATATGCATAAATACATATAAATATCTATGGATAAATACAATTATATATAATTTTAAATAAATATCCATATATATATATATAAATTATAAGTAAATAAAAATAAATGTATAGAAATACATACATACCTACATACATACACATATATATATATAATAAATCACCAAAAGAAAGGAAATGATAAAAATTACAACACCATTAAATCTATAGGAATGTAAATCCATGGAATAAAATCATAGACGACCCAACAAACACATGAAGACACTTTTAAGTGAAGTTGAAATCATATTGAATGTACAAAAATCATGATATTTGAAAAAAAATTAGTTTTGGAGGCCTTATGGGCCTTTTCTTACCTAAAAAAAAAACACTAACTGTTATCCCTCTAAGTTAAAAGGACATAAATATCTTCACCGAATTTGATTTGATATCTCGTGGGGTCTAAAGAGACACCCGAATCAAAAGTTATGGTCGTTTGATGTTAAAGTTCAATCTTCAACCTTTATTAAAACAATAATAAATTTTATTCTATCAATTAATACTAAATTATTATCTAATGTCATTTTATTTTATTTTATAAGCTTCGATTTTACTAGTTGTGGAGCTATAATGAATACCCGGATCAAAAGTTCTTGTAATTTGATGTTGTAGTCCGATTTTCAACTTATTCTAGAAATAATTTACTTTTAAAATAATTACTAACTAATAATTATAAATAATTAAAATCTAACATATAATAGATAATTAAAATTATAAAAAATAAAAAATTAATGATTAATAATAATAAATAATTATTATTACTAATAAATATTAATTAAATAATTATTAAATATTTAATATTTTTTACATTAATTTAGTGGCGGTTTTTAAGAATCCACTCCTAAAAATTAAATAAATAAAAAAACACACCGATTTAGTCGTAGTTTTTGAAAAACCACAGCTAAAATTAATTTTGTGAAGATTTTATCAATGTTATTAAAAATCATTGTGAAATTCATTTTTTCATATAGTTAATGATCCTACTTCAATCTACATGACATCCCATAAAATAAAGGTCACTATGAAGCCTATCCCCTCTCAAGAACACATTCTCTAATACCATTTTGTTCCTGATCCCCACATGACGTCAATAATTTCTAGGGAATCAGAAAATAACATGTTAAAATGATATTTCTCATAAAATAAATTAAAAAACATAGGATTTAAATCCTGGAAATCTTGTATGAGCCCTCTGTATGTCGGAGCTGCTTATGCTAGAAAAAAGAAATAATATGATATAAAAATAATGTAATAATATAATATAAAATAAATGAAACAACATAATGTAAAAATGAAAACCCTAAAATCATCTCAAACCCCCTAAAAAAAAACACCCCCTTTAATTCAACATCCATAAATCCTCATGCATGAACACCTCCCATTAAGGAAAAAAATTAGGGATAAAATATTTGGATGAAACTATGAAGGAACTAAAAATAAATACTGACATACCATGGGTAAGACATCTATGTAACCCAAAGTCACTTTCCATCCACTGGGATAAAAGTACACTATAAGGGTGGTCTAGAGAAAGAGTCCAATAAGTGGTATTCTTCATTATCAAGAATGAACATGTATGATCCACTTAGTCTATAGACATCGAGTGGTGTAAGTAGGGTGTGAGATAAAAAGACTAGTAAGGTTTCACCAACCAGTCCATGCATTATATTTTACAAAACACTATATAAATTCTTGTTTTAAATACATTAATTTAAATATAGGTTTTCTCTATTTAAAAAAAACTCATATATTTTTTCAAATCATCTTTTAAAATCTGAGAACAAGATTAAGAAATTTATAAACTTTCTTTAAGTATTTCATTACAAGTATAATTTTTAAATCCCAACTCAAAAAGGAACTCAAATAATAAACCAAAGAACACAACTAAAAAACTAAATTAGAATATAAAATATAGAAATAAAATAGCATTAATGTAAAAAAGTAATCATGCAGGGAAACAATAGAACTATTAAAGGAAAAGCATAAAATAGTATAAAAAATAGGAGGGAAAAGTAAAGTGTGTATATATATACAATCCTATCAATATAAAGTAAATAAAGAGAAAGGGAAAACCCATAAAACCAATAATTTAAAACATGAATCATGATAGAAACACCCTATGGTCACTAAATATAGGTATACCTAGTAATTCTATATCACCATACGAGTGAATTTCAGATTTCTACTATGTCTCTATCCAGAGGGGGAACTACATAACTATGTCACTAGAATTTCTAGTAATAGGGGAACCTAGTCCCATCTAGGTTAGCCTACCCAAGTACCTGGGGTTTTCCACGAGGTTTAACACATAAAAATAGCTATTGAAAAAAAGTGTTTCCATAAAAAAATCAATAAGAAGGTTCTTTTTTAAATATAATTCAATCCACTTTCACCATTTATATAAAAAGTATTCCATAATAACACCTTCCATTTTAATCAATCTACAACCAGAATAACACATTTTCTATAAAACCCCATTAGAAACATTTTAAAAAAAGTATCTATAATAATAATATTATTATTATTATTATTATTATATATAATTTCTTTACAAAGTTATAAATGATCCTGACAATTATACTTTTGAAACCAATGCTAAAAATACCCTTTGAAAACCTTTTTGGAAACCAAATTTAAACATCACATTTAAACTTGAAATCTTCCTTTTACCATTAGACACATATACACATATAAATATATATACATAGCTCAATGGAAATATTCACACATTATCATGTGAATATGTACACACACACACACACCTATACATATGTTCATAACACCAAACTCAATATAACACACTTTCACATTAACCAAAAGTAAATAACATAAATAAAAAACAAGTGAGCTTAATAAAATGTCTCAAATAAGGAAATCCTAACCAATTCAACTCCTTAAATACATATAACAACACATGAGATTACATAAAAAATATCAAACAGTAATAAAACACTCAAATTATATATAAAAATTATCATAAATATTTTATTTATTAAAATAATAACTATTCATTAGGTGCAGACACAAAATAGGGGAAAATCCATAAGAACCCATTTAGAAATCAATTATAATTTCCTAAAAAACCTAGATTAATAAATATATTTAAATTCAATTTAACTCACTAACATGATTAATTTGAATAAAAACTAATTTGGAACACCCAAGAAGGTGTGGTATGTTAAATAAAAGTGAAATACTAGAAGCACCATCCTAGGTAAAGTGTAGATAATACGAAATCACCAAGAATGACAAGCAAAAATTTTGAGAGAGATTTCACACACCCTAGAAACTAAATCCACATTAAATTAGGATCAAAACCCACCTAATTTGTTTTAAACCATGACCAGTAGCAAAATATAGAAGTAAAAACAAAATGGAAGAAGGGGAAGAATGAAGTGGAGAAAAAGAAGTCCTAACATGGAACAATTCACTTAAAAATCACAAGGATGAACACTAAGAATTAAATGATGTGGAGACAAGGGTCTCCTAGTCAGGAATCTTGTGGATGAGTGAGGTCTAATTTTATAGGTTTAATTAGTCTATGGGTATAATTATAATTTTTATTTTTTAAAAAAATGGGTACATCACATATTGCCACATGGTTTACCAAACTACGCACCAACCACGTGTCCTTAACTGGTGACACTAAGAAACTCATATGTTTTGGTCACATAATTGGGAAAACCATATACTAAACATGAAAAATTAATTCACTAAGTTCCAAACCCATACCGCATGACTATCACAAGGTTTTTACAACCATGCGACATGAAAAAACTATTAAATTTTTTAAAAATTTCTAAAATAAAAGAAATGAACTATATGAAAAATAAATTAGATAAATAATAAAATAAAATAATTAATAATATAAGATTCAGGGTTTGACACTACCCACTATTTTGAGAAATCTAGATCTAACTATCCCTTTTCCCTCAAAGAGTGAATAAAAATAAATGTAAACCTAAACTACTCAAGCTCATTGAGTTGTTCAGGAATCTCCAAATCAATATTCACTTCCTTAATGATTTTTTTATCCTATAATACTTTAAACCATTAAATAAAATTATGTCAAAAAAAGACCAAGGAATAGTCTTCCACCTACAACATGTTAGAGGAGTGAAATGTTGTTTTGAAAAACCAAATATCTCCTATACTCAAAGATCCTAGAATACATTTTATCTCATAAACTATAGAAAATAGAGACCAATTGAAATAAATTTGTAACTTAGGTGAAATCGTTAATTCAATCACATACTTACTGTTTTTATAGTTGATATTAAGAGAGTTACAACCCACTATATTTATTTTACAGTTGGATGACTGATCTATCAATCACCCCATTAGGATAATGAATTACATACTAGTATGAGTTAGGAGATTGTTTTTACTGGATGAATTCATTATTTTGGACATGTAGTGTGACAAAGAAGTCCCTATCATACTTGATGGGCAATTACTAGCCACTAGAGGAGAATTCATAAATGTTTCTAAAGGGAAATTAATATTCAATTTGGATGATCAATATAAATAATTTAATTTCTTTAAAAATGAAAAATAAACCACACTTGAAAATAAAAATTCAAGGGATGAGTTTTTGGAATTTAAAGAGCCTTTTGATGAAGAAGAAAAATAATTTCTATTAATGATTGATAATTTTAATAAAATACCCACACCTACTGAAACCTATATGGTAATAATCTCTAGTAAAGAGGTAGATCTATTTGATGTTTATGAAGGTGAGTTTTTGGAGCATCTCGATAAATTTTATAAGGAAAAAATCTTAAAACTAGGCTTGAAATTTAATTTGAGGAGGTTTCCAATCTGGATAATAAAAAATAAAGAGGATTTATTTAGATCTAATTTATTAATTAAGAAAAAAATTGATGTTTTTGGGTCACCGAGGCCCAATATTTTCCTTCTATAAAATAACAACCACATGTTGAGATTAAATCACTTCATTATCACCTAAAATACTATTCTATGGGTGATAAATATTCACTGATAGTCATCATATCCACTAAATTAGAAAAAATTTAACAACAAAAGTTACTTAATATGTGTAAAAGTTTAAAAACTACCATAGTATAGTCTATAGATTACATCAAAGAGTCTATCCCTTCATTATGCATGAAAAGTATCCCAATGGATCCTGATCATAAACTAATTCTTGTGGTCCAAATAAGGATAAATCCCAACATGTAATAAGTTATAATAGAAGAAGTGATAAAAAAATTGATGTTGGGATTATATTTCGCATTTTTGAAATCAATTGGGTTACCCCTGTCCAAGGGGTTCCTAAGAAGGGATATCATTATTATCACTAATAAAAAGGATGAGAAAATTTAAGTTATAAAGGTGACTAAGTGGGGAGTTTTTATTTATTTTAGGATTCTTAATTATGTCATTATAAAAATAATTTCCCATGCATTTTTTGAATCAAATTCTTAATAGGATTACTATGAATGAATTATTATGTTTTCTTGATGGTTATTCAAGTTACAAAAAAATTATAAAAACCATATAATATTAGGATAAGACTATATTCACATGCCCCTTTTGGATATTTTCTTACTAGAAAATTCCGTTTATGTTTTGTAGAGCCCTGAATATCTTTAAAAGATGTATGATGAATATATTATTAGACATGACTGATAGGATTATTGATGTTTTCGTGGATGTATTTTTAAATTTTAGAAGGTATTTGATATTTTTTTTGGAAAATCTAGAATCAATTTTGCAAAGATGTCAGGATACCAACTTGGTTATTAATTGGAAAAATTTCCAATTCATGGTCACCAAGGGAATATTTATTATCTATAAGGTTTCAAAGAGGGAAATAGATGTTTAAAATTATAAGATAGAGGTGATTTAAAATCTCACCCTCTATAAAATGTTAAAAGGGTTATGAGTTTTATATAACATTCCAGTTTTTATTGAAGATTTATTAAGGATTTTTCAAAGATCACTATACCTCTTTGTTTTATTCTATTCAAGGATGCACCATTTGTTTTTGTTGAAAATTTCTTGGAAATCATTCAATTTGATCAAGGATAAATTGCACTAAGTGCCTATCATCACTACCCCAGACTTTAAGAAACTCTTTGAGTTAATGTGGGATGATAATGACTTTGTTGTCGAGGTTGTGTTGGGGAAAAGGAAAGAGAAAAGGTTATATGTGGTATATTATACTAGTAGGTTACTAAATGAATCTCAAAAAAATTTAAATAACACTGAAAAATAACTATCATCTCTAGTGTTTTCCCTATATAATTTTAGGAAGTATTTAATTTGATCCAAAGTTATAGTTTTTATTAGATATACTACCCTAAAATACCCACTATCAAAGGAAGATGAAAAACCAAGGATGATAAGATGAATAATCTCATTGTAAGAATTTTATTAGGTGATTAGAGATAATCAATGGGAAAAAATGTAGTGGATTAACACATATCTAGACTACCCAACACCCAAATTGATGCCCCAAGAGTGATCAATTCCTTATTCCCCGATTAAAACTACTTTTTGTTAGAGTTATGTAAACTTCTTAGTATATAGAATTTTCTAATTTTCTTAATACGGGAATATTACATATAATCAAAAAAATAAATTAATTTTAGACCAAAATTATTACTTTTGGGATGATCTGTTATTGTTTAGAAGGTGTGCTAATGGAATAATTTGGATCTGTGTGCTTGAGGAAGATATGTTGTCCTTTTTAGAAGGATTTAACTATTCACTATGAAGAGGACACTATGGGGAGAAAAAACTATTAGGTCAGATATAACGATGGAAGATGTTCTAGAGGGGGGGAGTGAATAGACCTTTATTAAAATTATCATATCTATTAAATATTAATTTTTTAATTTTCTGGTTTAAAATAAGCGAACAATTCTTTTCTAAAAGAATAATAAGTGGATGTGTGAAGAGTGTATGAAAAAAATTAAAGAGAACACAAATAATTTTATATTGATTCAATTTAATCAAATTAGTCCACTCTTCACACCCCAACCGATGAAGTATGACACCCACTATGAAAGAGATATAATTTGACATGAGATAAATCTAAACCCAAACTTTTACACTTGGATGAATCCCAACCCAAGACTTTGTGAGAAGAAGCCCCAAACATAACAATACTTATCCTTTTGCAGGAGCATACATAAACTTAGGATTTATACAAGGATCATCCCCAACCTAAGTATACATACTCTTGTCTAGGTAATCATAACTAATGGAATGCCATTTATAGGTAGTATAAACTGTGATAGAAAAGATTCAGTGTATACCTCTACCCGAATAGAAAATATAACACAAAGATTACAAATGGATATAAAGGGAAGAATTACTATTAATGAAATAATTGATTAAATCCCTCCCGAATGACATAGCTAGTGTACTTAGGGCATTCCAGTAGTGGTATAGATCAACTCTTGAAGTTGATATGAAAGTCGAAGAAGAATTTTTCCGTCTTTGAGAGTTTGTCACAAATAATGTAAACAATTGAGTGGAGGATCACTTGGAGGTTCACCAAAGAACAGTGCTTTGAATTTTTTCAAGTATTATCATATTTAATCATGGTATGATTTTCAAGAATCCTTAATTCCTTTAAATACAATATAATTTGGACTATACACTCAAGCAAACAATTATAACAATTCAAAGTAATAAAATAAAGTCATCCAGTAATCTTGTGGAGATAAAGACAGATTGTAGAAATTTCAAGGTATTAAAACTAATTAAAATAAATTATATAAATATGTTTAAATGAGTAAAAAAATTTGAATAAAATATTTAAACTACTTCCATAATACTGAGTCAATAAATTCCATAAATATTGCATGAAAATTGACTGTAAATAAAACATAAGAATATTTTTTTTAAATTCATAAAATATAAAAACATTATTAACATGAATTTAATAGATTAAAAACACATTCCAAATATTTAAAAATATTAATAATTAAGTTAAATAAAATTTAAACTATTAATTTCAAAAGTAATAAATATTTTTGAAAATGAGTAATATTTTTGTATGAGCAATAACAAATAAATTAAAATAATATTAAAACATGTTTAAATAAATTCAAAATAGTTCTCATGGATAAAATATAATTTGAAAATAATTTTACAATAAATAAAACAATTAGAATAATTATTATAATCACAAAATATATTAAAATATGAAATATAACAAAAAATAGAGTATAATAAATATTTTCTATAAAAATAATTTTATATTAAGGAATAATAACATAATTTTATATTTGTTGGTAGAAAAATGGTTGTATGAGAAAAAATTAAATTTTTAGTAAAAATACTTTACCTAGCATTAGAAATAGGTTGCTACCATCACACGAAAAAATAGGGGATCTACCGCTACATGCTACAGTTATGATCGAGGCGCATACAACGATTGTTGTGCTACCATTGAGATGCAGAACTACTGCTACTATTTCACTAAAGAACTACCATCACATTAGAGTAGATCTATTATTAGTGAAGGTGAATAGTACTACTATCACATGAATAAGGGATCTACTGCCATAGTAGTAAAGAAGCTACCATTCCGGAGCCATAATCACATAATGGAATACTATTAATAATAATATCATTATGTATGGATTCTACAAATGATGATATGAGGGAGAACATCCTAGCATCACATGAAGAAGGATAGTTCTACTGTTGAAAATAGTGGGGATAATGGTAACCAAAAACTTCTAATAGTGGCTGAACTTACTAGCATAGAGGGATATTTCCTTGCATGCATTGTCGTGGGAGGCTGGAGCTTGAAGGAATTACCGTGAAGAACCATGCCTGAGGATAGGAACACTAAATGGGTGATACCATCATGAAGATAATGAATCATCTATGAAGGAAGGAGTGTTGGAGTGTGCTTCAATGGAGGAAAAATGATGCGCAGAGGAAGAAGAATGAGATGATGAATAGTGAATCATTTTATAAAAATATTGATAACATAAACTTTTCAATGTTTTGAGACCATCTAAACATCAAATTTAAATGTCAGTCTAGTTAACTTAAATGTACATAATTTTTATATATTTACAATGGATAAAATTTAACTTCATTCTGAATTATTTATCAATACATATAATCAAACAACTATGAAATATATAAACCCTAACTATAGAAAAAATAACTATAAATTTATAGCACTTAAGATATTTTTAAGGTATTTAAATGAAATTTTCATTCATTAACACATTGTAATGGGATTTATAAAGATTTATTATCTTTTCAATGAAATAGACAGTGTGCTATTCTGAGGTATATCACAAGATTTATCAATGAAATACAGAAGAAATTGAATTCCTAAAATTCTAGAATTATAGAATTGTTGGATAGACTTTGAGAAATTTTTAGGGAACTTAGAAAACAAATTCATAGTTCCACTTAATTTAAATAAAATTAAATAAATATACTGGATATCCAAATAAACAAGTTTTATGATAATCCAAGCTATATAACTAATGTTATAATATAATAACTAATGAAAACTTTAAAGCGCTATAAACTAAAAAGTATTGTTGAAACCAAAATCATGTAGTAAGTTTGGAATTTTTTTGAACACTATATAAAATGAATTAGACTTTATCTTAGTTGAATAAAAGTTAGATAAAATTATTATCTTTCATATAATATAGGATTTATAAAAATCCAATCACTATAAATCAGGATATAATAAAAATATAGCGAGCTAGTAAAATAGTTTTCTACATAAAATATTGAGAGGATTTATGTGAGAAAATATAATAAAAACAATATTTAAAGGGATCAAAAAATTAATGTAATAAAATATAATTTAATGTAGTAAAAAAAAATACATGAAAATAACTCACACAAAAAAATATATATATTAAAAATCACTTTAAGATGGCTTTTATTGGCCTACACTTTTCAAGGATGTTAGGAGTTTAGTTATGTGATGTGGAAAATAATAATGAATGGATAATGTTGTTAGAAAATAGAAGTTTCCTAAAAAGATAATTCTAGAGGTTGAGATTTTTTATTTGATGGGATTATATTTTATGGGATATTTACCATATTATCATGGGAATTAATATCTCTTAGTATCCATGGACTATGTTTCCAAATAGGTAGAGGATGTGACACTGCAGAATTACCAACCAAATAATGTGGTCAAATTCATTAAAAAGAACACATTTTCTATATTTGGGGTGCCCAAGGACTTCATTATAAATTACATTACCCACTTTAATAACTTCAAGATCAAGGATTTAATGGAAATATATGGTTTTGTTCATAAAACAAGAACTGCATATCATCCATAGTCAAGTGGGAAAGATGAAATCTTAAATAGAGAATTAAAAAATATTATGGGAAAAAAATATTTGTGGTTCTAGAAAAGGTGGTCATTTGAAGATATATGGGGGCTTTTGGGCCTATAATACTTCCTTTGAAACCACCATAGGATTTTCTCTTTATAAGTTACTATTTGGGAAATCATTTCATTTACCTATAGAGCTTCAACGCAAGTGTTATTAGGCTGTTAAAGAATTAAACCTTGACATCAAATCTATTAGTGAGATAAGGTTATTAGAGGTGAGTGAGATTGATGAGATTAGAAGGGAATCCTATGAAACTTATAGGATATACAAGGAAATAACTAATACTTTTCATGACTCAATCATTCAGAATAGAGAATTTAAGGCTGGTTAGTGAGTGCCTATTTTCAATTAAATTTTGAAGATTTTCCTTGGAATACAGAAAACTAAATTATTTAGACTTTCCACCATCTTAAGAGTCTTGGTTAATAGACATTTTATACTAGTAGGATAAGAGAATAGACCATTAGTTATTAATGGTAAGAGGTTTAAGAATTATTTGAAGGGTAGTCCAAGGTCTTGGCTACTATCTTTGTCCTTGAAAATTGAGCATACACTAAGTCTAACAAAGGACTTAAAACTCAGTGCTTCAAGGGAGTTAACCCATGCTAATTTTGTGTGTTTTATTTTACTTTTTAGATAATAATAAATATAATTATTTTTTGTTTCTAATAATATGATCCTATTTGATTTTATAGAATTTAAACTTGCATTACATTTCACTAGAGCATAATCCCAATTGTTTTTAAGTCAAAAAGGAGATGCATGCTGAAATAATGAAACTTGAATAACCAAGGGGACTATACTTAAAGAAATAGGGAAGGTGAATTTTATTGAATTTAAAATAGAAAATATTCCATAACCAGGGGAGTTATTATATTAAATTATATACTTTATTCTACTCATATCAATGATATTATCTATTTTATTATACCGGTTATTTAGTTGAAATTATGCAGGAGTGTTTGATAATATTTATAACCTCCCATTACATGAAACTAAGTGTCTGTGTGTGTGTTGAGGGGGGGGGGGGGTTCCCCACTTCATAAAATTATTTAAGTTTAAATAAGTGTTAAATGGAATCACTTATTATAATCACCACACAAACATGCTACTTTATGAGATTTAATGAAAATACTTTTCTACCACTCTTAAAGAAAAAATCATGTGCAATTTAAAATATATTTTGGAAATTTTCTTTGAATTTGTGGAAAACATTCTATTTTGAAATTCCTCATGACCCTTGAATATGATTTCAAACCATTAAATTACAAATATTTTTGAGCTAAAATATTTTACATGTTTCTCTCACCTTAGAATTCAACATTGGGGACAATGTTGTGGTTTATGTGTTGGGAAGGGGTATATAATTGTGTCAAACTATGTTTAAATGTAATACACATCAAAATACCCCATAAATTGTTTCAAAATTATATGTTTTCAAGATTTAATTTTCATTTTCAGTGGTTTTAAAATTTTCATCAATTTGAGGACTATGTTGCTACTTTGAGTGATTAATCATTTCTGTTTCCCCATGGATTCAATCTAGTAACATCATTTCCATTGATCTATTAAAAGTTATTACTTTTAGTCAAACTTTGGGAATAATATTTACAAAAATTAATTTGTTTTGAAACTTTTTATTGAATTTTAAAATCATTAGTTATGCACTAAAATGGGCTATAAAATGAACTCTTAATACTTGTGAAATTTTTATTCTTTAAGATAAAATTGCTGGATGATTTTATTATGATTCCTTTTAATTATTAAACTCATTCATATTCTGATTGTTTCTAATTATTTTGTACTAAATTATGTGAGATTATTCACCAAGGATAAAAAAAGAAGTTTGGAATATAATTTAAATGCAAAGTGATGTTTTCTTAACTTTTTTTTGGTAAACGTTTCAAATTAAATCATTTTTATCAAAATAAAACAATCTTTTGGAAAAACCATTTTCTCTTGAGAAGAGAAATAATACATAATTACTTGAGAAAATTCATTGGGGAAAACATAATTAAAAATCATCTCTTTGTTGGAATTAAAACTCTTTCACTTTTAAGATAAATTAACTTTTATTGAAATTGATCAATTAATTTCAGAAGGTTAAACAAGTATTTTTTGTTTGCAAGAATCTGATGTGGCTATAATTGATACTTGTTATCTATTAATATTTTTAGAATTTAATGGTCTTTTTAATACCAAATTAGGATTTTAATGGAAAATTATTGAATATTGGTTAATTTGAGTGGAAATAGTAACACTTTGAATATTTTTTTATTAAAATGAGTGTTTTTGGTGTTTTATAGATTAATTGATCTTTTTTTTAATTTCTATATATTTTAAGACCATTTTTTCATAATTTAAATAATAAAATCAGCTGCTTTATAATTTTGAAGCTATTTATTAAAAGAGTTTCAAGATTTTATTCTTTCAATATTCCATTTGTATATTTTTAATAGAATTGTTGGAACACATCTTAATTCCAATTTTGAAATCTGGAATGTCATTGTTTTGTTCTATTTTTGAATTATTTTTATTTTTAAATGGTTTATTTTCATAAAAACTCTTTAATTTGGTGTATAGAAGGGACATGTGTCAAGGAAACATCAAAATTTTGATTGCAGCGTAAGGGTACCTCCACGGGTGGGACTTGTGTTAGGGTATTTCCTCACTTACTCCATCCCACATAAATATATCACCATGCTTTACATTGCTTGCATAAGGGAACCTCAAGGTTTTCTAAGGTAGCATAAAGGTCCTATAGGATTTTAAAAGTCTACAGAAGTGTAAACCATACTTCACCTAGCACTATGTCAAGGTAATTGCATGAGGGTACAATCAAGCGGCCAAAGAATATACAAAGGTAAGAGTAGAACTTATTAGAGGTTATTCCACTTCAACATATATATTTCAAGGTATTTCATCCACCACATCAGGGTAACTCGCATATTTAAAAGGCTATGTCAAGGCACTATTACACGATTTAGTGCTAGCATAAGGGTCAGGTCTAGCTCACGTTAAGGTACCAATGAGGATATGAGGCCTACGTACAGGTCAATGATTGGTTCTAAAGACTCATGAAAGGGTCAAAAATGATTCAATAAAGCTATGTGAATGTGTTGCAAATGGAATTTATCCACGGGGAGCACTAAATTATCAAATCAATGTAAAATCAATGAGGGGTTGATCTCGATTCTAAAAAGTAGAACATTGTGATGCTTCCGAAACATTCCAAGGAAGCCTCAATAAGATGAATCGAGAACCCATGTAAGGCCATGATATTTATGAGGGATGTTATGGCCAAGTCTCAATAGAGTAAGAAAAAGCGTATATGGGTCTATAAACTTTAGTTAAAGGGGTTCGACTTGAGTCACCACAGAGAAAACAATCAACTATAACCCACACCATGTGGAGATTAGTGTTTCATCTTTGGAAGCTGATTGTGGGTTGGGTGATGTGAGTTAGCACGTGGATGCATTCAAAATGGGGAGGACCTATACATTCAATAGAATTCATCAATTATTCACCAGAAAATCGACCAATAAAGAAGCAGACACAAACCAAAAAAACTCAGTGGTAGTTTTATCTAGAACTGGAGCTCCTCAATAAAGAATCCTCCTTTTACCCTCTTCCTCATTTACTTTTTTTTTCTATGAAATTATTTTTCATCTTTCAATCAAGTATGGTTGTTGGATAAATATTTATTGGGGGAAATAAAATTGTTCTGTATTTCATTATTTTACTTCATTCAGTTCATTTCTATACTTGGATGTTACTATTTTATTTTCTCTTAATATTTTCAATTTAAAATCCTTTAAGAACCAATAACTATTGGTCTTGATTTCAAGTTTCAAACTATTAAAAATTTCTCTTTAATAATCTTCTGAAAAAAATTGTTTGAATCTTGGGAGTCACACACCATGGTCAAATGACAATTTGGTCTTGGTGAGACCAACTTCACCACTTCACTCACTGTTTATATTCAATAGTATACACACTACTGATCATACCAGTTAAGAGACAACCCTCTTGATTTTTGGGATTGGTTTCATTTCTAGAAGTGGTTTTCCATATTTATATTTTCTTTTGAATGAGTAAACATCAATTTAATGGAAATAAAATGATGTTTACACTAACCCATTCCTCTCTGGTTTATAATTTTGTTGTAACACCTGATTTATTCTTCATCTACTCTATTTTCATTATTTCATCACTCAATTATCACATAATATACATCAAATATTCACCATTTTTATTTTTCCTCTCTTTCCTTGTGTTTATTTGTGTTTTTATTCCTTTTTCTTGGTTTATATATACTATTCAACCTTCCTTGTGCATTTGATCCTTCATATCACTATACTAGGGTAATTAGGTAATAAATAATTTGGTGGTTACAACAACAAGCTATCAGTAGGATACATAAGAATATATCAATATTTTATAGGAGTTGACTTGGTGTTTCAAAGGCCATGTCTAATTAATCTATAGGGATAAAAAATATTAATATGGAAGTGAAGGATGGTCTGGATGCTAGCATGGAGTGCATATGATGAAGGATGAAGTTCTGTAAGGGGAACATGAATTTGGGATAAGTGGTAGAGAATATAGAGATTTAATGTTAAATATATGGTTTAGTTGAGGTAGTGGCGCTCATCCATAATCCTTTTTCAAATAAAGGGACAACCACAATGTTTATAAGGTAGTGAAACCAGTGGAACCTATTGGTAGTTTTAGAGAACCTTTATAAGAAGAGGGTTCTAAATCACTTATTCAATATTATGATATAGAGTGAGACTCTATCTAGGAGAGTAAGGGATAATGTCTGTTCTCATGGTGCAGGGGGAGGGGGGGGGGGGGGGGTACAACTCCATGGAGCACTTGTGGAAGGTTTTTTCACTAAAGAATTTTCTGGTGTTCTTCCATTTGAATTTGGGTAGGTTTTTCGAGAGGTGGTTTCCCTTATAACTAAATTTCTCCCCACAATGAAGCATTGAATGTGTTATTCAGTAGCATATGACTTTATCTGAATCAAATTATTTTTATCTGCTATGATTATTCCATTTATATTATGTGTTTGTTGTTTCTTTCACATTGTTTATGGAAGAAATTTTCTAAGACCATGATGTTATAAAAATAGAAGTGAAATGTGGATCAAAATATTGGATAGGGTGTGTGTTCTTCCTAGTTTTAGATGTTCAATTCATAGGGATGGGTCATGACACTTAAAATTCTATTGGGTTCCTTGCTAAAAAAATTATGAGATGGTAGTAACTTTTGGTTGTAGGAGGTGGTGGTTCTAAAATTCCATCGATGCAATATGGGACATATGTGATTAAGATAAATTTGGATTCCAAACTTCCCTAATAAGTGGTATCATAGTATCCTTGGTATTTTAGTGCATATCATAGTAGGTTCTTTTTCTAATGTATGATAAACATAATAAGTGGTATAAGAGCTTGGTTGGTGAGATTATAGTGAGTGGTTCATAAAGTTTTGAAATAACTATAGTTTTTTGGTGTTGAAATTGGTTGGAAGACTATTGGATACTTCGGGTCAAGTGGTTTACTGAGTCCAAAATGATGTCACTGATAAGATAACAAAAAAAACAAATGATTTTGGGTTTTCAGAAAGAATTCCATAACCTTGTATCTATTGACATTTTTTTATTAAAGTGACATTTGTAACTTGGTTGGAATACTGCTTGATACTTAAGAAACATAGTTTTGATCACTTACACTTTTTAAATATAGAAGGATATCATTGTTTCCAAAGGATGAAATTTTATATGGTTAAGGTAAAAATTAATGTTTTATGGGGGAATATTAGGGTTCTAGAGAAATTGGGTTTTGATAATCCTTGAGAATCCACAAGTGCCATTGATGTATTGTCAGTTGAAAATGAGGTGTTTAGAAAATGGGAAATCAAGATAAGAAATCACACGAATAATTGTTTTGGAAGGTGTAACTAGGATAAACTACACACGACCTGAAAGGATAAGTTGATTGTAAAGTCAATGAGGACATTAAAATCTATTCAAGGAGTTGGAAGAATGATGTAATATGATTTGGTTATTTCTTGGTTCAACATATGGAATTTTGAAAGGAAAGGTCTTTGTAGGAAACTACTGGGACCAAAAGGACTATTCCATAATTTTCTAGAGGTTTTGAAAATATTATATCTAAGGGGTGTGGTTGTTTCTACCACATAGTGTTCACCAACTAACTTGATTCATAGTTTTTAGCTCTAAGGTTCATCACTAAATGTTTAAGAATGGGAGAATACATTTTTTCTAGAATATTTGGTTAAGAAGTACTTGTGATCACTGGAAAAGTTGGTGTGTAATATCCCACCCCTCAATCATTGGCTTGGGAAGTGGTAGTGGGTGCTACTAACCTTAGGGGACATCCCAAAGACACCAAATGCTGGAAATAAATTCCAAGTGCCTCAAGAACATTTGGGGGGATTATTTTCCCTTTAAAAGATAAATATCCAAACCACAAGGCAATAATCAAACAAACTTATATATGATTTATGAGTATAAACATATAACTCAAAACATAACCAAGCGATCAACCATATTAGAGTACAAGAGGAAACCAAGTAACATAACTAAAAGAAACAAAGGAAAAAAAACCCTAAGACCCCAAAGACATCAAACCAGTAACTCTCAACCTGCTTCAAGATCCAAATAAAAAATCCATGCCCACAATATTAAGAAGAATCACTAAATAAATGTGATACCTTTACTTTAAAAATGTCTCGATATATAAAATCTACAAATGAACAACAGTTCCCAAGAAGGGGGTGTGTCTAAACTCAGTAGGATTTCCCAAATGACTTCTCAACTCATGCCACTAGGATAAGAACTGGTTAACATAATTTCTAGAAAAAAATTTAAAATAGTTAAAACATTTTCCATCAAAGACAAAATTTTTTTTCATAAAAATAAATCAAAAAATTCCTTTAAAACATTTCTCAAATAAATTTGGAATTTCACACATTCTCACATCCACACATGTATGCCCAAGTCATAGTTCCATACTCATGAGCAGTCTCTCTTCAATCTACTAAGTCATTACCAGGTAACCAATACCAGGTCCCTAATGGAACACACCCCTTCCACAAGGTCACATCTAATGATAATTAACCCACACCAACCATGTATTACAAAACCACTACCAAACCATTTCACATGAAACCTTTATTTCTTTAAAACATTTCAACAACCATTTTCCAAGTATCAAATCAAAACCATAATTTTAAAATCACCATTTTAAAATGACCATCAAAGGGGATTTTCCACAAAACCATCCAATTCACACAATTTCTCAAAACCATCACTAAATAGGTTTCCAATAAGTATACCATAATTATTTAATAATAATTTCAAGAAAATAATTTATTTCAAGGTAAGTCTTCAGGTTCTAATAGAGTGGAGTTGAAAGAGAAGTCACCTACCTCACACAAGTTGGAAAAAATGAAAAACGAAACAACAAGACTCTAGATCCGAGATTAGGTCTTCTTAAAATCAATAAATCCAAAAAGATCTCATCAAGAATTCTATCAAAGAACATGGATATATCCACAAAAGATTAGATATAAGGTTATAAAAGAGATAAGAAGAAGATACCTGAGACGAACAAATAAGAATGGAGACTTACTAATAAATCTGGATCTCCAATGACTTTGAATCGCCTAAAAATTTCTCCCAGATTGAAGGGAATCACATCTAAAGCCTTGGGAAGAAAAATAATCTATGTTATGGGAGAATTATGAAAAATATTGAGGCTTAAAGGGATTGAATCAAATTAGATCAACTAATTTTAGAAGTTCAACTATATTCCACAAATTTTTCCCACATGGTTTGGATGATCGTGCACTATGTGGTGTTACTACCTTAAGCTAACCCATCACGTGGTTGGATCTCATAGTTAGAAAAAATGTGTTACAACCATGAATTTACCATTGTTTTATAGTGTATGGTTTCTCCTAGTTATCTGTATGGTTTGTCCAAACCTTGCACCAATTGTGAACTTTCCCAATTCTAATTATCTTCTCTTGGAAAGTTTCCTATAGTTGATACATGATTTTTACTAACCATGATCGAACTATTTGCCTCCATAAAATCCTCCAAAGTATGCCAAAACTCCTACAAACTTTCTAAAACTTAACCCGATAATTTTATATACTTAAAATATATAAATAAAGGGTAAACTACCTAAAACAAGGGGTGCTAAATTCTCTTAACCATTGGTCTTTCCATCCCTAGAAAGTAGAAAACCAGATTTTTCTCAGAAGAGTTTGGGCCATTTCTCCATAATTTCCTTTTCATGCTCCCACATTTCATCCTAAATCTGACCATGTTTCCATAAAAATCTAACTAGACCAATGATTTTCCCATGAAATATCTTCCCTTTCCTATCTATTACTCACATCAACACATGGATCAACATAGAATATGGATCTAGGTCAACATTATCCCATCAAATCACATGATTAGGATTAGGTTGATAATGCTTCAATTGATATACATGAAACACATTATGCATTGAACTAAACCTTTGTAGAAAATCCAACCAATATTACACCTAACAAAATCATTCAAGTATATCAAAAGGGCCTATGTATCGAGGAGATAACTTTCCCTTATTACCTAAAATGATGATTTCCAAGCATAAATAGATTCTCAATAACACATGATCACTCACATCAAATGACCACAATCATCAACGATGATCAATATATGATTTTTGATGAATCTAAGCCATATCCATTCTCTTCCTGACCAAATGAATCATTTATATTGTCTCTTGCAAAAGGATTGGTCCAACCAGTGAAGTCTCACTTGTTTCCACCCAACAAAGTGGAAAACAAAAAGGATAACCATAAAATGATTCAAAATAATCCATATGTATTGAGGCTTGATAACTATCATTGTAAGATAACTCCACTAATGTTATATATTTTTTTAAAAGGTTGGGGTTGAAGCCTCATTTATTATCAAAGGAAAGAAAAGACCTCTTTAACTAGGTAGAGGGAGACCCATTACATAGCCCGAAGGCCCGGTGGGAAATTATCCCATTACATGGTCCGTAGGCCCAATTTTTTGGCCCAAAGCCCATTCTGTGAATAGTACTACTACAGTACCCGCCACTGCTATAGTACGCTACTGTCGCTATAGTGACCTTCCGCTGCTACAGTGCCCGCCATTGCTATAGTTCCGCCACTACTACAGTACTCTATAGTACTTGCGCCCAATGGGTTTTTAACCCCCATTTTTCATATAGTATTAAGGGGTGATTACCACTAATCCAAACCCCAACTACACTCCACTAATGTTATATGATCCTCTCATGAGCCAGAAAAATCCATTACACAATACCTAATCATGTACTCCAATGTTTGGATTGCCATTTCATATTATCTTTCCATTTGAGGATGATAAATTGTGCTCATAGTCAACCGAGACCCAAGGTCTTGTTGTAATGATTTCTAAAAATGAGATGTAAACCTAGGGTCTCAGTTAGTTACAATCAAGAATAGAATTCCATGTATCTTTTCAACTTCTTGAATATATATTTTAGACAATTCCTCCATCATATGGGATTCAAAAATAGGTCTAAAGTGACTCGAATTCATAAGTCGGTCCACAATTATCCATATTGAATCGTGTTTCCTAACTATCATTGGTAAATGTTTCACAAAATCCATGGCTATCTACTCCCATTTTCACATGGGAATTGGTAAATACTACAATATTCCTACTAGTCACTAGTGTTCCACCTTGGCCTAATGATAGGTGAGTAATCTCAAAACAAACTCTATCACTACCCTTTTTATGCCAACTCACTAGAAATGTTCTTTCAATGCTTTATACATATTTTGAATTCATGGATGAATAAACCATTTTTAATGGTGGTAAGCATTAAGAATTTGTTCCTAACAAACCAAAGGTACCATTATCTGATCTCTAAACCTCAAAATCAAACTATGATTCAGCTTAAATCCCTTAATGATCTCCCCACCATTGAGTTTTTACCTCATAGTAACACATTTGGGATTAGATATCTGAGCCTCTCTAATTTTCTCAACCCAACTAGGAATAGACAAAACTAGGAAGAAAACTGTAACATCAACCTATTCAGTACAATCTAGGTGCATGTTAGCTATAACTAACATCAACTTCCACTAATATGAAGCTTATTTACCCAACTAATTATATTAATTACTTTTTAATGCATCTACCACCAAATTGTTTTTACCTAGTGTATACATCAAGTTTATGTTGAACATTTGAATGTATTCTATCCATATTCATTGAATTATATTCAAATATATTTTTTCAAAAATGTGTTTCAAACTATTATTATCTTTAAAAACATAAATTTATCACTAAAAAGATAATGACACCATGTATTTAAAGAATGGACCACAACATCCAATTCTAATCCATGTGTTGGGTAGTTCTTCTCATGAAACCATAACTGTCATGAACCATAAGCAACAACATGATCTACCTACATGAGAATACATCCCAACCTAGATCCTAATGTATCATAATAGACTACATAGCCCTGTCTAGAATATATAAATGTAAGGACATGTGCCGATGTAATTCAAACCTTAATCTCTTAAAAGTATTTTTGACATTCATCATTCCATTGGAAAGGAAAAAATTTTCTCATCAAAGCTATCATTGTTGTTTCCAAACATGAAATTTCACATGAAAAAAATATATGGTACCCCACTAAGAAAAAAAACTACATATCTCAAAGAAATTATTTTGATGTTTTCAAGATATAACAGCTTCTATATTTTCTGGATCTATAGAAACTACTTTTTCAAAAATGACCTAGCCTAGGAAACATACATATTGTGTTCGTTAGATCTGTATGATGGAAGGGAATAGGCTGGGGTTCTATAGATGACAATGAGATAAGCGTAGTAATGGATGGTGATGGCCGTAGGTAACTGACATTTGCATCTGGGAGGATTGGGATTATGGTCCTATTTTATTAGGGTTTAATATCCACTGATCCTTCATTGGATATGTATTTGGATCCCTATTCCCAGAATAATTAGGGGTCTCTTTTTCAATAAAAATTAGGGGGACTTCCCCTCTACCTATTTAAAAAATATATCTACTTTTGAAAGGTGTTTTTAAAAATCTATCTTATGAACTTGAAATTGGTGATATCCCGAATTCAAGTAAATTTTAGAGAACCATTGGTCTCCTCTAAATTGATCGAACATATCATCAATTTTTAGAAGAGGATACCAATTCTATATTGTAAATTGATTAATCCTAGGATAATATATAAAAATACTAATATTTCCATCTGTATTCTTCATAAAAAGAATTTTTTCTTTCTATAATGACCCTATCATTTTACACATATTATTACATGATTTTAAGCATAATTAACTATAAAATAAACCCAAGTATTGTAATGTCTAGTGTCTTTGGAAGATTAGGTACATAAAAAATGAAAACATAGAAATAGAATAAAACATATTTATTTTAATGATCCATAAAGAGATCATAAATTCCAATGAGATACTACATCTTGATAGGATAACATGGGGAATGCATTAATAAAATGGATAAGCTAAAAATCCTAGTAAGGGAATAAACATAAGAATAAATCATAACACATGGGTTAGAATCCATAACATGATGATATAAAAAGGAATGGAACATGAATAAACATATGGAAGCATAACATATATAATATGGGATCATGTAATCATAGAATCATAGAAACTTTTCAGAAACATAAAACATGACATAAGAATGATTCAAGTCTCATTTCACATGGAGGATCATGAGTCAAGGCTAACCACCAAGACTATTTCACATGGAGCACGAGTCAAGGTTAACTGCCAAAACTATTGCACATGACTTCTCATGAGACTAAAAATTACCCAATGCATTGGAGCACTATTAATATGTATACCACATAAATAATCATACATAAGGAATCAGACATAAACATAAGGGTTACCCATGGAAATAATCGGGTATCATAATCGTACCAAAAGGCATAACAAAAAGGAATATAATAATGGCGTCCATGAAAGAATGGATTTAAATCATACATGGACATTAATAAGGAAAAATAGGAATGGATCAATATAATTTATTTCAATCTTAAGTAAAAACATATAAAAATAGTGTTTAAGAAAATTTAGAAATAAAATATTTTAGTGCGGTTTAGATTCATTAAATTGGAAAAGGAATAATTGTTTTTATAAAACCAGAAAATAAAAAAGATAGTTTATCAAGTTAAAATTATTTATTTTAGAAAAATAATGGTGGATTAAAATATATTATGGAGTGCACTTGAAAATTGGTAAGAAATTGGGAAGTTCCCTTTAACCGAGCTTACTTTTCAGGAAGAATTGAGAAGGGAACCTTTTTGATTCATGTATATCCCCAAAAAGGAAGGATAAAATGATATGGATAAATGAATTTAGAATATGTAAATATAATTTTTAATAACCGTATAAAAATAAATAATATTTAAATTTGGGTAAAGAGAGAGAAATCCTAACCCAATAAAAAAATGGTGGTTCGGAAAGAATCCCTTACCTTATGTCCAAAAGTGTTCTGCACTTGATCTTAATATCCTGAATAACAAAATTAAATCCATTAATTAATTAATTAAAAACATTTTATACATTTATTTTATTTATTATACTTTTTTAAGTTAATTTATGGCCTTTTTGATGAGTTATAAGATTCAACTTCATCGTTCGGGAGTGTTCGTTTCCTTGGTTTTCATGATCAGTTTACTTGTATACATGTATGAAAGATCATGTAAAATAGGAATAGATATACAGAATTGAATTTATATGTTATTAATGAAGTTCAATAATTTTATTTTTTCTTATATATCATTTTTTATATGGTATGAGGATGAATCATTAGATACAATTTTAATGATAATTGTTTAGATTAATTTTGCAGTTTCCCGATCATCAAGAACAAGTGTTGTTCAATTACTTAATATTATGTATAAATAATGGTTATATAAGATTAAATAATATATAATACATATATTATAATCTTTTTTTACCATAAAATGTTTTTATTACTAGACTTGAAGGTGGTAAATGAAATTGAAAACTTATCATCTTTGCATGTGATAAGTTAACATATCACGGACAATGTTTTCATTTTTAGAAAAAATGGGGACGGGAAAGAAATGATGAGGGATTATTCCATTAAAATAATAACATTATAGTATATGTGAGATACTGTATTTAAAATACCACTTGGATAAGGTGAGGTGAGAATAGAATAAGTAAATAAAATAAATTGGAAAGAAATTAAAAGAAAAGGAAAAAGGTTTTTACCTCTTGAATTCTTCACCTTGAGAACCTCCTTGAGGCACTTGAATTTGGTCTTTTATTGAGACAATAGGACCCTAGAAATGGGGGAGAATTGGGAAGTGGTTTAGGAATAATTTGAACAAGATTTAAGGCTTTATAGGTGTGAGGAGAAGAGGTGGAGAGGAGTGGTATTTATAGTGGAGAGTGGCGTTTTTTGATTATTTTATTCATTAGTTTATTATTTTGGATCAAGAAAAGAAATAATGACAATTCCATGAATAAATATAGTAAATAGAGAATTATATTTTGAGATTATGGTTCTTACATCAGTGATGGATCAGGGAATCATGTATTTAACTTATAATGTATATATACTATAAATTACTGTATTTTACTATTAAAAAATTCAACTATTTTAGAAAAATCCAAAAAATTCACCCTAACAATTTTTTTACATGTATAATTCAAAAATGAAATACATTTTATGAATATAATTTTCTAAATATGAGAAATCAATTTTTATTTAAAATCATCATTCACTTGAAAAATACTAATTTTAAAATTATAACTGATTTTACAACACTTTGAAAAATTAATTAAGGTCTCATAAAATTATGTTATAATAATAATATAACAAAATATCAATTTATGAATCTATTTTTTTGAAAATACCATTATATTAATTATAAAACTCTAAATAAACATTTATGTTTTATAAAAATACAAACACTTAATTTATCATTTTCAAAACATTTATTTATTTATACTATGATATAATTATATCATATTTTAATTTATAAGATTAATAACTTTTATTTATAATTTCATTAGTGAGGTTACTATTCTATTGTCCATATCATTATTCTTAAGGTTTACATTACTATTCCACAGTTCATGTTACTATTTTATTAGTTTAGGTTCCTTAATTTCTACAAATACTTCTTATTTCATTCATTATTCATTTATAAAGTTTGTATTGTGTTATATATGTGATTTTATGTGATTTATAATATATAAAATAATTATAAAAAGGAAATTTTCATTGATAAAACTTTGGTTTGTTACATTCTCCCCCTTATGAAATTTATCCCTCAAAATTTCATTTTAAAAACTATTGGAAAAATAGGTGAGGGTACTTCTCCTTCATCACTTCCTATGGTTCCCATATTTCCTCTTCATACTTATGATTTTTTCATAGTACTTTGACCAGGTGAGTGGTCTTATTGCATAGAAAATTATCTTTATGATCTAATATCTTCACTGGATGCTCCTCATAAGAGAGATCATTCTCAAAATGTACCACCTCTGAATTCAGTACATATGAGGGATCTGATATGTACTTACTAAAGAAGGATATACATCATGTACCTGATACATGGTTGGTGGAAGTTCTATTCAATAGGCTATAACTCCGACATGATCATGAATCTCAAAGGGCCCGATGTACATGGGGCTTGGATTTCCCTTATTCCCAAATTTCATGATCCTATTCCATAGAGACATGTAAAGGAATAACATGTATCCTACCATAAACTCCAAGTCTTATCAATGATTGTCTGAATAACTCCTATTTCGACTTTGGGTTTCCTGAATATGATAATAAATTTTTTTCACCATTTCAACCATTTCTTTGACTATTTTAGGTCCTAGTATCCTACATTCGCTGACTTCATCCAAGAATGCCGATGTTTTTCATATTTTTCCATAAAGGGATTTATATAGATCCATTTGGATACTTGAGTGGAAACTATTATTGTAAGAGAACTCAATCAGAGGCATATATTGGTCCCATCCTCCCTTGAAGTCCATAGAACATGCTCTCAACATGTCTTCAAATGTCTAAATAGTCTACTTAGAATGGCCATCAGTTTGATAATGATAAAATGTACTAATGTTCAGATCATTGTTTAGAGAATGTTGGAAAATTCTTTAGAACTTAGAGATGAATGTAGGATCTTGATCAGATACAATTGATTGTGGTACTCCATTAAACCTTACCACTTCTCTTATTTATATCCATTCAAGTTGATCTAGGTATAATTCCTCTTGAATGTAGATAAAGTGAGTTGTCTTTGTAAGAATATATACAAAAACCCATATAGCATTGTTTCCTATGGATGTCTTTGGAAGTCTAGTGACAAAGTCCATGGTAATGTTTTCCTATTTATGTATTGGTATGGGTAATAGTTGCATCATCACTTTAGACTGTTTCCTTTCAACCTTTAATTTCTGACATACTAGGCAATTTGATGTATATTCAGCAAACTCCTTCTTCATATTGTCCCACCAATATTTTTCATGGATATCTTGATACATCTTTGTTCTCCCTAGGTTAATAGAGAAGGTTGAGCTATGTGAGTCATTCAGAAGCTATTTATTTACATCTGGATTAGATGGTACACATAGTCATGACCCAAATTTAATGGCTTCTTCCTTATCGATTTGGAACTCTAAGGATTTCCCATTTCTGATAGCTTTAACTTTTTTCTAAATTTCCACATCATTTCTTTGAGCATCCTTTATTTTATCTATGAGGGAAGGTTGAGAAATCATTTGAGAAAGTCTTGATGATATTCCTTCATTAACGGTTACCATGTCCATCCTTTGAAGGTATAAGAAGATTGGATCCTTCTCAATTTGAATTATTGATAAAGTTATAGGATCCTTTCTATTTTGAGAATCCACCATTTTATTTGTTTTACTAGGATGGTAATGGATTCAGCAGTAATAATCCTTGACAATCTCTAACCATCTTCATTGTAACATTTTAATCTCTTTATGTGTGAATATATATTTCAGTCTCCTATGAGCAGTATATATCTCACACTTCTCTCCACATAGATAATGACTCCAAATTTTCAATGTGAAGATCATAGCCACCAACTCCAGATCATGTGTGAGATAGTTTTACTCATGAATTTTCAACTACCTTGACGAATAGGCTATTAATTTATCATTTTGTATTAGTACACATACTAATAACTTATTTGAAGCATCGATGTAAACCACAAAGAGTTTCCCACTTATTGGTAATGTGAACACTGGTGCAGTGATAATCCTCTTTTTCAACTCTTTAAAGCAATCTTCACATTCACTAGTCTAGAAAAACTTTTCTACCTTCTGAGTCAGATTGGTTAGTGTGTTTGACAATCGTGAGAAGTTATTCACTAATTTATGGCAATACCCAGCTAAACCAAGGAAACTATGGATCTAAATTACAGATGTTGGTCTGGTCCACTCTTTAATTGCCTTTGTCTTGGAAGGTTCTATAGATATCCATTTGCTGGTGATTACATGCCGCAAGATTGATACTTCCTCTATCCAGAACTCACATTTTACATAATTTTCATATATTTTCTCCCTTTTAAAAGTTTTTAACATAGTATTAAAATGTTCCTCATGTTCCTCCTTTCTCCTGGAGTATATTAGAATATCATCAATAAAGAAAACCAGAAAAGTTTTGATGTAATATCTAAATTATCTATTCATCAAATCCATGAAAATTGCTGGAGAATTAGTGAGTTTGAAGGGAATAACTATGAAATCATAGTGTCCATAACTCATTTGAAAGGTAGTATTGGAAATTTGTTCCTTATTAACCTTTAGTTGGTGATATCCCGACCAAAGGTCCACTTTAGAGAAAGACTTGTCCTCACATAGTTGATCGAACAAGTTATATATCTGTGGAAGGGGATACATGTTATTTATAATTATTTAATTGATACCATGATAATAAATATAGAGGAACATTGATCTAACCTTATTCTTGATGAATAGTACTGTTGTGCCCCATGGTGAATCACTCGGGTGTATGAAAACCTTGTCTAGATTCTCCTGTAACTACCTCTTAAGTTCTTCCAGTTCAACAGTGGAAATTATATAAGGTTTCTTTGATATATGAAGAGTTATAAGAATAAGTTCAATTGAGAACTCAAACTATAAATTAGGAGTAAGACCGTGAAACTCTTCGGGGAACACATCGGTGTAGTCCCTCGCAATGGGCATGTCTTCAAACATGATTCTCCCATTTGTCTCAATCATTTGAGCTAGATATGCTTTATCATAAGTCTATAATTTCCACAATTGATATGATGATTCTGATAAAGATTCATCATTATCCTTATACTATTATAGAATTGGAGGATGCCTCAGGATGTGAAGAGTGATCTCCCTTTCCCGATAGTCGATGCTGGATTTGTATAAAGATAGCCAATCTATGCCCAATATAGCATCAAACTACACCAAAGGAAGTAAAAAAGGATTTTTTGAGAGGTTTAGTCCAAAAACATTAATCAAGGAGGAGTTATATACTTTGGATGAAATAATTACCCCATTTTTTGTTCTCATAGATAACTCAACCTCCATATTTTAAGGTGGTGTTTGAATAGTTCTACTGAAATTGCTGTTGTACCTCTCGTACCCCTCGTGGTTTAATTTTCATGATCACAATCACTCTCTTATTTATCTAATCTTTTTTTAAGTGTTTTTGTTGATAGGAAAAATGTTGCCAAGGAATTGGGCCAAGAAGGACTGAAAGTGGACTGATTTCAGTCCACCGGCCAACCGGTGGATGACCACCGGCCAGCCGGTGGAATCTTGACAGAAGGCATCCCCTCTGTCCAGACCACCGGCCAACCGGTATCCCATCACCGACCAGCCGGTGGAACCCAGACAGAAGGGACACCTACTGTCTCAGCACCGGCCAACCGGTGGCCTCCTCACCGGCCAGCCGGTGGTGCTTGGGCAGAAGGCCTCTCCATTTTCCAAAGCACCGGCCAACCGGTGGCACTGTACCGGTCAGCCGGTGGAACCAGTCAAACTAGCCGTTGGGCTTTGACCAGACTTGTCCACTTGACTCCCAACGGCTCCGAAGGCCTCTCCAACGGCTCCGAAGACCCCCAAAGGCCATTTGAGGGTTCCCCCTCTATAAATAAATGACTAGGAAGCCCCGAAAACGTACGGTAGCCCACGGGAACATTGTTCGATCATTTGGCGAACCTCCGGCGCATTCCTTCAAGGACCCCCATTTGCTCCAACTCACTTCCACAACCAAGGAGCACCACCATAGAAGCTTGGGAGCGCTCTTCATCAACTCCAATCAATCCATTGGCGCCCAAGGATTCTCCTCTTACGGGTTTTCATTATTTATTCTTTTTGAGCATCAATTTGGGTTTGTGCCTACAAACCCCTATTTCTCTCATCTTCCTTTTGTTTGGGTTTTCACACCACCTTCAAGGTGTGAAGAGGTTAGTCAAGCCTTCCCTTTAAAAGTCTTGAGTAATAGGTGAGCTAGCCTTCACCTTTAAGAAGGCTAGTGGGTTCTTGATCAACCATTAAAAGCAAGCTGTAATAGGTTCTAGACTACCTTAAAGTCTAGTGGGTTTCTTGCTAAAACCATTAAAAAGCAAGCGGTAGTAAATATCTCAACGATTGAGTTGGGAGCGGAGACGTAGGCTTTGGTTTAAGCCGAACTCCGTTATCAAGTTTTGTGTCTTGCCTATTTTTTTTCCGCTGCACTTTTAACTTTGTTTTTAAATTGTTAATTATTTTTTAAAAGGCAATTCACCCCCCTCTTTCCATCACTCTCCGCCCAACATTTGGTATCAGAGGAAAAATTTGAGTAATACCCTAACCGGTTTCAAATTCAAGATCCTTTGTGATGGCTTCAACTTCTTTCGCCCCCGAAGGCTATTCTTTGGGTCGTGCTCCATTCTTTGATGGAACCGACTATACTTATTGGAAAACCCGCATGACCACTTTTCTTAGAAGTATAGGTTATCCTATTTATAAAATTGTCATGCATGGTTACTCTCTCTCTTCTCCCGATGAATCCAAATGGAGTCAAGCTGATATTAAAAATTTCGAGCTTGATGGCAAAGCCATGAACGCTCTTCATTGCGGCCTTGATCGTAATGAATTTAATCGAGTTTCCACATTCACTTCATCTCATGAAATCTGGAAACTATTGGAAGTTACCCATGAGGGGACCAACAAAGTTAAGGATACTCGATTGGATATGTACCGTCAAGATTTTGAGTCTTTTACCATGCATCCATATGAAAATATAACTGAAATGTTTACACGTTTTACTGATGTTTGCAATGGGAAAAGTCCCTTGGTGATGATTTGTCTGCAGAAACGATGGTCAAGAAGATCCTTTGGATCTTACCAAGCACATGGGCACCGAAAGTCACGACAATCCAAGAAGCAAAAGACATCAAGAACATGCCGGTCGAAGAGATCATCAGATCCCTCATGACCTACGAGATCACCATGAGGAGGCAAGCTGAAAAGGAAGGCAAACCGATCAAAGTTCCAAAGAACATCGCCTTCAAAGTTCAAAAAGAAGAAAGCTCCTCCTCCTCATCGTCTTCCTCTTCAAGCGGCGATTCAGAAATGGATAATCTTGCCCGCAAAATGCACAAATTCATGAAGAAGCACAAGAAGAAGAAATCCCGCAAGCCTGAACCCAACGAAAAATCCGAGCCCGAGGTAACATGTTACGGGTGTGGCAAGAAAGGCCATTTCAAGCCCGATTGTCCACTCCACAAGAAAAAGGCCAAGCAAAAGGAAAAGAAAAAGGCATTCAAGGCCACTTGGAGTGATAGCTCCTCATCCTCCTCCTCCTCCTCAAGTGACAACGGTAAAAAATGCCTAATGGCATTTCATGAGGTATCCTCTTCCGACTCCTCATCCTCTTTTTCTTCAAATTCTTTCAATCATTTATCTTATGAGGATCTCCAACATGATAGAGATCAATTGGAGGAAGGCTTTCATGAACTTTCTTCCAAATTTATTGCTTTAAAAAAGAATTTCAAAAAACTTTCTTCCGAAAAGGAACAACTTCTCAAAGAAAAGGAGGAGTTGTCCCTCAAGATCCAAAACCTTCCTGATGTTGATTCTATAGAATCAACAATCAAGGATTTAAGGAAATCCCTAGCTAAATTCACCGAAGGTGAACATAACCTCTCGAAGCTCCTTGGTTCCCAATGCATATCTAGAACCACCCAAGGGCTTGGCTATTCCAAGAAAGCTTCCTCTTCCCATGCTCCTACTATTTTTGTAAGGGGGAGCTCCCAATATAAATTTTGCAACTATTGTAAAAAACTCGGGCACTTAATTTATGAGTGCAATTGCAAAAATGCCCGGTATGGAAGGCCCAAAACTATTTCCTTTAATGATGAATTTTTTAGGAGTAGACCCGCCACTAGACAAGTATGGATTGAAAAATCCCTTTTAGCGAGTCTCTCCGGACCAAAATTTGTCTCGGTTCTAAAATCCTCTCCCCGGTGATTTGTTGTTTTTATTTAGGGGGAGTTAGGATTGTTTAAGCCTTTTTGCTTTATTTTCAAAACTTTCAATTCAAAACTTTCTATTCAAATTTCAAAAATTTCAATTGGTTTAAATTCTCTATCTTGTTTTTCAATCCTTTCCCTCAATCAAGTTTTATGCCCCGTGCTATTTTGATAATCACAAAGGGGGAGAAATTCTTGGTTGATTGGGGGACAAATCTTTCTCTCATGCTTTGCTTTATCCTTTAAAGAATGCCTTTCATTTCAGTCTTTTACATTGCTTGTTTTGGTGATTGTGATCATCAAAATAGGGGGAGATTGTTATACCTCTCGTACCCCTTGTGGTTTAATTTTCATGATCACAATCACTCTCTTATTTATCTAATCTTGTTTTAAGTGTTTTTGTTGATAGGCAAAAGGTTGCCAAGGAATTGGGCCAAGAAGGACTGAAAGTGGACTGATTTCAGTCCACCGGCCAACCGGTGGATGACCACCGGCCAGCCGGTGGAATCTTGACAAAAGGCATCCCCTCTATCCAGACCACCGGCCAACCGGTGTCCCATCACCGGCCAGCCGGTAGAACCCAGACAGAAGGGACACCTACTGTCTCAGCACCGGCCAACCGGTGGCCTCCTCACCGGCCAGCTGGTGGTGCCTGGGCAGAAGGCCTCTCCATTTTCCAAAGCACCGGCCAACCGGTGGCACTGTACCGGTCAGCCGGTGGAGCCAGTCAAACTAGCCGTTGGGCTTTGACCAGACTTGTACACTTGACTCCCAACGGCTCCGAAGGCCTCTCCAACGGCTCCGAAGACCCCCAAAGGCCATTTGAGGGTTCCCCCTCTATAAATAAAGGACTAGGAAGCCCCGGAAACGTACGGTAGCCCACGGGAACATTGTTCGATCATTTGGCGAACCTCCGACGCATTCCTTCAAGGATCCCCATTTGCTCCAACTCACTTCCACAACCAAGGAGCACCACCATAGAAGCTTGGGAGCGCTCTTCATCAACTCCAATCAATCCATTGGCGCCCAAGGCTTCTCCTCTTACGGTTTTTCATTATTTATTCTTTTTGAGCATCAATTTGGGTTTGTGCCTACAAACCCCTCTTTCTCTCATCTTCCTTTTGTTTGGGTTTTCACACCACCTTCAAGGTGTGAAGAGGTTAGTCAAGCCTTCCCTTTAAAAGGATTGAGTAATAGGTGAGCTAGCCTTCACCTGTAAGAAGGCTAGTGGGTTCTTTCTCAACCATTAAAAGCAAGCTGTAATAGGTTCTAGACTACCTTAAAGTCTAGTGGGTTTCTTTCTAAAACCATTAAAAAGCAAGCGGTAGTAAATCTCTCAACGGTTGAGTTGGGAGCGGAGACGTAGGCTTTGGTTTAAGCCGAACTCCGTTATCAAGTTTTGTGTCTTGCCTCTTTTTTTTCCGCTGCACTTTTAACTTTGTTTTTAAATTGTTAATTATTTTTTAAAAGGCAATTCACCCCCCCTCTTGCCATCACTCTCCACCCAACAATTGCAAGATATGAATGAATTCCTAGAACCAGAATAAAATATCATGTTCTCTATTCTCGAATGAATAACCAGAATACCTTTCACAACATCATTGTTAGTATATACCTTAGTAGTAGTGATAACATTTTCCCTTCTTACTTACATGGAGGTTTTTGGTGTTTATTTCCTCAAAAAACCCTTGGCTTAGGGAAATGGTTAGCATAATGCTCATGTTCCTTATAGTTGAAACACTACACTACAGGATGAGTATTGATATGAAACTTCCATTATTATTCCACATTAGTGGAATTATTCATATCCCTTTGGAAGTTATTAGCTATATTCCCCATTATTCCACATTTTAAGTATTTCCTGGTTCCCTTTAGATAGTTACCAAGATGATTCTTCCCACAATTTTGACAAGTGGGATATTGGATTTTTTTCCATCATGGGATTTATCTGTTGATCCAATCATATTAAAATCCATTTTCCTATTTTTATATCTAGGCCCATGAGACCATTGAGATTATCCATTCCCAATTTCAACCTTGAGGGAACAACAAAAAATATCTTCATATATTTCAATGTCTTGAATCACTAATTCTGTTTGTAGACTTGGATTTATTCCACTAAAGAAGTGATGCACCTTGATTTTAGTGTTCATCACAAATACAGAGGTATATCATGAAATCCTTGTGAAGTTTTATTCATATTCCCAAATAGAATCATCCTCCTTTTTCTTTAGACTGAGGAACTCTCTCTCAATCTTAAGATAGAGAGTTCATGGAAAATATTTATTGAAAAATATTTTCTTTAAATATCCCATTCCATAGAATCAATTTTCTCCTTGGACTTCATGTTCTTGATTAGTTTCCACCACTAATCAGCTTCCCCATCAAAAAGATAAACCACTAGCACGTATTTATCCTCTTTTGATCACTGGGGGACACATAATATATTTTTTATGGAGTTAATTCACTATTCTATAATGTTGGGATCGAAAGATCCACTAAATATGGGAGGCCTTTTTTGCACAAAGGGTTCAACCACAACTTGATATTTCTTAGGATAAGAAGGGACTTCCACATGATTCAAGTTATTATATATTACTTGAGACAATCAAGAATGTACTTTTATGAAGTTTTGTTCATCCATTCCCTTCATATTTGGCATATCATTAGGGAAATTTTCACATTGATTCTTGGCACGAGTTCTTCTATTTCTGTCCATTTACTAAGAAAAAGAAAGTACATTTAGAGGGATGGAATACTTATCTAATAAGGATATAAAAAGAAAACATTGAACAGAAAAGGATAAAATTGTAAATCAAAATTATATCGTAACTGGTGATACCCTAAGTTTCAATCTAGGTTATCCATGGTGACAAAATTATCCCTAGGGTTTTTACTAAAGTGATCTAGTCATAATCTCTAAAAATAACTAGAACATGCTCTGATACTAAATATAGAAACCCTATAATTTTATAGATATTATTACATGATTTTAAGAATAATTAACCATCAAATAAAACCAATGATTATAAAGCCTAGTGTCTTTGGAAGACTAGGTACATAAAACTAAAAACATGGAAATAGAATAAGACATCTTTATTTTAATCATCCATAAAGAGCTCCTAACATCCATTGATATCCTCCATCTTCATAGGATAAATTGGGGAATACATGAACAAAATGGATTAGCTAAAAATCCCTGTAATGGAATAAACATAAGAATAAAGAATAACACATGGGTTAGAAGGAATAACATGATGACATAAAAAGTCACAGAACATGAATAAACATATCTAAGAACAACATATAGAACATGGGATTTTGTAATTATGTAATCATAGAAATGTGGTATAAAAATAAAACATGACATAATAATGATTCAAGTATCATTACACATAAATGATCATGAGTCAAGGCTAACCACCAAGACCGTTGCACATGGAGCACGAGTCAAGGCTAACCACCAAGATTGTTTCACATCACGTCTCATGAGAATAAACATTAACCAATGAATTTTATTGATATCTGGGTTCCCCCATCATAAAATTTTCATGAATACATGTTCCACATAAATAATCATACATAAAGAATCAAACATAAACATAAGGGTTACCTATGAAAAAAATTGGGTATCATAATCATGTCAAAAGGAATAACAAAAGGGAATATCATAATGGTGTCTATGAAAGAATGGATATAAATCATACTTGGAAATTAATAAGGGAAAATAGGAATATATCATGATAAGCTATGTCAAAATTAAGTGAAAACATTTACAAATAGTGTAAAAGAAACTATATAAATAAACCATTTTAGTGCGGTGTCAGGGAAATGTTTCAAGATTCTTTAGAAAGGAAAAGGAATAATTATTTGTATAAAAATAGAAAATAACAAAGATAATTTTTTATGATAAAATGATTTATTTTTATAAAAATAATGGTTACTTAAATTAGATTATGTTGTGCACTTGAAAATTGGTAAGAAATCGAGAAGTTCCCTTTAATCGGGCTTTCTTATAGGGAAGAATTGAGAAGGGATCCTTTTTAAAACATGTATATCCTTGAAAAAGAAGGATTAAATTATTTGGATAAATGAGTTTGTAACATGTATATTGAATTTTTAATAATTATATAAAAATAAATAAGAGTTATATTGGGGTAAAGTGATATAAATCATGACACGACGGAAAAAATAGAGGTTCGGAAATAATCCCTTACCTTATGTCCGAAAGTGTTCTGCAATTGATATTAATGTCCTAGATAACCAAATTGAATCCATTAATTAATTAATTTAGAAACTTATATACATTTATTTTATTTATTATAATTTTATTAAGTTCATTTATGACCTTTTTACGAGTTATAATATTCAATTTCATCATTTAGGAGTGTTCATTTCCTTGGTTTTCATGATCGGTTCACTTGTATACATGCATAAACGATCATGTAAAATAAGAATAGATATACTGAATTGAAGATATATGTTATTAATGAACTTCCATCTGTTTATTTTACCTTATATATCATTTTTTATATGGTATGAGGATGGATCATTAGATAAAACGTTAATTATAATCGTTTAGATTAATTTAGTGGTTTCTTGATCACCACAAACTAGTTTTGTTCTATTATTTAATATTATATATATATACTAGTTATAGAACATTAAATAAATTGTAATAAATATATAATAATCTGGTTTAACTATAAAAATGGGTTTATGACCAGCCTTGAAGGCTGTAAATGAAATTGAAAACTCATCGCCCTTTAATGTTATAAATTAACAAATCACAGATGATGTTTTCATTTTTAGGACAAATAGGGAAGGAGAAAGAAATGATGATGAATTATTCCATTAATAGAATAAAATTACATTATATATGATATAAAGGAGTTACCATACCACTTATATAAGGTTAGGTGAGTATAGGACAAGAAAACAATAGAAATTGGAAAGAAATTAAAAGAAAAGGAAATATGTTTTTACCTCTTGAATTCTTCTCCTTGAGAACCCCCTTGAGGCACTTGAATTTAGTATTTTATTGATACCAAAGGCTTCTAGACATGGGGGATAGACTTGGGAATAGGTTTGGCCAAAATTTTGAAAATATTTAAGGATTTAGAGGTGAGAGGAGAAGAGGTGGTGATGGGTGGTATTTATTGTGGAGGAGAGGGGTGCTTTTTGATTATTTTATTCATTAGTTTATTATTTTGGATCAAGAAAAGAAATAGTGATGATTCCATGAATAAATATAGTAAATAGAGAAGTATATTTCTATATTATGGTTCTTAAATTATCTATTACTCAAGGTATTGTGTATTTAACATATAATGTATATATATGGTAAATTACCGTATTTTACTATTCACAAAAATTCAACTATTTTAGAAAAATCCCAAAAATTCAACCTAACTATTTTTTGATGTGTATAATTCAAAAATGAAATATATTTTATGAAAATAATTTTATAAATATGATAAATTAAATTTTTATTTAAAATCATCATTTACTCAAAAATACCGATTTTAAAATTATAACTAATTTTATAACACTATGAAAAATTAATTACAGTCTCATAAAATGATGTTATAATCATAGGAAAAAAAATAAAAATCTATGAATCTATTTTATGAAATAAATTTTCTTTTAAAACATTATTTTAATTATAAAATTATAAATAAACATTTATGTTTTATTAAAAAAACAACACTTAATTTATCATTTTCAAAAAATTTATTTACTTATACTATGATATAATTATATCATATTTTAATTTATAAGATGGAAACATTTTATTTATACTTTCATAGGTGAGGTTACTATTCTATTGGTCGGGTCACTATTATTTTGGTTCATAACACTATTCCATAGGTCATGTTACTATTCCATTGGTTTAGGTTCTTTAATTTCTATAAATACATCTTATTTAATTAATTATTAATTTATAAAGTTTTTTTTGTGTCCTATATGTGATTTTTTGTTATTTATACTATATAACATAATTATAAGAAGTGAATTTTCATTGATAAATATTTGGGTCATTACACTGCTCATAGAGACGTGATTAGTCAGATGGACCCTTTACTTTCCAACTCATCCAACTGATCCTTCAATTCCTACAATTCTATTGGTGCCATCTGATAAGACAGAAGGGAGGTAAGAATAGTCCCCTATATAAGATCAATTGTAAAACAAAATTCTATTTCAAGTGGAGACTTTGAGAAATTATTAGTAAAAATTTTAGGGAAATTTTCCATTATAGTTGGAAAATATATATTCTTGATCTCATCTATCGATGACAAAGAAACTACTATCAAATGGAAAGAGATAGTTCCAACCACCAGTATCAATGGACCTACTCTTCTTTTATTCACTACCCAATCTACTTTAAAGATATATCTAACATCATTAGAAAATTTAAAACTGACCTTTCATGCATAAGAATCGATATGGGCCTCAAAAATTTTCTACCAATCCATTCCCAAAATCAAGTCATAGAAATGAATATTTGTCATATATAAATCACATACCAACTCAGTCCCATTGATTTTTATCGAACACACATCAAATTTCAAGTCTCGACACTCTTTTTTTCCTAAAGGTGATTGGATTTTCAAAATAGAATGCATTATCTAAATATTTAAACCCATCAGATCAATGAAACAAGAAGTAATAAACGAATGGGATATACTCATATAAAAAAAACTTTCATAAGGGTAGAATTTAAAATAATTGTACCTGTCACCATCGAAGGTTCTGATTGATCATCCATGACCACTTGATCAGCTCCACACAGTTTCTTACTCTATGCACTTTGATCTTTATTACCTTTTTGTGATTGTATAGATTGAGGATTCTTGATGTTCCTAGAATAAAAATGGATTTCTCAGTTCTATTAATGAGAGTTATTTTTCTGCACTCATCCTATCAAAGCATACTATTCCTGAGAAACATGAGATGTGTCTCTAGCAGCTGACCTTGGAGCACTACTACTATAACACTGAAGATGTCCCATATTATTCAAGTTGTGACATGATCTAGGTGGTTACATAAAATATCACTTCATATAGTCAAAATATCCACATTTAAAACATATTGGTATACATTTCAGGAGATGAGTAAGATTTACCGATCCCATGGTCAGATTCTGAGGTGTACCACTACTCTAGAAGTAGAAATCCCTTTTCCATTTATTTCCATCATTCGAGTTCCCACCTATTCCTGTAGTAATAAACATGCTTCATCCAATCGTGCTTCTTGAGATGTCTCTTTCTACTACCATATATCTATTGACCATATCTATATAATCCATTATATAAATCATGAAAATATTTGAGAGAATGTCTTGTTTCAACCTTGAATCAAAAATTATTTCCTTCAAGGATTCACTTGCAGAAAATTCCATTGCAAGGTATACTAAATTAAAAAATTTAACCAAATAATCTGTTACCGAGTGATTATCCTACTTCAAATTGAATAAGTCCATTTTTATTTTAATTATGATCATGTGAGGATAAAATTATTTGTTGAACAATTCTTTAAAATCCTCCCATGCAATACCTTTATCCAATTTAGCCTCGAAAGCTAAATCCCACCATTAGCATGCTAGATCATCTAATATAAATGTCACAAACTTCACATTTTTCTCAGCTAGTGTTCCCAGGAAATCAAATATTTGATTCATCTTATTCCACCAAACTTCTAACTTTTCCAACTATGAATCACCCCAAAAGATGTGTGGATTATGATTTTGGAATTGAACCAAATCATCCACTTGCCTTAGTTTATCCTTTTTGTTCCCTCTATCCATGGTCTAAAAAGGATGAAAAATAATTTAGACTAACTGTTGGTTCACCTGTAGCCCAAGTGTAACCACATTCTTAGTATCCCCTTCTGGGTGGTTCTTAAAGTGCCTACCTAGTTCCATTTTCTATAACCAAAATAATCTATATTTAGTCTCACACTCTAGAAACTAAAGGCTTAAATATTTCCAGTTACCATTTCAACAAGTTCTATAATCATGTTTATCCATAATAAACCATTTCAACCATTTTCAAAATACCACTATCAACCCTTTTCAAAATCTCACAATTCGAAAAAAATTCCAATACTTTTCATTAAGAATAACTTCTTACAATTTCCATAAAACACTAAATCAATAAAAAAATGCATTTATAATGGGAAGTCATAATATCAATGTATGTCCCACAACTCTCATCAGCTAAACCCATGCTGATGAGGTCACTCACCTAGAATTATCTAAAAACGCTCATGCAACCAAATTCCCTAGCATCTTGAAGTTCAACATAAATAGGTTAGACACGCCTTTTTATGCTCTAAATTTCAAGTTTTGACCATATTAATCCTTACTACCATCCCAAGAGACAAATAAACTTATCAATACTGATACAATTTCCAACTCTAGCATTGAACACAATTGATAAAAAAATTGCTGATACCATTTGTAACATTTTCTCCTTATCCATTGGTTTGAGAAGAGGTGATGGGTGTTACTGGCCTTAGGTGACATACCCCAGATAATAAAGGCTGGAAATAAATTCCAAGGTCCTAAATAACGTTTGGGGGATGATTTTCCTTTTAAAATATAAACATCCAAACTAAAAGATAATAATCAAACAAACCTTTATATGATGCCTGAGTACAAAAATACAAATCAAAACATAACAAAACCAACAACCATATCAAAGTAATAGTGAAAAACAAGTGATATAACCAAAAGAAACAAAATACAACAAAAACCAAAGAAAAAAAATACATCAAAATAGAAACTCCAAATATTCTCTAAGCTCCAACTCGACAAGCCATGCCCATAATATCAAGAATCATCACTAAAGAACTGAGATACCTTGAATTTACCTATGTCTTGATATATGAAATAAAAAAATGCACAATAGTTCCCAACCAAAAGGTGAGTATAAACTCATTAGGATTTCCCCAATGACTTCCCAATTAATTCCACTAGGACAATAACTAGTTATCCCAATTTCTAGAAAGTAATTTAAAATAGTTAAAACAATTTATATCAAATCCAAAACAATTTTCCATGGAAAGTGATAAAAAAACCTTTAAAACCTTTCTCAATTCCATTTGACATACCCATTCCATGATCCCAAACATCCACAAATCTACACATGCATGAATAGGTGATAGTTCCATACTCATAGGTGGTATCTCATTAATCTACCAATTCATCACAAGGTAATCAATACCAGGTTCCGTAATATAACACACCCCTTTTACAAGGTCACATATAATGAAAATAAATCCACAAAAACCGTGAATTCCATAAACCATTCCAATACATTTCATATAAAACATTTCATTATTTAGAACATTTTAACAAATATTTTCTATATATAAAATCGAAACCATAATTTTAAAATCTCCATTTTAAAATTACCACCAAAGGGGACTTTCCATAGAACCATCTAATTTCCACAATTTCTCAAAACCATCACTAAAGATGTTTCCAACAAGTATCACACAAGGATTTCAAAATCATTTCAAGAAAATAATTCATTTAAAGCTAATACTTCATGTTTTAATCAAGTTTATTCGAGATAGAATCCACCCACCTCACAAAAATTGGCAAAAATAAAGAACGACATAATATACTCTAGATCCGGGATTAGATATTCTTCCCTATAATCAGTTCAAAAAAATATAATCAATAATTCCATGAAATAACATGGATATATCCCCATAATATTATGTTTAAGGTTTTATAGAAGATAATGAGAATATATATAAGAATAACAACCAATAATATAGATTTACTAGTGAATTTGGATCTCAAACGGATTTAAATCACCAAAAACTTTCTCCCAAATTGAAGGGAATCACCTTTCAAACCTTGGAATGAAATGGTATCTAAGTTATGGGATAATTAAGAAAAATGAGTATTAAAGGGATTAAATTTAACTATGTCCACTAATTTTTAAGGTACAACTTTATTCTGTATGGTTTGACCACACTATTTGAAAAACCATGCACCAACCATGCGATGCTACTGTCTTAAGAGAACCCCATGCATGGTTGGATTTCATGGTTAAAAATCCATGCACCAAATATGTGTTTCCCACTATTTCAAAGTGCATGATTTCTCTTTATAATTCACATAGTTTGACCAAACTGTGCACCAACCGTGTGCCTTCCCAGTACCCACTGTCATCCCTTGCATGAATTTCTGGAGTTTCTACATGGTTTCTACTAACCGTTCTCAAATTTTATGCCCCCCAAAAGCCTCCAAATAATTATAAACTCCTTAAAATCTTCCAAAACATAACCTAGTCATTATATATACATAAAATAAATAAATAAAGTATCAATTAACTAAAAACGAGGGTGCTTCATATTGGTTACATATAGTTTTAGAACAGATGATTTTAGTGATGAAAGGAGCATGAAAAGGTCATAGTATTTTGGTAGGTATTTTCTAATGATTATCTAGATAAATAGAAAAATAATTTTGGATGGTGTTGGATTCAAATAGGGGATAATTTTTGTGGCTAATTTTGAAAGGAAAAGGTTTGTATCCTAACATGATTTTGAAAGGAGCATGAAAATTGGAGAAATAGACTTCCAAAACCAGGAGATTGTATCATGGGAATCTTATTCACATGAATATGATAAGATGGAAGGTGTTCTTATTTAAAAAGGAGAGGCACTAGTGAATCAAAATCTATAGAGTTTTTATTGTTCTCATAGGGATACTATACTTTGTACCTTCATCGATGATGTGACATAAGAGTGTGAGTGTTTATTCTTTAAGAGCAAGTCCAAGGTGTTTCAGAACATTAATTTAATAATAAATACATGTGATATATACTAAAATATAATGTAGAGTCTTGAATTAAAAATTTGTGAGGTGAAGTGTTCAGATGTAGTACAAGTTTTATAAGGTTTTTTGGTAGTTTTTTTAGCATTTTGAGGAGACTGTTCCATGAACACTAGAAATTAATGTCACAGAGTAGAGTTTTGTACTTGAATAAGTGGTCCAAAATTATGTATAGGATCCATGAAGAAATTATTTCATAGAAAGTATAATTGTTTATATTTTAGGTGGTGTGTAACAGAAAAGGTGATATACGATATTTGGGTTTGGCTAAAAATGTTTCATTATCTTGTAGATCGAGGTTATTACATTCTGTTTGAGGAGGAATATTTTTTGAGATACTCCAAATTTGGAAAGGGAGGTTTTATTATTCTATAACCTATAAAGTCATTGAGTAGTAGAACCTAACCATATTGATTCCAGAAGAGGGACAAATCCAAGATCTTTGTGTGTTTCTTTTCAAAGGAGTAGAAATGAATACTTTGGTGTTTATATTTTTTTTCAAGGGTGGCGCCTCAGTCAAAGACCAAGACACAATTTATTGAATAAAAAAGAAGTAGATTACATGAGTCTGAAAGATATAATTTTATTAGAATCTTTATAAAATAATGGAAGAAAGTCATCAGGTAAATCATCTCGCCAAGTAATGAACTGATTGACCCCTTTGTTGGTGAGACCATCAGCAACCATGTTGTCTTTCCAGAAAGCATGAGTGATAATGCAGTTGATATCCAAAAGTGATGCAAGGAATCTCATCCAATGAGTAGTAAGAAGCCAGGAAAGATGTACCGTACCATTCCAGATGGCGTGGACAATAGTGGTCGAGTCACTCTCGATCCAAATATTGTTCGTACCCTTTTGTTTGAAAAAGTAGAGAGAATGGATCACTCCCATAATTTACTCTTCTAGAGATTATGTAGTACCAAAGATACCATAAAAGCAACCATGAAAATGACCAAGGAAATCTCTGAAAATGGCACCACAACCCACAGGACTAGGATTTCCTTTAGAGGCACCATTAACAATCACTTTGATCTTACCTGGGATCGGGGCCTTCCAAAACACCTCAAAAGTGCGCCTCGATTGTCTGTGTAGAAAATCAATCTGAAGATGAATAAGAATCACAAAATCTCCAACGGTGTTGTCAAAAAATTCTTTCTGAAGATGTGTCGTATCTCTAATCGAAATGAGTATCCGGATCTGACCTGCATTAAGATTGAATTCATGATTGTTGTGAATAATAGCATTTATATAATACCAGATCACATGCAGCAGCTCAACAACAACAACTAAGAAGAGGTTTTTGATTTTTTGTGAGGTATCAAGCTCTACACAACACTTTAATTGATTATTAATAGTATCAAGAAGGATCCATCTGTAATCAAAGATTTCATTAATAAAATTCCAAAGAGCAGAAGTAGTTGCACAGGATAGAAATAAGTGGTTAGTATCTTCTCTATGTTAATGATAGAATTGACATTTGGAGCAAAGATGGATCCCAAAAGCCTGCAGACATGCCTCTGTGGGGACACGATTGTGGGGAATATGCTAAACAAGAGTAAATCTAGAGGTCTTAATCCAAGGTTTGTCAAAAGATTTCAACCAATAAAAATTAATCTTAGAGTTGGAAAAATTATGTTTGTAGAAATTTTTGGAACAAGGAGACCATTATGAGAAGGTTTCCAGATGAGAAAATCATTAGGGATAAAAAAAATAGAAATTGTTTATAATTAGGTTTATGTTCCCAGAAAATCTATCGTTACTTGAATTAATGATATCTTTAATAGTGAAATTAGTATCTTCAGGCATATAATCAGGAGGCATCAAAGAGATGAGAGGGGTGCCAGTCCAACTGTCCAACCAAAAATTCATGGTGGATTCAGTGTTGACCATCCATCTAGAGTTAGTCATGATGTTATCAAAATATTTCCTGATGGATGGCCAGAGGGAGGAGTGAATGTAGTTTAAGTTTCCCTTTTTTAACTTTGTGAGGAATCAATTTTTAAGAAATGAAATAGATTCAGAGTTATTGTGGATCAACTTCCAAGTGAGTCTAGCCTGAAGGGTATCATTGAAAAACTTTATATTTTTTATACCAAGGACACCCCTCTCTAAAGGTTTGCAGCAAGTAGTCCAGGGGATGGTAATGAGCTTCCTTTCAAGGATACTACCAGTCCAAACAAAATTTTTGATGTAAACATTAATTTTTTTAATAAGACCAGTGGGCCATTTGTAAATCATCAAGGAGTAGACTATCTTAGAGATAATGGTAGATTTCACAAGACAGATTCTGTCAGCCACAGAGAGGGATTTACCCTTCTAGGAAGACAGTTTATTGATGATCTGATCCACTATGTTGGAAAAGTAGCTAGATTTAGGCCTTCCCAAGAAAATGGGAACCCCAAGGTAGGTAAAGGGGAAAGAATCCTCTTTGATACCTAAGCTATTGGTGGTGTTATTTTTTTGAGAGGGAGAGAAATTTTTTCCAAAGAAAACAAAATATTTGTTCCAGATAATGGCTTGACTAGAGATTTCCTCATAATGGGACAAATCAGATTTTAAATTTTGAATGTTCCTTTGATCTACTTGTAAGAATAGAATGATTTCATCAGCATAGAAAAGATGAGTGGGGACATTTAAATTTCTGGCAGCCTGAATGGGTTTAAGTTTATTTTGGTCAATGAGGTGAGTGAGTAATCTGCTTAAGTAATCTTCCACAATAGCAAAGAGGATGGAAGATAGGGGATGTCATTGGCGTACACCCTTGGTGCATTTAAAACAACCCTTAGGGGACCCATTGATAAGGATGGAGATATAGGTAGACTCAAATAAGGTGTTGATTCTATTTACAAAATTTTCATTGAAACCAAATGACTAAAGGACTTTGTAAATAAAACTCTAGTAAATGGTGTCAAAATATTTCCTGATATCGAGCTTGATAGCAATATTGACCCCTCTATTTACTTTTTTTAGAGTGTTGGTACACTCTGAGGCATGGCAGATGCATTCTTAAATAGAACTTCCATTAATGAAACCAAACTGATTCCAAGAGACAATTTTGTTATATAAAGTAGTAATTCTAATAGCAAGAAGCTTAGTGATGATTTTGTAAAGAGTGTTGATAAGAGCTATAGGACGAAAGAGATGAATCTCAGAAGCATTGTCCACTTTAGGGATTAAAGTGAGAAATTGAGCATTTATACCTTGAGGGAGGAAACCATTAGAAAAACAATATCTTTGATTTCATGATCAATAGGAATGCTTAAGAGATAAGCATTTTCATCCTCATTAACCATGAGTAGAATTACATCAGGAAGAAGAGACTTGTTGACATTTGGACCATTGAAGATATTTTCAAAGTATGAGACAACATGACTGGAAATAGCCTCCTCAGATTCAAGAAAATCATCTCCCTCCCTAAGGAAAGAGAGAGATATGCTAAATTTTCTAATTATTTGAACGGAGTTTTAGAACTTGGTATTTCTATCCCCATACTAAAGCCATTTTGTTTTAAAGATTTTCTTATGCAAGTTGTCTTTCAGGAGAAGAAGAGAATTAAGTTTTGTTGCGGTATTGATTTCATTCTGAGCATCCAAAGAAAAATCAGAGCAAGTGGAGTTATTTTGAATTTGGCTAAGTTCATTATCAAGATTAGAAATGTCTGAATCCAACTGATTGGATTTCAATCTACACCAACCCCTAAGGAAATGTTTGAGATGTTTTAACTTGGTGACATAGGAAAAAGCATCACTATGGTGGTTCATAGAATCCCATCATTTTTTGACAATGTTTATACAATCCTGATCAGGGGACCAAGAATTATTGAATCTGAAGGGTTGGTTGGTTTTGAGTTTTTTTGTAAAAAGACTAATGAGGATGGTATGGTGTTCTGAGTTGAGTTTAGGTAAAGTGATGCTTGAAATAGTGTCCCAACTGTCAAGGGAAGTCATTTTTTTGAAAGCCCTATCAAGCTTACTAGATATAACCTGATTTAGTGTCTTCTATACCATGTATACTTAGCACCGGTGAGGTTAATTTAAATAAGATTACAATCATCAATGGAAGATCTAAATTCTTGAGAGGATATGGATGAATGATCTAGGTAAAGTTTTTCAAAGGAAGAAAGGATCGTGTTAAAATAACCAGCTACAAACTAGGGATCATGAATGCTATTAGCTAAATCATAGATATCATGACAAAGCAGTTGTCTATCCTAAAAACTATTCTTAGCATAAATCAAGGTACAAAAGATATGTATGATATCCATATGGAAGTCTCAAGTAAACCTTTGTACATAAATGCTAAAGATATTGACATTTTCCAAATATTCATGATAAAAACCCCAAAGGGATTCAATATCCATACCATCTTTACAAGCTCCTAAGAAGTTATAACCATAAGAACATAGATGCCTGAATTTTAGGGAAAATTTTATTTTAGTCTCAGTAATGGCAAACATTTTTGGCCTATGAGTCAAAATAATTATTTTAAGAACATTAAACGTGTCAGGGTTTGCAATGCCCTGACAATTCCAAAATAAAATATTCATTGTAACCTGGATTTGGGGTAAGTACCCCATTTTTTTGATTTACCCAAGCCTTCGTTACTTGTTGATTTTTTGGTGTTCTGAGTGGAAATCAGACTATGTATTTCATCCTGCTTACTCACAGGTAAAATGGAAGCATTGTTAGTAATACCTTCATTAATAGTATTCAACTTTGTCTTAGAAGAAATGGAATTTAAAGGAGTGTTCGAAGGGCAGCCCCTTGATACTGTCATTGTGTTGACCTCCTGAGAGTTTGAAAGAGTTGGCTGCAGGAGAGAAGATGCAGCAGGCTCAACAGATAAATTCTATTGGGGGGCCTTACCTGAGTCTCCATCTAGTGAAGTCCCATGGTTATCATTGTTTGATACCTGCATGACCTCATTATGTGTATCCATAGGGGAGGCAGCTCTATCCTATGGAATCACAAGTGGGGAAGTGTCTGAAACAAGAGGCAGTAAGGTCACTGCCTTTGAGGAAGGTCCATCTAAAAGAAGCAATGCATATTTCACATGGTGCTATCTAGAGTCAGTAGGAAGTTTCGAGCCAGTGTTCATTGCAAGAGCTGGAAGAGAGGGAAACAATCCAGTCGATTTAGTGGGATGATTCAGAGCAGAAGTGATCACACCATTGCTGCACTTACTAGGTGACAAGGCCAAAACAGAAGGAGGAATGCCATCTGGGGAGAGTCCGGGAATTTTGGAGGAAACAGGAGGATCCTGCTACAGGACAGGGGATGAACCATTGGAAGAGTGTAGATTTCTTGAATCACTAACCCTGGGTGGCCCTGAAATTCCAGGAACGAACTGCCCATAAACAATAACATCTATAGAAGAGGGATCTTGAGACTGGACCCTGACATCCATGTCCAGATTTTCAATATTCTTAGGAATGATTTGGTCCTCTAAAGAGAGTTATTCTTCTTCCACCATCTCCGCCCATGTAGAACCTGATGAATCTCCCAATACAGTTTTCTTTTTAACCCAAACCTCATATTTTTCCTTGGAGGGTTCAGGTTTCTCAGAGGCAGGGATTTTTTCTTTCTTACCCCTTCTTATTTCTGTCCATCCATCCCCCTTTGTCTGCAAATCTTGGCTCTTCACGACTCTGCAATTCAGTAGGGAGTGCCCAAAAATTTTGCAGAGCTCACAGAAGGTTGGATTGAACTCAAACTCAAAGCACACCTCTGTTTTGTAGTCCTTAGCACTGAAATGGATAGCCTCTGGAAGTTTTGAATCAAGATCAACTTTGACCATGACACGCGCATATAATCCCAGCTCCACATTTAAAGTGCACAGGTCAATTTTGAGGGGAGTACCAAGACAAGAGAAAATGTCATTAAGAATTTTGGGGTGCCAAAAAAACTAACTCAGACCATGCAGGTGAACCCAGATTTGCACCGTGTTGTTTCGAAAAGTAAAGGGGTTAAAGGAGAAATTCCACTCAGAGATTCTAAGAAACCCAGGTTTGAGCTGCAAATTACCTTGTTTCTATACACGATCAAGCTCATCCTGAGATTTAAACATCATGTGAAAGTATCCAGGCTTAATGGAATAATTTTTCAACAAGAGAATCTCCAAACTCGAGTAATTATAGTCTTGAGATCAAAAGCCGGTCAGGGTTTGTCTCCTCGAATATATGAAATGCAGCCCATTACAGAAAACTTACACATATTTGATCATTGCTGGAGAGCCTCTGGATCTGCTTCAACAACATAATGACCATCTTCAAGTTTTTTACATAGAGATGGCAAGGAAGCTTTACCGAAGTCTGAACCCTTAAGGGATTCAAGGAAGGAGATTCCTTTTGGCCAATCCCCAGTAAGGTTTTCATCATTTGTTGCTGTGGTATCTTGAGCTTTGAAGGCTCATTCCCATTCAGGATTGAAACCAACCATGATAAACCAGATCTAGACTGAGACATGGAAATCATTAGAAGCGTCGGATGAAAACCCTAGAGATCGTGAAGAGATGACCGTTGAGAGCTCCCAAGGAGTATTCCATCTTCCCATATCTATCCCTTTTCCTCATTGGTGTTTCTATATCTTGGATAGTAGTTTATGATAATTCATTAGAACATCAAAATTTACTATTTAATGAGGGTGATACTTTAATGATTGAAAACTAGGATATGATATAGTGTAAGTGAAGGACCATTATTTACTTTATTTCATTGAGTAAAAAAAATTTTATTCCATTTTCTTTTATTGGTATTATGATATTTCGATGATATTAGACTTTCCAAAAGATGTTTCAGATGGAGGTGGGTTTTATGGTATCATTAGAGTAAGATGTATTGGAAAGCTATTAGGTTATGAAAGATCAATATTAGAGCTTCAAGAATGTAGAATTCTAGAAGTAGTTGGGCTATAAACATGGTACAAAAAAAAATATGGGACTCCAACAAATTTGGATGGTGTTTGAGCTTGTTTACTTTGGAGAAATTCCATGGAGGCATTTAGAAGGTTTCATGGTTGTAACAAATGGGACTCATAGGCACCCTAGTTGACCCATATACACATGTTGTCCCCTCCATAGGGTGCACCCACATTACCTAATGGATCATCAGAATAATTAATGTCCCCATAATCCAATATATTTTATTTTATTGTGCTTTGTACTCACTCACAAACACCCTGGAAAAATTCCCAGGAGAATCTTGATCACTACTCCAGGATAAATCTCTTTAACTATGGAATTCTAATCTGGTAGGATCCCAAAAAGAAATATTTTTGTTGTTGACTATAGTTATAACATTTATCTGTTTAAACCTTTAACATTATAGGTTGTTACAATAGTTTTATAGAATGATTGTCCAGAGTCTAGAATATTGAGGCGGTTTTTTCTCAGCATGGATTAAAATATCACGAGTATGATAGAGGACCATAAAGTCACTATAAATGAGAAAATAATGGAAGATGTTGATCATTAGTTTACTAGTGGAATTTGGTGTAATCCTTGAGAATGGACTTTGAGTGGGAGATTTTTAGGATTAACCCACAAAAATAATTATCAAGTGGGAGATTATTGGGTTTTGGTGTGAGAACTATTATCTAGTTAAGTTGTTGGAATTTTTGAAACTTATATTTTTGACAGAAAATTGCAGAACCAAGATGGAGTAGTTCACCTTTACCAAGGAAATTTTGGTTCTTGGATAATGATAATGGAATCAACATCCAATTTAGGAGAAAGAGACACATGATGAGTTCTAGATGAAACATAGAAATTCTGTAGGAAGTGAAGGATGTCGACAACCAACTAATTCTAGTGGGAAAATCTTGTATAGGAGTGGCCTTGGTTCTTTAAGGGATATGTTAGATTAATCTTAAGGCCTATGGAAGATTAATATGGAAGTGTATGATGATGATAATGCTATAATAGAGTATGAAAGCTAAAGGATGTGTAAAAAAACAGTAATGTGAATGTGGAAGAAGCAGTGGAAAATTCAGATCTTGATTGTTCACTGGATGGTTCGGTTGAGGTGGTGGAGCTCACTTGGTTTCTTTATTCAAATAGAAGGATGGATATGAAGTTCAAAAGTTAGTGTAATTGGTGGAACATTTTGGTGGTTATGGAGAAACTTTATAAATAGAGGGGTGATGAGATCGAGTGAGATTCATTCAAGGAGAGGATGGGATAACATTCCTCTCTATGGGGTACATCCCTATAAAACAATTGAAAAAGTTTCTTTCCACTGGAGTAATTAACTGTGTTCTTCAATTTATAACCATATAGGGGTTATAGAATGAGGGTTTCCTTGTAACTTGGTTTTTATCCTTAATGAAATATGCAGTGTATTCTCCCATGGAGTATGAAATTTTATGAACCACATTATTCCTATGTGTTGTGTTTTTTCTATTTATGCCCTATTTTTTATTTATTAATCATTATTTATGAAATATATTTTTGAATGAACATGAATTTACTAGAACCAGAGTGAAGGGAGGATCAATATGGCTACGAGGTTTCTTGGTCTTCCTAATTTTAGATATTGAATTCCTAGGGGTGTGTCATGGATCTTTAGACCATTCTGGGTGCCTTGTTTTACAAATTGAGGTCTAAAAGTAACTTCTAATCATAGGAGGTGGTGGTTCTGATTTTCTAGTTCTGAATTCACTATATGTGGTATAAGACACATGGGATTTAGATAGATGTGATATAAAAACATTCCTAATAAGCAGTATTAGAGAACTAGAGGTGTTCTAGTGCATATTAGAGTATGTTATCATTTTAAATTATGATAGCCAAAATAAAAAATCTTATAATATATCATGCCTCCCAAAAAATACCAACATTTCCATCTATTAACTACAAATTTTACTCATCCAACATCACTATTTCCATCCAAATTGCACCACTATATGAAAACACAAGCCAAGAAAAATTCAACCACTGATAAACTGTGAAAAAATAGAGAACATATTGGTGTCATATATACACCACCCATGGAATAAAAAATCAATAAAATTATGAGAGACCTTGATAATAAATAAAAACTACAAAATAAAACACCATCATCTCCTTACAAGAGAAAAAATAGGGTTAGGAGACCATAAGAAATCAATAACACAAGCATGAAAACTCCTCGACTATCACACCCGCATTAAAGTATCCCATAAAAAAAACGCAAAAAACATAAAGCAATCCTTCCACAACCACCCAATATATTATAAAAAAATTTGGAATAACCAAATATGAAATCCCCTACAACCACTTATGTCAAACCATCAAGAAAATCATCAACCCATTAATAAAAACCCCATTAAGAAACACCGCAAGCCAAAAAAAAATATGTAATTACATTTCCTTGATAAATATATAGGAAAAATCACACTTCATAAAAAACCAAAAAGATATTAAATATGTAATAGAATTATTTTAATAGGATCTAGTTCATTATTCATATCTTAAATACGAGAATTTGTTTGATTTAATGCCCTAAAACTAACTAATTTTATAATTTCAATCATTATAAAATTTTTATTTTTATCACATAGTGATTATTTTTCCATGTAAAATTAATATAATAATGTACTTAGAATATTTTTATCACCAATGAGTTATAATAGTTCCCCATTATAATGAGAACCTAGAGATATTATACTGGTATTCTTAAATACACATGTAATATAGTATTAATAAATCCATATGACAAGGCATGAATGGTGTCTAAATATCTAGTGATGAGGGACCATAAGCATTGAGAATTATTCTTATGAAGTTCACAATTAGTTATATATAAGAAGGGAGGTCATGAGTATATGCTCACTAATTGTTTTTATATTTTTTTTATGCCATAGGATATTCCTATCTGTTAGTGAGTGTATTGGTTATTTGATTTGAAATCATTATTAATGTATATCATGAATATCGTACTTTGATACATGGATGAAAACCAAGGAAACATATACTCATGGAAAGGTATCATGAGTTGGGTACAACATAATTAATGTAACATTAATTGAATATACAATAAATGGTTTTTACCTTATAGGGTAATATAAGAAGATATATTTATCCCTTTGATTGAGATGAATATTTCTAAAAGAAATCCATAAACTTGGTGGTTTACAGAAAAGTTCATTTCGAAAAGTTAAATAAATATAGACCAAATGTATAAAAATATGACACATTTAAGCATCATATTTAATGATATATCAATTGATAAATGGATTATATTATACAATATCATTTATAGGAAAGTTTTTGTAATTTATACATTAAATACTTTCTCTATGGGTGTCTTGACACATTGCTAGACACCAATCATGAAATATAGGTTAGTTCAACCTATTACCCTTGAGTAAGGGTCCTAGTTGGTTGCACATAGACCTGTATATGGGATAGACCTTTCATGTTCAGGTTAGAAAAAAACTCACCCATTTTTCAATCAGGTTTGGATGAACTGACCATGACCTATCTTGTTTATTAATCAGGCCTTGAAAAAAATATCCTTTATTAATTAGATCTTTATATATTATTAAATCAAATAAATTATATAGATAACAATCTTTAATTTAAAATATCATATATATAATATTATATTTTTTTAAATATAATTATTATATAGCTTAATTAGGATGGACATGTCACACACTGAGTCACTTTTTTAAAGCCCGATCTCAACTATATTATAAACTGAGCTTTAGATTTAGGCTTTTATTGGGCCTATAAAATTAGGCTATATTAGGCCTTTTTATCAGGTTGGACATATCCCATGAACCATGTATATGTCTAGTCGCACATTAAGTGTATCTAGAATCTCATTCAATTTATTTGAATTGAAATTTAAGAATAAACTTATTTCCAGTTAGTGGAATAATATTAATTCAAGTTAAGTTGATCATAAAAACTCAATCATGATATATTCAAGTTTTGAACATGCGAGTTGAATTTAATATCTTAGTTTTTCATTCATGATTTAATAAATAAATAAATTATTTATTCTTATATTTAGTGAATATTATAAAATAAATATTTTATTTAAGATATGTGAATATATTAAAATCAAGAAAATATATTTTATTATTTAAGGTTAGATAAATTTTATGGGAGAATATGGATTGATTTTAATGATCCAATTGAAATTATATATTTTATTTAATATAATTTAAATAAATAAATATTTTTTTTGGAAATTATATTAAGATAAAACACATGTCATGTAAAATAATAATTATTTTATTATTATAATTTTATTATATGTAACATGAGTAATTAATTAGATTAAATAAATAAATAAGGGAATTTGTGTAATTATTTTATTTAACCTAAGTAAAAATTTTAAATTATGTACATTACATAATTAGATGTTGAACATATGTTGTATAATATTTTTTCATACCTTAGAGATAATTATCCTTTACTACCTCTCTCAATAATCTAAAGGGATAATAAGATATTTTTGTTACGATCAATAGTGAACGACGTAAAACACTTATTCAACTCATGTTGGAACCTAACATAATAAGAACATCATTAAGGGTTTCATGGATCATTTTTAGATATGGATACAAGTAGAGGAATCATTGATTGGATTCCCCAATTCAATAAAAATGTAATACGAGAGGAAATGATAAAGAATTGACTAAGAAGAATATTGCAGTTGAGAAATTATATTTAAAATAATTATAAATCAAATTTTCAGGATCCTATATATGAAATTATAAGGATAATTTATCACGATCCTCTGAATATTTCTATTGAATTTGATAAAAAATTAAAAATTGGGCTTCCACCCAACACTTCTACTACACCCTAGAACATTTATAAATCAACATAGATGAATCAGATTCATTTGAAATATACAACAAAAAACCTGAGGAAACTAACTCCAACCCATGAAATATTTCCATGAATTACATATAAACACACGAGGAGATTGAATTTATGAAATATATAATAATAAAAATCAGCTCACCCAACTCACCAGGAAACACCACTCCTACCCCATCACAAGTTGTTTTAGTTTTGTTCACATAATAATTAAAGAAAAAATAAATTTATAATGAAATGAAATAAGAAAAATATTGTGTTTCGAACATCATTAAATGAAACATAAAAATAAATTAAAATATTGAAAAAAATAATTAATTAAAAAATTATTTTTATATATAAATAAATATTTTAAATAATAAACAAACCAATAATTCTATTAAATTAATGGGTAATTCGATATAAATCATGGAAAAAAACTTCATTAACTAAAAAACCACGAGTTCACCAACTTAAATAAAAAAACAATTTCATGAAAATAATCCTACATAAATAAATTTTAGTCCATTTCTTGATATAATATCTCAATAATACAGTTATGCAATATAAAATTATAAAATACATGTCATTAAAAATTATGAATGAAATTTAATAACAATTTTTTAAAAATAAATAATCAAAAAAATATTTTAAAAAATTAAAGGGGTAATTTTACCTATAAATCATCATTAAATTATAAAAATTTACCAAATTCTCAATACATATAGTAAATAATCCAATAAAACAAAGTGGAGTTTATCACAAAGGTAGTAATGATCTAACGATAGTGATATGAAAGGAGATGAGTTCCCCTATGGAATTAGAGATTCTATTAGATCCTCCAAACTATTATATATCTAGTAAGGATAGAAAAAAGGGTGTGAAGTGAGTTTTTGTATTAAGTAATGAGGATCTAAGGATGGGGGGAGTTTATGTGTGGGGTTCCTTGGTTATCATAGGTGGTGATTTGGTCAATAGTTTTTAATTAGAATAATGTTTTTCCCTTTTCCATGGATGTTAAAATTAATTTTCACGAATTATATTTTATGTTATAAAAAATACCATTATTATAAAAAAATTATAATTTATGCATTATTTTCCTTGTTTGGGAAAGCCAACATGGGGATTTTATCTAGTCACGCCTTTCATCTAGGTGTGATGGGAATTTGGGACTAGTTTATCAAGTAATTTGTTTAATGGTCATTTTATATTTGTTCATTTTTCATGCACATGAGTTATTATTAATACATTTTGAGTCTTATTTTTACCTTTATTTATTTTACCTTGTGTTTGAGATAAATTTTTGGTGTATTAGTTTACATGATTTCTTCCCCTCGCATCAAGATTGATCCTCAATTGTTTGTTCTTGGCCACTCATGTATGCATGAATTTTACTACATTTTCACCATGAATTTGAACCATTCCATCGTGTGAACTATCATTTGATGGGTTTTGGTGGATCATCATGTGATAAATATAGTATAATAAACCTGTAATAAAGTTATTGATCTATCATCAACAAACCAACATGTAAAATTAAGAGAATAAATAATAACATGAATAAATTAGAAGTAGTGTGCTTCATCTCTATTATTGTTGGTGGAGTATTCTTGATGAAGATCATTAAGAAACATCCAATGAGCTCTCAACTCTATAGGTAGTATACTAACCACTATAATATTCATTCATAATGAGTGGTATCCCAAACACCAAAAGTTTTTTAATTCCATCTATGTAAAGGTGAATAGTGAACTAGGATGAAGAGAGTTTCGACTATGGATTATCAGAATCTCACACCCCAAATAGAAGGGTCTTCACCCATGGTATAGGCTCCATTAATTCAATTAAGGTAGCCAAATTTTGTCTTCCATTATATGCTATTTTATATACATTATGATAACATATGTTTGTTGGGGTTTGATAATCATTGAACATTGAAATGATTATATCATGTGTGTATTTACATAAATGAATTAACCTATTGATTAATAACCTAAGGTAAACTATGTGGAAGACCTGATATTGGATAACACTCGATATCCCATATCGCTAAATTATTATACACTATGATAAATACTAACCGTATGCTATGATACATACATATTCATTCTATATCACTTTCTATGATTCAAGGTTTATTATAGAATATGATATAACCATTTTAGTACATTTCTAACAACCTCACACTTATATTAAAATCCCATAAGGACTTTATGAAAAACTTCATGACTGCATACAAATCTATCCAAACTCTTTTGGAAACTATTTATAAAACTATTTTCATTTTGGAATAAAAACATTGTCCACAATTTAATCCTTATTCTATAGCCTAACTGTTTGACTCTATGGGACATGAATTGATAAAAGATATAAAATTATGATTTTATAGATGTAATAAAAGATAAAACTCTATCAAAACATCAGTGATACCTAATTTACAAAGGGGTCTGGTGTGATCTCAATCAAACATACTCATATCTCTACATGAACATGTCCACCACAAGATGTATCATATGCATTGTATGAATATATGTGTAATCCATTTTTCCATGACATCGAGTAACCAATAGACATGGAATATGTCAATATAGTATATATAATCTCATACATTCATGATTTTCTAAAATATACTAACCAGGTCGATTAATACATCACATTCCATTCATCTAGTAGATGATCACATCACATGTCCCTCATCAAAATAACTGAGCACATCACATTCACTCTACTAATAAGGAACATGAATTTAATCAGTCAAATTAAGTCAATTCCCAAATTACTTTTATCATAATATTAGTGAAAAAATACCATCTTGGTTGAGTTATCACCAAACACATGATCAGAAACATAAAAAACTACCCCTAATTAGCTAAGCCTCAACGAATTCATAAGAAAGCTATCAAAGTATAAAGGTTCTAATTCTAGGTATCTCACCACCATCAAGTAATAAAGATTCATAATAAGCATACACCCCTAATAATATTAATGACCATATGATATTCTACATGATATAATTTGGTGGTTCAGTCCAGATGATAAGTCTTGAATTATTATCTCCTAATTATATTATTTTCATATCATATAAAAATTGTTTTATTGAGTACAATATTATAATCATGATAATATTCACATATCATCGCAACCCATAATACTTCATGATGATCACTGATTAGGGGAAACTCAAAGTTATACTTTAGGGGACAATTATCATTTCACTTCATGAAAAATATACATCTATTGAGAAAGAATGATAAAAAACCATATATAAGAACTTTCTTAACATATAATATATGATAGAACCCTAAATCAGCCTTATGTTTTCTACAATTTTAAAGGTTTTTTTAAATTCATTACATATCTATGTAATTACTTCCGCATCTATATAAGACCACTTGATAAAACCCCCCAACAAAATTCTTTAGTGAGTAAAATATATGAAGCAAGATAGTTGGAATAATAGTGAGATTTAAGATTCATATTACAAATGTTAAACTCCTTGAACATATTTAAACTTCTTAACTTCAAAACATCAAATATTACAATGTTTATAACTTCTGTTGTCTACTTATAACTCTTTATAAAATCATCATCATCATCCTTATTGGAACCCTTTTTATCAAAATTTTCCCTTGAAATATTTTGGTAATTAATGTAACTATTTATATTAACATTGTACAAATATACCTTAAATCTTATAGGATATAAAGTGGCATTTAATTTTTATTTCAACTAGAATAATATTTTATATATTAACTTTGAACTTCTCTTAGTCTAAACATACCCCCACTAGCGTATTAGACACTATTTTCTCATAATATCATGCTAATATACACAAACTCCTTTGTGTAAGAAAATAACACTTATTTCATCACAATTGAAATATTTAACAAAAAAAATTATTTTTTATATTTCATATATGATATTCTATATATTTTGGGAAATTTTCTTATAAAACTAATACTTTATTATTTAAAGTGCACCATCGATGGGTCATATGAACACCTACCCTCACATTTTTACAAACATATGGATGAACAATTTTATCTTGGATATTTTTTTATTCTTATATCCTTTTAAAAATATGTTTTAGAATATGATAAATCATAAAACATGTGTATTGAATCCATTATCATAAATTATTCATAAAAAAACTTCATTAAAAAACAACTCCTCCTATCATATAACATAAATGAGATTAATATAAACATCATTTAATTAGATCCATACAATCTTGATATATTCCTTTATATTCAAATAATTTATCTATAAACTATTTAATTCATCACTTTAATGAAAAATACAATCTCTACCAATTCTTCCTTTGTTTTTTGAACCCTTTTATACCAATTTTGTTTTGTAAAATATACATTTGGTATTATATACCTGTTTCCGAAACTTTCACCGAGGCACGCGTGCATGTCCGTCACGCATGGGAGGACGCGCGACTTGTTGCCCCGCATTCCCGCTTTCCAGAGGCGGGCGACATCCGTTCCTTGTTCAGGGACTTATTCTCCTTGATCGAAACCGGGATGATGGGATGTCGGTTCTTCCTTTCGTGGATTCCTCCTCAGAGATCGTCACCTAGTCCGAGTCTCCCTCATATATTTAAGATGGGTTCGTGAAGCTCGTTCCCAGTGCCATATCTACATGGACGCTAGTTAATTACGCTGCTTCCGTCGAGACACTGCAAGGGGTCTTGTTGGGGAAACAACCTTCGGTGAGGAGAATGGTCACGTTGGGGTGTCGTTGGCATGTCTTGATGCTGGGGGTTGGCATGTCTGTCTTCTGTCCCTTATCACAGGGCTTCTCGAGGGAGCAGAAGCCCGAGGCATCCCACATCGAACGTGGGGACTGTGTACCATATGAGGTTTTCCTCAGCATCCCATGTTTAACACGGGGTATGCTGAGAGTTTAACATCTTGTAGAGACGGATCGGAATGATCGAAACACTGAGAGTGGATCAGATTAAAGGACCCCCTAGGTGGAACACCGATTTTGGGGCCAACTCGTGGGCGGCTTCCCTGATACCATGGAGTGGAATGGGGTGGCATGATCTCACCGGGATGTGGCGGCCCGGGTAAGGATCAGGATGGATAGTGGAGTGATGGGCTTCAACCTCGTATAGGCTTCCTACGTATCCCTATGGCAGGGAATCAAAGTCCGCGTAGTTCGGTGGTACGGTGGGACACCTGAAGAGACGGCCCGTGAGAATGAATGCATGAATTGGAGCCTGGAGGAAGTAAGACCCCCAGGCTAGGGAATGAGCTTCCCAAGGCATGTGGGCTCAAGGGGGAAGTCAGGATGAGACGTGGGTGTAAGGCATGGGGCTTACGCTCTGAGACGACCCAAGAGGGGGAATATAGTTTAACGTCATGCTGGACGAGATACAGTTTAACGTCATGTGGGAAGAGATACAATTTAACGTCATGCGGGACGAGGGCCTTTGGGGCTTACGCTCTGAGGCGACCCAGAGTGGTTGAGGAACCGACATGAAGAGGTCGGAACGACTGGGCGGTGGGCTTGAACCTCATGGAGGCTTCCTACGTATCCTCATGGTAGGGAATCAAAGTCCGCGTAGTTCGCTGGGATGGGGCTTACGCTCTAAGGCAACCCATAGAGGATTTCATGGTCGATGCGCGCTCTAAGCCCATGTGAGTCATGATCGATGTGAGAAACAAGAGGCAGCAGAGACAAGACGATCACGTCGCAAAGGGTGCGTTCATGAGAAGCGGAAAGGGGCTTATGCGTTGAGCGGACCAAAGAGGAAACAAGGGCTTATGCGTGGTTAGCGGCCCTTGGTGCCGGGGCTTACTCCAGGGTGGAGGCCCGTGGTGTGACAAATCACAGTGGGAAAGGGACTCCACTGTCCTTGGCAGGGGGAAGTACAGAGATGCACGGGTGCAACCTTCCGCAAGAGAGGCTAGGGGCTTACGCTCTGAAGCAACCCTCCCCCCGTGGACAAACGCCACTTCGACAAGGAGGATCTCATTCCATGCGAGGGAGAGTCCATTCCTGTGGAGACGAGTGGGCATAAAGAATTCCCGAGCCAGGGGGACCATGCGTGCGAACCACGGGGTCAGACCACAGTTTAACGTTATGTGTTAAGGATGAGGTTCTTAGCAGTTTAACATCCTGCAGCTTGGATGAGGTGGGTTCGCTCCACACCCCTAGGGCTTACATGCCCAATGCCCTCTACCCCTTGTGGGAGGGAAGGCATCGGTAAGGCCATAGAGAAGGTGGTCCGCAGGGCGAACCATTGAGGGGTCCACGTTAGCATGGCTATGCGAAGAAGCAATAGCCGTTAGTGTGCCTATGCGGAGAAGCATAAGGCAGAGCAACGCAATGGGAAACACCGCCCAAGGGACCTTGAGGTCACCTCGTACAAGCCTGGAAGGCCGTACGGGAAAAAAACGCATGGCACGCATGCCTGGAAGGGGAGACATCAGGTGTCGGTGCAGAGAGGCAGCCAAGGGGCATCAAGGTGAAGGGTCCTGAGTTTTGCGTGCAAAGAGAAGGTTTTCCCGCAAAACACCGGGATGGCGCGCAATTGGAGCCAGGGGATTTCACGCGGATAGGGAATTGCGCGCAAGGTATTGCGCGCACGGAAGGGGATTGCGCGCACAGGACACTAATTGCACGCAAGGAAGGAACCCGGAGGAGGGGGAAAATTCACTTAAGCCAGTGGAGTTGCGTGCAAAGGCGAACCCCGAGGCAAGGTTGCATGAAAAGGGGAATTACCTGGAAGTCATATTGCGTGCGGGGGGAGTCGAATTGCACGCACAAGAGACAATCCAAATTCCAAAACCCCCAAACCGTTTGGGGTCTCCTTCTATTTATAGACCTCGAGAGGCGCGAAATCCAGGCGGCGCGCGAAATATTCCGCACCGGGAACCATCGGCGCGCAAAACCTCGTCGCGAGGAACCGGGGCGCGTAAAAATTGCGCGCCTCACTGGCTCGATTACGCGCATCCCGGGGATACTTTGCATGAACGATTTTATTTCGCGCAAGTCCTCCTTTATTTCGCGCACCACTTCCCGGGCCTCCAGACCGGGCCTCTGATTCCGAATATGACTTCACTTTGCCATTTCGAAACCTCCTTTAGGAGTTACGGACCTTTTTCGGTGTCTAAAAATGCCCCCCCTCAGAATTGGATCGGCGAGAGGTCGTAATGGTCGGATTCTGAGGGAAACACCAAAATTCCAAAGCAGGGTCACTCCTGGGCGCTTAGCGCGCAAACAACCCATGCAGCGCACAAAATGACGGGTCGGCGCAGAATTTACCTTCCGCGCGGCACAGAACCGTGGCCTCGCCTATAAAAAGGGGCGCTGGGTCCCAAATCCATACTTTAGCTTTTTCGGCGCGATAGGATTATCACTCTCGTGTGCGAAATTTCTCCCACGGCTGCACGTAAAAACACTCTGGCAGTGCGGAATTCCTTCCGAATTTTGGCTGTCTTTGCGCGCCTTCTCGGGATATTCCGTGCTTAGCGTGCCGATTGCACACCCATCTCCTAGATTTCACGCCGCCACTTCAGATTTCTCACAGTACTCACCAATTCTACGCACAACATCCTAATTTCGTGCAACTCCTGAGATATTCGAGATAGACGCAAACCGAGTTGATGAGGGGGAAGCCGCCGCTCGTAGGACAGAAATGGAGGCGAATAAGGAGGTTTATGACACCAAGGGGATTGTCTCCAACAACCTGACCTTGTTCAATCTGCTGACTCCGGCCCAGAAGATGTATCCCCTATCTGACAACCTCCCGCATTGGAACTTTGGAATCCTGGAGGAGGTGCCCCTGCCGGGCTTCGAGGTGGACACGCTGCGGTCATGGGTGACCCAGGAGGACGAGATTCCTCGCTACAACATCACCAACAACGACCGTCCTTCCAGGGAAACCAGAAATATGGATGTATATGTCCTGAACCCAAGGACCAGGACCATTACCGGGGACGAGCCTGTCGCAGAAAATTCTCCGACCCTCTACGCGAGTACGTTCCGTCAGAGCGTCACAGAAGACACGAAGGGCTGGATGAAGGATTGGGACCTGCGGTCTGGGGGAAACATCACTAGTGAGTGGGCCTGGGAGTTCTGGGTTCGCCATACCTGCGACCAGTTCGGGGATGAACTGCGGTATATTGGCCTGTTCGAGGCGTTATGGACGTCACAGTTCCACTTCCACCCTCAACCTGAGCTCATGCCGGAGCTATTCACTCAGTGATCTCCTGATACCAATATATTCCACCTTCATCATGGGGAAGTTGGAATCAGTCTCTGGGACGTTCACTGCATCGAAGGTATCCCAGTGGAGGGCTACCAATAAGACGAGTTTGTTCCTCCAAAGAACACCTGGGAAGATAGGTCACGAACGCCTATGCTGACGTGGCACCTGCTGGAGCTGGCCAAAGAGAGGCTGAGGGTCAAGGACTTTCTGAAGGACATTTCCTACAAGGGCTGGTTCAGCTTGTTCCTTGAGAAGGATCCATCCGTCAAGATGCCGGGACAGGGTAAACGGTGCACAACCGCGACTCAGAGGAGCAGGGATGGGTCATACTGGAGAACCCTGGAGGCGGGGCGATACCAATCATGGGGCTATAACATCATCGAGGCCCGGGACCCGAACGTTCGGTATGCCGGGTTCCTTTCCACCTTCCAGAGCGGGTGGCTCCTGCCGGTGTGGGACGCGAGGATGGGCGTCCATCCAGCAACACTGGTGATGGCGGGTACCATGGCCGCCAACAAACGGTTCAACTTGGGCGTCCCTGTACTGGACAAGATGTACGCCATCCTCGGATGCATCTCACGAGGGGGGTCTCCTCGGAGAGTATGTGGCCCCTTCCAGATCTTCCACGGCTGGGTGGCGGCTCACCTTGGTGGGTACACTTTCCCAAATGCCATCCGTCCTCCGGGTAATGGCATGTGACCATCCTTACTGAACATCACAGGGGTGGCACTGATGACGCTCAATGAGGAGGGCGTGAGAATCCGCATTGGTAACCACAAAAACTTCCACTTCATCCTGTTCCCCACCCCGGTCGGCCAGATGGTGGACAACGGGCGAGGCTATCTGGAACAGCAGGGGTATTTCTAGAGCATTTGGGGCAGGGTGCTCATGGCTCGGATCGACGGGAAGGTGATCTACGAGCCTTACGTGCCATCCCGATTCGCTAGGCAGTTTGGGTGCCTCCAACGAATGCCGAAGAAGGTATTCACGGCTATCTGGAAGGAGAAGAATCCCTGCGTTCTGCGCCAGATGTGGTTGATGTTTACCACCTTCGGTTCTGGCGATGTCATTACTCTTCCTCCCACCGGGGTTGATGTTGGCCTAGCAACCGAGTATGCCGAACACTGGACCATCGCGTACCCTGAGGGGCTTTTACGCAAGCGAGTCCGGCAACTCGCGGTTACTCGCGCGGAAACTAGGCGACGGGAAAGAAGGAAAGGTGCTGCCGGAAGGGGGGAACCAAGGGTGCGCCAGGAAGCGAGGCCTGCACAGACCAGGACCTCAGCAGCGGGAACATCACATAGTGCCCCCGTGACCTCGTTGCCTATGGGGGGGTCATATGAGGCGGCCAGGGAACTGCCCGGGAAGCAGATAAGATACCTTCTCGAACCTTCTCAAGATGAAATTTTCCCAGCACTGTGGTTGGCCTGGATGACCCTTCGGCAATTGCTGAGCGTTGAAGTTGTCTGGCAGAAGATCATGTAAAACGGGATCCAACTGCCAGAGGTCGGGCTTGTTCGAGTTACCGACCGGGTGAACTTCCATCGGCGGCATGCTTATCTGATGGCCATGGACACATACGCGTGCCAAAGGGGTCGGCGTGTGGAGCCACCTTTCCTAGTGAAGGTGATGCTCGGCCAGGAGCATGATCCGAAAGTGATGCCGCCGGGAGAAGGCAACAGTGACGATGAGTCGGAGGGGGGGGGGGGGAGACCAGAGAAGACGAAGGTGAAGGAGAAGATGAAGAAGATGGAGAACCTGAAGATGAGGGGTCACAAGGGGCGACCTACCAAAGGAGTCTCTAAGAGAGTGGTGATATTGTTAGATCTGATCTCGACATAACCGAGATACTCGAGGTCTATCTCTATCTTCATTAATTTTCCTTCTTCATTCATTCTCATTTCCAATTTCCCAACTATCTCTCTGCCTCACTCAGGAGTGGCTGAGTGTTAGACGGGAATCCCCACTAGAGGAGGGAGGAGAGGAACCGGTGGGACATGATGGGGATCCGACACCCATCATTGAATTAACAAGCGCAGAGGGGTATCCCATTACGGTGGCTCCTACAACGGCCGAAACACTAGAGACTGATGCTTTGGACTCCTGTAAGTCTCACGCTTCACTACTAGCGCTTGGTATCAAAAGATCCCAACTAATTAGTGTACGCCTTGCGAAGTGATCTCAAAATTGGAGGCTCATCAGGCTGTGGAGCCCGGGCCATCCATGAGTGGACCAGTGGCAGACATACCACCTCATTCAGAACATGCTCCCTACACTGAGTCGGCCCCAAAAATTGGTGAGCAGGGGGCAGCGGACATCAGCGACATTGTTCTTGAGGCGAGGTCGGAAGCTGATGGAGGCATCGTCGCTGCTGGGGCGAGAGAGGAAGGTCACCCAGGCGTCGAGGATCCTATTCCTCACGAAGGCTTCCCTGGGGCAGATCCTGCTGCCGATCTACTGGCTGCCTTCCCTATGTACCGACCCACTGACCCTGAGGAGATAGATGAATCAGACTCAGAGGCAGCCGAGGAGAGACGGATGACAAAGCGCAAAGGGTGGAAGTGTATCCAGTGCTTTCTCAGACAACCCCATTCATATTGGCTGAGGCAGATGGGATCACTCCAGACCTGGCTGCGCTTCCTGTGCGCCGGAGGGGCTGACGCTCAGCACCTTCATCTGATGGTCCGTGATTACATGGCTGAGAAGATACGCGAGAGCAGCCAGCTCACCGAAGTTTCCCAGTGTCGGTAAATATCGACGAGCGCCCAAGCGTTGCTGAGGGTGGAGCGGGAAGTCCGGCACCTCGAAGGGCAGGCGACAGATAAGGAGGCCTTCATTGCAACATACTCTGAGCTTGTGGAGAAACTGACGGCCCAGCTGGCTGATGCGTAGGAACAACTGATGGAGGCGAATCACCAGATGACCGTACTTCAAACCAAGCGGGCGCAGGCACAAGATAGGGTTAGTGAACTGCGGTCTGCGGCGACTGATGAGGAGAGAGTCTTCAAGGAGCGAGAAGTGGTCCTGGAGGCTACCAGCCAAAGGGTAGCAGTGATGGAAAGATCGATTCATCACGTTGTTCCCTAAGGGCTTTGTTTTGTCCATCTCATGAACTTCTTGCTTGTACTGCTCATCATCTCAATCCAATACATGGCCAAATCCATTCATTTGTACCCTTGGTTTAATATGCTCAACCATAATTACGAAACTAATAACAACTCATCCCTAAGCTCCTGTGGGTCACACCCAACACAAGAAGAAAAGGATACTCGTGCTATCATTTCGTCCAACTGTGGGGAATTGACCAAGCTTCAGGCATTCGAAATTGGGCCCGGATTTCTGAGGAGACCTCAGACCAATTGATATATCACCTTCTAAATGTGCTCTGACACACGAGTGGGGCAATGCAGGGGGCATTGAAATCCATCCGAACATAGGGAGATAGAGAGGAAAGGTGAATCACGCTGCCCAAATTTGGAACACTATGGGGTGCGACGATGGAGGATAACTGTTAACCGTGGAGGAAACAAAACATCCATATCGTGTTGGCCTAGAACGAGGACAATAAATGAGGGCTGACCGATGACCATGTTCGCAACATGGGGCCTAACTCAAATATCGTCAGTCAGTTTTCCGGAACGTTGGTCGAGGACAGCAGGTGGACCATAGGTCTATCATCCATATTGCTACAATATGCGGACCAAAGGTCTATCATCCATATTGTGGCAGCAGGCGGACCAAAGTCTATCATCCATACTGTTAGGGGGTCCCATCAAACATGACCAGTCCTCTGGAATGTTGTCCCAAGACAGTAGGCAGACCATACTATTAGGGGGTCCCATCGAACATGAAAGGGAATGAGGATCCGAATAAAGGGGAACACAAATCGTGGAAGGTGGAGTGGTGGTTTGTTCGAACAGAGTCCAACACTCCTGAAATTGCACCACCGTGGTGGAGGCGCATTAGGCAGATGTACCGACCTGATCACGGGTCATCCCAACTTTCAGGCAGGACATCTTTGGCGAGAGAACTCCCGCTTCCCATTATTACCATGGGGAATCCCGAACTTATTCGGGGTAGATGTACCGATTACACCACTCCCCAAGAAGTCAGACCTAGAGGCCAACAATAAGGAGGGACAAGGTTTGGTAATCCCTGGGGCTAGACCCAAAAAGAAATGTCTGGGCGTTCCTACGTATCTCATTAGGATGAGAATCAAGCCACACGTAGTTCTAGAAGCACAGTTTAATGTCATGTTGGACAAAATAAAGTTTAACGTCATTCAGGACGAGGGACACATCTCATCTGGGGATAGGCACGACATGACGAGTAACCTGACGTGAATGAGGACATAATCTCGCACCACACCGTATAATCCCACAAGAGAGAGCGAGTCGTAGAAATCCAAAGAAAGGATCTTAGTTTTAGGTCTTAGAACTCAGACCAAAGGAGAAGGGGAATGAGAGACACACGGTAAAGAGATTGCAAAACCCAACATGAACGGGGCAAAGCCCTACTTACTATGTGCTCCCAGGGACGCGTTTAGGCCGAGAGACCAAGCGCGAAAAGTTAGGCTGGGCCTATGGGGAAGTTCCCAGGCGCTCCTACGTATCTCATAAGGATGAGAATCAAGCCATACGTAGTTCTTGAAAGGTATCATGGCGTGATGTGGCACCTGCGCAAAGGACGAAGGAGTCGTACGGGTCTAGCCCTCGCACCAAAAGAAGCGACATTTGATATATCTTGTTTGTTCTTGAAGGTAAATAGTTTTCCTTTTGTGGGGAGACTGGACTAGGGTAGAAATTCCTGGCATCTCCACAATAATCAAGCCATAACAGGCGTTGACAAGTGGTATGGTAATCGACCAATACCTGGCGTGATGTCCCCCATGGGGAGGTCATCACAATGCAGTTCCATTTTTTGTCGTGCGGCCAGGATGATATCATCACAGTTTAAGGTCTCATGGTAGGACCAACAACACAGTTTAAGGTCATATGGTTTGGACCAACAACACAGTTTAAGGTCATATGGCTTGGACCGATAGCACAGTTTAAGGTCGTATGGCTTAGACCTAGCAGCATAGTTTAAGGTCGTATGGCTTGGAACTGGGGGAACACACACGATGCGATAAATCATACCTGATGCAGGTGAGGGCGTAATCCCATACCATCATTGCACGTGATTCCGAGAGAGGAGCCTTGGGCCAAGGGGCCGGCGAGGGTCCAACCATCAGGAGGGGGACAAGAGATGCTAGCTCCCAGCTGTGCTGGGCCTGAAATGCAATGTCCGAGTGACTCCTCATTTCCCATGGGGATGAGGGTCAAGCTACATGCAACCTGTAAATAAGAAACCCAAGAACATACTCTAACGCTCAGATTGTGGGAGCCCCGAGAGACACCATTACGCATCTTAGTCTGTCTGACGTGTGGGGGTGTACCGAGGGTTAGTACAAGGAGTGTCGAGATTCCACCTTGACACGGTGTGGCAGAACATAATGTGAATCATGCAACCAACATTCAGGGCCTGGGGAAGCCGGCGTGATGACTGAGGATTACTGCTGACCACGTTCACAGCACAACATCGTGTCGTGTTAGCCATGGGGACAAACAAATGAGCATCAACCGCTGACCATATTCGCAATGCGGGATTTGTATCAATTTTTTGTATGAAAACCTCGGGGGCGTTGGACCGTGACGGTAGAAGAGACCTTAGGCGCTGTATCCCGGCCGTTCTTGGGGGTCCCTCCGGGTGTGAAGGATGATGGGGGCCCGAATGAAGGGGAACACGAAGCTTGGCAAGTGGATAGAACTTGCCTAAGTCGAATCTAACACTCCAGGTCCTAGACCATAGTACTCTGAACACATTATCATACCACTGGAAAGGGTCAAAGGGCTCAGTCTGAGAGAGGCTAAAAGATGGCGGATCCTCGGGAAAAGGGGGGCGTAATGCCAAACACCCTAGCAACCGGGAGATCATGGGATCTCCTGAGAGATGGGGCTGGACCTGACATCTAGGTGTTCAGGCGGTCCTACGTATCCCATAAGGATGGGAATCAAGCCACATGTAGTTCTAAAAGAACAGTTTAATGTCATGTAGGAAAAAATAAGGATCTTAGTTTTAGGTCTTAGAACTCGGACCAAGGAGCCCAGATGTAGGGAAAAATGTAGTTTAAGGTCATGTTGGACCGGGTGCAGTTTAAGGTCATGCATGACCGCAGGAGGATCTTAATTTTAGGTCTTAGAGCTCGGACCCTTGTGCAGTTTAAGGTTGTACGGGACCGGGTGCAGTTTAAGGTCATGCGGGACCACACAATTTAAGGTCATGCAGGACCAATAGGAGGCTTAGTCAAAGTACTGCTTGAGGAACCTGGCATTGGTGGGAGGAGTTATGCTCTCACCATCCATATTTACCAGGGAATACGCGCCATTGGGATAGACCTTATAGACAATGAAAGGCACCTCCCATTTGGGCTCCAACATGGGTGGTTTCCTGCCGGGAATCATTGGCGCTCTGAGGGCCAGTACCAGGTCACCTTGCAGGAAGGAGCGGAGGTGAACCTTCTTATTGAAAGCTCGAGCCATCCTGCTCTGATGCCTTTCCAAGTTATGTAAAGCGCGAAGCCTGCTTCCATCCAGCGCTTCCAATTCAGCTAGACGGATTTCGGCAACTCTATCCGGCGCTTGCTGGTCATAGACCACCATGTGCAATGAGGGAAACTGGATCTCGATGGGCAGGACGGCCTCAGCTCCATATACCAGGGAATACGGAGTCACCTGGGTGGAGTTACGAGTCGTCGTCCTATAATCCCATAGGGCATTGGGGAGCTTGTCCGGCCAACTTTTCTTGTTCTGACCAACCATCTTTTGAAGAATGTTAGAGAGAGTTTTGTTGAACGCCTCAATCTGTCCATTTGCCTGCGCATGGTAGCGGGAGGTGTGGTTAGAGTGAATGTTGTACTTAGTGTACAATTTCTTCAGCTCGGCTGCTCGGAAGTTGGTCCCGTTATCCGTGAGGATAGCGTGAGGTACTCCAAACCGATAGATGATATTTGAGCTCATGAAGTCAGTGATAGAACAAGCCTTGACTTCCCTGAGCGGGATTTCCTCTTCCCACTTCGAGAAGAAATCCGTAGTGGTTAAGATGAACCAGCACTGGGGGGCCGTCGCTGGTGGGTAAGGCCCTACAACATCCAACCCCCAGACTAAAAAGGTCCAAGAATACTTGGTATTATGGAGAGGCTCCGGTGGCCGATGTACAAAGTTAGCATGAACTTGGCACGCATGAAAACTCTTGGAATACTCGATGCAGTCGTAGATCATGGAGGGCCAGAAGTATCCCAGCCTCCGAATCTGGTGAGACAACTGCGACCCGGCCTGGTGGGCGCCACAAGAACCAGCGTCCACTTCTTGCATGACCTGTGGAATCTCAACTCCTTAAAGACAACAGAGGAGAACACCATAAAACCCGCTCCTGTAAAGGAGCTGCTCAAGGCTGGGACCGCTTTGAAGGGTGAACTGCAGCACGTGGTGTCAGATTCGTTCTCGCTCAGCTCGGTCCAGTAGAAGATTGCCATGCTAGAGATATTCAACCAAGGGCGTCCTCCAGTCAGGAACTGTCTCGATCACCACGCCTGAAGCCCCCAAGGATCCTGACGTAGGGGCGCCAGCGGTGAGATGGTTCACTCGCGGGCCATGATCACCCTCCAGAGTAACATGATCAATGACTCTCTGGTGCACCACGTGGATGATTAGGTCATCCTGTTTGGGCTCCGCAAGTGATGCGGCCGGGCTGGCCAAAGCATCTGCTCAACTGTTCTGCGACCGGGGAATGTGAACGACCTCTGGCCGGGAGGGGAACTTAGCCATTAGAAGGAGGGTGCACTTTAGCAATGGCACGAGTTCTAGCTTTCTAACAGCATAGTCACCATTGACCTACTTGATGACTAGCTCAGAGTCCCCTTTTACATACTGAAGGGGTACGTCAACCTCGAGAGCCAACTCGAGGCCAGTGATGAGGGAATGATATTCTGCCTCATTGTTGGTGCAGCCTTCTAACAACAGGAATGAATATGGAAGAACGACTTTCTCCGGGGTGATGAAGATGATACCCAGGCCCACTCTGTTAAGCCTAGGATCGTTGAGTCTTCTACCGGTGGGGATCCGGGAGGCACCTTCAAAGTGCATCTGCCAGCATGGGATGGCGTGATTGATTGAGAGGATTGCCTCATCAGGAAATACTAGATCCAGTGGTTGGTCCGTGGAGGTTGGGTGGGCAGCTAAGAAGTCTACCAACGCCTGTCCTTTGACGACCTTCTGAGGTACAAACTTGATGTCGAACTGCTGGAGGATCACCGCCCAGCGCGCCAATCGGCCGGTCAACATAGGTCGGTTCATGATGTATTTCAATGGGTCTACCCGAGAGACCAGCTGTACCTCATGGTGCTGCAAGTAGTGCTGTAATTTCTGCATGGAAAATACGAGCGCCAGACAGCTCTTCTCGATGGGAGAATATCTAATTTCTGCGTCGAGGAGCATGCAACTAAGGTAGTAGAGGCTATTCTCTATTCCCTCATTATTCTTCTGGGAAAGAAGTGCACCAAGGGATTGCTCTAGGGCGGTCAAGTAAAGAACTAGTGGCTTTCCGGGAATGGGTGGCATCAGGACCGGAGGTTGAAGCAGATACTACTTGATTTCCTCAAAAGAGATCTGACACTCTTCGTTCCATCCATAGGTGGTGCCTTTGTTCATGAGCCGAGAAAAGGGATTACACTTGCCGGCCAGATTCTCAATGAATCGGCGTATATAGTCTTAGTGTCCTTGGAGGCCTCGAAGCTCCGAAATATTATTCGGGGGAGGCATCTTACTGAGGGCCTTGATCTTCTCTGGGTCGATCTCGATGCCTCGATACCTAACAATGAATCCAAGAAACTTTCCAGAGGTGACCCCGAAGGCGAACTTCAACGGGTTCATCTTCAAGTGGCGATAACGGAGGAAGTCGAACACTTTCTCAAGGTCTTTGAGGTGGTCCTAGAGCTAATGAGATTTAACCACCAGGTCATCCACGTAACACTCCACCAGGGTCTCGAGGATCGGTTTGAATATGCGGTGCATAGCCTGTTGATAGGTGGCACCCGCATTCTTCAGGCCGAAGGGCATAACCTGGTAGCAGAAAGTACCCTGGGGGGCCCTGAAGGCAGTGAACTCTTCATCCTCGGGGGCCATCCGGATCTGGTTATACCCGGAGTACCCATCCATGAAGGAGAGGGCTCAGAACCCGGCCGTGGCATCGATCAACAACTCTGTCACGGGAAGGGGAAAATCATCCTTCGGACAGTGGCGATTGAGATAGCGGAAGTCGATGCAGACCCTGATCTTCCCGTTCTTCTTCCTGACTGGCATAATGTTGGCTAGACACCTGGGGTACTGTACTTCCTTGAAGAAGTTGGCCTTAACGAGCTTATCAACTTCAGCCTCAACCATGGCACCATGAGAGGGGTGCATCTTTCTGGGAGGCTGCTTGAACCCACGATGGTTTGCTGGGAGGCCAAGGTGGTGGACGACTACCTGGGGATCTATTCCTGACATCTAGTCATAACTCCAGGAAAACACATCACGGTGCTGTCTGAGGAAGTCTATGTACCGTTTCCATTCCTCGGGGGGCATAGCGGCACTGACCAATGTTGGTCTCGGGTCTTCCTTGCTACTGAGGTTATCCTGCACTAACTCGTCGACCGTGGTGGAGACACCCTCCTCAAAGGTAGGAGGAGAATCTTCCATGTCCTCATCTCCGCTTGTGGAAGGATCATCCATGGGGGGAGCCGTTTCGGGGTTGCCAGACCCTGATGGGAAGCTAGCGCTGGCTTGGGCGGTAGAGGTCATCACGTCAGGAGACTCATGCACCAAAAAGACCATGGCGACGAAGGTGGTTGATCCAATCCCATCTGGCCTTCGGCCCAAGGGGCCACACTTTACTATATCAAAGCAGTAGTGGCGTGTTGGCTTGAGCCTGTCGATTCCGGCCTAGAAAAATAGACACGTATGACGTACTGCCGTTGCCATGAGCCCAACATCCCGATATCATATAGGGGTAGAAGGCTCGAGGATCACCTGATCCTGGTTGGTGTAAGGGTACGAGGTGATTTCCCACTGTCTCTTAGACCCGGAAATATGCCTTCCTCTGGTACCCGAGACAACAAAGCACTTCCCCATGTCAGGGGTCGTGGCCTCCAACCGATGGATTGGGAAGACATATGCATCATCCAAACCTGCCTAGGGATCACTCGTGACAGTGGCGGGCTCGACCTCACCTACCAGGATCTGCTTGTCCTTTCTCTTGTAATAGTCAGCGTCCAAGTAATGGGATTCACAAGAGGTAAACAGAGACGAATCTCCTTGGAGCACGCTCACTCGACCCTTAAGGGAGTATTTGAGGCACTGGTGATACGATGAGGGGACCACTGCATGAAGGTGGAGCCACGAACTTCCCATCAAGGCGTTGTAGGCGGTGTCCTAAGAGACAACCATGAATTCGGTATTGGCAATTAGGTCGCCGAACTGGGTCTTCAGAAGAATCTTGCCGAGTGGAGTTTGATCGGTCCAGTCATACCCCTGGATCCTGAAGTCGGAGGGAGTTAAATCATCCTCAGACAACCCCAGTTTCTGCAGTGTCTGAGTTGGGATTAGGTTAATCCCAGAACCCGTGTCGACAAGACAACAGCGGACTTCCACACCATTGAACTGGCTGGTGACGTACCATGGGCGGATGTGCCCCTATATGGGAAGGTCTTCATCTTTACCGGAAAACGAGATAACCGCCTGACATTCGGCGTCCTCAATCACCTCGATGTGGAAGGCTTCTGCGGACGCTACCTATGTTTCAAACTGGAGGGGGCTCCTTAGAGCATCGGCGAGCGCCTCACGCATTTCAGACGACAAGAGAAGGGCCTCAAGGATAGAATGACTTTCCGGAATTCCGGACAGGTGCTTCAGAACATCATACTTTCGAGCCAAAAGCGAGCTTCTGCTTACAGGAGGTCGCTCTGTGATTGGAGGCATGACGGGCCCTGCCGGCGAGACCGGTAACTAACTGGTACTAGGCACGTCTCGCTATTCACTAGCCGAAGCCCGGTAGGTGGCTGCCATGTTAGGACCGAAAGGCTGTAGTCGGCCGGTGGTAGGGCAGGACTGGTTGCAACACTGATGAGGTGGTTCCGCCTGATCCAACAACACAAATGGTGGTGGAGGCGAACCTGTTGACACCGGGTGAGGGAGTCGCATGTGCTGCTCCCTGTACCGGGCCTGCTGCCTGGTCTCGGTAGCGTGCACGACCTGACTGGAGGTGATGACTTCCATGCCCCGACGATCCATGTAGCGATAGCTCCACCGACGTTGGCGATGGCTGGGGACATTGTGGAGGTCCAGCTGGCGTTCCTCATCATCGGGAGTCAAAAAGGGATTTAACAACTCTACGGTGTTAACCGAAGCATACCCCGGGATTTCACTCGAGGAGTCATCCACTACCGGACAGAGTCTCGGAGGGATCCCCATCTTTGGGGGCATAAAATTGCCAAGCGTGCGGGAAGATGATGGCACTGGCAGGGCGCGTTCTTTCTTCTTGCGCCGCCGCTTTCTCTTCTAGGAAGAGGCAGGATGCGACGACGATGCCAAAGTGGCGCTCGCGGACTCTGAGGGCTCTGGCTGACTCAGGCGGGAACGGATTATGCCATGGGCACGAGTGATCGTCCTGCGGGCCATCCAGTCGTTATATTTCTGTGACCCACGATCGGAAACCTGTTCCCACTCATCCCCGTTGTCACTGCTGCCATCTGATCTCACGAAGACACCTGCCATCTGTGCCGGGGCTGGGCCCAACCTGACTATGTTGTTGTCAATCTGGTCTTGGAGCCAGTCTTTGAACATATAGCATCGCTGGATGGTGTGTCCCAGGATCCGATGATAAAGGCAGTAGTTAGGGTGGTCAGTGAGACACGCCTCTTCTGGCTTCCGGCACTCAGGCAGCCGCACGATCCTCTGCTCCAAGGCGCTACGGAAATAACCGGGGACCTGGGCATCACCAAACGAGTAAGTCTAATTCCTGCTGTCCGAAAAGGGGGATCTTGGAGGCTAACCATGACCAGGGGCCGGAGGAGCAGGCCGAGGAGGCAGAGCCTGATTATCTTGCATAGGTGGTGGCGGTGCGTTACGCGGAGGCGCCTGCTGATTTTGAGGCGGTCGCTGCTGGGCCAGAGGCTATGCCCGTAGGGGTGGACCCCTATGATGCTGCTGAGCTGGACTTACTGGTAGAAACTCTAGCTATCTGGGGGCCTCTATCTGGGCTACAACAGTGGGCTCGGCTCTGGAGGCTCTCCTTACAGAGATTACAGGAGGCAGCGGGCGTGCCTGACTAGCCTGTTGCAGGGCTTCTTCGAGGCGCTGAGCCATGTCCGAGAAGTCCCTAAACCCTCCAGGGTAATTCTGAGTGATCAGAGAAGGAAACAGCTCTGCCTTGACGTTCCCTACAGACATTGTCAGTAATTTCTCCTGAGTTAGTGGCATGTCAAGGGAGTACGTGAGCCCCTTCCACCAGGCGACGAAGTCCGCGACCCACTCGTCAGGACTTTGATTGCACCTGAAGAGGTCTGCAATGTTCGTCTTCTGGGTTATGGAACTGAACTGGTAGAGTAATTTCTAGAGAAGGTCCTCCCAGCTAGTCACAGATCCAACAGGGAGCTGGCTGTACCAGACGAATGCTGGTCCTTCCAGTGTCTGAATGAAGCAACGGAGCTTGGCAGCCTCCTGCTGCGTCAGAGTCCCTAACATAGGCCCGTACCTCGAGTTGAAGTGGGCCAGGTGTTGTGGCGGGTATCCGGTCTTGTTAAAGGGGGCGAAAGTGGGGTTCCCAAATCCTGGAGGGGCTGGCATATCATCCACCCATGCTGGTTATGGATTGTCGTCCGGTGGGATTTCCACCTGCCGACTTTCCAAGGCCTCCAAGCGGGCGATGAATACTTCCATCAGATCATCTGGACGTGGATTCCTGTCCTAACAGGGATCTCTAACCACAAGCGCGTTTCTAGTCTCTTCAATACGGTAGTCAAGCTCAGAAGCTCGCGGGGTGGCTGGCGGGGTGACTCTTAGGGCGGTGGGAGGAAACCGAGCAGGGTCCCCCAGGTGATCCCACCGCTCGGGAGGGTTCGGCGAAACATATCGCGCCCTCTTTCCATGGGCTCCGGCCTCTCCCCTGTCGGAGAACCCAACATGGTCGCGGTTGCCCGGGGGAATCTCAGCAAGGGGTTGGTGCTCCTTCCCATGCTGTCCTGGTCTAGGATTACTGTAGTTAGGCTGCCGCTCTGCAATGCATTCGACCAAGATCTCATCAACCAGCCTCTTTTTCTCAGCAAGCTGCTAGCGTAACGTGGCCTTCTCAGGATCTTCCTCTGCCTTCTACACCGAGGCAGATGGGTCGGCGAGTTTGACAGACCCGACGGGCTCTTTACCCTTGCCGATGTTTCAGCTCATTGTTAGTGCCTATGTGGGTACAAGGAGACCTAGGAGGCTCCTCTGTTGGCGAGTAATCCTCCCAGATGGGTCCAGTAGCAGCTTGTCCTCAGGGGGTGAGTCCCCATTGAGGGGTTCCACACTGTTTCCCTCATCTGAAAGGTCATTCATGTTGACTGCCACTTCCCTTGGTGACGTTCCCTCAGGGCCGCCCAGTGAATCGGGCTATCGGCGGATTTCACAGAAAAGAAGGGCAGCGTACTACCCCCATCCACAGACATGCGCATGGGGGGTGGCTTCCTAAATAACTTTGTGGAGTACTTGAAAACTCTGGACGCATTGTTGCTGGAGGGCCCCATGGTGGCCTAGTAACTCGGGTTGCCCAACCACAGGGAGCGCTGCCAGGTCGACCCGACGACACTACTCAACGATATCCTCGAGATGTGCTTGGCTCCCGGGATAAGGCGCTAGCTGATGGTGAAGATAGGAGTGAGTCACCTGAAGATTCTGGCGGAAACATTCAAACTCTCCCGGGGTGAGTGACTCTGGCATATCAAAATCCAATCCTGTGACTGGCCAAAACTTCTCGGGGAAGTGGGCCGCTGCGAGGACGGTCCAGAAGCTCCATGACTCCGGTTCGGGGTCCAGACCTTGCTGCCCCTGCTCGTCAACCGAGAATAGTCGGGGAACTGGGAATGGCGCCGAGGCAGGCCGCCAGGCCGGTGGGCTGGCCGGCGGGGAATACGGCGAACAGGCCGATTGGCCGCCGATCCCTGAGTCATCCTCCAGGGGTTGTAGTGCCCTGGCTGCCACGTCACGATAGGATGGGCCAACGAATGGGCCTCCTGTCACAGCGTCGATGATTTCCGAGGGTGCGTCACCTTGCGACTCTTCCGTTGGTCCCCAGAAAAGTTCCCCACCCTCCCTGATTGAGGCGAAATGTGCTTCCGGGTAGGCTAGTGACAACTGCGGGTTTGACCCATGGGGGTACGCCAAGTCCTCGTCCTCTTGGATATACCTTCGGAGGGAGGAGGGAATCATATGGATCTTGCATTCGGGGAGTATGATACTGAGCGCCGCATCCCCATCCCTTTCCTCGGCTCAAAGGTTTGGGGGGAGGTTCTGTCATCGAGTCATATTCTTCCTCAGAGTCCGAGAAACGGACTGCTCTAATTTCCGTCCGGACTCCCCTGACATTCCTCTTACGGCAAAGATGCCCCGCCTTCCTTCCCTTGGGTGGCTCCTCAGGGTAAGGATGATTTCTTTCTAGGAGTCCCTGGCCGCAATAGCGCTGGGGCAGAGGGGACTGAAGGCCGGGGTGTGGGAAGCACCATGACAGATTTTGAAAGGGACATGGGGAGGACCTCCATGTGAGTGAGCGAATGGATACACAATGGCTCCATACTCGCGGCCAGTAGTAGGGGGAGTGACCTCATACCTGGTGTAGTGGGCGCTGGAAAGAGTCATACCCGGAGCATAGCTGTCGCGAAAAAGCCTTCGGATTTCCAGATCAGTGGCAAGGAATGAGCCTTCATGGTGGGTGGCACTACTGAGGATTGGTCCGCGGTGGCCATTGCCTGTGCCCGCGACTGGGAGAGTCGACCCAACCCGCCTGTAGGGCGGTCGGAGCCTCGATCCCAGTCGAGCATGTGACTGCCCATGCTCAACGTGTGCGGGGGTCTGATAACAGGAGTCATCAGTGGCTTGGGCCACAGTGGTTGCTGACGTTGGTTCCCCAGGACGGGCATTCTCTTCCGCTCGCGCCCGACACTGGCGTCGGGTCAGATGGGTCGGAGCCGATGGTGCGAGCATGAAGATTGCATGCTCCTTGGCCCAGGGAGTCGGGCGGTGGCGTCGATGCAGCCTGGTGGGGGTTCTTGCCATTAACCCCTGGGACGGGTCTCCGATCGGGCAGACCTGGACATCCCCCACCTCATTGGCATAGGGGAGGGATGTGTCAAGGCGCTCCGGGGATAGACTCCCAAAGTGGTTGAACGTCGGAGTGGGGAGTGGCGGCTCCCTGCGCGGCCCTCGGGGGCGGCGATGGTGGTAAGGCACAACCGCCTCTAGATCCAAACGGGCCATGCCCCTAGTGGGGATGATCCCTTCCTCGTCGTACCTACGAACCAAGTCGTTGATCACCCTTCACTGGATGATTTCTGACGGGTAGAGGGGGCGTGAGCACCCGACAGCTACGACGATCGGAGTTGGAGCGACTGTGGAAAAGGTGGGACCGTGCGGGGTGGCTGCGTCGGTACTGCCCCTACCCCAGTGCTAGTGGGCAGGTGGAGATCGAGCTCCGGATGCAGTGATCTAATTCCTGGAAGCAGGGAGATGAACCCATTAGTACTAATAAGAAAAGAAATCGACAACCATAGCCCATCGTCATTCCGTCTTCCGTGGTCGGCAAGAGGGATACACGCTGACGATGTCGCAGAATAGAGTGGTCAATGTCCTGACGGCCTCGACCCCTGGCGGTTTTCACGTCCCGGTGGTGGGTACCCAGACCTGGTGACATGCTAATCTTCTGACACCCCGACCTCTACCATTCTCCGTATTGAAGAGAAGAGCTTCACGTCGGGTTCACCATTTTCTGTTTCCGATGCTTTCGTCGTGGCGCGCGCGCATGTCCGTCACGCATGGGAGGATGCGCGGCTTGTTGCCCCGCATTCCCACTTTCCAAAGACAGGCGACATCCATTTCTTGTTCAGGGACTTCTGCTCCTTGATCGAAACCAGGATGATGGGATGTCGGTTCTTCCTTCCGTGGATTCCTCCTCGGAGCTCGTCACCTAGTCCGGGTCTCCCTCGTAGATTTAAGATGGGTTTTTGAAGCTTGTTCCTAGCGCCATATCTACATGGACGCCAGTTAATTACACTGCTTTGGTCGAGATGCTCCAAGGGGTCTTGTCGGGGCTGCAACCTTCGGTGAGGAGAATGGCCACGTTGGGGTGTCGTTGGCATGTCTTGATGCTGGGGGTTGGCATGTCTGTCTTCTTTCCCTTATCATAGGGCTTCTCGAGGGCGCGGAAGCACGAGGCATCCCACATCGAACGTGGGGATTGTGTACCATCTGAGGTTTTCCTCAGCTTTCCATGCTTAACACGGGGTATGCCACGAGTTTAACATCTTGAGGAGATGGATCATACTGATCGAAACACTGAGAGTGGATCAGATTAAAGGACCCACTTGGGGGAACACCGATGTTGGGGCCATCATGTGGGCGGCTTCACTAATACCATGGAGTGGAATGGGGTGGCATGATCTCACCGGGATGTGGCGGACTGATTAAGGATTAGGATGGATGGTGGAGTGACGGGATTGAACCTCATGGAGGCTTCCTACATATCCCTATGGAAGGGAACCAAAGTCCACGTAGTTCGGTGGTACGGTGGGACACCTGAAGAGATGACCCGTGAGAATGAACGCATGAATTGGAGCCTGGAGGAAGTAAGACCTCTGGGCTATGGCATGAGCTTCCCAAGGAACGTGGGCTCAAGGAGGAAGTCAGTATGAGACGTGGGTGTGAGGCATGTGGCTTACACTCTGAGATGACCCAAGAGGGGGAATACAGTTTAACGTCATGCGTGACGATATACAGTTTAACGTCATGCGAGATGAGATACAGTTTAACATCATGCGGGACAAGGGCCTTTGGGGCTTATGCTCTGAGGCGGCCTAAAGTGGTCGAGGAACCGACGTGAAGAGGTCGGAACGACCGAGCGGTGGGCTTGAACCTCGTGGAGGCTTCCTACGTATCCCCATGGCAGGGAATCAAAGTCCGCGTAGTTCGTTGGGATGGGGCTTACGCTCTAAGGTAGTCCATAGAGGATTTCATGGTCGATGCACGCTCTAAGACCACGTGAGTCATGCTCGATGTGAGAAACAAGAGGTAGCAGGGACCAGATGATCACGCCACAAAGGGTGCGTCCGTGAGAAGCGGAAAGGGGCTTAGGTGTTGAGAGGCCCAAAGAGGAAACAGGGGCTTACGCGTGGTTAGTGGCCCTTGGTGCCGGGGCTTACTCCAGGGTGGAGGCCCGTGGTGTGATAAAGCGCAGTGGGAAAGGGACTCCACTGGCCTTGGAAGGGGGAAGTACAGAGATGCGCGGATGCAACCTTCCGTAAGAGAGGCTAGGGGCTTACGCTCGGAAGCAGCCCTTCCCCAGTGGACAAACGCCACTCCGACAGGGAGGATCTCATTCCATGTGAGGAAGAGTCCATTCCCGTGGAGACGAGTGGGCGTAAAGAATTCCCAAGCCGGGGGGACCCTGTGTGCGAAGGACGGGGTTGGACCATAGTATAACGTCATGTGTTAAGAACGAGGTGCTTAGAAATTTAACGTCATGCAGCTTGGATGAGATGGGTTCACTCCACACCCCTAGGGCTTACATGCCCAATGCCCTCTAACCCTTATGGGAGGGAAGGCATCAACAAGGCCGTAATGAAGGGGGGCCACAGGGTGAACCATTGAGGGGTCCACGTTAGAGTGGCTATGAGAAGAAGTAATAGCCGTTAGCGTGCCTATGCAGAGAAGCATAAGGCAGAGCAACGCAATAGGAAACACCACCCAAGGGACCTTGAGGTTACCTCGTACGAGCCTGGAAGGCCATACGGGAAAACAACACATGGCGCGTGTGCCTGGAAGGGGAGACATCAGGTGCCGGTGTAGAGAGGCATCCAAGGGGCATCAAGGTGAAGGGTCCTAGGTTTTGCGCGCAAAGAGAAGGTTTGCGCGCAAAACACCAGGATGGCGCGCAATTGGAGCCAGGGGATTGTGCGCGGATAGGGAATTGTGCGCAAGGTATTGCGCGCATGGAAGGGGATTGAATGCACGGGACATGGATTGTGCGAAACGAAGGAACCCGAAGGAGGGGGAAAATTCACTTAAGCCAGTGGAGTTGCGTGCATAGGCGAACCCCGGGGCAAGGTTGCGTGAAAAGGGGAATTACCTGGAAGTCATATTGCGCGCAGGGGGAGTCGAATTGCAAACACGAGAGCCGATCTGAATTCTGAAACCCCAAAACTATTTGGGGTCGCCTTCTATTTATAGGCCTCGAGAGGTGCGGAATCCAGGTGTCACGCAAAATCTTCCGCGCCGGGAACCGTCAGCGCGCAAAACCTCGTCGCGAGGAATCGGGGCGCGCAAAAATTGCGCGCCTCACCGGCTTGATTATGCGCATCCCGGGGATACTTCGTGTGAACGATTTTATTTTGCGCAAGTCCTCCTTTATTTCGTGTACCACTTCTCGGGCCTCCGGATCGGGCCTCTGATTCCGAATATGACTTCGCTTTTCCATTTCGAAACCTCCTCTAGGAGTTACGGACCTTTTTCGGTGTCTACAATACCCTTCAAAAAAATAATTAATTTCTATAAAATAATTAACTAACATGGAAATTCTATGGGGTTTCAAAAACACCTTTAGGTATCTTAAGAATACCATCATATGGAATCATTATTCCTCTCTCTTGATAACTCTAGGTTTCAATAGCCACAGTTGGCTACTTTAAGAAAAATTATTGGACTCTCCAACTAACTTTTATTATTCCAGTATGAAATTTTACCCACATTTACTATGGAAAAAACATAGGAACCTAGAGATAATATTACCCAGTACATCATTCCTCAACACTTTGATAAAATAAGATAAAAATTTATAGAACTCATTCACATATATAAAAATATAATCAGTTCTTTAACCATAAAAATACTTAAAGGATACCTTCAATATCACAAGGTCATTTTTGTACTCAATAATATTGAGTATATGAGTAGAGACTAAATTATCTTAGGTCACTTTTCATTTAATGAATTTTAAACCTTATGTGAATAATTATATTCTTCTCATAAGAATGTAGATTCCAAGTGTTCAATAATTTAAATATTTTTGTTACTCAGGAAGGTATTTAATCTAATAAAAATAATTTCTATTAAAAAATTTTCTTAAGTTACTAGTCTCATGAGTTTATTACATTAATATTATCCTTTTAAGGGTTAATATCAAAGTTAGGTTTTAAGATGACAATGCTATTTATCTATAACAAAAGATTTTATCATATGAGTATCATTTTTTTGTATCTTTTTATCAAGGAATTTAAATGAAATTACTTCCACTAAAATGATGACCCTGTTTAAATTCATTATATCCATTAGTGGGAAAAGATATATATTTCACCAAGAAATGAGATTTATTTTGTGTTCCAATAACCATCTATTTATTTAAGTTGAAATCATCCCAATCATATCAGATATAATTCTTAAATACTTAAGAAAACAACCCTTTTCCCAGATCCATCATATAAATAAAATCAGTAATATTCCTATGGTATCCTAGCTCTTAGGTTTTCCCAGCTAAGTGTAACCCAAATCTCATATAGGTATTTTATTACATAACTCTTAGGGTTATCCATTTCCACCATACCTTATGCAATATAATTCATGGGCTCTCTATTTTGGGAAGAACCTATTGGGGTTAATGATAAAGGTCTTGACATGCATTTCTTTGGAAGGAATCTAACACTTAGTATTTTTAAATTGTTTCAAATATCACTATTTTATCTCACATTATTCAATTTACATATATGTAGGATTCTAGATATTTTTTTTTCAATTCTATTCCTTACTCCAAATTAATATACTCAAACCATATTAATGTGTAACTCTTTACACAACCCACAATTTGTATCACTCACCCAAAAATAGAAGCTAAAAATATTTACACATATCTAAATGAATCTCATTCATATGGTATATGAAAATTTCATATAAAGAATTATAATTATATGAAATTATAAATCCTTACATGAGTAATCATGAAACCACAAATAATTAACCCCCACCTTTATAGAACAAGTCCCAAGCCTCTGGGATAGTATGATGTCCAATCCAAAGTCTCTCTACCCAAGGATACTTTACTCAAGATAAATATCAATCCCATCATAACTATAACAACTAATATGTATAAACTATATTTAATAACTATATTGAAGTTAATAAATTAAATTACTAACCAAAGTCCAAGGTAGAAGAAAATTAAATCCATTATCCTACATAGAATGTGTCTTTTTAGATGCATTTATAATAATTTATTGAAGTAGTCTAACAACTTTAAACTAAATATTACATAATAATTCATAATATAACAATTATATCTATGAATAAATAAAGGAATAAATTTTAAATAAATAAAAAATTCATATATTTTAATGCGAGATAAAATATTATGAATAATTGATAAATAAATCTAAAAATAAACACTTTATAATTTATATAACCTTATAGACATTACATTATATTGAATATAAACACTTTATATTCACCTCCTCAAAAAAAATCTTTCATATTAATCATTATATGAAATTTACATTAAATATATTATATTACTTTAAATTTAAACATTTTGCATCTCAATTTATATTATGTAAACTATTAATATAATCCAAATATCTCATATTAATTATTATTTAATCCTTAATTAAATCAACCATAAAAACTTATTTTAATTTGTTTTTAAATAATTTTATCAAATAATGCCTTTAATTTGAACAATTAAGATGAATAATTATGAACAAATCATAATTTTCGATATGAAATATTTTTATATCTGTCCTTATTTTGTAATTTATAAACACATTATAAATCAAACTTATAATTTCAATATAAACAATTGACATCTAAACCATAATTAATTCGATATAAGTTTCACCAATTTAATACACATCATATGCATATTAAATCCATAACTATTTCATCCCCTAAAATCTTTATTGTCACATGTTTTATTCCTCTATACATGCTTAAAAATCTATAAGTATTAACTTATCTATTAAATTAATCCATACATAATATCCAAATTATGTAAACAATTTATATATATGAATATTTAAAATAAAAAATAAATAAATAAACTTTTTATTTATTTTCCAAACTTGATATATAAATATGAACATTTCATATTTAATTTAGGCATGAAAATATTATATTTTTAATTCCTTACAATTATCTTTTAAATTTTTTTATAAACCATAAGAATATTTATCCAAAATAATATTTTTATTATTTATGTATTAATTATTTTATGATTGATAGGGAATTATCATTCATAATTCATGAACAAATTGGTGCTTACGATAAGAATTGGAATAAAATAGTAACCTTTACATATTGAGATTCACTTTAGTGACAAAGGCAATGAACCTTACATGTGATTCCCTCTGGGTTACTTGTATGCCTTATTTTGGGTTTAATTTATCTCTTTTGAGGTTTAAAAAGATTTTTGGACTTTGGGGTTCAAGATTTTTTATATTTGTGAGAAAAATACTAGTCACACAGTCTACACATGTTTAGTAGTAATCATATGGCAATTATGCGATATGGATCTGTTGGTTTTAGTGATGATTTACATGGTTTGTATAACCATGTGAGTTCTTAGTAAAACCATATAGATAAAGGTTTGGGTCAAAGGGTTGTCACATGTCTTAAAAATGGTTTTTTTAACTATGTGGATATTCCAAGGAAACCACGCACTTAGGTTTTCAAGGGATAGTAGCTGGTGTATGGTTAATAAATAGATTTTCTAACCTTGCGGCCTAACCATGTGACCATTGTAGGTTTCTAAAAAATATAAAATAACCCTAATAATATTGTTATTTTTTAACTATAATCTCCTCATAATCTCTCATTATCTTGAACCATTCTCTCCTATATTCTTTAGAGGGTTCTACCCTTAGCGATACTCCTTAATTCTTAGTGGATCTCTTTGAGGTATGCACTGATTTCCAACCCATCTCTCCTCTTATTACTATATCTCTCATTGATATCTCTTCCCATTGTTTCATTTAAACACTATTGGGATATTATTGAAAAATCTAAGTGGTTTTATGTGTAACTGATGATGTTTCTTATAGATCTATGCTTGTGAGGACCAAATCCCTTCGATTCCAATCTCTATTTTCAAAGGAAACTAGGTTTTCTCTATTGGTGAGGTATGTGTCTCTATAAAATGGTTCCCTATCATGATTTACTTAATGTTATTTTTAATTATCTTTATTTTTATTATAAAAATCATTTATTTTAAATTTATGATGTATGTTTTATAAAATTTCATACTGGGTTTCATGTATATTGGTTTTAAATGGGGTTTTCTTTGAAAACTATTTTGTACACTCCATGTGTTTGATGAAATTCCTCAAATATGATTTTGACTTGGAAATGGTTTTTCAATCATGGGAGGGGTAAAGATTTTTTTAAAATATTTTATAAATTTATGATCATGGTTTATTTAATTTTCTCTGAAAAGATAGCATTTGGGAACCTTGGGTGCATCAACTTATGCGAATATGCAAACCTTAGTGTGTGTGGAACCACTAGGGGTTAGATATACATTAGGATATGGTAGATTTTATAAGGAATTAATACCAATAGATTATGGTAGGAATCGATATTGGTAGCAATAATGTTATGCCATCTTGGTTTTCCTTTTCATATCCTAGTATGTATTCCCATAGACTAGATCCTAACACATTCTTGGTTTTATACATGGTGGTATTGTGTCATGTTTGATTGATCAAATATTTATCTTTTGAGATATGTATGATTTAACTACTATGCTCTATGATATCATTCATTTTTATGTTCATGTTATTTTAGATTTGAATATGATTTGTTTTAAAACTAAAACCAAAGGATTTTTATGAGAAATGTTTTCAAATGAAATTCTTTATGAAAATTGTTTTGTTTTGAATCTATAAATAACGACTACATAGTGATATAAATATTATAGATTAATGGTGTTATCCTATTATATGTTTTACTCACACCCTACATATTCCTTTGGGAATATAAACATATGGTTTTTCAGGATGTAGGTAAAGGGAAGGGTGTCATGTAGCATACTAACTTCTCATGGTTGATGTTTCCTTTATGGTGGATTGTAATGGTGGTTATAGACGGTCACATGAAGACTTTGTTTTGGTATTGATTTATTTTACAAATGGGTCTATCCTTTTTTATTGATATTGTATGACTCATAGTTTTTTTACTTTTCTTCTATGTTGTACTCTAGTTTTTTTATCTTTCTCTAGTTATATATGAGAAATGTTGTGTTACCTATCTGGGTGAAATCATTCCAATGCTGATGTATACTGATACTCAGGTACTTATCACCAGCCCATGGAAATCATGAATGAGCTTAAAGACTTGTGGTGTTCCAAAATGGGGTGATGTTTCGGGTAGACCTAGGTTTTTTATTTACATAATATTATCAGAGTCCATCGTTGTTTCTGAGGTTATTGGAAGAATAGAGTAAGACTGTTAGAACTTAGGAAGTAAGTATAGAATTTTTCTTATCTATTTCAATTTAGAATATGACATAGAGTTTCCATGGATGGTTTGTAATTTGTTTCCCATTAATATTATACTTGATTTTGTAGTTATTTAAATGAAATTTATTTTGGGGTTTATTTAGATGAACTATTTCATGTCCTTATATTGGTCTTTGATTCTTTTTTCCTTTAATTCATTGAATCTTTCATTGCCTTAAATTATTATTGTTTAAAGTATTTATTATGGATTATTGTAGTTCATGTTTTTATTTGAAGATGTGTTCTTAATATAATTATGCATTATATCTTATTTTTAATAGAAAATACCTCATAGAATAGATCTTATGAATCTGGGAGAGGAAGATGAGAGAAAATTTCCACAGGTGAATCCACTAGTAGACCCTCCATTGGTGGAAGCAATTATTTAAACCATCTATACTATTGTTCAGACGAGTGTTGGAAACTAGGAATGGATAGTATACCATGATTCATAATTTACCAAGAAGAATCCACCTATCTTTCATGGTGATAAAGGAAACTAAGAACCTAAAGAGTGGAATGAACAAATTGAAAGTATTTTTCACTTCCTAAAGACTCTATAGTACTCAAATATTTGTTTCACCACATATATACTTGAGTAATTAGAAGGAAATTACCAATCTCCATTATGAAGTTAAGTTACATGAGGATCTTACTTAGACGATTTTCAAGAAGGTCTTAAATAAATAGTTTTGTCATCGAAAAATGCCTATGGTGAAGACTCATGAATTTGTGACCTTGAAGTAAGGGGAATTTTCAATTATGAAGTATACTACTCATTTTTATGAGTTACATCACTTATCCCCAGATCTTGTTTCTAATGAATACCTTAAAGATCATAGGTCCAAGTTGGGTTTGAGGGATAATATTCAGTTGATTATAATTTAATTATGCACGTTGACCTTTTCTAATGTGGTTGATAAAGAAACTATAGATGAGGTATATTTTTTTGGGAATATAGGTCTTAGTAAAGCTTCAATTATAGCATGAGGTTTCTAGGATGTATCATCTGATCATAAAATAAAGCATAATAAGGGTGATCAGTTTATGTTAAGAGTAGTTTTAGAGGATTATTCTTTGGAATAAAAAATTATTTTCTTCTAGTGTGTAAAATATATCCATATTAGTCATGGATTTCCAATAACACTTAATATTTTTTATCGTTTTGGGAAATCTGGTCATCTTAAGTGTTTTTGAGGAAGAATATCCCAGTGCAGTAGAGATGGATCCACTTTAACCAGTGGATATCAGGATCTTTTTGACATAGTAAAGGGGTTAGATATCTTTATCATTCAAATGGGGATACCCATGTCGTGAAGTAATTGTTGGGAGGAGTTCAGTCCAGGAATCTTTATAAAGTAGAGTTTGCACTTGGGGAATCCAAGGTAAGGACAACTTTTGAGAGAGGCATGATGTTTATTTTTTCCACTAGTTAAGGATTTATTTGATACAAGAGAATCAAATTATTTTATATCATATAATTTCAAATGTTTTGGTCTTAAATTTAGATCAGATTCCATTCACGATGGATCTATCCACTCCCTTGGAAATAAGGAAGGAACATGGTTTTAAATATTTCGAGTGTTGGGTTATAACCTCCAACTTCGAGATAATGTGGGACTTTCTAATTACTTATATTGAAATATTTTCTCTCATCATTGGAATGGATTGGATGGTTAATTTTAAATTCAAGATTGATTATTATCTTCTCTAGATTCAATTTATATCTTCTTATGGGGTTAATCACATCATTCAATGTGAGTGGAATCCTAGATCCGGGAGAGTGGGGCTTTCTGTTCCTAAGTATAGAATGATCTCATTCCATGTTCAAATATTTTTCTTAATTTCATTGACTAGTGCTTAAATAGCCTTCTTATGACTATGGTGGATGAGTACCCTATGATTTTTTTGATGATTTTTCTAGGTTTCCTCTCTAGAGGGAGGTCAAGTTTTCTATTGACTTTATTTTTGGGATGATTCCCATATCCTTTCCAATGTACCATATGGAACCTAATGAGTTAAAGTAGGTTATGGTTTATCTTGAGGATCATGAGGCCAAAGGATTTTTTTATACATGTGTGTCACCTTGGGATTCACTAGTTCTCTTCGAAAAGAAGGTAGATAGAAGCCTCCAACTTTGTGTTGATTAGCAAAATCTTAATTAGTTATATGTTAAGAAAAATAATAATTTTCTTAGAATTTATGAATTATTAAATCAACTCAAAAGATCCCAATGGTTTTCTAAGATTGATATGAACTCATGGTACTATCAGTTAAGAGTCTAATAGGAGGATATTTCTAATACATCGTGTGACGCACCGACCTGGGTTCTACTAAACGGTGCCCTGAGCTAGTTGGTCACATGCCCTCTTTTATCAGAATAAGACACCAATAGAAGCAAACAACAATAACCAACTACAGAAGAGTATAAATAAAAAAACAATACCATGTCATATGATATTCAAAACAAGTGAATACAATACTCAACTAAAAGGTAAAACATTCTATGATAATGATAATGCCAAGTGTCTACAATTCAACTAAAAGTAAAGAAACAAAAACTTCCAAGAGGGTTCTGAATCACATCTAGTTCCCTCTCCCATGCTCCAATCCAAAATAGTAACATATCCCAGGGTATTACCGTTATCTTTTACTATAACAACAATGTCTACTCGGGTGCCGATCAGGTGGACCAAATAGGTTGTGAGTACAAATTAGTAGGCCACCACCAATGGTTTCTAAAACAAGTCTAGTCAAGAGATAGTATATGCGGTTTTATGAAGCGATAAATACAACGCATAATCAAACATTTATCACAATTTCATTTAATATTTAATCATCACATTAGGCCCAATTTCAATTCATATTTTCCATTTTAATAATAATTCATTATTATCAATAATTTGGTGTTGAACATCATATCAATCACCCCAAATATCATTCGGTGTAGGTCGTAATGCCTAACACTCCATATCTCATTCGGTGTATGCCATCATGTCTAGAACCCCATAATCACAAGCTTGTATAACTATTGGGGATGAATTCCATGTCCAAGTCCCAAATTTTAATTGGTCTAGAACTCCATGTCTAGCCCCACAAAAATCTCATCCATTTGATAATTCTTCAATTCAAAAGAATTAGCCACATCATTCCATTACTAATCCAACGATTAGTTAAATAATTCAAAGGCCATTAGTTAACTCAACAATTAACTAAGCACAAAACCCATTAATTAATTCATTAATTAATTAATCAATCAACACTATTATCATTCCATAATTAATTATTCACAATTAAATATCCATATCAAATATCAACTTGTCATAATTAATTCTCAAAATTAATTATCTTTGAGCAACATCATGACAAATAATTAATTCTCACAAATAATTATCTTACATATCCAAACATCATTTAATAATTAATTTCACCCAATTAATTATCCTAACACAATCAATTCAATATCTCAATTACAATATCTCAACCCATAATCAATCTCTAAAAAAAATATCTATTTGGGAAACCCCCTTTGTTTTTCCATGATTCAATTATCAATTAATCACCAAGGAAATCACGAGTCAATTCCAAATTCTTAATTACTCCAATTTAGGAAATCAATTATCAAGGGAAGCTAAAAAATATATAAAATCACATTCACATATCAAATCCATGACTATGGGAGTTTTATTTAGTCCACCTACCTCGGTTTATTGATGGATGTTAGCCCAATGGAAATGCCCAAAATTTGAGCTGCACAACATCGTCGATCAAGCTTCGGATCTAAATCCATAAACCAAAACTAAGATCAATGGAATAAAGATATTGAAAATATAGATCTAGATCCATGATACAAGATCTAGATATAATATCATAGTTTTAGATCCATGGAAATGGTGGAGATCTTCCATGAAATGATCAAGGAAAGATAGAGGAAAGAACTGGAGAAGCAACGAGATGAAATTCACTTACCGAGAAGAAAATGGATCTTCAATATGGGATTTCGATCTCGAAGAATAGAATTATAATCAACTTGGAATACCTTTTTAAGGATATTGGATGACCTAAAATTTGTAAATCCCGAGCCAAGGTTGAAATATTTGAGTTTAGAGGGTTTGGGTGGTTTAAAAATAAAATTTCAGATATTTAATTCCGCACACACGGTTTCCTGGGAAGGGGCTCATAGTTAGGGAAAGAAATGAACCAACCATGAAGACCTATTTGTCCAGTTTTGCATGGTTTGCATGGTTTAGTCGCATGGTTTATCAAACCACATGCAAATTGTGTGGACCTCTCTGTCTAGGTTTGTATGCTTGACACGTTTTAGTCGCACAATTTGTCAAACTATTCGCAAACCGTGCACAACCCACTTTCTATTATTTTTTCTTAAAAATTCACCCAAACACATCCCTAGACACTACTCTAAAACAATTTCACTTAAAAACATCAAAAACCACATAAAACTTGCTCGAGATGACTTCTGAAAAGGCCAAGATCTTACAATATCCCCCTTATAACAGCTCATCCTCAAGCTAAACTCCCTAACTTCTCTAAGATTCTGAGCCAAAAATATTGTTCCATTGAGCCATCATGTTTTATTCCCATTCCCAAGCTTCCTCTTGAACACTTATAGGTTTCTATAACACATGAAATAACATCCCAGTATTTCCCTGTAACACTTTCTCACTGTGACCCATCACATATATTAGATGCTCCTCAAAGGACGCATGTATCTTGAGGTCAACCTCTTCCACACCAATCACATGAGAAGGGTCAATGTGATACCAATGTAGTTGTGACACATGGAAAACATCATGCATAGAACTGAATTTATGTGGAAGGGATAATCGGTACACCACTAGCTTGATTCTCTCCAGCACCTCAAATGGTCCTACAAACCTGGGCGTCAACTTTCCCTGCCTCACTACTACAAACACGCCTTTTATCAGCGCTAAAAATGGCCTTTATCAGCGCTAGAAAAGTGCTGATAAAGCAGGCGCTGATAAGGGGGGGGGGGGGGTCCCCTTTATCAGCGCTCCAAAAAGCGCTGATAAAGACCCCTTTTATCAGCGCTTTTTTCTAGCGCTGATAAAAAAAAAAAATAAAAAAAAATAAAAAAAATACTGCCAATATCGGGGGGGCTTTTTACAGTGCTTGAGCCCCCCTTTATCAGTGCTTTCCTACACCTCCAGCACCCTCCCGCACCGCCTACACCCTTTATCAGCGCTAGCCCTTTAAATCAACCTTGCGCGCGCACCCGTGCCTCCACCCGGATTTGATCTTGAGACCTCCCCCCTGCGCACCTAAAGCCTTTGCCACTACCCTATATTGATTTGTTCTCTTATTCATGATATATCTATTTATTTATATATATATTTAGTTATATTTATTTGTATAGTAATATATATTTATATTAATATATATAGTTATATTAATATATAGATATAGTTATATTAATATATATATATAGTTATATTAATATATACATATAGTTATATTAATATATGTATAGCTATATTAATATATGTATAGTTATATTAATATATGTATAGTTATATTAATATATATTAGTTATATAAATATTAATATATTGGTATTTTAAATAAAATGGATATTAGTTATTATTTAGATAAAGCTAATATATTTTATATGTAAATATTTTTAATTATTTATTTAAAAAATTTAATTTTTAGGTGTGAATATATAAAAAAATTGTACATATAGTTATATATTTGATTATAAATAGCAGTGAATTATAAAAAATGATGAAATTTCAAATACATAATATCAATATGAATGTAATAACTTGGAATAAATTCATTCCCCACCAAAAATATCCAATAATACCCTCTTAAACGAGGCTGAAAATCCACAAAATGTTAAAAAATCTGGGTACCCTGACAAAAAACTCAGTTTTGGAGGCCTTCTGGGCCTCTTTTTTCCTCGAAAAACGCTTGACCGGGGTTCCCCCGTGTCACAGCGACGTAGAGCTCATCGCATGCTTCGATTTGATATGTGGTAGAGCTCAAACGGACACTCGGATCAAAAGTTATGGCCGTTTGAAGTTTGAGTTGCGTTTTCAACATATTTTGGATCTTTTTTTAATTTTTTTTATTTTTTATTCTTCAAATTGTTATTAAATGACTATTACTCCATAATAATTATCAAATTATTAATTAAATTTTTTTTATTAATTTTTTAAGAATCCATTTTCACTAAATATCTTATATATTAAGTATATTAAGTGTAAATGTACATTTATACTTATATAAAATATATTTAAAAATTATATATTATATTTATATCAATATAACTATATAACTATATTTATATATTAATATATTTTTTTTTAAAAAAAATTGAAGTCGACCCTTTATCAGCTCTTTTAAAAAAAGCGCTGATAAAGGCCCCCCTTTATCAGTGCTACTAAACAAGCGCTGATAAAGGGGTACTTTTATCAGTGCTTTTTTAGCGCTGATAAAGGCCCCCCCTTTATCAGCGCTTTTTCGTTAGCACTGATAAAGGCGTGGCGCTGGCCTTGCCTAGTTTTGTGGTAGTGCCTCCATATCATATGGTGACCCAATCTAGGTGAAACCTGAAGGTGTACATGATCACTATATGTAAACTCTAGGGTTTGTCTCTGTCTATTAGCACATGACTTCTACCTTCTTTGAGCTGTATCCAGACATTTCTGAATCAACTACACCAGCTCCAATGTCTCCTGAACGAGACTCGGTCCCAACAGATCTGACTCACCTGCCTCTAACCAACATAGTGGTGATCTATAAGGTCTACCATAAAGTGACTCATTTGGTTCCATATATATATTTTCTGGATAACTATTGTTATAGGTGAAATCTATTAAAGATAATTTCTTCTCCCAAGAACCACAAATGTCAAGAATACATGCTCACTGCATATCCTCTAACACCTGTATGGTATACTCTGACTGCCCATCTATCTGTGGGTGGAAGTCTATACTTAACAAAACCTATGTACCAAGCACCTTTTGTAAGCCCTAATAGAAGCATGAAGTAAAGCATGAATCGTGATATGAAACTATTGTCTGTGTAACCCCATGAAAAATAACTATCTCTCATATATACAGTTCTCCCAACTGTTCTACTATAAAGGTTTCCCCGAAAGAAAAGAAATGTTTTACCTTCATTATTTGATCCACAACAACCCAAATAGAATTATTCTTCCTAAGTTTCCTTGGAATTCCTACCATGAAATCCATATTCATGTCATCCCACTTCCATTCTGGAAGAGGCAACGACTGCAATAGGCCTCTAAGTCAATGATTCTCTACCTTCACCTGCTGATAGGTGAAACATATTTTTACGAACCCTTCTATCTCCTTTTTCATTCTTGGACACCAAAACTATTGTCATAGGTCACAATACATTTTTTTCACCCCAGGATGTACCACCCACTTTGAGGCATGAAATCCTCGCATTAGTTCCTCTTGAATACTTGTAAGAACAACAACCCAATTATTCACATAGATCATCACATCATCATCTATTATCTAGTATGAAGGTGTCTCCACACCTTCAAGGCTTTCCCTTAAGGCTAAACACTCTAGATCTATATACTGCATGTCCCTAATCAATCTCAATAGTGTAGACTCCACTGCTACAGAAACCAGAGTCATCCTCTCCTGACTCACCTGAACTAACACATATATTTCCGCCAGTAAGGTCATCATCTTCCACTCTGAACTCGACTCATATACTAATTGGGTCTATGTTTTCCTTATCAATGAACCAACCACACTATTCCCCTTTTCAAGTGTATATGACAGTTCAAAATCAAAGGATTGCATATACTCTACCCTTCTTAGTTTCTGAAGGTTCAAGTTACACAATTAAAATATATACTTCAAGCTTTTTTGATTCATAGAAACTGTAAAATTTTCACCCAAATGATAGTGTCGCCAACACTTAAGAGAATAAAACACTGCTCCCAACTCAAGGTCATGCATAGGGTAATTCCATTCATGTGGCCTTAACTGGTGAGACCCGTAAGCAATGACTCAATCCCCTTGTATCAACATAGCTCTCATTCCTATCCCCAAAGCATCACAATACACCGTGTACTCCTCACCCGACTCAGGTAAGATCAAAATTGGTGCTAATGTCAAGTGATTCTTCAACTCCTGGAAATCATTCTCACATGCTTCTGTACAAACAACCATTATCCCTTTCTTTTTTCAAACCTAAAAATGGTGTTTCCAATTAGGAAATGTCCTAGATTATCCTCTTATAAAAACCGGACAATACAAAAAAGCTTTGGATATCAAAAACATTCTTGGGATGCTCCTAAGAAATCCTTGGATGCACTTTTTCTGCATCCACTTCCACACCTTCTTCCGAGATGATATGCCCCAAAAAGTTTACCCTGTCAATCCAAAACTGACATTTAGATAACTTGGAATACACCTGATTCTCTCTCTGTGTACCCAAGATGATGTCAATATGTTGGGAATGATCCTCATGGGTCTTAGAGCAAACCAAGATTTCATCCACAAAAACCACCACAAACTGATCTAAGTACGGATGAAATATCCTATTCATCAAGTCCATAAATACTCATAGAGCATTTGTAAACCCAAACGACATTAAAAGAACTCATAAAGGACATACCTACTTCTGAAGAATTTTATTGGTATATCAGAGATCCAAACTCTCACCTGATGATACCCTGATTTCAGATCGATCTTTGAGAACACACAATCCCCCTTTAGCTGGTCAAATAGATCCTCGGTATGTAGAAGATGATATCGGTTTTTCATAGTCATTTTATTCAACTTTTGGTAATTGAAAAACAAACATAAACTCCCTTCAGACTTCTTTGCAAACAACATAGGTGATCCCCAAGGTGACGTACTTGGATAGATAAACCCTTTATCCTCCAACTCCTCCAACTTTATTTTGATCTCTTGAAGCTATGTCGGTGCTATTCTATAAGGTGGAATAGATACCAGATCATCCCCCAGCATGAGATCAATGGTGAATTCCACATCTCTCTTTGGTGGAAACCCTAAAAAGTCATCATTAAAGACATCATGAAATAGATCTACTACTGGTGGAAGGAAACCTTTCCTACCATTCCCATCATCCAACAAAAGACCAGTAACTTGGGCTCTGAGATCTCCCATTTGCTGAGTAATTGTCCCAGCTCGGCCTGCATGGATATCCCATTATCCATGATGAACATACTGGTCACCCTTAGGAGATAAAAATGCCACTCTTTTGTGGTAACAATCTATGTGGGCTCGGTATGCAACTATCTGGTCCATACCCTTAATCAGGTCAAAGCCCATTATATCAAGGACATAGATACACCAAAGAAAATGATACTTTTCAATCTCTAGAAAATATTCCTTGAATAAAAAAATATCCCAAGACCATGTTACCAATGGTGTATCGATATTCATCACCTTTCTTGCTAACTCCACCTCCAGGATCAAACCATTAACAAGATTTGAAGATATAAAGGAATGAGAGGCACCAATATCAAACACGGAAGTAGCTATCGATGGACCAGCCTCACTCTCCATAAGTGTAGGATGCATTGCATGTAACTGTCCTACCCCTATTCCCTGTGGTGTGGTCTGACTCCCTTGCGTAGCACCACTCTGATGATACAGGTGCTCATACCCTAAAGAACCACGTCCACTAACTCTACTACCTCTGCCTATAGATTTCAAGTTGTAAGAACTATATGGTATAAAAGACCCCCTTCCCACACTATGACTCTGAGAAGCCACTCCCTTAGCACCCGCCTGCCACTGCTTCCTACAGAACTTTTGTAGGTTCCCCATCTTGCCACAAAAATGATAATCCACTGGTGGTCGAGGAAAATGTGTATGATAGTGTCCCTGAATACCACACTGGTGGCAAATCACATGAGTAAGATTTGGTGAAACTGTTCCTATAAGGCCCCAACATTAAACCTTACTTAATTATTAAATTAAATGAATAATTCAAATTAAGGATCTTTTCAGGTTTAGAGTTTTATAGAATTAGGTCAAAACTATTACATCTCAAAAGATTACATAGTAGAAACTTCTACTAAGTTTCCATAACATAAAAAAAACTTAAAAAGAAACATGTCTAGTTCCATGTTTTAGATAGAATGTCTTTCCTTGATCCCATCCTTGACCCTATTCATCTTTAAGTCCTGTGGAAAACATTTCAAAAACTTGGGATGAGCATAAAAAGCTCAGTAAGGGATACACAAAGAATGAATACTGTTAGTTTTTCAAAATAACAAGTAAACCATATACACCTTATCAAAGTAATACTTTTCACCTTTTTGAAGTAGTAAAAAACCTTCACTGAATAAAAGTTCATTACTTACCATTCTGTAACCAAAAGATTACCATAAAACCCATATAAAGATCACATAACATATAAAGGTAACTTGGGACATAAACATACTTAAGTGGAATAACCATACGGTCGACTTCCACACATACTTAATGGAATAGCCATACGACCTACTTCCACACATACTTAATGGAATAGCCATACGAACGACTTCCATAACCAATGCATTGGAGGTTATAATGTAACCACCCATCCTGGTAATCACGGCACCACCCGTCATATGGTTTATCACGTAACCACCTGTAAAATGTTCAAGTACCATCATTACCATAAAATATTGAAAATATAATCATTTCAATAACAACATTTCATTTGCAATCACAATAAGTAATTCCAAGATATTGAATTAAGAAATCCATTTTCAAAAACCATTTAAAAGAAATTTTTGAATCAAAGTGTCCCATACCACTTTGAAGATTTTATTGGAATTATAATTTTAAAACATTAATGTCCATATAAATAAATACTGAAAACCACTTTGAAAACATGGACATTAAAGATAAGGGTTTAGAATAATAAATCTTTAAAACATTTAAAATGATATTTTTGTTAAAGAGTTTTTAACAAAATGAGAGACTCTTGAATACAAATAATTGTGGAATAACATTTAATCGAAACTTTATAATATCATGAGAATAAAGGGATTCATGATATAATATGTCAAAGGACAGTATACACACCATATAAGAGTGAATTGGTGCATAACAACGATGAAGTCTCAATGGAAATGTAAATTGAGATGAAATCCATTATAAAGATGGTATCCTTAAATTAAGGATAAATCTATCAAATACTTATGTGTGAGAAATATAAATACACACAATATAAGTGGATATTAAGTGTGAAACAATCAGAGTTCATTCACACATATTCATAGGATGACATGTTCAAGAAGTACAAGTTGAACCCAAAGAAATCGAAATTGGGTTAAGACGTTCATTTGTAAAAATTCGACAACCTAACGACGTCACTTCAAAATTCATAAAATTAGGTGATGAGAGAGTGCATGGTATCTCATAACATGGAAATAAACTTTACATAAATAAGGATATAGAAGAACATATCCCAACATAATAAGATGTAAATTAAAAGACATAACAAAATAAGTCTTTTAAAAAGAGGAGGGTGAAAGGTCCCCTTACCGAGTTGGGTAACTTTCGAAAAGTACACCCCAAGGAAGAAGGGTCATACAATGAAGATGTAAATACCCATAAATGAAATTATACTACACAAAGTGTATAATAATGGTAAGTACATACACCAATCAAAGGAAATAGTGGCAAATGTAGCATAAATGTCACGGGAATAAATGTGAGATGAAAAATCCCTTATGAAAACTCGACAGCCTAACGACGCCACTTAAAACTTCCAAAATGGATTGATGAGAGAAAATAGGGTATCTCATCATATTAACATAAATTTTACAGAAATATTAATATAAAAGAACATCTCCCAACATAACAAATAGGATCTTAAAAGAAGTGACAAAAAGGAGAGTACTTAAAAAAGAAAGAGAGAGGTTAGATCTCTTACGAAAATTCGGCAGCCTAACGACGCCAGCCAAAACTTCCAAAATGGATTGATGAGAGAGAATAGGGTCTCTCATCATATGAACAATAAAAATTACAGTAAGAGTAATATAAAAGAACATCCCAATAACAAGAAAGATGAGATTTAAAAGGAATGACATAAAAGAGCGTACTTAAAAAGAAAGAGAGGAGTAGGATCCCTTACCTCGTGTCCGACATGACTCGATCATTCTTTAATCTCCTGAATAATAAAATTTGGTCAATTTATAATTTCTTAAGGACCTCCTTTAAATATTATTATTCAGTTCATATCACATATTATAATGTTATAATAATTGGTTAATAAAGTGAGTTCGTATCAGACATTTTTTTGTCGATGTTCAGTACATGAGTAAAAATTGAACTTGTTGGAAAATCATTTTCCATGTAGTTATGGGTAAATCATCTCCATAATAGTATTTATGTTTTAAATATCATATATATCCAGTATATATTCGTTTTATACTATTCCATAGCATTTGGAGATAAAAAATTAAAAGCACCGTTCATGGAGACGGTAGGCTGTACGTACGCATGAACGCTACTTTCATTTTTTTGTCATATTAATGGAATTAAAACAAAATGAGAGATATATATATTATAATTCCAGAATTATAACCATCATTTAGATGTAATATATTACATATATATCCATTATATATATGTACTTATAATAGTACATAGCATTTGGAGATAAGAAATGAAATGTACCGTTCATGGAGACGGTAAGCCGTACGTACGCATGAACGCTACTTCTATTTCTATTTTATATTTAATGGAATTAAAACATAATGATACATAATAGTATTCCAGTATGGTATCATATATAATATAATTAAATATATCCTTTATACGTACCACATATGGTATTAACAAATCAAATCACTTTGAGGGGGCGGTAGTCCACACTTCCTTAAATGAAGATATCGCGTTTACCCATAATGGAAACCATAAAGGTATGACATAAATTAAAAATACAGAAGCTTAATTAAAACATAAACATATTATATATCATATATAAATATAGTTTCATCTTAATGGACACCTTTTAAGGTGTTAGAAGAATGTTGAACAATCATCGTTTCGTGAGGCAGAAAATCGCCAACCAAAGAAACAGTATGTTCTTTAACCATTAGACGAAGGTGCGTGTAAGTGTAGCTCGAATCCATATTATAACAAAATCCTAGTATATTTAAGATACTGTATTTGTTACAAAATAAATGAATAAAAAGAGTTTAGGGGGTTGGAGAAGCAAAATAAAACAAAAGGACACAAGTGAAGACATTACCTTAAAATAGGGTAACTCCCTTTGGTTTGAACCAAAAGGGTTTCTTGAAGAGCTTCCTGCCTAATTTAAGGCTTCTAGGATGAGGATAGGGATGTGGAGAGACAAAATTATCAGATCCTGGCCGAACCAAAGGCTTGAGAGGTGTGGGTAAGGTGGTAGAGGTGGGGGCCTTTTATAAGAGGAGAGGCGGGGCACTCTTGGGAAAAGTATAAAATGTTACTTTATTTTCAAATGGTTTTCGGATTTTAATGGTCCCAAATTGATGTGTTTTGAGTATAAGGAGATAAGTGTTAGAAGTGAACCCATCCAATAGGTTTTTGACATGTGTAGGTCCTAGATTTTTCATTATCTTTCCATTTTATTTAAATCGTTAAATAATGAGGTCATCGCTGCATGATCATGATGTCATAAAGAATTTAATTTATTTAATGTCTAAAAATTATAAAAAAAACACTATAATGTAGGAAATCTTTTTATCTTTCCAATTACTATTTATAGTCAAAATTATGACTTGTATAACCACATGTAAAAATTGTTTTAGTAAAACAAATCATGTTTGTGACATTTTTATTTTAACTTTAAATAAATGGCATAAATGTCATTATCAAACCCAAGTGGCTCCATGGGGTACCAAAAATCGACCCATGGGTTGTCTTGGTCAGACATAACTCATCCAATAGGGTTAGGACAAGTGTCAAGATATTTTCATTTTATTATAATATCATTTTTACCTTAAATCACACTAATTACCTTTAATCGCGATTAATAAAACTTAAAAGTTACTTTTCATCAAAAATTATTTTCATCCCATTGAACCACATTTTACTTAACAATTAAAATCATTTAAATTGGATTTTTTAAATTAAAATCACAGAAGTGGTAAATTCCCATTTAAACGAAAAATCAAATTTTGTAACCACCACTTTGTGGTTTAACTATTCATCAAAAATTGATGTTTTTTAGAAAAATACCAAAAATTCACCCTAAGCTATATTTGATATTCTGAATTCAAAAATGATGTCTATTTTACCAAATTAATAACATATAAGTTTCATTAATTAATTTTATAATTAAATCCCATTGTTAAAACAAATAGCGTGTTTTTATGAAACAATATCTTTCAAAAGATTGACACTCGTTTATGTCCAATCTTAAAGTGATATTAATTACAATGACCACCATTGGATTAAATGGTGAAAATATATTCTATTTAAACTTTAAAACCAATTAAAAAGATAATCTAATCATATAAACAAATTAGATTAAAAAGAGGTTTTGAATTAAAATACAACATTTTTCACTATTCATTAAAAATTGAACTTTTTCGGAAAAATACCAAAAATTTACACAAAGTAAATTTTGATGTCCCGATTATAAAGAAGAATTTTATTTTGTCAAATATAACACATAAAATTGTCAAAAAGTGGATTTAAAAGAGGTTCGCCATCAAAAGGCGGTTAATCGACCTTTTAAAGAATATTAGACTGTCTACGCTTAAAATTGGATTCATTCGCATTTTTAATCCTCCAAAATTTATTGTAAAAAGTAAAAATATTTGACAAACATATATAATAATTTTGTATTTAGTTTTATTCATTCCCGCCATCACAACAGCTAGGCGTTAACTAGCATTTAAAATAATATTATTTTATTATTAGAGTGTAACGTAAGATTCCCAAGAAACTCGTTGTTGCGTGTTGGGTACACCATCGAGCATAGAATCCCCTTTAAAGTCATATTAATATTTTATTCACAAATATGGATAAATATGAAAATGTCATATTCTTTATTTACCTGGGTGTAACAGTTCCTCTTGGCTGTCCACCTTGCTTCCCACTGTCCTGACTAAGGTTCTCATAACAATGCTTCCTACTCTCAGAAGGCACACTCCCTAATCATTTAGTTATTGCTACCTGTCCAGTACTGGAATCATACTTCAGGTTCCCCTCTGAAATGAGATCATGATTAACCACATTTGAGGATTTCTTCAGCCTAAATATATTTACATGGGACTTAATTTCACACCTAAGTCTATCCTGAAATAATTTTGCCGAAGATGCCTTATCTGCCACCAAAGTTGGAGAAAAACGCTGTAAATCTGTGAAACATTCAATGGAATACATTATGAACATACTTCCTTAAGTTAGATACATAAAATTTGAATCCTTATATTGTCTCAGCATCTCTGGATATAAGTACTCCAAGAACATCTCCATAAAGTCCTTCCATAACATATCATCAGTCTGTCTAAATCGTACCTGAATTCCCACCAATGCTTCATTGAACCCCATAGCATATAAGCATCCAACTTGACCCTCCTCCCAGTCAGAGTCTCCAAATGGTAAAGTATAATCTCTAAGGATTCAATCCAAAATTCATCTCCCCTAGGTCCACCCTCTCTAGTAAAAGTAGAAGGGTATTACAGTTGAAACTCCCTTGTCAACCAAAACATGCTTTTCAGAACCCACCCTGGATCTCTCTCTATGAATTTCATGAAACAAGAAAAGTTACCTCAGAACTGTTACCCTTCCTCCTTAGCTTGCACCAATGGTTCCTCAAGTTCCCCATCTGGAAGTTCGTTCTGGGCCATACCCCTTGGTCTCTCCCTCAACAAGCATCATAGAGGCATATCTATACATATCCAAACACATGTCTTAGGTCTCATAATGCAACCATATAACATTTAATTAAGAGGATAAAATAACACACCAAGTTTCAACATGCCCTTCCCCCTTTTTCTTGCCACACTGTCAACACCAAGGCCAGATCACTACCCTTAAACATCATACTCATAGGTCTTGGTTAACAAGGTTACATACATTCATATTAATTAATTCAACCATTAATTAATCAAAATATCTCAAATTAATTAATTCAACAATTAATTAATTAATCATACTCATTTTATCAATAAAAGTTCTCATTATTCACCCATTTACTCGCATTTTGCATCATTATTTCTATCTCACAAGAAGTAAAAAAGTTTAAATTCAACAACTAACCCATAACACATTTTCCCTTGAGTTCCTAGAATGATGCATGTCACAACAACCCTTAGTGGCTAGAATGATGCATGCATACTCAAGTATCATGCCTCTTTAGGATATGAATCAAAATTCAATAACTTTAAAAAAAATATCACATCACACCATAAGTGCATCACCTAAGGTGAAATAATATCCAACTATAACAACAAACAACAATCACAATAATCACCCCTTGAGTACTTGGATTTTCCCCAATACATGGGTTTGAAACTCCCATGCATGAGCTCATTAACAAGCCTAGACTCTTCCTAGTATCCTGTCTACATTTCCTAAAATATTAAGACAAAAGAAGAAGAAGAAAGAAAAGGAAACTCCTCTGATACCACTTTGTGATACCCCAACCCAGGTGTCACTAAACGGTTCCCCAAGATAGTTGTCCACATGACCTCAAGCACACCTCCCTGTATTCCAAAGGGTTCCAACTAGTAGCAAAGGTCTGGTAAGTCAGTTTTGGGGAGACTATACCCTCTTTTTATTAGAATAAAACACTAATGGAAGCAAACAAAAATAACCAAGTGCAGAAGCATATAAATAACCAAAACAATACCATGTCATATTTTATTCCAAAAAAGTGAATATAATACTAAAAATAAAATTAAAACATGCCATGACAATACGAATGTCACGTTTCTACAATGCAACTAAAATTAAATACAAAACAACTCTCAAGTGGGTCTTGAACCACGTCTAGTTCCCTCTCCCATGATCCAATCTCAAATAGAAACCTATCACAGGAATTTCCCTTATCTTGTCCAACAATAACAAATTTTACTTGGGTGCCGATCAAGTGGCCCAAATAGGGTGTGAGTATAACTCAGTAGGCCCCCACCAACAGTTTCTAAAACAAGTCCAGTCAAGAGATAGTGTATGAAATTTTATGAAGAAATAAATATAATTCATAATTAAACAATTATCACATTTTCATTTAATCTTTAATCATCACATTAGGCATATTTTCAATTCCTGTTTTCCATTTGAATCATCATTCATTATTATAATTCATTTGGTGTTGAAAATCATTTCAAGCACCCCAAATATCATTCAGTGTAGGTCACCATGCCTAACACTCCATATCTCATTCGGTGTAGGTCGTCATGCCTAGCACCCAATAATCTCAAACTTGGATAACTATTGGGGAGGAATGCCATTTCCAAGTCCCAAATTATAATTGGTCTAGAAATACATGTCTATGACCACAAAAATCTCATCCATTTAATCATTATTTAAATCACAAGAATTATCCACATCATTGCATTACTAATCCAACGATTATTTAAACATTTAAAATTCCATTAGTTAACTCAACAATTAACTAATCATATAACCCATTAATTAATTCATCAATTAATTAATCAATCATCACAATTATCATTCCATAATTAATTATCCTTATCAAATCTCAACTTTTCATAATTAATTCTCACAATTAATTATCTTACAAAAACATCATTTCATAATTAATTTCCCACAATTAATTATATTAACACAATCAATTCAATATCTCAATTAAAATATCTCAACCCATAACCAACATCCAAAACAAATATCTATTTGGGAAACCCCCCTTTGTTTGTTCTGTGATTCAATTATCAATTAATCACCAAGGAAATCATGAGTCAATTCCACATTCCTAATTACTCCAATTTAAGAAATAAATTATCAAGGGAAGCTAAAAAATCTATATACTCACATTCAAAAATTAAATCCATAACTACAGTAGTTTGATTTAGAGAACCTACCTCAGTTTATTGAGGATGTTATCCCAATAGAAATATCAAAAATTAGAGTGTCACAACATCATCGATCAAGCTCCAGATATAAATCCCTAAACCAAAATTAAGATCAAAGGCATCAAGATCTTGAAAATCTATATCTAGATCCATGATCCTAGATCTAGATATCAAATTATAGTTTTATATCCATGGAAAAAGTGGAGATATTCCATGAAATGATCAAGGAAAGACAGAGGAGAGAATATGAGAAGCAATGTGATGAAATACACTTACCGAGATGAGATCAGATCTTCAATCCAGACTTTCGATCTCGAAGAAAAGTGTTCAAATCACCTTGGAATCCCTCCAGAAGGATCTGAGATCGCTTATAATTTGTAAATCATAATACAAGGTAAAAATATGGGAGTCTTAGGGGTTTAGAATGTTTTAAAATAAATTTTTGGATATTTAATCCCACATGCACAATTTCCTGGGAAAAGGTGCACTGTTAGGGAAAATCATGCACAAACCATATAGACCTCTCTATCTAGGTTTTCATGGTTGTCATGGTTTAGTTTCATAATTTTTCAAACCATGAACAAACTATGTGGACCTCTCTGTCCAGGTTTGCATGCTTGGCACAATTTAGTTGCACGGTTTTTCAAACTGTGCACAAACCGTACACAACCCACTGTCCATTATTTTTTCTTAAAAATTCACCCAAATTCACCCCAATCCACTACTAAAAAACAAAGGTACTTAAAAACCTCAAAAGCACCTGAAAATTCTCTCGATATGACTCCATAAAAGTCTAGGATCTTACACATCCTTTAGGAGAAGGTATATTAATTGTGAGTATTTTATTATAACTTTTGGTCTTAATAATTCTACTGAGGTGTTTTTAACATTGATAAATCATAATTTTCATTATTTCTTGGACTCTTTCATGGTTTTTCTCAACTATATTTTGGTGTATTCCTAATTATAGTAAGTGAACATGGATCATATAAATATTTTTTCTGTTAACTTTGAAGGAACATCATATGTATGAAAAAATATCTAAATGTGAGTTTTAGATTCAAGAAGTTAACTTTTTGGACCATTTCATATCTAAAAAAATCTCAAAGAATCCTAGAAATATTTTTTTGGTGATGTATTTGGAGAAACCCAAGAATGTGTTTTAGATTCTTAGATTCTTGGTCTTGGCTAGTTCCGGGTTGATGGGATGCTGGGTGAGATGGTCCCCTCCTCCCTAAGGCCTTAAGATCAACACTGACCGGGCCTTCAGTTAGGGGAGTATGCGTGGGGGCAGACTAGTTCGTGACTCGTATGGTTCGGTAAGCCTCACCTTTTGTGCTTTTTATGGTGCAGGAAACTCTTTGACAGTGGAGGCAATGGCCATCCTTACTGGTCTCGAGCTCTGTAGCTCCAAGAATATTAGCCTTTCCTCTGTGGAAACCAACTCCAAAATTTTATGGAGTTCCCTCATCGAAACACAACCCCCACCATGGACCATCACATACCTGATACGTAAATTCAAGGCTCTCTTCTCTAGAAATACTGAGATCCTACATACATGGCACGAAGGTAACCGTGCAGCTGAATTCTTGGCCTCCAAGGCTACCCAGGAATCCCCTATTTCAGTTCTCTGTACTCTCAGATCCCTCCCCATGGGTGGAGTGTACATGGTTATCAGGGATTCCCTTGATCTCCACTTCTACAGACCCCCATGATGTGTATCTACTTATTTTTATTTGAAACAAGAAATTAGTCATTTAGTAGTAAAAGATAATTTTAGTAACTAAAGTTGAGGTTGGTTTCATATCTAGTTTTGATTCTTCTAGAGCATAGTTTGGGTTATGATGTTTCCTTCGATGCCTTAGTTACAAAATTAGGATGTGTTCTAATGTGGGGAAAGCATTGGTGGACTATTTTTCTCCCCAATTGAATCCTCATGAGAAGAATTATAATAACCATGATCTATTGTTGGCTATAATGATTCATTATCTCAAGACTTTGTGCCACTATCTCTCTGGTGAGTGGTTTACTATGTATTTAGATCATAGGATCTGGGAGTATATTTTTACCCAGAGATACTTGAACTTACAACATAGACAATGGGTTGAGTGTCTTTAGAATTTTGATTTTAATATTTCATATACACCCAAAAAAAGAGAATTTGGTCTCCAACACATTGATTAAGAAGTTATCTACTCATGCCTTAAAGGAATTAGTATAAGAGTGGTCTTTGATGAGACTTTTAGTAGAGATAATCTTGGATATGGAAGAAGCCGATGGGAAAGTGTTCTTGGATTATGTGAAATCTGATTCATCATTTGATAATTTGATTCATATTGAGAAATAAAAAGACACTTATTGTCAGCTTTTTAGTAAAGTTCTTAATTTTGGGGAGGTCTCAAGTGTTTTTTTTTAGTATTATAATGATGTTATGTATTTTTGAGGTAAATTGGTCATTCTGATATCTTGAAGGTAGGAGTTTATGGATTGCTAAAATAATTATATTTGGTCTATACACCCTGAGACTACCAAGATGTATCATGATTTGAGAAATTTGTATTAGTGGTCAAGGATGAGACAGTCGATTGCATACTTCATGTCATTATGCCTTACATTCAAAAAGATTATGGTGGTGCACGAGGTAATTTCAAGTTTGTTTCATCCATTACCCATCCCAATGTAGAAGTGAGATAATATATCCATAGACTCCGTTGTTGGTTTACCAAAAAATCATAGTGTGAATGATATGATTTGGATGACCATTGAAAAAATTATGAAATTAGACAATTTCTTTCCAATTAAAAAGATGATGAAGGTAGAAGATCTTAGGTACCTGTATGTCCAAGAGATCATGAAGCTCCATTATGTGAATTATGCTATTATTTTTTGAGATATACCCACAATTTACATCATGGTTTTGTAAATAATTTCAATAGGTGATGGTTATCCAATTTAAATTAAACATGACGCATCACCCTCATACAAATGGGAAGACTAAATGATCCATTCATATTATTATGGATACGATTTAGGCATGTGTTCTTGATTTCAATGGTTCTTGGGAAAATAATTTTCCCTTGGTTAAGTTCAACCATAATAATAGTTATCACAATTTTATTAAAATTAAACCCTTTGAAGCATTATATGAGTGATTATATAGATCTCCTTTATGTTGGATAGAGTTGGAATAATGGTATTTGGTTGAAATGAGTCTTGTTCAAGAGACAAAAAAGCACAGTTGATCTAACAGAGGCTAGAAGTAGCTCAGAGTTTTTAGAAATACTATGCGAACCATCTTCATCATCCATTGGAATTTTGTGTAGGTGATCAATTTTTTCTCAGGGTTTCACATTATTTTGGACATAATCATTTGGGAAAATAGGTTTAGTTGTCACAAAGGTCTGTTGGACCTTTTGAGATCATTGAAGGATGTAGAAAGGTGTCTTATTGATTAGACTTAATGTCCCTCTTGACATCTATTGATGACTTTTTTAATGTTTCCCAATTAAGGAGGTATCGACTGGACCCCTTCCACCAATCCATTTTTTTATTTTATTGAATAATCCACTTTAATGATAAGTGGGAACCTACAAAAAATCCATAAAAAACACATTACATATTTCAAAATTCAAATTATCAAACAAAACCATCCACATAATTCCACAATCCTTCACAACACACCATGATTCAAATTTCAAACGAGAGTTATCATAATTTCCTCGCTATACGCACCATGACACATCACCTATTTCAAGTTTCAAAATATAGACCATCATCACCTCCTCGATCCAACCATCTCAAGATCCAAACCTAATTGAAACCAGTTCACCAGAAACCAAAATTTTTGAAACTGAAAGCACACACAGTTCCATCACAAACCACCATTAAAGACACTATCATAGATCATCGAAGAAACAATTCAAATCATACTGAAAAGGAAACAACCATATCAAGAATCATAGAAAATACAAAAACTTCACTTAGAAGGAAGAAAAACCTAATAAAAAAAATATCACAGAAACTTCATTTATAAGAATACAATTCCTTACATTAAACCATCATCAAAGAGACTCACTCTTGGAGCACTATCATCCTCCAATCCAAACACCCAAAACCACTTCATTACCACCATACCCAGTCTATCTTAGAGAGTCCTAGAGGATTGAGAGATCAGAGTAGAGAAAGGGTGGATGAGGGCTCCATATGAGCATCATCGATGGGGACGAAAAACCAGATCCAACAAAACAAAATCAATAAGACTCAGCAAGTGATTGAAAACTATCTACCACCAAAAAATAAATCCCAAAACCCTGTTGTATCCAACACTAAAAATCTGACACATAGATTCACTGAGGATCGTGAGGTCAGAGCAACAAATTATCGAAAAAGGCCTTTGACACAACTTTTATCAGATCAGAAGAACCGCCAATAAAAGATGATGATGATGGAGAGGCCACCGTTGAAGATGAACCATTAGTGTTTAAGCAACCAATTCAAATTATGGATAACTAGGACAAGGTGATCCATGGTAAAAAAATTCCTTTAGTCAGTTTACTGTGGTAGTGAGGATGGTATAACCATGGGTTTTGAGAGTGGGATACATTGATCCTATAGTAGTGACCTTATCTTTTTAGATTCTAGAGACTTGACCACTTTCTAGGGATTGAAAGTTTCATGGAAGGGAGAATTGTGTCACCCACTAGGTGAAAAATATGCATTATTTTGAGTTTAGTTTATCTATTTTGAGGTTTTACATGCCTTTCAGATTTCGGGATCAATAACTTGGTGATTTGGGAGAAACATGTTAGGTGAATGGTTTTTACATATCTAGTAGTAACTTTATGGTAACTAGATGATATGGATATATTGGTTCAAGTGTTGATTTCCATGGTTAGAGCATGGTTTGTATAACTATAAAAGTAGCTAGGAAAACCATTCAAATGACCAGGTTTGGGTCCAGGGGCCATCCCATGGCTTTCACATAGTTTCTTTAATTATTTTACTATTACCAGGTAACTGAAAGGCACCGTCGTGGGTGCCCTCAAATGATTAATGGATTTTTGGGGTACTTAGGTGCATCTGAGTGGATGAACAAGGCCGTCTCTCAAAGGAGGAAGTAAATTAAAAAACTTCTTAAAGGTATTATAAAAAATAAAATAAAAGAGAATAAAAATACTACTTGAAAGGATGGGTTTTTTTACCATTTATAAAACTAGAAGTAGTTTGTTGGAAGAAGATTGCATTTTTTTGTTTTTAAATTTTGAAATGAAATTCGATTAAAAAAACGCAATAAGAAGATGTTTTTTAGAAAATATTTTAAAAGGAATAATCTATCTAACTCTGCATATTTAGTAAATTATTTATCATTATAATTTAAATTAACATTCACTTAATTATTATCCCTTAATTTTTTAAATCCTGAACCCTATGAGAATTTACTTTACCATAAAGATTAAGTGAATTTAATCATAGGCTAACTTCAAAACATGCAATCACAGCACCCTTCGTTGATTGATGTTCTAAGGTTAGCTTTTGGTCAGTGGTAAATTAAGTCACATATACTCTCTATAAATTATAATTAATTGAGTTTAGGGATTATATTTTAACACTACAAATTTATCCCGTATGGTTTTGTATTATCGATTAAGTTTGTGCTCTCACAATTTACACAAAATCTCATCCCCATGTGTTTTTGTGTTAATTGTTAAATTGATTTATTATATTATATTAAATTAAAACATCAATTAATTGATCATATTATGTGAATTAAAGTATATCATTGATTCAAAATAAATGAATGAATAAGGATAGAGGTCGATAGATTACTAAAAAACTACTCTTCCCTGGGCGGTGTAGTCATCGCAGAAACGTTATGCAAGTGAAAAGGTTTAGAAAGGGTATAACCCAATATTGTTTCTACTCTTTAATTCCATCCCAAAGAGTAATATTAATAGAAGAAGAAAATTGAAAATAATATAAGAAGTGGAAGAGAAACTAAGAGTTTATTGAAACCACAATAATAATATAACAAAGAAGAGGAAAAGAAGATCATTTTGGAGGAGATCCTAGTTTGGTAGCTTACCTCCTCCAATTGTGAATTGAAATGCTTTAGTACCACTTATCCTATGCTCCCAATCTCCTAATGCACTTCCCAACCCATCCAAATGAGAAAACACTAATTTATAGAGTCGAGGGGAGGCTAGGTTTAAAGAGGTTTCAAGTGTAAATGGGGAATCTCATCCAAATATTTTAATCCAAATTTCACCGACCATTTGACCTCCAAAATGCAAGAAATAACTATTCTTACAGAATAATGGTTTGTGTAAAATTGGTTTGAATATATCATATAAACATTTGGGCCCAATCCAATCTCGGATGAAGATGTTATGTCCCAAATACAGAACCAATGTCCAATTTGGCGGGCCCAGCCCAACTTTGACTTCATGGTCTATTTAGTCCAACCAAATGCATGATTTAGATCTAATTTCCTGAACAAAAGTTGTATCCCATTAATTCAGGAACAAAGTTACAAAATTTAAAGTTCAAATAATAAATATTAAAATATTTATCTTCGAAATACTATAGTGCACTATAAAGGGTAAACTGGAATTTCCATCAAATTTTGAAATGAATGATCTAATCCCAAATATTTTTAAAATAACCATATTTAACAAAATTTGAGGAAATTTTGTCATTTATTATCAATAAAATATTCAATAAAAATGTGTTTTATCGACTCCCCCACACTTACCCTTTTGTTCTCCTGGAAAAAACCTCAAATCATGTATTCAAAAAAATTGTGAAAAGATATGCATATTCAAATTTCTCAATCCACAGTGCAAATATAAGAAAAGTAAGAATCAAATCAAGAGTCAATATCAATAAATTTTAAATTCATTGTCTCATAAATTGTGTCAAAACAAAATCCAGTGATATTCATAACACCAATTATAGTGAAACAAGTCGTGGGTCTACCATGCCACTAATTCTCCACATGTGTGTGCGCCAACCATTCCAACATTGTCTCTCCACCCTTTATCTAGTATATTCAGGTCAATGAAAACTTTTCGTATTACCTGATTCTATTCCACTAAACTTGTTTAACATCCTTTGTAATAAAATTCCAAAACCCACTAATTTAATCATTCTAAGAAGTCAAACTATGAGATCCCAACCTAAATATCCCCACATGTTGTACATTTCTTAACTCCCCTCTTTATTGACTGTTTTTTTTGTATTTTTTTGATTTTTTAGAGGGAGTACAATAGTCAGATATTAGGTGCACATGCATAGGTCAATATGGTATAGTGATGGAAATGATCGGAAGAGAAACAAACATATAGAAAGACCATTGAAAAGGATTACTTACCCAGAATATACATTAAATTGGGTAAGAGAAACTCACAAGTCATGATTGTGTGAAAATTGTGCGGAGAAATCAATGGCACAATTTACCATGAAAAAATATCACAAATAATGATGTCATAATATAAAAGGTTTTATAATGACACAACCATTCATATCATCGATGAATTTAGTTGGAGAATTACTCCACTCTTAGAGCATTGAAATTGGAAGAAATTAAAATTCAACCATAAAACAAGAACCAATGGATGAAAATAATGGAAGTGAAATTAATATAACCATTCGAGAATTGGTTGCACCTGATATTAACTATCAACCAAATTGTATTGCATACCCAAATCTTGAATCAGAGTTTGAACTGAAATCTGGATTAATTCACTTTCTTCTAAAGTTTCATGGCCTCTCTAGTGAGGATCCCAATAAACACCTTAAAGAATTTATTGTGGTTTGCTCAAACATAAAACCAAGAAATGTTTCTAAAGATGAAATCAAACTAAGGGAATTCCCATTTTCACTTAATGAAGCTATAAAGGATTGAATGTATTATTTACAACCTTAACATATAACATGTTGAAACGATTTGAAACATTTTTTCTTGAAAAGATTTTTTCCAGTATCAAGGACCACTTCCACTCGTAAGGAGATCTCTGGGATCAAGAAAACCCAAGTGGAGTCAATTTATGAGTACTAGATGAGTAGTTTATTACTATTTTGGTGATGTGGGTAGCTTGCAGACAACTTATTGAATCGCTCCCAGTACTCATCTAGTACTCATACATTGACTCCCCTTGGGGTTTCTCGATCCCTGAGATCTTCTTATGAATGGAAGTGGTCCTTTATGCTTGAAAAAATCTTTTCAAGAAAAGATGTTTCAAATATTTCCAACATATTATATACTCAAGTTGTAAATAATACATCCAATCCTTTACAGCTCCATCAAGTGAAAATGGGAATTCCCTTAGTTTGATTTCATCTTCAGAAACATTTCTTTGTTTTAAGGCTGAGCAAACCACATTAAATTATTTAAGGTTTTTATTGGGATCCTCACCAGAGAGGCCATGAAACTTTGGAAGAAGGTGAATTAATCCAGATTTCAGTTCAAAGTCTGATTCAAGATTTGGGTATGCAATACAATTTGGTTGATAGTTAATATTAGGTGCATCCAATTCTCAAATGGTTCTATTAAGTTCATTTTCGTTATTTTTAGCCATTTGTTCTTGTTTTATGGTTGAATTTGAATTTATTCCAATTTGAATGATTTGATAGTGGAGGAATTATCCAACTGGTTGAATGTTGAAACTTCCCATAGACCGAGAATGTTTGATTTGAGCCCGAAGGCTATGTTTAATCTTAGGATCAAGATCTAAGAGATCTACATGATTAGTTTGTGTCATAAATAAAATAAAAATGAATAGAAGAAAAGTGGACCATAATAAAATAAAGCATAAGAAGTTTGAGTTGATGGTCCAAAAAGAAGAAGAAAATAAAAGAAGGAAAAAAATTCAGATTGGGTAAAGAGGGAAGAAAGAAGAGAAGAAGAGAATAAAATTTAAAATAAAACAAATACCTCTAATTGGTTGAAATAATTACTTGAATCCCTGGAAACGATAGTAATTTTCAACGTATTTTTTAACAACCTCCAAAAGAGGTGGATTGAGTCTCCTTTGTGTCTGCATAACCAGTTTAGCACCATCCTCCAAAATAATTCTATGAATTAAAATAGAGGGGATAATACCTAATATGTTAGCTAAGGTCCACCTAATTCCCTTTATGTTATCCCTCAAAAGATTCAAAAGTTTTCTTTCATGTTAAAAACGAAGATTTTTATGAATGATAACATGTAATTTCTCACCACTTAGCATGCATGATTATTTGAGATTAGGTTGTAATGGAATGAGTTCCAATGTAGGGGGTGATGTATGGATGAAGACATTGAAGGAACTGAAATATGTTCACAGTGAACATTTGGACCAGAATAATCATCATCAAAATTAGAGAATAATGCATCAAAACCATCTATATATAAAATTTCCATGTCATAATTAGAGTTCACATCACCAGTGACTAAGGGACACACTTTACAATCATAATTTGGCTTCCCTGCTTTGGAAGTATGGGGTGACACAAAAAACATCAACACCATACCACCCCTAAAAAAATGGTCAGGCTGAGGTTTCAAATCATGAGTTGAAAATGTTTTTGGAAAAAATCGTGCAGCCAAATAGGAAGGATTGGATCAAGTTCTTGGATTATTCCTTGTGGTATTATAGGAAAACATACAAGACCCCCATTATTATTTCCCCATTTCAGATTGTTTTTGGGAAATCCTGTCATCTACCCTGTAAGTTGAGCATCAGGATTATTGGAATATAAAGAAATGTAACATGGATTTGGCCCAAGCTGGAATCCAAAGGAAGCTGAAAATTCAAGAGTTTGAGGAGATTTTATTGTCTTCATATGAGAACTCAAGGCTCTATAAGGAAAGATCAAAAGCTGCTCATGAAAAAATGATCCAGAAAAGAAAATTTCAAGTTGGAGAGAAATTATTTCTCTATAGTTCATGACTGAATCTGATTCCTGGTAATTTGAGTTGAAGGTGGTTAGGTCCTTATGTCATGACTAATGTTTTTATTTATGGTGCAGTGGAGATCAACATACCTCTACTTGAATCCATCAAGCAAATCCCAAGGTATGTGAAATTATTAAAGAAAATTAGTACCAATTAAAGAGGGATCAAAGGAAATGAGAGGATCAATATTGGTAAGAATGTGTCAACACTCATTACACCAACTCCAGCAATGCCAACATAGTGCAAGGATCTAGGGTCATTCACGATCCCATGTACCACATGGGATTTTCACTTTTATGATTCACTTTTTGATTTTGAGGTATTTATTTTATTTTACATTTTATTCTCTTCTTCTCTTCTTTCTTCCTTCTTTACCCAATCTGAATTTTCACTTTATGGAGCTAGAAAGTATTGGATGTATTATTTACAACCTAAATTTCTACATGTTGGAATGATTTGAAACGTCTTTTCTTACAATGATTTTTTTCCATCATCAAGGACCACTTCATTCTTAAGGATATATCAGGGATCAAGAAAGACCAATGGGAGTCAATGTCTACATACTGGATAAGCAGTTGCTCACTGATTTGGTGATGTGGTGATGTGATTCCTTCATAGAAGTACTGGATGAGTAGTTTCTCACTGATTTGGTGATGTGGGATGCTTGCACAAAACTTCTTGAATCGCTCCCTGTACTCATACATTGACTACCCTTGGGATTTCTTAATCCCTGAGATCTTCTTAGAAATGGAAGTGGTCCTTGATGCTTAAAAAATCTTTGTAAGAAAAGACATTTCAAATTGTTCCAGCATGTTACATCTTTAGGTTGTAAATAATATGTCCAATAATTTGCAACTATATCAAGTGAAAATGGAAATTCCCTTAGTTTGATTTGATATTAAGAATAATTTCTTGGTTTTATGGTTGAGAAACCAAATTAAATTATTTAAGGTGTTTATTGGGATCCTTACTAGAGAGTCAATAAAACTTTGGAAGAAGGTGAATTAATCCAGATTTCAGTTCAAATTCCGATTCGAGATTTGGGTATGCAATACAATTTGGTTGATAGTTAATATTAGGTGTAGCCAATTCTTGAATGGTCATGTTAAGTTCATTTCCATTATTTTCATCCATTGGTTCTTGTTTTATGGTTGAATTTGAATTTATTCCAATTTTAATGCTCTGAGAGTGGAGTAATTCTCCAACTGGTTAAATGTTGAAGCTTCCCATAGAATGAGAATGTCCAATTCGAGCCTGAAGGCTATGTTCAATCTCAGGATCAAGATCTAAGATATTTTCGGGATTAGTTTGTGTCATAAATCAAATAAAAATGAAAAGAATAAAAGTGAACCATAATAAAATAACAGATAAGAAGTTTGAGTTGATGGTCCAAAAAGATGAAGAAGAAAATAAAAAAAACAAAAATCAACGTATAGAAAGAACATGTTGTAAGATGAAAAGGATTACTTACATTGAATATATATAAAATTGGGTAATATAAACTCACAAGTCACAATTCTATGAGAAATCGTGTGGAGAAATCAATGACACAATTTACCATGAAAAAACATCACAAATAATGATGTCAAAATCTAAAAGGTTTTATAATGATACAACCATTCATATCATTGACGAATTCCATTTTTATAAAATTCAACCCTTGATAATGAAATATCACTCATGCTTATATTTCTACCAATGAATTTTGAAAACATGCATTTTTCAAATGTTCCATATGAGAATGTTACATGATATATTTGTTTCTTTTTATTTTATTTTTTATTTTTTGGAAAATTTTAACCAAAAACTTAATAGAAAATATACATAAAAAACACAAATGAAAATCCTAAATATCTACCCCAAAATGTTGTCCCCTCTCCCACACTTAAAATATTTCATTTTCCTCAATGTAACCTATGATATTATATATGCACATGAAATTTATAATTTTAATTAGGAAAAAGAATATAAAAGTGAAAGGGTTAGGAATAGCCTGATATGCTCAAGTGATGATGGGGTTATGTAGTGTGATGAAATCCACTGTATCAATAGGAAGTCCCTCAATGTATTTCTTCAAACGTTTCCCTTTAACTGTATAGCTCCTTCAAGTTTCCTCTTGTACGATCTTCATGATGGGGGTCTTGTATGATGTCCTATAAGCCCAAAATGCATCATCCAAATGATTACTCCAATCCTCTATATTTAGCTATTTGGTTTTCTCCAAAATTTGTTTCAACTTGTGATTTGAAACCTCAATATGAACATTTGTTTGGGGGTGGTATGGTGTTGATGTTTTGCGTGTCACCCCATACTTCCGAAGCAGGGAAGCCAAATTCTGATTACAAAAGTGTGTCCCTTGGTCACTGACGATGGAATTCAGTACTCCAAACCTACAAAAAATCTGTGCTTTGACAAAGACCATAACAACATGAGAATCATTAGTCCTTATGGACTTATCCTCCACCCATTTTCTCACATAATCAACGACAACCAAAATATAAAGGAAACCAAATGAAATAGGAAAAGTACCCATAAAATCAATTTCCCATACATAAAAAATATCACAAAATAATATGGGTTGTTGGGGAATCTCGTGTCTCCTAAAAATATTACCGGTGTATTGGAAATGTGAGCATGACTTAAAGAAAACATGAGTATCATGGAATAAACTAGGCTAATACAATCCAGAGTCCAAAAATTTCCTAGCTATTCGTTGGGTTCAAAAGTTTCCACCATAAACAAGTGTATGAAAAAATTGCAGAACAGAATCAAACTCATGATCAGGAACACACCTCCTAATAACTTGGTTACTATACATGCACTAAAGGTAGGGATCATCCCATACATAATACCGAGAATCACTTTTTAATTTTTGGACTTGATGTTTCTTTAAATTTATAGGGATTTCATATGAAAAAAGGTAGTTCACTAAATCAGCATACCAAAGATACGTACCTGAGATGGAATACAAATTCTCATTGGGAAAGTGTCCCAAAGTGGTACTTGGTCCAAGGTTTCATCCTCTAGTGTGTGAGTAAGCCTACTCATGTTGTCTTCCACTAGGTTTTCTGACACCTTCTTGTCCTTTATCTCAATATCAAATTATTTAATAAGGAGAATCCATCGGATTAGCCTGGGATTTGCATCCAGCTTCTTCAATAGGTACATCATAGTTGAATGGTCAGAAAAAACAACTACCTTTAGAGCCCAATAAATATGAACGGAATTTATTTAAAGCAAATATAATAGCAAGAAACTCTTTTTCTTTGGTTGTGTAGTTTTATTGGGCTGAATCCAGTGTCCTTGATGCATATGCAATCACATGTGAATGTCCCTACACCCTCTGAGATAAGACAGCTCCAACTGAAAATTTGGAGGTGTCACACATAATCTCAAAAGGAAGCTCCCACCATGGGGGTTTTATGATCAGTGGAGTGGTCAGACACTTCTTTAGCTCATCAAAGGAAGTCCTACAAGAATCATCAAACACAAAATTAGTATCCTTTTGATGTAATCATGACATAGGAAGAGAAATCTTACTAAAATCTTTGATGAAGTGCCAATAAAATCCTTCATACCCTAGGAAAGATATAACATCACACACACACAAAGGATAGGGTAAGGATGAAATGATATCTACCTCATATCTATCAACCTATATCCCATGTTTTGACACTACATGCCCTAAGACAATCCAATGCTCTACCATAAAATGAAACTTTTCAAAGATTAAGACCAGATTCTTCTCAATACAATGATTCAAAACCTTTCCCAATCTATATATACAATCATCAAATGAATACCCATACACTATAAAATCATCCATAAATCCCTCCATGGAGGTCTTAATAAAATTAGAAAAAATACTCACCATGAATCTCTGGAAGGTATCTGGGGCATTGCAAAGTCCAAATGGCATCCTTCAGTAGGAAAACATACCGAATAGACAAGTGAATGTTGTCTTCTCCTGATCCTCCAGAGCAATAAAAACCTAAAAACATCAAGAAAATCCATCCAAGAAACAATACTGTGTTTTCCCAGCTAGTCTCTCAATGATTTGATCAATAAATGGGGGGGGGGAATGGTCCTTTCGAGTGGACTGATTTAGTTTCCTATAATCAATACACACACACTAACTATTTTTTACCCTCATTGGAACTAAAATATCTTTATCATTTTTAATAACAGTAACACCACTTTTCTTAGGAACCACATGAATAGGACTCACCCATTGGGAATCTGAAACGGGATAGATTATACCTTCCTCGATCAATTTTTCAACCTCTTTTTTAACAACCTCTAAAAGAGTTGGATAAAGTCTCTTTTTTGGCTGCCTAACCAGTTTAGCCCCATCCTCTAAAAGAATCCTATGCATTCAAATGGAGGAGGTAATACCTGATATGTCATCCAAGGTCCACCCAATTTCCTTAATGTTCTCCCTCAAAAGATTAAAAAGTTTTTTTCATGTTCAAAAGGGATATTGTCAGCAATGATAATAGGTAATTTCTTACCACTTAACAAGTATGAGTATCTGAGATTAGGTGGAAATGGCTTGAGTTACAATGTAGGAGGGTGATGTATGGATGGATACATTGAAGGAACAACATTAATACCAGAATCATAATCATTAAAATTAGAGAATAATTCATCAAAAACAATCAGAATATTCAATATCCATGTCATAATCAGAGTTAACATCATCATAATCAAAGTATGAATCCATTTCAAAATCAAATATAAGAGAGTTTTGTGCATTAGAAACAGGTGTGTAAGTGCTCGTAGACATCAAACTAGAACCAATACTCATAATCTCCCTAAGAACAGGGAAATCAAATTACATGGGGTTTTTATTCGGTGGTTCAAAATGGGAGATACCAAACACAGAATGGTCCTCTGAGGGGTACTTCATGGAGTCCATAACATTAAATATCACAAATTAATCTCCAAACTCCATGGAAAGTGTACCCTCAAGGAAATTTATGAATGTTTTTGTAGTTTTGAGGAAGGTACTACCTAAGATAATGGGAGCACATGAACTTACCTGATCATCCTCCATTTTAAGAACATAGAAATCTGCTATAAAGATCATGTCTCTTACCCAGACAAGTACATCCTTAAGGAATCCCACTGGATATGCTATAACTCTATTTTCCAACTACACCACTACTCTTGTTGGCTCCAACTCACTAACCTTCAAAGAATAAAATACAGAGTGAGGCATCACATTTATGGAAGCTCCTAAATCACAAAGTGCATCAAAAAAGTGAAACTCCCCTATGGTGCATGGGATAGTGAATGTACCTAGATCCTTTCACGTTGTTGGCGTTGCTAGTGTTGGTGTAATGAGTGATGACACATTTCTTCCAAGATTGATCCTCTCATTTCCTTTTATCCCTCTTCAATTGGTACAAAGTTCCTTTAAGAATTTTTCATACCTTGGGATTTTCTTGATGGATTCAAGTAGAGGAATGTTGATCTCCACATGCTTGAATATATCTAAAACTTCTTTTTACATCACCTCTTTAGCCATTTTCTTGGTTTGTACAACCCTTTTTGGAGAGGGAAGGGTTTTAGGAGGAATATCATTAATATTTTTCTTACCTTTATCTTTCTCCTTGGGTTTCTCATCAGTTGGTTATTAATGGGTCTTCCCCAGAGTTGAGGTGAATCTCACTGGATTGATAGGTGTAGATATATCAGTTTTTTGCTTCCCACTTCTCAATGTGATGGCACCGACATTCCCCTTCGGATTTGGAGTAGGTTGGGATGGTATATTTTCAGAATTATTTCTTACTAATTCATGGAGGGAGTGGAAATCTGGGTCATTTGAGTTTTTAACTCCCTCAGCTCCAAACCTGGATTCCTCAGCGCATTCTACTGATTATGAACGATTTGTTTCAAAAGATCATCAGTGTTGGAATCTACATTGGTTTTGGGATTCCCTTGTTGTTTAATTTTAGATTTTTGAGCTTCAAATCTCCATTGGGGTTGTTGGAAACCCTATTGGTAAAGTGGATGCTGCTGGAAGTTTTGTTGAAATGGGGGTCTTTGTTGTTGTCCAGATCCATACCTCATGTCTGATTGATCCTTCAACTCTTGGTTGTATGTTGGTGAAAAGGAATCAATCTTCTTTTGTGGATATGGTTGTTGTTGCTAAAGATATGGTCGCCCAGGAAAAACTGATGTGCAATATTCTGTTTCTTGTAGTTGGGGGCAACAGTCAGTTGGGTGGCTTGTCTCAGTGAAAATGACACAAGGCCTTGAAAGAGGGGGTTGTGATGTCTTTTGATCCAATGAAATCTACCTCACCATAGTGTTCAATTATTCTAACTTAGTATCAATCAAATGACTCTCAAGAGGAGAAGGAATTACCTAATGTACTCCCCTGACATGTGGTGTACCTCGATCACCAAATTGTTGGGAGTTTTGGGACATTTTGAAAATTAATGCATGTGTAGCTACTTGGGTCTTGTCTACAAATATTCCTATAGCCATGTCATCTACCATGCTTCTCTCCATAGGTGTTATTCCTTCATAGAAGTACTAGATGAGTAGTTGGTCACTGATTTGGTGATGTGGGTAGCTTGAAAACAACTTCTTGAATCGCTCCCGGTACTCATACATTGACTTACCTTGGGATTTATTGATCTCTGAGATCTCCTTATTAATGGAATTGGTCCTTGATTTTGGAAATAATCCTTTCATTAAAAGACATTTCAAATCATTCCAACATGTTACATCTTCAGGTTTTAAATAATACATCTAATCCTTTGCACCTCCATCAAGTGAAAATGGGAATGCCCTTAGTTTAATTTTATCTTCAGAAAAATATATTGGTTTCAAGGTTCTTAAAACCACATTAAATTCTTTAAGGTTTTTATTGGGATCCTCACCAGAGAGGCCATGAAACTTCAGAAGAAGGTGAATTAATCCAGATTTTAGTTCAAAGTTTGATTCGAGATTTGGGTATGCAATACAATTTGGTTGATAGTTAATATCTAGTGAAGTCAATTATAAAATGGTTCTATTAAGTTAATTTACATTATTTTCAGCCATTGGTTCTTATTTTATGGTTGAATATGAATTTATTCCAATTTCAATGCACTGAGAGTTGAGGAATTCTCCAACTGGCTGAATGTTGAAACTTCATGCAGACTGAGAATGTCTGATTCAAGCCCAAAGGCTACATTCAATCTTAGGATCAAGATCTAATAGATCTTAAAGATTAGTTCATGTCATAAATCAAATAAAAATTAAAATAATAAAAGTTTACCATAATAAAATAAAAGATAATAAGTTTGAGTTGATGGTCCGAAAAGAAGAAGAAAATAAAAGAAGAAGGAAAAAAATTCTGATGGGGTAAAGAAGGAAGAAAGAAGAGAAGAAGAGAATAAATGTAAAATAAAATAAATACCTATAATTGGTTGAAATAACTACTTGACTCCCTGGAAAGAATGTCAATTTGAAAGGCTCTATCCTAGGTGCCCTCAAATGATTAATGGTTTTTGGGGTACTTGGGTGCAGTAGAGTGGCTGACCAAGGTCATCTCTCAAAGGAGAAAGTAAATTAAAAAAATTCTTAAAGTTATTATAAAAAATACAATAAAAGAGAATAAAAAACACTAATTTAAAGGATGGGTTTTTTATCATTTATAAAACTAGAAGAAGTTTGCTGGAAGAAGATTGCATTTTTTTTTGTTTTTAAATTTTGAAATGAAATTTGATTAAAAAGATGCAATACGAAGATGCTTTTTTAGAAAATATTTTAAAATTAGTAATCGATCTAACTATACCTCTTCACTCAATTATTTATCATTATCATTTAAATTAACATTCACTTAATTATTATCCCTTAATTTGTTAAATCACGAACCCTACGAGAATTAACTTTACCACAAATATGAAGTGAATTTAACCCTAGGCTAACTTCGGAACATGCAATCACAACACCCTACTTTGATTGATGTTTTAAGATTTGATTATGGTTAGTGGTAAATTAAGGAAAATTTCCCCTCTGTAAATTATAATTAATTGAGTTTAAGGATTATATTTTAACACAAAAAATTTATCACGTATGGTTTTGTATTATTGATTAAGTTTGCGCTCTCACAATTTACACAAAATCTCATCCTCACGTGTTTTTGAGTTAATTGTTCAAATTCTTGATTAGTTTAAATTAAATTAAAAAATCAATTAATTGATCATATTATTCGAATTATAGTATAAAATGTATTCAAAATAAATGAATGAATAAGGATAGATGTCGATCAATTACTAAAAAAACTACTCTTCTATAGACGATGTAGTCATCGTAGAAACATTATGCAAGTGAAAAGGTTTAGAAAGGGTATAAACCAATATTGTTTCTACTCCTTAATTATATCCCAAATAGGAATATTAATAGAAGAATAAAATTCAAAATAACATAATAAGTGGAAGATAAACTAAGAGTTTATTGAAAGCACAATAACATTATAACAAAGAAGATAAAAAGAAGAGCATTTTGGAGGAGATCCTAGATTAGTAGCTTACCTCCTCCAAGTGTGAATTTAAATGGTGTAGAACCACCTCTCCTCTTCTACCAATCTCCTAATCCACTTCCTAAACCCTCAAAATGAGAAAAACACTAATTTATAGAGTGGAGGGGAGGCTAGGTTTAAAGAGGTTTCAAGTGTGAATTGGGAATCTCATCCAAATATTTTAATCCAAGTTTCACCTCCCATTTGACCTATAAAACGCATGAACCAGCTATTATACAAAATAATGATTTGTGAGAAATTGGGTTGGAGATCTCCTCTCAAAATTTGGGCCTAATAAAATCTCGGATGAAGAAGTTATGGCCCAAATACAGAACCAATGTCCAATCTGGTGGGCACAACCCACCTTTGACTTCATGGTCTATTTAGTCAAACCAAATGCACTATTTAGCTCCAATTTCTTGAACAGAAGTTGTAGAGAATTAAGTAAGGAACACATTTACAAAATTAAAAGTTAAAATAATAAATATTAAAATATATATATTCAAAATACTACAGTGCACTATAAAGGGTAAAACTAGAATCTCCATCAAATTTTCAAAGTAATGATCTAATCCCAATATTTTATAAATAAACATATTTAACACAATGTGAGGAAATTTTATCATTTATTATCTATTAAATATTCAATAAAAATGTGTTTTATCATTAACCATGCACTTTTGTTTTCAAGGGATAGTTTCTACCTCATGGTTGACACATGTTTTGTCTAACCATGCATCATAACCATTTGACCCATTATGGTTTCTTAAAAATAGAAAATTACCCCAAAAACCTTGGTCCATTTTAAATATAATCTCATACTAATACCTTATTATCTCAAACTAGGATCTCATTATCACTCTATAGTGCTCTCCCCTCGGTTCTTTGGTGATTTTCCATTTTTCTTAGTTGAACTTTTTGTGGAATATTCTGATTTCCTATGCATATGTCCCCATATTTCTAGATCTCTCTTCAATATATCTTCCCCTTGTTTCATTAAAACACTATTGGATATTATTGATGAATCTATATGGTTTTATGGGGAATTGAGGATGTTTCTTATGGATCTAGTCATCTGAGGAATGGATCCCTTCAATTCTAATCTATGTTTTTGAAGTTGACTAAGATTTCTCTATTGGCAAGGAAGGTGTGTCTGTATAATGGTTCTATATCATGATTTACATAATGATATTATACTTTGATTTGGATTGTAAAAAACATTTATTTTAAATATATGATGGATATTTTATGAAATTTCATCTTTGGTGGAATGTAAATTGGTATTTAATGTGGATTTATTTGAAAATAGTTTTGCAGAATCCATTTGTTTTATGAAATTAATCATTGATAATTTTGACTGTAAAATGGGGTTTCAAGCATGGGAGTGGTTAATATTTTGTTATGGAAATTTTTTATAAAATTGTTAGCATGGTTTAATATTTTTTTTTAAAAAACATAGGAATTGGGAACCTTGGTTGCCTCTTGTTATGGAAATATGAAAACCTTCATATGTGTGAATTTTTTGGGGTTAGGTATCCATTAGGCCATGTCAGCTTTTGGATAGGATCTATACTGGTAGGATATAGTGTGAATTAGTATTGGTAGGAATCATGTTACTCAGACTTAGTTTTCCTTTACCTATCCTAGTACATATTACTATAGGCTAGACCCAATCTTGTGATTGGTTTCATACATGGTGGTATTGTTTCAAGTTTTATTGATAATATGTTTATCTTTTGAGATATAGATTCATTTAATACCAACCTCTATATTTTAATTCATGTTTATATTCATGTTCTTATGGATTTTAATATGATATGTTTTATAATGAAAACCAATTTTTTTATGATAAATGTTTTAAAATGAAATTCTTTATAATTTTTTTTTGTTTTGAAGCAAGAAAGAATAGTTTAATGGTGAAAAAATTGTATAGATTCATGGTGGTATCCTAATTGGAGTTTTTCTCATACCCTACACATGACTTTGGCTGCATGAATATTTGGTTTTATAGGATTAAAGTAAAGGAAAGGGTGTCATGTAGCCTGATTAATTCTCATGAATGATGTTTCCTTAATGGTGGGTTGGGATGGTGGTGATGGATGGTCACATAGAGGCTCGAATTTGGTATTGGTTTATATTTCTTTTGGGTTTATCCTTTTTTCTTGTTATTGTATGTATCATGGTTGTGTAATTTTCTTCCATATTGTACTCATTGTTCCTAAATAAAACATTATATATTATACAAGAGGGGGGGGGGTGAACTGTTCCTTTTTTAAATAAATTAAAGAAATTAAATATTGAAGGTTATATAAGATTTATTATGATAATTCAATAGAAAAATAAAAGAAATGGACACAATGATTTTTATAGTGGTTTAGATTTAAATGATCCCAATCCATTCTTCACCCCTCTCGCAAAATAAGAGAGATATCATCCACTATAACAGAATATTACAGTGTATTTTACCCATCCAAAGTCACAAACCAATTAAAAATACCTTTTCCCTTGTAGTCTTAAAAGAAAATAGACTTTCCTTTTTCTATATGGAGGCAAAACCAAAATGTTCTACCTTTTTTACCACCTGAAGGAACAACCCAATGACTGTATTTTGCATACGCACCAAATCCCACAATAATAACTTTTAATGGGTAGTATAAGACTTTATGATTATGCACAAAAAAATAAATATAAATTAGTAAATACATTGAACCAGATGAAAGCTTCATAGTCTAAGATTTGAAGCAGTAAAGAGCTATTCAACAACAAAGGATCAAATGACTTTAGTTCGGATGAGAGTAGTAATTGATCATTAAAGTATGCCACACTTGTACACTTAAAGAAAATCTATAAACTCATATATTGATCTAGATATATCAAACTCCTTATATATAATTATTCTATGCATAGAAGATTAAAATCATGAAGCCCATTTCAATTTATCTTCCCTAATGATGCACGATATTTATTCATTGAATGGGAATGAAAAATACACCCACATGGATTAATTCAATAAACTAAAACATTAAAATCATACTCTAAATATATAACATGTTATAATAATTAATAAAATACCAATAAATAATTATAATCATCATTTAAGTCCCTTAGAAAAATTCCCATAAATTATGAAAGATAAACTATTCAAATTCCAACCACATTTAATTTGGAACTCACGTTTTCCAAAGAAATAGGTGTGAAACTTCAACCCACATGATCAGAATTTAATATTTCTTAAAATTAATCCAAATAAAATTCCTTAGTATTAAAAGAATTAATAATTATTTAAGGAATAGTTAAATCAAGATAAACATGTGAAACAAACATGTAGTAATTAAAAATATTAAAGCATAAATAAAGAAGATAATGTTTTGAGATAAAATATAACAAAGGAATTAAGTGACCATAGATATTTCATAATGTATATAAAAACTTTTCTAAATTTCAACTTATAGGCACTTCATTTCTCTTCTTATGGCCACTTCATTTTTGTTTATACGGTCAATTTATTTTTGTTCATGTGGTTACTTCAATTTTTTCATGTGGTCACTTTGTTTTTGTTCATCTGGTCACTTATTTTTTGTTTACATGGTCACTTCATGCGTTCACTTCATTTTTTCATGCAATCACTTCATTTTTGTTAATTTGGTAACTTAATGTTTTCCATTATATTACTTTTATACTTCATCAAATTTTCACTCACTGTCACTTTACTGAATGTCACTTCCATACTTTTTTAAAATTTAACTCATAACCACTTCACTCCTGGTCACTTACAAACTATGTTAAACTTTTTAGTCATGATCACTTCTATAATTTTTGAAATTTTTAGTCAAAGTCACTTCATTGAAGGTCACTTCCAGAGTTTGTCAAAATTTTAGTCACATTCACATCACTATTGGTCACTTCTAGAAATTTTAAAATTTTCACTGATAGTCACTTAACTCAAGGTCACTTATGTACTTTGTCAAATTTTAATTCGTGACAACTTTACTCAAGGACTCTTCCAGTCTTTGTTAAATTTTCACTCATGGTCACTTTACTCAAGTTCACTTCCAAAATTTGTCAAAATTTCACTCATGATCACTTCACTCAAGGTCACTTCTAAGATTTATCAAATTTTTAATCACGATCACTTGATTATTTAAAAGGAATATGTAAAAACTCATATTAGACAAACCTTACAGTGTATGAGAAATTAAAATTATTGTAATTATTTAAAATACTAATAAACTAGTTTAAGTATCCAATTCAACATTCACCCCCATTTTGATAATTACAAAATAAATTTCAATTCCAAAAATTTATCCCCTATTTTGAAATTTATCCAAAATACTTAAGCTTCAAAGATGGCTCATGTAAGAAAAATAGTTATCACTATAAAAGAAACTCATAGTAAAAGTTACATCAAACACATACTAGGCTTCCCCTAAATTTATAAATTTTCAAATAGTATATGGAGAAATAAAAATATAGTTATGTATAATAGTATAAATTCTTTTAGAATGTTATTTCAGAAACCATGGAAAAAATTTAATAGTTTAAATGAATAATTTAATTATTTTAAAATTAATAAAATAGTAACCATCTATTTAAGTACATGCCAATGATCCAATAAAATAAAATAGATTCAATATAAAGACTGGACAAATGGAAAAAATTTAAAGTTTTAGCTCAAAATTTGAGTCAAACTCCACCTAAAGATATATCATATGATTAAATTTAAATCATTGCAAGTTATATTTTTTATAAAAAATAAAAAAATCTAGTGGTTTATTAAATATATCAACAAACTATTTTTATAAAGAAATAAATTCAAGACCTATATTTCCATTTTAAATATGATATATAGAAAAATGATTTTAACATCAATGTTCTTAGTCCTACAATGTTTTAATGGATTTTTAGAAATAGAAATAGAAAAATTATTATCATAGAAAATAGGAATCTTATCAAAATCTAAACCAAAATCAGAAATTGTTTTCTAAATATATAAATACTAAGCATAAGAATATGCATCATTTATATATTCTTATTCAGTAGTTGAAAGTCATTTTTTTGTTTCTTTGAATCCTAAGAAACTAAATATTTTCCAAGTAAATGAAATATACCTAAAGTTATTTTTCTATCTATATTGTATCCAACAACATTAGAATCATAATAAATTATCAAATCAATATCAATTATAGTAAGATAAAATAATATAAGATTCAAACCTTGTCATATATAATAATTCTTTTAAAAAATTCAATGTGTATTTACTTTGGGAAACTTTTAAATCTAGGACACATGAAAACTGAAGACATCAAATTATCCATGTAAGTAGTTAAGTATAATAAACTTCCAATCATGTCTCTATGTGTTTAAACATCAATAAATTTTCCATATTTTTCTAAATCGAATTCTCAAGTATTAATCATGGGATTATTTTCACTTTTAGAAGATTATAGACAAAATATTTTAACAATATCTTTATCATATTGGATTGATTTATAAAAATATCATTATTTCTTTGAAATATTTTCAAACCAAGGAGAAAATTTCATTTTCCGCATCATAATCATATCAAATTCAGAAGTTCTCAATTATGAAATTTCATTACAAATATTTTTATATGAATATAAAAAAACAATATCATCAACACAAATTTTTACAATCAATATATCATCACAATGTTTCTTAATAAACAAAGTAGGATTAACTATTACATCTTTAATTTTTTTTTCAAAATAAAACTAGTTAAACTTTCATACTAAGTTTGAGGAGATTGTTTAAAACCATATAGAATCTTAGTTAGTTTAAAACACAATTAGGATAATTTTCATTTTTAAAACTATTGGGTTTTATAACATATACTTATTTATAAATATAACCATTTGGAAAAGATATTTTGACATCCATTTGAAATAATTTAAATCTATTAAAAGTAACATAAGCTAATAATATCCTAATTTATTTAAATCTAAAAATAGGTGACAAATATTCCTCAAAATAAATACCTTCTTCTTAAGAATATATTTGAGTAACTAATCTAGATTTATTTTTAAATATATTTCCAGATTTTTCAAGTTTGTTTCTAAAGATCCATTTTGTTCCAATAATAGGAGAAACATTTGTTTAAACAACTAAAGTCCACATACTATTCCTAGAAAATTGATTTATTTTATAATGAATATACATAATCCAATTAAAATAACTTAATGATTATTAAATATTATTAGGTACTAAATCAAAAATAAAATCAGGATGAATATAATTATTCATAATAGATTTTATAGTTTTAATATTTTATTCAAAATTAACAATCACATTATCTATAGGATGACCTCAATGAGTCTTGTATGATTTTTTATGAATAGGTTTAGATTGAGAAGAAATATTCCCCCTTCAGTATGAGTATATTTATATTAAGGTTATTTATCTTCAATATTAAAATCTTTAAATTCATCCTCAAGTTGATCAATATTATGATCTCTTTTTTTTTTCAAATATTTCTCATCAAAATTTACAAGAATTATTCTTCAAAACCATGGTTATTTTATTATATACTATATATGACTTAATATTATTTGAATATTGTAATAAAACCACTTCATCATATTTTAATCAAATTTATCTAAATCATCTTTAGTATTAAGAGTAAAATTTTTACATCCAAATACTTTTAAATAGCTAATTTTAGGTTTTATACCCTTCCAAAGTTCATAAGGTGTTTTTTTCAACAAGGGTTTTAAAATAATTCTATTTGTAATATAAAAAGATATATTCATAGAATCTATAAATAAATATTTAGTAAAATTAAAATAATATAACATGGACCTATCCATTTCTCGAATTCTTCTATTTTTACTTTCAACTAAACCATTTTCTGTGGTGTTTCAGGGGAAGAAAAATTATAAAAATACCCATTTTATTAAAAAAAAGTTAAATTATAGATTCTATAATTCACCACCATGATCAATTCTAATTGATTTAATTAACTTTCCATTCTAATTTTTGAACCAATTTAGAAAAAGTGAAAAACATAGATAAACTTTTAGATTTAAGTGTAAGAAAACTAACCCATGTGTATCTAGTAAAATCATCAATAATAACAAAATAATATACATTGGCACCCAAAATAGCTAGTTGCATTGGAAAAAATAAATCTAAATGAATAATATTAAGAGGTATTATAGTTTGAACTTCCTTAATTTAATTAAAACTGATTTTTTGATATTTACCTTTCATGTAATAATCATATACAAAGTAATTATACACTTTAAGTTTTGTTAACTATAAAAATATTTGGTTCTTTGAGATCTTGTGAATCAGCCTAAAATTAGAATGTACCAACCTCATATTCTCTAAAAATTTCACCAGATTATACAAAATTTAAAAATTTGGAATTTTGATCAGTTAATTTAACAAAATTAATTGAATAAATTATGTCTTTTATATTTTTATAAAACAAAATATATTTATCCTTAAATGCAATGAATTAATAATATTGAAATTCAATAAAAAATTCATCATCACATAGTTTTGAAATGATTATTAAATTATGTTTTAATCCTTAAATATATAAAACTTTAGAAATAATTAAATAATTTTAAATTCCAATCTCACCAAAACCTTTTACCTTTCCTTTAGAATTATCAGAAAAAGTAACATTAACTCCATCACACTTATTGAATGAAAGAAAATTCAATATATCACCAGTGATGTGTCTTAATAATCCATTATCCATATACTAAACATTCTCTTTGATGCTCCAAAGACACTTTTACTATAAAAAATATATAATAAGACTTTGGTACCCATGAAAATTTGGGTCTCATGGGATTATAATATAAATTCTTGGGAACCCAATCTCATTTCAAACACTTATTTATAGGAAATATTGAAGATAAATATTGATAAATAAAATCCTCAGTATATCTAATAGATTGTGAAAATATATCGGACCACTCATTTACATAACTACCATTTATGTGACATCTAAAACATGTAGCATTAGAAGTACTTACATTAGTACTTTTAATAAAGAATGTCCTGTACATTTTGGGTAAATTATTGTCATAGCCAAGACCAAATATATTTTTGCTCATTTTATTGAAACCCATTATTTTATCAAAGTTTTATCTACCTTGAAAAAAAATTGATAGATTTTAATTCAAAGTTTAAATTTCATTTCTGAGCTGTTAATTTTAATTAAGAACAATATAAAAATCCCTTCTTTAATTTTCATGACACTTTAACATGAAATCAAATTATCTCTTTAATTTTTTATTTTTAATAAGAGAAGTTTTCATATTTTATCGAGTAATTTCTATATATGCATGTGTAATTTTTTTTATCATTATGGAAATTTTTATTTATATTTTCATTTCCCTTAAGATCATATTTATGATGAATCTTAAGGTTCCCATATAAAGGAATGTTTTTTTTCAACTTTATGATCAAGCATTTCATCATCTTAAAGTAATTCCTTAGTAGCGGGGTTTTCAGTATCATATCCAGAAGATGAATAATAAGTTGAGTCAATTAATTAATTTTATAAATCCATTTACCATAAGTTTTCTAAATCCTTTTATGAACCAGATTCCTCAGTAGAACTTAAATTCTCAGTTTAAATCCATTCAACTTCAATTAATTTATTTTATTTCTTATATTTATTCCTCTTATTTTATCTTTCTCTAGTCTTTGAAAATATATATTTATGTGACCCATTTTCCTAAATTCATAATTAATTACATCATGAGAATCATTAGAATTAAAATTAAATATCTTATTCGCCTTGTAGTCATTTTTTGCATAATATTTTTGGGATCTCTTTGAGTATCGTTTCCTCCTTTTATATCCACCTTTTGTAACATGTGTTCTATCATTCCTATAATCAATCTATAACTCAGAATCAAAAGAGTAAGTGGAAACATTTGACTTAAAATCAATTCCATTATTCATTTAAATGTATTATTTAGCATGATTGTAATCTCTAACTCATATTGTAATAGTTATCCAATAATATCATCAAGAGGGTATTCCTTGAAGTTATTACATTCATATATAGTAACCTTTTTAGCATTCCGCTTATTAGGAAGTTCTATAAGTACTCTTTTAACAAGAAAATGATTTTATAGAACTTCTATTAAATAAATAAAACCATTTACAATACTATTAAATTTATTGATCATTTGATTAATAGTTTCATCTTCACCAATTTTAAATTAATGATATTTATCTCTTAATATGTCTAACTTAGTTTTAATAAGATTATCTGAGCTAAGAAGTTTAACTTAAAAGTTTTTCTAGATTTCATGAGATTATTTACATGTAGATACATGACTATACACGTTTCAATACATTTCACAATAAAATATATTCATCACCTTGTAATTCAACACATACTTTAACATATCATTTCCAACTAATGATTTAGGTTCACCATCTAGAAGCTTTTAATATTTAACCATGATTATCTAATGATCAATTAAAAATTTCTTTAAGAATTATTACATTTTAGATTTCTAATATCCATAATTAGTTCCATAAAAATGTGGTGGTTTTTTAGGTATCCGTCCATCATTTTAACTAGTTACTTTCATATTAAATAACATCTTTCCCACTGATGTTTATGTTAGGAAATTGTTATCACAAATAAAGAATATATATATTGATCTTGAGTTCAAGCTCTAATTCCAATTGTTGGTTCCAAATAGAATACAATAGATCAACCAAGAGGGGGTGAACTGGACCATTTATAAATAAATTAAATAAATTAAATATTTAACTTTATATTATATTTATTATGAAAATACAAAAATAAAATAAAATAAATGGACCCAATTATTTTTATAGTTGTTTAGATATAAATAATCCTAGTTCACTCTTCACCCCTCTCAAAAATTGAGAGAGATGGCACCCACTATACCCACTAAAATGGAATCTTATAGTGACTTTTTCCCACCTATAGTCATAAACCAATTACAAATACTTTCCCCCTTAGAGGCTTAAACCAAGAAAATACACCCTTTTTAACCTAGAGGTATAACCCAAATAGTCCATATTTTTTCCCACCTAGAGGCACAACCCAATTCTTGAATTTTGTATGGGAGTCACAACCCAAAATCCCACATTTTAATGAGTAGTATAAGCCTTTACAATTATCTAATTATAAATAAATAAAAATAATTAAATCCCAAAAACTTGATTAATGATTCATAGTCTGATATTTGAGGAATCAGGGAACTCTTTAGCAATAAAAGATTAAATGATTGTAGTTTTTCTGGAAGTAGTAATTAATTTCCAAATTATGTCACAATTTTACACTTCAATAGTATACTCTACCTTGTATATTGATCTAGATATATCAAACACATTATATATATTTCTTCCGTGCATAACAAATTAAAAGCATGAAGCCCATTATATTTTATATTTCCCAATGATACATGGGATTTATTCATTGAACGTGCATGTAAAATATACCCACATGTATCAGTTCAATAATAAATAACATTAAAATCATGATGTATAGTGTTAAAATGTTATAATAATTAATAAATTAGAAAAAAATAATTATATCAACATTAAATTACCTTGAAAAAACTCTCATAAATCATGTAAGATAAACTATTCAAATTTTAAGCACATTTAATTTGGAACTCACATTTTCCCAAAAAACCAATGTGAAACCTCAACCCACATGATGGGAATTTAATCCTATAAAAAATTCTTCCAAATCAAACTCCTTAGTATTAAAATAATTAATAAGCCTACAATGAATAATTAAATCAAGATTAAAATATGAAACAAACATGCAATAATTTGAAATATAAGAGTAAAATTAAAAAGAGCATGTTTTGAGATAAAATATGACAAAGGAATTAAGTGACCATAGATAGGTCATCGGGTAGGTTCAACACTTTTACAAATTTCAACTTTTAGTCACTTTATTTTTCTTCTTGTGGTCACATCATTTTTTTCATGCGATCACTTCATTTTTTTTCATGTGACCACTTCATTTTTGTTCATGTGTTCACTTCATTTTTTTCATGTGATCAATTCATTTTTTTATGTGTTTCCTTAATTTATTCACTTTATATTTATTCATATGGTCACTTTATTTTAGTTCATATGGTCACTTTATTTTTGTTCATGTGGTTACTTTCTTACTTTTCAATTTTTTTACTCACGATCACTTCACTCAAGTTCAATTATGGACTTTATCAAATTTTCAATCATGATCACTTAAATGAAGGTCACTTATATAATTTGTGAATTTTTTTAGTCATGGTCACTTCACCCAAGGAAAGTTCTATACATTTTCAATTTTTTATTCATGATCACTTTATTGAAGGTGACTTTCAAATTTTTTCAAATTTTAAGTCACATTAACTTCACTCAATGTCACTTATAAACTGTTTAAAATTTTCACTCATGGTCACTTCACTCAAGGTCACTTCTAGAATTTTTAAATTTTTTTAATGATCACTTCACTCAGGTTAACTTACATACTTTGTTAATTTTTCACTCACAATCACTTCACTCAAGTTCACTTCCAGGATTTGTCAAATTTTTACTCATATTCACTCCACTCAAAGTCGCTTACAAATTTTTTTAAATTTCTACTCATGATCACTTGATGTTTTATCTTGAATGTGTAAAAACTCAAAGAATACATATATTATATTGTGTGATAAATTATAATTATTTAAACTATAAAAAATACTAATAAACTGGATCAAGTAACCAATTCAAAAGTACTTTGATTTTTTATATTTCTCTTATTATACATGAGACATGACATGTTAACTTTCCAGATGAAATCATTCCATGGTTATGTATGTTGATACCCAGGTGTTTGTCTCTAGCCTATGGAAATTGGGAACATGCTTCAAGACTTATGGTGGGACAACTTGGGTGATGTGTCAGGTCAACCTAGGTTGGTTCATTACATTATGTATTGAGTAACCCATACCTAAGAGAGTTTATAATTCAAAGGTAAACACCTTAAATATGGGAAAGAACTTTTTTATGGGATCCAACAATGTAACCCTTACACATTCAATAATATTTGAATATATACACTATATTATCATTATGAAATGATTCTTTATTTTCATGAAAAATAATTTTATATCATAGAATATGATATCACCTATATTGTAGTTTATGATATAGATCAAAACCATGAGTTTAAATATATTATACCCTTTGAAATATAATGGTAATACCATATAACTAAGAAAAAAACCCACAAATTATGATATCCTATTTGGCAGATTCCATTTATCCATGACATATTTTATGCTAGGATATGACCTTAAATAAATTATGATACCCATTTTCTTCACAAAAATAATAAAACACATTTATTCATTAAAAAAAGTGGATTTTATACCACTGATGAGTTTTGGGGGATCATCATATGATCAACAGAGTGGAATAAATCTATAATAAAGTTCCATATATATCATCAAAAAACTAAATATAGAATAAATAATGTAGATAATAATAGTAATACTTCATAATAAGTGTGATTTATATTTTACATGTTTGATGGATTATGATTTTTAGAGATCACCAAGTGAAAAACAATGGACTCAATCCTCTATAGGTTATACACCAACCACTAGAATCCTCATTTTTAATGAGTGGACCACCAAACACCAATGGTGTGCTATCACTTCTCTAAAAATATGAATGGTGAACTAGGATGAAGAGAGTTTTGATTATGGATTATTGAAATATCACACACCCAATAGAAAGGAATTTAACCTTTATATAGGATACCTTCATTAAATGAATGGAATCAAAAATTATATTCCATCATAGGACAACCAACACACATTATGATAATTTATTCCCATTGGGTTCTAATAATAATACACAATGAAGACATTACCAACATAGTCATGGAACCCCATTCACCCAGTTCTTCCCTCCACTCTTGACTCCACTTATCTTACATGGGGTTCTGATACCCTCCTTGGTGGTTATAGATCTCCCCTTCAACTTTCCTCATTTCCATTTTTTCTTCTTCATTTTAATTTTCTCCTTCTTCCCGACAATTCCTTATTCCTTGAGTTTTCTTCATATCTACTTTGGTGCTTGCTGCTGTGGGTTTTCTTCTATGAAACTTTCCATCTTCCAATCAAAGATTGTTTTCTTAGAAAACCTTTACTACTCAAAAATTATATGAATTCATGTTCCTATACACCTCTACTAGTAAGAGCTAGATTAGTGGTAATAAAATAGGTTTTGGGTTATGTGGTTCAGTGGTTGATGAGGTTCTGAGCACTACCAAGGTCAGTCAGTTTTTGTTATGAATGCTACTGGTTTTCTACTTCATCGATGATGCCAGTGTTTGGAGCCCAAAATCTCTCAAATTCCTTATATATCCTCGAGTTCCTCAGCACCACTCTCAGTCAAATATATTGAAGTGGCAACTTTAAGGCTTTTAGATTTGTGGTTTCATGACTGTTGGTGATCCAGGCATGACATGAGTTGATATTCTCTTATGAAGATGGTTACTGGTTTGATTCTTGGTGGTTCTTCCTAAAATGAATCTGTAAAGGTTCGTGTTTGGAGCTCAATCCATTTTATTCTAATTTAGTGTTGATTTTTTTATCTAGTTTCAATTATTTTTGTTTATGGTGTGGTGACGATGAGGGTGATGTGATGTTGGTGAATGTGTTTTTTGTGATAGAGGCTATGGTGGGATGATCTATGATGGGGTTCTCATTGGCTATGTTGTGTCTCAGGCAGTTATGGATATATAGATGATGTTTAGAGTATATGGAAATGAAATTATGATGATGAAAGTATTGGGATGATAATAGAGACCATGTGATTTTGATGTTCCATCATCAATGTAGGTTTTCCCAGGCAGCTGCATGATTTTTGGGATCTGTCTCTAACACAACAGTTCCCACGATGATGATTTTTTTTTATTTTGATTTTGTTCCCTTATTTTCAATTTTGAATATGTGTATTACTGTAAGGTGTTATTTGGTCATTTGTGATTCCCAATTTACCCTGAAAGTGGATTTTATGAAAATAAAAAAATGATTTGGAGGATAAATACCAATGGTATGCTCTAATATTATAATCTATATAAAATATCCCTAACTATGATTCATGGTATATAATATAATACAATATACCCATTTACTACATTTCCAACATTATTGAAATCTTGATTGTCCATGTGTCCCAAGATTTGTGTCTTCTCTTCTCACCATCATTTTCCTCATTTAATTTTTTCTCAATGGTGAATTTTTTATTATGAGTTAGGTTTTTTGAGAGAATCTCTATAACTCTTGAGTGAGATTGGTGTGCTTCGTCATTAGTGATCCAATTCTATTGGTGAATTCATTTTGAAAACTCAGTTGAATAAATTTTTATTAATTAAAGGTTCTAATTAATGGGTTCATTAGGATTTAATATCACTTATTCAAATAGTGGAATACATCATAAACCAATTCCAATATCGTCCATTCTTTGAAACTGAAACCATTCATAATATAAAATTAAGACATACCTCACCTCCCGATGATGACTACACCACCTTCTTTAATCACACAAGATTAATGATAACAAATTAAAACAAGAAAATAGATTCCTCCTCCTAGGGTATACCTAAGTCTACAAATCACCCAATTCTTGATAAGGATTCTCCTTTCGTCCATGGAATGTTAGTACCTCCTTATAAAAATTAAAATAGGATAAGAGAGATTCAACCTGGGATAATTATGCCACATATAAAATCAGATTACCATTTCCACGGACATAGCCTCTTATATAGGCATCAAGGATACTCCCTAAACCTTCATGGAATTTAATAAAACATTATCAATTTTTTGAGTAATTCCTTCATTAACAAACACATTGTAACCTTTGGATGTATGCATAAATTTAACATTTAAATGCATATTTTATTCTCCTAATTATTCCATCATTTGAAACATCAATAGTCAATGATAGCGTACATGGAATAATAACTGAATGGTAACTCTTAAAATTTTACTAACTTTGTTAATTGTAGAATAAAATTAACATATATCAATACACTTTTGATATAATCCTATCATAAAATACAATATAGATCAAGGACGTGGTGTAATATCACAATATATTTCCTTAGGATATGCCACTCCAAAACATAAAACATGCACTCGATTTATAAAAATACTAAAATATGATATCCTCATATCATTAAATATGATATATACCAAAAATATCACATGTTATATTGTATTTTGGGAATATCTCCATCAATTTCATACTTACACTAAAGCCTCATAGAATTTGTGTCTTTTCACTTTATATTATATCTTATACAATAAATTATGAAATCATATCAAAAAATCCTTTGGAATATTTCCAATTTTTTTGCAATATATCATAAATTTCACCCTGTATCACATCATCTGAAATAAATTATAGATATCTATCAAAAAATATTTTTTGGATAAACTCTAAAACACTTTTAAAGTATCTTCATAGGTTTTGTAAAACTCAATACCAATTCAATCAACTACAAAGTGTAACCCCAGAGCCTCTTGCAGTGTTGGAAACACAAATGAATTCTTCAATCCATAAATACAAGTAAAGAGTGTCCTCTAACAAATCATCAATTCTAATCAAGTTATAAATGGATCTTGCGTGATCTATATTAAACACATGTATTTCTATAGCTATGTACATCAGTTGTATCATAGGTATGTGTAATAATATAATCCCTTTTTCTTAAGACATTAAGTAACCATGAAATATGAAGTATGTCAATCCCAAATAGTTTCCCATTCTCAATTATTTAAGTATATACTAACTAGTTGGATGAACACATTGCATGTTATTCAGCCTAATAAATTAGTTCATCACTTTCCCCATACCCAATATATCAATAAATAAAATGTAACTTCCCTAGGTAAGTTCATATAATCCTTCAGTCTATCTCAATCAAGGGATTAAATGTCATACTAATCATATTAGAGGTCAAATCCCATTTGGTTAAACATCAATCAATGAAATAGTCATCAATATACCCAACTAACCCCTAATTATCTTAGCCTTAATGCTTTCATAAATAAGGCATAAAAGTATGAATAGTTTCATGCTAACTATATTGTCTAACCTCAAATATGAAAACTAAATATGAATCATGCAACCCTAGAATGCTAAATAAATAGTTTATGAGACTCAATGTGGTATATTTGAAGGGTTATCTAGAATAAAAATTTTGTTTATGTCTCATAAGAATATTCCACATCTCTATATGAAATCCTAGCCATGTTTTTTTGACATTTCATCATAAATTACACTACTCCATGATGAAAAATAGTTATAGTTAACTCAAAGTTATACTTTTAGAGGTTAATTAACATTCCACTTCATAACATATATGCAACTAATATGAAATAATGATAAATTGGAGACCAATTTTTGTATAAAATGATACATTTTATATTCTTAAAATCCTTTAATAATACTAAAAAACCATTCATAAATTCTTGTATAATCATATAATATATGATAGACCACTATATAAAACTTATTTATGGTGTTTTTATGATTCTGTAAAACTCATAACATATTTATATAATTCCCCTCACATCTCTATGTGACCATTTGATAAAACCTCACATTAAACTCCTTTAATGGGTAATATTTATTAAGAGATCTTATTTGAATAATGGAATGACTATGAATCATATTCCCAATGTTTAACTCTTTGAAAAATTATTCAATCTTATTTACCTCACAACATCTAATTCTATGATGTTAATGACTTCTGTTTTATAATTAGAACTTTTTCAAAGTTCATCATCTTCATCATTCCTAGAACATTTCCATTTAAACATTTCTTTGAGATAATTTTAGTAAAATAATGTAACTATTTAAATAATCTTTGTTTACCAATGTAACCTAATGTATTTTAAGATATAAAGAGACATTCACTTTGCGTTAGTCAGGTAAAACTTTTATTTGTTACCCTTTGAACTTATCTATGTCTAAAAATACACCCACTATCCTCTTAGAAACTATATTTTCTCTAAAATATCATATTAAGAAACAAAAACTACTTTGTTTTTATAAATAACTCTTATTTCCTTTAGTTATAGTATTTAAAAAATAAACTCTCAATAAGTATATCTTTTATGGAATTCTATGCATTTAAAGAATTTTTTTGAAAAGAGATTTTTTTTCTTTAAAACCTTCCATAGTTAGGTGGTGGTTTCATATCCATCATATTTTAACAAATATCTTAGATAATTTATTTTATCCTAGATAAATATTCTTTTATTATTATATTCATTTCAAACATGTTATAGAATCAAATGAATAACAAATAATGTGTATTAAAACACCATATTATTTTATTCATAATAAATTTTATATAAAAATAAATTCACTTACCATATAAGATAAATGAGATGAAATATAGATCCTTTATTCCAAATTCATCCATTATTTGAAGTAATCCACTACATCTAATTCCTTGATTTAGAAACACTTACCCCATCAATTGAATGCATACTTAAATATAAAACTATAAAATCTTCTTTAGTTTTGAACACCTATACATATTTACAACACTTTTATAATGTAACCCCTCAATATTTTAGTATGCGATTCCTTTTAAATAAATATCTTGTTGAATATATTTTTTCACATGTAATGTAACATACTGAACCTTGATGCCACTGAAAGGTGCCCCAAGCCTGGTGGGTCACATGGCCTAAAGTGAATCTCCCCAAATTCTAGAGGTTTCCAACTAGAAGCGAGGGACTTGGTGAGTCGATGGGGAAACCATGACCTCATTAGCAGAGTGTAGCACAAAAGAATATCAATAATAGATACAAGTAGCGGAAGCAGTAAACCATACAATAGAAATAAACAGTGGACGACTAATAGTATAAACCAAACTAGAAATCATATCATATAAAATATTATGGCATATGTAACATGATTCTAACAAAAAATACAAAACATGTACACAATCAACATATACAATACATGTCACCAAAAGTACAAAAAAGGACAAAAGAGTCTCAATAGCATCTGAAGCCTCATCTTGGTCCCATGATTTCCTACTCTAAATCACCATATCAAGTACCCATATTAGGGATATTTATCTTATCATTACCTACAATCATATTACCTTTTTGGGTCAAAAAACATGACCCAAACAGGGTGTGAGACTAAATCCTAGTAGGCAACCACCCTAGGTCTGTTCTAATTAGTTAGTGAATATATATAGCATAAAATATTCAATGATTAAAGAAGTAAAGAAGGATAACTCAAAAGTAAAAAACCTCTATGTTTATTTAATCATTTAATATCAATTTAATTTAATTTAAACATTTAACAATTCAATTACATTGAATTCATAAGTCTCGATATCTTACTCAATCTATAAATCCCATATGTAATTGGAATCACAATAGATGCCTTAGAAGTCCATATAAACAATAAAAGTAAAGACCAAATCCACACTTGTGATTTGGTTTGGAGACCTTTCTTAAGTCATTCCATTTTATTCATTTATTCATTTAGAACTTGAGTCCATCATTGGCATTCATAAGTTGGAATTCAAGTATCACTCCAAGTGTAATAAAACAACAACCTATAATCCCATCCATGGATAACCTCTTATGAACCCATGTATAACTCTAGATTTGGTATAAAGTCCATGACATATGAGTTAGTCCTTAACGGTCCTCTAAGGAAACCCAAAGCATCACTCATGACATATAAACAATTACCTTTGAGTCCGTCCTTGGTAATCTATTCAAATTCCAAGTATCACTCGACATATAAGTCAAGTCTCAATGAGTTTGTCAATGTAATCTATAATTTGGATCCTTGTATCAATCATGACAATATCACATTAACCATTGAGCCTATCCATGTTATTCTATGGTGAATCCATGTATCAGTCAAGGTATGAAGGTCAATAGTCACACGATTCCATCCATGGAATTCTAATTTGAATCCATGTATCACCCAAGGCTATTTATCATTTAACCAATACAATTTTATTGAAAAAATTAACTTAAAATTACAAGGTCAAAACCAAAGGGATTTAATATATATCACATAAAAAGGGTGACTCAAGCAAGGACCAACCACAAGGGATTGACCTTCCATTTAATCACGTGGTCATAATTCATAACAAGTATCATAAGCATAAGAAACTAATACATGGATTTAACACCATTTAACTAACATGGGAATATTATGGTAATGAGATCCCCATTCTTAATCAATCCATTACATAGCATGGTCTTAACATAACTAACAAGGGCTAGTAATTCAAGGTCCTTTCAAATACTCAGTTGTACATTTTTAGTATAACAATCCTAATAAACCTATAAAGCTATCACATAGCTTAATTATAATATTAATCACATGGGAAAACCAAAAATTAGAGAAATTCAATCCAATTGCATCAATTCAAGTCATGGACTTTACTTTACTCACATGGGAAAGGTAATACAAAGGAAACAAGATTATAAAAGCAATGGAATACATGGGTCAAGGATCAAGTCATCCATCCCATACCCTTTAACCAATTCAATTACAATCTAACAACATTGAAATTCAATCTATAAAAAAAATCCATTTTCCACAACCCATGAAAGGGATAAAGGCACACCTCAAGGGGTGTCCAAGGCATAAAGACATAAAGGGAAATTCAAGGAAACTCACCCATGGGGTGGTCCTTATTCATGGTATACAACCTAAAACATGAAAAATAAATCCTATTTAACTAATTAGGGAATCCCTACCAGTTCTAGGATTTAATTTTAATTTAGGTGACACCTATAAATTGGGTGTGCAACACACCGACAAATATAAATGATCTGACTTTTAACAAAAGAACATGACCACCTACCATAGGTCCATGCCAGATAGCTCATCCAATATCAGGATCTGATTCATCTAGATTTGTTATAAATTTGAAGAATGGATTAAGAACAATAAATTAGGGCATATGAGCCTAAATCCAAATAGCGCAGATGATTTCTAGAAGAATAACATAAGATCAAAAAGGAATTAAGGACTTACTATTATAGATCCAAGGAGATGAACCACACTCAAATTAGAGTATGGAAAGAGAGGGGATATCAATTCCTATCTTAGGATCAATGGGAGACCTTCTCAAAGTGTCATTTGATGTCTAGGTGAAATAAGAGCTCAAATTAGGGTTTCAAAAGAATTTTTAATTTAATTAAATATTATAAAATTTACAACACAGTAGGGATCACACAGTTTATCCACACAGTTTGTCAAACTATGAGGAAACCATGCATGACTTCCGATAGGCTTGGGGAATAGCACACGGTTACCACAAATAGTTTATAAATCATGAAAAAACCATGCTAAAAACCTTTTTAAAAATCATATAAAAACTACAGACCTGTCGCACAACTATGCGACTCCTCTCATATGGTTTACCCAAACTGTACATCCTGTAAGATCCCACTTTCCAGCCACGCATGGTTTATTTAAACTGTACGCCTACCCCAGACAGTTTTCATGAACCATGTTCCAGGATAAAACACCCAAACTTTGGGTTCTAGGCTCTGGACCAGCTCTGGAAACCCTAAATACCTTCATGACCCCAAACATGAATCATCTTTAGGTTGTAACTAAGAATTTAAATTGAGAATTGATGGAAAACAAGATACATATGGCTCAAAGAAGAACCAGTTACAAGATTCCCCATTAAAGATATTGATCCCTGAATTTCTTTTCCAAGGGTGGAGAAACATGATCTGAGAACAAATCCAGCCACTGGGATTATACATCGGCCTCCCTCCCCCAGGTCTCATCCTACACGTGACCTTTCTACCATATCAACCATACTAAAGGAACATACCGAACTCAACGAAACTTCTTACTATGATCCAAAATTCATATAGGATGCTCCTCAAAGGATGCATATAACTATAACTCAACTTTATTGGGATGAAAGGAATGAGATGGGTCTAAATAGTAGCATCAAAGTTGAGAAACATAGAATATGTTGGGAATATCCCGATACCTCTGAGGTAATTGAAATCGATAGGTTACCAGCCAGACTCTCTCAAGAATTTCGAATGACCTAGTGTATATCGGAAAAATATTACTCTGTCTCTTGACCTCCTTGTCTCCCATCCCCAGTAAAACACGTAGGAAATCCCAATCCCCAACCTCTAACTCTAAAGGCTATCTGAAATGATTGAGGTAATATTTATAAAGAGATTGTGCATTATCCATAAACTTCCAAATCAACTGCACCTATTCTGTGGTCACCTAGACAAGATGAGGTCCTAGAATAGATTTCTCTCTTACCTCTAGCTAACACATGGGTGATTGGCATGGCCTACCATACAAAGCATCATATGAAGCCATATGAATAGTATCCTAAAAACTATAATTATAGGTGAACTCAACCAGGGGTATATTACTCTCCCAAGAGCCACTAAAATCCATGACGCATGCCCGTAGCATGTTCTTAATCACCTAAATCATTTTACTCTGACTGGACATATATCTAGGAGTGGTATTCCATAATCTGAAGCACCTATGTAACCAGTGCCCACTGTATCCCTTGGAATAATCAAGAAGCAATCCTGGAATCCCTATCTGAAATGATAGAATTAAGGACCCCATGTAGTCTTACTATATCACAGATATAAAATCTCCCAAGATCATCAACTAAAAAGGTCTCCTTGATAGGAAGGAAGTGAGAGACCTTTGTGAGCCTGTAAAAAAAACCCATATAACATAATTACCTTGAGGAAACCTCAGTAATCTTTTTATGAAATCCATCGTGACGTAATTCCATTTCCACTCCAGAATGGGTAGCTACTATAAAATTCTGTATGGTTGATGGTGTTTTACCTTCACTCTCTAATATGTGGAACACCTCATAGAAAAAACAACTACATCTCTTTTCATGTCTAGACATCAATATTACTACTGAAAATACCGATACATCTTAGTGACAGTAGGATGAACTAACCAAGATGAAGTATGAAAATCCTACATCAGATCCTCACACATATCTGAAGTGACCACTACATGACCATGTTCTCCCAAGATCTCATCCTCACCTATGGTCCATCTAGGAGGATATTCCTCACCTGTCACACTCTCCTGTATAACTAGTCCTTCTCAGTTCAATAGCTACCTCATCCTAACTCTATCCAAAAGTGTAGAGGTAACATATAAAGAATAAAGGTACGTCCACCCATGAATATTTTGTACCTCCAAGCAAATCTCAGTGAACAACACCATAAGCTACCACTCTCTACTATCCTGTTTCACTTCCTGTATCTGAGTCCTCCGGATTAGTGAATTATCCATTGAATTACCATTACTGGGTGTATAGGCAAGATTGAAGTCAAAAGACTATAGATAATCAACCAAAATTCACTGTCTCAAGTTTAGATCACACTGTGTAAATATGTACTTGAGTATTTTTTGGTCCGTGTGCACCACAAAATGCTCTCCCAGTAATTAATTCCTCCAACAACAAAATGCGTGAACAACCACAACTAACTAAAGATCATGCATAGAGTACTTCATATCATGTGGCCTTAATTACCGAGACCTATATGCAATGACTTGATTCACCTGTATAAAAACTACTCCCAGCACAATACTCGTTTCATCGTAGTACATAGTGTAACTCTTTCCTGGATCTAGAAATATCTATATCGGTGCTGAAGTTAATCTCACTTTCATCTCTTGAAAGGCCATCTCATAGGAATATGAAGATACATACTTCACACCCTTCTTATTCATGCCCATCAGTGGTGCTTCTAAGTGTGATAAGTCCTCTATGAAGTGTCTTTAGTAACTAGCCAACCCTAAGAAACTCCACACCTCAAAAATTTTCTTGGGATGCTCCAAGGAAACTATAGCTCTCACCTTATCTGGGTCCACTGATACTCCTGTATCTAAGTTTATGTGTCCTAGTAAGTGAATTTTATCCATATAGAAGTAGAACTATTTGAGATTAGCGTATAATTGATACAATCTCAGTATATTCAAAATGGTCTCAAGATGGGTGGCATGGTCATGTCGATTATGAGAATACACCAAGAAATCATCCATTAAAACCACCACAAATGAATAAAGATATAGATAGAACACTTATTTAATTGCTTCCATCAAGACCATTTTAATTTTCATGAGATCTAACAACATAAAAAAAACTCATATAGATAATACCTTCTCCGAAAAGCAACACAAGGTATGTATGATGGTCTAATGTGCACCTAATGATAACCAGATCTCAAATCAATTTTTGAGAAGACCCGAGCTCCTTAGAGATGGTCTAAGAGATCATATATCTATGTAATAATATATACGTTCTTAACCATCAAATGGTTCAACTTCTAGTAATCCTCACATAAACTAAGGGTACTATTTGCCTTTTTCACAAAAAGGACCAGTGAACCCCATAGAGAAGAACTAGGTTAGATGAAACCCTTTACCTCTAAATCCTCTAGCTGCATCTTAAGCTATTACATATCAGTAGTATCCAACCTGTAAGGAGGAATAGATATAGGTGAATCTTCTATCATTAGGTCGATAGATTAATCTACCTTTCTTATTAGAGGTAATCCTGAGATGTTTTCTAGGAAGATATCTCTGAAATGATCAACCACCAAAGAGAAATCTACCAGACATGTTCCCTGATCATCAAGATATAAACACACAATCTAGGATATTATACCACCTAGCCTACAATGTTGTGGTCCATCTTGAATTGCTTGGACATCCCATTCACCCTCATGAATAAACTCATTGCCCTCTGGTGATGTGAAAGTCACCCATCGAAGATAGTAGTCAACAAAATATCGATAATCTAAGAGCTAGTCCATCCCATATATGACGTCAAACCCTATTATATAGAGAACATAAAGGCTACAAAGGATGTGAAACCCACCAATATCAAGGGAGAACTCTCTAAAATGGTGTACACCGTTCATTATGATTCCCAACAGAGTTTCTAGTGTCATAATGCCCTCAGAAACAATGAACACTAATACCAAGGCTCTCTATAATGGGCACATATATAAAACTATGTGATTCCCTTATATCAAAAAGTATATAAGCTAAATTAAAGGATACTAGAATAATACCTTTTTCATTAGAAGTTCTGAGATCCTACTCTTGATGGGTCTATTTCACTGCATATAACTGGCCTAAATCGTGGTCCAATGATACTGCTTCACTACCTTGAGTAAATCCACCCTACTATTGCTGCACAAATGGTGACAGAATACCACTACCATGACCATCACATCGTCCTGATCAGCCAACTGTATTCCAACTCTTTACCTAGTTATAATCTTATAACCCTACTTTGGAATGTAGACTCGGTGCATACCCTCTCTCACTGGATGCTGGTGGAAACATTTTGTAGGAGCGCTATAGAAGTCCCATATTTCTATAAGAATGGTACTCAACTAGGTCCCTCGTACACTTTTGCCTCATATTTCCTAGCCTAAAAAACTTTTATCACCTCATCTAGATACCTTAATAGATGTTATGATAGCCAGTATCACCACATGAAAGCTCCAGACAATGCTTCCTACTACTAGTCGATCTAGTACCAAGCCTAGGTGCAAACTACCCTGGATATCACCTCCAAATTCCCTTAGGTTATGTTCTATGATGACCTCTTGATTTACTATCCTAGATAAAATAGTTAGTCGAAATACATTTACCTATGATCAGATGATTTACCTGAGACCATCCTCAAATCACATCGCTTTAGATAAATCGTCACCCATCATAATGGGTGAGAAGCACTGGAGATCAGTAAAACAAGCCGAGTAATCCATAACTAATAGTGCGCTCTGCTGCAGATGCATAAAATAATGGTATTTATCATCCATAAATATATTAGGATAGAATTATTCATAGAAGTAAATTTGTAAATTTCTCCAATCCATCTTCTGATGATGTTCCATTTGAGTGATAACATCCGACCATATATTGGAGGAGTCACGTAGCATATATATAGCGAACTTGAACCTCTGTCCAAGAGGTGTCTCAAGATGCTCAAAGATAGATAGAATGGACTCTATCCATGAATATTCTAGTTGTGGTCCACCATCACCAGAAAACATGGGTAAATTCTACTTCTAGAACAATCGTGTCAGATCAGCCATAGATGTGACAGAATGTGATGCTTGCTAAAAGGTCTGCATGAAGGGCATAAAGTTTTCATGAAACTGTGCCTCCATACTTGGGTCTGGTAGAACAGTCAGTTTCTCAACCAACAAAACTAGAGGATCCCATGGTATCCCACTTCCTACCTCTTTTAGGGTATGATCATCGCCACCCTCATGGCATATCACTTGAGATCATCATGGTGGAATGGATCTACAATTCCAAACACATGCCTTAGTTAATGATCATTAAAGAGTTCACAAATCAAAAGCATATAAATAAATATTGGATAGGTAAAATCCTTCCTATGAGATCACAGCCATATTCCTTTCCCATGGGTCAGGTCTAGGTGTTTAACAGATCATATAAAAGTGAGAGACACTGTTGAAATCCCACTACCAAGGTTTGGTCTAGTCAAGTTCTCTACTAGAATCTATTTCAGTTTTCCTTGGATTTATATTTACTTCATTTCAAATTGAGTTCACATTCATATTAATTGAATTGATACCCATTCCATGTTTATCACATCCATTTTTTATGGGTAAACCAATGGTACTCCAAATTCCGATCCAAGGGGGCCCATACCCCAGGGGGATCAAATCTTGGTGTCCACCTATGAAATATCACAACAAATTTCACTTTAAGGTGAACCATGATCCTCAAAATTATGATACAGTAGGTCCCATACACCTCAGGGACTAAATATTTGAATCCATATATTTCACACCATAATATAGTTCAATATACCTATCACAACAATAGACATATGGATCACAACAACTAACACGACATCATGAAATTAGCAATCCATCCTAAATGGAATGGAATAATCCATTACATGTAAAATATACCAGGTAAATATATGATGCATGAGATGGAATTACCTCATCTCATCTGGTTTCAATAGAACAGAACCCAAATTCATATAAAAAATAACAACATAAATTGAGTGCATCACCCAACGACAGAATCAAATAAACTATAATAGTCAAAATCTAGAAAATCGAAATTCAATTCGAGTAAATTTTAATTTTTCCTGTACATAGGTTTTCTATTACTAAGCACAAATCATTACCAAATCCCAATTACTTTATATGATCTCAAAATAGTAAATAAACCACTCTAATACCACTTTGTAATGTCCTGAACCTGGATACCACTGAAAGGTTCCCTTAACCCGGTGGGTAACATGGACTCAAGTGAATCTCCCTAAATTCCAGATGTTGTCGGCTAAAAGTGAGGGCCTAGGTGAATCTGTGGGGATATTATGACCAGATTAGCAGAGTGTAGATCAATAGAATATCAATAATAGATACAAGTAGATGAAGTAATAAACCATACAATATAAATAAACAATAGAAGGATGATAGTATAAACCACACCAAAAATCATATCATATAGAAGATTATTATATATGTCACATGTTTCTAAAAAAAACAAAATTAGGCACATAATAGAAATATACAATACATGTCCCCAAAAGTACAAAAAAGGACAAAAGAGTCTCAGCAGCATCACAAGCCTCAGCTTGGTCCCATGCTTTCCTGCTCCAAAGAAACATATCAAGTACCTTTATTATGGTGCTTGGAATTATCATTACCTATAATCATTCAATAATTTTAGGTCTATAAACATGAATTAAATTGGGTGTGAGACTAAATCCCAGTAGGAAACCACCCAAGGTCTATGCCAATCAGTCAATGAATATATATAGAAGGAAATTTGCGATGAGTAAAGAAGTAAACAATGAGAACTCCAAATTAAACATCCTCCATGTGAAGGTAATCATTTAATATCCATTTAATTTAATTTAAACATTTAACAATTCAATTTAAATGAATTCATAAGTCTTAAGATTTGGATCAAGACCAACATCCCTCGTGTAGTTGGAAGCTTAACAGATACCTCACAAGTCCATCTAAACAATACAAGTAAAGACCGACTCAAAGCCTATGCTTTGGCTTGGAGATGCATCATAAGTCATTTAATTTTATTCATTTATTTATTTAGAAACTAAGTCCATCCTTGACATTCCTAAGTTGTAATTAAAGTATCACTCCAGGTGTAATCGACTAACACCCTATGAGCCCATCCATGGAAAACCTCTCATGAACCCATGTATCAATCTAGATGTGGTATAAAATCCATTCTATACAAGTCCATCCTTGGAGGTCCTCTAAGGAAACCCCAAGTATCACTCATCACATATAAACAATTCCCTTTGAGTCCATCCTTAGAAATCAATTTGAATTCCAAGTATCACTTAGCATATAAGTAAAGTCTCAATGATTCCATCCATGGAATCTCTCATTTGGATCCATGCATCACTCATAACAATATCAAATTAACCATTTAGTCCATCCATGAAATTATAAGGTGAATCCATGTATCACTCAACGTATAAAGTTCAATAGTCACACGATTCCATCCATGGAATTCTAATTTGAATCCATGTATCACCCATGGGTATTTACCATTTAAAAAATCCAATTTCATTGAAACAATTCATTTAACATGCCAAGATCAAAACCAAAGGCATTCAATATATCTCACATCAAATGGGTGACTCAAACAAGGACCAAACACAAGGTCTTGGACTTCCATTTACTCACGTGGGCATAATTCATAACAAGCATCACATGCATAATAAACTGATACACGACTTTAACATCATTTAACTCATGTGGAAATATTATGGCAATGATCTTCCCATGCTTTATCAATTCATTACATAGCATGGTCTCAAAATAACTTACAAGGGCTAGTAACTCAAGGGCCATTCAAATACACACACGACCATTTTTAATATAGCAAGCCTAATAATCCTATCAAGCTATCACATGGATTAATTATAATATAACTCACATGGTTAAATCAACAATTAGAGCAATTAAATCCAATTGCATCAATTCAAGTCATGGCCTCTACTTTACTCACATGGGCAAGGCAATTCAAAGTAAACAAGATTAGACAAGAAATAGAATACATGGGTCAAGGGAAAGTCATCCGTCCCATACCCTTTAACCAATTCAATTAGAATCTAACAATATTGCAATTCCATCTATATCAAAATTCATTTTAAACAACCTATGAAAGAAATAAAGGAATACCTCAAGGGGTGTCCAAGGCATAAATCCATAAAGGGAAATTCAAGGCAACTCACCCATGTAGTGGTCCTTATTTATGGAATACAACCTACAAACATGAAAGATAAATCCTCTTTAATTAATCATGGAATACCCACCAATTATAAGATTTAAATTTAATTTAGATGACACTCAGAAATGGGTAGCACGACATGTCTACACATATAAAAGATCCACATTTTAACGAAAATCATAGGACCACTTACCTTAGGTATGTGATAGATAGATTGTTCAGTATAAGTATTTGATTAATCTTGGTTGGGAAAATATATAAATAATTGAAGAAGAATGAGAAAATAGGGCATTTGAGCCTAAATAAAAATAGCACAGTCGATTCCTATAAGGGTGACATAATATAAAAAAATGAATTAAGGCCTTATCATTATGGATCCAAGGAGAAAAACCATGATTGAATTAGAGACTGGATGGAGAAGGGGTCTGAATTCATAGATTAGGCTTAAGGGAAGAGCTTCTCAAAGTTTCCTTTTCTATCTGGGTGAAAGAAGAGATCAAATTAGGTTTTTAAAATAATTTTTCATTTAATTAAAATTAATAAAATTTCCAACAAAGTAGGGATCATATGGTTTACCCCCGTGGTTTGTCAAACCGTATGGGAACCGTGCATGGTTTCCTATAGGATTGGGTCATAGTGCATAGTTACCCCTCATAGTTTATAAACCATGTGAAAACTGTGCTAAATCCCTCTGTCAGAATCTGCTGAAAAATACGGACCTGTTGCATGACCGTGCATCTCCTTTCACATGGTTTACCCAAACTATGCGGTTTGTAAGCCCCCGCTGTCCATCCTTGCATGGTTTAGTCAAACCATGAAGCCTTCCCCACACAATTTTCATTAATCGTATGCTAGGATAAAAACACCAAAACTTTGGGTTCCAGGCATCAAACTATCCCCAGACACCACAAAGACCTTCATGACCCCAAACATGCATTATCCTTAGGCTATAACTAAGTATTTAAATTGAGAAATGATGGAAAAAAAGAGATCTGTACCTCAAATAAAAACTTGGTTCTTACATGAAACACAAACCAAAAAACATAACAAACTAACTTGGGTCGATCTAACCCATCACCTGAACTAATCCATCACCTGAACCAAAGCACATTCTCCATCACTACGGATTAAAGGCAAGCACTGTGAATAACCAGCTATCACTTGGTAATGGTTTCACCACATGTAAATCGGCTTGAACCATCCATAAAATGGGATGAGAAAACCAATATAGTCAGATTCAACATCATACAATAAGTATATAACATAACCAAAACTAAACATTAAATACAAAACATTCCATAATAGGTCAAAACATAGATGGTATCTCAAAACAAAATGAAAAACTCAAAATAATGGGCACAAGAACAAAAAGTCCTATAGATACAAACCAATGAATACAAAACCTCAAAAAACTCCACAAGATCCAATCCCCTTGAGACCATGTCTCCTTTACAAAATACTAGATGATGATAATAAAGAAGATCCACCTTGGAACATAGTTCCCTTGCCTTTACCTGTGTCCTAAAAAGTGAAATTTTATAATTCCCAAAATCCTAAAAAGGGTGTGACGGACGAATCCCAGTAGGATACCACCATGAATCTATTTAAGTATTTACCCATACATACCAATAAACTAGTTTGAAAATGTTTTCAAAACTAAATCACTTTGAAAATACATCATTTTTAAATAAACCATTGAAATCCATTTGTTTTTCCATTTCAAAAATAACTTTTTTCCAAAATAATTTCCAGCATGATTCAAATAGATAAAAAAATACACCAAGAATAACATGCTCAATATAATAACTAAATCATGATCAAGGGTGATCATAACATCTGTAACAAGTAAGCACATCAATAGACAATTTTCATAATATATCTCATCACATAAAAATAGCACTAATAAAATGCGTAAAGAATATAAACCAAACCAGTATGAGTAATGAACACCTAGGGATCTAACTATCAGGATAAATGTGAGTGATTAAACAATTATGCTAGATATATATGTAAAATTGAAGCTCTCACATTATTCCCCAGGCCCAACATGGAATCTCTCATGGTCTTCCTACTTAAATGGTCACATGATCCTTAGAAAATCAAATATGAGGCTCACAGAGTCCTCTATTCGATGGATCAAAAGGCCACTTAGAGAAACCAATATGGAAGCTTGCACAATATTCCCTCTAAAGGCTCACATGGTCCCTTGAAAAAACCCTCACTCACACCCTGGTTAACCCATGTTTTACTCTATACCAACACATCCAAAAAACAAATTCCCATATAAATCAAGCTATATCACAAGAAGTTTCATAAAAAACATGAACAATTTATCAAAACACATCTACCAAGGTAAAACCATTTTTAATTTTTTTATAAATCTATTTATAACAATAAAACCACTTTGATCCATTTTAGAAAACACTTGGTCTGTATACAAGCCACACCCCTTTTGGAAAACCCCTTTTAGACATCCAAATATCCAAGATAATCCATTAAAAAACAAAAAATAAGTACCCATAAATCATAAACCATTTAAATAGAAATTCAAACAATACAAACCAAAGGTAATTATAAATTTAATGTTAATCCATGAAAAACATTATTAAATTGAGACACATACTTCATATTCGGTCCAAAGATAGTCTCCTTCGATGATGAACACTCTAAGGAGGTAGAGCAAGGTTTTACACACCTAAACTACAAAAAAACCAAAACCTCAATTACGTACCATATATTCATCCATGACCCCCTCTATGGTTCCACGTCTCTATGAAAATTGATGAATAAGCAATAATAGGGGGAAAGGAAGAAGAAAACAAGAATAAATTGACTTACCTCAAGACAAAACACAAAGATATCCAAGATAAATCACCACCAATGGAGAGGGGAGACTCCAATCCTATGGTAGAGGGGATATATATTATGGGGGATAAAAATGATCCCTCAAAACATAAAATCTCGATAAGGGAATTTTGGTAAAAAAATATTTTTTAAGAGAGCTAGACAGGGCCACATAGTTTGGATGCACAATTATGAAAACCATAAACCAACTATGTGGGTTCCTCTATCCAACCAAAAATGGGCCACATGGTTTACCTCTAGTTTCACATAGTTTTACAAACCATGATCAAAGTGTGAAAAATCCCACTATCACAAACCGCAACACCCTTTCACAGTTAGCCACATGGCTAGAAAAACTATTCACTAACCATGGGCCTTGGTATGTCTTCCCCTAAACTTCTAGTTTCAACCCATGGCACTATATAACTCTATAAACACATCAATAGATAAATAAAACTTAAAATTAAACATACTAATGACCCAACAGGTGTCATAAACTCCCCACCATGCCACTTTCTACCCCTAGGAAGTCCTCAGGCATCGCTAGAAGAAAAAAGGTGGGTCCAGTGCTCCCTTACCAAACATTTTAACTCCCATGTCTCATGGTTATCACAATCATGTTTCTAGAGAACACAGACCAATGAGATCGACTTATCATAGAGAACATTATTATGAACATCCATGATATAAATAGTCTACTCCACCATGATGGTATGAGGCTCTAACTCCAACTCTTCCAACTACAACACATGATATGGGTATGAACATTATCTCTTTAGTTGGAAAACATGAAATTTGTCATGGATCAAGATCATATATTATGGTAGATAAAATCAATATGATACCTTTCCTAAACGCTTTGCAACATGAAATGACTCGACATAACGTGTTGCTGGTTACCCTCACTTACCCAATCAATGATATCCTTGCCAAAATGATTCCCAGAGAAACACCTGATCGCCAACCATAAACAAGAATAAGCAATTAATATTGTTGAAATATGACTTTTGGAAACTATAAGTTGTCTCTAAATATTTTTTAATTATCCACTCAGTCTGATTTATCTCTTGGACAAGACTCACTCCAAATAAGGAACACTCGCCCACCTCATCCCAACAAAAAGGGGATTGGCCTGACTGCCCATATATTGCATCAAAGAGGGCCATGTTGATTGAGGAATGATAATTTTTAATATAATAAAAATCATCCAAAAGTAGTTGCCTATCCCAAAAACTACCAAAATCAAGTATACACGATGACAAAATTTCTTTATGAATCTTGACGGTCTGCTCCGACTGACCATCCATCCATGGGTGGTATGTAGTACTCAACATTAATAGGGTTCCCAAAAAATGTTAGAGTCCCTTCTAAAAGTGATAAGTGAATAGGGTATCCCAATATGGAACTATCACTGAGGGAACTCCACGAAGAAAAAAAACCTATCGAACATACATGCATTTGAGGTCCTCCACCTTCAGCAACTTCTTAATAGAAATAAAGATTTCTAATTTCATCAGGCGATCGAAAATCACCCATATGGAATCTTTCCCACTCAGAGTATGAGGTAGTCTAATCATGAAACCCATTGAGATCTTTTCCCACTTCCACATATGCATGGGAAGTGGTTTTAATAATCCAAATGGTATCTGTTGCTCATCTTTGATCCTCTGGAAGGTCAAGAATCTATAAAAAATGTTTTCCCCAACACTTCTCTTCCCATGCCATAAATACTAGAATCTCAGGGTATAAATTTTTTGGTCACCCCAGGGTGAATAGAACAACTGGAATGATGCTTCTCACACATCACCACCTTATTCAAGATTAAAGGAAGAAACATCCACTTCTAGAATATAAGAGAACTATCAGGAGACTAATATGAATCATTCATGGTCTCCCCACCATTTAAAGAACTGCTAATCTTTTGGCATTCATGGTTAGATTCATGCTAAATCCTTACTCAATTTATGAGAGATAGTGTAATATGAAAAATATATGAGAATAACTTACCTACATACTCCTATATATCCTGGATCAAATCAGTAAAAAAACTCATCAGGCCCCACACATTCACTGATCCCCAAACTACATTCATTGGAAGCTTCTTGGTCAACATATCGATGATCACATTTCCCTTCCTGGGTGTATATTCAATCCTGAAATCAAAATTATGAAGGTACTCCATCCAACGTGTCTTCTTGAGGTTTAGGTCACTCTAGGTGAAAATATAATTTAGTAATACACTAAAAAATTCCCCCGAAGGAGGTAATGTTTCCAGGTTTTCAATGCATGCATAAAAAAAGTCAATTCTAGGTTATGGGTACGATAATTTTTTTCCTATGGGAATTGATTCCATAATCTATAGGAAAACACATGGATATCCTTCATCAGTACACATCCAAACCCCACAAAAAAAGTATCCCAATACACCACAAAGGATATCCTAGGCTTAAGAAGGAATCAAAATAGGCATGGATGTCAAACATGGTTAAAACTTCTTGAAATCACTCTAGAACTTACCATCTTAGTCAAAATTCACCCCTTTCCTAGACAAATCCATCAAAGGAGAAGTTTTCTTGGATATGTCTTGATTTAAATTCCTATAATAATCAACCAATCCTAGAAAAATGTGAATCTTGAACACACTGATCCCAAGACATGACCACTCAAACTTTATTTGGATCCACCAAAACTCCTCCCTCATAAATCCCACGACCTAAAAAAATTACATCATGGATAAAAAAAGCACTTGAAAAATTTGGAATATAGAAAATTAACTCTAAAAACACCTAAAACGACCTCCATATGGTTATAAAACTCTTTATCCATCTTGGAATACACTAAGATGTTGTCCAAAAATATGAATATTAAGGAGTCCCAAAAGTGATGGAAGATCTAGTTCAGTAATTCTATAAAGGCCACATGATCATTAATAATCCCAAAAAACATAACTAAATAATCAAAATGATCATATAATCTTTGAAAATCGGTTTTTGGAACATCCACTTCCTTGAATTTCAACAAATGGTACTCGGATATCAAATTGGATTTAAAAAACTAACATGATCTATTGAGATCATCAAAGATATCATCAATTCTGGGAAATGGGTATTTGTTCTTCATAGTCACCTAGTTAAGCTTGTGATATTCTATGTAGAATCATAGTCTACCATCTATCTTCTTTATAAATAGCATTGGATAATCCCATGATAACACATTGGTATAGATAAAAACCTTTCCACCAAGACCCTATAGCTGAGCATTCAGCTCGGCTGAAGCCATTCAATACAATTTTTGGGACATTAGTCTTATCTCAGGGAGTACATTGATAGTAAACTTAACCTATAAATGTAGAAGAAATTAAAATAAATCATATGTAAACACATTTGGGTACCTATCCGTGACCATTGAAAGTTAAATCATTGAAATCTTCTCAATATCCTCAAGAAGAAACTTAGAAAAAAGACACAAGATCAACCCCACCTCTAAAGTAACTCATCCTGCCCTCCCTGAAAATAGACCCAATTCACCCTAAAATACATGAGTGCTCCATTAAATTATAAGGAACTATTACCTAAGATGATAACATTTGACTAGATCCTCGAATCTGATCAACCAATCCATGCTGATAATGAGGCTGAACACATCTTGGTCCAAAACCAGGAAGTCCCAAATGACTTCCACTCCAGCTACCACAACCTGAAACTTAGGGGAATTGAAACCTTGTTTCTTATTCCAACCAAATGGTGTTAAATAATCCATAACATATGGAATAAAATCATCCAATATACCCAAAATCATCAATAAACCTAAGTGAAATTAAACAATGGGATGCACGAGTGTTAAATAAAACTATTTCCATGGAAGAAGAAATAAACACAATACCTCTAAGGGTGGTTGGCCCGGAACCAGAGTCATATAAAAAAACTTATAATATATGGAGACACCTTGGATTTGACCCACCATAAATCTTATTCCCCTAATGAGAATCTCCCTTACCTTGAGGTAAATATCTACCACCCTTAGAAGCCTCTAATTGCACATGAGAGCCCTTAGAGAAGGTGGACCCACGCCGTTCGCACATGAATCCATCTGAAAGAAATGATGTATATGTACCAAATACCCACACTGGTGGCTTATACTCAGAGTGTCTGAGCAATTCATCTTGGTGTATAATGCCTTTCCACACTGATAATAAACAACAAGCTTATTCCCTGAAGAAGCCATTGGAACTGAACCTAAATACTACTGAACACTCTTTCCACTACCCCTATGAGACTCATCCTACTTCCAATTCAATCATAATGAAGAAATCTAACTACTGCCAACTGAAGCAACTCCACTAATACCTATCTTTCAATTCAAGTATTCCTATTGCACAAATTATATTTCAAACACCCATTAATAGGTTATTAGACACATAAGAATGAGCATTTATACGATCTCGTGCCTCAATACTATCTTGAAGCATCGAGCCTTGAGGCAATCATTCAAGATGAGATTCAAAGAGACATGAACCGATTTGGTAAATCTAGTGGAATACTCCATCATTGAATGATCAAACTTCTCCATCTTTAAGAACTCATGGGTCTTTTCCACTCTCATGTTTTACAGGTATAATTTCAGATTAAAATACACCCTGAATGTGGTCCATGTGAGATCCTAATTCCTCCTCGAGAGAACCATCGATTCCCACCACTTGATTCATGGTCTTTCAAACACATATGTGGAAAATCCCACTTTATAAGTTTTATGGGTATTAAAAAACTCAATGTTCTACTTGATATGATTCAACAAACCCTTAGGCTCATTGGGTCCCTTGTTTCTAAGGAACACCAGTGGACTTTTCCTCAAAAAATCCTAAGCATATTCCACCACCTGGGTCTACTCCCGACCATCCACTTGAACCAAGATTTGGATCATAAAAATCACCAAATCCACTAAATTCTGGGTATTCACCACTTCACCATATATATTCCATGATGAGGTCCTTTTGGGAGAAATTGTCTACAAGGCACAAAACACAACCTTCATCACAAAAAACTCAGCCTCAAACAAATTAGAAGTTCCAAAATAAACACTCAACATGGGTATCAACAAGAATTATAAGAATCAAAAGAATTTCAAGAGAAAAGGACTAAACACATAAAAAATATCAAGAATTTACCATACTATATTGTTTATCTACACTATTAGGAAAACTATGAACCAACCATGAAAGTTTCACTGGAGTTGGAAGGCAATGCCACATGAGAAACATATGGTCTCTACTAACCATGTACACTAACTACGTTCTTCCTCCAGACTTCCCTATTTCACTCCCAAAACTCAAAATGGTCCTCAGGATCACCTCAAAACATACCACTGATCAAGAAATACCTTGATACATCATCAAAATTACCCATAATTTGGCACAAAACATAGCCAAAATCTCAAACCATCCATGGAAACTCAAGGTTTGTCATAAAGAAGAGATGGATAGGAACTCCCCTATTCATACATCTCAAATTATAATAGTCATAGATTATTTTACCTCTAACTATTAAATAACAAACCTCCTTTGAAACCATTTTCTCATAAACCAACTCAAGTTGATCTAACCTATCACTTGAGATGGCCTGCCACATGGCCCTAAGTGTGTTCCCAATCACAATGGGTTGGAGAAAAGCACTAGGAATAACCAACTATTGCATGATAATGGTTTCACCATAGGTAACATAGCATGAACCATCCATAAAACAAGAGGACCATACCAATATCATCATAGTAAACGAAATACAATAAGAATATACCATAAGCTAAACTAAACATTAATTAAAAAACATACCAAAATAGGTCAAAACATACATGGTATCTCAAAAAAACCCAAAACTCAAAACAACAAGTATAATACCAAACAAGGACTACAAATACAACCTAGTGGTTAAAAAAACTCAAAATGACTCCATAAGATCGAATACCAGTGTGACCACATCCCCTCTATAAAACACTGGATGAAGGTAATCAGGAAGAGACACACTAGAACATGGTTCCCTTTCCTTTTACTTGTGTCCTGCAAAGTGAAATTTTCAAATTCTAAAATTCCCAATAAGGGTGTGAGGAACAAATCCTAATAGGATATCACCATGAATCTGTTTATGAATTTTACCCATTCAAAACAATAAACTAGTTTTCAAATATTTTCAAAACTAAAAAACTTTGAAAACTACCATTTTAAAATAAACCTTTGAAATCCCTTTGATTTTCCATTTCAAACACAACCAATTTTCCAAAAAAAAATCCAATATGGGTCAAATATATAAATATAAACCCAAGGCATAAATTTCTCAATATCATAAATAAATCACAATAAAGTGTGATAATAAAATAATAAAAGTAATCACATCAATGGAAAATGGACATAATTTATCTCATCACATTAATATGGCACTAATCAAATGCATAATCCATATAAACAAACTAGCTTGAGTAATGTTCACCTAGGGCTATATCCATCAGGTATAACATGAGTGAGTAAACAAGAATGCCAGCTATCTAAGAAAAATGGATGCTCTAATAGTCTTCCCTAGGCCTAACATGGAATCTCTCATAGTATTTATACCTAGAGGCTCTCATGGTCCCTTAGAAACCAAATTAGATGCTCGCGCATTCCTCCCTCTGATGGATCACATGAACACTAAAAAAATCCAATATAGAATCTCGTATGGGATTCCCTCTAAAGGATCATACAATCCCTCAAACAAACCCCTCATTCATACCTTGGTTAACCCATGTGTAACTCCATGCTAACACATCTACAAACAGGTGACCATATCAAACAAGCCATATCATAATACATTTCATAAAAAACACGCACAATTTATAAAATCACATCTTCTAAGGTAAAACCATTTCTAAATCCATTTTATAAATACATTTAGAACCATAAAACCCCTTTGATCTGTTTTAACAAACACTTTGTGTGCATACAAGCCAAATAGTTTTTGGAAAACCCCCCTTTAAACACCTAAATTTCCAAGCTAATACATGAAAAACATCAAAAATGGAATACCCATTAAGAAGAAATCATTTAAATGGAAATTCAAAAAATAAAAACAAAATTTTATTATAATTTTAAATTGAATCCATGAAAAAATATCTTATATAGATACACCTATATCATATTTAGTCCAAAGTTCATCTCTTTCAATGATGACCACCCGACGGGGGTAGAACAAGACTTCAGACACCTAAAACACAATAAAACAAACCAAAAACCCCATTACATACCCTATATTCTTACAACACCCACACTAGGGTTAAAAATATCCATTAAAATGAAGGAACAAGTAATACGAGGGGGAAAGGAATAAGAAACCAAGAATAAATTGACTTACCTTAAGCCAAAACACCAAGATCTCCAAGAAAAAATCACCACCAAAGGAGAGGGGAGACTCTACCACCAAGGGATAGGGGATGCACATTATGGGGGAGGAAAATGATCCCACATAACATAAAAATTATATGTGAATATTTTGGTAAAAATACACATTTTATGTGAGATAGTCAGGGCTATATAGTTTGGCTACATTGTTAGGAAAACCATGCGCTAACCTTACTGGTGCCGCTATCCACCTAAAAATGGGCTAGATGGTTTCCCTTGGGTTTCACATAGTTTGATACACAAATCTAAAACCACATAAATTTACACAGTCATAAAATGTACCACTCACGTACGGTTAGTTTCATGGTTAAACATACCATGTTCTAACCATGCACCTTGGTCTATGTTTTCCTCGGAATTTGGGGATGACCTCCTTGATTGAAGGTTCAAAAATTCAAATCGGTTTCTAATGGGTTTGTTCATAGAACCGAAAACATCCAATGATTTCACATCCATTTGGACCTACTTTCCAAAGTTAGACGCTCATTAGTTTGTGGAATGATGAGGCTTAGGAATTTTCATTGGTCGAGAGGATAGGAGGTCAGACTCATCACACCTTTTTGAGGGGAATTATTGTCTACTCTGGGACTCTCTTTATAGATTTAAGTTATGTTCATGAATCCTTATTAAAATACCAATTATAAAATGAGCTTTCCTTTAGTTTGACAATCAATGATTGATATATAAGAAATTCAGAGAATCTTTTATATGTATTCGAGGTTCTTCATCAATGAATAATCATCTGTATTTGTTTGATATTCTTAGTTGATGGTATTGTTAAAATACATAAAAGTATCTTGGTCATTATGATGACCATACTGGTTTTAAAGCCACTCAGTGGGGCACTAGAAGTTTATTGTCATTCAGGAGGACATGAATTATTTCAAAATTGGGATCGTACCCATTGATGGGCTACCTACGTATCCTTTTTTTTAAAAGGAATCAGAACCCACGTAGTTCGAATAAGGGAGTATGATGATTATGCATGATTGATGGCTCAAAGAAAGAATTCATCATTACTTTTACACTCTAAGCTCACGTGAGTCATGCTTAGTGTGAGAAATAAGAGGTATTGGTAAAAGTCAGACAAATGGGCCATGAAAGATGCAATCATAAGAAATAATGTGGGGCTTATGTATGTATGACTGCCCAGATAAATGAAGATTAGGATTCACTTCAGGGAAGAAATCCAAGAATAGGGTCCATAAAGGTATATGTGCTTCATGGAGATATGAATACTCTAACTTGGGGCTTGCCCCTGAAAAGGAGGCCCAAATTAGGAGGGGGATTATGATTGGGTTTTACTCCTGAGAAGGAATCCCAGATCAAAGGTAAATTAGGACTGGTTAAGAGAAATTAAGACTGGGGCTTACTCCAGAGAAGGAGGCCCAAGTTAAGGGACTTGAAAAATTAAGGGACTTGGGGCTTACTCCTAAGGAGGATGCCCATATTTAAGAATTATGACTGAGGATTATTCCTGAAAAGAAGGCCTAGGTTAAGAATTATGACTGGGGATTATTCCTGAAAAGGAGGCCCAGGTTAATGAGTTCTCTCATCTTAAAGGATGAGGTTTAATGAATGAAATCTCAATATTTAGTGACACAAAGATGTGTAAATAACTAGGTTTTGAGACATATTCCACAGAATTCCTTTTAGATAAGAAAGTCAAATCAAGAAATCATGCCATAAATGGATTTGAATAGTGTATTGAAGACTGAATCTTTGAATAGGAGAGGTGGAATGGCATAAGAGGGGTGAAATGGTCAATAAGGGAACCCAAAAGGTAGGGGCACACAAGTCCTAGTAGGCGCATAGGTACTGCGTGGGCGCGCAAGTCCTGGTCGCGCAGGTATACCTGCACGACACATGGGTACTTGCGCGTTTTTAAGCTAGCATGATAATACTTGGGCGATCCTTGACCAATGCCTTTATCATTATCCTGAGGTACTTCCAGAGGAGAGGCGCGTAAGTTTTGGTGAGTAAGTAGGGCAACGCGCAAGTATGCTCATTTCCCTTAAGGGTAAAACACCTTAGGCGCGCAAGTGTTAGTGAATTCTAACACTTAGACCTTACTCCTCTTGTTTAGACCTTCCATTCTAGGTAAAGAATTACCTTATAAGTGTTTGGAAGACCTGAAGAAGAGACTTGGGCATTCAGATCTCTAAAGCTGAATTCTGGAAAAATTCCTCCTCAAATGGGGGGCCCACCGGGGGTATTTATATGCTGGAGAAGACCCTAGGTGGTTATCCTTTAGGGCGTGCAAGTCACTTGCATGACCATGAGGCATCGCGCAAGTGGACTTGTGTGACAGTTATGGAACTTGCGCGGCACATGTTCTTTTGAATATTTGTTTATGCCTTTGTCGATTTTTGATGTTTTCTTCAAAGGATGAATCAATTTGTGCTAAGTCATTTCCCTTTACATTCTTTTTAGACAATGTGACAAAAAAAGAGCGTCAACAAAAATCCCTCATTAGAGTTGGATCTGAAAGAAATGAGGATGTGACTCTGAGGAAAAGAAGAAAACATGGGTCTTTGTGGTTATTGTCAGTTTAAATTCATGCATGTCAGACATAAAAAGGCTAATTTTTAAGGTCGAAATAGCTTTGACCGAATGAATTAGAATTGACTCAATTCTTTGACAATTTATCTGAAAACATATTACCAAACTCAAGTATGAGGGAAAATATGTAAACTATGGCTTAAGAATATTTGAATCTGAGGAATGATATGAAAAGGGCTAAAAAGCATTAGAAGAAGTAGTTTCCCAGAATGAAGTTACTATTATTTAACAAACCCATTAGGGGGTTGAATTATGTAGGTCCACCTAAGGTCATTGGATGCATAGTCAAATAATAGTATCTTTTGGCTGACAAGTCTGTTATGTGGACTATTTATGCAAGGCCGCCTAAGGGCACATGCTTCATAGTTAGGCAAAAGAACTCTCAGAAATTTACCTTTCTACTGCTAAAAGCCAGTGAAAGTTTATGGAGATTCAAAATTTCCAAAGTATAGAGTTTGCTGTATGGAAAGAGGTACTTTAATATGGAGAAGATATTTCCGAACAAGATTATCGAAGAACTGGATGGATATCACTTCTACGAAGGTCTAACCCAAACATAGGGAAGGAGAATATAAACCATAGACTTGAATACTTTTAGATCATGAAAAAGGATATGGGACAAATATGTTAAGGATCGCTATTTTTTTGGATCCCTATATATTGTCATTTAAGACCAATAAGGACAAAAGAGTATTTCTTCCCAAGAATTAAGTTACCATTATTTAACAAACCCGTTAGGGGGTTGAATTATGGAGGTCCACCTAAGGGCATTGGCTGCATTGTCAAATAATAGTATCATTTGGCTGACAAGTCTGTTATGTGGACTGTTTATGCAAGGCCGCCTAAAGACACGTGCTGCATAGTCAGGTAAAAGACCTCTCCAAAATTTGATATTTTTGTGACTAAAAGTCAAGAAAAGGGTTATGAAGATATGAAAATATTTAAGGTTAGGATTATGACACATTAAGATGGGTATTTTCCAATGTATACAAAGATACACAGATTAATGCTAACCATAATCATGTTGTGGCTGGGTTATGAATGGAAATGTTGGACTTCACTATGTATCCCATAAGGATGGGAATCAAGCCATACGTAGTTCTTTAACTACAGTTTAACGTCGTGCGGGACAAAAGGATTAGAGATCTTAGTTTAGGGTCATAAATCTTGGACCATTGTAAGAAATACACAGTGTGTGTTTTCATGGGGACTTTTCAGCCAAGGGACTAGAAGTGGAATTTGGGGTTAGGCACAAAAGACTTGGGGCTATATTCGAGGGACACTCGAATGTTCCTACATATCCCATAAGGATGGGAATCAAGCCCACATAGTTCTAGAAATACCCTCTATACAAATTTGGTTCGTACATGTGAAGGGTGAAAGGGGACTTTAGTACAATGATGGTTTAACCCAAGATAAAAGGTTTGGGCATTGCCATGTATGCACGTAGTCTTTGAAATGAAACATGATTGAAAAATCAATATAAATAATGGTTCCCTCTCAGGTGAGGGTATCAAAGAATATTGTAGTTTATTGTCATACTGGGCAAAAGTGTTGTATAGTTTTAACGTCGTATAACAAGGAAAAAAGTTAACCAATGTAAATATATTGATTCTAAGGGCGGTTTCACAAATCAACATCGTATGAGATTGAGTTGAACCGATGTGAGGAGATTGTTTTTGGTCTTGAACCTTGGGAGGTTGCCTATGTACCCAACCTAGAAGGCAAGGATGAAAGTCTGCATAGTTCAATTAAAGAATGAATTAATAATCAAGTTGTTCTTGGGGACAACGACCTAAAAAATGATGTTGTTGGGACTTACACATGGTTAGTAGCCCAGAGAGAGTGTTATGGTTGAAGTTTTCTCTAAGATCACGTGAGTCATACTCGGTGTGAGAAACACGAGGTAACAACAACCTTAACGATGCACAGTTTACTATCATGTAGGACACATCAAGGAACTATGCAGTTTTATGGTGTTGCAGTTAGGACTATTGGTGCTGCATAGTTTAATGTCATGTAGCAGGGACAAAGTATAGTTTAATGTCATATAGGACGTATTAAAGGATTTTCTGTACAGTTTAGCATCATGTAGTTAGGACAATGGGGACAATACAGTTTAACATCATGTTGGACAAAAGGGACTTCTATATAGTTTAATGTCATATAGCATGGAAGATGAAGGGGGACACAGTTTAACGTCATGTTGGACGTATTAGGGACTTTTTTCACAGTCTAACGTCATGTTCGATGAAAGCGCGAATAGTTTAAAGTCATATGCATGGACCGTGGATGGTGCAGTTTAATGTCATGCTGGACGGAAGGGGGAATGTGCAGTTTAATGTCATGTAGTGAGGAAAAATTAGGGAAATTTTTTTTCCATAGTTTAATGTTGTGTGGGAAAAAATTAATAAAAATAGTTCAAGGTCATATGTATGGACCCTGGATGATGCAGTTTAATGCCTTGCTGGATGGTGGTGCAGTTTAAGGTCATACTGGACCATGGTGCAGTTTAAGGTCATACCGGACCATGGTGCAGTTTAAGGTCATACCAGACCATGGTGCATTTTAAGGTCATACTGGACCATGGTTCAGTTTAAGGTCATACCGAACCATGGTGCAATTTAAGGTCATACCGGAACATGGTGCAATTTAAGGTCATACCGGATCATGGTGCAGTTTAAGGTCATACCGGACCATTATAATATATTTTGTGTTTATACAAAATACTTCTTCAAAAATCTGGCATTGGTTAGAGTAGTGATGAGTTCTCCATCCATTGAGATTAAAGAATAAGCTCCATTGGAGTAGACCCTATGTATTGAGTAAGTTCCTTCCCATTTTGGCTCAAGCTTGGGAGGTTTCTTTCCTGGTATCATTGGAGTTCTGAGAACTAATACCAATTCTCCCTGAGTGAATGAACGAAGATGAACTTTTTTGTTAAAAGCTCGTGCTATTCGATTCTGATAGACTTCCAAGTGGTGAAAAGTGTACAATCTTTTCTCATATAACCGTTCCAATTCATTCAATCGCTTTTGAGATTGTTCATCTATAGATGATTGATCACAAATGGAAACTCTGAGCGAGGGTAGTTGAACTTCAATTGGAAATACTGCTTCCATTACATATACCAATGAATATGGAGTTGACCACGTTGCAGTGAGGGTGGTAGTCCGATAAGCCCATAAAGCATAAAAGAGTTTATCAGACCATGAATTATTATCTTTATCCACCATCTTTTGTAGTATATTTGAAAGAGTCTTGTTGAAGGCCTCTATCTGACCATTGGCCACTGCATGATACCGAGATGAATGTTGGATTTGTTGTTGTATTCTTGATAAAATTTCTTCACCTCAGATGAATAGAAGTTAGTGCCATTCTTGGTCAATATGGTATGAGGGACACCAAATCTGGTAATGATGTTAGACTTGATGAAGCTAACAATGCATTTAGAACTGATTTCCTTGAGAGTTATTGCCTCTGCCCATTTGGAAAAGAAGTCAGTAGCAGTAAGAATGTACTTAAACTGATTGGTCGTAGCCGAAGGGTAAGGTCTCACCACATCCATTCCCCATGTGGAAAATGGCCATGAGTATTTAGCTATATGAAGGAACTCTGGAGGTTGATGAATGAAGTTGGCATGTACTTGGCATGAATGACACTTCTTTGTGAAATCAAAAAATACTGTATCATTGAAGGCCAAAAGTATCCAAGCCTTCAAATCTGATCAGACAGTCTATGTCCAGACTAGTGGGCACCACAGAATCCTGCATGCACTTCTTTCATGACATCCATTGTATCTTCACCGTCAATGCATATGAAGAGAACTCCATCAAAATCACATTTGTAGAGAATTTTCTCTAGGTGATCTGGGATATCATAAAGAGTAAAATTGACCACACGTCTCCAAATTTGTTCTTTCTCGGCTCTATCAGGTGGAAGTGTTCCATCTTGAAGGTATTCCCTGATAGGTGACATCTATCCTGTAGTATGACCATACGGTTCAGGAATGAGACTAATTTCATTAATTTCCTCTATTCTGATTCGAACATAAGGTGAAATTGCACGACAGTGGGCAATACTGATAGTTGTCTCATCCTGATTTGGATCTGCCAGAGCTGTGGCTATATTAGCCAGTGCAACAGCTTGAGCATTTTGTGATATTGGGACATAAGAAAATGTCGGTTCTGAAGGGAATTCCTCCATTAACTCTCTGACGTAATCATTCAAAGGGATTAGTTCTTCTTTTCTGATGGCATAATCCCCATTGAATTGTTTGATTACCAGGTCTGAATCACCTTTCACCTTTAAGTGATTCACTTGTGCTTGAAGCACTAATTCCAAGCTTGTGAGGAGAGCTTGGTATCCTGCTTCATTATTGGTACCACATTCCCACAATAAGAAGGAATAAGGTAATACTGCCTTTTCTGGAGAAATGAGCACAATTCCTAATCCAACTTTGTTGAATTTAGGATTTTCCATTTTCCTCCCTGTTGGACTTCTGGAAGCACCATCAAAATACATTTCCCATGCCTGAGGAATTTCTTGAATAGAGAAGACTTCCTCATCAAGGAGTTCAATATCTGAAGATGTGTATTCCACTGAAGGGTGTTCAGCTAGGAAATCAGCCAGAGCTTGGCCCTTTATCGCCTTTTGAGACACATACTGAATGTCAAATTACTGCAAAATAACTGCCCACCTTTCCAGATGTCCTGTATGCATTGGATGACTAATGATGAATTTGAGCGTGTTATTTCGAGATACCAATTGGACCTCGTGATGTTGCAGGTAGTGTCTCAACTTCTGAACAGCGAAGATTAATGCCAGGAAGCACTTCTCAATACTTGAATATCGGGTTTCTACTTCAAGTATAGTTCAACTGAGATAGTAGAGGCTGTTTTCATTCCCATCATCATTATTTTGAGCATGAAAGGAACCCAATGATCGCTCTAGAGCTGTCACGTAGAGGATAAGTGGTCTTCCTTCAACAGGTGGAATGAGTACCGGTGGAATCAAGAGGTATATCTTGAGAATATCAAATGCTTCGGGACATTCTTCAGTCCACTAGTAAGTGACTCCCTTCTTCATCAATTTGGTGAAGGGTAAACTTTTTCCTGCCAAATTGGTGATGAAACGCCGAATATAGGCTAAGTTTCCTTGACGTCCTCTTAATTGTTTCAAATTTTGAGGAGGTGACATACCAAGGATTGACTTGGTCTTCTCAGGATCGACTTCAATACCATGATGGTGTACAAAAAAGCCGAGAAATTTTCCTAAGGTTACACAAAATCACATTTTAAGGGGTTCATCTTCAAATTATGTTGTCAAATCTTGCAGAATATGACTTCCAAATAAGCCAAGTGATTAGAAAGTTGTTTGGATTTAACCACCAAATCATCTACATAGCATTCAACAAACTTCCCTAAGAAGGGTTTGAAGATACGATGCATGGAATGCTGATATGTTTCACCTGCATTCTTTAATCCAAAGGGAATTACCGAGTAGCAAAACACACCCTGAGGGGATCTGAAGGCTGTAGAATCCTCATATTCTGGGGCCATTCGGATCTGATTATATCCGGAATATCCATCGATGAAAGAAAAGTTCTTCATAGCCAGCTGTTGCATCAATTAAAAGTTCTGTAATTGAAACTGGGAAATCATCTTTAGGACAATGCTGATTAAGATCTCTGAAATCGATGCAAACTCTAATTTGTCCATTCTTGTTCTTTATAGGGACAATATTAGCCAACAACTTGGGATATTGAACTTCTCTAACGAAGTTAGATTTGATAAGATTATCCACTTCAGCTTCAATTTTGGAGGCATAATTTTGGTGTGTTCTTCTTGCAGCTTGCTTAAATCCTCGATTTTCTTCTGGTAAACCCAAATGATGAGTAGCAACATCACGATCAAGCCCGGGCATCTCTTTATAGTTCCAAGCAAATATGTATCAATTTTTCTTTAAAAAAAATATACATCTCTTGTTCTTCAAGAGTCAGGGCCACACTGATTAAAGTGGGGAGTGGATCTTCTTTTGTACCCTGATTTATTTCTCTGAGTTCATCCATGGTGGTAAAGATACCCTCTTCAAATGCTGGAGGGGAAACTATGATATCTTCCTCTCCTTCTTCATCATGTGTTATTTCTTCTATTTCTACTTGAATAGTGGATGATGAAGCAGAATTTTCATGATCATAAGAGATGTCAAAATTTTTACATCTTGAAGAAGAAGCTTCCATTCCTGACCCAATTGATGATGAAGGGTCTTCTTTGGGTAATAAAGAGGAGATGATGGATTGAGAATCGACATCACTGTTCACCTCCGATGTTGCTATAACTTCTTTTGGCCTAATTGGAGAAGTATAGACTTGTTGGATTTCAGCAGATGAAATGAAGATGTCACCATTTGTGCTTTCATCACTGCTTGGTGGGTTACCAATTTCTCCCATGTTGTCTGGCTCGATTTCCATAATTGACATTATGGATATTTCCATAAGAGTATTTTGATTTGGGTCTATCTTGTCAATTTGACTGATTGGTAACACATAATCAGTACTCACATGTGTAAATGCATTTACTGGAATCTTCTCCAAACCATATGGAGCATTAACTTTGGTAATCTTCTTTGTTGTGGATTTCTCCCTTCCCTTCATGTGATAGAATTCTGCCTCAATGTATTGAGACTCACAGGTCTGGAACGAGGCCTTATCACCATACAATGTCCCAACTTGACCATCGAAACAATATTTGAGAAATTTATGGTATGATGAAGGGATAGCCGCATGTTGATGTAGCCAGGGTCTTCCAAGCAGGATGTTGAAAGCTGAGTCTTGATCAACAAACATGAAATACGAATTGGATACCAGATCTCCAAACTGAGTTTTGAGTGTAACTTCGACCAGTGGTTCTTGTTAATTTTTATCATATCCTTGTAACATCATGGTATAAGGAGATAAATCAGATTCCATGAGGCCCAATCGATGAAGTGTACGAATGGGCATGAGGTTGAGTCCTGAACCATTGTCAATGAAAGCTCTTCGGACGTCTACACCATTGACCTTGCCAGATAAGTACAAAGGTCTAATATTCCCATGCACAACATCATCTTCATCTTCATCAGTAAAAGATATTATTGCATGACATTATGCAGGATTATTCTCTATGTGATAGACTTCAGCTGCAGCAATTTCAGTTTCAAACTCTTGAGGACTTGACAAAGCCTCGATGAGTGCTTCCCGAAGATCTTTTGAAAGATTCAAAGAATCCAGAATTGATAACTTGGCTGGTACTTGGCCCAAGTGTTTCATAATATTATAATTTTGATTCAGAGGTCTGCGTTTCCCAACAGGAATATGTGGTTTAGCAGGTAACTTGGAAGCAGATGCTTTGGAAGTTGATGTATCTTGTATTGGGATAGGAGTTGGAAATATTCCTAGTTTTGGAAGATTAGACCGATTAGATCCATTTAATTGCTGAGAGGAAGAAGATGGAACCTTCAACCGGTCTTCCAAAATAACTGTTCCAGGACTGAATTTGCTATTGGTAGAAGAACTTTCTTGTTCTTGCTGAGCTTGCTGAAGGGATCTACCATGAGTTTCTGCTGCGTACACAGTTCTAGTAGGGGTAGAATTGGAATAGTGGCTTCTGAAAGATCCACATATTCCCCTGTATCCTGAGCCTCTAGAACTTCCTCTAATTCCCCTGTTTGATATAGGGAATTCAGGCTCATCGAAATCGAAACTGCGACTGACATATGGATCTGTTAATTGAATCATATTAACAGAACCAAAGATTAACTCTTCGTCTGATGAAGACTCCGCCTGATTAGCCTGTTTGGCCTGTGCCGTTTGGTGGGGCAGTGCCTGTGGCTTTGAAGTAGATGGCATGAAGTCTTCTAGAGTCAAAGACAACTTAGGCTTTGACACATACTCATCTTCTTCTAATTCTTTTTCTTTCTTTGAATCATGCCGTTTCTTTAAGGACTTTCCCTCTGATGAAGAGGGTTTTGGCGCAACATTCATGGAATAAGACACAATCAGTTTCTTTAATTGTGTTCACAAAATAGCACGAGTTCAGTTGATTGTCTTCCTGACCATCCAATCATCATACTTTTGTGCATTTTTTCTTTTGACTTCTTGCCATTCGCCTTCCTCCTCTGGAACTTTAGCAGTAACACATGCTACCTGAGCTAAAGAACCTTTCAGTTTGACTTTTCCCGAGTCGATCATCTTTTGCAGGAGGTATTTGAAGACAAAACACTCCTGGATGGGATGGCCCAACATTTTGATGAAAAGGGAAATAATTGGGATGGTCTTCATCTCCTTCCTTGTTTGACCTCTTAGGTCTTGGAAATTGAACCAAATTATTTTCCAGAGCCGAAATAAAGTAACCAAGAACCTTTTAATTTTAGAAAGAGTATGTTTTTCTCTTCATATCCTCAAATTGTTTTCATCTTTGATCTCTTTGATCATCTGGATGAAACAACATTTGTTGTTGGGGCTCAAGAGGTGGAGCCCTTCGAGAAGATGAAGGTTTTGAAGTAGAAATAGGTACAAGTGCTTGTTTAAGCATAACTGTAGTAGTTTCTACTTTACCCATTCTCCTTCCTGGAGCTTATGGAATTACACAAGATTTAGCCTTATCCTGTATAATGAAATCTTCAATCTGCTGAGCGATTGAAGTAAGGTCTCGAAACACTTCTGTATATTTCATAGGGATCAATGGCGTGCATAATTATTCATGCAGATTTGCCACACATATTGGCAAGAATTCCTCTTGAGGTAGTGCTAAGCTTAAGGAATATGTTAATCCCTTCTAGTGAGCAATGAAATCTGAGACCCTTTCATTCTCTCTTTGCTTATAGTTTGTAAGATCGAAAACTGTTGTCTTTGAAAAAGTTGAGCTGAACTGAAGAAGGAATTTTTGGCGAAGATCCTCCCATACGGTAATTGACCGGGATTGCAAGCTTTTATACCCGACAAAGGCTGGTCATTGCAAGGTCCGTACAAAGCATATGAGTTTTACTGCTTCTTGCTACTCTGGAGTTCCCATCATAGGATCACAACAAGACACGTAATGTGTCAAATGCTGTTGAGGGTCTCCTGATCCATTGAAAATAAGGAATACAAGGTTTCCAAAACTGGATGGAGGAGAGATTGAATCTACCCATTCAGAGTAAACTTTCTTTTTTGGTTGAACCTGCACACGTTTCCCTTCCATAGTTTCTAACCGAGTTGTTAATGACTCAATGGTAGTTATTAACTTTTGAGAAACATCTGGTTGAACTTGGACTTGGGTAGGTGCAATGACTGGAGTTTGGATAGATGTGGTAGTTGGTGCTGCAATTGATGGTAGCACTACCAACTATTGTTGCACTTAACCCGTAGGATTAGAACTGTGAGGGTGTACTGATAAAGGAGGATATTCTTGATCCATCTTAGTAGCTGCAACAAATTCCCTTGGCTGACTGACTCGAGCACGCTTAAGAATAAGACTACCCTGAAGTAGTTCTACATTCAACCTCCTTAATTCCTTCATTTCTTCCTCCTGTTGTGCAAACCTTTGCTCTAGTGAGAGTGATTGGCCTTCTCTAGAGGAAGGATATGTAACTTGATTCTTTCCCCTCCCTTTGTTGGATCCTTTTCGGAGAGGGGGAAGTGGGTTACTCGAAGGATTACCTAGGTTCTGAGTAATCCTTTTATTTCATATACGCACACCTTCTTCATTTGTGTCGGTGCGTACATCTTCTTGAGCAGGAACCTCTTCATCTGAGTCCCCTGAGTGAGCCTCATCTGGTGGATCAACAACAACGACATTGATGACATTGATTGATGCATAACACATCACATCCCTTCTATAAAAATTTCTATGATATTGTCTTCTTCCATGTCTTTGATGATACATTGCCTTTTGTTGATTCAATCCCTCAGGAACTTCTTGACAAACTGTAATTTGGAGGGAATCTCCTGATAATTTGTCTCTTCGTTCCTCTTGAGGATTCTTCCCAAATCCAGAAAAGACCGAATTTCTTTGAGGAGGGGATTGATGATTTGAAAACGTCCCCAGTCCGGTGGACTGGGGCTGTTCCCGCTCAACTCCTCGAATCCTATTTGTTGATTCCGAGGGTTTGTTTAAAAGATTCCCCAGTCTGGAAAGCTGGGGTGGATCTTGACATGCTATTTATGAGACTTTCTTAAAAGCTCTCCTGATCTTTCGAACCTTAGTCTGAAAATTAGCTGGATGCATTAACCTGTATCCACTTTTATCACCTGGTTCAAAAGACCGTTGGATGATTTCCGACACTTCTGTCACTTGATGATGTGCTTGCTTCATATGAGAGGCCTATTCAATATTCTTGTTTTCTTGATGCAGGAGTAATTCAACAACTTGTTCTCTGTATTCTTGATTTTGAGAGGAACTAGTTGAAGCCTGTTCTTGGGCAAGCTTTTGATTACAAACAAATCCCATTGATTTTGGCCGGCCATGGGAAATAACATTGCATGAGACCATTTTCGGTAGGCTTTGCTGACTGGAGAGAACAGTGAAATGTAGTGCTCCATGAACACCCCATCCTCTGACATGAATACCAGATGGGGCATTGGCAATTAACTGACGCAATCTTCTTAGTGTGCCAATGCATGAACGTTGAAGGGATCTCTGCCGCTTTTCAGCTTTCGGATATCGAGAGACTGATAGAGATTCCAAATCAATCTGACGTTGTAACCCTTCTATTATATTAAGATGATTTTCATATTCATCATAAGATAATACGTTCTTCTTCAACTGACAAAGAGTTTTCCATATGTTGAGACGAATATCATGGATTCCATCTTCTGTCAACATCTTTGGAATGTCATACTGAGAGTCATCCAGAGGTCAAAACATGACTGGTACTTAACCTTTTTCTAGTGGTTTTCTCATGTTCAGCATTTCCTCTTTATCATTAAATGAAGATTATTCAACCTAATTAGACCAAAGCTGGTGCTTCCTTGTTACTTCATTGGATTCAACAAGATTGGTAGAGAGATCACTGATTAAACTAGAAGATGCATAACTTAGGGGTGGTTCGGAGAATGACCTACACCCTGGGCTATCTTCTGATTGAGAAAGTATTTCACCTGCTTGCAATTAAGCATCAGACATGACTGGTTTCGCATTTGAAAGTGCCTCAAGATAAGAGGGATTTCTCAGCACTACATTGTCCACTGGAGCATTTTCCGGGAAATGTGCATCACTACTGCGGAGAGGAATTTTGCAGCAAAATTCATCATCATGGGGAGGACCACCATAATGGGTTACAACCAAAGATAAGATCTCTTGCTCCTTGGTCTTCTGACCAAACAGAGGGTTCCTGTGGCTCTCATCTGAAGATGAAACTTCAAGATCGATCGAATTTTCATAAAGCAAGCCTTCATGAGGAAGTGTCTGTTGAAGACCTTTGGAAGTAATGTTCCCACTATTGGGAAATGAGGGAGTAGAATCTTGAATTCAAACAGATAACTGTCTGAGGGCTTTAAGAACTCCAGCATCGAGCAAGGACTTATTACAGATTGGCTCTTGATCTCTTGACTGTGCTGGGCATGTCTTTTTCTTAGACTCCTTCTTACTCGCCTTGTAAACCACTTGTTGATGAAAGTGGCTGCTCTGAGCAGGTGTATGTGCCTGATCAGGAAAGATGGCTAGGTTAGGCTGATGATCTCCACTCAAATCAGGTGTATGTGCCTGACTTGGTTGTCCGTACGATATGGGGGAGTATGCCTCACAACCCTCTTGGACTGGAACAAATGTGCGTGTCTATTCCGAAGTGAACTGTTGATGTGTCACTCCACTAGTAGGGATAGATTTATGTGTCTTTCCCTGAGATGTTGCTGAAGCTGTTATAATATCCTGGCAAGCGTCCAGAATATGAGTAGGGATTTTCTTCTGCTCTTTCAACATTGATAAAATATGCTTGGTGACTTCAGCTGCTGGAACGGGGATATACATTCATTCCGTGCTTGGAGTAGGTGTATATACCTGCTCCTGTCCTCCTTTTTTGGTCAGTGAATCCTGACAATACTCAAGTGTGGGGGTAGAGAGTTGAGTCTGCCTCCTGTTTGTCACTAGAGCTTTCCGACTGACTTCTCCATGTGCTACCAAGTGAGACTGTTGGTAGGCTTGATTAATACTAGCTGGTGTATGTGCCTGCTGATTACACTTCATCGAACATGGTTGACGAGCTCCATCATATGTAGTCAGATGAGCCTGCTGACTAGATGATGATGTATAAACTGGTGTATGTTCCTGCCTATAGTACTCCATTGAAATTTCCTGGTGGGATTGACGTGGTGTTTCCAGACGAGTCTGCTGGACAACGGAATTAAAACGGGCAGGTGTATGCGTCCGCTCGTTGCTTGCCACCAAGTTAGGTTGGTGGACTTCTCCGAAGATGGAAGAGATGAGAATCTGCTCACTGTTGACCAGATTCCACCTCTGGAGGTTCGTCTTGCCTGCTCGGGTTCGAGGAACCTGAGCTGAATGCCTGGAGTCGGTACCCTTATCATGTTGAGGGCATACTGCCACACGAGTCTGGCGGCGATTATTGATAGGAGCCCTCAGGAAGGACTCATGCTTCTTTGAATTAAGGCCCTAAGGGACCTGCTCATTCACCTCCCCAGAATATGGGAGTGAATGGTGATTGCGTTCCTGGGATAATGACCCGAAACGGTTTTAGACGGTGGTTATAACCGCCTGCTTCTTAATCGCTTGTCATCATTGTTCGTACGACCGGTGTGAGTTGTTCACTTGGAGGGCTTGTCGGGAAGCCTCCAGAGTTGGGATGATACCATATTGATGGTACACCTTAACCAGCGCATTTGATACCCAGCGTTCAAGACGCTGAGTAGGTGATGTCATCCTTAGAGTGGATGACGATCCAGCAGGAGCAGCAGTAGTGGAATTTACAGCAGCAGTATTCACAGGTGTGAACTTGAGAGCAGCCATTCTGGAAATGTAGAAGATCTTAAAAAAAAGTGCCTATTTGATATGACAGACGTAATCAAGATAAATTCAGCCACTACATATTTTGGATGAGCACATATTTCAATTATTGTTTTTGTTGGCCCTCTCATTGAGTTTTAAATAGGGGCATAAAAAATAGGTAAAACATCATTTTAACTTGGTTAAGGATTCACGTCGAGTTAACCATTTTTTGTTTCCCTCGGAATTTGGGGATGACCTCCTTGATTGAATGTTCAAACATTCCAATCGGTTTCTAACGGGTTTGTTTGTTGAACCGGAAACATCCGATGATTCCACATCCATTTGGACCTACTTTCCAAAGGTAGATTCTCACTAGTTTGTGGACTGATGAGGCTTAGGAATTTGCATTGGTCGACAGGATGGGAGGTCGGACTCATCACACCTTTTTGAGGGGAATTATTGTTTACTCAGGGACTCTCTTTATAGATTTAAGTTATGTTCATGAATCCTTATTACATTACCAAGTATAAAATGATCTTTCCTTTAGTTTGACAATCAATGATTGATAAATAAGAAATTCATAGAATCTTTTATATGTATTCGAGGCTCTTCATCAACGAATAATCATATGTATTTGTTAGAGATTCTTAGTTGATGGTATCCTTAAAATATATAAAATTCTCATGGTCATTATGATGACCATACTGGTTTTAAAGCCACTCAGTGGGGCACTTGAAGTTTATTATCATTCATAAGGACATGAATTATTTCAAAATTGGGATTGTACCTGTTGATGGGCTACATACATATCCTTTGTTTTGGAAAAGTAATCAGAACCCACGTAGTTCAAATAAGGGAGTATGATGCTTATGCATGATTGATGGCTCAAATAAAGAATTCACGATTACTTTTACACTCTAAGCTCACGCGAGTCATGCTCGGTGTGAGAAACAAGAGGTATTGGTAAAAATCAGACAATTGTGCCATGAAAGATGCAATCATAAGAAATAATGTGGGGCTTATGTATGTATGACTTCCCAGATAAATGAAGAGTAGGATTCACTTCAGGGAAGAAATCCAGGAACAGGGTCCATAAAGGTATATGTGCTTCATGGAGATTTTAATACTCTAACTTGGGGTTTTCCCCTGAAAAGGGGGACCAAATTAGGAGAGGACTTATGATTGGGTTTTACTCCTGAGAAGGAATCCCAGATCAAAGGTAAATTAGGACTATTTAAGAGAAATTAAGACTGGGGCTTACTCCTGAGAAGGAGGCCCAAGTTAAGGGACATGAAAAAATAAGGGACTTGGGGCTTACTCCTAAGGAGGATGCCCATATTTAAGAATTATGACTGGGGCTTATTCCTGAAAAGGAGGCCCAAATTAAGAATTATGACTGGGGATTATTCCTGAAAAGGAGGCCCAGGTTAAGAATTATGACTGGGGCTTATTCCTGAAAAGGAGGCCCAGGTTAATGAGTTCTCTCATCTTAAAGGATGAGGTTGAATTAATGAAATTTCAATCTTTAGTGACATAAAGATGTGTAAATCACTAGGTTTTGAGAGATATTCCACAAAATTACTTTGAGATAAGAAAGTCAAATCCAGAAATCATGCCATAAATGGCTTTGATGAGTGTGTTGAAGACTGGATATTTGAATAGGAGAGGTGGAATGGCATAAGAGGGGTGAAATGGGAAAGAAGGGCACCCAAAAAGGCAGGGGGCACACAAGTCCTGGCAGGCGTGCAAGTACTGCATGGGCACGCAAGTCCTGGTCACGCAGGTATGCCTACGCGACACATGGGTACTTGCGCGTTTGTAAGCCAGCATGGTAATACTTGGGCGATCCTTGACCAATGCCTTTATCATTATCATGAGGTATTTCCAGAAGAGAGGCGCATAAGTTTTGGTGAGGAAGTAGGGAGGCACGCAAGTATGTTTATTTTCCTTAAGGGTAAAACACCTTAGGCACGCAAGTGTTAGTTAATTCTAACACTTAGACCTTACTCCTCTTGTTTAGACCTTCCATTCTAGGTATAGAATTACATTAGAAGTGTTCAGAAGACTTGAAAAAGTGACTTGGGCGTTCAGAGCTCTAAATCTGAATTCTGGAAAAATTCCTCCTCAAATGGGGGGCCCACCAGGGGTATTTATAGGCTGGAGAAGACCCCGGGTGGTTATCCTTTAGGGCGCGCAAGTCACTTGAGCGACCATGAGGCGTCGCGCAAGTGGACTTGCGCGACAGTTATGGAACTTGCGCGGCACATTTGCTTTTAAAGCTTTGTTCATGCCTTTGTCGATTTTTGATGTTTTCTTTAAAGGATAAATCAATTTGTGCTAAGTCATTTCCCTTTACATTATTTTTAGACAATGTGACAAAAAAAGAGCGTCAACAATCTATGTTCCATAAAACTCTAGGATTCAACCCTTGACACCCATGAACTCTAAAAATGCAGCAAGAGATAAATAAAAATAAAAATTAAACTAACTATTGAACCAAATTGTGTAAAAAAATGAACTATGATATATTTTATTAAAATAAATATTTCAATGTAATATAGAATAAATTATGAGAATAAAATATGAGACATAATTAAGAAAAATAAAAAAGGAGTAGAACAACATGTAAATAAAAATACCATGAGAAATAATAACTATCATCATGGTTTTCATTGAAGATCACACCTCAAATTATAACTACGTAAAGAAGGAAAAACATTTGAAATGTAAAATATATTTTGAGAAAAAATTAAATTAATAGAATGAATTATTTTTATAATTTATCTAAGGTTATTTATAAGAGTTCAATATAACCATTATATATATGTAATTGGATATATGGTTGTTTTATATACTAGTATCAAATAGGTACATTAAATTTGACTAATTTTTAGTAAAAAATAAAAATTAAAATAATTTTTAAATAATAAATAATTCCATATTGTAATAAAATTTATTAATAAACATTTTTTATTTTAAATATGTATTTTTAGTCACATATTATTAGTATTAATAAAAAAATGATTTTATGTGTTTTTGTAATGACTAAGTCTTAAATATCCCATAATTATAGAATTTATAGAAAATGTTACATAAATTACATACCCATGACCCTTTAGGTTTATTTTGGTAGAGATTTAGGAAAATCCATTACAAAATAAAACTTGTACTTTTCCCTAAGTGTACATTTTTTCCATAATAATAGGTTATTTAACATTATTATTAATCCTAGTATATCCTTAAATAATTTTTTGTATTATTATTGGTTCTCTAAGGAAACGGATAAAAAATAATGGGGTGATATTTCATTATTAGTAATGGAAAATGTACATCAGAAGCTATCATAGAATAAACATGACATGAATAATATGACAAGAATAAAAAATAATAAAATAATTCTATAAACTAATTACATGAGAATGAAATATATCCATGGATAACTTATCAATATAAATAATCACATGGAAAATAATATATGATTTCATAGTGATGGAATGCATAATTCCATACAACCAATTCAAACCGTTAAGGCCTTGACCAAGATGTTATAAATTAATGGGAATACATACACCAAATACCCAAACCAGTTTGTCTCATGAGAATCACCAACTCATCGAGGGGATATGTAATGTTAAGAATAACCAATCATTAAATAATTAAACTCCATTAATCATATTAATGGAATAAATAACTAATACAATACATAATCATCATACCTTAGAAATAAATAATAATTTATCATGACCCGACCCCTGGGCCCCCTCCTAGACTGGTGATAAGCCAAGAGTGAAACCCCAAGCTTGCCTCCAACAACCCTGGGCCTAGATATTAGTAATTAGTAGGCATACCACACATATGAGAGGCCTTAACTTAATGAACATGTACACACACACACATAAAAACCTCCAAGTACATCACAACCATACAGGATAAATAAAATTGTACTAACTCATGAGAAAACAATGCATGTAATAACCTATAAGAATAATCAGAGTGAAACAACACAAATATAACCACAGTAATAAAGGGGAAAATATGAACCCAAATAGAAATAAATGGACTCTCAACCTATTTAAAGATGAGTAGGATTAGTAAACAATGAAACTGAATGCCACCTATATCACTGTCACCTAGAGCCACTGAGCTCCACTAATGCTTGACCTAGCAAGGTAACTATTTAACTTCTTGTCATCTACATAAGACACGACACATTTAGGAAATGACCATGAAGATGTGATTATATACATACCTAATCACGATAACCCATAAAAATAAAAGGGAAGCAATAGAAATAAACATCCAGCTTAACCCAAAAGAAGGGAGAAAAAACCCAACAAATAGAAATGATCATAGAGGTAACCGAATGAAGATATGGAGAGAGAGAAAGAGGAATCTCATGATATTCATAGTATTATAAAGATTATGAGGCTATTTTTATCTTTTAGAGTCATCCCTATATTGATTATAGTATTCTAATATAAACCTTACTAGACCTATGGGGGGCCCATAGCTCATTGATGGCATTTCATGAGTGAGGGTGTGTTGACCCCACACAACATGGCCGACCGGGTAGCATATCACGACATGGCCGACCGGGTAGCATATCACGACATTTCTATTAGGGAACACAACGTGTAGGACCACTTGAGGTCCTAGGCATGTACTTACTATGAAAATATCATCTAACTGATTGGAGTTAGATGGGATGTGGTCCCACCACATGGTAAGAATCCTTCAAATTGATATTTATATATAATTTTAATATTTCTATAGTTAATAAATGGAATAATTTTCATGGTAAACACCCATTAAATTAATTTATATAATATACACCATTCACATCATATATAAAATTAGATATATTATTGAGTCAATATTATAAAATATATTGGAATTAATATAGAATGTATCCATGTTATTAAATAACATGGAAATGAATGAGAAAAATAAATTTAGCAGAGTGATGAATAGTGATAGAGAATATAACCACAAGATAGATAATGAATAAGAATGAACCCTTAAGAAAAAATTATGTCATAAAATATCAATCAAAAAAGGAAGAAATAAGGCTATAAATTTATTATAAATTAAGGTAATATGGTATTTTAATATTCAATAACATTAATTTTATAGATATAATAGAAAATATGAAATGGAAGATTAATAAATAAAGATGATGTTGGCTTGAAAAGGAAACCCATACCTCAAGTCCAATATCACAAAGTATATTAAAAAAATTCTTTAATAATAAAATTATATTAATTTTCTAATTTATTTAGAACCATTTTCATGTTAATTTCCTTATTATTACTCCTCTTAATTCATTTAATATAATTTTTTATTCATTTACTAAATTGGTATTGTTCATATATGCCCTTTTTAGGTCATATGGTTCATAATCTTCAAAACTATTTTGGCATAATTATATCTATAGAATATCATTGTAACGTGGTTCCATATGCTCCAATATTTTCAATGTATATTTTTTATGTCATTAAATAATTAAAGGAGTTTAATAATTCATGAAATAGTTACAATTCACTAAATCTTCCTCATTGAGATTGTTCTTTATGGTAAAAATAACTATGATTGTCAAATTTTAATTTCATTATTATGATGAATATTTTAACATTACATAATCATAATCAGGAAATTACTATAATATAAATTTATCATTCAATAATGGAATCAATTTTTTTTGAAAAACATGAAAACATAAGTTTATGAAAACATCACCAATCACTTAGATAGCGTGAAACCACCATAGTGAGTGATAGTTTTAAAAAGAGTTTAAAAGAAGGGAAAATAAACAAATATTTTATTTTTTTAAAAAAATTATATTACAATGAAACTAATTTTTTTATTGTTACTTTTAATTATTACTTATTTTATTTAAATGGGTAAAATAATAATAGAAATCAAAAGAAACAGTTTTTGAAGAACCTATATTTTGATATAATAACGAATTATGGGAAAAAAGTTATGATGAGAAGAAATTGGCAATCTATAATAAATAAGAGATAGAATGAAAAATAATAACATGAAAATAAAATAATTTTAGTATATAAAAATAATGTTTAAATGAGTTTATGGAAAAGGAATATCAAGTAAGAAATGAGATGATAGAATTAAGGAACCATTATTTTGATATAACAATTGGTTATGAAAATGCGTTTGGTGAGAGATAATGGATGATATATAATTGTTGATGGATAAAAAATATTATAATTCCCTGATAATGAAATCATTTTATCAAAATAAGTGTATTTTTGAAATATTTCTAAGGTAAATATTCAAAAATAAAAAAGGAGAAAGAATCATGGAAACCCTTACCTTTCTCTTAGAATCACCACCTTTAGATTTAATCATAATCCATTGAAGAATGAACTTCTAGATAGACCAAATCCCTATAAAAATGTTAAGATATGTTTATATAGGGATTTTGGAGGAATATGTAGAGGAAAAAAATGTTTATTTGTGTTTTGAAAAGGTTATAATGAGTCCCCTTTTATAGGAAAAATTTGATGAAATTTTCACAAATATTTAGTATTTAAGGGCCAAGAGTGTAATTTTAAAATAAAAATGGACTCATAAATGTAAAATTATGATATTATAGACCATTTTACAACCTCAATTGGGTAAATATATTGTTTTATGATTTTATATTAATTTAAAAAATTATATTCTTCATTAAATTACATTTAATTTTATTTATACGTTTATTCTTGTCATTTGACATTAAAAATATGTAGATTACTATGAAATCTAACCTTAAATATTCAAATAATTTCATAAATATCATATTAATACCCAAAAACTATGAAATATTATAATTAATCTAAATATTATCAATTAAAATATTTTGAAATTACCGTCTTTTACTTTTCTCCTACTTGTACAAGCGCTATGTCAAAAATATATAAGGGTTTTCGATAATTATCTTATTATTTAAATTTAAAAATAAGATATAAAAATAAAAATAAATCATTATTCATAAATATCATAATATAGTTTCATTTATAATGTATTTATATTCTCATTATTATCATGAAAGCATATTTAAGATACTATTTTGACTTTTCAAACCTTACACAAGCACTGAGTAAGATTTTTGGTAATTAACCTAGTAAATAGTGTTAAAATTCATAAATATAGAACAAAATAATTTATTATTAATCATATATAGAACTTAAATTTGATCAAGGAATTATCCTTTTCAAATTATGTCACTAACTCATCAATCATTATTTTTTCTAATCCGTGCAACCACTGTGTCAACACTAATAAATTATTTCATATTTATCTTGAAATAAAAATTATTTTATATTAATTAGATAATATTTTTTTTATATTTTTACTATATAATTATATAATAAATTTTTCACAGGTTTTTAATTTTTTCCATATTTATAACACGATGATATCATGAAAGTTACAATATCATGCATGGCTTGCGGTCTCCGATCGATTGATACACCCAAAATGACAATGATAGTACTAGAGCACACAAACTAAGTAGGGGCGATGTTAATTGGAAAGGATTTTAGAGATTATTGATGGCTGGATGATGTTATATGGATCATCTTAGTGAAACTATGAGTGGGGATAACACAAGATAACAGTGTGGTTGGGACCTTCTATCGGTGGAGAGAAAGGAAAAAGGGGGAAGCAACACTGTGGTGTAGTGGGATCCATAGGTGGGTTGTCGATGATGAACACAAGATAAATTATGGGACAAGGTATGATAAATAAAAACGAGGAAGCATAGGTGGGACTTTGGGTAAGATAATGTTGGGACATTATGCCTCTTGATAATGTGTTATACATGTCCTATAATATATATTATAAAGTCTTGATGGATGGGATACCCCTTAGGGGGGGCTATAGCTTTCTCGTCTGGCTTATGGGTGTGAGGTGTGTGTGTTTTATTGTAATTGTACCCCCAATATCTAATATATATTATGTTTAAAATGACAAGACAATGAAAATTTTACTTTTATAATAAAAAACTACCATATCAAAATTTTATAACCATTTTGTGATAATAAAACATTATACATATGAGGAATTTAATTTTAAATAAAATAATAAATATATCATATTGATATTTTCAGGCATTTATTAACCCATTGTAATAATTTTAAATTTTAGGGAGTGTGTTTATACATCATATGTAATGCTCTACACTACCAATCATAACTGTTCCAACGATTGTAACTGAGTAGAGGAGTTGTACCATTATGATGAAATAAAAGTACATATGTTGTGATGAAATATTTACAGTGAAATCTTGGGTGTTACGTTCCATCATAAATAAATTACATCCTCACAATTTTCCATCATTGATAGATAAGTTAGAATAAAATAATTCACACCTTAATTAAAATTAATTTGGTCCTTCCTTTACATTTTGTATATTTTTTCATCTTCATGTTTTAATTCTAAAAAACCAATAAAAAAATGATTATTCCCTTCATGCAATTTTCTTGTATGAATGAGATATAATGGTTGAGATTTTGAAAAATAATAAAAACTATTCCCTGATCCTTGGAAAATTTGAAGAAATGAAAACATATTGGATATATTTTCTTGTAGTCAAGTTGAATATTTTTTGAAGTTTAAAAATTATTTGTACTATATTTTTTGATAATAAAAAAAATTAATTAATATGGAAGGGATAAGAAAGTCGAACAATATTTTATTCATTCTATTTTGATAAATTATCCTGATTTTTTTTGAAAAAATATTATTAAAACATGAAAATAAATATATCATGTTTAATTAACATTAAGACCATATATCTTTTCACCTAATTTTGAAAATTAAAACTATACACCCAAAATTTATCTAAACCATTATAAAATATATTCACTAGGTTATTTCTATTTTTAGTTATCAAATAAAACTAATGAATAAGAAAAGATAATACCCAATATAATATTAATGAAATATTAATATCATGATATACCCACATTTCAAATTTTTAACTTAAATAATGTCACAATTAGTTAAACCTAGGATACACTATATTTTATCATCTAATTTCTCATAATTTAATCCACACAATTAAATAAACCATAAAAAATATTTAAAATTATCTTTAAAAAAAATTCAAAACCCAAAAATCTTTAAAAACTAGTTTACATATTCTCTCAAAAAATCAACCTAACCTTCATTTGAGAAATATTTTAGCATCAAATATTATAAAAAATTTTCCTTAATATTTTCTAAACCCAGAATATATTAATATTTTCCCATCATAACTTGAATATTCATGATTTAAAACGATAATAAAATTATATATGATTCCAAAAATCAGCTCAATATTTATCCCTCAAATAATATCAAAAACTTTGGTATAAAACCACATACTAGTCAATAATTGTCTATAAATACCTTGATAATTTTTTTTTGTAAAAAATAGAAAAATTATTTAAAAAGAACTCTAATAATTTTATCGCAAAATCACTTATCAATCCCTAAGGTTACCTATACTATATAACTTACATTCTCAAAACCAATTAACACTTTACCCTAAATAAACATAATTACCTCAATATCAAATCACATACCAACCCTAATGATTAATCATACCTCAATCACATGTTATTACTAAAAACCTAGTAAATGAATTCCAAAATATCATTAATCACCTTAAAATTAAATCACATTAGATCTGAAAATGGTATATGTGTCTTTGAATTTATGATCAACCATAATATTATTATCCCATGATATCATTTTCAAATCTTAAATTATATTCAACAAATAACACCCTAACATCTAAAGTTGTCTAAAACTTTCTGTTATACCAGTTTTAATTTTCATCCAAGATTAGTTGTACAATTTTGGGGGGGGGGGTAATCGAGCACTAAAATCACACAAAAACTTTTTGATAACATCATTTAAAATATAAAGAACTACCAGATAGAAGAATAAATGATATTAGAGGGATAAACACTTTAGATTTTATATTCATTTGGGGAAAAAATATCATCTAGTCCACTCCACCAATACTCTATCAATGTGCCTAATTATTTTTACTATGTCTTTTATTTTTCATATGAACTACCCAGGTTGAGTGAAAACTACCATCACTTGGTATAATCAATAAAGAAGGAGATTTTATAAGGCTTATATTAGAGGAGATATAATAAAATTCACCCAAACTCATTATAAAGAGTGTGTACTTACAAAGGAGGAGAAAATATTTAGAAAATAATCTTTAGTTAAGGACTATAGTTGCAAACAATAACTGATAATAGAGAAGTATTTCAGGAGAATAAATAATTTATCCATATTAGCTCAAGGAAGAATGTATGAATTCCAAAAGATATTTCTTAAAAGTATAAGAGAATCTAAATTTTATCAAAATTATTCTTTTTGAGTAGAATAGAGCTTATTGAAGTTCAAGTAAAAAATATGATGTATATTAAAAATGATAGCTTGATTTTTTTGATTATATATATATCTTTGATTTTTATTAAACTCATACATCTTTACATGAAACTTCTATCAAGGTCTATAAATGAAATCAATACAGAAAATTTAAACTTATCCAAACCACTTCTTCCTTTATTTTATTGATAAAGAGAATGGAAGTGTAAATAAGATATATTTTTATGATTCATGGAACTTGTAAATTTTAAAGAGGTTTTATATTACTTATTTTCTCAGATCTTACTTTGAATATTTGAAAACAACATTTACTATTCCTTCAAATACTACAATGGAAATAAATAACTTGAGTAGCAGTGACACCTAAGAAAAATAGACTTTGCATATATGAAATCTACTTAGACAATATCAATTATGGTTAAATATATACTCATATATAAAACTATTTATGAGAATGGTTGATGCATTCTATTTAGTGTAACAAAAAATTCCGTGGATCCAAATCTTCCACATAACTGATTTTACATAGCTAAAAGAACCAGGTAGATAAAAATTTCACATATTTAAATACAAACAAATAAATTCATTATGTAGTTGATTTTTTATAGCTGACTTATTGATGTTAGTGATTTTTTTATAACTGACTTATCAATGTAGGAATCTTTTCCTTAAATATGTATCTAATTTTTTTTCATATCTGAACTCATTGCATAGATGATTTTAGATTGGTATATATACTATATAAGAAACTTTATATAGTCTAGCTCAATCATATATGTGAATTCACATATGCAGATTCTCAGATAAGTGACTTTTACATTGTCAACAATTTCCACATAATGTAATATTCCCAAGCACATAAAAACATAATTTTAAGGCCTAATTAACTTCAAAGAATGAAAATATAATTAAAAACATGTCAAGAAACACTTAAGGGGAAATCTATTAGAAATATAGGAAAGGGTTTTGTAATCATAAAAACTTGAGTTACATGATATATGTTGGAAAAATATTAGTAGTCCAATAGTATTTCCCCTTTTTTATGATAAAAAATCCATCAAGAAAAGAATAAAATTTTAATGTTTTTGATAAGAGATAAATATTCAATAGATTATAAAGATTTAAGCATTCTTATTTTTTTAATTTTTTGTATTAATATCCACACCCCGTTTTTATGAGAAAAAAAATGAATACAAGAAAATGGATAAAATACAATAAATATGGAAAAAATATAGAATAATATAATAATATGATACTAAATGTAATAATAACGGTATATTGTCATAGATAATAGAAAAAATATAACAAAAAAATAAAAAGAAAAAAATAGTATCAAAAAAAGGAAGAGGGAAACATGAATTTCATTAATCATCAACAAGTGTATAAAAAATATATGAATTAATTTGGATTAAAAATGAAAAAATAGGATCAAATTTATGTTTTGGTTGAGGTGGAAGTTTCTTGAAGTTAGGAGAGAAGAAAGAGGTAAATGAATGTTCTACAAGAGGAGGAATGATGGCATGGAAAAATTCAACATCAGAATGACTTTCCCCTCAAAAAGTGGTTTTAACATGACTATAGAGTTGCACTAGAGTAGCTAGGATTTTCTATCTGTGTTGTGATTCTACATTGAAGTCATACTTTCTAGAGGTAGTGAACAAGAAAGGTATGGAATTAGAAGTAGGTGAATCTAGGAAATCAACCTCAGCTAACCCCTAATTCTCTTGATAATAAATTGTGGGAGGATCAAAAAATTGTTGTAACTTTTATCAAGAACCTATCTACTAATTAGGTAGTTCATGTACAATAGATATTTTTCCTCAGAAATGGGATAAGTAATCCAAAAAAATGTAAATCCTTTAAATAATATTCTCGTTGTATAATTATAGGATGATATTATATTATTTACATGTTTTTTGAGAAAGCATTATATAAGAGTGGTTTAACACACCTTTTAAATATTCTAACCATGTTTCTAAAAACCCATGAGAAGAGACAAAACCAAGATGGAGAAAACTAGGTTCTAGTATACCAGAATGTTCATGTTAGTTTCTTCTAACCTCCTCCACACATACATGAACATTCAAAAAAGTAGTATCAAAAGATCTAATTTTCTAATCAATGTTAGTAAGACTCTCAATCCACACTTGATCGATATGAAAAACACTATCTAAGATAAGTTGTTGATAAGAGAATGATACATGGATTAAAACTAGAATATGAGAATAATTTATTTATTTCTTAACTCTATAGACCATTATTTCCTTTCCCTCGTTAGAAATTAGTAAACTAGGTTCTTTTTGAGAAGGTAAAAAATAAGATACTTTCTAAGAAATTACTTGAAGGGTTTTCAGCTGAGTGTGGAGAATTTGGAAATTCTTGTTCATTTTCCTATCCAATTTTCTAGCTAATTTTAGATAATCTCAAAAAAAATCATAGGTTTTAGTCACCTTGGATTTAATAGATGGAAGTGACTCCTCAATTTATCTAATAAGGATAACCCGTTGGAGATCAGTGCTGGTACTTATGTAATGAACCATAATTTTCCTTGTAATTTTTTAATTATATGGAAATATTACGAGTCCACGAAAATTGACGGCGCGTGATTCCAAGGCCTGGTGTGCCCATAATGAAATTCTGAACATTTTTTAGGTACATTTAGTAAAAATGTGAGTGGCGTTTTGTAACTTTTGAAATATTGCTCGGAATTGAAATCTGAGGACACTGTTGAACTCGCAGCGCCGATATTCACTTAAAGAGACCATCACCTCGACCATAGTAGGTTGAGGGTGGAATTTAGTTTTCCAGATTTTTGTGGAAGAATTAAAATAATAAAAACAAAACAAAACAACAAATATTATTTTATTTTCTTAAAACCTCCATTTTAAATAATTGGTGGTGTGGACCACCCGAACTCCCCTTTAATGAGAGTTAACCCTTAGAATTCCCCCATTTAATGTGCCAAATTTATTTTAATTAATGTGAAAACTTTAATTGAATTAGTAATCTCAACTAAATTAAAGTTGGATCCTCACCCTTTTGTTTGGGATCATTGGAAAAGGGGTGAGATTGGTAGTACTTGGAAGGAAATACTCTAACGAAGAATAAACCTCTGACGTGGATTACGCTCGTGCCCAGATCAGAAGCATCTTGCGGGAGAAACAAACGTCGACATCACTATCATCATCTTCCTCCTCATGACACCTCCAATGGATGATCGGGGTAGGGATGTGTTTATGATTATTCTTAATTAATTTTCTTTACATTGAATCTTTCACCTCGAGCTGTGTGCTACCGGTCTAACGCGGAGGGTACCAGCCAAACGAACACAGCAAAATCCCTCCGCATCTTCATTGTTGATGCACTCTTCATGGTGGTGGAGGATGATGATCGACGCTGGTAGAGAACAAGGTGGAAACCAGTACTCCGGCTAGCCACAATAGCAGCGGCAGCGCAACTACGCCGCCGGAGGTGGCCGCGGCCCGTCGGCTGTGACAGAGGAGAACGGAGGCCAACATGCTAACCGACCGCATGGAGGTTAGGCGGTGTGCATCCGTGCCACTGGTTGAGCAGGAGGACGTGGACTGTTGGTCATAGTGGAGTAGGGAGGTGGCCGACATCTGACCTACTGCGTGGTGAAGCGGCGACGTGTGTCCGCACTGTCAGAGCAGGTGATCGCAACCGCTTGGCTGCTGTGGAGGTCGGAGGGTGGATGACATCTGGCCGGCTGCGGAAGGCCAGATACATCATCACCCCACTTGGAGGACGACTGGATGGGAATCTGACCAACCGTGTCACACTGAGCAGGACCCCGATGGAGGGTCCCGGGTGTCACGAGGGTGAACCGAATGGTCCAACGGACCGTTCAGGTGACCTGGGGGGGGGGGGGGGGAGCGCCTCCACTCCTGGGTGTCAGCTAGGGAAGACCCCGCCACGATGAACCATCTATCCGAGAAGGCCACACTGCAGTGGGTTGGGCATCCCCCTTCGTGGGCCAGGCCTGCCGCAGCCTAGCCCGTCCGGGTCGGACCGGACCCGGGCCCATCCGGACCCAGTTTCACCTTTTTGGCCATATCTTGGGAACCATGCATCCATTTGGAGAACCGTCTAAGATTCCAGGATCCTTAGATCAAGATAGTACCTTTGGTATACCATACATGAGTTTTGGATAAAGTTTGAGTACAGACAGTTTGGATCGAACCCGTATCCAACCGGGCCCTCAGAACAGAAACACTAATAACTTACAGACTGGGCGTCCAATTGACGTTCCATCAGCCACGTTGGGTCCCTTTTGATGTGACATATCGTTGGGATTCTTCTTCATAGGACTTTGTGGTAGCTTAAGTAATGACCAATGGATTACGGAGCAGAACCTCCCAAAATCAAGCATGCTTAGTGTGGGAACCCTACGACTGGCTGTACTTGAAGAATCTTCAGATCCTATGTGGGTTATCTTCAAATCATGTGTGGGTCATCTTCAGATCTTGTCTGGGTCATCTTAAGATACTATGTGGGTCATCTTTATATCCTGTGTGGTTCAGCGCTTAGTGATCCTGTGTGGTTCAGTGCATATCGATCCTGTGTGGGTCAGCGCTCAGTGATCCTGTGTGAGTCAGCGCATACCGATCCTGTGTGGGTCAGCGCTCAGCGATCCTGTGTGGGTCATCGTATACTGATCCCGTGTGGGTTAGCGCTCAGCGATCCTATGTGGGTCAGCGCATACCAGTCATGTGTGGGTCATCTTCAAAACCTATGTGGGTCATCTTCAGATCCTATGTGGGTTATCTTCGATCCTGTGTGGGTTAACAGCAGAGCCTCTCGATGAAGTAAGATGATCTACCAATAAAAATAATAATCTATACTACTGTACTTAAGATATACTTGGAGTGAGATGAGTCCTTACCTTCATGGTGTACCTTTTTGGTATTCTTCTATGTGGCATTAACTTTTTGGTAATTACCCTTGTGGTGTTACCTTCATGGTATTCTTTCCTTCGTGGAATAGTTGAGCCTTTGGATAAAGAGTTGGTCGTTGTGTTTCTTCAAGAAAGAGATGGGTATACTTGATAACATAGGTATATGTATGGGAATATAACTAAGTAGTGTTGAATTTTTTTTTCATGCCTTGTGGTTTATCCTTTTTGGATTCTGAGAGACCTTAGAGGGTCTTAGGGTCCCTACTGAGTATTGTTATACTCACCCCTACACGGGCTACGCCCACACCTTACCGTGTCTTGTGCAGATGATGGACAATGCTGATCAGGGTCAAGGGTACCAAGACAGGAGGCTACACGGAGGTGGACCTTAGACGAGGCGTACCGCAGAGACGACCGTTTGAGAGCTGTACCTACCCTTCAGGTAGGATTCTTGGCAGGTGTTCGTAGGAGCTATTTTTCAGTTTTAGTTGTACTTTCCAGTTGGGCTTGTATTCTGGCCCTTTACTTACTGTACACACACTTTTTACTATATAGTTTTACTTTGTGCTCGTATCTTGCTGTGTGCTTGGTTGTGTGAGTTTACATGTTATAAAGGAAATGCCTTCCAGGTTTTAGGGATATGACTTTCCGGTGCTAGTCGCCATCCCTTGGCCTATGGAAGGCGGGCTTGGGGTAGTCACGGAACAGACCCCTGGGGACGGGTCATGAAAAATTGGTATAAGAGGATTCAGTTCTACAAAAAAAGTTGGACTCTGATCTTTTAATAGGTAATAGTGTTAAGTGTTATGAGTGTGGTTATCACTTTGGGGAATCCAGTGTTGGTGCGATAGATGACGTATCCATACAACAGGCCCCTGACTTCTGATTTCCGACTCAATGCATGAAAACACTGATTGCGTGTGTGTTTTTGATAAGTTTTCTTTGATATATCTTTGAGTCAGTTCACCAGGTATAACTTAATGATTGTGGAACACCTGTTTCTTTTCAAGATGCCTCCACACAGATAGCCATCCAGGGTTCCAGGTAGAGTACGCAATGAAATCCCACCAAATGATGAGGATTCGGTGTAGGGCCCCCTTTCGGCAGTTGTACCGTCGGGTGGTGTACCAGCAACACCACTACCTGTTAGATAGCTGATGTCACCAGCCCTAGTAGCAGAGGGTGCACACTGCTTGAGCACTTTGAACAAGTTTCAGTTCCAGAGTCCACCAATGTTCCAGGGTGAGATGGATCCACAGGTGGCTGAGGATTGGCTGGAGGATATTATTAGAGTTTTTTGACTGGTAGGGAAACCATCAGATCTCATGGTGTTACTTGCTGCCAGTCTTCTTCAAGCAGAAGCGAGAAGATGGTTGAGCATGGTACTCGATGTTCACGATGAGGTGACTCACATCTGGGCAGATTTAGAGATTCTTTTCAGGGTTTAGTTCATCCCAAAGACTTTACCCTTAGTGTGTATACAAGAGCTTCTCCACATGCTACATGGTAGCATGACCGTGGCTCAGTATTTAGCGAGGTTCACTGACCTCTCACGCTAATCCAATGAAATTATGCGGGAACCTTTCTTCAGGGCCTAGACTTTCGAGTAGGGGCTCAGATAAAATATTAGAGCTTCGATGGGTTCTCTCAGAATCCTGACGTAAGCGGGGGTGTTAGAGCGCGCACTCTTAGTGGAGAGTTTTCTTGATGAGAAGTCATTGGCAGCGAGAACCACCATCAGACGCTATGTAGTAGAGACATCTGCAGCTGGTAGCAGATAGATGACGAAGAGGTCCAAGAGAAACAGAGCTATATGTGGACGAATTCTGGATATAGGGTCGGTTTTTTAGGGCTCTCGAGATAGAGAAGGACCAGCGAGGAGCAGACATTGTTACTTGTGTTGTAGGCAGGGTCACATGGCTCGCGACTGCCTGACCCGCCATACAGATGACCAGTAGATGGTTGAAGAACCACCTGGGCAGAGGTAAAGATTCGATCGAGTTAGTTCACAGGGAGCATGTGGACATGGTAGAAGAGCAGTCCATGTAGCAGGCAGTGGGTGCTGATTTGAGGTTCTACCGCCACCACCACCAGATGGTCCACCCCAACCACATAGAGCAAGTAGACAGTGATGAGCTCAGCTTCAGGCAGTAGAGGCCTATGACCACGACACTCCATATATTATATGAGGTACGATCTGTGTCTACTCCACCTTAGCTGTAGTACTTATAGACATGAGTTCTAGTCACTCATTCATTTCTATGACCCTTGTTTGGAACTTGGAGATACCGGTGGAGCCATTAACTCAATCGTTATGGTTAGAGACTCTTATGGGAGAAGATTAGATGATTACACACTGGTGTTGGAAGTGTGAGCTTACTCTAGGAGGTGAGATCTTCAGCTGGGATATTCTAGTAGCGGCTTCGAGGCCTTACGATGTCATCTTGGGTATGGAATGGTTATCTATAGTCCATGTTCAGATCTACTGTATTAGGCACAAAGTGTGGTGTGTCCACGAGGATGGGACCAGGTTTTCCTTCACCGGCGAGAAGGGAACCTTTGTAGCATAGAATGGACTTACCCGGAGGAGGGTGTAGCTGATCACACATCATTCAGATTGCCTTACCCTTAGAGCGGTCAGTGTTGAGAGTCCGAGCAATCCTGTAGTGGTGGACCAGTACACTGATGTTTTCCCTGATGATGTTTTGGGTCTACCTCCTCGCAGAGAGGTGGACTTTTACATCGACTTGTACCTAGGGACGACATCGATATCTACACCAGCATATCAGATGACTCCCATGGAGCTATGAGAGATATGAGTACATCTGGAGGAATTGTAGAGAAACAGGTTCATTAGGACCAGTGTTTCTCCTTAGGTATCCTTGATTTTGTTCACCATGAAGGCACATGAGATTTTGAGAATCTATGTGGACTATTAGTGCCTGAAACAGGTGACCATGAAGAACAAGTACCCACTCCCAAGGATTGATGATCTCTTTCATCAGATGAAGGGAGCATGGTGGTTTTCGAAGATAGACCTCAGAGCAGGCTATCACCAGCTCTGGGTATGAGACGAGTATGTGCAAAAGACGACTTTCAAATGTCGGTATGGCCATTATGAGTTCTCAGTTATGTCTTTTGGCATGACCAACGCCCAAACAATGTTCATGGGACTCATGAACATGATATTCCATCCATACCTCGATCTCTTTGTGGTTTTCTTCATCGACGACCTCCTGATATACTCATCTATAGAGGATGAGCATGCCTATCATTTATAGATAGTTCTAGACACACTCCGGGAGAACCAACTTTATGGTAAACTCTCAAAGTTCCATTTATAGATATGAGAGGTTCACTTACTGGGACATGTTATCTCGAAGGTCGGAGTTGCTATGGATCATGCGAATATTGAGGTTGTGCTTGCTTGAGCCACCCAAGAGTGTGATGAAATTGCAAAGTTTCATAGGTTTGGTCAGTTACTACCAGAGGTTTGTGCCTGACTTTTCCAGAGTTGTGGCACCCTTATAATCATTGAAAAAGAAGAGGAAACCCTTTGTATAGTCAGAGAGATACCAGCAGAGTTTCCAAGAGCTGATGCAGAGTCTGACGAGTGCCCCCATATTGAGGTTACTAAAGGAGGTCGTTGGGTACGCAGTCTACTGCGATGCATTAGGGACAGGGCTTGGAGGTGTCCTGATTCTGGAGCGAGAAGGGATCGCATATGGTTCTCAATAGTAGAGAAAACATGAGAAGAACTATGCTACCCATGACTTGGAGTTAGTATCAGTGGTCTTCGCCTTGAAGATATGGCGACATTACTTAATGGGTGAACGTTTTACAGTCTACTCGGATCACAAGATTCTCAGGTATATCTTCTCTCAGAAGGACATGAACATGAGACATCAGTGTTGGCTTGAGTTCCTCCAAGACTATGACTTTGAGATAGTCTATACTCCTGGGAAGGGTAACATAGTAGAAGATGTACTCAGTAGGAGATCTGGTATACAGTTGCTGAGTGAGGCGACCGAGCAGCTAGCCGCTTTGCAGATATCCTACGTGGATCGAGATGGAGCAGCTTATCTTCAGTATCTGACACTCACTCCCCCACTCCTTTAGCAAGTCAGAGAGGCACATCATGGGGACACTGACTTTGAGGCTCATCGTTCTTAGATATCCACAGTACAGGCACCTGAAGCATTTTCTAAAGGTGGGGAGCACGTCATCCTCTTCAGAGGACGTCCTATGGTACTGACGGCGCTTCAGGAGGAAGTGTTGAGGGAGTTCCATACATCCCCTCTAGTAGTACATCTAGAAGTGGTGAATATGTACCAGGACCTTCGGATTCAGCACTCGTGGTTTGGAATAAAGAAATCCGAAGCAAAGTTTGTCACTCAGTGCCTCACTTTTCAGCAAGTTAAGGCAGATCATGAGGTTCTAGCGGGCTTAGTTCAGCCACTAGAGGTTCCATAGTGGAAGTGGGATGGAATATCCATGGACTTTGTGATAGGACTTCCATGCACATCTAAGGGGCATGATTCCATCTGGGTGATCGTTAACTGACTCACCAAATCAGCCCACTTCCTACCTATCAGAGATTAGGGATTAGTAGAGGGCTTGGGAAACCTCTACGTTTAGGAGATTGTGCGGCTTCGTGGGGTTCCATCTATGATTGTCTCCGATCACGATGCAAATTTTACTTCCCAAATATGGAAGGGGTTGAAGGAGGAATTCGAGATGTAGCTTCGGTTGAGCACCACCTTCCATCCTCAGACTGATGGTCAGACAGAGCAGACCATTCAGACTCTCGAGAATATACTGCATGCTTGCATCCTTGATTTCGGCCATAGCTGGGAGGATCACTTTCCCTTGGTGGAGTTTTCATACAAAAATAGCTATCACTCCACCATCAGTATGGCACCATTTGAGGCATTGAATGGGTGACCTTGCAGATCACCTCTATGCTGGACTAACCCAGGGGAGTCAGCACTCATGGGACTAGAGATGGTACGAGCTACCACAGAGAAGGTGAAGATCATCCAAGAGTGGATGAAGACTACACAAAGTAGGTATAAGTCCTATGATGATAGGAGAAAGAGACCTCTTGAGATCGAGGATGGTGACCATGTATTTCTACGGGTCTCTCCTCGATGAGGTTTGTAGAGATTTGGTCAGGGCGATAAGTTGTATCCGAGGTTCATTAGACCCTTTCAGGTCCTCTCCAGAGTTGGCAAGGTGGATTACCACTTAGCTCATCCCCCTCAATTGCATCAGGTGCATGATTTTTTCCACGTATCCCAGCCAAGGAGATACGTACATGATCCTTCATACATCATTGACTGGGGTGAGTTGGACATCGATGATGGGGTGACGTTTCTGGAGGTTCTAGTGGAGAATGAGGATCGACAGGAGCAGATCCTTCATGGGTAGTCAATACCTCTGGTGTGCGTTTTTTGGAAGTATGGGAACCTTTAAGAGAGAACATGGGAGTGGGAGGGTCAGATTCTTGCTCAGTACCCCCACTTGTTTCCCTAGTTTGTGCTGTGGCTTTCGGGGATGAAAAGCCCTGAGATGGGGAGAATGTAAAGACCCAAAACTTTCCATGCAATTTTTTTAATTATATGGAAATATTACGAGTACGTGAAAATTGACGACGCGTGATTATGAGGCCCGGTGTGCCCAAAATTTATTTTTGAAAATTTTTTAGGTACGTTCAGTAAATACGTGATTGACATTTGGAACTTTTAAACCGGTGCTCGGAATTGAAATCCGAGGACACTGTTGAACTCACAACACCGATATTTTCTTAAGGAGACCTTCACCTTGATCGCAGTATGTCACCGGTGAAAGTTAGTTTTCCATATTTTCAAGGGAGAGTTAAAAGAATAAAAATAAAATAAAACAACAACTTTTATTTTATTTTCTTGAAACCTCCATTTTAAATACTTGGTGGTGGGGACCACCCAAACTCCCCTTTAATGTGAGTTAAACCATGGAATTCTCCCAATTAATGTGCCAACATTATTTTAATTAATTTTCCAACTTTATTTTAATTAATGTGCCAACTTTAATTGAATTAATAATCTTATCTCAATTAAAGTTTGCTCCTCACCCTTTTGTTTGGGATCGTTGGCCAAGGGGAGAGCATGGGAGAAATCAGAAGGACATCCTCTAATGAAGAATGAACCTCTGACGTGGACAAAGCTCAAGCCTGGATCAGAAGCGTCTTGCAGGAGCAACGAACACCGACGTCACCATCGTCATCTTCCTCCTCACAAAACCTCTAACGGACGATCGACGTAGCGATGTGTTTATGATTATTCTTAATTAATTTTCTTTACGTTGAATCTTTCTCCTTGAGTCGCGTGTTACCAGTCTAACGCGGAGGGTATGGGCCAAATGAACACGACCCAATCACTCCACATCTTCATTGTTGATGAGTTCTTTGTGTTGGAGGAGAACAGTGGCCGACGTCGGCAGGGCACAAGGTGGAGGCTGGTACTCCGGGTCAGCCACGGCCCATCGGACACGACTGAAAAGAACGGTTCCTGGCACGCTATCTAGCCGCATGGAGGGAGGGTGGTACGTGTCTGCGCCACCTGTTGAGCAGGAGGCTGCGGCCCGTCAGTCCCAGCGGAGCAGGGTGGCAGCTAGCTTTCGGCCTGCCACGTGGCGAAGCAGCTACGCATGTCTGCGCCACCAGAGCGGGAGACCACGACCGCTTGGCTGAGGCAGAGGTCGGAGGGAGACCAACATTCAGCCGGCCGCGGAAGACCAGCGGTGCTGTCGCGCCGTTGAGAGGAGGATCATCCGGGAATCCGGTTGATTGTGTCACACCGAGCGGAACCCCACAGTGGGTCTCATATGCTAGCAGGGTGAAATGAACGGTCCAATAGACCATTTGGGTGACCTGGGGTGGGGGGAGCGCCTCCCCTCCCAGGTGTCGGCTAGGGCGGACCCCGCCACGATGGACCATCCATTTGAGCGGGTCGTGCCCAGAGGGCCTCGCCACAGCGGGCCACGCCCAGTGGGTCGGGCCACCCCCATCGCTGGATGGGCCGGACCGTGACCCAGCAGGTTGGGCCCACCGCGGCCCAGCCCATCCGGGTCGGTCTGACCGGGTCGGACCAGACCTGGGCCTATGCATACCCAGTTTCGCCTTTTTATCCATATGTTGAGAACCGTGCATCCGTTTGATGAACTGTCTGCAGCACCAAGATCCTTGGATCGAGACAGCCCTTTTGGTATACTCCACTTTTGTTTTAGATAAAGTTGGAGTACAAAAATTTAGAGACCCATAGCTTGGTGTACATAGAAATTACATTACTTTTGTAGAATACTTAATACATGACAAAAACAGACGCCCAAATACGGTATTAGTTTAGTGTCTTTTGAAACTCAGAACACAATCTTCTAATCATGGTGAAAGATCTTCAACATCTCCCATAAAGATCTTACCCTTTGGTTTTCTTACCTAAAACCTTTCTTTATATCCTGGGGAAAAGGAAACATAAAAAGGGTGATCTCAAATGCTCAGTAAGGGTAAACATGGAGAACATAAAAACAATACATAAACATTTTAATGTAAAAACATGAACATAAAACATAAAAATCTTGAGCAATGACATAAATCTTGGCAGTACATAAGTCATAGATCATAAAGTAACATTAATCATGAAAAATAAAACCTGTAATTGTGGAAAACCATTAAGCACATGATATGATTTCCATAGTATCCAAGACATTGCTTCCAAGACCAACATGGTGGACAAAGTCCCTTACTAAATCGAGTTCACACTCCTCATTCTAGTCCTATATCACTGAACCAGATTAACTTGTCGTTCCAGCCATGTCTATCTAATGAAATATAAATCTTTAACCAATGTATTGGAGGGAGATATCGGTCCCACCCATCTCATAATGAAATCATTCTTACGTGTGCCACAAAATAAACATAATTCATTCATCATAACACAAATAATAAAATGGGTTTCATAATCATCATCTAATAATAACGTAATCCAAATAAAAGAAAGGGATATCATTTCATGTAATTAATATAGACTTTATAATTGAAACATAATCATACTAAATAATGTCATCTTATATGGAAAATAGTTTTGACAAAACACTTGAAAATAATTCTTGAGGAAAACATCCTTTCTTCTTTAAAATCATTTTCTTTTCACAAAATGCCATGGAATTTTAAAAGAAAAAGATTTTTGTTGAAAATAATCATGAAATATTGTAGAGTAAGATTCATGAAAATAAGGTGTTATGAATCCATAAAAATCCATTCATGCTGTATAAGTTAAAAATACATTCTCCTCGTACTTTTGCTGGAAAAGTCAAAAAGTACCTCGTATGGTAAACAAAATAAAGATTCCTTCCATACCTTGTGGTAAAAGTCCTAAAAGGGTAAAAATGAATTTAAACATACATGAAATAATAGTAAACATTTTATGAAAACATTTTGAGAAAACATGGACATGGATGATAAACATAACCCCAATAAATACTTATGAATAAACAATCTCGGATAAGAATGACATTGGAAAAATTATCCCTTACCTTAGGTCCAATTTCTTCCGTACGTGTCCGAAACTCTTGTATAGTGGGTTTAAAAATATTATTAACTTGTAACATAACCATAATAATATTTATTATATCATATATGATTCACTTATGACTTTATATTACCCGTTCTTTTGTAAATTCCATGTTAAAGCAGCGTTTTGGGAAAATCGTTTCATTTATTGTACGTGTTTCGACTTGTTGTTCTTGATATTATTACTATATCCTGATTTAATTAATTCAATAATTTAAAACATGATTTATATATAATATATATTCAGAATATAAATATATATGATAGATCGATAAATGGAAGGAAATACACCGTTCATGGAGATGGTAGACCGTACGTACGCATGAACGCTGTTTTCATTTCCATATTGAATTGAATGGAATTAAGTAAATGAAACATATATGTACATAAAGCCAGTATCATTATTATGTAATATCTTTCATGATTATTTATTATTATATATACTTTATAATCATACTTAAATGGTTAATCATGAAAAATGAATCTCATCGCGTTCGTGGAGATGGTAGTCCGTACGTACGCACAAGCGACAATATAATTCTTTTGATATTAAAATCATATATAATTGGATGGTATATAATATATAAAGAATCATAATAATTTTATATTTATTATTTATATCATTTATACTCATTATTATACCCATAAAAATGATGAAATGTTTGAATAACAAACTATACCACGACGTAGAGACGGTAAGACGTACGTACGCACATGTGGTGACTTTTCATTCATAGGATGGATAAAATAACTAATATGGTTGTAAAATTTTTATAATAATATCACAATATATTGAAGATACTGGAGTTATTATTTTATAATGGAAACAACAAATAAGGATGAAGTGGAAGAAGAATGGAACTTGAAATAGGTGGTGAGATATTTACCTCTTTTTCGGGTTCTTCCTTTTGATTTGATCAAAATGGATCCTTAGGTTGGATTTTTGACTAAAGTAAGTCCTCTAGGATGAAATTAGGACAGTTGAGAGGGTATTTTGGCAGGGTTTGGCCGAGAAACATTTATTTGGAGGTGTGAATTAGAGAGAAGGGGGAGTTCCCTTTTATAAGAGAGGTGAGGGGCACCTTAGAAAAAACTTAAAATATTATTTTATAATAAAGTCATATTCGGTTTATAATGACTCAAAATTGAATTATTTGGAAGCTAAAGTGGGTATGGGATGAAATAATCTCAACCAATAGGTTTTAGATAGGTTTGGGTCACTATATTAACCTCATAATTTATATTTAACTCTTAGTTAAGTTGTTTGACATTTACCATGTCTCTTTGTATTTTTATATTATATCTTTAATAAACTTACTATATACATCCAAGAAAACCCCAAGTGGTTCATTACTTATTATCCTATCATTATATAAGTCTTTTGGCCAAAGATTATATTTTTAAGAATATAATATCAATTAATAATTTAATATTTGTTTAAAAAACTCTTTTATGTCAATTTTGACTCTATTTTGTATTTTGTTTTTGCTAAATTCATAACATCATTATTACTTAGAAAAAAATTCATATAACAAAAACTGACACCAAAAATTAGTATAATTCATAAAAATTCTCAAATTACATTTATTTGGGTATTTATAATATCAATTATGTTAATATTTCATTAATAAGGTAATTACTACATCATCATTGTGTCATAAATAAATTATATTATTTAATGTCTAAAAATTATAAATAAAATACCATTATGTAGGAATTTTTTTTAGTTTTCTAATGAATATTTATAGTCGAATTTATCTTATGTATAACCCTATATTAAAAATGTTTTACTTATTAAACTTTGATTTTAACTCTTTTAACTCTTCTTTGAATTAAATAATAATAAATGTCCTAATATAATCCAAGTGGACATAAAGGGTCATATTTTATTCCTAAGGTTGTTTTTGGTCAAATTACACTTATCCAATAAAATTATTACATGTGTTAGGGTAATAATAATATCATTTTTACCCTTAATTACCATATTTACTTTTAACCGTGGTAAATAAAAGTAAAAAGTTACTATTCACCAAAAATTAATTTTATCTTATTGATATCAACCGTGTATCTAGGATTTTTGAAATTCCACTCACAAAAGAGGTAAAATTATGTTTTATGTAAATTTTCAAATTCTTCTTGGAGGTGGGTAAAAGACGGTAAAAAGTTCAATAAAATTTTTATATATCTAAAATTATTATAAAATGATTCCAATGAATTACATTGAAATTATATAGGTATTATGTATCTATTTTTACCTAAAATAAATTTAAATAAAATAAATTATTTTTTAAATAGAAACTTGGTTTAACCAATAACTTAGTGTTTTCACTATTCATCAAAAAATTGAAAGTTTTTAGAAAAATAAAAAAAATTCACCCTAGGTTAATTTTGATATTCCGAATCCAAAAATGAAGTCCATTTTGAAAGATAAAATTTATAAAATTTCAGAAAGTGGGTATTACTATTCATAACGGCTAGTTTATATAATATTTTAATAACATATCGTTGTTTAGTGAAACCTTGTATTGCGTACTACAGACACTATCAAGGAAGGTCACGATTACATGTTATGCAAGCCATGTTAGGGCTGCGTGTAGTGAATGCTCCCTTTAGTGTTGCGTATAAAATAATCAAAACTTATTTCATTTATACATTAAACAAAATCTATAATTAATGTTGCGCAGAATAATTTCCACAAAACAAACTTGAAATTGTGTGTAACACATGGCAAGAATAGTGTTGCGTATACTGAAAGCTAATATGGTGTTTCATATAGTATAAGCTAATATTGGTGTAGTGTACACTAGAATACATCAAAGAAATTAAAAAGAATATATCTCATAAAATCTCTGGGTGTTATAAACAAGGTTGGATCAAAACCGAATCCAACCTGGCCCTCAGAACTGAAACACTAATAACTTACAGATCGGGCATCCGATTGACGTGCTGTTAGTCTCGTTGGGTCCCTTTTGACATGACGAACCTTTGGGATGCTTATTCGTGGAAGTTGTTGGAATTATATGTAATTATCGATGGATTTAGGAGTGGAACTTTCGGGAATCAAGTATTCTTAGTGCGGGAACCCTCCAGCTGGATTTACTTGAAGAATATTCAGATCCTGTGTGGGTCATCTTCAGATCCTGTGTAGGTCATATTCAGATCATGTGTGGGTCAAATTCAAATCCTGTGTGGGTCAGCGCTTAGCGATTCTATGTGGGTCAGTGCATACTGATCCGGTGTGGGTCAACGCTCAGTGATCCTGTATGGGTCAGCACATACCCATCCTGTGTGGGTCATCTTCAGATCTTGTGTGGGTCATCTTCAGATCCTGTGTGGGTCATCTTCAATCCTGTGTGGGTCAACACTAGAGCTTATTGACTAAGTAAGATGATCTAGCAATACATCTAATCATCTATACTACTGTACTTAAGTTATACCTGGTGTGAACTGAGTCCTTACCTTCGTGGTGATAGCTTTGTGGTATTCTTCTGTGTGACGTTACCTTTGTTGTACTTACCTTTGTGGTGTTACCTTTGTCGTATTATTTCCTTTTTAAAACAATTGAGTTTTTGGATAAAGAGTTGGGCCTTTTGTTTCCTCATGAAAGAAATGGGTATACTTGATAACTTAGGTATATGTATGGACATATAACAAAGTAGGGTTGAATTTTGTTTTCATGATTTATGGTTTATCAATTGTGGATTCTGAGAGACCATAGGGGGTCTCGAGGTCCCTACTGAGTATCGTTATACTCACCCCTGCACAGGATACACCTGCACCTTTCTGTGTCTTGTGAAGACGATGTACATCACTGATCAGGGTCAAGGGTACCAGGACAGGAGGCTACACAGAGGTGGACCTTAGACGAGCCATACCGCATATACGACCATTTGAGTGTTGTACCTACCCTTCAGGTAGGATCCTTGGGGGGTGTTCACAGGAGCTATTTTTTAGTTTTACTTGTGATTTCTAGTTGGGATTGTATTCTGGCCCCTTTACTTATAGTTCACACTCTTTTTACTATACAGTTTTACTTTGTGCTCGTATCTTACTATGTGCTTGGTTGTGTGAGTTTACTGGTTATGAAGGAAATTCCTTCCTGGTTTTAGAGATATTCCTTTCCAATACTAGTCTCCAGCCCCTGGACTATGGAATGTGGGTTTGGGGTAGTCACGACACAGACCCTAGGGGACAGGTCGTGAAAACTTACCTTTCTAACAAGACTCCTTACTTATTAAAAATGAAGAGAACATAATATTTGTAATCCTATAGCAACACTAGAGAGATCAAGTCACACTAAAGAGAGGCTAGCTGCTCATTTATAAAATTCAGATATGAGGAGATCTTGTCATACTATGACTGAAGATATAGATTGATTACTTGACAATAATTGGATGATTTTGGTGGAAACTTCTTACTAAACTCAAATTGACTAGTCACCACACTTTTCAATTGTGAAAAGTCATCTTTTAGATCAGATATCATTCCTTTTATTTCATTTAAAACATTCATAGATAAATTTGATTTCACTAAATATAGAGTCTTTGTCATTTCATATTGTGATACCACCATTAAACTTAGCTCATTAAACCTGGATTTAGTGGCACACATGTCCTTTATTTTAAGAACTTAGATTTTAAGGACACAAACTAATTCTTTTTTGAAGCAAAGAAACCAAGATAAATATATTATAACTAATTCATAATTTCATTTTGAGTATCAATTAATTCAATCATTTTTTTAAATCAGAATTAGAAAATGAATTTTCTTGAATGTTTTTCAAATTTACTTGAGTGGATTTTAGCTCATAATTAAGGTCACTAAATTCATATTTGATATTTTAAAACTCATTTAATTATTTTTTCAGTAGATATTTTAACATGTTCTTAAAATCCTAATATTTATTTATCTTTATTCCCCTAATGTGTATCCCCATGATTTTGAGATGGAATATGTTTATTCACCACTTTTTGGTTCTTTTTAAAGATAGGAAAATGATATATCCCAACACTAAAAATCTTCAAGTACTTCTAGATTGATATTTTATTTAGGTATAAGTACATTAACAATAATAGTTTTATTAAGAGAAGGTGGACCAATAGGTAAATAAAATTTAATATGATTAGGGACATCCTACACTCCAGAAATCTCAATAACATTATCATTTTAGCCACATCTTCTATTTTCACATCCATAGTTACTACATTAGGATCTTCAGGAACACCAGATAAATCAACAAGTTGTTTCTCTCCTACCTCATCACTAGTAGCTCTAACATGTTCATATTTATTTTCTATACGAGGTTCCATAAATTCTTCCCATGTAGGACCTTCCTCAGTGGGTGATACATGCCTAGGAAGACTATCTCTAGAGAGATCCTCCTCAACAGGTGCATGAGGTAATGCAACTATTCCAACTTCCCTATCCTTTCCAATGATCACCAACTTACTTTAGGAAGAGTCCTAAGAGTTCCAAAAAGTTTTTAAAAGAGTTTCCATGAGAATATTTCTTTTTCAACACTTGAAATATTCATCCTAATTCAACTCCACATATTACTTTTTAAATAAAAGAGATAGAATCCTACCAAAAGTAGAATAACTCATCTTACATTTACTTAGAAGAAATGATGAATTAGATTCATTATGTATCTTGGAAGGTTAAAATTATTCTAATTAAACAGAATGTAGAGAATATATATATATCCCAAAAGAGTATATTCTCAAACTATCCATCATTTTCAGCAATAATAGTTTGAATGAACTTTCACAATACCTTCCTTTCAGCCTTTAGGTATTCAACTTCCTTCTTTTCAACCACAGATGTCCCGAATAAGAATTTTATAATCTCATCCTGGTCAACCTCGTCTATACTCAACAAAGTAAAGTTAAAATGATAGATTCCTTCATGTGAATAGTAAGGGATTTCAACCATTTCCATAGAGGGGATTGAAAAATCCTTTCCATTTAATCTATAAGAAATCTTTTCCCCACTTTTCAAAAACTCAAAATGTGTATTCACATAAAACACTCACACTTATTTATAAAAAACAAAAATAGTTTTCCATTCATTAAATACATACACCCAACAAAGAAAACTCAATAATTTATTCAAAATAATTTATATTTTATTAAACCATCCGAGATTAATATTCTTATATGGAGGAACATGGAATTGAGAGATAGAAGAATTATTATTCTTCAAGGGTCTTAAGGTGACTTCCTTTGTCTTTTATATTTACCAATGATGGAAATAGACAGAGGATGCTAAGGATCATGGTTTAAATGGATTTGGTGAAGGATTAAAGAGGTTATGTTGAGTAAGATTATGTGTAAGGGAATCAATCAAGGAGATAGGGTTCACATGCTAGGCTAAAATGGATAAAGGTTTTAGTGTGTAAGGATTTTAGTATATATGTATTTCAGAGATTTGAAACATAAATTAAAAATAGAATAATATAAAATAAATTAAGGGGCTTAAACATAAATACTATAATATCCCCAAATAATTATTTAAAGGAACATTAAAATGAAAATTTATAAATTATTGTTAAATAGAATTAATTAACACTGAATTTATAAAATACAAAAAATATAAAGTATCCAAATTAAATCATAAATAGATTCATAAGGAACAATAATAATCTTATAAACAAATTCATTTAAATTTAAATAAACAAATTTATATTTTAGTAATACAAATCTATTGAAAGAGAGATACTTAGTAAAGATATCTGCTAACTCTTTTTTTGTAGAATTCAATTCAGGAGAGAGATAAATTTTTTGAGTGTGATATCTTAAGAAATGATGTCTCAGATATATGTGATTTATTCTAAAATGTTTTGTGGGTCTTTTATAAATGATTATATAACTAATTTTATCACATTTTATTTTTTTAATTGATAAAAATTAAATCCAATGTCCATTAAGGCATGTTTCATCCAAAACACCTGCACATAACAACTATGAACAATAATGTATTATGATTTCGCAGTAGATAATGAAACTAAGTGTTGCTTCTTACTTAACCATGAAAACATGGATTTACCCAGAAAGTGGTAGGTTCTAGAGTTTTTTTTCTATATAATATACTACTTCAAGATTCAGAATCAAAATATGAGATTAAATTAAAATAATAAGTTTTTAGAAAGATCATATAACGGGAATCTGAGCCATTCAAATCCCTTAAAATTATTTTGACAATTTTAAAAAGGGATTCATTGGTATTTTCATGAAATATTGCACATAATCACATCACAAACATTATTTTTGGTATACTAGTAATCAAATATAGTAGGATCCCAATAATTCCTCTATAAAACTTATTTTTAATTGGTTTTACAAATTCATCTAAATCAAGTTCTATATTGGAACTCATAGAAGATTCTTATACATTACTACTTTCTAGTACAAAATTCTAGAGTAAATCATGTATGTATTTGTTTTTATATATATAATTCCCAAAGTCCTTTTGATATATTTAAAATTGAATAAATAAATTAACCTCACCCATCATGCTCATTTATAATTATTTCTTCATGAGTTTTGATAAACCATTATACAATTTTTGATTGGTTGATCCAAAGATCACATCATTAACACAAATTTGAACAATTAAAATACCATTTTATAATGTTTTATTAGAAATATTAGGATCTTCTAAAACTATAAAAAATCCAATTAAAAAGAAAAAAGAACATAACCTTTCATTCCAAGCACAAGGGTCTTATTTAAGACTATATCATGCATTAGTAAGTTTTATTTTTTAAAGAAATAGAATTTTCAAAGCTAGGAGGTTGTTCAACATAAAATTACTCCACAATAAAACCATTTATAAAATATGATCTAATATCTATCATAAATAATTTAAAATTCATATGAGATACATAGGCTAGGATAATCCCAATAACATCTACTCTAGAAACTGGGGAAACAATTTCTTTATAATCAATACCTTGTTCTTGATTGTAAAATTTTACAACAAGACTATCCTTGTTTCTAATGATCACACCATGATCATCTTAATTATTTCAAAATACCCATTTTTTCCTATAACATGATAATTATAGGGTCTATAAACTAATTTACTAAACTTTATTCCTTTTGAACTGGTTTAATTCCAATTTCATAGATTATAACAAATTTCACCGGCCAAGGATTATTCTGTGATATAATGTTCAAGTTGAGAGAAAAAGGAAAAGAACGCATTAAGGTTTCTTAAATATCTTATATATTTTACTATTTTATATAGTATTATTAAAAATATCTCCAAATTGTGGTATTTTATGTTTTTGGGCCGTCTAGGAAGAAAACTCTCATGTTCACTAGTTTTTATCCTTTTAAGATTGTTTCATTAAATATCAAGTTATAAATCATCATACTTTTAGGATTAAAAAAGAGGTATAAGTTTATTGTTTGTCAAATAATACCTTAACTCATCAACATGATTATTTTTGTGAACAAAAGGACCACTTTCATCGAATTTCACATGAGTTGATTCTTAAAATATCCTTGATTTTTATTGAAAACTCTATAAGAATTATAATTTTTATAATAAAAAATAAATATTAATTTACAATCCATTGGATTAAATTTTCCATGATTATCATTAGTGTTAAGAATATAAATTTTTATCTAAAAACATTAAAGTATCTAACTTTTGGTTTCTTATTTTTTCATATATCATAGGATTTATTTTATATAATAATCCTAATTAGAACTTTGTTTATGAAATAGTATTTTGTGTTAACAAATTTATCCCAAAAATTAGTTGACAAACTATATTCACATAACAAATTCCTTAAAATTTCTTGTATGGTCCCATTACTTTTTAACTACACCATTATATTAAGGTGTCTTAAGGGTAGAAAACGAGTGTTTGATACTATGTTTTAAACAAATGAATTGAACTAATAGTTTTCAAATTCCCCCATGGTAACTTATTTAAGAAATAATTTTGGAAACTTTTTCTTTTTGAACTATCTTTCAAAAACGAATAAAAAATGAACACTATTCACTGTAAGACTAAAAAATAAAACCCATGTAAATTCAAAAAAATCATCAACTAAAACATAAAATAAATATTTACCTCCTAGGATTTCTATTCTAGATGGTCTAAAAAAATACACATAGATATGTTTGAAGTGTATAAAAGTAAAAAAAATCATTAATTGATTTAAAAGATGATTTTTTTCTTAACAATTTGGAATGCATCACAAAGTTTCATTTTATCCAATCGAAGATGAGGTTAATCTGAAATTATATTTCTTTCGGATAACTTTATTAATGAATAAATATTATAATTTCCAAGTATTAAATTATAAATAAAAAATTCATTTACTATATAATTCAATCATTCCACATTTATTCTACTAAATGCATTAAGACCTAATGTGTAGACATTTTCTATTCTTAGTGACTTAAAATTAATGGACTTATCTTTTAAGACAAATTATGAATTGTTAACAAAATATACAAAGAAAAATTCATCATATGTTGAGAAATAATCATTATATTATGCTTCAAGTCTACAATGTAAACAAATTTGTTGATAAGAACTAAATTTTGAATTCCAACTAATGAAACTCAAATAATTTTTCCTTTACCATTATCACCAAAAGTGGAATAACCTTCCTCAATTTTGGATAATGAGTGAAAGTTTTGGAAATCCTCACTCATGTGTCTTGAGAATCCACTATCCATGTACCACTTCTCATTGCTATTTTATAGTTTTTTCTTTAAAAAAAGATATCCAACAAGACGGTATTTGGTACCCATATTCTCTTGGGTCCTGTGATATTATCATATAAATATTTTTGAATCTAAATATGCTTATGCTATTTAGATATTTCATCACTAAATTTAGTCATATTCTTTGATATTAATGAATTATTAATACCATAAAATTTAGGATTTATCTATGTAAAATAATTGGTATAAATTTTAAGTTCTATATAATGAAAAATGATAAATTTAGACAAGTTTTTTTAGAATTATTTAAAAAATAATTTCTATATAGATTATGATTATCATCATTACTTCCTATACCAAATATTTATTTATTTTATATATAGTTTCTATGTATTTAATTGAGATAATTTACCCCCTTAATAAAAAAACTTGAAACATCATTAATAGATTGTATCTCATTTTGTAATCTTTGATTTTTATGATCATTTTAAGAACAAAAGAAAGAAAACTTATCCAATTATGTTTTTATGTCTGAAATATTCTTACATTGGGTATTTTCTCACTTGTAAAAACAAAATAATATTTTATAAGATATTTATTATTCTTTTTTAAATATCATAATTACTTTTCATTATGAAAAAATATTCAATTAATACATAAAAATTGATTTTTTTAGTTTCAAAATTATATTCACAGTTGAAAGAGTAAAAATAATTTCACTCTCATGCTTATTCTATAAAAAATATGTTATTTGTTTAGTTTTATAGTTCATATTAATATTTAAAAGATTCATCATTACTATAATATTTTAAATTAATCCATGTAGCCTTTATATCTATCTATCTTTTTCTTTTAAAATCAAACTTCCTTCTGAATTTATTTTTAGATTTATTATTGTCTTGAAATTGAGGGCATTCCGAGTCAACGTTTCCAAGATTTTTGTACTCATAACATCTATATTCTTTAGAAATCCATTCATACTTCTTGATATGTTAAAGGTATTCTTGAAACATTTTATTTTCTCAAATAATCTATTGAACTTTCTTTCTAATTGACCAAGTTCACCATCAAAGTTAGAACTATTCAAGTATTCTTCACTAGATGAGTTAGATAATAATACGTTTTTTTGAATTATTTTAATTTTTTGAAGTATATATTTTTAAATAATAAATTTAATTATTAAATGAATATTTATCACCATCTTAAAATTTTATTTTGGATTCATACATCAAATGAGTACCAGTGAGGTCATTCATTTTTAGATCCTTCACATGTGTGGACTACTATATAACAGTTAATATACCATTCCATTATGATGGTTGTAACTTAAGTAATTTAGTATCTTAATACAGTTATAGAATATGTGTTCCCAAAGATACAACATTATTTAATATTTTTATAAGTATCGAATTCATCTGGGTGATTCTTTATCCTCCTATCATTATAAAGGTTCAAAACTTCAACTTGGTAGTATTGTATCTTAATTGTATGATATTATTAGTTCCTTCATAAGAAATAAAGATGGTTCCCAAAATATCAGGGGATGTATCACATTTCTAGACTCAATTGAATTCAGATATACCTAAACTAGATATAATTATATTCATGAATTTAGACTTTAAATCATATTAAACTTCTTATTCAACACTCTACAGTATTGGTTTTCAATAGGTAACTTGTAAGGTTTTGTAAATTTATAATATACTTACAAACCAATATCTTAGAGATATGTAATCATTCTAGACTTCCATAAACCATAATTTTCTATATTTAAGTAGGGTGATCCATTCATAGAAATACCATCTTTCATGTCATCCATTGTATTATAAGAAAGATATATCATTAGGATTTAACTGGATGAAGGTTTATAACTCCAAGAAACACCCCTAATACCAAAATTTATCCCAAATTAATTGTATAATGGATTAAGTGTGTGGGGGGGATTGAGCTCTAAAATATCATTCCCTATTTTTGAGAACACCATTTTAAATATAATAAACTGTTGTGAATCAGAATAAAAAAATAGAATCAAAGAAAACAAGATATTTTATAGTGGTTAGGGGCATAAATCTCCCCTAGTCCACTCTACCAACACTCTCACAATGAGATTAGTGATTTTAACTATGTTTTATATTTTTTTAGGGACTAACTGACTTGAGTGAAAGTAACTATCACTTGGTACAATCAATAAAGAAAGATATTTTATAGGGATTATATTATAATAATTAAAAAAACCTTCACTAAGACTCAATATAAGGTTATTTTACTTACAAAAGAGGAAAAAATATGTATAAAATAATATTTAGTTAAGGTGCATAGTTGAATGTAGCAGCTGATATTAGAGAATTATTTTTGGAGAATAAATAATTTGTTTAATGCTTCTTGAGTAAGAAATTCTACAATAAAAAATATGTTTCTTGAAAGAATAATATAATCAAAATTTTAGAGGATTTATTATTTTTGAGTAGAAAAAATATAGTTACAATTTAAAGAGGAATTTGATATATATTTAAAAACAAGAGGTTGATTTTCTTTCATTCATACACATATTTTCCTTTTCTTAAAATTATATATCCTCATATTTAGCTTCTATCAAGATTAATAAATTAAATTAATACAAAAAAGGAAAACTCATCTAATTATATTCTTTCATTTTTTTCTCATAAAAACTTATAGAATCATAAATCATATAATAGACCAAACTTTGCAAGTACTTTATGACTAGATTTCAGACCTTATTTAAGTTTTTTTGAGTTATTATTTTCCTGGTTGAAGTATCAAGTATCTTATGGATGGTTTTTAAGAGTATTAGAGTCTTTTAAGGGGTTATACAATTTCAGTATGGTTTGGGAAAACCATACAGTTCTACCTAGGTTACTATGTAGCTTGTTGGAGAGGGGTAGTGAGAAGTTAAGGGTTGGTGAATGGTTAGAGATAACCATGAAAATTTTCCTTTAAAACCATGTGACTTGGGGAAGAGGAAAAAATCACAATTAGAACATGATTTTAAAAAACATGCGGCCAAACCATGCAGCTTCCCAAAAGAGGTAGTGAGACTCAAATGGTTAGCACGTTATTTAGTAAATCATGCGACTAAACCGTGCCTGAATTTTTAATTAATTTTAAAATTGTTTTTTTAATCCAAAACCTCCTTAAAACCTTTAATTATTACTCACATTCCTAGATCTCTCAAACCCATGGAATAGAATGTATGTTCTTGGAAATTCCTCTCCCTCCAAACTCAAATTCTAGAGGAACTAAAAGCCTTAGATTATGTGAATTCAAGGAAAGAGGTTGTTCTTCCTCCATTATTCTATATATACACTAATTTTCTTGGAAGGAATCATAGATATGGGTTATCATGGATAGATATATGAATTTTATTATAATATAATGAGGATTTATTGATTTATTGATGGATAAGAATCCTAATCTAGGTAGTTACCATATTTTTCCCAAATGGATCTAAATCTACCATTTTGGTAGATCTCATTGGGTATGTTAATATATTTTTAATCCATTGTGATGTTATCCTCTTGAATATTGATTCTATAATTGTGATTTTTGTGAATTGGTATTGATTTTAGGGATCACTAGTGGGTGGATGTGGTTCATTGATGGATATTGGAAATTGGCACCAACTCACATGAGGTAGGATGTCCTTACCCCATAAGGCATTGTAGGAAGTTTATTAACATGATTAGATCCATGAAATCAATTGTGTCATATGGTATCCTTGTGATTATACATATGGTGTGCATTTGTATCCTATGATACTTATACATTGTTTTACATGTTTTTGACTTATGTGTTGTTCCCTTTTGTGCATGAATTCTTGGACCAGGGAGGTTTTTATCTATAATACAAGTGATAGGTGGATTTTCGTGGATTAGTTATACTCTAGAGGGGGAGAATGTACTATTGTGACATGGTGTTTATGACAATTATGGGACCTAGAGATATAATAGGGGTATAATGACCTTATGGAATGAATCGAGACAAAGGAAGATGTACAATGAACTTATAAACAAATCCAAGGTTGATCATGGGGTGTGAAATCCTTATAGAATAACCTAATAGATTCAGGGGCATGGAAAACTTTTGGCAAAACTTGATGATAAGCCAGGGGTGAGACATCTTTGTGGAATAACTTAGGGTTTGGTTGACTATGGGACTTGATTCAAGATATGTGTTGGGCATGTTTATTAGACCATTTTGTGAAGAAGTATGAGTTATTCATTCCATTATATAGCCAAATTAGTTATGGATTAGGATCATGGAATCCTGGTTACCACATGCTATCCCAATATATGATTGGTTGTTTGCTTGAATATTTACTTACAATCATGGAATACACCTTATATATATCTTCACTTTGTATTAAGGACACATTGGTGGTGTCTTAATGAGTTTATTCTCACACCCTGCATGAGCATCTTGACATGTGCATATATCTCATGGTCATGAATCCATTTAAGGGAAAGGGACCTACATCAGTGAGCTGATAAGGTTGATCTTGGAGGATAAAAAAAATATTGGAATTAACTTCACACTATTATTGTAGTATTTTAGTTTACTACCTTTAGTTTTCATACATTAATTAACTTATAACGTTAAGGTATTTGGTTTATATTTAATGTTTTAATCCATTTATTAAAACCTATTTATTTCCTTTTGATTTTTCTTGTGTTGTTCTAGAATTATAATTTATTCTTACTGTGATTTTGGTGTATAGCTTTGTTACTAAGGATATAGTCTCCCCAAGGTATCATTCAAACCTTCACCGATAGTATGAAACCTATTACATAGAGGGAGACACACATGGGGTCATGGGACACTCCGAATTAGACCAGATGATTCAGGATGGGGTGTTACAATGTTGCATCAAAGGATGTTTTCTTTTCTTTCTTCTTGACTACGTTGGGACATGGTAGAAAGGAGATAGGAAATGTGAAATTTGGGTAGGGGAGTCACTTAAGTTCCTGGATAGCTCTTACGTAATGGATCTTTGAGTTACTAGTGATGGTATTTCTATTACCGATAGTGGTATTGTACTTTTGTGTTCACCCTATGTAATATATTTTTTTATTATAGTTTATAGGATTTGGGTGAATTAATGAATCTAGGATAGTCATGTAGGATCACATATTATATATACCAATTAATTTATTTACACGATAGTTCATTTAATTAAATTCTATGATATTTTTTTCTGTGATATTTTCGTACTAAAATTTATATTGTTTGAACTTAAGAATTCTTATTTTGTTATTGTATAGATATGACTATGAATAACATGAAGGTATAGAAGATGATTTATAGACCTAAGAGGGTTAGAAATTATCAGTATCGATAGCCTACTAGGATAGGTATTCCTAAATAAATTCATTTTCTATGCTTATAAATTAATTGTGTCCATATCTTAAGAAAGATTCTACAGGTGTTCGAAGTGTTCATTTGCTATTAAAAATAATGCCACCTAGAATACATCTAAGGGGAACATCCGTGTAAGTAGGGTAGAATACTTCTTCTAGGGTGCATACTCTTTCTTCACCATAAGGGGGATATGAGGATATAGCTAACCATGCTTCTATACCTACTCAATTGGTTTAGGAAGTATAACCACTTCAACCTATAATATTTTGTATAGTGAATTTTCAAGGAGGATGATATCACAAGATGATGTAAAATTATTCTTGGGAATTATATATTTAGTATCCCCCATCCTTACAAGTTATTTGAGGTACCTCAGATGCTAATGATTAGATTGAAATTATTAAGGGAATCTTGGATCTTGTGGATATTTTCATTCTTTAGGGACCCATGAGGAGATGGTGGGGTTTCATGAACCGGGCTAGGATATGTGAGGGCCTCACTTATGATACATTTAAGAATCTATTATTAGAGGATTTTTTCCTAAATTAACTAAAGATGGATCAATCTTAAAAGTTTAAGTAAGTACAGCAAGGGACAATGTTAGTTTTTCCTACTTTTATTATTTCATGAAGTTTATTTAATTCACTCCTCTTTTGGATGGTAATGAGGAATAGAAGGCCAAAAAGATTTAGATCATAATTTATAATATAGATGAGGTGTTAGATTAAGATATTTAAACTGAAAATATATTCTGAGGTGCTACATAAGGCCTTGAAGTTAAAGATGGGTTGGGTGGAAGAGAATGTAATTTATCTTCTGCCATCCCTTGGTTTATCAATAATATTAACTCAAAGAGATATAGTGAGAAAAGTTTACAATATCATAAAGAGGAAGGATGAGGAGGGAATGTGGGGGGGAGTATGAAATCATAGAGGAGCATGTTTTTTAGCACCATCTGGAGAAGGGGGAGTCACACTGTACTTTAATTTTGGATAGTGCAGACAATATTAATTTTTTTACCTAAATCTCATAACAAGTGTCATAAATGTGGAAACATGGGGAATATTCAATATTTATGTTTGAGGGAAATGTGGTTTGGATTCTATAGATATGTAAGGAATAAATGGTCTATAATTCCTGGGACTAATAGAGGATCACAACAGCAGGCCCAAATTCCATAGAGTCTAGCGACTCAATTGAAACAGGGGTCGTGTGGATAGAGTTATGGTATCCAAATATGCAGAGTGTATACCATAGACCAGGTTCTGAATGATAGTGTAGAGGGACCTTATACTATTAGAGTTATGGTCCTGATTACCTTAATTCCTTATACTACCTTATTTGATATAGGATCTTCACAATCTTTAATATCTACTCAAGTAATGGATGATCAAGACTTACCGATCGAGTTATCTTCTAAATATATTTCTCTTGATACACCCTTGGGGAATAAGGTATACCATCTCTGAATATTCCCATAGTGTTTTCCATAGTTGTTTCTAGCTATGTATATTTATGAGATTTTATGATGTTAGATATGACAAGTTTTGATTTGATATTTTAGCATGTACTGGTTGACCAGTTATCAGGCGTACATCAACTGCTATAGAAGATGATCATCCTTTAATACACTTCAGGGGGAGAAGTTTTTAGTAACCATATAATGGGATGTTAGATTTGTAATAATAGGACCAGACCTAAGTCATTTTTAAGCCATTATAGTGAAATTTGTGTGTATGGTTCTTATGGAAGATCAGGCAGTGGACCCCTTATCTTTTCCTCTCACAGTTGTACTTTTCTAGGATTCCTTTATAATAAATTTATTAGGGATTTCTCATAATAGAGGTATTTAATTTTAAATTGAATTCAATCTAGTATCATAGCCTATATTGATTCCTCCATATCTTATGACACCTACTTAATTGAAAGAACTCAAGGTGTAACTTGAGGATTCAGAGTTTAAGAGATTTATCAAACCAAGAACCTCTCATTTGGGTAAAATAGTGTTATTAACTAAGAAGGAGGATTTATGACTTTGGTTGTGTGTATACTATAGAATATGAAATAGTTCATGGTAAAGAAAAGGTTATCTTTTACTAAGGATTGATGATTTTTTTGATAATTTTAGAGAATCCTAGTGGTTCTATAAGATTTACTTATGATTAGGATACCACCAGGTTCGAGTAATATAAGAGGATATTCCTAAGAAAAAATTTATGAGTAGGTATAGAATGTATGAATATCTTTTAATTCCATTCATTTGGAAAAATTCTCTAATAGAGTTCATGGATATTATGAATAAGATCGTCTATACATATCTATAATCCTTTAATTTTTTTATTTTTTTGAAATTATAATATACTCATGGACCCTGGAGATGAATTCTAAACACCTTGAAATCATATTGAGTACACTTTTAGTGCATCATATTTATGCTAATATTTATAAGTTTCACTTTTGGATTCAATAGTTTCACTTTATTAGGCATGTGATTTCTATGTTGGGAATATCAATTAACCCAAAAAGGTATAGAAAGTGATTTCTTGGTAATTCCCAATAAATGTGTTCAATATTAGGAGTTTTCATGGTTTGGAAGAATACTACTAATAGTTTATTCAGGTCTTCACTCATTTAGAATAACCTATGAATTGGATTACCAATAATTAAGTGAAGTTTGAGTGCATATAACAGCATGAAGGGGGAGTTTCTAATGCTGAATTTGAGATTGACATTAGCTTTGTTTTGACCTTACTTGAGCATGATATTGGATATTTAGTCTACTGTGATGCCTCAGGTGTTAGTTTGGGAGATGTTTTAAAGCATTAAGATCATGTATTTAGTTATAGGTCACATCATCTATGACCTAATAAGAAGAAGTATCCTACACATAATCTAGAGTTTTCTACATTGGTTCATACATTGAAGTGTTTGTGAAACTATCCTTTTTGTGAGATATTTTTTAATAATATGAACCACATGATCCTCTCATATATATTATCTTAGTATAATTTAAATATTTATTAGATAAATTGGGTTGATTATTGTTTCTGACACTTTCACCGGGGCACGTAAATCCGTTTATTTCGGAGGATGCGTTGTTTGTTGCCCTACATTCCTACTTTCCAAAGGCGGGTGACATTCGTCACTTATTCAGGGATATTTTCTCCTTGATCGAAATGAGATGATGGGATGTCAGTTCCTCATTCCATGGATTTCTCCTCAGAACTCGTTACCTAGTCCGGGTCTCCCTCATAGATTTGAGTCCTGGTTTGTGAATCTTGTTCCTAGTGCCATATCTTTGTGGACACCAGTTAATTACACTACTTCCATCACGTCATTCCATGGGGTCCTGATAGGGCAGAAACCTTAGGTCAGGGGAGTAGTCATGTTGGACAACACTGGCAAGTGTGGATGCGGGAACACTAGCACATCTGGGTTTCTTCCCATTATTATAGGGCTTCTCGAGGGTGCGGAAGCCCGAGGCATCCCACGTCGAATGTGGGGAATTATATGCCATGGGAATGTCTCTGAGGTTTTCCTCAGCTTCCCATATTTATCACAGGGTATGCCACGTGTTTTTCGTCTAGAGGAGATGGATCAGACAGATCAGACCACTGACTAGAGTGGATCAGATAGGTGAAACCCCTAGAGGGAACACTGATTCTAGGGATAACACATGGTTAGTTTCCCAAGTGCTTCTAAGAGCAGTGAATAGGTGAATTGGCATGATCTCAACGGGATGTGGCGGCCTGGGTAAGAATTAGGGTTGATGATGGAGAGTTAAATAAAGTGGTGGGGGGGGGGGGACGAGATGAAACCGTCATGAAAGTGATGGTTGTGTTGGTATTGAGTCTCCAATTGACTTCCTACGTATCCATGTGGAAGAGAATCAATGTCTGCGTAGTTCGGGGAAAACATGGAACCTGGAGGAAATGGGACTTCCGGGATAGGGCATGACATTCCCAAAAAACATAGGCTCGAGGGAAAGACTATGATGAGATATGGGTGATGGGGTTGGACCTTAGGGATGTGTCCTACATACATTTCCTTGTCATAGATCAAAGTTTCTGTATTTTAGGATAGGGGCATAGAATTTGGGTGTACATAGAGGACAACGACCTGATGATATACTGGGGATTACATGTGGTTAGTAGCCTGAGTTGGCCTGACACCACTGGGGAAGACAAGAGATACGAGCCCCAATGAAAGGGACGAAAACAGCTTACTGATGGGTTTGGATTGACAATGGATTACCACTAAACATGGTTGACAACAGCTTACCATTGAATGGGGATCACAATGGCTTAACACTGAATGGGGATGACAATGGCTTACTGTTGAATGGGATTGACAAAAGTTTACCATTGAATGGGGATCACAATGACTTACCGTTGAATGGGGTTGACAACAACTTACCATTGAAGGGGGTTGACAACAACTTACCATTGATTGGGGGACAATTTAGTGTCATGTGGGAAAAAAGGCGGCGTGCAGTTTAATGTCATGAAGGACAGGGGTGGACCGACATGAAGTGGTCAGGACCAATGTGTGTTGGGATTGAACCTCAGGGAGGCTTCCAACATATCTTGCCTTGGAAAGGATCAAAGTCCATGTAGTTCAAGATGGTGTTTGTGAACCGTCGCTAAAGGGGGTCGAGACCAATAGGTGTTGGGCTTGGACATCAGAAAGGATTCCTACATACCTTGCTCTGACAAGGATCAAAGTCCACGTAGTTCAAGAGAGGTGTTGGTGAACTGATGCAAAAGGGGGTTAGGACCAATATGTGTTGGGCTTGGACCTCAGGGAGGCTTCCTACGTAGCTTTCATTGGAAAGGATCAAAGTCCACATAGTTCTAGAGGAGGTGTTGGGGATTACACTCTAGGGTGGCCCAGAGGGGATTTTATGGTCAATTCTTACACTAAGCCCCTATGAGTCATTTTCAGTGTGAGAAATAAGAGGCAGCAAAGAAATGATGATCACATCATGAAAGGTGAGTCTGTTGGAAGTGTAATGGGGCTTACATGTGGTTAGTGGACCAAAAAGAAAATAGGGGATTACACGTGGTTTGCAACCCAAAGAGGAAAGAGGGGATTATGTGTGGTTTGTATCCCAAGGAGATGGATATTGGGACTTACTCCAGGATGCAGGTTCAGATGGGAATAAAGCCCAAAGTTAGAGGGATGAGATTATGAAGGCTCCGAATTCCATCCACCCCTCCGGTCCTTGGTATTAAAGAAGAAAGGAGGAGTAAGGGTACTACCTCATGAAAGAAAGGCTAGGGGATTACACCAAGATTGTTGCCCTTTCCCCATAGATAGGTGTCACTTTGATAAAGTGGATCTCATTCCATGTAAGGAAGATCTCACTCTCATGGAGATGAGAGGCCATAGAGAATTTCCAAGATGGGGATCCCTGTGTATGATGCATGGGGAAGGGTCACAGTTTAACGTCATGTGCTGAGGAAGATGGTGCTTGGCAGTTTAACGTCTTACAACTCAGATGAAGGGGGATCACTTCTCACCCCTAGGACTTGCATAATAGATACCCACCTGCCCTTGGGGAAGGGAAGGAATCTACAATGCCATAGTGAGGGGGTGTCGTGGAGTGATCCATTGAGGGGCTCACGTTAGTGTGGCTATTTGAAGAAGAAATATCTATTAGCGTGCCTATGTGAAGAAGCATGAGGTGAATCAATGCAATGGGAAGCATCTCCCAGGGGACGTTGAAATCACTTCATGCAAACATGGAGGGTCGCACAGGAAAAGGAGTTTCCGAGAAAAGGGGTTCATAGGAAGTATAATTGTGAAACTCTGGTGCTCCATGTAGGGAAGGGGATTCAAAAAGGGGTATTCTTCATGAAATGAAGTTTCCTAGACTTGGAATAGGGCATAAGATCATATGAAAGGTGCTTCATGAAGTGTAAATGCTTTCGTGGAGCAGTTCTTTGTGAAGAAAGGGTGCCCTGTGAAGCGTAGAATTGTGAAGCGATGTGCTTCGCAAAGCATAGTGACCCCACATTAGCATAGGGTGTACATGTTCATGGATGGTAATTCACAAATCATAAGTTCTACTCAAAGAACGGAGTCCCCTTGGGGATCCCCTTGCATCACGAAGGCCCGTGGGCTCCATGAAGGGCATCCCCCGTTGAAGAGGGGTTGAATTTAAGCAAATAGAAAGGAAATTCACGATGCTAAAGTACCTTAAAGAGCTCATGGTTCACAGAGTAGAAATTTCTTCATGATTTGAGAGCTTATAAGGTGAAAGTTCGGAGGATCTATCCTTTGGGTTCAAGGGGAGCCTAATATTTATAGGTAAGAGGCTCCACAAAGCAGAGCTTACTGGGCATGAAGACGTGTGTCATTTTTTCATAACCACAGAGCCTCCTGCCTCCTTTCTTTGTATCAGATTCACAAACGTAAATTCGGTTTGTGGAGCCTCCCACCTCCTTGCTCCGCAATGACTTCTCAAATGCTAATCCGGTTCGCAGAGCCTCCTGCGTCCTTGCTCCATAGCGGCTTTGCAGAGGGGGGAGATTTGCGCCAGCCGTGGTGTTGTGGGGCTCCATGGATGAGCTTTGTGAGGCAACCCAAGGGCTTCACATTTTCTATTCCTTTTACTAAATTTTTGCACCAAAAATTTCCCCCTCAGACTTGGAGCCGAGGAGAAAGTGAGGGTCAGAGTTTGAGGGTTAATCACCAAAACTCCTTGGTCAATCGTGAAGAGGGCCCGCGAAGGAGGCTCATGAGGCAGAGGGGTGACGCGTGGGCAGAGAGCACGACGATTCTCTCCACGGTTAGATGCACCACGAAGCGCAAAGAGTCATCACTTATAAATAGGAGAGGTTGAACTCTATTTTTTCCTTTATCACCTACATGTTTTGGAATTTAGCACTCTTGATTCACGAAGCTTCACATACTCCACGATTGCTCTATGAGAATCATGATTTTTGCTTCACGGTGCACATCAAGTCTTCAACTCTGTGTCGGTGCACTCTGCGGCTTGTGCCTAAAGGTCGGGGTTGGGATCTACGATCTCTCTGCTGGGACTGAACTTTACAAACGGGATTCACCAATGGGCTTCCTGAGAGGGCTTCGCGAACCAGAACAAAAAAGGTCTGAATTTCCAAAAAACAAAATGGCTCACGAGGAGGCTTCCAGGGGGTCCTTTCAGATGCTTCTTGGAGGGAGGAAATGAAGGATAGCTTGGGTATAGGGGAGTTCGTACGAAGCTATTCTGACCATAATTCACTGGTAGAGCTACTGTCAGAGAGTCAGAAGGACTATCCACTATGTAGGAGGATGCCTATATATGGATTTGGCCTAAGGGATGATATCTTCATCCCTAAAGAGAGTAGGGATGAACTAGCTTATTGGTTTAGGAGCATTATGTGCTAGTGCCAATGGTTCATGGCGGCTGACGGCCATACCTGGGAGGACTTCACACCTATCATCACTGAATGTCTATAAAATCATGTGAACAACATTGATGGGAAGGAGCTGTAGCCAGAGATATCTCCCCTGCTTTACCATACCATTTTGAAGGTGGCCTTGGGGAACCCAGAGAAGGGGTGGTCTGACGAGTGAGATCTACACCAGGGCGGAAACTTCACAAATGAATGGGCCTGAGCCTACTGGGTAGTTTCCTCGTGTGAAGAATTCGGGGAAGTGATGAGGATAGTGGGCCTTTATGAGGCATATTGGGCCTCCCAATTCCATATCTACCAGCAAAAGCAGCAGATATAGGAGTTGTTGAGCAGATGGTCTTTGAGGACTAATACCATCCATTTGCACCGTGGAGAGGTCGGCATCAGTCTATGGGACCTACATCAAATTTAGAGGGTTCTAATATTGGGCGTGACGTATGATGAGTTCCTCCCTATTATGGGTGCATTGGAGGATCTGGAGTAGATTCTACTACTGGCGATGGCGTTGATGAACCTAGTTCTGGGAGAGGACAAGCAGTCGGTGAGGGACGTCCATTTCAAATGGTGGTTCAAGTAGTTCTTGAACTTCCCAAAAAATAGAAAGTTCCCTTTGAGGCCTCAGACTTGACTGAAGGGGGATCAATGAGGCAAGAAGAACTCATATTGGTGGCTCTTGGATGATATCCAGTGGAAGATGTGGGGACCCAACGTCAGTACCGAGCAACAACCGGTAGTCAGGTTGGCCGCATTCATTACGGCGCTCATCTGCGGTTGGATCCTGCCGGTGAGAGACACATACATGGGTGTGTGACTGAGAATGTTTATCATGGATTATATTCTAGTGATAAGAAGATGGGTCAAACTCGGGATCCCAATGCTCACAAAGCTATACAAGATGATGTGGCATATCAGCGAGGGGAAGAAGCCACAGATAATATACGGGCCATTCTACGTCGTGTATGGGTGGATAGAGGCACATGTCAGGGGTGTCTATGAATATCCGAACCCCATATCCCCTATAGGATCAAACTTCCACCTGTCCATTCTAAATGCTATAGGGAGCTTTTTGGCCAAACTGACTATGCAGTCAGTACTAAACTGGGTCTGGAAGGAAGAGGAGTTCAATTTTCACCTTTCCTCGTTGCTAATGGGTGTGTTCATTGATGATGGCCAGGGAACAGAAGAGCATCGGTCCTACCTCCTGTCCTTTTAGGGTGGAGTCCTGGTGGCATGGGTGGACCGCGGGTCCCTCTATGATCCGTACACCCCACACCGATTTCAAAGGTAATTTTAGTGTATGCAGCGGCTAACCCTGTGGGTCTACATGGGGGTGCGCAAGGAGGATCACCCATGTGTAATGAGGCAAATGTGGCTAATGTTCAGACGGTAAGATGAGAAGATGTAGAATGAGATGCCTCCACCCATGGTCGTCTTCGGGATGGTGAAGGAGTACACCAAGAGAAGGGAGGCGGCCTACCCTAGGGAGATTCTCAAGCAGCTAACCGTTTGGTCTAGTGAAGGGGTGCCTCCCCAACTATGAGGTTGGGGTTAGAAGGCGGTGAGGAAATCTCAAGGTGGTGGGGCTGAAGTGGTAGCGAGGCCCACACCGGTCTAAGGGGAGGTAGTAGTAGATCCAATGGCGGCATTGGACCCGATGGTCCAAGAGAAGCAGAGTCATCTGGAGGGGAGTCCACTAAGGGGATTCTGTAGGATATCCACCTGGGCTCCGGGGTAGCGGCTGCACCATATAGACATGCCGGAGAACGCGGTCTTCCCGAAATCTTGGGACATTTTGGATGTAAAATAGAAATTACTCAACCCCTCTAAGATGTGGAAACACCTAAACCATATACGGATGTATTTTTTAGGGATCAGCCCTGTCAGGGCCATCTTTTTAGTATCCCAGGCTGAGGCGGAGCAATACCTGGCTGAGTTGGAGGACATCGTGCACTCCTGGGGTGCCCTGCGTCAAATGAAAGATCGTGTAAAGTTGTTTCTAGATCATACAACCCCTCTGAAGTTTCCAGTTTCTGAACGGAGGTAACACTTCCCTCTACCAGAAGAATTGGATGATTTCTCATAGGATGAGGAGGCCGGTAGAGGGAGCCCTCTAGAGGAGGGTGAAGTTGGTGATTCGAACCCAGAACTTAAAGAGGTTGCAGTGGCTCTCTAGGTAAACCCCGATTCCCTTTCCTGAGATCCATTTATAGGTTACTTGGGACCCCTTAATAACATTTGAACTATACAAAAGGGCCTCATATATAGAACCCATTCCCTCCCTACAACCGATGTAGCTGTAGGGACTTCGGGATCTGTGCCTGCATCTACAGTGGTTACCACGTTTAGTGGTTCTAGGACACACGGAAAGGTTATTCTGGAGTTTTCAAACTTACCAACGATATACAGAGGTTCGTGCATCAGGGTTCCAATAGAAACAACCCCTAAGAGAGACTAAAAATTTGATATCTGTAAGTCTCCTTTACGGAATTCATGACTTACACCCATTGATCAGGTTAACTAACATCTATGAACTTTTTGGTATACATAGTTCTTAAAATGGTGTGGGATACCTCAATGAGGTTGAATGGAGTTCCTAGTAGCACCTTTACCTAGGGAATGCTGATGGTCATGGAAGAAAATTCTCAAACTGCCCAGACTACGACGCTCCTGATCACCAGTGGGACCATTAGCAGGACAGAGCCTGAGATCATTGAGGTGGGGTCTGACGATGAAAATTGATTGGATAGAACGAGTCCTAACATACCCAACCATAAACTAGATTAAGACCCTTCTAATAGGTTTTTGGTGGTGTTCCCCACGAATGGTCCCGCCGACCCCGCAGATCAGGACAAGATGGCCTCTAATAAAGAGGATAGAAAAATCACCCGTCGTCGATTATGGAATCTGATTAAGAGATTCATTGATGACACCCCTCAATAACAATGGATAGAACAGATGGGGAGGCTTCAATCCTGGTTTTGTGAACTGTGTGATGGGGGAGTGGATGCCGAAAATCCTCACATGCTTGTCTGGGATCTCATGGTGGAGAAGATTCAGGAATATGACTGTGAACTTGGTGTGGGTTGGAAGCAGAGAAAAGAGGTGAACATCAAGAGGCTCCAGGAGGCTGAAAATGAGATTCAATAGCTGCAGTTCTGGGCAGATGAGCATTCCTATTTCCTCACCATGCAATTTGAGCTCATATTGTGGCTGAAGGACCAGCTAGCAGAGGCCGATGAGTAGATGAAGCAAGCCACCACAGAGATGGCTTTTTTCCAGAGCGACGAGGAGTGGGCCCAGATTGAAGCTAAAGAAATGAACCCCATTGTTGCCGAGGAGGAGTGGGAACTGAACATGCGACAACAAATCCTGGATGCCACAAACCAAAGGGTGGTGGATCTGCAACGCTCTTTTGATGGTGTCAATCCATCAATGGGAGGGGTTGATCATCAGGTGTTGTAATTCATGCCACTTTTGAGCGTATTTTCATGCTTTGATTATTTATGTTGGATGTATGCATGAGTATTATTATTCATTTTGGTTTATTTCATTCTCATATGTTTGTTAAAAATCCAACGATCAATCCCCTAGCTCACGTGGGTCGGGCCCGATGTGAGAAACAAGGGATGACCACCTTGTTATTCCATCCAAATTTAAGAGTTCAAACCAAACTTTGGGTATCTGGGGTTTGAAAAACCAATTCGGATTTCCGTGAAGAAAGGGAGAGGCCTGACTGGAGAATGAAGGTCTTAGAACAATCGAAGTTCCATCTTCCAAATTTGCTCTAGTGCACGAGAGGGGTAATTCTAGGGGCGTTGGAATTGATTAGAACATAGGGGAATAGAAAATGTGAATCACGACACCAAATATTCAGAACATAGTAGGGATATCATGACAATGAAGCATAACTATTGACTATGTTTGAAACATAGTATCCTTATTGAGTTAGCATGAAATAGGGATAACAAATGAGGCCTGATCGCTGACCATGTTCGAAACACGGTGCCTAACTCTAAATTTTATCCATTAGTATTCTGAAACATTAGCCCAGGACAGTAGGCAAGCCATAAGCCAAGCATCCATACTGTTAGGGGGTTCCTTTAGACATGAAATAGGATGAGGGTCTAAATAAAGGTCATACAAAATGTGGAGGGTGGAGTGACGAGTTGTTCGAATGGAGTACAACAATCCTAAAATTACGCCATTGTGGTGAAGATGCGTTAAGTGGGTGCATCAGACTGATCAGGGATCATACCTACTTATGAACAAGACCTCTCTAGTAAGGACCTAGAATGCCTTGTAGTTTTATGTCATACCAATAACAATGACATACATGTATTTTAAAGTGTCATATGGTAAGTATGGTGCATATAGTTTAAAGGTCATAATTCATGGACCAAGATCAGGGCTGAGGGGCCATAAGGGTTAATGACCCTGAGGCTGGGCCCGAGGAAAAATTCCTAGGAGTCACTACATATATCATAAGGATGAGAATAAAGGAAAATGTAGTTCTTGATAATAGCATGGTTGGAGACCAACGCTAGTTGGGAAAACCCTCTCTCACGAGTAAGCCGACGCATCCCATAGTTACCATGGGGCATCCGGAACTTGTTTAGGGTAGAATCATAATTTAGAGTCATGCATCAATGACATATGGAATCGTTCATTTTAACATCATATGATAGGATGAGGAGTGAAAGGGGATATTTCAACAAGGGAGTATGTGATATGGTAGCTATAAACACAACATTAATGAGGACATAAGGAGTCTGCACCACACCACGTATCCCTGGAGGAAGTTCTTTAGGTCAAGGGACCAAAAGTGAAAATTAGGTTGGGCCCAAAGAAAAGTGGTCGAGCATTCCTACGTACCCCATAAAGATGGGAATCAAGCTACACTTAGTTCTAAGAGCGCCATTTAATGTCATGAGGGACAATGAAAGGCATGTGTGGTATGGCTGTGCCAGTACACGTCCTACCAAAACTACTAAGCCCACATGAGTCATGATCGATGTGGGAAACAAGGAGTAGTGATGGGATTTTCTTAGTATTGGGAGGCACACATTGGGGGAAATGAGATTCTAGGTGAATGACGTTCCCATAATGATGACCCGCCCACTTAACTCACTTAGATACATGAAGGGGTAAAGCCGAGTATTATGGAATTCCACTTGAACATAAGTAAGTGAAAAAAATGTGAATCATGATGCTTGAGATCTGGACCACAATGATGGTGGCATGATGATAGGGGATAACTATTGACCATGTTCGAAACATAGCATCTATATCACGTTAGCCTGGAATGGGGATAGAAAAATGGCGGTCGACCGCTGACCATGTTCGAAACATGGGACCTATCACAAATGTCATCCGAGGTCATTAGGGACGTTGGCCCAAAATGGTAGGTAATCTAATTTGGCATGAGACCAAGCCATAAAGGGGGTCCCTTCAGACATGGAAGAGGATGAGGATCCAAATAACAGGCTCACGAAGCTTGGACAAGGAATGAGGGAATGTCCCTGTAAAAATTCCACACTTCGGGCTCTTTGTCACAACACATATGAGTATGAAAATAAGATGTATTGGGTAGAGGGATTTGAGTCCCATTCCAAGGAAAAGGGTCCTGGGGCTACACGCTTCTAGCTTAAGATCGTAGGATGGGCCATTAAGGGGGGGATTTAATGGACTGTGGGTAGGGTGGCGAAGTATACAAACTCGACATGTAGTTCCAATAGGGAGATCATAGTTTAGGGTTATGGAACTCAGACCAGATTGAGAAAATACAAGGGAGGCACATGATGAAAATGTTGCAAAACCCGACATGAATGAGAACCCAAGAGGTACTCACCACACCGCATGTTAAAAAAGAGTTTGGGCCAGTGGGATAAAGGGAGGGGGCATGATTTTATATTCTCGGGGATATACCTGAAGACAAGATACCTGGGAATTCCTATATATCCCATGAGGATGGGAATCAAGCCATACATAGTTCTGGAAGATGTCATGCAGTTTAATGTCTTGCGGCAAGAACATAGAGTGGTCTCAGTTTATGGTCATAGAGATCAGGCCATATATGGAAAGGAAGGAGGGAGACACGTGGTGAAGTAATTACTAAACCTGACATGAATGAGGATAGTAGGAGTCTGTATCACCACAATGTGCCCCCCCAGGAAACTTCTAGGGAAGGTCACCAAAAGTGAAAGTTAGGAAGGGCCTGAGGCAAAGTTCTCGGGCATTACTACGTAACCTATGATAATGTGGATCAAGAAATATGTAGCTCTAAAAGATGACATGGTAAGGTATCGATGCTAGGGATAATAAGGACGTGCGGGTATGGCCTCTGCATCAAAAGAAGTAGCATTTGATAGATCTTGTCTGTCCTCTAGGATGAATGTGTATGTTTTTTTGTGAAGCGTTAAACCTATGATAGAGAGTCTAGGAATCGCCATAAGAATTAAACTATATACATGCATCGACAAATGGTATGGTGGGTGACCAATACCAACATGATTTCCTCTTGAATGAGGACACCATGATGCAGTGCTGTTTTTCATCATGCATCCAGGAAGATAATGTCACAGTTTAAGGTCGTGTGGTAGGACCAAACATGCATTTTAAAATCTTGCAACACAAAAACAATAGTTGAAAGTCATTTGGGACTAGTCAACATAGTTTAAAGTAATATGGCTATTTCCGACGATTTCTCTAGGGTGCATGTGTCTTTCTATTCGAGGACGATGAAGATGCACTGACTATCGCCTCACATTCCCACTTTCCAAATGCAGGAAGCATCCATCGCTTATTCAAGGATGATTTATCCTTAATCGAAATGGGATTATGGGATGTTAGTTCTTCCTTCCGTGGATTCATCCTCAAAACTCGTCCCCTAGTCTGGGTCTCCTTTATATATTTAAGACGTTGTTCGTGAAACTCTTCCCAGTACCATATCTTCATGGACACCAGTTAATTACACTGCTTCTGTCAGGACATTCCAAGGGGTCTGGTCAGGGTAGTAACCTTCAGTCAGGGGAGTAGTCATGTTGGACATCACTGGCATGTCTAGATGCTGGAACACTCGCGCGTCTAGATTTCTTACCTTTATTAAAGGGCTTCTCGAAGGCGTAAAAGCCTGAGGAAGACCACATCGAAAGCGAGGAATTATATGCCATAGGCATGTATTTGAGGTTTTCCTCAACTTCCTATGTTTAACACAGGGTATGCCGTAGTTTTAACGTCTAGTAGAGATGAATTGGACTGATCAGAACACTGACTAGAGTAGATCAGGTGGGTGAAACCCCTGGAGGGAACACAAATGTTGGGGATAACACATGGTTAGCTGCCTGATTGTTGTTATAGGGGATAGGGGATGAGGAGGAATGATCCCACTGGGATTTGGCGGCCTGAGTAGGAATCAAGATGGGTAATGGATGATTGAGTGAAGTGAATGGAGAATGAGATGGAGTCGACTTGAGGATGATGGTGGCATTGAGCTTGAGTCTCGAGGAGACCTCCTACATATCCCCATGGTAGGGAATCAAAGTCCACATAGTTCATCTAACGATGACTTACCATAGATTGAGGATTTCAAAAATGTACCGTTGATTGGGGACTTCAATGAAATATCACCGAGTGGGGGTGACAATGACTTACTGCTGAACGGGGGTCACAACAGCTGACTGCTGGATGAGGTCACAACAACTTACCGCTGGATGGGGTTACAACGGCTTGCCACTAGATGGGGTCACAACGGCTTACCACTGGATGGGTTTGAACCTCAATGAGGCTCCCTACATACCTTTTTCAGGAGGCAAGGATCAAGGATCATGTAGTTTTGGATGGTTGATGTAGTTTAATGTCATGCAGGATGAAAAGGGGGCATGTAGTTTAATGTCATGCGGGACGAAGGTGGTCCAATGTAAAGGGGGGTCAGAACCAATAGGTTGTTGGCCTTAAAGCTTAGGGAGGCTTCCTACGTACCTTGCCTTGGAAAGGATCAAAGACCTCATAGTTCAGGTGGGGTTTGGTGAACCGACGTGGAGATGGTCGGGACTAATGGGTGTTGGGCTTGAACCTCAGGGAGACTTCCTATGTACCTTTACTTGGCAAGGATCAAATTCCATGTAGTTCAGGTGGAGTGGGAACTGATGTGAATAGGGTTGGTACCAATGGATGGTGGGCTTGAACCTCATGGAGGCTTCCTATGTACCTTGCCTAGGTAAGGATCTAAGTCCATGTAGTTCAGGTGGAGTGGGAATCAGCGTGAAAGGGGTCAGAACCAATGGATGGTGGGCTTGAACCTTAGGGAGGCTTCCTACATACCTTGCCTTAGAAAGGATCAAAGTCCATGTAGTTTAGTGGTGATTGTGGGGGTTTACACTCTAGGATTCATAGATAGGATGTCGTGGTTGATTCTTACTCTAAGCCCACATGAGTCATGCTCGGTGTGAGAAACAAGAGGCATCAAATACCGGATGATCACATCGCAGAAGGCACATCTGTGGGAAGTAGACTGGGGGCTTACACATGGTTAACATCCCAAAGAGAAAATAGGGGATTATGCTTAGTTAGAAGCCCGAGGTGATGGGGATTGGGAATTACTCCGGGATGGAGGACCGGGTGTTGACAAAGCCCAGCGGGAGAAGGATTTGGCACCCAGGAAGAGAGGAGGAGGATGGATGCTACCTCTTGCAAGAAAAGTTATGGGCTTACACCAGGGTGGTTGACCTTTCCCCACGGACAGATGCCACTCTGATAAAGAGGATTTCATTCCATGTGAGGAATTAATTCACTCATGTGGATACAAGCGGGCGTACAGAATGTCCAAGGTGGGGTAACCCCGCATCTGACGCACGAGGCGTGGTCAAATTTTAACATCATGTGTTGAGGACGATGGTGCTTAGCAATTTAACTTCCTACAGCCTGGAAGAGGTGGGTTTCTCTGCACCCCTAATACATACATAACCGATACCCACCTACCCTTGAGGGAAACAAGACATCGACAATGCGGTGGTTGGGGGGTGTTATGGAGCTATCCATTGGGGGGTCCACGTTAGCGTGGCTATGAGAAGAAGAAATAGTCATTAGTGTGCCTATGAAAAGAAGCATGAGGTGATGCAATGCAATGGGAAGAATCACCCAAGGGACCTTAAAATTTCTTTGTGTAAACTTGAAGGGCCGCACGAGAAAAGGAGTTGCAGAGCAAATGGGTTCATATGAAAAATATTTATGAAGCTCTGGTGCTCCATGAAGTGGAGGGGATTCGTGAAGAGATGTGCATCACGAAGTGGAGTCACGTAGACCAGGTATAGGGAATGGGTGCATATGGAAGGTGCTTCATGAAGTGGAAAGGCATTCGCAGAGCAATGCCTCATGAAAAAAGGGTGCCTTATGGACCGCAACATTGTAAATCAATGTGATTCGCGAAGCATATTGACCATTCCTTAGCATGAGGGTCACATGAGTATGAAGTGTGTTTCATGAAGCATAAATGCTTCGTGATGAATCGAGTCTCCTTGAGGATCTCATTCCTTTATGGAGGCCCTTGGGCTCCGCAAAGGGCATCCCTCTTTGAAGAGGGGCATAATTCATGAAAAGGGGAAGGCCCTTCACGATGAAAAAGTTCCTTGAAAAGCTCATGGTTCGCAGAGCATGAATTCCTTCGTGATGTGTGAGCTCAGAAGGCGAAAGGTAAGAGGATCTATCCTTTGGGATCGAGGGGAACCTGGTATTTATAGGCAAGAGGTGCCATGAAGCAGATATCACTCAGTGAAAATACGAAGCTTGCTCAACGGCAGGTTTGCGAACGTCAAAAGGGTTCGTGGAGCATCCCACCTCCTTCCTCCGTAGCAAGTTCGTGAACATCAAATTGGTTTCTAGAGCATCCTGTCTCCTTGGTCCACTCCATATTTGTGAACATAAAATCGGTTCATAGAGAATCCTTCCTCCTTGCTCCATAGTGGGTTCATGAATGTCAAATCGATTTGTTAAGCATCCCACCTCCTTGCTCCGTGTTGGGTTCACGAACATCAAATCAGTTTGCAGAGCATCCCGCCTCCTTTCTTCACGGTGGGTTTGCAAACATCAAATTGGTTCGCGAATCATACAACCTCCTTGCTCTGCGGCAGGGTCATAAATGTCAAGTCGGTTCACAGAGCATCCCGTCTCCTTACTCTATGGCAGTTTTATGAATGTTAAATCAGTTCGCAGAGCATCCCGCCTCCGTGCTCCATGGCCGGTTCACGATGGGAGAGCTCTGCGCCGGCTGTGTGGCTACAAAGGCTCCGCGAGCGGTCTTCGCAAGGTATCCCCTAATGGTTTCCCTTTTTTCTTTCTTTTAACTGATTTTTGCATCAACAAATGCCCCCCCCTTTGGACTTTGATCTGAGAAGAAAATGAGGGTCGAAGTTGGAGGGCCAACTACCGAAATTCTTCAGTCCATTGCAAAGGGGGCTTACGAGGCAGAGCGGCGCATTCTAGCTGGTGTTCCACGAAGCTCATTGAAGATCAGATGCACCGCAAAGCTCCTGGGTCCTTGCCTATAAATAAGGGAGATGACCTCTATTTTTTCCTTTCTCTTATTCGTTTTTTTGGCTTGTAGTTCTCTTGATTCGTGAAGCTCCGCATACTCCGTGATTGCTCTCTGCAAATCGGGCCTCCTACATCAAGGCAGAAAGTGAGTTTTTGAATTTTTTTCGGTGTGCTCTGTGAACTGTGTTTGAAGGCAGGGGCAGGACTCCGCAAACATTCTTCGCGACCGAGCTCTATGAACTTTCTCTACAAAAGAGCTTCACGATCTAAACCCAAAGAACGCCCAGACATCAAAACTGAATGGCTCACTAGGAGGCTGCCGGGGGGGGGGGGTCCTTGTGGATACTGCCCAAAGGGATGAGATGGAGAATATATTGGGTCTAGGGGAGTTGATACAGATCCACTTTGACCATAATTCGTTGGTGGAACTGCTATCGAAAATCTAGAAAAACTTTCCACTGTGTAAGAGGCTACCACTGTATGGATTTGGGCTGAGGGATGACGTCTTAATCCCTGAAGCAAGTTGGGATGAACCAGATTATTGGTTTAGGATCACACCGTGCCAGTGCCAGTGGTGCAGGGCCGCTAACGGCCATGATTGGGAGGACTTCACACCTGTTATTTTGGATTGCCTGCACAACCATCTAAAAAATGATGACAGCAAGGAATTACAGCCAAAGAAATCCCTCCTATGTACCAGGAAATCTTGAACCCTGAGGAACTCATAGAAGGGATGGTATGATGATTGGGATCTATTCCAGGGCAGTAACTTTATAGATAACTAGGCCTAGGCCTATTGGGTAGGTGCCTCGTGTGAAGAGTTAGGTGAAAAGGTGAGGAGAGTGGGTCTGTATGAGGCGACTTGGGCCTCCCAATTTCATATCTAACAACTAAATAAACTGATTCCAGAGTTGTTGAAAAGGTCATCATAGTAGACCAATATCTTCCATTTGCACTATGGGGATATTGGCATCAGTTTATGGGATGTACACTCGATCTTGGGGGTCCCGATACTTAGGGTGATGTATGATGAATTCCTCCTTGTTATGGGTGCGTGGGAGGATCCGTAGCAAATGCCACCACTGGTGATGGAACTAATGGAGCTGGTGGAGGGAGAGGACAAGGAAATAATGATAGACGTCCAATTCAGATGGTGGTTCAAATAGTTTCTCAACTTCCCGAAAAATAGACAGTTTCTGGTGAGGCCTCGTACTTTCCTGAATGGGGCTCAACAGGGCAAGGAGCACTCGTACTTGCGGCTCATGGAGGATAGCTAGTGGAAAACCTGGGGGTTTAGTGTTAGCATTGAGTAGAAACTGGTAGTCAGGCTGGCGACATTCATCACTGCTCTCATCTGTAGTTGGATCCTTCCCATGAGGGATACAAACATGGGCATGTGACCAAGTACATTTAACATGATGTCTATGTTGGTGATAGAAGGGTGGGTGAACCTTCGAATCCCGATGCTCACCAAGCTATACAATATGATATGGAATATCAGTGAGGGGAAGAGCCCACAGAGGATATGCAGGCTGTTCCACCACCTATACAGGTGGATAGCGGTGCACATTAGGGGAGTCAATGAATATCCAAACCCCATCTCCCCTCCAGGATCAAACGTTCGTCCGTCCATTCTGAATGTCATGGGGAGATTTTCGGCCAAACTAACTATGAAAGTGGTACTGAACCGTGTCAGGAAGATAGAGGATCTCCAATTTCATCCATTACCACTACCAACAGGTGCTTTTACTGATGATGGCTAAGGAACAGAAGAGAAATGGTCCTATCTTTTGGCCTTTCGAGGCGGAGTTATGGGGGAAAGAATAGATCATGATCCTCTCTTCGAGATGTACACCCCAAACTGATTTTCTAAGAAGTTCCGATGTATGCAGTGGATGTCCCCACTTGTCTATTTAAGGGTGTGATATGAGGAACGTCCATGTATTATGAGGCAGATGTGGCTCATGTACACATGGGAATATGGAATGATGCGGAACGAATTGCCTCCATCCACAACTGTCTTTTGGTAGGTGAAAGAATATGCCAAAAGTTGGGATGCGGCCTACCTGGGGGAGATTCTGAAGTAGCCAACCATTCGGGCTAGTGATGGTGCACCTTCCCATCCTCGATGCTGGGGTCAGAAGATGGCAAGGACATCCAGCAGTGGCAGGGCTGCCGTGGCGGCGAGGCCCGTATCGGTTGAGGGGGAGGCATTGGCAGCGGATCCATCAATGGCAGTAGACCCAGTTGTCCCAGAATAACAGAGTTATCCAAATGGGAGGCCACCAAGAAAATTCCATAGAATATCCACCCAGGCTTCGAGGAAGAAGCTACACCATATAGACATGCCGAATAATGCTGCCTTCCTAGAGGTCTGGGACATATGGGATGTCAACAGGTAGTTCCTCGGCCCATCCAAGATATGGGAACACTTGAACCATCTTGGGATGGACTTATCGGGAAGTGGCCTTGTCAGGGTCAGCTTTGCAGTACCCTAGGTGGAGTCAGAGCAATACCTGACTGAGTTGGAGGATTTTGTCCACTCCCGGGGTGCCCCGCTTCTAATGAAAAATCGGGTGAAGGTGTTTTTAGATCGAATGACCCCTCCACAATTATTGGCTACCGAAATGAGATATCTCTTCCCTCTTCCAGAAAAATCAGAAGAGTCTTGCTGGGGGAAGGAGGCCGGTAGAGGGAGCCCATTGGAGGAGGGCGAAGTTGGTGATCAAGGCTCAGATCTTGAGGAATTCACAGAGGCCCTTGAGTTATCATCCTACGACCCTTCCTGAGGGTCTATTTACAGCTCATTTTTAGTTACTTACCAATATTTGAACTGTGTAGGAGAACCTCATACACTGAACCCTCTCCCACCCTATAGCAGATGTAGATGTAGGGCCTTAGGGATCCGTGCCCGCTGCTATAGTGATTAGTGAACTTGGCGGGGATAGGGTACCCGAGATGGCTCCCCCAGAGTTTTCAGACTTCCCTATGATATATAGAGGGCCATGTCTCAAGGTCCCCATAGAAACCGACCAGGAATGAGACCGATAGTTCAACCTCTGTAAGTTTCCTTCGCACAATTCATGACCGCCACTCATTTACCGGGCTAATGACACCTATGCCCCTCTTGGTATGCACAGTTCTTCAGATAGTGTGGGCCGCCTTGGTGAGGTTGGTCGGGACTTCTGGTGGTACCTTTCCTAGGGGAATTCCGGTGATTGTGGAGGTGGAGATCTAAACTGACCAAGCAGCGGTGCTCTTAATCACTGGTGAGAACTTTAGTGGGGCTGAACCTGAGATCATTGAGGTTGGATCTGACGATGAGTATCAATCGGACAGCTTAGGCCTCACCATACCTGATCAAACAACATATATGGACCCTGTTGATGAGTTCCTGGGGGCATTCCCTGTATATAAGCCTGCCAACCATGCTGACTAGGATGATATGGCCTCTGATGAAGAGGACAACAAAATAGTCTATCACCGATCGTGGAAGTTGATCAAGCACTTCATTTATGACACCACCAAGTGTAGTGGCTTAATGAGATGGATAGAATTTCTTCACAGATGCATGAACTATGTGCTGGGGGAGTGGATGCCCAGTGTCCCCACATACTCTTTCGAGATATTATGGTGGAGAAGATTCGGAAGTATGACTATGGCCTTGGTGTGGGCTGGTAGTGGAGGAAAGCGATGAACATAAAGAGGCTCTAGGAGGCTGAAAATGAAATTCAATGACTGAAGGTCTGGGAATATGAGCACTCAACCTCCCTCAATGTGCAATCAGAGCTAATATTGCAATTAAAGGCCCAGCTAGCAGAGGCCAAAGAGTGAATGATGCAAGCCTCTACAGAAATGATCGTTATCCAAACTGACATGGAGCGGGCCTGAATTGTGGCTGAAAAATTTCACCCCATCACTTTCTAGGAGGATCGGGTGCTTAAAAGGTGAAAAAAATCCTGTACTCCACAAGCTAGAGGGTGGCGGAGCTATAACCCTCTTTTGATAGGGTTAACCCATCCATGGGGGGAATCGACCCTCGGGTACTGTAATGATTACAGACCCTCAAACGTACTTTCCTACTTTGATTATTTAATGCCAGATTCATGAAAGACTTGTCCTATTTATATTGGTTTATTTCATTCCCTTCATATTCACTGAGCATCCAATGATCAATCCCTAAGCTCACGTGGGTCATGCCCAGTGTGAGAAACAAGGGATGACCACCTTATTATTCCACCCAAATGTAAGAGTGAAAACCAAGATTCAGGCATCTGGGGATTTTGAACAACCAATATGGATTTCTAGGAAGAAAGGGAGAGGCCCAGCTAGAGGATGAAGAAATCAAAACAGTTGAATCATCGCTTTCTCAATGTGCACTAGTGAACGAGAAGGGTAACGCCAGGGGCGTTGGAATTAATCCGAACATAGGGGAGTGGAATGTGTGAATCACGATAGGGAAAATTCGGAACACTGTAGGATGGCATGACAATGAAGAATATATGTTGACCATATTCGAAACACAATATCCCTATTGTGTTAGCCTAAAATGGGGATAACAAATGATGGCCGACTACTGACTATGTTCGAAACATGGGGAATGACTCGAAATGTCAACCATTTGTCTTCTAGAACATCGGCCCATGAAAGTAGGCAAGCCATGGGCCGAGCATCCAAACTATTAGGGGGTTCCCTTAGATGTGAAAGAGGATGAGGGTCCAAATGAAGGGCACACAACGCGTGGAGTTGGAGTGATGGGTTGTTCGAATGGAGTCCAACACTCTTGAAATCATGCCACTACGATAAAGGAACATTAGGTGGGAGTATCCATCTAATCATGGATCAAAAATACTTTAGAGTAGGACTTCTTTGGCAAGGGATCTAGTGCATCCCATGATTAACATGGGGAATCCTAAACTTGTTCATGGTAGAATTGCAGTTTAGTGTCATGCGTTAAGGAAATATGGACTCATGCGGTCTAATGTCATACGATATGATGAAGGGTGAAAGGGGAGATCCTCGGAAGGGATTATGTAGTGCAGTAACAGTAAACCCGACGTGAATGAGGACATAAGGAGTCCGCACCACACCACGTATCCTTGAAGAATGTTTTTTAGGTCAAGGGATAAAATGTGAAAGTTAGGATGGGCCCGAAGCAAAGTGGTCTGGAATTACTACGTACCCCATTAGGATGGGAATCAATACATACATATTTTTTAGGGCATAGTTTAATGTCATGCGGGACGAGAAAGGCATGTGTGGCATAGCTGAGCCAGTATATGTTCTACCAGAACTACTATGCCCATGTGAGTCATGCTCGATGTAGGAAACAAAGAGTATTGATGGGACTTTCCTAGCACAAAAAGGAACATGTTTGGGGCAATAGGACACTAGGTTAATGACATCCCAATGATAATAACCCACCAATAAAAAACACCTAGATGCGTGGTGGAGCAAAGCTGAGTATGTCAGAATTCCACTTGAACATAAGAAAGTGGAAATATGTGAATCATGATGCCCAAGATCTGGACCACAATGATGGTGGCATGACAATAGTGGATAACTTTTTACCACATTCGAAACAAAGTATCCATATCATGTTAGCCTTGAATGGGGACAAAAAAAATGAGGGTCAACTAATGACCATGTTCAAAAACATGAGACCTATCACAAATGTCACCCTAGGTCCTCAGGGACATTGGCCTATGTCAGTAGGTAAGACAATGTGACATGAGACCATGTTGCAAAGGGGGTCCCTTTAGATGTGGAAGAGGATGAGGATCCAAATAACGGGCTCAGGAATCTGGGAACTGGAATGAGGGAATGTCCCTGTAAAAATTACATACTTTGGATACTACCACAACCGATCTGAGTACGATAGTAAGATGTATCATATAGAGGGAGTCAAGTCCCCCTCCAAGGATAAGGGTCCTGAGATCACACGCTTCCAGATTAATGATCATAATATGATCCAATAAAGGGGGTTGATTTAATGAACTGGGTGTAGGGTGGAAAAGTAGCCAATCATGATGCACAGTTCCCATAGGGAGATCTTAGTTTAGGTTCATAGAACTTGGACCAGGTTGGGAAAAGACATAGGAGGAACATGGTGAAGCCTTTTAAAAACCCAATGTGAATGAGGACCCATGAGGTACCCACTACACCACATTTTCCTCAGAGTGCTTTGACCGAGGGGCCAAAAGAGAGGACATGATTTTAGATTATTGGGGCTGGACCTGGAGACAATGTGTCTGGGCATTCCTATGTATCCCATGAGGATGGGAATCAAGCCGTACATAGTTCTGGTGGTGGCATGATAAGATAACAGTGCCAAATATTATAAGGTTGTGTGGGTTTTTCCCTTGAACCGAAAGAAACAGTATTTGATATATCTTGTTTGTCCTTTAGGATGAATGAGTGTTGTTTTTTTTGTGAAGCGATGGACCTAGGATAGAAAGTCCAGGTATTTCCACAAGAATCAAGCCATGTGCAAGAGTTGAAAAATGGTATGGTGTGTGACCAATACCAAACATGATGTCCCCTTGAGTGAGGACACCATGATGATGTTTCGTTTTTCATCGTGCAACTAGGAAAATAATGTCACAGTTCAAGGTCATGTGATGGGACCCACCATGCACTTTAACGTCATGCAATATAGACACAACAGTTTAATGTCATGTGGGACTAGGTATAATAGTTTAAAGTCATATGGCTCAGATATATACAGGATAGATGAGGTTTTAGAGGGAATGTGCACGACGGGATAAAGCATACCCGACGTGAATGAGGACGAGGTCCACATCATACCGTGCATGATTCCAAGGAGGAAACCTTATGCCAAGGGGCCAAAAAAGGTTAGAGGATATGGGGAAGGAGAGGCTATCTCTCAATTGATATGAACCTGAATATGTGATTTCCAGGTGTTCCTACGTATCCCATGAGGATGGGAATTAATCCATACATAGTTCTTGAAGGTTCCTTTTTTACATCGTGCGGGAAAACATATAGTTTAATGTCATGTGGGACATGAAGTAGGGGGAACTAACTCTTATAAAGGGGCATATGTGGTGTGGCTATTTCAAACCCAATGTGAATGTGGAAATAAGCCCACATGCGCCACGCCATGCAGTCCTATAAGATTCAAAGCCCAGAAGTCAGAACAGAAGAAGTAAATTAGTGGAACTCAAGATGGACCCAAAGACAAGATATTTGGGCTTTCCTACGTATCCCATGGGAATGGGAATAATTCCATACATATTTCTAAAAGATATTTTAGTTTAAGGTCTTAGAGCTCATACCAAAGAGAAGTGGAATCCTTCCAAGTAAGTACGGACCTCAACCCGATCCTTAAGCCCACGTGAGTCATACTCAGTTTGGGAAACCAGGGCAGAAGAGGTTTTTGCAATACCTAGAACACGTACCAAAGGGAAGTCAGTGTGGAACCCTGAATGACACCTTTATCACAACTTTTGCCCTCCTAATTTGAAAATGCGCACTGAGGGATAGTGTCAGGAGTGTCAAAATTCCATTTGGACATGATGGAGTGGAAAGTAATGTGAATCATGTAACCAACATTCAAGGATTTAAGGGGCTAGTGTGATGATGGAGGATAACTGTTGACCACATTTGAAACACAACATCCATATTGCGTGGCCTGAAATGGGAACAACAAATGAGCGTCGACCGCTGACCATATTTGCAATGCAGGACTCGTATCGATTTGTTGTCTGAAACCCTCGAGGACATTGGTCCGTAATGGTAGGAGATCCCTTAGGCCTAGTATCCATGCCATTTGGGGGTCCCTTTAGGTGTGAAAGATAATGGAAGCCCAAATGAAGAGGAACACGAAGATTGAAAAATGGGTGAAAGCATGTCCACGTAGAATCTGACACTCCAAGTTCTAGACCAGAGTACTCATGGACCAACTGATGAATTACAGAAGATGGCCACGGGACCCAACTTGAGGGTAGCCGACTCAAAGAGATGAAAGCATGGAAACAGAGAAAAGGTATCTCAGGAGAGAGATATGAATATAGTGTGGTTATTAGAAACCCTACGTGAATGAGGGAATGATCTCATACCACACTGTATACCCCTCTTCTGGATGAACACATGCCGAGGGGCCAAAATGATAGGGATGGTTCTAAGAGATGGGGCTTGACCCAAAGACTATACATTCAGGTGGTCCTACGTATCCCATGAGGATAGGAATAAAGCCACACATAGTTCTGGGGGAAATGACGACACTTATAAGGGAAAGATACCATTACGAGGGGCATGTACGGAACGATGAGTAACTCGACATGAATGAGGACACAATCCTGCACCACACCGTACAACCCTAAGTGATAACTTGGGCCAGGGGCCTGAAAAGGTCAAGGGGCCTGAGGCTGGTCCATGGACAAAATTTCATGGCCAGCTTGCAGTTTAACGTCTTGTAGTGAGGACAAAGATGGGGGTAAGGTATCTCATACGGGGATGTGTACGACACGACGAGCAACCCGACATGAATGAGGACATAATCCCACACCACATCATACAACCCTAAGTGAGAACTTGGTCTAGGGGCCCTAAAAGGCCAAGGGGCTTGAGGCTGGGCCGTGGACAAAATTTCATGGCCAGCTTGCGATTTAATGTCTTATAGTAAGGATGAAGGTGATCTTAGTTAAGGGTCATATATCTCGGACTATATATGCCTATTTTAATGTCATATTCATGGGATTTAGAGGGTAAATCATCATGATTATGGAAGACCACAAAGCAAAAATAATGATATAGGACAACTGTTGACTAGGTCCACAACACAGTATCCACCCTTGTGTGACTAGAAGGGGGGGGGGAAACAATTGAGCGTCGACCGTGGACCATATTCGCAACACGATACATGTATAAACTAGTTTATCACAATCCTTGAGGGCGTTAGCCCGTAACGGTAGGAGATACCTTGGGCCAATAATCCATTCCATTTGGGGGCCATTTTGAATATAGAAGGTGATGGAAACCCAAATTATGGGACTCGTGAAGCATGGAAGGGCCTGTGCTCATGGGACATATGATAAATGAATGGAGGGATGTCTCAAGGGGATATCTGTGGCATGGAGAAATAGCCCAATGTTAATGAGGATGTTATTCCATACCACATGACACAATCCTAAATGATAACTTGGGACAGGGGCCTGAAGGGGTCGAAGGACCTGAGGCTGAGCGTCCCGACCAATTGTAGCCAGATGACCTCTCATGCAGGCATTTCCTTCATAACTCTTAAGCCCATGTGAGCAATTATCGGTGTTGGAAACAATGAGTAGGATTAGGATCTCCCCATCACATAAGGGTTTGACAGCTGGAATCAGCCTCCCGCTCGAAGAAGACCGAGATTTGGAGAGACTACGGGGCAGAATGAACCACTACACTCCATGTATGGGACATATGGGGGTGGTAAAAATGACAAAAGATAGCTGTTGACTAGATTAGAAACAAAAAATCTATATCATGTAACCCAAAATGGGAACAACAAATGAGCATCGACCACTGACCATATTCGCAATACAGGATTCATATCTATTTTTTTGTCTAAAACCCTTGAGGGTGTTGGCCCGAAATGATAGGAGAGCCCTTAGGCTAGTACCCTTATAATTCTAGGGGGCCTATGGATGTGAAAGATAATTGGAACCCAACTGATGGGGTGTGTAGAGCATGAATGCGCCCGTGCAATCTAAAATAAAGTTAGACAACAAAAGAAATAGAGATCTTTAGAAGAGAGGGATACATGGTACGGTCATAATGAGATTGACGTGAATGAGGGAAAAATCATGCACCACACCATGTGTTTCTTCCTAATGGGAGGTCTAGAAGTTGGGGGATGAGCCTATGGATGAAATGTCTGGGCGGTCCTATATATCCCATGAGGATGGGAATCAAGCCACACGTAGTTCTGAAAAGGCCATGCAATTTAGAGTCATGCGGTAAGGATGCAGGAGGATTAGAAGAATGAAGGAGGGAACATGGTGCAATCATCGTAACCCTGACATGGGTGGGGCCAAAGAAGACTACACTACTCCATGTGAGATCCCCCAAAATAACTATGCCCAGGAGGGGATAGTCAAAGAGGAAGATGGGGATAGACTCAAGATGAGGTGTCTGATCATTCCTACGTATCCCATGAGGATGGGAATAAAGCCATATGTAGTTCTTAAGATGCAGTTTAACGTCATGCAGGATGATGCACAATTTAAAGTCCTGCAGGATTGGATAGTTTGAGGTCATACAGGACCGTCATGTAGTTTAGGGTCATGTGGGATTGTCATGTAGTTTAGGGTCATGCAGGACCGTATAGTTTAAGGTCGTACATGAACATATAGTTTATGGCCATATGGGACCCAATGACTCAAGAAAAATATTTCTTGAGGAACTTGGCATTGGTGGGAGGGGTTATATGCTCACCATCCATTGTAACTAGTGAGTATGTGCCATTGGAGTAAACCTTGTGATTGATGTAAGGTCCTTCTCATTTGGGATCCAACATGAGTGGTTTCTTTCTAGGTATCACTGGTGCCCACAGGTCCAGTACCAAGTCACCTTGCAAGAAGGAGAGGAGGTGAAATTTCTTGTTGAAAGCTCTAGATATCTTGTTCTGATGCCTTTCCAAATTGTGCAGGGCACGAAGCATGTTCTCGTCGAGCACTTCCAACTCAGCCAGAGGGATTTCAGATACTTTATATGGCACTTGCTGATCATATACGGTTCTGTGCAGTGAGGGAAATTGAATTTCTATGGGAAAGATGGCTTTTTTTCTATACACCAGGTAATATGGGGTCATCTGGGTGGAATTACGAGTCATCATCCAATAATCCCAGAGAGAATTAGGTAGCTTGTCCATCCAACTCTTCTTATTCTGACCGACCATTTTATGCAGAATGTTAGAGAGGGTTTTATTTAACGCCTCGATCAGTCCATTTTCTTGAACATGATATTAGGAGGTATGGTTAGAACGAATGTTGTACTTAGTGTAAAAATTCTTTAGCTCAGCCGCTTAGAAGTTTGTTCTATTATCGATGAGGACGGCGTGAGGGACTCCAAATCGGTAGATGATGTTGGAGTTCACAAAGTCAATGATGGAATGGGCCTTGACCTCCTTGAGAGGAACTACCTCTGCCCACTTGGAGAAGAAATCCATAACAGTCAGGATGAACCTACACTAGAGAGCTGTCACTGGTGTATATGATCCCACGACATCAAGTCCCCATACCACAAATGGCCAAGATTTCTTGGTGGAGTGAAAAGGCTCTAGTGGCCGATGCATAAAGTTAGCATGAATTTGGAACACATGGAATCTCTTAGAGAACTTGATGCAATCATGGATCATGGAGGGATAAAATTGCCCTAGTCTCTGTATCTGGTGAGATAGTTTTGGCCCGACCTGATGAGCCCTGTAGGAACTGGCATGAACCTCTTGCATGACTTGAGAAATATCGACTCCTTGAATGAAATGGAGGAGAACCCCATAAAACCCAAACTTTTAGAGGATATTCTCACATCCAAGGCCATCCTGGAGGGTGAAATTCAATGTGCGGCGTCATATTCACTCGTGCGCAGCCCAATCTGCTGGGAGATTACCATTCAGGAGATACTCAGCAAAGGGGGCTCTCTAGTCAGGAGTCACTTCGATCACTGCATCCAGGGGACTCAGGGGTCCTGACTTGGAGGCTCCGACAGTAAGGTGGCTTACCCATGGTCCGTATTCATCATTGGGGGTGACAAGAGAAATGAATCTCCAATGTGGCACACGGATAATCAGATCATCCTACTCGGTCTCCGTGAGTGATGTAGCCAGGCCAGCCAGGGCGTCAGCTCAACCATTATGAGATTGAAGAACCTGAGTAACTTCTGGCCAAGATAGGAACTGGTCCATTAGCTAGAGAGTGAATTCCAACAGTGGTATGAGATCTGGATTTCTAACGATTTAGTTTCCGTTGATCTATTTGATGAATATTTCAGAGTCCCCTTTCACATGAAAATGGGGCACATCAATCTCAAGAGCCAGCTCGAGGCCAGTGATGAGAGCCTAATACTATGCCTCATTGTTGGTGCAACCTTCTAAAAACATGAATGAGTATGGTAGGATGATTTGTGCCGGGGTAATGATGAAAATACCTAGGCCTACTCTATTGATCCTGGGGTCATTGAGCATTCTGCCTGTTGGGCTCCGGGAAGCACCATCAAAGTGCATCTTCCGGCATGATGTGGCTTGGTCTACCAAGAGGATCGCCTCATCTGGGAAATCGAGATCCAAGGACTGGTCAACAGAAGCCATATGGGTAGCAAGGAAGTCTACCAATGCTTTCCCCTTAATAGATTTATGAGGGACTAACCTGATATCAAACTGCAAGAGAATCACTGCCTACAAAGCTAGATGACCAGTCAACGTGGGGTGGTTCAGGATGTACTTCAGTAGGTCTACTCGGGGACACCAACTATACCTCATGGTGCTGCAAGTAATGTTGCAACTTCTGTACTGCAAATACCATTTCAAGGTAGCTCTTTTAGATGAGGGAGTATCTGGTCTTCGTATCGAGGAGCATGCGACTGAGGTAGTAAAGGCTGTTATCCGTCCCCTCATTGTTCTTCTAGGCCAGAAGGGCACTGAGAGATCGTTCCAGTGCAGTCACATAAAGGATTAGTTGATTTCAAGAGACAGGTGGCATTAAGACCAGAGGCTGGAGCAGATACTGTTGGATCTCCTCAAAAGCAGTCTGACACTCTTCATCCCACTCATAGACGATGCCTGTCTTCATGATCTGAGAAAAGGGCTTAAACTTACTATCCATATTCGCAATGAATCATCATATGTAGGCTAAGTGTCCTTGGAAGCCTTGAAGATCCCGAATGTTTCTTAGACGAGACATCTGGCTAATGGCCTTGATCATCTCTAGGTCGATCTCAATGCCCATGTATCTGACAACAAAGCTGAGAAACTTTCCAGAGGTGAACCTGAAGGCACACTTCAATGGATTCATCTTTAGGTGATGGGAAAAGAGGAAGCCAAACAATTTATCAAGGTCTTTGAGATGGTCCTGACACTGGAAATATTTGACCACCAGATCATCCACATAAAATTCCACCAACATTCCAAGGATCGACTTAAATATGCGATGCATATCATGTTCGTAGGTGGCACCTGCATTCTTTTAACCAAAGGGAATGAATAGGTTACAGAAAGTACCTTGTAGTTCCCTAAAGGATTTGAAATCCTCTTCCTTGGGGGCCATTCAGATCTGGTTGTACCCAGAGTACCCATCCATGAAGGAGAGGGCTTGGAATCCAACTGTAGCATCAATTAACAACTCCGTCACATGAATGGGAAAATAATCCTTCGGACAATGACGATTGAGATCCTGGAAGTCGATGTAGACCATGATCTTTCCATTCTTCTTCTTTACTGGAAAAATATTTTCCAGCCATTTTGTGTAATAGACCTCCTTAACAAAATTGGATCTAATGATCTTGTCAAATTCTGCATCAACCATGGCACCATGAGAAGGGTGCATCTTTCTGGGATGTTTCTTGAACCCGTGATGATTTGCCGGGAGACCGAGGCGGTGAATGGATACATGAGGATCTAGTCCTGAAATCTCATCATTACTCTAGGTGAATACATCACTTTGTTTTTTCAAGAAGTCTATATACTGCTATTGTTCCTCGAGGGGCATGGCATCACTGATCAATGTGGGTTTCGGGTCTTCCTCGCTACTGAGGTTTATCTGTACCAACTCATCAACCGTAGAAGAGACGTCCTCTACAAAGGTAAGAGAAGCATCCTCTAAATATTATTCTCCAATTATGAAGGGGGAATCTTTGGCAGTAGGGGTTTATTCTGAGTTAGAATCTCCTGATTGGAGGCTGGTACCAGCCTGAGCGACAGTGGATACTTCATTGGAGGACTCCTATGCTACCGTAACCATATCGATGAAGGATATTGATCCAATCCCATATTCCCTTCATCCCAAGGGGCCACACTTGATGATATAGAAGTAAAAGTGGATCTTCATCTTGATCTAGTTAATTCGATCCTAGTGGAATAAGCAAGTATGACGTATTTCCATTTCCATAGGGCGGACATCCCGATAGGTTATGGGAGTAGGAGGCTCCAGGATCACCTGAGCCTGGTTCGTGTAGAAGTACAGGGTGATCTTACAACATCACTTAGGCCTAGGAATGTGTTCCACCCTCATTCAAGAAACAACAAAGCATTGTCCCATGTCTAGGGTCATAGACTCCAATCGGGGGATTTGAAAGATGTAGGCATCATCTAGGTCTGTCCACGGGTTGGTCGCAACTGGGGCATGCTCGACCTCGTTAGAATGAATCTGCTTGTCTTTTCTCTAGTAGTAGTCGACATCTAGGTAGCGGGCTTCACAAGAGGCAAAGGGATACATATCACCTTGAAGCATGCCCACTCGACCATTAAGGGAGTACTTGAGGCACTGGTGATAAGATGAGGGAACCACCATATGCAGGTGGAGCCATGGCCTTCCCATCAACGCATTGTAGGTGGTTTCCTGGGAGACTACCATAAATTTGGTGCTGGAAAATAGGCCACCAGGGTCTTCAAGCAGATATTTTTGGCCGGTGTCTGTTCCATCCTATAATAACCTTGGATTCTTCGGCTAGAGGGACTCATATCATCTTCAAACAATCCCAATTTTCATAGTGTCCGAGTCAGGATTAGATTGATTCCAGATCCCGTGTCGATAAGACAGTGACGAACCTCTATTCCATTGAACTGGATAGTGATGTACAATGGATGAATGTGACCCTATATGAGAGAGCCTTAAACTTCTCCATAGAATGAGATAATGGCCGGGAATTCAGCAATCTCGACCGCCTAATCATAAAAGGCTTCTATGGATGCTACTTCTGTCTCAAACTGAAGGGGGCTTATTAAAGCCTCAGCGAGGGCCTCACACATATCTAATGACAGGAGAAGGGCATAAAGGATATAGATTCTTGATGGAAGACTGGAAATATGCTTAAAAACATCGTACTTCCATGCCAGGAATGAACATATTCTTACAGGAGGTCGCTCTATGACAAAATGTATGGTGGGCCCTGCTGGCTGGGCTGACGACTGACTGGTGCTAGGAATATCCCACTGATCACTAGTCAAAATGTGTGGAGTGGCTACTAGATGATGGTCGGACGACTGAGACCGGCTTATAACAGGGTGTGGTAGGTCATGACATGGTTGGGGTGGCTCTGCTTGATCAAGTAACATGAACGATGGCGAGGGTGAGCCTGATGCCACCAGATGAGAATTCTGTGCATGCTGAGCTCTACGTTGAACCTATTTCCTGGTTTCAGTAGCATGCATAGCCTGGTTGGAAGTGCTGACCAAGGCATTCTGATAGCCCATATTCCCACAACTCCATCGATGCTGATGACGACTAGGGACGTTAGAAGGATCCGCCTGGTGCTCCTCGTCATCAGGAATCATGTACGGATTTACTAGCTCTATGGTATTAACCAAGGTGTACCATTGACCATTTCTAGAAGATTCGTCCACTACTGGATGGATTCTTGGAGGGATCTCCATCTCCGGGGGCATGAAGTTTCCAATAGTACGAGATGACGATGGAATCAGTGGGGGAATTTGTTTTCCCTTACGCTGCCAGTGTATGCTCTTCTAGGAAGATGCCAGCTGAGACGACAATGCAGAAGTGGTGGCTACAACTTCTGAAGGCCCCGTCCAATTCAGGAACACCCAGATGACACCATGGGCATGAGAAACTATTTTACGATTCATACAGTTTTCATACTACTGGGACCCATGACTGGAAACTTGATGCCACTCGCCCTCGCTGTCACTACTACTGTATGAACTCATGAAGATGCATGCCACGTGTGCCAGATCTGGGCATAACCAGAATATGTTGTTATCTACCTGGTTTTGAATCCAATATTTGAACACATACCACTTCTTGAGAGTGTGCCCCAGGATCCAGTGGTAGGGGAATTAATTAGGGAAATCAGTGAGGTTTTCCTATTTCGGCCTTCTGTACTCAAGTAAACGTAGAATCCCCTGCTCCAAGGCACTATAGAAGTAACTAGGGACCTTTTACTCATTAAACGAGAAGGTCCAGTTTCTCCTATCTAGAAAGGGGTCCCTTGGAGCCTGACCCCGATGAGGGGCTAGAGGAGCGCCCCCTATCGCATCTCTAATGCCTCGAGATGGGAAATAAGTTCCATTATTGGATCTTTTGGGTGGGGATTCCTGTCTTGACCGGGATCCCTGAATACTAGTGTGTTGGAAGGTTCTTCTACATGATAAGGTGGCCCAGCGGCTCATGGAGCGACTGGTGGAATTATCTGTGGGGCTGCTGGGATAATCCGAGCTGGGTCTCGAGGATTGTCACACCGTTCAGGAGGATTGGGTGAGACATACCATGTCCTCTTCCCATAAGTTCCGGCCTCAATCCTATCTGCGTGGGCAGGATGGTCAGGGTCACCTGGGGGAAATTCGCCAAGGGGAAGTTGTGCTTGCCACTGCTTCCCTAGTCTGGGATCAACGTAGTCTGGTCGTCACTCTGCAGCGTGTTCAGCAAGGAGGTCATTGACCACCTTATTCTGTTCAGCGAGTTACTAATTCAATGAGGCTTTCTCGAGGTCATCTTTTTTACTTCTGCACTAAGCCAGACGGGTTAGAGGGTTTGATAGATCCCAAGAGTTCTTTTCCCTTGTTGGGATTCCGATTGAGGATTAGTGCCTTGGTGGGCACATGAAGACATAATAGATTCATCTATTGATGAGTAATCCTTCCTGACAGATCCAAGAAGTGTGAAGCTTCCTTGGGGGGGGGAGGTCCTCCCCAAGAAACTCTAGCTCGTTCTCACCCTCTGGAAGACCCACCATGTTAACCGCAACACTTCTTGGAGACATATCCTTATGTTTCCTTGAAAATCAGGTTGTCACTGGATAGGAATGAATAGGAGGGTAGAATACTACCCCCAACTGCAAATCTCTTCATGTGGAGAAGCCTCTTTGATAATCCTACAGAGTACCTTGAATCTATAAATGCACCGTTGCTGGAGGGCCCTACAACAACCTGGTGACTCGGGGTGCTAGCCCACAGGGAGTGCGGCCAAATCAACCCGACAACATTGTTCACAAATGTCTTAGAAATGCACTTGAATATTAGGGTAAGCCACTCTCTGATGAAAAAGATGGAAATGAGTCACCCAGAGGGTTTGATGGAAATACTCGACATTCTCTTGGGTGAGGGATTCCAGAACACAAAAATTCGGAACTACAATAAGCCAAAACATATCAGGGAAGTTTTCTACTGCAAGGATATACCATAAGCTCCTGGGATCAGATTCAGGGTCTGGCCTTTCATTTTCCCACTTGTCAACTTGAGGCGGCTGGGGAGCGGGTAGCGGTATCGAAGTAGACCGCTGGGAAGGTAGGTTGGCTGGTGGAGAGTATGACGAGCGAGTTGAAAAACCGCCGCATCTTGGCCTATACTCCGAAGAGTGAAGTGACTTAGCCATGATGTCATGGCAAGAAAGGATGATGACCACAGTTTCCGGCATAGGGGCTACGACTACTGGTGATGGACCACGCTACTGCTCGTCTACAATTGGTCCCCAGAATAGCTCTCCGTGATCTATACACTAGGTAGATAGTTCTTATGGTGATGATGGTGGCGATTTCACGACCGTAACCTATGGAGTTGCCAAATTTTCGTCCTCCTGGATATACCTGTAGAGGGAGGTGGGAATCCAATGGACCTCGCATTCTGAGAGTACTAGGCTGATGTACCTTGTTCCTTCCATGGCCCTCAACACGGAGGATATAGGTGAGGGTTTCATCACTAAGTCGTATTCTAATTCAGAATATTAGAATCAAACCAGTTTGATCTCAGTTTGAATACTCTCAGCTGTCTTTTTATGGCGATGAAGACCCACCCTGCTTCCCCAGGATGGTTCTTCAGAACAGGAAAGATTTCCAGCACGAGAAGGACCTTCGGCTATACTGGTGCTGGGGTGGAGAGTATTCTCGCCTGAGTAAGCCGGGGTGCGAGGAGCACCGAGGAAGACATCAAAGGGTACATGGGGAGGACCTCTGTGGGAAGTGATGGAGCAGGTAGGACATCCGTTGGAGTCAATAGAAGCACGAGTAGGACCTCTGTTCTTGTTTCCCCTAGTGACATTAGTGCGAGGAAGGTCCTCGTACTGGTTGAGCCAAACACGGGTATGACCTCCATGATGGGTGCTGTAGAAGTGAGGATGGCCTTCACCCCTCTGATTACTAAGGTGAGAAATACCTTCTACATCTGTTTTGAGGACATGGGAAGACCCTCCTTTCTAGATATTGGCTGGGTGTGAGATGTACCCACCCCGTCGGTCTGTTCCCGGAGGAATGACTCCATACTCGATGTAATGATCACGAGAGAGGCTTCTGTGTCGAGTGTCACTATCATGGGGAGGTCCCTCATTCATACTGAGTGTATAATGAGGTGTACCTCCATTCCAATCTTGGAAGTGGAGAAGACCCGCATTCTCCATTGTGGCGGTATGGGGTGGGCCTTCGTACTGGTGGTGGATACTACCTACACCGGTGACCGAGAGATTCGACCCATCCTACCTGTGGGGTGGTTGAGGCCTCGATCTAGGCTGGGTATACAAGTTCCCCTACTCAGCATACACAAGGGATTGATGATATACATTAGCGGTGGCCCGAGCCATAATAGTTGCAGACGTTGACACACCTTGGAGGGTGTTCTCCTTGGCATGTGCCTGACGCTGGCATTGGGTCAACCAGACTGGGGCCAATGGTGAAGGTGCATGGATTACCTGATACTTGACTTGTGGGACTGGGTGGTGGCATTGGTGCAACCTAGTGGGAGCCCTCCTTGGGGGATCCTAAAATGGGATCCCGACCGGGCTGACCCGAACATCTCCTACCTCATCGGCGTAGGGGAGAGAGATGTCGAGGCATTCCAGGGAGAGGCACCCAAAACAATTGTAAGTTGGAGTGGGGAGCAGTGACTCCCTATGTGGCCCTTAGGGGTGGTGTTGGTGATGAGGTATAGATGCCTCTAGATCATGGTGGGCCATACCATGAGTCGGGATAATCCCCTTCTCCTCGTACCAACATATGATGTTGTTGATCACTCTTCACTAAATGAATTCAGACGAGGAGATGGGGCATGGGTGACTGATGTTTTTAGGTGTGGATATTGTCTCCAAAGTGGTGGAGTCACATGGGAATTCCGCATTGGCATTGGCCTATCCCCTGCGTCAGTGGCCGGGCAGTGATTAAATTCCTGCAGCATCTTGGTTCCGGAAAAGTAGATAGATTAACCCATTAGTGCTGAAAGGAAAGGAATCAATGACCAGTTCCCCAACAAAATTCTGTCTTCCCTGGATTGTAAGATGGATCCACACTAACAAAGTCATAGAACGGTATGTCCAACATTTTGACTGCCCCGACTTCTAGTGAGTTTCACGCCATGCCCGCTATTTGTTTGGCGGGACCTGGTGCCAGATAGATGGATCTGGTGACACGCTAGTCCACTGATGTCTTGAATGATACTAATATCCATATTGAGGAGAACATATTCACGTCGTGTTCACCATTTCAGTTTCCAAAGCTTTCGTTAGGGCATGCATGTCCATCTGTTCGAGGAAAACGAAGACGTGCAGACTGTTTCCCTGCATTCCTGCTTTCCAAAGGCGGGTGACATCCATTGCTTATTCAAAGACATTTTCTCCTTGATCGAAATGGGATAATGGTATGTCGGTTCTTCTATCCACAAATTCCTCCTTGAAACTCACCACCTAGTCCGGGTCTCCCTTATAGATTTAAGACGTTGTTCATGAAACTCTTCTTAGTTCCATATCTGCATGGACACCAGTTAATTACACTACTTCTATCGGGACATTCCTAGGGGTCTGGCCAGGGAATTAGCCTTTAGTTGGGGGAGTATTCACGTTAGACATCACTTTCATGTCTGGACGTAGGAACACTGGCGTGACTAGATTTCTTCCCCTTATTATAGGGCTTCTCAAGGGGGTAGAAACCCAAGGCATCCCACGTCGAATGCGGGGAATTATATGCCATAGGCATGTATCTGAGGTTTTCATCAACTTCCTATGTTTAACCCAGGGTATGCCGCAGGTTTAACGTCTAGCAGAGATAGATCAGATTGATCGGAACACTGACTAGAGTGGATCAGGTGGGTGCAACCCCTAGAGGGAACACATATGTTGGGGATAACGTGTGGTTGGCTACCCGATTGTTGTTAGAGGGGATGGAGAATGAGGTGGCATGATCCCACCAGGATGTGGCGGCCTGGGTAGGAATCAAAATGGGTAATGGATGGTTGAGTGAAGTGGATGGAGAATGATATGGAGTTGACTCAAGGATGATGATGGTTTTGGGCTTGAGACTCTAGGATACCTCCTATGTATCCTCATGGAAGGGAATCAAAGTCTACGTAGTTCATCTGATGATGGATTACCATCAATAAAGGATTTCAATGTCGTACCATCAATTGGGGACTTCAATGACTTACCGCCGAGTGGGGTTGACAATGGATTACTACTGAATGGGGTTTACAACGGCTTACCGTTGGATGGGGTCACAATGACTTACCACTGGATGGGGTCACAACAGCTTACCGCTGGATGGGGTCACAATGGATTACTACTAGATGGGGTTGAACCTCAGGGAGGCTTCATACATACCTTATCCAAGAGGCAAGGATCAAGGCCCAAGTAGTTTGGGATGGTGGATGCAGTTTAACGTCGTGCAGGATGAAAAGGGGGCATGCAGTTTAATGTCATGCGAGATGAAGGTGGTCCGACATGAAGGGGGGTCATAACCAATAGGGTGTTGGGATTGAACCTCAATGAGGCTTCCTAAAAACCTTTCCTTGTAAAGGATCAAATACCTCATAGTTTAGGTGGGTTTTGGTGAACCGACATGTAGATGGTTGAGACAAATGGGTGTTGGGCTTGAACCTCAGGGAGGCTCCCTACGTACCTTGCCTTGGAAAGGATCAAAGTCCACATAGTTTAGGTGGATTGGGAACCAATGTAAAGGGGGTTAAAACAAAGGGATGGTGGTCTTGAACCTCAGAGAGGATTCCTACATACCTTTCCTTGGAAAGGATCAAAGTCCACATAGTTCGGGTAGAGTGGGAAGCGACGCGAAGGGGATCAGAACCAATGGATGTTGGGCTTGAACCTCAAGGAGGATTACTACTTACCTTGCCTTGGAAAGGATCAAAGTCCACATAGTTTAGGTGGCGATTGTGGGGGCGTACACTCTAGGATGATGAGAGGGGATGTCGTGGCCGATGCTTACTCTAAGCCCACATGAATCTTGCTTGGTGTGAGAAACAAGAGGCTGCAAAGACCTAATGATCACATTGCGGAAGGTGCGTTCGTGGGAAGTAGAATGGGGGATTACGTGTGGTTAGTGGCCCATAGAGAAAACAGTGGATTACACCTGGTTAGCAGCTCGGGGTGATGGGTATTGGGACTTACTCCGGGATGGAGGCCCGAGTGGTGACAAATCCTAGTGGGAGAGGGATTTGGCACCCAGGAAGAGAGGAGGATCAGGGATGCTACCTCCATCAAGAAAAGATAGGGGATTACACTAGGGTGGTTTCCCTTTCTCCACGGACTAACGCCGCTCTAATAAAGAGAATGTCATTCCATGTGAGGAATGACCTCACTCTTGTGGAGACCAGTGGGTGTGCAGAATGTCCAAGGTGGGTTAACCCAACGTCTGATGCATGGGGCATGGTCACAGTTTAACATCAGGTGCTGAGGATGTGGGTACTTGGCAGTTTAACATCCTATATCTTGGATGAGGTGGGTTTGCTCCACACCCATAGGACATACATAACCGATACCCACCTACACTTGAGGGAAGGAAGTAACTGGTAAAGATGTGGTTTGGGGGTGTTATGGAGCTTTCCATTGGGGGGTCCACATTAGAGTGTTTATGTGAAGAAGCAATAGATGTTAGCATGCCTATGTGAAGAATCATGAGATGAAGCAATGTAATGGGAAGTATCACCCAAGGGAACTTGAAATTTCTTTGTGAAAACCAGAAGGGATGCACGGAAAAAGGAGTTGCATAGCAAAGGGGTTCATAGGCAGAAGCCTTGTGAAGCTCTGGTGCTCCATGAAGTGGAGGGGCTTCATAAATAGATGTGCTTCACGAAGTGGAGTCACCTAGCCTAGGTATAGGTCATAGGTGCATATGGAAGGTGCTTCGCAAATTGGAAAGGAATTTGTGGATCAATGCCTCGTGAAGCAAGGGTGCCTTGAAAAGCGCAACATTGTGAAGCAATGTGCTTCGCAAAGCATAGTGACCACAACTTAGAATGCGGGTCACATGTGTATGAATGGTGTTTCACGAAGCATAAATGCTTCGCGATGAACTAAGTCCCCTTGGGGATCTCCTTCCTTCGCGGAGGCCTGTGGGATCCACGAAGGGCATCCCTCTTTGAAGAGGAACAAAATTCATGCAAAGGGGAAGGCCATTCATGATGAAAAATTACCTTGAAAAGAACATGGCTCACAGAGTAGGAATCGCTTCACGATGTGGGTGCTCAGAAGGCAAAAGGTCGGAGGCTCCATCCTTTGGGCTCAAGGGAAGCTTGGTATTTATAGGCAAGAGGATCCACAAATCAAAGCTCTCCCATCGTGAAGACAGAGCATACTCAGCCGTGGGTTCGTGAACGTCAAATGGATTTGTGGAGCATCCCACCTCCTTAGTCTACGGTGGGTTCGCGAACGTCAAATCGGTTCATGGAGCATCCTGCCTCCTTGCTCCATGGAGGGTACACGAACATCAAATCGGTTCGCGGAGCATCCCACCTCCTTGATCCGTGGAAGGTTCGTGAATGTCAAATTGATTCACGGAGCATCCTGCCTCCTTGCTCCGAGGCGGGTTCACGGATGTCAAATCAATTCATGGAGAATCCCTCATCCTTTATTTGTGGTGGGTTCGTGAATGTCAAATCAGTTTGTGGAAGATCCCACCTCCTTGATCTACAACAGGTTCACGAATTTCAAATCGGTTCATGGAGAATCCCACCTCCTTGCTCTGTGGTGGGTTCTCAAACATCAAATTTGTTCACGGATCATCCCGCATCCAGGCTATGTAGTTGGTTCGTGAAGGGAGAGCTCGGCGTCAGCTACAGGGCTATGGAGGCTCCGCGATAGGTCTTCTCAAGGAATCCCATAATCCTTTCCCTTTGTTCTTTCTTTTCCCTAATTTTGGTGTCAACAATGGCTCGGACATATACAGGAGAAAAGAGGTTCAAGAGGGGATGTACATGGCGTGATAAAGCATACCCAATGTGAGTGAGGATGAGGTTCCAGGAAAGAAACCTTGGGCCGTGGGGATAGAAAAGGTTAGAGAATATGGGTTAAGAGAGACTGGATATCTAAAGGAAAGTACGTAGTTCAAATCTTGCAAACCTGACGTGAATTAAGACATAAGTCCATACCACACCACGTAATCCTAGATGATAACTTCAACCAGGGGTGCCGAAAAGGGTTGGGGGACCTCAGACAAGGGTGTACCAACCGATTATAGACACATGACCCTTTATGAAGGTAATTCCATACCAAAGATCCTAAGCCCACGTGAGAAATGCTCAATGTGGGAAACAAGGAATAGGATCGGGATCTCCATAACATATAAGAGTATGGAAATGAGGAAAGAAGATTAGGAAAGGTCTATCCTGACTAGATCAATAATTTTGTCCAAGATGGATGGATGTTTGAATAGGTAGCAGGAAAAAACAAAATCACTACACCCATCATTTGGGACATATAGGGGTGGAAACAATGATAGAGGATGGTTCTTGGCTATGTTCGGAACACAACAACCATATCATGTGACCTTTAATGGGAATGAAAAATGATCATCGACCACTGAACATATTCGCAATGCGGGAATTGTATCAATTTGTCATATGAAATCCTTTAGGATGTTGGCATGAAATGGTAGGAGAGCCCTTAGGTTGAAAATCCATGCCATTCAGAGGTCCTTTTAGATGTGAAGGGTGATGGGTTCCAAAAAATGGAGGGGATGATCAAAGCATGAATATTACTGTGCAGTTTAACTTCATTTAGAATGTGACTCAAGGGGAGAACTTGGAGTTTGGGGCTTTTCCTATGGAAACAAATGTCCAAGCGGTCCTATGTATCCCATGAGGATGGGAATCAAGCCATATGTAGTTTTGAAAGGGCCATGCAGTTTAACGTCTTGCAGTAAAAAAGTGGGAGGATAAAAGAATAAGGAGGGGAACATGGTGTGACCTTCATAATCTATTTGTGAGTGGGGCTAAATATGCTTAGGCTGCATCACATGGAATACACGTAAAGGTGAAGTCGGCGCGGAGCCTCGAATGATGCCTTACCACATATTTTTCCTCCTAACGTGAAAATGCCCACTAAGGGACAATACCAAGAGTTTCAAAATACCACTTGGACATGATGGGGTGGAAAATGATGCGAATCATGCAACTGACATTTAAGGGATGATGGGGTTGACAGGATGATGGAGGATAACTATTGACCGTGTTTGAAACACAATATCTATATCTTGTGACCTGGAATGGGAACAACAAATGAGTGCCAACCACTAACCATATTAGAAACATGGGACTTATATCAAATTTTTGTTCAAAACCCTCAAGGATGTTGGTCCGTAATTATAGGAGAGACCTTGGGCTGAGCATCCATGACATTTGGGGGTCCCTTTGGATTTGAAATATAATGAAATCCCAAATGAAGGGGAACAAGAAGCCTGAAAAATGGGTGAAAGCATGTCCAGGTAGAATCCAACACACCAGGTTCTGAACCAGAGTACTCCTGGGCACATTGGAAAATCACCGAAGAGGGTCGAGGGACCCAACATAAGAGAAGATGACTCAAAAATATGAGTGTAGGGAAAGGGAGTGAAGTGTGCTCAGGATAGATAGGTACGTGGAATGGTTGTTACAAACCCGACATGAATGGGACACAAACCCATACCACACCACATACCCCTCCCTTGGAAGGACTCAGGCCAAGAGGCCAAAATGATAAGGAGGTTTCTAACAGATGAAGTTAGACCCGAAGACTAGACGTTCGGGCGGTCCTATGTATCCCATAAGGATGGGAATCAAGACACACATAGTTCTAAGGAAGGATACCTTGTAGTTTATCATCATGCAACAAGGATGAAAATGGGGGCAAGGTACCCCAAAGAGGGATGTGTACGGTGCGATGAGTAGCCTAAGGTGAATGAGGGAATACGCTCATACCACATCATACAATCCTTAATTAACACTAGGGCCCAGGGGCCGAAAAAGTTGAGGGATCTAAAATGGTAAATCCTAAACAATTTGTAGTTTAACATCTTTCAGTAAGGATGATGATGCTCTTAGTTTAAGGTCATAGGGATCAGACCGTATATGCCAAGTTTAATGTCATATGCATAAGACAACTGAGTGGAGAGGGATAATCATCTTGCCTATGGAAAACCGCAAAATGACAATAATGATAGAGGATAATTGTTGACCATGTTCGCAGTATAGTATCCGTATTTATGTGACCAGAGGTCGGAGGAAAACAATTGATCATTGGCTATTGACCTTATTCACAACACGTGACTTGTATCAATTTTTTTCTCAAAATCTTCAAGGATGTTAGACCGAAATGGTAGGAGAGACCTTTGGCCAAGCATCTACGCTGTTCGGGGGTCCTTTCAGATTTAAAACATTATGGAAACCCAAGTGATGGGGTACGTGAAGCATGGCAAGGCTTGTGCTCATAGAAAGTATGATAAATGAAGTAGGGATGTCTCAAGGGGATATGTGTGGTGTGGAAAAAAAAATCCCAACATGAATGAGGATGTGAGTCCATACCACACCCCACAATCCTAGATGAGAACTTGGGCCAGGGGGCCGAAAGGGTCAAGGGATCTGAGGCTAGGAGTCCCGACTAATTTTAGCCATATGATCCCTCATGCGGGTATTTCCTTACCACAACTCCTAAGCCCATGTGAGTAATGCTCGGTGCGAGAAACAAAGAGTAGAACTAGGCTCTCCCCAACATATAGGGGTACGACAGCTGGACTCACACTCTTGCTCGAGGCAGACTAAATATTGAAGAGACAATAAGGAAAAATGAACCAGTACACCCAATATTTGGGACATATGGTGGTGGTGACAATAACAAAGGATAGATGTTGACCAGGTTCGAAACACAACATCTATATCGTGTGACCCGAAATGGGAACAACCAATGAGCATCGAACACTGACCATATTCGTATTTTCATTCGAGGTCCTCGAGAGCGTTGGCCCGGAATGATAGTAGACACCTTAGTAAATGTATCAGTACCATTCAGGGGACCTTTTGGATGAGAAAGATGATAGAGTCCCAAGTACAGGGAGCGTGTGGAGAATAAATGTGCCCATGCAATTTAACATCCAACGGGATGGTGAAAGAAGTGTAGATCTCTAGAGAAGGGGATATATGGTGGCATCATGATGGATTTATTTTAAAGGAGAGCATAAGATGGCACCGCACCATATTTTCTGACCCAATGGGAGATTTTGAAGTTTGGGCTGGGCCAATAGACAAAATGTCTGGGTGTTCCTACTTATCCATTGAGGATGGGAATAAATCCATACGTAGTTCTTGAAGGCCATGTAGTTTAACGTTGTGTGGTGAAGACGAGGGAGAAATAAGAGAATGAGGAGGGTTACATGGTGCGATCATCGTAATTCTGACATGAGTGGGGCCAAAGAAGCCTACATGCCACCATGTGGTATCCTCCAAGAGAACTATACCCATGGGGGATAGTCAAAGAGGAAACTGGGGGTTGGAATCAAGACGAAGCGTCCGAGAATTCCTACATATCCCATGAGGATGAGAATCAACTCATACATAGTTCTTGAAGTTTAACGTCTTGTAGGATGACACACAATTTAACATCATGTGGGACATAATAGTTTAAAGTCATGTAAGACTGGAAAGTTTAAGGTCATGTAGGATCAGACAGTTTAAGGTTATGTAGGACCGAATAGTTTAATGTCATGTAGGACTGTAATGCAGTTTAGGGTCATGAAAGACCATAATGCTGTTTAGGGTTGTGTAAGACCATAATGTAGTTTAGGGTCGTGTAGTACTGTACAGTTTAAAGTCACGTGGGACCATAAAACTCAGGAAAAGTATTGCTTAAAGAAATTGGAATTAGTGGGGGAATTCATATGCTCACCATCCATGGTAACGAGGGAGTATGCACCATTGGAGTGAATCTTGTGAATGATTTAAGGTCCTACCCATTTGGGCTCCAACTTGGGTGGTTTCCTGCCAGGTATCATTGGTGTTCTTAGGTCCAACCCCATGTCACCTTGAAAGAAAGAGAAGAGGAAAATTTTCTTGTTGAAAGCTCTAGCTATCTTGTTCTCATGCCTTTCCAAATTGTGAAGGGAATGAAGCCTATTCTCGTTGAGCACTTCCAACTAATCCAAATGGATTTCAACTACTTTATCTGGCACTTTCTGGTCCTAGAAAATAGTACGCAATGAGGGAAATTTAATCTCGATGGGTAGGACAACCTCTGTTTCGTACACCTAGGAATATGGGGTCACTTAGGTGGAATTATGAGTCATCATCTGATAAGCCCAGAGGGCGTTGGGAGCTTGTCCGTCTAACTCTTATTGTTTTGACCAACCATTTTCTATAGAATGTTAGAGAGGGTTTCGTTGAACACCTTAATTTTTCCATTTGCTTGTGCATGATAACGAGAGGTATGGTTAGAACAGATGTTGTACTTAGAATAAAATATCTTCAACTCAGTTGCCCAGAAGATTGTGCCGTTATCGGTGAGGATAACATGAAGGACTCCAAATTGGTAGATGATGTTGGAGATAAGAAAGTCAATGATGGAATGGGCCTTGAACTCCTTGAGTGGGACTGCCTCTCCCCACTTAAAGAAGAAATCTATAGCGGTCAGAATGAACCTGCACTGCCGAGTTGTCTCCGTTGGATTTGGTCCCACGACATTGAGTCCCTAGACCGCAAAGGTCCAAGAGTAATTGGTAGTGTGGATAGTATATGGTGGAAAATGAATAATGTTGACATGAATTTGGCATGCATGGCACCGTTTGGTGAACTCGATGCAGTATTGGATCATGGAGGGCCAAAAATACCCCAGTCTCAAAATCTATTAAGATAGTTTCGACCCAGTCTGATGAGCCCGAAAAGAACTGGCCTAAAACTTCTACATTAATTGAGAAATATCTAATCCATGAATGTAACAAATGATAATCCCATCAAACCCATGCTTGTTTAGGATCTAATCATGACCAGGACCACTCTGGAGGGTAAAATGTAGTGCGCGGTGTCGAATTTGATCATGCTTGGCCCGATCTATAAGGAGAATACCATTTTGGAGGTAATCGAAAAAGGAGGTTCTCCAGTCAGGAGTCACCTCAATCACTAAATCTGGGGGACCTAGAGGTCCTGAAGTGGAGTCACAGGTGGTAAGGTGGCTCACCTTTGGGCTATCATTATCATCTGAGTGATGGGAGCGATGACTCTCTAGGGTGCCATGTGGATAATAAAATCCTCCTATTTGGGCTCTGAAAGCAATGTAGCTAGGATGGCCAAGGCGTTAGCTTGACAATTATGGGATTGAGGGATATGAGTGACTTCTATCCAAGATGGGAACTGAGCTATTAGCTGGAGAGTTTGTTCTAATAATGGTATGATCTCTGGATTTCTAAAGACATAGTCACCATTGATCTTATTGATGAATAGTTCAGAGTCCCATTTCACATGAAAGTGGGGAATATCAATATCAAGGGATAGATCAGGGCCAGTAATGAGAGCCTAGTATTCCACCTCATTGTTGGTGAAGCCTTCTGATAACAGGAATGAATACGATATAATGGATTGTATTGAGATAATGAAGATGATACCCAGGTCTACTCTGTTGAGTCTGGGGTCATTGAGCCTTCTGCTGGTGGGGATCTGAGAAGCACCATCAAAGTGAGTTTTCCAACATTGGATGACTTGGTCTACCGAGAGAATTTCCTCATCCATAAAATCAAGGTCCAGGGACTGGCCCATAGGAGATGGATGAGTGGCGAGAAAGTTTGCCAATTCTTTCCCCTTAATAGACTTATGAGGGACAAACCAGATGTCTAAATACTGAAGGATTACTTCCCACTGATCTAGACATCCTTTCAACATTGGGAGATTCAAGATGTACTTCAACAGATCCACCCAGGACACCAACTGTACCTCGTGGTGTTGGAAGTAATTTCACAATTTTTTTATTGCGAATACCAGTGCGAGGCATCTCTTCTCAATAAGGGAGTATCTAGTCTTCTTGTAAAGGAGCATGCGACTGAGATAGTAGAGATTGTTCTCTGTCCCCTCGCTGTCCTTCTGGGTGATAAGGGAATCAATGAATCATTCCATTTCTATCACATAAAGGACTATAGACTTTAAGGAAATAGGTGGCATTAGAACCATAGGATGTAATAGGTACCTCTTTATTTCCTTGAAGGCAGTAGGACATTCTTCATCCTAATCTCAGGCAATGAATTTTTTCATGAGCTGAGAAAAGGGCTTACACATGCTGGCCATATTCATGATGAATCATCATATGTAGGCTAAGTGGCCTTGGAAACCTTGAAGCTCTGAGATATAGATTGGGGGAGATATCTGGATGATGTATTTGATCTTTTCTGGGTCGATTTCAATGCCTTGGTGTCTGAAAAAAAATCCAAGAAACTTTCTAGAGGTGACCCCAAAGGCCCACATTAATGGGTTCATCTTAAGGTGGCAGGAATGAAGGACGACAGACAATTTCTCAAGTTCTTTGATATAGTTCTTATTCTATCATGATTTGACCACTAGATTATCCACATAACATTCCACCAGTGTCCCAAGGATCGACTTTAATATGCAACGCATAGACCGTTGATAGGTGGTACCTACATTCTTTAGACCGAAGGGCATGACTTGGTAATAGAAAGTACCTTGTGGTGCCCTAAAGGCCATAGAATCCTCGTCCTTAGGAGCCATTTAGATCTGGTTATACTTGGAGTACCTATTCATGAAGCAGAGGGCTTAGAAGCTAGTTGTATCATCGATCAACAATTCTGTCACAGGAAGGGGAAAATCATCCTTCGAACACTGACAGTTGAGATCTCGGAAGTCGATGCAGACTCTAATTTTACCATTATTATTCTAGACTTGAACAATGTTGGCTATCCATTTGGGGTACTGGAACTCCTTAATTAAATTGGATCTGATGATCTTATCAACTTCTTCCTCGACCATAGAATCATGAGAAGGATGAATCTTTCTAGGAGGCTGCTTGAACCCACAATGATTTTCCAGGAGACCGAGGTGGTGGACAAAAACCTAAGGATCCAGTACCAACATCAAGTCATATCTCCAGGAGAATACGTCATGATGTTGTTTGAGGAAGTCCACATACTGATGTTGCTCCTTGAGGGGCATAGGAGCAATGATCAGTGCGGGTTTTGGGTCTGCCTCGCTACCGAGGTTCACCTATACCAATTCATCGACTGTGGTGGAGAATCCCTATTCAAAGGTAATAGGAGAATCCTCTAAATAGTATTATTCCCTTATGGAGGAGGGATCAATGGTGGGAGGAGTTTCTTATGAGTCTACAGATCCTGATGGGAGGCTAGTACCAGCCTGAGCGGCTATGGACACTACATCGGGGGACTCCTATGCTCTCGAAACCATAGTGATGAAGGCTGTTGATCCGATCCCATCTATTCTTCGGCCCAAGGGGCCACACTTGATGATATTGAAGCAATAGTGGTGCGTTGTCTTGAGCCAGTTTATCCCAGCCTAATGAAACAAACAATTATGACGTATTTCTGTCTCTATGGGGCGGACATCCTGATACCTTATGGGAGTAGGGGGCTCTGGGATTACCTGATCTTGATTCATGTAGGAGTACAAGGTGATCTTCTGACGTCACATAGAATTGGGAATGTACTCCCCCCTCATTACAGAAAAAATGAATCATTGTCCCATGTCCGGGGGGGTATCCTCCAATTAGTGTATTGGAAAGATGTTGGCATCATCTAGATCTGTCCACGGGTCAGTCACAGCTGTAGCATGCTCAACGTCGTTAGCCTGAATCTTATTTCCTTTCCTCTTGTAATAGTCAGAATCCAAATAGTGGGATTCAAAAGAGGAAAAGGGATATGTTTCTACTTTAAGTATGCCCACTCGACCATTAAGGGTGTACTTGAGGCACCGATGATACGACAAAGGAACCGCCACATGCAGATGGAGCCATGACCTACCCATCAACGTGTTATAAGCAGTGTCCTGTGAAACAACCATTAAATCGGTGCTAGAAACTAGGACACCTAACTAGGTATACTAGGGGATCTTGATGACCAGTTTTTGTTCTACCCTATTATAGACTTGAATTTTCAGTTCAGAGGGACTCAGATCATCCTCAGACAACCCCAGTTTTCACAGTGTCTGAGTCAGGTTTAAGTTGATCCTAGAGCATGTGTTGACGAGACAACAACTGACCTCCACACCATTAAACTGTACGGTGATTTATAGTGGGAGAATGTTCCTTTTTATGAAAGATCCATCATCTTCACTAGATAATGAGATGATGTCTTGGAATTTAGCATGCTCGACCATCTCAGCATGGAAGGAATCTGCGGCTGCTACCTCTATCTCAAAATGTAGGGGGCTTCTTAAAGCCTTATAAAGGGACTCATGAATATATGTTGGTAGGATATGGGCCTCAAGGATGGATAGACATGATGAAATGTTTGAAAGATTCTTGAGGACATTATACTTCCGTGGTAGGCGTGAACTTCTGCTTACAGAAGGTTGCTCTATGATAGGAGGTATGGTGGGCCCTGCTGGCTAGACCGACAGCTAGCTGGTGCTAGGAATATCCCATTGCTCACTAGTCGAAGCCTATGGAGTGACCATCAGAGTAGGGCCAGATGAATGAGACCGGTCCATAGAAAAGAGTGGATGATCATGATGCAGTCGAGCTGGCTCAGCCTGATCCAACAAAACAAAAGGCGGTGAAGACGGACCTGATGACACCTAATGAGAAGGTTGCATGTGCTGAGCTTTGCGTTGGGCCTACTACCTGGGTTCGACAGCATGAAAAACCTGGCTAGATGTACTGACCGAGGCACTCTGAAGACCCATATTTTCATGGCTCCGTTGATACTGGAGATGGCTGGGAACATTTGGGGGATCCTCCGGGTGCTCCTCATCGTCAGATATCATGTAGGGGTTTACCAGCTCTACAGTATTAACTGCGGAATATCTTTGACTGTCACTTGAAGATTCATCCACTACTGGATGGATTCTGAGGGGAATCTCCATCTCCAGGGCATGAAATTTCTGAGTGTACGAGATGATGATGACATTGTAGAGAGACTTTGTTTTCCCTTGCGTCATCAGTGCTCACTCTTCTAGGAAGAGGATGGCTGAGCCATTGACATAGAAGTACTGGCAGTGGATGGAGTGGTGTATTCTGAAGGTTAAGATTGATTCAGGTATGCATGGATAATACCATGGTCACAAGTGAATATTTTACAAGCCATACAATCATCATACTTTTGGTACCCATGGTTGTAAACCTAATGCCACTTGCCTTCACTATCACTACTGCTATCTGGATTCACGAAGACACATTCCACCTGTGCTAGAGTTGGGCGTAACCAGACAATGTTGTTATACACATGGTCTTGAAGCCAGTATTTAAGCACATAGAACTATTTAAGGGTGTGCCCCAGTATCTGGTGATAGGGGCAGCAATTGGGGAGATCAGTGAGGTTTGTTTCCTCTGGCCACCTAAATTCAGGAAAATGTAAAATCCCATGTTCCAAGGCACTACATAAATAACCAAAGACCTGAGCCTCATTGAATGAGTAGGTCCAATTTCTCTTATTTGGGAAGGGGGATCTGGGAGCCTGGCCAGGATGAGGGAATGGAGGAGCCTTTCGAGGAGGCGGAGCCTGGTTATCTCACCTGGGTGGTGGCTGCGCATTACGTGGGGGATCCGGCCAGTTCTGAGGTGGGTGCTACTGGGTTGGAGGCTGCACCTAAGGTAGAGGGCCTCTACGAGGCTGTGGAGTTAGATCCAATGGTAATAAATCTAGTTTTCTGGGGGCCTCTATTTGGGCCACCGCGGTAGGCTCGGCCTTAGCAAACCTTCTCGCAGGGATTGCAGGAGGAAACAGATGTGCCTGGCTTGCCTAATTCAAGGATTCTTATAGGTACTAGGCCTTATCAGAGAATTCTCAAAATCCACTGGGGTAATTTTGGGTGACCATAGAGGGGACCGGTTCTGTCTTGAAATTCCCTATGAACATCATTAGCAGTTTCTCTTGAGTCAGTGGCATGTCAAGAAAGTAGGTGATCCCTTTACATCAGGAGATAAAGTCCGTGATGAGCTCATCAAACCTCTGCTTAAACATGAAGAGGTCCGCGACACTCGTCTTCAAAGTGGTAGAACTAAACTAGTAGAGAAATTGCCTATGAAGGTCTTCCATTCTAGCTACTGATTCGATGGGTAGCTAGTTGCACTAGACAAACACAGGCCCTTCCAATGTCTGCACAAAACACCAAAGTTTAGCAACCTCCTATTGCACCAGAGTTTCCAACATGGGTCCAAACCTTGAGATAAAGTGGTCCAGATTTTTCAGCCGGTCCCTTGTCCCGTTTAAGGGGGAAAAAGTGGGATTTTTGAAACCTGGGTGTTCTGGAATATCATCCACCCATGACGAATATGGCTTGCCATCAGGCGAGATCACCACATTTTGAGTCTCCAATGCCTCGAGGTGGGCAATGAGTTCTTCCATTGGATCATCTGGGTGGGTGTTCCTATCTTGACGAGGATCCCTGACCACCAGTGCATGGGTAGGTTATTCAACATGATAATCAGGCCTTGTGACTCATGGAGCGGCTGGAGGAATGAACTAGGGAGTAGCTGGGGGAACCTGAGCCGAGTCCTGAGGATTGACACGTCGCTCAGGTGGATTGGGCGACACATAACATGCCCTATTTCCATAAGTTCCAAACTCAAACCTCTTTGCATGTGCAGGGTGTTCAGGGTCACCAGGGGTAAATTCACTGGGGGGAAGTTGTGCCTCCCCTTACTACCTTGGGTGAGGATCACCATAGTCTAGTCGTCGCTCCGCAGCGCATTCAGAAAGGTGGTCGTTAACCATGTTCTTGTGTTCGGTGAGTTGCTAATACAGTGAGGATTTTTTGGGATCATCTTACACCTTATGCACTGATCTAGATGGGTTAGAGGGTTTGACAGCTTTGAGGTTATCCTTACCCTTGTTGGGATTTCAGCTAAGGACCAACACCTCAGTGGGTACGAGAAGACCTAGTATATTTCTCTATTGAAAAGTAATCCTTACCAACAAATCCAATAGGTGTGATACTCCCTCGGGGGTTAGGTACTCTCCAAGATTCTCTAGCTCGTTCTCACCCCTTGATAGGTCATCAATGTTAACAATGACCCTGCCAGGAAGCATATCCTCTATGTCGCCATGAAAATTGGGCTGGTGCCAAATAGAATATAAATTAAGGGCCATGTACTAACCCCAACCATAGATTTTCAAATGGAGAGAAGCCTCCATGATCATCATGAGGAACTCTTTAAAGCTATGGATGCATCATTGTTTGAGGGTCCTATGGAAACCTGGTCACTCAGGGCACTGGGCCACATGGTGTGTGGTCAATTCAAACAAATATCACTATTGGACAATTTATTCTAAGTGTGACTAACTTTTGGGGTAGGCCACTTGTCAATGAAGAATAAGGAAATGAGTTACCCATAGGGTCTGGCGAAAGCAGCCAACCTCCTCCTAGGTGAGTGCTTCTGGTGCCTTGAAATTTGGCACTGCAACCAGCCAAAACATCTCTAGGAAATGGTCTGCTATGAGAATATCCCACAAGATCCTTGGTCCAGATTTGGGGTCCGACCCTTCATTTCCACACTTGTCAACCGAAGGTAGATGAATAAATAGTAGTGGTACTAAATCAAACCACTGAGATGGTAGACTGGATGGGAGAGAATACAACTAGTAGTCTAACAAGATGCCTCATATCGGGCTATCCTACAAAGAGTGTGGTGACTTAGCCACCACATCAGGGCAAGACGGGTTGGAGACCACTGTTTATGGTGCATGGAATGTGACTGGTGGTGGTGCAACATGCTGTTTCTCATCCACCATCAGTCCCAAACACAACTCTTTGTGATCTCTAGTCGATGTAGAGAGTGTTATTGGTGATGATGGTGGTGATTGCACGACCAGAACCTCGGGAGATGCCAAATTTTCATTCTCCTGGATGTATCTACGGATGGAGGTAGGGATTCGGTGGACCTCACATTCTGAAGGTATGAGGCTGATGTGACTTTTTCCTACCCCAATCCTTGACATGGAGGATCTAGGAGAGGGTTCCATCGCTAAGTATTATTCCGCATCATAATCTAAGAAGTTTACTAGTTTAATCTCGAACTAAATCTTCCAAGTATTCTTTTTATAGAAGTGAAGACCCACCCTCTAGCGCCGAGATGGTTCCTTGGGATAGGGTAGATTTCTGGCGTGTGGAGGACCTTCGACCATACTGGTGCTGAGGCTGAGAGGACTTCCAATTGAGTGATCTGGGGTATGAGGAGCACCTGGAAAGATATCCAAGGGAATACAGGTATGAACTTCGTGTCCACTGACTAATGCATAGAGGGAATCTCCATGGAAAGTGGGGAGTGGTTAGGACCTCCACTGGAGTTGGTTGGAGCATGGGTAGGACCTCGATGCATGTTTCCTCTAGCAGCATCAGTGTGAGGAGGGTCCCCATGTTGGTCAAGCCGAACACAGGTAGGAAATCCATGCTGGGTTCCAATGAAGTGAGGTTGAACTTCACTCCTCTAATTTTTGATTTGAGGAGGACCTTCTACTACCACTGTAAGGACATGAGGGAGGCCCCCATGCTGGAGATTGACCAGATGTATAACATCTCCACGTCAACAGCTTTCAGTCGGAGGAATGACCGGATACCCGATGTCATGAGCGCGGAAGAGGCTTCCGTACTGAGCATCACTTCTATGGGGAGGACCCTCATTCGGATTGAAGGTGGAATAGGGAGGACCTGTAGGCCGATCAAGGAAGTAGGGAAGACCCGTGTTCTCAATGGTAGTGGTATGGGGAGGACCTCCATACTGGGTGTTGCTGCGGGTCGGTCCGCGGTGGGTGCTCCCTACGCTGACGACTAGGAGAGTCAACCCAGCCTGCCCATGGGGAAGTTGGGGCCTCAATTCGGGCTAGGTGTATGAGGGCCCCAACTCAGCATAGACAAGGGGATAATGATATACGTTGGGGGTGGCCCGGTCCACTATAGTTGCTGATGTTGACGACCCTTGGCGGGCATCCTCCTCAGCCTACGCCCAATGCTGGCATCAAGTCAGCCGGACTGGGGCCGGCGATTAAGGCACATATCTTACCTGCTCCTCGACCGGCAGGGTTGGGTGGCGGTGCTGGCAGGGCCTAGTGGGGGTCCTCCTTGGGGGACCTTGGAATGAGATCCTGATCAAGCTGGCCCGGACATCCCACACCTCATCGGCGTAAGGGAGGGAGTCATCAAAGCATTCTGGGGAGAGGCTCCCGAAATGGTTGTGTGTCAGAGTGGGGAGAAGTGGATCCCTATGCAGCCCTCAGGGGTGGAAGTGATGATGAGGTGTAGATGCCTTTAAATCATGGTGGGCCATATCCCGAGTCGGGATAATCCCCTCCTCCTCATATCAGTGGATGAGGTCATTTATCACCCTTCACTGAACGAATTCAGATGGGGAGATGGGGTCTAGGGTCCCAACAGTTGTGGACGTGGAGACTGTTGCAGAAGTGATGGAGCCATGTGGGACCACTACATTGACATTACCCCTACCCCTACTTTAGTGGATGGGTGGGGATTGGTTTCCTGTTGTGGAATCTTGGGTACTGTAAGGCAGGGAGATTAAACCATTAGTGTTGCAAAAAGGAAATCGACGTCTAGTGCTCCAGCATCATTCCGCCTTCCAGGGTCGGTAACAAGGATCCACGTTGACAACATCGTAGATCAAGATGTACAAAATTTTAACTACCCAGACTTCTGGTGAGTTTCATGCCAGGCCTGCTATTTGCTTAGTGGGACCCAGCACCAGAAAACTGGATTTGGTGACAGGCTAGTCCACTGATGTCTTGAACGCTACTAATCTTCAAATTTAGGAGAATACCATCATGTCGGGTTCACCATTTCTGTTTCTGACACTTTCTCTAGGGCGTTCAAATCCATTTGTTTCAGAGGACACATTGTTTTCTTCCCTACATTCCCACTTTCCAAAGGCGGGTGACATCCGTCACTTATTCAGGGACATATTCTCCTTGATCGAAATGGGATGACAAGATGTCGGTTCCTCCTTCCATGTATTTTTCCTCGTAACTCATTACCTAGTCTGGGTCTCCCTCAATGATTTGAGTCATGGTTTGTGAATATCCTTCCCAGTGCCATATCTTTGTGGACACCAGTTAATTACACTACTTCCATCAGGACATTCCATGGGGTCATAAAAAGGAATTAACCTTCAGTCAGGGAAGTAGTCACTTTGGACATCACTAGCGTGTCTAGATGCTAGAACACCGGTGAGTCTGGGTTTCTTATCCTTATTATGGGGAATCTCGAGGGTGGATAAGCTCGAGGAATCTCATGTAGAATGCAGGGAATTATATGCCATGGGAATTTCTCTGAGATTTTCCCCAGATTCCCATGTTTAACACTGGGTATGCCACAAGTTTGACATCTATTGAAGATAGATAGGACATATCAGAACACTGACTGGAGTGGATCAGATGGGTGAAACCCCAAGAGTGAACACTTATGCTAGGGATAACACATGGTTAGTTGCCCGAGTGCTGCTAAGAGTAGTGAATAGGTGAATTGGCATGATATCACTAGGATGTGGCAGCCCGAGTAAGAATAAGGGTGGATGATGGAGAGTTAAATGAAGTGGTGGGGGAGATGAGATGGCTCCGTCATGAAATTGACAGTAGGGTTGTGCTTGATCCTTGAATAGACTTCCTACGTATCCCCATGGTAAGGAATCAAAGTCCACATAGTTCGGGCAAAAAGTTGGACCTGGAGGAAATGAGACCTTTGAGTTAGGGCATGACCTTTCCAAAACACATAGGATCAAGGGAAATACTAGGATGAGACATGGTTTATGGGATTGGACTTCAGGGAGGTGTCCTACGTACATTGACTTAGAAAGGATCAAAGTCCCCATAGTTTGGGATGGGGGAATAGAATCAGGGCGTACGCAGAGGATAATGACCTGATGATATACTGGGGCTTATGCGTGGTTAGAATCCCAAGTTAATCTAACGCCACTGGGGCGGACTAGAGATGCAGGCACCAATGAAAGGGATGGAAATGTCTTACCACTGGGTTTGGATTGACAATGGCCTACCACTAAATGGGGCGGACAACAGCTAACCGTTGAATGGGGATCACAATGGATTACCACTGAATGGGGTTGATAATGACTTACCATTGAAGGGGGTTGACAATAGATTACTATTGAATAGGGATCACAATGGTTTACCATTGAATGGGGTTGACAACATCTTACCATTTAATAGGGTTGAAAACAACGTACTATTTATTGGGGGGGATTTTAGTGTCTTGTGGTACAAAAGGCAGTGTATACTTTAATTTCATTCATGATGGGGGTGGACTGACGGGAAGTGGTCGGGACCAATGGGTGTTGGGCTTGAACCTCAGGGAGGCTTCCTATGTACCTTGCCTTGAAAAAGATCAAAGTCCATGTAGTTTGGAATGGTGTTGGTGAACTGACATGAAAGGGGGTTGGTAGATATAGGAGTTGGGATTGGAAAGGATCAAAGTCCACATAGTTCAGGAGGAGGTGTTACTGATTACACTCTAGGGAGGCCCTGACGGGATGATGAAGGTCTCGGAGCCCACCCCCTCTGGTCATTGGTATAGAAGAATAAAAGAGGAATAAGGGGACTACCTCTTGTAATAAAGGCTAGGGGCTTACACTAAGATGGTTTCCCTTTCCCCATGGGCAAGCACCACTTCAACAAAGAGGATCTCATTCCATGTGAGGAAGATCTCACTTCTATGGAGACAAGCGGGCATAGAGAATATCCGAGATGGGGCTCCCTGTGTATGATGCATGGGGCGAGGTAAAAATTTAATTTCATGAGATGAGGTTGATGGTGCTTGGCAGTTTAACATCCTACAGCTCGGACGAGGGGGGTTAACTTTGCACCCCTAGGATATACATAATTGATACTCACCCATCCTTGGGGAAGGGAAGGCATCAAAAATGCCGTAGTGAGGGGGTGTCGTGGAGTGATCCATTAAGGGGCCCACGTTAGCGTGGATATGAGAAGAAGCAATATCCATCAGTGTGCTTATGCGAAGAAGCCTGAGGCGAAGCAACACAATGGGAAGTACAACACAAGAGACTTTGGAATCACTTCGTTCAAACTTGGAGGGTCTCCCAAGAAAATGAGTTACAGAGAAAAGGGGTTCACAGGAAGAAGCCTTGTCAAGCTCTGGTGCTCCATGTAGGGGAGGGGATTCACGAAGGGGTATGCTTCACGAAGTGAAGTGGCCTAGCCTATGAATAGGGAATATGTTTATATGGAATGTGCTTTATGAAGTGGAAAGGATTTCATAGAGTATTTCTTCACAAAGAAAGGGTGCCCAATGAAGCGTAGCATTGCGAAGAGATGTGCTTCGTGAAGCATAGTGACCCCACCTTATCATAGGGTGTACATTTTCATGGAGGGTACTTTGCGAAGCATAAGTGCTCCCAGAAGACCTGAGTCCCCTTTGGGATCCACTTCCTTCGCGAAGGCCCATGGGATCCATGAAGGGCATCCCCCTTTGAATAGGGGTTAAATTTAAGCAAAGGTAAAGGCACTTCGTGATTCTAAAGTACCTTGAAGAGCGCATGGATTTTAGAGTAGAAATTGCTTCTCATTTTTAGATCTTAGAAGGAAAAATGTTGTAGGATCCATCTTTTGGGCTCGAGGGGAGCCCGATATTTATAGGAAAGAGGCACCACGAAGAAAAGATTGCTGGGAGTGAAGAAATGCAACATTTTGTCATAACCGTGGAGCCTCCCGCCTCCCTACTCCGTGGTGGCTTTGAAAACATCAATCCAGTTCGCGGAGCCTCCCACCTCCTTTCTCTATGGAAGCTTCAAAAACATCAATATGGTTCACAGAACCTCCCACCTCCTTGCTCCATGGTGGCTTCGAAGTGGGGGGAGCTTCACACTAGCCATGGAGCTACGAGGATCCACGTACGAGCTTCGCAAGGTAGCCCCAAGGGCTTCACATTTTATCTCCCTCTTCCCAAATTATGGTGCCAACAAGTATCTATAGACCATTTATTTTGAGATGGATTATTCTCTTAGAAAGGGAAACGTAATTGTGGATGATCTTAGAAGGAAGACACAATAGCTTGGAGAATGACCTTTGGAGGAGTATTAGAGATTGATGACCTTTTTGTTTGAACGGTTCATTGGATTATATAATGATCAAGGGATGATTAAATATGCTGCTTAACTCATCATATCTACTTTAGTGGATTAGGTGAAAGACATCTAGGAGTTATATTTTGAGTGATTACAGTTGAGAGAATGATTGGTAGGAATGACACAATTCCAATGTGGTCTTTATATGGAGACAACATGATATATATTCATGGGATATTTGTGGTTCCTAATTCCATGAGAGAGGAGATGATGAGGGAATACCATGATATATAGTGGTAAATACACTCAAGATCAATAAATATGTATCATGATATCAAATAATGCTTTTTGGCTTTGTATGGAGAAGGAGATCACTAGTTTTCTCTCTTGTTATCTTACACATAAATTTATTAAAGAAGAGATTAAACAACCATGTATGTTTATGTATCCTATTTCAGTGCCCATTATAAAATTTTTATGAGGTGATGATGGAATTTTTATAGGTTTTCCTAGGACCTTGAGAGGTCAAGATGTTGTATGGTTTTTTGTTGATCGACCGATGAAGGTGGAACATTTATTACTGACCCAAGAGACTCTTTCTTTAGTCGAATGGATAGAATATATGTACAATAGTTTATACAGCTACATGGAGTGACTATGATCATATTTTCTAAATGGGTTGTTAATTTTACATCAATTTTTTTTCAAGGATTGTTGAATGATAGGGACTTAGTTAAATCAGAGTATGATGAATTATTTATAGACTAATGGGATTCCAGAGAGGATGATCCATATTTTGTAGGATAAAATTTAGCCACACATCCTAGATTTCAATAGATTATACGATGGTCATATATCATTAGAAGAGTTTTCATAGAATAATAATTACCAGTCTTTGGTTCAGATGACACCATTTTAGGCTCTTTATTTTTAGTCAAGTCATTCACCACTGTGCTGACATGAGGTTGGTGAAGTAGCTATTTTTAGGTTGAGTATAGTACATGAGAACTCTAATCGGATCCATTCGATTTAGAAGTTGTTGGTTACTACTCAGAGTAGTAATTGATCATATGTCGACTGGAAGATTTTACCTTTGGAGTTCATTGTAGGTGATCAAGTTTCCTTAAAAGTGTCACCTTGTTTGGGTCATAAACATTTATATAAATAAGGGAAGTTGGAACTGTGGATTTTTGGGACCATTTGAGATTATAGAGCATATCATAATAGTTCCCTACCAATTGGAAATCCCTACAGGATATTAAGTTGTGAATAACGCTATCCACACATATCAACATTATAGGAATAAGACCAATCCAATTATTGTTATCGACAGTGAGGATGTTGAGTTGGAACTAGATGCATTGTTCATGGACCACCTGATCTAGATCATGGAAAAAAGTGAAAAAGTGTTTTGGAGGGATGATAGTACCACTTATTTGAGCCATGGATGAATCCAAAAGGAAACTTGGGAGTGATACTTTGGTGAATAGTCTCAATGGATATATTTGTTTTAGAAGGAACTATAGTGTCACTTCTTAAGGATGAGAAGTCCTTAGAGGGGGAGATTATAATGGTCCAAACTTTTTAGGTACATTATACTCCTTGATTTTGGTTGTTCCTTATGTTTTTTTGTGTTATGATTTTCTTAGGATAATTTTAGGGTGAATTATGAATAATTTTAAATAGTTTTACAGTCTTTTATGGGGAAATAATGTTTGGTAATGGTTTGGGAAAACCATGTGGTTCTCCCAAGGAAATCATGTAGCTTGTTGGAGAGGGATAGTGGCTGAGGCCTGGTTGGAAATGGTTAGAGATAAATATACAAATGTAACACCCCAAGCTTCCACGATACGTTTCTCTTTGAATAATTCAATAACTTGCATTGTACGCAACTTGGAGTTTCAACACACCATGAGAAATCAAACTAGCCGTTATGAATATTAATACACACTTTTTGAAATTTTATAAATTTTATTTTTCAAAAAGGACTTCATTTTTGGATTTAGAATATCAAAATTAGCTTTGGGTGAATTTTTGGTATTTTTATGAACACTTTCAATTTTTGATGAATATTGAAAAACACCACGTTATTGTTTAAAAATGACTTTTTATTTAAATAATTAGTTATTTTATTTAAATTTATATTAGGTAAAGATAGATACATAATACCCATATATGTTCAATTTAAGTCATTGGAGTCATTTTATAATAATATTAGATATATAACATTTTATTGAACTTTTTACCGTCTTTTACCTACATCCTAGGTGCATTTGAAATTTTGAATTAAACGTAATTTTACTGCTCCTGTGAATTGAATTTCAAAACTTTGAGAGACACAGTTTAATTACATAAGTAATATGTTGATCAATAAGATGAAAATAATTTTTGGTGAATAAAAACTTTTGACTTTTAATTACCATGGATAAAAGTAAATAGGGTAATTAATGGTAAAAATGATATTATAATTACCCTAACACATGTAATAATTCTATTGGATAAGTTTTTTTTGACCAAAATAAACCTTATTAATAAAATATGATCCTTTTGATCCACTTAGATTATATTAGAACATTTATTATTATTTTATTTAAAGAAGAGTTAAAAGTGTTAAATTCATAGATTAATAACTAAACCATTTTAAATATAGGGTTATACATAAGATAAATTCAACTATAAATATTAATTATAATTATACAAATATTAACTACATAATGGTATTTTATTTATAATTTTTAGACATTATATAATTAATTTTTTTATGATACACTGATGATGCAGTAATTACCTTATTAATGAACGATTAAAATAATTGATATTATAAATATCCAAATAAATGTAAATTGAGACTAATAATGAATTCCAATAATTTTATAGGTTAATATGTCATTTTAGGGTGGATTTAATAATTTGTTTTCTAAGTGATAAAGTTGTTATGACTTTCAAAAAAACAAAATACCAAATAGTGTCAAAATTGACTTAAATGAGTTTTTAAAACAAATACTATATTATTAATTGATATAATATTTTTAAAAATATAATTTTCATATAAAAGACATATATAAGGTTATATATATTAATAATGAACCACTTGGGGTTCTATTAGATTTTTATAATATGTTTATTAACCATTTATTATAATAATACAAGAATACATGGTAAAAGTTAAACTATTTAACTAAGACTTAAATCTAAAAGATAAGGTTAATATGGTGACCTAAACCAATATAAACCCTATTGGTTGAGAGGGTTTCGACTCATACCCATCCTATCCTTAAAATAAATCATTTTTGAGCCATTATAATCCAAATATGATATTATTATAAAAACATATTTCGATTTTTTATAAAGTGACCCTCACCTCTCTTATAAAAGGGTATTTACACTTCTCTCAAAATGACACCTCCAAAGCCGTTTGGCTCGGCCAAAACCCTCTCAAATATACTCATAACTACCCTCACTTTTACCTAGAGTTCTTAATTTTATTATAAATCCAATCTAAGGATCCTTTTTTATCAACAAACAATGAAACACCCGAAGAAGAGGTAATAATTTTACCACCTCTTTCAAAGTTCTTTTTGTCTTCCACTTCCTTTTTATTTGTTGTTTCCATACCAAAATAATAAATCAAATACCTTATACATAGTGTTATGTTATTATAAATATGGTACAACCATATTCATTATTCTATCCATCCTATGAATGACAAGTCACCATACGTGTGTACGTACGGCTAACCGTGTCCACGCCGTGGTGTAGTTTGTTATTCATACAATTCATTATTTGGATGGGTATAATAATGAGTATAACTGATTTAAATAACAAATATAACATGTTGATGATTATTTATATATGATATACCATCTAATTACATACTATTTCACCATCAATATAATGATATTTTCGCTCGTGCGTACATACAGATTACCGTCTCCCTGAACGCGATGAAATTCATTTCCAATCATAACCATTCACAAATAATTTTAATTTTATGATACTAAATAACATTTAAGAACTTAATATCATTATTTATATGAATCAAATACATCCTATCCATAATAAACATGGATTACATAATCAAATATATAAATGAAAACAAATCAGTTAGCACCCGAAACAATGATACTCCTGAAATATTATGAACAAAGTAATATCAGAAGATAATATATGATATCATATTTATGTATTTAGTTATTGTATAATTTAATAATAATGATTTATCTATTATATAGGATGTTAACATACCCTCGATCAAGTAAAAGTATAAGGTAATGGTTAATTCTACAATCTCTTCATTATCTGAGGTTGTTTATACGTGAGTATCTACTGTGACCTCTTTATCATCCACATCCGTGTTTCTTAAAAATGTATTTCAAAACATTTTTACTATTTCCTAGAATATGGGTTAAAGTCATTTATACCCTTGTTTGACATTTTATAGAATTTTTATAAAGGAATCTTTCCATCATTTTCCAAACAAGGTCCTTTACGACCTTTTTGACAAAATTAAGGAAAGAATGTTTTTTTAACTTATATGGTGAGTGTGGCTATTTTCCATGATTAAAACATATTTAAAGATTCCATTAAAATATTGTAAGAATATTTTAAATATAAATGTTTTCTTTTATAATTCTGCGACTTTTAAATGATTTCAAAATAGAAATAGATATTTCTCTCAAATGGTTTTGATTTCATCTATGTCAACATTCTTTGATGGATTTTTCACTTGTTTGAAGTTGATTTATTACGATACAATCTTCCATATTGTATTGAAGGTTTTGTGATATGTTTAACTATGGATGTGTTATTTTTATCCCATTCATGGTTTATGGTTAATGTATTAACATTTAGTATTCCATTTTTAATACGAATGTTTATGTTATGTTTCAACCTTTTTGTATTAGGAATGCATTGGACTTAGGAAGTGATGGGTGGAGCTTGCTATAGCTCTTCGATGCATCAGTAGGTCTCATGAGACAAACTAGTGTCCTAGAACAAGGCCTTGACAAAATATTATTTGTACTCTTGGCACGAGGCCTTGACTATGTGGTTATGATGTTCGAAATTATGCATCCCATCATTATGAAATTAGCTATTGACATTACATGTGATTATTCAACAAGTATAATATCCATGTGAATGGGTAAATGGAATCATATGATTTATATTTTCCATATTATGCTGAATTTTATGTTTAAAAGGCTTTTATTTATTCTAATACACTTCCTTAAATGTTTATTCTTATTTATGAAAGTTTTCGTTATATTTTTATCCTTACTAAGCACCTGATCTCACCCCTTTCTATGTTTTATTTTTCCTAGGATGTGAAGAAGTATGTTATGACTGACCTGTAGGGATAGTATAAGGGATATGAATGTGGTAAAAGGATACAATTTTGTTGTTGTTTTTCATTTTATAATGTAATATAAAACATATGTATGTATCTAGTACTTCCAAGGATACTAAACTGATTAGTCTTTGGGGATATGATCAATTATGATCATGCCAATTTTATGTAATAATACACCGACTATGGGTAACTAGGGTCAGGGAATTACAATAGGTATTAGAGAATGTTTAGTACAAACCTTTGAAGACAGATTTATAAAAACTCGGATTAGAGAACATTACCCTAAGATATACATTGAGGATTAGTATAGAAGAACTTCCTAAAATTTTGGTAATTTAGAGATTTTGTGAGTTTCCAAGGAATAAATCCCTATCTAGATATGATCAGGTAGAGGCGGATCTGGCATTGATGTACCTAGGAGTCAAAACTCTGATAAGGAGTTTTGGGCTTGACCCAGGGTATCCTGGTACACGACAATGGGCCTTACTGCACTCTTGGTTACAACACTCCTGGGAGATATTCCTAGGATAATTCACATTTTCATTATAAACTATTACGAAGGATTTATGAGTATATACATACTCAAAGAAAACATTTTTATGATTATGGATTTTATCCATAAACTGTTCAATTTATGTTAAGTGTTTTACAAGTTTGTAATTATGTATTGCGATCCATAAACTATCCTACTATATGCCACTATTTAGAAATGGTGCTTGGTGTAAGGAATGGAAACCGTATTAATGCACGTAGTCCATGTAGGGATTTCCCTCCTACTCAAGATAATTATATTGTAGGTGGTGATTCATCTGGTGCTAATCAGCTTATCACCATACTGGGACATCTCACTTAGGTTAGGAATAATTACCTTACCCGTATGAAGCACCCTGATCCACAATGCAGAGGGTCAATGTTAGACCAATTCATGAGGAAATAACCACCAACTTTCAATGGGGCTACAAATCCATTTGTATCTGAGAAATGGACAAGTTCCTTAGAGAAAATATATCATGCTTTGGGGAGTAGTGAAAGGGAAAAAGTTGTCAGGACAGTTTATCACCTCACGGGAGATGTAGATCAATGGTGGTCATTAATTCAAAATACAAAGGAAGATGAATAAGTATCAAATATGGAGTGGAGAGAGTTTAAAGATATTTTCTTAGAAAAATATTTTCCTCGTGACCATAGAGAGGATATAGAAAGACAATTTCTGAGTCTGAGGTAAAAGGAGGTTGAGAATGTCGCAAAGTATGAGGCTAACATTACAAGTTTAGCAAGGAATGAAACTGGTTATATACGTAACCGAAGGAGTAAGATTGATCAATTATTTAATGGGTTAAAACAATTTCTCCGTCAAGCATTAGTCTCACAATTCTTCTGATCATATGAAGATATTGTCTCATGTGCTATCAAGACAGAAAATGAATTATCTAAGTCTTATGAATTTAAAGTAAAGAAAGAGAAGAAGAGATCTGTTGAACACTCTAAAAATGGAAATATAGGGAAGAAGGAAAAATTTTAATTTCCACCCCGTAGTAAATGTAGGAAGAAGCACCCTGGTACTTGCCTAAAGGGAATGAGAGTCTATTAAAAGTGTGGTGAAAAAGGCCACCAAGCTCGTGATTGTAAGGGAAAGAAAGAGGCTATCAATGTTGAAAGCTAAAATTGTAGAGAAATGTATCATTATGCAAATTAATGTCCTGAGCACCAAGGAAACTTACCTCAGAAAATGTCAAGGGATTAAGGCCAAGCTTATGCGATCACTATGGCTAAGGATAAAGTTCCGAATGACGTGGGGGCAGGTAATTTAATTTTTTCCCCAAATTTAGCCAATGCTTTATTTGATTATGGATCATTAAATTATTTAAAATCTTCCCATTTTGCTAAGAAAATTAGATATTTCAAATTTTATTTAACAAGGAAGTTGTCAGTCAAAACTCCTAAGGGATGTATCATTGCAACATAGTTTTTTGAATCAGTCCCCATTAAGGCATATAAATGTTCTTTATCTGCTAATCTCATCATCATACCCTTGATTGAATTTGATATAATCCTTAGTATGGATTGGATTTTTGACCATGATGTGAAAATTTATTGTAAGAAGAATGAAGGTTACAATTTATGATGATGATAAGAAGTACCATATCTTTAGAGAAGAAAAATCACCACCTAATTCTTATCTAGATCCACCCCCAGTAGCTCAACTAAATTCAATTTTGTGGGAGGAAGAGAATGAAATAACTATGGGTGAGGAAAATAATATTCAAATAGAGTATGTACCTATTGTGAAAGAATATGTTGAGGTGTTCCAGAGTATTTACCTGGACATCCTCCAGAATGAGAAATTGAGTTTTCCATTAATTTAATTCCTGGTTAAAGGCCCATATTGAAGACCCCTTATAGAATGTCTATTGTGAAATTAGTGGATCTAAAGAAACAAATATAGGAATTGAATAATAAAGGATTTATTTTCCCTAGTATTTCTTTGTGGGGATACACTGTTATTTTTGTTAATAAGAAAGATGGATCTATTAGGTTATGCATTAACTATAGGGAGATCAATGCTATAACAATATAGAACAAGTATCCCCTACCCCTCATTGATGATTTATTCAATCAACATCATGGAGCTCAATATTTTTAGAAGATTTATGTTTGATCTAAATATCTGCAGTTGTGTGTGAAGAAGGAATACATTCCAAAAAAAAATTGAACCAGGTATGGGCATTACGAGTTTACAGTAATGCCTTCTGGACTAACTAATGCACCCTCTATTTTAATGGATCTAATGAATAGATTTTTCAAGGAATATATTTATGACTTTGTAGTTGTATTTATTGATGATATCTTTGTTTACTCCAAAATATCTAAAGATCATAAAAATCACTTGCGTACTATTTTGAAAACCCTTAGAAGAAATGAATTATATGGGACATTTAGAAAGTGTGAATTCTAGCTTCCCGAAATTTCTTTTCCTAGCCATATTGTCTCTAAGGATGAAATATATGTTGATCCTTCTAAGATAAGAGCCATACATAAATGGACGACACCAATGAGTATAACTGAGGTATGTAGTTTAATTGGTTTAGTACGTGTTTCATCAATAATTTTTCCCAACTGGATAACCCATTAACCAAGCTCACACGTAAAGGGGTTAAATTTTTTTGGACAAAAGAGTGTGAAGAATATTTTGAAGAACTGAGGATAAGATTAGTCAATGCTCCTATCTTGAATCTACCATCGGGGAATGATGGGTTTGTTATTTATAGTGATTATTCAAAGAAATGACTTGGTTGTGTCCTTATGCAGAATCATAGAGTTATTCCCTATGCATCATGATAGCTAAAAATTAATGAAAAAAACTATCACACTCATGATCTTGAGTTAGAATCTGTAATCTTTGCTTTGATGATACAGAGACACTATCTCTATGGTGAAAAATGTGAGATATATACTGATCACAAGAGTTTGAAGTATATTTTATCCTAGAAAGAACTCAACATGAGGCAAAGATGATGGCTTGAACTACTAAAGGATAATGATTTTACTATACACTACAATCCAGGGAAGGAAAATAAGGAGGAAGATGCTTTGAGTTGAAAGAATCATAGAATTTTGAACAAGATGAGAGTTGAAAGGGATCCTATGTTTATGGATATAGTAAACATGGATATGGGAATAATCATGGAAGGTGAAACATAAATATCTTTTTAAATGGTTGTTAATCCATATTTACTAGAAAGGATAAAAAGTTCTCAGACCGATGATGAGGAGTTTCAAAAGAAAATTAAATTTGTGAACTATGGGAGATTGATTGAATTCGTATATGAAGATGAGATTTTGAAATTTGGGAAGAGACTTTGTGTTCCTGACATACATGATATAAAAATGGAATTGTTGGATGATGGTCATAACTCCAATTTTTCTATACACCCTGGTAGCACTAGGATGTATAGACATTTGAAGGAACATTTTAGTGGGACAACATGAAGAGAGAGATTTCTGATTATGTGTCAAGATGTTTGGTTTTTAAACAAGTGAAATATGGAAGAGAACATCCTAGATGAGTCATGAAACCTCTTCCCATACCTAAGTTGAAATGGGATGATATTATGATGGAATTTTTCATGGGACTACCAAAGACTCCTAGAAGGAATGATACAATATGGGTTATTTTTGATCATCTTACCAAGTCAGCACATTTTCTTGCTATAAGAGAAGATTTACCACTTGAAAGTCTAGAAAGACTATATATTAATGAAGTTGTAAGACTTCATGGAGTACCCCTATCGATTGTTTCTGATCATGATCCCCATTTTATATCAAGATTCTGGAAAATTCTTTAGAAGGCCTTGGATACTAAACTTCATTTGAGCACTGCATACCACCCTCAAACTGATGGACAATTAGAATGGACTATTCAAACCTTGGAATATGTGTTGAGATATTTCTCACTTGACTTTCAAGGTATGATGGATTAATATTTACCTATGGTATAATTTTTCTATAACAATAGCTTCCATTCAAGTATTCAAATGGCACCATATGAAGCGTTATATGGAAAGAGATATACCACACCAACTTGTTGGGATGATAACGGTGAAATAAAACTCATAGGCCCAAAACTTGTGGAGAAACAATGGAAAAGCTGCAGGTTATCCAAATCCACATCAAAGAAGCTCAAAGTAGACAAAAGATATATACCGATAACTGAAGGAAGGATTTGGAATTTTGAGTATATGATCATGTTTTCTTGAAGATATCTCCATGGAAGGGTGTTATATGTTTTGATAATAAGGGTAAGTTATATCCCAGATACATCAGATCTTTCGAAATTATTGAATGAATTAGAGTTGTAGGTTATTGTTTGGAAATGCCGCCAAGTCTCTCCAAAGTTCATGATTTGTTCCACGTATCACTGTTGAGAAAATACATGCCTGACCCAACACATGTACTAATATATGAAGAAATAGAACTAGAACCTGACCTGTCTTATTGCGAAGATCCTATTAGAATTCTTTAGACTAGAGAATAATTGTTGAGAAACCAGATGACTCGTCTGGTGAAAGTTCTATGGAGAAATCATTAGATGGAAGAGGCAACATGGGAACCTGAGGAACTTATGATGAAGAACCACCTGAATATTTTTATGCAGTAATATTCTAGAAATTTCAAGGATGATATTATTTGAAGGAGGGGATAATGTAACACCCCAACTTTCCATGGTACATTTCCCTTTGAATAATGAAATAGCTCGGGTTGTACGCAACTTGGAGTTTTAACACACCACAAGCAATCAAACTAGCCGTTATGATTAGTAATAACCACTATTTAATTTTTTTTTAAATTTTATTTTTCAAAATAGACTTCATTTTTGGATTCAGAATATCAAAATTAGCTTAGGGTAAATTTTTGGTATTTTTCTGAAAATTTCAATTTTTGATGAATAGTGAAAAACACTATGTTATTGTTTAAAAATGATTATTTATTTAAATAATTAGTTATTTTATTTAAATTTATACTAGGTAAAAATAGATACATTATATCTATATATTTTCAATTTAATTCATTGAAGTCATTTTATAATAATATTAGATATATAAAATTTTATTAGACTTTTGACCGTCTTTTACCCTCATTCTAGGCGCATTTGAAAATTTGCATAAAAAATAATTTTACCACTTCTGTGAATTAAATTTAAAAACTACGAGAGACATGGTTGATATTAGTAAGTAAAATGTGGTTCAATAAGATGAAAATATTTTTTGGTGAATAGTAACTTTTGACTTTTATTTACCACGGTTAAAAGTAAATAGGGTAATTAAATGTAAAAATGATATTATAATTACCCTAACACATGTCCTAATTCTATTGGATAAGTGTGTTTCTACCAAAATAATCCTTTGGAATTAAATATGATCCTTTTGGTCCACATGGATTAGATTAGGACATTTATTATTATTTTATTTAAAGAATAGTTAAAAGTGTTAAATTCAAAGTTTAATAACTAAACTATTTTTCATATAGGGTTATACATAAGATAAATTCGACTATAAATATTCATTAGAAAGTTAAAAATATTTCCTAGATAATTGTATTTTATTTATAATTTTTATACATTAAATAATTAAATTTATTTTTGGTACAATGATGATGCATTAATTACCTTATTAATGAAAGATTAAAATAATTGATATTATAAATATCCAAATAAATGTTAATTGAGACTTCTGATGAATTAAACTAAATTTATAGTTTAATATGACATGTTAGGGTTGATTAAATAATTTTTTTGAAGTGATAAAGTTGTTAAGAATTTAAAAAAATACCAAATAGTGTCAAAATTGACATAAATGAGCTTTCAAAACAAATACTACATTATTAATTGATATAATATTCCTAAAAAAATATTCTTTAGCCAAAGGACTTAGATAAAGTTATATATATTAATAATGAACCACTTTGGGTTCTCTTGGCTTTTTATAGTATGTTTATTAACTATTTATTATAATAATACATGAATACATGGTAAAAGTTAAACTATTTAGCTAAGAGTTAATTATAAGAGGTAAGGTTAATATGGTAAACTAAAGCTGTATAAACCTATTGGTTGAGAGAAGTTTGACCCATAATCATCTTATCCTCTAAATAAATCATTTTGAAGCCATTATAAACCGAATATGATTGTATAATAATATAATATTTCAAGATTATCCTAAAGTGACCCTCACCTCTCTTATAAAAGGGTACTTCCCCTTATCTCCAAAATCACACGTCCAAATCCATTTGGATTGGCCAAAACCTGCTCAAATATCCTCCCAAATACCCTAAATTTGACCTAGTGTCCTTAATTTCATCAGAAAGCCAACCTAAGGAGCCCTTTTGGTCAACTTAAAAGGAAACACACAAAGAAGAGGTAATAATTTCACCGCCTCTTTCAATGTAATTCTCTTCTTCCACATCCTATTTCTTTGTTGTTTCCATACCAAAATAATAACTATAGTACCTTATACATACTATGATGTTATTATAAATATGGTACAACCATATTCATTATTCTATCTATCCTATGAATGACAAGTCACCATAAGTGTATATGTACGGCTTACGGTCTCCACGTCGTGGTGTAGTTTGTTATTCAAACACTTCATTATTTGGATGGGTATAATAATGAGTATAACCAATATAAATAATAAATATAACATGTTAATTATTCTTTATATATGATATACCATCAAATTACCTACAATTTCACCATCAATAGAATGATATTGTTGCTCGTGCATATGTATGGATTACCGTCTCCACGAACTCGATGAAATTCATTCCCCATTATAACCATTCAAGAATAATTTTCATTTGATTATTACAAATAATTTTTAAGAACATAATATAATTTTTTATATGAATCAAATACATCCTATCCATAACAAACATGGCTTACGTAACCAAGCATATAAAGGAAAACAAATCAGTTAACACCTGAAACAATGATACTACTAAAATAATATTAACAAAGCAATATTAGAAGATCGTATATGATATAATATTTATGTATTTAGTTCTTGTATAATTTGATAACAATTATTTAACTATTATACAAGAGTTTAACATTCTATCGATCAAGGAAAAGTACAAGGTAAGGGTTAATTCTACAATCTCTCCATTATCTGAGGTTGTTTATACGTGAGTATTTACTGGGACCTCTTTATCATCCACATCCGTGTTTCTTAAAAATGTTTTTCAAAACATTTTTAACATTTCATTCACTATGGGTTAAATTAATTTATACCCTTGTTTTACTTTTTATAGAATTTTTATAAAGGAATCTTTCCGTCTTTTTCCAAATAAGGTCCTTTACTACCTTTTCAACAAAATTAAGGAAGGAATGTTTTTTTAACTTATACAGAGAGTGAAACTATTTTTAACCATTATAACATCTTCAAAGCTTCCCTTAAAATCTTATAAGAATATTTTGAAAATAAATGTTTTCTTTTATAATTATGTCACTTTTAAATGAATTCAAAATAGAAAGAGGTATTTCTCTCAAATGTTTTTGATTTCTTCAATGTCAACATCCTTTTATGGATTTTACACTTGTTTGAAGTTGATTTATTATGATAAAATATTCCATATTTTATTGAAGGTTTTGTGATTTTTTTGACTATGGATGTGTTATTTTAATACCATTCATTGTTTATGGTTAAAGTATTAACATTTCATATTCTCGTTTTAATATGAATGATTATGTTATATTTCAAACTTTTCTTATGAGGAATGCATTGGACTTAACAAGTGACGGGTGGAGCCTGCTACAGCTCCTTGATGCATCAGTAGGTCTCATGAGATAAACTAGTGTCTTCGCACAAGGCCTTGACAAAATATTATTTGTATTCTTATCATGAGGCCTTGACTATGTGGTTATGATGCCCGAAATTATGCATTCCATCATTATGAAATTGGCCATTGATATTACATGTGATTATTTCACTTGTAGAATATATTTGTGAATAATTAAATGGCATTATTTGATTTATATTTGATATATTATTCTGAAGATTATGTTTAAAAGGATTTTGTTTTAGTCTTATACACCACCTTAAATGTTTATGCTTATTTATGAAATTTTTCGTTATGTTGTTATCCTTACTGAGCACCTGAGCTCACCCCTTTCTATGTTTTATTTTTCCCAGGATGCGAAGAATTATATTATGACTGACCTATAGGTATAGTCTAAGGGATATGAATGTGGTCAATGGATATAATGTTATTGTTTTTTTTATTTTATAATGTAATGTAAAACATTGGTATGTATCTAGTACTTCCAAGGATACTAAACTAATCGGTCTTTCAGGATATGATCCCTTGAGATCATGAAAATGTTATGTAATAATGCACCGATTCTGGGTAACTAGGTTTGGGCCATTACAAAAAATTTATATGGTGAAAATTTTTACTCAATACATAGGAAAAAAGAAATATTGGAACATAGTTTACAAAACCATGTGGGTTACCCGAAGAGGTAGCGATCCTTGCACAATTAGTGTACATTTTTGTAAATTGTGCTACCAAACCATGCATGACTTTTTAATATCTCCAAAAATGGATTTTTTAATATGAAAAATCTTGAAAACCTTTTAATCTTTCTCATAAGCTCGTGGATCTTGAACCCATAGACTCTATTTTCTATTTTTAGTGACTTTTCTCCCTCAAAACTTCAATTTCAATGGTTCTAGAGGCTTTGGCTCAGGTGAATTTAATGTAAGAGGTTTTTCATTATCCATTATTCACCTTTCTTCAAGATTTTCTATATTTTTCTTAGTAGAAATTATATATCTAGTATTTCCTAGAAATATATCTGAATCATCTTTTTATATAATAAGGATCTAATGATTTATCAACAGATAGGTAAATAGATCTAGAGAATTTCTATATTTTTCTTGAATGGGTCTGGATTCACCATTGGTTGTGAGTATTGTTAGTTAATATATTATATTCATAAGACCTTTTGAAATTATCTTCTTATTCCTCAATTCTAGAATTATTATTATAGTTCATTGGGATTGATTATAGGGATCATTGGTACACTGAAATGGTTTGGTGACAACTCTTAGCAATTGACATCGACACACTTGAGGTAGCAAGTCTTTACCACATAGGGATTGATGTTATTGGAATGTGTATTACTACTTTCATAGACATGAGAACCATTGTGTGATATTGTATTATTATGATTATGCATATGGTGTGAATGTATAACCTGTGTGACTTATGCACTGTGTTCTCTATTTATGCCTTCTATTCTATTCCCTATTGTGTGTGTATTCTTATCCTATGGAGATTTTTATCAAGAATAAAGGTGACATGTGGATCATTATAGCTTGGTTATCCCATATAGGGGGATAAAGTGATAGTGTGACATGGTGCTAATGAAGACATTGGGACCTAGAGACCAGGTAGGGTTATGAAAACCTTATTTCTTAACAAAAGACAAAGGACATGGTATAATGACCATATAGATTGACCCAAGGCTAAGCCTAGGACGTGACAACACTATGGCATGGTCCAATAGAGATATAATGATGGCCTTGTGGCTCGACCTAAGGATGACCTAGGGGTGTGATGGACTTATGGATTGAATTAGGGATTGGGTAGCTATGGGACTTGATTTGAGACCTGTGTTGGCCTTATGGCCATCCCATTTTGTGATGAATTATGAGACATTCCTTCCAGCATAGAGATGTTGAAGGTATATCTTGGGTTCATATTGTCTTGGTTAATACAAGATCGTTCGATATATGATTCTTTTTACTATTTTCATATTAAATTACCATCACAAAATACAACTTATATATATATATAAAATTTATGTTAAGGATATTTTGGTGGTGTCATACTGGATTTATACTCTCATCCTGAACGATCATCTCGAATCTTGTGAGGATTTCATTATCAGGGATATAACTAAGGGAAATAGACTTGCATTAGGGAGCTACAAAAGTGGATCTTAGAAGATATAATAAATGATGAGACAATCTTTGAACTGTTATTTTAGTGTTTTAGTTTTTTACCTTTGGTTTTCATATAATGACTTAATTGCCACATTAGGTTCTTTAGTTTATGTTATATATTATGGATTCCATTTGTTACAACATGATGATTTACTTTTAGTTTCCATTGTGTTCTTATGAAATTTTCATTTATACTTATTTTGATTCTTCTGTATAAATTTTTCTACTTAGAATATAGTCTCCCCACTACACCATTCAGACGCTCACAACCAGTTGATAGTATCTTGTGTATGATAATATGAACATGAGGTCATGTGGAACTCTAACCCATATGAGATGATTCATGTATGGTAATTACAAATAATATAGTTATTTTTAACATTTTTTGAGATTTCAGCTTTTAGATAGGTTTTCCATTCCTTATTTACTCAGATTTTACTCCAAATATTTGAAAATAACACTTTTCCTTAAAATAATCCAATGATAATAAATACCTTGAGCAGTAAAAAATTGAATTCAAGAAAAAAAATTCACAAATAAAATCCATGTAGACAATATCATGTAAGAGAAATATAGAAATGGATCGAGAACTACGTATGTGACTAGTTCATGTAGCCGAATCAACTTAATAAAAAGTACACATATCCAAATCTTCCATGTAACTGATTTTATGTATCTAAAAGAACCACATATCCCAAAATATCAAAAATCTGATTCCATTTAATCAAATTCATTATGTTTATAATTCTATATATCCAACTTGTTGACATTGGTGATTCTGTGTAACCAACTTATCAGTGTAAAATATTATATATAACCAAAGTATCTATGTAATAAATTTTTCCATGGTTGAAATCACTTTGTATTTCATGTTGGTATATTCATCGAATAAATGAATTTATGTTGGAATAATCCATCACATATAAAAATTTAAATATGTAGATTCTCACATAAGTTATTTTAATATATTAAAAAATTTACATGTAAGGTAATCTTTACAGAATAAGAAAAACGTCAATTTTAGGAAAAATTAACTATAGAAAATCGTCATCATGTAAATATTTATTCAAGTAAAAATATGGGTACAAGAAATCCATGACAAGAAACTAAAAACCAAATGGACACAGGTCTAAGGAGTCTTAAATTAATTGACACCAAGGGCATCCCATTTAATCAGATTAACCCCATAAGGCTTAAAGGTATTAAAATTATAAAACCATACGTTCTATGAACTGAGGATATCAAGTGAGGCCAAGTGATCTGAAACTTTATTTCCCTCATTCCATGTGTGGATCAATTTGATATTGTTTTTAAGAATTCAAAAACATTTCCTAATGGTGTAGGATATAAAACAAGTGGTAGATCCAATACCATTCAAATCATTGTGAAAAATCAAGGAGTCAGTTTTATCTTCCATGATGTCTAACTTCCTTTGGATACAAAAGATTAGGATCATGAGCATCACCATATCCTCTGCTTGGATTGAGGATACCTACCCCATATGGGCTATAAATTCCAATAAGATGGACCTGTTGGTGTCACGAATGGACCCAACTCCATGCATGACTCCCTGGGTTCAAGATTCGTCCGTATTGAGCTTCATTCCATTGGAAGGGAGATTCCAATAAACCCAAATGTTCCTTAAACTTCTATGACTAAGTTGGGCTACATGGATTCATGCTTTAATAAATTTTATATTTGGAGCCTACCACTAGTTACTCATGATTCTGAACATGTAGATAAGAATGTTTCTTGTTCTTATAATGATATTTATACTTGATGAAGAGGACCCATCATGTCTTGCTTTGTTCCTTGCCTACCATAGGCACCCGAAAATAACACGTAACATAATTGTGCTGGCCATTTTCTATGGACCCCCGTCACTCGAGCCATGGAACCAATGGTCTATAAAGGGGTTATTAGATGAGTAAGAAGAAGAGAAGTAAGTGAACTCACTGATGAATTTCTAAACCTCACGTGCCCCACTCTCCCTTAAAGAAGAGATGGCCGATACATTCATCCCAATGATTTTTGCATCAAGCACATCTAGATACAAGGTTAATGCCTCATCATTTGATGTTCTCATCTATATAGAAATCATTGTTCCTTATCCTCTAGGTGAGGAAGTTGTATTTTTTTATGATTCTTTTATCCCATAGGACATCATTTAAAACATATGTATGGTCCTGAACACTCATGGTCTGATGAAAGTCCCTTATTGTGAAGGACCCCATGGTGGATGCGGTGAAAACACACCTATCAGGGTCTAGGTTTAGCTCAATGAGGATAAAACTCTACTATTTCTCCATGTAAAAGACTTATTTAATGAAGGTTGGGTATAAAATAGCTTCTCTAAAAGAGTTATCCATGGCAGAGCATCCTGGAAAACCAATGATATCCTCTCTCTAGTCATGGTTCCAAAAGGAAATATCCCCTTTCCCAACCAGCCAACAGGAATGAGGTTGAAGGGTTTTGTGGATAGGACCAATAAAAAACCAAAGCAGGGAAGCATGACCATCTGCTGAAGCTGGACCCCACAAGAGATTATTGTTCATGGTTATCCCCCACAAAGTACGCTATTATATAAATTCTCATTTGAACTATGCATGAATGAAGAGTAGAGTGTCTTTATGGCTATGTACATTTATACCACCTTCTTTAATGGGCCATTACATCTTTCTCTAGGATACCTTATGTCTTTTTATTTCTAAGAGGGGATACCATATGAATTCATCTAGAATCCTATCAATGTTCTTGATTATGAATTTTGGGACTTTGATAGATGAGAGAGAATGTACCCGATTTTCAAAGAGAACACTGTTAATCAATGATATCTGACCCACAAAAAGGATAGATATTTATTCTTCCAGTTTAGAACCTAATCTATGATCTTGCAGATGAGGGGGTCAAAGTCGTGAATGCAAAACCTACTTGAGGATTTGGAGGAACCAAGATATTCCATAGGAAGGTTTCCTCTCTAAATTTCTAGGATATGACTCATAGTAGATAACCGTCTAGAGGGACAACCGATAGAGATGTAAAAGTTGTTCTTTATTTTTTTGATAACCTGTCCACTCCAATGGAAGTACTCCTCTAAGACTTTTTTCAATCCTCATACTGATATACTCATATAATTCACGAATATTATAGTGTTATCAATTTACATTAAGTGGGAAATATATGAAGATATCATTCTTCTATAGTATAGAAGAATTTATCCATTATTTAGGATTCTTTGGATGAGGTGGCTTAGGAAGTCCTGGGTGAGAATGAATAAGCTCAGAGAGATTGGGTCCCCCTACCATAGGCAATGGGTTGCCTTATGAAATCCATATATCTTCCCCATGAATGTGAATTCTTGCCACAAATAACTAAAATAGATAAAGATAATATCAATATTCTAGAAGTAGAGACCCATACCTGCAAGCACCTTGTTGATGAAACTCCACTCAACACAGTCATATGATTTGTTTATATCAAGATTGACAGCCATGTTTGATCTATGATATCTGAAGTTTATGTCTTTGATCATCTACATATCCAATGAAATATCCTCATAGATCTATTATCCCTTCAAAAAACTATGTTGTTCCCTAGAGACCCACTGAGATAGGTGAATAGATAGCCCGGAGTTGATGATGCTTGCCAATATTTTATTTGGGAAATTACACATGCTCAAAGGAGTATAATGGAGAATAGAAAAAGGATTCATGGTTTTAGGGAGGACCATAATGGTGGTGGCACAAGAAAAATGAGGTAAGATACCCATCTAAAAGAACTCTTGGATGGTACTATCAGATCATCTTTCATTGTGTCCCAAGAGGACCTGTAGAATGATCTAGGGAAGCCATTTGGAACTGCCACACTCTTTAGGTTTAAGTTCATCATATCATTAAGGATATATTTCTATTCAGGTACAACCTCCAAGCCTTCATTTTCCTGGTCAGAAAAATGGTTTTGAACCACATCAAAAAGACTTGTATTCTCCTTTGGGTACCCATTAGGAATACATATGTTAGGAAAGACAAGAATATACTTGAAGAAAGAGAGGGGCAATACTCCCACAACATCCCTATCATCAATATATATTCCATCATCCAACAAGATGTTCAATTTAACTATACATTTTCTCTCCTTGATGAAATCATGGAATAATGCAATATTTTTATATCCCTCTTTAATCCATTTGATTCTCGATCCTTCCCTAGCCAGGAGTTCCTATTTCGGGAATCATGTCTACTAGGCAGTCCTTCTTACTGGTATGTTCCTTAAATTTTCAATCATTCCAATCCTCTTATAGGATTCTATCAAGATTTTGAATGGACTACATGGTTATATCCATGTCTCTATCAATAGTATGAATATCCTTCATCCACATCTAATGACTCATCTTGAACCGATTTAGCTTTTTATGAAAGTAAATACACATATAACCCCGGTAGAGGTCATTCTAAGAGTCCCTAACTAGGTCATGGTACCTTAGTATACTGGCCCATTGATGGTAGAATCTAAATTGATCATGATGGCCCTGCCCAAAAGACAAGGAAACCAATAATGGAGAGTGGTCTGATATTCCATGCACCAGGTGACTCAATATGGTGATAGAGTATGTAGAAATGTATTTTATGTTGGTTAGACATCGATCCAAATAGATCCATGAATGGCAGTTTCCTCATTGGTTGTTTCACCATGGGAACCAGTCGCCTGAGAAGCTGAGGTCCAGTATCCCTTTACCCTCCACTAATTGGACAAATTCCAAGCTATATTTCCTAGAGAAGGGTCCCCTACCCTTCCTCTACTCTAGGTAAGTGACAACATTGAAGTCTCCCATGAATATCCATGTATGGTTACCAGGATCATACACATTATTGTCTTTCAACAATATCTCCCTTTTTTTGGAGTCACATCTCCCATAAATGAAGGACACAAATATATAATGGTTTCCTTGAGTCAATTTAGTGGTTGTTAACTTGTTTTCTGCCTTGACCAGATCAACATAGGATTTTCTATGCCAGAATATCAGATATTCCAGTTGGATGGGTCAGCGTGCATGTAGTCGTGCATCTTGATTCTCCTAGAAAAATCACAGATTATGGTAGGATACTATTTGTGTTTTAGGATGTCGAAAATAGAGGACTTATGTTTTGTAATATCATAAGTTAATAATTCCATCTTAACTTGGGTGTGAATGCTGAGGTAATTCTATATAAGCAAGGTAATCATTGATGAAATAGTGTTCTAGCACTGGCTCTAGAACTCTTAGGATTCTCGAAGTGGGAGGATAGCCTCTCCTTTAGATTCTTAGATTTAATCCTCATGAATACACTGGTTATCTTATATTGGAGCATTACTGTTGGGGTATAGGTATCCTCTGGACACTGAGTTAACTTGATCTGAGCACAAAGGGAGTATTGAGAAACTCACATTTGATCTCCAACACTTAGAGATGGAGATCCCACTATAGGCATTTGGAGGAAGAAAAAGGTAATAAAGGAAGATATCCCTTTGGGGAGATCACACTTTTTAATATAGGCCTCATGAAAAACACACTCATAGTCTTAAGTAGCATATTGAGGTGAAGCTGAAGGAGGGGGAGGCAAGGCCAGAGCACCAGAGGGGAAAGATGGGAGGCCTTGAAGACCCTCCACCATATAGGCCTTGAGATGCTTCATGTAAATGGATAATGGAGGGTATAATGCACCAACATAGAATGATAGTATACACCTTGGAATATAGGGCACCATATCCCAACATTCCACCTTACCACATTCATATAGAGGGGCGAGAGGAAGATCGTGTTCTGGTTCGGGGGGAGGGGCCTCCATCGTATCAGTGCCTAGGTCCTTATCTACCACTAGTATAGCTTCAGGAGGTAAGACATGGGGTGAGGCTGTCTGACTGTCCCTATCCCCAACCACTTGTGGGATGGTGGAGCCCGCCATGGCAGTGATGACAATAAACCTACAAGGAGTTCCCCTAAAAGAGAAATATTAGTATAAACATTTAAAAGGGGGGTTTTGAGCATCAAAACATAATATACATGAGATATGTTGGAAAAAATTAGTAGTACAATAGTGATGACTTGAGTTTAACTATCCCATAATTACATAATTCATAAAAAAATACAACATAATTTATATAGCCAATTCCCATTAGGTTTAGAGTTTTATAGAATTAGGTAAATATCTTACATAAAAAACATATAATTTTCACTCAATGTATATTTTTTCCACAACAATAGGTTCTTTAACTTTATTATTCCTCCTAATATACCCTTGATCTCTTCTTAGATTCCTGGGGAAAAGGAAATTAGAATAAATGGGTGATATAAGATGATTGGTAAGGGGTAGAATATATTATAAGCTATAATAGAATAAACATTGCACGAATAATATATAAATAATAAAAAATAATCAAATAATTACATATGACAAATAACATGATCATGAAATATTCCATGGATAACATAACAATATAAATAATCACATAGAAAATAATAAATGATTTTATAGTGATGAAATTAATATTGTCATATATTTAATTTAAACTGTTAAGGAATTGACCAAGACCTTACAAATTAATTGGAAAACATACACCAAATACTAAAACTAGTTTTTCTCGTGAGACGTACTGATGCATCAAGAGACTATATAATGCCAGACCCTACACATCAATTAATAAGTCCAATTAATTTATAATATTAAAACAATGAATAAACAACATAATACATAATCAAAATTACTTAGTAATCAATAATGATAAGTATTGAAATAAAAAGTATATGAAATGTTAACATTTCTATAGTCAATAAATGAAATAACTTTTATGGTAAACATCCTTCAAATTGATTTATGTAGTATAGGGTACTCACACCATATATAAAATTAGACATATAGTTAATTAAATATTAGAAAATATAGTAACAATTATATAATATATATCCTTGAGATTATAAAACATGTACATGAATGATAAAAATAATGTTAATAGAGATATGAACAATGATAGAGAGTATAATCACATGAAAGAGAATGAACATAAAATAACCCTTAAGAAAAAAAGTAAGGTATGAACTTTAAATGAGATCTATGGGAGTTAATGGATGATATATCATCATGAATGAATAAAAATTATTACAATTCCATGAATTTTAAGGAAAACTATCACAAATAAGAAACGAGGAAGAGGCTTAGAAACCCTTACATTGTCCTTTCAATTGCCTCCTTTAGATTGAATCTTAATCCTTAAGATAAGGGTCTTTTGGATAGATCGTAGCCTTATAAATTTTTGAAGAGATTGTAAAAGAGTAATTTTTAAAGAATATTTAGATAAAAAAATAACTATTTGTTTTCAATGGTAATAATTATTCCCCTTTTACTGGAAACATTCAATGGTGTTTTCACAAACATCTAGCCTTTAAGGGCCAAGAATGTAATTTTAATAAGAAAAGTGGATAATAAATGGAACATAGATTATATTATAGACCATTACAATTCACTAGTTGACTAAAGATAATTTTTATGACTTTATATTAATTTAAGAAGGGTATTTATAACCAAATACCATCTAGAATCATTTTCATGGTTATTCTTGTAATATGATATTAAAAATATCTAGATAATTATTTAATTCAACATTAAATATTTAAATAATTACATAAATATTTCATTCATACATTAAAATCATGAAATGATCTAATTTATTTAAATCCTGTAACTTTGAATATTTTTAGACTACAATATTTGACTTTTCTCCTACCTGCACAAGTATTGCGTCGACCCTATGTAAGCATTTTAGATAATTATACTATTATTAAAATTTTAAAAATAAATCAATAACATAAATATAACCACCTAAAAATAAAGTTTTTCATATATTACCATTTATAATATATTTTTATTCTCATCCTTATCATGAAAACATATTTAAGATATTATTTTGACTTTTCTCACCTTGCATAAGTACTAGGTTGACTGTTGGATAATTAAATGTTATAAAATTTTAAAATTCATAAATATAAATCAATATAATTTATTAGTAATCATATGTAGCTCTATAATTATATAAAATATGTATAATTCTAAAATCATATCACTAATAAATCAATATTAACTTTTCCTATGTCGTGCAAGTACTACGTCAACACAAATAAATTTTTTCATATTTATATTGAAAAGAAATTATTTTATATGAATTGGAATATTATGATATTTTTACTATATAATTATTTAAGACATGTTCCATAGGTTTTATAAAATTTGAAGTCATATTTATATCATTACGATTTTATAAAAGTTACAACCATTCTTTAAAACTATATTTTTTAATATTTACTAAACAATAAACTTCTTCAAAAAAATACCAAAATTTACCAGAGGATAAATTATATTTAATGAATCCAAAAATTAATTCAATTTTATAAAATTAAAATTCTAAAAGTTATAAATTTTACTTTAAAAATAAAATAAAATAATATATGAAAGAACACTTTATTTAGAATAAAAACTATTTCTTTTTTTGTGTGGTTATATTTATATATGTTATTCTCTCTTAATTATTATTTAATTGATTATTATTTACTTATTTATGTAAATGATTTATATTTTATGAAATTATTTTTCTAATTATATGTGTAATTTATCTTTTAAATACATAATTGAGAAAACGACTGTAGTTAAAAAAACTTTATACACTATGATTACAATACTATGTTAATGACAATTTTATTTTTTTAAAAAAATTATCTTATCATACTTTTATAACCATTTCATGATAATGAGACCTTATACATATAAAAAATTACATTTTCAAATAAAATAATAAATATTTCATAATGTTATTTTCATATGTTTATTGTCCCATTATTATAAGTTAAATTTTACGGAGTGTATTTATACTCCATATGTATTGTTTAACACTGCTATTCGTAACCTATATAGAGAATGTAACACTATAGTTAAGTTATACCATAACGATGAAATAAATGGAAATATATTGTAACCAAATATTTATAGTGAAATATCAGGTTTTACAGTTTTAAAATATAAGGTAATATTCAAATATAAATGGATTGATAAAATTGAATGGTTAGAATATAAATAATTAATTTTAATGTGATGTGGTTAAAATCATTTAATGTTAAAAAAGAGATATTTTTCAAATAATTTTTTTAAGAGTTATGTATTTTTATCACAAAAAATTAAACCAACCACTTTTAAATGACAAATCTAATATAATATTTCAATGTAAATAAAAATATACTAACAATTATTTCATTATTAATTGATATGAAATACAATTAAGAACACTTGAAGTTTGAAAAGTCATTTTTATAAAAAATAGTATTCCTATATATTTTATGTTTTCATTTAAAAGTTAAATTCCTCATATTTATAATTTGAATTAATTAAATTAAGCCTAATATTTTAATTATCACATAGAAATTAGGAAAAAAGTTCAAATTAATTTTTAGGTATAGAAATAATTTTTTTGTGGTAAAAATTCGGTTGCCATGGTAAAGATAGAATCAGGTAAAAAGGTTAAACTCAATGATACAAACTTAAAATATAATCAAAACATATCTATAAATTGTTTTAATGAAGGTATTAATGACCCATCTCCATTTTTTTCTAATTTTTATCCCCTTTAATTTCAAAATGACAACCTTATAAAATAAAGGATGAATATTTGTGGAAATTCCACTCAAAATTTACCTATAAATAGAATTCTTATGTACCCCTTACAGACCACTATTTTATTTCTATTATCTACTTAAAAAATAATCATTTGTATTATCCTAAATATTTATTATATTTTTTTAAACCATTGGTCCCAATAAATATGCCTAAATTCTTCATTCATATGAAACCCTTTTTGAGAGGGAGAGAATTCGTCAAAGTAAGTACCCAGTTCTTCACCATCTTTCTAAATTTCCTAATAAAATCCAATATTTATAAATTTAATTCTAAAATATGAATATGGTATATTAAACTCATTATTATTCTTATATAGTTATATTAATATTATATAACAATACTCTTACTCATAAGTTAGTATAATATATTTTTTTTGGGTCAGTTTAACCACCTACATAAAGAATGATAAACTATGTTCACCCTTTCTAACATGAATGAGTATCATGATATTAATACTAGAAATATATTTTGTTAAATTTTAATTTATGTTATTAATATAGTTCTATAAGTGTGACACAATAAAATGAATGATAGTTATAAAGTAATTTTTTATTATTGTCAAATTACTCAAAACATGCCCATTATGGATTTCATTCCTGCAAACCATACCCAAACCTTCTATAAAATTAACATGGTAATGAATAAATCATTATAAAAAATGATTAACCTATATTAAATAACACATTAATGATTAAATTAGTATCAAATAATTTGGATCTACATCACCATTATTAAACTTGTACAAAAAAACCAAAATTACTAACATCCAACGATGAAAATAAACAATAAGCCACAAATATTTGTTTAATGAATGATTATAATTTAGGATTATAAAAGTTAATAGATATGAATAAGTTTATTCAATAAGTGATTTAGAAAGTTATGCTTATTATACATGTGGTTAGAGTGGTTTCATAGAAGTTGGGAGTAAATGTAATAGTATCTCATCTCAATTTTCCTTTCATTGAGATATGTTCCATATTCACATATTATCATCTTTTATGTGGTGTATAAACTACCCCATAGATTTATTTTATTATAAATTACATGTAATTCTATAAAAAACCCAACTCTATTGACCTAGAGTCAGTTTCTACTTTATTACATTGACATAATATATAATGAATCACATAACCAAGGATCGACTGATTTAGTATCCTTGAAGAATGAGATACATACATGATTCCCATTTTACATTAGAAATAAAATGTAAAACACTATGAAAGTAAATATTCTACATCCTTATGCTCAATAAAATATTCCTTATTCATATCCTGGGTAAAGGGAGACAAAATAAGGATGAGATCAAACTCTCAGTAAGGGTTGTGTACCATAGAATCTATAATGAGTAAATAAGGCATAACCAATATGGCATGTTAAATAACTAAAAACACATGGAATTTAATCAATACCATGAAAAAAACTAATCCATGGATAATATAAATTTTATAATATCATGGATAATAATAACTTAATTCTAAATAAGGGAAATTCATAATGTTGGACACCATGATCAAGTTCTTGTGCCAAGATTTTCTCGAATATGGGTATGTATACACCAAAAAACTGTTAAATAAGACTAACCAACTGGTTTTTCTCATGATACCTATCTATAAATCAAAGGGAATATGTAATTATATACCCAAACTACCATTGATTTCTAATGAATTCATCATTTACCGAATGATCAATTTAATTAATAAACAATATACCTTATCAATAAATATCTATATTGAGTAAGGAATGAAAAAATATCAATCTTACACTAATCAATAAAATAACTTTTATAGTAAAACATTTTATATAGAAAGGTTATATGGTTTAGGAAATAATCATATCATAGTTAAAAAAATATGAATATGGAAGAGAAATGTAATGTCTAATGATAAATTATCACAACAAAGTTAATGTTTTAAGAGAAATTTAATGATGAACAAATTAATATGAGATAAATTATGAACCTAAATTCATTAGTAATATTAATTTTTTAATAAAATAATGGCTTTTGTAGAATAAAAAAATTGAAACTAAAACATTTAAATAATATTTCATGAAATATATTTCTTTTTAATAGCATTGAAAACTTTTATAAGGTGTTAAATAGTGTAAAACATTTATGGTGGTGGGAAGATCTGTCAATACCATATACATTAAAAAGAAACACTCCTTTTTAATTTTTATAAAGAAATTTGAAAATGAAACTTTTGGAAAAAAATTATAATAATTATTTTAAAACCTAAAAAAAATTAAAGTATAATATAAAATTTACTTAATAAATAATTTGAGTAAATAATATTTTTTTTTAAAAAATTACTTTTAAAAATATGGACAAGGAAGAAAAATATACGTGGTCAAAAAGGGAAAAAAGTTAAATATTTATTTTAAACATTTATTTGATTGATTTAAGCTCAAAAAAGAGAAAAAGTTAGAATAAAACATAAAAAATTCTTAAATATCCAATGGATAAAAAAATATATTGAGTTTATGAAGGTTATATTATAACATTCCTTCAGCAAAAATAAAAGCAATATGAAAAAATGAGATTGTAAAATAAATTACTACCTCTTTGGTAATTTTCTAATTAGTAAAAATTGAATCAGTAAACTTGAATTGAAACTTCAATTTCCATGAATAAATATATATTCATTTAAAATACATAAAATGGGTAGTATATACACCGTATTAAATAAATAGGTGCATAATATTAAATATGTATCAATGGAGTGAATTTTGAGATGAAATCCCTTACCTCATTCCTCTACTTAGTTGAATGTGATTTAACCACCGGTATAATGAGTTTAGTATTATTATAATTACATACCATAACCATAAAAATATCTATAATATCATATATGATCCTCACATAATGTGTTATTACCCATTCATTAACATTCTTTCATTATTATCGTTATTTTAGGTGTTAATTATTTACTTCTCTCATGTATATTTTGTCACTGAAGTTCCAGTTCTTATGTAAAGTTTAAAGTTTTATTATCTATATAATTTTATTCATGTTATAAATATATTTTATTTATTCATTATATTTATATTTATTACCATCCATGAAAAGTGGATGTGAAAAATTAATTACCTCGCTTTGTGGTGGTAGTAGTCCATATATACGCCTGAGAGATGTTATCATTTTTTAACAGGTGAAAGGGTAAGGAGGTAGATAAAATATTAAATTTCCCGAATAATAAGTATGTTATAAGTATAATATATATCAATTAGTTACATATTTATGACTAACCATGCAAGGAGATGATGGAAAACAAATTACATTAGTTCACGAAGTGGTAGTTCACCATACATATGACAGATGGTTTTGTTTCTCATTTGATGGACAAGGAGATGAATAAATATTATGAACTCAACATAATAACATATTAGTATATTTTATATACCAGTTTTATTATATCGGAATGTTTATGACCTAATCAATGGTGGTAAAATAAGAATAAAAATGAAATTTCTCGGTAAACATAATTACTTATTCTTTGAAAGATCTCATTTTGATCTCATCATATATACCCTTGGGTCGGTATTTTGGAAATATCAATACCTATAGAATGCATATAATGTTGTTTGGGTGATATTTTTGTAGGGTTTGGTTGACATAAATGTCTCAAGATGTGTTAATAAGTGAGGGGATGAGGTTTCCTTTTATAAGTGTGGGAGATGATACACTTGGATTTTTTAAATTGAAATATATTAATGTATAATCCAGGAAAAATGGATCCCAAATGACTCATGTTAATTGTTTATATGGGTATGGCCAAAATAAGACCATTAAATGAGTTTTAAAAAAGCATTTTGTGTTATCTTGAAGCCTTATACCTTTATTTTTAACCCTTTAAACCTATTTTACCCTAAACCACAGTAACCATTTTTTATTATTTTTACTATTCAGAACAAAAAAAGAAATTAAACTCATTAACAAATTTAAACATTATGATTCCAAATATATAAACCATTTTATCAAATTCCATTCTTATGAGTGGTAGAAATTAATTTAAAAATAAACCTTCGATACATGATGAAAAATTGTTTTATAAGAAATGAATTTTTCAAGAATAAGATGATTTTATATTAACTATATGACTAGTAATCATCATTATATTAATTTAGATTCATATAGTTAAATATATAAAATATAAAATTCATTTAAATAATCCATCATAATGGTTTATTTAAGCTAATTAAAATGGAAAATCATTATGAACATATAAACATTTTTCTTAAAAATATACCTTTTTTACTCCCAATGTTTCTTATCTTCATTTAAATAAAATTGAAAATAAATATATATTTAATTATACATATTATAAAAAATTATTATAAATAAATTTATGATAACATTAATACTATATTTTCAATTATTCATATAATCATATTTCTAAGGTAAAATCTCTAAAATTTATTCTAGAAATATTTTAATATTGTAAGTTCAAAATTCATATTTCAAATTAGATTTTTTGTACCATGAAATATTAAAATGTTCATTATATTATAGTTTTATTAAGATAAAATGTTCAATTACTATAATTTAAGCTTGGGTGTTCTGTTTTTCCCTCCTTTAAAATTCTATCTTCCAATTTTTCTTAGATATTACTTTCTAAAAAAATGAGGGTGGTTCTTCTTCATAACATCCTCAAGTTAACACATTGCTTATTCAATTTTATGATTTCTATAAATTATCTTTATGAGTAAATTCTTCTAATTCCATAACAATTTTTCTCTAATGTCAATAATCTAGATAGGATATTCATAGTGAGATAAAATGGTTCCAATTATATTTGTTAATAGGTGAGAACATGTGTTGGGTATATCATATACTTTCTCAACAATGTTATATAGAAAACTTCATATAATTTAGAGAGTCTTGGTAGCATTGTAAAATGACAATCCACAACTCTAATTATTTTATAAATTCAAGAGGTCTAATGTACATGTGGCTCAATTTACTTTTCTTTTCTAAACTTATAACACCCTTCCATGAAAATAATTTCATGAAAACATGATCTCCCATTTGAAATTAAAATCCATTCCTTTGATTATCAGTTTAACTATTTTTCTTAATTTGAGATTATTTAATTTGTTCCTAAATAGTATTTACATTTTTCATTGTCTACATAACAAGTTTTGGTCTACAAGATTTCTTTAACCAACTTTATCCCAAAAAGGTGGAGTATGAAATCTCTTACTATATAATGCTTCATATGCTGCCATTTATATATTTGATTGGAAACTATCATTACAATAAAACTCTACCAAAAGTAAAGACTAACCAACTTACAATAAAAGTTAAGTGATTACGACCTCAATATGTCTTTGAATGTTTGAATAATCCTTTCAGACTCTCTATCAGTTTGAGGATGATAGGTGGTGCTCAAATGAAGCTCTGTATCAATAGCCTTCTGAAGAATTTTCGATAATTTAAATGTAAATCATGGATCTTGATCAATCACAATTCAAATAGGTTCACTATGATGTTATAAAACACTATTATTATAGAGTCATGTACGAGGTGCATAAGATGTAAATCTTATATTATAATAAGGAAATGTGTAGATTTGGTACGATGATAAAAAATATCTCATATTTTATCATTATTTTAGAGAATCTTTGGAAATTCAGTGAGAAACTCCAAAATAATATCATCTAATTTTTACATAAGAATAGGTAGAGGTTGGATGACTCCTTAATGATTCTATCTCTTAACTTTTACCTATTTACAAACTGATCATCGTGATATATAATCATAAACTTCTCACATCATATTTTCCTACAAAAAAATTTCCATTAGATCCCTATAAATCTTAGTTCTACCAAGGTTTATAGAGAAATTAAAGCTATGAAAATCATATAATAATTCACTTTTCAACCTATGTATAGATGGAACATATATCCTCCTTCTAAATTTTAAAATACTATCTTCATAAAGGAATTCTTCTAATCTCTCATCAATCATGAATTTAATTTTATCTTGAAAATTCTCATCATCAAAATGAGAACATTTTATACTTTATAATAAATACGTTTTGGAAATCATTTGAAATAATGATGATGTTTCCCTTTCCTTAATAATCCCCATATCTATCTTCACTAAATCTATTAACATAGGGTCCTTGCCAATCCTCATTTTTTAAAGAACTTAATGATCTTTCCTTATAAATGCATTCAATACATTATTTCAATTACCTAGGTGGTAGTGTATTGATAAATCATTATCTGTGAGTAGATCAAGCCATAATATTTTCCACATATTGAGATCTATTTATGAAAATATGTATTTGAGTCTCGTATAATTTTTATATATCCCACATCTTTCACCATAAAGATAATGTATACATATATTCAAAGAAAATATTATGGTTGCAATGTCAAGATCATGGGTTGGATATTTCTGTTCATCAGAATTTATCTTACTTGGTGCATAAGAAATAACATTATCATTCTACATAAGGACAAAATTATGTCCCTTATTTGATGTATCACTATATATTAAAAATACATTATTTATTGATGGTAGATTCAATATCGGTGCATTGATTATATGCTATTCAATTACTCAAAACATTATTCATATTCCTTTTCCCATATAAACATAACCCCATTATGTGTTAACTTGCTTAATGGGCCAGCCAATCAGGGAAAATTTTCAACAAATCGCTGATAGTAACCTATTAAACCAAGGAAACTATGAACCTTGATTATTATTTTTAGTGTAGTCTACTCTTTTAAATATATTTTATTCACATGTTTAACTAAGGTTCTATACTTAGAGATAATATATCCAATGAAAGAAACACTCTAAATCCAAAATTCACAGTTTCTAAATTTCCCATATTACTCTTTACATCTAAGAGTCACAAGAATGATATGAAATCGATTCTCATGGTATAATTTCTCTACTCTTGTTCCTAGATTCCACCATTCTCTCTTAGTTATGTATGCATGGTAGTTTCTAGGGTGATTTGGGATGTGAGTTCAAGCGTTTTTTGGTGCTTCAGGGGGTGTATCGTAGTGTCTTATTCTCCATATTCAGGTTCAGATAGGTTGATCTTCTATGTGTTGTTCGTTTTGTGTTTTTTGGTTTGGAAACTGGTAATGGTGGCTTCCACCATAATTTTCTTCACCAATGATGTGATGATGAGGTTTGGTAAGTTTGAAGGAGTTATGTGACGATGGTCTGTGATGATGTTTTGAATCGGTAATGGGATGAGGTCCAATTGGTTCACACCGGCGGTTAGAGACGATGTAGGAAGTCAGTGATGATGACAATAGTTTATATGGAGAGGTCGAATGAGGTTTCTGAGAAGGCATACAATGTGACTTTGGTGATTCATGTATAACTTGGTTCTAGATCTCCTAAATTTTTGTGAATTTTTGAATTTTTATTTTCAATTGGGCTTATCCAATTTTTCCCACATAGTGGTTTGAATCTGCTGATTTGGTTACCACTCAGCCATAAAGTGGTCATTTTGAAAATAAAAAAAAAGATAATTTTCATTCAATCAAATGGAATTACCGGAAATTCAAAATTTACAAACCACATACAAATTTCTATCTTCATAATATCTTCCTTCTTTAGTATCAATTGATGATACACAAACGAAAGTTCAATATTTGAAAAATATTATGGTTTGTAAAGTTGCTTAACTAAGTCATCAATGCAAGGAAAATTGTGAATTCTCTTTATAGTAATAATAGTGATATTCCTATAATCAAAGTATAGGTTGATAGATCTATATTTATTATTAATGAAAAGAAAAAGGGATATCCAAGGTGAAAAACTAGTTTATATAAATCCCTTATAAAACCCCCCTATATTTTGTTCTTCAACTCCACTAATTCCCTAATAACAATTCTATAGGGATCCTTTGATATATTTCTTGCATCATGGATTAAATCAATGGAAAAATCAACTTCACACTCTGGTGGACGTACAAGTAATTCACCAGGAAATACATCAATATATTCCTATACAATATGTACATATTCAATTTGAAAATTACCATTTTTATAGATAGATTTAGTTTTGTCTTATTACCCAAGAATTCCATTCAAAAGAGCTACAGGTGGTGGATCTAGACACGACACAGATGATGAATTTTACACTATAAAGATAAGGAATTACACATCTTCATCATGAATCATAATTTCCTTCTCTTAGTAATTATTTTTTTCATTATATTTTGAAATCTATTTTATACTAAGGATTATATAAAATTTAACCATATATATAACAATAAATTCTAAAAATAGAATATGTCTACATCTCAGAATGAAAACTGATTGACATATCCTTTTATGGTAAGATTTTTAATTGGAGTCTTGATTGACTGTTCCCTTATCATGGTTTTATGGAAATATTTAATTTTCATGGAAAAAATGGAGGATGAAAAATTGTTAAAATAACTATAATAAAATAAACATTTATCTAAAGTTTTCTCTATGATTAATATACCTTCCATAAAATCTTTAGAAACTCAAACCTCGATTGTAATGATTCTATAAGTTTGGACTTCACCCCTTATCCTATTCAGTAGTAGGTTCCCTTAAGGCTTGGGAAATTAATATGAATAATTACCCATTTATGTATAGTTGAATCACTAGAAAATATATTTTTATTTATTATATTTTCATTCATTAGTTAGATGACCCTTATCTACGAACTTGTAAAAAATTATGATGAACGTCAAGAATTTTTGAGGATATTTCTTTCCATAATTTTCACATGATGAAAATTGATTCATTCCCTTCTTATTATATGATGTGTTCCCTTTTTCTTTGTGCTCATACGACCAATTTTTCTCATGATTTTCTTTAAAGATATATATTATAGAAAATAATTTCTCTGTTTTGATGGAACATAATACTATTTCATCATATGATGATTTTTTTTGAGAATCCAATACTCTTTGGTGGATTATATTAATCCCTTCAAAGAAATTGTCAATATTGCCTTTTGGATTATGTATGAAATATGTAGCATAATTGGATAATATTATAATGGTATCCTCATTCTCTTCAACTCCTTCCACTTACTTTTGGTTTAATTATATAAACATTCCCTTTATTTCCTTTAATTTATCATTAGGGAAATATTTTTTTGAATCATGTTACATTGAAATCCCTCAATTCCATATGTTATATTTATTCTTCCTCCCTAACATTTTGGATCAGAATCCCCCATTGAACAACATATACTTTAAAATAATACACTACCAACAAAACCTTCTCCCTTTAATTTCATCCAATGTCCATAAATATATTTCCAAGGAACTTAATTCATTGCTCATACACTATTGGATTAGAAGTTACACTAAAATATAGAGTCTTATATCACATAAAATAATCTAATATAGGTGTATCATGTCATGAAAGATCATGTTACTCCATGTGCGCAACGTTATTAGTCATAACCTGAGTCATCCATCATAATATTTCCTTGATCTTCTTAGCTCCAACACCATTTATATTATATTTCATAATTAAATCACTGGATTTTTTATTAGTAAAAATACCATTATTTCTACCATGATATATTTATAAGAAATGGCATAAAATGAATTATATAACAACATTATGAATTTTAAATCATAGTTTATAATTGGTGTAATTCTTAACAGAAATTGAAAATTTATGCATAGTAAATATCTGAATAATAAACTTGGATTCTTAAAACCATAAAAATATTTTCAAATATTTCATAATGGTTCATATGGAAAATGTGAATTTACCCAAGCATACCCCCAAGAGTGTCAGACAAGGTTTGTAGTAATAAACCATTCACGATGTATTAGAATGATCACTGAGATAGACATATCCATCTCTTTTTGTGGATATTACCCCTAGATGAATCTATTCCATAACCACATCCACTTGTAATATCCAGATACATATGTATTTTTAGGATAACCACATAATCTCTACCTTACCAAAATTTTATTATATTATCCTATAATTAGACACCTTCTCAATTTATTTAATACTATTATATTCCCTAATCCATGTTTCCTTAAATCTAGTTTACTAGATTTTTTCTAAACATATTATCATACCAACTATAACAACCCCAAATCATACAACCTAGAGTTTGTGTCTAATTTAAATTGGTATAAGATATAAGGTATCAGACCACCAAGGATCAATCTGTTTAGTATTCTTGAAGAACCAAATTTATACACAATTCCCATTTTAACTTTAGAAATAAAAAATAAAAAAAGTAAAAGTAAATATTCTACATTTATGAACTCATTCAAATATTCTTTTTTCATATCCTAGGGAATGGAAAAAAAGAAGGGGGATCTCAAATTATCAATAATGGTTTTATATAGTAGAATATATCATGTGTAAATAAGTCATAATCAATATGGAAACTTAAATAACCAAAAACACATTCCATTTAATCAATAACTTGATAATGAAATGCATATATTTATAATATCAATTTTATAATCTCATTGATAATAATAAAAAATGAATTCTCAATAAAGGAAATACATATTTTTTAATTCCATGATCATGAAATTATTCCATGATATTTTCAAATATGGATAGGTATACAAAAAAAACTCATTTAATAAGGCTAGATAATTAGTTTGTCTCATGAGAGATATCAATGAATTGAGGGGCAATGTAATTCTGGGTCGCACCCATCATTTAATGTATGATTAATTCCTTACATATTGAATGATCAATTTAATTTATAAACAATTTTACTTTAAAAAATATTTATTTTGTGTAAATAATATAGAATATTAAAATTTCCCGAGTGAATAAAATAAATTTAATAGTAAATATTTTTATGTAGAAATGGTATAAAATTTAAGAAATAAGCATATCCATGGTAAAAAAATATTTATATAAAAGATAAATGTAATTTCCAATGATATATTACCATAAGAAAGTGAAAGTTTCAAGAGAACATTAATGACCACAAAATTAATAGGAGATAAAATATTACAATATATTCATCAATAATATAGGTTTTTAAATAAAATCCTGTCATTTTGAGAATTAAATAAAAAGTAAAAAAAATTAAAATAATCTTTTAATAAATAATTTTCTTTTTAAAACCATTTAAAACTTGTAAAAGAGGCTAAATAGTGTAAAGCAATAATGGTAGTGGGAAAATTCTTCAATGGTATATACATTAAAAAGAAACAATACATTGGAATTTTTATAAATAAAGTAGAAATGAACCTTTGAGAAAACAATAAAATATTTCTTTCAAACATTTCAAAAAGACAAGGATAATATAAAATATATTTAATAAATAATTTGATTAAATAAAATGGACTTTTTTAAAATAATTTTGAAAAATATGGACATGAAAAAAATATACTCGATGAAAAAGAGAAATAAGATAAGTTTTTATTTTAAAATTTTATTTTATTAATTAAATTTATAAATATTCAAAAATTTGGATGAAAAAATGGAAACACCTTAAATATACAGAGGATCAGAAAATAAAATAAATTTATAAAGGATAGATTATAAGATTCATTCAATGAAAATTAAAAAATTTTCCAAAAAAATGATATTGTAAAATATATTCATACCTATTTGGTAACATTTAAATTTTTATGCCCTTAATGAGTAAAATTGAATTGAAAATTTAATTATTATTAATAAATAGAGAATAATTTTAAATACATCAAAGAGGAAGTATATATACCACATAAACGAAAATAGGTGCATCATATCAAATATGTCTCAATGGAGAAAAAATCAAGATGATATAAATTATCTCACAATCCCATAAAAAACCATATACATATATATAATATCATATATCATCCTATTATAAAATATTATCACCCATTCATTAATAATCCTTCTTTATTATCATAATTTTGAGTGTTAACTGTTTGGTTTCCTCATGCATGTTTTGTCGCAAAAGCTCCATTTCTTGAGCATAGGTTATAGTTTTATTATATAAATAATGATTCATTATATTAAATATCTTATATATATTCATTTTATACATATTTATAATCATCCATGAAAATAAGATATAAAAATTTAATTACATTTCTTCATGTCGGTTTTAGTCCACACATATGCCCGAGCAATATAATAATTTTTTAATGGGTGTAAGGGTAAGGAGATAGTTGATATATTAAATTTTTAGAATCATAATTATGTCATAATTATAATATATATTCACTAGTTATATCATTATGACTATCCATGTTAAGTGTCTATGAAAACAAAATTACATTGGTTCGTGAGGCAGTGGTCTGCCGTACACACAAGCGATGATTTTATTTCCCATGAGAAGGAGATGGATAAATATTATTCTATACACCTAATAACATCTAAATATATGGTATATAATGATATTATTATAATTTAATTATTATGAAATAATTTAAGGTGGTAAAATATGAGGAAAAATGAAAGTGTTCAGTTAAGATAATTGCTTTTTATTTAAAAGAGATCCTTTAAATATACACTCAAGGACTATGGGGTTGTTCTTTTGGAAATAAATACACTTATAAATTGTGGATAAGGATAATTGGGTTACATTTTTTCAATGTTTAATTAAGCTAAATGGCACAAGTGGTGTTATGAATTTATGGGAGGGGTGCCCTTTTATAAGAGAATGAGATGACACATTTGGAATTTTTTAAAAGATTAAAATATATTAATGTCATACTCAAGAAAAATGGATCCAAAATGACTCATATCTATGGGTGAAAAGGTTATTTTATAAGTAAAACCAAAAAATAAGGTTTAATAATGTTTTATGTGGTTTCTTGAAGCCCTATCCCTTTATTTTTAACCCATTTAACCCATTTTAACCATAACCACGATAACCAATTTTTACCATTTTACTATTCATAATAACAAAAAATTAAAGATACCACATTAAAAATATTTGTACATGATTATTTAAAACATTGAAACTTTTTTTTTAAATTTCATTTCTATTATTGGTAGAAATTAATTTATAAATAAACCAACAAAATTTGATGAAAAATAGTTTTTCAAGAAATGAATTTTTCAAGAATAAGATGATATTATATTAACGTCATGACTAATAATCATTATTATATGGACTTAAATTCATATAGTTTGATATATAATATATATATTTCATTTAAATAATTCATAATTACGTATTATTTTAATTATTTAAAATAGAAAATCATTATGCACTTATAAATAGTTTTCTAAAAAATATCTCATTTTTACTTCCAAATGAGATTGTATTAATTTCTATCAAATTGAAAATAAATATATTTTTAATTATAAATATTATAAAAAATTATTATAAATAAAATTATTATAAATAAAATTATTATTATATAAATACTAAATTTTTAATTATTCATAAAATATTATTCTTAATGGAAAATTTCACAAACTCATTCTAGGATGATCTTAACACACTAAGTTCAAAATCTATATTCATCCTATAAAATTATAATTTTTTTCCATGAAATATTAAAATTTACATTTTATTATAGTTTAATTAAGATAAAATTTTCACTTAATATAATTTAATCTTAGGTGTTATAAATTCAATGGATTTAAAAATCAATCTATTCATCTGACTTTCAAGTACCTCTTATTAATAAGTTCCCAAATCCGTTAGTATGTATTTCCAATCTCAATATGAAATTGATATTTTTTATAAATATATTTACATCGGGGAAAATATTATTTTCTTTATCTATAAATCATCATTTCCTCTAGTTATTTTTTTCTTTACATGTCTTCTCATAATTTTACCTCTCTTTGGTTCACAATTCAACAAAAATAATGCTCTTAATTGGGACCTACCTCATCTCTCATTTTTGGTGATAAATATTTATCCTCTATGTATATATTATTTATATTGGTTCTATGGATATCCTCATTTATAAATCTATATTTTATTATGGTCATTTTACATTTAATTTTCCTTCTTTATAAGAATTTGGAAGGAATCTTTTTAAATGTTCTCTAAAATGGTCATTTTCAATTAACTTGACTTTTTTTGAAAAGTGTGAAAAACATAATCTCTTTTGAGTATATTCCACTTTTATATATTTTCCCACCATCTTCTTAAATATTATTTATAGGATTCATCTTCAATTTTTCAGGGTTTTCTAAATAAATTTATATTCCCATTTTTTATTTTTTTAAATAAAAGTTATCAAAAGTAAAGGATATTTCTTCTTATTTTTGAAATACATTTTCAAATAATCTTATAAAAGTGTTTTTCATCTTTTCCCACATCATTTAATTTTTCATATTCTTTATTGGAGATATTATCTAATTATAACACCAAGATTCTTTCTCTATCTATCTTATTATAATGTCTTGTGTATTTTTTCATGAAAATCATTTATTTCCCATGAGTTAATTGATCTATGATGGAATTATTCATTTTATCATGTTTATGTGGTTCCCCTATTTATGTTTTATCATTATGTGATGGGTGGTTCCATTATAGTCCTTAAATGAATTGGGTAAAATAATATTTCAAGATATGTATGGGGATGGGGAGTGAACCCAAACACCTAAGGTACTTTGTCCATTGACTAATGTGTGGGTATTTTATTCCCTTATAATACCTTGAGTAAAGAATTATATTTCATGAGATGATATTTTAGGGACTAGTTAGAAAAACCTAATCCACTATGGGACTCTATCCACTATGTGATGATGGTCTTGGATGCATACCTTTACATAACAAATGAATTCTTATTCTTATGTATATGTCACATTGTTATGTCTAAAATCTATATTATAAAAAATTCCTATGTTATGTTTCTATGGATTATGATAGTTTAATAATGTTTAACCAATCCTATTAGTCAATTATTATGTTATTCTAAATTACTTTTTTCATGATTTATGATTTATGATTCATGTTTTATTCAGTATGATTTCATTAAATTATGATCATGTACCTCTATTATTCTCTCATACCCACATGTCTATATTATACAAACTAATGATATTATATTGATATATATTTATTTCATCCCTTATTATGAATATAATATCACCCTTTATTATGTTTCTATTTTCTTATTTTATGAATAATAATACTATATACAAGAGTATTATGTGTGAGGAATATATGTGGGAGTTGTTAAAGAGTGGTTGTAAAATAAGTTCATTGTGAATATTTTCTTCAAAGTCTCTAAACCTATAGTTTATGGGTGAGTGATTTATTATGATATGTAACGAATATTCAAGTAAATTATAAATTATATATGTATGTTAATATTGGGTCACCTCAGTCGGTATCATAGTAGGGTTTAGTTATTTTTAGGGATTAGGATATGAATAATAAGTGGATAAATCCTAAAACAATATATGATGAAACAAAAGTGATGTAGGATGAACCTAAAATGTCATAATTTGAGATTAAGGTATCATAATTTTATACATATTAGGAATTATTTTCCTTAACATAGATTTATCACTCTGACTATTATTGTTATATACTCACTCTAACCATTTTGGTTTTAATAAGGGATCAAAGACATAATCAAGATATATGGGGTGTAATAAGTACAATAAATATTGAAAACATATTATTTGATCCTAATTATATGAATTTATTATAATATTTAAAATAATATAAGATTATTAACTCTTATCCCCAACAATTAGATATTGAATTATTGATGAAAACTCCCAGCGGTGCAGTGATTTCATCAAAAGTATATAACTCTTTTATGAAAGAAGTTTATGGGAATGTGCTTCTTATAAATCTTATTATTCTCCCTTTAGTTGAATTTAATGTGATTTTGGGAATGGATTTGATCTCTTTATATAGATCCCATATCAGTTTCTAGGATACGAAAGTCATATTTCATATCACAAATAAACCTACGTATGGAAATTACTTTCTTTATATGGGTTCTAAGACCCAATAATGTGGTTTTTATTGCTCAAATGGTTGGGTAGAAACTAAATATTGATGATATTATAATTGTGAATGAATATATTGATGTTTTTCTTGAATTTTTCCTGGTATTCTCTCAAATAATTAGGTTAAGTTTTCACTAGAAATCATTCATGATGCTACACCTATATCAAAGAAACCTTATAAAGTAAACCCAATTTAATTGGAGTAATTTAAGAATAAAATCCAAGAGAACATAAATAAGGGTTTTATATACCCATGTGGGTCACCATGGTGTGCACCAGATCTCCTTATTAAAAAAATATGGATCAATGTGTTTTTTATCAATTATCTTGAACTTAATAATGTCATGATTAATAAAAAATATAATTTATGCCATATTACTAATTTTTTCATTCAATAATGAAGGGATAAATACTTCTCAATGATTTAACATGGATATAGATATTTTCAATTAATGATGAAAATAGAGGAAGTACCCAAGACAACCTTTCATACAAGATATAAACCCTATGGCTTCATACTTATTCCATTTATACTTATAAATTCCCCTATTATGTTCATAAATATAATGAATAGAGACTTTATATATTAATTTAATAATCTTTTGGTATTATTTAAATATTATACTCTTTTATATTCTAGTATAAAGGGAGAGCATAAAGATCATATAAGGATTGTTCTAAAGAACATGAGAAAGGATAAACTATTCAAAATTTATCAAGTGTAAATTCCTGCTATATAAATTATCATTCAGGGGTTATGTAATCATAAGTGAGAGTATATCTATGGATATTTCAAAGAATAAGGTGATTGATGAATGGGACAGACCAAAAATTGTAACAAAGATCCATAGTTTTCTAGTAGTTGTTAGATATTATTGATACTTTGTGAGAAAGTCTTACGACTGTTAAATCTACTAACCTGGTTAATAGAGAAGGGATTCAAGTTCTTTTATATAGATGAATGTGAAAAAAACTTCAATTATATTATGTGAAGGTTTTTAATAAACTGAACTATTATAAATAAAATTCACTTGGTGATTGAATAGAAGGCCCTATCAAGGTTATAGAAAACACATGCACTTGTTTCGTTTGATCATATCCTATCATATTTAAAATACCATTAATCATTATAAATATTTATACTATAGCTATTGAATAGTGATATTATTATTATTATATATATAGGGTTATGATAAATGAAATTGACATAAAAAAATAAATAATGGACTCAACCAGCAGGATCATACCCTATGAAGTCCATTTAGTAGAGTTTATGAGGAACATAACATCACTGAGATTTTATATTGACCAATCCCAAGTCAATATCTAAAAATTAAACTATGAGCTAAACTAATTATGGGAGAAGTTCAAGTTCATCAAGATCATGGCCCAAACCATGTACGCTGAACCACCCCAGGAAAATATCACCATTATGAACCTTACCCTTAGAGAGTTTTCAAGTGTAATAAAGGGATATGTAACAAGACCCTAATAATATAAATTCTTATATTTTGTTTTAGATATAATAATTATTATATTTACTTCTTATTGTCATTACTTTAAAAATTATTTTTATTTCGACACGTTAAAAAAATGGTATTTTTGTGTAATATGACATTTCAATTAATACATTCATATGAATTCATGAATTTTTGAAAAATAAATTATTATTTAATACATTGATATAATTAAATAATTTTTATTAAATATAAATTATGATATAATTTTTATGAAGTCAAATTTAATTTTTATAAGGGTTAAAAAATGTTATTGTAAAAAAACTAACATTTCTCAATAAATGTTAATTATTATTTTAAAAGTAAAAATTCACATATATTGAAAATTAATTTGATAAAATAAATATTATTTTAGGAATCATCATTTCTAAATTATCCTGCAATGATTTTTTTCAAAATTTTTTGAGAGAGTGGAATGTTTTGGTAGAAATTAAATACGGTATAAATATACAGTATGTATTGTGACATCATAATGGTTCAAAAGTGATATAATAAATGGTATAATGTGTATAAAAGACCAAATAATAGTTTCAAATTTAAAATAATTTGTTTTTTGGTTTATTTTATTAAATTTATAAAGCCCTTAGGAGTCCTTCAAAACCAATATTATATTTTAAGGTTTTAAAATAAATTATTTATAAACATGAATCAATTCCACATCACCAAGGGTAATATTTTAAAGATCTATTAATTTGAACTTATAAAATAAAGAAAAAAAATCCTCTTTGTTATAAACCATGGTAAAGTTTGTGGTTTTGATTATTTTATTATATAGATTCCAAAACCTATTTTTTGGAAATAATAAAGAACTCCCCTCTCTTTTCCTATATAAAACAACCCAAGAACCCATTTCTATTCACTAAATAACTTTGGATCGCATAATTACATTAAAATGACCACTCTATAGTTCTCCCAAGGTTTCTACAACTCTCCTAAATATCCTTATATATTTATGGAATCACCCTCTCAAGGTAAGGGATCCTCTCCTTCTCCACTTTATTCTAAAATATTATTCTTTTTATTCATTTTATTTCCTATTAACAATGTTGGGATATGTTTATTAAAACCCCTATTACTATAAAGTTTATTAAAAAATTATCATATAACCATTTATCTCTCATTAAACCATTTTATGATCTTTTATGTATAGTCGTTATGTTGCTAAAATGTATCTACGATTTTTCTAGGCCAAGTTTTTACTCAAGAACCCTCCATGTATTATGAACATTAATTACAAGATTTTAATGTTTTATTATTTTATTAAATATACCTCATATTATCATTTTTTATTTATAAAGTTATTATATACCCATTTCTATCTCATTTAACCATTTTATGAGTCTTTATGTACTGTTGTTACACTACCGAAATGGCACTGCGATTTTCCATGCTGAACATTTGTGAGGGGTATAATAACACCCATTTCCATCAATGGTATTCATCCAGTCATACCTATAATTCATTTATTGGGGTAATTACATGTATGTAACCCACTATCCTTAATCATAGGATTAAATGTGATTAAATATGTTATTATTTTATATGATCTATGTGGAATACTTGTGCATGTACATGATATGATTATGATGGGTGCGACCAAATTGCACTCCAATGCATTGAGTAATGTTTTAGTGTAATGAGATTACATGTATAGTGCATGAGAGGTTATCCTTATCATATTATGTTATGATTTCTTGTTGGTTAACCTTGAATTATTCTTATGATTTCATGTTTAATGTTTTTGCCACATTCTCATGTTGTTTTTATGTTATCCTGCTATTACATGCCTCATTGTTAATGTTTATCATTTTCAATTATCTTATGACCCATTTAAAAGACTAACTTCTAACATTTAAAACTTTTTTTATGTAATGATTTTTTTATTCCATTATTGTTTTTTACATCTAACCCATTTCTTATATATTTCCCCAGTTTATCCCATACAGTTTTAAGTATGATTGAGTATTACAAGAATGTTTAGGAAGTTTTCAATAATTCTGATGTACCCCATATTTTAACTTGTTATGTAATGTACCTAATTACCCAAAGACACTATAATTACAAATCTTTTAGTTTTTATTATGTGTATTCTTATGTAATAAATCATAAATTAATTCTTAATAAAGACAAATGTTTCCATAGTTAGTATCAGAGGAATGTTTTGTTATTTTTCAGATCATGATTAAGAAAATCTAGAGAAATCCTTAGGGATAAGAATAAACTTAAGAAAACATTCCTAATTTTTGTTAAAGTATAAATTATGTGGTTTCCAATAAAATAAATTCCTATTTGGATGCTACAATATTATGTATCTCTGGTATAGATGTAAATAGGGGTAACACCCGAAAACACCATATTAAAAAAGACTTGAATGATAACTAGGGAATGAAATTGGGTATTTCTATACACCGAGTTCGAAAATTCAAGGTATATGATTTCTTAAATTCACTATTTCATTATAAACCATTATTATAGGAAAAAAAATAATTCGATAAAATTTTATGTTAGGAAATATATCATGGATAACATAGATTGAAGTATTAAAATTAATAAGTTAAGGAATAAATGTGTTTTTATGTTATCCCTTTAATATTATTAGATTATTATTTCTATGTTTAATAGTTTTAAAGTACCCATCTCTAATTTTCCATTTATTCTAGAAAATGGATGGAAATTGGAAAAACTAAGTAAATAACAAATGTGAAGGGAAATTTGATGACTACCCAAATGAGATTCCCCACCTGATGGGAGTAGGAATTGTGAAATTTGTGACATTACTATCTCATTTGATTCAATCTCTGAATAGAAACCAGAATTTATAGGAATTCCTAAATCTTCATAAGAAATAACAAGATAAAATTGATACTTTTATTCAATAAAGTTCTCCACCTTTCAATGTATCATCCAATACCTTAATTCTAGATAAATGGACCAACTATATTTAGAATATATTCTCCATCCTTCATTGTTATGAGAAAGAGAAGGTCATACTACGTGTTTATTGTATGACTAGAGAAACTGATTAGTAGTGGACATTGATCAAGAATATGAAGCATGAGGAAGAGATTGAAGTGATGGGGTTGAAGGAATTCTAGATTTTTTGAAATTTTTTTTCCTTAAAATCTAAAAAATTATGATCGAAAGGGATTTACTTTCCCTCAGGAAAAAAGACAATGAATCCATCAGGGAATATGAGGAAAAATTCACAATACATTCATGATATGACTTTTTCTTTGTTATTATCACCAAATGAAATGTTAACCACTTAATCTGTGAGAAAAAACTAAGTCTATTAAAATACTTAGCGATTCAGGACTCTAATAGCTATGAGGAAATTTTCTAATCTTCCCTCAAAGTCAAAAATAGAGATTAATGAATCTCAATGGCACCATAGGGATAAGAACTAGAATATAGAGTTTAACAATGGAAGTGTGATAGGTAAATCTAATAGTGTTATGAAATTTCAACATCCCACTTGTCGAAAGTGTGGAAAGAAGAACTCCGGAAATTTACTCAGGGGGTGAGGAAATAATTTTGGTGTAGAAAGGAGGGGCACCTAGCCAGTTATTTTTGATAGGAAAATCCCACCAATGTAATGTAAGAGAGGAATGATCCATTCAAACCTCATCTTATTTTCCATTGTTTCAACTACAAGGAACAAGGATACTATGATAACCACTACCCTAGTATAAGGTTTATCAATGATAACCAGTTCCAAAAAACTCTAAGGTAGAAAGGGAGAGAATATTCCATCAAAACCACTTAGGTGGATCTCGAAACAATTTTCTGATAGATATGCTAGTTATTCATTCAAGAACAGTGAACATACATTTTTATTTTGGTTCTACATATTATTTCATATAAAAAATATTCAGTAGAGAAATTAAAAAACCACTACAAATAATGTAAGTAGAGATGTTGTTGAGAATAAAAAATAGGGAAATCATTATATCCCAAGTATATAACTCATCCCTTGAAAACATTTATGGGATGAAATTATTTGGGAACCTTATAATACCCCCTTTAGTGTAATTTTATGGAATTGTGGGTATGTATCATATTTCTTTATATAGATCGAACATAAATTTCCACGAGAAGGAAATCAGTCTCCTATCATGAATTAATTTATGATTATGTACAACTGTAATGAAGAGGATGTATATTATTTAGCACTAAAATCTCAAGAAAGTGTATTTTTTCCCATGACAAATCATATCTATATCAAATTAGTGAGTATATGGAAAAGATCATCCTTGAATACATGAACATTGTGAGGGAATACACTGATTTGTTTCTCGAAGAATTGACTAGTCTTCCTCTTAGCTGAGATGTTGAATTTTCAATCAAGATTATACCTAGAGATTTTAAAATATCCAAGAATCCATATAAAATAGCTATTATGGATCTTGAATAGCTTAAGAAATAACTACAGAAGAATTTAGATTAAGGGTTTATACACCTAAGTTCTTTACTGTAGGGTGTGTTGGTCCTCTTTATCAAGAAGAAGGAGTGGTCAATGCACCATTGTATTAATTATCATGAACTCAAAAAGACCACGATAAAGAAAAAGTATCCTCTACTATAGATTGATGACTTGTTTGATTAGTTACATAAAGCCCAATACTTCTCCAAGTTGGATCTTCAGCTGGGGTATTATCATGTAAGGGTGAATAAGGAAGATATCCACAAGAATGATTTCTGTACAATGTATGGGGATAGCGAGTTCATTGTAATTCTATTAATACAAAATAATTATATAGAAATGTTTATGGACTTTATGAATAGAGTCATTAGATAATACCTTGAAAAATTTCTGGTAGATTTTATAGGCGATATTCTAATAGACTCCATAAGAAAGTAGGAGCATGATGAGCATTTGAGAACTATTCTAAATTCCTTATGTAAGGAGAATATTTATGAAAATTATAGAAAATGTGAGTTATAATTATAGTAATTCTCATTATTAGGGAATATCATCCGTATTAATGGGATATATATAGACCCTTCAAAGACAAATGAAATTTTAGGATGTTTGAGGCCAAACTCTGTGACAAATATCCTTAGTTTCCTTGGAATATATGGGTATAATCAACAAATTGTAAGAAATTTTTCAGAATTATCAAACCATATAAACAAGATAACTTGAAAGGGATTAAAGTTTTTTTTGGAATAATTAATGTGAGTAGAGATTCAAGGAGTTGAAAAAGAGGCTTATCACTACACATACACTTACACTACACAGAAGTGGGGAACTTTTCATTGTATATTACGATGCTTTTATGAAAGGCTTGGGCTGTGTAATAATAAATAATAGAAAAGTAATAGCATATGAATCAAGGAAATTTAAATTTCATGAATATAACTACCCAACACATGATATGGAGTTTGACTAAGTAATATTCACTTAGAAAATTTGGAGGCATTATCTCTTTGGGTAGAAGTGTGAAATATATACTTGTTATAAGAGCCTCAAGTGTATATTCAAAAAAAAGAGTTGGATATACACCATCAAATATTGTTAGAGATGATTGAGAAATATGACTGCTAAATCCAACACCATCATGGGAAAGAAAATAAAGTGGTAGATTCTCTATATAGAAATGATCCTGTAATTTTATCACTAATGAGAATTGAGAAGTATCTGATCTTCTTAGACTTGAAAAGGATAGAATAATTTAATTAACAATTTCATAAATTATTACTCAACCATAAATTTTATAAAATAGAAAATATTATCAAAGAGATGATGTAGAAATTCAAAATAATGTGAAAGCAATAAGAAAATCGAAATCCTCAGAGTTCAAAATTGATGAAGATGGAGTTGTAATATTTTGATCATGAGTATGTGTACCATCTAATTTTATGTTAAAGAAGGAGATTTTGGATGATGCACATAGATCAAAGTTTTCCATACATCCAAGAAGAACAAATATGTATCCATATATCCAAGAAAACTATTTGTGGGACAATATGAAGAAGTATATCAGGAGATATACATCAAAGTGTCCTGTATGTTATAAAGTTAAGTATTAAAGGAAAAAATAAAAGGGGATGACGCAACCATTAAACACACATATATAGAAATGAGAAAACATGACCATAAAATTTTTCACTGGCCTTCTGAATACATAAAGAGTAACTAATTCTATATGGGTTATAGTGGATCATCATTCAAATTATTCTCACTTCATTTAAATTCCAAAGTACTTCTCACTAAATAAATTGTCAAGGATATACATTAGAGAAGTGGTGAGGGATCATGGAAATTCATTATCTATTGTATATAATTGATACCCAAGATTTACCTCTATGTTTTGAAAGAGTCTCTAACATGCTCTAAATACTGATTTGAACTACAATATGACTTATAACCCTCAAACTGATGGAAAATTTGAGCATACTATCCTGACACTCGAGGATATATTGAGATAATTATCAATGGAATTTAATGGTGGATGAGATAAATATATTCCTCTAGTTGAGTTCTTATATAATAATAGTTTCCAATCAAGAATCTAAATAACCCCTATGAAGACCTTTATGGGAAGAGGTGTAGAACACCTACAAGATGGGATGATGTTGGTGAACACAAACTACCAAGTCATGAAATAGATGAGTAAATAGTTGAAAAGTTCAAGACCATTTAGAATCACATTAGGGATAATCAGATTTGACTGAAGATCTATACCGACAATCACTGATAAGAAAAATAGTTTGATGTTAGATATAAGATATTCTTCCATATATCTCCATGGAATATAGCCATGAGATTTGGGAATAATGGAATACTTAGTCCAAGATACATAGACCCCTTAGAGATCCTTGATTGCATTAGAATAGTGTCTTATAGACTAGAAATATCCCATAACCTATCTAAAGTATAAGATGTGTTACATACATACAAATTAAGAAAGTACATACATGAACCCTTACATGTACTCAATCTAGAGGTGGTACTATTAGAGAATGATCTCTCATAGAAGGAGTAGTTAGTGAATATATTATATTTTAGAGAAATATTTCTATGAAATAAGACTATGCACCTAGACAAAATGCTATGGTGAAAACAAAAGCCTGAAGAAGAAACATGGATATAGAGGAGGTGATTAAATAGAAATAACCTCATCTTTTTTAGTGCATGAAAAGAAAATTTGGATGGTGAAATTTTTTAAGGGGGGAATATTTTAATGACCCAAACTCTTAAAAATAAAATTCCCTTTGTGATTGAATTAAATGACCTTTTATGGTTATAGAAAACACATGAAATTATTTGGATTTATTAAATCCTATTAGATTTTAAATAATGTTAAGAGTCATAACCATTGATAATATATCCATTGAACAATGATCATATGAATAATATAAATACATGGCTAAAATAAATCCAATTGACATAGAAAATGTATTAATAGCCTCAACAAACAGGATTGTACCCTATGAATCCCATTTATCAAAGATTATAAGGGAGATAACATCACGAGGATTTTAACTTAATGAATAACTGGATGAGATCCGATAACTAAAGCATGAGTAAAACCATTTATGGGAGAAATTCAAGCTCATCGAGATCATAACCCAAACCATGTACGCCGAACCACCCCATGAAAATATCACCATTGTGCACCTTACTCTTAGGGTTTTTCCTGGTGTAATAAATGGATATGTATTAAGAACCTAATATTATAAATGTGTATATTTTATTTTCAATATAACAACTATTATATTTACTTCTTGTTTTTTTACATTAAAAATGTTTTTATTTTGATACGTTAAAAGGGAAATTGTATTTTTGTGTAATATACAATTTCAATTAAGAAATTCCTATTTAATGAATTCATGATTTTTTTAATAAAAAAGAAAATTTAACAAAATGATAAAATTAAATAATTTTTATTAAATATAAATTATAATATCATTTTTATGAAGTCAAAATTAATTTTTATAAGGGTTTGAAAAATGTTATTGTCAAAAAATCCAACATTTATCAATAAATGTAATTTTTTTAAATCTAAAAATTCACATATTTATAAAATTATTTTGATTAAATAAATATTATTTTTGGAATCCGAATTTCTAAATTAAAAAATGGTAATTTTCTTTCTTAATTTTATTAGACAATTGAATTTTTCACTAAAAATTAAATACATTATAAATATACAGTGTGTATTATGACATAATAATGACTCAAAATTGATGTAATACATTATATAATGGTTATATATGAACAATATAAATTTACCCTTTAAATTAATGTGATTTTGAGTTTATTTGATTAATTTCATAAAGCCTTTATGAATCCTGAAAATCCTATATTATATTTTAAGGTTTTATAATCAATTATTTGCAAGCATGACTTACTTCCACATCACCAGGGGTGATATTTTAATTCCTTCATACCTTATAATTATAAAATAATTAAACAAACACATATTTGGAGGAAAACATAGTAAAATACCATGATAAGGTTTATATTTTGGATTATTTTATTATATAGAGTCCAAAACCTAAGTTTGAGAAATAATAAAGAACTCCTCTCTATTTTTCTATATAAACCTACAAAAGACATAATTCACATTCACTAAATAACTTTTTAGGACTTCCTTAATCTTCCCTACCCACTCTATATACCTCTCAAGGTTCCCCAACCCCTCAATAATATTCTCCCAAGTTTTTGGAATCACCCTATCATTGTAAGAGATCCTCTCCTTCTCCTCATTATTCAAGAATATTCTTCATTTTATTCCTTTTATTTCCAATTACAAATACTAGGATATATTTTTACACATGCATACTAATTTACATTTTATTTAAAAATTATTATATACCCTTTTAACTCTCATTAAACCATTTTATGAAACTTTATGTACTATCGTTTTTGTTGCTGAATTTTCATTATGATTTTCCATGCCATGTTTTTATTCAAGAACCCTCTTTGTATTATACCAATCAATTCCCAAATTTTAATTTTGATTTATTTTATTACATATCGATAATAATTTCAATTTTACTTACATAGTGATGAAAGACCCCTTTCTATATCATTGAACCATTTTATGAATCATTATGTACTATCATTATGCTACGGAAATGTCACTACGCTTTTCCATGCAGAACGTTTGTGAGGTGTATACCTTTATCCCTTTACAATTAATGGTATTAACATAGTAATAACTATAATTAATTAATTTATAAATTCTATTTATGTAACCCATTGTAAAACCCCAAGATTTTGATGAGATATATTCCTTTTAATTTCTATGATGTCTTGTGTTTTATGCAACACCAAGATAAGCTTGCGGTACATGCAACACCTACTTAGCTTGTGGTATACACAAAACTATTGATGGATTGTGTTACACAAATTTTCAAGTTATTTTTAATGATTTAATTTCATGCTGGACCGAGTTTAATTGAACAACTAAATATTAGTATGTTACCTTTTAATCTAGTTATTATAATGGCATGTATGAAAATATTAAAAATCTTTTAAAATAATTTTTAAATGAAAATAAGTGTGTTTATAAAATAATAAAATAACTATTTTATTTTTTTAATATATTTTAAATTCACCTTATATGTTTTATAGACATGATATAAGAACAAATTCAATTTTTCATATAAAAGAAGTATTTAAAAAAATACAGTTTTTCCACCTTTTGATGGAGAAACCATTTTAAATAAAAATTTAGACACATTATTAAATTTTATATGAACAAATAAACCTTTTTATTATAGTCATTATATAAATATTTTCTTTGGGTGAATACTTTATATCTTTCTAATAACTTTCATGTTTTGATGAATAGTTAAAATATACTAAATTTTAATTGAAAAGAACTTTCTTAATCAGAATAATTTACATGGTCAAATTATATTATTTAATGGTTTTAAAGTATAAATACATTAAATGTTTATCAATAAATATAATTTAGGTTATTGAAATTAATTTTACATTGAATTTAGATGTAAATATATGTTAATATTTTGCTGTGTTTTAACTTCTAAAAACCCATTTTTCTGATATTGAGATTAATTTTAAAATAATCATTGAAAATTATATATTTTGAAATTTGAGAAATGTATTCCATATTTGGAATCATTATTTCCAAATTATTTAAATATACCTCTTTTATTTTTGGACATTTTGAATAGTAACATCGTTAATTTTTTTATTAATATGGTAAAAGGCTAAATCGAGTAATAAAGGTAAAATTAATATTATAAAATTATCCTAAAAATTGTACTAATATAATTTGATGAAATATTTTAGACCTAAATCATCCTTGGGTAAAAATGGTATCCCTTGGAAGCCGATTGGATGAGATTAGGACATTTATTATATTTTATTTAAAGAAAAGTTAAATATGTCTTACTCAAATTTTAATAACTTTATCATTTTTAATATAAGGCTATATAGGAGTTAAATTCAACTATAAATAATAATTTTAAATATAAATTTTTTTTATTTATCATGGTAGTTTATTTTTAATTTTTAATAAATAAATAATTACCTTAAAGGCTTATACATTGATGATGTAATAATTATTTAATTAAAGAAAAATAATTTTTTTTATTAAAATGATAATTACCATTAAAAGTATAAAACACTTGACCAAATATTATTATCAAGTATATATCAACCATAACCATCCAATGGTCAAGTTATTGACCATTTGGAGTCATATGAAAAAGATTAAGACACTTATAATATTTCATATAAAGTGATGTTAAAGTTGTCACATTCATGTTTTAATAAATATAACATTTTTATTATAGGATTTTACAAAATATATATTATAATATATTTATTATTATTAAATCTAGAGTATTCATATTCTTCATAGTATTTTATTTTTAATTTTTATTCAAAAAATAAATATATTAAAATATTACACAAAACTGATGTTGTAATTATTTTATTTATGGAAATATGAAATAAATGTTATTAAAAATATTAAAATAAATATAATTTGGGATAATTAATATATAAAAATAATTTTATATATTTCCATTACCCCTTAGAGATATAATAAAATATATTTTTCTAGGATTACATCTTATATTGATATTTTTTAAATCTAAGAGATAAATAGTGTCAAAATTTACACTATTGATATTTTGTCAAAATAATGTTTTATTAAATTATTTAAAAATAACAACACCATTTAAAAAAATATAAAATAATTATGATATAGTCTAAGATTTTCAACATTGTTCATTTATGGTCTAATTTTCATCAAATAAGTACACATTACACTATTTTAATATTGAAACATTTATTACCTTAGTTAAAATTAAAATAGAATAGCTAAGGGTTAATTAAACTGATAAGGTTTAAATTGATAGAAAAAATGTATAAAATTTTCTTTTTATGATATTACAAACTTATCTCATATAATATTATAATATATTACATTTTTGATGTTTTTATGTTGTTTTATTTTATTATAAATTAATATATTTGGATATTCCAAATGTGCCCCTCACGTCAATTATAAAAGGGACCATCCTATCTCACAACTTAAATTCACATTGATCCTTAAATATCTGTTATACCCTTACCATTTTTCTTCTAAAATTACTTATTCACATTACAAAGGTTTTATTCTTCTCAAAAGACTAACTCTAGTGACATTAAGAGGATATCTAGAGGGAGCTCACCGAAGAAGAGGTAATCTCTTCAACTGATTCTTTCAAACTTATTTATTCTTATACTTCCTCTTAATGAGTTATTTCCATCATAAATTAATAAATATAGTATAAATTATATTCTTATATGTTATTATGGTTATTGAACAACAATATTTCACCTGCAACCAATCCTATGAAAAATGAAATCACCACGTGTGTGCATGTACGACTTACCGTCTCCACATCGTGCTCTAATCTATTTTTTCATCACCAATTTACTTGGATGAGTGTAATGATTTAAATAATAACTATATATGGTTATTATAAAATGATATTTATTCTGAAATATTATATACACCATATAATTAAATTCCATTAAACAATTATGGGAATGATACTGTCGCTCTTGCGTATGTATGACCTACTATCTCCACGATACGATGCGATTCATTCTACACGATCTTCATTAAAGAATAAAAATATAAATTAATATAATGAATAAATATGATATATATTATAATAATACAATTATTTTAATGATATCAATATAACGTATGAATAGGAACAATAACTTATCTATTAAACCAAGCGTAAGAAAATAAATCAGTTAATATCCGATGGACGAGTACTAATGTTATTAAAAAATGGGTAATAATATTATAACTTATGATATTATAAAAATGAGTATGATTATGTAATAAGTTAATGAAATTATTTAAAACCGTATATAGGAGGTTCAAACATGTATTAAGTAACCCATACCTAAGGTAAGGGATATTTTCACAATCTCATTATTATCCCAGATTTAAATACACAATTATTTACTAGGGTTTATTTTTCATCCAAGTCCATGTTATCTAATAATATTTTTATAAAATGTTTTAGTATTATCATATATATGTTTAAATTAATTTTTACAAATTTTTTACTTTTTACTGTATGGTTTGAAAATAATCTTTCTTTCATTTTCCAAACGAGGTACTTATTGAATTTTCAGGTAAAAGTATGAGAAGATTTTTTTTGTAACATATATGGAATGAATGGATTTTTATGCTTTAATAATTAATTATTTCCAAAAATCATCCATTAAAATATTTCCGGTTTATCTTCAAATAATTTCTTTTCTTTTAAAATTTCATGGAATTTTGAGAAAAGAACGGTTTTTGAAGAAGAATGGATATTTTCCAGTAGAATTAATTTCAAGTGTTCTATCAAAATTATTTTCCATCTAAGGTAAAATAATTTAATATGGTTATGTTTCAATTATTCTGTCCTTATTATTCCTATTGTTTGATTGTGATTGTGATGGAATTATATTTATGAAATCAATTTGATTTACATGGGTTTTTTTTATTATGGAATGATGTTTAAGAAACCAATTTTATTCCTTAGGTTTTTCTATAAAGAATGATTTATGTTTTTGTGGAACATGTAAGAATGTTTTCATTATGTGAAGGGTGGAACCTATATCTCCTTCCTATGTATTGGGTAAAGTTTTATATCTCATGAAATAAATATGGAGGACCTTGTCCACTAATATGGTCTTGGAAGTGATGCCTTAACTACCATAGAAAATGTTTTTATATGATTATATGTATTCCAAAAATTCCATGTTTTATTCTTACGTTATGATTTCATGGATTATGTTATTTATTCCATTTTGATTAATGTTTTATGAATTGCAAATATTTATTCCATGACTCAAGATTTTTATTTATGTTATAATTGGTGTGATTTTAAAAAGTTATTTTCATGTTTTTACATCCTTATGTTCATGTTATATTTGATATTTTACTTTTTTACCCTTGCTGAGCATCTGAGCTCACCCTTATGTTTTATTTTCCCCAGGATATAAAGAAATGTTTCAGGTAGGAAAAATAAAGGGGAATATCTTATAAGATATTTCTAAGATCTTTTGATAAATTAGAATAATTTATTACATGTTTCCAAAGGCACTAAACCTATAAGGTCTTTGGGCATCTATTTGTGTAATATATTAAGTTTTCTGCAAAAGTAATGTAATGTCCTTGTACATCAAGCTTGTGTATTTACACCAACTATAATTAATCATGGGATTAAATGTGTTGAATTATGTTCTTATATTATATGATCTATGTGGAACACTTATACATGTACATGATATGATTATGATGGGTGCACCGAGATAATGATCCAATGAATTGGGTAATGTTTTAGTCTCATGAGATTCCATGTATGGTGAACAAGATTTTATCCTAAGCACATTATGTTATGATGTCATGGTGGTTAATCTTGACTTAGGTTTATGATGACATGTTTAAATTTGTTTCCAGATTCCCATGTTGCTGTTATGTTATCATGCTATAACATGACTCATTGTTCATGCTTATGATTCTCACTCCTATTATGTCCCATTGAAAATCCTATTGTATAACATGTAATACTTTCTTAATGTTATGATTTTTTATTCCCTTACCAGGTTTTGTAGCATACCCCTTTCTTATATATTTCCCCATATTATCCCATATAGTGTTTAGTACGATGGAGTATTATGAGCATGTTAAGATAGTTTTAAATAATGTTTATGTACCCCCTATTTTTTATTGTTATATAATGTAACTATTTTCCAAAATAAACTATACTTATTGGTATTCTGGATTGTATTAAGTGTACTCTTATGTAATAAATCATTAATCAATGTGTAATAAAGAAAATGGTTATCATAATGTTGTTCCCTACACCTATACTCACATTACCCTATAGTGGACCAGGGTTTATGATATACAATAATACATCAAATAAGGGATTGGGATATGTACTCATGAAAAATGACATGGTGGGATCTTATTACTCATGACAATTAAAGTTCCATGATAAAAAATTGCCCATCACTTGATCTAGAGCCAATAATAGTAATATTTTCATTAAAGATATGGTGGAATTATCTATTTGGTGAAATGTGTGATAGATATATTGATCCTAAGATCTTAAAGTATATATTCATGCAAAATGATTTAAACATTCTCCAAAGGATATGGTTGGAGTTTATCAAGGAATATGTTTTCTCAATACATTACCAATATGGGAAGGAGAATAAGGTGACTGAAGACCTGAGTAGGAAGGATTAGTCTACCTTATCTATGATGATGACTGAAATATAACCAATACTTAGGTATTTAAAAAAAACGAACCTTGATATCAGAATAGAAGGATAGAAATCCTGTATTTCCCAAATTACTGCCCAACTATTTATCCTTTTGATGATTCAGGAGGTTTAGAAAGATGATACAGATCTATAGAAGAAGGTGAGAAATGTTCCAATGTTCAACTTTGATGATGATGTATTTATAGGAGTCAATAAATGGATATGTGTCCTTCAATACCAAAATTGAGTAATTAGATATTGGATGATGTACATAGTTTTTCATTCTATATCCGTCTTATAAGTACAAATATTTATAGAGATATTAGAAAACACTTATTATGGGAAAATATAAAGAGGGATATTGTAGATTATATATATTGATGATTGATATTTAGAAAAGTTAAATTAGAATAAAATATTTATAAGGGGATGATGTAACCATTACCCATACCTATATAGAAATGAGAGAAAATCAAAAAGGTTTTCGCTGTAGGTATTATATTTGGTTTATAGTTGACCACCTCATGAAGTCAATAAATTTCATTATTATTTGAGAATATTTATTACTTGATCAAATTTTCATGATATATATAAAATAAGTGGTAAGGTTTCATAAAGTACCACTCTCAACTATATCTTATCAAGATCTAAGTATAACCTCAATGTTTTGTATGATTATTCAACAAACATTGGATATAAATATGATCTTCAAAACTAATTTTAATCCTCAAAATAATGGTTAATTTAAAAGGAGCATTCAAATTCTATTGTATATGATGAGATCCTATTTAATGGATTTCAAAGGATTTTGGGATCAATAGCTTCACTTGGTAGAGTTCTCATATAACATCAATATACATTCTAGCATTAAAATGACACCATATTAGGCTCTGTATGGGGAGAGGTGCATAAATACAACATGTTGAGATGAATTTAGAGAGTGTAAGGTACTGGTACTATATATATATCAATAAAAATTATATAACATTCAAACCATTTAGTGGAACATTAAAACTATCCATATTAAATAGAATAGATAAAATAATAATCCTCAATGATAGTTGAAATTTGAAGTTAGAGATAAGGTATTTCTTAGAATATCACCATGAAAAAGTGTTATAATATTTGGGAAGAAGGTAAAATGTTTCCCTAGTAACATTTTTACTTTTGAAATCTTCGACTATGGGGGTATGATAGTTTATCATTTTTTATTTTCAAAAAACCTATCCCAATTGCATGATGCGTTCTATGTATCACTTTTTGAGGAATTAAATACCCAACCCTTCACATGTTCTAAACCCAATATTGTTAACACTAGAACATGTTGTCTCTTATGAGGAACAACTGATAGAATTATTATATCATAGTGATAATGTAATATGAAAAAAATAAACCCACCTGGTAAAATATCTTTGGAGGAATCATAAGTTTTAAGAAGTAATATAGGAATATAAATATGTAATGAGGTAGCAGTATCCTAATTTTTTTCAACAGTGTAATAAGTTTTTTAGGGTGAAATTATTTTAGGGGGTAAAATGTTACACCCTAAGATTTTAGTATGTATTTTCATTTAATTAAATACCATATTGAATAGATTGTTTCACATGAAACATAAAACAAAAACAGAGCTTTATATAATTTATTGAGATAAGAAATTACAATGAAATATAAAATATATTATGAGAATAAAATTTGAAACATCCTTAATAAAACTACAAGATGAAAAAAAATATAGGTAAATAAAAATACCACAAAAATGAAATATGTGTCACCATGGTTTTCATTGAAGAACATACCTTAGATTATAACCATTGAAAGATGGGAAATATTATAAATGTAATGGAAATTTAGAGAATTATGTAAACTAATATAATGAATTATTTTTTGAAATGTATGTATTTATATATATAGAAATGACCATTATACATATGGTCATTATATATATATGGTCAGTGTATATACTTTTATCCACTAGGTACATTGAATTTTTTTAATTATTAGAAAAAAAACTAATATTATTCACAAATAAAAAAATATTCTCATATGAAATTAAAATAAATAATTAAAATATTGTATTGTAAATATGCATTTGTTTTGTTACATATTATTATTATTATTTAAAAAAATAAATAATTGATGTGTTTATAAAATTAAAAGAAATATTCTCATACCAATGTGTTGATAAAATTGAATGGTTAGAAGATAAATAATTAATTTTAATCATATGTAGTTAAAACCATTTAATTTTAGAAAAGAGCTATTTTTCAAAGAATTGCTTTTTTAAGTGTGGTGTATTATTATCTTAGTAAATTAAATTTATTAATGTAAAATGATTAATTTAGAGTAACCTTTTAATATATAAACAAATATTTTATCAAATATTTTATTATTTATTGATATAAAATATGATTAAGAACACTAGATGTTTAAAAAGCCATTTTTCTAGAAAAAATAGCTTTTATATATACTTTAGGTTATCATTTAAAAGTTGAATTTATCATATTTAGAAAATGAATTAGATTAAATACAGTGTAAAGTTTTAATAATTATGGTGAAAGTAGTTATCAAGTTCAATTTTATTTTTATGCATAAAAACAAGTTACTTAGGTAAAAATTGATTTTCCATAGTAATGTTAAAATAAGGGAAAAAGTTTAAAATAAGCGATAAAGACATAAAATATCATGATTTGTTTTATAAATTATGTGTATAAGGGGATTAAGGGACTATATATATTATATTTACAATTTCTATCCACTTTAATTTGAAAATTACAACATTATAAATTAAGGATAAGATATTTTTGGAAATTCTATTCAAAACAGACTTATAAAATGGCCCATCCTAAACCCCTTAAAAAATCTCTTTAAATTAGTTTATCTCTTTAAATAACACCCATTTTGATCTCTGTAATCCTTATTATATTTATTTAAACCACCTATACAAATAATTAATCCTAAATCCTTCATTATGAAGGAATACCTTTCAAGAAAGAGAGAATTCATCAAAGTAAGTACCATGTTTTTCAACATATTTTTCAATTACCTTATCATATAAACTATTTATAAATCTGATCATATATTTTTATGATGTTATATTAACATCATTTTACTTTTTATTAAATGATATTACTATTATATAACTATACTCTTTCTCATAGTTTGTATAACATATTCTTGTTCGGGTCAGTTCAAGCATGTAAAGCAATGATGCTATACCATATTCACCATTTCCAAAATGAATGATTATCAAGAAATTAATACTAGAAATATATGATACTAAATATTAATTTATTTTATTAATATAGTTCTAGAATTATTAAACAAAAAAATGATCATTACAAAGTAACTTTTTGTTATTGAAAAATTACCCAAAACATGCTCATCATGGATTCCAATCCCACAAACCATACCCATACATTCCATGAAATAATCATGGGACTGAATAAATAATTGGGAAAAAATTATTCAACTAACTTAAATAATATTGTATTAATGAACTTGGTATCAATTAACAAGGATCTATAACACCATTGGGAAACTTGTATGAAACAATAAAAAATACCAATATCTAATTTTAAAAATAAACAATTACCAACTAATAAAGATGTAATTAACGATTATAATCGAGGAATATAAAAGGTAATATATAAAAATAAGGTTTCTAAATAAGTTTTTATGATTTTGTTTTTCATTATACAGGTGGTTAAAATTATTTCTTGGAAGTGAATAGTAAAGGTAAGAGTTTCTCATCTCAATTTTCCTTTCAAAAAGAAATATTTCATATTAATAACCTATATTATTTTTTTGGGGTGTATATTAATATGAATTTATATATTTTGTCATATTTTTCAGGAAATTTAAGGTATACACAAATATATCAAGGATATCTCTTTCAAGGGCCTTTTATTCAAAATTTACCAATGGCATAAGAATTTATTTCCAATATCACATTGAAGTCCTAATTATTTATGAATAAATTTACTTTGTGTGATATAATATTTTACTTCTATATAAAATACAATATATTTACTTCTAATATGGTTACTTATGGGTTTTACTTATATTTGAACCATTTAACCCCTCTTTCGTTCATAAATCAATCGAAATAATTCTCCTAACTAGGACTGAAATTTTCCTTTATTTTCAATTAGAAATATTTCTCCTCCATTTCCATATTATTTATATTATTTTATGGATTTAATTATCCATATATATAGGATTACATAAATTAATTTTCTATTAACTTTATATTTATTGACAAAATTTTGAAAGGAATATTTTTAAATATTTTTTATATGCATCATTTTCTATTTACTTGACTTTCTTTAGAAAAGTATGGAACAAATAATTTTTTAACATATTTCAGATGGACACATTTTCTTGACATCCTCTTAAATATTATTTACGAGCATCCAGTCTATTTTTTTTATGGTTTTCCAAAGTAAAATTTATTCCCATTTTTTTATAAATTATTATTAAAATAAAATTTATCAAAATTAAAGGATATTTATTCTTATTTATGAAACAAATTTTCAAATACCCTTATTAAATTGTTTTTAATCTATGTAATCATACTTTAATGTTTCTTATTCTTCACTAGGTATATTCTCTAATGATACAATCTAATTTATTTCTATCTATGGATTATGATAATGTCTTATGTATTTTTTTCATGAAATATATTTATTTCCCACTATTTAATTAAGTTATGATGGAATTATGAATGTTCTCATGTTCATGTGGAACAAGTTTTTACGGTTTATAATTATTTTATGGGTGGTTCAGTTTTATACCTATAATTATTTGGGTAGATAAATATCTAATTAAATTAATAGGAATTGGTAGTAAATCCAAACCCTTATTGAACATTTTAAAGTAAGTGATCAATGAGTCTGTTATATCCCTACAATACATTAGACATTGACTTATATATTATGTGTTGACATGTAAATGACTATAGAGTAAGCCCAATCCACTATGGGACTCTTTACACTCTGTGATGATGGTATTTTATACATTCCTTGTTATAAGAAATGAATTTTTATTCTTATGTATATTCCATATTCTTATTCCTCAACTCCATGTTATAAAATATTCATATGTAATGTTTCTATGGATTATTTTAATTGAATAATGTATCCACAATCCAATGATTCATGTATGATTTTATACCAAAATCTTTATGCTATGATTCATCATTCATGTCCAATGATTTATTAGGTATGATTTTATTATGTTATTTTCATGTACCTTGATTATGATTTCTTACCAACATGTTTATATTATGATTTGTTTTGATCTTCAATTATTTTCTCTCATGATCACTCCTTACCAATCACTAGACCTCACCCTTTATTATTATTCCATTAAACTAGGTTATGAAGTATATTATTATATATAATAGTATCATGTGTGAAGAATATTTTTGGTAGTTATTGAAGAATGGTTGTAAAATACTATGATTATGTATCTAGTCTCCAAATACACGAAACCTATATTTTTTAGGAGTGTGATTTGTTGTGAGAATTAATTAATATTCATACAAAATTATGTATTATTTATGTATGTTAAGGTTTGGTTGTATCATATAATGTAAAATCAGTATCATATTCCCTAAAAAATATAATAACTGAATTCTTTAAGTTTAAAACCAGACATGTACTCTCTATAGAGTTTCTTATACCCCTTTAAGTATTCTATTAAGTTCATCATCTTATGATCAGACATTAAAATATGGAATAATTGAACCTCCTTCCAAATTCATCCCTTAGGTTTCACTAAATTTTTTTGTCTAATGGAATACTTACTATTGGAATTTCAAATATTTTCTTCCAATAATTAGAACTCTTATCATACAACACTGTAAATAAAACACTTCATCTTGGACCATCCATATCATTCTTAGTTATCCTCAACATATAAATAATATTGGATAAACATTTATTGAAATCAATCATATTTTATATTATAATAAATTGTTGGAAACTTTCAGTTAAATCTTGTAAAATTATGTTTAGAGTCTGATTAAGTATTAAAGGAGATCCCAAACTATCTAAGTTATTGACATACCTAGTCATATTGAAAAAAATAACAAATATTAAAGTTCTTTTAAACATATTTCATCTATTTAATACCTTTTAGACTTTATACCTATCATTCCTAGCATGTTCTTGATAAAATAATCTTAGGTTATCTATTATGCAGAACACATTCATGAGCTCATGTTGTTTTGGTAACCTAGAATCTAGAGACTGAAGCATGAGAATGGATAAATCCATTTAATCCTTAAAATATTTTTCATAATCATCAAGATTAATTTATTAAATGAGTTTTCTCAATGATTTTTTATGAATATGTTGTATTAATATATATAGTTTTTCATATTTCTTAAGAATTATTCTTTATTTTATATACTAATCTTGAAGGTTAATTATATTAAGATTTTCCTTCTAAAATATTGACCTTAAATCCATGTTTTATGAAGATGATTTAATTTTATCTGCAATAATATCTTCTATCAGATGTGTGCTATATTTTACATTCACTTAACAAGGACTATTATTAAATATTCTCCCACTAAATTGAAATCCCATTTTAATTTTTTACATCATATCCATTAGTGTTCCAAGATCCATATTTTAATAAGAAATGAGTCCACTTTGTCATTCATATCACTACTTAAAATATATCAAATATTAATCTTGGATAGTTAATTAGTAAAATATTTTTTCAAATCTATTATATGGATAAACTAAACAATATTCCTCTAATATCCTAATCATATTTCAGGTTCCTAGTTAAGTATAATTCAAATTTCATGAAATTTGAAAAACCTAATTATTTTATGGTCACCCATAACCTCCTTTTCTTACCCAAGATAATCCATAGACACTCAACTTTGACATAGCCAACCTATTTGGATGATCAGGATCATGGAATTATTTTTCTTCTGAAATTTTAATGTTTGCTTAAATATATCATTATCTTATGTCATGTATTACCTTTAAAAGTATGAAAAATTATTATAATTTAGATTTTTAAACTCTACTCGTTCCACTAAATTAATAAATCCAAACCATATTGATCTATATCTATTTACACGACTCATAAATTGTGTTACTAACCCAAATAGAAAGCCAAAAATTATTACACATATCCAAATTCATCGCATACGTAAGGAACATGAAGCTATTTAATTTATTATAACCATTTTAAATTAAAATCCCTTCAAGAGAAATCATAGTTTGATAATAATCTTACATCCACTTTTCTAGATAAGGCACAAATCAATAGTTTTGTGGGTATTCTAACCCAAAGTCCAACCACCCATAGTTCAATACTCAATAGAGACTTCAATTCCATTATAATTATGACACATTCTATTTATAAACTATAATTTACCTTTAAATTCAAGCTCATAACTGATGAAAAATAAAAATTCAATGTAGAATAAAACTAAATCAATTAACATACTCAACATGTAACTCCTCAAATTCTTGTATGGGAATTTATAGAAGCAATTTAAAAACATTTAAACTAGATCATACATCATAATTTATAATTTTAATGATTTATATATAAGAAAAATAAAGAGAATAAATTAAATTAAATAACATTTCATAAATATATAGATGAGATAAACATTTATCTACAACTCATAATCAGAAAATTTATAAACAATTTATAATTGAATAAATATCATGGACATTCTGTGAATTAATAAATATAAAAAATTATATTGATTTCTAATATGAACACATTCATGTTATCATTATATTTGGAATTTATGAAATTTTATGAAATTTAATTTAAATATAAACATTTTACATTTTGTATTAACAATTCATATACCATATCAACATTTTACATAATCAAGACATTAAATATTTAATATTATTCAAAGCATTAATCATATCAATTATCAATTTTTTTACAAGGTTAAAATAATTTATCAAATTAGGTCTTAAATTTGGGCATTCCAAATTAATAATTATGAATAATTCATAATTTAATATAAATCATTTTTTATTTTCCCTTATTTTAGAATTTATTAGCATATTATAAATTATCTTTTATTTTATATTTAAAGAATTTATATCATAATTATATGTTATTCCATATAGATTATAGTGATTTATTAGTAAGAGTAAAAATTTAAGATTTTTATTTACTAAATGTTTCATAAATATTTAATAATTAATTATAAACACTTTAAAATTAATTAATTTATAATTACTTTATAAATTAAATAAATATCATACAATACCACTTTTTATAATTTATAAAAACATTATAAATTATCTAAATCAATTCATAAATAAAAAATAGAAAATTCAAAAAATTTCCTATTGTCATATTTAATAATAACATTACCTATAATAAAATATTATATAATGTACATTGACAAGATTAGGAACCTCAAATGGGAAGTTTAAGAATACAGAAATATTGTGGAAGATCTTTTTATGAATCCTTTTACTAAATAATACGAGGTTCTTAAACCTCAATTGATATTTCTTGAGGTTAAAATTATCTTAAATAAGATGAGAAAAAATTTCAATAAGCATTTATAGGTAAAGTCTGAAACATCTCATACTATTAATAAAACATATTCCAATAATAATGTGAAATATACACTCACTAAATAAAAAAGTTTATCTAATTATACTAAAAATATAGGTATTAGATTTTTTTTGGGAAAAAATGGATTGAAAGGGTATAGGAGAAACAAATCACATCTACAGAAGTTGGAAATTATATCAATGAAAAGTGATTCAAACAACTAGGGTAAATAGGTAGTGTATTTTTTTTAAACCCCAACAAACTAAGTATAATGAATGGTTATTTTTACCTAGATGATCGGGATTAAGTAGATATTGTTAGTGATGTGATATATATGGGAACAAGTCATATAATTATTGGCATAACATATCTCTCTCTGGGAATAGGGATGATATAAGTGGGATAAATAGTGTAAGAAAAGAGAGTATATTTCTTAAGTTATATAAAGAAATAAAAGGTAATTCATCAGATTCTATAATGTTTCTAAAGAAAAACCAATTCAATTGGATGGAGGAAGTTTGTGAATGGTATGAACAAACTAGGTCATTATGCTAAATAATGTATGAAAACACTTATGGAAAAGCTTCCTCTCTTAGAAAATAAAATGAAGTGGGAAATAATAAAATTGAGGAAAGAGATTTTATTGTTGGGACTACTCTTAATTCTAGAAAAAGGAAAAAACCTTGGATTCTTGACTGTGATTATTCCTCATATATGGATGGTGATATGATTATCTCAAAATATATTAAATAATGTGAAGGATGAGTATTTAATTTTGGAAATGGCTGTTCCTTTTAAATTAGGCGAATAAGAAAATATGATATTAAAGCTTAGAAAATTAAATCAAAGGAATTTATATTTGTTGGTAGGATTAATCATAACCTGTTGAGTGTTATCGAACATTATACTGATAGTATATAAGTTATCCTCATAAATGATTCTTATACCACCAAAAATTTAAGAGATCGAGAATTTTTTTCTATTGGAGAAAGAAATAGTGGAAATCTATTCTATATTAGTGATCATTGAAAGTAATTTTACTAACTTATGAGGCTAAAAAAATAATGGTATTGTGGGTTTGGGAATTTTGGATAGAAAATTAAGAGAACAATTTCTATAGAATATATTGTAATAAATATACCAAAATTAAAAAAAGATGATGCAATTTGTACATCCATTCTAAAATCAAGGATGATTAGTAATTAACATAAGAATGATGAAATCAAATCCTCCAGATATCTTCAGCTCATTCACTCCAGTCTTTGTGGGATGATGAGACATCAATCTAAAAAAGGTAACTTTTTCTTTATTACATTCACTGATGATTTCAACCAGATGACAAATAAATTTTTTATGAAACAAGGATTGGTGGGTGTAGTGATTTTGAGATTTTTAATAAGGGTATTTGAGAAACAAATTAGTGTTTACATACTAAAGCTATGAACTGATAATGGATAGGAGTACACAATAAATTATTTTGAGTCTTACCTAGAGAATCATGAAATCAAACACCGATAAAGTTATCCCTACACTCCACAAAAAATAGAGTATCATGAAAAAAAGTTTAATTGAAATGGGAAGAAGTATTCTTACAGAATGAAAAGTTTCAATTTTTTTTTGAGATTACCTATAAGTACAACTGTTCATGTAAATAAATAGATGTTTTTTGTGAATATAACCAAAAATAACTTCCTATGACATGTTATATAAATAAAAAGAAAAAAATGAAATATTTTATCATTATTATAAGACATTTATTTTTAAAGATCATAAATCCAGATATTGGAATGTTTTATAAAAAATATGAAGAAGGAATTTTCATGGAATTTTCAGCTTATGGAAGAAGTTAAAAGTGTTGGAATAAAATTCTATAAAATTTGACTCATTCCTATGATGTGAAAGTTTTTGAGAATCAAAATTACTTTGAAAAGGTTATTGAATATGTTACTAATTATATATTAAATACATACAATGAGTATAATAAAATGGAAAATGAATTTGAGAAAAAATGTACAGAAGATGATTCATATAAATATTATGATGATACAAGTATGGGTGGAATAAAATCTATTAAATTTCATACCTTAAAAAATTAGTTGAATCTAAAAATATAATTGGGAATAAAAAAGCTCTAGTTTAGAATAGAAGGAAACTATGATTAGGGAATCAAACATCACTTATCTCATAGGTGGAACCACAAATAATATCATAGGAAGATGAACCTAAAGACTAACTAAATTCTATGAATGAATTGTTAGATCAAATTGAGAAAAATGAAACCTGGAAAATTATTTCAAGAATAGTAGGAAATAATATTATATAAAAAAGTGGTAATAAATAATCTCAATAGACAAGGATAAATTTCAAGAAACAAATCTCTACATGGGGGACTGGTTACTAAAATTTTAAACATGTTGAATTTGGAGAAAATTGTTCCCCTATTGAGAGACTTGAAGCAATAATAATTTTCTTGGTAGTTATTGTACATCACTATAACAAATTTTTCCGGTAGATATTAATTCAAAATAATTATATAGACAAATTTAAAGATAATTTTATATTTAGAAACCTAGTGGGTTATTTCTTGATAAATATGAAACCATGGCATATGTGTGGATAAAGCTTTGTATGTGTGGAAATACATTCCTCATGTGTGGTACTCTAAAAGTGATAATTTCTTGAATAAGTTGAACTTTTTTAAAATAAAAGTTGATAAAAATATTTATGTTAAGGTAATAATCACATGTACCTTTATTTTCATTGTTTACAATAATGATATAATTTTTTTAGGTGATAGGGATAAAGAATGTGAATAATTTTCTAAAAAATGATGAAAAACTTTGAAATGTTAATGTTCAAATAGTTGAATTTATTTTTGGGATTAACAGCTTAAAAGAAAGAAAGAAATATCTTTATATCATTGGAAAACTATTCCAATGTGTTTTTACAAAAGTTTGGAATAATGTATTACAAATAAGATTCTACTCTCATTTCTATTGGCATGAATATGAGTAGGGATGAAGTTGAGAAAAATGTTAATCAGAAAATCTATTGAAGGTTTTTAGGAAGTTCACTCTATCATAATACATCAAGACCAGAAATGTTTTATGTTATTATATTATGTGAAAGATATCAGAGTCATCCGAAGGAATCACACATGCTAGTAGCTAAGACAATACTCAAATATTTTAAATGAAAATAAAACTTTTTGATGTTATATAAAATAATTAATGAGATAAACTTTCATATATTCATTTGTGTTAATTGGGATGGATATTGTAATGATAAAAAATCAATATAATATTTAGCATTATTTTTAGGATAATTTTTTATGATCTATCATTGTAAGAAAAAAAGTTCTATTACTTTTATCACAGTGGAAGAAGAACATGTATCCACTATACAATATTTTATAAAAATTTTGTGTATGAAGGTTCTACTAAAAGATTTGAGATTGAATATTTTTAGACCATTTAAGATTATTTATGATTAAAAAAGTGTTATTGAGCTTTCCAAAAACCCCATAAAATATTCTAGATCAAAGCACATTATTATAAACTATAATTTCATCAAAGAGAGAGTTGATGACGAAGATGTTATTATTGAGTATATTTTAACAAAGTATGAAAATTAATAATGTTTTCAGCAAAGTAATTATAAGGGAAATATTTGAGGAATTGAGGCTCCAAATACATTTTCATCCTCCACCAATGGATTTATAAAGTTCATAATGAATTTTTTCCCACCTTTCTCGGGATTATGTTGTTAAAGGGGGAGATAAAGTACAACTTTCTAAGAAGGTTTAAAAACCTTTATTTTATTAATCTAAAGATATTATATTCACTCAAAGGGGGAGAGAAAAAGATAAAGAGAGTGTTTATCATGTCATGGGTAGAAAATTTATTGTAACTAAGAGAAAAATTACATATAAAACATTCCTTTATCCATTAGTGTGGTTTGAGGAAATTCTTTATGAGAAATGATTTTGTTTGATAAAAATTTAAGAAAATATTTGTTTAATATTTTTAAGAATTTTTTTGAATATTGGAAACAAATACAAATGAGAAGACTGAAGATCCTTTGGGTTATTTTTTTTCATATTTTTTTATCAATAGGTCTTGTTTTGAATGGTTTTATATGTCATAAAATATAGATTTGGTAGAGTTATTAATAAAGGATTGTTATGATGAGTTGGAGCAGATTAAGAATTTTTCCTAAAACACATTAGAATGATTTTATAAAGTTAGAAGATTATATTATTATAATCAAGTTTCAAACATCATGAATGTATTCAAGATTCAAGATTGGGGATAAAGGGAGAGATTGAGGTTATTGGATCAATGGTAATAGATCGAGGCCACCAAGCACAGATCACCAGAAAAATGTGATTGGACGAAAGTGAATCAGTATTAGGCCTGAGGTTATAGTTATACAATTTTTTTGGATGGAATAAGAATTATGTTACTAGATGAAGAGTTTTAATAATATTTCACTGCAAAGTGAAAATATGGTACACATTTGTAGAAATAGGTGAATCCAAATTTCTAGCTACAAATATGGAATCATGGTTGCAAAAAATAGAAGCTATGATATAGTGAAGTTGATGTTAGTGATCAGAAAAACATACTTGAATGATAAATTATCGAGTATAATAGAATGAGGAAAATTTATTTTAAATATAGATAGTTTTTATAAAGATCAAGTGGAAATGATTATGTTACAAGTTGTATAAATTTTTATATTATTAACACAATGTGTATGTTGAAATTTGGAGGATACCAGATTGAGTCTATCAGATGAAGATCTATCATAATGGGTTTTTTATGATAGAAATATTTTCCCTCCTATAAAAGGAATATTCCTATAGATCATTATAAATATCAATGAATGAAAAAGTGAAATGTTGCACCAGATTAAGTACAAAAAATAGAAAAGGTGCTGGTGTTCGTTGATGTTACATAAGAAAAACTTTCATTTTCATACATTTGATGAAGATTTACGATGTCTTCAGATAAAGAAATATGATGGTGCTTCATCAGAGAAAGATGTATAAAGAGTAAGAGGAATATTTAATTCTGTCATTTGGAAAATTTAAAAAATCATACCAATCAGGAGAGCAAAATATTTATTAATATAAGAAAGTAGTTTATCAATAGATATTCCAAGATGATTTTTTCAATCCAGGATGATTGGTTGTAGAATAATCTAATTGACTAAAAAAATGTTATGTAATTTAATATATGGTTTCCTGAAGTTTTAGCAAATTTATTTTTAAAATACATGATCTGTATGATGTTGGATCATAAGATTGATGGACTACACATAGCAATTTTGTTTCATCGGTCAAAAGTTGAATGAGAAGATCACCAGTCAAAGCTATGTTGATTTCATTGGACTAATTTTGTAAATTAAATAAAATCCAAAGGCCTTTATTCAAATGTTTACATGTTCATCGATTGGATAAATATCCATATCATTTGAAAAATATGTTCTTATAGATTCATCAGATGAACTTTTACCTAATGTAATTCTGAGAAGATTTAAGAAATTTTGTAGCATCCTTAAAAATGATGATGATATACTATTCACTAAATATTTTATTATCTGGAATTGTAAAAAAAATTAAATAATTTTCTTAGTGATGAGATTAAGAAAGTTTGAAGAAGTTTCTTAAAGTCATTAAGAAATTCGAAAAAATTTCTCTAGCATCAATTTTACATGAAACATCAATAATATTTGAGAATTATTGAGAATAATCCATTGAAAATGAGTTATTAATTATTTTTAAAATTTTAGTTATTTTTTTATTGGGAAAATAAAATTTGGATTCCTGCCTTTTCTCTTATGATCACACATATAAAAAAGAGGATTAACTATAGTACCATTGTAAGAAAGGTAAACTGCTAATACATACATAAAGTAGAAAAGTGATGAACATTTTGAAGAAGTGTGAGTCTCTATCAAGATTATGATTTAGTTGATGAAGTACATTGGAAAGAAATTTAGTGAATAGTGGTATTAGATAAAGGTTATGATCATAGAAACTATTCAGAGAAATTGGTCCGAGATTATTGAAAGAAGTTATACTAGAAAAAGTTTCCAAATAGTTTGTGAGGTGTAGTTTTTTTGTTTATCAAACATAGAAAACAAGAGGAGAAATATCATAAGGAACAATAGATATATTTTCACCAATTTTAGGAAGAGAACAATAGATAGAATCTTACATGGTAGAGAAAATTAGAAGGATGATTTCCAAATGATATTATTGTGGGATGTTATCCAAAGTTTCTCATTATTTCATTGGCTCAGTTTCATAATAAAACATTGTAACTGATGGGAGCTTATATAATTTCCTATTGGGAGATAGAAGAATATTAACTGGAATTAACTAATTTTTAATATGTTTATATCATATTAGATTTCCAGGGATTAATGGGAGTCCCCATGATAATGATGTTGGATCTAAAAGAAAGGAAGAAACTTGTAAATCTAGTGTGCCTTTATTTACATTATTATCATTTCATTCTTTTGATTTTTTATATAAATTTTGTAGGGAAAAAAATCTAACAAGTTACGAGGATTAATTTTAGGAGAAGTAAAATTATAAAATAAAACCACTGATTCAACCCCCTTATTTGTGTTTATCATGATCTTATGGAACTTCACATATGATACTAAGGGTACTATCTCCCAATGTAATATTTAAGAAATAAACCCTAGTCAGAATCCTCTTGTATATAGAGAGTTACACATGAGCCTATGTGGTAGTCCTCGACCTAAAGAAGTTAATTCAGGCTATGGCATCACAGTGTAGTATTAGAGACATTTTTCTTTTATCTTACTATTTGGGCCTCGATATAGTGGAGATATGATGGGCATGACTTGGGTAGGGGATATAAACTTGTGCCTATCTAGAACTCATGTAGTGGTCCTAGGAGTTACTAGGGAAGTGTAATTTCTTTTATTGGTTATGATATTATAGTTTTGTGCCATTCTTCGGTGTTATTATGTAGTTATAGTTATGAAATTTTCTCTTGGAATGATTGGTGAGAGTTCATGAGTTCATACATCATGGATATTAATATATGTTCCCATTTCATATGCATGATTACTTTTGATTAATAGGGTTACATTAAAAATTACAATAATCATATATTAAATGTTTTCCCAAATATATCATTATTGACATTTAGTTAATTTAACAAGAGCATGCCTATTGTTTTTTATTATGTATATATGACTGTGATTAATCCGTAGGTACCATAATGTGGGATGAGACCTTAGTAAGTTATAAAAGGGGGGTTCCAAGTTATTGAGGGTAGATCTAGGGTCTGTTTAATGGGGTTTTTATGTTCATGTGATCCAATTAATTTTTGAGGTATTTCAATATTATATTTGATAGGAGAAATTATGATTATCTATTTTGGAATTTAAAAAAAACTACCTCATTGAAATCCATGGTTCTATTGAGGGTCTAAAAAGAGAATTCTCCCAACGAAGGGAATGATCCAGCCGTACCTGCAGATGCCTAGGAGGTTTAGGATGATCATTCTCCAAATTTTAATTATTTGGTTCAGGTAGAAGATCATCTTTATATGGGTGTCTTCTGTGTCATACAATTGGGAGGTGGAGCTGCCAATCATGGAAAACTAACAATGGTAGATGCCACTTGATATTTCTTGTTATAGTATCCTCCATCATTTCAGGGAATGGGTGGTTATTTGGATTCTAAATAATGGATCAAGCTCATTGAGAGGATATTTGAACTTATAAATAAAACTATTGATTTCTAGGTGAATTTGATAGTGTTCATTTCATATGGACCTTCTAGGAGGTGGTGGGGTGTAATGGTCATATCCAACATATATAAGGATTTGATGTGAAAATTTTTTGAGGACCATTTTTTCAAAGAATTATTTCATAAATCACCGAGTTTGGATTGATATTAAGAATTCATGGTACTCTAGTAGGGGGATACATCAGTGTCTGAAAATGAAATGTGTTTTAGGGAGATAATTAAATTTAATCCACTATCTGAAAGTAAAGAGGCTCATAAGGTTAGAATGTTTGAGATCAACATTTTTCTAGATTTGAGGCATCAGGTTTGAACTTTTGACATGACCTCGTCTTCATATGTTGTTCTCAAGCCCATTAATATTGAGAAGCCGTCATTAGAGGAGAGTGTAGTGGGGTTTCCACCCTCATTTAGTCATGACTTTCTAGGTGAAGTTTTAGGGGAATCTTTAAGTGGTAGGAAGGGGAGGTTGGAGGAGATGTGATAGAGTAGTGATAAACAATCAGGATAGGGTAGAGGTTCATCTCTTCTAACTTCATTAGGGAATCACCTTTTTGATTTGAGTGTGGGAAAACCAGGCATTACCACAACACATTTACTAGCCAACCAAAGTAGTGACATTATTATGGAAGAATGCAGTATCTTCAATGATTTTTTGGTTCTCCTATTTATGTGCGGTAAAAGGTTTGATGAATACTTAGGATTTAAGATCTTTGTTTGGGAGAACCCAGTGAGATAACATGGCTACTTCTATAAGGTCTGTCTATGGAGTGAAACATGGTTTTCAACAGTCTTGGTTATAGGCTATAAAGGTTTCAGTTCCTTCATTGAACTAGATATCATGGGGGTAGGTACTTGTATATAAAACTAGAAGACAGTATACATTGGATTAGGTTCTAATTGATATTGTAGAGGGATTTTCAATGGTTAGTGGTACATTTTTTTGATATTAATGCTCTCTACTACATTATTTTATATAAGGTTGTCTCAGTCATTTAATTATTACCACGTTTTCACCATTTTAGATTTTCTAGTAATGTTTTCCCCTAGATTTTTTTTGTTTGATACCCTTCTTGAGAAGAGGGTATATAGTATTCATAGGTTTCTAGTGTTTCCCATCGTGGTTGTAGGAAACTAACATACACGGAATTTTCAAATTTTTTAGATGACGAGTTTTAATGTCTTTTTTTGGAATGGATTGGTTAGAGTGTTTTCAAGATCATGGTAATTTCTTTAAGAGATGGGTGGATTTTACCTCCCCTAAGGGAGATAAGTATGTTCTTACCAGAGAGTGTAATTTGGGGGAAGATAGAGTGGGAACTGACTTTATCCATATTTTGGCTATTACAACATAAGTGGTGAGAATAGTTCTTACAGTTAACCAAGTGATGGTTCCAACCATGTTTCCCCTAGTGGTGGATCATTATCTAGATATCTTTCAAAAATATTTCATAAGACTCCCTATTTAGAGGGTAATTGAATTTGGGATTGAACTTTGGTCAAGTGCACAACCTATATAGATTCCCCTATATCTTATCAAACTAGATGAATTGAGAGAATTTAAGGAACAACTCAATGACTTGGAGGTGAAGATATTTATTCACCCAAGAACATTTCCTTAGGGTGCTTTGGTCTTGTTCACTAAAAAGGATTATTACAACCTTCTATTGTGCATGGTTTTTCATAAACTGAATCAGGTCACAATGAAAAAAAGGTTTCCACTTCTATGGTTCGATGATTTATTTGACCAATTAAGGGGAGCCAAATATTTCTACAAGATTTATTTATGATTAGTCTACCATTATCTTTATATTAGGGATGAGGATATACTAAATATGACTTTTAGGAGAAGGCAAGAGTTATATGAGTATATTGTGATTCCATTTTGTATGAAGATTAAATCTCTCATGAACCAAGTTTTCCACCCTTAGTTGGGATCTTTTTTTGTGGTCTTCATTGATGATATCATAATATAATCATTTGAATTCAAGTTACATATCAAGAATCCTGAGATCATTTTGATCACACTTCATGTTCATAAACTTTATGCAAAGTTCTTGAAGTATTGTTTTTGGATCTTAGAGATACATTTCCTTAAGAACATGGTTTCTGAGGTAGAAATATCTATTAAACCATAGAAGGTGTATGCAGTTATGTATTAGTCTAAAATCAGAAATTTGATTGAAATATATAATTTCCTTAGGTTGGATGTGTATTATAGGTGATTCATTTATGTATTTTATCTATTGGAAGAACCTACTATAGAGTTGAACAGAAAAGGATTGATGTTTGTATGGATGGATTTGTATGAGGAGGCCTTCCATGAACTGAAGCGGAAGTTTACATCTACTCAGATTCTAATCTTCTATACCCTAGGATTGGTTAAATAGTCTACTATAATGGTTCGAGAGTTGGTTTGTCAGTTTTTTGATGGAGGGAGATTGGGTGGTCTTTCACGAGTCTCTTCAATTATGACCCAAATGATTGGAACTACCCTACCCCTAACATAGATTTAGATTTAATGGTTCATGATTTTAAAATGTGGTTCCATTATCTCTTTAGAAAGAGGTTTTTCTTCTTCACCAGCCTTATAATCTTATGATATATATTTTCGCAGTGAGACACAAACCTACAACATAGATACTGGGTTAAGTACGTGTAGATGTTTGACTTTGAGATGGAATATTTCAAAAGAAAGGGGAATGTTGTTGATTATTAGATAAATAAGAAATCATAGGGATTGGGTTTATGTAAATCAAAGGAAGAGAGGAAAAATATCATCTTTGTAGTATATTGGCACATTTGTGTATCCAAGGATCCAATGATGGTAACTTGCACTCAAAAAATCATTACGTTTTCATTGGTGGATTAGATAAAGGCCATCTAGAAATCCAATTTAGATTTTACAGAGTTATGAGAGAATTTTTTGGGATATGATCCTTTTTTAGGTTATTATATGTGTGTGAATGATGTAATATATGTTCATAGAAGAGTTGTGGTTCTCACATCGACAAGATAAGCCACTACAACAAAACTAGCCTTTAACAACACTATACATGGACTTTATCAGTGCTAGAAAAGATTTGATGGCATGATCAAGGTTAAAAGCCCTATTCTATTATCAACAATAAAAAAAGCACTAATAAAGTGGTTTTTATCAGTTCTAAAAAAAGAGCTGATAAAGGCATCCTTTATCATCGCTTTTAAAGGTGCTGATAAAGGGCCATAATATAGTGTACTGTAACCATACACTGCAACACCACTGTAATGTGCTGTAATAACACATAACATCACCAAAAACACATTATATATCAATATAAATAAGTACCAAAATAGGATTTAAATGAAAATAAATTTACAACACAAAAACAAGAAAAAAATATTTTATACATTTAAAACATTGGTTCATACAATTACATAAATAAAAATTATAATATACATTAAAAAACATTAATGTTCCTTTATATTTAAATCTTGAACCAAATAATTCAGTTTTCAAACAAAACACCCCTACTTGAGAAAAAAACACACATGTATAAGAAAAAAATTCTTATGTTATTAATAATATAAAGATATAAATTAACAGAAAGTGTTAATTTTACTAAAAGATATGTCAATTTTAAATAAAAAGACATCCTTAGAGTCATAATGGCCACACTATACATCAGATTTTTGTTTAGATGATTCCAATATGTCTCATATAACTGGACGATCATTTTCCTAAATTATCAAAATAATATTAATGAGTTTTCTAAATTTTTAGTACGTCTGTTTTTTGTTTTACTAAAAAGTCATTTTAAACTAGAAACATACACTTTTGACTCATTCTGATCACATAATTTATCATTTTGATGTAAAATATATTTCTACAGGTAAAAAATGACTTATGAATAATTTTGATAAATTATCAAGAAAATCTGAGTTCATTTGATTGGTTTTTATTCAGTGACCCTTTTTGAACTAAAATATCGATTTTAAACTGACAAAAGACACTTTGAGTTATACTGGGCACATCGTGTTTCAAATTGAGTTGTAGATTATTCTTACACATCAAAATTTAATTATATATCTTTTTCTTAAAGTATAAAATAATCTAAATATGTTTTCTTGGGTTTGAGTAGGACAGTTGTCCATTTTTCTAAAATTGATGACAATTTTAAATAAAAAGACACACTTTGAGTCTTACCAGTTACACCATACATAGGATTGAGGTGAAACTAATTATAAAACGTCCCAAATGACTTATGGATAATTTTACTAATGTTTCAAAACAATCTGAACGTGTTTTATCAGTTTTTATTATGTCCTGTGTCTTTTTTACTAATATGTCATTTTAAAATTGAAACATGTAGTTTGACTGATATTGATCACATTGTATATAAAATTGAGGTGTAGCTGATTCCTATACAAAAAAATGTATTATGGATCATTTTACTAAAGTATTTAAATAATGTGAATGCATTTTCTCAGGCATGAGAATTCCAGTTGGTCTTTTTACTAAAATTGATGGTAAATATTAAATAAAAAAAGGCACTTTGAGTCATACCGGTCAAACTGTGTGTCGGTTTGATGTGTGACTAATTAATACACATCTAAAATGACTTGTGAACTATTTTACTCATGTTTTAAAACAATATTATGTGGTCTCTTGGTTTTGAGTACATCACTTTTCTTTTTTACTAAAATGTCATTTAAAAATTGAAACACGTACTTTGACTCATACTGATAACATTATGTATCAGATTAAGGTGCAAATTATTCCTTCACATCACAAATGACTTATGGATCATTTTCCTAAAGTCTTTAAACAATTTTAAAGTGATTTCTTGGTTTTGATTAGGTATGTTGGCCTTCGTAATAAAATTGATGTCAATTTTAAATAAAAATATGAACATGGAGTTATACCGATCACCACGTGTGTCATATTGATGTTCAGATGATTTATTCACATCTAAAATCCCTTATGGATTGTTTTCCTAAAGGTTCAAAACAATCTGATTTTTTTCTCAGTTTTGAGTAATTCACTTTTCTTTTTTACTAAAATTTCATTTTTAACTTAAAACACACACTTTGACTCATATAGACAAATTTTTGTATCTGTTTAACATGAGATGAATTCTTACATGTCAAAAATGATTTATATATCATTGTACTAAATTATCAAAAAACATCTGAGTGTGTTTTCTTCGTTTCTAGTGAGTGAATCTTTTTAAAGTAAAAAAGTCAATATTAAACTTATAACGGATACATTGAGTTATATCCGGAACATCAAGTATCAGATTGAGGTGCGACTAATTACTACACATCAAAAATGACATATGGATAATTGTATTAAAGTATCAAAACAATCTGAAGATGTTAGATCAATTTTGAGTATTTAATTTGTATTTTTTACTAAAATTAATTCTAATTTAATGTATAAATAATTACTTGGAGTCATACCGGTCACATCAAGTGTCATATTGATGTCAAAAATATTCTTACACATTTTAAAATATCAAAATAATCCTAACTATAAATTTTACCTCGATTTCCATTGACTTTATTTGTCTAACTACCAACACTGCATGAGTAGCTTTGAACAAACCACATCAACTCGAAAAAAGAATCCACTTATATAAGAAAACAATTATTATGAGTAATAATAAAAATAAATAAATGAAATAGAAATATGAAATAATACATTAATTATATAGACAATGATTTTAGTATGAAAATATAATGATTATTTTTGTGATTGAGCAGTTGAGGGAATTTGAAGGAAAATGATAAATATAAACACTATTGGGGTGAAAGGTTTTGAGGGAGAATAAGCCTCTATAATTTTGGTGCATAAAGGGATGAAATATGGACATATCACCCCAAAGAGAACAAAATAATCCACCTGTATAAGAAATAAATATTTTTTGATTAATAATAAAAATAAATAATTTAAACACAAATATAAAACAACACATTAATTATATGGAAAATTATTTTAATAAGAAAACATCAAGATTACCTCTATAATTGAGAAAATAAATAATCATTTCTATTACATCAGTGGAACTGTAGGTAATTTGAATGAAAGTGATAAATTCATCATTGTAAGGGTGAAAAGGTTTTGAGGGAGAATAAGCATTGAAGTTGGAAAAATCACCCCAACCTGAAAAAAAGAAACTATTTATATGAGAAAACAATTATTATGTGTGTAATAATAAAAATAAATAAATAAAACATAAATATTAAATAATACATTAATTATATAGACAATGATTTTACTATGAAAACATCAAGTCTGCCTTTTTGATTGAGTAGAGGTAGTGTCATTGCTCTTCCTTTAAAATTAGTGGGGGTAACTTGAAAGAAAGTAATAAATGCACCACTGTAGGTGAAAAGGTTTTGGGGGAGAAGAAGCATAGATGTTTGATAAAGGACCCCAACATGAATAAAATAATCCACCTGTATAGTAAAAAATTCATTATGTGAGTAATAATAAAAAGAAAAAAACTTAAGCATAAATATGAAACAATACATTAATTCTATGGACAATGATTTTACCATGTAAAAATCAAGATTAACTTTGTGATTGAGTAGAGATAACATCATTTATATTCTTGAAAAGGTATAATACATGGACATAAATCTTCAAAAATAAACAAACTCCACAAGGAATTTTGAAAATTAAATCAATTTTTCATTATATAACTTTTAGGTAAAATAGAGATAATATATTGTAACATTACCTTTACATCATTCCAAATGGTTTCCTTCACTATAGTTTATTATTCCATCGTATAAAGAAGACATTGTCAGCATGAGTAGTTAAACATTTAATTTAGATTATATTAATGCAGAAGAGTTCATATAATATTATGATGAAAACATAATATATTAAAAAACACTTTTACCTTCTCATTGAACCCTATTTCTTTTTTTAAAGGTTTCAAGGACTTTTTTCCCTCTATTGAGAATCCAAATACAACATTTGTTTTCCCCTATAATGTATAACACATTTTCAACATTGGGGTCGACATGGAATGATTGTGATGTCCTAATGAAAGGGTTATCCTCAATTGAATTTTCATCTGACGCAACATTTGTTTTAGTATCTAGTATGAAAATTGAAAAATTCCTATCTGTTAGACCAGAGACATAAAGTAATTTCATTGCATATGATTCCATTATGAATGAATCATCTTTTTCCCCTTCTATAATAAAATTCACCTTCATAAATCCCATTTCATCAACTTTCACTCCATTAATATTACCAACCCATTTGTAATGGAAAATCGACACTTGAAATGTTATATTATCCAATTCGTATATCTGTTTAATAATGCCAAATATGACATATTTTCACAAATTGGATTTCTATCCTTGGAACTAGATATGTGAATTGCTTCAGCCACAAGAATAACACCACTTCTTCCATCGTAATGAAGTCATAATGTTCTTTTTTATATAACTTATAAACATTGGTTTCAAAACCGGTGTAAGATATAACATTTTCTTGCAGTCCTATTGTTATCCATTGAAGTTATTCGACAATTAAATTCATATTTTCACATAACTCCTTATAAATTTTATCTCTAAACAATCCTATAAACTATTGTTTATGTGTCTTTTATATCCATCCTCCAGCCCTTGAAGGATTAAAATATCTAATAATTTATTTGTATGCTTCAATTTATGGATCAACATATTCACTATTTTGTAATATGTAAGGATGTTATTTCTCCCGCTCTGTCAAGGTAATTGTAACAAAATCTCTTCTAGATATACCTTTTCCTATAAGGTGTTCACTATGATGAGACTTTGGGAGACCAATGCTTTCAACATATGATAGGTAATCAATAAAGAATAAAATATATTCTTCAATAATATATCATTTTGAAATACAAGCTTTTAGACGAATTCGATTCTTGACATACCCTTTCAAAATATTCAAATACTGTTCAATTGGGTACAACCATCTATAATAGACATGACCACATATTTGAACCCCTATGACCAAGTGAACCATAAGGTGGACCATCATATCAAATAATTATAGGGGGAATAATATCTCTAATTTACATAATATGACAACAATATCCATATTCATGATGAGAAAATTTACTGGGTATACAACTTTACTACATATGACTTTGAAAAAAATGCATAGTATAGTTAATGTATGTAATATATTTTGAAGTAGAATGCAACAGAAAGAAAAATACAATAAATATTTCATAATACATGACATTTCTGTGATTTTAGTCCTTATAACTTCAAATTATTCATTAACACAAAATTTATGATATTTTTTTAATACCACTGCGGAACTTTTACACTAGTAAAGAAAATGAAAAATTGCATTTTTTGTTTCTGTTTGGATAGAGTGTAAGCTGTTGGAGGAAGAAAATTCCACCTTTTACCATTCACCAGTGCCAACTCTTCCCTTATCTCCATTTCAATCAAGTCCAACCTAGCCCTTATTTCATCTTTTGTTTTTCCAGGAACATTTATTAATGTGATAATAACACTATCAAATATATTTTTTATAGTGTCAATATTTTTTACTTTTTTGTATAGTTAATCACCCATTGTTGGAGATAGTTTTGTATTTTGTTCAATATTCCCATCAAATTCTATAATACAAGATTAGTATTTATGTTGTTGAGGTAAAAATTTATAATGTCCTAAAAACATAATATTTGAGGAATGTTTCAACCAAACTGAGTATGTGAATTTTTCACAAAGGGGACACCCAAACATTCCTTTAATTCTATATCCTGATAAATTTCCTTAAGCAGTGAAGTCATTTATCATTAATACAACATGGAACTCAATGTGAATTATTCACTTCTCAGAGCATCCTACATTGTAACACCTGTATCCCACATCATTTTTAGATCCTTGATCAATGGAGGAAAACAGTTATAAATATAAATATTGGGTTTATTTTTTCTATATATAAGCAGAGACAACATAATGCATTTGTACTTTAGGCATAATCATGTCGACAAGTTATAATTTACAAAAATAATGGGCCATGTACTGTGAGAAATACTATGTACACAAAAAGGATTTATTCCATCTCTAGATAATGCAAGATGAAAGATTATATTCTAATCTCCAAATTCAGGAAACTCATAATCAATTTTCTTCCACTGAGGAGAATCTGCTGGATGATGTAGGTTCCCATCATTCATTCTTATATCTACATTCTATCTTAATTTTCTAGTGGTTTCCTAACATCCATATAGTCTTATAAACTATGTAATGATATGAAAGTACCACACATATTTCAAAGGACTTGATTCGTTTTTCTTATATTGATCTGTGCCCCACTTAGGGAATTTTATGAGTGATTTCGTGGTCCTTATGAAAAAATATGCAATCATTTGGACAACCATGTATTTTTTAAAGACCATTACCATTGAACATAACATTTTTTAGCATCATATGTTCATCATGTTAGTTCATTTTCATCTAGTATCACATCTTTCAAAATACCAAGTAGTTTTGTAAAGATGGTGTCTTTTTATCCACTGCCAGCCTTCAAATTATATATCTTCAACACAGTTGACAATGTTGTGAATTTAGTACAACTAATATACAATGGTTTCTTGGAACAATTATTTAACTCCTCAAACAACTTTGGAAAATCATGAAGGTCATATTAATTTTCCATTTTTATTTTATCCATGAGATCTCGATTATCCTTAATAAATGTATTCATATCAAATAATTCATAAACCATAGTATCACACCTATCTATATACACATTAATTTTCCCCCATGTTTAGTCCAACATTTATAGATTTGATCAATTAATTAACAAATAAAATGTTCTTCCACCTTTTCCATAATAATTTGTCTTGAATAACAACAATGCAAACACGAATAGAGGATTTTAGAAGGGACTTATGCATGATATCTTGCGATCATGATGAACTCTTTAAATCTATCATCAAATTCATTTGTCAAATGATTAGAATGTATCCATTTTTAGTTCATATCCCTACTATTAGGTTCATAAATGATTAATTTTTTACAATATATAAATAAATACACATAATATATTCATTATAAAATGTGAAAGTTATAGAAAATTCTAATAAGGGAAAATCAACAATTTATTGTTTCAATGAATTTCTGCATATTGAAGAAAATGATAAATTAAATTTAAGAAAATAATTACTCCACATAAAATCTTTCTTAAATCCACTAAACAAATGATAATATAATATAGGTAATTAAGGAGTAATAAGAAAATCAAATATGATAAACACAAATAATAAAATCCCATTTAATCAACTCAAAGATATAAAAATTTATTGGAACAAGTGATGTAGAAACCTAAGGAATTATTGTATTTAAAATTAATGGTATAACAATAATTTAAAATATCTAAAGACTCTTGGGATGTCATATCACCACACCTACCCATACCAAGGAAATTGAAGGTACACCAACTAGATACAAAATTATCATTTACTAATGTATTATATGAATAGGAAATTTACATAAAAAAATATAAAGTTTTATCATTATTTAATACGAGAATAATGTTTGTAAATTGAAAAAGGTGTTGTATGAATTGAATCAAGAATTAAAATATTGTTATTGATGTTTAGATTAATTATTAAAGAAACTTTAAGTTAAAAAACAAGGAATTGATCATAATAATTACATAAAAAATAATTTTATGGATAGATTGAAAGTGTTTATCAATGTGGATGACATGATTTTTAGAGGTCCAAGAGATGAATGATTATAATAATTTTCTACATTAACAATGACCTATGTTTAAATGTTAACGACTAGTGAGTAGACATTTTCCTTAGTTTATAGGCGACTCATTGAATTAATGGGATATTTATTTCCTAATACATGCATGTGAGGAAATTGTTTTACAAATTTCAATAGAAATATTGAAAACCTTTGTTTCCACCCATTGAAAATTGAAATTTTGTTTTCCATATGTTGTGGATGGAATGTCAATCTGAATCATAGAGTGTGGGAGAATAATTATATGCAAAAAAATTTAATAGTAATAATGTTTTACATACTATTTTTTTACTTGTCATATAGCTATGTATCAATGTGATTCCATGTAAATACACTTTTCTTAGTTAAATAAATACTAAAAGGGGATGAAAATCCTGAAAATATACATTTTTGAGAAATAAATTATAATGTCTTATAGTAGTATAGAGGTCTCAAAAAAAGTGGTATAACTAGAAAGGGGTAATAGAAAAAGTATATTTTTTTGTAAATTATTATGAGGGGAAATAGGATGATGATGAAAAATTATAATATAGTTGGAAAATAGTTCATATCATCATGGTATAATATTTCATATATTATTATTAAAATGATTTATAAATAATTTTGGATTAATCTAAAGAGGAAGAAAAATAAAATACATTTTTTTTAAAGTGTGGAGACATAGGAAGTTGGATTATTGAGAAAAGGTACAATATATTTAACAATAGATATAGTTTCCAAAATAAACCCAAGACAACCATATATCAAACAACCGAGATGTCCCATGATAGTGTCCATGGAACATTCTCGCCTCCCTCGGGCTTAAAATAAGCACCAAGGCATGAAAAGTAAAATAGTGGAAATGATTTGGCCCAAGAAATTAATAAAACTAGTAGAAAAAAATTTAAATAAAATATTCTATGATGAATCCATACCTTGGATTACCACACCAACCATAATAAGTAGAAAAAAGAAGATATGAATCAGTATAATATTAAAGAAATACCTTATCCTACCTTCAAATCCATCACACATAAAATCCACAATTTCAATTTCAGAAATTTCCCATGTATGGAATATCATAAATAAAATAAAAAATGAAAAATATCTATGATAGCTTTGGGTGATCAATTTATAAATGTATACAAAATAAAACAACCAACTAAACTCCATGTGAATCTATGGGTCACCATCGAGTCTAGAAATAATAAACTCTCCATGAGCGATCAAGAATCGAATAAAAATTGGAAATTGGGAAAATCGGAAGGCCTACCTCGCTAGTATACAATCACCAGACCACAAAAAACAACATCTTTAAAGATGAAACAAAAAACAAAACAAAAAATACACAAAGAAAATCGGAAGGCCTACCTCGCTAGGATGAAGAAAATCTAAATCCCTCTTCGAAAACCCTAACTTCAATTGAACACTGAATATCAGATGAGATGTTTAAGATAAAGTTGAGTGGTGTAATTCAAGGATCGATTCACTGAGGATAAGAGCTAGAAGAGGGTGGCTTCTGTGGGAATCTTCTGATATTGTGATTGGTTCACAAATGGTTAGTTTTTTTAATTATATCATGAAACTTTTATCAGCACTTACAAATATGTGCTAATAAATACAGGTATTTATCATAGCTAAAAAATTGATGAAAAAATCAATCTTTATCAATGATAATAAATGTTAATTTTATCCTTGTTTTTTAGTGCTGATAAAGCCTCATCTCTATTAGCACAAAAAAAGAACTAATAAAGATTCTCTTATCAACACATATTACTTAAGTGTTGATAAAGGATTTATAATTATTATTATAAATAAAAAAGTTTTAAATATTTATATATAATTAATAAAAATATATAAATAAATATAGTAAATTTATTCCTTTTTAAATATATCTTTATAATTTTATAATTTTTTATTTATAATTATAGAGTTTATTGTAAAGTAATATTTATATCATTATATATATTTATATAATTATACATATATATATAAAATAAATATATATAAATATAGTAAATATATTCATTATTTAAGTAAATTTATTATAAATTTAATAATCATTTAATTTTATATAATTATTTACTTATAATTATATAAATTCTTTAGTGAAAATATATTTATTTATAATTATTCATATATAATTGTATAAATATAGAAAATCTACATTTATAAATATATTTATTTATAAATATTTTCTTATAGATATATTTTTAACATTATTATTGAATATCTAATTTTTAGGGCATGTATATATGTTACAAATGAGTGAAATTGAAAAAATTAATAATAAGTAAACTTTAACAATAATGAAAAAATTGATAAGATTTATGTGTGCACATTGTATATAAAAATGCATTAATTATGTATATGTGAAATCAATATAATAAAAATTTGATCTATGTTAAATTGAAAAATCAAACAACATTTAATTATATGTCGAGTACTATACAATTAGTCTATATTTTTAATTCGTAGTAATTTTTAATTATAAACCATTATTCAATAAATATATAACTATTTAATGTAAAGCACATATATATTTTTTAATATATAAATCATATTTATACACATTAATAAATATCAATATATTTAATATATACAATTCAATAACATTAATTATCATAATTATCTAATTAATAAATTTTTTAATACTTAACAATGTATAATCAATTTATAAATTTTTATCAATGATTATTTAATTAATAAAATTTGTAATATTTTTTAATAAACACATTTTCTATTTTTATTTTATTTACTTATTTTATTTTATTTATTTAGACATTTATCAGCACTAAAAAAGCACTGATGAATGAAATATTTATTAGCACTTAAAATGAATTGCTGATAAAGGGTACCCTTTATCAGTACTAAAAATAAAAAACTAATAAAGGATTCCAATTATTAGCACTGAAAATAAAGCACTTATAATGGTTTCCTTTATCAGTGCTAAAAAAACACTAATAAAAGGTTAAATTTATCATTTCTGTCATTAGCACCGATAAATATTCCATTTATAATAATTTTTTTTCTAGCAATGATAAATACCAACACTATTAAACATGGGTTTTGTAGTGGTGAGAGTTAATGATATAATCCTATAGCTCATAGTGGGAATTGCATCTAGGATATACCAAAATGTATTGAGATATGAAATATCATTTTTGGTGGTTAGGCATGAAGAAGAATACCAAGAAGTTTTTAGCTCATTTCCTTACCTGTAAGAGGATAAAGTTAGAAGACTAGTGACTAGGTAAGTTACTTAATCATCTTCTAATTTCAGTGTGGAATTCAGATGAGGTCATGACAAGCCCCATAATGAGACTACCTAGGACCCCAAGGAGTCGAGATGTTGTGTGGGTATTGGTCGATCAACTGATGAAGGTTGCACACTTCGTACCAATTTTCATGAATCATATCATTGATGATTTTAGTTGGAGTTATGTGTGGCAAGTAATATATTTTCATGGTGTTATTACCATTATTTTATCCAACCAAGATGCATGTTTTTTAAAGGCTTATAGAAATCATTAGGATCACAGATGAATTTGAGAATGACATGTCACCTAGAGATAGACAGACATACCATTAGAATGGTATAGATCCAATAGGATATTCTCATAGTTTGTGCACTTGATTTAAATGGGCCATTTCATGACCATATGACTTTAGTAGAGTTCATGTATAATAATAGCTTTGAGAATTCAATTTATATGGAACCTTTTGAGGCTCTTTATGGTCGACTATGTCATTATCCATTATGTGGGATTAATGTAACGACCCAAAAATTTCCTTTTTAATAAAATATATTATGGATCACAATAAATATTGATAGGTATATTTCATAAATATCTATTTGAATATAAAATTAATTGTTTTTATAATTAAATTGATGACTCTTTCCCATGTGTTTAATGATTTGTTCATGGTGTGGTCTGATGTAATAAAATATTTATGCCAATAGAAAGACGTATATATAAAAAACATTCACATCATAAATACCAAATTCACATCATGAAAAGTTTGACATATGATTAAACATCTTGAAGAGGAGTCTGGAGGGGAAAAAGTGCAATATATAATACTTTTATGGAATGAAATCATATTCACACCACAAAACTTGAGGACATTCATGACTTAGGACACCCCATGACTTAGACCATAAAAACAAACACACACAGGGGACAAGGAATGATATTGCATGAAATAAAACCATATTAAACAATGTGAATTTGTATAACGTGAAATATTTTCTTTTTCTAAGATTTAATTCTTGCCCTAATCTCACCATATTTATCCTGGGACTTCTATACACCATCAATATTGAACCAAACACATTTATGGTATAATTGAATTTAATTAATGATATTTGGGGGATTTATTTATTCCTATACATACAAGTCTAATGTGATTTTGTAAGGAATTGGAAATCATTCAAAGACTAGAGCTTGGGGAAAGGTGCTACACTAATGCAGAGCCCTTTACCGATTCTACTCGACCATTTCTTTCAACAATTATTCTTTTATTCACCACTAAATCTCTCATGACTAGAATGAGGGGTTAACCCGAAGCTATATCGAGTGATGTAGAAAAATGGGGAGGGTTCTATGTATTATTTTTCTATTATTTTGTTCATGTTTGGGTTGCAGTAATTAGAATTCATCTTACTTTTTTCCTCTTTCCAGCTCATGATCACTGGAATAATAATTTGGAAAGTATACTTTTAATTAAAAAACTAATTACCTTGAACTAAGCATGAACATTGAATGATTTATGGTAATTATGTTTAAAAATGGTGTCGAGAAACTTAATTTATTAATTCCCTGAAGTAGTTGACCATGGAAAAAGGGGTATTTATATATTAAGGAGGCGATACCAAGACCAAGGGTCTTCCTCATCTCAACTTCGACAATAATCATGAGAAATTGATTTAATTTATAAATTCACTATCACCAAAAACCAAAATCAACAAAACATTGGAATGTTTTCTCAAATTTAATAAAAAAACATTATTCACACTCTTTTTTATACAACTTCAATAAATCTTTTTAAATTTCCTATGAAACTACTTCCATCATCTCATGGATTTGATGTCAAAACTCACCGCTTTTTTACATTTATCTAGTTAGTCAAATTTGTTTGAGTGATTTATAAATTATTAAATTTATATATAACTATATAATTTAATTATTTCTATCAGTTCCATGAAATTTTTGGTTCCATTATCATGGATAGAGACTAAGTATATCAAAATATTTAGTATTTTTATTTTTGTTACTTCCTGTATTAATTTACTATTTACAGTAGGCGAACTCATGTTGTGGGTTTCATATTTCAAATTTTTTATGCACAACCACTACACCTGGTCCAAAGGGAAATAAATTATTGGTATTGAACAAGAATTGTAAATAGTATTGAATAAGAATAATGTAGATGCAACTATGCCTTGTGCAAAACCAAGACATGTTACTGGAGGTGAGCAACCAAGAGATCCTAGACTATGATCACTAGAAAAATATGGAGGACCATTAGATATTGGATCTTAGCTGAGTATACTCAAACTAATGGTTGGTTCTACAAACATTGAGATCAATTCAGGAACCATTTATATGATCTACAACATGATAAAATTATTTAGACCAGCTCAATAAGATCCAAACACAAAGCTAGATATATTCCTTGAGCATTGTGATACTTTCCAAATTTGATAATGTTTCATGTGAAGTGGTAAGACTTAATATTCTCTAATTTTCTTTAAGATAGTGAACATAATAATGGATCCAGAGATTTTCATCCCATTTTATCACCATATGGGATGTGTTGGGAAGATAATTTCTTACTTGATTCTTTCTTCCCTCAAAATCCATGGATATCCATATCATTGTTCTAAATATCAATGAATATGAATAAAAATAATAATATATCACATAAATGTGTTTCAAAGTCTTGATTAAACAATTTCTGTATTATGGTATTGAGGTATGGATATTAATTGAACCATTATATAAAGGTATTTCATAGTGAAACGTGTCAATAGTGGAAGTTGTTGTTAGTGGTTCACTTATAATAAAATCACCACAGGAGAAATACAATTTACTAGATGATATGGTTAGAAATTTATTCTAATGGTAGACATGAGGAATAAAAATAAGGGGCATACACATGATCAACAAAAATAACTAGATGATGGATCAAATGAAATCTTTAACAAAAATATGGACACAATTGTGGTACAATAATAAACTTAAGGTATGTGTAGTGAAGAAGTCAATTACATTGATTATAATCATAAAAATAAATTTTACGGTTGGTGGCTACAATAATAACATGGCCAGAGGTATCTGTAGAGGGAGAGAATCTTCCAAGAAATGCAAGGATCATCACTCTATAGAAAAGTACATACATTAGAGAAGACCTTGGATGCATTTATAACTACCACCAGAGACTCCAACAAGTAACTAACCACGTATTAAAAATAGTAGGGAGAAACTATCAAGGAGACGAGGGATATTTATAGAGATCAAAATGAGGCACTAATGAATCTAGAATTTCAAGTGGTCCTTATTGTAGATTAACTTAGAGATAGATCACATGGAATGATGATAATCTACCTATAAGACGACCCTACAGAGTAAATGAAGGTCATAACACCAAGAAGTGAGAAATTAGCATAAAAAACCCCAAACAAAGGGGTGAGCATCATAAATGACAAGATAAAAAATAAGAAGAAAAGATGGAAAATAGAATAAAGAAAATATCCATAGAAGAACAAAGAGAGTACCCTAACCATTCAAGTTGTGGATAACTATTCTATAGTAGATAGTGGAAGGAGGAATCAATACATAAAAATATAAGTTTCTAGAATATTTCAAAAAATATCATATTAATATCCATTTCACAGAATCAATCTCTTACATATTGACATATGCTAAAATTTTGAAATAGACAGTGACCAATTAGAAAACACTAGATGATATTTTCACCTTTCTACTCACACAAGAGTGTTTAGTAGTGGTGTCAAAGTACTTACCCAAATAATATCTTAACAGAAGTGGATTTTCAATCCTAATTAATATCAGGTCTAAAAAATTGGTAAATTACTATGTGACCTAGGTGTAACAACAAAAAATAATCTCTTACAATGAGATCTAGATATTGGGATTAAAGAAGATAATGAATATAAGAGTTTTAATCCAAATGTATGATTTGATGGTGAAATACAACTGAGGGATAATTGGAGATATCATAGTTAAATTAGAAAAAATTTGTTTACTATTTGAATTTTTATTATTGTACATGGAGAAAGATAATACCCCCTACTATTGGGAAGTCCATTCTTATCCACTAGACAAGCATTGATAAACATAAAATGTTGATAACTATACCTAAGAGTTGTTATAGAGAAATTCGGTTTCAATATTCATCGGGTGATGAGAAATGTTTACGTGTAATATGATGATATAGAAGAGAAGAGTATGCTCAAAGTTGAAGATGTTGTTGTAGTTGAAGAAAATAATTATGTGTCTATTTTCATGAAATAAAGTGTATACACTATATGTGAAGTTGATTACACCAAGTTTATTTAGGTAAATTAGGTATAGATGGTACATGATCTTCCATTTAGTTTTTCAATATTAAAGAAACACTAGTAGATTGGCCCGATGGAAGTTGATATAGAGATGTACATTGAAAGACTTAAGCTACATTTAGAGGAAGGATAGAGGCCAAAATATGTGGAAAACTCACAATTGAGACTTTTTTTGGATCTAGGAAAGGAAAAATCCTTCCAATATTTTATCACGTGATTTAAGAAGAGTTATGTTTGATAAAAAACATTAAACAAAAGAACTTCTAAGTAGAAAACTGATTTTTAGGATTTTCTTTTGTTCTTTTTGTTTTTAGTTGTATGAAATATTCCATATTTTTAAAATATTCACTGAAAGATTCTTATAATTTTATTTTATTATTTTAATTTTATGGTTTATAATAAAGGCACTAGAAAGAAGAAAGAAGATAAATGAGGAAGTTTCCAAAATATGATTCAAGTTGTGAGGAGTCAATTAACATCCTGAACTAGTATAGATATAATATGAATAGGTAAACCTAATAGAATAATTGGAAGGGGAGTATGAGATTCAATTTCATATGTTATTTTACCCGAAAGATTTTATTTTTTTAGTTTGAATTGGTTCCATTCACTTAACATTTTTTTAATCACTGATCTAGGAGAAAAAAATTTATTAGGATATTTTTAGTGACATGTTTTTAAATTTCATTGTCAATAAAAATTAATGAGAAAAATAGGGGAATGAATAAGTAGATACAAACATGTGAATTTTGATTTGAAATTTTTTTATTTCAGAAACTAGTTTATTTTTGTAAATGATTTTTTTGGATTTTCCCATGCTTTAAATTTTATATATTTTTATTAATTTGATTTATTATATGTGATAATTGACATTATTAATTCTCCTAACTTGTTTTGATCATTCCTGATAATTTTAATTAGCCTAATATTTCAATTCTTTTCTTGACCCTATTTGTTAAAAACATGGAAATATTTACTTCAAAAAACATACATGAATCACATCAAAACTATTATTGTAGAAATTAACTTTTAATATGATTGTGGTATATTTTTTTATTACCCATATCTTGATACCTAAATTTATATTAGTCCTTCTCAAGTCTGTAGAAGCTATTAATAGCCTGGTTTGGGAATATCCATGTTATAAGCCTACTTTTCCATTTCCCAACCTACTCTATGAATTTTGTATGATTATCAATAGGATGACTATGGGGGATATGATGCCATGGTGGAAGGGATTTTTGTATTGTATAAAATACGTTTTGGGGTGATGTCATGGGATTTGGGGAATGAATCATGATTTTCATTCATTATATTCATTTCCCACCCTCTTAAAATGAAATAAAAAATCCCTATGTCTTGAAAAATTAAAAAATAACCATTTCTCGATAGATGATATTGCTAAAACTATTACAAATAGGGTCATGAGGATTTAATTTTGGGTTGGGAGGTAAAAGTAATATTTTTATTAAGCCTAAATTTGAAAAAAAATATACAAGAGGGTGTTTCATTCATTATACTTCATTTCTTCACGATCTTACCTTGAGTTTTTTAGAGGAATGATGATAAATTCTATAGAGGATATATCAATTGATATTGTTTTTATTATCATGAAGAGTTCTTTGGAGAAAAACCTAGATTTTTGAGATTTACATATTTAACCATTTACCCACAAACCTTGAAGCCTAAGATCCATTGGATCCTGAAGGTGAAGTGCTCATGATTAATTCGGATTATTTCTCTATGATGTGGAAAATGTGGATGAATTGCAAGAATATGGTAAGGATCATGATTTGAGGTATAATAATAACTCTATTTACATTTATACCTTAATAATGAGTGAAATAAAATTCAAAGCAAGGTAAATTGAAAGTGGTATGAACATTGATAATGAATTGAACATACAAAAGGAAGAATAAATAGGAATGTTCAACTGAAAAGAGGAAAAGTGAAATACATTGTTCATTTGACTCTTTCAAAATAAATGTAATTGATGAAATTTTCCTATGTGATACTTGGAAATTTAATTTCCCATTTAATCACTTTATTTTTTTGACATCACATTTAAAACATTGTAGGGTGAACATCCTTTATTATATGTTGATATTTCACTATTGAGGACAAGCCTAAATTCAAGTGTGTGTGTGGGGGGGGTTGAAAGCTACATTTCGTGAATATATTTTTGAATATAAAATCCATTGTTTTGTAATTAAATTAATGATTATTTCCCATATGTTTAATGATTTGTTAGTATTGTAGTGTGATATAATGGAATATTTATATTGAGTAAAAGGGTCTAAGATAACCAAGATTCAGATCGTAAATAAAAAATTTACATCATGAAAAGTTATTGACATGATTTTGTGGATCATATAAGAGGATATAAGAAAAATAAATATGTATAAAATAATTTCATGGTGTGACATTATTCATGCAGATCCATTCACTGGTTATACTCTATCATCACCTTTTGTAATTATTTTCTTTTATCCTCCCTAATCAATATCTCTTGACTAACATGATGGGATAACTCCCAAACTGTGTCAGGTGATGTAGATGGGGGTGGGGGTTGGGAATTATTTTCCAATTATTTTCTTCTTGTTTAGGTTATTTCAGTTGGAATCCGTATCCATTTTTTCCCTCTTTCTATCTCATGTTCATTGGCATTAGAATTAGAAAAGTATAATTTTAATTTCTCAACTAATTGCCTTAAACTCGGCGTGATAATTGAATAGTTGAGGTTTATTATGTTTAAAAATGTTATCAAGACAATTAATTCATTAATACCATAATTTACTTACCCATAGAAAAATGGGTATTGTTTCATTAAGAATGGGATACCGAGACCAACGATCTTCTTTTCCTCTACTCGAATACCAATCATTAAAGATCGATTTAATTTATATATTAACTAGAACCAAAAATTGAAATATATAAAACCCCAAGAACTTTTCTAAAATTTATTTCAAATCCAACTATACTTTTTTTACCCTCTTTATTAAACAAATTCAATCAATTACTTTAAATTTCCAAATAATATACTTCCAACACCGTTTGGGTTTGATCTCAAACATGAATCTTTCTAAATTTAGTTAAATAGTCAGTTTTGTTTGATAAATTTTTAAAATTTTAAATTTAGTTATCCCCATAGGATTTAACAATGCCCTTTGAGGCCATCAACTATTTTTTTTATAATAGAATCCATAAGACTTTTTTATTTCTTTAAAAGTTCTGAAATATTGTTAATTATAACATCTATATGTAATACAAGGATATAAAGAAAAAAAGAACAATGAAAACACTAATATAAATTCCATAAGATCATATTATTAATTAAATATCACTCCTATAAAAAATTAAAATGATAAATAAGTGTTAGAAATATTATTTAAATTATCAAGGGAAGTATAGAACCATCATAATTAATAATTAAGTATGAGAATAATGAAGTATATATATAGTGTGTAATGGGAAACATGACCATTAGGATCTGAATATTGTTCAATGTAACCGTTATTTAATATAAAAATTGGGCATTATTACTATTTAGAATCATGATTATTATAAATTTTAATTGTTATAATTAGTTTATATAATGGGAATAAAGATATATTATTGATCCAGAAAGGATATAAATGACCTCAATAAGTAGGGTCATTCCATTTGAATCCAATTATTTAGAACTTAGGGGGAAGGTAACATCACAGGGGATCAACCTTGACCAAGATCAAGTAGAGATTCAATAATTATGGATTGAGAAAAATTTACTGTGGGAAAAGTTCAAGTTAGTAGAGGTCACTAATAGATAAAAATCAACTGACACAACCCATGAAAGTACCAGTGTCACAAATCTTACCCATAGGGCATATACTGGTGAAATATGGGGTTATGTATCTAGAAATTAGTATTTTAAATGTGTAATTTTCTTTTTAAAATGGAAATAGTGGTTTATTCAATCCAATTTTACTTATTTTCTTAATAAAATAGAAATGAATTTAAGATGAATATGACATTTTTTTGGATGCAAAGAAAACACAATAGTTATTTTTTTCAAAAATATATAATGTCAACTAAAATAAAATATTATTATAATTCAATAATTTTAAATAAAATTTATTTTCTTTTAATAGTCTTATAAAACACTATTTATTTAAAAATATATTATAACACAATTTTATAATGTCAAAGATAATTTTTATAGGGTTCATAAATTTGATAATGTCATTAAAAATAATAATTTTCATTAAAAAATTATTTTATTTAAATGAAATTAAAATTTTCATAATTATATTATTTTCTTGATAAAATTTAAGTCATTTTTAAAATCATTACATCAAAATTTGGCAATAATGAATTTTACATAATTTTTCGTGATAATCAAATTTTCAGGTAAAAAGTAAAATACAATATAAATATACAATAGGTATTCTAAAATCCTAATGGCATAAAAGTTATTTAATATATATTTAAGTGTAATTATCAACCCAAAATTTTTTTTCTCATTAGAAATAATTAATTATAAAGTGATAATATTAATTTTACAGACCTAAAAATAACATTCCAAAACCTAAAGGATATTTTGAGATTTTAAAAACAATTCTTTATGAAAATGGCTCACTTCAACATCACGAATGATATTATTTTAAATATTTTGGTTATTAAACTAATATAATATTAAAAAATACTCCTCTATGGATAAATCCATGTGAAAAAACTAGGGTAATGGAAATGATTTTGTATTTTTTATTTACTATGAGTCCAAGGTCTAAATTAGAAAATTAATAAACAATCCCCCATATTTTGATATAAAAACCCACTGATTCTCCCATTCCTCTCCACTACCAAGTTTTTAAGCATAAATTTTCTCTAAATTTATCTCTATGAATTCTTACCAAGGAGTTATTAAGGTTCCAAGTAGATCTTCTAAATCTTTAGGAAGAAACCTCTCAAGGTAAGGGGTTCTCTCCCTCCTTTTTTAAATTCAAGAATTTACTTTTTTATAATCCTTTTTATTTACAAATAATTATGCTTTCATATGTTTATAGAAACCCATTACTACCAAAATAAGTATATACTACCTTCATATCTCATTAAACCATTTTATTGACTTTTATATACACCCTTTATATTGCTGAAATTATCCCTTGATTTTTCCACACGATATTTTTATGAATACCCAATCCTATTTTGAATCAAGGGTTTTCATCTGAAAATATGTATACTTCATTTATTTGGAAATTACATTTTTGAAACCCACATTCCCTACTCAGGGGTTAAAATTATGAAAACCATTCTTATGATTTAGGATCTATGTAGAAAACATGAATTTAAACATATGAAAGGTGCACCCTGATAGCACTCTAATGCATTGGGTAAAGAATTAATCTCTAGAGATATACTACTTATGATAACTTATTGAATAACCATGGAAATATGTTTTATGACACCTTTGTGATGAACCGTGGTGAAATGATTATTAGTATTTTATTTTTATAATGTAGAATCATTTCCATGTTTTGCCTCATGTACTTATGTTCATGCTCTAATGTTATACCACATGTATTTATTATAATGATCCATTGTTATAAAATATAAAAAATCCATGGTCATGCACTTGATATTTTCTTTATTATCACTTAAATGGATTTATATTAACCCCTTTCTATTGATGTATTCCCCCATGAAATGACTTTTAGTGAGGTTTTTATGTCCCATATTTTATTAAAGGTGAAACCATTATATTTTGGTTTAAATTATTTGGTGTGGCCCTAATAATGATGCCTAAGAAGTAAATGAGGTCTTGGGGATTTTCATAGCTTGTTCAGAGCCTAGAGCCTCGATGTTTGAAAAGATAGGATGGGCCTCATGATTAGTAGAAACTGTAAAGCTCATCTCCCATAGTTTCCCTAATTATGAAGATTAACAAAATAAGTGAATGGGGGACACATGATTTGTCTGCAACCGTGTGACCCTAGGTTCACTGTCGTGCGGTGTGGTATACCTCTTGTACAAAGTCCATTCACATGGTTGAGGCACGGTTTGTCCAACCGTGGGGAAAAATTGTGTGCCCTTGTATTTGTGAGTTAAATTACCATTTTAACTTTAACGAAACTAATATTAAAACACCTCTTATTCATCCCTTTTTCTCTAGTGGGTGTCTCCTCTCCCACTCACGAGCCCTCTCCTCCACCTCCACAGGGTTTTTGATATCCCCTTCGTTCTTCATCTAAAATTATCACTGATGAAAGCATCATAAAGCTTGTGGTAAGCTCTATGATCTTCTCCCTTCTATTTCTCTTTACTTATATCATATGTTTCTCTATTTAGGTGTGACCCATTTTGATCTATTTTAAATGAGTTGTATTATTTATTAGATTTATCTCATTATATATTAATTCAAGCATTGATAATAGATTATTGGAGCTATACTAAACTAAATTAGGTTTTCTAGCTTTATTCACGGAGTTTCATTGCAATATATATAGTGCTCCATTGTTCCATGCAGAAAAACCTTCCAATGATAATTTTTATATATTAAATAAATTAATCTAATCATTTCCTTGTTTCATTTGTGAACTTATCATATAGAGAAACCCATCGTTGGGGTGCTTACCTTGTCGGAAACCACCCATTTTGGTGTTCCCACTTTAACATCTTAATTACTCATGATTTGAGTTGTTAACCAGCATGTGTGGGTGGGTTTCACCTTTGATAAATGTATAAAATCTATAAATTAAAATGGGATAAATTGTTGGCCATGAGTTTAGACTTTGAGATATATTCCCTGTACTTTATTTTTCAATGTTATGATATATGCATTTTTCTCATGTTTTATTCCTTATGATTCATATAATATTTCTTATGCTTACTTATGAATTATTCCATGTGGCTTGTGCCTATTCCTTATGATTCATTAGTCACACTTATTATTTGTGCCTGATGCCATGTTCCACATATCATATGCCTACTTTTAGTGCTATGTGCTTATTATCTTATGTAAAAGTTGATCGCATTGGATAAAATGTTTTTCTAGATTGATTAACCAGTTATACATTCCACTACTTATTTGGTGACTTGTGATTGTAAATTCTATGCCTTATCTTCTTTTGGTCCAGGAGAGAACATGGTTCCTAACTTAAGAAATCCATGAATAGACTCGTCGTGATTGTATTGGATCTACTTGACATGCTGTGAGTGATCCTATATTTCCATGGATGTGCTCTCTAGGTTTTTTACTTATACTCTTGGGTGACATTTGTTCCCTAGGGGATAAACTATGGGTAGTCTCATTGGAAATATGGCTACGCCAAGACTCAGGTGATACTTGGTCCCAATGTGAGATACCTAGTATGAAATTAGACTTTTCCCAACCATGAGTGATATGAGGGACACCATTACAGTTCACCTCGGATAGACTCAATGGTATTGGTTACATTGGAGGATCCTGCAGTAACCCTCAGGATTCCATATAGATTGCCTTATAATGGCTCGGGATGACACATTAGATTTGATGGATTTCTATGCTTTTTTATATGTGATGTAACTTTATTTAATTATGATAATTATTAATTAATATTATAGGGACATATCCACCAAGACAAATCATATTCTTGGGATTGGTCTAAAGTTTTTATGTAATTCATGAGGCCCCATGTTTACATAGCTTATTAGTTTTATATGATCCCCTTGGTTCAAATATCCAGATTAGGCCAAAGCAGGTGGTATCAATGAGTGTCCATTTAGTAACCCAAACTAAAGTATTTATTTATTTATCAATTTCCCTACATTTATCATTTTTGGAAGACTATTCATTTTTATATTGCACAAGATGGATTGATATAGACATTGTTGGTGGTGGCCTATTGAGATTGTGTCTCACACCCTTCTTGGGTTACCTTTGGTGCCCAAGAAGATTTCATGAATGCTATTATGGACAAAGGGAATCATCTAGATTCTAATTATTGATTTACATCCTAAGGATGGAGTTTGTGGAAGAGGACCAATCTTATACTCAAGATGCTTATAGTAGTAGTTTTTGGTTTTTTTGGTATTTTTTTGTAGCATGTAGTATATTCCTGTATCCCCCATTCCACGTGTACTATTATTTTGAATAAAATCATGATCATAATCAAAATTGATATCTATTCAGTCCTAATTATCTGAATTTGCATATGGATTGTATTTGTTTTTAACTGATTTTCATTAGTTGTCAATGGTGTTCAATGAGATAAAAATATTCAATTGCGGTCAATATGATGAAGTAGTTCCAAAGTTAATGGATCTTGGATAAAGTTATCAAGTATTGATATTCTAAGAAACATGTGAGTGGTTTGAATACTTTGAGTTTCAAGGTAATTCATGGAGAATTGTTATGGATTAATTTGATGACATTGGATGTCATGGTTAAATAATTCTCTTAGTAAAATATGAAAATTCTTTTCTATTATGTATTTCCCACAAATCATATATAAGTTGTAAAACATGTGATGATAACTTGATAAATTATAGAGGGATAATAAAAGTGCTGACAATTATATTAAGAATATATTTGGAATAAAAGAGGTGCTACAAATTTAATTTAGGTTTGATTGGAAAGAAGGATTTTATTGGTATAAAGGGAAGTAAAAATACTTTCCTTGGTAAATTTGATGATGCTAAAGATGATTCCTCAAAGGTTAAATATCATGACAAATATGGTTTTTGATGAAACAAGAAGTGAATTTTGTCAGAATATTGTTAAAGCATTAATGATGTATCAATTTTTGATTGTTGACTAATCGAGATGACTATGAATCGTTGGTGTTTTTTTTACAAAAGTAGATATTTAAGGCAGTTAAATTTCCCAGTGTTTGACAAATTTTTGAACCTCAAAATCAGGAGTTTGTTCTATGGAAAATGAATATTTCCTATAAAAGAGTGCATAGTTTGTGGACCGAAAAGCATAGTTTGTGGAAAAAAAGTAAGTACATGGAATGGAGAAGAAAAATTAACAAAGTATGGTTTTGGTATAGTAGCGCTATAAAGACTGCGAAGAACTCTATGTAGATTGTTTAGGGAAAAAATAGTTCATAGGAGACCAAAAGTTTTTGGGTGGAATGTCGTTTGTGGAATGAGGTGGTGATTATGGCTACCATAAAGGGTTTCTATATATGAAATACAATGTCTTCCATAAAAGAGAAATATTCTATGTGGATATCATAACACTTTTCAAAGTGAAGGATATACCACATCAAATATTTGGGTAATTCAGATTAGTAGATTTTTAAGTATTATTTTCCTATATAAAGACCCATATTCAGATCATTAGTCAGAGAAAATTTAATTAGAAGAGATCATCACTAGTGGAAGAATTTGGGTAAGTCTAAAGTAGATCATTGGGGATAATTTGGTGAAGGATAAGAGTTCGTGAGAGGAAATTATGAGAAGGTAAGTATTTCACATGGGAAGTATTCTGGAAAGGAGGATGTTGTCAACAAAAGTAGTTTATGGGGATCTCTATCCTAAAAGGAAAAAATGACCACATAACATTGGTGGCCTGCAGAATAATCATATGTCTATGTAGAAGGGGAATTACATGGAAGAATCAGGCATCCAAAAAGGAGGGGTGGTCAGTGGAAGAAGAAGTTTTTCTCTGAAGAACTCTCACCACATGGTTTAAGAAAATTTACAAAGGATTCATAGTTAATGATATAGTAATATTGTGTATATGCGATAGGTGTTTACAACTACATCATGGTTTATGAAGAAGATAATATGTGGACTCTCAATATGTCTTAAAATCATACACTTTTAGTGATTATCGACGAATAGTTTTGTGAACCAGTGTTTGGGTATAATACCCCCACTGTGTTTTATAATGTAAAACCATGTGTGTACCCAATTGATACACAACATAAAGATAATAGAAAACAAAAATAGTTTGTTTGTGTGATGAATAACCATATGTGCAGCTAAGTTCAAATTTTCATAAGGAAGAAGAGAAGTAAACTGATACACTCATGTGTTGGTTCTTAGAGTCAAAGAAAGAGAATAAGACACTACTACATAATTACACATTATTGTGCGTTCAAGAATAATAGAGTGTTCCCACTTAAATATTGATTATTACTCTAGGAAAGATAATTATGATGATGTTGTATTGATATGTTATTGTGTTTTGATAATAACAAATGAGTTTTGTAATTATAGAAAGATTGGAAGAAGGTGATTCATTTTAGTTAGTTTTACACTGAAGAAGAAAGAGAAATCAAGACACTTCTATACACTATTATATATATTTGTGTATCATTTATCAAAGGGAGAAGATGAACTGACTAAAAAAATTGATATCGATTGATCATCATTTGGGTTACAGAGAATTCCGTTCATTAGTATACTACATCCATATTATTATGATAGGATGAATAATAAGAATATAGTGCAACTATCAAATTTTCTATTGGGAAGAAGTAAAAATAGTTTCTTGCAAACTGCTATGAAAATAAAAATGTGAAGAAGAATATTGTGGAAGAACAAATAAGAACTATGACATCTGATAAGACTCAATAGGTGGAGTACTTTCTTGGTGTTACAAGACCTTATCAATAGGGAGAATAATGTCTTGATAGGAAGTGTAAAGATCTTTCCAAGTGACGTAAATCCTGGAATATTAATTGACTATAGTGTATTTCAAGTGAAAACATATTTCTTACTTTATGTAACCACATTCAATGGATTTTTTATACTAGTTGTGTGGTCAGGATTATTTCTAGACCTTTCCAAGGACTAGCTACTCTTGTTGAGTAACGAACCTTGAAAAAATATAACGCGTTATCATTATCTATTTAATAAACATGCATATAATAAGGAAAATAAAATAAGAGAATCAATATCATCACATTTATAAGAGGTAAAAGGATAAAAATTCATAGTTATATTAAAATGTCCCAACTACTAATCCCCCACATAGTGTTAGGCATATACCAATCTCATCCTTTCAATTACTACCTGATCTAGGATAACCTCTATCAGATTCTATACATTGAAGCTATTATCTTTTAAAGACTTGAGTTTATTTCTTGATTAAAAAATGAAGTAAAGTTTTTGTGAATATTCAATTATCTCTAAGTAGATGTTTATATCATCCAATACCATGATGAATAGAAAAATGAAATACAAGATGAAGTTGAAGAAGAATTTGTTGTTATCTAAAGAAGAAGAAGTATGTGTTTCTATATACCTTTATGAAAATGAAGACATATCAGACATGGAAATTAATGAAAATGTGGCTCAAGTTTCCCCCATGATAATGGATAACCTTCTTACCTCTATTGATAAGGAGGCATGTGTTAGTACATTTAAAAACATTACTCAAGATGAAATGTTTAGCACAAGTGGTGATGATGATCAATCTAAAACTTATCAAGAATTATCAATTGATAGATTAAGAGTTATTATAAGTGGTATTCTTGAATAAATAACCGCCCATGTTTGTGGATTCTTTCATTGTATGCAGGAAGAGATCACCAATCTGGAAGGAGGAACTGATATTTTAGAGAAGAGATTGTAAGAAAAAATTGTATAATGTTTTAAACTCTCCATACAGGTTGAAACCTTTTATATAACAAAGTGGGAACTTGAAATAATTTTTTCAAAATAGAACAATTAATTTAGAGAGAAAGAGGGAGTCAAAATACTAGAGAAGAAAATATCCACGCACTTAAAGAAAAATTGAATAATAGAACTAATTTCAAGGGTTTAAAATTTGAAGAAATATATAAAAGATCAAGGAAATTGACTATTTGATTCAAAAAAAAGTTAAGATTCATGAATATGCAGTTGAAATAATTAATAAGACTTGTGAAAATAAGATGATTATGATTTAAGATGAGAAAATCATTGTCAGTATGAAATGTCTGTAATTATAAGCTCTGTTGGCCAATATTGAGAATAAACATATTGAAAATTCTTAAAAGAGTGAGAAAATTGATACTAGTACTCAATGTTCATTGGAGTATTCTTCGGTTTAAAGACCTCCAACATGTGATAAGAAGATCATGACCTCATTCAATGATCTATCACAAATATCTAAGAAGAAATAGGTACCATCAATTCCATCTTGTATTAATGTTCCTAAACCTATTATCATGAATGTTGAAGGTCATAAAACACAATTTAAACAAGTATGTAAGAATAATAGTGATAATAAACCTACCACCATGAATAGGGTGGATAAGAGAAAGACTATGGAAGATAGTTTCTTATAGAGATCAGAAAAAATCATGGAGAATACACAACAATATTATACAGAATATATCAATATATTAAGATTTGTGGGACAATATTGGTGCTACAACAGATTTGGGAATTGTTCATTAAATTGTTGGTGAATCCAAAAAATGTAAAATGACTAATGAAGCCTATCAAGGGGGAGTAAGCCAAAGATTAAGAAGAAACATTCGTAGGTCTATAAACATCTGTATTCTAAAAAAATATTTGTAATGACTGATAAAATATATGATGTATACAATGGAAGTGGTAACCAGGTAGCTACATTCTCATCTCAACATTTATCCAAAGTTTATGAGGAAAGAAGACCATAAATCCAACCAATATTTAAGAAGCTACCTTTATAGAAAATCAGACGATTGTTATGAACACAATTTCTACCAAGAATATTCTAAGAAGGAAAGGTGATAAAACCATAGACTCTAAATCCAAGAAGTTGAAGGGTAGTGAATCCAAAATAACTACTAATATGGAAGACACTCAGAAGAACCCATGTGAAAGATCCAAAATTTCACCCACAATTCCTAATAACATGTTATTTATCTGGATTGAATATTTGAAAAGAATGAGAAAAATGGAAGATGCACAAGATAAAGCTATTGAAAAAGGGGAAGAAAATATTCCACACGATGAAAACAAATTTCTTGAGGGTTTTCCAAGAAAATAAAACCATTAGGTTAAATAAGTTCTATGTGATATATGAAATAAATATAGTGACATTGAAAAAGGTTTTTTTAACTTTACTAAGAGAGAAAAAATAATTCCTCAAGAGGAGTAATAATGTATTATATATAAAGGCTGTTAAGAATAAAAATTACGCACACAAAGAAGAAGAGGATGTTAAGAGATCCATGTTTCCTAATCCTAAATCATAACATATGTCTTGATGTGAAAGTTTATAGACCCATACCTGATGTACATAGACATTACATTACTTTTGCGGAATACTTAATACATGACCAAAAAAAATGCCTAATGACCGCAATAGTTTACAGTCTTTGAAAACTCAGAACATAATCTTCTAATCATGGTGAAAGACCTTCAACATCTCCCATAAATATATTCCCCTTTTGTTTTCTTACCTAAAACCATTATTTATAACCTGGGGAAAAGAAAACATAAAAAGGGTGAGCTCAAATTCTCAGTAAGGGTAAACATAGAGAACATAAAAACAATTCATAAACATTTGAACGTAAAAACATGAACATAAGAAATGACATAAATCATGGTAGTACATAAGGCATATATCATAAAGGAACATTAATCATGATAAAATATCAGTGGAATAAAACATGTAATTGTGGAAAACCATTAAGCACATGTTATTATTTCCATAGTATCCAAGGCATTGCTTCCAAGACCATCATAGCGGACAAAGTCCATTACTGAACCGGGTTTACATGCCCTTCCAACCCTGTATTGCTGAACTAGATTCACTTGAAATTATAGCCATGTCTATCTCATGCGATATAAATCTTTACCCAATTAATTGGAGGGAGATATAGGTCCCACCCATCTCATAATGAATCCATTCTTACTTGTGCCACAAAATAAACAAAAATCATTCAACATAACCCAAAGAATAAAATGGGTTTCATAAATATCATCCCATCATAACATAATCCATATAAAACAAATGTATATAATTTCATCATAAGAATAATCAAACCATGGAAATAATAGAGACATTATACTTGAAACATAATCATACTAAATAATGTCATCTTAGATGAAAAATTGTTTTGACAAAACACATGAAATGAATTTTGAGGAAAATATCCTTTCTTCTTCAAAATCATTTTCTTTTCAAAAAATGCCATTCAATCTTAAAATAAAATGATTTTGTTGAAAATAATCATGAGATCTTGTAGAGGAATCTTCATGAAAATTAGGAGTTATAAAACCATAAAAATCCGTTCATGCCGTATAAGTTAAAAAAACATTCTACTCGTACTTTTGCCGGAAAAGTCAAAAAGTACCTCGTATGGTAAACAAAAAAATGATTCCTTCCATACCTTTTGAAAAAATTCATTAAAGGGTAAAAATGACTTTAAAAATACATGGAAGAATAGTAAAAATTTTATGAAATAATTTTGAGGAAACATTAACATGGATGATAAACATAACCCCAGTAAATACTTACAAATAAACAATCTCGGATAAGAACGAGATTGGAATAATTATCCCTCACCTTAGGTCCAATTTCTTCCATACATGTCCAAAACTCTTGTATAGTGGGTTTAAACATATTATTAACTTGTAACAGAAACATAATAATATTTATGATATCATATATGATTCACTTATGACCATATATTACCTGTTCTTTTATCAATTCCATATTAAAGAAGCATTTTGGGTAAAATCCTTTCATTTATCGTACGTGTTTGGAATTTTTGTTCTTGATATTATTATTTATATCCTGATTTACTTTATTTCATAATTTAAAACATTATTTATATAATATATATATATATATATGATATAGCGATAAATGGAAATGAAATACAGCGTTGATGGAGACGGTAGGCCATACATACACATGAACGCTGTTTTTGTTTCCCTTTTGAATTGAATGGAATTAAGTAAATGAAAAATATATGAACATAAATCCAGTATCATTATTATGTCATTTATTTCACAATTATTGATTATATATACTTTATAATCACTCTTGAATGGTAAACATGGATAATGAATCTCATCGCCTTCGTGGAGGTGGTAGTCCGTACGTACGCATGAGCAACAATATCATTCTTTTGATATTAAAATATTATATAATTGGATGTTTTATCATATATAAATAATAATAATAATGTTATATTTATTATTTATATCATTTATACTCATTATTATATCCATACAAATGATGAAATGATTGAAGAACAAACTACACCACGACGTGAAGACGGTAAGCCGTACGTACGCACGTGTGGTGAATTTTTCATTCATAAGATGAATAAAATAACTAATATGATTGTAAAATTTTTATTATAACATAAAAATATATAGAATATTATGGATTTATTATTTTAGAATGGAAACAACAAAGAAGGAGGAAGTGGAAGAAGAAAGGAACTTGAAATAGGCGGTGAGACATTTACATCTTCTTCGGGTTCTTTCTTTTGATTTGATCAAAAGGGCTCCATAGGTTGGCTTTATGACTAAAGTAAGGACTCCAAGATGAAGGGAGGACAGTGGAGAGGGTATTTGTCCAGGGTTTGGACGATCCAAATGGTTTTGGAGGTGTGAATTTGAGAGAAGGCGGAGTGCCCTTTTATAAGAAGGTTGAGGGGCACCTTAGAAAAAACATAAAATATTATTTTATAATAAATTCATATTCAGTTCATAATGGCTCCAAAGTGACTTATTTCTATAATAGTGTGGGTATGGGTCTAAAAACTTTCATAAAATATGTTTTATACAAGTTTAGGTTATCATTTTAACCATATCATTCATATTTAACTCTAAGTTAAATAATTTAACTTTTACCGTGTCTTCTTGTATTCTTACACTATATGTTTAATAAAATTACTATAAACTACCGATCGAAACCCAATTTGTTAATTAGTGTCATATATATATTATTATATATGTATTTTGGCCGAACCTTAGATTTTTAGGACCATTATATCAATTAATAATATAACATTTGTTTCAAAAACACTTTTATGTCAATTTTGAAACTATTTGGTATTTTGATTCTTATAAATTCATAACAACATTATTACTTAGAAACAAATTAATCTAATCAACCCTAATATGTTATATTAACCTATAAAATTAGTTTTATTCATAAAGAGTCTCAAATTACATTTATTTGTGTATTTATAATATCAATTATGTTAATATTTCATTAATAATGTATTTACTGCATCATCATTGTATCATAAATAAATTAAATTATTTAATGTCTAAAAAATATAAATAAAATACCATTATGTAGGAAATAGTTTTATATTTCTAATGAATATTTATAGTTGAATTTATCTTATTTATAACCCTATATTTAAAATGTTTTAGTTATTAAACTTTGATTTTAACTATTTTAACACTTCTTTAAATAAAATAAAAATAAATGTCCAAATCTAATCCAAGTGGACCTAAAGGGTAATATTTTATTCCTAAGGTTATTTTTGGTCGAATTAAAGTTATCCAGTAGAATTATGACACATGTTAGGATAATAATAATGTCATTTTTACCCTTAATTACCCTATTTACTTTTAAACGTGGTAAATAAAAGTTAAAAGTTACTATTCACCAAAAAATATTTTCTTCTCATTGAATAAAATTTTACTTACTAATATCAACCGTGTCTCTCAAATTTTTAAAATTCAACTCACAGAAGCGGTAAAATTATGTTTTATGTAAATTTTCAAATGCTCCTAGAAGGTGGATAAAAGACGATAAAAAGTTCAATAAAATTTTTATATATCGGAAATTATAATAAAATGATTCCAATGAATTAAATTGAACTTATATAGTTATTATGTATCTATTTTGACCTAAAATAAATTTAAATAAAATAAATTATTATTTAAATAAAAAGTCAGTTTTAACCATTAAGTCAGTGTTTTCACTATTCATCAAAAATTGAATGTTTTCAGAAAAATACAAAAAATTCACCCTAGGCTAATTTTGATATTCCGAATCCAAAAATGAAGTCCATTTTCAATGTTAAAATTTATAAAATTTCAAAAAGTGGGTATTAATATTCATTTCTTGTTTATATAATATTTTAATAACATATCATTGTTTAGTGAAACTCGGTATTGCGTACAACGCAAGCTATTGAGGAAGATTGCTCTTGCGTGTAACGCAAGCCAAGAATAGTGTTGTGTTTAATAAAAGCTAATACGGTGTTACGAATAGTGAAAGATAATATTGGTGTAGCATACAACACAAGAAATCAAATAAATTAAAAATAATATTTCTCATAAAATTTTAGGGTGTTACATTCTACCACCCTTAAAATAAATTTCGCCCCTGAAATTCATCAGGGTTATAAATTGTTTACGATTTTAAAGTTTCATTCATAGAAACCCTCATCGTAAAAAGGAATACTAAAACTTAATTTTAAAAACTAATGTATGAAACGTAACAGATACCCAAATTAAATCATCACTAGGTTTCCACATAGATGAACATATGTGAAAATATGGATATGGAAGAGAAATCTAACCATCATGTTCTGATGGAGTGTGGTAGAGAACATGGCTATAAAAAATCTGATAATTATAAAGAGATGAATTTGTGATGATTTAAGGTACCATCTAAGACAACGTTTTTGGTTTTCAATATAATTTACCTAAATTTGAAAAAATTAGAATTAGAAGAAATACTTAATTGATTTTGGTACAATATCACCGTTGGTCATTCCTTGAACAATTTCCACTTCATCTCTTAAAGAAATAAAGTTGAATTTTTTATTCGTGAATTGTTATAAGATCATGCAATAGAATGATAAGTCATTCCATCTGTCTCAAACAAAAATTTAGAAAAAGTTATTAAATATACATAAGTCCATATATGGTGAGTTTAATTGTATATGATTCCAAAAATGGACTTATAATTCATATATCATACTTGTTAATAAAATAAAACTAGTTTCTACTAACAAGAGACTTTATATGGGCCATTGGTAGGTGATAAAGGCCTATCACACTTCGGTTGTGGGTTCGATTCCCATAGCCTTGTCTGACGTGATGGGTTGTCGCCCATCCTTAAGGTTGTCTTTTTTTATAAAACTATACCATTAAAACATTCAAGAAATAATATAAAAAATTTCTAGCCTTAAACAATACTATCTGAAACATGTCTTACCATAGGGACATCCCTATACATACCGTAGAAATATCTCTAGGGATATCACTAAAGATTTTGGATCATAGTTTCCAAAGGTTAACTAAACCGTCACTCTGATACCAATTATAGAGACCCATACTTGACATATATAGACATTACATTACTTTTGGGGAATAATTAATACATTACAAAAATATATGCCCAAAGACCGTATTAGTTTAGTTTCTTTGGAAACTTGAAGAATAATCTTCTAATCATGGTGAAAGATCTTCAACATCTCCTATAAATATCTTCCGATTTTGTTTTCTTACCTAAAACATTTATTTATATCCTGGAGAAAAGAAAACATAAAAAGGGTGAGCTCAAATGCTCAGTATGGGTAAACATGGAGAACATAAAAACAATCCATAAACATTTGAACGTAAAAACATGAACATAAGCAATGAAATAAATCTTGGTAGTACATAAGGAATAGATAATAAAGGAACATTAATCATGTTAAAATATCATGGGAATAAAACATGTAATTGTGGAAAACCATTAAGTACATGTTATGATTTCCATAGTAGCCAAGGCATTGCTGCCAAGACCGTCATAGTGGAAATAGTCCATTACTGAACCGAGTTTACTTGGAATTCCAGCCCTGTATTACTGAACCAGATTTACTTGCTGTTCCAGCCCTGTATTACTGAACCAGATTCACTGTCTGTTCATGGAGACGGTAGGCCGTACGTACGCATGAACACTGTTTTTGTTTCCCTATTGAATTGAATGGAAATAAGTAAATGAAACGTATATGTACATAAATACAGTATGATTATTATGTCATATCTTTCATGATTATTGATTATATGTACTTTATAATCACTCTTGAATGGTTAACATGGATAATGAATATCATCGCCTTCGTGGAGACGGTAGTCCGTACGTACACACGAGCGACAATATTAATATTTTTATATTAAAATCGTATATAATTGTATGGTATATCATATATAAAGAATCATCATAATGTTATATTTATTATTTATATCATTTATACTCATTATTATACCTATCCAAATGATGAAATGTTTGAATAGCAAACTACACCACGACATGGAGACGGTAAGCCGTATGTACACACATGTGGTGACTTTTTCATTCATAGGATGGATAAAATAACTAATATGGTTGTAAAATCTTCATAAAAACATCATAGTATATATAATATACTAGATTTATTATTTTATAATGGAAACAACAAATAAAGAGGAAGTGGAAGAAGAAAGGAACTTGAAATAGGTGATGAGATATTTACCTCTTCTTCGGGTTCTTCATTTTAATTTGATCAAAAGGGATCCTTAAGATGGATTTATGACTAAATAAAGGCTTCTATGATGAAGGTAGGACAGTTGATAGGGTATTTGGGTAGGGTTTGTCTGAGCCAAATGTATTTGGAGGTGTGAATTAGAGAGCAGGAGGAGTTCCCTTTTATAAGAGGGGTGAGGGGAACCTTAGAAAAAACATAAATTATTATTTTATAATAAATTCATATTCGGTTTATAATGTATCCAAAGTGAATTATTTCTAGGATAGGGTGGTGATGGGTCAAAATCCTCTCATCCAAAAGGTTTTAGAGAAGTTTAGGTTACTATTTTAACCTTATCATTTAGATTTAACTCTAAGTTAAATAATTGAACTTTTACCGTGTATTCTTGTATTCTTACACTATATGGTTAATAAACTAACTATAAACTGCCAATAGAACCCCAATTGGTTCATTAATGTCATATATATTATTATATAAGTCTTTTTTCCGAACATTAGATTTTTAATACCATTATATCAATTAATAATATAATATAAGTTTTAAAAACTCTTTTATGTCAATTTTGACACTATTGGGTACTTTGTTTTTTCTAAATTCATAACAGAATTATTACTTCAAACAAAAATTCATATAACCAACCCTAATATGTTATATTAACCTATAAAATTATTTTAATTCATAAAAAGTCTTAAATTACATTTATTTTGGTATTTATTATATCAATTATGTTAATATTTCATTAATAAGGTAATTACTGCATCATCATTCTGTCATAAATAAATTAAATTATTTAATGTCTAAAAAATATTAATAAAAAAACATTATGTATGAAATCTTTTTAAATTTCTAATTAATAGTTATAGTTGAATTTATCTTATGTATAACCCTATACTAATTTTTTTTTAGTTATTAAACATTGATTTTAACTATTTTAACTCTTCTTTAAATAAAATATAAATAAATATCCTAATCGAATCCAAGTGGACCTAAAGGGTAATATTTTATTCCTAAGGTTGTTTTTGGTCTAATGACACATATCCAATAGAATTATTACATGTGTTAGGCTAAAAATAATATCATTTGTACCCTTAATTACCCTCTTTACTTTTAACGGTGGTAAATAAAAGTTAAAAGTTACTATTCACCAAAAATTATTTTCTCCTCATTGAACCACATTTTACTTACTGATATCAATTTTGTCTCTTGGATTGTTGAAATTAAACTCACAGAAGTGGTAAAATTAAGATTTATGTAAATTTGCAAATGCTCCGAGAAGGTGGGTAAAAGACAATAAAAAGTTCAATAAGATTTTATATATCTAAAATTATTATAAAATGAATAAAATGAATTGTATTGAACATATATAGGTATTATTTATATATTTTTAACTAAATTAAATTTAAATAAAATAATTTATTATTTAAATAAAATGTTGGTTTTAACCAGTAACTGTGTGTTTTCACTATTCAACAAAAATTAAAAGTTTTCAGAAAAATACCAAAAATTAACCCTAGGATAATTTGGATATTCCGAATCAAAAAATGAAGTCCATTTTGAAAGATAAAATTTATAAAATTTCAAAAGTGTGTATTATTATTCATTACTTGTTTATATAATATTTTAATAATATATCATTGTATAGTGAAACTCGGTATTGCGTACAATGCAAGCTATTGAGGAAGGTTTCTATTGTGTGTAACGCAAGCCAATAATAGTGTTGAGTATACTATAAGATAATATGGTGTTGCATATAGCGCAAGATAATCTTGGTGTAGCATACAACAAAACACATCAAAGAAATTAAAAATAATATTTCTCATAAAATATCAGGGTGTTACAGCAAGCATGAATACTATAGAAAATGGAACGACTTGGTGGAGAATATCATCTCAATCTTGATATTCATATTAATTAATCAAGGAGTATACACCTTATTCCCTTAATTTTTGTGTATTTTATTTGTGACTACAATGTAGGGAATTAAAGTTGAATCATGTTCTTAGGGGGAGAACCTAAGAAGTAATGAGTTCTATTAATTCTTAATAGCATACCTGGAGAAGTTACCATCCATGAATTATTCCTCAATTGATATTTAAATGCTAATATGATGAAGGATTATCCTTGATGAAGTTTAAGAATTTGATGTCCCATTCTAGATATCAAGGATAAAAAATATTCCATCTTTTCATTATCATGTTTATTGGTAATCTGAAGAAAAAATTTCAAGAAGATCATTCTTGGTGAAGTTGTAAAATTTTTCCAATATAGACTATCACAAGTTGATGACCCATTTTTTGGTGTATTATCCGTACTGTAATTTCTTGAAATCCATTATTGATGAGATTCCCCATTATTAAGATTATGAGAAGTGTTTCCTTTAAAGGGTATACAAATGAATAAGATTTTAGAATTATTATATCCATTAGTATCAAATCAGATTATTCTATATATTGAATAAATTTCATGTAATTTCTAAATGTATGTCTCTTAATATCTCATCCTTGGTTATTAGAAATAACATAAATTTGTAATGTGGGATAAATTGAATTTTTGAGTGATGTAAGAAGATAGGAAGTTCTCTAAGGTCACTTATCCTACCTATTTCCCTTGAATGTTTTTGATTTATTTGTTGAAGTGACTCTAGGAGTTCTTGGTTGATTATTCTTAAAATGGTTCATCTCATATTTTTTAATTTTATACAAGAATGAAAGTGAATAATCCTTAAAAAGTATATGAGTTCTCATTTCATAAGGTATCATGATCAGTTGTTAATGGGCAACTTTGTTGTATAAATAAAATCCTCTTATTTTATATACCAAGCATAGATCAAGTAGACTTAGAGTGAAATTATGGATGTCACAATTCTGATGTATGTGATGATACCATTTTTTTCCATGAACTTTTAATTTATTTTTATTAAGGGGGAGAGAAAGTGAAATTAATGTTTAAAAGGTAATAGAGAGAGACAAGATGATAGTTCCACATATTGACACATTCATTTGAAAATAACTTTGAAGGTATTGGAAAAAATAAAAATGGGTATATTTAAGAGCCCACTTTGTATATGGATTGTATTTATTGTCAACTAATTTTCATTGGTTGTCAATATTGTTCAATGAGATTAGAATATCTCATTGCAGTCAATATGTTGAAGTAGTTCTAAAGTTAATGGAGCTTGGATGAAGTCCTCATGTCATGATATTCCAAGAAACATGGGAATTGTTTGAAGAATTTTAGTTTAAGTTAATTATTAGAGAATTGTTATGGATTTATTTAATGACATTGGACATCATGTTTGAATAATTATCCTCATAAAACATGATGATTCATTACTGTTTTGTATTTCCCATAAATCATAAGTATGTTTTAAAACATCTGATGATATCTTGATAAACGAAAGGGGGATAATAAAAGAAGTGATGAAAATCATATTAAGCATGTGATTGGAAGAAAATAGGCACTGTCAATCATATTTAGGTTTGATTGGAAAAAATGTTGTTGTTGGTAGACATGGAAGTTACCGTACTTTCCTTGGAAAATATGACAATGCTAAAGATGATCAATCAAATTATAAATATCACGATAGATAAGTTTTCTGAAGAAAGAAGAAGTTAATTTTTGAAGAATATGGTTGAAGAAATAAATATGTATAAATATGTGGTTTTAAAATAAGCTAAATGAGTGAAAATCAGTATGTTTTTTCTTCCAAAGAAGATATTTAAGAAGGCATTGTTTCCTTGTGTTTGGAAAATTTTTGGGCCTCAAAACCAGGTGTTTGTTTTATAAAAAAAATATTTCTTGCAAAAGAGTGCACAATTTATGGACTGTGAAGCATATTTTAAGGACCACAAAGGAGGTATGAGGAATATAGAAGGAAAATCAGTAAAGGATGGTTTCTGTATAGGTGTGTTATGCGGACCATGAAGCACACTACACAGACTGTGTAGGGAAAACTAGTTTACAGGAGTATTTTAGTCCACATGAGGACAACAGTTCATGGGAGGTTTTTCATTTGTAGAATGAGGCGGTGATTATCGCTACCACAAAGTGTTTCCATATTCAGAAGGTATCATCCACCACAAAAGAGAAAGGTATTATGTAGAATTCGTATCATAGTTTATGAGGAAGGTTGTACCGCATCGAAATTTTGGGTAATTTGGATTAGAAGGTTTTACAGATATTATTTTCTTATAGAAATACCCATAGTCAAATTGAATTTTATTGGAATAGATCATACCTACTGTAAGATTTAAAGTATGTTTAAAGTAGATCACGAGAGATAATTCCACTAAGGATTAGAGTTTGTGAGGAGGAATTACATGAGGGGAAGTAGATTGTAGAGGAAAGATTCCATAAAGGAAAAAGTTGTCTGTGGAAGGAGGTTTTAGTGATTTGTAGCCTACAAAGAAAAAATTACTGCATATCATAGGCGGTCTATGAAATAATCATCCTTCTATAGAGATAGAGTGGTCCATGAAAGAATAAGGAATCTGAAAATTAGGGGTAATCTATGTAATAGGAAGGTTTTGATGAAGCACTAGAGCCATATGGTACAAGGCAGTTTGCAGTGGATTCCTGATAGATAACGAAGGAGAAATACTACATACATACGAGAGGTGTTTACACCCTCACTGTGGTTCATAAAGAATATGATACATGGACACTTAACATGTGTTAAAATAACATGCTTGTAGTGATTCTCAATGAATAGTTTTGTAAACCAGTGCATGGGTGTAATACCCCAACTATGTTTTGTGAAAAAAATTATGTGTCTACCCATTTAATACACAACAAATAGAGAAGGGAAAACACACATAGTTTGTTTGTGTGAATAAGAACAAGACATGAACATAATTTTATATTTTCACAAGGAATAATACAAATAAAACTATACACTCATGTGTTGGTATTGAGAGTCAAAGAAAGATAATAATACAGTGCTACAAAATTTCACATTATTGTATGTGCAATAAGAATAGAGTATTCCCACATAAAGATTGATACTTTTTTTGGATGATTAATTATGTTGATGATATTTTGAGATGATTATTATTGTATTTATAATCACAAATGAGTTTTTGGATTCTAGAAATATTTGAAGAGGGTGATTCAGTGCAGTTAGTTTCTCCATAAAGAATAAAGAGAGATCAAGAAACCGTTATACACTATTTCATATATTTGTGTATCACAGATCAAAGGGACAAGAGGATGTGAATGTAAAAATTGATATTAGTTGATCATCATTTGGTTCATAGATAATTCATTCCACCAGTCTATGATGTTCATATTATTGTTAATGATTGAAGAAGAATAAAGTAAAACTATCAAGTTGGCTCCTGGGAAAAAGTAGGACGAGTTTCTTGCATGCTGTTGTGAAAATAACTAAGTGAAGAAGAAAAGTTTGGAAGAAGAAAGTTGAATTGTGACATTCGACATGAATCAACAGTTGGAGGAATCTATTGGTGTTAAAAGTACTTATCAACAAGGACAATAATATATTGAGATGCAATATAAATATCCATCCAAGTGCTATAAAACATGAACTCTCAATTGACTATAGTGTATTTCAAGTGAAAGCGTATTTCTTACTTATTGTAACCACATAAAAATGATTATTTTCTAGTGATTGTTTGGTTAATATTATTTACAGACCATGTTATGGAGTAGATACTATTATTGAGTATTGAACCTTGAGAAAATATCACGTTTTATCATTACTGATTTCATATACTTACATGCGACAGGTAAAATAGAATAAGAGAATCAAGATCCTAACAGGTTTAATAGGTACAAGGATAGAATTTTTTTAATTAGATTAAAATTTCCCCAAAATTGATTCAACCCCTCTCAGTGTTAGGAATATCCCAAACCAGTCCTTTCATGTTTAGATTATGCCAATTATTTATTTATATATGAGGTTATAGTCTCCACAAGGATACACTCTAGGTCCTCACATCTATTTCGATTCCTTTAAATTTCAAGGACGTGTGCTTGAGATCTTCTGGCCACTATCCAGGGGCATCATTAAGTGGAACCCAGGGCAAGATTCTACAAAGTGGTATAAGAGATTTTCCTTTTGTCTTACTGATTGGGTTTAGATAAGATACTAGGATATTGGAATTTGGTAATGATCTTATTCTTGGGAGTAGCTAACCCATGGATAGGATAAACCCAAATTACCTCGAAAGGGTTAATGTTATTATTTCTTACGCTGTTATGATTCCATTGATTTCAACCTTGGGTGAAACACTTTATTTGTGATATTTTTATTATTGATAAAAATATTAACAGTATGGTATTTCTTCTACAACAACCTACTGATATGAGGGTGTATCATATCATGAATTATATTAGGCACTATAGGATTAAAATTCCATGCATTATTCTACGTCTATATACTTTATGCGTGAATTTCCTTTGATAAATGTGATTTCTATACTGCCTTGATTATATATAAATGAAATTGTGTTGATATTTATTTCAAGACTAAGGAAACATAACTAACACTTAATGTGCCAACCTTAACCTAATAATTTTTTCTGAATAGGTTTAAGGAGACACCTTAAGTAGTCAGTTATGGAACATTGATACATGGAACATTGGTCACATGGATTGGAAAATATTATGGTTAGAATTTAGTAGATGCCACATTTCAATTTATAAAGTGAATTGGCCCTTATAAATTAGAAATTGTGATCCAAATAATTTAACCATTTAATAGGATTTAAATGTATAAATAAATTAAAATTAATACAACCTTTAAAATTAAAATGAAAAATTATATGTGTAATGTGAAACCTTGACCCTGACCCAAACCAAGTAGTGGGAGTTAGGCTATGTCTGTTGAGAACATTCTATGACATTTTCTCATTACCTAGACATAGCTCTTGGAGGAGGCTGATGGATATGTCCTACTATAGGGAGGTTATACGTACCCCTTCTTTATCACTTTCCTTATATGATTTTTCTATATGTTATAAATATTTTCTGAGGAGTTCACTTGGAAATTGTAGAGCTATGTCACTATGATGTACTCATGATATATGACAAGAAAGTAGCGATGAGCATACTCTATAAGTAGTGGTCCCTGAGGTACCCATAGTACCTCCGATAGTTCCATAAGAGGAACCTTAAATAGATATTTAACTAGGTGATGATTCTATTTTTTGAATGTTTTTTGGCTCATGAAGTCTATTTAGGGTGATCTTTAGCCTACCCCTAATATGCAAGAGATGTCTCAGGATTTATAGTAGCAACAACCTCCCACCTTCTCGGTGGATAGAGGACCTTTGACTGCTGAGTCATGGTTAGAAGATATGGTGTCAATATTAAATCATCAAGAGACACCTTAAAAGTGTTGGTTCAAGATTGTTACCTATATGATTCTTGATTCCTCCCAGTGTTGGTGGGATATCATCCCTCAAGACGATATTTATCGGGATATGGTCTGGGAACACTTATAGAAAACCTTCTATAATTACTTATTCTCACATATGTTGAAAGGGGACCATTCCGAGGAGTTTATACATCTTTAGCAGGGCACTATGACTTTGATATAGTATTGTAATTGCTTCATCATGCTCTAACATTTCACTTCATCTCGGACTAGTGATGAGTTGAAAACTTCTAGGTGATTCGGGTATTGGATTGTATACACTGTTTGATCATAGGAGAATGTATTCTGGTTTACTTCTATTATAGAGATAGTAAACTAGGCCCTTATCACAGAATGGAATATGAGAGAAGCTGACATTGTGAGCTAGGTCAGTTTATTTTTGCGGTAGGGTGATGGTTCAACTGGTAGTAGGAAGTGCCATTTTGAGGGTGCATGTAGGGGTAGAACCAGAAAAGTGACACAAAATGATAATCATTTGTTGTGTCACCAGTGCAACAAGACATTCCATAAGAATCCTCAATGTATAAGAAACCCTATCTAGTCCTGAGGTTGCGGTAGGATGGGTCACTTTAGTACTTCTTCCAATCCTTTCCTCCAACCTCTAGTGAAAAGTGATCTTTTTTGAAACCTATTTCAGGTATAAGAATAGAAAAACCATGTCAGGTTGGTAGTTGGTCTTCTACTGTAAAATCAATCCAAGGTGGTTGTGGCCATGGATGAGGTAATCAGGCTTTAGAGCTTCTTCATCAGCAGAGTAGACCTAACCAAGGTAGTCATGAAGCATCTCAAAGCCTTTGTTCAGGCCATATATATGCAGTGACGCCTATGCTCAAGGAGAAGAGTCTAGAGCCATCTATGATTATAGGTACTGTCCTGGTATCCTCTAATTTAGTGTCTTCCCTTTTCAGTATAGGTTCATCATACTCTTTAATATCAACTATGGTTGTGGAAATTCTGGTCCTTGAAATTTAGTACTTTTGTGGTGTGATGTCTCTCAACATTCCGTTAGGGTTCAGATCTGAGGGAATACATTGGTTCCATGAATTACCCTTTGAGATAGTTGGGTTATCTGACCCAGCACATTGTTATGGGGTTCACTTGTCCTTTTCACTAAGAAGGTGGACAATTCCCTTATATTATGTGTGGATTACCACTGACTGAACTATATTATGGTAAAGAATTTGTATCCACTACCTTGTATAGACAAACTCTGCGACCAACACTAAGGAGAAACTATTTTATCTAAGATCCATTTGAGGTTGGGCTACCATAAAGTTCATGTGAGACCACAAAAAATACCATGTATGACATTCCAGAGTTGGTTTGGATTGTAAGAGTATCTGGTTATTCCATTCAGATTAGAAAATTCATCAAAAATATTGATGGATTTGATGAATCAGGTTTTTCACTCTTATCTTGATTCTTATTTGTTAGTCTTCATAGAAGATATCCTAGTGTATTCATGCACTATACATGACCATTCTACCCATTAATAGATCATGGTGAGTATTCTAAGAAGGATATAACTATATGTGAATGTTAAGAAATTATACATTTGGATAATCAAGGTTCAATTATTGGGTCATATCATATCTAAGGCAGGTGTATATATTGACCCATAGAAGGTGAGCATCATGGTTTCCTTTGAGAATCCCACGAATGTGTTTAAAATATACAACATCCTAGGGATGGATGGATATTACATTTGATTCACCAAATACTTCTCATGCCTGGCAGAGATTCTTACAGGCTTGACCAAGAGGGGTGTGAAATTCGACTGGAATGAATCTTGTGATATATATTTTTAGAAGTTAATGGGAAGAATGAATTCAGTGCCGATTATGATTCTTCCAAAACTAAGAAAATGCTATACAATATACTATGATTCTTTGGGGATCAATATGGGATCAGTTCTGATGTAGGGTGATCGGGTTTCAGTTTACATGTTATAGGTTCCGAGCACAACAGAAGCACTGTTGGGATGAAATCCAACATTAATTTTTTACCATGATCAATGATTATTCCAAGTCCAATACGACTATGAAATCCAGTCTCCAAGGAATAGATTCAAATATTTAGTTAAATAAGGAAGAGGCTCGTATCATTTAGAGAGGATCTTACACATCATGTTTATAATTAATTTAATTAATTTCATAAAGAAAATAATACTAGGATATTCTGTATTTTCTTCGTTGATGATGTTGATCATTCGGAATGACCCTTCTAAATTATCTCTTTGCGATTGTGAGGATCTAAACTAGAATCCCTCGGGCAGTGATCCACAATGCTCTGATGGCCTTGGATCGACTCCACTCATTCTCCGGGTTCTAGCATGAAATAATGAGTGTCTTGTGTCGGTCGTTCTTGATCGCTTGTTCTTCAGCCATAAAGAACATCTCTCGTTCTTGAGAGGGGTGAGAATAGGATTCGAGAGATAAAATGTTTATCTCAAATGTTCTCAATTCATTGGTCGTGCAGTTTGGTACATGGAATAATAATAAAATGTGTCTATTTATTGACATGGGGCTTCACTTAGAATATATAATTGCATAACAACAATTAAATACATTATTAAGCTTAGAGAAAACCCATGCTATTAAAAATAATATTCATTCATTATTTATGGTGTTCCAACATGTGAAAAACGGAATTATAAAAATAATTCTACATCCCAAAATAATAGCATCATTATTTTAATTTGTACCAACTTGTTAAATAATTATTTATCATCTTGAAAATAATTATTTTACTATCAGTCTGGCCTTGCTCCGCTTGAACCCCAATTGCATTTATTGAACACTTGAATAAATAAATAAATAATTTATCCTCTTAAATAAACATTTTATTTATAACTAGTAAATAAATATTTATTAAATGTTTAATAAAATAAAACAATAAATATATATTACCCACAATTTGGTGAATAAATATTTACTTCATTTATGAAGTCATTTTAACTTGAATAAAATTATTCCTCTATCTTGTAAATAATATTTATTAATTAAATTCAAATATAATTTAAATGATACCACTAGAAACAATTAGTGTGTGACCCTCTAGTATTATTTTTCATTGGTATTAGACAATCTTGACTAAAGTCTAAGAGTACTATCTACCAACAGGTCAAGGAACCGAATAGAATGCACTTAAAGTCGCAAGAATGACATCCAAATATGAATGCTCACTGTGTAATGTAATCCCCGTGTCTCAATATATCATCAAGAGGGTTTCATGATAGTATCATCAACCTTTGTGCTTGATACATCGTTATTTGAAAACCTGAAATAAACTCATTGTTTCACCACGACCATGGAATTTCGAGTGAAAGTTCTATTTTAATCAAAGGCCTGAGATATAAACTTCCATAAATGGAAGGAAAAAAAATCCTTCCTTGACTTATCCATTAAAAAAATTCCACTTGTGACTCACCCAACGTACCCTACATCTCGCAAACCGCCTGCGTGATGGTTTTCGTTAGTAAATCAAAGTACGCGAGTCATGGAAAATATTAATTATAATCTTAAAATCTAAGGATTATTACACACACTCTCAAATAGAAATATTTGATGACACCAAAACATATGGAATTCCTACTGGCATTTCTGTTCTCATAATCTCTTATTTTAGAGATTACTAAGTTTGAACTTCATGAGGAAGTCTCATTTGATTACGACTACTCCCACCTGATGGTTTTCATGCTATGTGTCCCATCATAGTAGTTCATCTAGCCATATAACTATATTTAAGAATATTTTTATAGAATTTCAAGGTTTTCATCATAGTATGGAACTGTCATGACCTTGCCAATGTAGCAAATACTCTAGGTTGTTATTACATCATAGTTATGCAAAAAAATGAACAATATGTAATAAGATGTTTAATATTTAAATACATTAAATATACATGTAATCAAAGTACAACTATCTAGTTATAGGAAACAAAATCTTAAAAAATTCCACTTGTACTAGAGAAAACATCCTACGACTTTCAATCTGCTATACCTCACATGGTGTTCATGTTTCTACCGAGTCAAGGCTTTAGTCAATGGGTCTTCCATGTTGTCTTCTGTGGAAATACAGCTCACTGCAACTTCCCCTCTTTGAGAAAAATCTCTCAAGAGATGATATTTCCAAAGTATTTTCTTCATCAGCTAATGTGACCTTGGATCTTTTGTGAGATCCACCACTACAGTATTATCACAGTATAATGTGATGGGATCTTTACTACTAGGTATCACATCTAGATCCTGGATGAATCTTCAGATCCAAACTACTTCTATAGCAACCTCAGAAGCTGTGATATACTCAATCTCTGCTGTAGAATCTTTGACCAAACTCTTCTTTGAGCTCTTATAGCTCACTTAAAATATATTCAAAGTTAAGATGTATCCCGTTTCTGACTTCATGTCATCTTGATCAGTCTGGAAACTAGCATCTACATATCCCCTAATTACTAGTTCCTCATCTCCTCCATAAACTAGGAACATATCCTTAGTATGCCTTAGATACTTTAGGATAGTCTTGACTTCCATCCAATGACAGTCACCTGGGTCAGATAGATATCCACCTACTGAACTCAATGCATATGCGACATCCAGCCTAGTACATAGCATGTCATACATGACTGACCAAATCGCTGATGTGTATGGAGTCCATGCCCTTTTCATTATTTCCTCATGTTTTTGAGGACAAAGTTTCTTGGAATGTTGAATGCCATGTGATGTTCGAAACAATCCCCTCTTGTATTGTTCAATACTTAATATCTTCAGTATCTTATCAATGTATGTACTATGACTTAGGCCTAGTAATCTGTTGGATCTATCACGATGGATCTTGATCCCAAGAATATATGCTGACTCACCCTAGTCCTTTATGGATAAGCATTGATTCAACCATGCCATAACAAACTATAATACTGGTATCTCGTTTCCAAAAAAGTAACATTCCATCAACATATACTATTAGGAAAATAACTTCACTCCCATTAAACCATTTGTAGAAATAAACCTCACATTCATTCTTAATAAAACAAAATTTCAGTATGGTTCCATCAAAATGAATGTTCCATGATCTAGATGCTTTCTTTAATCCATAAATGAATTTATGCAACTTTCAAACCTTATTGGAATCCTTTTGAGTCATAAATCCTTCAGGTTGTGTCATGTAGACATCTTCCTAAAGGTTCCCATTAAGGAAGGATATTTTTACATCCATTTTCCAAATCTCATAGTCATGGTATGTGGTAATGAACAATAGAATTTTGATGGATTTCATCATTGAAACTGGTGAAAAGGTCTTGTTTTACTCAATGCATTGATGATGTTTGAACCCTTTTTCAATCAGTCGTACCTTATAGGTACTTACTTTTCCTTCCATGTCCAATTTATTCTTGAATACCCATTTTTAACCAATAGTATTTACATCAACTGGAGGATCTAATAAAATCCAGACTTGGTTTTGGAACAAGGAATCCATTTCAGAATTCATGACTTCTTGACACTTGGAAAAATCTATGCCACTTACTACTTCTTTGTAGGTTACAGGATCATTATTATCAAAAAATAATGAGTCAACATCCTTGGTAAATATAAAACCATAACGTTCCAGTTATCTAACCTATCTTGTACGGTAATGCCCCGACCCCAATTACCCAGACTCGGTGTATTATTATTTATCATTGGCATGATCAAAAAAGATAAAGTCTTGAAATTATGATTAGTTTAGTAGCCTTGGAATCACTAGATACATTCATATAGTTTACATTACATCATAAAGTGAAAAAACTAAAAAAACATCTTGTGTCCATAGACCACACTCATATCCTCATACTATCCCTATAGGTCATTCATAAAATACTTCTTCACATCTTGAAAAAAATAAAACATATAAAGGGGTGAGCTTAGATGCTCAGTAAGGATAACAATATAGCAGAAACTTTCAGAAATAAGCATAAACATTTAAGGAAATGTGTAACTAAAACAAAAGCCTTTTAAACTTGATCTTCAGCATAATATGGAAAAGATAAAATGAAATAATTCCATTTACTTATTCACATGGATATTCTACTAGTCGAATAATCACATGCAATATCAATAAACACTTTCAAAATAATGGAATTCATAATGCCAGACTATCATAACCACATAGTCAAGGACTTGTTCCAAGAATACAAATAAGATTTTGTCAAGGCCTTGTACCAAGTCACTAGTTTGTCTCATGATACCTACCGATGCATCGGGGATCTATAGCAGGCTCCACCCGTCACTTACTAAGTCCAATGCATTCCTCATATGAAAAGTTTTAAACATAACATAGACATTTGTATTAAAACTAGCATATGAAATGTCAATACTTTATCCAAAAACCATGAATGGTATAAAAATAGCACATCCACAATCAAACATAACTCATTCAATACAATATGGAAGATTTTATTTTAACATATTAACCTCAATCTAGAATAATGAAGTATATCGACATAGATGAAAATAATCATCAAAAATATTGGAGAGAAATATCCCCCTTTTTCTTGAAAACATTTAAAAGTCTCAATATTTATCCAGAATCCATTTAAAATATATTTTTGAATAAAAGTGTCCGATACCACTTTGAAACTTATAAAAGGAATTTTAATTTTAAAACTTTAATGTCCATATGAATAAATCCTTAAAAGCATTTCTAAAACATAGACATTGATGAGAAAGATTTAGAATAATAAATCTTTAAAACATTTTAAAATGATATTTTAGTTAGAGTTCTTAACCAAAAGAGAGACACTTGAATACAAATAATTGAGGTGATCAAAACATTGTAATATCATGAGAGTAAAGGGATTCATGATATACTATGTCAAAGTACATTATATACACCATATAAAAGTGATTTGGTGTATAACAACAAAGGAGTCTCAATGGAATGTAAATTGGGATGAAATCTATCATAAAGACCATATTCTTAGCTTAAGGATAAATCAATGACATAATTATGTGTGAAAAATATAAATACACTCAATATGATTGGATATTCAGTGTAAATCAATCAAAGGACATTCACACATATTCTTGTAAAAACAACACAGATGTTTAACTCAATAAATGGAGATTGAGTTAAAATTACTCTTATCAAGTTCATATCGATGACATGAGAATTTATCAATGGAGTGATTATGTGTATCAAAAGTATATCCACAGAAAGGGGGGGGGGGGGGTGGAAATTATGACATAATCAAATAAATAGTGATTCCACAAATAATCTTGGAGTAAAATAATCAATGAAGTATGCGTAAAGATGAATGTGTGGAAATTGAAATTTCAAATTGCCTTATTGATTTGGTAACTTACGAAACATACACCCATGAAAGAAGGACCATAAAATGATGATGTAAATATCCATAAATTGAAGTATATTACACAATGAATACAATCATTGACAGTACACACACCACATGCAACAAAAAAGTGGTGAACAATGGAAATCTCACTGAATTAAAAGTGAGATAAGAAACCCCTTACTTTGTACTTTATCCTTGGTTAAGGGTAGGTTAACCTCCTGTATAATGGTGAAATAATTTTTATTGAATTATACAGGAATCATACATATTAATATGATATCATATATGATCTTTTAACATTGATTTGTTGATAATATCTAAGTATTATCATTGTTTTGGGTGTTAACAGATTCGTTTTCATTTATATTCATTGTTATGTGAGCCATATTTGTTATAGATGGGATGTATCTTATTCATATACATAATTATATCATGTATAAAAAAATTATTTTTAATCATAAAATGAAATTTAGTCTTGAATGGATATGATGGGGAATGAATCTCATCGAGTTCGTGGAGACGGTAATCCATACGTACGCACGAGCGACACTATCATTCTTTTCATATTAAAATAATATATAATTTGATGGTATATAATATATATAGAATCATTATCATTTTATATTTATTATTTACATGAATTACACATCATTATTATACCCATCCAAATAATAATATATTGAGTAACAATTACACCACGACGTGGAGACGGTAGGCCGTACGTACGCACGTATGGTGACATGTCATTGAAAGGATGGATAGAATACTGAATATGTTTGTACCATATTTATAATAACATCAATGTATATAGAAGATACTGGAGTTATTATTTGAGAATGGAAATAACAAAGAAAGAAGAAGTGGAAGAAGAAAGGAACTTGAAAGAGGGTGGTGAAATCATTACCTCTTCTTGGGGTTCTTCCTTTTCATTTAATCAAAAGGGCTCCTTAAGTTGGCCTTATGATCAAAATAAGGAATCTAGGATGAATTTAGGGAAGTTTATAGGATATTTGGGAAGGGGTTGTCCGATCCAAAAGGCTTTTAAGGTGTGAATTAGAGAGAAATGTGAGTGCCCTTTTATAAGAGGGGTGAGGGGCACCTTAGAAAAAGATAGAAATATTATTTGATAATAAATTCTTATTCGGTTTATAATGGCTTAAATCTGATTTATTTAGAGTATAAGGTGGGAAGGGGTTACAAACAACTCAACCAATAGGTTTTAGATAGGTTTAGGTCACTTTATTAACCTTATCTTTTAATTTTAACTCTTAGTTAATTAGTTTAACATTTACCTTGTCTCTTTGTATTTTTATATTATATGGTTAATAAACTTACTATAAACTACCAAGATACCCCCCAAGTGGTAAATTAATGATTCAACTATCATTATATAAGTCATTTGGCCGAACCTAATATTTTTAGGAATATTATATCATTTTATAATATAATATTTGTTTTAAAAACTCCTTTATGTCAATTTTGACACTATTTAATAATTTATTTATGTTAATGTCCTAAAAACTTTATTAATTAGAAAGAAATTAATTTAAGAAATCTTAACATTTCATAATAACCAATAAAATTCTTGTATGTCATCAAAAATTTCAAATTGTATTTATTTTAACATTTATAATACCAATTATTCGATTCTTACATTAATAAGGAAAATACTGCATCATTATTGTGTCATAAATAAATTTAATTATTCAATGTCTAAAAATTATAACTAAAATAAAATTATGTAGGAAATATTTTAATATTTCTAAAGAAAATTTATAGTAAAAAATATAACATATATAACCTTATGTAAAAATTGTTTTTCTAAAATATATATGCTTATGTTATTTTTGTATTTACTTTAACTTAATTAATATAAAGTGTCATTATCACTTACAAGTGGCTCCATGGGGTCCCAAAATCGACCCAAAGATGAACATGGTAGGACATGTGTCAACCAATAGGGTTAGGACACATTTTATGGTAATTTAAGATTATTATAATATTATTTGTTTACCCTTATTTACTGGATTTACCTTTTAACCATGGTAAATAAAATATTTACCGAAGTAATTATTCAAAATGTATAAAAATAAAAGTTAACTATTTACAAAATTTGGAACTCCTAATTATAAATATAGAATCCATTTTAATAAATTTTAAACATAGAATTGGCAGAAATTAATTTAAAATTAATTCCCGTTGTCAAAATAAAAAGCGTGTTTTTAAGAAATAATAACTGTAAAAAGATTAACACTTGCTTATGTGCAGTTTAAATGTGAAATTATGTCCAATGACCAAAATTGGATTAAATGGTAAAAATATAATCTAATTATACATTAAAATCACTCAAATTCATAATTTATCACTATTAATTATTTCGATTAAAATGGTTGTTTTTAACTAAAATTTAGTAATTTTCACTATTCATCAAAATATGAAAGTTATCAGAAAAGTAACAAAAATTCACCCTAAGATAATTTAAATATTCCGAATCCAAAAATGAAGTCCATTTTGAAAGATAAAATTTATAAAATTTCAAAAAGTGGATATTACTATTCATAACTGCTAGTTTGATTGGTTGTGGTGTGTTAGAACTCCAAGTTGCGTACAATACATGCTACTATATTATTCAAAGAGAAGCATACCATGGAAGCTTGAGGTGTTACATTCTCCCATACTTTAGTAAATTCCATCCTCATAATTTTTAAAATTGGGATTGGTAGTATAATGTAAAGTCACACATTAGGAAAAGATTCAATAAAACTATCACTTTAAAAGAAAGAAAGAGAAGTAAAAAGGTCACTCAAGATAACCTATACTAGGATTCCATGTAGAAAAATATGGATATGGATGATAAAATAAGTGTCAAGTTCTGATGGAGAGGGATAGAAAACATGATCAGGAGAAAGTTATCAACAAGAAAACCACAAACTTGTGATGGGAGAAATGGTCATTAGTTTCCCAGTGGGAAAAGTAAACGGAAAATGTTTTTTTAAGTTAAAATTCATAAATATGAGGAATTTATTTATGAGATTAACCAAGAACATAAATAGATATACTTTAAGTAGAGTTTCATTCTTTAATAAATTTGTACTACTAACTCATTTTTTTAGACAATGAGTATTCAAGATGACTTGGTCACACCAGAAGAGCTAGAATCAACATCTAGAGAATCACATGATTCACAAAGGATAAACTATATATTTACCTTGTCTTTAGAGATTAATCCAAACCAAAATGTTTAGTACAATATCAGATTATCCCCCAAAAGTATATTACTTTATAGAAATAAACACTAATCTTAATTTCTAAAATTAAACCAACAATACCCCAAAGTTAAATAAATACCATTCAATAAACAATTGTCCTTAAAATCCTTCAATATAATCCAAACTAATATTGAAACCCAAAACATAGAAGAATTTGGTTATGTAGTCTTCCACGTTAAAATGTATCTCCAAATGACATGGACTAATCTTAAAGTCACATACTTAAAAATAATTAACCTAATCAATTATTCTCTATTATAGGTTAATCATTTCCATAAATAACCCAAATCACTCTAAATCCACAAGAAAAACATAGATAAAAATCCACCATTACTCCTCAAATTAAATCTCATAGTATTCTATTTTCCTTAGGCATATAGTGTTACCAACTGAGCGAACGCCTTCCAAAATAACATTTATCAGTTAATCACCAAATCATTTTTTTATACTAAGGGTATTAATTTGATAGGACATAAGATCGAAAATCAACTTATTATTGATCAATAAAATCATTTAACTAAAAATAATTAGTCACACTAACCAGGGACTGCATGTAGTCTAGTGGTAGGCGATAAATCCCAATCGCACATTGGTGTGGGTTTGATTCCCACAGCTTTGTCGGACGCGATGAGTTGTCACATGGTCTGCGTGTTGTCTATTTTCAAAAACTATATTTTATAACATTACCAAATGAGATAAATTCCTCAAAATAACCATAACATAATTTAACCACAAATTTTATCTCATACCTTGCATTTTCATCCCAAAATATAATAACTTGTAATTTCCTAAAACCCAATGATCATATAAAACCAAATGGTTATTTATAACTATATCCACAAGAGAAAATATAATTTTATTCAAATTTAATTTTCACATGATAAATTGCAGGGTTACACATATAAGAGAAAATTCATCCCAAGTAATCTAAACAACAAAGTGCACTAATAACTTTAAACAGTTTTCTATCCATTTATTTCCACATAGGTTCTTTCTTGGCCAAGAGGTTATCCTATAGAATAGGGCATTGACTTGGGTGATGCCAAGGTCCCTTAAATTTATGAAAAATGACCGTAATTGGAATCTTAGGATCATTTTTATTTTCTTCCATAGTACTCTTCATTTTTACTCGACAATTCTTTACTTCATAACCTTCTTTCCCACACATAAAGAATTTTGTTGTTCCATTGAGACACTTCCCTGGGTATCTCCTTCCACATTTATGGCATGATGGAAATTGGGCTTTCTTCTCTCCATGGTCTCCACAGCTGGAGATCTTATCATTCACTTCCTTTCTCTTCTTTGTTGAGTCCAGTAGTTGGTTAATATATATGTTGTTGATCATATTTTTGGAAAACTGATTCGGCATGAAGCCAATATCTTTTATGCCTGTCAGCATTCCATTTCGTTTCTCATTTCCACCAATGTTCCCTCCTTGTACATCATGTTCAATGTTACTATGACTTCCTTGGAATCCAGCCATTAACTAAAACCAGAAAACATTGTGTGAGTAAGAATAGTCATACAAGTATTTAGATAATATCATCACACCTTATTCTCAATCAAAAACACCCTAGTATTAACCAAGGTTATTTATTCTCATCTTATATTAAAATCCTTCAAATCAGTTTGTAAAGTAAATGTAAATTATCTTATGTATATCCCCCGGGAGTGTCATAACTAAGAGTGCAGCAAGGCCCATTGTCATGTACCAGTTCCTGTTCGAGTCTAGCTCAATGCAGTGTTTTTGGGTTTTACCCCTAGGTATATCTGTGCCAGAGCCTCCTCTACCTGCTCGTATCCAGACAGGGATGTATTGCTTGGAAAACACACAAAATCTATACAATACCAAAATTCTAGGAGGTTTTTCTATACTAATCCTAAATGTCTATCTTAGGGCTATGTTCTCTAATCAGAGTTTATCTAAATATAGTTTCCAAGGTTTGCACTAAACTTCCTCTAATACCAACTGTAATGCCCCAACAACAGTTACCACGAGTTGGTGCATTATTATGTATCATTGGCATGATCACAAAAGATCAAGTCGCTAAAGACTGATTAGTTTAGTAGCCTTGGAATCACTAGATACATTCATGAAGTTTACATTACATCATAATGTGAAAAACTGCAACAACATCTTGCCTCTATAGACCACACTCATATCCTCATACTATCCCTATAGGTAATTCATAAAATAATTCTTCACATCCTGGGAAAAATAAAACATAGAAATGGGTGAGCTCAGATGCTCAGTAAGGATAACAATATAGTGGAAACTTTCATAAATAAGCATAAACATTTAAGGCGATGTATAACTAAAACAGAAGCCTTTTAAACTTTAACTTCATCATAATATGGAAAAGTTAAAATGAAATAATTCCATTTACTTATTCACATGGATATTCTACTAGTCAAATAATCACATGAAATATCAATAACCAATTTCATAATAATGGAATGCATAATTTCAGACTATCATAACAACATAGTCAAGGCATTGTGCCAAGACTACAAATAAGATTTTTTAAAGGCCTTATACCAAGAAACTAGTTTTCCTCATGAGACCTACTGATGCATCGAGGAGATATAGCAGGCTTGACCCATCATTTACTAAGTCTAATGAATTCCTCATATGAAAAGTTTGAAAAACAACATAAACATTCGTATTAAAACTAGCATACGAAATGTCAATAATTTATCCACAAACCATGAATGGTATAAAAATAGCACATCCACAATCAAACATAACTCATCAAATAAAATATGAAATATTTTATTGTAACAAATTAACCTCAATCGAGAATAATGAATTATATCGACATAGATGAAAATAATCATCAAAACTATTTGAGAGAAATATCCACCTTTTTATTGAAAACAATTAAAAGTCTCACTATTTATCAAGAATCCGTTTAAAATAGATTTTTGAATCAAAGTGTCCCATACCATTTTGAAAATTTTTAAAGAAATTTTAATTTTAAAACGTTAATTTCCATATGAATAAATCCTTAAAAGCATTTTTAAAACATGGACATTTATGAGAAAGATCTAGAATAAAAAAATATTTAAAACATTTTAAAATGATATTTTATTTAGAGTTCCTAAACAAAATAGAGAGACTTGAATAAAAATAATTGAGGTAATCAAAACATTGTAATATCATGAGAATAAAGGGATTCATGACATACTATGTCAAATTACATTATATACACCATATAAAAGTGATTTGGTGTATAATAACAAATGAGTCTTAATGGAATGTAAATTGAGATGAAATCATTCATAATGACTATATCCTCAGGTTAAGGATAAATAAACAACATAATCATGTGTTAAAAATATAAGTACAATCAATATGATTTGATATTCAGTGTAAAAAAATAAAAGGACATTCACACACATTCTTGTAAAATCAACACATATGTTTAACTCAATAAATGGAGATTGAGTTAAAATTACTCATATCAAGTTCATATCGATGACTTGAGAATTTATCAATGGAGTTATTATGTGTATCAAAAGCATATCCACAGAAATGGGAGTTAAAATTATGACATAAGAAAATAAATAGTGATTCCACACATAATTTTGGTGTAAAATAATCAATGAAGTATGCATAAAGATGGATGAGTGGAAATTGAAATTTCAAATTCCCTTATTGATTTGGTAGCTTACGAAAAATGCACCCATGAAAGAAGGATCGTACAATGATGATGTAAATATCCATAAATTAAAGTATATTACACAATGAATACAATCATGGGCTGTACACACACTACATGCAATAAATAAGTGATGAACAATGGAAATCTCATGGAATTAAAAGTGCGATAAGAAACCCCTTACTTTGTACTATTTCCTTGGTTGAGGGTAGACTTACCTATTTTATATTGGTGAAATAATTGTTATTTAATTATACAGGAATCATATGCATTAATATGATATCATATATGATCTTTTAACATTGATTTGTTGATAATATCTTAGTATTATCTTCATTTCGGGTGTTAACAGATTCGTTTTCCTTTATATTATTTTATATGTGAGCCATATTTGTAATGGATGGAATGTATCTTATTAATATATAGAATGATATCATGTCTCTAAACATTATTTTTAATCATCAAATGAAATTTAGTCTTGAATGGATATGATGGGGAATGAATCTCATCGCGTTTGTGGAGACGGTAATCTGTACGTACGCACCAGCGAAAATATCATTATTTTGATATTAAAATAATATATAATTGGATGGTATATCATATATAAAGAATCATTATCATGTTATATTTATTATTTACATGAATTACACATCATTATTATACCCATCCAAATAATAATATATTGAATAACAATTACACCACAACGTGGAGACGGTAGGCCGTACGTACGCACATATGGTGACATGTCATTAAAAGGATGGATAGAATACTGAATATGGTTGTACCATATTTATAATAACATCACAGTATATAGAAGAGACTAGAGTTATTATTTTAGAATGGAAATAACAAAGAAAGAATAAGTGGAAGAAGAAAGGAACTTGAAAGAGGGTGGTGAAATCATTACCTCTTCTTCGGTTTCTTCCTTTTGATTTGATCAAAAGGGCTCCTTATGTTGGATTTATGATAAAAATAAGACCTCTAGGTTAAAATGAGGGAATTTTAGATGATATTTGGGCAGGTTTCGGCCTAGAAAAAAGGCTTTGAAGGTGTGAATTAGAGAGAAAGGGGAGTGCTATTTTATAAGAGGGGTGAGGGGCACCTTAGGAAAAGATAGAAATATTATTTTATAATAAATTAATATTTGGTTTCTAATGGATACAAACTGATTTATTTCTAGTATAAGGAGGGGAGGGGTAAAATAAAACTCAACCAATAGGTTTTATACAGGTTTGGGTCACTCTATTAACCTTAACTTTTAGTTTTAACTCTTAGTTAATTAGTTTGACATTTACCATGTCTCTTTGTATTTTTATATTATATGGTTAATAAACATACTATAAACATCCAAGAGACCCCCAAAGTGGTTCATTAGTGATACAAATATCATTATATAAGTCATTTGGCCTAACCATAGATTTTTAGGAATATTATATCATTTTATAATGTAATATTTGTTTTAAAAACTCCTTTATGTCAATTTTGAGACTATTTAATAATTGATTTTTGTTAAAGTCTTAAAAACTTTATTAATTTGAAACAAATTAATTTAAGAAATATTAACATGTCATATTACCCAATAAAAATTTTGTATGTCATGAAAACTTTCAAATTATATTTATTTTAACATTTATAATACCAATTATTTGATTCTTTCATTAATGAAGAAAATACTGCATTATTATTTTGTCATAAATAAATTTAATTATTCAATGTATAAAAATTATAAATAAAATACGATTATGTATTAAATATTTTTATCTTTATAAAGAATATTTATAGTAAAAAATATGACATATATAACCCTATGTAAAAATTGTTTTTCTAAAAGATATATGCTTATGTCCTTTTTGTATTTACTTTAACTTAATTAATATAAAGTGTTATTATCACTTACAAGTGGATCCATGGGGTCCCAAAATCGTCCCAAAGATGGCCATGGTCAGAAATGTATCAACCAATAGGGTTAGGATACTTTTTAGGGTAATTTAATATTATTATAATATTATTATTTTACACTTATTTACCGGATTTACCCTTTAACCATGGTAAATAAAATATTTACCGAAGTAATTATTCAAAATGTATAAAAATAAAATTTACCTATTTACACAATTTAGAACTCCTTATTATAAATATGGAATCCATTTTTCTAAATTCGAAACAATGAAGTGGCTGAAATTAATTCCCGTTGTCAAAACAAAAAGTGTGTTTTTAAGAAATAATAACTATCAAAAGATTGGCACTTGCTTATGTGTAGTTGAAATGCGAAATTATGTCCAATGACCAAAATTGGATTAAATAGTAAAAATATAATCTAATTATAATTTAAAATCACTCAAATTCATAATTTATCACTGTTAATTATTTCGATTAATAAAGTTGTTTTTAATTAAAATTTATTAATTTTCACTATTCATCAAAATACGAAAGTTATCAGAAAAGTACCAAAAATTCACCCTAAGCTAATTTTGATATTCTGAATCCAAAAACAAAGTCCATTTTTAATTATAAAATTTATAAAATTTCAAAAAGTGGGTATTACTATTCATAATGGCTAGTTTGATTGGTTGTGGTGTGTTAGAGCTCGAAGTTGCGTACAACACACGCTATTGTATTATTCAAAGAGAAGCGTACCATGGAAGCTTGGGGTGCTACATGTACTACAACGTGGTTCTTGTGTCTCTGGAACAATTCTTTCTTCCACGAGGATTTGAGGAATCTTCTCCTGTACCAACTCTTTTTTACCTTAAGCCTCAACTTCATCGAATTCATTCTCTCTCACACTATCTCTTTTGGAGATGTGCTCCCTCTCAAAGAATATGGAATGTCTTTCCACTATAAATTTTTTTTCTTAGGGGTTGTATAGGTAATATCTCCTTGTTTCCTTGGGGTATCCTATACAGGTACATTTTATTCCTAGGGGTGCAAGTTTGTTACCTAAAGAGGCCTTAAATGATGAATTGCTTCCCTACACATGAAAATTAGATAACATAGATTTCATTCCACTACAGAACTCATATAGAATACTATTTATTGATTTATTTGGTACTTGGTTTAGCATGTGAAATTCTTTTTGTAATTTGTACCCCCAAAACAATAGTGGAAGACTCACATGACTCATCATTGATATCACCATGTCCAATAGGGTGAGGTTCCTCCTTTCTCTCACACAATTCCACTAGGGCGTGCAAAGAGGAGTGAGTTGGGATTGGATCCCAAACTCACGTAAGTAATCAATAAAGTCTTGATTAAGATATTTTCTACCTCAGTCTGAGTGGAGTTTCTTAATATTCTTATGAATCTGGTTATAAAATTCATTCTTGTAATCTTTGAACATATCAAAATAATCTGACTTATACCCCATTAAGTAGATATATCCATATCTACTAAAATCATCCGTAAAAGTTATGAAGTCTGCGTATCCTCCCATTTCTTTAAATGGAAATAGTCCAAACACATCAGTATGAACAAATTCAAGAAGTTATTTTTCCCTTTCAACTTTCCCACTAAATGGGGTTTTAGTCATTTTTCCTCGTAAATATGTATGACATACGCCAAGTGGTTTTAGTTCGAATGAATCTAAATATCCATCTTGATGTAACTTTTTCAAGCATTTCTCGTTTACATGACCTAGCTGGTGATGCCAAAATTTGGTGTGGTATGATTTATGTGATGTATATTTTTTATCTATTTCCATTATTGGTTTGTCTAATCAAATATGCAAAGAACATTTTATAACTGTACCCTACCAAAAGAAATGCTATCTTTGTAAAAGAAGAAACATTCATTTAGAAACTTGAAAAAAAATCCATCTGTATATAATATGGATATAGAAATAATGTGTTTAGTAACAGAAGACACATAATAACAACCCTTTAACACCAAGATCATCCCAGTTGGCAACATGAGGTGGTAGTCCTAGAGACCTACAATAGCATGTCTAGCTTCGTTGGATGCTCTCAAATCTACCTCCCCTCAGTCAATCTTCTTGAGTCTACTTGGTTCATGTATTTGGATACATATGTGAGTACCACAAGCTGTATCTAATAACCAATTTATATAAACAAATATATTTCATTCGATAAAAAATGCACCTGAAGCTTCCTATTGCTTCTTAGGCTGGGTGCAGTTTTTCTTCAAGTGGCCTTTCTTGCCACTTGAAAAACAAATAGCCTCATGTTCCCTTGCCTCCTCTTTGATCTTAATTTTCTTGGATGACTGTGAAGAATCTTTCGGCTTAAATATCTTCTCCTTCCATTTCCTATTACTCAACATAAGGGCCAATGGTTTTTCACACTTCATATCATTTTCCACTTGGCGAATGAGGATAAGAAGATCAAATAGAGGCTTCTCAGTTTTGTTCATATTAAAATTAACAAAAAAGCTAGATAATCTCTGAGGGAGTGATGTGAGAATGATATTAGTGCCTAGTTCTTCAGGGAGTTTAAACTTTAGAACCTTCATGTGCTCAATATAGCCAATGATCTTGACTACATAAGGCCTAGACGAGGCACCCCCTCTAAGATTACTCTGAAAGAGTCCCTTGGAGATCTCAAACCTTTCATATCTTTCCATCTCTTGGTAAAGACCATGGAGGTGCTTGAGTATGCTATAAGAATCCATGTTTTCATGATTCTTCATGAGATCACTAGACATTGATGATAGAATCAAACATTGAATGTCAATCACGTCATTCATATAGTTCTCATAGACCAGGAAATACTCATCACTCGCCTCTTTGGTAGGCAGATCAGGTAATGCGGACTCCAACACGTAATACTTTCATTCATATTATAGGATAAACCAAAGGAGTCTAAACCATTCCTAGAAGTTACTGCTGGTGAGGATTTTTTCTTTATCTAGAATTGATCATAAGGATAATGTTGTTTAAGATCATTTCACTTTTATTCTACAATTAAAAGAGAAAATGATTAGTACTTTCTTGATTACATTTTTATGAGAAATAATAAATTAAGTCTCCCACTATTTTATAAAATCCCAATGACCCTCACCATTGAACTCGGAATGTCTAGTTTACATGACATTACGGTGTAAAGGATCCATATTCCCCTTCACATAACACCAAAAAGTGTTGATCAAGCTATTTAAAGGTATTTAGATAGGAAAGTATTTGCTAACTGTGGGATTATAGCACCTTGATCTGTTGATTGAACTCCCCAATCCTGAAATCCTAACTTTGGATTTCCTCAACTATTGCCTCCAATATTACACCATGACTATCAAGGGCTACTCCTCTTGATGTAATATGGTTAATTCAACCTGAAACCTTTCATAAGGGATTCCTATATAAAATTATGTGTCCCAATAAGGGTTGGATAAACACATAGTTTCATTGAGTTTTTCCCTCAATTAAGTAATGGAAGGCTTGGTCTGACTTAATATTTTATTTGAAGAATTTTTATCTCTTATGCATGATTTTCTTATTATCATTATTAAGTTATTTTTAATATGAATTGAATCTTACATAAGTGATTAACCATATTTTGATAATATTTTGGCATAACCCTAGTTTATTTTAGTTCCATATTGCAAGATTGTTTAATTAATTAATGATTTGTTTGTGAAAACATATCCATAATGATAAACCATGCATCTAATAGAAATAAAATAAACCAAAGGGCATGATCATGATATTTTATAATGGTTAGTTTATCTAGAACTTGATAAACTAACCCTAACCTATGGGAGAAAAACCATGAACTTTTTTGGTTCCTGTTTACAGCTTTCCACCTGCCTACCTTTGTATCTTATAGGATTGATTAGTCTCAGCTCCAACTTGAACCACAACCACTAGCTTAGGTGTTATATCCATTACATATGACTTTTTTTTAACTCACACACAGGTGAGGGGTAAAAAGGGGTTTTACATAAAAGAAACCATGGGCATGAAGGCCTTACATATTAATAAAGAGAAGGCTCACATGACAAAAAGTTTAATTTAAATAAATAAATTAAATGAAACCATCCACATACAAAGGTCTTTGTCATGATCATGATCATCCATACATGAAATTATATTTACACATAAATAAAACTAGCATTCAATTCTTTAATCATTATTGTATAAGATAAATCACACTCAAAACAATTAATTATCGTCTTTAATAAATCAATCCTTTTATCTTAAACCCTTTCCTAAATTTCCTTGAGATTCTCATCCATCATAATTTTAAACAAATAAATTAATTTAAAATTATCTTTGAACATAACTTGTACCTTGGAGTCAACCCAATGAATTTCTATACATAACTACCCAATGAGTATAAATGAATATTACATAGATTTTAAATTAAACACATATATATAAAACACCTATCATGTGTTGTGACTCATATTTATGCTTGCATGATGGTACATGTCTCATGGGTTTGTATAATATAAAAATAAATTTTCATAAATTTTCCAAATTTGGACAGGTACACGATGTGTAGTTCCAACTACATGGCCTGTACTATTGTTCATCGTCCATCCAAATTACACACTTGGGGAACAATGTGTGAGTGTACTTCAGAAATCTTCAGAGTACATGGCATGTCCAGTGGTCCACACACCGTGTAGTTCCACATTACATGGTCTCCATATGGGAAAGCCGTGTATAGGGTACACGGTCCAACCCTAAACCAAAGGGACTACATGCCATGTCTATTAGGTGACATGTCGTGTAATCCGGAAACTGCATGCTGCCTGTTTTTGATCAACACACAGAGTCGTTAAGACTTAGAAAAACTCCAATGAAACTATTTGGTTTGGAGGACCATACCGGGTGCATTTAACCTTGAACACATGGCATGTACTACCGAATACACTCCGTGTGCTCTAGTGTTGTTCGACTAGGAACCTTTCGCACCTCCGGATGTGATCCTCTATTTTATTTTAATCAAAATTAAAAGAAAATATTTTTTCTATAAGGTGAATGAGAAACAAAAGAGGAGGAACTAATCATGAGATTCAGATTTGTAGAAAAATTAAATTGAATTGAATGAACAAAATAATTAAATTCATAAATCTTCAATAAAATATTTAAAAAAATTTAAACTATGATGTAAACCCTTTGATACCACTTGTAGGTTCTGGGCTCAGCAGAAGCACAGTTGGGATGAAACCCAACTTCAATTTTTTACAATGATCATTGATTGTTATGGGATCAATACGATGATGGACACCAATATTCGCAGAATAGAATCAAATATTTAGATAAATAAGTAAGAGGATCGAAACCTTTAGAGATAATCTTGCATATCATGTTTAAAATTAGTTTAATTAATTTCATAATGAAAATAATACCTGGATATTTGGTATTTTCTTCATTTATGATGTTGAAAATTTGGAATGACCCTTCTAGATTATCTCATTGTGGATGAGAGGATCCAAAATAGAATCCCTACATTAGTGATCCACACATGCTCTGATGGCCTCTGATAGACACAAATTGTTCTCCAGGTGATAGTGTGGAAAAGTGAGTGTCTTGTGTCAGTTATTCTTGATCGCATGTTCTTCATCCTTGAAGAATGTATCTTGTGCTTGAGAGGGGTAGGAATATGATTCATGAGAGATATTTTTTAGCTCAATGATTTTCAATTCTCCGGTCGTGCAGTTTGATACATGGCATACTAGATGTATGTGTCTATTTATTGACATGTGGCTTCAGTTACAATATTTAATTATGTAACAACAATTAAATAATTTCATAACCTTATAGAAAACCAATGATATTAATAACAATACTACGTCATTATTTATGGTTCCCCAACTTGCAGAAAATGGAATTATAAATAAAATTCCATGTTACAAAATAATAGCAGCGTTATTTTAATTTGTGACAACTAGTTAAATAATTATTTATCATCTTGCAAATAATTATTTTACAATCGGACCATCCTTGGACCACTCAAATTCCACTTCCATTTTTTGAACACCCAAATAAATAAATAAATAAATTATTATTTTAAATAAATATTTATTAAATGATGAATAAAATAATTAAATAAATATATTTTATCCAAAATCCACTGAATAAATATTTATTTAATTTATGCAATCATTTTAACTTGAATAAAATTATTCTGTTGTCTTGATAATAATATTTATTAATTAAATTCAAATATAATTTAACCGAGACCACCAGAAACACTTAGTGTATGAACCTCTATGATTATTTATCATTGGTATTAGATGGGCTTCCCTAAAGTCCAATAGTATTATCTTGCAATGGTTCAAGGAAACCAAGGGAAAGAACATAAAATCACAACAACGAAATACATATTTGAATGATCACTGTATAATATAACCCATGTTTCTCAATATATCATCAAGTAGGTTTCATGATAGTGCCATCAACCTTTGTGCTTGACAAGTCATTCTTTGACTAATTGAAATTAACTCGTCGTTTCACCATGACCATGGAATTTTGTGCGACGGTTATATTTCAATCAAAGGGATAAGATATCAACTTCCATAAATGGAAAGGAAAAATCCTTCTCTGAATTATCCATTAATAACATGCTACTTGTGACGTACGTAGTATACCCAACTTCCCACCAACTGTCTGCATAACAGTTTTTGTTAGTAAATCAAAATGCGTGAGTCATGACATGTATTAATGATTATATTAAAGTCTAAGGATAATTAAACATGCTTGCATATATAAATATCTCATGACACCAAAACATGTATAATTCTTACTGGTAGGTCTGTTCTCATAATCTATTGTCCTGGAGGTTACCAAGTGAAAACTTCATGAGAGGAAGTCTCATCTACTTACGAGTACTTTTACCTGACAGTCTTCATGCTATGTGTCCCATCATAGTATTTCATCCAACCATAGAACTATATTTAAGAATATTGTTATATCATTTCAAGGTTCTCATCATAATAGGAAACTGTCATGAACTTATCAATACAACAAATACTCTAGTACATTATTATATCATAGTCATGCAGAACAATGAACAATATGTAATATGATGTTTGATATTTAAATAAATTAAATATCCGTGTAATCAAAGTACATCTAGTTGGTTCTAGGACACCAAATCTTACACAGGTCCCAACAACTAAGGCATTATGAGTAGAATACCCTATACACGAAATCAAGCAAGCAACCTTGGTTTAAGCACTTTTCTATTAGAGGAAAAACTTATTGGGTGAGTGTTTTATTATTTACATGTATCATAAGAGTCTTACATACATCTCTACCCAGTGATACATGAATTTGAGGCAGTGCAGGTGAGTTGAATACTTGTAATATTTCAACTTTGAGTGTGCTTATATGCCAGAAAAGGGAAAATATAATGGTAATTACTTGAGCCAAAAAACATAGACCTAGGCCCTCATAGAGAGCAGTAGTGAGTTTTAGATGTTGGTTATATTTTTTTTATTTGCACATGGAGGTTCATGAATAGCACGGGAAACCAATCTTAGCATCTCTGGTAGTGACATCCTCCCTTCTAGAGTTGGTCTGGATGAGGAATTTATCTAACTCTAAAGGTCTCTTCTTGAGGGAGAGTATCATAGGAGAGAACCCACCTCATGGTTGGGTTGTTTACAAGAGTGAGACCCTACTCTTCCATGGGTGTGTTTGGGTGCCTTATGATCTATGAGAAGATTTTATATAGGAATCTCATGAATATGTTTGGGAAGTTCATCCTGGTCTTACAATGTTGTACCAATATATGTGTCATCAGTAATGGTGTCCAAGTATAAAGAAGAAGATAGAAGGTTTCATCACGAGGTGTTCCACCTATCATCAGGTGAAGGAAAAGCACCATTGAACCGCTGGACATCTAAAGCCTCTATCCATTCCTGATGGGGAATGGAACAATGTCATTATGGGTTTCATGATGGTCTTGCTGAGATCCCCTCATGGAAGTTATGAAATATCGGTGGTCATCTACAGGTTGACTAATTTTTCACACTTCCTAAAAATACAGGAAACATTTTCTATTAATGAGATAGAAAGGTATACATACACGAGATAGTGATACTTTGTGGTGTTCCTTATTCTATCATTTTGGAATGGAATTTATGTTTCACATCATAGTTATGGAAAGGGTTGTAGAAGGAACTGGGTTAATAAGTTCTCTTGAGTACATAATATCACCATCAGACCAATTGGTAGTCTGAGAAAACGATACGGGTGTTAGAGGATATGCTTAGGGGATGTATCCATGATTTTGGAGGTTCATGGAAAAAACATATCCATTTCTTGAGTTTTCATACAAAAATATCTTCTATGAAATGATTCTAATGGATCCGTATGAGGTCTAAAATTGTAAGATGTTTCGTTCACCTCTATACCGGATAGAGGCAGGTGAGGAAAATCTACTAGGTCCTAGTCCTATCCTGGAGAGATAAAGGAATGTATAGCTAATTTAGAAGATTTTGACTATATATTAGTCAATCTAGAAGTCTTATACCAATCCTTTTCATAGACCTCTAGATTTAAAGGTTGGAAAACAAGTCTTTCTATGTGTATCGCCTTTATTGGTTCATAGATGAATTTAGAGACATGGAATTTTATCAATTTGTTATGTTGGACCTTTTGAGATAGTGGATAGAGTTGTTTTGATAGACTATCAGTTGGTATTACCTTATAGTTACAATTCCATGAATGAAGTTGTCCACGTATCATAGCTTCAATGACATCATGATGGCCCATCTAATTATTTTGACCCTAAGGATATTGAGATGAATGTTTATGTTTCCTTTGAGGAGAATCCAATATGTATTTTTGATCGGATCATGAAGGATATCTGATGTAGTTTAGTTACTCTTGTTAGGGTGTTATCACATAAAAAACACGTTCATGATGAGTCATGGGAGTAGGAAGCCAATGTAAATGCATACTAGTAAGAAACATTCCTAGATGATTTATTTCCACCCTCAAAAGGGAAACTCAAGGATGAGTTATCTTAAGGAGGAGACGCTATAACATATCAACTTTTCTATAATGTACAGAATGTTAGTTTTGGGTTTAAAATTTTCATTTTTTACTTAATAATGATTTCTAATGAAGTCAAGGATCTCTCAGGGGTGACTAGGGCTTGTTCGGATCCCATATCCTTGAAGATTGAAAAGAAAGATTGGGGCACAAGATTAGTAGAAACCATGCTACCCAGGACACATAGTTTCCCTAACCATGAAGATTGATTTAGTGGGGATGTTGGGGCTGTAAGGTTTGTCTGTAATTGTGAGACCCTAGGCATACAATCGTTCTATGATGCATTCCACTTGGATATAGGTTATTCACACAGTTGGAAGACAATTTGGAAATCCTTGCATCCAAACTATGTTCCCTTGTATGTGTGAGTAAAATTCCTATTTTACCCTTAATGAACCTAATATCCAAACCCTTCTTCTTCATCCCTTTTTCTCTAGCGAGTATCTCCTCCTCTCGCATGTACAAACCCTCTCATACTCTTCCATAGGGTTCTTGAAATTCCATTCATTCTTCATCCATATCATTTTCCATTACACGTACCATAAAGCTTGAGGTAATCTCTACGATCCTCTCCCTTCTATTTCTCTATTGTTCCATCCTCGATTGTTCTACTTAGTTGCAACTGATGTTTCCCTTTTTTCTAGTTGTTGGATGATTTATTCTATTTTTCTAATTCTATCTTGATTTAAGTGTCAAAAAATGGACAAGTGGATCATTACTACACTAAGTTAGGTGGTAAATCTTCTTTCCTAGATTTTTGTTTCATTATATATGGTGTTCTATTTTTCTATGCATTAAAACCATCTGGTTCCACCTCTAATATATTAAATATATTAATATAAATATTTCCTCATGTCGTTTATGGCCTTAGCTTATGGTGAAACCCATACTTGTGGAGTTATCCTTGTTGGAATCCACCCCTTTGGGTGTGCCCCCTTTAACAACCTAATTTTCCATTCATTATGTTGTTAACCACTATGTGTTGGTGTGTTTCAAATTTGATAAATTCCTAATGTCTATAAATTTAAATGGGATGAATTGTGGGACATGAGTTAGGACCTTGAGCTATATGTATTATTATTAATTTTTCATCATTATGCGTTATGAATTTTTCTCATGTATTATTCCTTATCATTCATGTCACATTGCTTATTCTTATTCCTCTCTACCTATTAATTATTCCATGTGCCTTGGGCCTATTCCTCATACTTCATTGTTTACACTTATTGTTTGTGTTTGATGTTGTGTTCCATATAATATATGCTCATAACATAGTTCCATGTGCTTATTGTTTTATGAAATAGTTGATTATATTGAATAAAATGTTTTGGATAGATTTCTTAGTTGGTTGTACATTTCATGCCTTATTTTTGTGACTTGTTGTTGTAAATGCTATACCTTATACACTTATGCATTGGGAGAGAACACAAGTCCCGAATTAAGAACACCATGGATTGACTCACCGTTCTTAGCTTGGATTTCTGTGGACAAGCTCGTTGGGAGGTTTAATTATACTCTTGGGTGATACTGTTTCCCCAGGGAGAAACCATCAATTGCCTCATTGGAATTATGGATACACCATGGCTTTGGTGATACTCAGTTCTTATGTTAGATACTTAGTACGAACTCAGAGTTTTCCATGCCATGAGTTATTTGAGGGAAACCATTATGGGTTTGCTCAGATGGAATCAATGTTATTGTTTATATCATAGGCTCCTACAATGACCCTCATGATTCCATATTGATTTCTTTATATATTCTTAGGATGCCTCGTTGGATTTGATGGATTTACATGCTTGTTTTATATGTGATACATCTTTATTTAATTATAAGCATTATTTATTGGAATTCTAGGGACATGACTACCAAGAAAAATCACATGATTAGGGTTGGTCCATACTTGTTATGTAATTCATGATGCCCCATGTTTATATACCTTATTACTTGTACATGAACCCTTGGTTTATACATCTGGATTAGGCCAAAGCAGGTGGTATTAGTCGGATGCCCATTTAGAAACTTGGACCAATGTATTTATTTATTTCCTTACATTTCTCATTTATGGAACACTATTATTTTTTATATTGCCTGAAATGGATTGATCTAGAAATCATTGGTGGTGGCCTACTAATATTGTATCTCACACTCTGCTTGGGATTCCATTGGTACCCAATAAAACTTTATGATTATAGGTATAAAAAAAGGGAATCCGCAATCATCCGATGTTTGATTTACATCATCAGGACGAATTATAGCGGAAGAGTACTGAGCCTATGTTCACGATTCTTGTAGTATATGTTTTTGGTATTTATGGTATTTTTGTTTAGCATATAGTATGTTCCAGTATCCCCTCCTCCCTATATATTATTATTTTTTGTAGCATCATGATCATCATCATAATTGATATCTATTCAGTTTAGATTCTTCCAGTAATTTATTAATCTTTCTTGATCTATTTTTATTATTATACTAGTTCTTATTTATGATTCTAGAATTTATTATCTATTGATTCCTTCCATGATCACTATGATCAATGAGTGAATACTCTCCCCATAGACACACCCTAGGCCCTCCCTGCTATTTAATATCCTTTGGCATTTGAGGAGGGGCAGTTGATGTCTTTTAGACACCATATATAGGAACCATCAAGTAGATCCCAGGGAGGGATGCTATAGAGGTGGCTTAGTATGTATTAATAAAGTTGTCTCTTAATACAATTAAATAAATTTCATATTTATGTTTTCTTTAAGTACTTCATGTATTGTGTTCCAAGTTTCTAAGACACTAAACCTCAAAAGATTCTCAGTGATTTTGTTTTCAAAATACTATGTAATGTAGTTATGTTAAAATTAATTTATAAAAAATGTGGGTCACTATACTTGAGGTGGGAATTTTTATTGTGATTGGGACAAGCCTAGTGTATGTGACTTATGAATAGAATTGGTTAAAATGGATGTGGTTGGTTACTGCTAAGAATATACAACATTATTATACTAACAGGAGGTGATGAACATTGGAGTTCACTATGCATAGTAGGGTATCTTATGAGTCTCACCTCAATTAGGGAAATGAGGTTTTAGTAATAGGGTAATATATAACAGTAATTTTTTAGTCTATTGAATATTATAAAATGAATCTAGATGGTGGCATAATGGTTGGTTCTTCCTCAGTGACATCAATGTATGCATGATTATTTTCATGTGTTACGGCAACCGAAGTATGAGTCAAACCCAAATAATGTGATTTATAGTGATTGAATTAAGTTTTATGTAGATTAATCATTTTAGGAACATCTTTTTTGGTGGATTGAAGTGAGAATGTGTTATACAGAAAGATATTTCTTCTTATTCGGGTTTTTTTGTAGACCCAACAGATCTAGGAAGAGACTTGGGAATGAGAGTCTGATATCTAAACCGAGTGGATAGAGTTTCTTTGAAGATAAACCAAGATATGATTATATAGGTTGAGATATAACACCCTGAAATTTTATGATATATTTCTATTTAAATAAATGTAATATATTTGATAGTTTTTTTACATGAAACACCGAGTTTAAATAAACTTTGATATATGATTAAAATATTATTATCTAATGATACAATTATCACCAAACCAATAGATTTTAGACTATAAATAAAAATTAATAATTTTTTAATTTTTTATATATGTATAAAATTAATTATTTTCTTATCAATTATTTAGAAATAAGAATAAAATAATTTGAAGGTAAATAGAGATAGTAATCGGAAAAATAGTTTTTATGTACAAAATGTGTATTTATATTGCTAAATTAGATTAAAATATATTTATGAATGATTTAAATGAAATTTATAGATTATATATTGAATAAAAGGTTAAAAAATTCAATTAATATTTTTTACTAGGTAAAAAATAATAATAAATACAATTTTATGATTAAAAATGCACTTTTTTTAAAAATTATTTTCATTGCATTTTGCGCACTTATTTTAAAATTATTTTCTACCAATTATAAATATTTAATCATGTAAAATGGTTTAATTATATTTAATCATATCTATTAATTAAAATTAATAAGATTAACTTAATTTTTGTTCATAATGAATAGTCAAAGTAGTAAAATTTTGTTACCATGTTTAGGGATAACAAAGGTTTATAAAGGGGTTAACGTAAGATATTCCATTTAAAATATAAATAAACACTTAATTTAATTTGATTAGTTGATTTTATTTAGACCTCATCCTTATTATATTTGAATATTTTTAATTTTAGTGAAACTTTACGTGATTAATATATTAATACATTAAAATATTATGAAAAATTCCAACTGTGTCCTCTCCCTCCCATATAAATGGATACCACATATCATCTATTACTCACAATTCATAAGACTTTATCTCATCAAATACCCATCCTAATACCTTTATGAATACACCCCATGTACTATGGGACCTGTTTTGATCATAATTCTATCCTTTCATGTTTTTAGGTGTAAGCCAAAGGAGGTTTCTCAATGAAGTGTTACAATTCTAAACTGAGTACTTTCAATTTTATATCTTATTTGACCTCCTATAAATATTTGGTATACATTCTAAAATAATTTCTTTTGTATATTCACTATATTTTATTATTATTAAGATTATGTATAAACAATTTTCTAGCTTCTTTTCATCAAATGAGAAATAAAAGTATCACTCATTCATATGTGTGGACTACCGCCTCTACATAATGATATGATTCATTTTTAATCACAATAATTAATGTGTTATTATTAATAAATATTTAATTTTTATATATTATATTTATCATATAATTATTATTCTATAATTATAATATCATATCTACCCTTTTACCTTTCTATTTTTTGGAAAACGATAACATCGCTTGTGCGTACCTATGAAATTCCACTTCCACTTCCACGAAGCGATGTGATTTGTTTTTATTTTTTGATTTACATAGACAATAATAAGAATAGATTTAATGAATATATATATATATATATATGATATTTATGATTTAAAAATTATTATGTAAATATGAATTTATATTTAACATTATTTTCTTCCAACCATCGAATGGTTAAAACAACACTTACGCGTATCTGTGGACTATTATCTCCATAATGTTATGTAATTAATTTTTCATCATCTATTAATATGAATAATTATAAAATTATATATGATGAATAAATATGATACTTATGGAATTATTAATATTCATGATATGATGAATCCAGGGCCATGCTTTAATTATGATAATCATCAAACTAAAAAATTCATGGAAAACAGACCAATTTTCACCCAAATGATTATTTTAATTAAAAAATTATTAATAGAAGTTTAATTAGGAATTATAATTAAATTATTAGTGGAATGATAAAAAATATGTTATATATGAATATGATTTTATAATATATTTATAATAAATCAATATTTATTATATTGGATCTTTGAATGCGTATGAAGTGAGATGGGACTTGAGGTAAGTGGTTTAAGTTACCATCACATTTCATTTAGGGTATATCTATATTGAATTTCCATTAAGGAAAATTATATGTACCTTATCATTTAAACCACATATATTATCTTATTCTCTAATTATTATAATATTATTTATTTTTTAATACCATTTCCCTGTCTTTGGTACTTAAAATGACTGAGAAACTGTTTTTTTAAAGAAAATATTACATTAATTATTCATTGGTTGATGAAATCTTATTCCATGTCAATAATATTAATTTTTTAATGAATGTTATTTCCTATACATGAATTTTATTTAATGGTGTCATTTTCACTGCATTTTACATTATTTATAATTTTTTGAAAATTAATGTTTTTAAAGATACATTTTCCAAACAAGATGTTGTCGACTTTTTGAAAAAGTTTGAAAGGAATGTTTTCTTTTAATACATATCGAATGAATGGATTTTAAAACCACCATGACTATTCTTTTATTTAACTTTATTTAAAAGTTTACCTATTTATTTTCAAAGAAAATTATTTTCTCAATATTATGGGAATTAGTTGTTAAAAGTTCATTAAAATAAAATTATATTTTATCATATTTTCAAAGTAAGGTTTGAATTATCTTTAAAAGTTATTTTTAATTTACATAAATATAACTTAAGGATTATTATGATTAAATTGGGATATAATATTATAATACCACCCAATTTAATTCTTTGGGTGACTTTTGATGATAATTATTTAATGATGATTCTCTAAAACCTATTTCCTTGCCTTTAGATAATTAAAATAAGGTGAAACATTTATGAAACCTATTTATTTTTCATGGGTTATTATTTGATGACAAAATTAAATGTTTATAAAATATTTTTCCTTTTAAAGGTTTATGATATTATGATATGGTTAATGTTTTGTGATATTGTGGAACACATATGTATGGTTTTCATTTTGTGATGGTTGGGCCAAGAATTATATACTCATTCAATGTATTAATTAATGCTAATGAATTTGAAAAACAACTAAGATATGATATAGTTAATAAAATCCTAACAAATGATAGATTAACTTATAAGATATGATTGAGTAAAATATTAAGGAGTTACTCTTCAGAGAATATTTTAAATGACTGGGTATACTTTGTCAATAATGATATTCTTGGGAGTGAACCTTGAATATGGAGTTATTTTCTATGCTTATGTGTATGCAAAAATGTTTTGTCTAATGATTATGATTTATTCTCATGGCTCAGGATTGATTATTGATGATTCTAAACACTTATGACCTATGTATTTTGTTATAAAAAATTTATATTCCATGATTTATAATTAATTATCTTTGAATTATTTTGTATTACTATTGTATGTTATGATCATGTTATTATACCCGTATGATTATATTATTCTCAGTTATGATCATCGATTGATATCACTTATGTTTACCCTTACTGAGAATCTGATCTCACCCTATCTTATGTTTCCTTTCCCCAACTTATGAAGAATGGTTTTAAGTAGGGAATGCCTGATAAGTTTAATATGTATGAATAATTTTATGAGAGATATTAAGGATATTTTAGGAAACATTTTGATTTTGTATCTAATCTCTAAACACTCTAACACTTTATGTTTCTGTGTTGTATATTGTTAGAATATGTCTTGGATATTTATCCAAGACAATGTAATATATAAGTATGTAATTCTCAGGTCACCTCAGTTGGTATCTAATATAATTTTACTTATTTTTGGAGATTATAATTAGAAATTTTTTTTAAAAACCTTGGGTATAAGTCTATGTATAGAATAAATTATGAATCTTTGTTAAAGTAGATATTGTGTATAATTCCTAGAAAATACATCCTTATATAGTTATTGAAAAGTAGATGTAGGTGTGGCATAAATGAAACTAGGGGTGAAAAATATTAAATGTTTTAATAGGTTATTAATTATATATTAATTGGTGTATGATATGTGGGCTTAAGTCTGCATAGCTGGTAAGACACTATCAGGGGATATACTTGGGTTAATTCAAATTTACATTATAAACTATTATAAAATATTTGAGTAGATTATGGCCATGAATGACCTAGGTTAAACCTAAGATCTAATAGATTTAAAATACAGTTTCATTATTTATACATCCTTTGAATAATGATTCATGATTAAATTATTACACAATATGATTATTGTTTCTCAAAACAAGTTTTTTTGTTTTATTCAATAGATTAACCTAGGAGGAACCGTGTTAATGCTAAATTTGAAGAGAAATGAAATGATGTTCACACAAGTAAACAAATGATATTATAGCTAGGATAAAAAATATTATGGATATCCTAACCCAACTCTCTCAATCTTTGAATGTTAAAATAAATTATATTGATATTAAAAATGTATAGAGTAAGTAAAAAATCACTATTGACTTTTTATACAATAACATTCACCTTCATTTAGTTGTTCCTATAATCCAATTATTACTTAGCAATGGATCAGTACCACTTAAAATTTATTTTCCATTCTATAGTGATTAGAATATGAAAAATTTATACTAATAGTATATCATTTTAAAGGTTAAGTGGATTAATTATAGAATTTTATCAAGAATATGAGGTATGGGGATGAAATTGAATTAATGACATGGGAATATTTTATGAAGGTATTTTTTAGTAAATATTTCCCATAAAATATTTTCGTGAAAATATAATGGTATTTCCTAGAACTAAAATAATAATATAACAAATCCATTAGTACATTTATGGTAAATGTTATCATATTTTCAAGGTACACTTTCAGTTTTATCATTGATCCTAAAAGAAAAGGTGACTGATTCATTAGTGCTTGAGATTGGGTCTCTAAAAGTCATTGAATATCACTGAATTTGATAGATATGAATAAATCATTATATGTTCTCTCAATATATAAATTCAAATCAGATAATCCTATTATTATCTGGTTTCTGGGGATAAAAAGAGAAATACGTAATTTCAAAGAAATGATAGTAATAAAACTCATGGAGGAAAGAATATTTATCTTCGGTTTTGTAACAGGTGTTGGTGAAAGTATGAAGGAAATTTACTTATGAGTTTTGGTAAATTTTTTATGTTTGTAAAATATGTACATCAAGGAATATAATATTGAAGTTATGTGAAGATACTTGTCAATGAAAGGAATGGTGAAAAAAATCAACTGAATGTGCCACCCAAAATCTAGTGATATAATTGTAAAGAGTATGCACATTATTGTTATTAGTGAAAACATATAAGGGTTAATGGGGTTAATCATTGTCAGCAACCTCTAAAAACAAGTTACAAAGGGAAAGATCATTTGATCACAACTATTAAAGAGTGTTATGAGAATGAAGTGTTGAAACGTATACTTACCATCCACTCTAGAACTAAAAATGTTTTATTTAATTTTGGATCTACCCACTCTTTTATTTCAAAATAATTTTCTAAGGAAATCACATCACCACATCAATGATTATATGTTAAGTTGTAAATAAATAATCTTAATGGTATAATGATCACATATCAAGTCTATATCGCATATCCGATAGAAGTTTGTGTGAATATACATCATGAAAATCTTATGATCCTCCCTCTAGTTGAATTTTATTTGATTTTGGGAATAGATGTTTTCTCTCTATATAGTTCCCATATCAATTTATGAGTTAGGGAAATCACATTTGATATTTTGAACTAACCTATGACCATATTTTGGTGTGAGAATGAATATGAAATTCCAATAGTAATTACTTCCATTATAGGGGTCTCAATACCTATTACCGAGGGATATTTATATCAAATGGCCTTGGAGAAACTAAAAATAAAAGATATGCCTATTGTTTGAGATAATATTGATGTATTTCATGAGGAATTTCCTAGTCTTCCCCCAAATCATGATGTAATGTTTTCAATATAAATCTTACATGGAACAACAATTATTTTAAAGATTCTATATAGATTGGACTTGAATGATTTGAAGGAATTAAAGAAGAAACTATAGGAGAATATTGATAAAAGATTCATATGCAATAGAGAATCACCATGGGGTGAACCTATTATTGTTTAAGAAGAAATATGGATCAATGAATCTTTCAATTCATTAACAAAAACATACAAAGATCTCTATCAATGACAAGTGTTCACTATCATGTATCGATAATCTGTTTGATCAATTATGTGGTGATAAATATTTTTACAAGATTTATCTTTGATCTTCATATCATCAGTTTTGATTCAAAAGGGGGATATATATAATACAATATTCTGTATGAGGTATGGTCATTAGGATTTAATAGTGATTCCATTTGAACTTTCCAATGCTCCTCTTATATTCATAGATTTAATGAATAGAATATTTAGAGATTAATTTGTTTAGTATTTGGTAGTATGTATAGATGAAATTGTTATATATTTGAAGAGTAAGGATGATCATGATGAAAATTTAAGAATTTTATTGAATACCTAAAGGAAGAATAAGTTGTACAATAAATTTACCAATTTTTATTTTTTCATTATAATGTTTTATTCTTGGGACATATATTCTTAAGTAAGGGTATATCAGTGGATCCTTAAAAGATAGAAATTTGTAACCAATAGCCTAGAACAACCATGATAACCTAGATCAATAATTGCTTTGGTTGGAAAAAGACTATCAGCACTTTATGAGTGATTTTTCATGTCTATATAATCTCATAACTAATTTGGATTGGAATGGAGCGAAGTTCCTTTAGATAATTAAATGTGAGGAAAATTTCAATGAGATGAAAAGAATGTTGGTTAGCGCAACTGTTCTTACACTACCCTATAGTGGATAATGGATGGTGATATTTTGTGATACATTGAAGAAGGGACTAGGATGATTCCTCATAAATAATGATATGGTGATAGTTTATGCCTCACAAAAATTGAAGATTCATGAGAAAACATATCTGACTCATGATTTGGTGATGGAAATAGTAATTTTTTCACTAAAAATATAGAGGAATTATATTTATGGTAAATTGTGTGATATATATACTAATCATAAAATCCCGATGTACATATTCATATAAAAAGAGTTGAATATATTATAAAGGATATGGTTTTAGTTGATTAAATATTATGGCTACACTATACACTACCATCCTTGAAAGGTGAAAAAGGTGGCTAATTCTCTAAGTTAGAAAGACCATGCTAGTTTTTACATGATGAGTATTGAAAGATATCCAATATTTATATATTTAAAGAAGAAGGATATATAAGTCATGATGAAAGGGGACATAACATATCTCCCTCATATTAATGTCCAATCATCCATCCATGTGTGGATTAAAGAGGTGAAAAAGGTGGATATGGAACTGAATAATAAGGTGAGAAATGTTCTTGAGTTCAACCATGACTATGATGGAATGATATGGTTTAGATAATGAGTATTTTCCCATTAATACTAGGAATTTTGTATCTCTTGGTTGAATCTCATAGTTCAGCATTCCCTATTCATCATAAATATATGAATATGTATAAATATCTAAAATAAAATTTGTTTTAGGATAACATAAAAATTGATATTTAAGAATATATATATCGATTCTTGAGATTCTATCAAGTTAAGGTTGAGTGATAGAAATCTAATGAGATGTCACAACAATTACCAGTACTAGAATGGAAATGGGAAAACATTACTATGGATTTCAACATCAGACTCCCCAAAACATATAAAAATGTTGATTATATTTTTGTTATAGTTGATTGACTTATGAAATTAGTGAATTTAATTTTCATCAGGTAATATTAGTATCTTGATTGGATTGATTTGATATAAATTGAGAAAGCATTAAATTTTCATTGAGTTCTAAGTTATGTTGTATCTGATTGGGATCTCAATCATTCCTTGAAGTTCTAGAGAAGCCTTCAGTGGGCTCTGGATATAGAGTCTATCTTCATTAATGCATATCTTCCTCAAAAAGATGGTATGACTATGAGGATCATTAAAAATTTAGAATACATATTGAGATCTTACTCTATGTATTTTAAAGGTTCTTGATACCAACTTTTTTTTGTGTATAATTCTCTAACAACAATACCATTCACTAAAGTATACATATGTATCCTTATGAAGCCCTCTATGATATGAAGTGTAGATATAGATCATACTGAGATGAAGTAAGACAATGAAATCAGTTGGTACTTAATCTATGTAATGGAATGGAAGATAAAGTTAGAGATATTCAACAATGTATCAGGGAATCTTAAAGTTGACATAAATGTTATGCAAGTAATCATCAGTGAGATATTGAGATGAAAGTTATTGACAAGGCATTCCAATGAATATATCCTTAGAATAAGGTTTTTTTATTTTGAAATATGGAAAAGGTAATCCCAATATATATCAAAGCATTCTAAATTCATGATTATATCAAGATGGTTTCTTATCACTTAGTGCTTCTACCAAGTATCTCTAAAGTTCACAATGTGTTCTATGTATCTCCTTTAAGAAAGTATATATCTTATCCTCCACATGTAATGAACTCAGAGGTCATACGAATAGAGAGTTACATCTATTATTGGGAAAAAATATTAGTGATTTAATAAATGAATTTCTATCAAACAAAACTACCCACATGGTGAAAGATTTCTGGTGAAATTATAAATTTGATGAAGTTGTACGGGGACCTAAAGATGTTATGAGGAAAAAGTATACTTAGTTGTTTATATCAGAGTGAGGAAATTTCAAGGGAAAAATTATTTTAAGTGGGTAGAATATATAAAAAAAAGATTATATGATATATATCTCTTTAAATAAATTTAATTTATTTGATAGATTTCTTTACACAAAACACCAATTTTAAACAAACTGGGATATACTATTGAAATATTATTTTTATGTGATAGTTATCGCCTAGCCATTGGATTAGTGGGTATAAATAAAACTAGATAAATTATGAAATAATATATTTTATATATTTATAAAGTTAATTAATTTATTATTATTTGGTTAGAAATTGAAGTAATAACCTTTGAAGGTAAATATAGATGCATTTTTAATAATAGTTTTTATGCTAAAAATGTGTTTTTATTATAATAAATTAGGTTAATTTTTATTTATTAATTATACTTTCCCTTAAAGTGGATTAATAAAAATTTATATTTGGATGGATTATATTTATAAATGATTTTAATGAAATTTATAGATTATATACTCAATAATTTTTTTAACATTGATCTTATATTTTTTATTAGTCATAGAATAATAATAAATCAAGTTTTATGCTTAAAATTTCATTTTTCTAAATACAAATTTCATTATGATTTGAATGATTATTTAAAAATGAAATTATATAAATTATAGAAATTAAATCTTATAAAATGTATTAAATATTTTCAATAATAATAATTAATATAATTTAACAGTTCTATCTTAATATTTTGTCACAATAAATAGTAAAATTTTTAAAATTCTGTTACAGCGGTTTGGTTTGAAGAGGTTTAATGGGGGGGGGGGGGGTTAACTTAAGATACATGAATTAAATTATCACAAAAATTGATTTAATTTTACATTTTGATGGAATTTATAACATATAATTCTTATATTTTATTTTATTTTATTTTTTAGTAACTTTATTTGAGTATGATATTAATATACATTAATGTTTTGAAAAACTCAATGGGTGTCCTCTCCCTCCCTTATAAAAGGATACCACCAATCTTATATTACTAAAACTTACTAGGCCCTCAATATTGGACAATAAATAAAATAATATATTTTTAAAAGCCATCCACATGTCATATCTTCCCTTTTTTTATCATAGTACCATCATTTCAAGGCTTTAGGTGCAAGCCAAAGGAAGTCTCTCAATGAAGATGTATAAATCCTAACCGAGTAATTTTAATTTCCTTTCTTCTTATTAATTCTTATAAATATATGGTATTCGTTATAAAATAAGTAATTAATTATATTTAATTTAATTAATTGTTATTATGATGGTGGATTAACTGTTTTCCACCACCTTTTCATCATATAAGAAATAAAAGTACCGCTCATGCATACATGTTGACTACCACATCTACGTAGAGATATGGTTCATTTTCCATCACCATAATTCATTGATATTTATTATGATGTAATTAATGTTTATATATTATATTTATGACATAATTATTAATATTTAATTGTAATATATTATCTACGTTTTTACCTTTCAATCTATTGGAAAAGGTTAATGTCTCTCATGCGTACGTGTGGACTATCACCTTCCAAAATTCATTTGATTTGTTTGGAATTTATATTTTATATGTTTTTTAATAAGGATAAATTTAATTAATATATATATAATATGATAATGATTTTTTGAAGCTGAATTATTTTTAACATTTCGTTCATTCCATCCATCAAAAAGTGGAAGCATCACTCGTGAGTACAAAGAGACTACTATCTCCACAAAGTGGTGTAATTCATTTTGCATCACAAATTTATATAAATAATTATACAATTGTATAAAATTAAAATATATTATAATTATTCCCTAATAAAGATTCAATATAGGACGAAACTATGAAAATGGTACATGTTCTAGAACCATCAAACATAAACATGCATAGAAAACAAACCAATTTCAACATGAATGTTCATTTAAATGAAGAAATTTTTAATAAATGGGTAATTGGAAATGATAAAGGAATTAATTTTAAGTTATGTATAAATATGGTTCTACATTAAATATATAATAAATATATAATAAATATATATTTATTATACATTATATTTGAATGCGTAAGAAGAAAGACGAGACTTGAGGTAAGGGATTTAAATTAAATGACATCTTTACGAGATTGACAATGCTAAATTTCAATTTTGGGAAGTTATATGGATTTATAATTTAAACACTATTTATATTCTTCTAATTTGGAAATTTTTTATGTATTATTATAGTTTTTCTCTCTTGGATACTTCAAATTATTGATAAATTGTTTTTAAAGAAAATGCGACCTTATTTCCTCTATGGTCGATGAAAATTTTCTTCTATGCACATAATCTTCACTTTTTTTTATTAAATTCATTGAATATAAATGAAATGTTTTAAAAATGATCATTTTCACTAACATTGGATTTATTTACCAAGATGTAAAATTTATTTTTAATGAAATGTTTTCTGAATAAGTCATTTCTGACATCTTATAAATGCTTGAAATGAATGTTTTGTTTTAACATAAATAGAATGAATAGATTTTCCTAATATCATGAATACTATTTTATTTAATATTCTTTTATAATTTTCCTTGGTTATTTTTGTAGAGAATTATTTTTTCAATATTCTGGGAATTTGTATTTAAATTTTTATCAAAATAAAATGATATTTCATCATGTTTTGAAAGAATGGTTTAAATAATATTTTAAAGGTAGTTTTACTTTATATAAAAATAATTTAAGGATTTTTATGATTAACTAGGGATATGATCTTATGTAATCATCCACTTTCTTTCTATATATGGATTATAATGAATAAGATTTAAGAATGATTATATGAAACCTGTTTCTTTCCCACGGGTTATTTAAGATATGCTGAAACATTTATGAAACCTATTTCTTTTCTATGGGTTATGTTATGATGAAATGATGGTTTTTGTATAAAAATGATTTAATTTACATGGGCTATGTATTTATGACATGATAAATGTTTTGTGATATTTTGTAACACATATGTATGGTTTTTATTATGTGATGAGTGGTCTGGGAATTATAGAGCCTTCTAACACACTAGGCAATGAAGACGGAGTTAAAACCTCTTAAGTGATGATGATGTTTATAAAATAATAAGAAATGATAGAATTAATAAAATCATAAGAGATGAAGAAGTTAACTAGAGGGATGTTAATCCTATAAAAATATTGAAAATGATATGGTAGGAATTTCTATTTGGGAACTTTTTCCACAATGTTAGTTTTGGGAGTGAACCGTGACTAAGTGATTTTATTTACTTATGTATGTTACATAAAATTATTTAATATGCTTAGGATATGTTAGTATGTTTAATTATTAATAATTCATGATTAAACACACTTAATTCTTATGTATGTTTTTATAAAAAATTCTTATTCCACAATTTTTGGCTAATTATCTTTCATTGATTGGGCATGATTATTGTAAGTTATGATCATGTTCACATTAACTTATTATTATCTTATGATATCACTTATGATCATTGATTAATACGTATTATGTTTACTATTATTGAGTATTTGAGCTCACCCTTTCTTATGTTTCCTTTCCCCAAGTTATGAATAATGGATTTATGTAGGGCATGCATAAGAAGTGTACTATGTGAGAATAATTTTGTGGGTTATGTTGAAGATTTTCATGAAATTAGATGATTACATATATAGTATCCAAATTCTCTAAACCTTTATAGTTCTGAATCATGTATATTTATGAGATTTATTGAATATTCATCTATGATTATGTCATATATATTTTTGAAATTCTTTGGTCACATCACGAGAAGTCCTTATATGGGATCTTTTAACACCCCTTGGATTTCATGTGAGTTACAACTTATCTTTATCTCAAACATGTGTATTAAAATTATCTTAGGCTGTTCAGGGTGAAAATATTCCTTCAGTGTGGGTTTGAGGAGAACATGCTGGATCTGCAGTTGAGAGGATTCTGTAAGCATTTAGTCATGGTGTGAAGGCATGCTTGAGGGTGTGAATAGTTGGGATAGAACCCTAGGGGGTTCTTCCAGAAGAGGTTTATAGAATGAACCATAAATTCATTCCATGAAATAGCTAAGAATTTTTTATAGGGGAAACCAAGTAATTACCCTCTAAACCTTTCTTTAATATTTATATTTACCTACCCGGAATTAGTTACGGGATTTTTCAGCATTGGGGAATCTCCATGAAGGATTTGGATCTCTCTTACACCTCCCTTAATCATTTTAATTCCCTTTCATTCTAGTTATCTTATTCAGTAAATATGACACCTTTATACCCTTTAATCCTTATTTCCTTTGGGTTCCCCTCATTTCCACTTTCATATATCCCTAATGTAATAATTAGGGGCTTAAATTAGGCATTTAGCATTACAGGACTATTCAGGTGGTGATTAAGGATGTTTCAGCTTTTCCTTTCCAAAGGTAATATTTCCCTAAACATTATATGGAATTTTTATAAATTATTATGACTCATTTTTCTTTAAGGTTCATGTTTAGTTGGGTGATACTTCATACTATAATATTTAAGTAACTAGTTCAGTTTGTATTGATGTAGTGAACCCTTTATAAGGGGTGAAAAGAGTTTTTGGATTATTTTTGGTGGTTTCATGACTTGTTATGTGGCTTATTTAGGGGTTTTCCACTAGGGTAAAGAGAATTTTCAGGATCTATTTGGGTATATATAGGGCTAGTATGACTGGGATTATACAAACCTAAATCTATACAAGTTATGAATTTTTGTTGAAATTTTAATTTTTTGGTTCGGGATGCTAGTGAGGGGTAAAATGGTTAATTTATTTTTTCATATGATCTCAAAGATATTTCTTGAACACTCCATTAGTCTTGTAATAGGGTATTGAACCTAATATATGAGTTTGGTTGGAATCTGTGCTATTTAATTTTTCAAAAAATATTTAATATTTAATTAATTAAATATTAATTATTCGCAGGTATTCGTTTGGTAATATATTTTGGATGGATAATTGGATTGAGACACTAACATTATGGTTGAGTTTAGAATGAGAGTTTTTTAATATATGAGGCAAAACCTCATTTCAGGCACCAGGATCCATTTTTTTCATTTTTGTTTTTCTTATTTATTTAATTTTTTTGTTTTTTCTCCTCTCAACCCCTATATTCTCAGAGATTCCCACCTTCTTGGGTCACCTGTGTCACGTGGAAAAGATAGATATATAGGAATATGGAGATAGAGGAATATAGAGAGGAATGTGATTTCATGTAGCTCGGACTATACCATATCATCGTGTGGAAACCACAAAGCATGAATTCTGGTAATGTATAATCAATTTTCACCCATAGATTGTACTTATATTTTTTCCCATAAATATTCATATATTCATAGTTATTAATTTTAAAAGACCAATTTTGACTGATGGGGACCCCGTGGGAATTGATTTGTAACTATTTTAGGGAAAAAAGGGGTTTGATAAGGATCTTAGGGGTTTACCATTTGGAAAACCTGATCAAACAAGATGTAGTTTCAATAAAACATGCCACATTTTCTTATTGTTCATGGAAGATTAAGATTTTGGGAATACATTCCACGAATTCCAAGCACATGTTATTTGGTGAGATTTTGAGTGTGTAGTTGAGTAGTCGTCCAGACACCCCATGTGGTGGGGGGGCATGGTAATGTAGTAATAGATTCCCAAACTCTAGGTGTTACTAGAATGTACAAAAGTACATGATGAGTCAGGAACATGGCTAGAGATTGTGTGTGGTTCATTACCTGGGTCCCTTGTGAGGTACACAACATATGGGCTTGGTACACGCTATGTATTTGATGAAGGATATTCCATGTTGGGTTATGTACACGGTCATGTTAATGATTTTGGAGTGCACACCATATACTCAGGGTACACACAGTGAACTTTTCCATTTTTACCACTTTGATGGGTTTGAGTTATTTTCCACCTCAGAGCTATAATTCTACCTAAGAGGAGTCATTTCTATGTGTTTTCCCATGTAGGGTGAAATAGTTAGATCCTCTTAGTAATTTGAGGTATTTTAAAATATTATTGAAGGATAGTGAGTTATAATAGAGAGGCCCTTAATAAAAATAATGAATATATATTGATCTAGATGGAGATGTGAATTGAGGCCAGAGTGATGTTTGTAAGAATAAGTAATGGAATGGTAGGAGAGAGGTTCAAGGACCATGTTGTAGACATATAGTAAGGGACTTAAAGGCCCTAGTAATGGTTCCCTAGACACCTCTAAATAGAGTTTTATGATGTATTATCATGTATCAAACCTAGTAATCCTTGGAATGTTTTTGAAAGATGCGGTGTTTGGACCAACCTCATGATGACATGGTTTTTGAGGTGGTCTCTATGATATATCCTAATAATTTTTCAATCGAGGCATGTTTTGTGAGGCCAATAGGGTTTTTATGTGATGATGATGATGCTAAGAAATATTACACCCATTAGTGGTGGGGGATAATGAAAGAGATGTGTTAGGGATTATGAGAACCCAGGTAGGTCCTTCGTGATGTGAGGACTATAGTGAGGGTGTTTGTTGGGAAATGGGTAGAGATGGTTGTGGGTGTTACCCTAGAACCCAAACTAATGTGTAAGCCTAATGGGTCTGATGTGATTACGATGGGAGTGGTAATTTATCCAAAACATGATATATATTTTTTATTTATAGTTGTGATATATGATTTCATAGGACACCTCAGAATCAACCCCTAGTCTTGACTTGGTTGTGATTACCCGAAAATCTAGAGAAACGCCTATTATGATGGATGCGACCCTAGGATGCCTGAGATGTCTGGGATCTAATCTCACTATATTTTGATGGTGGATTTCCAATTGGATAGTATGCATTATGGATGATAAAACATTAAATTATTTTTGGTGGTTCCTCAGATCCAGCATAAGAGTATACGATAATATACATATATGAATAAATGAAATTTTAGGGATTACATTGATATAGGGATACCATTTCAAATTCTTGGAGAGCCAGTGATTTTAATCATGATACCATTATAACATTGAGAATAAGTAGTACTCCTGATATTAATATAGAGGTATGAGGTACATGTTAGGATTATGTCCCTGAACACATATTTTGGACATCCCAATGGGGACTATTGGATCACTTAGATCGATGCCTAGGATACCCCCTAAGATTTGGTGGATGCATAAGATATAGATCAACAGAAGAGACATGTAATATTGGATTCCAGGTGACAGGTTGTGGGATCTAGGGATGGTATTAACTTATATTTTCTATGTTTCAAAGGAATCAATCACACCATGATGTATACGATTTTCTAGGACCTCCCCCTTTTAGGAATCAGATGTCGACCTGACATCGAGAATTCCTAGGTACTAACATGGGTTTCAGCTAGTGGGATTGAGGATGAGGGATTCCTGGTGACAAATTAGGGTCTTCTAATCATCATGGTATACTCATGAGTTTGGGATCCCTAGAGTGTGTATAGAGGACCCTAGATGTGATGTTTATGTTCATAGATATTATGACATTGTATGAAGTAGGTATGATCGATCTAGGTTGTTTAACTAAGCATCGATGACGGGTTTCGTCTTGGATTAGTTATATGTATATTCCCTAAATATTTTTGTGATATTATGGTTGGAATGGTCCCCATTCCATGATCAAAGGAACCCTAAAAATCAGTGAAGTAGGTATGGTCAATAGAGGCCTCAGAACCGAGGACTTACAATAGTTTTGTTTCAGGGTAGGAATTAGTCCCTCTAGGTGGTAATTTATTTTTTTATTTATCTATTTATTGGTTTCAATTATTTATTGACTAGGCTGGGGATATTTCATGGTCATGATCTTATGTAAATATATTATTGGTCCACCATTGAAGGTTTCCCACTTAAGTTTATATTCACACCCCCTATACAAGAACCATAGTTATTTATTAGACTATATATATACTTTTAGGTTGAGCACATGATGCACTATTGATATATAAGAGGTCAAATATTATGTGATCGAGTAGATATGATCATGTGGAATCCTATATCAAGCTAGTGAAATTTTATAGTTAAGGAGATTGGGTATATATTATGACTTAAAATTTCTTTGGAGAATTATATTTTATTTATTTTTCTTGTCCTATATTTTTGATCAACCCAATGGGGATCATTTTATATAGTTTATCATGAATATACAAGTCTATATGAAGAATTTAATTTTGTTATAACATGTTTAACTATTTTATTTTTCGTGTAATTTGATGGTTATGGTTGTGTAGGATTCTCGATTATTTTATCATTATTTGACACTTGAATTTAAGGATATAGAATCCTATAAGTAACACCTTAGGATTTTGATTATAGTTACATGCAACTTGAGTTTGATGTGACATTCTTGAGGCCTTACAACGAATTGATCCTAGAAGTCAGTATAGATTCCATAAGGCCGATGTTTTACAAAGTGGTATCATATCCTTTTTATTGTATTATTATTTGCGATATGGTATCTAGGATATATAAGAATCTGTTAGAGACTATTATGGATACCAAGATAATGTATCATGAATAAATATTTTAGTAGGAAAGTCTGGTTAACAGGGGATTGGGATTGTTGTTCTTGGTTTATGATGTTATGATTGATATGATTTTCACCTTGTGTGGCACACATGGTGTCTGAGGTTGATGGTTTTATTTTTGGTTTTTGGATGTGAGACCTTTGGAAAGTATCCAGCTATTGGATTTGGATGTTAGAATGTAGTGGCAAGACGCTTCACATGAATCATGATCAAGAATATATGATCCACATGAGACATGTGATTTCCAGTTTGTGATTGTGTCACTAATGAGAGGTTCATCTGTTTAAAGTGTTGACAACTGCTCATATGGTGTTTTACCATACAAGTACTTACTTGAATTATTCTCAGGTAGAATGACATTTTTATGTATTTTCTTCTAATGGTAGGTCATGTGGATCTGTAGTGATATGATCATGATAACAAAGACACATTCCCTTAGTGTATTGGATATTGAGTGACTCAACTAGGTCAATGAGTGAATTTAATTCCTTGTAAATGAAACTCATTTTTGGAGATTATTTAAATGGTTTGGTTATTTAAAGTGCCAGTAATAACCTATATGTTGCTTTCTAGTATGGATTCAAATGAAACTCTTCTCAACTAAACAATACAATGGTGGTTCATGCGATACAAATTGTTATGGGGAAATTTTGGTTGTATGAGTATGTCTGTGTGATGACTAGATCCTATAGGGAGAAGAATGATTTGAAAATGCTTAGAGAGGGTGGATGACCTAGGCTTGGTAATTTTAAGATCTAGTAACAACCTATACAGTGTTTTCACATATTACATATAATGATTTTTTACCTCAAAAAATCTCATGAGCATGACTCCTCAACTAGATCATCTAGGATGATGTTGCTAGTTATGGTAATGATGGATGATGATTTTGGGATTCCTAAGAAAGTAGTCCCATGGGGGGATTCTTAGTGTGAATCAGTTTTTGGTGGGATGATGCTTTTGACATGGTAATGTTGAATGTTGATATTTATGTGAGACCCTAGAGAGGGTTCTTTGGTGTGCTATATTTTGTGGGTTGTTTGAGTTGGATAATAGATGACATCCTATAAGTTGTAGGACCCTTTGTGTTTTTAAAAATATGGGTTAATTTGGATTACCTAGTTACCTTTAGACATGAATCATTGTTATGGTGAGTTAGTGATTAGTTTCTTATGAGGGAAACCCAAACGTGGGGTTAACATAGGTTTTTAAATTATTTAGAAAAAAAAGAATGGTTCGATACTTTTTGTTTGGATTGATTCATATGAAGTGCTATAAAGGATATAGTGAAAGAGTGGCGATGCCTTTGGTTTTTTTTGGGATTAAGTGCTTTGAGTAAAAAACCCATGGTATCAAGGTTAATTTCAAAGGATAGGACTATTCAAGTTCCGAATCCTGATGACATTGGATACACATTAGAAGTATGATCCAGGTGTAGGAATACACTTTTGGTTCAAGTATGGAACCAGGTAGTGGGTATGAATGGTTAGACCATGGATGGAAAAATGTGGTGTTGGGATGTTGGTAGTTATTAGGAAATTAGTGTGATTAACTTTGGAATAATTAAATTATCCATTTTTTTGAATAGGTGGGATAAGGGGGCTTTGAATTATTGGAACTGATTTGTATTATGAGCATGGTCTTTGGTTTTAGGTGTGTTTTGATATGTTCTTCGGTTTATGGATTGTTTGAGTGTGAGAACCTATGAAAAGTTTTTGGAGGATCACTCTATCTTGAGGGGGTGAGTGTTATTTGGCATAGATTTTTGGGATAACACCTTGTTAAGTGAGGGAATGCACATAAGAGTTTTCCATGGTTCTAGATGGTCCATGTGTGAGTTCATTGTATTTTTTGTGTTCATGAGGAAGATCAAGAAATGTTTCCATGGTGGACCTATTGAGTTCAATACTTGTGTAATGCTGTAAGGAAATGATTTATGATAGGGAGAGAACCATATTCCATTTTAGGATGTGATCCTCATTTTAAGGGGTTTATTAAGGATAAATATTTCTATTCCTGTGGAAATGGAAAAAGGTGGTTGATGTTTTCATGTTGAAGATCAGGTGTGAGAAGTTTTTCCATATCCATTCATTACATTTGGTAATGAATAGAGCATGGTATATAGATATTGGTGTTCATTTATGAGGTGAAAAGAAGGATACTATTATAGTGGGGAGTATCATATAAGGCATGGTTGAATATTCTTCACCCTAGGAGTATTGTGGGTGCTCATAATTTTTTCATTGGAAAATTGTGATAACATTAGTTTTCTCTGTTCACAGAGCGATATCATAGTTGTTGTTTGATTATCAATCCTTCTCAGGGATGAGAATTTTTATAGTGGGGATGTTGTTAGAACCTACTCCCATGAGAGTTATTAAATTTAGTGGAAATTTTAATTTTTTTTGGGATTCTCATGAGGGGTAAAATGGTTATTTTACCCTACCATATATTCTTATATATATTTTCTATTCACTCAATTGGTCCCAAAATAGGGTGTTTTCCAATGATAGAAGTTTATAGAAGATATGAACCATTCAAATTTTAATGGAATATTTAGTATTCAATTAATTAAATATCAATTATTCCTACACTTTAATTAGGTGGTATCATTTGAAATGAGATTCGTATTGAGATTCTGACTCTAGGTTGAGTTTGGAATGGGGAGTTTTGACTAGGTGAGGTACAATATCATGTCGAGAATTGGGCCCATGCCACTTTTTCTTTTCATTTCATTTTATTTTTTATTTTTTATTTCAATTTCATTTTTCTTTTCTCCTCTTCATCTTTATATTCTTATGTATTACCCTATCGACGAGGATATTGTGTTGTGAGGCTAAGAAACATGGAGAGGGTTTGATAGAGAGGTAAATAGAGAGGAATGTAGTGCTGTAGATATCAGGACACATCAGATCATCATGAAACCATTGAAGATCATAAGTTTAGGTGAAGATTTGGCAGTTTAAGCCTGAAGGTTGTTCATTTATCATTTTTTTTCACAATAATTCCATATATATTCATAGTATTAATTTTTAAATCCATATTTTGAATGCTAGGGACCCATAGGGGGTTGATTTGTAACTATTTTGGGGTAAAATGTGGGTTTCATAAGGATATAAGTGATTTATAATTTGAAAACCCAATAAATTGGCATGTAGTTTCATGAGAACATGATATTTTTTCTTTTAGTTTAGGGAAGATTTAGATTTTTTGACTACACACTATGTATTCTGAGTACATTCCATGTATTGGGATTTTGGGGGTGCAGTTGAGAACTCAAATAGACACCCCATGTGGGGGAATACGACCATGTAGCCATACATGACCAAACCTTAGATGTGGAAACAAATTATAAATGTACATGATGAGTGAGGATATTTTCCAAAGTCCATGTATAGTTCATGACCTGGTTCCTATGTGAGGTACATGGTATGTGGGCTCAATAAATGGCATATAATCGGCGAAAGACATGTCATGTAGGGATGTCTATAGTTCCATGGTAGAGATTTTGGAGCACACTCTATCTACAAAATGTACATTTCATGTAATTCTCTTTTATTATCCCTTTTAAGAGTTTGAGGGATTTTTTGAATCAGAGTTATAATTGGGAATAATAGGAGTTCTTTTGAAGTGTCATTTCATTTAGATCATAATCGTGAGACTATCTTGGTGATTTGAGGTCTTTTGAGAGATGATTTGGGGCTAGTGAGTTATTAAAGAGAGAAATTAAAACCAATTGATGAATTGATATTTAAACTAAATGATATTTCAATTGATACTTGAGTGAGGGTTGTGATAATTAGAAACATATTTTATAGAGATAGGTCCAAATACCCTGGGTGAGTCATAGAGGAAAGGACATAGAGGCCCAAGTGTTGGAAACTTGGACACCTCCAAATAGAGGTGCGTGATATTATAGAATATATAAACACTAGTAGGACTTGGGTAATTATTGATAGATTGGGTTTTTGGACTAACTTCATGAAAAATTGGTCATTGAGGTGGGATCTATTGCATCTCCCGGGAATGATACAACTTAAGAATGTTTTTGAGGATAGTACGGATAAAATGTGATGATGATGATGTTGAGGGATGTTTTACCCTTTATTGGTGGGTGATTAATTAAGATATGAGTTAGGGATTAAAGGAACCATGGTAGGTTCCTGGTGATGTGAGGAACATAGTGAGGGTGTGTATTGGGAAATGGGTAGAGGTAGTTGCAGGTGTCACCCTAATACTTGAACAAACTTGTAATAACAATTAGGATGAGATGATAGTGGTAGGTATGGTAAATTTTCTATCCCTTGATATGTTTTTATTTCTATTTCCTATTGAGATATATGATTTTCCCAAGATTACTGGAAATCAGACATTGGGTATGGCATGGATATGATTTCCCCAAATGCTCAAGGATGACTTGTTGAGGTTGATGAGACCCTAGGATGCTTGGGATGTCTGTGATCTAGTCTCACACTATCATCCATTACAGTTGATGTGGAAATGGAGTGTTAGGTATGGTTCCTAGGATCCAACATCTAATTATATGATAGCATACATACAAGAATTCCTAAAATGTTAAGGAGTACTTTGATATAGAAATACCATTGAAAATACCAAAGGATCAATGGATTTAAATGGTGATACAATTAGAATATTGTGAATTCATAAGACTCCTAGAATTAAAATGGAATTATGCAGCTACAGGTAAGAATATATCCCTGAGAACATATTATTGAAATCCCTAGTGTGACAAATAGATCCCCTTAATTGATGCCTAGGATACCCCTATGACCAAGTAATGCACTAGATATGGTTTGGCTAAGGGCCAGTGTGATATTGGATTCCGTAGTGAATTACAATGGGATTCAAGTATGGTATTGAATTTTATTACCTAGTTTTAATAGTAACCATTCCTGTTTAGACATATAGGATTCCCCAGGGCTTCCCTCTCATAGGATTTAGATGTTGAACTGGCATTGATAATGCGTAGGTACTATTTTGGGGTTCAGCTTGAGGGCTTGAGGATGAGGGATGCCTGCTGATGCCCAAGGGTAAACTACTCATAATGGTTATAGGTGATCTTGGGGTCCCCAGAGTGTGGGAATAAATCCCTTTAGGAGATTCTAATGCTCAAAGACATTATAACACTAAAAAAACAATTATGGTCGATCAAGGTTAAGGAACTAAGGATTTTAAATGGGGTTTGGGCTCTACCTGAGTTGTATTTGTTTCACATTGGGGTAGTTGAGAAAATATAGTTGGATATGTCACCATGAAATGCTAAAAGACACCCCAACACTGGCCAAAGTAGGTATGGTCGATCAGAGTCTTGAACTTGAGGATCAACAACCTTTTTTTATAGTTGGACTTAGTCCCCCTCGGTGGTGGTTTATTTTTTATTTGTTAATTTATTTATTATTTTATTTATGTATTGACTTGTATGGGAATTTTTCATAAAAATTAACATTTGAAATTATATTAAAGGCCCCCAATTGGTGTTGGACTACTTAAGAATAAATTCCCATGCTTTTTATGGTCACCTTGATGTTCATGCATATCTTATGTCTACGTTCCAGTTGAGCACCTGATAAACAATGGATAGGGTGGAAGAACAATGTTTCATGATCAATCGAAGCTTCTCATGTAGCATCCTAAATCAAGATAGTCTAGTTATATAGTTTAATATATTGGGTATAATGTATGGATAGAAGTTACCATGAATCCTTATATTTTATTTCTTTTGTTTATCTTGTATTTTTGGTCAGACTAGTGGACAATATTTTTTGTGAGTATGACCATTTGAGTAGTTATGTAACATTTTATTTTGTTATGACATGTTCAATTATTTAATTTTATATATTTTATGACGGTTATGGGTTTGTATGATGATTTTTTATTTTTTCCTTATTATACAATCTGATATACTGGGTATAGTCTCCTTAGAGTACCACCTTTGAACCTCGCTACAAGTTGGTAGGCTCTAGAATATTAAGAGATGTGCCTAATTCCTTGAGGTGAACCATGTCAGGGCACCACTTAAGTGGTCTCTAGACCGGGGTGTTATGGGGATATATGATGTATGGGTTGTGGTAACAATTTCCCTTATTTTTAATATTTATTAATGTGTATTGTTGTTATATGCCTGCTACTAGATGTGATCTATCAGGATGGGTCAATGTGTATGTTTAGACCTCCCACGATTCCTTAAGATGGTTCAATGTGATGACATGACATTCCATGAATCCATGGGATGATTAAGGGTGATGATGAGGCCCTATACTACGGGATATGCATGATCCCTAGGTTATACCTTTCTATTGTTGTTTTAATAGACTATCCTACAGGCATATAGTCGAAGAGAAAAAGGGAATGGGTTCATGGAAGACTAGTAAGAACATGATGTCATGGTAGTTTTTTGTGATTATTTAGGTATTTATTTTTTGTTGATGCATCCAAAATTATATTTTTTTAGTTATTCTAAGGGCCCATTGCCAGTGTCCTATTGAGTTTATTCTCGTACCCTTCATGTGAATATTGATAAATACATAAACATTATTATCTTGGATCTAACCAAAGGTAAGGGCCCTAGGACATCTTTTTGAGTCGGTGATGGTTGACTCAGATAAAGACAATGTTGGGATGTACACTAAGATCTTTTGTATCTATGCCTCTATTAACTTATTTATTCCTTCTATATATTGATCCACCACATGTGAGGAACCTATTTACTACTATATGACTTTATATATTGTATTTAATGATGTTATAGTATGTTATATTGGGGTTATTTATTCCTCTTATGGTTCCGAGTTTTACTTTTAATTTTGATTCCTCTTTATTACTGCTTTTTTTATGCACACTTTGATGGACATATAATACTAAGGGCATAGTCTCCCCATGTACCGTTTAGTCCCTCACCACTAGTCGGATGACTCTTACATATGGGGTGTCTCTATTGATTTTATGTTTCACTCCTCATCCTAGACTAGGTGATTCAGTTTAAGGAATCACATAAATGGTCATTATTCATGTTTTGATAAATTCTAAAAAGGATTCATGGATTGAGTTAATGTCCTGGTGGAAATGATATTACTAGTCCCACAAGGGACATAGGTGATATATTCCCTGGGGAGGATTTAGGTATGGAAAATTTCTAACATTAGATTATTTTACTTAATTTTCTCACAACCCTAGGAAATATTGACATCTTAATTATAACAAAATCCCATTTTTTCTCTTTTTTTAATGTTCATATAGTTATATCACTTTTATCATTATCCCATAATTAGGTTACATTGTGATTTATCCTAACCCAGCAATTAATTTGTGTTATAGAGATTATAGAGAAAAATTCAAATAAGACATAAAGGAGTTTTACATGGTTCACTAAAACTAGTTTACTCTAAGAAGCATAAAATAAACACTGTATTGATTCACTAATTAAACAATAACCTCACCAATGAATGGTAGGGTTTGATATTTTCCTATTGATTCTTGAATTAATTTTTTTTGGTTAGAACACTTAATTCCATAGCTCATTGCCTCACACTCCATCCTTCTCTCATTACTATAAAGGAAAAAAATACATAGTACATAGTCCAAATCTAACAATCTCACCAATGTTGAAATGCATCGATTATGTTTTGGTGCACTATGATCCCCCGAATACTCTTTCATAGATAGATTGAGAATTATTTCATGAATAACATCTACATTCCATGGTTCATCATGGAAAATTATCTCTTTTCTTCACTCTTACTTATATCATGAATATGAAATTTCTATCAATTTTTAGTTGTGTAACTAGAATGATTAAAACTTTTGTTCAAAGCAGTGAGCACTTTACTCTTCCTGAATATTTCACTGGATATTCACTTTATATCATAACATTAAAACATGCCTTATTTTTCTTCCTTCAATGTGTAGATATATCAAAAGTATAGTATTGTTGATTATATCTCTATATATTCTTCCATCATTTCTCATTATTATAGAAGATATCATCCTCATAAGAGATAAACATACATATTTTGAATATGGAAAATAACACAAATATAAGTCTTGAGATCTCTCAGAGTCGCATTTATATTTTTCTCAGTCAAACCTATTAAAATATTTCTGTTTGAAATAATTTTCATATTTTAAGTAAATAAACCTTCAAGAAAGAATAATACTTTACTTTTCATAAACTTCCATGATCCCAACCAAAATATATGGTTCTAAAATCCGAGTCCTAATAAATAATATTAGAAAATCACATGACACTATAAACCCCATGCATGAAATTACTTCATGATCTTTACAAAATAATAACATCCATTCTTTGATCTTTAATCATGATGATATCCAAAATCACGATATTTGAATCATTTGATAACTCTACAAACATCCTTTTATTTACAGAAACTAATATGTAAAAAATATCTTGTATCCATCCATCCGAATTATTTATAAAAAAACTTTCCATAATATAAATTATGGGAATTGTGAGAATATAATAATATATTCCTTCTTTTTGATTCAGTAAATCCATAATGTTTTTTTATAAATCAATGCATCTTAAAATCAAAAAAATTCAGCTAGAAGATCTTCATTTAGACTTTCCTTTGATCTCCCAAATATCATAGCATAAAATTTCCAAAATATCTCAAAATTAAATTATATTGTAATGTACATCCTAATACTTGTTAGTAGTGATCCTTACGAAATTTTATAATGATCCTTACACATGTTCCCTTATTGCATCCTTCATCCTTATGATTACATTTAAAATTTTCATCCTTTTGGTGTCCATCCATACAGTATCATCATTCATACATATAAAAATCATTTAATCACAGTTGTAATGATCCTTTTGTATATCACTTTATCCTTACAAATAACACATCATTTTTACGAAGTCTACACAATCACCCTTATTAAATTTCTACAAATGATTCAACTCAGGACACTACTTACATAGATTCATATAATACTATGGTGAAATAGATATCTTTTCAACGTTGTGGTAATTAATTCCCTGCTTAATGAAAGTCTTCATAAACCACAATTTTATTCTATGGCCCAAAAATAATTTCATGGGTGTTTCCATTTTGAAAGAAGATTCATTAAATCCATAGATGGTGGTAGAAAATGAATTAAATAACACCATATCATCTAAAAAATATTAATTTTAATTAAATAAATAATGATGTGAATAAAAACACATCCCACATCAAACTCTATATTAAGAGATCATGGATTTATAACATATAACATTATCAAAACCCACTGAACATATACCTTAGGGAATCCCCACTCGACGAGTCCACCGTGCTGCCCCATATGGTGGATCTCGTCTTATGCATTTCGTATTCTTATCCTTCCTATACCAACCCACATAATCTCTATAAATAATTCAATATCCACTCTCGATTATTTTTTACAAATGATCTTGGCTGTCTATCTCTATCATGGCTTGACTGATTATGTGTTTGGCTAGATCTAAGTTGGAATAATTTTTCTACACTTCTCCAAAATAGAGACTCATATATAAGTGATAATGAGTTTAAGAGTGACTCATACACATGTATCCTTTTCCAAGAATCAAACTCACTCTATCCATCATATATATATATATTTTATCCAAGTAGTGACCAAAACACATCATCGAATATTATTCCATATTTTTATAGTTTTTTTAATTTTCCTAAAAAATACATATCTAATAAATAAAACGATTCTAAATGAATCAATTGAAAAAATAAATTCAACACCTTCCTTATTAATCATGAAATCCAAGTCCCACTCACCCTTATGAGTCATATTAGGATGAATCCATAACAATTTTACAGGAATCGCCACTTTCTTTAACAATTACATTATCAAGCATGACATTTGATGGAGAGTCCTTTTAACATGCCATATATTGTCAATAAATAAAATATAAAACATTAAGGTTCCAATAGATATATTTAAATATCATTTAAATAAATATTCATTTATTTATGTAAGAAATAATATTTAAATAATCATTAAGTTTAGCTCACATCAATGAAATAACAACAACAACAACAACAACAATATTATTATTATTCAACATGGTGTTTTATTATAATTGAGAGATTGGTTAAGGTATTTTTTTTCAATAACTTATTCTCCTACCAAATTACAAAAACCTAATTATAATATTTCTAAGGATATAGTAGAAAAATGATCACTGGGAGTAATAAATTCTCTCTAGATAATTCTATAAAATCTAGAGAGAAAATTTTATAGAACACTCTCAAGAATAGAGATAATTGGTCCACCTCCTCCATATCAACCCCTAATAGAACTAAAAATCTATCAAGACTAAGAAAGATTCTTATTGTGATCAATTATGAATGATGAAAGTGGTGATAATCATTCCTTCTAGTACCTGATTATTCTATGATGATGTTCGATGGTTTATAAAGCATGTGTGGATATCACTGGAGGGATTATTCCCTTGAAACCTTCATTTAAATTATGGTAAAACAAGATTTCCAAATAGAATTAATAATAAATAAACTTAAATAATGTTAATTATTATTTATATAAATTAATTATAAATTTTGTGTGAAAATATCCTCTCTCAAATCCTATAGGATTAGATTATTTATATAAATAAATCAATAAAATTCTATTTTTGGGAATAAGTCCTTCCTATTCTACTGTATCCTAACCACTTTAAGTGATATCAAATTATTCACAAAAAAAATTTATAAAAATTTATTATTTTTTGATTGAATTATGAATTTTTTGTTTGTTTATAATTTATAGTTTTTCTTTCCTTAATATGAAGGTTGAGATAATATGTTCATTCACATTTATATAACCAAGAATAAAACAATAATAGAAAAAGACAAATTTAATACTCATCTAGGTTGCATGATATTTTAGCTAGATAACATGTATTACATGGAATGAAACTGAAATGTTCATTCCATGTACCCATGTTTACTGCACTTGGATGATTTACAAAAAATGATAAATGTCATGTGGGAGAATAATATACAATGTTATTAAACCCCACATATTTAACAATAAAGTCAATAGGTAATTTTTATGTTTATAATATGTGTAGCTAGTGTACACATGATGTAAATCCACATGGTTTAGCATAGTGAGAAATGTAGAATCCATCTGATAAAAGTATGCAACATGTATTTAATACACTTCAGATATTAATTTCCATTGAAGAAACATGATTCATATGAGATTAAATGGAGTGAATATGGATTAAAAAACATGTAACTTATAAATATATATGCATAATAATAACTGATTCCCTGTGTGTGTGGTAGAAATATCCAAATAATTGAGTATATGATGTGTAGTAGGCTGTAAACATTGTGAAACTCATACCCAACTATGCGTGGTATAGGTCAAGATAGGCTATCCCCATGTGAGTAAAATACATGAAATAGATATTACTTGAAAAAATAAACCAAACTACATGACATTTAGATGATGTACACACCATGTGAAAAGGTTTTTCAGAATATTTAATTCATAAGTAATTATTTTACATGTTATTTTGGAACTATAGAGCATGTATAATTTTCTTACATGCCATGTACTTCATGAGAACTGGCCGTGGTACACACCATGTATATTGATGGCCTATTGTATAGTCCTAAATACCCCATTGATTACCTGAATTAACATATGATACTATATTCTAGGTAATATTATGACACAATGTGTATGCTAAATCTCATGTAAGTATATGGTACACATCAATGACCATACAGAGAGTAGTCACATACCATGTGAGTGATAATACATATCATGTAGAGAGGGTATATGTTATACCACCTCAATAAATGCCATATTTAATTACAAATGGGATTTAATATCCAACATAAGGGTATAATCAATGTCCCTTGTTAGTACACATCATGTATTTGTTAATTTTAAATTAAATTAATTTATTTAAAATTTCAGTGGATAAGAACCTCCAGGACTGTTTAAGTAGAAAATTAATATAATTTAATGAATTAATTAATATGATTATAAATTTAATAATTCAACCCATTTATCTTAAAAAATAATGAATCAAAATGAATTATAACTATTTTTATTAAATATATAATCATTTCATGTGTAGATGATCATGATTTTTACTGACCGATGTATGTGTTGGGTTTCTATTTATTTTAAAATTTTTTACATGGGTTTATTATATGATAAGTTTGTTATTAAATTAAATATGATGTCCCATGAGTCATACCTCCCATATTTATTATGTATAGGTATAAACGTCCTTGATTTTTTTGTAACCCCACACCCGTGATTATCCTCACCTGCATGTGAGTAAATAAATTTATAGGATGACACTCCAATGAGAGTAGGAAGTTCAAAACTAGAGTTGTGGTGAAATCAACCAACTAGATACATTTGATCTTGGTGGGATGTTGCAACTCAATCCAATAATGGTTCTAAGAGTTATTCCCCTAGGTTAAAAGGGTTAGCTTATCATCTAGTTGATAAAATAACTAGTTGTAAATCTCATGATCATTCTATACAATTATTTTATTTATGTCCTGTGAATGGTGAATTATTATTTATTTTGTGTTTAAAATAAATTACTTAAAATAAATAAATTAACAAGTATACAAGATAAAAAAATAAATGGATCATGCATACAATATTTTACCAACGAATGGTTAGTTAATTATGTAAAATCTAAATAATATTATCATGAATGTAAAAGTATAAAATAAAGAATATTTACACATAATATAAAATACCTCCTAGAAATATTATATCTTTAAATCATTTCTTTAAATTATTTAAAATGAAAACATAATTTAAATTACTTGTTTGGACTATGTCAAGGTTCTTTTAGTTATTGGGGAGTTGTTAGATAAAGTTTTGTGTCAATATAACCAAGTTAGTATCATGGATTAACAACCAAGTAGTACTTAGTATAACTTAGAGGCAAGTGTTAAATAAATAAAACTCGAGGATTTTATCATTGGTGAGTCTAATAAAAAGATCAAGGAGTTATGAGTTAATATAATTATCGAGATATTCCAACTTAATTACCTTTGAGTAAATTTTCAAGCCCATGTCTTGATTAGGATAAGGGGAATATAGATTATTTCTACATGAATATCAACACGATAAGATATTCTGAATCCAATACTTATGAATTTTAAGATTTACTAAAATAGTGGGAGACTAATATATAAAATCCATTACATCACATTTTGGAAATCAAGATAAAGTAATAAAAAAATTTATTCTTGTTTCCAAAAATTTAATGTAATGTGAATTTGATATTATTAGTATGATTTATATTAGAAAATTATAATATCCTCAATAGAAAAAATTTACCAGAGCGGAATAAGGACATGTGAATTTTAGTATATGAAGAGTATAAATTATACATGTTATAGTCCCATGTTCCTAAAAATAGAATTATAAGGAAATAGGGAGGAGGAGAATATTATATTTTGGAAATATATAGATAAAGTAATTGATGTTCAGTGCCTCATGTTATCTTCCATATCTAGTAAGATCTAGAAGCTATGTAACGATATGGATTTATATACCATGTTGTCCTATATCCATGATCTTTATTGTAGGAAATATAGAAAATAAAATTATGAGATCACTAAGTAACTTTTCACATGAAATCATGAGATAGTGCCAACTCAACATCATATTATCACGATGATTGGATATAATAAGAATTTTGACTTCTTAGGTTTTAGGCTACCATATAAGTTATGCACCAACCTTATGTTTTCTTTACTATCTCTGAGCTTCTCCAAATTTATTATGAATTATAATATGAAACATATTTATAAGTAACTCTTAGAACTTCTCACTATAATTTTTAAAGAATAAATGGATATAAGGTTTAAAGAACATAGAGTCCTTATGGTAAAAAATCAGAAGGGGAAGGAAATTGACCCCATGAATACTTCTAAGTATAAGGCTTCTATGAACCACCCAAACAAGAAGAGTAAAATCTAAAGTTAGGATAAGGAACAATTTTTAGAGTATTTTTCATGTGGTTAGAAGGACAACTTTATGAAGAACTAAATTTTATTGAATATAAATGATGAAGATTCATGTGGGTTTGTTATTTAATGTGATCATTATATATATATACTAGTTTTGTATTAGAAAGAGTTTATAGATATCACATTTTTATCTCAATATAGGAACCAATTATATTAAAGAAGTTTTCTCTAAGAAAGGTGGATCTTCATGATACCAAAAGAGTAAGACTAACTTCATTGGATTTAAGAGATTACCAAATTACTTTACTAATTGGAATGAATAGAGGTCTGAAGAATTTTTATAATGTTCTTAGTGTTAGAAAAAATATTATATCCACGTATAGTTTAGAAATTGATGGATTTTTATTCTTTTTTGGAAATAAAATTCACTAATTTTTTAAATATTGTATTTTCTAGGGAATGAAAAACTTTTGTAATGGTCTTAATATAATAGAATATGAAAAAGGATTTGGTAATAAATAAAGAATCAATATCAAATGAATTACATCACACCCATTCATGGAAAAAATTACTTGTTCATGTAAAGGAGAATCAACTAAAAAAGCATTATAAAACTGGGTATCTAGTTTATTTTGAACTAAATACAATTGAATAAGGACAAAATTTTTTTACAGGTAAAATAAATAAACTAAAATTTTATGGAATGGGTGAAAGATCCATATATGTTCTTGAATTAGTTCACAGAGATGTCTATGTACCATTTCTATTTGAATCTATATGTGGATACTCATAGTTAATTACCTTTAACAATGAATTTGGTAAATATGGATATGTCTGCTAAATAAGGTATAAGTATAAATAATTTGATAAATTTAGGGAATTTAAGAATGAATTAAAAAATCAAATTTGGAAGAATAAAAAAAAGGTTTAATAGGATATATTTTAAATTATATATTAAATAATATTTCAAAAATTGTCTAAAGGGGTTTGGGTTTTTATCTCAACTAAATCATCATTTTAAACCATAATGAATTTGTGTCCCTGATAAGGGGAACCTCACCTTATTGAAAAGAAGAGGTTTATGATGAGTCATCTAGATATTCAATTAAACTTTTCAGGATATGAATTATAGATTATAGTATAAAAACTAAACTATATTCTAAATAAAGAGGAAAATGGGGTATCATTCATGTTCGGAAGTGAAAAAAACCAATTTTATTACATACACATTCATGGGGTTGCCGAGAATTTATTAAGATCATTTTTAGAAATAAACAATAACCTCTAGGAATGGAATATATCTTTATAGGACATACCAAGGAAAAAGGGAATATTTTATATAATGAAACTATGAAAAGAATATAGTAGTGGAAAGACATGAAAAATTACTTGAGATGTAGAACTTCTGTAATGCCTTAATATTTTACTATGTATAGTTACTTTAAAGAAATCTAATATGTTCGATTTATTATTTCACAAGAAACACCAAGCTAAAAAGAAACATGTCATATTTGATGAATATTATAAATAAAACTATAAAAATAATAAATACTCTACTAAATAAATAAATGTTACTTAGTTATAATTTCTTATATTTATAGGATTATAAATTAATATGATTTAATGTTAAAAAGGATTGTTCTTTCCCAAATAACTATTCTTTTAACAAAATTGTTTTATCTTCTATCTTAATAAATTAAAATTAACACTTTTATAATATTAAACTATATCAAATAATATATTAAAATTATTTAAATTATAAATTGATATCAAATAATATTAAGAATACTTAAAAATATCATTTTTCTTGAAAAATAACTTTTATTTTATTTCTTATTTTCATTTAAAAATGAACTTTATAGAATTTAGAATTTTGATTTTAGAAAATTAAATGAAATTTTAGATTATTCATGGTTAAAGTATCCTATAATTATTTTTTCCAATATAATAGATATTTAGGTGAATAGTGTAAATATTGTTTTAATTAAAACTATAACATTTATGATAAAATTAAAAACTAAATATAAATTAGAAAAATATTAAAAAAATTCATGATAAAAAATTTATTTATAAATTTATAAGATTAATTTTAAAATACAATTTTAAACTTACAAACCCCATGTTTAAAATTTTAAATCTTAAGTAATCCCTTTTTCTAATAAAAAATCATTTTCATATTTTTCTTTGATTATGATATCACAAGATAGAATTATGTTTTAGATTTATTCGTAAAACATATAAATATTATTTTGTTAATAATAATCTTATTAATATCATTTAAACTGACAACATTGATAATTTTATCCTAAAAATAATTTTTTGTCTTAAAAATATACTTTTTTAAACTGGTTTTTACGCGTTATATACTTTATATAAAAAATAAGTTTTCTTACAAATATAAATTTTATTTGAAAAATTTATTTCATATTTTTAATTATTAGGTAAAAATTATATAATAATTTCCATTTTATTTTTACGTATTAAAATTAAATAACTTTGGTAAAAATTAGTTATCAAGGTAAAAATTAAAAATGGTAAAACTGGAAAATATAAGAATAAAAGACATAGAAAACATGTTAAAGAATGGGTTAAAATGTATGGTTTAGATTTTAATGATCTTAAACTTTAATCCAATTTATTATTTTAAATTATTGTATTCATTTGAACTTTTAATGGTGGCATTACCTTTTTGTTATTACATAAATTTAACTCCTATCCCTTATAAAAGGAGCCACCACCACCCCAATTGTATTCTCAGTAGATGCTACTTAAATTCAACAAAAATATATCCAAATAAATTCCCAACTCTCTTTTACACTTTAAGGAGTTTCTATTATTCTTAAAATACAACCTATCAAATATATAGTTTTTTTAAATGGATTTGTCCAAGGATTAATGTAAAAATTATTAATTACTCTCTTTCCAATTTAATTATTTTATTTATTATTCAAACCATTTAATATATATTCAATAAATTACATTGTAATGAAATTAGTATTTTTAATATAGTAAAAATTTCATATTATGATGGATTAATATTTAAATATGATTTCCCTTTTAATTAAAAAAATGGAAATGCCACTTGTGTCATATATAGATTTTTGCCTCCAAAAGCGACATGATCCATTTTTCATCACTTCCTTAAAATGATATTTATAAGTGTTTATAAAGTGAAATAATATGATATTTATAAAATTATTAATATTTTAAAATTATATATCATTCCTTATCTTTTTCTAATCAATGTAAACAAACACGTCCCTTGTGTGTAAGTGCGAATTACCACCTCTATGAAAGTGATGTATTTCATTTTTCACTCTAGGTTTTTTATTTTTTTCTATTCAATTATAACCATATTAATCACCTTAATAGAATATAAATAATATCATTAGGGTTCTTTAATAATGATATTATTCCAACGTAATCACTTTCTTAATCATACACACCCATATATTATAGCTTGTTCTTGTTCATATCGGTTTAACCACCCATATGAACAATGATATAAATTTATATAATAAATAAATAAGGGGACATACATAATGGATATATTAGTAATTAATTATAAAATAATTTTTTGTTTATGGTTATTTAAATATCATATTAATATTTAACCTATTTTTATTATTCCTACCTTTTCTATGTTTAAAATTACTGAAAAAGATCACCACCAAACTCATCATCACAAATCATGTATGAAATAATTTTGAAATGAAATTAGAAAACTATTAATTATTATAAAAAATATATTATAGTACCCTTAATGATATCATAATTATTAACTTTTAATTTATAAATATTAATTGGCACTAAAATTTTGAAACTATTACTAAACAAAACCAATTGAATTAATAAACATCCAATGATAGAAATAAAATATGTAACGTCCCACCCCAAGAGCCATTGAACCGGTGTCTTGATCTAGTACACCAAGTTTCCTTAGGAATGCCTCTCTATAAATGAAATGTTTTTACTAGTAGATAGGGTCAAATAAGTGTTACTGATGAGACTATAACCTCAAGTGATAATAATAATAATTATAAATAATAACAGTATCACAAAAGCATTCAACAAAACATAGTATAAGAAATATATAACAACATAAGTAACAAAAAAAGTACTTCTTTGAGACATGATAGATAATATATACAAGTCCACATCATCATATATAAGCATTAAATATCTCAAGTGGTTTGATCATATATGTACGTAATCAAAATCCAAAAAGAACCTCATCTTGAAACATAGGTACCACTTGGTCCATCTTCCAAAAACCATATCATCCATCCTATGTTCCCTTAATACATCCCATATTAATAAGGTCTAGACCATGAGCCAAATACCATTCTTGTACTTCTATATGTAATGTCTACACGCATCTTGAGGGGCCTCTGTAGGGTGTGAGTATGAACTCAGTAGGCCACCAAGAACACATTCCTAACTTTCATCCATACATAGAATAGTGTATACAAGATGTAAATAAATAGAAACTACTGACACATCACATAACCAACTTCAATTGTGATTTGTGTCCATGAGGTATATTTTACAATCTCTGGCTTGGTGTAGAGTAGAATGATTCATCCACTATTTTTCATACAGAAAGAACCCTTAGTCCCCCATACATTTTCATACCATACAACCTCATGTTAAAACCATTAAAATAAATTAAAAATGTCATTAAAATTCTTTTATTTTTCATGAAAAATGATCGAGTTAGTCTAAAATCCCATTAGAACACCCATAAACATATAAACAGTCCATTATAATTTCATTAATTAATTCACTGTTAACTTGGAATACTAATTTACTAAGGCATAGTGATATCTGTATTTCCATATTCCTGACCCATCATCCCCAAAATAATGAAGAACCTCAACCACCATAATATAGTAACACACACCATTAAATATGGCCTTATACAATTAGAACCTCCTCTAAACCGATAGTCATCACCACCCCTAATCCGCATTATCTATAGAGGACTCCGCCCCTAAAGAGTGGTCAAAACCACCTCACCATGCCCTTATCATGTGTGCAAATTAACTCGAAGATGCCCTCGGCCAACCAAAATGATTGGAAATCACCAAAAATACAAGGATATGTTGGATTTAGTGCCGCAAAACCAACCTATTTAGTATTTTATTACTTGTTTTAATAAAGTTTTCTTATCACATTACATTTGTTTCTCATGTTTATATTTATATGTGAAAAAGGTTATAGAATTTTCCTACTATAATGATAACCTAGAGGTTCCACATAATTATTATTTATTATTGTTCTATGGATGAATGATATTGTCTAACAATAAATAAGAGTTACATGCTATTAGAGTTAGGAGGATCATAATACATTGAGACAACTTCTCATGATTTTCCATTAGTATTATCCAAGATAAGTGGTTATGGGAATATGGACATCAAATAGAAAATCCATATTTCACTCTTTCATTAGATATTCCTATATTAGGACATGTGTATTGATAATTAGAATTTAATATTATAATATAATGTATATCATGACTCATAGAATTTTATGTATTGATGAAAACTCTGATGATATATGTTCATGTCCCGGTAGGGTACATTGGGTTCATAACGAGTGATATGATATTAATGGATAATATGGGAATATATTTATCCCTTCTATCCTATTATAGAAGTTGATATCTTAGGCCCTTTTATAGAATATGATTATCTGCCTTAATCTATGGTCATGGTGTTTAATGGGAGATTTCATTTTCATAAAGTCAAAGAAAGGGAAATCAAGCATATAGGTTGATGGAACTGACATGAAACCTACTTGATTAGAGATATTATGTTAAAGGGATTATATTACAAGATAACCATTTGTACGATTTTGGCTATAATTTTGATATTAACATCATTCTCACTGGGTTCCTTGGTGTGTTTTAAGATGCTTAACTTGGATATTAGGTAGTTATGCCTAAAGACACCAAGAAGAGGGCCAAGATAGTCCCACAATAAGTGTATCCTAAATCTTAGTTAAATTAAATCAATGAATTAATTAGTTACAATAAATAATATTTATTTAGTTTTGTTTGATCTCTATAAATTAATTATAAGTTATTAAAAATAATAAAGTGAATTAAATAATAAATAATAAATATTAGTTTGAAAGATTATATAATATAATATTTATTATATTTATCATATAAATAATAATGTGATTTTTTAATTAAATAGTCATTATTTGAGGATTGATAAATTTTGACGAGGGATAGAAGATCAAGTTTAATGGTATAATTTGAAATAATTGATATTTATTATATTCTTAATGTGCTGCACATGTAAAGTGATTAATAGTATTATTATTATTAATAATGGAAACATGATCGATTAAGAATATTATAAATGGTTAATCCCTTGTGTGATATTTTCAAACCATAAACCTACCATAATAAATTTTTAATTATATCTAAATATATTACTTCATTAAAGAGACTTTTTGGATGTGCACAACCAATAAGAGAGAGATATCTAGAGATATATCAAGATACATATTTCTAGAGATATATATAGAGAAATATCTTAATAGATATAACTAGAGATATATCTAGAGTTCTATAAAAATCTATCTCTTCCGCTTCTCTCATGTTTTTGAGAGAGAACCAAGAGTTACCCCTCATTGAGAAGAAAATTTCTGCATTTAATCATGGAAAATGAAATTGATTTGGATTAGTCATACACGATCCCTTCAATTCGGTGTTACTAATCAGAGATTCTGGAGCACATGTGAATTAATAATTAATTCAAAAATACACTCTATGTAATAGGATTAATAATTATATAATAATTTAATTTTTGTGTCTAAATTTCATTAAAAACAAGTGGTTTACTCCAAGTAAACTTGTGTAATCCATTAATTTTAATTGAGAGTAATTTTTTTAAATTTATAGATGATGGTATGTTAAGGATTGTTAGTTGTAATTAAGATAAATTGAAATAATTGGATTAATTCATGGTATATTATCATAATTAAAAATGAATCCAAATAATTGATTACAATATTACAAATTTATGCTCGTTACATGTTGATGTGTTCATCATCATGAGATTTGACCATCCCTTTGTATGCGAATGGTTGATTTTAATATATTTTGATTAAATTAAAATTATTACTTGTGAGTCATCCCATTATTTTATTATATAAGGGCATATGTTCCTGTAGTTAATTTTATGTAAACCCCCTTTATCCAATTTATTGGATCAACTCATTTGTATGTGAGTAAAAGGTTTTGTATGGAGGGATTTCCTAGGATAGTGGAGATGGTAAATGTCTAGGAGTTATTCTAAAACAAATCAACGTGATACATAGGTGAAAAGGAGTAATGATGCAATATGAACCAAGATATGGTCCAAAGGGTTTCCCCCATAGGGTCTAGGGTAAGTTTATTATCCCCTAGATAAATTAAACATTAGAAAATATCATGATCATATCACTTATATTTTATTTTTGTCATTTTCATGGTTAATCATTTATGTTTTTCAATTATATGTGATCGCCTAATAAATGAATTAATATGAACGTAAGATGGAAAAAACATAACATGATTTTTTGTAAATATTTTATCAGATATGGTTAATAACTTAAGTAAAACCCACTTAATATTAACAAATCATATAAAAGGTAAAAAAAATATGCATAATATATAAAAAAATACCTCAACTAAAATATTATTGAAGTATAGCCTTCCACTACTTAAGTTAAAATGACATCATAGTTCAAAGTGCATGACCAAAAAAAGTTGGGGTGATTCCAATGATCGTGGAAACTTTTAGCTTTTATTTTTGGGTAGACGTAATGTAACACCCTTATATTTTGTGAAATAGTTTTCTAATTAATTTATTCTTTTCAATATTTTTTTTATTTTACAAAATATTGAATATTTCATTCATTAAAACAAAAAAATGTTTAGATTGTATTATATTTAAGACCATGTCAAGATTATTTTTCATGCAACATTTTCATTAGGTTGTGGTATACACAATACTATGTGTGGCCTATGTTACCCACAACATTGAGCTCTTGTGATATCTTGCATTACACGCAGGACTGAGTATTAGTGAATAATAATATATTATTAAAATATTATTATTTAATATAATAAGATATAACATAGAAAATAAATTACCATATAAGAATAGTGTTAACTAAATTATGAAAATGTAAGGTTTATAATATTAATTCATTGGTTAAAATTAATTAGAAATGAAAATATATACCAATGTATTATAAAGGAAATAATTTTATTTTTATGATATGAAAGTTGTTTTGTCATAATACATTAAATTAACCAAAATAATTTAATGATATTAATGAAATATATATTTTATATATTAAATAAAATATTTTTTATATTCATCCAATAGATTTTATAGGCATAAGATAAGAACAAACCCAATTTTGTGAATAAAACCCTATATTTTTCTAAAGGGTAATTTTGCTGCCTTTTAATGGAGAACCCATTTCAAATATTTTTTTGACAATTTAATAATTCATATATGAAAAAATAAACTTCTTAATTAAAATAAGAGTATAAAAATTTATTGTGGTTTAGTTTTTAGTATTTTTCTTATAAGATTCATTTCTTGATGCATAATGGAAAATGCTAAATTTTAATTGAAAACATATTTTTCATCAAAATAATTTATAGTATTTAATTATATATTTTATTGGTTTTAATGTATAATTAGATAATGTTTTTATAATTTTATCCAATTTAGGACATTTTAATCAATTTTACATTGAATTTAGATATAAAAATGTGTCAATCTTTTAAACGTTTTCACTTTAAAAACATGTTTTCTTGTTCCGTCAATGAGATTAATTTTAAATTATTTTTATAAATTTATGTTTTTTGAATTAAAAAAAATAGATTCCATATTCAGAATCATAATTTAAAATTTATTAAATCAGTCTCTTTTATTTTTGGAGAATATGATTACTAAGTTTAGTAATTTTTAATACCATGATTAATGGTAAATTAGGTAAATAAGGGTAAAAATGATGTAATAGATATTGGAAAACTTCCCTAACACTTTAATAAAAGATATTGGAGGAATATAATTCGACCATTAATAAATTAGGCTGTTAATTGAATAATTTAATGAACACTTTTCCATGAAAATCACTTAAATATTATTAAACTCAAAGGGAATGACAACATGTCACACTCATACTTTTAAAATGTATAATTTTTTTAATACGATGAAAAATAGAAGATATGATAATATATATATATATATATTTATGAAATATAATTTTTTTAACTATATCATAGAAATTTATTTTTAATTTTCAGCTGAGATATGATTATCATAAATAATTACAAAATGACGATGTCATAATTACTCAATTAATGAAACAATCAATTAAATGATATTTAAAATAATAAAATAAAAATAATATAAATTAATTAAAGTAATATAAGAACTTTATGGGAAGATATTACATCTTAAGGGTGTTTCAAATGAGTTTTTTTGAAGTTATCTTGCTGTATGTTTTTTCTTAAACTCAATGATCAGAATAGTGTCAAAATTTGCACTTGTGATATTTTATTAAATTGTTATTTTATTAAATTATTTGAAAATAATAAAAATATTAATAAAAAATAAGGGTATTATATATGGTCTAAAACATCATAAATTATCCATTTATGGTCCAATTTTCACTTAATAATAAAAAATAACTTCCCCTTAGTATAGAAAAATTGGTTACCATAGTTAAAATTAAAATGGTTTTATTAAAGGTTAATCAAAATGATAAAGATTAAATTAACACAAAAAACAATCTAAAATATATTGTTTTATGAGATTACAACATTATAATTTATTATATTCTAATCAATTTCATTTTTGAATTTGTTGATTTTGAATTTATTATAAATTAATAGTTTCAGAGATTCCAAAAGCGCCCCTCACCTTCAAAATAAAAGGACACCTACTACCTCACCTAATTTTGACACATTGTGCACGATATCTAAAAAATACAGTATAAAATTATATTATAAACTTCTATATCTATATTATAGAGGGTTTTTGTACCCAAAGGACCAACTCTAGGGACATTTGGAGAAGATCTAAAGGAGGTGTTCTGAATAAGAGGTAATTGCTCTAACTGATCACTCTCTTTTTATACTTCTATATTATTCCTCTAAATCTATGATATATTTAATAAAATAACAAATTAATAATCATAAATATTCTCAAATGTTATTATTATTATGAAAATACCATTATAAAACCCCTTTCCCATGAAAAAGTGAAATTTCGCTCGTGTGTATGTACGACTTACCATCTCCGAGAAATGATACAATCCATTTTGCATCACCCTCTTTGATGAAAAAGAATTATGATGGGTTTAAGGTTTATATATTATATTTATGAAAAAATTAAACTTTTTTAATTATAATATCATGTTTACCTTTTTACTATCTAAATATTTTGGGAAAATGATAACGTCACGCGTACGTACATATGGCTTACCATCTTCATAATATGATGTGATTTGTTATTCACCAATATTTGTCATGGATAGTAATAAGTATGAATTTTAAGAATAAATAAGATATATATAAAATAAAAATTATTATTTAATTATAATATTTTATATGATTTTATTTCTTTTACAATTAAGAGAATATGTAAACACCGTTCATGCGTATGTACATCCTACCGTCTCCATGAACGGTGCATTTTATTTTCCATCTCTATCTTTTTGGAATCACTATGAATACATATACACTGAATTCATATATATGATAATTATATCATTTTTATGATTATGGAGATGATTAAATCAGAATCTATATAATATGACCAAAGATATTAAGTCAAAGCATGAATAAAAAACAATGCACTTATTACCTGAAACATAATATTAACATGGAATTGTTAATAAGTGAGTAATATAAAGTAATAAATAAATCATATATGGTATATATATTTATATTAATATTATTATGTTATAGATTTATAATAAAATTATATTTATTATTAAATAGGTTTTAACATGTACTAAGGAAGTCAAGAATTAAGGTAAGGGAATTTTATCTCACTTTGTATTTCAGTGAGATACATGCCTTATTCACCCCTCATTTATTTTGTGTGGTGTATACAATGACCATTAATGTATTAAGTAATTATCATACTTAAATTTATGGTTATTTAAATATTCATTTTATGATCTTTCTTTCATAGATTTTATGGTTTAGTAGTTGCTAAATCAGTAAAGTAACTTTTACTCAATTTTCCTTCTTTGAGACACATGTTTTGTTATATACCTAGGTTCTATTATAAGGTGTATATTATTCCAATTGACATTTTATATCATTAATATATTTATTTATTATGATATTTTTGGGTCTATTTTATTTTATTTTCTTATATAGGGAGTATGATTCAATGTTACTAAGTGGTAAGATGTTATTGAAACAATCTCATCATTTATTGAGATTGTTTATGATTATGCTTTCATTAATCAAAAATTACGATTCATCTCTCAAGAATACTCATTTATTTTATTATATTCTGGTTATTTATGATTTATTCATTTATTGGTACCATTTTTCCACTCTTTGGTACTTTAGTTAATTAAGAAAATGTTTATAAGAAAATTTGATCTCATTTCTATTTTCGGTCAAAAATCAGTTTTATTCAGGAAACCATGTTTTAGAAAATGTTTTTAAAATGTTATTTTAAGCTCATTTTCAAGGAAAATTATTTTTAAATTATTTTTATGATTTTTAAATATTCGTTTATATGATTTCAAATATATTTTTAATAGAAAATGTTTTGAAAAATGTTTTATGTTTTAAAATGCATTTTTCAAAGATGAAATGATATTTTCATCAACAAATGTTTTTAAAAGATATTTAAAAATTATTTCCCATACAAAATGACATCCATTGGTGTTAATCAAGCCTCATTGGAGATTTTCTCCAAGGTTCCATTCAATTTATATATCTTAATGATTTATTTTTTAATGGTATATCATTTATGAAACATTTTCCTATTTCAGAGGTTATATGTTTATAAAATTTGTTTCTCTTTCATGGGTTATATTTTTATAAAACTCAATTCTTTTCATGGGTTATTATTTCTTGAAATGATTATGAAACATGTCTCTTTTCTTAATGTTAGGATAAGATTACATTTTCATGACACCCATTTCATTTCATGGGTTATGTTATGAATAATGTTTATCATCTCATAGAACACATATGTATAATTTCATTATGATATGGGTGGGACCTATATCTCCCTCTAGTGAATTTGGTAAAGATTTATATATCATGATATGGAAATAGAGGACCTTGTCTACTAATATGGTATTGGGTGTGAACCTTGACTACTAAGACAGTTATAATAGTGAACCATGACTACAAAGATGGTTATGTGAGTGAATCATGACTTCCAAGATGGCATGGGGAGTGTACCCATAATACTAAGATGGAATTTGAAGTGATCCCTTGAATATTATGTAAATAATTTTTATATGATTATGTATCTACAAAAAATTCCATGTCATATTCCTATGTTATAATATCATGGATTATTCTCTTTGATTACCTCAGGAACTATTTGTTATGAAATTCAATTATTTATTCCATGAATCATTTATACGATCTTTCATATGAAGGGTATGATCTTCAAATGTAAATCTTATGATCTCACAACTTTAGGTCCATGCAATGCTTACATATATCCCTTGTTTACCCTTACTATGAATCTACGCTAACCCCTTTTTATGTTTCTTTTCCCTAGTATATGAAGAAAGGTATTATGTATGATTTGTAAAAAGGGGTATAGTTATGAAGAAATAGGAGGGAGAATATGTAGATGTGTTATAAACCAGTATTTTTATGTTTCCATGTTTCCAGAGGCACTAATGTATTACGATATTTAGGTATTTTTTTTATAATGTGTTAATCATTGCATAAAAATTATTTAATATCCATGTACGTTAATCTTTGGTTGTTATATTTGGTATCAGAGAAAAGGATTAGTCAATATTTGGGAAATAGGATGATAAACTTTTAGTGAGATATCTAGGGATATTTCAAAGGATATGTCTAGGGATGTCCCTAAAGTTAAGTCTAAGAAAAGGTCACCGTCTATGAATTTTGGTAATAATAATTGATAACCTTGGATTAAACATTATATGTTGTATATTGAAGGTAATATACCTTGATTATGTTGTTTTACCTCTATCATTATTGATGCTCACATTATAATTTTGATTTTAGTCAATGGTAGGAACCCAAAGAAACCTTGCTAAAGCTGAGTGCAATAGGAAATGTAATAATTATCCTCCTGAGTAACCAAATGTTATCGCAATTGGAATAAAAAACCCTATATCTATAACCACACAACCTTATAATGTCATGAATCTTACTATACTTTCAAACTAATAAATGAGGGAACAATGTTTTCTTGAATCGTTCTTAAGGAAATGCCCACCTTCTTTTAGTGGAACAGATGATCCACTAGTTGCTAAGAAATGGATATATACCATTTAAAATATATTTTTCATTCTCTACTTTTCATAATGTAAAAAAGTTATATTGGTCACTTATTACTTACTAGGTGAATTGAATAAGTGGTGGTACTTTATCAAGAATATGAGACAACCAGATAAAATTGACATGATAGATAGAGATGAGATCAATAATTTTTTAGTAAGTACTTTCCTCGTATTCCTCTTAAAAAAGCGAGATTGAATTTAACCATATATCTAAATGTTATGATATGAAAATAGGTACATAATTCAAAGTAAACTCTAAAAACTATGAAGATAAGAATATTAGATTTACATTATTCTCAAAGCGTGAAAGGTAACATGGAGGAAATTATTTTAAGGGGTATGGTAAATGTTTTAAGTGTGGGAAAGAAGGTGATCAGGGTTTTTTCTACAGAAGTAACGAGAATTAAAATAAATATCTAAAGAGAGAACCTCCCAAAAATTAGTGTTTCAATAGTGAGGAAAATGGGAATTATGATAATAAATGCCCAAATCAAGGGGTTAATGATAATCATCATCACCATTAGCCTCTTAAGGCCAAATATAATGGAAAATCACATGCAATCACTATTGAAGATGTGATGTATAACATAGAAGTGGTAAAGTGATTGAGGGTTTATGTATCTGAATTCAAAAATAATGTTATAGAAGTACTTTTATGGCATTGAGAAATAATAAAACATATATTGATTGGTCTACTGTAGTTTTTTACTTAAGGATTTAAGAGCATATATTGAATGGTATTGGTAAGAATGAAATGTTATTGAGGTGCTAAGGTGATATTTTTTGGAAAACACATGAATAAGGGAAAGATAACCCTTAAGATAATGATTTTTGGATAAAGATATGTTGGATAATAATAAGTAAATTGGACGATACTGGTTATCTTTGAAATAATTAAGGATTTATTTACAAATATTTTATTCTATCATGGATAATGTTTATAACTTTTTGGACATAAAAAATATATCCAATAAACTTTGGAATAAGGAAAAACTCATGTTTTTGGTAGGTATGTATGATAAGTTTGGTTGTTACAATGTTTCAAGATAATTTTTTATGTAGGTATTTACATGATTATAATATGAAATCCATGATCTAACTTATGATATATGGGGGATGAGTGATAATATGATTTAGTAAACATCTTTATAAGGTTTTTTATTTTATAAAGGATTATAAGGTTATCAATTTATGGAATGATTAGGTTAAAATTTGGATGAAACATATGAGATTAAAGTATTATAACACCATAGGTAGATTTAGGAATATTTATTAAACTCTTATAACCTTTTTATTATGATACAATTTCATTATATTTATGGATCTCATGATCTGTTAGTACTTCAGAAATGGAAATTTCACCTTCATTTCTTGGAATAAAAGATGAAGTGGAAATTAATAACGCATGATAAAGGGTGAGATTATGATGAAATGAAGAAATTATATCTTATCTTGGAAATTATTAAATATTAGGAAAATAATTGTGATTTAAAAGGTTGTCTTGTTTTCATCATTATTGATGATATCAATGAGAACATTCACAATTCATTAATTAGTGTTTTATTGATTATAAACTGGATTACACACTTTCTTGTGATTAGTGATATTTATCAATATCTATGATTATTTATGGTTTTAATCCATGCCAAAATCTTCACCTATCTTCTCCTATATGGAATCCTAGTTATGAGTTACTTTGGGAGAATGTTATGTTTCAAATTTCATTTTTAAAAGGAAGTTTTAGTATTTATTTTTACGATATGGGTTTCTTTGAATAGAACATTCAAGAATTAAACCTTTGATAACGCAAATGAATTTTGAGGGATAAATTCATTTTAAGGTGGGAAGAATATAACACCATGGGATTTTGTGAAAAATATTTTTAATTAATTTAATCTTTTCGATATTTTTCATTTGACATAGTACTGAGTATAGGTTCTGTTATACAAATAACACTATGTTTGTTGTGCATTATATAAAACAACATGTTGAGATTGTGTTACATGAAAAATTTGGATTATCTTTCAGTATACAATACACTATTCTTGGAATGCGTTATATAGAATGTCGAGTTCATTTGATAGTTTGAATTACGTGCAAGACTAAGTTTTACAGAACAATAATATATTATTAAAATACTGTTATTTAATGTAATAAGATATAAACTAGCTGTTAAATTTGAGTTTATGAATATTATTAACTAACTTATGAATATATATTGTTTATAATATGAATTAATTAATTACCAATTTATTAGAAATTAAAATATATACCAATGGATTATAAAGGAAATAGTTTTATTTTTATGCTCCCAAATTTATTTTGTCTTAATAAACTAAATTAATTACAATTAATAAATAATATTATAGAAATATATATGTTATATATTCAATAAAATATTTTTGATATTAATATAATATATTTTATAAGAATAAGATAAGAACAAAAATAATTTTACGTATAAAACCCTATATTTTGGAAAAGGGTAATTTTCCGGCTTTTAATAGTAAAACCATTTTAAAAATAATTTTTGACACTTTTAGTATATTTATAGGGAAAAAATAAAATTTTAATTTTAAGGATGAGTATAAAAAATTACTTTATATTAATTTTTGGTATTTTTATGATAAGATTAATTTTTTTGATGAATTGTAAAAAATAATGAATTTTAATTAAAAACATCTTTTTTATCAAAATAATTTATGGTGTTTAATTATATATTTTATTGTTTTAAATGTACCATTAGACTTTTTTGATATTTAATTCCAATTTATCTCATTGGAATTAATTTGACATTGAATTTGGATATAAAAACATGTTAATCTTTTTGATGTTTTTACTTTGAAAACACATTTTTTCATTCCGTTAAAGGGATTAATTTTAAATTTATTTTTTTATATAATTGTTTTAAATTATAAAAAATTTATTTAATATTTTTAATCATAGTTTAAGAATTTATTAAATTGTTCTCTTTTATATTTTGGTCAATATGGATATTAATTTTAGTATTTTTAATTTCCCAATTAAGGGTAAATCATGTAATTAAGGGTAAGAATGATATAATAAATATTAGAAAACTACCATAGAACTTTATTAAAATATATTGACTGAATAAAATTATACTCTTTACAGATAATTATCAAAATTTAATAATTTAATGTACTCTTTTCCATGAGAATGACTTAAATATTATTAATCTGATAGGGAGTAACAAAATGTCACACTCTTACTTTTAATATTTATAATATTTTTAATATGGGGATAAATATAAGGTATTCATTAATCTATATATTATTAATAAATATAAAATTTTTATCTACATAATAGATTTTTTTAAATTTTTAGTGAAGAAATAATTATCATAAATAACTACCAAATTACAATGCAATAATTACTCAATTAATGAAAAAATAAATTAAGTGATATAATAAGTTTTAAAATAAAAATAATATGACTTAATTATGGTGATAAAATAAACTTATAGATGAATATAAAATTTTAGGGGTGTGTTATGTGAATTTATTTGGATTTATCTTACTATATGTATTTTCTTAAAGTCAACATTATGAATAGTGTGAAAATTGACACTTGTGATATTTTATGAAAATAATATTTTATTAAATTATTTTGAAAAAAACTAAGGAAAATATGATTTTATATGGTCTAAAATATCATAAATTGGAAATTTATGCTCCAATTTACACTTTATAAGTAAAAATTACATCCTCTTAGTATAGAAAAATTGGTTATAATAGTTAAAATTAAAATGGGTTAATTAAAGGTTAATCAAAATGAAAATAATTACAAAAAACGTATAAAATAATTTTTTTGATGATATTAAAACCTTATAATGTCTTAAATTTTAATAAATTTTATTTTCGAGGTATTTGGATTGGTTTTGAATTTATTACAAATTAATACTTTTTAATATTATAAAAGTGTCCTTCACTTTCAATATAAACAGACACCTCATGTCTCACCTCATTTAATCACATTAAGAATTATAGATCGACAAAAGTATTAAAAATTATCTTATACACTTCATTATTCACATTATATAGGTTTTGGTCTTCACCAAGGACTAACTATAGAATTTTTTATAGGAGATCTAAAGGAGCTGTTCCGAAGAAGAGGTAATTACTCTGACCGATCACTCTCTATTTCTACTCCTCTATAACTCCTATAAATATTTGAACTGTATCATAATATAATAAATTCATTATCTAAAATATGATTAAATATTATTATTATTATTAAAACACAACTATATATCCTCTTTCCCATTAAATGAAAAATATGGAAGTATTTCTTGTGCGTATGTATGACTCACCATCCCCATGTAGAGATACAATTAATTTTTCATCATCATATTAAATTAAAGGAAATTATGATGGGTTTAATTTTTATATATGATATTTATTATACAATTAAACTTCATTAATGATAATATCATATCTACCATTTTACCATATAAATATTTTTGGAAAATGATAATGTTGATCGTGCGTACATATGGCTTACCATCTCCACGATGCGATGTGATTTGTTATTTACCTATATTTCCAATAGATGGTAATAAGTATGAATTTTACAAATATATATGATATATATAACACCAAAATTATTCTATAATTATAATATATTATATTATTTTCTTTCCTTTAATATGACAAGAATATGAAAACATAGTTCATCCGTACGTATGACCTATCGTCTCTATGAATGATTTATTTTATTTTCAACCTATAAATTTTATAAATAACTATTAATAAATATATAAAGAATATAAATATGATAATTATATCTTTTTTATCATTATTTATATGATTAAATCATGATCTATGTAACAGGACCAAAGATAACAAGTCAAAGCATGAATGAAAAACAAAGTGATTATTACATGAAATATAACATTAACATGGAATTGTTAATAAGAGAGTATATAATTTAATAGTTAAATAATATATGTTATATATATGACTATAAATATTTCGCAGATGTATAGTAAACTTATATTTATTATACAACATGTTTTAACATGTGTGAAGGAAGTCAAGACTTATAGTAAGGGAACTTATCTCACTTTTTATTTCCATGAGATACATGCCTTATTCACTAATCATTTATTTTTTGGGGTCTATTTACTTACAATTAATTTATTCTTTGATTACTATAATTAAATTTATTGGTTTTTACATATTCATTTTATGTTATTTATTTCATGGGTTTTATGGTTCAAAATTACAAAACCAGTAAAGTAACTTTATCTCAATTTTCCTTCTTAGAGACACATGTTTTGTTATGAACCTATGTTATTTCACATGGTGTATATGATTCAAATTGAAATTTTATATCACGAATATCATTTTTTATGATATTTTAGGATCCATGTAATTTCATTTTCATACATAGGGAGTATGATTCAAAGTTACCAAGTGGTAAGAGTTTATTGCAACTATCTCATCGTTTTTCAAGATTATTTATGATTACGATTTAATTTATGAAATATTATGATCCATATCCCAAGAAAAATCATGAATTTTCTTATCAATTTTTTTTCATTTTGTTTTAATGTATTGTTTCCATTTTTCTACTCTTTGGCACTTGATGTAATTAAGAAAATGTTTTTAATAAAATTTGATCTCATTTCTCTTTTCGGCCAAAAATTAGTTTTATTAAAAAACCTTTCTTTCAAAAAATGTTTTCAAAATGTTATTTCAATCTCATTTTCCAGGAAAAATGTTTTTTAAAAATAATTTATGGTTTTTAAAGATTTATTTATATTCATTTCAAATCTATTTTCAAAGGAAAAGGTTTTCAGAAATGTTTTATGTTATAAAAATAACTTTTTAAAGAATAAATGATATTTTTCTTGAGAAATATTTTTAAAAGAAAATTAAAATTTTTTTCCCATCTAAGATGAAATCTTTTGGTGTAACACATTCCACGTTGGGAATATTATCCAAGGATCCATTCAATTTCATTCTAGCAATGTTTTATGTTTTTATGTCATAACATTTATGAAACCCATTTCCCTTTTATAGGTTATATGTTTATAAAATATGTTTCTATTTTAGGAGTTATATGTATATTAAAACCACCCCTTTTCATGGGTTATTATTTCAATAAATGGTTATAAAACATGTCCTTTTTCCATATGTTATGATATGATTTCTTCTTTATGATACCCATTTCATTTTGTGGGTTATGTTATGAATAATTTTTATCATCTCATGGAACATATATGTATGATTTAATTATGAGATGGGTGGGACCTATATATCCATCCAATGCATTGGGTAAATATTTATACCTCATGAGATAGACATAAATTAACTTTTCCACTAAGATTTTGTTGGGAGTGAAACTTTACTATTAATAATGTTATGGGAGTGAACTATGACTACCAAGATGTTTTTGGGTGTGAACCTTGACTACTCTAATGGTTTGGGGTGTGAACCAATACTACTAACATGGAATTTTAAGTGATTCCTTGACTACCATGTAAATCATTTTTATATAATTATTTATCTTCCACAAATTCCATTTATTATTCCTATATTATGATCTCATGGATTATGTTCATTGATTACTTCATGATTCATGTCTTATTAACTTCCATTATTTATTCCATGACTCATTTTTATGATCTTTCATATATAGGGTATGATCTTAAAATGTTATGTTTATGTTCTCATACCCTTATGTTCATGTTATTTTTATGTACCTCTATTTTTTACTCTTACTGAGAATCTAATATCACCTCTTTTTTATGTTTATTTACACTAGGATATGAAGAAAGTTGTCAAGTCTAATATGTCAAAATGGGTCTAGTTAGGAATAAATCGGTGGGAGAATAATTATATGATCTATGAACTAGTTGTTTATGTTTCCAAGTTTCCAAAGGCACTAAAATATTATGGTCTTTCGGTGTGTGTTTATGTAATGTGTTAAGTATTAGAAAAAAGTGATGTAATATCCCTGTATGTTAAGCCTCTTTCATTATACGTAACTTAGTCTACATTTAAGAGTTTAATTCCCAAGAAGGAATTGGTGTAACTAAGATAAAAGTCTTAATCAAATCATTAAAGTAGGAATTTAGGATTGGGGAGTATAGTCAATGGATCAAGGAACTCTGAGTCCAGGAAGTTGGAAAGTTGCACCTACCTAAAACCCTTCAAATAGTTTGACATGACCAAGTATAGGTTGTGATAAGGGAAAATTGATCCATTGAACTAGAATATCAAAGTGAAATAATATTTTTAAATATATGGTGAGGGATATTAGCATTCAAAAAATGGCGGGACATTAATATAATTTAATTAATTTTAAATTTGTTAATATATTTTTCTAATATAAACATGTAATAGTTATCTTCTTTTAATTTTGTGAAATTAGAAATCAAATGATATATCAAATATCATGGGAATATATAATTGAGAGGGATAAAATTCTCATTGATGTGAATTTATAGGAATTGGAAAGGTGATTGTACGTATTCCACGCATGGAAATTGTATGTGATGAAAGAACCACTTCTGAATTCTATTTCCAAAGAGGCTAATGTTGAAGAAGTGTCCCTTTATTTGAAGCATGTGTCTAATTCTATCGAACTCAAATTAATCATGGTACCCTCAATGTATAATGAAATTTTAAAGAAATATGAGCATGTGGATGAGAATAACATCATTTCTAACCATAAATATCACTATTAAGAGAAGGATAGATTAGATAGATATGAGATATCCAATACACCATTCTTGTGTGAGGTTGGAGATTCATCACAATATATGGATAATGTAGTCAAGAAAATTAGCTACATCGAGTGCCTTGAATTCTTGGGTTTTAAGATCCCGGATGAGTTTTTCATAGATCATATTCTATCCTTACTACCCAAAAAATTATCCAATTTTATTATAAATTATAGCACAAGCAATACTGAGAAGGCACGTTTATAAATTCAAATTTTCCTTATTGATAATGACGTGGGGTGTGAAATTCCTTCTATACTTATGGCGAATAATAAGATGAAGAACAATAAAAATTCACTAGAGACTCATTCCAAGTGTAAGGCTCCCAAGCACGTTTCTTCCAAGAAGAAGATGATCTAGAGGAAAGGAAAGGAATAGAATGTTTTATGTTTTTCTTGTGGTAAGTAGGGACTCGAGATGAAGAATTTTTCCCTACCAAATAAGTAATGGGATTCATGACATGAATTTGTTATTGAGTGTAATATTTTAATATATACATGTTGGTTATTAGACATTGTGTTTGGTTCCCAAATTTGTATCCAAATACAAGAAACTAGTAGGTTTATGATGATTTAAGAAGATGAGGTTGATTTAAAGGATACTAATAGAGAGATGCTAGCTTCTTTATCCATTTGATACAATCATCTCACATTACTTATAAGATTTAGTTTGGATTTAATTTGTTTTATTATGTTCCTAGTGTTACCCAGAATATTATTTACATATATTTTTTATATATGGATTGATTTATTTATAAATTGTAAAATAAAGGATGATACTTTTATAAATATATAATTTATTATTCTATGACATAGTTTAATAACTATATTTATGTATTAAATTAAAAAAATAGAATATTGGAAATTTATAATCAAATAAAGACACATGAATCATATAACACACATTTATGACATATCTGACTTGTCATGTAAACAAGAATAATTTGACAAGGCTATATCAAGATTGTTATTTAGTCTTTTTTGTGATTAAGATGTTTGAATGATGTCACACTTGTTTACACGGTAAGTTGAAAAACCACCATTTGGTGGAAAAGCTGAAAGGGCCACAAATATTCTAGAATTGGTAGACATTAATGTGTGTAGATATTTTTAGGTAGAGGATAGATGTGAATAATGACACTATTAATTTTACAGATGAAATGAGTAGGTATGGTTATATGTAATTAATGAGGTATAACTCTGAATCCTTTGTGAAGTTCAAAGATTTCAATAATTAGTTTGGGTATCAACTTGATAACTAGACAAAGAAACTTCAGTCAGATTGAGGTGGTGGATATCTTAACCAATATGTTAACAATTTTATATGGGAGTATGATATTTTATCAAAACCCACTCAACCATATACATTACAGTGTAATGGTGTTAGTAAAAGTATGAACCATACCTTATTGGAAATTCTAATGTCAACGATGAGTCATAAAAGAATTTTATTATCATTTAGGTATATTCATTACAAATAAAATTATACTTACTAAACTGAGTACCAAATAAAGCATTAAATGGTATTCCCTTTATGTTATGGAGTGGAAAGAAACCTGTTTTGTCACATGTTCATTCTTGGGTATGAGATGCATTTGTTAAGGATAGATCAAGAAACAAACTATCACCAAAAGGCATGAATTGTATCTTCATAGGGAATCCAAAGGAAGAAAGGGGATACTATATATACAAACCTTCAGAAAAGAATGTAATTACATCAATATAGGCTATTTTTATTTGGAATAAGATAATACTCAAGGAGTATAGTGGGAGAAAGATTGAATTTGATGAAGTTTATTCAAATGATACATAAGAGTTGGTTCAAGAATTTATTCCATAAGTCCTTGTGGAAAAGGATGTTCCTAAAACAAAAGTGTTGCAAATGTGTGCTAAGGGGGAAAGAGAACAAAAAAGATACAATTTTCTAGTCACTGATGATGGTGAGTCATTATTGATTAACAATAATGATCCAATTTCTTATAAAGAGGTAGTAGAGAGCGGAAAACACTAAATATGGAAATTATCCATTAATTATGAGATGGATTCCATGTATTAAAACAATATTTTGGTTTTTACCATCTTCCCATTTTTTTAAAAACTGTTGGGTGTAAATGGGTATTGAAGAGAATTCTAGACATGAAATGTAATGTGAATACCTATAAATCACTAATTGTGAATAAATGGTTTATAAAACATTAATTCATTGACTAAAATAAGAACTTTCCCCATCTACTATGTTTTAATCCATCATCTTTTTGTTTTCCATAGCAGATTACCATGACAATTGGATTTGGAAAATGGATGTAAAAACTGAATTCCTTAAAGGGAACCTTTAATGGGTGTTTATAGGATACTACATGAAGGATTTGTGATAATAGAAAATTCCAAAATGGTATTCGAGTTGTAGATATCCATGTATAGAAGAAATCAAGCATCTAGGTCTTGTAACATTCAATTCAATGAAGCCATAAATGAATTTGGTTTCATTAAGAATGAATGCGAGGAATGTGTTTATAAATGGTTTAGTGGGATTGTGATTGTTTTCATAGTATTATATGTTGATGATAGATTACTAATTGGAAATTATTTGCTAGTCTTACAAGAGGTTAAGGCATAGTTGAGAAATTGATTCTCCATAAACAAGTTAGGTGAAGTAAACTACATTATAGGGATCAAGATAATGCATTATATACCCAAGTGGATTCTTGGAATATGTCAAAATATATAAATTTGCTCGATACGAAAGAGATTCCATATGGAATAATCCAAGAGGGGATTAGTTTTAATGTCACATGTTATACCTCTTTCCAAGAAAATGTGTCCCTTCACACAAGTATAAAGAGAGATAATGAGTTATATCACATATGGTTTAGTGATACAATCTATCATATATGTTATGTTATATATAGGGATTGATGTTTTTGATTATTTTATAATGGTAAGTAGATATCAAGAAGATCTAGGAGAATAAAATTGGACAACTGTCAAGATTATCCTTCTGTATCTGAGGTTAACTAAGGATATGTCCTTTCTATATGGAGGAGGTGAAGAGATATTCATCTGGTGTTATACAAATACTATTGTTTAGACAGATCAAAATGGTATGAAGTCATATTCTGGGTATATATTTTATCTCATTAGAGAATCTGTGAGTTAGAAGAGTTAAATGAAACCTGTTATCACTGATTCAACGGTGGATTACGAGTATATTTCTACTTCTGATGCATCAAAGTGAGTGGTATGCATTCAAAAAATTATCATTGAGCATGATGTGGTAACTATAATTGGAGAACCTATCACATTTTATTGTGATAACACTATAGTGGTGGATATCTCCAAGGATCTAAGGTCACACAAAAGGGAAATAAATAAATATTTCCGAAGTCTCATCACTTGATAAATTTTCCTCATCAAGGTGACATTATGATGAGAAGAGTATCCATAGAGAAAAATTTAAAAGACCCCCTGGACAAGGATTTATTTCAGTAGAGGCATGAGTATCATGTGAGAGATAATATACTAAAAGAGATTGTCAGTTAGATATAGTAAAAGTGGTATTTTGTTGTATTTGGTTCCACATAACCAACATATTTAGTACTCGATTACATTTTTAATGATTTTTTTGTTCCATATTATTATTGTTTCTCTATAATAATTTTTTGTGATACGGTTATAAGAACATACGTAACACTAAAATGTTATAGTTGTTCCCTGCTATAACGAGAACATTGTGGGGTGAAAACATTATTCCTGTATATTATTTTATGGATGAATGATATTTTATGATGGTACACAAGGGATATAGTCTATTAGGGGTAGGTAAATTATAATACATTAAGACAACTTCCCATAATGTTAGACCATGGGAATATCCAATATATGAGGTTATGAAAACTAAATCACCAAATAGGAAATCGAAATTTTTATATGTCATTTGGTATTCCTATATACAGACATGTGTTTTGATCCTTAGTCATTAATATTATCATTAATGGATATCATGGCTCACATAATTTTATTTATTGACAGCAAATATGATGAAAAATGTTCATCTCTAGGTAGGGTATGTTTGGAGAGCCAAAATTTATATTTTATTAATGGAAAATGTGATAAAGGATTTAACCCATCCATCATATAATAGAAGTTGATATCATATACCCTTTGATGGAATAAAACTACCTGCATAAATACCTGACCAAGTTTTTCGGTGGGAGATTTCATTTCTAGAAATTAAAAGAAAGATAAATAAAGTATATTGTTCAATGACACTGCCATTCAACTTACTTGATTAGAGATATGATGAAGAAGAGATTATATTGCATGGTAAGAATTCACAGTCGGTTAGATTTCATTACAACATTAACTTTTTTATCAATGGGTGTTATGCCTTATTGTGAGATTCTATCTGTGGATTTTTGGTGATTATGGATAATTCCACATAAAAGGTGTTATCATGACCCATCCCAGGAGGGCCCATGCCGAAACTCACCAAGCCCGCCTCCAATAGGCCAGGGGTTGGTGACTAGCACCGAGTAGGCATGTCACTAACATGGGAGGCATTACCTATAAAACTGTACACACACACACACACACATCTCCAAGACCACAAAGCTGAAAAGTAAAAACTACTGAAAATGGAAATGCATGCATAGACTAAAATCCCATCCAATAGAGTATGACAGGAAAGCAAAGTAAAGAAATGTAAAACCCTGGGCCAAAAGTACAATCCCACCAAAAGAGTTTGTAAAAAAGTCCAACCTATAAAGAAAGGTACTGGGACTGAAATATGTAGTCGTAGGAACACACCTCGTCCTGCCTGATCTCACTGAGCACCGTCCGGTCCTGGTCCACCTAGAATCCTGTCAAAGGCTTGCTCATCTGCATAAGATAAGACACGTGCAGGAAAAACCCATACAGGGGTGAGTATAACAATACCTAGTAGGACACCCCGAAACCACAAAGTAATAAAACAAGGGAAATACCGCAAAGGAAAGACACAATCATCTCTATACAATATATGTTTACAGAATATATAACAAGAATATTTGGATATACTCATACAGGATCGATCATCATGAAACCACCACTAAGATCCAGCTCGAAGATTTCCACTAATCTCATAACAAGGACAAAAAACTCCTAGGTATGAAGAGAGAGATAATAAGTACTCATTTCAGGAGAACACGCTCCACAAGTACTTAAGAATATGATGCTCAGATGAGGATCAAAACCAATAGCTATGGGGTGATTCCATCAACTCAGTCTGAACTAATCCGCTAAGAATATGATCAACACCCGGGTAAAGTAGGTCACACCGATACCAAGAACTCTACTTAGGGTTCCAGGAATGAATAAGGGACCCGGCTCAAAGTCTCACAGAGGGTATTCCAACAACTCTATTCAAGAATTCCTGCTGAAGGGATCATTCTCTTGTATGTAGGAAATGATACCATAAACATTCAGGGAAAGACCAAGGGTACAAACCCTAAGAAAGAAAGTCCAAGTCACAAAAGTCAAAAGGCTTAAGCCAAGTAAAACAGGTTACACGGCGTGTAGTATGGTTACACACCATGTTCCTTGACCTCGGGTACTACCTGTGTAAATTCCCCGTGTAATCTGGCCTGGCTGTTTAAAACTCAACTACACAGCGTGTAGATGGATCACACATCGTGATCTTTGACTCCGAGTATTTCCCATGTAAACGACCCATGTCATTAGGCTTGTCATATAAAAAGTAACTACATGGCATATAGTAGGAATTACATGCCGTGTCCGAGAACCTGGGGGGGCTCCATGTACTACGACCATGTTCTCGTACATGGTCTCTGTCAGTGTCGCCTGCCCATGTACCAGTACATGGGGTATCCTGTGTATCTGATCAGGTCTGGATGGGGAAGGGTATACATGCCATGTCCTTGGACGTGTACCCAACCCGTGTCCGTGTACTCCCATAGTACATGCCAGGTGGTCCGCTGACGAACACACGCTGTGTAGCCCATTCTATACGTCGTGTAGTCGGGAAATTTCCAGAATCGTCGTCTTCCTCCTCACACCTCAGACGATCTTCCAGATCTCGATTCTTCTGTCTGTTTGCTGCGAAACTCAAGTTCATGGGTCGCCTCATCATCGTGATGCCGAATCCGTGGGTTTTGGGCCTTCGATCGGCTCCGAAATCCGACTCCAGTTATCCATGCAGAAATCATTTGAAGAACGATATCTTCCGATCCACTTTGATCCGTCCATCTCCACTACAGTCAGACCTCTATGGGGTTGTACCGATGCCGAATCTTCTATTTGGGATTGTTGCGTCTCACATTGGATGTGCAACTATCTGTCATTCATGTTTCCATGAAGAACGCGTAGAACGCGAGAAATTGGGGAAGAAAGGCACAAAAAATTGAGAGGGACGAACCTCGATCAATGTTCGTGTCAATCTTGGTTCGTCACCATTAGAAGATTGAACGAAACCAAAATAACTTCATGAATCAAATCCCCAAAATCCCCACAAAAGCCCATCCCGCAAATACGATCAATCTTCTAGATAATATGTTTGTGGATTAGTCCGCATTTGTCGTAGAAATCAAGAACGGGGAAAGGAAACCAGAATAAAACATCCTACCTGGATCAGTGGTGTTCGTTGGTGACGATCCGATCGTCGTGTCGTCATCGCCTGTGAAATTCATCAAGAACGTCATCGCCATGTTGGGTGTTTCCTCCCGAGCTTTCCAGAGCCTCCAAGGGTTTCGGGGTTATGTGGTTTGTAACCCTGGACCCCTGTGCAAATATCTATTTAAAAGATAAAAGATATTTGTTGCAACAAGATTTAAAAAAATATTTTTTTATTAAATATATTATTACAGTTACGTCCAAAAACTGGATTTCACCTCCGAGCTGCGCCTGCCAATGTTAGGCCTCACCTAAGGTAAAATCAGTACTCTGAACGCAACAATGCCCTCAGATTTCCGATCCGAGCACCCATTCAAGAGTAATTCCACCTTTTCAAGAAAACCACACGCGCACATTATTTAATTATTTAATTAAAATAAACCTTTGTTTCAGGCTCACCGGGCATCAGAACTGCACACCGTCTCTGAGAGTGGGCTCGAAAGAATTCCCATATAGTAATAAAATAAAATACAGAGAAATATGAGACATTACATCACACCCACCGTAGGGATTTATGTCCCCAAAAATCCAAAACAATGGATAATAAAAAAGATGTGGGTATTGCACACAAATATGAGCCTCCCGCTCCCACGGGCTCTCTTGAAGATTCCCGTGCTTCCACCAGACACACACCAAGGGAATAACTCACCGACGAAGAATATTCTCCTACTGATCCTTGATCTCCACCAGGTAATCAGCAAAGGTCGCTCCATCATCGATGTCCATCTCACCCCAGTCGATAATGTGCGATGGATCATTCATGTACGTCCGCAACTGCGACACATGGAAGAGGTTGGGTACCCGGTCCATATTAGAAGGTATATCCAAGCAGTACGCCACCTTTCCAACTATACTTAGAATCTGAGAAGGGATGATGAACCTCAGAGATAGCTTGCCACCTCGACCAAATCTCCGCAGTCCCCATCAAGGAGAGACCCAAAGGAACACATGGTCTCCCTCCTGGAACTCCAAGGGCCTCAATATCCTATCAGCATAAGACTTTTGACAACTCTGTGCAGTCTTCATCTGCTATTGGATGACCTGAACATTCTTTGTAGTAGCTCGCACCATCTTTGGGCCCATGAGTGCTGATTCTCCTGGGTTAGTCCAGCAAAGTGGTGACCTTCAAGGTCGCCCGCACAAAGCCTCGAATCTTGCCATACCAATAGTGGAATGATAACTTTTGTGATAAAAAAATTCCACCAATGGTAGGTGATTCTCCCAAATATGACTAAAGTCAAGTTTGGAAGCTCATAGACTATCCTCCAAAACCTGTATGGTCCGCTCTATCTGAGCATCAGTCTGAGGATGAAACGTTGTGCTCAAGTGTAACTGAGTCCCAAAATCCTCCTTCAATCTATTCCAAAAACAGGATGTGAAACGAGCATCACAATCTGAGATGATCGCGGATGGAACTCCATGAATCCGAACTATCTCTTGCACGTAGAGGTGTCCCAATCTCTCTACTAAACTCTGCTACTGTATGGCTAGGAAGTGGGCCGACTTGGTGAGTCGGTCAATGATCAACCAGATGGCCTCGTGTCCCTTGGACGTACATGGTAAAAACATCACAAAGTGTATGGATATCTCATCTCACCTCCACTCTAGCACCTCAAGGGGCTGAGTTATACCTGTTGGCACCTGGTGACCAGCCTTTACTTGTTGAAAAGTAAGGCACCAAGAAAAAAACTCTTCCACACTCTTATTCATTCCTGGCCACCAAAACTAATGTCAAAGGTCTTGGTACATCTTTTCCATACATGGATGCACCGCCAAAGGAGAGGTATAGAACTCCCTCAGAACCTCCTCCCACAATTCCACTAGCACTACTGTGTGCCCTCTGACAAGAACAACGTGCTCCCCACCTTTTTAATATCCATCAACAGCATCACCTGCAGATATCTGAGCATGTAGAGTCTCACAGCTAGCACCCTTGTGTTGTGCTTCCCTGACTCACTATAAGAGTGGAGGGGTAAAAACCATCGACTGAAGGTAATCTCCCTTATCTCTATCCATGAAGGATAACTGTAAAGAGGCCAAATGCCTCGTTTCCTCATCCAGCAACTGTGAACTGGATTTCCTGCTAAGAGCATCTTCCATAATGTTCCCCTTCCCAGGAGTATAAACGATCTCAAAGTCATAATCCTGGAAGAACTCAAGCCACTGACTTTGTCTCAAATTCAGATCCTTCTGAGAAAAGATATATCTGAGACTCTTGTGATCAGAGCAGATGGTAAACCGCTCTCCCATCAGGTAGTGCTGCCACATCATCAACGTGAAGACTACCAATGCCAACTCAAGATCATGGGCCACATAGTTCTGCTCGTGTTTCCTCAACTGGAATTAGCCATAGGCAATCACTTATTTCCTCTACATTAGGACACAACCAAGCCCAGTTCCTAATGTGTCACAGAACACCACGTACTTGACACCCTCTTCTAGTAGTCTCAAGATCGGGGCACTCGTCAGACTCTGTCTCAACTACTGAAAATCCTTCTGGCATCTCTCAGTCCACACAAAAGGCTTCCCCTTTTGGGTCAAAGTTTTCATGGGTGCTGAAATCCTAGAGAAATCAAGAATGAATCTCCGATAGTAGCCTGCAAACCTAAGGAAACTCCAAACCTCGGTCATGCTCCAGGGTGGCTCGCATTCTAACATTGCCCCTACCTTGGCTGGGTCCACTACTACACCATCTGCTGATATAATGTGTCCCAGAAAGTGGACCTACTGTATCCATAAATGAAACTTCGAGAGTTTCCTGTACAACTGGTGCTCTTGGAGTGTGTCCAGAACCATCCATAGGTTCCTCGTGTCCTCCTCCTCGGACACAGAGTACACAAGGATATCGTCGATGAAGACCACTACGAACCAATCTAGATAGGGCTAAAAGATCCGGTTCATGTGTCCCATTACCACTATCGGGGCATTCTTCACACCGATGGGCATCACCAAGTACTCAAAGTAACCATAGAGACATCTGAAATCCATCTCTAGTATATATACATATCGTACACACAACTGGTGATAGCCTGATCATAGATCAACATTCGAGAACCATCGTACCCCTCTTAACTGGTCGAAGAGGTCAGCGATCCTTGGTAGTGGATACCGGTTCCTCACGGTCACCTGATTCAAGCACCGGTAATCCACACACAGCCTCAAGCTACCATCTGCCTTCTTGGAAAACAACACTGGGGACACCCAGGGTAAAACACAAGGTCTCATGAAACCCATCCTCTATAAGTCTCCAAACTGCACTCTCAGCTCACGAAGCTCTGTGGGAGTCATCTAATATGCTGATGCTGATATCAAGGTCATCCTGGGTTGAAACTAAATGCATAAATCTATCTCTCGATGGGGAGGTAGTCTGGGGACATCCTCCGGAAAGAGGTCCTCATATTCAACCACTACTACTGGAAACTAGAAACTCGTAACATCTACTGCGCCAAGGGATATGCTAGCCAACTTATGGGAAATCGGTTGTACCTTCCAACGCACGAGTCCATCCTGCGTTGCCTGGGTCTCCTTTTCACCGACGAAGGAGAACCTCATTCCATCACCGTGGACACACCACACCCTTCTCTTAAAACAGTCAACCTGGGCATGAACTGTGGATAGCCAATCCATACCAAAAATGACATCGTAAGGCCTCGACGCTACCACCATGAGGTTACAACCGAAACTCTCACCTACAAGGGCCAGGTCACACTGTATACAAAGGTGTGTGATCTCTGAATCTTCTCCTGTCAGTGTTTCTAAGTCTAAGGGTTGAGTCAATGGCTCAACTGGAATCTTGTGGTTTCAAACAAGATAAACAGCCAGAAAAGAAGGACTATAACCTGTGTCTATCTGTATGTCATCCAAAGTAGAAAAGACACAGATTGTACCTATAATCATTCTAGGAGTATCTAGGTCATAAGCCTCTGCTGCCTGTAGCTGTCACGACCTCTGTCCACCAGCTCCCTAAGCATGTGGTGGACCACCTGGGGGTGGTGGTGGTAAAAGGTCAAAACGACGACCACCTCCAGCTTCTCTCCGTCTCCTCTACCACATCTGCCACCCCGTAGATTTTTATGCTCCACACGTTTCCTATAAATCAGTGGTCCATCCTCTGCTCCCATATCAGTAGTATGGCGGGTCGGACAATATCGAGTGAGATTTACCCCACCATAACAAGAGTAGCATCGCCTCTCTCGAGGCTGGTTGGATGCACCTTTCGAACCCTATACAGTAGATACCCTGCCCTGGAATCTCCTTTGAAAATGTCTCCCATGCCTGGTTCCCTGACGAAAGCTCCCTGCTACCGAGGTCTCTGCTGCAGCTCGCTCACTACTGACAATTGCTGGCTATCTCTACTCTTCCAAGAAGCTCTCGACCACCAAATCCTGCTCGAGAACCCCACCATAAGTTGGAATGCTCATAGGGATAATGATAGCTCAGATGTCTCTACGGAAGCCCCACTCAAAATTCTAAGCTTTGAAGTACTGATCCCAGACCATACCCATTGAGTACCGTGAGAGGTTGGTAAACCTTGATAAATAGTTAGCCACCATCATGGTTCCCTGCTGGACCTAAAGATGCTCCTGTATACGTACTGCTATCAGGGTAACTAGTGAAAACTCCTCTCTGAAGAGATGCTTAAACTCTGACCATGCAATATTCGCATCGTCGTGAGTCTGGATATCAAAACTCCACCATCGCCCTTCCAAGCCCTGCCGAAGGCTCACCGGTAAGATCACTATCTGGTTTGCTGGTGTCCTGACCAAACGGAAGACTCTGGTCACTACGTCAAGCCAGTTTTCTACTGCCAGAGGTTCAGGCTCACCTCGAAACCTGAGGGGTCTCTATCTCTGAAACTCATGGAGTGCGCTCAGCCTGCGCTCCTCCTCCACCGGTACAACATGCACTAAACACTACTCCACAGGTGATGGGATAACTGGCACACCACCCAAAGGTAAAAATAGGGGATCTGGTCCCAATATCGAAGCTTTATCACTAAGGGGGTCATCCTCGTGATCAAGCTGCTGGATCCTAGTGGGTGAGCGTCGCGGAGGCATCCTATAAATAAAGAAGATGTATCTCAGTCAGTGAGTATATCTGGAGATATGACTCAAGAAGGACATGGAAACCACAACCCATTCCTATATGATGCATGTACTATTATTGTCCCCTACAAATAGTTTTCTCGTGTTCCGAGTCAAAAAGAAAGTTATCAGAGTCCTGGTGTATGGATACATCGGCCGCCCGCACCAACACTGGGGTCCCTGGCATGAAATCCGAACTCGAAACACTTAACACTGTTTCCCCAAACCAACTCAAAGACTCTCGGTCCTAAGGTAGAACCGACCACCTATTATACCACTCTGTCACGACCCGTCCCAGTGGGGCCCATGCCAAAACTCCCCAAGCCCACCTCCAATAGGCCAGGGGTTGGTGACTAGCACCGAGTAGGAATGTCACTAATAAGGGAGGCATTGCCTATAAACCTGTACACACACACACACACAGACATCTCCAATCCCAAAAAGAAAAAATGTAAAAACTACTGAAAATGGAAATGTATGCATACACTAAAAGCCCAACCAATAGAGTACGACAGGAATGTTAAGTACATAAATTTAAAACCCTTGGCCAAAAGTACAAGCCCACCAAAAGAGTCTATAACAAAGTCAAACCTGTAAAGAAAGGTTCTGGGACTACAATCTGTAGCCATAGGAACAGACCTTGGCCTGCCTGATGTCACTGAGCACTGTCTGGTCCTGGTCCACCTAGAATCTTATCGATGGCTTGCTCGTCTGCACAAGACATGACATGTGCGGGCAAAACCCGTGTAGGGGTGAGTATAACAATACCGAGCAGGACACCTTGAAACCAAAAAGGAATACAACAAGGGAAATATCATAAAGGAAACATACAATCAACTCTACACAGTATATGTTTACAGAACATATAATAAGAATATCTAGATATACTCATACATGATCGACCAACGTGAAACCACCACTAAGATCCAGCTCGAAGATTTCCACTAAGCTCGTAACAAGGAGAACACACCCCTAGGTCTGAAGAGAGAGATAAGAAGTACTCATTCTGGAAGAACACACTCCACAAGTACTGGAGAATATGATGCTCAGATGAGGATTCAACCAATAGATATGGGGTGATTCCATCAACTCAGTCTGAACTATTCCTCTAAGTAGAGGATCGACACCTAGGTAAAGTAGGTCACGTTGATACCAAGAACTCTATTTAGGGTTCCAGGAATGAAAAGAGTATCTGACTCCAAGTCTCATAGAGGGGATTCTGACAACTCTATTCAGGAAGTCCTGTTGAAGGGATCACACTCTTGTAAATCGGAAATGATACTAGAAACCTTCAGGGGAAGGGCCAATGGTATGAGACCTAAGAAAGCTAGTGCAAGTCACAAGAATAAAAAATACTTAAGCCAGCTAAAATAGGTTACACAGTGTGTAGTATGGTTAAATTCCATGGTCCTTGATCCCAGGTAATTCCCGTGTAAACGACCCGTGTCATCCGGCCAAGCTGTGTAAAACTCAACTACACGATGTGTAGAAGGATCACACACCATGTTCCTTGACTCTAGGTACTGCCCGTATAAATGGCTCAAGTCATTAGGCTTGTCATATAAAAATTAACTACACGGTATGTAGTAGAAATTACATGTTGTGTCCAAGCACCTGGGGGGCTCCGTGTACGCTGGCCATGTTCCCGTACACGGTCTCTGTCCATGTCGCCTGCCCGTGTACGAGTACACGGGGTATCACTACAACATAAACAGTGTTTAGTGGCAGTTTTGTGGTGGCGGTTCACAAAACCGCCGCTAAACGTTATCAGTGAAAGATTTCGCGGCGGTTTGTTAAAAACCTCCGAGAAACCCAATCTATTTTTAAAAGCCGCGACGCTTTCCCCGCCCCTATCGCGTACCCCTCCTCCCCAATCCCCCTCACAAACCCTCCCCTCTTTCCCGATCCCCCTCCCGCTACCTCCAGCGACACCCGCGCCCTCCGGCGACCCCCGCGGTCCCCGAGCCCCCCGACGAACCCCGCTTCCCCCCCCCCCTCGACCGCCGGCGACCCCCGCGCCCCCGCGCCCCTCGCGCCCCCCGCGCCCTCCGGCGACCGCCACACCCCCCGCGGCCTCCGGCAACCCCCACACCATAATTTCAGTCCTCCCACCATAATTTTCAGGTTTATTTATATATAATTTTTTTTTCCACATTTTAATTAGGGATATTGTGATTTTTATATTCTAAATATCGTTGTAGTGTGTTTTGGTCTTCATTTTGGTAGGTTTGAGCTGTCATCATCAAAGGATTACATGTGTATTAATAATTAAGAATCAATATATAAGTTCTCTATTTATATATATTCAACCATGAAAGTATTAATATATATCATGGGGCTATATGTGCTTATATGTGTATATGAAAATGAATATGTGTATCATTGAAAAGGGGTATATGAAAGTATAGTAAAATATGTATAGATCCATTATACATATTTGTACACCTTAATATGTATATATGGACTAGGTATCATTACATATAAGATAAGGTGAATATGTGTGCATTTGAAAATATTAAAATTTGAGATTCCATCATCTATTTTAGCATGGCTTGAGTTTTAGGTAGTTTCCATATTCATGTTACCATTATTTGAATTCCATGATAGCATGGATGTTTTTTAATCTATTATTCATTATTTTATCAATTGAATATTGTATATCTTTTTATATATATTATTGGTTTTATTTCTCGGAATGGATCTCCCAATGTGGTTGATAGAAATTATCCTAAACATTTAAAATGTGTTTTAAGGTGTAAAGCATGATTTCAAAGTGAGTTTTCTATCGTGTGATTTTTTGTTTAGAGATAATGTTTTGAAAAAATGGTAAGATGGTGTCAAGCGTTTTGAGTAATGTGTTGTGAAGAGGATCGGGCCGATGGGGAATATATTTGATATTCCATGATGGTATGACTTTATGTGAATTATTTCTTTATGTTTCATTTTAGGTGATGTTTCCTAGACTTCTCTATAGAGTCCATGTGGCTGAATTTTTGTTGGAGGCTGAATCATCCTTTAAGAGAATCTAGTTCATTTTATGGATCACAATGGGATGGTATTGCAAGGTAGTATTGTACCTTTTGTTCTAGTTTTATTACTATATAGTACCATTAAAGAAGAGACATGGGAGGGGAGATGAATATGTAGGCATAGTGGTCCAATCTCTTTTCTAACAAAGCTTTTATTACTATATAGTACCATTAAAGAAGAGACATGGGAGGGGAGATGAATATGTAGGCATAGTGGTTCAATCTCTTTTCTGACAAAGCTTAGTGATACTTTGAAATGTGGCTCAAAGCGAAGACATTTCATGTTAGGGAGGGTATGATATTCTATGATTTTTTCAGGTACTTTCTCATTTCAATTTTACTTTAAATAGATAATTTTGGGATATCAAAATGTTTACTGGATGTATGAATAGTTTTTGGGGTGTCCAGGGTTTTTAGGACACAAAAGGTTGAAAAAGTGCCTATCCAGCTCAAGTAATACGATCGAAGCCCAGTTAGTAGTTATTATGTTCCCTAACCATGATTTACAAGAGGTGGGGTAAATTCAATGAAAAAATAAGGAATGGGGGAGAATAAACCAAGTGGAAATGGATAACCCATTCTTCATGGTTATAGCATGACTTAACAAACCATACAGGCTTTATCGAAGATCATGTGACTAGCCCGCATTTCTATCCAACAGTCCAGCATTTCTAAAATATTACTTTTGAATAGCATGAATTTTCTTTAAAGTTTCCACATGATGAACTTTTTCCCAGCAATACTCATACACTGATCCTTCCTTTTCAGCTTCATTCCATCTCTCATAAATTAGATGAAGTGCCAAACGATCACTGTAATCCTTTGCAGAAAATCTAGATTTTAACATTACAACTAAAGCGCTTTTTTTCTTGAGGAAGAACTAAAGTATCCATGATGCTACGTCCGACCACAGTGGTAAGCACAAGATCATAGCAATGAAAAATGGCACCCATAATTAGTACTTTCCGCAGTTTAGGATCCAACAGAAGGATTGACTGGGAACACCTGCTGGCCGGTGGTGTCTCACCAGCTGGCCGGTGGTCATCCACCGGCTGGCCGGTGACACCAGGCAGTGGGAAAGCCTACTGCCTGGCTCCTCCGGCAGGTCGGTGGGTAGGAACCGGCTGGCCGGTGGTCTCACACCGGCTGACCGGTGGCTTTGGACAGAAGCCAATGCTTCTGCCTGAGACCACCGGCTGGCTGGTGGAAATCCACTGGTTGGCCGGTAGACTCAGTTAATCCATTTTCAGCTTTCTTGGGCGAGCTCCTAGGAAATATTTTTCATAACATCAAAAACACTTGAAAACAAGTTAGAAAACAAATAGAGTGATTGTGATCATTAAAATCCAAGAGAGAGGGGTACAAAAACTATTGTTTGTTTTATATTCATGGACTAGATTATGCATTAGAAACCATTAGTGGTGGCCTACTTAATATACCTCACACCATATTCAGTACATGGATTGGTACCCAGATAGTCCTCCTCCTCCGCCGGTGCTGCCGGTGCCTCCGCGACCGCCTCCTCCTCCGCGGTCACGCCGCGGTCACGCCGCGGTCACGCCGCGGTCACGCCGCGGTCACGTCGGTGCCTATGCGGCCGCCGCCTCCTCCTCCGCCGCCGCGGCCGCCGCCGCCTCCTCTGCTATTGCTCCTCCTCCTCCTCCTCCTCCTCCACCGGCCTCATCCTCCTCCTCCTCCGTTGCCTCCGCTGCCTCCGCTGCCTCCGCTGCCTCCGCCCTGCCTCTGCGCTGCCGCCGGTGCCTCCTCCTCCTCCACCGATGCCTCCTCCTCCTCCGCTGGTGCCGCCGGTGCCTCCGCGACCGCCTCCTCCTCCGCGGTCACGCCGCGGTCATGCCGCGGTCACGCCGGTGCCTCTGCGGCCGTCGCCTCCTCCTCCGCCGCGGCGGCCTCCTCCTCCTCCTCTGCTTCTGCTCCTCCTCCTCCTCCTCCACCGGCCTCATCCTCCTCCTCCTCCGCTGCCTCCGCTGCCTCCGCTTCCTCCACCCTGCCTCCGCCCTGCCTCTGCGCTGCCGTCGGTGCCTCCTCCTCCACCGCGGCCTCCTCCTCCTCCGCCGATGCCTCCTCCTCCTCCGCCGGTGCCGCCGGTGCCTCCGCAGCCACCTCCTTCTCCGCGGTCACGCCGCGGTCACGCCGCGGTCACGCCGGTGCTTTCGCGGCCGCCGCCTCCTCCTCCTCCGCCGCGGCTGCCGCCGCCTCCTCTGCTCCTCCTCCTCCTCCTCCTCCACCGGCCTCATCCTCCTCCTCCTCCGCTACCTCCGCTACCTACGCCTTGCCTCCGCCCTGCCTCTGCGCTGCCGCCGGTGCCTCCTCCTCCACCGCGGCCTCCTCCTCCTCCACCGCGGCCTCCTCCTCCTCCTCCACTGCCTCTGCTGCCTCCTCCTCCTCCGCCGCCGCTGCCGCCTCCTCCTCTGCTCATGCTCCTCCTCCCCTCCACCGGCCTCATCCTCCTCCTCCGCTGCCTCCGCCCTCCCTCCGACCTGCCTCAGCGCTGCCGCCGGTGCCTCCAGTGCCTCCTCCTCCCCCGCGGCCTCCTCCTCCTCCGCTGATGCCTCCTCCTCCTCCGCCGGTGCCACCAGTGCCTCCACATCTCCTCCTGGGTAACGGTCATCATCACCCTCATGGAATATGATGTAAGGATGTCATGGTGGTATAACTCTAAAGTTTCCAAGAACATTCCTTAGATAATATTTATAGTAGATAGGAATCTAGTAAGGTAGGAAATGGTAGGTACAAAGCCTTCCCATAATGGGGAATTAAAACACATGGGTCATCAAAATAATGAAATATCTAAAAAATTATTTCAATTATGACAAATATACATGCCACCTTATCAACAACTACATGACTTAAATATTTCAAAATACCAACATATATTCCTATGATGTAGACATTGTTTTTGGGAGAGGCAGATAGATAGAGAAGGGGAAGGGGAATAAATTATATGGTTAGGAAGAGGTATATGTAACCAACACATCAAAAAGGTGATGCTAATGTCAAATAGGACAAGTCTGGTCAAAGCCCAACGGCTAGTTTGACTGGGCACACCGGCTGGCCGGTGGTCCAGACAGCAGGCTTTCTGTCTGGGTTCCACCGGTTGGCCGGTGGCACCAGGCAGTGGGCAAGCCTACTGCCTGGGTCCTCTGGCTGGCCGGTGGGCAAGAACCGGTTGGCTGGTGCCCATACCAGCTGGCCGGTGGTCATCCACCGGTTGGCCGGTGGTCATCCACCGGTTGGCCGGTGGCACCAGGCAATGGGAAAGCCTACTTCCTGGGTCCTCTGGCTGGCCGGTGGGCAAGAACCGGTTGGCCGGTGCCCATACCGGCTGGCCGGTGCGCTAGCACCGGCTGACCGGTGGCTCTGGAAGAAAGCAATGCTTCTACCAGAGACCACCGGCTAGCCGGTGGGAATCCACCGGTTGGCCCGTGGGAATCCACCGGTTGGCCGGTGGGAATCCACCGGTAGCCCGATATTCTTATTGCTCCTCAATGAGGTGTTGACGCTGTCTCCTATGGACTAGACTTGTTCTGTTGGTCTGAAGTGGTAAATGTGATCAATGAATCATCTTTATTATATTATGCATAATTTATGATCAATGGTTCACCTTTATTATATTATGTTTTTGTAATCTTACACTATCGTATATTTTTGTGTAGGCACATTGTGATATACATGGATAAAAGCTGGATCACATTACCGAGGAACACACCTAAATATGTTAAGGGTTTGAATGAGTTGTTAGATTTTGCAATTTCTAATCGATCTGTTGAAGGGAGAATAAGATGTCCATGTCCTAAATGTAAATTTAGAACATGGTTGAAGAGGGATGAAGTTTATGAACATTTAATACTGAAGCAATTCCCTGATCAATAATTGTGTTGGATTTGGCATGGAGAATCAAACAATACAGAAAGATTGAGGACTGATGTTAATCCACAGAATGAGGTCCCAAGTTTGTTGCCAATGGAAAATGAAATGCAAAACCTCATAAATGATGCATTTGGCACTGCAAGACACCACTATGAGCATCAAAACATATCAGAACAACCAGAAGATGATGCTACAAATTGCAACGTGACAAGTGATGTTCTTGAGACTATAACACAAGCAGATCAAGATTGTAACATATCATTGGATCCTCCCCTTGATTCTGTGGAGCCAAATGTAAGGAAAAACTTCAGTGAGAAAAATGTGTTTCATGATTTAGTTGATGATGGAAACCACGAGTTGTATAGTGGGTGTTTGAAATATTCAAAGCTTTCATTTCTGCTGAAGTTGTACCATATCAAATGTCTTTGTGGAATTACAAATAAGGCAATGTCTATGTTATTGGAATTGATTCGTGATGCATTTCCTGAAGCAAAAATACCAGAATCGTTTTATGAGATGAAAAAAGTTGTAAACAAGCTTGGTCTGAATTATACAAAAATACATGTGTGTCCCAATGATTGTATGCTTTACTGGGGAGAAGATTCAAGTAGACAGAATTTTAAGAAATGTTCTTCTTCTAGATGGAAGTCAAAGGGTAATTTTGGAAGTATGACTCAACATAATTTCATGGAGAAGAAGAAAAGGAACACACCTGCAAAAGTTTTGCGTTACTTTCCTTTGAAGCCTCGATTGCAAAGATTATTCATGTCATCAAAAACCAACGAACACATGAAGTGGCATGCTGTAGATAATAACAATGATGGGTTAATGAGACATCCACGAGATTCCCAATCGTGGAAGACATTTGATGCATTACATCCATATTTCTCAGCTGATCCTAGGAATGTTCGATTGGTATTGGCTGCCGATGGATTCAACCCATTTGGGACTTTGAGTACGAGTTATAGCATTTGGCCAGTTGTTTTGATCCCTTATAATCTGCCTCCGTGGATGTGAATGCAACAAACATCTTTTATCATTTCGATGATTATTCCTGGAAAACAAATGCTTGGAAATGATATTGATGTATACCTGCAGCCTTTTATTGAAGAATTGTAGGAGTTATGGACCAACGGTGTTGAGACATTTGATGTTTCTTCTAAAACAATGTTCAAAATGCATGCTGCTTTAATGTGGACCATTAGTGACTTCCCTGGGCTTGGGAATTTATCTGGTTGGAACAATTATACGGGTTTGGCTTGTCCCGTTTGTAACTTTGATTTCGAGCCCAAACGGCTACCTCATAGTAGAAAATGGTGCTTCTTGTGCCATCGAAGATTTCTTGATGCATCTCATAGATTTTGGCTGAAAAAATCAAAATTTAATGGTTCCATTGATCGTAGACCACCGCCAAAGTTGTTAACCGGTTCTGAAATATTGACACAGCTTGAAAATGTTAAAACAGAATTTGGGAAGGTTCATAAATTGAATGATAGCGGAAAACGTGTGCGAAGTGCATCGTCAAGTGAAATCAGAACGCAACAATGGAAGAAAAAAGTATATTCTTCAAACTTCCGTATTGGGAATTTAATTATTTGCGCCACAATCTTGATGTGATGCATATTGAGAAGAATGTATGTGATAATTTGATTTTCACATTACTTAATGAGCATGGAAAGTCGAAGGATCATCTCAATGCTCGCAAAGACTTACAAGTAATAAACATAAAACGTGATCTCTGGCCAGATGAGAATGAAAAGTATGCTCCGGCCATTTTTTCAATGAAAAATAGGGATAAAGATACGTTCCTTCAAATTTTAAAGAATGTTAAGGTATCCGATGGGTATTCGAGTAACATCTCAAGGTGTGTTGACTTGAAGAATCGTAAGTTATATGGATTGAAAAGTCACGATTCACATATTTTGTTACAACAGTTACTACCATTGGCATTGCGTACATTATTACCTGAAAAAGTTATTGCTGTTGTACTCCAATTCTGCACATTTTTCAGGCAATTATGTGAGAAATATCTACATCCATTTCAGCTTGACAACCTAGAGGAGAGGTTTGTATTGACCCTTTGTGCAATGGAGATGATCTTTCCTCCATCGTTTTTTACTGTCATGATGCATTTAACTGTGCATTTGGTTGACGAAGCTAAATTAGGAGGCCCCGTTCATTATCGATGGATGTATCCAATTGAGAGGTATTTTATTTATATGTTTCCAGTTAAGTAAACAATTTTTGTCATTTAAATAAATGCATAATACTATTTTTTTTTCACAGATATATTGGGCATTTGAAAGCATACGTGAGAAATAAAGCTCAACCAGAAGGCTCTATTGCTGAAGGATATTTGGCCGAGGAGTGTCTCACCTTTTGTTCCAGATATTTGGATGATATTGAGACAAGATTTAATCGAGTTGGACGTGTTGACGACACATCAACTCATTCTCAAATGCATCATAAATCAAAAATATTTCCTGCTATTGGCCGATCAGTTGGGAGGACCTCATACGCGACACTAACAGAATTGGAATTATTACAGGCACATAGATATGTGCTTCTGAATAGTGAAATTGCAGATCCATTTATTGAAGAGTTGAGGATACAAACAAAGAGACGAATGAGAGGCCGAACACGAAATGAAAAATATATAACGAAAGCTGTGAATAAAGAGATGGTAGAATGGTTTGCATGACGTGTAAGTTTATAAATATTGCAATAAATATGAATATTAGTTTGACACATACAATTTGCAAATCTATTAATTTTTTTTTTCAGATCATGAATAATGATACTCGGGCAGACTTGTCAGAAGATTTGAAGTTTCTTGCTAGAGGTCCTATAAAACAAGTTAGAAAGTTCGGCGCTTATAATGTGAATGGTTTTAGATTTCGTACAGTCAATCGAGAAGTGGGTTTGAAAACACAGAATAGTGGTATATTTACATTTGCTGAAGTGGAATACTATGGAAAGCTGTATGATATTATTGAATTAAACTACCACGGGCATTTTTCTGTTGTTTTATTCAAATGCAAATGGGTCGATATTATCAGAGGTGTTAAAAGAGATTCCTTGCAATTTACTTCTGTAAACTTCTCTCGCTTGATGGATGTTGGTGATCGTGAACTGCATGATCCATATATCTTAGCATCGCAGGCAAAAATGGTATATTATGTGAATGATGTTGTGGATGAAGGGTGGAGTGTAGTTACTCACGTAATACAAAGAGATTTGTATGATATGGGTGATTAAGTGGAAGATTTGACCTCTACAATTGAATTTCATCAACAACAGGAAGCATGATTATTTGTCCATCATGATATTGAAAATATTAGTCTAGCAAGGATGAATGAAGTGGATGAAGCAATGGAGCAGGAAACCGACATGATTGAAGGGGAAAATGATTGTATGTACAATTATTTATTTATTCAGCAACCACTTGTTTCATTTCTGTAGTCATTCATTATCATTGTTATATATATTTTGTTTGTTAGTACGGGGCATCTATTATCATGTTTAATTTTTTTTTCTGCATAAATTTTTTGAAATATATATTCAGAACTTAATTTTATTTGATTAAATGACAGGAATGCCAAGGAAGAAGCGGTACACCATTCCTTCTACTTCTACGACAGATGACGATACGTCGGTCCCCACGACATCTGAGGCAGCAGATGCCTACATCCCTGCATCATCTCCCCCTGCACCATCTCTGACACCATCAGTGGATGCCTCATTAGAGGATGAGTCATCGCCTCCCCCTACAGGAGCCTCAACAGTGGGGCAGCGACACGCCCCTTCCAGTTCATCACGGACATTCTGGAGGGTCACAGTCATAGGTACAAATTTTAATTAAATAAATTTATTGCATTTTGTTTATAGTAATTGTTTGCTCATTGAATATGAAAACAATGCAACCGTGGAAAAACACATAAAAAGTTCTGATGTTTGGAACATGCATGGAGAGAAGATAGTGGTGCCATTTGATTCTTATGGGGTCCCGACGGATGACGCCGTAGGTTTACTTGGTCAGATTATAGGTCAACTGGCAGCGGAGCCCATTTCCCTGCCTATTTCATATGATGATTGGAGGCATATGCCTCCAAACTGGAAAAATGAAGTTTATGATTCTTAGATAAAGGTAATTTTATTACTTTATGGTTTAATTTAATGTCATGTTACTAATATATTCAAAATGAATTTTTGTATACAGATGTTCTTCCACTTTACCGTTGCTGATGTGATAGCACGGAAGTGGACATTGAAAAATCTTGGAAAAAAATGGAAAGATTTCAAATAGAGGTTGTGGTGTGATGTCAACGATACTTCGTTGACCTTGCAGCAGATGTATGAAAAGCTACCCAGTGGGGTACCGAAAGAACAGTGGAAGGTTTTTGTCGATAGACATCGTGATGAGAAGTGGATGGTATTGAAATATATATTATTATATTATCCTCATTTTACATTTATGCATGTACATGAAGAGGAGATAGACATTGAATACAATACTGCTAAATTGAATTTTATTTATTTCAGGATCTCTCAAGACAGAATGCTTCAAACCGGGCAAAGCAGGTCATCCCGCACACTGCGGGTTCAAAAAGCTTTTCAAGAAGCCGAATGTCATTGGTAATCTTTTAATTAGTTTAAATATTTATAAGATAATATTATATATTTAACATATTTAATTATTGATTTATCTTTGTTTAATGCAGTCACAGAGTTTAGGGCATGACGCATCCCGAACAGAACTGTGGCTGGATGTTCATAAAAAAACAGATGGAAGTTTTGTTAATGAACCTGCCAGAGAAGTTGGGGTATGAAGTAAATTATTTATTATAATAACTTATTATCAGTTTTTACTGTGTTAATATATATTGATATTTGATTTATAGGTAAAAATTAAAGAAATATGGGATGCCAATCCTGGAAATCCTACTCAGTCTCCCAGGATGACCCGGTTGGTAAAGTCCTTGGGAAGGAGCATCCTGATAGAGTGCGCGGGATGGGTTTGGGACCTGTACCATCTGAGGTCTTTCACATGCCATCAGGGATTTCAGATACATCTACTCCTGCTTATAGTCATTTCATACCTGAAGATGCTCAGAGGGAGATGTCTTCTCTACGAAACACAGTTCACCAGCAGGGGGATCATATATCTGGTTTGCAGAATGGGTTTCTTGAAATACGTCAGTATATGAGCAGATATTCCCCCAGTGGTAGTGCATCGGGTAGTGGTGAGCAGGTAAATCACAAAAAATCAAAATCATTTAGTTTGCAAACTTTTATTGGTTTTAAGTTTTATTATAAATATGCAACAATATTTAATTTTCAATATAATGTTCTTACAGGTGGCAGCAGGTGGTGGAGATGAAGTTGGAGAGGGTGACGATGCAGCATCAGATGATGAGTAGTAGTATTATTGATGTGTTGAACAAGTATGATAATGGTTGGTTTGTATATGTAACATTTATGGCACATAGTTGATGATATTATTTTATCCCAAACTTATCGTCGAACTCAAAGGTGATGTTTAAAGGGTAATGATTATAGTGGGATGGATCTAGGTTCCACCCTTGTTCATGCTGGGGAACAATGTATTAAATGGTTAGGTGATGGAATGACTAAGAAATTTCATTGAAAGTCAGGTATGGGCTTATGTGAATTTGCTTGTGGTAAACATGAGATTTCATAGAGGAAGGAATTGTGGTTCAGGTTGTGATATGTGAGTCATCTAAGCTGAGTATCTTGGGAATGGTTAGCTGAAAGTGGATTTAATTATTATACTTCTTCATAGATGTATATAGGTGAAAGTATCCATTTAAATCATGTCACTAGGCTAATGTGGGTGTCATGAAAGGGTCAAAAATGTCTTCTGAGAAAGATTGCATGACTAGTTTCAGTTAGGCTGATTGGAATTTGACTGTTTCTTTATAGTAAGGTCCCTATTATGGCCTCAGAAGTATTTAGGATTTCCCAATTAGAGGAAAAATTCCAATATTATCATTAGAAATCTTTGGATATTCTTTATAGGAAATTACAATGGTGGAGAATACTATGGTTCATAATTTTCTATTAATGTTAAAACCAATAGTGGGGAGCACGATCGCTTGGATGCTTAAAGGGATGACCATGTGATCATTTATCTATATTATGGTTTGATTTATTTTTCAGGGCAGTGGTGTAGTACAACCAAAATTATTATTTTTTCCAGTTCAGCATTTAGCGGCGGTTTTAACCACCGCTAATGCCATATTTGGTAGCATTTAGCGGCGGTTAAAACCGCCGCTAGATATATTACGTTTATATTTAGCGGCGGTTTTTACCGCCGCAAAATAGGCGCATCAAACGGCATAATTTTGTGGCGGTTAAAACCGCCGCGCATAAAAAGGTGTGGCATACCCATTAAACCGCCGCTAAATGGAGAGAAACCGCCGTGAAATGAGGCATCTACGACACATATTTTAAACCGCCGCGAAATAGAAAAAACCGCCGCTAAAAGATTGCCGACGCCAAGTTTAGCGGCGGTTTAAACCGCCGCTAAATGGGAAAAAACCGCCACTAAGGGCTGATTTTGTTGTAGTGTATCCCGTGTCTCTGACCGGGTCTGGCTAGGGAAGGGTATACACGCCGTGTCCTTGTCCGTGTACCCAAAACATGTCAGTGTACTCCCGAAGTTCATTCCAGGTTGTCCGCTGATGAACATACGCCGTGTAGCCCATACTACACGCCATGTAGTCGGGAAATTTCTAGAACCACTGTCTTCCTCCTCGCGCCTTGGACGATCTTCCAGATCTCGATTCTGTTTTCCTTTTTCCACGAAACTCAAGATCATGGGTTACCTCATCTTCGTGATGCCGAATCTGTGGGTTTTGGGCCTTCGATCAGCTCCGAAATCCGATTCTGGTCACCCATGTAGAAATTGTTCGAAGAATGATATCTTCCGATCCATCCATCGCCACTACAGTCGCACCTCCGTGGGGTTGTATCGACCATAGATCTTCAGTTTCAGATCGTTGCATCGCACATTGGATGCACAATGATCCGTCGTTCATATTTCTGTGAAGAACGCGTAGAACAAACACAAAGAACGCGTGAAATCGAGGAAGAAAGGAACAACAAATCGAGATGGACGAACCTCGATCGATGTTCATGTCGATCTTGGTTCGTCACCGTTAGAAGGTTGAATGAAACCAAAATAACTTCAAGAATCAAATCCCCAAAATCCCTGCAAAATCCCATCCTGCAAATACGATAGATCCGTGGGATAATCTGTTCATGGATTAGTCCACGTTCATCATAGAATTCAAGAACGGGGAATGGAAACCAAAATCAAACTTCCTACCTAGATTCGCAACATTCATTGGCAATGATCTGGTCGCCACATCGTTGTCGCTGGTGAAATTCGTTAAGAATGTCGTCACCTCGTTGGGGGTTTCCTCCCAAGATTTCCAGAGCCTCTAAGGGTTTCAGGGTTATGAGGTTTGTAACCCTGGACCCCTATGAAAATCTATATTTAAAAGATAAATGATTTTTTCTGCAAAAAGATTTAAAAAATATTTTTTATTAAATATTTTATTACGGTTATGTCCAAAAACTGGATTTCGCTACTGACCTGCGCCAGCCAATGTTAGGCCTCGCCTAAGGTAAAATTGCTGCTCTGAACACAATGGTGCCCTTGGATTTCAGATCCAAGCACTTGTTTAGGAGTTATTCCACTTTTTCAGGAAAACCACATGCACACGTTATTTAATTATTTCTTTAAATTGAAACATTTGTTTCGGGCTCATTGGGCCTCAGAATTGCACGTCGTCTTAGAGCCTGGTCTCGAATGAATTCCCATATAATAATAAAATAAAATATGAAGAAATACGAGACTTTACAGGTGTCTTATAGGGTCACACTCTAAGTATATCAAAAATCTATGTTAAATCCATTTAATGAATTTAATAAGTTATAATAAATAATAATTATTTATGTTTGGTTGTTCTTCATAATTTAATCATAAAATATTCATTTGAATAAAGTGTGTCAAATAATAAATAATATTTAATATTTTTCAAGTTTGGAAAATATAATATTTATTATATTGATCCTATAAAATATTAATTTACATTTATTTAAGTAAATAGTCAATAATCAAGGATCGATAAATGTTGAAGAGACAGAGAATACCGAGTTTAGTGGTCTAATTAAAAATAATTGATATTTATTTAGATTTTTAATGTGTTGCACGAGTTAAGTAATTAATAATAATATTATTATTATTAATGGATGGAGGGTCAATTAAAAATTTTAGAAATGGTTAAGGGATTGTGTGAAATTTTCCAACTCTAAATCCTCTATAACAAATATCTATTTGTATATAAATATGTCACCTTCCTAACCTAGTTTTTTTGTGTTCACAATAGATAAGGGATAGATATTTAGAGTTATATCTAGATATATATATAGTTATATATGTAGAGATATATCTAGATAGATATATCTATAGAGATATTTAGAGTTCTACAAATAGATCTGTCTTCCTCCTCTCTCACATCTTCGAGAGAGAACCAGCAGTTCTGCCTCCCCATGAATAAATTTGTTTGGTTAAACACAAATAATAGAATTAATTATAATAATCCATGATAGAACGAGATTATTTTAGGATGGTTATCAGATTTTATAGTGCATTTTTGGATCACTACTAGAGTGATTATTCACTTGAATCTTGTAGTGAAATGCTAATACAATGAACTTTATTCCATCCAATCATTAATGAAAATAGAATTAAATGTTAAGTTTATTATATATATGTTTATAAATTAATTATGAATGACATGTGAAGTTACTATCACAATGGTTATGGTGTATAAATTTAGTCTATAAATCTACGATTTTTTAGATGATCTTGTGGTCATGTAAAATAATTATTTTATGTGATTTAAATATAAAATATGAGTTGTTTATACCTACAAAGGACAATTCCCTTGCGCGAGGAACCTATATGATAATCATATAGTGATCATTAATTTCCATTAAATTTAGTGATTAACATCACCAAAGGTCTCACGGGCCATTCCATGTGTGTTCCTATAGATCTAACCTCACTATAGGCCCACTATATTAAATTTTCATAACTAGTAGCATCCTCCAAAACCAATAACAAAACCCTATTTTACACATACAATTCCTTACAAGGAACAAACATATCATATCATAAATGAGACTAACATTCATCATGTAACACACATATAAGTAATTATATATACATTAAATAAATTTATACTCATCAATAGCATGTGGCACATGCAACCCCGAGTATAAAATAGACGTAAAACATTATAAATTTATAAACTACCCATTACGATTTTAGGTATGTATAAGACTAAATAAATAATGAAAATTATATGGTTTATACATGTATAAATAATTTTATTTTTTTATTAATTTATTATAAATAAAATAGAAATAATTTAAAAGAAAAATATTTTTTTGGAAAAACGATATTTTTTTCTTAAAATGTGGTTTTGTCGCGTTTTGTGCACATACGTTAAAGTTACATTTTACTAGTTTTTGAAAATTTATTTGAAAAAATGTACATAATTCTTGAAATAATTATATAAAAATTATCTTTGAGTAAATTTTTTATAATTTTTTAAAATATTTTTTTTTCGATGAATAATGAAAATATTAATTTCTACTAAAATATTTTGTTTAAAGTGTTTAAATTTTCCATTTAGTTATAATTATTTAAAAATAATTCTTGGTTAAATTACATGATTATTAATATAGTTTACTTGATTTTAATAAATTTTATTTTCAATTTGGATATAAAATTATTTTGTACTTTAGAAAAAATTTTCTTTGGGAATGTTTTTTTCATCACGTCATTGATATTAACTTCAAATAAAATTCTACAAAATATTCGAATTTAATTTGGTATGAGGGATTAAATATTTTTAATATTCATAATTAATGTTATACAATATGTCAAACTTAATGTTTTTTTAACGAATAGTAAAAATTGTAAAAATTAATCACCGCGATTAAGGTAAAAATGAGTTTACTGGGAGTGGGGGAGTTAAACTAAAAAAATAAGGGTTAAAGTGACATAAAAATATATAATTTATATTAAATTGAAATATTTAAACCTTAAATAATCTAAGGTATGATAATGATCCATTTTAGATCCTTGTGTCATGTAAATAAATATTGGTCTAATTTATTCTTTTCAAAAATTCCATGCGTGTCCTTCCACCCACTTATAAAAGGAAACCCACTCTCCTATATTATTTACACATACAAATAATTCTTTTTTCATACAATGCCTAAAGAAAAAAATTTCTTATATAACTAACCATGACCTAAATTCCTTTTTTTAATCAAAATCCATTTATAAGAATGCTTTAGTTATAAACCTAAAGAGGTTCTCTGAAGAAGTGGTATAATTATTAACTATGGATTTTCATTTTATTTTTTCTTCTAACTTCTCAAAATATTATAAAACTATGATAAAATAAAAACCCAGATATATATCATATAATTATAAGTTATTATGTTATTTGAATAATATATATCCATCTTCTCTTCCATCAAATGGGGAATAAAACTATCAATCGAGTATACAACAGACTAGTGCCTCATGAATCGATATAATTCGTTTTACATCACCTCCTATCATGGATTAAAATAATGATTTATTTAATATTTATATACTACATTTATGACACAATTATAATTATATAATTATAATATCACATATACATTTTTACCCTACATTCCATTGTAAAATTAAAATGACACTCATGCATACGTGTGGACTACCACCTTCAGGAAGTGATGTGATTAATTTTATTTTATTTCAATATGAATGGTAATAAGGATACATTTAATGAATATTCAAGAAACTTTTTGGTTCTTTTTAATAATGTTTTTTATTTTTTGAAAACTGACATTTTTTTTTAAAATTATGTTTTTGTTATTTATGATCATACATAGTCCATCATAATCAGTTTTTGTAACACCACGACCCTAGAAGCCTGAAGTTGGTGAATTATTTTAATACGTTGGCATGATTACAAGGAATCAAGTCCAGAAGGACCGATCAGTTTAGCAGTCTTGGAAAATAGATTACATAAATGAACTTCACGTTACACTTTCTAACATAAAAAACAACATAAATAATCTTTTGAGAATGACATTATTCCCCTAGAATAACCATACATATCAATAATAATACACTTCTTGGAATACTAAGAAAATAAAACATAATAAAGGGGTGAGCTCTGATGTTTATTAAGGATATAAAATATAACGAAAGCTATCAAAATTTAGCATAAAATTATAAGGCGTGGTAAAAAACTAAAACCGAAGCCTTTTGAAACATTATCATCCATATAATATAGAAATAATCACTAAAATATTACCATATAAACATAAACATGATTATTCTAATAGAAGAATAATAAAATATAATAACTAATTTTATAACAGGGGAATGCATAGTGTCAGATATAATAAAAAATACTATAAGGCCTTATTCTAAGATCATTCACAAATATTCTATTGAGGACTTGTGCCAAGATAATAGTTTGTCTCAAGAAAACTATAGATTCATCAAGAGGCTATAGAAGGCCCCTCCCTTCACCTACTAAGTATAATGCATTCCTCATATAAAAATGGGGAAACATAACATAAACATTCTTATTAAAACTACCGTAGGAAATGCCAATACTTCAACCATAACCCATTAATGGTATAAAAATAGCACATCCACAGTAAAAGATATCATAAATAATTAAATAAAATATGGTATATTGTATTACAATTAATCAACCTTAATCAAGAATAATATGCAATAGAGGATGGTGTCATAGTTGAAAATTATCAGTAAAACTCTTTGATATAAATATCACTTTTTCGTGAAATCATTTAAAAGTCATGAAATTTATAAAGGAATCCATTTAAAATACATTTTTGAATAAAAGTTTCCCATAACACTTTGAAACTTTTGAACAAAATTAAAATTTTAAAACAATCCTATCAATATAAATAAATCCTTAAAAATCATTTTGAAAACATGAAAATTAATAAAATAGATTGAAAAAAAATCATTAAAACATTTAAAGTGATGATCTAGTTAAATATACGCTTCCATAAAACCTTAAAATATTCCTTTTTTTTTGAAATATGTAAATGAATGATAAATATTTCCTAGTAAATACTTACACATAAACAATCTTGGATAATAATGAAATTGAGGAATTAACCCTTACCTCATATATGATACTCTCCGTACATGTCCAAAACTCTTATATAATGTTTTTAGACATATTATTAACTTATATTAGAATAATAATAATATTTATGATATCATATATGATTCTTGTATGACATTATATTACCCTTTTATTAACAATTCCATGTTAATGAAACATTTCAGATAATATCACTTTGTTTATCGCACACATTTTGACTTTTTTTATTGATCATATTCCATAGATCATGATTTACATACTTTAAGAATATAAAACATGATTTATATATTGAATATATATATAATATATATATATATATATAATTGATAGATATATATGAAATTTAATAAATCGTCCATGGTGATGGTATGCCACACGTACGCATAAACGCTATTTCCATTTTAATATCGCATTGAATGGAAGTAAGTGAATGAAATATATGTAAATACATATATTTATTTTTAAAGTATAATTATTATGTCAAATATTACATACTTATTAATAATATATATTTTTATAATCTTCCTTGAATGGTGAACATGGAAATGAATCTCATCACGTCGTGAAGATAGTAAGCCGTACTTATGCACGAGCTGCGATATCATTTCCTTAATGATTAAATGGTGTCAAATTGGATGGTATATTAATTATACAGAAAAAATATAATGTTATGTTCATTATTTATATAGATAATATTCATCATTATTTCCATCAAAATAACACAGTGTTGAATAAAAAATCACACCACTGCGTGGAGACGGTAAGCCGTACGTACACACACATTGTGACATTGTTATTCATAAGATGGATAAAAAAACGAATACTGTTGAACCATATTTATAATAACATAACAGTATATATAAGGTTTTGGAGTTAATATTTTTATGGAAACAACAAATAAAAGGGGAAATGGATGAATAAAAGGACTTTTAAATAGGTGATAAAATAATTACCTCTTCTTCGGGTGCTTCCTTTTGATTTGAAAAAAGGGCTCCTTAGGTTGGATTTTTGATCAATGTAATGCCTATAAGATTAATTTAGGGTAGTTGGTAGGAGATTTGAGAAGTTTTTGGCTGAGCCAAATGGCATTGTATGTGTTAATTTAATAGAATGGGATGTACCCTTTTATAAGAGAGGCGAGATGCACTTTTGGAAAAGCCTGAAATATTAATTTATTATCAAATTATTGTCAGTTTATAATAGCTCCAAATTGATTTATTTCAAGATAAGATAGGGATCAGTCAAAATACTCTTATCTAATAGGTTTTAGACATGTTTATGTTACCATATTAACCTTATCTTTTAGATTTAACCCTTAGTTAAATAATTTAAATTTTACGATTTCTTCTTGTATTTTTAAACTACATGGTTAATAGAGTGACTATTAAATTTCAAGAGACCTTAAAGTGGTTCATTAATGATATATGTAACATTATATTAGTAATTTCAATTAATATTAGTTTTTTTGGACAATTATATATTTTAATAAAATAGTATTTTAAAAAAAACTCATTTATGTCAATTTTGACACTATTTAGTATTTGTTTCTTGTAAATGTCATAAAAACTTGATTCCTTAGAAAACAATAAATTGAATAAACCCTAACATGTCATATTAACCTATAAAATTCTTGTATGGCATAAAAAATTTAATTTACATTTATTTTAATATTTATAATACACTTTATTTTAATATTTCTTACATAAGGCAATTACTACATCATCATTGTGTCATAAATAATTTTTAATATTAGATGTTTAAAAATTATAAATAAAATACCATGATGTAGGAAATATATTTAGATTTATAATTAATACTTACAGTCAAATTTATCTTATGTATAACTCTATATTAAAACTGGTTTAGTTATTAAAATTTGAATTTAACACTTTTAACTATTATTTAAATAAAATATAATCAACGCCCTAATCTAACCCAAATAAACCAAAAAAGATATTATTTTGGACCTATGGTTGATTTTGGTTGAATAAACTTATTCAATAGAATTAGGACATGTGTTGGCGTAATTTTATAATATTATAATATTATTTTTATCTTTAATTACCCTATTTACTTTTAACCGCAGTAAATAAACATCAAAAGTTACAATTCACTAAAAATTATTTTCATCCCATTGAACCAAATTTTACTTACTAATGACAACTATGTCTATTGGATTTATGATATTCAATTCACAGAAGTGGTAAAATTACGTTTTATGAAAATTTTCAAATGTGCCTAGAAGATGGGAAAAAGACGTTAAAAAATTTAATAAAATTTGATATATCAAATCTTATTATAAAATGATTAAAATGAATTAAATTGGACTAATAAAGATATTATGTATATATTTTGAATTTAAGATAAATTTTAATTAAAAATAATTATTTAAATGAAAAGTCAGTTTTTATGTACTATGTTGTATTTTTCACTATTCATCAAAAATCGAATGTTATCCGAAAAATACCAAAAATTCACCCTAAGATAATTTTAATATTATGAAATGAAAAATTAATTCTATTTTACCAAATTCAATTTGTAAAAGTGTCTAAAATTATTTTTATCATTGGTCACAAAAGGGCATAAAAAGTAGTTCTTTTAAGAAAATAGTTTTTCTAAATATATAACTATTTTGACAAGACATATACATTTAATTATAAATTTATATTATTTGTGTGAAAACATTATAATTAACATTTAAAATTTATTCTTTACTATTAATATTACAATATTTAATTGATAAATAAATATATCGTTGAAATAAATATAATACTAATGTATTGTTTCACAAAAACTCAATCTTCTGTATAACCCAAGAAAAGTTGGTGTTGTGTGCAATATAAGTGATTAAATTACTTTAAAGAGATAAAGTACTATGAAATAATGAGGTGTTACATTTTCCATCCTTCCATAAATTTCATCTTCACAATTAGAAATTAATCTTTTAAAATAAAAGTTTGAAAATAGAAAATACCTTTTTGTAAAACCTATATAGGAAATAGGGTTAATAAAATTTAGACTTAATAAGAGGTAAAGGGAAATGAAAAATTCCCAACAGAATTAAGAATCTAGATAAGAGAACATTGGTGGAAATTTGAGACACATAATTGGAGGAAAACATAAATATTTATAGGGAGTGATTGAGGTCGTCAATCACAAACAAGTGAACAACAAATGGAAAATTGAGGGCCTCAAAGCCATAAATCAAATATTATATAAATATCACTAGTTAAACAAGGAATAATTTATTAGGATAACACATCATTTTAGTTACTTTTTTCGAAGATAAGGGATTAATTTACTATCAATACAAGAACTCAAAAAACATACTTGATTTGATTATGTGTCATAATCATAATCTCATCATTTGGGTGTGCTTCGATCTATTTTCACTTCATCCCTTTTACTAGGAAATGAATGTCCAAAAAATTATTTTTTATGACTGAAGAGCATTTGATAAATCATATGTTCCACTTGTATTATTTTAATCCTCTAAATGTTTACTGAAAACCAAAAGGTTAGGTCAAAGTATCCAATAAATCAGACTTTAACCTAAAACAAAATACCATGTGTTCAAATTTCTCCATTTTAACATTTAGACTTATCCAAAATACTTGTGTCCAAACTCAGAGTCCAATTTTTTTTAATGAAGGTGTACATAACATAACAAAGATCTCTTTTCTCACATAACAACATGTGAATACCTTCATCATGTATTCTATTAAAACATGTTAACAACCTAAATTACCATAAACCCTTATTTAAATATGTTTGTACTTCCTTATTCATTATATAAAACATAGAATACCGTATATACTCCTTAAATCAAAAAAATGTTGTAATCTCTAATAATTATGGAATAAGAAAACCATTAATTAGTTCTAAGGTAGTCTATAATATCCAATATACATTATCTAACCCAATTAACTCTTATTCAAAAATTATTACCTCAAAATCATGACTATTTTAAGGTTTATCTTTCCCTCAAACATATATTTTTTTAAAAAATTTAACTTGATATTGAGTCACTTTTCTTGGTACCACACAATCTCAAATCCTTAATGAAATAGTAATGTAGTATAATGCTTATTTATTTCGATAATTCATATAACAATTACATCACTGATACAATACTAAAATAAAATATTTCTTCAATCCTAACATAAACACATTAGTCATTACTCTCCATCAGTGGTAGAAGCATAATCTTGACTGTGATCCAAAAGTGGATTTTGGGATATATTCTTTTGTTTATTGAGACATTTATTCACATAGTTTCCCATCTTGTTATAGTTGAAGCATTGTACATTGGAAACTTTTTTCTTACCCTTAAATCAATTTTCATAACTATTATAACTATTCAAAATTTTCTTGAAAATACCTAGAGAAAAACATTAACTGAATACTCCTTATATAATTCACTTATTCATAATTCTTGGATCTAAATACATTAATACATAAATCCTTAAAATTTAATGGTTGGCATAGAATTTTCTCTTTCTTGGTTTAGAGGTAGATTATTATGTCTGGGAATTGAGTTTGGTAATACCCATGATTTCCACATATGATAAATTTTACTCTATAAAAATTTGTCACTCTGTGACACTTTTTACCACAGAGATAACATTTTCCCCTCCAATTGAGGTATTCCTAAAGTTTCTTCTTTCAATCCTCTTGATATTTAGAAAGCCAAATCATCTTTCCACTATTCTACTTAAAATTTGAACAATTATAATGTCCATATTCCCCTTACACAATGTGTTAGGAATGTCATTAAAGATCAAATTATTAATCATGTATCTTGATAACTGATTTAGTATAATCACAATATCTATCCCTCTAGTCATTATCCAATTTTGTTGCCCAAAATCACTAGATTTTTCAACAAACTCAATATTAATCCAATTCCTTCTAGTTTCCACCATTAGACCAGAAATAATAGTGCAAGAAACACATATCATTAAAGAAAAACAAAAAATCAAGGGAAGGTGCTATAAATATATAACATATTTGGTTTAAGCGTAGGTTATCTGTGATCATTACCAAAATTGTAGGGTTTCTTATATACTTATCCTCAAAGTCTGTCTTACGGTTATGATCCTTAATATATGATTTCTAAATCTATTTGAAAAGTTGTTGCTAAACTTCCTCCAATAACCACTGTAACGACCTGCCCAAGAAGCCCAGAGTTGGTGCATTATTTTAATACATTGGCATGATTACAAGGTCCCAAGTCCCGAAAGACTGATCGGTTTAATAGTCTTGGAAAATGGATTACATACATGAACTTCACATTAAACTATGTAACATAAAACACAACATGAATAATCCTTTTATAACTCCATTATTCCACTAGTTAAACCCATCATATCAATCATAATACAATTATTAACATAAATTGAAAATAAAACAAAATAAAGGGGTGATCTTTAATGCTCAATAATGCTAAAAAATATAGCAAAAGCTATCTCAATTAAGCATAAAATTCTAAAGAAAGGTACAAAACTAAAACACAAGCCTTTTTAAAACAATATCATCAGAATAATATGGGAAAAAACCCAAATATTACCAAATAAACATGAAAATGTATATTCTAATAGTTGAATAATCACATGGAATAACTAATTTCATAATGAGGGAATGCATACTTCCAGACATAATAGCTACTACTTCAAGGCCTTGTATAACAACCCTACTTTTTATTACACAATTAAACATGATTTATTACATAGAACCTTCACATGATACAACATATAATATTGAGAGGTCTAGTGTCATTGGGGATTAGGAACATTACATGATTAATTAAAATGTGAAACACATCATCTTTATTGAAAACATCCTTTACATGACCACAACACTCCCTCGTACTAAGTATTGCATGGGATAACCTGAGGACATGAATAAGAAAAGGGTGAGATATAAAGCCCATTAAGGGAGTAAAAAAGGAATAACATGAAGAATATAATACATGTTATGCAGTAGGCATATCAATGGAGCATAAATGAAATGTGAACATGAAGAAAAGATATAACATGATTATCATAATATGGAAATGTGGCAATAATACTTAACAAGGTATTATCATTCGCCAAGGCTCATAACACATGGAGAATGAGTAAAACATCATTTAATTTGAATTATAATGAGTAAAACCTCATTTCACTTGAAATATCGTGATACTAATATTTACCCAATGTATTGGATCACTATCAGGGCACACCTTTCTTAAACATTTCATTTCATGCATAAGTGTGCCACATGGATCAGACAACATGGAATCATTAAAGATCATAATTTATTACATGATAAAGGAATGTGAAATTCATACATGAAACTATATAATAAATAATTAAATGTTCATAAAGGTGAATACCCTTTATAGAGAAATGAACATGGTATTCACGACATAAGGACTTTGGCTTTGGAAAATCACAGTCCAATTTGGGCAGCATAACAGCGTGACATAAGAATTCATAAAAATTATTGATGAGAGAGAAAGGGGTGTCTCATCATCTGTACATAAAATGAAAAGTAATGTGATCATATATATACTTGTCCCAAAATATTAAATGTAATTATAGATTCATAATACAAAATAATTGCTTGAATGAAAATGAGGAGAGAGAAATTCCTTACAGAATTTCAGCATGGTAACGGGTGTACATGGGTGGAATTAATGGGAGATAAAGGGGTATATAATCATTAAAAAATAAATATTTAATTATGGGGGAGGTGTGAAATCATACCCCAACATTTTTAAATAAAAATAAAATGGAATAGAAACATAATTAAATTTGGACAAAATCGAGAAAAGAAGAAATCCCTTACTTGGACGTGTGATCCTAAAGGCATGGGAGGGGCATGAGTGAGGTTTATTGGGGGATTGGGGTGCCTTGGTAGGATTATAGAGAGATCATGGAAGAGGTTGTTTTAACTTCAAGGTATTTTAATTAATAGGAAGTGGGAGCTTGGGTGGGTTTATATAAGAAAATAGAGGGAATCCTTTATTATTTATGTTTTAGACCCTATACATTAAAATAATAAAAAACACAAACCATACCATGGGTTTTTCCTATGGTATTTTCCAAAGGGGAGTGGAAAAAATATTTTATAAGTCCAATTGACTAAATTCTTAAAATATTAGGTTTTCTTATGTGGAGGTGAGACACACTCTCAAGGAAATCATTTTAAAAAGGTAAAAAGTTTTCTAAGTCTTGGAGGGTCCACTAAGGCATTGTAAAATAAATAAAATAAACCTAAAATTAAATTATTTTAATGGTAAAAAATATATTGGCTGAAAAAACCACTTATATTATTTTATTAGATCACTATTGGGTCATTATGATTTCATAAAACACATTATATAATTAAACAGTATTTAATTTTTTACCCAAAACTTCAACTGTGTCAAAAAAATTTAAAAAATTCACCATTATATAATTTCGACATCCTGATTCCAAAAATAATATTCATTTTATCTAAATATTTTTCTAAATATGTGAATTTTCACTTTTGAAATAAAAAACGCCATTTATCGAAAATTCATAGGTTTTGACCAAAAAGGCTTTCAAACCTTAATAAAAATTACAATTGTATTCTTAAAAATTACATGATCATTTATATTTAACAAAAAGTAATTTAAAATATTATTTAATTCAAAAATACATTAATTCATTAAAATAGATTTCATAATTTAATATTTACAAAAAAATACTATTTGTTCTTTAAAAACAATTTACAATTAAACAATAATAAAATAAATGTATATTATTTATTATATGAAAATATAATGAACATAATCATAGTGCTAAGGTCTTGTTACATAACCACTTATAACACCCACGTAGGACTAAAGGGTATGGTGTGTGATGGTGACAGGCTCTTGGAGTGGCTTAGATAATATCAATCAGGTGGTAATCTCTATCAATGTCCACTCCTACCATAGATGGTTCCATTCAAGCTTAACATGTGGAATCTCATATTGGTCTTGGTCCAGAGCAAAGGCCAATGACACTGCCTCCTTTCTGAGCTCTGACAAATGGGCTTCGTATGGGGAAAGTCTATTGGATGAGGATATCGCTTCCTTTTTCTGAGTAAATTGGATTTGTTAAAGCCCTATATTTATACTAATCATGTTATCACTATTCAAAAACCATATTATAAATTATAAAAATTATTAACGGTATTTTAAAATCCAAAAACCTAAAACAAAGGAAGTTCAAATTTTATATAACCATTTTAAATAATGAGACATTTAATTAGATCAAGTGGAAAATTCATTTAAAATATTTTGGGTCGTCACAATCTCCCCCCCTTAAGAAATTTCACCCACAAAATTTCTATTTCCCACACTAAAATAGATGCGGGTAACTCTACTTCATCACTTCCTCTAATTCCCACGCTGCTTCTTTAAACTTTTGGTTTCTCTAAAACACCTTGACAAGGGGAATTATCTTATTTCATAGACTGTTTTCTCTAAAATCTAATATCTTCACCAGCTTATCTTCATAGGATAGGTCATTATCCAATGGTACCACATTTGGATTGAGTACATGCGATGGGTCAGGTATGTACTTCCTCAAGAGTGATATATGGAATAAATCATGTACTTGAGATAAGTTCGGTGAGAGTTCTAGTTGATAGTCGATTACTTCAATGCGATCAAGGATATCAAAAGGGATGATGTACCCTGGACTAAGTTTTATCTTCTTCCCAAATCACATAACTCTCTTCCATAGTGATATGCATGGGAATACCATGTCTCTGACATCAAACTCTAGGTCTTGTCGATGATTATTAGCAAAGATCTTTTGTCAACTCTGAGTAGATTTAATGTGCTACTGGATAGTCTTAACCTTCTCCACCATTTCTTCAACCATTTCTGGACCTATGGGTTTTCTATCCCCAACTTCATCCCAACGTGCTGGTGTCTTGTACCTCTTCCCATATAAGGATTTATAAGGATACATTTGGATTCTTGAGTGGAAATTGTTATTGTGTGAGAACTCAACAAGAGGATGATCTTGATCCCATCCATATTTATAGTCCATTAATCATTCTCTCAACATGTACTATTGTGTTTGGATTGTCCGCTCAGATTGGACATCAGTTTGAGGAAGATAAGTCATACTGAATTTCAGCTCAGTATATAGATCATGTTGAAGACTCTTCCAAAACATAGAGGTGAATCTTGGTTCTCAATCAAATACAATAGATAGTGGTATTTCATGTATCCTTACCACATCTCTGATGTATATCCCTTCCAGTTGATCTATTAAGAAATTCTCCCAAATTACAATGAAGTGTGCATTCTTTGTAAGACCATCCACAACAACCCGGATAGCATTGTTTCCTTTTGATGTCTTCATAATTCTAGTTACAAAGTCCATGGTGATGTCCTCCCATTTCCATGCTAGTTTGGGTAATGGTTGTATCATCCCCTTAGACTTCTTCCTCTCATATTTCACTTTCTAACATACTAGGAACTTTGATGTATACTCAACGATATAATTCTTCATGTTATCCAACCAATAATTCTCTCAGAGATCTCAAAAAATCTTTGTATTTCCTGGGTGAATAGAGAAATTTGAACTGTGTGCATCATCCAAAGGATCTTTATTTAACTCTATATTCGATGGAACACATTGTATTGATCCAAATCTCACAATTCCTTTTTCATTGACATTGAACTCCATGGATTTCCCTTTTCTAACAGTTTCCACCTTCATTTGAATTCCCACAGCATCATTATGAGCATCTTTTATCCTTTCCCAAAGATATGGTTGAGTAATCATTTGTGAAAGGATCAATGATATTCCCTTATTTATGATTCACATGTCCATATTCATGAAATCTATGAATATTGGATCCTTTTCAATTATAATCAATGATAAAACTGATGGGTCCTTTCTAATTAGATAATCTTCCAACTTGTTCGCTTTCCCAGGATGGAAATAGATTGAGAAGTCATTGTCTTTGATCACCTCTATCCATATTTGTTGGTTCATGTTCAACTCTTCCAATGTAAATATATACGTGAGACTTTTTTGGTTCGTATATATTTCAAACTTCTCCCCAAAGAGATAATTCTTCCAAATTTTTGAAGAAAATATCACTACAACCAACTCCAGATCACATGTTGGATTGTTTTTATCATGAACATTAAATTGCCTTGAAGCATAGGCAATGACCTTTTCATTTTTCATCCACACACAACCCAGAACCTTTTTAGAAGCATCACTAAATACCACAAAAAGTTCCCCACTTGTGGGTAAAGTGAGCACAAGCGTAGTGATAAGACTCTTTTTCGACTCCTTGAAGCTCTCTTCACATTCATCACTCCATGAAAACTTGACTCCATTACAAGTTATAACGGTAAGTGGGTTTGAAAATTATGAGAAAATGTTCTCAAATTAGAGATAATTTACTGCTAATCCCAGAAAGCTATGGATATCCATTACTAATGTAGGCCTCATACATCTCTCAATTGCACCTGTATTGGAGGGATCCATAGATATCCCATTGCTTGTGATGATATGGACATGGAATGAGACCTCCTTCAACTAGAACTCACACTTTATATACTTTTCATAGAGATTATCCCTTCATAAGGTCTCTGATATAGTTCATAGATGCTCCTCATTATACTCCTTGGTTTTGAAGTATATTAGAATACTGTCTATAAAAACTACCACAGATTTTTCAAGGTATTCTCAAATGAATATATTCATAAAGTCGATGAAGATAGCTGGATCATTAGTGAGTCTGCAATGCATTACAATGAATTCATAGTTCCTATAGCTTTTATGAAAATAGTCTTGGGGATATCCTCTTTCTTCACCCTTACTAGGTAATATCCTGACCACATATCTACCCTAAAGAAGGATTGTGCTCCACGTATTTTATTGAATAAGTCATCAATTCGGGGCATATGATAATTGTCCTTTATTTTGATTTTGTTATGATCACGATAATCAATGAAAAGGAAAATTGAACCAAACTTCTTCTTGAAAAAGAGGACTGGTTCACCCCATGGTAAAGCACTTAAGCATATAAACCCTTTATCCATATGGAATCCAGCCTTTTTATTACATAACTTTTCATTACGTTTTACAAAGAGAGGATCTTTAAAGTCTAGTGTCTTGGAAATCAGGGACTATATACGTGAAAAAAACATATAAAATTCTTATAATCCAATTTTAAGGCTTCAAACTAGGTTAATACTAAGTAAATTTACTACATCCTATAACCTATAGACATACATAAAAGGAAATGGTGAGCAGAAGGCCTAGTAAGGAAATCAAGTGAAACAGTTTACATGTGAACTTGAGCGATATGAAAAAGAACATGAGGTATATAATAATGAAATGATAAACAGGAAGAACATATAAATAATAAGTTGAAACATAACTTGCAAATGTGGCTACAACATTTAATTCATACATTCATGAACATATCACCAAGGTTCATCCCCGAGGTGTCATAAACATTACCAAGGTTATTTAACAAGGTATCGTGAAACTTTTCATCTCTAGAGATTAAATTATTCACCCAATGAATTGGAGTGATATTAGGGAAAACCATTATTATGTATTAATTTTAATGTGATCTATATATATCATAATCATACATTTAATAAATAACCCAAAGAGAGTGAAAGAAATGCGTTTTCCCTAAAAATTGCGACATTTTAAAAGTTCTTAAAAATAAGATCATTAGGTCATTTAAAAACCATGGAAAGGGAGTGAGAATTATATGTATGTCAATTAAAAAATCAAATCGATCAATTTTATGTATTGATGAATACCCATGGAAATGAAAATAAATTTGGGTATCCACATATATAAAACAAGAGAATTTATTTAAAAAAAGAGAGAGATTTTGAGATGGAAATTTTGCAACATAATAGCTACATAACATGTCATTAGAATGCATTAAAAAGATAGGGGACAAGGTTTATCCACTCATAAATAACTCATAATAAATTATAGGTACGAAATAGAATTAAAATATGATCATGATATGGATTTTTGAATGACATACCACCTGAAAAAGAAACTTTAATGAAAAGAGAAGATGCGATTTCTTTTACGAAAATTCGACAACCTAACAACATCAATTAAAAATTTCGAAAAATAGTTGATGAGAGAGGTACCGATATCTATTCAAATGTACCTAAAATTTAAATTAATAAGGATGTAAATGTACATACCCCAATATAATATGTTGGAAACTAGAAGACCTAACATAAAGTAAGTCATGACTTAAAAGAGGTGGGTGAAATGTTATCTTACCTTGAAAAGTAACTTCAAAAACATGAAGGTTGGGACCTTGGGTGGCTTGAGGGAACCATGGAAGGACTTATTGGGAGTTAAAAATACTAGATAATAGTTCATGGTGAATTTTTATTGAATGGAATGAAGGAATGGATTGGTATTTATAGCCAATGTGAGGGAATATTTTATTAATTTCCAAGGGACACCTCATTGGTGGTATTTTAAAACCATGAGCTTGACCATGGTATTTTCCCATAGTATTGGCCACTTGGGACACATAATAACATATATTACTATTCACAAGTTGAATAAAATTATTACATCATTAATGATGTCATTAAGAACACCGAAACTCAAAACTATATTTTTTCTATTCACTGAAAAACAAAACATTTTATAAAAATCTCATAAATACACCCTATGATAATATAGATTCATTGAATTCAAAAATGAACTCAATTTTATGAATATAATTTTATAAATATTTTTAATTTAATTTTTAAATAAAATCATTATTTATTCCAAAAAAACAACATTAAATCTATAACTTGTTTTGTAACACCTTGAGAATGTAATCAAGGTCCCATAAAAATATCGTATAACCATAAGACAATAAATTAAAAATTTATGATTACATTTTATTAAAATACATTTCCATTATAAATTATTAAATTAATCATAAAATTCAAAATAAAATATTTATGACATACAAAAATACCAATACTTATACTATGATCATTTTTTCACTTTAAAGATGTCTAAATTGCATTTATACATTCATGGGTGAAGTTTATATTTTTTGACCAATTTACTATTAATTTCTATTCATAAGTGTATGTTACTATTCATCAAGAATTATATTTTTCTTATTAGACTCTAATTATCTTACTAAAAACAACTTAGTATGTCCCTTTTTTGAAAATCATTTATCAAAAAAAGGTATTTAATAATAAAATATTTTTATATTATTCATAAAAAAACAGTATTCATCTAACACTATTCATTAATACCACTATTCATAAAACAATATTCATCAAATTCAAACTTCTTAGAGAATTTCTAAAAATTAATCCTAGGGTAATTTTGATATTTGAAATTCAAACAAATGTTTTTTAAACAAAAAAATTATCTAAGAATTATAAATTTAACTTTTAAATATAAAAATATTTAGTTATTAAAAATAATAACAGGTAGAAAATGACTAGTGAAATTGCATAGTGAAATTTGTGAAACATAAATAAAATAAAATTATTTTATCATTTTAATTTAAAAAGGGCTGTTTAAATCATACTATTTAATTAAAATAATCATTATTACATCTACCTTAATTTGTAATAATAATTATATCATTTTTGAAATTACAATTTGGGTCCGAAAAGATTCGATGTGATTCTATTGTAAAACATGATAGAAATTTATTAGGAGGAAAGAGATCCACAAATAAAAGTTCATATTTAGGTCATTACATTCTTCCCCCCTAAAATAAATTTCATCCTCATAATTTTCTCTTATTATAATTTTATTAATATTAGGAAACAAATCATTATAAATTAATTTCATCACTTAAAAATACGATTCTTTAACAACAATTACATTTTTTATAAATCCTTCATAATGATTCATAAAAAGCTTTCGATTAAATAAACATATCCCCCAGGAGTTTTATAAAAGGAGTGTAGAAAGGCCCGTTGTCGTGTACCAGGATACCGCTGGTCATGTAAGAAACTCCTGGTTAGAGTTTTTACTCCTAGGTACATATGTTCCATAGCAACATCCACTTGTTCGTATAAAGAGATGGATTTTTTTTTTCAAATACCACTTATATAATGTTTCCCAAAAATAACAAGAAGTTTTCCTATATTTATAGTTTTTTATTGGGTTCTTCCTAACGTTTTGATAGCCTAATTTCCACAAATAACTAAACTATCCTTTGAAAATAATTATGACATCCCGCCTTTTTATTACAAAACTTTTCATTACATTTTATAAATAGAAGATCTTTAAAGTCTAGTGTCTTGGAAATCGAGGATAATATACATGAAAAAAACATAAAACATTCTTATCATCCACTTATAAGTCTTCAACATAGGTTCATCCTATGTACAATTACTGTATCTCATAACTTGAAGGCACACATCCAAGGAAAGGGAGGGTAGAAGGCCCATAAAGAAATCAAGTGAAATTGTTTACATGTAAACTTGAGTGATATAAAAAACTGAGGGATATAATAAAGGAATGATGAATAGGAATAAAATAGTAAAAATAACTTGAAAATGTTTCTATAACATTTAATTTAGACATTCATGAACATATCACGAAGGTTCGCCCCCAAGGTGTCATAAAAATTTCCAAGGTTATTCACCAATGTATTGTGAAACCTGTCATCTCTAGAGATTAAATTCATTACCCAATGAATTGGAGTGATATATGGGTACAACCTTAATATGTATTTCTTTGCATGTGAGACACATATATCATAATCATAAATTTAAAAAATAACCCAAGGAGAGTAAAAGAAATGGGTTTCACTTCAAAATCGTGGGGTTTTAAAAGTGATTCAAAATAAGATCATTAGGTCATTTATAACCAATATAAAGGGAGTGAGAGTTATAAATGTCAATTATAGAATCAAATAGATAAATTTTTAGTCTCTATAAATACTCCTATAAATTAAAATAGATTTGGGTATTCACATAAATAAAACAAATAAATTCTAGAGAAAAAGAGAGATATTTTGAGATGAAAATTTTGCAGCCTAATGGCTACATAACATGTTTTTAGAAAACATTAGAAAGATAGGGTAAAAGGGTAACCCACTCATAAATAACTCATAATACTGTATAGGGACATAAAAAATTTAATTAATATCATGGTATGTATTTCTTAATATAATACCACATGAAAAGGAAACATGAAAGAAAAGAGAAGATACTATTTATTTTACGAAAATTTGGCAGCCTAACGGAGCCAATTAAAAATTCATAAAACAAGCTGATGAGAGTGGAAAGGGTCTCTCATAAATTTGACATGAAATATAATTTAATAAAATATATAAGAATATACCCAAACATAATAAGATGGAAACTAGAATACATAACATAAATGAAGTCTTGACATAAAAGAGGAGGGTGGAAGGTTCCCTTACCTTGAAGAGTAACATCAAAAACATGAAGGTTGGGAACTTGGGGGGATTGAGGGAACCTTTGAAGGACTCCTTGTGAGTTAAATAGATCATATCTTAGTTGATGATGGATTTTAATGAAATGAACGAAGGAATCAATTGTTATTTATAGCAAAAGTGATGGAATATTTTATTAGTTTCCAAGGGACACCTCATCGGTGGTGTTTGGAAAACCATGGGCTTGAAAATGGTATTTTACAATGGTATTGGCCACTTGGGACAACTAATAACATATCTTACTATTCAAAAGTCGATTATAATTATTACATCATTATTACATCATTAAGTATGTCATTAATCACACCGAAACTCAAAAACGTATTTTTTAATATTCACCAAAAAACAAAACATTTTATAAAAATCTCATAAAATAACCCTAACCTAATATATATGATCAAAAGAGAAAAATGAACTCCATTTTATGAGAATAATTTTATAAATAATTTTAATTTAATTTTTAAATAAAATCATTATTTATTCCAAAAAAACTTTAAATCTATAACTTTTTTTGTAACACCTTGAGGAAGTAATCAAGGTCCCATAAAAATATCATATAAACATAAGACAATAAAGTAAAAATTTATGATTACATTTTATTAAAATACATTTCCATTTTAAATTATTAAATTAATCATAAAATTCTAAATAAAATATTAATGACATACAAAAATACCAATACTTATACTATGATCGTTTTTTAATTTTTAAGATTTATAAATTGTATTTATACATTCATTGGTGAAGCTTATTTTTTTTTTGCAAATTTACTATTCATTACTATTCATAAGGGCATGTTATTATTCATCAAAAATTAAGTTTGTCTTATCAGACTCTAAATATCATACTAAACAGAACCGTTTATGTTCGTTTTTTGAAAATCATTTCACAAAAAAAAAATTATTTAATAATAAAATATTTTTATACTATTTATAAAAAAAATTATGCATAAAATAATTTTCATAAAAAACACTATTCATAAAACACTATTCATCATATTAAAAATTCTTAGAAAATTTCTAAAAATTCATCCTATGGTGATTTTGATATTTGAAATTAAAAAATAATGTTTATTTATCCGTAAAAATTCTCTAAGTATTAAAAATTTTACTTTTAAATATAAAAATCCTTAGTTATTAAAAATATTAGAGAATAGAAAATGAATAGTAATGTTGCATAGTGAAATTTATGAAACATAAAAAAATAAAACTATTTTATCATTTTCATTTAAAAATGGGTGTTTAAATGATACTATTTAATTAAAATAATCATTATTACATATAACTTAATTTTTTATAATAATTATATCATTTTTTAAAATTAAAATTTGGGTCCGAAGTAATTCGATGGGGTTCTGTTGTAAAATATGATAAAATGTTATTAGGAGGAAAGGGATCCATAAATAAAAGTTCAATTTTTTTTTTCAGGTCGTTACAATCCAGATTTGCCTGTAGTTGTTTCTTCAGCTCCTCAAGCTAGATAATATCCATTATATATAGAGTCTCGGATATTGGAAATTCCATAGGTATAAGGTCAATTGATAATTTAACATATTTTCTAGGAGGAAGACCATGCAATTCCTTGGGACACACTTCAGCAAATTCCCTCAAAATTTGCATGCCTTCAAGGATGGTCGTTTCCTTGGACTCAATCAGCTGAGATAGATACAGATGCTCATAGGGTAGTAATATCCATTCTTGAGATGATGTTGTTAAGGTAGATTCATCCCACTAACTACAATTTATGTTGGCTCAATATAAGGAAAGCCAATCCATGCATAGAATTGCATCAAATTCCACCAGAGAGAGTATGAAAAGGTTCACTGGGAAGTTCAATCCACAAATTATGACAAGGAAAGAGTTATATTATAGGGATGAAATGACTCCCCATTTTCTGTAATCACCGACATCTTTACTTACATGATTTGTGGTGGTGTTGGGATTATTATTCTAAAATTCCAGGATATAAAAGAATGCATAGAACCAGAATCCAAAATTATATACTCTATTATTGAATAAATAACTAGTGTACTTGTCACCACTTCATTTTCGAGGCTCAATTTTGTGGTAGTGATGGAAAATGCTCGCCCTTGCTACCTTGGAGGTTGTTGGTTGGCTCAGAAAACCGTTGTCTTATGACAATGATTTTCAAGGTGCCCTGGTTCTTTTCAGTTGAAGTAATGAACAATTAGTTTAGGTTCGAACAGAGCGTTCCATTCCTATTTCACAGCCATAGGTTTTTCTTATTGGAAGTCAACGGCTATATGCCCTTCTCTTCTACACCTAAAGCACTTTATTGTCCCCTTCAAGCAATTTCTGGGGTGCTTATTTCCCAATTTTTAGCAAGCGGGATGATATATTTTTTAGCACCGTTGGATTTATCCATCTAACAGCCATAATTTAAGTCCACCTTACCCTTATTATCCCCACGATACCCCTGTGATTTTCTGATATTCATTTCGACTTTGAGGGAACATCAGACAATTTCCTCATAGATCTCAATGTCACAGACCACGAGAGATTTCAATAGGCTAGGTTTCGGCCCACTAAATAAGCGGTAAACCATTCAATCGAGGGTAACAACAAATATGGAGGCCTATCATGCAACCCTTGGGATGTTTTCCTTATACACTCCGATGTATTCATCATCTTTATTCTTAATGGAAAGGAAGTCCCTTTCTTTCTTAAGTCGGAGGGTGTGAAGAAAGTATTTTTCGATTTGTTTTTCTAGAAATTATTCCATTACAATGCCTGAATCTCCTCCTCAAGCTTCGTATTTTTTATCAATTTCCACCATTGATCAGCTTCACCATCCGTATGATAAGAAGCCATAAGTACTTTCTCTTGTTTGGAACATTGAAGGATTGAGACGATCTTTATAAAGGAGTTGATTCATTGTTCAGATATTGAGGGATCAGATGATCCATTTAAAATAGGAGGCCCTTGTCCCATGAATATCTCCATTGCAAATTTTTCTTTCTTAGGCGGGGTCGAGAATTCCTCTTTGCCCATGTTTCTATTCAAACCATGAGTTAACTGAGAGAGTATCATGACAATGTTCGCGATTCCCGCTCCCATTGGATTGGGCAACCCATTAGAATAGTCATCACATTGATCTTTACATCAGTTGGTAGTCTGAGTCCTCCTATTACTGACCATTGGCTGGAATTAAAGGAACGATAGGGGCAACACATAAAGGGTAATCCAAGGAAAAAATTGATGACTTATAAATAACATTTATTTCCAGAACTTATGGATCTATAGGATTCAATTTATATTATCAATGATCTACTTCCCAACATATATTCTTATGGGAATTATTTATTCCCTTAATAATGGTTTGCACTAAGCTTATGAATTTACCAAAGCATATCCCCTAGTAGTTTCATAACCAAGAGTGCAGCAAGACCCATTGTTGTGTACCAAGACACCCTGGGTCAAGCCTAAAACTCATTGTCGGAGTTTTCACTCCTTGTTACATCTGTTCCATAGCCCCCTCTACCTTCTCGTATTCAAATAGGGATGTATTTTATTGATAAACCACTTACTAAAAACACACCAAAACATAGGGATGTTTTATTATATTTATTCTTATCCTTAAGGATTTCACTAGCGTTTTCTAATCCTAATCCCAAAAATAACTAAACCTATCTTTTGATACCTACTATAATAACCCTACTATTTATTAAAAACATATACATGATTTATTACATAGAACCTTCACTCGATATGACATAGAATATAGAGAGTTCTACTATCTTTGGGGATTAGGAACATTACATAACGACTTAAAACATGAAACACAACATCTTTATTGAAAACTTCCTTTACATGACCACTACATTCCCTCGTACTTAGCATCACAATGCATAACCTGAGGACAATCATAAGAAAAGGGTGAGCTATAAAGCGCAATAAAGGAGTAAAAAGGAATAAAATGAATAATAAAATACATGTTAGGTAGTAGGAATATTAATGGATCATAAAAGTAACATGAACATAAAGGAATGATATAACATGAGTATCATAAGATGGAAATGTGGAAACAACACTTAACATGGTATTAGCATGAGCCAAGGATCATTACACATGGAGCATGAGTAAACCCTCATTTCACATGAATTAGTATGAGTAAACCCTCATTGAACTTGACATATCATGATACTAATCTTTACCCAATGCATTGGAGCGCTATCATGGTTCACCCTTCTTAAACATTTCATTTCATGCCTAAGTGTGTCACAAGGATCATACAACATGGAAACATTAAAGATCATCATTTATTCCACGATAATGGAATTTGGAATTAATAAATGAAACTCTATAATCAATAAGTAAATGAGCGTAATGGTGAATACCCTTGATATAGAAATGGGCATGGTATTTACGACACAATGAATTTGGATTTGGAAAATTATAGTGCAATTTCGGCAGCATAACGATGTGACATAAGAATTCATAAAAATAGTTGATGAGAGAGAAAGTGGTGTCTCATAAAATTCAAATGAAATGGATATTAAGGATTTAATATAGATACATGTCCCAACATAACTAATTGAATTTTATATTTATAATATAAAATATTTTTTGAATGAAAATTAGGAGAGAAATTATTTACGGAATTTTGGCATGGTAATGAGTGTACATTGGGGGAATTAATGATAGATAAAGGGGTATATAATCATCCAAACAAAAATATGGATTTATAGGGGATGATCTAAATCATACCCCAACATTGTTAAATGAAAATAAAAGGGTATAAAAACATAATGAAATTTGGACAAATATAAGAAAGGAAGAAATACCTTACTTGGAAGTGTGATCCCAAAGGCTTGGGAGTGGCTTAAGAGAGACTTCTGGGGAACATGGAGATCATTTAGAGGATTACAGAGAGAGGGGGAATAGTTTGGTAAATATCCAAGAGATTTTACTGAAGAGGAAGTGACATCTTGGGTGGGTTTATATTGGAAAAGAGAGGAAATTTTTTATTATTTAGGTTTTGGACCCTATACATTAAACTAATCAAAAACAAAAACCACCCCATGGTTTTTGCAATTGGTTTTTCCCAAATGGGATTATAAAACAATATTATATATGGAAAATTTCCCAAATTCTTAAAATATTAGTCTTTCTTATATAGAGGTGAGTCACACTCTCAAGGAAATCATTTTTAAAAGATAAAATGTTTTATAAGTCTTAGAGGGTCCACTAATGCTTTGTAAAATAAATCAAAGAAACCCAAAATCACATTATCTTAATGGTAAAACATATATTGGACGAAAATACCACTTATAGTATTTATTACATCACTATTAGTTCATTATGCTGTTATAAAACACATTGTATAATTAAACGGTATTTAATGTTTTACCCAAAAATTCAACTATCTTAGAAAATTATTAAAAATTCACCATTGGATATTATAGACATCCTAATTCCAAAAATAATATTCATTTTATAAAAATAATTTTCTAAATATGTGAATTTTTTATTTTAAAATAAAAACCGACATTTATCAAAAATTAATGGGTTTTGACAAAAGTAACTTTCAAACCATAATAAAAATTACAATTGTATTCCTAAAAATTATACGATCATTTTTATTTAATAAAAACTAATTTAAAATATTATTTAACTAAAAAAATAAATTAATTAGTCAAAATAGATTTCATAATTGAATACTAACTAAAAATACTATTTTGGCTTTGAAAACTATTTACAACGTAACAATAATAAAATGAATGTATATTTTTTACTATATACAAAAATAATGCACATAATCATAGTGCTAAGGTATTGTTACATAACACCATATAACACCTGCATTGGATCAAAGGGTAAGGTATGTGATGGTGATAGACTCTTGGTGTGGCTTAGATAACATCACTTGGGTGGTAATCTCTATCAACATCCACATCTCCCGAAGGTGGTTCCGTTCAAGCTTAACATATTGAATCTCATCTTGGGTTTGGTCAAGTGTGAAGCCCAATGACCCCACATCCTTTTAGAGCTCAACAAATGGGCTCTATACAAGGAAAGTATACTGGATGAGGCCATTTCTTCCTTTGTCTGGGTAAATTGGATTTGTTAAATCCCTATATTTATACTAATCATGTGATCACTGTTCAATGGCTATATTAGCAACAATAACAATTCTTAAGGGTATTTTGAAATCCAAAAAAATAACACCAAGGAAGTTCATATATTATATAACCATTTTAGATAATTAGACATTTAATTAGATTAAGAGTAATTTCCGTTATCAAAATTTTGGGTCGTTACACGTTGTGCAAAGACCATTCACAAATTTTATTTTGAGGCCTTGTGCCAAGAAACTAGTTTGCCTCATGAGTCCTACCGATGCATCGAGGGGATATAGAGGGCCATGCCCATCACATTACCAAGACTAATTCATTACTCATATGGAAAGGTTGAAACATAACATAAACATTATTATTAAAACAAGCGTACGAAATGTCAATACTTTAACCATAAACCGTGAATGGTATAAAATTAGCACACCCACATTCCAACATATCATAACTCATTCAATACAATATGGAATATTTAATTATTATTTATCAACCTAAATCAAGAAAAATATCCAGTAAAGGATGTTGACATGGTTGAAAATGATCAGTACAACTCTTTGAGAGAAATATCCCTTTCTCATGAAATCATTTTAAAGTCACACAATTTATAAAGGAATCCATTTAAAAGACATTTTTAAATAAAAGTTTCCCATACCACATTGAAAATTTTCAATGTAATTAACATTTTAAAACAATCATGTTCATATAAAAAAATCCTTCAAATCATTTTGAAAACATGGAAACTAATTAAATAGATTTTGAAAAATAAATCTTTAAAACATTTAAAATGATGATCTAGTTAAATATATACACCCATAAAACCTTAAAAAATTCCTTTTTAATTTTTTTATGAAACATTTTCATGGAAGATAAATATTTCCCAGTAAATACTTACACATAAACAATCTCTAATAATAATGAGATATAGGAATTAACCTTTATGTTAGATCTGATACTCTCCGTACATGTCTGAAACTCCTGTATAATGTTTTAAACCATTTTATTAACTTATCTAAAAATCATAATAATATTTATTATATAATATATGATTTATTTATATCTTTATATTTCCCATTTATTAAAAATTCCATGTTAATGCATCATTTTAGGTAATATCGCTTTGTTTATCTTATGAGTTTTGACTTGTTATTCTTGATCATATTACTTAGATCATGATTTAATTACTTCTAGAATATAAAATATGATTTATATATGATATATATATATATATATATAATATATAATAGATAGATATATGAAATGGGATACACCGTTCATGGAGATGGTCGGTCGGACGTACTCCTTAACGTTCTTTCCATTTTCATATCGCATTAAATGGAAGTAAGTGAATGAAATATATGAAAATACAAATATTTAATTTTCCAGTAGAATTATTATGTCATATATTACATACTTATTAATAATATATATTTTTATAATCATCCTTAAATGGTGAACGTGGAAATGAATCTCATCGTGTCATGGAACGGTAAGTCGTACGTACGCACGAGCGACAATATCATTTCATTAATGATTAAATGGTTTCTAATTGGATGATATATTAATTATAAGGAAACATTATGAGGTTATGTTATTTATTTATATACATAATACAAATCATTATATCCATCAAAATAACTTAGTGTTGAATAACAAATTACACCACTACGTGGAGGCGGTAAACTGTAGGTACGCACATATGGTGACATAATTATTCATAGGATGGATAGAATAAGTAATATGGTTGAAACAAATTTATAATAAGATTGAATTATGTATAAGGTATGATATTTATTATTTTTTAATGGAAACAATAAATAAATAGGAAGTGGAAGAAGAAAAGAACTTTGGAAGAGGTTATAAAATAATAACCTCTTCTTCGGCTGCTTCCTTTTGATTTGAACAAAAGGGATCCTTAGGTTTTCTTTGTGATCAAAGTAAGGACTCTAAGATTAAGTGAGGTTAGGTTTAAGGATATTTGAACTAGTTATGTCTGATAAAAATTATTTTTTAGGTGTTAATTTAAGATAAGGGAAAGTACCATTTTGTAAGGGAGATGAGAGGCACTTTTGGAAAAGCATGAAATATTAATTTATTATAAAATTATTTTCAGTTTATAATAGCAAAAAATTGACTAATTTATAGGATAAGGTGGGGATGGTTATAAATAACTTTATACAATAGGTTTTAGATATGTGTATGTCACCATATCAATCCTATATTTTATATTTAACCCTTAGTTAAATAATTTAACATTTGCCATGTCTTCTTGTATTTTTATATTACATGGTGAAGAGAGTTACTATAAAATTCCAAGAGACCCTAAAGTGGTTAATTAATTACATATGTAACATTATATATGTAATTTTGACAAATAATATATTTTTAGGACTATTATATTATTCAATAAAATAGTATTTGTTTTAAAAGCACATTTATGTCAATTTTGTAACTACTTAGTATTTGGTTTTTGTGAAAGTCATAACAAATTGATTCCATAAATAAATACATTTAATCAACCCTAACATGTAATATTCACCTATAAAATTCGTGGATGGAATTGAATGTTTCAATTTACTTTTATTTTAATATTTATAATATCAATTATTTTAATCATTCATTAATAAAGTAATTACTGCATCATCATTTTGTCATTAATAAATTTTATTATTTGTTGTCTAAAAATTATAACTAAAATACTATGATGTATGAAATATTTTTAGATTTCTGTTGAATATTTATATTTGAATTTATATTATGTATAACTCTGTATTAAAAATCTTTTAGTTATTTAAATTTGAATTTAACACTTTTAACTCTTTTTTAAATAAAATATAATAAATGTCTTAATCTAACCCAAATGGATAAAAAAGAATCTATTTTTCATCCTAAGGTTTATTTTGGTCGAGAAAAACTTATCAAATATAATTTGGAGATGTTTTGGGGTAATTTAATAATATTATAATATTATAATATTATGTTTACCATTAATTACCCTATTTACTATTAACTGTGGTAAATAAAATTCAAAAGTCACAATTCACGAAAAAATATTTTCATCCTATTGAACCAAATTTAATATACTACTGACCACCGTGGCTATCATGTTTTTGAAATTCAATTAAAAGAAGTGGTAGAGTTACTTTTTATGGAAATTTGTAAACGTCCCTAGAAGGTGGGTAAAAGACGTTAAAAAGATCAATAATATTTTATATATCTAATATTATTATAAAATGACTCCAATGAGTTAAATTGGACTAATATAGGTATCATTTATATATTTTTAATTTAAGATAAATTTTAATTAATAATAATTATTTAAATGAAAAGCCAGTTTTATGTACTATGCAGTTTTTTTCACTATTCATAAAAAATTAAATGTTATTAGAAAAATACCAAAATTTCACCCTAAGATTATATTCATATTCTGAATTAAAAAATAAAGTCTATTTTACCAAATTCAATTTTTAGGAGTGTCTAAAATTATTTTTATTATTGTTCACAAAATGACATAAAAAGTTGTTCTTTTAAGAAAATAGTTTTTATAAATATATTAATATTTTAATAAAGCATATATTTTCATTATAAATATGTTTTATTTATGTGAAAAAATTATATATAAAATTTAAAATGTAATTTTTAATATACATATTATAATATTCAATTGATAAATAAATATATCATGAAAATAATTATAACACTAATGTGTTGTTTCATAGAAACACAATCTTGCGTATAACATAAGCTAAGTCGGTGTTGCATGCAATATAAGATATTAAATTACCTTAATGAGAAAACATAATATGAAATAATTTGGTGTTACTATTTTCCTATGAAATTTTGATATTGTTAGATCTAACCACAAAGGGGGAGAAAAGTTTTATCTTTAAGAATGTTTTTTTCCAAATGTTGGTTTCTAGAATCAGGTTTCCAAACTAAGGTTTTCAGACTGAGCAGAACTAGAAGTAAAAGTGGTTCTAAAGATGACATTTTTGACTGGACAAATCATCAGTCTCAGATCAATCGTTATGGTGTTCAAGATCTATCACACTCAATGTATGTTAAAAAATATAGAAGTTGATATGTGAAGAATTCATATTTTTGTTGAAGAGTTTTGAAAGATATTTTCAAAATCAGGAGTTATAATGTTTTCATACTTTATAAACTAAATCAAACATTTCTTTTTTGGTCATGAAATTCTCACAAATCATGAAAACAATCATGATAAAATATTTTTAAGAATTGGAGGAATGGTAAAGATTGGATCAGATCTAGAAGTACTAGACTCGAAAGTTTTTAGATGTAAAAATGAGTAAATATAATGAAGTTTGAATAATATTAATGTGTTGGAAGGGATATTACATAATAATTATAATTCCATCATAATCAAAATTCCATCATTAAGGGGATTCGATCATACTAAAATCAAACAATATGATCATAAGAATCTAAGAAAGATAGGCATATCGTAATCATAAAAGGAAGCCGATGTTGAGAAAGTTCATCATAATGAAAAAAAGAAGATAAATATGAGGAAGTTTCATCATAATTAATATAAAAATTTATGTTAGAATAAATCTAATACAGGAAGGAAGATCCGATCCAAGAAAAATATTTAATCAAATTCAATTAATTGGACTAGAGAAAAATAAGGAATTTCAAAAAGTTTTAATAAAAAAACTCAAGGATATCTATAAGATTTATGAATATTTTAAATAGCCAATAATGAAATTCAAGAATTATTAAATCTGAGAAAAATATGATAGGAATTGAAGAAGTCAATGTTGAATTTAAAATGTGAGAGATATTCAATGTTTGAAAATACAAAGATGTGGGGAAATTTATCAAGTTTCCCGCTCTTAATTTTTCGAGTCACCTATAAATAGATTTTCAGATCATTTGTTCATAGTATATTTTCACATAAGTACAAAATTTGACAATCTGAATAATTTAAAGGTAATGTTCTTAACAAAAAAAATCTCTTTATATGACAAGACTTCTGTTGTTTTGTTAATCAGATGGAGAATATTGTATTGAGAAGATGATTTTGAGTGATCCAGATAGAGGAATATCAGGTTGCATTTCTAAGAAGAGTTTGAAAAGTACAGTTTGAGTATGGTGGAATCATATTGAGTTCATTAGACTATGAAAAATGGACTTATCAAATTCAGATTAAGGATTTGGATGGAGATTTTGTGGAGAAAAGTGAACAATGTATTTATTATTTTTTTTTCAGATCAATTTTTTGTAAGAAACATTGTAAAATTATGGTAGTTAGTATAATATTTACTTTCAGGAGAAAAATGGTGTCTAATGAGAGTTGGTACAATTTATAATCACTTCTTCATAATAATGAATTTTCATAGACCCATAGGAGTGGAAATAAAAAGGATATCGATTCCCACAATGAGGTCAAACCTTTTAAATATTGTGTGCTTTACTTTCATTCCTAATTTTTCATTCATGAGTATTTACTAAAAGTTTATAAGAAAATACATCTTAATAGGTTTCAGGGGTGAAGTTTCTAAAAGTATTGAAACTAATAAAAAGTGACCAACTGTTTCAACCCCCTATCAGTTGTTATTACATCCTTTGGGAGTTCAATTAGTATTTTAGAAAAGTATCCCTTCATTAATCCTTATTATGGAAAATATAAATTGTGTGAAAAATAAAAGAATTACTAAATTTGATAGAAAAAGTTTTTATAGATGAAAAAATTGGATGATTCTTTATCTCCCATCTCTGGGATTGGAGGTTTTTGATGCTAAAAAATTGGTTTTCCACCTATTGAGAAATATTATCCCATGGAATTTACTGATAAGAGAAATATTGTAGTTGATAGAAAAGATAAAAATTAAATCCTTTTGTCCTGATAAATATTTTTAGTATAATTTTATGGGTCTCAAAACTTCAAAGAGTATGGAGGACAAGCTAAAAATTGTTTTTGAAGAGAATACTAAAGTTAATGAAGTGAATATAAAAATTTAGCATAGTAAGTATGAAGACATCAGAATGAGAGATGAATAAACTATTGATGAATACTTTAATAGAGAAAATAAAATTATTTACAACATCAGAGGATTTAGAGATTCACTAGAAGATTATACAATTGTGAATAACCTTATAAAAAAATTTCTAGATAGGTATGATTCTATAATTTCTTCTTTATAGGATAAGGATGATTGATCTCTTTATGAATTGCATATTTTTTTTTGTTTCTAGTAAAATGCGAAAACCTCCAATGTTAAAAAGAAGATGAAAGATAAAATAGACTTTAAATCCATGAGAAAAATGATAATACAAGATACTAGAGATGCTTACCCTTGTGAATATAATGATAAAGAGGATTATGAGTTAAATAAAAAAAATTATGTCTCTTATATCCAAGAACTATTGAAGAGGAAGAGGGAAGTATAAAGGTAAATATCCTCTCAAATTTTTTAAGTTTGGTGGAATTAGACAATTTTCTATTAATTTCCCCAAGGAAAATGTTGGTGAGTATCAAGATGCTTCTGATGAAAAACCTTGATGGAAGAAGTGGAAAAGACATGATAAAGAAGAAACATCATCCAAAAAATATGATAAGAAGATTAATAGAGTTAAGAGAAGTATATTTTGAATGAAAGATGAATCTAACTCAAAAAAAAATACTTTAGATGATGAATGTTCATAAAAGTCTAGAACATTTATTGAAATATTTGAGAATGTTGAACACTCCTTAAATAGTGAAGAATAAGGATGTGGAGATTCTTATAGAGAGTATTAGCTTAGAATAGAGCTTCATGCATATATTTAGAAAAAAATATCTTAAGAAATAAATTAGAGTAATAAAGAAACATTTTGAAGAAGTTTTCGAACTAATAAAATATTTCCTCAAGTAGTAGGAAGAATACATTTTGGAGATCTTAAGTTACAAACTTATAATTGATGATCATGGAAAGATGGTTGAAGATCTTTATTAGAATTTGATAGATAAGGAAGAAGAAGTTAACAAGGTTTAATCAAAACTCCGTGAGATGAATGAAAATTATAGCAATGACTCATATGTAAAATATGAGGCTTCAAAATATGATAAGAAAGATCAAATCCAGAATTAGGTGAAATCCTCACCCACCAAAAATAATAATTCATATAATTTTTCTAATAATTTAGGTTCTAGAAAAAATATTGGGAAATATTGGGTGGAATAAAAAGTGTGTGAGAAAACTATTTCATCTAAAAAGGATGAAAACATGCTGAGAAGGAAATATGGTCTATGTCCAAATATTTTTAATGTAGAAATAAGTTATCGACTATAATAAGGTTTCTACAGATAAAGATCTTACTTCAATTGAAAATCAAGCTTTAATATCTATTGTTGGTGTTTTATAATCTATGGACACATGGCTTATAATTTTTGGAAATACTTATCTTGAAATGAGATAATATTTTAACCAAGTGAAATTAATGTTGGAAGACGGATGAGTAACTTTCCTAAACTATAAGAAGTTATAAAGGAAAAATATCATGATTTAAGAAACATTCAAACAAAAAATAAATTCTATTGTCTGGAAAAGGTTTATGTAAGATATGACGAAGCTAGTAATCATTCAAAAAAATTTATGAAACTCATATCAGAAAACGTTTTTATGATAGAAAAGGAAAAGAAGATAATAAAAGGGAGTTGAGGAAAGATATTTAGTTATTGAGATGGATTTAGAAGAAAGTAGAAGGGAAAACCCATGTATACATGATAGTGGTTGTTCTTCACATAAAAAAGGTGATATAAAACTCTTAAAATATATTGAATGTCATGATGGAGGAGCATTTACCTTTGGTAATGACAGTTCCTTAAAATCTGGCATTTATAAAAAATTCCATGGGTTTTGAAAAAAGGTGCTTTCCAAACATAATAAAAATCAAAATTGTATTCATAATTATTATATGATCATTTATATTTAATAAAAAGTAATTTAGTAATAATATTTCATTAAAATATTATTTAATTCAAAAATCCATTAATTTATCAAAATAGATTTCAAAATTTAACATTAACTAAAAACACAATTTCTGAATTAAAAAATATTTACAAAGTAACAATAATAAAATTAATGTATATTCTTTATTATATAAAAAAATAATTCTCATAATCATAGTGCTAAGGTCTTGTTATATAACCCTTTATAACACCTGCATAGGACCAAAGGGTAAGGTGTGCGATGCTGATAGACTATTGGGGTGGCTTAGATAACATCGCCTGGGTGGTAATCTCTATCAAATTCCACTTCTCCCATAGGTGGATCCGTTCGAGCTTAACATATTGAAGATGAGATTGATCTTGATTAAGAGAGAATCCCAATGATTCCACCTCCTTTTTGAGCTCTGATAAATGGGCTTCATATGAGGAAAGTCTACTAGATAAGGCCATCACTTCCTTTTTCTGAGTAAATTGGATTTGTTAAAGCCCTATATTTATACTAATAATAGAATCACTATTCAATGACTATATTAGAAATGTTAAAAACTCATAATAGTATTTTAATATCCAAAAAAATAATATCAACAAAGTGAATATGTTTGATATAAATTTTTTAAATAATAATACATTTAATTAGATCAAGATGAATTTTCATTAATGAAAGTTTCGGTCGTTACAATCTTCCCCCATTAAGAAATTTCGCCATTTAAATTTCCTTTTCCCACACTAAAACAGATATGGGTAACTCTTCTTTGTCACTTCCTCCAATTCCCACATTTCTTCTTAAAACTTTTGGTTTCTCCACAACACCTTGATGAGGGGAATTGTCTTATTTCATAGAACTTTTTCCCTATGATCTAAGATCTTCACCAGCTTCTCTTCATTGGAGAGGTCATTCACCACTTGTATCTCCTCTTGATTGAGTACATGTGATGGGTCAGGTATGTACTTCCTCAATAGAGATACATAGAAAACATCATTTACTTTAGATAGGTTCGGTGGGAGTTCTAGTCCATAGGCCTCTACTCCAATGCGATAAAGGATCTCAAATGGGAAAATGTACCATGGACTAAACTTTCCCTTCATCCCAAATCTCATAACTCTCTTCCAAAATGATATACGGAGGAATACCATGTCTCCAAAATCAATGTATAGGTCTCTTTTATGATTATTTGCATAGCTCTTTTGTCAACTCTGAGTAGCATTAATGTGCTGTTGGATGGTCTTAACCTTCTCCACCATTTCATCGACCATTTCTATGCTATGAGTTTTTGCTCCCCAACTTCATCCCAACAAGCCAGTGTTTTGCACCTCTTCCCATACTGTGCTTTATAAAGAGCCATTTGGATGCTTGAGTGGAAATTATTATTGTAAGATAACTCATCTAGAGGGAAATGTTTATCTCATCCTCCTTTGAAGCCCATTTATCATGCTCTCAACATGTCCTCAGGTGTATGAATAGTGTGCACAGATTGACCACCATTTTGAGGTTGAAAAGTCGTACTAAAGTTTAGCTTAGTATCTATAGAATGTAGGTGAATCTTTAAAAACTTGAAGGTGAATATTGGATATCAATCAAATACAATTGATTGTGGTACTCCATATAGCCTTACCACACCTCTAATGTATATATGAGCCAAATTCTCTAGTGATAAATTCTCCCGAATTGCAATGAATTGTGTAGTCTTTGTAATACGATCCGCAACAACCCAGATAGCATTGTTTCATTTGGTTGTCTTTAGAATACCAGTGCAAAATTCCATGGTGATGTTCTCCCATTTCTATACTGGTATGAGTAATGGTTGTATCATTCCCTTAGACTTTTCCCTCTCATCCTTCACTTGATGGTGTACCAGGAACATTGATGTATACTAAGCGATCTCCTTGTTCATTTTATCCCACCAATAAATCTCTCAGAGATCTCAATACATATTTGTGTTTCTTAGGTGAATGGTGAAATTTGAACTGTGTGTATCATACAAAATATCCTTCTTTACTTCCAGATTCTATGGAATAGAAAGTCTATACCCAAATCTCACAATTCCATATTCATTGACATTGAAATCCAAGGATTTCCCTTTTCTAATAGTTTCCACCTTATTCTGAATTCCCTCATCATCCTTTTGAGAATCTTTTAACCTTTCCAAAAGAGATGGTTGAGAAATCATTTGTGAAAGTATTTATGATATTCCATTATTTATGATTATAATGTCCATCATCTTCAAATATAAGAAGATTGGATCCACTTCAACTATCATCAATGATAGAATCACTGGGTCCTTTCATCTTAGATAATCCTACACCTTTATTTCTTTCCCAGGGTGGTAATGGATTGATAAATCATAGTCTTTGATCAGCTCTAACCATCTTCATTGGTGCATGTTCAACTCTTTCTGTGTGAATATATATTTGAGGATTTTGTGGTCTGTATATATTTCACACTTCTCCCCAAAGAGATAATTCCACCAAAATTTTAAAGTTATAATCACTATAGAAAACTCTAGATCATGTGTTGGATAGTTTTTCTCATAAACTTTTAATTTCATTGAAGCATAGTCAATGAATTTGTCATTTTTCATCAACACAAAACCGATTCCCTTCTTCGAAGAATCACTGAATACCACAAAAAGTTCTCCACTTGTGGGTAATGTGAGCACGGGAGCAGTGATAAGCCTCTTTATCAACTCCTTGAATCTCTCTTTGCATTCATCACTCCAAGAAAAAATTACTCCATTCTGAGTTAGCTTGGTAATAGGATTTTAAAATCATGAGAAATTTCTCACAAATCGGGCAATAATATCCAGCTAACCGCAGGAAGCTACAGATATCTGTTACTGATGTTGGCCTCAGATATCCATTAATTGCATATTTCCTTGAGGGATCCATATATATACCATTACTTGTGACGATATGGCCCAAGAATGATACCTCTTTCAACCATAACTCACAGTTTATGTACTTTTCATTGGGATTATCCTTTCACAAGGTCTCTAGTACAGTTCTTAGATTATCCTCATGATCCTCTTTGTTTTTAGAGTATATTAGAATATCATCAATAAAGACTACCAAAAACATGTCAAGGTAATCTCTAATGATTCTAATAATCAATTCCATGAAGATTTCTAGAGAATTCATGAGTCTTAAAGGAATTAATATGAATTCATAGTGCCTGTAACTTCTACAAAAAGATGTCTTGGGGATATCCTCCTTCTTCACCCATACTTTCTAATATCTCAACCACAAATCTACCTTGGAGAAGTATTTTTCTCCAAATAAAAGATCAAAAAAGTCATCAATTCGGGGAATATGATAATTTTTCTTTATCGCGGTTTTATTGATATCACAATAATCAATGCTAAGGCACATTGACCTATCCTTCTTCTTGATGAAGAATACTGGTCCACCCCATGGTGAAGCACTTTGGTGAATAAACCCTTTATCCAGATTATCCTGTAGTTGTTTCTTCATCTCCTCAAGCTCCCCAAAACTCATTCTATACAGAGTCTTGAATATTGTAAATGACCCAGGTATAAGGTCAATTGAGAATTCAATATCTCTTATAGGAGGAAGACCATGCAATTCCTCAGGAAACACTTCAGCGAATTCCTTCATAATTGGAATGTCTTCATGCATGGTTACATCCTTGGAGTCAATCATCTGAGATAGATACACATTCTCATAGGGTAGTAATATCCACACTTGAGATGAGGGATTTAAGGAATATTCATCCTCCTCTTTGCACTTGTATAGATTCAGGGGTTGATTTGACATATGGAGAGTGATTTCCCTCTCAAAATAATTTATGTTGGTTCTATATAAGTAAAGCCAATCCATGCTGATAATTTCCTCAAATTACAGCATAGGGAGTATGATGAGGTTCTCTAGGAAGTTCAATCAAAATTTTATGATAGGGGAAGAGTTATATTCATGGGATGCAATGACTGCCCAATTTTTCGTACTCACCGACTTCTTTACATCTATGATTTTTGGTGGTGTGGGATTATTCTACTAATCTTTTGGAATATGAAAGAACATGTATAACTAGAACCAAAAGTACATTCACTATTCTTGAATGAATAACTAGTTTACCTCTGACCAATTCATTTTTGGGGTTTACTTCGGTGGAATTGATGGAAAAATCTCACCCTTGTCGACTTGGATGTTATTGGTTGCCTCTGAAAAACCTTAGATTAGGGAACTTATTAGCAAAGTGTCCTGATTATTTGCATTTGAAGCAATGACCAACATGTTGAGGGTTTAACGGAGCGTTCCTCTCTACTGTCTCTATCACGACTTTTTCTTGTGAGAAACTAATGGCTAGGTTACCTTATCTTCCACACCTAAAGAATTTCCTCATCCACTTCAGGCAATTTTCATGGTGCTTTTTTCTACAACTTTTTCAAGTGGGGTACTGGATTTTCTTAGAACCATTGGATTTATCAATCAAACCACCATAATTGAAGTCCAACATACACTTCTTATCCCCATTAAACCCCTGAGATTCCCCGATCTCCATTTTGACAGGAAGGGCACATTAGGAAATTTTCTAATAGCTATCAAAGTCACGAATTTCTAAAGTTTTTTGTAGGTTAGGTTTCAGCCCCCTGAAGAAGAGGTCAAATTTTTATTTAGGGGAAACGACAAAGCCATAGGCGTATCGTGAAAGCCTTGTGAGATTTTCCCCGTACGTTCTGATATATTTTTCGACTTTTTTTCTTAAGGTAAAGGAAGACCCTTTCCATTTTAAGTGAGAGGGTGTTAGGAAAATACTTGTTGAGAATCAGTTTCTAGAAATCCTTCCATTATAATGCCTCGATATCCTCCTCAGGTTTTGTATTTTCGATCAATGTCCACCATTGATCGGCTTCACCCTTTATATGATAAACAACAAAAATAACCTTATCTTTATTAACATTAAATGATAGAGAATATATTTTTATTGTAGTTGATCTATTGTTTGGAAATAGAGGGATCATATAATCCTTTAAAAGTAGGAGGCCTTTGTCTCATGAAGCTCTTGATTATGACTTGTTCTTTCTCGGGGGGGGGGGGGGGGTTGAATTTTCCTCTTGTCCCATGTTTCTATTCAAATATTGATTTAACTAAGAGAGTATGATGACAAAGTTCGCAATTCCCACTCCCATTGGATTGTGAATCTCATTAGAACAATCATCAAATTGATCTTGTCCTCAGTTGTTAGCCCGAGTCTTCCTATTACCGACAGTTGGATGGAATAAAAGGAAAGTTAGGGGTAACACATAAAGGGTAATCCATGAAAAAAATGGATGACTAATAAATAACTTTTATTTTCATAACTTATGGATCTATAGGCTTCAATCTATGTTATCCACGATCATTTCCCTACATATATTCTTAGGTGCCTTTTTATTCCATTAATAAAGGTTCGTATTAAGATTATTAATTTACCAAAGCATATATCCTAGGAGTGTCGTAACCAAGAGTGCATGATGTCTCATTGTCGTGTACCAGGATACCCCGGGTCAAGCCCGAAACTCCTTTTTGGAGTTTTCACTCCTAGGTACATCTATTCTAGAACAGCCTCTACCCGATCGTATCCAAATAGAGATTTATTTTATTGATAAACCAATTAGTCAATACTCACCAAAATATAGGGATATTTTTATTATAGTTTGTTTTATCCCTTGGGCATTCCTTATGGTTTTCTAATCATAATCCCAAAAATAAATAAACCAATATGATGATACCAACAATAACAACCCTGATTTTTACTACACATATAAACATGATTAACTATATAAAACCTTCACTTGATACAACATAGAATATCAAGAGGTATAATGTCTTTTTGGATTATGAAAATTACATAACGACTTAAAACATGAAACACACCATCATTATTGAAAACTTATTTTACACGACTACTATATTTCCTTGTACTTAGCATTGGATGGGATAACCTATGGACATGCATAAGAAAAGGGTGAGCTATAAAGCCCGGTAAGTGAGTAAACAAGGAATAACATGAAGAATATTACACATGTTAGGTAGTTGGAATATCAATGGAATATAAAAGAAACATGAACATAAAGGCAAGATATAACATGATTATAAAAACATGGAAATATTTCAACAACACTTAACATGGTATTAGCGTGATCCAAGGATCATTGCACATGGAGAATGAGTAAACCATCATTTCAATTGAAATATAATGAGTAAACCCTTATTGCACGTGACATATCATGATAATAATATTTATTCAATGCATTGGAGCTCTATCACGGCATACCCTTCTTAACCATTTTATTTCATTCATAAGTGTTCCATATGGATCATACAACACAAAATCATTAAAGATAATCATTAATTACATAATAATGGAATGTGGAATTCATACATGAAACTATATAATCAATAATTAAATGTTAATAACGTTGAATACCCTTAATAGGGAAATGGGTATGGTATTAATGACACAAGCACTTTGGCTTTAGAAAATCATAGTGCAATTTCAGTGGCATAACAACATGACATAAGAATTCATAAAAATGGTTTATGAGAGTGAAATGGGTGTCTTATCATATGTAAATTAAATGGAAAGTAAGGGATAATAAGGATACATGTCCCAAAACATGTAATGTAATTTTAGATTCATAATACAAAATAATTTCATGAAAAAAAACTAGGAGAGAAAAATTCCTTATAGTATTTCAGTATAGTAACAGGTGTACATTGGGAGGCATTAATGAGAGAGAAAGGGGTCTCTCAACATTCAAACATAAATAGGGTGGTATGTGGGAGGTGAAAAATCATACCCCAACATTTTTAAATAAAAATAAAAGGGCATAACAACATAATCAAATTTAGACAAAAATGAGAAAGCAAGAAATCCCTTATGAAATTTCAGCATGGTAATCGGTATACTTGGAAGGCATTAATGAGATAGAAAGGGGTATCTCATCATTAAATAATAAAGAGGAAAGTATAGAGGAGGTTATAAATCATACCCCAACATTTATAATTGAAAATAAAAGGATGTTACAATATTAATAAACTTGGATAAAATGAGAAAGGAAGGAATCCATTACTTAGAAGTGTGATCCCAAAGGCTTGGTAGGGTCTTGAGAGAGGATTATTGGGAGCTTCAGGTCCCCGAAGAGGATTAAAGAGAGACTAGGCAGGAGGTTGTTTGAGATCCATGGTATTTGAGTGAAGAGGAAGTGGTAGCTTGGGTGGGTTTATATAGTAAAAGTGAGGTAATTCATTATTATTTAGATTTTGGACCCTATTCATTAAACAAATCAAAACCACATACCATACCATGGTTTGTGCCCATGGTTTTTTCCAAATGGTAGTGGAAAAAAATATTTCAAGGCCAATGGACTATGTTCTTAAATTATTATGCTTTCTTATGTGGAGGCGAGTCACACTCTCAAGGAAATCAATTTAAAAAGTTCAAGTGTTTTATAAGTCTTGGATGGTCTACTAAAGCTTTGTAAAATAAATAAAACAAACCTTAAATCAAATTATTTTAAAGTTAAAACATATATTTTCTGAAAATAATGTTTATAGTGTTTTATTAAGTCACTATTAGGTCATTATGATGTAATAGAACACATTATATATTTAAACGGTATTTAATTTTTACAAAAAAAATCAACTATCTCAAAAAATTATGAAATATTCACTGTTGGATAACTATGATGTACTAATTCCAAAAATATTTTCTATTTTATCTAAATAATTTTCTAAATATGTGAATATTAAATTTAAAATAAAATATGACATTTATCAAAAATTCATGAGTTTTGACAAAAACATTCAAACCTGAATAAAAATAAAAATTGTATTCATAATAATTATACAAGGATTGAAAATACCCATAAATTCTATTAATTTTTTTTGTTAAATTCATGGGATTTTTATGAGTCCGCAAGAATTTACGGTGCTTGATTCTGAGGCCCGGTGTACCCAGAATCAATTTCTGAAGTTTTGTTCGGGTATGTTCAGTAAACTTACGAGCAGGATTTTATAACTTTTGAACCAGTACTCAAACTTTAAATCCAAGGGCACTGTTAAACTCGCAATGTCAGTGATTGCATGGTGAGACCTTCACCGTGGTTTCGTTCTAATGAGAATGGAAGTTAGATTTGGGGTTTTTAATAAGTTAAATAAAAATAAGTGTGACATATTTTTATTTATGAGGTGGTTAAAACCACCAAGATGTGGTTAGTGGTGGGGGCCACCACACCCTAACCTCCCATGGGAGGTTTTGGTGGTGGGGCCCACCCACACATAACCTCCCTTGGGAGGATATCTTGGTGGGGACCACCCGGGGGGTGTACCTCTTTGGAACTCCTAATTAAGTGGTGAAACCCTCGAACTTCCCCCACCAATTAATTACGAAAACCCTCTCTATTAATTAATTGAAGTTAATCAACAAATTAATTAAACTCCCCTTTCTGAATTCCATGCCAACAAATTAATAGGATGTCTTAATCTATTGATTTTTTGGGTGTTGGTCTTTTTGGGAGAGCTTGGAAATGAGAATTGAGGAGGAGAAGAGCTCTCCACCGATGAACGAAAAACACCTACATTGATTTTCCACTGTGGAAAAAGAGAAGGATTGAACCGCAAGAATGTCATCCTCGACTTCGTCACCTCCGAATGCTCATCCTCCAATGACAGATATCCTCTTCATTTTCCGACATTGATGAATCAATTCCGCCTTTTTGTGACTTCTTCAACGATCATCATCATATGAGGTAGGGGATTTGAGAAGAATTTATTCCCGTTCTTCGTCGTTCAATTTATGGTTTGAGAATTACCGATAGATATCACCATAACGGGGAGAGATTGGTCCGCACGAACACAGCCCGACCCTCCCCTTTCGTTCTATCTCGTTTGTTGACGATGGTGGTGGCGTAATAGCACCACCAGAAGGGAGGACCACGGTGGAGCATTGGCAGCCGACGACAGGCCGACCGCGAGGGGAACCGGCAGCTCAAGGGCCGCAGGGCCGCCGGTGGAGCTTGGTGCCATCGCACCGTGCGGAGAGCCGGACAGCTTCCAGGCGGGCTGCGGCGGTACTAGAGGGGATCAGTACCATCGCACTGCACCAGAGGAAGGAGTCGCGACCACTTAGGCCACATCGGTTGGACGGGCAGGGCATGACGCTGTCCCTCCACGCCAGAGAAGAACCGGGACCAAAGGCCGTGGCGGATGGAGCAGGGTGGCCGTTTGAGCTGGCCAGCGGCGGTGGACCACAGGCGGGATCCTTCGGGTCCCGTAGTCACCGGGCATGTGCCACGCGCCGACCGTTTTAGGGAGACAGGGTGGGTCGCTGACCACCCCCTTCGCTCGGTCAGGGCGGGCCCCACGAGGTGTGGCCACCGCTGGCTTTGGTTGTTGGTCTGTCTCCCAAGCACGTAGGCCATGCCACCCCCAGGCCGGGCCGCTGCGTTGGCCGGGCCGCCCGTTGCGGGCCGAGCCAGTTCCAGGCGGCCCGGGCCGGTGACCAGCGGGCCGGGTTGGACCCTGGTCTTGATCCGGACCCGGGTTGGGTCGACTCGAACAGGGTCGGGATGGCCTAGTCTGGGTCGAGTCGGGTCGGTCGGCTTGGTCGGACCGAACCCGGACCCAATTTTACCCATTTCACCTTTTTTCCCACATCTTAGGCTACGGGTGTCCGATCGACGTACCGTCTATGGATATCGAAATATTAAAGAATGACGGTTCTTTTGAAATTCCCCACATGAGGTTTGGACACAGTTGGGGTACGAATGGGTTGGATTGAACCTAAACCCAACCATACCCTTGGAGAGGAAACACCAATAAGTCACAGACCGAGCATCCGATTGACGCGCCGTCTATCGCTTTGGGTTGATTATGATGAGATGGAACTGTGGGATACAACAACTCAAGACTTAATGGTAGTTGATGTATCATCACTAGGCTCTAGGAGAGGTCCCTCCTGAAATCGAGCGTGCTGTGTGCTGGAACCCTATGGCTGGCTGCGACTAAGATGATGGGATACTACTTGGATGTACTACTATACGAGGATCCTCAGTGGGTTCTATAGTGACGATACTATACTAGGATACTCCGTGGGTTTGACAGTGATGGTACTGGACTAGGATCTTCCATTGGTTTGACAACGATGACTTCTGCACCGAGATCCTCTGTGGGTTCGACAATGCTAATACTCTTCCAGGATCCTACGTGGGTTTGACATAGGAGAGGATTTAGTGGCTACATCTAATCATCTCTACCACTTTACGTGAGATGTATACCTGTGTGAGATGAGTCTTGACTTTCAGTTGTTATCATCAAGATGATTGACTTTACTTCCTTTGTGGAATGGGCTATTCTTGGGCTCGAGTGTTGGAGTTGGACTGTGGTTGGAAACATAGGTATATATATGGGCATATACCTAAGTAGGGATGGTTGATACTTTGTGATTGTATCTTACAACTATGCTTTATCCTTAGTGGTTTCTGGGAGACCTTCAGGGGTCTCGGGGTCCCTTACTGAGTATTATTATACTCACCCTGCATGGGCTTCTCCTGCACCTTGTTGTGTTCTGTGCAGATGGCAGTTAGTAGTGATCGAGGTTGAGGAAGACGGATGGGAGGCTTCTCAGAGCTGGACTAGATGGGACATACCTCAGAGAAGAGTTTTTCATGATCAGTACCAACCCTTTAGGTAGGATTTTCGATGGATGATCCAGGAGCTGTTTTCTCTTTTTACATGTACTTGTACTTGTTGTTTAGTTGGGTTTGTATACAGGCCCACTTACTTTCTGTACACATTTATTTTCTATATTAGTACTTGTTGCTTCTAATACTTGTGTTCAGACTATGTGTGTTATAAGTTTAAAGGAAATTCCTTCCTTCTTATCTGGGATTCTCCATTGGCGCTAGTCGCCAGCCCCTAGCATATAGAAGGTGGGCTTGGGGTAGTCACGGAATAGACCCTGAGGACGGGTCGTGACCAATTGGTATCAGAGTAGTTGGTTCTACCATAGAACTTGGACTCTGATTATTTTAATGTAAATAGTGTTAAGTCTTTTGGTTGTGGTTATCAGTTTAGGGAAACTGGTGTTAGTGCGGATACTGATGTATCCATACACTCGGACTCTGACTTCTGATTTCCGACTCAGTGCACGAAAACACTGATTGCGTGTGCATTTCCATTGAAAATTTTTCTTCATGATTACTTTGTGTCATCTCACCAGGTATATTTTTTTTACCTTGGTGCACTTGTTTTTTTTTTCAGGATGGCCGCACATAGGCAGCCATCCAGGGTTACAAGTTTTGTACGAGATGTTATCCCACCGATCGACGAGGCCTCGGTACAGGGCCCTATCATAGTGTAGGTACTAGCGGTACCACTACCCACTAGGTGACCGATACCACCAGCTCTAGTAGCAGAGAGTTCATGTCGTCTATGTGTGTTGCAAGAGTTACAGTGCCAAAGGCCACCTAGGTTCATGGGAGAGATGGACCCACAGGCAGTTGAGGATTGGATAGAGGCTATTGTGTGAGTTTTCAGATTGTTAGGGACACTATCAGACCTCATGGTGATCCTTGCCGTGAGTCTCCTATAGGTAGCAGCAAGCAGATGGTGGATCCTGATTCTCCAGGTGCATGACGAGGCATCAATACTCCAGGTAGACTTTGAGAGCCTCTTCCTGTCAGAGTTTGTTCAAGACACCCTTCATGCGGTGCGGATTCAGGAGCTGCTTCATCTGCAATAGGGTAGTATGATTGTGGCACAATACTCAGTGAGGTTCACCGACCTCTCGCAGTAATCCACACATATGGTATATGACCCATTATTAAGGGCCTGGACCTTCGAGTAGGGACTCAGGCATGAGATCAGGGCTTCGATGATCTCCCTCAGGATTCCAACGCAGGCAGGGGTGTAGGAGCAAACCCATCTTGTGGAGAGTTTTCTTACTGAGCAGTCACCATCAATGATACCCACCACAGGGAGACACGTAGCAGATTCTTCTGCAGTCGGCAGTAGACATATGTCGTAGAGGTCCAAGCGGACAAGGCCCTTAGGTGGGAAACCCCAAGATACAGGTTCGGTGGTGCGGGGCACATGAGACAGAGCCATCCATACGAGGAGCAGGCAGTGCTATGCATGCAGCAGGCGGGGTCACATGGCTGGTGACTGCCCAACCCAACATGCAGATGAGTAGAAGAAAGTAGAGGGACCTCCCAGGAAAAGGCATATGTTCAACCGTGGTGGTCCACCGGGAGTAGGCAGACATGACAGAGGATCTAGCCAAGTAGTAGGTGGTGGACGATGTTTCGAGGTCCTACCACTACCACCACCAAGAGGTCCACCCCGACCACAAGGAGTAGGGGGACTGGGGTGGGCTCATCCCCAGGCAGTCGAGGCCTATGACCATGGTTCACCTTAGAAGATTCGAGGTACAATATGTGTCTAATCCACTCTTGCTGCAGTATTTATAGACACAAGTGTGAGTCATTATTTTATTGTCACTGCCCTCGTTCAGATCTCAGATATTCCGATGGTACCATTGGATCGATCCTTATGGTTAGAGACTTCTATGGGAGTAGACTCGACGATTAAGAACTAGTGCCGACAGTGTGATATTACTCTAGGAGGTGAGAGCTTCGGTTGGGATATCCTCGTAGCAGCGCCGATGCCTTACAACATCATCTTGGGTATGGAATGGTTATCCACAGTTCATGCTCAGATTGACAGCATTAGTCAAAAAGTGTGGTGTGTTTGCGAGGATGGGATGAGGATTACCTTCACCGGTGAGAAGGGAGCCTTTTCAGCGCAGGATGGACTTACCCAGAGGAGGGGGAAGCCGATCACACATCAATTGAATAACCTCATTACCAGATCTATTGATGTGCAGAGTCCGAGTTTTCCAATTATGATGGATCAGTATGCAGATATCTTCCCTGATGATGTTCCAGGACTAACTCCTCGTGAAGAGGTAGACTTTTACATTGACTTGTACCCTGAGATGACACCGATATCCACCCCAGCATATTGAATGGCTCCCGTGGAGCTTCTTGAGCTGCAGGTATAGTTGGAGGACGTGTAGGGGAAGGGATTTATCCGACCCAGTATTTCACCCTGGGCATCCCCAATTTTGTTCACCAAGAACGCGGATGGGAGCTTCCGTCTGTGTGTTGATTATCAGCGCCTAAACCAGGTGACCTTGAAGAACAAGTACCAACTCATGAGGATTGAAGATCTCTTTGATCAGCTGAAGGGAGCATGTTGGTTCTCGAAGATAGATCTTTAGTCAGGCTATCACCATCTCAGAGTACGGGGTGAGGATGTGCAAGAGAAGGCCTTCAGATGCCGGTATGACCACTAAAAGTTCTTTGTTACGCCATTCAGTGCATCCAATGCACCATAAGAGGTCATGGGACTCATGAACATGATCTTTCAGCCATAACTTGACCGCTTTTTGGTAGTCTTCATCGATGACATTCTGATCTACTCAGTTACCGATGGGGAGCACACCTACCATTTGCGGATTGTACTTGACACACTCCAAGAGCACCAGATTTATGGTAAGATCTCAAAGTTCCAGTTCTAGATCCGAGAGGTACATTTCCTGGGACATGTCATCTCAGAGGCTAGAGTTGCAGCGGATCCAATGAAGATCGAAGTAGTACATGCTTGGGAGCCACCCAGGAGTGTGACGGAGGTATGGAGTTTTCTGGGACTGCCTGGGTACTATTAGAGATTGTGCTAGACTTCTCTAGAGTTACAGCACCACTTTCTTCATTGACGAAGAAGGGGAAACCCTTCGTGTGGTCCGAGAGATGCCATCAGATCTTCAAGAAGCTAAGGTAGATGCTGACTAGTGTGCCCAATTGAGGCTACCAGAGGAGGGCGTTGAGTAATAAGTCTATTGTGATGCATTAGGGATCGGGCTCAAATTCATCCTGATGCAGAAGCGAGCAGTGATAGGTTATGGTTCTCATCAACTGTGACAACACGATCAGAACTACGCTACCCATGACCTAGAGTTATCAGGAGTGGTCTTCGCCTTGAAGTTGTGGCAGAACTATCTGATGGGCTAGCATTTTATAGTCTACTCTGACCACCAGAGTCTCAGGTAAATCTTCTCATAGAAGGACCTAAACATGAGACAGTATATTTGGCTTGAGTTCCTCCAGGACCAAGACTTTGAGATAGTCTATACCTTTGGGAAGGGGAATGTTGTAGTAGATGCTATCAGTAGGAGATCATGCATTCAGCTGCTAGGAGAGGTGACCGAGAAGCTGTCCGCGTTCCAGTTATCCTTTGTGGATCGAGATAGAGAAACCTTTCTATAGTATCTTACAGTCACAACTCTACTTCATCATAGAGTTAGGGAGGCGCAGTGTGGGGATGTTCAATATGAGGCTCGACGTGCACATATATCCATAGGGCATGCTTCTGATGGATTTTCTGTAGTTGGGGATCACATCATTCTATTCAGAGGAAATAATATGGTACCAGTAGCACTTAAAGAGGAAGTGTTGAGGGAGTTCCAAACATCTCCTCTAGCAGTACATCCAGGTGTGGTGAAGATGTATCAGGACCTCCGACGACAGTATTGGTGGCCAGGTATGAAGAAGGCAGTAGAAGAGTTTGTCTCACGATGCCTTACTTGTCAGCAATTAAAGGTGGAGCACCAGGTTCCAGCAGGTTTAGTTCATCTCTTATAGGTCCCATAGTGGAAGTGGGATGGGATATCCAGGGATTTTGAGATGGGACTTCCACGTACATCCAGAGGTCACGAATCTATATCGGTGATCGTTGACCGACTCACCAAGTCGTCCAAATTCCTACCGATCAGAGAGCAGGGCTCATTAGAGAGCATAATATGCCTCTATGTGAAGGAGATCATATGGCTTCATGGTGTCCCATCGACGATCGTCTCCGATAGAGATTCTAGTTTCACTTACCGGCTATGGAAGCGGTTGTAGGAGGATTTCAGGACACAACTTTGCTTGAGCACCGCCTTCCATCCTTAGATAGATGGTCAGACTAAGAGAACCATTCAGACTCTCAAGGACATGCTCCGTGCATGCGTCCTTCACTTCATACATAGCTGGGAGGATCACTTACCCTTGGTAGAGTTCTCATACAACAACAACTACCACTCCACCATTGGGATGTCACCTTTCGAGGCACTGTATGACCGAACTTGCAGATTGCCTCTGTGCTGGATTGACCCAGGGGAGTTAGCAGTCATGGGACCAGAGATGGTGCAAACTATGACAGAGAAGTTCCATATCATCCATGAGTGGATGAAGACTACACAGAGTAGGCAGAAGTCCTCAGCTGATAGGAGATAGAGACCTATTGAGTTCGAAGATGGTGACCATGTCATTCTACAGATCTCACCTTTATGAGGTCTATAGAGATTTGGAAGAGGCGGAATGTTGTCTCCATGATTCATCAGACCTTTCCAGGTCCTCAATATAGTAGGTAAGGTGGCATAACTCTTAAGTCTTCCACCTCAGTTGAACCGGGTGCATGCCATCTTTCACGTATCTCAGCTGAGGAGATACCTGCATGACCCTTCCCACATCATCGACCTTGGAGAGCTGGACATCGATGAAGGGGTGAATTTCATGGAGGTTGCACTGGAGATTGAGGATTGACAGGAGAAGGTCTTGTGTGGACGATCGATACCTCTGGTGCACATTCACAGGAAGCACAAGAACCTCCAAGAGAGCACATGAGGGCGGGAGGCTCAAATGCGTGCTCATCACCCTCATTTGTTTCCTTAATTCGGTTTGTATCTTATAGGGACGTAAAGCCCTGATGTGGGGAGAATGTAAAGACCCAGAAATTACATGAATTTTTTTTCTTAAATTCATGGGATTTTTACGAGTCCGCAAAAATTTACGGCACTTGATTATGAGTCCGGATGAAATCGAAATCGATTTATGATGTTTTTTGGGTATGTTCAGTAAACGTATGATAATGATTTTATAACAATTGAACCGGTTCTCAGAATTGAAATCTAAGGGCACCATTGAACTCACAGCATCGGTGATTGCTCAGTGAGACCTTCACTACAGTTGCGTTCCAATGATAATGGAAGTTATATTTGGGGTTTTTTATAAGTTAAATAAAAATAAGTGTAACTTATTTTTATTTATGAGGTGTTTAAAACCACCAAGAGGTGGTTAGTGGTTGGGGCCACCACACCCTAACCTCCCATGGGTGGTTATGGTGGTGGGGCCCACCCACACATAACCTTCCTTGAGAGGATATCTTGGTGGGGACCACCCAGGGGTTATAACTCCTTGGAACACCCAATTAAGAGGTAAAACCCTTGAAATTCCCACACCAATTAATTATGCCAACCCTCTCTATTAATTAATTGAATTTAATCACTCTATTAATTAAACACCCCTTTTTGAATTCTATGCCAATAAATTAATAGGATGTCTTAATATACTGATTTGTTGGGTGTTGGTCTTTTTGGGAGAGCTTGGAAATGAGAATTGAGGAGGAGAAGATCTCTCCACTGAAGAACGATAAACACCTACATCGATCTTCAATGATCATCATTAATGATCATCGTCATATGAGGTAGGGGATTCGAGTAGAATTTATTCATGTTCTTTTACATTCAATTTATGGTTTGAGAATTGATGATTGATATCACTATAACATACAGGGATCAGAACACATGAACACGACCTGACCCTCCCCCTTCATTCTATCTCATTTGTTGACGACGGCGATGGCGCAATAGCACCACCAGAAGGGAGGACCGTGGAGGAGTATCAGTGGCTAGTGACAGGCTAGCCGCGAGAGGAACCGGTAGTGCAAGGGCCACCTGGATGCCGGAGGAGCATGACGCCGTCACGTCGTGCAGAGAGATGGGAAGCGGTGGTACCAGAGGGGCACGGTGCTGTCGCACCGTTCCAGAGGAAGGAGTTGCGACCACTTAGGCCATGGTGGTCGAATGGGCTAGGCACGACATCGTCGCGCCATGCTGGAGAAGAATGTGGCCAAAGGCCACAACAGACGGAGGAGGGTGGCCGACTGAGCTGGCCACCGGCGGCACACCACAGGCGGGACCCTTCGGGTCACGCAGTCAATGGGCCGGTGCCATGCAATGACAGTTACAGGGAGACGGGTGGGTGCTAACCCCCCCCCCCCCCCCACCCCCGTCGCTCGGTATGGGCGGGCCCCATGAGGCGGGACCACCACTGGCTTCGACTGGCCGTCCGCCTCCCAGCCATGCGGGCCGCCACCCAGGCCGAGCCACCGAACTAGGTCGGTCCGCCCGTCGCCGGCTGGGCCAGTTTCTGGCAGGCTGGGTCGGACCCCAATCTGGATCCAGACCCGAGTCGGGTCGGTCTGCTAGGTCGGACCGGACCCAGACCCAGTTTGACCCATTTCCCATTTTCGCCCATATCTTGGACTACATGTGTCTGATCGAAGAACCGTCTGTGGGGACGGAAAGCTTAGAGTAATACAGTTCTTTTGGAATACCCAAATTGACATTCGTATGGAGTTGGAGTACGGCCGGGTTAGATTGAACCTAAAACCAACAGGGTCCTTGGTGCTAAAATGCCAATAACTCAATGACCGGGCGTCCGATTGACACGCCGTCTATCTCGTTGGGTTCCTTAAGGTGAGACGGAATTGCGTGATACATAAAATTGATACATAATGGTAGTTGATGTATTGACACTTAGCTCGAGGAGCGGACCCTCTTGAAATCAAGCGTGCTGTGTGCAGGAACCCTATGGCTGGCTATGACTAAGATGATGGGATCCTACGTGGACCTACTACTGTACTAGGGTCTTCTGTGGGTTCGAAAATGACGATATTGTTCCATGATACTCTATGGATTTGAAAGTGATGGTATTGGACAGGGATCCTCCATGGGTTAGACAACGATGACTTCTGTACTGGGACCCTCCATGGGTTCGACAGCGCTGATACTGTTCCAGGATCCTACGTGGTTTTTACAGAGGAGTTGATTTAGTGCTACATCTAATCACCTCTACCCATCTACATGAGTTGTATACCTGTGTGATATGAGTCTTGACTTTTATTTGTAATCATCGAGATGATTTACTTTACATCCTTTGTGGAATGGGTTGTGTTTGGGCTCGAGTGTTGGAGTCGGACTGTGGTTGGTAACATAGGTTAATGTATGGGCATATACCTAAGTAAGGATGGTTGATATTTCGTGATTGTATCTTACTACTGTGGTTTATCCTTAGTGGATTCTGAGACACCTTTGGGGGTCTTGGGGTCCCTTATTGAGTATTTTTTTATTCACCCCTACACGGGCTTCACCCACACCTTGTTATATTCTGTGTAGACGACTATCAGATGTGATCAAGGATAAGGGAGACAGACATGAGGCTGCTCGGAGATTGACTAGAGAGGACGTACCTCAGGGACGAGTTTTTTGAGTTCTATTCCTACCCTTTAAGTAGGTTTTTTGGTGGACGGTCCAAGTGTTGTTTTCCCCTTTTACCTGTACTTGTACTTGTTGCTCAGTTGGGTCTGTATGCTGGCCCATTTTCTTTCAGCACACATTTATTTTCTATATTAGTATTTGTTGCTTCTACTGCTTGTGTTCAGACTATGTGTGTTACAAATTTAAGGGAAATTCCTTCCCTTTTTATCTGAGATTCACCTTTGGTGCTAGTCCCCAACCCCTGGCCTATGGAAGGCGGGCTTGGAGTAGTCACGAAACAGGCCCCGAGGATAGGTCATGACAATAATTTATATTTAATAAAATTTAATTTAGTAATAATGTTTTATTAAAATATTATTTTATTCATAAATCCATTAATTTAATAAAATATATTTCAAAATTGAAAATTAAATAAAAATAATACTTGTGCTTTTAAAACTATTTATAAAGTAACAATAATAAAATGAATTTATATTCTTTATTATATACAAAAATAATTCTCATAATAATAGTGCTAAGGTATTGTTACATAAAACCTTAGAACACCTGTATAAGACCAAAGGGTAAGGTGTGCGATGGTGACATACTCTTGTGGTGGCTCGGATAACATCACTCGAGTGGTAATCTCTATCAACTTCCACTTCTCCCGTAGGTGGTTCTATTTGAGCTAAACGTATTGAAGCTCAACTTGGGATAGGTCAAGAGTCAAGCCCAATGAAACAACATCCTTTAAGAGCTCGGAAAAAATGGTCTTCGTATGGGGAAAGTATACTGGATGAGGTCGTCATTTACTTTGTTTGAGTAAATTTGATTTGTTAAAGCCCTATATTTATACTAATCATGTGATCACTGTTCAATGAATATATTAGAAAGTATCACAAATCATAATGGTATTTTAAAATCAAAAACCATAAAACCAAATAAGTGCATATGTTTTATATAACCATTTTACAAAAAAATACATTTAATTAGATCAAGGGGAATTTTCATTAATGAAAGTTTGGGTCATTAAACTATAAGATCTAATATCTTAAAAAGTATAGGAAGATAATATTTTTGTAATAAATTGTTATAAATTAAGTTTATATAATATTGTAGGTTTGAATAATGTTATTAAATTTGTTATTAGGATATCTATATTTTTATAAATGAGGTTAGATAATTTTCCTCTTAGAGGGATTTAAGGAAAGTGTTTTCTATCTCAAATTCTCATCATTGAGATATGATATGTATTCAATACATGTTTAATGGTTTTATTGTATATATTATAAATGGATTTGTTTTATAAATTTTTTTCATATAATCTAATGGATTTTCAAATCCATCTCATTTTTTAACTTTCAAGAGTTTTAAATTTGAAATATAATTTCGATGTACGAGAATTTCATCACATTTTCATTTCTTCGAGACATGTTTTGTCTTATGCTTCTAATTTTACTTAAATAGTGTGTATACTACCTATTAGATATATAATATCATGAAATATATCTTATTCATAATATTTGAAGTTCAATTTCAATATACCACTTTCAAGGGGATTCTATTAAAATATTTATTAGGAAATAAAGATTTTCTATTGACTCAACTTATTTTCTTAAGTCATAATGATTTCATTTTGACTATAGTTATTATAAGATCTTATTTAGGTTCTATATTGATATTATAATTCATTAAATTATTATTTTATATTTAAATACACTGACGGAAATTTATCTACCTAAAATTTAAAATGTTAAGAATAATTCCCATTTATTTAAAATGATTTCTTTTTCTTTCATTTCCATATTCCATCTTCTCACTAACATTAATATTTCCTATTTTAAAATAAAAATAAGTATTATTTTTAGTAATATTTAATTTTATATTTAATTATGTTGAAATGAAATATTTATCACTATTTTTATGATTTCAGTTTCAATAAAGGTATTTTTAAAATTCGGTAATGGTTTTCCCTTCCTCATTTTACATTTTATCTTCCACTCCACATTTTCTTTTAAAAAACCATTATTTATTTAGGAAAAGGAAATTATTTAATAATTTTTTAAAAGTAAAATTTTTCAAAAGTTTTCACTTTACCTTATTAAAAATGAATTGTGATTGTGACCTGTAACTTTTCCTTTTATGAGCATGAAAAAAAAATTCAAATATAACATTTTAATAGTTTCTTTCAGTGATATGAGTATTTTTCTTTATCAATCGTAGTTTTTATGTCATAAAATTGGATTTATAAAAAAAATTATTTCATAACTATTTTTGGAAATATACTAAAATATTTTACTAATTTTTAAAAGTAAATGATTGATTAAAAAAATTATTTATGTTAAAAGGTATTTTAAAGGCTTTAGTTTTTTTTAAAAATCTTTAATGTTTTTATGTATTTGAAAATTAAATTTTGAATGTATATTTATTTTGTAAAAACAATTTCTGATTTCTTTGGGTTTTGATGATAATTTTTAATTTTTTAAATGAAGATCAAAGTAATAAATTTTAATGAAATAATTTTAAGGAGTGTTCGAGAATTTTTGAAAATGGATATTTATTCTTATTTTTCAAAGAGATTTATTCGGTATTAGTTTCACTTTTACTTACCTATTTTACTATAAAATATATAATAATATTGAGTTATGTATTATGAATCATCATAAAAATTATTCTTTAAAATAATCTTTTTAGTTAATGCATTTTAAGTATAAAGCGATATACTTTATATATCATGTTATGTGATACCATTAAAAAATTATATAAACACCAATTTCATTCCATGGGTTTCCAAAGTCATGATATTGGATTGATTTTTTTGTGACACGTATGCATATATATTATCACAATAAGTAGTGAAGCCTGATACACTAAGGGGAACAAGTAGTGAAGTGTGATCCATTATATGAGGAGATTGTAATTCACAATACTATATATTATGATTTCTATGATTATTTTTATGCCAATTTTTTTGTTATATTCCTATGTTTACACTAAATGGATCATGTTTATTATATCACACTCTTATATCATTATACAAGTTTTTTAAATTGAGATTACATGTCCCATTGTCATAACTAATGGATAAATCTTATTATTACATGTTATTTTTAATAAGATACTTCTACCTTGATAATTTCTTCTCATATTCTTATGATATTACCCTTTGATGATCTGATGATGATTTCACCCCTTATTGCACATTTTCTTTCTCTTTTTTTTCTTATGTTTTTATTCCTCATTTTAGGAAGGAGTGTATATTCTAGGAGATACCTATAAGGGGATCTAGTATTATTCACTTATGGTGAAATATTAACAACTATAATAATATAAGTTTCGTAAGTAGATCATCCTTAGAGACACTAAAAATTATATTCTTAGGATTGATACTATTAATGAGATATGATGTTTAAATTTTAGAAATGATGTTAAATAAAAACAAGATTATATAGGTTAAAATCAAATAGAGTGTTTCAAGAATGGTTTTTTAACTAGATTCAGGTGTGTGGGTCTAGGGAGCCTCAGTTGGTATATGAGCAAGGTTTAGTTATTTTAAAGGATATTTTTATTAATATATGGGAACTGGTATGTGATAATATAAGAAAGAACCTAATGGATAATTCTATGTATAGGATAACATTATAAAATTCTATTAAATTGTAGTGTGCATGGTTTTTCATAAAATTACAACGATGTATGTATAGTAGAATTTGGATGAAGTGATCCTAATACTTCACACCTAACTAGATACTACATCAGGATATTCATTGGTGATTAAAATACCCTTTTAGAACTATTATAAAGGATTTAAATGGAATTTGATGGTGTAATATATAAATAGTTAGGTTAGAAAACCAAATAATAAAATGACTATAGAAAACCTTTATTAAATTGACAGATTAATAGGTTTATATAACTAAATCATACATAAACCAAACACATCATAGTTTGAAATAAAGGTGTTACTTGTGAGGACTTCTTAGAATTGTGTTTTCATATTGATAAAGTCATTTACTATGATTTTATTGGATATTATCATATCCTTTTTTATAAATATTTTTTTAGAATAGAATCATGAAAATGAATATATGAATGTTATGTTTGTAGAATATTCTAAAACCAATTATAGAATCTTATTTGGAACACATTTTTTAGATAATAGAATACCTCAATGCATGCCCATTATGATATAAATGATTATTTTCTTAGTATTTAACATTGCGAGGTTGATATCATAGTGGAAAATAGGTCTTGAATATATTATTGATCCCTCAGATTATTTTATTAGTGAATGATAATTAAAATTATGATGATGCAATTTATTTAGGATGGGGGAATCAAACATCCAAGATTTTATTATATATATTTCCTTTAACTAAATCTAACAAGTTAGACAACTTATTTCTCATGAAAAACTAAAAGAAATTGATCAATGAAATATTAATGAATATTGTTAATAAAATTATTATAATAATAAAACCTATATGCTAAAAACATATTACTCAATTAAAATTGCTTATATTTAGACGATAATTAATTAATATGATTTATTATTAAAAATGATTGTTCTATCTTGAATAACTATTAGTTTTTTTAAAGTGAATTATATTTTAAGATAATAACTTAAATTCAATTTTATAATATTAATATATATGAACTAATATATTAAAATTCATAAAATGATAAATTAATTTGAAATAATATTAAGAACACTTAAAAAGGACATGTTCAATAAAACAGTTTTTCTTTATATTTATTATTTTCATTTAAAAACTGAATTTACAATTTTTATAATTTTAATTTCGTAAAATTAACTTTATTTTTGGAATAATCATTTGAAAATAATCTAAATATATTTTGATTATTTTTCTTAAATAATTGATTTTTTGGGGAATAGTGAAAAATACTGTTTTTAAAAAAACTGTAGTATTTAAGACTATATTAAAAAGTAGGTAAAAATATAAAAACCAAAAAAAAAATTTCATGATACAAATTTTATTTTTGGGCATAAATTTTTCATTTAAAAATTTTATGTTAAATTTAGAAAGCCCATCTCATCATTTTGAAACATTGTAATATTTTATACCAATAAAAAACAGGTTGTCATATTTTTCTTCAATTATGATATCAAAATATATAATTATATTTTTGATATATATAACTATTATTTTAATAATAAAATAATAAAATAATAAAATTTAATTTAAATAAAAAACAATGTTAATTTTATGTTAAATATTTTTTTTTCAGATAATTTTTTTCTAAACAAGGGTTGTTCACACTTTACATGTGCTACTATTAGAAATATATTTTTTTAAATATAAACATTATTTTAATTATTTCATTTAATATTTGGAATCATTATGTTGAAATTATTTGATAACCCCCAATTTATTTTTAGTAATTAATGTTAAATTACTTGGGTAAAAATTAGTGACCATCGTAAAAAAGGTAAAAGTTAAAAATAAATGAGTAAAAGACTTAAAAATGTTATAAAATATTTGTGTAAATGTATGGTTAAGTATTTTTAGACCTTAAATTTTCACATACTCTATTATTATCTATTATTGGATCCATTTGACACTTAAATAGTGACTTTCAATGTTTATTATTATAGAAATTATCCCACAATCCCTTAAAAAAGGATCCATCACCACTCTACTTCTCTTCACACCTCAAGCCACTTTTATTAAAAAGAACATCCCAAATAACTCAAATAAACAACTATAAAATTCCTATATTTTATTTTCATCTCCAAATATCATCTCTTAAAGCATTAATCATTTTTTAAAAATGATTTTTCCGAGGAGTAAGGTAAAAATTCTGAATTGATATTTTTTAATTTGAATTATTTTGTTTCTTCTTCCACCTATTCAAGAAATATTATATTCACTATATTATAATTAAATTTTTATTATTAATATACTGATGTTTTATTATTATTATGGAATAATCATTAACTACCCTTTACCTTTTACTTATAAAAAAGAAAATTCTACTTTATTTACATGCGGACTACCACCTCCATAAGAGGTGCTGTCCATTTTTCAGAAAAACCATATAAGCATGGTTATAAAAGATTATTTAATGGATTAGTATTAAATATATAACATTTTTAATATTATCAAATTATAAAACATTCTCTATCTTCCTCTCATTCTTTGTAAATAAACATTTCTCCCTTGTTTACGTGCGAACTAATACCTCTATAAAGTGACATATTTCATTTTCACTCTAGTATTTTATAATTTATAAAATTATATTATAAATAAATTCATCACATTAATAAATTCTAAATAATATCATTATTATTTTGTAAAAATCATATTATACAAATATCATCGTTTTCTTAACCATATTCACCCTTAGATGATAACTTGTTCTTGTTTGGGTTGGTTTAACCACCCACATACACAATACTATAAATTTATATAATGGGTAAATAAGGGAAAATAAGTATAATTTATATTAGAAATAAATTAGAAAATAATTTATTTATGGTTTTGGGATGTATACAATAATTTTTAACTTATTATTACCGTGCCACCCTTTTTTTCGTTATAAATCACTAAAACAATCTTGTCACCAACATAATCGTCATAAATCAAAACAAATATAATTTTAAAATGAAATTTTAAAATTATTAATCATTATAAAACATATATTCTATTACATAAATTATATCTTAATGATGAAATTTTAATCTATAAAAAATAATCGACACCTCCATTATGAAACTAGTATAATGTAAAACAATCAATACTAACAAATAGTCAATGAAGAAAATAAAATATAAGTTACTAATATAAATGTAAAATATGATTATAAATTAATTTTATAAAATTTTATAGGTAATAATAATTATATATAACTGGTGATTAAGATATATATATTTTTATACAGGAGGCTAGATAATATTTGGCTAAGAGGAATTTAAGGTAATAGTTTTTGCTTCTCATTTTTTTCATTGGGATATGATGTATATTCAAAAATGGTTTTCTTTTGAGGTGTATATATTGGAACTAGATTTATTTTATCATAAATTTTAAATAAATATAATGTCTTTAAAAATCCATATAATATTTTACCTTTCCTTGGTTTTCAATTCAAATAACAACAACGATGTAAGTGTGTTTCATCTTAATTTCCTTTATATGTGTCAATTTTTTCTATAAAACTAATTTAATTTAAATGGTGCATATAATCCCCATGATATATATAATACCCATTATATATATAATACCATGACATAACTTTTATACATTGTATTTAAAGTAAAATTTCATTCTATCTCTATAAAGGGGTTTCTATTAAAACGTTTCTTAAACCGTAAGGGTTTTTTATTGACTCAACATATTTTATTGACTAACAATGTTTCATATTTTACTATTTTTATTAAAATATGGTTTTATTCTATTATACAGTGATATTATAATGAATTTAATCTTTTTATTATGTCGAATTACATTTATAAAATTCTTTCTTCATAAAATTTTATGATGTTAAGAATAATTCCCTTCTTTCCAAATGAGTTATTTTTATTACAAATCCAAATTCAATCATAAAAATAGTGTTATATTCTAATGTTTTAAAATAATTTTTTTTTTATTTATATAAATATATTAACTTAGCTTTAATAATTTTCAATTGAAATATTTTTCACTATCTTTAGGATTTGAGTTTCAATAGAGGCATATTTAACATTTTGAAACTATTTTTCCATTAACGAGCAAAAATTTTATATTCCATTCCAATTTTTCTTTGAAAAAACATTATTTTTTTAAATAATAATGTATTTAAGAATCTGCTTAAAAATAAATATTTTCAACATATTTGAATTCACTATTTTAAAAATTCATTTTGAATCTGGCTCGTAACTTCTCCTTTTATAATGATGGTAGAAAAATTTAAAAAAACTATTTTATTGATTATTTCACCATTATGAGCATTATTATTAATTAAGCTTCATTTTGATTCTTTAAAATAGGTTTTGTAATTTTTTTTATTTATTAATGATTTATAAATGGAATGTATATATTATTAAATTTTTTAAAATAAAAATTTTGATTTTAAAAAAATAAATTCTTGATTTTAAAATATATTTTATTAGATTTTGATTCAATAAATAAGTCTTCATAGTTTTCAAGTATTCTCAAATAATATATTTGAAATTATATTTATTTATTATTTTTTTTGAGAATCCTTTTCGGTTTTAGAGGTTATTTTTTAAAAATGTTTTATCAATCCAAAATAATTATGTTTTAAATAAACTATTTTAAGGATTTTATAAACATTACAAAAAGGAATATTTCTTATAATTTTTTGGGTGATTTATCCAATAATATTTTTACTCAAATTTTTCTATTTAACATAAAAATATCTATCTCACATGGGGTTATAATTTTTGAATCAAATTAAAAACAAATTTATAAAAAATTCATTTAGGGTGATTGTATGTTTGGTTACAACGAATCTATTTTTGATATCACATTATGTGATACCATTTATAAATGAAATTAAACCCATTTTATTTTTATGTGATATTCAAGTCATAATATGGGATTAATTTTTTGTGTGGAACACTTTTTTATGGATTTTCATGATTATATGGTTTGGATATAATAAATTATTGAGATGTTTTGGGTTTGATAAATCCATGAGATGGTTTGGGTTTATGAAATCCATGGGATTTTCTGGGTTTGATAAAGCCCTGAGATGGTTTTGGTGTACTAAAACCTTGATTGATTTGGTGTTTGATAGTTTCTTAATATGGGTTGGGTCTATTAAATCTATCCAATTTATTGTGTAAAACATTATATCTCATGATATAATACTAGTAAATGAATTGTGATGCTCATTCCCCAAGGGAAATAGGTTGTGAAGCATAATACACCAATGAAGATAGTTAGTGACTCTTGATGGAAAATATGTTATGATGTATAATTAAATATTTTCTAATTATTTTCATGCCAACCTTCTATTTAATATGATTATGATTGTCTAATATGGAACATTTTTATTATCTCACACTCTTATGCCATGGTGCATGTTTGTTCATTTGAGAATACAAGTCCTTCTACCATGACTAGTGGATAACTTTTATTGTTCTATGTTATTTTTAAAAACATATTTCTATCCTAATTAGGTTTTATCATATTCTTCTGATATTTCCTTTGGAAGAAATTTTGATGGATTCTTACCTTTCTAAGAATTTTATCTCATCCCTTTATTTTGTTTCCAACCTTAATAAATTTTTATCTGACCCCATTTTTATGTTTTTGATCCCCAAGTTATGATGGAGTGTATAAATATGGATATGTATATAAATAGATCTAGTATGGTTTTATTATGGATAAATGCTTACAAGTATCATTAAATAAGTTGCTAAGGGATCTGATCTTAAATAGGAGTAAACCTTCCATATTGGGATTATGAATATATGTGATATGTAATGTATAATTTATGGAAATTATATATAAAAATATATATTTATCCTAGTCTGTATCAAAGACAATGTATGAAGAAATATTTTTGGGCATTAGATCCTAGATTGTGGGTCTAAGTCACCACCAAATCTCAAAAGAGATATAAAGAGAAGTATTAACTTCAATTAAATTGATAATAAAGCTATATAAGAGTTATCATGGTTAAATATTCTACAAGACCCCACGGAAGAGGTTGTTCCAATGACAACAGTAATTTTTAAGAGAACTAAATATGTTAGAAAACGAGAGAGATATGGTTTTATAGTCACCAAGGATGAAGAATCATTATTAGTTAATAATAATGGACATTTTTCCTACAAGAAATAAGCATGTATCCTAGAAGCATCAAGATTTAAAAAATATATGAATTATGAAATGGATACCATGTACCAAAATCAAGACCGAGTATTGGTTGATACCCTAATTTATGTAAATCCCTCTGGTTTTAAAAGGGAATTCATGAAGAAACTTTACAAAGAGGGTAATTTTAGGAACGATAAGGCATGGCTAGTGGTTAAATGGTGTATGAAACATCAAGGCATAACTAAACCTTTCCCAAGTTACTATTATGAAAATCATCAAAATTCTATTTTCCATAGTAGGTTACCATGGTTATGATATTTTATTGATGGATTTGAAAATAAATATCCTTAATGAAAACCTTATGGAATATTTTTGTGTGGAGAAAATATCAGGTTTTTTGAATCTAGGAGATGAAAATAAGGTATACAGGTAACAAGGATCCATTTATCGGTTGAAGAAAGAATCATGATCGTAGAACATCTTCTATGATGAAGCCAAAATAGATTTTATTTCTATAAATAATGAATATAATCCATGTTTCTATAAGTATTTTAGGGACAATATATTTATGTAATATTATGAATTTGTGACAAGATACCATTTATAGTATGTTAAGATGCGGTTGAACAAATGATTGTCAATGGAAGAGGTAAGTGAAGAAGTATAATTTCTTGGGATAATGATTCATCAGGATATATTTACACGGATGGTAGGGATAAGTTTAGGTACATATTTTGATAAGGTATTGAAGAGATTTAGTATGAATAAATCTAAGAGTATATTCTTACCAATGTCACATGGAATTCATCTCTATATGAAAATGTTTCCTCAAATATAAAAGGTGTAAGAAAGTATTACTTAGATTACTTACCCATTTGTGATAAGATTATTTGTGTATTCCATAATTTATACCAGGTTTGATGTTTCCTATGAGTTTATCCTCGAAGATAAATATTAATAATGTTGGATCAAATATTTAGATGTATATGTATATTAGATGGAACAATACAAGAGGGGGGGGGGGGGGGGTTAATTTTAGGTTTAAAAACTTGGTGTTTAAACACTTAAGAAGTTAGTTTAAATGATCTTAAACTAATACAATTCACAACAAAAACAAAAAACCACAATTGTATTGAATATAAAGGTATGGTGTGATGTAATACTATTAGAAAAGTAATGTAATTGTATTCAAGATGAATACAATAATCAGAGTAATATAAGTGTGAGAGATTCTACCATAAAACGTATAGAATCTATTAATACAATATGTAATAGAATAATTGCAATTGAAAAAATTACAATTGAATGTGTAATGAATAAAGGAAACAATAAAAATTCATTTTTAATACAATCAGCAACGGAAATGTAAAAGTGTTAGAATTATTTTGACCCAAAGAGAAGGGTTATCCTTTAACCTAGGATAAGAGGTCTATTTTACCACCACCTTGGTAAGCCCTTGATAGGATGATCGGTATGTCTGTCTGCCTATCCCCAGCAGCCCACGATACGATGATCGGAACGTCTGTATGCCTATCCCCGGCAGCCCTCGATACGATGATTGGTATGTCTGTCTGCCTATCCTCGGCAGCCCTCGATTTTGTAGGTAATCGGCACCTCTATCTTTCAATCACTTGAAAGCCCTCGATACGAAGATCGGTCACACAAAACACAAAGCATGATAGATGTCACAACGTCTCTCTCTAGAAATTGATAGAAGCAAAGTATCACATTTGTTCTTCGACTTCAAATGACCTCCTACTTATAGGCCTCAGGTTCCATTGGTCAAATTTCATCCAATGGTCATATTTCTACGAAAAAATCAGAGGGACTTGGACACCTGAAATTATAACGGTCATATTGAAACAGGAAGCATGACATCGTTTTGATTAGTTTGTTATTAACTCAAATACATCGTATTATTTAAACAAAAGAAATATGAAGATGATAAAAAAGAGTGCGATTAATATTAAAGTGGTGTTTTTGACTAAGTACTAAAACAAGAAAGTTTTGAAAGTATGAGTATTATAAGTATTACTAAATGTAATTTATTGATATGATACAAAGTAAGATACACAAAAGTGAGTATAATTGATAGAGTCAGTACGATAAGATTGACAGAGTCAGTACGAAAATTATAGTCCGTACGATCAGTATGGTCAGTACGATCAGCATGGTCAGTACGATCAGCATGATCAGTACGATCAGTATGGTTAGTACGATCAACATGATTAGTACGATCAACATGGTCAGTACGATCAGGATGGTCAGTACGATCAGCATGGTCAGTACGATTAGCATGGTCAATACGATCATCATGGTTAGTAAGATTAGAATGCTCAGTACGATCATCATGGTCAGTACGATCAACATGGTCAGTACGATCAGTATGGTAAAATACATTTGTGATTTCAATAATAAGGTATAGAGGTCAAAGGAGAGCTTTTTGACTCAACAATCTCCCCCTTTTTGGAATGCACAAATAACAGAGTAAATACAACAAGAAAAACCTATCTTCCCCTAAGTTATTGGAAACTCTTTTGAATATGAATTTGAATACAACTAACTTCCCCTTAGGTATATACTCTCTTTAGGATTGTATTCACATATTTTCCTTGGTTTCAAAGTATTTGATTAAAACATTATCTCTTTGTAAAACATTCTCCCCCTTTATAAAACATTCTCCCACTTTGTTATTTACAAAAAGAATGGGGTAACCTTGAGTTTCCTGAAAGTGTTAGAGAAATGAATTGTAGGATAAAAGAAAGAGTACCATAAATTTCATTACAAAACAAAGGCAAGTTCTATAAGAAAAGAAAAACATACACAACAATCATTTTTTTTCTGTTTCCTTTTCCTTCGTTATCATCTCATAAAGAACAGCTTTCATCTTTTTGATTTTTTTCTTGTCTTCAGAAATTAAATCACCCTGAGATCTAAGAAGCTCTTTTTGGTCGGCAAAAAGCTGATCTTGATTCTTGATGGTCTCCTGTTGGACTCTGATTAATTCCTCAAGAGTATCAATTCTGTCTTGAAAATTCTTGTTATCTTTGGATAGCACAGAATTTTGTTTCTTCAACAAAACCATTTCATCTTTGAATGATGAAACCTTCAATAATTCAGACTGAAAGGCATTCATTATTTCTTGAAACTCTTTCACTGAAGGGATATCTGCTCCATGAGTTACCTGATTCAGTTTTTCAACAGTTTCTTTGTCAAGTTTATTGAAAGCAATACCAAGATCGTTTGACAACCTCCTTATGTATTCAACTGCAATCTCATGGTCATTAACTGAGCTCTCTGTTTTGTATGACCACTTGGTCATCCTGTTGAAATCCTTCTTATGAGTAGCCAAAGTTTTAGATAGAACATTCAAATCAACTTCAACTGTCAAAACTTTCTTTCTCAATTCTCATACAGAGCCGAACTTCTTTCTCTGATTGTCAGTGATAAAATCAATTTTCCCTTCCAGCCTGGGGAAATAGGTAATAATATTTTCAACCCTCCCTAAAACATGAACAATGTAATCACTCCTCTTGAGAGAGATTGTTTGTTCTAGTTCAGTATCTTCATCATACCAATGCAGTTCATTTGATCGGCTTGAGTCTACAACTGGATGTTTTCCTTTTTCTTTTTCTTTTTCTTTTCTTTCTTCTTCCACTTTATCACTAATTAAAATAACGTTTTCCGTATGAGATGATTGAGCACCTTTCTTTTCTTGAGAGTTTATTTTATCCAGAGTTTCAAATGATTCAATCGGTGTTTGATCGCCATGAGGAACGTGTTGAATACCTTCACTCTGATTTTGGTAATATTCTTCTCTACTCTTTTTCGAACATTGAAGGAATTCTAAAAGAAAATCTCATTCCTCTTCTTCAACTTCCTCTATCTCTTCTAACATATGTTTCCCTTTTTCTTTCTCTGGAAGACTCTATATGATAGGTTTTTGATGTACTTCTTCCGTTAGTTGACCACTAGAATCCTCAACCATTTTCAGTACTTTAGAGATATCAAAGTCTTGAGCCTTCTTTTTCAAAACAGTCTTCTTTTTTCTTTTCTACTTTAAGGGTTTCCTCTACCCTTATTATTTCTTCAAAAGCTTCAGTTGGGTCAAGACTGAAATTTGGATCACCTTACTTTCTCTATTATCTTTCTTTTCTCCACTTGTCCACAACCTCCTTACTGTAATTGGTTTTTTTTCTTTGGCTTTGAACTGGTTTGCGGATCTGACTTTTGAGGAGCACCAAAAGAAGGATTGTCTTTGACTGGCATAGGTGCTGATTGATTCTGAGTCGATTCAGCTTCTAAATCTTTTACAAAATGTTCTGAATTCTGATCATAACAATCATTGAACTTCTTCAATTTACTCTTACTAATCCAGGATGGCTTCAAATCTATCAGATTTCCTTTTAATGGAATATTACAAAAATTCATGCTATTGGGAATAAACATTGTAAGGATAACTGGATACATAATCAAATGGGATTTGATTGCTCCTGACTTAACATTTTTAATCGTTTCAAAGATGTGTCCCATAAAATTTACTTTTCTCATATTGACAAGATAATGCAACATGAAGTTATCAAAAACCTTCAAAGTCTCTCTATCCCCTTTCCTTAGGATAAGAAAACCTTGCATCCACAGTGACAAAAATCTGTTATCTAGTGAAAGATGAGCCACTTTCCTCTTCTCTTCATTTATAATAAAAAGATACTTTTCAGCATTCTCTTTGTTAAATATTCCAACTTCCTCTGGTAGTTTATGAGATGGACTGAAAGATACAACTTCTATCAAACCACTCAAAAAATCAGCTGTTTGATGCACATACATAGAAATATTTCTATCGTATAAAACAATGTTGATAGTCATGTTCTTATCAAACGATACAGTTTTGTGAAAATGACTGACTTCATAAATAAGAACCAGATCTTGGGATACTGGTTTTTCAACACAAAAATGCTCCCAGCCTTGAAACAAAATGATTCTTTTGATTGTAGAATCGTACGAATCAAAGAAGTCTCAAGAAAATAACCTTTCTTTGACAAAATATTTCTCTGAAATGATCTTTGAAGAAATTTCTGTAGGAGTATTGGCAGAGGACTGAGATATATAGGTGAAGCCACTGAAAGATTGTACGATGTCTTGAATCGATGGAGCAAGGCTTCGCCACAAATCCTAAAAAATTGGTGTGGTTTTGGGGAGGGGAGGGTCTATTTATAGGTGGTAAAAAAATGACTGTTGGTCTTCTACAGTTGAGATTAGAAGAAAAGAAATCAACGGATAGGATTAAAATGGAAAAAAAATTAAAAAAATGAGGAAAGTATGTACCTGCCATAGATTGTAAGGTAATTGTTGGTTTAGATATTATTAATAGTGAATGAAAATAAAAACGTATGAAGAAAAAGAATACTATCAATCGTCATACCGAGGGAAAATAAAGTCTTTACCATGAACTGACAAGCCGATGAAAAAAAAACTTGTTACCATGAACGGATGTGCGGATGGAAAAGAAAGTCATTACCATAAATGGACGTGCCGATGGAAAACAAATTCATTACCATAAATATATGTACTGATGGAAAAGAAATTCATTACCATGAACGGACGTGCCAATGGAAAAGGAAGTAATTACCATGAAAAAACGTGCCAATGGAAAAGAAATTCATTACCATGAACGGATGTGCCGATGGAAAAAAAATTCATTACCATGAACGAACATGTAGATGTAAAATAAATTCATTACAATGATCGGACGAGCCAATGAAAAATAAATTCATTACCATGTTCGGTCGATACGATAAGCAGATAGGTAAATAATACAATAAAACTGTCAATATGATAAACATATAGGTAAATTATACGATAAAACTTTCAATATGATATGTAGAAAGGTAAATAATACGATAAAACTATCAATATGATAAACAGATAGGTAAATAATATGATAAAACTGTCAATACAATAAACAAAAAGACAAAAAAAACACATTCTAGGAGAATAAATAATTAAAATCATAAGATAAAAAAAATAGTAAGAAATGTTCTCCCCCTTTCTAAGAGGAGTTGTTTAATGTAAAGAGAAATTTAAAACATGAAGTAGATATGAATGATTATTTTAATTTAATCATTACTAGATTTTATTTTATAAAATCAAATATATCAGAAGGTAATGGTTTTGTAAAAATGTCAGCAAGTTGTTATTGCGTTCCGATGAATTGTAAAATAATATCTCCTTTTTGTGTGTGATCCCTAAGAAAGTGATGCCTAAAATCTATGTGTTTTTTCACGAGAATGATGTTCTGGGTTCTTACTAAGAGTAATGGCACTAGTGTTATCACATAGAATTTGAGTTTTGGAAAAACTCAATCCATAGTCAGTGAGTGTGTGTTGCATCCACAACACTTGAGCACAACAACTTCTAGCTGCTACATATTCAGCTTCAGCAGTGGATAGTGATACTGAGTTTTTCTTCTTGTAGGACCAAGAAACTAGAGAATCTCCTAAGAAATGAAATGTTCTATATGTACTTTTTCTATCCATTCTACAACCACTAAAGTCAGCATTTGAAAAACTTTTTAAAACAAAATCATTTTCCAGAAGAGTAAAAAAGTCCAAAATCCATAGTTCCTTTTAAATACTGAATGATTCTATTTACAGATTTTAAATGAGACAATTTTGGATTAGATTGGTATCTTGCCCATAAGCATACAGAAAACATTAATTCTTTTCGACTAGCTGTCAAGTATAACAAACTTCCTAACATACCTCTATTTTTTTTTTGATCTACTGGTTTCCCAGTTTCATCAAGATCAAGTGTATTTGAGGTACTAATTGGAGTGCTAATACTTTTAGTATTGTCATATCCATACTTTTTCTAAAAACCCATTTTACTCAAATTACAGCTGTTTCTTTAGGTCTTTCAACTAAAGTCCACACTTGATTCCTCGGAAATTCATCTAGTTCATCTTTCATTTATTTGATCCAATCTTCATCACCTAAGGCCTCACTGGGACTTTTTGGTTAAAATTGGGAAAGAAAAGAAAGATGTTCTATTTTATTTCATAAGGAATTTCTGGTCCTTACAGGTTGATTTACATCACCAATGATATTATCAATAGGATGATTCTTAAGAATCAATTGATTAAGGTTTTGTAAAACCTATCCATCAACATATAGTAGAAATTATTCCGGGGTAAAAGTTTCAGAAGTATCTTCTTGAACATTTTCCTTATCAGAAGGATCATCTAACAATGGTTGATAATCAGTTTTTGAAAATACATCTGAGGATGTAGGTCGGGATGGTTTAAAAACAAAAGGATCAGTTTTATCAAATTTTACATGTACTGTTTCCTCAATAGTACAAGTGTTTTTATTGAAAACTCTATAAGACTTAGAAGTTGTGGAGTGGCCTAGAAATATTCCTTCATCATATTTTGGTGTGAATTTGTGAAGATTATCTTTAGTATTCAAAATGAATACTTTTCACCCAAAAAATTTGATGTATGAAACTTTAGGTTTTCTTCCAGTCCATAATTCATAAGGTGTTTTATTATGAAACGGTCTGGTTAAAACACGATTTATAGTATAACAAGCAATACTAACAACTTCAGGCCAAAAGTGCTTATCAATTGAGTATTCACTCAAGATGGTTATAGTCATTTCCTGAAGAATACGATTTCTTCTTTCAACAGCACCATTTTGATGAGGAGTTCTTGGAGCTGAGAAATTTTGAGTAATACCTTTCTTACTACAAAAAGTTTCGAATTCAAAATTTTGAAATTCACCACCATGATCACTATGAATAGTTATCAATGGTAGGTTTTAATCATTTTTAACTTGGGCTCTAAAAGTTTTGAAATACGAAAAGGCTTCAGATTTATTTTTTAGAAAATAGACCATGTAAATCTAGTAAAGTCACCAACTAAAAGAAATACATAGTATTTTCCTCCAATGCTTCCAGTTTGTGAAGGACCAAAAAGATCCATATGCACTAGCTATAATGCTTTAGATGTTGAAACTTCATTAATTGGTTTAAAGATAGTTTATGATTCTTTCCAAATTGAGAAGGATCACAGACTTTTGAAGAATCATATCTAAGATCCGGTAGTCCCTTTACAATTCTTTTCGTTGAGAGTTTACAAAGGTTTCTTAGATTGAAGTGTCCTAGTCTTCTATTCCATAGCCATGATTGGTCTTCTAGTGCACTTAAGCAGGGTAAATTTTTTCTCCTAAGTTTTCTAAGTTAATTGTGTATACATTCTCTGACCTATGGGCAGATAGAATGAACTTATCCTTGGAATTATGAACTAAACATTTATCATTTTTAAAATTCATAAGGTAACCTTCATCACATAATTGACTTATGCTAATGGGATTGTTCCTAAGACTTTTAACAAACAAAACATTTGAAATAAGAACTTTTCCAAGAAAAAAAATACCTATCCCAACAATTTTTCCTTGATCATTATCTCTGAAGGTAATCTTTCCACCTTTTGTTTCAATGATCTTTTATAATAAATCTTTGTTTCCCGTTACATATCGAGAACAACCACTATCCATGTACCAAATATTCTTGTTGGTACATCTCTTATTTTCCAAAAAAATAATCAATTAGTTTTTCGGAATCCAAACTTTTTTGGATCCATAAGGGTTAGATAAGAGAATTTTAGGAATCCTCATTTGTTTTACAAAATGAGCTTTATGAAATCCTAAATATTGAGTTTTATTAAGTGAACAATCTATTTTCTAGGGTCCACCACATTGGCACTTAGAACAAATAGGGGTTTTTTGTGGAACAAAATTGTTATTACTAAAAACTAGTTTGGAATGAGTATAACCAAGTGCAGAATGATTTCTCAAAGGTCGGATTTGGGAATACATTTTGTCAAAATTCTCTTTTATATAAGTAACGTTTGAAAAACAGTTTTTCAAAGAAAATATTTCTGACTTTAGTTTTAAAACAATATTTTTATCCTCCAAAACATTTGATTTTAAACTAGAGTTAGGCTCTAAAACATTTTTCGTAGAAATTACATTTTCTAGATCCTTAGAAAGTTTATCCTTATCAGATTTGACTTTCTCAAGGGTTTTTAAAATACATTCAAAATCTAAAGTTTTTTATATCAAGATCATTAGAAAGATCTGATACTTCTTTAGTTAAAATTGAAATTCTATAATTTGTTTTATCAAGAATTTTCTTGAGTTTAGAATTTTCATTCTCAAGTAACATAGAAAACCTAGATACTTCTTCAAAAGAAGGTAATGTATTATCTTTTGATGATGAAGAATAATCATTTGAAGATTTCTAATATTTATTATTAGTATAATTTTCATTTAAAGAAACATTTGTAATAGCTTCAGCATTGTGTACATTAGCCATAAGACAATGATCTTCAATTGGTAATCTGGCTATAAGTCCAATATTTCGATGTCCTGTGGACTCATATTCTGAATAATTATATGAAGAATCTCCACCACTTTCAATCCATGTATAATTTTCCTTGAAGACTTTTGTTGTCTTGTAATACGTTTTCTTAATTCTTTCAAAATGTTTCTCCTTTCTCTCTTTTCTCTTCAGTAAAGGACAATCAGGCCTTATATGTCCTACTTTCTTACATTCGTAATAAGTTACCTCTGAATCTTTCTTATCCTTCCTATCTTTCTTTTTGAATCTGTATTGGAAGTATTTCTTACCCACAATCATGTTCATTCTTCAAGAAAGATTGGATAACTCATTATCCGAGTGATTACTATCACTTGATTCTGATATAATAACTTTCATGACTTTGGATCTTGTTATCCTTTCAGGTGTTTTAGCTTTATATGTAAATGCTACACTTCTATTACAATTTTTCATCTTGTTGAAATAAGCATCTCTTTTAATTCGTGTCTCATACTGTAGAAGAGTTCCAAAGAGTTCATCAAGGGTAATATGGGAAACTTTTCTATTTTCATCAATAACTGTCCTTTTTGACTCCCATTTGTTCGGAATTATATATATAATATTATGTAAAAGAGTTTCATCATCAAGACCTTTTTCTCCCATAGATTGTAAATTGTTGACAATTGTCATAAATCATTGTTTCACTTTACACACTGGCTCTCCATAAGGAAAAACAAATCCATGATACTCTGCTCATAGCATCGCTCTTCTTGTTTCTATAACCTTGGATATACCAAAATGTGTGACTTCCAACTTCTTCCAAATATAGTTGAGTGCTTCACAAGAAGATATCTGACTGTATATATTCCTGGTCATATAACATAGTAAAGTATTGCATACCTTGTAATTTTGTTGAGATTCTTGCTTCTCTTGGTTAGTGAAAGTACTGACTTCTTTGTCAGGAATTTTGTAACCTCCAGTAAGCATAATAAAATTGTCTACAGCAGTATTGAAAACAAATGTCTTCATTCGATCTCTCCAGTACTCATAATCATTCCCATCAAATATAGGTGGTCTACAAGGATTTAGATTGTACATTGACCCAATATTCATTCCTTCTATCAAATGAAACAAAATCTTTTCTACTCCACACGTTAGATTCGTAAGTAATTAATATGAAAGTTTGAATAAAATAGAGAAAGTAATAGAAATCAGTGGAAAAAATCCTCTGATACCAATTTTTGGATCGAATATGTAGATGTATATGTATATTAGATGGAACAATACAAGAGGGGGTGAATTGTAGGTTTAAAAACATTGTGTTTAAACACTTAAGAAGTTAGTTTAAATGATCTTAAACTAATACAATTCACAAAAAAACAACCACAATTGTATTGAATATAAAGGTATGGTGTGATGTAATACTATTAGAAAAGTAAAGTAATTTTATTCAAGATGAATAAAATAATCAGAGTAATATAAGTGTGAGAGATTATAAAATAATGCATATAGAATCTATTAATACAATATGTAATAGAATAATTGTAATTGAAACAATTACAATTGAAAGTGTAATGAAGAAAGGAAACAATACAGGTTCCTTTCTAATACAATGAGTAGTGGAAATGTAAAAGTGTTACAATTATTTTGACCCAAAGAGAAGGGTTATCCTTTCACCTAGGATAAGAGGTTTTTCTTACCACCACATTGGTAAGCCCTCTATACGATGATCGGTATGTCTGTCTGCCTATCCCCGGCAGCCCTCGATACGATGACCGGAACGTCTTTCTGCCTATCCCCGGCAGCCCTCGATACGATGATAGGTATATCTATCTTCCTATCCTTGGCAGCCCTTGATTTTTAGGTAATAGGCACATCTGTCTTTCAATCACTTGAAATCCATCGATACGAAGATCGGTCGCACAAAGCACAAAGCATGAGAGAAGTCACAACATCTCTCTCTGGAACTTGATAGAAGCAAAGTATAACAGTTGTTCTTCGGCTTCAAATGAACTCCAATTTATAGGCCTCAGGTTTCAACGGTCACATTTCCTCCAACATACATATTTCTATAAAAAAATCGAAGGGACTTGGACACCAGTCATTATAACGGTCATATTGAAACAGAAAGCACAACATCTTTTTGATTAGTTTGTAACTAACTCAACGACATTGTATTGGTTAAAACAAAAGATATATGAAGATGAAAAACAAGAGTACGACTAATATGAAACATGTGTTTTTGACTAAGTACCAAAACAAGAAAGTAATGAAAGTATGAGTATTATAAGTATTACTAAATGTAATGTATTGATATGATACAAAGTAAGATACACAAAAGTGATTACAATTGACAGAGTCAGTACGATACGATTGACAGAGTCAGTATGAAAATTATAGTCCATATGATCTGTATGGTCAGTACGATCATTATGGTCAGTAAGATCAGCATGGTCAGTACGATCAACCTGGTCAGTACGATCAGCATGTTCAGTACGATCAGCATGGTCAGTACGATCAGCAAGATTAGTACGATCAGCATGGTCAATACGATCAGCATGATCAGTATGATCAGCATGGTCAGTACGATCAGTATGGTCAGTACGATCAGCATGGTCAGTGTGATCAGCATGATCAGTACGATCAGCATGGTCAGTACAATCAGCATGATCAGTACGATCATCATGGTTAGTATGATGAGCATGGTCAGTTCGATAAGCATGGTAAAAGACATTTGTGATTTCCAAAACAAGGTATAGAAGTCAAAGGAGAACTTTTGACTCAACAAATAATATATAATAGACCACTATTGGATTTCAATCAAGAATTTCCAAATGTATCTATGGTATACCAAGGATATGTTCCTGATTTATGGAGGAGATTAGGATCTAGTAATCAGAGGATATAAATATACTATTTTTTTGATGGATTAAGATGATCTAAAATCATATTCAGGATATGTATTCTTTCTTAATAGATGAGTTGTGGGTAAGAAGATCATAAATAAACTAGTGGTTATAGGTCTATACTAGATTATGAGTATATTTCATCTCCTGATATAACTAAATAAGTAGTTTTGATATGAATATTTTTCTAGGAGATTGATTTAGTGACTAGAAGTAATGACCCTATCACATTATGTAATGATAATACTATAATGGAGTCCCTCACCAAGAATCCAAGTTCATATAATCAGATGAAGAATACACTTCAGAAGAATTACCTCATGAGTAATTTTTCTCAAATGGGTGATTTAGAGGTAAGTAGTGTTTTCATAGTGGATAACATGGTTGACCTATTGAAAAAATAATTATCTCATCAGAATCATGAAAATCATGTGATAGCTAGTGGAATAAATGTATTTAGCAATAGGACCTAGTGAAATGGTTTTCTACTGGAGTTGGTTCCCTAGAACATAATAATTTTTTCTTTTTATTACTTATATGTTCAACAGATTTAAATTTTATATATATCTTATTACAAGACGAGTGTTCTTCTGTGTAACATTAATGTGATAAAATCATTAAAGTATCTTCCCCATCAAAAGGCTATATCAGTTCTCCAATATTATGGGAACCTTGAAGTGATATGACAATATTCATAACTACATAGTTTATTCCCATGTTATATTTATCTAAAAGAACATAGATAGTGAAAACTATTAGGTTTTGGGGTTGTATAAGACATTGATACTTCTTCTAATGAAGTTTGTACTTGGTAATATATAAGAGAAAATGTTATGGGAATAGGTATTCCTGTACTAATTACAAATGTCACAAGCTTCATTAGATATTCCTATTTTTGGATGTGTGTATAATTCCATAGACATGATATTATTTTTAATGCATAACATGAGTTGAGCACATAGATGTATTGATGAAAACCATGATGATATATGCTTTTGGTGAGGTATAATATATTGGTTCTGTCACAAGAGATATGACATTAACAGATAACACAATAATTGATTTATCACTTTAGATTTAATAGATGTAGATATCGTAGGCCATGTGATTGAAATGAAACTTTCTGAACAAGACCATGGAAATGATGATTCTATCGAAAAGATTATTTTAGGAAAGTCAATTAAATATATGTATCATATATATGTATATGACAACACTGATGAAAACTACTTGACAAAATATCAATATAAAGTGATTATATCATATAGTAATAATTTGTAATAGGTTTGTATCATTGAATGATTAATTAATTTCTCTATGGGTGCCTTTCTGTCCATTTAGATGATGATTTTGGACCTTTTAAAACTAATCCTAATGCCACTGAGAACGATTCGTAGATGTCCACACACTAAATCTATACAAAAACCTAATTTAAATTGTATTTAAATGTAATATTAGAATATATATTATTTAAAATTTATATGGAATAATAATTACTTAGGTTATGTTGATTTTATTTACATAAATAAATAATCATCATTCAAAGTTTGATAAATGTCGAGGAGGATTGATAGACCAAGCTAAGGGTATCATGGGGATGATATATTTTAATGTCATCTAAATAAATAAATATCTATTTATTTAATAAATTATATTTATATAGTTTTTAAGTATAGATTATGTCAAGGAAATAAACATAATAAACATAATAATAATAATAATTGACATGGAGTTCACTTAAAATTAAGAGATTGGTTATGGCCTCTATGAAACAATTAATTCTATGACCTATGTTTATGAACGTGATTTTATCATTTCCAAAAGGATAATAAAAATTTATTAGTTTTCATAAAAAATAATCAATAATAAATTATCTAAAATCTGGAGAGAAGATTATCTAAAACACTCTCAAGAATAGAAAGAATTGATCATCCTTCTACCTCTCAAGTCCCAGATAGAACTAAAATAATTCTTAATTACCATAATGTACTCTTTGTTATATTAGAATCAATTATGAACAATGAAAGAAGTGAGAATAATTCAAAATATAACATGGTGATTCTAAAATGATATTTTGAGGGTTGGGGAGCATTAGTGGATACCACAAGAGAGATTTTACGCTTTAATATATCTTTTCAATGATTGTAAAGTAACATTTTTCAAATGATTTAACAATAAAGAAATAATCTCAAGTAAATGAGATTCTTATTTATATATTAAAAAATATGTGTATAAACATACTCCATCAAATATTCCAAGGTCCAATTCATCTTATTATGAGAATTAATCAAGACAAATCATAGAATTTCCATTGTTGGGAATGGGGCTAACCACATTTTCCCAAACCACAAAACCTTCGACTAGATTTCTCAAATAAATATAGTTAAGGGATACTGGTAAACAAAAATTCAAACTTAAATCTGTGCTAGAATTAATAGAAATGTTGTTAAAATTTTGACAAATCCTTGTTCCACCCTAATACAGTGCTCAACTGTAAGGACCTATACTATTCCAAAAGGATAACCACCTCTTAAACCTCAAACCAACCAAAATTTGAAAAAATTTCATTTATAACCACAACCCAACCCCCAAAATCTTCACATGAGTATATGAACGTTTCATATTTTTAAAACTTTTTTTAATAGATTAAAATCCAAGAAAATTAATTGATTAATCAATGATCCATTCTTTGAATTCTTGATCGTCACGTGGGATAAACTTTCTAAACATTGTCAAGCAGATTACCTAATACACTATGAAGAAATATAATGAAATATCCACAAGAGGAGCTAAATGTTGTGAAAATTTGGTGGGAGTGAGATTTTTAGGAAGATAAGAATAAATAAGATGAAAAGAAGGTGGGAAAAAAATAAAAATATATAGGATATAGATGATAAGGGAGAAGATAAAATGGAGAAAGATAATTTAAAAAATCTAGAATAAAATTATAGGAAGTAAATAAGGAATAATTAAAGAAACTAAAGTCATATATACTACAACTACCATTTTCGGGGAGGAAGAGGCCTGAAAGAGTGGAGATTCAATACAAGAAATTCACAAATATCATTAAAATACTCCATATCAATATTTAATTCTCTAAAACAATTTCTCAAATGGTACCTTCTATAATTTTTTAATGGAGTTAATTTCAAATATGAAAAAATTTAAGGATCGATAAATCCATTAATTTTTCTTATTTTTAGAATGAAATTTTTTATATTTAATCTATATTTTATATTTTAATATTTTATATAAATAAAATTTAGTTTTATTTAATAAATAATTTTGTTATGGAGAAAATAACCTAAAATGTTGATTTTAGAGATTTTATTATTATTTTGGATTTAATTGATTAGGTTCATTCTATTAAAAATTTTATTTTTATTATTTTTGTTATTTTATATAAGTATAAAGGATAATTCCAGTATCACATCTGAACAAAACAGAGAATTTAAATATGTTTAAGGAGTTCACCTATGATATGCCTCATGCATTATTAAAATAAAAAATGCATCAGAATCTATCGACGTGGAAGCACCTAGGTCTGATTAAAATTTTCTCCATAGTTTCTATGTCAGGATAACTAAAGAAACACACACACAACATTGGAATAATTGATGGGTAAAGGGGTAATTTTAGATTAAATAAATCATGTAATGACCTATTTATGAGTATTCAGAGTCCAAATAAGTTTAAAACCCCACCTTTAAATATTTCATAAGAATTAATTTATCACCCAAATGTGATTAAAATGAGTAATATCCATTTAATTCTTGGTTATCATCCATAGATTTTTATTTAAATACAAAAGTTCCAGAATATAATCTCTAGGTGATTCAACTATTATAGAAAAATTTATCTAGAATCCAATGAGATATATGAGATCTATCTATATGAAATAAACTATATGCCTTCTCCTTTATGAGATTCCACCTCATATATGTTTTCCAAATCTTCCAACACATACCCCTAATTCTAAAAAATCTAATCCTAAAAATACATCATGCACTAACACATGATATGGTCTCTACTCAACATTTCCTTAAGACCCTACAAATCTCACTGAATATATAGAACACATCCTATGGCTGTTGATTGCACAAATTAAATGTAGATTCCTTATAAAAATTATGTATACAAATGAATATGTTTTCTTTAAATTTATTGTACAATTTGGTTAAGGAATCAAATTATATTCCATGTTAACTTCATCTATCAAACATAGGGAACAAGAGATTATTAAGAAGTAATAACTTGATGAGAGAATAATAATAAGAATGTCACTATAAAATCATCGCCTAGGTATTTCCCAACATGAAACCCATTAACACATGTGAGGATCAGTTCCATTTCCTATAAATCCATCTCTTCCCATCTTATATAAGGGAATCTTATACTAGATAAATTTGGACAGATTTTTACCATAATTTAATTTCTTTATTTTAATTTTACCTTGTTTTTTCTTCACTATTTGTTCTTCTCTATCTCATTCCTCTCAAAGTCTAGGTTTATGGATAACTAACCCATGGTTTGATCCCTAGGGGAGGAAATAAGTTATAGATTCCCTTATAATCATTTATTTTACTTTTAAATTATATTCATAGTGTCTTATTATGGGTATATAATTTATATTTTATGGGTTTTAGTCTTTAATATACTCTCACAGTCTCATTTAGATTTCTAATTTCTCATTTTCCCTCCTTCCATTAAATCTTCTATATTATAGTATAACTAGTAGGTTGAATTGGTGAATGGAAACATGATAATTTTAGGATTGAGGGTGATGGTACGATCTTATCTAATGATTAATATTTATTAATAAAAAAATGATTTGGGTAGGTAGTGCACTTTTACAAGTTTATTCATTATATTTTTCATTCAAAATAAAAAAATTGGTGGAATATGATACACTAATTTTTTTTGAATTGATTAATGTATATACATAAAAAATATTTTTAAATTTAAGGAAGGTACCCATAACCAGCCTTGGGTAATTCCCTTTCAAACTAAAAATTTATTATGTTTTATTTCCATTCATTAACTATAATTCCATTCATTTTCCACACATAAAATTAAACCCCATCTATCTCCTTTATTTTGAAATTTTAATAACCTAAAAAATTATAATAATAAATGAATTAAAATAGTGGAAAATTGACTCAAATTCATTTGAAAAAAATTGTAAAACCATTTTATTATAGTAAGAGTTCTCAAAACATTCTATTAATAATGACCCCATGAAAGTTCCTTTATAAATATAGCTCTTTTCCAAGTAGGTAAGTTTGTTTTTCACTCTTTTATTCACTTTTTTGAAATTTTTCATTGATTTAATTTAATCTTTTCAATATTTTTAAAAATATAGTATATTTTTTTCATACCCTTACCAATAGAATAAATTATTTCATTATTTTATAGTGAGGTGATAATAGATTTATGACCACACAGAAGTGAGTAGGTGTCGAAATAACTAATAAAGAAACTAAAATAGTACCTCTGCCAATCATTTTTTAAAAGCCTTGGTTATGGATATGGCTAAGTTCTGCCAGTACTTATTAATGTTTTATTAAAATGATACAAATGAAAAAGTTGAGTCTCTATTCCCTCTCACATTTCAATAGTACATTGAGGTTAATAGAAAAATCTTGAAGAGACAATCTATCCTTCAGAATTAAGGTTTCCACCAAGTGGAACTTAAAGAAGAGAAAAATAACTTATCCAAACCATTTAAGGGGTTAAAATTTCTATTAGATTTCATTTTATTAAAAAATTTCACTACTGTAATAGTAATATAACAACCTTAATGATTTAAATATAGACTCAAATGAGCCTATGAAATCACTAGAGAGTCAAAAATAATAATGTTATCCCACTATTGAGGATATTATGTTTCGAGAGTTTGAATTAGGAGATACTCGAGAGGTGGTAATTCCAGAATAAGATTTTAAAGAGACAAAGGGGTAAGTGGTGTGAAAACCTCCTAAACATGACCTAAAAAAAGTATCAAAGGTGGAAACCACTCATGTTGATAGGGAATACACCTTCCATATTTCCCCTTCCCCTTATTCAAACTTATTTCATTTTATTTTATATGAGTGTGATAATTTTTATCTTTTCATGGGGTTCTCTATACTTGGTGTCTACTCACAAACATATTGAGAAATAAATCATGGTGGTTTATTCCATAAAATCACCATCCACCTTCAAATTTGAATTTTTCAACAAACCACTTAACTGGTTGTTTTGAAAAAACCCACTTGGGGTTTTAAACTAAGAAATATGTTTTGATATATTTCATTTTTTATTTTTCATTAAATAAAATTTTCATTTTACTTTTGTTTTTTAATAAGATGATGAAAGTGAAATTTATAATCTTAAATCAATCCACTATATCCAAATAATAATGTCTTGTCTCTCTAAACCACTTAAATTTTTTTTCTCATGATTTATGTTTCAATTATTTAAAGAGGGAATCAAATTTCAAGTGCGGGGTATTTTTAACCATTTATAGGTTAGTGTGTGAGTTTATTCCTTAATTTTTTTTTCAAATAACTAGTTCTAGTCATTCTTATCACTTGAGTACATCCTATCCTTTTGTTATCTAAGATATATGGTTCTACTTTGTTAAATTGGATTCCCATGTTTGAGAATTGGGAAATAAATTTAATTAAAAAATTATGTAAGTGGATTACAATTGATCATGTACATTGTAATGATCCCGAACAGAACAATAGACACATCAAAAAAACTGTCTAATAAGGCAATGATCTCTAGAAAATGGAGGCCTGAATCCCTCTTCTACACATCCTAAAACATGAAGGTTCTTTTCCCATGACTTTTGAGATTTAATAATCCTCCTCTAGAATTTGAACCTGTGACCTCAAGAATAACATTCATCAAGGAAACATTATGAATAACAATCAGGAATAAGGTTGAAACATGTAAAAGGTAATGTCCCCTACTCTATGAGTTTTTATCTCACCTATTCTATAGGTCAAACCTAGGACCTCAGGCATAACAACCATTAGGGTAGTTATACGAGCACCACTCACACCACAACCCAAACTACCGGGTATGATCTTGATATCTAAAATACCTCATGTATTCCTCCCCATATTTAAGAATCTGTTGACTAGTAGTGAGGGTTAAATTTCCTTCATTTGGACGACTATTCCCTCAGTAATCATAGCGATAAAAAATAAACATAAATAAAAATATAGAAATCTAGAGTACAATGAAAAAAGATAAATATTCATAATATAATAAGAAATGTTACCCACGTAATACATGTAACTAAACTGGTATAGCAAAGAGGAAATCCAAATAGAAGGTTATAGAGTGAAGTAAATAAATAAAGCGAAACTATTTAATCCTCCAAATTATGTCCCAACACAAAACTAAGCTCCATGTTCCCCAGATTAACCATATTATATGGACCCCATTCCCTTTCCTAGATCCATATACTTGAGTCTTCCATGTATATTGACATTATCCTGTAGGTGTGGGTAATAAAAGATAATAGGACACCACTAATGCATCCTTAAAAGGTGTTCATAGATATAACATGTCTAGACATGGTAACAATTAATGCATGAGTGATAACATAAAATCATATTCAAGACGCTCATGTTCTAACCAAGAAACCTTGATCCTTGACCATACATGAATTAGGTTCATTCCTGAAAGAGATTAAAATATGATTGAAGTGATCAAGAACTTTCCACAAGGACGTTGAACATCTTACAAGGCATCCTCAATGCATTGAGTGGACATATTACTCAACCAGGTCAAGGAATAAAGTGTACATGTTACTCGACATCCTCAAGGCACTGATTTTACATATTACATAGAATAAAAAAGGAATAAGGTGAACATGTAACTTGACACCCACTAGCCATCAAGTGAACATGTTACTAGACATCCATGAGGCATGAAGTGAACCAAATTTTTCAAATACATTAGGAATAAATATACCCTACATTGTGTTCCAGACCATCGACATCATCAGTAAATGTTGTGAGTGACTCCCCTTTAAGGGATTAATATTATGACTATCCACCTATTTTGAGTACCAAATAAATACCTCCAAATGAATTGAAAATAACTATAATAGGGTAGATCATACAATTGGAAATAATAACATGGCCTCATGAGAATTAGTATACAGAAGAATAAATATGTGATCAAAATTTAATATGGAAACAAGTTATATAAGAATAATCATTGAATCAGGCATAATAAATGGGTTTCAATAGAGACACACACACCCACATGTGATAAAATATAAGAAAGGTTACACAGTATACGCCATACAAGTATCACATTGGGGAAAACAGTATAAATGATCCTCAATTGTTAAGGAACATCCAAACTTAAACCCATTGATGAATAAACCCAATATTTTTTAGGGGATCAAAGCCTGATCACATTTTGCACTCACAAATAACTATCTCACAAGTCAAATATTCCTATCTTGGGTTCCGAATAATTAATAATATGTTTATAAAAGAGTCCTAATGAGATTCAATATCAAGAAATGTAGTTATATAATAAAATATTTCATCGATTCCTTCAATGGAACTAGTTTGGAGATTTTTATAAGAAGAGGATGAAAATTCACATGATCTATTGTTAATTAAAGAATTAACCATGAATTACTAATAAATTATTGATGATTACCTTAGGTGTAACATCTTGGTTTTGGTAAACTGTATCTTAATGTTTAAAGAGTTTTACTTTGGGTTTAGAGTATATCAGTGATGAATTGGGAATATTATAGTAGGGCTTGTGCTTGGAGCTGGCTATAGTACCAGTTTACACCATGAAATAAATTTGTGGAGTGAATGTGTTTGAGGGTAAAAGACGTGAAAATATGGTTTATGGTGTTAATATTTTTCATGATGTGAAAGGAATTCACATCCTGAAATCTTCATTTTAGGTTTTAATTCTATATAACTCCTTTTTAGTGTAAAATAAACCTAGGGGACTAACATTGTGAATCCATGATTCCTAAAGTGAATATTTTATGTCCAAATGGTTTTATCGTGCCACAAAATTAAACCTCCAATCATTAAATGTGCATCCTTATCACTTAAACCCTATCTCTCTTCTATGTTCTCCTGGTAGTCTCCCTCCCAAAAGATCACTCTATTTGGTACCTTGATCTCTTGTGGGGTGGGTTTCTTATCCTTTAGTGATTGTTTAGTTCTCTATTTATTTCATCAAGATCTGGTAATAGTACTAGGATGTGGTTATGGAATCTATGGATTAGTTTTTTATTTCTATTTATTATTTATAGATTCTATCATGCATTTGTATTTTGGAGGCTGGTTCTTGTGTTGGTTGTGATGTTACACTTGGTTTTCTCAATGTAACTGTTGATTTATCCTCTCTTCCAACCCTTTTTCTTATGGAATTTGATTCTAATACTTGAGAATTGATGAAAATGCCTCCCTTTATTAGTATTCATTCCTTTCCATCCATTTTTGGCATATGGGTCCATTGTTGGTGGTGTCTGATCTGAGTTTGAGGTAAGTGGTTCCATCACTATCATATATCATTTGAATCCTAATTTCTATTGGATTTCTATTTTTTTTCTGAATGAGTTGGAATTATTATTGATTGACTAATTTTTGTGTGTAAGTGGATTTTTGAGAAAAGATGGATTTCCATTTTTTATGAAGGGTGTTTTTCAAATCATTGTGAAATGGATTATGAAATGGGTTAACAATTTAGTATTTTAATAAAAAAGGATGGATTGGAATTGTATTATGAAATGTAAAATTACTTTTTGAAATGATTTTATGAATGCATCAGATGGGGGCCTTGGTTAATTAGGTAAAGGGTGTTCTATTATAAAACACCCTTTGGTATTGATTAGGGGTTAACATTTGAGGGATTTATCTATTCCTTAATTGGGGATGTATGGGTTTTAGGACTTTATATAAATTAGTGGGGGTTCACTTTCTAGGGTGCTCCTCTATTACTTATGCTTGATTCATGGGTTATAGGGACATTATGTGCACACTAGTCTATGTTTGAGGTACGAGTGGTCTAGATAGCCTGTCCTATTGTGATATTAGGAATGTTTATCCATTTTTCTTTGGATTTTTTACTATTTTTGGATTTTATTTTATTATTTTTTTAATAAAATTAATTATTTCATCGATATTTGTATTTAAAGCTATTTTACCTAGATTTATTTTAAAATTTTGTAAAATGAGGAACTTTTTCCAATGATTGGGATATAAAACTATTTAATGGATTATCATACATTGTTTTATATAAATAGAGAATATTGGTTTTATTATATATATACCTGATATGGAACATGTTAGTGGGTCCTACTAATCATCTTTAGCTCACAAACTATACATTCCATTAGGAATGTATAGACCTTGAGTTGAATTTTGATGAAAGAAATTACAATGTTCCATAGTGTGGCAGTGAGGAATATGGTAGCTAGGTATGGGTAGTTATCGCTGAGATGGTGGGACATTTCCAACATATTACAGGGAGTATTTGTTTCCAGTTTGAGTCATCCTTAAGTATTGTTGGAAATATACCTTGTAGTTATTTTTGGTTGTATTTTTATCATTGTAATTTTTTTATTATGGAATATATTTTTCTAGTTGTTACTTCTACTATTTTGGTTGTGTGTGCATGTATATATATGTATATATATTCCATGTATCTTTTCTTGGGTTGGGAGAAATCATTACCTTTGGTTGTTGTTTGATGTATGAGTGCTAGTATTCATCCCATGGGGATTAGGAATTCCCTAAATATTAGTGGAGAATTTGTTTAGGTACCAGTTTAGAGGGTATCCTAGGTTGGTTTTTTAAAATTTGTATCAAATGTGGTTTCTCCTTAAGATTCCTTATATTGAGATGTCTAATAGAGAAGGGATATAATTGATGGTACTTGAGTGGTAGGTCATGGTGAGTTCCAAGATATCTATTTCTATGAAAGGCCTCATGATACCATGGAATGTTGGGATATGGGCCACATATGCCAACATTTGGATATTTATCTTAGTTTATAGTGATCGAATTTTGTTTTAAACTAAGATTTGTTCCATTTTTTGATAATATTTTTTATTTTTGGTATGTTGAAACATGAATCTTATATAAGTTCCATTGGAGGGTATAGTGAGATATTTTCATCAAGCGAATCCTTGAATGAATTAGTAAACTATTGAATCCATCACATGGTAAGTTCTTTCCATTAGGAAGAATGAACCACATGTTCAGAACCAAGGTATTGAGGTGAAACTAGGAGATAAGGGAGATATGGATCAAGCTCAAGAGTTTCAATGTAATAATCCAGCATACTTTTGGGGGATGAATGAACCTAAAGTTGTTAAGAAATGAATAGACAATATCAATCATATCTTAAACATCCTGTATACTACTTATGATATCGAAGAGAATTACTATATGTTTAGGATTGAGGGTCCTAGAATGTGGTTGTGATATTCCATGGTACAAGATGATCAAAACATGGGATTGAATTGGAAGGGTTTTAAGACCATATTCCTTTAGTAGTTCTACCTAGATTGTTAAATAATGGAAAAGTATCTGGAGTTCCACTCATTATAGTATGGATAGAATTTGGGTTCAGATTATGAAAACCATTTTGCAGAGCTAGTTTGTTTTTCTGTGGAAGTGGTAGTCAATGATCAGTTCAGAGATAAAAAATACCTATATGGTTTATTACAAGATATATGATCATAGGTGTATATTATGAAGCTTACCAATTATGAGGAGACATTTTCTAGTGCTATTATAGAGGAAATGGATATGATGGGAAATCTAGGATTCTATATCTCTTCTCTTCAACCTAATGATAATTTTCATGGTGTACATAGAAATAAGAGGATGTAACCTGACAATTACAAGGGTAGTGGAGGTAGTTCTCACTAGAAGACTCCCAAAACACAATCAATAGAAGACAATAGTGTTCCCTTGACTTTCTATTAGTGTGGAAAGGTATGGAAATCATCATATAATTATACCACACACTTGAATGTATTTATTGAAGGCCACTAAGGCCATCTTCATAGGCCATGCAAGGATATATATATGGTATGTTATAGAAAGTGATAATCACTTTTAAAGGCCATTGTGGCATATTCAGATGATTCAATGTCTATAGGGATCCAACCACGAGCATCAGGAGTGAATATCATTCACACAATGGATGATTTTCTAACAAAGGATTATGTGGGTCTGACTATAGTGAGAGTGTCACGACTCGTCCCCTGAGGCACATGCCGTAACTACCCCAAGACCACCTTCCATAGGCTAGGGGCTGGAAACTAGCACTGAAGCCGTATTCCCTAAAACTGGGAAGTCAGTGCCTTTATAACATAAATACACATGCAACCAAGCACACAAAAAGATACAAACTCAATTAAACTAAATAATAAACAATGTGACCACAATAAGTAAAAGGGGCCAGAATACAAGACCAATAGGTATGTACAAGAAACTGAAAGTACAAGTAAACTAGAATAGCTTCTGTGATCACCCACCAAGGATCCTACCTGAAGGGTAGGAACAACTCTCAAACGGTCATATCTATGGTACACCTCATCTAAGTCCACCTATGAGATACATTCAATCTTGGTACTCTCATCCTCAATCTGTGCTATCCTTCGTCTACACCAAACACAACGAAGTGCGGGCATAGCCCGTGCAAGGGTGAGTATAAAAACAATTATTAGGTACCCTGAGACCCTCGAGGTCTCACAAAATCCACAAAAGATAAACCAAAAAGCATGAAATCAAATGAAAACCCTACTTTGGTATATTCTCATACATATACCTAAGTTATCATGTATACCCATCTCAATCATGAAGAAACATAGAGTCTAACTCAAAAGCCCAAACCTCAACTATTCCACAAAGGAAGGAACACCATGAAGGAAAGTACCAAACATGTATTCCACATAGAATAATACCACAAAGGTACTTACTCAGCTCACACCAGGTATAACTGAGTTACAAAAGTACAGATGATTAGATGTAACTACTGAATCATCTTACTCTGTTAAAAGTCTCTACTGCTGACCCACACAGGATCGCTCGGTGTCGAACCACATATGATCTCTAGATGTTGACCCATATAAGATCTCTTGGTGCTGACCCACAAAGGCTTTCTTGGTGTTGACCCACACCGGCTCTCTCGAAGCTGACCCTCACAAGATCGCTCGGTGCAGACTCACACATGATCACTTGGTGCTAACCGCCACATGATCTCTATTCATTCTTCACATCACAGCTAGCTACTGGGTTCCTGTACTATGCTTTCTCATCTATGGGAGGGTCCGCTCCTCAAGCCACTGGTCAATAATCCAGCTTCCATGATGTCCGAGGAAAAGGTATCCCAGGGGACCACCATGTCATAGGGGTCTCAACATAATATATGGTGTTTCAATCTATTGCCTGGTCTATATTTTATTAGCCTTTTAGTCCCGAGGTCCTATTTAGATTCGTACTCGATCAAACCCGATCATATCGCACATTATCCATATCTCAAGTGGGGTATACCAAAGGGACCATCTCGCTCTAAAGTTTATAGCTCCATTGATTGTTTGTCAAAGGGACACATGGTGATAATGTTATGGCCGATAGTGATAAATGTTCATAGCTGGTCCAGGTCTGGTCCAAAGTGAAGGTCCCCTTAAGTGAATACTGGCGCTGTGAGTTCAATGGTTTCCTCAGATTTCAATTCAAAGAACTAGTTTAAAAGTTACAAAAACCTTCTCTCATGTTTACTAAACGTACCTGAAAAAAAGTTAATAAATTCATTCCGGGAACACTGGGCCTCGGAATCACGCACCGTCAATTTTTACACACTTGTAAAATTCCCATATAATTTTAAAAAATTAAAAGGAAATTCTGGGTCTTTAAATTCTCCCCACCTTAGGACTTTACATCCCTGAATTCCACATTAAAAAACTAGTAAAACAAGTGGGGGGTACTGAGCACGAATCTGATCCTCCCACTCCCATGAGCTCTCTTAGAGGTTCCCATGCTGCCAGCAAACGCACACTGGAGTTATCGACCACCCAAAAAGGAACCTCTCATGTCGATCTACAATCTCTACTGGAACCTCCATAAATGTCACCCCATCATCGACATCCATCTCTCTGTGGTTGATGATCTGAGAAGGGTCATGCAAGTATCTCCTCAGTTGGGATACATGGAAGACGTTGTGCACTTGGTGCAACTAAGGTGGAAGAGCTAAGTGATAATCCACCTTTCCAACTCTATTGAGGACCTGAAAGGGTCCAATGAACCTCAGAGATAACTTTCCACCTCATCCAAATGTCCGTAAACCTCATCGGGGTGAGAACCGTAGAAAGACGTAGTCACCATCCTCGGACTCCAGATGTCTCTGTCTCTTATCATCATAAGACTTCTGCCTGATTTGGGCAGTCTTCATCCACTCCTAGATGATCTGCACCTTCTCGGTGGTAGCCCATACCATCTCTGGTCCCACTAGTGCTGACTCCCCTAGGTCAGTCAAGAAAAAAGGGGATCTGTCAGGTTGCCCATACAACACCTAAAAAGGTTCCATCCCAATGGTGGAGTGATAGTTAATGTCATGTAAAAAATCCACCAAAGGCAAGTGATCCTTTTATATACGTCCTAAATCAAGAATGAATTCATGTAATATATCCTCAAGGGTTTGAATGGTCCGCTTAGTCTCGCCATCCGTTTGCGGATGGAAGGCAGTGCTCAAACGAAGCTGCATCCTGAAAGCCTGCTACAACGCCTTCAATATCCGAGAAGTAAAACATGCATCACAATCAGAGGGAATTGTAGAGGGTATTCCATGTAGTCATACAATATCTTGAACATAGAGGTGTCCCATTATCTCTACAGAACCCTTCTCTCTAATTGGTAGGATGTTAGGCAACTTGGTGAGTCGGTTGACGATCACCCAAATATAATATTTACCTTAGGATGTACATGGAAGTCCTGTCACGATGTCCATGGATATCCCATCCCACTTCCACTCTGGGACCTCTAATGGCTGAACTAAGCCTACCAGTACCTGATTCTCTCCTTCAATTGCTGACAAGTGTGGCACCGAGAGACAAACTCTGCTACTGCTTTATTCATTCCCGACCACCAGTGATATCCTCAGAGATCCTGGTACACCTTCACCACTCATATATGTACCTTTAGAGGGGAATTGTGTAACTCCCTCATCAATTAATCCTGAAGCAATAGTGGTACCGTGGTATTTCCTTTGAAGAGGATGACGTGCTCCCCACCTTTAAAGAATCCATCAGGTTCCTGCCCTATGGATATCTGAGCACGTCGAGCCTCACAGTCAAAATCCCCATACTGCACCTTCTTGACTCGCTGAAGGAGTGGGGGAGTGACTATAAGAGACTGAAGATAATCTTCTCCATCCCGATCCACAAAGGATATCTGTAAAGTGGCCAGATTCTCTATCACCTCACCTAGTAGCTGTATACCAGATCTCCTACTGAGTGCATCTACTACAATGTTCCCATTCCCAGGAGTATAGAATATCTTGAAGTCATATTCCTGGAGGATCTCAAGCCAATGTAGTTGTCTCAGTTTTAGGTCCTTCTAAGAGAAGATATACCTGAGACTCTTATGATCAGAGTACACTGTAAAACGTTATCCCATCAGATAGTGTCGCCACATCTTCAAGGCGAAGACCACTACTGCTAACACCAAGTCATGGGTAGCATAGTTTTGCTCATTTTGTCTCAGATTTTGAGAACCATATGCGATCACTGATTGATCCTTCATCATGAAACATCCGAGCCCAGTCCCTGATGTGTCATAATAGACTATGTACCCTACACCCTCATCTAGAAGCCTTCAGATGGGGGATTTAGTCAGCCTTTTCCTCATTTCCTGAAAAATCTATTGTTATCTCTCCGACCACATGAAGGGTTGCCCTTCTTTGGTCAATGCTGATAAAGGTGCTGCAACTCTGGAGAAATCTGGCACAAATCTCTGGTAGTATCCAGCCAAACCCAGGAAACTCCTTACATCTATCACACTCCTGGGTGGCTCCCAAGCATGTACCGCCTCAATATTCACTGGATATAATGAAAATCCAACCTCCGATATGACATGTCCCAAAAAGTGAAACTCTCTAATCCAGAACTAGAACTTTGAGAGCTTACCATAAAGCTGGTGCTCTCAGAATGTGTCTAGAACTATCTGCAAATGACAGGCATGCTCCACCTTAGTAGCTTAGGAGATCAAAATGTCATCAATGAATACTACTACAAAGTGATCAAGGTATGGCTGAATGATCCAGTTCATGGGTCACATGAACACTGCTGAAGCATTGGTCACACCGAATGGAATAACCAAGAACTCATAATGGCCATACCAACATCCGAAATCCATCTTCTGCACGTCCTTGCCTTGTACTCTGAGTTGGTGATAGCCTGATCTGAGGATTATCTTCGAGAACCACCGTGATCCCGTCAACTGATCTAGAGGTTGTCAATCCTTGGGAGTGGGTACTTGTTTTTCACGGTCACCTGGTTTAGGCGCCGATAGTCGACAAAAAGTTTGAAGCTCCCATATGCCTTCTTAGTGAACAAAATCAGGCAGCCCATAGAGAAACACCGGGCCGGATGAATCTCTTCCCATGCAAGTCCTATTGCTATACCCGCAGCTCACTAAGCTCCGCGGGAGCCATCCTATATGTTGGTGTAGATATCAGTGTCATAATAGGTTACAAGTCAATGTAAAATTCCACCTCTCTGTGAGGAGGTAGACCCAGAACATCATGAGGGAAGACATCCGCGTACTGGTCCACCATTACAGGATAACTCACACTCTCCACATCAATCGCTCTAAGGGTAAGGCTAGCCAACTGATGAGTGATTAAATGCACTCACCTATGGGTAAGTTTATCCTATGTTGCAATGGCTCCCATCTCACCAGTGAAGGTAATATTGGTCCAATTCATGCGGACACACTGTACTTTTCACCTAATAGAGTTTATCTAAGCATGGACTATAGATAACCAGTCCATAACCAAAATGACGTTGTAAGGCCTAGATGCCACTACTAGGGGATCCCTCCTAACGATCTCTCCTCCTAGAGTAAGCTCACACTACCGGCACCAGTGCATTATCATTGAATCCACTCCCATAGGAGTCTCCAGCCATAAGGATCGATCCGACGTCTCTGTCAGAATCTCCAAGCTCTGAACAAGGCTAGTGGAAATTAAATAATGACTAACACTTGTGTCTATAAGTACTGCAACTAAGGTGGAGTTCACATAGATCGTACCTCGTATCATATCCGGAGCACCGTGATCGTAGGTCTCAGATGCCTGGAGCTAAGATCGTACCTATCATCCTACTACCTATGGTCGGGGTGGGCCACCTGTTGGTGGTGGTGGTCACATCTCAATTCTTCTCCCACTGCCAGTTGTACGACCAGCTCCTCTGCCACGTCTACCTTCTCCCCTGCGGACCTCCTCGGTCGATCCTCTGTCTCTGCCTGGGCGGTCCCTTGACCATATTCTGGTCATCCGTATGAAGAGTCATATAGTCACGAGCCAGGTGACTCTATCTACCAAATGATTAACACTGCATGATCATTTCCATTCATTCTTTTCCTCGAGATCCCCACACCACGGACCCTGAGTCATATGGTCGTCCACCTATAGGTCAAGTCCTCTTAGAACTCTATGATGTTTGTCTAATATTAGCTACAAAGGACTCCTCTACGTGACATCCAATGGTGGGTTTCATTTCCTGTGACTACTCAGAAAGGAAACTATCCACTAAGAAGGCTCAATCTAAAACCCCCGCCTGTGTCATGATGCTAAAAGAAATCATCGAAGCCCTAATCTCCCACCTAAGTCCCCGCTCAAAGGTCTAGGCCCTGAAGAATAGGTCCCGCACCCTATCAGTGGTGTAGCGTGAGAGGTCGGTGAACCTCGCGGAGTACTGAGCCATTGTCATGCTACCCTACTGTAGATGAAGAAGCACTTGTATGCGCACTACATGAAGAGTTGCTGGAATAAACTCTACCTGAAATAGGCTCTCGAAGTTGGCCTAGAAAAGAATCACCTAATATTGAAATTGGAGAATCAAGATCCACCATCCGCCTGCTTCTGCCTGTAAAAGACTGGAGGCAAGGATCACCATGAGATCAGTTAATGTCTCTATTAGTCGAAAGACTCTCACCATGGCTTCTGGCCAATCCTCAGCCACCTGTGGGTCCGTCTCTCCCCTGAACCTAGGTGGCCTCTGGCACTGAAACTCATGAAAAATTCTCAAGTGGCGTTCACCCTCTACTGCTAAGGCTGGTGGAATCAGTGGCCCAATGGGCAATGGTACTGCTGGTGCCTCCGCTTGATGAGGGCCCTGCACCGAGGAGTCATAACTCGGTGGGCTGTCAGTGGGTAATATATCCGGAACCCTAGCTGGTTGTCTGCGTGGAGGTATCCTGAAAAAAAATAGGTGCACCACGGTCAATAAGTTATACCTGGTGATATAACATTAAATATCACAACGAAAACTTTTGGAAACACACACGCAATCAGTGTTTTCGTGCACTGAGTTGGAAATTAGATGTTAGGGTCCTGGTGTTTGGATACGTCTGCCGCCATACCAACATTGGGTTACCTAAACTGATAACCAGTATCACTACACTTAACACTATTTCCACATAGAAAAGATCAGAGTCCTAGTTATCTTGTAGAACAGACTCCTCTAATACCAATTTGTCACAACCCATCCTCGGGGCCCATGTCGTCACTACCCCAAGCCCGCCTTCCATAAGCTAGGGTTTGTCGACTAGCACAGAAGGTGTATTCCCTAAAACTGGGAAGGAATTTCCTTTATAACCTATATACACATGCAACCAAGCACACAACAAGATATGAACTCTAGTAAAATGAATTGTAAACAAATTGAGTAAAATAAGTAAAAGGGGTCAGAATATAATCCCAACTTCTAAGTACAAGAAACTGAAAGTACAAGTAAACAGGAACAACTCATGCGGTCACCCACCAATGATCCTACCTGAAGGGTTGGTACAACTCTTGAATGGTCATCTCTGTGGTACACCACGTCTAAGTCCACCTCCGAGCAACCTCCAATCCTGGTAGTCTCGTCCTTAGTCAGTGATGTCTGTCTTCTGCACCAAACACAACGAAGTGCAGGAATAGCCCATGTAGTGGTGATTATAATTATACTTAGTAGGGACATGGAGATTCTCACGGTCTCATAAAATCTACAAAGGATAAAGGAAAAAGAATGAAATCATCTGACAACCCTACTTAGGTATATTCCCATACATATACGTAAGTTATCTAGTATACCAATCTCAATCATGAGGAAACATAGAGTACAACTCAAAATATCAAAGTTCAACTCTTCCACAAAGGAAGGAACACCACGAAGGTAAGTACAAGAATGGTACGCCACACAATAGAATACCACAAAGGCACTGAATCAGCTCACACCAGGAATAACATAGGTTCAGAAGTACAAATGATTAGATATTACTACTTAATCGTATTACTCTGTTAAGAAGCTCTGGTGCTGACCCACACAAGATCGCTCAGTGCTCACCCACATAGGATCTCTAGATGATGACCCAGATAGGATCTCTTTTTGCTAAACCACACATTATCACTTGGTGCTAACCCACACAGGGTCGATCGGTGCAAACCCACACTAGCTCACTTAGTGCTGACCCATATCGGATCACTCGGTGCTAACCCAAATAGGATTTCTATTCATTATTCACGTCATATCCAGCTACTGGTTTCCCATACTATGCTTGCTCGTCTTTGATATGGGAGGCTCCTTATGCCATTGTTCGATACTCCAACTACCATGAATTCCCAGGAAAAGTTATCCCAAAGGAACACCACATCATAGGGGTCTCAACCCAACCAACGATGCATCAATTGGACTCCCAGTCTATATGTTATTAGACTTTTTGTCCTGAGGGCCCAGTTAGATTCGTGGTCAATCCAACCTGACCATATCTCAACTTTATTCAAATCTCATGTGGGGTATACCAAAGAGACAGTCTCCCTCCATGGTTTATAGTGTTGTTGACAATTTTTCAAAGGGATTCCTGGTGCCAATGTTTTGTCCGATAAAGCGAAAATCTCATAGGTGGTCTGGGTCCGATCCGACCTGGCCTGGGAAAACCTGACCTAGTTTGGTCGACCTGGCCCTTTGGGTCCAGCCAAGACAGCTGGGTCTGGCCCGCCCCACGCTGGGTGGCACATGCACCGTGGAGTGGTGTGAGGTCGTGAGGGAGGCGCGAAGGCCGAGAGGGCGGTGTGGATGCAGGGGCTGCAAAGAGCCATGGGGTGGCGAGTCCGTCAGGGCTATAAGGGCAGCGTGGCCATCGGGTCTGTGGAGAGGCACAGGGTGGCGAGGTCACGGGGGCAGTGAAGGGTAGCAAGGTGGGCATGGTGCAGCAGGGCAGTCGCGGTGCGGCGGTCTTCCGCAATGCGCCCGATGGACAACCATCATGTCTGTGTGGCGCGGTCAAACGCCACGCCTTTAGCAGTGTCCGGTTTGGCCGGCCGCTCATCGTTCATCACCGTGGCACAAAACTGCCTTATTCTATCATGGAAAACACACCATTCAAGAAGATCATCAGAGAGGTCGGTCCATGTTTTTTTTGGACTGCACCCTTCACATTAGAGTGGTAATAAGTGGCTCAACAAAATATTTAATGAAGAACGTCAAACCCTACAGCCCCCTATAATGATTATTCCCAAACCCGCATAACATATCATCCGCGGATCAACTAGTTAAAGAGTTGAGTCAAGTTATCTGTTTTAGGAGGGAATAACATGGGAATATATAATCATACAAAACTAAACACCTACCTCAAAGATTTGTCAATAGAGGTCGTGAGGAAAGAGACAAAGTCTTTGGGGATAGACGAACATTGGAGACTTCAGCGTTTTCTCGATTGTCGGTTCGTTGTCCTTGAAGGTATCCCATATTGGAGGATGTCCTGAAGAAGAAGTCAAAGACATTAGAAAATGTCAACATTCTTCATTTGAAGAAGCATTCTTCGTTGGAGGATGTGTTCCTCCAAATTATCCCAAATGCTTTTTCATCCCTTTTCCCATCGAATTCTCTCAGAAGAAAAATATCCAATGAAAATAAAAAGTTTTTGTCCAATTATAAATTGTTGGAACAAAACAAGTTGGTAACATTAATCAATTGGCGATGTATAATTAAATGGGAGAATAATTAAATGGGTGGAAGTCCATGGGTTAATTCCTCATTAATAAGGATGTTCAAGGGGTTTCTCCCATTAAGAGGGTTCGGGTGGTCCCCACCTCTCAATTCATAATGGGGGTCTGTTCAAGTGGTTCCCACCTCTTAACATCCACATAAGAGGTTTAGGATCGGGTGGTACCCATACCCATAACCCATTTTGAGGGGTTATATAGATAAAAATGATATACATTTTTATTTTATTTTATTCTTTCATGAAAAGCACTAAAATTATCTTTCACTCTTGACCCACTATGGTCGAGGTGAAGGTCCACTTAAGCGTATACCAGCGCAGCAAGTTCAACGGTGTCTTCAGATTTTAATTTTGAGCACCATTTTAAAAGTTACAAAAACCTTCTCGCACATTTACTGAACATACCCAAAAAAATGTTTATAAATTCATTCCGGGCACACTGGGCCATGGAATCACACGCCATTAATTTTCGTGCAATCATAAAATTCCAATATAATTAAAAAAATTACATGGAAATTCCAGGTCCTTACAGAGAGGAACTATCTTTGTAACATATTCTATATAAAAATATCTATTTGATATATGTTCCTCACACTAATTTATATTAGAACATTTTATTGATATGATTAAACATAAATTGGAGCACATATCCTTTATTATAGAGCTAATAATGCTTCTTTGAAACTAGAAGGAGTAAGAGTTTCATTGTCCGATGTGTTCGCTATTGATAGATGATGTGAAGATGGTATGTTATTTCCTGGTTCTTGATCTAGATTTATTTTACATCATCATTAGGATATATTATCTTATTTATCATCATGATTATATTAATTGTTATCCTTAGTGTGTCTTGTCATATACTTCTGATGGGAGCTCTCAGGTGTTTCTGAGAGAGTGAGACTCAAGGTTCGGTCATGAAGGACCTTCCCACCCATATCTAGAGAGTCTATTTTCTATAATTTAAGTTAATTCCAATGAAATTTAACCTTTATTGATATTCCCTTGGGTTTTTAATAATTTTTATGTCTTTTGTTATGAATTCTCTAGTCTCCCTCTAGAAAGGGAGGTAAAGTTTATGATTGATCTAATTTTAAGTAATCAACCAATTTTAATACCCTCTTACCATAAGGAACATACCATGATGAGATAAATCAAGATATAGTTGGATGTTCTGATGGAGAAAGTTTTTACTCTCCCCAAATATTTTTGTGCCCATCCACTATTCAATCTTTTAAAACCCACGATGGTTCACTTAATTTGTGTGTGGACTACCAGAAGATGAAATAGTTGATTATTATGAATTAGTACCCTTTTAACCATGTGGATGAATTGTTGTATATGTTAGTGGGGAGACATGTTTTTTGAAAATATAACTTTAATTGGGTTATCATCAACTTAGGGTTCAAAAGTTTGATATCCCAAAGAACACTTTTATGATCAGGTATAACCGTTATGAATATATTGTGATTTATTTTGGTCAAACTAATGTTCCTACAATTTTGATGGAATTAATGAACTAAATATGCCTTTAGAAACTCTACATATTAATCAATTTTTTGTGGATGATATTCTGGTATATTCAAGATCTGAGCTTGAGCATGATCACTCTATGAATCTTGTTTTTGAAATCTTATAGAGTCACCATATTTCTGGGAATCTATTTAAATATAATTTCTATATCAAAGAAGTGGAGATATTGGGGAATTTGATTTTAGAACATGGACATTCATTTGATCCTATGATGGTGAAGGATGTCCTGTCATGGGAGATACCACAAAATGTCTTTGAGATATAGAGGTTCCTTGTCCTAACCGAATATTATTGATGGTTAATAAAGTATTTCTCAAAGTTGGAATCACCCATTACAGATCTTACCAAGAAAAGGGTGATGTTCATATGGGATTATAAATGTAATACTTATTTTTAAATTCGAAACAAATTATAATATAAACATCTATTTCAATCTTACTCAAGAATAGTAAGGGTTATGTGGGGTTTTGTAATAGTTCTAGTACTAGTATGGGTTACATACTTACATAGGATGATCATGTTGTTTCCTATGGATATCATCATCTTTGGAAACTTGAAAAAATAACCACTTCCTGATTTGGAGCTTTCTAAAATTATGTATGCACATAAATATTGGTGACACTATATTTTTGGGGTTAGGTTCATGGTATTTTCAACTCATATGATTTTGAGATATATATTCTATTAGAAGGACCTAAATCACAGAGAGAGGTTGTGGGTGGAATAAATATATTTATTTGAATTCACCATTTCAAACACTCTTGGGAATGAGAATGTCATCACTGACATTCTTAGTAGGAAAATTCCACCACATGATCTTAGGAATCAATGGAGGAGTGGAACTTTATGGGGATTTTCAATCAGTTTCATCTGAATTCATAGGAGGATGTTTCGAGTATGGTTATGACTAGTGTTAAGTTATCATCCTATCTTTGTGAGTTTATTCTAAAGTGTTAGCAATAAGATGGTGAGTTTATAGGAATTAGGGATTCTTCTTATGGTGGGGAAACCATTTATAGTTTTCATCCCCCTTTTTATGGTGTTCTTCTCTTTATGGATCAATTTTTTCATTACATCATGCCTGAGGAATTTAGTGTTTCACAGTTTTAATAGTTATTTTTTAGGTTGTAAAACCTTGAAATATGAATATGTATTATTATATGTGATTTTGTTTTTGTTGGCTTGGTATGAAGCTTGACATAATATATTTTTTTTCCTACAGTTAAGACTGCAAGAAGATAAATGCAGGGCACCTAAAACCTTCTGGTATACTCCATCTTATTCTGGTGATAGTTTATTAATGGGTTGATGTGTCTATGTAATTCATTATTATGTTGCCCTAAGATCCTATGGGGATGAATTCTATCTGGGTGGTGATTGATTAGTTCATAGAACAAAGTCATTTTATTATTATTTGGGACACCAATAATGTTGATGATCATGGTAAGATATATGTGATGTAGATCTATAGGTTTCATAAGGTTCTCTATAATATTAGATAGGGTTCCTGGTTTTAATTTCGGATTCTAAAAGGTTTTCCTAGAGGTGATTTGGAATCAGGATAGTTTGAGTATAGATTACCATTCCCATATGGATGATCATAAAAAGAGTTCCATTCAGTACCTCAATGTTATGATCCAAGCATGCATATTTTATTTCTATGGATATTGGAAAATCCAACATGAACTGGTTGAGTTTGTGTACAATAATAGTGACCAATCATCGGTCATAATGAATTACTTTAAGGATTTGTATGGTCACCCATGAACTTCAACTCTTTTTTGGGAAGAGGCGGTTGAAGCCTCTCTTAAAAGGCCGAGTCTCATTCAAGAGATGTTAGTGAGGATTCCTCCTATACATCGATTATTACTTATAAATCAGAGATGGAAAACATTGTATGCAGATCATCGATGTCATCCTTTGGATTTTTCCATTGGTGGTTGGGTTTTCATGAAAGTTTCTCCTCTATTGGGACACTATTGGATTGGGAGATAAGGAAATATATCTCCAAGACATGTTGGACCATTTGAGTTCACTGTGAAATTAAGAATTGTTTATTATCACTTGGAAATTATGTTTTCAACATATCTCAACTCAGGAAGTTCCATATTAATCCTTCTAATATTCAGAGCTCGGAGGAGATTAAGTTAGAGACAAATGGTTATGTTGTGGATAAACGAGTGGAGATCATTGATTCTTAGATAAAATAATTGAATGGGAAGTATATTCCTTTTATCAAATTGTTATGGAATCGTAGACCATGTTCTCTGGTGATTTGGGATAGTGAATCATCGGTGAGGGAGGTGTGGCCTCACCTATTTTCGGAGGACGCATTTTTAATGAATTTATGGGGATATAAAGTTTAATGGGAGGGTGGATATTGTAATATCCTAGTTAAGGTATGCTATCTTTTAATATTTATTGGGTTTTACATTGGGTTTAGAGGGCATCCATGATGAACACGAATCCTTCTTGTAGGGACTGTGTTGTTTACCCATGGAAATACCAATCAAGACATTAGCTGGATTCATTGAATTAATTTGGATTGTAGAAGAATACATGGATTCTTGGTTAGGGAATGAAAAATTTCCTTGATGTGAAATTAAATGATGTAATTATTTTTTCATTCTATTTTTTATTCTTAGGAGATTTTTTAGCGTGCATTAAAGCCATGGGATTTATGCTATTAATCCAAGACTCACAATGAGAATGTATTATTCCTAATATAATTTATCACACCACACAACTTAACCATATTTACATAGACATGTATCCTTCACCCTTAATCCCTATCTCTCCTTTGGGCACTATTGGGTGGTTTTGATCCTTCTAGATCACTCTATTTAGCACCATGATCTTTGGATTGATGGGTTTTTTTCTCATTTGGAGAGAATTTGGTTTTATCATTCTTTCTTCATGCTTTGGTAGCTACATTGGGCACTGTTTATTGAGTCAATGAATCTATTTGTGATTTTTATTGATGAATTTTAGATTCTTTCATGTGTTTTTCATTTAGAGTCAAATTCTAGTGTTTGTTGTGTTTTAATATGTGGATTTTTTGAGTAATGTGTTTATCTAACATGTCTTAGGAACCATTGTTGTATGTAATAAGATTATAAGATGTTACAACCCATTTTTTAGGTAAGTGTTTCCATATTTAGCCTATTTTACTTGAACTATAATTCCATTAGGTTTTAAATATTATTTTCATAATTAGTTGGATTTATTATTGACTAGTTTATTTTCATGTATAAATTGGATGTTGAGAAAAGATGGTTCCTCCCATGTATTGGTAAAATAAAGTTATTTTTTAAATCATAATGAAATGAGAATTCATAGTATTTTTTATGGGAGAAGGATGGTTTGGAATTTTATTTTGAATTTTATAATCATGTATTGAAATTATTTGATAAATGAAGCACATGGGAGCCTTGGGTACTGAGGTGGAGGGTATGGTATTGGTTAAAACCCATCGGTATTGATTTGGGGTTCACTCTCTAGGGCATTATCTATTCTAAAAATGAAGATTTATGGGATTTTAGACATAATATACATTTTTGGGGGTTCACTTTTTGGGGTGTTCTTATAGAAACCTAGACTTGAAATCCATGAATATTACATCATTATATATTAATATTCATCACATTAAAAAAATAAAAAATAGGAGAATAATAATTTAGTGTATTTAGAAACATGGAAACATAATATTATAATTTGGGTATGATCTTCAAAATCTCTTTAAATATATTTCCCATTAGTACTCCTACTTAAAACTTTTATTTATAACCTGGGTAAAGGAAACATAAGAAAGGGGTGTGGTTAGGTTCCCAATAAGGTTAAATAAAAGATATATTTAGGAATAAACATTATCATATTTTTATGATAACATGATCAATATATAATAATATCATACCCTATATATCAAGGATAATAAAAATGAATCCTAATATAAAATTTGGATGTTCATGAGACATAAATCATATGTAAATCATGTGCCTAATCATTGGAATAAGACATAGAATTTCTATTAGACATATAAGAAAATAAAATCCTTTATAAAGGATACCTAACAAGACCATCATAACATGTTAGGGTTGTGATAATCACCCATGTACCTACTTCGGGATTGGGAATAATTCCCATGTACCCACTTGTTTTGGGATTGGGATTCCTTACCATGTACCCTTTTGTTTCGGGCTTGGGATTCCCCCTGTGTACCCTCTTAATTTGGTATTGGTATTTACCCTATGTACCATATTGTTTATGGCTTTGGATGAACTCACATGTACCCTCTTGTTTCTGGCTTTGGATACCCTCCCATGTACCATCTTGTTTGGATCATAGGATTCCCTCTTGATTCATGTTCAGGATAACCTCTCGTTTACCCTCTTGTTTTGGGCTTAAAGTGCCCTCTTTTGTTGTGTTTGGGATGCCCTACCATGTACCATACTGTGTTGGGCTTGGGATTCCCTCCCACATACCCTTTTATATTATAAAACATTTATCATTACCTAGTGCATTTGGGGGGGGGGAGATATAGGTCACACCCATCACATTATGAAATCATACATTCATGTGATAAATGGTAAAATAAAATTCATTACATCATGACCCATAAAAATATATGAGAATCCTAAATATCATATAGTAACCCATGAAATTATATGGCTATCATAAAAATTATCTAATATCATTACCTATGAAAATAGATAGGCCTTATAATCTTTTTTATCAAATCATAACCTGTGAAAAGAAGTGGGTTTCGAAAACATATAACCCCTAGAAGAGAGAGACGACAGGTGTCATAAACATCATTATATAAAAACATAAACCAATATATTAATAATATGAATGGTATTATAAGATCATATCACCATGTAATCATAAACTATAAACAATTATGTCATCGTAGAAGGAGAAGTATTTTTAAAAGTCACATAGATCATTTGTTAAGGTAAATATCCTTTCTTTAAATATTATTTTCATAAATCCATTTCAATAAACATTTTTTTATAAATAGAGATTTAAAATTTCAATAAAAACAACTCTTGAGGGAAATATATTTTTTGTTTTGAAAAAAAAATGATTTATAAACCATACAACATTTTGAAAAGCTTTTTCATTTTTATATAGATTTTATAACTTGTAAGGAAACTTGAAAATATATTAAAAAACCTTTTTCTTTGAAAACGCCTTGAAATGTCATAAATAATGTTTGAAAACATTTTGAAAACCTTTTTCATTGAAAATTATTTTAAAACTTAGTATTATTTTTGAAATCATTTTGAATTCCTTTTAATTAAAAATGACCTTTAGAAAACATATAAATGAATCTTTGAAGATCATTTGAAACACTTGTTAAAACATATATAATTTTGGAAAATAGTTTTTCTTGAAAACAACTTAAAAACAAAAAAATATATATAATATTAGGAAAAGTGTTTCTTGAAAAACATCCTTGTCAAATTAAATAGGAATTTTCAAGGAAATTATGTTGATGATGTTAGGTAAATTCACATATGTTGAACATTCCATTTTCACCATAATTTTTTTAGAAATGTCCCTTAAACCGAAAATGAAAATAATATTCCTTATAAATTTTTTTAAAAGGTAAAACCTAGATAAAAATTTCATTTAAACATTATGTGATACTAGTAAGTTATTTTTTAATACTATTTTAGAAAACAGAGTTTTAAAAAAATATAGATTTCTAACCAGAATGAGAAATAAAGTCAAATTCTCATAAAAACATTTTCTTAATTATCTTATGTAAAAAAGAGTGGGAAAATTGAAAAATTACTTGGATATAAAATTATTAAATATATTGTAAGAAAATTCATGAGATTTATTAAGATATAGATTATAATATTTCATCAATTGAAGTATAATTTTAAAGAATCCCGATAAACAATTATATTATAACAATAAAATCATAACATTTTGGTAACATTAAATCTGGATACCCATGTGATAATTACATTAAATGAAACTTATAGTGTAATTAAAATAATATTATTAATTTTATAACTTTTTAAATGGAATTATAATCACTTTATAAAACGATTTAGGTGCATAACATGGAATGTATCTCAAATAAGGAAAATTGAAAAAGAAATTACATTGCTAATTTGTTAACTTTTGAACCATAAACCCCATGAATGAAATATCATAAAAAAGGTATGTAAATACTGATAAAATTTAATTATAATTATCATATAATATATTCATGGGAATTAAATACACTACACAAAAAAATGAGTGGCGAACATGGTATATATCCCTAAAATATAAAAAGTGAGATAAGAAACCCCTTATATTAAGTCTCGAAATTATTTCTACACATTAAAAAATCATATATAATAAATTTATATTTATTATAAATACACTTAAAAATAATAATAATATTTATAATACTATATATTATTCACTTATCACATTATATTACCTGTTTACTAACAATTCCTTGTTAAAGAAACATTTCAGGTAATATCCTCTTGTTTTTCATATATGTTTTGATTTGTTATTTATGATCCCCTTAGATCATGATTAATTTATTTAAATAATGTAAAAAATGATTTAAATATAATATATATATAAGGCCCCAGCCTTAAACCTTACAAAATCTTGAGTTATTACAAGATTACACATTGAGGATCCTTTCGGGTTTAGAGTTCTAGAGAATTAGATCATAAAACTTGCATTATATTGCACATATAAACAAAGTGGTTACATAAAGATAGTATTCATCATTAACATCAATGGAAACACATTTAAAATAAAAGATGGATTATTTCTTGACACTTCCTTGACACTATCATCATATCATGTACCTTTCCCTTGACCTGTGAAAAACATTTCAAAAAAACTTGGGATGAGCATAAAAAGCTCAGTAAGGGATATAAAAATATGGAAAGGAAACATGGGTACATATATACATAAGAATGAAATCATACTTTACCCATAAAACATATGCACTTTAACATACCTCATCAAATCATGAATAAATCATAGAAATCATAAGACATAAATGTAACTTGAGGAATTCATAACATCCTTACGTAGGGAGTCACCCTCTTGGTTACATTTGGAATACCCATCACAGTATATTACCTATATCTCTTCGGAGAAACCTTAACGTTTTACTCCTTCGCATTACCCAATGCATTGGAGAGCTATATCTGGCTCACCCGCCCTTAGTCTATCACGGAACCACCCATCTTCATAATAATGCCCAAGAAACTCAACATAATCGTATCACATAGAACATGCATAAAGGAAACATAACATTTACACCTTTTAATGACAAGATATCAATACAACACATTGATATAAAAACATTATGATAACAATTTTCAATACCAAAATAAAATAAAAATAAAACATGGTATTTATTTTTCTTTTTTTAAAAAAAGGTATGGCTTGTAGAGGAAGCCGAAACTCAAATAATGGTCACGGCGGTGGAGAAGTCGTTGTCGGCACATACGTACGACAAAAACATTACCTTTTGTCATTTAGTAAACGCTTCGTATAAAAAAGATTCCTTTTTAATAAACGTAAAAGTAAAAGGTGTTTATACACCATATAAAATAAAGTTGTGTATAAAATAAAATATGCCTCAATGAAAGGAGATTGAGACGAAGTCCCATACCTCAGGTCCGACTTGACTCGGTTGTTCTTTAATCTCATGAATAATAAACTTCAGTTAATTTATACTTGTTTAAGAAACTTTTTCAAGTTCATTATTCCTTTTATATCACTTATTTCCATGTCATGAACACTATGTAATTATTTAAGTTAATAACAGTCGTTTTAACGATCATTGGTACTTGAGTAAAAAATAAGCCCTTTATAATTACAAGTTGTTCATGTATCCATTATATCCAGAATGGTATTCATGATGTAGATATCATAAATGTCATATATATCCAGTACATGCATGCATTTATAATATTACATAATCATTTATAGGTACGAAATGAAATGCACCATTCATGGAGACGGTAAGCCGTACGTACGCATGAACGCTACTTTCATTTCTATTTCATATTTTATAGAATGGAATCATAATTATATAAAGGTATATTATAATTATAGTATAATATTATATATAATATCATAGTTCCATCCTTTATACATCCCACATATGGTATTTAACGAATCAAATTACTTTGTGGGGGCGGTAGTCTGCACTTCCTTAAATGAAGATATCACGTTTACCCATAATGGAAACCATAAAGGTATGACCAAAATGAAAAATACAGAAGCTTAAGGAAAACATAAACATACTATATATCATATATAAATATAGTGACATCTTAATGTCCACCTTTGAAAGTGTTAAAAGAATGTTGAACAATCATCGTTTCGGGAGGCATAAATTCGCCATCCACGGAAATAGTATGTTCGTTAACCATTAGATGTAGGTGTGTGTAAGTGTAGCTCTAATCCATAATATAAAAACATACTAGTATATTGATGATACTAGAGTTGTTACAAAAGAAAATAATAAAAAGAGTTTAGGGGGTTGGAGAAGCAAAATAAAACAAAAGGACTCAAAATAAGACATTACCTTAAAATCGGGTAACTCCCTTTGGCTTGAGCTCAAAGGCTTCCTTGGGAAGACTTCTTCCCAAAGTGAGGATTCAAGGAGTAAGAGAGGTAAGTGGAGAGACAAAATGGGCAGGGGTTGGCCGAGCCAAAGGCTTTGGGGGTGTGGGAAAAGAGGTAGAGGTGGGGGCCTTTTATAAGAGGAGAGGAGGGGCACTCTTGGAAAGTAAAGATAAGTTAATTTATTTTAAAACGAGTTTCGGATTAAAAAGGACCCACATTGATATAATTAGAGTATAATGTGATAAGTGTTATAAATCCACCAATAAAATAGGTTTTTGACATGTGTAGGTCTTAGATATTACATTATCTTTCCATTTTATTTAAATCCTTTATTAATGAGGTAATCGCTACATCATTATGATGTCATAAATAAATTTATTTATATAATGTCAAAAAATTATACAAAAATACTATGATGTATGAAATCTTTATAGCTTTCCAATGAATATTTATAGTAAAAAACCGGACTTGTATAACCCCATATAAAAATTGTTTTCGTAAAACATATTATGTTTGTGTCATTTTTACTTTTACATTAAATAAAAAGTTATTTATGTCATTTTCCAACCAAAGTGGCTCCATGGGGTCCCCAAGTTTACCCATGGCTTGTATTGGTCGTCCATGACACATCCAATAAGGTTAGGACATTTTTATAGGTCATTTCATATTATTAAAGCATTATTTTTATCTTAAACTACACTAATTACCACTAATCGCGAATAAAAACTTAATAAGTTACTATTCACCAAAAAATTATTTTAATCTCATTAAAGAACATTTTATTTCTTAATGACAACCATGTATGTAGAATTTTTGAAATTAAAAACACAAAGGTGGCAAAATTTCATTTAAATGAAAAATCAGTTTCTTTAACTACCACTTAGTGATTTCACTATTCATCAAAAATTGAAGTTTTTTAGAAAAATACCAAAACTTCACCCTAAGATATATTTGATATTATGAATTCAAAAATTAATTATATTTTACAAAATTCAAAACATATAATTCACATTAATTAATTTAATAATTAATTCCCGCTGTCAGAGCAAATAGCGTGTTTTTATGAAACAATAAGTATCAAAAGATTGACACTAGTTTAAGTCCAATTTCAAAGTGAAATTGATTCCAATGACCACCATTGGATTACATGGTAAAAATATATTCTAATTTCACTTCAAAAACAATTAAAAACATAATCTAATCATATAAATAAATTATATTAAAAAGCAGTTTTGATGTAAAATGCAGTATTTTTCACTATTCATTAAAAAATGAACATTATCAGAAAAATACCAAAAATTCACACAAAGTAAATTTTGATGTCCCAATCATAAAGAATAAGTTTATTTTGACAAAGATAGTTTATAATATTGTCAAAAGATAGATTCAAAAATGGTTTTCCATCAAAAGGCAGTAAAACAATCTTTTATAAATATTAGTGTATTCTATGCTTAAGATTGGATTTATTTTCATATTAAGCTCCTAAAACACTATCTAATTCATTAATAGACATAGATAAAAATATATATTATTCATTACTTATTGTGGATTTTACAATATATATATTTATATTAAATATATAAATTTTCATAATAATCTATAAATGATAAAAATATGAAATGGAAAACACCGTTCAAGGAGATGGTAGGCCATACATACACATGAATACTGTTTTCCTTTAGTTATAATTTTGAAATAATGAAAGTAAATGAAATATTAGTGTCTGTATATAAATATATAATAATTTAATTATAATTTTTATAGAATTTATTTCTTATAAATTTACTAAACGCGTCCTTAATACATTCAATGTAGAGTTTGAACAAATCACATCACTTTGAGGAGGCGATAGTCCACACGTCTAGAAATGATGTTATAATATTTACAAAAAATGGGAATTATAATGTTATGTGTTATATAATAATTCTAGTAGCATAAATATATCATAAAAATCATAAATATAATATAAAAAGAGAGTTAACATCGTAATTCCCAACCATGAGAGGTTGTGAATGAAAAACTAACAACATCATTTCGGGAAGCGGTAGTTCACTATACATAAGAACTAAAGTTAGTTACACATTTTATGGAAGTGTGTGCAGGTCTTGTTAGAAATAATAGGATAAAAAATATCTGTATATTTAAGATACTTATTATTTTATATAAGTATGAAATAAAAATATTTTTCGGGGTGGATAATGAAAAAAAGAGCTTATGAAAGTACGTTACCTCTTCTATGGGTAACTCCATTAACTCTTCACTAAAAGGGTTTCATTAGATATATTTCTTACTAAAGGGATACATCTATGATTATGAGGGGGAATTTTTTAGAAGCTTTTTCAGGGTTTTAATGATCAAAAATGGATTGTGATGTGTGAATAAGTGGGAGGGGTGAGTGCCTTTTTATGGTTGAGGAGTGACATTTTTTTTAAATTTTTGAAACGGGAATTCCACCTACATTTTTTCCCAAGTCACGTGGCCCAAATAATGGTACCAATATTATAAAAGGTAGTATAGGGTCAAAATAATAAAATAAAATGGATTTTTAACAAGTGTCTAGTTCATTTTGGGCCGTAATTTTAAGGTTTAGTGTTTTCTTAAGCAAATTTTTCTTTTAATTGATATAATTAATTTTAATCAATTTCACTAATATTTTTGATAGAAAACTGTGATAAACTTATAAGATGTTATAAATTTTTATGATTCCTAATTTGGAATCAATTTTTCCAAATTCTAATCATATATTTTCTAGAAATTAATTTAATATTAACCCCACGCACAGGAAGAGACGACGTGTTTTTTTAAAGTGAAAATGACCAAAAGATTGAAAAGTTTTGTATATAATTTAAATGTAAATTTTTTAAAGTGATATAAATTTTATTAATGTATGTATAATTTATATAAATATAAATTTAATCCAAATTAAAATATTATTTAACTATATAATAAATTAGAAAAAAATAGTTTGGTATTGAAATTCAGAGTTTTTCACTATTCATAAAAAATGAAGCTTCTAAAAAATAACAAAAATTAACCCAATGTAAATTTTTATATACATTTTTAAAAAATTAATTGTATTCTTTCAAATAAAAATTATAAAATCATTATGAATTATATTTAAAATAGGTTCCCCATTATATGGCGGTAAAATTACCTGTTAGGAAAAATACATATTTTTTTTCATATTATTGGATTTATATTTATCTTATACCTATAAATTATATTATATGAGTATTTACAATATTTATTCATTATATAATATATAAATTTTAATTAAAAAATTAATCAAAAGTGGTTTGTTTAATTTTTATGAGATAAAATGGTGTCTGTTTGTAGAAAAACATTCATCTTATAGAATGAATTTCATTATTCTCAAATAGTTCTTAAATTCATTTCTAACTTATTGATAAGAAAATTATTAATTTTATATAAATTTAAAACCATAGTTTTATACTTTATTCAATCTCATTCATATCTTCCATTTTAATGGTCAGGTGAAAACTCTAATAACATTTTTAAATATTATTAATAGTACCATGTAGTTTTTTGAAACTAGGTCATACGTATCACACAATTCATTGAAGAAACTAAAAATTGTATATAACACAATAAAAACATAGCGTTGCATGTATCAAAAGATAATATATGTGTTATGTGTGTTGAAATATTAATTTGGTGTTGCATATAAAGCAATCCAAACTTAGTCCTTTTGTATAACAAAATCAATTTTATGTTTTTCATGAAATAAAAAATATCAAAAAAAGATTAAATAAATTTAGAAACAAATATTTCATAAAATCTAAGTGTGCTACATTTTACACTCCATAAAATGAATTTCTCAATCAAAATTAATTTAGCTTATTAAGGGATTAACAATCAAAGTTCCTTTCATAGTAAATCACAACATAAAAACAAATCATAAAACATTTTTTAAAAAGTGAAATTTGGAACCATAACAATTAAAAAAAGTTACTCATAAATAGGGTTCCTCATAGGAGATCATTAGTGGAATGTGAAAACATGGACATGGAAGAGAAATCTATCTTTGAATTTCTAATGGAGATTGATAGAGAACATGGTTTGGAGAATGTTAACCTTCAAAAATTTATAAACTAAAGAGGATTGAAAATGGTCATTGATAGCATAAAAAAATATGATAATGGGACAATATTTTATATTTGGACCCTTTTCCTAATGTTGAATAATTTTCACGAGAATATATAATTTCTTGATTGTAAAAAAATCTCACCCTTTTTTGTACCTTTATCAATTTCCACTCAATAAATTATTCTATGAAATAAATGTGAATTTTTCATTCCGAAATAATTAATAGACCACGAGATCCATAAATAACATGATAGGTCATTCCATATGTCTTTAGTCAACATAAAATCAAAATGGCTAGAAAATGTTATCCAATATGCATAAATACTCATATGGTGGGACAATACATTAGTGTCAAAAACATCATCACATTTTTAACATAAAATTTCCATAAATGATTAATCTTATAACCCTTATGAATGATGAAAATCCAAAACATTAGAAATAAGGTCACTAAATCAGGTTAAAATTTATCCCCTATATATCAAAAATTTGATATTGGTTGTCGCATTCCAATCATGTGAATACCCTCATTGTACATTCATAATATATGGAACACATTGAGTATTAGCTTCCCTTAATAAAAATATCAACTTTCTATTAAATCAATTTTCTAAGTCTTTATCACCATGCACCACATCCTTTTCAATTCTTAATGATAGTATTATACTGAAAAAACGTTATATGTAATTATTAATATAATATAATCTTTTAATTCCAAAAAATATGCACATAAATAATAAAACTATTTTCTTAAACCATTACTCAGTCTTAATAATTTTATTCCTTAGTACTCCTTTCAAATAATATGAAATATGAATCATGTCTTAAGGTTCATCAACCTCAATTTAATCATGCATCTTACATTTAATGTAAATAAAACTTTTGTAATATTCCATACCTTTCACTTTAAATTTTTGTTTTTTTCATTAGTGGTATAACTAATACCGATACCACCTTCCTAATTATATTTATGATATTTACATTTAGGAAATTTATTTTCATAATGCCTATACTTTCTGAATCTAAAAAATTCAATGTTAACCCATTTCATTATTTTTACCACTATTGACCAAGACTAGAAATCATAGTGTGAGAAACAATTATCATATAAGAAAACCACATAATCATATAAAATTACTTATATGATTCTTAAATTATAACACCTACTTTGAAATCTATGACACAATTGGTTTACCATTAGAGACATCCCTAGACACATATCCATAAAAATATCCCTAGGGATCTCACTAATGTTTTATCATCATAGTTTCCAAAGGTTAAATAAATATTCCCTTTGATAAAAACTATAGCCACCCATACTTAACATACATGGATATTACATCATTTTAGATGAATATTTAGATCATTATAACAAATACATTCCGAAGGATCATAATATTTTAGTGTCTTTGGAATCCTGAAAACACAATCTTCTAACCTAGTGAATGATCATCAAAATATATCATGGAGATATTCCCCATTTTACTCATACATAAAATATTTCTTCATAACATTGGGAAAGGAAACATAAGAATTAAGAGAATGATCCATGAAAGACTAATAAAGGAATACGTCATGGAATATTTGGATAAAACAGTAATCATATAATATCCTATTTCAAGGATAACTAGCATGATCTTCATAACATGTTAGTCTTTTGATAATCACCCGTGTACCTATTTTGGGCTTGGTATGCCTTCCCATGTACCCTCTTGTTCCAAGCATGGGATGTCATCTAGTGCACCCTCTTGTTTCATTCTTGGTATTACCTCCCATTTAACCTCATGTTTCATTCTCTATATGACCTCCCATGTACCCTCTTGTTTTGGGATTAGGATTCCCTCTTGTTTTCGGAATGGGATTCCCCCTATGTACCCACTTGTTTCAGGTTTAGGATCCCCTCTTGTCTTGAGCAAGAGATTCCCACCTGTGTCCCCTATTTTTTTAGGTTGGGATTCTTTCACATGTACCCTTTGAGCTCATAAATGTTTTTATTATTACCCAATGAATTGGAGGGGGATATGGGTCCCACCTGTCACATAATTAAATAATACATGCATATTACACATGATGATAAAAAATTCATCTTATCATGACCTATAAAAATATATGGATTTTCAAAACATGAAATCATGACCCATGGAATTAAATTGAAATCCTAAAAGGTCCCTTATATTATTATATATGGAATGATATTTGTCTCATAATACTTTTATCAAATAATAACCCATGAAAATATGTGGGTTTCAAAAGCATATAACCTGTGGAAGCAAGAGACATGTCTCATAAATGTCATTCCATAAAAAACATTCATGAAATAATATGAATGATGTTATTGTATAATATCCCCTAGTAAGAATAAACTATAACAATGTTTTTCATCAAATATGGAGAATTATTTTGAAAGGTCACATGGAAAATATCATAAGAAAATAGCCATTCATTGAAAATACATTTTGTAAAACCATTTCAAAAATCTTTTTATTATAAAGATATAATATCAATTTCACTAAAAAAATTTCTTGAAAAAAATATCTTTTCAGTTTAAAAAACACTTATTAAAATATAAATCATTTTGAAGACCTTTTTATTTTTAAAATATCATTGAAAACTTATAAATGTTGATTGATAATATTATGTAAAACTTTTTCTTTTAAAACACCTAAAAACTCATAAATAAATAATGAAAATATTTTGAAAACATTTTTGATACTTGTTTCATTGAAAATACTTTGAAATTGTAAAATAATTCTTGAAATCATTTTGAAAACCCTTGTCTTTGAAAATAACCTTTTGATAACATATAAAAAAATATTTGTAAATCATTTAAAGAAATTTATAAAAATAAAATATTTTTTAAAACATTTTACTTTTAAAACCAAATTAATATAAAAAATCTCTCTTATATTAGGAAAACAATTTATTTAAAAATAACCTTCTAAACATAAAAATTAATGATCAAGGGAATTAGGTTCATAATGGTGGGTAAGACCATACATGCCCAACAATCCCTTTTCACCTTAAAATGTTTTAAAATGTGTATTGATCAGAGCATGATAAAAATATTACATTTTATTTTTAATGTAAAACATGGGAAAAATTCCCTTTGAACATCATTGGATAATATTAATTCTTTTTTTAATACATTTTTAGAAAATAAAATTTTGAAATAACAAATATTTCTGACAAAAAAGAGAAAAGAATTCATATTTTAATAATTTATATTATTAATTATATTAGGTACCCAAGAGTTTAACAGTTGTAAAATTACTTGGTTATACAATTAATATCCATAGGATAATAAACTTCATTCTATTTATTAGTATATGGATTATAATATTTCATCAATAGAAGAATAATCATAAATAATCTTGATAAATGATGAATATGTAGCAATTAACTCTTATAACATTGGTAACATAATGTCATGATAACCATATAATAATAAAATTAAATTAATCTTATAACATCATGAAAATACTAATAATCATGACATAAAATTTCAAAGGGAATTATATAGACATCATATAAAGATATAGGTTCATAACATGGAATGTATCTCAATGAAGGAAAATTGAGACAATACCATGTTAGTGATTTGGAACATTTGAAACCATTAACACCATGAATTAATGATCCTAAAATGGATATTTAAATATACAAAGAACTTATGTATAAGAATCGTATAATAAATCAATTTTTATTAAAAACACAACAACAACAAAATCGAGTAGTGAACATGGAATGCATCTCACAGATATAAAAATGAGATAAAAAACCCTTACCTTAACTATTGAATTTATTTTTACACCTTCAAACCTCTATATAAAAAATATAATTTTATTATAATTCCACAAAATAACCATAATCTTATATATAATACCTTATATGATTCACATATGACTTTATATTACCTATTTATCAACAATTCCCTGTTAAATAAATGTTTCAGGTAATATCCTCTTGTTTTCTGTAAACATTTTATCTTTTTATTCATGATAACCTAACTTATATTAGGGTTTAATTATATATATAATTTAAAAAATGATATAAATATCATTTATATAAATTATATAAGTATTTATAATTATTAATAAATGGTAGAAACAAGAGATGGAATACACTGTTTATGGAGACAGTATGTCATAATTACGCATAAAGAATGTTTCTATTTAATTATCATTTTAAAAGAATGAAAGTAAATGAAAGATATGTATATATAAAAATAATAGTTCCAGTAGAAATATTATTTAATATATATAATATACATTTACTAAACCCATCCATAATTCATTCCATGAAGAGTGTGAACGAATCACATCATTTTGAGGAGGCGATAATCCAAACATCCACAAACGATGTTATCATATGTACAAAAAAATGAAAGTATGAAGGTATGTATTATATAATTATTATAGAATCATAAATACATCATAAATATAATATACCATATAAAAAAATATTTTCCATCATAATGTTTTAGGATGAAAGGTGGTAAAAGAAAAACTAACAACATTATTTAGAGAGGCTGTAGTTCACCGTACAAACGAACGGTACGTTCATTTCATATTTGATGGAAGTGTTTATAGGTGTAGGTATAAAAAATAGAATAAAAACATCTTAGTATATTTATGATACTTAGATTACTGTGTAATAATGGAATAATTATATTTTAGGGGGTATATAATGAAAATAAAATAAAAGAGCTTGAGAAAGGATGTGACCTCTTCTCTAGGTAACTCCTTTTGGTTTTCACCAAAGGGATTCATTGGATGGATTTATTATATAATTTAGGCTTCAACGATGAAGTTAAGAAAATTTCCATGAGGTTTTGGTAGGGTTTTTTCGATCCAAAAAGTATTGAGAGGTGTGAATAAATGGGAGGGGTGAGTTCCTTTTTACAGTGGAGGAGGAGTGACATTCGTGTAAATTTTAGAAAAGGGAACTAAAAACATGTTTGTTCCATCTAAATTGGATCCAATAATGGTCCAAATTAAATAAAAGGTAGGATAGAGTAAAAATATGAACATAAAATGGATTTTATAGAAGTATCTAGGTTATTTTGGGGCTTATGTTTTAAGATTTAGTCTTTTGTCAGGTTAATTTTTATCAAGGGAGCTACCTATTCATTTCCCCCCTTATCCAACCCTAATTTTATTCTATCGTTCCCTCAAATAGTGATACTTCCTAAAGAACCATATATATTAAAGTGTTATCCTCAACTATCAATTTATACATATAAGATTAATGAAGCCTTGACTATCCTACATTTGAAGTTTCTTGCTAAGTTCAACTAGTATCATCCTTCAATGGACAGTTTTGATAGGTTTAATTTTTTTGGTATTGGGGTTTAAAAGAATTATAAATAGTGGGAATTCTTGATACTAGGAAAATTATGATTCAATTAACCATAATGGATGATCTGATCAAGGCTTGGTCAAGTCCTCCTCACAACTTCAAGGGTTTCCGATTCTATCATTATTGGTGGACACACAACATCCACATAAATGAGTGGCAATACCACAATAGTGATTTTGGATAGTTTTACACATATTTCTATACTGTTTCAAAATAATGTGATTATGGGAAATCTAGGGAATCTAATTTTTATATACATGTTCTTAGATCTTAGAAATCGATTATTTTTTCATCTAGTCTCTCCCCAAATCTATATGGAAGTAGATGTCCTGCATTTACCCATGGAGTATATTTGGATTGTTATAGGGAAAGAGTTATGATACAAAAATGATATGGTTTTGAATCACAGATTGACTTCTGATCTCATAAATGAATCTAGTTTACTCATTAACAACTTGTTAGAGTGGGATTATGAAACTTGATCAGTAGGAGATTGCAGACATAAGACGTAGTGGCAAGATTGTGGAGCCCGATGATGGTGAACGTTTGACGGGGAAGTTCTAGTTGGGTGTTTTTACCATCACATATATAAATATATTGGTTAAATGCATGAAACCAGAAATAAATCCTTTTTTGGATGATATTTTTAGTTGTTTGAGGAAGGATGTATGTTATCCCACGAATTCTATGCTAGGACCTTGAAAACTAGTGTACTGATGTCATTCATAAAGATGATGTTTTAGATTTTTCATCATATAAATCAGACCATGTAATGGAGACTCAATTGGATATCAAGGGGGATACAATGTCTCTCAAGGATGAATACAATGTGGAAGAATCACTTTTAGGTGGATGAACTAGAATATGTAGAGGTTAGGAGTCTAAAACTTTGTAGTTCATTATTGTGTTTATTACATCAAGGAATTATGCTCTATTAGGGATAAAGGGTCAGGTGAATGGGGTTGATATCTAATATGGTCTATCCTAATTATTTATTTTTCAGTTATTAAGATGGTTAACCAATTTGAAGGGCTAGAACAGGATGCAACAGCTCAGGAAGTTCAATCCAATGATGAGTTAGGAATCTTCAGAGATGAGTATAGTGGTGTGTCCTATTGTCAGTTCTCATGAGATGGTGCTGTTGATTTTCGCTGTAGTGGGTTTTTAGTTTGATAAAGAATAAGGATCAGATAGTAAATAGGAAACATCGAATGGAATATTAATACTTACCTCTACCAATGAAGACATGATCTATCAAGAGGTCGAAATCTAAGGTGATGGAAGAAGATAACAAAATTTTTGGAAATTTTGATACGTCAGAGGATAAAGTTCATGGGATAGTTTCACTTAAAAAATATTTAAATAATAATGTGGTGGGATAATGTCTTGGTTTTTGGGAAAACAACATTGTTTTTTATGTGTTCATTGAATTTATAGTGGATGAGGTTATCAAGATCAATTAAACATGAGAGGAATCAATATAAATGATTGGAATATTGATACATATCACCAATAATTGTGATAAGAGTCCATGGATTGACAAGAAATATTTTCTAATGACAATAGGATTCAATGAAGGGAATATAAACCAAAAGCACTACATAAAATCTTGAAAAAAACTGGAGTATCACTTCGAAGAACTTAAAAAGGATGACCGAGACACACATGTAACCACTCTTTACTGAAACTTATTTAGGGATCATTCTCCCATTATGATTAATCTATCCTTTAAAAATAATGTGGTTTCATTTAGTGTTGGATCTTGTTGAACATTATGGTTTCATAGTTTTACCATAAATGTGTTTTTATAATAAAAAACATAATTTTTAGTGTTTTTCACAATTCCTCAAAAAATATAACTTCTCAAAAAAACCAAAAAATCAACCAAATTGTTATTATATTATTCTTTCAAAAATGAATTTTATTTTTTCAAATAAAATTTTTAAGTGTCCAAATTATATTTAAATTAGGTTCTCCATTAAGAGGTGGTAAAATTAAGTTTTATAAAAATAACTCATTCTATTCATATAATGATATTTATTATTATATTATGCCTAGAAAATATATTGGATGAGTATAAAAAAATTTCTTGAATATATATTATATAATTTTTATTGAAAACATTCATCAATAGTGTGTTATTGAATTTTATTGAAATAAAATGGTTTTTTTGTACATTGAAAAATTGTTTTCTTAGAAAAATATTTTTTTATTATAAAATAGTTATTAATTTAATTTATAAATAATTGATAAATAAAGGATTAATTTTATGTAAATGTGTAATTCATAGTTTCATAATTTAGTAAATCTCATTCATATTTCCATTCTAACAGTTAGGTGTCAACTGTAATAATATTTTAATAATAATATTAATAGTACATAGTAGTTTGGTAAAACTAGGTCTTATGTGTCACAAAAGTTATCTAAGGAACTTGATATTGTATATAAAACTATAAATAAATAGGGTTTCTTGTATCAAAAGTCAATTTAAGTGTTATGTATAGTGAATACTTAACCTGGTGTTGCATATAATGAAATCCAATCGTAGTTTATTCATATAAAAAACCTATATTTAATGTTGTCTGAAATGAAAAATAACAAAAAATATTAAATTAATTCAAAATCAATATTCAACAAAATATTGGGGTGTTACAGTTCCTATGTTCCCCTAACATGATGCATGGGTTCTAGGGACATGATGTGTGTACACTTCTATGTTTGAGGTATATGTGGTTTAATTATCATGACCTTTGTGATCGTTGGAATTTTTAACAGTTGTGCTTTGTATTAGTACTATTTTAGTTTTTATATAGTAGTTCTTTTATAAATATAAGCAGTTTATAGAAATTATTCATTGAAACTATATTATAATCCTTATTTTATAAATGTGAAAAAGTGAAATGGTTTATTATACATTTAATATAAAACTCTATAATGGATTATCATGAATTCTTTTATCTAAACTAATAATATCGGGAGAATTGTAAAGGGACATCATATGGAACACCTAATAGGGATATTATTGATCCCTTTTATATTACACCTTACACATTCCCTCAAGATAGTTAGAAATTGTATTTTCTTTTGATGCAGAAAAATACAAAGAGGTATAGTGAGGTGGTGAGGTTTAAGTCAGTTGGGCATGGGTAGATGGTGTTAATGTGGTCAGATGTTTCCCACATATATCATGGAGTAATTGTCTATTATTTTACTTGTACTATCATATTTTTTGATGCATACCCTCTTATTTTTTATTGGGTTGTATTACTAGTATTATGTTTCTTTGTTTATGGAATATATTATTGTAGTTGATCCTTATTCTATTTATTTACACTATTTGTGTGTGTGTTTGTGTATGTGTGTGTGAGTGTATATATATATATATTCTATGTGTCTTTTCTCATTTTGGGAGAAATAATTCCTTCTAGTTTTTTTTTGTCTCTGTGCAAGTTGTCAGCCCATGGGGATTGAGAACAGCCTTCAGGTCAGTGGAGAATCAATTTGAGTACTAGTTTATAGGGAATCCTAGTTCATTTCATTTCAATATATATATTAAAAAAACATCTACCCACCATAAATCCATCATCAAAAAAGATATCTAAGATAATAGTACAAGAGAAGATAGTCCCAAGATGATTGAACCATGAAACTTACCCATAAACATTGATAATTCATAAGAGATCTAGCTCTTATCAAAGGGATGTTATGGATGCATAAAAAACCAGCCCCATTCCTGAAATTATCCAAGGATTAAATGTTATATGGAATTGGAATACCTATAAAAAATAATTATATCCCATATATACAAATCACCCTAAGAGGAAAGAGGTGGATCAATAGGAAACACAATGAACAAATGTTAATATATCACATACCTCAATTAATGATCAAAAAATCACTTGGATCTACTAAAGTCAATATTTATAGTATAATAAATTATCAAGGAAGGATAGATCAGTCTTAGTATATGATAGGTCATCCTATGGAATAAATAATAGGTAAAAATGGATCATAAATGGATATTAAAGTGGATTTCAGGTCATTAAATGTACACAAAAACATTTTTGTTGCATGGTTTGGAAAAACATGTTCCAATTATGTGAGGAATTATACCTATCATAGGGACACTAATGGTTTGGGAACATGGTTTTTCAAACAATATGGTAACCATGCTCTTGGACACTCAAGAGTGTCACATGTTTTGAAAAATTGTTTTCCTTAATCTTGCTTCACCCCAAGGTATTCTTCCTTGAGTGGAATAGTTTTAGTATTGTGATGTCAAACCATGATGTAACCACACAAACGATAAAATCCATATAAAAATATTTAAAACCCACCAGAAACACATGTAACTAATCCTAGTAAATTCATAGCTAAATAAAATGATTTATGGATGAAATTTATTATTAATTACCTTAAAAAACATGTGTCCATTACAACCTACCCATCTAAATACTTATCTTCCTCGAGGAGAGTCACTTGGAATCATGTTTGAGGAACTCAAGCCACTAATATCAAAATATGAATCCCATTCATATGAATCCTTCTTGGTTTCATGAATTCCACAATAGAATCCAAACTAGTGGTAATATATTCCTCCATAATAATTTCCCGATCAGGTCACAAATCTTTACTAGGAATTCCACATATGATGCATCAAGCTCCATTTCAACATACTTATATTTGAAGATATTCCTAAGATTAGACATGTACCTTTTAACCTATGAAACATGAAATAAATCATGCATACCTTTGTATAAATAATGAAGATCTAGATGGTACCTCACTATTCCAATCCACTTTATGATCTCTAATGGTCTAAGAAAATATAACACAAACTTCTATATATTTCCCTAAAATCATTGCCCTAACTATGAGTCACTCTTAAGAAAACATATCCTCCTATATAATTAACTAGAGGACTCCTTCATTGGTATACATAAGATATATTCATACTCTAAGATGTGATGAACCTCTTTTAGATTAGCCACTATCCCTCTGAGATCTCTAGAACCATACTAGTACCCAACACTATTGCCTCACTAGCCTCATGAAAACAAATCAATGATGGGTATGGGATAAATTAAAGAGCCTCATAAGGTTCCATATGAATCAAATAATTATAACAATTATTTTAGGAAAAAAACAAGTTTAGGTTACCATACCACACTACACAAATGTCTAGGACACAATTTTGAATCATATCCTCTATTATATGAATCATACACCTTGACTATCTGTCTGTTAGGGGATGTTACAAAAGGATCAGTCAAAGTTTAGTCTTTAAGTACTTATATAATCCCTACCAAAAAATCAATATAAAATTTGTCACTTTTAGATATGAATATCTAGTGAAATCCATGAAATCGACAATCTCATCACCATACAGATTTCTCATATCATCTATAGAGGGAGTCTCATATTTTTGTTGAAATGAGAAATTTTCATTAGATGATCAAAAATAACTTATACAATTTCATGACTCCATAGAGCCCTAGGTAACTCCATCAAAAATTCCATCATGACATCCTCCCACTTACTCATGAGAACAAGATGTTTTTAGAGTAAAACAATATGGATTTGGTGTTGACCCTTTATCCTTTATAAGGTAGATCATCCTAAAATAAATCCAACAATGGGACTCTTCATCCCTGGTCACAAATATTTTCACCTATTATCATGGTACATATTTATATCTCCAAGATGAGTCACCCTCATTGACGTATTGAAGTCTACCATCATATATTCATGGATGGAAGTAGGTATTATAATTCTCCCATGTATTAGGATCACATCATTACCCTCCAATGGCCACTTAGGTATCAGGTGCCACATTTTATCTATTCTTGTATCAAAATACACATTGAATTAGTTTCATAACTAGATTTCACCCATTCTACTAAAGACAATGTGATCACTAATAGGGAACATGCCAACAATATATTTCCTCAAAATAATCCATCCTCTAGTCGACCAAAAAGATCATCAGAAATTGTTATTCCTTCATAGACCATCCACAAATTTCATGATCTACCCATGTATTATAGATAAGATAATATTCAATAATATTATATTTGCCTACTACATAATCCATCTCAAAGTCATACATCTATAGGTACTATACCGGTGCCTCTAACTCTAATTTAGATCCTACTATGTGTAGTTATAGTAGACCTAGTTGTGGACTATGTGTAATAAAAACCTCTCACCATGGAGATAATGTCACCAACAATTTAGAACATGGACCATGCCTACCAGATCCAATTCATGGGTCGGATAGTTCCACTAACGATGTCTCAAGTTTAATGACCCATATGCAATGAATAGGTCTCTTTACATAATAAGTACCACCTAAAAAAATCCAAATACATCACAGAATACAACATATCCAACTCAAGTATCAAGAAGAATCAACACCATAACCATATTCATCCACCTATTCAGTTGAAGAAAAGTATCCTCACACTAACAAGACCAATGATACATCACCCCTTTATTCTTCTGAAAAGTCATGAGTGATGATAAATGAGAGAAGTAATAGATTAAACATTGATAGTACCCCACTAAACCTATATATATACCTAAATAAAACATGTTAATGGGGTGTTTCTATGATATCACCACCTTTAATTTCTCATGGTTCGCTAATATACTAGTCTTACAAACCCCGCGACCAAGTAATTTCACCTCTTAAATCGAATAGTGACACTTTGATAGCTTGAAAAAAATCTTATGTGCTTGAAATGTAAATAGAAATATTTTGATATATCTATCATACTAATTGGGGTTCAATGAGTAAACAAGTACATCATTAATGAACACCATGATGAATGTGTTAAGGTATGGGTGGATGATCTTAGTGATGATATCAATGAACACTTACAGTGAATTCCATAGTCCAAAATGGCAGGACCATGTACTTGTATGGATTATAACTACTCCTAAAAACCTTATTCAAAACATAATCCCCACAGCAGATCAAAGAGATCCTTGATCTTGGGAAAATGTTACCTATTCTTTACAGTCACCAGATTCAGCTTCCAATAATCTACATATATTCATAGACTACCATACTACTTCTTAGAAAACAAAATAGTTAAACCTTATAGTGAAATAAATTTCTTAATAATACCGTTTTTTTCAAATTCCCCAATATATAATTTTAGATCCTTAAACTTTTATAGTTTTATACAATAAGGGAGTATCAAAATGGCTAGTGCACTTGGAAAAAGTTCTATCTCAAATTCAACTTCTCTATCAATGGAAGTCCTATAAATTAATCTATAAAGACATCCTAATAGATATATATAAAATTAAGAAAATATAAGGGGGATACCCCTAATATTATGAAAACATATAATCCTAAAATATGCATCATAATCATACCAAGATGACTCATTTCTAGACACACTATACCTGCTCCCATCTAACACCCACCAGTCATCAATAACTTGTCACCATTGGGTGATCTAAAAGATACCCATATCCAATTGTATTCAATCTAGGATGTGAATATGCTCAAATAGTAAATTCCAAGAATTAATTTGTATATATGATGGTAAAGTAACTCAAAATATGGTCTATTTTCTCACCCACCAATATATCAAGGGAAAATAACTTAGAAGATAACCGGATTTGTATTTCAGGTCTGGTAATAATTTTTTGCAGATATAAATAAATGAAAATCACTAGCATTAGAAATTATAGTAGAAAACATAGAGGTGATCAAGAATATACCATTAATTATAAATGTTCCCTCACCACAAACCACTAGAGTCTAATACATTACATATACTCATCTAGCCTCTCCTCCATGACCTTGAACCTGAGGTACATGACTTATTCGAGTCATCATCACTTGAGCATACAATGTAGGCCCTTGGTTAGATCCATATTTCCCTAAACATGTCTACCTTGATCCCCAATTAAATATTGACCTGGAGGCTCTAGTGAAAACCTATTTGAGATTCCCCATCTTTCCATATAGGTGATATTTACTCAAAGGTTCCCTGAATAACTTGGAATAATATCTGACCTTCACACAATTGAAGAACTATGAAACTTCTCTTGAGAGGGATAAAGAAAACATTCTATTATCTAGATATCAACAACCACTCAAGTGTGAAAAATCTACATTTTATTTCCTAGAACTAAATGTATTACTCCAAATTACACTAAAGCTTGAGAAAACACCTACTAACTTTACTTGATATTCCTCAGGAGTCTCCACTAGGTTTAATATTGCATCGATGATATAAATACAGTTCTCATCACCCTAAGGTCATTTTGTACTCAATAAGGATGAATGATACTAGAGATATATGTCCTTAGAATAAAAAAACATATTGCTAGAAGGTCAACTACCTCGAATGAGAACTATGAAGAAGACACCTTGCTAAATTCTTCCTTCCTCCTGAACTATAGGGGTGTGTTTGGGAGCATTCTCAATTACATTCTCTTATATGACTGGTGGTATAACCCAAATATCTTCCTTTTTGGGGGTGGTCTTTTATACTCCCCCAAGTATTATAGTCGAGCATTTACAAGGAGAACTATTTCTAAAAACATGAATGAAATATTTAGAACATTATATTATGTTGAAAAAGATCCTAATAAGTCTATGTCATGATTAAATATTCTATTAGGAGTCTAACCATATGATAAGGTATATCTCTCATAGAACTGTCCAAGGTTCTCCTTCAATCCAATGTAATCACAATCATATATATACAAAAATAACAACATTGTAAAGTTCAAAAAAATAATGCTAGCATAGATATATAACAATAACAAAGAAGATACATATATCACTCAACAGAGAATACATATTTATCTTAAAAAAATATCACAAATCAAGGAAAAAAATTAATGAACTAGTATACAACCTATATAATGTAAATATATGGAATGTGATCCTAGATTCCTACACATGATGCTTTGATGCACCATAATCCCATAAAAAATAAAAAAAATACCATTACTGTTAACCTAGAGGTCTGTTACATGTGTGGATAGGCACATGGAAAATCCCCTAATTGAGTCCCATAAAACCTATCTTCTTTCTTCAACATCCTAGGTTAGGTAAATGAAATGAAGAAAAATAAGCTCTAACAAAATTTTGTAACACCCTGACCTAAAACAACATGTCTGATATAGAGAGCCATAAGATCTCATACACACCTCCTCATGCACAATAGGTTTTTGACTAGCAGGGAACGTCCAAATGCCATAAATGATAACAATATACCCTTTATAATCATTTCCATACATAATAAACATAAATAAATAAAATCTAGATTATAAATGTGGAAGATAATTAGTCGTAATTTAATAAAAAAATGACATCGATTTCATACATGTATAAAAAACAGGCTCCCAAATTGGAAAGCCTAGCCATATGATATATAGTGAATGTAAATAAATAAAGTAACACAGTCTAATCCTTTAGAGTACAAACCATTAGTGCTACCACCTCTATTCTCTGGAGATCAACCATCTTCTACCAACCCCTTTCACTTTCTTTGATCCCTATACATGAAATATTTAATCACATCGAGTTACCCATGTATAGTGTTTATAATAAATCCCGGTAGGACAACAATAATGTTTCCTTAACAAGTTTACATAGGTATAAAAATTGTATTCCAGAGTGACAATAAATATGAATTAAATCATATTCTATCTTATTTTTATCACTAATGTGTTAACTAAGAACCCAAATACCTTTGCTATACCTACTCTGGATCCATGCTAGAATAAAAAATAAGATGTTAGAAGTTATCAAGAACTATCCATAAGGTTGGTGAACAAGTTACCTATCACCCTTTATGCATCGAGTATAAATTTTACACAACATAATCAATCAATTTAGTGGACTTGTTACTTTATATCCTCAAGGAATAAAGTGGACATGTTTCTCAGAATCCTTTAGCCATTGAGGGGATATGTTAACCAAAATCTAGAAGGAATTGAGTGAAGATATAACTCAACACACATAATTCACTGGGTGAACATGATAAAAATCATCTACTAGTAATTAAGTAAAAATTACACTCTGAATATATTTGGAATTAACATACACCTACACTATGTTTAGGACCATTTAAATCATTATTTTGTGTTAAGAGAACTCCCCTATGTGGAATAATAATATCACAGTGTTCAATCAATTTTGAGTAACAAGGAAATATCTCTAAAGTAATTATAAATACATAAAGAAAGGTAGAAAATATAAAGGTAAAGATTATAATGGTATCATGAGAATAAGTATGAGGAGACATAAATATGTGGTCAAAATTTGAAATGGATACATGCTACATTAGCATAATGATGGTATCAAGCATCATAAATGGGTATCACCTGCTTCACCCACCCACCAACATGTGATAATTATCAAGTAAGGTGAAACAAGTTATTATATATAAGTATTAAATCAAGGAATAAAGAGTGTAAAAGATCCCCATATGGTAAAGAAGTTAGTAACTTAAAATCATTGAAAAATTACTATAATAATTATCAAAGGATCAATACCCAAATCACATTTTATTCTAAGAGGAAACTAGCTCACATTTCAAGGATTAACATATCACATTTTGGTATATGAAGAAGATGTTTAGAAAAGAGACCCAAAGAGATTCCATGTTAATAAAGGAAGTTATTGAATTACATAACTCACATATTTCATCAAAAAAAATAGTTATGAGATATGTCAAAGAATAGGATTCTGATTTACCATATCCATTATCAATTAATGAACAAATCAAGAATTACTCATTAATTATAGAATAAAACACAAAGTCTTGTTAAAAAAACTAGATCCATCATCAATATATCATTGTAACAGAGATTAAATATGAGATTCAATAATAATATAATACCAAGATGATAGATCTATAAAACATACTAAGAAATGTCTACCATTCATGAGAGATCAGCTCTAGTCAAAGGGATGTCATTAACATGTCAGAAACCTCCCCTATTCTAGAAATGATTCAAGGGTTCAACATTATATGGAATCATAATACATAGATCAGTCAATAACATTCCATATCCATGAATCATCCAAAGATTAATTTCGTATATCTAGAAGAAACCAAAATAAGATGGGTTTTTGGGATCACATACCTCAATCCATAGTTGTCATCTAACTTATATTCACAAGAATCATGCTTTGGGGGAGAGTAAATCCTCAATAAATGCTAATTGTTTCTTAGAAATTGAGATTTATTTATGTATAATAAATAATAGGTCACAATGGACCATAAATTACTATTAATGTGGATTTTTAGATCATTAAATTTACACACACATGGTTTGGTTGCACGATTAGGAAAATCCTGTGCCATTTATGTAAGGAATTTTACCTCTTTTGGGAATCAATATGGTTTGGGTGAATTTTTTTTTCCAGACCATGTGTGAAACATGTTATTGGTGAGTTCATAGTATCATATGGGTTTTCAGGCATGGCTACATAGTTTGATAAACCATGTGCTACCCTAGATACATCTGAATCAAGAATCACAATTTCAGCATAGTTTGGTCAAACCATGCTCTAACTATACACCCTATAAAAGGCCTACAAACTCTAGGAAACTTTCCATAAAATCATAAAACTCAGCTCAATCAATTCATAACTCAAAAAATATGACTAAAGGTTGTAGTTAACATGTAGTATAAAAGAAAAATAAAAGGTCGATAGGTGTAGACTGAATCAATGAAATTGGATTTGGATGAATTATTTCTTAATTTAAAGTAACACTATACAGTTATAACTTTAATTTAAATTATATAATTCATTTGAACTTTATTAAAATGAGAAATTAGGATCAAAAATAAAATTTCTTAATATTTTTAAACCTTAATATGTGTTTGTGAAAAAAATACATTAATAAATAGTTATATTGATTTGAATTCCAATTTTACAAACTATTCTTCCACACTTTGAGTATCAAAAATAAATTAGCGGGGTTCCTGTTAGTCAAAATTATCAATTTTGTATTTTCTCTATTCATCCAATAATTTCAATGAATAATTTATATCTTTCAAAAAATAAATGTGAGTAACCTATTGATTATTGATATGAATGAATGGAATATAAATATTGAACTCAAATGAGGATGGGGAAAAATATATATATAAATTCTATTTATGAAATATAAATAAGTTTCAAATTGGTAAATAAATTAGTATCTTGATTAAAATGAAATTTAAAGGGGGATTCCATGTCAATATTGATATTTACATAAATCCCTAAAAATTAAAAATTCATTAAACATTACTTGAACAAGGTATTAAAGGGATTTAAAGTGAACAATATTATTGAGAGAAATCCTATAATGTACCTAAACATGAAATCCTAGAACCGATGATAAAAACATAATCTTTATATTTCAATATTTGAAATTGATAAATCTGGACCAATTTTTTATATCCAAAATCTAAAAAAAACAAAGATATTTGATCATTTACATACCCAAATAAATTTTTGGGTTATAGTTTTATATAATAAAGATAAACTCTTACATACCAACACCCATGCCTTCAAGTGATATTTTTTCCCTCTATAACTGGTTTTATAATTCCACATTAATTTTTAAATTTCTCCTATAAAATTCATCACACATTAAAAATTTCTAGATATAATTCATTTATCTTTATTAATCAAAACCATGGGATATGAAAAAAAATAAGTTTTAGCTCAAACACTCAGTAATTGTAAAAATAAGCATTAATATTTTAACGTCATTAGTGAGAATAAGATGAGATTAAGGGTCTGATGACATAATAAATGTCTATGTGAATAACATAAGTTACTTAATACCCATAAAACATGGATCATAAATCATTTATAATTGAAAAAAGATTTAACATAAGGTATTATTCATATCATTCAATAGAAATGAGCCATGTAAAACCAACCCTTGAGCAAAGGATCCATTAAAACTCATATAAATAATTGAAAAACTCTGTAGTTATCTTGGAATATCAAATATTTATCATGAAATTACCAAACCATATAATTACCATATCTATTATATGCAACCTATAAATAGTAAAAATCATCATCTCTTAGGATTAACTTCTATCTAGTTAACTCTATCTCATTACCCAATGCATTGGAGGGGTATAATGGACCCACCCATCATTATTTTATAACAAATCCACCCATCTATGGTTTATAACAGAAACCCTCACACTTGGTTTATAACGAAAGATCCCATCTATTGTTTATAACAGAACCAACCACCCTGGGTTTATCACAAAACCACCCATATATCATTCATTTATATGTATATTTTCCATTGAATAAATAATGCAATTATAATATTTTACTTTTAAATATAATAATAACCATTGTTCTTTTATAACTTGTTTTACCCATGGAAAAGAAATTGGTTCCCTGATAATCTCGTTAAAATAATCATAATCCACCAAGAGAAAGAATAAGAATGGTAGGAATAGAACATATTCCAAGTTTATTATAATTAACAAAAAGGATTTTTAAATTTTTGAATAAAAATGAGAATAATATATCATTAAAAATATTTTTGAGAAAAATAAGATTTTCACATTGAAATCAGTTTTAAAATACAACAATATAAATAATATTAGGAGATAATTTTATTTTAAAATTACCTTGGAAAATTTCAAATAAATCCTCAAAAAATAAATACTCATGATGTAAAAAATGTGGTTAATTACTATAAGATAAAATAAAAAATCTCCTTGACACTTTGTTAGAGAATGAAAACATTTTTCGTACAAACAATATTAAAAAGGATTCCTTTTTAGTTTTTTTTAAATAAATTCAAAGAAAGATGAATATAAACTTATGAAATCATTTAATTGTGAAGAAAAAAAATACCAAAATAATTTTTAGAAAAAAATTATAATAAATAAAATGATTCATAATATAAAATAATATATAAGAATGATATCACTTAAAAAACACTTTTTTAATGTTTTTTAATCAGAAAGAGACGAAATAAAAATTACACATGTAAAAACTGTTCATAAAAAAATTAGAAGAAAATAGACTTATTATAATAATAAAATATCATATTTATCCTCCCAAAGGATCTTTGAACATATATAATCGTAAAATAAGATGAGATCCTATCATGAAAATCCTTACCATTTTGGTAACTTTTGAATCTTATTACCATGAAAAAAGGACTTAAAATGAAATATTAATTAACATGAATATATTTAAACCCATTATATAACATTTCATTGAGAATAATATACACCTCATTAATTAATAAAGGTTCATAACATTTTAATATTTCTAAAAGAATTAAAATTTGAGTTGAATAACCATTACATAGATCAGATCATTGAATTTAGAATTAATCACTAGAGAGATTATATGACTCAAATGTAAATGTAAATGTAAAATAAAAAATTGAAATAAAACATACATTAACCAAATATCCTTTTAAACACAATATTATAATAATATAATCAATGAATAAGTGATATAAGAAAATAAAAGGAAATTCAGTTAATAAAACCCTTACTACGAGCCCTGACTCTGTACATAAATTCTTTAAATACATTATATTAAAATTATATTAATTATTTTATTTATTAATAAAATATTATAGGTTCATCAACTTATATTTAAACCATTTAATTAATTAATTTCAATTACATATTATATAACTTATTTTGTTATGTCCACATCATGTTTTTTGAGGATGTCCATTAAATAGTTGATAAATGAATTTGGTATGTTGACAATGGTCATAGAGGAAATTGTTAAATCATATATATAATAATAATAATGAAATTATTATAATTTTTGATTCAGTAAATATATTTTATAATCGACAATGAAATAAGTACATGAAAAATTAATTATATCCCATCATAGAGGTGGAATTCTGTACGTACGAACAAACACCGTTATCATTTTCCATCAAATAAAAGGTAAAACAAATAGATGATATATTATATTCACATAATTATAATTATACCATTAATATATATATATATATACATTAAATACATTATTTGGACTAGTTTAGTTTATGTTTTCACCCTTATCTATTAGTTTTAACCACCGTAATACCTTTGATGATTATCACGATATTAAAGTTTGTTACTATTTAGGGGTCAAAAAGTTAATATATAAGGAGAAGTTAAACATAATTTAAAAATGGTTAAAATTGAAAACTATATACCATTAACTTTTCTTAGGATAATTTTTTTATAAATTTCAAATCATTAAATAAAATATTGTTCAACATTATATACCATTTTAGTCATTTTTTAGACTATTCACATAATTTGACATTAATGGAATCAAGATAGTGATTGAATTAGAATATAAAATTTTAACCCATAAATAATATAATATATTTATCTATATTTTTGGGAAACTATAACTCACCCGAAAATATCACTTTTTTAGTTTTTAATATCATTTACTTGATTTTTCCACAGCTTTCACAAACAATATGTTAGAGTAGTGTAAATTTTTAAGGTGATTATTTCATCACTAAACTCTATAAATAAAATAAAATAACAAGAAAATAAATTCATATTAAAAAAAACATTTATAATCATCCATATTTTGGTTTTACCCCTATTAAGAAATATTATAAATATTAAAAGCAAGAGAATGATATTTTTGACTCTAACCTTTTATATAAAATTATATAAATGTTATCATCAACGTAAAGTGGAATTAATTTGAAATAATTTAAAATTTTATATGATTCCGGTAAAAAAATTTAAAATAAAGTTAATACCACATTTAACAATATTTTTAGTCAATGTCCCATATTTTTAACCATGTTTTACCCATTTTACATTTTCTGATGTGACAAATATTTACGATGGTAATTATTAACATTGATGAAAAATAAAAGGGAAATATTTAAAAACAATTGACATCTTGATTCAAAAAAATTGAATCCATGTTTCAAGATGCAATTTCTAGAAGTGTAAGAAATCAATTTTAATATTAATATATAAAACACAACAAAAACATGTTTTTGGAAAATGTGTTTTTAAGCCAAAAAATGAGTACAAAACATAATCGAGTATAATACTAATTAAAATATAATTAATTATATTTTATATAATTATATGATAATTATATTACATTAAAATAAAATAGAACTTTGAAATTATTTTATTTATTGAAAACAAATGATAATTTTCCAAAAAAATCAATATTTTCCACTATTAAATGAAATAATTAATTTTATAGAAAAGTCCCAAAATATCATCCAAATATAATTTTGATAGGATGATTTAAAAAATTATATCATTTCCTCAAATAATGTTTATAAAAGTTAAAGAAATTAATTATAATATTTTCTCCAATAAACAAAAAACATTTATTAAGAAAACATATTTTGGAAGAATAGAATCACTTTACTAAAAAATGAGTAATTATTTCCTAATAAATAATCATTTTTTGTAGGAAAATTATATATATATTTAATAATTAGGTTTTTCCTATTTATATCTACCAATTTAAAGTTAAGGTTAAATCAGTCATATTGAAATAATAATATTTTTTTGTTTGTTGCTAACTCATTGTAGATTGTCATGTTTTCTATCAGATATAGTATTGTTTTTGAAAATAATAGTGTATTAAATTCTCCCCTTTGAAAAATTTAATCCTGAAAATTTTATATTAATCTTAGAAATAAAGGTTTTAACATTTAGAAGTATAGTTTTTGGAAACAAACATTTTAAAAAGGGTTAATAAAATTTAATTTTTAAAAGAGGGTAATGGAAATATGACAGTCATCTAGAATAAAAAAAATTGGGTTATCAGGTAAAGATAACATTGTAAGAAAATGAAAATATAGACATCGGGAAAAAATGTAATATCCAAATAATCATGGACAGTGACAGAGAACATTGATCACAAGAAAGTGAATAATCATTATAAAGACAATAACTATAGAATAATTAACTAAAAAACTATAAAAAGGCTTGAAATTCATCAGTAATTAATGAAATATGATAACATTTTTTTAATTATCATTTTCCTAGTGTGGAATAATTTTTATACCATCTAGACTAATAAAATAAGGAAATTCAGTTACTTGATTTTCTTTTATTTATTTTGAACAATTTAATTCTGTGGTTCTGATTTGATCAACTTCCACCTCTATGACATATCTTATTACAATAATTAAATATTCAAGATTATTTTTTCATGCTTGATGTACTAAAATCAAATTCAAATAGATAACATAATCTAGAAAATAATAACAAGTTAATTCAACAATATTTAGATTTTAATAAAAAAATGTTTATCACAAGGTATGATAATGAAAAAATGAATAAACATTTATATGAATAAATAATAGACTAATATATAAAACTCAACAATAAAACCATGTTTTAATCATAGATAATTCCCTAAATAAATAACCCTACATGCCAAATAACCACAATAACCTCAACATTAAATAATATTTTAACATTATATGTTATTCCATAACATTCAACTTAAATACCTAAAAATGTATAATCATTCTCCTAAAATAATCCTTCATTTTATACTTAAGGGTCACATATACCTAAACCCAATAAAAAGGATCCAAGACATATCATTAATCACTTAAAAATACCATCATTTTGGACCTATAAAAGGGGTTTCAGTGCCTTTGAACTTATGATAAGACATAAAATTATAAACCCATGATGAAGTATATAACACTTAAGTTAACCTCAAATAAAATAATCCTAATATCTATAATTATCCAAACCCTAATATGATACAACCTATAATATCCCACAATACACACACTCGAATCCTTTGATAAAAACATAAACATAAATTGTTTTCCTTGATATTGAAATAGAAGATCCAAATTTTATCCATTCAAAAAATAAAACATAAAAAATAAATATTTGATCACTTATATACCCAAATACCTTTCATTTTCAGATTTTAGAGAATTATTACAAACTCTTACATAATAACACTCATGTCTTAAAGTGAACATTTTTTCAATAATACCCATCTTTTCTTATTCTACATTATGCCTTTAAAATCAACCATAAATTTTTTTATGCATGTAACCTTTCTAGAAATAATTCAATGAACTTATTGTTCATAACTTGGGGAAATGGATAATAAAATAAGGTTGATCTCATATTATCGATAAGGATATGCATAAACAATAATAATTAAATTTCATAAAGGACTAAAATATGAGAATAAAAGAAATATGAAAAAATGGAAGTGCGTCCACATCACATAAGATAATTAATACCCATAAAACATGGATCATAAATCATGAGACATAGAATAAATATTTAACATAATTCAAGACTGATGTAAATAAACAATCTTTATACATGTGAAAAAATCATTCTGAATGTGATCTATTAGAAATAATATAATGTATTAGAAAACAATTTAGGTATCTAGGAACATTACACATTCTTCATTACCTATCAAAATAATTCTAATATCTCTTAGGGGTAACCTATAATTGGTAAAAATCAGTTTCAAATTGATGAAACACCCATCCATTTAAATCTATCTAATTATACAATGCCTGAAAGGGCTATAATAGACCCGCTCATTCTTGGTTTATAACATAACAAATCGTCCTTGGATTATAATAGAACCACCCATCCTTTCCTTATAATAGGACCACCAATCCGTGGTTTATAATAGAACCACCTATCATTGGTTTCTAATGGAACCACTCATCCTTTTCATAAAATAGAACCACCTATTAATATTATAGATGTTGGTCCATGAACTATAGATTGATTGAAATTTTTATAAGATTTCCCTTTTCAACATAAAAACAAATAATGTTCTTTCATTGATTGATTTACCCATTGAAAAGATACGAGTTCCAAACATATCTCTTGGAAACAACCATAATCTATCCAAAGAAAGAATAAAGATGGTATCATTAAAATATATCCCTAGTAGAGTATAAGTAGCAGAATTTTTTTTTCATTGATGAATTTAAATACTGTTACAATATCATTAATAATATTATTGATGAAAATAACCTTTCCAATTCTAAAATTACTTTTAAAAACGAAAAAATTCCATAATATTAGAAAAAATATTTTTTTTCAAATTAAACATGGAAAATTTCATAGGATGGATCAAGGAAAAATATTCATAATGAAATAAAATTATAGTTAATCTATATATGATAAGAAGAAACATTTCTTCCAGACTTTAGTACTGAAATTCAAAACATATCTTATAAAAAATGATAAAAAAATGTTCCTTTTTATATTTCTTTTAAAAAATTAAAATAAACATTAAACTAAGAATAATAAATCATTTAAGCATAAAGAATAATATTATTGAAATCATTTTAGAAAATATGGATATGGAAGGAAATAATTCATTATGTAAGAGAATATACAATATTGGTATTAGTTATTAATAAATTTATTGATGTTTATTTTATAATTGTGGGGGGAAATTGAAATTAAACATATAAACAACATTAATAATACAAGGAGAATAAAATAGATTTTTTTATAGAAAATAATGGTATATGATTGCTTCTCGAAGAACGCTGAACATAGAAAAGTTTGAAGTAAGATGATATTATAACATGAAAATGATTATTGTTTTTTTGATTTTTGAATCTTAATACCATGAAATAAAGAAATTCAAATGAAACATTATATAACGTGAATATAAGGATATCTATGATATAACTTGTAATGGGTCCTCATAAACTCCTCATACAAGAATATAGGTTCATAACACAAACATATGTCCCAAATATGAAAAATTTATCATGAATAACCATTAAAAATATCCTATCATTGAATTGATAATAAATAAAAGGTTATATTATGTGTAAAAAAATGTAAATCTACAAAAAAAAGTGGAAATATAAAACTATTTAAAAAATGTAATTTCACACATGAAATTTGAATACTATAGTCAATGAAGAGTGTTATAACCCAAGGAATGAAAATTGAGTTAAACAAATCCCTAACCTTGATTCCTAGCTCACAAAGTACATTATTTAACTCAAATATAATAAATTTATATTAATTATATACATTTTTAAGAACATTATTTAGGTGTATTATCTTATCATTAAACCATTTAATTCATTTATTTATTGACATATTTAATTACTTAATCAATTAAGTGCACGTATTGTGTTTTGAGGATGTTCAGTTCATAGTTTCAAAATGACTATGTTATGTTCACAATGTTCAAAGTGATAGTTTTACACCATATATAGAATTATAATCATTGAATAATTATCATTTTTATTCATTAATTTTTTATAATAATCCATGAATGGTGTACATGAAAAATGAATCAAATCGCTACATGAAGGTGGTAGTCCTCGCGTATGCAAAAACAACTTTATCATTTTCAAAAATATGGGATGTTAAGAAAATAAATGATATATTATCTTAAAATAATAATAATAATTTCATGAATATAATATATATTCATTAAATCCATCATTATGAACATCCAGCCTTCATGGATGTCGTAATCCAAATGTACACCCAAGCGATGTTTTTCATTTTCCATAGGATGGAAAAGTATATAAAAATTTAGTATATCATAAAAATAATAAATTTTAAGTATATGTAATTGAAATATGTTATTATTTAATCTTGGTTAAATAATTTTTTAAGAATTCAGAATAAGAAATAAATATGAAATAGGTCGGTTATGCCTTATACCTTTTTTTCATAAAAAACCTTTTGGCTTACACCTTATGCCTTTTTGGATTTATCATTTAGTGTGAATATGTTATATACGATATGGATAGTGATGGTAGGGATAATATTTTACATATATTTTGTGAACTAGATTTTCAAATGGTGTGGGGAGGATAGAAGAGTAGGTTCTCTTTTATAAGTGAGGGGGGGGGGGGGGTACTATTTAAATTATTTAAAATATTAAATTAGATTAAATTAATATTCATGTAAATGGTTCTAAAAATAGATATATTTTGAATACAAGAATATTTTTAGTCCAAATAATATCATAAAATTATTTTTTAGAAGTTTAGGTGACATTTTAACCCTTATCTCTTAGTTTAAACCACTTGTTAAAACTTTTTAGGATTATTGTGATTTAAAATTTTATTACTCTTTAGGGGTCAATAAGGTTACTATAAATGGAAAAGTGACCCATTAGTGTATCATGGTTGATATTACTGACCATGTACCATTAATTTGGAAGAAGAATATATTTTTTGAATTTGAATTCGTTTAATAAAATATTATTTAACATAATATACCATTTTAACATTTTTCTAAAACATTAACATGCTTGACTTTAATATAATCAAGATAGTAATTAAATTTTAATAAAAACTTTTAAAATATAATTAATGGGTTATATTTATAAAAAATATATTTAATTCTCTAAATCTCCCATGTATTGCAATTTTAGTGTTTTTTAAATTATATACTTGATTTTCCACCACTTGCACTATCACTATATTATTGTTGTGTGAACATTTAAGGTAATTATTTAATCACAGAAATTATAAAGAAATTAATATGATAAAAAATTTAATTCTTTTTTAAAATAAAAATTTATAAATAAACATAATTTTTTTATCTCTATCATAGAATATTATAGATATTGAAATATAGAGAATGGAATTTCGGATTTTTCCATTATATAGAATTATATAAATGTTATAAACAAAAGAAAGTAGAAATTAATTGCCACAGTTTTTATTATTTAATTTCCATGGTATAAAAATATATAATTTAAAATAAATACAAGATTTAAGGATATTTTTAGGCCTTATCCAATAGTTTCAACCCTATTTTACCCATTTTACCTTTACTGAGGTGGAAAATATTTAATATAGTTACAATTAATAATGAAAAAAATAAAAGTGACCAATTAACATAATCTTATCCTCCTGACTAAATATTTCGATAAAATTTTTCACTTTTCAATTTTTATAAGTTGTAGAAATCAATTTTAATAAACATTTGTAGAACCCAAGGAGAAAGAGTCTTTAGAAAAAATGCATTTTAAGCCTTAGAATGAAATTATACCATAATAAAGTATAATACCAATAAAAATATAATTATTTATAATATATAAAATTAAATGAGACAAATGTTTATTTAATAAAAAATATTAATTTTATATCACTTTATTTAATGAAAATAAATGGCAGTTTTACAAAAATGAGTCTCTTTCACTATTCACTAAAAAATCAATCTTTTTCATAAAAATATGAAAATAATGTAATTAAATAATATTGATATGATGATCTAAAATATAATATTATTTTTTCAAATAATATTTCAAAAATTGGTATAAATAAATTCTAATTAGTGCTCACAAAAAGCAATAGAAATCATTTTTTTAAGAAATATATTTTGATGAATAAAATCACTTTATAAAAAAATGAGTGCTTATTTTCTATGTATTAATAAATATATTTTTATTGTGTATGAAAATATTATATATATTTCATAGTTTTTATGCCTATTAATATATTCCAATTCAATAACTGGGTTATATTATTAATATTTAAATAATAATATATCATGGTTTTTTGTAAGCTTGGTGTTTTATGTCTTGTACATTATCAAACATAGTATTATTTTCTAAAATCTAGCGGAATTAAAAAAAACCCTGAACACATGGAAAAAATTAACAGTGAGAGGGATAAATCGATAATTTTTCTTATATATATATATATAATTTAGTATATTTAATATATATTTTATATTAGAAAAATATAATTAAATATATTCCAGTTTTATTAAGTTGAAAATTACGTTAATGTGAAAATTCCCTAAAATATTAATTTTTGAGATATTATTATTATTTTAGATTTAATTGATAATGTCCATTCTATTAAAAATCTTTGTTTTATATTATTTTTAGAATAAATTATAACTCTATGGCTTGTGTGTGATTGAAATAGAAAATCCAAAGCTATGTAAGGAGATCCTCAGTGATAAAACTCACATGTGATTAAAATCATCCTTGCATCAACATCTATCGGTATGAAGGCACCTACATATGAGTAATCTATACCCCATAACTAGTATATCAGAATAACTAGTGTTCCCCAAGATATTTATCAGAATTAATATGGTGAAAAGGGTCCATATCGAATTCAATAAATTATAGCATGGGATATTTAAGAATAATCCGAGGCTATTAAAGATTACACCTCCACATCTAAATGTTGTGAAAGAATCAAAAAATCACTCATGTGTGATTAAATTGAAGACTAAATATTTTTAGTTAGGTAAAATTTTGTAATAGTTTATTGTAAGACCAATAATATAAAATATAATCTCTAGGAGACTCATTTATTCACAAAATAATAAATATCCAGACACTAGGAAGAGATGTAAGATCTATCTATGCACAAACTACATTATGTATTCTCTTTCTCAGTCTTCCTCCTTAGTAATCAAACTAATTCCATCTAAAACATACTTAAAATTCCATGAAACAGTTGATCCCGTATCAAAATCACATAACATATCAACACATGATCAATTCTCAACTCAATGTTTCTTCAAGACCCCTTTGAGTTCTCCTAATATTCAGAACACGTCTTTCATTTTTTGATTTCAAGAAGTATACAAGGATTAGAGGTGTACATGACATATATAATAAATTATATCATGTTCAGTTTTAATGGAATCCTCATGTATGCAATCAAATATGATTCCTTTTGTCTTTTTTACTATATAATCAGGGGAACAAGTGCTCAAGACTGAGTTATGATTAGATGGGAGAATAATCAAGAATATTTATATTGAATAATATCCTCATAATTTCCCTATAATAGAACTCATGCATATGAGGATAGACTATGTTTCCTATAAATTCCCACCATACCCTATTTTGTAAGTTATTTTTATCATACTTTATATAGTGTAATTTTTTAATATAATTCATTTTCGAAAATTTTATTATAGTATTTTATTCTTCTTAATTTCTTTTTTATCTCTTTATCTCATGCCTCTCAAAGTCCATGGTTACAGACAACTAACCTGAGGGTTAATCCTTGAGGGTGGCAGGGAATTCCTAAGTCAATTCTCTTCATTTATTTAATTCATAATTTCTATTCATGGTGAGGTTATAAGGGCATTGAATGTATATTTGATGGTTGTTAGTTTTCAATCCACTCTCTCGGGCTCATTTACCTAATCATCATCTCATTTATCCCTAATTCCCATAAATTTGATAAAGTATTTTGTAACTAGTAGGTTGAATCGATGAATGGATATGAGATAATTTAAAGAATATTGGAGATGATATTATCTCAGTTAATGGGTATAATTTATTACCAACCAAGGAGGAGTCAGGTTGGAAATTCACTTTGATAGGTTTCTTGGGTGAATTATTTTTTCCAAAATAAATGAAAGTGGAAAATAATAATTCACCATTGGTTTTGTGTGGATTAATTTTTGGATTTAAATAATCATTTGAAAAATAATAAAAGAGATCATAGCCAACATAATATCCTTCCCTTACCCATAACACTTTTTTATATTTCATTTCTTATCTTCTACTTTCATTCCATGTATTTTAACACACCCCACAAAACCCTTACCTATTTCATTTGTTTTTTAAAAGTAGGGAAAAAAACTACAAAAAATTGAATTGTAGTATTGGTTAATCATCTAAACTCTTTCAGAAAAAACCTTGCTCATACATAGTAATGAACTTTGTGTTCTAAAAATATTTTATTGATTAGGACCCCATTAATGTTCTCTTAAAAAGGATATGATTGTTATTTTTCTAATTGAATAATTATTACTAATTGATTATATAATGATACCTCTAAATATAAGACATACTATAATATTTTACATCCTATGAAACATTGGATCATACACATTTGGGATGTCATATTGTGTCTTACGAGTAAGTGTCAAAATATTAACACCAAGTGTGTTAAAAAAACATGGATTGGATGATATAAAGCTGTCATGAGTAGAACTTCATCTCACTGACCATTTGATGATGTAAAATTATGGTATTATTGAATATATTCTCATGAAGGTAAGGAAATTAATTGTTCATAATGACTATTTTATTTTTTAGATAGAAAACGAAGGGGATATTCCCATTATCATTAGTATCCATGGGGAGTGCTTTAATCTATTTTAGTCATGTGGGAGTTTTTTTTTCAAAATTAGTGATGAGAAATCCAATATCAATATCATAATGTTATTTAATCATGTAACTATATGGGAGAACAAAAATTCTATTTTTAGCATTTAAGAGAATCTAACCGTCATGAGTTTTCAATAAGAGGGGGAGGAAAACATGAGGTAACTAAAAAAAGGAATGAAATCTAATTAGGAAACAAATACACACAGAGAGGATGAAAAAAATATAGATTTATATAGTGGTATGAAAAATCAACAAGGGAATCTTATTCAGAGTTATCCCATTCCATCATCAAACAACCAAAACATGAGTAGTGTCCACAACCACATACTTTAATGTACTCATTTTTTGTGGAAATTGATACTATAATCATCATAATGAAGGAATAATTAATAGAGGATCCAAAGGAAAATTTGTCTTAGGTGCTGATAAATAGGAAGAATGTAGTCACTTGAGATATTGCAGATATTAATGAAATGATATTACATGTTTATATACATAAGCTATTATTGGAGGAAATAAGTAAACCGAGTTGAAAAAAGTATGGGAGACTTACCTATCTAATAAAGAATGTAGTTAAAAAGGATGTTCTCAAAATCTTTTTATAAAATAATATTATTTTATATTTCATATAATTAATGAGTTAGACTACTCTAATCCATTTCAAATATGTGAGGAATAATATTGGTAAAGAATAATTATAATGATTTAATCACAATAAGAACAATTTTGAGATGAAATGTATGTTCCAAATACAATATTATCTTTGTATCCATGATAACTTTGTTTTTCATTTGAAATAAGTAATAAACTATTAATATTCAAAAGGATCAAGACACATCATATGAGCCTCAACCCTGTTGGTTAGGACTATTTATGTTCATCCTGGTGACCTAGGATCAAATCCAGGTGAATGATTAATTTCAGGTACTGTAGTAGTACTGTAGAAGGTGATATAGTAGTAACTATAGTAGAATTGTAGTGGGAACTATAGCAGACACTGTTTGGATCTATAGAAGCCAGGAATATTCTCTCGTTTGGGCCTTTGGGCCACTAATTTAGTCCCTGAGTCTTTTAAGGCCTTTGGGCCTCCCAGGCCTTGAGGTCAATAAGGTCATTGGGCCACCTCAAGGCCTTCGGGCCACCTTAAGTGAACATGAAAATTAGGCAACATACAAAAACAAGCTCCAGAAGGAGGATGAGAAAAGAGCTTTCAGCATAGCAGAAGCTAAACAGATTGCGGGAATGAGAGGGTATGAAACCTACCATCGGGACAATCCTGTGCATGAATGAGAAATCCTAGCTGAACAGTAATGCGAAGGTGGAGAGATAATTTCACGATGTAAATGCTGGGGAGGATACTTTACAAGAAGTTTGTCTCGGTTATATGTAATGTTTGAAGGCCATGGAAAATGAATTCCTCTAATGCCTACAATCCATTTAATACTTACACCTACGGGCCTTGTAAGGGTTCCAATGCACCCCCTGATAGGTGGATTATCAAAAATCAATAAAAAATGAAGGTCTTTGGGTCCTTGGAGTAGAAGGATCAAGACACATTATTTCATGAAATATAAGAAGAATATATTGAGATCTCAGTGGATTATTTCTCTGTTAATGGTAGATCCTTTTTGGTTTTTCTTTATAACCATAAATTGGTTTTATAGAGGAGAAAATAATTGGGACATGTTATTAATTGGGAAAATCACAATTTCATGGTATTTGAAGGAATAGTTATTAGAGATTGGAAATTGAATGAAGGAACCAAGGATGATCAAAAAAAGCTAAAAGTTATATGATAACTACCCAAATCAACCACATTAAAAAGTAATAATAGATTAATTAGACAATAAATATTTTACAATTATTTTAGAAATATTTTTCTATGATAGATAATTGAATCACCTGTCTTTTATTGAATTATTGTTTTTTATTAAATTTTATGAATCTTGAAATGAATTCTTCTCTACTATAAATAATAATTTATTGGACACCATGAAAATGATCTCTAATAATTTGGAGAGTAATATTGATTTTATGTATAACAATAATTATTTTACTAGGGGATCTAATTTAGTATTGTATGATATGTATTTGGAACAATATTTTATCAAATATAGACACTAAATAATTCCCAAACAAACTACAAAAATATAAAGAAATAAATTTTTCTAGTTGTAATTTATTTTGGTATGTTTAGAACATATTTTTTAAAGACTAATATAGTCCTCAACATTGATCATGTCACATTGAGGTATTTTTTTACCATAATAATGACATTTCATGGTTAACATAGTGTAATTTATTATTACAAGAGTTTCAAAACTTGATTGGAGACAAAAATGGTCCAAAGAATGTTGTAGTAGAACACTCACCAAGATTACAATTTAAGAATGTGGAGTATGGGGATGAAATAAATATTGATGATGAGTTTATCATATTATAATATGGGTTATACTAATCGAGAGGAACATCTATAGGGTTTTAATTATTTCAACCCACTTGGAAAATGAGATAATATATCTACACATCACATATCAATTAAAAAAATATATTTTTGTCAATGAAAAACACATTTTTTTAAAATTACCCCTTATTTTTAAATTTTTTTGAAGATAAACTAATTTGGTGATGTGTTCCCAAATTATAGGTGAATAGTGTTAATGTATTCGTCCTTTCCTCACTTATAGAAGGACACCATCGACCTGGTAGAGCAAAATGTCTAAGATATTACAAAGCAGACTCTTTTTTTTAATCTAATTTACAAATATTTAAGTGTGTTCCTGAAAATATGAGTTTACTTCCTAAGGAATGGAAATGTTAAAAAGGGTAATGTGACACCTCAACACCAAATTCACGAATTCAAAGTCTTTTATGTATGGGGAATTTATTTCATGGGGCCCTTATTGATCTCATTCACCAACACATACATTATTATGTTTGTGGACTATGTATGAAAAATGTTGGAATACAATGTTACATAAAATATTACAAAACATTTAGTGATGATGCTTATGGGGAAGAATATATTATCTCAATTTTCAATCCCTCAATTACCCCTTATCTATTGAAAAATAAATTTTTTTTGGGGCCAAAAAAAAAATATAGAGTTTGATACAATAGAACCATTCCTTATTACCAATAAACAAGTTGTAAAGTAGAATTATCCAATTATAAGATCAATAAAAATATAGAGAAGATTTTAAGGTCAATATATAAAGAAAAAAGAAAAAATATCAATGATATTTTATTTTCATAACAATCATCTTTAAAAACACCAATTGGTTTATCCCCATTAAGTCTTATATATGGGAAGCCTTGTCACATATCGGTGGAACTCGTACATCTATCTTACAAATACATATTATGTTTCTATTACACATTCTTTTATAACTCCCACATATCATGATTTTTTATCTTATAAAGAGTATTAGTTTTATGAGATTTTAGTGGTATTTGATAGGAAGAAATAAAATTTGGTTTCCAAGGGCCATACTCATGAGAATCTTGCACTTCCTTAGTTGCACATATGGTATGCCATAAAATTATACCTTACAAAAAAACCACAATCCATATATCCTATATTACCATAGGAGTAAATTTTTTTAGATATTTCTATAAATTTTGAAAGAATATAATGGATTCAACTGATCATGAAATTACTATTATAAATACCCAATAATCTAATAGAAAATATTTAATTAAGGAATAGTTTATAGGTACAAAAATTAACAATTAAATAGATGAAGAAAATATAAAAAAAGATAAGGATCTAGAGAAAAGGTATAATATAGAAGACGATGAAAAAAATATATTTATAAGGGAGGAAAGCTAAAATAGGGACAACCTTCTAATGGAGGCCCAAAATTAATGATCTATTCATTGACGTGTACACACATAGAAAGGAAATGAATTAAGTGATGAAATTTTTTGATAAATTTTTACTACCCCTCTAAGAATACAAAATGATCAACCATACTCTCCAACATGTTTTGTCATTCCACAACATTTTCCTTCACTATTGATTCTATCATCAAACCATACCACTCATATCCAAGTCTATGACCCTCATGTTGTATTTTCTTATACTATCAATTAATTTAAACATAGATGAAAATTCAACTTCCCCATTCACTTATTCCAGTGGGATTATCATTTAGGGATGATAAGGGATATGATATATAGGGTGATCCTAAGGATGTTTAGGAAAATTTTCGTTGACCATTTTGATCATTTTTACTTGTCTAAATATTTTGATTTAGTTCTTGATATCATTGCACTATATTTTAAATAATTACATAAAGGAATGAAAGGAACACATATTTTTATAAAACATTATTGGTAAATACTTAATATTTTTTATTTCATGATATATTATACCTTTCTTTCCTGTTTTTTTGAAAAACTATATTTTTTAAGAATAAACCCAACATATAACACATTTATAAAAATATGAGGTTCTATTTTAAGGGAACTTATTTCAAAATTTATTTTAAATATATTTACTTTAATTAATTGAAAATTATACGTATCACTCTCTCAATTTAATTTCAAATATTGAGTAAAACAGTTGATATTAAATTTGGGGTAGGATATATTGTAAATAATTTATTTTTTGTATTAAAACTAGTGATCTTAGAGGCATTATTCTTTGAAAATGTCTATTGAACTAAGAAAATTTTGGGTTAGCATGATAATGGAAGTGAGAGTTCTAAGTGAAATTCATTGAAAATTTGGTACTTTTATATTTTATTTATGAAATTTTAAAATTCAAAAAAATTGTTTTTCTATATGATTTTAATCCTTTGATGTTATTTTTTTATTGATTTATAACAATGAATTATTTTCATGGGTTATTTTCTAATGAAAAACTATTATTATAGGTAGGGATTTTATGATGTTTTATTACATTCTTTCATATTCCCTCTTTCTTGATAGATTCTAGAGATATGTATCACTACTGGAACATTAATTTTAAATATTTTTTTAAATTATGCAAGACATGGAAACACATTGAAATTATTTAATTAATCATTTTATTTTTTATCTCATTATACATTTTCTAATTTAATACATTTGATATCTTCTTAAGGTAAAAAACCATGAAAAACAAGATATTAAAGCAACATTAAAAAACTCAATTTATCTTGCCTAGAATATATTCTTTACCACAATTGAAAGGGTTGTTTAAAGAGAAATATTAGTGATTTATAGAATTTATAAATGATAATTCTATGAAAGAAAACGTGAAGTGAGATATATGTCCTTGGTTATCTTTGGAGAGGTTTCATAATTTTTTTCAATATCTTTACATGATTACACAACCCTTCAAAGAAAATTAAAAGTTAAAATAGAGAAATGTAAAAATTGAAGAAAATGGGAAATTGTTTATTTCTTTGATCACCATGATTTTTAATATATGAGTAAAATAAATATATTAGTTTCAATGTTTTTTTATAATTTATGAGAAGAGAGGATATTTTCATTAATCTTAAATGAAATCTATTATTTATACTTAATTAATTAAGCCCCCTTTCATGCCTTTTTTATGTTAATTCTTTTTAATGATGCAACATTATTCTCATGAAAACATAATAATTTTTTAAGAATCCCTATTGATAAATTCTATTCGATTTGTTAAGTGGATATTGAGATAACTTGAAAGCCTATGGATTGTATATAAACACTTGAGATTTAACATAACTCTATTTTTTAATTATCTTCAGTGATGAGAGATTTGTTTTATAAAGATAGATCCAAAAATGAGAATAGTTGTATAAGGAGTGGTTTTAAGATGATAATGGAATATAAGATAAATTAGAATAAAAATTCAATGTTGAATCATGATTGGATACTTAAGGAGAAAGAACATATTGAAATTTTATTACTACTAGTTTTAGACAATTCTCTATTTGAATTCTTGATGAGATTTTTTATTTTAAAGGATTTATTTTCTTTTGAATCATTATTGATATATTTTTTCATAAGGTATTGAAAAGGAATAATTATAGAAGAATTCAATATTTTACTTTTACATTAAAATTTTCATTGAGTTTTCTTGTCAATTTTTAATAATTATTCCGGAATGATTTTGTTTTTGAATCAATTTTTATTCAATTGATCATTTAAGTACATGTAGATGTATTTACAAAATAAGAAGGAATTTAGAGTTGTCTATACCATTTTTCTTCGTCAACCACAATGAATTGAAAATTTTGAAGATCAAGAGGATTCCAAGAGTTGATTATACTATAAAGGGCTTAATCCATGACCCACATGAATTTTATTACCCACAAAGATGCGCACTACATTATGGAGCCAATAATGGTGTACATTATTACAAGGAGATAAAAGAAAACACTTATAACCACAACATAAATAGAAAAAGTCAATTCACATTAAAACAATGAGATGTTATATTCTATGGAGGAGATATGAAATTCATTTCAGAGTCAAGACAAAATATCCATAGATAAATATTTAAAATTAGTGCCTCAAATACATCTTCTAAAATGTTGATAGATCCAAGTAAAAGTGGGAGATATTATGCTTAAGTCTATAGAGGAATCCGTGATTATGATAAATATAATAATAGTATACCATTTTATATAATTTTTAATGATTAAATATTCATCTAAACTTATATACAAACCCACCATGTCCTAGAGAGATCACCAATGTTGTGGTGTATTTAATTTATAAATATTAGGAGTTCATCTTCTTATTTTAACAACTTATTTCTTTGGTTCCAAATTTCATTAATTTCTTCTCGTTTTTTTCTGTATTTTCTTTTCATTTTTGAGAAATGATTTTATTGAATTATTTGTTAATTATTGTATGTTTGATTAATTTCACATTTATTTATTTAATTGTTAATTTTACACTTTTCCACCTTTCTTTTAGTATTTAATTTGGTGATTTAAGATAGATATGTTTTTCAAGGTTGACATCTCCTAAATCAGGAGTGTATAGTTTCTTAAATTCGAAATGAATCAAGTATAGAATAATGAGTACCTAGTTTATATAAATATAATTTCAAAAGATAATTTGTTTATCATGAATCACTTTGAGATATAATTATTATTTTATTCATCAATATTTCTTTTGTAGTGATATCTATTAAGGTAGTATATACAATGTTTCTTAGCGGAGTAATATATTGCAGAAATATTGGGTGTCATAGTGAAAGTGGATGTATAATGAAGAAAATACATAAATAAAATATGAATTAAAATATGAACATTGACACAATGATTTACATGGTTTCATAATACCTAAATAAATATAGTGGAAAAAACACTTCACTAAAATCAGGAGAATAATTAAAAGGGGTATCAGAGTCTCACCAACAAAAAAAACTATCTTTAATGAGCTAATAAATAAGGTGACACATTATGCACCAACAACATAGTAATTAAACTCTAGTATAATGAATGGTGGATGGATGTTTTCACTGCTACAATGTTATTGACAGCCAAGTAAAAGTCATTATAGTGTCCAATGTCTAGAAATCTATGAAGCTACATTATTATTATCTCGAAAGACGAAGATTCTACAGTAACCATTCCATAACACATAATGATATAGTTAATTATCTATGTCTCCTGGTTATATCCTCTATAGTCAGTCTAGTGTGCAGTATGGGCTTCTAAAATTCGTCCCAACATCATCTAAATTTATTGGGATACACTAAAACAAAAATTTTCCATGTCATACCCCGACCTCAGATGCGCCTTCATTTTATTTATTTCTGGATTTTGGATCTTTTGGTTGAGATTTGGGTTCTGTGTCTAACAAAATTCCTTCTGTTTTAGTGGTATTTGTTTTCTTATAACCCAATTCATGGTCATTGTGAAGGTTGTGGTAATAGAGTGGCATGTTGGAGGGTTCGAGATTCCCCCATGTGTCTCTATATTGTGTTTAAAACATTCAAGGATCATTAGGTGAGATTAAAAAGTGTTTGGGGTGTAATTTTTGAGTTTTTAGCCAAATATTCAGGTCACATGGTTTGAAAATGGTTTTCGTAAACCATTCATCCAACCACTATAATGCTATAGGAGTTTTCTCAACACTACCGGTATGGTTTGTGCATAGTTTTCCAAACCGTGCAGCAAAACCATACTGCCCATTATGTGTTTAGTAAATATTTACGTGTAGCTCTGATATGTGTGATTCTACCTTGAAAATGAAGTATTATCAGTTGGACATCGATCATAGGAGCCTCCCCCTTCATCCTCCATAGTTTTTGGTCATGTTTGGGTGATATTTTTAGCAAAGGTCAGTGGTTCTTCATCAAATATTACTCTTTCCTCTTTTCCTCTCTACCCTCTCTCATTTCTTGACTCTATCTTAGCTTGGATCCCTTTTTTGGCTGATTTTGGGTCATTTTCTTGTGGCTAGTGTGTGCGGATTGTTTGTGGGGATTATATCTCCCTTTCCACGAAGTTTTATTCCATTCACATAAGGCTAAGGTCTGTTAATCCATGCTTTTCCTTTCGATTTCTTTTCCATTGATGCTTGATGTTTTTAATTAATTTATTTCCTTGATAATCATATCAATGGTACCTATTTATATCTTTTTGGGTTTTCTTAATGTTTTTTTTGGTGTTTTTATAAATGGGGTTTTACAAGAATATTGGTTTATTCCCTTATGTATTGTGCCATAGGAGTTTGTTAAAATGAAATTTGTGCTCTTTGGGTGGAATTGGATGGTCAAGTGGGGTATTTCTAATTGAAATGTTTTTTTAAATTGTTTTCGATTCTATGATTGAAACATGGTTATTTTTCTTGGTAGGGTTTGAAGTATGTTTTGAAGTGGGTTTTTTGGTTTATGAACTTGTTTTTTATTTTATAAATGAGTGAAATGGATGATTTTGGGTTGAAAGTAAATGGTGGATTTATGAAATTGGGTTTCAAATGAATCGACTCATTTTAGAGTATCCCATTATATGAAGGAACAACCATGGGTGAACTAGGTGCATGCATAGTTGTGCAACCAAGTGAATATTGAACTGTAGATCTAGTCTTTTTCAACGGTACATGTTCTCACCTTCATTTTATTTTCTCTAAAATGTTCTCGTATTTTATAGAATTAATGAATTTGTACTCCTTGTTTATAAAACGTAACTTCAAATTAGTTTGTAGTGGTTTGGCCTGGTGGGACATGAAACATTCTTGGATGAGTTATTGGAAACTACAGTTATTTTGCATTTTGCGAAAGAGTGTTTGATTGTGAATGTTGGGAAATCCTGTTTAGAACATTTATGTATTTGGAGTGTTTTAAGTTGGGTTTAAAAAGGAAATTAGGCACCTTTTCAGTTAATTATTGGTCTAAGGGCCCATTTAGCCACTTTGTTTAAAGTTGGTGTTTGGGATGGTTTTACAAATTGTTTAAAAATGTTTTTAATAATTGATTGAATATGTTAAAGCTAAAGGACCAGCTAGAATTTTTAAATAGATAATTATGAAGGGTTTGATGTATGTGATATGTATAAGGCATTTTTGGTATCTTTGATGTGGTATGTTAGGAAAACCCCTCTTTAGTTAGGTCTCTTACCTTGTATGAAAATCATGATATGGGAAGGACATCGATATGGGTCTTCATTTGACTTATATTTATTTTATGAAAAGGGATTAACTTTGAGGAAACTGGGGTGTTGCTGGATTGTGTAGTTTGTATGGTTATATATTAGGCTTGTTATTTAATGTGTGGCCCACCCCTATGTGTACATACTTCATAAACATAGCATAGAAAATATGCTTACAGAGAACGATTGCTGCACTAGAAGTTCACGTACTGTCCAACGGCCCAAATTAGGTGGATATGTGTGTTCATCGCTATGGGATTAGACACCTCAGTCTGACCTGGGAAAAGGTAGCTGTGTGTGGCACGCTACCAGGGATTAAGTTTCCTGTATTAGTATGTTTTTGTTTTCCTCTATGTTCCTATGTATTTTGTAATCCTTAGATACAAGAACTATTGGTACCATTTCCCTTGTTCTGTGTGTGTAATCATACCCCTGTTCTTGGTTTTGGTGTTTTCTTGGAAAAAATGTGAATGTAGGGTTGGTTTTTAAAAGGATTTCAAAGTATCTATTTTGGAATAGTTTGTGTACACCCCTTTTCCCTTCATTTCCTTGTATTTGAATTGTAAGGGCAATGGAATTGTGATTGTTACTTTTTAAAATTAATTGTATATATGAAAATATCATTTTTATAACTATAGTTCAAACTAGTATTATTGGAGTATTATGGAAACAGAAGATGCATTGATTTTGTGGGTTAGTTTTGGAATTCCTACTGGGTATTTTGGTGCTCACTCATATCTATATCTTTCCAATCATAGGATATTTTCTAGTTCTAGTTTCCTAGTTTGATATGGTTCTTCGAGCGGTGCGGTCTTATGGATGGAGGAGACTAAGAGGTCAGATGGAGATCCAGTTTGTGTGGTTTAGTTTCAGTTTTGGTTTTTGTTTCAGTGTTGTTTAGTTTAATCTTTTTATCCTTTGAAATTAAATTTTATTTATTTTTGTTTCCTAGGATTCAATTGGTCTATTTATTTATTTTTTTCATAGTTTTTCCATTGGTATAAATCCTTCCCAATTGGTTTATTTTTATGCATGGAACTACTTTCCTTCCTGGGGGTATCAGGAATGCCCATCATGACATTCCACAGACAAGCTCATGTTACCGGTTCAGGTTCGACTCATGTTGATTCATGAAAAATTTGAATCAATGGCGATGATCATAATATAGATGTATGTGTATATTATGTGTCACAATACTAGAGGGGGAGGTGAATTGTAGGTTCAAAAACATTTTATTTAAACACTTTATAAAGAACTTAGTTTAAGAGGTATTAAACTAATACAATTCACAACTTATACAATTGACCATACATGTCTTGGATCAGATGAATAAGATATGTTGTAATACCACTTGTAATGAAAAATAGTTTTATTTGAATTTATTAAAATGATCAGATTAATAAAAATATAAATTATTTTACTATAGAACATATAGAATCTATTAATACAATATGTAATTATAGAATCCTAATTGAAACAATTATAATAGAAATGAATATGAATAACAATATGAAACAAAGTGATTCCCTTTCTAGTGAAAATAATAGTATAAAGTAAAGGTATTACATTTATTTTATCATATAGTGTAAGGTATCTATTTTCCTAGGAAAAGATATCTTGTTTAACACCACCTTGGAAAGTCCTCGATACGATGATTAGTATGTGTATCTTCCTATCCCTGGAATCCCTTGATTACAAAGGTAATCAAAAACTATTTTTTTCAAACAATTTAAAACCCTCAATATGATGATTGGAAACATGTATTCCAATCCACATACTCCTTTTATCATTATCATAATGATTGGACTCACAAAGAAGAAACCAAGAATTATAGTAATACAAGAACATGGAACAAGTCGTTCACTTATTGAATCTTAAAGGCTTTCACACGAAGTAAGAGAGAAGTCCCAAAATCTCTCTCTAAAACACGATGAAAGAAAAAATTGTGTATTCCAGTTCAAATAAACTCCTATTTATAGGCCTCAGGTTCCAATAGTCATATTTCTTCCAACGGTCATATTTATCTAAAAAACACATAGGGACTTCAATAACTAACATTAAAATGGTCAAAGAAAACATAACACACAACAACTTTTTGACTGGTAAATAACCAACCCAACAACATTGTTTTAGTTAGAAATTAATAAGTTAAAAAGTATGAAACAATGAGTATGAGTAACATGTAATTGGTATTGAAATTAAGATAAGGTTGTAATGCATTTGAAAAGATCAATACATAACTTGGTTACTAGGCTTATCATGATAAAAATGCATACCATGATTACAATTTATAGCCTTGTAATGATTCTTAACATGTTTATGGTACATGATATTTAATCTGGTTACGATTCGTGAATACAATGCATATTACGAGTATGATACATCACCTGGTTCTGATACATAACCTGGTTACAATTCATTACTACGATATAATAATTATCCTGGTTACGATGTGTGAGTGTATTGTGGTACTTAACCCTGTTACGATGCACATGGTTACAATGCATGTGGTTATGGTGAATGAACTGGTTACGATACTTGACCTGGTGATGATACATGTGGTTACGATGCACATGGTTATGATTGATGTGGTTACAATGCATGTCTTGGTTACGATGCATTTGATTACGATGAATGTTGTTACGATGGAAAATAACAGTATATGAAATGAAAACAACATATATGATTCTAATATAAAAATAAGTCATGATTACGATATATGTGATTATGATTCTAAAATAATTTATCTGGTTACATTGTAAATCCACATTATTGATTATGACAAGAATACAACATATATGAAAAAAAATGTGAGTGATTATGATTTTGAAACAACATACATGATAAACAATATACATGATTACAATATGTGTGATTTTTGATTTCCACAAAAATGATTGATAGGAAAGTGAAAACACATTTTGACTCAACAAAAGGAGGTTATTGTTATTTGGGTGTGTTTGGTAGGTAGAGATTAAGACTGTCGAGGCTCAAGAGGTAGACATGGAAAGGGCTTCATGAACTCTTGCTCATTCTGAACCTTGAGTTGCCAGGGGTAGTCTGGGTTTTGAGTCTTCTGCTTTTGTTTGGGATGAGGAATGACAATGGAGGTGGGGTGGTGTCATGTTTTGACCTCACAAGGAGTAAGGACCCATGTGAAGTCTGAGTGCATGGTTGAGCTCCTCCTAGTCATTGATTCTCACTTGGGGCACGACTCACTACCATGTGTCCAAGTTATGAGTAACCACTAGTTCCTCATTCTGGTATTTCCTTGTATGTTGGGTTTTGTTTTGATTTTGGTTTATTTAAATGTGTTCTGGAAAAGGAAAATGGTATTTGAAAATTAAAATGGATTTGGAATTGAAATGTTTTCCCTCATATGGTTTTAAACAGGAAATGTGGAATTTTGGAACTGAAAATGCTTGGGTTTTGATAAGGAAATAAAGGAAGTGACCCTTCGTATTATTTATGGAGGATCACATGTGTGCGAGAATGTAAAGAATGTGTGTGGGGGTATTTTTTTGTGGAAGTTGTGGATGGAAATGGATGGACACATATGTGATGATTCATAGGATTCCATGGGTGATTTTTTTGGAATATAGAGGTTTTGGATATTGGTTTTTCCCCGCGAAGTGGATTTTGTCTTGTGAAAAGTAAGTTTTTTTATTTGAAATATAGACTTGGGATAAGGCAATTTTGAATTTTAAATGAAAAAATGTGGTTTTGAAAATGATGATTTTGATTGTGCTTGTATTTTCATGGATTGATTCCGGTTTTGATTTCATGTTTTTGTATTGTTTGGAGTATACCGCTTAGGAAGGATCCTTGTGATTCCAATTAGTCATGACCAGGTTTCAGTTTATTTCAAATATTACATGTCCTTATAGGTTTTTGAGATATTTTAGAGGTGTTTTGATGGAAGCAAATCATTCCTTCAGGTTTTTGGGAACTCCCAGGGTTGTTAGAGTTCGTTTTGTCTTAGTTTTATTTAAGTTTCCAATTTAGGACAAGTGGGTGTTGGGTTTCTTATCTTATTTGGTGTTTAGAGAGTAGTTTATGGTTGTTGGATTTAGTAAAGGTTCCCGCTCTAGCAAGGAGTTATAGACTAAGGGACCATCTCTAAGAGGTTATCTTCGTTGGTCCTGGAATCTAGTTCATTAAGAAGCCTTTACGTGTGCCTTTGGTATGGATGGTTTAGAAATTCTAGGCCATCATGTCGCATCCCTCGGAAGTTTTTCATTTCTGTGGTCATTTGGGTTTCTAGAAAAAGTGCTACAAGAAGCACCATTTGGAGAAATAATCTTGACTAGGGGATGATGGTACCTAAATATGAAGGATAAGACACTTCAGCCATCAGATCCCTAGCCACAGGTCTTAGGGTGAATCTTGCACATAGTCAAGAGTTTCTGAGGGTATAAATCCCGATCTTAGTTTTTCATTCCATGTTGGGATGAAGTTGTTTATGGTTTTACTTGTTCTTATTTTCTTGCTGTTGTATGTTTATCATTTTTTAGTAATGCCAGGATGTAATTTATCTTCTGGAACTCAAGTAGTTGAGTCTATCTGAATGTGGGCCTTTGAATTTTTTAGTTCTCCTTTGAGTGTGACTTACCTTTGTGTAGGTTAGTCTTAGTTATGACTTTTAGTAGTGATTATTTGGGGATTCTTGAGTTTTGTATAATTGATATATTTTGGGTCCTGTTCGTTTGGGAGTATCCCTATTTCTGAGGTATTAGTGTACAACTTGTATATGAAAGTTCAGGTTTGAGCCTAGTCATGATTTTTGGTTTTTAGAGTTTTTGAGAGATTTTTTCCACATAAAGCATGGTCACCAAATAGTTAGATGAAACTATGCATCCCTATCTGTGCAGAAAGAACCAACTACACTGCCAGTGCACAACCATGTGGTAGGTCTCATTATCGTGGAACTTGGTGCTTTTGGGGCAACAAATTTTGGAACGATTGGTTCACAGTTTGGAAAACTGTGCGACCAAATCATGAAAGATTCGTAGAAAATTTTGAATGTTAAAGTCCCTATTTCCCATTTATTTCTTTGTGTTTCATTTAGATAGTGATGTTTTCCTACTAGTTTAGTTTTTGCGGTGGGGAGAACCCTCTTGTGTTCTCCATTATTATTGGGCTTCAGTTTCTCCTAGAATCAGTCAGATGTAACCTCGGTAGAGTAAGGTACTCCCAAGAATCTCAATTTTCTTTGTTTTTTTGTAATGGACTCGAATCTTGACTAGATTTTGGATTGGTGACTTTTTGGTGGCAGAATGTGTCCATGGGGGGAGAATTTTCACACCCAGCCCTCAGATACTCATTCAATTTATTTATTTATCAATGTTAGATATTTTGGTTGAGGTTCGGGTTGGGTGTCCAAAAACATTCCTTTTGGTTTGGCGGTACTTGTTTTCTTATAACCTAATTAATGGTTATTGTGATGGTTGTGGGAAAATAGTGGCATGTTGGAGTGTTTGATATGTCCTTGGTGTCTCCATATTGTGTTTAAAACATTTAAGGATCATTTGGTGGGATTCCCATGTGTTTGGGGTGTCATTTTTTATTTTTTAGCCAATTATATAGGTCACACAGTTTGAGCATGCTTTTCAAAAACTGTTCAACCAATCCCTACAGGGTTGCAGGAGTTTTCCCAGCACTGTTCACATGGTTTTCAACGCGGTTTTCCAAACCATGTAGCCCATTATATGATTAATAACTTTTGACATAGGGCTCCCATTTGGGTGATTCTACATCCAAAATGAAACATTGTTAGTTGGGCATTGACCATAGGAGATTTTCCCTTTATCATCTATGGTTTTTGGTCATTTTTTTGGGTGATGTATCACCAAAGGTCAGTGGTTCATCATAAAATCTTCCCATTTCCTCTTCTCCTATCTACCATCTCTCATTTCTTCACTCTCTCTTGGCTAATAACACTTATGGATGAACCCTAGGGTTAGTTTTTCTTGATTTAGTGTCATTTTCTTATGGTTAGGGTGTGCATATTGTTCGTGGGGCTTAGTTCTCCCTCTCCTTGATGTTTTATTCCTCCCACACAAGGCTAAGGAAGTAGAATCCATGCTTTTCCTTTAAATTGCACGTTCATTGATGCTTGCTGTTTTTAATTAATTTATTATCTTTCTATAAACCATCATTGTAACTACTTAATGATTTTTGTGGTGTTTTAATGTTTGTTAGTGTTGTTAAAAATGGGGTTTTACGTGAATCATGGTTTATTCACTTGTGTATTGTGCCCTAGGTGTTTGTTAAAATGTAATTTGTTCCCATTGGGTGAAATTGGATGGTTGAGTGGGGTCTTCCCATTGAAATGTTTTGTTAAATTGTGTTGGATCATTTTTTGGATTCTATGTGTGAAACATGGTGATTTTTCCTGTTATGGTTTGAAGCATGTTTTAAAGAGGGATTTTTGATTTATGAACAAGGTTTGTATTTTATAAATGAGTGAAATGGATGGTTTTGGGTTGAATGTAAATGATTTAATTATGAAATTGGGTTTCGAATGATTTTATTATTTTAGTAGTGTCCCATTGGATGAAGGGAAAACCATGGGTGCACTATGTGACCACATGGTTGTGCAACCAAGTGAAGATGAAACTCTAGAGCTATTCTCTGTCAAGGGTACATCTTCTCCTATTCATTTTATTTCCCCTAAAATGTTCCCATGTCTTCTAGAATTGGGGAGCTGGTACTCCTTGTGTTTCAAAAGACACTTCAAATGTGTTCCTTGGGGTTTGGTCTAGTTTTCCATGAAACATGCTAGGGTGAGTGGTTGGAAACTATGTGTATTTCATGTTTTGGGAAAGAGTGTTGGCTTGTGAGTGTTGTGAAATCCTTTTTGTCATTTCCATGAGTTTGGTGTGTTTTAACATGATTTTAAAAAGGCACCTAGGCATCTTTTTGGTTAATTCTTCGTCTAAGGTCATGTTTGGCCACTTTGTTTGAAGTTAATGTTTGGGATTATTTTACAAATGGGTTATAAATGTTATTACTAAATAATTGAATTTCATAAATCTAAAGGCCTATTCATAATTTTCAAAAGTATTATTATAAAGGGTTTGATATGTGGGATTTGTATAAGTCCCATTTTGCATCTTTAAAGATGTATGTTTGGAAAACCCCTCTTTGGTTAGGTATCTTTCCTCATTGGATGATCATGAGAGGGCAGGGACCCAAGTATGGGTCCTCCTTTGAATTATATTTATTTTGAGACATGAGAATAACTTTTAGGTATCGAGAGTGGTAATGGAGTGTGTATTGTTCTTGGTTATATATGAGGCATGTTGTTTGAATGTGTGGCCCAACAATTTGTGAACGTATCATGGAAACCATACATAGCAAGGAGGTTTAATGATAAAAATTTTGGCACTAGAGGTTCATGTACTATATGGTGGACCATAGTAGGTGGATATGAGGGTTTACTATTATGGGATTGGTCCACTCTGTCTAACATGAGAAAGGGTGGTCGGGTGTTAGGGCATTTGATTCTATCATGTGTGGCATGATTCTGGGGGATAGAGTTTCATGTATTAGTATGTTCTTGTTTTCCTTTTAATTCCTATGTTTTCTATGATTCTCTGATATGAGAACTATTGATACCATTTCCCTTATTGTGTGTTTGGAATCATACCCTTGATCTTGGTTTTGGTGTTTTCTTGAAAAAACAGTGAATGCATGGTAGGTTTTAAAAAGGATTTCAATGTAGTTATTTTGGAAAAGTTTTTGTGCACCCATTTTTCCTCCATTTCCTTGTATTTGAATTGTAAGGGAAATGGAACTTTGATGGTTTGTTTTTAAAATTAATTGTATTTGTGAAAACCTTATCTTTTTAACTGTTTTTCAGACAAGTATTATTGGATTGTCTTGGAAATAGATGATGCATTGATTCTGTGGGTTACTTTTTCCATTCCTACTGGGAATTTCGGTGCTCATGCCTATCTATATATTTCAAGTCACATGTTATTTTCTAGTTTAGGTATCTTGGTTTGAGATGGATATTAGAGGGGTGTGGTCTTATAAATGGAGGTGACCAAGAGGTCACATGCAGATCCGGTTGGTGTAGTTCGGTTTTTGTTTTGGTTTTTGTTTCTGTTTTGTTTAGTTTAATCTATTTATCCTTTTGTAACTAAATTCTATTTATTTATTGTCTGAAATTCATTTGGTACATTTATTTGTTTGGTAATGGTTGTTACATTGTGCTAAATCGTCCCCACTTAGTTTCTTTTGATGTCCTACCCTAGTTTCCATCCCAGGGAGATCAGGAACGCCACTCGGGACATACTACGGAACTTCTTGGGTGACCGGATCAAGGTTAACTTGTGTTGGTTCGTGACATCCCACTTAGAGCCTGATCCACTATAATGGACTATTATAATTATTATGACATAAAAAACATACTTAATATGATCTTATCCTATTATTCACTCACTAATTCGTACTTTCCCTTCAAAGAATCAATTTTGAGATGAAGATTTATCAAATACCACATGTTTTCACTTTTTTGAACCCACAACATTCTCCCATATTCTACCTCCCATCCTCCATTAAACAACATAGACAAACATAGGCATAATATTTCCTCAAATTATGTATTACCATTGGATTCATAAACATTTCTTCCATATTTTTCGTTCCATGAATCTTTTACAATGTTAGAAACCCATCCCATATGAAGCCTCTAATAAACTAGTACTTTAACAGAATGTGATTCATTATGGCATGAGACACTGGGTTCATTGAATTATGTATAACACTCTAAATATCATAGTGTAATAAATTTTATTCTTTCTTTATACCCATATCATCTAAGATGTTCCTCAACCAAACCATCTCCTGTGCAGATTTTGTTATAAAGAAGTATTCATCATCTATAGAGGATAGAGCTAAAACCTTATATATTTGAGATATCCTTCTCACTATAGTTCCACCACAGGTAAATAAATAACCTATTTCACTCCTTCCATTTAAATCACCACAATTTTTATTATCCACATACCCATGTAATTTATTTAAATTCCCAAAACATAGAGATAATTCTATTATTACCTTTAGGTATCTATTTATCCACTTCACAACGTTCTAATGTTACTTTTCAGTGTTAGACATGTACCAGCTCACAACTCCCACCATGTGAAAAATATATGAACGGGTGCATAACATCAAATCAATTAGTCTTCCAATAATTGTTTCCCATTAAACCTTCACCATTTATTCAAAGTCTCCTGATTTCTTCAGTTATTTCTCCCTTTATAATTTTAAATGGCTCACTAGGGGAATAGAAATTTGATTTGCTTCTTCCATACCAAATCTATTTAGAATCATTCCAATATAGTCAGCCTATGATAACATCAAGGTCCTAGCTGTGAAGTCTCTATTTTCTTCATCCCAATGATCTTTCCCTCTTCTCCAAGATAATTCATCTCAAAAACCTCATTCATATGCCTTTTCATCTCATCAATCTTCGACATGCATGATCCTACTATGAGGATTTCATCCCCATATAAAATTATTATAGTATATCCCTCACAAATAAGACTTGATATAGAAACATGGATCCATTACATACCATTTGTATTAATTTTTAGACATGAATTCATTAAAAAACATTCCACTTCCTAGGTTCCTCCTTGAACCCATATAATCTCTTATGGAGTCTCCACATAAGGTCTTCCTTACCTAACTCAAAATATCCCTATAGATACTTCATAAATAAATAATACTACAAATATATAGAAATTAATGTATTATTTACATTAAGATCCTCAAGGAATTTGTCTTTTGATGCAAAAACACTAAGAACCACCCGGATGGTTGTAAGCTTCACTATAGGTGAAAAAATTTCAGAGAAATCTAAAACTTCCTTCTCTTAAAAACATTTCACCACCGGTATTTTTTTTGTACCTCCTCTTTCCATCATGTTATTCCTTGAAATGACATACCCATTTTCTTGTAATGATTTCATTCCTTTTGGAAAAGGTGTCAACTCCAAAGTATTATTGTCATGTAATGAAGACATATCATCCATGATAGATAAAACCCACAGGATCGACTCTATTAAATACATTTCTACTTCAAAAAATATTGGTTATCCATTTTTATTCAATAATAAATAATTTATGGATGATGATTATAGCTGCACAGGAATTCCCACTCTTATCAATCTCCTTAAATCCATGTGAGGAGTAGGTTCCACTTGTTTCAGTGTCACATTCTCATGTATACATTCAAGCAATAATTTATCATGGAATTTTGATTATTTATCCCCATATTCATGTTTAGATATATTATTATCTTTGTATGTGAAATATTCATTAAATATCACATTTTTTATTGATCATCTTCTTGTGATCATCCAAAATGTAATAACTAAACTCCACATCACTATATAAAATCAAGACACACAGTTTGAAATTATCAAAAATCTTGTCCCTTGCATCCACATCAATATTTATATGTTATACCAAACTAATGTCTATTAAATGTTAGAATCATAAATTCTTACCATACAAGATCTCCTCAGGTATACATTCTCCCAATAGTACAAATAAAATCTTGTATATGACATAGTATTCAATGTTTACTAAGTCCACCAGAAAGTCTTAGGAACCATTGAGTGAAGTCTTATGCTTCTATCATGTTTCTTAAATGTCCCATTCATCTGCTCAGCTACACTATTCTCTTGTTTTGTACTTTGAATAGTCCTATCTGACCAGATTATATTATTTGGAAATAATATCTGAACTCATTACAACCACACTATCAATAATTTTATGATCTCAAACATTTCATTTTAGTTCCCCACTCATTATACACAATGGTTTCCACTCCAAAAACTCATTAAACACGTCATATTTCCTTATCTGAATGTAAACCTATACCTTTATTATTTATTTTTCAATAAATGTTTCATAATATTTTAAACCACTAAGGAAATTTACTAATGTAATCCCCATACATCAGTGTTCACGTGGTCTCGATTCCTTACTTTTGTGTTCTACCACCTTTCCCAAATTAAACCTTCTTCAACTTTCAAAAGATAAAATCTTCACATAGTCCAACATCCACTGACATCAGCATTGGTAGAAATACTATTGTTTCCAGCACCTTCATCCCTTTATCACTCATATGGCCTATCATGCAGTACCATAGTTGTGAATCTCCAATAACATTAATTAATGTGATCATGTTTATACAAGCATTTTTTATGTTTTATAGGGTACCGTTATTTTCTCCACAAGGTATATCTATATCTCCCTTGGTAAAATTCCATGAACCACTAATAAATGTGGTGATAAAAACTTCATAATAAAGAATCTAAACAAAAATAATAGTTCTTCTTAAACCAAAAATATATATCACACTTTCAAAAACCATAAAACTCCCACTGTCGGTCTTGATTCTTGCATCACCCTTCCCCATGATCTATGAGGGTTCATCATGAGGAAGATGTAACATAAAAAAAATTATAGAAACATAATAGATTAGTAAAACCGTATCTTAACAGGAATAGAATGATTCCCCTAATATAAAATCCAATAATCTATAGTGATATCTATGATCATCAATAACACATCATCAGTTCCTCCAGATTTTGTGTTTTCTATATTGGTTTCAAGTGCCTTTCATTTTTCACTACACTCATTCATGGCATGTAAATTCTTCCAATAATTAAAGTAGGCTGGACCAAACCCCTTTTCCTCATCTATTATCTTTCATCCAGACAATGATTGTCCTATGTGATTATCTCACTATGCATATCTTCCTCTTCCAAAAACATTCAAAGTAGAACCAGAAAATCAACCTGATTATGTTATTTGAATATCATCACTAAGGATAAAGTCTCACACCTCCTTTAGAACCACATTTTTATTACCTAAAGAATTTATCATGGATTTACAGTTACTTCCCAATGTATAGGTAATGATTATATTAAAACCAGTGCACATAAGTCATTACCAAACATGATTCCCACCGATTTCGACTGACTTCTGATATTGTTGAATTCATTAACATGATCAAAAAAACAATAATTCCTTAAATCATTTTTAGAATGAAAATTAACTGAATTAGGTACACCGTATTCGATGTAGAAGTCTTCCCATACATATTCATTGGATCTGTCATCAGATCAGTCATCATCTTATCCTCTCTAATGTTGAATACATTTTTTTTGCTAATGGATGGTACAAAAATTAAATAAAATTTAGATCTAATAGCTCCAACTACATATTCTCTATGTTAACAGGCTTTACACTTAGAAGCATAAAATAATAATTCTTCTTGTAAAAGTAGTCTTCAGTATTCATAATCTAGTAGATGGAGTCAGTTCTATTGATGTTGTCAATCTTCAACTTTTCTTATTCCATAGACATCGCTCAATTCGATAAATAAAAACCCAAAGAACGATAGTATATGTTTAGGAAACTTCAAGAGTCCCAACAATAATGTTTTATAGATTTTTAAAAGATTGAAAGAAAATAGAAAGAAGAATATGGACAAATACATAGCGATTTACGTGGTTTGGTAATAATCACTATTTCTATGGAGAGGAAGAATAACTTCACTAAAATTGACAGAATAATTACAGGGAGATATCAAGGTTTTAAACACACAAAAACCCTAGCTCAAATGATCTAATAAATAAGACGAAGCACCATTCCCCTAACCATATAGTAGGACCACTGTGCTATTGTGGATGGTGGATAAAAGTCTTTACAACTATAGTGTTGTGGTATGGTGTGTGGTATGAGATTCTAACATTCATCCCAACATCATCCAGATAGATCAGGCTACACTAAACTGAAATAACATATTAAAAATAGTTGGGATTCATATTTTTATTCTATGACTAAACTTAGTTCACTTTGTTTAGATTATTATTTTGATCAAAATATCAACATAAGATTACTTATAATCAAGGGATTTTACCATAAAGAAATTGATTACTTTCAAAAAATCATACATCCTATTTTATAAATTAATATATGATTGAATATGAGAAAATATTTGATGAAAAGAATCCTTTGAAATTTATTTCATACTTCATTATTTAAAAAATATTTCCAGATTATTTTTCTTTATTTTTCTTTATGCTTGATCCTTTTATTTCATTACATTGCGGGGTTAAAGATAAAGTTAATAAAAAACTCATGAGATTTTATTTCCTGGTATCCATGGGAATGATCTCAGTTATATGATATTAAATGAACATATAATATTTTAAGGGATCAAGAACTTTCAAATTATAATCTTTCATAACCTTTCAAAAGTAACGAGGTTGAAATGTTTTCTCATTATGAAATGTTTGAGTAATTCCATTCATTAAAAACTCTTCGAAACATTATATATATTCATCCATTTTACATATAAACTTGTCTATTATTCTCCCCATCACATCATCATATTAAACTTCAATATTCAATGAACTCATAGTTGGGGTTTGGCTTAGTGGTAAGCACCCCTTAATTCTATATGAAAAATTGGGGTTCAAAATCCATGGGGCATAGGTGCTATAGCAGTACTGTACCATACTGTAGCAGAGGCAGAACTGTAGTGGCGGCGGTCACTGTAGCGGTGGCAGATTACTGTAGCAGCAGTGGGTACTGTGCAGTACAGTAGCAGCGTAAGGTACTGTAGCAGTACTATTCACAGAATGGGCTTTGGGCCAAAAAAAGTTGGCCTATGGGCCATGTAATGGGATAAATTCCCACTGGGCCTTCAGGCTATGTAATGGGTCTCCCTCTACCCAGTTATAGATGTCTTTGCTTTACTTTAATAATAAATGAGGCTTCGGCCCCAGTATTTAAAAAAAATATGACCTAAATTTTAACACATAACATTTACCTTCTATTTTTAATAATAAATTACTTTGACAAATATCCCAAAACATGCAATATAAACAAATCTTATAATAAAATATTTATCATGGTAATAATATGATATCACCATATCACGATTTATGATATGTCATGCCAATGTTTATTATATTATTTAGATTTATAGATATCACACTATATTTTAACCCTATATCATGAAAATATTTAAAAAAATTATCATTTTTTATATTGGATTTAGGGAATATCTCCATAATCGAAGGAATTAGAATTAAATGATTACCATATATGAATGAGATCCTATGGTTTGTGCCTTATAAGTTATATGAGATATTACTTTCCTTACACTATGACAGTGATTTGATTAAAAGATAGAATATTTATGTTAATGAAGTAACTGATCTTAGTTTATTGAGATTATTTATGAAATTTTTTTGGTTTTTTATTTTTATGATTCTTTTGTATTATTTTTATATCATTATATAGATTAAAAATTTCCATGTATAGAGTTTATCCATTTGATGATTATTTTTAAAACCTAAAGAAGGAGGTAAACTTTTTTACTAGTTTAGTGTGGTTTTTAAATAATTATGTTTATGATATTTATTTTATTCATTTATTTATATTTATATTTTCCTTTTGAATTATTAAATAAATCACTTTTTTCCTATAACACATTTAAGTACGATTAGGATTTATGAATCTCAATTCTCTGTGTTCTTGATTTCTAATTTTTAGTTTATTGTTATTATATTTTTATTTTTATTTTTTTAATGTTGAACATAGTTTCAATTGAAAAACATCAAAATATTATTTTAGTGTTTTATATTTTCATTTTCTATTGAACTGAATCAAAATAGTTGGTATCAATTCCTTTATTATTGCTCCATGATTCCCTGAGTTACATTCAAATTTGAGAATTTCGATGGTGTTAATGATTCTAATTTGTATCATGTTAAAATATAGTTATATTATTTTGACAAGAACTGTTTGATTTTATTTTTAAAAATAAAAAAATACATTGTTTACCATTTATGGTTAATAGAGAATTAAATCAAATTTGTCTATCCCCTATGATATTATTGTTATGTCTCACAATATCATTTTCTCTAGGATATAAAGTGTTTCATTAGATTTATACTGATGGCATAATAACTCATGTCTAAATCAAGTTCTAAAACATTTGAATGAATAAATATTTGGTAAGAATATTGTATAAAAATATTAAATTATATACTTTTAAAATGTGTTCTATAACTATTGCATGCGATCATTTATATGAATTTAATAAATTGAAATTTGATCATGATAATATAAAAGTTAATGTAGAGGATATAGATCAAGTTTGTTTTTATCTTAAGGTTCTTTTTAGATTTTTTTAAAGTGTGATATATTTTAATGAGTATTTGAAACTATAAGACTTCAAATTTGGTTTTCTATATAGATATTTTCATGTTAAAAATTCGCTTTAAGTTTAGTTGGAAATTTTGAACATTTTTTTTCTAGTAAATTTATTTTAAGGGGTTGTGTTGAATTTATATTATCTTTTGTGATATATTGTAATTTAATGGTAGTTTATATGTAAATATATCCAACATAACTTTAGAGTGGTTATTTTAAAATAAAAATGAGATTAAATATAGAGAGTGAGTGAGTAGAGGAACAAAAGAAAATTTAATAGATTTTGGGATATGAATGGATTAAGTAAAAGGGATGAAATACTAAATACATTTTATTTATAAATCACATATAAAGGAAATATAATTTTTATAATAATAATTTAAAGGGAAATATTGATCATTCTCTAGTGGTGGTATAACCCCCTAATTTTGGAATAAAATAGAGTACTTAATTTATAAATAATTTTTGGTTTAAAATGAAATTTTGGTAGTATTTAGTGAAGACACATTATAAGAAACTATTTAATCCAACATGATTAATAAATTTCACTAAACTATTCAAAAGGAATGGTTTGGAAATCTATGTTAGTTATCTAAATTTTCTTTAAGAAGGGTTTAAACCACAGTATTTTACATACGAACCGTCCAAATTTTATTTACTAAATTAAAAGGAATTTTAGAATAATATTTACATGTAAAATAAATTATACAAGGGTTATAAAATTTTAATTATGATTTCAATTAAAGATTAATATAAAATTTAGGTGTATTAATTATATTAATCTTTAGTATTTTTTTCTAAGAGAGGTGACACCCTTTTCTATCATCCATCACTCTCTCTCCATACATGTTGAAGGGAAATAACCATCCTCCCTTATCCTATCAAGAATATATGAACCTCCCTAATCTATCTATTATATGACCACTCTCAAAATCAATATAAGGATTTATGTAACTCCACCCCTTCCACTCCTCTTTATTTAAATTTTCTTTAAATAGTATTTACTAAATGGTCTACTTCAATTCATGTTGGTGATTTTGAAAAATTCCTACAAGTTTTTTTATTATTTTTGTTTACAAATCAGCAAGGAATAATGGATATTCATTTTTTTGTGTACGAATGAACCATGAAAATACATTTAAGGTAGAAACATCTAGTTTTATTTAGTTTATTTTATTTAATTATTGTTTTGTACATTATTTGTGAGGGTATTTTTGAATAATTTTATTTGAAATATTTATTAAAATTTTGTAATTGTATTTAGAGTACCTTGGAAGTATTTATAACTTGATATATTATATGTAAATATTCATTTAAATATTTATTATTTTACGTATTCCTGATGAAAATTTATTAAAAATGGAACAAATTGAAAATTATTTAGGAATAATAAATTATTTTTTTACTTTTGTTATATTATTGTAAAAAAGTGGGTTTTTAAGAATTTAACTTAGTTAAAATTATTCTATTATTTTTTCTCACAGGATAAAATAATTTTAACTTTATATAGATATAAATATAAGACACAATAAGATAAATATGAATTTTTGATAAAATATTTATGATAGATGAAATATTCATTCTATATAATACCTATGAAAACTTGTTATAGTGGAAGGAGAAAAATTTATTATGAATATTAGTAGTAGTGATTATTTAATCAGGTAGATAAAAAATATTTCCTAATTGAAGAATCCATATCATCTTTGATAAAGAGTGTTTTATTTGTTATTATTGTGAAAAAACACCAGTAGGTATTAAATTCAATATGTTCTAAAGGTAATTACTAATTCTAAAAAAGAAAATCCTCATGATTATTAGCATGGATAAATATTCAAGGAATAGAAGAATCACTTAGGTGGTGAAAATAATCCGAGTTTAATGAATAACCCATGATACAGATGTTAAGTGGTCCAAAATATGACATTTCAAAAGTTCAAAATATAGAAACAATTTAAACTGAAACTATAACTGGAGTTTCTAAAGGTAACCTCCAAAATATTAGTAATTTTAGGATCAATATCTAATTCGAAGCACTGAAGAAAGAGAGTTTTTTTGCAGATATAATATTATTAATACCACTACCAATTGATGATGGACATCTTAGGGAGAAAATTGAATATCTGATGATTATTAAAGTAAACTTGGTTTAAGAATTTTAAAATTTTAAGGTAATGAAAATGTTGACCTAGATGTAATGACTATTATATTTTTAAAACATGTGTTTCAGAAATAGAATGCATGTATATTCCAAAAGACATGAGTTATATATAGGAAAACAGTGTAATCAGAATGCGTTAGAGGAGATGTTATTCCAAAAGAAATAACCATAATTCAAACTTATAGAAGAAGAAATAAGTATTTATATATACCTAGAGATGTTGTCTAGAAGAACTATTTCGTGGAGAAGTGTCCATTAAAGAATATATAGAATTTAATTTGAATGATAAATTTTAACCAATACATATTGATTTTATATTAATATAGAATATGGTTGTTGAAAGAATATGTATTTATGAATGTTACATAAATTCAAAATTATATTTGAATTATCCAGAAGTTACAAGGATATAACTAATATCTACAAAATATTTCATCTAAATGTTAGTCTCATGAAATTTTAACTTAGTGATTTTAGTGGCACCATAATTTCGAATCAAAACATATACACAGTTTATGTATTTTAGAAGTTTGAGATGTTCCAAAAGTTGAGTCCATAGACCCAATGTCAGATAGTGATATACTAATATTGCAAAAAAACAAACCTCAAAATGGATTGATAATAAATTATGAATCTAGGAGAATTAAATACAAAAATTTATAATTTTTTTAAAAAAACATATGGTTCTGGAATATGAATTATAAAATTAATTCAATAAAATTCCATTACCAAATTTCATGAATTATGGGAATTGATAATGGAAAAATTAATGGAATAATAAATTATGTTACATTTTCGAGAGAAGAAGGATTTTACAAAGTCAGATATATTATGAATTTAGTAAAGGTTTTCAAAAACCTATTTAATGATTTTTTATTTATGTAAATGAGAAAATATTTCAAATTTATATACTTGATAAGTAAAGTTACATGTTAAGTGGAGATTAATAATACTGTATTTGAATACTGGATGTTTATATATTCTCTAAATTCATTATTATTATGTACCAAATAATGTTGAAGAAAAACTTATGTTTTATAATTTATAGATAATAGAATTTTTGTTTTGAGAAGTTTTTGAGAATTAAATTCTATAAATATCTTTCTCACTGTGGAATCCGGCCTTTTTTTTACATAACTTTTCAATACATTTTACAAACATAATATCTATAATGTCTAGTTTCTTAGAAATCAGGAAAAAAATACATGGAAATATTAGACATTATACTAATCCAGTTCTAAGGCTTCATCATAAGATCATACTAAGTAAAAATATTGCATCTCATAATCTAGAGTCATACATAAAGTAAATGGTGGGCAGAATTCCCAGTAAGGAAATCAAGTGAAACAATTTACATGTGATCTTGAGCGATATCAAAAAGAACACGAAGGATATTATAAAGGAATGATAATTAGGCATATCATATAAATAATAACATGAATCATATCTTGAAAATGTTTCTACTAAATTTAATGTTGTCATTGATGAAAATATCACCATGGTATATCCCTAAGGTGTCATAAAAATTACTATGGTTATTCACCAAAGTATCGTAAAACCTGTCATCTCTAGAGAATAAATTCTTTACCCAATGAATTAGAGTGATATAAAGACACACAATTAATATGTGTTTATTTTCATGTGATCCACATATATCATAATCACAGATTTCATAAATAACCCAAAAGGAATAAAAAATGGGTTTTATATCAAATTCACGACATTTTAAAAAGTGTTAAAAAAAACAAGATCCTTTTGTCATTTATAACCCATGGAAAGTGAATAAGGGTTTTATGTATGTCAATTCCAGAATCAATAACATAATTTATATGTCTTTATGAACACCCCTCGTGACTAAATAGGTCTGGGTAATCACATAAATAATATAAGAGAATTTTTTGAGAGAAAGAGAGAGAAATTTTGAGATGAAATTTCTACAGCATAAGGACTATATAACATAGTTTTAGAAAAACATTAAGAGAGGGGACAAGGGTATCCCTTCCATAAATGAATAATTTTATAGTAGAGGGATATAATAAAATAGAAATAATATCATGGTGTGGATATTTTAATGAAATAACACATGAAATAGAAACATGACAGAAAAAGGAAAATGCGATTTATTTTTATGAAAATTCAGCAGCCTAACGACGTCACATAAAAATTCAGAAAATAAATTGATGAGAGTGGAAAGGGTCTCTCATAATTTGGACATGAAATGGAATGTAAAAAGTGATATATAAGAACATACCCCAAAATTATAAGATGGAAACTAGGAGACACTGCATAAAGGAAATCATGACTTAAAAAAGGGCGAGAGGTTCCATTACCATGAAGAGTAACTTTGGAAGCATGACGGTTGGGACCTTGGGGGCTTGAGGGAACCTTGGAAGGACTACTTGGGAGGTAAAAATACTATAACATCATTGAGTAGGAATTAAGAATGAAATTAATCAAGTAATGGGTTTATATTTATAGGAAAATTGAGGGAATATTTAGTTAATTTCAAAGGGACACCTCATCGGTGGTACTTGAAAAACCATGCGATTTACCATGGTATTTTTCCATGGTATTCTACAAATGGTACAAATCATAACATATATTTTTGTCTACAAGTTGAAGAAAATTATTACATCATGATTATACCATTAATGATGTCATTAAACACCCGAAACTCGAAACTGTATTTTTACAATTCACCAAAAAATAAAACATTTTATAAAAATATTATAAATTTATCTTATCATAATATCGATGATCTGAATTAAAAATTGAACTCCATTATATGAATATAATTTTCTAAGGATTTTTCATTTAATTTTTAAATAAAATCAGAATTTATTTAAAAAAACTACTTTGAAATAATTACTCATTTAATAACACCTTGAGATATTAATAATGGCCACATAAAATTATCTTATAACCATAAGACAATAAAGTAATAATTTATGAATAAATTTTATGAACATAATTTTCCATGTTAAATTATTAAATTTATCAAGAAAATTGTAATCAAAATATTTATGACATATAAAAATACCAATACTTATGTTATAACCCTTTTTTCACTTTTAAGATGTATAAATTATATTTATACATTCAGGGATGAAGTTTCTATTTTTTTGGATGATTTACTATTCATTACTATTCATAATGGTAATATTACTATTCACACATTTCTATTAACAAAAAATTAAGATGATCTTATTAGACTGTAAATTTTTTACTAATCACAACTGAAGAAGACTATTTTTTAAAATCATTTCACATTAATAATTATTTAAAGTTACTTAAATATTTTAAAATACCCTTTTTCCCAAATATTTTCAATAATATTCATCCTATATTTATCCAGACAATTGAAAATAAATTTTTTTACCATTATAAGAAGTAGAAATTTTATTTATTCAAATGGATTACACAAAGCAACTGAGGTTTGGTTATATAGCCCCTTATAACACCTGCATATGACCTATGTGTAAGGTGTGATATTGTGATAGAATCTTGGGGTGACTCACACAACATTAACTGAGCGGTGAATTCTATGAGTATGAACTTATCTCATTGGACATTCTGTGTAAGATTCACATGTTGATTTTTGGATTGGGCTTGGTCCAGAGAAAATCCCAGAGATTCTACCTCTTTCTCAGGCTCTAATAGATGGGATTCGTAGGACCCGAGTGTACTAGATGAGGTCGTCGACTCTTCTTTCTTTATTAATTAACCAAGATCACTTGTATTTTTAAACAATAGGCATAACGTTAATAGTTTAGTTTCCAGCGGTCCTATTGACCAATGTTTATATAACAGTCACAACTCAACGATCTCATTTAAATTATACTCACTTCATTAATAAAAGGATATAGTTTTGTTGAGTATAAAATAAAATAACACATAAATTTTGGAAACTAATATTTATTCTAAGGATTGGGTCATTATATTCCTCCACCCTTAAGAAATTTCATCCCCAAAATTTTAAATCATACCTTTAGAAGAGAAAATGTGGGGGCACTTATGCCTCATAAGATCCTCTAGTTTCCACGTTGATTCTTCACATTTGTGGTTCCTCCACAACACCTTAACAAGGTGGGTAGTCTTGTTGCGTAGAACCCTGTCCCTAAAATCCAAGATAGTAACCTGCTGCTCCTCATAAGAGAGGTCATGTTCTATTTGTACCACCTCTGGATTTAGTACATGTGAAGGGTTAGGTATGTACTTCCTTAATAGGGATACGTGGAAAACATCATGAATTTGTGCTACATTTGGAGGAAGTGCAAGATAATATGACACTTCTCCCACATGATCTAGGATTTCATAGGGGCCAATGTACCGAGTTCTAAGTTTACCTTTCTTCCCAAACCGCATGACTCTCTTATAAGGTGAAATGCGAAGAAATACTTTGTCACCAGCATCAAACTCCAACTCCCTTCAATGGTTTTCAGTATATCTCTTTTATCGGCTCTGAGCAGACCTAATGTGTTACTGGATGGCATAGACCTTTTCTGTCATTTGCTCCACATGATCTGTCCTAAGAAGCTTTCTCTCACCAACTTCATCCCAACAAGTAGGATTTCTACACCGCTTCCCATATAGATCTTATTAGGTTTCCATTTGAATGCTCGAGTGGAAGCGGTTGTTGTAAGAGAACTCAACTAAAGGGATATTTTGATCCCATCCACCTTCAAATTCCCTTGAGCATGTTCTCAACATGTCCTCGAGTGTTTGAATAGTCCTTTTAGATTGGTCATCAGTTTGGGGGTAATAGGAAGTACTGAAATTCATTTTAGTTCTCAGATCATGTTGAAGACTTCTCCATAATTTTTATAAGAACCTTGGATCACAATTAGATGCGATAGAAATTAGAACTCCATATAACCTTACCACTTCCTGCACATAAATCTTGGTAAGTTGATCAAGTGAGAAATCTTCTCAAATGGAGACAAAATGAGAATTCTTTGTGAGACGGTTTGCAATAACCTATATCGCATTGTTTCCTTTGGAGGTTCTCAAGAGACCAGTGATGAAGTCCATAGTGATATTTTCGCACTTCCATGCTGGTATGGGTAGTGGTTTCTATACCTCTTTAGGAAGTTGTCACTCATCGTTAATTTTTGGACATATGAGGCACCTTGAAGTGTAGTCAACAATCTACTTTTTCATATTATCCCACAAATAATTATCCTGAAGGTCTCTATAATTTTTTGTACTCCTAGGATGTATAGAGATTTTAGAGATTTTATATTCATCCAACTGCTCTGTCTTTATTACCAGAATAGATGGAACACATAGTCTTGTATGAAATTTCAGTACACCTTCTTGATCAATATTGAACTCTGGAAACATCCCATCCTTCACAGCCTCAAACTTCTTCTGTAAAAATGGATCTTCATTGTGATATTTCTTATTCTTCTCTAGTAGTGACGGTTGAGAAATCATTTGGGATAGGGTTGATGATGTCCCTTCCCTTTTAATTCACATTTCCATCTTGAATAGGTCATTGATCCAAGGATCTCTTTGAAACCTCATCATAGAAACAACAACCGGGTCATTCCTGCTTAATGAATAAATGAATTTTTTTTCTCTTCTGGGATGATAATGAATTGAACAGTCGTGATCTTTAAGATGTTCTAAGCATCTCATTTGTCTCATGTTCAATTCCTTTGGTCTGAAAATATAATTTGAAATTTGATGCTATGTGTCTATATAAAATTCATCCCCATAAAGGTAGTGCCTCCATATCTTTAGAGAAAAAATGAACGCAACCAGTTCCAAATCCTTCATATAACATTTCTTCTCATGAGTCTTCAATAGTCGATATGTATAAGCAATGAATTTTTTATTTTGCATGAGGACGCACCTAATCCCTTTTCGAGATGCATCGCTAAAAATAAAAAATCCATCTCCACATTAGGGAAGAGTTAACATGGGTGTAATAATAAATCTCTTCTTTAGCTCTTGGAAAATTTTCTCACACTCCTTTGTTCAGATGACCTTTACCACATTTCAAGTTAACTTAGTTAATGGATTAATAATTCATGAATTTTTTTTTCACAGACCTCCTATAATATCCCGATAATCCATGGAAACTATGAATCTTAGTTATTTGTGTAGGCTGAGGCCACTCCTCTACAACTTTTGTATTTTTAGGGCCAATTGTTATTCCTTCATTGGTTATAATGTGCCCTATGAAAAAATATTGTTGCAACCATAATTCACATTTTCCAAACATCCCAAAAATCATATCATTCCATAGAGTTTTCAAAATAACCCATATATAATATTTAAGATCCATAAGAGTTTTGGAATATATCATAATATCATCAATAAAAACTACCAATAAGTTATTAAGGTGGTCCTTAAAGACTCTAATCATCAAATCAATAAAAATAGAAGGTTCATTAGTTAGTCTAAAGGGCATAAAAACAAACTCATAAGGCCCATATCTTGATCAAAAGGCAGTTTTTGAAATATCCTATTTCATTACCCTCAGTTGATGATAACCAGATCAAATATAAATCTTAGAGAATAATTGATCCCCATGAAGTTTTTCAAATAAGTCATCAATTCCTGAAGGAGGGTATTTCTTCTTCACTGTGATCTCGTTCAGTTCTATATAATCAATACATAACTGCATTGATCCACCCTTCTTCTTCACAAAGAGAACTGGTGCTCCCCAAGGAGACACACTCAGTTATATAAAACCCTTATCCAAATGTTCTTGGAGTTTCTTGTTAAATTACTCCATCTCCATATTTTCCATCCTATATAGGGTATTTTATATCGGATGAGATCCAGGTATGATTTCAATGGAGAACTCTACCTCCCTTTCTGGGGGAGGTATGAGTAACTCATCATGAAATACATCAATGTATTCCTGGATGATGGGGAAATTTTCTATAAATAAAATCTCATCTCCTTCATCCTCTTCACCGATTGACTCCATAAAAAATGATTTAGGAGGTTCTTATAGACAAAGACATGGTTGAGATATCTCTCCTTGTAATATAACCATTGGTTTTTCATTTAATACTACTGAGATTTCCTTACTTTTGCATTTGATCTTAGCATTATACTTTGAGTGCCAATACATCTCTAGTATAATGTCGAATTATAGAATGGGAATGACTACTAGATTTTCAATAAGATTGTGCTCACAAAATTAAATACTATAGTTTCTAAACACTGATGATGCTTGGATAATCTCACCAGGAGTCTTGATTAACAACACGACTTTTAAAAAATTGGGGGTTAATTCTAAATTAATTGAAAACCTGGAGGAAATAAAGGAATGCATAGAACCAGAATAAAAAAATTAATTTCTAGATTTGAGAGAACAACTAGAGTACCTTATGCCACATCATTTGGCACTTCAAATTTAGCCGTAGTGATAGAAAAATCATGACCTAGCGTCCTTGGAATTTTTTGAGGCTGATGGGGATTCAACTCCACTACCCTCATATTTGAAAAGTGATTGGAAAAGTGACCATCTTGTCCAAACTTATAGCATTGGAAATCAGGTAGGGCCTGCACCATCTTCACCTTTTCGTTAAATTTGAGAATTTGAGGCGTCACTTCACTACGACAATTCTACGCAATATAGACATCTCTTCCACAATTGTAGCACACCCTGATCCTGAGAAAGTAGTTCCCCGATTGCTTCTTCCCACATTTATTACACATGGGAATTTGAACTTACTTTCCTTCTCTTCCCTGATTGAAGATCCTCCCTATTATTGGCTCCATCGATCACTTATTGTCTTTGGATTTATGAGACAATTACATCTCACCAAACTCTAGTTCTACTATCATCACACTCTGTACAATCTTTTCATAGTTGTCATAGTATCAGTTGGCTAGATTCTTCTATAGATGAGGTCATAGTCCACCATAGAATATATCAACCTTCCCACTAGGATCCATGACAATGCTTGTGGTATAACAGGAAAGCCAGGTAAATTTCATCTCATAGATTCTCATAGATTTATTCTCCTACTACTTCAGCTCAAGAAACCCCTTCCCCATTCTTGTTCTCAGGGAAGAAGGGAAATAAATACTGATGAAGATCTATCTAATGTCTTCCCACTCTGTAGATTCAACCTCCACTCTTGGAATCATGTTTTTAATTAGTTTCCACCACTTATTAGCTTCTCGCTCTAAGCAGTAAACAACCAGGGGGACCTTTTTTTTGTTCAGAACAACATAACATGGAAATGATCGTCTCTATAGAGTTGATACATTGTTCAACAATCAATGGGTCGGTTCATCCACTAAAGGTTTGTGGTCGTTGACACATAAAGGGCTCAACAGAATGTTGTTACCTTCACGTTGAGTTCAGTATCTCTGCATAATTCATGTTATTTCCCATAACATGAGTCAGTTGATTCATCATTCACATGAATGTTTCCATTCCAGCTTTCATTAGAGGGTCGTCAGCACATGGTCCATTACGTTCACCATTTTGACAGTTCCTCCTATTTCCCATAATTTATAAATGAATAAAACCTTAGTGGGAAACTAATTTCATTTATGAATATTTTAACTATGAAGAATTTTATGTCTTAAAACTTCATGCTTGAGACAATCATATTTTCTCAATAAATCCTTCATAATGATTCATAAAAAAGCTTATGATTAACCAAACATATACCATGGGAGTATCGTAACCAAGAGTTGAGATAGGCCAATTTTCATGCACCAGGATACCCCAGGTAAATCCCGAAACTCCAAGTTGGAGTTTTCACTCCTAGGTACATCTGTGCCAGAGCCGCCTCTACCTGCTTATATCCAAACAGGGATGTATTTTCTTGACAAACCACTTAATCAATACTCACCAAGATACCATAAAATTTTCCAATATTTAAACTGTTATATAGGGTTATTCCTAAAGATATCATAGCCTAATTCGTACAAATAACTAAAATATCCTTTGATACCAACTATGGAATCACACCTTTTTATTAGATAACTTTTCTTTACATTTTAAAAATAGGTGATATTAAAAGTCTAGTGTCTTGGAAATCTGGAACAAAATACATGAAAATATTAAAAAGTATTCTAATACACTTTTAAGGATTCATTATATGTTTTTCCTAAGTATAATTACTATATCTCATAAACTAGAGACATACATCAATGGAAAGGGTAAGAAGAAGACCCAGTAAGGAAAACAAGTGAAATAGTTTACATGTGATCTTGAGTGATATCAATAAGAACATGAGGGATATCAAAAATGAATGATAAAGAGGAATATCATAGTAATAATCACAAGAATCATATCTTGAAAACGTGGCTACAAAATTTGATTTATACATTAATGAACATATCACCAAGTTATATACCAAAGGTGTCATAAAAATTACCAAGGTTATTCACCAAGGAATCGTAAAACTTGTTATCTCTATAGATTAAATTCTTTACCCAATTAATTAGAGAACTATCATGGAACACCATTAATATGTCCTTATTTTTATGTGATCCCCATATATCATAATAAAACATTTCATGAATAACCCAAATAGAATAAATTAAATCGGCTTCATATCAAAATCACGATGTTTTAAAAAGTGTTTAAAAAAATATCATTACGTAATTTATAACCCATGGAAAGGGAATAAGGGTTTTATTTAATATAATTAAATAAATCAAGAATATAATTTTTAGGTATTTATGAACACCCCTTTAAACGAAATAGGTCTGGGTGTTGACATAAATAATATAAGAAATTTCATGAGAGAAAGAGAGAGAAATTTTGAGACGAGATTTCTGCAACATAACGACTATATAACATGTTTTTAGAAAACAATAAAGAGAGGGGACATGGGTAACCCATCCATAAATGAATAATTTTATAGTAGAGAGATATAATAAAATATAAATAATATCATGGTGTGGATATTTTAATAAAATACCACATGAAAATGAAACTTGAATGAAAAGAGAAAATGCGATTTCTTTTTATGAAAATTCGACAGCCTAAAAACGTCACTTAAAAATTCAGAAAATCAATTTATGAGAGTGGAAAGGGTCTCTCATAATTTGGACATAAAATATATAGTAATAATGATATAAAAAACACACCCCAAGAAAATAATATGTAAACTAGAAGACACAACATAAAGGAAGTCAGGACTAAAATAGGGTGAGAGGTTCCCTTACCATGAAGAGTAACTTTGAAATATTGACGGTTGGGACCTTGGGGGCTTGAGGGAACCTTGGGAGGACTAATTTGGAGGTAAAATGTCTAGAACTTAGTTGGGGAGGAATTTGGAATGAAATTAATTAAGGAATGGGTTGGTATTTATCGCAAAAGTGAGAGAATATTTAATTAATTTCCAAGGGACACCTCATTGGTGGTACATACAAAACCATGGTCTTGCACATGGTTTTATACACATGGGAAAACTCATTAAATATAATACTATTCAAAAGTCAACCATAATTATTACATCATGACCACACCATTAAGGAAGTCATTAAACACCCAAAACTCAAAATTGTATTTTTACTATTCACTGAAAAACAAAACATTTTATAAAAATCTCATAAATTCACCCTAACATAATACTAATAATTTAAATTCAAAAATTAAATCCATTTTATGAAAATAATTTTCTAAATATTTTTAATTTAATTTTTAAACAAAATCAAAATTTATTTAAAAAAACAACTTTAAAACTATAACCCGTTTTATAACACCTTTAGAAATTAATAATAGTCTCATAAAATTTTCATATAACCATAAGAAAAAAAAAGAAATAATTTTTTTAAATTTTATGAAAATAAATTTCAATTTTAAATTATTAAATTAATTATAAAATTGTATTGAAAATATTTAAAATATACGAAAATACTAATACTTATCTTATGACAATTTTTCCCTTTTATGATATCAAAATGATATTTATACATTTTTGGGTGAAGTTTATATTGTTTTGGGCGGTTTACTATTTATTGGTGTTCATTACTATTCATAAGGGTAATATTAGTTTTCATACTTTACTATTCACTAAAAATTATGTTGATCTTATTAGAGTCTAAATATCTTATTTGTCACATCGGAAGAAGACCATTTTTTGAATATCATTTCACATTAATAGTTATTTAATGTTTACCTAAATCTTTTAAAATACCATTTCTTCCAGAATTCATCAATAATATTCATCCTATATTTATCCGGACATTTGAAAATAAAATAAATTACCATAATAAGAAGAGAAAATTTTATTTATACAAAATGATTACAAAAGGTAAGTAAGGTCATGTTACATAGCCCCTTATAACACCTGCATATGACCTAAGTGTAAGGTGTGCTGTGGTGATAGAATCTTAGGGCAGATCAGACAACATTTCCCGAGTGGTGATTTCTATTAGCTTGAACTTATCCTGTAGGAGATTCCGTTCAAGCTTCACATGTTGATGTTCGGCTTGGGTTTGGTCCAGAGAAAACCCCAGAGATGTTACCTCTTTCCCAATCTCTGATAGATGGGCTTCGTACGACACAATTCTACTGGATGAGTCCATTGACTCTTATTTTTATATTAATTAACTAAGATCACTTGTATTTATAAACCATAATCATAACGTTAAGAGTGGAGTTTTCAATGGTCATATTGACCACCGATCATATTGACCAACAGTCATATTGACCCAAAGTCATATAACAGTCGAAACCCAATGGTCTCATTTTAATTATAATCACTTCATTAATTAAAGTATATTATTTTGTTGAGTATAAAATAAAACAACACACAAATTTAGGAAACTAATATTATTCAAAATTTCAAGTTGTTACACCCACAGAGGCCAAGACACTTTAGTCTTATAGAAAGGAATGAGATGACTCTTATGAAATTAGATATTTACTCTTACAAAAACCAGATTATGCTTACGAAATCATTAACACATATAAATTATAGGAAAAAACTCTTATGATTTTAAGGACTCATAAATTTTTTCAAGGAGATGATGGATTTTATAAATTTAGTTTTGAAATGTCTCTTACACATCAGAAGTATTATTCTTTTGTTTTGAAGACAACTAAGAATTAAATGTTTTAATGTTATTGTATGAATCTTATTAAATGAAGATATTGCTCATATAATTCATCATTCTACAGTGATTTAACAAAGTTTTTGTTATTTATTACTCTTATGCTTTACCTAAAGTTATAAATTTACTCTTATGAATTTATATATTACTTTTATGAATTAAATAGAGATACTTTTATACAAAAAGATAGTTTAGAAGATTAAATATTCAGTTTTTCATTATTTGTTTAAGGTTGTTACTTTTATATTGAAGTAACATAGAGACTACAATTTTAAAAATTAAAATTTCAATGATGGAAGATATTTCACAAGATTAAATGATATATTAAATGTATTTAAATTAGAGATCATTTTTGAAATGTTTTAAGATTCAAATATGATACTTTTTAGGAAGAAGGATTCAAATTTATATCAAAATAATTTAAAGAGTTTTGGCCAACTATATTTTTTAAAGAAGAAATAATTACGATCCTATTTTAGATCATGATAGAATCATATATTATCAAATAAATATATGTTTTAATTAATTTTATCCAAATTATTATTTTGATAGAGAATACTACAAAATATTTCCAAAAAAAATTGCGAAAGATTATGGGATGTGTTGAATCATTTTATCACAAAATGTATAGATTGATGAAGTGTAAAATGACAGGTATTATTATTTATATTATATGTATAGTTATATTGATTAATTGTATGATAGTATGAGATATAACATAATAAATTTAAATCCTATTATTCTCTTCTAACAGTAAATAATATATTATGTCTGAGAATAAATAATGAGAAAGAAGGAAGACTGTAAAAATTTGAATATTACTTTCTTCTATTATTTTATTTATAGAAGATTATTTACTTATAAGTTTTTTTCCATGAGATGCTCCATGAAGATTATGCATTATTGAGAATAAGGAAACATATTTTAGTTACTTAAGGCAATATAAACAATGTTCTGCAACTATTTTCAACATCCACATCTCATCTATTTCCCCTATAAGTGGAATATATAGACAGATAGCCATGAGAGAAGTATCTGATGCATGTTATTAACAATGGTATATTGTAGAATACTATTATTTAGTTTTTAAGGTCACTAATAAAATGATTTTAATTCTTGATAAAATCATTGTTTTACTATGTAACATCTAATTATATGCAATTAAGAGATCCCTAAGAAGAATATATATTATAAAATTACTGAGCCTTCTTTTTGGTGCTGATGGAGTGGACTAGGTAATGTTATTAATGACCATAAAAAATATTAAATCACCACCTATTACTTATATTTTATATTATTATGCTACAATAAATGATTAAATAGATAGGATATATTCAAACATATTTTAATAGGAAATATTTAAAAAGTAAAATTATTTATAAGACATATTTCAACTTCTTCTCGAGTCTTTATCAATGATAAATCTTGAATAACAATTGGTAATAAATCTTACACTTTATAGTTATATACTTTCATCCTTAACAATTTAGAGAGAAAGATCCACAAGATAAATATATATATTTTTGGATGATCATACGGAAGGTATTTATATGATTAAAGCTCCATATTTCAATTGTGAAAATTATAGTTTCCATAGTTTTAGAATGATATATTTGATGAATATTGTTTTTAAAGTATATTTTAAAGTGATTTGATCTTATTAGATTCATACCTATGAATCCAAGACATGGAATTATATTCAATAAGATAAATATGATTTAAATTCAATGGATTTGAATATTATAAACTATGAATGTTGATCAGATGAATTAATAGAGTTTTCTAGTGTGTTTCTACCTTTTATATGGGATATATTATTATTCCTACCATGAAAAGAATCTAAAATATAATAAAAGTAAGGTAAAATGTTGTAAATTTATATTTTGAGACTTTTTTTGTTTGAAAAAATATTTATTACTCAAATGAATGGAAGAATCACTGATATAGTGAATAATATTATTTCTTGAGTAATATTTATACTATAATCTAGCCAGTATTTAAAATATATTAGGGTTATACCTTCTAAATGGAGTTTAATATATACTATTATTAGATAGTTAAACCTACATAAGAGATATAAAGAATAATTTTATTGGAACACTCTTGATGTATGAACCTGATATGAAATCAAATGCAATTGATCAAAATATAGTAAAAAATGAAAGTGATTATATTAATGTTTTTTTACTTCTAAAGATATATATTATGAATTTTCTAATGCAGAATCTAGTGGATCATATTATTGTGTTGAACATACAAAAATTTGTAGACGATTAAACAAGAATTATATGAGTAGAAAATAAAAATCCAAGAAAGATAATACACATACTAAGTAGGTCAGAGGTTATAAATATAGTGAACCTGAACATCTAAGAACTGATTTCCCCTACTAAACTATAAATAAATTTTAAAGGCCAGATTATAAAAGGAAAAAAATAAAAATTAAAGCAACTAAAATTTATTATGATGTATGAATAGATGAATCCAATTCAATCTTGGAAGCTATGAATTCAAATAAAATATTTAAATATATGCCTTCGGGATTAGATTGAAGAGGTACAATCATTTTTCTAAAATAATTCTAAATATGATTTTTTACGGGATTAATGTATACTTCTTATTCTTGAAGATAAATATGATACATTACAGATTTTTAAAATAAATATTATGTTTATTTTTCTACTCATAATAATGTTTTATCTAATTAGAATTTATAATTATATTATAAACTTGAAAAAATTGAATCCACTTATAATATAAATTATATTATAATTAAATATTTATTAGTTGATGTTGATTATTTAATGTTTTGTTCTAGAGTGTTTACTAAAGGTTAAATTTATCTTAATATAGTTATTCGTACACTTAAAGGCAATAGGAAATTAGAAGAAATGATAGAAATTCTATGATTTATGGAAATTATCTTGTGCCTGGTTTCACTTATAAGAGTATATAAAATAATATTTTTTTTCATTTTATAATTTTTGGATATTATGATAATGGTTTATATTTTCATATCCTTGATTTTTTATGTTAATAATGCCAATATATTTTAAAATTTTCTAAAGTGATTGCTAGAATTGTTTTTCTAAAAATAAAATTTATTCTCTAAAATTCTTATTGGTATTACCATTGAATAAAAAATCATATGGGTACATGATGAAACCTATAAAAGGTTATCTAATGAAATTTATTTATTTCTAATATAAATGTAGTTATAGTGGATAACCTAGGGTTATATCTAAATATACCTTCACAAAATCAGGTGTCACTTCTGGTTAGAAAAGGGGGATGTTTTTAATTTTTTTGGTTTTGGAAATTCAATGAATTAAATTATATAATGATTTTTAGAAATAATATATATGAATGTGTAATTGGGTAAAGGTTTTATTTATAATCTTATTTCCATACTAGTCCCCAAATTATTCACATATTTTTCCTATTAACTAGCAAGAAAGAGGATTCATAATTACTTCCCCTATTAACCTTCAGTGAATGAATATTATGATAATATCCCTATCTAATATCTCAGCTCAATCTACCATTAATTATACATGTTAAAGTATTATAGTGAATCAACCCAAGTCGAATTTGGCAATACCAAATCTAGTGTTATTATTTTTTAACCAATCAATGTGTATCTTCTACCGCTTTTACACATACTAACAGTCGTCAATAAATTCACCCCTTAGCCCTAGACTATTACATAATATATCTATCATGACTATATGGATAGAGATAATGGAATATATAATAATAAAATAAATAATAAAATGAATTAAATCTAATACAATCACATATGATACTATGAATATTGACTGATATCTACAATTTTTCATCAGACAGAGAGATTGTTTTCCATTAACGTGAAAATAATCAATAATTTTAAAAGGATAACCTTCTTTTCCCTAATAATATGATAATTATCCCCCTATTTTATAGTGATCAGTTATTAATTAATACGAATAAAGCATTATAGTACCCAATAAAAATAGAAAATAAAAATATGTAGTAGTAGAAAATAGTAATAATGGAAGTTAAGCCCGAGCCTTCCAATATAACTAGCTTGTTCCTCAGAAACTCCTACTATTATTTATATCCCCATTTTACCTCTTCTTCACCCATGTTCATATCTCATAAGATATTATCTTTCTTTATTTTTAGAAAATTTATTTTTTTATTTTGGCTTTAAATATCCACGTGATACAAGATTCTAAAAAATAAAAATCTATATTTTTTTTCTCTTTGATTAAAATATTTTTCATATTGTGATCCATTTTGTTTACACTGATTGGTTTTATGAAAGATGGTGTGGCACCTCAAGCTTAATTTATGGTGTGAAATTTTTTTTAGTCCTTCCTTAAGAATTTTATTTTTTTAAAAAGGCAATGAACTCTATATCAAGAATGAACATTGTGTGTCCTTACAACACCTCTATAGGGATCAACACAAAGTTCATTGAAACTCTATATTAGTACACAGTCATGATATTTTGAAAAGGTGGGAACTATATATGGGAAATATATATAAGACATCAATGTAAGAATTGTACAATTATCTATTTTTGAAAATCAAATCCTCCATCAACTCTATATGCATTGATATTGTTATACTCCGATAATACTGAGTTTCTTTTCATTTCCATTTTTTCACTATATCTACAATTTATCCCGGATTCTAAAAATTACATCAAACCACTTCAAAAATATCATATTTCACCTTAAAAATAAAATAAATAATTCAATAATTTTTTTTCTATTTAAACTATTATTTTCAGACTTTGTTGAAATAACACTTTAATTCCAAAAATTACCAAAAACTCAATGAATGAAAAAATATAAGGGAATAAAAGGAATTGAATACTGAAAAAATATGTTGAATTTATTTCTTATTTTAATTCCCCCACACTTAATCATTTTATTCATAGAAAGTTGAACTTCATATTATGTATTCATACCAAACTTAAACGCTAGCCACTGCGAGTTCCCTTTTTAGCACGGTGGTTCTAAAATTATCAAAACTCTCTAATGATCTTGATTTTATTTTCTTCATTAATTATATTCAATTAATTTAATCTTATTATATCCTCTAATACACATTTATACCCACTTTTATATGAATGTTTTTAGTCAAAACCTATGTATTAATTCCATTAAAATTTCTTATAATTCTGAGAACATGTAAGTGTAACCTATGCTTGATAAGTTTCTTTATATCAACCTAATGAGTCAATTATTTTTAGATATTTTTAGGGATATAAATGGATTTTATAATGATTAATGGTTATTGGGTTATAATGAGATATTATGAGCCATATTTATAAGGATTGGATCTATGTTTAAAAATAAAGAATGATTTTTAGTTTTCTTCATGAATGGATCACTCACATATATTCGTCTTCCCTGGATACTTCTCCACCATTATATATTCTTAATAATTACCCAAAACTTATAGATATTTAGTAGATACAAGAACATATAATCTCATTTCCCTTATATAGGTTTTGATTGATGTTTTTTACGTTTATTTTACATTCAAAGGCTAAGTGGGGAATTGAATTATTTAAATAGCTATGAGACAAGAAATTCCCTAGATCAAGTTACCATTTCCTTCTTGAAATAATGCCTTTTGGATCCATTCTTCCATAGGTGAAACAATTCATTAAAATAACTCTTTAAACAACACATATAATAAAATTTCAACTCCAACATATCTCAAAAACAATCTCCAACTAGTTGTAAAATTCATATCAAATTAGATCAAAATCAATGACATATATCTTCCTTATTCCCCCTTTTTGGTATTATATTAGATTGAATTTAGATCGTATTCTTGTATTTATGTTCTGGAATTGATGTTCAGCTTTTACTTTTTAGAGGTAATGTGTAGAAAACCCAACTGTAGTATGCAGAGCCAGTGTAGTATTTATTACATTATCACTAGTTACATGTGATCTCATACCAATGTACCAAATAGTATTGTATTATTCATAAACAGTACACATATAAACATCCCATTTTATATTAGAAATAAAAAATAAAACATAGTAAAATTAAATATCCTACATCCTTGAACACATTTAGGTATTCAGTCATCATATCCAAGGGAAAGGAAAAAAAATAAAGGGTGATATAATATACTCAATAATTGTTACATATAGTAGAAACTATAATTTGTAAATAAGGCATAGTTGTAACACCCCAAGTTTTTATCATTTATTTTATCAAATAAATAAAAGTCCATTAATGGATTATGTGTAAGATCCCAGTTTTTGGAAGGGTATTTTTTCATTATGTTTTGGTTTAATCCCCTGTTTTGGACTTCAAGGGATGTCTAGTGAAAGTATGAGAGGTCTTGGGGGTGTTTCAGGGGCTTAGGTCATGAAAGAAAGGAAAGCTGGGCAAGACAGGCCTGGGCGCACGACTTACGCATGGCCAGGGAAAACCGTATGGCCTTCCCAAGTAAACCGTGCAACCCCTCCTCCTCCAGATAGTACCATGCGCACGGTTTGTGCACTGTTTATCAAACCGTGTGGCCAAACTATGAGACCTCTTAATGTTTGGAAAAATTACAAAATTGCCACCAGGGATTTTAAGAACCCACTTGGGATTTCCTCTCCATTCCTCCCTCTTCACCCTAGGAACGAACCAAATCACCCAAGAGCTCTAAGAGGTAAATGTTCCTCATATCTAAGGTGTTTTTGGTGTCGTTGGATGCGGATCGAAGCTCCGGGTAAGGCTAATCCCATCCTTGATTATATTTTTGGTTTAGGGTTTGTATCTTCTCTCCCTCATGTTATGAAGCTCTAAAACCCTATCTTTTGGGTGGGTTCTTGGTTGAAGCTCTAAAGGCTGGTCGGATGGAGGTCTAAGGACTCGATTGAGAGTGTGTTCAACTGCGGTTTCAAGGTAGGTGGTCTAGAAACGTTATCCCATAGTTTTATGGTGGATTTATGCATGTGTGGATTTTCTCATTGTTTCCTTTTGATGAGATTTGATCAAATTGGATGCGTTTGGTATAATGGATGCTTAAAAATGGTAAATGGAAACCCTCATGATCCCCATGGGATGCGTTGAGAATTATTTGACCTAATTTGGGCCATCCATGTGGTGTTCCGGCTTATCTCGGGCTTAGGATTTGTTATTAAACAAGTGACCATGTTGTAATAAATGGTAGAGCCCTTGAATAATATGTTGGCATGATTGGTTGAACATGGAATAGAAGTTAGGTGATGCACCTAGACTTCGAAATAACCTAATGGTTATTTGGAATGGGTTGAATGGTTGATTCATGGAAATGATGAATGGGTTAAATGGGTTAATGTGTAAACTGATGAAAGACCATGATGGGATAGGTAATGGGTCTAGTGTTGAATGCGTAGTGAGATAAGCATAACACATGAGAATTGGGTGAATGGTTAAATGATGTGAAATAGTAATGTGTTAATGGGTTATGCCATAATGTGAATTCCCATGTGGTTTTTTGTGAATGGTGTTTGTAAAAGGGAAATGGTATGGTGGGTTGATGGTTACTTATATATATAATCATGTGCACATGGCTTGGTAGAGTGGGGTATAACTTGAGGATCTATGACCACGGGTCAAGGGAAGACTGATGCTCTAAAATCCACCCTAAATGAACGAGTTACGAATGAGGACTGAGGATTTATTCTCCTAACAGTTTCATCCACCTGAACTCAGGCTTCTCAGTGAGGATATGATTGGTATGAGGGGGTTAGTCCTAGTGAGATAGGATAACTATGTGTTTACCCTCTTGCATGTGATTGTTGGCCTTATACCCATGTAACATAATGTATGTGATTAACAAAAATGTGATGAAATGGCTGGTGATGATAATTAGTGTGAAATGAATGGTAATGGAAGTGGAAATGGCTTTGGCTTTGAACTGGTTAATGGCACCTTAAATAATTACATGGAAATTATCATTCATATTCCTTTTACATTCACTACCTGTTCATACTGGATATTTTGTAGACACTGTTGGTGGTGGCCTACTGAGTTGTACTCACACAGAGCTCGGGCCGCCATTGGGGACCCAAGCATACTTCATGTTTGCATGTTAGGAGAAGTGCAAGGATCCATTCTAGATAGTTGAGTGGACATGGGTAGAAATTGGTGGAGGATCTGGACATGGAGTCAGAAACATTTTGGGGATTTTGGCCGGTGTCTTTATTTTGGGATTTTGTTCACTTTTTCACTTGTAGTAGGACATGGAATATTTATTGTTTGAAATAGTTGTTATACATGTTCCTTGTTTATTGATTATTATTTCCGCTATTGGTTTATTTCTATTGTGGATTACTCTGATAAAAAAGGGGTATAGTCTCCCCACTTGACCACATAGACCCATGCTTCTAGTCGGCAGCCTTTGGCGTACGAGGAGGCATGCTTAATGTTATGTAACTACCTTGCTCGAGGCACTGATTTAGTGGATTTCGGGTCGGGAACGTTACAAAGTGGTATCAGAGGAGGTCTTTCTTATCCTTCTCTGAGGTATTGTTATTTGGGATAGGTTGCCAAGGGCTAAGATGTGTCAGGTCTTGGTAAATGAGCTCGTGCTTGGGATTAGATAACCCATATACGAGGGAAAAACCAAGTCACCATGGTGGTAAATGTTGTTCATGGTTATGTGTTGTCATAGATGATGATATTTCACCGTTGGGTGATGCACATGTGGTTTGATGTGACTGTTTTATGAAATTTGGCTCATGGCCTTAACAGCATGAGGATTTGTATTCATGCATCATTGTAGGCACATAGGGAGATAGGTTACATGCATTGTGTTATGCACACACACAAGGTGGGTGTGTGAGGCAAGAAAGTAGGGTGCATTTTGCATTTCATGAAACCAATAAATAATGAGAAGAATGGAATAAAGAAAGTAGGTAAATGATATTTAGTAAAATATAAGGGTTTTAAATGAAGTGAAAAATGTTTTTTTAAAATGTTGTCTGAGTTTTGTGGTAGTGCATGGTTGTTTACCCCATGTAGACCATGGACCGTGGTAGGGATGGTCAGGGCGGTGAATTTGATGTGTCAATTTTTTTAAATTAGTATATGAAAATGGGTTGTTGTAGCTAGTAAAGAGATTTTGGTGAAGTCGTGAATGTTTTATGGAATGCGTGCTAAATATCATGCTCAAAAAAGTAGAGAGATGCCACCACGACGTCGATTACCAGTTGGGAAACAAGAGGATGTTGTTGAGAACACTCCTCTAGTAGAAGATCATGAAAATATAGGGATCAATAAAGGTAGTGTAGACCAGTTTCAGGAGAACATGGATCAACTTATACAGATGATGGATCAGGACCTAGGGCGGGTTGCACCGAGTATGTTTGATTTGACCAGGGAGTTCCAGTTGCAACACCCTCTGACCTTCATCGGAGAGGGTGGGCCAGAGGAAGGGGACTTCTGGTTAGAGTCTATCCAGATGACATTGCATCATCTGGAGACCCCTATTAAAAAGTGAGTAATTCTGGCCATTTATATGTTTCGGGGCTAGGCAAGGCATTGGTGGGACATTCAGGCTCAGACCGAGCAGGCTGGGGGGATGTCCTGGAAGGTTTTCCAGAAGAAGTTTCTAAAGCATTTCTACCCAGAGACTTTGAGGTAGTAGCGGGCTGCAGAGATTATGATCCTGACTCAGGGATCACTATCGATGATGGACTATGCTAGTCTCTTCACTGATTTGTGACACTTTGTCCTAGTGTTAGCTGAGGATGAGGCAGTGGTAGCAAAGTATTTCCAGGATGGGTTGAGACAAGAGATCAGGTCTAAAGTAAAAATCTTCCACTTAGAGAGGTTTTTAGAGGTGGTGGATCATGCACTCATCTCTGAAGGGAACCTGTAGGGAGCTTTGGGTGGTGGGCTTGTCGTGCCAGCTGGGCAGACTAGTGGTGCATCTTTCGATGGTCGGAAGCGCCATTTGGAATGTTTCCAGCAAGGTGGTCAGAAGAGAGGGTCAGCCTCTCAGAGTGGGAACCAAGTGTTTTGTTATTAGTGTGGTAGGTCGGGGCATATGCGTGGTCAGTGTCCTCGACCTCTAGTTGAGTGCTGTTCATGCAGCAGGATGGGGCATGTGCAGGGGTTCTGCAGGAACACTTGGTAGACGGGTGAGCATGATGACAAAAAGCAGGTACCAGGTGTAGGAAGGGGATCAGTTGCCCCGTATCATGTAAGACGTTGGAGCTCCACGGGCTGTACTGGTAGGGGTGGTGGATGTGGAACTCCAGGGAAAGATTGTTCATGCCAGCAGAGCAGTGCAGCGCAGGGTGCTCAGGCTGGAAGCCATGGTAGAGGGGAAGGTCAGCTTTAGGCAGTTTAGTTTGCACCTGGTAATAACGAGGTCGGACCATCAACTGTTTGAGGTACGATCCTTGTAGATTCTATGTTTTCGAGTGCATTTTTTGACATAGGTGGCACACACTTTTTTGTTTCTGCTCAAATTTTGGTAGTGCTGTGTTTTTCATGTGGAGGGGGTGTGTGGAGTTATGCCAATTGGCACCCTTTTGGGGGTACGAGTTCAGGATATAAAGAAGTTCAAGGGATGTGCCCTGGAAGTTGGTGGGTATTCTTCCTTATTGGGCTTGTTCGTTCTCAAGATGTTAGGGTTTAATCTAATCTTGGTAATGGATTGGTTGTTGTTGTATCGGGCGCACATAGACTATTATCATCGCAGAGTATTGTTCAGGTCGCTTGAGGGTGATGCTTATGTCCACCGTGGCGAATGAGATGTTTGAGCAGGGCATGTGGGGCCATTTTGTCAACAGATAATTGGACTCACGGCTCACGGCTCACGTGGCATGTATCATGCTTGATTATGATGAGAAAGGGGAACAATCTAATTTTCCTCCCATGTTGGATCGATTTCAGGATGTGTTTCCCGAGGATTTCTCGGGGTTACCACCTGAGAGGGATGTCCAGCTCATGATCGAGTTACTGCCGGGAGTGGAGCCAGTTTCTATTCTGCCATACCAAATGGCACCAACAGAACTCCAGGAACTGAAGGTTCACCTTGCGGAGTTGGAGTGTAATGGGTTTATCGGTCCTAGTATGTCTCCTCAGGGATCTCCCATGATTTTTGCAAATAGGGATGATGGGTCGTTGAGGCTGTTTGTTGACTATCGAAAGTTGAATCAGATGAAGGTGAAAAATCAATACCCTCTTCCTAGAATTGATGACCTGTTTGATCAGTTGAGAGGTGCATCAGTGTTTTCTAAGATTGATCTGAAGTCAGGTAATCACCATATGAGGGTGAAGTCTTCTGACATACCACATACAGCCTTCCAGAGTCGGTACAGGTTGTTTGAGATTGTGGTAATGCCTTTCGACTTGACCAATGCACCGGTGGTGTTTATGGATTTGATGAACTGAATATTTCATCACCGTCTAGATCATTTTGTGATTTACTTTCTTGATGATTTCTTAGTGTACTCAAAAACTCATGACGATTATGCCCAATATCTCGACATCATCTTTGGTATACTAAGAGAGAATCAGCTATACGCCAAGCTATCAATGTTTCAATTCTAGATAGGTGAGGTCCATTTTCTAGGTCACATCATCTCGGAGGCAGGTGTGTCAGTGGATTTAGAGAAATTGCAGGCAGTTGTATCTTGGGAGTATCCCAAGAGTGTTTCTAATGTTCAAAGTTTTCTAGATTTGGCATGGTATTTTAGAAGGTTCATTCAGGATTTCTCTCGCTTGGCAGCACTTCTATCGTGCTTGACCAAGAAAGGAATCAGGTTTGAGTGGTCTGAGGCATTTGAGAACGCCTTCCAAGAGTCAATGAAGTGGTTGACAAGAACACCTATCTTGATCTTACCTGAGCTGGGTAAGAAGTACATCATGTTTTGTGATGCGTCTAGAGTTGGACTTGGGGTTGTTTTGATGCAGGATGAGCATGTTGTATCTTATGGGTCAAGGCAATTGAGACTCCAATGAGTTGTACTATCCCACTCATGACCTTGAGTTGGCTGTAGTGGTGTACGCCTTGAATTGCTGTAGGAACTAACTATTGGGAGAATGATTCACTCTGTTTACCGACTATAAGAGTTTAAAGTACATCTTCTCACAACAGTATCTAAACCTTCGGTAGTGAAGATGGTTTGAATATCTCCAGTCTTTTGGCTTTGAGTTGGTGTACATGCTGGGAAAGGGAAACCGTGTTGCTGATTCTCTGAGTAGGAAGGTTTAGAATCAGGTGGTTCAGGAGTCCATCACTGAGTGGAAGGTGATGGATTTGTTTGCAGAGATGCACCTGGAGGTGCAAGAGAAGAGTGGTCAGGTCAATCAAGCTTTGTTAACAATGGAGTCGATGCTTTTGGGTCATGTTAAGGAAGGTCAGCTTGATGATCATGAAGTAAAAGCATAAATGTGGGGAGCTACCTTCTGGTTGGGCCGTCGGCATGGAAGGTGTTGTTCGTGTTTGTGATCGTGTGATTGTGCCAATGTGTGTGCGGGAAGAGTTGATGTGTGAGTTCCATGCGTCAAAGTGGGCAGTGCATCATGGTTTTACAGAGATGTATTGTGATCTCCGAAGGAAGTTTTGGTGGCCTGTAATTAAGAAGGAAGTTGCGGACTTTGTGACACGGTTCCTTACCTGTCAGTAGGTGAAGGCCGAGCATCAATGCCCGGGGTTTCTTTTTTGCATGCATTGCTAATTATGGAATGGAAGTGGGATGATGTAACAATGGATTTTGTCATGGGTCTTCCAAGGACGCCACGGGAGAATGTTTCAATATGGGTGGTTGTGGATCAGTTAACAAAAGTGTCTCGTTTATTACCGATTCAGGAGACCTTTACAGTCAACCAGTTGGGTGAGCTGTATGTTTGGGAAATAGTGTGGTTTCGTGGTGTTCCAAAGACCATAGTTTCAGACCGAGATCCATGTTTCATGTCGCGTTTCTAGAAAGGGTTGCAAAAGGCTCTTGGTACTCAGGTGTTTTGGAGTACGACTTTCCACCTGCAGACGGACGGGCAGTTGGAGCATACACGCCAAATGCTAGAAGACATGTTAAGAGATTGTGTCTTGGACTTTGATGGTTCTTGGTAAAGGCCCCTATAGTTCGTTGTGTTTTCCTACAAAAACAGTTTTCAGGCTATGATTCTGATGAAACCGTTTGAGGCACTCTATGAGAGGCCGTGTAGATCTCCATTGTGTTGGCTAAAGGGTGGTGAATCTGAGTTTTTTGGGGCCAATTCTCACGCTGGAAACATCATAGCGAGTTAATTTGATTAGGAAGCAGATGGCTATGGCTCAGAGTAGGCAGAAGTCGTATGTAGATTGGAGGCATAGAACTCTTGAGTTTGTGATGGGTGATAATGTGTTCCTTCGGGTGTCTCCAAGGTTGGGTCACCATCAGATTTGAAAGAAGGGTAAGTGGCGCCCAGGTATGTGGGACCTTTTGAGATTGTGGAGAGTATCGGACCAGTGGCCTACCAATTGGCTCTTCCATAGAGGCATGGTGGGATGCATGAAGTGTTTCATGTGTCGCATCTTCGATGGTATCACCCTGACCCATCTCACGTGGTTGATGTGGAGGATGTGGAGCTCGAGGCTGATGCATCCTTTGAGGAGCATCTGGTTCGTGCTGTGGATCGTAGAGAAAAGGTCTTGTGAGAGAATGTTGTGACATTACTGTGAGTACTATGTCATCATGGTAATGTTTAGGAAAAAACTTGGGAGGGGGAATCGGATATACAAGCTCAGTAGCCCGAACTCTTCTATTCGGTGGATCAATGAGGCTTGGAAAATCAGCTCGAGGACGTGCCGTTATAAGGTGGGGAGGTTGTAAGATCCCAGTTTTTGGAAGGGTATATTGTCATTATGTTTTGGTTGAATCCATTATTTTGGGATTCAAGGGTTGTCTTCTGAAAGTATGAGAGGTCCTGGTGGTGTTTCGGTGGCTCGGGGAAAGAAATAAAGTAAAGCTAGGAAAGACAGGCCTGGGAGCACGACCTGCACACGGGTAGGGAAAACCGTGCGGCCTGCCCAGGTAAACCATGCAACCCCTCCTCCTCTAGAAAGTATCATGCACGTGGTTTGTGCATAGTTTGTCAAACTGTGCGGCCAAACCATGGTGCCTCTTAATGTTGGGAAAAATTACAATATTGCCACCCTGGGATTTTAAGAACCCACTCAGGATTTCCTCTCCATTCCTCCCTATTCACCCTCGGAATGAACCAAATTGCCCAAGAGCTCCAAGAGGTCAATCTACCACGTTTCTAAGGCATTTTTGGTGCTTTTGGATGCGGATCAAAGCTCCGGGTAAGGCCCATCCATTCCTCGATTCTCTTTTTGGTTTAGGGTTTGTATCTTCTCGCCCTCTTGTTCTGAAGCTATAAACCCTTATCTTTTGTTTGAGTTCTCGGTTGAAGCTCCAAAGGCTGGCCGGATTGTGGTATAAGGACTCCATTGAGTGTGCATTCAACTGTGGTTTCGAGGTAGGTAGTCTACAAATGTTATCCCATAGTTTTATGGTGGATTTATGCATATTTGGATTTTCTGATGGTGTTATTTTTATGAGCTTTGATCAACCTAGATGTGTTTTGTATAAATAATGCGTAAAATGGTAAATTGGAACCCTCATGATCCCCATGGGATACGTTAAGAATGACTTAACCTAATTGGGGCTATCCATGGGGTGTTCCGAGTTTTCTCAGGTTTAGGGGTTGTTATTAAACAAGTGACCTCACTGTAATAAATGCTAGAGCCCTTAACGAATATTTTGACATGATTGGTTGAACTTTGAATAGATGTTTGGTGATGCACATAGACTTGGAAATAACCTAAAGGTTATTTGGATTGGGTTGAATGGTTGATTCATGGAAATGATGAACCGGTTAAATGTGTTAATGTGTAAACCAATGAAAGACCATAATGGGATAAGTTATGGGTCTAGTGTTGAATGCTTAGTGAGATAGGAATAACACATGGGAATTGGGTGAACGGTTAAATGATGTGAAATGGTAATGTGTTAATGGGTAAAGGAATACTGTGAATTATTGTGTGGTTTTTTGTGAATGGTGTTTGTCAAAGGGAAATGGTATGGTGGGTTGATGGTTACTTATATATATAATCATGTGAACATGGCTTAGTAGAGTGGGGTAGGAATTGAAGATCTTTTCCCACGGGTCTAGGGAAGAATGATGCTCTGAACTCCACCCTAAATTCAAGGGTTAGGAATGAAGAATGATGATCTATTCTCCTAATGGTTGTATCCACCCAGACTGAGGCTTCGAGGTGAGGATATGGTTGCAATGATGGGGTTAGTCATAGTGAGATATGATAAAAATGTGATTACCCTCTTGCATGTGATTGTTGGCCCTAGACCCTTGTAACATAATGTATGTGATTAACCCATGGAAATGTGATGAAATGGTAGGTGATGATAATTGGTGTAAAATGAATGGGAATGGAAGTGGAAATGGCTTTAGATCTGAACTGTTTAATGGAACCTTAAATAATTAGTTGGAAATTATCATTCATATTCCTTTTTCATGCACTACCTATTCATACTAGATTTTTTGTAGACACCGTTGGTGGTGGACTACTGAGTTTTACTCACACCCTGCTCGAGCCGCCATTGGGTATCCGAGAAGACTTCATGTTTGTAGGTCAAGAGAATGGAAATGGTCCTTGCTAGATAGTTGAGTGGACATGGGTAGAACTTGGTGGAGGATCTAGACTTAGAGTGGGGACCATTTTGGGGATTTTTTCCATTGTCTTCATTTTGAGATTTTGTTTACTTTTGCACTTGTAGTAGGACATGGCATAATTATTGTTGGAAATAATTGTTATACATGTTACTTGTTTATTGATTATTTATTCCGCTATTGGTTTATTTCTATTGTGGCTTACTCTGATATAATGGGGGTATATTCACCCCACTTTACCACATATACCCCCGCTACTAGTCAGCAGCCTTTGGCTTATGAGGAGGCATGCTTAAGTTTATGTAACTACCCGGCTCAGAGCACCGGTTTAGTGGCTTCCGAGTCGAGAATGTTACATTATGTTCCATGATACGCCATGTAAAGATTAATTTATATATAATATTATTATAAAGAAAACAAATATTTTTTCTTATTGTATACACAAAACTTATTTTGGATTGTGTAACGCAAAACAACTAGTTCCTTCGATATCTTGTGTTATACACAAGAGCGAATTTTACCAAAAAAATAATATACTATAATGATAATTATCACCTAGCAGTTGGAATGTAGGGAATTAATAGGATTAAATGAATTATGAATATATGGTTTATCCATTATTTATAAAAAATTTTTGATGATAAATTAATTAGAAATGAAGATAAAAACCAATTAAAAACAAATGATTTATTTTCATGGGAAAATATTTTTATTCCCATAAAGGCGTTTTATCTTAGTAAATCAAATTAATCTATTTTATTGAATAAAATTTATTAAATTTATAATATATATATTAAATAAAATTTATTTTATAGGAATAAAATAACAAAAAATTCATTTTAAGCATAAAAGCCTGTATTTTTCTAAAAAAAAGTTTTTTCACCATTTAATGGAAAAAATTTCTTTAAAAAATAAAAAAATTATAAATTATATTTTAAAAAATAAACTCTATTTTTGAAATTTTAATGTTAAAATTATCATAGGTGTGTTTTTTTGTTTAATCTGAAAAGTTTCATCGTTTGATGAACTGAGAAAATACAGAAAATTATTTAAAAATGATCTTTTCATCTAATAAATTTTTAATGTAAAATTAGGTTTTAAATTTGTTTTAAAGTAAAAATAGATAAATTATACTTCTATTAATTAAATTTAGTTCATTGGAGGAAATTTTTATTGAATTTTGAAATATAAAACATAGTAAACTTTTAAAACATTTCACTTTAAAAACCCACTTTCTCACCGCACAAATGGGATCAATTTTAAATTAGTTTTACCCACATATGTGTCTATATTTTTAAAAATAGATTACATATTTTTAATCAAATTTTCCAAATATATATAATAGGTCAATTTTTTCAGAAAATATGAATAGTAATGTTAGTAATGTTATTACCACAGTTATTGGTAAATCAGGTAATTGAGGGTCAAAATAATATTATAAATATTATAAAATTATCCTAAATCTTGACCAAATATTATTGTATTTAATTTATTTGACCATTAAAACCTAATTTCTAAAATTTTATTATGAATATACAAATTAATATGAAAATTACTTAGATATTATTAAAATCTATGATAGTGACAAAATGTCACCCTCTTACTTTTAATAAGTATAATATTTTTAATATAAGGATAAATATAATCTATGATCAAAAAAAAATTTATGAGAAACAAATGTTTTATATAGATCATGGAAATTTATTTTTAGTTTTTAGTGAATATATAATTATCAGAAATAATTACACAACAATGATTTAGTATTAATTAAAATAACAATAAAATCAATTAAATGATATAATAAATACTAGATGAAATCTAGTTTGAATTAATTATAGTATTATAATAATTTTATAGGTTAATAGGAAATTTTATGTGTGTATTGAATGTTTTTTATTGAATTTATCTTTCTTTATTGATTTGTATAAAGTCCATGCAGTGCATAGTGTCGAAATTGACACTATTAATATTTTATGAAAATAATATTTTATCAAATTAATTATATATCAAAAAATATTAAATAATAACATAATAGACGATATATGGTATAATATATCATAAATATCCCATTTACGGTCTAATTTAAAAGTTTTATATATAAAAGTTACATCATTTTAATATTGAAAAGTCGTTACCATAGTTAAAATTAAAATTGGTTAACTAAAGATGAAAAAATTGAAAGGTTTAAAATAACAAAACAAAACATGTCTGAAATTTATTTTTTGAGGCGATAGAAACCTCATATAATTATATATTCTAATAAATTTACTTTTTTATATATTATAATTGATATTGAATTTATTATAAATTAATCCTCTAAGAAATTCCAAGAGTGAACCTCCCCTCTCTTATAAAAAGGCTCCTCTTATTATCTTTTTTTAACACTTTAAAAACTCTTTGGATTAAAAAAAACTCTCCCAATATCTCACTAACATACCTAACTTCATCCTATAATCCTTAATTTAGACATAATGTCACCCAAGTAACTCCTTTTGTTAAAACTAAAAATGAGATAATCGAAAAGAGGTAATGTCCATCAACAAAAGTTTTTTTTATTTCTCTCTTAAAACCTGTAATTTTTTTATTTAATTTTTATATAATAAAATAAGTATATAAAATATAATTAGATTATGTTATGTTAATGGTATTTTATTAAAATTTTCGCACTTTAATCATATGGGATACACAATCTTCATTCATGTGTACAACAGACCACCGCCTTGTGAATTGATGTCCATAGTTATTCCATTACCACCATTAAAGGTTTATATTAATGATTAACATATATTATATATATTATATATATTATTTATATTATTTAATTATGTTTTTTATTATTATTTATATCACACATATCTTCCTGCTTTCCATTTTGTGGGAATGTGATTACATCATTCATGTGTACGACAGATTACCACCTCACGATGCAATGTGATTCATTCACACATTACATATAATGTAATAATAATAGTTTTAATAAAGATATTAGGTATATATGAAATAAAAATTATTATTTAATTATAATATATCATATATATTTTATATTTTAATATGAACAGAAAAATAAAACTGCGTTCATGCGTATGTACGACCTACCGTCTCCATGAATGGTGTATTTTGTTTTGTAACTATAAATTTTATGAATCCTCATAAATATATTTAAGATTAATATGTTTGATATTTATGTAATAGTTAAAATTTTTGATATTAAGAAATCATGATCTATGTAAGTGGACTAAGAATAACATGTCAAAAAATTTATGAAAAAGAAAGCGGTTGTTACTCAAAACATAACTTTAACATGGAATTGTTAATAAGAGAGAAATATTAATTCATAATTAAATCATATATGGTATTATATATATTAATATATTTGTGGATTATATTTATAATAAAATTATATTTATTATATAGGAGGTTTGAATGTATATTAAAGAAGTCAAGACTTAAGGTATGGGGATTTCTAATCTAACTTTTATTTCATGGAGACTAATGCCATATTCACCACTCCTTTATTTTGTGTGTTGTATATAGTGAACATTAATGTAATATATGACACTATTAAATAAATTTATGGGTATTTATGTATCAATTTTTAGATATCTCTTTCATGTTTCATATAGTTCAAATGTTTCCAAATCGCGAGCTAATTTTGTCTCAATTTTCCTTCTTTGAGACAGATGTTTTGTTCTTCACCTATACTATTTTACAAGGTTTATATAATTCGATTTGACATGGAGAATAATGAATCTCATTAATTTCATGACATTATAGGTTTCATGTAATGTAATTATCTCTTTAGTAAGAAATTTTTGTTCCTTCAATACCATGTTTTCTAAAAATGTTTAAATGTGTTTAAAATTATCTTATATTCATTTTATAGGAAACATATGTCAATGATTCCTTTATAATTTTAATGGATCCTGTCAATGAATTTTTTTTCTAAGTGTTTTGTGTTTTAAAAAGTGTTTTTCAAAGTGGAAATGATACTTTCCTCATGAAATGTTTTATTAAGATATTTAAAAATTTGTTTCCATCTAAGATGACTTCTGTTGATGTTACATATGATTTATTACGGTTTTGATTCAAGGATTATATCACCAGTTTTTTATATGTTTAATTTATGTTTATGATTAATGATTTTTGTTCTTTTAGAACACATATGTATAGTTTTAATTGTTTTATGGGTAGAACCTATATCTTGCTCTAATGAATAGGGTAATGATAAATGTCCTATATGGTCATAAGGTACATTGAAGGTCATCCTAATCCCTAAAAAAGGGGATGCATGAGAGGTCATACAAATACTTAAACATGTGGGTAAATAGGAGGTCATACTAATCTCACAAAATAGGTTACACGGGAATTCATCTTAATCTTGAAATAAAAGAGTACATAGGAAGTGATTCTTATCCGGAAACATGAAGGTAAACAAGAGGTTATCCCAAGCCTTATCCAGGTAAATGGGTGATTAGCCTAATCCTCATATGCTATGAATATTTTGGTATGTATCATTGAGTTACTATTTTATATGATTATGTGTATTTCACATATTCCTTGTCTTGTTTCTATTTTATTCTTTCATGGTTAGTGTTATTGACTCTCTTTTGATTCATGTATTATGAACTACCAACAGTTATTCCATGTCTCTTGAATATGATCTTTGATATGCAGGGTATGATCTTTAAATTTTATGATAACATTATCATAACATTATATTAATATTATTCTGATGTGTCTCCCTTTTTAACCTTTATTGATCATCTGATCTCACCCTTTCGTATTTTTATTTTCCATAGGATATAAATAAAGGTATTGAGTGTGACATGTCAAATTATTTCTAGATATAATGAAATAGGATGGAGAAGATAAATATGTATTTTGAACCAATTTTTTATGATTCAAAATTTCAAAGGCAATAAACTAATACGATATTTGGATGTTTTTTGGTATAAAGTATGAAATATTATAAAAATTGATATAATGTATATGTAAATTAAACTTGTATTTATATAGTTTTTATTAGATAAAAGGTTTAGTTATCCTTTAGAATCTTGGATGAGAAAACACTAGTGAGTTCTCTAAGGGAAAAATCCTAGAATCCTGGTAATAATAAAAAATAACTAAGGATTAGACCTAGGATTTCATTGACTGACAGAAATTACCAGTAATTATGTGGTTTTCCTAGTATGATTAGTGTTTCTCAAACTATTATTTTGGGATTTTAGGCAATTGATGGAACCATAAAGATTCATGTTAAAAGTTAATTTGATGTACAATGGAATAATCTTCCTCTTGAGCAACCAAATGAAATGGGACTTGGAAGGATAATCCTTGTAAATACATTGAACCAGTAATATCATAATATGATCAACAATCTCATCCTTGGGGAGTTTTATGACACATCTAATTAGAGAAATCTGGAGTTTCATGGTGATCAAAGATGAAAGAATGATCAATTTTCAGCATCTAAATTTTTTGGGAGGAGGAATCATAGAGAATGTTTCAAATGAACCATAATATGATTTGGGTGTAGAAAATAAGGACACAATGAAAGTTAATTTAAAGGAAAAGGTTATGTTAATGCAATGGATGAGGATAATAGTATTTATAATGTATCATCAAAAGTAAAAAATTTTAAATGTGGAATGTATGGGAATTAGGAAAATCAATTCCCTAGGGAGAAAGATAATGAAGATAATCAACACAGTTTTATATGTAATGGTTATATTAAATATGATGAAGATACCACGAATGAAATATGAGATGAAATAAGTGTTAAGGAATTAAATAACGAAGCATGGTTAATGGGTAAATAAGGTAGTAGAATGATTGAGAGTTTATATATTAGAAATAATGAATAATTTTGTTGAACTAATTTTACTTTATTAATGAATATTGAAACATATAAGGATGGGTCAACTTTATTTTTTCCATAGGGTTTTGAAATCATATGTTGAATGGTATTAATAACCTTGAAATGTGATTGAAGTGGTTAAATGATTTTTTTGTAGAAACCAATATTAATTGAAATACAACCCTTAATATGTGCATGATGTTTTGATAATAATTTAAAAATATATATTTTTTATTGTGATAAAATAAATGGGACAATATTGATGACATTAGAAATGATGAAAAGGTTGTTTACAATATCATGGATTGAGTTTATAGAATTTTTGGATTTACGGTATGAGGAATGAGTTATGTTTTGAAAGAATTGATTTTTTTAATAATGTTTTGTTGTAATTCATGTTATTACCAAGTATAAATATAATACATGATGATATTATTAATATTTTGTGTGTGTAACAATTAAGTGCTTCATAAATATTTTTGGGGGTTTAATGATATGCTGTTTTTCTAAATTTAGTAACCTTATTTATAAGTTTTAGATTTCAATTTTTTGGAGGGATTATAAGCGTAACCAATTATAAAATATTTTAAATTTAAATTTGGATGAGTTTTTATAGATTAATGTATTACTTCAGCATATGAAGATTTATACATATTGGATAACCTATACAAAACAATTATCTATGATAAATAGAGATATAAAGAATGACTTGTCATCACATTATGGATATTATGATCCACTAATTCTTTAGGTATTACAATTTCAACCACATTTCCTTGAGTAAGATATTAAGAATAAATTTATCAAGGAAAAACTAATGGGTGATATGGTTCTTGAAAAATGGAATGAAATCAAGTAACTATCTCTTCTTGTGAAAATTATTCAAATTTAGGAAAATCTTCATGAGAAAATTATTATCCGAGTAAATTCATTTCTAATGAATCAGATGGTCCCTTATATCATCACATATTTATAATTATATGATAGTTAAATTTATAATTACAATGTTCTATATCACTCTCCATCAAAACTTGATTGTTAGTTTTCTCTTCTATTTCCAAGTTTCCACTCTCCACCTATGTTCTCCTCTGTGTAAACCTAGTTATGACTTACTTTGGATAATCATTAAGTTTAAAACATTCATTTTTTTAATAAATTTTTAGTCTTAATTTTTATGAGGTGTGTTTCCCACAATGAAATTCTCAAACATATACATTTCATTTTTGATGTTCAATTTGAAATTTCAAGGACGTGATTTACTTTTTAAATTCTTGATTGTATCAAAATGGTATCTAATAGATTGGTAATTACACTAAGTGTCACATAATTTCATGATGTTTTTCTTTTATCTTTAATGATTAAGTACATACATGATCCCTAACATGTATTAAACTTAGAGGTCATACCACTAGATGAAGATCATTATTATGAAGAGAAACTGGTAGAAATTATGAACTGTAGAGATAAAGTTCAATAAAAAAGACCACTCACTTGGTTAACAATTTGTGGAGAAAGAACAAGTTTGATGAATCTATTTGAGAAATTGAGGATATCATGAAGTATAAATATCCTCATTTTTTAGAGTGGAGAATATTTAGGGAGATGTTAATTTTATTAGGTGTAGAATATAACACCCAAATTTTTTATGAATTATTATTTTATAAAATAAATTAAAATTCTTTGAGGGATTGTAGTATATTATACACAAATTCATGATTTATTTATAGATATTTTTTCATTAAAAAAACATGTATTCTAATTTTCAGTACACAAAATACTAATTTTGGATTCTCTAAAAAACAACAATGAGTTCCTTCGATAGCTTTTGTTACACACAACAGTATGTTTTACCAAATAATATTATACTTTTATTATATCTTTCACATATTCATTGAATGGAGGGAATGAGTAGTATTAAATTTATTATGAAAATATGGTTTTTATGTGTTTAAAAAATAAATTATTTTGTAATGAATTAATTATAAATGATAATAAAAACCAATTGTAAATAATGGATGTGTTTTTCTGAAAAACTATTTTATTCCCAGAAGGATTTTTCCTATTAGTTAAATTAATAAATGTTATGAGTGATATTAATAACATTTATTTGTTATATATTAAATGAAATATTTTTTAATTCATATATTATGTTTTTAGGCATAAAATAATAACAAACCCACTATTAAACATAAAATGCTATGTTTTTTTAAAAAAGAAACATTTCCACCTTTTAATGGAAGAGTTTTTTTAAAAAGAATTTTTTGATTTTTTGATTTTTTTTGAAAAATAAACTTCTTTTTTGGAAATCATATTTTCAAAAATATCTTATGTTTAATATTTTTGGGTTTTCAATAATGCTTCATCTTTTGATGTATAGTGAAAATATGGAATTTTAATTCAAAATGTGTTTTTTTTGTATAAATAATTTATAATGTAAAATTATGTTTTATATAGTTTTTAAAGTAAATATAGTTAAATAATAAATCAATTGATCTAATTTATGTCATTGAAATATTTTTTATTTTGAATTTAGTTATAAAATCATAGTTTACTTTTGATCATTTTCACTTTAAAAACTCATTTTCTTTCCACATATAAGGGATTGATTTTATATTAATTTTATCCAATTATATGTTTTTAGTTTTTCAGAATTGATTTAATATTTTCAATAAAAAGTTTCAAATTTATTAAACATGATCCTTTTAGTTTTGGACAATATTAAATGTAAACATATTAATTTTATTATAGCGGTTAAAGGTTGATCAGGTACTTAAGGGTAAAAATAATGTTATAAATATTATAAAATTATCTTAAAACATAATAAAATGTTAATAGATGGATTAAATAAAACAATAAAAATATGGTTCTATATTTAATTATTTATTGAAAACATTACTTTGAATATGACTTAGATATTATTAAAATCAAAGAGAGTGACAAAATTCCACACTCTTACTTTTAATAAGTATAATATTATTAATAAGTGGATAAATAGAATATATGCTTGAATATAATTCTTATTATGAAATATAAATGTTTTATCTACATCATATAAATTTATTTTTAATTTCTAGTGAAAAAAGTATCATAAATAATTACACAATGATGTTGTCGTAATTATTTAATTAAGAAAATGACCAATTAAATGATATTATAAATTTTAAAAGAAATAAAATTTTCATTAATTAAGATTATAAATGAATTTGATATTTGATTAAGAAGTTTTGGGATGTATTAAATTATTTTTTTTGAAATTATCTTCATTTATATAATTTCTTAAATTCTATGCAGCGAATTGTGTCGAAACTAAGAGTAATGATATTTTATGAAAATCATATTTTTGTAAATTTTATATATATAAAAAAATATTAAAGAAGGAAAAATTGGATTATATATGGTCTAAAATATCATCAATTTTATATTCATTGTCCAATTTATACTTTATATGTAAAAATTACAACCTTTTAAAATTGAATCGTTATTACCTTAGTTAGAATTAAAATTTGTTACCAAATTGTTAATCCAAGTGACATAATTTAAAATAATATAAAAATTGTATAAAATATATTATTTGTTTATAATAAAACATAATATAATATTTCATTCTATTTTATTTAATTTTTTGAGGTATTTTTATTGAAAACAAATTTATTATAAATTAATCTTTTGAGAAATTCCAGGAGTTCCCTTCCCCTCTCTTATAAAAAGACTCCTATTATTATATTCTCTTCACATATTAAAAACTTTTTGGTTAGGAAATATATGAAAATATACTAAAAATATCCCTAAATTAACCCTATTATCCTTTATTTGGTTACAAGTCATACCATGTAAGTCCTTTAGTGCAAACCAAAAGAAGATACCCTAAGAAGAGGTAATGTTCATCAATGAAGGGTTTTGTATTATTTCTTCCTTAAAACCATTATATTACATTTATTTTGGGTTTATATAATAATATAATTATATTTAATATACTTTACTATTTTTATATTAAGATTATGACCTCAAAATTCACACACTTTCATCAAATGGGATACACAACCATAGTTCATGTGTATAACAGACTACCACCTCACGAACCAATGTCATTCATTATTCCATTACAACATTTAAATATTTGAATTAATGATGGATTTATATTTTATATGTGATATATATTATATTTATGATCTTATTATATTTATTTAGTTTTTATATAATGTATACCTCCATGCTTTTCATTTTTTGGGAATATGACAATGTCGTTCATGTGTATGACTGACTACTTCCTCGTAAAGCAATGTGATTCATTAAAACATTTCATGAAATGTTTTAATAATGGTTTTGGTAAAAATATATTATATACATGAAATAAAAAATATTCTATAATAATAATATATCATATAAATTCTTTTTTTAACCCAATAAGAAAATGGAAACAACATTTATGCATACCTACGACATGTCGTCTCTACGAATGATGTATTTTTTTACATCTCTAAAATTTATGAATCACAATAAATAAATATATTATGAACATATATGATATTTATTTTAGTTTTATAATTCTTTTTATTATTAAATCATTATATACTTAAGTTGACCAAGAATAAAAATTCAAAACATGTTTGAAAAACAAAGCAGTTATTACTCAAAACATAACTTTAACATTGAATTTTTAATAAAAGAGTAATATAAATTCATAAGTAAATTAAAAATGGTAATATATTTATTAATAATTTTATTTGGTAAATTTATAATAGAACAATATTTATTATACAGGAGGTTTGAACATATATTAATGAAATCTAGACTTAAGGTAAGGGGATTTCAAGTATCACTTTTATTTCTATAAGACTTAAGTCATATTCAACACATGATTATTTTGTGTGGTGTATATGATTCAAATGAATTAAATCTATGATAATATTACTTCAATTTATGTTTATTTACATATCAATTTTATTACCTCTTTTTTATGGGGATTACAGTTCAGAAGGTACCAAATCATAGGGGAATTCTATATTATTTTTACTCCATTGAGACAAATGTTATGTTATGCACCTATATTATTTTGTGTGGTGTATATACTACCCTTTGTAATGTTCTATAATGAATCACATACTTTTCATGATAATATATGTTTCATGTAATTTTATTTTCTCTTCATTCATAAATATATGTTCCTTAAAAATGGTTTAAAATATTCTAGTTCTAAAGTTTATTTTCAATGAAAAATATATTCTAAATTTTTTAATAAGAAATTTTCAAAGTGGAAATGATATTTTCCTCAAGAAATGATTTAAAAAGATCTTTCAAAATAATTTTCCATACAAGTTGACTTCTATTGATATTAGTTGTTATTTATTTATGTTATGATTAAATTATCCTATCATTATTATGTATATATGAATTTTTTGGTTTATGATTAATGATTTATGTTCTTGTGGAATACATATATATGGTTTAATTATTTGATAGGTGACACTTATATCACCTTACAACACATTAAGTAATGATAAATGTCTAATCAGATTCAAGGGTACACGAGTGGACATCCTAATATCACAACAAAAGGGTATGTGGGAGGTCATCCTAAGCCCACAACAGTAGGGTACATGAGATTTCATCCTAATCCCACAACAAGAGGGTACACATAAGATCATCCAAAATCCGCAATAAGAGGGTACACAATATTTCATTTTATCCGAAAACTAAAAGGTACACAATAGGTCATCCCAATCCCAACGTTGGTAAATGGGTGATTAGCCTATGCCTTAGATACTATGAATGTCTTGGAAGGTATAAGTTACATAATATTTTTTAATATTATGTATATACCACAAATTCAATTTCTTATTTCTATATTATTCTTTCATGGTTCATTCTTTTTAATACTTTATAATTCATGTATTATGAACTACAAAAAATTATACCATGAATCATGTATTTACTATTCAATATGAATGGTATGATCTTCAAATTTTATTATTATGTTGTCATACTCTTATATTCAGACTATACTTATATATCTCCCATGGTTTCCCTTATTGATCATCTAATCTACCCTTTCTTTTGTTTTTTACGTAGGATATAAAAAAATTAATTATGTATGATATGTAAAAAATGGATCTATATATGAAGAAATATTTGGGAGAAGATGTTGATGTAGATGTATTGTGAACCAGTTTCTTACATTTTCATGTTTTCAATGGCACTAAACTAAAATAGTCTTATGTAGTGTTTTTGTGTAATGTATGAAATATTCTGAAAAATTTATTTAACGTGTATTTATTTTAGGATTTTTTCATTATAATAGTAAAAAATGAAAATGGGATAATCAAAACAAATTTCAATTAATAAATACTTGAGTTCAATGAAAAAAGATGGATGATATCAATATATCAAATTAATTTTCAATGAAAACGAAAATCATAACAAAGTAAATGCATAATTATAGATATTCATGATAAAGGCCTCTCAACCAAGATATCATAAACCATTTCACCATGAAATCTTTATACAGACATCATTCTTAATAGATTGGTATGTGTAAACAAAAATACCATTTAACATTGCATTCCAGTTGTTTTTCTTTATGAGTATTTTTGCTACATCGAGGGGTTTTCCATAATCGGGCTCCACTCATCACTTTAACTTCTTATGCATTACTTATATTTTTAATGATAATTACAATTCATTATCAAGATTAATTATAAGTAAATAATTATCCATTTTGAATAAGATAAAAAACATCAATACACAAAAATCATAATCCATCTAGAGAAATAATAAAGTTGATATCATTGGATCATATCACTAACAATATCAATGGGTGTTATAATAGTTTGAATAACCTCTAGAAGATCATAGTAAAATATCTTGGGGAAAATACCATTTTCAATTTGAAATCACTTATTAAAATAAAAAAAAATACCAAATATTAAGGAAGATATTTTCTTTGAAAATAAATTAGGAAACATATAAAGGAATCTTTAAAGCATTGAGTTGTCATGATAGTGGTAAATTCATTTCATGTTGTGTACATTAAAATAATAAATCCTTTTACATTTTCATTAAAATTTAGAAAAATAAATCATTAAGAAAATGAAAATGAAGAATAATTAGCAATTTTTTTAAAGGTATATCATGGGTAAAAATAACATTAAAAAATCATAGTGGAATATTAAAAACAATTGTCAATTTTTTTTTGTAAACATGGACATGGAAAGAAAATATCCTCGACTAAATTGGAAAATATAGTATGTATTTTTGAAAACCTTTTCCCAATATTTTTTTGTACAAAGAGATTAAATTTCATTTATTAATTGAAAATTCAATGAATAATAAAAGGATTATAAAATTAAAGGGTTTTATCAGTTATGTATAATATAATTTCTACCAATAGAAATTATAATATAAACAATCCTGAAATTAAATGATGTTTTAAAATAAATCTCTTACCTCAAGTTCCACTTACCATGTATATGATTTTAAACACCTCTATAATAAATTAATATTTATTGTAATTATATAGAAAAACTTTATTCCTATTTATAATATCATATATGATCTATTTATAACATCTTATCACCTATTTTTTAATGAACTTTTATTATTATCATTGTTTCAGGTGTTAACTACTTTGTTTTTCAAGAGAGTTTTTTTTTTCAAAAATATAATAATTAAAATTTCATAACTCCTAAATCAATTAAGTTTTTAATCATTATATAAATATAATATATATTAACTAAATTTATTTGGAGTCATCCATAAAATGTAGATATTGAAAAACTAAATACGCTATCCATGGAGACAATAAGTCAAAAGTACGTATGAAAAATGTTTTCACGTTTTGAAGGATGGAACGAAAAAAGGAAAAAAATAAACCTTTATTAAGTTACTATTATATCAAATATATCGTATATATTAACTGAATATGTACTTATTATCACCCATGTAAACTGCAAATGAAAAATAGATTACATCTCTTTGTGGAGGTGGTAGTCCACACGTATGCACAAGCATATTTATCATTTTCCAATGGATTGGATGGTAAGAAGGTAGATATGATATTATAATTATTGAATAATGATTATTTAATAAATATAATACATATTAATGAGTTCTATATTTATAAGAATCCTTGTAATGTGGTTCAGAATAAAAAATTACACTACTACATGGAGAAGATAAGCCATACGTATGCACTAGAAACGTTTTCTCTTTTTAGAGGATGGAAAAGAAATAAAAATGGATGTTAAAGAGTAATAATAAAAAATTATAGATATTTAGAATACTTTATTTATTATTATTTTTTTGAAAAAAACAAATTTAAAGGATGTATAAGATGAAAAATTCTTGAATGATTCAGTAATGTTGATTACCTCTTATTCAGTTTACTTCCTTTAGATCAGTTCTTATGGAGCATTGGAAGGGTATTTTAAGACGAAAATAAACTCTAATTATTATATAGATGTTTTTATAAGATAATATTTCATATTTTTGTTAAGATTTGATGATCAAAAAGGTTTCATGAAAAGAGATATGGTGTGCCATTTTATAATCGAGGGTAGATACACTCTTATAATTACTTGATGTATAAAATTAATATAAATTCTTTTTCTTGAAAAAATTTAACAAAAAATGATATAATTAGAATATAATATGATTATTATGAAACTATATATTATCATTAAATAAAATTTCAAAATTGATTGTTAGGTTTTCACCCTTATCTTTTTATATTAACCGTAGTTAACCAATTTGGCAATTACCATGATAGAATAATGTTCTATTCTTGAGGGGTCAATATAGTTAATATAAAAGTAAAAGTTACCAATGAATCGAATATGGTTGATATTATCAAAAATATTAAATTCAATCGGTTAATTTTTTTTTATTTTGAATCATTTTAAAAAATATTGTTTATTATAATATAATCATATAATAATATTTTTAAATGTTTAAATATCATTTTAAACCTTATCATTTGGTATAACCCCTTATTTATCCAATTGTAACATTAACCATGGTAATGCATTTTTAATATTAATGGTTTATAATGTTTCATAAAAGGTAAAAAATGTTTCATAAATGGATAATTTATGAAATTTTAGATCATTTATCATTAAAATTTTCCACATTAAATATCAATATAATTTTAAAATTATTAAACAAATTATGATTAAAATAAAATACTGTAAATATCAATTTATGAACTATTCAGACAATTTGACTTTTAAAACAATATAAAAAGAATGAAATTATAATTTAAAACAGTAAAATATATATAATGTGTTAAATTTATCCATTTTTATTAAAAAAATTAATCAACCAAAAATTTTACTTTTAGTGTTATAGAACAATTTACTGGATTTTTCTACAGCTTGAACAACAACCATGTCAGCATTACATAAGTATTTAAGGGAATTATTTCATCGCAAAAAATAAAAAACATAATACCATGTTAAAAAAAATTCAACCACCTCCCAAATAAACTTTTATAAGAAGACATAGCCTATATTTATCCCTATCAAAAAAATATTATCAATTTTAAAATCCAAAATGGGGCATTTTTGACTATATCTTTTACTTAAATACTATAAAGGTCAAAAACAAAGTTAAATGAAAAAATGATCATATGATCTATTTATGAAATATTATGGATGGAATATACCCATGAAAGGAAATATGGATATGTTTTTACAAAATTTTAAGCCTTATCATATTTTTTTAACCTTAATTAACCCATTTTACCTTTTCTGTTATAACGAAAATGTACTATGGTTACTATTCATATTGATAAAAAGAAAATATATTTATTTACATATTTGGGAATCATGATTAAAAATATCAAACAAATTTTTATTTATTCAATTTATATAAGTGGAGGAAATTAATTTAATACAAAAGCAAAAAACTCAAAAAAAACTGTTTTTTAGAAAAAATAATTTGTGAGTAAAAAAATATTTTTACACAAAATTGAACCATAAAATTAATAAAAATAAAAATAATTGGATTATTAATTATATAATAGATTTAATTTTACATTGAAACATTTTTAAAAAAGTTATGCTTTTTAAATTCTTGAATCAAAAATTTCATTTTTTATTAAAAACAATATTTTTTCTCTATTCATTGAAAAATAAAATTTTATGAAATTTATAAAAAATTATTAGAAGATAATTTTAACATTATAATTTAAAACATGATATAATTTATATCAAATTTAAAGAATTTATATTTATTAATTATAATAATTTCTCACAAAAAGGAAATAAAAGCCACTTTTGATGAAACTGTGTTTTTGAAGAATAAAATGACTTTAATAAAAATAAAGTTCTTATTACAAAGAATTAATAATTACATATATATTGATTATGAAACTTATATATATTTTATAATGTGTTTAATCATATTCAGGATTTAAAATTTAACAATTAGGGTAAAATACTCATACTTTAATTATTATATTTATTAGTTCATATAAGATTAGTGTTAAGTGTTCTATATGTAACCAAACATACACTTTCTTAAAAATATCAAGATATTACACTCTACCCATATAAATAAAATTTCCCCTCACAATTTTCCCTCAAATATAAAATGTTTAATCTTTATTAAAAACCCACATCATATAGAGGGATAAAAATCTTATTTTGAAATGGTAAAGTGAGAAACATAATGGTTACCAAAAATATCATGTATTTGGGTTCCGTGATAAGGAGATCATCACTAGGACATTAAAATATAGACATAGAAGAGAATAATAATTTCCAAGGACTAATAAAGAGTGATAGATAATATAGTCATGGGAAATTTAATGGAAACAAAACTATAAATCATTTAGGAGTTAAAAGACTATTAATTCATAAAAAATAATGGTAAAAGAATAAATTTTTTATTTCGAGATACTTTTCAAAAATTTGAGGTGTTATTTTATTATTAAGGTATATAACATAATAAAACATACTTAAATGGCCTTTTCCATTTTATAAGAACAATTTTATCCTTTGGATATTTTTTTAATGAATTTTAACATCATATCTTACTTCATGAAACGAATATTCAAGAAGAAATTTTCATTCCTGAGGTGCTAAAATTAACTTTTAATGAATCATACCTTTTTTAAAATAATGATATTTCATTATATATTTCAATAAATATTTAACAAAACTAAAATGGTTAGTAAAAGTAATCTAATACTGATAAAAGTTTGATTCCCTAAACCATGAATAAAAAATCCTATAGTTTAACTTAATCCATTATATAAATAGTTATCCTTAGAAATCATCGACAAACATTTCTAACCAAATTAAAAATAAAAAAATAGAAATATTTGATAACATATTTTTTCCAAGATCAAATTTAACATTTATCCCAGGAAAACATGAATTTGGTCATAAAGTTACATACCTAACATAAAAATACCTTAAAACATATTGATAACATGAATCAATATAAACCTCAATGAAAACATACCTTCTTTAAAATATTAACTACAACCATATTCATTAAATAAAATCATAGTTTATCAGAAATACTCCATACAACTGAAAATATATTAAAAATCACCAAAGATAACATAAATCAATTTGGTTCATCCAAAATATCTAGTTTACTTTGTCAATATCAATCATCTATTTAGAACAACTAAAAATAATTAAATTCATACACATATGATGGGTTTTCTTTCCTTTAATCAACTATTCTAAAAAAATATCACCTTACCACTAATTAAATTTTCTTGGTTCATAGTATGATTCATCATATGAGTTTAAATCCTTAAAGAAAAATAATTATGAATAATCCATAGAAGTTTCATGATTATTAATATCATTGATATAAAACTTCTATAATATAATTCTCAAGTACTAATTCACAAAAAATTAAATACTTCCACTTAAATAATATAACATAGGACATTCTAGTGTCTAGGTCATTACCCGTGGACTAGAGAATTGAATCAAATAATGTGAATGTTCTCTACAAATAATAAATTAAACTATAAATAACACCTTATAATGAACTTCATATCCATCAATTTAACTCTTCAATTTTCCTCAGCAATTACTTTCTCTATGATCATTATTTCCCCACACAAAAACATCTTCCCCTTCCTTTGAGAGAATATCATGGTTTGTTCTTCCCACATCATTAAAATGAAGGAAATTGATATTTATCTCCTCTATTGTAATACCTCATAAATATCCATAAAAGTATATCTTTCAAATATTTAACACATTAATAAAAAAACCAAATTTTACGTTGCTAAAAATTTATCCTGATATTTGATTAAGAATAATCATAGGGTTTATCCTTATAGATCCCATATCTTTTAGTTATTTACGATAAAAATCATTGAATTTAAAATAAAATTTAAAATTAACATGATTCCTCCTAGTTCTACAAATTGACTAAATCCAACTAAAAATTATAATGTGAGCACCAATTATTTAATTATATAATCATGAAATATCACTCAAAATCATCTCATATTCCATTGAATCTATAACACCTAAGGTTTACCCAAGTCCATATAGGATATCAATTATTCACCTTCATTATAATTGAAAATAAAGAAAATTTTAATTAATCCAGGAATATCCCTCATGAGTGTATAACTTGGTGTGTTGTAAGGGCTCATTCACTGTGCACCAGAATGATAGGTGAGATATACTCGACATACTTTTTTGGGGTTATTATCCCTAGATACATTTGTGACAAAACCACATCCACCTATAGTATCCAAAAAGGTATGTATTTACATAAAAACCATATAATCTCTACCTTACCTAAAATTTAGGATGTTATCATATGCATAGAAATTTTCTCGTAGTCTATAAAAGGGATATGTTCTATAATTTATGTTTTACTAAATCATGTTCCCAAGGTTGCTGTGAAACTTTAGCTAATAATAATTTTATCAACCCCAACTCTAGTAGATCATAGAAGGAGTCTTATTTATTACATTCAATCTTGATATAAGTGATCACATCAGGGAGTATTGAATAATTTAATAGTCTTGGTAAAATATACATACATTCTTCCAATTTTACATTGGAAATAAACATAAAACATAAAGAAAATAAATAATATGCACCATTTAACTCATTCAACGATTCATTATTACTATTATGGATAATGGAAGAAAATAATGTGTGATCTCAAATACTCAATAAGAGTTATGTATAATATAGTAACATCATAGTTTCGGAAGTCGCCCGGAGGTGCCCCATACTATGTTAGTCACATGGCCTCAAGCGCATTTCCCCGAATGCTAGAGGTTTCCGACTAATAGCGGGGTCCTTGGGTGTGATAGTGGGGAAACTATGCCCTCATTGGCAGAGTAACACAACAGAAATGAAATGGATAACAATAATGGATGCAATAATAATACCATACAATAGTAAATAGTGGAAGACTATAAGCAATAAAAACTGAGCACATATATATATAATTCATGATACATATGTCTAGGAAAGTAGCCAAACAAGTCACAATGATGGAATACAATAATAAACCAAAGTACAAGGAAAAGAATGTAAAAAGCTCCACCGCATTGCAAGCCTAAGATTGGTCACGTGCTCCCCCGCTCCACAACAATCATGTACCTGAAGTAGAAGTGTGCATGACCTAATCCATACCTGTAATAATATAATCTATTTGGGCCCAAAAACATGACCCAAATAGGGTGTGAGACAAATCATAGTAGGAAACCACCCAAAGATATGTTCCTAACAATCAGTGAATATGTAGAATAGGTAATAAAGAAATGAATTATTAAACAAGGATGTAAACATAGTAACAATCCTACAAATTCAATTGCATTCATTTTCATATATCAAGTAAACAGCTAGAAAAAATCGAGTAACCTTCGAGAAAGTACTCACTGTCTAACCCCTCTGGTTCAACCAAACAAACACAAGCAACCCTCTAGGAAGTACTCCTAGTATAACCCCTCAGATTCAGTTTCAGAAAAGACACTCTAAGGAATCACTCACTATCAATTCCCCTTATGGTCTCATATCGGTAACTAATAAGCACTCTAAGGAAGCACTCAATGCCCAATTCCCCTTGTGTCCCTTATCGAGGAAACTTTAGAAACAATAAGGGAGCACAATGTCCATCCCACATATGGCCCCACAGCGTAACAGTAAAACAAACACTTTGGGGAAGCCCGCAGTGTCCGTTCCCCCTATGTTATACTACACCAGGTTCCCACAGCCCTGTGTATGTCAATCACACACAATGATATAAGGAAAAAAATATAAACCTCATAAACTACATGGCTAAACAATCTACACCATATCATATCATGTCAGATAATAATCACTCCACCCTAACAATACATGGCATGGAAAACAAAGCAGCCCATTAGGTAAGCTAGAACCAATGGTTAAAACACGCAACATGGGAAAAACATCCATCACATGGAAAAGTTAACCCAATTCATAGACAATAAACCTCTATGCAAAAAACAAGGAATAACAGGAAATAATATGGCTAAAAACCATAAACACGCAATACCCTGAAAGAGTGTATTGGGCACTATTTTACATAAAATTCAATGACTATCTATAGAAATGAAAAAAACCTACCCCGGTGTGGTGAGATCAATATACATGAACCTCAGGACTTGAATTTCCCTAGAACTCTGTAGATATACAATAATGATAAAATTGATCAATCGAGGATAACTCAAGAAAGAAGAGAAATTAAGAGATGGAGTTTAAGAAGAAAGGATAACTCACTGATGCGATTCCAACAAAACTGATAGAGGTCAAATCAGAGAACGAATGGGGATTTGAGGGCTCGAAGAAGATTCAACGGTCTCGTTCGTTCCCAGACGAGATAGGTTGAGAAGAAGATGGTTTGTTCCATCAGATGTGACCCCTTTCTATTTAATGAAATATAAATAAAGTACACGACATGTTATTTAAATGTACATGACTTGTACTTTCCATTTCCGGACACCGTATTAAGTGGTCTCCAGGTCACCACACACGACCATGTACTCGACCATTACATGACCATTACATGGTCAACAGAAGAAACCAAGTACATGGTTTGTACTCATAAAATTTCAAGAAACTCTCTTTTTTCTCAAAAACAACCAGAAAAGAAAAATGTACCTGAAAAAAAGATTCAGGTTTTTACAAATATAATACATCATGAGTAAATAATTAATAATCAATATTCCAAAGTGGATAATGAAGACACATTACATTTAATCAAAAATTGTGTCCAATGAGTCTATATGGATAATATCAACATTGAAACACATTGTTTAATGAAACATAATTCTTAATTAAAGAAAATTCATAATTCATAACATTCATGATCAAGTCCCCTCCACCAAGACATCATGAATCTTACTATCATGGCCTTCAAACCAATAAATAATTCTTAAATTTGTAGGTGTAAACAAAAAATCCCATCTAATATAGAGTTATAGTTATTTGGTCTCATTAGGCCTATCGATGCATCATGGGGCTATCTATCACTGGAAACACCGATCACTTGTACATTCTATGCATTCATTAAATTTTTAATGATAAGTACAATTCAATCTCAAATTGTTATAAATAAAAAATCATTCATATTGATTAAATATCAAATAAAAAAAATTTACATCAGCATAAAACATTTAGAGAAATAATAAAGATGGTATCATTGGATCATATCCCCAATAATATCAATTAGTGTTTTATAGTATAAAATACCTCTAAAAGAACCTTGGAAAATTTCATGAGTAAAAGATACTTATTTACATTAAAATAACTTATTAAAATCAAAATAATTCCATAATATTAAAGAAAAAAAATATTTTTTGAAAATAAATTTTGAAACATGCAAAGGAAGCTTCAAATCATTGATCAGTAATAGTGACAAGAAATTCTGTTCATACCATTTATGTTAAAACAATGATTCCTTTTAAAGTTTTTCTAAAAATTCAAAAGTACCTCTATTGGAAAAAATACAATAAGATTCATTTTTAAAATATTTTTTAGAAATTCAAGAATGGGTAAAAATTAGTATAAAATTCATATGTTAATATTAGAAACATTCGTAGAAATGTGTTTATAAGACATGGATATGAAAGAAAAATATTTCTGACTAAAGAGGAAATAATATTTGTTTTTATCAAAAACATGTCTCGATCATTTTAATTTCCCAAGAGAGAAAGGATACAATTGAATTAAAATTATAAGAATAAATATAGTATAATAAATGTAAATGGTTTTATCATATATGTATTATATAATTTACTTCAACTGAAATTCTAATGCAAAAAATATTGAAATAAAATTATTTGGAAAAAGAAATACCTTACCTCAATTCAACATTATTCATAAGTGATTTTTGACTCATGTATAATAAAATTATATTCATTATAATTACAAACCATGACCATTTACTGATTTATAAAATCATATATGATCTGTTTTAGATATCTTATAATCCATTTGTTAAGAATATTTTATTATAATAATAATTTTTCATGTTAATTGTCTTGGTTTCCATGAGAATTTTAGTTTGATTGTTTTGGTCCGTATACATTGATTATAGTTCCATAAGCTCTTAAATTTTCATAATCATATAAAACTTATAAATATTAATTATATATATATTTAGTATTATCCATAAATGGTAATGAAAAGAAATGAATTAAACCATTCATGGAGATTGTAGTTCATATGTACAAATGAATGTTGTTTTCAATTTTAGAAAAATGGATTTAAAGAAAGGTAAATCAAAATTAAAATTTGAGGAATAATTATTATATCATATATATTGTATATATTATTTAAATTTATCCTCATTACCCTCCATGTAATCTGGAATTGAAAAATAGATCACTTCACTTCATGGTGGTGATAGTTCACATGAGAGAAACACTGTTGTAGTGAACCACATTAGCACATGGGGCATGCAGTTAGGATAGATTGCATTAGTACATGATCCATGCAGTAGAGGAATACTATGTGCGGCATAGTGAAACAGTATTTAGTGTGGGCCAGACAAGGGGGAGTTTGGCCACTCGAGCAGCCCATCAGGATGAACCTAGTGGCCATGGTCTAACAGGATCAACGGGCCAAGCCCACCTAGATGATCTAAGTCCAATGGGGTGGGATGAGTTGAATAGGACTGGGTTGGGTCTGGTGGGTTGGATGACAGGTCGAGCTGGGTCTGATGAGTCAGGTCGGACCTGGGTCATACCTTTTTTTATAGTTTTATGTAACATTAAAATCATTTGTTTGTTTGAAAAGCTGTTTGCGGTATAGGGACCCTTGTTATAAGACATTAGTTTTTAGATACACTAAGTGAGATTTTATGAAAGTTGTAATATGACCCAATGGCTTGAGGACTACGTTCTCTCAAAACAAGCTTGGTATCTGAAAAATCTAGTGGCTGGATGTGACCTACAAGCTGTGTAATCTAGAATTTATGTGACCTAAAAGATCTTTGACCAAGAAGATGTGTGACTTAGATATTGTGTGTCTTACCAAGATTGTGTGTGTTATTGATCATTGTTTCTTTCCAAGATAGTGTGTCTTACCGAGACTGTGTGTCTTATCATGATAGTATGTCTTACTGATACTTTGTGTCTTATATAGAATATATGTCCCATTTATATGGTATTCCCAATCAGATCGAGTTATTGGGACATTCATAAAATATATACTATAGATATATACTTGTGTGAGCTGACTATACTTCATGTGTTTCCTTGGTGGTATAATTCATGTATTTATTTGGTGGTATACTTCATGTATTTTTCTTTGTAGAATACTTAGTGTATATCTTTGGGGAATAATTTTTGTATTACTTTTTGGTATTCATTTGTGGTTTTGGGGTGTCCTACTGAGTATTGTTTTAGTCACCCTTACACGAGCATTTCCTATACGTGTTGTGTCTTATACAGATGATCGACGCTTTGATGAAACTCAAGGTGTCCCAGGACCAGGTGGTTCTTATTGAGATCAGATAGACGTAGTGTGATCATATAGATTTAGACAACTATTATATACCTACCATTCAGGAATGGTTTTCTACAGATGAGTTTCAGGAACTTGTGTCTTCTCATTCATAGTCTTGTTCTTTTCGTGGTACTGTATTCTAGCCATGTTTACTTCCTAGTTTCCTATTATCATACTATGTGGTTTTTATATTAGTGTATGGATATATTTTCTACATATTGTTTTTACATTCTAGCATTTGGGACTTGGAGATGTCTTCATCTGTACATGTACTTAGGAATCTTCCACCCATTTGTGGGATATGCCAACTCGGCATTAGTCTCCAACCATTATCCTATGAGAGGCGAGATTTGTGTAGTCATGACATAGCCCCCTCTAGGAAGTGTTGTAACAAAATCACTACAATTATCTTTTAACAGATCTTAAGATTCATAAAATAATGAAAAGTCATTCCATATATCACTAAATATTTACCAAAACCAAAATGGTTATCACAAGTTATCCAGTATGGATAAATAAATTATTCTCTAAAATATCAAAATAACTCCAAGAGTTTGAATTAATCTCTTCCATAAGTAGTTAACCCTAGGACTCATCCAAAACATTTTCTAACAAATTTAAATCCCAAAAAATCATAATATTTAAATTTTCATATTTTTTCGATGAAACAATTTATGCAAAAATAACAATAAGTATGTCATAGCATCACATACAAAAAATGTGAATACCATAAAACAGACTAATAATATGTATCACCATAAAACCTCAATGAAAATTTAACTTCTTCAAAATATAAAATCAATCCTTATTTCTTAATTAAAATCACAGAATAGATTTTTTTTCAATTAATCCAAAAATGCAGTAAACTCCCCCAATGATAACATAAATCACATTATCATCACATAACTAATAAATTCCAAGGTTTTCAATATTATCTAATTTAATTTATACATATAAATCATATAGTTATCCCAAGTAAACATGATCAACATCAAAAACATATTAAGGCTTATTTTCCCCTAATCATGTGTTCTCTAAAAAATAACCTTACCATTATATAAATTTTATCGGTTATTAGTACAATTTGGCATATGATTTGAAATATGTAAAGAAAAAATAATTTGGATAAACCATTAGATGTTTCATGTATACTATAAAAATAATATAATTGTTATAACACTTCTAAAATATAATTCTTGAATCCCAATAAACCAATATGTCAATTATTTTAATTTTATGATACAACATAGTTTGTTTTTGCTATAGTAGTTAAAAAATAATTTTGGGAATTGAATTAGAAAATTTAAAAGTTCCCCAGACACAAGACTATAAACTATAAATGGTACCTTAAGATAAATGTTATATACCCCCATTTAACTCTTCATTTTCCCTCAAAATTAATTTCTCTATTACCTTTATTTACTCATATAAAACATATTCCCTTTACTTTTAGATAGAATATTTGGTGATTTTTACCACTTTATTTATGTGAATGAAATTAAACATTATTTTCTATATGGAATTATCACATGATAATAAAAAAAGATTCTATATTTCTCATATTTGATGCATTAGGAATCGTAGAAAATTTCATATTGTTACTAATATATTTTGACAGTTGATTATGAATTATCATAATGTTTCACCTTATAGGTCCCATGTAATTCAGTTTTCTAGGAGAAAATTCAATAAATTATCTATCACATTCATAGTTTATATGAATCCTCCTAGTTTTGAACATTTACTAAACCAAATAAAAATCATATTGTGAGAACTAATTTTGTAATCATGTAATCTTGAAAAATGACTCAAAATCATGAAATATTCCCTTAAATATTTAAAAATATATGTCTAAACATGGTCATATATGATTCCTATTTATTCAAATCCTTCATAATTATTCATAAATAATTTGTACATTAATCAAGGCATATCCCTTAGAAGCAAAAAATGTGGTTCACAGTAAGGGCTAATTCACTATGCACCAGAATGATAGTTGAGATATTCTTGATGAACTCTTTTGGGTTTTATTATGAGTAGTTGAATTTTTTCCCAAAAAAAATTCAATTCTAGTATCCAGACAAGGATTTATTGATATGAAAAGATCCTAATGATAACTTTACCAAATATTTAGGATTTAACCCTATATATAGACTTATCCTTTATATTTGTCATAGGGTTATCTTCCTGAATGAATGGTTTAATAAATCTAGTTCATAGGGTTTTGAAATAAAACTTTTATGATACAAAATATAAGAAACAAAAATCTAGTAACCCATAGCTGCTATATTCTTTATTATATTGACACAATATACAATTGCTAAAATCCCAAAGTACTGCGTTTTTTTGTAGTATTAGAAATTAGATACATAATTTCTTACCATTTTATATTTGAAAAAAATATAAAAAATACTGAAAGTAAATAATATATATACTTTTACTCATTCAAATATTTCTTCTTCATATCATGGGGAAAGGATACATATAAATGGAGATCCGAGATACTCAATAAGGGGTATGTACAATAGAAGCTATCATGAGTAAATAAGGCGTAATCAAAATTGATGAGTGGATAAAAAACATTCCATTCTATGAAAACATGATCTCAATGAGCATCCATGGATAATATCTACATATAAATCTCATGGTTAAAGAAAAATGGACTAATAAAAATGGAAATGAATTATTATAGAGATTCATTATCAAGTTCTCTCTACCAAGATATCATGAATCTTATTTATATGTCATCTCAACCAAGACTTAATTCTTAATAAATGGGTAGGTGTAAACCATAAAACTATCTAATATAGAATGATATATATTTTTTATGATGACTACCATTTATGTATCAAAGAGATATCTATAACAAGGCCGTACATGTAATATTCACAACCTATGAATTCCTTATATTTTTAATGATCAATACAATTCATTCTCAAAATTATTTATAAGTCAATAATTATCTATATTGAATCAAGATTCCATAAAATAAATATTTCATCATCCTAAATCATGTAGATAACGAAAAAAGGAAATGTAATGGGATCAAACCCCCAATAATATTAACGAGTGTGGTCATAGTTTATAATACCTATAAAATAACACTGGAAAATTTATTAAGGAAAATTTCCTTTTCACTTTAAAATAACTAACTAAAATATAATTTTTTCCTATAATAATGAAATAATTTTAATTTAAAATAAATTTGGAAGCATTTAAAGTAATCTTAGAAGCATTTAGTGGACAGGAGAGTATGAAATTCCATTCATGTCGTGCATGTTAATAAACAAATTCTATATATAATTTTGATGAAAATTCAAATGTTCATCATCTAAAAAATGATAAAAGATCCATTTATGAAAAAAATTATAAAAATTCAGTAATGGAAAATAAAGAATTTAAAAAATCACGTGGGAGTATTATAAATTTTGTTAGAAAAATTTTAAAGAAAATTTACAATGATGAAAGTGATTTACCTCTAAAGAAAAAATAATGTCTATTTTAAATAACATATTCTTTATATTTTAATGTACTTAATAGAGAAGACTTTCACTATTACATTATAATTCAATGAATAAGTACTGTAGAATAAAACTAAACTTTTTTACTAGACAAGTATCATATAATGTTAATCTATGTAAATTCTAACATAAAAAACGTCGAAAAAATGTGATTCTAAAAGAAATCCCTTACATAAAGACTGAATCAGAACGTAAGTGACTTTAACCTCATGTATAATAAATTTATATTTATTTTAAATACATACCAAAACTATATACCTATTTATAATATCACATATGTTCTAATTATAATATCTTATCACCATTTTGTTAATGATATTTTATTATCATTATTGTTTCATATGTGAACTACTTCATGTTTTATGACATTTTTTGGTAGTTTCAATATTTATTCATTGACTAAGGTTCCAATATATAAAAATTATAAAAATTATATAAATAACATATATATTCATTATATAAATTTATATTAAAATATAAATGTTAGATATTGGAAAATTAACTTCACTATTTATGGAGATGGCAGGTTGCACCTACGTATGAACATTATTTTTCACTTTTTGAAAAAATGGAAAAAAAGAAAGGTAAATAAAAAATCAATTGTAGATAATAATAAATATATAATATATATAATATATATTAATTAAATGATTCCTTATTATAATCCATCAAATCTAAAAATGAAAAATGGATCACATCGCTTTGTAGAGGTGCTTGTCCACACATAGACATGAGTGACATTATCATTCTCAAACAGATTAGAAGGTAAAAAGTATATAAGATGTTATAATTTAAAAAGAATAGAAAGGTCATAAACATGATATATATTAATATTTTCCCATATTTATCACAATCCAATTAATATGGTGATGAAAGGAGAATCACCCCAGTACGTGAATATGGTAAGGCATACACACACATATGCCTATTTTTTACATTTAATTAGATGGGAAAAGATGGAAAATGATTTAACATAGTTATAATAATATATAAGTATATTTACGATATTATATATATTTTTATTTCAGCATTATTATAAAAAATTTTGAGAATGTAGAAAAAGAAATAAACACCAAAGGGTCGGTAAAGACACTTACCTATTCTTTGGAAGACTTTCTTTAGATCCCTTAATAAAAACACTTAGAATGGTATTTTAATAAAAATAGCACCTATAATTTATCAATAAGGAATATTAGAATATAATTGGTCAAGGGTTGGTTGAGTTATATTTCTAAAGAAGGTTTATATAAAAGGGAGAAGGGGTCTCCACTTATATGTGAGGGTAGTGGAAATCTTCGAATTAGTTAAAGTATGAAATTAATATAAATTAGTTTTCATTTTAAAATGGATAAAAATAGATATAATTAGAATATAATATTATTATGTGTCAAAATAATCGGTTATAATAATATTTGGACACGTTTAGGTAATAGTTTCACTCTTATTTTTTATTTTTAACCCGCACTAACCCTTTAGACAATTACCGTGATATTATTATATTTTAGACTTTCAGGGGCATGAAATTAAATAAAAACATGTAATTAATCCATAATGGAATATAATTTATATCATAAACCATATAATTTTAAATTGGATAGATTAAATATTTTATAAGGTTTTAAATCATATAATAATATATTATTTTTTATAAAATATTATTAATGTAAATTTTGGAAATACATGTAAAATTATAATATAATATGTTTCTTACTATTGTAAAATGGTTCAAAAATTAAAATTATGAAAATATTAGGAATATTTGGTCTTAATATGATCATAAAATATTTTTTTAGAGTTTTAGATATCATTTTAAACCATATCTTTTAGTTTAACCCATTGGTTAATAAAATTTTAGCATAACCATGGAAATACCTTTTTGAATATTAATGATTTATAATTTTACATATAATGTGATAACTGGATCATAAATGGAAAATATATGATATTTTAGATAATTTATCATACTAATTTTTCTATTTAACTATTTTTTCATGATTTTTTAAATAATTCAATAAAGTTTATTTTAACCTACAATATTGTTAAATCCATTTTAATAACTATTCACCAAACATGTGTTTCAAACAAATATGATAGTGAATTATTTTGAATATAAACCATTAAAACATTCCTAATATATTATAATTATCATAAAAACTCATCTGGAAATTTCACATACCTAAAAAATATTTATTTTAGATTTTTTAAAATAATTTACATTATTTTTCTACGACTTGGACAAGCACCAGGTCATTGTTATCTAAGCATATAATGTAATTTTTCATCAGTAAAAATTGAAAAAAATTAAAATAATAAAAAATTCATTATTATATTAAATGAATATGTATAACTGAACATTAGTTTTTTATCCCTATCACAAGATATTATAGATATTAAAATCATTAAAGTAACATTTTTTACTTTATATTTTACATAAATAGTATAAATTTTAAAAATCAATGTTAAATGGAAAGAAAAGGACATAATTATAAATTTTTCTTGATTATGCAAAAAATATACTCATCTAATGAAATAAATTAATGATATTAATTAATGTTAAGCCTTTTCACATTAGTTGTAATCCAAATTAATACGTTTCACCTTTACTGTGGTAAATTTTATTTTACTCTAGTTATTATTCATATAGAATAAAAATAAAATGGACTTACTAAATATATTGAGTTCATGATTTTAAATATTTAATCCATTTTTTAATATACATTTTCTAAAATTGGAAGAAACTAATTTAGGATAAAAACCCAAAATGTAATAAAAAGAATTTTTTCATAATAATATTATTTTAAGTATTAAAAAAATTTATACAAAATTCAAGCATAGAATTTATTCTAATAAAACTTATGGGATTATTAACAATATTTGATAAATAATGCCACATTGAAACTATTTTTCAAAAATTTTATATTTATAAATTATTTAAATAAAAATTCATGTTTCAACAAAAATCTAAAAATCTCACCATTCATAGAAAAATCAATCATTTAATAAAAATATAGAAAATACACTCTAAGATAACTTTATCATGGAAATTTCAAAAATGAAATATTTTTGGTCAATTTTTTATAATTTATAGAAATTTATTATAATATTCTCTTACAAAGAAAGAAATAAAACCCATTTTTCGAAGAAAACGTATTTTTAAACAATAAAATGGATTCAATATAAATTAAAAACCTATTTTATAAATATTAATCAATAAATCTTTATTGAGAAATATATTTATATATATTTAAAAATTTGGTTTATACTATTCATATATTCTAATTAAATGGCTTGTTTATTTTACTCTTATTTTAATAATAATATTTTGTGGTTTTTTATGGTCAGTTTAGTGCATCCTTTACGCAATTAAAAAGAATCTTTTTTTAGAATATAAGTATATTATAGAAAGATGGGTATTTATTGCATAAAATAGTGTTGTACATCAATGAATATATTTGGTAATATCCACACCCTCTTTCCATCAATCCCAAGATAATTATTTTCTCATAAATCAAATGTTCAAATGTTGTAGCAATTATCACTTCATATTACGAAGATTATGGAAAAAATAATTTCTAGGTAACTTTCACCCCTCTGAACCACTTGAATTCAACCTAGAACATGTATCAAATTATATAGAATTGTTGGTATTTATTTTTGTCTTATAATGTGGATTTATATGAAAGTCATTCATGCATTCTATGATAACTAATGGTAAAAAATAATTGTGATACAGAAATTAAAGCTAATTAACAAAGGCACTTTAAATTAAAAATGACGCGTCAATCATGTATGGGGAAAAGACCTCAAATACCCCCATATTTTAACTAGAATTCTTAGTATGTTCTGGTCATTCATGAAATCCTCGGTACTATAAATAAAAATGGAATTTTAGAGAATATATCAATATTGGATTAGAAGAACCCTAGGTATTGAATTCCAAAATGTAAGACATTATTTGATGTAACTAGGTCAAAATTTAGTTACCCTTACCTGAATTTCACTCACTTGGAATTTAAGAACACGGTTATCACAAGATTCATATAAGGTGAGTTAATGATCCAAATAGTTTACTCAATATGGGTATAGATAGAATGTTTTGATGTAAAATTAAACTAACCCCAACAAGTTAAAAAGAAATTAAAAAACACCTAAATATTTGACAAAAAAATAATTAGAAAAAGAATAAGAAAGAAAAAATATAAAATTTTTCTATCCCAAACACTTAAATGATGTAGTTTCATCCGCTTAGTTAAATATTTTTATCATTAAAAGATATTTAAATTATATAAAACATCAATTAATTGTTAAGGAAAGGTACAACCTCATTGTTGGAAATGAAATCATTGAGTTGTTCTCTTAAATACTGCCAACTAAAAAACTATAAATGAAGGTATAAACCATGAGAAATTTATTTGAAACATAAATTAAATTAAATATCATGTGATAGAAAAATATAAATAACCTAGTTTTCCCCTAAGTGGTTTTAAGTATTTTACTTCCCCTAGAAAGGAAATACTAGTTGTCACATAAAATAAGATGGTTATTGGGGATTATCTGATATAAACAAGCACATAAATTTATATTATATTCTATTTAAACATAAATTATTATATAATATCCCATTGATATATTATATCAAGTATATTTCTTTACCAATAAAGTATCTCTTGCCTGGATTTGGTTTGAAAATAGGGACCCTCCTCTTTTTCTTCAGCCACAATTTATTTTTCCATTTTTTTTATATTCAGATCCTACTCAATGTGTTATTCATATACAATATTATCATATGGAATGTTAGTTAAATGTTTACATTGAATTAAATTAAAATAATATGAACTTATATCAAAATAATACCTCAAAAATGGAAATATTTTGTCTTAGTTTCTTTAATAAAAATAACTCAAATCTCATCATATAATTGTTCTGGTAATTCTTCAATCATTTTAGTGATATTAACATATTCTTTATTTGGTGTATCCTCAAATTTATCATTATGCTACAAGGAAAACCATGATTTAGTTGAATACTGAGGAGATTTAGATTTATATTATTATTTAATTTTCAATAACACATTGGTTTGGGATATAATGTATGGATGTGGGTAGTTAATCTCATTACATGTCTCTTTAAATTCATCCAAATTGGAAACATCTTGTACTAAATAAAAAGGAGATGATTATTATTCTTTAAATATGGTAGAGTAACTTGGTATTTAACTACATACAAAATCATTTAAAAATTCATCAAAAGATTTTTGATCTCAAATAAGTGCATAAGATGAATAATATTCTCCAAAAATATCCCCCATTCATAATTTTAGGTAGTTTAGAAATTATTTTTTTAAAAAATTATTCTTAGATTGATCAAGTTCCATAAAATTAATGGTTGGTGGGGATATGTCTTCTTATACTAGTTCTGGTTGATTTCCAGCTACTTGTCATTGGATGTAAGGAGGTATCCAGTTATAAAAACCTTGTGGATCCTTAATGCTTACAATCATCTCTAATAACTTTTAATTATTATTCTTTTTGATCACTCACTTCTTCTTGTTAATTCACTTGATAGTAGATTGTATATGAAGAATAATAAAAATTTGAATACATCATGTATATTTTTTTTGTGTTTTTTATCGAACTTATCATAGGGGTTTTTGAAACTAAATTTATTCCTTGGTTAAATATAGGTATAGTGGTAACCATAGGGTTATTTATAGATATAAGTGAAAATATTATGGGTCACATTTAGTTAGTTATGGTGGTATTTTTGAATTTTTATAGTTATGAAAATCATGTAAATATATGTAATAAATAATTTTGAAAACAATGATGATGAAATGGTTATCGAGTCAAGGTTGGATTTCAAATTATAATGCTATCCTAGTCCCAAAAATTATTCAAATCTTCTTCCTATTAAATAGTAATTGAGAGGATTCAAAATCACTTGCCCCATTAATCTTTTTTGAATGGATATGGTGAGAATATTCCAATCTAAAATCTTATATCTTTCTACCCTCCTTCCCATGTGTGAAAGTGTTATAAAAAATCACCCATAATTGATTTAGGTAATACCCAATCATTACTTATTCCTACTTAACAATCCATTGGTTTCCACTAACCCTTCCAAATATGCTTAGATAGTTTTATCAAAACTAATTAATAATAAAAAATATTTAATATCAAAACCAATTAATAATAGAGGGAAAGATAGGATTATTCTTTAAAGCGTGTATAATTATAAATTTGAATAAGAGAACCTTTCCTTACCTAATAAATCAAAAATTAACCCTCCTTATGAGTGGTATCATAAATTAATGGAAAAGATAAAACATGACATTACTCAAGAAAACAAAGAATAAAACAAATCAACATTAGAATTTACAATCAATGACATGGATCTCAAGAAAACCCCAATATTATTTTATGCCTCATATTATTTTTATAGGTTATAAATTTTACACATATTCACCCACGGTCAAATCCTTCACGATATTCTATTTCATTATTTCTATAAAGCCTCTTAATTGTTTTTAGAATTAAATATCAAAAAATTTCAAATTTGTTGAAAATTAATAGATTTATTTAAATTATATTTTATTAAAATATAATTTACATTATTATCCATGTGGCATCCTCCAATTGTTTTCATTCTTATTGATGTAGCACGTCAATATTTAGGTGTGTAGTGAAAATAATTTTCTAGTTTATTTCTTTAGAGTTCAATTTTTTTACAGAGTAAATGTAATTTATTTTGAGAATTAACTTTATGTGGCCTCTAAACCACACTATTTTTATTGACATAAGTTCATGAGAACTCTACACCTATGATGTAAATTTGATTTCCTTTTTTATTTTTTTCTTTCATAACATAATATCCAAACTTATCCAAATCACATCAAACCTCTTCAACTCAACATAACACGCCTTTAAAACATTAGAACACAAGAAATTATAGTCAATAGATTCCTTTTATTTCAAAAATAAAATAGAACAACTAATTCCATAACTTTTTCAATTTAACAGCCTTTTCTAAACTAAGTTGAATGAAAATTTAATGCTAAAAATAAAAAAATCAACAAATTACAAAATATGGAGAAAAAAATTATTTAAATATTTAAAAATATGGTGAATTTATTTCGTATATAATTATCAATTTTTTTTGATATTTAATAAGAATGACCAATAATTACTATAAAGTAAAATCATTCATGGAAAACTAGATATATAATGTCTTCTTAAATGAATATTTCTTTTTAAAATGAGGGAAGTTGTGTAGATATTTTTTTAGAAGGTTTATTTTATGTACTATATGATAGTGTCCCAAAAAGAAATTGTTACATGATTCGAGGGAATATTTATTTCATGATTATCACAAATATAGTAACTTTTTAAATTTAATATACTATTTATGTATAGAGATAAGGTTTTATATTTTTTTATCTTTTTTCAATCTATTTTTTATGATTTATTTTTTTATGTACTGAAATGATAATGAAATTATTTTATTAAATGTTTTCCAACATGAAAGATATTTATAGTTTTATTTATTGGTATTTTGGTATGATGTGAATTATAATTTCTAGTGAGCATGTTATTAAAGTCTTATATTTTGGATTACCATTATATGATGAAATTATCTTTACCTAATTGTTTTAAAAATATTTTATTTAATTCCATGAATATATTTGTATTATACATATTTTAAGGGGGAGTTAAATTTAGTGTTTCTCATGTAATTAAATATCATATCCTAGTATATTTTTCTACAGTGTTCTTTATTTATTTAATTAATTGAATATCCATTTCTTATTTTTGGATTTTTTTAAAATGTTTCATGCATCCTTGAAATTAAATATTTTATTTTTATTTTAAAGGATGATTTTAAGGGTAATTTTATGATATTAATTTAATATAGCATATATTTGTTATTATTATGGCATTAGTTTTAGAAATAGTTATATTATATTTACCCATAACTATTAACATCTCAAGGGAGAGATTCGGTTTTCATAACATTGGTGCTTATGTGTCTTATTTTATTGGGGAGAATATAAGTTTTCGTGATATAGTGTATTTTATTCTGTTCAGGGAGAATTCATTGCATATTATTTTGTGATTTATTTTTCTAGATCTACATTTTATTTTCATAACCTTTTGATCATTAAAAAATGGAGATATTTTTCATGATATTACATAGTTTTGTAAATATGAAAAGTGGATAATGTTGAGTTGATCCTTTACACTCTATCTATGTTTTAATAATTACATAACACTTTTACCTAATTTTGTATGAATTATTTTTATTATTTTATCCTTATAGTTATTATTAAATTTTTATTGTTCTTTAATATTACTTTGCTTATTACTCATACTATAGGTTTGAGAAGTATATATTAGTGATATTTTTAGTCAATGGAAAAGAAATATGGAAATAATTATTAAATATTGGTCATTTTTATTGTAAAGTTTTATATATGAGATGTTTATAAATATACGTTAGTCAAAAAAATAATATCATAATTGAAATGAATAAATATATTACATATAATTTTTAAAAAAATAATAATATGTTACCATTTATAAAGAAACCCCATTGTCTATTTTCAAATGGTTTTCAATGGGTTATTTTGTGGAACCAAAAAAACCCAATGGTTCAATATTTTTGATGACTAAGTGATCTTCATTCCAAATATAGGCACTCGCTAGGAGGTTTGGCCAATGATGATAAAAATTCAAATTGTTTGAGATAATGGGAGGTCGGGCTCATCACACCCCTTGCAGGGGAATTATTACTCACTCTAGGACTCCCCTATTGATATCAGATTTGTTAATGAATCCTCAATAAATTCCAAAGTATGACGTGGATCACCCGTGAATTAACAATCAATTATTAGAATGTGTGGAATTTATAATCATGTATATGTATCTTAGGTTATCCATCAATGAAGATATATACATGTATCTGGGGATCTCCATCAATGGTAATCTATTATGTACTAATTAGATATTCATTGGTCTTTATCACAAAGATGATGGTTTTCTAGACACGTAGTGGGGAACTCTAGAGTGTGTCATCATCCAGGGATACGAGAGTTGTTTCAATGTTTGGATAAAAACCATGTGTTGGGATTATTACATATAATTGTTAATGGAATCAGATTCCACATAGTATGGTTACACATAATTGGAATAATATTACATTTAAGGAAATTTGATAAGGACCAAACCATGTAGTTTATAGTTATGCATCCATGAATTCTAAGTGGAAGGGGACTAGTTAATGTATGGCATGGGACTTATGCCAAAGAAGACCAAGGAAACCATAAGGAATATGAATTCCTATGTTTAATTAGACCCTAATAGAAATGTGGACCTAATAAAATAGGGGGTATTTGGGGTGATTGGGTTTGGACCTCATGGAGGCTTCCTACGTATCGCATGTGGATGAGAATAAAAGCCCATGTAATTCTGTTATAATGTCCTATAACTCTCCAAGCCCTTGAATTTATCCAAATGGGGAGTTTGGGACTTTTAGAGGATTAATATGGGAAATATTTCTGAGAAGGATTATCAGATGAATGAATTTAAAGCCTCGAGAGGTGGCAGACACATAGAGATTTGTGGGTTTGGTTCAGGGCTTACCCATGAAGAAGATGCCTAAAGGCTTATTCTAGGGGGCTTACTTATGAAGAGGATTCCCATATTAATAGGGGTTATTATTGGGGATTACTCATAAGGAATATTCCCAGGGATTGGTTGTAATTGGGGATTACACTGATGTAAGAGTCAAATTGATGAGTAGGGATGTACACTTGGTAAGTTTCCCATGGATAGTCTTGGTTGGGGCGTACTCATGAGGAGGATTCCCAAAAGGAATGGTATCATGTATATTCCATGAACATTATCAAACTCTATGCTCACACGAGTCATGATCAGTGTGGGAAAAATAGAAAAAAAATATCTAGGAAACCACATAATATAATTTTCCTTGCGATTGGATACATGGCCTTGGGGACCCACACCAATGGGGTAACTCTAGAGGAACGTTTGAGGAAGATTTAGACGGATATTCTTCACCAAAACAGGATTCCAGGTGTGTGGGTTACATGGTTATGTGTATCCTATAATCCCATAAATCATGATGAGTCCCTCTTGAATGTGATGGATAAGAGGATGTGGAAGATCTGTAAAACCATACATTCCCTCCTCTACTGGTTGAAGAGGTCGGGGCTATGAGAGAGGGAGGATAAGACTTCGATTCCCATACCTCTCTGACCCAGTCACCAAGTGGGAAAGGAGGATCATGATTGGAACCTCCTTCAAGAAAGTATAGAGGATTAATACCCATGGAATTCCCTAAAATTGGTTCCACTGTGGGATAAGAGGGTATTATTCTACGTTTAATGGAATAGAATACATAACCCTCACCCTCCTCATTAGGAAATGGAGGCTCCAAGTCTTTTAGACAAGAATAGTAGGACATGGTCCTAGCCCTTGTATATGAGACCAGGAACACCCTAACACCGTCCCTAAGGTTAGGGTCGTCATGAATGATGGAATGAAAAAACACATGCACCCCAAGGAACCTAACCATTTGGTTATACAGGTGTGGAGACCTCTAACATAATGAATGAAAATAAAAATTGGAGACATGATGATGTGATTATTTTCATGTTCATTCAAGTCTCGAGTATTTGGTGGAGGTTAAAACTTGATCCCTCTTAGAAAAGGAAAACGGAGGGGGAGTTCCCTTTCCATGGGTGTCTTAGAAGAGGGATTGGTCAGAAGCTTACATAGTGTAGAGGCTAGGGACATCCTAGAGAGGATAACATAGGTAGGCCTAGGTGAGGTGATGTTACGTTGGTTGATTGACCACCTGTGAAAGTACACATGGTTGATACCTTGTGGAATAATTCAAGGGTATCCATATATTTTCCCAGAAGTTGCTCACACAGATCTTCGGTTAAGGAAGGGGGTCTTACTATAGTGTTCTTCAAACACAAGGTATAGTGTTTCTCATGTAGTTGTTGTTTACATTAAACATTTATAGGGATTTATTTTCACTATCTCCCTATAATTATATCTATTTAAGATTTTGGAGGAGCATCTAAAAAGTTTTATAGGGATTGGAAGAAAGACTAGGGTGATTAGAGCGTCAGGGGACCATATAGAATTTCTATCCGTGAAAATGAAGACTCCAATGTCCTATTTATAAGAAAATATGTGGACTTGGGTGAAGGGGATCTTTATATTAGGGGTTTCTCATAACTAAGTCTAACATTCTCTATTTTATACCGGTCACACAGGCTGATGTGCAAGTATATTGAGCACTGACACTGCTTTGGGGTACCTAGGTGAATAACCATTAGAGTAAATTGAAATCCTTGTAATTATTCATTTCTATTATTCTCATCTTCCTTAGGTATTTCCCTTCATATCCATTTCATCCATGTTAAAATATAATGTGTTAATAAAACCCCCCCTCATGATTGTAAATGATTGAAAGAAGAGGGTCTGATCCTGAGGTAAAGGGATTTTACTGCTGGATAGATCACAGAACTCATCCTCTCAAGTCATTCACTTAGGTAGATATTTTAGGCCATCCGTATCAGTGGGGTGAATACAAAGAACACAAATGGGTATTTGTTCCCATAAATTGGGGCACTACTTCATCAAAAGGCCATCACGCTTCAGAATATTTGATCTCATAGTGATAGGACCTAGTGTAGATCATTTTCTTAAGCCTCTTCTCAAAATCATGTTTTGAGCAGACAAGGTGTGTTCCTTCCTACATAATCCATGCTCCTGGGAGAGTGACTAGTGGATGGACCTTAGGAAAGGGACCCACATGAGGCACTTGCACATGGAACCTCCAGGAGTACCCTACATGACTTTATACCTTTTCAAATTTCCTAATTTTGTGATATTTTTAAAATAGAAACTTATATATCTCAAAAATTTGATTGTTTTTTGAAGGTTCAATGGACACATTTAAGAATAGAGTTTTCTATGACCATGATAAGTATAAAAATCATGAGATGGTGAAAAATGCAGGATATGACTAGATGTGGCACTCATGATAAAATCAATCACTCTTCTTTTGAAAGATGAATTGACTGTACCAATCCTGAGGATATAATTCATGATTTATAGTTCACTCTTTTTTATTAATTTATTTTATCTAGAAAAAGTCATTATTGATGAAGCGATGATCATTTTGATATTCATCAATCTAGGAGGAATAAATTGATGTTCCATTACTGAAATATTCCATAACCAGTACCCCCTAGGGATTGATGAATCATCTCCCGAACAAGGGGAGATATTTGTGGGCCAATATAAAATGGAGGATGATATTTTTGAGCTGTATTTCCCCATCAGATACATATATTTAAAGAGGTTGATTATATCCTTACTCCATCAAAATAGAACTAATGTCAGGGGATAATATCTTTGTTTAAGTGCCTTGTTATTCATGGTAAGTCTTCATGGTTCCATTAATATCTAATTTATCTAGAAAAATTGTATAATCCTTCTTGGATAAAAGAATATTCATCCATATCCTCTCTCAAAGGACTTAATAATGAGCCTCTATGGACTGAGGAGGGAACTATGGACCATGAGAAGATTCCTATTGGTGAGTCGGTTTGCTCGATAGAAGAAGTGTCGAGGGTTGAGGATACATCATTTTTTCATTTCACCACTCCTTCCACTATAGAGAGGGAATGATATTACATTAATTTAAAACGTATATAATAACTTTTCATACATAGGTTGATGACTTTCAAACATATGATATTTATGGTTCATCTCATGCACCATAGGACCATGTAACAACAGATGTAGACCCTTCCACTGTCAATAAAGACACTATTTAGGGTATCAAGTGATCAAAAGTGGGTGATATACTAGTTCCCAAGAGAAATATTCCTAGAATAACCATGGGTGATATTAACACATGGATTTTGATTTCAATAGATTCCATTATAAATCATAGAATAACCATTGATGAAATTATTGAACATATTAACATTCCAGCTACTTTAGCTAATTTTGAGGAACTTAATAGAGAATTTAATGCAGATGAGACATTATTTTTTGTGAAGCAAATGTTTTTAAGTCTTCTTATTTAATCATGACTGGTTGAAATGCAGAACTACATCTGTAGATAATTTCGTAGCAGCGGTGAACGAACCAATCATTGAAGTATATCCTAGCCCCTCTGTTTAGGGGGTGGGGGTATCTCAAGTGGACCTTAAAATGGGGAGTCTTGATGAGACTCATTAGGTGAACCACAGGAAGTAACCAAAGTGTGCCCCTAATCAAGAGGCTCTAGTTCAAACTGCCAATTTTGAGGACGCTAGTGAGAAATCCACATAAGCTAATGACCTTTTCTGTTTGAGTGGCACTGACTGTTTTAGTCATCCCTTATTTATTCTATCTTTTATTCTTTTGAGGATAATGAAAATTATTTCCGACAATCCAACACCATAAAATTCTATGGTTGGGTAAAATGGATGAGCCTCTATATTAATTCAATTAGTATGAGAACAATAAACCACTATTAACCCAAAGGGAGTTGGTATGGGTTCTTTAATAAGTGCATTGTTCATGGAGTAAATTTTTCTCTCTAAAAACATATTTGAGTTAGATTTGAAGCTGCAGAATGCTCTACGCATCATAATCCATGGGTTTTGGAATTATATATGGAAAATAATATCTAATACGCCTCTTGAAGAGATTCCTTTGAAAATCCATAAAATTTCATTCATGTTATTTAGGATGGGAAATAGAATATTTGAATAGCGCATGATTCATGCTACTATGAAGGAAATCATTCTCAAATGAGAGAAACCACATGAGATTCATCAAAGAATCATAAAAGTGAATATTTTCATCAACATTGATGATTTTCAGGATGAATTATCTTATTTGGAGACCAACCATACCATGAAGACGGTAGAATATAAAAAATTGACTAATGAGAAAACCATTCATGTGTCTCCCCTTCATTAGGAATTGGATGTCACCCGGTAGAGCTCATATAATTCCACCATTTTTTAGAAGGAGATCAGACTGAAGTGTTAGTTTTTATTATAAGTCCAGCTGAAGCACTTTGTTGATCCAAAGAGGATGAAGCTATTTGGTTGGATGTGATTTTTTGGAAGCTTATAGGGCTCGGGAGGCCATTCAAAAAATTAAGAGTTAGGTTGGTGGTATCTTTTAAATTGTAATAGAGAGACTCATTCTTGAGGATGCTCATACAGTTTTTTTACTCGATAAAGTAAAATAATTTTTTTTAACCATCTATTTCATCAAACCATTTTATTTCAAAGGATATAATATGACATTGATGTTGAATTTCATAGCAAGAAATATTTGCACGATATTGTCATAACCAAAGTGAAGAGATGCAGAAATTCTCTAATTTTATCCAAACCCTTGGGGATTAGAAATCATACCTTGACTATTTCTAAGGTTGTGTAGATAGAACTAAAAAATTTGTGTCTTTTTATTTCATCACCCAAAATTATTTTTTCTATGATCAATATAAAAGAGACTTAGTGGTTGAAATTCGGAATTTTCTTAGATCACCCTTTTCAGGTTTTCAGCCAAATTTTTTTTCCTTTTATATTTTCATATCTCAATTTTTTCCTAAACCATATGGAGTGTAGTTATAACAAGAAGAGACTGGACTTATTTATAGAGTTTCCTTTAGAGGGTTTTCAACATGGTGAGTATTATGTATCCTTTTATCGGTAGTTTAAAGTCATTATTTCCATAATAATGATATTGGTCTTTTTGGTCGAACAAATTTGAATTCAAGTCATAAAATAATGACAAAAACAAAGCCAGTTGAATGAGAAAGTTCAAACAATCTTCAGATATCATTTATGGAATCTTGATCCAGGATTCTTTGATTTACTAATCTAAAACTTTATAATAGGGAATAGATGAGGACTCTCCCGAGTATAATGTTACCATGAGTTGAAAACCCCGTTTTGTAGGATATTTTATGAAAAGACTATTATGTCATGTTACTACATAGTAGAACAATTGCATCATTTGGATGACAGGATCTGAAAATTTTAAGTAACATATACAATGTCAATTGTGTCATGACATAGAAAATTTAGGAAAAGGAGATCTAATGAATTATATAATTATATTTATAACGAATGATTTTTATGAAGATTAGGATTTCTGAAGACAATTATGGGTGGTTTTTCTGAAGGAAGGTGTTTAAGAATGAAGGGAATACTTTTATTGTTCCATGAATGAATAAGAAACCATTCCTACATGAACATGGATCATGTGAAGAAGGGTACATTTTGATAGATGGTCAATGATAGGGGGATTCCCCTTTCTAACAAGGGTTAAAGTATCGTGCAGTTTAATGTCATACAACTATGTCATTGACCATGCAGTTTAATATCTTATGGCGAAGAGGATGTTGTTAGTTTAACATATTGTGACTAGGATTTTATGATATGTAGTTTTAAGGATTTAAAATTTGTAAATTATGCTATGAAGTTTAAATTCATTCAACAAGGTCATTATTCAATAAAGTTTAATGCCATATAACTAGGAAATTAATGGGGCTATAAACTTTGTCTTCATTTTTGACCAAAATGTTGATGGTTCTCCTACTATTTTTAATCTATCTGGATATATGCTACTATAATCATGTGTGAGAGGAGAAAGATGTTATTTTTAATTTAGGGATCCTCATATCTGAAGTGTGATATTGGGAAATTGGATTATGGAATTAGATGAGTTATCTCTTGAGTGAAATGTTACCACCACATAAGAAACTAGTTTTTTGTGATGTTTTATACAAATCCAACTTTAGTGTATTAAAGAATAATCAATAATGTAATCCCTTAGCAATAAAACCTATTTTATGAGAATCATTTTCAAAACAAACTGGGGTGATTCATATCATATTCTAGAAAATAAGTCCTTAACAGTTCTGAAATTCTATCACTAAAACCCATTAGAATTTTGTGGAGACTCAAATTTCCCCTGGAATAGAGTTTGGTTTGTAGGATTAGATTACCTGAATACATAAAGAGCATTTAAATTGAAAATGTTCATAGAAATAGGGGAACAGTTTATCTATGTAGGTCTGAATCATGGATAGGGAATATGGTGCATGTAGTTTTACGTTATAGGACTAGGACTATAATATTATGGAAACAATAGGTTATTGTGGATTATTGAGCCAAGGTTGTTCCCACATACCTTGGACATGAAGGAAGAATTTTTAAACCACTGTCTTGGAGATTTTCAGATCACTATAAAGGATATGGGACTCATATGCAAGGAATGGCCACATACTAAATTTTAATTATGAGTTACAACATGATGTCATCAAATTTTACAAGGACATAATAGGATTATCCTAAGGAAAAAAGTTAATGTTGTTATAAAAACACATTTTTGGGATGTTTTATGCAAATAAAACTGAGGCATGTTATAGTACAGTCAAATAGTGGAATCCTTTATATAAAAACCCCATTTTGTGGGATAATTTATGCAAACCAATTGGGGCATGTTACAACATAGTCAAGAAAAAGGGCTCTCAGGTATCACAGATTCCTCCACTGGAAGATGAAGAAGGATTATAAAGATTTGAAATTGTTCATGATTCGGAGCATGCCATGTGGAAGGGATATGTAAGAGAAAAAGGAAGCGTTTTAGCCAATATTTTGCATGAGTTGGGAGTCCCCTATATAGATATGACTCATTTGTTGAAGGGGGCATCTATATCTCCTTGATGGGTCCCTTGATGATGGGAACGAATTAAAATCCCCCGTATAGATATTTGGGTGTATGCATAACATGGGAAATTTTTATTTACCTTGTGGTTTAGACTAGTACATATGTTATACGTGTCACTAAGTATCTCATTAAAAGGATAATCAATCCATAGGTAGTTCTTGGAGTAGCATGAAGTTTAATGTCAGGTTGTTAGGATATCATCCGTGTAGTTTAAAATCATGTAGTTTGGACATCAGTGTAAAAATGTGGAGAAGAAGTGTATATTGTGGATGGAAAAGGGCATACTAACCAATAATCAATGTGTATAGTGTTATACCAAGAATCAAGAAATACATAGTTCTAAAATAATGATTCCCCACAATGATGGAAATCATGTGTGGGGGAAATGGGGTTTTTCTTGAATACAGGTTCATTCAAAAGGTGATAACCCGTATTAGATCCCTTTAATTGGATCTAACTTTTACATGGGAGAGTGTGAGAATTTACCATATTTTAATATGGTTGGGACCATGATTAAAGATCTGAACATCACTACATATCTCATTGAAATGAGAATCAATACACACATAGTTCTTAATAAAAATTGTGATGTTTATTGTTATATGATGTTGACATTTGCGGTGTCTTTTAGGGTCTTACACCAAGGACCATATTAACCCCAATGTGAATTGATATTCCTTACTTATACATGGAATATTCTTTCCAAATATCCTTATCCCTTGTGATCTATGAACGTTGTGATAAACAAGGAGCAGAAAATGATTCTTCCGTGGCACAAAATAAACACAAGTAAAGGATATGGTCATGTAGATTCTATAGTGTTTGGGCCATGATATATGTTCCATGTATCACTATGTATCTCATTATAACTATAATAAATCTTCACATAGCTATACAAATAAATATTTCTTTGTCCTCATCTAATCCATACATAGAAAGAGGGGAATTTTTAGTATTTTTTTGTGATTGTGTCCATGATTATAGATCTGGGAACCCCTATATATCTCACTGGAATGAGAATCAATCCACAAATTATTGTTTAATATTGTTCCCCACTTTGATTAGGATTTTATGCGAGGAAAGGGTCTTTAAAAGTTTCTAAAATAATGGTTATGCCCAAGACATGAGGTCTAGGTATCAACAAACATCTCATCATAATGAGAATCAAGCCATATGCCTTAGAAAAGTTCCATATGTAGATCTGGTTGGTATAGACAGAAATGGGTAATTTATATTTATGGTCATTGCTGAACCTAAGATTAGAGATCTAGGTGGCTTTATGTATCCAATTTGAATGAGAATCAAGCCACACATAGTTTTTGAAGTTCTATGCAGTTTAAAATTTTGGTAAGGATGGAGTTCACCTGGCATGAAATAAAAATTATAGCTAGACCAGGGTCTAAGACTTGGGTGTCAATACATATCTTGATAGATCATGAATAACTCCACACATAGTCCTTGAATAGATAATATTTTTTACCATCATGCGATGAGGGAATTGTCTGAGTAATCTATTATCTTGTGGAAAGGATGTGAAAATGGTGGGGATTATACCTATAAAGTGACACAAATTCCATTAGGGAGTGGAAATGATGTGAATGGGGCTCATGAAATGGTACTACCCAAATTTTCCTCAACATGTCTGGACAAGAAGGCATCACAACCCACGAAGGTGTTGGGGGCTTGATTGGGACTTACTCCTGAAATGGATGCCCACTTTTATGGGACTATAATGAATGCCTCAGCTCATAGTTCTTTGGGAATTTCTTAACATCAAATGAGAGTGACTTTAATAATGAAATTTAATTTTACGGTGTGAGGATTAATAGTGTCCTCATTTTTTATGTTTTATGACTAGGACCTTATGACGTTCTATTTATCATAATTTAACAAGGACGATAATGCCACAGAATTTAAATTTGTTAAGAAAAGACATTATTTCATCCCTTTTAAGGTAGTGTAACAAATAATCACCCTACAATTTAACATCTGGAAGTTGGGATGTACTGAATTTCATTACCTGAAGTATTTCTTTTGGAACCTTTCATTTTTTGGGGTTTTAAAATTCTTTCCATCCAGTGGTATCAAGGAATAAGCTCTATTAGAGTAGACCTTTTATATCAAATAAGGTCCCTCCTAATTTAGTTCCAGTTTTGGTGAATTATTTCTTGGTATCATTGGAGTCCTTAGGACTAGTACCAATTATCCTTAGAGGAATGATTATAGGAAAACATTCCCATTAAAGGATCGTGCTATCCAATTTTGATAGACCTCCATGTGATGCAAGGTATGAAATATTTTTCCATATAGTCATTCAATTCTTCTTTTCATTTATGGGAATGCTCATCTGAAAATAGTTAGACTAAGATGAAAGTACTACGTGATGAAAATTTAACATTAATGGGTCAGAATACTTTTGTTCTTTATACTAATGAGTATATGGTATCCCATGTGGAAGTACGAGTTGTAGTAAAACAATCCCATAAATCATTCAAGTGTAAGTTAGGACAATATTTTTTAACTTTATCAACCATTTTTTGGAGTAAGTTTGACAGAGTCTGATCAAAAGACTCTATATGTTTGTTAGTCACTATATGATAGCAGTATAACTGGTTTGATTTGATATTATACCCCTGAAATAGATTTTCCTCCTTAGTATAACATAATTTGGCATTGTTTCCATTACTATCATCTGAGGGACACCAAATCTGGTAATGATGTTATATTTTACAAAGCTAAAGATTCTGTTTGATTTGACTTCATTGATAGGCGTAGGCTTACCAAATTAGGAGAAGAAATCAGTAATAGTCAGGATGTATTTCAACTTCTTGGATGAAGATGTAGTGTATGACCCAAAAAAATGAATTACCTATATATAGAATGACCAGAATTATTTGGGTGTATATAGAAATTCTAGGGGTTGATGCAAGAAGTTGACTTTCACTTTGCGTGAATGAAATTTCTTGGTGAATGTTTTTCATTTTTATGTCATCGACGGAAAAAGTATCAAAGACTTCAGAATTGATGTGAAATATTAGTCTTTGAGTCGTGGGAACCACATGATCCATCATTTACTTCTTTCATAATAGACACATTATCTTTTCCATCAATACATATGAGAGGTAACGCATCAAAACCTTATTTTAGAGGACTTTCTCATTGTTTATTCTTTCAAAAAGGGTGAAGTTGGCTACTCGCCATTATATTTTCTGTTTCCAACCTCTATCTAATGGATGTAATCCTCTTTTGATGTATTCCATTATGTGAATAATACATCCCATGGTAGGACCATGGGGCTTATGGATAGTGATGATTTCATTAATCCCTTACATTATGATTTGAATGAAAGGTGAGACCATTTGATGATGGGTGATATTGATGAATGTTTTATCTCATTTTGGATCCTCCAGTGCTATATCTAAATTTATTTATGAATCTACTCATGCATTTTGTGATTAAGTAATGTGATTCAATTTTTGATTAGAGATGAAATCTTATATTAACTTTTGATGATAGTCATGCATGGGAATTAAATCTTCTTTTCTGATGGCATAAACCTTATTGATATGTTGAATTACCAACTCTGATTTTCCATTCACCACGAGGTTTTCCACATGTATTTGGATTTCCAGTTCCAAATATAAAATAATGTAATGATATTCCACCTCATTGTTAGTAGAACCTTCTAACAAAAATAATGAATACGGTAAAACATCACTAGTAGGGGGGATGAGTATGATCCCTAACCTAATTTTTTTTGAGAATAGGGTCTTGTTTTGTCCTTCTTTTTCAGATCCTAAATGTAAAGTCAAAATACATTTCATATATTATGGAATTTCATTGAATGGAGATTATTTATTTTTCTAGATGCATAGTTTTTAATGATTTTGTTTCTACAAATGGTTGATCAACAAGATAATCTACAAATTCTTGGTATTTCGTTGATTTTAGAGGAAAAAACTGTATATCAAATTGTCATAGAATAACCACTCATCATTTCAAACATCCTATAAACATAGGATGTCATAGGATATATTTGAAGGGGTTATTTCTAGAGACCAAATGGACATCTTGGTGCTGGTGATAGTACCTCATATTCTGATTCCGGAAAATTAATACTAGATATCTCTTCTCGATATTTGAATAATGAGTCTCAGATTTGATCACTTTTTTAATAAGATAATAAAGGATGTTTTCATTCCCATCATCATTCATTTACTTGAGGAAGGCACCTAGTGATTAATCAATGTCCGTGAAAGATAAAATGAGAAGATTTCCATAAAAAGGTGGCATTAATACCAATTGAATCAAGATGTATTCCTTGACGTTTTCAAGAAATTCTAGATAATCTTTGGCCCACTGATATATAAATCCCATCTTCATTTGTTAAGTGAAGTGAAAACACATTCATGAATGGTTGGATATGAATCATCAGATGTTGGATAGATGTACCTAAAGTCCTCTCAACTCCTTAATTTTTTGAGGAGTGACATGATATGGATATATTTTTTATCAGGGTTGACTTTGATTCCATGATGGAGTACAAAAAAGTTGAGAAACATTCCTGAGGATACCCCTAAAGAACATTTTAATGATTCCATCATCATGCTATGTTTTCATATATTGTTGAAGATGGACTTCATGTCATCTAGCTGGATAGAGAACTGTCAAGGCATAACCAATAGATCATTAAAAAATAATTCAAAAAGATTTCCCAAAAAAGGTTTACTGTTGCGATGCATAACACATTGATTTGTAGAGCCAAAATTCATTAAGACAAAGGGAATTATCTGATAAAAAAAATTATTTTTAAGGGCCCTTAAAGGATAAGTCTTATACATAATCTAAGGATATAATGATTTGGTTGTATCCTGAATAACCATCCATGAAAGAGATATCTCGATAACCAACATTTTCATTAATCAGGAGGACTATGATTAGAATTAAGAAGTCATATGTAATGCCCCGACCCCAGTTACCCATAGTCAGTGCATTATTACATAACATTGGCGTAATACAAGGGATCATGTCCTAAAATACTTATCAGTTTAGTAGCTAGAGAAGTACTAGATACATTCATAAGTTTTACATTACATCATGAAATAAAAACATCAACAATGTTTTTTACCCTTTTGAACAAACTTATTTCTTTAGCCAATCCTTGCAGGTCAAACATACAATACTTCTTCACATCCGGAAGAAAATAAAACAAATAAAGAGGTGATCTCAGATGCTCGGTAAGGATAAAAATATAGTGGAAACATTCATAAATAAGAATAAACATTTAAGGCAATGTATAAGATTAAAAAATCATTTTAAACTAAAACATCAACCTATTATGGAAAAGACAAAATCAAATAATTCCATTTACGTATTCACATGGACATTCTACTAGTCAAATAATCACATGAAATATCAATAGTCACTTTCATAATGATGGAATGCATAATTCCAGACTTCTTAACCACATAGACAATACCTTGTTCTAAGACTACCAATAAGATTTTGTCAAGGCCTTGTGCCAAGACACAAGTTTTTCTCCTGAGACCTTCCGATGCATCGAGGTGAAATACTAGGCTCTACCCATCACTTACTAAATCCAATGCATTCCTCATATGAAAATGTTTAAACATAACATAATCATTCGTATAAAAACTATCATATAAAATGTCAATACATTATCCATAAATAATGAATGGTAAAAAAAATAACACATCCAATATCAAAAATATCACAAATCCTATAATAAAATATGTAAGATTTGTATAATAATAAATTAACTTCAAACAAGTTTAAAATCCATCAAAAGATGTTGACATTGATGAAATGAATTTTTTTTGAAAGAAATACCTCTTTCTATTTTGAAACCATTTAAAAGACACAAAATTATAAAAGAAAACATTTTTTGAAAATATTTTTATACTCTTGTATGGGATTCTTCGACAATATTATAATGGTAAAAAATAGTCGCACTCTCATATAAGTTAAAAAAACATTCTTACCATAATTTGGTCGAAAAGGCCATAAAGTACCTTGTTTGGAAAAAATGGAATGATTCCTTTCAAACCATATAAGGTAAAATAAGGGTATAAATGCATTTAACACATTTTCTTGTTAATATTAATTTTTTTGAGATACATTAAAAAAACATGGATGTGGATGATAAAGTGGTCTCAGTAGAAACATACGTAAAAATAACCTCAGATAATAAAGAGATTGTGAAATTAACCCTTACCTTGAACTTTTCCTTGGTCGAGGGTGCGTCATCCTCCTTTATAATAGTTAAATCATTTTCATTAAATTATTCAAGAACTATATACATAAATATGATATCATATATGACCTTCTAATATTTCTTTATTAAAAATATTTATGTAGTATCATTGTTTCGGGTGTCAACTGATTCGTTTTTTATATGATTGGTTACATAAGACATGTTAGTTATGGATAAGAAGTATTTTATTCATATAAAGAATGATATTATGTTCAAAAAAACATTATTTTTAATAATAAAATAAAAATTATTCTTGAATGATTACGATGGGGAATGAATCTCATCGCGTTCGTGGATACGGTAATCTGTACATACGCATGAGCGACAATATCATTATATTAATGGTGAAATAATATAAAATTGGATGGTATATCATATTTAACGAATAATTAACATGTTATATTTATTATTTACATCAGTTATATTCATTATAATACCAATCCAAAATGATGAAGTGTTTGAATAACAAACTACACCACAACGTAGAGACGGTAAGCCATACGTACACATGTATGATGAATTTGTCATTTATAGGATGGATAGAATAATGAATATGGTTGTACCATATTTATAATAACATAAAAATATATATAATATACTATAGTTATTATTTTAGAATTGAAAAAACAAATAATATGGAAGTGGAAGAAGAAAAAAACATGAAAGAGGTGATGAAATATTTACCTCTTCTTCAGGATCGTCTTTTTGATTTGATCAAAAGGACTCCCTAGGTTAGCTTTCTGACCAAATGAAGGCCTCTAGGATATAGGTAGAAAGGTTGGAAGGATATTTGGTTAGGGGATGGTAGAGCCAAATGGCTTTGGAGGTGTGAAAATAAGAGATGGGGAAGTAACCTTTTATAAGAGAGTTTATTGTCACTTTAGGAAAAGTTTGAAATATTATTTTATGATAAAATCCTTTTCGGTTAATAATTGATCCAAAATGATTTATTTAGAGGCTAAGGTGGGGATGGTTAAAAAATATTTCAACCAACAGGTTTTAGAAAGGCTCAGGTCACCATATTAACCTTATATTTTATATTTAACTCTAAATTAAATAGTTTATCATTTACCATGTCTCTTTGTATTTTTATATTATATGGTTAATAATCATACTATAAGGATGGATCTCGAAGCTCTAGAAGGCAAAAATGCTGAAAACCCTAACCGGTCTGTTGATGCTGAGATCTCTATGGAGAAAGAGGCGCTCGACCTGAGTGATGAAGACCGAATCAGTCACTCCGATCTCTTCAGTCTGTGTGCGAACCGTAGGTCTGAAAAGGCGACAGTTAAGGATACCTCTGAACATGGTAATAGCTTCGCGGACATTGTTATATGGGCTGGAGGACTATCGTTCATAGACAGAGAATCGTCGAGACCGGGAAGAGTAATAAGGAAAGGCTGTATCGCTCATGTGGCGACTAATCATGATGCTGTTGAAGAACGAGTCAAGCTGTGAAAATTTTCAATCATCACCCATGTGGTAATTCCAAAAGGTGTGCGGCCCGGGAAGTTTCATGATCTCACAAAAAGGATGGTAGAGCTCTATGGCTTCAGCGACTGGAAGATGACAGCAATGGGAAGGGGCTTCTATCATGTGGTATTTCCCTCTAACAAATGCAAAAGGTGTGCATGGTGCTTGGGATCTCTTCCTCTGCATCCTGGCTTTCGGCGGATTCAGGAATGGGATAGGAATTTTGATCCTAACTTGGTCAAGAACACATTTTTCTAGGCATGTATACGAATTCATAATCTTAGCCAGATTTATTGGCATCCACAATTGTTATGGGATATAGCCTCCTCTGTTGGTAATCTAATTAGGCTTGATAAGAAAACAGATAACCCTATATTCGTTCATTATGGTAGGATTCTAGTTGAGGTAGACATGTCAATGGTTTTAGTGGAAGAAGTGGTATTCACCACTAGGGATTATAGTATAAACCTATAAATAGGTTATGAAAGGAAGCCAAAATTCTGCTCTAATTGTCATAACTTTGGGCATGTTCTTTCTGATTACAACTGTAATAAAACCTGCTCTACTTGTAACATTAGAGGACATGATTCTGTGAATTTTCGAAAAATGACAACTGAGAAGGGACCTATGAATATTGATAGTAATGCACAGGATCCTATTGATAATGATAGTGATCACCCTAGATCTTTGAAACATGGCAAGGTGAATGATCATCCTGGACCTTTGGAACCTGTTATTGATGAATCTGTTGCGGATAAGGACACGGTGCCCACTACTGATAATGTAGAGGATAAACAAGATACTAAGATGGGTCCTGAGCAAGAGGCTTCTAATCCCAGTAAGGGAAGCCCACAGGAAGAATCTATCCCATTGGAGGTTTCTGGAAACCAGATTAGCCATACAGTCTCTAAGGAACCCCTTTTGGGATCTAATGAGAGCTTGCAAAGGCAGCCAGTATTTACTATTGTTGAGGTTTCTGGCACTCGGGTTAGTAACCCGGTTGTGATGGAATCTCCTCTGGGAGGAGATGAATTGACACAACTCCCAAATGAGGCAACAAGAGAGTTTTGAAAAACTCATCCATCTAAGGTTGCTAAAAGAAAGATTCATATTACTTTATCTATGCCTATTGAATCTGGGAATATGTTTAGCACTCTCTCTGATGATGACTCTGAATACTCCAAGGATGAGAATGCAACCAACAAGGGAATGGATGATAGTAAATCACATTTTGTGGAATTCCTTGATCCAAGTTATGCTAGACCTTGTACTAGACAGAGGTCCTCTAATCAATGAATATAGTCTTCTGGAACTGCCAGGGTCTTGGGAATTCTCCCACAGTCAGGACCCTGAAGCACTTTATCATGACCAATAAACCCATGTTACTGGGTATTGGTGAACCAAGGTTGAAATTTGAAAGATGGATGGAATTTAGTTGGAATTATTTGGGGTATTACCTCATTTTAAATACTCAATTTGAGAATGATAGTGAACCCTTATGGGTGCTCAAACACAATAGTGTTACTATTGACTCTTTCCAAAATGACCAACAGTCAGTGACCATTTTCTGTTGTATTCATTATAATTCCCTATGTGTAACCTTTGTCTATGCTTTAAATCAATATATCATAAGAAGATTATTATGGAACACTTCGATAACATTTTTTGAGAGCATGTCTACCAGATGGATCTTACTTGGTGACTTTAATGCCATATTGAGGCCCGAGGAGAAAACTGGACAGAACTTCTGTAGGGATTCAGCTAAGGATTTCACTTATTGTATTGATCATTGTAGACTTTATGAAGTCCCTATTTCCGGTTCGGATTTCACCTGGAGCAGACACACTCTTAATGGGAGACAAGAAAGAAAATTAGATAGGCGTTTTCTGCAATTGGATGACAGGAGTGACATGATGGAAATTTCTGGCATGACCCTTCACAAAATTCACTCTGATCATAACCCAATACTAATTGATCTTTTCTTTAGTAATTTGAGGTCAGAACCATTACCCTTAAAATTCAAAAATGATTGGCTGGTTGTACCATGCTGTAGGGAAGTAATTTTGTAGGCTTGGGAATCAAATATAGTTGGTAGTTTTTTGCACATCTTGTCTTCCAAGCAGAAAGCTGTGAAATCCAGGCTCAAAATATGGAGTACGAACCCTTTTTCAAATATTGGAAAGGATATCAAAGAGGCTGAATCTCTTTTGTTAGACTATTAGCAGATGAATATGAATCAAGATACACACTCTTTAGAAGAGATATAAGCTGCCTCCAAACTTGATAATCTCTTGACCCTAAATGAGAACTTTGACCGCAACCAGTTTAATGTTAAATGGATTAAGGATGGAGACAGAAATTCTTGATTGTCTCATTGCATGTAGATGAAGAAAAAGGCCAGTATGACTCTTAGGGTTCCGAATATTGATGACACTTTGTTTACATCTGAAAATGAAATTTCTAATGTTGTTACAAGTTACTCTAAGCAGTTATACTCTGACTCTGGGGGGAGTAGTTCAAGCAGAATTCTCAACTGTTTTGAATCCAGTGTGGATGAGATCTAGAATAAACAGCTCACTGAAACACCATATTTAAAGGAAATTCATTGTGAACTTTTTTCCTTAAACATAGACAGTGTTGCTGGCCTTGATGGTTTCACAAATATGTTTTTTATGTTCTATTGGGATATCATTCATACTAATCTTGTTAATGCTGTCAGATAATTCTTTCACCACTCATTCTTTCCATTTGGGTTGAACTCAATTTTCATTGCTTTAATTCCTAAGAATTATAATTCCATGGACATCAAAGAATTTAGGCCTATAGCCATTGGGAATACAATTCCTAAGATAATCTGTAATATTATGGAAATTCGGCTAGCTGAAGTGGCTAAAAATACCATCACTACCAATCAGTTTTTCATTGTACTTGGGAGAAACATTCAAAACTGCCTATTTACTGCCACTAAATGTGTTAACATTATAAAAGGTAATGTTCATAATGGTAATATGTATATAAAAATTGACATATCAAATGCCTTTGATACTATAAGGTGGGATTTCATCCTCAATATCCTTAGGATGCATTGATTTTCAGAGAAATTCATTTGCTTGACTTTTTCTATTTTGGAATGTACTAAGATATCTATCCTTGTGAATGGATCCCCTAGGGGTTTCTTTAAATGCACTAGAGGAGTCAGGAAAGGTGATCCTTTATCTGGGATTCTTTTTGCAATGGCTGAAGACTACTTAAGTGTATGTCTACATGACCTTGTCAATAGTGGTATATATCAAATAATGAGGGAAGGAAGGATGTCTTTTACTCCTTCACATCTTTTATATGTAGATGATATTCTCCTCTCCTGTGAGGCTGATAGGAAGAAAATATCCTCTATTAAGATGATTTTTTTCTCATTATGAAGAAGTATCATGTCAGGCAATCAGTTGTAAAAAATAATTTTTTGTTTTTGGTCAAGGAATCACTAACTTGAAGCCAAGAAGGATTGCTAGAATGCTTGGTGTTAATAATGGTACATTACCTTTACAATATCTTCGAATTAATCTATTTTGGGTAAGGGAAAAGAATGCACATTGAGAGGGTATTGCATTGAAATTACCAACCAACTGGCAAGCTGGAAAGGGAAAGCTATGTCCCAGGCTAGGATAATCTGCCTTGTTAATTCTGTTATCACCTCCATGTTTGTCTACTCATTCTCTGTATATAGATGGCCAGCAGCTCTCTTTAAGGAACTCAGTGGCCAGATTAGAAACTTTATATGGACTGACTCCATTCAATAAAAAAACCTATTACTGTTTCATGGAAAAACTGTATAAACCCCATTAAGATGGGAGGAATGTGTATTAAAAATGTTAGAACTTTTAATAATGCTCTTATTCAGAACTTTTTTTGGAAGCTTCTCGCAAAGCCTGACTTATCTGTGGAATTTTTGATAAACAGTTTTGTTTCCAGATTACAGAAAGGAATGTTTTTATACCTCAAATCATCTGTATAGTCTTCAATAAGGTCTTCTTTCTCAAGTCTCATGTATCATTCAAAATGGACAGTAAGTCATGAATCTCACCTCAACTGCTGGAGCACTTTATGGATGTCTTCTCCTCTCAATGACTATGTTTCTGTCCTAGAAATTATTGGGAACCTGTCTATTGCTAAACTAAATGATAATGCTGTTGCACTTAATCTTATTCCAGATAATCTTTGGCTCGAAATCACTGATTACAAATATGTGGATGTTGACATTCTACTTTGGAAGCCTGCTCTTACTGGCTGTTTTTCTGCTCAGGACTGTTATAATATGCAGGTTGGAGTGAACACTACTTTGCCCGCATGGCTTGAAGGATTAATGAGACCACTTATACCACCCAGTGACCTGCTTCTTATATGGAGAATCTGGAAAAACAGATTTCCCCTCTAATGTGCGCTACAGTGGAAAGGTTTCAGTCTTGCATTGGTATGTCAGTTCTGTTTCAACAGTGATGAAACACTTTCACATATTTTCATACACTGTCACTTCTCTTCTCAGTTATGGGATTATCTGCAGTTGGTTTTTTAATGATCGCTCGATATCTGCTCTATGGATTCACTGTTTACCTCGGCTTTCAAAACTGTTTTTAGTGATCAAGTGAATTATCTGATCCTATCAGATATTCTTTCGTTATTCTCTTTTATCTAGAAATCTCTGAATAGTACTGTGTTAAATAATACCAAGCCTTTTTTAGAGATGGTGTTCTGTTGATGCATCTATGTATCAAAATTTCTTCAATAATACAAACTGTTTCCATGCACAATGATGTATCTGAATTTGTACTTTTGAGAGCTCTTGGTGTTCGTGGTAGGGAACGGAAGCCCCGAATGGTCATGTTTATCCGATGGATTCCACCTATCATTGAATGGCTGCAGGTGAATGTTGATGGGGCGGCCTCTGGTGCACCAGGTCCTACTGGTTATGGAGGGGTCTTGAAAACTCATTGGGGCTTCATTGTAGGATGCTTCTTCCATTACATTAGATATGCTCATGAAATTGAGGCAGAACTTTGGGCGATGATTAATGCAATCGGGTATGCAGTCCATTATGATTGGCATAGAGTTTGGCTAGAGTCGGATTCCTCTATTGTTGTGAAGATTTTGAAAGATCGATCCCAGAATTTTCCTTAGAGAATGATGTCTTCAGGGATTTCTTTCCTTAAGCATGCTGAACAACTGTGCTTGGATGTCTCCCATGTCTATCAGGAAGCAAACCAAGTTGCTGATGCTCTTTCTAAAAGGGCCATTATAGAAGCTAGCTCCCGTTGGTCCTCCACCTTACCCTCTATTTTGATGATTTTGTCTGCAGTGATAGGGATGTTGTTTTAAATACTCAGCTTTGTAAGAATCATTATTTTTTAGTTGCTTTGTACTATTTACTTTTTTATATAATAATTTGTTGGGTGGAGGATTTCGCCTGTCTCTCGAACCTTTTGGCTTTAATCTTACTATAACAAGCCACATGAACCCCCTGTGGTTCATTATTAATACATATAACCTTATATAGGTAGTTTGGCCGATCCTTAGATTTTTAGGAATAATATATCAATTAATAATATTTTATTTTTTTTAAAAAACACAATGATGTAAATTTCGACAGTATTTAGTATTTGGTTTTTGTGAAAATCATAATTGCATGATTACTTAGAAAACAAATTATTTAATCAACCCTAACATGTCATATTAACCTATAAAATTAGTGTAATTCATCAAAAGCCTCAAGTTACATTTATTTGGATATTTATAATATCAATTATTTTAATCTTTCATTAATATGGTAATTACTACATCATCATTGTATCATAAATAAATTTAATTATTTAATGTCTAAATATTATAAATAAAATACACTTATGTAGGGAATATTTTTATATTTATAATGAAAATTTATAGTCAAATTTATCTTTTGTATAACTCTATATTAAAAATGGTTTAGTTATTAAACTTTGAATTTAACACTTTTAAATCTTCTATAAAAATAATAATAATAAATGTCCATATCTAATCCAAGTGGACCAAAGGGGGTCATATTTCATTCATAAGGTTGTTTCTGTTCCAATTACACTTAATCAATATAATTAGGACATGTGTTAGGATAATTATAATATCATTTTTACCCTTAATTACCCTATTTTATTTTTACCATGGTAAATAAAGGGCAAAAGTTACTATTCACAAAAAAATTATTTTCATCTTATTGAACAAAATTTTACTTACTAATATTAATCGTGTCTTATGTATTTATGAAATTCAACTTCAATAGGTGGTAAAATTATGTTTTACGCAAATTTTCAAATGTTTCTAGAAGGTGGGTAAAAGATGTTAAAAAGTTAAATAAAATTTTATATATCTAAAATTATTATAATATGGATCCAGTGAATTAAATTCTACATATATAGGTATCATGTATATATTTTGACCTAAAATAAATTAAAATAAAATAACTAATTATTTAAATAAAAAGTTGGTTTTAAACAATATCGCAGGGTTTTTCACAATTCATCAAAATTTTAATGTTTTCAGAAAAATACCTAAAAATATCGATAAGATAAATTTGATATTATAAATTAAAAAATGATGTCTATTTTACCGAATTCAAAATATATAATTTTCAATTATTAATTCAAAATTAATTCCCATTTTCAAAACCAAAAACGAGTTTTTAAAAAATAAAACTATCAAAAGATTGACATGTCTTTATGTCAAATTTAAATGTAAAATTACTTATAATGACCTTAATTGAATGGAATGGTAAAAATATAATCTAATTATACTTCCAAACCATTAAAATTAATAATTTGAAACAAAAAATTATATTTATTAAAAAAGTAGTTTTCAATTAAAATTTAATATTTTTAACTATTCATCAAAATATGATTGTTATCAGAAAAGTACAAAAAAATTATCCAAACTAAATTTTAATGTCCTTCTTCTAAAGAGGAATTTAATTTCATTAAATTGAATATATAAAAGTGTAAAATATCGGTTTTAAAATGGGTTCTGCATTAAAAGGCGGTAAAATTTCATTTTTTGAAAAATATATCTTTTATCTGAAAAAAATGAACTTGTTCTTATATTATGTCTAAGAAACACATAATATGGATTTAAAAATTATATAGAGTATATTATATTAAAAATGAAGTTAATACTATTCCTAAACCACTTTTTTAACGGTCAATTTAGTAAGTCGTGGTGCGCTTGAACTCGGTGTTGAGTGTTGCGCAAGCTATTGAATTATGTTAATATAATAACGTACTATGAAATCTTGGGGAGTTGCATCATATTTGAAATAATTCTGGTTGAGACCTTCAATGTCAATATAGATTTTTATTTTCTTATTCTTCTTCTTCATAGAAAAAATTCTTACTATCCATTTTACATATTGTACCTCTCAGAATAATTATTTCTTAATGAGTCAGTCTACTTTAGCCTCATTTTTTGAGGCTTGATCCGTATGTGTCCTTATATATTACTATTTTTATCCCTGATAGTCTTTTGGAAAACCCAAGTGGTGGGTGGACACCTCAATGTAAACGTCTGGAATCTTTGTGTGGTTCTAGGAAAACACACCTGGAATTTTTTTTCCAGAAGGAAGTATATATCTTCTATAATATGAAATTCATGGTGGTATGGATTAGAGTGGGTGATGGGATTTCCTTCAAACCCAAATTTATTTCATTGAGTTATTTAATAGTGGGGGAGACACCTTCCTTGAATTTTATAAGGGAATCCCAGAGGTCTTATTCTTCTTCCACTTCTTCATGATTTACATTTTCCATATATATATGGGAAGTAGGTGATAAATAAAGTTCTTATGAGGGAGGAATAGAGTCATTATTTGGAAATCTAGAAGATGAGGAAACTATTTTGGGCTCGCTTAATGGTATGAGGCCTTTTTCAGATTCTGAAGGGGAAATGAGGAGCTCGGAATCATCCGCTTCATTTTATCCTATTTCCATGAAAAATCTTCCCTTCCAAGATGATGAAACTGGGATTTTTTTGTAACTCAAGAGATGGGATGAAGACATTTCCATCCATGTATTCATTTTTTCTCAAGGGTTTGACAAATTACCCAGCACTATCAGGCATATACATCACTATTGACATCACTAATGTTTCTAATTGTGGTCTAAAACTAGAACTCACCTCTCTTATTTGGTTGATTGGGATCAAATACTCTTTACTAAGCTATTAGAAAGGATTATCTAGAATCATCTCCAGACCATTTTCGGCATTGATCCGAGTGAAATTTTCATCCATGGACTATTTCCATTCCTTTTGGTATAATGATACAACTATATATTATAACTCATAGAATTTTAATGGTTCCTTGTAAACACTAAATGTATCAATTTGTCGATTGATAAAATATTTGATGTATTAGAGGTATAGATGCCTGTTGATATGTCCAAGGTCTTCCCAACTGGACATGGAATGTTGTACTCTACCAAAAAACCATGAATTCTGAGTCAAACATGAGATCCTTGAACAAATTCCTTACCATGGTTTCACCAAGAGAATTTTTCTCATCCATTCATTAACCTTGTAACATTAGAGCATATGGGGACAAGTGAGATTCATTTAAACCCAGTTGAATAAGTGTTTATATTGGAATGGGGTTGATCCAAGTGCTATTGTCGATGAATGATCATTGGATATAAATGTCATTTATCCTTCTTGATATATACAAGGGCCTGAAATACCATTGTCTGAAGACATGTTCATCCTAGTCTATGAAAGAGATGACCATGTTTCATTCTGTTAGATAATTCTCTACACAATAAACATCAATAGCTATAAACACGACTTCAAAATCTTAGGGGCTTGACAAGGCCTTAATAAGTGCTACTTGGAGATATTTTGATAGACTTAGGTCATTCAGGATTGAATACATGGCTTACAATTTCTCTAGTTGTTTTAAAACATCATAATTCAGATCCAGAGATCTGCACTTCCCAACATGGGGGTGTTCTCTCAAAGGTGAATTAGGATTTGAATTACCTGATGTAGGTGGATCACCCCTTGGAATATGAGTGGAAGGTACATTTGATCTTGGTTAGTAAGCTCAGCTAGGTGTTTCTACACACTGAGGCTGATTAGGTGATGAAATACTCTCTAATCGATCTTCTTTGATTCTTGTGTTAGGTAAGACCCTCGCATGCATGGGGGAAATTCTTTTATCCTTTTAGGATCTCTGGAGAGATCTCACAAATGTTTCAGCGACATAAACAGTTCAAAAAGGGCATGGTTAACATAGTGAATCCTATAACAACAACATCCTCCCCTATATCATCAAATATATTGGACTCTTACCCAATTTCCCAAATGAATTGCAGGGAATTCAAGATCATAATAAAACACATCTTCTGTGAAGGGATCAATTAAGTGAATAATGATAATGGAACCAAAGATTAACTCTGATTCTGATGAGGATTTTGTCTACTGGGTGGATCACTATTGTACCATTTTGTGGGGGCAGTGCATGTGCTATTGAGACCATTAGTATGAAGTTTTCTATGTTCAAGGACAAATTTGGTTTCAGTATATACTCATATTCTTGTATTTCCATCATACGCTTCCGACCATTTCATTTTTGGGAATAATGACTTTCAGGGGACTGTGCTATCAATATAGTTGGTTGTGTGGTAATAGAAGAGGCTGAAGACATAATTGGTTGTTCTAAATATGGTCATAGAATATCTTGAGTTTGATTGATCATTTTTTCTAACCATACATGGGCCTATTTTTTGTGAAAACTTTATCTAAATGTCATTCATTAATTTTGCTCCTCTAGATTTGTGGTCGAAACATATGAAACCTGAGCATTTGAATGTTTCAGCTTCACCTTCCTAGAGTCTACCATCCTTTGTAGGAGGTCTTAAAAAACCAAACAATCCTAAATGTGTTTCCCCATTACATTATGAAAGGGGAAATAATTTGGGAAATATTCATCACCATATTTTTTTGGATTCATATGACTTGGAACATGATCAAGTTGTTTTCAAATTTCAAGATGATGTATGTAGGTAATTGGCCATTTCAAAAAGAATAAACATGTTTTTATTCTCATAAAATGGTTTCTGTCTCTACTATCTCCAATCATCTTCATAAGGAAGAAATTGTTTATGATGCTCAGGAAGTGACGAATAATACATGTCAATCCTTTGAGTGGCCTCACCCTCATATTTATCCTAATATAGGGTTTTAAACGTTGATTTAGTGGGGAAGTCTTGTGGGTCGCTTCTCCGACGTCATCTGCCCCTATATATGTTCCCCCTCCCTACTTTTCACTGCTAATCTTCATCCCGCTTGATGATGTGAATTTTCCTGGAGGTTTCTTTTTCGGTTGAGGTTGGTGGTTCTAGGTGTGGTCATGCTTCTTCATGAAACCATTCCTCTTCAAACTCTTCTCTAACAACTTTCTCCTTCATTTCTCTCTGAGTTGCTTTGTGGCGGTGGATTCAAGAGGCTTTGAGAGGTGCTATATGTTCGGTCTTTGGTGCTCTTGGTGGCGCATCTGTCATCGACTTTGTTCTATTCCAGGCTGTGTCAGAAGTTTCGTTTCAGTTTTATCGATGTAAATGGTTTATTTTCACTGGTTTTCATTCTGTTTGATTCATATATGGATGTAAGGTACGCAATGGGCATGGTTCGCTCTTGGAGGAGGTCTGTTTTTCAGCACTGATGAAGTCAATGTTGTTGGAAGATGTTATGCGGTTTTTGTGTCTATTTGAAGGTGAAATCATGTTCTATTTTTGGTGATGGTTTGACACCTCAGATGAATGTTTTTCAGTTTTCTTTTGACAATGGAAATGAGTCCGTTCTGAGGGCTTCTGATTTTTAGTGATGTGATGATGATGAGGGGTGGATTTCGAATCCTGGAGCATGCCTTGAGGAGGATCATGGACCGAGGCAATTCCATGTGTGGTTATTTTAAGGTTGTATCCTGCTTTTTTAATTATAAATAAGAATTTGTTTTTTGATGTTTTAGGGTGGATTTTGGAGCCTATTTGCGATGCTTGAAATTTGGTAACTTTTTTCTTGAAATTTGTTATCTAGTATTGTGAGTTTACCACTCACCCTTAATATGGATTATTCAGAAAATGAAAAAAAGTATTTTAGGATTAGGATGTGAATCCAAATTATATAGTGTGATCCTTGAAGTGGAAGAAGTTATAGGGGCTTGTACAAGTGTAACTATATCAGTATATTCATTACATTCTATCTTTTCATAAGATTTAGAAATTACCCAGGACATTGACTTAGTCTATATAATGGAGCCTTATACTCTTCTAGTGATAATGAAGAGGTCTCAAAACCCTCATTTGTATTTCATATAGATAAGAATCATGCGCAAATAATCACCAAGAGTCACTATACATAAAGGCAACAACTATTTATAAGGGAGTGGTAGGTTCATGATGTTTTTCAATACTTTCCACCTAGTAATGAAATACAAAAATCATTCATTCTCACACTGCTTATAGTTTTAAAGGTTGAAGATCATTGTCTTCTACAAAACCAAGTTTAACAAGAAGATAAATAGCTGATGAAGGTCTTCTAAACCATGATTGATTGAGCCTGCAAACTTGTGTACCACAAAAAGTCCTTCCCTTACACGATTTCACGAAGGACCAGAATTTGACCACCTCATGTTTTTTAATGGGTCCTATCATGAGGTCAGAATGAGATATGAAATGTTTCAATTGACTCTTCTAGTCTCCTAATCCATTGAATATAAAAAATGTAGAATTACTAATGTTCAACGGGGAATGATTTGGGTATACACATTCGGGGTAAGTCTTATTTGTAGATGTATTAGCACACACCATTCCTCTATGGATTCCAATCATGCCGTTAGTGACTCAATAGTGTTCATAATACTTCGAAGAATGTATGGATGGGTTAGAGCATGAGAAGGTGTTGTAACTAGTAGGTCTCTTGTTAGCGACAATACTTGTAGTTTCCATGGGTAGCCATTAAGGGACGGCCTATAAGGATGGCCCTATACCTATTCTAGTTGTTCACATAATAAAGGTAATTCTTGATCTACTGGAATGGGATCCATGTATATTGTTGGTTGGTATCCCACGTTGAGTGGATGTTACAGATCTATATCAAATAATGTGAAACACCTTCATCGTTGAGGTACACCTACTGAAAGTGTGAGTTGAGGATATTATTATAGAACATATCTATCCATAAGGCTTCCTCAGAGTAATTCTACATTGATTCTTCTAAATTATTTAATATCTTCCTCTTATTGAGAAAATATTTTCTCTAGAGAAAGGGGATTAATCTCTCTAGGAGGGATGTGAGGTATAATTTTACCCATACCCTTTCTCTGTGAGATTACTTTGGAGAGAATAATGGTGGATTTTATGAGGGAATGCCCATATTTATGGAAATCCTCCAGTTCTAGGTTAGCACACCGCCTTTATCTGTTTCGGTGTAGACCATATTATAATCCTTAACTTCCTCATCTGAATCTTAAAAATGGGCCTTGGGTACCCTATAATCTATGATGGTGATGTTAATTACATTCACTGATGCGAAATACATTGTAGGAATTATACCGGTGTCTTTGTGAGTCTGTCTTCTTTTATTCTCATAATGAGGTTTTTAACTCCTTTTTTGGATTCTTTATGAACTCTTTAGAGAACATCAATAAAAATGGAAAATCAAGACATTCCATTCATTCCTATGCATTGAAAAGATAACAGATCACATAATAAGAAAAACTAAGAGGAACTATTGTACGAAATATTCATTAATTGGGAGAAGATAGATTCCCACTGTTTAGGGGTTTTTGGGGTGAAAAATCCACAAGACATAAGGGATGGAGCACAACCCATTATATATTCAAAACCATTCGAGCTTGTTTTTCTGACCATGAGGGTTGGGGTAAAAAATCCCCCAACCCTATGGACTGGGGTGGCTAATGAACTAGCATGGCTACTACTATCACGTCTTCCATTATAATTTTATGGGGTTTTTTTCGAACATGGGTTTGTTGCATCATTTGGTGTGGACTCTGATCAAGAATTTCTATAGACCATTTCACTATTTTCTACATTTGGGTTATCTGATGATGGGATTCCCATAAATGGGTGTCTTGCTCGATATTCTCAGATGCCTAATGAATATGTTTCTCAATAGCCTCCACTCTTTCAGATCGATATTGGTGAGAGTCATTTAGGGCTTATTTTTTATGAGAATAAATTTGATCATGGAAATAGTCAAATTTTTTTAGCCTACCAAATGATATACTATTTCATGATAGAACCTTTGGTGGGATTTTCTAGTTAGAAATCATGGTGAAATATAACACTCCAAGTCCACCGCATCCCCTGATACAAACTCCAGACCATTCATTCGAAATCAGAGGTTGTAACCTCATTAATGTGATGAGGCATACATGTTGAATGGATCATTGCTGCTTCACAATATTTGGGTGCCTTGAAGTCAGGGGACCTTCTAAGTAAATTTTCTGTTAGATTCCTTCTATTACTATGACATGACGTTGATACTCGTTATATGGTAATAATTTTTCTTTCATGTGAAGAAGTAATTTCCATATATTGAGGCAGATTTCGTACACATAGTCATTTGAAAATGCCAATGGAATGATATATTTTGAGGTGACCAAAGGATAGAACATGACTAGAATGTCATATTTAGCCAACTATTTCTTCATGTTCTGCAAGTCTTCTTCATATTTTTCATGAGGCTTATATACTTGGTCGGACCAGAGTGGACGCTTCCATTCCATTTTCATATAAGCAGCTGAAATGGTATCGATATTTTCTGTTATGTTGGATGGAGATTGATCCAAATGAGGTTGAAATAATGATAGTTTCTTTGGATGCATTCCGATTGAGAAAGGATTTCACCGTCTAATGACAAGGCATCAGACCTGACTGGCCTAGTTTTTGTATGTGCCTTATTATAGGAGGGATTCTTCATCACCAAATTTCTTATAATAGAATTCTCTTGACAATGTGAAATACTTTTGTAGATAAATCATTTAAAATGAATTATATCATGTATATGATCATTATGTTAGATTATACAATGTGGAAGACCGTATTTCTATTTGATCTTAAAGACATATGGTGGGCTTCCATGACACTCATAAAAATATTAACTCTTGATACTTATTAGATTGTGTTCATGAAGTAATACTTGATGATTAAGTTTATGTATAAGAGCTTAAAAATTACAGTTACTGCTCCCTTAATTTTCTAATTGGAGAGTATGATATTGAAAATCTATAGAGAAGTATCTGTGGGATTAAAGAACTCTGACATTAAACAGATTGGTATCATAGATCAACTATTTGTTTTCAAATTATATTTCATGAGGTTTCTTCATGGATGATTTATTACAAGTGTCTGGGGCCAGCTATTGGGGGAAGTTGTTTTCAGGGGAAGGTGTTTGTCCCTACCATCGAGTGTCCATTAGGATAGAACGATTGATTAAAATGGGAGTGGGTGTATGTTCCCGACCAGGTTTTCCTTATAATATGGGACATTTTTTCCCATGAACCTCCTAGATAGGAGAATAGGTGTGTGTCTACTCTGGGGTGACATGATGATGAGTGACACCACATGTGGGGATTGAGTTGTGTAGCTTCTCCTGTAGAACCACTATCATTTTTGTTATGATATCCTGTGATGTTTTTAGTATATGTGAGGAACATTTTTCTACTCTTTCTCCATTTCCAAGATATGCTTGGTGATTTCATTTGTAGGAACAATGATATATTACCATTCCGTGGTTGGATCATGGGTATGTGCTTGGTCTTGTCCCCCCTTTCTTACAAATTGATATTAAATGTACTCCTGTGAAGGGGCCTATAGTCGGGTATGCCTCCAATTTATCAACATTAATTTCCAAATGATTTCTCTAGATGCTTTCAGAAGAAACATCTAGTAGACTTGAAAAACGATAGAAGGTGTGTGAACCTACTCATGGATTTCCACCAAACATGGTTGGAAGCCTTATTTTAATGCAGTTAGAATAAGCTAATAGAAATCTTGGTGGGTATAGAATGGTGTTTGTTCCTACCCACAATGTGCTAATGGATTAGAATTATGGCCTTATTTCAATGCTGATAGAATAATTTTCTTACAGGCTAAATGAAGGTGGGAAGGTATATGTTCACACTCACAATTTCCTATTTAATTTGATCACTAGGATTTTCTAAAGGGGCGAGGGGTGTTTCCCTTCTACCTATTAACCATTCATTATGCCCAATATACATTCTTGCATTCCCGGGTTAGGATGACCTAGGTTGGTTGGCTAAGGATGACACCCTCATCATGCTATGGTCTTAATACCACATGATTTTGGTAGTGTCAATTACTAGTATGATCCCTCGAGAAGGGCCAATGTGTATTCTTCATGAGGGTGTATATGGCCTTATGATCCAAATACAAGAGACACGAGAGGGACTTGTTGTCACACTTTGGTCATAAACTCCTAAAACAGTTGGCGACTATGGTCAACACTATCTACTTCTGGGCCACTGGCCATCGATGACCAGATGATTGGTGGGGATTGGTGAGATAGAGGGCTAGTCTGGTGGCCTCTAGGGGTGGGATAATACCATTGTAATGGTACACTTACATCAGAGACTTTGTGACCCATCATTAAGGATATAGAGATGGTGATGGTGGCCTTTTCATAGACTAAGACCCGGCATGTACAACAACTTGGTAATTCCATCATGATATCTAGAAGGATGTCATTGGATTTAACATAGTTCTGAGAGAATGTTCTGAAAGAAGCACAAATTATAAAACCTTATCAAAGTAGCATATCATTTTAATGAACATATACCTGATTGATTGTCTTGTTTGGACCTATTTCAAGTGGAAAGTGATAGGGTACTGACAGGTGGGTTCTACTATCATCTTGGTTATGGATTTACATTGGGATCAACATTTTTTATCTTTTTGATAAAAACACAGTTTTATATTTTTGGATGGTTTCTAATAGCCTTTGTTCGAGGGACAAAAAATACAAAATGGTTTTGTATCTATGATGATTGAAGGAAATCCTTTCTAAAGGAAGGTTCTTAGTAGGCATTTTAGCCAATGGTGCTTAGTAACTCACATTAGTCGAGTGGATGGGAGGTCTGGATCATCAAACCCTTTAGGGTGTGTGGATTATTTCATAATTCGGGACTATCTTAGAGATTTAAGATAAGTTCATGAATCCATAATTAATTTCCATGTATGATGTGGATAACCATGTAATCAAGAATAAATTTTTATCATGTGGGGAATTTAGAATCATCTGTATGTATATAACACCCTACCTTTTTATTACATAACTTTACATGACATTTTACAAATAGAGGATCTTTTGGGTATAATGTCTTAGAAATAAAGAATAAAAACATGAAAATATAAAAAACATTATTCTAATCCACTTGAAAGGATTAATCATACGTTCATTATAAGTAAAATTAATACATCTCATAACCTAGGCACATACATTAATGGAATAGGTGAGAAGAAGTCCTAGTAAGGATAAATAATAGAAATAGATTACTTGTGATCTTGAGGAAAATCAATAAGAACATAATGATATACATAAAGACATAATAAATGATAAAAGGAATATAAAAATAAAAATAACATTAATCATAACTTGAAAATGTGGATACAACATTCAATATATACATTCATAATCATGTCAACAATGTCTATCCCCAAGGTGCCATAAAAATTACCAATGTTATACACCTAGGTATCGTAAAACATGTAATCTATAGAGATTAATTTATTTACCCATTTCATTGGAGAAAAATTAGGGCCCACAATTAATATTTATTTATTTTTATGTGACCCACATAGATCATAACCTAAAATTTCATAAATACCTCCAAGAGAATAAAATAAGGGGGTTGATATCAAAATCATGGCATTTTAAAAAAGTGATTAAAAACATGATCATTATGTCATTTATAACACACTGAATGGGAATGTGGGTTTTATGTATCTCAATTAAAAAATAAAATAAATATTTAATTTTTATGTCTTGATGAATACCCTTGGAAATAAAATTGGTTTGAGTATTCATACAAAGAAAATAAATAAATATCTTGAGAAAAAGATAGATATTTTGAGATGAAAAATCTATTACATAAAGGATATGAAACATAGTTTTATAAAATATTAAAAAGATAGGGAATAGTGGTCACAAATTAATAAAATTATCATAAAATTTTATAAGGATTGAGTAAATTAAAAATTACAATTTGGTAGGGAAATTTGAAATACATATTATATAAAAGAGAACATGAAAGGAAAAGGAAAGATGAGGATTTACTTACCACGAAGAGTATCAACTAAAATTCTAATATCATGACCTTGAAGGCTTGAGGAAACCATGGTATGAATCATTGGGATGTATAACTAGAATATCTTCTTGTAGGATGAATTTAGAATGAAGAAATGTGAAGGAACTGGTGTGTATTTATAGTAAAAGAGAGGGTTTTTTATTAATTTTGAAGGACACCTCATTAGTGGTATTTAAAAAACCATGGGCTTGCCTATGGTATTAGAAACATGGGACACCTCATATCATATTTTAATTCACAATATAATACCATCATCTTATCTTACTCATTACATCATTATGACATAGTTATGATGTCATTAGACATACCAAAAACTGAAAACTGTATTTTTACTATTAATAAAAAAGTCAACTATTTTAGAAAAATCCCAAAAAATAACCCTAACCATTTTTTGATATGTAGAATTCAAAAAATGAACTCCATTTTATAAAAAATAATTTCATTTTAAATTAAATTAAATAAATAAAAGAATAATAGTTAAGTAAAAATTTCTAAAACATTTATTTACTTATACAATTATATAATTATATAACATTAAAATTTAAGACGACTAAAATATATGTATACTTCTATAGGTGGGGTTACTATACCATTGTTCAAATTACTATTCATAAGGGTAACCTTACTATTCCAAGGGGTTAAGTGACTATTCACAAAAAAAAATCAAGTTGATCTTATTAGACTCTAAATATCTTATGGATCGCAACCGTGTATGTACAATTTTTTGAAAATAATTTCACAAATTCAATGAATTAATAATTTATTTAAAAAAATATTTTTTGATATTAAGAAAAAACACTATTCACCAAAAAAATTATATTCATAAAAACATGGAAACATCTTAAAAAATACTAAAAATTCACCCTAAATTAATTTTGGCTAATAAAAATTTATTGGGAGTAATGTGATCCAAAATAAAAGAAGTACATTTATTTAGGACGTTATATTCTTCCTCCCTTAGAGAAATTGATTCCTCACAATATCCCCTGATTTGAAACATTTAATGTAAGAAATTTTATAATTATGAAGTAATTTTATGTCTTAAAAAATCATGTTTAAACACATCATTAATTATCAATAATTAATTTTTCATTACATCCATTATAATGGTTCATAAAAAGATTTTGATTAACCAAACAAATCCCCTAGAAGTGTCAAACTAAGTGTGCATCAAGGCATGGTGTCATGAACCCATTCATGTTTATGTTTAGCTCAATGTGGGGTTTTTCATTTCTACCCCCAGATACATCAGTTCGAGATCCCCATGATCTTTTTCGTATCCATACAAGGATTTATTTGTTCGGAAACCACTTACATGATATTTTTCCTAAATACCAGGGTGTTTAACTATTTTTAAACATTTATATAGGGTTCTTCCTAGTGTTTTAATATCATGATTTCCACAAATAACTAATCTATCCTTTGATACCAACTATGACATCTCAACATTTTATTACATAACAATACATGACATTTAAAAAAAGGGATCTTTTGGGTTTAGTGTCTTCGAAATCAGGAACATAAAACATGAAAACATAATAAAACTATTATAGTCCATTTGAAAGGATTCATAATAGGTTAATCCTAAGTAAAATTAATACATCTCATAACCTTGGGTCATACATCAACAGAATCAGTGAGCAGAAGGCACAGTAAGGGTAAACAATGGAAATAGTATACTTGTGATCTTAAGGAATATCAATAAGAACATGATGATATACATAAAGACATGAGGAATGAAAAAATAATACCATAATAAAAATGAATTTAATCATAACGTAAAAATGTGGCTACAACATTTAATTAATATATATATAAGCATATCACCATGGTCCGTCCACAAGGTGTCATAAAAAATACAAAGGTTATTCACCAAGTTATCGAAAAACATGTCATCTCGAGAGATTTATATCATTACCCAATGTATTGGAGTGCTATAAGGGAACACAATTAATATTCATTTATATTCATAAGATCCATTTAGATCAAAATCAAACTTTTCATAAATATACCTAAGATAATGAATGATTTTGGTTTTATATAAAAATCACAACATTTTAAAAAGTGATTAAAAACATGTAAATTATGCCATTTATAACCCACAGAGGGGAAATGAGGAATTTATGTATGTTAATTTAAGAATAAAATAAATTGTTTTTATTTCTTGATTAATACACCTATAAATGAAAGTGGTTTGGGTAATCACATAAAGAAAATAAAATAATTTCTTTTGAAAAAGAGAGCGATATTGAGATGAAAATTCAGCATCATAAAGGGTATGAAACATAGTTTTATAAAACATCAATAAGAGAGATCATATGTTAACCCATTCAAAAACGACTCATAATATATTATATGTACATAATAAATTGGATATAAGAACATGTTATGGAAACTTTAAATACATTCCACATAAAAGAGAACATGAAAGGAAAAGAGAACTTGAGAATTACCTTACCTTGAAGAGTAACTTCTAAAACACTATGATCGGGATATTTGCATATTGAGGAAACCGTATGAGGACTCCTTGGGAGGTATAAATAGCATTAATTTAGGTAGTATGAATTTTGAATGATTAAAAACAATGGAATGGTTGGGTATTTATAGTAAAAGAGAAGGAGTTTTTTTATTAATTTCAAAGGACACCTCATTAGTGTTATTTGAAAAACCATAGGATTACCATAGTATTGGCCACATGGGTCACCTCATATCATAATTTAATTCAAAAGAGTATATCATAATCTTATTATACCCTTGAAGTCATTATTACATTGTTATGATGTCATTAAAAATAGAAAAAACGTAAAATTGTATTTTTCTATTCATAAAAAAATCAACTACTACAGAAAATCCCAAAAAACACCCTAACCATTTTAAATGTGTAGAATTAACAAATAAACTCCATTTTATAAAAATAAATTTCATTTTAAATAAAATAAAATAAATAAAATATTATTATTTAATTAATAATTTCTAAAACATTTTTTATTCTATGATATAGTTATATCACCATACTATTTAAGATGACTAAAATATATTTATACATCCTTAGGTGAGGTTACTAATCCATTGGTCAAAATACTATTACTAATGGTAACATAAATATTCCAAAGGGTCAGTTTACTATTCATCAAAAAATAAATTTGATCCTATTAGGCTCTATATATCTTACTGATCGCAACCATGTATGTCCATTTTTCAAAAACCATTTAAAAAATTTAATTATTGAATAATTTTTTAAATATATTTTTTATTATTCATCAAAAATAATATTCATCATATATTATTCATCAAAAAATAATATTCATAAAAAAATCGAAACTATTTAGAAAAATACTAAAAAATAAACCTTAATAAATTTTGAAATTTGAAATAAAAAAGTGATGTTATCATGAAATATAATGTCATTCTAGTTGATTCTATTGTAAAACATAAAAAAACAATTATTAGGAGGAAAGTGATCCAAAGATTAAAGAAGTAAATTTTTAGGTCATTATGATGTATCTTAGGTTCTTCAAAAATGGAGATATCTTTTATGTATCTGAGGTTCATCATCAATGATATCCTCTTATTTACTAATTAGAGATTCTTTGGTCATTATCATGACGATGCTGGTTTTCTAGCCACATAGTGGGGCACTCTAGACTGTGTCATCGTCCAAGGATACAAGACCAGTTTGATGTTGGGATCAAACCCATGTAATGGGATTCATACATATCCTCATGAAAGGAATCATAACCCACATAATTTGGTTCCACATAATAGGGAACATCATACTTTTTAAGGTCATGTGATAAGGAACAAACCATGTAGTTTTTCCTCTTGAGGCCATCACTCAAAAGTGGAAGGTTCTTAGTAAAATTTTTTCATCTTACTAAAGAGAAAGAAGACTAAGGAAAATGTAATGAATATGGATTCATAGGTTGAATTAGATCCTACTGTGAATTTGGCCCCAGAGTGAATAGGGTTGATTTTGGGTGATTCGGTTTGGACCTCATGGGGTTTTTTATATATCCCATGGGGATGGGAATAAAATCCCACAACGACCAATTATAATGACCTACACCTATGGAGGCCCTTGGGATTGTCTTATTGGTGTGTATGTCCCTTGGAGAGGATTTTTTTGGGGATAATTCTTGAAAAGGATGTCCAGATTAATGATTTTGATCCAATTAGATATGTCTTGACTCGTTGGGATTTTGGGATTTAGTGTAGGGATTTCTCAAGAATAGAATACTCAAAAGCTTGATTTCGATAGAATAATACTGAATAGGATTCCAAGATGAATGGTGGATATGATTAGAGCTGACACCTAATGAGAATTCCCCTAGATTTTTTTAAATTAGGGATTGTACTGATGTTGGAAGAATGTTGATGTTTTGGGAATTATAGTTGGAATATTTTTCATTGATAGGTTCGTTTAAGGATTACTCTTGAGGAGGACACCAAAAATGTTTGGGATAATTTGGATTTCATGACCACCGCCATCCTCTAAGATCACATGATTAATTCTCAGTGTGAGAAATAGTAGGAAACAAAAGTAATGGGAAACCACACAATATATTTTTCCATGATATTCGATACTTATCATAGAGGACCCATTCCCCATGGGGAACTTTAGAGGAATTCATGGGGAACATTCTGAGGAAGATACTTTTCCAAAACATTAATCAAGGGGTGTGGTTGTCATGTTCATGTTGATAGTCTAAAAGTAGAAGCCATGTTGAGTCTTGTTTGAATTAGATGGACAAAAGGAAGTAAAAGATCCCAAAACTCACAATTATCCTCCTCTACTGGTGTAAGAGGCCATGGATATGGGATATGGAAGAGAGGAAACCAAATATCATACTATCTCTAACCCAGTCACCAATGGGTCAAAGAATATTAGGAATGAAACAAGCTGTATGAATGGATATGGGTTTACTTCATGAGGGATGTCCTAAAATTGATTTTGCAGTGGGATAGAAGGATTCCATATTGTGTTGAATGAAAAAGTATGAAAAATCATTACCCTCTTCACTAATATATAGAGGTTATATAACTTAGAGTCAAAAATGGTAGGACATGGTTATATACCTTATATCTGAGACACATAACTCTGTAACATTGTCGCTGGGGTCGAGGTCCTCATGACCGAGGTAATGAAATCCCACACACACACTAAGGACCATAAACGTTTGTTAGAAAAGTGTGTGAAACCTATGACTAAAGGAATGGAAATCTAAATTAGATACATGATTATGTGCCACTTACCAGGTTTTAGAATGTTTGGAGGCTTTAGTGGAGGTTTCAACTTTCCCCCTCCCCCTCAGACAAGGGAACCGTGGGAGGAGATGACTTTCTGTGGATGGCTTAAAATAGGGCCTGATCAAAATATCATGAAGGGTAGAGAATAGGAAGATCCTAGTGAGGATCACATAGGTAGTAAAAGGTGAGGTGATGGTACCTTGAGAGACATACCCCATGGGAAAATACACTTGGGAAATACATTGCTCAAGCCTTCCAGGGTCTCCATAGATGTTCCTAGAAGTGGCTAGCATAGATCCATGGATAAGGAAGTGGATATCATGATAGTGTTATTTATCCATGGGGGAGTGATTTCCTCATGCATGTGTTGTTTATTTTAAACAATGGGAGGACTTTAATTTTACCATCCCCCTTTAATTCCATCTTTATCAGGTTTTGGAGGAGTGCTTAGAAGGTTTCATAGGGCTTGGGAGAAGTCCTATGGTGATCAGATCATTTGGAGGCCTTCAATAATTTATGTCTGTAAAAATAAATAACCCACGGTTTTATTAATAAGAAAACATGGGACCTTGGTGAGAGGGATATTTTATTTTGGGGTACCATGCAATTATATCATTCATTCTCTCACTTAGACTGATCATGCATGCAGATGTGCAGGTACCTTGAGTGCTGACGTAGCTTTGGGGTACCAGGGAGAGTAAACTTTTGAGGACTTTCACATCCTTGAAATTATTAATTTTCCTTATTATCCTCTTCTTAAAGTATTTAATTTTGTCACCTCTTTATCCATGTGTGAAAAAACGTTTTAACCATTAAATAGATCCACTTATTCTAGTAATTTTATTTTATACCTTCATTAGATTATGAAATTTATGGTATGCATTTCACCAGATTAAAAATTATGTTATGTATTAAATAAAATCTATATTTTGATAAAGTCAAAGATATTACACATCCAGTGATGGGTTTGAAAAAACTATTCATTTATATTTTTATAAATGATATAATATTACGCATCTATTGGTTAGATAATAAATGTTACATGTATATTGGATAATGAAAATATTATGTATAAAAATAAGATGTTTAGATATTCTATGAATTCATAATAAATAAGTATCAAACAAAGTTGAATAAAAGCTTACGAATCATAGTTTATTGATTTTATATGTTTATTTATGATTTTTTTGAGATGATAAGTTCATAGTTTTATTGTTCAGAAGGGAAATGGATCTTATGTCTTGTAGTGAAGAATGAGTTAACTCTCATGAAATCAAAACATTACTCTGAAAAAATATAAATCACTCTTAAAAAATACAGATGAATCTTATGAATTCTAAGATATGAAATTTATTATTTGAATAAATCTTATGTTTTATCAAGGATAAGATATAGTCTATAAATTTTGTATTTTAATTACTCTTAAAATTCATGAGTATTACTCTAGAATTTTTAATTCAATTAATAATTCAATGTTAAGAAATGTTTTTGAAAACTCTTATGCTGTTTAGATTTTACCCTTATGATTTTTATAATTATTAGTATTTATATTATTTTAGTTAAATATATGAATTTTACTCTTTAATGTCATCCACATACTCTTAATAATTGGGAGATTACTTTTATGCATGAAGGTTGTTGAGAATATTGACTTTAAGGTTTTTCAATATTTTCTTATGGTTTTTATATTTATGATTATTATATATTGATATTAAGATATTTAGAATTTAAAGTTAAATAGAAAAAAATGTTTCATGTGATTAAAGGAGATATTCAAAGTAATTTACATGGTGATAATCTCAATAAAGCTTGATGATTTGAAGATGATGATTTTCAGGAAGTAGATTTCAAATTTTTATATAAACTTTTTATTGAGTTTTGACATACTATATCCTATTAAAGAATATTTTTAATAAATATAGTATTATGAACCACCCTTGAATAATTTTTTATCAAATAAATAGAATCTAAAATATTTATTATTTAAAGTATTATTCCGAGAGAAAATAATAAAACTTATTTTATAAAATCATTTAGAAGATTATGGGATGAATTAAATCCATTAAATTTTAATTATTGAATAAAGAGTATGTATACAATAGATAAATTTTTTCATTATATTATATATATGTTTCTATGAATAGATCAAAAGATAATATGAGATACTACAAAATAACTATATATCTGTTATACTTTTCTTCTACAAACTCATATTGAATTACTAGGAAGAAAGAAGAAGGAATAATGAATCCCATATAAACATTAATATCACTTGACATTATTAGTTTATTTTCTTAAGATCATTTAATCCATTGTAATTTCAATGAATTTTTTGCAACATTCTATATTTTTACAGAAAGAAAATACTATGTTCTATAGCACACATAATACGCCAAATCAAACATAAAAGAACATCTAAATATTATTAATTAAATGTTATTATTATAAAATAGCCATTAGAATGGAGGTTGTGAATAGGGTTAACTAAATTAATAAAATATGGTTTATACATGTAAATATAACTCTTTAAAAAACAATTATATGTGAATTTAAATCCCATTTTAAAATAAAAAGAAATTATTTTATGAAAAAATATTTAAATGTGCACAAGTCTGATTTATACGAATAAATAAAAAAAATTATATTTTTGGATAATATTAATTATATATATAATATACTATGAAATCTAATGTTTAACATTCATCTTATGTGTTTTTAGATATGATATAAGAAAAAAATCAAATTTCATGCATAAAAGTAGTATTTTTCTAAAAAGGTAGTTTTTCTACCTTGTTAAAGAACACATTTTTTAAACATATTTTTGACGCATTTATAAATTTTATTTTATAGAATAAGATTTTTTAAAAAAAATATAATTTCATAATGTTTATTGGTTTAAATTTTTGATGTTTTCTAATAAGCATCATTTCTTGATGAAAAATGAAGATGTACTTCCTTTCAATTGAAAATAGTTTTTCATCTAAATAATTAATATTAGTATTTCAGTTAATCCAATTAAGGTCATTGTAATCAATTTAACATTGAAATTGGATACCAAATTTTTGTGAACTTTTGGACATATTTACTTTAAAAACCTATTGTTTCGTCCCATATACATGATTAATTTTTAATATATTTATTTAAGATTAATTTTGAAAAATGATTCCAAATTTTGATTAATAATTTAAAAATTAATATAATGGGTAAATTTAATTTTTTTACAACATCAATAGTAACATTGATAATTTTTATTACCATAGTTATGAGTAAATAAAAAGATTAAGGGTAAAAATAATATTATAAATATTAGAATATGACCCTAGAATATGTCAAAATTTAATGGGAAGAGTATTCTTATCCAATAAACATTAAATTATCGTTTATGTGACCATTTATGTCTATTTGTTTTTTGAATATAATATTTATAATATTTTATTCATAGAAAATTCAAACATATCAAGCCTTTGTTTTAATAAGCTAAATATTATTAATATGTAGTTATATAGGTGACATGACTAACTAAAAATAATGATATGAAAGTAAACATATTTTTCTAAATAATGGTAATTGATTTATAAATTTTAGTGACAAAATAATTACCTTAAAGGATGACACAACGATTACACAATAATTTTTTAGTTAATGGAATAAAAAAATAAACGTTATTAAGAATTTTATAATAAATATATTTTGACATAATTAGTGTCTCAAAATAATTTAATTGATTAATTTGACAAGTTATTTATATGTTAAAGTATTTTTTTCAAATATATCATGTTGTTATAATATTTTTAAAAATCCATGTAATTAGCAGTGTCAAAATGGACATAAGTAATATTTTAGAATAAATAATATTTAATTAAATGACGTAAAATTCACAAAAATATAAAATTCAGAAAGAATATCTAGATATGTCTTAACATGTTTTTAATTACACATTTAATGGTTTTATGTAATTTTATAGAAAATATATTAACCATCAATTTGAAAATTACATGATATCACCGTAATAGTTTAAAGGGTAAAATAAGGGCTGAACAAAAAATATAAGAATTAAAAAAATATATAATTTTATATTTGATGATTGTATATATTAAAATACTTATACTATATTAAAAAATTATTTTGGATTAATTTGGAATATATAATAAATTTATATTAATATAATGTTTTGAATAACTTAAAGAGTGCCCCTCTCATCTCTTAAAAAAGGTCACAGTTCTTCTATTTTCTTCACACTTAAAAACCTATTTTTATCAAACATGATATGAAAACATTCTATACTATAATCCCAACCAAAATTATAGAGGCCTTATTTTATCCATAACACCCTTTTTAGTTGTGTTATGGTTTTAATTAAAGGATAACGTCTGAATAAAAGGTTTCATCTTTAATTAAGTATTTTTATTTTAATTCTTCTTAGACATTATTAAAATATTTCTCAGAAATTATTAAATTATAAAAATAGTATCCTAAATATATAGAGATATTATTATGTTAATATCATCACCTATATCTATCTCATTTTCCATAAAATGGAAAATAATTTATCATCCGTGTGTACGGTGGACCACCACCTCACAAATCGATGAAATTATTTTTCAATCACTATCTCGAATAAATAGTTATAATGATACAATTAAGGGTTAGATATGATATTCATGAAATATTTATCATTATTAAAGATTAATATATCATTTATTTTCATACTTTTCCATGTACATAAAAAATGATAACATTGTTCGTGCATATTTGTGAACTATCACCTCTATAAAGTGATGTGATTAATTTTTTCATCACCACATCCCATGGCTAATATATATAAGTATATATAAATTATTAATATGATATAAATTTTATTATTATAAAATTTAAATTTTAAAATAATACTTAACTTATTTTTATAATTACCATTGAAAAATGAAATCATTAGTCACATGTACGTACAACTTACAATCTCTATGATTGTAACACTGTTCATTTTTCATATCCATATTTAATGGATGCATGTAAAATTATAATTCATGACTGAATGTGACTATTATGTCATGAATAGTATGCTATAGATTATATAATAATGGCCACTTTGATTTTCGATATCATACCTAATTCATTTTTGACTCTAGTACTGAATATCATCAAAACGTCTGACGTGAACATGAATAATTAAGTAATTGTTATAACATGAAAATATTTGATATAAAACGAATTATAAACATTAAGGAGGTTATCATTCAATTAAATAATTAACCTACGTTTATTATTCATGAATATAAAGAATGTACGTGATTAGTCATACTAAAGGCAAGGGACTTCATCTCAATCTCCTTTCATTGACGTATATTTTGATGTTATAAACCAACCTTATTTTATAAGGCATATATAAATTCACATTTATATATCATATCAGGAATTTATTTATTCTAATGTTTTTAATATTTTTTTTAAATTTAATTTCTTCATGGGATTCAAATGTATTAAAGTGGTATGGGACACTTTGATTTAAAAATCTATTTGTAAATGTTTAATGATTTAAATTCAAAAATGTTTCCTTCAATGTTGATATTATTTTAGATATTTACATATATGGACATAAAATGAATGTAAAGGATGTTTTTTTGACTATTTTGATATTTTGGTTCTTCTATAATCCTTCATATTTCTTTTAACAAAACCCCACTTTTAAATGTCTGTGGATTTTGTTATTTAAAATGGGTTTTGAAAGTGGATTGATTATTTCTATAACACTAAATGGTTTATTATGATTGAAAATGAAATTTTAAGAGTGAAATGTTTAAAATTGAAATCTATTATGTTTTTTGATTATATAAAGGTATATATAATTTTGATGGGATATTACATGATAACCCAAGGATGGGTGGTTTTAGGATTAAAAAAGGAAGAGTGGTTACCTTATAACCTCAAATTCATTGGGTATGGAAGTCGAACATATGGTTATTTTATATATAATAGTGAAAAATATGGAATTAAACTATATGGTTATTCAATTTATAAGCATGAAATTTGTGGATACCAACTACATGATTATTCTATTTGTGTATAATTATGTCCCATGTTACTTAATTTTCTTTTATATGATTGATTATGATTTTTTATGAAAATATTTTCATTTTCAAAAGGTATGATAATTATATTTTTAAATATTAATTATTTTTTAGGGTAAAAATGTTTGTTTTTATGGAAATGATTTATTAGTTTTCACTAGACTAATGGTTTCCTTTATTTTATGTTCCTTACATAGCTTTTTTGTCATCCTAATTTTTAAAATGTTTTTTCAAAGGGTTTAAGGAAGAGTTAGGACAATTATTATATGAAGGGAAAATTGTGAAGATCTATCAGCATAAGAAATCATGATTTATTTTAAATTTTTTTATTTTGTGGGAAAAAATGGATACTGAATATAAGTTTCCACTTGTAATGTATAGGTTTAATATGTAATAGTTCTTCCTAATTCTCATAAACATTATTACAAAAATATATATGAGAAAATAAAGTTATTTCCAGTATAAAATAAATAGAATTAGTTATCATTATAGCTTTGTCCCCACTGTTGGTATTAGAGCAGGGTTTATAAAATCTTAGAGATTAGGGTGTTTTTAATGACTTAGGTATATCATCATGGGTTTATAATTTTTAGTTTTATCAGAAGTTTAGTATCTTAGAAAACCCTTTTGAGGATTTTAGTTATAAAATTTTATGGTTACTAACATTATATTTTGAGCCATTATTTTTTGGTGTAATTTTTGGTTATTACATTTTTGGGATGAAAAATTATAGGTATGAGATAACCATTAAGGTTAAGACATAATAAGTTTATTTTTAGATTTTTTCTTAGATTTATATATATTTATAAGGAATATATTAATATATTTTTTTAAAAAGGAAAACCTTCATGATTGGTGATAACCTATCAAGACCGTGAAGTCCATAGGAATTGAACCCACAAACGAAGGTAGAAAATGGTGCATTGCCTACCACTGGCCTATGTGAAGTCCAGGTTAGTATGTATTTTTCATTTTAGTTAAATTATTTTATAGATGAATAATAAGTTTAATTTTGTTATATTTGTTTTATTTAATAGATAAAATTTGGATTCAAAAATTGATATGGTGATTAAAGGATTAATGGTTATTTTTGGAGAAGTTCACTATTTTGGGAATCCTATAAGGTTGAGGTCAATATAAAACCATGGGATTTTATTAGAGGGTTAATGGTTGAATTATATTTTATATGAAAATATGATTTTATTGTAATTATGGTTATTTATGGAAATGAATTATATACTTAGGGTATATGGGATTTAGTAATTTAAATTTTTGGTAGTAGGAATTAAAATTTATGGATGAAATTTGGATATAATTCATAAAATTTATCATAGAAGGATATCTGATCAAATCCTTTTCAATTTTTTTTTTTCAATCTTAGTTTGTATTTTTTTATGAATTTTAAGGATAATTATTTATTAAATGGTCTATATGGAACTTTCGGTATTACTATTGAATTTTGGAGATTGAATTATTTTTTCATCATAACATGGATTATTATTTTTAAATAATTATCTTCTACTAAACATTTGTTTTGATAATGTTTTAATACAGGATAAATATATAGTTAATATTTTTGAAACTATGTGAATCTCTAGAAGTTAATTTCAGGACTTCAAGCCTGAAATATTCATCCTGAATACTCATAGTTTGGGGAAAATTATGATTTTATTATGGAAATATATTAATTTATGAAACCATAATTGTAAAGTAATTATATTTTTTTATGTTCTTTAAATAGGTAGTAAAATAATTCCTCTACTCTATGAAACAAATTTTGAAACAAAACTGTTATTTATTTACAATTCTAATTGAGAAATCAATGAACTTTTAATCCATCCCAGATTTATGGCCTTGTGATTATAAACTTTCTCATTTATGGGTTCTCTATAACTCTCTATCAGAATATGATAGATATTTTTATATTCTCTGTCTATGTTTTCCTATGTGGAACCCTATTATGTGTTATCTTAGCTGACCTTAATTCTTCCCTTTCAATGTTTTAAAGTGGATGCCACATTACCCCCTTTTCAGATGTAGAGTTTCAATAAAGGTAATTTGAAAAGTCAAACCATAGTTACCGATCCCGAATTATATGTTTTGTGGAAAAATATTCCAGTGGGGGATAGTGTAGCATCATTGGTTTTTATAAAAGGGAAATACCATGTTCGATAGCATACACAATACTGCGCATCAAGTTTAAACATACACCTAAATATTATTATTTAAATGTTATCATGACAAACTAGCCTTTAAAATGGGGGTGTGAATTTGGATAACTTAATTATGATATTTTTTTTTACATATTTATTTATAAATATATAAAAAATTTATTTTAAATGAATGTAAAACTCTTTTTTAAATAAAAGGGTGTTTTTTCTAATAAACTATTTAAATGTTCACAAGGGTATTTTATACCTTTAAATAAAAAAACCACCCTTGTTTGATTATAAAAATTATTTATATATAATATTAATTATATTGATTAACATTAATCTTTTGGTTTTTTGATACATGATATAAGAACAAATATAATTTTACACATAATAGAAGTATTTTTTTTATAAAGGAAATTTTCAGCCTTTTGATTGATAAATTTTTTTAAATATAGTTTCAAACTTTTAGAAATTATATTTGATGAAATAAAAATCATTTTTAATGTGTAATATCTAAATTTACTTTGTCTTGTTTTCGGTATATTTCTGATATGTTTCATTTTTTGATAAATAGTGAAAAACACTCCATTTCAATAGAAACCAACTTTTTTTATTATAATAATTAATAGTGTTAAATTATATATTGGAGTGGTTTTAAATTATAAATATATGAATTTAATATCATTTAATCCAGTTTAGGTAACTATAATCAATTTCAAATTTAAATAGGATATAAAAACCATGGTAACATTTGAACATTGTTACGTTAAAAAATAGTTGTTTCATCATATCCATGGGATTATTATTAATTAAATGATATAAGTTGTATTTGAAAAATTGTATTACATATTTGGAATCATAATTTATAAATTTATTAGGTATTTACCTTTTATTTTTGGAAAATATGAATAGAAACATTAGAAATTTTTATTACCATTGTGAAGGGTAAATCTGGTAATTAAAGGTAAAAATAATAATATTAACATTTGAAGATGTACCTAATAGTTATAAAAAGATTATTGGATGATTATTTTTAGTCTATAAAAATAATGGTTTAGTTATGTGACCACTTATGTTCATTTTGATGAGAATATGTCCTTTATAATATTTTATTCAATGAAAAGTCAAACACGTCATACTTTGGTTTTTAGCATGTTAAATATTTTTAATATGAGGTTTATATAGGTGATCTGTTCAACTATAAATATTCATATTAAAGATAAAAGATTTATCTAAATCTTGGTAATTAATTTATAAATTTTAGTGAAAAAATAATTACCTTAAATAGTGAGACAATGATGATGCAATAAATGTTTAATTAATGGAAGAATAAAATAAATGATATTAAGAATATTAAAACAAATATATTTTGAAATAATTAATATCATAAAAAAAGTATAGATGAATATTATATTCTATTGATGTGTTAAAAGGGTTGGTTTGAATATATAATTTTGTTATGATATTTTTTGTAAGTCAAGTAATGAATAAGGTCAAAATTGACATAAATGATATTTTATAATAAATTATGATTTATTAAATAATATAAAATTTCAAAAAATTTAAAACTCAGAAAAAATATTTATATAAGACACTAAATTTTATTGATGACTAATTTTTTTTTCAATTTATAGGAATTATTTTAACCATCAATGGGTAAATTATATAATATAATGGTAATAGTTAAAAAGGTAAAATAAGGGTTAAAATAACAATATCGATTAAAAAATATTAAATAACTGAATACTTTTTATATTATGATTTTATTCCAAAACATATGCATACTATATTATAAATACATATGTTTGGATCCATTTATAGCATAAAATTAATTTAAATTAATTTATTATTTTGAATAATTCGAAGAATGGCCCTCTCTTCTCTTATAAAAGGGCACCCATTATTATATTTTATTCACAGTTAAAGACATATTTGGTTCAGCCATGATCTTCAAAAATATATTACTATAATCCCTCCGCAAATTCTTGTGGCATTATGTTATCTATAACACCCTTTTAAGTGATGTTATGGTGTTAATCAAAGGATAACATCCAAAGAATAGGTATAGTCTTTAATTAAGTGTTTCTATTTAATATTTTCTTCCAATTTCATCAAATCTTCCTAAAACATGATTTAATGATTAAAAAATTATAAATATAATGATATGTTATTTTGTTAAATTCATCAAATATATTCATAAACTTTTCCATGAAATGGGAAATGAATTGATCGTCCTTGTGTACGGCAGACTATCACCTTAAGAACCGATGAAATTCATTTTCCATAATCATCTCTCAAGGATGGTTATAATGATTGAATTAATGGTTATATATATGAAATTCATTAAATATTTATCATTATTAAATAATAATATATCATTTAAATTATTATTTTTCCATGCACATGAAAATGATAACGATGTCCATGCGTACTTGTGAACAATCACCTCCATGAAGCGATTTGATTCATTTTTCATAACCCAAAACATGGATGATATATATAATAATATTTAAATGATTAATATTATATAAATTATCTTGTTATTACTCAATAAATAGAAAATAATACTTACCTTCTTTAAGTAATAACCATTGAAAAATGAAAATGTTACCCACCTGTACGTATGACTTACCATCTCCATGATTGTAACATAGTTCATTTTTCAAATCAATACTTAATGGATAAATATTAAAGTATAATTGTTTTATAAAAGTTATTATTATTTCATTAATAATATTATAGATATTATTTACTAATGACTACTTTGACTATTCACATCATACCAAATTCATTTTAGGATCATGTACCGAATATCTTCAAAAACATAAAACATGAACTTGAATAATTATGTAATTGCTATAACAGGATAATAAGTAAAATAAAAAGAATAATAAAAATAAAAAAGGATATAAAAAATTAAATAAATTAATTAATTTTATTATTCAGGAATATAAATATTGTGCATGATTAGTTATACTTAATGTAAGGGACTTCATCTACTTCTCCTTTCATTTAGGAATATTTTGATGTTATACACCTAAAATATTTTATAAGGTGTATATACCTCCAAAGTGACATATCATATAATGAATTTTTTTATTATCGTGTTATTTTATTTTTTTAAATTTAATTATTTTATTGGATTCAAATGTATCAAATTGATATGGACACATTGATTGAAAAATATATTTTTAAATGTGTAAAGATTTAAATTCCAAATATTTTCCTTCATTATTGATATTATTTTACATATTTATTTATATGGATATAAAATAATTATGAATGATATTTTATGAATATTTTTATATTTGGATTCATCTATAAGCGTTCATGTAGTTTTTTTCAAAACCCCACTGTTACGTTTCTGTGTATTTTGTTATTAAAAATGGGTTTTAAAAATGGATTGACTATTTCAATAACATTAAATGTTTTCTTATGTGTGAAAATAAAATTTTAAGAGGGAAATGTTTAAAATTTAACATTTTTATGTGTTATGATTGTATAATGGTACTTGGACTTTTAACGTGGGTGTAGACGCCGGAAAAGTCCGTTGGTCCCAAACGAAGCTCCGGATGCGGAAAGCGAAGTGATATTTGGAGTCGGAAGAACGTTTCGGAGGGCCCGGAGGCCTTGCGCGGAAATTCAGAGGCCTGCGCACAAAGGTGATGTTCCGCGCGCAAACCCCCCGGGATGCGCGCAATGCGCCGGCCCGGCGCGCAATTTTGCGCGCCGCTGGTCCGCGCGACTCCCTTGCGCGCCGCGCCCGATTCCGCGCCCGCGGGAAGAATTTCGCGCTCGCGCCTTGGATTCCGCGCCCGGGGTTGCCTATAAATACAAGGCGACCCCCAACGTTTCAAAGGTTGCTGGAAGTCGAAACGTCTCTCGTGCGCGCAATTCAACCCCTTCCGCGCGCAATGACGAACTTCAGGTAACCTCCTTTCTTTCGCGCAAGAAATCCTCGGGGTCCGCCTTCGCGCGCAATCCCCGCTGGCTCCTTTCATTTGAATAAAAACTCACCCTAAGGCCTTTGCGCGCAAAAGAACCCGCTTGCGCGCAATTGCCCCCGGGGTGCACGCAATCCGTCCTGATTGCGCGCACCCCCTTCTTTCAAGTGGCCATTCGTTAAAGAATGAGCCGTTGCCCCCGCGCGCTATCCGAAGCCCGGTGTGAGCATTCTCAAGCATCCGCGCGCAAGGCGCTGGGCCAATTGCGCGCCAGCCGCCCCGATTGCGCGCCGGCCCGCAGTATTGCGCGCAAAGCTTCCTTTTTGCGCGCAATCTGCCAGGGTCGTCCCCGTTGACCTCCTAAGGGCACCTGCCTGCGTGGCGCCCGATGCTCCTCATCCTGGGTGCCCGCACCGTGCGTTGTCTTCCCGTGCGGCCCTCCAGGTTTGTGCGAAGTGACATGCACCCATCGTCCGGCAACCTATGCCCAGCATGACGTTAAACTGCACATCGTCCGGCAACCTATGCCCAGCATGACGTTAAACTGCACATCGTCCGGCAACCTATGCCCAGCATGACGTTAAACTGCACATCGTCCGGCAACCTATGCCCAGCATGACGTTAAACTGCACATCGTCCGGCAACCTATGCCCAGCATGACGTTAAACTGCACATCGTCCGGCAACCTATGCCCAGCATGACGTTAAACTGCACATCGTCCGGCAACCTATGCCCAGCATGACGTTAAACTGCACATCGTCCGGCAACCTATGCCCTGCATGACGTTAAACTGCATACGTCCGAGCTACAAGACGTTAAACTGTTCAGCATTCGTCCCGCATGACGTTAAACTGCGCATACGTCCAGCATGACGTTAAACTGCATATTCGTCCAGCATGACGTTAAACTGCACATCCGTCCAAGCTGCACGACGTTAAACTGCCTAGCCCCCATCGTCCGCGCTGCAAGACGTTAAACTGCCAAGTGTTTCGTCCTCAACACATGACGTTAAACTGTACTTCGTCCGGCAAGACGTTAAACCGTCCGCTTCGTCCTCAACACATGACGTTAAACTGTACTTCGTCCGGCAAGACGCTAAACCGTCCGCAACCTGATCCCGTGCTCCGCACGCAGGGTCTCCCCCGGTTTGGATGTGGCCCCCACCCGCTCGTCTCTGCAGGGATGTCGGGATTGCCCCTCTTTAGGGACGATTTAATGGGAGTGGCTTTTCCCTACGGGGGCAGGGTATTACAAACCCCTAGTTTCTCGTGGGAGGCTGCACATGTGTATCTCCATTGCGCCTCCCCACGGCCGAAGCCAGTAGAGGGTATGACTGGGATCGAGGTGTCTTCTGCTTTCGGTCCAAGTCCCTTCCAACTGAGTTTTGCCGCAACCGGGCTGCCTCAAGTGCGTAAGTCCTGACAGAATGAACTACGTGGACTTTGATCCCTGTCTTCTATACAGGGTACGTAGGAAGCCTCCCCGAGGTTCAAGCCCACCACCTGGTCGTCCCGGTCGTATTTACGTCGGTTCGTCCATCAGTGGACCCCTCCAGGGTTCACGCTTGCGTTGATTCACCTATGAATCCGCCCCTGTGGGAGACTGCCCGTGTGTATCTCCACGGTGCCTCCCCACAGCCCCCCTTTTCCATTTCCCCTTTTATCGTCCAGCATGACGTGAAACTGTGATCCACCCGGCCGTTCCATCCCCCTCTGTGCGAGGTGGTTCGGTTCAATCCTCCGCCCGGCGGCCTCGACCTCTTCGTGAGTCGGCTTGCCGACGTCCAGCATGACGTTAAACTGTATGCCCGAACTACGTTGACTTTGATCCGTGTTAACGCGCGGTACGTAGGAAGCCCCTCTGGGGTCCAAGCTCTTCACTCCATCATCCATCCTGATCCTTACCCGGGCCGCCACATCCCGGTGGGGTCATGCCACTTCACTCCACTCCACGTTACTTGGGAAGCCGCCTATGTGCTGGCCCCAGCGTCGGAGGTTCCCCACAAGGGGTTCTGTCATCTGATCCACTTTTCGTGTTGATCGGTCCGATGCCGTCCCCGCTGGACGTTAAACTAGCGGCATACCCCGTGTTAAACATGGGAAGCTGAGGAAAACCTCAGGTGACACAGTTCCCCGCACCTAGTACGGGATGCCTCAGGCCGTCATGCCTTCGAGGAGCCCTATTAGGGACGGAAGACAGATGTGCAGAGCCGCAGCGTTACGACACACCCCCAGCACCCAGAGCCACCCGGCCCTCTCACCGCAGGTTGCTGCCCCGCCCAGACTCCTTGGAACGTCCGGGCGGAAGCAGCGTAATTAACCGGTGTCCATGAAGATATGGCGCCGGGAGCGAGATTCACGAACATTCTTAAGTCTATGAGGGAGACCCGGATTAGGCGACAAGTTCCGAGGAGACGTCCAAGGAAGGAGGAGCCGACATCCCATCATCCCGGTTTCGATCAAGGAGCAGACGCCCCTGAATAAGGGACGGATGCCGCCCGCCCTTGGAAAGCGGGACTGCGGGACCACAAGCCGCGCGCCCATCCCCTCGGGTTGACGGGTGCACGCGCGAACGCGTCCTGGCGGAACAGCGTAACCCGACGCACATCCGCACCGAAACAGAAAAATGGTGAACCCGACGTGAATCTCTTCTCCTCGACATGAAGACCGATGGCTTTCAGAGGTGTTGGAAGACCGGCATGTTGCCCGGCCAAGCATTCAGTCTTACCCGCCAGGGGCTGGGGGAAGGGAAATCGGGCACTCCGTCTCACGACGTCGATGGCCTGGGTTCCCCCCACGTTTTTCTTGGGTACGCTTCGGTTAACACCGTCGAGCTGGTAAATCCCTTTTCGGTTCCCGACATTGAAGAACACCAGGTGGACCTCCCTAGTGTCCCCGGTCGTCGCCACCGTCGGAAGAACCGCAGCAGCAGGAGTCGCCGGGGCACAGCCGTCGGTACCTCCGACCAGGCCGTGCACGCCACTAAGACTAGGCAGCAGGCTCAAGATCGAGCTCAACGTGCGCAGGCTCCCCATCCGGGGATGACGGATTCGCCTCCGCCACTGTTTGTGGTATGGGACCAGGCAGAACCGCCTCAGCCGCGTCGCGACCAGCTCCGCCCTGCCACAAGTCCATCCCGGCCTCCTGACTCCAGTACGGTGACCATTTCCCGGACTGCGACCAGTGAACAACGAGATGCGCCAAGTACCAGTCGGCCGCCGATCCAACCGGTAAGGCCCGTCATGCCACCAACCGCAGAGCAACCTCCTGCAACCAGGAGCTCGCGCTTGGCCAAAAAGTATGATGTCCTGAAGCACTTGGCCGACATCCCAGCAAGGCTCTCCATCCTTGAGGCTCTGCGCATGTCATCCGAGATGCGCGAGGCACTCGCTGAAGCCCTGAAGAGCCCCCTCCAGTTTGAGACAGAGGTTGCGGCCGCAGAGGCCTTTCACGCCGAAACGATCGAGGACGCCGAATGTCAGGCAGTTATCTCGTTCTCTGGTAAGGATGAAGACCCTCCTATACAGGGACACATTCGTCCGCTGTATGTCACTGGCCAGTTCAACGGCCTTGAAGTCCGGCGCTGTCTTGTCGACACGGGATCCGGGATCAACCTGATTCCGACTCGGACGCTCCGGAGATTGGGGTTGTCTGAGGATGACTTGATTCCCTCCGACCTCAGGATCCAGGGGTACGACCGCACCGAGCAAACCCCGGTCGGCAAGATACGTTTGAAGACCCAGTTCGGTGACTTGGTTGCCAACACCGAATTCATGGTAGTCTCTCAGGACACTGCGTATAACGCATTGATGGGCAGGCCATGGCTCTACCTTCATGCGGCGGTTCCCTCATCATACCACCAATGCCTCAAATACTCCCTTAATGGTCGAGTAGGCGTGCTTCAAGGAGATGCCTCTCCTTTTGCCTCATGTGAAGCCCGTTATCTGGACGCGGACTATTACAAGAGCAAGGACAAGCAGATCCTGGCAGGTGAGGTTGAGCCTGTCGCTGTTGCAAGCGATCCATGGGCCAGCTTGGATGACGCCTACGTCCTCCCGATTCAACGGTTGGACGTAGCCATGGTTTCGACGGCCTGTGAGTCTCCTGATGAGATGACCGCGACCGCCCGTGCCAGCACCAGCGGCCCAGCAGGACCTGGTAGCCCCAATGCAGTTTCCAACGCAGTCTCTCCCGTGGATGATCCCTCCCCAAGTGGAGAGGACGTGGAAGATGCACCCCCAGCCATCGAGGAGGGCGTCCCCGCCACGGTCGATGAGTTAATACAGGTGAACCTTGGAACCGAGGCCGATCCAAGACCCACGTTGGTTAGTGCCGCCATGCCCTCTGAGGAGCGGCAGCAGTACGTGGACTTTCTCAGGCAGCACCGTGATGTGTTCGCTTGGGGCTATGACGAGATGCCGGGGCTAGATCCTCAGGTAGCCGTCCACCGCCTTGGTCTCCCGGCGAACCATCGCGGGTTTAAGCAGCCTCCCAGGAAGATGCACCCGTCCCACGGTGCCATGGTTGAGGCCGAAGTTGACAAGCTTATCAAAGCCAACTTCGTGAGGGAAGTTCAGTACCCCAAGTGGCTGGCCAACATTGTGCCGGTCAGGAAGAAGAACGGGCAGATTAGAGTCTGTATCGACTTCCGCGATCTCAACCGCCACTGTCCGAAGGATGATTTTCCCCTTCCAGTGACAGAGCTGTTGATTGACGCCACAGCAGGGTTCCAAGCCCTCTCCTTCATGGATGGATACTCCGGATACAACCAAATTCGGATGGCCCCTGAGGATGAGGAGTTCACTGCCTTCAGGGCCCCCCAAGGTACCTTTTGCTACCGGGTCATGCCCTTCGGCCTGAAGAATGCAGGTGCCACCTATCAACGGGCGATGCACCGCATATTCAAGCCAATCCTCGGCACGCTAGTGGAATGCTACGTCGACGACTTGGTTGTCAAATCGCGCCAGCGTCAGGACCATCTCAAAGATCTTGAGAAAGTGTTCAGCTTCCTCCGGTCTCGCTGCCTGAAGATGAACCTGTTGAAGTGTGCCTTTGGGGTCACCTCCGGAAAGTTCCTTGGATTTGTGGTAAGATACCGGGGTATCGAGATCGACCCAGAGAAAATCAGGGCGATTAGCCAGATGCCTCCCCCGGGTACCGTCCGGGAACTGCAAGGGTTCCAAGGCCACTTAGCCTATATACGCCGATTCATCGCGAATCTGGCCGGCAAGTGTAAGCCCTTTTCTCGGCTTATGAAGAAAGGTGTCACCTATGTATGGGATAAAGAGTGTCAGACCGCTTTCGAGGAAATCAAGCAGTACCTGCTTCAACCTCCGGTCCTGATGCCGCCCGTATCCGGAAAGCCGCTGGTCCTTTATGTGACCGCCCTGGAACGGTCCCTGGGTGCCCTTCTCGCCCAGAAGAACAACGAGGGAACAGAGAATAGCCTCTATTACCTCAGTCGCATGCTCCTCGATGCGGAGGTTAGGTATTCCCCCATCGAGAAGAGCTGCCTGGCGCTCGTATTTGCCGTACAGAAATTACGGCACTACTTGCAGCACCATGAGGTACAGTTGGTTTCTCGGGTAGACCCGTTGAAATATATCCTGAGCCGACCTATGTTGACTGGCCGTCTAGCGCGGTGGGCTGTGATTCTCCAGCAGTTCGACATCAGGTACGTGTCTCAGAAGGCCATCAAAGGGCAGGCATTGGCAGACTTTCTGGCCGCTCACCCGACCTCCGCGGATCAGCCGCTGGATCTAGGCTTTCCTGATGAGACCATTCTCTCGGTTGATCGAGCCGATCCATGCTGGCAGATGCACTTTGACGGTGCCTCCCGGAGCCCCACCGGTAGAAGACTCGATAATCCTAAGCTCAATAGAGTGGGCTTGGGCATCGTCTTCATTACCCCGGAGCGAGCCGTGCTGCCATACTCTTTCCTGTTGTCAGAGGGCTGTACCAACAATGAGGCGGAATACCATGCCCTCATCACCGGCCTCGAGTTGGCTCTCGAGATCGACGTGCCCCGTCTGTGCGTGAAAGGGGACTCCGAGCTGGTCGTTAAGCAGATCAATGGCGACTACGTTGTCAGGAAGCCGGAACTTGTGCCATTGTTGGAGTGCACCCTTCTTCTGATGGCCCGGTTCCCTTCTCGGCCGGAAATTGTCCATGTTCCCCGGTCGCAGAACGGTCGAGCAGATGCTTTGGCCAGCCTGGCTGCGTCACTTGCGGAACCTGAACAGGACAACCTGATCGTCCGCGTGACGCGCCGCAGGCTCATCGCTCCCGTTATCCCGGAAGAAGATCGCGGCCCGTTGGTAAGTAACCTCACCACGGTTGCCCCTATGCCCGGAGCCCCGAGTACCCCAGATATAGCAGTCGAATCAGCCCGTGATTGGAGGGCGCCTTTGGTTGAGTACCTCCAACATGGCATTCTTCCGTCAGATCGGGCCGAGCGCGAGCGAGTTCGACGCCGCGCATCGCAGTTTGTCCTCCAGAGCAGTCCCGGTCTGGAGCAGATCCTCTACAAGCGCGGGTTTGATGGTGTTCTCCTCCGTTGCCTTCAGGGAGTTGAGATCCCACGAGTCATGCAAGAGGTTCATGCTGGTTCATGTGGCGCCCACCAGACTGGGCCGAAGCTGTCCCACCAGATTCGGAGGTTGGGATACTTCTGGCCCTCTATGATCCATGACTGCATCGAGTACGCCAGGAGGTGCCATGCGTGCCAGGTTCATGCGAACTTTGTGCATCGGCCGCCGGAGCCTCTCCATACCACAAGGTATTCCTGGCCCTTTGCAGTCTGGGGACTGGACGTTGTGGGACCTTACCCGCCGGCGACAGCTCGCCAGTGCCGGTTCATTCTGACCGCCACGGACTTCTTCTCCAAATGGGCAGAAGCGATTCCGCTCAGAGAGGTCAAATCCTGTTCGATCGCTGACTTCGTGACCTCCAACATCATCTATCGATTTGGAGTGCCTCACGCTATCCTCACGGATAACGGAACCAATTTCCGAGCAGCCGAGTTGAAGAAGTTGTACGCCAAGTATAACATCCGCTCGAACCATACATCTCGCTATCATGCGCAGGCGAATGGACAGATCGAGGCGTTTAACAAAACCCTCTCTAACATTCTGCAAAAGATGGTTGGTCAGAACAAGAAGAGTTGGCCGGACAAGCTCCCCAACGCCCTCTGGGCTTATCGGACGACGACTCGCAATTCCACCCAGATGACCCCTTATTCCCTGGTGTATGGATCTGAGGCCGTCCTGCCCATCGAGATCCAGTTACCGTCCTTGCGCACTGCGGTCTACGACCAGCAAGCGCCGGACAGAGTTGCTGAAGCCCGTCTAGTCGAGTTGGAAGCACTGGATGAGAATAGACTTCGCGCTTTGCACAACTTGGAGAGGCATCAAAGCAGAATGGCTCGAGCTTTCAATAAGAAGGTTCGCCTCCGCTCCTTCCTGCAGGGTGATCTAGTGCTAGCCCTAAGAGCACCGATGATCCCCGGCAGGAAGCCGCCCAAGTTGGAGCTCAAGTGGGAGGGACCTTTTGTTGTCCACAAGGTCTATCCCAACGGCGCGTACTCCCTAGCGACTATGGATGGTGAGCGTGTCACTCCTCCCACCAACGCTAGGTTCCTCAAGCAATACTTTGCCTGAGTGTCCGTTCGTCCTGCATGACGCTAAACTGCGCTTCGTCCTGCATGACGCTAAACTGCACTTCGTCCTGCATGACGTTAAACTGCACCACGTCCTGCACGACGTTAAACTGCATTCGTCCAGGCTACAAGACGTTAAACTGTTCAGCATTCGTCCGCGCTGCAAGACGTTAAACTGCCAAGTGCTTCGTCCCGCATGACGCTAAACTGCACTACGTCCGAGCTACAAGACGTTAAACTGTTCAGCATTCGTCCTGCATGACGCTAAACTGCACTTCGTCCGCGCTGCAAGACGTTAAACTGCCAAGTTCTTCGTCCCGCATGACGCTAAACTGCACTACGTCCGAGCTACAAGACGTTAAACTGTTCAGCATTCGTCCTGCATGACGCTAAACTGCACTTCGTCCTGCATGACGTTAAACTGCACCACGTCCTGCACGACGTTAAACTGCATTCGTCCAGGCTACAAGACGTTAAACTGTTCAGCATTCGTCCGCGCTGCAAGACGTTAAACTGCCAAGTGCTTCGTCCCGCATGACGCTAAACTGCACTACGTCCGAGCTACAAGACGTTAAACTGTTCAGCATTCGTCCTGCATGACGTAAAACTGCCCCTCAAGAACTACGTGCGGCTTGATTCCCATCCTTATGGGATACGTAGGACCGCCTGAACATTCATGTTTCAGGCCCAGCCCCATCCTTCGGGAATTTCCATCCCATCTCGGGCCCTTGGCCCAGTTGCCCCCGGGTGTGCGGCGTATGGTGTGAGTGCGGGGCTATGCCCTCATTCACGTCGGTTTGCTCGTCACGCTGTACGCCCCCCCCCCCACGTTTGGGGATGCCTTCTGCTCCCCCCTTCTTTCCTCATCGTCCTGCATGACGTTAAACTGCACTTCAAGAACTACGTATGGCTTGATTCCCATCCTTATGGGATACGTAGGACCGCCTGGACATTCATGTTTCAGGCCCAGCCCCATTTCCCGGGAATCTCCATCCCGCGTTGGGCCTCTGGCCCCAGTTCCCCTCCTTTTTTGTGCGAGGCGTATCGCGTGAGCGGGGGATTATGTCCTCATTCACGTCGGTCTACTGGCCGCGCCGTACGCCTCCCCTGTGTGTGGGACTACCTCACACCCCTCATCGTCCTGCATGACGTTAAACTGCCTTTCCAGAACTACGTATGGCTTGATTCCCATCCTTATGGGATACGTAGGACCGCCTGGACGCTTGTGTTTCAGGTCCAGCCCCGTCTCTTGGTTGATCACGGGGACCTGCCCCCCTTCGGTTGCTCTCAGGGTGAGTCCTCCGACCCTTTCCGGAGATCTGTTAACATGTTTTGGGTGCTTCGGTCTATGACTCGTAGTGTCAGATTCAATCCCGACAAGTCCTGTGTTGCTTGTCAGGCCCCGCGCTTCCTCTTGTTCGAGCCTTCACTCAAAGGGATCCTCGTTAGCGGTTTGGGTACGATGCCTCAGTGCTCTCCCACCGCTCCGGGTCGATTTACCGGCGGGTTTTGGGCCGCGATTCGATATGAATCCTGCGATTGAGCGGTTGATGCTCGTTTTGCTTGCCCCGTCTTAGGCTGACGCGATCGGATGTTGTGTTGCGAATGCGTCAGCAACATCCTTGATCGCCATGTCAGCTCCTTCAGGCTCTGAACATTGGTTGCGCAGTCCTCATCACACTCCGCCTTTGTGCGTTGTAGTGGGATCTTGACACTCTCTTCATACTGACCTCCGGTACGCCTTTACACGTTAGGCAGACCAACCAGGGTAATGATGTCGTTCGAGGCTCCCATGATCTGAGCGCCAAGGATATATGCGGATGTTCTCCCCAAGGGCCATGCGTAGCTGGACCCTCGTCCCCATAAGGAGGAGGGAGTCGCCCGAACAATTGCGTTCTGGGCCCAGTATATCTGGAGGCTAGCATCTCTGCCCCTCGGGTGATGGACATGTGCAGACCCCCATCCCAAGACTCTTCTCCTGGAATCGTGCGTGACCGCAGGGCTGGGTATGCTCCCACCTCCGCCGTGTCCGCCGTACCGCGGTAAGCGGATTCCTCCATGGTCCGAACCACACGACCTTAAACTGTGTTGTCTGGTCCTACCACACGACCGTAAACTGTGATCGTCTTGGCCGCCCGACGAGAAAACGGCACTGCATCGTGATGTTCCCCTCAGGGGACACTCATGTTGGGCGCTGGTTAATAACCACGCCATTCGTCAATGCCTTCCGTGGCTTGATTATTGCGGCGACGCCAGAGATTTCTCAATCACAGGCATGTCGCCGCACAAAGAAAAACCATTCATCTTTAAGGACAAACAAGAAATATCAAATGCCGCTCCTTTTGTGTGCGAGGGTCAGACCCGCACTCTTCCCCGCGCTGGTGCCCGATTGTGTTGCACCGCACTTCAAGAACTACGTGCGGCTTGATTCCCATCCTTATGGGATACGTAGGAACGCCCGGATGTTTGAAACTTCGGGTCCAGCCCCCCACCTCTTAGAGATTCCCCCTTCTCTGGGGAATCCGCCGCCTTCAGGTCACCCTCAAGGCGTGTTCCCCGACCCCTTGCCGTGGTCCACCGGTGTCAAGAGTACTCTGGTTTATTGCCAGGAGGGTCAGGATCCGCTTGGTCAGGTTTCCTCCACTTTTCAGGCTTCGTGCTCCCTTTCATTCGGACCCATCGTCTACGCCCTGGGTGGAGCCCCCGTGAACGGTTCGGACACAATGCCTCAGTGCTCTCCCACCGACTCGGGCCGGTACCCCCAATGGCCTCGGGCAGCAAATCGATATGAATCCTGCGATTGAGCGGTCGATGCTCGTTTGCTGCCTCATTCCACCAACGGTTAGTGCGATATTGATGCTGCTTTTCCGCCACGGTCGGCAGTACTCTCATGTCGTCACGCCGGTGCTCCCGGTCCTCGAGTGAATGGCCGCATGATTCACATTTCCCACCTCCCATTCTGACCAGGCGAAAACTCGACACTCTTGACACTATCCCTCAGTGCATCTTCGCATATCCAGGGGATATGACCACGATGTGGCGTGCTTTGAGTCTTTATGGTCCGAGCTCTAAGACCTTAAACTAAGATCTCCCCTTATGGTCCAAGCTCTAAGACCTTAAACTAAGATCTCTCCTTATGGTCCGAGATCTAAGACCTTAAACTAAGATCTCCCCTTATGGTCCGAGCTCTAAGACCTTAAACTAAGATCTCCCCTTATGGTCCGAGCTCTAAGACCTTAAACTAAGATCTCTCCTTATGGTCCGAGCTCTAAGACCTTAAACTAAGATCTCCCCTTATGGTCCGAGCTCTAAGACCTTAAACTAAGATCTCCCCTTATGGTCCGAGCTCTAAGACCTTAAACTAAGATCTCCCCTTATGGTCCGAGCTCTAAGACCTTAAACTAAGATCTCTCCTTATGGTCCGAGCTCTAAGACCTTAAACTAAGATCTCTCCTTATGGTCCGAGCTCTAAGACCTTAAACTAAGATCTCCCCTTATGGTCCGAGCTCTAAGACCTTAAACTAAGATCTCCCCTTATGGTCCGAGCTCTAAGACCTTAAACCAAGATCTCTCCTTATGGTTCGAGCTCTAAGACCTTAAACTAAGATCTCTCCTTATGGTCCGAGCTCTAAGACCTTAAACTAAGATCTAGCCCTTATGGTCCGAGCTCTAAGACCTTAAACTAAGATCCTCTAGCCCTATGGTCCGAGCTCTAAGACCTTAAACTAAGATCCTCCACCTTTATGGTCCGAGCTCTAAGACCTTAAACTAAGATCCAGCCCTTATGGTCCGAGCTCTAAGACCCTAAACTAAGATCTACCCCAAATGGGGTCCTACGTCCTGCATGACGTTAAACTGCACTCACAGAACTACGTGTGGCTTGATCTCCAGCCTGATGGAGTACGTAGGAACGCCCGGGCATTCCGACTCGGGTCCAGCCTCAGGGATCGTTAAGTCCCGCCCCTCCTCGTCGCCGGCCGTCTGGCCTGACTTCGGGTAGAGTGGTGCAGTCGTAATATTCTCCCCGATTCAGCTCGGGATGCCCCATCGCAAGGATGGGAAGCGACGGTTTCCTCGTCAGAGAGGTGCTGTCTGAGAATTGAGGTGACACACGGCCAGATTAGTGCATCCGCCTAATACGCTTTTCCGCACGGTGGCGCAATTTTGAGAGCGTTGGATTCTGTCCGAACAAATCGTCACTTCGCCCCACGCTTCGCATGCCCTGTTGATCTGGATTTTCCACCCTTGTGTCTGAAGGAACCCCAAAGCGGTATTCATGATGACATGTGGTCCGCCTCCTGCAATATGAATGATGGCCTTTTTCGGTCCGTCTATTGCAGTTGTTATGGTCGATCCACTGTCTGCCTACCGTCTTGGGCATTTCCTGGAAGGCCAACCGTTGTGGATGTCTGGATTCGGGACACGCGATTCACCCTTTCTCATTTCCCTATGTTCGGATAAAATCTCAACGCCCCTAGCGTTGTCCCGCTCGTGTGTTGGAACAAGTTGGGGGATGATACATTGGTTAGGTCTGAGGTCTCCTTTCCTAGGAATGACCTCCCTCTTTTCTCCAGAAACCCAGGCCCAATTATGGATGCCTGATGCTTGGTTAACACTCCCGCAAGACAACGAATTGTGGTTGAGCATGTTAAACCAAAAGACGCAGATAAATATGGCGATTCATACAAGTGGATCAAAATATTAAGTAACGGAAGCAAAATGTTCTAGGAATGGCAAAAAACAAAGCCCCTAAGGATTAGCGTGCTGGATAAGTCTTTCTAATGCCGCTACCCTTTGGCTGGCGGCCTCCAGGGCTGCTTCTCGTTCTCTGCGTGCCCTCTCCTCGTCGGCGGTCGCAGCACGCAGTTCGTCAATCCTGGCCTGTGCACGCTCCCGCTCGACTTGGAGTGTGACCATCTGTTGGCCCGCCTCCGTCAGCTGTACCTGAGCGTCGATCAGTTGTGCCGATAGTTGCTCCACAAGCTCGGTACATGCTGCGACGAAGGCCTCCTTCTCTGCCGCCTGCCCTTCGAGGCGCCGGACTTCCTGCTCTGCCGCGATGAGCGCCTGCGTGCTCTCTGACATGTCCCGACTTTGTGCGACGTCGGCACGCCGGCGGCTCTCGCGCATCTTCTCGGCCATGAAATCACGGACCGTCAGATGAAGGCGTTGAGCATCAGCTCCCCCGGCACACAGGAAGCGCAGCCAGGTCTGAAGTGATCCCATGCGCCCCAGCCATTCCGATGGGTCTCGCTTGAGGAAGCGCTGGATGCACTTCCACCCCCTGCGTCGCGTTACCCGGCTATCCTCGACCGCCTCCGCGTCCGAGTCATCCATCTCCTCGGGGTCGGCAGGCCGGTAAGCAGGGAAGGCAGCCAGCAGGTCTGCTGCAGGGTCCGCCCCTGGGAGGTCCTCACGAGGGATAGGTTCCCCAACATCCGGGCAACCTTCTTCTCTCTCCCCAGCGGCGCTGACACCCTCGTCAGCCCCCAACCTCTCTCCGATGGCAGCACCGCCGACGTCCGCAGCCCCTTGATCAGCAGTTGGTGGGGCCGGCTCGGTTTGGAAGGTCTGTTCCGGAGCAGGCGGCATGTCCACCACTGGTCCACTCGTAGATGGCCCGGGTTCGGCAACCCGACGAGCCTCCAATGTTGAGATCACTGCGCGGGGCATGCCATGGTTAGTCACGGATCGTCAATGGCAAGCACCAGCAGTAAAGTAGGGAGACTTACGGGAGTTCGGAGCGTCATCTTCCGCTACCCCGGTCGCCGCAGGAACAGTTGCAGCAGGGGACCCCTTAGCACTTGACAGTTCGATAATGGGTGCCTGGCCCCCGCCTTGTCCTGCTGGCGCCTCTCCTACTCCTGTTGAGGACGCCTGACCGACATCCGTGTGCTCCTGAGAAGGATGGAGAAACGGGTTAGAAGCTGCATAAGAGAATGGATGAAGCAAGTTGAGTAGGGATAGAAGCGGACCTCGAGGAGCTCAGTGACATCAACGTTGTCAGAGCCGGCCACCTCGCCACTCTCCCATGGGCTCCCCCGATGGGACCTTCCCTCGGAGCCTTCATCCTCCCCCGTCTCCTCCTCCTCCTCGGAGTCGCTACTGTCATCTTCTCCCGGCGGCATCTGTTCTGGAGCGGGCTCGAGACCGAGCATCACCTTCACCAGAAGGGATGGCTCCGCAAGCTGACCACGTTGGCGCGCGTACTCGTCCATGGCCGTCAGATATGCATATTGCCGGTTGAAGTCCACCCTGTCGGTGATCTGGAGGCGCCCGACCTCTGGTAGATAGATTCCTTCTCTGAGTATCTTTCGCCAGATGACGTCGGTCCCCAGTGACTGCCGCAGGGTCATCCAAGCCGACCACAGCGCCGGGAAGACTGCATCGTGGGAGGGTTCGAGCAGACGCCTCACCTGCTTCCCGGGCCGCTCCTCGACCGACGCATGTGCCCCCTCTCTGGGCGCCGAGGTCGTGGCGGCAGCCTGCGATGCGCCCGCCGCCGAAGTCCCTGCTCGCGCCGGCCCCGCTGCTTGGCGCGCCTCCGTTCTCCCCCGTGTGGCGGCGCCTCGCCTCCTTCCTTGACGCCCGGACTCCGCACGGGTAGCCTCGAGCCGCCGAACTAGCTTCCGCAAGAGCCCCTCGGGGTACGCGATGGCCTAGTGTTCGGCATACTCGGTTGCCAAGCCTGCGTCGATCCCAGTAGGAGGGAGAGTGATGACGTCGCCAGAGCCGAAGGCGACGAACATCAGCCACATCTGGCGAAGGACGCAAGGGTTCGTCTCCTCCCGGACAGCGGTGAATACCCTCTTCGGCATCCGCTGAAGGCACCCGAACTGCCTGGCGAACCGGGTCGGCACGTAAGGCTCGCAGATCACCTTCCCGTCGATCCGAGTCACGAGCACCCCGCCCCGCATGTTCAGGAAGTATTCATGCTGCTCCAGCGGGCCCTGTCCGTTGTCGATCATCTGGCCGACGGGAGTGGGGAACGGGCTGAAATTGAAATTGGCATGATTGCCAATCCGAACCCTCACGCCCTCCTCACTGAGGGTCATCGGAGCGACCCCCGCAATGTTCAGCAGGGAGGGTCGCAGGCCGTTGCCCGGAGGACTGATGGCATTTGGGAACGTATACCCACCAAGGTGAGCAGCCACCCAGCCGTGGAAGAACTGAAAGGGCCCACAGATCCTTCGTGGCGACCCCCCTCGTGAGATGCGTCCCAGAATGGCATACAGCCTCGCCAGTACTGGGACCCCGAGGTTGTACCTCTTATTGGCAGCCATGGCGCCCGCCATCGCCAGCGTCGCCGGGCGGACGCCCATCCTCGCATCCCGCACTGGCAGGAGCCACCCGCTCAGAAAGGCGGCCAGGAACGCCGCGTACCGGACATTCGGGTCCCGGGCCTCGATGACGCGGTACCCCCATGAGCGGTAATCGCCCGTCTCCAGGACCCGCCAGTACGACCCGTTCCGGCTCCTCTGAGCTGCGGTCGGGCACCGCTTCCCCCTGCCTGGCATCTTGACCGCCGGGTCATGCTCCAGGAACTGGCCGAACCAATCCTTGTAGGCTATGTCCTTCTGGAAGTCTTGGATCCCGAGCCGCTGCGTAGCCAGGTCAAGCAGATGCCAGGTCAGAATGGGAGTCCGTGACCTGTCCTCCCAGATGTTCTTCGGTGGCAGGAACTCATCGTACTGGTAGCCCTCCAGCGGGATACCTCCGATGCAGTGGATGTCCCAGAGACCGATGCCGACCTCCCCATGGTGAAGATGGAAGGTGTTGGTATCCGGGGACCAGCGAGTGAACAGCTCCGGCCCGAGCTCAGACTGCTGGTAGAAGTGGAACTGCGACGTCCACACCGCCTCGAACAGGCCGATGTACCGCAGCTCCTCTGCGAAGTGATCGCAAGTGTGGCGTACCCAGAACGCCCAGGCCCACTCACTGGTAAAGTTGCCCCCAGATCGCAAGTCCCAGTCCTTCAGCCAGCCCTTGGTGTCGTCCGTGACGCTCTGGCGATATATGCTCGAGTAGAGGGCTGGAGAATTCTCCGCAGTAGGCTCACCCCCATCAATGGTTCGCGTCCTCGGGTTCAGGACATAGACATCCAAGTGTCTGGTCTCCCTGGCAGGATGCCCATTGTTGGTGATGTTATAGCGGAGAAGCTCGTCCTCCCGGGTCACCCAGGTCCGCGGCGCATCAATCTCGAACCCTGGCACTGGAACCTCATCCAGGAGGCCAAAGTTCCAGAGCGGCAGGTTGTCTGACAGTGGATATGTCTTCTGGGCCGGCGTCAGCAAGTCGAACAAGGATTGATTGTTAGAAACAATCTCCTTGGCTCCGTAAACCTCCTCGTTCGTCGCCATCTCGGCTCTGCGAGTGGCGGCATCCCCTTCATTTCCTCTGTGCGCGGCCATCTCGGAAGATTCGGGAGTCGTGCGGGTTAAGGGATGAAGCGTGCGGGATCGGACGAGGCTGGTGGAAAAGTTTGAGAGGCGGCGCGCAATCCTAGTGGACGGCGCGCAATCGGGAAGTCCTTCGCAAAAAACCCCGGGTATTCGCGCAAAAACAGAGCGATGTCCGGGCGGTTTTGCGCGACGAGCGAGCGAATTCCGCGCCGGAAAAGGCAATTTCGCGCACGAGAGCAAAGAAGCTTATCGCGCGGAAGGCCAGTGTACGGCACGGAGGGACCCAGTGCCCCTATTTATAGGCGAGGCCGTGGTCCGCGCTGCGCGGAAAAGGCTTTGCGCGACCGCATCGGCCGCTTTCGCGCCCGACACCCATTTTTGCGCGCCACAGTCCCGCGTCGCCCAGGACTTCGGCATTCCGGCGTCTCCCTCGGAACCCGATCGTTGCGACCTCTCGCCGATCAGATTCCGAGGGGGGGCTTTTGTAGACGCCGGAAAAGTCCGTTGGTCCCAAACGAAGCTCCGGATGCGGAAAGCGAAGTGATATTTGGAGTCGGAAGAACGTTTCGGAGGGCCCGGAGGCCTTGCGCGGAAATTCAGAGGCCTGCGCGCAAAGGTGATGTTCCGCGCGCAAACCCCCCGGGATGCGCGCAATGCGCCGGCCCGGCGCGCAATTTTGCGCGCCGCTGGTCCGCGCGACTCCCTTGCACGCCGCGCCCGATTCCGCGCCCGCGGGAAGAATTTCGCGCTCGCGCCTTGGATTCCGCGCCCGAGGTTGCCTATAAATACAAGGCGACCCCCAACGTTTCAAAGGTTGCTGGAAGTCGAAACGTCTCTCGTGCGCGCAATTCAACCCCTTCCGCGCGCAATGACGAACTTCAGGTAACCTCCTTTCTTTCGCGCAAGAAAGCCTCGGGGTCCGCCTTCGCGCGCAATCCCCGCTGGCTCCTTTCATTTGAATAAAAACTCACCCTAAGGCCTTTGCGCGCAAAAGAACCCGCTTGCGCGCAATTGCCCCCGGGGTGCGCGCAATCCGTCCTGATTGCGCGCACCCCCTTCTTTCAAGTGGCCATTCGTTAAAGAATGAGCCGTTGCCCCCGCGCGCTATCCGAAGCCCGGTGTGAGCATTCTCAAGCATCCGCGCGCAAGGCGCTGGCCCAATTGCGCGCCAGCCGCCCCGATTGCGCGCCGGCCCGCAGTATTGCGCGCAAAGCTTCCTTTTTGCGCGCAATCTGCCAGGGTCGTCCCCGTTGACCTCCTAAGGGCACCTGCCTGCGTGGCGCCCGATGCTCCTCATCCTGGGTGCCCGCACCGTGCGTTGTCTTCCCGTGCGGCCCTCCAGGTTTGTGCGAAGTGACATGCACCCATCGTCCGGCAACCTATGCCCAGCATGACGTTAAACTGCACATCGTCCGGCAACCTATGCCCAACATGACGTTAAACTGCACATCGTCCGACAACCTATGCCCAGCATGACGTTAAACTGCACATCGTCCGGCAACCTATGCCCAGCATGACGTTAAACTGCACATCGTCCGGCAACCTATGCCCAGCATGACGTTAAACTGCACATCGTCCGGCAACCTATGCCCAGCATGACGTTAAACTGCACATCGTCCGGCAACCTATGCCCAGCATGACGTTAAACTGCACATCGTCCGGCAACCTATGCCCTGCATGACGTTAAACTGCATACGTCCGAGCTACAAGACGTTAAACTGTTCAGCATTCGTCCCGCATGACGTTAAACTGCGCATACGTCCAGCATGACGTTAAACTGCATATTCGTCCAGCATGACGTTAAACTGCACATCCGTCCAAGCTGCACGACGTTAAACTGCCTAGCCCCCATCGTCCGCGCTGCAAGACGTTAAACTGCCAAGTGTTTCGTCCTCAACACATGACGTTAAACTGTACTTCGTCCGGCAAGACGTTAAACCGTCCGCTTCGTCCTCAACACATGACGTTAAACTGTACTTCGTCCGGCAAGACGCTAAACCGTCCGCAACCTGATCCCGTGCTCCGCACGCAGGGTCTCCCCCGGTTTGGATGTGGCCCCCACCCGCTCGTCTCTGCAGGGATGTCGGGATTGCCCCTCTTTAGGGACGATTTAATGGGAGTGGCTTTTCCCTACGGGGGCAGGGTATTACAAAACCCTAGTTTCTCGTGGGAGGCTGCACATGTGTATCTCCATTGCGCCTCCCCACGGCCGAAGCCAGTAGAGGGTATGACTGGGATCGAGGTGTCTTCTGCTTTCGGTCCAAGTCCCTTCCAACTGAGTTTTGCCGCAACCGGGCTGCCTCAAGTGCGTAAGTCCTGACAGAATGAACTACGTGGACTTTGATCCCTGTCTTCTATACAGGGTACGTAGGAAGCCTCCCCGAGGTTCAAGCCCACCACCTGGTCGTCCCGGTCGTATTTACGTCGGTTCGTCCATCAGTGGACCCCTCCAGGGTTCACGCTTGCGTTGATTCACCTATGAATCTGCCCCTGTGGGAGACTGCCCGTGTGTATCTCCACGGTGCCTCCCCACAGCCCCCCTTTTCCATTTCCCCTTTTATCGTCCAGCATGACGTGAAACTGTGATCCACCCGGCCGTTCCATCCCCCTCTGTGCGAGGTGGTTCGGTTCAATCCTCCGCCCGGCGGCCTCGACCTCTTCGTGAGTCGGCTTGCCGACGTCCAGCATGACGTTAAACTGTATGCCCGAACTACGTTGACTTTGATCCGTGTTAACGCGCGGTACGTAGGAAGCCCCTCTGGGGTCCAAGCTCTTCACTCCATCATCCATCCTGATCCTTACCCGGGCCGCCACATCCCGGTGGGGTCATGCCACTTCACTCCACTCCACGTTACTTGGGAAGCCGCCTATGTGCTGGCCCCAGCGTCGGAGGTTCCCCGCAAGGGGTTCTGTCATCTGATCCACTTTTCGTGTTGATCGGTCCGATGCCTTCCCCGCTGGACGTTAAACTCGCGGCATACCCCGTGTTAAACATGGGAAGTTGAGGAAAACCTCAGGTGACACAGTTCCCCGCACCTAGTACGGGATGCCTCAGGCCGTCATGCCTTCGAGGAGCCCTATTAGGGACGGAAGACAGATGTGCAGAGCCGCAGCGTTACGACACACCCCCAGCACCCAGAGCCACCCGGCCCTCTCACCGCAGGTTGCTGCCCCGCCCAGACTCCTTGGAACGTCCGGGCGGAAGCAGCGTAATTAACCGGTGTCCATGAAGATATGGCGCCGGGAGCGAGATTCACGAACATTCTTAAGTCTATGAGGGAGACCCGGATTAGGCGACAAGTTCCGAGGAGACGTCCAAGGAAGGAGGAGCCGACATCCCATCATCCCGGTTTCGATCAAGGAGCAGACGCCCCTGAATAAGGGACGGATGCCGCCCGCCCTTGGAAAGAGGGACTGCGGGACCACAAGCCGCGCGCCCATCCCCTCGGGTTGACGGGTGCACGCGCGAACGCGTCCTGGCGGAACAGCGTAACCCGACGCACATCCGCACCGAAACAGTGGGGTTACTTGATAAACCAAGGACGGGTGGTTCCGTGATAAAACAAGGATGGTTGGTTTTTTTATAACCTAAAATGCATTGAGTATGGAAGTTGAACATATGATTATTACATAAATAAGTGTGACATGAATGGAAGTTGACCGTATGGTTATTCCACTTGTAAGAATGACTTGAATGGTAGTTGACTGCTTAACTATTACATTTGAGTGTAATTATTTCCCATGTTACCTACATATCTTTTATATTCTTAATTATGAGTTTCCATGAAAATCATTTGATTTTCCAAAGGTAATATGATGATTAATTTGAAATAATTGTTAGTTTTATTAGGTAAGAAGGAATGTTTTTATCGAAAATTTTTATGTGTTTTCCCTTGAATAATGGTTTACATTATTTTATGTTCCTTACTGATATTTTGTTCTCATCCCAAGTTTTAAAATGTTTTCCACAACCATTAGGCAAGATCTAGGACAATTATGTGGTCATGGGAAAATTGATGAGATTTATCAGCATAAGAAGTCATGATTTATTTTACATATTTCTGTTTTATGGGAGAAAATTGATCCTTTCCTTAGTGTAAAATACTTGTGTTTAGTTTTCAAGGTCCCTGATAAATAGATTTAAAGGCTTTTAAAAAAGCCTCGTTTTACCAAGTTTCATCTAATTTCACTCTTTTGGGATATCTATATGAATAATATTTGTTATAAAATAAACAATACTCCATTCGTTGTTGGTGGAATGGAAAATAGGATGTTCATGTATCCCTGATGAACTATTAAAATACCATGTTTCCATTCTCTATACATTAATTTTATTATGCTACCTTACTTGATTAAAGAGGGAGAAAATTAAAAAATACTTTATGTGGGAACTTTAAGTTTGTGAAAGTATTTAAATTAATCAATTAACCCTCTCTCAAATATTTTTCTATACTATATATAGAAATTAAATGCAATGAAATGACCTAGAGTACTATCTGAACCGGTATCAAAGTTGATTATCCACTGACATAGAGGGCACTCCCTGTCCCCAAGGGCTGGTGACTAGAACTCGGGCATTAATACATGACCTTTGAGAATAATTTCTCAAAACAAAATTTAACAATAATCAAGATTATAATGTGGAAACAACATTTTATAAGTAAATAAAGACAACCGTAATTGGTATGAGGAGATGATACAAAAATTGAAAGGGGAATATAAATACCATGACCCATATATTGAAGGTCTATGACCACCCACCATGTCCCCAAATCACCCAATATCATCAAAACAAGCATGGAACCTTAAACAATTATGATGAAAAAATGATCACTTTTTATAAGAATATAAGGTCTACAATAACAAATAGTACAATTAGATTGCGAGCTATACATCCCAGTAAGATTTAACCAAATATTAAACATCCTTAGTTCATAAGAAAATACAAATATTATATGATATGAGTACAATAAAATGATTACAAAGATTACATTTAAAATTAGGAAAATAAATCCATAAGAATAATATTACATCAAGTCCTAGAATAAAGTAGAATTTTAATCATTTCAAAATCATTAATCAAACCAAAGATGAAAACATAACTTTTCATCATTTAAAAGAAAATATTTTCTTGAAAATAATTGAAAATAATTTTGCAAGATAAATAATGATAAATCAAAAAAAATATATGAAAATGAACCATATATCAACAAGATATAAAATAATGAAATAATGTCAAGGTGTTTCATACCAATATGGAGATTGGGAAATAATGATAAACTGTCAAGTAAGTAAACTATAATGTACAGAAGTTATAATGAGAACTATTATGTACCAAGTATCATGTATAAGGATGTCACGGGTATGACCTAGAAATGATATTGAGACAACCATATTCTGGTTAACTAATAAATCAATCATGTCTAATTTATAGACTTATATCCAGCTTCATGAGTTCTCTCGAAAATCAGTTCTATACAAAGCCTGTTTCCAAGATGCATGTCTGTATCCAAAATTTTTCATATTCTCTAAGAATCCAAGAATAAATGTCTGAGTTTCCTAGTTAATCATAAATCAATGTCATCTCAAAAAACTATATTGGTTCCTATGAGTAGTTAATTAAGGTAACTAAGAAAATAAAAATAGAAGGAATACATAGGAAATCCCCATAAATATCAACATAGTCTCATTCCCTCAACATTTTAATCATTGCCAGTTCATATCTCACCATTAACCTCTAACTCATTTAGTTTTAATAATACCATTTTAAACACGTATTAATGGGATTTACAAGAATCGAGTAAGTCATGTTAATGGATTATGAAAATCCAATATCATCAAAATGTCGAAACAGATCCTCTAAGCACTATCGATTTAAAAATAAGCCTTTATTACCAAATCAACAATTAAAAGGTTATTCATAACTACTTACATTTTTCAAATCAGTATTAATATTCTAAATTGGACTTTAACCCAATAATTTCATTCGAAACAGACCTAATGAATTAAAGAGTATGTTACCCAATTTAGGAGTATTGAGGATATTTCAAAACATGGTCCAACTCCCTTTTCTACATCTATTTGAATGCTTTAATTTTTGAAATGATAAAGACCCATCATAAAAAATATTCTCCATTAGGCCAGTAGACATTCAACTTGAATACCTATTAAATGGAAGTACATGTCACTTTATTAAAAAAATACTATTAAAGAATTTTGTATTAAAGAACATTCTTAAAATAGATGAGAAAATTGTGAAGGGTGATGTGTAAGACTCGTATTGGAAAAACATATAGTATCTAGTTTTGGAAGAATATGTACAAATGTTAGATCATTCAGTAATACTGATAATTTAGGTTAATGTAAATCTGAAATTTTCATTATAATACAAGTATGATTTACTAATGTAGATGGTGGAGGAGTTATTAAGTAGAAGTAAAGAATGTATGTTTTATTAATGAAAAATAAAAACTATGGAAGATCCAGATTTATTGAATAAGGATATTTAATTTCCTAGGAATATTTTCAAGATGATAAAATGCCTTACTCATAAAGATCAATAATTGAGAAGTCTAGAAGATGAGAATATCCAAAGTTTCAATGTTTATTTTTATATAAAAAAGTTCAATAATATAGTTTAATATAAATTTAGAGTAAAGGAAGGACTCTTGAAAAAGTTAGGAAGAATAACACACAAGTTGGATGGTCATGAAAGGTATAGTTTTTGAGACCAATAATGTTTTAAAATTTGAAGATTGGTATTTTGTGGAATCATGATGGGTTTCATGAAGGATCGATTATGGATAAAAATGGAACCTAACTGTATCATTAAAAAGTATTTAATATTAATATTAATTCATTTAAATCTATTATTTTACAAGGATTATGAGAAAATATTCTTTTCATGATAAAATTGATGTGAAAATACATTTTATGATAGAACATATGTGGAAAAATATTACAAAATGTTATGTTACACAATAATATTATTTCCTACATATTGATAATTGACCTAAAAGTTCTATATATTATTTGGGTCAAGGTATTTGAGGAATCAAAATTCAAGTCTCAATTGTATTACATTGATAAGAATCTGGAAGTCAATAAACTCAAAGTTAGTGAGCAAGAAAAACATTCAATACCACAATACATAAGTTTTAATCTATTATATACATAAATAATTTAAGACTCTATAAGTTATGAATTATTTTTCTAGTGATTAAAGATAATTATCTTTTTTTCTATATAAAGTTCATAATTTTAATATCTTTAATAAAGGGATCATGTGCTAAATTTAAATTATTAAAGGCTTAGTAAATTATTATCTATTTATTATAAGTAAAGATTGAATATAAAGTAATAGTTTATAATAATATTTAGGATAACCTTGTAAATTAGTTATAGTTATCCTAAAAACTAATTGGAAGCTGTAACTATTGGGAAATAGTTTTTGATTAATGAGGATCCCTTCCTAAACCCCTTTTAATTATTATTGATAGTAATATAAGATCTATATTTTGGACTAAACCTTAACACAATGAGGTGTACATTAATACACTGGGATCAAACCTTTTAAAAATAACATGTGATATTATACCTTGTTTATCTACTAATTGTCATGTGGTTTTTTGTATTGGTAATTCATAAGTCGATTCATACATATTAACCAACATATGGTTTTAAATATTGATATTAGAAGTTAAAAGATTTAATAATTTTTCAACAATTATGTATAATGATTGATCAATTCTTAATATGACTATATAATATATTAGTAACTTCAATTGGTATCCTAGAGAATCCCTTTTTCCTTTTTTAAATCTAATTTATTTCCCACTAATGTTTACTAGAAATAGATTAAGTGCATATTTAATGAAGGTTTGGACATGATTGGGATTGGACGTATAATTCCCAACCCTTTAAATATAAAAATGGAGATTTCAATAAAAACCACAATGAATATAAAAAACAAACATGATATGAAATTAATGATAAGGAGAAAGTGGAAATACCATTAGTTTAAAGTATACATAGTGGTAATTTTCTAGTTATAACTTTTAAAAATTATCATCTTAAAGAATTGAGTTTAGGCTATGAAAATTATGTTGAAATTTAATCTCTTAGTTTTATACTCTAATGATAAATAATATCTCAATGTTTCCATATTATGGATTTCAAATATTTACTTTCATTTATCAATGGTTTAATGAATGAAAAGGAACAACTTTGGATGGAAACAGATGTAATGGACAAGGCTTGATACAAGAAGGTGATGAAGTAAAACAATATCATCAAACATATCAAATAAATATATTTTACATTATTCATATAAAATGAAAAATGTATGGTTGGATAATTAATTTATAATATCATTTATGAGATGTCTATTATAAAAAAATCATGCCAAGATAGGATCCATGAATGGGAACATACTCACAAAGCTATTATTGGATTTAAGAAATATCATTTGGAGATCAAGGAAAAAATAGTGTTGGAGTTAAAAAAATTTATACAACATATGGGTATGTTTCATGAATATCATATTAATAAAATGATAAAATAATTTGAATATATAGTATAATATATTGAAGATCAAAAATGAAATATAAATTTAAAGTGCCATGAGTTAAATGTTAAACCGAGGAAGATATAAGTTTGTCATATAAAAAAATTCATAACAAAATGAAAGAAAATATGATTATATGAATGTTTTGAAATATATTCTTGCTATTAAAAAGGCACATTCTATCCTCAATAAGTTCTTGAAATTATCTTTGAATAAATATACAATTAGAAAATAGAAAAAAGTTAACTCTATTGTATATTTTTTTTATACAAATGTAGTTTTATTTTCAAGTACAGGTTAGAAATAATATTCTATAAATATATGGGTGGATGAAAATTCTAATAAACCCACCATTACATAAATGTTCTATATAAGAAATCATAGAATAAGGGATTGTATTGTCTCGGATCTGGGTGCCACCCAAAGGTGCCCCATACCTGATAAGTTACATAACCTCAAACACATTTCACCAAATGTTAGAGGAAGCTAACTAGAAGAGAGGTCCAATGTGTGGTAATGGGGAAATTATTCCCTAATTGGTAGAGTATACACAACAAAAATAAAATAGTAAACAATAATGGAAATAGAGATACCATACAACAGAAGTTAACCACGGAATACTGATTGTAATAAAACAACTGGAGGATATATAAATGATGCATGTCACATTTTTCTATGAATAAAAACAAACACATCAAAATTCTCGAAATAAAATACTAAGACCGATGTACATAAAAGTAGTAAACTCCAAAGGCATCACAATACTCAGATTGGTCCCATACCCTCCAGCACCAATAGCAATTAGGTACCGAATGATGAAGGATGCTCTCTCTTATCTATACCTACAACCATATAATCTATTTGGGTCCAAAAACATGACTAAAATAGGGTGTGATACAAATCATAGTAGGAAACCACTAAAAGATCTGTGCCTAACTATTAGTGAATATATATAGATGAAAATATGCATAAATGAAGCAATAAACTTTTTTGTACTGAAAAGTAAACAATCCTATAGTTTTCAATTACATTCAATTACATTTATTATTTATCTTTTGAATCATGTAATCCTTTGGATCTAGCCAAATATTTGTATCCTTTATGTTTATAACAAAACAAATTTCTTAGAAGACCATATAACAATGATGTGAGATTTAGTACAAGTTTGTGCTTTGGCTGGGAATACTCATCACAATCATTCAATTATTCAATAATGACCCTTTTGGAAAGTTCTCACAGTCAAATCCACCTGGTCTAACATTGAAATAATTAATTTAATAACAAATTTTTGGGTATCTCTAAAAGTCTAACCCTTTTGGTCAACCATGGCACTATTCATTTATAATGACCACCTGAGAAGCTACCATAGTCAATACCCCTTGGTCAAAGTAGCAATAATCAATTATAAATGACCACCAAGGTATCTCTCATAGTGTAAACCCCCAGGACGATGACCACCTAGATTATCTCATAGTAAATACCTCCTTGATCAACATAACAGTAAAAAATAAATAGGTGGCCCTACCTCAGGAAGATCTCAATGTCAAATTAATCTTGTTCAGAAATCTAAAATTTATATCATAAGCATTTCATATAATTGATCAAACTTCATCATAATGAAAAAAGGAATGGAAAACAAGGTACATAACCTTATACACAACCAACATCCCCCTTTCAATCTACCAAACCATAAATGTTAATTAAAAAGGCCATAATCTTAATACACCATACCCCAAACATGGGTATTCAACACTTTTAGCATATAAAATCCAAATACAATCAATGAAAGGTATAACCCACCTAACTAGATGTTTCAAAATCAATACTCTTGAACGTTGGCCATATAATCGGCCTACAACGGTGTAGATTTAAAAAAAGGAAAAAACGATCATCCTTGAATAACTCATGAGGGAGGAATAATCCAGAAAAAGGGATCTTGGGGAATTGAGAACTCACCGGTGTGATTCCAACACACCCAACAATTTCTCAATTAGAGATCAAAGGAATAATCCGAAGGGGTTCAGAGTTCTTCAGCATTCTGTCTTTCTCCTATATAAAACGAGGGGTGAAGAATGTGTTTCTGAAGATGAGACATGACCCGGATCTGACTTATCAAATAAAAATAAAAGTACACATCATGTTTGTTAAATGCACATGTCATGTCTCATCCTCAACCAACCCCATATTTAGGCGGTCTTCGAGGTCACCACACTACAATGTACTCGGTTCTTATAGGGCCAATATGCAGCTATACGTGGTACCCGAGTATATAGTTTGTACTCTTAAGTACATGGCGTATACATAGAAAATTCCCATTCCCTCATTTTTCATAAAAAAACCTAAATGATGTTCCATATATGAAATGAAGACCCCTGTTCTTACAAATATCTCCCCTTAAAGAAATTCATCCTCAAATTTCCCTTACAATGTGGGCGAAGAAGAGTCTATGAAAAACTCAACCACTATGATCGTATTTCGGCCTCCCTCTCCCATGTCTTGTCCTGTACTCGCCCATGATACCATATCACCCGTTTTACAGGAAAAAACTAGCCCTGGAGAACCGTCGTGTTGTGATCCAAAATCTAAATAGTGTACTCTTGGAAGAATTCATCCACCTCCAACTCAACCTCATCAGGTTAAAAAACATGATATGGGTCTGAAATTTAACACTATAGCTGATAAAAATGGTAGGCGTTGTGCATATCCTAGTACCTCTGAGGTAACTGGAGCCGATATGCAACATATCCGGCTCTCTCCAAAACCTCAAACAACCCAACGTATCTTGGTAAAATCTACCCCAGTCTCCTAATAGTCATGTGTCCCAGCCTTGATGTGACATGTTGAGAAACCTGATCTCTATCCTTGAACTCTATAGGTCATCTTTAATGATAAACATAATATTTCTAGCATGACTGTACAATATCCATCCTCTTCCAAATCAACTCCTCATGCTCAGTGGTCTCCTAGAGAAGATGTGGTCACATCATAGTTGCTACTCTAGCCACTAGCCATCATAGGGGTGATCGGCATGGCCTACCATACATAGCCTCAAAAAGTTCCATCTGAATCATTTCCTAAAATATGGCATCCACTTCCTTTCTCGAGAACATGCCTCATGCGCCCCATTTTTTTGAATCTCATTCGACCGTTACTCGTCCGGCATCTTACTCCACTGCGACGGTGCATCCTATGATGGTGTTTGATCCCGGTTTTGATCGGCTGACCGATGTTCCTCTTCCCAGTAAGGGGTTGGGTTCTGGGGACCCTCCCCTGACCATTGGATGACTACCCTTGTCCTCCAATCATGCGCTATGTATAAAGAAATCAGGAAGGCTGGATCTGTGTTTCCCAGCAATATCCCCTTTTTCTCACTCGGTTGTGGGAAAGGGTGAACGAATCTTGTTGATAGAGCCTGCGTCGGCATACAATGAGGTGGTTTCAAGTATTAAATAGTCTCTGATGGGGTGCTTCAGACCAGAAAAAATGTCTCTCTCTGCCTCCAAGAACATTGTGGACTCATGGGGTCTGCGGGATAAGGTTAGGGTTTCAGTTCTTCATAGAGTTTCTTTCTGTCTCATTTTTCAGTCGGAGGAGGACTTCGTGAAGGCTTGGTGTCTGGACCTGCATGGGATGGGTCACTAGAATTTCAGTTTATCCCGTTGGTTGATGGAGTCTCACCAGGGTAAGGAAGGGCCCTGGGTGGCGGTTTAGGTGGGTTTACCTGGCCTCCCTTTACCACTTCAGAACTGTACCTTACTGAAGGTGATGGGGGATGCGCTGGGGGGCTTCCTTTACTCGGATGAGTGAACATGTAGTGGTGAGGAGATCATGGATCCTTGGATTTGTGTTGAGCTGGACTTATCTTCTCCTGTCCCAAAATCATTGTCTGTGCATTTTCCAGACTCTGTGTTTTGGAAACAGGATTTAGTGTTCCCAGTGTTCCCCAGATATTGCTCATCATGCCTTCTTCAAGGGAACTCGGCTCAATTATGTAGGCATGGGAATCATATGGGTCTTTTGAAGCCTGAACGGCCTTCCAAATCAAGAGGTTCGTTGGGAAATCATATTGGGGGTTTTCTCCTGTCCCGTCCTTCACTAGTGGCTTTAGAGGTGATATCTAGTTGTGAGGATGCAGGGGGTTCCAGGTCAGAGTCATCTGGTAAGTTCTCAGCTGCCAATCAGGATAGGTTGACTTCGGGTGCTGACAAGGAGTTAGTTAATGTCTCTTAGAGTCCCAGGGGGTCCTTTGGGAAGGAATCTTTCTTTATCTTCACCCATGGTCCCTTCAAAGACTTGCTAGACTATTTCCTGTATTATATTCCAAAACGGGTTTTGTTTGATTTTCAAAACTCCTCCCTGCCTTCATCCATGGTGGAGGAGAGGTTGGTTAAGAAGAGGGAGGATCTAATGGCCGGTCCAGTGGGGCCATTGATACTCTCTTCGGCTCAAGAAGAAGGATTGGGTTTCAGGGGGAAAAGGGTCAAGGAATATGGGGTTCCTTTCTATTTGTCCCCATGCATGAGGTTGAAAGGGAAATCAAGCTTGCCCGAGTTGGCAGGTACTCCAGTTTCATCAGTGACCAGTCCGGGGGTTATAACTCGGGCACAGTCGAGGAATCGTAGGGAGTCTTTCACTTCTATCATCAAGGTGACCAAAACGCCTGGGACCAATGTCTGGTAATGTGTTTCTTAATGTCATCCATCCTCATCTGGAATGCCCGTGGTATGGGGGCTCGGGTGAAGTCCGATTTCATTATTTCATATGTTAATAAAAATGATATCTGTATAGTTTTGGTTGTAGGGAATAAACAGAAGATTGATAAGATCAAATACTTTGCTCGTAAACTTCGCAAGCATGGATCCATGCACGCTGACCCGATTAACAAGCACATATGGATTTTTTAGAATAAGGACTGTTCGGTGGATTTGGTTGAATCGGGAGATCAATTTATCACTTCGATGGTCAAGAGGTGGATGGAGTGTTTTTTTTTCTCGTGTCTGTATGGAAGCTGTAATATCCCAGAACGGAAAAATCTGTGGCATAGCCTCAGGGCCTTGGATCCTATGGACATACCATGGATTGTTGCGGGGCATTTTAATTCTGTTTTGGACTCCCAAGATAAAAAGGGTAGATGTGAATTCCCTCAGAAATATAGCATATACTTTGCCCAATTTCTTATGGATAAAGGCTTACATAATCTAGGCTACACGTGAGACAGCTTCACATTGTGTAATAACCAAGCAGGAAGAAGGAGATACTGGAGTAGGATAGACCAGTGCCTGGCAGACAACAACACGATTTTCATGATTCCAGATGCAAATGTTAAACATGTAGTCTGAGGGTTATCTTACCATTCCCCAATTTTAGTTTCTCTGGCTCCCAGGGAGGAGCGACAAGAATCATTTTTCTTCAATCCCCGGTGGGAGCAAAGGAATAGATATCTCCGGTTTGTCGAGGAGTCTTGGAAGTAACCAGTTCAGGGGCACACATGGGTGGCTATTCATAATAAGCTCAGGCGCTTGAAATAGGGGATGATTACCTAGGACCAGGAGCTTCCTCCTTTTGATCAAGGCTTGGAAACTCTTAGACAGAGTATAGATGGTTTGGAGACTAACGTGGAGGAGGAGTGGGATGGCTTGGATTTTGAGGATATCGTGTCAAAAAAGGAATGTTGTGCTGTGGAACTTCTCAAAAAGGAAAGGTTGGCTGGGGATCTCTCTCGGGTGAGGTGGCTTCATGAAGGGGATCGTAATTCGTCTTACATCCATGAATGTATCAGAGAGGGAAAACACACATCCTTTCCTAATCTGTTGATGGATGGTGGTTATTATTCGAATGATAGGGATACAGTGGGGGGTTTGGTGGCATCCTTCATTAAAGATCTTCTTACTAGCCCTAAACCGGGGATTCTCTTAGGGTATCCTAGTGGCCAGAGTGTTTTGTGGGAGGTTATTCTGAAGCAGGATTCCTTTTCAGATTATCAGGCTCTTGAGGCTATTCTAAAGGAGGAGGAGATTCTTGCGGCCATACATCATCTCAACCCAGACAGCGCCCCCGGGCCTAACAGCTTCTCAGGATCCTTCTACAAGGGGCATGGGGAGTGGTTAAAGATGATATAATTTCCACGGTCCAGGATCATTTTCGAGGTGGAGGTATCCTAAGTGTGGCTAGTGAAACTACATTGGTGCTTATACCCAAGGATAGTAATCCTTTCTTCTTGTCTCATTATAGGCCAGTGAGCTTATGCAACTTTCCATATAATATTTTGGCGACTATCATTAATAAATGGTTGTCCAAGTTTCTTCCTATTTGGATTTTTCAAGAGCAACATGGGTTTGGGAAAGGGAGCTCTATTCAAGGAGCGATAGTGCTTTCTTAGGAGATGATACAGGATATTGAGAAGAAAGCATATGGCTCGAACTTAGAAAGCAAGGTGGATATGAATAAGGCTTATGATTGGCTTGAATGGAGATTCATTAACAGAGTTCTATCATGTATTGTCTTATCGAACAAGGTGGTGGACCATCTTCTCAAGAGTTTTAGCTCCCCATGGCTAGCGGTGGCATTTATGGGAAAAGTTCAGGGCTCTTTAAAATCCACTAGAGGTCTTCGGCAAAGAGATCCTCTATATCCCATCATCTTCATCTTGGCACAAGACTCCCTCAGCAGGATCATTAACAGTGGTTTAATTCAAGGGAGGATATCTCATTTCAAGAGGAGAATGAAGGTCCCCTCGGTTTCTCATCTAATGTTTGCGGATGATAGCATCATTTTCCTTAATGGTGGGAGGGACTCAGTGAAAGGAATCATGAACATCCAGACAAATTATTTCCACTGGAGTGGACAGATCATTATCTCTTCGAAGATAAATTTATTTGTCCCAAAACAAAACACTGACAGTGGGGTGGCCTCTCTATGTAGGCGACTGGACATGAAACGTGGGGAGTTGCCTCTGGAGTACTTTGGCACCCCGATTTCCTCGGGGAGACACCGGGTTCGGGATTTTGACACCATTGTGTGTAAGATATCAAATAGAATATTGAACTGGAAATGAAAATTTCTATCATTTGGAGGCCGGGTAGCTTTGGTTCACAAATTCCTCTCCTCCATTCCCATGAATGCGATGGCTACCTCCAATGTAACTCAAGGTGTGATCAAAGATGTTAACAGGATCCTTTTTAATTTTGTGTGGGATGCCAAGGAAGAGGGTACGTGGAACCGAGTCACTTGGGATAATATGGCACGACCGGTTGGAGAGGGATGTATTAGTTTTAGGAGCCTGCGTAATTCGATCAACTTCATGCATGCAAAGCTGGCTTGGGAAGTTTTGGAGGATCACGCGTTATGGGGGAGTTCTATGTTGACTATTGGTGGGGAGAACAAAGTGGATACTCATGGCTACAAGTCTCTACTATGGGCGAAGATCTACCCCCTGATTCAACGCCTTCTTCTGTATTCCTGATGCATTGTCAGCTTAGGGGATTTACTTTTTTGGCATAAGAACTGGGCTGGTGTAACGTTGGCCTTCCCGGAGTGCCCTGCTTCTATGATCACGATGAAGGAGGAAATTTTGCATCCCATGTTTACAGAGGTGGTGCTAAGTCCGGAGCAATAGGATCTCCCCACGCCCACTGATCTGACTTCAGGTCCGAATCTGTGTATGTTTTCTCTTTCGACCTCGGGAGTTTTTTCTGCCAAGGAGTTTCAAAGGTGGGAACTGGAGAAGACTTCTCATGATGAATGTAATGGAGTGGTATGGTTCCATTTTATACCTGAAAAATATAACTTTCTTCTTTGCCACCTTAGGAGGAATGCGGTGGCCACAGATGAGAATGTCAGGAAACTTGGTTTGAGTTTTCCATCAGCTTGCCATTGTTGCAAGAGCAGGAGGGAGGAGAGTGTGAACCATTTATTCTTTTAAGGGGATTGGGCTTCAGCGGTATGTAGGTTCTTCAGAGGACCTACTTTTAACAAGTCACGATAGTGGGATGTTTTTTCCTTCTTGAGGGAATGGTTTCAGGGATCTAACGGCTGGTGAAGGAGTGCATGGCTAGATCAGGGATTCTGAGTGCAGGGTGTTAGTGTTTGTGGCATGCCAGGAATCGGGCAAGGTTTTATGGTTTAGGGTCTTCGGCAAGATCCATTATTGAAAAGACTAGGTTCTTAATCCTGGAATGGATCTCTATTCACAAGGAATGGTGGGATGCTCCAGCGTTTGGCAGGCTTCAGAAAATGGGTCCTAGGCTTCTTCCTTCTAATGCTGAGGTGCAGGGGAGTTGTGTATCTTGGAATCCACCTGCTTCTGGTTTCAAATTGAACACGGATGGATCTTGTCTTTCTAGTGTCATTAAATGAGGAGGTGTGGTTCGGGACTCCAAAGGGGATGTGAGGATGGCCTTCTCTGCTTGTTTTGGCATGGGCAATCCTCTTATGGCAGAGACCATGGCTATGCTCAAGGGGCTCGTGTTGTGCGTTGAAGAGGGTGTAGTTATCTCCTAGACCGAGATGGATTCCATTATCCTTCACGATTATCATCTGGGTAAGTGCGGTGTTCCTTGGTCTATATCATATCCTTTAAGGAAGTGCAGATCTCTTATTCGGGATTCTATCTATGTTTCCCACTCACGGTGGGAGGGGAAAAAGTGGCTAATCACTTGGCTTCCTTAGCGGTTCAGCCAGCAGGGCATGACTGCCTCATTAACCCTAGTAGTTTGAAATCGGAGACGGTGAACTTAATTAGAAGGGATTCCCTCAGTTTACATTATTTTAGACCTCCTTAATCTGGGGGTTTCATTGTGGTGTTTTTGGCTCTTCCCATAATAAAACATTTATCTTGGATAGATGGAATCATTTCCTGAAAACTATTATTTTATGAAAACTTCACCAGGGGTATGTGTGTCATCCAAGAGCCCCTAAAATCTAAAATGCATGTTCGAAGAATGTGCACCAAATCCTAAATTGTGTGCTCAGACTGGCCATCAGTCTCCGGATGGCATGTTGTACTCAAAAGTACCCTTGTACACAAATACCTATATAGTCCCTTCCATACACGAGATGTAAACTAGGCATCCCTGTCTGAAATGATAGAGTGTGGAACCCCATGAAAACATAAAATCCCTCAGATTTACAACATTCCTCGTTCATCAACACTGATGGTTTCCTTAATCGGTAGAAAATTTTAACCCTTCATGAGCCTGAAGATAAAAACCCAAAATTCATCATTTCATCATTTTGACCTTGGTAAACCCATAATGAAATCAATCATGACATCATTCCACTTCCACTAAATAATGGGTAACTACTATAAAATCCTTGTAGGTCATTCATGCTCCTCTTTCACCTTCTAATAGTTGGAGCATCTCATAAAAAAACTAAATACATCATTCTTCATGCCTATACCCCAATACTAATGATATAGATCATGATACATCTTGGTGAAACCTGGATGAACTTCCCATACTGAGACATGAAAAACTAAAAACAGCTCCCTGCATATGTCTTCTGACAACCATACGAATCCATGAAAATGAAAAACCTCATCCTCACCAGCAGTCCACCCAGGGGTATCGTCGCCTCCTGAAACACTCTCCCGTAAGACTAGACCTATGGAATCTGATAGTTTCCTTATTTTTACTTGATCAGGAAGAGTAGAGGTAACAACTATTAAGGAATGAAATGTTTGTCCCTATCTATCACGAACCTCCAAATGCATCTCAGAGAACATATCCATAGGATTCCACTCACTACTGGCCTCTTGAACTACATGTATCTGAGTCCTCTTGCTCAACGCTTTGGCTACTTCATTGACTTTTCTTGTCATGTAGGAAATCTCAAAGTCAAAAGATAGAAGGTACTCAACCCACCTTCACTATCTCAAGCATTCACCACATAGAGTAAAAATATACTAGAGGATTTTGTGTTCAGTGTATACCACAAAATTCTCTCCCAAAAGATAATGTCTTTAATAGCACAATTCTTTCCCAACTACAGAAAACTCAAGATCAAGCATCGGGTAATTCCTCTCATCTGGGATGAACTGTAGAGACCTATACACAACAAATCATCCACCCTACAAAAGAAATATTCCCATCTTGATACTAGATGAGTTGCAGTAAAAAGTGTAATTATTTCCCGACTCTGGAAAAATTAGTATTGGTGTTGAAGTCAACCACCCCTTCAGCTCATGAACAACTGAATCGCAAGAATCTATCAACAAGTACTTCTCACAATTTTTATTTTGGCCCATAAGTGTCACTACTAAGTGTTAACATTCCCGAATAAAGTGCCTTTAGTAACCAACCAAAACCATAAAACATTGAACCTCAAATATATTCTTTGAATAATTCTAGGAAACAACAGCTCTCACTTTGTCTGGGTCTACTGATACTCCTGTCTATGGGATGACATGACCCATGAAGTGAATCTGGTCCATATAAAAGTGGAATTTGGAGATCTTATCATAGAACTTATGCCCTCTTAGTGTGCTCAATATGATCTCAATATGGATGGAATGGTCGAGTAGAGTGTGAGATCACACTATGATATCATCAACAAAGACTACCAAAATAGAATCCAAGTAATGATGTAAAACATGGTTCATCTATGCTAAGAAAACTACCTACATGTTCATGAGACTGAATGGCTTAACTAAATACTCCTAAAGGCCACACCTTCTCCGAAAGGCTACATGATGAATATCTTATGGTACAATGAACAATAGATGATAATCATATCTCAATTCAATCGTTTAGAACACTTGGGCTCCTCGAAGCTTCTCAAAGAGATCATCAATCCTTGGTAAGGGACATTGTTTCTTGAGTGTCAATGGGTTTTTCTTAAAGTAATACACACAATGTCTGAGGGTATCATCATAATTCTCCACAAAAAGGATAGGAGAACCCCAAGGAGATATACTGGGTGGAATGAAATCATGGTCGCTCAACTCCTCTAACTGCTCTGTGACTACCTATAACTCTTGTGTAACCATCCTATAAGGATTAATAAACAATCATTCCACTCTTGGAAAAATCTCAATAGAGAAATATGCATGTCTTTCTAGTGGTAAAACTAAAACGTTGAATGAGAAGATACCCTTGAAATGATCCACCACCGGAGGTAAGTCCATCTGTGAAGTTCCCTAGTCATCTAGATATGGACTAGAAATTTAGGTTGTAATTACTCCCAACCCTGGATTCTCTGGTCCATTGGTTCTCACCTTGACATTCCATTCACCCTTGTGTAGAATCAATCCACCCTCTAGTGACATGAAACTCACCTTACAGTGATTGCATCTAGTATAGTCTTGAAAAGAGACTAACCATTCCATTCCAAGAATGAAATCAAAGACAGTTTTCTCTAGGAAATAGCAGTTTCAAAAGAAATGAATCCCCGCAACCTTAATAAGTAACTCCATGCATTGATATACACTTTCCATCCTTATCCATTATTTATTGTCTACAGTCATAACATTATAGGATGTAAAGATATAGATCACAAGGCTCTCCATAATGGAAAGTGATATGAAACTATATGAAGCCCATGTATCAAAAATATAAGAATCTAAAACTGAGGAAAAAGGAATCGTACCTATAACTATAGATGGTCTAGTATCCTGCTCTTATTGGGTATGTTGCATCAAAAAATTCAGACATATACCATTAACCTAAGTCCTTACTTGGATACCCAGAGCTGATCCACACTGATGTAGCTGAAAACCTGTCATCTGGCTACCACAACCATCACTACATCCTCGGCCTAAACGACCTGATGAACTTCAGTTCCATGACTAATGAGAAACTGATGGTACTTCTTCTGAAAATGGAGTCCAAACAGAGCCCCTCTCACTCACTTCAAGTGAGAACATCTAGAAAAAATGCTGAATATGGTAAATCCTTCTGCAAGATCGGCACTCGATTGGATCCTTTGGGTATTGAGGTATTATATGCCCACTCTTCCCACACTAGTAGCATACCACATAGATACCTCATGAAACATCATGTGATAATTCCCTATGGAGCTTCCTCCTATCTATCGAAGGAGGAACATCCATAGATACTAAACCACACTGGCTCGTAGCTCGAAACTCACTCAGTATGTGCTCGGTAATCAATGCCTGGTTTACTATTGAAGTCAATGAATTTTTACAGAAAACATTAAGCTGTGATCAGATGTCATACCTGGGATCATCGTAAAAATGCCTATCCAAAGATAACTCATCACCTCTAAAAATATGTTTGAAGGGATAAAGATCATTAATGTGAGAAGAATAATCCATCACTGAAAGGGCTCCCTATTTCAAGTGCATAAACTCCCAGGATCAATCGTCCCCCAACGTCTTGGGGTATATTTAATCAACAATTGTACTTTGAAACTCTTCCTAAGCCATATCCTGATAGTGTACCACCTATAAGATAACACCCGGTCATCTCTTGGTGGAATCACATAGCATGTACATTTCGATATTCACCCTCCTCTCTAAAGGCATCTCTAGACACTTGAAGATAGAAATAATGACCTCCAACCATGAATTTATTGCCTATGGTCTAGCAGCCCGAGAAAAGGTGGGAGGATGCTGATACTAGAACACTCTTGTTAACTCTTCCATAGTTGGCTTAGGATATAGTGCTCTCTGAAAATTATTCATCATCCTAAAGAATATTTCACAGAGTTACTCATCATCACATATGTATAGTATAACAGTTGGTGCCAAAACGGGCTGGATGGGAGGATCTTATAGTAATCCCATATCTTCTATTTCCATTATTTTCTCATGGCCATGTACCTATCATACTACAAGAGGAATTCTTGGATGTATAAATCAATAGGGTCAAGTGCACACCACAAATCAATATTATCAAGGACTGCAACTTAGAAGTGCAAGAACCGAACCAGGGAAGCAAAGCATTCATGTTTTACAAAATAGGGTTACAAGGTGTGTATAACTACTCCAGGATGTGTTCCATTAAGCCACTAATATTGGATTCTACGTCTGATAATAATGGTCATGTAACACCACTACATAAGGAGTGATCCTCCTTAGACATGGCGTGTACTTTAACATTCCCTCTTGACTAACTTCTTCTACACATTTAGAACTACAAGGTTATCTCATGGTGTAACACTACACAACATGTTTACCCAAGACATGTCATGTACCAGTTAAGTTCCATCCACATGTGTCATTAGTCACAAGGTAGGATACATGGTTGATTACTTCATGATGCTCATAAATGACACATGGTGTGTACAAACTATGTTTTCATCCACTTGTTTTGTTAGACACACAACCGGTTACACGGTTCATTACAACATGACCTATAGAATCTAGATACAAAATTTTCTGCAAAAATATTAAAATCATCATGTCTCTAATAACATCATTTTTCATATGGTCAATGACTACATGACATGTACATATGGTACACGACTTGTAATTATGAAGATCCAATTATTCTAGAATAGAAGAACACATGGCATGTGTTCATAAATTCACACATTTTGTTGTCTTGGTTTCTAGAACGTAAATCTCTATAACTTCTTCAAAACACCTAAAAACTTAAAATATTTCCATGGAATGAAACATTTTGACTTGTGAGAGCCTATAATCCCTGTGAATCAATGTTCTAAATCATTATTCATGTCATATCATATCATTTTTCAATTAATGATAAAAAATGATCCCCCAAATAATGATCCATGAGGGCCCATAACACCTCATGGACCAAAGAATGGAATCCATCCAAATGAAAATTTACATATACCAATACCCTATAAAAATAAAAGGTATTATATCATCACATCTATCAAAATAGCATGTATATCTATCAAAACATCTATCACAACAACATGCAATCAGTAATGAAACCAATAATGGCTTTACAAAAATGCGCGACATGTGATCTCTAGAAAGTGCCTACATAATGCATGAGATGGAATACCGTCATCTCACCAGGATGCAAAAAATTGAACCACAATGAAATAAATAATAACAACAAAAAATAAGTGAATCACCCAATGGTGAAATAAAATCAACTGTTACAATTAGAAAACCGGAATAATTGAAATATTCGAGGTACTGTTGCTCTTCCCTTTACATGAATTAGCTGCTCCCAGGAACAACTTATTACCAACTATATATTCATTATTATCTTAGTATATGGGGTCTAAATAGTAAGAAACTGTAGAAAAGAACTCGTCTGATACCACTTTGTAACGTCACTAATATAGATACCGCCTATAGTTTTCCCGAACCCGATTGATAACATAACCTTAAGATAATTTCTCAAAATAACAGAACTGTTTGTCTAGAAATGTGGTCCAGTGTTTTGTAATGGGAAAAATATTCCCTTATTGGAAGAGTATACATAGTGGAAGGGAAATATTAAACAATAGTGAAAATTGTGATACCATACAATAGAAGTAAATAGCAAAATACTGATAGTAATAAAACAACCGGATCATATATAAATAATGTATGTCACATGTGTCTAGGAAAATAGCCAACCAAGTCACAATGATGTAAATAAAATACTGAAAACAAAGTACATAAAATAATTAAACACCAATAGTATCGTAAAGCTCTAGCTTTCTCCCATGCTCTCGGGCTCCAACAGTAATCAAATGCTTGGTGAAGAAGGGCATTTTCCATTATCTATACCTGCAACTATATATTATGTTTCAGACCAAAAAGATGACACAAAAAGAATGTGAGAGGAATCCTAGTAGGAAAAGACCAAAATATTTAGGCCTAACTATCAGTGAATATGTATTCCATGCAATATGTATAAATGTAGAAATAAACTAGGAAGTACTCAAAAGTAAACAGTCCTACAGTTTTAAATTAAATTCATTTACATTTATTATTCATCCTTTGAATCATGTAAACCACGAGATCAAGTATATTCTATTTCTACCCTATGTTCATAAAAAATAGATGTCTCAGAAGACCATCTATTAATTAAGTGATATTGAGTCCAAGCTTATGCTTTGGCTTCGCAGACTCATCACAATAATTCAATTATTCCATCATGATCCTTTGTGAAAGCTATCACAGTCAAATCCCCATGGTCAAACAAAACAAAATTTCATCTAATAATAACCCTCTAGGTATCTCTTAGGGTCTAAGACCTTAGTTAAAATATAGTACCAACCATTTAAAATGACCACCTGGGCATCTCACACTGTCAATACCCCTTGGTCAATATAGAAACAATCAATTATAGACGACCACATGGGTAACTCTCATGGTTTAAACCCCTAGGTCGATGACCACCTTGCAGCTGTCACAGTCAATATCTCATTGTTAAAATTAACATAAAAACATAAATAACTGATCATAACTTGGGAAACTATCACAGTCAAATTCTGCTTTGTCAAACATCAACAATTGATATGAAACGTATTTCATATAATCAACTAAACTACATCCTAATAAAACAGAACATGTAAAACAATGTACATAACCTTACGCATAAGCAACAACCCCATTTCAATCTACAAAACCATAATCGGAAATATATAGGATCTAATTCCAAACACACAATACCGAAAATGTGGGAATACGACACCTTTATCATATATAATCCAAATACAATCAACAAAATGAAAAAAATACCTACCTCGATGTCCCACATTAGATAATCTTGAGTGATGACCATTTAATCAGCCTATAACAACATATATCTAAAAAAGGTGAAACAATTTCAACCATTAATAACTCACATGTGAGAAATAATCAGGAACAAGGGCTCTAGTGTAATTGAGAACTCACTGGTGGGATTTCAACACACCCAACATTGTCTCAATTAGAGGTTGTATGAATAATCGGGAGGTGTTTGGAATTATTTGGTGTTCCATCACTCACATGTAAGAACTGAGGGGAGAATATGGTGTTTTAGAAGATGAGACGCGTCCCCGCTCTGATTTAACAAATAAAAAGAAAAGTACACAACTTTTTCATTAAATTTACATGCCATTTAATATAAGGCCCCGACCTTAAACCTTACTTAATCTTGAGATATTTCATGAATACACCTTGAGGATCTTTTCAGGTTTAGTGTTTTAGAGAATTAGATCATAACACATGTATTACATTCCACATTTAAGAAAAGTGGTTACATAAAAGATAGTATTCATTTTTCCCATCAACGGAAACATATTTGAAATAAAACATGGATTCTTTCTTGGCACTTCCTTGACACTATCGTCAAATCATGTAAATTTCCCTTGTCCTGTGAAAAACATTTCAAGAAAAAACTTGGGATGAGTATAAAAAGCTCAGTAAGGGTTATAAAAATATGGAAAGGAAACATGAGTTCATATATACATAAGAATGAAACAATACTTTACCCATAAAACATAGTCACTTTAACATACCTCATTAAATCACTAATAAATCATAGAAATCATAAGACATAAAGGTAACTTGAGGCATTCATAACATTCTTACGTAGGGAGTAACCCTCTTGGTTACGTTTGGAATACCCATCACAGTATATTCCCTAAATCCCTTTGGAGAAACCTTAACGTTTCACTCCTTCGTGTTACCTAATGCATTGGAGAGCTATATCGGGCTCACCCGCCCTTAGTTTATCACGGAACCACCCGACTTCATAATAATTCCCAAGAACCTCAACATAATCGTATCACATAAAACATGCATAAAGGAAACATAACATTTCCACCTTTCAATCACAAGATATCAATACAACACATTGATATAAATATATAATGAAAACCATTTTCAATACCAAAATAAAAGAAAAGTAAAACATGGTATTTATTTTTCATTAAAAAAAATATGGCTTGTAGAGGAAGCCGAAACTCAAATAATGGTCACGGTGGCGAAGAGGTCGTTGTTGCCGCATATGTACGACAAAAACATTCCCTTTTGTCGTTTAGTAAATGCTTCGTATAAAAAAGCTTCCTTTTGAATAAACGTAAAAGTCAAAGGAGTTTATACACCGTATAAAAGAAGGTTGTGTATAAAACAAAATATTCCTCAATGAAAGGAGATTGAGAAGAAGTCCCATACCTCGGGTCCGACTTGACTCAGTCGTTCTATAATCTCCTGAATAATAAACTTGAGTTAATTTCTACTTGTTTAAGAACCTTTTTCAAGTTCATTATTCCTTTTATATCACTTATTTCCATGTCATGAACACTATGTAATTATTTAAGTTAATAACGGTCATTTTAACAATCATTGGTACTTGAGTAAAAAATAAACCCTTTATAATTACAAGTTGTTCATGTATACATTATATCCAGAATGTTATTCATGATGTAGATATCTTATATATCATATATATCCAGTACATGCATGCATTTATAATATTACATAACATTTAGAGGTAAGAAATGAAATGCACCGTTCATGGAGATGGTATGCCGTACGTACGCATGAACGATGCTTCCATTTCTATTTCATATTTTATGAAATGGAATCATAATGATATAAAGGTATATTATAATTCCAGTGCAATATCATATATAATATCATAACTCCATCCTTTATACGTTCCACATATGGTATTAACGAATCAAATCACTTTGAGGGGGTGGTAGTCCGCACATCCTTAAATGAAGATATAACATTTACCCATAATGGAAACCATAAAGGTATGTCCAAAATGAAAAATACAGAAGCTTAAAGAAATCATAAACATATTATAAATCATATATAAATATAGTGTCATCTTAATGGCCACCTTTTAAGGTGTTAAAATAATGTTGAACAATCATCATTTCGGGAGGCAGAAATTCGCCATCCACGGAAACAGTATGTTCTTTAACCATTAGATGTAGGTGTGTGTAAGTGTAGCTTGAATAATTCTTATAAAAAAATCATAGTATATGGAAGATACTGGTGTTGTTACAAAATAAATGAATAAAAAGAGTTTATGGGGTTGGAGAAGCAAAATAAAACAAAAGAACACAAGTGAAGACATTACCTTAAAATCGGGTAACTCCATTTGGTTTTATCTCAAAGGCTTCCTTGGGAAGACTTCTGCCCAAAGTGAGGCTTAAAGGAGTAATAGAGGAAAGTGGAGAGACAAAATGGGTAGGGGGTGGCCGAGCCAAAGGCTTTGGAAGTGTGGGTAAGGAGGTAGAGGTGGCAGACTTTTATAAGAGGAGAGGAGGGGCACTCTTGGAAAGTAAATAAATATTACTTTATTTTAAAATGAGTTTCGGATTTAAAAGGTCCCACATTGAAATAATTCGAGTATAAGGTGATAAGGGTTCGAAATACACCCATACAATAGGGTTTGGACATGTGTAGATCATATATTTTACATTATCTTTTCATTTTATTTAAATCCTTTATTAATGTGGTAGTCGCTGCATCATCATGATGTCATAAATAATTTAATTTATTTAATGTCTAAAAATTATACAAAATATATCATGATTTAGGAAATCTTTTTATCTTTATAATGAATATTTATAGTAAAAAATATGACTTTTATAACTCCATTTAAAAATTGTTTTAGTAAAACAACTCATGTTTGTGGCATTTTAATTTTAACATTAAATAAAAAGATATTAATGTCATTTTCCTACCAAAGTGGCTCCATGGGGTCCCCAAGTTGACCCATGGATTGTCTTGGTCGGCCATGACACATCCAATATGGGTAGGACATGTTTCTAGGTATTTTCATTTTATTATAACATTATTTTTACCTTAAATTACACTAATTACCTCTAATCGCGATTAAAAACATTAAAGTTACTATTCATAAAAAAATTATTTTAATCTCATTGAACCAAATTTAACTTCTTGATGACAACCATGTATGTCGTATTTTTTGAAAATCAAATCACAGAAGTGGAAAAGTTTCATTTAAACGAAAAATCAGTTTCTTTAACTACCACTAAGTGGTTGCACTATTCATCAAAAATTGAAGTTCTTCAGAAAAATACCAAAACTTCACCCTAATCAATATTTGATATTCTGAATTAAAATATGATTTCTATTTTACAAAATTCAAATCATATAAGTTACATTTACTAATTTAATAATTAATTCCCGTTGTCATGACAAATAGCGTGTTTTTATGAAACAATAATTATCAAAAGATTGACACCAGTTTAAGTCCAGTTTCATAGTGAAATTGATTCCAATGATGACCATTTGATTAAATGGTAAAAATATATTCTACTTTCACTTAAAAACCAATTCAAAAGATAATCTAATCATATAAAAAAATTAGATTAAAAAGAGGATTTGAATTAAAATATAACATTTTTCACTATTCATTAAAAAATGAACTTTATCGGAAAAATACCAAAAATTCACACAAAGTAAATTTTGATGTCCCAATAATAAAGAATAAGTTTATTTTGACAAACATAGCTTATAAAATTGTCAAAAGATAGATTTAAAAATGGGTTTGCATCAAAAGGCAGTAAAACAATCTTTTAAAAATATTAGTGTATTCCATGCTTAAGATTGGATTTATTCTCATTTTAAGCCTCTAAAACACTATCTAATTCACTAATAGACATAGATAAAAATATCTATTATTCATTACTTACTTGGGATGTTACATCCTTCCCCCCTTTAGAAAATTGCGTCCCCGCAATTTATTTACTTATCGAATAAATGGGGGTACTTATCCCTCATTGCATTTTCAGATTCCCATGTTGCCTCTTCCATCATGTGGTTTTTCCACAAAACCATTACCTGATTAATCACCTTATTCCGTAACACTTTCTCCCTATGGTCAAGAATCTGGACCAGCTGTTCCTCATAAGATAGGTTCTCTTCCAGCTGAACTACCTCTGGACTCAAAACATGAGATGGATCTGGCATGTACTTTCTCAGCATCGAAACATGAAAAAAATTGTGTACCTAAGATAAACTTGGAGGTAAAGCCACTCAGTATGCAACTGATCCAACTCTCTCCAGAATTTCATATGGTCTAATGAACCTTGGACTCAACTTTCCTTTCTTACCAAATCACATCACACTTTTCCATGGTGAGACTTTGAGAAAAACATGATCACCAACATCAAAAGATAAATTCTTCCTCCTATTGTCCGCATAACTCTTCTGCCTGCTATGAGCTGTTCTCATGTGTTTCTGTATCAGCTAAACTTTATCTGCCAACAATTCTACCAATTCTGGTCCCATCAGCTTTCTTTCACCTACTTTATCCCAAAAATCTGGAGTTCGGCACCACTTCCCATATAACGCCTCAAATGGTGCCTTCTGTATACTGGAATGAAAACTGTTATTATATGAAAATTCAACCAAATAAAGATGTTGGTCCCAACTTCCTTGATAATCCATAGAGCAAGAACGTAGCATATCCTCCAATGTCTGAATTTTTCATTCTGACTTCCCATCTGATTGAGGATGAAAAGCTGTACTAAAATTTAATTCAGTACCCAAAGACTTCTGAAGGCCTTTCCAAAAGTTAGAAGTGATCCTGGGATCACGGTCAGATACAATGGAGAGGGGAAATCCATGTAACCTGACTATTTCTTTAAGATACAAATGGGAAAGTTGATCTAGGGAAAAAGTATCTCGTATAGAAAGGAAATAAGCAGATTTAGTCAAGCGATCAACAATAACCCGGATTGCATTATTACCTCGAGGGGTATTCGACAATCCCACAACGAAGTCCATGTATATATTCTCTCATTTCCACTCTGGCACTGGTAAAGGCTGAAGCATCCCTTTCGGTAACTTCCGCTCTGCTTTAACCTATTGACATGTCAAACACTTTACAGTAAAATCAGCAATATCTCTTTTCATTCCATCCCACCAGTAATACTCCCGCATATCTCTGTACATCTTAGTACTTCTAGGATGAACTGAAAATGGAGAACTATGAGCTTCACATAACAACTCTCCCTTACACTGTGAATCACAAGGCACACACAATCTCTTCCCAAATCTCAAAACGCAATAAGTAGCAATGTTGAATTCATGCAACTTACCTTTCTGAAGCAGCTCTACCTTTTTTTTCAACTCACTGTCTTGCTTCTGTGCTTTCTTGATTCTGTCTGATAGAGAAGATTTCACTGATACCTGAAACAAAATAGAAGAACATCATGCACCAACAAACTTCTATTCCAAAGTTCATCAAATCCTTAACCAAAGGATCACGTTCCAAACACAACATTGCTAATTAATCATTACTTTTTCGACTCAAAGCATCATCCACTTTATTTGCTTTTCCCGGATGGTAATGAATTGTACAATCATAGTCCTTGATTAATTATATCCATCTCATCTATCTCATGTTCAATTCTTTCTGAGTGAATATATACTTTAATCTTTTGTGATCGGTATATATTTCACACTTTAATCCATACAAATGATGCCTCCAAATTTTTTAAGCAAAAACAACAACAGCTAATTCCAAATCATGTGTAGGATAATTTACCTCGTGAGTTTTCAACTATCGTGAAGCATCAGCTATTACCTGATCATTCTGAATTAAGATGCAACCAAGTCTTTTTAATGAAGTATCAGTGTAGATAACAAACTCCCTTTTCCTGGAAGGTAGTACCGAAACTGGGGCATTCATCAATCTTCTTTTGAATTCCTGAAAACAATCATCACATTCTTTTGACCAGATAAACTTAACACCCTTCCGAGTTAGCTTAGTCATTGTCCTAGATAACCGTGAAAAATTTCTAACAAACCATCAGTAATATCCTAACAAACCAAGGAAACTAAGAATCTCTGTTACATTTGTGGGTCTTGTCCATTCTTCAACAACCTTTGTTTTTGAAGGATCAACGGTTATGCCATCTTTAGAAACAATGTGACCAAGGAACGATATTTGTTGCAACCAAAACTCACACTTTCTGAATTTCCCATAAAATTTCTTTTCTTTTAAGGTTTGAAAAATAACCCTTAAATGTCTTTCATGATACTCTTTACTTTTAGAAAACACCAAAATATCATCAATGAAAACCACCAAAAACTTATCCAAGAACTCATGGAAAATTCTATTCATTAAGTCCATGAATACAGCAGGTGAATTGGTTAGCCCAAAAGGCATTACTACAAATTCATAATGGCCATATCTTGTACGAAACGCAGTCTTCGGGACATCTGCTTCCTTTACCTTCAGCTGATGGTACCCCGATCTAAGGTCAATCTTTGAAAAAAACTGATCTCCCTAGAGCTGATCAAACAAATCATCAATATGAGGAAAAGGATATTCACTCTAAACAGTGATGTTATTCAAGGCTCTATAATCAATGAAAAGTCTCATAGAACCATATTTATTTTTAACAAATAAAACACGAGCACCCCATGGTGATGTGCTAGGTCGAATGAAACATTTCTCTAATAAATCTTTCAATTTCTCCTTCAACTCTAAAAGTTCAATTTGAGCCATTCGATAAGGGGGTTTTGAAATTGGCTTAGCATCAGGAACTAAGTCAACAGTAAATTCAACTTCCCAATCTAGTATTATTCCAGGGAACTCATCCGGAAAAACATCAGGATACTCATTTACCACTGGTACATCATTAATCTGATCAATTCCCTTGTTTTCAACAATATGTGAAAGGTCACATTCATTTCTATCTTTTACAAGTTTCTCGGCCTCTTGATAAGTTATCAACAGTAAGGGTTCATTCTTGAACACAAACTGAAAGCCTTTCTAATAAGAAACTTCTTTAGCTCTACAGTCAATCGTAGCATGGTAAATAGAGAGCCAATCTATACCCTGGATAACATCAAACTCTACTAATGGTAGAACAATAAGGTTTTCAAGTAGGTTCTTTCCACAGTTAAGGATAGGAATATTCTTATAAATTATTTTTGCCTCAACATTTCCCCCCCAGGTGTTTTTACCACCAGTTCAGGAGTCATTTCTTGAGATGGTATTTCCAGTTTACTAGAAAAGTTTTTAGAGATGAAATAATGTGTAGACCCCGAATCAAACAACAAACTGGCATAATCTAAAAAAACAAACAAATTACCTGATACAACTTCATTTGATGGCCCGACATCTGCTGAAGTATTTGCAAAGGATTTCACCACCTCTTTCTAATTATAGTCTAACTGCTTCCCATCACTCATGATCTTTGTCAGACACTCATTTTGATAGTGACCCATCTCATTGCACTTAAAACATTTCACTAACTGGTAATCAAATTTGGTCTTACCATCACATTGATCTTTTTCATTGCAATCACGAGCCTTATGTCCCATCTTACCACATCAGTAGCACTTTCCAGAATTCATAAGACATTCCCCAGCATGCCTTTTACCACATTTATCACAAACTGGAAACTTAGTTTTCTTACCATCAGACTTTTTTGAAGAATTCTTTTCTTTCTCCTGCCACCCCGGTCTCTTCTTCTATTGGTTGTTATATAACACTTGATCATCGGAAAACTCCATTTACACCTTATCAGCACATAGAACAAGCTTTTCATAACTTTTAAACTCACGAGAAGTTAATGCCCTTCGATATTTTGGCTTTAACCCTGAGTAAAAACGATTGATTTTACTATCAAGGTCTCGGATAAAATTTGGAGCATACCTTGCCAATCGAGTGAACCTTTCTTCATAGGCAGCCACTGAGTCTTCATCTTGCCTCAATTCCAGGAATTTTTTTTCCATCCTAAGTCGAATAGCCTTAGGAAAATACTTCTCAAGAAACATACCATTGAATTCATCCCAGTCAAGAGGATCAATCTCATCAGCGTCCCTGATATTTTTAACCATCGACCACCACTGATCTGCCTCACCCTCCAAATGGTAAATAGCAAGACTAACCTTTTGATTGTCTGAAAACCCCATGACATCGAAAATATTCTCCATTTCTTTAATCCACCCTTCAGCTTGCACAGGGTCAGATGATTATCTGAATGATGGGGGATGTTTCCTCATGAAATGTTCCACCACTGACATGTTCCTCTGTGGTTGATCTGGATGATCTCGTGCATGGACACCACCACCATTTATCGCTTGAGTCAACTGTGCCATTACTGCAAAAAACTATTCAGTTCCAATTCCAACCATCTCAGGATGCTGATTTGGAAGGTTATTTCCTTCTGTATGCCTTCCTAGCACTGCTTCCCTATTTCCTCTACAGAAAACCATTATGAACAAACATGACTTAGATGAAGCAACATGGTAATCTTCAAATGCTATATCATTTCAAAAAAAATATTTTTAGATAATTATTTAATAGAATTCTAACTCCTAAAGTTATCTAATCCAACCTCTGAAACCAAATATAAGTCCCCATCCTTAATCCTTACTTAATCCTGAGATATTTCAAGAATACACCTTGATGATCTTTTTAGGTTTAGAGTTTTAGAGAATTAGATCATAAAACATGTATTAAATTCCACATTTAAGCAAAGTGGTTACATAAAAGATAGTATTCATTTTTCCCATAAACGGAAACATATTAAAAATAAAGCATGGATTCTTTCTTGACACTTCCTTGACACTATCATCATATCATGTACATTTCACTTGTCCTGTGAAAAACATTTGAAAAAAAAACTTGGGATGAGCATAAAAAGCTCAGTAAGGGTTATAAAAATATGGAAAGGAAACATGAGTTCATATGTACATAAGAATGAAATCATACTTTACCCATAAAACATATTCACTTTAACATACCTCATCAAATCATGAATAAATCATAGAAACCATAAGACATAAAGGTAACTTGAGGCATTCATAACATTCTTACGTAGGGAGTAACCCTATTGGTTATGTTTGGAATACCCATCACAGTATATTCCCTAAATCTCTTTGGAGAAACCTTAACGTTTCACTCCTTCGCATTACCCAATGCATTGGAGAGCTATATTGGGCTCACCTGCCCTTAGTTTATCACGGAACCACCCATCTTCATAATAATTCCCAAGAACCTCAATATAATCGTATCACATAAAACATGCATAAAGGAAACATAACATTTCCACCTTTCAATCACAAGATATCAATACAACACATTGATATAAAAACATTATGAAAACCATTTTCAATACCAAAATAAATGAAAAGTAAAACCTGGTATTTCTTTTTTTTGAAAACAAAATATGGCCTATAGAGGAAGCCGAAACTCAAATAATGGTCACGGCGGCGGAGAAGTCGTTGTCGCCGCATACGTATGAAAAAAATAATCTCTTTTGTTGTTTAGTAAATTATTCATATAAAAAAGATTCCTTTTGAATAAATGTAAAGTTCAAAGGGGTTTATACACCATATAAAAGAATGTTGTGTATAAAACAAAATATGCCTCAATGAAAGGAGATTGAGACGAAGTCCCATACCTCGGGTCCGACTTGACTCGGTCGTTCTTTAATCACCTGAATATTGAACTTGAGTTAATTTTTACTTGTTTAAGAACCTTTTTCAAGTTCATTATTCCTTTTATATCACTTATTTCCATGTCATGAACACTATGTAATTATTTAAGTTATTAACTATCATTTTACCGATCATTGGTACTTGAGTAAAAAATAAACCCTTTATGATTAAATTTTTTACATGTATCTATTATATCCAGAATGGTATTCATGATGTAGATATCATATATATCATATATATCCAGTACATGCATGCATTTATACTATTACATAACATTTAGAGGTAAGAAATGAAATGCACCATTCATGGAGACGGTAAGCCGTACGTATGCATGAACGCTGCTTCCATTTCTATTTCGTATTTTATGAAATGGAATCATAATGATATAACGGTATATTATACTTCCAATTTAATATCATATATAATATCATAACTCCATCCTTTATACGTCCCACATACGGTATTAACGAATCAAATCACTTTGAGGGGGCGGTAGTCCGCACTTCCTTAAATGATGATATCACGTTTACCCATAATGGAAACCATAAAAGAATGCCCAAAATGAAAAATACAGAATCTTAAGGAAATCATAATCATATTATACATCATATATAAATATAGAGTCATATTAATGTCCACCTTTGAAGGTGTTAAAAGAATGTTGAACAATCATCGTTTCGGGAGGCAGAAATTCGCCATCCACAGAAACAGTATGTTCTTTAACCATTAGATGTAGGTGTGTGTAAGTGTAGCTTGAATCCTTATTATAACAACATCCTAGTATATAGAATATACTGGTTTTGTAACAAAATAAATTAATAAAAAGAGTTTAGGGGGTTTGAGAAGCAAAATAAAACAAAAGAACACAAGTAAAGACACTACCTTAAAATCGGGTAACTCCCTTTGGTTTGAGCTCAAAGACTTCCTTGGGAAGACTTCTGCCCAAAGTGAGGCTTCAAGGAGTAAGAGAGGAAAGTGGAGAGACAAAATGGGCACAGTTTGGCCGAGCCAAAGGCTTTGGAAGTGTGGGAAAGGAGGTAGAGGAGGGGCCTTTTATAAGAGGAGAGGAGGGGCACTCTTGGAAAGTAAAGAAATGTTACTTTATTTTAAAATGAGTTTCGGATTTGAAAGGTCCCACATTGAAATTATTCAAGTATAAGGTGATAAGGGTTCTAAATCCACCCTTACAATAGGTTTTGGACAAGTGTAGGTCATAGATTTTACATTATCATTTCATTTTATTTAAATCCTTTATTAATGAGGTAATCGCTGCATCATAATGACGTCATAAATAATTTAATTTATTTAATGCCCAAAAATTATAAAAAAATATCATGATTTAGGAAATATATTTAGCTTTCTAATGAATATTTATAGTCAAAACTCTGTCTTGTATAACCCCATTTAAAAATTGTTTTAGCAAAACAACTCATGTTTCTGTCATTTTAATTTTAACATTAAATAAAAAGATATTAATGTCATTTTCCTACCAAAGTGGCTCCATGGGGTCCCCAAGTTGACCCATGGATTGTCTTGGTCGGCCATGACACATCCAATAAGGTTAGGACATGTGTCAAGGTATTTTAATTTTATTATAACATTATTTTTACCTTAAATTACACTAATTACCTCTAATTGCGATTAAGAACTTAAAAGTTACTATTCACCAAAAAATTATTTTAATATCATTGAACCACATTTTACTTCTTAATGACAACCATGTATGTCTGATTTTTGAAAATAAAATCACAAAAGTGGCAAAGTTTCATTTAAACGAAAAATCACTTTCTTTAACTACCACTTAGTGGTTTCACTATTCATCAAAAATTGAAGTTTTTCAGAAAAATACCAAAACTTCACCCTAAGCTATATTTGATATTCTGAATTCAAAAATGATGTCTATTTTAAAAAATTCAAATCATATTAGTTACAATAATTAATTTAATAATTAATTCCCACTGTCATGACAAATAACATGTTTTTATGAAATAATAAGTATCAAAAGATTGACACCGGTTTAAGTCCAATTTAAAAGTGAAATTAATTTAAATGACCACCATTGGATTAAATGGTAAAAATATATTCTAATTTCACTTCAAGACCAATTCAAATGATAATCTAATCATATAAATAAATTAGATTAAAAAGCGGTTTTGAATTAAAATACAACATTTTTCACTATTCATTAAAAATGAACTTTATCAGAAAAATACCAAAAATTCACAAAAAGTAAATTTTGATGTCCCAATCATAAAGAATAAGTTTATTTTAACAAACATAGATTATAAAATTGTCAAAAGATATATTTAAAAATGGTTTCTCATCAAAAGGCAGTAAAACATTCTTTTAAAAATATTAGTGTATTCCATGCTTAAGATTGGATTTATTCTCATTTTAAGCCTCTAAAACACTATCTAATTCACTAATAGACATAGATATAAATATCTATTATTCATTAATTACTTGGTATGTTACATGTAATAACCTCAATTGGACCTTTCTTTAGGTGGGTTTCTATGTCACCACACAACCATTTAATTGTCCATTACACATCTTGTATGGGGTGCCCTTGTACACGGTGTGTACTCATAGGTACATGGAATGTACTTAGAAAATTCTCATTCCTTCCTTTTTCCAAAAAAACAACCCGATATAAAGATCCATACCTTAAATGAAGACCTAGGTTCTTACAAGGACCCCCAAATGAAGCACTCAATAAGTATTTTTTGTCTAAAATTAAAAATGATCTAAATATATCTAGAATGAGTTCAAAATAAAAATATAAATAGTTATTAGTAAAAGTTGGCGTTTTGATGTATTATCCTTCCAGACATTAAATTTTGGTCTAAATTTTCAATCACTGGAAGATATATAATTCTCTTAGCATGGGGGAGAAAAATATAAAATGAATAGAAATAATTCTGAGCAAAAGAAAAGTATTTAAATTAAGGGAAATATGTTAACCAATAAATAATTTGAATCCATAGAGAAATCATATATAAATTTCAATACGAGTGGTAAAAATGATGAATTTTTTTAGTATAAATATTCCTATAATATATCAAAATGGGTTAATTGAATAAGACTACCAAAAATGAATAAACAAATGAAAAATTTATAGGATTTTATTTTTGGATGTAAGAAAGTAATGAAAAGTGGTAAAAAAATTCACCAAAGAGGAATATTTAGAGAGATTATATAACAAGTAATACATACTTATACAATTTGCATAAATACTATACCATGGATTATTGAAAACTATCCATGAATTTATAATTAAGAGGATCCAAGTTAAAATAATAAATATTATCAAACTAAAAAAGAAAAAAGTTTAGTTTGGTGGAAGGAATCCAAGATGAAGAATTAAATAATTTAAAAAAAATGGTAACTTAAGGGACGTTGAGGAGATATTTGGAAAGTAAAAACAAACTAGAAACACTCAAAATAAAAGGTTGACATGGATACTTGGATGGAAGTTGTAACAATACAATATTCTAGTATATATTTCTCTTTAAATAAGTGCTGCTTCTTTAGTAGATTATAATATATATTACATTGAACTAAATAAACCACGAAATACTTAATTATGAAAAAATATTAATATTCCATATGAGACAATAATACATTATGAGAAATAAAATTTGAAACATCATAAAGGAAAGAAAAAACTCGCAAAGGTAAATTGATAATATTAATTAAATTTTTGGAATATAAAACATATATTATAATTACTTAAATAATATTATTTTTAAAGAATCATTTGATAACAATTATTTGAGACAATTGAATGGTTATAAAATAAATATTTAATGAGATGTGATAAAAAATCATTTAATATAAAAATATGATATTTTTCAAAGAATTGTTTTAATGTGTTGCATATTTTTATCTTTAAAAATTAAATTATTCTCTCTTAAAGGGATTGTCAAGTAAAATGTTTGAATGTACAAATAAATATATTAATAGTCATTTTGATAGTAATTTACATGAAATATGATTAAGAAGATATTTATTTGGAAAACACATATTACTATAAAACTATTTCTATATATATTTTATATTTTCATTTGAAATTTTAGTTTATCACGTTTAGAAACATGATTAGATTAAATGAAGCCAAACAATTTCCTCATTACATCAATATTAGGTAACACAATCCAATTTATTTTTGGTCATAAATGTAAGGTCTTGAAGTAAAAATTGAGTTTCCATAGTATTGTTAAAATGAGGTAAAGAGGTTAAACTAGGTTGTAATGAATTAAAATATAATGAAATATTTTCTATATAAATTGTTTTTATGAGGGGATAAATGACCCATATCCATTATTCACCATTTTTTCCAACATCCCATGTAAGAAGACTATTCTTACACATGAAAAAATGAGCAGTTTCCAAAATGACACTTAAAACTCATCTATAAAAGAAACACCTCTCTACCCCACACACACCACTCATTTCTTAAGTTTATTTAATAAATATAATATTATTTTCTCTCTCTAAAATCATTATTAAATAATTTTCATCTTTTAGTTAAAAATGTAATCCTAAATTCTTCATTTTGACAAAACATGTTTTGATAAAGATAACTAGTGTAAAAAGGGGTTTTCATGTCAATTTTTTGGGTTTTTTAAACATTTTTAACAATGAGATTTTATTAAAATCCTTATTTTAAATTGGGTTTTAATTTAGGTTATTATTAAACTATTTGATATAGTGTTTTTAACATCATTTATATTAAAATGGATGTAGAAACCACAATTGAAGCACAAATATGGGTTGATTTATAATAATAGTTATAATAAAAATGACATGATAAATGAATATATAACAATTTTCACATTGGTTATAAATTAATTGAAATAAAAAATTATATTTTTTAATTTTTTTAAAATATATATATCTAGTAGTATAATAGAAACACCAAAAAAACTATAGCACAAACATCTTGAAAAACACAAAACTCAGCCGAAGAAAAGCCAAAAATAGAATCACATATTCAAATAATTTCAACAATAAAATTCAAGTTTGAAATGTTAAAATATGTATTTTAAATAACCTAAAATCTAAAAAAATGAAGGAAATATTCTTTTCATTATATTTTTATGAGATTTAGATATTATTCAATATGAGGGAGAGGGCCATCAAAATGAATGAAATTTAAAAATAATAATTTAAAATTTATTCTCATGTATAATTATAATATATATGAAATGAAATATTATAATAAAATATAACCTTTTGGAACTTTTTAGAAATCCCAATTGACATAACATAAAACCTAAATCTTAAGATATAACATCCACATTCCTTTTTTCTTATTTTATGATGAAAGTTATATTTCAAAATAATAATTCAATTATAAATAAAACTTTAAGTTCTTGCTTCGAAAATTTATTAATAATAAATAATAGGTCACTTTTTCTTTTACGTAAATTTTCATTTTCCTCCACTCTAATTTTGTCTCTCTAAAAGACTCCCATTCAACGTTTAAAAATGATATTTCTGAAATAAAAGTAAATATCATTTTCATATACCAGTATTCAAATAATCAGACATACATGTTCTATAGGAAAATAATATTTTATCACAGTTCATCTTGTATTGAGCATAAAAAATAAACTGTCTATTCACTTGGACAAAAAGTACACAGCATCCAATGTCCACTAATATAAAATGAAATGTATAATTATATTTTTTTATCCAGTTAAGGTGAATAACACATTAATAAATTTTTCTTCCATACAAATCAATTGTAGTGACCTCATATATATTTAATGATTCTATTTCTGTTCAATCTATAATATCATATAAAATGAATTTAACTCGCAATGTATCTATCTATTGATGATGACTTGTATCCCTAATATGTTATATAATCTCATATGAAAGAATATATTATTGGGGATATTGAACATATAACACATAATATATGGGAATATATAGAGGATGAGGTGTAGGGGTGGGATCATTAGGAGGAAATGAAGTGTGATCTATAGGAAGAGGTGGAAGAGTGTGATCTAAATACTGAAACTATTTTATCAATTCTCCAAACATTGATAATACTAAAGAGATGCTATCTTCATCAATTATATCAACCATAACCTAGAATTTAGATTTTAACTATTATATTTTATTTTTATATAAATCTTAATATTAATAATTTCTATAATGTCAAAACAGTTTTTCTATTGATACACTCACCACACATCCTTGTACATGACACAAGTATTCCGGATTTCCCAACACAATAGATAATTATCCTTCATACACTTAGGTATAAAGGTCACTATGTGATATTCTCTTCAATGGATTACTATATAGAGTATTTGAATATTTCACTACCTAATCACAATATAAAAATATTTTAATTCACTTAAATGACATAAATAAATCAAACAAATTCATACAATATAACTTAGATTAATTATTATATATAGAAAATATCACAAATTGAAAATAATTTATTATATTTTGGTATTTTCTTTGAAATTAGTTTTTCTAATAAAAATAATAAAATACCATAAAACATTATGAGAAAAATAAATACAACATAACTGATCAATAAAACTAAATTTTTGGACAAAATTAATTATCTTTATTTCATAAAAAATAAACAAATATCATGAAATTAACATAATTATCTAAATATACATCATTAAAGGACAATATTAAAACTCCATAATCAACTATAAATTCATAACACCTAATCAAAATTAATAAAAAAATAGCATAGAATCAAATTAATTAGTAAATTAACAATATTATAACACCAATTCAAAAAATAATGATTTGATTTATCATACTATAAACACAATAATTCATCAATGAAAATATACCATAGATGTGAGAATTATTAGAACTAAAAATATAAATATTAAATTGAATGAGAAATCACTATATAATTTCAAATAAAAATACAAATACAAATACCATGGATGCACACAAAATAAAAAAAATAAAAAAATTTATATTGATATCAGAATGTGGATTGTGGAGAAGGTGATAACAATTAGAATAATATGAATATAGAAAGATTGTGCAGGTCGATGATGAGTGATGTTGGACGATGGTGGTGAACGTCAAATAATAGATAATAAAGGTCACAAGATAGAAAAATTAATATATTCAAGGCTGCTTGATTGAATATGGGAGTGTTAGGGTTTACCATCTGAGATAAACTGAATGATTTCGTTCATGAGAATGAAATTAAAATTTCTGGTCATAATGTTTCACTATCATTTTAATTTTTTTCACATCAGTTATTTAACAATTGATATGAAATACTAGTTTTCCACTTCTCATATCTAATAACATATATACAGACATTTTTTGTATTTTTCCCATCAGTTATTAAATAAGATACCTAAAAAATAATTTTAACATTTTTTATAGATAACCAACATGAAAAATATATTGGCTAAAATGAATTTTATACTAGGGGTGGGAATTCAACAATGTAAGTACCTAGTTCTTCACTATATTTTTCAATTATCTTATCATATAAACTATTTATAAACAAAATTCTCCACTATAATGTTTTTATATTAACAATAGTATTCTTTTGAGAAAATTATTTTGCGATTATTGACCTTTTTATTGTTACTCATTCATTAGTATAATATTTTCTTGCATGGGTTTGTTCATCCACTTACAAGATTGGTGCTACATAGAAATCATATTTTTCCATTTGGAATGGGTATGACGAAATTATTTATAGTAATATATTATATTAAATAGTAATTAATATTAGTAATAAGATTATTTATGTGTGACATGAAATATTAATTATCATTACAAAGAAACTCATTGTTATCAGTAAATTACCTAAAACGAGTTTATCATAGATTCCATTGTCATGAACTATACCAATAATTTACATCAAATGAACTTGAGCCAAAAAATATCAATTAAAAATGAATCTACTACCTAAAAAAATTTAGTAATATTGTACTTGTTCACAAATAATGAGTATTGAAATCACCATTAAGAAACATATATAAAGAAATCAAAATTAATAACATCTAATGGTGGAAATAAAAACATCTTATAAATGTGTAATAAAAAATTATAATTAAATTATATAAAATAATATATATATATATATATAAAGATAAAAAACAAGTGATTAATTTGGTTATGTTTTTTATGTAATAATAAATATCTCTTTTTTGGATATTGGGAGTAAAGGTAAGTGTTATTAATTTCAATTACAATTTGAAATGTAGATTGTTTATTTTTAAACATACATTTAGAGAAATTATATGTTATTTATCTCTAAAGACACATATATTTCATTCACCTCTAGTTATTTATATTATTTTCTTGCATTTGTACCATTTCACATCCATTCGGTTCATAATTAAAATGAAAGGTTTTCAATAAGTGGAACTGACCATATATCTTTATTTTTAGTCAAGAATATTTTCCCTCCAAGAATATATTAATTTTTTTAAAATAAAATTTTATATAATTAAATTATTTATGCATAAATGTTTATATCCCTTTTTATTCATATGAAACATCAAGGTATTTTTTAAAAATACATTTTAAAGTTTATTTGAACTTATTTTTGAAAATAAGTGAAAATATCATTATCCTCTAGTCTCTAAAATACTAAATTTTTTTAGATTATTTAGATAAAGATTTTTTTAAATAACCATGGAAATATTCAATATAATATAGAATTATATAAATTATTATAATGGTAGGAAAATTCATTAATGTTATGAATGTTAAAATAGAAATTCCTTTTACAATTTTGGTAGGAACTCCAAAAGTACCTCCTTCAGAAAACTGCATGATGATTAATTTTAAAACATTGAAAATAAAGTCAAATATTTCATAAAATAAATTTTAATATTAAGTTTACCATAGATAATAATATCATTGAAATTTTTTTAAAGAACACAGACAAGGATTAAACAAATAAGTTACTAACTAGGAAATAAGGTTGACATTTCATAAAAATATTTTATCAATCATTTTACATACAAAAGAGTGACGAATGGAAAGAAAATTTGGGAAACACATAAATAAAAATTTATAAGAAAATAGATGGTTTCTATAGTATTTGTATTATATAATTTCCATTAATGGATGTTCAAAATAGAGAAACCAAAAAATACATTAGATTTAACAAAAATACCTTATCTCAAGTCTTATCCTATTTCATATATATTCAACCATCAGGTACGCTAAATATAGATTTGTTATAAATATATAAAAGAACTATATTCGTATATATATATATATATATATTACTATTTATCATTCCATTAAAATATCTAATTACCCTTTCTATACATAATTCATCATTAAAATCATTATTTGGGTGAAAAGTAATATCATTGCATGTTTCAGTTCAAACAATTCAATTATTTATCCTTAGTCATAGTATAATTATATATAGATTATAGAAAATATCATTAATATTTTATTTTTTAATTTTAAACAATTTATAACCATTTATAAAAAGTGGTCGTGATGTTCTCACTTTTAGATGGGTTAAATGAAACAATGTCAAATTAAAATTCATCTCCTTAAGATAATTAATATTTTAGAAATATCATATATATTCATTTAATATATCCATAATACCATCTATGAAAATAGGAAATGAAGAAAAAGAATCACATTACTTTGTGGTGGCAGTTGTCCACATACTCGCACAAACAACATAATCATTTTCTAATATATGGTAAGGTAAAAATGTAGATAAGATATTATAATTTTAGAATAATAATTTTATAAAAAATATAATATAAAAAAATTAAATATATCATAATAACCAACTACGGAATATTGTTATGGAAAATTAAATACATCACCTCCAGGAGATAAGAGTCTGCATCTACACACAAACAATTATTTCATTTCCTATGGAATGGGAAAGGAGATGAAAATTTGTTTTAACATAATCATAATAACATATAATTATATTTATGATAATGGATTTATTTTTTCTTGGATGGATTCCAAAAATTTTATAGGAAGTAAAATAAGAAATAAGCATTGAAAGAGTCTAGAAATATGATTACCTCTTATTTTATATATGTCATTTGAATTACACCTAAATCATTCATAGGATGGTATTATAACAAAAAAATAAAATAAAAATGAAGAAAAGTAACCAAAAAAAGTGTCTTTTAGATCATCACTAATCTTTATTACTCAATGATTATGAATAATATTAGAGAATATGAGCCCTTTTTTAAGTAAGGGGAGGGACACACATTGAATTACTTAAAATAATTAAATAATATAAAGTCACTTTCTTATGAAAGTGGAACAAAAAAATTATTCAAAAGATGAATAATATAAGGTAAAAATACATTTAACTAAAACAATTTATGCTTTTTTTAATTTACATTTTTACCCTTATTTTTTAATTTAACCCTCGAAAAACAAATTTTAGCCCAAATAGTTGAGTTTTTTTCATAATTATTTCTATTAATTATGATCAAAACTGAAATAGCCATCAATAATTAATTTATAAATTATTATTATATATATCGAATCCATTTTAAAAAATTAAATTCTTATAAGTGGTAGAAATTCATTTCAAAATACGCACGTAAAATGTGATGAAAAGTTTTTTTAAAATTAAATTTTATGAAAGAAGTAAATATTACTCTAATTCATTACCTATTATGGAATATAAAATATTGTTTAAGGAATTTTAATGAATATATAATATATAAATTTCATTAAGATAATTTATCAAAAAAAATTATTTAACATATGAATATTAAAATATGTGCACACATAAATGATATTTTTCAGAAAAAACATTCTTTTTACTATCAAATGATTTGTTTTCATTTATAACCAACTAAATATATATTAATTCATGTTTAAAAAATATTTTTTTATAACTTTTATATGTTGAACTAATTTTCTGATAAAATAATATATCCTTTAATTAAAACATACATGATAGAACATTTCTCAGAGACAAAATATTTCAAACATTTCTTTAGGATCAGTTATATTTCTTAAGTATATTAAATATTATTTTTTATAATTATATTTTATATTAATTACATAAAAATTGGTTCATATTATAATCTATACTCATTATTCACATAATTTTAGTCATTCGTGTATTATAGCTATCAAACACTTCAAATATACTTTGAGAGAAATATATCACAAAATATATGGGTGTTACACTCTACCCCATTATAATATTTTTTCCCTTGATATTATATCTCTAAAATAACTTGGATACTTATACTTCATCACAACCTAGAGTTCCCAGCTAAATTACTAAAAATTAAGGTTTCTCCATGAGTCATTTTTCAATTGAGTGGTCTTATTCCTCACATACTCTCTTGTCAGTCTAGAATATCCATCAGTTTTTGCTCATATGAGAGATCACGCTCCAGTGGTATAACCATTGATTTCAGTATATTTGAAATATCAGGTATATAATTACTTAGGATATATACATGGAAAACATCATGAACTCAAGAGATATTTGGTGGAATCACCACGTGATAAGCATCTGTCTTGATATAATAATTTTTTTTGAAGGGACAAATATATCTGGGCTCAACTTTCCCTTCATTCCAAATATAAAAACCTTATTCCAAGTATATATTTATTTGAATAAATTATCACCAACATTAAAATCTAGATCATCCGAATAATTGTTAGTGTTTTTTTCTATCGTCTTTGATATTATCAAATGCACTTTTTAATGGTTATAAACATATCTACCATTTCTTCAGCTAGAAAAGGATCCAATAGATTTCAGTATCCATATTCATCACAGCACATTGGATCTCTACACTTCATTCCATAAAGGGATTCATAAAGTTCTATTCTAGTTCTTGATTAAAAGTTACTGTTTAAAAAAAATATACTAGTGTATGGTGTTTATCTCAACCACCTTTGAAATCCATATTAAATTCTCATAATATATCTTTTTGGGATTGAATGGTACTCTCATATTGACCATCTTTTTTAGGATGATATAATGTGTAAAATTTCAACACAATATTAAAAAATTGTTGAATATTGCTACATAAGATCTATGTAAAACTCATATCTTGATTAGATACGATTGAGAGTGTTACACTATACAACCTTACCACTTTTATAAGGTATTACGAGGTGATCTGATCAAGAGAGAAATATTCTCTTATTTTAATATGATTTTTAAAATAGTTAAGGAAATTGACTACAAACCAAATTTTATTATGCATTTTAAATGTCTTGGGGATTATAGTAATGGATTAAATATAAATTTTTTCCTATTTCTATATAGCAATGGGTACAGTGTGTAAAATTTCATTAGACTTATACCACTTATAATTAGCATGTTTGCATACTAATTAATCAACAAGATACTAAATCCACAATATACCACATCATATTATCCCTCCAAAAATGACCCTTAAGGTCTCTATACATATTCATACATATAGGATGAATATATAATTATGAGATATGATCTATATCCAATAACTCATTTTATTATTAATGTATAATAGGCACACATACTCTATTACTCAAACTAATCATTCCATCACAATATTGGTTGAATTCAATAACATTAATAATGTTATTTAAAAAGTATGAATCTTTATTTTTTAATCTTTAATATTAACATGGATATATAGTTGAACCAAAATTTGAGAAAGATAATATTTCCCCTTTCCTTCTTATGTGCTCAGTGGATCATGTAGGTATACTGTGAGGGGGGGGGGGGGTTAATTAGTGTATATGAGTTTTTACCAACATATATTTTTTTTCTGTTACCCCCTTTTTAATATGAACCTCTACATTTGATATAGTGAATTAATATTCCTTATTAAAAAACATAATTATACTACATGTAAGAAAAATAAGTGAATAAAGCACAACACATATTAGTTTTACATGGTTCATCTCTGATGTGGGTGACTATGAACTTATAGTGTTTTGGATTATTTGAGAGATAGATTCTCCACTATGAATCAATCAACAATTACAAGTGGGTTGGTCAGGTATCATCTTGAAACCATAATGGTTAGGTAGAAACAATTTTTTATATTCTACTGGTATCCCAATATTTTTCTTTATACTGGAATCCCACTAGTGTTTAAAAAAATAACACAAAAACAATGAGAATGATTATAAGAACTTCAAGCTGTAACTACAACAAAAAATGATCTTCCTCTTCAAGAAACTAAAATATAATGATCCTATACTTTCTCAGTTCAACTGAACCACTTAGACTACCATTGAGTACCATTAACAACATTGTATGCTAGTAGGCTCAATATAATCAGTTGAATTATAGAATATAATACTCCCAATACAACTTATAGAAGAAATATAATGAACTACTGATGTTATATCAATAAACTACAAGTTGTATTAATCTTTTCTTTACTATGAAATATTTATCTAGCACAACTTAATTATTATACACATACCATGTATTCTTTATTCATGTAATTATCATCAACACATGAAAATAGTTAATTAATGTAATTCTCAGCACTATTTATTTTTCTTCTGTGTGGAGTAACTATTGCACAAGACTTTGTATACTTCTGAAATTTATGAAAGTACACTATTCTATAATGCACACACATTGTATATTTTGTGAAGCCTTCTAAGAGAGTAACTTTGGTCTATATTTGCACAATCCAAAATTAGTGTGATTTTAATATTCCTTTTTGAGAAAATGTCACTGAGTCACCACAAACACACAATGTTATAGAACTTTCACATTTTACTTTATACATGCATACATATAAATATGTATATTGTTTACAGTATGTCAAAAGATCCATCAATATTACATAACTGCTTCTTATTCTGAACAATATACAGAGGATCTGAATGTATATTCTTCAAGAATGAATTTTTAATTTCTAGGAATTACATAGAACAATTTAAACTCCCTTAATATAGATACATATCTTTTTAATGTTCAGAAACATTCACTATATCAATCGACCTCACGTATGCATGCTGCATGTTTCACATAACCGATATATATAATATTAATGTGAAAGTCATCACACAAATTTGAAACCACTTTACACTGATCATTCTCACAAAAAACTATCTGAATGGAGAGTCCAAATACTTCTTAAACAAATCCTGAAAATAATGTATGTTTTAATAATATTCATGCAATATTGTAATACATTTTATTAAGGTTCTTAAAAATCATCAAAAAAGACTAAGGGGATGAATAACATTATCCAATTACTCAGTAAAACCAGTTTAATCATGAACCAACATCAAGTGTATAAAATAGGTATCCATGGACCAAAATATCCACTTCTAATTAACAAAAATAGGTTTGTGAGTTCTACTTTCATACGAATCAAAATACACACTACCTCTATTATGCATAAATACTATACGGGGATCAAAAAAATACGTAAGATTCAACAGAACACATAGAATACATCATGAGAATGTACCTAATGATAATATCATATTTGATGAGTATTAGATCATATATATTTCATGAAAACACAATCCTCAACACTAATCCTATTATGTTTCTTGAGTTCTTATTCTGGTTCTTCACAAAATAGGTCCATGAAAATTTTTACACACATCATGTGATGCTCAATAGCTCGGATCCAGTCGATAATTGGAAATTCTTACGAAGATCCCATTGAGTAGTATAATCAAGCTACCAAATTTTAAGAGAAGACAACATCAAGTATTGATATGAAATCTTAGAAAAATAGGATTAGCATATCGAGCAGTGAGGAGTTGGTGAGATGATCAGACGCCAAGAATTATAAATGGAAATATCACATTATTCCACATTGACTGGATGACTTGGTGAGGCCCATTTATTTTTACTAGGATTATATATAAAAAATATTCTCAACATACAATAAACTAACCAAATTATTCTTCTAAAAAATCAATCATTGAAAATAAATGTTTTGTGCGGAAATTAAAATTCATCCTTCTTTACACTCCTAAATTCAATTATGAACATTTTCTTAACACACTGAATGATAATTAGTAATATTAAAATGTAATAAATAATGCGCAGTATTCTAATGAAAATTTCCCATGTTTTGGTCTTTATGAAAAAACTCTATAATCAACACATTAAATTGATTACATATTTAAATAATCTTCATCAAATCAAAACATACTTCCTAGCATAGGTATTATTCTTTAGAATAATTTAATGAGAGAACATCAAAATGAAAAACATCAATTACTAACACATTTAATTTTTATTTAACAAGTGTATTGAAAAAAATGACAACAAAAAATACTTTGGATCAATTTGGGATCTTCACCTTCAGTATTTCTAGGTCTATAAATTTCAAATCCATAAATATTTGATATTTTTATCCTCATTATAGATACATTAATATGATAACTTTTGACTCAAAGAATCAAACAACCTATTCACCTTACCATGGTAGTTTTTAATTGAGCATTCATAATCATTAATAAACATCAACCATATTCTGTAATGCATATTCAACTCTTTCCGAATGAATATATAGTTTAAAATTTTATTATTAGTATATATATCACACCTTTATCTATAAAAATAATTCTTCCATATCTTTAATGAAAAAAATATCACTAATAAATCCCAATCATACATTGGGTAATTTTTATTATCAGATTTTAATTTACGAGAGGCATAATATAGCACCATTCCATTCTATAAAATAACACATCTGAGTCCCTTCTTTTATGAATCACAAAAAATTAGAAACCCTTCTCTAATGTAGGGTAATGTGCATACAATTGAATTGAATTACATTTTCTTCACCTCCTTAATATTGTTTTCATATTCATCAGTATAAAGGAACATGACACCCGTCCATGTTAACATGGTTAGTTGATTAGACATATGTGATAGATTCTTTAAAAAGTTCTATTAATATCAATTCAAACCATGAAAAATATAGATCATGGTAACTGTTGTTAGTATAAGGTATTTTTCAATAAATTCCATCATTAAATTTTCATCCCATATTCCCTTTATCAAGATTATATATCCCATGAAAAACTCTATATGTATCAAAAGTTCACACTTGGTAAATTTGGAAAAATGTTCCACTTCCTCATCTTCATAAACATAATCTTCAAATAAACTTCATGCTCTTCTATGATCATGGAATATATAAGAATATGATTTTTACAAACATATACTATCTGATCAATGTAATCTTTAATAAATATATAAATTAAATTGATGAAGATATAATGGTCATTAGAAATTCAGAATGAAAAAACTATAAATTTATAGTGTTCATAACTCATAAATAAGGTTGTGTTTTGTATGTATTCACTTTTGAATCTCAATTCATAGTATACAGAATGAAGGTCAATATTGAAAATGTATTGAGCTTTCAACAGTTGATAAGAAAACATCAATATAGGGTAAATGATGATAATTATTGATTATAAACATGTTTAGTTCTTCATAATTGATGAAGAGTCACATTAATCCATATTTATTTTTAAGAAAAAGTACTAATGCATCCCATAGTGAATCACTAGGTTGTATAAATCTCATGTCTTGATTTTATAGAACTTTCTTATGAGAATCAATTTAACTCAACCTGGGATATTTGTATGGATTCTTTGAAAAAGGGTAGCACTAGGTTTGAGTTCTATTAAACAATTAATTTCATAGTTTATAGGAAGACGGGGGAACTCTTTTGAAAATAATTCATAAAAATTATTTACAATAGGCATATCTTTGTTGTTTACTTTCTCATGAAGCATTATATATAAAAAAACCTTTGTGAATCGGAATCAAGAACCATATACTGGATGTAATTTCTATTCAAAGGTTATATTCATCCTCACACTGATAAATGATCATATTTTCATTTAGAATATGAAATTTGACATCCCTTCCTTGATATGTTCTATATATAGAGAGATCCAATCCCTGACCAAAATCAAATAAAATTAAACTAGTAGAAGAATAATAATATTTTATGGAATAAAATTATGAAAAAAATAAATTGGAGAATAATCATATAATTTTGATGCAATCATAATTTAATTACAAGTTTTCATTGATAATTGAACATCTAATTTTTAAGGATATTTATTGACATTCCTATAGGATTATTATGATATGAAGTAATTCAACTAACTGTGGTCAAATAAAATACTTTAGTACATTTTTGTACCTATCACTACCACAACTTAATCTTTTAATCTCCAAACCCTTAATAAAATAAAAATGTTTAGCATGACCATCATGCATCATTAATCAGAGTTATCAATCATAAAATCATAAAACTATTCCTAATATGTCATAAATTATGACACTATCTTTCCACCCATGATAGTTTATATAAATATCACATTACTATAATATAACATAGGCTTTCATAGATGCAACACTCTAATATATTAATATATGACACCCTTTAAACGATGAAAATGTGTTATATATTATGCTCCATGTGCAACACTAAACATAACAAAGTGTGATATATTTGGATAAAATATAAATATTTAAGTATTATCATTAAATTGTACTTTTAAAATAAAATAAATTCAATTAGTTTACGTAAACAGACTAATTTTTTTTATTGTTTAGAAAAGTATTTTTCAAAATTTTACCATTTCATATGATATAAATTTATACTTCATTAGATGTATGATTAATATTTATAAATTAAAATTTATATTTTTAATTGGTTAAAAAAATTTATATAGTAAATGATTCAATATTACAATAATAATAGCGAAATTGGAAGATATCATTTTCAAATAAAAACATTTTTTAATTATAATGTATGTTCTTATTTAAAAATTGAACTTGTAAATTTTATTGATTGAATATAAAAAATGAACATAATTCATCAATTTAGATAAAAATATTATCTTAACATGAATTTTTGATATGTTTGGAAATGATTTTTTTTCTTTATAATTGTGAATAATACTGATTTAACAAAACAAATTGTCAATTTTATGACATTACTAAAATACAAGAATTGATTAAATGATTTTATAAAATTTTTATATAATATATATATAAGAAAAAATAATTCATTTAAAATTACTATTTTATTTTTATAAAATATGTGAATATAGTTTTTATAACATTATGTAATATTTTAATCTAAAAACTCTTTTTATTCACTTATATAAAAAATAACTTTTCTTCACCTATAAAAAATAAACATATAAACCTAGATTTCATATTTTATATCAATATGATAATATTATGTAATAAAATGAATTCTATTTTTTCATAAAAGTAATATTACTAAGATTAAATTTCATGATCATGATAATGGTAACACTATTAGTTTAAAAAAATTATTTTATTAATTTTATTAATTTTTTTCTATTAAATTAAATTAAATTATTTTAAATAATGACTCTAATGTGTTTCTTAAAAACATATAAAATTATATTAACAGACATTTAATCAGTAACTAATTATATATAACTTTATGAAAACATAATGGTAAAAATTCCATTTTTTTAATTTTTTTTTAAAATGTAATGTGTTTTAATTTTAAGGTTAATTTTATCTTATATAGAAATTTAATTATGTTAAATTGAAATTACATATAATTTGATCCCACCATAATTTTTTATCTTGATTTATTTTATATTATTAATATTAAAACATAAATTACTTTTTTAAAAACTAATTACCATAGTAAAAAATGGTAAATGTAACAACATTAGAACAAATGGCTTCCAACATGTTTAAAACATGTGTATCTATACATTGTTGAGGCTTGATCAAACAAAAATCTTTATAGAATCTAATATTTTTAAGTTTTGGAGTCATTGACCGTTGAATAGTGTAATGAAATCATTGAAAATTAATGGTTGTTCCCAAAAGTAACTTCTTCTTCACTTTTAAATGGAAACACTTCCACCAATTAATACCAAAACCACTCCTTATAATTTCATCCTAAAAATATTACTTTTTTAACCTATAATGAGGATATATCTTGTTCATAAGCCTCCATTATAAATTAGTTTTCCTAATATATTTATATATAAGGACACTTTCAAGAGAAATTTCAAGGTACCAAATTGAGTATTACATACTCTTTACCATTTATTCCCAATATTTATCTTCCAAAACCTCCCTAACCATTGAAATATAAAACTATTTGTATAATTACTATACTTTTTTGTTTTTATATTAATTTTAAACCTTTATTTACTCATTCCATTAATCTTAAAGAAAGAATAGAATGTTCACTATGAATTTTGTGGACTACTGCTTCCAGAATGTAACATTTTATTTTTCATTATTCATATTAATTTTACTTATGTATCCATTTTTTTAATATAAGAAATTTATATTCAACTAAATTGAATCTCTTTTATTTATTGAGATACATGTAATCTTATGTATACATGAAAAGTATTTTTGTATAATGTAATAACCTAGCCATTAAATTGGTGGAAAGAATTGGAATAATCATGATTTGAAAACTACTTATAAATATTTTATATAAATTAAATATATTATCAAATATGTACCTATTTTTTGTATGTTCCTTATATATTTCAAAATAGAATTTTACTTAAAAATTATTTTATTGGTATTTGTAAAAAAAAAATTTAATTCCATTCACTTTAAGAAAATTTATTTTTCCAAATCAACTCCATTATTGAAATCATCCTTTAAAATTTTTTTTATAATTATGTTTTTAGAATTTTTTGAGAATTTATATTTTTTATGAATAATGAAAAATATTATTTTTTTTGAAAATTGAATTTTTTTAATTAATTCAAAAATTAATATTTTTTAAAATGTTTTTAAATGTATCAATAGTTAAATTATATTTTTAATAATATTATTTTGTTAATTTAAACTAATTTTTTATCTAATTTTTCTATAAAATATTTTTAAAATTATGAAAACATTTTTTTCTATAAGAATTTTTTCATCGTGTTTTCTTGTTTAATTTTAAATTAATTCCTACATCTTATATGATTATAATTTGATAAAATAAATTATGAATTTTTTATTAGAATAAATAATATAATATAATAGGTCTAACATATTTTTTTTGAAAATTATAAAGAGTAATCATAATTAATATTTGTTACACCGATAAAAGACATAAATTTTGTATTAAACCATGGGGGTGAAAAATTAAAATCTATCAACCACATGAAATTATCATATTAGATTAGTTTTTTTCAAAAACCTTTATTCTTAAGGACTTTATTAATATATTTTTTTAAATTTGTAACCCAAGACATAATTTTGTGAAGTTAAGTTTAATTTTATTTAATTTGGAATCTACTTATGGGCATTTGCATTTAATGACTTTTTTTAAATATTAAATTTAGTTTTTGATATCCCAAAAAGTATAAAACCATTTTCTATAGTTTAATAAAAAAAATTCATAGAAAAAAATTTATTAATTTATTTTCATGTGAAATTATTTTCACTCTTAAATTATATATTTTTCTAAAAACTATTTTTCATGTGTTCTATGTTCTTATAATTAAAGTAAATTCTACCACCTATAGAAATTATATATGATATTTTTTTTATAAATTTTGAAATAAAATGTTAAAATTTAATTTCAATTCCCCTTTTACTTTTGTTATATAATTTTGTTATCATGGAAAAATGTTAAGTTATCAATGTTAAGAATAAAATGAGTTTAATGGCTCAACTTGATGATAATGATTAAAATGTATCCAAAATGTGACAAAATGACAATGGTTGTGTTTATTTCAACAATATAACTTATTATACTGAAATTTTTTGTTCTTTGGTGTAAAATGACCGGATTATGATGTATATATATATAATTTAATATTTTATGTATTTCCACGTTTGTTCTTTCCCCCCTATAAAAGGATACCACCTCTCCTCTCTTATACAAACATCATGATACTTATATATCAAAAAATAACCACTATAATAACTTATTAGAATCCTTCAATAGGTATTTGATCTTTTTTTATTTCAAAAAGACCATCCCTTTAAATCATAAGGTGTAATCCAAAAGAGGTTTCCCAAAAAAAGAGGTATAGCCCTTAACTAAGTAGTTGTAATATTATTAATTCTTCTAATTTCAATAACTTCATATTATGCACTATAAAATAATTACTTCAGTGTATTCAATATTTGATATTTTCAATATGATAATGGAACAACCATTATCCACCTTCTTCTTATCCCTTGAAAAATGTTAATGTCACTTGTACTTAAGTGTGGACTAATACCTCCACAAAGTGACATGTTTCATTTTTCACTTCAACATTACATAAATGATAATATGGATAAATTTATTGAATATATATATATATATATTAAATATGAAATAATTATTATTATTTAAGGGTGAATAAATTTTTACCCTTCTTTTATTTAATCTGTCAAAATGTGAAAATAATGCTCATTCATATGCATGAATTATCATCTCAATGAATGTTATAATTACTTCTAATGAATCTACATTTTATAAAATAATATAAATATATAAAGGTATAATGATTATATATTATATTTATATCATGATTATTATTCTAGAGATAATGGAACTATTACCAATGTATAAGGATAAAAACCACATAACCAAAATTCTCATGAAAATAAATTAGTTAACATTTGGAAATAATGATATTAATAAGTAATTATTAATAAATTTCTGTTGAAATGTTATAATTGGATCATATATGATATCATAAGTTTTTAATTGTCTATGATATAGATGTATAATAAATATAGATTTATTACCTGGGAGATTATATATCTATTTATGATAGTAAAACTCAAGGTAAGGGATTTATTTTACAATCTCGTTATTTATAAAGACTATTTATGACTATGTTTTCAATTTATGAAGTTGTTAGGCCCCGTTTTGTTTGAAATACTTTTTTGAAAAAATTTATGTTCTTCAATTTATTGTGTTACAAGAAACACTAAGGTTTAACAAACCATGATATATAATTATAATATTATTATTTAATTTTATATTTGTTTCCTTGGCATTAGATTGAAAATTTTAAATTTGATTAACTAAATTATAGAAAATTCATGGATTAAAAATTTATAACATAAAATCATTAGTTATTAATTGATTATATATGAATGTAAAAATCATTTGAATGAAAATTAAATATTTTTATGAAAAACCTTTTTTATGCACACCATGTATTCATATCGTAATAAATTAAATTAATAATTATCTATAAATGATTTTAATTAAATTTATGTAATATACACACAATAAATTTTTTTATAATTTATCTATATTCTTTCGATATTTTATATAAATAAATCCTGTTTATGCATGAAATATGTATTTTTTTAAAAACCGGTTGTTGGTTTGTTTAATGTAATTTATTCCAATTATTAAAACAAAATTTGATAAAATGGATTAAATTTTTATAATTTGGAGGTTCATATTTTGTAAATAGGTCCCATTTATTTTTAGTACTTTTGAATAGTAGTATTGGTAAAAAAAATTCATGAGTAGTAGGTAAATCAGGTTCATCTTGGTAAAACTAAATTATAATGACATGATTATTCATCCTAATTATTTTTTGATAAAGGGAATTTGAACCCTATCAACATATGATTGAAATTTAGTTTTTAAGGGAAAATTGTCTATGAAAATGACATATACAATATTCACATCAAGGAATGTTATATAATTCCACTCTCTTAGTTTTAAAAATATATTATGTGTCCACATAGGAAAAAATTCATGTTATGAATAAATATAAATGCCTATTTTGATCTCAGTAAAATTAATTTCATAATTGAAATTTATTTATAATTTCTTCTAATTTTTTAATTACCATAAATTCTTATGGATCATTTATGTAACAAATCTTCAATTTCTAGGAAAATAAAATAAATTATTTTAAAATTTTAAAAGTAATATAATGTGAATGAGTTTTGGTGTTCCTAGAGCATTATAGGCAAAAATGACATATGAATTTCTTGAAAAAATATTACATTATAATTATAGGTTTTCCTTTATATATTTTAAGACAATTTATATATATAATTTCAAAATTTATAATAATTATATTTGATCAAAATAATATTTTTTAAAATATTTAAAATTATAAAAACCATTAAAGAAGAAAATGTATATAATATATGGTAAAAATGTCTTCAATTTTCTATTAATCAGCCATTTTTGTAACACCCCGAGATTTCATGGTATGTATCATTTTAAATTTAATTTATTCAATAGCTAATGTTGTACGCAACATTGAGCTTAAACGAACCATGAAATACTATTAATATTAATATTAAAAATAAATTTTCCCCTAATATTAAATTGGTTGTTATGAGTAAGATTAAATAACATATGAATATATTTTATTTAAATCATTTGTTACCCATTATTTATAAATAAATATAAATCCAGTTTAATATAAAGAAAATGTTTTTATGAAAACTATTTAAACTCACACAAGTACATTTTATACCAATAAAATAAACAAATATAATTTTTTGGATTATATTAATAATATATATTTAAATATTTAAAATTCATACTATCTATTTTCTAGACAAGATATAATGTCAAATCCAATTTTATGAATAAAATATGTGTTGTTTATAAAAAATATTTTTACCTCCTTTTGATGGCTCAAATGTTTTATATCTTTTTTTTGAAACTTTTATAAATTATATATTACAAAAATAAAATTCTTATTTTATGTTGAAATAAAATAATTTAATGTAGTTGAATTTTTTTTATAAGTTTTCTTTTTGGTGAATAGTGAAAAATATTACATTTTAATTAAAAACAACTTTTCCATCTAAATAATTTATGGTCAAAAATTATATTTTTATTGGTTTTAAAGTACTTTTTATAAAACTTTTATATCATTTAATCCAATTTAGGCCATTTTAATCAATTTTACAATGAAATTAGATATAAAAACATTGTGAACTTTTTAATGTTTTTATTTTAAATAACTAATTTTCTCATTAAGACAATGAGATTAAATTTAAATTAATTTTAGATAATTATATGTTTTAAATTTGTAAAAATGGATTCCATATTTGGAATATTATTCTCCAAATTTAGTAAATATATCCCATTTCTTTTTGGACAATATGAATAATGACTTTAATATTTTTTAAATTACCACAATTAAGGGTAAATCTGGTAATTAAGGGTAGTAATAACATTATATGTATTATAAAATTACCATAAAACATGTCCTAATTTATTTTATTATTTAATGATGATATAAATCATCCTTTTATTGATTATATGTCATATTGAAGCAAATTGGATGAATTTGGTCCTTTTATAATTTCTTATTCTACGGAAAGTCAAATATGTAATACTCATGTTTTTAATAAATGTTACATTTTTTATATATAATTATTCAGAGTATAACATAGACTTTAAATATAAAATTTAATTATAATATATATCTATTCATCATGACATTTTAATTTTAATTCTTAGTCAATAAATAATTAAATTAAAAGCATGCATAATAACGATGAAGTAATTGTTTAATTACTGGACATATCAAATAATTGTTATTGGAAATATAAAAATAAAAATAATTCGATATAATGTATTTCATACAGGAAGTTTATATATTACTAAAACATCTTATTAATGTATTAAATGTTTTAGTTTGAATTTATCTTGTTGTTATGATATGTTTCAAAATTAATGTAATGAATAGTGTCAAAATCAACACTAATTCTATTTAAAAATAAATAATAATTTATTAAATGATAAAAAATTCATTGAAATACAAAATTTATCCAATGGATTAGAATAAGGTTTTCAATTACATAAATTACTCTTTTTTTTTCTTTTGACATTTTATAGTATCTATATTTTCCATCAAATAGTAAAAACACATGTCGACACGATAAGAGTTAAATGAATAAAAAAGAGGATAAGATCAAAATATAAGGGTATAACCATGAACTAAACATGAAAAAATATTATTTATGAAGAGGATAAGACTATTATAATTTTAATATACAATTTTAATTATTTAATATAATCTTTTATACGAAAATGACTTTCATATTATTTATATAAAAGTTAGTTACAAAATGTCACTCTCTTTGAATTTAATATCATTTATGTGTCCATGTAGTGAAAAAAACTAGATATGAATGAACGTAAAAATCTATTTTAATATTACGGAAATTATTTTCATTATAGGAATTTGTTATGAATTTTTATAAAATAAGAAATTTTCATTAGTTATTCTATAATATTAATATAGTATTTATTTAATTATGGGAAAAATAAAATAATTAATTATAAATTTTTTTTTTGATGTATTTGGGATGATTTAATATGGTTAATTAAATTTATCGATATATAAGATATATTAGATATGCAAGGAATTAATATATTCAAATTATCACTTTTTATTTATGTATTTTTAGTCAAATTAAATGAATAGTATCACATTTAAAAATAATGATATTTTATTGAATTAATATTATATAAAATTATCTAAGTATCTCAAAAATTTTAAATAATAGAAAATGTGATAGGATATAATCAAAAATGTTTTCCTCTATTCATTTATAGTCTATTTATAAGTATTAGAATCAATAGTAAACTTATTATATTTTAAAATTTTGAGGATTTCTAAAAGTTCCCCTCACCTCAATTATAAAAGGGCACCTTATACCTCACATCTTCACACCACATTGATCTTTCTAGATCAACCAAACCCTACTAATTTATCTTCCTATCATATATAACTAGGTTTTGATGATCCTATTCATGAAAAAATTCCAACTGTAGATCCCTTGAGAATAGGTCTAAAGGTATTTCATTAAGGAAGAAGAGGTTAAAGCATGATCGACTAAAGGAAGAATAAGGTATGAGTTTTCTCATCTCACTTTTCCTTAGGTGAGATATATTAATTTCCCGCCACTTATTCCAGGTGTGTGGGGTATGTACCTCCCTTTGATATATCATATCATGAATCCACATATTCTCATGATATTATAAGTTAAATTTAATGTTCATCCTTAGTGATTATGATTTAAATGTTTCAATGTGGTATGAGAAACTTTGAAATGTATTAATATTATTTTCCTCAAGAATTTTTCGATGGCGTCATTTAAAAGTATATTTATCTATATCAACAACCTTTATTTAACCTTTTACATCATTAAGGTTTATCTCTTATGATACCATCTACAATATGTTATATAATTGTTTTATTTTAATATTTTACAAGATTTATGGATAAATTATTCACATTCCATATGATCATTTTTTAATATGATTTTTTATGTTTTTTATGTTTCACCCTTTTCATATGATTAATGTATTGGGCATAGTAAGTGATAAGATGGGCCAATTATATCCCCTCTATGAATCCATAGGTCTCATGAGAAAAATTATATATGGGGTTGGCTAATACCTTTCCCTTTTATTTTCATAGATGGATTTGGCCAAAGCATTAACCAATTATTTCTAGATGTCTTGGATGACCCCTCAACAATGTGTTTCATATGTCCACCATTATGCATTAAATCATTATGAGATTATATACTGATATTACATTCAATTAATCTACTAGAAGAATATCAATTGTTATATTTCCTTGATCTTGTGGATATTTAAATGTAATTTGTTTTATTTTTTTACCTTTCAATACAGTTTAATCTATATTTAATCATAGTTTCCATTTGTATGCTTAACCTTACAAAGAATTTGATCTCACCCATTTTATTTTTTTCAATTTTTCCTCATAGATTTATAGTTTTTGTGATGGTGAACTTTCTAAATAGCATTTTTTATAACAATCTATATCAGAACATGATGTTTAGATTTATCTTCCAAGTCATGTTTTTCACTTCACACTAATGTTATCCTATTCAAAATCCAAATTTTGTCGCTAAAATATCACTTCTTTTTTCCTCTAATTAAGAGGATGTTTTATTAACCTTATTTCATATGTGGGTATCCCACAACATAATTTTCAATTATCAACCTTTTATTATGAAGTGAAATTTCAAATATCGATGATTTAATTTATTAAAGGATGAGACAATGTAACACACAAGGATTTTATGTTATTTTTTTAAATTAATCACTTCAATACCGTATTATGTTTACAACCCTGATATTAAACAAACCATGATGTAATATTTATATTATTATTTAAAATTTAATTATCTCCAAGTAATTAAATTAGTTGTTATGAATAGTATTAACTAATTTAATAACATATATTTTTAATTCATTTGTAACAAATTCGTTAAAAATAAATATAAAAACCAATTTAATATAAAGGAAATTTATTCATATAAACTATGTAAATACGAACAAGTACGTTTTATACAAAAAAAATAAAAAAATAAAACATTTTGGAATATATTAAATAAATTAATATATAATATATTCAATTTAATTTTTAACATCCATCCTATGTGTTTTCTAGACATGATATAACAACATATCAAATTTTATTAGTAAAATCATTTTTAAAGAATTTTTACCGCATTTTGATGGTAAAAAGATTTTAAATCTTGTTTTTACACTTTTATAGATTTTATTTGAGAGAATAAATATTTTATTTTGTGTATAAATATAAAAATATACTTTGGTTTAATTTTTGTTTTGGATAAATTGCATTTTTTGACGAATAGTGAAAATATATTGAATTTTAATTGGAAATAAATTTTTCGTCTAAATAATATATGGTATTAAATTACATTTTTTAATTTTTTTAAAGTATAATGAGATAAATTTTATATCATTTAATTCAATTTAGTTCATTGTAACAAATTTCAAATTTAAATTTTATATAAAAACATTATGAATTTATGAATTTTTTTACATTAAAAACCAGTTTGTCATTCCGTCAATGGGATTAATTTTAAATTAATTTTAGCCAATTATGTGTTATAAATTTGGAAAAATTGATTAAATATTTTTAATAATAATTTTAAAATTTATAAAATAGTTTCTATTTATGTTTAAACTATAATAATAGTAACTTTAGTATTTTTTATAATAACCACGGATAAGGGTAAATCAGGTAATTTAGAGTAACATTAATATTATATGTATTATCAAATTAACTGAACAATTATACTGATTTTTTTTGAGTTTTTGAATACCTAAATAATACTTTGTCTGGTTATATGGCCAATTTTAGCCACATGGTTTAATTTTTTCATTTTCCTATATTCTATTCCAATGAAAGTCAAATATGTTATACAAATGTTTTTAATAAGTGCATCAATTTTTATATATGATTATTAAGAATATAAATTAGAATATAAATATTAATTTCAAATCTAAAATTCTTACCTTCATCATGATAATATATTTTTAATTTTTAGGTAAGAAATAACTAGATTAAATGCTTGCATAATGATGATGCAATAATTGTTTTATTAATGGACATATCACATAAGTGTGATTGGAAATATTAAAATTAATATAAATTAATATAATTAATATAATCCAAGAATTTTATAGATGAACTCGATATATTATGGATGTATTAAAGTTTTCATTTTGATGATATCATGAGAAGATATTAAAAAAAATATAAAGTAATGAAAATGTCAAAATTAACCCAAATGATGTTTTAAAATAAAAAATAATATATTAAAGGGTATAAAATTCTTAAAAATATGAATTTTTTTAAAATTATATTTTTTTGGTTTTAAATTAAATCCTTGACTCATTTATGGTTCTTTATTTTATATTAAATATATTAACCTTCATTAATTAAAAACACATGTTGACATAGTACAAATTAATGGAGTTAAAACCAAAATATAAGTGTATAACCATGACTTAAACCTGTAAAACAGTTATAGGATGATGATTTATTCAACCATTGTAAAATTCATATGGAATATTAATTTTTTAATAGACACTTTAATATGGAAATAACTTAAATATTATGTAAATAAAAAATAGTTCGAAAATGACACTCTCTTTGTATTTAATAACATTTAGGTGGCCAAAAAGTCAAAAAACCAAGAAAATAATGAATACAAATGTCAATTTTAATCCTAAGAAAATTAGATTCATTATAATAATTTATAATTTTTATAAATTAAAAAAATTTAATAAATTCTTCTTCAATGCTAATATAATATTTATTTAATTAGTAGAAAAATATAAATGTTGATTTTTAAAGTATTACATTTGATAAATTTGGGACACTATAATGTGTATAATTATTTTTCAAGATATATGTGATATATTAGCAATGTGTTATATCATTATATTCTAATTCTCACTCTGTAATTTTGTATTTTTAGTCATATTAAATGAATAGTAACAAATTTGGAAATAATGATATTTTATTGAAGTAATATTTTATTATACTATTTAAAAATCACAAAAATGAGAAATAATTACAAATGGGATAATATAGGGTCGAAAATATATGATCTTATTCATTTATAGAACATTTATATGTATTTATCTCTAGAATATATTTATTATATTTTAATATTTTGAGGATTTCCAAAAGTTCTCCTCACTTTATTTAAAAAAGGGAACCTAATCGATCACATATTAACACCACATTAAGCCTTGCAGATCAACAAAACCCAATCCATTTCTATTCTTAACATAAATATCCAATTTATGGAGGTCCCAGTATTCCAAAAAGGACAACTTTTGATAACATTAGATGAGATCTCAAGTAAGCCCACTGAAGAAGAGTAGGTGAAAGCATGTTCAACTAAAGGAAGCTTAAGGTAAGGGTTTCCTCATGTCACTTTTACTTCTATTAAATATATGCCATGTTCACCATGTATTCTTTTTGAGTGGTGTATATACCTCTCTTTGATATATCATATCATGAATCTCCTGAATTTCATGATATTATAAGATTCATATAATGTTACAACATACATATTATGATATAAATGTTTTAAAGTGGTATGGGAAACCCTGTAATGTTTAAAGATTATTTTCCAAAATAAATTTTCAATGGTCTCATTTAAAAGTATCTATATTTATGTCAACATCCGTTTTTGAATCTTATACTTAATTTAGTATTATCTCTTATCATACCATAAAACATATTTTATTGAAGGGTGATATTTTGATACCATTCATGATTTATTGATAATATATTCATATTTCATATACTAGTTTTTGAATACGAATGTTTATGTTGCTTGTGTTTCACCCTTTTCATATGATGAATGTATTGGAATTAGTAAGGGATAGGAAAATCCCACTATAACCCCTCGATAAATTGGTATGTATAATGAGACAAATCAGATATAGACTTGGTCAACAGTTTTTCAATTATTTAAGATATGGATTTGTATGAGACCTTAACCATTTATTTTCAGATGTCTTGGTCAAGGCCTCAATGGTATGTTTCAGATGTCAAGAATTATGTATTCCATAACGATGAGATTATTTATTGACATTACAAGTGATTATTTGACTAGTATAATATCAATGGTTAATTTTACTAGAACATTTGATTATTTAAATGCAATGTGATTCAGTCCATTAGGATACTCAATGAACATTTATTATTTTTTAGGTTTTAAAATGTAATTTTTATTTCATATCTTTATCTAGTTTATGCAACTACTAAACTCTTCAGTCCATTAGGATACGATCACTTGTATCTTATGAAAATGTAAAAAAGTAAGGACCCAGATCTAGGCTTCTAGGGTTAGGTTGTTACTATGTTCACCTTATATGTTTAATTATCACCCTTAAATAGTGAAATGATATTTCCATGATTTATGTTAAAATTGGTTAACTAAAATGTTTAAACCAAAAATAAGGATTAGAAACATAATTTAAACCTCTAAAAATTTTATTTGTTGATATGATTTCATCTCTATATTGAATTAGATTCAAATAACTGGAATTTTGAGACCTCTGGTCTGGATAAGGACATTGTAATATTTTAATCTTATATGAATTTACAAGACTCCCCCTCACCTCAATTATAAACGAGAACCTATAATTTCCCTTTTTTAGACTACATTTAGAATTAAATTTGAAATAAAACCTATAAACTATCTTATACAGTCCCTTATACACATTTTGTATGTAAATTTTTTCCAAAAGAACAAACCTAGGGTCTTTAAGAGGAGATTTAAAGGAGTTGTTTCAAGGAAGAGGTAATCACTTTGACTGATCACATTCCTTTTAATTATTATTTTACCACTGATTAATCTATTAATTTATTAAGTAAATAATAAATTATGTATCTATATACAATAAAATTTTATTATTTTTATGATAAAATCACCACTATCTACCCAATGTCTCATCAAATGGGAAGTGAAAGTTTCACTCATGTGTACTTACAACTTACTTTCTCCACGTAAAGATACAATTCAATTTTCATCATCATATTTCATGAAAGTGTACTATGGTGGGATTAAAGTTTAAATATTATATATATAAATTAATTATTCCTCTATAATTATAATATAATTTATAACTTATTACCTTCAAAACCATTGGAAAACAATAACATCTCTCATGCGTACGCGTTGACCACTACATCCACGAAGCAATGTGTTTAAATTTCGTCGTATATTTACATGGATGTTAATAGATAATTATTTGATGAATATATATTACATATTGGATATAATTAGGTTTCTATTAAGTTTAATTATTATTTAGCTTTCTTTCTTCCCATCAGTTGAAAAGTGAGAAGAACTTTCATGAGCACATATGAGGTATTGTCTCAATGAGCGATGTAATTAATTTTTTTATATATAAATTTTATGGATTACTATAAATTTATATTAAATGAATATATATAATATTTATAAAATTATTAAAACTATATAAATTCTGAAACCAAGATCCAAGTGAAAATACCAAGATTTCTGAACCAAAACATGACTAAAAAAAGAAGCAGTTATCACACATGAGATGATTTTAATAACAAATTATTAAAAAATGGTTGATAATATTTCATAATTACATAATAAATGGGTTCATATAAATTATTAATGTTCTGGAACACATTCACAATAAATATAAATGTATTATATAATATGTTTGAACATGAATAAGGAAAGATGAGACTTGAGGAAAGGGATTTATTTTTCAATCATATTTTAATCGGGATTGTTTATGATGGAATATTTAATGGGGAAATTATATGACCCGTATATAAGGAATAACAATAATTTTATTCTCATATGGTTATTTCTTGAGAATATATTTTTTCATTTCATTTTCGTCACTTTATTATTTAATATACTAAAAGTGCGTTTTCAATGAAAATCATCGTTATTTTTCTCTTCGATCTATAATCCTTTTTATTACATAACCATATTTTCTAATAAAAATCATGTTTTTTTTGAGATTTTCATATGAATTGTTAACTATATTTTTATCCATGATTTAATTTTTTTTTAAACTTTTAAATGAAATCTTTTTTTCATTTTATGAATGTGGTACTTTTCTATTTCTTCTATAAAAGAGTAAATGGAATGTTTTAATTTATCTGATATGAGATAATTAGAATTTACCTCTATCATAACTTATAAATTATTAAAATATTACTTTACATATTTCCATATTTATTTTTAATGAATTTTTTCAAAAATATTTAGGATATTTTAAGATTTTAAGGAATGGATTTTAAAATGAAAAGGTTATTTTTCTTAAGAATTTTTTCTATAATTTTAAATTTCATCAATGAAAAAAAAAATTATTATTTTTATTGATTTACTAGGAATATGATCCAATAATAATATCCTTATTATTTATAAGAATTTATTATTATTATTATGAAGATATATTAATGAAACCCATTATTTTCAATGAGTTATGCTATAATAACGTTATGAAATGTTTATGAAACTCATTTTCGTTGCATAGGTTATGATATTGAGATATGATTATTGTTTTGTGATCTTTTCGAACCCATATGCATAGTTTAGATTTTTTATGTATAGGACTATGATTATATATCCCTCCAATTCATTTGGTAATTATTTATATCTCATGAGGTAATTATGAGAAACAAGTTGATCTTCTTGATCCATTATGGGAATTATATCGATATCCTCGATCCATTTTGGAAAAAACAAGTCGATGTGAGTTATCCATATTAGAAATAGTTGTTGAGTTGTAGTCCATTATGATTTTATGGTCATGTTAGTTAATTATGAAAAATGAAATGGTTTTTATACCTATGATGGTGCCACATTTTTATTACAAGAACTTATGGTTCCTGATTCATTTGTAAAGACTTCTCACACTTTTGATTCATGTCTTTTGAAATTATAATTATTTATGTTATAAATTATTTTTATGACATTTGACTGATTGGGTTTTAGATTTTTATATTATGGTTATTATATCAAACCCACAATCCTATATTATAAAGACATATGATTAAAATTTTTTTTTTCTCATGTTTACATTTATTGAGTATCTGATCTCACCCTCTCTTATGCTTCTCCATATGTTATGAGTAAAGGTTTATGGCAGGGAATGTATATGAAGTATATCAAATATGATGATATTTGTTGGATATGATAAATATATTTCACTAAATTGAGAAAAATGTGTTTCTAGTCTCCAAAGATACTAAACCATTATGGTCATTGCACATTTGTTTTGGAAACACTTTTAATATTCTTTTAAAAAGATGTAATAGTTATGTATGAAAATCCTGGTTCATTACCGAAATCTTATGAAATACCACTCATAAAACACTTAAATTCTATTATTCTGTGGATATTTATAGACGCTAATTTTTTTTTACTTTCATTATATTTTATTTAATAAATCATTATACATAAGGATTGTTTTTACAGAAAACTGAAATTCCTTCTCTCTCCAGTTGAAGATACTTTTTCTTACAAGTCCATGTTTACTAAAAATGTTTTCAAGAATTTTTTTATTTAATATAATGGTATTTAAATCCATATTTACCATTGATAAATTTTTTAAAAGTAATTTAAATGGAATATTATTTATCATTCTCCAAATGATTTACTTTTTAATTTTTACCAAAATGAGAGAATAATCATTGTTTTAATATATACGACATAAATAGAATTTACCACTATCATGAACAATCTATATATTGAGTCATCCATTACATGATTCTATGGTTATTTAAAAAAAATTATTTTGATAATATTTTTAATTTATTTTGATTTTAAATATGGGTTTCTAAAATAAAAGGTATTTTCCCAAAATTATATTCCATTTGATATTTTAAACAAATGTGGAATTATGATAAAATAATTTGATGTTACTTATGATTACCTAGGGATATAATCCATGGATAAGATATTAATTATTTCTCTATATTATTTATGATATAATTTTAAGACGTTTTTGAAACTCATTTTTTTCTATGGGATATGCTTTGATGAAAGTTAGAAATGCTTATGAAAACAATTTTCTTTCCACACAATATAACATAGTAAATGTATTATTTTTTTTTTCAAACTTATATTTGATTTATTTTTTTTATAAGTGGTCCAAATATTATATAATTCTTTAATGCATAGACTAAATATATATATATCTTGAGATGATTAGGATTGTAATTGTGGGTGAACCTAGTTCAGTAAGGGAATATTTCAACTACGATAGTCATGGGAGTGAAAGTTGAGTAAGGATATGATGGAATGTGGAGTAAACCAAATTCATTATGAGAGTCCTAAAAGTGTTCCTTGAATAAGTAAATGATTTTCAATTCATATCTATATACCAAAAACTTATGTTTTATGCCAATTTTATGCTCTGATTGATCATGTTCTTTGATTCATTTGTGATTCATGTATTAGAAAGTACAAATTTTTATTCCATGTCCCAAATTTATGATATTTGATATTAAGAATATGGTTTTAAAATATAAAGATCAGGATCTCATATCATGATTCTCATGTTATGTTTTGATGATCATTTATATCTCCCTTGTATACCCCTATCAAGCATTAAATTACACACTTTATAATGTTCCTTTCCCCCAATTATGAAGATGTTTTTTAAGTATGATATGTACAAGATGGGTTATAGATATGAAAAACATAGTGCAAGATGATGTATATAAATGTTTCTAATGATAGTAGATATATACAGTTCTATAATAGATTACACTACTATGTAATGAATATTTTTATAATAATATGTGTTATTTATATATTAAAATTATGGTTCGCTATAGTTTGTATATAATAATTTGTAGTTACCTTTGAAAACTAGGATGAGAGAAATTTAGTGATAACACTTTGGATAATTTGATGTATTAGAGATCACCTTATATTAGGTTGAAGAATGGAGTGTGAGTTTTCTAAAAAAACATCCCTATTTGGGTAATATATTTATGAATGGTTTTGACATAGATTCATTCAAGGGTAAAAAATCTGAAAAGTGTTGGTCTTGTACAAATAATCCATCATTCTAATTCATAGTGAGTGTTCCCTTACTATGTATCTGGTTTAAAACTATCAAGAGGTATGTTTTGGTTAATTAACATTCTATTTATAAACCATTATGATGGATTTGAATAGATTATGATCATGTATGACCTAGGTTAAACATAAGGTTTCATAGGATAAAACGAATATTTCATTATGTAGAAAACTTATAAATTATCTTTTGTGATTATGTGGTATCCTACTATGATTACTGTTTCACACTCTATGCCTTTTGGTTTTAGTCAATTTTTTGAACCTGAAGGAACCATGTTAAGGCTGAATGCGACAGAAAATGAAATGAATATCCTTATGAAAAAAATATTTATTAGAGGTGGAATGAAATATCATGTTTCTATGCATACATAACTTTTTTGAAGATATAAATATTTATGAGATTTCAAATGAGAAAAATAGTAAAAAACATTCTATTAAGGCCTTTATGAGGAAAAATCACCAAAATTTTACTGGTTATGTTGGTCCCCTAGTTGTTGAGGAATGGATATGAACCATTGATAAGATATTTTAAATTATCGAGTGGTCAGAACATTAAAAATCAATTTTAGATGTTTTTTATTTTAAGGTCAAATAAGATAAATGCTAGAATCTTATCAAGAACATAAGGTAAGTGGAATAAATTGACATCATGGAGTGGGATGTGTATAGAAGCTGGTTTTTCAATAATTACTTTTATCATATTATTCATTTGAAAATGTATAAGGAATTCTATAAGCTAAAAAAATGATGATGAATCTGTTATTATCTATAAGGTAAATTTTACAAGTCTTAGGAGGAACACTTCTGGTAATGTCATCCAACCTAAAAGTAAGGTTTATTGACCATTTTGTGTCTTAAAACAAAGTCTCTTCTAAGAATTACACATACTGAAATTCAATATATATAAATAAATCATTTTATGTGATATTAAGGTTGATATGAATATTGAAGTTACATATTAAAATCATTGTTTTGAAAAGAAAAGAAGGATAATATTCAAAGGAAATTATAATAACTAGGTCGAGAAGAAGATGAGTTTTTATTGAACCTCTAAGAATTAAAGGAAGCTTATAGGAACTTTTCTTAAGGGGAATTTTAAGTAGTTTAAATGTGTAATTAAAGTCCATTTGACAGTCAAATACAAATGTGATGAAAAAAATTTATCTAATAATGGAGAAAAACACTTAATACTATACTACCCACACACAAGTGTTAAAATTCAATGTGTATGGATATTATGATAACAAGTGATTAAATATAAAGCTTAATAATGATGTTTGATAAGAACACCATCCTAATACCTAAGACAATGGTAAATATCAATTGATCATTATTTGATAATGTGTATTTGATCATGTGTATGACCTTAGAGTCCACCTGCTCATTAGATTGAACCTGCTCATTAGAGTGCACCTGCTCATTATAGTGCACATACTCTAGAATAATCATGACATAGGATTTATTTGATAATGTGTATAACCTTAGAGTGCACCTGGTCATTTTTATGAATAATTATGGGTCGATGCGACTCTATAGTGATTATTAGGAACTTAAAAAATATCACTATCGAGAAAAAATATTATATAACCCGTATTAATGACTAATTTGATTTGTTTTTCATTTAATAATTATAAACCAAAAAACCTAGATCTTCTGTCTAATTAATTAACAATATCCTAATATGTAAGAACTTATATCTTGAATGTCCAAATAGTTTAGTAGTCTTGGTGAAAAACAGAAATACAGGATTCCCATATTACATTTTAAAACACAAATTACAAAATAAATGATTTCAATAATATCAACATTACCTATATATTATCGATGAATATCATTCATAGTACACTTCATGGATTCCTATTAGAGGATACAAAATAAATGTGAAATCAAATTCTCAGAAATGGTTAATTATAGTGGATGATACTATGAATAAATGAATCTTATTCAATATGGAATGAACAATATAGAAATGTAAATATCCGAATAGACATTCCATTTAAATTATTGAATATCATAATGAATGGAAAGGTAAAAAATGAAAAAAAAAACATTCCATTTAATCAATAATGTGAATATCATAACTGGATAATGCATAATTAATGTTTCATCGTAAATAATTGAATTCACATTAAATTTAAATAATTCGATAAGGAATAATCTATACGAAAAGATAAATAACTGAAAACACATTCCATTTCATTAATAAACTTGGAATGAAATACATCAAGAGATAATATCATCATGTAAATATCAGGGATAATAAAAACTGTATTCTTAATGTATGAAATGTTTAATTATTGGACATTATTTCCCAATATCATGATACTTCAACCCTCAAGATCTATCCTCGTGACAGTTTAAAATCAATTGGTAGGTATACACACGAAACCCATTGAACTAATGATAGAAAACTGATTTTCTTATGAGTCGTGTTGATGTATCATGATAATTTATATAATTCGGCCCCACCCATGGATTCATGTCCAAATCATTCTTTATATATCAAATAATAATTTTAATTTATGAACAATGTGGCTTCTAAAAAAATAAATATACTGAGTAATGGATACAAATTTGTCAATTTTTTCCAGATTAATAAATGAAATTCAATGTAGAACACTTTATATAGAAATTATATATGGTTTAAGTAATAAAAATATCCATGAATAAATAATGTGGATACTTTTGGTAAATTTAATGACTATATGAAAGTTAATAAATCAATCGAATGTGTATGAATACAATAATTAATTAAGAAAGTGGAAGTCAACATTATCCTTGGTAAACATAATCATAAACCATCCATATAAATAATAATAAAGGTATCAATAAAAATTATAACAATTGGAGTAAGAATAATGGGTTATCATTATTGATGAAAAAAATACTATAAAAATATATTTAAAAACATTGTTGATGAATATTTTCTTTTCATTTTAAAAATAAAATTCTAATACTAAAAGTTAACAAAATTTTTTGAATATTCTTTTATGTAACAATATACTTTAAATCATATGAAATATGTTTTAAAACATTAAGTGGTACTGATGGTATGAGATTATGTATATTCCAATTATGTTAAAATAAAGATTCTGTTCACAGATTTAGGAAAAGTCAAACATTAATTATTTTCAGAAAAAAATAAATATTATTATAAAACATTTTATAAAAATTTTAAATAATTAAAAATTTCTTCAAAAAATATTTGGAAATGGTTAAAAACATTTTTTGAAAACATGGTTTTGGAAGAAAAATGTTTTCGAAAAGAAGGGAAAAATGAAGTCATATTTTAATAAAATAAATTATGAATTATTTTATGTAAAAAATGAAAAATTAATACTGCAACCTAAAAAAGTTCACAAATAACAAATGGATAGAAAAATTAAATGGTTTATTAAATAATGGTAAAATAATTTCTTTGACTGTAAATTCAATAATAAATAATCCCTATTAAAATGGAATTGTTAAATAAACAATTATAAATTTCATATTATAGAGGTGAGAATTAATCAATTAATAGATTATGTGTATCAAATTAATGTCCAAATGAAACAATTTTTAATACAATATATAATAATTAGAAGTCATTACACATATAATCATAGAATATCAAGGACAATAAAAAGGTAATATAACCTAATGAAGAGAAAATTAGTTATAAAATACTTTACCACTTAGTAACTTATAAGTAATATAATATTGAATAAAATTATTCATATATAAACTAAACATAACATGAATTATTTATAAATGACTATATTACTGGTAAAATGGGAATTATATACACCATATAAAAGTTAATTTGTGCATAATAACAAATAAGTCTCAACGAAATGTAAATTTAGAGGAAATCCCATACCACTTAGTAATACTAAATCCAATAAACATGAATGAAATAAAAAAATATATATATAATATAACATGATTTATGAAGTATTCATGATATTACACATCAAATTATTAGTTTAAACACCATATACAATAAATTAGTTAATAATATACAGATGTTCCTCAATGAAAATAAATTGAGACAAAATCCCTTACCTCATGCTTCCATTAAGATAAAAATGATTTAATCTCTTATATAGTAGTTATATTTTTTAGATTATAAAAACTATATTCATATTTATAATATCATATATGATTATATTATAACATCTTATCACCTTTTCATTATTAACATGTCTTTATATTTATTGTTTGAGTTTGAATATTTTTATTTTCTAATATGTGTTTTTTCATGAGTGTTCCAGTTCTTGTGCACATTATATAGTTTCATAATATCCATAGTAATAATAATTAAAAAATTAGTATATTTTTATATATATTATATTTTTAAAACCAATCCTGAAATATGGTTATGAAAAATGAACTATGTTACAATCATGGAGATGGTAAGCCACACATATGCATGTGTAATGTTTCATTTTATAATGACCATTATAAAAAGAAAAAAAGTATTATTTTATATTTAATAAATGATTATAATATCATATATATTATATTATTAACTTAAATATAATTTTATATATCATCTATGTGGTGTGTTGATGAAAAGAGATCCACATCACATCATGAAGGTGGTAGTCGTGGTAGTCCACATGAACGATATTATCATTTTATGTGTAAGATATAAAATGATATATTATGGTTTAATATTTATAAATATTTCATGAATATAAAAAATATTTCATTTATTTAAGATATATTAATTAAATTTATCCTATTTCCCTTCCATGTAATCCATTAGTAAAAAATGAATCACATCGCTATGCGAGGTGATAGTCCGATATTCACACAAGTGACATTATCATATCCCCAACGAAGTAGAAGGTAAAAAATTTATATACCATATAATTATTAAGGTGGTATAATTAATTTATAAATATAATATATATACTTTATATCCATCATCATACACTACTGTGAGCGGTGATAATGTAAATATGAATGACAACGGTTTGTGAGGTGGTAATCCATTGTACACACAAATGACAATTTCTTAACCCATTTGATGGTAGTGGAGATAGTTTAAGGTAATTAACTTAACAAAAAATATTATTATATTTTATATAATAATTTTATTATATCATTATAGTTTAATAATATATGAATTACTAGGAGGAAGAAATAAAAAAATTGTTCATTGAAGAATGTTATCTATAATATAGGTATCCTCCTTAGGATTCCCCAAAATGCCTTCCTAGGTCAGATTTATGTGAGAAATAATTCTTATAAGATGATATGATGAAATTTGGTATGGTATTTGTGTAGGTATTTTCTGAATTAAAGGGTTTTAGGGTGTGAAGAGAAGAGGAGAGGTAGTGGGCTTTTATAAATGAGGAGGGTATGACATATAATATTTTTGAAAAGAAAACGGTTTAACAGTGTTTTTAAAAATATAAGTAAAATGGATTATTAAAACTAATTATAAATTATAAGGTAGAAATATGGCTATAAAATTTATTTTAGGCAAGTTATTATGCCAATTGAAACCTTATATTTTTAGTTTAACCACCGGTAAACCCATTTTTACCTTGTGTGTGGTAAATAATTTTTATTGTTTTTACTATCCATTATGGTAAAAAAAATTATTTCAACTTATTTTATAATCTAAACTAGTATAATTATATATATCGGGTCCATTTATTCAAATTAAATTCATATAATTTGAAAACTATAATTCAAAATTAATTCCACAGACGTGACAAGAATATTGTTTTTCAAAGAGATAATGTTAAAAAGTTTACAATGTTTTTATTTAAAAATTAAATATAAAAATGACTCCAACTACCTAAATTGGATTAATTTAAATATAATTTGAGTAATTTTACTTTAAATCCATTTAAAAATATAATTTAGATTTATAAATAATTTAAACAAAAATTAGGTGTGCAATTAAAATTTTGTATTTTTCAGAATTCATTGAAAAATGAAACATTTCATAAAATTAAAACAATTACCCTATGATAAATGTGATAATAAAATTTCATAAAGTACATTAATTTTATAAAAATAAATTTTCTAAATTTGGTAAAACTAATTTTCAATTATGTGTGTACTATATGGGTAAACTTTTATTTAGAAAAAAATTATTTTTCCCCAAAACAAATTTCTTTTTTCTTTTAAATTTTATATTTAATTAATAGATAACCATGAATTTCATAATTCAGTTAGTATTATTCATTCTCTATTATTTATTTGTAAGGTTATAAGGACATATTATATTACAGTTCATTCAAACTTGGGGTTGTGTGTTCTGCAAGCTATCAAAGAGATAAGATTTAAATAAATATATTATTTTGGTTGTTTTAGTTCAGTATAGTGTCACATATTCCATCTAATTTTTTTTTCTCATTTTCAAATATTGAGGTTTTAAATTATACCCACTTAAATAAATTGCATCCTCAAAATTTAATCTTGATCTCTATAATCAAGTGTTTCAAATTGAGAAATACCAATATTGAAAACACCATATTGTAAAATAGTTAACAAAACATCTTCTTAATAAGAGAGATATGAATGAAAAAATTTCATAAGGGATAACACATAACTAGGTTTCCAAGTAGGATAATAATGGTGTAAATTGAATAAATGTACATAAAATAGGAGAACAAATAATTATAGATACTGTTAGACATCATTTATCATAAGAAGGGTAATTATCAATGGAAAATTAAGGACCTAAACAAAATCCTAAATCAATGATGATTTAAAATAATATTTGTTCAAAATAAATTGATGTAATAATATAATATCTTTTTTCGAGATCCTTTCCCAAAAATATGAGAATTTCTTTTACTATATAAGGATTTATGAAATTGTGCTTGATACCTTTTTATTTTATTAGGACAATTTCCTCTTTTGTTTGTGCTTCAATAATTTTCCAATTCATCACTTTATGAAATAAATATCCAAAAAATGAATTTTTTTTAATTCATAAAGCACTAAAAATCCATTTAAATTCATCATAATATCCATGAAAGAGTGAAAAGTCTTTCCATGCGTAAATAATTATTTTCCAAAACCAACTTGGTTTGCACATGTTATCTAATATAGTACATTAATCTCTAAAACTCAATAGTAAAAACAATGGTTAATAATTAATATTTATAGATCAAATTATTTAACAAAAATAATTGAAATACTAACTAAGACATCTAGTAGGTGATTGGTAGGTGTTAAACCATTATTTCTCTTCAGTTGCAGTTTTATGCCCCATGGCCTTTTCAGAAGTGATGGGTTGTCACCCGGCTTGCATGTTGTTCTTTTTCTATAAGTACATAAATATAACTCTTATAAAAAATATTGTACATCCTTGAAATAAACTAAAAAATTAAATAACGTTTTAAAAGGTTCTCAATACAACATAATATTTAATTTTTTTCACAAAGTCTAATAATTCTATTTCACTATTTTTACAATGTCATTAATGATAATATTGACACAATGGCTATCAATACCTTTAATATTATGTTTATAAAATTTAAAGGCATTATTCATTAAATACATTTTCATTAAAAAATATACTAAACCCATGAGTTCTATTTCCATATATTTCTCCCAAAAATATCCCTAATTTGGGTTGAATCCAATAACATAAAACATAAACGGGGTGTTTAATAATTTGAACTTATGATCAATCTTGAAATAATAATCCAAGGATGTTATCTATAAATATTTTGTTAATGGAGAAATATATTCATCTAAAATTTTACATAATATTTATATGTTTCATATTTCTTATAACCAGAATACCATTGGTAAAAATAATTATAAATTTAATTATTGAATCCCAAAACATAAATACTTCATTGGGTTTATTTCCACTTTTATCCTTCCATGGTCACGGGTTTGACCTTTATAAGAGTGTATTGACTTAGATAATTCCCAATCTCCCCAAATTTAATACATATTAATATAAATGGATCCATAGTAATTGACTTATTTCCTTTCATTTTACTCTTCATTTTACTATTCCATTGAGACATGTTCATGAGCTTTTCTTTCCACATGCCTCACATGAAGGAAATTGATATTTATTTTTTCAATGGTCACCATTACTCAATTACATAGTGAAATCCATCCTTCTCTAATTTGTGTGTCTAGAATTTTGTTAAGGTATATTATTTTGATCATATTTTGGGATAACTGATTATTCATAATCAAATCCTTCCCCCACTCATCATCCCATTTGGTTACTCATTGAACCCACATTTTCCTTTATAGTCAATGTTGACATGATTCCGTTAAATTCTACCCATTGACTAAAACCAAAAAGATTAGTGTGTGAAATAATAATCTTAATGAGAAAACCATAAAATCATTTATAATATTTTTAAATCATGAAAATATATTTTATTCTAATAAAAATTAGGATTAACCTTGGAAATTAATTTTCATCATTTATTCAAATCCTACATAATGGTCTATAAATAAAATATGAATTGTACAAAGCATATCCACTGGGAGTGTCAAACCAGGTGTGCATTAAGGAACTTTTTCATACACAAGGTGACTAATAGGTTAATCATAACATTCCTTTTTCAATGTTATTACAAATAGGTACCTTTATTCTAGAACCACCTCCATATTTAGTATCCAAAAATGGAATTATTTCTTAGAAAAACAGATAATACTTCACTTTATAAAGCATTAGGAATGGTATTATATACTTATTAATAAATTCCATCATAACTATGTGATCCATAATCCATGTTTTTATAAATTTATTTATCATGGTTTCTACTAAACTTCCTCTCAACCCAACTGTATATACCATGCGCCATGTAACAAAGAGTCGGTGTCTACATTATTACATTAGTATAATATACAAGGAATCACATCTTGAAAAATGTATAGTTTAATAGTCTTGATAAACATGATATATACATGATTATAATATTAATTTTGAAAACTAAAATTACATCATATTTTTTTGATAGTATCGTTATTCCCTCTATCTTATCCTTGCATATCATTTAGAGTAAAAAATTTGGATTCTTGGTAAAGGGAAAAAATATGTGTGATCTCAAAAACTCATTAAGGGTTATGTACATTAGAATCCATCATTAGTAAGTTAATCATAACCAATAGAAAATGAAAAATATGGGAAGATAAATATATGAACACATATGCCATTTTGATAATTGACTATCTTAATAAATGGAATGATAAACAACTAAAAAACACATATCATATAATAAATAAAATTTCAATAATAATTGGATAAGGAATAATCAATGTAGAATAGTAAACAGGTGAATTAAAATTCCATTTAAATAACTAGATAAGGAAAATTCAATATTTCAAGGTATATAACTTAAAACACATTCCATTTAATAAATAAACTAAAATTAAAATGCATCAAGAGATAATATCATTATGTAAATATAATGGATAATAATAACAAAAATCATAATAATGGAAAAAATTAATTATTTTAATTCATGTATTAGTTGTATAAAACATCTATTGCAACATCCCATGATCTAGAACTCCCTTACATAGTGGAAAATGGATTGTTATGAGTCCTCATGTGCGCCTCCCCATATGCTAGAGGATTTTAACTAGAAGAGGGGGTGTGATAATTATAGTAGGGATACTATACTCCATGGTTAAAGATTTACAACACTATATAAATATTAAATATTAGTAAATAAATAAAAGAGTGTAGAAATAATGGAAACAATACAAAATAGTAGAAAAACCAACAATACAAGACAACAGAATAATTGATTATTTTAATGACCTACTGGAATGTAACTAAATTTAATTCTATATAAATTGAAAATAAAATAATAGAAGACTCTAATGTTCCCAGTAATGAACCCCATGTCTGTCCCATCTTCAAATTAGAGCCCATCCACCGGGGATCAATCAACTGAAAAATCCCATTCCCCAATCCAATCCGACATCCATATAATATACTCTGGTACCAAATGGATTCCTAAATAGGGCCTGAGTATAAATCAGTAGGTCACCACAATATGTCTAAACATATCCAATATGATAATAAGTGTATTAAAAAATGACATAGAAAGGTTTATTAGTTAATTAAATAATTAAATTAACACCACATCCACCTACATCGGCACCTTGAATGGATATCATAGAACATTTCTCACTACCATGCCAACCATAACCATATAAACATAGTAAAATATAACTTGTCTCATCCTCATGATAGAATTTCTCTGAGCGTGTCATATAACCATTTCAACCATAACCTTATAACCAACAAAGAAATTACTCAAATCTTGGTCGAACCCGCTATATAAGAATTTCAGCATTTATTTAAGGTCAATCACGATAAATGAATATTAGCATATGTCTGGGACAAGACCAATATATAGGAATTTAATCATGTATCATATTCAATCCCAATATATAATAATTTCAACATGTGTTACTGGGAATAACTCACTATATAATCATTTCAACATGTCACAGAGCATAGCTTGATATATAAGCATTTCAACTTGTAAAATGAGAAAATTCCCCATATAAGTATTACAATATATAAATCATAACACATACTATAGAAGAAATTATATCACAATATCACAACATAAGTATTAATGATAAATTATGAAAAATACATTTTATAATTCAATTACACATTTGAATTATCAATTGGTCATAACCAATAACATTCTAATTAGCTTGATAGACAATCCAGGCCAAGGTGACTCTGTATCATGTAATCACCCAAAATCCATATCATACTAAACACACCTTAAGCCACTAAAATATTCATTTACAATCAAGGGTTCGTTCACATGAACAGTAGACACAAGCCTATTCAATAAACAATTAAATCTAGTAGGAATCAAAGGAATAATCCAATTGACCATTTAATTTATTTAGGCACTTGAGTTGTTGACGTAATTTACAATATTTCTCATACTTGAAAAAAATAAAACCACATGGTTAATGTTTATACCACACAACTTTATCAAGAGAAGAATGAAATGCTTTCAATATAAAATTACCCCAACTATTAAGGTTGATAAGATCCTAAGGAGAACCTAGACCCAAACTAAAAAAGATAAAAAACAACCAAAATTAAAGTCAAGAGATTACACAACAATAGCTGATGATCAAAGGGAGAGAATGGATAACCTAAAAAACCCCTTACCATGAATCATATGCATGACCAGGATGTTGGAAAAAAAGATACGAACTCAAAACATCGTAAGTAATGTGCCCTAGTGTCGATAGGAAGAGGAAATATAGTGGAATGAAACACAAATCATCCACATGAAACCATTAAAATTACTTCTTGAGAAATTAAACATCGTGTAATTCAGTTACACATCAAGTATTTATGTTAAGAGTGATACATTGAAAAATCACATTCCTAGGATGAATTTTTAATTCACCTGAACATTAAAAAATGTGTAATCATTTTATGACACATAACCACTTCATGTCATGAATCTGTTCATGACATGAATCTGGTGGATTTTATACGTATGTAACCCATTTATAAGGAATGTAACAATCATGAATATTATTTTTTGACTTGTTTACTTATAAGAAACCAAACCCACTTTGAGGATTCTCAACATTCCAAGAACCCTTAGTAACACTTAACCCATTTATATTCTCACTCCATTAATTGAAAAATAATTCTCAAACCTCTGCCTCCATGGATCCTCTTTGATTTTCATAGGTTTACCCACAACCCAGATTTGTGTTTTTTAATAAAACAAACTTATATGAGGAATCCTAACCACCAAGGTTTAATGATGATGAATTAATGAAAAAATAAGTTTAACTAAAAAATTAGAGAGATACATACCTAAATAATGTTGGTATCTTAAAACCTCCCACCATATAATAACTCATACCTAATCTAATCCAAGTGCCACTATAGGGTCTAGATGAATATTCTAGATACTATACTCATATATCAGATTTCATATTCTATCTATCCTCATAAAATCTCCCCTAATGACACTACACTCGAACCAAAGAAAGCACCCTATCTTAGAGATGTGTCTCACTTCGGTCCATTATCTTTATTAGATGCTCTGCAAGGGACACATTAGCTATAAGCTTTACATTTTTTATAACTATAACATGAGAAGGGTATAAATTAGATCTCAAAATATATCACACATGAAACACATTTATCATGAAATTTTAGTCTTGTATATGTTCTAAATGGTATTCCACTAGACCTACACATTCCACTATATGAAATAACTCGATAAAACACGGCTCTAGCTTTACCTATTTTTTGATATGTTGTTTCCCCAATCTAGGAGAAACCAAGTTAAAAAACTTTGATCAACCTTGAAATCTAGAGGTCATCTATGTGGTCATTTTAGTATTTAATCCTACTATTTTTAGTCACCAGCAACTTCATAGTCAACATAAACTGCTCAGATGTCTCTGGGTCAAGACTAGGTCCAACACGAACAGACTCACTCACCACAAACAAAAAAAAGGAGGATAATGACATGGCCTTACATACAAATCCTCAAAATTTCCCATTTGGATCTATGTATGGAAGTTATTATTATATGAAAAATCCACGAGTGCCATATGTTTCTCCCATGAACCACCAAAATCCAAAATACAAGCTCATAACATATCCTCTAGAACTTGAATAGTCTGCTCTGATTGACCATTCGTCTTAAGATTATAGGCCATACTCAAAAGAACCTTCGTTCACAGATCCTTATGAATACCCTACCAAAATCCTAACACAAAACATAGTTCTCTTCCTAAAATAGTACTCTTTTGAACACCATGTAACCAAACTATTACACACACATAAAGAATACCATGATCATTAATGTTGATGGTCTCCTTTGGATATTTCATTAAAATCACGATAATTAGTGTATTTCACAAGAAGTGACTAATGGAACTCAATCTGACTAGATTGGAAATACAATTAGCTGAAAAATCAGTTATATATCCTTGGGGAAATATCAATGATGCCCTAGTAAATATTAGTAATTTCATTTTCCCAACATACATTATTGTCTTGGACATGGAATAATAAAGAGACATTCCAATTATCATACGCTACCCATTTATATCCACCAGTAATGAACATCCTTATGTTAATAAAATTATATTGATATTTATACTTAGTGAAAAAAAGTAGTGTTCAACCTAGTGAAAGATACAAAACAAACAAATGATTATTTTGACTGTCAAGATATTTTTCTTCTTCTCTCGCATTGTCACTCTCAGGTACAAACAGGTTTTCTTATTGAAACCCTCCATTGTGGGGTCTACGATGAGTCTGAGCACTATTTTCCTAAATTTATCCTCTCTTTTCACATTTTCTATCCTTATTACTCTTCACAATCATCATGGCGGATCATCTCTTTTAGTGTAAGTCTATCATGTTGTTTTATCGGTCTGAAAAAGGTTTCGATATAGAATACATCACCACTTTTGACGTACTATAACCCTGGGTTCCACCACACCTCTCAAGGCTAGGGTTGGAGTAATGGTAGCACTATGGGTTTGGAATATTGTTTGGTGGTCCTGGTTTTTTTAGAAACCCCTATGTTGGCATGCTCTGATTTATTTAGGATTTGTATTTATTCTCTCTATAGTGTTATCTTCTGAATATATTGACCATTTTATCCCTACCATGACCTCAGGTATTTATTCTCCTATCTACGTTGGATCCAGAGCCATGGTTTCACAATGGTTTTTTGAGGTGGTTTTGGTGGCCGAATGTTCTCATTGTGTGCCCTGTGTCAGTTTGGTTCTTTGATTCTTTTGTGTTTTAGATTTATTTTTAATGTTATTGTTGGAAGACTGTTTATTATAATAAGGTGGTGATTATGTTTTCTATATGGATATGATGATCTCTGGTGAAATGTGTGGGGGTTCGAATGGCATTGAAGACGGTGGTGCTTGTAAAACAATGTCGACTATGGTATTTTCCTATGAATACGGTAACTGTCATTTTAGGTTTTTGGATTCAGTGATTTTATTGTGTGGTGATAGATGTCGGCATCGAGAGCCGACTATAGTGAAGAGATAATGGTGTGGTTTTTTCAATGATGGGAACTATTTTGGGATGATCTTTGATCGGGATGGATGACGAGGAAGATGAGCTTTTTCTCTAATGATTGTGGTGGTTGGATGACGACATGACCGACAAACATGGGTGTCTCATGTCCACCTTGGGGATGGAATTAGTTTTTTGAATTTCAAATTTCATTTTATAGTTTTTGGTCTTGGATCTCACCTGATGTATGTTGTTATTTCTTACCCTTAAAGCAGTTTTCAGAAAATCAAATAAAAATATAAATTTTAGTCTATATTTTTCTAACCGAGAAAATTAATTACTACATGGAAATTTATTTGATGATGAAAAACTATCTCTTACTATATAAAAATAGTCTAATCTTAAGGAAACAAAATACATTGAACCATTGACAAGCGTCACAATACCTTATTTCATAGCATCAGTCCTTCAGCCACCAATATAGGAGCTTAAACCTCTTCCAAGTACACTCATTTATTAACTTTTAGAAACAACAGTTGTACTCATAGTCATCATTTACTCATAGATGAGTCACCAAAATAGTAATAGATAAACAGACTCCTTTAATTTAATAAAATGTTAATTTATTCGCTAGTGGATTGCATCAAATGGATCACCCAAACATTATGAACTCATAAAATTTTATAATAAAAAAAATGAAAAAACCAAATGCCTGGCCCAGAGGCGACTCACCCTACCAATAAAAGTAGTAGTTAAGAAATATGTACTGAAACTTTTGGATTCTATAATATTTTTTTCATTCTATGATACTGAATGGGGGAGTCTGCTAGAAGTATTTATAAATAAAATTTTCCTCACATTTTTCAAGAATTATGAATATGAATTGGTAATGATTTATATAGTCATTGGATGGTGAGTATGCATGGAATATAGGAACATAAATATAGATTCTCTTAAATATCACATACCATTACCATTTAGAAATAAAATTCTGGAAAGACTCATTTAAAAAATTCTACTATTTCCTAGATGGAAATTTAGGATTCAATATAATTTTAGTTGACACATGTGATTACACCCAAAAAACATTCAAATGTTCATTAAATACCTTTTACTAAAAATTAATGTCATTATAAATTTTTAATGCCCCAGTGAACTTTCATAGGTTTATGAAAAATATGTTCTATGATATGGAGGAGGGGTCATAGAAGTTTTTAATGATGACTTTTTAGAAAATTGGAGTTCTTTATATGTGTGCTTTGGAAATCTTCAACTTCTCATACAGTGGTGTGATGAAAAGTGATTAGTTTTAAACTATTAAAATGCCATTTAATGGTCCAATTGTGAATAATAATCATAAAAATAATATGTAAGGGAGGCATGAAAATTGATCCCACACAATTAAAGGTGAACAAATATTTATCAGATCCCTCAATATTTAAAGGCAAAATGAGATTTCTAGGAAAATTTAGGATTCAACTGACACTATGTAAATGATTTTACAAAAACATTCCCGCCATATGAAACAAAAATTATTAGGGGATAACCATTTTTAATTCACTTATGTGTGTCTATGAGCATTCAAAACATTAAAAACAATCCTAGTGTCCAATCCCGATATCATTTCACTAGATGGGGATAAAGACTTTGAGTTGTTTTGAAATGGAACTGACTTCACTATTGGTGATTTTTTAATACAATGGGTATACCATAATTTATATCCCATATATTAGGCCATTCTAACATTGAATAATTCTCAATAAAACAACACAACCACCAAAGGAACAAATGGTAGTAATAATTACATTTGAAAAGTTTATCACATACTTAGTTTTCTAAAAGGTGATTGTGTACACTGATCACATTGACCTAGAATATTTAATAAGTAAAAAATATGATAAAAAGATAGATATTGTGGATCCTATTACTTCAAGAATCTGAAATCATCATCAAAGAAACCAAAGGAATGGAGAATAGTGTCTCTGATCATATATTCAGACTCCCATTTCCCCTCATTATGGAAGATGATAATCTAGACATCGAGGAAGAATTATAAAATGAAAATATTTTCTGCCTAAACCGAGAGGCACAAATATGGTTTTCCATCATTGAAAAATATATCTCTATGAGATACCTTTACCCAGACCCCTCCAATACAAAATGGATGAAATCATTAATTGAGACTCCATAATACTACTGGGATGAGCCACTAATTTTTAAACATTGTGATGATGGATTAATTTTACACCACATTATAAAAAAGGATCTAAAAGTGTGTTAGACATGAGTCACACATCACCAACTGGAGGACATCATGGGAATTGTTGTAGCAAAAAACTTGTAAAATTTGAGTATTTTCTCCCACACTTCACTAAGATACAAGAAATATTTGTGAAAATTGTGATCGATGCCAATGAACTGGTACTATTGGGAATGTAAATTAAATTCCCAAAAACCCAATCAAGGAACTAATTTTTTTTGATGTGCGGGAAATATATTTCATGAGAACAATCTCTAATTCATGTGGAAAGTTCTATATCTTTCTGGGTGTTGACTATGTCTCAAAATGGGTAGAATATAAAGCTACCACTCACGACACCTCAAAAGTGGTAATAAATTTCTTAATTAAAAAGAATTATTCAATATTATTATTTCTATGAATACATATTAGTGACTTAGAAAACAATTTACCAATCATTATGTTAAAGGACTACTAGGGAACTACTAATTTGATATAAAACAGACACTCTCTAACACTTGCAAACAAAATTTAATGATTAATTGTCAAGTAGAGAAACAAATCCTTGAAATGGATGTAAAAATAGAAAATACTAGAGTCTAATGTTATTTTATGCACTCTGGGTGTACCACACTGCATAAAAAACACCCATTAGACCCCCCCATTCTAATTAGTGTATATAAAACATTACAATTTTCTCGTAGATCTAGAGCATCGCTCATAGAAGGCTATAAAAAATTTGATTCTGGATTCTCAAAAAGGTTTAGAAGTTATAATGATGTAATTGGATGAACTAGATATGATTTGAAATGATGGATGTGAAAATGTCAATATTTATAAATAGAAAAACAAGAAATTGCAAGATTAGAACATTGAGCAATGACTTATTTTTACCAGGGAATATGGTCTTATTATTTAACTCCCAATTAAAAATGTTCCCTTTTAAAGTGAAATCATGATGTTCAGAACCCTTTTTTGGTTGTACATGAATTATTCTATGGGTCCATAGAAACTTAGAAATTTAGATAACTATCATTAAAATTCAACGGTCAAAGACCAACGATTTATTAGAAACCACTCCATAAGGCTCGTTCCATCACATTAAAATTCATTTGAGTAGCACCAAGTCGATTTATAGATGTTAAATGATGAAATGACTGGGGGAAACCCAAGATAGGTAATAGTAGGCTAGAATATTATATAATAGTCCTTAAGTTATATAGGGGGCATTCTATATGAAAATTATGAGGTTCTAGTTGCAAAATGTATAGAAACACTAATTACAGGTACTGTAAAAAATTCACGACTTGTACGGTTCACTGATCATAATAATTTAACTCATGAATTAAACATCTTGTATCCAATTACATTCAATTTAATTCAATATCTTATTTATGTCCTAAACCTATGGTTCATGATGCACACCCACACAACCTCTCACTCCCCTCTCCCACTGCTTTCACCCAACCCCAACCCACCATTGGCCTCACCTCACTCTCTCTCTTCCTCATCAACTGAAACTCTCCTTCTTTTTTGCCACTTTGATGAGTCTGTTGCGCTTACAATGGTCTTCAAGAAGAAATTATGCACTCCACTTGTTGAGCATGTGCTTGAGAACAAAGATACCACTTCGTTAAAGAACCAAAGGGGTCCCACACTTCCAAAACCCCAACATATTCCTCATATACCTCCATTTCATCCTTTGATTCACCATCTACCCAAGAGGATACCCAATCGACCTCTAGTGGGTTACAGGATGTCACTCTCCTAGGTATGCACCCCATCCTTCATTTTTTCATCCCAAAACACCACATCGCAGTTAAAATTCTACAAGAAAAGACCATGTGGCCCAAAAACATAGAGATTTTGTTATTCTCAAGCTCATTCACATCATCCAGGAGGTCCTCTAGACCCTTGACCACATGAACATCACCCCTATTGTATATGTTCTCTAGGAGACCTACATGAAGATGTTCTAAGAGTTATTTCCACTTCCATGGTGTCCATCGACAAACTTTACTTTCGATTAAGTGGACAACAAAATGAGATTCATTTCCTAGAGTTTTTAATTGGTATTGGTATTTATGGTATTGAATTTTACACTTATTAGAAGTTTCCAATATTACAGATCAACCCATAAAATAGGTTGGAAAAAAACTATGGAGGATGATTACACAGAAGGATCAGAGTGAGAATAATTCCCAAATCACCAAATCTACACATCTCAAAGGTGTAACACTCCACATTTTACATTGATAATTGACTCATTCATGGTTTTATCACACCGAGTCACTTGGAAGATTTAGTCAACTGGATGTTTTCATCCTTATTATTTCCATGGCTGGACCTGCTATCAAAATAGAATCACATTTCACCTTCTACTTTAGAGATCATGAATAGTGGTCAATAGATACTCTAATTGGAGGGTCATTCATTTCCCATTTTCCAGCATCTTGGTGTATTCGACGCATGCCTTACCATCACTTTTATCACTCCCATGGAGTCCATAAACTTTCTATTACTATAAAAGATGAATCTGCTAACAAAGGACGATGATATTTATTGATGGACTTTGGGATACTTTGTGGCTACTAATGAGGCCCCTGAAGATAGTGTCTCAAATCCATCATTTACTCATGCCGCATAAGTTCCATCGACCACCCATAACACATCCATTACCGGAATAGTCCCTAATGATTTCACTTCCATTCCCACCCCTGACACCACCCATATTCCATCCTCTAACACAACCAACTTCCCGACTACAAAACCCAGCCATATTATCCATTATATCTATGGGCTATGCAACTTTTCATCCCAGTGAATATTTATCGGATTACCCATCATCTCGACATCCCATTTATATAGTAACATATTTTTAATATCGATTCACCTAGACCATCTACTATGACCTCTAATCCTCCACTTATAACAGGACCTTCATCATCCCATATTCTTTCCCCATCCACCACCTTTGACTGACCTTTGATACACGCTGATAGACCCTACTGCCCATCAAGAGTTCTTGGAAGAGAAATTATTAGAGGGAAAGGGCCAATCCCTACCCAAATCTACTGAGGTTCTATTCATTGATATTTATTCTATATACATACATATAATCATGATCAGTACCTCACATCCACCGTCATCTGAGATGGCTTCCATCACCACATAACCACCTCCAATTTTTGATATACTAGCCCCTTCCCCTATTGATGCTTTCGACTAGGTGGGAAAATTGTAGGGACCCCCTATTTTGGAGAGGAATTTTGATGAGAAACTAGAAAAATTATTTCTCTCTTAGTATATCATAGTCCCCTCCCCTATATTTTACTTTATATAGTGTTCATATTTCTATACTATCTATAATCTATTTCACTAATGTATCATTTTACTTGTTATATACATGGGATAATTCTTTTGAATCCAAATTTATTATCTTATTTTTATTTTATTACACAATTATAATAACCATGTATAGCTCTTATTCCTCTTCTATGGTCATCGATGTGCCTATTCAATCACCAACATCCCTTGAACTATAGGTGACTCAACATCTGGTTGATTTTCAGTTCCATATAGAGGATATTTATTTAGAGGCCCATTCTCACCAAACATCACCACCACAATGACCACAAATTTTATTCATACCACACCATATTCATGCTCAGTATGTGATTGATGTGGTTAGTCCAACCAAGAATCTGCATGACCTCGATGAAATGACCTGAAGTTCTTGTAAGAAATAGAAAAATTCTTAGTAGATAAAGAATAATTGAATGATTATTTTTCCCATCTGTTCAGATGACAATGTATTTCTTATCACATTATAGGAGGCAACCCATATTTCATTTGTGTTCATTATTCATAATATTGAACATGTGTTTTTTTATTTTCCCTGTAAGACCATCTTTTACCATAGACCAATTTGAACAATATTATATCCATATATCTACATTTATGTTATAAATCTTTTCATTTATATTCATTGTGTGCAACTACCCATATTATTTCACACAAAATACTTAAACCCTCTAGAATGGTGTTTTATCTAGTTAATGAAATTATCTAATTAATGATTTGTACTTACCCTCTAGACTGGTGTTTTATAGTGACCTCTTGATTCCATATAATTCCTTTTCAAAATTTCCATTTCATTTTTCTACATCCTATCTATCATATCTTACCAATAATAATTTCTAGTAAAGTGCATGCACTATCACATTTTATGTGAGGGGGAGTCTTTCATGGGCTTCAAATCCAATTCACATGGATATTTTATAGTTTTTATTTCTATAGGAGTCATTTTTCATTGGAAGAATGAATTAAACCTTAATAATCATAACACCCATTTATATATAAGTTAAAGATAAGATGTAAAATTTTAAAATATACGTTTTTATCCTCTTTTATTTTTATAATTTTTTATGAGTTTAGTAATTTAATTCAAATTAATTTTTTTTGAATTTTTTTTATTGATTTGTTACTTGATTTTATACCTTGAATGATGGATAGTTTTCCCTATACACTCCCATACCCAAGCGTATTTTGAGCCTATGATTTCATTTTTTTACTGAACATATTTCATGGGTGAATCCTAGGACATGTAAACATATTATAAATTTCATTGATATCTTATTGAGGAAATGAGTATCCCAATAAAAATTTAATATGATTTTGGAAATCTTTGTTGAGCCACGTTTTCCTGAGTCATACCTTATTTTTCTTTAATTTAGCCCATAGTTTCCATGAATGATCTATTTAGTATGAAAATATTCCAATACAATTATCCATTCCCACCATTCTACTAATTTTATGCTTTATTGTAGTTTAAAAAAGTGTGGGGTAATTTTTAGCTGATGGACACATGATGTATTGACTAAGAGGATGTATATTGGCACTTTAAAAAAATTATTTTTAGGATCCATGTTTTATTTTTGGCATTTAACGCCAGTCATGTGGCTTGGAAAAATATAAAAAGAAAAAGAAAAAGATTTTGGGTTGGGTAATAAAATTTTCAAAAATCATCATTTATAAACCGATTAATCCCTTGATGGATCATATTTCATAAGGGTAAGGAAGTTAGATCTATCATAAACATGAATTTTGAAAAATAAATTATTTGTTGTGAAAAGGAATGGAACGTGGTACATTTTCTATACATACTAGACACACTTATGGATCCAGTTTTATCTATTTGGAGCATAGACACAATTTTCCAATGATGGAACTACATCAGTAAACTATTACCTCTTAACTTTCATTAAACATTTGTTCTTAGCTTCCATTTTATCGTGATTTTCACTTTCTACCAAGTATGTATATAATTTTTTTCTCCAATTTTGATTATTACCATCATCAACAGCTAAAAATCGTAGGGAATGGATCGAGTGTATGGGTTCCTTGAACGTAATGAATCATTAAATTGTATCATGGTAACCCTAAGGCCACTAATCTGGCCTCATAAAAACTGTTTATTCAATTCTATTTAGAATACATAACAACAATATGGTTAAATGAATGAACCTAACCTTATTGAAGTAGAGTATGATTTTGCAATTATCATGTAACAATTTCTACAATAAATGTATGGAATAATGCATCTAGATTGTTATCAATATTTGGATCATGTAATTTATTCATATTATAAATATATAGTTTGTTTTTCTATTAAAATATAGTGATCATTACATCGCTTAATTTCCAAATTCTTAAGACTATTCCATGTTAGGATCAAGATTATGTTTTTTACCAAATCCTTGAAATTGATCCAGATTCATGCCTTCTTTCAGAATCCTAAACCAAAATTTATATCCTTAATTAAAACATAAAGTCAATTTTATTGATCAGGAATCCTACAAAATGGGTTGGAGGTACTAGTTCCTTGACCGATTAAATGTTTTTCGTTGGATTAACCCCTAACTATCACTATATTATGTCATTTTATCATGTATAGTTTGGGATAAAAAGAAATTTTAGTCTTACCATAGCCTGCATGAAATAAATGATGTGTGGGGGTGTTGTAACAACCCAAAGTTTTTCAATGGAAATTCCCTTCTTTTATTTATGACATAAAATCACATGAAAGCACAACATAATCTACTACTAAGTTATAAGTGACCTTTAAACATAAGTTTGTCACTTCTGTGTTTGGAATTCCGAATTTCCGGCATACAAGGTTGTGTTCAAGATGTTGTTTGGAGTTTAATAAAACAAAAATAATTATTGGTGAATAGTAGCCTACCCTAATGAATAGTAACATACCCTTATGAATAGTGATATACCCTAATGAATAACAACCTCACCTATGATAGTATAAAAATATTATTCAATTTTGAATTACAATATACCTATGTTTTAGAATGAGTTAATTCATGTTTTAAATCTGGTTTTTGATAAAAAAATATGATTTTCATTAAATATTAAAATAATCATATTTAGAAAATTATTTTTAAAACATGGACTTCATTTTTGGATTCTACATGTCTAAAAATGGTTAGGGTGAATTTTTTGTATTTTTCTGAAATACATGAATTTTTTGATGAATAATAAAATATGATAAATTACAATAAATGCTAAATACTGCATCATAGGTGATTTATGGATGATGTAAGATGATAATCCTGAATCATCCTTGATTATTTTAGTATATTTGATTATAATTCTTAATTATTCATAGTCTTGGCCATAAATAATAAACTAATAATTAAAATAATGGGAAAATCCTCCTTCTGATACCAACTATAGCGACCCGAGCCTTTTACATATAACATTTCATGGTTTTAAACATAATTCATCATCAAAGTATAAGACAAGGATCATTAAGTCTAGTGTCTTGGAAGACTAGGTACTTATAACACAAAACATGGGGCTAAAAAACACTTCTTTATTTAATTTCCATAATGAGCTCCTAACTTCCTTTGAGCCCTTACATCTTCAAAGGGTACCTTGGGGAACACATGAACAAAGGGATGAGCTAAAAAGGGGAGGATCCCTTACCTTAATTCCGTTGGTGTTGTCCACTTGATATTAATAACCCTTTGATCTCCCCTCTTTGATATCCCTCTTAAGGCCTTTTATTTTGGCCTTTTGGTAAGACCAACATGCCTTATGCCTAGCCCAAATTCTGCCCAAACATCCTCCCAAGCTCCTTCCCAACATCCAAGGCTTGCCGATCTTACCAAAAGGCCAAAATCAAAGGACTTAAGAGGGATCTCAAATATAGGAGGTCAAAGGGTCATTAATATCTAGTGGAGAACACAAACGGACTTATGGTAAGGGATCCCCCCCTTTTTAGATCATCCATTTGTTCATGTGTTCCCCATGGTACCCTATGAAGTTGTAAGGGCTCAAAGGAAGTTAACAGCTCATTATGGAGATTAAATAAAGAAGTGTTTTTTAGCACAATGTTTTTTGTTATATGTATCTAGTCTTCCAAGTCACTAGGCTTAATAATACTTGGCTTATACTCTGATGATGAATTATGTTTAAAATCATGAAATTTTATATGTAAAAGGCTCGGGTCACTCCAGGTGCACCAAAAATCAAAGGAATTGGGTGAAAATAATATATTTCCATGGATCGTGTGACCCTCAGAATGTTTTCATGAATTTGAAAATCCATATGATCCTAATTTACTATAGGAATCTCCAGTCCAACTGCATTAGAAGCATGCTATTTTCCACTGCCCTAATTCTTATCTCCAAGACGATGAGGTGAAATTTTCTCTATAAATAAACAACACTCCATATATGACTGGTTCTAACAATAGTTTAAACCTAAAAAGGGGATTAAAATAAAAAAACACTAACTCCTAGTCTCTCTAAACAAGGACTACAAGTGTTTTAGTATGACATAAACTTTTATTTATTTCATTTATCAGTTATAATATGTATCTCATATCCTAGTTCAACAAGATAGTATATATCACAGGTAATAAATATGTCCCTATCATGAACACTCAAAGACAATATTTATATATCTATGTGAAAATAATGATGCATTCATACTCATATCATGACATGACTTGCCACAAGTATAAATATAAAGAGAAAGTAATGGAATAAAATCAAAACATCACACAAAATGTGAATCACCCAAGGTGAAATAACGTTAACTGTAACTAGTGAACACCACAAACATCAATACAACCCCGGGCACTTAGATTTCCCATAGTACATAAATTATCTACTCAAAGGTAAAATAGAATTACTAAGTAAGGAAATATCCTAGAACACTTCCTAACTATCCATAATTGTATATAAATAGAAAGTAAACATGGGGTGGCTCTGATACAACTTTGTATTGTCACATGATCAGTAAATCTCTCACATAGATGAAATTGGTTGGTAATGAGACCTCAAGCGTGCCTCACCATAAACCAGAGGAAACTGAATTTCTATAAGGGATTGATATGCTTAGTGGCGAGACAAAACCCCTAGGTTATAATGTTATAACAAAAAAAATAAGAAATATAAATAAATGAATAACAAAGGGTAAATACAGAAAGGAAAAAAATAATACAATGAAAATACAAAAATTATATTAAATGTACTAATCCAAAAAATAATTTAGGAATAATGTAATTACATGATGGAATGTAACTATATTTCATGATAAAATTAATATATATAAAATAATATAAGACTCAAATAATGAGTCAAAATTACCCAATCATGAACCCCACATTAGTCCCATCTCCAAATTCCACCCCATCTTGTAAAAAAAATCAACAGAAAGGTCCATTTCCATTTTCTAATTCATTATCCATATAATATGCTTGGTTAAAATATAAAATCATAAATATGGGTTGAGTATAAATCAGCAGGTTCACACCATTATGTCAAATAAAAACCATCATAATCATAAGTTTATGATATAATGAGATAAATATGTGTATTAATTAATTAAAAAAATTAAATTATTACAACATTAAATTTCTTTCATGCCATGGTAGGATATCTATAAGAATATCTCACAACCATTCCAACAATAACCATATAACCATGGTAAAATGTATCCTTCCTTAGATCTATGTTGGAATTCCTCTAAGCATGTATTACGTCCATTCCAAACATACGTTTATAACTAAGATATAAATTACAACAATCAAGGTCACACCCGATATATGTGTATTTGAAAATTTCATTTGGACTGAGGCATGTATATAATCATTTCAAAAAAATTCAAAGAAAATACTGGTATAAAAGGGGTTTTGATCCTTTCGTCGTGGTGAGACTCCTCACATATTGATGTGCATTGGTGTCCCATTTGTTTTCCTGCATTCCCACTTTCAAAAAGGTTGGTGACATTCATTATATTCAACAATGATTTCTGATCCATGATCGAAATTGGATGATGGGATGCTAGTTTATCTTTCCATGGATTCTTCATTAGATCTTTTCACCTATTATAGTCCTCCCTCACAGAGTTATGTCATGTTCCTGGAACTCATTATCGTTTCCATGTAATTGGGGTTCCAGTTAATTATAATTCTTCTGTCTGTATATTCTTGTGGGTCTTGACAGGGTAGAAACCATCATTCAAGAGAGTTGTCAAATTGGTCATCACTAGCATGTAAGTATGGTAGGAACGTTTTTCACCTATATTCTTCATCATAGGAGGGAATCTGATAGATCCATCTTAGGTATAGAACCCAAGGAATCCCATGTTAATCAAGAGATATACAACACTGAAGGCATATATCTTCCATGTATTTCACAATCATAATTACTTTTTTTATCATGAGTTAAATGAATCTATAAGAATAAATATTCTATTTCATTCACCATAGGCATCCCATGTTTATCATGAGGTGCCTATTTGGAATCAAAAGTTTTACATCTTTCAAAGATGGATTAGAATGTCTAGTTGAGATGGATTGGACTACGAGTTTAATGAATTTTAGATATGGAAGGAGTCTCCCTAGGAGGGAAGATATCACACTATGAAGGCAAATGGATCAGACTCCATTGGGGGAAGATCTAGGAGGTTTGTCCCATAAAAGGATGATTCAACACTATGAATATGGATGGATCTAAATTCCATTGGTGGTAGACCCATAATATTTTTCCCATAAAGGGAATTTGTCACACAATGAAGGTGAATCCTTAGGAGGGAGAATCCTGAAGGTTTTCCATATGGATCAATCAGAAAAACTATAGTGGTGCATCAAATAAGTGTGTCCCCTGAATGGAATATTTCGCAATATGATGGTGGATGGTTCATAACACCAGTTGAGGTAGATCCAGGAGGTTTTTCCCATAATGGGAACATGTCACAGTATAATAGTGCATCACTAAGAGGGAGATCCATGAAGGGATACCAGATGGATGGTTTAGAATATCGATGGAGTTAGATCTTGGAGGCGTATCCCATAAAAGGAATATTTCACACCATGAAGGTCGATTAGAACACCCTTGGAGGTGTATCAAGGAGCTGCACACCTAAAACAGAGACACATAGGTTTACCATTGATTGAGATTGAAATTTATAGAGGTTTACTACATAAATTTTTTATATGATAGGGATAAAAACCCAAGAAGTTCAATGAGTTGGGGATTCCACTTTTGTGGATGTCAGTGTGGTTGGGGCTTATAAATTTATGTTTCCCATCGCAAGAGGATTTCTCATTGATTTGGTGTTGGTCTTACGCATGGGAGATGCTCGATGGACATAGAGGGAATGAGGTCTCCAAAGTTTGTGGCATGATATTACTATGATGTGGTAATAAGAATATTAGGACGACTCTAGATGTTGGGTTTGACCTCAATTAAGCTTCTTACATATCCGAGTTTTTTGAGAATGAAATCTCTCATAGTTTAGAGAAGGGTCTGGGGATTGTCCTAAAAAGGAGACCCATAAAAGTGGAGCATGTGGTTGGGGATTAACCAAAGGATCGGCCTATAGGGTGATTATGGTTGGGTGGTTGGTTTTTATTACTAAAATCTAATATCACATGAGTCATTCTTGGTGTGAGAAAAAAGATGATGTAGTAGTCTCGATGCTCGTGTCGTGAATGAAGTGAAACTGAGAGATGATGTGGGGATAAAAAATGGACGATTATAGAGGAAGATGTCAATCTTTTTGAGGAGGATCTCACTCCATCTGAGGAGGATCATATTCCTGTGATTAGTGTATCATTCTATGTTAATAGGATATCATTCCCTATGATTTATACATGGAGTATCTTTTACTTGTAGAATAGGGTGCATGGGTATTATTCATGGAAGCTGACCTCTATCGATTTCTCATCTAGTAGTAGAGGAGGAGGTGGGATCCCATGGCGATCATACATGGGGAATCCCATATTCATTTCATTGGGTAAGACTATTGTTTTACATCATGTTCTAAGGATTTTGTCATGTTGTTTTTCATCATATGACTAGGACATAGTACTAGGTATTTTTACGTCATCCAGTTCAGATGTGGGGACTTACTCTTTACCACATGGTCATAGATAACCATCGATCATGAACCATTGATAGAAGAATGTATTTGGAAATTATAGGGTCACTACAAAATACATCAATTTTACCCATATTAATTTTTGAATAATATCATTTTATTTTAGTAAAAATGAATAATTCCAATAGATATTATGGTATATTATTATTTTATTTAAAAAAATTTGTTTTTACCAACACATATATATGTTTGTATTAACTTTTTAATAACAAAAATACTTTACCAACAATTAAAATTTTCACTTTATAATTTAAATAACATTAGTTTTTTTACCAACAAATCAATCTGAAATTATTAATCCTTATTACAAATAATTTTACTCAATTTCAAAATTTGTATCCACAATTTATTAAATTGAAATAAAAAAGTAACAAAAAATATTTTCAACTATTAGTTACCATTTTATTAAAAAAATATATTGTTATTAAAAAAATTAAAAAAATATTAGACTAATTTCCAAGTTAATCACAAAAAAATTGATTTTATTAACATATAAATAATAATAATATTTGAAATAAATTCTAAATATTATTCAACATATATTATATTTGATATATAATTAAAATTATTTTTCAATTCTATTTAAATAGAATAAAATGTAATATGTAAATAATTAATTAAAAATTAAAAATCAATCCAAAAAAATTTAAATTAAAAACACATCCCTCCCTATCCTCACACTCATCCCACACCCCACCTCTTCACCAAATCTACATCTCCTCCCAGTACCACCCCCTTACCAATAATATCTTCCCATACACACATATACAGTTCATCACCATCACCCACACCCACGACCACATCCCCTCGATTCTTCAAAACCACCTACGCTCCATGTTTGTCTACACTATAATGATTTTTCAACATTCTACTAAAAATAATAGGTATCACCCATTTCCAATTCAAAAGGACTATGATTAAGCCTCTTATTAGGTATTCGGTTTTTTAGTTCACGTTTTAATCCATTGATCTCATGGGATTCAATAATTGTAATTTTATAACATTTAGGGATTTAGTGAAATTTAGATGAAATATTTTTTTTGGATTTTGTTATTATTTAGTTTCAATGTCATTTTTTGTTCATAATTTTATGATTTTATAGACATACATTAGTTATTTGATTCAGACCTTTATACTTGTACACATCAATTATTATTTCATACATTTACATTTTCTTCACTCTTCACATAAATATAGTTTTGAACAATAGGACACATGCCAGGACATCTACCGATTCATCCCACACACTCCTTTATCAAATTTTATATTTTGATGTTATGAATTTTGTAGTTTACTATGGAGGACATCATTCATTTATAAAATCCTACTACTACTAATAATATATATAAATGGATAGATAATTTGATTGATGACCCACTTAAAAACATTATCCCACCGTTTTCATTACTATTTTGACATCCACATTATACATTGGTCACTATGAATCTTGTTTTTGTAGGATTAAAAACATTTACACACTATATTGCAGGTGATTTGTTTAGGCTTTTGGATGTTTGATTTATGTAGAGTATTGTTTTAACAACTTATGAAATTATATATATGTAACTCAGAAAGAACTATATAATTTATATTTTTTTGTATTTTCCGTTATTATTCTCATACAAATTAATATGCAGTGTTTCATATTAATTTTCCATAGAGAGATGTTTCTTTCCAATTGATTTTAATATTAGTTGAATGTGAAATTAATTCCATTAGAAATTGGAGTGGTAGAATAGGAATGATTATATTTATTTTTCATGGTTGTATCAAGATACTAAATAGAAATTGAGAGTAATTATTTTTATAGAGTTATTTTATACACTTATAAACTATAATAAGATATTTTAATGGATTAGCGATGTTTTTTGTTGATGTAAATCTTTCACACATAAATTCCTAAATTAAATAACTGAGTGACAAAAATCCATATAAGAAATACACTAACACTCCTCTGTAAATAATAACATAAAGTAATAATAATTTATAACATTCAAACATTAAAAATAAATCCACCATTAATAAAATTGCATATAGGTCAAACCATCCCGGTAGATAAGCCAAATACATGAATTCTTGTACATCTTCTCAAAAAAACTAGCTTGGACATAATTATTGTCTAATTTTAGATTCTTCCCAGGACTGATGTAGAGGTACCTCCCAATTTCAAGAAAACATTTCTTCTCAAATTTCATTCGTGTTCCTTAATAGGATTACATTGGTCACCAAAATAATTACAATAATCCAATGTTTTCTCTTCTAAATCATCTTATTTTTTAGTGGGGAAGAATGTGACATGATAATAGTGATGATCAGGGGTCTCAAATATAACTAGAACATGAATTGTTTTTTCACCAATGCATAGGTGGTTCACAAATCACCTTGTATTCCCATATTATATTCCATCCAAACTAAGTTTTTTTTATCCTTTAATAAATATTATATACCCTAGTGTTCATTGAGTGAGATAGGGTATCTATTTCTTGATTATCAGCATTTATAATTTCTATTTACAGCTCATTAGTTAAATTGATTCCGATATACTCAAAAAAGGTACTATAGGGTAATCCCTCATGTGTACAGAAACCCCATCCCCTTTCCTTAGTGAATAAAACCAACAAATTTCTTATGATGCATATCTCTTCCACTCAAATATCACATTTCAGGTTGCAACCACACATTCTTCTATACACTTTGTTGAATATACTCATTAGATATCCTTTTCATGGTCCAGACACTTTTTCATCACCAAACATCTTTAATAGAAAGTTTTGATCATAAAAGAAGTGAGCCATTTCATGGTCTTTGACTCATAGAAATACAATATTTTTGGAATTATTCTCTCAGAAAACCTTTTTGTGTATAATAATTATCCTTTATCATTTCACATGCACATGAAAATTCATAGAGAATTGTAAATTAATGAAAACAATATTTACAATTTGGGCATTAATCTTCATAACCAACCTATACTAACATGAATGGTAAATATTCATGTGGGTAGATGCTATTTTTTGGGATATAAAATAATTTGTCCAAGAGCACATATTAGATAGAGATTAGACCATTCAAAAAATAATATCTTTCTATTTTATTTCTCTGTCAAATATCCTATAAGACAAGTGTTTTTTTGAATACTTTGAGATTATTCAAAAAAAAATTATGGAACATAATACTAATTAACTATCAGTAGAAAATATTTTCGGATGTGATTCTATTGACGATATAACCAACCGGTGACTATGTATCATCAATAATCATGGGTAGGAATTTTGTAGATGAACATTATGATATCTATTTTTGATGAATTTAGTTATCATGTCTATTTATGATGAATTTCATTTTTAAAACATTTAGGTTCTGTTTGAAATCTCTTATTGATGCGTTGTTATAAAACTTTTAACTTATGATTGACACACATAAAAAATGGATTGAATTTGTTGTAGGAAAACCCTATTTATTAGAAAATCGTAAAAACTTATTAATATGTTTTGTAAATACTTTTCATGATAGGGTCAGGTGTTGGGGTGGGGGATCATGAAACACTTAAATATATTTAAGTGTACCATTTGTGTCTCTATATAAAATATCTGATATTTTGAATCTTTTTTTCTAATACTTTTCAATTGATTGGGATTGAATAATGTTTGTTTAGTTATGGGAAAAAATAAAAAGGCCTTTTTTATTGAGTCTCTCAACCCAATTCATGGACACTGTCTTGCTGTCACACAACTGGGTGAGGATATCATCAATATTATATATGAATTATAAGTGCACTACCATACTAAGTTATGTTAATGATTTAAATTTCTATAAACTAACTTATCTCATTCATGTTTTTTTTGTTTCATGACTTATTGTATTCTTCTGAAACCTTAGAAATTATTTTTTCAAATCAATCCCTGGTTTGTTTTGAAGTTGCTACATGTTTCTCATTCTTAGTTGCAATTCTCCCCAATTCTTTTTATTCTTGAAATTTAAAAATAATTAACAAGATTTAATTAGGTCATGAGGTATTACTTTTACAACTATAATTTGTGATCATGTATTTTTTCATTATGTTTTTGATATTCCATAACAATTTTTTAGATAAAAAGAGTTAAAAATTTTCAACTTATTTATTGTGTGAGAACAAATATCATATTGGATATTTGAAGAAGCATAATATGAATAATTTAATGGTTCTATCAATATTTCATGTTAAATTACATTTATGATTCGTTTAATGATATAATTTAATATTTTTATGTATTATAAAAACATATCGTATGTCACAGGAGTAGTCGATGGGAAAATGGTTTTGTTGTGTTCCCTGAAACATAATTTATTCTATACAGAATTTGGTAGATAATGGGGGTCATAAAATTTCTAACCGTATCTTGAATATTATGATGCCTAAAATAGGAAAAGACATTATAATCTAGCAACAATTTTGACATCAGGTAGAGGATTTTTAGACAAAAAATGGATATGGAAGAAATGAGAAAATTATGTTCCACGATAGTTGTTGTTTTTCATAAAAATACTAGATAGTAATTCAGAGAAATGTGATTGTGAGTGTGTGTAATTGATGTATTATTGTACTTTTCATGTTATTTATTTATGTTAATTTTTTTACACTTGAAAATAACCAATTATCTTTCATCCTATAATGAAAAGAAAACACCGTTAAGAAACTTTCCTTGTGTTTAGTTGCTTATTTTGAATAAAAAGTTACAAGTTGTTTGTTTTTTGTCAATTTCAAATAGAGGATGAACCTATTCCATCCACAAGTGAAAGGAAACTATATACATGAGGGGGGATTATGAAATTTTTAGGATATCATTTCTGATTTTTACATCAACTCCATTCAATAGTATACGATCGGTATTGGAATTTGGAATGAGTTCATAGTTCCTTTGAAAATTAAATATTTGAAAACATAAATTGATATTTCTAGAAAATAACATGCACATAACCTTAAGGTTGGTACATTATCATTTATTTTTTTGGATACATTACAAATAAAATTTTAGAGCTTTTTATTATGAAATTTGGTTCTTTAAATGTTCTCTAGGTGAACCCTTTTTATTATATAAAATATAGATGGTTCTTATGCTTCGACATCCTCCAAGACACATACAATGAAATTCAATTACCAGATAAATAATGTTTGAGGTGATTGAATATTCATATATTTTACATACAACATCAAAATTTTATGTTATTTAATGGTGAAGAGGGAAGTTTTAAATTTTATTTTTTATATAATTTTATTAGATTTAATGATACATTTCTGGAAATGGGATCTTATTTTAGAACCTGATGGATTCACTTTGGAATTTAAATGTTAATATTGTTGTAGCATTTTTATTGAATCCTAATGTGTTAATTAATATTTTCCATATCTTTTTTGTTTAGGATTATTTAAGTAAGAAACCAGTTCATAACATTCATGATATAGGCGGTTGATTTCATTAGCTCAAATATGAGTAAAATGCTACACTTATCTAGGGAGTAAATTCACATGTTTCATTATATTTCTTATCCATTATATTATGTAATATATATTGATTTATATTTTGGTTTTACTACTAAAACATTTGATTGATGTTGTTTTATGTTTATAATATTTCTTCTAGCCACCTGCGTCAAAAATGATGGATGAGCTTCGTCATGTTGTTGATACAAGCCTACTATATATGACCACTACTATTGTGATGATATCATTAATGATTAGGTGACCTTTCTCCTAGTGTAATCGATAAAAATGAAATCTTCTGTGTCTGAGAAACAAATTTATGAGTATGTTTTATAGAGTTTGATGTAATATCTCTAAAGGTTCTCACATGTTTATAGTGTATTTTCATGGATATTGAGCATTTTTTAAAATATAATTGAAAAAAAATTTCAAATATAGCCTTTGTTTGTTGGAGATTTATATATGATAATTTTTTAATTATTATATATCCAATATATGAAATATATTATATATACATAAATTAATAAATATAATATAATAATTTATAAAGAATATTTTAATACATGTAAATAAAATTTTATTTTGGATATAATTTACAAATTATTATTAATTATTTGTATTGCATATAATGATAGATAAAATAATACAGTTAATAATATTGGTGATGAAAAGATAAATATTGGTAATGATTTTAGAAATAGATAAATGTATCATTTGAATCTATTTCTAAATAGTTTGACCAACCAATATATTATATGTTGGTATTATAATAATTTCAAAATTAAAATTTATTCATCGCTATTACATTTAGTGACATAGTTTTTGCCAAAAAATTAGTGACATGGACATATATGTTGATAAAATCCTTTTCCAAAAAAAAATGATCTTTTACTAATAGATATTCCCCTCTTGGAAAAAGATAAATATTTTGTAGTGGGTGTAAAAATGGGGAGGACTGGTCAATCATGTGGCTCATATTATATTCTCTATTCATAGAAGAAATCGGGGATAGAGTACCCATGCTTAGAAGCAGGTGTTGTGGAAGCATAAAAGATATCAGGTAGGGGCCCATAAACTAATGCTTATAAGTTTGGATGGTTTCACTCAAGAGGCAGATGCAATATTGGTGTTTTGTAATAAAAGGGTTCCCAATCACGGTGCTTTGATAGAAGAGAAATTAATTGAGCTTCAAAGAAGAGGACCCTGAAAGATTGAAGGTTTGCACATATGGTCAAAGATGAACATAATCAAAACATTTGGGTAAACATGGTGTAGTGTGAAAAAATGTGGGTGAGTATTACATAGTTGTGGTCCCAAGAAAAGCTGGACCTGCAGGGTACCTAACAAACTAGATTTTCTAACTTCATGGTTCTATTATTTCATGTTGTCATGGAATATTTCTCTTATGTGTAGCAGAGTGATGGTTATACTTCTAGTGGATCACCCTGAGCAATAGGTGGTGGGATTCAATTTATAGATGAAATATCCTATGATGGACATGCATGATTCTAGTCACAGTAGAGGTCTCCCATAAAACTTCACCCTTTCCCATAAAGAATGGGTGAGAAAGGGATGAATTAACATCTAATATGCATGGAATAGGTTTGTGTACTGGTCAGGATTATTTTGAATAATGTATATAACTTGCATGTAGGTCTGTTGGCCGTTTGAGTGGCCTTCATGGAATCTATGAGAAATGTTGTCATATCTGGTGCACTAGACTCTTGTGTGTGGATTATAATCATTCATGCAAATCGAGAAACATGTGCACACCTTCCATTTTACTCTTAGAAGGATTCATCAAGTTGGATGATGGATTTGATTTACCCAAAGCTGGATATGTGCACATTTTGAGGAATTTATGTGAAAAAAAATCCCACTATCGGAATCTGAGTTTAAAGGGGACCATAAGGTTGGGTTCCAAGGGAGAATCTTATGAATGGGGTTATTCTCAAGGGTGCATGTAACATTTGTCATTTAGCACATAAGGCAATTTCATTCATGTTCCAGGCCAAGTACACTCCTATAAATAATAAATGAGAGGGTTCTGGTAGATTTATTTTTATTTTACATTTGATAATCCACTTTTATTTCATCCACTTAAGTTATCCTTTTTTCTTGAAAAACGGATCTGTTACTGCTTCTTTCAGGAACATTCCCTTATTTTTCACACCAAACATTTCGATCATAACTACAGTTTTAATTCCTAATTACATACTTGCACACAAAATTACCTCTTAAGAACTGATTATTCATCCTTACATGAACCTTCCTTAGACAATTCACCCTCATCCAAAATGTCTTACTAACATATACCCGCTGTGATGGAAGCCGCTGATGCTGGTAAGAGAGTTGATGTGACTAGGAATCCTTAGATCCCTCGAGCTAGAAGGGTTATGGTAGAAAATCATATTCTTATGGGTATACTATCAAGGGAACATATGATATGTCCACTAAGGGACTATCTCCCACATTTTAATTTATGATTTCTAGATGTATTTACCATCTTACACTTTGGGGTTGATGCACAATGATTGTGGTTCACACACAATGATGGTCTAAATAGATGGAACATTACTCTCCACAGTTATAATGCTAGAGAGTGTGATTATATTTCTATATAAATGCTGAATGGGAGGACCCGGATGGTAATGTTGGATAAGCTAAAGGTAAATGAATTCTCCACCCACTACACCTCCATATTCGATAGCATCATGAGAGAAAATATCCTTGGCTGACACAAGGACTCAGAAACTAAAGTCTGACGACAACATTACCAGTTAATGGGCATGATATTATTGGTTATCATACATGTTACATGAGTATGAGTTAGAGATGATCAACATTGGGCTCTATGTTGCAGTGTGGACATCGTTGTTCCTCTTTTACCTTCAATAGGAGTTAGTGACAAATATCATCATAATATGGTACCTGGATATGAAAAAATACCATCTCAATTACAGGGAATTCAACATCAGTTTTTTGGATATCCACTGCATCAATGAACTTCCATTGGAAGGATTCTATTAAGATGAGTTCCTTCCATCCGAGAACACCTGGAACAATAGAAATTAACCCCCTATCCTATAGAAAACTATTTTGGAGGCATAAATGAAAAATATAGGAAATGATACAATATTTAAGAGGATCATTGTATTCTAATCTTTCATTTAAATGTTTCTAAATAATAACCTAATTGTGAGGATTATGAGAAGAGGGAAATTGTTTCTGAACACATCATAGAGGTGGAAGTATGAATTGTACAAGGTGATCCTGGAAAAATGTAAGTACCAGAGAATGGTGAATAACATCATGAGAGGCTATGATCTACTCGTTAGCTACACCACTTTATTTTTAAACATTACTGAGGGGTTTTATAAAATCGGCTAGGGACATGCAGATGGGAGTACAACCATGAACGCTGGTGATGAAGGTGAATTTGGGGGTAAAAAAAAGTCAACTTGGGGGGTACTAGTGATGGCTAGGCTATACAATATACTGTTCAAGTTTGTAGGGGAAGCACACCATGGAGGATATGTGGTCCATTCTAGTTTTTACTTGGATAGACCAAATCTCACATTGGAGTTTAGGAAATCAAGAACACTATTATCAATCCAAATTTGGGACCATAGCGATCTATTGTGAATTTGACTAGGGTCTAGATGGTAATTCATGAGGAGGTTGAGATCAATGTTTAGATCGAAAATCATGATAATTTCATCTTATAAACCATCCTAAATATGGTTGGTCTAATGGTGGAGAACCTAAAAGGCACATGGGAGTAGACAGATTATCTGCAATGTTTTAAAGGTGGAGTTCTGGTAGACCAAATCAACTACCATATTTTCAGTGATCTATACACACCATCCATCATTACCTAATAGTTTGATTGCCCTCTACAAGTAATGAAGAGAGTCTAGATGGGGGTCCATGAAGAGCGGTACCACTATATCCTTTATTAGCTATAGTGAATGATTTTGAATGAGGGATCTGGGGAAACTATTATGCTACCACCAACCAATAAAAATATTGGTATATCAATGTAATACACTATAAATTTAATGGATTTAGATATAAAGGACCTTTTTGGATGTGTGTTGAGGTGGTTGAGAAAGCGAGTGAGGATCTGGAGTATTAAGGAAGTAGTTTTGCTACATCCTGAGGGGCGAGTTATAAATATGAGGTAGCTCAATATAGAACTGCAGTGGTAGGGACATCGCAAGGGGAAACCACACCCCCACCTCCTAGAGGGTAAGGTTCTTGGAACAGACCTTTGGGAAAATCGAAGGAGTTTTCAGGGAATAAATTAAGTTATCTACATGAAAAAAGTTACCAATGCGGTCTTTAATTCTCTATGGTTCTCCTAGAGAACATTGCATACACCAACGCTGACAGAGGACCAATGGTTGAAGTTGAACAGAAAAAACATTGAGTTTTTAGAGGTTGTTCTAGTGTGGAACTCAGTCAGGGTGAAATATCATGAGAGGAATACATATATGGATTCCATGGATATCTTCCCCTTACAATTTGGGGAATCCATCCTTCCACCCACCGTAGTTCGGGTGATGTTCAATGGCGATCCAATCCTATGGAGACTCCTCCAGTTGATGATTAAAATGAGTAGTCATCAACCAATAAGGAAGCATAGGATTCCAATGATTAGGAATACTAGAAGAGAATTTCTCATCATGGGAGTCCCCAAGAAATTTGAAAAATAGTGGCCTCCATAAAAGATGTGGATGAGTACCTTGAGGTATGTCTTATCACACTCACACCATTAATTCATACATCCCTTTCTATATCCACATTCTTTAACTAAAACATTACCTATACAAGATCATCTCGATAATGGGAAAAGTTCCCCCTCTGATGGGGTTGAAGGCACAAAAATAGGTGTGAAGGATCACATTTTGGGGCTTGTGATGGGGCTAAAGGGGCTGGTGGGCTAGTCGACGTCGAGAGGATAAGGATGAAATAGTTAGAGACTATGTTCCCCCCTTTTATTTAGAGGACCACTCCACAAAATAAAAATGGTGGCACCCACTATTGGATAATTGGTGCACCAGAAGGATCATCATCAAAATTCCTCCACGTCAAGGGAGAAGCATATATCAAATCAACTGTCTTTAGTCATATTTTCACAAATCATTAGAATCAATGTTTTTTCCTATTTCATGATGCTCCTAGTTAACAAACACAAGAGGATCTAGTGCTTGTTGTTGAAAAAGAAATTGGTGCCCAAGGGTCTCATTTGGTGGGACGTACCTACTGCAACTCAAGGGATCAATCTTTTGATACTCTGATTCCGTAAGATATTGATATTTTAAAGGGTCATATCTTTTATTTTCTGATAAGATTTGTTGAGGTATTCTTATTCCAAGAAGTTCTGGAAATATTGCATGCACAATGAGTGAATGTGGCTAGGAGATCCAAGTTACCTTCTCTAATTGATTTTCCTGTTCATGAGGAGCTATTCCTCTAAGATGATATTACCTTGGTCTAAGATGAATAGTCTATTGCAACGGTGGGTGACACCACTAGCGGGGAGGAAATCGAGGCTATTAGAGAGGACATTGTTTAGGTAAGTCCACGAAAAGATATTCAACCTAAGGATTTGGATCCCAACCCATTTGGCAGGGTTCTAGAGGAAGATCTTACTATCGACCAACTAGCATCTTTTCTTGAGTATGAGCATATACTGTTTGAAGTGCCAGAAGACTATAATCTTGATGTGTATAAAGAGATTCACAAAGTAATGTGTAGGTATTTTATGCGCATAGAACTCTTTATCAATCAGACCCTGGAACCAAAACTAGTGGGTTATATGGGGTATCATTGTTATTGGGTATGAAATATGTGTGACAAAGGATTAGATGATCATGGTCTTCATCTGCTGGTCTACGAAAGCCTCTCAGAGTGGGTGCATAAAGGAAGCTAACACCTAGATGTTTCCTGAACTATGGAGAAGTTTGGATGCATTTGAAAGTTCATGGATGTCAACTGGGAAATACAGTGTTTGGTAGAACAAATGAACAAGTGCGCTTATTTTATCCAAATTCAATTGGAAATCAGTGTCCAACAGAGGACTCACATAGAGGAGGCTGAGAGGAAAATGAGGTTGGCGAAACATCCAGTAGATTATTTTTAGGTTGAGTGGGACCACTATGGGAAAAATCTCTATTTGTGACGGGCTATTTGTAACGGGAATAAATCCCATCGCAAATACCAAGTCCATGAAGCTATTTGCGATGGGGAGAAGAGCCCGTCATAAATAACCAATTATTTGCGACGGGATTTCGTCTCCCATTGCAACTGGTTTGGCGCGGCTTGCACGTCAAACCGTGCGAAAACTACTTGCCACGGGGAGATGTCTCCCATCGCAAATAGTAGGGAGCGGCTTGCGCACCAAACCACGCCGGGTTATTTGCGACGGGTCCCGTCGCAAATACCCAGTGGCGGTCAATAACTTATTGCGACAGGATGTCATCCCTTCGCAAATAGACTATTGGCAGGCATTATTTGCGACGGGACCTATCGAAAATAACCTTTTAACCACTGACTATAATTAATGCGGGCAAGGGTAATTGCGAGGGGAACCATCGCAAATACCACCATTTGCGACAGGAATCCCGTCGCAAATAATCTCGTCTCAACTAATCTAACCTATATATACCCCCATCCGTTATTTTCCCAAATCATTCAGATCTTGCTCTCTCTCTCTCTTCATTCTTTAGTTTCAAAGAGAAATTTTCCTTTAGTTGATGTTTTTTATACAAGAGCAATCAGAGGGAGTCAATATCTTCAGAATATCAAAGTTTCAGGTATTTATATTTTATTTTTTAATGTTAATTTTAATTGTTGTTTATGATTTCTAATTTAATTAGATTTTAATTAGTAATAATTAGATATTATTAGTAATAATTAGATATAATTAGTAATAATTAGATATAATTCGTTATAATTAGATATAGTTAGGAATAATGTGATATAATTAGTAATAATTAGGAATAATTAGGAATAATTAGGAATAATTAGTAATAATTAGTGATAATTAGTAACAATTAGGAATCATTAGTAATAATTAGGAATAATTAGTAATAATTAGGAATAATTAGTAATAATTTGTAACAATTGGGAATAATTAGTAATAATTAGGAATAGTTAGTAATAATCAGTAATAATGTGTAATAATTAGATATAATTAGATATAATTAGATATAATTAGTAATAATTAGGAATAATTAGTAATAATGAGGAATAATTAAGCATAATTAGTAAAAATTAGGAATAATCAGTAATAATTAAGAATAATTTGTAATAATTATGAATAATTATGAATAATTAGGAATAATTTGCTATAATTTGCTATAATTAGCAAAAATTAGGAATAATTAGAAATAATTTTGAATAATTTTGAATAATTTGGAATAATTTGGAATAATTAGGAATAATTAGGAATAATTAGGAAAAATTATGTATAATTAGGAATAATTAGGAATAATTAAGAATAATTAGTAATAATTAGGAATAATTAGGAATAATTTGGATTAATTAGTTGTAATTAGGATTAATTAGTATTAATTAGTAGAAATTATGAATAATTAGAAGTAATTAGGAATAATTAGTAGTAATTAGGAATAATTAGTAGTAATTAGGAATAATTTGGAATAATTATTACTAATTAGAAATAATTAGTAATAATTAGTAATAATTAGTAATAATTAAGAATAATTAGGAATAATTAGTAATAATTAGGAATAATTAGTAATAATTAGTAGTAATTAGTAATAATTAGTAATAATTAGTTATAATTATTAATAATTATTAATAATTGGGAATAATTAGTAATAATTAGGAATAACTAGAAATAATTAGTAATAATTAGGAATAATTAGAAATAATTAGGAATAATTAGGAATAATAAGTAATAATTAGTAATAATTCATAATAATTACGAATAATGAGTAATAATTTGGAATAATTAGTAATAATTAGGAATAATTAGTAATAATTAGGAATAATTAGGAATAATTAGTAATAATTATTAATAATTAGGAATAATTTGCAATAATTAGGAATAGTTATTAATAATTATTAATAATTAGGAATAATTAGCAATAAATAGGAATAATTAGAAAAAATTAGGAATAATTTGCAATAATTAGCAATAATTAGCAATAATTAGCAATAATTAGCAATAATTAGCAATAATTAGCAGTAGTTGGAAATAGTTAGAAATAGTTAGCAGTAGTTAGAAATAGTTAGCAATAGTTAGCAATAATTAACAATAGTTAGCAATGCTTAGCAAGAGTTAGCAATACATAGCAAGAGTTATCAATACTTAGCAAGAGTTAGCAAGAGTTAGTAATAGTTAGAAAGACTTAGCAAGAGTTAGGAAGAGTTAGAAATAGTTAGAAACATTTAGCGACAGTTAGCAATAGGTAGGAATAGTTAGCAACCGTTAGCAATAGTTAGCAATAGTTAGCAACAATTAGAAACAATTAGGGAAAAAATTATTTTATTAATATTTATGAAAAAACGATATTAATATTATTAAAAAATTAATATTTATAAAATATTAAAATTATCAATATTCGAAATAGACTTTTCTCTATTCTTAACATGTTTAAATCTCAATGGGTTGGAAATTGTCCGGTCATTCACAATAAAAAGTTTGTGTCAGTCATGTCGAATGTAAACTCTATAATTGACCTTGCATGGTAGATCACCTCGTAAGTAGTGTTGAAATCAGACAAATCAAGTCATGCCTTTCTTATATAAAAGAATTATCTCACATGAACCTTTACATAGACCATTATTCCTTGAAAATTTAAGGGAAAAATAATGATATCCCCTCATATTTTTAAGAAAGAATGATCTATGTAAAGTGTCATGTGAGATGATTCTTAGTGATGAAAAAGTCATTACTCTGGTCGTTCTATTACAACACTACTTGTGAGGTGATCAACCATGCAAGTACAATTATAGTGTTTACATTGGACATGACAGACAAAAACTTTTTATTTTGCATGACTTGAAAATTGACGACCATTTGATATTTGAACATGTTAAGAATATAACAAAGTCTATTCTGAATATTGATAATTTTGATATTTTATAATTTTTTTATTATTTAAATAATATTAATATTGTTTTTTCTTAAATATTGATAATATAATTTTTTTATTACTAATAATTAGTTAATGAAATCTTCTTGGATAATGAAGGGAAAATTTGTAACCATCACTAGAACGATGATTACCAAATTTCCTTTCATTATTCAAGTAGTTTTCCTTTTGCTAAGTATTGTTAAGTATTGCTAAATTAGTTATAATTAGTAATAAATTAAAATAATTAGTAATAAATTTTATTAATTAGTAATAATTTGTAATAATTTATAATAATTAGAAGTAATTAAGAAAAAAAATTGGAATAATTAGGAATAATTAGCAATAATAAGTGTGAGAAAGATTCAATTAAATGAGCTGTCGGACAAAAGAGTAGCTGTCAATCCACTGTAAATTGTGTCGCCCTTAATTAATGATAATTATTAAGTAGTTGTAATTATTTATATTCTTTTTCAGATAGTGTTTTTATAATTTCAAACTATTCAAAACCAGTGATGATATTATAATTTATGTAGAAAAATATGGAACAAGGAAGTCAACATCAGTCATTATTAGATGACCGAGCTTGGATAAATCAGCGCAGAAATCCAAATGGTTCTTGTTTAAATCATTTCTATATTGAGGCTGTTGAAGCTTTCTTAGAATTTACATCATCAAAACCAGAATATGTTTTAGAAGGAAAAATTAAGTGTCCTTGTAAAAAATGTGCTCTGGGAATGTTTGACACAATTGATAAAGTTGGGGTACATCTATTGCAGTTTGGTTTTAAACTAGATTATATTTTTTGGTATCAACACGGTGAATTCATTTCTAGAGAAGATTCTAATAACTTGATTCTGGATCCATCATGTTTTCAAAATTTAGTACATGATGTTGCAGGTCTATTTTTGCAACAAATAGAAACTCATGATGATATTGATTTAACTCTTGAGTTGGAAACATCCAAATTTTATGAGTTGCTAAGGTCAACTGAGGATGAATTATATCCTGGTTGCAAGATAAGAAAATTTTAAGAGGTTGAAAAATTTATGGCTATTAAATCAGATAATGCAATGTTAATCAACTATTTTGATCAGATATTTTCTTTGGTTAAAAAAATGTTACCTTAAAAAAATGCGATGCCTGCAAATTAATTTGAGAGCAAGAGGCTGATTCGTAATTTGGGCCTTAGTTATCGGATGATTCATGCTTGTCCAAATAATTTCATCTTATATTATGGAGAAAATGTGTCATTGGATATTTGTACCACATGTGGAAACTCATGGTATAAAGAAGCTCAACCATGGAAGTCTAGATCAATTCCAGTAAAACAGTTGAGATATTTCCCCATTACACCCAGGTTGTAGCGTTGATTTATGTCTCATAACATAGCGTCAATGATGTCATGGCACAAAACCAAGATTTCAACTGATGAAAGCTTGAATCATCCATCTGATGGTGATTCATGGAAACATTTTGACTGTCTTCATCCGTATTTTTCAATAGAAGCCTGAAACGTGTTATTGGGTCTTTCTACTAATGGTTTTTGTCTATTTTGTTCTTATGGTAGTCTGTATTCATGTTGGCCTGGCTTTATAACTCCATACAATTTGCCTCCATGGATGTTGATGAAGGAGCGTTATATCTTTTTGACTCTATTAATTCTAGGACATCCGAAAAAGAATATTGATTTTTATTTGAAACCATTGATTGATGAGTTAAATTCATTGTGGAGTGATGGTGTTAATACATATGATGTTGCTGTGAAATAAAATTTCAAATTAAATGCTACATTGATGTGAACGATTAGTGACTTTCCGGCATATGGCAATGTATCTGCTTAGAGTACAAATGGTCTGAAATCATGTCCTTACTGTATGAAAGAAAACAAAGCCTTTATGCGGGTCAATGGAAATAAACCTTGCTATTTTGATTGTCACTGTAGATTTCATCCAACTGATCATCATTTTTGGAGGAACAAATCTCATTTCAGAAAAGTTATAATTGAAATAGATTAACTTCCAAAGATGATCTTAGGTACAGAGATAAAATTAGTTATATTTTCATTACCCCAATCACATTTGGACCAATAGTAAACCAACAAAAAATTCATGGATTTGTTAAAGAACATAGATGGATAAAATGGAGAATTTTTTGGGATCTTCTATATTGGTCTGATTTGTTGGTCCAACACATGTTGGATGTTATGCATATTGAGAAGAACTATTTTGATAATTTATTTCATACAGTTTTGGATACACCAGGTAAGACAAAATAACTCTAAAGGCACGATTAGATCTTTCCCAAATTTGCAGGTGACCGGAACATGAATTATTTGAAAATGTCAGATCACAGAGGTTAATGAAGCCAAAAGCAGCTTTTACACTGTCCAAAGAGAGTCGCTTATTATTTTTTCAGTGGATTGCAGATTTGAGACTTCCAGATGGCTATGCTTCAAATTTGGGTAGATGTGTTAAGAATGGTTATATTACTGGATTAAAAAGTCATGATTGTCATGTTATAATGGAAAGACTTATGCCGATTAGATTCAGTGGTTTGTTTAATTCTATGATTTGGGATTCTATAACAGACATATCATATTTTTTTCGAGGCATTTGTGCTGTGACAACAGACTACGATGCACTAAGAAAAATGGAAGAAGATATTACTGTAATTATATGTAAACTAGAAAAAATCATTTCGCCGACTTTCTTTTACTCAATGGAATATCAGATATTACATTTTCCACATGAAGCTAAATATGGAGGTCCAATACAGTTTCGATGGTTCTAACCATTCGAGAGATGCATGATGAAATTGAAGAAAAAAATATGTAATAACGAATCAATTGAAGGCTCAATTACTAAAGCTTATTTTCAAGAAGAAATTTCTTTTTTCTACTCTCATTATTTTTAATCTCAATATCCCTTAAAACAGAATTGCATGGGGCGAAAATGGGGAATGTTAATGAAGAAATGGACCATCAATTAATAATTTTTAATCAACCAAATCTTGGTTTCGGTGGAGTTCACGAACAATGACTTTCAGATGATGAAAATCAGAGAGCTCATACATATGTTCTGCTCAATTGTGAATAAATGACATCATTTGTCCTGTACGTTCTTCTACCACTTATTCTATAATTTTGATACATTATTTAAACTTATTTTATTTGTAGGTTATATGATAATCATATTAGGAAACAACTTCCACAAATTACAGCAACGACTTTTGAAGAATGCAGACAAAAACATATTTCTCACTGGTTTCAAAAACTAGTAATATAAATTATTGATGGTTTAATATCAATTCCGTTTATTATTTATTATATTGATAATTGTTTTACAAATTTTCAGGTGTCTCAATATGATGATAAAATTGAAAAACGACTGTGTATATTGAGTAACCCACCATCCAAAATGGTTAAATCATATAATTCATATGTTGTGAATGGTTTTCAATTTCGTACACTTGTATACGGGGAATCAAAAAAACCTAGGAACAATGGTGTTTGTTTGAGAATATCACATCACAGAGAAACTGAAGTTGATTTTTATGGCATTTTGGATGAAATTATTGAGCTGTGTTATCTAGGATATAATTACATAACAATGGTTTAATGTCGGTGGTTAGATACTGAAAGAGGTTTGTGTGCTCATCCGACTCATGAAATCATCAATATTAAATATAAAAGTATTCTTACAGTAAATGAACCATTTTTACTAGCTCAATAGGCACATCAAATTAATTATGCAAAGTATTGTGCTACTTCAAGAGACTTGAGCGATTGGTGAAGCATAATAAAAAAGAAATGTCGGGAAATTTAGTTTACTCAAACTGAATGTTGTTATGCTGAAGTGGAAGGAATTGAAATTTTTCAATATAATACTCAAAATACATCTGATTCACAAAGAGATGTGAATATCGATGATGACACCCCACAATTAAAGATCGATGATGATGAAGATGTTAATGACGTTATAAAGGAATTTGAAATTACAAAGGATGATGAAACTACAACTCATTTTGATATTGATGATGCTGAGGTGAAAGATGAAGACATTGACATTGACAGTTATGGAGAAGAGGATGAAGATGCACATTGAATAATTTAAATGATGGTTATAATCATAACTAATATATATCTATATATAATAGTTATTTTCAACTACCTGCTAACAACAATAATTTTGTGTTTCAGTTGGACGATGATTTATTTCATGAGTTGCAATAGGCTGATCTACCTTTGGATGATAAGGATGTGGGATCAGCTGACCCTCAGCCTACTAGTGGTTTAGGAGGTACACGAAGGGGGCGCGGTCTTGCGCGACTGATGATTCCTGATCCTATCCCTGAGCGACATACACATCTTGGTTTCGATCCACGCACACAGGGGTATGGTAACTTGTACATTTTAGTTAGATTTCATTAATTTATTTATATATATATGAATTGTTTGATTATTTATTCTTTTTTCACAGTTTTCAGCATGTAGCTATTGGACAGGGGAGGGCTATATTGCGCAATTATTTTTCTCAGCCATGGATCACATGGGAATAGATTCTTGTTGACGTGTGACACGACATGTTTCATAATTGGATGGTATGTAAATAAATAATATTTATTTTAAAATTTATTTTATTAAAAACTTGATATTATAAATAATTTGTAGGGTTAATGTCATCCCGTTGATGATAGCTTGTGCGACGCTATCCACACGACATGGAAGGTTTCTATGCGCGACCGTTTCTGCTAGTTTTTGCACAATTTGAGAATGACAACCATTAAGAAAGAAGGGGTGACAGAATTTGATGAGTCATGTAGAGCCCACCAAACAGAGTACATTTCACCTCATGTTTGGGATGGATTATGTTTACACTGGTTGGGTGGTGGATTTCAGAGGAGATCTTCAGTGGGACGACAAAACCAGGGGAGATATGAGGTGACTCATCAAGCTATTAGTCATACATTTAGTTCACATAATGAGCATCTGCTGTGTATATTTTTAAAATATTTTATATAAATATAAATACAAACAGTTTATTATAAATTTTTGTAGACAGTCGAGAATCCCGATATTACAGAGTTCGACGTTTATCAGAGGATGTATAGTTATCCAGCCACTGGAGAGATTAGAGGTGATCGCCAACATCAGATTGTGGTTAGTATTATTTTTTTAGTTTAACAATTAACTACATATAATATTTTGACAATTTTAATAATAAATTGGAATTAAAGGAGTCATATGAGGTTGCGACCTCTCAAACAAAGGCTGAGGGCCAGGATGAGATGGCTGAGAAGACCAGTGCTCACAATTTTGATGAGGCGACATGGATGCAGGTGACTCAGTATGGCTTCGAGAAGGGAATAGTAGTTGGAATAGGCTCTCATTTGACTCCTGGTACTTATTATGGTACTGCTGTGATGTTGGCGTCCAACTCGAGAGGAGCTCATGGAGAGGCATCATCTTATGCTTCATAGTATCAGGAGCTGTTGCAAGATCAGGCAGAGCAAATAAGGACTTTGTAAAAGTAGCAAGAAGAGGTGTGTTGGCGGCAACATCAGCAGGAGCAGAAATACGAGGAGCAGAGCTGTCGATGGCCGCAGTAGTATCAGGAGCAGATGGAATACATGCACTGTCTGACTCGTAGTTTAGGGATAGAGTTTCCTCCACCAGCTCCTTCTACTCCTCCACCTCCTCCAGACGACCCCCCAATGATTTTTTATGTTTCAAAAAATTGAATTAAAATTGTAATTTTAATTATTTACATTTTATGACTTTTATATTGGTGCAAATATTACATAATTTAATTTTAAATATTTTTTTATTTTTTTATATTTTTTTGTGAATATTGTGAATTTTAATATTTTTTAATTTTAATTATTTTAATAATATTATTATTATTTTTTCATCAATCGTAATATTATAAAATTTTATTTTATTTAAAATTAATTTATAATTTGCGATGGGACCTTTTGAGACGAGATCGCGTCGCAAATAGCCACAGTAAATATTTTTAAAAACATATTTGTGATGGGTAAGAAATCCCGTCACAAATAATTTTTTGCGACGGGCCCATCGCGGAAAGTTATATATATATATATATATATATATATATATATATATATATATATATTGCCCCGGGACAATATACCATTGAAAAAAGTTTCGCGACGGGCCCGTTGCGAAGTGGATTATGTATATATAATACAAATAATCGGAAGTTTATTTGCGATGAGAAACATTCCCATCGCAACTAAATGTTTTTGGGATGGGCCCAATGCAAATAATTGTATTTGAGACAGCGTTTTCTACAATGGGATATTTGTAACAGAACCCCGTCACTAAAGCTTATTTGCGACGAGATCCCGTCTCAAATAGTCTGTCGCAATTAACAAGAATTCTAGTAGTGGACCGAGCATATATTATGGATGAAGAGCTCCATATTATAGCAAATGAAAAGAAAACTAATATTAGAAGGTAATATTAGACATTGTAGGCCTCATGCTAGAAGATTTCATAGATGTAACACTAGATCATGAGAGAAGAACCATATAGTAAATTTTTCCAAGACACATGAGAGGCTCAATCATGTGGATGATCCTTAATTCCACTCAAAATTTATTTTTTATATTGAATTATTCCTGATCACATAGATACAATTCATTTCTTATTTTAATTACTACACTTTATTCAAATTTCTGAGACAACCGATGAACAATCCCAAAGCTCACATGAGTCTTGATCACTGTGAGAAACAAAATAGGACCACATGATTCTTTATTTGTATTAGAGTTTAATATAATCATTGAGAACATGGGGAATTATATTTGTGATTGACCACAAAGAGTATTCAGGATTAGAGTGAATATATCTAGGGAAAAAGGCCCTCATAAAAATAAACTTTCTTTTCCAATGTGTGTTAATGCAAGAATGGGGTTATATGAGGGGCATTGAATTCTATCTGAACATAGGTAAATAAAATGTGTGAATCATAATTCTCAAAATTTGGAAGGCAAAGAGAGTGTCATGGTGATATTTGATAAATATTTTCCATTTTCAAAACATAGTATCTATATCATTAGGTTATAATTGGGACAAAATAACGAGGATCGGCCATAGACAATGTTTGAAACATGGAACCTATTTTATAATTTCATCCAAAGTATTCTATGATGTTGGTCCAGGATGGTAGGTTATCCCAAATGGCATGTGACCAAGCTATTAGGGGGTCCCTTCAAATTCGTATGAGGATGATGAATCATATAAAGGGTACACGATTCATGGGAATGGAATGATGGATTGATCAAATGGATTCTAACACTCTTTGAATTATAAAACCATGTATCAAATCACATTGGTGTAATATTATTGATATGAACAAAGATCAAACCCATTATCCAATGGATAAATCTATCAGATGATGAGTAAGGTCTAAATGAACCTGAGTAATGCGATAGAAGACCAAAACTGATGAAGGCGTCTCAGTTAAGGGGCTAAAATACCCCACAATTTTACATCACGCAAAAAGGATGACATATACAAAGTTTTACATCACCCAGTGAGGGTGTTGGACATGAATTTTAACACCAATGATAAGGATGGAGAATTTTACAATTTAATGTCCTATGTTCAGGATTCATATCACATTTTAATTCCATGTTACCAAGATGTTGAACATTGTTTAAGGTGTTATTATCTAGACTTTGAGTTTAATACCCCAAATGGACATGTTTCGTGTGACAGAGTAAAGAATAAAATGTGAATGAGGGACAAGGGTACCCAAATGCTATAAAAAGTAACCCTACGTAGACAAAACACATAAAAATTAATTCCATGATGCTTTGAATTGATCCCCCAGTTTATGGGAGGAGAGTTTGGACCTTGAGCTCCTTTGTGCAGTTTGACCACATTGGTACAAACCATAAAAAATCTTAATCCCAAATGAGTGAAGTTGAATGAGGGAAAAGGAATGGTAAGTGGGTCTTATTGGCATATGGATGTTCACATTAGGGGTGACATGAATGATATTGAAATTAAAATAAGATACATTGAAGTTAAAAGTAGGTAAGACAATAATTCTTAGGTCTGGATCAGGGGTTACCAATGGGTAGGGATAAACTATTGACCATATTTGAAATATAGGAATCTAAGCCACACCCTTTATGAATGTGGTGGTAAAATGCAGTATCAATTTTTGACCACAATCTAAACACATGATCATCCATTTGTTACTAGATATCCCTCATGGTATTGGACCAAGATGTTAGGTGTGATGAAAATGGAACGAGACCATCACCATTAGTGGGTTGTTATGGATTTAAATGTTGATGGAAATACAAACTAGGAAAGACTCAAATTTTGGTATGTAAAATATAATTATGTGGGACTAAAACCTAGTATTTTAAAACAACTTAATTTCTTGTTTCATGGACCATATATGGGGCCAATGGTCCAAGGGATGCATAAATTAGTTGGTGGGCCCAGAGAAAAAGTATTTGGGTGTCATTAACTATTGAATAAGGATTGGAATAAATCCAACTATTGTTCTAGAACTTGGCCTAGTAAAATATTGAAGTTGAATGAGGTGATCATCATTGATGAGTGAATTGGAGGCATTCCATGTTCTAAGCATGGAGTATCTTATTTTAAACATCACATAATTTTTATAGGAAGTATCTCAGTTTAAAATTTTGTAAACACAATCTCTTCTTCAAGAAGAATCCCTAACACATACAGGGTAATATTTTAGCTTAATTTCATGTGCTGAGGACCATGAGAGAATGCATTTCAAATGGGATGTGAATAGTGTGATAGGTATAACCCGACGCGAATGATGAGCATGTTGTCCCACGTCATGTGAAACACTCCCATGGAATAATTGAACAAAATTTATAATTGTGATTATAGGACATCAAATATCAATTTAAGATCATAAATATTGGACTATAATTGGGCCAATGACCAAAGTATTTGAGACTAACACTGGTTAAGGTGATCCTCTCTAACGAACAAACCTAATGCATCCATGCTCAGTGGAATCACATTTTAACATCATGAGTTGAGGAGATTAGTCATTTCTGTTTAATGTCATACAACATGGTCTTAAGGGGATGAAAATAGTTTTAGGTCATAATTATTGGTCCTACTATAGATAGATTAAAGTCATATTTTTGGAAACATTGGTTCTTAGTGTAGGGTTATAGAGTTTTCACCATGGGGGAGTGTCTAAAGTGGACATTTTTATTACAGTGTCATGATAAACCAACCATGAATGTGGTACCACGGGGAACCAACACTACACAAAAAGTTCCTAAGGAGACTCAAATGTAGTTTAAAATTGTGATTCTTGAACTTATTACAAAAATGTTAAGGTTTTGTTACCTATATCATGATGGGGACCAAGGGGCCAGAGGAATGATAAATTTTTGGATTGGATCATTGATAAAATGTATGGGCGTTACAATGTATCCCATAAGGATGGGAATAAATCCATAATTAGTTCATTAAGTGGATGCACATAGATTAAGGTAATACGATCTAGAACAAAGGGGTGATTAGTTTAAAGTGATGACATATGGACTGAGAAATTAAATTTACAGGCCATCTGTATGGCATGGGAGTGGTGTAACCTAACATGAATTTACACAAAGGTGCTAACATACCACACATAATCATTTAAATCTATTGATTATAGTTTAAGGCCGTAATTTATGGACCATTTGTCGAGGCCAAGGGGCCAAAAGGTTGATGAATTTGTAACTGGTCCCAAAGAAAAGGTGTCAGGTTGTTTCTATAAATCCCATTAGTATGGGAATAAATCCAAACATAGTTATAAAACATGTAATGATGAGAGACCAACACTGGTGTGGGAAATAATATATAGGGAGTGAAACCGAGGCATCCCATGATTATCTTCAGGAATCCATATTTTTTCAAGGTATGGTCATTTTTTAATATCATGAATTGGGTATTTTGACTCCTAGTTTATGGTCATAGAGTTTTCAGTCTTTTAAAAACAGTTTATTGTTATGTTCCAAAGACCATATGATCTTAATTTATGGTTATAGAGTCTGGACCTAGTGAAGGAGTCTTCTTAAAATAAGAATATGTGGTGCAGTAGAGTGAAAAACTTGATGCAAATGAGGGTGAAGGAGACGTAAGCCCCCCCCAATGGTTACCAAAGATGGATCATTTTTTTGAAGTCATAGTGCTTGTACAATGAATCCTAGTCTATTTTCATAGTGCTCATAATGTTTTTTTTAATATTTTAAGGTCATATTGCATTGACTATAGGATGGAAAATATTTTAAAGTATTAAATCTTAGACCTTAATGTAAACACTAAGAATTGGTTATGGATAACATAGTGGAATAATAAACCCAAATTTAATGAGGGATGAGGGATCCCACACATCACATACACATTCTCTGAGAGCCTTGCATACAATTTAATGTAATGATTCTTGTACAAGGAGAACAGTTTATCATTGGTTTTATCGGACAAGGGTTACATGATGAGACATAATTATCAGCATAGATGGGACCATAAATAAATATCTATGTGTTACAATGTATCTTGGTGTTGTACAAATCAAGAGACACATAGTTCTTAAATGAAATATCCCATTGTAGGTCTGACATATACATAGGTAAGGTGATTTTTTTGGAATGGCTGGAGTAGGTCACAAAATCTATACATCAATACATATCTTGTATAGAGAAGAATCAATATGTACATAGTTATATAATATGTAATGTTAGATGAACGATGCTGAGGGATACATCTTATTAGTAGATAACATTTATGCGTTATACATTTTATCATCGGGCAACTAGGATGATAATTGTTAATTATTTTAATGTCATTAAATCAGGAAATTGGTTTTTATATGGTTTAACTACACTCAACTAAGATTTTGGTTCTATAAAGTTTATCATTGATCATCTAGGATTATGGTTCTATTCAATTTATCATCATGCAGTCGAGAGGAAATTATGTTAATTTTGTGGTCATGTGGAGAGGACTACCAATTCTGTAGTGATTGACAGCATGTAACTAAGAAATAAATATTATTAATGTGAATTATTGTTAGAGAAACATGGGTTTAGAAGGAGTATTAATATTCTCTCCATCCATGGTGATCAATGGGTATGTACCTTTGGGAAATACCTTTTGAATGATATAAGGTCCTTCCAAAATGGGATTTATCTTTGGTGGCTTCTTTAAGGTTATCATTGTTTTTCTAAGAGGTAGAAAAATGTCACTTTAGTGGAAGGTGTGGAGAAAAATTTTATTTTTAAACATTCTATCTATATTTTTTTGGCACCTCTCTAGATTATCAAAGGCCCCAGATCCTATCCCCTTAATGGGATTACAACTCATCTAGATTAACTTATTAAACTCTTTTTAGAATCTTTTGATCATATAAATCTATTTTTAGTGATGGAAAATGAATATAAATTGGCATTAATACCTTTTTTTATTACACTAGTTAATATGGAGTCACATGGGTTGAATTTTGAGTGTTCAGCCGATAATCCTAGAGAGGATTAGAGAGCATGTCCAGCCGACACATTATGTTCTGGTATAAAAAATTAGTATAATTTTGGAGTAGGTTTTGTTGAATGCCTTTATTTTTCAATTTTATTACATATAATATTTGGAGGTATGGTTAGACTAGATGTCCTAATTTTCATACAACTTAGCCCACTCAGTTGCCCTGAAATTCATGCTATTATTAGTGGGAATGGCATGAGGAACTCTGAATTAGTGGATGATGAGGGAGATCATGAATTAAAACATAGATTTAGACTTAGATTCCTTAAGGGGAATTAATACTATCTAGTTTTTTAATAAATTTGTTGTGGTTAGAATGAACATGTTCTGGTGAGATGTTATTGGTGGATGGGGTCCCACAACATAGATCCCCTATACAACAAAGTTCCCATAATATGTGTTGGAATGAAGGGTCTCTGATTGTTGATGCATAATGTTTGCATGAATATGAAAAATGTGGACCTATGTGTTGGAATGAAGGGGATCTTATTTTTGATGCATAAAGTTTGCATGAATATGAAAAATGTGGACCTCATGGAAAACATGATACAATCATGGAACATGGTAGGCCAGAAGTAGCCCAACATCTGAACCTGGTGGGAAATCTATAAACTATCCAGATGGGAACCACATGACCTAATATGAAATTCCCACATTACATGGGGAATCCAAACTCTTTATATGAAATAGAGTTTAATTCCATCAATCCCATTTCTATAAAGAGTCTTCCTGATGATATTCCCACTATAGAGGGTAAAACACAATGTGCACTGATGAATTTTCTAAGAATATGATTTGTTTGGTGGGAGAACTTCATGTTGTATATAATCGACAAAATGGTTTTTCAAATGAAATATTTCTAATATTGTGAGGTGATTTGGTGGTCTAAATGTAGAATAATCAGTGATCATATGGTTTACCTCTGAGATCTAATCATTATATGCAGTGTTGCGAGTGAGTACTCACTAATGTTCTACAAGAATTAATAAGCCATCCTGTTTAGGCTCTATAAGAAATGCGACTAGACTAGTCAAGGTAACAGATCAACCATTCTCTGACCAATGAACATGATTTAGCTCCGATTGATAAGGTAACTAGGTCATCACCTAGAAAGTGTTCTCCAACAAGGCCACAGTCACAATATTTTTGATGATGTAGTCACCAATGATTTTATTGATGACTAACTTGGAGTCTACCTTAACCTGAATGAGGGGGATGACAATCTCAAGGGAGAACATGATACCTGTAATGAGAGCCTAATACTCCACCTCATTATTGGTTTATCCTTTTGAATGTTGGAATGAGAAGGGTATGACATCTTGTGAATGGGTGATGCAGATTATCCCCTGACCAAATCTGTTGAGCATGGAATCATTGAGAAATATATTAGTTGGTCTCAGGGAGTGACCATCAAAATGAATATTCTCTAATGAAATGGCTTTATCCATTTAGGGAATTTCCTCATCTATAAAATCGATATCCATAGGCAATTCTTTTTAAGATTTATAGGGGAAATAAAATCCATAAAATCAATTCCATTGAAGTATTTCTACAAGAATAACATGGTGTCGAGCTACTAATGGATAACTGCCCATCATACTAGCTGTATTGTCCACATTGGTAGATTTTGGTTATAATTTAGTGAGTATAATCATGATAACAATTATATCTCATGATTTTTTATATAATGACACAACTTATGCACTATGAAAACTATTGTGAGGAAGATCTTATCGATTAGATAGTGTCTCACTTTGTTGTCGCGGAGCATGTGACTGAAATATCACAAATTGTCATCTCTACCTTCATTGTTGTTCTGATAAAGAAGGGTTTTGATGGATCATTCTTGGGCAGTCACATAGATTTCTAGAGGAATTATGGAGATGGGAGGAATTAGAACTGGAGGTCGTAGCAGACATTTCTTGATTTTCTCAACTGTGACTTGAAAAACATCATCCCATTAGTAGATGTAACATTTCTACAGGATCCTAGAAATGTTATCAATAATTCCATAAATATTATTAATTAATTTTTTCATGTAGGAAATGTGTCCTTTCAGGCCTCATAGATCTTGGATGTTACATGGAGGATGTATCTTGCTGATGGCCTTAACCATCTCTGGTAAATCTCGAAACCTTTGTATATTATGATCAAGCAGAGAAACACCCCATAGATAACCCCAAAGTTATAATTCAAGGGGTTAATATTCAGATTCTAGAAGAATAGGAAGCCAAAATCTTACTTAGGATCTCTGATATGGTTTTATTGCTGGTGTGATTTGACCACCGAATCGTCAATATAGCATTCAACAAGTATCCCAAGGATCAGCATGAAGATGTGGAAAATTGATCTATGGTAAGTATCTTCAACATTATTTATACTGAATGAAATTACATGATAATATAAGATCCCTAATGTCACGTTGAGGTTTTTATAATCATCATCTTTGGGGGCCATCCAGATTAGGTTGTGTATGGGATATCCATCTAGGAAGAAGATAGCCTAGAACCTAGCAGTGGCATCGATCAAAAATACAGTCATGGGAATGGGAAATGATCCTTCTGAATGTCGTGATTATGTTCATGGAAGATGGTACATGCACTTATATACCCCTTATTCTTCTAAACAGGGATGATTTTTTCCTTCCACATGGGTTTTTGATCTTCCTTGATGAATTTGGATTTGATGATATTATCATATTTCGCCTCAACCATGGTTCCATGAGAATATTGCATTTTCTTAGGAGGCTTCTTGAACCCATGATGACACATGGGGGGCCTAAGATGGTAGAAGATTACATAAGGGTCTAGTGTAGGAATCATTTCATAACTCTAAGAAAATACATTGGGGTGTTGGTTTAGGATGACCACATACTGCTACTATTTCTCTGGAGGCATGGCTGCACTTGTTAGTGTTGGCCTTGGATCTACCTAGGTACCAAGGTTCAATTCAACCTAACACATAAAAAGTGGTGGAGATTCCCAATTTAAATGTTGGAGGAGAATTTTCCATGTCCCTTCATCATCATAGGTAGGGGAATCAGTGGGAGGATACTACTCATCTGGGATGAATAATTTTGGGGAAACATTGGTTCTTGCTTGGTGCGAATGTGGTGTCCTCACTAGGGAACGTTTTCCCCATTGAAACTACTGTTATAGAGGCTGTCATAATAATCCCATCTGGCTTTCAACTGTGGGTCCCATGATTAATTTCAATTCCATAGAGGTGGGTTAGAATTTATTGATTTTACCCATCTTAGAAAAACAAGTGGGTATGATATACAATGGTGTCCATGGGGAGGATATGTCAGTTCCTCACAGGGGTAGGGTGTTCTGGTATCACTTAATCTAGGAATGTATAGAAGTATGAGATAATGTTTAGGTGTTATTTTTAATTAGGGATGCAACACCCTTTCCCCTAAAAAATGAAAAATCAACCTCCCAATTCCAGTATTGCTACCTCTAATTGATAAATCAAGAAGGAAAAATCCTAATCAATGTATATCCATGGGTTGAATGTAATGGTTGTGTGATCAACCTCATTGGATTTAATTTTTTTTCCTTCACCTGGTAATTTTTTTAAATGGTTGGGACCAAAGGCTCATTTATTATTAAAGCAAATAAAGGACCTCTTTAACTAGGTAGAGAGAGACCCATTACGTAGCCCGAAGGCCTAGCGGGAATTTTTCCCATTACATGGATTGTAGGACCAAATTTTTGGCCCAAGGACCATTTTTTGAATAGTACTGCTACAGTACCTGCCTATTACAATAGCACATAGTACCCCCACTGCTATAGTGACCTTCCACCGCTATAGTGACCACTATTGATATAGTGCCACCACTGCTACAACACGCTACAGTACTATTGCAGTACCCTAACCTCAATGGGTTTTGAGCCCCCATTTTTTAGGTAGGATTACAGGGTGCTTACCACTAAGACAAACCCTAACTACATTACTTTATCTGGTAATAGCTTACATATAGATATCATGATTTATAGGAGTATAAGGGGGATGCATCACCTCAAAGCAGGCCTACTCAACCATTAAAAGAGTTCTTAAGGCATTGGTGATATGAGGAGGGGACTTATACTTATAAATGAAGTGAGGGACTACCCATCAATGTTTTGTAAGTGGTTTCTCTCTAAAATAATCATGAATTTAGAAATTTATAACAAGACGCTGAATTATTTCATCTACCAGTTTCATCCACATGGTCTCTTATTAGTCATGTCATAACCCTGAGTCTTCAGGTCAGATAAACTCAAGTTTTTATTAGTCATCCCCACCTTGTTGAGTGTCCATGTTTAGATGATATTGAACCTAGAAAATTTTTCCAAAAGAAATATTTGGGCATCCACACCATTAAACTAGCATATAATGTAAAGTGAGAGAATTTATCCATGCTTGAGGGACTCCTAATCTTTTTTTTAGAACGAAATGAATCTCAACATTCTGGTTTCTTAGCCTCTTCAACATAGAAGGTACCTATGGACTCTACATCTCTTTCAAACTAAATAGTTATCTTTAGGGTTTATATAAGTACCTCACACATCTCTTACAATGGATGGAGGTCCTCATGGATTGAGTGCCTTGAAGGTATTATGGAAAAGGGATTCAGCATAACAAACATCCATAGAGGATTATAAGATGTGACTGGGGCTGTTCTACTCATTCAGTTAGCATGGTCATTCGTGGTGGAATGTTTGACATAGAAGGCTAGGAGGACTATTCCTTATGATCTTTGTGGAAAAACTACTCTATGGTCTTGGTCGCATTCATGAATCTTTTTGGAGCATCTTCCTGACCATTTTAGTAGTTCACATGACCTCAAAATCATCATGAATGGTGTGTACTAAAATAGTTGGGTAACATTCTTGATATTCCTCATTGTCAAGGACCATAAAGGGATATTCCAACTTGATGGTTTTCAAAAAGGAATATTCTTGGACGTCATCAAAGAAATATTACAATTATAGGATGAACCTGGGAGAGATTTTCCACTCTGGATCCATGATGCTATTGAGTGTATGTGATGGATTTTTCAATGGAAGGAAAAAATTCTTTCCCATTTTTCATCATATCATACTCTTATGAGATTTAAGAGGCTGTGAAGTTGATACAGAAGCACCTATGGGAGGAGGGGGGGAGACTCCAAATTTTTTAGGCTGAACTAAGATGGCACATAATATTCCATCATCATGAGAAAATACTCTTTGAGAAAACCAATCATTACACTTCTATGCCCTGTGGTTGGGAACATATTTCCATTCCTATGAATCTTATCTATTACTATAAAGCATAGCATAGATGTGTTCCTAATGAGCTAGGTCATTTCCCATCTTGACAAGAATTTTTTACACCCGGTCATGAACCTAATTAATGAACACGTAATATTTTTATGGTATTTCCACGGATACTGTAGTAAGAGAAATGGTTGGGGTTATCAGTGTTCTTGTCTTCAGGTGGCTTCTGGAACTCTCGCTGCTTTAGAATCCTCAACTCCAGGGCCCTGAAAAAAGAATTCAGAACCAGTGAATCCATAAAAAATAGACCTAATTCCTTATATATGGGAAGAATACTATGGGAACCTACAACATATGAGGGGTTTTACACTGATGAGTCATTAGAGCACATTCTACCATCTTAGCAGTTTCACCTAGAGAGGTGGTTCCTGCCAATTTATCATTAGGGTATTCTCTGCTGGTGGACGAGACAACAACTGTAGTGGATTATGGGCTTCTTCCAATGTTGTAGAGGTATAATATTCCCTAGTGTTTCTCCTCATTGAAGATAGAAAAAGCAATGGATTTTACTACTTGGCCTAGATCAAGACTTATTTTAGGCATTGGGATATGTCAAGGAAATCCTAGAGCTTTCCTTGGATGTTTTGAGTGATGAGGGAAGGAACCAGATTAGTCTTGAAATTACCCATGCACACCATTTGAAGCTGCGCTTGAGGTAGTTGAATATTTTGTTAATATGTGTGTCCCTTACACTAGGTGAAAAATTTGTGACACTGTAATGAGGAAATATCGTTCACATGAAGCGGTTCAAAAATCGGATCACATTCTTGGTGGATTAGAACTAGTAGAGGAACTACCTAAATATTTCTTCCCAACTATCAATAAACCCAATGGGTAACTTTCTATACAAGATGAACACTCGTACTTCCAATGTTTGTACAAAAAATTGAAGCTTGGAAGCCTCATGCTACTATGGGGTTCTCAACATTGTCTCTCACCTTGAGATGAAGTGGGTCGTAGGCTATAGTATGTCACCCATTTCATTGAAAGGGGAAAGGGTAGGGTTTTACAAAATCAAGGGGTGCTTTAATGTCATTAATACTTTCTAGATATAGCTTTCCTTTAGTTGTTATCACCACATATCAAAAATCTAAGGAATTGTGGTGAGTGGTGATGGAATATGTCAAATCACCTTAGTGGTGGTTCCTTTCCTGACATGGATCATTTATAACTAGTATGATGATAGGCTCATCGTCTTAGTAATCAGCCTCAATGGCTCATGTAGTTACTTGATATAGGTTCTGAGTAAGGTTATCACACTACTTATGTAGATTTAGAAACTCATATCACGGTCGATTTCCATACACTTATTCTTCTACTGTATAAGGATGTGTTGGATAACCAAAATCAAATTGGGGAAACTGGCCGAGGAGGACTCGTGGGAACCCCCTCTACTATAGCGGAGGAGGAAAAAATAATATTTAGGAGTTCCATAATCTGGTCCTCACTCATTAATAAGCACATCAATGATCCTATATTAATCTTCATTCTTTTGGAGTAATGTGGAAATCATGGGAACAACTGATATCTTCAATGGAATATCAGATGTGTCAAAGGGATCGAGATATAACTTTACATTATTGTTATTATAACTATAAGGAAATAATGTAGTGGGTTCCCCAAGGGGTATTTACATTCTTTTTAGGAAGCTACAAACACCATTATGAGGGTCTACATGATACTGTACTTCCCTAGGGGTGACATTTTTCTATTGGACGCTGCATCAATTCCCTATCCTTGGATATCTCTAGGACAACAAATTTCAATCTGACTATACATAGAGGAAAATCATCTATATCAATGGGTGGGTTAAGTTGTCACATAATAGGGATGAGGTAGGGAGCAACGTACTATCGCCATGCCTGGATCTGCACATGTGGGAATTCCTCTTCCATAATTATAAGGAGCACTATAAGGTTCTTAACACATGTCTTTTTGAGGGTCTGGTGGTTTGCAGAACACATAGGGTGCTGAGCCACTGGGATTTCTGCCAACTCAACCAAGCTATGCTAAAGATCAATTTCATCAAAGAGCTCATAAGTTCTTTGATATATAAAATGATGGCCATGGAAGAAAAAAGAGTTTTATAGATAGTTTTTTGGAATCAGACAATCTATCCCTTAGTGATGGACACCATGATATTGAAGTTGGAAGTTGTATTTGGATACAATAATGATGAAAGCTGATCAGTATCTTTAGTATCCCATAGTATTTCATTATTTGAAGTGGGACCATGCTCTTGGTGGTACCAAGAATCAATATTATCTTTAATGGATACTGGTGGAAGCATTGATATGGATTTGTGTAGTGCTTGGCTAGCCAGAGGAGGATCTACTACATGAGTTGACTATAAGATATATGATGGTTTGTCCCTTATAGGAATCAACCACAACATCATCACATCCTTATAGGAATGTATGTTCACCAATACCACTTGTTAAAGGTCAGAGGTAGTCATTGGTGACTGAAATGGATGCTCATCGTCTATTTGATTCTAGAATATGTCTTTGTGATCTCAGCTAGAGGTAATTAGATAAACTGGTGATGATAGATATGGCTTCACCACATTCCCTTATTAGGGAGCCAAATCATCGCATAATTACATGTACATGCAGATGGATTTGAAGATTTTGTGTATAAAACCTTCCGATACGATGAACTTAACCAACTAAGATCCTACCTCAGAATCTAATGATGATGAAACAGGTGGCATTTTCATAATTGAATCATGTTATACCTAAAAATCTGAGAAGTGATTGGGATTGAAAATGACTTTTAACTTTTGAAAATTTCCATTAGTGGTTAAGGATTTTCCTTTTTTCCATAGGATGGTTCCTTTGGGAATGGAAACTCTTTGGCATGGTGAGGATCTCCATGCTGGTGGTGATAGCATGGGGAGGACCTCCACTTTTATTAGTTGAGATATGGGGAGGACCTCCATATCAGTTGTGGTCAGATTGGTGATGGCCTCCACTTTGATTAGTGTAGGAGTGTGAAATACCTACACTCTAGTATTTAATAGGGAAGACATTTTATTGGGTTGGTGGGAACATGGGGGGGGGGGCACCATGCTGACAGGTGATAATGGAATGGGTATGACCTTCATGTTAACCGACCGAAGCATGATGACGTCCTTTGTAATTATCGATAACAAATAAAGAAGGAACTCTAATTGAGTTGGTGGAAACATGAGGAGGACATCGATGTTGATTTTTGAAATAGTAGGGAAAACCTACAATATGTTTGGTTTTGGAACAAGGAGGTCATCAATGCAAGGAAGCATATGTATGGGGAGGACCTTCATACTATATAGTGATGATGTTTGGAGAAAATCTACTTTTATTGTTGGGAACTTGGGGAGGGCCACCATGTTAATTTTTAATGATGTTTGGGAGACCTGTACATTTATTAGTTCTAGATAAAGGATGATCTTTATATAATCTTGGAATGAAAAGATTAAGACCATTGTGCTGATTTTTTATGACATTGGGAGGGCCTCCATATTGACAGGTGGTAGTGGCACATGGAGGACCTCTGTACTAGTTGTTGAAAATGTGATTTCATCAACTTGAACAAGAAATCTAATGAGGAATATCTTCTTACTAGTTTTGGTATAGGGGAGTACCTCTTCATGGTTTGGTGATGGAATGAGGACCTCCTCACTGAAACTCATCATCATTAGTTTTCCCCTAATGGTTGTTGGAGGATATAATGGTTGAAAAATCAAACCCATATTGCCTATGGGGTAGCTGATGTCTTGATCCCAATCGGGCATGGATGGATCTATCATCATCTATTCTAGGAATCTGGAGGAATGCACCAACAATACTAGAGTACACTAGATCTATCGAAGATGATGGATTGTGATGGGAATTCTCTTGGTCTTGTCCATGACATTGATGCAGGTTGGTAAAACATGGTCTATAAGAGCATGGTTATATTACACCTATTCTTTGGTTTTGAGGACCCGTTGTTTTTTTATAGACATGGAATTGTGGGATACCTTCATGGAGGACCTCAGGAAGTAGGCATAGCCAAGGGGACTTAGTCATCTGTCACCTCTTCGGTGTAGAGGAGTCAGTTATCATACTACTCTTTAGCGAGACTCCTGAATAAGTTTGTTGTTATGATGGTTATAGGTTTCTCCCAATGTGTCCATTGGGGGTTGTGATTCTGGTGTGGTGATGAAGCCTATAGGCCCTCAGAGTCCATATCCCTATTAGGAATGATCCCTCCTCCTTGTACTGACGTGCATGGTGTCTTTTAACCACCCATGGATGAATTATGAGGGTGACATGGGGTGTAGACTCCCCATACCTATAGTATTGGTAGAATTTGTGGAATATATGGTATCATGTGGGATTTCCATGTTATCTTTTCTCCAACCCTTGTATATATTGGCATTGTATGGATGGTTTACTACATATTGGGTGTTGAAAATTGGAGGATTCAATTGTCTGTATAGATAAATGGAAAGAAATTACTAATTTAGAGTGTCATCAAATCATCAATGGTTTGATAGAGAGATCCATACTGAAGATGTTGTAGACTCGAATGCCTAAAAATTATCCAGAGCAATTTCCAATGAGTTCCACATCAAGCCCACTATTTTTTTAGTGGGTCCATGCATCATGTAATTAGATGTTGTGACATGCTAATATACGGATGTCTCAAACTCTACAAGTCCCCATGTTTAGAATAATAGATTCATGTTGGGTTCACCATTTTTGTATCTAACACTTTCACTATGGGTGAGCCTCCTCAGTTGAAGTTTCACTATGGTTTCAAATTACATTCCATGCATTACCACTTTCCAATGGTGTGAAAAATTCATCACATTCAGTGATTATTTTTTCTCCTTGAATAAAATTGGATTATAGAATTTTGGTTACCCCTTACAAGGACTCATCCATGGAAATTTTCACCTAGTTTGGGTCTTCCTCAAATTGTTAAGTCGTGTTCATGGAACTAATTTACAATGCCAACTCTTTTTGGATTCCAGATAGTTGAACTTCTTTTGTCTGGACATTTTAGTGGGCCTTGACCAGGAATCAACCTTTTGTCATGAGAGTATTCATGTTGGGTATCAAGGTAATATATGAATTCTAGAAACATATATCACATGTATTCCTCCTCAAATGAGTGAAGCATGTTGAGGCATATTAGTAATGAAACACATGGCATCCCATGTCATCCATGAGGTATCTAATGTCGAAGGTGTATATATTCCAAGGCATTAACCTTAGGCATCACATGTACATGTTGACGTTTCTAACCCCATTGGAATATATAATCCATAGATTTCACCTATGTAATTCCATGTTCTTAATGAGTTAGCTATTTTGGAACATATGTTTAAAATCCTGTTTAGATGGATCAAAATATATGGTTTGGATGGATTGGGGAACAAGTATAATGTATTTTGGATATGGAAGGTGAGTCCCTAAGAGGGATGATTCCACACTATAAAAGCAGATGGAACTGAACACTAATGAAGGTAGATCCCAGATGTGAGCCCTATGAAGGGAAGATGTCACACAATAAAGGTGGATGGCTGTGAACACCCATAATTGAAGACCCAGTAGATATATCCCATAAATGGAAGATGTCAAATTGTGAAGGTGCATCCCAAGGTGGGAGCACCCTGTTGTTTTACCATATATAAGGTTAAAAATTCTAGAGGAGGAAAAACTAAGAGGTGTATCCCATAACAGAAAGATTTAAAATGGTGAAGATTGATGGATCCTAACACCAGTAGAGGTGTAAATAGGTGGTGTGTCCCAAAAAGGGTATATGTCACACTGTGATGATGAATCCCAATGCAGGAGCACTGTGAAGGTGTACCAGATGGAAGGATCTGATCGCTGGTGGAGGAAGATCTAAGAGGATTTCCCCTATAGGAAATACATAACACTATGAAATTAAATCAGAGCACCCATGTAGCTGGATGAAGGAGGTTCACCCCTTGGAGGGGTAGCTATATTTACCATTGGTTGGGGTTGAACATTTGAGAGGTGTCCTATCTACCCTGATAAGAAGACATGGATTGAAACCAACATAGTTTGATGAGTTGGGGGGTTACAATACAACAAACCAAGCTTGATACACATGGAAATTGAATTAATTTTTTGGAATACTTAATATATGACACAAATAGATTCCCATGGACTATATTAGATTAGTGTATTTTAAAACATATAACCTAATCATCTAAATTTTTATAATTTCTTCAACATATCACATAAATATATTCCCCTTTTGTTTTCATACCTAAAACCATTATTTATATCATGGGGAAAAAATATTTAAATGGTGATTTCAAATACATAGTAAGGAAAATAATGGAAAACACCATACCTAACATAATAATAATAATGTGAAAACGTGAACATAACTTCTAAATATCTATATATTGAGTTATAAAATAAATTTTGGTAGTATGTAAGGAACATATCATAAAGGAACCTTATACATGATAAAATAGAATTATTATAAAACATGGAGTTATGTAAAACTAAAAAACACATAATATCATTTCCATATTAGACAAGGAACTACTGGAAAGACTATCATTGTGGAAAAGGTCTATAACTGAACTAGGTTTACATGTCGTTCCATCCATGTATTACTGAACCAGATTTACATGACTTTTTAGCCCCGTATCACGGAACAAGATTTACTTTCCATTATAATCCTATAAATATAATGAGATACAAATATTTACCCAATGCATTGGATGGAGTTATAAGTCCCACCCTCTAATAATTAAATAATTCTTACATGTTCCACAAATACAGAAATCATTCATCGCAGAAAAACCTATGAAATAAAATGGGTTAGATAAACCTCATTCCATCATAACATAATCCATATAAATGATCATTCCATATTTAACACAATAAAATCATAGTAATAATAAGGATATAAACATAACACTATTTAAGAGTGTAATCTTAGATGTAAAATAATTTTGATAAAACACTAGAACATAATTCTTGAATAAAATATCATTTCTTCTACAAAAACGTTTTCTTTTCTCAAAATGGCCTAAAATTTTAATATAACATAATTTAGTTGAAAATAATATTGAAATAGTTTAGAGGAGGGTTCATGGAAATAAGATATAGTGAAATTAGAAAAATCCATTAATTCTATATAAGTTGAAAAAAAATTTCGTACTTTTTTCAGAAAAGTAAAAAAGTATATCATATGGAAAATAAAAGAAAGATTTCTTTCAAACCATGTTGTAAAAATAAAAATCAATAGAAATAAATTTTAAATTACATAGAATAATAGTAAAAATATTATGAGAATATTTTTAGAAAAAATATACATGGATGATAAATATACCCCTAGTAAATACTTCTGTATAAATAATCATGGATAGAAATGAGATTGGAAAATTATCCCTTACCTTAGGTCCGATATGATTCTTATGTATTCAAAAATATTATATAGTTGGTTTATCCATATTATTAAAATGTAACAGTTTTATAATAATATTTATGATATCATATATGATTCACTTATGACTTTATATTACCCCTTCATTTGTCTATTCAATGCTAAAGCAACATTTTGTATAATAATAATTTAATTTATCATTGGTCTTTTTAATTTTTATTATTGATATTATTAATTAGATCGTGATTTAATTACTTAAATAATGTACAGAAATATTTAGATATCATATATTCTGTATATATACAATATATAGATAAATGAAATGGAATACACCATTCATGGAGAGGGTAGGTCGTACGTACGCATGAACGTTGTTTCCGTTTCCTTACTGAATTGAATGGATGTAAGTAAATTATATATATATATATATATATATATATTCATAAATCCAGTAGCATTATTAGGTCATATATTTGATTATTATTTATTATATATGCTTTATAATCATTCTGGGATGGTTTACGTGGAGAATGAGTCTCATCATGTCGTGGAGACGGTAGACCGTACGTACGCAGGAGCAACGATATCATTCCAATAATTTTTTAATGTCATTTAATTGAATGGTGTATGATATTTCAGAATAAATATCATTTTATAATAATCATGTATAGCTATTACATCCATTTTTACACCCACATAAGAAATGTGGGGGTGAAAAATAGATTACACCATGGCGTGGAGACGGTAAGCCTTATGTACACACATTTGGGGAATTCATCTTTCTAAAGATGGATAGAAAGTTGAATATAGTTGTTCAATAATTATAATAACATATAATTTTATAGTTTATATTGGAGTTATTTTTCTATAATTAAACAACTCATGAAGTATAAGTAGAAGAAGAAAGAAGTTTGAAAGAATTGGAAAATGATAATACCTCTTCTTCGATGTGCCTCCTCTAAATCTACATAAAGAGCAGTAGATTGATTCTTCGAAGAATACCAGGACATCCAATAATTTTTATATGAAAGTTTATGATGGAAAATGGAAGGGTATGGTAGATCTTGAAGGCTCAAAACAAAGTGAGGAGTTTAGTGTGGAAGTACCCTTTTATAATTGAGTTGAGGGGTAGTTTTGGAAGCCTCAAAAAAATTAATTTATAATAATTTTGAAATCAATAAAAATTCCTCAAAATGGGATATATTTAAATTTAATATATGATATGATATAAATATCTTAAACCAATAACATTTAAAATAGTTTTTATGTAACTTTAAACATTATCACAATAATTTACAATTAGTTATTCTAGTTCATTTAAATTAAGATAACAAATATCCCAATATTTAAAGGGTAAAAAATTTACTTATTTGATCGAAAATATCATAAATTAATAGTTAAGAAAATTATAGGCAATATCATAATTATTAAGTATTTTTAAAAATGATTTATAATTTTTAAATAATTTTTAAAACATTATTTTAACAAAATATCAAATGTGTCAATTTTGACACTATTAATTTCATGGATATTTAGAAATATCAAGAAAAGGTGTTATCATAGAAAATAATATTTTTTATATCCCTAATGAGTCAAGGTCATCTATAAAATTAATTGGACAAATTAATTTAATCAAAATATATTTATTTTAAAATTTTTTATAACATTTATTTGATATCTCCATTATTAAAATAAGAACTACATCAATATTGGGTAATTATTTAACATAAATATTTTTAGAATAAAAAATTAAAATAAAATACTATAATGAAAATAAATTTATTATATTTTATATGAATACATGTAGTAGAATTTATCTTCTCGAAATGTTAACATTAAAAATGTTATACTTATTAACGTATAAACATGACAAATGTTTAAAAAAAAGGAATATCTAGGTCAAAGACGAAGTCCCAAATTATATAAAAATCCAGAAAGGAACTACAGAAGTCTGAAAGAGGGAATTTTTTAAAATATTTCTCATAGAAATAGAAATGATCAACTGGAAAATCATCGCAGCACGTAATGTCCTAGTTGATTCCCTTGTCCGCAAGACCATCATCCACCATGTTCTCTAATCAATAGGTATGTGTCACAATGTATCTAAGCTCCAAAAGATATTTAAGGAAATTCAACTAGCACGCTGTAAGAGGCCAAGAAAGGTGAACCACACCACTCCATATTGATTTAACAATGGTGATGGTGTCACATTCAATCCAGATGTTGTTCTAGCATTTTTTCTTAGCAAATGTAATTGCCTAAATCATAGCCAACATCTCCGCATAAAGGGAAGTGGAAATGCCGCAGCTGCCATAAAACAACCATGACATGGACCGAGAGAGTCCCTAAAGACATCCCCACAGCTTGCAAGTTCCATATTTCCTTTTAATGCACCACCAATGTTAATTGTAATCTATCCCGGAAGCAGGGCTTTCCAGAACACCTCAAAAGAGCGCTTCGGTTGATGGGTGAAGCCATCAACTCTAACCCGTATCAAAATCATAAGGTCACTAGCCGAGTTATCGCAATGCACTTTCAGAAGCATGGTCGCATACCTAATGGAAATAACAATTCTTGTGCGATCAATATTAAGGTTGAAAGAAAAATTATTGTGATTAATTCCATTTTTATCATTCCATATAATGTGGAGGAGCTCTGCAATAGTGGATAAGAAGAGGTTCTATATTTTTCTCAAAGTTTCAAGCTCCACACAATGTTTTAGCTAAGTGAAAATAGAGTCAGAGCATAATCATCTGTAGTCAAACATTTCAGTAATGAAATTACAATTAGAAGAGACCATTGCACAAGACAAAAATAAATGATTGGTGTCCTCCATATGGTGATAACCAAAGTTACATTTTGAGTAGAGATTGATAAAACAAGACTGGACACAAACCTCTATAGGATTACAGTTATGAAAAACTACGTCAGAATAGATTATGTCTTGAGGGTTTAATCTAAGGATTACCAAAAAACAACAACCAAGAAAAATTATAAACAGATTTTGTGAAGTAATAATACAAAAAAAATTTGAATCAAGAATTACATTGTGGGAATGTTTCCAAATAATAAAATATTCATCATATGAAAAAGATTAATCATCATCAACCTACATGATAGGAACCGGTTGTTGTAGTTTAAGAGCTTCTATAACCTCTTTTATAGTGGAATTGATGCTATCCATATAGGTATTAGGAGGAAACATTTAAATGAGAGGGGGGCCAGTCTAGCTGTCAAGCCAGATGCTCATGGTAGATTCTAAGCTAACCATCAATCTAGAGCTATGCATGATTTTGGCTTAGGAGCTTCTAATGGAAGGATAAATAGTGGAATTTACATGGTGAATATTTACATTTTTATGATTTTCCATGAACCTGTTTCTAATAAAAGCTATGGAGTCCTATTTATTATTGATTAGTCTCCACATGAGACTAGATTGAAGGGACTCATTAATGATTTGATATTTTTAATGCCAAGACCACCTCTCTCAAGAGGTTTGCAAGAGGTAAATGAAGGAATGGTAACAAGATTCTGTTCAATAATACTACATGTCCAAACATTTTTTTAATGTAATCATTAATTTTATTGAGAAGACAAGAAGTCCATTTGAAAATAATCAGTTAGTAAACCATTTTGGAAACAATTGTAGATTTCACTAGGAAGATCTTTCCAGCCATGGAAATGGATTTCCCCTTCCAAGAGGACAATTGATTAAAAACATGGTCCACAATGGTTTTGAAATACGTAGATTTAAGCCTTCACCAAAAAATGGTAACCCCCCAAGTAGGTAAAAGGGGTGGATCCTTCTTTGATGCCAAGTATTTCAATGATGTGACTTATCTTAGTTGGAGGGATTATTTTTTCAAAGAATATAACGGATTTTCACCGACTAATAAATTAACCCGAGACATCTTCAAAGTGAGATAAGGTATTTTTTAGGTTAAGGATATTTATTTTACCTCTATTAAGGAACAAAATTATATCATCACCATAAATAAGATGGGATGGCACATTTATATTTCTGATAGCCTGTATAGGATTGATTTTTTTTTGATGATCAAGGCCAGTAATGAGACTGTTAAGATAATCCTCTAAAATAGAAAAATTTGTATTAGAGATGGGATCACCTAGTTGAAGCCCCTTTGAGTATATAATGTATCCCTTGGTGGATTCATTGATGAGGATGGATTTAGAGGATGAATTGAGAAGGGAGTTTATCCTGCTAATGAAGACATCATTGAAACCAAAATTTTGAAGGACATTGAATATAAATCCCCTATCTATGGTATCAAATGATTTCTTAATGTTTAGTTTAATATAAATATTTCCTTCTCTAGAGACATTATTAAAAGATTTAGTACATTCCGAATCAAGTAAAATGCAATCTTGTATGGACTAACCTTTGATACACCCAAATTGATTCCATGATTGGATTCTTATACAAAGAGTGGAATTTCTGTTGGCAAAGATCTTGGTACTGATTTTATAAAGGGAGTTTATGAAGGAATATGACATAATAAATGAATTTATAAGGCATTGGTTACCATGGGAATTATGGTAAGGAATTTATCATTGAGACCACAAGGGAGGACACCATTAGAAAAGAAGTATTTAACAAGATTGAAAACATATGAAGAGACGACCTCCCAATGGTGTTGAACAAAACCATTATTGAAACCATCCAGACGAAGAGCACTGTCATGGTTGAGGCTAAATATAGTGGCTTTGATTTCATGTTCTAGATGAGTGCTCAAAAGAAATAGGTTATCACCCTCATTGACTATGGTAGAAATGATCCTAGGAAAAAAATATTTATTTATATTTGGCCCATTAAAAATACTATCAAAATAACTAACCACATAATTAGTTATGGTAGTTTCAGAGTCATAGAGCTTTTAATTGTCTTTAAAGAAGGATAGAGGGAGATAGACATTCCAAACCCTCTATAGGGTATTGTAGAACTTGGGGTTTCAATCACCATCAGAGAGCCATTTAGTTTTGAATACTTGTTTGTGAATGTTGTCTTTGAGAACTGGAAAAAATTGAGTTTCATAAAGACATTTATTTTATTTAGGGGATATGAGGAGAAGTTATAGTTAGTAGAGATATTCTTAATTTGACTGAGCTCATTCTCAAGGGTGGATATGTATCGATCAATTTTTTTAGACTTAGCCCCACACTAACCCTTGAGGTAGTGCTTAAGATTCTTGGTCTTTGTAAAGAAATAAAAATAATCTTAGTGATGAGACATAGACTCCCAATAACATTGAATGAGGTGAGAGAAATCCAAATCCTCATAACATACATTTCTAAACATGAAAGGGATACAAGGTTTTTCTCTCTTAGAGTGAAAGCAAACAAATATAGGATGACAATCTGAGTTTAGTTTTGGTAAGGTGATGCTAGAGTTGGTATCCCACGCATCATTAGTTGGGATATTCACAAGGTCCCTATCAAGCTTGCAAGAACTGACCCTATTTTAATGTCTTCAATGCCAAGTTATTTTGGCACCTGTGAGATTAATTTCAAACATGTTACAATCCACTGTCGAGGCTCTCGATTCTGTATAATAAATATGAGAATGAGAAGGACCTAGCTTCTCATAGGGAGATAGAATCACATTAAAGTCTCTAATCACAAACCATGGGTCATGGATGGAGCTATCCAAAATAGATAAATCATGACATAAAGGAAAACATTCTTGGAATCTATTCTTAGCATAAACAAGGGTGTAGAAAAATGCAAGCTACCATGTTTAAAATCACAATATAACATTTGGTCATACAATTTGAAAACACTGAAATCTTGAAAAGAGGTGTGACAAAAAATCCAAAGTGATTGAACAACACAACAATTATTGAAATGACAATGATATTTATAACCAGAAGCAAAAAATATGCATAAATGTAATAGAAAAATCAGTTTTTGGTTCAGCAAGCACCATGTTTTTTGGTTTATGTGTCAAAATAATTCTTTTAATAACAAAACGAGTGTTAGGGTATGCTATACATTAACAATTACAGAAAAAACATCCATTAAAGCCTGTTTCTGGATCAAGACATCCCCCTTTTCTTCTTATGACCACTCATTCCCTTATTCTTCGTTGATCTTCTAAGCATTGAAGAGGAGGCTGGAGGTGTCTTCATGTACTATTTTTTTATAGTTGAAGCAAAACAAATGTTGGTAGAACCTATGTTATTACCATCATCGATGCTATTTAGTGATTTAAAAGGCCCATGAGTGATGATATGATCATAATGTGTGTCATCAGTTAGGCCAATCTTCTGAGGAACAATCGACATCACAGGAATAACATGTATGCGTACTGTCTCAGAAGCCTCAGTGGGTGTCTCCATATTGGTTTTATCATTTGAATATGAATTAAAATTAAAAACCATATCAGTAGTGATCAAATTAGAGAGAAGCGGTGAGCTCACTTTTACCCTGGGATTAATAAAAGGGATTGGAATATTAGAAGAAACCATACCAGAATTGTTAAGCATAGGAGAATGGGTATGATGTGGTTCTGTCTGGATAGAATCCAAGGAAACATTGTTCACAACCAGAGATGCATGTGGAGACACTGATCCATCTACATCCTAATGAACAACATGTTTGGTAACATCCATCCGTGAAGGCTCCTGAGAATGGTCATCCTTCACTGGAAGCGAGTGATCAATCATTCCAGGCCTCAATGACCGAGATGCATCATGCGAGGATAAATCCAGAGGATTTTCAAAGACTTCAAACACCATCTATTCGATATCTTCCACAATGTCAAGATCAATATCAGTGTTCTATTCCTCCTGGACCTCATCATCCTAGGTGACACCTGATCCCTCACATGAGAAATTAGAATGCTTGAATGAAAATTATAAATGTTTTTTGGAGGTTTAAGATTCACATCAGGTGTGGACTTTCTCTTCTTATTTCTCGTTCCCTCGGTCCACCCATCACCTGATGGTTTCACAACCTGACTCATTACGACGGAAAACTTCAGCAAGGAATGACTGATGATCTTGCAGAACTCACAGTAAGGGTCATTCGTTCTCATTCCACCTAGATCTTGGTTCTAAAATCTTTTTCATTGAAGGAGATGATCTCTAGAACATAGGAAGAAATGTCCACTTCAACCATTACCCTCACGTAGAGTCCTATTTCCGCATGTATAGTACTCTGGTCATTCTTGAGTAGTGTACCTATGCAAGAGGCGATATCGTTGAGAATTTTTGGATTCCAGAAGTACCAACTGAGACCAAGTCGTTGTACCCAGATCTGAACCATAGTATCCCAAGAAGTGTTTAGGTTGAAAGCATAATCCCAGTCGGAGAGTTGAAAAACTCTATGTTTTAATAGTATATTTTCTTACCTATAAAATCAATGAAGATCATATTGATATTTGTTTAGAATATGGAAGTATCCCTTCCCGATTTGAACCTACTTCTAATAAGAGAATCCCCAAACAAGAGCAATCCGTGATTTGAGCTCTAGGTAGGGCCAAGGATTGTCGCCTTCAAGATAGGATATGCACCCCATTATCAAATATTTGTAGATATTTTACTGTTTTTAATGGGATTCGGGGACCAATTCCACATCAAACCTACCATCTTCGTGTTTCTTGCAAAGGGGGGATCTCATCGCAGAAAAATTGCAAGGATCCGAGCCTTTATGCACTTCAAGAAAAGAAATCCCCTTCTGTATTTCCACAGGGGGAACATCATATTTTTGAGATTTGTTTTTGAAATCCAAAGTCACCATCTCCCATTTAGGATCAAAGCCTACCATAGAGGAGATCAAACGGATAGGAGACAACCTAATCATGATCGGAGAATGAGAAAAACCATATCTTTTGTGGTAGAACCACTGGAGGCACTGAGAGTGCTCACCACACCCACCTCTCATTTTTCTTATAAATTCATCAATGTGACAACATTAAAATCACTTTGATTAAAATAAAATAATTGTAATAATCTATTATATAAAGTTCAAAATGGTCGCTTGCTAGGTACATGGATGATTACAATAGATATATACTTAACCAATATGATTTGGTCTTGTTTTAGGCCTTTTATGGTTACTATAATTTTAATAAATCTTGTTTTATGGATTTCTCATCAATTAATTAATTTTTACATCATCAATGTGTAAGATGTTAAGGTAGTTTTCTATTTCCAAAAAAATAAAATTAAATTTCCATGATGTTTTTAATTATTTTACCTTCCCATGAAATATTTATTTCTAAAGATATCATCTGGTTATCCCTATATTAAAATTATTATAATTATAAGAAATGTGAGTTTGACATTTTTTCACTTTCTTTAGTTTTATTAATATCATTGTGTTTTTCATTTTCATGTGGGCATTAAATTACTATGTTTCGAAAAAAAGTTGTAATGGGTATAATTTTATTCATATAATGGAATTTTATAATTTTTTAGGTTAATTTTATTGTTTTTATCATATTATTAGTTACCATAATTTACTATATTTACCTTTAACTATGGTAAATAAAAATTATCATAGATACTATTGATAATATCCAAAAGTAAATGTAACCTATTAACATAATTTGGAACCTCATGTTCCAAATATGGAATCCAATTTTCAAAAATAAAAATTGAAAATTGGTAGAAATTAATTTTAAATTAATTCCCATTGTTAAAACCAAAAGGGAGGTTTTTAATAAGTAAAAACGTATCAAAATATTGTCATGTGTAAATGTCCAATTTAAATGTGAAATTACATACAATGACCAAAATTTTATTAAATGATAAAAAAATAATCCAATTATACTTTAAAATATATGATATAGATAATATATCAATATAAATAAATAAAATGAAATGACAGTTTTGTATTAAAATGTAGTATTTTCACTATTCATTAAAATATGAATTTTATCCGAAAAATACAAAAAATTAAAAAAAGTAAATTTTTATGTTTTTATTCCATATAAGAAGTTTATTTTGTTCAAATATAATATATAAAAGTGTTAAAAACTATATTTAAAATGGATGCACCATCAAAAGGGGGCAATACAACATTTTTTAAAAAAATAAGTCTTTTATCAGAAGAATTAAATTTTTCCTATATCCTGTTATAGAAAATATATAAGATGAATTTTATTGTTATATAAAATTAATAATGTGGTAAGTAATTTTCATAATGAATAGTTTATATTACTTTAAATAGTAATATTTTTATAATATATCATTGTTTAGTGAAACTCTGTTTTGCGTACAACACAAGCTATCGAGGAAGGTCACTCTTGTGTGTAACACAAGAAAAGTCATTATTGTATGTAGTGAAATATTCCTTTGGTGTTGCATATAACAGAATTCATACATAGTTCATTTAATTAAATATATACTCAATGTTTCTTGAAATGAATTCTATCAAAAGAACTGGAATTTTTGTATAACACAAGCCAAGAAAAGTGTTGTGTATACTATAATCTAATATTGTGTTGCGTATGGAGAATGCTAATAATATTTTAGCATAAAACAAAAGTACTCAAATAAATTAAAATGAATCTATCTCATAAAATCTTTGGGTGTTACATTCAACCCCCCTTAAAATTAATTTCGCCCTCAAACGTTTATAGGTTTATAAATGGTTTACAAATTAAAATATCCTTTCATAGAAACCCAAATTTTAAAAAGGGATACTAAAACATCATTTTGAAATGGATTGTTATAAATATGATGGTGATCCAAAGTAGCTCATCTCTGGGTTTCCACTTAGGAGAAGATATGTGGGAAGTGAAAACATGGTTATGGAAAAGAAATCTAACCATAATGTTCTGATGGATAGTGATAGAGAATAAGGTTTAGAAACGTTAACTACATGAATGACCTAAATCTATGATGATTTAAGGGACCATATTATTCATCTGTTAAGAAGGTACTAAGCTAATAATTTTGGTTTTCAAGAACAATTTCATATAGTCGATGAATTTTTCATGAGAATAAATACTTCTTTAATTTTGGTACAATCTCACGATTGTTCATGCCTTAAAAAATATCAACATCTAAGTTAAATAAATGAAGTAAAAATTTTGATTATTGAAGTGTAAGAAGATCATACGATAGAATGATGGGTCATCCTATATGTCTCAAAAAAATGTTATCACATGTAATAAAATATGTATAAGGCCACCTATTGTGAGATTATACATTAATATAACAAATTTCAAACATAATATAATTTATACTATCCCTAAATGGATTACAATACAATCCTTCAAAAAAATAAAATTATAAAACATTAGAAAGAGGTGAACTATATCAAAATAAAATTTACCTCTTATATCTCATAAGGTTGTTCTGGGGTTTCACATTATAAACATGTGAATAATTTAATAATATATTCTCTTGAGACATTATAGTAATATCAATAACTATATAACCTTAGTGAAAACATGAATTCTATCAAAATTAACTCTTTCCATACAACGAATAAATAATAAAAAATATATATACTCAAAACATGATATCACTTTGTCCATATATCATGTCCTAAATTCAATAATACTATAAAACAACTCATTATCTCCTTATCCCATTGTTATTCACATATCATGTGTTTTCAAAAATATATCTGATTAACTTTTCAGGGTAACCGGGAAAATTTATCTTATATATTGAAATAATTAAGGAAATTCAATAGTGTAACATTCCATAAATGTTTATTCATTACATAGTATCATAATATTACTTATGCTACATTATTCATGATAAGCATGAAATAATTACACTATTTTCATAAACCATTTACTGAGCTTCATCATTTTATTCCTTAACAAAACTTTCATCTCATATATCAATTGTTGTCTCTTCATCATTAGAAACAAAAATACTTCCCATATGACCATGCTGATTCTATTCATGATATTTTACCTAAGGGAATCTATTTTAATAATTCTCATAAATTTCTATTTTATAACATTAAAATATCATTGATGTATTAGTAATACCATTATTCTTGTCCATTGTGTTAACTAAACCTTTTCCTATGAAATTACGGTGTTATTATCCTTATTTTCCACACACACAAAATATCCCAGTTCCTTTGAAACATTCTCTTTTATTCCTCTTCCTACATGATTTACATGAGGAAAATTGAACTTTATTTCCTCTATGATCACCGTGAAGCTCCATTTTCTCTTATTAGCTGGATTAGGAAACTCATTTAAGTTAATATTTTTGATCATATTATGAGATTGTGGAATAGGAATAATAATTATGTTTTTCCTTCCAAATCCCATTTAATTTTTCTTCTCATAATGAACATCATTCCATTGTACTTCATATTCTTCATTAACCAGAATCATCATATTTCTATCTATTTTACAAAACATAAAAAGATAATTAAGAGAGGTGAAAATCATACTAGGAAAACAATATAACCCGGGGGTACTTTTAATCTATAACATCTTAGGTTCAATCCTAGGTCCTTCATTATTGTTACCATAATACTAGTATTGTAGAAAATAGTTATACTTAACTCTAGGGACATCCCTAGAAATACCATAGAAATATCTCTAGGGATCTCACTAATGTTTTCACCTCATAGTTTCCAATGTTTTACTAATGATTTTCTCTGATACCAACTCTAATAATGTAGTATTGACATACATGGATTTTACATTACTTTTTCAGAATATTTAATACATGAAAACTGCATACACCCAAAGACCATATTAGTTTAGTGTATTTGGAATCTTGGAACATAATTATCTAACGCGGTGAATGATATTCATCATCTCCCATTAAGATAATCCCCTTTTTTTACTACATAAAAACCTTCATTATATCATAGGGAAAATAAAACATATGAAAAGTATGAGCTCAAATGATTAATAAGGATAAGCAAAGAAAACATTAAACATAACACAATCAAAAGAATATAAAAATATGAACATAACTCTTGAATATTAAAATGATGAGTTATGAAATAAATCTTGGTAGTACATAAGGCATAGATCATAAAGGAATATTATCTATGATAAAATAGCATTGGCATAAAACATGGATTTTGGAAAAAAAATAAGCACATAATATGACTTCAATATATGCTAAGGCATTGCTTTCAAGACCATCATAGTGGGTAATTCCATTACTGAATCTAATTTTCATTCCATTCCAACCACGTATTACTGAATAATATTTTCTTTCCATTCCAACCCTATATAACTAAAGCAGGTTTAATTCCCATTCTAGTCATGTAAGTCTTATGAGATTTAAATATTTACCCATTTCATTGGAGGGAGATATAGGTCCCAACAATCATATAATTAAATCATTCTTACATGTTCCACAAAAACATAAATCATTCATCGTAGCATAACCCAATATATAAAATGAGATTCTTAAACATCAATCCATAATAACTTAATACATATTAAAGATCATTCCATCATTAACCCAATAAAATAATAATAATAAATGGGATAGAAACATAACACTATTCAAAAAATTCATCTTAGATAGAAAATAATTTTGATAAAATACTTGAACTTAATTCTTGAAGAAAATACTATATATTCTATAAAAATGTTTTCGTTTTTGAAAATTCCATGAAATTTTAAAATAAAATATTTTAGTTTAAAATAATCATGAAAAGGTATAGAGTATGCTTCCTGGAAATAAGGCTCCATGAAATTGAAAAAATCTATCCAAGCCATAGAAGATAAAAAAACATTTTTCTCATACTTTGTAGAGAAAAGCAAAAAAGTATCACATATGGTAAAAAAAAGAACTCTTCCTTACAAACCATGTAGTAATTTTAAAAATGGTTAAAATGACTTAGAAAATACATAGAAACATAGTAAACATTTTATGATAATGTTATTATAAAACATTGACATGGATAATAAATATACCCGTAGTAAATACTTACGTATAAGCAATATCAGATAAAAAATGAGATTGGAAAATTATCCTTTAACATAGGTATAATATGCATCATATTTATTAGAAACTCCCATATTGTGGGTTTTAACATATTATTAACTTTTAATAGAATCATAATAATATTTATGATATCATATATGATTCCCTTATGATTTTATATTACCTATTCATTTGTAAATTCAATGCTAAAGCAATGTTTTGGGTAACAAAAATTTTATTTATTGTACATGTCTTTACTTGTTATTCAGGATATCATTACTTATATCATTATTTATATATCATATATCTTTAGTATATATATATAATAGATAGATAAATGAAATGGAATACACCATTCATAGAGACGTTAGGTCGTACGTACGCATGAACACTATTTCTGTTTTCTTATTGAATTGAAAGAAAGTAAATTGAATATATATATATATATACATAAATCCAGTAGCATTAATAAGTCATATATTTCATGCTTATCTGTTATATATTTTTTAGAATCATTTTTTAAGGGTTAATGTGGGGAATGAATCTCATCGCGTCAATGATACTGTAGGTCGTACATACGCACGAACGACGATATCATTACCATATTTCTTGAATGGTATTGAATTGCGTGGTTTATTATATTTCAAAACCAATATAGATGTATAATAATCACATATATTTATTAAATCCTTTTTTACACCCATCCATGAGTAGTGGGGGTGGAAAATAGATTTCACTATGTCGTGGAGACGGTAAGTAGTATATACACACGCGTGGTAATATCGTCTTTCTTAGGATGAATATAAAGTTGAATATGGGTTTTTCACATTAAAAAAACATCTCAGTATTTAATTGATACATGATTTATTTTTCAATAATGAAACAACTCATGAAGTAGATGTCAAAGAAGAAAAATGTTTGAATGAATTGGTAAATTATATTACCTCTTCTTCGATGTGCCTAATATAAATATACTCTTAGAGCACTAGGGTTGTTCTGTGAAAAAGTCCAAGACCCCCATAAAGATTATGGGAATTTTTATATGTTAAATGGGTATGGTATGGCCGATCATGAAGGCTCAAAATGAAGTGAAGAGTTGAGGGAGGTAGTGCCATTTTAGAAATGATGTGAGGGGAACTTGTGGAAACCTCAAAAATATTAATTTATAATAATTTTAAAATAAAAAAATACCTAAAATTGAGATATATTAAATGATAATATATGAAAATATTTATATCTCATCAATCAATAAAATTTAGTCAACATTGGATGTAAATTTAAAAATTTTCAATTTAATCGAAACATAGTTATTCTATTTAGTTTTTAATATGATAAAAAAATTTCAATTTTAAAAATGATAAATATTTATTTATTTGATTTTAATTATACCATAAATGAATAATTTAGAAAATTCAGGACCATATAATAATAATTGTATATTTTTTTAAATAAATTTTATTTTTCAATATTTTTATAAAATATTATTTTAACAAAATATCAATTGTGTCAATTTTGAAACTATTCATTTCATATATTTTTAAAAATATAAATATATGTTATCATCCTCAAAAAATATTTCATTATATACATAATATATTTGGGTCATCAATAAAATTAATTGGAAAATTTAATTAGATCAAATTATTTTTATTTTAATATTTTTAATAACATTTTTAGATATCTCCATTTTTAAAATAATCATTACATCAATATTGTGTAATTATTTAACTTACTTATTTTTCAAATAAAATTTGAAATAAATTAATATTATAAACATAAATGTACTATATATCATAGTAATATATTTATTATAATTTTTCTTCCAGAAATTTTAACATTAAAAATGTTATACTTATTAAAGTATAAATGTGACAACTTTAACATTGCATAAAATAAAATAAAATAAATTTCATAATCTCTTCTAAAAATCTCAAAAAGTGTCTCTTTCCCAGTAATCAGATTATTGTGTTCATGGTATATACTACCAATATTACTTTTTGATATTTTTAGGTCTTTTTTATGGTTGTGAGTATTTAAATAAAACTTATTTTATGGATTTTTCATAAACTAATTAATTTTTACTTCATCAAAGTATAAGACTTAAAATTATTTATTAATTTCCTAAAAATAAGAAACAAATTTCCATGATTTAGGTAATTATTATAAATTCACATGGAATATTTATGTTCTTATATATCACCTAGGTATCTCTATATTTAAATTATTATACTTATAAGAAATTTGAGTTGACATTTTGTCACTTTCATTGGTTTTATTAATATCTATGTCATTTTCACTATCAATTGGACATTAAATGACTATGTTTCGAACCAAAGATATTAAGGATATAATTTATTCATATAATAAGATTACGATATGTTTTACAAAAATTTTATTATCCATATAATATTATTATTTACACTATTTTATGTGATTTACCTTTAATTTTTGTAAATAAAAATTACAGTAGATACTATTCATAATATCCAAAAGAAAAATTAACCTATTAACATAATTTTTACCCACTGAATTCAATTATGGAATCCATTTTTCATAATTCACAACATTAAATTTGATAAAATTACATTAAAATTAATTCCTATTACAAAAAGTAAAAGGTGGGGTTTTAATAAGTAAAAACTTAACAAAGGAATATCATGTGTTTATGTCCAATTTAGATGTTAAATTACATCCAATGGACAATATTATATTAAATAATGAAAACATAATCCACCTAAAATTTAAAACAAATTATAAAGATAATCTAGCTATATAAATAAATAAAATGAAAAGGAAGTTTTGAATTAAAATATAGTATTTTCATTATTTATTAAAATATGAATTTTATTAAAAAAATACCAAAAATTTATCAAAACTAAAGTTTTATTAATAAATTTAAAATAATATGTTTATTTTGTCAAATATAATATATAAAAGTGTTAAAAACTAGACATAAAATTAGTACGTCATCCAAAGGGGGAAAACTGCATTTTTTTGAAAAATACTTCTTTTATCTGAAAAATGGAATTTGTTCTTATATCATGTTCTAGAAAATATATTAGATGAATTTTAAGGTTATATAAAATTAAAAATGTGGTTAATACTATTCATAATGGCTAGTTTATATCCCATTAAATAATAATAGTTTAATAATATATTTTTGTTTACTGAAACTTTGTATTGTGTAGAACATAAGCAATCGAGGAAGGTCACTCTTGCATGTAACCCAAGTTATGTATGTGTTGTGTGTAGTTAAATCATACATTTATGTTTAATATAACATAATTCAAATATATTTCATTGAAAAAAATATATACTCAGTGTTTCGTGAAATGACCTCTATTAAAAGATCTTGAAATTCTGTGTAACACGAGCCAAGAATAGTGTTGCATATACTATATGCTAATATTGTGTTATGTATAGTGCAATAAAATATTGGTGTAGCGTAACACACCAAGAATAAATTAAATTAAAAAGAATCTATCTCATAAAATATTGGAGTGTTATATACACCTATAAGGATACCCATGTGGTTAGGGATTATACATAGAATCTACCAGTCACAAGAGGATTGCTCTTGGATTTTGTGTCTAGATTAAGCATGGGAACTTCTTGATGGATGTAGAGGGGATGTGGTCTCCCAAGTGAATGTCATGATATTATCAAGATGTGGTTTAATGAATATTAATATAGATTTCAATGTTGGGTTTAGACCTCATGGAGGCTTCCTACATATCCATGTTGATTGGGAATCAAATCACTCATAGTTTAGAGAAAGGGATGGGGCTTATACCTAAGGAGGAATCCCATAAAAGAGGAGGATGTGGTTGAGGATTATGCGTAAGAGTAGACCATAGTGTGAGTATGTTTGTATATTTTTTAATGTTTCTTCTATCATCCCTGAACAAGTGTGTCATGCTTTCTATGAGAAACAAGATGAAGCAGTAGATCTAGCACTCGTGTCACAAAAAAAAGTGCTAATGAGGGATGGTGTGGCGATTATGCATTGAATCTGACCAAGGAGGATGTAAATACATGTGAGGAGGATCTCATTTCATGTTGGGATGATGTTATTCCCTATAAGGATAATGTCATTCTATGGGAGGATTATATCATTCCCTATGAGCCATATATGGAACATCTTGTTCTTATGACACATGGTGTTTGCGAATTATGCATAAAATCATTCATATATGGGTTTCCCATCCACTAGTAGAGGAGGATGTGGAATCCCATTATGATATTATATAGGGTATCCCATGTTAATTGCATGGGGGTAATACTAAAATTTTACATCATGTTTTAATGAAATTTTCATATAGTTTAACATCATATGAAAAGGATATAGTAATATGTAGTTTTACATCATGCAGTTCTGACATGGGGACCTACTCCTTACCCCTTGGTCATATATAACCATTGATTGGACACCCTTGGGAGGGGAATGTATTTTTGAAATTTTAGGGCATAAAAATGGGTAGGAATTATCAATCAAGAGGTATATGTGATATTCTATATGATTATAAGAAATTGAGGTTAGAGTACCCATGCATTGAAGAAAACATTGTGGAAGAGTAGGGGAAATAATGTAGCCCCCCATGTATATTGTTTTTTGCATGTTTTGAGGGTTGAGCGCAAGAGGAACCCATATTATTGGAATTTTTCCTGAAAAGAGTTCTTAACCATGGTACTTTGATATAGAGGAAATCCATATAGATTCAAATAATAGATTCACAGAAGATTGGATGTTTCACACAACACCAAGGGTGCGTGCATGCTGATCCTTTTCATGCACCTGACTTGCTATGAAAAATGTTGGGAGAGGATTATAAAACTATGGGCCTAGTCAAGTGTTGACCCATAGGAAACATTTCATGAAAGATATTATACCATAAGGGTTCCATGCATTCACAATGTTGTAGAAAATCGGTCTGAGGTGCTGCATAGTGACAGATTAACTCTCGGAGTATCTCCCCAAACAAAGGGGGTGAGAATCTATTTATATGCCAAATATTCAGTGATGGGTGTGTAATATTCTAGTCACTGAAGTGGTTTTCCATGTATATTTCTCTTTTTTTATGGAGAACGTGTGTTAAAGGGGTGAATTGACATATTATTTGTCATAGAAGAGGTTTGTGTGCCGATTGGGCTTCTTACGCACAATATCGATATCTTATGAATAGATACCTTGATTGTTTGAGTTGCCTTTCTAGAAGTGATGCTTTTTTGTATTTCATATTCAAGAATCATGTGAATGGATTCTGATATTTCTTCGAAAACATGAAACTTATGTGCATCTTGATTTTTCCTCTCAGAAGGCCTTGTTGAATCAGATAAGGGTTTCAGCTTACCAAAAGTTGGTTGTGTTCACCTTTTGTGGAATTTCAGCACAAAAAATTAGCATCTCAATATGTATTAGGTACAATCCTTGTATATGATCATTTTAGCATGTGTCATTGGGTGTATCGTGCTATATAAGCATTTGAGCTTGTATTAGGGCATAACCTAGTATATAATAATTTTATTTTTTAAACTTTTTCAACACCTATATAATCATTACAGCATAAAAATCACATAATATTCCATTGAAACAGGTATATCCGAATATCAAATCATTGGGATCAATTGTAAATTATGAAATTTACTATTTATATTTTGATAACACATTTCATGAATCATTTATTCATAACTATTAATATGATAGTTATCTTAATAAAAAATATAAACCAAGGTAAATATATATCCATAAATCACCCAAAATCCATGTCATGATAGTCACACAGTAATTCATAAAAGGGTTGTTTATAATAAAGGGTTATCTTACCTGAATGATAGCCACAAACTAGGTCAATAAGAATTTCTGTTGAATGGGACACTATGGAATTATCCAATTCATCATTTCTTCTAGTTGGGTGCGTGATATGTTTGTGCTATTTTCTGTATTGCATATATGTGGAAATCAAATGACAGGGTTATGGTCTAGATCCCCTACCATTTATCCAGAGATGAATGAAACACATCCAATGAAAAACACCAACAAAGAAGAAGGTTCATTAGACTTTAAGGAGAACCTAGATAAAAATTGATCAATATCAAAAACAACAATGACCATGGTTAATAGATTACACTACAATTCATGGGGATGAATGAGAGGGAAGGGAAAACCTAACCAATACCACATAATATGTATCGAATGCCTGATCTGGACGTCTAAAATCAAGATAGGATCTCAAAAACCACTTGAAGGGTTCCCCAGGGTTGTATGAAATTTTCTACATGAAGGAATGCGAAACAATTCATCTGTAAAACACTATTAAAAATGATACCCTAGAAACTATTGGGTATGTAATTTAGTTACACATCATGTACTTCATTTTAAGTGGATACGCCATAAAACTTTTTGTCTCATTTGAATATTTAATTAACACAAAAATTACATCACATGTAATTTTTTGATGACTTATAACTACTTCACGTCACGATTCAGTTCATAACATGAGCCTATTGGATTTTACACATCATGAAACCCATTTACATGAAGTGTAAATGTCATGTAGATAGATTTCATCCCAATTTACATATAAAACAGTATCACCCTTTACATATTATCAACTTACCAATAACACTTGGAAACCGTTGACCCATTTATACCTAGTCTCAATTAATTCATATATATATTACAACCCACTCCCAAATTGGATCCTATTGGGTTTTCGTAAGTTTCCTCAGAACCTGAGTATACCTTTATTCAATGAAACTCACATCCATGATGAAAAAAATCCACCAAGTTTAACTTAAATGGAATAAACTCATCAAAAATAATTTTAATGAAATAATCTGAGAGAATCATACCAAAAAAATTATAGGATCATACATTTATTTCCATGATATATCTTCAAGATAGTTTAAAAAAATCGATATGTATACTCCAGATAATCATTTAACTAGGTCTATCCATCTTATTCATCTCATAGGACCCATCGACTCATCAAGGGGACATTTATATGTAGGCCCCACATGATTCTTCATGTCCAAATCATTCCACATATATCGAATAATCTATTTAATTCATGAATAATTTGCATAATCAACCAATAACCCTATTGAATAAAGGGTAAATATTTAATAAATATTTTCCTAGACAATGAAATAAATATAAATGTAAAAAACTATATATCAAAATTATATATTATTTATGTAATAATGATATCCTTGATTAAATAATATTAATATTTTGGTGAAATATAATGACCAAAGGAAGGTGAATAATTAAATGGAAAGTTAATGATTGACAAAATGAATCAAGGAAGTTAATGTCAATGGTATACTTGATAAAAATAATCATAAACCATTCTAAGGAAGAATAATTCTTCAATAAAAACAAAATATACCCTTTTGAAAAATAAATAAGTGTCACTTTCAAGGATAACTAGAAACTCCATAAAAATATCATAAAAAAATTCTATAAGAAAATATATTTTCCATTTTTAAAATCAAATTATAATTATAATTGTTCTAATTTTTTTTGAAAATAATTATATTTAAAAATATCCTTTGGAACATAGATAGGATGATTTAAATCATTGAGTAGTCACGAAGATAAGAAATTTTTTACAGGGCGAGTGTGTTAAAATTAAGATTCATTTCACATTTTCAGTAAAATCCAAAAATGCATTTTTTTGAAGAAGACATTAAGATGACATTCATTTTTTTTAAAAAAATGTGAAGAAATTTATTTATTAAATCATTTTTAAAATGTGAAAAACATTTTTGAAAACATTTTTATTAGGCATGATTTTCGAAGAAAAAGGTTTCCCAACTGAAGAGATAAATGAAGTCATATTTTATGAAAATATTTTCTAAATAATTTTTATTACCATAGAGTATAAAAATCGTACTATGAATTAAAAAATTTCATGAATAACCATATGAATACAGAATTAAATGGTTTACTAAAAAAATTAAAATAATTTCCTGCAAATTAAATTTGATAATAAACAATCATTAATAAAACAATATCAAGAAATAATCCCTTACTAGGGTCACAACATAAAAGTGATAAGTAGTAAATGAATCAAATATGTGTATGAAATTTAAATCCACATGAAAATATTAGAAATAAAACATGAGGTAATTATAAGTAATTAAACCCATAATCTTAGAATATTAAAGACAATGAAGAAGTAATATATCCTAATTAAAAGAAATTATGTTATGATATTATTTACCAAGTAGTAACTTTTATGTCAAATCCCCTCAGATGAAAAAATTTAAATATAAACATGAAACATAATTATTATTAATTAATCATGATATTACATGGAAAATTGAATTTATATACATCAAATAAATGTTAATTGGTTCATAATAACAAATAAGTCTCAAGGGAATATAAATTGAGATTAAATACCTCACCACTTGGTAATATTCATAAAAAATCTAATAGAATGAAATAATTCAAGCTGTAGAAAAAAATACCATCAAATATAACGTATGAATGATATTAAATTTGAAATGTGTAGTTTATAAACCATATAAATGAAAATGTCAAATTATATAAAAATATACCCCAATGAAAGAAAACTGTTATATAATACCTTACCCTATGTTTTCTATTGGTTGAACAAGATTTAATCTCTTTTATAGTTGTTTTAAAATTGGCATTAACTTAAACAAAAACCATATTAATATTTATAAGACCATATATGATAATATTATTACATATTATCACCATTTTTTGTTAATCTTTCATTATTTTCATCTTTTTGAGTATTAATTAAATTTTCTTCTCATGAATGTTTTGTAATGAATGTTCAGGATCATGTGAAAATTATATATTTTAATCACATATATTATAATAATTATGAAATAACTATCATATTTTTACATAAATTATAAAATTAAAACTAAACATGAATAATGGTTATGAAAAATGAACTATGTTATAGTCATGGAGGGGTATATCAAACGTGCACAAGAGTTACATTTCCTTTTTCCAATGATCATTATGGAATAAATTTAAGTGATATTTTATCATAATAAAATTATAATAATATAATATATATCAGATTAGTTCTTTAAATATAATTGTATACATCATCCATGTGGTGTGGTGATGAAAAGAGAGTCACATTGCTTCATGAATGCGATAGTTCACACGTACACAAAAAATGTTATAGTGTTTCAATGTGAGAAATAAATTGATATATTATCATTTGTAAATAGTTAATATGTAATTAATATCATAATTATATCATTTATAACACATATATTTATTAAATTTATCCTTAAAACCATAAATGTAATGTGATAGTGAAAAATGAATCACATACCTTCAAGAGACGATAGTCAGCCGCACACACGACAGACATTGTCACATCCCCAACAGAATGGAATGTAAAAAAATATGATATAATGATTAAAGTGTAATATTGATGATATAAATATCATATATATAATTTACCTTAACCATAATACCCATCATTGACATGTGGTAATGGAAACAATAATGGCATTGGTTCATGAGGCAATAGTTTTGCATACACACAATGAATGAATTCGTTACCAATTTAATAGAAGTGGATATTGTTTTAGGTCATGAAAATAATTTTTTTAATATAGTTCTTTTATTATAACATCATGTTTTAATAGTAATTTAATGATGTACATGAAGTGAAAAATAAAAACATTTGTTGAAGAAATTAACTCTTCTTCAGATATCTTCTATAGGATTGTACAAAAACCCTACCTAGGATGAATTTATTCCAAAAATAAGGAATGTGGAATGAGATATGAAATTTTTTTATGGGTTTTGTTTAGGTGTTTTCTAAATCAAAATTGTTTTAAGGTGTGAAAAGTATAGAAGTGTGGGTGGTCTTTTATAAGTGAGATGAGTCGCACACGTGTAATATTTTAAAAGAAAAAGATTTAACCATGTTTCTCATATGAAACAAGGGATAAAAATAGATTATTATAAATAATTAGAAATTTTGAGGTATAAATAGGGAAGTAAAAAATATTTTTTAAGTGTTTTAGGTCAATTTAAACCTTATTGTTTTAGTTTAACCCAAGGTAAACCCATTTTTACCTTAACTATGGTAAACAATTTTTACTACTTTTACAATTCATTATGGTAAAAAATTAATATAACCACATTTTAAACTATAAATTTAAATTTTTATAATGAACTAAATTGGATTAATTGATATATATTAAAGAAAATTTTAGTTTATAATAAAATTTTCATAAACACTACATTTATAAATTAATCAATTGAGAAAAATGTTTTTAATTAAAATTCTATAGTTTCAGCTATCCAATGAAAAATGAAACATTTCCTAAAAAAACCTAAGATAATTTTTAGAACATAATTTTGAAAATAACATCCATTTTAACAAATAAATTTTCAAAAATTGTTAAAATTTTAATTTACACTATGTTCACAAAATGCGGCTAAACCATGTTTTAGAAAAAATACAGAATTTTTAAAAAAAAAATCTTTTATGTGATTCTTATATTATTTATAATCAATATATAATCATAATATTAATAATTTATTTAATATTGTTCATAACTATAATTTTAAGAGTTAATTTATAATGTTATATTATATTACGGTTTATTTCGACTCAGGGATATACATTCTATAAGCTATCAAAGAGATTTGATTTAAGGATATATATATTGTAGACTGTTTATGTTCAGCGTTATGTGTCACATATGATACCAAAATAAATTTTATTTTAAAATACATGTGTTTTAGATTTATCATATAAATATAAATTTTGATATTGGACACAATCTAGATATCATCAATTGAGGGTCAATAAAGAGGATATAGACAAGACAATATTCCATGCAAGGAATGGACATTATAGATTTATAGTTATTCTATTTTTTTCATACTAATTACAAAAAAATATTTATATATTTAATGACTAAAGTCCTTAAATATTACATTGACCACTCTTTGGTTGTCTTTATAGATGAAATACTTTAATATTCAAATAAGAAGGTAGATCATGAAGACAACTTGTGGATTGTACTGAAGAACCTAGGGAAGGGGAAAATGTATAAAAAATTTACAAAGTGTTAATTTTAGTAACAAAAAGTCTTATTTTTGAAGTATATTATCTCATAGGGGGTTATATATATGGATCTATCAATAATAGAAGTTATTAAACATTGTCCCAGAAAAAACACTGTGATTGAGATCTATAGTTTTCTTGGTATGTCTTGATAATATTGATGCTTTGTGTAAAATCTCTCATGACTATCGAATCCAACTCCAATGTTAACTCATAAGGGAGAGAAGTTACATTATATTGATGAAGTTAAGGAAAATTTCAAAGAACCTAATAGAAGGTTAGATAACACACCAATTCTTATACTACCCTGTAAAGGATAATGATTTGTAAACTATAGCGATGAATCAAAAAAGGGATCGGGATATATCCTTAATCAGAATGATATGGTGATAGCTTATGCCTTATTCATATTTTACCCTCATGATAAAAACTACCCAACTCATTATTTGGAGTTAGTTGTAGTTAGTTTTTCACTAAATATATAGAGGAATTTTTATTATAGATAAAGGTGTGATATATATTCTAATCATAAAATTTTAAATCATATATTCACTAAAAAAATAGTTTTATATAATGTGGAGAAGATATTCGGAGTTGATAGGATATTATGAATGCTTAATATATTATCACCATGGGAAGTTGAACTATGTGGAAAATTTTCTAAGTCGAAAAGATCATGTTAGCTTATCTATGATAAGGACTAAAAAAGATCTCATATTTATTTATTTTTAAATGATGGATCTAGAAATCATGAAGGAAGGGGAGAAATAGTATATTGGTAAAATGATTGTTTATCCATTTATCCATGTTAAAATTAAAGAAGATCATAATGAAGATGTAGATCTAAAAAACATTGGGAGAATTATTCCTAATTTTAACATTGATTGTGACGAAATGATAAGGTTGATGAATAATTTTTGTGTCCCATAAATACTATACATGAAGATGGAGGGGATTATAATTATCATTGTTCAACATTATCTATTCATTTTGTATGTATGATGATGTATAGTGATATGGAAGAGTATATATAGGGGGAAACGTGAAGAGAGATACTATAGAGTATGTATCTTGGTGCTTGGTATGTCAGTAAGTTAACATTAGGAGACATATATCTATAGGGATTTTATAACCATTACACATACTAAAATGGAAGTGGGAAAACAACAGAATGGTTTTTGTCATTAGAATCCCCATTAAATATAATGTGAATAATATTTATTTGCGTTCTATTAGATCACCTTAAAAATTCAGAACACTTCATAACTATCCGATAAGATTAATATCTTGATCAACATACCAGAATATAAATTAATGTGGGGGTAAGGTTGTATGGCGTAACACATTCTATTGTATCTAGTCAAGATCCAAGATTAAAAAAAAATTTGGGAAGTATTTAGAAATATCAACATATAGTGTAGATTTTAATTACTACTTATCATCCTCATTCAAATTGTAAGTCTAAGATAACCATTTAAACCCTAAGAAATATGTTGAGGTCTTGTTCTATGGATTTCAAAGGTTGATGGGATTAACACCTTCTTCAATTTGAGATTTCTGATAAAATTATCTTGCAATCAAGAATTTATATGGATCCTTATGATTACGAATTTGAAAAGAAGTGTTCAAATCTAATGTTCTTGGAATATGTTAAAAAAAGATTATATTGGAAACTGAGCTAGAATTGGAAATGATAGACAATGTTATATTCATTCAGCAGTATATCAACGATTCTAAGTGATGAAATAAAAGTTATGATAGTAATAACTAAAAAATCATGATTTTGAAGTTGTTGAGAAAGAATTATTATAAATATATATAAGTAAAAATATTACAAGATTCAGAAAATAAATGAAATCTAAGACCATAGAATATTGTCCCCTTGTAGATTCTTGATCAAGTCAAAAAATATCATATCTCGTAAAACATCCACCGAACCTCTAAAAAGTTCACAATGTCTTCCATATATCTCTATTGAGGAAGTGCATACATGAACTTCCGCATTTATCGAACACTGATGATGCACTATAAGAGAATGGTCTTTCTTATGCGGTAAAACATGTATAAATTTTGGATCATAGAGACAAAGTGGTATCGAAGAAGACAACTCACCTGTTCAATGTTCTCTGGAGGAATATGAAATATAATGATGCAATTTGGGAACCCAAGGATGTAGTGAAAATAATTATATCTTATTTTATTTTATTTAAGATTGATTGAATATAAAGTATTAAACTCAATTTATGGAAAATATAATATACCACCCTGTGATTTTGTGATTTATTTATCTTGCAATATATTTACTTTCTTTAATAGCTTGTGATACACAAAAGCCCAAGTCTAAATATACTATAATATATTATAACATTATAATATATCCATTAAAGTCATTGAATTAATAGTAATAATCTCATTTTGAAAATTCATTATGAAGTTATTATATTAATTAAATATATCTATAAATATGTACTCTATTTTATTTATTAAATTCTTTATATGATTTATAAATACTTATTTCCACTAAAATGAATTTCATTAATTGTTTCTAGAAAAAATATATAAGTAACCTCTAAATATTTTATTAATTTATTTCTTAAAATAAAAAACATTTTTAATCATATTTTTAGAATTAGTTTATAGTAAATTTTTGTGAATGTTGTGAACATATTGATTTTTCATTGAATATTGAAAAATGTTGATTTAATATGAAAACTTTACATCTTTTAAAAAATTTAAAAATATAATTTGTGTTTTAAACTATTTATAATATTAAATTAGTTTAATTATGTCCTTAAAAGACCAATTTATGTTGTTGGAATCGATTTAATGTCGAATTTTGGTTTAAAAATTGTTTATACTAAAGAAAACATTTTTTCTATAGAAAACATTCTTTCATCAGGTTTTTTGGTTAAATTTTAAATTAAAATTCTCCAAAAATGTAAATTGGATTTGATAAAATGGATTCAAAATCCCTAAATATAATATTTAAAATAATATATTAGGTTCGACTTAATATTTATTCATTATGAATAGTAACTATAGTAAATATGTTTCAACTCGATAAATGAGCTAAATTTGGGTTAAAATTATGGAGAAAAAATAATATCTCTCAATAAAATGAATTTAACAAAATTAATCTGTGTTTTTTGAAACAAATTTACTCTTAAAAAGTTAAATAATATATTTTAAAATATTATTTTGAATTTTGAAACCAAATCTTGATTTTTTCAAGGATAAGTTATACTTTATTTAAACTGAATTTATTTTTTTGATATTTACATTTAATTATAATTTTAGAAGATTAATTTGGTTTTAGAATGCCCCAATAGTTTAAAATCATCGATTTTTTATTATTTAACCAAAAAAATTAACAGAAACCTATTTTTTTCTTTATTTGACTGTGAATTTATTTCTACTATGAAATCAAGTTTTTCCTAAAAACCTGCTTATACCGAGTCTTGTGATCATACATTAAAATTAATTTCTAGCACATATATAAATAAAATAAAGAAAAATATATTCCAAATTTTTAATTAGAATTTTCAAATTTGGGGATAATTCCCCTTTTTCAGACATTTATGTATGTTATCATTGTAAATTTTTTTTTCCTTATCAAGGTTAAAATGGGTTAAAAGTAGTTTAACAAGATGACAAGGCTTAAAATTTATCCACAATTTTCCCAAATGTGATTAATTGAGTTTATTTAAACCCTATGAGTTTTTATCTTTGAATTTTTGGTGACATAGTTCCACTTGACAAGATTATGATATATATATATATATATATATATTATTTATTCTATTACGTTATTCAAAGTGTATTGTTTATAACATCTATAATAATACACCACTTTCCTCTCTTATGAACACATAAATATCCTTCTATCATGACTAATACATAAAATAATACCCTCTTATATCCCTTATTCATATCTAAGATGTTATGTTATGTCCAAAAGGCCCTCCCATGAAAGATTATGATTTAAGGAAAAAGTGATTTCTCAATAAAAAGGTATAACTCTTAACTGAGCATTTTGAATTTTATTTTTTTATTATACCTCATCTAAATTAATGGTATCCATTATAAAATATTTTATTCATTATCTTAAATATTTTTAATTTCTATTATTATAATAGAAAAACCATTATCCACATTATTCACTTATATAGAAAACTATAGCGTTGCTCATGCATATGTGTGGACTACAACACCAACAAAGTAATGTGATTCGATTTTTATTTACACTTCACTTGAATGGTTATGATTACAAATTTAATTAATTTATATGATGAATATGACATAAAAGTTATTCTATAAAGATGAATTATTATTTATAGTTGTTTCATTCTGTCCATTGAAAAGTGAAATCAATATCTATATGTATGTAGTACCTAAAGTATCCCTAAATTGTATAATTTATTTTTGTATATATAACATTTATGGATGATTATAAAAATTTATATAAAGAATATATATGACATTTATATCATGATGAAAATTATTTAGATGATAGAACTTGTATCAAAGTACAAGAACCAAAACTACCCAACAAAAATTCTCAGAAAAAATGAAACTGTGATAATATGAAAATAAATATTTAATTAAGGAATTGTTAATAAATTGGTGTTGAAATATTACAATTGGATAATATATTAAATCAAAATTATTTTAATGATTCATTTTTATTATTATAATTAATTTAAATTTATTATAGTGTTTGTTAAATAGATATTGAATAATGTTTATCTTGAGGTACATAATTTATGTTACAGTCCCATTCTTTATTGTGATTTCTTTTTATTAAGTTTATGATGTGAAATTTTATAATCTACATTTTATGAAACTCAATTTATTACTTATCCAATGGTTATTTCTATACGTAACATTTTTTATTTTCATTTTTCTCTATTCAAGAACTAAAGAAACAAAAAAATATTTTTAAATAAATCTGACATTATTCCACTCTTCGGTAGAAAATTCATTTTTTTCCATGTACATATTTTCTAAAAATGTTTTAAAGAATGTTTTTATTATATATGACTATTTTACAAACAATTTAATTTTAAAAAAATTGTTTAAAATTAATATTATTTTTATATTACAAATGAGGTACTTCCTACCTTTTTACCAAAAATATAAGAAGAATATTTGTTTTAATATACATGCCAGGAAAATAATTTCCTACAGCCATGACAAATAATTTCATTAAAGATTACATTAAAAGTTTACATGGTTATTTTCAAATAATTCTTTTCAATAAAAGTTTTAATCTTTTTATATTTTAATTAAGGGATTTCCAAATGAAAATAGTATTTCCGCCGAGAAATATTCCAAGTGATCTTTTAATAGAATATTATATTATTATAAAATCCTTTGCTGTTAATTTTTTACATGATACAAGGATACCATCCATATTATTTATTTTTAGGGTTTATTATTATGTTGAGATATTTTTTAGGAGACACATTTATATTCCATCATGTTGACAAAAAAAATTATATGTGAATGAGAAGTTTCGAAGTAAAATACATCGGATAATATAGAAGTTAAAGGCATAAAACATGGTATTACATAACCCATGTGATCCAAAACTAGTCCAAGCATGAATCATCACACAAGTATAACCTACACACCCAAAATCATTTCATATTACCAAACATGTGCACCGTTCATAATCATATAGTTCGAGATATGAAAAAATAGAGACTCGCAGAGGTGAAAACATGCCTTCTTAGAGACTCCCACCGGTCCAAACATGCATGGTTGAAAACTCATTAAATTCACACATATGAGAGAGACCTGAAAAATTATCCTTCACGAAAAACATCCTCCACCTAGGCCTTGATTTTGTTTATAAATAGGACACTTGGGCTCCCTATATGACTTGGATGGAAGACAAAGGAAACCAATGGATTCTCTACTTTCCCAAGTCCTTCACCAAAGTCCATGAACCCATTATAGTTTCACCACAAGCTTTAAAAAAGATGGAATAAATGAATATATTTATGAATTTAATTCCACCATGGTTAAAAAAACTAAATAACTAACTGACATGTCACTTCCCTTTATAGAAACGGAACTAGTGCGTAGCCCTTCCCCATGATAGGGGCTTACATGCGTCCCTTAAATTAGAACCTCAGGAGAACCTTGGAGGTCAGAGTAATAGATCACAAAAGATTGGTTTCTTGGGATTTTGTTCATCAAAATTTACCACATACATAACCGGGTGAGGTTCCTCTAATCTCTCCCATACATTACATGGGAAAAGCAGAAGAGAGATCTCCCATCTATCACCTATATGTTGAACACTTTAACTCACCCATGTATCACCAAAAAATAACCTTATAGTTCCCTTTTACACCTTTAATAATGGGTAACCTCTCTATATTGGTCCCTCATCTGAGGGTGTCTATGCCAGTACCTCGTCCAAAAAACAAAACAAGAATTATAGGAAACAATGACACACAAATGGGCCCTCTCAATCATAACATCCCATGGTAAATGAAATCCCACTAAAAAAATACATAATAGGTGAAGTCCTTATAATGTTCACAATAATATATTCATGTGGTAATAATGATCCCAAACATATAGATGGCGGTATAGGGTTTTTTGGGTTGATAAGTGAAATTAATTATATATAACCATTCCCTCACCAACTCTTCCACTAATTGAAAGAGAAGGGGAGGTGAGATATTTATTAGGTATTCCCTCCAAGATTAATATGCTAGTAATTATTGAAGAACATCCCACCACCATACATACCATCTCCCTCATCCACTCATAAAAAATCATATTCTCAGGATTTTAATATCTTCCAATTCCTTTTATTTATCACATCATGTATGATTCACGTGGTCTTAGAGGTCAATAGCAATCATGTCATCAACATGATAAAATACTATCCTTTAACCACCTATTTGGTATAATCCCCACCCATGTTATCACAAAATCAAGGTCTATATTCCCAATGTGAAAAAACATTAAATGTATGTATTCTATATAAGAAAACATGAGTCTCCTATTCAGTCTAAGTTGCATCCATGTTATCACCACATTAAAGGGATATATTATTGATGAATCTACCTTGGGAATTATATTTAGTATTAGACCCAAAAATGTTATCACCACCTCAAGGGTCCATATTCCCTATATGAAAAAACATCAAAGGTACTAAATAACAGTAATGAAACCTTGGGCCTACCATTTAGGTCTAATACTCAACCATTTCGAATTATGTAAACATTGATTCCTATCCGAACATGACACCTAGGAAGCCTCTCTGATGTTCAAACGCAACAACCCAAAATCACCCTAATCTCCATGGGATGTATTCTCAGTATGGTTATATTGAATTAAAAGGTCCATATTACTTCTCATTTCCTTGGTCTTTTTTAACATAAGTCCCACACCAAATTTTTCTAGGGACCATTTTTCCAAGACGTCCTTATTGTGTGACTTTAAACAACTTGGTCTTGTCCTTATCCGGTGACATTAAAAGGTATGATGTTACAATTTAAGTGGAACCAAACTATGTGGGTTATGATTATCTCATAAGTTTACATAAGAAGCCACTTTCATAGTCCTGAACCCAATTTTGAGACAAATTACATCTCTGTGGATGACTGTAAATCCTAGTAACTGTTTGGCTTAAAACTATCATAAAAAACAACAAACATAACCAACATAGTTCTATTGATGGATAACCTCTAATACAAAAATATTGTTCCATCAATAGATAACCGTAAATACATACATATAGTTTACCATATACCCATTTCCTTAATTTATTGTTAATACACATTGGTGATTGGTTCAATATTTTTAATTTAAATGTGATTTACAAATATTTAAAAATCTATAAGATAGTCCAATAGTAGGAAATATTTCCCCCCAAAATGGCGTGATGATCATAAAATACCATCTTATAGACCAATGTGAGTTCTTAATTTTAGTTCGTTAAGTTCTTCAATGTCCACCGACCTTTGAAAAGTATCCCTATGAGCCATCACTGATGTTGGATTTATTGGGTGTTTTTAGTTCTAGGTAAAATACCCCATTGGAAACTGAACCATCCGGAACAGGTGTGAAAAAATATCGAACTCATTGTGAATCATTTTACTACCCAAAATAATAGTGTTACCCTGATGTTGGGCCCCATTCATTGTCTTATAAATTTAATATGGGCCAAACATGGATCTTTAAAAACTAATTACACATTCGTTCACCTACTGTAATGCTGCTTTTTTGAGTTATCTTGTATTTGTTTGTTATATACGTTTTATGGGAACATTTATTAGAACACCCTTCATTCCAATGGAATCCTATAAAAAATAAAGAAAAAAATGCATCATCTTCTATATAGGTTGGATCCTCATCTAAATAGAGGTCCCCATCACCTACCCATCATTTTTAATTCTATGTTTCAAACACATTGTTTTAGGTGTGCCACCTCAATGGTACTATCCCGACCATAGAGGCCGCACATGAATCCCTCCAGACCAAAATTCCACACTAACCAAGAAATCAATAATGGATGGTGGCCAAAATTTATAAGACATCCGCCACTATCTCAAACCATTACATGAGACTTTAGATGTAATGAAACAATATATTCCTCCCCTCGAATAGGGAAGTGGGCCAAGAGTTTAGTGATTGACTCTTCTAAACAACACATGAATCACTGTTTAGGTCTCCTTACAGCAACTACCACTACAAATTACACACTATACCATGTCCTCAGTATGATGAGGATGTCTCCATATGGGTTCTGGACTATGTCACTCAGAACCGAGAATCGACACTACTGGATAGTTACCCTATTCCCATGATTTTAAACTATAGGCATATCCCCATAAATAGTTGGAATATGTTATAACTAGGGTTTTAGGAATTATAGATGATGGGGGTATCATTATACAAATATAACCACGGTTTTAGAAATACCATGGTTATTGTTCCTATAGATTATTTTATACACACAATTTTACAAAAATTGTTGGTATAGATTAATCCCATAGAGAAAATATACCCACGGTTTTGAGTACACTGAGTATAAGTACCTACATGCATTTGGGTGCAGCAGCAGATATAACTCTCCCACACCCACCTGAATATTTATATCAGATAAAACACCCAATATAAATTCAATGAAATTAAAATACTATATATTTAGCATTCAACCAATTTATTGTAATAATTTTCAAAACATATACAATACGAAAACATATATATACATCAATACAAGAACTCAATTAAAGTAATGGGAAATAGTACACAAGTCTCCTTTGAGCTAAGTAAAAAAATAGAGGGGATCAATATCTCCCCCATCTCTAACATCTTCATCCTCATAATCATAAACAACTTCATCATCACGAGAAACACCATCCTCAATACCAAAAACATCATCTGCAGTAGCAATTGTATCATCTGCAATAGAAACATTATCAACATCACCACCACCACCACCATCAGATCTACCAACACAAGTACCATAATTGGAATCACTTAGGTCATCATTTAATGTGAAAATTGATTCCATATATGAATCAATAGTAGTAATAGCCTTTGATGGATGTGATTGACATATAAATGAGAGAGATTTTAGGAAGTGCTTGGTGATCCTCTTACTTTTTTCACACTCATGTTCACTTATTTAATACTCCTATAAATCTATTCTTCCTCATAATCATTTTCATGTGTTCTTTGTAGCTTGGGGGTCTAAGAGGTTTGGGAGGTGCCTTATGAGGACTAATACGTAGAGGGATAAAATTCCTCTCTGGTAAACTTTGGACTGAACCTTGATGCTCTTCACCAAATCCCCAACTCAAATTATACATTGGCCCGAAGTTTTCATCTTCTAGAGAATTGAGGGCCACCATGGAAGAATATTTGAAATACAAACAAAATATTAAATTATTAATTGAACATGTGTATTTAAAATATAAATAAACATTATTAAATTCTTTTCCTTTGATTGGGCTAAACTACACTTCCATACTTTTTCATTATATATGAGAAAACTATGTTTGATCGAGGAGCATGACTATCAATGCTCAATACCACTTATTGAAAATTAAATTTATTAGTATACACATATTCATAATATAATCATTTTAGAATCCTGAATAATAATAAAATAGAATAAATTTTAAATGAATGAACAATTCATAAATTTAAACATGTGATAACATGATAAAGAATTCATAAATAATAGCTAATGATAAACACTATATAATTTTAGACAATCATTATGAAAAGATACATTGTATTACATATTTAATACTGAAGGCAATATATATCTCATTGATTATAATACCAACATAGGAACCAATGATGTTGATAATGGTATTAGAAATAATTATTAACATTTTAATTAAATGAAGGAAGGTGTCTCCTAAGTCATCTAATATACAGTAACTAAATAAATATTTTAAGGGGTTTCATGTTTAAATATCATTATACATGATGTTTAAAATAATAATTATCTTATTGTTCAATTATTGATGAAAATATACATTGTATCGTGCTTAAAATTAAAATTTTCATGGTATAAGCTAATTATTTAATAGCATAAAATGAAATCAGTAAGAGATTTCCAATATCAAAAATGAATAATGAATAAAAAAATAAGACTTGAAAATATACATAACTAACTAAATAAAAATATAACAGTAGATATTATTTTTATTCATAGTAAAGTATCTAGTTCTTCTTATGCTCAAGATTTGTAGTGCGCCCTAATGTGTGTAGATACATCATTTTCTATTTATTATTTTTATTTTCCTCGAAGCATCCCAAAAAAATCAATACCAGTAATCTGAATTAGATTTTATAAAAAATATATTAAATATTGGAAATAACTTAAACTCATCAGTCCTCCAATATGAGATCATTTTATGATATTGAGTTTATTTACAGTGAGGGAATATGAGTACATCCTTTAAATTAGAACCAAATCTACTCCTACAACCAATGTATAACTCATGGTTGTATGATAGCCATAACACACCAGGATCTATCACATTTGAATCCTTAGAGGAACCACCATAGAGAAAGTTAATCCCACTTTGCAACAAAAACGTTAATTCATACTACAATAAAAAAATATAGATATAAATTTATAATTTTTTACCCATATCTATGCCCATGATTCGTCCTTGATTTCCTTACTGAGATGTCTCCATGGGACCAGTTCCAAAATAATGATATCATGGTACTCATATAATGTGTCCTTGAAACTTCTACAATGTGAATTTTTTTACCTAGCATATGATATTCTTGATTTTAATCCACCATTATTTATGTTTCATGATTCCATGATTCCCACAATGGGTGCACCCATGTCGCCTAGTATCAGATCCCAATGAATTAGTTAAAAGGAATAAAAAAATAATTAAGTCATGATACAATAATAAATAGTGACGTGATATAATTTTACACTGTTATAATAAAAAACCTGATTCCGAAAGCTCAATAGGATCTGATGGATCCATGGGATATCCGGGATTATAATCCTTTGAATGATATGTTTGTTCCAATGTATTCTCTATATGATCTATATACACTTGAGTGGTATTTGATGGAACATAATCATCAGATTTTGTATGGATAAAAGAAAATGGAAGAAATGTAGACATGTAATGATATGTGTATTAGGGTTGGGGATATATAAATAGCTATAGAAATTATATAGGTGGAAGCAACCTTATAGGTGGTGTAGAAATGGAATGAAAAAATGAGGCAAAATGACATGATGATGAAGGCATGGGTTAGGAAATCCTTATAGGAGTTGTAGGCAGGGCATGGGAAAAAGAGGCTAAGTGAGATGATGATAGAGTAATGGGTAGAAATATCCCTATAGGTGGTGTATTAATGGCATGGGAAGAAAATTATATAAGAGATGATTTTGGAGGAATCTGTGGGAAAATCCATGTAGTTAATGCCAAAGATGGAAAGGTGTGGTGGATGGAGTGTTCGTTGGTGGGTCGAGGTGGGAACATGTATTACGAGTTCTCCATCTTGGTCTAGGAGCATCCCCACTTAGACCTATGCTGGTAGGATCAGGAGGAGTCAAATATGGGGAAAATAAATTTCCAAAAAAAGATAAATAATATGAACATGTAATTATTTGTAATCCAAATGAAAAATATTAAAATTATAATACTCACTAAGGGAACTAAGTGGGCCAAACCACACTTGCGCTTTGGTTGATCAGAATCAAATAATCCCTTCTTTCAAACTTCTTTCTTAATCTGTATAATAAACAAATGAACAATTTTTAGAAATACCTTATAAAAATAATTTATAAAACGTGGATGTTAATGAATTCATAAACAATTTCACAACATTTTTTAATAACAATAATTAAAAAACATTTTATAAATTTTCTAAAAATGCATTTTAATCCCAGGATTCTAAATTGAAATAAATATAATTAAATTTAACAAAACAAATCAATACTGAAATATAAAAATCATTAAAAACTGAAACTAAATTAATGTAACTAAAGTAATAAAAACATTATATACTCTTTTCAAAGAAAACTAAATGAATTGTGAATATATATGGTTGCTTCTATATATTACCAACAATATATTAGGTTCCACATCAAGTCTCACAAAAGCAAAATTTTAGTCAGGAAATGAAATATTTTGGTCAACATCAATTGGGGTGTCAGTGGTGTCAATTTCAACTCCAGTATTATAAAACATATGTATTGGGATTACTTTGTTAATCCCACCATAATCAAGCCTTATATGATCCTTCACATAAAAAATTTGTTATTCCAATGATTCCAAAATGTATGGTTCATTAGTAGCCATGAATCAACTTTTTTCAATAAATCTGAATCCACAATCATCAATTAATGTAGTATGTCAAATCATTGAGTTATAACATGTACATTTCACCATTGTTACTCGACCTAAACATTATTAATATAAGAAAAATATTTTCTGAACATGTCCATAATAATACACATCTTTAAATCAAGGTCGATTATTTGATGTAGTAACATATCATCCGATTATTGTAGTTAACATAACACCATCTTGATTTTTTCTCATTTTCACCATTTGACCAGTTGTAAAAAACATATACCCATTGATTATTTAATATTTTCATTTACAAACCAAATAAGTGTGACCAACGACCAACACTATAAATTATTTTAAAACGAATTCAAAAGGTAAAATCAATACCTAAATTATATAAGAAGAATAAAATAAAATTAAAATCTATATATTTTGATAATTAACATAATGGTCATACCATTTATTATAACCAAGAATGAAACTCTTAGCTATGAAAACTATCTCTCTTTTTCAAAGGAAAAGATTAATAAAATCTACTTATATATCATTATATATTTATCATCTGTACATAATATGATAAAAAAGTATAATGTATTTGTGAAATTTCATAGTATGAGACAACACATAGATATCCAGATTACACACTTTATATAGTCATCAAACAAACCATGGTTAAACATGACTCTGTGATGTGCCATATCCCACACTTCGATGATCAATATACCCTTTGTATAATACCAAGGAATACCTTCTATTTTCAGAGGACATTTAAATGAGGGATAAATTTCCCAATACTGCCCATTTTTATTTCCCATTAGATAGTTATGTCTTGTGCTCACATAAGTAAAGTAATTTTAATAAAAATACATACATTCTTGACCAAGATAACCTCTCATTTTTGATACTTTAGGATAATTCTTGTCTCAAATTGAAGAAATCATTTTGAAGATATTTATTTCAATACTATACATCGAATGAAAATTAATGGGACCCCAAAAAGAGTTTCAATTGGAACATGAATTATTAAATACAACATGTAAGTGAAAAATGAGGGAGGTAATTTTTTTATAACTCCAAAAAAATTAATGGCACCTCTTGATATATAATTATCAATAATGACTTGGATAACCTTTTAGAACAAAGGTCGCTAAAGAAATGGCACAAGATAATCACTTTCACCCTTACGTAATTTGATAGAAAATGAAGAATTGCTATTGGAATCAATTCATGAAGAAGTATGTGATAATCATTAGGTTTTAGGGATTTTAGTTTCTAATCCTTTCTGTTGACTCATTTGGATATGTTTCTGGAATATCCATCCGAAACCATGATATTATCTAATACATATTGAATTTTATTTTTCTCTAATGGTTTCATAACCTTGGTAGCATATAGAACTTTCCATTTATATTCATCAATACATACATGATTTAGTTCTAGTTGATAACCCTAATCTATTATGACCCGATGAGATTGAATGTAATTTTTGGTATTCTCCATGATATTTAGAATAATTGAAATAAAATCACATATATTTTACTCAAGTTGAATTAAATATATATAATGATGTAATTAATTGGTAGACCAGTATATAAACACAAAAAAGATACTTCTCTTTTCCCAATTGTAAGTGGATTCAGTGTCAACATTTTTAGTCTTTTTATATTTCAAATGGACATTCCCTAATGAAAAACTAAAATTTTCAATTTATTAATCACATACATTACAGAAAACCGTTTACGAGGTTGTTTAGTGTCAACAGTACAGTCAACCCTCAAGTTATTTCTCATATATTGAGGATCCGTTGTCACGAATGGTTGATATTTCATAAAACTAAAACTATGATATTTTTTATGCCCTATCTGTCGTGTATTCCTCATAAAAAGTTGACAAGATTGTTTTCCATTTTCAATCCAACCATACATCATTGCATAAGTACAGAAATAATTTATAGTCCCTAGAATGGAATCAAACATCTATAATATATTTTCTGAAGAAGCATCGAATACGCACACAACCATATACCAAAGCTGCATCAACTCTATTATAAAATGATAAAAGTAATAGTATATATAATTTTTGGGATTATAAGGTGAGGATATTAGTATACTAAATAAAGTGAAATTATTTTTCATACACATCCTTTGAAGAATATTATAAGCAATAATAATAACTATCAACATTTTGCGAGCAGTAAGCATTTGACCAAATTGATTAAAACCCTTATAGGATTGACCCAACCTTACATGGTAAACCCTAGATGAAAAATCGTTATGTTGTACATTAAATTCTCAACATGTTAATATAAATACCAGATAAACCGTATCATAATTTCCTTTAATTCTCCCAACATCATGCAATCACATATTGGCTGAGATTTTTGCAGACAAGAAGAGACTCTAAATCCTTGGAATCAATGGAAGGTTCCACATGACTTATTTTGGCACACGAGATGGTGTTATATCTACATTTTCCTACCATATATATATACCACATTTTTTAAATTCATAATGATAAGTTGTTTCCTACCAAAATAAATTTAAATATTTTTGAAAAATAAGAGATTTATTGGTAGAAAATACTAGATTATTAATTATAATCTGTGGAATATAATGTTTTTAAGTAATATATACACTATCTAGAAGAAAAACCTTAGAAATATTTATGAATATAGTAAATAGTGGTATTAGAAGTTCCATACATGGGTTTTCAATGATATAATCACATAAAAAATTTAAACTTGGTCATATTAGTACATTGTTAGTATACTGGAGTTCTGGAATCATCCATTAAATTTTTCAATCTATCAACATCATCAACAAAAATCATTTCCTCATGTAAAATGATATCATTTAATTCTTTCAATAGAATACTATCTCTTGCATAATGATGCACAAATGGGAACTGATCAAATATCAAATTATATATACCGCATCATTCATTTTGTTCATGAATAGTATAATATTGTCCCATCTCTCATTTTTTATACAAAACACAATTGTTTATTTGAAAAAAATATTTAGTAATATGGTATCTTACTTCTTATTTGCATAACTACAGCCTCCAAAAATAATTATAGCCAGTAAACGATATACAACATCCATATAATTCATTGTTAAATGAAAAATTGATAAAAAATTAAATTATTTTAAATTTCAATGGAAATATGATCAGAATAATACAACCAGATTCTATATATTCTATTATATAGAAACAATTATGTTCGAATCATCAATGTAAAAAATAATTATAAAATTCATTACAACCATATTTAATATTAAAATTACCAGATAATACTAGTAGCTATCAAAAACCTAAAATAATAGAAAACATTTATGATATAAGTGAGGAATGAAAAAACAAACCAAGGTGGTTATACCTGACATTTAAGAATTCACTATCATGGTGGGTAAATTAAATAATAGAAATACAAAAGTCTATATTATTACCCTCTAATATCTTATATTTTACAAAACCATCCCTATATATCTATCCCTATACTCAATATTGTAATCCCCAAGGATTAAATTTCATTCCTAATCAACACGGTCTAGTAAAAAGTTCCATGTATATAAACTTACAAAATGAAAATGATTTCACCTGAATATAAAATGAGAAAAAATAATTCCATCAGGGAACCTTCTTAGGATAAAAACATCATATAATTTTTAGTAATACATATGAAATAACAGTTCTAAAAATATAGAACATTCAAACATATAATAGTAATATAATAAAATATTAAATGTATTATAAAACATAAAGACATAAAATATAACCATAATAAATATATTTTAATTATATTTATCTAGTATATCTAACATCCATGCAAAACTTTAGGAAAAAATATGACATTATGTTTTGAAATTAAAATATGAAAAGAAACCATTTAATTATATGAAATAAAGAAATAAAATAAAATGACCAATAAATCATGTTTACACAAAATCCACATTTAGATAAATACATTTATAAAGAATAATTATATTACATAATTTATTCCCATCCATCATAATAGATTATCTATAGACCAAATAAAAATATTTCAATGATCGTTTTAGTTAATAAAAAAACAATGTATAGTTCTCTACTCAAGTAAATGATCTAATAGAACACATTGGGTAAATCTTATTCAATGTTGAAACCATTATTATTGAACAAATAAAGGTATAGAACAACACATATAACATATATGGCATGAAATAATGGTAGATTATAAGAAATTTATTCAATTAAATTCTTCATAGTAACCTTTAATATATGAGTTGTATTTGATCTATTAATTTAGAAATATTTATTATCCAGTCCCCTCACAATATAAAATTGTCTAGCCCATAATAAATGAGTTTGGTGACCCATGTCTTGTGACATAAATTATGTTATCATAAAGGATAAGTAACACTAACATAATCTCTAGTGGTTGAAAACTAAGGAAGATAGATAATGTAAACCATTGTGATACATTTTTTCCAAAAATGACATAAAAATGGAAAATAATGCATTTGTAATGTAAAACAATTGAAAAATATTACAAACTATAGTGAAAACAAATTTATTTTCATAATATTCAAAATCATGTACAAATACACATTTTGACTCAAATTAGAATTATAAAATTAACTCAATCACATGAAAATGGAAGAAGAAAAGAGAATAAATAAGAGGAGGTAAGAAAACATTACCTCTCAATGATAGAAATAAAAAAATAACCACAAAAAAAGGAATAACACCTTATGATGGGTGAAATTTCACTGGGGGTATGCCAAATTCTTTTAATGAGTGAAGGGGGGATTCTGAAATCTCCCGAGGAGGGGAACAGGTACACCAAATACACTTGAGGTGGGGAGTGAGGAGGCCAAAATCACCTTAAGTGAGGAGGATGAGCAGATAAATGGGAGGGATTAGGGTTCCAATGAGGAGGAGGGGAGGAGGATCCAGAGTAGGAAACCCTATCAAAATCTATATACCAATGGTTTTTAAAAAAAATTTCATATAATCTCATCTAGAAACTATATACCCATGATTTCTGTAATCTTTGGTTATAGATTTTTTGGGATAGAGTCACATTCCAGTAGTTCTAGGACGGTCTTCCATGGGTGACATTCAAACAACCAGAAAAATGATCATATCCCTACTAATTATTGATATGCCTTCCCACAATACATATAATAAACATACATATAGTCTCATAAACCTACTCGCACAAATAAATCCTTTCAATACATTTTTTAAATAATTGCATAAATATGATGACACACCCTAAGAGAAAATATGGGGAACACACATCTGTCTTCCTTAATAGATGATGATTATTTGTATATCATGGAATGAAATGGTGGATAAGAGAATGGATATATACATAATCCAACCACATAATAAGTATATACTCCCATTCTAATTGAATAAGTAACTCTGTAAAGCTTAGTTATCCTGGAAGGACAAGCAACATTTTCAACCCAAACAATACAAACCATCCAGGAAATAATAAACCACAACAGAAGTGGTCTCAAGTTTGGAATACAACCCCATATATGTAATCAGAGTGTCCCATCAGTAGAATATGATGGTCACTCACGAGTGGTCACACACATCTTCTCCCATACAGAAGGGTTATAGGAAAAATCTTTTGATAAAAAGGACAATAAGATCATTCATGCATCCACATTCCAATTGGAGGTCATTAGTCTACAATAATGGCCACTAATGGGTAGGCATATATTCCAGCCAAAATTATTCAGTCTTGTTATAAATATTGTTAGTAGTACAATAGTATTTTAGAAAGGGTACTACATATGAATGTCATTATCGTCAGTATGCGACTCTAAAAATCCAATGAATACCACCAAAAGAAAGAGTTTCAATAATTGAAATTTTAAAAATAAGAGTAGGTAAAAAATCCTTCTCTAATTATGTTTGGTATTATTGAGGCCATAAAACATCTATCAATGGATTTTTCAGGATCTTTTTTATTTTTTAACAAACTATGGAATAAAAAAATCATAGATATGAAGGCCCCTCTCTACATTTCAACATGAAACATTGTAGTCCCTCCATAGAATATATACCATCAATGCCTCCATTAAGGATATGAAATGACCAGTCCTGATAAACCTTACACTTATGAGTATTATGTAAAACCTCCTCTTGGTTTGAATATCAAACAATAATATGGCCCTCCACTTTCCATGGTATACCCAATATATCCTATCTAAGGTATATACTATAGAACTCCTCTTTAAAATTGGATGTGAAACCATGATGGTAGCCCTCCCAAAATTTTAATTTTCCACAAAAGTTCTCCCCATGGTAATATATTATTTCATGAATATGGTAATCCAATTACTATATAAATTATGAGAAAATTCTCATATCATGAGGCTGTTGAGTAGATGAGTCCTGTTAGGCTGGATTCCTTATCATTGACAAGTGATTTCATTTCTCAATCAGAACACTATAAGAGGAAACAATCACACTTCAAACCACTCTTGGATCACATTCACTCCAACATAGCAAAGGGTATTCATCATTATGCCATCACTTATAGAAAATAAGTTGGGGAACACACCCTTTGGTCAGGCCTTGTGGTAAAATCTTATGTAGAAGATAAAGAAGATTCATTGATTAAGAGGAATTAAATTTCTAAAAAAAATACCAGTCATGTTTTGGACCATATAAAATCATCAATATGGAATTCTGGAAACATTGTTAGAAGAACATGTGCATTAAATTCTCTAGAGAATATTGAAAACTCTAATTAATTGAGGAATAATGTCTTACCTTATCATGAAACTAAAGGCCACATTAAGAAAATTGAATTACTATATCATCAGGTTCACTTATCTTCTTTTCCATCTACGTGACTCCCGAAATCGAGGAAACAATGTTTGGGTTTCCTAAACATATGTATTAATACATTAAGAGAGATACTCCAATGGATCTCCAATTCCCCATCTAGTTTCTAAATTAAAGGATATGTTGAGTGTATAGAATCATGTTTTTCCCAGATCCCTAAATATAACGGCCCACAAAATGTGACATCATGGAACATCATTTCTTCTAGATAGAACTTATAAGAAAAATATACTCTAAATAGATGGAATGCTCATCATGAATCAGACCTGAAAACATTGTAGAGGCACCAGGGCTCACAATAATGAGAAATTTAATGACTGTTAAATGAGTTATTTAAAAAGGTTGATCATGATTCTCTTTTAAGGATAGCTAATCTCCGAAAAGAAAGAATTCCATCAAAATAATATATATCACATATAGACTATATGGTACACCTGAATCATGATTAAAAAATGATTAGAGAGATAATGATTGAAGATGTGGAAGCTATAGCTAAAATGATATAGGATCAGCCCTAGACTATATGGTTGAGGTAATTATAAACTCAATTTACCCTCATAAGGCCAACAAATCTAGTCATAATGATGGAAATACTGGAAAAGGAACAACCCTAACCCATGGGGTTATATAAATCATTACTTTATCCTCTTCCCTAATGAATTTCAGACATTTCCTGATGGGGAGGAATGATGAATGAATTACCTCCCTATCTCTCCCTTTTTATTCCCCAATTACTTGATCAGAATATATACGATGAAACTTTTTTGATATTACCTTTGAGTCATCCTTTAGTAGGAGTCTACAAGGGGATCATTGATGGAGAATAAATGAATCCACAATGGTAACAAACAAGAGAGATCTATCAAGGGTACAACTACCCAAGAAGATCAATGTTCTTTTGATATATATTCTCAATGAAACCAACCCACCTGTCATTCCATTTCTAATGTGGCCGCAATAATGAATTATGCAATAGTGGACATCATTAGAACCATCCCAGTAGATAATACAGAACTTGAGACCAATATAGGGTAAAATGAAGTGGCTGAATCCTTCCAAATTATATTCCTTATTGAGATTACTGAATAATTCATTCACACCAGGAACCAGAGGCTCACTAAGGATTTATAGACTCACACAAATGATCACCTAACACCTCTGTCGAAAGCATCTTCTTAAGAAAAGGTTAAAGTTGTGGATGTGTCTCACCATATATTTTAAGAGTTTAAACCTCTCAAACATGAGGAAGGAATTACCTAGTACTAGGAAGAGATGATTGAGTTAAGAAACTCAATGTATAACTACTTTGAGGAAAAATACCTACTGGTTATTATCTATAATAAGATCCTCATCTCGTACCCCAGATGATATACTTAAAAAAAAGATGGTTCATCACTAACAATTACCTATTGTTAGAATATCCGCCCAATGTTATGTTCTAGAATCCAATATAAATTTACCCCATTTTAGTGAGATATCAGGAGTTCCCTCTAATGGGGATGCAACGAGAGCTAGGACAAACACATCATCATAGGCCAACAACTATAAGTTACCCATCACAAGTACAAATATAACATCCACAACTATCTAAATCAATTGTTCACCCCCTCTAATATCTTACCCATTTGGATATTCATCTCTTTATCATCGACAAAATTTCGTGAATGGTGTCTCAATTGGGAGATGGGGACGGAGAACGTGCACTAGTACAACCATAATGGAAGATATTACCTAGATGGTTCTATGTGACTCTTCTAACTCCAAACATTGGGAATCCAACTTCACAACATTTAATGTCTCATGGTATCTGTAATAGAATATGATACACTTTTTTGTATTAGTGTCATCCCATGATTGGAACCATCAGATAAAAAGTTGCGGCAAAATATAGGTGTTTTATGCATACCTTAGAGGAAATGACCATCACAAGGTATACTGGTCTTCCAGCCAAAACAATTAAAGGGTGAGAAGATCATCAATGTAAATTCCTCTATCAATTATGCACTACTTTTCATATGATTATGATCCTTGACATCTCAATGTGATGATAATAATAAGAATATTGGGTTTAAAAAATTATTGAAAGGTAGAATTGTTTGACATAGTTGGTAAATTTTTGGCTTCATTAAGAGGATTTGTTTGGTATTTTCTTTGTGAGTTTTCATGAAGAAATAAAAACATAACTCATTAAAGTAAAGTATTAATGTGGATTTTAGGATAATTCCCTAGTATAAAAAAGAATAAGAGATTATATTTTATGAATAAGGTCATATTATTGTATAGTACTGGTAACCCATGAAAAGAGAATAGGTTTGGTGAAAACCACAATGGTCAACTTAAAACCAGCCTCCAAGATAACTCTATATTCAAAGCCCATACATCATATCGAATCATCACCCCTAAGGTAAACATCAACAAAAATACATCAGTTATACTGAGTACAGAGAGCCTAAATATTAATAATTTGAGGAATGGAATAATAATTTTTTTTCTCTTGTGATAAAAAGTTCCATACTACTTTATAGTATCCATGGAAAATAATTTTTGGAGGCTAAAAGAGCGTAAGAGGCCTAAGAAAGTTGGTCTTGATGACCAATTGATTTATTTATCATGTCAAAAAACATTGGGAAACACAATACAATATTCTATTGTTTTAAAATACATCTAGATAAAGATGGTTTATTTTGGGAAAGTGAAGTTGGGTAAAAAAAAGCACAAGGGGTGTGTGTTTCCACCGCCATTCTCAAAGAAGATGGTGAATGGAATGAAATTAAGAAAAGAGAAAATAATAGTTTAATGATTTTATTACCATGAAAGTAATTGACCAAAATCATTATATCCCAAAGGAATAGTTAAGTCAACCAATTTCACCCTCAGTATATCCATCCATTATAAAACGAACGTCATCCACACTAATTTCCTCCAAAAGTGGATCTTCTAGGAAACTACATTAATAGAAAAAAATAATAGGTATATTAGGATAATCTTTTAATAAATCCAAACAAAGTATTGAATATCTTGGATTTCATGCCACCAATAATACCATGAGTGTTTTACAACCAAATAGTACCATGAGAAATTTCCCACTAGGAGGAATACTCATCAGATAAAGAGATGATATTGGCTTCCATTAATGTGATTCAGTTAATGGATCTCTTATTTATTGTTGGTAATGATTATAAACCCGATATACCTATATAAAATTAGGGAACCCATGAAAGAGGATGTAGAGACTAAATAGGTAGGGGAAGATATAGTTGTGGAAGAAATACCTATTTTTTCAACATCCTTATTAGAGTTGTTTACACTACTAAGACTCATGGAAGAGACCATCAATGAGAACAGAAAGAAAATTAAAAAAATACTTATATTTAATATTGTTCTGTTAGGACAGATTATTTTGGATGATTGACTAGAACAGGTGCAGTAGTATTGTCTTCCCGAGTGTGAAGGTAGTCCAAGTTGGCCTAAACCAACAATAAAAACCTTTCCATCAACAACCATTAAAAAAATAAATCCACTTTTCTAAGGTAATTCAACCTATAACGCTCATTCTATGAAAAAAATTCATACAGGTAGGCTCATGAATTTGATCAATAATAATGATGTCTTAAAGAAATATATTCTATTATCATATAAAAGTATATTTCTGAAGCACATGTATATGCTCTAATAAGACCTCAAGAGTTGGAAGATGAGTTCACTACTATTGATGTATATTATAAAGAGACCAAACATGTATAATATCATGTTGTGATCACTTTTATTGAACCTAAAAAGGATGTTGTGATATAGGGACACTTAAGTCCCTTTTAGTTATTGATAAGGCTATATGAAATTAATATTAGATGAAGTTTCATATATAGTGGATCAATTTTTTATCTCATTCTGATCTGAATGCTTCATTCATTGGGTAAAAGATAATCTGACCTGTCTCCTTCTTATATAACACTCTAGGGATACGACAAGAGTGAACAAAAACCCCTGGCCATATTAAGCTCAAAACACAATTTAGGGACCTATTGTCCAATTAAAAATTCATGGTCATCTGATTATATATAATGTGTACTCTTTTTCTTGGAAGGCCTTGGCTAGACCAACATGAAGTAATCCTGTCATCATATAACCAATGTTTAGTGCAATATGTCAATGGAAAAAGTGGTATATTATATAGTGATAAATATCTATTTTAATTTTGGGAGGCTTTATATATTGATGCATTATTTTATTAGAGATAAGCCAAGATACCCATCAATGATGGTGTTGATATGCATATCACACCGAATGTTATTGAAATGTCCCTGGGAAACCAATTCCTGGAGCTCAGTGATGAATTTGTGCTGCCCATCAACTAGATTCATGATGTTAGTTCCCAATTTGGAATGTATTTTCCAACACTCATGATATCAGTCATATCAGTTGGACCCGAATGAGTTGAATAGGCTCATAATCCTCCTATTATCAGTGTACCTTTTGGTGAAAATTAACTCACTTTATCCCTAGTAATTCAAAAAACCCCATTTTCATTTGATGAATATAAAAGAATTATCACATCACCACTAAAGAATTTAGATATCATTACATCTGAATCTGAAAATATCAACATTTCAAATAACTCTAATGATTCCCCCTCATCACATGTCCATACAAATAACAACATGGAATAAGGAGGATATGAACAAGAAGTGGAAGTGGAATATTCCTCAAAAAATGCCCTGTATCATTTGATGTTTGTGTATCTACCATTGTCGATGAACCTTTATAGGTAAATCTAGGAATAGAGGAAGATCCATGGGCTACTCTAATTATCACGACTATTCCCATTAGATAAGAAGAGGTATATTCCTTTTTAGTAAATAAAAATTGTTATTTATTCACCTATCATTGAAAATAAATTCTATGATTTCATATTGGTGTGGATTACTACAACCGAGGTTTGTCGAAAGATCTTCTTGGTTATAAGAGGGAAACTGGAAGAACACATCTAACCCACACCACCGAATTTATTTCTGAAGATGATAAACTCAAAAAATAAAAATTCATTCAGAAACTATAATACAAAAAAATGATAAATAATATAGTCTAATTCATTAGGAAAAATGGCAATATTATAGTTTTTCATTGATTTTAGAGATCTCAACCAACACATTATGGAAGATAACATATAAATTCAAATTATATATTGTTTTAATTGATGTGAAAACTTACTAGTAAGACTTCCCCTTTCTGGATTGATATTTAATGTATAACCTAATTCTATGTCCCCTAAATATAAATCATCCACTATATTTAGGTCACATTGAAGAGTATATTGGTTTTGGTTGATTCCCTTTATCCTAACAAATGTATGTACTACATACCAGTAAGCCTTGCGCTGTATATTTAAACCCTTTTTGGGAAAATCTATCAAGTGTTTTATCGATTACATTGTAGTAAAATATCAATAATTTTTTTACCATATTTCTAACCTTGACGCAATTTTTAACATGATTTAAAATCATGGATGGAAAATTAACCATTTAAAGTGGGTTTTTTGTGTTACCTTAATAATTTTTATCGTATTTTTAGATTTCCATCAGGGTGTTGACATTCATATTTAAAATAAAAAGTATATCCTTGACATGTTACCTCATAGAAACATACAATATTTTAGTGGTAAAAAATATAACTTTTCTATATTCAACACATCATAGAAAATATTACTGTAATGTGAATTCCCATTACCATGTTAATGAAAAATGATGCCTCACATCAGTGGAATAATGACTGCCAAGAAGTATTCAATAGTCTCAAGAAGTATTTAATATGTCCAACAGTGCTGATTCTACCTATCAAGGGAAGGACAATCATCTTATATGAGACAGACATAGAGATAACTCGTGGTTCCTTCCTTTCACAAAATAATGGTGAAGGAAATTAAACCAATCCTTATTATCCCATTTAGAACAACCTCAACACAGAGTCTCATTATTCATATATTGAGAAATAAATTAACGAATTATTAATTGTAGTTAAGATGTTGAGTCCCTTCATTTAATATCATGAGTTAATTTGGTCTCTTAAAATGACCTACTCAAGTACATACTCAACCTCCCATTGTTGAAAGGGAATTTTTCTTGATTGGTGGTTATCATGATGTAGTTTGACATATATTTTATCCCCCAGTAGGCAATAAATGGTAGATCTGTAGCATTTTCCTCACATATTAGTATTTTTTATAAGAAAAAAAAATGAAAAATGAATTTATGGATGATGAAAATATATCCTTATAAAAATCCCCCAATAAAATTGAAATTTAATTTTATTACATGTTTAGAAGTCCAATGAAAAAGGGGTGGAAGACCCTTGGATCAACATAGTCAGATTATGGTTAATCTTATATCTCAAAAAAGGTATTATCTCCATATTCATTTTATTATCATACGGCTACACAAACAATGAGGAAGATTAATAGCAAATTATTATAGTCTTATAACTCACAAAAAAATTTATGGAAACCCATATGAACATAAAATATGATTCTGAGTGTATAATCAAAGAAGTCAATGGTGATTACACTTTCAAAATAGAATATTCGGTCCCCTTTGTTGACTATTTTTGAGAGTGGATGGATATATTAACTTCATAGAAATCATTTCCTCATATCCCACACTCATTGACTTCCAAAGTAGATGTATTAAAAAATATAGTTATAACTTTGGAAGATTCAGATAGGGGCCAAACATTCATCAACATTTCATATCAAATAATGGTATCACAATTTTTTCATAGTAGTATGGAAGAGATAAACAAGGTAGATTATACCCTTGAACTATATAGTCCTTTAAATGGTTGGATAATTAACATATTTTAAAATCATTGATGTGGGACTCTTTTGTTGGATAGTGCAAGAAATGATAAGATCCAATGGATGGTAGTTAATTTCATCCTCTATGACAACTCGGGTAATCAGAAGGTCCTCTATAAATGATGTTTTTACATAATACATGACACATTCCTATTATATGGTGTGGGAAAATATTTTTTTTCCCTAATGCATCAAATAATTTGATTTTAATTATTTAATCTAATTCACCTAACTACTTCTTTTGAATGATTTTTTTATTTTATGAAAACAATGAAATTGAAAAGATTAATGGAATGATAAAATTTATAATAACATGCAATGGCATAATCTAATAATAAAATAAAGAACTTTTGCATCTTGGTTTTGTTTTTTGGTTTCATTATTCTCCTTGATTGTGTTTAAATTTAGTTTTATATGTCAATATTGGCATCTCATGCATGATTTAATATTGTTTTATTTATTGGTGTGGAATATCAAATTCTTATTGCAATCCATATTCCACCACCTCCTATAATCTAGGATGATGGAACACACCAATCAAGAGTGTGACAGCTTCCAGGACCTTGCTCCATCTTATACCATTTGATCTGTTGAATGGCTAAACTCTGTCAAATGAAGATCTGGTATCCATTATATGGGAGGTAAATGACTTAAAAAAATTATATAAATTATTTTGAGTTGAGTGACAAAGTGGGAAATAACCACACTCTGTCACATATATATTTATCACTGCAAACATAAATAAAACATATGAATTTACATGAATAATGAATCGATAATATCCATTACCTCCCCTAGTCCATGCCGCAGTTTAGTCCCTCATTTTGAGGGAAAGAAGTCACTATGGGAAGAATTTGGAGAATAAAAATAAAAAAAATAATATAATAAGAGATATATATTGATATAGAAATAATATAAATAAAATAAAATAAAATATATAATATATAATATAGAGAAATAATTTTTAAATAAGATAAGAAGAAGAAATAAAAATAAAAAGAATAAGTAAAATGAGAAGGAGAAGAATGGTGGATGGGTGAAACACCTTTAAAAATTTAATATGAATAAATTATATTTTATAAAATGTAAATTAAAATTCCATAATAAATAAAACTAAAATTGAAATGAAAATAAATCAAAAATAAAAAAACAAGAGAACAAATGGGTGAAGATGCCCAAACTCTTTAATCTCACAGATGGTGTACTCCCAAGTAGTAGTGGCCATGTAGTACTTTTAAAGAGTCATTATGGAAACTCTACCTCCTATTAGATTTTCTAAAATATCCCTTTTAGAATAGTTATTTATCTTCATTTTAAATTTTTATATTCGAACCTCTCAAATTTTTTTTAGTATATTATGGAATGTCTTCATCAGCTTAGACTGCCACAAGGTGAGGAAATCATGGAGCATGGATCTAAATTGCGGAAGACATGGTTACATGGAAAGACAACATAAAGCATGGTTATTTTACGTGAGGATATAGAATCATTAAATATCTCCTTCTTCATCTTCCATTCAATGTGTATAGATAAAAGCTCGAGATGGTCTCAGGGTGGCAGGTTGAGGGGCATGAGGTAATCCTCGGATGTCAAGCTACTTCAGAAGTGAAGTGAGGATCAACCCCCAAAATCAGTGGCATGATAATGGTTGTTTCAAACATTATACAATATGTGGTTGATGATGTTGAGTGGAAAATTTATTGATGAGAGGACACAACTTTTGTTTCTGAGAACATGAAAACATAATTAAAATGTGATAAAAAATGACTTGTAGTTCACCATCCCCCATCTAAATGAACAAGAAAAGGAGAAATTGATTGTTTATAATGGTGTGATATAACCATCCAAAACTTCCATTAATGGGTATAGGCTCATGTATCCACATTTACACACCTTATACAAGCAGCACCACATGTGTCCCATGTAGGCTTTCGAGATAAGTATACTCCCAACATGCTTGACTCCATGTGGGACACTCCTACATCGAATTTGATCCTCCATGCTCACCCAACACTTGCGGCCCCTCCTAGAGGACTACGTGACCGATAGAAACTATTTTTCTATGTATTCTGTGTGAGGTCCATTGTTGAATTATTTCTAGGGAATTTCCAAGAAATAAAATCAAACACTTAGAATAATAAATAAGACGTATAAAAATATCATTAAATGTTTCATAAATAAAATTCAAAATTAAAACTCTCATTTTTATTTCAGTTTAATTTATTTTAACTCCTCAAATATAAATTCCCATTTCTGAATAAAGCATTGAAATATTTGGGAATTATTCCTTGAAATTCCATAAAATAATAGATAATTGTTTAAAAATATACATGAATTTTTGTTGTGTCAAATAATCCCACAAGTAATCCATTATTGTATTAAATAATAGAACATAAAAATTGAATATAAGAGGCCAAAAATATTTCTATTATTATAATATTAATGAAGTAAAAATTAAAAAACTATTAATGTTAAATAAAATTTTAAAAAATATATATATAATACCAATTTAATTTCTCAATTTTCAAATATTAAATCATCACATGTATTTTAATTTTACACATTTTAAAATTATGAAAAAAATTTATTTTATATCTTTAAGCTCTTTGGTTTATTATTATTAAACATTCCAAATCATTATTTACCTCTCTTTTGAATCTTTTCCCTCATCCCTCATGATACAATTCAAGTACAGTTATTCTTATATCATGAGAACATGATCCTTATTTATAATCTTGTGAAGGAACTAATAACTACATTTTGTAAATAAAAAAGACACATGAAATCATGAGGTATTTTCAATTAATGTTCAAATGTCTCTAAGGCTTATGTATGGTAGGAATTATTGTTTTAAAATTTAAGCGATAAGGAGGAATTTTATATCTAAAATTATAATGTATTATTTCAAAAGTAAAAGTATAATGACGTTATCCCATTAAAAGTAGAAACTCCTACTTCCCACGTGACTCAATGTAAATATAATGAAAAAATTAATTATAATAAAATTATATGTCAACAATCTTGGATTTTACTTTTATTTTTATACTTTTTTTGGAAATTAGTGTTTTAATTTTATTCTTTTTTCGAAATTTATTGTTAGAATAAACCTCACATACACCACCTGATCGCATATGATAATAATAATTGTCCAAGTGATGATGATTTTTGATTATTTTATGTCATAACCCATTATTGCATTTGTTGATTATTTTTTTCTTTTCCTTTTTATCAAGAGGGGAAAAACAAGAAAGAGTACAATAAATATTCAACAACATTTCTCAACACCCAAAGATAAAACCACCACACTTTTTCCTTAAATTGCATTTCATACCATTAACCATGACTTTAACATCCCCAAATCTTTAACTCCATAATATCATGAAAATATTAAGAGTAGGGTAGAACAGATAAAAATTTCTTAAAACGTGGCTCATTCCTAATAAGTTCATTCATTGTTTATATGGGATAAATATAGAATAATGTAAATGATTTTTTTCAAGGATAATGGTTTTATAAATTTTCCTCAAATATTTTAATAATTTTTTTTCACAATCATATCTTTGAGAAGATTGAATGCTTGTTCTAGTCGGTGACATATCCCAAGACCACTTAATAAATAAGATCAAGAATAATTAAGAAGTACTTATACTAGAAATACTCTCATTAATAGTAATATAACATTGGAAAATAACTCAAGGAATGAATAATAATGAAAAATATATTTAGATGAATTTTAGAAATTTAATGAATGAAATTTGTTTAGGGAATATTATTTACAAGAATAAACTGATTTCCTATAATCTTGAGTCATCAGTTTAAAATATTTGATTCATTTTAATAATCAAAATCTCAATTTTACTCATTAAATTTTTTTAACAATGAAATCTAAAACATGTATTAATAGGACCCCTATGAAAATCATTCCTCCTAGATTAGTCAAGAAATGGAATAAATTCATGTCTGGGCATATAATTTATTATTTAAATCATAAAACACATTTTTAGAAATAATGCGTGTATTTTAAAAGATAATAATAAAAGTGACCACCCTTTTTAGTTGAATCATTAACCCAATTCCTTTACTATATGAGAGTTTAATTATACCATCATGATATAACAAAATATAATTACTCAATTAATCTAAAGTATCATGTAATTTATTCAAAAACAAAATAAAATAGGGAGTGGGATGAATGATGTACTAGTCCTAAAAAGGAAATTTAAAGTAACAGAAATAATTCCAAGAGATAAGTATTGGGATAACCTTTAGCGAGTCATGAATTTTTAGTACCTCTAGAGGGAAGTACCAACTATTATCCATACTCTAATTGTGGGTGGATAATCTTGGACATGAACCACTACTTGTGGTTTTTTTCTAACTTATACTTCTTCCTTCTTGGTGAGGGATGATGCATTTATAGATTATACCAACTAAATACACATCAAAATTTAGTAAAAAATCTATGTACCGGGTAGGATGATGTATGAATCATCCTATTTTTGGTTTCTATATTTTCAACCTACTCTTCATTTTACATTTATAGATCAACATGGGATTCAATAATTGAATAATAAAAGGGAATCTAAGAAAATATTTTTACATGAATTAAATTAGAATTTAAATTAATATGAAATTTATACCTTTCAATACATGAAACCTCTATCTTGATATCCTTAGGCTCTACAACATTGAATTCTTCAGGGGATTCCTAAAATGCATCCACATAAAAAAAGGGGAGCTCCATGTGTTCCTCAGTAAGTATATCCCTAGTTTTTTTAATCATCGTCTATAAAAAAGCATGAATTGACCAAATCTGAAAATTCAATGAAGTGGGAATTAATACTCAATTGATATTGAATAAAATATATATAAGTTGATTTTGAGATGATATCAACACTCTTATTTGGTCCATGTTAAATCTATTCTTATGTGGTAAGTTCCTCTTAATTTTTGTCCTTAATGGATGTATGTAGGTAGTTGGGCTGCTCTGTATTTTCTTAAACATCCTCCACTCGGAGTGTCTTCCTTTAATATCAATGACTATTATTCTTTTTAATTTAATAAGAAATAAATTATTTCCTCACACTTATTGTATAATTCATCCATATTTTATTGATCTCCCACATCGTGTAGTTATGTCGTCTTTATTTTCCACCTCAAGTTCTTTCTGAGGTTTTGGTGGCTCCATCAATGCAAGAATATATTCAAATGATATATAGATTTTATCTATAGTTTTCTATGTCTTTTTAGAGTTCTTGAACTTGTTTCATATCATAACCAGTCTTTTATACATGTTTTTCTTACACCAGTGAGTAGTGGTTATGCTCATAGAAATATGGTATGATTTGATACATCATAGAAAATGATTATATATATTTTTTAAAAATAAATGAATACTTTATAAAATGTGAAAAAAAATAAAAAAATAAAAAATAATAATTGGATCAGTAGAAAGGATTCCAATTTTGTAATAGTCCCATTATAGGGTGTGTAAAAAAACGTTATTTTCCAAATGCAGTAAAGAGGCTGGCCAGGGTTACCTCACATGAATATTGTTCTAAGTTGTTAACATAGTAAATCTAAATAACCTAAACTTCTTTTTTTATTATTTTATGAAAATAATGGAATTGAGAATATAAATTCATTTAAAATATTTATACTAACATAAATTAATATAATGTGATTAGAAAAGAAAGAACTTGTCCGTTGTGGTTTACACTATAGGTTCCAACATTCTCCTTGTTGGTTTTTAAATTTATTTTGATAATTCAATTCTGAGATCCCATGCACGAATTACTATCTTTTATTTAGTGGTATGAAATATTAAATTCCCTTTGTAATCTAAATTTCACCTATACTTATAATAAATTTTGTTGGAACACCGCAATCAAGAGTGTGCCATTTTCTAGGACATGCCTCAAACATATTCCGTTTAATCTATAAAATGGTTTAAATCCATCATATGAAGAACTTATATCTGGTATAAGGGGGGGAAAATATTTAATAAATGTATAGAATTGGGTCTGTGTTTATGGTATTGGGTGAAATCACCAAACTCATTCAATTCACGATGTATCACCATAAATATAAATAAAAAACTGAATTTAAATGTAGAATGAATGGAACACCACTTACCACCCTCGGGCCATGCCTCTCGTAAGACAACCATTTTTTGGGTATGGTGTCATTATGGGAAGAATGAAGAGAATAAAAATAATAAAAATAAGAGAAGAATAAAGAGAGCGATAAATAATGAAAATAATTTAAATGAAAAGAAAACTAAATAATATTTAAAGATATTGTTAAAAGTAAATAAGTAGAATAATGAAAATTTAAAAAAAGATTCATAAAGAGAAGAATAAGGGTGGTTGGTTGAAACACATTAAAACAATTACCATTAAAACATTATATTTATTAAAAAAACAAATTATAGATTAAATAAATATATAAATTATATGTTAAAAATCAAAAGTAAAAAATAGAATAAAAATGGGAGTTTCACCACAATGTCCTTCCTCCCACAGTTGGTGAACTTTTAAGAAGTAGTGATCAAGTAATAATTTTATATATGCAATGAGGTTCCTCGAAGACCTCTTGGATATCCTTTAATATCCTTTTTAGATTATGTTTTTATCTTCGTTTTATATTTTTAGATCGGAATCATCAAAAAAACTCTCTCACAGATCGCAGGGGATCTTCATCTTATTGGACTGAAAATTGGTGTGGTAAATGTGGTACAAAGCCCTACATGGAGGCATGAATGAGGATGTGAAAAGGTATCCACAATCATGGTGATTTTAAGTGAGGTAGCATAGGCTTCTCCAATATTATTCATCTAGCCTTCAAAGTTGCCGAATAGATATTTGAGATGGTCTTGAGGTGGTAAGTCGAAGTCCATGAGGTTATCCATGGTGGTTGGGGTGCTCCAGTAGTAGAGGAATGCTCGACATATAGATTTGTTTGTGTGGAAATGGTTTTATCTGCCATTTTTCAGTGGGTAGATGATGACATTGATTAGTGAATCCATAATGGAGGTGGTAGGGTTTGAGTCTCCAAGTGTGTGGTATTAGAATTCTAATCTTATAAAAAAGAACATATATTTTTCCATCCCATAAAAAAACAATCCATCAGATGGGAAAGTGGTTATTAATCAACGTGTATGTTTAATATACAAAATGACATGCATTGGGAATGGGATCACACATCCACCTGTGGCCACCACATATGGGCTTCACAATAGACTGCTCGTGTGGCCTTTCTATACCACTGTACTCCCCTTGAACTTGACTCCCCGAAGGACACTCCTACAAGTATTTGATGCCCCATGATCTTCCAGCTCTTTTGGAACCTCCTATTAGGGTGTGTGACCATATGAACCTCTTCAACTGGCCAAGTTGTGATCGGTCCTTAGTTGGAGGCTTTCTAGGGATTTTCCAAAAAAAATCCCAAATTTTTAGTTAAACACTTATTGTAATTTCATTCGCATATAAAAATATCAATCAATGTTTCATAAATAAAATTAATCCTTAAAACACCTATTTTTATTCCATTTTAATTTATTTTAACTCAAAAATAAATTACAACTTCTAAATAGAATAATGAAATATATGGGTATGAATCATTGAAATCCATTTAAAACCATTGAAAATTGTTTAAAATTATACACGATATATTTATGTCTCAATACTCCTCATATGACATGATAGAGAGGGTATTATGAAATTAATTTAAGAATTTTGTGCTAGTGGATATTGGAATCATATTTTAGGAACTAGGTTTTCTTACTAAACATGGAGGCTAAAATATTTATGGACTTCTATGATGTAAGATTTTATAAAATTCAAAACATTGTGTCACCCCTGCAAAGTGCATGCCAATTTTATCCATCAACCCCCTAAGTTACTGGACATTACCTAATAATCCTATCGACTATCCATATGTTCAATGGATATAGTTAGACTGTACCATTCATTGATGGGTCCTTATCACATGGCCTTAAAAGGAACAACCCATACCATCCAAGTTAAAATAAAATTAACTATATAGAAATATCTTCATAACATGACATTAAAATGAAGTATTTCACTACAAACTGCGAACTGGATGCCCTCGGAGAAAATCCTAGGTGGCCTCATGCATTGAACACTAGATGCATCACATTAGATGATGTTTTAAATTTTAGGGAAGCTCTTGTATAAGAACAGCCTTACCATATGAAATTAAAATTTAAGGAATCTTGATAACAATGTCTATATTGATTACCTTTTTAATGAGATAAGTAGTGACCCCTAGGTCCCTCATCCTATGACCATCAATAAAAAATGTTTCCCAATACCATGTATATGACTTATATTAGTATAGAGAATCCTTAAATAGAACTAATGAAGACTGGATTCCGATTTCCACAAGATATGTAGTGATTTCTATAACTTCTGTCTCAAGCTAGGAAAAAAAATTCCCAGCCTTGATATTATTGTCTTCTCTAGTGTTTTACTCAATGTTATTCAGTCACAATAGGTTCCTCCTTACTATCTGACGATGCCACTTGTCAATCAATACTGTTAATTAGCCACTTCATCAGATTTATTCATGTTTTCCAAATGAAGAAATGGAAACCCCATCATTTATTATTTACTACACAAAGCATAGATCTCATGGGATTATTAATCTTAGTAAGATCCTCATTATAAGGTCAAGTCACTTATTGTTCCAAACACCATGAACATAAACTACTTGTACACTATTCAAGAGGCATTTGTAAATAGAAATAATTCATATCTATTCTTTATTTCTAGACACCTACTTAATTTTTGTATAATTTTAAACTAAATACTTAACATCCATTTCATATAATGATTTTTTTTCATTTTTCAGCCCTCTCCTAAGAGAACCAACATTACTGGTGTTGGTCCCATAAAATACCTATATCTTAAAATTTTGTGTGGCTTGAATTCATTCATAAATAGGTATTTATTGGTGCCCAAATTTTATATCTTATCCCATAAAAATATGACAAAATGTTTCCTCCCCACAAAAATGTGATCCGTTTAGGGAATCAATCATATAAGTACGCATGGATTGATTCTTATTACCATATGATACATAGTGAAATATTGATTCTCTAGTCTAGGAAGAGATAAAAATAAAAAACACCCCAGTCTCTTGTGAATAAGCTAGATATTCATAATAGAGTTTGGGTTGGGTTCTCATTTCCTTTGTGAACCAATATTCAAAAAATAACCCTCCCTTTATATAGACCATACCTATGTATGGAACATTCTATAGAACTATGTGTTGATTGATTCATACAACAACATGATATGTAGTGGTGAAAGGATCTCAAATCCTGGGTCCAATCACAAATGTTACCTTCATTACATACTATCCATACCTATATAGGGAACACTCTATCCATTTTTGGTAAATTTGGGACTAAATGAACACTTTATAATTTGGAAAATTCTATTCATAAAACATTATCTGTTCCTTGGGAAATTTAGATATCCTTAATATTGATGTGGATATTGATAGAAATAGAATCTAAACCTATATAAAACATTTTTTCTAGGCATAATATGCCTTAGAACATGACTCTCAATAGTCTTTATCCAAATGATTCCTTCAAATCCATGGTAATTTCATCTACAGGAGAAAATCCCTCTATCTTAAAACACTTTTAAGACATTGTAATAGACAAATATTTTCAAACATGGTCTGTAGTCATCCCTTACATTCCCACTCTATCTCAATCATTTGGATCCTTCAACCCCATTGTGAAAACTTACAACCTTCCCTTTTATTCTCAAAAAATGTTTGATCATTATTGGTTGGATCACTATGAAATGGTTTGTCCTAGATAAAAGAAATTAATAGTCACACTAGACATCCTTGTCACATGATGTTTAAATGTTGGGAAATATCCATTCCAGATCATGTAAAAATAAATGGTTCACTTCCCTATCACATGATGTAAAAAAATGCATTATTGTGGCCCTCTCCTTAGAGGACCACTATTCCAAGTCTTTTCCTCCTATCATGCCTTTAGGTTAGAACAAAATGTTGTTTTATTATCATTACAATCGGATGCTTAGTGATGCCCAGATCTATCATTCAATTCCCAGCCTCTATAGAAAATAATATATCCCCCTATCTCCATAAAATAGTCCAAATATGTACTAGAAATTCATTTTTGAGTCATGTAATTGAAAAATATGTGATTGGAGTAATGTGATATCACCTGATATTTTTTCAATTCCTTGATAGATGTTTTATTTATCCCTAAATACATTCATTTCAGAGCCCACACATCATGGTGTTCTGATAATATAACCTTCATGAACCTCCTATATCCTCAAATATTAAGAGTGTTGAAATCTGATAGATATAGTTTTCACTAGGAATAAAATCAATCAAACATGCATTTTCATAACAGGAATCCGAATATGGAAGGTTGGTCAAATGTATTTTAATCCCCATGAGAAAATTAACTTATCTTTATATGCCTTGAAAACATTACATTTTAGGTCACTTTTCGAACATGGACTATGATCACTCATAGAATCCATGTCCCATGTCATCTCATTGGGTCCAAAACTCCCAAAACATTAACTAAAAATTTCCATTCTCATCTTTGGAAGGTGTTGGAGAACTATTTTTCTATAAGTCCTACATGGGTCATTGTCCCCATAACTTATGATCAAAGATGTTTGACCTAAAAATAAACCTCATTGGTCCAAAATGTTAGAATATAAATTACCAATCAATATAAAACACTTTACAGAATGACCCTAGAAAATGAGAACCCTGTATAAGGGTCGTGTTTCATCTCACTATAAATGAACTTCTCATTATTTAGAAATTTGAGAAATTGATGTAAGAAAGATACAGAACTTATTAGGTTGAAAACCCATAAAATCTAGCCTAGGAAAAAGTTAAGTCATAATATTTTATTAATCTTTTTATCTAACAAAAAAAAATTAGGGTGATGGAATAAAAGACCCAATGTCTGTAGGGCTTATCATGTGGACCTAGAAGCATCTAGATTATGATTGTAGGGTCCTAAGACCTCAAAAACACTATGATAAGCTTTATATTTCGGTAATTTTAATTATAACACATTGATACAAGGACGTTCAATTAAATTATCTGGATTTAGTTTTATGTTATAATTTTAGGGAAAAAATATGGGAAATTACATCGATGTTTGAGGAAAAAATTCACTTCATTCATGTTAGAAAAAGTTATAGGATCATCAACTAATTACTGTATCTTTTTCAAAATTTACAGAAAACTGTTTAAATAACATTTGAATAATTGAAGGGCTAATCAAGCCATATAAATATCCTATAAAATATTGGATAGCTAGGTAGTATCATCCTTTTTAGAAAGGTGGAGGTCCTATTCCCCAGTCGAAATGAAGGTATTTCCCTTAACCCACACATCTTCGAATGAATAGTGAAGTTGTACAGGCTCCCCCTATGGCGGAATTAATCTATTATTGGAGATGTAATATTGTATGGTATTTGTCATCGACCTATTAAATTAACTTCTCCAAATTCATGGTACGATTGAGGACTTACATTGAAAATGTGGCTCACATATAATTGCGGTTTTTGAGTATTCTTTATTAGATAAGGAGTTGTTGTGACTCGTTCTTTTTCTCCCACTTGAAAATGATCTCTTTCAGAGAAACGTGAACCATGATGTAATAAAATCCACCATAAAATAACATGATGAACATGATCTAGATCCTATAGATATGAAAAAGGTAGATCTATCATAAGATTCCTCAATACTAATTTCTTGATGTCCTGCAATATGAAACCATGACATACCCAAAGAGCATCATGAGCCCCTTGGATTTATATGGAGCTAGTATCAAGAGGATATGTGAAATGAATAATTAATTCACATATGGATGTTACTATCATTATCCTTCATAGAGTAGCATCACCCTCAACTTTCACCTTCATTTGAGTTATAAAAGAGGATACCCCTTTAGGTTTGGCCATTGTCACTGATGGAACAAGAAGTTGGATGAAACTAGTCATCAAAATTAGAAGAAATTAAAGAGAAAGGAAAAAAGGGGATCAAAGTGGTTGATGAAAACCACTACTTGATAGATCCGTTACATGGGTGGATTCCTCCTTTGAAACCATATCCTCCCAGGTTTGATTTAGTATCAAATGATGGTGATCATCTTTCTGAGTCAAATCAGGAACCTCAATTTATGGCTTCGGAAAATATCATACTTAGGAACATCCATGAGGTAGTTCTCCTTCCACAATGGAAGAGAGAATAACCCCAAATACATTGCCATGAATGACATAATTAATGTTTAGAAATATTCACAAGTCAAGAACACTGATTTATTTCATTTTATATAATGATGTCGTCTGTGTGAGAAAAAAATAAAGCTGAAAATTATTATCATCCAATTGGCTATTAAAGTCCTCAACATCCTCCATGGATTCAAGAATATCAATATCATGGTAAATTCATTCCATTATTTCTTTATATAATGATCCATGTCTGTCATAATACTCACTATTAGAGGTATTTGAGACACTTGGATCATGACCCAAACTGGATCCACCTTCCATATCGCCCACTATCTTTTCAGTGGGCACAAAATATTCTAGCCTTGAGAAATGAGTATCAGTAGTATAACCATTATAATAATATCGAAGATCATTATCAAGCCCTTCTAGGATGGGTAAAGGGATAATGATGGTTGTTTTAGGGTCCTCCAGCACATGAGGCATAATTAAAATATCATAAGGATGAAATTTTAGTGATTTATACATAATACCTTAAAATGTATATTTTATATTACCCAGATTATTATCTCCCTTTCTAGTGATAAGATAATAAGTTACCTCATCCCTTGACATTTCTCCTTATAGGGGGAATAAATTTCCATCAAGGTTCTGCACCTCATCGGCAGTACCCTCCTCAATTCATGGATGTTCATCTCTAAGTTCCTTGCAATAAGAGAGTGAAGTGGATTATGTATCCCAAAATAAATATTATAATCATATTATGGAGAAATTACAAAAAAAATGAAGTTGTTCAAACTAACCATGATGAATGATGTTCTTGGATAATGTTTTCACTCCCCAATGGTTATTCAATTATTAATAAGGGATGATAACACTCGTTTTTTAGAATATGGTTTATAGTTCAAGACTTCAAGGACCTTTTCCCACCATTTCCTCCTACTTGAGCATTTTTATCAGGGATAATTCGTTCAATGTGAAAGTGGAATCATCTTCCTCAAAATGGGTACCGGTTGGAGAATATCATAGTGACTCCAATTTTTGTGCCACTTCTTCCTCCCTCTAAAAATCAGATTTACGTATATCTTATGATTCAACACCTCAAAAGTAGTGGGGGTGGGGGGAGGGAGGTATGGAATGACAAGGGAAGGAGAGAAACACACATCATCAGTGCCCATGAATTCATCTTATTCATGGTGGATTTATCTACTACCTCTACAACAACACCTATGGTCCATCATTTTCATCACTTACATTATAGTAGGAATCTGGTTTTCAATGGAATATTTAATAATCTTCAACTACTAGAAATAATTACCCACCTTAGAAGTATTTTTATCCACATGTAGGTTTTAAGGTTCCTAGATATATCCATGTTGCGGGATACACATATTATGTTAATGAAATATCCATAAATCTTTTACATCAACACGATTGTATTTATACAACATGTCTTACTACAGTGTCACATAGTCTCTGTTAATCTTGAAATAGTATGAAAAAAACCCACATACTTAAATTTCATAGACAATAAGGCATCTCAGATGAAGAGTTAGGATTGGAAGCAGAAGCATGTGTATCCTCCTGATAGTGATGAATAGATATCTTAGGATTGATAGAAGCAGTCTATGCAACTATAGCCTACTACATATCCCACATAAAAGATCATTTGGAACGTTTCATAACACCACTATCATCATCCTTTTGGTAATCCTTACTACCAAACATTCTCCATCCATTAGTTGTCACTTTTTCGACTCAGGGGGAACTTTTTATTAACAATCCTTAAGGGTACAGCAATATCCATGTATCAGTATAACCATAATTCAACCCAATGGATTAAAACAATAGAGGCATCTTGACTATTTCATATGATTCTTCCAGATCCTTAAGAATCCAAATCTATCCAGAAACCATTGGGTGTTTGTCTAATTGGACGCAAAAAGAGGGGATATAGTTGGTTCTTGTAGATACATAAATCATCACTAAAATATGTATGGATTTTAAGATTCACATATAACCTCACCATCAATCTCAGTTTCCAACATGATATACTCAAAGGATATCATGTATAGAGTCATATCATCATTATATATTCCATTTTCGATGATTTTTTTGTGGGTGATCCCCATATGGGAAAAATATAAATTCTATTAGTAGATTCATATTCAAAAAACATCACAGTACTTAAAAGGTAGGCATTATATTTCATAAGAAACCTGAAAGTAATGGTAATAATTATCCTCCCATAACCATAACCTTAGTCACCACAACATAAGAATTAAATTTCATGGCAATCCACCACCACAAAACATGATATGTCCCTAAAATCCAGTATAGGACATCCTTTATGTACACATGATATACATATCCGTGTATAGTTACCAATATTGGGGATTAAAACCACATATTATAATCCTATGGTAACTTGGATTCTATAAATAATTCATCTAACCTCATTATTTTTTTAGAATCATATATTATAAACATGTATACACACAACCACATAGCCAAAAACCCAATGATTTGAGTTCTGGAAGGAATTTATGACTTAACTACATTACCCAACTAATCATATTAGCCTTGTTATGGTGTAGTTTAAAATATACCAGAGATAACCCAATTTTATAATGATGGAATTCTTGTTGGGTGATGGAATTTTGGACCTCATCCCTTTGGATCCATATTTACCATCATTAATGCCTTAGAATAGACATCACCCCTTAGACAAGGGTCCCCCTTCTTGAAATACCTATATATTTTTATCATATTATAATACAAATTGGGTGTTCTTTAGACATCATCCCACATATATATTGGTGGGATGAACTCTTCATACACCTCTCCAAGAGTGTCTGGTCCCATGATCATTTATAAATCCCATAAATTGATACCAACATATCTATGTTTTTGATGTAATGTCTTCTTCTAAAGGCTATTTCAACTTAATATCTCTTGAATGATATCTAGAATATTGTACACATATGTATGAAAACCCTTATGGCCTCATAGATACTAACATCTTTGAGTTAAAAAACATATTTAGAAAAGGTATCACACACCAATTACACTCTCATCCACTCTGGTATGATAACTTCTATAGAGAGAATGTCCCAATCTTCCTTCCAACCTTTTGACTGCTCTATATTGTAAGAATTAGAAATTGATGAATAATCATTTGAATTTTAATAAATAGTGAGAGGATTAAAATTCATATCATAGATATTATGATCCATGAAATATGTGGAATGTATTATTCCATCATTAATGAATTCTACCCTAGATGAGATGTGGGGAGTGGAAACATTCATGTACTTCTAGAACCAAGAAAGTGGCCAATAATTAATTCTCTTTAGATTTAGTGAATTATTCTAAATTACATGAAAATAAAGATTTAAATTTTCTCTATCTAGATATTCATGATTATTTAAATGTATATGATTTTATAAATCCATAAGGGTGGAGTCGCATACTTCATAATAATCAATCCCAATCAGGTATAACATCTCTTTGATGTGTGCATTGAATTGTTCATTATAGACTTGAACTATTTGATGAGGAATTAGAAATATGAAAAAGTGGCATGAAATTTTATCTCAGTGTAGATTTCTAATATTAAAACATTTAATTTTATCATTTAGAAGACTGTGATTGGGACGAAATCCAACAAAACGTGGAGATCACCTCATATAGGTTTCTCATTGAGGTCACATTGCATAAATGCCTCACTAATATCACCTCACTAAAGTAACCTCACGTAGGATCCTCACTAAGAACATCTCACACAACCTCCCCACCAGGGTCACCACTCTGAAGAAATTATATTAAATATATTATTAGTTGGAATTATGGAAGATCTATACAAATGATTATCATGATGAGACTAGTTGAAAGGGAAATTGCGCAAATGAGAGGAAGGATTGCTGGGAAGGTGATTATATTTATAGATGTGAAGAACACCTGTGTGAAACACCTATGTAGAACACCTAAATGAACTAACCTATGTGATAACCTATGTGACCACCGTACTTATCCCATCAGTTCATTTATCATTCTTTTGATACAGAAGCCATATATTTTTTCTAAGAATGATCATACATGTTTATGAACATGTGACTGGATATTAATGAAGGTTCCTTCAACATCTATATTCCTCTATAACTCAAGATTACATAATTCCCTCTAGATTCGATCAAATATTTTTGTGGGAGAATTTTTTGACTGCCTTTTTTTTTGTGTGAGGATGATAAGATTCAAAGGAAAATACCCCACATATTAGAGAAGTGAAAGTCCTCAAAGATTACATTAATTTTCCCAAGTGATCCCACACAAGTCCTAACCTACATCATCATGAATGTCAGACCGTTTCACCCAGAGTTTTCATGTAGGTCCAAACATACATGTATAGAATCATCATTCCAGTCTAGGCATGCATTCATTTAGACTTACATAGGTCAAAACAAGTGCACCTAGAGACTCATAGCATTCTAAACAATCATGGAAAAAACATCACACTCATGACACCGATTTGAGAGACCTGTGTGAGTGACCTACGAAAACCAACTCCATCACCTAGGGCCTCCATTTTTACTATAAATAGAAACATTGGGCTATCTCTATGACATGAATAGAATCCTATGAAAACCGTTGGAAGCTCTGCTCTTCCTAGTCCTCCACCCATGTCCTCAATTCCATCTAGGTATCTCCCTATGATTCACAAGGAGACAAGATTTAATGGGACTAGAATGGTTATAACTCTTATATGGTCAAAACCCCCAAATTCCTACATAAATATCCTCTTACAAAAAGTCTAAAAGTACTAATAGGAATCCCTTCCAAAATCCCATGAATTGAATGAGGCCCTTCTAGGAGCACTTGAGGAGTCCCTTGGAGTCCCTATCAAAGGATCACACATGTTTGTCCAACTGAGTTATTCTTCATCCAAATTCTACCAAGAAGTACCTCAGTTAGTAACCCCTTAACTCTTCTAGCCATCACCTGGGTCAAGCTGAAGCCAAATATCCCACGTATCACATGCACAAAGAACACTCTAACTCACGTAGGTATCACCTAGGTAAAGCACCTTTGGGGCCCCTTTTCACACCTATAATGATGGGGAAACACTATATCTCTGCCCCTCATTTGAGGGGGGGGGGACATGCCTATACCTTCTCCAAAACTTCTGTATATACTTGATTTGAACATTGGTCACACTATAATTCCCTCACGAACGTAGAGTCCAGTGGTAAATGGGGCGCCAATGTGTACCTAACAATTACGTAGGGTCTTAGAAATTCTCCAAATAATACATTCATATTGTAAAGAGAATACAGACTTTTGGGATGGTGGAAGATGAATTTGTGGATTGGGTAATAATATATATATCTTGTATCCCACTATCCTTCTCTCGTACAGTTGTAAAATGGGAGGAGAGCGGTATCATATAAAATACAACCTTCATGGATTAATCCCCTTTCCTTTCCTAGGGACATCTATATGCCTTGCATAACCTTACCCTTATCCACCAACAAATGAAGTATATTATGAAAAATTTTAGATATTCCACTTCATATTCTTTCTCAAAACAAAAATGAATCATGTTGTCTCTGTGGTTAGGGTATATTATTTCATCGACATGATCAAGTATTTATAACAAGCCCCATATTTAATATAATCCCTGACCATGAAATCACGACCTCATATGTCTATATTCATTATAAGAAAAACCATCAATGTGATACATTCCAAATGATGAAACCTTGGGAAAATGCTTCAGTATAATCCCAAACCAAATTATCATCACCTCAAATGGATACATTACCTATGAGGAAAACCATAATAGGGTTGTATACCATATCAAGAAACCTTGGGCATTATATTCAGTATAAGCCACAACCATGTTATCACTATAACATCATGTTATATTTTTTAGGTACTATTTGAATCTATTTATAATCAATATTGGGATGGGATTATTTAAGGGGTGTTTTGGGAAAGAACCTTGTATATTTTTGATTGATATGGGGTTGTGCACGATTGGATCACAGTTTGCAGAAACCGTGCACCAACTATGTGAAAACCATGAAAACACATTCATTGATCATTAATGTGGGTGAAAATTTTAAAAACTAGTCACCTACCTAGTAGAAACGATATACCCCGTTATAGGGATACATGGTTAGGGTTCACAGGTTTGTAAACTCTGGTTCCCCCTTTAAGAAACCATGGACACATATTTCTTTTATTCCACAATGTGAATTAAAATTTTCCAAACCCCTAGTGAGAACCGCCATGACACTAACATAGGGTTAGATGATTTCCAAGGTATTAAGATCTCATTTGGTTCAATCTTGTCTCTTATAACCCCTTTCCATGGAGGATCAAAGCAATATGGTCACCATTTTATTCATTCCTGGTAAAGAGTCTTCTCTCATTCCTGCTATCCCTCTCTTGTCCTCTAACCTACTTAGGGTTCTATATATCTCCATGTAATTATAGGATGTAATAACTATTATTTTAGATCTTGAATATAACTTTTATTCACATATCTCAATTACTGATGTACTTCATTGAAGTTTCCCATCACGAGTGTTGTGAGACAGGATATCTTCATTTCGGTAAATGGTTCAAATTAAGATTGTTCAATTTATTTAACCATAAATTTCTTGATTTAAAATAAATTTATTTAAAATATATTATGAAAACCCAAATTAACATCAAATTAGTATTTGAATTTTTTTATCATGATATATGGGTAAAAAACTAAATTCCCCCAAAATGGGGTGTGATTATAGAATCTGATTGAAATTATTAAATTAAAATCCTGAAATAAATTATTAAATTTAATTGTGGAATTAAATTATGAAATTATTGTCAAATTTTTAATTGAGAAAAATGTATTAAATAGTTTCAATAATATCCTTGGTTGGTCTTATCCTAGAAAATGCATGAATTGATTATTTTTTTAAATGGAAATTGGAATATTTAAATGTGGAATGGTTTAATTGTATTTTTAATAGTTTTGAGATAAATTTCCCATTACTGATTTTATTGAGCACAAGAATGTCTAGGTAGTTAGTGAGATATTTTGGACAACACAGTATTGTATCTTTATAACTCTAACAAAATGTAGTGTAACATATCACATCCCAAATGAGATAGTGATGAGTTATCATTCACCTGTATCTAAGAGATGTGTATACACATATTTCTATGATCGCCTATGTTAGATTTTGAGGATCCCATAACAGGTAAGAATTGTACCTCTTGAAAGATGAACAAGTTATTTTTTCACTATTTTTTATATATTTCATTGTTTGTAAACTATTTTACACATTTTTTGTTGAATTTATATAAATTGTTTTATATAAAATGAATATGAAGACATTTTTTAGAAATATATCAATAAATGGAAATGTAATTCATGATTTTTTTGTAAATATTGTATTCTAATACCATGACTTTTTATTTAAAATTGAATGTTTAATTTTGTTAATTAACATGGAAAGATAATATGTAATCCATGGAGAGACCCTATTTGGATATTACCTCACACCCTATCTATGCCTTCGGGTGTTTTCATATTTCATCTTGTCGGGCTCAAGCAAGGGAAATGTGCCAATTGGAGGGGGTGGTTGTTGATCTCTATTCCTGGAGTGTTGTGTCCATTGGGACTTAGGTATTTTATCTTTCATTTTTTGTTACATTTGGGTTTTAATATGGGTTTATATACCTATTTTACATCCCATAATATTCACCATGTGGAGTTTTATTTTGAGAATATTGATTTGAATCTATTTCTTCCACTGTTTATGTAGAAAAAATATTTTCACCATTATCTTGTATGTTGTCCGGTACTATTTTCAAATCCATGGGGATTGGGAATTCCCTTAGGGACATGTTAGGGCCAACTCAGGTTTCAAGGTACCAAGGCATCTAGACTAGTTCCTGAAAAATGGCTTCAAAGTAGCTGGTTAATCATCATTCAATTATACCATTATACTATTTGAGATCATTTTGGGTCTTAAGAGGTTGTTAGGTGTGATTAACTAACTATCTATCACCATAATGATCCTTAATTCACCAAGGGTGGTTTTAAAAATATATCATGATAAATATTTCCATTATTTTCCCTAATTTTTAGTTTTATGGATTAAAATCCAAATATTGTTTATACATATGATGGTATTAATATCCTTTAGTGTGCTTGTTTGAGTGTCGATATGTGTAACATTATGCCACCCTCAATGTTGTATGCAGATCTAGGATGATGTTCCTAAGGAACTATAGAACAAAAACACTCCCATGTACCTGAATATGGTTTAGGTTATTTTGCATGCTGCTGTAGCAGTTCTCATTGAGTCCCCAGTTGGTGAAACTCAGAGGGATGATTTTAGTATTCAAGCATAGTAATTACTTCTCTAAAATCCAATGGAATTCTAGATCTCATATAAAATTTAATAGGAGAAGGATTGTTTGAGAAGGGTTCAACTTGTATTTGAATTCCTGGAAATGCATGATTATATAAATGTAAAATGTTCCACCTTAACACTAAGGAAACTATCCAGATATGGTGGGACACCAGAGTAATGAAAAATAGGCATGAAGGATTAAGGTTTATGAAATTTATAGATATTTTTAAAGAAAAGGTCATTTTATAGTTGATGTAATTGTATAAGGCTATATATTTTATCATGTTTGAGTAGGAAGACATGACCATGATAGAATAAGAATAACATTTTCTGATATTTTTGAGGTTTCAATTGATATTGTTTCAAATGAGACGATAAATAATTGAAGGGTCCAACGGGACATAGATAGAATATTAATTCAAATGATTTCATGTTGAATCTTTAATCTAATATTGATGTCCTGGATAGAGTGATGATGGTTGATATGGGCCTAGTTGGCATGTCAGGGTTGACCGGAGTACCTTTTTCTTTGTGTGGTTGTTCTATGAGATCCCTTAAATGAAATAACAAGAAAAGTGATTATCTGGGTGGTTCATGATTGCATGGTTTTTCTACACATCCATTATTTTCTGGAAGAGTTCATTTTATTTTATTCATTTGTGGCTAGATGGGGTAGTATTAACAGGTTCTCACTGAGGCAACCAATGTTTGTGGTTCATACAGATTCTCGTGTCACTTCTAGAAGATCTATAATGTATATTCTTATCCTTGAAGTTCCATAAGATCATCAATGCTAAAATTTATTATTCTGAAGTCAGATGATTTATGGACTAAGGGATTTCAACCATAGGATTCCAAAATTAAGCTTATACAGATAGTGGAAGAGTCTCTTGAGAAAGCATACATGGGTTTAGTGACTGTGAGAGGTATCATAACTATAACTTCATCATTAGTGATTGTTTTTATAATGGTTCATCTCATTTGTTCATTACAACTCATATTGTAAATTTGTTTAATATTCCTCCATAGATGTTATCTTATGTGATGGATATTACTACACCCCTCAGTATAAAGACAGAGAAGATTCATCTTCTTTCTAACTAAATTCTCCAACTATCTGATATTGATCGTTCTTGGGATTATATGGTTGTTGAAATAAATCCTTTTGATGACATATTTAGGATATAATTGATTATTTATAACAAATCCTGAATTTTCTATTGTCATTGTAGAGCCTCCATTACTATTATTGATGGGATGTGATGCATCTTTGTAGGAGAATAAGACCCAATGAAGAGTTTATAAAGAACTTATTATCTAGAGTTAGATAATTTCATTCTATTTTTTTCTTTTGACCTGGAGCGAGAATCAATGAGTGATGATCTCCCCCAAGTTATCTTTGAGTATCCCAATGTTCTTCCTTCTGAATTCTTTAGTCTTCCACCGATAAGGGAAGTAATGTTTTTTTTGATTTTGTGCTAGGTACCCAGCTAATATATATTCCTTATTACAATATGGCCCGATTAGAAATGAAATAGTTGAAGACCCCGTTGGATGGTCTTTTAGTTAATGTTTTGATACACCTAGGTGTGTTACCCTGGGATGTGTTGGTTCTATTTTCCAAAAAAGATGATGGGTCACTTTTAATTGGTGTAGATTATGGAAAATTAAATTGAGTTATGGGTAAGAACATGTATGAGTTTCTATAGATTGATAAACTATTTGTCCAGTTTGGAGGGTAAAAGTGGTTCTAGAAGATTGATATTCAATATGATTATCACAAGTTGAGAATAAAATAATCTCACATTCATAATACTACCTTGTGGATCAGGTATTACCATTATGAGTACCTTTTCATGCCCTTTGGTCTATCCAAAGCTCATACAGTCTTTATGGCTTTGATGAACCTAATTTTCAATGTTTATATTTTTTTTGTTTAAGGTGGTCTTTTTGGACGACATCCTGGTTTAATCCAAATAATAGGATCATGTGGATCACGTAAGAGCATTTCATGAATTGATGAGGAATCACTAAATTTATTCCAATATATTAAAATGTGATTTCCAGATTCTTGAATAGAATTTATTGGGACACGTGGTTTCAGAACATGGTATCTTAGTTGATCATGATATGGTGAACACGGCTAGGAATTTGGAAAACCCACATTATATTTTCGATATTTAGTTCTAATTGGTTTTAGATAGTGATTATTACGGATTTTTAAAGGAATTATCAAATCTGAATTTTTTGATGACTGTTCTTACTAGGAAGGGAGTTTAATTTTGTTTGGATTATAAATGTCGGAGTTATTTTTTGAGATGAAATGTCTATTGACAACTACATCAGTCTTGAAGATTCCAAATTTCGGGAAAGGTTATGTGGTATTCTGTGACGTGTCATGTTTAGGTTTGGGTTTTGTTCTTATATAGGGTGATAATTTCATTTCCTATGGATCATAGAAGTATAGTCCACACAAGAATAATTATCTAAACTATGAACTCAAACGTGATGCATCGATGAATGGACTTAAGAGTTGGTGGAATTACATTTTTAGAAAAAGGTTTACCATGTATATTGACCATAATATCTTGAGTTATGTCATCTCTCAAAAATATTTGAATATACATTATAGGATTTGAGTGAAATTCCAAGAATCGTTTGACTATTACCTTACTTATACCCAAATAAAAGGGAATATAATCATAGATTCTTTGATCGTGAAACATAAAAACTAGGCCATGAACGAATCATCATAAGAGTGGAACTATTTTTCTCTATTTTAACAGTTTAATATTAGAGACTGGGAAACAAGGACCAAGGTTACCTTAGCTAGTGTTTTGTTGAACACCTATATTCTCAAGATGATACTTTTGGAACAACATCTTGATGATTAATTACACAACATTAGAGACTCTATTTATGGTGGGGATTATGTGAGAGAGTGGTTATTCTCCACAAAGGTTATTTTATTATTTTGGAATCATTTATTTTTCCACTAGGGGTAAAGAAATCCATGATGTCAGATTCACTTAATTCTATGTAGCCAGCACACCTAGAAACTAAAAATATATTCTATGATATTAGAAGGTTATTCCAATTCCCAGGTATGAAATGAGTTATTGATAATTTGGGTTTTCATTGTTATACTTTCCAAATGTTCTAGGATGATCCCCAAAACCCTTTTAGTTTTCATCATCCACTTCGAGTGAAAATATAGATGTGGGATGAGTGCTCTGTGGACTTTATGGTGGGGTTTTGGAATTCAGAGTCAAAGAAGAATATGATATAAGCTGTGATAAATAGGCTATCAAAATGGAATCACATCTTACTAATTAATTATTTATCCATAGTTGAGGTGTTGGGAAATATCAATGTGAATGTGATGCTTCATATTCATGAAGTTCATTATGATATAGTCTCTAATAGAGATCCCAATATTTCTGCCCTTTTATGGAGAAGACTTCAAGAGTCACCAGGATATTAGGTTCATTTGACTATGGCATGCCATCTATAGTCGAATGTACAGATATAGAGATCTATATACATGATTTTGATTAATATTTGTGCCTTAGTTATGGAATTTTCTGGATCATGGGATAGCCAATTGGGGACGATTCTTTTTATTACTAAAATAGTTACTAGTACATGATTAGGATGACCCCTTTTAAGGCCTTATGTTGTTATCCGTTTAAATATCTGTTGTGTTGATTAGAGATTGATGACTAGTACATAGTTTTTTTTGAGCATGGTTCAAGAGATTACAAGAATGATTCATTTGATTCTTCATATAATGATGAGGATAATGAGTTGGAATAAGTTTTATACTGATCTTCATAGTAGAATTTTGTAATTTTTTATTGGTGATTGAGTGTTCATTAATATTTATCCATGGTTGGGACATTGAATGATTCGGAGGAAAGGTAAACTAGATCCTCATTTTGTGGGATCTTTTGTGGTTGTTGAGATAGTGGGGAATGTTGATTTATGTTTATAACATCCATCACAGATGACATCGATACATAATATATTCCATATAACACGTATTTGAAAGTATCTATCAAATCCGTCTCATGTTACGAGATAGAGTGATCTTGATGTTAAACCTAATTTATCAATGACAATGTATCCATTCATGATAGTAGATTCTGAAACCGTAGTAATTATAGGGATGGAATTAGCATAGGATCATGTTCTATGGCACCACAATTCTGACACTAATGAGATGTGGGAGGGAGGGGAATTCACGAGAGAGTAGTTACCTCATCGTTTTGACATGGAATCATATTAATAAGATTTATGGGGATATAATGTTTCTATCCTAGTATAGTTGAAACAACATATTATTTTTAGGTACCCCTCAACCATCTTTTTTAATTGTTATTTGGATGGGTTTCATTTAGGGTTGTTTTTGGAATGATATATAAATTTTTTGAAGGCATTCGGTCTATGGATGATTGGAGTGTGGTTTCCCCAAACCATGCACCATGCTAGTGAAAATCATGAAAAAAATGCAGTGGGGGTTTAAACGGTTGGAATGGTTTTTGAAATATCATCCACCCACCTATTATAAACCATAATCCCTATTAGATGGGTGCACTATTTGACAAATCATGCAGCGCCCTCCAGTAAACCATGCACATGTATTTATTTTATTTTGAAAATTAAATTTAAAATTATAGAACCACCATTTAGATCTATTCTCGACCATAACTCAAGGTTTTATGATTTCCAAGGTACTCGGAGCTCCCAATATCCATTTTTTGATCTTCCAAACCCTTTCTAGGGTGAATCAATGAAAGAATAACATCATTTGAACCTTTCTATTTAAGAGTGATTCTCCCATTACATATCTCAATCTCTCATACCCTCTCCTCCTCAGGTTTTTATATATCTCCATGTTCTTAGAGGATATAATATATATATTTGTATCTTAAATCTTGGTTTTATTCTCAGATCTCCACTTCCGATGTTATTCGTGGGAGTTTCCCATTGCGGACATAGTGAGGCGTGATCCCTTAGATTCGGTAGGTGGATTCATTTACAATTGCCGAATCGATTTAAACCTAATTAAATAGATTTAAATAAATTTGTTGATTTAAATTACATTGATTTCAATTGGATTATGAAAATCCGAATTAACATTAAATTTGTATTTGAATATTATTTGGCATGAAATTTAGGTAAAACACATAATTCCAATGAATTGGGGTGTTTTTTTGCAATTTATAATAAATTGTTAAAATAAATTGTGTAATTAAATTATGAAGTAAAATTGTGGAATTATATTTGGAATTAAATTGTTTGTTTATAATGTGAAATATATTTTTCAAATTCATTTTCAATTTATATTTGAGAAAAGTGGTTTAAATTTTTTATAATAACCTCAGTTATTCTTATCCTCGAAAACGAATGATTGATTAAAAAATAATTTTGGTTTTTAAATGAAAATTAGAGTATTTAGATGGAAAATGGGGTAAATTTATTTTGAATAGTTTCGAGAAAAATTTCCCATTATTTAATTTTGTTTGAGCAGGTAAAATGCTTGGTAGTTAGGGAGTTATTTGGGAAAACACTCTATTGACACTTTCAAACTCGATAAAAACATATTGCAACATATCACATCCTTAATGGGATGGTGATGAGTCCTTGTTGCCCAATGTATTATGGACATTTTTAGAATTATATTCATGATCGCCTAATAGAGTGTTTATAAACACCATATCCTAGAAGAATAGTACCTCATGATAGATGGAAGTGTTGATCTTTTTTTATTATTTTGATATATTCTATTGTATGTAAAATGTTTTACACAAGCCTCATGAATTTATATAAACTATTTTATATTAAAAAAATTAGTAAGAAATTATATAGAAATATTTCCATCAATTGAAATGAAAGAATGATATATTTTAAATATTTTATTTTGCTTCGATGACAATTTTTCTTAAAAAAGTGAACCCATTATTTGGATAATTGAACTGGCATCTTATGATAGAATCATTGGTGAGAACCTACTGATATTTTACCTCACACTATACATGTACCTTCAGTTATTTGAATATTCCCCCCTTTTAGGTTCGAGTAAGGTAATATAACATCATAAAGTTGGACATTATTGATCACTAGGATTTGAGTGATCTATCTATTTGGACATGGGTCGTTTTTCTTTCAATAATTGGTAATTTTAGCTTTACTTTGTTTTTAATTACCAAATTGAATTATGCTACATTTTACACACACATGTTTTATTTCTATTATATTGACTTGTAACTATTTATTTTACTGCTTATGTAGTATAATCATTCCCACATTTATCCTATATAATTCTAGGAGTTTTTCACCAACCCATGTGGATTTGGAACACCTTTTAGGCCATGTTAGTGACAGATCGGGTGTTGGTGTACTTGGGTATCCCAGAAAGTTCATGCTTATCAATACCTAAAAGGGACATATTCCCTTTGAAGAAACCTTTATAGGGACATATTCATGATTATGAAACCTTAGAGTCATTCTTAGGTGTAAGCCCCGTTCATTTCAAACATTGTTTAATTTGATTCTTGTCCAAATATGAAACATAGGAAGCATACCTGATGTTTAAACCCAACACCAAAACTCACCCTAATATTTTTTGTGCCATATTCTCTGGAGGGTTATATTAAAAAGGAAGGTCCATATTCCTTCTAGGTCCCTTGGTATTCTTCTACATAAGTGCCAAAACAACCTTTTCATATCCCATTTTGTATATTATAACATATAAAATGAAATTAGACTACATGGTTTGGACCTTATTTCTTGAACATAAAAGGTATGATGTCTCCATTTAATTTTTACTAAACTATGTGGGTTCGAATTCTTCTCCTCACGATATAATTGAAGCCCCAATCATGTTCCCAATCCCTATACATAAACAATTCGTATATCATTGGATTTCAATAAATTCTAGAGTGCCTAACTGTGTGGCTTAAATCTAGTATGACCAGTCATAAAATGTTACCATGATGGTTCCATCGATGGAGAAACTCGGATACATATAGATGGTCTTATTGATTGAGATCCTCAGATACATACAGATGGTTCTATATCAATGCACACAAAAAATTTATTTTGAATGCATAGGGTGTAATGTTTTCATATTTTTAATTTAATATCACTTCATTGATATGTCTTACAACTATAAGAGGGTCCTAAATTTAGGAAAAATTCTCTCAAATGTGTGTGGTGATCTAGACATCCCATCCTATAGACCAATTTGAGTTATTAAGTGTCATTGTTTATGTTCCCAAATGATCATCAACATTTGGAAATAAGTTCCATAAGCCATCTTGGATGTGAGAGAAATTAGGTGTTTTTGGATCCAGGAACAAACCCCATTTGAAACTAACCCATCATGAATAGGTGAAAAACCCACATGTTACACTATGATGAAATGTTGAAATGTTTATGATACACATTTATTTTATATATTTTTATAATATGATGTATTTTTTATGATTCTATGGCATACATATCTACGAGTTTAATTATTTTATGGGTTTTCCTAGAATTATATACCCCTCAAATGCATTGGGTGAGGATGGATCTCTCATGAGATAATAACGACTGGAATGGGGAGTGAACACAGTTTAGTAAGGGACTATGTCCATTATGATTGTTTATAGGGGAACCATGAATGAGGATATGATGGATTGGGGACATAACCCAATCCAGTATGATAGTATAATAAATGATAATTTCAAAGAAAATGATTTTTGATACTTATGTTTATGCCAAAAATTTATGTTTAATGCCAATGTTATGCCATCATGGTTCATGTTATTTGATACTATTATGATCCATTTCTTTTGAGATTCCATGATATATTCAATGACTCTATATTAAGAACATATATGTGAAGTATATTATTCTTAAATATTAATATCATGTTTTATTACCTTTATGATCATGTCATATTTATGTGAACATTGATACCACCTTGTTTACCATTACCGAGAATGTGAGATCACCCTTTATAATGTTCCATTTCCCCACATCAAGAAGGGAGGTTTTAGGTATGATATGTCTAAGAATGGTGCTTATTATAAAGAAATTTTTGGGTGATTATTTATGTCCCTTTTAATCATGTTTTTTTAATCCAAGTTCCCAAATACAATGGATCTATATGATTATAATGTTTATTAGAATATTATGTTATGCATATTTATTTAAAAAGATGTTCTATTTAAATATGAATAATATGGGCGACTATAACTCAAAATTTAATGATGGAATATAAAAACATCCAAATTATGTCATTATTCTTATTTTATGATGATATTATACACTTCTTTACCGATAATCAACCATTGTGATATAGTATGTTCTTGTTTGGGTATGTTAATTCACCTATATGAGTAATATTACAGACTATATCAGGTATAAATAATAGAACTAAATTGATAATATTATTACAAGTTAATAATAAATTAATGATTTTTTTGGTTATGCAATGATTATATTAAATATTTATGTTATTATTAAAATATCATATCTGATCACTAAAATCACTAAAATAAGCCGACAATGATTCAATTTTAATTCATACATAAACATTAAATATATATTAAATATATTTAATATGACAATAAAAGGTAAAAATTAAGTAAAATAAAAAATAATGAGGTCTTTAAGAAGGTATCTAATAAACATAAATTGATTATTAATGAATTTACGTGCATAAGAAAAATAAATAAATTACAATGTAATGGTTTTTATCTCAAATTTTTATCTTCTTGACATATTGGTATTACACATCTAATTTAATTTATTTGTTTTATATACTACCTATTTGAGATATCATTTTAGGAATTATAATTTAATAATTTAATTTTACATTTAATTAGAATCCCTATATTTCAAGGGGATTTGATTGAAATGTTTCTAAGTAATTATAGTTTTCTTGGTCTCAATTATGATTATTTGAGACATGTTACCGATTAAGCACCATTATTCTATTACATCTTGTTATATTTATTTAATATTATATGACTGTTCTAGGGTGACACAAAAATTTCACATATATATTACATAATATTAGATAAATAATAAAGACATATCACAACAAATAATTCTCAGAACCATATAGTTTAGAGTCTTTGGAGACTAGAAAAATAAATTATCTTATTTCATGAAAGATATTTGAAACATCCCAAAAATTACTTCTCATATAGTAAACTTCTTATACATAGCCTAATTAAATCCTCTCTTCATAAACTATGGAAAGGAAACATAAGAAAGGGTTATCTCAGATGCTCAGTAAGGGTAATCATAATAAATATCATTAAATGATCATAAGAAAAAATATTATAAGATAAGGGTATGAGAAAATTATAATAACATACAATAATAATACCCAATAAGTCAAAGATAATTACTCATAATTCATTACATAAATACTTTTTATAAAAAATACAAAGCTATTATGTGTTTAAAATCACTAATAATTAGTCATGAGCCATGAGATCGTATCATAAGAATAAGAAATATGTTTAGGTAATTAACATAAAGATACAAAATCATTTCCTAGTCAAGGATAAATGTCCCGAAAATCATAGTGGATTCAGTTGACTCCCCATTTTATTATTTTTGTAGTCAAGGTTCACTCTCATGACTATCATAGTGGACATAGTCTCGTTCTAATATAGTTTCACACCCCATTATATTCCTTATTGTCTCACGAGATATCAATATTTATAAAATTTATTAAAGGGATATATAATTCTAGTACCACCCATTACATAATTAAAACACAACATATGTTGGAAAAAAGATCATAAAATATGTAATGTAAACATGTATTCATCATAGCATAACCCAAGGAAAATAAATAGGTTTCATTAAGGTTTTACAGAAAATAATTAACATAGGATAATGAAATAGGCTTTATAGATTCATCATTAAATAGTAATCATCAGAATACTTATAGAGAATTATTTGGACAGTATTGTAATATAATAGCAATAGTGAATCATAAAAATCCTTATTAGATGTTGAAAAAAATAGAAAATAACATAAAATGATTAATCAAACTTTAATTTCAAAACATAAGAAAATATCCTTTTATTATTAAAAGATTTTGACTAATAATTATTATAATATTTAGTAAATATTTTTCATTAAATATAACTAGGGAATATGGTAAATAATTTCTCAATGAAAAGAAAATTCACAATTTTGGAAAAGTTAGTTCGCATCATATATGATAAAATAAATCATTCACATCAATAATTTTTAAAAATTAAAATATGACTTGTTAGTTAAAAAATGGTTCTCTAAAGATTAATTTTTTATACCTATTTAACTAAATTCAAATATAGACAAATTGAAAATTTTAAAACCATTCATTTATTTGTAATAACACTATATAAAATAATTTAGAAGAGTATAAACAAGGAAGAAAAATTTCACCAACAAAGCCGAAATAAGGTTGAATTTTCATTAAAATTGATTTATCAATCATTTTTGGTACCAAAGAGTGGAAAAGAGTAATAGAAAATAAAAACTATAGAAATAACTACAGGATAAAAATATATATGAATACTAGTATATAAGAACCGTATAACTTAATAAGATGAAATTTCACATAGAAAATCCTTAAAAGAAAATTATATTGTTATATAAACCCCTTACCAAAAGTTATATCTTGTTTCATAAGTTTTTATTAATACATTATTCATTAAATAAATCATCGTGGTGAAATCTTGTCCATTTTCCAAGAATGTTTCAGTTCGATGGTTCCCTTTACCAAATCTTATTAATAGTTTCATCCTATATAGAATATTAATTTTTATATAAATATCATATTTATTCATCATTTTAACTATTATAATAATACATATAAATCAACGGTAAAAAATTTAACACATCACTACATAGAGGTGGTCATCCACACATACACTCTAGCAATGTTAACAATTAGCAATGAAAGGGATGGTATGATGGTATATAATAAATTTTAATTAAAGAATAATAATTGGGTAATAAAAATCAATTATAATCATTTAATACATCATAATGATCAACCATGAATGATGGATATGGAAGATTAATCTTATCATTACAAAGAGGTGGTTGTCCACACAAACACATGAGAAACACATTCATTTCCCATTTGATTTAAAGGAGGTGGGAAATGAATCATCCATAATAATAATAAAAATTATGTATATTTATGATAGGAAATTCATTATTTTAAAATAGATACAATATATTTATAGGGTGAAAAAGAAGTAATAAAATTGAAAGTACTCAACTAAGAATTATACCTCTTCATTGAGAAACCTCTTTTTGTTTATATCATATACCATGAAAGGATGAAATTATGATCAAATAAAGACATATAAGATGTGTTTAGGGATTATAATAATTTTTTCCTATTGGAATATTCAATGATATAATTCTCATGAAGTGTGATCAATAGAGGATATGTGGTATCCTTTTATAAAGAAGGGAAATAACACTCTTAGAATCTATCAAATGATTAATATATCTTATTTAATTAATATGATCAAGTAGATTAAAATTTCAAAATATTATTAAATAGTAAGTACAAGGTAGAAATAACATCATCCATTAAATTTAGATCAAGTGTTTTGTAATTTTTAAACCTTATCTCCTATATAATTCTCCATGGTAAGATCGTTTTAAACATAACTATTGTAAGAAATTTTTATATTTTAATAATAATTATGAAAAATAATTATGATTTAATTGTAAAATTATATTAATTTTTCTAATTAAAAATATGGATTATTTTTTAAAATATTCAGTTTTTATAAGTGGAATAAACTTATTATAATATAAGTGTACAAAACCCAACAAAACCATTTTTAGTTTAACACATTTTGAAACAAAAAATTTTGTTTACATTAATTATATGAAATGTAAAAACAATTAGAAGAATGCTAAATTATTTTTATTTAATATATTATCTAAAAATTTCATTAAAATAATTCATCAATACATATTAATTGAATTTATTAATATTACAATACACTATGTAATAAAAATATTTTGTATAAAAATATATATTTTTACCATCGAATGATTTTTATATTATTTATTAACAATTAAAAACTAATGTATTAAATTTTGAATATATGTAAGAAAATGTTTTTCATAATTTATCTATTCATATTCATAACATTTAATCAAATTACTAGGAGAAAAATATATAATTATATAATAATATTTTAAATGTAAATTGTAGTTTTGTTTAAACTCGGTGTTGCTTGTAAAAAATCCTATCTATGAAATAAAATTTAGTCAAATAGAAAAATATACTAAAATATTAGGTTGGTACATTAAAGTCATCTTATAATAAATTTTTCCTTGAAATTCCATCTCTTTGATGGAGAAAACTAGGGATACTTATGTTTCATCACATCTTTGGGTTCCCACATAGCATCCTCAAATTTATGGTATGACAATAAAAAATTAACTATGTGAGTGGAATTATTCTATAATAAATTATCTATTTGATCTAGAATATCTATAGGTAGTATCTCATAAGTGATATCATGATATGGTGGTATGACCTATGAGTTCTGTAAATATCATGGTTCATGTATGAACTTCTTCAAGGGAGATACGTGGAACACATCATGAACATGCGATTGATTCAATGGAAGTTCCAATAGATATTGAAGTATAGGGAAATGATTAACAATTTTGAGGTGAATGATATATCTAGGTATTATTTCCATTATATATAAATCTAATAACCTTATTCATTAGAGAAACCCATATGAATAATTTATCAATAACATTAAATTCTAGATCACACGGAAAATTGTTAGCATAAATTTAATATCAACTCTACACTATCCTGAAATATTGCTAAATATATCTAAACATTCCTATAATTTACTAATCTATTTTAGGCATAATATATTTCATTCTCCAAATTCATCCCAAGATTTTTTTGTTATGAAATTCTTACCATATATAGGTTTAAAATTTTCCATCTTAATTATTGAGTGAAAACTATTATTGTAAGAAAATTATAACCGAAGAAATTACTGATCCCAACCACTATTAAAATACATTTAATATGATTCCAAAATATATTTATGTGTATTTATTTTCCTATCATAATAAAAATAAGTCTATGGATGATTTGAGATACAAACATTAAATCTTTATCAAGATCATACTAGAAACTTCTATTGAACATTGAGGTAAACCTCATATCCCGATCAGAGACAATTGAGAGTGTTACTTTGTGAAATCTAACCACTTATTAATGTTTATTAAAGAAATATCATTCAGAGAGAAATATTTTTTAATATAATTTAAGTGTACTTACTTTTTAAGGTGATCAATTAAAATTGAAAAATCAGTATCCCCTTCTACTGTTTTGGGGTGTATTGCAATGGAATTCATGTTAATGTTTTCCCATTTCCATTAGGGTATGGGTAATGTTTATAACATTCCCTAATAATTATTTTTCTACTAATTAAAATTAGAACATATTAATAATTGAAATATATTCTATACAATATCCCTTATCATTTCATCCCAACATAAATACTCTTTTGATTCCCTACACATACTCTTATATGTGGGATAAATAGAGAATGATGAACAAATGAAATCTTCCAAAAAATACTTTTTCAAGTATAGTATTAAATGTAAACATACTCAATTATTTAAAATTATGATTATATCATAATATTGGATAATCTTAGGACCATTTCTCACTTTCATCGGTAATTACACATCTATATTTCATGCATCTATAATTCTCACAGTAATGGATGGTTGAAAATTCATCTATGAATTTTATAATATATACCATTTTATCCTCATTTCAAGAGACATAGTATATAATTATATAAATATTATATCACAATAAATCCCCATCATTGAAAAATTATAATGGTATTTCTGACTTCGAGGATCATCCACATTGTCCACCTTCGTAGGGTGGTAGTGTATTGAGAAGTCATAATCATTAATCCACTCTAACCATATCCTACAACGAATACACCTCTATTTAGGCATGAGTACATAATTAATTATTTTATTATCTGTGTATATATCAAATCATTCACTATGATGATGATATATCTATAATATATTTTATAAATTCATTACTTCCAACACCAAATCACGAGTTGTGAAATTTTGATTTTGAATTTTAAATTGGAATGTTTGATAAACTAATACAATTTAATTATACAATAAGAAGAATATAAACACCTTATTTAATGAATAGATAAATATTATAATCCCTTCATAACAGTATGGTTTTGAATGTAAATGCATGCTAGAAATCCTTTTTTAGCTACTTACAATCATTTACCCACTCATATAAATACATGAACTTGTATTCCTTCTAATTTAAAATTATAATTAGATTATATGTCCATGGTAAATATCCCTTAAAGTATAGGTAAAGTCCTTCCAACCTAATAAAATAATAGTTATCTGTTATAGTGGTTAGACTAAGCCATTATTCAATAACATTCATCATCGATGTATCCACCAATATACCCTTACTTGATGTTACATGACCCAAGAACAAATCTTTATTTATAAAAAATTAACACTTGGTGAATTTATCATACAAATTATCCTTCCTCTAGGTTTTCATCATAATACATAAATGATCCTCACTCTGTTACATGCACACTGAATATATTAGACTATCATTTAAGAACACTACAAAAAACTAATCAAGATAATCTCTAAAGAATATATTCATTAGATCTATGAAGATTATGGAGGCATTGGTAAGACTAAATGGGATCACTATAAATTCATAATTACCTTACCTCATAAAAAAGGATACATTTAATATATAAACGTTCTTGAACCTCAATTGGTGATATCTAAATTTATTGTAAATCATATAAAGGCATTAATATAAAACTATTTTTTCAAACATGTCATCAAAAAAGGGTAGAGGATACTAGTTCCTGATTGTGATCTTGTTATGTTCATGACAATCAATGAAAATATATAATTAACCATAATTATTCTAAAAAATTATAGGTGAACCCAATGACGATTCACTAAAGTGTATGAATCCATTATAATGATTATTATATATTTTATTCTTTAATTTATGTAAGTCAATAGAGGAAATTACATATTGATACTTTTAAATATGTGTATCACTAGGTATGAATTTTATTGAAAACTCAAATTCACAATTAATGGGAAGACTAGGAATTCATTTAGTAAATACATTATAATAACCTTGAAAATGGGGATATCTTTGATTTTGAGATTATATCCATCCATTTGAGATAAGTATCCCTCATGAATACGTTCTAAAACCCATATAACTAAAGTAATTATTTTGGAAGGTCATATTTATCCTCACACTGAATGATAATCATATGTTGATTCAAAATGTAAAACGTGACTTCCCTTTACCAACAATTGATATGGGATCTATATAAAGGGAGATAATACATGCTCATAATCAAATAAAATTCAACTAGAGGTAGAATCAAAATATTTTCAATATGTAAATTCCAATAAAATATATTCGAGAGGAGCTATAAATATGATGTCTAATAATCATAGCATTAGAAGCTTATATTGTTCTCTAAATATCTTATCATTGATGTGGTGATGTGAAAACATTAAAAAAGTATTTGGATACAATATGGTGGGTAGATCTAGAGTCAAATAATATTTTTGTATAACTATGAGATTAAGAGGTTCTTGAAACTGATTTTCATCATTAATCCTCATATTCCTGAAATGATTGGCATAATTTTCATACTTTTTCCATTTATAGTATTAGAGAGTGGGGGTAATATTGAATTGTGTTTTTTAAAATTTCCCTTCATTTAATGGTCTTTTCACATCAGTTAAAATTTATTTTTATTTATGGAATTATCTTATATATCTATAATATATACTAGAACCCATATTGATATTTACTCAATTATTCCATCACAATGTATGACAAGAAGAAAAAATTATTTTCTCTAATATATGGGTTTTATTTTTACAATTACCTCAAAAATCTATATTTTTAATTTTTTCCTAAAAACAATTAGAAAACTAACAGTCTTTAATTTTCAATTCTAGTTTGATGGGATATCAAAAGATTTCATTATAGAAATTAAAGTATATAATATCAAAAGAGATTTAGAGGTTTTTTATCATGATATTAATGAATAAATAATCTATTATTTCAGGATCGATGATAAAATAGGAAGCATACCATTACATTATGGTGAAACATTATGCATATATACTAATATATTCTTCATCCGTTAACTTTTGTTCCTGAAATACTTTTCCCATTTTCATGTAAGGCATTTGGGGAAATATATTTTTAAAATACCATTCTAAACATTTCTGTAGTCATGGATTCAATTCCCTTATATTGAATCTTATTATTTATATGATTCCACTATTGATTTTCTTCACATTCCAAATGACATACTTATTGGAAATAAATATTTATATCATTGACTTTGGTTAATTGAAAATATACTTTTAGTGGAATAGATAAATTGATCCAAAATAAGTGGATAAGAGGAATCATTGAAGTAAGTGGAATGTTTTGGTAAAAAGAGATTCAATATTGGGTTATACCTTCCATTGAAAATTTAGAAGATCAATATTATTCTTATTACTAATCATAGATTAAGAGAGTTGGGCGGGAATGAAAATAAGATTTCACATCATAGCTCTCATTTTACATGGTTTCTCAGTAGGATTTTTTTTATTTCCTATCACACTATGTACTAAGACAGTTCCTCTTGGGAATATCCATCGACAAATACAAAACCAATGTGAGTAGATATAATAATAGTGAATAATCATTTAATCAAGGAAAATAATTCATTGGATACTAGAATCATGATACATTATTTTCAATCTATTACACCATAGTTTTAACCTAGGTTATTCATGGTCATCATATATTCCAATACATCATAATGGTTTATAAAATATTTAAATTAACCCAGTAATATCTCTCAGGAATGTCTTGCCAGGTGTGTAGTATTAGGGCCACGGAATGTGTTATAGTAATGATCATGTTAATTCCTAATCGATACCACTGAGCATTTTTACCCCCAATGTATTTTTCCATATCTAATTCCAATTTATAGTATCAAATTTGGGTTATATATATTTTTGACAACCATAAAATCTCTACATTAGTGAACTTTCAGGACTTTATCTTATACATGTACTTATCCGCACGAGTTTCAAAAAAATTCTATAATACAAATATCAAAATATAAATTAAATTTTATTGTTTTATAGTCTATGGTGGTCCAATAATTTCATACTTATATATTAAATTATTTTAGAAGATTATTAAGTTCATCACAAAAAAAAACATGCCCTTGAACAATAAATTTTTGTGATTGTTTAGAGACTAGTCACCCAAATTATTATAATTCATGAAATATCTTCAATATATCCCATAATGATGTTATCACATAGTATAATTCATATACATACCTTACTTAATAACTTTACTCCAAACTTATGGAAAGGAAAAATAAGAATATGTGAGATTATATGGCCAATAAGGGAAACCATAATAGATATAAATCAATAATTACAACTGAGAATAAGATATGATTAAAAGTTTAATAATATGATCAAAAATTACAATAAACATACTCAATCAATAAAAGATATTTCATCATAAATTGTGGAATAAGTCTTTCTTATAATAAATGCCATAATTTATAATTGTGTGGAATCATTAGTAATAAATCTTGATAGATGAGATCATATTATATGCATAAGACACATGTGTGTGGCATACACATAAGAATATAAAATCATTTCTTTAGTCAAGGCCTACTTCCTAAGATATCATAGTGCACTGGGTTCACTCTCTATTACATGATTTCCTTATTCAATGTTTAATCCCAAGACTATCATATTCTATAGAGTCCCTTTCTGAATTTTTTTCACTCCCCATTGTAGTCCTTATTATCTCATGAAATATTCATTTTTACCCAATGCATTGGAGGGATATATAAAAACAGTCCCAACCATCACATAATGAAAATTATACTAATGTTCTCCATGAAATTTGGAAATATTTATCATATCATTATTTCGGAACCCATGGAAAAATAATGGTTTTAAAAAACATCACATTTTTTATCATAAAATAAACCATAAAAATATAGTTTTTCAATGGTTTCATCATGATTTAAATAATCTATGGGTAAGAAATAGGTTTCATCGAGTTCTCCTTAAATAATTATAATCAGACACTACATAGAGAATCAAAATCAATGGTATCATAAGATAATATCCCAAGTGAAACATTAAAATCCATAAATATTTATAACATAGATGAAACGTACCTTTAAAAGTAATTTGAACCATTTACTAAAAACAAGGGAAAACATCATTTTCTTTTGAATTAATTTTAACTAAAATGATCATGATTATTTAGAAAATAAATATCTTTGAAAATAAATAAAAAAAATTAAAATATTTTTAAATTAAATTAAGGGTCATAAAATTTTTATATTCATTTTATGAAAAATACATTAAAAGATAATATTTCTTTACCAAATTTGTAAAAAGTAAAAAACAACTTGTTTAGAAAAAAAAATTATTTAAAAAGATTACTCATTAAAAAATTGTAAATAAATTACAAGGCATTGAAAATTATCTTTCGGGAAAATTTCAAATATAGTTAAGGAATTTGATATAATAAATTTTAGTATCCTATACATGGAATTAAAAGTCCATCTACTAAAGAGGAAATAATGTCAGATTTTCATTAAAAACATTTTCACAATCATTTTTAGATCCAATGAGAGTAACATGGTAATAATAAATAAAACTATAGAAATAAACAGAAGAGAATAATATATATGGGGATTAAATGGTATAATAAATTTAATTTCTATAAATGAATATTTAACATTTATAATCCCGAAATGAAATGAGATTCTAACATTATCATCATTGCCTCAACTTCTATCTTTCTACATGCACATTAAAAAAAATTAATAATAAATATATATTTAATAAAAAAATATCCCAGATCTATAATCATATATAACAATTTATTTATCATTTCTTTATAATTTTCAATTATCCTTTTTTTAATAATTTCTTCAGTAAAGTGTACAACCTTGTAAAACTGGTCTATTTTCCACACAATTTTTGGTTAAATAGCTATCTTACTATCACCATCGTCATTTTTTCACCATATAAAAATATTAACCATGAACTATGAATCATATTTATTCATTATATTCAACTTTATATTTATTAATATAAAGCAGTGATAAAAAACAAACCACATAACTTTGTGGATGTGGTAGTCCACACGCATGCATGAGTGACACTATCATTTTCCAACGAATAAAAAGATAAGATGGTTTATAAGATATTATAATAATATAATAATAGTTTTATCATAAATTAAATATATAAAAATTTATCCCTTAATAATATCCAACATTGAATGGTGGTGATATAAAATGAATCATTTCACTATGTGGCCGAAATAGCCCAAATGTACGCATGGCTGATACATTCATTTCCCATTTGATTAAAAGGAGGTGTAAAATGGTTGATAAAACATCATAATAAAAAATTATTATATTTAATATACAGATATAATTATTCTATAATGGATACCATTGATTTAGAGAAGTTATGAGAAAAAATAAAATTGAATGTACTCGGTTATGAGTTATACCAAATCATTGAGAAAACTCCTTCATCTTATATATTAGTCCTAGAAAGGAAGGTATTTTCAAAAAACCATGCCATATAGGTTATGGGGAGGGATATAATGAAGGTATTTATTTAGGTATTTTCTAATCTAGAAGTCATATTATGTGTTTGGAAGAGAGGATATGCAATATCCTTTAATAAGGGATTGAGAGGATACACGTGGAATTATTCAAAAGATTAAAATATAATAATTTCTAACTCTAGTAAAGTGGCTAAAAAATAACAAAAATTTATATATGAGAATTATAAGAACCAAATAACATCATCAAATAAAATTAAATCAACGATTTTTTGATATTCTTAACCTTATATCTTCTGTTAATGCCTGATAAACCTATTTTAAACATAACTATTGTAAATACCCCAACCCTAGTAACCCATAGAAAATGGTAACATTATTATAATTCCATAATATAAAAGTAATCACATCCCATAGGAATGAATATTTTAGTATTTTTTTGATAACTCTATATAATTGAATATTACATTACTTTTGAAAATATAAAATACAACCTAATAATGACTTTAATAAGACCATTATCCCCCTTTATTATCATTTCATATTAATCCTAAAATAATTCTTGTCATCCTAGGGACAAATAAAACATAATAAATGGGTGATATTATATGATCATTGAGGATATGTAAATAATGAAAATCTATAATAAATAAGGAATAACAATTACATAATATTATATAATTGAAACACAAGCCATTTAATCAATATCTTGAGTATAGTATGTCTAGAATAAAATATGATCAAATAATTCTATATAAATAAATAGATGGTCTAGAAAACATAACTATTAATATTATAATTATAAAAAAATAACATGGAAATCTACAACTAAATTCATATTTCTGAAAATCTAAAACTTACCGTCAAGGCCTTAGTAACGATATTTGAAATTAAATGTGTAAGGGATCAGTCCAAACCCAATCTGGTTTGTCTCATGAGACCCACCAATCCATAGAAATGTTATATCCAGTCCCACCCCTTAGTTAATAAACCCAATTAAACCCTTTTATAAAATGTTAGAAACATAATCAACATATAAACTTGTATTGAAACTATAATATGTATTGTAAGTAGCATTCCCCGATCAATAAACATAATCACAAACCATCTAGAGTAATATGGGGAACGGAATAAAACCAGTATATCCCAAATAGAAATAAAAAAATTTAATAAAATATGTAAGATTGTATTATCAGAGATCAAGCTCGTCAAATCCTCTTTTTAAACAAATTATGTGGACACATATGAAAGTAAATTAAATGTTATCATTAAAAAATGTGGGGAAAATACCATTTTCACTTTGAAAACTACTTATTTTTAAAATGATGAGAAACTATAAAGAGTAAAACATTATTTGAAAATAACCAAGTTAAATTTTTATTTAGGTTCAAAACATTATTCTGAAATGAAAGATATAATATCCACTAATTCTATAAGAATAAAAAAAATTCAATCCATATTTTTTTAGTAATGTCTAAAAAACCATGTTTAGAAATCAAAAAATTGTAACTTTCAATTTTTTTAAAAAGTAAAATAGAAGTAAACTTAAGTTAAAAAATAAATAAATAATATTAATTATTTTGGAATTTTCTCTTTAAAACATGTACATGGAAGAAAAAGTGATTTTTATGGTATTCATTAAAAAGATAATTATTTTTAAAAGAATGTTACTCATAAATATAATATAATTGAATTGAAAATTAATCAAATGAATAAAAAAACTTATTCACCATGTATCAAAATAAAATGATTTTAAATAGGACATATTCTACTCTAACTTAACTTAAAAAATGTTCTTCGAATGACATAATCATTTAAGTATAAGTTTATCTCAAATAATTGGAATTTTGTTATGAATTCCCTTTCCACTTTATAACCAGTAAAATCATATACCCCATAAAATTAATAATTATCAATTGAAACATTTATTTCCATGAATATAATTATATACATGATATGATATTCCGAAAGGATTTATATACACCACACATAAGAAAAATGTTGTGAATAATGCATATATCTCACAGAAGTAAAAGTGAGATGAGAAACCCTTATGTCACTCTCCACTTAAGTTTTTTTACTTTTACATCCTATATAAAGTTTCAAATAATGTTATTAGTTCATTCCAAAACAATATACATACTTATAATTCCTTATATGATACTTTAATGACATTTTACCACCCATTCAATAATAATAATTCTTATTTTTATATTTTATGGTACATTCATTTCATGGATTCATGGTTGGTTCAAATGTGTATAATTATGGATTTTATTCACAAATGTAAATTAAAATCTATAAGAGAAATTAAATGGTTTTAATTCAGTAGAAAAAGCATAAATAGTCTTATAAATCATTTTTATATCTTACCCGAGGATGAGTAATTTGATAAAATGTTAACGATAACTGTTTAGTTTAATTTGGTTGTTTTTTAGACTACCATTTTAAGTTTTGTTTTGTTTAATAGAATAACTTTATGATTGATATATAAAAATAAATAGGTTATAATATACCCATTTCAAGGTTATTTAACCATAATAATACTTTTATGACCATCCTTGAAGTCGTTAATAGAAAATTAAATTTTGGTCGACGGAGACTATTAAACACCACAATTTGGACAATGGTTTTGATTCTTTGAATAAGAGGAGGTAATAAAAGTGATGCATATAAGATATTTCATTATAAAAATACAATTATAGTATACAAATGATACTGGATTTATTATTCTTTAATGGATAAGGGGGTAAAATGAAGGTAAAATAATTAAAGAAATTAATTCTGGATGTTGGAGGAAGTTACCTCATAAATATGACCTCCTTGAAGGACAACATAAAGAAAATGGAATTGGTCATTGGGTGATAGAAGAGAACATGGTCATGTGGAGACAAGGGAGGATACTTTTTTCTAAATATTTAAAAATATTAAAGGCTTTTTAGGATAAATTCATTGTTGATGGATGTAATTTATACATATGTTGGGCTCGTTTTATGTTATTAAATAAGGATTAGTTTATATTTAAATCCAACCACATTTGGATAGACCCAATTGCAATGAATTATATTAATAATTAATGTTTAAAATAATGTTTATTGTAAATAAACACATAAATTATATACTTAATGTTTTATTTTTTGGAATTGTTTATATTTAACTTTTAATAATAACCCATTACATTATTTTACACATACTACAATATTTTTTTACCATGGTAACATTTTTCCTCCCTAAAAAGAAAATAAATTATAACCAAATTTTGAAAATATTATTCAAAATAAGGTGTCTATTTTACATTTTTAATTTATATAATTGAAAAAAAAATATCTATTCTAAATTTGTTATGTATTTGAATCATTAAACATTTTTTAAGGCAAAAAATGGGGTGTTTTTAAAATTAATAAGTGTTTGTGTCTAAATGTGAAAAATTATGTATTATTTAATTCATTAATGTAATTTTATTCAATAATAATGGTTAATTTTTTTTTAATAATTATCATATACCAAATATTTTATTAGAGTTGTGGTATTTTTTAAAAATGAAATTTTTTCTTTTTAACAATGAAATCAATTTCATTGAAAAATACTAAACAAATACACTAAGATAATTTTGACATTCATAGTTTAATTTTTTTTTTATTTTTTAATATAAATTTTCTTAAAGTTATAAAAAGTAATTATATTTAGTTTTAATATAATTTAATAAATATCACTTTATTATGAAAACATATATTTGATGAATAAAATGATTTAAAAAATGTTGTGATAATTTTATAAAAAATAAATAAATTTATATTCAATATGATATTAATATTTATTTTATAATATCATAAATATTATTCATACCATATAATTTAATTGTTTTTTTATAATGGTCATGTTAAAATAATGATATTATATTGTTCGTTTTAGCTCATATTTCTACACAACGTACACTATGAGACATAGTTTTCTTTTAAAATATCATGGTTGTACATTCTACCCTACATCAATAAATTTTATCCCCCAATTGTAAATTTTATTTATAAAGAATGTTTTATATTTTAAAAATCCTTTTCAGGAAACCCAAATTGTATGAAGGGTTAATAATAATTCCACTTAAAAAGAGGGAAATGATAATGTGTAATGTCACCATAAAACCAGGTTTCAGAATAGGAGAAAATGAGTGGGAAGTAAAAATATGGACATAGAAATTAACTCTTATTATAATGTTCCCATGGGGAGAAATAGATAAAATGGTAATTATAATTTTTAATATATATTAAAAAATTTACACCACAAATTCATCTTTTTTACCAAATGTAAGTGAAATTACAAAGAATTATATTTAACTTAATCATATATAGTTTTCAAAATGAAAATATATATTATCATTCAAACCAATTAACTAATGAAAAAAATATTTTATACCAACCAAGATTTCATGTATGCCAGTGGTTGGTATAGAACATTTATCACCCTTTGGTTGTGGGTTCAAGCCTCACAACATTGTCAGATTAGATGGGTTGTCCACCGACTGTTGGGTTTTCCTTTTCCTAAAAATATTAATATAAACCTTAAATATTTTAACAAATAACCTTTATGGTTATCTCATATTTTTTATTTTTCATTCTCAAACATATTGTAACCCATATTTCATCATTCATTCCCAGAGTATTTATTAATCCACTGATAAAATCTGTAGTGATGTCATACCTTACTCTAAAAAATGAATTAGAAAAAAAATTCTTGAGGTACTAAAATATAATTTTAACTAAACATAATATACCTAATAATAGACAATTCATCCCCTTTATCACAAAATATTTAACAAAACAAATATAGTTAGCACACGTTATCCAATATAGATAAATACAATATTCTATGAACCCTTACCCTAGTTTCAACTTAAACCATTTCATAAATGTTTAACCTTATAACTCTTCCAAAATATGAATATCTGAAACATTTTAAGGAAGTAAAATAAATTTCTCTAATGAAATTACCATTAATATCTCAAATAATAAAAAGTATATCTTAACTTTTACATATCAAACTTGTGAATACCTTCATTATGAATTTTCATGAAACATGGTTGTAAGTTGATTTACGATAAATCCTTATTCAAAATATGCAAGATTCCTTATTTATCAAGTAAAATAAATATTTATTTATGTTTTTCCTTATCTAAAAATAATGTTTTAAACTCCACTTATTGTAGCGCAAGACACATTTTCAAAAAATCATCAATCATCTCTAAGGTAGTAAATACTATCATATATACACTATCCATGTCAATCATCTATTAATCCATAAATAATTATCTCAACATCAGAAATATATTAAGGTTTTTGATTCAGTTAGTCACTTTTTTTTAAAAAGGTTAACTTTAAAATGGATCACATTTCCTGGTCATTGGCATGATTAAACATATTCTCTCAAATCCATAATGAAAAAGTACTGCAATAAAATTCCTATACATTTTATAATTCTTCTAATGATAATTTAATATAACATAATTCTTGGATTGAAAAACAAAATCACAATAATTATACTATTTAATCTATATAAATAGAATCAACTTTAAATTGATCCTCTAGATTCATCTGAGGAATATTCCCTTGATTCATTGTGAATTAGTTTTCATAATACCATGTCTACAAATATTTGAATCATTTAACATTGGAAAATAATTTTTTCCCTTGAAATCAAGACCACAGATTCCTTTTTGTCAACACATGAAGCAAACTCTTTTTCCTTTTAAGCATAGACCAAGGTGATTCCTTAAAAAATTATAAAATATTGGAAAATCCATATATCCATTCCTCCCTTTTTCCATCCTTTCCATGACCATCCTCTTAATCTATTTATTCCCTTCCAATCCAAAATACTTAGTTTATTAATTCTCTGTCTTTTTAACACATGATACTATTTCATCATATGATGATAATGTATGGGAGACTAGTTCCCTTAATAATATTTGTTTAATACAATATAATAAATGATTATTCCTACTCTCTGGATCACATACATTGATGCAGATACCGTTCCATCTTCTAGTCACCACTTATAAATGATGGAATATACTATATTAGATAATAAAATTATTAATCATAATGAAATATATATAAAAAATTTCTACAATAAACAACAATTGAAAATTTATATATAACCCACATATAATCATAAGATATTTTATTTGGATATATTTACAATTTCTATCACTGTATTTCATTATAAAATCTATGTTCTCTTAAATCTAGTTCCCAAGGTTTCTAATAAACTTGATCAGATAACAACTGTAATGAACCTATCCATAATAGCCAAGATTCTGTGGATACTTTTTAACTTTAGAATTATATACAATGATTCTAATTGCAATGTATTAAATATATTAATACTTTTGGAAAACTACATATATACAAAAATATTATATTACATTTTAAAACATAAGTTACAATATAGAAATGTGTTTGTGAACCCCATTATTCCCATATCTTATCCCGGCATATTAACTATAATAAATACCTTGGAATCCTAGAAAAAAAATAATTAAAAGGTGAGATGAGATGATTAGTATTGGTATGTATATAATTGAAGGTATTATAAATAAGTAGTAACAATAATGGAAAGTATATAACTGAGAATCATTCAATATAATCAATAACATAAGCATAATATTGATGGAAAAAAACATGATCAAATAATGCTATATAAATAATCAAATGAATAATAATACATACTCAAGGATATTATAGTAATCTAAATATCACAAGTAATATATAATTAAGATCATAATGATGGAATGTGTAATGTCGAACATCTAAAACTTACCGTCGAGGGCTTGGCCAACACATCTGAAATTAAATGGGTAATGCCTTGGCCAAAAACCCAATCTGGTTTGTCTCATGAGACATACTGATGCATCGAGTGGATATAGACAGCCCCACCAGTCAATTACAAAGTAACTTATATTTATCTTATGAAATTAGTGAATCAAAATCAATAAAAACTTTTTTTATTAAAACTGACCTATAATGTGTAAATTGCATTCCCCAATCGGTAATCATAATCACAAATCTTCTACAGTGAAATGTTGAATGGTTTCAAAATAGTACATCCCTAGTCGAATTATTCCTAAAACATTTTTATAAAATATGGCATATGGTATTATAGTATATAAACCTAAATTAATCATACAATAAAATAATGTATGTTTACATAGATGAAAATACTTTAAATGTAATCATTGATAATTTTTTTCAGGAAAATCATCTTTTTTACATTAAAAACAACTTAATATTAAAAAATTTCAATGTTATAAAAGATAAAATTTAATTTGAAAATAACAATTTAAAAATTTAAATGATGTTTTAAAACATTGAGGCTTCATGAAATTTAGAAAGGCAACTCTTTCTGTAATTTTTTTCAAAAACATTTAGAAAAATCTCAAAGAACATTATTTATGAAAATGAAACAAATATTCCTTTCAGAAAGTTTTGAATAAATCATGAGTAAAAATTATTTTAAAAAATAAAATTATAATATCAAAATCAGTTTTGGAAACAATTTTAGAAAACACAAACATAGAAGAAAAATACAACATTAAGGGATACTTTAAAAAAATATTTTTTTAAAAGAAAGTCCCTTATGAACATCATATCATTAAAGTGAGAACTATTCAAATGAAATTAATATTTTTGTTAACTCTAATTAAACCAAAAAAATTTGAGGTGAAATATAATACATTAAAAATTAATTTCAAAAAAATCTTACTATGGAATAATCAAGGATGTAGAAGTTTAACCCAAGGAATGGAAATTGCGTTATGAAATCCCTTAACACATTATAATCAGTAGAATCATATTCCCCATAAAATTTAAATTATAAAAAGTAAAATTTGATACTGTGAAAATAATTTTAATCATTATATGATATATTATTTTTTAGTATATAGACCACCCACATGAAATTAGTGGTGAATAAAGAATATATCACAAATTAGTTAAAGTGATATGAGAAACCCCTACTACATGATTATATTTAGTATTTCTTACTTTAAACTCATGTATAAAGGTTTAAATAATGCTATAATTTCATTTTGGAACTATATTAATATTTATAAAACAATATATTATACTTTTATGACATCTTACCACCTTTTTAATAAACATATTTCATTTTTTAACTATTTCAGGTGCATTCATTTCATCGTTTCATGGTTGGTTCACTTCTATATAATTATAGATTTTGGTTTGGAATGGAAATAAAATTACATAAGTTCAATGAAATAATTTTACATAACATCAATAAGTTTAAATGGTTCCAAATATCATTTTTATTTATTTCTTAAGGATGATTCATCTATTATGAAGTTAAATATAACTGTTTAGTTTAATTTGGATGTTTTCTGACCATCACAAACTAGTTACATTTAATTTCATAATATATATATATATATATATATATTTGTTACATTAAATTAAATACGTTATTAAATACCAATTATCATATTTTTTAACCATTATAATACATTTATGACCATCCATGAAGGTGGTAATAGAAAGCGAAAAATCATTATCTACAGAGACAGTTAGGTGCCATAATTTGGATAATGTTTTCATTTAATTGAAAAAGAGGTGTTAACAAAAGATATAGAAATAAGATTTTAAATTAGAAACATAAAATTTTAGTCTATATATTATACTAGAGTTATTATGATTTTTTGGATGAATGATGCGACGAGAATATAGAAAAGAAATGAAATTAAGAGAGGTTGTTTTAGAAAGTTACCTCTTTAATATATTCTCTTTAAAGGCCACCTTAAAGAACATGGAATTGATATTTGTGTGAGACAAGAAGAAATTTTACATGTAGAGATTAGTTAGGAGAGGTTTTTTAAGATATTTGAAAAGCATCAAATATTTTAAGAATAAATGGTGTTGAATTTATACTTGTGGATGTGTAATATTATGTGATTAAATAATCACTATTTTATAATTAAATTGAACCAAATTTTGAAGGAATTGACATAAAATTATTCAATTTATAATAAATGTTTTCAAGGATGAAATATTATATAAACCCAATAAATATCCATTTAATTTATTATTTTAAGGTATTTGAAGACTTTACCTTTTATCTCTAACCCATTACATTATTTTACCTATACTAAAAAACTATTTTTTACCACAAATACATTATTATGCCTAAAAATAAAAATTCCCTTAAAATAAAATTTGGAAATAATTATTCAAAAATATTTAATCAATTAAAATTTATTCTAATTATAAATGGGATAAAAATCAATTCTAAATATGTTATTTATAAAACTCAAAAAAAAAAAATACTTTTTAAGGTTAAAATCATAGTTTTCAAAATTACTAAAATTTTGTTTATAAATGAAGTAGATTATATATTAGGTTCTTAATTAAATTAATTTTGATCAATAACAAGGGTTATTATATTTTAATTCAGAATAATGTAATAATTATTTCATAAGATTTTGGTTATTTTTAAAAAATAGTGCTTTTACTTTTTAATGAAAAAATAAACTCTTTTAATTTTATTTTTTAAAATTTCCCGAAGACAACCATGATATGATGAGATCAAAATCATCTTTAGTTTTTCAAATACACTTGCCAAAATTTTCAAAGATAATTATATCTATCTTCTCATAGAATGTAACAACTCTCTAATTTTTATGAAAACATATATTTGATGAATTAAATGACTTTAAAATTTATTTGTTCATTTCATAAGAATTATAAATTTTTATTAAATATAAAATTCATATGTATTTAATAACACAGTTAGTATTCTCAACACCATAAAAATTAATGGATAGTTTATAAAGACCGTTTTAATATAAGGATATTTTGGAGTTCATTTAATCTTGGTGTTATGTGAAACTTAAGCTATCAAACATAGTGTCATTTTAGAATATCACGATGTTACATTATCCAAAACATCACAAAATTTTTTATTATTAATTTGAAAATGAAATTTTTAAATGGTTTATATTTTAAAAATCCTTTTTGGGAAACCCACATCTTAAGAAGGGTAAATAAAATGTCATCTTAAAGAGGAAAACAAAAATGTGAAGGTCACCACAATCCAAATAGGTGTAAATTAGTAGGATATGAAAACATAGATATGATAATAATATATAACTATCAAGTTATAATGGGGAGTGATAGAAAATTTGGTTATTATACTGTTTACCATCACAAAATCATAAATTAGTGATGGGTTAAAAGGATATTGATTTCACATTATGAAAATTAAATGAATAATGTTTTTCATCCAGAATCATTTTCATGGATTTAAGGAATTATCTGACTTCATAGAGTATTAAAATAAAGAAATATAATTAATTTATTGGTAAATTTTCATCTGTTAAACAATTTACACCAAAACTCATCTTTTTTCTCAAAACAAAATTCTAAAATATTATATTTATATTAACAGTATAGGGTCCCCAAAATGAACATCTTCTATAAATATTAATTCTAATTAAATAAATAAAAACTATGTTATAGTAACTTGAACATCAAGTAGGCCAGTGATAGGTAAATCACCCTTATTACCCTTTGATTATGGGTTCAGGCCTTTCTACCTTTCTGATTGTAACAGGTTTTCGCTCAACCTACAGGCTGTACTTTTTAATAAAATATATTAATATAACCCCTATAAATTTGTAAGAATAGAATTATAGGTCATCTTATATGTTTCATTTTTCATTCCAAAAAATATAATAACCCATATTTTATATTTCTTTTATGGGGTATTTGGTAATCTAGTGAAAAATTTCAGAGTGATTTCAACACTCAATCTAGGAAATAGATAAGGGAAAAATAAATTTTTAGGAATGATATACTAAAATTAACATTTAACTGATCTTAAGATTCATAAAGAGAGACAATTAATTTTTTATGTATCCATCTATTTTGCAAAAAAATATTCATAAATTTTTTATCTAATATGAATAAATAAATTCGTCTTTAAAACGAAATCCAAAGATGAACTTAAATGATTTCATAAAAGGTTAACATTTTGACTCTTCCAACAGATCAATATCTAAAACCTTGTAAAGTAGGTTACTAAATTTCCAAATTGAACATAACATTATTATATCAAAAGAATGAAGAAGATCATAATTTTTATAAGTGAAAATTTTTAATACCTTCACCATGTTTTTTTTAAAATATGGTGATAATATGAACTTCCCTAAATAATTATTCAAAATATGCATGGTTTGATATTTATTAATTGAAATATAGATTAGTGTATACTTTACTTAAATCCAAAAAAAATTCAACTCCATCAATGGTAGTATAAACAACTTCATCAAAATAATAATTATTCAACACTAAGGTAGTTAGAACTATACAATTTAAATTACAACTATCAATCATCTATTCATCCTAACATAATTATCACAACAATAAGAATATATTAAGGGGTATATTTCCTTCAAAAACATGTTTTAAAAAACATTAAAATTTATACTGAATCACTTTTCTAAGTCATTAGTACCATAAAAACATATTCTCTTAAATTCTTAAACAAAAATCATTGTAGTTAAATCCTTGTACGTTTCATAATTGTTATAATGATAATTCCATACAACATATATATTGGATCCAAACACACAAGAAAAATAATCATTCCATTTCAGCTATATAAATAAGATAATATAGACCTTGTTCCCTAATGTTCATCAAAGGTATAATCCCTTGAATATTTTGGAATTTGTTTTCATAGTTCCCCATCTTCCTACTATTGAAGCATTTCTCATTCTATATTATTTATTTTCATTTAAATAATGATCATGGTGGCCCTTTTCCCACTACTGTAAAATGAATCATCCCCAATGCTTTTATACCAACGGTTCAAAAGAACCATTGGTGAAGGTGTGAATAGGGAAGATTTCCAAACGGTTTGAAGAAACCATTGGGAAAATGAAAGTTGGGAAGCCTTTCCGCAATGGTTTGAAGAAACCATTGGGAAAAGAGTTGTCTTTCCCAATGATTTGAAGAAACAATTGGGAAAGTATAGTATTTCCATTCTTTCCCCAACGGTTTGATGAAACCATTGGGAAAAGAATGGATTTCCAAATGGTTTTTAAAAACCGTTCGGAAAATGCACCCCCAAATTCCCTTAAACTCTCCCCGACTCCCCTAGAACCTCCTAGACCGCCCAAAATCAGATCCCCCACCTCAGAATCGGCTGACCATGTAAATATTCCATCTACAACTCCCCCATTGAGGTAAGATTCTTTCAAATTATTATTATATTAGTTAAATATATAGTTTTATTCTCAACATTTATCCATTTATTTCACTATTTATCCATTTATCATGTACTTTTTCCATATTTCTAGTGATTTTAGAAAATTTTATGATTCATTATAACCCCTTGACGAATTGTGTACTCGAATGAATACATCAATGTAAAAAATATCCAATAAATATTTATATTAATCATTTTTAGGGTTTTCATTAATAGTTGCATTAATGTTTTTTTTCAATTAATGTTTTCATTAATGTTTTCTTTAATGTTTTCATTAATTAAATTTATTTCTTGTGTGTATGAATTTTTTCTGTTTTGCTTGGGTGTGTGGGGGGGGGTGTTCGAGGGGTGGGGGCTATCCAGGGTGAGTGGGGGTTGTCCGAGCGGTGGGGGGCTGTCAGGGGTGAGTGGAAGGATGTCCGAGGGGTGGTGAGGGCTGTCCAGGGTGAGTTGGGGGTGTTGAAGGGTGGGGGTTTTCTGGGGTGAGTGGGGGGCTGTCCAGGGTGAGTGGGGGTCTGTCTGAGTGGTGGGGGCTGTCCGAGCTGAGTGGGGGGCTGTCTGAGGGGTGGGGGGGGGGATGTCTGGGGTGAGTGGGGGGTCGTCCGAGGGTTTGGGGGTGTCCGGGGTGAGTGGGATGGTGTTCGAGGGGTGGAGGGGGGGGGGGGCTGTCCGAGGGTTGGGGGGTGTCCAGGGTGAGTGTGGGGCTGTCCGAGGGGTGGGGGTTGTCCGGGGTGAGTGCGGGGATGTCCGGGGTGAGTGGGGGCAGTCCGGGCTATGTGTGTGTGGTGGACATTGATCTCCCTAGGAAGAATGTTTTAAATAAACAATTCCTTAATGGAATTAAAACATTACTGTGAGGACATTGATTTTTCAAACATAATCTATGGCAGTCGATTCATTGTGCAGAATTACACCTTAGGGATCCAAATGAAAATAAATTGATATAATACTTTTGATAATGGAGTAAAATTGAAAATTGGGATCCAATGAGGAATATTTGAGATATTATTCATCATGTCCAAGAGTAAATAAATTTTTAAATATCCAATAAGTTTTTTTCACAATTTTCACACATTAATTGTTCATAAAAATGGAAAAACATTTATAAAGGTTCTAATATATAAAAATGAATCCATTTTTGGATGCAGCTTAACCAGCAATGTCTAGCTAGTCTGCCTCTTCCATGATCATCGATGTGCACATCCCATCTCCATCTGACCTCACACGAAGGGTGACTCAACATCTGACTGATGTCAAGCACCAGATTCTCTAACTTCCGCATTAGATTCATGGACACTACGCTCCTGAATTGATCGATCCCAATAATCGTCCTCATGAGCTTGATGACACGTCCACCAGTTCTTGTAAGAGGAAGAGGAATTCTGAGCTGATAGACCAAGACAATTGACCAATTTCCATCTGTCTGACTAAAGAAGTAAAACTTAGAACTTCCTGGAATGCAACCCATGTTCTAGAGTTTCATAATTTTTCTTGTTTTACATTGTTTTAGGAAATAAACATGGCATGAATGCAATAATTTTTTATCTACTTCTAATTTGTATGTGCACTTATCATTATTCTGCATTTCTGCTTCTATTTTGTCTGATCCTTGGTGTTATGTTTTATGATATGATGCGGGTATGTCCCCCAAACATCCCTCTAGATAGCCCCCCCCCCAGTTAGCCCCCCGGACGGCCCCCCACCTTCCTCCCAGGACCCTGGATAGCCCTCGAATATCCCCCGGAGAGCCCCCCCCCCCAAACTTCCCCCCAGACAGCCCCCTCACCCTCCTCCTCGGACCCCGGACATCCCCCCGAACACCCCCATACAGTCCCCTAAACACCCCCCAAACACCCCCCGGACACCCCTCGGACACCCCCCCGAACACCCCCACCTCAATCTGAGGCACGATGTGAACGATACCATTCAATCTGTCTCTCTTTTGTTCAAAATGACTTTAATTTTAAGTGAAAACACCAACTAGCATACGGAAAACTAACCAAACGCGTTCTGAATCTGTTGAAACTCTAGGACAACGATCCATTGGTCATATGTGACGTGTACGAGTCAACCCCGCCTCATTCTGAGGTGCGGTGTGGCCGGGACCACCCAAATTGTCCCTCTTTTGTTTAAAATGGACCATATTTTACGTACATACGCCAAACCGATCAAACGGTTTATTATTGTGTTGATACTTTTTCACAATGATCCATGACTCATATGTGACGTGTAAAAGTCAACTTCGTCTCAATCTGAGGCACAGTGTAGCCAACACCACTCAAAGTGCCACTTTTTTGTTAAAAATGGACATAATTTTAAGTGAAATCAATAACTGACATACGAAAAACTTACAAAACACATTCAGATTCTGTTTAAACTTAAGGAAAACGATCCATGGGTCATATGTGACGTGTACGAGTCAACTCCGCCTCAATCCGAGGCACAGTGTGGCCGGGACCACTCAAACTGCCTCTCTTTTGTTCAAGATGGACTTATTTTTAAGTGAAAACACCAACTGACATACGGGAAACTGGCCAAATGCCTTGGATTGTGTTGAAAATTTAGGAGAACGATCCATGTGTCATATGTGATGTGTAATAGTCAACCCCGCCTCAATCCGAGGCGCGGAGTGGCCGTCACCACCCAAATTGTCCCTCTTTTGTTTAAAATGGACAATATTTTATGTACATGCGCCAAACTGGTCAAAAGGTTTCTGATTGTGTTGATACTCTTGTAAAATGATCCATTTCTCATATGTGATGTGTATGAATCTACCCCACCTCAATCTGAGTCTCATTGTGGCCGACACCACTCAAAGTGCCTCTGTTTTGTAAAAAATGGACTTAATTTTAAGTGAAATCAACAACTAACATATGGGAAACCGACCAAACGCATTCAGATTCTATTGAAACATAAGGACAACAATCCATGGGTCAAATTGGACATGTAAGTGTGAACTCCGCCTCAATCTGAGGCACTATGTGGCCGGGACCACTCAAACGGCCTCACTTTTTTTTCAAAATGGACTTATTTTTAAGTGAAAACACCAATTGACATATGGGAAACTGACCAAACGCATTTTGATTGTGTTGAAACTTTAGAAAAACGATCCAAGGGTCATATGTGATGTGTACGAGTCATCCCCGCCTCAATCCAAGGTGCGGTGTGGCCGGAACCACCCAAACTGTCCGTCATTTATTTAAAATGGACAATATTTAGCGTACATACGCCAAATCGATGAAACAGATTTTGATTGCGTTGATACTTTTTCACAATGATCCATGACTTATATGTGACATGTAATGAGTCAACTCAGTCTCAATCAGATGCCTAGTGTGGCCAACACCACTCAAAGTGCATCTGTTTTGTTAAAAATGGACTTAATTTTATGTGAAATCAACAACTGACATACGACAAACTGACCAAACACATTTGGATTTTGTTGAAACATAAAAACAACGATATATCGGTCAAATTTGACGTGTAAGAGTCAACCTTGCCTCAATATGAGGCCCATTGTGGCTGACACCATTGAAAGTTCCTCTGTTTTGTTAAAAATGGACTTAACTTTATGTGAAATCAACAAATGACATACGACAAACCGACCAAACGCATTTGGATTCTGTTTAAAATTAAGTGAAATGATCCATGGGTCAAATTTTATGTGTACGAGTCTACTCCTCTTCAATCCGAGGCGCGGTGTGGCCGATACCACTCAAACTTCCTCTCTTTTGTTCAAAATGGACTAATTTTTACGTGAAAACACCGACTGACATACGGGAACCCGACCAAATGCCTTCGGATTGTGTTTACACTTTAGGAAAACTATCCATGTATCATATGTGATGTGTAAGAGTCAACCCCCCCTCAATCCGAGGCGCGGTGTCGCCGCCACCAACCAAACTGTCCCTCTTTTGTTTTAAATGGACAATATTTTACGTACATATTCCAACACAAAAAAAGGATTCTAATTATGTTGAAACTTTTGCATAAATATCAACGACTCATATATGATGTGTACGAGTAAAACCCATCTCAATCTAAGTCCCTTTGTGGCCGAAACCACTCAAAGTGCCTCTGTTTTGTTAAAAATGGACTTAATTTTAAGTGAAATCAACAACTGACATACGGAAAACGGACCAAACACATTCAGATTTTGTTGAAACTTAAGGACAACGATCCATTGGTCAAATGTGACGTGAATGAGTAAACTCCGCCTCAATATGAGATGGGGTGTGGTTGGGACCACTCAAACTGCCTCACTTTTGTTCAAAATGGACTTATTTTTATGTGAAAACACCAACTAACATAAGGGAAACTAACCAAATGCATTCAGACTATGTTGAAACTTTAGAAAACTATCCATGGTTCATATGTGATGTGTACGAGTCATCCCCGCCTCAATCCGAGGTGCAGTGTGGCTGGAACCACCCAAATTATCCCTCATTTGTTTAAAATGGACAATATTTTATGTACATACGCCAAACAGATCAAATAGATTCTGATTGTGTTGATACATTTTCACAACAATCAATGACTCATATGTGACGTGTACAAGACAACTCCATCTCAATATGAGGCCCAGTGTGGCCGACACCACTCAAAGTGCCTCTATTTTATTAAAAATGGACTTAATTTTAAATGAAATCAACAACTGACATACTGCAAACCGACCAAATGCATTCGGATTCTGTTGAAACATAAATACAATGATCTATGTGTCAAATTTGACATGTAAGAGTCAATGTCGCCTCAATTTGATCCCCGTTGTGGCAGAAAACACTCAATGTGCCTCTGTTTTGTTAAAAATGGACTTAATTTTAAGTGAAATCAACAACTGACATACGGAAAACCGAAAAAACGCATTCGGATTCTGTTTAAACTTAAGGACAACGATCCATGAGTCAAATGTGATGTGTACGAGTCTACTTCGCCTCAATCTGCGGAGTGTTGTGGCCGGGACCAATCAAACTGCCTCTCTTTTGTTCAAAATGGACTTATTTTTATGTCAAAACACCAATTGACATACAGGAAACCGACCAAATGAATTCGGACTATGTTGACACTTTAGGAAAACAATCCATTTGTCTATTGTGACGTGTACGAGTGCGAGTCAACCCCGCCTCAATCTGAGTCGCGGTGTCACCCCCACCACTCTCTGTGGCTCACTTTTATTTGAATTGGAAACCATTTTAAGTGAAAATAACAAATTACATACAGAAAATAGACCAAATGCATTCGGATTCCATTGAAACATTAGAAAAAAGATGCATGGGTCTATTAGGACGTTTACGAGGCAACCCCACCTCAATCCGAGGCGCGGCGTGGCAGGGATCACTATTAGTGTCTGTCTTTTGTTTAAAATGGACATAATTTATAGTACATATGGAAAACCAACCAAACAGATTCTGATTGTGTAGACACATTAGCACAAAGATCAATGGGTCATGTGTGGCATGTATGAGTCAACCCCACCTCAATTCAAGGCATGGTGTGGTCATCACCACTCAAAGTGTATATCTTTTGTTTAAAATGAACAAGATTTTAAGTGAAAATAACAAATATCATACGGAAAACCGACCAAACGCATTCGGATTCCGTTATAACATTAGGACAATGATCAATGGGTCTATTGTGATGTGTACGAGTGAACCACTCAAAGTGGATCACTTTGCATATGTATGTTTGAAATTACGTATGATTATATTCTAAATGAATTATGTATGTTTAATTTTTTTTGTATGTATGTTTATAATTACGTTATGAATTATGTATGTGTTTGTCATCAAATTATGCATCATATGTTAAATGTTTATGAATTAAAATGAATTATGATTAAATTCTTGATGTCCATCAAATTATGCATCAAATCATTATAGGACACCTCCACCTCTTCCTACTGTGCAAATTGCAGGGATGCGGTGCAATTTTCACAGCATAGGGTATGCCAATGGTTTGAAACCATTGGCATATGTCTTGTAGGAATATTTTTACCAAAGGTTCTATTTGAACCATTGGTAAAAACCTTTCCCAATGGTTGTATAACCATTTTGAAATCCCTCCTCCTTTGGTTTTGCCAAGGGTTTAGCACAACCATTGGTAAAACCATTCCTAACGGTTTTATGAGAACCGTTGGGAAATGTTAACTTTCTTACCCCTACTCCAAAGATTGTTTGTAAATCATTGGGGAAAGCTTTTCCCAACGGCTTACTTCCCTACGGTTTTCTGAACTGTTGGTATAAATTATACCAACGATTCAGCAGCCTTTACCAAGGGTTCTGAATAGTTGGTAAAACCCAATTTTCCAGTAGTGTCCCCTATAAGTAAAATCTTTTTTCTTTTAAAAATTTATGAATAGTATTAATTATAATATTGTAAAATTTTATAAAATCATTTATTACGTTACTCCATTGATCCATCTATTCTTATGATATCCTCTTCTAATCTTGGTTCCCTTCAAAGCCATATTTCCTAGATAATTATTTATCTATCTTGTGGACAAATGATTTTATGTCCAAATATGATGATAATGTTTATGAAACTAGTTAAATTATAAATATTGGATTAATACCATCAAAAAAATGATCATTATTACTTTTGGGATAACATTAATTAATTTAGTTATCATTAATTCTATTATGAATCATTTCCGAATTATGTAATATACAATATTCGATCATAATATTATAAAATATAATGAATAATCTCAAAACTAGTAATACACAAAACCTAAATTGAAAATCTTGGTAAAACTAATCTCTAAATCAAAATCTTATTTTACTGGTATATGTTTCCAATTTCTAATATAGGGATTTATTCTCTAATATATGTTTTCTAAAATCTTTTTTCCAAGGGTTCTGTTATAAATACTCTTATACCAAATGTGAACACCTTGAACCTAGATTCCCATAGTCATTGTTCACTTTATTATATTAGAACATGATATGAGGAATTCAATCCCAAATTACTGGATAGTTTTTTTTTGGATAAATAGATAAATACATGAATCATACATTAAATTTGAACACATAAAATACAATCTATAAATTTCTCTGGGAACACAATCATACCTTATATCTTTTCCCTACAATTTAATGATGATATACTTCTTGGAATCCTAAGGAAAAATAAAATATAATAAAGGTGTGATAAAAGATTCCCTGAAAGAGTATTATAAAATAAATGGTATCATAAATAAGAAATAAAAATTATAGGAAGGTATAAAATTGAAACACAAGATATTTAATCCACAAGATGATCATAATATAGCTGTAAAAATGCTGTTGAAATAATACCACATAAATAATCACATGAGATAGAAAAATTAACAATGGATATTCTCCTATTCATAAAATAACATCTAAATCAATAAAAAATTTCATAATAAAAAAATAGAAATTGTCAAAAATCTAAAATATTTCTCATGAACGCGACCAAAGAAATTGATATTAAACTGGTAGGCCCTTGGACAAAATCTAATATTGGTTATCTCATGAGAGTTATTGATGCACTGAGTGGCTATAGTGGGACCTCCCATAAAATACTATGTCCAATGCATTACAATTAAAAAAGGGGTGAAACATAATTATCAAATACATTTGTATTGAAAATATCATTTTAATTTAAATAATATCCCCTAATTAGTAAACAAAATCAAAAAAGCTTATGGGGTCATATGGTGAATGGTATAAAAATAGTACATCCCCAATTTAACTGATGCTAAACCATTTAATAAAATATCAATCATGATGTTATAATAGATCAAATAGAATGAAGCTTAATATTCCATAAAATATATCAATATAAAAGAAAATAATTTAAATGTTTTTATAGAGAATTATTTCAGAAAAATACCCTTTTTTATAAGGAGGACAAATTATTTTTAAAATACTGTAGAATTATAAATAAAAATTTCATTAAAAATAACCATTAAAACATTTATAGGAATTTTCCAGACATTATCGGGTCTTGACGATGGGAAAATATTCTCATGCCATAAAAGTTTAAAAATACATTCCTTATGTATTTTTGTCGAAATATTCGTAGAGAACCTTGTTTTGAAAAAGAAAAAATATAACATTCAAAACATTTGATAAATATAAATATATGATTAAACATGAATTTATAAAATTATATGATAATAAAGAAATCCTTTTTTGAAATAATTTAATGATACACAGACTGGGAAGAAAAAGTTTGTTTTAAGGGATACATTAAATTAAAAATAGTTTATAAAAATGTCTGTTATAAATATCATATAATTTAATACTGCATTAATTAAATGAATATAGTATTTATATTATATGTAAATAAACCTAAAAAGTTCAACTAAAAAAACAATATAATCAAAATTTATTTCAAAAATTATCTTTGTATGACATAATCAAGGATATAGAAGTCTAACCCAATGAATTTAAAGTAGGTTAAGAACTCACTTACCAATATATAATCAGTCAAATCCTATTCCCCATATATTTAATAATGACTAGTAGAAAAATATAATATAAAATATATAATTATATTCATGATATGATATATCAATGTTATGTATATACACCATATTCAAAAAATAAGTGGCTAATAAGGCATATATCTCACAGAAGTAAAAGTGTGATGAGAAACCCTTTCCTCTTGCATCCCATTAGTTTTTCATACATTCACATCTTGAATAAATTCTAAAATAATGTTATTATTTAACTATATTAATATTTTTAATCCATTATATGATTCTTTCATTACATATTAACACTCGTACATTGATAATATTTCATTCTTTTCACTATTTCAGGTGCGTTCATTTCATTATTTAATGGTTTTTTACATGTGTATGATTATGTATTCTATTTTATAAAGAAAATAACTATATAAGTTCAATTATTTGTTTTTAATTAAATTAAAATGTTTAAAATGGACCCTTATATCAATTTTTATGTGTGGTTTATTCATTTAATAAAATGTAATTGATAAATGTTTAGTTTTATTTGGAAGTTTTTTCGACCACTGTGAACTTGTTTGATTTTATTTAATATTATATATATATATATTTTTTAAACAACAAAAAATAGGTTATATTACAAATATTGAAACCCTATTTAAACAGAATAAATCTTTTAGGAATATCCTTGATGGTGTTAATTGGAATCAAAAAATCATTATACTTTAACACTGTTAACCTCCATAATTTGGATAATTGAATCATTTCATTGACTAAGAGGAGGTTGTAAAAGGGATTTATATAATATATTCCCTTAGAAACATAAAAATAAATTATGTAATTGATATTTTATTTATTATTCATTTATAGATGAAGGATATGATTAGAGGTTTGAAAATGAAATAAAATTTTGAGAGGTTGTTTGAGAAAGATTCCTCCTAAATATCACCTCATTGATAGACCCCATAAAGGGCTTTGAATTGGTATTTGGGTGAGATAAAAAAAACATGGATGATGGTATATTTTGATGTAGATAGTTTTTATAGATTTTAAATGATTCAAGGCTTGTGAGGAGAAATGGGATGATATTTATGGATGAGGATGGGTGGTTTTACGTTATTAAATAATAATTCTTTTATATTTAAATCCAACCACATTTGTGTGGAATTAATTACAATGAATTAGATGTTTTAATTTCTTGATAATTTTGGGTAACAAATCAACTGAAAATTTAATTTTGTTGTGATTAGTTATTTTATGTTTTTACCCCTTTTCTTTAACCCATAACATTATTTTACATATATTGTGGTAAATCATTATTTACCATCGTAATATTATTTTCCAAAAAAATGAATATCAACACACATCCAAATTTGGAACTCATAATTAAAAATTTGTAATCTACATTACATTTATCAATTTGTAAAAGTGATCAAATTAAATTCTAAATATGTTAAGTGCATAACTCAGAAAAATAATTTTTTTAAGAATAAAAATATAATTTCTAATAATTTCTAATAATGTGTATCTAAATGTAATAGATTGTGTATCATATCATTAATTGAATAAAATTTTTTCAATAAAAAATTCTAATTAATTTTAAATTAGTATCGTATAATTATTATTTAATAAAAGTTATGATATTTTATTATAATATTATATTCACTTTTTAACCAAAAGATAATTTTTTTTAGTAATTTTCAAAATTTTCCCTAAGATAATATTATTGTTTTGAGTAAAAAAAATAATATTATCTTCCAAATGACATTTTATAAAAGCTTAAAAAATTAATTATATTTTTTTCTCATGGAATGTAATAAAAATTAATTTATGATGAAGACATATATTTTAAGATTAAAATTTATTTATAAATTATGTGTCCATTTACTATGCATAATTAATGTTTTATTGAATATGAAAATTATATATATATTTATTATATTGGTTAATATTATTCACAATATTAAAACATTATGGTTATTTTATAATGATTGAGTTAAAATAATGATATTTTTCTGTTCGTTTAACCTTGGTGTTATGTGAACCGTAAGCTATTAGACATAGTGTTTTTTAAATATTTAGGTGTTAAATCTATGGTAATATATTTTTAGTATCTATTATGAAAAAAATTAATTTGATGTTTTTAAATTATGTAAAATAATATAATTCCAAATATTTAATCATTTTTATAAGATTTATGTATTATATTTGGTATAATTTCATTTAAAAAATTGTAAAAATACAACAAATTGTTTTTTGCAAAAATTAATTTTATAAAATAAAATTGTGTTTACCTACATTTAATTCTAGGTAAATATATTATATAAATTATATAATATTTAATTAATTATACTATAAAAAATCCTTAAAATAATTTATTAATATATATATATATATATTTTATTTAGATAAAATCAAATTAAGCTTAAAAACAGTTTTTTAGAAAGGCATGTCCTTTTACCTTAAAATTGTTTTATATTAATTTATATCAATATCAAAATAAATGGATTAATTTCATAAATTTATAGAAAATATTTTTTTATTAATATTTAGTCAAATTTATAAACACCAATCCAATGCCATGGTGATAATTGTTACATTAAATAATTATATTTTAATAGTATAATGAAATTCATTTAAAGATTTTGTTCCATGTAAAGAAAGGTATTTAATAAAGAATATTTATTTAAAGGGAAATATATCATAAATTATATGGGTATTATATGTTATATACATTATTTACCGGTAATTATTTGGATTCATTTATCCAAATCATGTTATTTTTTTGAAATGACTTTTGCCTCAAATGTTACCCTAGTCGTAAGAGATTTTGGTAACCAAATTCTCATTCACAAAATCAAGATTATTCTATTAAACATAATTAATATAATTTCTGTATAGTCAACTCATTAATTTCACTATGTGGTATTATCTCATTGTCTATTTTTACTACATAAACCCATTTTCCGTTATTTCATGGTTTATAAATTTTGTTCCCCATAAGGAATATTGAATACTCAAATATTATTTTAGTGAGTTATAATGTTTCATCATGAACATTGTTATTCAATTATAGGGTTCTACTACACAAATATTATATTATATAGTATTTTATAATCTTAAGTTTTTTAACAAAAATGGATTTATTACCCTTTTTACAATGTGGTTCATCAACAAATGTAATTTCATAGTATTTGGCTCCTTATCTTTCGATTGAAATTTACTATTGAAAACATTATGACATTTATGAGAATTTACTATTGGATATTCTTTTTAAAACAAATTATTTTAAAAATATTCACTTGTAAGTTTATAATATTATATATGAATGTGACATGGAAGTTTGTATTTTACATTAATGTAAATAATGTCTTTTAAAATCCATGTTATGTTTTCATCCCTATTTCCTTGTAAATTAAAAAAATATTTATAATAATGAGGTTTATGTTATATGATTTATTCAATAATGAACAGATACATCTTATAATTTTAGGTTTTGAACTCATAATATAAAACAATTCAATTCTTAATCCCTTCTTATATGATACCATTTAGAGAATTAATTTATATGGACTTTTTTATCTATGTCAAAATCTATATTTGTTTCCCTTATTATAATGGGATATTTTTTTTATACATACATCTTCCTTGTTTCTTTTTATTTCTTAAGAACATTAAATTTATATCATAATAATGATATATTTATGTCTTTTTACAATTTAACTATCCAAATTATTTCTCTAGATGGGATATGATCATGTTTTCCATTTTATAAAAAAGTATAAAAGTATTAGAATTATATATATTATTATAAAAATTCAGATGATTATTAGACATTTGAACATGAATTTTTTAAAATCTATATTCTTTATTTCGAGGGAAAATGATCATGTCATCAGTTTTTTTGACATAGGGAAATGTTTTTGTTATGTATATTGTTATTCTAATATTAATGATTAATGAAAATGTTAATTATGAATTATTTACTCATTTTATTTAATTATAAATACATTATACTTAAACAAGTGATGAGTATGGTCTAAGATTATATATCATCATAATGCATTTGTAGTTATCTAGGGAAAAAATATCTGGGTAATTTAGGGTATGATTTTCCATAACATGATATTCAATTGATGACAATATTATTATGTATTAGCTTATAGTATGTTATTAATTGTGTGGAATTATGAAAATCATTTCTAAGAGAAAAAAATTGATATAAATTTGATCTATTAATTTCTATTATTATCCATGGATATTTTATAATTTCAATTAGATTATAATATCACTTTATTTTAGTTATCAATTCCTTTCATAATAATTATGTCATGATTATTCTACGATTACATCAATTGTATATTTCCCCTTACTAAGTGTTTTAGCTAATCCCTTCAAATGATTTTGTTTCTTAGGATATGAATAATAGTATTCTAAATGATAGGTAAAATATGATAGATAATGTGGATATTTTTAAAACTTCAAATTAATTAACTTGTTCTTATATAGTGGAAATACATTCATTACGTGAGAAACACATTGGCTTTATTAGTTTATGATTTTTCCAAATTCCTTAAATTTATAATCATAAAAGGTATTGACAATATATGTAATGAAATATTTTATTTATCTCATGTACTTTTGGTATAGTCTTGTCTAGGAATATATAGTTGGTTTCAAAGACAACATATAAATTAAGTGACTATGTCACCGGAGTAGGGAGTGTGGGTATGTGGTATCTCATTTGGTATTAGTGCATATTATAAATAAAATTGGAAATTGGTTTTTTTGTTGAGGATAATTTTAGGGTTTATATAACAAGGTTGATCATAATTTCAAGTTTATATATAACCATTAATGTTTTTTGAGGTAATATTGAATAATTTTGGTATTAGGGTAATAGAAAATTATTTAATATCATAGTAATTAGTCTAATTATGGATGATAACATAATGTTTCGGTAATGCCTTGAGTTTGTGTTTTCCCAGGTATTATATCCCTATCTTGATACTAAAAAAATATATAGGGTCTATAATAGATGAACCTTCATTTAATAACATCAAAAATAAATAACCATGTATTAACTATATCATTACATAGTTTATGAAAAAATATTCCCTACTATACACTTGGTTTGACAATCCTATGATATGTGATTTAGTTAATAAAAAATATATTGAATCATTCTGAAGTATTAAATAATGATGTTAAATAATTAGATTAGAAAATCTGATATAAAAATGACCATGGATAACTATGGATTGAAAAAAGTTAGTAATTTGTTTTTCCAAAATAACAATATTTTAAAAAACAATGATGTCCAAAGGGAAGACATATTCAAGTTGAGGTTTTAAAATTCATATTTTGGATATTACTATAACAATTTTTCTTTTAGTAATTGGTTGAAATAGGATCAAATAAATTAATATAATAATGTGATATATCAAGAAACCAATTATCTTATAACTAAATAAGGGAGAATACTTTAATGGTTTAGAATTGGATTATACTCTTATTATGATGGGAAAAGTGGCTTTCCATGCCTTTATTACGGTAGTTATGTTGACATATATATAGAAATTAAATCACTATAAAAATAGATATTTTTACTAGTGTTTGATATTTATTAATGATGTTACTATATATTAAAAATGTAATAAGAATTATATAGAACCTCTAATGATTATTATTCAATAGTTATGCTTTAATGGTTTGGAAACATATATTAAATGTTATTAATAACAATAAAAATTGATTGTATGATTAGTTTATACATTTTTGGATAACTATTGATGAGCATGTGATTTTGGTGGGGATAAATTTTAGGCTTAAAAAATTGATATTGAGTTCCTAATGTGTTGACTGATTTTGATAAAAGTGAGATAAATAGTGTTTATAACCTTGGAGTTGATTACTGATTTAATGAAAAAGTGACCCATGATATTTTTTCGGATGTTTATCTCATTTTCTAATTTAAGATATATATGGATGAGTGTGTGACATTATTAAGTAGTTTTTGATATCATTTCTGGTTTAAATATTGTTTTAATTTCTATAAGAATATATGGTATCATTGTTATTTAATGTTCTAGAGATTCAAACGGTTTTTGGAAAGGATTATTTTATAGAATATAGGATTATAGTATTTATTTACTAGAGTAAGTGATTTTATTGATGATCAATATTGTATGTGGAAAAATAAGTAATGTATTATATTATAACAGGGTAAGGTAGATATCATATTAGAGGATATATACCAAATGATAAATATGTTAAAAATACCCCCAACAAATTTTTTCAACGAGTAATAATTAATGTCTCAAGGAATCCATTTATTAAATGGTGGGGGTGTAACATCACTTTATTTTAACATAATATATCCTTTAAATGATCCAAATTCATTTAATATCTTACTCCACACGGAATAGCAGACATAAATGACATGATGATATATTGAGAAAAAAAAACTGTAAATTAAAGAATGAGAATTAAAACACTATCGTTGAATTTTTTGGAATTAAGAAACGTAATTTATTTATAAAATATATGTATAAGTAAAATAAATTAGACTTTTAATATAAATGAAATTCAATTATTTTCCATAATATTACTAATAAGATCAATTATTATTTATAAAAGTGTTTTTTTTATGAAAAGTACATTTTTATAAGATATTAATTTATATTTACAGAAATTTATTATTAATGATGATAAATTGTGTTTGAGATTATTAATTTTTTTACACCAATATATTTTTTAAATGATAAAAATTAATAATAATAACATCTAATATTTCAAAATGTCATTTTAAGGTGAATTGGGAAAATCATGATTTTGTTAAAAATGGTTTTGAAATTTTCATACTAAGAGAATTAGTTAAATGTTTTTGAAACATTTTTATAATATATATATATATATATATATTAAATTAATCATTTATCATTATTTTTTAGTTTTTATAATATCCATGTCTATCATTGTCGAGACAAAAATTACCTTTTAATAAAAAATCTGTATTTACTCTCTTCTTTTCAAAATTAATTTTCATCAATTATAGAAATTGAATATATCAAAATGGATTAAATAATTTAGATTAACATGAAAAAATTATGTAATAATTTTTCCTAACCGAAGTGTTTCATTTGTTATTAGGTTTAATCCAATATGTGATTGATGAGCTATAATGAAGAGGTGATGCTTGAGTAATTGATATGGAATGACTTTATGGAATTTGATATCATACATGGAAAATTATCCTTATAAATATTATTATTGTAGATATACTCTTAATTAGAATATATATGTTAAAATGAATTATAAAATTTTCAAAATGTTTTTAGATAGTGGGAACGTCTTATTTTGTAGAAGAGAAATTGAATAAGACCATGAAATATTCCATTGAATTATTCTATGAGGATATTTATTTGAGGATTATGAGAATATTATTTTGCATAATGATTTTTTAATGGATGACAATTATGAAATATATGTGAAATATTATTAAATTGATTCATGATGAATTATATTGGAGTAGGAAATTTAGTTGGGGATAATTATATACATTTTAATTTTAGTGAGATTTTATTTGGTATAATTCTATAAAAATTGGTCCATCCACTAACTATATAACCATACTAGATAAACCATGATAATGAGTGATAAAGGATCAAAAAAATGGAATAAGACTCACCAGATATCTATTGTGGCATGGGTGAAGGTGAGAACTTTCATGAGTATGATGGAGAGTTTATGGGCCCATAGGGCCAACATGGTGTGAAAGAGGGTGATTGGACCAACAAGTCCCATAATTGTGTGTGAAGTGTGGTACCTGCTGAAAGCCACTACTAAATCAAATAGTTTTCAGCCTAATATTATTTATTAGTATTCCCCGACAGAATATCACTCAAATATAGAAAAGGAGATACATGATACTATTCACATGTTTACAGATTTATTCATACAAGTGTTGTTATTCGAACCTTTGTGTCTATGTCATATATTTATCTTCATTAAATTACCACCTTATGGGATTTTACAATCGAGATAAATATGATTAGCATAACCATTCCATTTTATGATAGTCGACATCCATCCATCCACTACATTCAAACCGATAAACAATGACATGATCTATATCCCAAATCCATGCATGAAACTTCTTCTTGAATACGAGTCACTAGTCAAATACTACCTTAAACATTAATAATATAGATCAATTTTTGAATTTAATTATATTATGTGATGATGTGGGTAACTAACTTGTGTTTCTTTACATAAATATTACATATTTTTAGATAAATATTCCATATAATACAAAAATAAATGCTCGAGGACCATAATGGTTTAGTTTCAGTAGATACTGGATACATAATATTTTTATTTTTTGTAATATCTTTAACATATAGTATACATATATCCACACATAGTACACTTTATAAAAAATTCCTACTTAAAAAAATTCTTCTTTACCTTTGGAATAGAAATGTAATAAACAGTGAGCTGAAATGCTCAATATGGGTAAATAGGAGAGATATCAATATAAAATGATAATTAAGTTATGAGAACATGATAATAATATTTGAAAACCATTCCTTTATTATCATATATCATAAACAAGAGTCAGGGAATAAATCATGGTATTTCATAAGATACTAATCACAGGGGAATCATATAACATGAACCGCAAGAACATTACATTGTCATACATCATAGAATTTTTGCTTACAAAAAAACATTGAAAATAATATCCCATTGGTAAATGACTTTATATTAGATTAATTACACTCTCCAGACCATTTTGGTAGTCATGGTTCACTCAAAAAACAATAATTTTTTATAAAGTACCATACATAACTATGCTCACTTCCTATTCCAGCCTGACATCTCTCATGAGATATCAATCTTTACCAATTGCATTAGAGGGAAATATAAGTCACACCTATCCTTGGTTGTAACATGAGAATCATCCTTGGTTATAATATAACTACCATAAATGGTTATAAATTATCTAACATCACATAATATAAACCATAAATATGGGTTACACATGATAATAAAACATGCATCGTATCAGAAACCATGACAAGAAATGTGTTTCATAAACATTTCATCACAGAAAAACCCATGGAAACAAGAACGAGTTTCATATATATGTTATCATAATAAAAATAATACATCTAGAGAAAAAATTTGTAATATATAATCGGATTATATCCCATTTAAATCACAGTTAACATTAATTCATTCCATGTTAGATGAAAAAATGCTTTTGAATGTTCACTTGGAGCATTTCCTGATGAAAATAACCTTTACATGTTTAAAATAATCTTTTTAAAACAATAATTTCACATCACATTATTGAAATAATTTCCTTATAAAATAAATTTTGTAATTTATAATTTAATCATTAAAACGTTTAGTGGTTATGATGAAAATAAATACTCCTCATGTTGTACACACTAAAAGAATGATTCATTCACATTTTTTGTTAAAGTGAAAAGTTCCTTCTTCAAAAAAGTATTATAAGATTACCATATTCCATTATTTAAAAAGTAAAAATTGGGTGCAAATGAATATAAAAAATCCTTTGATAATATAAAAAATATTATTAAAGAATTTTTAGAAAACAATGACATGGATGAAAAAGGAATTCTCACTTATAAGAAAAATAAAATCAGATTTCCTAAAAAAAATAATTTGGATTATGAAGTTAATAAATAGTGAAAAATGAAGTGAAAATAAATATTTTCATAAAATATAAATAGGGAAAAATAATAAATGATGTTCTTGAGAGATATATCATATGATTTCATAATTAGAATAACAGTTTAAAACAAATTTGATAAACAATTAAACTGTATCATAAAACCCTTACCACTTATGCAACTTATGAATTGTAAGAAACATTAAAAATAAAAACAATTAAACATTATGTGACATTAATATAATTATATTCATGATATAAAATGTAAATTGGGAAGAATATACATCACAAAAAAGAAATGAGTGGTGAATATGGAATTTGTCTGGAAAAATTAAAATTGTGAGAGGAAATCTCATTCCATAAGTCCCAATATATTTTGAATATGTTCAAAAATCCTGGATAATAAATATAAATTTATTAATAATTAGTTATAGAAAAATTATTTTATTTATAATACTATATATTATTTACTTATGATGTTTTATTACTCGTTTATTAACAATTATGTGTTAAAATTACATTTTATGTAATAAGTGCATCATTTTTCTTGTATGATTTGTTTTCATATTTCAATCCCTTTTACTCTGATCATAGTTATATCAAATATAGAATTATAACCATGATTTAAAAATCATATATATTCATTATTTATATATTTATTTTAATTTATATATGTTATATAAGGAAAATTAATTACACCATTTGTGGAGATGGTATGTCGTATGTACTCATGGATGTTGTTTACATTTCCTCAATGGATGAAAAGAAGGAAAGGTAAATATTAATCCACCTTTATAGATTAGTTATTATTTAATATATATCATATATATTAATAAAATACCTCCTTATTACCATCTATGTAAAACTTAATTGAAAAAGGTAACACATCACTTCGTGGAGGTGGTAGTCCACATGCATGCACGAGCGACATTGCTATTTTACAATTAAATCAATGGAAATAAATTATATGTGATTTTGAATATAAAAAAGTAAAATAAAGTAATAAATATCATATATATATATATATAAACATTAAATCCTTTATTATATCATATTGCGAGAGATGTTTATGGAAAATGAATTACAATGGTTTGTGAGGTGGCAGAATTCTGTAAACACTATCAATAATTTAGTTTCCCATTTAATGAAAAAGGACACACACACAAACACAAACACACCCACATATATATATATAAGTTATTTTATTAACATAATAACATTTTAGTATATTTTAGATATATATTTTATTATATCAAAATATTAGAGATAAAATAATGGATGTGAAAAATGAAATAAAAAAATTAACAGTTTTACCTATTCCTTAGAGAATCTATGAATCCCGAAAACAATAATCAAAATACTTTTTCAAATTTATTATATTTATATATATATATAATATTTTTAAATAAAGGAAAATATATTTTAATACTATTTAAAAACTAGATATATACATTATACCCAATTTAAATTGGAAATAAAATATAAACATATCAAATGTAAATGTTTAGCAATTTTGAAACTAATTTAAAGATATATTCTTGATAAAATATGTAAATTAAACAGAACAAGGTTTCTCTAAAATGATCCATTTGGGTTATGTAAAGAGGTAGATATCTTGAGTAAATCAGACATAATAAATATGGTGAGGTAAATAAATGAAAAAATATTTCACTAAATAAAAAATAGAGTACAAAAATAATATATTGATCGTATCTATGAATTAATTTCACGAATAAAAATATCTTAATTATAAGTGAAGGAAATTCATTCTATTGTACTTTGTGATATTTGAAATCATACTATATCTACCATAAATACCTTTTTCTAAGATAGTTTAAAACTATATTTAAATATATATTTAATTTGGCTGAAATATTTGTCTCATGATAGTTTTTGATGCATCTAAAGGAAATATAATTATGATCCCCACCACTCATTACACGTCCAGTGCATATTCGTATATTGAGTGATTCACTGAATTCATAAAAAATATGACTTATTTAAAAATATCCAATCTATGTAAATATCATGGATTTATCTATAATTATATATAAATAAAATACCTTCAATATATATCACCATATGTAGAAATGGTATTTGGTTTATTATATAATAATATCCATGATATGACTAATATGGATATTTAAGACAAATGTAATATCCAATGGTTAAAAGTAAGTGAATTTTTTAAAGTATAGAATAATTTTAACATATAACCAGTGAAGAATATGTAAAATAATGTTTCTTTATAATTTATTAATATAAATGATATTAAATATTATTAAAACATTCTGGAATAAAATAATGTTTCTATATGAAAATAAATTATTTTTCATATAAATGTCCAATAATAAAATGAAACTTTTTTTAAATAACTTGTACAGTTTTAAAGGATGATTAAAATGCAATATTATTAAATATGGGAGATTATTTTTCATTTTTAATATGTTAAAAAAATGTATAGACCCTTAAATTTCAAAGAAATTTTTTTTCTTAATTTTCATTGAATTTTACAAGAACGCAGTTTCTGACGGCACGTGATTCTGAGGCCCGGTGTGCCCGGAATCATTTTCCGAAGTTTGGCTCGGGTACGTTCAGTGAACGAATGAGTGGAGTTTTCTAACATTTGAACCGGTTCTTGGAATCAAATTCTGAGGGCTCCGATGGAATCGCAGCGCCGGTATTTGCTTAGAAACGCCTCTTTCGGAGTTGCATTTGCTTGGGTGTGGTTTTTAATTTTTGGGCTTTAAGTTAAGAAATAAAATAAAGTGGTGCGACAACTTTATTTTTATTTCACTTAAGCCTCTTAAGCTGAGTTGAAGCGGATAGGGTAGAACCCGAAATATCCTACCCTCCTGGTAGGATATTTGTGAGGTGGGGCCCGCACAAGCCCCACCGTTTCTTTTCTGCTAAGTAACGCACCCGCGAAAACCCGTCATTATGAAAGTCAACTAACGCGTTTTCTTAATTTCTTAATGAACCAATTAATTGGGCGGTTTTTTTCATTGAATTAAATGGGCGGTTTATTCGTTGAAATTAATTCTATGTATTAATTTCATTCGTTTATTAACATGTTTGAAATCCGTTGGTGTAATAATAAAATAAGACCAACACACGACTTCTGGAAAAATGTTCATTGAGTGGATTTGACAGAAACCAATAGTTCTTCATCCTCCTTCGCGAAGAACGCGAAGAACACGAAGAACATCGGCCTCCAACAAAGAACGCCGAACCCGCAGAAATTGACGACTCTTCATCCGAGGCGTTCTTCCCCACCCCGATCTCCGATCACCTACTGCTCGAGGTAAGAGATTTCGGGTTTCCTTTAAGTCTGTTTGGTGGTTTTTAACAAAAACAGATTTAATTATTTATAATTAAATCTGTTGTTTCATGGTCCTCGGAGTTCATCAACGCAGCGCCGAATACCGCGACAACGCGACAATCCCCTCCTTCCGCGACGATCAAGTTCTGTGAAGAACGCGCGTGCGATGACTTGACAAGGTTGGGATTTTATTTTGGAAATACCTTTTTATTCCCGTGATCATTTCTTTTAAAATAAAGAACCCAGATTCTTATGAACAATTTTATTTTATTAAAATTGTTTTTGGATATGTTGTTGTTTCCTCCCGATTGATACCGTGTAACGCGGTGGGTGCGGGCCAAACGAACCCGGCCTGACAACCCTCCGCCGTTCTTCGTTGTTGTGCGGATTTGGCGGGCGACGACAAAACGTGACGCAAGGGAGATTTGATGATTCTGCATTGAAGAACAGGTCCCGGGATGAGCAGCGGTGCAGATGGGAAGTAAAACGGACCACCAGAGCAACTCTGGTGGCCTGCAGAATTCTCCGGCAGCGCGGGTCGCCGGCGGCCAGTGGTCACGCGGCCGCACGGGTCCGGCTTGCCCGCACGGGACGTGGCAGAAGCCGCGTCCGCTATTGTTCAGCACGACCCCTCGAGGGCCGTGACTTCCTCAACCCGCGGGGGCGGCACCCCAAGGCTGCCGCGCTCGGCCTCTCGACCGAGCTGAGCCTGGCTGGTCCGACCGGCCGGGCCGCACCCTGGCCGGACTGAAACGGGTCCAGCCGGGTCGGGTCGACCCGGTTCGGCTGTCCCAGGGGGGGTCGGGCCGGGTCGGCCCGGGCCCAGACCCCCGTCTTCGGACTGTTTTCGGTTTTTTGCCCGTAACATGAGCTACGGGCCTCCAAACGACTCGCCAGTAGCGGAAACGCAATCCTTGGATCTAGACGGTCGTTTCGGTATATCGCACTCAAGGTTTCGAAATACTTTGGGTTTGGCAGGGTTGGTTCGTACATGAAACCAACCAGGCCCTCGGAGCGGAAACGCTCATATCTTGAGCTACGGACGTCCGATGGACGTGCCGTCGGCTTTGGTGGTTTTTCTCTAAGTGAGACGGATATTTTGGCATACTCTTCCCGAGGTTTGGATGCAAGTGGAGTACGGTCGGGTTGGTTTTTCATTAAAAACCAACCGGGCCCCTAGGACGAAAAAGCCAATAACTCTCAGACCGGGCGTCCGATTGACGCGCCGTCTGCGACGTTGACTTCCTGTTGATGATACAGAACTTTTGGATACATCAACTCTTGACTTTGAGTCAGTTGATGTATCAGCCTCTCGGCTCGTGGAGCAGACCCTCCCGAACGAGATTGTTGTGTGCGAGAATCTTAGAGTTGGCTGCTACTGCTGCTGTGACGACGATGAATGTACATAGATCCTCAGTAGATTCGACTGTGATGATGATGAAAACTGTACGGAATCCTCCGTGTTTTCGGCAGTGACCACTAAGGTATATCTTGGGATACATCAACTCCGGACTACATGTCAGATGATGCATCGACCTCTTAGCTCATGGATTGGACTCTCCCGAAACGAGCACGCTGTGTGCGGAAACCCTAGAGCCGGTTGAGACTTGACGAGTGCTGATCGAACGACTCGGTGTGTTACGGATAGCTCGGCGGGGGAGCGCTTGGTTGTAGCGGCACAGGGGAGTGCTTGGTTTGTAGCGGCAGGCCCATGACAGAGGTGCGCTTGGTTGTAGCGGCACAGGGGAGCGTTTGGTTGTAGCGGCAGACCCACGACGGAGGAGCGCTTGGTTGTAGCGGCACAGGGGAGCTCTTGGTTGTAGCAGTGGACCCACGACAGTGGTGCGCTTGGTTTTAGTAGCACAGAGGAGCGCTTGGTTGTAGCGGCAGACCCACGACAGAGGTGCGCTTGGTTGTAGAGGCATAGGGGAGCGCTTGGTTGTAGCGGCAGACCCACGACGGAGGAGCACTTAGTTGTAATGGCACGGGGGAGCTCTTGGTGGTAGCAGCAGGCCCACAGTACCCGATAGGTGGAGAACTACACCAGTCCAAGGTAAGAGGGAAGCGCTTGGTTGTAGCAGCATAACCACTGCTCTTGATGGAGAAGGAGTTTCCCAATAGCTTTGGGTTCGACTTCATGATCGAACCTGTGTGAGCTGAATCCTGTTTTCTTTCTTGTGTGGATTGTGTTTTGCTATCCTATATGGATTACGTTTTGATTTCCTGCGTGGAATACGTATACTTTCCTGTGTGGACTGAGTTGTACTTGGGCTTGGAGGTTGGAGCATTTTGGAATTGTTGACTTAGGTATATGTATGGTCATATACCTAAGCAGTGTCAGTTGTTACTTTGTGATTTTATATTTCCTTTTTTGTTTATCCTTTGTGGATTTTGGGAGACCCTCGGGGGTCTCGTGGTCCCTACTGAGTAGCTTATACTCACCCCTGCACGGGCTATGCCCGCACTACGTTGTGTTGGTTGCAGACGACAGACAACACTGATTGTGGTGGGGACTTGCGGAGAAAGACGGTACCTGGAGGTGGAGCACTGGGCGGGACGTACTCAGAGCGGTCGGGTGGACCCGAGGAGCAGTGGAGGCTATCTGTACCCACCCTTCAGGTGGGACTTCCAAAGGACAGCTCGACGCTACGAATTTTATTTCAGTTGTTGTTTTCCCCTTTTTAGTTGTACTTTACAGTTGGGCTTGTATTTCCAGCCCCTTTTACTTTCAGCACAACTTGTTACAGTTTTTACTTAGTGTATACTCGTTTCGCTTGCTTACTCTGTGGTGGTTGTTTACATTAAAAAGGAAATGTCTTCCCTGTTTATCGGGATTTACACCTTGGTGCTAGTCGCCAGCCCCTGACCTATGGAAGGCGGGCTTTGGGTAGTCACGACACGGGCCCCGAGGACGGGTCGTGACAAACTGATATCAGAGGTGGTCGGTTCTACCACAGACTCTGATCTTTCTTCTATGTGAAGAAATAGTGTTTTGCATATTGGGTGTGGTTATCAGTCCAGGGAGTCCAGTGTTGGTGCGGCGGCCGACGTATCCATTCACCAGGACCCTGACTTCTGATTTCCGACTTAATGCACGAAAACATTGATTGAATGTGTGTTTCAAGTTCCTTCATGATTACTTTATGTCAGCTCACCAGGTATACTGTTCTGACCGTGGTGCACCTGTTTCCTTTTCAGGATAGCCCCACGACGGCAGCCAACTAGGGTTCCGATAGTAGAGCGCGACGACAGCCTGCCGAGCGATAAGGCCTCGGTACAGGGCCCATTGACAGCGGAGGCACCGGTGATACCTTTACCCGCCGAGCCCCCGATGCTTCCAGCACCGACCACTGATGATGCACATTTCCTCAGAGCTCTGCACGAGTTCCAGCACCAGCGACCACCCAGGTTTCATGGGGAGACGGACCCCCAGGCAGCCGAGGACTAGCTGGAGGCGGTCTTATGAGTTTTCAGGCTAGTGAGGACACCAGCAGACCTCACGGTGATCCTCGCAGCGAGCCTACTGCACGCAGCAGGAGGACGATGGTGGATCTTGATGCTCCAGGTGCACGATGAGGCCTCTCTCATATGGATGGACTTTGAGAGCCTCTTCTGCTCAGAGTTCGTCTCGGACACCCTCCGTGCGGTGCGCATTCAGGAGCTTCTTCAGTTGGGGAAGGGCAGCTTGATAGTGGCCCAGTACTCGGCAGGATTTACTGATCTCTCGCGCTACTCCACAGATATGGTACGAGACCCATTCTTCCGGGCCCGGACCTTCGAGCAGGGACTGAGGCACGAGATCAGGGCTTCGATGATCTCCCTCAACATTCCGACTCAAGCATGGGTGTTGGAGCGAGCCCACTTAGTGGAGAGTTTCTTTGCTGAGCAGTCTCCAGTAGTAGGACCCACCACTTTCCGGCATGCGGCAGAGTCTTCTGCAGCGGGCAGTAGACAGATGACGCAGGGGTCCAAGAGGACTAGACCTACAGGTGGTCGAAAGCATGACTCTGGATCGTTTGTACGAGGCACTCGGGGTGGACAACGACTTGCCATGAGAGGGCAGTGTTACTACTGCTGCGGGATTGGTCACATGGCTCATCACTGTCTGACCCGCCATACGGATGACCAACAGATGGACGAAGGGCGCCCCAGGCAGAGGCAGAGGTTTGATCAGGGCGGGCCGCAAGGAGCAGGCAGCCATGGAAGGGGAGCTGGCCGTGCAACTGGAGGTGGACAACGCTTCGAGGTGTTTCCACCACCACCACCAGGAGGTCCACCCCGACCGCAGGGGATAGGAGGACATGGGATAGCTTAGCTTCATGAAGGTGAGGCCTATGATCATGGAGCTCCACGAGCAGATGGACAGGAGCGGGACTAGCTCCAGACCTGGAGACTTTTGTTCATGTTGCTTCTAGTTTTGTGGATGTATGTTTGTAGATGCTTTGTGTCATTGTACTTGAGCTACAGTAAAAAAAGACACCTTTTCTTGTGGCATTTACTTCCCTGTCTTCTCTTGTGTTGTTACTGAGAGGTTCCGGTTTCGACTGTTGACCTGACCCTCATTTGAGAGGTACCTACTGGAGGAGACCCAGTTACCTCACACTGATGCCGATTGTGTGACTCAACCCTTGGAGGCGAGAGTAACGGTTGGATTTCTTGGTAGTAGCGTCGAGGCCTTACGACGTCATCCTTGGTATGGGTTAGTATCATCCATGTCGGGATTGACTGTATTAGGCAAAGAATGTGGTTTATCCAGGGGATGAGATTGGATTTCTCTTATCGGCAAGGAATAAATCATAGTAGCTTTTGTGGGACCAGAGGTGGTCTAGGCCACGATAGAGAAGGTCCAGATCATCCAGGAGCGGATGAAGACAGCTCAGAGCCGAGAGAAGTCTTTCGCTGACAGGAGGCGGAGGCCACTAGAGTTTGAGGATGGCAACCACGTCTTCATGTGGGTCTCACCTCGACGTGGATTATGGAGATTTGGCTGAGGTGGAAAGTTGTCTCCATGCTTCATCGGACCCTTCCAGGTCCTTAGCAGGATTGGCTAGGTGGATTACCACCTAGCTCTACCGCCTTTGTATCCCTAGTTTGTGATGAAGCTTTACGGGGACGTAAATCCCTGTGGTGGGAGTAATGTAAAGACCTGTAAATTTCAAGGAATTTTTTTTTCTTTATTTTCTTTGGAATTTTACAAGAACACAGTTTCTGACGGCACATGATTCTGAGGCCCGGTGTGCCCGGAATCATTTTCTAAATTTTGGCTCTGGTACATTCAATGAACGAACGAGCGGAGTTTTCTAACTTTTGAACCGGTGCTCAGAATCAAATTCTGAGGGCACCGATGGAATCGCAGCGCCGATATTTGCTTTGAAACGCCTCTTCCGGAGTGGCCTTTGCTCGGGTGTGGTTTTTAATTTTTGGGCTTTAAGTTAAGAAATAAAAAAAAGAGGTGCGGTAAAATTATTTTTATTTCACTTAAGCCGCTTAAAAGCCACTTAAAGCCTCTTAAGCTAGGTTGAAGCGGATAGGATAGAACCCAAAATATCCTACCCTCCTGGTAGGATATTTGTGAGGTGGGGCCCGCACGAGCCCCACCGTTTCTTTTCTGCTAAGTAACACACCCGCGAAAACCCGTCATTATGAAAGTCAACTGAATCATTTTCTTAATTTCATAACGCACAAATTAATTGGGCGGTTTTATTCATTGAATTAAATGGGCGGTTTATTCGTTGAAATTAATTCTATAAATTAGTTTCATTCGTTTCTTAACCTGTTTGAAATCTGTTGGCGTAATAATAAAATAAGACCAACACACGACTTCTGGAAAAATCTTCGTTGAGAGGATTTGACAGAAACCAAAAGTTCTTCATCCTCTTTCGCGAAGAACGCGAAGAACGCGAAGAACTCCGGCCTCCAACAAAGAACGCTGAACCCGCAGAAATTGACGACGCTTCATCCGAGGCGTTCTTCCCCACCCCGATCTCCGATAACCTACTGCTGGAGGTAAGAGATTTCGGGTTTCTTTTAAGTCTCTTTTGTGGTTTTTAACAAACACGGATTTAATTATTTATAATTAAATCTGTTGTTTCCTGGTCCTCAGAGTTCATCGACGCAGCGCCGAATACCGCAACGACGCGACGATCTCCACCTTCCGCGATGATCAAGTTCCGCGAAGAACGCGCGTGCGACGACTTGACAAGGTAGGGAATTTATTTTGGAAATACCTTTTTATTCCCGTGATCGTTTCTTTTAAAATAAATAACCTGTATTCTTATGAACTATTTTATTTTATTAAAATTGTTTTTGGATATGTTGTTTTATCCTCCCGATTGATACCGTCTAATACGGAGGGTGCTGGCCAAACGAACACGGCCTGACAACCCTCCGATGTTCTTCATTGTTGTGCAGATTTGGCGGGCGACGACAAAACGTGACGCAAGGGTGATTTGATGATTCCTCAGTGAAGAACGGGTCCCGGGAGGAGCAGCGGCGCAGAGAGGAAAGAAAACGGACCACCAGAGCAACTCCGGTGGCCCGCGGAAGGCTCCGGCAGCGCGGGTCGCCGGCGCGGCGGCGCCGGCAGCCGGAGGCGGTGGCCAGAAAACCTGCGGCCGCGCGGGTCCGGCTCGCCTGCATGGGACGCGGCAGAAGCCGCGTCCGCTGTTGTTCAGCCCGGCCTCTCGAGGGCCGCGACTTCCTCAACCCGCGGGGGCGACGCCTCGCGGATGCCGCGCTCGGCCGCTCGGCCGAGCCGAGCCAGGCCGGTCCGACCGGCCGGGCCGCACCCAGGCCGGACCGGACCGGGTCCAGCCGGGTCGGGTCGACCCGATTCGGCCGACCCAGGGGGGGGGGGGGGGGCGGGCCGGGTCGGCCCGGGCCCAGACCCCCGTCTTCGGACCATTTTCGGTCTTTTTCTCGGAACATGAGCTACGAGCCTCCAAACGACTCGCCGTCAGCGGCAACGCGATCCTTGGATCGAGACGGTCGTTTCAGTATATCGCACTCAAGGTTTCAGAATACTTTGGGTTCGTCCGGGATGGTTCGTACACGAAACCAACCAGGCCCTCGGAGCAGAAACACTCATTTCTTGAGCTACAGACGTCCGATTGACGTTCCGTCTGCTTTGGTGGTTTCCTCTAAGTGAGATGGATCTTTTGGCATACTCCGCCCGAGGTTTGGATGTAAATGGAGTATGATCGGGTTGGTTTTTCCTGAAAAACCAACCGGGCCCCTGGGACAAAAAGCCAATAACACTCAGACCGGGCGTCCGATTAACACGCAGTCTGCGACGTTGAGTTCCTGTTGATGATACAGAACTTTTGGATACATCAACTCTATACTTTGATTCAGTTGATGTATCAGCCTCTCGGCTCGTGGAACGGACCCTCCCGAACGAGCTTGCTGTGTGCGGGAACCTTAGAGATGGCTGCTACTGCTGTTGTGATGGCGATGACTGTACAGAGATCCTCAGTAGATTCGACTGCGACGATGATGAAAATCGTACGGAATCCTCCGTGTTTTCGGCAGTGACCACTACGGTACATCTTGGGATACATCAACTCCGGACTACATGTCAGTTGATGCATCCGCCTCTTATATTAATTATGAATTCATAAAATAACCATAAACATATTCATAATTTTTTATTTGATCCATTTATAATATTTTATCACTAGTTTGTTAACGGTCATTTTATTATTATAATTAATTTTCGCCTTAATAGCTTTTGTTTTCATATATATTTTGATTCTATAATTTTAGTTTGTGAACTTCTATTCAGGTTCCATCATCTGTCGAATTTTTTTCAAGGTATAAATATCAAATATATTATATATATAGGAATATATATTCATTCATTAAATATATTTATAGATAATTGAATTACTCCGGTCATGGAGATGGTATTTCGTAAGTACACATGAACCATGTTTTCCCTTTTCGACGAATGAAATGAAACAAAGAAGGATAATACTTAATATTTATAGAATCATTATTAAGACATATATATTGTATATATATTCATTAAATCTATCATTATAACTATATATATAAATCATAAATTAAAAATGAATCACAAGACTCCGTGAAGGTGGTAGTACAGACGTACACATGAGCGACATTGTCGTTTTCTAAAGAATTGGATATTAAGAAGAAAAATATGATATTATAGTTCCTGAATAACTATGTAATATATTTAATATACATCCATTAGTTCAATATTTATAATCTTATAAGTAAAATGGTGATGGGAAATGAATTACACGGCAACATAGAGATGGTTATTTATACGTACACACAGGTGATATTTTCACTTTTCGTATAATGGAAAAGAGATGAAATAAAGTTGTACCATTATAATTGTGAGATCATGATGTTTAATATTTTCTATTTATCATCATAATTTCATTTTAATTTCTTGTTTTTAACATAATTCTAATTTTTAATGAGTTCACAAGAGATTCAAGGGTGTTCGGGGATTTTTTGGCGCCCAGATCATGGTTTTGTTTTGGAAAAGGAAGCTATGACACATGGTTAGTAGATATCATGAGACCCAAGATGCATGGATTGAGAACACCATGTGGGTAATTCCAAAGGATATTTCAGGACTAATCATTTTGAGGAAACTATGTAACTTGGGACACATGCCCGCACATGGGCTTTGATGATTTTGGAAAAGGCAGAAATAATGATTTCACACAGTTTCCCAAACCACACACATAAACCATGAGTTGTACTCAATTGGAAAGTGAAGGGTGAATGATTGGAAAATGGGTTTTCGAATAGTGTAACATCACAATATTTTATGAAAGAAACACTATGTTCAAAATAATACATGAAATGCCACAATAATATTAAACAATCAACTAAATATTATTATTTAAATATTATTCTTATTACCTTAATGTTAAAATGGACGGTATGAAAATGATTAAATTAATTCAGAAAATAGTGTTTACAAAATTATATATAATTAATTCTTTGGTTACGAATTATTTATAAATTAAAATAAAATCCTTTTGAAAATAAAAAAGAAATCATTTTATTAAAATCTATTTAAATGTGAACTAGTGTGTTGAAAAAATAATAAAATTGTTCCTTTTATATTGTATTAATGAATTATATATATATATATTCAATAAAATGTTAAAAAACCATTTTATGTGTTTTCTATACACGATGTAAGAAAAAAAGTCCAATTTTACACATAAAAAAAGTATTTTTCTAAAAAGAATGTTTTGCCACCTTTTGCTGGCACACATTTTTTAAATATATTTTTTATAATTATATAAATATATTTTGATAAAATATACTTATTATTTAAAATATTAATATCAAAAAATTCATTGGTTTAATTTTCTTACTTTTTTTGGTAAGATTCAGTTTTTGATGATTAGTGAAAAAATATTTCATTTTTTATTAAAAAGAACATTTTTGTATAAATAATTTATAGTGTTAAATTATATATTTTGATGGTTTGAAAGTATATTTATATAATTTTTTTATCCATTATTCCAATTTAGGTAATTGGAATCAATTTCACATTTAAATTAGATATAAATACTTTGTAAACAATTGAATTTTTTGACATTAAAATTTCATTTTCTAGTTGCATAAATGAGATTAATTTTTATTTAATTTTTTCAATTAATATCATTGATATTTCGAATAATGGAATTCATATTTGGAATCATATGTTTAAAATTTTAAAAATATGTCAATTTTATCTTTGGAAAATATTTATAGTAACTTTAATATTTTTTTATTACCAAGATTATGGGTAAATGTGGTAACTAAATATAAAAATATTATTATAAATATTATTAAATTACCATAAAACGTTTTATAATATTATTTTAGGTGTGATTATAGAAAAAAAGGATCCCAGTTCTAAATATTTGAGCTTTTTGAGCCACTTGGATTACTTTAATACATTTATAATATATATTGAATAAAATTCAATTTTATAACACCTATTTTTATCAAGTAAAATATTATTAATGTGGGTTTATTTGTGAGATATTTTTTATTATAAATATTATTTGGAAAGATAAAATTTTTATCTATATCATTTGAATTTATTCATATTATTTGTGATAAACTAGTTATCTTAAATGGGGAAACAATGAGGACGAGATAACTATTTAATTAATGGAAGAATCAACTAAAATATATTAAAAATATTAAATTAAATGTAATTTGATATATTTAATTTTATCTTCAAATTTTATGGATTCCATTGACATGTTAGTAAATATAAAAAAAATGACTTAAGATATAATATTTTTATGATATTTTAAAAAATCCATGTGATAAATAGTGTCAAAATTGACATTAATGATATTTGAAAATAAAATATATTTTATTAAGGGATATAATTTTTTTTAAATAGAAATTTTGAAAACGGATTTTTATAAGACTTAATATTTCATCAATGAATCTTTTATTTTCTGTATTTAATTTTATAGTAATTATATTAACCCACTCACTATAAATTACATGATTTCAAGGTAAGAATTAAAAAGGTTAAATAAAGGTTAAAAAACGATAATGTTTAAAAATATTCCAAATCATTATAATTTTATTTGTATGAATGAATCTCCACCCATCATCATCTTATATTATTAATTAATATGTTTGAATCCATTAAGTTTATAAATGTAGCTAATATTAATTTAAAATTTTGATGATTTCTAAAAGCGCCCCTCCTATCTTTAAAATAAGAGAACCCATTATTCTCTTTTATTGGCACCTAAAAAACATATTTAGTTTTTACAATATATTTTCAAATTATTTATTACAATCCTTTAATTCATTATAGGGTCCTTAGTTTAGGAATAACACCCTCCATAGTGGTTTTAAGGTTTTAATCAAAGGAGAACGTCTGAAAGAGATGTATTGTTTTTAATTATGTGTTTTTATTTTATTTATTCACCCTATTACTGAAAATATTATTCCAAAATGATGAAATAATAATCAAAGTGTCCTCAGTATTATTATATGTTATTATGTTAATATACACACCGAAATTCATCTCCACTTCTAGCAAATGGGAAACAATTATCATTCGTGTGTACGGTGAACTGCCACCATGTAGAGAGATATAATGTTTTCTCCATAACGCATATCAAGATTTATTTTAATTATTGAATTAATATTTATAAATAATATTAATAACAAAATTATCATTTATAATTAATAATATACCATTTCTATTCTTACTTTTCCATGAACATAAAAATGATAAAAACATTTTTGTGTACGTGTGAACTATCACCTCCACGAAGCGATGTGATTCATTTTTTAGCAGCACATCACTTTAGTGATATATATGTGTGTGTGTGTGTTTGTTTATTTAAATTATTAATATTATATGAATGAAACTATGATCATTCACTAAAGATAATATAATTTTTCTTTATTTCAATAATTATCACTGAAAATGGAAACGTTATTCAAGTGAAAGTATAGCTTACTATCCCTGTGATTGTAACATAGTTCATTTTTCATTATCATAATAAATGATTTGATTCAAAAGTATAATAGATTTATACATGTTATATTTTTTCATGAATATTATTATAGAGATGATTTATTAATGAAAACGTTGACAATTAACATCATGCTAAATTATTTTTAGACTCAAGCATAAAATATTGTCAAAATTTCCAACATTAAATTAAATAATTAAGTAATTTTTATAACATTATAACCTAGTAATATGTGAATAAAAGGAATAATAAAATTTAAAATGTTATTAGGATTTTTAATTTAAAAAATAGTATTATTATTCAATAAGAAAATGTACATACATAACAAATCAAACAAAAGGAATGAGACTCTTTATCTGAAACAATTTCTTAAATGTTATATAGATTTATTATTCGAAATATTTATCTTCTGAGTTCTATGTATTAAAACAGGTTTTAATGAATGTATTTATATAGAAATTAATATTCTAAATATTAATTTTCTAATTCCCCCCAAATTTTTGAAGGTGGTATGGTAGAATTTGATTTAAAAAACTCTTTTGAAATGTTTTAGATAGGTTTTGAAAATTTATTGGCTATTTCAATAAAATAAAATGTTTTCTAAGGTGTGAAAATGAAAATTTATGAATGAAATATTAAAAATTGTAATATTTTATGTTTTATGATTATTTAATGGTACTAAGACATTTGATGGGCGGTTACGTGATAAAGAAATGACATGTGATTCCGTGATAAACCAAAGACAGTTGGTTATGTTATAATATCCAATGCACTGTGTATAGACTTCGACCATATGACTATTCCATTTTTAAGAGTGACTGATATTTAAGTCGACCATATAGTTATTAAATTTGAGTAATTTTTTTTCCAATTTACCTAATTTTCATATATATTATTGCTTCCATATTTTAATGAAAATCGTTTGATTTTAAAAAGGTAAGATAACAATCTTTTTGAACCTATGATCTCTTTTTCAGGGTAAAAATGTATGTTTTAAGGAAATATTTTATGGGTTTTCTCTAGACTAATGATTTATTTTGTTTTAGTTTAATTACTAAAGTTTATTGATAATCCTAATTTTTAAAATGTGTCTACTAGTCATAAGATTAGTATGTAAAAAGAATATGTTATTATAAAAGTATTGGAGACGTTTCTTGAAAGAAATATTGTATTAATTTAAATGGGTTTTATTTGGTTGGAAAATAGATATTGAGTATAAGGGTTCACATGTAATGTATGGGTTTACTAAGTAAGAGTTATTATTAATTATTTTAAAATATAAACCTAAAATATATTAAGGAAAATAATGTGATTTTTACTTTTAAAAATATCTATAATTTGTAATGTTTATGACTGGGCCCTTATAGTTGGTATCAGAGTGTTTCTTAGACATTGTTGGAGGTTAAGATGTTTTATTAAAATATTTGTATGTCATCATGAATTTATAATTTTAAGGTTGATCATATATTTAGTGTCTTATAAACCCCTTTTGGGGCATTAAGTTATGAAATTTTAAAGTTACTAATAGTATTTCTAGTGACATTTATTTTTTAGGTAATAATGGGTTATTAATTTTTGGGATGCGAAATGAAATGTATGAGATAAATAATGAAGTTAAAATATATTATGGTTATTTTGTGGTATTTATAATATTTGGGTAATGTTAAAAGAATTATATTTTTTTAGAAAAATGACAGACCACATTATTTGTGACAACCCATGATGTTCAATAAGGCTACACGAATCGAACCCACAACTGAAGGGTGATAAGTCTGCATGACCTACCACTAGCTACATGAATTCACATTTATTATAAAATTAAACATTTAGTTAAATGATTTTTTGGATGAGTAATAAGTGGAATTTTGGAACATATCTTTTATTGAATACAGAAGAATGTGATTAGAATTTGATTTGGTGATTAAGTGATTACTGTTATTTTATAAGACACTCGGTATTTTGGGTCTTTAAATGATTAATGAAAATAATATATTGTGATATTTCATGAGTTCAATAAAGGATTAATTTTAATTTAGACAGATATATTATTTTATGGTTTTTAATTTTATTTATAGATATTAATTGAATACATGGAGATTATGTGACTTGAGAACACACATTTTGTTTGTATGAGGCATTAGGATTCATTTATATAATCAGGAGATAATTCAAAAAATTTATCATGGAAGTCAATGTGAACACATATTTTTGGATTTTGTGTTTCAATATTAGTTTAAATTATTATCATAAATTTCAAGGATAAGTAATTATCAAATTATCTATTATGAACATTGGGTATTACTAATAAATTTTGGAGATTAAATTAGTTTTTCATCATAAAATGTTTAATAGTTTTAGACAATTTTCTTATCATGTAAAAATCATTTTGTTATTGGGTAATTTATAATGATAATAGAAATAGATTGTTAATATTTCTTTGTTTATTTGATTCTCTAGATGTTTATTATAGTGCTTTTGCTGAGAAAAATTCATCTCTGGTACTTATCATTTACAGAAAAAGATGATTTGTTGTGAAATTTATTAAAGGATGAAACATAGATTTTAATGTAGGTATATTACCTATATTTTATTATTCATGTTAAGAAAAAATATTTCTCCAACTATTTGAAAATAATTATGACAAAAATTTTATTTATTTTTTTGCATTTCATTCTGAGAAATAAATGATTATTTAACCTATCACGTATTTATGGTTTTTTTACTGTTAACATTTTCATGGATAAATTCTTTATCACTCTCAATAAAAACATTATAATTTGGTTTCTCTTCCATTTCAATGTTTTCCTACATGGAACCCTATTATTTGTTATCATGTGTGACCTTCAAACTTCACCTTCATTATTTTAAAGTGGATGTTTCATTAATCATTTTTCTGAGGTGGGATTTCAACAAAGGAAATTTGAAAATTTACACCACTATTTTTCGTTCCTGAGTTCAAATTTTGTAAAAAAAAAATTTATTTATTGGAATGGGGGAGAATTTAACAACCCATGATTTTAAAAAATACTATGTTCGACTGCATGCACGATACACCACCTCATGATTAAATGAACATCTAAATATCATAATTTAAATGTTATCATTATAAAATATTAATTAGAATGGATGTTATGATCATTATTAACTAAATTATGAAAATATATTTTACCCATGTATATATAATTAATTATTTGGTGACCAATTAATTATAAATGATAATAAAACACCTTTGATAATAAAAACAAAATCATTTTTAGAAACATTATTTAAATTTGAACAATTGTGTTTATAAAATAATCAAATAACTATTATTAGATATTATTAATGATATATATATATATATATGTAATAAATTTAACATAATTATTAACAATAATCTTATTGGTTTTCTAGACTTGATGTAAGAAAAGATCTAATTTTACACATGTAAGAAGTATCTTTCATGAAAGGATGTTTTGTTGCCTTATTATGGAACACTAATTTAAAATATTGTTTTTGAAACTTTTCTTAATTATTTTTTCGAAAATAAAATTCTTCATTAAAAAAACAAAATTTAAATTTTTTTTAATAAGATTCATTTTTTACTAAATTGTGAAAAATATCGCATATTTAATTGAAACTATATTTTCAACTATATAATTTGTAATGTTAAATTATATATTTTTTGTTTTTAAAGTATATTAATATCATGTATTTATTAGTTAATCCAATTGAGGTTATTCGAATCAATTGAAAATTTAAATTGGATATAAAAACATTGTGACCTTTTGAATGTTTCTACTTTAAAATCCCATGTTCTTGTTTTGTTTTTATTAAGATGAATTAAAAAATGTAAACAAAGAAATGGATAGGTTCCACCAAAGGGGCATTCCCTCATGTAAAAAATATATTTAATGATAATAATAGGACATATCTTGTTCATATTTATAATCATATATTGTTTCCCACTTAGAATAATAATTACCTTGATTGAATATTCAATGAATCTATGCATTGGAATTTTTTCACCTTAGAATAATATCTATTAGACACATTCCGTGGAAGATTAGAGTAGTCCTTATGTAGCCTTATTTTCTTTGGAGGAGGAGTGAGACCATCACTCTCAAACACATTATTCTTTCAATATATGAAAGAATCCTTAAATTATTCTCTGTTCCCTCTACCTAAAACCTTGAGGTGAGTGCTGCTATTAACTCCCACATCATTAGAGACATTTCCCCATTTATCATATATTCTTGAATGATAGAATATGTACCCAATATCATGCTGGTAATCAAAATTTTGTGGAGCATAAATTTGGTAGAACTCACCATCCTACAAAAGTAATGCCCCACATTTCCATCTGAATGAGTTCATGAATAGGAAGCTTCTCAAGACCCGTCCCTCGGGGCCCGTTTCGTGACTACCCCAAGCCCGCCTTCCATAGACCAGGGGATGGAGACTAACACCAAAGGCGTAATTTCCAAAAACTGGGAAGACATTTCCTTTATAACCTGTAAACACACACACAAACAAGCACACTGCTAGACAAAACACCAAGTAAACTGTATAACCAAAAGAGTTCTAAAAGTAAAAGGGGCATGAATACAAGACCAACAGTAAAGGTACAAGTACAACAGAAAGCAATAAAACCGAAGATAAAGAAACACAATAATCTAATGAGTCATCCTACAAGATTCTTACCTAAAGTGTATGTACAGATAGCCTCCTTAGCACTCCTTGTCTATCCGTCTCCTCCATGTACCGACACACCGTATGGTCCACCTCTGTGAACCGTCCAGTATTGGTACTCTCAGCCTCAGTCTATGTTGTCCATCATCTACAACCAACACATCAAGGTGCGGGCATAGATTGTGCTGGGGTGAGTATAAGGATACTCAACAGGGACCTCGAGACCCTCGAGGTCTTACAAAATCCAACAAGGATAAACCACAAATATGAAATCAATAGATAACCTTACTTAGGTATATGACCATTCGTATAGATATTTTGTCATTTGATCCATCTCAATCATGAGGAAAACACAGAAAATCTGACTCAGCTCAACCCGTATTTTATTCAGCTTATCAAAACCTCGGCTGGTGGAGAACTATTGCTCAATCGAGTACAGTGGGCCTTTCACGACCCATAGCGCACATCCCACTAACATTGGACTGCTGAGGTATTCCTCCTGTCGAGTACCATGGGTCTGTCACGCAACAAAGAGCTGCTCCCCACCATTGGTCTGCCGCGTCAACAAGCATGCTCCCACTCGCAGCCTACTGATGTACTCCTTCTGTCGAGTACCATGGGTCTTTCACGTCACCAAGCATGCTCTTCCATCATGGGTCTTCCGCGACACCAAGGAACTCCCCACTGGGCTAGTAGAATCACACCGAGTCAAAAAGTCAGCAGTCGTCAGGTCTCAACAAGCTACTAGATCTTCGCACTACGGTAGATCGTCTCCGGGAGGATCTTCTCCATGACATGCTGATAGATACTCCAAATGTAACAAATTTACAATAAGAAGTATCTCAATGTTCTACCACATTGTAGGGTTTTCAATGTAGTAGACTGCGCGTCAATCAGATGCCTTGTTTGTGAGTTATTATCCTTTTAGTCGTAGGGCCCCAGATGGATTTGTGCATGATCCAACCTGACTGTATATCAACTATACCCCAAACTATAGTGGGGTATACTCAAAGGGACTATCATGCTCCATTATTTTCAATGTCATTGATAGTTCTTCAAAAGGACGTCTGGTGCCAAATATATGGAAGAAGGAGAGTATATAGGTCGTAGTGGGCCTATGTTCGGTCCGACCCAGTCCGACCGACCCGGCCAGACCCGTTGGGTTCGGCCCGGTCCAGCTAACTGTGAGGGTTTGTAGAGATCCATGAGGGCATGGAATAGCCACAATGGAACGGACCGACCGCAGGTCGGTGCTAGGGCACCACAAGGGCTGCTCGGCCCATGTTATGGGGCCGGTTCGGCTTAGAGGGTCGTGGAGGCCCAGCTTGGGGTGGCTCGTCCTAGAGGTCATGGTGGCCCAGCCAAGGCGGTGCGGCCAGCGGACAAGGTGGCCAGGGTCGGTTCGGCTGACGGACGGGGTGGCTGGGGCTAGTTTAGCCGGTGGACGGGGTGGCCGGGGCCAACGGACGGTGAGGCCAGGGCAGCACGACCAGGTGACTGGGGGCCGGTTCAGCCAGGGTGCGGTGCGGCAGGGGTGCGGCACGGCCGGGGTGAGGCACGGATGAAGCCGGTTTGGCCGGCAGCATCATGGGGCCGGTTTGGCCGGGAGGCCGAAGTGCCGTGGGGGCGGCCTGAGTCACGAAGATCATGGGTGGTGTGGTTGTTGCCTTCGTCTCCTTCTCCTTCTTCATCTTTGTTTCTAAGAACACCACAAAGAAGATCGGCGGGGGGTCGGGCCATGTTTTTTTGGCCCTCACTCTCCATGTTTAGATTGGTAGAAAGCGGTTCATCAAGAACATAAACAAAGAAAAACCATGGAAGATATTTTGAACTTCAATTTTGATATTCCCCTCGTTAATTACTATTCCCAACCTCGCAAAGGAAAAGGAGGTGAGAACTTGTGGAGTGTTAATAAAATAAAGAATAATCCCCTACAACATCCTGCAACAATTTATTCCAAGCCCGCAAGGAAAAAATCCATGGGTAAACATGATAATAAGATTATCCACATTCTTTGTTTTTAGAAGCAAGAAATCAAGGGAATAAAATCATACATAATTAAAAACCCAATCTTGTTTGTTTTTTTCGATAGAGTGGAGTGGAAGAAGACGAACCATTGGGAAAAGATAGACGTCGATTCACCAGATGAGGATCTCTCACGTCGGAAGGAGTCCCAAGGAAGAAGGTCAATGTTGAGGTTGTGGTTGACGTTCTTCGTCGGTGGAGCATTCTTTATAGAGGAAGCATTCTTAATTGGAGAGTATAATCCTCCATGTATGGGGTGTCGCGTCACATTACCAGCACTTCCTCTCATAGTGAAGCCATCCCAAATCATCCTTCCAAGCTTCCTAAATATAGGAGAGGGGGGAAGGTATGTAATGATCATGGAATTTATGATGGTTCATTTCTTAGGGACCTTCCTAAATTCCAATGATGCTATTACGTAATTTTAAAAAGGGTGCAATCCAAATAACTATGTTTGCACAATTAAAAGGTTCGTTGGCACAATTACAATTGTGGTGGTGTTGAAGAGGCTCCCTGATATTTATGAGGGGGGTTAATATTTTTCTTCTCCTCCCATTAATAGGGGGTCAGGTGGTCCACACCAAAATAAATCAAGAAGAGGATGTTTAGTTCCATTGGATACCACCCCTGAACATCCACATGGTGGGTGGTTACAAAAAAATAAAATAAAATATGAGCTTATTTTATATTATTATGTCTACAAATAAACTCAAAAACTATCTTTTAACCTTGACTAACTGTCGTCAAGTAGAAAGTCTTCTTAAGAGAATACTGGCGTTGCGTGTTCAATGGTTACCTTTGATTTTAATTCCGAGAAATGGTTTAAACATTATAAAAAACTGCTCGAACATTCTCTGAATATACCAAAAAAACCTCATAATTTCATTCTGGGCACTATGAGCCTCATAATCACGCACCTTCAATTTTCTCAGACTCGTAAAATTTCCATATATAAAAAAAATTAAATGGAAATTCAGGGTCTTTACATTCTCACTAACTCGTTCTTTACATCCCACGTAAGCCACAACTCAAACTAATGGAACAAGTGGGGGTAGTGAGAAAGAATATGAGCCTCCTACTACCTTGTGCTCTCCTGGAGGATCCCATGATACCAACGAACACGCACCATTGATATCGACCATCCACAAAGGACCCGCTTCTGTCGGTCCTCGATATCTACTGAAACATTCATAAAAGTCGCTCCATTGTCGACGTCTAGATCGAAATTGTAAATGATATGAGAATGTTCGTACACGTATCACTTCAGCTGGGATATGTGGAATATGTCATTCACCCGGTGTAGTTGAGGTGGAAGAGCTAAGCGGAATGCCACCTGTCTAACTCTACTAAGAACCTGAAACAGTCTGATGAACCGTGGAGATAACTTGTCACCTTGGCCAAATATCCGTGAACCACATCAAGGTGAGACCCATGGAATGATGTGGTCGCCATCCTAAAAATCTAGAGGTCTAATTATCCTATCGGCATACAATTTCTGCCTGCTCTGGGAAGTCTTCATCTGGTCATGGATGATCTGCACCTTCTTCGTGGTACACGGTACCATCTCTGGTCCCATGAGTACTGACTCCCCTGGGTCTGTCCAATACAAAGTGTATCTGCATGGTCGCCCATAAAACTCCTCAAAAGGTGTTATCACAATGGTGGAATGATAGATGGTGTTGTAAGAAAACTCCATCAAAGGAAAGTGTCCTCCCAGTGGTGACCGAAGTCGAGGACAGAAGCACACATCATGTCCTCGAGGGTCTAACTTGTCCACTCAGTCTGGCCATCCTTCTGAGGATGGAAGGCGGTGCTCATATGATGCTACATCCTGAAAGCCTCCTGAAATCTCGTCCATAGCCTGGAAGTAAAACATGTGTCACGATCAGAGACAATCGTCGAAGTTACTCCATGTAGCCGCACAATCTCTTGCACATAGAGGCGTCCCAAGATCACTACTGAACCCTACTCTCTAATCGGTATGTAGTGGTATGACTAGGTCATTCATTCGATGACCACATAAATCGAGTCATCTCCCATGGATGTATGTGGACGTCCTATCAAGAAGCCCATTGAAGTCCCATCCCACTTCCACGGTGGGACCTCTAAGGGATGAACCAATCCTGCTGGTACCTGATGGTTTGCCTTCAACTACTGACAAGTGATGCATCGCACGAAAAACTTTTCGACTGCTTTCTTCATTTATGCCCTCCAATGCTATCATCGGAAGTCCTAATAAATCTTCACTACTTTTGGATGTATCGCTAAAGGGGTTGTGTGGAACTCCCTCAACACTTTCTTCTAAAGTGACACTAGTACCATGGAATGTCCTCTAAAGAGGATAACATGCTCCCCAACATCATAAAATCCATCAGGTACCTTCCCTATGGATATCTGAGCACGTTGAGCCTCGCAGACAGCATCCCCACAATGCGCCTCTTCGAATCATTGAAGAAGTGTGGGAGTGACTGTAAGAGACTAAAGAAAAGCTACTCCATATCTATCTATAAAGGATATCTGCAAAGCGGCCATCTTCTCTGTCACCTCACCTAGAAACTGTATACCAGATCTCATGCTGAGTGAATCTGTGACAACATTCCCCTTCCCTGGAGTATAAACTATCTCAAAGTCATAGACCTTGAGGAACTGAAGCCATCAGCACTGTCTTAGGATTAGGTCCTTCTGAGAAAATATATACCTGAGACTTTTATGATCAGAGTACAGTGTAAAATTCTCACCCATATGATAGTGTCATCACATCTTCAAGGCGAAGACCATTGCTACTAACTCCCAGTCAAGGGTTGCATAGTTCTGCTCGTGTTGCCTCAGCTTCTGAGAGCCTTATGCAATCATTGCTCACTCTTTCATCAAGACACATCCGAGTCCAGTCCCTAATGCGTCATAGTAGACTATGTACCCAACTCCCTCTTCTGGAAGACTCATGATGGGGGCACTGATCAGCCTCTGCCTCATCTCTTAAAGGCTCTGCAGGCATCTCTCCGACCAGACGAAGGGTTTCCCCTTCTTCGTCAAGTCTGAATGTTGTGCAATTACTCTATAAAAATCTAGCACAAATATCTGGTAGTATCTCGCCATACCTAGGAAACTCTATACCACTGTCACACTCTTGTGTGGCTCACAATAAAGTACCGCCTCATTATTTTATATATCTAATACAACTCTAGTCTCTGATATGACATGTCCCAGAAAGTGAACCTCTCAGATCCTTAACTGGTGTATAGAGAGATTACCATAAAGCTGGTGCTCTTAGAGTGTGTCCAGTATTACCCAAAAATGATAGGCATGCTCCTCCTCAGTACCCGAGTAGATCATAATGTCATCAATGAAGACCACTACAAAGGGATCAAGGTACGAATGGAAGACCATGTTCATGAGTCCCATGAACACTGCTGGAGCATTGGTTACACCGAAAGGAATAATCCAAAACTCTTAATGGCCGTACTAAAATTTGAAAGACATCTTCTGCACATCCTCATCTCAAACTTTGAGATGGTGATAACCTAATCTGAGGTATCTCTTCAAGAACCATCATGCTTATTTCATCTAATCAAAGAGATCTTCAATCCTCGAGAGTGGGTAATTGTACATCACGGTCACCTCGTTCAGGAACCGATAGAAAAAAAAGCCTCCAGCTCGCATCTGCCTTCTTGGAAAACAGAATCAAGGCTACCTTGGGTGATGAACTGGGCCACATGAACCCCCCTACAATTCCTCCAGCTGTACCCGCAGCTCACAATGATCTGCAGGAGCCATCCGATATTCTTGTGTATATATTGGTGCCGTCCTAGGGTACAAGTAGATGTAAATGTCTACCTCTTTGTGAGGAGGTATACCTAGGACATAATCTGGGAAACCATCCTCATACTGGTCCACCACTACAGGATAACTCCGAATCTCCACATCTATAGCTCCGAGGGTAAGGCTAGACAAATGATGAGTGATCGACTGCACTCTCCAGCAAGCATGTTCATCATGTGCTGTAAAGGCTCCTTTCTCACCATTGAAGGTAAAATTGGTCCCATCCATTTGGACACACCACACTTTGTACCAAATACAGTCAATCTGATCATATACTATAGATAACATGTCTATAACCATGAGGACGTCGTAAGGCCTCAACGCCGCTACTAGGAGATCCCAGCCGAAGCGCTTGGCTCCTAGAGTAAGATCACACTTCCAAAACTAGTGTTTAATCATCGCGTATGCTCCCGTCGTAGTCTCTATCTATAAAAATCAAGCCAAAGGCTCCATCGAAATCTTTGAGTTCTGAACGAGGGTAGTGGAAATTAAATAATGACTGACTTTTGTGTCTATATGTACTGTAGCTATGGTGGATTAGACATAGATTGTACCTCAAATAATCTCCGGAGTGCCATGATATTAGGCCTCAGCTTCCTGGAGATGAGATCTCCCTTGTCCACCTGCTCCATACGGTCGGGGTGGACCACCTGGTGATGGTGGTGGAAATATCTCGAATGGTCGCCCACCGCCAGCTGCACGACCTGCTCCTCTGCCACATCTGCCTGCTCCTTATGGACCATCTCGATCGAATTTCTATCTCTGCCTGAGTGGTCCTTCGACCATCTACTGATTATTCGAACAGTGGTTCAGACAGTAATGAGCCATGTGACCCTGACCGCCGCATGCGTAACACTACCCACTCATGGCATGCCTATATCTACTTCAATTTCCCCGCACAACTGATCTTGAGTTATGCGGTCGTCCACCTATAGGTCTGGTCCTCTTAGACCTTTGTGACATCTGTATGATTCCAATTGTAGAAGACTCCACTACGTTATGAATGGTGGTGGATCTATTTGCTGGAAACTGCTCTGAAAGGAAACACTCCACTAAGAAGGCTCTTTCTAACACCCCCGCCTATGTCAGGATGCTATGTGAGATCACCGAATCCTTGATCTCATACCCGAGTCCTTACTCGAATGTACATTCCATTAAGAATGGGTCCCACACCATATCGGTGGAGTAGCATGATAGGTCTATGAAACTCACTAAGTACTGAGCTACAGTCATGCTGCACTACTGTAGATAAATTAGATCCTGTATGTGGACTACAGGAAGAGATGTTGCAACAAACTCTGCCCAAAATAGGCTCTCGAAGTCTTCCTAGAGAAGAATCCCCTCATTGTGGACTTGGAGCATCAAGCTACACCATCTGCCTACTACTTACTGTAGAAAGATGGAAACAAGGATCACCATGAGGTATGCTGGTGTCCCTACCAGTCGAAAGACTCTCACTACAGCCACCAGCCAATCCTCAGTCGCCTATAGGCCCATCTCTCCCCTGAACCTGGGTGGCCTCTAGTGATAGAACTCTAGCAATTCTCTCAAGTAGCGTGCACCATCTACTGGTGGGTCTGGTGGCATAGGTGGCCCAACAGGGAGTGGTACCGTTGGTGTCTCTGCTGGAAAAGGGCCCATTCACTAAGGCCTCATCGCTTGATGGGATATCAGTGCATACAACTGTCCAAACTCTAGGCAGTTATCTTCATGGAGGCATCCAAAAAAGAAACAGGTGTGCTACGGTTAAAAGTTATACCTGGTGAGCTGACCTAGTGAGCTGACTTAAAGAAAACTTTTGAAAACACACACGCAATCAGTGCCTTCATGCACTGAGTCGGAAATCAGATGTCAGGGTCCTGGTGTATGGATACATTGGCCACTGAACCAACACTAGACTCCCTGAACAGAAAACCACACTCACAACACTTAACACTATTACTTCATAGAAAAGATCAGAGGTCTATGTTCTGAGGTAGAACCGACACCTCTGATACCAATTTGTCATGACCCATCCCCCCTGGGCCCATGTCGTGACTACCCCAAGCCCACCTTCCATAGGACATGGGTTGAAGACTAGCACCAAAGGTATAATTCCCAAAAAATGGGATGTCATTGCCTTTATAACCTACAACCACATGCATAAGAAAGAACACAACTGGACGAATCAAGAAGTAAACTATATAACCAAAATTGTGTGGAATGTAAAAGGGCCTGGAATACAATACCAACAGTAAAGGTACAAGTACAACTAAAATAAATACAACTAATGAAAAGGAATGAAAAGTTGTTACTAGGTCAGCCTTCAGAATTCCTACCTGAAGGGTAGGTACAGATTGCCTCCTCATCACTCCACGTTCGTTTGTCTCCTCCACGTACTGAAACTCCGTACGGTCCACCTCCGGGAAATGTCCAGTCTCGGTACTCTCAGCCTCAGTCAACTCTGTCTATCATCTTTAACCCACACAACAAGGTGCGTCCATAGCCCATGCAGGGATATGTATAACGATACTTAGTAGGGACACTGAGACCCTCAAGGTCTCACAAAATCCTACAAGGATAAACCACAAAAAATGATTTCAAAATTTTACCTTACTTAGGTATATGATAATAAATATACCTATGTTATCAAGTGATCCATCTAAATCATGAAGAAAACATAGAAAAAATGACTCATCTCAACTAGGATTTTATTCACATTATCAAAACCTTGGCTGCTGAAAAACTCCTACTCAATCGAGTAGAGTGGGCCTGCCAAGACACCAAGCGCACTTCCCACTAACCTTGGACTGCTGAGGTAATACTCCTATCGAGTACTGTTGTTTTGCCACATCACACATATGCACTCCCCACCATGGGTCTCCACGTCACCAATGACGCCCCACGTCATATACTACTGATGTACTCTTCAAGTTGAGTACCCTGGGTCTGCCACATCACCATGCGCGCTTCTCCACAGTGGGTCTACTGAGACACCAAGGCACTCCCCCTGGGCTAGTATAGTCACATTGAGTCAAATGGTTAGTAGTCATTAGGTCTCAGCCAGCTACTTGGCCTCTGCACTACGCTCACTCGTCACCAGGAGGATCTGCACAATGAGCTACTTATCGATACTCCAACGATCAATATATCCCGTGAAAAAGTATATCAAAGGGTCATCACATCATAGGAGTCTCAATGCAATAGACGATGAATCAATCGGACTCCTGGTCTGTGAGTAATTAGCCTTTTAGTCTCGGGGACCTGGTTGAATTCTTGCACAATCCAAACTGACCGTATATCAATTATACCCCAAACTCCAATGGGGTGTACTCAAAGGGATAGTCACCCTCAATGATTTCTAGTGCCACATAGATTTTTTCAACCGAATGTCTCATGCCAAAGATATGGTCGAAGGAGCATAAATAGGTCGTAGTGGGCCCGGGTTTGGTCCGACCTAGTCGGACCAACCCGGGCTGAGCCGTTGGGTTCGACCTGGCCCACTGGTCCTGTCCCAGCAAGCCGCGAGAGGAAGCAGAGAGCCGTGAGGGCATGGAATGGCCACGTGGGTGTAGAATGGACGATGGTCGGCACAAGGGCGGTTGGACCCAGAGGGTTCCACGTGGGAGGTCGATCCGGAAGGCGCCATGAGGGCGGCTCGGCCTGAGGCATGGGGCATGTTCGGCTTAGAGGGCCACAGGTGCGTTGCTCGGGGCGGCTCAGCCTGGAGGCCGGGGTTGCATGACCGAGGCCTGTTCGGCTGATAGATAAGTTGGTCGGGGCTAGTTTGTCCAGCAGAGGGGGCGACTGGGGCCAACGGATGGCGTGGCTAGGGATGCTCAGCTGGGAGGTTGGGGACTAGTTCTACCGGGGTGCGACACTGTATGGGTGAGGCATGGATGGGGTGCAGCACGACCGGTGGGGGCATTTCTGGGGTGCGGCATGGCTGGGGTGCGGCGCGGCATGAGGCCGGTACAACTCGGAGGCCAGAGCGCCATGGGGGCGGCACGAGTCGTGGAGGCCGCAGGTGGCACGACCATTGCCTTCATCTCCTTCGTCGTCGTTTTGAAGAACACCACAAAGATGATCAGCAGGGGTCGGGCCATGTTTGTTTGGACCACAACCTCCACATTTAAAGTGGTAGAAAGAAAATAATCAAGGACATAAACAAAGAACGATCATGGAAGATATTTTAAAATTCAATTCCCATAATCCCCTCGTCAATTTTAATACCCAAACCCGAAATGTAAAAATCGGGAAGAACATGGGGAGTGTTAATGAAATAAAGAATAAACCCCAACAACTCCCCTAAAAATTTATTCACAACCCACAAGGAAGTCATCTAATGATCAACTTGATAATAAGTTGCTCGGTGTTCTCTTTTTTTAGATGGAATGAATCAAGGTAATAAAATCATACATAATTAAAATCCCTACCTTGTTTGTTGTTCATCGACAGAGTCATGGGGAAGAAGAAAAACCGTTGGGAAAAGAGGGATATCGATTCGCTGTCTGGGGATGTCCGACGTCATAAGGAGTCCGGAGGAACAAGGTCGAGGTGATGTTCTTCTTCGGTGGAGCATTCATCATGGAGGAAGTGTTCTTATTTAGAGAGTGTAATCCTCCAAGTGTTGGGTGTCACTTCACTTTACCAGCGCTTCATCGCTTGGTGAAGCCATCCAAAAACCTCCTCCCACACTTCAGATATATAGGAGAGGGGGTAAGGTATGTAATGATCTTAGAATTTATGATGCTTCATTTATAAGGATCCTTCATAAATTACAATGATGTTGTTACTTAATTTAAAAAAGTGGGCAAGCCAAATCACTAAGATGGCACAATTAAAAGGTGAAATGGCACAATTAAAATTGTAGAGGTGTTCAAGAGGCTCCCCCACATTTATGAGCGCAGTTGATAGGTTTTCCAATCCTCCCATTAATTGGGGTTCGAGTGGTCCCTACAACAATAAATCAAGGAGATGAGGTTTTGTTCTGGTGGACCCCACCTCTGAACATCCATATGGTGGGTGGATACAATAATATACAATAAAATATGAGTTTATTTTATTTTATTATTTCTAAAAAAACACAAAAACTAACTTTTACCCTCGACCAACTATCGTCGAGGTGAAAGTCTTCATAAGAGAATACCGACGCAGCGAGTTCAACGGTTCCCTCATATTTCAATTATGAGCACCGATTTAAATTTTTTAAAAACCCTCTCAAACTTTCACTAAACGTACTCGAACAAAACTTCAGAAATTTATTTTGGGCACTCCGGGCCTCAGAATCACATGCCGATAATTTTTACGGACTCATAAAATTCCAATATATTTGAAAAAAATACTACATAGAAATTTTTGGTCTTTACAAAGATACTTATGATATTCCCTAAACTAAACACCTATCCCTTGCAGAGAACAAGGTGAAACTAATGAGTGATAAGAATCAATATCAGCTACCATGTTTATTGTCCCATCTTAAGAGATTTTATCTTCTCATTGGGGCATAATCTATAATCATGTATATCCCCATCACATCCCAATGATTAGATAAGTAGACATGATATTGGTGCACCACAGTGCCTTTTGAAGTACCATCATTTCCAAGACCTTACATCAATTATAATAACAATTTTTCAAATATTATAAAATTACTTTAACAATTGTCCTAATTTCCGTGAATGATTTATTGTCAACCAAAATCCTTATTGGGATGAATTTGTGAGATCTTAGAGCCAGATGGATGAAATTAAACAATTTATAATATTATATTCAAAGAAACATCATTTTATCACACACTTGTTTTAAAAATATATGATATTCTTATTATGGGGTATATAAGGGATATGTCCAAATACTAATAATATTTGGAAAGCTAAAATTTTTATCTCTATCATGGTAATTTATTTATAAATTTTAGTGATTAAATAATTACATTAAATGGGGACATAAGGATGATGCATTAGTTGTTTAATTAAAGGAAGAATCAAATAAATGATATTAAAATAAATATAATTTTATATAATAAATTTATTCATATCGACGATGTTATTTTGGTGGAAGCTAATATTCCATTTTCCAAGGTTTTTGTCCATTATTCCTTTTTCTCCTGATATGAACTGAATCATAGAATGATATTGGATTAGTGTTATACGATGGGTATATAGTAGTTGGTCTATTCCTTTCCCTTAAATTTTTTTTGATTTATATACCTTTTTTTATTGGGTTGTATTTCATAATATCCAAATTGTCTCCTAAAATTAATTTAATTCCTTAATTGAAATATTGGAACATATTAATGGCTCTCTTTTTCCACCATTATATGTTTTGAGGACATTCACTTTGTTGGGTCGGAATAAACGAGGAAAGATGGCAAGAGGGGGGGTGAATTGCCTTTTAAAATTAATTAACAATTTAAAAATCAAAGTGAAAGAATGCAGCGGAAATAAATAAGGCAAGACACAAGAAATTGATAACGGAGTTCGGCCAAAACCCGGCCTACGTCTCCGCTCCCAACTCAACCGTTGAGAGATTCCTACCGCTTGCTTTTCAATGGTTTTAGCAAGAAACCCACTAGGCTTTGAGGTAGCACTAGGACCTATTACAGCTTGCTTTTTGTGGTTTAGCAAGAACCCACTTGCTTTTGATGGTTTAGCAAGAACCCACTAGCCTTTTTAACGGGTGAAGGCTAGCTCACCGAAAACTCAAGCCTTTTAAAAGGAAAGGCTTGACTAACCTCTTCACACCTTAATGGTGGTGTGAAACCCAAAAGAAAGGGGGTTGAGAAAAGGGTTTGGGGTTTGTAGGTACAAACCCAATTTTAAGCTCAAAATGAATAAAACAATAAAACCGTATATGAGGAGAAGCCTTGGGCGCCTTTGATGATTGGAGATGTTGAAGGCTGCTTCCAAGCTTCTTTGAGGGAGCTCCTTGGATGTGGAATTGGATGGAGCTAGGAGGGTTCCTTTGAGGAAGTCCGCTGGAGGTACGCCAAATGATCCAAAATATGTCTGTTGGCTTCGTATATGTTCCGGTTGGTGTCTGGGGCTTCCTTGGCCTTTATTTATAGGCATGGAACCCTTGGGGACCTTCGGAGCCGTTGGAGAGGCTTAGAGAGCCGTTGGGAGCCAAATGGACAGGCTGGTCAAAAGCCCAACGGCTAGTTTGACTGGCTCCACCGGCTGGCCGGTACAACTCCACCGGTTGGCCGGTGTTTGCAAAAAGACATTGGATTCCTGTCCAGGGGCCACCGGCTGACCGGTACATCTCCACCGGCTGGCCGGTGCCTTGGTAGAGAGGAAGAGTCTTGATCCAGGCTCTACCGGTCGACCGGTGAGGAGCCACCGGCTGGCCGGTGGAAAGACAGTAGCAAATACTATTTGAGCTGGGTGCCACAGGTCGACCGGTGGCAGAGCCACCGGTCGACCGGTGGGAAGGCAGTAGCTTCCACTGTTTGGTCTGGATGCCACCGGCTGGCCGGTGGTGAAGCCACCGGTCGGCCGGTGGACTGAATTTCAGTCCATTTCTGCCTCTTCCTTGGTCAACTTCTTGGCAATCAAATGCCTATCAACACAAACACTTAAAACACAATGTTAGATAAAAATGAAAGTGATTGTGATCATGAAAATCAAACAACGAGAGGTTCGAGATGTACAACAATCTCCCCCTATTTTGATGATCACAATCACCAAAACAATCAAAGTAAAATACTGAAATTAAAGACATTCTTAAAGGATAATTTGAAAATAAATCAAAGCATGATAGAGAAGACTCTCCCCCAATCAATCAAGGAATTTCTCCCCCTTTGTGATTATCAAAATAGAATGGGGCATAAAACTTGATTGAGGGAAATTTTGAAAAACAAGGGATGAGATTTGAAAATCAATTGAGATTTTTGAAATTGAAATGAAAATTTGAATAACAGTTTGAATTGAAAGTTTTGAATCAAGAATCAATTGAATTTTGAAATTTGAAACTAAATGAAATTTTTGAAATTTTGGAATCAAAAAATGAATAACAGTTGGAATTGAAAAAAGAATTGAAACAAAGAGTTGAAAAAGAAAAATTTGAATACACAACAAGGCTAAAAGATCCTAACTCCCCCTAAATAAAAACAATGAATCATCGGGGAGAGGGATTTTGAAAAGAGACAATTTTAGGTCCGGAGAGACTCGTCAAAAGGGATTTTTCAATCCAAACTTGTCTCATAGCGGGTCTTCTCCTATAAAATTCATCGGAAAAGAAAATAGACTTGGGCCTACCATACCGGGCGTTTTTGCAGTTACATTCATATATCATGTGCCCGGTTTTCTTACAATAATTACAGAATTTAAGACTAGAGCTCCCCCTTACAAAAATAGTTGGAGCATGGGAGGAGGAAGCTACATTTGTATATCCTAGCCCTTGGGTGGTTCTTGAAATTCGTTGGGAACCAAGCAAATTTGAAAGATTTTGTTCCCCTTGGGTAAATTTAGCTAGGGATTCTCTAAGGTCCTTGATTGTTGATTCCAAAGAATCAACATTTGGGAAATTTTGGATTTTTAGGGACATCTCCTCCTTCTCTTTGAGAAGTTGTTCTTTTTCGGAGGAGAGTTTTTTGAAAGACTTTTTCAAAGCAACGAATTTTGAAGAAAGCTCATGAAAACCTTTTTCTAGTTGGTCTCTAGCGTGTGAGAGTTCTTCATAAGATAAATGATTTAAAGAATTGGAATTTGAAGAACATGAGGAAGAGGAATCGGAAGATGTTACCTCATGAAATGCCATTAGGCATTTGTTACCGTTGTCGCTTGAGGAGGAGGAGGATGATGAAGAGGAGGTGTCACTCCATGTTGCCTTGAGGACCTTCTTCTTTCCTTTTTCCTTGGCCCGTTTTTTGTTGAGTGGGAAATCAGGCCTGTAATGGCCCTTTTCGCCGCACCGGTAGCATTTTACCTTGGGCTCGGATCTTGCGGTGGGTTCTTGCTTTCGGTGCTTGCGGGATTTCTTCTTTTTCTTGTGCTTCTTCATAAATTTATGCATTTGGCGGGCGAGATTCTCCATTTCCGAGTCGCCGCTTGATGATGAGGAAGATGAGGAAGGAGATGAGGATGAGGAGGAGCTTACTTCCTTTTGTACCTTGAGGGCAATGTTCTTTGGTGTCTTGATCGGTGTACCCTCTTTTTGTGCTTGTCTCCTCATCGTGATCTCATAAGTCATGAGAGATCCGATGAGCTCCTCTACCGGCATATTTTTGATGTCTTTTGCTTCTTGAATCGCCGTGACCTTCGGTGCCCATTTGCTTGGTAGGATCCATAGGATCTTCTTCACCATAGTTTCAGCTGAAACATCATCACCAAGGGACTTTCTCCCATTGCACACGTCAGTAAATCGTGTAAACATTTCAGAAATAGACTCATTTGGATGCATTGAAAAAGATTCAAAATCCTGTCTATACATATCTAATCTAGTATCCTTGACTTTATTAGTGCCTTCATGGGTCACTTCTAAAAGCTTCCAAATTTCATGTGCGGAGGTGCAAGTGGATACACGATTAAATTCATTTCTATCTATCCCGCAATGAAGAGCATTCATGGCTTTGCCATCAAGCTCAAAATTTTTAATATCGGCGGGGGTCCATTTGGATTCGTCGGGGGAAGAGAGAGTGTAACCTTGCATGACTATTTTAAAAATGGGATATCCTATACTTCTTAAAAAGGTGGTCATGCGGGTTTTCCAATAATTATAGTCGGACCCATCAAAAAATGGAGCCCGACCCAAAGAAAGGCCTTCGGGGGCGAAAGAGGTTGATGCCATCTTAATGGATCTTAAAATTTGTAACCAGTTAGGGTATTACACAAATTTCCCTCTGATACCAATTGTTAGGTCGGAGAAAACACCCAAGGAGGGAATGATGGCAAGAGGGGGGGTGAATTGCCTTTTAAAATTAATTAACAATTTAAAAATCAAAGTGAAAGAATGCAGCGGAAATAAATAAGGCAAGACACAAGAAATTGATAACGGAGTTCGGCCAAAACCCGGCCTACGTCTCCGCTCCCAACTCAACCGTTGAGAGATTCCTACCGCTTGCTTTTCAATGGTTTTAGCAAGAAACCCACTAGGCTTTGAGGTAGCACTAGGACCTATTACAGCTTGCTTTTTGTGGTTTAGCAAGAACCCACTTGCTTTTGATGGTTTAGCAAGAACCCACTAGCCTTTTTAACGGGTGAAGGCTAGCTCACCGAAAACTCAAGCCTTTTAAAAGGAAAGGCTTGACTAACCTCTTCACACCTTAATGGTGGTGTGAAACCCAAAAGAAAGGGGGTTGAGAAAAGGGTTTGGGGTTTGTAGGTACAAACCCAATTTTAAGCTCAAAATGAATAAAACAATAAAACCGTATATGAGGAGAAGCCTTGGGCGCCTTTGATGATTGGAGATGTTGAAGGCTGCTTCCAAGCTTCTTTGAGGGAGCTCCTTGGATGTGGAATTTGATGGAGCTAGGAGGGTTCCTTTGAGGAAGTCCGCTGGAGGTACGCCAAATGATCCAAAATATGTCCGTTGGCTTCGTATATGTTCCGGTTGGTGTCCGGGGCTTCCTTGGCCTTTATTTATAGGCATGGAACCCTTGGGGACCTTCGGAGCCGTTGGAGAGGCTTAGAGAGCCGTTGGGAGCCAAATGGACAGGCTGGTCAAAAGCCCAACGGCTAGTTTGACTGGCTCCACCGGCTGGCCGGTACAACTCCACCGGTTGGCCGGTGTTTGCAAAAAGACATTGGATTCCTGTCCAGGGGCCACCGGCTGACCGGTACATCTCCACCGGCTGGCCGGTGCCTTGGTAGAGAGGAAGAGTCTTGATCCAGGCTCTACCGGTCGACCGGTGAGGAGCCACCGGCTGGCCGGTGGAAAGACAGTAGCAAATACTATTTGAGCTGGGTGCCACAGGTCGACCGGTGGCAGAGCCACCGGTCGACCGGTGGGAAGGCAGTAGCTTCCACTGTTTGGTATGGATGCCACCGGCTGGCCGGTGGTGAAGCCACCGGTCGGCCGGTGGACTGAATTTCAGTCCATTTCTGCCTCTTCCTTGGTCAACTTCTTGGCAATCAAATGCCTATCAACACAAACACTTAAAACACAATGTTAGATAAAAATGAAAGTGATTGTGATCATGAAAATCAAACAACGAGAGGTTCGAGATGTACAACACACTTCAGCCTGAGCCATCTATGGAATGGATTATTACTTTTTTATATTCTTATGCCACCAATGGGGTGTACTGATCTTGCACTTATACTTATTAGAATGAAATGAGATATATGAGATTTATTATACCTCTTTTTCGTCTAAATACATAAGATTGAGTTGTTAAATTATTAAATGAAAAAAATGTGGAATGTGATGGATAAACTCATGGTATGTGAGTGCCGTTGATTTTGTTATGAGATGAGATGATGAATTGATAATGGTAGTGGTTTCCCTAGAAATTTCTACTTCTTATATCCTGATTCCACTGGATTCCATAGAAATTTATTCACCATGGATCCTAATTATGGTAGTGGATTACGTATACATTTATACTAATAGAAAATTGATTCTATAGGATGGCATGTACAATTTTACTCCCTAAATCTAGTTTACTTTGAATACCATGGACATTACTACTCCTTGGATCTAACTTTATTTGACTGCCATGGAAATCCTTCATTATCTCATCCTAGGTATCTACTGAGTCTCTATGGATATACTCTTAGGAATCATGTGGATTCCTTATTCATTTATACCTTGGATCAATCCCATTTATTCCTAACATGATGAGGATTCCTTGGTCATTATACCTTGGATCAGACACTTGTGGATTAACACATGATTACATGGTAGTGGAAAGAGTGGATATTTATCATCATTTAATGTTATCCTATGATTATGGATTCTTGATTAAATTTTCCCACTGATTATGGGTGATAGATTATTGTTTATAGGGATCCATGACTGTCTAGATATTATCACATTAGAATTTTACACTTTAATGTTATTATTGTTATACCGGTGATATACTGCACACTAATTTATTTTTTATCTATAGACATTAAAAGTAATAGTCATCATTTGAGTTGGAAAACTGAGAATTATCTCACAGAAAATTTGGGCCACTATTAGGAAAATAGAATGGCTTCATTCATGTAGGTAGGGACTGGGGAAATCAATAACTTTATGTTGCTTTATTTGATAGTTTTTTATTATTATGGGATCGCATGATGGAATTTTGATCATGATACTATATGGAGATAGCTTATTTTGTGTCTTTATTTTATTTTGATACATTTTAAATATGGGATATTTATTTCAATTTATTACCTTTTATATTTTATAGATACATGAAATGATCATCAAAATTTTTATGACACATCTTCCAGTTTTGATATGTATTTCAGCCTTTTGGATTATATAGTTCCATTGCTCAATGATTCATAGGCTTTTGTTATTTATTGATACTATTATATCATTGTGATACCCTTTGATCCTATGAGTATAGTCTCTCTAAATTTCCACCTTAGACCCACTTTTTATGTTATTATCTTCGAGTATATGGGGAGGAGTACTTGAGGCCATGTGACCCACCAGATCAAGAAACTAGTTAGTGGCTTTTGAGTCAAGATGTTACAAAGTGGTATAACAGATTTTTTTTTCTGGTTTTCTTTCTATTTGAGAATGGTGCACAAGATACTAGGAAGGATTTTGGATTTGGTAATGAGATATTCATAAGATTCTATAAACTAAATATAGTAAATTTTCAAAATACATGTAATGGGATTGATTTTTTTTATTTCTCTTATTATAGTTGATTTGACTTCACTGTTTGCTGACACACTTGATGTTTGATGCTACTCAAGATTATGGATTTTACCATGGAGAATTTAGGTGATGAATCCCACATCAATAAATATTTTAGGAACCTATTATTTTTAATATACCATGCATTATTCCATTCAATATAGGATGAATTTATTAACTTCATTAAAATATTATGTGTGCCTTGCATGATATAATCACGATATGATAAAATATTTTTAATGGGGAATTAGAAAAACTGTTGGTACTTATAGTTAAAACCATAAACTAAATAATATTTTCCTTCTTATCCTATAGAATCCACCCTATGTATAAAATTATAACAAATTTATTCATGGATTATTGGTCTCATGGACTAGAACATTTTTTGGTTGAGATTTAATGGACACCACACTTTTTTATATATGGTGTATGAGCCCTTATAGGATGGAAGTGGTGATAAATTTAGTTCATACATATAATGAAAATGGAAATTTATCTAAAAATTCATGTTGAATTGAAATTATAAAATTGTATGGTTGCTGATTAATAGATTTAATAATTTCACTAGAATTTCCATATACTAAGACTCGTGTTGTGAAACAGAGGAATTGAACATGACCCAACTCTAGAGTGGGTAGTATGAAATTTCTATGATGATTTTTAGTGAAATTTATATTAATTAGACCTATCATTATAGGGATTCATTGGTGTGTTTCCTATTTATAAGAATTTTCTGACATGCCCAATGATTTGATCTTCCATATTCTAGTTATAATTCATTTTAAAGGATTGCGATTGTAATTTTAATGGCATTCCAACTTGATGGCTTCCAGTAGTGAGACAAGAGGGTGGATATTACAATGATCTATAGATGGTGGGACTTGAGATTCTAGTTAAACCACAAGAAATTCTATTTTGGCAGTAGTGGTTGTAAAAGTTATGGGCACGGATTCCAAGTCCTATGAGGGTTTCCTATTATTTATGAAAACCATTCAGGGATCATAGATTCCTAAATCATCTTTGTAGGAGTTGAAACATGTTTTCTAGTAGTAGAATAAACCTATTTTTTATGTGATGGTGGTCTATATGCTATTGAGCTATGTCTTGAGATAACATTATCGATTTGAGATCATAGGGAAGCACTACTAGAGAGGGGAGTGAAGATCATAACATATGTGCTATAGGGAGAAGCTAATCACTTGTTGGACATTTTTAACAAGGATGATACTCTTCTAGATATTGATTGGAGGTATTTCTTATCATGGTTTTATGATTAATTTTTTCTAAAGACATTTAGGGATAAGTGACCTAGTGAGCTTATGGTGGTCCAATAAACGAGTATTCATTATGATTTATAGAGCTTTAGTGTTTTTTACCAATTTTAATTGATGATAATCCATCAAGAGTGAGATTATTCATGAAAGCTCTCTTTTTTGATGTTCAATCATAAGTTAGTGGGTTTCAACTTACTGTTTTAACTGAGATAGTGAATAATGAATGTGATGCTGAACAAAACCTAAGGGATGATGGAGAATTCATTGTAGGGAATTGACACCTTGTGAACCAGTTGTTCAGTATTAGGTTGAAGAAAACAATGTTTAGAGGCTTCTCATGAGGGGAATTATATCTAGAGTGTTTCTGATGGTAGTTATTTCATAAATAATAAATCTGGGCATTGTTAAAATATGATTCGTTAGTGCAACACAGACTCAGTTGAGTGCTAATCATACACCATGATGGGCCATGTTATGTGATTCTATATAAACCTCCCTACAATAGTAATCAGAAGGGGGGAAGACACCAACTCAAGGATCAGGAGTGGGTTTTAAATATTTATTCTAGTCATCGAGATAGAGTAGTGTCAACCGTTTAGGCCGATGTGGTAGTCATGTTTATGGAAGACATGAACCGGTTGTTCCATGACAGAAGAGTGGGACTAACCTAGGTATTGAGGTTGTTTCACAGGGTTGAAGTTTATGCCTGATATATTCCTTATATCCTATAACCCAAAAGTAGTGGTATGGCCTATATACGGTTATAGGTAGAATATCAGTAGCCTATACTCTAGTATCTACTCATTTGATTCCATGTGAATCTCATTATTTCAGAGTTTACCCACTGTGGAGAGTCAAAGACTCTTTGTTCAGTTTTATGATGGTGTTATGACAATAAATACTATATTGGGGATTCGATTAGAGGATATGCACCAATACTATGAATAAACATTGATTTGGTTGGGTGTGACATCATATGGAAAATTTTTATGCTTGAGATTATAGGGGTTGACACCATAAATTATATGAAATGTTGAATTTTTATCATTCCCATGTTGTTTTTAACATTGGTGGGTCACATTAACATCACTAGAGGGTGGGGTTTTTATTAATAAGGGTGAATGGGATTTCCCAGAAGGTAGAACTAGACCAGAGCATCTTGAGATGGGTGGGATAATAGTCCATATTTCCTATTTATATCTGGATGACTAGAGAATGTGTCCGAACAAATCCCACGCACTAGTGGATAATTTTAGTTATGTCTTTGAAGATAAATTTTTTGTTTTACCTCTTGAGTTAAACATGGAGTTATATATTGAAATGGTTCTAGGAGATTCACCGATATCCATTCCTCCTTATAGGATGAATACTAATTTATTACAGGAGCTTAAGTGGCATCTATAGGAATTATTGGAAAAGGTTTTTATGCAACCCAATACTTCTATATGGGGTTCATAGGTCCTTTTCCTAAAAAATATAGAAATAACCCTCCGGATATATATGTATTACTAAAAATTGAATCATTTCATGGTTAATAATGGGTATCGTTTTCATAGAATAGATGATTTCATCAACAATCTCTATGGATCTCAGGTTTTCTCAAAGATTTAGTTGAGGTTAGTTTATCACCAAGTATATATTCAACCTAAAAAAATACCTGGTATGATGTCCCAAATTATGTGTATTCTTCACAAATATCTAGTAATGCCATTTGAACTCACGAAAATGAAAGTAGTTTTCATGGAACAGATGAATCGAGTTTCCATCCTTATCAGGACTCTTTTATGGTGGTTTACATTCATGATGTTTTGTTTTATTCAATCAATACACACAAATATTCTAAAGAAATTGATATCATATTGGATATATTGAGATATCATTAGTACTATTATATGTTTAGAAATTGATACTTTTGGATGGATAATATCCACTTTTTGGATCATATTATCTTAGATATAAGAGTATTAGTTGACCCATTAAAGGATAGAGAATTATTTTACTTATAGTATCAAAAGAACAACATTGTAATATAGAGTTTCCTGGGGATATAATGATACTATATCCATTTAATATATGTCTTATGGTGACAAACAAAAAATCTTAGGGGCTTGACTAGAAGGGTGTGATTTTTTTAATATCAGATACCTGTGAGATAACCTTTCATGATTTTAAACATGGATTAAGTTCGATGACGATACTGACTTCTATTAAGCCTGTAAAGTGTTACCAAATTTACTATAATGAATTATGCATCAGTTTGGGATATTTTTTGATGCTAGGTAATTCATTCATGGAATAAGGATCTTGTTATTTGAGTCCACATGAGAATGACTACCCAAAAAATATCTTATGTTAGATGTTGTTTTTCATGGCATACGATGTTGGAGGTATTATTTATTAGGAGAGAGTTTTGAGGTGTACATTGAAGACAAAAGAATTAGGTTCATATTTACAAAACATGTTCAAAATTTGAGGCAATGAATGATGGTTTAATATCATCATTCCTTAAACATCGATCTTTCCTACATGCTGGAAGAGGTTTATTCTATTACTGATTCCCTGAGTAGGTGGAATCGAAAACATATAGTTCATGGGGTCAACAGTAAGTGTTAGCTTGTGGATTTGTTTCCATATATGCACATGGAGGTGAAGAATTATCCATAGCATTCCTTTTTTCAAATATATTGGGGTGAATTTTAGTCTTCTGCATAGGATGAGGATGTGAAATTTATCAGATTCATGTGGCCTAGTCTTATTGGAGATCATGGAATGTTAGAATACACATCCTGTTTAGATCATTAGTGAGGATGTGATTATGCAAATCAATTGTCTCATTTGGGTTCAAACTGAAATACATGAGGATTTTATGAGGTAATTTCATTCCTTAGCATGAGAAGTATATTCTGGAATTACCAATATTTATCATGACTTTTACAGTCAATACAAGTTATCGAGGATGAAATGACTGGTATATGGTTTTTTCATAAGGTTATCCAATTTTTAGTAGGTGAAGGGGAAACACTGGTGATTAGATTGGATTTTATAATAGTGGTACAATATTGAGGGTAAATTATACAACATTGTGATGGAATTGAGATCAAGATACAAAGACTTCCCCGAGGTAGTGATGTTTAGTGGGTTGTTGTGGAAAAGATCATAAAGGTCTCCCATTTCAGGCATATTAGGGAGAAATTCTTAGTAAAGGGTCATGGGAGATTGTATATCCATGATATTTTCTGCCTTCATGGGGTTCTATATGCTGTTTTATCAGATATGGGAACCCAGTTTATATCATGGTTTTGGAAAGAGTTGTATAGTGTGTGGGGAATGTTGGTTCTTTTGAGAATGACATTCCACCCTTAGACTAATATCCAGTCATAGAAAACTATAAAAGTTCAATAAACATTCTTAGACCATGCGTCCTTGATTTTTGGGGTTCGTAGGGGATCCAGGTACCCCTGATTGAATTTTCTATCAAAAATAGCTATCAAGAAGCAATAAATTTTGATTTCGTTGAGTATTTGTATGGAAGTCCATGTCGATCACATCTGTGTTTTTTAGAGGAAGATAGGTAGACCGACTCGGACCACATCTCCTATAGTAGAAATTAGAGAAGGTCTAGATGATAAATATGTGAATTTCCACTACACAGAATACACAGAAATATCACCCCAATAACTTTCTATGATCTATGCAGTTTGAGGTTAGGGATCAGGTCTTTATATGTGTCTCACTGAGGATCGTAACAAAGGGATTAAGAGGTACGGAAAAATTTCAACATTATATATTAGGGTGTTGGAGATTTTGTAGAGAGTCAAGTATAGATCCAATCCATTCATAATGTAGATAGGAGATAAAATGCTCTCTAAGGCCGATCAGTGACTATAGTTTGGGAACTGTGGAATGACAAAATTTTACAACATAATACTTGGTAGCTGGAGGATAACATACATGATCAGTGGAAAAAATTATTATTATTTGATTCTTAACAACCAATGTAAGATAAATTTAGTGATTAATTTCTTTAAGGGAGGAAGATTGTAAGATCCCATGTTTTCCGATGAGGTATATAATGTTTTAATTTTAGTTTATTTTGTTTCTTTACCTAATGTGAATTATTAATGTGGTCTTGGGAGTATCAAGGATTTAGGGGGCTTACTCAAAGCCTAAATCATAGGTTTTTGGAAGAGGATACATGCAATCACATTTAGTAGAAACTGTGACACCCATGCTACTTGATTTTAGTAAATAGTGTAGCGAATTTTAGAGGCCATAGAAGGAAAACAATGTTTGGTGAAACTGTGAAACCAAATAAGTAGACCCAAAGTGATGTCTATGTAGTTTTTATTAGAGGGAAAAAGTAAAATTTTCATATAGTTTTCCTAAAATGTGCACATGAACTGTGTGGTGTCCTAACTTGGATAATGAATGGAACATGGTTCATACACTATTTTTCCAACCGTGTGGAAAATTTGTGTGAACCATTTTTTGGGGTGAAATAAATAAATTTCCATTAAATTTTCATAAAAACATATTTCCATTCTTCTCCTTTATTTCTAGTGTATATGGATTATTATTTTCTCCAATTGGATCAAAAATCCTAGTATTTGATTATGTTTCACAATCTGAAATTTTATTCAAACATCGTTCATCTCATTGGATCCACACCGGTGAGTTATTCATTCACCAAAGACCATTTATAATTTTTCATCATATTTATGGACATAATTGTTTTAGGATAACATGCCATATTTCTGGGTTTGTTATCCATTAATCCTTTTCATACAGATCTAAATTGAATTACATGTTGATACTTGACGAGTGTTCTACCTTGAGTATACAATAGGTGGTCTATACCATTACATTACTGTTTTTTGTTTTATATACCATGTTTGTTTTGTGATACAAGCTATACCTTATGGTTTTTCTTGTAAAATTCACTGTATTCCATGAAAAAATGATTATAACCTGTTTAGGATTCTCTTTTTGCGAGATTATGTGGTTGGAGGTTGTTCACCTAATCCCAAGCCACACATGAAGTGTGTTTTTACCTTTTTATGTGATTAGGCCTCTCATGGGGTGTATTGATCCTACCCTTATAATTATGAGAATCAAATGAGTAATAGGGAAAGTATTATTCTTCATTTTCATGTGAATACATATGATTAAATGGTAAAAATGTTAAATGGAAATATTTGAAGTGGGATGGATAATCTCATGGTATGTGAGGTACAATGAATGGGTTATGAAATGGTATGATGGATTGATAATGGTAGTGGATGACTTAAACCTATTTACTCCTCATATCGGAATTCTACTGGATGTCATGAACATCTCTACTCCATGTATTTTAACATGGTTGTGGATAACATGGATATTTCTACACCTATGATCCTTATTCCCTAGGATGCTTTGAAAATTTACACTCCATGGATCCAGTTTACTTTGTATTTGAATGAAATTGGCTGAATGGACCGAAGGTCTTAAATTTTATTTATTTTTTGAAAAACCCCCTTTAAGGGGAAAGGTGGAAACCTCACATGACTTCAAGGACATAAAGACATAAATAAAACCCGGCCCAAAACCAAACTACTAAAAATGTCCCTCCACAACATCAACATCATTATGGAAAGACTCCACCAAAGCATGACTAATCAGCGTGTTATCCCTTGCACAAAATGCATGGTCCTAGAACCAATGGCTAGGCCATACCCTCTTAATCATCTGAATCTGAGTAGCCATGCATAGTGAAAGCTACATGCTCTGAATCAAAATTTGAAGCATTATCTAGTAGAATGTCTGGTGTAAGGCATCATCCAAAAACAAACCATCAATTAAAAAAAGTACAAATCACAAATCCATCCCATTACAATGGTTTTAGAATAAATCTATTCTAGTCTGAAAACATCCATTTTACCCACTAAAGACTCAACTATAAACCACGGGAGCTTCTTCTTCATCACAAAAGAATGTTACTTCATCAAAAAACACACCTGAAACATCATAGATTCTACTTCCATCATGAGTTCTTCCCACTACAAACCATAACGAGTTCTTACCAAAAGAAATTCCAAGGAAATCATATTCAAATGGACTGACAATAAATCTGAACTCCAACTAGCCATCAATAAAATCATATATTATAGAAGGCTGGAGGAGCATTTCCACCCTTCACGCAACACAAATTCAAGAACCTCGAGGTAGATTCATCCAAATAATTTCAAAGAAAAAATATAATAAAAAAATATACCAGCAGCAGGAAAATACAAAATTGAAAAAGAAAAAAATAGGATGAGAAAGAGAACCCATCGCCATGTCAGGATACCATAGATCTACCAATAAAATCATGTCACTGCCAACAGTCTAGCTGGAGAAGACCACCAAAAACCATCTAAGCATTCAATCTGTTGTTGATCATGACCACAACCCTTAAGCTCTGATACTTTAGGATATGGTATTCTTCAAATGCCTTTGAGATACTCCTTGGATGTGATCCTTAGTCGCCACCCTAGTCTTTACCATGATTCTACAGATATTATCTTAGGACTCGATGGGATTTCCTAGTCATTTATACCTTCGGTCAGGCTCATATAGGATTGACATGATTAGGAAGACTTATCCATTATACTATGGATTCGACCCATAGGTTCTGACATAGAATTACATGGAATATTTCATATTTTATTTTTATCATGATTTACAGTTATCCCATGATTTTAGTTTCCCCTTTATTATGTATTCTTGACTAGTTTTTTGACAGGGTTCCATTTTGTGATCAGTCCGATCACATCTACTTTTGAAAAATTAATTTTTTTAATTTTATATTTATGATATACTACATGATGTATCATTATTTATACATAGAATAGACTTATTATATACAAAGTTGGTAGTTTCCTACGAGGTGTTATCTCACTCCCTATTCAGGCTGTCGTTGGTTACCCAGACAAATAACCTGGATATTGTTAGGGACAAGGGGAGGAAACCACATTATAATGCTTGATGTGATTATTTCTTAGTAAGAGGGGAAAATATGACTAAGATATTCACATGATACTAGTGATAGATAGTTTCTTTTGGGGTTTTTTGTTCTTTTCATATGCTTAGTGTATGGTATTTATATTTATATGTATTTTATTCTTTTTTGTACATAGAAATTACATGATCATCAGATTTCATATGTCACTGCTTCTACTTTTGATATTTAATTCAGTCATTTAGATACTATTCATCCACTACATAGTTTTTCATATTTTTATGTTATTAATTGACACCATTATAACAATTTTATATACTATGATCATGATGATATATTATCCCTACAGTACCACTGTAGACCCTCATTACTAGTTGATAGCCTCTAGCTTACAAGGAGGTGTGCATGAGGGCATATATGACATCGTCTTTGGAATGAATTAGTGGATTCTGGGTAAAGACATTACAATTATAATAAAATCAAATCATATTAATCATATTTTATTTATTATTTTAGGTTTTTATAACACTTTAATATATAGTAAATGAAGAAATTAACATGAAGGAATCATTAAAAAAGATTATCTCTTCTCCCATATACTTTCTTTAGATCTCTCCACACTAGTCTTGGATTTGGTATTTTGGAAGGATAACAACCACTAGAACATGGATAAGGGATTTTATAGGAGAGAAATATAGGTGTAGATCAATATATATGGATAAAATTGGTGTAAATAAGTAAGGGAGGAGGTTCTGTTTTATAGTTGATGTGAGGGGAAATTTTGGAATTTATTAAATAGATTAAATTATTATAAAGTCATTTCCCATAAAAATGCATCATAATGTAAATGTATTTTAAATTCTGTTAGGATATATATTAAATATAAAAAACAATAAAATTTTGATAGGTTTACTTTGACCCATTTGTTTACATATTTTAATATTTACTCGAGAAAAATATTTTTCACTCCTAATGGTTTTTTATTTTACATATAAGGTAATTATTGACTCAAAAATAGAAAATGGATGAAATATTCGACCAAATATTACCCCATGTACCCATTTAATATTTTAAATATTTTATATAATTTAATAAATTATTATTTTGAAAATCATCATTAATGTAGATTTTGATACCATTCCTTTTAATTTGACTTCACATATATCATGAAACTTATTATTTACAATATAATTTATTTACACATCATTAATTATTTAGATTCAACTAAATAATTTAGTAAATTCTATAAATCACCCAAATTATTTCAGTTTTAATATTTTTAATATAATTTATTTTATTTCTCTATTAATTTAATATTTAATTTATTAGTATTTCACAATAATTTAAGGTAAATAAGGAATTTCAAAAGATTTTAATTAATATATAATAACTAAAATGATTTAATTATTCAAAATATTGACTTTTATTTTCCTTCATAATTTTTCCCCATGTACATATATAATAGTTTTTTTAAAACTATGAGAGTAAAATTTTGTAACTTTATTTGATTTAAATATTATATTGGTATATTTCATCGAAATGATTCCATCAGACATATAAAACTTTATCCTAAGGTGACAAGTGTATAATTACATTCAATAAATTATAATTAAGATGAAATATTATGGCTCTATCGCCTAGTTTTAACCTATATTATCCTGATTTTACCTTTACTGAGGTGGTAAATTTAACCACCGTTGCTATTCATATTGAAAAAAAATAAAAGGGACATATTTACCAATGATTAACAACATAAATTAAAATATGGGTTATTTTTTCAATATTTATTCTCTATAATTTTATAAAAACTTAATTTAAAAAAAGTATTCAAAACATGGAGAAAATATATTTTTAGAAAAATTAGGTTTTTAGTTATAAAACTACATTAATTCATACCATATTCTTGGTAAAAAATATTAGTGAATGATACATTTTTTTGTGAAATATATGTCATGAAATTATCATTTAAATTACTAATAAATATCTATCAATTTAAAATAAAAATATATTACATGAAAATAGAAATATTTTTTACAAAAAAAAATTCTTTTAAATTAAAATTATTTTTTGTTTTTATTGATAACCAATGAATGTATTTTATAAATGTTTAAACAATTTAATTTTAATAATTTATATAGTCCAATTTATACCCAATAATTTTAATAGCTTGTTAAAATGGTCAAAAAAATATTTTAATAATACACAATGATTATTTTAAACCTGGTTTTTTATGCAACATAGGATATTGAAGAGATGAAACTTTTTTAAAAAAATATCTTAAAATAATGGTTTATTACATGTAACCTCTTTATATTTATACATAATTCATTCTTATTAGGTTTTACTATTAAATCTAATGACTCTATGATGTGTGTGTGGGGGGGGGGGTAGAATGGTATTTGAGTGGGCCTTGGCCAAACAAAAAGGATTTGGAAGTTTAATGTGAAAAATAGAGAAGTGGACATTTTTAAGTGTGTGACATGTCAGAGAATAATGTTTTTAAAATAAAATGTTATACCCACATATTTAACATGAAACAAAGATATAAAATAAAAAATTATCTAACAATTAATGTGATACCATCAAATTATGAATGAAAATTTTAAATTGGAGTTGGTTTTTATTATTTTTATGCATAAATTATGTGTTTAGCCACCGATAAACCAATTTTAACATTAACAATAGTTAATAGTTTTTACTATTTTTACAATTCATTATACAAATAATTAATTTGAAATTATAATATAATGTTTATATTTTTTATTGAAAATATAGAATCTATTTTTATAAATTTAAATAATAAAAGGAATAGAATATAAATTAAAATTAATCCGACTGGTGAACTGAAAAGATAATTTTCTTATGAAAAAGTCTTCGTAAGTATATTAACTATTAATATGAAAGTTTTATATGAAATTAAAAAAATGATCTATATTGGATTAATTATAATATTTCGGAAATAATTATACTTTTTAAACCATTTTAAAAAAAATGTAACCTTAGAAATTCTAAAAATGAAAAAGCAGTTTTTAATAAAAACTATTATTTTTCTTTGTTCATCGATAAAATAAAAGTTTTCCGAAAATTTCCAAAAATAGCTCAAGGATAATTTGTACTTGTACAATTATAAAATGATTTTTATTTTTTCAATTGAATTTTATTAAAGTGTCAAAAATAAATTTTTCAATCTTTCACAAAGAGAAATAGGTTTCTTGAGAAAAATGAATTTTCGATGCAGATAAAGGATTTACTAAAAATTATTTATTTTTTATCAATATGATTTATTAATATAAAAGAAATATAAATAATTATAAACTTTTGTTTAATCATATTTATATCACCTTGTTAAACATCTATTTATAAGGTCCATGTTTAAATAATATTATGAATAATATATTGTAATTCATTAAAACATTGTGTTGTGTGTATCATAGTCTATTGAAAAAATTTAATTTATTAGAAAAAAAATATTCTATAAAATAAAGTGGTTTTATATTCTACCCCATATAAAATGAATATAAACCTTAAAATTAATATATCCAGTAAAAAACCCTAAGTATAATTTTGCCTCATTATATTTTCATGTTCCCACATTGCTTTATCAAATTGGTGGTGTTCGCACAAATAATTGAAATGGAGAGTGGTCTAGTATCATTGATCATTCCACCAATTATTTAGAATCATAATATGGTGTTCTTCAGAGGAAATATCATCCTCGTGTGGTATGACCTATGAGTTTAGTACAAGTGATGGATTGGGTATGTACTTCTTCAGGAGAGATACATGGAATAAATCATGGGATTCAGAGTGGTTTGTTGGAAGCATCAATCGATATAATACCATATCGATAGGATTAATATTTTCAATATGAATGATATAAATAGGGGAGGTTTTTATTCTTTAATAATATCATAACATTATTCCATGAATAATTTTTCAGAAACCCATCTCACCAACTTCAAATTAAAGATTGCGTCAACAGTTATCAGTATTTATTTTTTAATCAACATTTTGCTACACTTATGTGTCACTAAGTAGATATAATATTCTCTAACATTTCATCCACCAAATATGGTCCTAAATTATTTGTTTCTTCAAAATCATCCAAGAACATTATGGTTCTACACTTCATTCCATACAGGGATTCAAAATGTGTTATCTGAATTCTGGAGTGAATATTTTTGTTGTATGAAAACTTGACTAGTGGATGGTGTTGATCCCAAACACCATTAAAATCCAGAAAAAATTGAACTTAACATTTCATTAAGGTTATGAATTCTTCTCTAAGACTAAAAATATATATTAGGGAAATACATAGTGAATAATCACAACTATATGTCATGATCATTTTAAATAATTAGCCAGAACATCATAGTAAACCATATATCCTAATTAATTATAATAAATTTTTTTAAATCCTAAAACCATACACTCTATTAAAACATATCCTAGATTGATGATTCAAATAATAATCTTATCTGATAGCAATGATGTGTGCTGAAATTCTAAGGAGATCAACTATAGATCATATAACATTGTTTTATTTAGTCCCTTTGGAGATTCCGATAAAAAAATCTATAGTGATGTTTCCCCATTTTCATTCTATTATGGGTAATGGATATGAAAACACATTAGAATTTTATTATCAGCCTTAACTTTTTGAAATACCAATAAATAAGAGAAAAAAACTATGATATATCCCTTCATGTCAAGAGACGATAATTAGTCCTTTAAATTACTATACATATTAATAGTTTCAGGATGAATAGAAAATGAAGAACAATGAGACTAGTCGAACCAAAACTTCATTAAACCTGGTATCAGTGGACAAAAATATGGTTCTTGAGTCTTATTACTCCATCACAATCAATATTAAACTTTGTAACATTGCATACCATCTTTTATACATCTCTACCATCATTTTACCTCTTTAATATTGTCTTGGACAGATGGTTGAACAATAATTTGAGAAAGATATGATGTCTCCCCTTCATTTAGGATTTATAGATTCATTATTTGAAAATATAGATATTTTGGATCTTTCATCTAATCTCATCATGGATAATATAGCATGATCCTCTAAACTCACAAAATCTACCGCCTTGTTCTCTTTCCCATAGAGGTAATTTTTTCAGTAGTAATAATCACTAATCAGATATAACTATATTCTATAGATTATGTTCAACTAGATTTGTGTGAATATATAATTAAAACATTAATTGTCAGTATATATATCACACTATTCTCTAAAAAATATATTTTCTCTATATCTTTAATATAAAAATACCGTAGATAAATCCAAATAACGAGTTAAGTAATTTTTATGACGAAGCTTTATTTCTCATGATTCATAAGTTATAACCATGTCATTTATCATGAGAAAGCATCCCAATACATTTGTAGATACATTTATATTGATTAAAAACCATTCTCCACTATAAGGAAATGTAATCACTAGTGTACTGACTAATCTTCTCTTTAGTTCTTTGAAATTTTCCTCTCATTCATTCATCTAGATGAACTTGGATCCCCACCTAGTTATATGGGTGCCTTGTTTTTGTAGTCGATAGAAATTCTCTAAAAATTTCAAATAATTTCACACAAAATGAAGAATACATCAAATTTTAATTACCTTGGTCAGTCTAGGACAACACTCAAAACCCCCCATATTCGATGGATACATCGATATTCCCTCACAAGATATTGTATGTCCAAAAAATGAGATCATAATTTTTCAAAATGCTATCTTTAATTTTTTATTGCGTTTTATCCTTCCATATGGGGTTTAGTACAATTCTCATGTGATCTTCATGTATTTCCTTTATCATTGAATATAATAGAATTTTTGCTATAATGACTACCAAAAATAGATCAAGGTAATATATAAAGACTCTATTCGTTAAATACATTCAGATATAATGGGAATTAGAAATACCAAATTGAATCAATGTATACTCATTCTATCCATACCTTATATGGAACGTTATCTTGGGTATATCCCTGTAACACTCCGAGATATTAATGAGACATATTCTTTTTAATTGTTTCGAATTATTGTGTTTTATGCTACATAAAGATAAGATTGTGCAACAAGAAAACCCAACATAGCTTGAGATATATGAAACACTATTATTGGATTGTGTTTCACACAATTTCATGTTCTTTGATAGAATTCATTTCCCACATAATTGAGATTAAGTGAACAACAAAATATTATTATGTTACCTTATAACATAGACATTATAATGGTGGATAATAATATAAATTAATTGAATTTTGAAAATATAATTTATACATTTATATATAATAAATTATTTGGTTATCAATTATTTATAAATGAAAATAATACCTTTTTCAAATAAAAAAGAAATATTTTTCTAAAAAAACTATTAAAATTAAAATATTTGAGTTTATAAAAAAATAAAATCAGACTTTATAGATGTTTTTAATGAAATATATTTTTAATATATTCAATACAATGTTTAAAATCAATCTTATATGTTTTATAGGCATGATATTCGAAAAAATTCAATTTTCTGGAGAAAAGATGTATTTTTTAAAAAATGCAGTTTTTCCTCCTTTTGATGGAACGCCTATTTTAAATCATGTTTTAACACCTTTTCATAAAATTTTTGATAAAATAAACTTTTTCTTTGGAATAGGGATATAAATATTTACTCTATATTAATTTTTATATTTTTTCTGAAAGGTTTCAAAATTTGATGAATAGTAAAGATATACTATATTTTAATTAAAAACAATTCATTGAAATAATGTATATGGTTTATATATATTATTTAATGGTTCTAAAATATAAATTGATTATATTTTTATCATTTAATATAACGTAATTTGGTGTCAATAATTTTAAATTCAATTTTGATGTAAAAATTTTCAATCTTTTGGAATGATTTATCTTTTAAAACTCGTTTTCTCATTGGGAAAATGAGATTAATTTTATATTAATTGCAGAAACATATATGATTTTAATTTGGGACGACAGATTCCATATTTTGAATTATTTAAAAAAAATTTAAAATATATTTCTTTTATTTTTGGGAATTATGAATTGTAACTTCTATATTTTTTTTATTAATGCGTTAAAATGGTAAATTAGGTAATTAATGGGGAATGTAATATTATTAAATTATCATAACACTTATGATACTAACATTTTTTGAGTTTTTAACTAAATCTAAATTGGGATGAAATTTTATCCTTTTGAATCCACTTGGAAGAGTTTGGGACATTTATTATATTTTATTTACAGAAAATTTAAATATGTATTACGCACATTTACTAAATTTATGAATTTTAAAATAAAATTTTACAAAAGAGAATTTTGACTATAAATAGTCATTTGAAATATAAATTTTTTATCATGGTAATTCATTTTTATGTTTTAAGATATAAATAATTAATATTAAGTCTCATACAATGATGATGGAAAAAATTATTTAAATGGGGAAAAATAAATAATTCTTTTAACTAAAATGAAAATAACCATTAAAAGACCAACAAACCTGAACAATTATTATTTCACGAGTATATATCTGCCATAATAATCATTGGGTATAATTATTTACCATATGGAGCCACATGGAACTGATTATGAAACTTATTATATTTTAAATAAAGTGTTGTTAAATTTATCACATACACGTTTTAATAAATATAACAATTTTAATGTATGATTTTATAGAATATATGTTATATTATAAGAATTATTTTGAAATATATAGAATTTATCTTTGTTATAGTATTTTATATTTAATTTTCATTCAAGAAATACTTTTATGAAATAGTTACCCAAAACTGATGTAGTCATTATTTTATTAATGAAATATCATATTAATGTTTTTAAAAATATTAAAATAAATATAGTTTGGGATAATTAAAATATCCAAAGAATATTCATGGTGAACATGACCCATTAGGACATCATTAAATATTTTTTCAATGTTAAAATTTTATCTTCATATTTTGAAGAATAAAATAATTGGAGAGTGTCAAAACTGACACTATTTACATTTTGTCAAACTAATGTTATTTAAAATTATTTAAAATATATATATTATTTTTAAAAATATAAATTAATTTTTAAATTTTATAACATATTATATGTTTTTATGCTATAACAGAGCAAAAATTAGTAAAAATAACACTCTTTTAATATTAGAGATTTTGTTACCATAGTTAATATAAAAAAATTATAAATAACAGTTAATTAAAATGATATTGAATAAATTGAAAACATTCTATAAAATTTATTCGGTGATTATATTACAACTGTATCTCATATAATCTTCCAAAATATTGATTTTATGAGTGTTTTATGGCTTTGGATTATATTATAAGTTAACATTTTTAGAGATTCCAAAAGTACCCCTCACCTCAATTATAAAAAGGAATGTCCTCTCTCACAAATTCACTTCACATTGTGCCATTAATATTGAATATAAACAATAAATTTCCAAAATAATATTCTATAGTTACATTATATTTGTTATTTTCTTCTCAAATTACCAAATCTTGTTTCTTTAAGAAGATATCTAGAGGGAGCTCGTCCAAGAAGAGGTCTTCTCCTCAACCGATTCATCCAATCATAATTTGTCATATCCTTCCTCTTCATAAGTAGTTTCTGTTGTAATGTAATACATATAGTATAAATTATAGTATGAGATGTTATTATGAATATAGAACAACCATATTCTACCATCTACACATCCAATATAAAAGGAAATCACCACACGTGTACGACTTACTGTCTCCACGTCATGGGGTAATCTATTTTTCATCACCACATTATTTAGATGTTATAATGATGGAAATAATCAAAATATAAAGTGACTATAACATGATATTGGTTCTCTAACAACATACATACCATAAACTCCCTTATTTTTTTACTATTAATGCAATTGTACCATCGCTTGTGCATAGGTACTATCTACTATCACCATGGCATGATGTAATTCATTTTCCTTTTCACCATTAAATAATTTAATATCATTGGAAATAATGAATAAATATGATATTTTCTACCCTAATATATTTTTTGAAGTGAAATAAATATATCAAATGTGCATAAACCAAAACTTATATGACAAAACATGCATATGAATATAAAGTAGTTAACACCTAAAAGGTGAGTAATAATGTTTTTAACAAACATGTAATAATATTATCGATTATGATATCATAATAATGAATATGATTCTAGAATAAGTTAATAAATTTTTAAATCCCATATATTATAGATGTGGAAATGTATAAAAGAACCCAAACCTAATTTTGGGGATTTATGTCTCATGTTTATTTCTGTGAGAAAGATGCCTTATACACAACTTGTTTATTATATGTTGTGTACATATTATCCATGACTGTATTCTATGATTTTTATACTTATGTTATGGTTATTTATATATGAATTTTATGATATCTAGTTCATGGGATTTAATGGTTCAAAAGATACCATATAAGTAATGTAGTTTTGTCCCAACATTCCTTCTTTCAGACACATATTTTTTTATGAACCTATGATCTTTTACAAGGTTTATATACTAATATTTGACATGTTATATTATCAAAATATTTATTTTCAGGATATTTCAAACTTTTAAGAATTTTATTACTTCATGGTGATTATGATTAAAATGATTAAAAGTGGTATAGGACACTTTGAAATATAGAAATATTATATTCCTCAAGTTTTGTCTTTAAATGATCTCTTAAACTCATTTTCAAGGAAAAATGGTTTATTTTTTTACAAGATTACTTCATATTATTTCAAGAAAAAAAGGTTTTAAAAATGTTCTCAATTTTTCTTTACAAGTTTTCAGTTTTATCTTTAATGTAATGGGTTATAAAAAAACTATGTTTCAAAAAAAAAATCAATTAATAAATGATATTTTCCACAATAATTATTTTCACCTATTATCTCCAGATTATTTTCCACCTAAGGTAATATTATTGGATTTTACATAGGTTTTACTCGGGATATAATTTAACACCATCATTTTTTTGTTTGTAAAAATTATTTATGGTTATGATGGAATGATATATATGAAATTCATTTATTTTTAATGGTTATATTAAGTTTGAGTCTATTTAATTCATGGGGTTTTGTGACGATTAATGATTTTATTTTCCTATAGTATATATATGAATGGTTTTCGTTATGTGATCGGTATGATTTATATCAACCTACAATTCATTGGATAAATATGGCTAACTCATGAGGTATATATGTTATGCATTAACTGAATTTGATGTTCACAATGTTATGAATTGACTTGGTTTTCATGTCTATAATTTTATGAGTGGACCTGGTTTCTATTCGCATATGTTTATGCAAGGGCATGCTTTCATGTCCATAATTTATTGAGTGAACATGATAATATTTATACATGTTAAAAAAGTTACAAGTTTATGTGTATTAAAAAATTTCATATGTTATGATAATGTTATGATCTCATGGATTATGTTAATTTATTCCCTTATGATTCATGTCTTAGGAACCATCAAAATATTTTCCCTGTTTTATTCTATGCAGGATATGATCTTTTTTTTCTCGATCATGTTTTGATACCTTTATTATCATGATATTCCTATATATTTAATTTTTATAGCCTTACTAAGAATATAAGATCACCCCTTTATATGTTTTATTTTCCTCATGTATTAAAAAGATTTAGGTAGGGGTACTAAAGAGGAAGATATTCATCAGAGATGATGAAGATATTGTACCGAATTAGAAGAATGTGTTCCAAATTTCAAAAGGCACTAAACTAATATAAAAATTGGGTGCGTGTTTGTATAATGTTTTAAGTATCTAAATAAATTAATTTAATGACCATGTATTCAAATCATGGATTGTTACATTTATCAGAGAAAATGTTTAGTCAACCATTAAAAACAAGGATGTGAAAATTTAGTGAAATCTGTAATGATAATTCTAAAGATATTTTTTAGGATGTCCTTAAGGATAATTCTATGTATACATTACAGTCCTAGAATTTATTAATGATCATGTAATACCTAGGGTTAAACATAAGGTGTCCTAGATTTATATATTAAAAATAATTTCCCTTGGTTATTTCATATTAAACTATGATAATTGTTTCTCACAATTTTATATTGGGAGTTAGTCAATAGCTGAAACTAGATAGAACTAGGTTTACATTGAATGTTTAAGATTTAAAATATATGTTAATTATAAAAATTTATTTCCTAAGTAAAAATATGATGAATGGAATCATGAAGGTGCCATGAGTATTGGTTACACTAATGAGTACAAAGAGATTTTAAATGACAAGTGACTGGTATCAGATGTTCTAGAATTATTTTTTACATTAAACCTAAGAATCTTGGTTATATTAAGGTTGAGGAATCTTAATAAATGATTCATATTTTTTTAAAGACTAAGATGATGGATCCTGATTAATTGTTTAGGAATAAACTTGGATGATTGAGGTTTATATGTCTTAGAATTCAAAGATTATGTTATATGAATCATAAAATATATATCTATTTTTAGTATGTGTATTTCATTAAGGATTATAAAGGATATGTTGAATAGTTTAACAACCTAGAAAATTGATTCTAGGGTATGGTTATATATTTGTAAAACACATGAATAAGGGAAAGATAACACTTAATATGCCCCTTATGTTATGATAATGTTGTTTGGATAGTGATATATTGGATATGAATAACTAAATTTGATGATAATAGTCTCTTGGGAACTAATTTTGGATTTTTTTTAAAGATCGTAACACTATCATGGATAAAGTATTCAACATTTTGAGACATAAGGAGTATATCCAATAATTTTTGTAAAGGAAACATTCATTTTTTTAATAAGGACATATGGTAATTTATGTTATTACCATTAATCAAGAAAATATATGATGAAGGTGTTCACATGTCGGGAATTGGACCAATAATAGATACCTTATGATATATTACGGATAAATTTAAGCTGAGTTAGTGGACCTATTTTTTATTTTCCAAATTTCTAGATTTTATAACGATTTTAAAGTTACAAATTTAGGGAAATATTATGTCAAATTTAGATAATGTTTTTGAGATTAAATTATCTCACCACATGTGGACTTTTGTATATTCGACAACTTTTTCTATACTTTTTTGTTGTCATAAAGGCAGATGGAAAAACCTATCATGATATTATGGATATCATGATATGTAAATACTTCATTAATGAAAAATTCAACATCATTTATTTTAAAAAGAGATGAAGGGAAAATGTTCAAGGCACATCCTATAATGAGATTGTACCGAATCCAAGTTAGTATATCTTATCATGAAAATATATTAACATTAGGAAAGGGGATCATGATGTTAAATCATATCTTATTATCATCATTTTGGGCGATATCAATGACCTATTTATTTCTTTTATAGTTTATGTTTTTTTGATTTTAAACTTTCTCTAGATCACCCACATTCTTGTGATTAGTGATCATCATCAATAACTATGATTATATTCACTTTTCCTCTATGCCCAAATTGTCACCTATGTTTTCTTACATATAGACCTAATTATGAGTTATTTTTGTAACTTTTATTTTCCATATATTCCTTTTCAAAATTAAATTTTTGTTATCATTTTTATGATGTTGGATTCAATGAAATAAACTTTTATATATTAATACCTTTATTACCAAGAATAATATTGAAGGAGAAATTCATTTTAAGGGGGTGGGGGTAAAATTTAACACCCTGAAATTTTTATGAGATTGATTCTTTTTAATTTCACTGATTTCATGTGTTTTATGACACCTTAAGGTAATATTGTTCAACACAAAACATTATATATTCTTGTGGTATATTCAACATTATTCTTGGCTTTTTTTACACACAATTTCAAGTTCATTAATAGAATTCATTTAACTCAAGACCAAGTTTAAGAATACTAAATATTATTATATTACTTTATAACGTTGAAAATATAATGGAATGCATGAGAAATATTTAATAAATTATAAAAACATTATTTACACTTGTATATGTAATTAGTTAATTTTTTATAAATTAATAATAAGTGGAAATAAGATCCTTTGAAATAAAAGGAAATATTTTCCTAAAAACTATTTAAATGAATAAAATATGTTTATGAAATAACAAAAACACTATTATTGGATTTTATTAATGAAATATATATTTAATACAATAATAACATGATTAAAAATTAATCATATATTTTTTAGACATGATATAAGAAAAAATACACATTTTATTTATGTGAAAAATATTTTTTAAAAAGTAAAATATTCAGCATTTTGATGGCACACACATTTTAAATATATTTTTTAAAACTTTTTTATATTCTATTTTTAAAAATATACTTTTTCATTAGAAGAGGTATATAATAATTTACTTCGGATTAATTATTGATTCTTTTCTGATAAGTTTAATGTTTTGATTAATAGTAAAAATATACTAAATTTGTATTGAAAACAACTTTTAATCCTTTAATTAATTTATATGGTTATGTAATATTATTTAATGGATTTATAATATAAATAGATAATATTTTTATAATATAATAAAATTTTGGTCATTTTAAATAAATTTAAAATGAATTTTGTTGTAAAAATATTTCAATATTTTGCAATGTTTTAACTTTTAAAACACATATTCTCATTCAGACAACGAGATTAATTTTCAATTTACAACTAAATTTTTTTTATTTAATTATTAGAAATGAATTTATATGTTCAATCACTAGGCCCAAATTATGTAAATATATTTATTTCATATTGTGGAAATATGAATAGTAACTTCAGTAAATTTTTTATTAATATGATAAAAAGGTAAATAAGTTAATTAAATGTGAAAATAATATTATAAATTTACCCAAAATCTTGTAATAATATAATTTCATGAGTTTTGTTCTACGTAACTCATCCTTGGGTTGAAATAGTATCCTTTGGAAGCCACTTTCATGAGGTGAGGACATTTAATATATTTCAAAAGTTAAATATATCTTACTAAAATTTTAATGACTATATCATTTTTAATATAAGGTTCTACCAAACCAATGTTTGAATATAAATAATAATTTTAAAGATAAAATGGATTTATTTATCCAAGTAATTTATTTTCAATTTTTAGGAAAAAAATAATTACATTAAAGTCCTATAAAATGATGATGATGAAATTATTTAATTGATGAAAAATCATTAAATTAATTTTAAATAAATTGATAATAACCATTAAAAGAACAAAAGACATGGAAATATATTATTTAGATAGTTTATGTTGACCATAATAATCTAAGGGTCTAATTACTGACCATTTGCGGCCACATGGAAATGATTATGACAATTATAATATTTTATTTAAAGACATGTTAATGTTGTAACATTCATGTCTTAATAAATATAACAATTTTAATGTTATATTTTATTAAAGAAATTATCAACTATATGTATTATTATATAATATAATGGATTTATCTGTGTTTTCGTAATTTATTTTTAATTTTCATTCAACAAATATGTATATTAAAAAATTACACAATAATGATGTAGTAATTATTTAATTGTTAGAAATATCTAATTAATTTTACTAAAAAATATTAAAATAAATATAATATTTTATCATTAATATATATATAAAATTATATATTACCTTGAAAACTTAAGGATATTATAAAATATATATTCTTCAACATAACATCTTATCTGGATATTTTAAAAACCCCATAAATAGGTAATGTCAAAATTGAAAATCTTTATATTCTTCCGAAATAAAGTTTTATGAAAATATTTACAAATCATAAAATACTTTTAAATATATAAAATAAAAATGATATGGTAAAAAATATTCATAAAGATTCATTTCTAGTCTAATTGAAAAAAAAATTGTAAAAATTACAGTATTTTAATATTGAAACATTTATTACCTTAATTAAAATTAAAATAGAATTAGTTCGGGTTAATTAAAATGGAAAGGTATAAATTGACAAAAAAACATGTCTAACTTTTATTTTTTGAGGATATTAGAATCTTATATCATCAAATTTTCGAAAATAGGAAATTTTTGTTGTTTTTGGATATGTTTGATATATATTATAAATTAATATTTTTGACGATTCCAAAAGTTCCCCTCACCTCAGTTATAAAAGGGATATGCCTCCCATACAACTTCACTTCCCTTTAAGCCTCAAATATAAGATATAGCATGTCCATATCCCTTATAAACATCCATATTTACATTCTAGAGGTTCTTGTCTTCTGAAATTAACAACTCCAATTCCTTTAAGAGGAGATCTAGAGGGACCTTGTTGAAAAAGTGGTAATATCCTCTATTGATTCTTTCAAAATTATTACTCATTGAACTTAATATTATTTAGTTGCTTCCATCCTAAATTAATAATTCTATAATCACATATATTTTTATATATTATTTATTTCATGGAAAAACAATATTCCACCTTCTTCCCATCATACACAAAATGAAATCATTGTGCATGTATACGTTCTGCATACCATCTCCATGATGTAATGTAATATGTTTTTCATAACTACCTTATATTGATAGTATACGTATATAAATAATATACATATATAGTTATAATAACATGATATTGTTTCTAGAACAATATATATATGATATACATCCATATGTTCTTTATATTAATGGAATGATACCATCGCTCGAGTGTATTTATGGCCTACCCCCTCAACAACATTAGGTGAGTAATTGTTGATACACAAAGCTTGATGTACATAGACATTACATTACATTTTTGGAATACTTAATACATGAAAAAAATAGATTCCCAAATACCGTATTAGTTTAGTGTCTTTGAAAACTCGGAACATAATCTTCTAATCATGGTGAAATATCTTCAACATCTCCCATAAAGATCATTCCCATTTGTTTTCTTACCTAAATAATTTCTTTATATCCTAGGGAAATGAAAAAAAGGGTGAGCTCAAATGCTCAGTAAGGGTAAACATGGAGAACATAAAAACAATCCATTAACATTTGAACGTAAAAACATTAACATAAAACATTTAAATCTTTTGTAATGAAATTAATCATGGCAGTTCATAAGTCATAGATCATAAATGAAAATTAGTCATGATAAAATAGCATGGGAATAAAAGATGTAATTGTGGTAACCATTAGGCACATGATATGATTTCCATAGTAGCTAAGGCATTGCTTCCAAGACCATCATAGTGGACAATGTCTATTACTAAATCGGGTTTACTTGTCGTTTCAGCCCTGTATTACTAAACCAGATTTACTTTTCATTCCATCCATGTATATCTCATGAGATATAAATCTTTACCCAATGAATTGGAAGGATATATAGGTCCCACCAATCTCATAATGAAATCATTCTTACTTGTTCCACAAAATGATCATAAATCATTCATTATTACCCAAAGACTAAAATGGGTCTGATAAGCATCTTCCCATCATAACGTAATCCATATAAAACAAATGGATATCATTGAATCATAATAATAATAAAACAATTTAAACAATAGATACATTATACTTGAATCATAATCATACTATACAATGTCATCTTAGATGGAAAATAGTTTTGACAAAACCCTTGAAAAGAATTCTTGAGAAAACACCCTTTCTTCTTCAAAATCATTTTCATTTCACAAAATGCAATGAAATTTTAAAAGAAAAGTATTTTTTTGAAAATAGTAATGAAATATTGTATAGGAAGCTTCAAGAATATTAGATTTTATTAAATAGTAAAAATCTGTTCATGCCGTATAAGTTAAAAAACATTTTCCTCGTACATTTGCTGGAAAAGTCAAAAAGTTCCTCGTATGGTAAACAAATGAAATATTTTATCCATTACACAATGTAAAAGAAAAATAGGGGTAAAAATGACTTTAAAATACATGGAATAATATTAAACACTTTATGAAAAAAATTATTAGGGACATGGATGAAAAATATACTCCAGTAAATACTTAAGTATAAGCAACCTCGGATAAAAATGAGATTTGCAAAAATTATCCCTTACCTTATGTCCAATTTCTTATGTATGTGTCTGAGAATCCTTTATAGTGTGTTTAAACATATTATTAATTTGTAAAATAACCATAATATTATTTATGAAATCATATATGATTCACTTATAACATTATATTGCCTGTTCTTTTGTAAATTAAATGTTAAAGCAGCGTTTTGGGTGAAATCGTTTCATTTATCATACATGTTTCGTCGTTTTGTCCTTGATATTATTACTCATATCCTGATTTAATTAATTATAAAATGTAAAATATGATTTATATATAATATATATGAATCATATAAATATATATGATAGATTGATAAATGGAATTAAATACACCGTTCATGGAGACGGTAAGTCGTACTTACGCTAGAACGCTATTTTTGTTTAATTATTGAATTGAATGGAATTAAGTAAATGAAACATATATGTACACAAATCCAGTTTAATTATTATTTAATTTATTTCATGATTATGTATTATATATACTTTATAATCATACTTGAATGATTAATCTTGGAAAATGAATCTCAACTTGTTCGTGGAGACGGTAGTCCATACACACGCACGAGCGACAATATCATTCTTTTGATATTAAAATATTATATAATTGAATTTTATTTGATATATAAATAATCATAATAATGTTATATTTATTATTTATGTGATTTATATTCATTATTACACCCATCCCAATGATGAATGTTTGAATAAAAAACTACACCACAACGTGGAGATGGTAAGTTGTACGCACGCATGGGTGGTGACTTTTTCATTCATAGGATTGATAAAATAACTAATATGGTTGTTTAAATTTTATAATAATAACCCAGTATATATAATATAATAGAGTTATTAATTTATAATGGAAACAACAAAGAAGGAGGAAGTGGAAGAAGAAAGGAACTTGAAATAGGTGGTGAGATATTTACCTCTTCTTCAGGTTCTTCCTTTTGATGTGATAAAAAAGACTCCATAATATAGATTTATGACTAATGGAAGGCCTATATGATTAAGGTAGGATAGTTTATAGTGTATTTGGGAAGGGTTTGGATGAGGAAAATGGTTTTGGAGGTGTGAATTAGAGATAAGGGGGAGTGCCCTTTTATAAGAGAGGCGAGGGGCACCTTAGAAAAAACATAAAATATGATATTATAATAAATTCATATTCGGATTATAATGGCTCCAAAGTGACTAATTATAGGCTATGGTGGTATGGGTTGAAATAATTTCATTCAATAGTTTTTAGAAAAGTTTAGGTTACCAGTTTAACAATATCATTTTGATTTAACTTTTAGTTAAATAATTAATCTTTTACCGTGACTTCATAAATTCTTACACTATATGGTTAATAAACACACTATAAACTACCAATTGAACCCCAATTGATTCATTAATGTCATATATATTATTATATAGGTCTTTTGTACGAACCATATATTTTTAGGACCTTTATATCCATTAATAATATAATATTTGTTTTAAAAACTCTATTATTTCAATTTTAACACTATTTGGTATTTTGTTTTTTCTACATTCATAGAAGTTTTATTACATCGAAAAGAATTCATCTAATCAACCATAATATGCTATATTAACCTATAAAATTAGTTTAATTCCTAAAGAGTCTCAAATTCCATTTATTTGGGTATTTATAATATCAATTATGTTAATATTTCATTAATAAGGAAATTACTGCATCATTATTGTGTCATAAATAAATTAAATTATCTAATGTCTAAAAATCATAAATAAAATAAAATTATTTTTGAAATATTTTTACCTTTCTAATTAATATTTATAGTCTAATTTATCTTATGTATAACCCTATATTAAAAATGTTTTATTTATTAAACTTTGATTTTAAGTCTTTTAACTCTAATTTGAATTAAATAATAATAAATGTCCTAATCTAATACAGGTGGACCTAAAGGGTAATATTTTATTCCTAAGGTAGTTTTTGGTCAAATTACACTTATCCAATAGAAATAGGACATGTGTTAGGGTAATAATAATATCATTTTTACCCTTAATTAACCAATTTACTTTTAACCGTGGTAAATAAAAGTTAAAAGTTACTATTCACTAAAAATTATTTTTCTATCATTGAACGAAATATTACTTACTGATAACAATGGTGTCTCTCATATTTCTGAAATATAACTCATAAAAGCAGAAAAATTATGTTTTATGTAAATTTTCAAATTCTCCTAGGAAGTGGGTAAAAGACGGTAAAAAGTTCAATAGAGTTTTTATATATCTAAAATTATTATAAAACAACTCCAATTAATTACATTGAAATTATACAGGTATTATGTTTCTATTTTTACCTAAAATAAATTTATATAAAATAAATTATTATTTAATTAAAAAGTCGGTTTTAACCAATAACTCAGGGTTTTCACTATTCCACAAAAATTGAATATTTTCAGAAAAATAACAAAAATTCACCCTAGGCTAATCATGATATTAAAAATCAAAAAATGAAGTCCATTTTGAAAGGTAAAATTTATAAAATTTAAAAAAGGGGGTATTAATATTCATAACGTCTAGTTTATATAATATTTTAATAACATATCATTGTTTAGTGAAACCCAGTATTGCGTACTACAAATGCTATCAACGAAGGTCGTGATTGCGTGTAATGCAAGCCAAGTGAGGGATGCATGTAGTACAATCTCCCTTTGGTGTTAAATATAACATAATCAAAACAAATTTAAATCATACATTAAACAAAATCTATACTTAATGTTCTGTAGAAGAATTTCCACATGACAAACTTCAAATTGTATGTAACACTAGCCAAGAATAGTGTTGCATATACTGTAAGCTAATACGGTGTTGTGTATGGTATAACCTAATCATGTTGTAGTGTAAAATAAAAGATATCAATTAAATTAAAATGAATATATCTCATAAAATCTTAGGGTGTTACATTCTACCCCCTTAAAATGAATTTCTCCCTCGAAATTCATCGGGGTTATAAATCATTTACTACTTGAATGTTTCATTCATAGAAACCCACATCGTTAAAAGGAATACTAAAACATAATTTTAAAAAGTGATATATGAAACGTAACGGTTTACCAAATTAACTCATCACCAGGTTTCCGTGTAAGAGAACATAGGTGAAAATATGAATATGTAAGAGATATCTAAGCATCATTATCTGATAAAGAGTGGTAGAGAGCATGGTTATAAAAAAGCAAACAATCACAAAGCCATAAATTTGTGATGATATGAGGTATCAGCTGATTCATCGAATATGAGGGTACTAGGACAATGTTTTTGGGTTTCAAGATCATTTCCCTAATGTTGAATTTTTTTTCACAAGTAGAAATAGTTACTTGATTTCAGTGTAATATCATCATTGGTAATTCCATGAACAACACCCAATTCATCTCCTATTTAAATAAATGAAGTTGAATTTTTCCTTCCTGAAAAGTTATCAGATCATGTGATAGAATGATTGGTCATTCCATCTGTCTCAAACAAAAGGTTTCTAAAAGTTATTAAATATACATAAGTCCATCTATGGTGAGGATAATTTTACATGATTCGAAAAATGGATATAGACTCCAACTATCATAATGCTTAATAAAATAAATCTAATTTCTACAAACCAGGGACTTCCTGTAGGTCAGTGGTAGGAAATAATGGCCTGTCGAACTTTGGTTATGGGTTTGATTCCCACATCCTTGTCCGATGCGACAAGTTGTTGCCCGTTCTGCAGGTTGTCCCTTTTCTTAAACTATACTATTATAACATTCCAGAAATAAAATCGGGAAAAAATTATTTCATAAAACAATACAATATGATTTTAAACTTAATCCATTCCAACCTTAAGAATTATCCAAAATACTTCTTTCCAAACTCATAGTATAAAGAGAATGATTACTAAATAGGACATATAACAAGAACATGAATACCTTTATTTATCCCTCATATATCACAAGATATATCTCGTTAGTCACATTCCAAACACATGATTACCTTAATCATGTATTCTTTTGAAACATTTTTTACCATAGAAACTTAGTGAAAACATTAATACTATCAAAAATTAACTCTTTCCACATACCAAAATCCCAAAAATTCTATATACTCAAACCATGATATCAATTTGTCCTTATCTCAATCATGAACTTATGAATACTATCAAACATATTATTTTCTTCTTATACATTCATTATGTGCAAATCATCTTCTTTCCAAAAATATTTCAATAACTTTTCATGGTTACCGGTACCATATTCTTATGGAAATCCACAATGGACCAATACATAGATATTCCAATATACCATAAACTTAGCTAAACAACATTATTCTTAAATACCAATACATAAACACTTCAATACTTCCTCTTGAATAATTGACATGGAATAAGTCCTTCCTTGATTTAGAAGTAACCTTTTAGGTCAGGTCATTGAGTTGGGTAATGCCCATGTTCTCCACAGAAAAGACATTGAACACCATAATAATTTTTCACTCTATGAACCTTCTCTCAACACAGATAACATCTCCCCCTACATTTGATGTATTCATCAAGGTTCTTCTTCCCTTATTTATAAATCTTAATCTTCATTTCTCTATGCTCCTCACCATGCGAACATGGAAAAAAGTTTATCTTCCTATTATTTTATGAATTAGGAATAGCAATAATGTTCACCTTGTTAATCATACATCGTGATGACTGATTTAACATAATCACAAAATCATTCTTTCTATGTTGTACTCTATTTCATTACAAATAGTCACCAATTTGTCCATTGGATTCAATGTTGACCCAATTTCTTCTGGTTCTCTCCATTGACTAAAACCAAAAACCATGGTGTAAGAAACAACTAAAATAAAAAGGAACCAAATAATCATAAAAAGTCACTTATGGGATCTCTAACTTATCACGGATTATTTAATCCCTGACACCCTAGGTTTAACCTATGTTATTCATGATCGTCAACATAATTCTAGGACTGTGACCTATAGTTATACTAATCCTTAGGGGCATCCCTAGACATACCTTAGAAATATCTTTAGGGATCTCACTAATGTTTTCAGATCCTATTTTCCAAAGGTTAACTAAACCTCCAGTCATAATCCAACTGTAGAGACCCAAAGCTTGATGTAAATAGACATTACATTTCCTTTTTAGAATACTTAATACATGAGAAAAACATATTCCCAAAGACCATGTTAGATTAGTGTCTTTAGAAACTCGGAACCTAATCTTCTAATTATGGTGAAAGATCTTCAACATCTCCCATAATGATCTTCCCCTTTAGAATTCTTAGCAAAAACAAGTCTTTATATCTTGGGGAAAAGAAAACATAAAAAGGGTGAGCTCAAATTCTTAGTAAGGGTAAACATGGAGAACTTAAAAACAATCCATAAACATTTGAACGTAAAATCATGAACATAAAACATCACAATCTTGAGCAATGACATTAATCTTGGTAGTATAGAAGTCATAGATCACAATGGAAGATTAATCATGATAAAATAGAATTGGAATAAAACATGTAATTATGGAAACCATTATGAACATGATATGATTTCCATAGTAGCCAAGGCATTGCTGCCAAGACCATCATAGTTGACAAAGTCCATTACTAAACTGAGTTTACATGCCGATACAACAATGTATTGCTGAACCAGATTTACTTGTCGTTCCAGCCATGTCTATCTCATTAGATATAAATCATTACCCAATGTATTGGAGTGATATATATGTCTCACCCATCACATAATGAAATCATTCTTACTTGTGCCACAAAATAAACATAAATCATTCATCAAAACCCGAAGAATAAAATGGGTCTCATAAGAACTATCCCATCATAACGTAATCTATATAAAACAAATGGATATCATTTCATTATAATAATAATCAAACCATGTAAAAAATAAAGAAATTATACTTGAAACATAATTATACTAAATAATGTCATCTTATATGGAAAATAGTCTTGACAAAACACTTGTAAAGAATTCTTGAGTAAAACACCCTTTCTTTTTCAAAATCATTTTATTTTCACAAAATGCCATGCAATTTTAAAAGAAAAGAATTTTTGTTGAAAATAATCATGAAATCTTGTAGATTAAGCTTCATGAAAATTAGGGATTATGAAATCGTAAAAATCCTTTCATGCCGTATAAGTTAATAAATACATTCTCCTCATACTTTTTCCGGAAAAGTCAAAAAGTTCCACGTATGGTAAACAAAAGAATTATTCCTTCTATAACACAATGTAAAAGTCAAAACAGGGTAAACATGACATTAAACATACATGTAATAATATTAAACACATCATGAAAAACATTTTTATGGACATGGATGAAAATCACACCCCAGAAAATACTTATGTATAAGCAACCTCAGATAAAAATGGGATTTGCAAAAATTATCCCTTACCATATGCCCAATTTCTTCCGTATGTGTCCGAGACTCTTGTATAGTGTGTTTAAACATATTATTAATTAATAAAAAAACCATAATAATATTTATTATATCATATGTGATTCACTTATAACTTTATATTGCCAATTCTTTTGTAAATTCTATGTTAAAGCAGCGTTTTGGGTAAAATCGTTTCATTTATCATACATGTTTCGACTTGTTATTCTCTATATTATTACATATTTACTGATTTAGTTAATTCCATAATGTAAAACATGATTTATATATAATATATATTCAGAAAATAAACATATATGATAGAGAAAAAAAAGGAATGAAATACATCGTTCATGGAGACAGTAGGCCGTACGTACGAATGAATGTTGTTTTTGTTTCCATATTGAATTGAATGGAATTATGTAAATGAAACATATATGTACATAAATCCAGTATCATTATTAAGTAATATATTTCATGATTATTTATTATATATTATTTGTAATCATACTTGAATGGTTAATCCTGGAAAATGAATCTCATCGCATTCGTGGAGACAGTAGTCTGTACGTACGCACTAGTGATAATATCAATCATTTGATATTAAAATAGTATATAATTGGATGGTATATCATATATACAAAATCATCATAATGTTATATTTATTATTGATATCATTCATATTCATTATTATACCAATCTAAATAATGAAATTTTTGAATAACAAACTGCACCACGACATGGAGATGGTATGTCGTACGTACGCACATGTGGTGAATTTTTCATTCATAGGATGGATAAAATAAATAATATGGTTGTATACTTTTTATAATAACATCATAGTATATATAATATACTGGATTTATTATTTTATAATGGAAACAACCAAGAAGTAGGAAGTATAAGATGAAAGGAACGTGTAGTAGGTGGTGAGATATTTACCTCTTCTTCGGGTTCTTCCTTTTGATTTGATCAAAAGGGCTCCTTAGGTTGACTTTCTGACCAAAGTAAGGAATATATGGATAAGGTAGGATAGTTAAGATGGTATTTGGTCAGGGGTTGGCTGAGCCAAATGGCTTTGAACATGTGAATTAGAGAGAAGGGGGAGTTCCCTTTTATAAGAGAGGTGAGGGGCACCTTATGAAAAAATCAAAATATAATTTTATAATAAGGGAATATTCAGATTATAGTGGCTCAAAATTTACTTATTTCGAGACTAGGGTGGTTATGTGTGGAAATACTCTAATCCTATAGGTTTTAGACAAGTTTACGTTACCATTTTAACCTTATCATGTACATTAAACTCTAAGTTAAATAATTTAACTTTTACCGTGTCTTCTTGTATTCTTACACTATATGGTTAATAAACTTACAATAAACTACCAATCGAACCCCAATTGGTTCATTAATGTAATATATAATATTATATAAGTCTTTTGGATGAACATAAAATTTTTAGGACCATTATATAATTTAATAATATAATATTTGTTTTAAAACTCTATTATGTCAATTTTGACACAATTTGGTATTTTGTTTTTTTCTACATTCATTTCATTATTATTACTTAAGAAACAATTCATCTAACCAACCCTAATATGTTATATTAACCATTAAAATTGTTTTAATTCCTAAAATGTCTCATATTACATTTATTGGGTTATTTATAATATCAATTATGTTAATATTTCATTAATAAGGTAATTACTACATTATCATTATGTATTAGATAAATGAAATTATTTAATGTCTAAATATAATTAATCAAATACCATTTTTTATGAAATCTTTTTTTATTTATAATGAATATTTATAGTTGAATTTATCTTATGTATAACCCTATATTAAAAATGTTTAGTTATTAAATATTGATTTTAACTCTTTTAACTCTTCTTTGAATTAAATAATAATAAATGTCCTAATCTAATACAAGTGGACATAAAGGGTAATATCTTATTGATAAAGTTGTTTTTGATCGAATTAAACTTATCCAATATAATTAGGACATTTATTAGGATAATAATATTATCATTATTACCCTTAATTACCCTATTTACTTTTATCCATGGTAAATTAAACATGACATCACAAGGCGTCACCAATCCTGGCCATTCCAAAAAATAGAAGCAATGCATGTAGAGGGACCTTATGAAACATCCCAAAACAACACACAATTCTAAAAGGTGACCATAATTTACTCACATGACTATATTACCCACACACGTGGTTTAAAGTTAACTTCTACTTCTAAGAGATTACGAAGGACCCCAAGGCCCTTTTAGACACCATCCATACACTCATCAACACTAACAACCCCAAACCACTTCCAACTTCGACAAATCACGAATCTTAAGAAACTATAGCCTTTTTCAACCTTCCATGAGCACTCTCCTTCTAAAATAGGATCCTATAAATCTAAAATGAAAGGGTGTATACTCATTCTACAAAGCTCAAAAAATTATTCCTTTCATTGATAAACTAGAAAATTTTCCAATAGTGAAACAATCTGGTATTCACTTCCGTTGTGAACTATCCCTTAATGAGGGCATACCTTACTCAACAAGAGAACCCAAGGACCCATCCAACCCTATACATTGGTAACTAGATATAAATTAATGAGGGGAACCAATATAAAGGCCTCCAAAAAATTTCTCATAAGAGACCACTAACAAGCCTTTCAACCCAGCTTATCGACCAAACAAAAACTGAAAACACCATTAAAACATGAATGGTTCTTAGACTCAAAACATTACACAACGTTAAAATTTTAAAAAACACATAATACACACAATCCCAAAACACTCATCATGACATCATGTTTTTCCTTTTAAAAACATATCTTTGAAAACAAACGGTTTAGTGGTTAGTGTATCCAACAATGGTACCCCATGGCCCCCACAAATTCTTGTTTCTGTGCCACACCAAGCACCCTCCTAATATCCATCCCGACACTCATCCAGTCATTCCATTAACCAACCATCATCCCCTATAACCCAATGAATGTGGTCTCTCACGAAAATACCATTGTATAAAACAAAAACTACATATAATTTTCAAAAGCAAAACAATCAACCAACACTTCCTTTTTTCTCAAAACAGCTAACCATGAAATCTATCCAAAATTACCGCATAAAAAACATTTCAAAAAGGCTCAATAATTCAAATGAAAACTCACTTTCCAGTAATAGAAGTTATTTTCAAAAAAATCTCACCCCATTAAAATACCATTTCATTGTTTAGAAAATTATATTGGAAACACATTCTTAATCAACTTCAGTATAGTTGATGCATTCAAAAGAGGCATAAGCACACCATTTTCCATTTCAAAACAATTCTGAAAATTCAGTTCCACTATTTCATAAATCAAAATATCCTTCATTTTTCGAAAATAATTTCTCAAAAACTATATGCTTCTTAAAACCAAGTCACTTTAAAACCGGAGTTCCATGATTTCAAATCTAAAGAACACAAGGCAAAGTGAGAGGAAACTAGTTTTATTAGGTGACCTGGACATATGGTTGGCATCCATATTCTAATAAATTCACCATCAAATAGAGTGTTCTTGGTAATATCCCCAACTTCACATGGTTTTAGAGGCCCTGTAATCTCACTAAGACCATTAACCCAACTCTTTTTTCATTTCCCATAATCATCATCAATCCATGAAATCCAATGGACATAGATAAATCCTGACTTCCCCTAGAAAATTGAATCCCATAATGAGGTTTTGTGATCAGGAACACTACCAAAAAATAGAATACCAATTCCTTATAATTCTAACTCTAGAATATCCCGACTCTTCCCCAAATTACATGACCCAAAGAGTTAACCTGAACCCCCTCTGATACCTTCTTGTCACGAATCAAATCTTGTCACCACCAATACCAGCACCAAAACCAGCCTATGACATTTCACGATGGGCATTCCCTATCCCCATGGGCTGGCACAAGTGCTCAGGTATCAATTATCTTTGTTTGGGAATGATTTACCTGAATATGTATACATAAAACATCAAAAACAATTGATAAAACGAATCTGAAAATTTCATACCAAACAATGTTAATTCAAAAATCCAGAACTGAATAAATAAGTTATAATTCACTAAAAAAGGTCCAAGGACACAACTAAAAAATAAAAAAACAAAACCAATGACTCCACATGACAAGGGGTCATCACCCATAAGCTGTCTCCATAACTCCGCACCAAGGATGAGAACTAACACCCTGAACTGGCACCACCCATAACAACACCTTTACCCGAGTCAAGCATAAAAAAGTCTACAAACACCCAAGGGGTTTGTGTAGGGTGTGATCCTAATACCAATAAGATACCACCCAATTATTCCAAAGAGCATGCAATACAATGTGAAAAAGAAACTAGTTTTAATACGCAAGGAAAAGAAGTGATAACTTCCAAGAAATGAAATATTCAATTGAAAAAAGTTTTCAAGCTAAAAATTTCAGAATGATAACACATTTAAATTGACCTGTTATCTATAGTAATTTACTTCTAAAAACACCCCATTAAATGGTAAAATACCAAAAATACATTGATAATCAAAATCAAGAACACCCGTAGGCACTAGATAGTCTCGATCCCCATGTACCTCATACCTCGATGTAATGTAAACATAATAAAAAACATTCTCGTGCACGAGCCACTAGTAGGGAACATACCCATCACCTAGTAGTACCCAATAATCATCCATATAGTTTATTTATAGTTGTTGTTATCCAAATTGTATGTGAAATAGGGACAAAACCCATCCAGTCCACTAGCAGTACTTGTACACATCCTCCCCACCTAGGTACAAGGGCTTCCCCCATTGTGCGAAAAAAATTCATCATTCCAAATAAATCCATTTTAATATAAAACAACACTAATTTTTACATACAATCATTAAATCATCTAGACACACTTTAAACCACTTAATACACACAACAAAGAACTTTTATTTTTAAATGAAACAATTTCTCAAAATCACGTGTTGTTTTCCACACAAAACTCTATTAAAACCCCACATCGTACACTATGTGAACAATTGTAAGTTACCAATATATAAAAGGAATCCAAATAAATTTCAATGAAACCAAAATAATAAATTTATGGAAGCCCCATGTGAACCAATAAATGATAACATTGTAAAACCTCCATTTAAACATAAACATGGCAATAATGTTCACATGTTCCACAAATACCATTAAAACCCATTTTCATAGCAACAACAAATAGGTATAAGCATTCACAAAATTATTTTAATCCCTATTATAGTTCAACAAAAAACTACTAAGAATTTATAAGGATTCCCCAAATAAACCAATAAAACATTTCCATGGAAAACCAACAATTCCACACCAAATTGGCATTTAAAATTCAATTGCAATAAAAACGCCACTAAAACTAATTTTTTCAGAAATAATAAAATAATATAAAACTTAAATTTTGATAAATGCAGTATGATACTACACAACTATTGTAGAAACATTGTATTACCTACCAAAACAAAGGAAACCCTGGAATCACCGTATGAAAATCAAGTTGCACCATCGCCGCCCCAAGAAGGACTTAGATCGAACCTAAAACAGCAAGAATGTACCACAAAACCCCATGGTTAATCCCTAGGTTAAAAACCCTACCCCCTGTTCATTTGTAACATCAATGAAATTCAAATAATATGCATGGAAAGGGGAGGAACTAAGGAGGAGAGACACTTACATGAAATTCATTAATGTTCCACCAAAAAATTCCCCATCAAATGGGATTCCAAAGTTGTTTTGAAAGACTCAGAGGGTTGTCATGGATTTTATGATTGAATATGAGGAGGAAGGGTCGAATTAGGAATTGGAATGGAGGAAAAAGAGTATGAATTGAGATGGTAATGAAAGAATGAAGTTACCTCTTCAATTCTGGAAGATTCGGGAAACCCTATAATGTTCTTCACTAATTTGAGATTAACAAGAGCTGCAATGAGGGGTTAAAGAGTCTGGGAACATGGATGGTTACCATGGGCTGGTGTGACATGTGGAATCACCAAATAATCAGTAAAATAGAAGAATTTATTAAATAATAAAAATCAATTTGTAGAACAGGAAATTTGATTTCGGGAAGGCCCAATCCCTTACATAAAAATCCAAATACATCCTGGTTATGGATTTCTAAAGGGTCCAAATTTCCATTGTGGTGTTCATATATCAGGGGAGTCCAAGTAGGAATTATAATGGATAAAAAATGTTGAAAAATGAAGGATTTATAAAAGAAAAAAAATTTATTTTTAAATGTGGAATTGGGCTAACAGTTTGACCCAATCCATGAAAACTCGCTAATTCCTCCATAAAAGCATGGGAAACCCCCAAAACAAAGAAATAATGGAAATTAAAATAAAAATACATTTAAAATAAGTTGTGTAATTGAAACTAATAGCATAAAATTACTAGATATGGCCAAAACCGCCACTTATAACTAGATTCAGAACACATGAGGCTTAAAACAATACATTACTTTGGAAAAGCCAACAAAAACCCCAAAGGCCTTTTATTAAACTACAGCCCGTACTGATAACTCCAAACTGCTTCCAATTTACCCCATTCTAATTTCTTTCACCACTTCCAAATAGGTAATATAGATTGAAAACATCAAACACCATAGTCAAAAACCCATATAACCCAACAGACCAATGTTTCGTACAACCCTTCTTACATTCACTCTCCCTCTTATAGAGGATCCACAAGAATAAGAAAAAAGAGGTATATTCATATATTTAGGTCATAGTAGAAAAATGTTCTTACAATGATCAAATGGAGTATATGCCCAAGTAGAATCACACATGGGTGCAATTCAATTGTTCACTAACTCTTTAGGGGGGGATATACATAGCTTGAATGGAGATACCAGAAACTAATCAAATAATTATTATTTTAAAATTATATTCCCACACTTTTTAACTCAGGGGTTTCAAACATAAGTTTCATGACTAATTGATTCATGTAGTGATTCACGTGGAAACAAGTGTCTATGGGTGACTCAGACATATGGTTGACAGATATTCGTCGATCACACCACTTTCACAAATTGTGTTCATGTACAATGTCCCCGCATCCACCTAACTTTCCGGGCACTACGAGGTCATAGAGGCCATTGAACCAACTCTCTATTAATTTTCCAAATATCAATGAACTAGAAGGTCCAATGTTATCACAACCAACTTCTCATGGTAACTCAAGTTCTTCTATAAGGTGTGTTTCCCATGCACCTTACTCGTAACCATAACATCGAGTTCCGATAATCATAGATTCGGTTTACCATGACTCTTTCCCAAGAAATATCACCCAAAATAGCCTTATTGCCTCTTATAGCATTTTTTCATGAACCAAGATAGGTCACCATCTGAGCCTATGACAAACCCTGTCCGTGACAAGAATCGAAGTGCATTCTTGATCCCCACAGTCTAGAAATTAGCGCCAAGCAACAATATAATGTAGTTAGGAATGATTTGGCCCATAAAAAGCTAGATAAATTATCATAAATGAAAAAATATTTAAATAATAGATGATGAACTATTCACAATGGACATGGAAAAAAGGAATAAACTATGTAATGAGACATAACTAAACTAACCTAATGGGCCACAACAGAACATAACCCACAATCGCTACAAAAGTGATGCAAAACTAAACTCTGAAACTGAAAAAATAAAGTAGGAATGAGCTCCGAGATGCTTAGTAGGAATACTAGAGTACAACAATTCCCTATGCCCTTACCTTTAAAATGAACCCAAAATGTGCCAATTTTAAAAATAATACATAATATAATAGTGTTTTTTTCTTTTCAAATTCAAGTAAAAATCATTCATTTTCAGGAAAATCATTTATCTTCCACTTAATTTTTAATTTTTTTCCAATAATTCATTAGTATTTCAAAATTAAAGGTGACCAATTTAGATTAAAAAATATTTTTTCACCAAAGAGGAAATAAGTATGAATCAATTGAATTAAAAATTAGATCCCATGAACCATGGGAAATCCTTATGAAACTAGTGTTATTTGGGGACTAATGATCCTTTTACCTTAGTTAAACATGGTATAGAACCCACAAAAAATATATTCTCATGAATTATAAACTAGTAGGAAACACACCCATAACCTAGTGGTCACTAATCAATCATCATTATGTTTAGTTGGTGTTGTAGGCATCAATCCTGCTTGATGATACTAGGATGAACCACATATATATCTTCCAGCATACTAGTCCTAGTCCGCGTACATAGATACCCATGTTTCCCATATTCTCTATTTCATGTGGTGGTGAGTTTTTATCATGAAAAAATATAGGAACTTATCATTTTCATTACTCAAAAACACATCCAACCTCTCACCACTGATCTACCTCCTTGGTCACATCACCATTAATAATTCACACAATAGAGAACAAGCCTCTTCAGAATGTACATATCACAAATTACACATTTAACATACACATAATGTTTCTCAAACAATAGGACATGCATCGAGAGGGGTTTTTCACATTTACAAATCATTTTCCAGGTGCCAAATGTGCCTCACTACTTCACAATGATTAACATCAACTTAGAAAACACCCTCGCCCCAAACATTCAAGTTCTAAATACATTTGAAAATATAATTAACAAAAAAGGAATAACACATTTCAAAAAAACTTGAAACCATTATTAAAACTAAGAAACCTATTTAAGAAAGGTAAATCACAATTTATCATTGACATCATATTAAATCCTGTACACTTTTTCTTACTTGCCAAATCATGGAATTTTCCCCTCTTAAAATCAAACAAGAATCCATATTAATTAATGTCAACATTCCCAACTAATATACACACCAATATATTGAGAAATACCCACCACACACCCAAATCTATTTTAGAAACTACTTTTATGAATTTAAATTGATAACAATTCTAAAACAAGATTGGGATCATATTTTAATGAAAAATACAAATGTCAACACTTAAAAGAGAACATGAATAATGAATGAAATGAAAAAATCAAGCATCATATTCACTTTGAATAGAATTCATATTCTATTTAAAATTAAAAAAATAATTCATAAAAAAAATCAACAAATTATGGAATAGAAATTAATGGTACATGTATAGGGGACCTACCTTAGGATCCAGGAAAACCGAACATTCTACCTTTGGATCTTTCTGTCTAATAGTTGTTGCTCCCCCACTAAAAATATGCACATTAACATACATATAAAGACACATTACCCATATGAATACATCTGCATGTCCATGAAAAATTACAAGGGGACCCTTTCATATATGCTTATATACAGATACTAGTCACCAATCACCTACATATGAATCTTCATATATACACATCGTCACACCTAGCCCCATACTTGTATATTCAATTCCATGAATGACTATACATGTAACATGGGAACCCACATATGGGTATATACATAACTATTCACATGTAGTATAGTCTCCTTAGACCCGACGACTTGAAATCACAATGTAGGGACCACACACTACACAAATAATTTAATAAATCAATAAAATATTTTTGAAACACATCAAAATTTGTACCATAAAAATTTAAACCAAAAACAGTCTTTAAACACAAATGCACAAGAAATAATATCCTAAAAATGTCATTCATCTCTCCCATTTTTTAATAAACCATTTAAACAATTTAGAAAACCCAATGAAACACCAAAAGGCATCACAACAAGAAAATGACCAAAAATGCCTTTTTTATACCCAACTAATGACAAAAAACATTCCAAACATCATTCACATTACATACATAATTTAATTAACAAATTACATGATTTATAAAGTGATATCAAATGACACAACATGAGTTACTCATGAAAAAACCCAAATTCATCTAAAAAGGCTACTAATAAACACAATAAGACTTTGAAATTAAAATACACAACCTTTAAGGTGGAAAAGAAAACATTTCAAAACCAAGTACTCATTAAATTCCTTCAAAACCACTTGCACACCCCTAAAACATAATTCATGGTTCTATGAAAAGAAAACAATACAAAAATAATTTTTCTTATTTTTAAAAAACCTATTTTATCATGATAAAAATGAAAATGATTTCAAAACACAATTTTCACACCTTAAACATCAGTAAAACACATCCAAAAATTACCTCAACAAGACGCATACAGAAATAATTGGAAAGTTTCTTTTGAAAATCTAATTCATCAAATACACATGTCAAATTATGTCTAAAATAGAATTAAAACTACACAATTAAAGTGTATAACATTCTAAAATTATTTAAATAGGAAACATTAGTCATATAAATATATTATTGTATGAATCCACCTACCTAAGATTCAAAACTCTAAAAATCTGTGTGAAACTTCATCCGTGCCTAATCTCAACCATATGAGAATTGAATTAATCCCAAATCCACAAGATTGAAAAAAAAACTATATATTAAGACCCAATTTTACACCCTAACTACTAAAAACCTAGAACACCAATGAAGCAAGGAACAAAACAAAAGCGAGGAGAAAGAAGGGTCTACCTGGGGTGGTCATGCCAAAGGTGAGCAGTTCTGGCAGGTGGGGTCATTTCTCATGCAGGGAGTTGCGTAACAAGGGTCATATGCTATAGGGCTTGGCCATGAAGAGTGGGATTCTATAATTCCTTGGTGTGGACAGTTCAATGGAGGGTCGCGGCTAAGTGGAGTTGCTAGTCGGAACTGAGTTATGCCAGAAGGACGTCCTTCCAAGGAGAGTAGTGTGTGCAAAGGGGAGGGATGTAGAGATGGGGCATGACGTAGGGAGGAACTATGAGAAGAGCGGGATGAGGGAATGGTTGTGTGTAATAGGGGCAGAGGAAAACACTATCAACAAACAATGTAAAAAAATGATAATAATAATTATATGATAATAATAAGCACAGTATGCTAATAATCAACTTAATAACATTAATAATAATAACAATAATAAATTAATTGAACATTAATAATAATAATAATTATTATTATTATTAATATTATTATTAAAATAAATTATTAAACTTCAAATTATTATTATTATTTTACATTATCATAATTTTATTATTCATTTAAATTTGTGTATTTATCTTGAACATCGATAAGGTCACACGATGACCCAACCTAAGCTATGTGGCTTTGGCCACACCCTTTACATGCACTGGATGATGCTAAGGCCAAACAATTCCTTCATCGTAAAAATGACAAAAATTCCATCAGACTCAACCAGAACCTGGATAGAATATATCAAATTTATAAAAAATTTAGAAAATATAGTTTTTTAAATACTCTTGGTGTGACAGCTCTCCCCACTATAAAACATTCTCCCCCCAGAAAGGTATACCATGATTGACTCAAAAGAAAGAAAAAAACCCCATTACAACACAATTAGATTTTTGAATGAACTTCAAAATGGAAGAAGGATAGAACACTAATAAAAGAAAAATATATTTACATGTTACAACTAAGAGATAAAAATGTACACCTCGCTATGTGCCACCCTCCCCCATAAGATTAAAAACCTCCAGTTTATCGATCAATGGAAAATAACTCTAATATCGCATAATTCTTTCCTTAAAACCAAAAAAAACTGTTGACCATATCTATTAAATCCCCAACACTAACATGGAACAAGTAAAAAATATCACTCATAACCATGTCAAAATTGGAAACAAAACTGGGTTACCAACATAAGATGCATGAACGTACTACCTACCATAATGTAAAGGCTTACATTGATTCATTTTTTGGGAAATTCCGCAATATTCATGGTGGGTCTCCCTAAAATAGAGGGAAACTATCTTAACTGATTGGTATGAAGAGACAAAGGATCTCAACACTGGAAAACATGAAAAAATTCTACACCTACTAGACCACCTATCAAAATGGATTTTGAATTAGAAGTCTCTAAACCTGATGGAAACACATAACATGTTTATTTATTCCCAAGGGGTATTGCCATCTTTCCGTGAGCCCCAACTAAAAAATAGGTTAATTAACATGTTTGTCCATACAAGGGTCCCCATAAGAAGACTCGCACCAGGTGATACATTTCTATTAGAGTCTTAAGAAAAAGGGATGGCCACCTATTTACCTCTAAGAAAAAATTCTTCCCCTAATGTGGTTCAAAATATGGAAGCGAGGTCCCCACAACACTTTCTAGTAGACAGTGCTGCTCAAAATGAGACAAAAACACATGACTTAAACTCCCATTATTTCCCAAATTGAAGATAGAGACTGGTCCAAGGTCCATTACAACCCCTAGGGTGTTCTTTACTGTGCGTCGACTTCACTTCGAAACCCTTGGTAGAAGCTCTAATGATTTAAGCATCTCCTGCATCACAGTCGGGTACTGAAAAACCCCAATACAAAATTATTTTTCTTGTGCTACACGTAACCATACCATGAACTAAATAGAACCATCGGTCACAACACTCTTCAGTGTCCATTTTTTTCACACATCAAATCACCGAAATAATGGCATAGAAGATGCGCTGGAATCACCCCTATTTAATTTAAATAAGAAACATCATGAAAGAACACACATAAGACACCTTCTTATAAAATGGACATGTTCAAGATTTCTTAAATAAAACCTGATTTTATCTCAAATTAGTTTCATAGAAGGGTGAAAAACATTCACCTCTACTATAAAGAATGAATATGACATTGTAATGTGTCAAAAAAACATGCCCCATGAAACTGACAGAAATAAAGGGACCAAAACCAAAGTCTCTAACATCATATGATTACTACAGGTGACCATAAATGCCTTTTTACAATAAGATTCACAACATAAGTGACTCAAATATATCTTTTACTTAGATGAAACCAAAGAAAAATCCAAGGACCCTTTTTAAAAAAACATCCTATGCTGACAACTCTTGACTGCTTCCACATTAACCCACTATAATTTCATTCAACTATTCCAGACAGGACCTGCAGACTTAACAACATTGAACTCCATAATCAACAACCTAGGAATCCATGTGACGAATGTCTCTTCCAGCTCCTATTTTATATGCTATCCCACTATGAGAGTATCCACTATAGAATAAGAAGATAGGTCAATTCATATTTCTATGTTCAAGAAGAATAAGGTTCATACACCGATGAACTTGAGGATCCGAAAATGGAGAATCACCTGTGGTCGCACATCAACCATGCCCTAACTATTTATGTTGGTGTAAACTAGCTGGTGTGGAGACCCAAGAACCCAATAAACCCTTTACTATTTTCAAATTAAATGCCCACACACTTCTAACAATGGTTTTCAAAATAAATTTTCATGGACGGATTAGTGATAAGATGATTAAAGTGGAAATTATTGTCGATGGGTGACTCCGACATATGGTGGTCATCCATACATCGGTCACACCCCCATTATAGAAAGTGTTCTAGGGCAATGTCCCTGGATCCACATGGATTTCCCAGCCCGACGAGGTCAGAGGGATCATTGAACCAACTCACTTTTCATTTCCTAAACATCACTAAACTACAAGGAATAAAAGACTCACTTGAAACGCACTTCTCTAGGTAACTCAAGTCACTCTATGAGGTGTGATGGGCAGACACCATAATCTTAACCAGAATATTGAGTTCTGATAGTCCTAGATTCATTCTACACTAACTCTTTCCCAATAAACAAGACCCAAAAGTGCCTAACCTCTTTTGATGCCATTTTTTAAGAATGAAGCTAGGTCACCATCCGACCTGGCGCCCAACCCAGTCTGTGGCAAGGCCTTAGGGATGTTCCAAATACCCACGAGTGAGAAAACTAGGGCCGAGGATCAATATATAAAAATTGGGAATGATTTGGCGCAAAATAAAAGATATATAAACAAACACAAACTAAAGAAAACAGATACATAAATGGAGATGCACTGAACGAACTGGAAGTAGAAAAAATGAATAAACAATGTAACGAGAAATACATCAAGTGACCTCATGGGTCAGCGTGGAATATAAACCACACTCACTACAAGAAAAATACAAATGTAGACCCTCAAACTAAATTGATAATATAAGCATGAACACATAGATTATCAGATGGAATACCAGAGTTCAAAAACACGATATCCCTTTACTATTAAAAAGAAACCCAAAACATGCTAGTTTAAATTTAAGTCATAATAAAATAATTTTCTTCATTATTTTCTAAATCATGTAACAAACTTGAATTTTCATCAATGTATTTCACTTCCACTCCATTTTAAAAATAGTTTCTAAGCATGAATTATCATTTCAAAATGAAATGAGCCCAATTTAGATTAAAAACATGGTTACAATGAAAAAAGGTAACAATTTTGAAATAACGGAATTGAAAATCATATCACAAAAAAATGGGAAACCCAAGGAAGCTAGTGTTAGTTGGTGACCTATGATCCATATACCTCAATGAAACGTGGTATAGAAACCACAAAAAATTACAGTCTCAAGCATGATCCATTATTAGGAGACACACTAAAAATATTTGTTTTTGATAATGAAAAACACTTTTAAGGAAAAGTGACAAACTAATCAATTACACAGATAGACCATCAGTTAACATTCTATGAAATATTTGAATATATGAGTTGTATTTTAATCCTTTTAGAGACCTTACTTCTTAGGAGGCTCTAGTGGAGACCAGAATTATTCTCGTCAAGAATGTCTTTGAGGATATTGTCTAAACTTTAAACCATCTTGTACCATGTTTATATAAACTCATCTGCACTAATCTTCTACCCATTGAATCCACGTCTCAAAATTCCATGTTGTTTTTGGGCCCAAGTTCCCTTATCCTTAGACAGGTTGGCCTAGTACCGCCTCCCGACCAGTCTGTCAAACTCCACATGTGTAGTGATGACATCTAAGACCTTGTACAAGAATTCTTCATTGCATTCGAGAATGGGTTCCCACTCATCAAATTCCATCAATTCATTCCCACTTTGGTGGATATTAGGAAAGATCGTCTCCTTTACTGCATTCACATGGTCGGTCGAAGATGAATTCCCTGCATGTGGTTCCAGATCCTTTGAAGAAATTGTCCCCAATAAATCATCATCTTGTTTACTATGTGTTGTAATATTCAATCTTGCAAGAAAAAACTATGTTGAACAACTTCTGTATCATCAAGAATATTATCCCTAGTCCTCCTACCTAGATAACCAGGATACCAATGTTTTTCATTTCAAGTGGTGGTGAGTTTTTATCAAGAAAACATATATAAAATTCTCATTTTCATTACACAAAAGTGCATCAAAACACGCACCATAGATATCCCACCTTGAGTACATCCCCCTTGATAAGTCTCGCAACATAAGAATATTCCTCTTCACTGGGAACATATCACAAATCAAACATTTAACATAAAAATCATGTTTCAAAAACATTGGGGAATTTATTTAAGAGGTTTTCTCCAAATTTAATATCATTTTCAAGGTTCCAAATGATCCCCATTACTTCACACAGAATATATTCACTTTAAAAGTCACGTACACCCAACACATTCATTTTTTAAAGTAATTTAAAAATACAATTAACAAAAAATGACTCACACATTTAAAAAATTAAAACCATGATTAATTCAAATAAAACCATTTAAGAAAAGAAAATAACTATTTAAACATGTATTGACATAAAATCCCATAAACTATTCAAAACATACAAAATCATTTATTTCCCCATTTTTAAAATCATAGAAGAATCTATATTCGTTAAAATAAACTTTCAAAACTAATATACACATCAACATTTTTTAAAATACCTTCCTCAAACCCAAAACAATTTTAGAAACAAATTTTATGTATTAAAAATGTTAATCATTCTATGAAAAGTTGGAGATCATATTTTAATGAAACATACACATGTCAACACTTAAAATGAACATGAGAAATGAAGGAAAGTCCAACATCAAGAATCACCATCACATTACATAGCATGCATATACTATTTAATATAAAAGAATTATTTCTAAAAAACTAAATATGTTAAGGAATTCAATATAAAGGTATAGACATAGGGGATAAAACTCATGGGGAACTAAACCAAACATCCGATCCTTGGCGATTTATAACTAAGAGCTTCTTCTCCCTCACCATGTATATGCTCTTTCACATACATATAAGGACTCATAGACCCTATGCACACACATGGATTGTTATGAATATGTGAAAGGGAATTATTACTTATATTCCTATATGCATATACTTGTCACCAACAACCTAACTATGCAACTTCCTATATACACATGGGAACCCCTAGCCCCATATAAATAATTTCGCTACCAAGGATGACCATACATGTAATAGGGAAACCCATATATATATATACATACCTAGGCTCATGCATAGGAGTCACCTTAGACCTGGAGACTCGAGAATATAAATCATGGACCACAAACAACACAAATAATTTAATAAATCAATAAAAATTTATGAAACACTTTAAAATTATCACCAAAAAAATTTACACCAAAAACACTCTTTAAAACAAAACGCACACCGAAGCCTATCCCTAACATGTTCTGAATCTCTCTCATAATATGAAAAACCCTTTCAATAATATATAAAACCCAATGAAACACCAAAAGTCCTCACAGTAAGAAAAAACCCAAAAATCCCTTTTTTTATTAAATCAAAGGCACACTAAAAACCTTTCCCAGCTTCATTCTCAACACATACACAATTCAAATAACCAATTTCATGATTTGTAATGTGACATAAAATAACACAACATGAGTTACATATGAGAAACACTCAATTTCCTTTAAAAATGCTACTAAATAGCGTAACTAGACATTACACAAAAAATACCCAACATTTCATCTGGAAAACAAAATGTTTCAAATCAAATTGATTTCTAAATCCCTTCCAAACCACATTCACACCCCTAAAATAGACTTCAAGCCTCTCAATAAAAATCAACACGTCAAAAATAATTTATCATCTTTTTGAAAAATACACTATAATCATGCTCATAGTTCAATCACTTTAAAAAAATCACACCTTACATAATCAGTTAAATACATCCAAAAATTACCACAACAAGGCTTATATAGAAATACGTGGAAATTTACTTTAGAAAATTTAATTCATCATATAATCATGAAAAATTATATCCGAAATCAAATTCTCATGATTTAATTAATCTGTAGAACATGATAAAATTAATTAAATAACCGAATAAAATCATATAAAAATATTAGGGTATGGAACCACCAAACATGGTGTCGGAAACTCCAGAACTCAGTGTGAAACATCAACCGCTCCTAATATGCATTATAAGTGAACCGAATTAATCCCTAATACACAATTTTGAAAAAGGAAAACCCAGATTAAGACTTCAATTTGACACCCTAACTTCTAGAAATCTAAAACATCAATGAAACAAGGACCAAAACATAGTTGAGGAGGAAGAAGGGTCTTCCCTGGGTGGTTGTGCCTGATTTGAGCGGCACCGACTAGGGGGTCATGCCACTAGTAGGTAGTTACATAACAAGGGTTGCGTACTACCGGGATCGACCATGAAGAGTTGGGTTCTGTTATTCTATCGGGGTTTCACTTCAAGGGAGGGTCACGACTAAGGGAGGTCATTGGATGAATGGGAGCTGTTCCAGAAGGAGTTCAGGCCTAGGAGAGAACCATATGTAGGATGGAAAAGGTGGAGACGGGTTTCGATATAGGGTGGAATGATGGGATGAGGGGTGAGGGAATCAGGGTGTGGGGTTGGGGGAGGGGCTGACCCTAACCACAAAAAAATAAAAACAAAAAAACAAAATAATAATAACAATAATAATAATATGATAATAATTGACTTGTCATGATAATAATAAAAATAATAATAATAACAATAATAGTTTTTTGAAACATTAACTATAATATAATAATAATAATAATAATAATAACAATTATTATTTTTCTTAAAATGATTGTTGAAACTTTTAATTATTTTTATTATTTCAAATTATCCTTATTTTTTATTCATTTAATTTTATTTATTTCTCTTGATCATCGGTCAAGCCACACAGTGACCTAGGAAATGTTGTGTGGCTTTGACCGTGCCTTGCCTGTGCGCTGGATGCTGCCATGTCAAAAAAAAACTTCATCAGCAAAACATAAAAACATCGATCAGGCCCAGCCCGCACCTTGATTAAATATTTTAAATTCTGATAAAATAAAAAAATATTATTATTTGAAATGTTAGAGTGTCACCATTTATGTTCATAAATAAAAACATTTAAGATAACACATTTATAAAAACATGAAGAAGTTGACACCCAAAATATGAGTACTAATGTTATTAACAAACATTAAATAATATGATCCCATGTGATGTAATAAAAATATATACTGTTCTGGAATAAGTTAATAACATTATTTGAACCCTTTACATAAGGTTAAAACATGTATGAAGAAACCTAGATCTAGAGTATGGTATTTATGTCTCACTATTATATTTATGGGAAACAAGCCTCATTCACCAATTGATTCTTCTACAGGTGTACATACATCTAATGAATGTATTATATGATATTTTGACTTTATGTTATGTGTATTTACATACCCTTTCTATTATATCTATTTTATAGGCTTTTATGGTTCCAATGTTTCTAAAAGTGTTTGATATTTTTACCTCAATTTTTCTTCTTTATGGAACTTGTTATGTTAGGCACCAATGTTTTTCCACATGATGTTTACACTACCATTATACATGTTATATTAGAAATATACTACTTATCATTATATTTCCATATTCTTGTAATTTTTTTATTTTGTGGGGATTATTATTCCAATGTTTCAATGTTGTATGGGACACTTTCTTATGTTTAATATATGGACCCGACCTTAAACACTACATATTCTTGAATTAAATGGATAATTCACATTTATGATCTTTTCAGGTTTAGATTTTTAGAGAATTAGGTCATAACATTTACATAACAACATGAATATTACATGTAGAAAATTCTACTGAGTATCAATTTTTTTTCATAAAATAAAAACTCTTGAAAAAAAGGGTCATGTCTAGTTCCATGTTTTAGACAACATGACTTTTCCTAGATCCAATCCTTGACATTATTCATATTTATGTCCTGTGAAAACATTTCAAAACATGGGATTTCCATTGAAACCTCAGTAAGGGTTATAAAACTATTAAATAAAACCTTAGTTTCTAAATACATACAAAACATTAACTCTTTTACTTACCTCATGAAATTATATGATTTTTGAATAACACATTGAAATCTTATATCATAAATGTATCTTGTGGAATCCAAAACGTACTTACATTGTAGCTATCACAACTACATAGGGAGTTACTTTAGAATACCTATCAAAGTACATTCCCTAAATATATTTGGAGAAACATTCACATTTACCTCCATCACGTTACCCAATGCACTATAGAGCTATCTCGGGCTCACCTGCCCTAGGTTTATCACGGAACCACCCGTATTCGTAAACAATTCCCAAAGACCATAACATATTCATAACAAATAAATCAAACATAAAGGAAATATAAAATTTCCACATTTCAATCAAAATGTATCATATAAATATATTGAAATAATAAATCCATTCTAAAAACCATTTTCAATCCCAAAATATGTAATAAGAGTATATAGTATTTTTTTGAAAACATTACGGCTTGTTAATGAAGCCATAGGTCAAATAATACTTCCTACAGCAGAAAGGTCGTTGTCACTAATTACGTAAAAAGAAAAATTATTTTTTGTTTTTTAGTAAAATTGTTTGTAATAAAAGATTTCTTTTGATTGAAATGAAAAGTAAAAGGTGTTTATACATCGTATAAATTAAAGTAATGTATTAAAACAAAATATGCCTCAATGAAAGAGATTGAGACAGTGTCCCTTACATCGTGTCCAACATGACATGATCATTCATTAATATCATGAATAATAAAATAAAGATAATTTCTATTTCCTTAAGAAATTTTTTGAAGTTTATTATTTCTTTTATATCAATTATTACAATGTAATAAACATTATGTAATCATTTATGTTAATAACATTCGTTTTGTAGATATTTGGTACTTGAGTTAAAAATGAACACCTTATAATTACAAGTTGTACATGTCATCAATAGTCATTATCTCCAGAATTATATTCTCTATTTAGATATTATATACATCATATATATCCATTATATATGTTTATTTATGAGATTATGTACTATTTTGGAGATAAAAATGAAATGCACCGTTCATGGAGACGGTATGCCATACGTACGCATGAATGCTACTTTCATTTCTATTTAATACTTTAATGGAATTAAAACATAATGATACATAGGTATATTATAATTCCTGTATAATATCATTCATAATGTCATTAAATCTATACATTATATGTCCCACATATGGCATTAATGAGTCATATCATTGTGAGGGGTCGGTAGTCCACACATCCTCAAATGAAATTATCGTGATTACCGATAATGGAAACCATAAAGGTATTCTATAGAAGGATAATACAGAAGAATAAAGAAAACATAAACACAAAATATATTATATATAAATACGGTGCCATCACAATGGACACCATGAGAGGCAGTAGTAGATAATCGAACAATTATCGTTTTTTGAGGCGTTAGTTTTCCATCCACAGAAACAGTATGTTCTTCACCCATTAGATGGAGGTGTGTGTAAGTGTAGTTCAAATCCTTCTCATAACAACATCCTAGTATATTAAGGATACAATTGTTGTTATAAAATAATGGAATAAAAAGATTTTGGTGGTTGGATAAGTAAAATAAAAGAAAAGAAGTTAAGATAACCCTTTATCTTTATTTTGGGTAACTCCCTTTGGTATGACCAAAATGGTTACATGAATAAGTAAGAATTGACAGAGTATGGATGAGGCAAAAGTATTGGAAGGTGTGATGAATAAGTAAGAATTGAGAGCTTTTTATACGAGGGAGGAGGGGCTCTTTAGGAAAGTGTGAAAATATTATTTTATTATATAATGATATTCTATTTATAAAGGTCAAAAAATAATTAAAGCATAATATAAGATGAATCATAGACTATATATAATCATAATATATAAATTTTATAGGGTTTGGATTTTATTTTAATATTTATAATCTTATTTATTTTAATCATTTATTAAAGAGGTATATACTACATCATTATTATATCATAAATAATTTAATTTATATGATGTATAAAAATAATAAAAAAACTACCATGATGTAGGAAATATTTTTATATTTCAAATGAATATTTATAGTTGAAAAAATAATTTATATCACCCAACATAAAAATTAATTTACGATAAGATATTTGTTTATGTCATATTTGTCATTACTTTTTGTTAATTATTCCAAAGTGTCATTATCACTAATAAGTGGATCCATGGGGTTCCAAAATCAACCCAAAGATGATTAGGGTCATAAATGACTCCAACAATAAAGTTAGGACTAATGTTAAGGTAATTTTGTATTATTATAATATTTTTTTCACCTTAAATTACCCCATATACCATTAACCACGGTAAATAAAAGTCAAAGGGTACTATTCACCAAAAATTATTTTTATCTTATTGAACCACATTTTAGTTAACAATAACAACCATGTCTATTGGATTTTCGAAATTCAATTTACAAAAGTGGTAAAATTTCCTTTAAATTAAAATGTCAGTTTTTTAACTAGTTCTAAGTGGTTTCACTTTTCATGAAAAATTGATGTATCTATGAAAACATCCAAAAAATAAGCTAAAGCTATATTTGATATCCCAAATTAAAAAATTATGTCTATTTTACCAAATTCAAAACATAGATGTTTTAGTAATTAATTTTTTTTTAAAAATATCATTGTCAAAGCAAATAGCGTGTTTTTAAGAAACAATAACTATCAAAAACTTGATACTTGTTTTTGTCCAATTTCAATGTGAAAATAATTACAAGGTCCAACATTGGATTAAATGGTAAAAATATATTTTAATTATAATTTAAAACCAATTAAAATTCAATATAACCATATAAATAAATTATATTAAAAGTCACATTTGAATTAAAATACAATATTTTTCACTATTCATTAAAAAATGAACTTTATCAGAAAAATTAAAAATATGTACCCAAATTAAGTTTTTTATGTCCCCATTATAAAGAAGAATTTTATTTTGCAAAATAGAAAATATAAAAATGACCAAAACTATATTTAAGGATGGTTCTCCATTAAATGGCAGTAGATCAACCTTTTAATGTAAATTATGCTTAAAATTAGATTCATTCACATTTTAAGCCTCTAACATTTTTTTGGATAAATGTAAATACATATAACAAACATCTATAATCATATTGTAGTTATTTTTGTTCATTCTGTCCAGTACAATGGCTAGTAGTTAACTACCATTTTAAATAATAATAATATATTATTATTGTGCAACGTAAGATTTCAAAGAAACTTGTTGTTACGTTTCAGCTATGATATCGAACATAGAAACCCATTTAAAGTAAAATTAATATTTAATTCAAAAATATTAATAAAATTGATAATTTTGTATTCTTTATTTACCTGGGATGATACATCCTTCACCCCTTTTGGAAATTGTATCCTCACAATTTTTATTCACTTATCAAATAAGTGGGGGTATTTATCGCTTATAGCCTTTTCAGATTTCCATGTTGCCTCTTCAACCATATGGTTTTTCAACAAAACCATTACCTTGTGAATTACCTTATTCTGCCACACTTTCTCTCTATGGTCTTGAATGTGGATTGGTTGTTCTTCATAAGAGAGATTCACTTCCAACTGAACTACCACTGGGATTAAAACAGGATATGGATCTGGAATATACTTTATCAACATTGAAACATTAAAAAAATTGTGTACCTGGACAAACATGGATGTAAAGATACTCTATATTTAATTGATCCAAATTTATCTAGGATTTCATAAGGTCAAATGAACCTCAGACCCAGCATTCCCTTCTTACCAAAATACATCACAGTTTTCCATGGAAAAACTTTGAGAAAGTCATGATCACCTACCTCAAAATATAGATCTTTCCTCTAGTTATATGTATAACTTTTCTGCCTACTCTGATCTATTATCATGTTCTTCTGAATCAACTGATCCTTTTCTCCTATCTCTGCTACCAATTCTTGTCCAATCTGCTTCCTTTCACCGACTTCATCCAAAAATGCTAGAGTTCGACAACACTTTCCATATAATGCCTCAAATGGAGCCATCTATATACTGGAATGAATACTGATATTATTAGAAAATTCATCCAATGATATATGTTGGTTCAAACATCCTTGGAAGTCTAGTGAACAAGCACGTAGCATATCCTCTATGGTCTGAATTGTTTGTTCCAACTGCCCATCAGATTGTGGATAAAAATTAGTACTAAAATTTACTTCAGTACCCAACAACTTCTGAAGGCCTTTCCAAATGATAGAAGTAAACCTAGGATCATGATCAGATACAATGAAGAGAGAAACACCATGTACTCTAACTAGATCTTTAACATACAACCGAGAAAGATGATCTAGAGACATAGTATCTTGAATAGGATTAAAATGAGAAGATTTAGTCAACCAATCAACAATAACTCAAATTGCATTATTACCTCAATATGTCTTTGGTATTCCCACAACAAAGTCCATGGATATATTTTACAATTTCCACTCTGGCACCGGTAAAGACTGAAGAATCCCTTTTGGTAAATTTCACTCTGCTTTAACCTGCTAACAAGTCAAACACTTCACAGTAACATCATAAATATCTCTTTTCATTCCATCCCATCAGTAATACTCTCGAAGATACATATACATCTTAGTACTACTAGGATTAACTGAAAACAGAGAACTATGAGCTTCACATAACAACTCATTCTTCAACTACGAATCACAAGGCACACATAATCTTTTACAAACCTCAAAAAAATTATCCTCAATGTTTAAATCATGAAACATACCCTTCTAAACCAACTCTACCTTTTTCTGCAACTCATTGTCCTCTTTCTACACTTGCTTTATTCTGTCTGATAGAGATGATTTCACTGACACCTGAAACAAAACAGATGCATTTCCTGCATTGAAAACCTCTATGAAAAAGTTCATCAAATCAAAAAACCAAAGGATCTCATTAAATACATAGCATGGTTAATGACGCATTTTTTTAGACTCCAAGCATGAGACACATTATTTTCATTTCATGGATGGTAAGGAATCATGAAGTCATAATCCTTGATTAATTACAACCACCCCCTCTGTCCCATGTTCAATTCTTTCTGAGTGAATATATACTTAAAACCTTTGTGGTCAGCATATATTTCACGTTTTACTCTATACAAATGATGCTTCCAAATTTTTAAAGCAAAAACAACATCAACTAATTCAAAATCATGTGTAGGGTAATTTAACTCATGAGGTTTCAACTGACGTGAAGCGTACGCAATTACCTGATCATTCTGTATCAGGAAAAATCCAAGTCCTTTCAACTAAAGAAAACTATAAGTAAAAAACACACCATTTTGGGAATGTAGTTCCAAAACTGGAGCATTCACCAATCTTCTTTTCAATTCCTGAAAATAATCATCACATTCATTTGTCCAGATGATCTTAACACCTTTCCGAGTTAACTTATTCACTGGACTAGATAATTGTCAAAACATTTCAACACACCTCTAGTAATAAACTACCAGCCATAGAAAACTATGTATCATTGTTATATTTGTGCGTATTTTCCATTCTTCGACAACTTTTTTTTTAGCTCGATCAACTCTTATGCCATTTTTTGAAACAATGTGACCAAGGAAAGAAAATTGTTGTAGTAAAAACTCAGACTTGATAACTTTACCAAACAGTTTCTATTCATTTAAGTATTTCAAGACAACCATTAAATGAATTTCATGTTCCTCTTTACTTTTAAAAAAACCAAAATTTCATCAATGAACACAACTACAAACTTATCCACGAACTCATGAAAAATTATATTCATAGGATCCATGAATACAACAGGTGTGACGGTTAAACCAAAAGGAATAACTACTAATTCATAATGGACAGATCTAGTACGAAAAATGGTATTCAGAATGTCTGCTTCCTTTACTTTCAACTGATGCTACCCAGACCTCAAATCAATCTTCCAAAAATACTGAGCTCCCTAGCGCTGATCAAAAAAATCATCAATATGAGGAAAATGATTCTTGTTCTTAAAAATGATGTTATTCAATGAACTATAATCAATGCAAAGCCTCATTAAACCATATTTATTTTTAACAAACAAGATAGGTGCACCCATGGTGATGTGCTAGGTCAAATGAAACATTTATCAAATAACCACATCAATTGCTTCTTTGACTCTAAAAGTTCAATTTGAGGCTTTCGATAGGGGGTTTTGAAATTGCCTTATCATCAGGAACTAAGTCAAATGTAAATTCAACTTCTCGGTCAGGTATCAGACTAGGAAACACATCAGGAAAAGCATCAAGGTACTCATTTACCACTGGTACGTCATTAATTTCAACACTTTCTTTATTTTCAACAATTTGAGCAAGGTAACATTCATTTATATCTTTTACTAGTTTCTCATCTTCCTGATATGTTATCAAAATCAGGGGTCCATTCTTGTAAAATAAATTAAAAACTTTCTGAAAAGAGACATCATTAGATCTACATTCAATAATAGCATGATAAACATATAGTCAATCCATACCCAAAATAACATCAAACTCCACTAGAGGCAAAATAGTAAGGTTTTCAGGTAGATTATTCCCGCATACAAGGACATGAAGGTTCTTATAATTTTTTTGTCTCAATATTTCCCCCAAGTGTTTTTACCAGATGTTCCATATTCATATCTTGAGATGGAATTTTCAATTTACTGGAATGCTTCTTAGAAATTAAAGAGTGTGTAGACCATGAATCAAACAACATATTAGAATAATTTGAACAAACAAACAGTGTACCTGATACTACTTCATTTGATGGCCCTACATCTGCTGAAGTAGTTTCAAAGGATTTCACCACCCATTTCTGCTTGTAGTCTGGATGCATTCCATTAGTTGAGCTCTTTATTGGATAGTCATTTTCATAATTACCCATTTCATTGCACTTAAAAAATTTTACTGACTATAAATAGAATATTGTCTTACGATTAACCTGATATTTTTAGTGCAATTTCAAGCGTTATGTCCCATTTTACCACATCATCAGCACTTTAAAAAATTAAATAGAAATTCCCCAGCATTATTTTTACCTCAATTTTCAAAAACTGTAAACTTAATTTTCTTACAATCAGAATTTTAGGAAAAGTTCTTCCCTTTAGTCGGCCACCTTGACCTCATATTATGTTGTTTTTCAAAGAACACCTGATCATCTGTAAACACAATTTCCACCTTCTCCGCACAACAAACAAGTTTTTCATAACTTTTGATCTCATAAGATTATAAAGCCCATCGATACATATGCTTTAATCCTGAGTAAAAATAGTCGATTTTACTATCAATATATTATATGATATTGGAACATACATTGCGATTCGAGCGAATTTTGTTTCATAAATAGCCACTAAGTCAACCTCCTACCTCAATTCTAGGAATTTTTTTTCCATTCTAAGATGAACCACCTTAGGAAAATATTTCTCAAGAAAAATTACTTTGAATTCATCCCAATCAAGAGAATCAATCTCCTCACTATCCTGGATATTTTTCACCATCAACCACCACTGATTGGCTTAACCTTCTATATGGTAAATAGTGAGACTAACCTTTTGATGTTCAGAACAACCCATGACATTGAAAATCTTTTCCAGTTCATTAATCCACCCTTCTGGAAGCACAGGGTCAGATGATCCTCTAAATGATAGGGGATGTTGCCTCATTAAATGCTCCGCTATTGACATGTTCCTCTGTGGTTGACCTGGATGATCTCGTGCATGTATACCACCACCATTTATAGCCTACGTCAATTGTACCATCACTGCAACAAACTATTCATTTCTGATTCTGACTATCTCAGGTTGCAAATTTGGAAGGTTTTCATCCTCTAGATGTCGTTCCAAAATAGCTACCATGTTTCCTCTGTGGAAAGCAATTCTGAACATAGATACATCATAGCAGAAGCAACATGGTAATCTGTAAATGCTATATCATTTCAATCATAAATTATGAAAAACATAATTATTTATGGATATTATTTTATCTATATTCTAACTAATAAAGATGCCTAAACCTACCTCTGATACCAACTATAAGGTCCCGGCCTTAAACATTACATATTCTTGAATTAAATTGATAATTCACATTGGGGATCTTCTCAGGTTTAGACCATTAAAGAATTAGGTCATAACATTTACATAACAACAGAAATATTACATGTAGACAATTCTACTTAGAATCCATTTTTGATCATTAAATAAAAAATATTGAAAAAATGTGTCATGTCTAGTTCCATGTTTCAGACATCACGACTATTCCTTGATCCCATCCTTGGCTATATTCATCTATAAGTTAGGTGTAAACATTTCAAAACATGGGATGATCCTAAAAATCCTAGAAAGGGTTATAAAACAATGAAATAAAACATTAGTTCATAAATACATTCAGAACATGAACTCTTTTACTTACCTCATGTAATCATAAGATTTAGGAATAACACATTCAAATCCTAAATCATAAAGGTAACTTGTGGAATCCATAACATACATGCACTCTAGTTATCACAGTTACAGAGGGAGTTAATTTGAAATTCCCATCACTGTATATTCCCTAAATCTCTTAGGATAAATATTCACATTTTCCTCTGTCTAATTACCCAATGAATTGGAGAGCTATCTCGGGCTCACCCGTCCTAGGTTTATCACGAAACCACTCATATTCGTAAACAATTCCCGAGAAACTTAACAAATTCATAAAAAATAAATCAAACATAAAAGAAATATAACATTCCCACATTTCAATCAAAATGTTTCATTTGTATATATTGAAATTAAAAATAAATTCTAAAAACCATTTTAAATACCAAAATATGTAATAAGTGTATATTTTATTATTTTTGAAAACATTACTGCTTGTTAAGGAAGCCATAGATCAAATAATACTCGCTGCTGCGGAAAGGTCGTTCTCACCGCTTACGTGAAAATAAACATTATTTTTATTAGTAAAAATAATCATAGAAAATAATTAATTTTGAATGAAATAAAAATTCAAAAGTGTTTATACATTGTATAAAATATACTTGTGTATAAAAACAAAATATTCCTCATCGAAAAGAGATTCAGACGAAATCCCTTACCTTGTGTCCAACTTGAGTTGCTCGTTCTTTAATCTCCTGAATAATAAACCAAAGTTAATTTATACTTTATTAAGAACCTTTTTAAAGTTTATTATTACTTTTATACCACTTATTACCATGTAATAAACATTATGTAATCATTATAGTTAATAACATTCGTTTTTTTAATATTTGGTACATGAGTCAAAAATGAACACCTTATAATTACAAGTCGTCCAAGTGGTCTATAGTCCATTATCCACAGAATGATATTCACTATTTTGATATTATATACATAATATATATCCAGTTTTTATATATATCTATTTATAGCAGTATGTTACATTTTGGAGATATGAAATGAAATGCACCATTCATGGAGACGGTAAGCCGTATGTACGCATGAACGCTACTTTCATTTATATTTCACAATTTAATGGAATTAAAACATAATTATACATTGGTAGATTATAATTCTTGTATAATATAAATCTTAATATCATTAACTCTATCGTTTATACATCCCACATATGGAATTAACGAGTCATATCTTTTTGAGGGGGAGGTAGTCTGCACTTTCTCAAATAAAATTATCGCATTTACCTATAATGGAAACCATAACGGTATGATATAAAATGAAAATACAGAAGAACAAAGAAAACATAACCCTAAAATATTTCATATATAAATATAGTTCCATCATAATGGACACCATGTGAGATGGTAGGATATAATCAAACAATCATCATTTCGTGAGGCGTTAATTTTCCATCAACAGAAACAATATGATCTTCACCCATTAAATTGAGGTGTGTTTAAGTGTAGTTCAAATCCTTGTCAAAAAAAAAATCATAATATATTGAGTATACTAGTTTTTTATATAAAATAAATTAATAAAATGAGTTTAGGGGTTGGAGAAGTAAAATAAATAAAAAGAAGTTATGAGAAACTATTACCTTTAATTTGGGTAACTCCTTTTGGTATGAACCAAAAGTTTTCTTGAAGTGCCTTCTGCCAAAGGTAAGTCTTATAGGTGGAGAATAGGGATGTAGGGAGCTTAATTGGGTAGTGTTTTGGTGAGCCAAAGTGATTTAGTTGTGTGAGGAATGAGTATGAAGTGAGTGCTTTTTAAAAGGGGGAGGAGGGGCTCTTTAGGAATATCTGAAAATATTATTTTATTATATAATTATATTCGGTTTCTAAATGTCAAAAACTAATTAAAGTAAAATATTAGATTATTAATGGTCGAAATAAAATAATCCAATAATAATTGGACAGTTTTTGAATGTTTTATTATATTTAATAACATAATTATTTTAATCATTTATTAATGAGGTAAACACTGCATCTTTATTGGTTCATAAATAATGTAATTTATTGGATGTATAAAAATTATAAAAAAATACAATGATATAGGAAGTAGTTTTATCTTTAGAATTAATATTTATAGCTGAAATGATAACATAAATAACCCTATGTAAAAATTAATTTACAAAAATATATTTGTTTATGTCATTTTTGTCATTACATTACATTATTTAATCTAAAGTGTCATTATCACTCATAAGTGGCTCCATGGGGTCGCAAAATATACGAAAATAATCTATTGGTCAGAAATGACACAAAAAATAAGGTTAGAACAGTTTTTATGGTAATTTAGTATTATTATATTATTCCTTTTAACTAAAATAACCATATTTACCATTAACCTTGGTAAATAAAAGTCAAAGGTTACTATTCACCAAATATTATATTTGTCTTATTTAAAAAAAATTACTTACTAATAAAAACCTTGTATTTAGGATTTTCTAAATTCAATTCATATAAGTGGTAAAATTAAATTTAAATGAAATTTTCTGTTTTTTAACTATTATTAAGTGGTTTTACTATTCATCAAAAAATAAATGTTTTCCAGAAAACTACCAAAAATTCATCATAAGATATATTTGGTATTCTGAATTAAAAAACATTTCTATTTTACCAAATTCAAAAGATAGATTTTTCTATAATTAATTTTAAAAAATAAATCCCGTTGTCAAAACAAATAGCGTGTTTTTAAGAAACAATAACTATCAAAAGATTGATACTTGTTTATGTCCAATATCAAAGTGAAAGTAATTTCAATGACCAAAATTGGATTAAAAGGTAAAAATATATTCTAATTGAACTTTAAAACAAATTTAAAAGATAATATAACCATATAAATAAATTAAATTAAAACGCTTTTTTTAATTAAAATACAATATTATTCCCTATTCATTAAAAAATGACGTTTATCGGAAAAATTCCAAAAAATTTACACAATGTAAATTCTGATGTCCCTATTATAAAGAGAATTTTATTTTTTCAAATATAACATATATAAATGACCAAAACTATATTTAATAAGGGTTCTCCACTAAAAGCCGGTAAATCGGTATTTTAATGTAAATTATGCTTAAAATTAGATTCATTCACATTTTAAGCCTCTAACTTTTATTGGAAAAATTGAAATACATTTAAAAAACATGTATAATCATATTGTAGTTAGTTTTTTCATTCTTTCCAATACAACTTAAAGGAGTTAACTACGATTTAAAAAAAATAATATTATTTTATTAGTGTGCAACATAAGATTTCAAAGAAACCCATTGTTGCGTATCGGGTATGCTATCGAACATAGAAAACCCTTTAGAGTAAAATTAATATTTAACTCAAAATATCAATAAATATAAAAATGTTTTATTATTTATTTACCTGTTATGTTACATCTAAATATTATTTTCCTCAATAAACGTTTCTATAATATATCTTAAGCTTATTTTTCAAGGAAAATGATTTAAAATCTCTTTCAATAATCCATTATATGTATCATAAAGAATGGTTTTCAAAATGATCTCAATATGTTTTACAATATTTAATGTTTATTTTCAATGAAAAGGGTTTTAAAAATTATTTATTTTTCTAAAAAAAATTTATATATAATAAAGGATATTTTCCTCACGAATTATATTAAAATGATCTCTCAAGATTATTTCCTATCAAATATGATGATATTTTATGTTACTTATTTTTTAATAGGGATACAATTAAATTCGGCCATTATTATTCATTCTAAAAAATATTTATGTTTATGATGTAATGATATTTATAAAAATCATTTCTTTTTTATGAGTAATATTATGATTGAATCCATTTCATTCCATGGGTTCTGATATGATGAATGATTTTATGTTCTCATCACCCTAATATGTATGGTTTTCATTATGTGATATGTGGGACCTATATCTCCCTCCAATAAATAGGATAAATATGTATATCACCTGAGGTATATATGTTATTAGTGAACAAAATTTTATGCTCACAATTGTATGTGTGTCAAGGTTTTCAGGTCCATAATTTTAGTGGAACTGGATTCCATGTCCATTTGTTTTTGAAAGGGCTAGATTTCATGTCCTTAATTTAATGATTGAACCTGTAATAATTAATACAATTTTTCAAAGTTACAAGTCTTTGAGTATGCTAAAATTTCATATATTATGTCAATGTTATGATCTCAAGGATTATTTTCTTTTATTTTTTTGTGATTCATGTCTTATGAACTGCAAAAAATTATTCCTCAAATTTTGATATGTAGGGTATGATATTTTATTATCACGGTCGAATTTTCATACCCTTATTCCAATGATGTGCCCACATATTTTCTTTTTATACACTTAATGAGAATCTGAGGGCACCCCAATATATGTTATTTTTTCTTTAGGATATAAATAATAGTTTTAGGTTTGGATACTAAAGGGGAAGATCTTTATGGGAGATGCGGAATATCTTTCACCAAATTAGAAGAATATGTTCCAAGATTCCAAAGGAATTAAACTAATATGATCATTGGTGGTGTGTTTGTATAATGTTTTATGTATTCCTAAAATTTGATATAAAGGCCATGTATGTCAATCTTGGGCATTAGAATCTTCATTATTGAACCAGAATTGTTGATATCTAGAAATAAGTTAAATCATTGAAATGTATATATCTACACATATTTTATTAAACAAGTCATAAATATGGGGTAAAAGATACTTTTTGTTGATTGTGATATCTTTTGTTCACAATAATAAATTTAGAGTCTTATTGATACATTTTTGTTCAAAATAAATAGAATTGGTGAACCCCAATGTGGAACACTTAACTAAACAAACCCATTCTCAAAAATCTTCTATATATTCTTCTTTAATTCATATAGCTCAATCGGGTCCATTATATATGGAGCCTTTGAAATAGTCAAGTCATATGGTATGATTCCTATTGATAACTCAACATAACAATTATATGGAATACTAGTAAGATCTTTCAGAAAGATATACCCGCCCAAATAGGTATATAATAAATTTTGAGTTTTTCACAAATAATTGATGATATAAATCCCATTTTAAATTAGAATTAAAACCCACAAAACCCTATGATTTCTATCAAGAGTTCATATTTATCATCGCACTAATATATGAACAAGTGTTGGTTTGGAATATCAAACATAACTTACCTTCCTAGATGATTAATTTTTGATTTATATAAGGAAATACAATTCATTACAATGATATAATTAAATAATCAAGAGGGATAATAATGATTTTTTTTGAAGCACATTCCAACAAACATCAAATTGAATAATCACATACTTCTAATGTGATCATCATACCATGATGGGGTTTTTCTGATAATTAAATATCTAATTATTTGGGTTAATAATTAGAATTCCTAGATACTTTTCATGATATAATGGTATTTATATAATTCATCCAAAATAGGAGAAATCACTATTTGAGCAAAATTTTCACCACATAACTTCATGTTTCTATATTTTGTCCCTTAGTAAAACAAAAATTCTCAGTACGACTGTCATAAATCCTTAATAGAATTAATCAATAATTCATAGGATATCTAACTCATGAAAAATTATTTTCAATGTATAAGACATTATGTTTTTTCTATGTCCTTCATTATCTTTATGTATTAAAATCCTTCTTTATAGTTCATAAATATTTTTTTAATTTCCCAAACAAATCCCTCGTGAGTGTTAAAATAGCTATAATGAATATATTTTTTTCGTGCACTAGGTGATGATTGATTGAAATAACAATTCAGTCTTTTAAGAGTTATTACCCCTAGGGAAAATTGTTCCAAATACGCATCCCGTTGTAGTATATATCCAGGGATGTAATTTCATGGAAACTACTCATTATAACCTTCACCAAAATTACAGGACATTTTAATATACCATGACATATCCTTATTATTATCCCTCGGGTTATCATTAATGTTTTAACATCCTATTTCAAAATTATATCGAACCATTTACTCTGATACCAACTATACTGGAATAGGGTTTTCATATAGAAATATTACATAATCTTTGATGTAAATTCATTACATTTCATAGATACCTGTCTAAGAAATGTAATGGTTTAGTGTCTTTGGAGACTAGCTACAAAATCTTATTTCATGGATGATATTCAAAATATCCCAAAAAAATCTTCCCATGTAATAACAATAATATGAATACCCTACATAAGACCTTTTTAATAAAATTGTGAAAGGAATCATAATAAAGGGTGATCTTCGATACCCAGTGAGGGTAAACAAAGTAGATATCAACATAATATTATAATAAGGGTATGATAACATGAGAATAAAATTTGAAAGAAATACCATATATATAATTGATCACAAACTAGAGTCCTAGCATTATTATTTCATATTCATAAGACAAGAATGATGATTGAATTACATATCATAATCAAGGACAACATATACTTGACATAAGACATAGATTTTTTTTATAAACACAAGCATTGAAAATCATTTCCACAGTAGTCAAGGTCCATTTCCAAGGAAATCATAGTAGACTGTGTTCACTCCCAAAACCATCATAGTAGTCTAGGTTCACTCCCGAGACTATCATAATAAACATAGTCCATTTCTAGACTTGTGTCACTCCCCATATGAGTCATATTTAACTATTTAAATATCAATATTCATCAAATGAATTTCTATGAGATATAGGTTTCACCCATCATTGGTTATAATGAGACTAAAATCCTTGATTAAAACCTAAAAACCAACCTCGTTTTATAACATAAACACCATCACATAATAGAAACCATGTATATTTATTTTAAAATATCATAAAGCATTCTCTATATTAGAACCCACAAAAACAAATGGGTTAAATAAATATTTAATTATAGAATATCCAAAGGAAAATAAACAGTTTTTCTAAAAATTTCATCTTTTCAACATAACATAACCTTTGGAAAATCAAAAGCTTTTATAAAAAAATTCATAAAAAAATTTACCATATATTGAAATTATAAGGTTGATACCACTGTATTATATCCATAGACAAGATTATGTAACATCAAATGATTTCATCTTATAGGAAAAATTATTTTAAAAAATCACTAGAAACATTTCATGTGTAAAATTACAATTTCACTTTGAATATCACCTCTTAAAAACTAAAATTTCTCATAACATTTTTGAAATAATTTTCATTAAAAATACCCTTCTAAATTTATAACGGAGTATTTAATTATCAAATATCTCATGATGGAATAAAATTTCATTCATTCCATAAATGGTAAAATAAATATTCCTTTCACATTTTAAAAAAATAAAATGTAACTCTATTGAAGAATGAATTGTATGTTACTTTAAAATCATTTTTTAAAAAAAAAATAGGGGTTAAAATGGAATTAAATAATTTTTGGATAATAATAAAAATATACATAAAATCATTTTTAATAAACATTTACATGGATGAAAAATGATTTTCTAATAATGAAAGAAATAAATTTATTTGTATTGTATAAATTCATTTTGGATATTGTGTATATAAAAGGAGGAATATTAAATTAAAACATTCATTTCCAAGAAATAACTATAATATAATTAAATCCCGGAAGTTATTCTGATGTTGATAATAATGAATCATCAATAGAATCATAATCATAAAAAAATATTGATAAATAATTAGATTATATTATACAACCCTTACCATTTAGTATATTTTGAATCCAAATTCCTACTAAAGAATAAAATCAATTAAAAATTTAAATATCATTTAAATAATATTATTCATGATAAAATATTTCAATGGTGTATTATATACACCACAAAAATTAATTGATTGGTGAAATATGGTATATGTATCCCATAATTAAAATGGAGACTGAAGATACCTTAACAAAAGAAAAGAATTTCATTACACACATTAGAACCTAATATAAATAAAATATGGTTTTATTATAAATCTATTTTAGAACTATACCCAAATTTATCATACCATATTTCATTTTTATGACATTTCATTATTTATTTTTTTAACAATTCCCTGTTAAAATGATTTTTCAGGTAATAACATGTCATTTTTCATGTATATTTTGGTTTTATATTTTTGGTCCTTTTAGATTGATCATGGTTCCATCATCTCCATAATTTTAACAATGATATAAATTTCATATATATTCATTATATATGTTTTTAGAGTAATTTTTAAAAAATTGAAATGTGAAAAACCTAAGAAAAATTTCCTCCCATCATGTTTATGACTTTCATGTAAATACATATTTGAGGATTTACTGAACAAAGGTCAAAACAAAATTTATTATTTAAAAATATTTGAGTCTTTTAAATATGAATATGGAAATTATATCATTGAAAATAAAAATTATATCTCCAAATTACCATTTTATTCATTTATAAAAGGGAAAAATTCCACCCCATCATGCCCACCGATTTTTTTCAAATCCAATAATGAAAATATTAAATTTTTTCTTAATAGAATCATATAGAATTTTTATAATCTAGTATTACTCATCAGTTATCCTAATACTTTAATTTCAAAGGATGCGTCCAAGAAACAATTCAAGATGCCAAAGTTAATATTACATAATCCTTACAATTTATTCTTAATATTTATCATCAAAAACAACTATATCCATGGAAAAATGATAAGCTAAATATCATTTTTATATGAATGTGTTATTATATTTATATAAAAACATATATTTATTAATTTCAAACATATTATTAAAATAAATGAATTTTAACCATGCTTTGTGCGAACTAACACCTCCATGAATTATCATTTTTTCATTTTTCAAATAATTTTTTTTTCATAACAAAAAATACATAAAAAATTATTCCTAAATATAAAAAATAAGAATAAAAAAATTATTCTTATTATATTATGATATTATACACTTTTTTAACAATACACACCCACTAGGTTATAATGTGATCATATTTCGGTTGGTTTGATCACATATATAAATAATACTATCCAAACTCTATCATAGATGTATATGAGAACATGAATAATTGTATCACTATAATTTTATAGTTAATTAATGATTGTTTTTTGGTTACATCATGTTTATATGATGTATTGAAATTATTGTTTAAATATTATCTTTGATCGCTAAACTCACAAAAATACGCCGACACCAGTTCAATATTCACACAAATATAACAAAAAAATACATAATAAATAAAATAATAAGCCAATAAATGGTAAATTTTAAATAAAATAAATAAGAATAAATTTCATAATAAGTTATCTAATAAGCTTAATTTTATTACTTTGGAAGTTATGTGTGTGCGCAGAAAGAATCCAAATCATTTTCTTTTATGATCCTTTAAGAAATATTACATGATATTAAATATGTTTCCATTATTTGGGTTGTATTAATTTACGATCCGAAGAATGTTATATAATTTATTTTATTCTAAATTTCTTTATATTCTTATCCAAATCATATTATTTTCTCAAATTTTATTTAAGATAAACTATTCATAAGAGTATTTGGTAATTGAATTTTCATTCATTATGTTATTATTATTCTCTTGAACTTATTTGATATAAGTGTTTTACATTCCTCCTCATTATTGTATTATGTGTTATTCCACAATTTTATATATTTTACCATATGAACCAGTACTCATATATTTAAAGATTCATGGATTATTATGCCTAAAAATTTTTAAGTAAAATCTTATTTTCTTGAGTAATAATGTTTTATCTAGAACATTAATTTTCCATGCATAGGTTCTCCAACCATAATAATATATTATATGTCATTTAATAATCAACATTTTTAAAATTATGTATCAAAATTGTTTTATAAATATTTACATAATTTGGGTTTTCAATAAATGAAATTTAAAAGTATTAGGTTCCTTTAATAATAAATTTTTTAATAATTTTCTCTACATTTACTATAGAAACTTTTTTATTTTTTAAATTCATGGAGATTATTTTTAATTTTTAATTTTTTAGAAATATTTTACCTCACCTTTTTAAAATTTAAATGTTAACGTGACATTAAAGTTTTTATTTTTCATCAATCATAATTTTTTATTTCTAAAATCCATGTTATGGTTTCACCTCAATTTTATTTTTCAAATTCAAAATGGTTTAAAATCAAGGTAATTATGTTACATTATTTGTTTTCCAATAAACCTATGTATATTATAATTTTTGGGTTTGAACTCACTATGTCAAATAATTTGATTATTGATCATATCTTGTATGATATCATTCTAAACATTCATTTGGAAGAGTGTTTTTCATTTTTTTCAACACCCTTATATGTTTCCTTTATTAAAATCTGGATATTTTCCTTTTTAAAAATCCACATTATTTCAATGTATATCTTATGAAATTTTAATTTTCCTTATTATAATTATAAATCACATAATTTTCATTTTTTAACCATCCACATTCTTTCTTTATATTGTTTAGGATTGTGTTTTCCATTTTTTAACATGGGAAAATGTATTGGAAATATATATGTTGTTATTACAATAAGTAAGATTTTTTGAAACATGACTATTTATTGTTTAAAAATCCCCTTCATTTCAATGGATTATTTATGATCATGTTATACATTTTATTTAAATGGGGGATATTATAGTCATTTCACATGTTGATATTCAAAGACATATGTTTATTGGAGAAGTTTATAATGAATTGTTTATTAATTTTATAATATGATGAATACATTGGAATTAAAAAAGTGAGGGGTGGGGACCAACATTATATATACCCTTAATAAATTGGTAGGTCTCATGAGATAGATATATTTAGGTATTTAGGTGTATTCCTAGCCAAAATAATATATCAGCTTGATGTTAAGATCATGATGTATAAGATACTGATTTTTTATCTTATGGTATATAATTATATATCTACCATTATGTATTTAATCTATAAGGAACCACTTATTGATATCCATGTAATCTATTTATTTCCATTTTTATCCAAGAATTTATTATGTTTTTTGTTCCATTATATTAAGGAATTATTTTGATAATCTTCTTCTAAAATAATACTTATAACATGTTTTCCCTTGATTGCGTAAATTCTATGTTTTTCTTTCCGATTATTTTATCTCACCCCATTATATGTTTCTCTTTTTATAGGTTATGAAGAAAATTATTAAACGAAATAGGTATAATATGAAAGCTTATTTGGATAATCTGTTAGAGATGTTAATGACTTTTCATGGACTTAGTAGTTCTTATATAGTAGAGAAAATATAAATTTATTGAAAAACTCCTGGGATTTAATAGTTTTTAATTATTAATTATTATCTAAATATATAATTCTAAAAGGTATTGGGAAGGTATACAATGAAATATTTTCTGTAAGTGTTGTAATTACAGTATTATTATGTCAAATAATATACATTCAGATTCGAATACAGTATGTAAATTATTTGATCGTTACTTTGGATCTAAGAGTGTAGGTTTGGGGAATCATAATAGACTATATCATGTAATTCATCATGGTTGTCTATAAATAAAATTTGAATTAACCAATGTGTATCCCATGGGAGAGTCTATGTATTCATGTAGTTTTAGGCCCTCTCATCAAGCAACGTTAATGATCAAGTTAATACTAAATCCTCTTCTACCATTTTGTTTATCATTATGTGCATCCATGCCACAACGACATAAAATTTAATGTATTAAAATATAGATATATTTTCTTGGAAAACCAAAAAATATATAATTTAAAAAAATTTCATGATGTTATCTTCTGGTGATATATATCCACATGGATTTCAACAATGTTCTCTAATCTTAATATCCAAAAAAAATACTAAACCCTGCTGTAATACCCACTAAGATAACCTGATCATCATATACCTAAATATTAAATAATTTTCGATGAATATACAATTCATATCACAATTATACTTACCCATGGACTGTAAATATTTTGTGTCTTTGGAGACTATATATGAAATCAACTTGTATCTTAAAATAGCTTCAACATATCCGACAATGTTCATTATATTAGTTCTATTTTAGACATATCATACCTAAAACAATCCATAAGAACATATAGATTTAAAATTAATGGAAGGGTGAGAATAATTTCTCAGTAAAGGTAGACATTGGAGATATAAATCTTATGTTATCATAATATGAACATAATTATATGATAACAGAATCATGATCATGTCCTAAAACTAAAATATTCATAACCATAAATTCGTAGATCATAAACACTAAAATATTTCATATCCAAAAGCTTTATTAACATGTGTTTCAAAGTATAAATCATCATTCATGATTTATAACATTGGAATTTGAAATTATAATCCTATTAAATCATAAAAATGTGAAGAAAACTATTCAAAAATATGTCCAAGTACCATTCTTTGAGAATAGCTCAGAGAAATCACACACATGCACAAAAATATGAACATTGATATTCATAATAATGTACAATATGATCATCATAATATCATGAGATATCTATATCACATTTCCAAATTAATTAGTGGAAATTAAGAGTCCCACCTATCACATAATGAAAACCATACATATTTGTGCCACAAGAACTTAAAACATTCATTTTCTAATAAAATTACATTCCATAGAAACAAAATTAGTTTAAAAAAATATTTCATAATCATATCATCATGATCATTCTGATTACAAACATGTATAGTTTCATTAGATTTCATCCCAAGTGAATATTATAAAACATTAAAGGGTGTTGACATAGTGAAAATTACATTTAAAAGTGAATTATAAAATTTATTAGAAAACTATAGAAAATGAATTTTTTATTTGATAGAATTAAAACTAAACTTTTTTTGAATATTAAGAAAAATAATTTATTTTCCATTATTCATTGATACAAGTAAATGATTCCTAAAAGATAATTATGTTTATAACTGAGAGAAATTCTATTCGTGAGGTAAATATGAAAAAATATTCCATTAAAACTTTCAATACAAATTCAAATAGTACATAATTTTGAAATTGACAAGAATGTGGAATTATAACATTTGATAAAATTTTTAAATAAAGTAGTAATCCTTTTATCATTGAAAAAATTATTTAAATCTTTTTAAACGTTCTAGACATGGAATAAAAAGTTCATGAATCATAGAGGAAATAAGGTTCAATTATCTTAAGAACATTTTACCAATTGTTTATCCACTAAAGTGAGGATAATGATTGTAAAACATGTAAAAACTATAATGAACTAAATAACAATAAAATTGATGGGTTTCATAGGATAAGGATCATATAATTTACCTTAATCTATGTTCTACATAGAAAACCATGAAAAGAATTTAGATTGTAAAATAAATTCTATACCTCAAGTATATTTCTAATTTTTATGCATTAAAACAACATTTAGAATATATATATATATATTATACAAATATAACAAAACAATATTAATATATATTACTATATATAATACCTTATATTTTCCAATTATACTTTTATTAATAATTCTTCCTCAAAATAAATATTCTCATGACATTTGGTATGTTCTCCCTGTATTCTTGTGTTCAACGGTTCCATCTCTAGCACCATTTTCATTATTTAATCATCAAAAATTATTTGAATAAATATCATATTTTTTCACTTTGAAATGATGTTTTCACTTTTCTATGGTTGGAGAGAATAAAGGAAAATAAAAATCAACATTCCTGAATGTTTATTATCTAATCGATATAAAATATATTCCTTAAATCTATCTGTTGTACAATACTTGAAAATAATAATTGAAAAATGAATCACATCTCTTTGTGGAGGTGGTATTCTGTAGTTACACATGAAAAAAATTATCATTTTCCAATGGATGGATAGGTAAAAATATAGATATGATATTATAAATTAAGATGAATAATTATATAATAAATATAATATATTTAATTTAAATCCATCACAATAACCAATCATGAATGGTGGTGATGGAAATTGAAAAACATAGATTTGAGGAGATGGTAGTATGTATATCGACATATGTGATGAATTCAATACCCATTTAATAAAAGTGGAGATAAAAAAATGTTTTAACCATATCATGACAACATATTTGTATATTTATTATATTTGATTTGTCATGATAGTATAAATAAAATATATTTATATAAAGTAGATAAATAAAAAAACCTTTAGAAATTTGGTTAAGATGATTACTTATTCTTTAAAATAACACCATTAGATTAAACATTAATCCTTCTAAGAAAATTCATTAGGTTATAAATGAAGCTGAATAATGATGGAATGAAATATAGGAAGGTTTTTGGGAAGGTATTTTTAGAGACAAAGTGTTCAATTTTTGTGGAGAAGGTAGGATAAGAAATGATCTTTTATAAGTGAGGGGAGAGGAACACATTGAATTACTTATAATATTTAAAATATATAATTTCACTTTATTATAAATGTGGAAAAATATTGGAAATAATATGAAGGGAAGATAATATATGTAATAAATATATTCAACTAAAAAATTTATTCAATTTTACATGGTATTTTACCTGTTACCTTTTAGTTAAACCCCCTAGTAAACATGTCTGATCCCTAACCATGATAAAAAATAGGTTTTTTTAATATTTATTATGAAATAAATGAAATCAGTTTCATTAAAAAAATTTCATATTTTGATTTCACATCTGGAAATAATTTTTCTAAAATTAAATTCATATAACATGAATAAATTCATTCTAAAATAATAGTGGGATGAGCAATGGAAACTATTTTAATTCATTATTATTCCAAAAACTAATTATATTATAATTTATTACCTAGTAAAAAAATATTTGATGGGTTTTAAAACATTTAATTGTTTATATAAATAAAAATTTCATTTAATCCATTCATAAATATAGATTAATTTATTTTATTAAGAAAAAAACACATTTCAGAAAAGAAATGTTGATTTTTTTATAAAAACCTGCCTTTTTTAAATTCAAATGAGTTTATTTTCATTTAAAAGAAATTAATGACCAATTAATTCATATGTAAATAATATTTTATCATATATATTTAATATTTTGAAATAATTTGTACATAAAATAAGAAATATTCTAAATAAAATATACACATTAAAAGATTATCATAAATAAAATATTTCAAAACAATTATTTATAGTCAATTATATTTCATAAGTGAATTGAAAATTATTTTTGAAAAATTTGTTTTATTTAAATACTATAAAATTCATTTAATTTTATTATTTATATTTATTATTAACATATTTTTGGTTATTCATTTAAATCAATCTATCAAAAACATCAATTTTACTTAAATAGATAGATATTAGAAAATCTTTTGGTGTTATATTCAACCACCAAAGAAATTTCGCACTAAAACTTCAATCGCACAAACAGAAAAGTATACTTATGTATCATCAAATCCTTAATTTCCATATATCTTATTTAAATGTAATATTTTCCAAAAAAATTTAAGGGGTTAGATGTCTAGTTCTAGAGCCCCGAATCTCTTCAATCCATAATCTCCACGATTTGTTCCTCATAAGAGATATCATGATACAGTGGTCTAACCTAAGATTTTATTAAATTAAAATGATCAATTTTGTAATTCCTCATGACAGGTATATGGGAGACATCATTAACATAAAAAATATTCAATGAAAGTTCCATGTTATAAGCAACCACTCTGATACGATCAAGAATTTCAAGGGGAATGATATATCTTGGGATCAATTTTCCCTCCTTTTAGAATCTAATAAACTTTTTCCAAAGAGATATTCATAGGAATATCCTATCTATAACAAAGAAATCGATAACTCACCAATAATTATTAATATATATATTTTTTATTTTTGATCAATCCTAATGTGATATCTAATATCTCTACCCTTATATTATATTTCTTTCTCGAACACAGGTTTTAATAGTTTTTTATTCTCTAAACTCATCCCAACACATTTGAGTTCTTAAATTCCTATCATATAAGTCTTGGGAAAGATCCACTTGATTGATTGAGTATAATCTATTATTTTAATAAAAATTAAACTAGAATAAATTGTTCATCCCAACCACCTTTTAAATATATAGAATATGATTTCTACATTTGTTTTAGGTTTTAAAATGTCCACTCATATTGGCTATCATTCTAATTATGAAATATAGGGGTAAAGTTCAACTCTATTTCAAATCATATTGGTTACATCTCTAAAAAACCAATGTAAAACATGGATCTTGATTAGATATGATTGAGAGCGTTACTCTATGAAATCTTAACAATTCATTAACATATAACCTGGTGAGTTTATCAGGAGAGAAATATTCTATTATTTCATTAAAATTTCAAGACTTAATAAGGTGATTGATAAAAACCCAAATAATATTAATCCCTTTAGATGTCTTGGGGAGTCCTATGATAAAATACATAGAGACATTTTCACATTTCAATATAGGCATGTTTAATGGTTGTAATATCCCCTTACCCTTCTACCATTAATCCTTAAGTTATTTTAATACCATGAAATGGGAAACATACTCAATGATATATCTCTTCTTTTTATTATAAGGCCCAGCCTTAAACCTTACTTAATATTGAATTAAATGAGTAATTCACATTGAGGATCTTTTCAGGTTTAGAGTTTTAGTGAATTAGGACATAACTATTACATCTCAAAATATTACAAAGTAGTCGCTTCTACTAAATTTCCATAAAATAAAATCTCTTAAAAAGAAACATGTATAGTTCCATGTTTTAGGTAGCATGACTTTCCCTTGATCCCATCCTTGACCCTATTCCATGCTAAGTCCTGTGAAAAACATTTCAAAAACTTGGGATGAGCATAAAAAGATCAGTAAGGGATACACAAAGAATGAAAACTGTTAGTTCTTCAAAAGAACAGGTAAACCATGTATACTTTATCAAAGTAATACTTTTCACCTCTTCGAAGTAGTAAAAATTCTTCGCTGAATAAAAGTTCCTTACTTACCCTTTTGTAACCAAAAGATTACCATAAAACCCATATAAAGAACAAATAACATATAAAGGTAACTTGGGACATAAACATACTTAATTGGAATAACCATACGGTTGACTTCCACACATATCACTTAATGGAATAACCATACAGCCAATTTCCATACATTCTTAATGGAATAGCCATACGACCGACTTCCATACCCAATGCATTGGAAGTTATAACGTAACCACCCGTCCTGGTATTCACGGAACCACCCGTCATATGGTTTATCACGTAACCACCTGTCAAATGTCCAATTACCATTATAAAATTGTAAGACATAAAACAAACATAATGGAAAGAAAACATTTCCACACATTGATCACAACATATCACTCAAATATATTGACATAAAAAATCCATTATAAAAACCATTTTCAATACCAAAATACATAAAAGAGTATATGGTATTTATTTCATTTTAAAAACATTACGGCTTATTGAGGAAGCCAAAGACCAAATAATACTCACGGCGGTGGAAAATGTCGTTTTCACCACGTACGTTAAAAAAACATTCCTTTTTGTCATTTAGTAAAACGCTTCTTAGAAAAAGATTCCTTTTTTATAAAAGTAAAAGTCAAAGGGGTTTATACACCGTATAAAAGAAAGTTGTGTATAAAACGAAATATGTCTCATTGAAAGGAGATTGAGTTGAAGTCCCTTACAAAGACGGTATCCTTGGTATAAGGATAAATCAATTACATAATTATGTGTGACAAATGAATACATAAAATATAAGTGGATATTAAGTGTAAAATAATCAAAGGCCATTCACACATATTCAAAGGATGACATATTCAATAACTACATGTTGAACCCAAAGAAATCGAATTTGGGTAAAGAAGTTCCCTTGACAGCCTAACGACGTCACATCAAAATGAGTTGATGAGAGATAAAAAGTGTATCTCATCACTTGGACATAAAAGTTGCATCAATAAGGATATATGAGAACATATCCCAGCATAACAATATGTAAATTAAAATACCCAACAAAAGAAGTCTTTTAAAAAGTGGAGGGTGAAAGGTTCCCTTACCGACATGGGTATCTTTCAAAACATACACCCCATGAAAGAATGACAACACGTCATTGATGTAAATACTCATAAAAAGAATTTATATTACAAAAAGAGTAGAATAATGGGATGTATGAACACCACTAAAATGAAATTGTGGCAAATGTAGCATAAATCTCATGGGAATAAAAGTGAGATGAAAAATCCCTTACGAAAACTCGGCAGCCTAACGGCGCCACATAAAACATACAAAAATGGATTGATGAGATCAAATAGGGTAACTAATCATATTAACATAAAGTTTATATAAATATGAATATAAAAGAACATCCCCCAACATAAGAAAGTGGAGCTTAAAAGAAGTGACATAAAGGAGAGTACTTAAAAAGAAAGAGAGAGGTTGGATCTCTTACGAAAAATTCAGCAGCCTAATGGTGCCACTCAAAACATACAAAATGGATTGATGAGAGAGAATAGGGTCTCTCATCATATGAAAATAAAAATTACAGTAATATTAATATAAATGAATATCCCAATAACAAGAAATATGATCTGTAAAAGGAATGACATAAAAGAATCTACTTAAAAAGAAAGAGAGGTGTTGGATCCCTTACCTCGGGTCCGACTTGACTCGATCGTTTTTTAACGTCCTGAATAATAAACTTGAGTTAATTTCTATTTTCTTAAGAACCTTTTTCAAGTTAATTATTCCTTTTATATCACTTATTTCCATGTTATAAACATTATGTAATCATTTAAGTTAATAATGTTTGTTTTGTCGATATTTGGTTCTTAAGTCGAAAGTGGACTTCTTACAATTACATGTTGTGCGTGTGGTCAAAGGTTCATTATATCCAGAATGAAATTCTTGATTTGGATATCATATATATCATATATATCTATAATATACATGTATTTATAATATCACCTAATCATTTAGAGGTAAGAAATGAAATGCACCATTCATGGAGACGGTAAGCCGTACAGACGCATGAACGCTACATTCATTTCTTTGTCATATAAATGGAATTAAAACAAAATGAGAGGTAATTATATTTTAATTCCAGAATTATATTCATCATTTATATGTATCATTCATCATATATATCAATTATATACATGTACTTATAATAGTACATTACATTTGTGGATAAGAAAATGAAATGCACCGTTCATGGAGACTGTAAGCCTTACGTACACATTAACGCTACTTTCATTTCTTTATCATACATTAATGGATAGAAATAATAATGATATAGAGGTATATAATAATTCCAGTATAACCTTATATATAATAAAATTAAATCCATCCTTTATACGTCCCACATATGGCATTAACGAATCACATCACTTTGAGGGGGCGGTAGTCCGCACTTCCTAAAATGAAGATATCGCGTATACCCATAATGGAAGCCCTAAAGGTAATCCACAAATGAAAAATAAAGAAGCTTAATTAAAACATAAACATATTATATATCATATATAAATATAGTGACATCTTAATGGCCTCTTTTGAAGGTGTTATATGAGTGTTGAACAATCATCGTTTCGTGAGGCAGAAATTTTCCATCCATGGAAACAGTATGTTCTTTAACCATTAGATGTAGGTGTGTGTAAGTGTAGCTCTAATCCTTATTATAACAAAATCCTAGTATATTGAGGATACCGTAGTTGTTACAAAAGAGATGAATAAAAAGAGTTTAGGGGGTTGGAGAGGCAAAATAAAACAAATGGACTAAAGTGAACACAATACCATAAAATCTGGTAACTCCCTTTGGTTTGAGCTCAAAGGCTTCCTTGGGAAGACTTCTGCCCAGAGTGAGGCTTCAAGGAGTAATAGAGGGAAGTTGAGAGACAAAATGGGAAGAGTTTGGCTGAGACAAAGGCTTTGGAAGTGTGGGTAAGGAGGTAGAGGTGGGGGCCTTTTATAAAAGGAGAGGAGGGTCACTCTTGTAAAGTTACAAAAGTTTACTTTATTTTCAAAAGCGTTTCGGATTTTAAAGGTCCCACACTGATTTATTTCGAGGATAAGGTGATAAGGGTTCGCAATCCACTCATCCAATATGTTTTGGACATGTTTAGGTCTTAGATATTAAATTATCTTTCCATTTTATTTAAATCGTTAAATAATGAGGGCATCGCTGCATCATCATGATGTCATAAATAATTTAATTTATTTAATGTCTAAAATTTTTAAAACAAATACTATGATGTCGGAAATAGTTTTAGCTTTCCAATGAATATTTATAGTCAAAAATCTGATTTGTATAACCCCATGTAAAAATTGTTTTAGTAAAACATTTCATGTTTGTCTCATTTTTACTTTACTTTAAATAAAAAGATATTAATGTCATTTTCCAACCAAAGTGGCTTTATGGGGTCCCCAAGTTGAATCATGGGTTTTGTTGGTCGGCCATTACACATCCAATGAGGTTAGGACATGTTTCAAGTTCATTTCATATTATTAAAACATTATTTTTACCTTAAACTACACTAATTACCTCTAATCGCGATTAAAAACATAATAAGTTACTATTCACCAAAAAATTATTTTTAATCCCATTGAACCACATTTTAATTCTTAATGACAACCATGTATGTCGGATTTTTTAAATTCAAAACACAAAGGTGGCAAAATTTCATTTAAATGGAAAATCAGTTTTTATAAGTACCACTTAGTGGTTTCACTATTCATCAAAAATTGATGTTTTTCAGAAAATTACCAAAAATTCACCCTAAGATATATTTGATATTCCGAATTCAAAAATGAAGTCTATTTTACAAAATTCAAAAAATATAAGTCACATTAATTAATTTAATAATTACTTTCCGCTGTCATGACAAATAGCGTGTTTTTATGAAACAATAAGTATCAAAAGATTGACACTAGTTTAAGTCTGATTTCAAAGTGAAATTAATTCCAACAACCACTATTGGATTTAATGGTAAAAATATATTCGAATTTCACATTAAAACCAATTAAAAAGATAATCTAATCATATAAATAAGTTATATTAAATAGAGGTTTTGAATTAAAATACAACATTTTACACTATTCATTAAAAAAATGAACTTTATCGGAAAGATACCAAAAATTTACAAAAAGTAAATTTTGATGTCCCAATTCTAAAGAAGAGTTTTATTTGGTCCAATAGAATGTATAAGAGTGAACAAAACTATATTTAATGACGGTTCTCCATCAAAAGGTGATAAGTGAACCTTTAGTGAAAACTAGGGCATATACGCCTAAAATTGAATTCTTTCTGTATTTTAAGACTTTATCTTTTATTGGATAAATGTAAAAACATTTAAAAACATATATAATCATATTTTAGTTATTTCTATCCATTCCCGCCAATACTACGGCTACATGTTAACTGCCATTTAAAATAATATTATTTTATTATTAGAGTGCAACGTAAGATTCTCAAGAAACTCGTTGTTGCGTTTTGGGTACGCCATCGAGCATAGCGTCCCCTTTAAAGTCATATTAATATTTTATTCACAAATATGGATAAATATGAAAATGTCATATTATTTATTTACCTGGGGTGTTACATCCTTCCCCCCTTTTGGGAATTGCGTCCTCGCAATTTTTAAAATTGAGCTTGGAAACATCCTTGAAAGTCCCACATCGGAACAAGAGTCGGTAAAACAATCACTTTAAAAGAATGGGAGAGAAGTACAAATGTCACCCGAGTTAACCCATAATAGGATTCAAAGTATGAAAATATGGATATAGAGGAGAAAACAAAGGGTCATGTTCTGATGGAGAGTGATAGTAAACATGTCTAGGAGAAAGTTAACTATGAGAAAATCACAAACTTGTGATGGGTTAAACGGTATTCGATTCCCCAGTAGGAAAAGTTAATAGAAAACATTTTTGTTTTAAGTTACTTTTTATTGAGTAATTTATTCATAACGAAACATAATCACTTATCATGTTGACTTTCAACTTTTACTAGATTCTTTAATCAAACTCATATTTTTTTCCAAAAGATGAGTATTTAGGTAGACTTGTTCGCATTAAGAGTACTATAATCAACTTCTAGAGAATCAACTAATCCACCAAAGAGAACTATATACTTCCCATGTAATTAGGCTTTAACCAAAACCAAAACCAAAAAGGTTAGTACAAGGTCAGATAATCCAGAAAAGGATAACCCTTTAAAAAGAAAATCTATGCTTAATCTCTAAAATTTGTCTAAAAAACCAAAAGTTCAACGAGGACCATCCGATAAACAATTTGTCCATAAAATTCTTCAAAGTAAACCAATCTAAGATTGAAACCAAAATATTTGAAGGATTTAGTCACATAGTCTTCCAAGTTAAATCATAACATTTATCTCCAAACAACATCAGTTGATCCTAAAGTCTCGTATTGAAAAGTAATTAACCTAATCACATATCCTCCATGATAGGTTTATCATTTTCATTAATAACCCAAAATCAACTTACTATTAATTCATAAAATCATATAACTAAAAAGAATCAGTCAAACTAACCAGGTACTTAACATAGTCCAGTGGTAGGCGATAAATACCAGTCTCACTTTGGTTGTGGGTTCGATTCCCGCAGCTTTGTCCGACACGACGGGTTGTCACACGGTCTGCGTGTTGTCCTTTTTCCAAAACTATATAATTCTCAAATAATTCCCCAAAAGGGATAAAATCATCAAAAATGATCAAAACATATTTAACCTCAAGTTTATCTCATTCCTTTCATTTTCCATCATATCATAGAGTAACCCATAATTACCTAAAAATTAAGGATCATATAAACCCTAATGGTTACCTTAATAATTATTACTTGAATTTCCACATCAAGTTGGCCATCTCGTAAATGATGCATTAGATAACTCACCAAGGATGAAGTGGTTGATCATGACTCCTTGATAGTTGGTTTAGAACAACCATGAGATTCCTCATTGAATCCCCCGATCTCATCCAGTCTCTTAATCAGAGAACCACCACAGTTTCCTTCAAACCCATTGTCACTTTGGTGCCTGCTAGATCCAGCCATTTACTAAAACCAAAAAGGTCAGTGTGAGTATATCAACATAACCATAATGTACTAATGAGGAAGATAAATACTAAGATATTATTACTCATTCACTTTATCTAAAACTAGGACTCTTTCTGAAATCCTAACCATTATGGTAATGTCACTTGTGCTTAGAGAATACCCTAACCTCTAAAGTTATATAAACTGACCTCTGATACCAACTATAAGGCCCCAACCTTAAACCTTACTTAATATTGAATTAAATGAGTAATTCACGTTGAGGATATTTTCAGGTTTAGAGTTTTAGAGAATTAGGACATAACTATTACATCTCAAAAGATTACAAAGTAGTCACTTCTACTAAATTTCCATAAAATAAAAACTCTTAAAAAGAAACATGTATAGTTCCATGTTTTAGGTAGCATGACTTTCCCTTGATCCCATCCTTGACCCTATTCCATGCTAAGTCCTGTGAAAAACATTTCAAAAACATGGGATGAGCATAAAAAGCTCAGTAAGGGATACACAAAGAATGAAAACTGTTAGTTTTTCAAAACAACAAGTAAACCATGTATACATTATCAAAGTAATACATTTCACCTCTTCGAAGTAGTAAAAATTATTCGCTGAATAAAAGATCATTACTTACCCTTTTGTAACCAAAAGATTACCATAAAACCCATATAAAGAACACATAACATATAAAGGTAACTTGGGACATAAACATACTTAAGTGGAATAACCATACGGTCGACTTCCACACATATCACTTAATGGAATAGCCATACAGCCAATTTCCATACATACGTAATGGAATAGCCATACGGCCGACTTCCATACCCAATGCATTGGAAGTTATAACGTAACCACTCGTCCTAGTATTCACGGCACCACCCGTCATATGGTTTTTCACGTAACCACCCATCAAATGTCCATGTACCATTATAAAATTGTAATACATAAAACAAACATAATGGAAAGAAAATATTTCCACACTTTGATCACAATATATCACTCAAATATATTGACATAACAAATCCATTATAAAAACCATTTTCAATACCAAAAAACATAAAAGAGTATATGGTATTTATTTCATTTTGAAAACATTACATCTTATTGAGGAAGCCAAAGGCCAAATAATACTCGCAGCGGTGGAAAATGTCGTTGTCACCACATACGTTAAAAAAAAATTCCTTTTTGTCGTTTAGTAAAATGCTTCGTAGAAAAAGATTCATTTTTTATAAAAGTAAAATTCAAAGGGGTTTATACACTGTATAAAAGAATGTTGTGTATAAAATGAAATATGTCTCAAAGAAAAGAGATTGAGACGAAGTCCCTTACAAAGACGGTATCCTTGGTTTAAGGATAAATCAATTACATAATTATGTGTGACAAATGAATACACCAAATATAAGTGGATATTAAGTGTAAAATAATCAAAGGTCATTCACACATATTCAAAGGATTACATATTCAATAACTACATGTTGAACCCAAAGAAATCGAAATTGGGTTAAGAAGTTCCCTTGACAGCCTAACGGCGTCACATCAAAATGAGTTGATGAGAGATAAAAAGTGTATCTCATCACTTGGACATAAAATTTTCATCAATAAGGATATATGAGAACATATCCCAACATAACAATATGTAAATTAAAAGACCCAACAAAAGAAGTCTTTTAAAAAGTGGAGGGTGAAAGGTTCCCTTACCGACTTGGGTATCTTTCAAAACATACACCCCATGAAAGAACGAAAGTACATCATTGATGTAAATAATCCTAAAAAGAATGTATATTACAAAAAAGAGTAGAATAATGGGCAGTACGTATACCACTCAAAGGAAATTGTGGCAAATGTAGCATAAATCTCATGGGAATAAAAGTGAGATGAAAAATCCCTTACGAAAACTCGGCAGCCTAACGGCGCCACATAAAACTTACAAAAGTGGATTGATGAGATCAAATAGGGTATCTCATCATATTAAAATAATGTTTATATAAAGTGGAATATAAAATATCATCCCCCAACATAACAAAGTGGAACTTAAAAGAAGTGACATAAAGGAGAGTACTTAAAAAGAAAGAGAAAGGTTGGATCTCTTACGAAAAAATTCAGCAGCCTAACAGCGCCACTCAAAACTTCCAAAATGGATTGATGAGAGAGAATATGGTCTCTAATAATATGAACAAAAAAATTAAATTAAGAGTAATATAAAAGAATATCCCAATAACAAGAAATATTATCTTTAAAAAGAATGACATAAAATAATGTACTTGAAAAGAAAGAGAGGTGTAGGATCCCTTACCTTGGGTCCGACTTGACTCGATCGTTCTCTAACATCCTGAATAATAAACTTGAGTTATTTTCTATTTGCTTAATAACCTTTTTAAAGTTCATTATTCCTTTTATATCACTTATTTACATGTTATAAAAATTATGTAATCATTTAAGTTAATAATGTTTGTTTTGTCGATATTTGGTTCTTAAGTCCAAAGTGGACTTCTTACAATTACATGTTGTTCATGTGGTCAAAGGTTCTTTATATCCAGAATGACATTATTGATTTGTATATCATATATATCATATATATCTATAATATACATGTATTTATAATATCACCTAATCATTTAGAGGTAAGAAATGAAATGCACCGTTCATGGAGACGGTAAGCCGTACGTACGCATGAACGCTACTTTCATTTCTTTGTCATATTAATGGAATTAAAACTAAATGAGAGGTAAGTATATTTTAATTCCAGAATTATATTCATAATTTAGATGTATCATTCATCATATATATAAATTATATACACGTACTTATAATAGTACATTACATTTGGGGATAAGAAATGAAATGCACCGTTCATGGAGACGGTAAGCCGTACGTACGCATGAACGCTACTTTCACTTCTATCTCAAAATTTGATGGAAAGAAATAATAATGATATAGAGGTATATAATAATTCCAGTATAAAATTATATATAATAACATTAAATCCATCCTTTATATCTCCCACGTATGGCATTAACGAATCACATCAATTTGAGGGGGCGGTAGTCCGCACTTCCTAAAATAAAGATATCGCGTATACCCATAATGGAAGCCCTAAAGGTAAGACACAAATGAAAAATACAGAAGATTAAGTAAAACATAAACATATTATATATCATATATAAATATTGTGACATCTTAATGGCCACCTTTGAAGGTGTTATATGAGTGTTGAACAATCATCGTTTCGTGAGGTAGAAATTTGCCATCCACGGAAATAGTATGTTCTTTAACCATTAGATGTAGGTGTGTGTAAGTGTAGCTCTAATACTTATTATAACAACATCCTAGTATATTGAAGATATTGTATTTGTTACAAAAGATATGAATAAAAAGATTTTAGGGGGTTGGGGAGGCAAAATAATACAAAAGGACTCAAGTGAACACATTACCTTAAATTCGGGTAACTCCCTTTGGTTTGAGCTCAAAGGCTTCCTTGGGAAGACATCTGCCCAAATTGAGGCTTCAATGAGTAAGAGAGGGAAGTGGAGAGACAAAACGGGAAGCGTTTGGATGAGCCAAAGGCTTTGGAAGTGTGGGTAAGGAGGTAGAGGTGGGGGCCTTTTATAAAAGGAGAGGAGGGGCACTCTTGTAATGTTACAAAATTTTACTTTATTTTCAAAAGAGTTTAGGATTTTAAAGGTCCCACACTGATGTATTTCGAGTATAAGGTGATAAGGGTTCGAAATCCACTCATCCACTAGGTTTTGCACATGTGTAGGTTTTAGATATTACATTATCTTTCCATTTTATTTAAATCGTTTAATAATGAGGTCATCGCTGCATCATCATGATGTCATAAATAATTTAATTTATTTAATGTCTAAAAATTATAAAACAAATACTATGATGTAGGAAATCGTTTTATCTTTCCAATGAATATTTATAGTCAAAAATCATATTTGTATAACCCCATGTAAAAATTGTTTTAGTAAAACATTTCATGTTTGCCTCATTTTTACTTTAACTTTAAATAAAAAGATATTAATGTCATTTTCCAACCAAAGTGGCTTCATGGGGTCCCCAATTTGACACATGGGTTTTCTTGGTCGGCCATTACACATCCAATGAGGTTAGGAAATGTGTCAAGTTCATTTCATATTATTAAAACATTATTTTTACCTTAAACTACACTAATTACCTCTAATCACGATTAAAAACATAATAAGTTACTATTCACCAAAAAATTATTTTTAATCCCATTGAACCAAATTTTACTTCTTAATGACATCCATGTATGTAGGATTTTTGAAATTCAAAACAAAAAGGTGGAAAAATTTCATTTAAATGGAAAATCAGTTTTTAGAAGTACCACTTAGTGGTTTCACTATTCATCAAAAATTGAAGTTTTTCAGAAAATTACCAAAAATTCACCCTAAGATATATTTGATATTCCGAATTCAAAAATGAAGTATATTTCACAAAATTCAAAACATATAAGTCACATTAATGAATTTAATAATTAATTTCCGCTGTCATGACAAATAGCGTGTTTTTATGAAACAATAAGTTTCAAAAGATTGACACTAGTTTAAGTCCGATTTCAAAGTGAAATTAATTCCAACAACCACTATTGGATTTAATGGTAAAAATATATTCTAACTTAACTTTAAAACCATTTAAAAAGATAATATAATCATAAAAATAGTTATATTAAAAATAGGTTTTGAATTAAAATACCACATTTTATACTATTCATTAAAAAAAATAAACTTTATCGGAAAGATACCAAAAATTTACACAAAGTAAATTTTGATGTCCCCATTCTAAAGAAGAGTTTTATTTGGTCCAATAGAATTTATAAGAGTGAACAAAACTATATTTAATGACAGTTCTCCATCAAAAGGAGATAAGTGAACCTTTATTGAAAACTAGGGCATATACGTCTAAAATTGAATTCTTTCTGTATTTTAAGCCTTTATCTTTTATTGGATAAATGTAAAAACATTTAAAAACAAATATAATCATATTTTAGTTATTTCTATCCATTCCCGCCAATACAACAGCTACATGTTAACTACCATTTAAAATAATATTATTTTATTATTAGAGTGCAACGTAAGATTCTCAAGAAACTCGTTGTTGCGTTTTGGGTACGCCATCGAGCATATCGTCCCCTTTAAAGTCATATTAATATTTTATTCACAAATATGGATAAATATGAAAATGTCATATTCTTTATTTACCTGGGGTGTTACAGTTATCCTAAAAAAGATTATCCTTAAGGTCTTTCTAAATCTTTATACTCCCAATAAGAATAGCGAATAATGATATATGAGATAAATCCAACCACTACATCATAAAATTTTGTATAATAGAGACATATTAATATTTTCCTAAACTAAATCATTCCATCAAAATTATTGCTGAACACCTAAAACTTTCTCGCCTTTTTTCCAACTCAACATCTTCCTTATATGCCTCGTTAATTTTCACATCAATTGACGAGAGAAAATTAATTTGAGAATGATAATATTTCTCTCATTCATTAAATATTTGTACTCCCGTCCTCTAGAAATCAATAAATATTGGATCTTTTTTATCCTCATCAAATATAATCGAGTATGATCATTTCACCAAAATTAATTAGACACCCTGTTTACCTTCATATAATTATATTTTTTTGAGAAGTCATTGTTTATAATCACCTCCAACCATCTTCTCTAGAACATATTCAACACTTTCTGGGTGAATATATACTATAATTTTTTTGATCATTATATATATCACACATTTCTTCATAATGATAATGCCTCAGTATATTCAATTAAAAAATTACCACTACTAACTCTAATTAAATCTTCATGTAATTTTTATCATGATCCATTAATTTACTAGAATCATATGCTACCACTATATCACTCTATAGGAAAACACAACTCATTATATTATTTTATGCATTTCTAAAAATAAAAAAACCTTATCTTATATTGGGTAAAGTGAGTACAAGTGTATTGAATGACCTTCTCTTAAAATCCTTGAAAATTTCATCACATTCATTAGTATAATGTAACTTGACTTTCATCTAGGTTAACATGGGGATTGGATTATTCAATCATGATAGATTCTTCCAAAAGAATCGCTAATATCCAACCAACCTAACAAAACTAATGATATCACATATTGAGATTTTTTGGGCCATTTCTAAATAACTTTTATGTTTGAGGGTTTTATTTATAATTCCTTTACTTAGGTTACATATCCAATAATTAATTTTTTTAGTAAAAATTAACAAATGGTATATTTGTAAATATCTTATCCATCCTCGAGATCATTAACAAAATACTCAAATAGTCTTTCTTAACTTCTATGATATTTGAGTATATCAGAAATATAATCTTTAAATACTACCACAAAATCATCCAGGAAATATCTAAATAATGTTTTAATTATATCCATAGAGATAAAGGGGGAATTAATAAGTCTAAATGGAACCAATATGAATTCATAAGGTCGATACATTATATAAAAGGATGTATTAGAAATATATTCAATTTTAAACCCAAATTGGTAGTAATAGAATGATATTAAATCATGTAAAATTATTTATATATTCTTAGTTGATAAAAAATTACTAATATGGGGAAAATGGTACTAATTATTGATTGTGATCTTGTTAATTTCTAAAAAATCAATGTAGGGTCGTAAATATCCACATTCCATTTTAATGAAAAGAACGGGTGCCCCCCAAAATAAATTATTAGCCTCAATGAATTCCATATATAGATTATGATGGAGTTTTTTCATTAGTTAATGTAATTAAATAATGTCCATTCTATAAGGTGCCTTCAAAATATGTGTGGCACCATGTATGAAATCTATTGAAAACTGAAATTCACAATTTAGAGGAATAATAGTAAACTCTCCAAGAAATTCATAAAAAATTCCAATATAATAGTTATTTATTAAATTTCGATTTTACCCCAAGAATAATTGATAAGTACACTTTATGAATTGAAATCATGACCCATAAAATAATATTATTTTACATTAGAGCTATTATTCATCATCAAACCAATAAATGGTCATAGGTTCATTTGGAATATGAAATGTGACTTTTTTCCTTGTAAACTGATATGGGATTTGTAAATAGAGATCCAATATGTTTAAAAATCACATAAAATTAAACTAGATGGAGTGTAACAAAGTTTACAGGGCATAAATTTTTATAAATATCATTTGTAGAAGATCATAGACTTGTGATATGATCATCATACCATTAATGGATTTCACTACTAATTCGAACATATAATCATGGAGGATATGAATTTTTACTCCAAATGATTTTTTTATAAAGAATTCATATGACTATTGTAAAATATGATACTTCAATATGAGAGCTACTTATCACCATATCAACATTATATTTTCTATCTTCAATACGTGACTGCAAAATAGATAGCATGACCACCAATCATCACTAATTAGAGTGATCAATTATGTAATCATAAAAACATTAATAATATGTCTGAAATTATGAAACCTTCTTTCAATCTATGTCAGCTTCATTTTATATCTTTTCACTGTGGATTATAATTGGTTTTTAAATACTCTATCATATCATTATTCATAATGATTTACAAAGAAAATTTAATGTAACCAAAGAATACATCATAAGATATTTATCCAATGTGTATTCGTATGTCTAATCAACATGAAATGGTGAAGATCTAGTTAATAACCAATCCACCATTTTATGATTTGTTACCCATATTTTCGTCTATTCCACAATAGTATTCACTTTTAATTTTTCCATATGGGAATTTTTTTCTATGAAAACCCCAAAATATGTACATTAGTATGGATTTTGGATGTTATAATATACTTATTCTCATCCATAAAGGTTTTTACCAATGATATGTAATCCCAATATCTAAAAATAACTATACCATTATCTAATTCCATATATGTTAAACTGAGAATAACGTACATAAATATTACATCATTTTAGACAAATATTTTATTCATATCATAATTATACATGCCTAAAGAAAATAAAGGTTTTGTGTATTTTGATGCTAGTTAGTTAATACACATATTTAGTAAAATATATTCAACATCTCCATAATTTTATACACATTAGAACCCCTCTATAAATATCCTACAATGAACCTTAAATTAAAAATGGGTAATGGAAATCATAATAAACTATTATAATAGATTATCTATAAGTGTAAACATTGGAGAGAGAAACCTTATATTAAAATAAGATTAACATAATAGTCTAATAACATAATCATATTCATATTATTAATGTAAAATATCCATACCTAGAAATTATTATATCATAAACTCAAAAAACGTGTGATTTCTATAAGTTTGATTAATAATTGTATAAATGATTCATTCACAATTAAAGTGTCACAAAATAAGCCTATATAATCATAAGGATATGACATAATTCTCTTGTGAACATATACATTCCCAATAAATTCCACACATAATCATTTGAGTATAAATAATAGCAATAATATTCATGTATCAAAATGTGAAAATAGCTGTTTGAAATCAGTTCTATGATTTTCATCATCATACCACGAGATATAATTTTCACATTATGTGACTCTTTGGAGGTATTCATGATACCCTCTTATCAAATAGTGAAAAACATACAAGCATGTTCCAAAAGATCATAATACAGTCATCATTTCTTCCTAGCATAACCGATATAAAGTAAATGAGTATCATAAACATTTCATCATTTTATAATAATAATCCTTACATAGCATTAACATTGATGATATCATTAGATCATATCCCCAGTGAATAATTAGAAACACAAACTATATTTTCAAATATGAAAAATAAATTTAAAAGTGTATGTGAACATTTCTTTGAAAAGAAGAAAACATACCATTTTACTTAAAGATTATTAAAACTAAAAACAATATATAATATTGAGAAAAATAATTTCATTGAAAATAAAAATTGGAAACTATAATTTAATATTAAAATAAAACAATGGTTATGATGGTGGTAAATGTTAAAATGAATATTCCATTCATACTTTTGGCGGAATGTCCAAAAGTACCACATTTAAAAAATGAAAAAATACTTGATTTAATTAATCTAAAATAAAAAAAATTACTTTTTAAAATGAAACTAAATAATAATTTTATGAAATATAAAACATTATTGAATTTTTTAAAAGAAAATGGACATTGAATAAAAAATTCAACAGTCGTAGAAGAAATGAGGGTGATTTTTTTAAAAAAATCTTCTCAATATTTTTTAGGACCACAAGGGAGTTAATGTAATTAAAACATGATAAAATAAAATAAAAATACTATAATAAAATAAATGTGTTTTAATGTATAATAAATATATAACTTCTCTCAATGTAACTTCAACCCAGATAATCCCAAAAAGAAATGACACAGTAACCTAAATCCCTTACCTCATGTCTCATCCAACATTATATTTTCTCAGAACACTTTTATTAAAAATAAATATTTATAAAAATTTATGAAATGAAAATATTAATATATATTATACCATTATAATTATAAATTACCTTTTTAATAACAATTTTTTTGAAATAAATATTCGGGTGGAAGCATGCCTGTTTACCATGAATGTTCTGGTTCGATGGTTCCAGTTATTCAAATTGGAAATTATTCCATCATTTACATAATCTAATATACATCATAAATACTATATTTATTCATATTATTTATTTATTTATCCATTCATAAAAAGTGGTGGTTAAAAATGAATTTTATCATTTCATGGAGACGATTGTCTATATATACGTGGGAGTGATTTATCCACATTCTGATGGATGTAATTAATGAAATGTAAGTACAATATCACTTTTATTAAGTTAATATTATATCATATATATCATATATAATCATAAAATTAATCCTTAGTACAATTAATTTAATTCATAAAAGGACAAGGAACCAAATAACTTTTTGGAGGTGGTAGTCCACATGTACGCACTCGTGATGTTATCATTTCAAAATAGATGAAAAGATAAGAATTTTGTTAATATTTTATAATAAAAAATAATAATTATTTTATAAATATTATACATAAATAATAGATCCATAAAAAAACCAAACATGAAAGGTGGTTATGGAAAATGAATACATCACTTCATGGAGATGGTAGAACTTACATTCCCACAAGTAATGGTTTCATTTCCCATTGGATAATAAAGGAAATGAAAATTGTTTGACCCATAATAATTATAACATATATTTATATTGATGAAAATGTTTTCATTATGTTAGGAAAAATACAACATATTTATATTTAGTATAATAATAAATAACTATTGAAAGAGTTAGGTAAGACTATTGCCTATTCATTGATAAGAATCATTGGATTTATCCATTATCCTTATTAGAATGACCTTAGGTTAAGAAACAATGATTAATAATTAATGAATGGAAGCTATTAATGTGTTTATTTAGGTCTGGTATGAGATATAATGCTCATTTTTTGTTAATAGTGGAGGAGAAGAGATTCAATTCTATATTTTAGGGGAGCCACACAAATGGTATAACGTTGAATAGTTAAATAATATAAATTATGTTTACTTATAAAATTTAACAAACATGGAAAGAAATAAAATTTATGATAATATAAGGTTTAATTCACTTGAACTAATAATATTTAGATAATTCTATGTCTAATTTTTACACTTATCTCTTACAATAACCCCTCAAAAACCATTTTTTACCCAAATTGTGGAAAACATTATTTATATGGTTTATTAACCATTAGAAAAAAATAATTGTGTATAATTAACAAGTCTTGAAATTATAATATCAATCAATGAAACCATTTTTTAAAATTCCATTATTGTATGATTCAAAAATTCATTTTAAAATAATCAAACATAACGTAACCAAAATAGTTTTTTGGAAAATTTATTTTAAAAAATAAAAACTAATTTATTCTCAATAAGAACATAATAAAAATCATTATATCTATATTAAATAACTATTAGAATACCATAGTTTTAATTCTCAAAAATCATGGTTAATTAAGTTAAATTGTGTTAAATTATGTTTATTCACTTTTCCATACCATCATAATCTATTTTATTTGTATATCACTTCATATGACTGGTTCCCAATGTTCGACTAAGATTGAGTCAAAATTAAGGTGGAATCACTATTGGAAGACCTACTGATGATAGAAAAATGGTTAAGTACTAGATACCACTGAAATAGACCTACTAGTAATATGTCTCACAATCAACTTTCTAACTGTCAGTACAAAGGCTGAATTCTGAAAAGGGGCAAAACACCATTGACATCAAGCTATGAACAGGATGAGCTACTGAAAGAATCATAATTTTTTTAATGTATGAGTCACCGACACATCATGTCACCAACGCACAGAGTAATTGTTGCATCAACCTACCAACTTATTACCTTACAAATGTTTAAAATTTTAACTTAAGATAAGCTATCGATGGAATGAGTCACGATCAAGTGGAATTACCATCAGAACTACCTACCCTTTTGATTCACTGAAACATAACTTTCTATTATTGTTTAAAAAATGAACTATGTCTACGATACCATTATTGACCTACCATTCCTAAGACACCATCAATTTTTACATTTTCATTTAAATGTAAATTTATTCTAATGGTCATATTTGTAAATCGCAGTGTTATTATTTATACTAATAATGTTTTATTTCTTTTTCAGGTGACATTAATATCATTGCGAGAGACATTTATGATGTACGAGTGACTATAAAACATTATATTTTATCTTGTGATGTGTATAAAGAAAACACTTGATCAGAAAAGAAAGAAGAAGTGAAAAAAAATCAGAAGTCCAACACCCAAAAAACACTAAGAACTTATTACTGTGAAGACAAAATGATACAACTGAGAGATTAAACTGAATAATATCTTATAGCAACAATAATTGTGATGAGAATAAATAATCGTTAAAACTATTAACTCACTAGAAATATCTGATAGAAGATATAATGATGATTTTTTATCTTTTTCTAGAAGTCGACTCGATCTGCATTTCGACATAACTTAGGGGTTTCTCAATCTACATTTCCAATCAAAAAGAGCCTTCTAAAATATATTATATATATATTTTCCTTTCTGTTTATTTTATTTACATTATGTTTTGTGTGTGGGTATCTGTTTAATAGACACACGCTGTATCCTATGAAAAAATAGAAGATATATTGATATATTCAGAAACCATCTTTAAACACCTTACACACCCACATATAATAGTATAAGAGGTCCCTGTGTGGCATTTTTGTTTTAGTACTCTCAGGAAATTTTTTTAAGAGGTCGAGTTGAAATGGAATGTTGTGTATATTGTTTTTTATCGCTATCTAGGGCGTGGATCAATGATAATTTAAATGAACTTATGGGTGTAAGGTGATAACCAAGTGGGGGGGATTATGTCACTTCTTGAGACTGAACTACTTGTTTTATTTCCCCTGGGTTATTTAATGTTTAGTTTTCTATATTGTTCTTATTTAGTAAAAACAACATCACTTTTCATTTATAGTTAACAATATGTAGTGTTTATATTATAATTTTATTTCATAGATAGATTTCAATTGTTAAAATAATAATTGATATTGTTTCAACTGAGAACTAATAACTATTTGGGTAATCTTTTAAAATATCAAATAATTAGTAATTCTGTTACATTGGTTAACTGTGTATTTTTTATTTCAAATTGGGGAAAATTCAAATAAATATTTTAAAATTTTTTATATAGAAACAGAATTCAACCCCTCTTGAGTGTCCTACCCCGGCCAAGATTTGGTATCAGAGGGATTCTTACTTTCAATGATTCAATGTTTTTAAATATTTTTAGTTTTCATTTTAGTTGTATTATAAAGACAAAACATTTCTTTTAATTATAAATATTTAGTTATTTAAAACATGTTTTCATTATTTAACATTGATAATTTACATGAAGGATTTTTTTCCAAAAAACCTCCTTATTTCAATGGTACAAACTATGCTAATTGGAAAATTAAAAATAAAATTCATTTATAAATAATGGGTTTTAAAAGATGTTTTACAATTGTTGATGAATATTAGATTCCTAATACTACAAGAAGTACTTGGAATGATGAAAAAAGGAATCATATAAATATAACTACAAATATAATAATTCATTATACTTCGCTCTTTGGGATAAATAATATAATAGGATTTATACATGTAAAATAGCCATTGAAATCTCATATACTATAGAATTTTCACATAATAGGAAACAAATGTTATGAAAATGAGGATTAATACAGATACCATTAAATATGTTAACATTAATATGAATATTGACGAACCTATCTTTGAAATGTACCTAAGGTTTAATGAAATATTCAATACAATGAGTACTTTGGGAATGTTGGTTAATGTCAAGGAATAAATCATGTAGTTACATAGATGTATTCCAGAAAAGTGAAGAGGAACCTTAGTATAGATTAGAGAATAGTGTTTTATCAGTATGTTTCCAATCAAGGAACCAATATATATGCTGATGATTTACGAGGAAGAACTAAAGGTCAACAGAGAAGAATATGAAGAACCTAATATAAATTCAATGGATTTCAAAACCACTACATCCAAAAAACGATAAAATTCAAGTTCATGCAGAAATCTCTAGTGATTAAGAATTATCAAGTCATAGTTATGAGGAAATGGATCAACTATCCTTGAGATTTATGAAATTATATAGAATGATGAGGTTTTATAAATCCTTGCTTCATATGGAAATATAACAACAACAGTATATGGAAAAAGTATTTGGAAATAAGTTAGAATTCCAATGAAATATTTTTATATGAATGTAAAATAAGAGAACATTTGAAGACTGGCTATCCAAAGCAAATATACAAGAATAAATATGAGGAAAATGATAGGAAGAACAAGAAATAAATAAAAGATACCTGGAGTGCTTCTGAGGATAGATCATGTGAATTAGAATCATCTCATTATGAAAATGATGATAGATACAACATTTTTAAAAAAAACACTTCATAGGTAACCTTAGAATCTCTTGCTCATAACTCTTATCAGTCTAGGAACAAATCTGAATTTGACAATTTTGAAAATATGAGTAATGAATAAATGTTTTAATACTGTAAAATTATTGAGGATTCTTGTAATGAACTAAAATATAAATATAAATCTATCATGAAATATCTTTCTCATACTTATACTATTAAATCCAAACTCATTATATAAAGGTAAAATAATTCTAAACTACATAATGAAAATGCTGAATATAATCATTTTAATGAACAATTAAAGAAGGATATTGGGAAATTTACTAATGAAAAATATACCTTAACAACAATTAGTTGAAAAAACGTTTCTTTTAAATATAATACTAGAATTAGTCTTCAACTAGGGTAATGTACTTTTGATAAAAAAAATTGTATCCAATTCTAGAAAATCAAGTTTTATGACCTATTCAGGAAAATTTTTATGGATGTTCCATTACTAAAAATTAATTTACATATTATAGTTCTTATGGACATAATAATGTATCTTTTTAAAAAAACATTAAAAACATTGTACAAGAAACACATGAATCAAATGTGGGTTTCTGAATCTTTAATTACTAATATTACTAGACCTAAGAAAATCTTTGTTCCAAAGTCCTCTCAGGATTAACCTCTTTTTGTAGCAAAACTATTTGAATAGTTCCTATAAAAGAATATGATACATGTCTAGAGGGTGTTCAAGACACATGATAGGGGAATAATATAGATTAATGAACCTCATAAATTTTGATGATGGCCATGTCACCTTTGGTGAAAGTGGAAAAAGGAAGATTATTGGAATTTTCCAAATTGGTAACTCTAAATCAGTTTGAATTTCAGAAGTCATTTATGTTGATGGTTTAAAGTAAACCATTCTTAGCGTTTCAATGTTATTTGATGATTTATTTTCATGTTAAATTTGAAAATAATGGTTGTAATTTTTTTAATTAGAAGAATCATTTTGATTTTATTTCCTTCAAAATTTAAAATGTCTATGAAGTAAATATGGATTCCACAATCTCATAGAATGTTTCTTCCTTAAGTAAATTTTAAAATGAGTCTTCGATCAAGCACAATATACTAGGCCACTGTAACATCCACTCTTTTAGAAATAATACTAAATATAGGTTAGTCAAGGATCTACCTATAATAGTTTATCTAAATGATAAATTCATTAATCATTCTAAAAAAAACAACAAAAAATATCATTCCATCAAAAAAATGAAGTTTCAATGTATCATGCACTTGAGTTAGTTCACATGGATTCGTTCGTAACTTCTAAAGCATCATGTTTTAATGGGAAACATTATTTCTATGTTCTCGTAGATTACATTTATAGGTATACATGGAAAATTTTTTAGCTCACAAAAGTGAGTCTTGTTCCTATTTCACTAAGTATGCTAGATAATTACAAAACCTAATTTGTCTTAGAATAAAAAATATAAGAAGTGACAATGGCCCTGAGTATGAAATTCAAGATTTTAAATCTTTTTATCAAAAAATGGATGTAGTCCAAACGTATCTGCTATTAGGGAAACCTAGAAGAATAGACTTATATAAAGGTGAAATAGAACCCTACAATAAATAACCTAGACTATGCATAATGAAGATAATATACATGTTTATTTTTTGGGTAGAAGTTGTGATTATTTATTCATATATAACAAATATAGTTTTAATTAGACTTATCCAAATGAATACCCCAATTGAGACAGGTAATAATGGGAAACCTATGGTTAATTATTTCAATTTGTTTGGTAACAAAGTATATATCTTTAATATGGAAGATAATCAAAGAAACATTTCCTCCATGGGTGATAAACATATTTTCCTATGTTATTTGATATCTAGTCTAGCCTATAGAGTCATTAATAAGATAACCATGTGTGTGGAAGATTTCATGCATTTCAAATTTTATGAAACGAATCCCCATGAAAGTATAACCTCCTAAGAATGTAATAAGGATAATATATCAAATCTAGACATTTATATTAATCATTATAATTCAATTGTGAAACAAGAAAAACTTTCAGGAAAATATCTATATTCTGAACAAAAGTAACCAAAATATATAGATGAACCCAAAGTAACAACCCCATCATTCTCTATACTAATTAGTACTCTTAAGAGTCACCCATTAGATGTTGTAGTTGGAGACATAGATAAAGATGCACAAACTAGAGATCATCTAAGAAACCAGGTTTAACATCAAGTTTTTTTGTCACAGATCGAACCTAAGAATATAAATAATGCAATGAATGATGAATTATAGATGAAGTATATGAAAAAAAAATACAGTTTGAAATAAACAATGTTTTGAAACTTTTGATAGACCAAAATAAACCATGAAAATAGGCACTAAGTGTATGTATAGAAAGAAAACTAAATAAAGCTAGAACATTAGTAATAAATAAATCTATAATAGTTTCATAAGGTTATAGTTCAGAAGAAGGAATAGACTATGATGAATCCTTTTCACCTATTTCCAAATATGAAACCATCAGAATAAATCCCGATTATGCGGTACATCTGAATTTCAATCATTATCACGAGGATTCCAAAAGTTCATTATTGAGTGGTTATATTGAAGAGGATTTTTGTTGAAAAATCCCCTAGTTTTATAAATCCTCATTTTCCAAATAAAGTGATCAAATTACAAAATGAATTTATGGTTTAAAAAAATATCCTGCAGTTTGATATGATTGGATCAATAATTTTCATATTTCTGATGGTTGTACAAAAAGTATAGCTAATGAACCACTTTTCATAAAAATAATCTCTACAGATGTTTTAGTTAATCAAATATAGGTTATTGATATTATTTGTGGATCTAAAAAAATAATTATATATTGATTTTATAAAAAAATATAAAAATGAAATTTAAATAATTTTAATAGGTGAACTCAAATTCTTCCTTGGATTTCTAAATTTTAAAAACATGTAAGGTATTATTTTAAATCACTGGAAACATTCTAATGATATTTTAATGTGTTTTAATCTAGATAGAGCTAAATGTAGTGATGCTACTATGATTTCCACCAATAAATTTGATCTTGATGAAGATGAAAAATTAATGGTTCAAACCAATTACAGAGGTATCATTAGGAGTTATATTTACATAACTGCTATCCAACATGATATTATGTTTAGTGTATGTATGTGAACTCATATTAAAAAATATACTAAAGAGTCGCACCATCTTTCTGTTAAAATAATTTTCAAATACCTCAAATATACACCAAACTTAGGACAGTTATACCATAGTGGACAACCATTTGACTATGTAAGCTTTTCTGATACTTATTTTGTTGTTGTTGGTTATCTAAAAAAATCACATATGGAAAATGTTAGTTTTTAGGAAGTTATCTAGATTCATGGTGTAGTAAGAAACAAAATTGTGTTTCATAATCCACTACAGAAGATGAATACATAGCTTCTGGTAGTAGTTGTGCTCCAATTTTGTGGATGAAACACACTATACTAGACCATGGATAATAATTTCGGAATTTCCCTATAAATTTTGACAACAGAAGTGCTATTAACATCTCTATGATTATAGTTTCTCATTCATGAATGTAACATATTAATATTAGACATCATTTTTTGAGAGATCATTATAAAAAAGGTGATATAACTCTTGTGTTTATTGGCACTGAGCACCATATTTTTTATATTTTCGATAAGCCATTAAATTCTGAGTGAATGAGTTACATCAGACATGATTTAGAGATGACTAATTTTTAATGACTGATTGTCGGGTGTCTCAGGGTTGATGACTCACCTTTGATGAATTTTAGATAATTTATCCCCGTTGATATCTCACCATTGATGACTCACCATTGGCGACTCACTGATGAAAACTCACCATCATGACTCACCATTATGACTTACAGATCATTAACTAATATTTTGTTGGCTCGAATGTTAACTCACTATTTTAATTATTTATAATTATATTATACCTAATTTGCAATTTATTTTCTAAAAATACCTGAATGGGAAATATAAAACAAATCCAAAATTATTTCTTACTCAATCACTCTCCCAAAATGGAACCTTTTTCTCTTAATCCTCCTCTGCCATCATCATCTATCTGAACTATTCGAATCCATCACAACGGATTGAGTGAAGAATCTATATGATATTTATCATAACTGGCATCATCCTTCAAATAGTAAAAAGGGTGAATCATGTTCTCCAAATCTCTAACCGTTTAACATAGATCATGATAGTAGACTATTTGTTCTAGAAGAAGTAGTTGATGTATAATGGTTGTTTCCACGTAACTCTCTCAGTTTAAAATTACTAATAGAATAAGGTTGGTTGGAGTGTTTCTCCCACAACACGTGACCTCTCTGTATGAAGCTATTTCATATGTTTTATATTTATACCACATTTATTCTTGAAGGAACTTATGAGTTTTGGATCAAGTCCTGAATAGAAGAAAAAATGATATCCATTTCCACTATGTAGTGTGGTGAATGCATGAAGGTACTTCATTAAGGTAGTTTTTATGATAACCAAGGGATTATTCCTCCTCCAATTGATATCTTCAATAAGGAAATATCCCTAACCTAGTTAACCAGTGATGGAATCCCAAGAAGACATACTACAACAGATCAAGATAGTGAATTCAGGTTGTGATTTATGTTTATCCACCATCTACACTGTCCTAGGAAAGGCGATTTTTCCTTATTTAAATATTGGGTTATTTATTATTTATATCTTAGAAAGAGGGACATAAGGTCAATATGTGAAGATATATTGTGGTCCACATGAGTTTTATGATAAATCCTCAGTCTAATTCAACTTACCTATTTTTTTATATGTTTATTTCTACATTGATAAAAGTTAAAATAGTTTTAAATTATGGTTAAGAAGCTGTAATGAATGCTGTTGTATTTTTTCATTACAAAATCCATATGAAAAAGAAGATAATTAGCTAGAATCTTATAAATGTATAGTGGGATGAATATACTGAAAACATTTATGAATATTTTAATCTTTTTCAATGACCTTATAGGCCAATAGATTTGGATAAACCTGTTCTAGAACCAGATGAAGTGGTAGAGTAATCAAATGAGTAAGAATAAGTTTAGGTTGAGAAAGAATTATGGTCTCCTATTGATGACAACATTGATACTGATATTTCTAAATTCCCTAAAAGAATTTATTTTTGATATCTTATCCCTTTAAAAGATCTTTCTACCAAATAAACTATCATAAATGATGATTATAAAGGGGAGATAGAGGAATCTAATAATGTTTGAGAATGCATGTGGAAGTGGAAGTGAAGAAAATGAAGATAATGATAAAGATAATTATGAGGAAGCTGATGTAGGAGAAGTTGAAAATGAAGTGAATGAAGATGCAGAATAAGAGATTGAAGAAGAAGGTGGAAGTGATAAAAAATAAAAAGAGGAATGTAATAAATTTGGTTGAGAACATTATCATCTTATAGGTAATCATGGTCTTTGTGGAGAACCATCAATTTTGGCTAGAACTAATTTAGTAGAAAAGGAACAAGTTGTGGAATTTGAGAGGGCTTCAAAATCGTTTTCTATTGATGAACAAGTTATATGTGTTCAAGTATTGGAACATGTGTATGTTAGGAATAAGTCACCTATTTAGGGGGAGAAACATTCTAGGAGAGTTAGAGTTGACACAGTCACTCCTTGTGATTGGACCATACTAGCTGAATGGGATAAGTATCTAAGATATATCAAATTAGTCGTTTATTATAATAATTCAGTTGTAGAGGCATATGATCCTAAGGGGTCTATGGTTGAATCAATGGGTCATGATCAGATAGTTCCCATTGAAATAGATCCAATGGTGGCTCCTCCTCCTACTTCTATTTCTATGGTTACACTTTTACCTACTGACAATGTAAGTCAGAGTGGATTCAATATATTTAAAGAGAAATAATGTTCATTTGTTAGAGAAATTCTCCAACCTCAAATAGAACCTAAGGCATGTCTTAGTGAAAGTGATGTTACTATGATTACTGAAAGATTTGTCCCTTAGATTTACCCATAGATAGTTTCTAAACATCAAGATATGGGGATAGAAAATAAAAGAGTAAGTGATGAGAAGTATGCACTCATCCCAATTTTAAAAGGTATGTCCTTTTAGTATAAAGAGTCTTTGGAAAATTTTGTGAAAATCCTAAAAAATACAACTTCTAATTATTCTAAGGATGATTCCCTTCCTACTCCAAATCTTGATCTAGATATTTTAATATTTGTTTTCAAAGATGAATTAAATGATGGTTCAACCTCTACTTCTCCTATTTCTCAGTCTATTGACAGTGATATGATCAGATTAGTGATCCATGAAGTGCTACATACTATGATGGATATATCAGATCAGGCGATCCAAACTCAAATTAAACATAACAGTGAGCATGTTCATGCTTTTTTAAGGTTTTACATGAATGGTTACACTAATGATCACCATGATATCAACTAGAATGTATACTACTAAATTAAAAGTGTTTACAACAAACATCCGTTGGATAGTCACTTTAATTAATTGAATGAAAATATGAGGACACCTCATATTTTCCAATCATTTCAAGGAACAAGTGAAACATCTCAAAAAGTTAGCTCATGCACTTAAAATGTAAACTAAAAATAAAGATGATTTCACAAAGGATATAGAGAAAGGTGCACATATAATCATTAACTTTATAATCATTTTTAAGCCATACCCACATCATCATAGTTTTTCTATTATAGAACCACTGGAATTCACTATCTGACTGGTGATTAAGAATTTTCCTTTGAACACAATCTATCGATCATTCAATCCTTATTTAAGCGTTTTTATTACTAGAAATCCTTTTTCCCTCTTCCTTCTACCGTTCAAAAATTTATCATATCTTTAACACATACTCTTATTCATCTATATCTTTTTATCTATAGGGAACATACAACCCCTACCTCTTCTGCTCAAGGTCTTGCACCCACGGTACCCTCTAGATTTTCATTAATTAGCTCTCTAAATCCACTCCTTTTTAACCATATGTACCTCTACCTTCAACTGTTGTTATGGTTAAGGTACCCATGGATCCTTCATTGGATAAGAATTAATTTTTGGTTGATCATTGATAGGGGCATAATTTTGACTTTTTATCATCTCCTGTACTATCATTATATCATGAAATACAATATCTATTTTCATCCACATTATGTTCTTTATCTCTTATTATTTTTTACCCTTTTGATAATCCCAAAAGGGGGAGAAATATGATATGGAATTTACCCTAACTTTAAAATCATTATGGAATTTAGATAATGAGATGTAATTTTGATGGTATTAAATTATATATATATGTCTACATTATAATTAAATTTCACATGAACTTTATAAAATAGTCAGAAGAACTTGTGCATTTATCATTATGAATGGATTGACAATTCCATGATTTGTGGTCATTAAAACGGGGATAATATTGGGCTCATATAGTATTAATGATAAATAATCATACTTAATTAATTTAAATTATGATAAATTAAGATTACTCATCTTTACTTCTCTTATTAATATATTGTAATAGTATTTCACTACATAATATAGGTTACTAATACTTGACTAAGTACGAGTCACAATTAATGTGGACTCACTGTTGTACATCTTACAGATTACAGAAAAATGGCTATGTACGATATATCTTTGATATAGACTTACCAAAAATATGTCTCACTGTCAAATGTCCAACTGTCAGTATAGATGATGAAATATAACAAATGGAATCACGCCATTGACATCAAGCTACCAACATGATGAGCTACTAATGGCATCTAAATTTTCGCAAATCTTGAGTCAACAACACATCATGTCACCGAAATAATGAGTCGTTGTTGCATCAACCAACTAACTGAGTAACTTAATGATGTTCATAATTTTTTATAAGTATGTGCTACTGATGACATGAGTCACTATCAAGTGCAGTTAATGTTAGACCAACCTACTATTCTATGAAACCGTTACATGACTCACTATTTTTATTTTCACAATGAACTATGTCTAAGACACCGTTCCTAACCTATCATTCCAGATACAAAATCATTTTTTACCTTTTTATTTAAATTCTAAATTAATATAACCATCATATTCGTAAAACATAGTGATATTATATATTCTAAAAAATTTGTCTGTATTTTGTAGACAACATTAATATCGATGTCAAACGTTAGTATGAGGTCTGAGGTACCAGAGAACATGCTCCTTTAATACTAAAGTGTATAAGGAGAACAAATAATCCAAAAAGAATGATGAAGTTAAAAATGAGTCGAGAATGTGTAGAACCCAAATAAAAATGAATTCGAAGAACTTATTTCTATGAAAACATTAAGATAGTACTGAGAGATTAAACCAAAGAATATCTTTCAACAAAAAACAGAAGATAGGAGAATCACTAATCGATCAAACTACTACCTCATAGGAAATAGTAGAGGGAAGATCTCACAAAACTCTATTTTTATATCTATTTCTAGAAGTAGACTCAAGATATATTTCAACATAACTTCATGGATACTGAACATGAATTGAAAATGACACAGAGCTTTATAAACTCTATTATCTTCATTTTTTACATCTCGGGTATTGTTTCCACATTATGAGAAATGTGTGTGATTTGGTTTAATAAATACACACTGTCTCTGGTGAAAAACTAAATGACACACTAATATCTTCACAAAAAATATTCTTATACTAAACACTCCATCAGATAATAGAGGATGAGGTCCGTATGTGTAATGTTTTTTTATCATTCGCATAAAAATGTGGAAGAGGTATAATAGTCCTGGACAGTTTTATATACTATTGTTTACCCCAATCTAGGGTCTGGATCAATGATTATTTATATGAATTTCTTTTTATAAGGATATTACCAATTGGAGAGAATTGTGTCTCTACATGGCACTGAACTACTTTTTTTATTTCTTCTATCTTATTTCAATTTTATTATTCCATTATTCATTTATTCAATTAAAAAACATCAACATTCTTTTATAGTTAATTATGTAGTGTTTATATGATAATTTGATTTAGTAAATATATTTCCAAAGTAAAAAAAATAATTCATACTATTTAAATTGATAACTATTCATTATTTGAGAAATCTTTTAAAAGGTCACAACTTTTATAGATATGATACTTTGGTTAACTAGGACATTTTGTATTTCAAATTGGGAAGTTTCAAATGAATCATTTTTATAGAAATTTTTATAGAAACTCAATTCACCTCATATTGAGTTTCCTACTATGAACAATTTTTTTTTAATGAATATGTAATCTATGAATTTTATTAATGAATTAATCAATATTGATTATTATATTTTATTATGATAAAATACATTGCCCAAATGAAATCTATTTTTTAAAAAGCATAACTTTTTACATTAAAATTATTTTATTTTATGTTTTAATCAGTTAATAACCAAGGAAATAATTTGTAAACAATATTTATTAAAATGTTTATTATTTGGAATTATTATTTTTTTATGCAAAATATCTTTTAAATAAAAAATACACTATAAAAGAATAGTAAAAATTAAAATATTTTGAATCTGTTCTTTAAGATTAACAATATTTTCTATTTGAATTAGAAATTATTTTTTATAATTATATTTCTTTTAAATTACACATAATGTGAAATATATTAAATTTTATAATATTTATTCCTAAAATTTTAATGTTGTATATCTATAAATCAATGAAATACATTATATTTTATTAATGAGGTATATATTATAATATATGAGAGTGTTATTGTTTATGACCTATTTGGTATATTCATTAATCATACCATCCAACTTCTTCCTTTGGATAAATTGTGATCATATTTTGTGGAAATAATTAAGGAACCTGTATAATTCTCATAATTTGTTAAAGGTACGATGAAAGCATGATTTTTTTCATGTTTTTGTGGTACACATATGTTTTAGTTATCATTATGTATGGGGTGAGTCTATTATATACCACAAATGTATTGATAAAATATTTATGCTTCATGATGTATAGTTGTGCTACATGGGTGATTATCCTAAGAAAAAAATGTTGAGTTAAATTGGTGGTTATTCCAATACTAAAAGGATGTGATACATAGGTTGTTATCCCAAGCCAAAAACATGTGGTACATTGGTGTTTAGACAAAAAGAAAAATGTACACATGTGGTTATCCCAATCAAACATTATTATAGGAATTTGGTTATCCTACTCCATTATAAAATGAAAATCATAGTGGTTAACATATGTTTATCTTCTATTCTCATATTCATTCCATACTCTTATGATAAAAATTATTCGTTTGTGATGTTCACATATACTTGAACCATGTTTTCAAGCTAGAAAATTTATCATTTTATGGAAAATGAATTAGTTCATCAATTATAATTTGTGATCAGTGTAACACCCAAGAATTTTATAAGAAATATTTTGTTCTTATTTTATATAAATCATCAAAAAAATCTTTCACTACACAGAACACTATATTTTCTTTCTTTACACGAAATCGCGACCTTCCTTTATAGCTTGCATCGTACGCAATACTGAGATTTACTAAACAACGATATGCTATTAAAATATTATTAAAACTAGCCGTTATGAATAGTAATAACCACTTTTTGAAATTTTTTAAATTTTATTTTTCAAAATGGACTTCGTTTTTGGATTAGGAATATCAAAATTAGCCTAGGGTGAAATTTTGTTATTTTTTTGGGAACTTTAAATTTTTGATGTATAGTGAAAACACTGGGTTACTTTTTAAAAACAGACATTTTATTTAAATAATTATTTATTTTATTTAAATTTATATAAGGTCAAAATTGATACAGAATACCTATATATGTTCAATGTAATTCATTGGAGTAATTTTATAATAATTTTAGATATATAAAAATTTTATTGAACATTTCACCGTCTTTTACCCACCTCCTAGGAGAATTTGCAAATTTACATAAAACGTATTTTTACCACATCTGTGAGTGGAATTTCAAAAATCCTAGAGACACAGTTGATGTCAGTAAGTAAAATGTGGTTCAATGAGTTGAAAATATTTTTTGGTGAATATTACCTTTTTTCTTTTATTTACCACGGTTGAAAGTAAATAGGGTAAATAAGGGTAAAAATGATATTATTATTTCCCTAAAACAAGTCCTAATTCTATTGGATAAGTGTAATTAGACCAAAAACAACCTTTGGAATAAAATATGACCATTTAGGCCCAATTGGATTAGATTAGGACATATATTATTAATTTATTTAAAGAAGGGTTAAAATAGTTAAAATCAATGTTTAATAAGTAAATAATTCTTAATATAGGGTTATACGTAATATAAATTCGACTATAAATATTCATTAGAAATATAAAACGATTTCCTACATAATGGTATTTTATTTTTAATTTTTAGACATTAAATAAGTTAATTTATTTGTGACACAAAGATGATGCAGTAAATATCTTATTAATGAAATATTGACATAATTGATGTTATAAATACCCAAATAAATTTAATTTGAGACTTTTTATGAATTACACTAATTTCTAGCTTAATATGACATGTTATTATTGATTTAAATAAATATTTTCTAACTAATAATTCTGTTATTATTTTCACAAAAATCAATTACTAAAAAGTGTCAAAATTGACATAAAATAGTTTTTAAAACAAATATTATATTATTAATTTTTATTTTATTCCTAAAAATCTACGGTTCGGCCAAATAACTTAGATAAGGTTATATATATTAATAATAAACTACTTGGGGTTCTTTTGGCTTGTTATAGTAAGTTTATTAACCTTATATTGCAAGAACACAAAAAGACACGGTAAAAGTAAAATTATTTAACTTAAAGTTAAATCTAAATTCTAAGGTTAAAATAGGAACCTAAACTTTTCTAAATTCTATTTGATGAGAGAATTTAGACCCATACCCACCTTAGACTCGAAATAAATCAATTTTTAGCTATTTAAATCTGAATATGGCTTTATAATAAAATATTATTTTTAGTTTTTCCAAAGTTGCCCCTCTCCTCCCTTATAAAAGGGAACCTCCTCCCTCTCTTCCTCACGCCACTTTGATCCTTCAAGCTCGGAAAAACCATTCCAATTTCTCCTTTCCACTTCCCTAGAAACATCCTAGAGGTCATGGTCTTCTTAAAAGACTAATTTTAGTGCCCTAAAAGGAGGTCTCAAAGAAGCGCTTCAAAGAAGAGGTAATGTCTGTTACCGATTCTATCAACTTTATTTCTTCTTCCACTTATTCTTATTTAGTTGTTTCATTATGAATTAATAACATAAGTATCACTAATATACTGATATGTTATCATAAGTATGAAACAACCCCATTTCACCATATATCCATCCCACAGAAAACAAAATCACCGCGCGTGCGTACTTACAGAATACCGTCTCCACGCCGTGGTGTAATCTATTTTCGACCACCACCTTACTTGGATGGGTATAATGGTGTAAAGATTTAATATATATTATTATTTTAAAGTGATATTGATTCTTAATTAGTATACATACACTCCAATACAATTCCACGATCATGGGAATGATATCATCGCTCGTGCGTATGTATGGAATACCGTCTCCACGATGTGATGCGACTCGCTCTACATGATTTTCATTGCATAAAGATCACATAAATTAATTGAGTGAATAAATATGTTATATATTACACTAATAAAATACTGTAAATGAGGTATCTAAAACCTAAAAAGAAGATTAAGAATTTATTCAACAAAAGACGCATAAGAACAAAAATTAATAATCACTTGAATAACAAGTAACAATGAAATATTACTAATAATAAGCTAAGAATGTGACCATATATGATATCATAACAATGATTTTGATTCTTGAATAAGTCAATGACATTATATTAATCATTATACAGGTGGTCGGACACTTACGAAGTAAATCGGACCTAAGGTAAAGGAAATATCGCAATCTCATTTTTATCCGAGATTGTTTATACTTTGGAATTTACTAGGGTGTATTTTATCATCCACATCCATGTTTCCTCAATATTTAATATAATTTCAATCCAACTACAATTGTTTAAATCCAAATTTACTGTTCGGTGAGTTTTTAGTAAAAGATATGAAAGGAATCTTTTGTCGTTTTTCATTCGAGGTACATTTTGACTTTTCCGAAAAAATTATGAGAAGAATATTTTTTAACTTATACGGCGTGAATATATTTTTAAAAAATTATTTCCAATAAGATTGATTTACAAGTTTTCAAGTTTATTTTTAATCAACTTCTTTTAGTTTAAAATTTTATGACATGTTACGAAAGGAAAAATGTTTTTGGAAGTAGAAATGATATTTTCCTCAAGAATGGAGTTCAAGTGTTTTATCAAAATTATTTTCCATCTATGATAATGTAGGTTTGTGTTTATATCCCTTTTATTACATTTATTTGATTATGTTGTGCTGGAAATATTTATATGAATTCCTTTATCTTATATGAATTGTTTTATGATGTCATGATGTTTAAGATTCCCATTTTTATTACATGGGTTATGCTATGATGTATGGTTTATGATTTTGTGGCACAAATAAGAATGGTATCATTATGAGATGGGTGGGAAATATATCTTCCTCCTATTCATTGGGTAAAGATTTTATATCTCATGAGATAGACATGGCTAGAATGGCAGGTTAAACCGGTTCAGTGAAAGAGGACTGAAACGAGGAATGAACTCGGTTCAGAAATGGACTTTGTCCACTAAGATAGTCTTGGCAATGAGTCATGACTAATAAGAAATGATTCTGTATGATTATGTGTGTATGCAAAAAAGCTTCATGTTTTAAGTTATGATTATTGTGATTACATTTCACTACCATGATTTATCCCATGTTATGAAATTATGATCTCTTTTGCTGGGTAATATTTCCAAAATGTTATGTTCTTATGAATATGATGTGATTGATATTACTTTTGTTTACCCTTACTGAGCATTTGAGCTCACCATTTTGTATGTTTTCTTTCCCCAGGTCAGGAAGAAGGTTATTAAGTAAGATATGTCAAAAGGGACTATAGATATGATGAAATAAATGAGAGACAATGTAGACGCTTTATTAACAAATTGTTTATGTTTCCCAGTTTCTAAAGACAATATACCTCTACGGTCCTTTCATGGTTTTGTTATATGTTGTAATAAGTTTGTTTCAAATTTTAAGTAATAACCATGTATGTAATGTATGAGTCGCTATAGTTGGTATTAGAGGGAGGTTATAGTCATCCTTTGGAAACTAGGATGTGAAAGTCTTAGTAAGAATCCAAAGGATATGTCTAAGCATAGATCACAGTCTTAGTGTTTTAGAAATGGCCATGAATAACCTAGGATAAGACCTTAAGTGTGAAATTTTATTCTTTATTATGTGGTTTTCCTGTTATAATTAGTGTTTATCACACTATTCCTCTTGGTTTTAGTCAATGGATGGAACCCGAAGGAACCGTATTAATGCGAAATGTGATAGGCAAAGTAATGATTGTCCCCCTGAGCAACCAAATGTTATGGGAGCTGGAATGAAAAATCTTGTATCCATGCTCACACAAATTTCTCAAGCTATGAATCACGCTGGACTTCCAAACGAGCAAAGGAAGGAGAAACAATCTATTGAATCCATCATGAGATAGCGTCCACATTCATTCAGCGGGTCTACTGATCCATTAGTTGGTGAACAATGGATCAGTACTACTGAAAAGATATTTTCAGTTCTTCAATTTTCTGAACATGATAAAGTCATCTTAGCACTGTATTGTTTGGAAGGTGATGCTGATAAATAGTGTCATCTTATCAAGAATATGAGGCCAAGAGATGAAATTGAGTCCATGGAATGGGATGAGTCCAAGAACTTATATTTCAATAAGTACATCCCTCATATTCTCCAACAAAGATGGAGAAGGAGTTTCTTTAACTAAAGCAAAAGGATGATGAATCTGTTGGTACTTATGAAGCAAATTTTAGATTACTTGCAAGGTACGCTTCTGGGATTATTATCCAACTTGAGAGTAAGATCGATCGATTCTTTAGTGGCTTAAAACCAAGTCTTCGAAGGGAATTATCCATAAGGGACTTGAATAGCTATGAGGAAATCGTTCGATGTTCTCTCAAAGTTGAGATGGAGATTGGTGTAACCCATCAGTCATATGGGTTTGATAAGAAGAGGAAAATGGAATTCAAAGGAAAATATAAAGATCACACTGAAAAGAAGATGAGCTTTCCCTTATGCTCAAAGTGTGGAAAGAAACATGGAAGGAGTTGTCTTAAAGGGACATGTAAATGATTCAAATGTGGAAAGGAAGGTCATCAGGCATTTGAATGCCGCAATGATGGGAAGAAGATCTATAATGATGCAATCAAAGGAAGGGATACACAGAATGAACCTACTACACTTCAATGTTTCAAGTGCAAGGAGATGGGGCATTATGCCATTCAACGCCCAAATCCAAGGGTTGATGATGATGGTCGACATCAACAACTTCTTAAGGCTATAGACAAAGGAAAGTGACATGCATTTTCTATCAGCGATGTGGAGTATGATAACTAAGTGGTGAAAGGTACACATACCATCAACTCTAATGTAGAAAATGTTTTATTTGATTCTAGATCCACCCACTCTTTTATTTCTGAATAATTTTATAAGGGTATCACTGTATTACCTCAACAATTAGATGTTTGAGTTAGCTGTGACAACCCCTAATGGCACAACAGTCGCATCAAAAGTTTATAATTCTTCTCTGATTGAAGTTTGTGGGAAAGTGCTTCCTGAAAATCTTGTTATCCTTCCTATAGTGGAATTTGATGTGATTCTTATCATGGATTGGCTTTCATTATATGGAGCTCATATCAATTTCCAAATAAGGGAAGTCACATTTCATATTCCAGATCAATCTATGATTGTCTGTCGATGCAAGGATGAACATAACCTTCCAGTGGAATTTTCTTCCATCTTATGGGTCTTGATTCCACTAAATGAAGGTTATTTATCTCAAATGGTTGGTGAGAAACTCCCAATTAAGAATACGCCCATTGTACCAGAGTTTGACGATGTTTTCCGGAGGAATTACCAGGTCTTCCACCAAATCGTGAAGTTTAGTTTTCAGTAGAACTCGTACCGGGTGCTTTACCTATTTCAAAGACACCTTATAGAATAGACCCAATTGAGTTGCAGGAATTGAATAAGAAACTCCAAGAGAATCTTGATAAAGGATTCATACTCCCTAATGCATCACCTTGGGGAGCACCTGTTCTGTTTGTTAAGAAGAAAGATGGATCAATGTGAATCTGCATTGATTATCGAGAACATAACAATATCACTATCAAGAACAAATATCCTCTCCTGTGCATTGATGACTTATCTGACCAACTACGTGGAGCTCAATACTTTTCCATGATTGATCTTCGTTCAGGGTATCATCAATTAAGGGTCAAAAGGGAGGATATACCAAAGACGGCTTTCCGTACAAGGTATGGACACTATGAATTTATAGTGATGCCTTATGGTCTTACTAATTCCCCTGCTATCTTCATGGATCTGATGAATAGAGTCTTTAGAAACTATCTTGATCAGTTTGTGGTTGTATTTATAGACGATATTCTTGTATATTCAAAGAGAATGAATGAACATGAAGATCACTTGAGAATTACATTGAACACCCTGAGAAAGGAGAAGCTTTATCCCTAATTTACCAAGTGTGAATTTTGGCCTCAAAAAGTTTCATTTTTGGTTCACATAATCTCAAAATAGGGGATATCTGTGGATCCAGCAAAAACAGAGGTTATCGAAATATGGTTGAGACCAACAATAGTAACTGAGATCCAAAGTTTTCTTGGTTTGGATGGATATTACCGACGTTTTGTTAATTATTTTTCACTATTATCTAATCCAATCACCAGGTTGACTTGAAAAGGAGTTATGTTCGTGTGGATGGAGGAATGTGAAGATAATTTCAAGGAGTTGAGAACAAGGTTATCCAGTGCACCTGTACTCACACTTCCATGTAGTGGAGTAAGGTTTGTGATCTACAGTGATTCATCCAAGAAGGGATTGGGGTGTTTTATTATGAAAAATTATATGGTGATTGCTTATGCCTGACGGCAATTGAAAATACATGAGAAAAATTACCCAACTCATGATTTGGAGATTTCTACGGTAATATTTGCAATAAAATTTTTTGAGGAATTATCTTTATGGAGAAATGTGTGATATTTATACTGATCATAAAAGTTTAAAGTATATTTTCACACAAAAGGATCGGAATATGCGCCAAAGAAGATGGTTGGAGCTGATTAAGGATTACGACTGCTCAATTTATTACCACCCTGGGAAAGAAAACAAGGTGGCAGATGCATTAAGTCGACAAGACCATGCCAATTTATCCATGATGAGGATCAAAAAAGATCCAATATTTATAGATTTACAAAGGATGGATATTGGAATTATAATGAAGGGGGGAAATCATATCTTTCACAAATGAATGTCCAACCATCGATACATGTGATGATTAAAGAGGCAGAGAAAGAAGATGTAGAGTTACAAAAGAAGGTGGGAAATGTTCCTGAATTCATCCATGATTATGATGGGATAATAATGTCACGACCCGTCCTTGGGGCCCATGCCATGACTACCCCAAGACCGCCTTCCATAGGCCAGGGGCTAGAGACTAGCACCAAGGCGTAAATCCCTAAAAAAGGGAAGGCATTGCCTTTGAATGGTAAACAAGCACCATAGAGTAAGAAAGCGGAAAAGTAAACACTAAGTAAAAACTGTACAAGTTGTGCTGAAAGTAAAAGGGGCCGGAAATACATGCCCAACTATAAAGTACAACTGAAATGAAAAACAACAACTGAAAGGAAAAGTCGTAGCGTCGAGCCGTCCTCTCGAAGTCCCAACTGAAGGGTGGGTACAGATATCCTCCACTGCTCCTCGGGTCCACCTGACCGCTCCGAGTACGTCCCGCCCAGTGGTCCACCTCCAGGTACCGTCCTGCTCCGCACGCCTCCACCACGATCAGCGCTGTCCGTCGTCTGCAACCAACACAACGTAGTGCGGGAATAGCCTGCTCATGGGTGAGTATAAGCTACTCAGTAGGGACCCCGAGACCCCCAAAGGTCTCCTGAAATCTTCAAAGGATAAACCACAAAGTGGATATACAATCACAAAGTAACAACCGACACTGCTTAGGTATATGCCCATACATATACCTAAGTCCTCAATTCCCATTCGGCTCCAACGTCCGAGCCCAAGCACAACCCAGTCCACACAGGAAAGAAAAACGTATACCCACACAGGATAGCTCAACACAATCTTCAAAGGAGAGCAAAACAGTAAATCCACATAGGATAGCTCAACACAATCCACAAAGGAGAGTAAATAGTAAATCCACATAGGATAGCTCAACACAATCCACAAAGGAGAGTGACACAAGATTCAACTCACACAGGTATACTTCGTCGAAATGGTGAAAGGGATGATCAGGTATAGATATTGAATCATCTAAGTTGGGACCCACATAGGATACAAGACCAGCACGGCTGGGACCCACATAGGATACAAGACCAGCACTGAGTCATCTAAGCTGGGACCCACATAGGATACAAGACCAGCACTCTTCATTGATTCATCTATACTGGGACCCACATAGGATACAAGACCAGTATTGAATCATCTAGGCGGGGACCCACATAGGATACAAGACCAGCACAGCCAGGACCCACATAGGATACAAGACCAGCTGTCTTCATTGATTCATCTACACTGGGACCCACATAGGATACAAGACCAGTATTGAATCATCTAAGCTGGGACCCACATAGGATACAAGACCAGCACAGCTAGGACCCACATAGGATACAAGACCAGCTGTCTTCATTGATTCATCTATACTAGGACCCATATAGGATACAAGACCAGTATTGAATCATCTAGGTTGGGACCCACATAGGATACAAGACCAGCATAGCTAGGACCCACATAGGATAAAAGACCAGCTGTCTTCATTGATTCATCTATACTGGGACCCACATAGGATACACGACCAGTATTGAATCATCTAAGCTGGGACCCACATAGGATACAAGACCAGCACAGCTAGGACCCACATAGGGTACAAGACCAGATGTCTTCATTGATTCATCTATATTGGGACCCACATAGGATACAAGACCAGTATTGAATCATCTAAGCTAGGACCCACATAGGATACAAGAACAGCACAGCTAGGACCCACATAGGATACAAGACCAGCTGTCTTCATTAATTCATCTATACTGGGACCCACATAGGATACAAGACCAGTATTGAATCATCTAAGCTGGGACCCACATAGGATAGAAGACCAACATGGATAGGACCCACATAGGATACAATACCATCACTCTTCATTGTCGCAGTCCATTGAGGATTTCTTTATAGTCGTCGTCGTCGAAGTAGCAGTCGTAGCCAGCTCTAGGGTTCCCGCACACAACAAGCTCGTTCAGGAGGGTCCACTCCACGAGCCGAGAGTTCGATACATCAACTGTCACATAGTCCGAATTTGATGTATCCAAAAGTTCCGTATCATCAACAGGAACTCAACGTCGCAGACGGCGCATCAATCGGACGCCCAGTCTGAGAGTTATTGGCTTTTTCGTCCGAGGGGCCCGTTTGATTTTTGAGGCAAAACGAACCCGACCATACTCCACCTGTGTCCAAACCTCAGGCGCAGTATTCCAAAAGATCCGTCTCACTCAGAGGAAAACAACAAAGCTGGCGGCGCGTCAATCGGACGTCCGTAGCTCAAGATATGAGCGTTTCCGCTCCGAGGGCCCGGTTGGTTTCGTGTACGAACCAACCCGGCCTAACACAAAGAATTCCAGAACCTTGAGTGTGATATACCGAAACTACCGTCTCGATCCAAGGATCGCGTTGCCACTGATGTCGAGTCGTTTGGAGGCCCCTAGCTCAAGATACGACCATTTGAAAGAAAACCGTCCAAAGACGGGGGGGTCCGGGCCCGGGCCGACCCGGCCCGACCCCCCCTCGGTCGGCCGAACCCGGTGGGACCAGTCTAGCTCGGCTCGGCCGAGCGGCCGACGCGGGGGGAGCCGCCGCCCCGCGTGACACCCCCGCGGCACCCGCGGGGTGTCGGCCTGACAGCCGGACGCAGCTGAAGCCGTGTCCCAAGTGGCGGGGGGGGGGGGGGGGGGGGGAGCCCCCCCCCCCCCCCCCCCCCGCGACACCGGCGGGGTGTCTCCCTGGAGACCGGACACGGCTTTAGCCACGTCCTGCGAGCGCCGCCTCCGAGGCCGGTGCCGCGGTGGTCTCGTCCGGCGGCGCGCCGGGCGCCGCCGTGCCGCCGGAGTCACTCCGGTGGCCCGATTTTCTTCCTGTATGCGCCGTTGCTCCTCCCGGGTTCCGTTCTTCAATGCGGGATCATCAAACTTTCGTTGCGGCACGTTCCGTCGTCGCCCGTCAAATCTGCACAATCACGAAGAACAGTAGAGGGTTGTCGGGCCGTGATCGTTTGGCCCGCACCCTCCGCGTTAGAGATAATCAACGGGAGGAATAAAGTTCAACACATGAACGCATATCTGAAACAATTTTTAATGAAATAAAATTGTTTCATAAAACGAGTTCCTCATTTGAACGGAATCAACAATTTTTTATAAATTTAAAATTGATCACAAATCCAGTTCTTTAAATTTTTAAAGAAACATTTACGGGAATATAAAAAGGGGTAATTCCAAAATTAAAATCCCTACCTCGTAGTCGCGCATGAGCGTTCTTCGCGGAATTGTTCGTCGCAGAAGAAGGGGTTCGTCGCGTCGTCGCGGAATGACGTCGCGTCATCGCGGAAACCGGCGTTGAGTCGGCGAACTCAACAGACCAAGAACCACAGATTTTATTTAATTATAATTAAATCCGTGTTTTGGTAAAAACCACAAAAGAGATATAAAAAAGAAAAACCGAGACTCTTACCTCAAGCATCCGACTGATGATCCGTCGCGGAGGAAGAGACGTCGTAGAAGAACGTTGTAGGAAGGGAACGTCGGCGTCACGGATCACGGCGTCACGTCGTCGACTTCTAGGTTCGGCGTTCTTTGCATTCTTCGCTTTCTTCGCATTCTTCGCGAAGAAGGTTGATGGTTCAAGGATTCTGTCAAGCCTCTCAATGAGTAATCCTCCAAAAAGACTGGTTGGTCTTATTTTATTATTATGCCAACCAATGAAAAAGGGGTAAGTAACGACCCATCAATTCGTTGTATTAAATCAACGAAAAAAACAGCTCATTTAATTTACGAAATAAACTTCCCAATTAAATGGTCTGTTATGAATTTAAGAAAACCCGTCAGTTGACTTTCGTAATGACGGGTTTTCGCGGGTGCGTTACATAGCGGAAGGAAACGGCGGGGCTCGTGCGGGCCTCACCTCGCAAATATACTACCATGAGGGTAGGATATTTCTGGATAGTACCCTATCCGGTTCAGCACAGATTAAGCCGTTTTTAAGTGGCTTCAAGTGGCTTCCAAGTGGCTTAAGAGAAATAAAATAAATTTTTCGTAAAAATTATTTTATTTCTTAACTTTAAGACCAAAAATTAAAAACCACACCCGAGCAAATGCAACTCCGGAAGAGGTATTTCTAAGAGAACACCGGCGCTGCGATTTCATCGGTGCCCTTAGAATTCGATTCCGCGCACCGGTTCAAAAGTTAGAAAATACCCGCTCGTCTGTTCACTGAACGTACCCGAGCCAAACTTCGGAAAATGATTCCGGGCACACCGGGCCTCGGAATCAGGTGCCGTCAAAAACTGCGCTCTTGAAAAATTCCAAAGAAAATTAAGAAAAAAAATTCCTTGAAATTTACGGGTCTTTACATTACTCCGACTACAGGGCTTTACGTCCCCATTAAGCCTGAACACAACTAGGGATACAAAGGCTACTGAGCATGCATCTGAGCCTCCCGCTGCCATGTGCTCCATGGAGGTTCCCATGCTGCCATCTGATGTGCACAACAGGAATCGATCACCCACGTAGGACCCGCTCCTGTCGATCCTCTATCTCCACCGGGACCTCCGCAAAAGTCGCCCAATCATCCATGCCTAGCTCCCCATGGTCAATGATGAAGTGTGGAGACGACTTGCCATCTCGTCCAAATCTTCGCAAACCACGTCGAGGTGAGACACGCAAGAAGACGTGGTCACCGTCCTCGAACTCTAGTGGCCTACTCCTCCTGTCAGCATATGACTTCTGTCGGCTCTGAGATGTACTCATCCGCCCCTGGATGACCTGAACCATCTCAGGTCCCACAAGAGCTGCAAGATTTCTTCTTTGCCGGTAAGATAAATCTGGTCCCATCCCCTAGATGAACCACATTCTTTGCCTAATACAGTCAATCCCGACATGGATGATACTAATCCATACCAAGGATGACGCCGTAAGGCCTCGATGCTACTACCAAGAGATCCAACCGTTACTCTCTCCTCCAAGGGTTGAGTCACACTGTCGGCATCAGTGTGTGGTAACTGGGTCTCCTCCAGTAGATGTCTCACAAGTGAGGGTCAAGTCAACAGTCAAAACAAGAACCTCTTAGTAACAACACAAAAGAGGGCAGGAATGAAAACATCACAAAGGTATGCGTCTTTTATTATTGCAGCTCATAATACAAAGATGCTACAAAATAGAAACAAGGAACTAGAAGTACAAAGGACATATCCACTAGTTCTGCTCCTATCCATTTGGTCCCAGAGCTCCATGATCGAAGGCCTCAGCTGCCTGAAGATGAGCTCTCCCATGTCCACCAACTCCCTGTGGTCGGGGTGGACCTCCTGGTGGTGGTGGTGGCAACACCTCAAAGAGTCTCCCACCATCGGCTACTCGGCCAGCTCCTCTGCCTCGTCCGCCTGCACCCTGCGGACCACCGTGGCCGAACCTCTGTCTGGGAGGTCCCTCTACCACCTGCTAATCATCTGCAAGATGAGCCGGGCAGTCTTGAGCCATGTGACCTCGCCCGCTGCATGCATAGAAATGCTTGCCCCTCGTGTAGCTGGCTCTCCTTCGGGTGCCCCGCACAACCGAATCTTCATCCTAAGACTACTCATCTGATGGTCTGGCCCGCCTGGACCTCTGCTTCACCTGTCTACTACCAGCCGCAGAAGACCCTGCTACGGGCTGTCTTGCGGAGGGCCCTATCACTGGAGCCTGCTCGGCGAGAAAACTCTCCACTAGAAGGTCTCTCTCAAACACCTCTGCCTGTGTCGGAATGTTGAGGGAGATCCTCGAAGCCCTGATCTCGTGTCTCAATCCCTGCTCGAAGTTCCGGGCCCAGAAGAACGGTTCCCGTACCATATATGTGGAGTAGCGTGAGAGATCGGTAAATCTCGCCGAGTACTGGGCCACTGTCATACTGCCCTGCCATAGCTGAAGAAGCTCCTGTATGCGTACCGCACGGAGGGTGGCTGGGACGAACTCGGAGCGAAAGATTCTCTCAAAGTCCATCTAGAGGAGTGATGCCTCGTCATGCACCTGGAGCATCAATCTCCACCATCTGCCTGCTGCCGCGTGCAGGAGGCTCGCTGCGAGGATCACCATGAGGTCCGCTGGTGTCCTCACTAACCGAAATACTCTCACTACTGCCTCCAGCTAGTCCTCGGCTGCCTGGGGGTCTGTCTCCCCGCGGAATTTGGGCAGTCGCTGGCGCTAGAACTCATGCAGTGCACTGAGGCGACGTGCTTCGTCAGCGGCTGGTGCTGGAAGCATCACTGGCTCGGCGGGTAAAGGTACCGTCGGTGCCTCTGCTGACAAGGAGCCCTGCACCGAGGCCTCGTCGCTCAGTGGGCTGTCATCACGCTCCACACTCGAAACCGTAGCTGGCTGCCGTCGTGGGGCCATCCTGAAAAGGAAACAAGTGCGCCACGGTCAGAACAGTATACCTGGTGAGCTGACACAAGTAATCACAAGGAAAACTTGAAACACACATGCAATCAATGTTTTCGTGCATTAAGTCGGAAATCAGAAGTCAGGGTCCTGGTGTACGGATACGTCGGCCGCCGCACCAACACTGGACTCCCTAGAATGATAACCACACCCAATACACGAAACACTATTTCTTCACATAGAAGAAATATCAGAGTCTGCGGTAGAACCGACCCCTCTGATACCAATTTGTCACGACCCGTCCTTGAGGCTCGTGCCGTGACTACCCCAAGCCCGCCTTCCATAGTCCAGGGGCTGGCGACTAGCACCAAGGAATAAATACCAACAAAAGGGAAGGCATTTCCTTTGAAAGGTAAACAAGCACCACAGAGTAAGCAAGCAGAAAAGTAAACACTATGTAAAAACTGTACAAGCTGTGCTGAAAGTAAAAGGGGCCGGAAATACAAGCCCAACTGTAAAGTACAACTGAAAGGAAAAACAGCAACTGAAAGGAAAAGTCACAGCGTCGAGCCGTCCTCTGGAAGTCCCACCTGAAGGGTGGGTACATATAGCCTCCACTGCTACTCGGGTCCACTTGACCGCTCCGAGTACGTCCCACCCAGTGGTCCACCTCTAGGTATCGTCCTGCTCCGAACGCCTCCACCACGATCAGCGCTGTCCGTCGTCTGCAACCAACACAACGTAGTGCGGGCATAGCCCGTGAAGGGGTGAGTACAAGCTACTCAGTAGGGACCCCGAGACCCTCGACGGTCTCCCGAAATCCACAAAGGATAAACCACAAAGGGGAGATACAATCACAAAGTAACAACCGGCACTGCTTAGGTATATTCCCATACATATACATAAGTCATCAATTCCCGTTCGGCTCCAACGTCCGAGCCCAAGCACAACCCAGTCCACACAGGAAAGCAAAACGTATACCCACACAGGATAGCTCAACACAATATTCAAAGGAGAGAAAAACAGTAAATCCACACAAGATAGCTCAACACAATCCACAAAGGAGGGTAAACAGTAAATCCACACAGGATAGCTCAACACAATCCACAAAAAAGAGTAACACAAGATTCAGCTCACACAGGTATACTTCGTCGAAAAGGTGAAAGGGATGATCAGGTATTGATACTGAATCATCTAAGATGGGACCCACATTGGATACAAGACCAGCACGGCTGGGACCCACATAGGATACAAGACCAGCACTGAGTCATCTATGCTGGGACCCACATAGGATACAAGACCAACACTCTTCATTGATTCATCTATACTGGGACCCACATAGGATACAAGACCAGCACAGCTAGGACCCACATAGGATACAAGACAAGCTGTCTTCATTGATTCATCTATACTGGGACCCACATAGGATACAAGACCAGAATTGAATCATCTAAGCAGGGACCCACATAGGATACAAGACCAGCACAGCTAGGACCCACATAGGATACAAGACCAGTATTGAATCATCTAGACTGGGACCCACATAGGATACAGGACCAGCACAGCTAGGACCCACATACGATACAAGACCAGCATTCTTCATTGATTCATCTATACTGGGACCCACATAGGATACAAGACCAGTATTGAATCATCTAAGCTGGGACCCACATAGGATACAAGACCAACACAGCTAGGACCCACATAGGATACAAGACCAGCTGTCTTCATTGATTCATCTATACTGGGACCCACATAGGATACAAGACCAGTATTAAATCATCTAAGATGGGACCCACATAGGATACAAGACCAGCACAGCTAGGACCCACATAGGATAGGAGACCAGCTGTCTTCATTGATTCATCTATACTGGGACCCGCATAGGATACAAGACCAGTATTGAATCATCTAAGCTGGGACCCACGTAGGATACAAGACCAGCATGGCTAGGACCCACATAGGATACAAGACTAGCACTCTTCATTGTCGCAGTCCACTGAGGATTTCTGCACAGTCGTCGTCGTCAAAGTAGCAGTCGCAGCCAGCTCTAGGGTTCCCGCACACAGCAAGCTCGTTCGGGAGGGTCCGCTCCACGAGCCGAGAGGTCGATACATCAACTGTCACAAAGTCCGTAGTTGATGTATCCAAAAGATCCGTATCGTCAATAGGAACTCAACGTCACAGACGGCGCGTCAATCGGACGCCCGGTCTGAGAGTTATTGCCTTTTTGTCCGAGGGGTCCGGTTGGTTTTTGAGGCAAAACCAACCCGACCGTACTCCACCTACGTCCAAACCTCGGGCGGAGTATTCCAAAAGATCCGTCTCACTTAGAGGAAAACAAAAAAGCTGACGGCGCAATAATTGGACGTCCATAGCTCAAGATATGAGCGTTTTCGCTCCGAGGGCCCGGTTGGTTTCGTGTACGAACCAACCCGGCCAAACACAAAGTATTCCGAAACCTTGAGTGAGATATACCGAAACGACCGTCTCGATCAAAGGATCGTGTTTCCATTGACGGAGAGTCGTTTGGAGGCCTGTTGCTCAAGATACGTCCATTTGAACGAAAACCGTCCGAAGACGGGGGGTCCGGGCTGACCCGGCCCGACCCCCCTGGGTCGGCCGAACCCGGTCCGACCCGGTCCGACCCGGTCGGACCGGTCTGGCTCGGCACGGCCGAGCGGCCGAGAGGCCGATGTGGGGGGAGCCGCCGCCCCGCTTGACACCCCCGCAGCACACGCGAGGTGTCGGCCTGACAGCCGGACTCGGCTGAAGCCGCGTCCCGAGTGACGCGGGGGGGAGCCGCCGCCCCCGCGTGACACCCCCGCGACACCCGCGGGGTGTCTCCCTGGCGACCGGACGCGGCTTCAGCCGCCTCCAGCGAGCGCCCCCGCCGCGGTCGGTGCCGCGGCGGTCTCGTCCGGCGGCGCGCCGGGCACCGCCGACTTCCGCGGGCCGCCAAAGTCGCTCTGGTGGCCCAATTTTCTTCCCGTCTGCGCCGTTGCTCCTCCCGGGTTCCGTTCTTCACTGTGGGACCATCAAACTTCCGTTGCGGCATGTTCCGTCGTCGCTCGTCAAATCCGCACAATCATGAATAACGGCAGAGGGTTGTCGGGCCATGTTCGTTTGGCCCGCACCCTCCGCGTTAGAGATAAACAACAGGAGGAATAAAGTTCAACACATGAACGCATATCCGAAACAATTTTTAATGAAATAAAATTGTTTCATAAAACGGGTTCCTCATTTGAACGGAAAAAACAATTTTTAATAAATGTAAAATTGTTCACAAATCCAGTTCTTTAACTTTTTAAAGAAACATTTACGGGAATATAAAAAGAGGTAATTCCAAAAATAAAATCCCTACCTCGTAATCGCGCGTGAGCGTTCTTCGCAGAATTGTTCGTCGCGGAAGAAGGGGTTCGTCGCGTCGTCGCGGAAGGACGTCGCGTCGTCGCGGAAACCGGCTTTAAGTCGGCGAACTAAACGGACCAAGAACAGTAGATTTAATTTAATTATAATTAAATCCGTGTTTCGGTAAAAACCACAAAGGAGATTTAAAAAAGAAAAACCGAGACTCTTACCTCAAGCAGCCGATCGAAGATCCGTCGCGGAGGAAAAGACGTTGTAGAAGAACGTTGCAGGAAGGGAACGTCGGCGTTACGGATCACGACGTCGCATCGTCGACTTCCAGGTTCGGAGTTCTTCGCGTTCTTCACGTTCTTCGCGTTCTTCGTGAAGAAGGTTGAAGTTTCAAGGATTCTGTCAAGCCTCTCAACGAGTAATCCTCCAAAAAGACTGGTTGGTCTTATTTTATTATTATGCAAACCAACGAAAAAGGAGTAACTAACGGCCCATAAATTCGTCGTATTAAATCAATGAAAGAAACATCTCATTTAATTTACGAAATAAACTGCCCAATTAAATGTTCTGTTAAGAATTTAAGAAAACACGTCAGTTGACTTTCATAATGACGGGTTTTCGCGGGTGCGTTACTTAGCGGAAAGAAACGGTGGGGATCATGCGGGCCCCACCTCACAAATATCCTCCCATGAGGGTGAGATATTTCTGGATAGTACCCTATCCGGTTCAACACAGATTAAGCCGCTTTTAAGTGGCTTCAAGTGGCTTCCAAGTGGCTTAAGCGAAATGAAATAAAGTTGTCATAAAAATTATTTTATTTCTTAACTTTAAGCCCGAAAATTAAAAACCACACCTGAGCAAACGCAACTCCGGAAGAGGCGTTTCTAAGTGAACACCGGCGCTTTGATTTCATCTGTGCCCTCAGAATTCGATTCCGGGCACCGGTTCAAAAGTTAGAAAAACCCGCTCGTCCGTTCACTGAACGTACCCGAGCCAAACTTCAGAAAATGATTCCGGGCACACCGGGCCTCGGAATCAGGTTCCGTCAGAAACTGCGCTCTTGTAAAATTCCAAAGAAAGTTAATAAAAAAATTTCCTTGAAATTTACAGGTCTTTAAAAATAATGTTCAAGAGTCAGGTTTGTGTACCACCCATCCCTGAATTAAAGAAGGAGCTGCTGGATGAGGCTCATAGTTCGTCATTCTCTATTCATCCTGGAAGCACGAAGATGTATAGGGACCTGAAAGAGTACTTCTAGTGGGATGGAATAAAAAGAGATGTTACTGAATATTTCTCTTGATGTGTGGTTTGTCAGCAAGTTAATATTGAGAGACAAAAGTCTAACGGGATGTTACAACCATTACCCATACCCGAATGGAAATGGGAAAACATCACTATGGACTTTGTCACAGGACGTCCTAAAACATCCAAAGGCAATAATGATATCTGGGTCATAGTTGATCGTCTTAGAAAGTCCGCACACTACAATGCTATTAGAGAGGATTTCTCTCTGGATCATCTTTCCCTGATATATTTAAAGGAAGTGGTAAGATTTCATGGAGTACCACTTTCTATTATATTATATCGGGATCCGAGGTTTACCTCAAAGTTCTGGCGAAGTTTTCAGCATACTCTGGATACAGAGTTGAGTTTCAGCACTCCTTATCATCCTCAGACAGACGGTCAGTCTGAGAGGACAATTCAAACTATAGAAGATATGTTGAGATCTTGCTCTACGGATTTCAAAGTTGGTTGGGATCAACACCTACCTTTGGTGGAGTTTTTTTATAATAATATCTTTCAATCCATTATTCAGATGGATCCTTATAAATATCTCTATGAAATTAAATGCAGGACTCCAACTTGATGGGATGAAGTTGGGGAAAGAATGGTATTAGGAACTGATCTTGTTGATGAGATGGCAGAAAAAGGTCAGATCTATTCAACAACACATAAGAGCCACTCAGATTCGACAAAAAAATTATTCTAACAACCGAATAAAAGACTTAGAGTTTTAAGTGGGTGATAAAGTGTTCTTACGAATATTTCCTTGGACGAGAGTAATGAGATTTGGAAAGAAGGGAAAGCTGAGCCCTAGGTATATTGGTCCTTTCGAAATACTGGATCATGTTGGGAAGGTAGCTTACCGATTGGTGCTTCCACCAAATCTCTCTCAAGTTCACGATGTGTTCCATGTATCTCTCCTGAGAAAGTATATACCTGATCCTTCACATGAACTCAGCTCAGAAGTTGTACCACTGGAACAAGATCTTTCTTATGATGAACAACCGATAGAGATTCTCGATCGTAGTGAAAAAAGTATTAAAGAACAAGACCACTCGCTTGGTGAATGTTTTATGGAGGAACCACCAATTAGAGGAAGCTACATGGGAGCTTGAGGATATGATGAGGGAGAGGTATCCTCATCTGTTTGTTACAAGTGACGAATTTCGAGGGCAAAATTCATTTTAAGAGGGGTAGAATGTAACACCTGAGACTTTTATAAGAAATATTTTGTTTTTATTTTATATAAATCATCAAAGGAATATTTCACTACACACAACACTAGCTTGGCTTGCTTTACACGCAATCCTGACTTTCCTTGATAGCTTGCGTCGTACGCAATACTGAGTTTCACTAAACAATGATATGCTATTAAAATATTATTAAAACTAGCCTTTATGAATAGTAATAACCACTTTATGAAATTTTGTAAATTTTTTTTTCAAAATGGTCATCGTTTTTGGATTCGGAATATAGAAAATATCCTAGGGTGAATTTTTTTTTATTTTTCTGGAAACTTTCAATTTTTGATGAATAGAGAAAACACTAGGTTACTATTTAAAAACCGACTTTTTATTTAAATAATTATTTATTTTATTTAAATTTATTTAAGGTCAAAATTGATATATAATACTTATATAAGTTCAATGTAATTCATTGGAGTAATTTTATAATAATTTTAGATATATAAAAATTTTATTGAACTTTTCACAGTCTTTTACCCACCTCCTAGGAGAATTTGAAAATTTACATAAAACATAATTTTACCACTTCTGTGAGTGGAATTTCCATAATCCGAGAGACTCAGTTGATGTCATTAAGTAAAATGTGGTTCAACGAGATAAAAATAATTTTTGGTGAATAGTATCTTTTTACTTTTACTTACCACAGTTAAAAGTAAATAGGTTAATTAAGGGTAAAAATGATATTATTATTACCCTAAAACATGTCCTAATTATATTGGATAAGTGTAATTATACCAAAAACAACCTTAGGAATAAAATATGACCATTTAGTCCCACTTTAATTAGATTAGGACATTTATTATTAATTTATTTTAAGAAGGGTTAAAATAGTTCAAATCAATGTTTAATAGGTAAATAATTTTTAATATAGGGTTATACATAAGATAAATTAGACTATAAATATTCATTAGAAAGATAAAAATATTTCCTACATAATGGTAGTTTATTTTTAATTTTTAGACATTAAGTAATTTAATTTATTTACGACACAAAGATGATGCAGTAATTATCGTATTAATGAAATATTGACATAATTGATGTTATAAAAAACCAAATAAATGTAATTTAAGACTTTTTTTTGACTTACACTAATTTTATAGGTTAATATGACATGTTAGTAGTGATTTAATTAACTTTTTCTAACTAATAATATTTTTATGATTTTCACAAAAATCAATTACTAAATAGTCTTAAAAGTTACATAAAATAGTTTTTTAAACAAATATTATACTATTAATTTTTGTTTTATTCATAAAAATCTATGGTTCGGCCAAATGACATAGATAAGGTTATATATATTATTATTAAATAACTTGGGGTTCGTTTGGCTTGTTATAGTAAGTTTATTAACCTTATAGTGTAAGAACACAAAAAGACACAGTACAAGTAAAATTATTTAACTTAAAGTTAAATCTAAATGATAAGGTTAAAATAGGAACCTAAACTTGTCTAAATTCTACTAGATGAGAGGATTTTGACCCATCCCCACATTATATTTGAAATAAATAAATTTTGAGCTATTTAATACCGAATATGGCTTTATAATTATATAATATATTTAGTTTTTCCAAAGGTGCCCCTCTCCTCCCTTATAAAAGGGCACCTCCTGCATCTCTTCCTCACACCACTTTGAGGCTTCATGATCGGAAAACCCCTGCCATTTCTCCTATAAACTTCCCTAGAAACATCCTAGAGGTCCTGTTCTTCTTAAAAGTCCAATTTTAGTGCCCTAAAAGGTGGTCTCATAGAAGCACTTCAAAGAAGAGGTAATGTCTGTTACCGATTCATTCAACATTATTTCTTCTTCCACTTCTTCTTCATTAGTTTTTTCATTATGAATTAATAACATTAGTATCACTCATATTCTGATATGTTATTATAAGTATGAAACGACCCTATTTCACCATATATCCATCCTACGGAAAACGAAATCACCGCGTGTGCGTACATACGGAATACCGTCTCCACACCGTGGTGTAATCTATTTTCCACCACCACCTTACTTGGATGGGTATAATGGTGTAAATAATGAATATATATAATTATTGTAAAGTAATATTGATTCTGAAATAGTATACATACACTCCAATACAATTCCACGATCATGGGAATGATATCATCGCTCGTGCGTATGTACGGAATACCATCTCCACGATGTGATGCGACTCGTTCTACATGATTTTAATTACATAATGATTACATAAATGAATTGAGTGAATAAATATGATATATATTACACTAATACCATTCTGTAAATGAGGTATCTGTAACCTAAATAGAAGAATAAGAATTTATTCGAAAAAACACGCATAAGAACAAAAAGTAATAAACACCCGAATAACAAGTAGCAATGAAATATTACTAATAATAGGCTAAGAATATGACCATATATGATATCATAACAATGAGTATGATTCTAGAATAAGTCAATGACATTATTTAAATCATTATACTGGAGGTTTGGACACTTACGAAGTAAATCGGACCTATGGTAAGGGAAATATCACAATCTCATTTTTATCCGAGATTATTTATACTTTGGAATTTACTAGGGTGTATCATATCATCCACATCCATGTTTCCTCAATATGTAATATTATTTCCATCCAACTAAAATTTTTTAAATCCAATTTTACCCTTCGGTGAGTTTTTAGTTAAAGATATGAAAGGAATCTTTTGTCATTTTTCGTACGAGGTAGTTTTTGACTTTTCCGACAAAAGTACGAGAAGAATGTTTTTTGAACTTATACGGAATGAATGGATTTTTAAAAAATTATTTCCAAGAAGCTTAATTTAAAAGTTTTCAAGTTTATTTTAAATCAACTTCTTTAGTTTAAAATTTTATGACATGTTAAGAAAGGAAATTTTTTTTGGAAGTTGAAATGATATTTTCCTCAAGAATGGAGTTCAAGTGTTTTATCAAAATTATTCTCCACCTAAGATAATATAGGGTTATTTTTCTATACCTATTATTACATTGATTTGATTATGTTGTGATGGAAATATTTTTATGAATTCCTTTATCTTATATGAATTGTTTTATGATGTCACGATGTTTAAGATTCCCATTTTTATTACATGGATTATGCTATGATGTATGGTTTATGATTTTGTGGCACACATAATAATGGTATCATTATGAGATGGGTGGGACCTATATCTCCCTAAAATGCATCGGGTAATGATTTTATATATCATGAGATAGACATGGCTGGAATGGCAGGTTAAATCGGTTCAGTGAAATAGGACTGAAATGAGGAATGAACTCGGTTAAGAAATAGACTTTGTCAACTAAGATAATCTTGGCAATGAGTCTTGACTAATAAGAAATGATTCTCTATGATTATGTGTTTATGCCACAAAGCTTCATGTTTTAAGTTGTGATTATTGTGATTACATTTCACTACCATGATTTATCCCATGTTATGAAATTATGATCTCTTTTGCCGGGTAAGATATCCAAAATGTTATGTTCTTATGAATATGATGTGGTTGATATTTATTTTTTTTACCCATACTGAGCATTTGAGCTCACCCTTTTGTATATTTTCTTTACCCAGGCCAGGAAGAAGGTTATTAAGTAAGATATGTCAAAATGGACTATCGATATGATGATATAAATGGGAGACAGTGTAGACACTTTATGAACTAGTTGTTTATGTTTTATAGTTTCTAATGACACTATACCTATACGGTCCTTTCATGGTTTTGTTATTTGTTGTAATAAGTATGCTTCAGTTTTGAAGTAATAACCATGTATGTAAAGTACAGGTCACTATAGTTGGTATCAGAGGGAGGTTATAGTCAACCTTTGGAAACTAGGATGTGAAATCCTTAGTAAGAATCCTATGGATAAGTCTAAGCATAGAACACAATCTTAGTGTTTTAGAAATGTCCATGAATAACCTAGTATAAGACCTTATGTGTGAAATTTTATTCTTGATTATGTGGTTTTCCTATTATAATTAGTGTTGCTCACACTATTCCTCTTAGTTTTAGTCAATGGCTGGAACCTGAAGGAACCGTGTTAATGTCGAATGTGACGGGAAATGCAATGATTGTCCCCCTGAGCAACCAAACGTTATGGGATCTAGAATTCAAAATCTTGTAGCCATGATCACACAACGTTCTCAAGCTATGAATCATGCTGGACTTCCAAACGAGAAAAGGAAGGAGAAACATTCTGTTGAATCCTTCATGAGACAGCGTCCACCTTCATTCAGCGGGTCTACTGATCCATTAGTTGCTGAACAATGGATCAGTACTACTGAAAAGATATTTTCAGTTCTTCAATTTTCTGAACATGATAAAGTCATCTTAGGAGTGTATCATTTGGAAGGTGATGCTGATCAATGGTGGAATCTTATCAAGAATACGAGTCCAAGAGATAAAATTGAGACCATGGAATGGGACGAGATCAAGAACTTGTTTTTCAATAAGTACTTCCATCGTATTCTCCGAAAAAAGATGGAGAAGGACTTTCGTGAACTAATGCAAAAGGATGAGGAATCTATTGGTACCTATGAAGCAAATTTTACAAGACTTGCATGGAACGCTTCTGGGATTATTATCCAACCTGAGAGTAAGATCGATCGATTCTTTAGTGGCTTAAAACCTAGTCTTCGAAGGGCGTTAGCCATAAGGGACTTGAATAGCTATGAGGAAATCGTTCGATGTGCTCTCAATGTTGAGATGGAGATTGGAGTAACCCATCATTCATATGGGTTTGATAAGAAGAGGAAAATGGAATTCAAAGGAAAATCTAAAGATCACAATGAAAAGAAGATGAGCTTTTCCTTATGCTCAAAGTGTGGAAAGAATCATAGAGGGAGTTGTCTTAAAGGGACAAGTAAATGATTCAAATGTGTAAAGGAAGGTCATCGGGAATTTGAATTCTGCAATGATGGGAAGCAGATGTCTAATTATGCATACAAAGGAAGGGATACATAGAATGAACCTACTACACTTCAATGTTTTAAGTGCAAGGAGATGGGGAATTGTGCCCATCAATGCCCAAATCCAAGGTTTGATGATGATGGTCTACATCAACAAACTCTTAAGGCTAAAGACAAAGGAAAGTCACATGAAATTTCTATCATTGATGTGGAGTACGATAACGAAGTGGTGAAAGGTAAACTTACCATCCACTCTAAAGTAGAAAATGTTTTATTTGATTCTGGATCCACCCACTATTTTATTTCTGAAGAATCTTATAAGGGTATCACCATATTACCTCAACAATTAGATGTTGAGTTAGTTGTGACAACCCCTAATGGCACAACAGTCGCATCAAAAGGTTATAATTCTTCTCCGATTGAAGTTTGTGGGAAAGTTCTTCCTGCAAATCCTGTGATCCTTCCTATAGTGGAATTTGATGTGATTCTTGGCCTGGATTGGCTTTCTTTATTTGGAGCTCATATCAATTTCCAAAGAAGGGAAGTCACATTTCATAATCCAGATCAATCTATGATCGTCTATCGATGCATGTATAAACATAACCTTCCAGTAGAAATTTCTTCCATCTTATGGGCCTTGATTCCACTAAATGTAGGTTATTTATCTCAAATGGTTGGTGAGAAACTCACGATTAAGATTACTCCCATTGTACGGGAGTTTGACGATGTCTTTCCGAAGTAATTACCAGGTCTTCCACCAAATCATGAAGTTGAGTTTTCAATAGAACTCGTACCGGGTGCTTTACCTATTTCAAGGACACCTTATAGAATGGCCCCAATTGAGTTACAGGAATTGAAGAAGCAACTCCAAGAGAATCTTGATAAGGGATTCATACGCCCTAGTGCGTCACCATGGGGAGCACTTGTTCTGATTGTTAGGAAGAATGATGGATCAATGAGACTATGCATTGATTATCGAGAACTTAACAAGATCACTATCAAGAACAACTATCATCTCCCGCGCATTGATGACTTTTTTGACCAACTACGCAGAGCTCAATACTTTTCCAAGATTGATCATCGTTCAGGGTATCATCAATTAAGGGTCAAAAGGGAGGATATACCAAAGACGGCTTTCTGTACAAGGTATGGACACTATGAATTTATATTGATGCCATTTGGTCTTACTAATTCCCCTGTTATCTTCAAGGATCTGATGAATAGAGTCTTTAGAGACTTTCTTGATCAGTTTCTGGTAGTCTTTATAGATGAAATTATTGCATATTCAAAGTGCAAGGAAGAACATAAAGATCACTTGAGAATTATATTTAAGGCCCTGAGAAAGGAAAAGGTTTATGCCAAATTTACCAAGTGTGAATTTTGGCTTCAAAAAGATTCATTTTTGGTTCACATAATCTCAAAAGAGGGGATATCTGTGGATCCTGCAAAAATAGAGGTTATCAAAAGATGGTCGAGACCAACAACAGTAACTGAGATCAGAAGTTTTCTTGGTTTGGATGGATATTACTGACATTTTGTGAATGATTTTTCATGATTATCTAATCCATTGACCAGGTTGACTCGAAAAGGAGTTAAGTTCGTGTGGACAGAGGAATGTGAAGAGAATTTCAAGGAGTTCAAAAGAAGATTATCCATTGCACCTGTACTCACACTTCCTTGTAGTGGAGAAAGGTTTGTGATCTACTGTAATACATCCAAGAAGGGATTGGGGTGTGTACTTATGTAAAATGATATGGTGATAGCTTATGCCACACGGAAATTTAAAATACATGAGAAAAATTACCCAACTCATGATTTGGATTTAGCTACAGTAATATTTTCATTAATGATTTGGATGCAATATATTTATGGAGAAAGGTGTGATATTTATACTGATCATAAAAGTTTAAAGTATATTTTCACCAAAAATTTGCTGAATATGTGCCAAAGAAGATGGTTGGAGCTGATTAAGGATTACGACTGCTCAATTCATTACCACCCTGGGAAAGCAAACAAGGTGGCAGATGCATTAAGTTGACAAGACCATGCCAGTTTATCCATGATGAGGATCACAAAATATCCAATATTTATGGATTTACAATGGATGGATATTGGAATTATAATGAAAGGAGAAAAATCGTATCTTTCTCAAATGAATGTTAAACCATATATACATGTGAAGATTAAAGAGGCACAAAAAGAAGATGTAGAGTTACAAAAGAAGGTGAGAAATGTTTTGAATTAAACCTTGATTGTGATGGGATAATAAAGTTCAGGAATCAGGTTTCTATTCCTCCCATCCTTGAATTAAAGAAGGAGCTGCTGGATGAGGCTCATAGTTCTTCATTCTCTATTCATCCTGGAAGCACGAAGATGTATAGGGACCTGAAATAGTACTTCTGTTGGGATTGCATGAAAAGAGATGTTGCTGAATATGTCTCTCGATGCTTGGTTTGTCAGCAAGTTAAAGTTAAGAGACAAAAGTCTAAGGGGATGATACAACTATTACCCATACCTGAATGGAAATGGGAAAACATCACTATGGACTTTGTCACACGACTTCCTAAAACTTCCAAAGGCAATAATGCTATCTGGGTCATAGTTGATCTTCTTACAAAGTCTTCACACTTTATTGCTATTAGAGAGGATTTCTCTCTGGATCAGCTTGCCAAGATATATGTAAAGGAAGTGGTATGATTGCATGGAGTACTACTTTCTATTATATCTGATCGGGAACCGAGGTTTACATCAATGTTATGGCGAATTCTTCAGCATACTCTGGATACAGAGTTGAGTTTCAGCACTGCTTATCATCCTTAGACAGACGGTCAGTCTGAGAGGACAATTCAAACTCTAGAAGATATGTTGAGAGCTTTCTCTAAAGATTTCAAAGGTGGTTGGGATCAACACCTACCTTTGGTGGAATTTTGTTATAATAATAGCTTTCACTCCAGCATTTAGATGGCTCATTGTAAAGCTCTCTAAGGAAAGAAATGCAGGACTCCAACTTTCAGGGATGAAGTTGGGGAAAGAAAGCTATTAGGACCTAATCTTGTTGATGAGATGGTAGAAAAGGTCCGATCTATTCAACAACACATAAGAGAATATCAGAGTCGACAAAAAAGTTATGCCGACAACCAAAGAAAAGACTTAGAGTTTGAAGTGGGTGATACCGTGTTCTTACGGATATATCGTTGGAAGAGAGTAATGAGATTTAGAAAGAAGGGAAAGCTGAGCCCTAGGTATATTGGTCCTTTCGAAATACTGGATCCTATTGGGAAGGTAGCTTATCGATTGGCACTTCCACCAAATTTCTCTCAAGTTCACGATGTGTTCCATGTATCTCTCCTGAGAAAGTACATACCTGATCCTTCATATGTACTTAGCTCAGAACATGTACCGTGGGAACAATATCTTTCATATGAAGAACAACTGATAGAGATTCTTGATCGTAGTGAAAAAGTCTTATGGAACAAGACCACTCACTTGGTGAAAGTTTTATGGCGGAACCACCAATTAGAAGAAGCTACATGGGAGCTTGAGGATATGATGAGGGAGAGGTATCCTCATCTGTTTTTTACAAGTGACAAATTTGGAGGGCGAAATTCATTTTAAGGGGGGTAGAATGTAACACCCGAGACTTTTATAAGTAATAATTTTTTATTATTTTATATAAATCGTCAAAGGAATCTTTCACTACACACAACACTATCTTGGCTTGGTTTACACGCAATCACGACCTTCCTTGATAGCTTGCGTCGTACGCAATACTGAGTTTCACTAAACAACGATATGCTATTAAAATATTATTAAAACTAGCCGTTATGAATAGTAATAACCCCTTTTTGAAATTTTGTAAAGTTTATTTTTCAAAATGGACTTCGTTTTTGGATTCGGAATATCGAAATTTGCCTAGGGTAAAATTTTGGTATTTTTCTGGAAACATTCAATTTTTGATGAATAGTGAAAACACTAGGTTACTATTTAAAAACCGACTTTTTATTTAAATAATTATTTATTTATTTAAATTTATTTAAGGTCAAAATTGAAACATAACACCTATATAATTTCAATTTAATTCATTGAAGTAATTTTATGATAATTTTAGATATATAAAAATTTTATTGAACTTTTCACCGTCTTTTACCCACCTCCAAGGAGAATTTGCAAATTTACATAAAACATAATTTTACCACTTCAGTGAGTGGAATTTCAAAAATCCGAGAGAAATGGTTGATGACAGTAAGTAAAATGTGGTTCAATGTGATGAAAATAATTTTTTTTGAATAGTAACTTTTTACTTTTATTTACCATGGTTAAAAGTAAATAGGGTAATTAAGGGTAAAAATGATATTATTCTTACCCTAACACATGTCCTAATTATATTGGATAAGTGTAATTCGACAAAAAATAACCTTAGGAATAAAATATGACCATTTCGGCCCACTTGGATTAGATTAGGACATTTATTATTAATTTATTTAAAGAAGGGTTAAAATAGTTAAAATCAAAGTTTAATAATTAAATAATTTTTAATATAGGGTTATACATAAGGTAAATTCGACTATAAATATTAATTATAAATATAAAACTATTTCCTACATAATGGTATTTTATTTGTAATTTTTAGACATTAAATAATTCAATTTATGTATGACCCAATGATGATGAAGTAATTATCTTATTAATGAAATATTGACATAATTGATGTTATAAATACCCAAATAAATGTAATTTGAGACTTTTTTTGAATGACAATAATTTTCTACGTTAATATGACATGTTAGTATTTATTTAATTAACTTTTTTCTAACTAATAATTCTGTTATGATTTTCAAAAAAATCAATTACTAAATAGTGTTAAAATTGAAATAAAATAGTTTTTAAAACAAATATTATATTATTAATTGTTATTTTATTCCTTAACATCTATGGTTTGGCCAAATGACTTAGATAAGGTTATATATATTAATAACAAAAAAATTGGGGTTTGTTTGGTTTGTTATAGTATGTTTATTAACCTTATAGTGTAAGAACAGAAAAAGACACTCTAAAAGTAAAATTATTTAACTTAAAGTTAAATCTAAATGATAAGGTTAAATGAGGAACCTAAACTTGTCTAAATTATATTGGATGAGAGTATTTCGACCCATCCTCACCTTAGATTCGAAATAAATAAATTTTTATCTATTTAAAACTGAATATGGCTTTATAATAAAATAATATTTTTAGTTTTTCCAAAGGTGCCCCTCTCATTCCTTATAAAAGGGCACCTACTCCCTCTCTTCCACACACCACTTTGAGCCTTCAAGCTCGTCCAAACCCTTCCAATTGTTCCTATCCACTTCCCTAGAGTCATCCTAGAGGTCCTGTTATTCTTCAAAGACCTATTGTAGTGCCCTAAAAGGAGGTCTCAATGAAGCACTTCGAAGAAGAGGTAATGTCCGTTACCGATTCTTTCAACTTTATTTCTTCTTCCACTTCTTATTCTTTAGTTGTTTCATTATGAATTAATAACATCAATACCAATAATATACTGATATGTTATTATAATTATGAAAGGACCATATTTCACCATATATCCATCCTACGGAAAACGAAATCACCGCGCGTGCGTACGTATGGAATATCGTCTCCACGTCGTGGTGTAATCTATTTTCCACCACCACCTTACATGGATGGTTATAATGGTGTAAAGAATGAATATATATGATTATTTTAAAGTGATATTGATTCTGAAATAGTATACATACACTCCAATACAATTCCACGATCATTGGAACGATATCATCGCTCGTGCGTACGTACGGAATACCATCTCCACGATGTGATGCGACTCGTTCTACATGATTTTCATTGAATAATGATTAAATAAATGAATTGAGTGAATAAATATTATATATATTACACTAATAATATTCTGTAAATGAGGTATCTATAACCTAAAAAGAAGAATATAAATTTAATCAAAAAAACACGCATAAGAACAAAAAGTAATAAACACCCGAATAACAAGTAGCAATGGAATATTACTAATAATAAGCTAAGAATATGACCATATATGATATCATAACAATGATTTTGATTTTTTAATAAGTCAATGACATTATTTAAATCATTATATAGGAGGTTCGGACACTAATGAAGTAAATCGAACCTAAGGTAAGGGAAATATCACAATCTCATTTTTATCCGAGATTGTTTATACTTTGGAATTTACTAGGGTGTATTTTGTCATCCCCATCCATGTTTCCTCAATATGTAATATTATTTCCATCCAACTAAAATTGTTTAAATCCAATTTTACCCTTCGGTGAGTTTTTAGTAAAAGATATGAAATGAATCATTTGTCTTTTTTCATACGAGGTACTTTTTGACATTTCTGACAAAAGTATGAGAAGAATGTTTTTTTACTTATTCGGCATGAATGGATTTTTAAAACATTATTTACAAGAAGTTTCCTTTAAAAGTTTTCAAGTTTATTTTTTATCAACTTCTTTTAGTTTAAAATTGTATGACATGTTAAGAAAGGAAAAATGTTTTTGGAAGTAGAAATGATATTTTTCTCAAGAATGGAGTTCAATTGTTTTATCAAAATTATTTTCCATCTATGATAATATAGGGTTATGTTTCTATCCCTATTATTAAATTGATTTGATTATGTTGTGATGGAAATATTTTTATGAATTCCTTTATCTTTTATGAATTTTTTTATGATGTCACGATGTTTAAGATTCCCATTTTTTAACATGGGTTATGCTATGATGTATGGTTTATGATTTTGTGGAAAACATAAGAATGGTACCATTACGAGATGGGTGGGAAATATATCTTCCTCCAATGAATTGTGTAAAGATTTTATATATCATGAGATATACATGTCTGGAATGGAAGGCTAAACCAGTTCAGTGAAACTAACTCAAACGAGGAATGAACTCGGTTCAGAAATAGACTTTGTCCACTAAGATAGTGTTGAAAATGAGTCTTCACTAATAAGAAATGATTCTCTATGATTATGTGTATATTCCACAATGCTTCGTGTTTTATGTTATTATTATTGTTATTATATTTCACTACCATGATTTATCCCATGTTATTAAATTATGATCTCTTTTGCAGGGTAAAAGATCCAAAATGTTATGTTCTTATGAATATGATGTGATTGATATTTCTTTTGTTTACCCTTACTGAGCATTTGAGATCACCCTTTTGTATGTTTTCTTTCCCCAGGTCAGGAAGAAGGTTATTAAGTAAGATATGTCAAAAGGGACTATAGATATGATAAAATAAATGGGAGATAGTGTAGTCGCTTTATAAACTAGTTGTTTATGTTTCCCAGTTTCTAAAGACACTATACCTATACAGGGCTTTCATGGTTTTGTTATATGTTGTAATAAGTATACATCCTTTTTGATGTAATAACCATGTATGTAAAGTAATGGTCGCTATAATCAGTGTTTTATTGGGTAATATTTCTTTTTTTAATGTTCATGTACCATGATTATGTAATAATACTCACTTGATCATCTTATTCTCAGTTACGATATCCATTTTTTATCTCTTATATTTACCCTTACTAAGATTCTTAGATCACCCTTTTTTATGTTTTCATTAACAATGTAATGGATAAGATTATTATGTATGATATGTTTATAAGGATATCATGTGTGGATAATTTTATTATAAGTTCTGAATAATTATTCAAAAATAATATGATCATGTAACAAATCTCCATAGACACCAAACCTATATGTTATATTTTGTGATCCAAGGTTTGATGTAATAAATATTCATATAAATTGAAGTAATATCTATGAATGATATTATTGAGATACCTTATTTTTTATTACAGTGTATTTCAGAAATTTCAAGGGATTAGGTTATGAATAATATGTGGAAAGAACCTAAAACAACCTATAAGGAATCAAAAGTAAAGTACAATGAACATATAATGTAATTTGATAAAATGAATGTGTCAGAATTTAGGATATATTAGGATGTATTTTACCTATCATATGATTGATTAATTTAATTATTATTGAATGATACTCACATTAATCATTTTTAGTCAATGTTTTGAACTAGGAGGAGTCCAGTTAACAATGAGTGTGATGGAGAGTGAAAAGACTATCCAAATGAAAAAGTAATAGAATAGGGAGGTGGAGTGGAAAATATAATGGATATTATTACCAATCTCTATTAATATATGAATAGATATAAAAATCATATTGAAATCCCAAATACACTAGGTATGAAATAACACCCTATTGATTCATTCATATGAAAAAATACACCTTCCATTAACAGTTCTTCCAATCCATTAATCACAAAATAGTGTATCCACAAAATATAAATTATATTTTTCATTATATAGTGATTATATCATGAAATTATATTCAGATATAATACCCTATGATATTAAAAGAAAACTATTTTTTAAAACCCACATGACACGTAACACTGACCGTTAATATCGATGAAATATTATTTTTTAAAAACAAAAATTATAACTTAGTTATTGAATTTAAGATTATAAATATAAGTAATAAAATTTTATGAAATATATATATATATATATATATATATATAATGTACATAATCAATTAAAATGGATAGATAAATTCTTGTGTAATATAACTCAATTTTAGTTATGTCATTTTATCCATCGATAATATGTTTTCATCAAAAATGTTTTTAATGGACTTTAAGAGAGAATTATATAATTTTTATATTTCATTTTTAGAAAATATATTTTATAAAAATAATATTATTTGTCAAATAATCATATCAAAAATATATTAGGGTGATATTTTGGGATTTTCCAAAGAAAATTAATTTTTTTGTGAATAATGAAAATATAGAATTTTTATAGAGTTATCATTTCCATTCAATTATTTTCAAATTATCATTTACTTTTGAAATAATTTTAAAATTTAATAAATATATTTTTATTATAAATAATACAATTAATTTCATTATAATATCCATTATTCGTACTTTTTATATAAAAATTTTTTTATACTCAAAATGCATTTTTAATAAAAAACTAATTTTCATCAAATTTTTCATCTTTATTATAAAAGTTATTTATACCATTTATACTACATTAATTTGATAAAATGGATTCTATATTTATAATTTGGTGGTTAAAATTTTGTTATTAGTTCCATTTTTTTGTCAATACATATGGTAATTGTGGTGAGCATTTTTCAACTTATTATGGTTGAATTGGGAAATTATGGTTAAAAATAGTGTGACAAGGCTTTGAAAATAAATCTAATAACTAACATCATTATATTTTAGTAGTTTATTTCATCTATCCTTAAAAAATATTATATTATATGAAATCATGGTTACATTTTTATTTGATAATGTCTTTAATATTATTTTTAGTAAACAAGAAATACAAAATGAAACCCTCTTTGTTTTAATATCTAATATATTTATTCATGAAGGAAAATATGTTATATATTTTTTCAAAATATACAGTTGAAATATTAGTGAATATTTTATCATGTTAATTTTTTAATTTTAACTGATGAAATAATTTCTTTAAATTCATAAGATATGTCGACATAGTGTATGCTCAAACAGTAGAAAAATAACATAAGTGATTTTAATAACTCATAATGTAATAATTTTTTAGATTATTTATTGTGTTAAACTAATATTTAAGATATATATAACATATTAGTGATTTTTTGAAATTTTATATTCGAATTACATTACTATTTTGATGTCTTTAAAGTCAATCTATGTGAAGATCCCCAAAATTGACATCAATAGTTTCTTACATTAAATAATATTCTCATAAATTATTTAAGCATTACAAAAATCTTATAGTTAGTCAATTTAATGGTATATGGTTTAGAATATGTATTTTTTTCAACTTATGGATCACTTTTCATTTTATTGTAAATTTCTTGAGCCCTAAAGAGACAAAATCCTTGATATCACGGTAATCATCAAAAGGGATAGTGGGGGTGGGGTGAAATGTCGATATAAGGCATAAAAACACATAAAATTGTATAGATTTTATAAATTTTATTTTATGAGAGTATTTAGGATTATATACATCCTATGGTTTCAATATATCAATTTTGTGCCACTTTTACCTGAAAATTACTTTACATTAATATAATACCTTAATTAGATCAAAGGGTTCCCCTCTCATCACGTATAATAATGAAAATACTCTCCTATCTTACTCACAGAATTTATGACACTATATCTTTGAAAATAAAAAGACCAAATATATTCCCAAAATTTCTTTCCCTGACATAGACATCACAGATTATGTAATTAAATGTTTCATTGAAATAAATTAAACAAATTTTTTAATAATAACTTATTAAACCTGTAAAAGGCTCTTAAATAGTTAAATAATTAATATACATTTATTATTTGGGGTAAAAGTACATACATCAAATGTAATGACTTGATGTAAGGTTCTTCATTATATAATTTTATATTCATTAGGTTATACATTTACGTCATTGACTATGTCAAGGAAATATTTTGTGTGAAATGAAATTTGATCATATTATTTAATATTTCCACTTGTTTTTATGGTTTTATAATTGTTTTATTAAATCTATTCACTAATTAGCTCTCACATTAGTGATATGATCATTGTAAGGGAAATTCATCTCAGTATTTTTTATTTAAAAAACGTTTCATATTATGGAACCACATTCTTTGAAAAAGATTATATTATTCATATTGATGTATTATTAATGAATAGAATTTTTATCATGATGTTTAATGTTTATTGAAATTTGTATATTTCATGCTATATTGATTAAAATGATATGATATATTCAAGGATTGGAATTGTGAAAATATATTTATGATGACATATGTTACATATCATGTTTCATGATTATGTATCACTTTTTATATACATAACTATGAATTAATTTTGATATAATAATTCATTTTTTTCCTGGTATTTATCGAGGTATACTATATTATTTATCGAATTTTATTTTTATTCAAATGTTACCAATGTAGTAAGGGATTTATATTACAAACTCCTTTGTTTTAAAGAATGTCTATACTAAATTTTTGTTGATAAATATTTTATAGATAATATCATTTAAACCCCATATATTTTTTTCTATTTTATATTCCTATAATTTTATTGTATTAGTTATATTATTCTATATATGTAACGTAAAATTACCGAGAAAATGTTTTCAAAGGAAATCCAAAATTATTTCTTATTTATCAATGATGAATTTGTTACATGTTCATGCCCTTAATAATTATTTTTTTTTAATGTTTATACTTATGCATTAATTTTTTTTAAAATATACTTTTCACAAACATTGAATTTGTATAGAAATTTTTTGAAATAAATATTTCTAAATTTCTTCCAAATAATTTGTTTTGATCTATTTAATTTTTTTAAAGAATGTTTTCTTTTATCATATGATAAATTAAAATATTTCCCAATTTTTGTGAACACAATGTTATTAAGACTACTTTACCAGTTTCTATTATTATTTAAAATATTTTATTTTCAATATTATAGAAATATTTAGTAAAAAAATTATCAAATGTATATGAAACATTCCATTATTTTAAAATAATGTTTCGTATTATTTTTTTAATTGATTTTAAATATATTTGAAAATTAATAATGATCTCATATTATTAAATAGGGATATGAACTCATGATACAATTAATCTATATTCACTGAATGGTTTACGATGATATTGTGAAGTTATTGTCAGGGATCCTGCAACATCCCAAGTATGTAATGAATAATAGAAATAGTTATCTATGTCTGTTTTTGAATTATATAGTGTTTTAGAGGCTTAAAATGAGAATAAATCCAATCTTAAGCATGGAATACTCTAATATTTTTAAAAGATTGTTTTACCGCCTTTTGATGGCGAACCATTTTATAATCTAAATTTTGACAATTTTATAAGATATATTTGTCAAACTAAACTTATTATTTATTATTGGGACATTGAAATTTACATTGGATAAATTTTTGGTATTTTTCTGACAATGTTCATTTTTTTAATGAATAGTGAAAAATACTACATTTTACATCAAAACTACTTTTTCATCTAATTTAATTATATGGTTAGAATATCTTTTTAATAGGTCTCAAAGTGTAATTTGAATATATTTTTACTATTTAATCCAATGGTGGTCATTAGGATTAATTTAACTTTGGAATTGGGCATAAACTAATGCCAAACCTTTCATATATATTGTTTAAAAAAACCCCGCTATTTGTTTTGATAACGGGAATTATTTTTAATTTAATTATTTCAATTTATGTGTTTGGAATTTTGAAAAATGCATTACATATTTGGAATAAAAGGGTCCAAATTATTTAATCAAGACTCTTTTGTTTTTGTACACTATGAATAGTAACAATGGTAATTATCTTTAATTATGTTGATTAATTATTAATCTGGTAGTTAAGGATAATAAAATAATATCATAATAATAAAAAATGACCCCAAAATGTGTCCTAATACTAATGGTTATCTCATGGACGACCATGGGATGCCTTGTGTCAAACTTGGGGACCCCATGGAATCAATTTTGTGTGGAAGTGACTTTTTATATTTTTATATTTAATAAAAGTTAAATATAACAAAGAATGTATCACCTGATTAAAACATTTTTAATTTTTTCTACATAAATTATCCATTGGACTATAAATATTCATTAGAAAGCTAAAATTGTTTCATACATCATAGTATTTTTTTTTGTAATTTTTAGACATTAAATAAATTAAATTATTTATGACATCATGATGATGCAACGATTACCTCATTAATAAAGGATTTAAATAAAATGAAATGATAATGTTAAAACTATAAATTACACTTTTCAAAGACCTATTGGATGAGTATATTTATAACCTTTATCACCTTATCTTCGAAATACTTCAATGTGGGACCTTTAAAATCTGAAACTCATTTGAAAAGAAAGTAACATTTTGTAACATTCCAAGAGTGCCCCTCCTCTCCTCTTATAATAGGCCCCCACCCCTACCTCCATAAACTAACCTCTCAAGCCTTTGGATCGGCCAAACCCTGATCATTTTGTCTCTCCACCTCCTTCTATTACTCTTAGAAGCCTCACTTTGGGTAGAAGTCTTCCAAAGGAATCCTTTGAGCTCAAATCAAAAAGAGTTACCCGATTTTAGGGTAATGTCTTCTCTTGTGTTCTTATGTTTTATTTTTCTTAACCAACCCTCTAAACTATTTTTTTTCATTTCTTTTGTAACAACACCAGTATCATAAATATACTAGGATGTTCTTATAATAAGTATTAGAGCTACCTTACACACACCTACATCTAATGGTTAAAGAACATACTGTTTCTGTGGATGGCGAATTTCTGCCTCACGAAACGATGATTGTTCAACACTCATATAACACCTTACAAGGTGGCCATTAAGATGTAAATATATTTATATATGAAATATAATATTTTTATGTTTTTCTTAAGCTTCTGTATTTTTCATTTATGGCATACCTTTATGGTTTCCATAATCGGTAAACGCAATATCTTCATTTTAGGATGTACGGACTACCGCCCCCTCAATGTGATTTGATTCGTTAATACCATATGTGGTACGTATAAAGGATAGATTTAATGATATTATATATATATATATATATTATACTATAATTTTAATATACCTTTATATAATAATTATTTCTTTCCATTAAAGTATGAGATATAAATGAAAGTAGCGTTCATGCGTACGTACGGCTTACCGTCTCCATGAACGGTGCATTTCATTTATTATCCCCAAATGTAATGTACTATTATAAGTACATATATATAATGGATATATATTATTTATGTCACATATAATGATGCATATAATTTTGTAATTAAAATATACATATCTCTTATTTAGTATTAATTCCATTAATATGACATAGAAATGAAAGTAGCGTTCATGCGTTCGTACAGCTTACCATCTCCATGAACGGTGCATTTCATTTCTTACCACTAAAAGATTATGTAATATTATAAATGCATGTATATACTGGATATATATGATATATATGGCATCTAAATCCTGATTATAATTCTTGAGATAATGGATATTTCCCTACGTGAACAACTTGTAAATATAAGAAGTTCACTTTTGACTCAAGTACCAAATATCGACAAAATGACCGTTATTAACATAAATGATTAAATAATGTTCATAACATGGTAATAAGTGATGTAAATGCAATAATGAACTTCAAAAAAGTTCTTATGCAAGTAGAAATTAACTCAATTTTATTATTCAGAAGATTAAAGAGCAATCGAGTCACGTCGGACACGAGGTATGGGACTTCAACTCAATCTCCATTCATTGAGGAATATTTTGTTTCATACACAACCTTATGATATAAGGGGTGTAAACCCCTTTGACTTTTACGTTTATCCAAAAGGAATATTTTTCATATGAAGTGTTTTACTAAATGACAAATGGGAATGTTTTGTCGTACGTATGCGGCGACAACGACTTCTCCGATGCTGTGACCATTATTTGAGTTTCAGATTCCTCTATAAGCCACACATTTTTTAAATGAAAAATAAATACCATGTATTACTTTTCTTTTATTTTGGTATTGAAAATGGTTTTCAAAATGTTTTTATTATATCAATGTGTTGTATTGATATCTTGTGATTGAAATTTGGAAATGTTATGTTTCCTTTATGCATGTTTTATGTGATACGATTATGTTATTGTTCTTGCGCATTGTTATGAAGATGGGTGGTTCCGTGATAAACTAGGGGCGGGTGAGCCCGATATAGCTCTCAAATTCATTGGGTAACACGAAGGAGTTAAACATTAAGGTTTCTCCGAAGAGATTTAGGGAATATACTATGATGGGTATTCTAAATGTTACCAAGAGGGTTACTCCCTACGTAAGAATGTTATGAATTCCTCAAGTTACCTTTATGTATTATGATTTCTATGATTTATTCATGATTTTTTGAGGTATGTTAAAATGCTTATGTTTTATGAGTGAAGTATGATTTCATACATGGACTGATGTTTTCATTTCGTATTTTTATATCCCTTACTGAGCTTTTTATGGTCATCCCATATGTTTGAAATGTTTTTCACAGGTCAAGGGAAAGGTACATGATATGATGATAGTGTCAAGGAAGTGTCAAGAAAGAATCCCTATTTTATTTTAAATATGTTTCCGTGATGGGAAAATGAATACTATACTTTATGTAACCACATTGTTTAAATGTGGAATGTAATGCATGTTTTATGATCTAATTATATAAAACTCTAAACCTGAAAAGATTCTCAATGTGTAATCTTGTAATAACTCACGATTAAGTAAGGTTTAAGGCTGGGGCGTTATAGTTGGTATCAGAGGTCGGTTTAGATAACTTTAGGTGTTAGAATTATATTAAATGATTATCCAAATTTTTTTTATGGTCAAATTGAATTGATATATCATTTTAAGATTACCATGTTGCTTCATCTAAGACATATTTGTTCAGAATGTTTTTCAATAGAGGAAACATAGCATCTATTCTAGGAAGGCATACAGAGTATAATGACCTTTCAAATCAGCAGTCATAGATTGTCGGAATCAGAATTGATCAGTTTACTGCGCTGATGGCTCAGTTGAATCAGGTGATAAATGGTGGTTGTTTTCATTGATGATATTTTGGTGTTTTCTAAAAGTAAATGGGAGCATGAAATACATTTAAGGGTTAACTTGCAAACCTTAAAAGAAAATAAACTGTATGGAAAATTTAGCAAGTGTGAGTTTTGGTTACAACAAATTTCTTTCCTTGGTCACATTGTTTCAAAAGATGGCATAACTGTTGATCCTGCTAAAGAAATGGTTGTTGAAGAATGGCGAAGACCCACAAATGTAACTGAGATTCGTAGTTTCCATGGTTTGGCCGGATATTACGGAAGGTTTTTTAGAAAATTTTCACGGTTATCTAGTTCAATGACTAAGCTAACTCGGAAGGGTGTTAAGTTTATCTGGATAAAAGATTGTGATGATTATTTTCTGGAATTGAATAGACGATTGGTGAATACTCCAGTTTTAGCACTACCTTCCATGAATGGTTAGTTTGTTATCTACATTGATGCTTCATTTAAAGGACTTGGTTGTGTCCTAATGCAGAATGATTAGGTAATTGCATGTGCTTCACGTCAATTGAAAACTCATGAGGTAAATTACCTTACACAAGATTTGGAATTAGCTGCTATTGTTTTCGCGTTAAAAATTTTGAGGCATCATTTGTATGGAGTAAAGTGTGAAATATATACCGATCACAAAAGTTTAAAGTATATATTCACTCAAAAATAATTGAACATGATACAGAAGAGATGGCTAGAATTAATCAAGGATTATGATTGTAAAATTCATTACCATCTGGGAAAATCAAATAAAATGGCTGATGCTTTGAGTCAATAATGTAATGCTTCATTAACAATGTTGTATTTGGAACGTGATCCTTTGGTTAAGGATTTGATGAAATCTGGCATAACAGTTGTTGGTGCAGGATGTCCTTCTGTTTTGTTTCAGGTATCAGTGAAATCTTTTCTATCAGACAGAATCAAGAAAGCACAAAAGCAAGATAACGAGTTCCATAAAAAGGTAAAGCTAGTTTAAAAGGGTATGTTTCCTGAATTCGACATTGATAATGATTGTGTTTTGAGATTTGGGAAGAGATTGTGTGTCCCTTGTGATTCACAGTTGACGAGAGAGTTGTTATGTGATGCTCATAGTTCTCCGTTTTCAGTTCATCCAGGAAGTACTAAGATGTATATAGATCTTCAAGAGTATTACTGGTGGGATGGAATGAAAAGGGATATTGTTGATTTTACTATGAACTGTTTCAATTATAAATAAGTAAAAGAAGAGCGACACTTACCGAAAGGGATTCGTCAGCCTTTACCAGTGCCAGAGTGGAAATGGGAAAATGTATCTATGGACATCGTTGTGGGATTGCCGAAGACACCTCGAGGTAATTATGCAATCTGGGTTATTGTTGATCTCTTGACTAAATCTTCTCATTTCCTTTCTATACGAGATACTTTTTCCCTAGATCAACTTTCCCATTTGAATCTTAAAGAGATAGTCAGGTTGCATGGATTTCCTCTCTCAATTGTATATGATCTTGATCCCAGGTTTACTTCTAACTTTTGGAAAGGCCTTCAGAAGTCGTTGGGTACTGAATTCAATTATAGTACGGCTTTTCATACTCAATAAGATGGGCAGTCATAATGAACAATCTAAACTTTGGAGGATATGCTATTTGATTTTTTGATGGATTGTCAGGGAAGTTGGGACCAACATATTTCTTTGGTTGAGTTTTCTTATAATAACAGTTTTCATTCCAGTATACAGATGGTGCCATTTGAGGCGTTATATGTGAAGCGGTGTCGAACTCCAGCTTTCTGGGATGAAGTGGGTGAAAGGAAGCTGATGGGACCAGAATTGGTAGAAGAGATGGCAGAAAAAGTTCAGTTGATTCAGAAACACATGAGAACAGCTCAGAGCAGGAAGAAGAGTTATGCAGATAACCTGAGGAAGGATCTCTCTTTTGAGCTAGGAGATCATGTTTTTCTCAAAGTATCGCCCTGGAAAAGTGTGATGCGATTTGGTAAGAAAGGAAATTTGAGTCCAAGGTTCATTGGACCATATGAAATTTTGGAGAGAGTTGGATCAGTTGCATATCGAGTGGCATTACCTCCAAGTTTATCTCATGTACATAATGTTTTTCATGTTTCAATGTTGAGAAATTATATGCTAGATCCATCTCATGTTTTGAGTCCATAGGTAGTTCAGTTGGAAGATAATCTATCTTATGAGGAACAACTGGTTCAGATTCTTGATCATAGAGAGAAAGTGTTACAGAATATGGCGATTCATTAGGTAAAGGTTTTTTGGAAAAATCACATGATTGAATAGGCAACATGGGAATCTAAAAATTCAATGAGGGCTAAATACCCCCACTTATTCGATAAGTAAATAAATTACGGGGACGAAATTTTATAAAGGGGGGAAGGATGTAACATCCCAAGTAAGTAATAAATAATATATTTAGTTATCTATCTCTATTTATGAATTAGATAGTGTTTTAGAGGCTTAAAATGAGAATAAATCCAATCTTAAGCATGAAATACTCTAATATTTTTAAAAGATTGTTTTACCACCTTTTGATGGAGAACCATTTTTGAATCTATCTTTTGACAATTTTATAAGATATATTTTTCAAAATAAACATATTCTTTATGATTGGGAGATTGAAATTTACATTGGATAAATTTTTGGTATTTTTCTAATAGTGTTCATTTTTTAATGAATAGTGAAAATACTGCATTTTACATCAAAACTGATTTTTCATCTAATTTAATTATATGGTTAGATTAACTTTTTAATTGGTCTTAATGTTTAATTTGAATATATTATTAAAATTTAATTCAATGGTGGTCATTAGGATGAATTTCACTTTGGAATTGGGCATAAACTAATGCCAATCTTTTCAAAGATATTGTTTCAAAAAAACCCGCTATTTGTTTTGACAATGGGAATTATTTTTAAATTAATTATTGAAATTTATATGTTTGGAATTTGGTAAAATGGTTTACATATATGGAATAATAAGGTCCAAATTATGTAGTCAAGACTCGTTTGTTTTTTAACATTATGAATAGTAATGATGGTAATTATCTTTAATTATCTTGATTAATTAGTAATCAGGTAGTTAAGGATAATAAAATAATATCATAATAATACAAAATTACCCCCACATGTGTCCTTATACTACTGTTTGTCTCATGGACGACCATGGGATTCCTTGTGTGAAACTTGAGGACCCCATGGAATCACTTTTGTGTGAAAGTGACTTTTTGTCTTTTTCTTTTTAAAGAAAGTTAAATATAACAAAGAATGTATTACCTGAGTAAAACATTTTTAATATTGTCTACATAAATGATTTATTGGACTACAAATTGTCATTGGAAAGATAAAGATATTTCCTAAATCATAGTATTTGTTTTGTAATTTTAAGATATTAAATAAATTAAATTATTTTTGACATCATGATGATGCAGCGATCACCTCATTAATAAAGGATTTTAATAAAATGAAATGATAATGTTAAAACTATATCTAACACTTGAAAAAGACCTATTGTATGAGTATAGTTCGAACCCTTATCACATTATCCTCGAAATACATCAATATGGGATCTTTAAATTCCGATACTCATTTGAAAATAAAGTAACATTTTGTAACTTTCCAAGAGTGCCCCTCCTCTCCTCTTATAAAAGGCCCCCACCCCAACCTCTTTACCCACAACTCTCAAGACTTTGGCTCGGACAACCCCTGATAATTTTGTCTCTCCACATCCCTCTATTACTCTTAGAAGCCTCACTTTGGGCAGATGTATTCCAAAGGATGCATTTGATCTCAAATCTAAAAGAGTTACCCGATTTTAAGGTAATGTCTTCTCTTGTGTTCTTATGTTTTATTTTGTGTCCCCAACCCTTTAAACTCTTTTTTTAATTTCTTTTGTAACAACTCCAGTATAATCAATATACTAGGATGTTTTTATAATAATTATTCGAGCTACACTTACACACACCTACATCTAATGGTTAAAGAACATACTGTTTCTGTGGATGGCGAATTTCTGCCTCACGAAACGATGATTGTTCAACACTCATATAACAACTTCAAAGGTGGCCATTAAGATGTCACTATATTTATATATGATATAAAATATGTTTATGTTTTTCTTAAGCTTTTGTATTTATTTATTTATGGAATACCTTTATGGTTTCCATTATGGCTAAACGCGATATCTTCATTTTAGGAAGTGCGGACTACCGCCCCCTCATAGTGATTTGATTCATTAATACCATATGTGGTACGTATAAAGTATAGATTTAATGATATTATATATGATATTATACTGGAATTAGAATATAACTTTATATAATTATTATTTCTTTCCATTAAAGTATGATATTGAAATGAAAGTAGCGTTCATGTGTACGTACGACTTACCGTCTCCATGAACGGTGCATTTCATTTTTTATCCCAAAATGTAATGTAATATTATAAGTACATATATATAATGGATATATATGATGTATGTTACATCTAAATGATGAATATAATTCTGGAATGAAAATATACATATCTCTCATTTAGTTTTAATTCCATTAATATGACATAGAAATTAAAGTAGCGTTCATGCGTACATACGGCTTACCATCTCCATGAACGGTGTATTTCATTTCTTACCTCTAAATGATTATGTAATACTATAAATGCATGTATATAATTGATATATATGATATATATGGAATCTAAATAATGAATATCATTCTTGAGATAATGGATATTTTCCTCCGTGAACAACTTGTAAATATAATAAGTTCACTTTTGACTCAAGTACCAAATATCGACAGAACGACCATTATTATCTTAAATGATTACATAATGTTCATAAAATGGTAATAAGTGATATAAAAGGAAGAATGAACATGAAAAAGGTTCTTAAGCAAGTAGAAATTAACTCAAGTTTATTATTCCGGAGATTAAAGAGCAATCGAGTCACGTCGGACACGTGGTATGGGACTTCGTCTCAATCTCTTTTCATTGAGGCATATTTTTTTTATACACAACCTTCTTTTATACGGTGTATAATCTCCTTTGGATTTTATGTTTATCCCAAAGGAATCTTTTTTATACGAAGACTTTTACTAAATGATAAAAGGAAATATTTTGTCGTATAGTATATAATTATTATTTATTTCATTTCACATGTTTTATGATCTTGGTTTTAATGGTTATGGATTTTCAAATGTTATTATCATGAACTTTGATTATATAAATATACCCTTATGCTCATCTTAGGCCAATTGATGATGTTCAACTATTATTCTTTATATTTACCCTGATTTAGAGTTCAACCTCACTTTTATTACGTGTTCTATTATCCAATGTAATCTAGAATTATATTAAATGAATTATTACTACTTGTGAAGGATTTTATTGGAGATTTGGAAGACTTATTAAGAAATAAGAAAATATGGGTATAGTAGGATAAAATATCACCTGAGGACTAGAGTATTATTATGTATTAGTTTTTATTAATTCTTTAAAACTCCAAAACTAAAATGTACGTGGGTATGTAAGTTATGACATATTTATGGATGATATTATACGTTTTATATTAGTTAATTTTTTTCATTTTGTTGTATTAAATCCACTAATGCATAGATTATTTTTTTTGCAATAGATATTGGGGTGTTGATTCAAGGATTTTATAATTGATATTAGAGTAGTGTTTAGATAACTTTTTAGATTAAGGTGTTTTATTTTGATTTTAACTTATGTTTTATAGATAATATCACATGTTTATATGTTTACGGTTTATGATATATTCTATGGCCTAAACACACATATTTTCATTTAAAGGAAGTGATTTGAAGGCAATTAATAATAATATATGAGGTATTTTATTGGTTTGCAGTATATGTAACCTTTTGGTTTCATCTAAAAGATCATTTCATAAGAATATTACTTCATTTTTGGAGATATAAGATGAAAGATGGGAGGAAAAAATTGATGTTAAATAATTATTTAATACTATGGTAATCGAGTTTAATTTAGATAAAGTGTTATCTATTTATGGAATGATATATGATGAAATTTTTTTGTTAATGTTTAATTTCATAGAATAATATAATATTTCATTATATATTGGTCTATTCATTTTGGGTATTATCAGATTTAATTATAACCATTTTAGTTTTATTTAATTTCTAAAGATAAGATGAATGAATTTGTATCCTTTTGTGGATGATGTAATATGTTAGAAGTTGATTTCAGTTCTTTGTGAATGAAAAATTCATCTTGATTTTTTATTTATTACAATAAGAGATATGATGGTCGTGTAATTGATCAAATCATATTCAACAGATGAAATTGTTATTATTTAATGGAATAATTTCATGTATGTGTATTTTGTTATTTTCTCAGTGTAGAACGTAAATTAATTCCATAACAATATGAAAAGGATATTTAAATAAAAAATTTATACTATTACTATTATTTATAATTATTTTAAGATATTTTTCAAACCACATTGATATATGGTTTTGTGGTCATTTTCTTTCTCTGGATCATTGAATTTATTTTGTTAAATAATATTTTTTCACTCCCCATTATTATTTAAGGTTTAGTTTTCTCCTAAATGTCCCTAATTTTACTTTACATTAACATTATTCCCATTATAAACCCATTAATGTGATTTGTTGGATAACCTTTTTAGTTTCCTTTCCCTCTTCTCCAATGGAAGTTATATTAATCAATTTTTTGATATGTGATTTCAATTAATGTATTTTGAAATGTGAAACCATTTATTTCCAATTTCTAGATAAAATTGTGATGAAATCATTAATTAATGAATGTTGGGATTTAATACCCAATGATAATAAAATAACATTATGTTTGTTAAAGTACATAAGACACAACATAAAACTTTAACGATTTGAAAGTATTATTATTCAAAAATGTCTGTTATTACGTAGCCATTGAATTGGTGGGTATAAGTAATTGAAATATAATAATGATATATATATATATATATTAATATTGTACACAACAAAAACCTATTGAAATTTTTTAGTAAATAATAACTCTATTTTTGGTGAAGTAATTTTATGCTTCAAAATTTCATTTTCATTAAAAATTTATTTTATTTCTTTTTGTTAGAGAATATTATATTTAGTTTCTACCACTTTAAGAAATTTTATTTGATAAAATGATATAATTTCCTTAATATCAAATCGAAATTATATTAGGGTGAAATTTGGGGGGTTTTTATAAAATGATGTAATTTTTTTCTGAATAGTGATAAAATATAGATTTTAGAAAAAACTAGTTTCCATTAAAGTATTTAAAAAGCCACATTTTATTTAAATTTATTTTAAATATAAATATTTCATTTTGATTAAAAAATATGAAATTATTGTAATTATAATTGACATTATGATTTAGGTGGCATAGGCACATTTTTTTTACTTAAAATGATTTTTTCTTGAGAAACTATTTTTAGTTGTTTTTTATAGGTTTTTTTAATATTAATTTCAATTAATTAAATGAAAATGAAATTGAAAGAATTTACTCAAAATTTTGAATTAAGATGTTCAATTTTAGTAATTAGGACACATTTATTTTGGTCATTATAATTTGTAACCATAGAAAATATTTTTCACCTCAATAATGGTAAATCGGATAATTAAGGTTAAAAAAACTGATAATTATTTAGAAATAAATCTAACATTGACATTATTCAATTTTACGAGTTTAATTCAACCATACTCATAAAAATTTCGATGATATAGAAACATACTGCCTTTTTTATTTGACAATGACCTCAATATTTTTTTAGGTAAAGAATAAATAAAAAATATCACTCAGTTTTATTATCTATAAATGTTTATCATAAGGATAAACAGAGGTTATGTACTGTTAAAAATGGAAATTTAAAATATGAATGAATTATTCCATCATATAAATTTATTTTTAATTTTTTGATGATATAGTTTCTTTAAATTATTACACAATGTTGAAATAGATCTTATAACACACCAATACTTTATAATTTGTTTCATTTTAAATAAATTCAATCTCTTTCATTTTTTACAATTCATGAAATACCAGGTTTAAATGAAACACGATAATATTTTAAAATTTTATATAAACATAGCCATTATAACCAAGTATTTATATTAGAGGGTATGCGTATGACAAAATAAATTAAAACATATATATATAGTTTACACACCTTCATTATTTATTTATTTTTCATAAATAAAAAATATATGCATTAAAATGTAAATGAAATGTTTTATGAGAAACTGTATTTCATTCAAAGAAAAAGGGTTCATCACTTCCTATGAAATTTTGATATAATTTATTTTTGAAACATTTGAAAACATTATTTGATATATCTAACCTAATTTTTTAAATAACCATATTAAAAATAATATTGGGTAATGTTTTCTTTATTTTTATGAGAAGTTTAATTTTTCGATGAATTGTGAAAAATACAGATATTTATTGAAAACTGCCCCTTCATTTAAATAATTTACAATGGTAAATAGAAATTTAACTTGATTTTGAAGTAAAATTAGATAAATTATATTAAAATATATCTAATTGAGGTTATTTATATATATATTATCTTTATATTCAAAATAAAAATATTCCATAATCATAAGATTTTTCTTTTTGAAAGACGCTTTTTTCATCACATCTGTGGGTATAATTTCAAATTGGATTTTGGAACTTCTCCTAATAAATTTTGATAAAATGGATTCTATATTTGAAATTAGAATAATATATATTATATAATGTGTTCCAATAATTCTTTTTTACAATTATGAATAGTAAAATATATAAAATATAATTATCGTTGTTACAGTAAAAATAAATTTACCATGGTGTTAAACTAAAAAGATAAGGGTTAAAATGAAATAAAAAATTATAAAAAAATAATTTTATGACCATATTTCAAAATTATTTCCAATAAGTGTAGATAATGATCCATATTTGGGTATACTTTCATATAAAAATGTGGGTGTAGTTGTTTCTTTTCAAAAAAATTATTTTTTTCTTATCCCCACTTATAAAAGGCTTGCCCCTACCCTCCCATATCCACACTCACAAAGACATTTAGTTTTCATAGAACATCCAAAATAACATAACTAATTCACTCCCCTCATTATTAAAGGCATTTTTTTATCATAGATCTTTTCTAATTTGGAAACTGATATAAACCAACGGATGTCATTTGAAGAAGATATAACATTCCTAAACTGGTGTTTTTGTTTAATCTTTTCATACACATCATTAAATCCATATGAAAACATGTTAAAATATTAACACTAGTACCTCTCTTATATTGAGATGTTATTATGTTAATTTAATGACCTATATTCATCACATATTCCCAAAAATTAGAGATAAAATGGTCGATCGTGTGTGTGATGGACTGCCCTAACATGAATTTATTTAAAATGTTTTACATCAACACATTTGATGGATGGATATAATTATCTATTTAGCACTTGTATATGATATTTATGATATTATCATACTTATTTATTTTTAATATAAAACATACCATTTACGTTCCATTCTAATTAAAATAAGATAATATCACTCGTGTGTATAACAGACTACCCCCTCACGAAGCGATGGGATTCATATTTCACATATACTCTACATAGAATTTATTAAGGTTAAATTTGATTATTATATGGGATATATATGATATTATATTCATTTTTTAAAATCAATATATCAGACACTTTATTACTATTTCACTCATTAATGGAATGTTATTGTTTCTTGTTCGTACGTACAACCTACCTTCTCCACAAAGCATGGTGATTCATTTTTAATGTCAATCAATAAAAATGGTTATATATATATAATGAAAAATAAGATAATTAAATAATTAAATATAATTATATATAATATGGATATATATATTTTTCACAATAAATGGATCCTTCATGAAAAAACACAAATGAGAAAACAAGTCAATTAACACTCAAAACATTAAAAAAATTGAAATATTATTAACAAATGGGTGGTATAATATAATAAGAGGATAATATATGATATTATAAATATGAATATGGTTATTATATAAATGAATAAATGGATTAAATCATTATACAATATTTCAAATAATTTTCAACAAAAGTAAAGCATGAGGTAAGGGACTTCATCTCAATTTCCCTCATTGGGACATATTTTATTTTCATGAACCAAAAATAATATGGTATGGTGTATATACTATGAATTTTACATGTAATTTCATGAATCATTCAAAATTATGATATTTTATGTTTTAATATGAATTATTTCATCCAAGGGTAATTTACATTAAATATATCAAGGGGTAAAAATATTCCTAACTCATTTTCTTTTCATTGTTTTTTATTACGTATTCAATTGATGTTGATATTATAAGATAATTTTTGTAATGAATTTTTATTATATTATGTGTCCTTTTCAATTATTCGATGTGAATTTACATTTGATAAAACTAATCTATTCATTGAAAAACTCTCACCTTAATTTTGTGATCATTGTATGGTATTTTTTTCACAATATATATTTTATTGAGACATATTTTTAAATATACACATACTCACATTCATGTTGTGGTTAAACTACCCTTTGATGTATTTAACGTATATACCGACTTATTTATGTTGGTTAATGTTTCCATTGAATTCATACTATATTCATTGTATCGTGTATGTAAATATTTTATAAACCATATACCATTATTACATATGGGTTTTACTTTGAAAGTTAATTGTATAATAAGGGAAATTGAAATATATGTGTTCTTTAATCAATGTAGATATTTTTTATAAGGAATATTATTCAAGAGACAATCCATTTTTTTCACATTAAAACAGTTTCTACATTTAGTTTTAAACCATTATCTGAAATGTCTTAATGGTATATGTATCAAGCTTCACGAAAAAATAAAATCAAATAATTTAATATTTCATTTAATGAGAAATAATTTTTTATTATTATCCTCGAGAATTTAGTAATGATATTATCTTTGGTATCATTTCATTCTCAATTTGTTGATTAAATGGAATGTGTGTTATGTTTTTTAGCTTTTCATATTTATTATTCTTTATATTATTTTGATATCCAAGTATTTAATTAAATGGATTTGTGTTCAATTATTTACTTTTCTATATTGATTAATATTTACCGACTGATTATTTTATTGTTACATAATCCTTATTGATCATTTGAGCTCACCATTATTTTGACTTATTTCCTAAATAAGTAAATAAGTAATCCTTGAATGAGGCTTTGAGGATAAATCTTATTTGGTTTTTTAACATATTTTGTTTTATTTTCTATTAATGATGTAAAATGGTTATGATGCATGTATCTAGTTCTCCAAAACTACTAAAATCATTAGTCCACATGAATTTAACATGTTATATATATTCCAATGCAATAATTTGGGTGCAACCTCTGGGTTATTGGAGGCAGGGTTATTAAACATGGAATTAAAGGATGTTTAGTAGAAAACTTATGAACTATATTAAAGATAACATAAATTAGGGAACATAAACCAATAATAGTCATTTATGATAAGTATAGAAGAATTTCCCAATGTTTTGGTAAGGAACAAATTATGTGGTTTTCCCTAGAGATACATCAATCCATGGTTACTAAAAATTGACATGTTTCTAGAGAAATTGTATCTAGGGTTAATAACATAAAAAATTGAGATGGGGCTTGATCCAATCATCACCTGGTGAACAATAATAATACTTACCACACACCTTGTTTGACACATTTGTGGGATATGACTTGGATAATTAAAATCTTCATTTCAAACCATTAAAATGGATTTTAAAGTAAATATATCCCGAATTAAACAACGTTTATGACAATAAGATTAATAATGCATATATTTTTAATTTATGTTATGTGTTACACTATATTTATAAATTTAAATCAAGGTTTAAAAATCATAATTTAATGAGCTAATCTTATATCTTCCATTATTTAGAAATGACTCTTAGAAGGAAGAAGGGTGTCATTTCTCAAAGACAATGTAGATATTTCCCTACTAAGGAATTCAATACAGTACATATTAGAAATGAAAAAATTATAGTTATATTCTTATATATTAATTAGGTTATGAAAAACAACCTTTCATGAATAGAGTTTTTTTTACATATCATGATTTCCCTATCATGGTTCGCTTCATATGACAGAATCCCACATTATTTGGTTGTAATATTAATCCATTTATAGTCAAACAATGTATTGTGTATTTAAAGAATACATTTTTGTCTTTAGGATGCAATGAGAAGGAAAATTTTTCATTTAGAGTGTATTGTCTCAAAGGTGACATTGATCAATATTTTTCATTATTCAAGAATACATCATGCAGAAGGAAATGGAACTAATGGAATGGAATGATTTTAAGGATATATTCCTCAAAAAAATTTCCCACATAAGAAAAAAACAATATGAAGATAAATATATTATGTTATTGTAAATGTAATAAGAATGTTTTCCAAGCACAATGATACATTTTCATAGTCTATAGGTATTATACTGATTATATATTCCCATAGATTGTATGATTTTACATTTCATCAATGTTATTATGAAAAGTCTTCAAAGGGGGATGGTCTCTCAATATTTTTCATTATATGATAAAATAGTTGGTTATTCCATAATAATATAAAATGAATTATATGTATTGCCCATATTCAAGGTAAATTATGAACATGGAAAAATAAATTTATTAGAGAAGAATATATTAATGAAACAATTTCCTGCTTGTGAAAATTGTAGGAATAATCATCCTAGGAAGCACTGGAAAGGAAAAAAATTTTGTTCTAAGTGTTGAGATAAGAGTAATCTAGATCATGATTTAATGGGTATTTATCAAATTAATAATGTCCAGTGACTCTGTTTTAATGAAATGGGACATTATTCATTTCAAGATCCCATACATCAAGGGAATCTACCACAAAATAGACAAGTGAAGAAGGCAAAGCTTATATAAACACTATAGGCAAGTTGTATGTTTTAAATCTTATGGTCGGAGTTAGATTATCATATATTCAAATTTGTCTATGATTTATTTTTTTATGGATCCTCACCCACTTTTATATCATCCACGTTTTCTAATAAAATTATACATTTAACATTTTATTAAAGAAGTTATTTTTTAGTAAAAACCCTAGGAGAAATCTCACATTAAAGAAGATCTATCAGGAACTACCTATTATGGTAATAAAAAATTATCTATTTTCATAATTTATTATTATATTATAGGTTGAATTAGATAAAATCTTTGATATGGTCTAGATATTGAAATACAATTAAAAATTTTATATCTGGGTGAGGGAAATTGTGATTTGGGATAAGGATATGGAAATCCTTATCATTAGAGTATAGAATTAATTATCTAGGTCATGTTTAGATCCCCCTAGTAGCTATTATAAATGATATTATAGACGAATAAGAGAGAAAAATATTTTATAGAGAATTAATATTAGAATTATGGATGAACCTAATGCATAGAAATGCATTGATGTATTTCCTAATGAATTATATGGACATACGCCAGAGTGTGAAGTCAATTTTTCCATTTATTTAGTCCTTGATGTAAGATCAATATCACAAATATCAGCATTTTTAAATTATTTACTTCACATATGGGTGTCATAAATTTATAGTAAAGAAGGAAGGCATTTTATAGACATATTTCTGATCATGTTGTTGGACATTATGATTTTATAGTAATTTCATTTCTATTGACTAATGAACCCTTTTATTTATGGATATAATGAACATAATATTGAATTAATATCATAATAATTTTATCGTGGTATTCATTTATGATGTCTTAGTATATTCGAAAATTTATGAGGACCATGAGAATAACTACGATTCATTATTGATACTCGTAGTGGAAAAGGCTAATATGCTAAATTTATTAAGTGTGATTTTTGGCTTCCAATTTTTTGTTTTTGTGGTGATATTTTTTATTAGGATAGAATATTTATTGATACCAGAAAGGAAAAGGTAGTCATAAAATGTCCCATAACAATGAACATAAATGAGTTACATAATTTGATTTGTTTAGATAGATACTATTTGTGTTTAATACTAAATTTTTCTTTATTGGTTAGCCCGTTACCCAAGATTACATCTAAAGGGGTTAATATCCTCGGTATAATGGAATGAGAATAATATTTTGATGAATTGATGTATATATTCGTCAATCGTATGATTTTTAACATTACCATGAGGAAACGATGGGTTTGAAATATATAAGGATGAATCAATGAATGTAAATGGTTTTATCCTTATTAAAAATGAAAAAACACATTTCATATGAATCAAGGTTGTTATGAACTCACAAATAAAACTATCCAACCCATGATCTTGAGATGGAAGATATAATATTTTCGTTGATGATATAGAGAAATTATCTATATAGTGAAAGATACGAGATATACAGAGACTATTAAAGTATAATATCTATATTTTCATATAAATACAATAACATGTGGAAAATTAATGGCCTTAACTACAGAAGGATTGTTATTTATTAATACAGTACAACCTAGGGAAAGAAAATAAGTTATCAGATGCATTGAGTAGGTAGATCATAGAGTACTAACCCAAATCTAGATTGAGTAGGATCTTATTTTTGTAGATCTAGAAATGATAGATATGGGAATTATTAAGTAAGGGGATACAACAATAATTTTTCAAAAGATCTTAAAACTATAATTATTATAAAATATTCAGTTTTCTCAATTCGATTATGAGAATTTTTAGAATAAAAATAATGTTTTGAATGATTGGATGTCAAAATTATTACTTTATGATAATGGAATACATAAATTTGAAAAAAAAATATTTTTTCCATACATATCTTAGCTAAAAATGGAATTATTTGGTGAGTATCATTTCTTTAATTTCTCTATACACCTTGGTAGCATAGACATGTATATGGATTTGATGGAATTTGTTTGGTGGGACAAGAATAAGTATTAAATTGATTACTGTGTATCAAGAAGATTGATTTATGAATACATAATATTCAAGATAAATAATACTAGAGTATACGTGCAACCTCTTCCTATTCCTATGAAAAAATGTGATTAATTTTTAATGGAATTTGATACAGGACTACCAAAAAAACATATGATAAATGATTCAATATTGTTTATTATTGATCTTCTAACCAGAATTTAAAATTGATTTATTATATTAGAAGCTTTACCTTTTGTGAAACTAAAAAGTATCTATATTAATGAAGTTATAAAACTTCATGGAACACCTCTTATGATTGTTTCTACTCATGATACTAATTTAACATAAAAATTATAACATGTCTTCAAAATGCTCTTGATACTGGCATTATTTGAGCATTACCTACTAACCTCAAAATGATAGATAGTTTTAGAAGAATCTTAAAAAAGGAATAAATTCTGAGGTAATTCTAAATTTATTTTAATGTTATGGAGTGTTTGTATTTACCATTGGTATAATTTTATTATGTTAATAGTTTATATTAATGCATTCAAATTATTACAAATTAAGAATTATATTGAAATCAATGTAAAACTACAACCTTTTGGGATGAATTTAGTGAATGAAATCTTATAGGACTAGAACTTTTTAAGAGAGAAAATATTTTTATGACTATCCTGAATCAAATTAAAGAATATCAATGTATGCAAAAGTCTTGTGTCGAAAATATGAAGAATGATTTGAAATTTCAAGTGGGAGACCATGTTTTATTAAAAATTTCTATATAAAAGTCTTTAATAAGGATTTATAAAAAGGTAAATCTAATCCATAGGTATATAAAACTATTTGAATATATTTAATTAATTGGTTTTGTGGAATATCATTGGAAATTCCACCATCTCTCTCAAATATACTTAATATGATCTATATATCACATTCCAAAAATAACAAATGTTCTAAATTATGATGAAATATAATATAAATATGATATATATTAATATTAATATCTCATAAATATTCTTGATAATAGATATAATGTATGTTGGAATCATACAAATTTACAGTTATTGGTACATTGGAGAAATCAAAAAAATAGAGCAAGCAATGTCGGTACTAGAGGATGTTATGAGGAATTACTAACCTCATATCTTTAGAAGGTAATATCCCTGAAATTTTGAGGTTTAAAATTTTTTTATTAGGGAATAATTTATCACCATGAAAAATTATGTTTTATTTTATTTAAAAAATCTCATTCTCATTGATAGTTTATAATGCATGGAACAATGGTTTTAAATAAAACACAATACACTATTATAATATTATTTAAACATGGCCATTATAACCAAGCTATTAAATTTGGATGTATGAATATGAATATATAATTTATGAAAAATATATATTTTTTACAAACATTAATTTTGTACAAAATAATTTTAATTTAAAATAAAAATCATTTGAAATGAAAAGAAATATGTTTTTGAAAAAGCATTATTTTTTTCAAAGAAAATGGTTTCATTGCTTTTTTGCATACATAGGATATTATATATTTTAGAATCTATTATAAAATTAATTTGGAAAAATTAAACTTATTTTTGAAATCAACATATTAAAACTATCTTAGGGTGGTTTTCTGATTTTTCTGAAAATTGTTTTTTATTGTGAATAGTGAAGGATAATATTTTTTTATTATGAACTGCATTTGCATTAAAAATATTTTCATGATTAAATTAAAATGTTTAATTGTTTTGAATTAAAATTGTGTCACATATATTAAAATTTAACTAATTTATTTCATTGGTATCTATTTTATATTAAATTTCAATATAAAAATATTCCATAGTTATGTGAGTTTTCTCTTTGAAAACATTCTTTTTCATCTTGTTTGTTGGTATTGGTTTAAATTGGAATCTAAAAATTATATGAATTTAATTTGATAAATATAAAATATATTTGGAATAATAGTATTTAATATTATCTAATAAGTATAAATTAATGTTTTCACTTTTAAGAATAGTAAAATAAGTGAAATTTAATTATTGCAGTTAGGGTAAATAGTGATTTACCAAGCGTTAAACTATGAAAACGAGTGTTAGAATAACCTAAAAACATTTTCAGCACCTATTTTATGAAAAAGGTGTGACCATATGACCTTTATAGGTTGATAAAGTCCGATTTGGGTGTGTTTTACATCATAAAAATATTGGTGTAATTGTTTCTTTCCAAGATATTCATGTCTTTCCTCCATCAATCTAATAAAAGTCCACCCACCATCCTTTCGACTTTAACATACCAAATGAATTTTTTGGCTAATATATACCTAAATAACTCCCATAAATCCTTCTAAACATTATTAAATCCTTAGTTTTATCATAATGTCAACCTAGGAAGGATTTTAGTGAAATCCTAAGGAGGTAGTATGAAGAATATGTATCATTCCTAAATGAGCATTTTTATTTGATTTCATCAAACATAACCATAAATTATTATTCAATAATTTTAGTATAATAAAACCCACATATATATCCCATATAATAATATGTTATTAATTTAATTTTATTACTTATATCCATCTCCCCTTCAATGAAATGGGAAATAAAATTGTCAATCATGTGTATGAAGGACTACCGCCTCACGAACTGATATAATTCATTTTCCTTCACCACCATCCAAGGATAGGAATAATTATGGATTTAATATATATATACGATATTTATTATATTATTATAATTATATAATATTAATATCATTTATTTTTTTTACATTATTTTTCATTTAAAAATCGATAATTTCCCCCTTCTGTATAGAGGACATCCGCCTTGCGAATTGATGTGATTCCTCATTCACTTATGCTTTAAATAGAATTTTATAAGATTAAAAGTAAATAATATATGTGATATATAATAGATTATTTTTTTATTTGAAATTAATTTATAATCCACTTTCTTACCCTTTCAGTCATTAAGGGAATGATATCGTCAGTCCTGCATAAGTATGACCTACCATCTCCACAAAGTGATGCGATTAATTTTACATGTACAACATTGGAAATTGATTTTAAAAATTACTATAATGATTAAAAATAATATTTATTAAAATACGAAATTGTTTATAACTTTTATATATAACCTATTAACAATAATTATAACTTTTAAGACAAAACACGCATGAAAAAATAAGGAAATTATCACCTAAAAGAATGTAAATAATGAAATATTATTAATAGAAGTGCGGTAAAAAATAAAAATATTATCATATATGATATTATATGTATTAATATGATTCTATTATAAATTAATAACATGTTTAAAACTATTATATATTGGTGTTAAATCACTTTCAACTAATGTAATGCATGAGGTAAGGGACTTCATTTCTTTTCCCTCTATTGAGGAATATTTTAATGATGTGCACTTAAATTATTTTTTATAGAATATTTTCTTCCCATTGTGTCATGTAATATCATGAATAATTAATAATTTATTGAATTCTATATAATTCCCCACCATTAATGTTACAAAATATTGTTTAAATTCAAGAATTCACACCATAGATCTTTTCATTTTTAGTGTTTTAGAGAACTCAGACACAATTATTATATCCCAAAAAAGATATTCAAATGTAGATAATTCTACTGACTATCGTCTTTTCAATAAATAATTCATTTTAAAATGAAAAATGATTTATTTTTCTTGATAATATTGTTTATAGCATTCATCATTATTTCTTCCTTCCTATTACCGATCCTTTTACCATATGGAAAAAATTTCAAAAACATGTGATGAACAAAAAAAGATAAGTAAGGTATATAAGTAAAGAAATAAATCTTCAGTTTATGAATATTTCTAAACTCATGTAAACATTTCTAAAAAATCATAAATTTATCCTATAAAACATAATATCTTTAACAAACCACATCAAATCATAATATTTCTATAAAATTTCATTATAATACAAAATCATAAAGGTATCTTGTGACATCGATAAAAAACATACATTGAATCTTTCATAGTTACATTGGGTGTAACATTCATGGTTACATTTGGTATACACATCATATTATATTCCCTAAACCTCTTATAAGAACACTTATCATTTAATTCTATCGTATTACCTAATACATTGGAGAGCTATCCAGGGCTTACCAAATTATTTCATCACAGCACCATCCATATTCATAAAAAAAGTCCAAGAACTATAACATCATTATAACACGTAAAACAAGCATAAATTAAAATTATCATTGCCACATTACAATCACAATATTTCATTTCAAGGAATTGATAGAATCAATTAGTTCTCAAAACCATTTACAAAACCAAAATTCCAAATAATAGAAAATGGTATTTATTTTTCTTTTGAAAACATTATTTCTTTTAAATGAATCCAAATATCAAATAATGGGAATGGTGGTGGAAAATTCATTATCACTGCATACATTAAAAAACATTCCTATATTTATTTACTAAAAAAATTAATAAAAGAAGGTTCCTTTCATAATACATTGATTAAAATTAAATTTCATGGGTTATAATTATACACTGTATCAAACAAGGTGGTGTATATTATCGAAATATTCCCTAATGAAAGGAGATTGAGTTGAAGTCCCTTTCCTTATTCCTGACTCATCACATACAATATTTAGTTTCCAGAATAATAATAAAAGGTTAATTTATATGTTTTGGATATCCTTTTTAATTTTTATTATAATATTTATATCAATTATATCCATGTGATAAAAAATTCATAATTATTTAAGTTCATATCAGACGTTTTGTCGATATTCGTTACTTAAGTAAAAAATGAACAGGGTTTGATATCAATAGTCCATGGGGTCATATGACCATCATATACAAAATAATATTCATTATCTAATAATCAATTTTTTTATAAATTATACTTTTAAATACTTTAATTAAATAGGATATAAAAATTTGAACAACATTAAAATCAAGCAGACAGTAAGCAGTATGTACGCATGGGTAGCGTTTTCCATTTTTCATTAATCGTTATGAAATGAAAGTAAGTTATATTTTTTATTTAGAACTTTTTTATAACATCATTAATATAGTATTAATAAATTAAATATACTTATATATATAATAAATGTGATATAATGAATAAAAATGAGTAACATCCCATCATCGCTATGATAGATCATACGTACACATGACCGGAGTTATAAATTTTATGCACATGTAATTAAGAAATTTTTTGATATATTATTATCTTATAATGATTAATATCTAATTAATATCCTATTTTCACATTTATACAATTATTATAACAATTCATGAGAGATGGTTATTGAAAACGAATTATATCAGTTTGTGGAGGTGATAGTTCACACATGCACACAACCGATTAATTACTTTTACATTTAATAAAATTTGAGATGGATTTAGGTGATGATATTAACATAATAAAATTTCAGTATATTAATTATATTGGAGTAATTATTTCATCTTGGTTGAATAATATTTAAAGGAAGTGTAAGAATAAATAAAATAGAAATACCTAAATAAAAACATTACCTTTCTTTTAGGGGAGCGCATTTACTAAAACCTTAACACCTCTAAAGAGGGTATTCTCCCTAAATAATTCCTCTATAATGTGGGTAGGTATTATATTAATGGGTTTGGGATGAGTTTTACTAAACTAAAAGGATTTTTATGTATCAGTAATATAGGGGAATGAATCCCTTTTATATGATAGGGGAGGGAAACCCTTAGAATTTATAAAAAGTATTATAATAATATAAAATAAATTTCAATTACAAATTGTTACAAGTATATTTATTTAGAATATGGAATGATTATTAGTCTAAATGTAATTATATAATGAAAATCTGAAAATATTTTGTTTTTTAATCCATATCTTTTTGTTTTAACCCCTTTTAACTCTTACTATTTTATAAATAAATTTACACAAAGAGGGTTAAAATAATTACCAAATCGTGTCAAAATACCAATTATTGAGTCATTAATGAAAATAATAGTTTTATATAGACTTTTTTTAAGAATATATGATTTTTATTAAATTTTATATCATTTAATTAAATATTTTATATTTTAAATTATGAATTATGTCAATTTTGATCCTATTCATTACATGAATTTTTTAAAATACCATAAAACATTATTCCATCAAAAAACATCATTACATAATTCCTAAAATGTCACATGCATCCCTAAAATTTGTTTTTTAGAAAAAATATTTCAAATTATATTTATTTTAATATTATTAATATCATTAATTGGATTCATTCTTTGATAAATATATTACGTCATCATTATTGTGTCACAATTAAATTTAAATAATTATATCCCAAAAAATATAAAACAATTACCATGATGTAAGTAATATTTTTATATTTCAATAAAAAATTTATAGTTTAAGATATCACTTATATAACCCAATATTAAAAAATGTATAGTAACGAGAGACATATTGATGACATATTTTCAATAACTTTAAATTAATTGTCTTAAATGTCATAATCACACCCATGTAGACTAAAAAAGAACTAAATTTATGCCCAAGGATGTTAATTGTCGATAATAACTCATCCAATAATATTATGAAATGTTTTAGTGTAATTATAAAAATTAGAATATTAATTTTACATTTAATTACCCTATTTAACATTAACTGTGGTAAATAAAATACTAAAGTTACTAATCACCAAAAATTAATTTGATCTTATTAGAAAAAAAGATTTCATGATTATTAATAAAATTTATTTCCATTTTTTAAAATTAAATTCATAGAAGTTGTTAAATTAATTTAATGATAATCCTATTGATGGATCAAGGAAACTGGTTTTTGAAACACAAATGTTCAAAAACTCACAATGTTTTTATATCAAATTTAAATGTGAAATTTATTCAAATGACTTAAATTTTATTAAATTATAAATAATTATTTAATTATAAATTGAATCCTATTAATATAATAATCTTACCATAGAAATATTTGAAATGAAAAAACAGGTTTGATGTAAAATTCATTATTTTTGACTATTCATAAAAAAATGAATATTATAAGAAAAAGATCAAGAATTGAACTAAAGTAAATTTTTATATTACTCTTTTAAAAAAGAATTTTAATTTTTCATATGAAAATTATAAAACATTTAAATTTTTTATTCAAAAAGGTTTCTCCATTAATAGGTAGTAAAGCTACCTTTTAAAAATAATAGAGCATTTATTTTGATGAAAATTGGTTTTATTCATATTTTAATATGATAAAATGTATTTGAAAAAAGTAAATAAAATAATCATGTGTAAAAATAATATAGCTAGTCATGTTTAACCCTAAAAATAAAAAATCAATGTGATAACTACCAATTAAAATAATAATATCAATAACATATTAATTTTTAGTACAACTTAGTCTTGTGTGCAATATAAGATTATAGAGAAACACATTTTTTCATATCAGGTATACTTCTAGACACAAGACCTCCTTTAAATTAAAATTAATTTCTAGTTCATAAATATTAATTGATATAAAAAGGTTTTATTTTTAATTTAAATGGGATGTTACATCACTCCCCCATTTGGAGATTAGGTCCACACAATTTTAAATTTACGCTTGGTAACAAAGGATTCACATTTCAAAATTACATCATTGAAATCCCACATTACATAAAGAGTTAATAAAACCACAACTTTAAATCAAATAATGTGAAGTACAACAGTCACCAGAGATAACACATCATAGAATTTTATATAGGAAAATATGGATATAGATGAAAAAATAACCATCATACTCTAATGGAGAATTATTGAAAACATGATGAGGAGAATGTTAACAATAAGAAAACCACAATCTTTTGATGCGTCAAACAGTTATCGATTTCATAGTAGGAAACTTAAATATTTTTTTCGTTTTAGGTTCCTTTTAATAATGTTTAGGAATTATTTTACTACATTGAATAAGAAGATAAGGAAATATTCTTTATTGAAAAGTAGATATTCGTTTTTTAATAAAATTCTACCATAAACTTATCTTTTTCTATAATGATGAGTATTCATGATGAAGTTTTTTATGCATGAAGCAATATAATAAACACATAGAGAATAACATAACCCTGAAAATATTAACTACCCATTTCTCCTATATTGAAATAATAACAAAAACCAATATGGTTATGCTAAGGTAAAATAATTCTCCAAAAAGAATAACCCATTAGATGATGAAAAATATTTTGAATCTCCAAAATTAAACTGTAATACAAAAATTTCATCATTGACCAATAAACAAATATATTTCCTTAAAATCCATCTAAATATTCCAAACCATATTGGAAACCCAAAACATAAATGAATTAGATTACATAGTCTTTTAATATAAATTTTAACATTTATCTTTAATTATCATCAACCACTCTTAATGTTGCATATCAAAAAGTAACTAACCTAACCACATATTCACCATGATATGGTAATCATTTACATATATATCCTAATTTTAAAAAAGTACACTATTAAAATCATATATTCCTCAAAATATAATTAAACCATTACTCCTCCGTTAAAATCCCATAATATTTTATTTATCTTAGTCATATTGGATTCTGAATTTGGTGAACATCATCCCCAAAACAATTATCACATAATCCCAAATCATGTTCTGGTAGCAATGATATCCATTTTATAAAACAAAAATTTTGAAAATCAACTTATTATTAATCCATAAAATAATTAATCTAAATAGAAAATTTCATGCTAACCAGGTACTATACAATGGCTAGTGGTTAGTGATGCACCCTTGTCAACCTTTGTTTGTGGTTTCGATCCCAGATACCTTACCAGATGAAATGGTGTGTTAACCATCTGGTAGTTTTTCACTTTGTATAAATATAAAATATTACCATAAACTATCTTAACATCAATGATTATCTTATACCTTTAATTTGTCATCCAAATATTTAATAACCCTTAATTTCCCAAAAAAAAATAACCCATGAACCCTAAAGTTTATCCATTAATTTATAATTTTTTTGACACAAGAAAATATATTTCTAACTAAAAGATTTTTTTTTCAAAACAAACATCATAGTTACACAACCTAGAAAATATTCTTCCAAACTAACCACATCATTAAAGACTCCATAAAAACTTTTAAATGTTTATTCATCTTACAATATACCACAACTCTAAAATCCATTATATGTAGTGTTATTAATCATTAATCATTATTCATTTCTCTTAACCACAATTTTCAGTCTTATTAATTAATAGTTATTTACAAAAAATAAAAACACAAATCATGTAAGAAGATTCAATATTTTCAAAACAAGAATAATGAAATAATCTATACCTTTCACATGTCTTTTTAGTTTCTTTATCTTATATTAGAATGGAATTAGGTATTACTAAACATATATTTATATAGTCCTAAATATCACATTCATGAACCATTCTCACAGGACATCTATTTTCATAATAAACCTAGTCTCCAAATTTAAAACATTAAAATGATAACTCGGAAAGATATTCTTTCCCTTTCCTAGAGTCAACTGAATGCTTCCTTTTTCCTTGGTAGGTTATTTCTTTATTAACTTCATTAAAACATATATAACACCTTCTTGGCCCTTTAAAAAATCTCTTAGATGTAACTTTCTTCATACTTGTCATATATAATGATGAATATTCTTACCTTTTTTATTATTATTACATGATCTTTTACAGAGATTCATTTCTCCTATATATGATGCATGATAAAAATCACCAAGGTTCAAGTGGTTAATCATTTATCTCGATATTTGGTTTAAAATAACCAAAATAGTTCTCATTTCATCTAACAATTAATTTGGTTTCTTATTCTAATTACCTACACATTTCCCTTCACATCCATTTTTACTTTGGTGCATTTTGGTTCTTGTCATTTACTAAACCCAAAAAAGGTTGGTGTGAGTATATCAATGAAACCATTATATACTATCTTATGAGGAAGAAAAAAACTAATATATTCTTATTCATGTTAACTAAAAATCAATAAATTTACCAAATAAACAATAACGTTTTTTATTATGAAAACCATCATTGTAATATATATATATATATATATTATAACTTATGCTTTAATATCACCCTATCCTCTAATGTTATCTTATGGAAATCCCTACTAACTATAAGGTCCCAGCCATAACATTGAATTACCTTGATTAAATTAAAGAATTAACTTAAATGATCTTTTCTGGTTTTTAAATTATATGATTATTCCATAATTATTACATCACTACTAAAATATTACAAATAAGACACATCTAGTTACTATACATTTTTTCTGAAAATATTTTTTTAAACATGACTTTTTTTCTTGATAAAAATACATATAACATTCATCATGATTTATTCCTTACAATTTCAAATACTTATACCCGATGGATAAAATTTAAAAAACATAGTATGAGGGGAAAAATCTCATTAAGAGATATAAATATGGAATAAAACCATTCATCCGTGAATATTTTATTCCAATTAATTTTTTTTCACAAAATCGTAATTTTCACCCATATAAATTAATATCGTTAACAACCCTGATCAAATCATAAGATTCTTGAAAAACATCATAGCTATATTAAATCATAAAGTTAACTTGTGGAATCTTTAAAATATTTACATTGTATCTTTCACTGCTATATAGAGGGTACCCATCATGGTTACATTTGGAATACCCATGACAGTATATTCCCAACAACTCTTACAATAAAAATTACCATTTAAGTCCATCTCATTACCTAATTCATTGGAGAGCTATCACAAGAACACCTTCCCTTATTTTAACATATAACTGCACATATTCATAAATATTTCCGAAGAACCATAACAATATCCTAACACATAAAACAAGCATAAAAGAAAAATATAATTTCCACACTACAATCGCAAGATATCATTTAATGAAATTGATATAAAAAGTTAATTCTCAATACTATTATACATATAAACATACATGAAAAGGTAATATAGTATTTATATTCCTTTTCAAAACATTATGTCTTATAGAGGAATCCAAATTTAAAATAATGGTCATAATTGTAGAAAAGTTGTTTTTACAATGTACATTAAAAAAGATTATTTAATGCCATTTAGTAAAATGAATTATTGAAAATGATTCATTTTAAAAAACCTTTTTATGAAATTAGATGTAAAAGTGGTTAATTATACATAATATAAATAATGGTGATGTAAATTATCAAAATATGCCTCATGAATAGGAGTTTGAGAGGAGGTCTGTTACCTAGAGCTAGATTAGTCATGCAGAATATTTATATTCATGAATAATAAGTTTAGGTTAATTTATACTTTATTGAGAACAATTTTAATAATTATTTCTCATTTTATATCATTTATTACCATTTCATAACAATTATATTATTATTTATGTTCATATTCAACATTTTATCGATATTTTCTACTTGTTTTTAAAATGAAAACGGTTTGATGTCAATAGTCCATGTGGTCATAAGTCCATTATATCGAGAATAATATTTATGATATAATAATCAATATTATATATACTTTATACTGTTAAATTTATTAATAAAATATCGATATGAAGAATTAAACAATGTTACAACCATAGAGACCGTAAGCCGTATGTACGCTTGAGTATCCTCATCCATTTTTCTTTGATAATTATGGAAAGAAGGTAAGTATTATTTTATACATCCATAATGATAATAAAATAATTAATAGCATATTAATAAATTAAATATACTTATATATATATATATATCGTACAAGTGATATAAAGAATAGAAACGAGTCACATTGCTTCATAGAGGCGACGGTTCACACATACGCATGAATGACACTATCATATCTATACACAATAAATTAAGAATGTAATTGGTATATTATTATCTTATAATTATAAATTTGTAATTAATATCACTAATTAAAATTAATTCCATTATTATAACTATTCATGAGAGAATGTTATAGAAAATGAATTAGATAAGTTCGTGGAGGGTATAGTTCACACGTACACATGAATGATCAATTCCTTTCCCGTTTAACGGATATGGATATGGATTAAGTTGATGATAATTAATTAAAAACATAATAAAATATTCATCAGACTAGATTTATTATTTCATATTGGAAGAATAATATTTTAATTAAGTGGAAGAAGAAATAAAATAGAAATACATAAGTAAAACTATGACACCCCGACCTCGGTAGCCCGGAGCTGGTGCTATGGTTATGGTGTGTAATTTATTTCGTACAAATGAAACAAATAAGTCACACATCATAACCCATCAGGAGGAACTTTCTGGTTTAGATCCTGGAGAATCAGAGACAACAACTTCTCTTCATTATTTCTGAGCTAAGAACAAACATCCAAGACTTGGAAAGGCTCTATCAACCTGTAAAAATTTAACATAAAACATTTGGTGAGCATTGAAATACTCTGTAAGGAGTTTATGAAAATACATAAATACAGACTTAGAAAACCATTTTGAAAATACTTTTCCATACTTAAAATGTTTTCCTAAAGGAAAAACTTTAAGACAAAACAAAAGTTTATGTAACACGGTTAAAGCACTTCATATTTACACACTAGAACACTTAGCTAGAACCCACATAATAAACAAGACAAGCATGATAAAAAAAACATGGGTTATACTAATTTAAGTGTCCAAAAACAAGAAAGGTGTGCATGAACAACAAGGGGAAACATTATCATAGACACACACAAGCGCATTATCTAAAAAACACCTCATGACATGATAAATGTAAAGCAACATTTGTAATAAAATTCTGGAAAAGAAAAATGGATATGCATCAACATTGCCATATCATATGTCTTGTGTTCCTTTCATTTTTTTATCTGATACTCATAGGTAAGTTTCTATCACTATGTATATTCCTCTAGTCAGAGAAATCACTTGGTTGGTCATAAGCTATGAAATGTATGTTGAAGGACTCATGGTCTCTGTGTCAAGGCCTTGTGCCATGACCTAAGGGTAAAAACCCAAATCTGACTGTCTTGAGAACTATCTATGCATCGAGGAGCTTAATTTTACCGGTCTCCAACCCGGAGGGCTTACATTAACCAGTCCCCAACCTGGAGGGTTTTCTTCTTACCAGACCCCATTCCGGGTAGTCCCATACATTTCTCACATGTTGATAAGGTCAGATATTCAAGGTGTCCCATACCACTTTGAATATTTAATTTTCATTTCATATTACCCAAGGTGTCCCATACCACATTGGGTAATACCATTTTCATTACTCATTACCCAAGGTGTCCCATACCAAATTGTGTAATTTAGTTCTTTGTTTATTATCATGTTGAGTCATATGCATGAGTAATATGAATAAGGTAATAATTATCTAATTGTTTTACAAATACATGATATGAGAGATAAAATCGAAAATATGGAATAAAATCAGGCATGGTTAAGCAAGAAAACTATGTGCATAGAACAATTAAAAATGATGAATGTGTGGGATTTTCTCCCAAGGTGTATTAAATGATGAATTTCTAAAATTCCAGTACATGGAAATGAACTACTTGGCATTAACTATTGTACTTCACAGGTCACAGTACTTGCAAAAATTCTCCATCCACTAATAACTAATGCGGCATACTTGGTATAAAAATAATAAACACTTGCAATCTTTAAAATTTCGACACTTGGAAATAAACCACTTTAAAAAATAATACCTGTCATTAATTATTATTCTTCACTGGTCATAGAATTTGCAGTTACACTCTCCTCACTAAAAATCATTGCAGCGAGTTTGGTATAAAAATAATAGAGGATTTATACATATTAACATAACACTTAAACCCCTATCCTTTTAAAATGAGTTTAAAATAGGCATAAGCATATCATTAAAAAAAACACAAATCAGTTCAAGGGCGACATTAATCAAGTTCGTTGGAGTAACCTTAGACACAGAATTATAAAACAGCATAGGCAAGCGCTAAAATCCTACATGCATAAAAATATTAATAACCATTTCTTGAAACTAGGGTTCTAAAAAACACATGCATACATAGGGATATATACACAGAGTATATATATATATAGGTTTTCTCATAAAATAAACATGGTTCACTTAAAATCTTAATACCTATAACTACTTATCATTTATTCAGTTTGAAATTCAAAACCTCATGGGGGTTTAAATGTTCATGAAACTATAAATACATAAATATGTAAAAACGTTGTTTTTAACTATAACATAACTGTACATAAACCAAAAACCAAGTTTGCATAAAAATATTTTTCAAAGATAATTATAAACACCAAAACACATTCCCATTCTAAAACAATACCTCATATAAGTATATAGTTATATAAATATATACGTCTTATATGAAATCCAACCTGTTAGGAATTTATTTTATAAAAACCCTTTTCAAGAGCATAATTCTTGGTATAAAATTACTTAATAAACATGGATACCCCAAAAAGAATGGGTTTGAGTTATAAATGTATATATATATATTTGTATATATATATATATATTCAAAACTGAAATACAAAATACACAGAAACCTGAGTTTTAGGTTTGTAAAATAGGATCTCTAAAACTAACTTAAAAGTGATATCCCTTTTTATATCACATTGGCAAAACCCTTGAAAATCATTCAAAATCGGAGGGTTTGTGTTGTATATATATAAAATTATTTTATCACACCAATTGTATCACACCGGCTACAAAATAAAGGCTAAAATAACATAATCTTTACATCATATTAGTGAAACACCATTCCAAAACCACACACCATTTTTGAAACAAAGAGTAATACAAATATATAACATTTATATGTATATATATATATTTCATGTAACCGATTGCACATGGAAATTTTATACAAGGTTTTCTTTTATATAGAAGAAACAGAAGTACCCCTCAAAGGCAAGCACCATAGGAGTCTGATCCTTAAAAGAAAAAGGTTAGTATGGAACTTATATATATATAAATTTAACTATAATTTATATATATATACCCATGTTTATATGGATAATTAAAAACTCAGGTGCATGGGTGGGTTTCAAAAAAAAAGACATGCAAATGGGGCACCCTTACCGCTTAAGGGAGGAGCTCGCCGGAGGGAGGCTTGCTGGGTGGCTGGAGGTAGTCCGGTGAGGTCGAGGAATCCCGGAAATGCTGCAAGGTGACAACCTGGTGTCCAACAGCATAGCACCGGCACTGGTGTGGTCGTGCACGGGGGCGTGGTGCGAAACTAGAGGTGGTTCGTGTGGTGGCGAGGCGACGTCGAGGGAGGTTTTGCGGTGGTGCGGGTTGGCTCCGGAGGTCCCCGTTTACACTGGGGTTTCCTAGTTCTGAAAGGAAGATGATCCGGGGGTTAGGCCGAGCCTACGGTGTCCTATGGAGGTGGGTGTGCGAGGTCAACGTGAACAGTGGAGAGGGAGGCGTATCGGGCAAACGAAGCGCTGGTTCGCGGGTCCCTGGCGCGAGGTAGAAGATGTTCGAAGATGCGAATGAAGAAAAAAAACAAAGGATGAGATTCAACCTTGGCATGGTCGGACGGATGAAAAGAATAGAGTGTTTTAAAACATATCAATGGCCGGTATTGACCGTGGCGATATCGAACGGTCGAGGCAAAATCGGATGTAGAAGAACCATGCGGGGTCGGGATGGCCTGGGTTGCATGTAAAAAAAACAGTTTTAATAAACGTTAAAATTATACTACTTCTCAATATATATATATAACCGGAACATTATAATTTTTAATTTGTATAAAATTTAATAAGTACTTTTTAACTCATATAAAAAAATCCCATTTTAGTTTAAGAAAACAATTGATACTATTTGATATTAGTTTTTTTTAAGATATATTTTAATACCACACTTTTATAACTACAAGGATCTTATAACCATTAAAATCCAATTTATAACTTACTTCACTTGTTGATTTATAAAATTTTGTTTAAAAGACCCGTAGTTTTTCTCTAATTCAAAACACATAGTTTTAGAGATTCGAAAAGATACAATTTTCAATTATTGCTGATACCTCGTTCGACACATTTTAAAACATCATGTTTTCCACCATATAAATATCGTCATAAAAATAGATTCATTTTCAATAATAATATTTTATTTTAAAACTCGAAGATATAATTATAATATTTTGTACTTATTAAAATATCGAAACACAATTATATTATAAAAGAATTATAAAGACCAAATTTTTTATAAAAAGATGCACCTTATCCCTTGGAATCCAACCGTAAAAAAACGGTCATATTCCCTTAGAGGTATATTATAAAAGCAAGGGGTAGGATGTTTAACATTTTCAAAACACCGGACCCTTGGTGGATGGCTCTCCTCATACCACTGGCACTGAGTGCGTGCGCGGTGGTTCTGGCGGTTATACTTTTCACACTAATGGACCCTGAAGATGACGACTATCTGATTGCGCGTGTTGTGGCTCTCAGTAGCCTTTCTATGGCCGTGTTAGGTCTTGTGCACGGTACTTTCAATTAGATGGATCCTGTTGTAATGTAAATTTTAAATATATAACAGTTTATCGTATTCTTCATGTTTGATTTCCACTCGAATTCTTTATCAGCACACAAAGCATAAAATAAAATAAAACAAGACACATCATTAAAAGCATAACATTGTTCACTTGGACCAGTTTATAAAACATGGGGCGTCACATTATCCCCCTCTTAAAATAATTGCATCCTCGCAATTTGATCGGCGTACATACACTGACTTACTCACACAGCTTCTCTGACACCCTTGGTGATGTCCCTCTACCTCCACCGCCCATGGAAGAAGTTACTATTCAACTCAATCCCCAGGGTTGAACAAAGCTTGTGGGTCTACTTTTCCCAAATACATTTTTGGCAAAGTGGATCGTGGTTGAATCCAAGCTCCCATTTGATACAGGTGGTTTTCCAGATATGGGCATGAGTGACATCAAGATTCACGACATCCTCTTGGATTAGGTTCTTAAAGATCTCTCGAACCACTTCATAATTGAAGGATTCGATGAAAGATCCAAAATCGTAGAGCTCTCCAAGCATGCTGAAGCACATGATTTGGTACATAAAGACTACGCGGAAGTCCAACTGCTTTGCAGCTTCTCCAAAGGCCGTGAATGCCAACCATTTATTATTCATGTTGAAACACAGGAAGAGTCCTTCGTAGTACTTCCATTTCTTTTTATAATTCTCGAACAACGCACTGGCCATTTGGTTATACACAACTTCTGACCTTCGGAAGATTCGAAGGACATTCGAGCTTTTCAATATTTCATAGAGGGTTTTTCACGTGAGTCGTAAGTTAACAAAAGTTTGGTAACTTGTTGAGCAGGATTTTGCTACAATAGTCTCTATGATTTCTGTAGGGAGAGTCAAAATTCTAGGCGTGGTTCACTGTCTTGCCATCTGAGAAGTTTAAGAACAAACCCTACTTAGTAAAACATTATTAATGTTTTTGTGTTGTCCTAATTTTCCAAGGTTTCCTAAACCATTCCTCTGATACCAACTATGATGCCCCTACCCCGGTAGCCCAGAGCCAGTGCTATGGTTATGGTGTGTAATTTATTTCGTACAAATGAAACAAATAAGTCACACATCATAACCCATCAGGAGGAACTTTCTGGTTTAGATCCTGGAGAATCAGAGACAACAACTTTGCTTCTTTATTTATGATCTAAGAACAAACATCCAAGACTTGGAAAGACTCTATCAACCTGTAAAAATTTAACATAAAACATAGGGTGAGCATTGAAATAATCAATAAGGGGTTTTTGAAAATACATAAATACAGCCTTAGAAAACCATTTTGAAAATACTTTCCATACTTAAAATGTTTTCTTAAAGGAAAAACATTAAGACAAAACAAAAGTTTATGTAACATGGTTAAATCACTTCATATTTACACACTAGAAATCTTAGCTAGAACCCACATAATAGAAAAGACAAGCATGCTAATAAAAATACATGGGTTATACTAATTTAAGTGTCCAAAAACAAGAAAGGTGTGCATGAACAACAAGGGGTAAACATTATCAAAGACACACACAAGCACATTATCTAAAAAAACACATCATGACCTGATAAATGTAAAGCAACATTTGTAATAAAATTCTGGAAAAGAAAACTGGACATGCATCAACATTGCCATATCATATGTCTTGTGTTTCATTTTTTTATCTGATACTCGTAGATAAGGTTCTATCACCAAGGATATTCCTCTAGTCGGAGTAATCACTTGGTTGGTCATAAGATAATAAATGTATGCTGAAGGACTCATGGCCTCTGTGTCAAGGCCTTGTGCCATGACCTAAGGGTAAAAACCCAAATCTGACTGTCTCGAGAACTATCGATGCATCGAGGAGCTTACTTTTACAGGTCTCCAACCCGGAGGGCTTACTTTAACCATTCCCCATCCTGGAGGGTTTTCTTCTTACCGGACCCCATCCCGGGTAGTCCTATACATTTATCAAAAGTTGATAAGGTCAGATATTCAAGGTGTCCCATACCACTTTGAATATTTAATTTTCATTTCATATTACCCAAGGTGTCCCATACCACATTGGGTAATACCATTTTCATTACTCATTACCCAAGGTGTCCCATACCACGTTGGGTAATTTAGTTCTTTGTTTATTATCTTGTTGAGTCATATGCATGAGTAATATGAATAAGGCAATAATTATCTAATTGGTTTACAAATACATGATATGACAGATAAAATCGAAAATATGGAATAAAAGCAGGCATGGTTAAGCAAGCAAACTATGTGCATAGAACAATTAAAAATGATGAATGTTTGGGATTTGCTCCCAAGGGGTATTAAATGATGATTTTATAAAATTCTAGTACATGGAAATGAACTACTTGGCATTAAATATTGTACTTCACAGGTCACAGTACTTGCAACAAATCTCCATCCACTAATAACTACTGCGGCATGCTTGGTATAAAAATAATAAACACTTGCAATCATTAAAATTCCGACACTTGGAAATAAACCACTTTAAAAAATAATACATGTCATTAATTATTATTCTTCACTGGTCATAGAATTTTCAGTTACACTCTTCACACTAAAAATCATTGCAGTGAGTTTGGTATAAAAATAATAGAGGATTTCTACATATTAACATAACCCTTAAACCCCTATCCTTTTAAAATGAGTTTAAAACAGGCATAAGCATATCCTTAAAAAAACACACAAATCAGTTCAAGGGCGACATTAATCAAGTTCGTTGGTGTACCCTTAGACACAGAATTATAAAACAGCATAGGCAAGCGCTAAAATCCAACATGCATAAAAATATTAATAACCATTTCTTGAAACTAGGGTTCTTAAAAACACATACATACATAGGGATATATACACGAAGTATATATATATATATATATAGGTTTTCTCATAAAATAAACATGGTTCACTTAAAATATTAATACCTCTAACTACTTATCGTTTATTTAGTTGGAAATTCAAAACCTCATGGGGGTTTAAATGTTCATGAAACTATAAATACGTAAATTTGTAAAAACATTGTTTTTAACTATAACAAAATTGTACTTAAACCAAAATCCAAGTTCGCATCAAGAATATTTTTCAAAGATAATTATAAACACCTAAAGACATTCCCATTCCAATACATTACCTCATATAAGTATATAGTTATATAAATATATACGTCTTACATAAAATCCAACCTGTTAGAAATTTATTTTAGAAAAACCCTTTTCAAGAGCATAATTCTTGGTATAAAAATACTGAATAATCATGGATACCCCAAAAAGAATGGGTTTGAGTAATAAATGTATATATATATATATATTTGTATATATATATATATATATATATTCAAAACCGTAAATACAAAATACACTGAAACCTGAGTTTTAGGTTTGTAAAATAGGTTCTCTAAAACTAACTTAAAAGTGATATCCCATTTTATATCACAAAGGCAACACCCTTTAAAATCATTCAAAATCGGAGGTTTTGTGTTGTATATATATAAAATTATTTTATCACACCTATTGTATCACACCGGCTACAAAATAAAGGCTAAAAAAATAGAATCTTTACATCATATTAGTGAAACACCGTTGCAAAACCACACACCAATTTTGAAAAAAAGAGTAATACAAATATATAACATTTATAAGTATATATATATATTTCATGTAACTGATTGCACATGGAAATTTTATACACAGTTTTCTTTTATAAAGAAGAAATAGGAGTACCCCTCGAAGGCAAGCACCCTAGGAGTCTGATCCTTAAAAGAAAAAGGTTAGTATGGAACTTATATATATATATATCTTTAACAATAATTTATATATATATATACCCATGTTTATATGGATAATTAAAAACCGAGGTGCATGGGTGGGTTTCTAAATAAAAGACATGCAAATGGGGCACCCTTACCGCTTAAGGGAGGAGCTCGCCGAGGGAGGTATGCTGGGTGGCCGGAGGTAGTCCGGTGAGGTCGAGGACTCTCGGAAACGCTGCAAGGTGATGACCTGGTGTCCATCAGCGTAGCGCCGGCACTGTTGTGGTCATGCATGGGGGCGTGGTGTAAAACTAGAGGTGGTTCATGTGGTGGCGAGGCGACGGCGAGGGAGGTTTCGCGGTGGTGCGGGTTAGCTCCGGAGGTCCCCGTTTACACTGGGGTTTCCTGGTTCTTAAAGGAAGACGATCAGGGTGGTTAGGCTGAGCCTACAGTTTCATATAGAGGTGGGTGTGCGAGGTCAAAGTGAACAGTGAAGAGGGAGGCGTATCAGGAAAACCAAGCGCTGGTTCGCGGGTCCCTGGCGCGAGGTAGAAGACGATCGAAGATGGGGAGGAAGAAAGAAAAAAAACAACGGATGAGATTCGACCTTGGCGTGGTTGGGCGGATGAAAAGAAAAGAGTATTTTAAAACATATCAATGGCCGGGATTGACCATGGTGAGATCGAACGGTCGAGGCGAAATCGTATGGAGAAGAACCATGCGGGGTCAGGATGGCCTGGGTTGCATGCTTTAAAAGAAACAGTTTTAATAAACATTAAAATTATACTACTTCGCAATATATATATATATATATATATTACCGGAACATTATAATTTGTAATTTGTATAAAATTTAATACGTACGTTTTAACTCATATAAAAAAATTCCATTTTAGTTTAAGTAAAAAAATGATACTATTCGATATTAGTTTTTTTTAAGATATATTTTAATACCTCACTTATATAACTACTAGGATCTTATAACCATTAAAATCCAATTTATAACTTACTTCACTTGTTGATTTATAAAATTATGTTTAAAAGACCCATAGTTTTTCTCTAATTCAAAACACATAGTTTTAGAGATTCGAAAAGTAACATTTTTCAATTATTGCCGATACCTCGTTCGACACATTTTAAAATATCATGTTTTCCACCATATAAATATCGTCATAAAAATAGATTCATTTTCAATAATAATATTTTATTTTAAAACTTGAAGATATAATTCTAATATTTTGTACTGATTAAAATATCAAAACACCATTATATTATAAAATAATTATAAATACCAAATTTTTTATAAAAAGATGCACCTTATCCCTTGGAATCCAACGGTCAAAAAAAACGGTCATATTCCCTTAGAGGTATATTATAAAAGCAAGGGGAATGATGTTTAACATTTTCAAAACACCAGACCATTGGCAGATGGCTCTCCTCATACCACTGGCGCTGAGTGCGTGCGCGGTGGTTCTGGCGGTTATACTTTTCACACTAATGGACCCTGAAGATGACGACTATATGATTGCCCGTGTTGTGGTTCTCAGTAGTCTTTCTGTGGCCGTGTTAGGTCTTTTGCATGGTACTTTCAATTAGATGGATCCTGTTGTAATGTAACATTTAAATATATAATAGTTTATTGTATTCATCATGTTTGATTTCCATTCGAATTCTTTATCAGCACACAAAGCATAAAATAAAATAAAACATGAGACATCATTAAAAGCATAACATTGTTCACCAGTTTATAAAACTTGGGGCGTCACAAAAACATTACCTTCCCTTCTGATGAGGTCATTAATTAACACCTTAAATCATTTAAGGATGGTATTCTGCCTAATTATGGCCTCATTAAATTGTAAATTTATTATATTAATGGGTTTGGGTAGATATTTTCTAAACCAATATGTTTTGGAAGTTTGAGTAATAGAGAGCAATGAGTTCCCTTTTATAGGAGGGGGAAGGGAACACATAGAATTATTTAAAGTATTAAATTAATATAAATTCAATTTATATTACAAATCGCAACAAGAAAAATTAGTTCTTTGATGGGAGGATTATGGGTCTTAATATAATCATCCAATAAAAATTATTCTGGTTTTATATTTGTATTAATCCTTATCTTTTTGTTTTGTCCCTTTTTATCTTTTACCATTTTATCATGTAATTTTTACTTATAGGGTTAAAATAATTACGAAATCAAGAAAATCGAATAATTAAAGAGTCATAAATAACATTTGTAGAGTAATATAATCTTTCTTTCTGAATATTATATTTTTAGAAATATTATATCATTTAATTCAATATTTTATATTTTAAAATATGAATTATGCTAATTTTTAACTATTCATTACATGTATTTTTTAAAATATCATAAATTGATTCCTTCGATAAAATATAGAAAATATATCATAATATATCAAACTCATGAAAATAAATTCATTCATGGAATAAAATATTTAACATTATATTTATTTTAATCTTATTTATATCATTTATTTGATTCTTTCTTTAACAAATCTATTACTTCATAATCATTGTGCCACAATAAAATTTAATTATTTAATTCCATAAAATTATAAATAAATTACCTTGATTTAGGTAATATTTCTATACATATATTCAAAATTTATATTTTAATATATCAACTATATTACTCTATATTAAAAAAATTAGTATGGAGAGACATATTTATGAAATATTTTCCTTTACTTTAAATTAAATGTTGTAAATGCCATAATCACACACAAGTGGCTTCCAAGGGTCACAATATCATCCCAATGGTGGTAATGTGATATAAAAACTCATCAAATAAGATTAATAAATGTTTTAAGGTAATTTTAATATACTATAATATTAAATTTACCTTTAATTACTATATTTCTGAATAAGTGTGGCAAATAAAATTCTAAAGTTACTGTTCATAAAAATTATATGGATCCTATTAGACAATATTTGTTATACTTATTATGACCATGTATGTAATTTTTTTGAAAATTCAATTCACTTAAGTGGTTATATTAATTTAATGTTAATCCTGTTAATGAATCTAGAAAATAGGGTTTTGATGTAAAAACGTTCAAAAGTTCACAATGTTTTTATATCCAATTTCAATCTAAAATTGATTACAATGACCTAAATTGGATTAAATTAAAAAATAATTATTTAATTATACATTATTTCAAATGAAAATTAATACCTAACTATATAAATAATTTGGAATAAAAAGTTCTGTTGAAGTAAAATGCACTGTTATTCACTATTCATTAAAAAATGAATATTATCATGAAACGACCAAAAATTAAACCAATGTAAATTTTGAAACTCATCTTATAAATATGAAGTTTATTTTTTCATTAATAATTATAATAGTTTTAAAATTTATATTTAAAATTTTTTCTCCATCAATAGGTCATAAAACAACCTTTTAAAAATATCAGAGCATTTTGTGCTAAAAATTAGATTTATTTTTATATTAAGCCCATACTATTTACTAGAAGAAAGAAAAAATATTTAAGAAACATGTTTAAATATAATATATTTTTTTTTCACTCCCACGAACACAATATCTTGCTATAAATTCCAAGTAAAATAATAATATTAAAAATTTATTATATTTCGGTATAACTCAGTCATATGTGAAACGTAATATTTTAAAGAAACCCATTGATGTGTGTCAGGTATGCTATTAGACATGGAATCCACATTAAAGTAAAATTAATATCTAATTCATAAATATTAATAGATATGAAAAGTATTATTTTATAATTACCTGGGATGTGACATTTTATGTTTCAATTTTAATTATTTCATCCAAGGGTATTTGAAATTAAATTTACAAAAGTGGTGACGAATTTAACAAAAACAAATTACATTATTTTGGTTATATTACTTCTTAAATGTCCTTTGATATTCTTTTGTTATGTTGATAATTACTTTCAACAATCTATAATTATATTACCACTTTTCCTTTGTGGATTTTGATTTTATATACAAATGTAATTGAATGATTAATTCTCACATCAATACTATGATCATTTTAAGGTATTTTGTTTCAACCTTCATTTTGTTGATACATATTTATTAAAATGAACCTACGCACATTCAGGTTCTATATATACTACCCCATTTTGTATTTAACATGAAATCCAACATATTCATGATGGATAATGATTAAATTTATGATTAACCAAATTCTTTATATCATGGATATTAATATTTCCAAAATTGAATTCCATTAATATATATGGTGTTTACATTGAAATCAATTTTATTAGCTACTGTAATATTGAAAAATCCACATTCATTACTCAATGTGGATATTTTTATTAATATTATTTTTCAAGAATTAAATCTGTTATTAGTTATTTTATGACTAATTTCAAATAGCAGTGATAATGATTAAAAAGTATATTTCCACTCACTAAATCAAAAGGTCTCTTGAAAGAAATAAATTGGAAAAATTAAATGGGTTTCAAAATGTTGTTTTCAACCATCTTGTGAAATTTCATGATGGTAGAAGTATCATGATGGATGAGGTCATAAAATGAAATAATTAGGCATTTTTGTCATTAAGAATATAGTTATTATTATTACTCATAATAATTTTAAAATGATATTATCTAATGATTCTTTTAGTTATCAGTTTATTTAGTAATTGACATGTTTGTTCAGTAGTTTATCTTTCCATATTTATTACAGCTTATCTAATATTGATATCCGTGTTGTTGATTGAATGGAATGTGTTTTCAGTAATTTAATTTCATATATTAATTATTATTTATAGATTCATGATATATTCCACTATATGTGACACTTATTGAGAATTTTAGGTTACCCTTTATTTATTTCCTTTCCCTTGTATATGAAGAATAAATTTTGGAATTATTTCTCAAGGATGAAACTCATTTTATTTTGTTTTGAATTATGCATTATTTTCTATTCCAAATTTAAAATAGGTATAATATAGGTGTCTAGTTTTCAAAAACAGATAAACTAATCGGCCTTTTGGATTTTTAATCCCTTTTATTTATACTAATGAAATAAATTAAACACTGGATCTGGGATACAAGTGTTGGGGTTTTTATAGTTCTGGAGCATGAAATAGACAAATGAATTAAATTATTTTAAAAACCCTAAAGGTAATATATTTTTTGGGTTAGTTATGATGTTACATGAATTTATTATATAAATATAACATATTAGAGTTGTTTGAAAATTTTATATTTCAATTCCATCAATGTTTTGATAACTTTAAAGTAGAACTATGAAAATTATCTAAAAATTAATTCAATGGCATCTTATATTAAATAAAATTTAATTAAATTTTTTAAAATTAATAAAATTAATATATTTGGAAAAGTAAATTTGATATTGTTAACTCTATCAAACATGTTATACTTATGGGTCATTTTTCTTTTAATCGTAACTTTATTTCCCTCAAGTGTAAAAAACATTGATATCATAGTGAACATCAATATAATAAACGATTTTTTATAACTATGTGATTAAAGCTAACACATCACCAGATATTTTCCAAAATTTATTAGATTAGATTATTTATAATTATATTAATAATATATTCAAAATAAATAAATTTGGTTCCAATTTCCTAGGAAAATTAATTTATGTTAATTTAATACTTTATGTAATTTCAAGGGTTCCCCTCCCCTCACTAACAAAAAGTCACCTCATATCCTATATTTAACCCAACTTATGAGTGTTATAGATCATAAAATCCATGACAAAATCCATTCCCAACTTTATTGTACATGAAATAGAGTCTCTTGAATTTTCAAAATACCATCTTATAGGGATTAAGGTGTATCCCAGTAGTTGTTTTCTGAATATGTGGTATAACTATTAACTAATTTTTCATTGTACTTATTATTTAATATTCTTTAAATATTCACAATCCATTTTTATATAACAAAAAAAATATCCCTTGCACTGAAATTTTATTATGTCTATGTTTTAACATATTCGCATATAATTTTAGATTTTATTGGGAATAAAAACATCGTTTGTGTGTACATGTGGACTACAACATCCTTGACGTGATGTGTTTTCTTGCATCACTGTCTCTCATGGTTGTCTATAATGACTCATCAAATTCATATAAATGATATTTATGGGAAAATTAAAATTTTGTAAGAGAATATATCCTCTATATTAATTTCATATCAATCATTCTGAGAAAAATCATTGCATGTGTGTGTATACATAGTATTGTCTCTATAAAGTAATGTACACAATTTTTTATAACCTACCTATCATGTAAGGTAATTTATAGGGAAATAAAAAGGTTATTTGATGTTTAAAATATTAATATATATTTTTACATTTAATATAATATTTTATTTCATTATATTACATAAATTTAAAATACATAACATCACTTGTGTGTAAATGCATGCTACCTTCTCACTTGCCAATGCATTATGTTACTCATAAAAAATTTCATGGATAAGTCGATAATATTTTTTTTGTATTAAATTTATAATTATTTAGTTACAATTATTCTATAATTTATGGAAGAATTTATTATTTCACTATGTTCAACATACTAAAGTTGTTCGTCAAATATGAATCAAATGTCCCCAAAACACCCGATGTGGATTTAACTGATTATGATTTAAATATTTAATTTATATCAAAGAAATATATTGTTTAATGAAAATGTAATAAACTTGTAAAATTTTCTTAAAAGTGTAATTAATTAATATAATTTTTTGAAATTGGTGTTAAAGAACATTCATTGGAAATCCAAAATCAAGGTAATGGGTTTCTTAAATTAATTTCCATTCATTTTTTTATATTTATAATTCATTAACTATTTTACATCAATATTATGTGTGACATTATATATGACAATATTATATTATATTTACACTTGATTGTTGATTTTTAATTTTTCACACATAATTGTGTCATTGGTTAATTTTTCACACATTTGATTCAATATTTATATAAGTAGTAATGGATTTATATTATAATTTCATATCTTTTTGGGAAAGTCTATACCCAATTCCATTTAAGTAAAATTTTATTTTTCATATCCTTTAGTCACCATATATTTTCAAATACCATTTTCATTCTGATAATTTTCATTTATTATTAAAATTGTTTTTATCTTTATATCACAAAATGATCATGAAAAAGTTTTTATATAAAATCATAACTTATTTCCTATTGGGTTGATGAAAATTTTATTTTACGTCCACTCTGTTCATAAATTTTAAGGAAATTTTCACCTACACATGAAATATTTTAAAAATGTAATTTTCACTAAATTTGAATTATATATAAATTTTTTAAAAGTGTTTTTATCTGGTTTCTTTACTATTTACAAATTTGTGAAAAAAATTAAATCATTTAACTTATATGTTTTGAAAATATTTTACAACTATTATTGGCATTATTTTTCTTTAATCCCCATTTTAATTTTTCAATGATTATTTTGAATGAAAATAAATTTCTCAAATTTTATGGAATTTTTAGTTAACATTTTATCAATGTAAATAGATATTATCTCATGTTCTCAATTAAATTTTTGAATTATATTTAATTTTATTTGTTATCTATTCCAAAATAATTTAATGATTCTTTTACTTCACATGAAATATAATCCTATGATACCATTAACATCATTTATCAACATTATTTATAATGTTTTTTAAAGAGATTATAAGTGAAACCATTCTTTTTTATAGATAAATGATGTTCGAATAGTTACGATGAGATTAATGTATCCAAGTGTTTAGTTTCATGATATTTTACTTTGAAATTATTGATTAAATTATGATTTTAGATTGAACCTAAATCCTTAAGGAACATTTCATGATATTTGATTGGTGGGTTTCTTATATCCCTATAATGAACTGGTTAATAAAGAAGTGTTAAATTAATCAATGTTACTGATAAGAAATGATAGAGTTATATAACTCATAAGATATGATGATGTTAATTGATTATAGGTTACACAAAAGGGGAAATATTGTTAATTGATTATAGAATACTCTAAATAGATACTGTAATTTTCTATTTATGTTATTTCATGATGAATGTCTGATGATACAAGATACTAACATAGATTTTCTAATATTTATAAGAGTTATAATAGATAATTTTATTAATTATTGTTTTCACATGTCTTATTATTGGTAAAATATTTGAAAATTTACTTTGATAAAACATTATGCTAGGTAAAATGATAAGCAACCCTAGTATTTATGTGCATTAACTTTCTAATGATATTCTCATCAACATTGTTTTTGATACTATATCATTATTCTCATGATTGTGTCCCTAATTTTATTCAGTTTTTATTTTATATGTTTACATTTATTTCAAGTTGAGTTCAAATTTAAAATTTATTCCATTTAATGATACTATTAAGAATTATACTAAATGAATTATTACAATAATTATTATGTTTTTAAATATCATTATGGAAGAAAATAAACAATTATTGTGAAATAAGAAATGATAGTTATAATATTGAAATTAATCACATGAGGACATTGGTTTTATTATATAATATTTTCTATTAAATCTAGAAAAATAAAAAACTAAATTATCCTTATCTATGAAAGTGATCCAGTAATTTTTAATGATGATTTTTTATTGGAAATCTAAAATTGGTTTACATTTTTTGGTGTCAAAACCAGAAATATAAATATTGTGTTCTTAGTAATGAATATAGAGGTTTGGGTTTGAGGATGTTATATTTTTTGTTTGTCATTTGGAAGGTGAGGTAGATAAATGATTTACCATAATCATTAACATGAGGAAATATTAGGAAATTTACTCCCTAGAATGGGAGGACATTACGAAGGTAAATTTCAAAAAAAATATACCTATATTATTTGCACATAAATATATATAGAATAAATTAAGATTAAATAATATTACGATAAATTTATTATTACCTATGAAAAAAAATTCCCAAGACTTATAAGGTACATGTTGGGTTTTATCATTCAATTTAAACAAAGAATTGATATTTTTTTGAATGGAATAAAAACATGTCTGCTGAAGGAATGAACTATATATTTTTTTAGGTATAATTAAATTGTTTGACATGATTTTAGTATCATAATGGAAATTTGGGACTAAAATTACACTCTTGTTTTAGGGGGAATAGAGATAAAAAAGCGTTTTCATGGAAAATAAATTTTCAAAAACATAGATTAAATAATATATATCATTATAAATGTTAAAAATATGAGAATAATCATAGGGGAAATGTATATATTAACCATTAAAGTGATTTATATGTTTTAGAGAAGTTCATCAAGAGCATTAATACTGAGGACATTTGGAATGTAAAACAATATAAAATGGATATACGTAATTTTCCACCAAATTCCCAACTCACACTCAAATTATTTAATATTATATGGTTCAGGAATTATGAACCAAATGCACAAATTCAAGGGTTAATGATTAAAATATATTCCACAATCCTAAAAATCTAAGGGACAACATGAAAGACTATGAAATCTCAAATAATAACGTTTATTATGAAAGTGTAGTGGTGAAAGGTATAGTTATAATCCACTGAAGAATTGTAAATATATTATCTGTTCAAGGGTTTTACCACAAAATTATATCTATAATTTTATAAAATAAAATCAACCCACCACTTCTATAATTATATATTTAATTATCAATCAAAATTTCATATTTCGTGACGATTTTATCCCAAATATATATATGTTCTATATTTTATGTCTTTGTCAATTTTATTCCCCAAAATATTATTATTCTCTATTTAAATGAATGTGATGTGATGTTAATCATGGAATGACTCTCTCTCTATACATATTCTATATTCATATCCGTGATATACCAGTCACATTTCATATCATAAATCGACTAATGATCACTTATCAGGGAAATGATGACCATGAACCATATATGAAAATTAATTTTATAATATTGGTCTTAATACCTATCCAAGAGGGGTATATTACTCAAATGGGTAGGTAAAAGATCAATTTTTATGATACATATAATGTTATAGATAAGTCAATGTATTTTCCATAGAATTTACTTGGCTTCCCAAGATTTTTTGTTTGAGTTTTCCATTGAACTAATACGAAATGATTTTCCAATAGGACACCTTATAAATTGGCCCAAATAGAATTTAAGGAACTGGAGAAGAAAATATAAGAAGATCTATATAGGGGTTTTATATGACCAATTGTTTCAATATAAGGCTCAATGATTATCTTTTTGATGATGAAGACGAATCAATGTGTTTGGGTATTGATTATCATAAAAATAAAAAAATAACAATCAAGATCATGCATAATTTACCTTTAATTTTAACTTGTTTTATTATCTACTTGGGGATTAATAATTCCAAAATATTTACCTTTAATATGGATGTAATCAATTAAGGATGAATAAAAATGATGTACCTAAGAAAAACATTCATTCAATCTATGGAAAATCCGAATTTATACTTATTCCATTTGGAGTTATAAATTCTCATGTTATCATCATGGATATTGATAATATAGTATTTAGATACTACACTAATCAATGTGTGGAAATATTTATATATGATATTATCATATATTCCTTGAGTAAAGACGATGATTATGATCATTTGGGGATTGTGTTTAACACCATGAAAAATGAAATAGTTTTTCCCAAACATTGGAAGTGTGAATTATATTTATAGAAAGTATCATTCATGGGTCATGTAATAAAAAGTGTGGGTATATCTATAGATCATTCAATGATATATGTAATTAAATAAAATCATAGACCATCCACTAAAAAACTATTATTTTATTATATTGTATTCATACTATAAATAATTTTTCAGAAAATTCTCATGACAGTCATGTCCACTAACCAAGTCAATATAGAAGGGATTCATGTTCATTTGACCAATGATTGTGAAAAATATATATATATATATATATATAAGGTGAATAATGGCCATTTCACTTTTATTCATTATATCCTTTAGTTAAAAATGGTTTTAAATATATAGATATATGTCATATAAGTTATTGAGAAGTGTTCTCATGGTAAATGAAATTTCTTTATGTTTTCATCATGTTTGCAAATTATCCCAGAAAAAAGTATAAAACACACAGCTTTGAGTTAGAAGAAGTAATATTTTCATTGAATATACGAAGCCATTATCTCTATAATGAATTGTATGAAATGTATATTGATAATGAAATCATAATCTATATATTCAAATATATGGAGTTGAATATGCACCAAATGAGATTGGTGGAGTTGATTAAGGACTATGACTGCTCAATACATTACCACCTTGGAAAAGGTACATTGTGGGTGATGCTATAAGCCGTAAGTATCACACTAATTTATCAAGACTGAGGATTTAATGAGATATAATACAAGTGGATTTGAAAATGATAGAACATTAAATCATAATGGAATGGGGGATGTCATATCTTTCTAAAGTTTCTGCTCATAAATAAATGCATGTGAAGACTAAGGAGGCTCAAACAAATAGTATATAGATATAAAAGAAAATAATGAATATTCAAAACATAAAAATTGATAACGAATGAATTATATGCTTTTGTAAATGAATATTTGATCCTTTAAAACTAGAATCATGGAAGGATATATTTGATGTTTCACATAGATCATCATTATTTATCCATCTTCAAAGCAGAAAAATTTACAAAGATATCAAAAAGAATTTATTATTGTACATCATAAAGAGTTTTATTTTAGAATATATATATCTAAATGTTTGGTATAATAGTAGGTTTTGGTAGAATGAAAAAACTATATGGGTATTATGAAACCATTACCCATACAATTTTAGTAATAGGATAACATCGCCAAATATTTCATCATAGAACATACAATAACTTATAAAATACATAATACCATCTATTTTTTAGTTGATCTCAGTATAAATTAATCACTTTTAATTGATAATTTTTATTATTTATCCCATTATCAACATACATGGATATTCCTAAATTATGTAGTAAGGGTTCATGTAAAACCACTTTTCATTTGAATGATAGGTTTTGATAACATGAAAATTACTTCATAGGATGTTTTAATCCACACATTCCCCTCTCATATAATAATACATTCAAATAATGAATTCAAATGGAATCAGATGTGGATATATATGGAATCATTACAGAACTCCCACATGTTAGAATGAAATTAGAATATTTAAGCTGCTGAGACCATATCCTAACTAATAAAAGTCAAAAAAATATTCAAACCATCACATAAAATATTAAAAATGAATTTTTTTTTATTTATTTCTATACAAATAATCATTGATAATTTTTTGAGTTTTAATTAAAAGATATAGTATCCCTGTAAATATTACTATGGATGAATGTTATGATATTTTCAATGAAGATTATTTTTACCACTTGATACATTTCCTCTTAAAATTTCTCAATCATGAGGGGAAGATAGAATAACATTTTTACCACTTCTATATCTCTCACAAGGGCATGATGTGTTCAATGTATCGCATTTTAGAATGTATGTACCTAACCATTCACATGTACTAAATTCATATTTTTTATTACTAGAACATGATCTTGATTATGATGATTAACCTGAATAATCCTTTGATCATAGATATAAGGTACTAAAAATAAAGACCACACACATTGTCAATTTTCTATGGATGAATCATAAGATTGATGAAGCAACATGGGAACCTGAAAATTCAATAAGGCATTAGTTCCATAATTTCTTCTAATAGAGTAACATAATTTCATTGTAATAATTATTATAATCTGGTATCATGTAATGCCACAGTATTTTATTTTGTATTTCCCATTAAATAACTACCGACTGTTTGATCTGTTAAAATATTCCCAACCCTAAACAAAATAAAAAATGATATATTTTCAAAAGATAAAATATTATTATTCCAGATAAAACAATATTATATTATGAAAATTCAATGTGGAACATAATTTAAAAAATTAAATCCTCAAATTAATAAAAATATAACAAATAACAAAAAAAATATTGTAAAAAGGTATTTTAATTTCTCCCATATTTTTTAAAAAATGATTTGATTCCAATGAATTGGTAAAATTAAATTATTCTAAGATAAATAATTTATTTTAATAGGATATGATTAAAATCAGTTAATATTAATAGGGGAGGTTTTTAAAAGAAATATTTTTTTTATGATTCGTGTATTTTTTTCTTTATAAATTAAATTAATCAATTTTAATGTATTATTCTAATAAATTGTTTTAATTTAAAAAAAGATACATTGTAACTACTTTATGTTGTATTTGACATGTAATTGGAATAATGGCACTTAACGTTTATAAATTAATTTTTCTATAAAAATAGTTTTTCTATATATTTTTGTTTTCATTTAAATGTTAATTTTCACATATTTATAAATTGAATTAGATTATATTGAGTTCATTTTTTTATTCATCATATTGAAATTTTGTAATAATTTTTTTTCATTTTAGTCATTAAAATATGTTATTGAGGTAACAATTTTGTCATCATAGTTGCAGTAAAATGTGGTAAAATGTTTTAATCTATGTGGTAAAGGCATAAAATATAATCAAACATTGTCTCTATATTATTTATAAGAGGATATATTTGAAGCATATCCATTAGTATCCACATTGTATCCATATTACATGTAAAAAGAAATTCCTTACATAATATGGAATGAGGATTTATGAAAATGATTTCTAATAGAAAAAATGATATATTAACGGTTTAGAACCATTTTTATATGTCCATAAACTATTATTAGTGACTATACCAATGGTTTAGAGAGAAGTTGGTTATTTTGGAATTAGAACATACATATATCGATGGTATGGAAATTTTTTTAGTACAAGTGCATATAATAAGGTTCCCAAAATAAATAGATGAGGTCATATATATTATATAATAATACCAATAGTTTGGGAAAACCATTATTATAGGGATTTATAAAAATTCTTGTGATTTTTTATCGCATCACTTACCACTTATACTTAAATGTCTTAACCACTATGTTATAGTCAGTTTTATGAACATGATTATATATATATATCATTGTGTGTGTATTTAAAATTAATTTGTAATTTTAAATATTTACTATTATTTTAAAAAAAAATTTTCTAAAAATTCGGGTAACTCTACCATGAAATCATGAAAAACATTGGTATAGACATAAACCAACAATATTGTTGAACTGTTGGTATAAGTAATAAAATTTTTGGGACCTATAGAAATGATTTTATAGACCCATAGGTATAGGGTACCTATGAAATACCTATACCAATGGTTCTAAAAAATTATTGGTAGAGGTAAAACCTATTCCAATGATTTTCAAAAACCCGTTGGTATATGTGGATTAGAGTAAGTAAAATTTCTTTTTGTGAAAACTAAAAACTCACCTTTACAAAAACCCTTTATATATTCATGAAAAAACACACATAAAACAAGTCCAATATTTAATATCTATACTTTTTACTTTTATGAAATATATCATAGACATTTGAAAGATTTTGGTTCCAAGAAGGATGGCTAAATTTGTCATTCCAAAAGAATGAATTTGAAGAATAAAAAAATATTAAAAATAAGAATATAGTTCTTCAATTTATATTTCAATTACCTTATTATAAAAAATATTTATAAACATAGCTATACAAATTTATAATTTTAAATTAAAATCATTATGCTTCTATGAAAATCATATTATTATTACCTGATTTTATACCCTCAATTATTCAATATTATATATTTTTTTAGGTCAGTTCAACCACCTACAAAAATGATTCAATACTAAATTAATTGTTTAAAAAATGATTTAAAAGAATGAAATTAATAGTATTAACATATGATATTATATTTTAATTAATGTTAGTAAGATGTTTCAAGAAGGGATAAATTAAAAATGAAAGTCCATTTTAATGAATCTCATTGTTATCGGTAAATATCCCAAAGGATATTCTTTATAGATTCCATTATTACAAATCATAACTATTCTATCCATTAAATAATTTTTCAAATAATTAAATATTTATAACATAATGATTATAATAACTTAATTATATAGGAATGATGAAACTTGTATGAAATAATGAGGAGCAACATCACCATTATGATATTTGTATAAAATAATAAACATGAGTAATATATAAGGACGAAATTAAATAATAACTAACTTATATAAACATAATAAATTATTTTAATTAATTATTATAAAATTTAATTTATATGAATAATGATTTTAAATATTTTATTAATTTGGTTGGGCTTATTATATAAAAGGTTGTTGCCATAGTATGGATGTCGTGAGTAAAGGTAAAGTTTTTTTATTTCATTACCACATTGAAATAAAGATTATTTACCGTTAAACATAAATAGAGAGAAATTGTATTCTATTTATATTTTAAATGATGATTTTTTTTTATTTATTTTATTTTTTATGTATTCATTCCATTTCTCCTCCTTTCGGATCAAAATTCATTCAAAAGGCTTTCTATATGTGGGATCAACCATATAAATTCTTTTTATCTGTGTATCTTTTTTTCTACCATGATCATATTCAATATTTAGTTTTATAAATGTTCTTATTTATACTTGACTGATTGATAGAAATCATTATTTGTTATATTTTAATTTTTTTACAGAACATTTGTTTTAATATTTATATGTTTTCCTTAAAAATCACTTTTTATTGATTTGACTTTATTCCCAAAAAATGTGAAAACAATATATATTTCTCATTCATTCCACTTGAATAATTTTTCACAATGTTATATATTGTTTTCTTAATGAATCAAATTTTATAGGATTTCAAAGTTTTCTAGAATTAATTTTTATCTTCCTTATTTTATAAAATATATTTTTTAATCAAAAATTACCAAAAGTAAATAATATTTCTTAATATTTATAAATAATTTCTCTAATATTATTATTAATTTTTTTTAGTCTATATTAGTATATTATTATGATTTTTATACACCATTCACGGTATTCCTTTATGATACCTTCAACCATCTTCGTCTGGATGGATTATGGTCACTTTTAAGGAAACAATTATGAAACTTGTATTTTTCATATAGGTAAATTATGTTCTATTAAAAATATTAACGTTCTCATGTTAATGTGGAACACATATGTATGGTTTATCAGTATATTATGTTTTGGTTCTATAGATCCCTCCAATTAAATGAGAAGAGTTTAAAACCTATGGGGATCGGGTTTTTGTACATGGGTGGTTAGTCCATTCGCAAAATGATAAGGTATAAAGGTGGTTAGCGAAACATAAAAACGTTTTAGTTCAAGGGTGGTTAGCATAACCAAAGAATTTTTGTGGTACACTAGTGGTATTCTGAATCCCAAATGGGGTTGGTACATGGGTGGATATCCCAATCCAAAATAGGTACATAGTTGGTAATCACAAGACTATTATATTATGGGAATGTGGTTACCCTAGTCTACTTTGATAAATTCCATGATGGTTAACATTGATTCTTTTTATATAATAATATTTGTTCTATATTATTATTTTATAAACCATTACTATGTAATGATTAGATATTATTGACACATCTTTCCATACTTGTAAGAATTATTTTTATAAAAAAACCATATACCATGATTTAAAATATATGATTTTTAGTGGGTCTTATTTTCTTATGTTATATTCATGTACATTGATTATGTTCACATAATCACATGTTTATCTTATGTCCACATATTGTATTGACTTTTTATCTCCCATGTTTACTTGTACCATGCATCAAATCTCACAATTTTCTTATGGTTCCATTCTTGAGTGAATGAAAACTGTTATTTTATATGGTATTTATAGAATAATATCATGTGAGGATATTTTTGTGTAAATTTTTATATACATATTATAAAATAATAATATCACATTGCTAATATGTAATGAAAATAAAAATATACTTTATTTTGTGTGATTTAAAGTGACATTTAAAGAAAAAGTATGTAAAATTATATAATTTCTATATATGTTATGCTTGGTTTACCACAAAAATAGTTGATGTGAAACATAGATAAATAATAATAGAATACATGTTTTAACAGTTTTGTAGTAAAACAAATGAGTATACAAATAGAGACCCATTTTTCCCTTATAATACATTGAAATAAATCTACACATTGTTTTGTATTTAGGCGGTGAAACAACATGCGATTTGGGGGCCCAGTGTGACTAGAATTAATTTTATAAAAATATCAAATATATTTTATATTACATTTTTGCAATTTTATAAAGAATATGAGATAAATCATAAATGGAATATTAGATCATATATCCAAGATCACGGTTGAGTCCTAAACCCAATTTTTACCCTATGTGTGGACTATAATAGGTTAGTGTGGGGTGTTTGGATATCACGACCATTGGTGGTGTGATAAGTTAAAAATAAATAATTATATTTATTTATATTAATTAATAAAAATCATATTGTTTCATATGTAGAACCCTCATCAGGGAATGTAATTCAGGTTTATCCACATAGACCCTTTGAGGATTGAGAGTTGTTCTTCACCCTATATTTCTGAATCGATGTTCTATTATAATTAGACTCTAGATCAGTGCAGATGGAGAAAAAACGAATATAGAGACCCATCTCAATCATAGTGAGATTGTTGTATGATGATGAATGGTCCAATACCCATCTTGGAATCATCTATTTGTGGTTTTTCCAATATATATTAAATTAATTGAGAATGATCATATAACTTATTAGTCTAAATTATTTTTGAGCCATTGCATGCACCCATGTACTGACAGTAAATTATTATACAATTTTATAACCCTAGATAGCCTAATTTGTATTCATTGGCCAATAACACTTGGTTAATGTATGCTAAACGTTTTTTGGGAGATTTTCCCTCACCTTTTCATCATGGTTTTTAGAATTTGGATTTAGGGTCAAGGTTCAATGCTATCGGGAGTTACTGAGCACAATCAGACCCACTAGATTCATGAAGGAACAACACACAATAATTAAATATGAAAATCACGGGGTGTAGTAAAAATTTGAAATGTGAGAATGGATAAGTGGTATGTCCGAGATTTTAAGTGGACAAAAAACATCATCAGAAGTGTTGAAGTAGTTTGGTTAATTTGGGAAACCAATGGGATTATTTGGAATTCAATTTATGGCCACCAGAGGGCTAGAATCACCAAATAGAGAAAGATATACCATGTTCATATGGCTCATCGTTAATACACAATGAAACTTACACTGAACTAGGATCCACTTAATGTATTGAGTTTTTGTGAAAAACAACACTACACATATTTTAGTATAAAGAATGCACTATTTGTAGATCCTCAAATATAATGAATTGGGTTTTAGAAGATTATAAGTATCACACAATGTGTGGGACCCCTATATGTCTTGTGGACCTTGTGCTGGAGACCTGACATGTACTCTGGTAGTACATGAGCATTGTCATGTCTATGACACACCATGTACTAATGAACATAGACATAGAGAAGACACACATATATAGTCGGGATGTATACGCAGGACCGCAGGTGGCTGAGGCACACCATGTATTCCACTTGCACAATGTGTATGGATACATAAGTAGTGATATGTGTATCTATAGGGACTTGTCCAAGAGATGGAGTGGAACCACCCATTGTATGGGTTCCCTCACACATTGTGCGCCTCTTCATACCTTTAAAGGAATCCTCATCCTCTCATATCTCCATCCATTTGACACATATTTTGGCCCATGATTAGACTATCTTGAGTTTTTTATTCATAAAACATGATGATAGACTTCATGGTATCATTAGAGAAATGATGAAACATGATCCTTGTGTGGTTCTTTTTTAGGTGGTGCATGACGATGATAGTGACCAGACATGACCATTAGAGTGGTACACCCTGATGGACTAGGGTGCACGTCCCTTATCAATATATGGAGTAGTAATCCCTATTGGGTAGGGTGTATTTCCTCCTAAATCTGATTGGTACCCATTATATAATTAAGGATAATGTCATATATCTATGTAATGAGTAGCCCCCCCCCCATATGGATTAGGGTTCAGTTCCTCTTCTTAGGATTCATTACCCACTATCGGATAGAGTGTGGGTCATTATTACACTAAGTGGTACCCCCTGACTGATCAAGGAATGGGTCATATAATTACAGAATGGTACCCCCATATTATATAGGGTGAATGTCCCCATTTCACATAGTGGTACACCTAGATAGATAAGATAGCAGGTTCTCTACCTGCTTAGTGGTACCACCACCCCATGTTGTTATGGTTCAGTTCCTCTATCTACCATGTTATACCCCTATTGGAATTGGTTTGGGTCCTCCTTAAACTATGTGTCACCACAATAATGCATTGGGTGAGGTTCCCCTTAATAGAGATCATGTCCCCTAAACTATGAATATTAAAGTAGAGTCATGAGACCTCTACATAGTTTGATTTTAGGATAGATATGTGAGATTATGTGCATCGATGATAGATTAATGTGAATAATGGAACTCTTTTCTAGTTTGGGCTGTAATATGAAGATCCCCTTCTCTCCCTTTTGTGTTTTTATGGTTTGTGCATATATATATCTATATCCAGGTCATTGGATTTGTTAACACTCTTACACTCAGTTGAGTTTTATATGAACTATATATTCCAATTATGTCTCTTACTAGTCACCCTTCATGTTTCTGGGTATCCAAGAGGGTATTTATATTCTCCCTCATGCAAGGTATTTTCTGGCAAGTGCCATGTCCTTTGAAGATGATGGACAAGTCTGTAGTGACCGTAGAGGAGCTTTTAGATACTTGGTGAGTTAGATCAATTACGGTGGTTGAAGCATAAAGATCAAGAGTTGGGATTTATCATCAATTTTACATCCAAATTTATATAAGGAAGACACCATTCTGGATGGATTTTTATTTTTCTCTTTTATTTTTCAAATTTTGATGTCGTATGCCAATACCCCCTAAAGGTTCATTATATGCTAGGTTAAATTCACGATATTTAATATTTTTTTTTATTATTATACTTTTTCACCTCTTCATTGATATGGTCAGATTTGTGCATAATGGAACACAAGAAAGTCCATCGCATGTTATATGTTCCTTTCAACAATTTTCAATATCCCTTGGACTATGATGGAATCTCGGAGTAGTTGTGACTTGAACCATGTTTGGTCAGGTCATGACAGATTGGTATCAATGTTGGTTCGATCCTTAGGATGATTTTTAGAGTAATCCCTTTAAAATTATTTGGTTGGGATTTAAGTGATCATTTTAAAAGTTTCTCAAGTGTGGTTCTCATGCCAAGGAACATGAGTTGGTACATTGATTGATGTGTCCATTCATTAAGATCTTGACTAACTTTATGTCAGGTCGGTATAACAAGACATTGGTTGTAGGGGAAAAATGGTAAATTAATCATATAGTATTGATTCATTGACTGATCTTATTGATTTATCTCCCCATTATATATATATCTGCTCATATGATCATGGTATGACTTGATTACATTTTCAAGATTCTTCTATGACGGCAATCATCCAGGTTACGAGTTCTAGATCATGATGACATCTCGATGAGTGATGAGACCTGGTTATAGGGTCCATCCCTTAAGATCCTTTCTTTAGCATGATATGTAGCATCACCACACATGTAAAGTAGTATATTATACCACTATGGAAGGATGATGATGCACGTAGGAACAACACACTCGAAAATTTATAGAGCCAGAGGCCTCCGAGGAACAATGGGGAGATAGATTCATTGGCCGTGAAGAATTTGATAGATTTACTGGTCTATGTTTTAAAGATTATTTAATCACTGATGAATCATATGGTTTCACTAGAAAAATTTTCCATGAATCCAGTGGATTTTTATTATCCAAATTCATGGTGAGTTAACACTCTCATGGTCCGACTTGGAACACCTATTTCATGAAGATTATTTCCCATCTAACTTGTGATCAGTTAATATTTAGGATATACGTAAGATGCATCAGGGTTGAATGAAAGTATCTGTGTATGATTTGAGGTACATAGACCTTATATGGAACTCACTCAACATGTTATGAGATGGCTACTTCTAAGAATAAAGGTTTAATAAGGGGGTCCATAGAGATATATGTGGTGGTGTGGTTCCCTTGGGAATTCACACCTATGTAGGGTTGTTGGAGTGAGAATTTTTTTTAGAGAGATTTCCATTAGAGGGATTTCAGGAAGTTGGAGTTAACAGTTGGAATTATAGGTTTGATTCATATTGAGTAGATAGTAGGCACCAGCCAACTGAATATTATAGCGGGTGACCTCCCCATGCTCAGAATCATCTATGTGATCTTGTGGAGCATAGGAAATACACAAGACCAGGTCATATAGAGAGGGTATATTATATTAATGTGTTGGGTGTGGTTACCTAGATTATGATATCCCAAGATGATGTTCTGATAAGGGATGAAAGATAGTTGAGGGAACTCCAAAGTCAAGACAACAACTTGATAAAGGACCTCCTAGGCGAGAGCAGGGTGTCCCCTAGGAAGGCAAAGCTGGAAGTGGAGAAGGTGGAGCTCTAGGAGGAGGAGGAGTGTGTGGAGTACAATGCTCTGAGGTCATTCAACCACCACCATGAGGCATACGATTTTAGGCCTATGGCATTGGTTTTTGGGACCCCTAAAAGTGGTAGGTGATGTATGCTTATAACCTAGTATCTCATGATATGATTAGAGGTACAGTTTATTTTTTTCTATAAATTCCTTCATATTATTAGAGGTAGTTGTGATTTGTTCCTTCATTTCCTTAATTCTAGTTCATGAGATAAACCTCCACATTGAAGTGCTAGTCTAGAAGATTTTTCTAAAGGTTTCTACATGAGAAAATTCTTCGATACATTTATATATTGGAATTGCAAGATATATCTTGGTGGAGAGTGGTTAATGTGGGTCATTTTGGTCTCCATGATGGAAATGTATGACATTACCATATCTATGGATTTATTATCCATGGCCTGAGCCAATATTAAATTTTACCATAGATGATTTAGATGCCTTCACAATGATGGGATGATATTCTCTTTTACGTGCAAGAGAGATCTCTTGGCAGGGAGAGTGGGTGTTCTGAGCAAGAGGCTGCATCTATCACCCATTAGTTGATGGGTGTTTCTCTTAGTGTAGTTGGCACTTCAAGAATCCACATTCCTTTAATCATATATCATTTTATGGGAATCATCCAAGTTGATATTCTAGTACAACCTCTACAGAAGGAGATGTATAATTTTATCACTTTACATCCCTAAACTACAATGATATCTTCTACAGCATAATAGATGTCACCTATCAATATTTCAGATCTGTGTTTGAAATTGGAGGGCCTTTGAGAGAAGTGATTCATTAGTCCCAATGTATCCACTGGGCATATCCAGTTTTAATTAAAATTGTGTATGAAAGTATATAGATATTAATGTATTATCATAACCTAAACCAGACCACAATAAAGAACATATACACCTTGCAGGTGATTGATGACCTCTTTCACTAGTTGTGAGGTGTGTGATGGTTCTCGCATATCGATCTTCAGTCTATAAACCATTAGTTAAGAGTTTGTGAGGGTGATATTATGAAGCTGGAACATTGATGTCACTGTAGATACTATGTCTTCCTAGTGATTCCCTTTGGTGTGACAAATACTGCTACATTGTTTATACCTTTGATGAACAAGGTTTTTCTTGCCATACATGGACCAATTTTTCGATTTCTTCATTGAAAAAAAACTCATATACTATACAATAGGAGTGGATCATGCAGAGAACATGAAGAAGGTCCGAAATTTGCGTCGATAGAACAACCTTTATGGTAAGAGCATGAAGTGTCAGTTTTGGATTCATAAGTTTTTCTTTCTAGGGAATGTCATTTCTGAGAATGTTTTAGTTGTGGACCCAAAGATGATTGATGTGGATAATTAGTGGTATCCACCCGATAAACAGTAATAGGTTCAATGTATTCATATCCTGGTAAGGTACTAATGTAAGTTTGTGGAAGACAAGATTTTATCACCATTGACCATCACAATGTGGAAAGGGAATCCATTTACCTGGATTGATCATTGATTGAGGGCCTTCAAGGATTTGAGGCTGAGGCTGAAGAGTGATCCCATGATGTGATTTCTAAATGGAATAGAGTACGTAGTTTATTGTAATGTCTCAAGATATAGTCTCAGTTGTGTGTTGATATAGTGGTAGGTAGTTATCACATATGATTCGAGGAATTTGATACCCCACAAGAAGAATTAAATGACTCGTGACCAAGAGATAACAGTGATAGTCTTCACCCTAATGATACAAAATAATTATCTTATGGTAGATCCTGTTATTTTTAATCAAACCATCAGTGTCTTAGGTATGTCTTCACAAAGAATGATCTGAACATGAGATAGTGGAACATGTTTGGAGTTCCTGTAAAACTCTGGCATCGATATAGTCTATAAATCCAAAAAGGGGAACATAGTTGTATATTCATTTAGTAGGATGTCCTAAGATAATTTTGGGTATGTGGCTTCTGATTAGTTGGATTCCATACATCTGAACCTAATTGAGTAGGAGGGTACAAGATTTCTTCATTCGATGGTGTTGACTCCTCTGCTCCTTCAGTGTGTGAGAGATTCCCTGTTGGGATACATCAAATTTGAGGTATTGTGTGACTAGATATCTTTAAAAGAATCAGTAGATTTATATTATGATGGAGTAAATCATGTAATCATTTTCGTGGGATAGATGGTGGTCTTAGTAACAATGGAGAAGGAGGTGATGAGAGAGTTCCACACATCTCATATGGCTATATATACCATTGTGGGGAAGTTGTAAATAGATATTCTGGAGAAGTTTTAGTGTTCTAGCATGAGATAAGAATAGATAATTTTTCTTTATGGTTACTCACATGTCTGATGGTGAAGGCCCACCACTAGGTTTCTAAAGGTTTTTTGAAGCATCTAGAGATCCCAGAGTGGAAATTGGATGAAATATCTATGGAATTTCGGATAGGGAGTCTGTGGAAAGAAAATGCATGTGATTCCATATTGGTGATGGTTGAACAACTCATGAAGTTGAAATAATTACTTCCTAATAGTATGTAGAGTAGCATGGATGTTTTAAGGAATATGTATGTACGATAGATTGTTTACTTTACTAGGGCTCCCTCAAATATTGTATTCAACCCTGAAGTGTGTCTCACATCATAGTTTTGGAGAGGCATGTAGGAGGAATTTGGGAACCAACTGAGGATTAACAAGAACTTTGAACAAAACTAAATGGGAAGAACTAGCACACAATCCAGGTGTTGGAGGATATTTTGAGGTCTTATGAGTTGTAATTTAGCTAGATATTTTAGTATCACTTTCCACTGAAAGAGTTTGCGTATAATAATTTCCACCCCTCTAACACAAGTATTGAAACTATAAAGTCCCTATATGGGAGACCTTGTAGGTTACCCATGTACTTGAAAATATTAGAGATACATATCTTTTAGGTGCATGGTTGGTTCAAGAGATAGCATAAAGGGTCCAGGTCATCTGTGAACTGGTGAAGATTGCCCAGGGAAAGAAAGAATCCTCATCATATCCACAATGTTGGATCTAGGAGTTCAGGCAAGAGACCATATTTTCTAGAGAGTCTCCCCACAATTAGGATTGAGAATATTTGAACCGGGAGGCAAGCTATCCCGATGGTTTATGAGGTCATTTGAGATAATACATAGGGTTATCGAGGTTACATATCACCTCTCTTTACTCTGACAACTATAGTGGGTTCATTCCATCATCCACATGTCGCAGGTAAAGAGATACATAAATTACCCTACATAGATTATTATCTACAATGAGATGGACATCGAGGATGGAATTTTTTTTCAGAGAACCTAGTGGAGATCAAGGATTGATAGGAGGGGATCCTACATTGATGGACCATCCTATTGGTACATGTGTTGTGGTAGCACATGAGATTGTAAGAGAGCTCATAGGAGTTGAAGAGACCGCTGCGAGCTCAGAATCCAAATCTTTTTGTGTATTTTATCATTTCATGAATAAAAATACTAAATGATGGAATTATTTATACACCCATTTTTTCCTTTATAAATTTTAAATATATCTATATTTATTTTCAGAGACTAGAATAGATACAATGTTCGATTCAAAGGCCTGGTATTCCCTAAATTAATATTTTAAAAATATAAAATATATATTATATTCATCGTGGGTAGTTTCTTAAAGAAAGTAAGAAAAATCTTAAATAGAATATATGATTATAAATAACATACCATGGTTGTGTCTAAAATTAAATGTTTTCCCTGTCCATGGTATAAAATAGGTCGGTGTAGGGTGTTTAGATATCATGAACGTTGACGGGTGCTATCAGTTAAAATATATATTTACGTTTATTTATTTTTAATAATTAAAATAATCCTAGTTGATATAGAAAACCCTCATTATGTAAAATTATCCATGCTTATCCTTATATACCATAGGAGTTATGAGTCTATTGTTGCTCCTTTGCGGAAGAACAGACATATAACAATGACTAGATAGAAAATCGAGGTAGATCGAGACATAATAAATGCAACAAACCCTCTCAATCAATAGTGATAACATTCATCTATGAAAAATTATCAAATATATATGTAAGACTATTAAATTCATGATTTATACCCCAAAACATTATTTTGATTCACTAGGATCATATAAATTTTTGTTATGTGTTATTTTTTTTAAATTACCTACACCCACAAATAGACATTTAATAATTATTCAGTCTTGTCACACTAGATATCCCTATTTACATTCATTAGCCTATAACCCTTAGAAAACGATTTTTAAACATTTATTTTGGTGTTTTGTGCACCTATTCATCGTATTCTTCTCCATTTGACTATGTTTCCCTGAATCAACATTATCAGGTGGTATCAAGCTCGATCGGACCCCCGATTTATATTATATGTATGTAAAATTATTAAATCAGTAAACCATGGTAGATCATGGGTAAATTTCAATGTGAAAATTTATTTTTTTAGATCATGGATATGATGTCGACAACAATGTGACAAGGGAAGATCCGAAGTCAAGAAGTGCATATAGAAAACCAATAGTAATATTTTTGATTCGATTTCCTGCTAACTGAGGGCCATAATCATCGGTTGGAGAAAGATCCACCATTTTAGATAGATCAGAGCCAATATCAAAAGATATATCCACCAATATAAAATCCATAAATTCGATTTGAATTGATGTAAAAAACAATACTACACTCCATGTAGTCCAAAAAACACAAAATGTGTAGACTTGTCTAAAACAGGTTGGGTTTTGTATGATTATAAGTAGAACACGCCATGTAAGACCCCCACACTCGGTGTGAAACATATGTTGTTGACCTGTTGTGTACTCTCGGAGTACACATGAAAGGGAATAACCAAGAACATGTTGTGTTCTGATGTACACAGACATAGGCAAGATACATGGACATAACTACTGAGCATGGGTATAAACCCGGTTGGCTGAGGCATGTCGGGTAGTACACCAATATGCCATATATGGCTACATTGGAAGTGAGTAATGTGAATTTTGGGACACAGACAGGTGTGGGAGAAAGAACATGTGTTGTATGGGTCCCCTCACGTGTCATTTACCCCTTATTTCCTTTTGGTTAAATTTCAACCTCTTGTATCTCTATCGTTTGGACTCAAATTTTGGTCCGTGAGTTTCCTATCTTGAGTGTTTTTCTACATTGAATGTGATGGTGGCCTTCATGTTAGATTTTCTGATACTATGTGATATTTTATGAGTCTGAATCTTATTTAGGAAGTTCTAAATCATGATAGTGGGAAGGTAGTATCATTAGTGTAGTACTCCATAACGAATTTGGGTGTAGATCCTCAATCAACTAGAAGAGTTTTACACCCCCCAATATCGGGTAGACTGCATGTCCTCGTTACACTGAGTGGTCCCCCTATTTAATTAGGGAACTGGTCCTCTATCTATCTACTATGTAGAACCCCCTAATGGATTAGGGATCAATTCCTCATCTTATAGAGTTTCACCCTTTAGAACATAGTATGTGTCCTCCTAACATAGATTTGTACCCCCTAAATTATTAGGGCACACTTCCTCTTTCTATTGAGTGGTTCCTCCCAATCAGATAGAGTGTGGGTCCTCCTTACATTGAGTGGTACCCCCCAATGGACTAAGACACATGTCCTCTATCTAATAAGTGGTAACAAACTATGTAATTAAGGAACTGGTCCCCTATCTACTGACTCGTACCCCCTATTGGATATGAAATGGGTCCTCCTTTATCGAAGTGTCACCCTTGACACACTAGTGAACATGTCCAATTCTTTTTAACCGTGTCCCCTAAATTGTGAATCAAATTGGGGAGTTGTAAACTATTCACACAGTTACTAATTTTAATAGACACACGAGATCCTGGGTATTGAGGATGGACTTCGATAACTGATGGAACTCTTTTCATGGAATGGGTTTTGAGAAGGAGATTCTATTCTCCCTCATTTGGGGTTCTTTGGTTTGAGAATTTATATATCTATATTTGTGTCCTTATATTTTTTTACTCTAAAATATTGGGTTGATATTTCTATTGTCTATATATTTCTATCATATCTCTTTCTACTACCCCTTTATCTTTTAGGGAATCCTACTGGGTATGTATATACTCACCCCTACGTGGGATTTTCTGATATGTGTGATGTATTATGAAAGAAATGGATAGGTTTATGGTGGCACGTAAGACCTCGTATGGTGGTACAATATTGGAGATCAATATATGGGATTTGTCAACACATTTACTTTCCAATTTTGTAATTTTGGGACATATATCTAGTTGAGAATGTATTTTTACCATTTAATTTTTAGATTGAAACTTTTTATTCTTGTACACTCTTGTGGTTTTTCACATACATGGTTACATTCTAGATATGACAAATTTTTATTAAAATACATCTTCACTTATTCATTAAAATGGTTAGGTGTGTGCACATAGGTACATTATCCAAAGGCCTCCCATGTTATCTATGTCTTTCTTCACTTGTCACCAACCCATGGCCCATGGAAGCAGGCTCGAGGTAGTTGAGGCTTGAGCCTCATAAGGTTGAATCATGATACTCTACATAATAACTATTTTTATCATGTACATATGAAATTAATGATCATATGACATTCATAATTGGAAAAGGAAAATAAAATAGAGTAATCACATGATAATAAATGTGACCTTCTTAACAATGTGAAAAACTGCTTATGCATTAGTGAAGGATTATAAAAATCAAAGAAGAAAATTTCTCCCTTTAAATTTCAAGTCTAAAAAATTAACATAGGGGAAATAATGAAGAGTTATCATGAATATATAAATTTAAAGAAAGGGGTTTCTAGGCTACGATGCAACTCTTAGCCCTATTTCACAAATGAAGGATATACAATGACCACCTTATTCCAATTTTTTACTGTATTGATGTGTATAAAATTTTATGATGATACATTTATGGGTCGAACTTGGTGAATATTGTGATAGTTATAAAACATGAATAGATATCCATAATTTAATTATTTTACAACTATCCTTATTCCTCTTTAAAAAAATTCAGATATTTCAGAAGTTTATTCTTATAGTTCACATTGAAAATGACCAACAATGAAAAATAATGATAGAGTTTATCTCATGAGGAGGATTTTAAAATAAGATACTACTTTGGTATTTTTTTGTTATAAGAAAATCTTGAAATCGGAGCGATGATGAAGTTTCAGTATTTCAATCAAACATTTATTGTCCTTGTTTTGAGTTGAGAAAATATTATTGTTATGCAGAACCATATTTCAAAATGAAATTATTTTAATGGTGATATGATATTCGTACAAATAAATGATTTAGATATGTCACATAAGTTCAGCAAAATTAATAAAATTACATAACTATTTTCTTTAAAATAATTCAAAATATGTTCCTGATTTAGGATCACATGCTAATATGTTTATGGAAAAAATTACTTTTTATTTTAATCTCTCATGTATTCTACAATGATCATTTATCACATTTATTTAGAGAAGAAGAATTTATATCTCATTTTATTATAAATGTTTCTGTTATCCATCTACCATGTGAAATGGTTTTTGATTTAAATAAAAATGATGGTGAAGGGTAGAATAGGAAATTTCATTTCATAATTTTCATAATGAGATGATAGGGGTTATCCCTTACTGAAAGAATCTCAATATAAGGATAAAAAATATCCTTCATGTTTATTTTCAATAATTGGGGAAGAAACACATAACATATTAAAGATAAAAGATGAATGATATTTACTTCATGATTGAAATGTGATTTGATAATAAAACGAAAGGGGAGATTGTGGAACCTAAATGTATATTTATAAAGAGTTTTGTATTTATTATCACTGTGAATAAAAATTAGTGATGTGTAAGTCAATATATTTTGAAGGTAAATTTTAATTCTAAAATTATCTCACCCTTTTAAGGATTAGATTAAATAAATATTCATAGAATAAAATTATCATATGGATGAGGAAAATAAGACCAGATGAACAAAAAACCCATGATTTAGAAAATACGTGGTCCGGAATCAGATATAATATACGTTAACACGTGAGATAATAGTTAAATATAAATTATATCATGGGATTTATAAATTAACTCATCAGACATAAGTAATATCTGGATTTACTTCAGAAATATATCTCTATAGGAATAGAGTATATTATTGGAATTAATGGTGTTAATTCTACCTATTTTTAACATGGATATCTTAGGGAGAATAATGAATATAAGGTTACTGTGGAGATGAATTTTGTTAAACAATTTTAATTGTTAAAAGTGAAAAAATGATGTTCCATTAGAAAGTACTAGTATAGATTGAAAACATGAATTTTAGCAGGAAATAAAATTTGTAACACTTAAATATTTTATTGAAAAATTTATCGTTAAATATATTTCATTTCAATTAAACACTACTGTTTACTTGATAAACTATCAATTAGAACCAAATCAAAATCACATATCCCCATTGATTCCCAAATCATGATGTCCATTCTGACTACACCCCAAAATCACCGAGGGGGTGGATTTACATCATCCTCCACTAACTAAAACCGATTTATCCTTTTCACCAATTCCAATTCCCTCCCTACATTTCATAATATTTCACTGATCTGGAACGTACCCTTACTCAAATATGGCATCTCATAGCTCCCCCTCTCCCTCTAGGAGGTTTTATGGAATCATCAATCTCAATCCTCCAATTAGTCACTCATTTTTTTTACAATTTTCATGACTAAACCCAATAGGGATCAAGAAACAACTATCCCAAACCTACCCCTACAGGTTCGGTTTGGCGAAAATCGTTGACAAGAATAGCCTAAATGGGAGTCCATTTGCTAATGTACATGTACGCACAACAAAAACCATTTATACGTAGAAGTGTAGAGGAATAATAATAAATAGATGAAATGTCTAAAGAATAATTATGAATATAAAAACCATTAAGTTGTATAAATGTGTGATAATTTCAATTGTAAAGGAAAGGAAAAAAATACATGCCCGTTCATAAAGATGTCACGAAATGGAAAAACTAGAATAGTAAGTGCAAAGACAGCGCAACTCCGAATCTCCATGATCCAACCATTGTGAAAAGGGAAATGAACTAGGCACTTATATGATCTTTTGTAATCACCGCAAACCTATGCATTGTCTTCATAAGACATGAACCATGTGGGAAAATACTATGCAAGTGTGATTAAATACATACCCAGTAGGACATCCCAAAAGTTGGAGGGGAAGTAGTAAGAGACATGGTAAAAAATATAGGCTACTAAACCCAAAGCAATAGAGTAAAAAATCCAGTAACATGGACAAATATATTTATATATGCTCAAACTAATGAATACCAAGTGATAGAGAAAGAGGATATCCACATCCCTTTTCATCCCATGAAAGCGTTCCAATAGTTCCAGTTCTCAACCATTGATGGCCGTCATCTTTTCTATCTATGAATAGATTTAACCACATAGAAGGACCATTCCCTACACTAATATACACAATTATGGGGGGTCTCTTAGTTATTGTAATTGTGACCTGGTACATTAGGGGTTACCCCTCAGTAGATAAAGGACCCTCACCCTTTTTCTATAGGGGTAACACTTGGTAGATTGTCGAACTGCACACTAATTCCATTGGTAGGTACCACTTGTTAGATTGAGGACATTAATCTTATTTCCGTATGGTGGGTACCAATCTATAGATATTGGGAGAAAACCCTAATTCTAGTAGGGTTACCACTTAGTTGATATAGGACCTAAAACATAATGTCATAGGGGGGTACCACTCAGTAGATAGAGGGCCCACATAGTAATTCTATTAGGGGTACCACTCTGTAGATAGAGGACCCATACCCTAATACTATATGGGGTACAACTCAGTTGTAAAATGACCCAAACCATAATTCTATAGGTGGTATAACTCATTAGATATATGTCTCACACCATAGTGCGTTTGGGGGTACCACACTACTGACACTACCAGATTACCACTATCATCGGTCACCACCTAAATAAGCATCATACTAGGAAAATCCCACAGCCAATCCTATAAGTAACTACAGAGGACACAATCTCATCCAATTTAGAAAAATGTTCATTATAGGCCACTCACATGCCAAAATATGATTCCAAAATAATGATATATGAGAGGTTTATGTTTCAAAAAAATTAATATAGGGGTACATGACATGTAAGGGACCCACACAGAGTGTAGTCCAAATCTACTGCCTAGTTCTTTCATTTATAGTACATGAATCACAGATGGTGGAGCACTACATGGTGTTTAAGTGGAATAAAAAACTAGCCTTATACACTTAGGGTCTTACCCATGCCCTAATCTATGTCGGTGTATTTTTACATATGCCCATGTACTTTGATACAAGATGTGTACTACCACATGGGGTCCCTCACCTATCATTGGGGACATATAAATGTGTCTTGTCCACATTCTAGAACATGACAAATACCTGACTATGAATGTGCAGGTGTTCTCATGGACTACATGTTGAGTCACCATTACATGGGTCAAATATCGTGTTAGTGTCCCACATGTCATGTGATACTTTTCTCAACAGAAAACCATGTTGTCATAGCCTGGGGCTACATGGCATGTTTTCTTTAGACTATGTGGAATGTAGTTGGGTTTTAAAAAGAAATTATAGATCTTATATGGTGTTATATTACTATTCCAGATGGGTTAGATATTGGACCATGGACAGCCAAAATCATTGGTGAATGCCTCCAGTCATCATTTCCATCCATCTGTTGGTTAGAAATAGGACTCTGATTCATTTGTGGGGTTCGTTTCATGTACTGTGTGTGACTCCAAATTCAACAATCTCTTACTAAGATCCCAGATCCATAAAAAATTCATTTTAATCACAATAATAATTCCAAATCTATGCTTAATCCCCAATCTCTTCCTTGCAAAAGAAGTTATCACAAATCTATGGGTTTGATCGAGCTCGATCTCACCAAGAAATGTCAAACCACGACCCCATTTCACAATTGATAATAAAATGAAGAATGATTTTGTGAAATTCCTATGAAAAAGTATGAATAATCATTCTACAAGCATTGTTTTCCAAAATAAACACAAATTGGGATGCTCGGGTGTGAGAAAACTAAACAATTAAATTACAAATGTACATAGGTAAATGAAAATGTTGAATTTTCACAAATTAATAAAATAGTAAGATCATTTAGAAATATTTTAATCAATAGTATTAAAACCATGATTTTATTATTCCTACATGGATTTGGATTTTTAGATGATAAAGAATGAAATTTACAACAAATAAGTGTCATTTCATTCACTACGTGCTAGTATGACTGGATGTATAGTTTCTTCATCATGAAATCATGATTCCCCAATTAGAGGTGGAGGAAGAAGCCACTCAATAGTCCCAGGGTTATGAAAATAACCATAAAAATTCACAATAACGAGACATTAAAGGAATATCGTTTTAGGATATGCAATTAATTAATTAAATTAATTGTTTAATTAGACCAATAAATAAACCACTAATGGTGGCATTATCCAAAAAACCCCACATTGAACCATTCTAGGTCACACCGATCATGAACCGCATATTTCATATTGAACCACCTTATTTGATATTTTATATGAGACTCTATTTAATAGTTTTATCATTTTATTTAATAAATCTTTTTCATGTGATATAAAATATATTTAATATTTTTATAAAATTAATTTTGGTCACATAGGGCTATATAATCATACATCATCTATGAAATAGGATCTAAAAGTATTTTTAGATATATTACAATGTCCTTAATAGAATAAAAGTGCCTATATATCATTAAATTTTTCAGTATTATCATCCTATGAAAGAAAAAACAAAAAAATATCATGGGAAACTAAGCCTGAATCTGGATCTCTTACTCCCAAAATCCCTAACACATGGTCTCGTGCTACCACAACACATGAACCAATGGGATGGACCATCAACACATGATCCTATCCTTCTAATAATCAATGACCACTGAGCCCTTTTAAAATATTTCTCCATCTTCAATTTCAACCTCACCCTAATTAATAACAAGTGTTGGGGTAATGCATGAATCTACTCACCTATGACAAATGAATGATGACATGAACATGCTCCAACTATGGGAGTTGGGAAATGTGGTATGAATCGTTTCCAACCCGCAGAAAGGTATCTAACAGCATGATTATCCTCAAATATATATTTCCTCTACATCCAGATCTACACAAACATTGACATGGAGACACTCTCAAAAAGCCTGGTATCCCTACTCGAACTCCAAGGGAATATGTCATTGATATACATAATATTTATTCCTTCCATGGGATGTCCTCACCTACTCACGAATGAACTGAACCTTATACATCATTGATTAATGCATCTCTAAACCCATAAGAGATGCCTCATCAATCTATGTACAACAAAATGGTGACCTACAAGGTCACCTGTATCGGTACTCAAATGGTTCTATGCTGATGGTAGATTGGTAGATATTATTGTTTGACAACTCTACCAAGGTAAATTGATCCTCCTATATTTTGAGAATGTCTAGAATTAAATAACTCAACATACCCTAAAGCATCTAGATTGGGAACTTAGTATTCACATATGTATGGGGTGGAAGGTTGTACTCATCCTTATCTAGGTCCCAAATGCTTCCTATAGGCCTCTCAATAACTGTGACTTGAAATACACATCATTATTGGAGAAAATAGTGATGGGTACCCCATGAAGGAGAACAATTCCATGTACATATATCTTCCCTAAAATCTCCACTGAAACATTCTTAGTGATATCAAGGAAGTGTTCCATCTTTGTGAGTTGGTCAACTATCACCTGGATGGAGTCATGGACTCTCATAGTTCATGGAATCTCAATCATGATTTCCATGTATATATCTTCTTATTTCAACTTTCAAATATCAAAGGGATGCAACAAACCTACTGGGACCTAGTGCTCAGGCTTCACCTGCTGATAGGTGAGTCACTTAGACCTGATATCAGCCATTATATATCTTATCCAGGCCCACTAAAACTTATATTTAAGGTCTCTATACAGTATTCATACATCATGATGTAAACAATATGAGCTGTGTGGAACTCTCTCATCCCCTCCTTTTACATTCTACAAGGGACTGCCATCTACCCCTAGAAAAGGATGATGTTATTACCACATTTAGAAAATCCATCAGTTGAATCTCTTGATAATATATTATCTTGAAGGACCTCATAGTCAATGTAACCCAATTAGAAATTCCTCACACACTTGAGAAGCTAAGGAGTGAACATCATCAACTGAAAAAAAGGCACACCCTCATACTCAACCAGGGTCAATTGTTAGGAATCCAACTACTCATAAGCCTCATCCACCCAATGCTCTTAGGAATTCATTCTAAAGGAATATTCCACCGCAATTCCATTCCCTATTGTATGGACTATATGAATTAATTTTCATGTATGAACTCATACTACCTCCACTATCTTAGGTTTGAGTCTCTTAGTGTGAAGACATACCAGAGGCTCAAATGGTTTCTGTAAACAAAAAGGTTCTCTCCCCGAATATCATTCCTCCAATTATTGGGAGAAAATAGTACCACTAATATCTTAAGGTCATGAGTTGCATAGTATTACTTGTGGGGTCTCAAATTCCTCAATATATTTTTGATAACTTCTTAATTCTATATCAATACATTGTCGAGCCCCTATTATAAGCATATAAATACACTAAATACTTGACACCCTTTAATGGTAATATAATAATATATCACTTATTAGCCTCATGATCAAATCCTCAGAGGACCGTTGACACTACTTAGTATAGGTGAACAACATCCCTTTCTACATTAGGGTGCACAATGGTGATTCAATCATGAAGAATTATTCCAAAAACCTCAAATAGTACCCCACCAAGCTATCAAAACTGCCTACCTCTATCACTCTCTTTGAGTCTCCCATGAAAGAACTAAATTGATCATTACCAGGTCCATAGCTAAACCATGATAAGAAATTACATGATTGATAAAGTGCACCTCATGGATCAAGAATTGACACTTTGACATCATAACAAAAATATGGTATTCCCAAATAAAAACATTGACAATCCTCATGTTATATACACTCTTCTCCACTGAAATAGAGTATATGAGTACGTCATTAATAAAGACCCCCACAAACATTTCCATGTACATATTGAAAACATATTTCACCAAATACATAAAAACAGTGGGGGAAATTTGTCACACTGAAGGGAATAAAAAGGAAATCATCAGGTCTAAATTGACATTAGAATGATACCTTCATAATATCAACAAAAAAACCCCCAATTAGTGGTAGTCGAATAGGAAATCGATCATAGAATACCATCAAAATCCTCAGAACTAATTACAGTGGTTTCAAATCCAAAGAAAGTGGTACTTTTTTTCTATAATGACATAGTTCATGAGACAATAATATATTTTAAACCACAATCTCATGTCTACTCTTTTTAGATACAATACTATATATTTCCCATGTGAAACACCGTGACTGATAAAACCATTCTCTCGATGGTACTCCAACTGAAACTGCATCCCCTAGAGCTGGGAAGGGGACATCCGATATACCATAGATGTTTTTAGAGTATTCTCATAATGAATTTCAAAATAAAACTCCATATTCTGGTTCTCAGGTAGTCGAAAAACATCCTCATTAAAAAAACTCCATAAAATCCACCATGAATAAAATAATCATGATTCTGGAAAAGCGTTCTACAGAAAGGGATACACTCACCAACTGATTGGTGATGGGATTGTGTCCCATTTTTGAAATCCCCACTCATCTTTCCATAAGATATCACTCACTTATAAATGAGAACCTCATCTCATCAGTTTGAAGGTATCTGAATTTTATGTGGTGAAAGTCGATTAGGGATTTGATTGTGAACAAAAACTCCAAAACTAGGATGAAATCATAGGGTTCCATCGTGATGACCAAAAGGTCCCATAAAAACATCTCCCCCAAGAAATAACTTCCAAAACCGATAAATAAAAGATATAGATTATGTGTTCCCCATAGTAACCTCATGAAAAATATTTTGGGATAATATCTAATCTGGGTGATCTTGATCTGGAACCATGAGTATGGAGATGAAGTAATAAATCACACCTATGTCTAGTAATCCGGAATAAATAGTATAACAAACATAGATTATATCTCTAATTATCTCAAGCATCTTTATGTCATAGGCATCCATCACCTACATATTTTAGTGACCCCTACCTCTAGATCCTGATGCCTTATGTGGTCCACCTGGTGGTGGTTAAAGGATCCTATAGCATCATACACCACCCTCTGCAATCATCATAGAGATCCAATTTCTCCTTTTCCAGCTCGACCTCCCTATGTTCTACCCAACCCTCACTAGGGAGATTTCTGATCATGGAGTTGTCTCAATCATGGCAGTCCATACTCTATCTTCCTGCCCTCCTCTACATGTCTACATGGGAAATCCATCACCATGTGACCTTAGACGTCAACTGAATTACAACACCCCTATCTGGGATACCTTAATTCTCTATGCGGCCCCGATGACACCCAAAGATGATCCTAATATTCCTTATGGGGAGGTATCCTATGATGAGATCCAACCAAGTGATTCCTTTTGGATTCTGCAGATGACTCAACCCAGAAATTTCAACTACTAATTCTAGATACCAGGACTCCCTCTAATATAAATTTCCATATCACTAGTGCCCTCCCCCACACCACATATTATGTTGGAATGGACAAGGTCACTATACTATCCTTGATATATTTTTGGAGACCCCACTCAAACATTCATTTTCAGAAGTAGCAATCCCATATCATAATGACGGAGTTCCGTGTATAGTCCTTCAATAATGAATAATACTCAAACTCAATAATCCCTTCACATTATAGTCCTAGAAGATCCTGATTCTAAACTGAGTGCAAGCATGAATGGTATTACTCTATATGTGACATCTAATGGAAGTAAGTCTATGATAGTTTCTACTCGTCGTGAATCATTGTACTAATATTTCAAAAGTTCCCTGTTACTTGTTGGAAAAGTATAACTTCTAGTGAAACCACATGATTAGTTAGTGATTGGATAAGTATAAAACCATGGATCAATAGCTCTAGAAAATCATCTATTTCATTGAGATATGGCTCACCGCAAAACCTCAATATCCTATGATGCTAGACCACACATAGTTCTTTATTAATCTGTTCATTCTCATCCTACTCTACAGGTATGATCTTCCAATCAACAGGTGGTGGTACTACTACCTATCCACCTGGTAGAATAATATCACATGATAGACCCTAAATAGAGTCCTCATCAATCATCAGATCATTTTCATGATACAGAATGTGTAACCTAGCTTGCTGTCATCATGGATGAATCCAAAAAAAATTATCAAGATGTACCACAATCATATAAGAATATATATATATATATACTTAATTGATTATGCATGTACCATTGAACTATAAAACTATTTTATTTGTATACCAAGTTAATAAGAAGGTGATAATATTCCTTTGAAATTAATATTTAATCCACCCACATCATATCTAGGTTCAATTCCATGAATGTCACACATGAAACACTTAAAATCTATTTCCCTACGTACCATCCAAAATCCACATATGGGTATTACTCCAAACACTATCCCAAGGACTGCACTTCAATGATACCAATCTATCATGACCCAACACAATGGGTCTCAAGACATAACTACCCTAATCCTATATCCATATTCCTAGGGGTGGAGATAATTACTGAGATAAAAAACCTAAATTGTATGCCTTTTCCTGATGAACCTATATGAACATAGTTGTCCATATCAATGTAAAAGATCATATGAATAATAAAAAAAGATTCAATATATATATAATGACCATGAATGTAGAAACATATATGGTGTACAGGGGTATGACATTGTAACTAAAAAATAATGTAAAAAATTCACTCTATACTAGAAAGATTTATCAACCTTAAAAAACTATAATAGTAAATACAGTGAAAGTCTAGACATGAAAATCTAAGATCCAACCACTTTACATAGACAAATGCATCATCTATCCCTTTTCACCTCTACAATTACTTATGACCTGTATATATTCTACATAAGACAAGACATATGAGGAAAAAACCCACACATAAGTGAATATATACATACCCAGAAGGATTCCTTGAAATATGTTGGGAATTAGTATGAAACATGATAGAAAAGATAGAAAGATCAACCCAAATAATGAAAGTACAAAATTTGATGACATGGACACAAATATATGTATGTGTGTGTGTGTATATATTCTCTAACCAAATAATCCCAGACAAAATAGAAATATGATCTCCAACTCTTATCCTATATTATGAAAGAGTGCCAATAGTTCCAATGGTATATAATCTAGGGCCAACATCTCACATGTATTTCTATAAAATTGACTATTTTGAGGGACCAAACCTCACCACTTTTCAGCACCATCGAGGGGGAATAATCTCAGATCTATAGTACATGCACCTCAGTGTATTAGGGGGTATAATTCGATTATTAGAGTACCCAAACCTAATTCCAAGGGTTGGGGTACCCCTCTTTAGTTGAAGGACCTGATCCCAAATTCCATAGGGGGCACCACATAGTAGATATAGGACCTTCACCAAAGTGACATAGGGAGTACCACTCTGTAGATAGAAGACTCGCACCCTAATTCTGTTGGGGTTGTACCATTCTATAGATAGAGGACCCGAACCCTATAGCCATAGGGGGTACCTATCAGTATATAGAGGACCCTCAGCCTAATTCCATAGGGGGTGCGACTCAATAGATTGAAGGCAACCAACCTAATTAAAAAGGGGGGTGACACTTAGTAGATAGAGGATCCACGCCCTTGTACGTCATGAGATTACCACTATAATGACCTTTATGGATTATATCCATCGTTAAGAACCTAATAATTAAGTTATTGTCCCCAAACATCTTGCATCATATACCAAAAGCTGTTACGGAGGCCACAATCATCTCTTATGAGGAAATGTGCTCATGATAGTATAATCATGATCCAAAATCAGATTCTAAATGAAGGAGATGTTAGAGGATTAATATTCATCAAATGAATGGTAGGGGTACATAGTGTGTATGTGAACCACACAATGTGTGATCCAGCTTTTCTTTTTAGTCATTTCAGTATTGGTACATGACTCACTAGTCAGGTATCAAAATTCTCTGTGTAGGTGGACTAAACGTTGTACCTAATACACCTAGGGTCCTTCCCATGGTCATATCGATGCCAGTGTAACATTTCTAATGTCTATGTACTTAGATACATGGCATGTGTTCCCGTACAGGGTCCCTCTAATTTTATTTCAGTCATCTCCATGTATCCTAGTTGTGTTCTGGTAGATAGTATGTTCCAAGAAATTCCTATGCATGTGTACTCCTAGGGTACTCATCAGGTAACCATCACATGGTTCAAATTGATTTTGGGGGTCCTACAAGTCATTTTATACTTTTATCTCCTAAGACATTATCTTCCATCATCATGGGTTATAAGGCATGTTTTCTTTTGACTACACGACATGTAGTTGCAATTTCAGCAAAAAATTCATATCTTCAATGGCACCCCATATCTATGCCCCACATGTCAGATCTCACCTCCAAGCCACCTGAAATATATGTTCAAGGCCTATTTTAATTATTTCTAAATATTCACTGGATGAAAATTGTATTTAGATTCATTTGTGGGGTTCACCGTATGCATCATACATGCCTCCCATAACATCCATATCCTTTATGGATATCAAATACAAAAAACAATTCAACTAGAACTCTCATGTCATCAAAAATCCTTTCTTGATCACCAATCAATTCCACACATGTGAAAGGGGTTTGATCAGGCTAGATCCCACCCCAAAATGTGTGAAAACAAGCTTCTTTACCATTGGTGAATAAATTGAAGAATTATTGAGAGAAATTCACAATAACATATGTGAATCAATTGTTGGCCAAGCATTCGTGACAAAAAAAATGAATTATGATTCTCAGGGGTGATTAAACTTTATAACAAAATTATAAGCAGTACCTAGGTGCATGCATTAGTTTAATTATCACAGATCAATGGAATTATACAATGATTCTCAAATAGTTTAATAAATTGGAGAAGAAACTACAAATTGATGAGTACTACCATGATTTGGATCATTTGATAATGAAGAACACAATAACCAATGAAGAAGAGGAGTCTTTGTGTTTCATTCACGTTGATATACCAAGATACTTAGTTTCATCGTTATAAGATCCTGATTTTCAATTGAGAGGTAGAATAAATGGTCCTAGGGTTATGAAGCTAACCCCAGTGATCCTCCATAACAATTTATTAGTACATTGTTTCTTTTTAGTTCATGTAATTAATTAATTCATTTGATAATTTTATTAATAAACTGGACATACTACCAGAGACTGGTTTATCCAAAGACCTCATACTGACCCAGTTTAGGTCATTCCAGGGGTATAACTCAATTTTTTTATTAAACCATGGTATCAGATATTTTATCAGAGACTCTATTTAATATTTATCTCATTTACTTTATGTAATCATGATTGCTTGATATAAAATATATTTAATAATCTTATAAATTTTTTTTTGTTACTTCAGGCCTCAGAATCGCACTTCATCTCAGTTCCTAGAATAAAAAATAAATCTATGTATGTTAAACATCCATACAAGGAAAAAACTAGGTCTCTACAATTATTTCCTCATATGAATACCTTCAATATATTTTTCAACACTCCATGGGGTTTTAAATAATGCGAATTTTTTTACTTATTTATTCCCAATAATTACTGGTTCCCTTAATTATTAAATATGTACTCACCATTGCTAATTCTTACTCCCTATGGATCATTAATGGGTCATGTTTATCTTTTAAATAGATGGATCTACGACTTAATTATATATAGGGACCCTAAATAACTTTGAATGGGTATGATTCTATGAACATTCACTCCCCTTCAAAAATATGGTCATCCTTCAAATGCATGTCAACATGGTGGGTTGTTTCTTATACTTGTAGAGGTTATCCAAATCCATAGATAAAAACATTTATTAATGAATTTACGTTGAATTGGATGGGTATAGACCCCTAATAGAGGTTGTTCAGACTGAATTTGGAGTATAATTTTGATACTATCACGTTGGGATGTTTGAATCATTGAGTGATTGTTTCACGTATTGCAACTGTCTATGTAATATATATAGGAATATCACTAAATGAAAATTTTATCAATTAATGATATTGTAGTAATATCAAATTATAGTCATGTTGTGGACAATGTTGTTCTATTTCCTAATTCTATCAACTAATTTATTCCCATCATCAGTGATGAAACATTATATATAGGGATTAAGGTTGTTTCAGGTGGGGGATTCATTCAATGAGTCTGATGTAAGGTGGGTCATCATTCATAGAAGCCTAGAGTCCAGGTATAACACATTAATGGGTGTAAAAGGAGGCGTTATATCAATTCCCTATCAGTGATAAAGCCATTGATTTTAATGTTGACATACAACTAAATGTTTTTTACTTATTAAGAACTTTTGGAACCACTCCTATGGTTTTAGAGGAGAATTGTGGATGGTTCTAAAGAATTAGAAATTACATGAATATCTTTCTTGATAATAATTTAAATCATTTAGTAGAATTGTCAACATGAACTCATTATCCTAATGGAAGGTAACATTCTATTCCTAAATGGAAGAGTAAGTAGATCAATGCCAAATTCTATGGAGTCAGGTCAGTGCAAATTCTGTGAGATGGATTTGAATATTTCTATAAAGAACCCCATAGGGGTAAAATATATCCTCAAACAATATCATAATATGGGGAGGAAGAGAATGAACCAATGTTTCATTTGGAGAATAGTGGTCTTGATATGGGGGTACCTAGTAAAAAATGCTAAGAATACAAGAAAACATAAGGATTATACAATGTTTTTGAGAATAAGGGCCAATGGGTTGGTAGGTAAGAAAAATGTATAATGGATTCAGGGGAATATATAATGTAATGGGATAATTTTCTATAGGATGTTTAATAGTTAAAAAGTATAATATAAATTAATAAGGTATGTTAAACTATATTTGGAAGAAAATCCAAAGATACTCTTGAACTCAAAGAATATATGATTGAGTTTAACAAAGGCTTATTTATTTAGATTACGGTCGCTTGAGTGGTCAATTAAATTTATGGTGATATGCTTTTGATTTAACATTCTATGGAGGATATATAGAAATATAATATAGATATTGAGTAATCTGGAGAATATTTCTAATTTATTAATGACAGATTTCTTCAGGTTGCCATAAATAAAGATCAAATGTCATGGATTAATACCCAGGGTCTTATCATGGTCCAGGAATTTAATAATGGTTATATATATATGGAGAATTACCTGATGTTATGGGAAAATATGGGTAACCAATTGGGTAATTTTATTAATATATACAGAGTGTAAGAAATTCCAGGTTGATTGGAGCCTTTATCATTTTCAAGGTATAAGAATATTTAAATTTATCTAAGATGAATAAGAAATTATTTTTACATCTAAAAAGATGGAAAGTTACTATCCATTTCATGTTCCTATTAAACAATTAAAAGTTTTATATATTTTATAATGTATAAAAATATAATTTATTGGTATAAATTTATTTTCTTTTATAGCATTCATTACACATGACGTCGGGTTTAAACGAACTATGATATACTATTTTTTTAATATGTTAGTTATCACCTATCCTTTGGATTTACAGGTAATATAAGTTTAACCACATTTTGGAAAATATTTCCAAATTATTTATTTAATGTATAATTTTCTATTAATTTATAATAAACAATAACTCTATTTTGAAAAAAATCCATTTTAGGAATGAAAAACATGTTTTCTTCAGAAAATTTATTTCTTCATTAATGGTTTTTATTACATTTTTGGTATGGATATTATAATAAATTTCAGAAATTTTTTTAAATTTAATTTTTTAAAATTGATAGCATTTATTAAATACTCATATAAAATTGTCTTTGTGTGATTTTTTTGGAATTTTCAATAAAGGTTGATATTTCAGAGAATATTCATAGTACCAATTATTAAAGAAAAAAGTTTTTTCATTTATTTTATTTTCAAATAATTTTTCTTATTTGTATTGATTTAAAAAATTATTTTTTAATGTTAAAAGTAATTAATTTTATAACATTAGGATAAATATTATACTTGATCTTGGAAAAAAATACATTTAATAAAAAATAAATTTTTTATGAAATAATTAATCATTATGTTTTACATTTTTATATTAAATTAATTTTTTTTATATTTATTGAGATTTAAAATTGAATGTTTCTTCCATATATTGAATAATCATCTTAAAATTTTTTTATGACACTAATTTCATTTTTTGACATTATTAATATAAACTATGATTAAATTATTATTACCCCTAAAAATTTGTAAAATTGGTAATATAGGTTTAAACAATGTTATGAGGCTATAGTTTTTGAACTAAATTATTATTATATGAACCCATTTTACCATTATCACCAAAGGATATAAATATAATTTTTATGGTAATATTTTACAAAATATTACATAAAAATATTTGAATCCTTTAGGAAATTTAATGTGTGTCCCTCCGCCCACTTATAAATGGACACCCATCTGCTCACTTATTTTCACATCCTTGAGTTTTGCAGATAAACCAAAAGCGATGAAATTTTATTATAAAATTAAAAAGATATGAATTACATGTGGTTATATTCTTAACTAGTTATCCCAATTTTTTTTAAGAAGGCAACTAATGAATATCTACCAAAGAAGAGGTAATCATATTTACTAAATCATTTACATTTATTTATACAAATACATCATCTAAACATTATTATCCAATACTATAATAATTAATTATGTATCATAAATATAGAGAAATATTATATTGATTATGTAAAAAAAATTCAACCAATTTTCTATCGTATGGAAAAAAAAAACATCACTCATGCATATATACTACATAAAATATCCATATAGCCATGTAATTTGTTTTTCATCACCTATTTACTGGGATAATTATAAATATGGAAGTACCTAATATATATAATATGTATTAATAAAATAATATTTCTATACATATAAGATATAATTTAATTTCTTACCCTTATATTTCATAAAAATGATAATGTGGGTTGTGTATACATGTGCACTACCACATCAATGATGCAATGCAGTTTATTTGTCATATCTTAATTTCATGGATGATTATACACACACATACAAATATATATATATATATAATGAATATAGATGAATTTTATATCATGATTAAAACTCTATATATGGTATAACATTGAGAATGAATCCTAGGATAAAACTAATAAACCAGGACATATTTGGAAAATGATACATTAAACACTTAGAAATGAAGATTTTAATAAAAAAATTATTAAAAAATAGTTATGGAAATTTTATAATTGGACCATATATTATATAATATATAATAATATAGTTTTCTATGTATGTACAATAAATTTTAATTTTTTATATGGGAACCTCATGGAAATTAAAAATCTTTTCGATGGTTGGGGTTAATTTCATAATCTCTTCCTTATTTGAGATTTTTTATATTTAAGATTACACGAAGAGAAATATATGATATTTATATATTAAACCACTTAAATTTTATTCCTCTATCGTTATTCCGAGAAATTATCCATTTTCATCCATTTATCTCTTTTTAATAACATTTGATAGTAAATGAATATTTTTTCAAGGAAAAGAGACTTTTTTTTCTATTCGGTCGGGACTATATTGTCAACCATGTACATATATTATTTAAAATAATTTCATTGTAACTTTTTATATTATTAAATTATTTATTAATTTAATTTTAACCCATGTTTGAATTTCTATAAAAAGGATTAAAACAAATATTCTTTTCACTTTTCGAATGATGATATTTTTTTTATGAATCTATGAACTGAATATTGGTTTTAATGTTTTAGGAAATTTTTTTTTCCATAATGAATATTATATTCCATGAATATTCATATAAATGTATCCATATTTAATTTCAATAAATATTATTTTATTAATATTTTGAGATTTTTAGATTTTAAATAAGTGAATTCCAAATTAAAAGTGTTTCTTTCTCAATATATATGCCAATGATTTTTTAAAATTATTTTATTTTCAATGTAAATACATGGATGAATCATAAACTATAATATGATTATACTATAATGATACATTCAAAAATAATCCTTTGTAAGTATTTTGGTCATTTTCATTATAGAATGTGTTTACATTCCATTTTTTAGTTATTAAAATATTTAAAGTTATTGATTATTTAGTAATATCGATTAGGCCATATAGTATATTCATATGAGTAATGTTTTAAAATTATTATGTGATGGGGAATGCGGGAAATTATCTATTCCCTCATTGTACTGGTAGGTCTTATGATGAAAAATGATTTCAGTATTTGGAAAATGAATTTCTTATTTTTGTATGATGTATTGGATTTAGACCTCCATGGTAAGATTAAAGTTTCCTACATTATGAATTATGTCATTATGAATTATGTCATTATGAATTCAGTATTTAGTGTATATATTAGTTATAATAGTTAAAATATCTGTTGATAATTTTTATTCTCATGTGAATATTTATATAGAATTATTAATAATTATTTTTTTATTGTATTATCCATGCCTCCTTAATTATATGATTTCTTCTACTGCACGCATTCCCTAACTGAGCAATTGAGATCAACCATATATAATTTTTCCATTTCCCAGGCTACCATGAAGTTTACTATAATAGATATTAACTGATATTATAGATGGAATATAATTAACTCAATGAATCGTATATGTTTGATTTTATTTTTCCAAATATCAAGGGAGGTTCAAGCATTTGTCTAGTTTTCCAAGACAACTATACTATTTCATCCCATAGGTTATGATCACTTATTACCAGTGTTAATATAATAAAGTATCTATAGAATATTGGTTTATGTGGTGAGGGTATTTATAGTTGGTATTAGATAAATTTTATTAGAATCCATGTGAATTATATTTATGATAACATAGATTAGGGAACATAACTGTATGACTGAACAATGAGATATGACTAATTATAAGATAATATCATAATGATTTATAAATGATAGATATTGTGTGGTTTTATTAATAATACATACATATATGGACACTATAAGTATATGTGGTTTTTTGAATAGACTAATATAGGGATAATAACCTTGAAATGAGTTAGCCTCGTATATAAAGCCCTGAACATTCACTTCCACAATTTCCAATAAAAATTATATATATATTTTTAAAATAGAACTTAAAAATATAGAGAACATTTTACATACTGGGTCATTTTATAATATAGTTTTTATAGAATTAGGAAAATTAATTACAATTTAATAAGGTTAAACAAAAATTTATACAACTGCCTTCACGTGGACTACCTCCTAATAATACAAAAACACCAATTGAATTGATACTAAACCTCTGAATAATATTTTCAAGAATATGGTGGGAAATAAATTGATAAATAAGGTGTTTGAAAACATACTAAAAAATAGGTTTTTTCAATTCAATGTAAATTAAAACATGTTATAAATTTCAAAATATATTGATATTTAATATAAATTATTTGTACTTTTAGAAAAAAACAAAATTTTTAAATGGAAAAAAATGTAAAGAATTTTTTTAAAATTTATTTATTCCAATAAAAAATAATAAAATCTCTCTTTAAAACTCATAAGGAATCATATTTTCTTTCAAGGGGAAACTTGGTTCATAACATAATGTCACAATTTCATCTCAAGACAACTAAACAAGGTGGAAATATTCCCTTGATAGAGTAAAATTTCTTCCTAATCCCATATTGTGTTAAGTATAACATACTACGATACATACATGAAATATGATAAGATTACTAAAATTACCAAATGCAATGGGGAACTATCTTGGCACACACATCATTTAAGAAATAACAGGCTCACTTGGCACTATCTGAGGGAACGAATCACATTGTTTCAAAAAGTCCCATAAGGGTTTGAGTTTACTCTGTATCAAATCCAAGTGCAATAATTTAGTTTTAAAAAACATGGTAACTTGTATATAATATCAAAAAACCATAATGATATTCTAAAACCATGAACTTTGATATCCATTTCATAAAAAGAAATTGCTTATATATATATATATTGACTAAAACTAATTTCACATGAAATGATATTTGTATTTATACACTTTTATACATATAAATATATATATATATGTATATATATATTAGTATAATAAAAATATACACACAGATATGTATACACAGATATTTAATTATTATATATATATATAGACTTTAGAATAAATCCATGGTTATGTATCCATAAACACGTGTATAGATAATAAAATTACATTTACATAAATATGAATATATTTATATATATATTTACATATATATATATGTACATGAGAAAGAAATATAGTTTTTCATAGAAATATATATATATATATATATATAATTTAATTTACATACATATATCAATTAAAATTAATAAAAAATCAGTTTTACCTCAAATGATATATATATATACACACCTAGAAAAATACATTTTTCAATAAAAGTGTTTCATATGATATTTTATAATTTGGTGTATATATATATATATATACTTTTTTGAAAATAGTACAACATGAATAATAATTTTGAAATGTTCATAACATCTGTCGAATTTATAAAAGATTTATTAAGATTATTTAAATAAAACAGAATTGGTTAAAAAAAATTAGTGCATAGAAATTATTTTTTATTATGAATGATGTATATGTATATATATATATTATTAATGGAAATATATTTTATAAAAAAATAACTTGGAAAATTTAATGACCACCATTGTATATATGAAATCTTAATTGAAAATCCTTAAATTCTAAAAATAATTTTATTAAAATTAATCCATAGGACAAAATGGTTTTAGATAATAAATGTTTCATATATACATAACGACATATAAACATGTAGTTTTAATTCACCATTTCTATTAAAATAATAATTAATAAAAAAATATAGGGTTTTGAGATATATCAGTATCAAAATAATTTAGACATTAAAATATATAAGAAATTGAAATAACAGAATCCCCATATTGAATCATAACTAACCTATTAGAAAATAAAATCATTAATATCAATATACTTAATAAACAAATTATCAACTATAATAATATAGTTGGATGGAAACAATTTTTCAAAAAAAATTAAAAGCATATAATTAAATTAAAACACCATTTCGAGGGCTATTATATGAAATTCAACACATATATTATTATTATTGGAATATATACAAATAATTTAAATTCAAAACACTTCTCTTACAATATTAAATACTTAATTAAAAATGTTTTAGATAATAAAAATATTTCTATCGATTTCAATAATAAAATTGTTAACATAGAATCTATATCAAACATTGAAGTATAGTAAAAAAATAAACACCCTTTAATAAAAAGAATTATAACTAAAAGTAATTACACAATAAAATTATTTTCATAAAAAAACTATTTTTATATGAATACATACTATTTTCTACAGTTTTATAGATATTTAAGAATAATATTTTACATACTAAGGGTTTTCTTAAAATGGAATAACATAATTATAATTCTAAATAATTAAAATTGTAAACTATAAAAATAAAACCCATACACAATAACATATTTTGGAAAATAAATGATAATTGGATTTTGATACCAAAATCCATTACCAATTCTAACATACATATACTATAGATATTATATTTTATTCGTAAATTATTTTTAAACTAATTAATAAGAATTTCCATAAAAATTTAATAACCGAAAATTATAAATTGAAAATAAATAATTGAAATTTTTCCCATACCATGAATGCAGCTTGCTAACAATAGTTAAACAGAATTTTTAGATCATATAGACACTAAAAATAACAATGTTAGAAGATTCATTTCTATCTTATAACTCCCTTTCTATCTTATTTCTCTCACACGGGCTGTGAAACGATCAATAAGGGTGTGAAATAGGGTGTTCATCATTCAAATGTAAAAATTTTAGACCACAGTTTATTATTTATACAAATAAGAGAGGGACTATGAGAGAAAAATATGTGGTCCTTTTTTAATGCTAATGCAGTAATCAAAAGTAGAGAGATTGTATATGTATATATATATATATTATTAAATATAATAATATTACGAAAGAAAATAATGAGGAATTTAAATCAATTATATATTCATCTTATTGATGAAAATATATTCTATATTCCAATTATATCAGTTCAGTGGACCTTTATCGTGAAGCATTGTTGAATCTAGATAAAGATAAGACACAAATATTGACATTTCTGACATTTTCGATTTAATAATTTCAAAAAATATTGATATTATGGAAGATAAGGAGAATATGGTTGTGTTAGGAGTTAATGGGTTCAAACTCCAATCTATATCCACGTGATAAAATAAAAAATATACATTGAATAAAACATATATTTTGATTATATTTAAATAGAAAATGAACATAATATCTTTTATTACAGTCGAATGATGAAATATCCATGATGAAAATAGGAACATATGATTGAAAAATTATCACAACCAATTTCTATTTCATTTAAATAATCAATATTTTCAACTAATAGGAAAATATGATAACGATTTTATAGGAAAAAATGAAAACAATGAAAATGGGTAAATACAACAAATGAGTATTTCAACATGTTTCAGACACATTAAAAAAATGAACAAACATACCTTTGGTTTGATACAAATCAGCTACTGGAGGAAGAATAACATCTCATCTTCCATATTTGAAACCCCTTTGCAAAAAAACCCCTTCATTGTCAAAACATGTTTGGATTGACATTCGATGCTCGCCAATAGTCGATCTCCTTTAACTGAGCTCGATTAGTCATCCTGGATTGATCCCTATCACCCATTTTGAAACCCTCATCATAATGAACTTCCTCCACAATCGAAGATCAAAGCCCTTAGTTGGTCTCCTTTATATATCTCCTTACCCATCCATGCCCAGCTGCCAGAGAATGAAACACTTCTTACTAAACACCTCTTACCAGATTTCCCCTTTTTAATTATTATTTTTTTATTATTTTATTTCTATTTATATTTTATTATAATATCATTATAATTTCTTATATTTTTATGTTTTTCACTTTAGAAAGTATAACATTAATATTTTTATTAATTTCGTATTTTAATATAAAAAATATGACTATTTAATTTATTATGAAATATATTAAATTTAATTTTTAAAATCATAAATTCCAATATTTATATTTATATTCATTTTAATATTAATAATAGGTATTTTCATAAAAAATGAGTACTTATATTCTATAATTTTTATAATTTCATATATATATATATATATAATTTAATACATAAAATGTATTACCTTATTGAAAATTAATAATATTAATTTTTTAAGAAATTAATTTGTATATATATATATATACATTTAAATTTACATTGGATAAGAAAAACTGTATTTGTTATAAAATTTTCTTTTAAATAAAATATTATAAATCACATAATAATAATTATGAAAATTTTATGAAAATTAAAATAAAAATCTTATAAAATTATTCACTAAAATCTATCATTATAAATAATTTAAAAATATAATTTATTTTTAAAGAGTTAAATATTACGAATTACCCATTTTAAGAAATATTATTATTACTCTTATTTAAAACAATAAATTTTTAAAAGAAGTTCTTTCATTTGAGAAGGTAAGATACAATTTTGTTAATCAATAATACTTGATATTTTGAATATCTCATATTCAAAACTAATTTTGATCCCATAAAATACCTTACTTTTATAAAAGATTATTTTGGAATTTTTATTTGTTTTAAAAAAAATATAAAAAAGTATATTTTTTAATATATATTAATATTCTTAAATATATTGTATGTGACATTTTTCCATTAATAAATGAATTTCTCCATCAAAATGCTTTCATGAGACTAATGAAGATTATGAATTTCCATATTCATAATTCGGCTAGACTTCTATAATCTTAGGGATATTTATCAAACTAGATGTACTATCACATATATTTTTCCAAAAATGAGAAAGTATAATCTCTACATTTATCTTGAATGTTCCTTTGATACCAACATTAAATCCCTGAAAGAACGATTCTGGATTCACACCCTTTTATGGTCATTATTTTGGGGAATTACAAAAATATATTACAATTTTCCAAATCTATACAAAATATTATACAATTTTTTTCTTATGCATTACCTCCTTATATAAAACAAAAACCAATTGAATTACAACTAGTCCTGTGAATACTTATTTAAAACACAATGTAAGCATTAATTTTTCCAGTAAGGGCTTTTAAGACTTGTAGAAACAATATAGGGTTTTCCAATTGAATATAAATTAAAACTCATAACAATGTTTGAAAATAGACTTTTTATAGAATTCATGAATGCTTTTGAAAATAAACATCATTTTAAAATGGTATTCATCATGTATAACCTATGGAAAATTCAATTCATTCATTCATAAAATAATGAAATTTCTCTTGAAAGAGATAAGAATTCATAAATAATTACCAACGACACCATGGATCCTCACATAAAGTCACATTGTACTCCCAAGTCAACATAAAAAGGTGGATATAGTCCCTTGGTGGGTTAAGAATACCCATAAATCCCATATTGTGCATTGGATAACTTCCTACACACCGTTCATGGAATCTCATGAGATTTATAACATTATATAATATATTTTGGCACAATCTAGGAGCACCCATCATGTTTGTCATTATGGGATCACCCTATGTTATCTTGGGGAAACAATTACATAGTTTTGAAATGTCCCATAAGGGTTTGGGTTTACTCTCCATCCTATACAAGTTCAACTTACTAGATTTAAAAATATGGTATTTTGTATTTCATATCAAATAACAATATAGATTCTTTAAAACCATGAACATTGATTTGAGTTTCATAAAAAGGCATTACATGGATAGAAATAGATATATATCATGATAAAATTAATTTCACATTATATTATATATGAATTTGTACATATATATACATATATATAAAATATTTTTATAAAAATGTACATACATATATATGCACACATACACACAGATATATATATTCATATTTGAATAAAAACATGATTACATATTCTTACACATATATATGGATAATACAAATAATTTTACATAAATTGACATGTATATATATATATTATAAATAAAAATAGTTTTTCTTAAATTGATACATATATTTATACATTTACACACATGAATCTATTGAAACCAGAGTAAAAAATCTGTTTTAAATCAAATGACAGACAGACACACACACACACAAATATATACACACAGAGACATATATGTGTTTGAATAAAAGCATTTCTTATGAAATGTTTTATTAATTAATATATATTCATATACTTTTTTGAAAATAAAACTTCTTAAAAATTTATTTTGAAAATATCATAACTTCGAAAATTTATTGATTCTTAATTAAGAATAATTAAAAAAATTAATTTTATAAAAAAAAATTAATACAGTTAAATTACTTATTAAATTGAATTATGCATATATATATATATATATTCAAAATAAAATAATATTTTATTAAAAAAGTATTTATAAAAAACAAGTAATTCCCCTAATTTTTATAAAATCGTAGTTAATATTCGATAAATATTAAAAAAAATTTAATAAAAATAAATCCATAGATAAAAATGGTTTTAAACAAAAAGTTTTTCATATATATAAAAATATATAGATATATTTGTAATACATCATATCTATTAAAAAATGAATTAAAAAAATCCCATGTCTTGAAATAAATCAATCTCAAAATCATATAACTATTGTCCCAACTCCAAGGTGGTGCGTTTCTAGGTTGTGAGGAAATGGAACGACGAGGATCATCACTCATCCCTTCTTCTACTAAGGCAGGTTCACATCAAATTCAGAAATACTTTTTTTGACCCGTTCACCGTCATTATCCTTAAATGAATGTTGAATTAACCCTAAAATAATTGTTTTTCCTAGTAGGTGATTGTGTGGGGGAAAAACAGTTGTGCAATCCATCCTCATTAGATATAAAATCTTTCTATGGTCTCCAGAGGGTATATTCGTGGATCCAAGAATGCCCAACAGACGGATATCCTTGATTCATGGACCTTCTTTCCAAAGGTAGGCACTCATTGTTTGATGATTCAGACAATGACACTTAAGGAATCCATTGGTCGAGAGGAAGTGATTTCAGGATCACCTTACCCTTTTGGGGGAGGATTGTTGCATGTTCTAGGACTCTCTTATAGATTTATGTCTTGTTCATATGTTCATGAATCCATTGTTATTTCTCGAAGAGTGTGTCCAGGGGCTACCCTTTATTTTTAGGATCGTCATAGGAATGTATATATTGGATGCTATGGAGATGATGCTGACTTGAGCGATATAATAAGGTGATCTGAAGTTTATCGTCATCCAGGGGTAGAATGTGACTTTATGTTGGGATCAGGTCCATAAAATGGATTCATACGTATCCTCGAGAGAGGAATCAGAACCCATTTCATTCATATGAGTTCGGGATTATGCATGGAAGAATACCATTTAAGGAAACTTGATTCGGTGGAACCTTTTTGATGGGATCCTTTTCAATAATGATCCTTCTAGTAGGCAACCTACATATCCCAATTTAATTATGATCGAGAGTTCTCATAGTTTGGATGGTGTGGATGTTTTTATACTCACAAAACTCTAAGCCCATGTGATTCATTCTCAGTGTGAGAAAAAAGAGGATTTCAATTATTTTATAAAGCTCATTCCGTCTCCCCGGTTGATAGTGGAGGGAGATCTTATGGAGGAAGAGGTAGGGGAAACCATTGGTGAGGGTGCAGAGTGATGAACCTTTCAATGTATAATGACATTGAAGTTCATGTGGCCTAGCCTCAAATGATTAGGGACTTACCTCAGTGGGAGTTCCCATGAACATAATAAGAGGTATAATACTATTTGAAGTCATATATATTGGATGATGGCATCACAGTTTAATGTCATGTGGATATGACTATTTCGGGTCTTGTAGTTTAGGGTAATATGATGAGGACCACTTGTTATTGGAACCATGATTAACTTGAGGAAAATCATATTTGAATGTCATGAAGTGCCACCAACATGAGAGGGACAGAATGTGTAAACCATTTTTATAGAGGATCCTGGATAATGAGAAATGATATGAGTCATGGAAGCGATTGAGATGTATAGAGGTAGGAATGACCACTCCTTGGAACGGATTTTCCTCCTATTGGCAGGCCATTTTTTGGGCAACATATGCATAGAAATCGGGGTATGATGTTCATAGTTAAGAAGTTGTGTCCTTAGGTAATTGACCTTACTTTTCTAATGGATGGGGATGTTTATGATGATCTGAAATCACATGTATACAATAAATTAAAGTAATATACATTGGACGAGGAAATCACAGTTTTAATGTCATGTTGTTGGGACTAATAAGGTACAGTTTAACATCATGTGGCCAAGATGAAAACTAATAGTTTATAGTCATAGTGTTTGGATCATTTGTTATGAAATCCATGATTAGCTATAGGAAAATCAGGCTGGGTTGTTCTAACAGGCCTCAAACATGAGAGGGAAAGAATGTGTAATTTGTGAATCTAGGGATTCTTAGATCAGGAGAAATGATATGGGTCATGGAATCCAATGAGGAATACAAAGGTAGAAAAGAACTATCCGGAGGACAAATTTTCCTCTTTTTCACTGGCCATTTACTTGGGAAACATATGATGAACTATCGGGACATTAAGTGCATAGTCAAGAAGAGGTGTCCTCCGGACACATGCCTCCCTATTATAATGGCCATAGATGTTCATTAAGATACGAAATCACTAGAGACATAGAGTTTGGGGGATGGAAATGATATGCTTGGGCATTTATGAATCATTCAGTCTATGATTTTCTATGGTGTTATGGGTCAACCTAGCATAGGAAGCATGTGATAGGTTTTTCGAGATGTGCATGAGGAATTTGTCTTTTCTTGGAATTTAAGGTATGGATGTTTGGTTGGTAGAAGGGTGTAAAGGAAAAAGTCCTTAACCTGGATTGAAATGTTCCCAGTGCGACCCTTCAATTATCATGGGGTCAGTGATGGTATTGAAGGGACTGGCCCAGAGGGCCGGGGCCGTAGCCCGATAGTGATCTTATGTAGGTGTGTGGGGGTAGAGCCCCAACTGTATGGACTAGCGGGAGCAATGGGTTTTCCACATAGTGTTTCTGTGTAAGAGTTCTCTGCGTAGGAGCTGGCCACATAGGATTAAACGGGGAAGAGTTTTCCATGTGTTATGGTACACAGAAGTGCCTACCGCGAACTATCTTCCACATAGGGGGAGGTCTTATTGTCTTCCTCATATGGGGATCTGGGAACCATTTTTACAATATAGTTTTACTAGTTTGATTTTTGGATGTGGTGGTTCTTCATAATACATCTTGAGGGATTTATTCTACAAAAAATATATGGTTCAAAAGAAGGAATCCACAAACAGCTTCATCTGCAGGATGGAGTCCTGCAAACTACTTTGGGTGTGATAGAAATTTCTTCTACACCCTCTGTGTTCTTAATCACTTTTGCACCCATCCTATTGCTCTATCCCCTTTTTTCCACCCCTTTCACAGTCCTTTTATTTAGATCTATGGAATCTATATTTGTGGTTCGTGCGACACCTTCTGTGGAATCCAATGGAGTGATATCTTTAACCAGAGAAGACTCAGTAAACTGGGATTTAAGGAGGCTACAGTACACCATCAAATTCCCCTTATCTGTGAGCTAATTTGTTTACGGGGATGGTGGGTGGGGCATATCTATACCAGATTCTCACCAGTGAAAAAGGTTCACGATGGATTCAGTTCATAGGTTGAAATTCACCGTGAACTGCTTCATTCACTAGCCAACACCTTGTGGGCCAGTGCATCATAGTCCATCCCCTTACTAGTTGTATACGTTTTATGCATTATTCCAACCTTTATTGGTAAATGGTTTACATACAGGTAGGGGTTCTTTGCCAAACCTAATTTCTTTACTTTTCTCCTTAATTTTTCAATCCTATATTTATATCTTTACTTGGAATAACATGTAGGAATTTTTTCATTCCCTTTTCTGAATTTTCAAGAACCTACAGAAAATAAAATATATAATCTATTGTAATATAAAAATTCCCATAAATAATTATAATTAAATTTTTATAAAATAAATCCTTTACTACTGAAATACATAATATAAATAAATTCATTAAAAAAAATATTGTTTGATGGGAACTACATTGCATAACAAATTGCAAATGCATAAATTTAAATAAAAAACCTCTTGCTAAGGGTTTTAAATAATATTTAATACATATAGTGGTATTATTGGAACATATATAAATAATTAAAATGTAAAACACCTCCCTTAGCAATTTAATGAATTGATTAATAATTATTTAAACAATAATAATAATGATGGCCAAATTTGATAATAAAATTTTAAACATAGAATCTACTTCATACATTGAAGAAGAGTAGAAAAAATACCCTTAAATACTTAGAAAGAAAACTAAAATTCATTACATATGTAAAATATTTCGAAAAATAATTATTTGAATTATAGACTAGACTATTTGAAACATGGATAGAGATATTTAGGAATAATAATTCCCTTATTAGCAGTATTCCAAAAAATATAATGGCATAATTATAATTAAAAATATTTAAAAGAATAAAATATTAATACATAATACTTAAAATATAATAAATTTTTTTAAAATAAATTCATAATTGATTCACAATACTAGAATCCCATACTAAATAAAAAATATATATAATAAAAATATTAGTTTACATTCATAAAAAATTTATAAAAAAATAAAAATCCATTCCTAATTTAAGAATCTAAAATAAAAAATTAAAAATAAATAATTGAAATATCTCCCTTTCCGTGAACATAGCCTACTACCAGATGTTAAGTAGAACTGTCAAATAATGGGTTCAATAAAAAGAACCAAGAAAGAAGATGCGTTTCTATCTTATATCTTCCATTATCATTTATCTCTCTCATGAAGTATTTGATGCTCTCAATAAATGTGCACAATAGGTAGTTCAGAACTCCAAGGTAAAAATTTTGGAGGAGTGGATTATTATTTATAGATATGAGATTTGAATCAAGAGATAAAAAAATAAGTGTTTTGTTTTAATCCTTGATGAGAAAGGGAAAATAGAGAGACTATATATATATATATTATAAAATAATAAAATCGAGGAAAAATGAAGTGGAATTTAAATCAATTTTATATTCACATGATTGAAACATTTATATTATATAATCTGATTAGATCAATTTTGTGGAGCTTCTTCATGAAGAATTGTTGAAACTAGATAATGGTTAGCAACAAATATTGACACCTTCAAAGATTTTTATTTAATAAAGGAAATGTGTCACATCCATGACATATTTTAAACGTATTTTTAATTTAATTTCCGTTATTTCTTTGTTTTCGAGGTTGCACATGCATTTCTGGAGGAATAGGAGAGTTTTCATGATTTGGCCCAAAACGTGAACCTAATTCAAGATTAAAAAAATATCTATTTTCTCCTTTATAACTTCTTCATTATTAAACATTTTTCATCCATTAAAATTATTACTTTTCCTCCCCTGACTTATTAACACCCCAATATTCATTTGGACAATTTATTAATCCATAATCATGGTGTAATTGGTTTTTTATTTTAGGGATTGGTCCTCCCTGAAAGCCCTTTTCTAGTTTTAAAAATGAATCTTATTTATTTAATAACATATTCATTTTTTACAAATATTTAGTTAATCCACATCCCACTCCAATCTAAAATTATTTAGGTGCATCCCCATTTACTTACCCCTCCCCCCCTCTTTGGTGCTCGTGTCTATCGAGAAGTAGGGCAAACATTTATTAGGGTTCTCAAAACTTCCATATTTAAAGATGTATCTTCATTCATTCATAATTCCTTAATTTCTCACTATTTTCACCCATTCTAGTTCCAAAATGATCTCCAAATCATTTTTAGTACCTCCATTTAATATTTGGTTGTTTGATAATTTAGGTACTAGTGTATTTGGGGAGATTATTTCAAGATTCCTCATGTAAGTGGGTCTCCTTCATTGTTCTTTCATTTTTATTAGGGTTTAATTCTATTTTATTAGGTTATATTCCTTTATCATAGAGTTTCCTAATGTCCAAAAACTTGGGCTTTGAACTTAGTGTTTAACTTTGGGTTTTCATTGTCCAATATTTTTATTTTAGGTTGAATTTATCTTCCTTTAGGTGTGTCAGTGGTGCAATTGAATTTTCACACAAAGGATTCAAGGGTTTTAGTTAATTTGGTAGGTGATTTAATTTGTATGAAATTTTTGAGAATTTTAATGTTTTGTTAATGATTTTTTTAGTTTCATTGCATCTGATTATTTCTTTGAAAACTAGTTTTAGTGATGCAAATGAATTTTTAGTGCCTATTTTATGTGAAATTTTTGGGCTTTCCAAGAAATCATTTAATGATTAAATTGGGGATACCCTAGGAAAATATAGTTGATCTCATTGAAATTTAATAGGCCTTGAAATTATGCTTTGAATTTTTAACACCTTTTTTGATTCTGTGAAAGTGGATTGTTTTGGTGTTTGTTGAACTTGTGAACTTTATGTGCAATGTTTGTTTAAAATATATAAGTTTTAGAAAGATAACATTCACTAGATCAGATGTGGATTATATAAAATTGATTTTTTGGTCTCTATGAAATTTATTTGGGATTCCATTTCAGTTATGGTGACATTTTAGTATGCACATTGTCTAAAAAGTGAAGATTTCGATGAGTTTTCGGTGCAAAAAATAGAGGCTTTTTGAGGAATCGTTTTATTAAAAAAAAGTGTTTTATTGTGCCTTTTAAGTGGTTTAAAATGTGTATAGATAATGTACTGATTTTATTGGACCATTAGTGGTGTTTTCTATGAAAATGCATTTTTGTAGATTTCTGAAATTGTTTGAGAACAAAGCGGAAGCCCGAGTATCTAGGTGGGGAAGATATTTACTATTACGACTAGTGGACCGGATGGGTTTTTTCCCTATTTCAATTATAATTTGGATAATGAAGACTATAACTAAACAATATGTATGATTATTGGGGACCAAAAGGTTATGGTAATGTTCCCTACTACGGGATCGTGCACGAAAACATATTTTAATATGGTTACTTTACACCGAGGTAAGAGGTACATGGGGCCCAAGACAATCTAGTGCCTAGGGGTGATCCAGATTTCATTTCTCATTGTATTTTTGGTATTTAACCTTGTATAAGGGTGTGTTTTGAAGAATTTTATAGTATATAATATTAATATTTTAATGGTTTAACATTATGATATTTAAACTTGAAAACTGTATTCAATCGAAAGTTGCATTTCATGGAATTTGTCACCGCTTTACTTTGCATATTAAAAATGGTCTCTTTTTTGCCTTTTATTGTATGCGCTTTGGAATAATTTGGTGGTATCCTACTTTTCTTCTGATCACAACCAATTTACACCCCTTGGATATAAGTATAATTTATTATTCTTGACTTAGTTAAAGGGAAGGATTTGGGCGATTGCGGTTCGGGGTGTTAGTTATCATCTGTGGGGCGGAGATATAGAGACAACTTGTGGGAGATGAACCCTTATCATGTGGAGTCCTTGTGGATATCTTGATGCTTTTTTTATTTTTATTTTGGACCTCTTGTGCTGTATTCAAAGACATGTATACAAATCTAGTTATTGTTTAAGACTTGTTTGCCTGAAAATTTCAGATTTTTATTATGGAGTGGTTTTAAGGTTTTATGATTTTATACTTGAGTAAATTGTTCTCAAACCTAATTGTTTGATACAGAGGAAAATTAGATAGCCTCTGTGGATTGAGAACTCCATTGGGGCCTAGACACACTCTAGGTTTGGGGCTAGTATTGGTAGTGACCAGATTCATTTCGTGACAAAATGCTATCAGAGGAGGTTAATGTTTTTGGGTTATATTACAATTTTTGGATGTGTTGAGATAGAGAAGAGATAATAATTTCAATGCTCGGGGATTCATTCCAAAATAGGGTTCCTGGATCGCACCTCTCTTGTTAGACCATGAGTCAACGGGGGATGTTAAAATTGTCTGATTGACTTCACTTCCAGGTAAGACATGTGGGTTGCCGACTAGACATGGACACCAGGAAAAGGTGGAGTAGTTGTTTCAATTATTATTGAAATTTGTATAGTTTATTTATGTTTTATTTATTTGATTAAAATTTTCATAATTTTGGTATTGATTATTGTTTTGTGACTGTTGCATTTTTTAGAAACATGCCTCCCATGAAAGCTTCCACGTGCATGTGGGAGGATTTCAGAGAGAGTTCTCCCACACTGATTGATCAGAGTCTAGTTGAGGCTATGGTTTGGGTTGTCTATGCTTTGGGATAGTGACCAGATCCTATTACTATTATTGTTAGGGTAGAAGATTTGGATCCTAGATAAGATATAGCAGAATAGTTTATGAAAACAAGCCTCCTACCTTTAGAGGCATCTCAGAACCTGAGTAAGCAGAGGAGTGGATCAAGAATATCAAGTGTATGTTTGAGTTCCTAGATACACCTGAGGAGCTTAGGGTGATATGTGCCTTATTTCTATTGGAGGGACCCAACTGTAAGTGGTGGGAGTCAGTTATTTAGACTGGAATGAATGAGCAAATGTGTTGGGGAGATTTCAAGGTCATCTCTAATGAACAGTACTACCATGAGGTCAGGGCATATGCCTGGTCCAGAGTGTCCATGAACCCTGTTCAGAGGAATAATTATATGACGGATTATTCCAACCTTTTCATAGGGTTAGTTCGTTGTTCCCTTGAAGTTTTCACAAATGAAAAATTGATGGCCCAGAGGTTGGAGAAAGGCTTGTGAATAGATATATACACCTATATTTTCTTGTTCAAGCTGAGGACCTACACTAATGTCATTGACAGAGCATGTATGGTGGAGGTTTACTGGAATGGACAGGCTATTTTCTCTGGTTTAGTATTAGTAGAGAGAAATGGAATCTATTAAGAGATGAAAAGGAAGTGGGAGGAACATGTGAAGAAAGGAGGTAGAAGTTCAGGCCAATATTATAGGTAGTTTTACTCTTGTGGATTCTGATGTGAGATCGGTCATGTGCCACCAGTGTGGGAAGCCCAGCAAAATCTGATGAGCATGTCAACATCCTCTAAATCCTTGTTACCAGTGTGGATGCATGAGGAATTTACAACGCTTCTTCTGGGTGGAACGTCCACTTCCAAGTGGGGAAAGTTCAGTGGATCCAAGAGGAGTGCCAACACAGTCCGAGCCATAGCGGACTGGGGGATCAAGATTCGGTGGTCATGGGGGTAGGGCTGGGTTTTCTTCTAGGTAGAACTAGTTCTGGGTACTTCCACATACTTTTGGTCATCCTCATGCAGACCCAAACATCTCTATGTTGTGGGTCAGGCACTAGTCGGATAAGAGGTCAGACTGACAACTGTTCGATGTAAGATTTTTCTTGCATCTTCTATATATGCTTCTCTTTTTTATACTGGTTCCTCTATTTCATTCATTTCATCCTGTTGTGTATACATGATAAATTTACCAACCGAGTTGTTGTCTTTTGTGATGGAGATTGTGACACATCTTGGAAAGAAGAAGGAGAAGGGTCTCAGGTGCCTCTCATGTACGCTTTCCGTGTAAGGGGTTGTGATAGAGTGGGACCTATTTGTCCTTTATATGGATATATTTTACAAAATACATGGCATGGATTGGCTTGTACAATTTCAGGAACACAATGATTGCTACAGTTGGCAAGTGAGTTTCAAAAAACCTGATTGGAGTCATCAGGTTTTTCATGGATAATGGGATCCTTGGTCGGGCCGCGCAGGACATCCACCCCCAGAGTTGGGATGTCTTATCATATAGTTATCATCAATAACACTAGAATATTATGGTCTTTCCCCTGAAGGTTCAATACCACATGCAGTGAATGAGTTTCTAGAGGTATTCCCAAATGATTTTTTAGTTTTTCCCTTAGAGAGGGATGTGTAGTTTTATATTGATCTTGCACCGGGGATAGAGCTAGTATATATTCCCTCTTATCATATGGCCCCCACCAAGCTTATGAAGTTAATGATACAACTAGATGACTTAGAATCCAAAGGATTCATTTGGAACAAGCATCTAACCTTTGTCCACTATTGTGTTGTTCGTAAAAATGGTTAATGGATCCCTCTGGTTGTGCATTGATTATCAGAAGATGAATAAGATAACAATTAAGAACAAATTACCTTTTACCAGAATAGATTATTTCTTTAATCAGTTTAATGGGAAAAGTGGTTCTCAAAAATAGACTTGCATTCGGGATACCATCTACTTAGGGTGAAGGAGTCAGTTATTCTGAAGACAGCCTTCTAAAGCAAGTATGACCATGTGGAGTATTTGGTCATGCTCTTCATATTGACCAATTCTCTAGTGTTCTTTAAAGAAATCATGAATATGGTGTTCCATCAGTATCTCGATTCCTTCGTTAGGGTGTTTATGGATGACATTCTAGTATACTATAGCTCTGAGGAACACGAACATCACTAACGGATTGTTTTGGGAACCATGCGGGATCACCGCCTCTATGAAAATTTTTCAAAGTAAATATTATTGAGTAGGGATGTGAAATTTTTGGGCCATGTGATATCTGATCTGGGGTTTATGTGGTCCTCGAGAAGATTGGTGCAGTCATGTCATGGGAGAAACTAAAGAATGTGTTTGAGATATATAGTTTACAAGGACTAGATAGTTATTACATGCGATTCATTTGAGATTTATCTTGTCTTGCTTCACCAATGACCATGCTCACCTGGAATGGGGTAATGTTTTTTTGGGCCCTAGAATTTTATTCATAATTTGAGAAGATGAAGTACAGTTTGACTACCACCCCTATGCTGATTTTTCCTAAGGCCGATAAGGGGTATGTGGTCTATTGTGACGCTTTAGGTATGGGTATTGGTTTCATGCTTAAGCATCATGATTATGTGGTGGAATATGGCTCTCTCGAGCTCCGACCACACGAAAACAATTTCTCAACCCACGACTTGGAATTGGTAGTAGTGATGCACGATTTGAAAAATTGGTGTCACTACCACTTTGGATAGAAGATTGTTGTCCACTTTGACCACAATTGCGAGGCATATATCTTCTCACAGAATGACATAAAATTGAGGAAGCATCGTTGGATTGAGTATATGCAAGGGTTTGACTTTGACATTGTCTATTCCCCATGCTAGGGTAATGTGGTGGCTGACGCTTTGAGAAGAAGAGATCCAGTGTTGGCTTTGAGGAATTCTGGTGATGAGTGGTATTTTATGTGACTCTTTGCTCCGATGCATGTGGAGACCAGGGAGAATATTAGGGGTTCATTATTTTTAACCATCCAGTCGACTCATTCTCTATTGGAGTTGATTCATAAGGAACAACTTAGTGATTAACATAGTTAGCATTTGAGGTAGTTTCTTCTTGGTGTGGAGACATCCTCTGATTGGTCATCATGCCAAGATGGAATCTTATGCTCCAATGGTCGCTCAGCTGTGCCATCGTCTCTACAAAAGGTGGTGATGTAGGATAGACACCAATATCAGTGGGTTGTCCATCTGGGTGCCAACAAGATGTATTATTATGTGCTATGACATTTCTAGTGTCCAGGTATTCGAGGCGACAGTGCAGAATTTGTATCGAGATGGTACACATTCCAACAGGTGAAAGCATAGCATCAGAGACCATCTAGTGTTCTCAAGCCATTACCAATTCATACTTGGAAGTGGGATGAGATCACCATTGAAATTATTGTTATATTACCTTGTACACCTCATGGTAAAAATTCCATTTGGGTCATGATTTATTGTCTGACCAAATCATCTAACTTCATTATGATAAAAGATATAGATAAAGTGGATGAGTTGGGCTATTTGTATCTTCAGAGGGTGGTGAGACTCCATGGATCTCCATCAACAGTTTTCTCTGATAGAGACCCTCATTTCACTTCTCCGTTTTGGGAAGGCCATTAGAATGCCTTTGGGTCTCAGATTAATATGATCATGGCATACCATCCTCAAATGGATGGTCAGATAGAACGGGCTAACCAGATTCTTAGGGACAAGCTTTGTGCATGTGTTTTGAAATTTGGAGGTTCTTGGGATTTCCATTTGGGGTTGGTTGAGTTTTCTTATAATTACAACAACCAATCCTCGTATCAAATGGATCCTTTTGAGGTGCTCTATGGTCGGCCTTGTTAGTCCCTCTGTGTTGGGATAATGTAGGGGAGGCCTCACTGTTGGGGCTGAATCTGGTGGATGTGACATCTGAGAAGGTCATGTTGATCATGCATCATTTATTGAAAGCTCAGAGTCATTATAACTCATATGCTAATTGGAGCGGTCGAGAAATAGAGTTATATGAGGGTGACATGTTATTCTGGAAAGGGGCCCCTCATTTGGGCCATCGTCGACTAGTGAAGAAAGGGAAGTTAACACCGTGATATGGCATCCATTTTGAAACCACTGAGCATATTGGAATGGTGGTTTACTGGTTGGACTTACCTTCTCAGTTGAAAACCTTCCATGATTTCTTCCATGCCTCCCAGTTGAAGAAATATAACCTTGATCATTCCCATGTGTTGAGTTTGGAAGAACTGGAGATAGAGCCTAACATGTCAGTTTTTGAGTATCCATTACAAATTTTGGACTCCCAAGAGAAGGACCATTGAGTGATGTCTATTCCACTAGTCTAGGTTCATTGGCAGTATGGTAGTGACACACATGAGACTTGTGAGTGGAAGTCATGGTTTTAGGAAGAGTACCCGTTCTTTTTTCTGATCAGGCTTCAGGTTGACTTTCAAGGGTAAAACAGTCATTCATGGTGGGGAGAATTGTCACATCCATGACATATTTTAAATGATTTTTTAATTTAATATTCATTATTGAATTGTTTTGGTGGTTTCCCTTTCATTTTTGGTGGAATGAGTGATTTTTCATGATTTGGGCCAAACCCTGAGCCCAATTCTATATTTGAAAATAAATTTTGTTCTGTTCATAAATCCTTCATTTTTTTAACATTATTCATCCTTTACATTCCTAACTTGGTCTCCCATGACCTATTAACACCACCATATTAATTTTTACCATTTAGGAATCCATAATCCTGGTAGATTTGGGTTTTTATTTAAGGGATTGGGCTTACCCATAAACCCATTTCCAATTTTAAAAAAGAATTTTGTGTGGTTAATAACAAATTAATTTTTACTCTTTTTCGTTTATTCCACCTCCCACTTGAATCAATCATAAATAGTTGCATTCCCATTTCCTTTAACCCTATTTAAGGCTCTTATGAATCAAGAAGTTGGGCAGACCTTCATATGGGTTCTCAAATCGTCCAGATTTGATGAGGTAACATCCTTCCTTCATAACTCATTCATTTCACACTATTTTACCCATTACAGTTCCTACATGATCTGGTCATCATTTTAAGAACCTTCATTGAATTTTTTTCTATTTTAAAATTTAACTACTCATGTATTTGGGGAGAGTTCTTCAAGATCCCTCAAGTAAGTGGGCTCATTCATTCTTCTTCCATTTTTCATTGTATTTCATTCAATTTTCTTATGGTTTCTTCTTCTTTCCTTGAGGATACTAATTTATAAAAAAATTCAAACCTAGGGATTAATTTTGGGTTTTGTTACACCAAAATTCTGATTTTAGGTTCAATCAACCTTCTTTGAGGTGTGGTTGTGGTGTGATTGAATTTTCACACAAAGGATTCAAGGGTTTTTGTAAATTTTCTAGGTGACTCCACATGTATGAAATTTATGTGATTTATAATTTTTTGTTTAATATATTTTCATTCTAATTGAGTTTTTTTATTTATGCAAAAACATGTTTTAATGGAGTTTGTAATGCAACTGATTTGTAGTGCCAATTTTATGTGAAATTTGGGGATTTTTCTTAGAAATCATTTTGTGGTTAAATTGGGGATACCCTATAAATACTTAGTTTATCTTATTGAAATGTAATATGTATTCAAATAATGTTTTTATTGTTTAACCCCTTTGGTTGTTGCTACGAAAGTGGATTTTATTTGTGTATGTCGAACTTGTGAACTTTAAGATCCATGTTTTTTAATAATTGAAGTTATATGAAGATAAAAAATTTTGGTTCACATGTGGCTTCCATAAAATTGTTTTTTTGGTTGTTTTAAAATTTATTTGGGCTTCTATTTCTGGTTTGGTGACTTTTGAGTAGTCAAATGTTATGCAATGTGGGACATCAAAGAGTTTTGGGTGTAAAATAATGCAAGATTTTTGAGATATCATTTTATTAAAAATAAAAGTGTTTTATTGTGTGTTTTATGTAGTTTATAATTTTTATAGGTAATGTAATGATTCTATGTGACCAATAGTGGTGTTTTATATGAAAACATATTTTCTTAGCATGCGGAAATTATTTGATCACAAAAGGGGGAATCTCGGGTACCTAGGTGGGGAAGATATGTAATTTTACATCTAGTGGACCAGATGTGTTTTTTCCCTATTTCAGTTAGAATTTGGATAATAAAAACACTGACTAAAATATATGGATGATTATTTGGGAGCACATTTTTATGTGTATATTCCTCTACTAGTGGCTCGTTCAAGAGAACAAATTTTAAAATGGTTGCTTTACATCATGGTACGAGGTACATGGTGCCCGAGACTATCTAGTGTCTAGGGGTGTTCTTGATTTCATTCCTCATTGGATTTGTGGTATTTTACCTCTTATTAGGGTGTGTTTAGAAGTATATAAAATTATCTAGAATGAATATTTTAATGTGTTAACCTCCAGAATTTTTTAGCTTGAAAAGTAATTTCAATTGAATGTTGAATTTCATGGAATTTGTCACTGCTTTTCTTTTAATATTTAAACAACATACTTTTTTACCTTGTATTGCATTAAATTTAGAATCATTTGTTGGATTTATATTGGTATTTGGCTCATAACCTACATAAAACCATTTGTTGTTTGTAGAATTTATTATTCTTGACTCAGGTAAAGGGAAGGCTTTGGGTGATGGCGGTTTGGTGTGATAGTTCTCATCCTTGGGGCAGAGTTGTGGAGACGACTTGTGGGTGATGACGCCTTGCCATGTGGAGTCCTTGTGGATGCCTCTATGATTTTTTTATTTTTATTTTTACCTCTTGTACAGTATTTAAAGAAACATGTTCAATTCTGGTTTTTTCACAAGGTTTGTTTGGCGGAAAATTTCACATTTATATTATTGATTGTTATTAAATTTTTATGATTTCATACTCAGGTAAATTTTTCTGAAACCTAATTTCATGATACCCAGGAACTTGTTCCATCCCATGGGGATATAGAATAACCTTCTTGATTTTCCATGGACTAGGTTTGGTGCTTGTATTGGTGGCGACCAGATTCACTTTGTGGCAAAATGGTATCAGAGGAGGTTACTGTTTTTGGGTTATATTAGTATTTTGTGATGAGTCGAGATAGACATGAGTGAGGAAATTTGGGGCTTGGGGTTTCGATCATTAGTAGGGTTACTAGCCAGAACCTCTCTGGATAGACCCTAAGTCACCAGGGAAGATGTAATTGTCTGATTGAATTCAATTCTAGGTGAGACGTGCAGGCTGCAGACCACATGTGGACACCGGGTGAGGGCAGAGTGGTGGTTTATTTTATTATTTAAAGATGTTTACATTATTTATATTTGATGTATTAGATAAAAATTATCAGAATTTTGGTATTGATTATTTTTTTGTGATTGTTACATTTTGTAGCAACATGACTCCCCTGAATGCTCCCACACGCCCATGGGAGGAAGTCGGGGAGAGTTCTACCAGACCGATTGATCAAGGGATAATCATGGCTCTGGTCTAGGTTATACATGATATGGGATAGGTACTGGATACAGATCATATTCATGATAGGTTAGAATATATGGGTCATATAAAAGATAAATAACAAGAGTTTCTAAAAAACATGCCTCCAACTTTCAAAGGAAGCTCAGAACCCAGGAGGTAGTGGAAGGGCTTGAGAAGATCTAGAGTATGTCTGAGATCTTGGAAACACATGAGGAGATCAGGGTGCAGTGTGAATCTTTTCTATTTGAGGGTCCCAACCAAATTTGGAGGTATTCAGTGCTTCATACTAGAAAAAATGAGTAGATGTCCAGGGATGAATTCAAGGTCATCTTCAATGAACCATACTGACCTGAGGTCTTGGCATATGCTAGGTCTAGAGAGTTCATGGACCTTGTTGAGAGGAATATTTCCGTGATGAATTATGCCAAACATTTCATTTAGTTGGTTCAATATGCCCCTAAAGTCATCTCAAATGAATAATTGAGGGCCTAGAGGTTCGAGAAAGGCTTGAAACTGGAGATATACTCCCAGGTTTTCTTGTTCATGCTGAGGACCTACGCTAAGATAGTTGACTTGGATTTTTTGGTGGAGATTGATAGGAATAGAAGGGATGGTTTCTATGGTTCATTATCAGTAGTGGGAAGTGGTAGCTCTTTAGATAAGAAAAGGAAGCTGCAGGAATAAGTGAAAAAAGGATATGGCTGTTCAGGCCACTCTTCGAGGGAGTTTTCTTCTGTAGCTTCTGATGCGAGATCGGTCGAGTTCCACCATTGTGGGAAGCCTAAGAACTTCCAACCATAATTCAAACATCTTATGAAGCCTTTTTACCAGTGTGGAGGCATGGGGCATTTATAGTGCTCCTGTGGGCTGGCACATCCAATTCTGAGTGGGGGAGGGTCAGTGGCTCCAAGAGGTGTGTCAGCACAGTCCAAGCCGTAGAGGACTGGGGGATATAAATTTGGTGGTGGTCATGGTAGGTTTGGGTCATCAACTAGGAAGATCCACTTCATGTCATATCCATAGACCAGCAGTCATCCTCTAGTAGACATTGGACATCTCCATCTGGTGGTCAGACACCAACATGATCATAGGAGGGACAGTCGACTGTTCGAGGTATCGTTATGATCACATATTATATAGATGCTTCTCTTTATATATTGGTGCCTCTATTTAATTAATTTATTCCCAATGTGTGGAAATATATAATTTACCAACTGAGTTGTTTTCTTTTGCGATGGAGTTTGTGACGCCATTGGGGAAGAAGAAGGAGCACGGTCTCAGGTGCCCCTCATGTGCACTTTCTGTGTAAGGGGATGAGATGGAGTGGGACTTCATGGTCCTAGATATAGATATATTTGACCTAATGTTTGGCATACATTCTCTAGTACACTTCTAGGCACACATTCACCACTAAAGTTGGTGAGTACATTTTTGGGCACCTGATGGGAGTCGTCATGTTTTTCGAGGAGAATTGGATCCTCAGTTGGGTTGAGAATGACCTCCACTCCAAGAGTTGGGATGAATAATATTATATTTATCATTTCTCATAAAAGAGGACTGTGGTGTTCACCCTGAAGTTGTACTACCTCATATAGGCAATGAGTTTTCGGAGGTATTTCTGGATGATTTTTTAGGTTTTCCCCCAGAGTGGGATGTGGAGTTTTCGATTGATCTGGCACTTGCAACAAAACTGATATCTCTTCCCTCTTATCACATGTCCCCCAATAGGATGAGGGTACTAAAGATACATCTAGACAACTAAAAATATAGAGGATTAATTCACCTGACCATCTCTCCATAGGTCAACCCTGTGTTGTTCGTGAAAAAGGATGATGGATCCCTCCAGTTGTGCGTTGTCTATCAAAAGAAAAATAAGGTACAAATTATGAACAAATACCATTTTTCTAGAATATATGATTTGTTTGATATGTTGAACGGGGTAATTTGGTTCACAAAAATATACTTGCAATTGGTATACCATCAACTCAGGGTGAAAGAGTCAGATATTCTGAATACTACCTTTCAAAGAAGGTAAAACCACTTTGAGTATTTGGTCATGACCTTAATATTGACCAATGAACCAACAATATTTATATTAATAATGAAAATGGTGTTCCATCAGTATCTTGATTCTGTCATTGTGGTGTTTTTGGATGACATTCTAGTATAATATGGATCTTAGGTGGAACAAAAACATCACTTATGGATCGTTTTGGGAACCTTGTGGGATCACCTCCTCTTGGAAAAGTTTTCAAAGTTCACATTCTGGATTAGGGAGGTGAAATTTTTGGGGCATGTGATCTTAGAGAAGAGGATTTGGTGGACCAAAAGAAGATTAGTGCGGTCATGTATTGGGATATACCAAAGAATTTGTTTGAGATCCAGGGTTTCTTTATCCGGACTGGTTATTATAGGTGACTCATTCGAGATTTCTCTTGGCTTGCTTCACCAATTACCGCACTCAACCAGAAAGGGGTAATGATTGTATGGGGCCGAGAAGGTCATGCATCATCTGAGGAGATAAAGTGCTGGTTTACTACCACCCTTTGTTGATTTTTCCTGAGGTCAAGAGGGGGTATTTTGTCTATTGTGAAACATTAGGTTTGGGTCTTGGGTGCATGATTATACAGGATGATCACGTGGGTACGTATGCATCTCTCCAACTATGACCACACAAAAATAATTTCCCAACAGAAAACATGGAATTGGCAATAGAAATGTGTGATTTTATGACCTTGTGTCACTACCTCTTTGGAAAGATGTTTTTGATCTACTATGGTCACAAGGCATCGCCTATATATTTTCACAAAAATACCGCATCTTAAGGCAGCATAGTTGGATCGAGTACTTCTAAGGGTTCAAATTTTACATTTTCTATAACCTAGGAAAGGGTAATGTGGTGGATGAATCTTTGAGAAGAAGAGTTCAAGTGTATGCTTTGAGGAAGTCCAGTGATGAGTGGGATTTTATGGGACTCATTTCTTAGATGCATGTGGAGACCAGGGGTCATCATAGAGGTGTGTTCTTTGTGAGAATCCAGTTTACTCTTTCTCTGTTGGAGTTGATTCATTCGGAAAAACCTAGTGATGAGTTGTTTCAGTGTTTCAGGCAGTTTCTTTAAGGTGGGGAGACGTCCTCTGATTGGTCATCTTACCCAGAGGGCATCTTATGCTTCAAGGGTCGCTCAGTAGTGCCCTCGTCTTTGCAGAAGGTGGTGATGTGGGATATACACCAATATTAGTGGGTTGTCCAACCGGGTGCCACTAAGATGTATTAAGATATGCGATGACATTTCTGTTGGCTAGCTATGTGATGGGACATATAGTACTTTGTGTTGAGATGCTACACGTGCAACAAGTAAAAGAAGAGCATCAGGGTCCCTCTGATTTTCTCCAACCGTTACCAATTCTTATATTGATGTGGGACTATGTCATAATGGAATTCATTTTTGGCTTACCTCATCACCTCGGAGTAATAATTTCATTTGGGTGGTGATTGATCATCATACCAAATTAGACTACATCACTCTAATAAAATATATATCTAAACTGGATTAGTTGGGCTGTTTGAATCTTTAAGAGGTGGTCAGACTCCCTCGTGTGTGATTAGCAGTTGTCCCATATAGAGACCCCTGGTTCACTTTATTTTTTAAAGGCCTCGATACGGCCTTGGGGACTCAGATTAAGATGAACACGACATACCATCCTCAAATGGATGATCAGACAGAACAAGAGAACCATATTTTGGAGTACATGATCTATGCATGTGTTACTGACTTTTTAGGTTCTTGGGATAGCCATTTCAGGTTGGATGAGATTCCTTATAATAACAGTTACCAATCTACGATTCAAATTGATCATTTTGAGGTGCTCTATGGTTGTCCTTGTCGGTCCCCCTAATGTCGGGCTGAGGTAGGTGAGGCCTCACTATTGGGGCTGATTCTATTGTAGGAGATGTATGAGAAGGTCCAGTTGATCAAGAAGCGTTTATTGAAAGATTAGAGCTATTATAAATCATATAATGATTGGAGGCATCAAGACATAGAGTTTTCTGTGGGTTACAGTGTAATCCTGTAAGTGGCCCCTTGTTTATTCCATCGTCGACCAAGGAAGGAAGAGAAGTTAACGTCATGATATGTTATCCATTTTGAAATCACTGAGATGTTTAGAAAGTTGGGTTACATGTTGAATTTAACTTCCCAGTTGAAATACATCCAAGGCATCTTCCATGTCTCCCAATTGAATAAAAACAACCCGGATCCGTCCCATGTGCTGAGTAAGGAAGAACTGGAGATAGAGCCCGAGTTTTCAGTTTTTGAGCATCCAGTGAAAATTTTGGACTCCTAAGAGAAGGTAAATTGAGGGAAGTATATTCTGTTGGACCAGGATCATTGGCAGTATGTTAGTGAGACACATGAGACCTGGGAGCAAAAGTCATGCATTTATGAAGAGTACACATTCTTGTTTTCCGATTAATCTTCAGGTTGACTTTCCAGGGCGAAATATCTTCCATGGTGGGGATAATTGTCACATCCATGACATATTTTATGTGAATTATTAATTTAGTTTCCATTATTTCATTGTCTTGGTGGTTTCCCATGCTTTTTTAGTGGAATGGTTGAGTGTTCATGATTTGGGAAAAACTGTGAGCCCAATTTCAGATTTAAAAATAATTTTTTTTTCCGTTATAACTAATTCATTTTTAACATTTTTTATCCATTAAAATTCCTAAATGGTCTTCCTTGACATATTAACACAACCATATTAATTTTAAATATTTCTAAATCCATAATCATGGTGGATTGGGGTTTTTTATTAAGGTATTGGTCTATCCTGGAACCCTATTGAAAGTTTTAAAATGGAATTCTATTTCTTTAATAACATGTTTATTATTTTTTCTTTTTTAGTTATTACACACCCCACTCTAAGATAAAATACCTAGGAGAGTCCCTAGTTCCTTTCTCCCCTATTTGAATTTCAAGTGAATCAATAATTAGGGAAGACCTTCATAAAGGTTCTAAAATCGTCCATATTTGAAGATGTAACATCTTTCCAACACAACTTATTCATTTCTAACTATTTTCCCCCATTATAGTTCCAACATGATCTCCACATAATTGTTAGATCCTCCATTAAATGTTAGGTTGTATTCAAATTCATATACTTCTGTATATTGGGATATTTATTCAAGATCTCTCAGGAAAGTGGGTCTCATTCAATCTTCATTCATTTATCTTAGGGTATCAATATTTCTTCTTAGGGTTTCATCCCGTATCCTTGATGTCCATAATGTAAAAAAACCAATTCTTAGAACCTAGGGTTTAAATTTGGGTTTTCTTGGTCTAATATTATGATTTTAGGTTCAATCTACCTTCCTTGAGTTGTAGTGGTGGTGCGATTGAATTTTTTCAAAAAGGATTCAAGGGTATTCATTAATTTGGTAGGTGGTTCACGGTGTATGAAATTTCAGTGAATTGTAACGATGTGTTTATGATATTTTATTGTTCATTGCATTATATTATTCTCACAAAAATTATTTTAGAGTAGTTTTTATTTCCAATGATTTTTAGTGCCAATTTTATGTGAAATTGGGGGGTTTCCTAGAAACAATTAAATGGTTGAATTGGGGATACCCTATAAATACATAGATTATATTCATGAAATGTAACAGAGCATTAATTTTTTTGATGTTTAACAACTTTTGTTATTTCTGTGAAAGATGATTTTAATTGTGTTTGTTGAACATGGAAACATTAAGGGCCATTTTGTTTAAAAATGGATGTTTTACAATGATAAAATTTTTTGGTTCTCATGTCGCAGCCCTAAAAATGATTTGTTTGTATCTTTGAAAAGTATTTGGTCTTCCAATTCTATTGTGGTGACTTTTGAGTATCAACATGCTATGCAATGTGGGTATTTCAAAGTGTTTTGGTTGCAAAACAATGCGGGATTTTTGAGGAATCGTTTTATTAATAATCACAGAGTTTTATTATGTGTTTTATGTTGATTAAAATGTTTATAGGTAATTTAATGATTGTCTTGGGACCATTATATGTGTTTTATATGAAAATGTATTTGTGTATCATGATGAAATTGTTTGAGCACAAAGGGGGAAGCCTAAGTACCTAGCTGTGGTGGATATGTACTGGTGTGGCTAGTGAACTGGATGGGTTTTTTCAGCATTTGGATAATGACAGCTGTAAATAAACTATATGGATGATTATTGGGGACCACAAGGTCATGGGTATGTTCCCTAATAGTGGATCGTGCATGTGAATGGATTTTACTGTGGTTACATTACACCGAGGTATGATGTACATGGGCCCCGAGACTATCTAGTGCCTAGGGGTGTTCCCAATTTCGTTTCTGATTGGATTTGTGGCATTTTAACTTGTATCAGGGTGTGTTTTTAAGTATATTATAGTCTATAAAATGAAAATTTAAATATATTAACATTATGAAATTTTAATCTTGAAAACTATTAAAAATTGAAATTTTCATTTCGTAGAATTTGTCACATCTTTTCTTCGCATATTAAAACTGCTTGCTTTATCACCCTGTATTGCATGCAATTTGGAATCATTAGGTGGTATACAATTAGGATAAGGCACACACACTAATTAAAACCCTTGGGTGTAAGTAAACTATATTATTCTTGTCACATGTAATGATAAATCTTTGGGTGATAGCGGTTTGGGGTGTTAGTTCTCATCCTTGGGGCAGTGTTGTGAAGATGACTTCTGGGGGATGACCCTTAGTCATTTGGAGTCCTTGTGGATGTCTTGATTCTTTGTTTATTTTTTGGAACATTTTTAATGTATTTAAAATCATTTATTCAATTATAGTATTTTCATTGGATTTGTTTGGCTGAAAATTTCATATTTATATTATGGATTGTTTTTAAGTTTTTATTCATTTGTACTCAGGTAAATAATTCCCAAACCTAATTTTTTGATACCCGGGAACTTGTGCCAGACCATGATGATACAGGACCCCCATCTAGACTTTCCACATGAAGTTTTTGTTTCCAGTATTAGTGGCATCCATATTTGGTTTGTGACAAAATGAAAAAGTGTTTTTTGGAATAGAAGGAGAAAACGATAGGGTTATTGGTTTGTTTGATCAAAATCCAATATGTATCTATTCCAAACAATTAAAATACACATTGAATAAAATAAAATTAATTAAACATGAAAGAAAAAGTTTTATGAAGGGAAAGGGAAGATCGATTATGATAATTAACAAAACCAATTTTAGTTTCATTTAAATAATCAAAAATGAAAATAAACAAGAAAATAAAATAAAAAAGTTAGAAGAAAAATAATAATAACGAAAAACATTGAAGTACAGAAAACTAGGATAAGAAGAAGATTCAAACAATCTAAATAAAAGAACCCACCTTAATTTGATTTTCAGAAAATCGACTATAGGAGGATGAAGAAAAACTCAATTTCTATGTTTAACATACCTTCTCAAAAATCCCCTTCGTTGTCAAACCTTGATTGGTTATGAAATTTTATGATTGCTGAAATTTAATCTCCTTTAACTGAGTTCAACTCCTCATCCGATGGCTAATCCCTCCCACCCATGTTTAAACCCCTCATCGTACTAACCTCTCTTCATGGTCGAAGGTCGAATCCCTCTGTCGATCCCCTTTTTTGAGCTCCCAACCCATCCCAACCCATCCCAACTCAACCTCCAAAGAATGAAACCCTTCTTACCAAACATCCCTTACATGATTTCAATTTTTTCATTATAAATTTTTTGTTTCAATTTATTTATTGTTATAATATTGACATAATTTCTTATATTATTATTTAACCCATTTTACAAAATATAACTTTAATATTATAACGAATTATATATTTTAATATAAAAAATATGATTATTTTTTACAATGAAATATCTTACATTAAAATTTTGAAAACATAAATATTCATATTCATATTTGTGTTCCTTTTCATATTAATATTTTATATTTTCATTAAAAATAAATACATATATTAAATAATTTTCATAATTTTATATATTTTTAATTTATGATAAAAATATATTACCTTTACGAAAATTAATAATATCAAAATATTAATATTTTTTATTTATAATTTTATATACCATTCATTTTAAATTACATAGAAAAAATATATGTATTATAAAATTTTCATTCTTATAAAATATTATATTTTATGTATTTGTTATTATAAAAATTTAATTTTAAATTAATATAAATTTTATATAAAATAGTTTACTAAAATCACTTATTAAAATTAACCAAAATATGTATAATCAATTTTTAATGAGATTAATATTATGCATTAGCAATTTTAATAAATATATTTATTAAATTTGTTTAAAATATATTATTTCTAAAGAAAAAAATTAATTTAATAAGGAAATATATCATTTCATTAATCATAAATATTTTATGTTTTGAATATCTTAAGATCAAAAATTATATTGATTATATAAAATTCATTAATTTCATAAAATATTTTTTCAGAATATTTATTAGTTATTCTAAGTTATAAAAAATATATTTATTATTATCTAATAATATGCATAAATATTTGGGATATTACATTTTCCCCCATTAAATGAATCGCACCCTCCCAATTCATTAATCGGACTTATGAAAATTCTAAATTTTATTATTTATAATTCAATTAGACTACCATATTTTTAAGAATATTTATCTACTAATTACTTTTTAACATATATATTTTTCCACAAATGAAAACATCTGATCTTCAAAATTGTCTACACCATTACTCTAATTCCATCTATAAAACCTAAAAGGCAAGCTTATAGTTTTAGTATTCTAAATCATATGTTTTTTTATTAAGAGATAAATAGAAAATTCCTAGTTCATTTTACATACCAGTATCTTTTCCAATATACATTTTGGAGAAACATAAAAATATATTATAATTAATTAATGATGTAAAAAAATTTATACAATTTTCTTCTCATGTGATGCCTCCTTATATGAATCAAACACCAATTGAATTACTACTATACTTGTGAATACTAATTTAAAACATAGAGTGAGAATTATGTTTCCCTGTAAGGGATTTTAAAATATATAGAAACCAAATAGGGTTTTTTTCACTTCAATATAATTTAAATCACTTAATAAAGTATGAAAAATGTGTACTTTTTATAAATATATTGAGTACCTATAAATGTAATCATATTCACTGAATGAAATTCATGATATAGAAAATTTGGAAATTTCATTTCATTCCGTCATAAAATAAAAAAAGTTCACCTGAAACCTAATAAGAATTCATAAATAATTACCGAAGGCATTGTGGCTCAAAACATAAAGCCACAATTTACTCCCAAGACAATATAACATGGTTGAAATTGTCCCATGATGGAGTAGGTTTACTTCTTAATCCCATAGTGTGTGTATGATTACCTCTCATGCATCGTACATGACATCTCAAGAAATTTATAACATTACCCAATGTATTGGGTCTCTATATGGGCACAACTATCATGTAATCTATAACGGTATCACACAACGCTATATGGGAGCACCCATTGAAAATTTCGACAATTTACCATAAGAGTTTTGGGTTTACACCCCATCCCATCCAATTACAATTATTTTTCACTTAAAGATATGGTAACTTTTATTTCATATTATATAACAATAAAAAAATTAGAAACAAAACATTTTGATATCTATTTAATAAAAACAAATTAGTTATATGTATATATATTCCATGATTAAATTATTTTCACATTAAATTATATATGTATTTATACAATTATATACATATAAATAAATAAAAGTTTTTTAAAAAGATACATACACATATATAAATATATATAAATTTATTTATATATACAGATTGATATTAGAATAAAAACATGATTACATATTCATAAAAATATAAATAGATAATAAATATAATATTATATATATATATACATACATATACATATAAATAAATTTATATATATAATAAATAAAAATTGGTTTACATCAATTGATACATATATACTTATATTTACAAACATGTATCTATTAAAATAATAGTAAATATCCATTTCACCTCAAAAGATATATATATATATATATGCATAGGAATATACTTGTTTGATTAAAAATGATTCCTATTAAATTTTATATTTATGTATATATATATAATTATTTGAAAATAAAACTACTTAATCATTAATCTTGAATATTTCGTAACTTCTATTGTATTTATTAAAGCCTATTTCAAATTATTTAAATAAAAATAATTTTATAAAAAAGGATTCAAACACATAAATTTTTTTTAACATGAATGATACATAGTTATATATATATACATATATTAGTAATTACATCATCTTTTATTTAAACAATAATTTTGAAAATTTAATAACACCCCTAGTATTTATAAAATCTTAGTGATGATTTTTTTTAAATTTCAAACAAAATTATATAAAAAACATACACAAAAATAGTTTTAATCGTGCAATGTTACATATATATATACACATATACACATATATTTGTATTGCAACATATCTATTAAAATGATAATAAATAAATCAAAAACTACATTCATGAAATAAGTCAATCTCAAAATCATATAGAAATTATAATATATAATACATTTTAATAACATAATCACTTTACATAATTAGAACTAATTTTTTAGAAAATAAAACCCCTACAATCAAAATATATAACAAAAATAATATTTATAAATAAAAATAATACATTTCGATGGAATCTACTTTACATAGAAAATTTTTAATGTAGAGTTTTAAATAAACAACCCCTTCCAAAGGGATTTATATAAAACATAATATATATATATATATATATATATTGAGTGTTATTATTGGAATATATATAAATAATTTAAATTCAAAACACTTCCCTTTCCATCCTAAAAGACTTATATAAAAATTATTTACAATATAATAGAATTATGATCGATTTATATTACAAAATCTTAAATAGATAATATACTTCAAGCAACGAATAAGTATAAGAAAAAAAGGAATTACCCATGCATAAATAAAATCATAACTAAAATTCATTAAACATTAAATTTTTTTTCACAAAACAACTATTTGGATATGAAAATAGAATGTCTGAATTGGTAATATTGAAATTTAATAATAATAAATGCCTAAAAAGGGTTTTCTAAAAATTTAATAATATAATTATAATTCTAATGAATTAATATTATAAATTATAAAAAACCCCTTGAACAATTAATTAATTATGAAAATAAAACCATAATTGATTCTAGATACAAGAATAAATTAATAAGTTCAAATTTCATATACCAAAAATATTCATTTTTATTCAAAATTTAATTTTCAAAAAACTAATTATAAATCCAATACCAATTAAAGAATCTAAAATCATTAATAGAAAAAAATTGATATATCTCTCATACCTCCAAAGTATCCTAGTTTCAGAAGTTAAATAGAAATACTATAGCATGTACATGCTTAAAAACCAAGGAACAAGATAAAATTTTCACTTATATATACATTTCAAATATTTCTCAAACATAGGATGTGTGACACTCATGAAGGGTGTGAAATAGGGCACAAAATACTCCAGTGTAAAAATTCATGAGTTGTGGTTTATTATTTAATGATATGATAGAATAACCCAGAGAGAAAAAATATGTAGTCTTTTTTAATAGAATTTTGAGTAAGCCAAAACATAAGGATTATATGTATATATTACATAGACTAATAAAATTGAGAACGAAAATGATAAAGAAATTTTATCAATTTAATATTAATATAATTGATGTATTTTTATTCTCTCATTTTCTTAGATAATTTCAATATAGATTCTTTGTGAATATTTGTTTAAAATAATTTATTTTTGATGAAAACTTTTTCACTACCAATAATGTTGATTTAATAATTTCAATGAATATGGTTTTTGTGGATGAGAAGAAGAAAAAGACAGAGTCAAGGGTTCATTGGATCAAATTATATTATGTATTCATATGGAAAATATCATAAAATATATGGAATAAACCATAATATTATATAATATTTTGATATACATTGAATATAATAATGTTTATTATGCTCAAAATAAGAAAAGTACATGATGATAAAAGAGGAAACTGACCAAAAAATTATCAAAATGATATTGTTTCATTAAAATATTCAACAAATAAAAAAAAATATGAAAATATCAAGAATATTTTAGAAGTTAAATGTGAGTAATGAGAAATAGAGAAATACCAAAATTAGGATTTCTACTTAATTCGGAACCATAAAAAAACACCTACCATCGGTTTGGTGAAAATCGATAACCTGAGGTCATTGAACACCTTACCTTATGCATTTGAAACCCCATTGTTAAAAAATCTTTTCTCATTTGAAAATTACTCAGATATGACATTTTTCGCTCACTGGCTATCTATCTCCTTAAACTGAGATGAAATCCTTTTCCAACGGCCAATCCATCTATCCCAAGATCAAACCCCTTATCAACACTGATGTCCCAAATAGATCTCGTTTCTTCTTATCTCCTGACCTATCATAAATCAGCCTCCAAGATTTCCTCTTTTTCATTATCATTTTTTTATTTTTTATTTAATTATATTTATTGTTATAATATTTCATTAATTTTTCATATTATTATGTTTATAATTTTAATAAATATCACATTAATGTTATAATTAATTACATAATTTAATATAAAAAATATGATTATTTTATATATAAATAAATATATAACATTTAATTTTCAGAAATAAAAATATTTGGCTTTAAATGTTTATTAATTATAAAGTTAATTTTTCATATTTTATTTAATAATATATACATATATTTTATAGTATTGATAATTTCATATATTCATAACTTAATATATAAAATATTTCATATTATAGAAAATTAATAATATTTATATTGTAATATTTTAGCTTTATTTAAATTTAAATACAATTAATTTTAAATTTACGGGATAAAAATAATGTTTGTATTATAAAAGAATCATTCTTCTAAAATATTATATGCCACATAATTGAAATTAATAAATATTAATTACAAATTCATATAAAGTGTGCATAAAATTATTTAATAAAATACATTATTAAAATTAATCAAGATATTTATAATCAAATTTTTAAGAGATAAATATTATGCATTACCATTCTTAAAAAATATCATCATTAATCTTGTTTAAAATATAAAATATATGAAATGAAAATATCTTCATTTGAGAATATTAGATATCCTTTCAACAATAAAAAATATTTGATGTTCCGAAAATCTTATGATAAAAACATATTTTGATTACAGTAAATTACTGAATTTCATAAATGATTATTTTGAAATATTTATTAGTTATTAAAAATTATAAAACAATATATTTATTAAGCTCTAATAATATAATCAAATATATAGGATTTTATAGAGTATATCATAACCATGATTTTGGGGAATGGTTAATGTGACCTTATTACTCACTAGGTTTCACACTCCTGAGAGATATGTTAATGTTTGTTCCCATTTTCATTACGAACCACTATGAGAAATTAGAAAATATTTATATGATTTAAAGATATTCCCAATGATACAATGATTATTATTATAAGATTATATAAACTTAAATTTTAAATATATGTTAAGTGTTTCACTAGTTTCATAATTATAAATTTTGATTTATAATATTATGATCTTACAAAAATTATTCAATTTTTTAGAAATAGAAACTATTGGAAGGAATGTAAACCACATCAATTCATATAATGTATGTAATAATTTTCATCATGGGAAAGATAATGCTGCTTATGATGGAGATTGAGTGGGGGGGGGGAAACTAAACAAATATTAACTAAATTGGGGTTGTTGACTTAGGTTTTTACCAAGAAAATCACCCATAAGGAGAATCTTACAGATAAAAAATATAGTGCAACATAGTTATTCAATTTATTGTACCAACATTATCCATTATTAATGGAACAAAACCCCCATTTTTAGATTATAAATTGATATGTTCCTTATAAAAAATATAAATCTCTTTAGAAACTAATTAATGATAGAAGGTTTTTATAACATTTTATCATCTCTTGGGGGATATTGTTTAATAGTTTTTATTTAATCAAAATATGAAGGATGTAAAGGAAATAACAAGAATGGTTGGAATGAATTTATGGTACTTTTAATTAAAAACTAATTTTGTAATTAACAATGATAATATATGGAGACATGATTCCCATGTCAAAAACTAAGGATTGGTGGAAACATTACTAAGTATAAATACAACTTTATAAGGATATCAAGGCATACTATGGACTACATTCAAATTCCCAAGAGTAAGATGGAAATATTCTTATAGTATAATTCTAATCCAATAACGGTCACTAGTATTCCAAAAATACTCAACATATGAGGATTTAATATCTTGTTTTATCAGGGTATAAAAATAATTCTCCACGTATTATCACTTTTACATTATGTAAGAGTATAATAGGATGGTTGGACACATCGTAATGTAAATAATGGATAAGGGGTAGAAGAAAAGGGGGAATTTCTAATATGTGAAACATGTGGAAGGAAAAAACTCTAATATTCCAAAAGGGAACAATAGTTTCATTCATGTTTTGGGAGAAAGTACATCATGATCAGAAATTAAAAGTTTAATGGTGAACCCATCAATGTATAGAAATTTAGTTATAAAGAGATTGGGTACTATTCCATCAAATTCTATAAATGCTATGGGAACCTACCTCAAAATAATGAAATGGGAGAAGGACAAGCTTATGAAATAACTACACCTAAAGTAGAATTTCCTAGAGAGGCGGGGAATGATACACTTATCATCTTCTTTGGAATTGAGAATATTTTATTTCATTTTGATTCTACTCACTCATTTATAGATGATGTATTTTTTTGTTGGTATTACTACACCACCACAAGGATTATACATTGAGGTGGCAGTGAAAAATATTTATAGTGTCATGATCACATCGCAAGTATATAAATCTTATTGGATATATATTTCGGGAATTTGATTACTTTGAATATTTTTATTCTTGCACTATTTGAACTTAATGGAATTTTGGGCCTAGATTGGATCACTATATATATTGATCATATCAATTGTCTATGAAGGGAAGTTATAAATTATATTCTGAACTAACATATGATCATCTATCAATGAGAGTGTGAACATGGACTCTTAATTGAAATCACATCCATCATATGGGTTTTAAAATCTATTCAAGAGGGTTGGTTATCTCATATAGTTGACTAGAAAGTCATCATTGAGGATATACATTTTGTATGGAAGTTTTTTTATGTATTCCCGAATGACATGCCATGTATCCCACCGAATGATGAAGTTATGTATTCAATATATCTTATACATAGTGTTACATTTATTTCAATCATTCCATATAAAATATCCTAGATTGAAATTCATAAATTAAAGAAGAAACTCAAGGAGAATATAGAAAATGGATTTATATTTGTGAGTGAATCACCTTTAGGTACACTAGTTCAATTAATTAAGATGAAATACTGGTAAATTTGTCTTTTAATTTATTATCTTAAATATAACAGGACCATTATTAATATCAAGTATCTTCTACCCTGTATCAATGATCGGTTTGATCAATTATGAGAAGCCTTATATTTTTATAAATATTGTTCTTGGATATCAACATGATCACTAAGTGTTATGAAGAATGATATATCCAAGACCATATTTCATACATTTCTTAGTCAATAGGAATTTATAGTAATTCCATTTTAATTTTACAATGACCTTACTGTCTTCACATATTTTAATAATAGTTTCTTTTAAGAATACCTTGATCAATTATTTATAGTCTTTATATTAGAAAATCTTATATATTTTAATATTAAAAAATATCATGAATAAAATTTTATATTCTTCAAAAGACCACAAGGAAGGATAATTTTAATTCAAAATTCACTATGTTGGAATTTTTTCTAAAAAAATTTCATTCTTGGGTCATATATTTTCAAGTGAGTTTATATCGATGGATCCTTCAAAGACACATGGTATTAAGCAATATACCTGACCAACCATAGTTATCGATATCTATAGTTTTCCTATGTTGGACGGATAATACCAAAGTATCGTGAGAAATTTCTAATTGCTATAATAGAAACTAACCATGTTTACCAAAAAGGGATTCATGTTGGTGTGGAAAGATGAATGTGAGGAGAATTTCAAAGATATGATGATATGTTTGGACAATGTTACTATACATACAATACCCTACAATGGATAAGGGTTTTTATATATAGTGAAACATAAAATAATGTAATGGTATGTTTCTTCATGCAGAATGACATGGTGAGAGATTATGCCTATCACCAATTGAAAATTCATGAGTCAAATTACCCGACTCATTATTTAATGAAGGAAAAAAGTAAGCTTACCATTAAATATGTGGAGTTATTATATATATATATTGGGTATCATGTTAAATATATATTTATTATATGTGATTGTATTATATATTTACAATGAAATATTTTAACAAGAAATTGATATGATAAATAAAGTTGGTTAATGACAATGAATGCTCAATACATTACCACCATGTGGAGGCTGTCGAGGTGGATGATACACCATGTTAGAGTGGAAATGATTGATTTTCCATGAAGAGGATTAAGTTAGATCTAATACTTATGGATTTATAAAAGATATATATTTTAATCTTTTGAATAGGTGATAGATTATATCTTTCATAGATGTTTTTTCAACTATTTATCCATTAAATGGTTAAAATTGAACTAAGGAAAGATATATATTTAAAAAATATGGTGGTGAATTTTTTTGAGTTCAACTATAATCATGATATAATGATAATGTTTGTGAAATGAGTATGTCTCCCATAAATACCATAATTGAAGAAGGACTCATTGTATGAAACTCATTGTTTATCATTCTCTATTAGTCCTTAACTTATAAAGATATATATATATATATATATATATATATATATATATATATATGAGTATTTATAGTTAGAGAACATGAAAATTGGTATTGATGATATGTCGGTAAGTTAAGGATAGGAAATTGATATATAAGGGGATGTTACAATCATTACCCATATCAAAATAAAAATCGGAAAACGTTAACATTTATTTCATCATATGACTCCCAAAAACATCTAAAGTGCATAATTTTTTTTTGTATTTGATCATCTTATGAAATCCAAAAAATTTATTTCCATTATAGATGATTTTTATCTTGATTAGATGAATTTTATTATGTTATGGAAGTTGTACGATCTCAGAGGGTACCAATTTCAACCGTTTCTTATTAGGGACTATTGTTTACCTCTATGTTTTAGAGAAAACATCAGAAGGATTATGATACATAGTTATGTATCAGTACTTCTTATCATCCTAAGATAAATGGTCAGTCTAATAAGACCATTAAAACTATAAAGGATGTTTTGAGTTATTGTTTAATGGATTTTAGTGAAGATCAACACCTTACTTTTGTTTAATTTCCATAAAACAATATCTTTCAATCATGCATTCAGATATATACTAATGAAACCATATATGAAATTATTTGAATAATTCCAATGTTATAGGTTGAATTTGGATAAATAAATCTATTGAAACATGATCTGATTGAGTAAATTGTATAGAATTTTATATCTATTTAACAACACATATTGAATGTTTCGAGTAAATAAAAAAGTTATGCTAACAATCATCGAAGAGATCAAAAAAATAAAGTTGTTCATAGTTTATTTTTATAAATATCTAGTTGGAATAAGTTTATGAGATTTGTAGAGAATGAAAAAATAATCCCAAGATATACAGATACCATCAAATTTTTTTATTGTTTCGGAAGGATATCATAACACGTGATGCTTCCACTAAATCTTTATCACGTTCATAATGTGTTCTATATTTATCTACTGAGGAAGTATATAATTGATCCATAAACTAGGTCATATCTCTAGAGAATGATATTTATTATGCGAAAAAACTAGTTGATGATCATAGATAAGAGGTTTTATGATAATGACCTTTCACCTGGTGAATGTTCTGTGGTGTGACCCAAAATTTGATGATGATACATGGTAAACTAAGGACATGACAATGAAGAAGGATCCCAAGTTATTTGTGTTAGAGTAATTAAAATTTTAACTATTAATTCATACATGGGGTGTGTAATTTAACACCTGGATATTTAATGATATATTTCTCCTTAACTAAATTATGTTTATTTTATAAAATTCTTTATATTCAACTCCAAGTTTAAATGGACCATGATAAACTATTTTTAATATAGAATATATCACCAAAACATAAATTGAAATGTTTTAATGTGATAAAAAACATTATAAAATATATTTACAATGTTTATTATTTCCAATTTCTCGATTAATTCATAGAAATCATCAACATAATTATCAGTAAAGTCATTTTATGTTTCATGAACATGTTTTCTTAAGAAAATTTATTTATTAAATTTTATGTATGGATATTATAATTAATTTATACCAATTTTATAATATCAATTTTATAATATGATATCATTTTTTAAATCATCATATTGAAATTTTCCTTTGATAAATTATAGGGAATTTTTTTTTTTGAAAAAGGTGATATTTACATGTATTGTGAAAATCTAATTTTTAAAGAAAAATGTATTTTATTATCTAGTATTCTAAAAGACACATTATTATTTGGATTGGATTTAAAATTTCCATATTTTATTTTTAAAAATTAATATAATTCAAACTATTCCTATTGGATCTGTGATGTACTTTTTCTTGATGTAAAAATACTTTTAGGTTCAAAAATCTATTTTACAAAAAATCCATTTTTCATTATGTTTTACATTTTAATAGTAATATAGTTTCAAACATTTGTATAAAATAAAACATTTTAAATTGAATGAATAAATTAAATCAACATTTCAATGTTTATTAGTTCTTATATTTTCATTTTCGACCATTATTAAAGTTTTTTTGTTAAAAAAATTACCACCTCAATAAAAAGGTAAAACAACTAAATTATGAATAAAAAATAGTGATATGGCCACAATTTCTAATTTTAATTCTTGTTATATTAATTTATTTCAACCCTTTCATATTATGCTAAAAATTAATTTTTTTATTGGACACTTATCCATGAATAGTGTTTGAATATATTTTAATCTTTTAAAAATTCATGGTGTTTCCCTCCATCTACTATTAAAAGGAAACCCCTCCTTTCTAATATTTACACCACATTGAGACAAATAGATTTACAAAAACAGTAAAAATTATATTTTTACGTTGATATTCATGAATTATAGATAAATTTCTTCTAAAATGACATTTCAAACTGTCCTTTGAAGGTATATAAAGAAGATATACTATGTAAGTGGTAATAATAATCTCCAACACTTTCAAATTTATTTCTTGTTAGAAATACTCTGAAATTTTTGTAACAAATATAAATTTTTACTAAAATATTATAAAAATATTGAGATGATATTAAGATTAATAAAAACATATTTTCTACCACTTTTCTATCCCATTGAATGCTATATTTTTCCTAGTTCACATGTACAGCTTACCGTATGAACATAGTAGTGCAACTTATTTTTCATCACCATTTTACGTGTATTATTATAAATATGGTACTAATGAATATATATGATATTTATTACAAATTTATGTTTCTAAAAATATAATGAATCTTTTACATTCCTACCCTACTAATCGTTAAAGAAGGACAATGTCACTCGTGCGTATATGTAGACTACCACCTCACTGAAGTGATTTGTTTCATTTTTCAAATCCACCTTTCATGTTTGGTTATAATTATTTATAAAATGATTATGAATGAAATTTTTATCATAATTAAAAATTTATCTATGATGGAACCATGACCATGATTCAATGATTAAAACTAAAAAACCAAAACTTATATGAAAAACAAAATAGTAGACTCTTGGAAATAACAATTTTAATATAGAATTTTTATTAACATGTGCAAAAATGTTATAAGTAGAAAATATATTTCTTTAAAATTAAAAATATGGTATTTTATGGAATTAAAATAAATTTAAATTTATTTTATTGAAGGACAAAAGTACTTATAAAGAAACTCATGAAAGTGCTAAGTGTTCATTTTACATTATAAAACTTATTTGATATTATTTTTTATTATGTTTTTATCAGAGAAATTTAAAGATATTTTTATCTTTAAACACATATTTTTTATTCTATAGTGATTTATAAAAATTGAATGATTTTCATTGATTTACTATTTCTTATAACTCGTGAGGTCGAAATATTGTTTTTATGGAAAATCCTTTTTGTTTTCTATTCATCTAGGAATATTTTTAACCAATTTCTAAATTTCCTTTAAAATGTTTTAAATAATTTTTTAATATTATAAAATAATTTAATAAATTTATTTTCCCTTGTATAAATTTCAAAAATATGTTTTAAATTAAATTTGGTATTCTTTTTATAAAAATTGTTATTTTTTACCAAAGGAGTAAACAGTATATTTATTTTGACATATAATATACAAATTCATTTTTCTATCGTAAAAAATTATTCACCATAATGATTCTTGTATATGTTTTCATTGTTATTTAAAAAGAATACTTTTTCCATAATATTTTTGAACCATTTAGATTTTGAATAAGTAAATTCATTTGAAAATGATACCTTCCTCAATAAATATTCTAGTGTGTTTTTAAATTATTTTTATTTATATCAATATCCTTTGACAACTCTTATGATTTACCATAGTTATAATTTAATGATACCATCCTCCATATTTATTTTGATGAATTATGATCATTTTCAATGGGGAAATTATTAACTTATCATATGATATTTATCTCAATATAGATAGAAATTTATTATTTAGGCATGTTGATTAAGTTGTAATATTTATTCAAATGATGAATTCATGGGAATAATTAAGTTATGGGTGGGGCCCAAAATTACATATCCTCTTAATGTATCCCTAGGTATCATGTTATAATAAATTTTTACTAATTATCCAATTTCTTTCCCGTTTACATTAGTTTTATTCATATAAGGACTTAGTTATAGGTTTGAGATGTCTATCATTTTGAATTCCATTATTCTGAAATAATTTTTTTCTTCCATCGGACTTTTTGAATAGTTATGATATCCAAAGATAGGTTTCAATCTCATTTGATTATTTATATTTCATTATTGATCATAAAATTTCTTTCCTTGTTTTTCATTACTTATTTATTATATGATTGCTTCCACTTTACACATTCCATTACTAAGAACCTAATCTCATCTATTTCATATATTTTCGTTACCCAATAATCATGAAATTTTATGATGATTGATATACAATGATATTTTAGAGGGAATAATATTAGTCTCAATGAAAATTTGATGTTGTATTTTATGTTTTCAAATTCATTGTGTGATTCAATCATGTATCTAGTTTGGTAGGTCTACAAAAAATCAATCCTTCAAGATGTGACCACTTATATCCAATGCTAGTGTAATATAGATACCATTATCTCTATATAATCAAGGTTAAAATATTTTAAAAAATTTTGTTTAGAAATACACAAGAAGGCTATGAATAAGTAGTTTTATTAGAATTAGTTAGAGAAAATCTGATTGTAGAATATTTTTATGAAATGAAAAATTATTGATGATGTCCCACAGATGCAGAAATACTTTTAGTTGAATTATAAAATAACTAAATCAATATTATTTATTCATTGATGATAATCTAGATTTAATTCTATAAGATACATGTTGAGATTTGGATATTTCATAGAAGTTCATAAAAAAGTTGATTTTAAAGATTTATGTGCTTCCAAATGTAACATGAATGTGAAATGACTTATGAAGAACTAAAAAATTATAGGGAATTAATTCATATTTATCAAAGATTAATTCTAGATGTTTGGATCAAAGAATATTGAATTATATATTTAAAAGGATATTTAACCGTGACTCAAAAATTATGTAATGTGTATCTATTTGATAAGTTGTTTATTTTCCATATGTCAAGAACATAAAACCTATTTTAGATAATATTTTTCTGATCTTTCAATGAAAAAAATATCATTATGGTATGAGAATAAACTTTGATTTAGGTATGTGTAAATTGGAAAATGCATAATAAATGTTCCAGAAACATATAATCCAAGAAGAGGACTTATGGAATAATTTGATATGAAGATATTTCAAAAGTTTAATAAGTTTTAGAAATTGAAATTGTTATGTTAATAGACGAAAAATCATGATTTTCTCTAGAAGGTTACAATAAAATCTAAAGAAAAGGATGTTAATAATAGTCATAACAAATCATATACTAATGAAATTTCCAAAAGTGGATATTGAAAATTTTAATAAATACATCAACTTTTGTAATTGGAACTAAATATAGTATCTAGTTACAAATGATTATTTCCAAAAAAAAGTAGAATTGATTAATCATCATAATTTTGGTTAAAATAAATCTAATTTTTTCAATATGTTTTAGGTATCATTGAACAATCATGATGATGAAGTAGTTCATATAAAAACATCATGCATGGAGAATTTGTTTATGTGAATGAATACTTTTATAGAATCTGGAGTTGATTTATTTTGATCTTGAGTTTCATGGAAATTATTTCATGATGATACAATGAATATGTCTATAAAATCAATGTATGGGGATTCAAATACCAGATTATATTAGAAGTTGTGAATATTATTTTTGCAGAATAAAATTTTTCAAAGAAAGAAACCTTTAAATTTGGATCAAAGGATTCATAAAAATATTTTATAGAATCATGTGGACGTTTTGGGAGAATATAAGGAATATTAGAAAAAACCAATTGATATATGTTAATGCAAGGTAGAGTGTGTTATAAATTTATAAAGGGTTTCAAAAAGGATTATTTGTTCCTATAAATATGTCATAATTATGTCATTCAGAAGGGTTGAATATTTGTAGGTGAGATAAGTGGTAAATTCTCAAATAAATTTGACATTAATCTAATCCATGCATGAAATCATTAACACTATAATGAATTATATATAGAATATTTCAATTCAACCAATTGTGAAAATTTTTCTTACATGAAAATATAATTGTGTACAAGTTGATAACTAACTTTAAACATGTTTATATTTCTTGGGTTGAGGAATTTTAGGATCAATAATTTAGTATTTTTAAGTATTAAGATAAAAATATTTTCAATGTTTGGCAATTTAAAATTAGTGTAATTGGTAAAGACATAGGGGAATGTCATTTAACAATTTTAGGATAATCCACTTGAGAAATAGATCATTATTATTACATTTGGGGATGTAATTTAAAATATGAGTAAATATAATGAACTAGTGGGAAGTTCTGACTAAATTTAAATTGTTTTGTGTCTGGTATTTTTCCTTCCCACAACACTTATACTCATTTTGGATAATAGTGAAAAAATCTATATCTCGTGCTGGAAACGAACATAGTACATAGTATATTCTCATATTAGGATTCAACACTGTAAAAATATTATGTGATACTATCACATATTTATTTACATCATTGCATGTTGTATTGTGTTTTCAAAAGGCATATATTGATCCATATATCTTAACCAATATAGGGTTTAGAATATTGACAAACACTTCTAGTGATAGGATTTAGATTAGGAATTCTGGTAATATTTAAAATGAGAGGGAAGTGATAAGTTTTAGATTATGATTTCTATTTTATGATGTTATCATAGTTTATGAGAAAAAGTGAATCTTTTGGTTTAAAAAAATAACTAAATAATTTGAGTAATAGTTTTTTCTTCCTTTAGTATTGGATTTAATTATTTTCCCAAGTGTAGAAATATTAATGAACTACACTTTAAATACTCATTCTATACCAAACTAGGTATTGATTTTCCCCAAAAAAACAAAACTAGTCTATCATAAGTTCATCACTTGTTTTAATAATCATTAAACCACTCCCTTAAGATATTATTTTTTAATTTATCAATTAACTTGTTTAATAAAATAAATAAATCAAGTAAGGGTAGAATAATATTTAAATGAAATTAATTTAATGTTTATAAATAAATTAAAATACAACTATATTAAATTTTAATTAAAAAATTTATTAAATTTAAATCATTTAATATAAAAGAAAATAATTATTTTGATTTAAAAGTTTCACAAATTTAAACATGAAAAAATGAGATCCCCCTTCCCTTCACCTAATCAAATTTTATTTTAATCTTTCATGTAATAATGTTTCATGGAATTTCAAAAAGAAGAAGAAATGATAAAATAAAAATAAATATCAAATGATTAAGGATATGGAAGGCCTCCTCTTCATCTAAGTGGGAAGTGAATTTATTTATTATAGTATTTATACTTTATTCTTGTTCGAGGATGATTTGGAAAGTAGGGGTTCACTTCCATTTATATGTGAGGATGATTTATTTTTGTTCAAAAATATGATCTCTGAAATACTGCACATGGAAGACCAAATAAGGAATTTAATATGGGAAATGTCTCTTCAAAAAAGTTGTCTAGAAATTTATTTCACATTTCTGGTCCATATTTCAGATTCATAGACTATGTTTAGAGAGATTTATGGCCATTTTACTTCAATAATTCATTATTCATATGAATAATTCTTCAAATTACACATGTAGGGTTTCCCATGAATTAATGACATTGCAGACAATTGATTTATGTGTAGATGACTTCATAAATGTTTTCACCACTTAAATCTACATTTATCATCAAAATATCATCTTATTTGGATCATCCATGTATGATATATGGTCCAAAAATTGAAAATATTTAGATATGTGCATAGTTTTCAAGGTCAAATTGTGCGTTGGTTTTGGGCATCTAAGTGGTGGATTTATCTTTGGTTCCACAAGAATAAAATGAATCCCATAGAAAATAACAACCTATAAAAGAAAAAAATAATAATTTTAACTATAAAAAATATGGTATGTCCTAAATAAAAAAAATAATTTAAAACATTTAAATTCTGAAGTAGGTTTTTTTCCCAATTAAACTCAAAATACAACTAAAACTCTAAAATATTACAATTTACCTTAAAATATTATTATTTTTTATTAAAAACATTGAAATTAAAATGACAAGTATTGAAACTATTTCCTCTATAAATTCCTCCACACTTAAACCATGACTATTCTCAAGCATAAAATTTCAACAATGAGTTAAAAATTTCACTAATGATATGAATATTCAAATTTTAATTTAAAAGAATATGGATATTATCAATGAGAAATATAATTATAAAAATTCACATTATAATATCAATGAAAATTATCAATTTTAAAATAAACAATAAATTCAAGAATTTTATTTTTCCCCTTTGAAAAATATTTTACTTCTCATTTAATTCATTCATACTCCTCAATTAATTATTATTAAGCATTCTATGTCATTATTTACATTAATTCATAATCCTTTATATCACCTCTCTCGATAAAATTTAAGTAGTGTTATACTTAAATCATGAGAACATTCTCCAAATCTGAAGGATTTTAATGTAACATCCTCCCCCACTTTATAATGAAAAATAGAACATATATCATGAGGAAATTCAATAAAGGTTCAAATTACTCTAAGGATATGATTGGAAGCATTTGATACTTTAAAAAATTATGTCTAAAGTAGTAGTGTCATCACTTATAGTAAATTCCATGGTATCAAAAAATGGAAGCTCTATGTAATCATCCCCTTTTAAAGTAGAATCTCACACTTCCCCAAAATTTTACAAAGTAAATTTCATGAATATTGAACATATAATAAATGACGTGAACCTTCTAGAATTTTCATATTCTTTTATAATTTTTTCCATTTAAATGTTTTATTTTTTCTTTTTTTTTTCAAATGTTATTATTAAACTAAGACGTTAATCCACCTGCAAAAAACATATGATAAAAATCAACGATCTAGTGATAGTTATTTTTTATACTTATTTGTCACAACCCCTTCCCCATATTCCAATTTTTTACAAAGAATAGAAAACAAATAAGTACATTGAATGAATAAAAAGCATTTCTTTATTCCGACAATAATAACCCCTAGAATTCTTAATTACATTTCATTTCATTCAATCTGCCATGATTCCCTTAACCCGTACACTTCAATTTTAAAATATCATTAACATAATAAGAGTATGATAGTAATGAATTAATATGGTTTGGATCATGGATCATTTATATCAAGGTAATTCATGGTTTCTATACACTAAATAAACATTGGTTTAAATGATTTCTTTTAAGGATAATTGGTTTATAAAAAATAACGCAATCATTATTAATGTCTCTTTGTACAGTCAAACATTTGAAAAGTTCAAATGGAATTTTTAGCAAGTGGAATGTCTCAAGATCATACAAAAATATGATTAGGAATAAATAAGAAGTAATTTTTAAAGATATCATCACGGTTATGAAAAAATGATTTGGGAAAATAAGTCAAGGTATGATTTAAAATATCAAATCAACTCACAAAAATTTCCAAAATTCATAGAATGAATAATTGTTATGAATTTCTATTTATGAGAATCAATTAATTCCCTTAAATACTGAGTCCTTATTTAATAACCATTATTAATTTTAATCATACAGTTATTCAATTAAGTCATTAAATTTCATTATCATTAAAATCTAAAACATTTCATCACAATATTCCTAAGAAACTCTTATCTCTAAGAAAATTCAAGAAAAGCATAAATCTAAGAATTGGAATAAAATTTCACCTTTAAATTTTAAAACATGTTATTAGAAAACAAATTATAGGGAGTTTAAAAGATAGACCATAAAAGTAAACTCCGTTTTGAAATAAAATTTTATTTCAAATCCTCCATTTCATGGGGATTACTTGTTGTTTTCATTTATGATGGCCTATAGAAATAAAAAAATATCATTCAGGTTTAATGACCAATGTATTATATCATTAAAAAGTCATGTAAGGGGTAACTGAGTCCTAAATCCTATGAAAATAATAATACTTATGTTTTATCTTGATTGTTCCTTTGGTTAATTTCAATTACTTGACCTCACCTCATGAGAATAAATTTGTAGATGGGTGGAAGAAATTAGAGATTCTCCACCGATATATGACATATTTTTTCATATATAAATAAACAAATGATCATACCTACGAGTGTCTTGTATGTTGTTCAGTATGCCCATAAAGTGTCTTCAAGACTTTGGATCCAATATTTTCAGTTTAGTTTGATTATATTCTCTGAAATACCATTAATATCTAGATTGGAAACATTTTCTTGTCCATTTTTTGGGGGATTGTAAGGTGTATAAATTTTGTTGTGCACCCTAGAATTTTTCAATAGAGAATCCATTATTCTATTGACAAAAATGCATCTCTTGGTTTTTGATGATGTATTTTGGCATTCCAAACCTATAAAAATGTTTTCCCTAAAAACTCTCAAAAAACATTGGAATCTTTAGTCGTGGTGGATTATACTCCCACCATTTGGATAAACAAAAAACATCAAGTAACATATAAGATTTCCCAAAATTCAATGGAAACAATCCTATAAAATAATTTCCCAAAACATCAAGTATTTAACCAAAAATATTGGATTTTAGAAATATCTTATCTCTTTGATATGTTACCATAAAATTGCAATGTTTTTACAACTTTTACAATTTTCAAGAGCATATTTAAACTAGGTTGGCCAGTATATTATAGGTTAAAAAATTTTTCTTGTTATTATTTATGTTTTAATGTTTCCACCAAATTAAAGTGTCTGTCAAAATTGAAAAACCAATTCTATTTCAGTTGATGGTAAAGATATTCTCATGACTTTGTAATTTAAAATTTACCAAAGAATGAGATACTCCAAGATTAAAAATTTATATCCATCTTTGAGCTTAGGATTCTTATAAGAGTTAAGGGATGAAGGTACCTGAGATGTGGAAAGTTAATTCACTATATCAATATGCCATGATACTTTACCTTCAATAATGTAGAGAAATTATATGGGCATGTGATCATTGAGTGGGGTAAAATCTGGATTCTTTTTCATTTTGTTGGATTGCCATATTATGTAATTTGATACTCGTTTTATACTCATTTTTCTTTAATCTCTAGGCCAAACTCTTGAATGTGTAGTATCTATCATATCAGCCTAGGGTTTTCCTCACCCTTCTTCATCAGGAACCTAATTTCTTTATGATCATGAAATACAACTACTTCTATTCAAATTAAATATTAAATGAATTTATCTAATGAAAATACTACATCAATAAACTCATTTTTATTTTCTTAATTGATATGAGTGGAATCCAAGGTTCTTTAACCATAGGACATAATGTCGTATTTTCCTTTAATTATTTGGGAATGAAGTCCTCCTACAGCTCAGTATGATGCATTAGAAAACAACTCAAATGGATGATCCCAATATGGGGTTATCATTATTGGTGTGGTAATCAACTTTTTCTTCAGCACATAAAATGACTTCTTAATTTTTTTTTATTAAAAATGAAGTTCTCCTGTTATAATATAAATGTAGAATGTAGATGTTAAATCATTCATAGATTCATAATGAATCTTTTATAAAATCTCCCATGCAATGGAAATTATCTAATGTGCCTCACACAATTGGTGTATGGAATGGGATTGATCACTTAAATTTTAGATTTATCCACATCAATGACCATTTTTGAAATGCTTTTTCCTAGTAATATTCTTTTTTCATGTAGAAATTGACACTATTCAATGTTTAAAACTAAAATTTTATCAATTAATATTTTAAAAACATTAGAATACTCCCAAATCAATGATTAATGTAATTTATAAAAATACTAAAGTCATCAAGAAATAACTCCACAATGTCATCAAGGTGATTCGAGAAAATTGTAATCTTAAATTGGCGGAGTGTACCATAGAGATTTCACATTTCTAAATGAACCATCTTGAAATAATTGGTCCTGAAAGGAAATGTAATGTTTGTCTCTTCATGATTGTCTAGAGAAATTGGTGCCTACAAATGAAAATAATATCTATACACAAACCATTAATGTATTCTACAACACCTTATTTATATCTTTTGATCAAATAATGAGATCAGAAAATTATCTTTTTAGACGACTTCGTTCAAATTTCTATATTTAAGACATACCCTCTATTTTTTAGACTCTCATTGGGATTAATTCATTATTTTCAATTTCCACAATGTTCAAGCCTATTTTCATTGGAACCACATAGAAGGGGATTAAGAGTTAAAAATTGAGTAAATGATATCGAGTTACAATAATGATTCAATATTTTTCTTTAATCATTACATGAATCTAAAATTCAGTCCCCTATGGGGTTGCCTAATAGGCCGAGAGTCATTTTATAAAAATATTATATGTGAACAAAACATGGGTTTGATTTCAAGTATATCTTCTAGAATCCATCCTATTTCTCAAAAGTTTCTTTTTATAAGGTCAATGTGTGTTTTAAAATGTGTCTGAGATAGATTATTGGGAATTATTAAAAGTATATTATCTCCCTCGAGTAGATACACATATTTTAAATCGCATGGGATGACTTTTAGGTGAATAATTGGGGGTTATTCGGTGGCTCAAATTGAATTTACATTTCATATCCCTAAAGCCACAATTTTATTGACAAACAAAATCATATAATTTTCCTTTAGTAATTTTAAAATTAATATAGAGGTTATTTTTATGAGTTAAAAAGTGATAATTTCTATATTTTTGGGACTTATCTTCTTCCATGGATTTATTTATCAATGATAAAAATTCTTGAAGCACACATAAAACTACTATGGAATCAATACCTTCTTTATTGAATAGTGATAATAGGCAATGATTGTTTGATGGGTATTATTTTGATTTAAAATCATTGAATATCACCTTATTGTCTCCCATATCAATGACTCGGGTTCCTTCATGTACTTTGTTAATTTTTAGGTTGTTTTCAAGAATGGTATTCCCCAAATAATGGGTGAATTACATCCTTCAATATATTCATCCATCATGAGTATGTAAAATGCATCTAAATTATGATTCCATTAACTCCTAATTGTACATCCTCTGAAACTATGTCTAGAAAAATAGTGGATCAGATTTATATATGGAAAACTTATATTTTGGGATTTATATCAATTATGTTCAATAATTAAAGGACATAGTTTTCCATAACTTTAATGGATTCACACATATCACACTGATCATTAGGAAAATTTAAAGAACACATTGTTAGGGAATAGAAAATATCCCTAAATAATGGCATTTTTTTGGTAATGGTGGTGTTATCAAGGCTAAGAAACTAATTCCAAAGATGATTTATTCATTCCCATAATTAATCATTCTCTTGGTCTTTATTTTTTTGATAGAAAATATATATATTTTTTTGGTAGATTTACTATATCAAAATGTTGTTGATTTAAACATTCATAAAGGTTTCTAAGATTTATATTTGGAGTTTTTTTCTTCAACCTTTGATGACCAAGTCAATGCAAAGGAGAATGGTATATTGTAGAATTTTTTCTCCCATTTTGTATAGGTAATTTTTTTATCCTCTTTTTAGGGTGGATAATGTTTCTTCAGATTGTTCATAGGAATCATCCAACATAATTGTATTAGGTGGTGTGATCACCTTCATGCTTCAAGTTGTGATTGCATCGACATTATCCATTGGATTTACAACTGTTTGTGGTGGGAGACTGGCTTGGTTCTTGATTATAATGTCCAAAAGGATTTATAACTGATTAGTTATCTTATAAATATTATAATCTATTCACATAACATTTAATATCATCTTCTTCTCTTCAGTTGTTGGTGTAATTGTGTATGTTTTCTCTTAATTAGTTCGTTGAATTGGTGGTAGTTGAAATGTTTTTTATTTAAAGATGGTATTATTGTAATATTGTTGAAATGGATTTAGGTTCGAATATTGATTCAGAAACGGTGTCTTGGTTTGGTTCAATTGACCTCTGAATCCCTGTTGGGATTTCTCTTCTACCCAATGTTGATAATGTGTAAAATTTTATTTTCATAAATTAGATTCACTACTTTTAGTACCCTGTATCTTGGCACATTGGTCAGTTAAATGATTTGGAGATGAAGATAATTCACATAAATGTGGTGGATATGGTTTCCCACTCACTTTATTTATGACCATTTGTCTCACAGGGCTTGTTAGTTTGTCAATTTGGGTTATGAGGAGAGGCGATGAGTAAGAAGTCCTTGCCTAATTTATACCTCTTATATATGTTCCTATTTTTCCATATTTCTATGAATTATATTCTATCTTTTGAATGAGATTGTGAACTTTTTCATTTGTTTTTTCCATAAAATACACTCTAAAGGATTCATCCCATATGATCCAATAATTGTTCAATAATCTATGGTAGAAAAAGATTATGAAGTGGTGTTCTTCCACTATTTGATGCGGGAAACTTGCATAATGTTTTATGAATCCTTCCTAGTTATCATAAAGAGTACCACCATGAATATTTTCAAATGGAATATATCCCCATAGTAATAAATTTGATCTAGGTGGTTGTGAAGAATATTTTTCATTAAATTTTTTGGATATCATCCAAGTCTTGGATCTATTTTGTTTAAGGTATACAACCACTCATTACCTACTCCCTTAAGTGAAAAAGTAAATGCCTTTCACTTCACTAGCTCCTAATCTAATCCTCTTAGTTTTAAAAATAAAAAAATTTCTAAATTATATATTTATGTCAACTGGGATCTTCACCTATAAGGCCATGAAATTTTGGTATCACAAGAATCATGTTAACAATTAACTCAAATTCGTTTTGTGTTGACATGACTAACTAATTCTATTTGTGTAAAAATTTTAGGGCACAAAGGATTTTCATGGTTTGTTGTGGGTTAATTGCATTGATGGGGGGCTATGAATGAATACATGTTTCTTCTGAACTAATTTCACCAAAATTATTTTACGGTTTGAGAATCCGAATACTAATTATTATTGTTATATGTAGATCATGATGAAAATTGGGTAGTTCCTCATTAGAGGTCCTAGTCATGAAATTTATTATATTTACACTCCCCCCCAGTAGTAGTGCCAATTTTGACACACAATTGTAGTGAGGTGTGGGATCAAAAATTAAATCCTCCTAAAAGTGTATTCTGAGTGGTAACCAAAAATACATCTCAAACGTGTAGTGTTTTTATCTAGGTGTCATTTACAATAACAATATTTAAGAATTTTTTCAAACAATATATATTTTTTATGTTTGGTGAATTTAGAATGTGGGGGAATTTATTGGAATAAGGTTGGGTTTTCCATTTTGTTTTTTCATCATAGTTTTTGATGAAAAAATGAACCTCTAGGTTTTAGAAAAATAATTATTTTAATTTAGTATAAATTAATTCTTCTATTAACCATTTATTTAATTATTTATTAATTTTTAGAAATATCAACTAACTTATTTTAATTACTTAGGTAATACCAACTATGGTATATACTCTCAATGAATAATTAAAGAATTTTATCTTAATTTAGTTATGTATTTTAGTAATCAGTAAACTACTCCCTTTATTTTTTAAGAGATCAACCAAAATTTGAAAAAATAAATAAATCAATGAATGATAGAATAATATTTTAATTAATGAAATATAATGTTTAAGAATAAATTTAATTAATGTATTATTTAATTTCAATTCATAAATTAATAAAAATGAAACCCACGAATTTAACAGCAATGAACTTTTTTTATTGAAGACATTCAAAAATTAAATCATCACAAAATGGGATCCACTTCCGTTCAACCAATCACTTATGATTATACCACTTCATGTATGAATGGGTTATGGAATATTAAAATTAAGAAGACATGGAAGGATTATAATAAATAGAAAATGATTAAAGGTTAGGAATGCCTCCTCTTCATAGTAGTGTGTTGTAGATTTATTATTTGATGTATTGAGACTTAGTGAATGTTCCATGATGATTTGGAAAGGAGGAGTTCACCTCCTTTTATAGGCGATGAGATAGTTATTTCCATTTTTGTGGGAATTTATTCTATCAAGGAAGAATCTTCATATTCCACATCTTTAGATTCCCATACACTATTGACCATAATGAAGGATGATTAAAATGTAGAAAACATCAGGAATGTTTTTCCAAAATTTATGTGGTTTTTCCCCTAAAATTTCATCTTATTTGGTCAGTCTATTTTGGAGATATGGTCCAAGCATAAAATATTACCAGATCTATGTATACTTTTATGGGGAAAACTTGTGAGATAATATTGGGATTCAAAATGGGGAATTTATCTTTAGGTACAAGATAATAAAATGAATCACATATAACATAAAAAACTATTAAATGAGATGTTTTCAATTTTAATAAGTAAATAAAATATTACTTCTAAAATAAAGAAATCATTTAAAAAATTTAAAAACCAAAAATAGGTCATTTTTACTAAGTAAGATTACAATACCACTAAAACCATTAAATGTGATAATTTCCCTCATAATAATTATTTTGTGGGATTAAAAACAATTACATTAAATTTAAGAATATTGAGAATATTTTCTCTTTCAAATATTGAGATAGTAAACTAAAAGAGATAAAAATTCAAGAAAACATATCTGCATTATCTAACCATCCTAGTGTGACAACAAAATACACTAGATACTTGCCTAATAGTTTATGATTGTTATAGTACACCGATGTTATCAACAAAAAACAATTATAGCTGTTTAAATTTCATAGAATTTGTTAACATTTTAGTAGATGTTATTCATCAAAAAAAATTTAAAAACATATGATGAATTAATATGGTTGTAATTATTTGTGATTTGAAGGAAATTTTTCATAATTTCCATTTCAAAGAACCGTGTTTAGTTAAAAATGAAAGATAAAATTTGTGATGGATATCTTATAAGTCACAAATACTCACAAAAAAATCAATTTCATCACAAATGACTGTTGTAAATAAATGTGTTGATATATATATATATATTAATTTTATTAGACTAATAGTGATCGAATTCTTACATTACTATTATTGAGAAAAAATATAAATCTATATTTTAAGAGCCACACATGACTACCTTAAGCTACCTCCCAAATAGTAATCTCTCTCTTTTTTATAAGAACTACATCGTGGATTCCGTATTCGATGCTTTGGTTCTAATTTTAATCTTTTTTCCTAATTAAAATGTTTATTTATATTATTTTAAATATTAAGTGGTTGGTTATTTGTATTTAATATTTAGATAAACTATTTATGTAGTTGTTTAATTATTTTATTATTTTATTATTAGTTTAAATAGTTTGTTTTTAATAATTTTTTAATATTTCTTAATTTAACATGGTTGTGTTTATCTAGTAATACAAAATTAAAATATAAATATAATGTATAAATTTAAAAATAAAAAATTATTAGGTACTATAGAAATCAATAAATAACAAAATTATGAAAAATTATTCAAAATTAGATGTAAAAAAATAAATTATAAAATATTATTAACATAAAAACAAAACTATATACATATATACATAATATAATAGCTGATAACAAAACATTCTATGAATTTTATAATAATAATTAATTAATTATAAATATTACAATAAATTAGATTAAATTATTATCAATAAAAAATATAATAAGTAATAAAAATTAAAATAACTTATTGAAAATTTATTAAAAATTGATAAAATTTTATTGAAAAAAATTAATGAAAATTTAATAAATAATTCAAATATAATAATATAACAAAAATATTTAAAATTCTTAAAAAAATTCATAAATAAATTTTTTCATAAGGATTTATTTACTTAAAATTTTAAATGTAATTATTTAAATTTCACCATATAATGAAATAAATAATAATATATATTAATTAGAAATAATAAATATTATTATAAAATAATAAACTAGAAAATGGAAATTATTTAAATGGAATTCATAAAATACTATAAATAATAAATTATTTATATTTTAAAAATAAATGAAAATACATAAAAGTATTTTCAAAATAAATAATTAAATATAAAATAAAATATTTCTAATAAAAACACATATTTATAAAAACATTTTAAATTAATTTTTTTCTAAAGAATTATAACTCATAATAAAAATTGAATTAATTTTTTAAAAATTAAAAAATTAATGAAAGTTATAATTTTTTTTATAATTAGTAAAATACTTTTTAGGAACTCACATTTATTAAAAAACTAAATAATAATTATTAAAATATTATTATATAATAAATTAATTATTCTAAAAATGAAAATAAATTTTGTATAATTAGAAAAATATAATAAATAATAATTTATTAAAATTGGGAAATATTACAGTTTAATAAAAAATAAAGAACTAAAAAAATTTAATGATTCTTTTAAATATATATATATGTTATATAATAAATATAATAATAAATGTGTACAATTTATGAAATATTATATTTTTAATATTTATTTGAAAATTACAATAAAATATTTGAAAAAGACATAATTTTTTTAAGAATATAACTATGAATAAAAAATAATTAGTATAAACTAAAATATAATTAACTGTTGCTATAAAAATTACATAAAATGAATAAATCAATAAAAAATAGTAAATTTAAAAAAATTTAGAAAATATTTTAAAGGAAAATTATAAATTATTAAAAACTAGAGAAATTATTGATGTTAAAATATTTTTATAAATGCATGAAAATAAATAAAAATATTTTAAACTAATCATGTTGCCATAATTTTTTATTAAAAACTAATTATTATTATTTAAAATAATGGATGGAGAAAATAGAGAATAAATCATATTATAAGGCTAGGAATGGATAAGTAATCAAAAAAATTAACTAGATTCTAGTATAATTCATTTCCTTATTTTGGATGTTGAATCGTTTTTTTATTTTGAATTTTTTTAAAAATGTATATATTTCAGAAGGGATGATTATGTTCCCTTTTAAGAAATGATATATAAGGAAACATGAAACACTTTATTTCATTGGATCTAATTTATTATGTTTTAATTTTTGGGAATATTTTTTGGTATCATGGTATAGAATGTAACCTAGTGAGATTTTTTAATTTTTTGGTATTTAATCCATCATAATCTCAAAATATAATATATGAGGTTTTTCTTCTATCATTTGAATAAATATAAACAAAGAATTATAATATGAATTCTCAAATAGAACCATATATGTTTTATGAATTGTTAAAATATATCAAGGAGTTATTATATCATGGATGAAAGTAAATTGAACTAGTAGGTTTTAAAAAAAATTATAACTATTATATAATATTTTGGAAATCCTAAATGATTTTTAAATCAAATACTTTGTTTGAATCTTTAATGTTTTAGAAAAATACACTGCCCAAAAATTTCAATGAATTAAAAAAGTGAATCCATGACATGGTTCACAGTAGTAAGATAATTCCTATAAGTCGAAATGAAATGATTTTATATTATGGTGATTGTAAATCATTTATTAAATATATAATATTTTGATATTCATGGTTCAATGAAATGAATCATGGAAAATTTAAACAAGTTCATATATCACAATTGATATGTTTTCCGATTACACCAATATGTTTGGCATTGTTTCTATCGAAAAACAAAACATCATTCATGGTATGATGTCAAATAAATATTTCTATAAATGTATCATTAAACCATTATTCTAATAGTAATTTATAAAATCATTTTAATCTAGTATATCCATATATTTCATCAAAATATCATAATGTATTATTAAGTTTTAATACAAATGATTTTTGTAATTATAATTCATAAAATAGTGTGTATTTTTATCATATTTTCACAGATCCATACAACATTAAATCTAAAATTTGAATATAAGAACCATATATATATATATATGGAATTATTAATTCTATTTCATTAAATGTATAATATTTATGTTTATTTGAAACCATTGATTTATTTATTTAGTTTACTATAGGGTGATGGAATCACTTATCAATATACGACCTAAATCCTATCTATGTATATTGAGTTTAGTGTTATGTCATATTGTATAATATATAAGTTTGGTATGGATTGAAATATTATAAACCAAGGCATATCATATGCCTTAGTAAAAGGTGTATTATTAGGCCGGATAAAAGATATCACTCCACTTCCTTTAATAATAATAATGTGTGACATACGAAAACGATAAGGTTTTCATATGTGATAATAAAAATATATTCTTCTCATTACATTTTTATAATTCACTGTTTAATTTGAACACTAAGTGTTACCATTCATAAATCCTCCATGTATGGCTATCATTGATAAATAAACTTTCATATGACTAAATGTATGGGTGAATCATGAATAAATTTAAGTGATAAATAAATAGATATCAATGGGGTTATATGTAAAATCATGATATATTATGATACATTTCAATTTCAATATATTATATGTCTTTTATTGATTTCATTACTAACAATAATGGGTTTATATGAACAACAATATAGAATTGAAATATTATTACAAAATGTGGAATGTATTTCTATGTTGTTTCATTGATGGTTATTAATAAGACCAAATAAATTTTTACTTTTATTTAATATTTAGAAAATGAATTCAACTTTTATTAATTCATTATATAATAAAATATAGGGACTTGAAAGTAAAAAAATATTTTTATGAAAAAACGTTTTTTATGCACACAATCAGTTTTTACCATAACAAAATTAATTAATCACAATTGATAAATAATTTTAATGATTGTTTTTTGATAATATCTGGGATCAAATAATTCTCAATTAATTTAATTGTTATTACTATGAAATGAATGAGTAGAAAATCATTTTTATGTTAAATATTAATTTTTTTTTCTAAAAATGGATTTCATTGCATTTTTCACGATTTTATTAAATTAATATCTTCAATATTTTTGATTTTTTTTATAAATAAATTAAATTTTTTAATTTTTATTTCAATATATTTTAGTAATTCCTATTAAATTTATGGTTATTATGAATAGTAACTAAGATAAAAATTTATTACTATGACAAATGTTAAAAGTGATATCAAATGGTTAAACTAAAAAGATAAGGGTTAAAATGAACAAATAATTGTCTAACTCTTATTTTATGAATGTATTTTTATCTTTTTATAGTTCTCTATTTTAAATTGACTGAATTATTATCCAATATTCAATGAGATAGACATTATTGTATTTTAATATTATTGATAGTTAAAACAATGGATTTACCATCAATTATAAAAGTGAACAACATCTCATCTCCTCTCAACACATCTTAATCCATTTATATTAGCCATGTACTACCCAAATTCAATAATAAAATTCTTATACAAACCTTGTGGTGTTTTTCTTCCCAAAATATCCATAAGAAAATCATTAAGTTTCATCTCAATGAAGGAAGCCTGATAAAGCTACATATGTTCTTGCTGATCTTTTTCCTTTTTTCTTATTCGAAAACAACCTAACAATACTATTTAATGATTTTAAAAGGATAGAATCATTATATTTACTATAATTATTTATTTTTATGTTAAATTTTTTGTGAATTTTTTATCTTCTTCTCATCTGTTGTAAAACGATAATGTCTCTTGTGCGTACGTGTGAACTACAACTTCCATTAAGTCATATGATTTATTTTTCATTTCCATTTTTATATAGATGATCACAAGTATATATTTAATAAATATATATTATATTTATGATGTAATTATTATTTTTTTAAAGTAAATAATTACATAATATTCTTTAATCTAATCCATCAAAAAGGTAGAAACATCAATCGTGCATACATACAGACTACCCTCTCAAGAAAGTGATGTAATTCATTTTTTATCACTTCCTTATATTAATAGAAATAAAATTACATGAAATGATAAAATATATAATTTTTTAAATTATTAAGATTCAATATATAATCAAACCATGACCAAGGTGTAAGGACTAAGACCATCATAACAAAACATTCATAAAACATGGACCAGCTTTCACCTGAATGTTCATTTTAATGATGAAATTTGAATAAAAAATAATAAAAAACTATGAAGGAATGATACATGGTAAGTTCTATATGAATATTGTTCTAAAATATATGTATAATTAATTCCAATTTATTACACATTATTTTTATAATGAGTACGAAGAAAGATGAGACTCAAGGTAAGGGTCTATATCAGAATCTCATTTTTTTGGGACTATCTACATTAAAATTACACTTAAAGAAATTATATAATAATTACCCTTTAGAAACCATATATTTTATTCTTATTTGGTCATTTATGGGGTTTATATCTTTTATTTTCACTACCCACTAATTTTTATATTAAATTACATAAAAATCATTTTAAGGAAAACTCAACCTTATTTTCATTTTGATGATGAATTTTCATCCTTATCTATTTTATTTAAAATGTTTTAATGAATGTTATTTTATATGGACACATTATTATTTATAGTCATTTGCAAATAAATATGATTTTATTTTCAATCATTCATAATAAAATATGCTTTCATTTTCTTAATAAGGTACCTTTTTAATTTTTCTCAAAAGTGAAGAAGGAGTCATTGTTTTAATGTTTACTAAATGATTAGATTCTCCTTCCATCAGGATCATTATTTTATAAGTTGATTCCATATAATATTTCCAATTCCAATTTAAAAAAAATAATTTTCTCAATATTCAAGGAAATTTTAGTTTTGTTGATATTGAAGGAATTTGGTACTTTCCCTTATTTTAAATGAAACGATTCAATGAAATTTTAAAGGTTTATTTCCTCAAGGTCAATATATGGTGATGTTTTTTTTGATTTACTAGGGATATTTTCTAATGAAACCATAAATTTATTTTATGTATATGACATATAATTATGTGATGATTAATTATTTGTGAACACAAATCATTACCAAGGGTTATTATATGATGAATTGATGAATGTTTTTTTGATCTTATGGAATACATATATGTGGTTTTCATTTTGTGATGGTTAGAGATTTTATATCCCAAAAATATAGGGGATAATGATTAATATATCAGGACATAATGTGGATATGAATTAGGTGTTATTCTAGTTTATTAAGGGAGTTTTTATACTATGATAGTCTTGGGAATGAACCTTGACTAATGAAATTAAGGAATTAGAGAGAACCAAATTAGACTTAGGATGAAATGAAAAATATTTATTCCATAATTGATTATTTTTGATATATTACTAATTAATAATGAACTTGTTAAGTTGTAATACTGATAAAATAAACTTATTCATATCTTATCCCTTTTTGTGATCATAGATTGACAACTCCCATGATTACAATTAATGAGAATCTGAGCTCACCATTTCTTATTTTTCTCATTTTTTTGATGTCATAATGAAACGTTTTAAGTTATAAATTTTAAAAAAGGATAATATAAGGGAATACATATATAGGATATGTTAAATATAATTTATTATTTTTGTTTATACTTTATCTAGTCTTCAATTAAACTAAACATTTATGGTCCTCGAGCATTTATTACTATGAAATTCATTTAATATTCATCTAAAACTATGTAATATTTATGTATTTTATGCTCTCTTTATATCTGTGTTTTATATAAAAAGAGTTGTTTAAATTAGGATTTCAAGTTAAGAATAATATTTGGATGGAACTTAAAACAATCTATGATTAATTTAATTTATATGAGGTTAACTTAAAATGTCATAAGTTGAAAAAAAATCATAATTTTGGATATCTCAGGAATTATTTTCATGATTATATGACTTATCTGTATTATTATTATATATTGATGCTTACACTATTTCATTTATTTTATTCATTAGTTTTAACCAAGAGAAATGTTTTTAATTATTAAATTTTAAAATAATTAAATAATTGTACTCATGATTAATAAATCAATAGGGGAGTTGGAATACAAAATATTATTTCTATGACCACACAACTCTCAAAATTCAATAACTGTGATGAAATTATAGATTATAAAGTTATGTAGAAACACACACTTGATTATTTCATGAGTTATCATACACTATCTTATAGATTTTACTCTATTCCACTGGTTACTGGGAAGCGGATTAGTACAAATAAAATTATATTTTCCATATTCTACTACTTGGTGCATGAAAAAGTTTTCCTTATTGAGTATCACTTAGAAGAAGAAGTATGGAAATGGTTGAATTTTATTATGAATATGAGGATAGATGAAAAAATAGAATCAATAGAATGAGATGAGTTTTAAAGAGTATTTTTCAATAAGTATTACACCCAACTCGTCATAAGAAAATGGAAATGGAAATATGTTAACATAAGAAGGAGGATAATAAATGTATTGGCACCTATGAGGAAAATTTTAGAAGACGTTCATGGTATGATTCAAGTTTTATCATTGACACCAAAATAGAATAAACTGTAATTTAATATCGTAAAATAATGTCCCAAAAACCGTGACATACATATGGTACATTAGTTGATATGATGAAATAATTTAATGCCCTCTCAATGTAGAAATGGAGAGTAGAAATTCCCCTCATTATCATGGTTTTGATAAAAAGAGATATATGGATTTTTAAAAAAATTTAATAATAAATCCCACTAGGAAAAGAAAATGAATCTTCCATAATACCATAAAGGTTGAAGTAACATGGGAGAAATTATCTATAAGAGATTGGAAATAGTTTCATGTATGAAAAGGAATGACATCAAGAAATTAAATGATATAGATTTGTAATGAGGAAAGAAAATGTAAATAATTGTGTGATATCTCATTTCAATGAACGACACACACTCTAATGAGAAAAATACAAGGAGTATGAAAAGTATTCAAACAATTTCCTAAGTTAATGATGAAAATCATCATCAAGAACCTCATAATCTAAGAGATAAATGGAATTATCATGTGATCACAACTATTGAAGTAGATCATTGGAATAATGTAGTTAAAGGAAAACTTATAATGACCTCTTGAACCACAAGTTTCTTATTTGACTCTAGTTTTACCCAGTATCTTATATCTTAAGGATTTGATAAGGGTATCATATCACCAGCTCAATTATTATATATTAAATTATTAGTGAAAAGGGTTAATGATAAAATGTACACATCTCATGTCCATAAATCATATCCATTAGAAGTTTTTGGGTATGTGCTTCCTACAAATACTCAGATTCTCCCATAGTTTAATTTGATGTTATTATGGTAAACTATTGGATTAATTTATAAATAGACCACATAATGGTTCATGTAAGTGATGTTCCATTTTATATTATGAATAAACCTACGATCTTTTTTTAGTGTGATGATGAATTAGAACATCCATTAGAAATTAAATCCATTATATAGGTATTAATACCTATTCATAATGGATATTTATTTCAAATTGTTTTGGTGATAAACTCAATAATTAATATATGTCTATTTATCATAAATATAATGATGAATTCATGGACGAATTTCCTAGTATTCACCTAAATATTGAGTATAATTTTAAACAACACTAAAATAATTTTTTACACTTATTTAAAAGATTTCATATCAAATGAACCTAATTTAGTTATATTATTTGAAGAAGTAACACTACAAGAATCTTTATAAGGGTTTAATATATCCAAAAACATCACCATTGGGTGACCCCAATATTTCTAATATGAATAAAGACGATTCAATGCATATTTTAATTAATTTTTAGGAACATAACAATATTAATAATAATAAAAAGTGTCATATATCCTGTATTGATGAATGGATTGATCAATTTCATGGAGTTAGTATATTTCCATAACTGAACCACATTCTACATATCATCAAATAAAGTCCAAGAAGGAGGATATACCGAATATAACCTTCTATACAAGGTATGGTTGTTATGAATTTATAATGATTCCATTTGAACTTAATAATTCCAATATTATGTAAATTGATTTAATGAATATAGTCTTTATAGATTACTGAAATCAATTTAGGGTAGTCTTTATAAATAAAATTATTATATATTCTATGATCATGGTAGTAAATGAATATCATTTTAGGAAAATGTTTAATACATTGAAAATTGATAAAATATATTTGAAATTTAGAATATTTAAATTTCATATTTAAATATTTACATTATTGGGTCATATCTCTCAATAAAGGGTATATCAATAGAACCTTAAAACACGAAACGTACTGATCAATGTCTTAAAAAAACCAAAATTATTGGGACCCGTTCTTTCCATGGGTTATATTGATATCACTGGTGTATTGTACAATATTTTTAATGGCTATCAAATCCAATAACCAAGTTTAAATAGAAGGGATTAAATTTCATAACCATTTATTTTTTTAATATTTTGAAATAAAACCACTTTATCATTATGTTAGAACCATAAATGAAAAACAATAAGAAAAACTGTGTACCCATGGAGTTCACTTTTGTAGGAACTAGTGATAGAATGAAAAAAGAAGATCCATAAGTGATATTATATGCCCAAGGGGATCAACCATTACATGAACCATTCAGAACAAACAAAAATAGTCCAAAAAGAAGACAGATTATGAAAACAACTAAGATTTGCCTCTGGCTGAGGGATATCAGGATCTAAACACCTATCCCTTTACCATACTACACAACCTCACAACACCCATCCCATTCCCATACCTCGAGATGACACAATGACATCCATAGTCAGCACCTCATTGAAGGTAGAATAGGTTGTAGGTACCAGGCACAACGTAAGATCATGGGTGGATGTGCCCACTTGACTTTTTTTCATTATAAATTATAAATATAAGATCAATATGAAAATAAATTCCAGACTCCATGGATCAAATCACAGAAATAGACAACGAAGAAGAATATTCCCAGAACCACAAAGGTGGATCATTACAGGTTGATTATAATTAACTTATTTAATTGAGAAGAAGTGCCTTTTATGTTGTTATTTCTTCGTTGATATTTATGATCACATTCTAATGTGATTCATCACTGCATCATATAATCCAAGTGTATAATTCCTCTAGTGGTGATCCACAAGTGCACTATACATCTTTGGACGTCGCCAAAGGGATCTCCGTGTGCTAGTGTGGAGAAGACTTTTCTTATGTTGTCCGCCTTAGATCACCTTGATCTGATGGTGGGGTATCTCTCTCTGTCTTGATAGACTTCTTGGAGGAAGAAGTTCTTTCGGCCTTGAGATAATTCTACCGAATTGTTGTGCACAATGATTAAGGAAAATTTTTGGGGTTGTGAGGAAATTTATAACCAGGTTTGAGGTTATAGAGTTTTGACAATAAATAAATGAATTACACATTTTATTTATTTCAATAAATCTTAATGAAAACCCCCATGTTGAATCATTAATTCCGTGGCATGATCCCACAATTATTATAATAAATATCATTTAATAAAACAATATGATTTCTTCAAAATCCTGACTGAAGAAACTACACAGTGTATAATAATTAATATAGAGTGTGTACTGATTTTTCATTTCCTTTCCAAAATGAAAACTACACGGTGTGTACATTCAATATAAATGGCCCATATATCCTTTTTTCATTAAATTATTCCTCTAGTATTAAAATTATTCAGGCTTCCTTGAATAATTATTAAACCACATAATGGAATAATCTGTATTCTACATGAGATACATGGATACACTTAGTGTGTGACCCTCTAGGCCTCTTTCTCGTTGGCATTAGGAGGGCTTTCCTAAAGTCCAAGATTACTGTATAGAATTGGGTAAAGGCAACGAAGAGAAATAATTTGATGTTTTATGGATGTGTAAACACATACAAACTATTACCATGTAATTTAATCCCTTTGCCTCAATATCTCATCAATCGGGTTTCATGGCAGTGTCATAAACCTATATACTAGATCCGTCATTCTTTGACTTTGAGAAATAAACTCGTCGTGACACCATGGCCATGAAATTTTTGTGAAATTTATATTTCCATCAAAAGGAAAAAATATTTACACATCCTTAAATATGAATGGGATAAATCCTTCCCCAACGTATCCATTAATCATATGTCATTCGTGATGCACCTAGTGTACCATACTGCCCACTAACTTCTTCGTGACGTTTTTCATCAACAAATATAAGTGTGGGAGTCATGCCATTAGTTAATGATAATCATTTAGTATAAGGACCATTACACACGCTCGTAGATAGAAATGTCTAATGACACCACGACATGTGGAATTACTACTGGTGGGTCTGTTCTCATAATCTCCCATATTGGAGATTACAAAGTGCGAACTCTATGAGAGATATTCTCATCTTCTTACGAGTATATTCACATGATGTTCTATATACTATGTGTCCTATCATAGAATTTCATCAAACCGTAGAACTTTATTTAAGAATATTGTTATATCATTTCATGGTTCTCATCATAGCAGGGATCTTCCATGACCATATTAATGAAGAAAATATTCTCGGACATTATTACATTATATTCATGTAGAACAATGAACAATATATAATAAGTGTACATTCATGTAATCAATGTATAAAATGTTGGTTCTTAGGACACCAACTCTAACAGACTCCCACTTGGACTAGAGACAACTACCTATGACTTTTAGTCTTCTAGACCACATATGATGATCATGTTTCTCCAAAGTCAAATATTTAGTTAAGGGTTCCACCACATTGTCTTCGATGGAAATAATGCTCACTATAGCTTCAGCTCTCTGAGAAAAATCCCTCAATAGATGATACTTTTTAATTATGTGCTTTTTCCACTGATGTGAACTTGGCTCTTTTGCACGTACCACAGCTGCAGTATTATCACAATAGAATTTGATAGGCTCATTACTTCTAGGTACTACATCCATCTTTTGGACAATTATTACCATACATACTTCTTATTTAGATACCTCATTAGTTGTGATAAACTTGGACTCTGTTGTAGAATCTGTGACCACACCTTGCTTTGAGCTCTTCCTACTCACTACACCTCAATTCAAACTGAAGATATATCCAGTATGCAACTTCATGCCATATTGATCATTCTGAAAACTAGCATCTACATGTCCTCTGATGAATACTTCCTCATCTCCACCATAAACCAGGAACATATCCTTAGTACACCTCAGATACTTGAGGATAGTCTTGACTACCATCCATTGTTGTTCTCTTGGATCAGCTTGATATCTGCCAACCATTCTTAATGCCTATGAAACATCTAACCTTGTACATAGCATAACATATATTACTGACCCAATCGCAGATGCATAAGGTATCCTCTCCATTTTCTTTATTTACTCATGTGTTGGAGGACACATTTTCTTGGAAATATGAATACCGCGTGACACTGCAAAACAATCCCCTCTTGGACTGTTCCATACTGAATCTATTCAGTATCTTGTCAATGTATGTACCTTAAATCAAGCCCAGCATTCTCTTAAATCTATCACTATGGATCTTGATCACAAGAATATATGATCCCTCTCCCATGTATTTCATAGAGAAGCATTTATCCAACCATGTCATAACTGACTCTAAGGCAGGTACTTTATTTCTAATTAGTAATATGTCATCAACATAATCTATTTAGAAGACGACGGCACTTCCTCTAAATCTTTTGTAGACACAAGGCTCACATTCACTCTTAACAAAGCCAAATTCCTTTACGGCTTCATCAAAATGACAATTTCTGGTCCTTGATTCTTTCTGTAATCCATAAATGGATTTCTGCAACTTGCATACCTTGTTGGTATCCTTTGGTTTCACAATCCCTTCAGGATTTTTCATGTATACATATTCATGGAGGTTCCTATTAAAGAATGTTGTTATGATATCCATTTGAAAATTTTCATAGTCATGGTAAGCAGAAATGGAAAATAGGATTCTAATGGATTTCAGTATCACTACTTGTGAAATGTTTTCATCATTTTTATTTCCTTGACGTTGTCTAAAACCTTTTTCAGTGAGTCATGCATTATAGGTGTTCAGTTGTACATCCATGTCAAGTTTCTTCTTGAATACCCATTTATTAACAACTGGATTTACATCCATTAGAGGATCTACCAAAATCTTGACATGGTTTTAGTATGTGGAATCTATTTCAGAATTCATGTCTTCTTGCCACTTGGAATTGTTTGTGCCTTCAACTTCTTCCTCATAGATAAGAGGATCATACTTGTCAACCAATAATGAGTCACCATCCTCCATGAGAAGAAAACCATATCGTTCTGGTTCTCTTACCACTCTCATGCTTTTACACAGTTCTGGTGTCTCTGGAACATATTGTTCTTCCATAGGGCATTGTGGAATATGTTCTTGTACCATCTCTTGTGTATATTGAGCCTCGACATCATCAAAGTCTATCTCACTCCCACTCTCTCTTTTGGAGATGTTCTCCTTCTCAGGTAATATGATGTGTCTTTCCACTATAAACTTTTCATCTGAGGGGTTGTATAGGTAATATAACCTTGTTTCCATGTGATATCCTATAAAGGTAAAAATTGGGCCTCGGGGTGCATGTTTGTCACCTATAGAGGCCTTAGAAAATGATTCGCTACCCCAAACATGTATATTTGATAACATGGAGTTGTATGCAATCCATAACTCATATGGAATATCATTCAACGATTTAGTTGGTACTTCGTTTAGTATGTATGCTACTGTTTGTAATGCTTATCCCCAAAAGGATAATGGAAGAATCACATGACTCTTCATTGTTCTTATCTTGTCCAACAGGGTGCGGTTCCTCCTTTCAATTACACCGTTCCATTGAGTCGTGTAAGGAGGAGTGAGTTGAGAAAGAATCTCAAAATCCCATAAGAAATCAATGAAGTCCTGATTAAGATATTATGATCATCTTTTTGAGCAGATTTTATTAATCATCTTACCATGCGGGTTCTCAACTTCATTCTTTTATTATTTAAACCGATCAAAAGAATTTGACTTATACCTCACTATGTAAATATATCCCAATCTACTAAAATCATCAGTAAGAGGTATTAAGTACCAGAACCCACCCCTTGATTCAAATGAAAATGGTCCACACACATCTGTGTGAAATAATTATAAAATCTCTTTATCCCTTTCACCATTCCCCCTATATGGGGATTTGGTAATTTTTCCTCGTAGACACGCATGGAATACACCAAGTGGTTTTAGTTCGGAAGAATCTAAATACACATATTGATGTAATTTTGTCAAATGTTTCTCATTGATATGAACTAGAATATAATGCCAATGTTGGTTGTGGTAAGAGTCATGATAATTAAATTTGTCATCGATTTCCATTACTTGAGTTGTGTAGTCTAACACATAAAGGCCATTATATAAATGTTCCCTAACTATACAAGTGATATATTTATAAAAGTAGAAACATTAATTTCCAAACCTGAAGATGAATCCATCAGTATCTAATTTGGACACTGAAATAAGGTTTTTGCTTATAGATGGTACATATTAAAATCTTTTTAATACCAAGACCATCCCAGTAGGAAATGTGAGATGGTAGTCTCTAACAGCTACAGTAGTGAGTCTAGCTCTATTGGCTGCTCGCAGATCCACCTCACCTTGGTCAATCTTTTTGAATCTACTTGGTTACTATATTTGGGTATAGATGTGGGCACCACAAGTAGTTTCTAATACCCAATTGGTATATATAGATAGATTGTATTCGATAACAAATGTACCTGAAGCTTCCCCTTCCATCCTTGGCAGGGGGCAGTTTCACTTCCGGTGACCCTTCTTGCCTCATGCGAAAGAGACATCCTACTGTTCTCTTGACTCCCCTTTGATCTTTATTTTTCGTGGAAGGACTTGAGAATATTTGGGCATAATGAACATCCCACTCCCTTTATTTTTATTCAATATAAAGATAGAAGGCTCTTCACGCTTCATATCATTGTCCACTTTGAGAATGAGGATAAGAAGACCAGATAGAGACGTCTCAATGTTGTTCATATTGAGATTTATAATAAGGTTGGAGAAAATCTATGGGTGTGATGGAAGAATGAGATCAGTACCCAGTTCATTGGGGAGTTTAAAACCTAGAACCTCCAAGTACTCAATAGGCATTGGGATTGATGATATGAATCCCAGCTGGGACAACCTCTCCAAGACTGAACTGAAATAGAGCCTTGGATATCTCCAAACATACCTATCTTTCTCCCTCCTTGTATAGACCATGGAGTTGCTTGAGCATGCTATAGGAATCCATGTATTCATGAGACTTCATGAGCTCACTATAAATTTATGACGATATAAAACATTGAATATTGAGTGCATTGTTAAAATGTTGATCAGAGACTTGGAAATCTTCATAACATTCCCCTTGGACAGGCTAATCGGTAAGGGAAGACTCCATCACATAAAACATTCGTTCATGGCGTAGGATAACCCAAAGGATCCTAAATCATTCCTCAATGTTTCTGTTGGTGAGGATATTGTCTTTATCCAGAATTGATCATAGATAAAATGAGGTTGATGGGTTTTTAATATTGATTCTACAAATCAAAAGAGCAGATTTATCAGGGCCTTTTGATTACATTTTTTAAAATATTATAAATGAATTTTTTAATTATCCCACTATTTTATCATGTCCCAATGACCCAGACCATTGAACATGGAATTCTAGTTTCTATGAAATTCTAGTGTCGAGGATCCATATTCCCCTTTTCATAACCCAACAAGGGTTGGTCGAGCTATTTAAAGGTATTTATGTAGGCAGGTATTTTCCAACTGTGAGCTTATAGTTCCTTGATCTGTTGAGTAGACTCCCCTATCTAGAAATTTGGAGTTGGATTTCCTCAACACTTACCTTCATTTTACAAAAAATGAATCAAGGGTGACTTATCTGGATGTAAGATTCTTAAGTCAACATGAATGTTTCATAAGAGCATCCTTAATAAAAGTAAGTGCCCCAACAAGGGTTAGACAAAAATAGTTTTATTGAGTCTCTACCTTAATCATGAAATGGAAAGGCATGGTCTAACTTAATATGGTATTTGAGGGATTTCAATCATTTATGCATAGTTTCACATTATCACATGCTGGTTAATATTAAGTGATTCAGGCTTAAGTGATTAACCACTTCTGATGATGTTTACGCATAGTCTGGTTTTTTATTCCATCTTTGCTTGATTTTTTATTTCAATAACTATATGATCATGATAACACATATATAATAAATATACCATGAAATCAGACAGAAATAAAATAATATGGCATGATCATGAGATTATATTTGTAAGCTTATCTAGTGTTTTTGATAAGCTAGCCCTGACCTAGGAAAAAACACCTTGAACCTGGTGGTTTTTTTTTCACGCTTTCACATATCCATCTTTTTATCTTCTTGGGTTGGTTTCACCTCACCTTCAGATTTTTAACCATCTGCTATGGATTGGGAGATCTTCCTTTACATGGGGTTTTCATTAAAGAAACAATGGGCATGAATGCCCTACATTTCATTTGAAGAAGGCTCACATGCCAACAAATTTAAATTAAATAAATTTAAATGAAACCATACACACAAAAATTGACTTTTATCTAGATCATGATCATCCATATCATGCAACGACATTTATGCATATTTAATATTACAATTATTTTAATTGTTATTTTATTCAAGATATTTCGTGCTTGATTTCAATTAATTATCATCTTATAATTAATCAATTCTTTATCTTCAATTAATTTATGAATTTCCTTGAGAATATTCTCATCCATATTCCTTGTATGGGTCTTTTTACATTAGAGGAAACCTGGTGAAATTCCATTTCTGTAAAGTACACGGTGTGTAGGCTATATTACACGGTGTGTATTAGTTTTCACCCTTTACCAAAAGTACTCATTGGGGGCTTTGGTGCGTTTTCTTTACTTTGGAAATTTTGGAGTACACAACATATAGATTAATATAACACGGCATGTACTTCCTTATTACACGGTTAGAAGCCTAGAAATCCCATGTACGCGGTTACAAATCTTCTCCTTGAACACAGTTTCACCTGGTCCAGATCGAACTACATAGTGTGTTGATTCAACATATACGTCATGTATTCTGGTTTCCACGTTCCATTTAGTTCTGGTCAACACTGTGTATTAAGAAACATAGGTATGATTAATTCACATGGTATGATTTTTTGGACCAGTACTGGTTCTTTGAACCTAAGTACATGATGTGAAGATTTCACTACAAGCCAGGTATTCATTTTTTTTACAGACAAAATGAGCGGCTCCTCCCAATGAGTTCCTCATTTTTATTTTAATCAAAATTAACATTAAAAGGTCATTTTTATGATGTAAATTGTGAATCAAAAGAGGAAGAATAGATCTTGTTCATTCGGTTTTATGGAACAATTTATCATGAATTGAATCAAATATAAATTAATAAATTATAAACATAAAGTAAATAAATATAATCAACAATTTGACCTCAATGATACCATATGTAGGTCCTAGGAATAGTGAAAGCTAGTGTGTGGATGTGTCCACTTGACTTTTTGACATTAGAAATGATCAATCTGGGATCAATACGACGATAAACACAAGACTCCATGGATCGAATCACAGAAATAGATAATGAAAAATAATAGTCCCAGAACCATAAAGGAGGATCAATACGACGTTAAACACAAGACTCCATGTATATCTTGTTTTCATTTTATTCATCCTCCAATACTAAAATGATTTTGTATTCCTTTAATAATTATTAAACCACATACTGGAATAATATTTATTCTACATGAGATACATGGATGTACTTAGTCTGTGAACCTCTAGGCCTCTTTTTCTTGTTGGCAATAGGCGGGTTGGATAAAGTCCAAGATTACTGTCTAGCAACAGGTCAAGACAACCAAGAGAAAGTAGTTGACGCTGCATTGACGTGTCACCCCTTATAAATTATTATCGTGTTATTTAATCCCTTTGTCTCAATATCTCATCAAGAAGGATTCATGGCAGTGTCATAAACCTATATGCTTGATCTGTCATTCTTTAACTTCCAAAAATAAACTCGTCGTGACACCATGGGAATGGAATTTGGGCAAAAGTTCTATTTGATTAAAAAAGGCCCGAGATATCTACAGAAATAAATATAAAAGATACTAATCATTTTTTTACTTATCCATTAACAACATGTCATTTTTGATGCACCCAGCGTAACCTACTTCCTGCCTACTGTCTTTGTGATGGTTTTGGTCAGAAAATCTAAGTGTGAGAGTCAGGACATGAGTAAATGATGATCGTCCTATCTGAGAACCATTACACATGATTGTAGATATAAATATCTGATGACACAATGACATACGGAATTACTACTGGTTGGTTAGTTCTCATAATCTCCCATCTTGGATATTAGCAATTGTGAACTCCCATGGAGAGAGTCTAGTCTTCTTTTGAGTAATCACTCATGACATTCTGTATACTATGTGTCCTATCATAGTATGTCATCCTAACATAGAGTATGTATCTCAATATATGCTATGTTAATATGTTAATGTTGAGAGACAGATTTCTAAGGTGTTGTTATAACCATTATCTATACTATAATGGAAATGAAAAAAATCACCTTGGATTTTATCATTGAAATCCAAAAATAATTTATGATCATATAGCCATTTGGGATATAATTGATCACCTTATGAAGTAATAAGAATTCATTACAATCAGAAATGATTTATCAATTCATCCATTTATTAGGAGACACATTAATTAAATTTTATGGTTTTGTGGAGAACCATATCTGTTTCATTTTGTCAGGATTTGAGTTTTACCTCAATGTTATATAGAATTTTTCATCAATATTTGAATAATTAATTAAACTTTAGCATTGCATAACATCATTATTAAGATGGTAAATCTGAGGGGACTATTAAAATAAAAAAATATGTATTAAGAGAATTTTTTTATGGATTTCAATTGTGGTTGAGATAATTATGTTTCAATGGTCATGTTTTCTTACAACAATTACTTTCATTAAATCATTTATCTCCCAATTTATGAAGCAATATATGGTTGTATGTTCATAAATCTAATGTTATGGGTTCATGTTTTAGAAAAAAACCTATTGAAACATTAGCTAGTTTGGTAAATGGTAAAGAAGGGTAAATAAATTTGGTAGAAAAATGGTATCTTAGAGTTGATAGAAAATTTATGATAAAAATTTTAAGTGAGATCTATAACATGTAGTTGGTGACAAGGCCTTCCTAAAAGTATTACATTGAGAGAAGGGTATGAAATTTGGATAGGGAATTTTAATCCCTTTATATATTAGTCCCTAAAAAATTCTTGATCATACCAAGATTGTTTCTTATCACATTGAACTTCAACCCAATATCTCTAAAGTACATGATATTTTCCATGTATATCTCTTGAGGAAGTACATATATGATCCTTCATATATAAGTAACTCTATGTTCGTACAACTATTTCATGATCTATATAATGAGGGAAATTTGTGGAGATTATTGATCGAATAGTGGATGTGCTGCAGAAGTTGACCACTCACCTAGTAAATATTTTTTTGTGAAATAATAAATTTGAGGAAGCCACATTGGAGCTTGAGGATGTGATGAGGTAGAAGTATCCCCATTTGTATTTATTAGAGTAAAATAATTTCTAAGGATAAATGATTATAAGGGTTCTAAAATTTAGTGCCCTGATATTTTATGATATATTCAGTTTTGACTATGTTTGATGTCTTTGACATCTTTCTTTATATGTAGCAATGAGTATAAATGTACCATTCTATACTATTTAAATATTATTGGAAATTTTTATAGATATTTTAATGATTTTTGATTGATGGGTATGAATATGACCATATAAGTTATGATAAATTATTTTATTAAATTTATAAAATTAATCCATTTTCAATAAATTATATATAACCGAAAATAAACAGATTTGAAAGTAAAAAATAGAATTTTTTAGGAAAATATGTTCTTATTCACAAAATGAAATTTAATCTTAATAGATTGAATAAATCGCTATTGATGAACGGTTTTAATAAATTTTCTTGAAAATATATTCAATTAAAAAATTAACATTCATTTAATAGTTATTAATTTTAAATTAATGAAAATAAATTCAGTTTAATGCCTAAAATTACATATTTTTAAAAATAGCTTTTATTTCCTTTTTTTTCTTTTATGTGCTTTTTAAAACATAAAAAAACCATTGAAATATTGTAAATTAATGTGATAGATATTTGAAAGATTCCGATTGGTAGGTATGAATAAGAACAACTAAATTATGATAAATTATTTTTTACACATTTAGAGAATTATTTTATCAGTAATAAATTATATATAAATGAAAATAAAGACATTTGAATTTAAAAACGTGATCTTCTTAATAAAAAATGTTTATATGTGCACAATGTAATTACATTTTAATAAATTGAATAAATCACTATTGATGAATGATATTAAATATATTTTTAAATAATATTTTTTAAAAAAATAACATTAATTTAATTATTATTAATTTAAAATTAATGAGAATAAATTCAGTTTTTTGTTTGCGAATATATATTTCTCAAAATGGGGTCTGTTTACTTTTGAGTATTTTTTTAAAATTAAATGATTCTACATAGAATAATTTTATTTGATATAATATTTTACTTATTATGAATCATCATGTCCAAATTTGGTAGTTTTTTCACTTTCATTTTTTTCATTATTAGTAGTAAATAAGGTAGTAATCAATTATTACGGTAATGGTTAACATGGTCAATGAGGGTTTAAATTGAAGAGATGAGGTCTAAATAGAAACAAACATTTATAAATCTTATTTAATAAATTTATTTTGATTCTATATCATCATATATTTTAATTTTATCCAATTTGGATCAACTATCCCATGAGAGTGACGTTATTATATTTTAATATTTTTAATAACTACATGTTTTCACACCCATCACTTATAAAAGGGATCATCTTATTCTATAGTCTCTATGACACTTTATATTTCTATAAAAAATAGATAAAATAATTCATCAATAAAATTATCCAAAACCTAGAGGTTTTAGTCATCCCAAAAGATAGATCCAAAAATCCTAAATGGGTTCTCAAAGGAGGGTACCCGAAGAAAAGGTATATATTATTTTCGATCATTTAAAAGATTATTCTTTTTAACCATATAAATATTATTAGTATTATTATTCAGATATAATATGTAACAGAAATATACTGAATATTTTATGTTAATTTTATAACCTATTTTCTTCGCATTCTCTTATTTTGGAGAATGATAACGTCGCTCGATTGTTTGTGTGGACTACCCCTCAAGGAAGCGATATAATTAGTTTCTTCAATTAATTTTTACATGAATGGTAATAAAGATATTATTAATGATTAAAGATGATATTTTTTATGTATTTATTAATATTTTGGGGTGATTTATTTTTTATATTACTTTTGTTTCATTAATCAATATTTGGATACATCACTCATGAATATGAACGCACTATCATTTCCATAAAGTGATGCAATTTATTTTTTATCACTAATTTATATAAATGTTTATAAAAGTTTATATGATATATAAATATAATACATGTCATTATTATGATTTTGGGGATAATAAAACAATACTAATAAGTATGGAATGAAACCACTAAACAAAAACATTAATAGAAAATAGACTAGTATTATCTTGAACACTCATTTTAATGATGAATTATTAATAAAAAGGATAATTGGAAATTATAATGGAATGAAAAATGGTATGTTACATATGAATATTATTTTTTAATAGAATAATAATATATATATATTCATTATATTTTTTTGAACATTATATATTCATTATATAAGTGTTTTGGATGCATATAAAGCAAGGCAAGACTTGAGTTAACGGTTCATGTTATAGTCTCATTTCTTTTAGGGATTTTCTATATTATAGATTCATTAAGGGAAATTATATGATACTTATCCTGTAAACCCTAAATAAATTTTCTACAATTTCAATTTATTTTATTTACTTGTTTTATGTTAATTATACACTCTTTGGTACATAAAATAATTGTGAAATTGTTTTTAATTAAATTCAACCCTATTTCATATTTGTTTGATGAAGTATTTCTTCCGAATCGATATTATTATAATATTTTAGGAATATTTTATATATGATAAAATGATTATATTATGTCCTAGGATATTCTACGATGAATTAATGAATGTTTTTATGATCTTGTGACACATATATAGTTGGGTTTTCTTATAGAAAGGTTGGGACTGTTAAATACATTCAATGAATTGATTAATTGTTGATATATCATTAGATAATATGGATTTGAATTTAGAGCGAATGATATTTGGTAGAGGATTATTTCCATTATCTTTGTATTTAAAGTGAACATTTACTAAGGAAATGATGGAATAAGGATTAAACACAATCCACCATAGTAATTTATCATGTATGGTGGTCTTATAAGTGAACATTGACTAATTCAATTATTTTAATGATTAATATTACTCCAAAATTCCACATTCAAGTTCTTATTCTTATGATATACTATCATAGATCATGATCAATTAATGATGATTCCTTGCTCGTAAAAATATTGTCTTATGAAATTATGATTCCTTTTTCCCTAAATCATGATTTATTATCTATAACTGATTCGGTATAATAATTTATAAGTAATAATAATGATCTAATACGATTATCTATATCTTATTATTGAATATTATCATCTATTGAAATCTTTTATTTTTTCCCTTAATGGGCATTAGAGTACACCATTTCTTATGTTTCCATTTTCCCCGGGTTATGAAGAATGTTGTAGGTATAAAAACTATGATATGGTTGCTGTTACAGAATAAATTTGAGTAACATATTGAATATACTTTATGAAATTATTAGATTATATATCTACTATCCAATGAAAATAAACCATTATAGTCCTCAAGTGTGTACTATAGTGAAATGCATTTAATATTAACCTAATGTGATACTATATTTATTTATTTTATTCTCTAGTTATATTTTTAAAAAACATATGACCAAATTTTAAAAAATTATTAATGTAAAAGTAAATTAAATTAAGGATAATGGGCATCTCTGAGGTCTACAATAGTAGTCTAAATACCATGAAATTATCAAGAAATATTTTGGGTGGTTCCTATTGATTCAACATACATGAACTAACTCCTATCATTATTTCTTTTCATTAATAGTAATTATAATATTTTAGGAGTTTAAGAGGATAATAAAATGTATTGGGTGATTTATGATGTCTTGTTGATACACAATGGAAGACTGAATCTTTTGGGACCTTATCAATTATATTCATCATGGTGGACGATATGAGTTGTGTCCATCATCTATTTAATGTAAAAATTTTATATATTTTATATTATTCTTTCATTCAGTTTCATAGCATGAAATTCATGTTTTTAGGTTTGTCGATTCATTTTTCTACTTGAAATTTTGTTATTTTATCATTACAATCCCATCATTGGGATCAGAGCCAGATAATGTTTTTTGATTCAATAAATCAATGATAAAATGTATAAAAAGTGGATACCAATCTATGGATCATATATGTTATCAATAATTATGATATCAAATCTGAAATTTAAATCATTTAAATATATGTGATATTATAAGAATAAGGATGATTGAATAATATGACAAAGGATATCATATCTTATGGAATTGTTGAACTACTTTATTTTTTTGAAATATTTTTTAAGATACAATAGGTAATAAGGTACATAAATGATTACATGAATTGTTCATAAATTTAAAAAAAATAATTATACAACTTCAGTGATATCGAGCACATCATAAGTTGTGATTGAAAACCACACCATATGATATGAATATATCAGAAAATATGAATAATAAAGCGGGATTATCAATCATATTCCATATTGTTTCAATTGTGATACAAGATATCATTTTTAAAAAAATTGATTCTTATGTTATATGTGTGTTCTTAAATATTAAATTTAATAAAAAATTATTTTTTTAATAAACTGAATCATTAATTTATAAATTATACAAAAATTATGAATAATGTATTATTGGATATCTATTTAATTTATAATGTTTTTATAAATTTATTAATTTTTATATATTTATAATTAATTGTTAATTTATTCAATATATTTCATCAATAAATATTCATAATAAAAAATTTTAATATTATTGTCATTTTAGTAATTCTTATAGCAAGACATATAATTTTTATTTGAATATATGTATAGAAATTGTTAGGTAATTTATAATTTTTTCTATAAATTTCACAATAAAAAAAATATAAAATATTTCTTATTGAATTATGAATTACATATACTTTATAATACGAAATGTTCAACTTAAAAGGCATTATTTAAAGAAATTATATATACAATATCAAATAGTTTATTGATAATTGACATGATAATGTTTCAAATAATATAAATATGTGATATTTTTATTATGGAAAATGTTCACATAATATATATGAAATATAATGATCTTATAAATAAAATATCATATATATATATATATATATATATAAATGCCAAAAAGGGTAATATAAAATTCTTAATATTATAAATAAATATATAATGCTTATATTATTTGTTATAGGATTTCTGTAATAAATTATATAGTGCTGATGATTTTATTATTTATTAATTATTTATATATAAAAATCTCATGTTTAAAATATTGAAATGATTATTTATTTAGTGTTATTATTTTATTTATTCATTGATATAAATTTTTTATGTAATAAAATTATGTATAATTTAGTCTTAAGTGTTAAAGAAACTCTACAAATTAGCATTCTTTCATCTAAGGATTTTTGTGTTATGTTTTGTAATCGATATCGCATTTATCCTATAAAGAATTTGATTTATACTTGGTTATTACCGTGAATTAAGAAGTCAATTATAATTTATAAATATTTGGTGTTATAGTTGTGATGGATTTGGGGTTTATCGTGATTAAGGAACTATGGGTAAAAAGAGTATGGTCAGATTAATGATTTTCTTCGGACTGTAGACTCTATTTAGAAAATAAGGAGTGACTACCTAACAATCCATGATGAGAACTCTGGGGATTGTTTATTTTATATGATACTAAGGAATTGAATGAGAGGGTTCCAGGTACATTTTTCATTGGTTGCATTTAGATATGTGTAAACATAATTGTATTTTAATTTTGGTTATTAATAAAATCTATTGGCTTTGTAAAGAGTTTCACATAAAAATGATTTGAACAGAATGATTTGTTGAATGGAATAAGGGATAAAATACTAAATCATAAGAATAATTCACATGTAATGGTAATTCATGAGATAATATTGTGATATATTAAATCCCCTTTAAATATATTGTGTTATATTTATTTTAATGAAAACATATTTCATGAATTTCATTATCCAAATGATTAATTTCATTCTAAATTTAGTGAACATATTTTATATTTTAAAGGTATTTTGGATATGGATAACCCTAAGAGTTAGGTAACCAAATGCCATATTAAGATTTGGGATACCATAGTTGGTAAATAATATCAGATTGGATAGTGAATGTAATGAGTTGAGTTTATCCACATGATAGATTGAGTAACATGTTGATTACTTAAATAAAAAATAATTTAATGTGAAATTATTGGAATGATGGATTACCTAATTATATAACCAATGAGATAAACACTTAAATGTAATTATTACGTAGTGAAATTGGTATCTTTCCCCCAATTGGATATGATAGAGTTAAAAGGGGAATTAAATTTATTGGTATAATATTTAATAAAATGATTTACTTTTGATTAGAAAACATGATACTAATGTTAGAAAATCCTATATTCAAGATAAAATGGAATAATCACCATAAAAAATTAATTTTATATCAATCATTAAGGAAGTGAAGTTTAGTGAGATAAAATATCTAAAATAGTATAGAAATATAAGAATCATTTTTTACATAAGAAGGATGATTCTATTTTTAGAGAAAAAACTCATCATGAAATTGAATATTTAAATTATTTAACAAATGTATGTATATAATTCAGTTAGATATAAATGGATTTTATTATGTTATCAAATGTATTTATTCCATTCAAGATGACCAAACTAACATCATTCTCTACACATATAAATAATATAACTGGGTAATTATAAAAATCAAGAGACTAGATGTGTCTATTAAGACTTATCAGTCTACGTAATTTATTTTTTAAAAATAATAACTAGTTTTTCAATAATTTGAATGAGTTAAATTAATATTTTACCCAATTTTCCTCAATTAATTTAGGATTCATGGGTTGGATATGATATTTCCATGTTTTAGTGTTATATTGATAGAAAATATGAGTAATCATTTGATAAAGAAGAGAAATATTGGTTGATCCAATTATAATCCTAGTTCATGGAAATGTGATGAGGTTTTGGGAATGATGGGTAATGTTTCCAAAGAATGGTAATTTCATGGACACCTTAAGGGGTTTCAAAAACTCCATATAGGGTATACGACATGTATCTCAGTTAAAGAAATAAATTTCTTTTATTATAAAGGTTTTATGATACCAAATATATATTTAAATGATTTTTGAAATATAGAAGACATAAAAATTAAGTGAATATTTGATAGAGGTTATAGTTTTCATAAAAATATAGTTGAAAAGGTTATGATTATAAATATTTTGGATTGCAATGGAATATTTCAAGCACATATGGATCTAAATAAAGTATGTGTGTTATCATATCATATATCTAATGTGACAAGGGATGATATTTGTTATAAAATTGTTTTTCAGAGTAAAATATGTTGTTATACATGGTTTATGATTCATGAAACACTATTTCGAGTTGTAAAGTAGATGAGGATAAATTTTCTTATAATGGATGAAATTTTTTGTCCAAGTAATTTTTTAAAATAGAATAATTCTAGGTATAAGTAGTTATGAACTTGTTGGGAGGAACACTAAACTGATTTCTATTGATCTACTATAAATGAAAATTAATAAGGCCAAACCCATAGGGGAGTAGTGTTGTAGTAACAAGTCAAGTAGTTTTATCAAAATATCTTTATGAAGAAATTGGTGAGGTAAAAATAAATGAAATCAAAAAATTGAGAATAAATAAAAGAAGAAGAATAAAAAGAATAAGAATAAGAATAATAATAAATATAATTATAATAATAATTCTAATTTAAAAAAAAGAAATTAAAATAAGAAAAGGAAAAAAAATTGTATGGATTGCAATTTTTATAGGGGTCTATTATAAGATTATCCATTAATGCCTAAAATTGTTTATGTGATTCATTTTCTATAGAGGTTCAATTTTTATTGTTGTTTCGTGGTTGAAAAACAAATAACTCTTTCTTTTAGAGATTTATCCATTTCTTTTATGAATAAATCTTTAAAAAATTTATAAACCCCCTAATTGTGGAAACAACCTCACCATGTAATTATAGGATCAATTTTTTAAATTCAATTGATATCACTCAATTATGTCATTATTGGTCATATATGACACAATTGGGGAATTTTGAATATATTTATTAATGAAATTATAATTAAATAATCATAATAAAATAAAACAAACCATAATTATTAATAAAACATACCCATAATTTTATTACAACCCCAATATGAATCCTATTACCTCTAATGTTTATGGAAATTGTGTAAGTGTTGCGTAAAAACTCAACCTTGCCTAATAATACAACAGGTATAAGTGTAATAATATAGTAATAGATATAAAAATGAAAAATAAAGAAAAATAACCTATTTGGTTTGAGGGGATGTGTCAACAGAGTGTAAATACCTCCCCATGTGTGAACAATTCCAATCTCAGAGGCTAGGATATTAATTTCTAGAAAAATAAATTACATGAATTTTAACGAAGTCCACATCACATACTCTAGTAAAACACAACTTTATGTTGTTCTTTACTAGTTTTTCATCTTCCACACCAAACTACTAAATGTTTGTGTGAGTTTTGGTGGTTGGTGGGGTTACACGTCATTTTATACCGATATAAATATCATGTAGTATAAAAAACTCCACCAAACACTTCATGAATGGGAATACATAGAATGATAAACAATTTATAATACATGTACTAATAATGTGGGGGATTTGGTTCATAATTCATCTAGACAGGTCAAATGTCATGTAAATTTAAATGATGCACGCTTATCACAAACTCATTGCATAATTGTTTATTTTTATCCAGAACATCTTTATGGTTTCAATTCAACCATGAATATCTACAATATTTAGAAAGCAGAAAAAATTATGTATTTCAACAATATAAAATACTATATCTATAATTATTTTACTTTTTACTCAATAAACCACAAAAAAATATTCTTAAATTTGGTGCATCAAACTCCCCCACACTTAGTAATTTCCCATCAATCATGAAAATCCTTACTGTTAATTTAACTTAATATCCATAATCTAACAAGGTAATCATTTAATTAATTAATCTTATAAACGTAAAAGTATAATTGATAATTTCAAAATCTCATAATGTTTTTAATCCAAAGTATCTCAATCTAGCCTCATATAAAAATTTCAATTAATTACTTTTTTATATTTCATTTACATTATTCAAAACATTCTTTAATATTTGTGCCACTAATGATATTCATTAACTAAAAGGTAATCCCATCATCACTCATGGTCATGTAATCAATGTTATGATTAGTCTCAATTATATGCACTATATTTTTGGATTCCATGTAAATTAAATCTATACATAAAATTTAAATAAAAATAATGATTATTTTTATTATGGTTTTACTGAATATGGGGGTAAGTGTAGATGTCTAATTATGTGAAAATTAATCTCCAATTTATGAAAAATAAGGCTCTTTTTAAATATAAATCATGAGAATTAAAAACGTTATTTGGAAAATACCCCCCCCCTTTCTAACATCCTTCAAATAATATCTAATTAGTTTCCCTGTCCTCTTTCTTATAGGTTAACAAACTGAAATTTGAATATAATGAATTTCTTTCCAAATTTAAATTTTTTTATTATATATACAATTATGTAAGAATATAAGAATAAAAATTGATGATATTTGAACATCTCTCCAATATGATAAGAGATACATCCCAAACCCTTAATAACATTCATTATCACCCAACTATACCATAAATAAACAAAATCTCTGTTTAAACCTCAAATTAATAATCATGTAATAATTCGATATAATTACGATATGGAGGTTAGTTTTTCTATTAATGAGGATTTATATCAAGGAAATTCGTGGTCTCAATGGGCTTCCAAAAATACCAATAGTAGTATAGGTATCAAGATGAAATTTGCATAAAATAAATCAATTATATACATAACTATTTTAACATCATTTAAAATACTCATTCTTGGAAATGAATATTTTAAAAGTTTTACTAGTGATACATATCCCATGAGTATCTAAAAAATATGCTATAAGAAATAGTATTTCAAATAGGCTTAGAATACCTATTGAGAAGATGGGAAAATATATATTTGTTATATGATCCATGAAATGAATAAAAAAATCATTATACTAAATGAAAATTTCTATGAATTATAATCCCATTAATATCTAATCTGGATTAATTACAAAATTAGAATATCCATGAAATTTTAAAATATTCTCCATAAAAAATTATAATTCATCATAAACATTAATGAAAAATCCATAAAATGTCAATGTATTACATATAATTAATGATAACCCCTAGATTAAACAAGTAAAAGAAATTATTTTTTAGATACCAAGGTACCCTTCCCCATAATATATATTGCATATGTTCCCCTTGTATGACAATAATAATGGGAAAGGATATGGCACATGATAGAGGACCAATCCATGTAATGAATGAAATAATTGGATTTATAAGTGATTGAAAAAGCTAAATTTAGAACAATACTCTTCGGGGTGGTAGTGATCATAATAATTATAGAAATTCACATTGGGATTCTCTCGAGTAGTAGTGGGAATGAAATAATTGAAAAATAATCTAGTAAGAAGGTAATTATAAAAAAATGTAAACAAACCAAATACCACATTGCTATGAATATATATATATATAATCAAAAAGTGTTAGAAACAGTAAATGGGTTCCCTCATTAGAGACAACTTCTGAGGCTGTCAACTATTGGATAGTAAGAAGTACATCTGTGGATGTTTTAGTTGGTGGGTCCAAAGGCTAATTCTTGGCTTGAGAAAATATATCAATAATAATAGGGACTATGTAATCATCCATGTCATAAAATGTGAATGTCAATCCCATAATATTAGGGGATAAGGTAGTAACCTAGTTTCCAAATTCACTCTTGAGGTTTGGATTAACTGATGATGTCATAAAGGAAAGGTCCATATGTAATATTAGAATGACCACACTCACCCATATGTACATTAGTTTCCCCTCAATGTGATAAAAATAGTGATCTATAGTATCTATCTAAGAGAGGAATAATGATTCTTCCAATGGTATGGGTGGTGGTGGTTATGTGGACAGGTCAAAGGAGTGTGGTAAATTATTGGGGCTGATAGAGGTGGTTGTGGTAGTGGTGCCACATTTGGAGCAATGGGAGGGTGTGGGAAGGGGTACACAATCACTATCACCACCAGGTGTATCATGTTCCTCGACCTCTATAGTATATGTGAGGTTCTCATTCATGAGAACATAAGTATGTACCCACTAATATACCATCCCAATTTGAATGAGTTTGATATGATCCATTCCATGGGGGAACATAAGATGTCATGTGTGGTAAAGGTCTCAAAACTACTAATCAGGTGGTGTAAAATATTGCATTCAATTTACCCTGGAAGAAAATAATAATTAATGGGAGTATGAGATGAACCATTAATAGATATTGGACTATTTCTATTTATAAATAAATGTATGTAGCTCCATATCCCTCACAAATATGACTCTCATGTCCTCATCCATAGAAATAAAGAAGGGTCTAAAACATCCTGGAAAAATAAAGAACGTGGGAGAAATGATTAGGGATCTATTCTTAGAGGTATGATCATATAATGAATTAGTTCCAACATTATCCCACTATATACTTATTATACCATTTCTATTAGGGTAGGTTTGGTATGACACATGGGGTGGGGTTGTGGGGTGGTAGTAGAAATCACACCATTCCCCAAACTCTACCATTACATGTTAAAATATACAGACTTAAAAGTAGAAATAGATAAACCACTCAATATATATCATATACAACTAATAATAAGTCCCATAAAACATGAAGGTGGACACAAAATACAAAAATAAATAATTCAATGTATTACATTTGACCTAAAGAAAATCAAATAGATGAGTTTGGGACAAAGTCTCATCTATCTCATCTTGGAGTCCAAGACACTATGTAATGTGAGTATAAATGAACTAATTTATCAACTAAATAATTAATTTTAAAATTCAATTCTTTTATAAATAGTATAGGTCTTATTAAAAAAAACAACTTAGGGGAAATTATATGGTTTCTTGGCCCCTAGTGATGGTCTAGAGTGGTACCCAGCCATTAAAGTAGATGGTTATCACGTCGTGGCAGCAGGTGGAGGAGGTGGGGTTATTGTTACATCACCAACTAGATGTCCAAGTGATTATATGGATATAATAACTGATAACTCCACTAGACAAGGGAAAACCACTAATGATCAATGTTTTGAATGTGGTAGTTCTACCATTGGATTCTCATACACATAGTCAATGTGGACTCTACATGGAATGGTTTTCTCCTCCACTAGTGGTATGTTGAGGTGATTCCCAATAGATATTGTGAGATCATCATTTGATACGATATTATGAAAATCAAAATGAAAGGAAATAGGAAACTAAAATAAATAAGTAATAGAGAAAATATAAATTTAAATAAAAACATGACATTCAACCCAGAGTAACGACATGTAAGGTAAGCATGGAATAAAATCATGCAATCTGGACACTTGACTATAATCCATGTGGAAGAGAAATTAAATATTAAAAAACATGGGTTATGTGATATCATTCAATATATTTTTTGAATGGATCATTGAATATGCTTTCATGACCCAGCCCAATGGGGATCAAACTGAAACTACCCCAGGATTGTCTCAATAGTCTAGGGGCTAATGATAGGTTAAAAAATTCATATCTAACATGGGAGGCCTTTTCTTAATGTTATTAAAATCCCACACATGATAATCTTAATGAAAGACTACATATGAATATTAATAAAAGGATTTAATATCAATAATATAATAAGGAAAATGACAAACCTCTATGGTGTACAAGAGTATGATATTGTAAACAAGAAAGTTTATGGTGGAAATATTTACCCAACCGTAATGATTTCCCAACCTAACATTAATAGAATGAAATTGTTCTTAAAGATCCCATAAAATAATCTATAAGATCTCAACCCACATTACATTTTACAACACACAAAATATACTTAAGATCCTATGTAGTCTATGTCGACCTATCCATCATCTACATAATACACAACACATGTGGGAAAATACCATGCATGGGTGAGTATATACCTACCTATTTGGATTTCCTAAATGATAAAGGTGGAGAAGTAAAATACACAATATGAATAGATAATTGACAACTCAACCAAAATATTGTGATGAAATAGATTCCAAAAAATTGATATATATATATATACAATAAAAATAAACCAAAATGAGAGTGAAGGGGATCTCCATATCACATCGTAGCCTAGGAATGTGTGTCAATAGTTCCAAAAGTACATCAATGATTCCAAACATCTCATGGGTCTACCTAGTATTAATATCCAAGTCAAAAAACACCTCCCCACTGCGCCACTTAGTTGAAGGAATAATCTCAAAGTAGAGGATTTATACTATAATACAATAAGAGGGTGACAATAAATAGAAGATGGAGGATCCATACCTAGCACATTATGAGGGTGTTACTCTAATGGTTGGGGACCCAATCCATTAGTCCAGAAGAGGGTTCCACTCAATTAATTAGAGGAGGGACCTTGCCCATCCAAGATGGAGGAAGCCACTATGATTGTCATGATAGGATTCATGCCTAGCCCAACTAGCGGGTTCCACATTAATAGTTTAATGACCATACCCTGATAATATAAAAGGGTTCCACTCAAAAAACAAATAAATTACTCATGTCCTTCCTAGTATGACTGTCAAAATCTTGTAATCAATAACCTATACCATCCATCTATTGGAGGGTTCCACTCAGTAGATAGGTAGAGTACATATTCCTTATACTAGTAAGAGGTTTTCACTCTATATAAATGAGGAGGACCCATGCCAATCCAAGTTAGAGAGTTCCACTCTAATACCGTGGAGATCCTTTGTGACCGCTTCTATCATCGAGCATAACCAAAAGTTTCATTCCACTAATAAAATATCACACCACATCTGAAAATCCAATATGATTGAAATTGTAGAATTATAAATAGGAAATAAATCAGTATAGGTTAATCACAGGCAAAAATTTGAGTCCAAAAGGTGAAAAATAGATTGAAGATTCATTAGGAGGAAAGAAAGGGAATATGGCCTATAGGGGGACCCACAAAAATTTTGGTCCCATCCCATCATATTTCCATGTCCATACTGGTACATATATCTCTATACATATTGGGACACATGGTGTGTTGGAGGATTAGAAAGCATGTATGATACACTCGATGTCCTGACCGTGCTCCCAAGTTGTTTTAGTGTATCCAGACCATGTCAATATACATCAGTATATAGTGTGTTAAAGGACATCTGCAGGTCTATGTACTCTCAGATTACATTCTGGTTCAGCAGCATTTGGCCACCCAACATGTGGAGGTCCCACACCACATGTGATACATATAATTCTGTGAAACCCTAGTCACTGAAGCCAAGTCCCCACACGTTGTGTATTCATTAGACTACACATAGTTTAGTCATCCGAATCAAATAATCATATATCTAGGTTTAGGAATTCTAAATATGACCCATCTAGAGTTGATCTCTCCTCCATTCACCCAAAACCAATGTTTCATTCCATAGTTCTTCATTTCTAGACATCACATGGATGGAAATAATATCCTTATATTTTTGTCACTTCCAATACACTGTGCATGCATAAATCATTTTACGCATCCTCTGGTTTAACTTTTGATAATAAAATTGTTCACCCAGAACACTAAGAATCCAAAATCTATCTTAGATTTACCTTTCCATTCATCATAGGTGAATGTTTCGTGTATCCGGTGGTCCAATCTAGTTACGCCCCACCGAGAAATGTCTAATTATAACCAAGTAGTGAAACAATGATCAATGTGTGGACATAGGATGAAATTTTTTGTTTAAAAGAGGTTAAATTACCATCTTTGTAGCATTTATGTCCAAAAAGATAATTGGGATAATCCAGGTTGAGAAATAATTGAATAATCAAATTAAATTTGTACATGGGTGCATGAAAAGAAAATAACTGGGGTAAGTCAAAGGTGTGTTATGATTCTACCCAATCAATTTGATCAATAAATTCATAGAAGGGAATTGAGGATCCATTAAAGATAATTGGATCATTATTCATTGAATAACTTTCTTGACAAGAATATAGAAGATTCATATCATTCATTGTACTTCGATTTACTTCAATCTGAAGTCTCTTCATCATCAAATCCAAATTTCCAAATAAAAGGTGCAAAAACACACTCTCCATTATCCAAAAGAAAAGTAAATAAACCTAATGAAATTATTATAATTTTCAATTTACAGATGAATCTTTTTACGTTAAATTAATTATTTAATTATTTTAATCAATTAATTATACTACTAAACATACCACCAATGTCCGTTTATTTTGAATGCCTCATGAAAACCGATTTTAGGTAGCACCATGGGTAAGCATTGCATTTCAATCCCTACCAAGGTATCATATTTCTATCGTGAGATTTAGTTTATAATTTATTACATTTCCTTTAAGAAACAATGTATCTATAATATATAATATTTTTAATATTATTATGAAATTAATTTTGGACACACCGGGCCACATAATTGCACGTTGTCTGGGTGTCTTGCTGTGAAAATATATGTATAAATATTTGAATTTCATACATCTAAAAATTTTAGGCCACTATATTAGTCACTCTTTGAATATTTTAATACCCGAAAAGAAAAAAATTATAAATAATATTAGGATACAGAACCCACATCGTTCTCTCCCACTCCTAAGAGTTATCCTACATCTTCTTGTGCTGCCACAACACACAACCCAAGGGGATTGTCCATCCACCTATTTCCTCCCATATCAATCCACGATCGCTACTATGTGCTCATAAAAAGTAGATCCATCATTGTGGTCAAGCTCACCCCATTAAATAACATATGTTTGGTCATTCACATATGTCCTCTATTTTGATAAGGCAATGACGGAATGAACCATCTCCAATTGTGATTACAGGTTGAGGTTGTAAGTACCTCACCAACCCTTTGAAATATATCCAACGACACAATTAATATCATGGATAACTTGCCTCCGTTGTCGAATATATAAAATCCACATCATGGGGAGAATCTCATGAAATATTGGTATCCTTGATCTATATACAAGGGACAATGATGTCGATTTGTTTATTATTTATGCCTACTCTGGGCTATCCTCATCTTCTCATGGATTATCTGGACCTTCATCATCATCACCTGCACCAACTCTGTTCCACCAAAATTTGTCCTTCCAATCTCTATCTAGCATAATGGTGACCTATAGGGTCTCCCGTATAGGGAATCAAAATGTGGAATGCCGATAGAAGAGTTGTAGCAATAAGTAAAAATCAAATAATACCAATGGAAAATGAATCAAGTAACACTATAAAAAGTCTAACATGGAAGACCATAGCATATCCTTCAAAATGTCGATAGTGTGTTCAGTCTACCCATCCATCTGATGTGAAAGTTCATACTCATCCTCATCATGATCCAAAATTACTCATTTAGGTCTCAATTCAACTGTCATATAAACTCCATATCATATTCGAAGATAATATTTGAGGGCCCCACATAGAAGAGAACTTTATCATGTACATACATCTACTCCAAACATTCCATTATATCTATTAGTGAGAGAAAAGAAGTGTTCCGACTTTGTGATTTAGTAAACCATCACCCACATGGCATCATGGTCAATTGTTGTCTGCAAAACCCCTGTCATGAAGTACTTTATTATTCTGTCACACCACCTCTTTCGGATCTCAAGGGGCTATAAAAAAATTTCAAGAACCTGATGCTCATCCTTCACCTAGTGATAGGTAATAAAATGATAGACATACTCATCCCCACATCATCTCATTTAGGACCACCAAAACCTCTTTTAATTGTTCTATACATCTTCCCCACACTAGGATACATAAATAAATAATATGTGTTGAACTCCCTCATCGCCTCCTCCTTCATCATGTCTGGGACCACTATATGTCCTAAAAAAATTGGTTCCCTTATGAAAATACATTAGGTGAATCTTCTAATGATATATGGTCTCTAAAAACCAAAAAAATATTATCTCTGAAGTGGTACACATTCACATTATTGAGAACTGGAGGAGTTAAAACCATAGATTAAGAAAAGTTACACCCTCTTTCCCAACCAGGTTCTCTTGTGAGGAAGTCAACTATTCAGAAACCTCCTTCACCAAATGTGCTATGGAATTCCTAATGAGGGAATCACGTACTGTGTTTCCCTCAGCTATATTATAGTCTATCTCGAAGTCATATTCCTATAGAAGCTCCAACTCTCCTTGACATCTATGATTCATGTCTCTCTTCTTGAAGACATATATAAGCCAGTGATGGTTTGAGTATGAATCAAAGCACTCTCCCATAAAATAGTTCATCTACATATTTAGAGTGAAGACTACCAATAATAGCTGCATGTCATGAGTCACACATTTCTTCTAAGGGGGTCTCAAATACATCGACCATATTTAATAACTTCCCGCCACTTCATCAACAGACAACTTACCCAAACTCCTGAGGAATTACAATACACTAGATACACTAGGGCCTGCTCATTTAGTCTCAAAACATGCATTAATTTCAACCTTTGAATCAACTCATTGTAGACCATCTAGAAATTCTAAATATAGGTGAAAATATTCCCGTTATGCATCAGGGTGGTAAAAGATGATGTAATATTATATAATTCAGCCACAAAACCCTAGTAGTACCCAACCATGACAATGAAACATCACACCTATGACACTAGTGAATCCGAAGGAAGCATTCGATTGATCTTCTGTAGGTCCACAACTAAACCATGATCACAAATGAAATTCCCCCAAAATGAACCTCATGAAAATAACTATAGAAAATTTTATCATTCTTAATGGTTTCAAACCATTGGGATATCCCCTCAAATTATTGGGAAAATCTATCCCAACGCTTTGAGGAGCCGTTGCACTATAGGGTGTTGTAATTGAAATATACTTACAGTTTTAGAGGAACAGTTTGTATAAGTCTATATATATATATATATTCCAACAGTTAGAATAAAACCATTGGGATATATATATATCAATGGTTGTTAAACTTTTGGTATACATACTGTGCCAATTTTCCCAGGAAACCAGCAGACACTCTAACAATAGTTCAAAAAATGTTGGCATACACTCCTCTCCCAAACGTTGCTAACGATTGTTTAACCATTGGAATAAACTCCGCTCCCAAACTGTATACCAACGGTTCATAGAACAGTTGGTATATCCTCCACTATCTTTAAAAAATAGCTATAAACTTTAAAAAATATCCCAAAACTATAAAAAAATAGCCAGCACCTATAAAAAAAATAGTCATAAATTGTAAAAAATAACCATTACATGTAAACATATAACAAAAACATGTAAAAAAATTATATCCATGTAATAGAATTGAAATGGTCTCATCATGATCAGTGGATGATTTGGAGAATTCAATGAGATTTATTTGGACTAAGTGACAAAAAGGGCATGGTTAGGGGAAAATAAAATGGAATATGTGTTGTTAACAGGGAGGAGAATTTTATTTATAAGGAGGTGAGTGAAGACATTTAGTTTCTCATCTAGGTATGAAGATCCATGATTCCTATTCAATAATGGTGACCTCAAACTGTTGGAATTAAAGGAATGTTTGGTTAGTTACATGTTCATACTAGGATCAAATGGAACAATGTTTATCATAGTGGATTTTTACATACACACAGTGCACTGAGTTTCTAGAAATAATCACTTTAATAATACTATGAATGTTTAAAAAACTAGTAACATGAAAAAATAGAAAGTACCCTCACATAAGGGGAATAATGTCCTTAAGATTGTAGCACTTACAATTTTAGGTGACTTGTTGCAATGTATCTTGACAGCTATCATCTGTACTAACCCATTTCACCATTATGAAAGCCAACAAGGTCAATGAATAAGGTCGGAATTATGAATTATAGTATAATCATACTATGAAGCTTAAATAATAAGATGAAAGTCGTCATTACCAAGGTAAACTTGCCCAACTATTTTGACATAATGACCTGAAAACATCAAATGAATGTAAAAAATATTTCAAAAAAATATTATTATTAATTATCTCCATTTAATTAATACCCTAAGAAAAAATGTGACAACATTTGGCACAAAAACAATCATGCTGCAAAAAAGGAAGTGTGCTATCAATGGATAATTTTAATATTCAATTGAGACCTAGAGAATAAATCTTACAATTATGCGGGCAATATTGTTGAAATTGATGAATATAAAGCCATGGTATGCTTCCACGAAGATTCAACATAATTACCTAATCATAATCTCATTTCCTCTACTAGAATATACATCATTTCCATTGGTAATGACAGATCATAAATGTATACAGACCCTGCTTTTAGCAATGCTTCTAGTATCAATGATATAAAAACATCAAATTCAAGTAAAAAGAAAATTTATCAAAAAAAATTACTTAGTAATGATATCCATTAAATTTATACCCTGAGAAAAAATATCACAATATTGGGCACAAAAATAATCAGACAGAAAAATAGGAAATTTGTTATCAATGGATAATTTTCATAATCCGTTGAGACCTAAAGAATGAATATAACAATTATGTGTGTAATAATGCTGAAATTGAGGATGATAAATCCATGGAATTATACCATGATGATTCAAAATAGTTACCTTATCTTACTCTCCATTCCCCAACAAGACTGTACATTATTTCCATAGGTAATGAAAAATCATATTTGTACAGAACCTCTGCTTTTAGCAATGCATCTGTTATTCCCTACAACCAAAAAAACTTGTCTAGTTTTATGTATTTGTGGTAAATCCTCTATACAATGTAACTACTGAAATAAAATTGGGAAGATAACTGCATGAATATTCTAGGACCAATGAGGTTGTTTCATTCATGTCATGTGCAAGAAGGTTTCAACTGCATTACCCCTAACCCCCACTATAGCCCCCCCACCCCCCAATCCACTGTATCCCCTCCCCCATCCCATACTCCATTGCCCCCCTACTACCACCATCCCCCACTCCACTACATCCCACCCCATCCGCTACTCCACTGTATCCCCCCCATAATGTAGCCCCCCATCCCCCACTCCACTACACCCCCATCCCCCACTCGACTTCACCCCCATCCCAAACTCCACAACCCCCTACTACCCCCACCCAGTCCCCACTACAATGATGCTCCCCCATCCTCTACTCTACATCACCCCCCCCCCACTGCACCCCACATCCCCGACTCCAATGCATCCCCCACATCCCCCCCCCCAGATAGTCCCCACTACACTGCAACCCCTTCACCAACTCCACTATAGCCCCCCATCCACTACTCCACTACAACCCCCCACCCAGTCCACACTCTACTACAACCCCCCCCCCCCCACTCCACTGCACCCCCCACTTAGTCCCCATTCCTTTCTATCCCCCCCACTCTACTGCATCCCCCATCCCCTAAAGACCAAACAATCACAAAAATTATTAAGGTTGGTAAATTTTTATCTAATTAAGGATACTATATGGAGTAATTTTGTAAAATCATTACACTATTATGAGAAATTTTTTGGAAGTTTTTGAGGAATGTTTCACTTTAATTGCATATCTCAAATTGTTTTCTAAAGAGAAAAAATAGACGAATAGTTGCTGAACGAGTTGATATTTGGTTATTATCATTTAGATCAAATGAGAATTATGAGATTAATTATTTCATAATATATTTTTATCATGGATGTTGAAGAATAATAGCAAGAAGAATAAGAATTATGGATTTTAATTTTCCACTATGAAGAAGAATAAATACTTGTCTGTTGTTATGCAAGTGAGAAGTAAAAAAGAAATAAGCGAAGAGAAATGAAGCATCGTGACATCCATATGATGTCTCAACATGTAGAGGAATGATTTGGTGGTTCAAACATTTAAGAAGGTTGTGATTGTTTTATGAGGTACTATAATGAATTAGCATAGAGTAGTAAAATAGTATCATTCAATTGACTATAGTGTGATTCAAGTGAATGATTATTCCCTGCCATTTATAACCATATTAAATGATTTTTTCCTAGTGGTTATGTTGTATTAGATTTTTTCCAAACCATTCCAAGGAAGTGATACCCTTGTTGAGTTATGAACCTTGTAAAAATATTATATTCCCCCATTACAGGCATTCATTTAATTTCATATATAAAGGAAAATAGAACAACAGAATCTATATTCTAATAGGTCTAAGAGGTAAAAGGGATAAAAGTTATACATAGTAAAGAAGTTCCTAACTCTAATTCACCATTACCGGTGTTGAGTATGTCCTATATTCGTCCTTTCATTTAGTACACATATTTATGAAATTGATTGATTAAGATAACATTCAAAAGCTTAATAGTAGTTAGGAATGTAATGGTCGGTCTTGGTAACCTTGAAGTATATTGGATTAACCAATGGAAATGATGATTGATAATCAATATAATTGTTGAATAATTATTGATAAATAATATCTAACTATAGATTTATAGTAGATGGAAATATAGATTTGAAAAAACCACATTATTTAATAATTCGGACATATGGGGGTTATTTATTTTACAGATAAAAACATAATTCATACCTTCAAGTAAATACATACAAAATTCATAATTGAATTCAGAATTTAGGATTTAATACATACCTGCAAGTATAATACATAATTCATACCTTTAAGTAAATACATATAGAATTCAGAATTGAATACATACATGTTTGTATAATACACAATTCATACCTGAATGTAAATACATAATTGAATACATGCCTGCAAGTATAACACATAATTCATATATTCAAGTAAACACATTCAAAATTCATAATTTAATTCAGAATTCAGAATTCATAATTGAATATATACCTGCAAGTATACAAATAATTCATACCTGCAAGTAAATACATAAGAAATTCATAATTAAGTACCTAAAAATAATACACATAATTTAGAAGGTAATAAAATACATACAAAATTGAATTCAGAATACAATTCAAAATTCATAAGGCAGTTACCCTATGCAATACAAAATTCTGAATCGAATTCTGAATTGATTACATACAAAATTGAATTATGAATTATGAATACAATACATTCAGAATTGAATACATACCTGAAAGTATTACACATAATTCAGACCAGCATTTGAATACATAAAAAATTTAGAATTGAATACATACCTATAAGTATAACACATAATTCATAACTGCATGTAAATACATACAAAATTCACAATTGAATACATACCTGCAAGTATAACACATAATTCATACCTAGAACTAAATAAATAATTGAATGCATAACTACAATTATAACACATAATTCATACGTGCATGTAAATACATACAAAAATAAGAATTGTATTAATAATTCATAATTGAATACATACCTGCAAGTATAACACATAACTCATTCTTGCAAGTAAATAGATACAAAATTCAGAATTGAATACATACTTTCAATTATAACACCAAATTCATACCTACATGAAAATACATACAAAATTCAGGATTTAATTTAGAATTCAATACCAGAAAGTACAACACATAAATAAAAAGGTAATTAAATACATAGAGAATTGAATTTAGAATTCAATTCATTATTCAGATGGAAATTACCCTGTGCAATACAGAATTCTGAATTGAATTTTGAATTGAATACATACAGAATTGAATTAAGAATTATGAATATAATTCATTCAAAATTTAATACAAAATTTTGTATGTGTTATACAAAATTATGAATACATACAGAATTATGAATTATATACATTGTATTCAATTCAGACTTCAATACATACAAAATTTTGATGAATCTACGACTAATGATGTGATCATGGAAGAATATTCCGAGTTTTCCCGCATATATATATTTTTGGTTAGAATGATTTTTTTGGAAAATATAGATTCTGTATGAAAATGGAAAAGGATTTCTTTACATCCTCATACTGGTGGAGGAAATACGTCATTTAGTAGTTCGAAGATGAAGTATAAGCACCTCCATGGGAAATTGTTGGAGGTGCCATTTTCAGATTCTAATGGAAGATAATCACTATAGTGTATTTAGTATAGGAATCTGGGACACCGAAATATATATTTCCCAAGTACACTATGCACATTTCTATGATAAAGGAATATTGGATATCTTAGGAATTATTCTTAGCGTTGAACATGCCTAAGAAATGGTGGTGCATCTGACTATGTGATAGAATCGAAATTAAAGAGAAGTGTGCTAAGATTGGAAAAGTTATGGTCTCATGGTAATGTAATAAGACATAGTTCGATAGAGATGTTAGTACAAGTCAAAAAAGTATACTCAAATTTTCTACCCAATATAATTTTATTAGGTTGGGTGTTATAAACTATAAAAAATCAAAGTACAACATTGTAGAAAATGAAAAACCAAACATAAATACTATTGGGTATTAAAAAATGAAACCTAGATAAATATAAAGTAAAATTTCAAAAAAATAAAAATGTAAAAATAGAGCATGGAGATTTAGATAAAATCATGAATTGTCCAGAAGCATAAATTTGACACATGAAAGAAACAAAGAACATGTAACACATCCTATTTCACAACACACTAGCTCTTAAACTGGTAATTAATAATTTTGGATCTAGACTCATGCCTCATGCCCATCCTAATATCCATATCAACATTATTAGTGTTATCTCCCATACATATGGACCAATCCATCACTTCGACATCACCGAACACAGTGAAAGAAGATGAAATAAATGGAGGTAGAAAAGATAACTTAGTTACAATGTACCAATTTGAAGTGAATGAACAAAAATTACATGAATCAAAGATAAATCACCAGTTGGGAAGTGGGGTTTGTAGCCTGGAGAGGTATTATTTAGGTAAAAATGATAGAGATGAGTTCTGAAGGATGTGCGCTCAAGAATTAGGGATGAAAACATGAAGATATCCATTCGGGACGGAGTGACTCACAAATCGGTCATGATGTAGGGTTCGAGGCAATCTATATCGGAGGAGGAGGAGAGATCTTATTGCGAATCTATTGGGGAGTTGAGTTTGAGGATATCTCTGTCAGAGGAGGTAGAGATATGTTCTTGGGAATTGTTCGGGAATGAGGGTTCTATTATTTGAGATCTGCAGGTAATTGGGGTTTTCTTCACATCTTTTATTAAAAATCACGGGTAAAGGATTGATATTCCAATGGTTAAGCAAAACCATAAGAATAGGATTGGAAATAATATACCTCTCCCAATGGTTTAGTAAAACTGTAATGATAGGTTGAAAAATTTTATACTTTTCCCGATGGTTTAGAAATATTGTTGGGAAAACCCAATTTATATTAACTATGCTAACGGTTCACTAAACCCATTGGAAAAAGTGTTGGAAAAGATTTGATTTCCATCAGTTTATAGAACAATATCATCAAGAGAAGGGCATAAAGCTGGTTCTCCCAAATAAAATCTACGACCATCCTCAATTAATTTTCATGCTCCTTCTCTATCGTAGAGTATACGAGTATGTTGTCAATGAAGTCTTCCAAAAAAATTCAAAGTAAGGCTGGACGATCTGTATCATCAAATCCATTATCATTATGGGTGAATTATTCGCACCAAATGGCATCGAAAATAATTTATAGTGTCTATTGCGATATTTGAGTAATATCTTTAGAATTTCAGCCTCGCTAACTCTCAAATGATGGTAGACGAAATTGAGGTTGATATTTGACAACCAAATCACACCTTACAACTAGTCAAAGTGTTCATTAATCCTTAGAAAGTGGTATTTTTTCTTTACAAAGGCCAACTGTAGGTGATGATAATCCCTGAAAATCATAAATCTATCATCTTCCATTCTCATGATCATCAATGGAGAAGCCTAGGGGGATATACTTGGTCTGATAAAACACTTCTCTAGAAAGTCCTCCAAATGCAACAAATTCTATCAATGATCCATAGGCCATTCGATATTCCAAAAAATATATTAGAGCGGACATGATATACATGATGATAAAAAACTCCACATACCACTTTGGAGGTAGTCCCGGAAAGTCATCAGTGATGAAATCCGTGAAATAATTCATAGTGGAAGGAATCTAGATACATAAATAGATTATTCCACCAACGGATACAATCATAAACTAATGGGCGATGGGCTGCAACCTCATTACAAAAACCACTCATCCATCCATGAGATCTCACTCCCCTTCAATGTTGAATCATGTCCCATCAATGTGTAGGCATATAACTCATCTGCAGCGACATTCAATCTAGTATAAGACCATGTACAACCAATATATAACCAAGATAATGACCTAGGGTTCTATCATGAAGAAAAAAAGATCAAAAAAGAACCTTTCTATACTATTATGTAGCTCGCACTATCAGGAGATATAAGATATTAATGAAGTGCTTCATATAGGAACCTCAAGACAATGTTGTAGGGCTAGCACATCAATAGGGAGCTCCAAATCTTGTATCATCCATAAAAGGATAAAGTAATAACTCACACATATTCCTAATAAAACTTAGCTCAGATTATTAGAAATAGGGATAATACCTATAATAAACTCAATTTCCATGGGTCCATAATACTCCACAACTGGAAGCTTTCCACAGACTTGACCACCATATCCCTGATCATGACACGAGTCATATTGTGGTGGTGGTGGAAGGTTCTCTTAACATCATCCACCACCAACAAATCCACCCCATATTTCTCCACCTACTCATCTTCCATGTTCTCCTCCCAAGGGGTCTCCCTAAAATCTGTTGGGGGATCCATGATCATGACGCCGCCTCTTCCGTGAAGGTATATCCGCTATCTTAATGTTCTCCTCGACATGTCTGATAAGGATGTCACATTCCATGTGACCTCACCCGTTGCAAGCATAGTATTACCACCTATAGTCTTCCAAGGTTCTTTGTGTTGTCCTAGATCTAGTGCTTGATCTCCATCCAAGGATGATGTCCTTTGTCAAGATCCTATTGACTGGCATCTTCAAACTACTATAGAAAGCATAGCCCTATGATTATCACTGCTAGCTCTAGCTTCATAGCATCCCTCTAATAGAAAAATCTTGGTCACATGTTCTCTATCGAAAAACCTAAAATAGTTTTGAATACACAATGGATATACACATGTAAAAATAGCTTTTTTTAGTCCTTTATAAAAAATCAATGATCGAATGTATCCATACTGAATCTGGCTAAGCGAGTACATTGTAATTCCCAGAACCTCATTGTGAAATAATTCACTATAATCACTCCATGATATAGCTTTGAAGGAATATAAATCCAACCTGAATGAAACTAAAAGGGGTAATACTCCTCAAATAACAACTACTAGAATTCTATCCACCAGAGTGTCCACTCATCAAGTATCTGGGTAGAAAGACTCCACTATTTCTCAACTGCTTTGTGGAAAAGGCTAAGAAGGCTACTCTAAGACTTCACACAACATTAACCAACCCTACTAGTATGATCATCATCCAAAAAAGTATTGGTTCTTATACCTAGATCCTTGAGGAAGGATATCAAGGGATGAACCCTAAAAGGAGGCTTTACCACTCATCTGATCTTTGATAGAACCAATAACTTGGTTGACTATCATTTTTGAGGCAGTGTGAAAATTTAGTCAAGGCATAAAATGATCAAATCAGTATATATATATAAATAATGGGGACCTCACTCAATAAATACATTCAAGTAATCAATCATATAGGATAAATTTACTATATATATCTATAACCAATGTATCAGTAATACAAGTTGACAAGTAGGTTGTCAAAGTACCAGTAAATGATTACATTTTACGCCAGACCAACACTAAAACCCCTAGCATGAATGATTCACTTCAGATACATTGACACAAATCACGTAAATACCAACCCAATCATAATAAGGGGACTACTCTAAAAATTATCTGATGGATTGAACTAACTTTGATTCGAATCTAGAATGACCCAACCCAATGAAACTTGAGGCATAACTACCCCAAGTCCTCCTTCAAAGTATAGGGGATATAAACCAGAATTGACAGAAATATATAAAAATAGTGGTCCTATCCTAATGTACCATTACACACACACACACACACTTAATCATATAAATATAATAGTGAATAGGAATAATAATAAAAAGATGCAATATCTAGTATTAAATAATGTATGTGAAAATTATCTAGGTTTTATAAGAATATGTGTGATAGATTAGACATAAAAGTTAAGGTAAAAAATACACGATCAACTAGAAGGATTTCCCAAAATAACAAAATAGGAAATTATATGTGTCAAGAGATCCTAGATCCCGATATCCATCCTCTGATAATATACATTGTCCAATACACCATATATCCCTAAGATCCTCTATAGTCACCACATAAATATCTATTTTTATCATAATACACGACCAGTGTAGGAAAATACCTAGTTTGGATACATGTATACATACCCAGTAGGATTCCAAAAAAGATCAAGGGGGAGTAGTAAAATACATGATATGAATAGATAATAGTTATCTCAAACCAAATAAATAGAGTAAAAATAATCTGACAACAAGTATACAAATATATATATATATATATATGATCAAACCATAGAAACCAAAATAGGAGATAATAGGATATCCATATTAGAGAACAAACTTGGAAAGAGTGCCAAAAGTTCCAAGAGTCCATAAATAATATCCAATATCTCACATATCTTCCTAACTAAAATACCCAAGTCAAACTACACCTCACTAATATGCTGTACAGTAGATGATAAAAATTTCAATGGAGATGATCAATACCTAGGTACAACTACATGGTTATACTATCGATAGAGGACCTTTACCCTTCCTAGTAGGGGGTTCCACTATAGTGTCTAAAGACTTATTCCATAATTAAGTTGGACGGTTCCACCAAAGAAATCGATAGTGGACCCATGGATAGCCTAGTTTCAAGGTGCCACTCCAATGCTTGGTAGAGCACCCATTCCTAGACTAGATTCAGTGTTCCAATATAATTTTCAAGGACCCATACCATGATACCATAGGAGGGTTCCACTTAGATAATAGATATAGGACCCATGACTTGTCTAGCTTGTAGGGGGAACTCTCATATTAGAGGAAAAATACACTAACTCTACTAGTGGGTTCCACTTGTGGATAGTAGAGGGTCCATGAACTATACCTGTAAGGGAGTTCCACACTACAGATAAGTAGTGGAACCATTACCAAATCAGCTGGAGGGTTCCACTCTAAGGCCCATGGTGGTCATTCCTTCTCAATGTTGTCAACGAGCATCTCTTAAAGAATAACCCAACTCAAAACATTAAGAATCATATATCAAAATCATTTACAGATGCAACCATTTCATTCTATATGGAGAATATCATGTCAGGGTACTCACATGCCAAAATCAGAGTCCAAACTGAGTAGATAAAGGAGATTGTTGTTTCCATAGAAGGAAATAAATGGTATAAGGCATGTATTTGGGCCCAAATGATATGTGGTATTACCACATCTACTAGTCATTTACCTATTGGTAGATGAATCACTTCCCTGTATGTTTCTCATATCTTATAGAGGGTCTATATGATGTGTCTAATCCACTCGCGGTCTTTCCCGTGCTCCCTTCCCTGGTTCATGTATGCAATCCATGTTTGTGTACTTCATAAAACTGTGTGTTCTAGGCCATTCCAAATTCATTTTACTCCTAGGGTATTTTCTGAGTCTCTAGCATATGGTCACATTGTATTTGGGGGGCCCACACAGTGTGTTATACATACAATTCTATGAAACCCGATCCTATGTAGCCAAGTCCCTCTATGTTGTGTGTTCATTGGACTACACAACGTGTATTAGTGTTTTTTATAGAACGGTATGCATGTTATCATGAATCCTAGATCTAAATAATCTATCATGGATCTCAAATCCAAACACCTGAAAGTAGGGGATATCACTGTCCTTCATTATCCAACCATCCAGGGGGTGGAAATAAAATCAGCATTGGATTGACACTTCCTTTACACACAACTCACATAACACGTGACACACATCCTAAATTTTAGATTATGATCATAAAATAAATCACTGGAATCCTGAAAACATTGAAAATCCACCCAAAATTCTGTGTTTCATTCATCAGATGTGAATCTTTCGTGAATTCGGGGGTCCGATTGGGCTCAGTATCACCGAGATGTGTTGAATGGTGACCCCATGGTCTAACGATGAATAGTATGAAGTACAGATGGAGAAATACATAATAACCAGAGGTGAAATGATCCTTTTAAATGTGTTTTTTCAATTAAATCCAATTGGAATAGTCATGGGTGATAAATAACTTAATAATCAAATTAATTCCTTACATGGGCGCATGAAAATGCTATAATTTGGGATGATAAAATGATCAATATGACTCTTATCAATAAATTTATGAAATATAATAATTAAACCTAAAATTAGGAATCCTAAATGGTGATTTGACCATTAATTTTCCTAGAATGTGCTATCCAATGATTGATAGGAGTCATTGTGTTCGTTGTGCTTTATTTTTCTTCGATTTGGAGTCACATTATCGTCAGATCTTGATTCACCCAAGGAAGAAGGAAGAAGGTTCTCTCACTTCTCCCATGTGAGAGTTTCTAAACCTGGATAATTTATTATAATGTTATATTTATAGAAAATTCATTTATTTAATATTAATAAATAAATAATTTTAATTAATTAATTAATGATCATATTTCCTCTCTAACAACTGCTTCATTTGAATTTCCCACGCTGAACTATTTTAGATATATAATAGGGTAAATATCACATTTTAGGCTTAATCATTGTATAAGATTTATGATCCAAGATTTATTTTATGATCTATCCCATTTTCATAAAAACAGAGAACACATAATTAATAATATATTTAATATTTTGATAAAATTAACATTTACCACACAAGGGCTCAGAATCATATATATTCTCGGCACCTGGATTCTAAAATATATTTCTAAATTTTGAAAATTCTTACAATGAATAAACATGGTCTCTATATAGGTTTTATTGATACATGTAAAGTGGTATCCTTGTGTCGGAAGTGATTACACATAATACATCAAGTGTAAAATTTATGTATTTTCATATGGTCACTCGGGTAATCTAATGTGTTTGCATGCAATGAGACCCTATGATGAGTCAAATATTATAAACATATATATATATACATAATAAAAATTTTATTTATCAAAAATTGAGTACCAAGTGCATTGAATTTTGTAACAGGACACATGATTAGATGAGAGGAGACCACAATACACACTATGTGGTATTCAAATTTTATGTCGTGGGTTGTCTGCCAACATGAAAATGTAAACATCATTCTTTCTTCATGTGTTCCCATGTACTACTATTCTTATGATAAAAATAAAATTATTTTCCAAAAATTTTGAGAAATGTATAGAAATGAAAAAATTAGGGTTCCAAGAGAACATCTAGGATTATGGAACCCATAGAGTAGACTGGATGCATAAAAAACCATGTAGAGAGGAATTGGATGGTTGTATTATGTGTATTCCATTAGAAAACGTGAGGAAAGAGGAACAAGAATGTGAAATATATCCTAGGTATGAGTCCTTTTAGATATGAGGAATACTGCACTATGTGTATATCCGTGGCTACACAACACAAACTTCTTTATTTATTTTTTTAATAATAATCATTATTTATTAAATATAATAATAATAATAATATTTTTTTGTTCTTATTATTATTTATATTAAAATAAATTATGTTTAAATGAATATTTATTGTTATTACATTTAAAACCAAAATAAAAGTAAGAAAATATTGTCTTAGTGATTGATGTGAGGTTTTAACTGGTGGCCTTTTAAATCCTATTGATTTCCCCCATCCTTTGAAGAAAGGTATGTATTCCATAAATTTTATTATTATTTTTTGTAATATAATAATTAGATAAATAAAAACATGATAAAAGATACTACACCTGAATTTTTGTTCTGTATTAGATAAAAAGGATGGGATAAAATTAGTTTGGCAGACTCCAACTCCGGTCTATTATTCCAAAGTAGAGGTCTCATCCAATAAATCCTACCATATGACATTATTTATTTATTTTTTTAATTTAAATATTTTTTTATAAAACCTAATGAAGAGAAATTATAACCCTTGAAATATAAGATGTCCTAGAGGTATTTGAAACAACAATGGCATATATACCATCAAGAGAGAGTTCTATAAGTACATGCTTCATTGATATTTTTTAATTAACTATTTTGACATATATTATATATATTTTATAATATACATACAAATATAGAAATACACATCTATATAAATTAAAAATAATAGATACTCATAAAAATTCTCATATATACAATGTTATTAAATGACCTAGAAAGAGAGAAAGAAAATATAGTGCACATAATATATAAGTTGGATGTATATGTTGTGAAATTATCGATAATACAAATAGAGATAGAGAAATGGGGAAATTGTGTTTCCTCCTAGGAATTATCTTTTTATGGTTTTTATTGACCTAATACTGAACACTAACAAATACATTAAAAGTAGATGTGGCTACAACTCGATGACCCATCACATGTTTCTAACACCTTCATATTCTTTCAAATTAGCATGTTTTTCAGGATGGTAAGGAGGTGGCTTACATTAAATTTTTTTTATGATACAAGGCACCATAGGTTGTCTTTTATACCTATAAGCCTCTCAATGTCCACCACCTCCTTGGATTCTTACTCTTCAATATTGAATAATTGAAAATGATAATATAAATCCTCTTGAACTTGTAAAGTATCAATCAAGATATCAAAATTGAATCAATATTGAATTTTTGAATTATTATGCCACGAGGTATTATAATTTTAAACATTTCAGAAGGAAAAGTAAATTTTAGAGAAATTTAATTAAAGTTAGTTATGGTTCACATCACAACACAATTACATGGCTGAATTTAAAAATAAATGCTTAATTTAAAAAATTTCTATATTTTTTACTTTAATTATGAACTCTATTACTATTCAAACCATATACCTAATTAATTCCAATAATTTTTATTTTTCAAATGATAACTTTGTGAATTTTTACATCATTGACATTAAATTTTCATCTAAATTTTTATTATAATTAATAGAACATGGTAGATACAAATGTGGGTTATATAATACACATTGTAATTCTCCATATTGAAACTCCCCATATAGATATGCATGGTAATTCATTATATATGAGTATGAGATCTCTATATTATATAAAATAAAATACTCCCTATGCGAGTTATAACATTATTCAGTGGAATAATTATTCTTTAGAATATGAAATTAAGGTACTTAAGAAAAAGATAAAATAAAATAAAAAGAAGAAAAAAAATGAAAAATCAATAACCTCAATTAATTAGAGTCAACTGAATATGAACTTTGATACTACCAAGTATATGATGGTAAAATTTCATTATGTTCTTATTTCATGGCAATCCATTTTTATTTACGTTAATTACTTATTTAACTGAAGTGTAAAATAATATACCATAAGGAAGAAATTTCTAATTCAGGAGTCATTGTGTTTCATCCAATTATTTATGTGAAGATACTGGTGAGGAAAAATTAAATGAGAAATCAAAATTGAAAGTAATGCAAATTATAAGAACAACAAAAAAATAAAAGAAGCAAATAAATAACAATGAGTGAGACTATGACCATTGGGTAAGCGGGTTTATATTATTTTTATGTTTTTTTATAAAAACAAGATTTTAAGTAATTAATCACTTTAATTAGGGATAAATTTTTAGAAATATAGTATTTTTAACTAGACCATGAAAAATAACGAATCCCAATGTTAAATGGATATCATAAATAATTTAATTAGTTAAAATATAATTTTCTAATTAAACCTAACATAAATTCCAATCCTAACAAGTTCCTTACATTAATCAATTTATTTTAGTTTTTATTTATTATTTTTATATTTTCTTCATTTTTTAAATTTTTTGTTTACTTTTAATTAACTCTCAATAATAAATTTCCCTCAACATACTGTAGAAGTGGAGTATCAACGTTGAACACATACTGATATTGAATTTTAGTTTTGAATCAGGGTGTCATATCTATATATGTACGTGAACAAATTGGCGATGGAAAGAAGTGATAAAATTAAATGTAATGTATATAAGAATAATAATAAATAAAATTAAAAATAAAATATTTAAATGATTTAATTGGGTCGAGATTTTAATTTTTGTTAGGGTTTATCATAAAATTATCTTTTAGTGCAATTATTTGTTTATGATATTCATTTAACACATTAATTCCATATTGTTATTTTTTTGTTTGATAAAAAATAATTGTTCCCTTCGAAACAATTTCCTTTGGTATAGTGAGTACTTTATTAAAATCATTTTCTTACCAAAATCCACCAAAATTGTATAAATGGACTCAACTAAAAGCCTAAAATTCACTCATTTCAATTCCATTAATTTTACCCAATGGATTCATTATTTTTTCTACAAGACTCAATAGGGTAATTAGGAATCAATTAAGAAAAATATGAATAATGAAGAACAAAAAACACACTAGAATTATTAATATGACATACTAATATCATTTTTAAGAACCCTACATGAATATAATACCCTATCATGAAAATGGGAACAATGTAAGAAAAGACTAAAAAATAAAACCCTTTTATGGAAAGAAGAGGGTAATGATGAATTATAAAAGAAATGATTGAATAGAAAATAAATCAAATTTAAAAAAGTTTTTATTTGATGGATATGAGTCCACTGATAAATACCCCCCCATTTAAATATTCTCAATACAAAATGTGATATTATCAATTTATAGAAAAATAATTACAAAAACTTACTAAAGTACATTTCATATACTCTGGTCAGTAACTATTGCATGATTTTCTCCACTGATTAGTGATATTTGATGCCACTCATTAAATTCATGCATGTTTTTTAGTGGTAGGTGGGGTTAGATGGAATGTGGAGATGAAATAAATGCTGTATAGTGGGAAACAATCCACCAACCACTTCAATAATGGGCATACATAATGTGAAAAATAATTTACATGACAAGTTTATCTCTAGTGGGAACAAGAGAGTCTAATCTGATCCACTGGATCTCATATCATCCAAAACATCACTACTGGAAATCGCATTTTAACCAACGCTTATATCCCAACGGTTTCATAAACCATTGAGAATGGTTATGTATACCAATGGTTTTAAGAGAATCGTTGGTATAAAGGCTTTTATGAAGAAATTAACCAACGGTTTGTAAAACCGTTGTTATAGGCCTCAATTAATACACTTTTACCAATGGTTATACACAAACTGTTGGTATATGTTGGAATCAGTGACACCTTTTACCAACGGTTTAATGAAACTGTTGTTATAGGAATACATTCCCAACGGTTTTTTAAAACCGTTGAGAATGTTTTCCCCTAAATCTAGTTCGGGTGTCCAGTAGCCCCTCCGCTCGATTGTAGTCCCCCTCCGCTCGACTGGAGCCCCAAATTGAAGGTCTCCCGACGCTGTATCATTACCCAGTCTCTAAAACTCTATTCATCCTCTTCAATCAAACCATTTTTCTGTTCTACACTTCAAATATGTATGTTCTACCTCAGTTATAATGTTCTTCATCTATTTTTTTATTTTCTATCTGGATTTGACCTAAACGTCTAGGATCTCTCTATACAAAGACTCAAAAACTCGTTCCACTCATAGATCCATCTTAAATCAAACAATTTTTTAGTTCTACACTCTAAATATGTATGTACTATCTTAGTTTTAATTTTTTGCATCTATTATTTTTGTTTTCTATTTTAATTTGGTATAAACTAGGTTTGTGTTGTTTATGGCATGTGAAGGTTAGTGATATTGAGGATGAATTGGATGTTGGTTGGGTGATGTATTGGAATTTTGATGTTTTCTAGATTAAGTTTAGTTAATTTTCAATGAATTATTTGGTTATTTCCTCCCTTTAACAGAGCCCCCACTCCTCATGGACCCTGGACACCCCCCCTCTTGGACCCTGGACAGTCCCCCCATCCTGGAACATAGACAGCCTGGCCCCCCTCTTTCGTGAAACATGGACATCCCCCCTCATGGACCCTGGAAAACCCCCCTCCACCCTCCTCCCAGGACCTTGTATAGTCCCCCTCCTTCCTGGACCCTAGGAAGCCCCCCACACTCCACCCTAGACCCTGGATAGTCCCCCTCCTCGATGGACCCTGGACAGCCCCCCTCCTTCCTAGACCATGGGCAGCCCCTTCTCCCCTTCCCCTTGACCCTGGACATCCCCCACCCCCCTTCCTGGATCATGGATAGACCCCACCCCTCCTCCTAGACCTTGGACATCCCCCTCATCCACCTCCTCAACCACCAAATACCCCCTCACTTCAAAACTTTGACCACCAAACTTGTACATGCTGGATTTTCTCTAAAAAGATAAATTTGATCCTCAAACCACCTCAATAATATCCTAAACAATGCATATAATGTGGTTTTCACCACATAACATCCAATTGTATTACAAGTCACTAGTCTATCCTCCCATGGCTAGATTTTACAAAAAGCGTTCATCCTTAAGGATCCAAATAAAAATAAATTGATATAAGACATTTGATAATGGATTAAAACATCAAATTGGGATCCAATGAGGAATATTTGGGATATTATGCATCATGTCGATGAGTAAATACATTTTTATATATCAAATATGTTATTTTTCACAATTTTCACACAATAATTGTTTATAAAAAATGGGACAAACATTTATAAAGGTTCTAATATATAAAAATGAATCTATTTGTGGATGCAGCTAAACCAACACTGTCTAGCTTGTCTGCCTCTTCCATGATCATCGATGTCTACGTCTCATCTCCATCTGACCTCGCACGATGGGTGACTCAGTGTCTGGAAGATGACGAGCGCCATATCCTCTTACTTCTACACCCAATTCACGCCTGCTATGCTCCTGAAGTGATCAATCCCACTAAGCGTCCACGTGATCTTGATGACATGACCACCAATTCTTATAAGAGGCAGAGGGGTTCTGAGCTGATGGGCCAAGATGATTGACCGGTGTCTATCCATCTGGATGAAGAAGTAAAACTTAGCGCTTCTTAGGAGGCAACCCATGTTCTAGAGTTTCATCATTTTTCTTTTTTTACTTGGTTTTGGAAATAAACATGTCATGTATGCAACAATGTTTTAGTTTCTTCTGATCTGTATGTGAACTTGTCATTACTCTGAATGAATTATTATATTTTGTCTGATCCTTAGTGTTATTTTTTATCACATGATGCGTCTATGTGATGTCTATGTGTAGATTTTACAGGTACATAAGTATGTGCACTTTTCATTATTCCATTCTTTCAGTGCTTTGGCCGATGGTACGAGGGATGTTCATACCAGAGGTAGATGAGCATCTCTACGTACCCGACTATACCCTTCCCCTCTGACCAAACACATTCTTATTCTATTGAAAAAAAATGGAAATGATCCATGGGTCAAATGTGATGTGTATATGTCAACCCCGCCTCAATAAAAGGCACGGTGTGGCCAGGATCACTCAAACTGCCTCTCTTTTGTTCAAAACTGACTTATTTTTAAGTGAAATCAACAACTGACATATGGGAAACCAACCAAATGCCTTCAAATTGTGTTTAAACTTTATTAAAACGATCCATGGGTCATATGTGACATGTAAAAGAAACTCCGCCTCAATCTGATGCGCGGTGTGGCCGGTATCACTCCAAGTGTATGTATTTTGTTTAAAATGGACAATATTTTATGTACATACACCAATCCAATCAAATAGATTTTTATTGTATTTATACTGTTTCATAATGTTCCATGACTCATATGTGTAATGTACGAGTCAACCCCAGCTCAATTCGGGGCTCGGTGTGGCTGATACCACTCAAAGTGCCTCTGTTTTGTTAGAAATGGACTTATTTTTAAGTGAAATCAACAACTGACATACGGAAAACCGACCAAACGCATTTGTATTCTGTTGAAACTTAAGGAAAACGATCCATGGGTCAAATGTGACATTTATAAGTCAACTACGCCTTAATACGAGGCTCGGTGTGGCCGAGACCACTCAAAATGCCTCTGTTTTGTTAAAAATAGACTTGATTTTAAGTGAAATAAACAACTGACATATGGTAAACTGACCAAACACATTCGTATTATATTTATACTATAGGAAAACGATCCATGTTTCATATGAAACGTGTACGAGTCAACCCCGCCTCAATCCAAGGCGCGGTGTGGACGGTACCATTCAAAATGTCTCTTTTTTGTTCAAAATGACTTTAATTTTAATTGAAAAAAACAACTGGCATACGGAAAACCGACCAAATGCGTTAAAAATCTATTGAAACTTTATTAAAATGATCCATGGGTCATATGTGACATGTATGAGTCAACCCCTCCTCCATCCAAGGCACGGTGTGGCTGGAACCACCCAAATCGTCCCTCTTTTGTTTAAAATGTACAATATTTTACGTACATACGCGAAACCGATCAAACGGATTCTGATTGTGTTGATACTTTTTCACAACTATCCATGACTCATATTTGATGTGTATGAGTCAACCCCGCCTCAATTAGAGGCCTGGTGTGGCCGACACTACTCAAAGTGCCTCTGTTTTGTTAAAAATGGACGTAATGTTAATTGAAATTTACAACTGACATATGACAAACCGACCAAACGCATTCGGATTATATTGAAACATAAGAAAAAACGATCCATGAGTCAAATTTGATGTGTACAAGTAAACCCCGCCTCAATCCGAGGAGCGGTGAGGTCGACACTACCCAAACTGTCTCTCTTATGTTAAAATTGGACAATATTTTATGTACATACGCCAAACCCATTAAACGGATTCTGATTGTGTTGAAACATTAGGAAAACGATCCACTACTCATATGTGACGTGTAAGTGTCAACCCTGCCTCAATACGAGGTCCGGTGTGGCCGGAACCACACAAAGTGTCTCTCTTTTGTTTAAAAGGGACTTAATTTTAACAGAAAATAACAGCTGACATACGCCAAACCAACCAAACACCTACGGATTCTGTTGAAACTTTAGGAAAATGATCCATGGGTCATATGTGACATGTACGAGTCAACCCTGCCTCAATCCGAGCCGCGGTGTGGCCGGGACCACTCAAATTGTCTCTCTTTTGTTCAAAATGGACTAAATTGTAAGTGAAATCAACAACTGACATAAGAGAAACCTACCAAACGCCTTCGGATTCTATTGAAATTTTAGGACAACGATTCATTGGTCATATGTGATGTGTATGAGTCAACGCCGCCTTAATCCGAGGCACCGTGTGGATGGGACAACCCAAAATGCCTCTCTTTTTTTCAAAACGGACAATATTTTACGTACATATGCCAAACCGATCAAACGGATTCTGATTGTGTTGAAACGTTAGGAAAATGATCCATTTCTCATATGTTACATGTACGAGTCAACCCCGCCTCAATCTGAGGCCCGATGTGGCTGACACCACTCAAAGTGGCTCTCTTTTGTTTAAAATGGACTTAATTTTATGTGAAAACAAATGACACACATCAAACCAACCAAACACCTTCATATTATATTAAAACTTTAGGAAAACAATCCATGGGTCAGATGTGATGTCTACGAGTAAACCTTGCCTCAATCCGAGCCGCGGTGTGGTCGGGACCACTGAAACTGTCTCTCTTTTGTTTAAAATGGACATAATTTTAAGTGAAAAAAACAAATGACATACGCCAAACCAATCAAACGACTTCTTATTCTGTTGAAACATTAGTAAAACGATCCATGGGTCATATTTGATGTGTATAAGTCAACCTCGCCTCAATCTGAGACACGGTGTCGCCGGGACCACTCAAACTGTCTCTCTTTTGTTCAAAATGGACCAAATTGTAAGTGATATCAACAAATGACATACAAGAAACCTACCAAACGCCTTTGTATTCTGTTGAAACTTTAGGACAATGATCCATGGTTCATATGTGATGTGTAAAAGTCAACCCCACCTCAATCCAAGTCGCAGTGTGGCCAGGACCACCCAAACTGCCTCTCTTTTGTTCAAAATGGACAATATTTTATGTACATACTACAAACCGATCAAACAGATTCTTGTTATGTTGAAACATTATTAAAATGATCCATGGATCATGTGTGATGTGTACGAGTTAACCCCTCTTCAATCCGAGGCCCGGTGTGGCCGACACAACTTAAAGTGCCTCTCTTTTGATTAAAATGAACTTAATTTTTAGTGAAAACAACAACTGACATAATCCAAACCGACCAAAAACCTTCAGATTCTATTGATACTTTATGAAAACGATCCATGCGTCATATGTGACATGTATGAGTCAACGGCACCTCAATCTGAGCCGCGGTGTGACCGGGACCACTCAAACTGTCTCTCTTTTGTTTAAAATGGACTAAATTGTAGGTGAAATCAATAACTGACATACGGGAAACCGACCAAAGGCCTTCAGATTCTGTTGACACTTTAGGAAAACGATCCATGGGTCATATGATACGTGTAGAAGTCAAACCCCGCCTCAATATAAGGCACCATGGGGCCAGGACCACCCAAACAGCCTCTCTTTTGTTCCAAATGGACAATATTTTATGTACATATGCCAAACCGATCAAACGGATTTTAATTGTGTTGAAACCTTAGGACAATGATCCAAGGATCATATGTGACGTTTACGAGTCAACCCCGCCTCAATCCGAGGCCCGGTGTGGCCGACACCACCCAAAGTGCCACTTTTAATTAAAAACGTACATAATTTTAAGTGAAAACAACAACTATCATACGAAAAACTAACCAAACGCCTATGGATTCTGTTTAAAAATTAGGACAATGATTCATGGTTCATATGTGATGTGTACGAGTCAACCCCCACCTCAATCCGAGCCATGGTGTGGCTGGAACCACTACAACTGTCTCCCTTTTGATGAAAATGGACTAAATTGTAAGTTAAATCAACAACTGTCATACGTGAAACTGACCAAATACATTCCGATTCTATTGAAACTTTAAGAAAATGATCCATGGGTCATATGAGATGTGTAAAAGTCAATATCACCTCAATATGAGGTGCATTGTGGCCGAAACCACCCAAACTCTCTCTCTTATGATAAAAATGGACAATATTTTATGTACATATGCCAAACTGATCAAATGAATTCTTATTGTGTTGAAACATTAGGAAAACGATCCATGGCTAATATGTGACATGTACGAGTCAACCCTGCCTCAATACGAGGCCCAGTGTGGCCATCACCACTCAAAGTGTCTCTCTTTTGTTTAAAATGGACATAGTTTTAAGTGAAAACAACAACTGACATACGCCAAACCAACCAAACGCCTTCAGATTCAATTGAAACTTTAGTAAAACGATCCATGGGTCATATTTGACGTATAAGAGTCAACTCGGCTCAATCTGAGCCATGGTGTGGCCGGGACCACTCAAAATGTCTCTATTTTGTTCAAAATGGACTAAATTGTAAGTGATATCATCAACTAACATACGGGAAATGGACCAAACGCCTTCGGATTCTATTGAAACGTTAGGAAAACGATCCATGGGTCATCTGTGACATGTACGAGTCAACCCCACCTCAATTATAGTCACCGTGGGGCTGAGACCACCCAAACTAATTCTCTTTTGTTCAATATGGACAATATTTTATGTACATACACCAAACCGATCAAACAGATTCTGATTGTGTTGAAACTTTAGGAAAAGGATTCATGGATCATATGTGACGTGTACCAGTCAACCCCACCTCAATCCGAGGCCCGATGTGGAACTTATGGAGTCACAAGTGATGAGACTCCTAAGAAAATACATTTTCACCATATATAAGAATAGTGGTTGTCATATGAAGATTGAAATGGGTGTAAATAATTTTTCAGTTATTGAAACTCTTATTCAACTATAACGGATGATTGTTTTCATATGAAGATTCAAATGGGGAATTATTCACAATGTCTCTAATCAAAGAGGTGGTGTTTTTTTTGTTGTTTTAAGTTTGTCACTGTTTTAAGTGTTGTTTTTTATGCAGGTGTATGCACTCAGGGGGCTACTGGAGGGGCTGCTGTTCAACAATTCTAGAAATACACAATACCCATGGTTTACAACCGTTGGTATACTTTGAAAAATAATTATACCAATGGTTCAATAAAACGTTTATAAAACAACTATCCCAACGGTTACAAACCATTGGTATAATTTTTTTTATTGAACATATGCCAACAGTTTCATTGAAACCGTCGGGAAAAAAACTATACCAACGGATGTAAACCATTAGTATAATATCAAAATCAAAGAATTCCCAACGGTTCTAAACCATTGGGTAAACCTATACCAACGGTTCAACAAGAACTGTTGGGAAATCAATACATAGAGTGGGCTATACCAACGGTTTTGTTCAAACCGTTGGTATAGATCATTCCCCACGCCTTACTTCCCTACAGTTTGGACAACCGTTGGTATAGAATATACCAACGGTTTTCCAGCCTATACCAACATTTTAAAACCGTTGGTATATCCTGCATTTCTAGTAGTTAATGCATGAAAGTTTTGCATCACATGCAAATAATATAATTTTCTATTTTTTGTATCATTACTTAACCTTAAAAAAACCAGAAATTTAATTTTATAGATATAATTCATCGCCATACATCAAAAATATCTTTTATGATTATAGTTTTAGATAATTGTGTCAAAATTATTATAAAACGAAATAATACATCCTGAAGTGGATGTTCCCAAAAAATATATTTTTTCCCAAAAAATTATAAAATAATATTTTAATGTTTTTCTTTTCATGAAATAAAATAATAATTTTTTCATCAGTTCAATATTAAACTATTCATCCTTCAAATCTAGTGAAAAAAATTTAAAACTTGTTATTGGAAAAAATTTATTTATATGGGATTTATAAAAATAAAAAAAAATTATTCCATGAATACCTATAAAAATTCTACTTATTTGAAATAAAAATTGTGCTAAATATATATATTTTCATAATGAAAAAATATACTTATTTGTCCAAATGTTTTTGTAAAATATTTCCTAATAAATTGTTATTGAAATATAAAAAACATAAAGGTTTCTTTATAATCATGGAAAACTAATTAATTTTTTTTCAAAATGATTTAAATTTCACCATTAAGAAGTAATATAAACATCCCTTTAAAATTAATGTTATTACCTTACCTTATGAGATCATAAGATTTTCTTACAATACTATAACAAAAATAGATAAATCACGTATCTAAATAAATATTATATTTATATCACTATTCTAAACTGAATAACATACCTAGTAAATTACAATAATCACTTGTGAGAAACCATACCTGTTAACTCCATCCCTTTTTATAAGGCATTAAAGAGTTATATTTGGATAACTTGTCTTTGGATTATAATGGAAAAACCAATCCATGGATTATAATTATACCACCGTATATGGTCAATAATTTAACCAACCTTCATTATAAATAATTTCAAAGTACCATAAGATAATCTTAACATATGAATAATCATCAGAAACATATTCTTTCCAGCCATAAAAAACATATTCAGATATTGAAACCCTTTTGAAGACACAATAGGAAAAGGGAAATGGGGTTTTACATTCAATAAATCCGAGATATTTTTTAAATAAATCTAAAAAAAATAATTTTTTTCAATGGTGGGAAAACCCATTGAATCCATATACGTAAAAAAAATAGTCAATTGGTCTTTTTGTCAAAACTTTATATATAAAATTAATAAAAAAATTTTTTTTAAAAAAAACTAAAAGGAATTTAAAGGTTATATAAACATTCCATATAATTACTTTATTTTCATATTAATATATATATAAAATAATTTTAAGAATATGTAAATTAAAGAAATAAATTTATAAAATAAATCATTATAAACATTTAAAGTGTGATTTATAAAGTAATGTCTCCCTCTCCTCAACTCAAACTCATCACATGCATTATTTATTTTACTAAATAATAATTTTATTATAACTATTTACATTATAGAGATAATTTTGAATGTATTTTAGTTTTTTAGTTTTGTTACCACGTATTATTCAATTATTTAATCAATTAATTCCATGCCAAATGTTATGATGATATTCATAACATATGTCCAATTTACATTGGTAGGTTGACTATATGCAATGTGGAAATTTTAACATCATATAATAAATAATAATAATGACATAATTTTAATTTTAATATATCTATTATTGGATTAGAACCAACCATTAATGATATAGATGAAGAAAAAATGCATTATAATCATTGAGACGGTAAGTCATACAAACACTTGAGTAACATTTGATTTTTAACGATAAATATAAAAATAAGGTAATTATTAATTAGTATGTTAAAAATGAATATTATTTAATAAATAAAATATTACACCTTAATATTTAGTTATATATATCATGCATAGTATGTGGTGATGAAAAACAAATCCCATTGCTTCATTGAGGTTGTTGTCAACATATACAGACAAAGAACATTATAATTTTCAATTGTAGGGAATGTAAGAATTTTGATGATATATTATATTTTCAGAATGGTAAATATTTAATTAATATTATATATATAAATTAAATGTGTTAATATAACTATCTACGAGAGGCGGTTTGTGAAAACTCATTACATTATTTCATGAAGTGGTATCCATCATACACATGAATAATGGTTTTCTATACCATTTGATTGATGTGAATCTAGATATAGGTTATGAAATTAATATAACAAGATATTATTAAATGGAAGATACTAATTTAATTATTTAAAAATTGTTGAATAATATTTTAAGAAGGTATATGAATAATTAAAATGAAAACACTTAGTCAAGAACAATTCTTCTTCTTCACAAAAAATTCATAGGTTTACAACTAAATACTACATTGGTTTGTATTTATGTTCTAAAATGGGAATCATGGATATGATGAGGGATGTAAAAAAAATTAGGGATGTTATTATATGATCTATCATGTAAAAAATGTTTTAGGAAGAGAGGAGAGGAGGTTCCCATTTATAACTGTGGGGAAGGGCACTCTTGAAAGTTATGAAAGTATTAAATTATTAAAAATTATTCTTCCTGAAAAATGATATGTATTGATATATATATAATATGAGATTAATATGGGACTAAATCCCCTCAGAAAATAATATTTTGACAAGTATAGTTAATTTTTCAACTTTATATTATTTATTTTAATTATATGTAAACACTTTTGACAATTACCATGATATCAAATATTTTTCTTTTTTGGGGTTATAAAAGAATCTATAAAAGGAAAATAGGCTCAAAAATAAAAATTTATTGATATACCAATCCATATATAATTAAATATTTTAAATATAGGATTTTTGGGATTTTTAAATCATTTAATAAAATATTATATATTGTTAAATATTATTTATTATAAAATATCAATAATTGTATTTTGCAGCTATTTATTTAATTTGAATTGGAAAACAGCATGAAAAAAATAAAAAAATTAAAACCACTTAAAACCTCCCAGATATGTTATATTTTACTAAAACATTCATCCAACTCAAAAATTAATTAATATTATATAACATTTAATATTTTTATAATTATTTAATTTTTTTATATAAATTGAATAAATGTTTTATTGGAATTATTTAAGAATTTAGGGTAATTATATTATAATTAAAATTGTTAATAAATTACCATGATATAAAAAAATATAGATTTTTAAACAACCATTTATACTCAAACATGTGTTGTTTTTTATATATATCAAAAAATGTTATAGATATTTAAATTAAGTGAGTGACATTTTTGACTTATAAATAAATAAAATAATACAAATGTTTCAATAAAATTAATGTGGCTACAAAGTGAACATTTTTTAACCACTCATATAAAATATCTAAAATTGTATAAAATAAATAACTGACTTTTTTTAACGATTATTTTTTGCCTTATCACATTACTTTTACCCTAATTACCAGATTTACCTTTCCTGAGGTGACACATATTTACTATTGTTATTGTTCATAAAGACTAATAGTAAATGGGAACTATATTAAAAATTGGGAACAATTAATTAAAAAAATAATCCATTTTTTATATACCAATTTTTATATGTGTTTTAAAGTTATTTTATATTAAATAAATGCAACAAAAAAAACATTTTCTGTGAGAAATATTTTCAAATTCTAAAAATGACCATATATCAAAATAATTTAAAATATAGATTAGTATGTACTTATTTTGATTATATAAAATTATAAAAAAATTATATTTATTTGATACCAATTTTAGATCACAATGGTACTATTAAATTGTTTTATTTAATGAAAATAAATGATTGTTTTACAACAATTGGTATTTTCCAATATTCAGTGAAAGATAAATATTTTAAAAAAAATGCCAAATTATAAGCCTATTATAATTTGGATATGATAAATTTAAAAAGGATTTTTATTTTTCTAAAATTTAAAATATTCAAAATCTAAATAAATATTTTTAATAAAACTATACAATGCATGAAAACCTAGTTTGGTTAGAAATAAAGCCTTTTTATTTTCCACTCAAAAATTACATACTATTCTTATAATGAATATAACTATATAAAATATAATTTTTAAATTTTAATAATACTTGAAAATGATTTATCTTATAATTAAAAAGGTTGTTTCATTCTTCCCACATATGGAATTTATGTCATTGCAATTTTATTTATTTCTAAAACAAATGGGGATATCTTTCACTCATTACATTTTCAGATTCCCATGATTCATAATCAATTAAATAGTTTTCCAAAAAACCATACCATTTAAATCTCATTATTCAACAATACCTTTTCTCCATGGTAACGAATAAGAATAGGTTATTTCCAATAAGAAGGGTTTTATTTCACGTAAAAACAGTAGGGCTCAAAACATGAGATAAATCAAGTAAATATATTCTAAACAATGAAATATAAAATACATAATGTTCTGAAGATTGATTCTGAAGAAAGGAATCTCCATAAGAAACTAATATTTCTTTCTGTTGAATTTATACGATTTATTGGTCCATGGACATAACTTCCCATTTTTCCCACAATACATATCAATTTTCTTTGAAGAAACTTTAAAAAATAAAAGATCACCTTCCTTGAAAGGGAGATATTTCCTCTAGTTTTTTGAAAAAATTTCTATGTACATTCATCTATCCATATATGTTGATGAATCTTCATCTACTTATCATCAATTTATTTTTCTATTTTTGGCCCCAATAAACTCAATCCATCTAGTTCATCCCAACATACTCTATTCCAACATAACATTAAATATAAAAACATAAAATGATCTACTTATATATTTTAATGAAAACTATTATTTTAAGAAAACTCAAACAATGTAAATTCTTGATCCCAAATAACATGTTAATTCGTTGAACAAGAAAAAAATCAAGTCATAAAAGTTTTAAATAATTCTCTTTGACAAATCATTATATAAAGGATAAAAAGACGTAATTAAATTTAATTCAGTACCCAATTACATCTATAAGACTTTACAGAAATAAGAAGTAAATTTGTTATCATCTTCACATAAAATGAAGAGAAGAATTTCACATAACCTAACAATCTACTTTAGGTATAGTTGATAAAGTTTATCTATAGGTATAATATCTCAAATAGGAATGAATTTCATATATGTAGTTATCTATCAATAATAACCCAAATAACATTATTTTATAACAACCTGAATTTTTCTTTCATTACTATTACAATATTGTTTAATTAAAATACACTATAGTGTTAAAAATCCAAGATCCAAAGGATTAGTGTCTTCAGAAAATTTTTGATTATACATAACTTTTATAATAATAAAACATAAACATTTATTTAATTCTTTCTTCTCAAGATTCTTATTTTTCCGTATGATCTCTTTAGTACAAGTATTCACCAAAGGATATACCTCAAAATGAGGGTTGAGCTAAAATCCCAATAAGATAATTAATGAGAGACAAGAAACATGTGCATGAATAATCATCATCATAACAACATAATCAATATAATTATTGGATTCATTAGATAAAGGAATGGAATGTGGGAATGCATAAAAAGTAAATATCATGTCTTAGTGGTGAACTACCACACACAGTTTTGAACAAAGCTAGCATCATGTTCAAAAATATTTCACATTATCCCATGAGAAACATCACATTTTTTAATTCATTAAAGTGATATATAATTTTAGGTATTCCCATCACATCATAAAATTTAAATTCTCTATATAATTTAATGTGAATCCATCACATCATTACATTTACATTATCATGTATTCCACATAGGACATATGTTAATACACGACATATAATAACCCATGTAAATGAATGGTTTTCATTTACAAAAGAAAATATTCTTTATATATTGGGTTTCTAAAACTAATTATGGAATAACATACAAGGAATAATAATTATTAATCTTGAGTGAAGAAGAAACAATCACACATGAAGTAAAAGTTGTTAATTTGGAAAGATGAGTTCTTTTAGAAAAATATATTCATTTGTTAAAAACCATATCGAAAACATGTAATTCACAAAAATAAAAATTAAGGGAAATGAAAATTTATTAAGGAACATTAAAGGAACAACCATTCAGAAATGTAGAGAAATAGGGAATACCCAAAGAGAGAGATTTGGGTTAAAGAGTCCCCTTACCTTATGTTCGAAAGCATTCTTTTCTATAATATCAAGGATAATAAAATGAAATCCATTAATTAACCAATAAATAACCGTATATAATTTAATTGGATTCATTATAGTTCTATTATGTTCATTTAAGGGGGTTTTTATGAGTTATGGAGTTTAATTTCATTATTACAGAGTGTTCACTTTCTTGGTTTTCAAGATTTGTTCTCTTGTATATTAATATGGATGTTCATGTAATATTATAATAGTTATCCAGAATGAAAATTTATTATTTTTAATAGAATTAAGAATATTAAATCATCTTATATATCATTTTTTATATGTTATGAGTTTGAATCCTTATATAAATAATTATTCAAATTGATTTAATTTATTTACCGGATTTTAGGACCATCGTGAACTCCTATCATTTTATGTTATATAATTTTTATATATTTCTTCTAAAACAATATTTAATGTATCATATGTGCAATAAAATATTTTTAACCTTAATTTTTTTTATTTCTAGTCTTGAAGGTTGTACTAAAAAAATGAAAACGCAACATCCATGATGACAATAAATCAACACACCACAGACATTATTTTAATTTTTATAATTAAAGGAAAAGAAAAAATATTAAAAGATGAATTTTTATATTTAAATAATATAATTACTATATATAAAATATACTATAGTTTATGGTATTATGATATTAGTATTTGAGGATAGGATAATTAAATAAAATCAATTTAAAAGAAAAAAATAAATGAAAAGAAAGAAGATTTTACCGCTCAATTTTTTCCTCCTTGAAAACATCCTTAGGGAAAATGGATTTTTCTTCCGATGAGACCAAGGGCTCCTTAAAATGGGGGGATATTCATTGGAAGTTTATTCCGAAGAATTTGGATAAGGTTAAAATGTTCTATTTTGTGACGAGTAGAGTTTGTGAGGGGTGGTAGTTATAGGGGTTGAGGAATGTATTATAATTATATCATTCATTAATATATTATTTTGCCACAAGAATATCAATAGCTTGAACTGTATCAATAAATACATTAAAATAGTGATGGTTATTTCTATATTTTGGTCTTACATAATACTTACATAAATAATGAATAAAAAATTCAAGCAATTATTTTTTATCTTAAATTATCCTATTTTACTATTCATAAAAAATTTAGGAATTTTAGAAAAAAAAACAGATTTATTCACCATAACCAATCTTTAATTTTTAGAATTAAAAAGAGTGACTCCATTTTTTGAAAATATTCTTATCAATACTATAAATTTAATTTTTATTTAAAATCGCCATTTACATGGAAAATATGAATTTTAAAATTATAACTGATTTTACAACAATTTGAAATATTAATTAAGCTCTAAAAAAGTATCATATAATCATAAGAAAAAAAATTAATTTATAATATATTTTATGAATATAAATTTTCATTAAAATTATTATATCTACTATAAAAGTATTAATAAATATTTATGTTTTATAAAAATATCAACACATAATTAAAATTTTTAAAAATATTTATTTATCTATAATATGATATAATTATATTATATTGTTATTTTTAAGATTCATATATTTTATTTATTATTTTATAGGTGAGTTTACAATTCTATTGGCCAAAATAATATTTCTAATTGTCATGTTACTATTCTAAGGGTCAGGTTATTATTCCATTGGGATATGATCCTTAATTTTGAGAAATACCACTAATTTCATTCATTTGTCATGTATAAGGTTTTTATTATGTTATCAAACTAATTTTATGAGGTTTATAGAATATGAATTAATTACAAAAAGGTAATTTCTATTGATAAAATTTTGGTTTGTTAAATTCTTCCACACTTATAAAATTTAATCCTTGACATTTTGTTTTACATACGATAGTGAAAACAAGTGAGGGTAATTCTCCTTTATTTCTTCCTCTAGTTCCCATGTTTCCTATTCATACTTATGGGTCAACCATAGAACATTGACCAGGTGATTAGTCTTATTGTATAGAACATTATCTCTATGGTCCAAGATCTTCACATGATGCTCCTTGAAAGAGAGAACATTTTCCAACTAGACAACATCTAGATTGAGTATGTGTGAGGTAAATATTATGTACTTACTCAAGAGGGATACAAGGATTGCATCATGTACTTGAAACATTTGAGGTAAATGTTCAAGTCGATAGGACACAACCTGAGCATGATCAATTGTCTTGAATGGGCCAATGTATCTGAGGCCCATCTTCAATTTCATCCTAAATATCATGATCCAAATCCATTAAGATTTGTGGAGGGATACCATGTATTTAATATTAAAATCAAGATCCTTTTATCCCATTTCTGCAAAGATCTTATGTACACATTGCAAAGCACATATATAAAGCAGAATGGTTTTACCCTTTTACATTATTTTATCAATGATTTTTGGTCCTAGATGCATGCGTTCAATGACTTCATCCTAGTAGAATGGTGTTTGATATCTTTTCCCATAAATGGATTCAAATGGGGCCATTTGGATGCTTGAGTGGGAACTTTTTTTGCATGATAACTCAACTAGATGAAAATGGTGGTCCCATCTTTCTTTTAAGTCTATAGAACATTCCATCGACATATCTTATAGTGCATTAATAGATTTCTCATATTTTCCATCTGTTTGAGGATGATAAGATACACTGAAGTTCTACTGATTTTTAAAGGATGTTAGAGAATTTTATAGAACATGGAGGTTGATATAAGATCCAGATTGGATACAATCGATAATGGTAATCCATTCCTCCTTATCACATCTCTGATGTATATATATAATAGTTAATTTGGGGATAGTCTACTCGAATTGTGATAAAGTAAACTATATCTATATGATGTTCCAAAATGACCCATATATCATTACTTCCACTATATACATTTAGAAGTCTACTAACAAAGTCTATGGTCATATGTTATCATCTCCATGTTGGTATAGGTAATGGTTGATTCATAAGCTTATAATTTTTATTTTCAGCCATCACTTGTTGACACACCATGAACATTGATTTATATTCAGCAATATACTTCATCATATTGTCCTACAAATAGTGCCCACTGAGATCTTGGTACATCTTTATACTCCCTTGGTGAATATAGTAGGTTAATATAAGCGCATCATTCAGAATTTCCTTGATTATCTTTAGATTGGATGGTATACATAGTCATGACCCAAATATCAGGAACCTTCCTCATCCATTTTGAAATCTCACAGTTTCCCATTTTTATATCTTCCTCCATTTTCTATATTTCCACATCAATTCATTGAGTATCTTTTATTTTAACCATGAGGTATTGTAGAGAAATAATTTAAGAAATTATTGATGATGTTCCTTGCTTGTTGATTCCCATGTCTATCATTTATATATATAATATAATTGGATCCTTCTCAATTTTCATCATTGATAATGTTTCAGGATCATTTCTACATAGAGAAACCAAAACATTATTTTATTTACCAATATGGTAGTGGATTAATAATTCATAATCGTTTATGAGATCTAACAAAATTCATTGGGGCATATTATTCTCTTTCTATGTGAATATATACTTGAGGATCCTATGATCAGTATACATTTCCCACTTCTCCCCTAGAGATTATTCCTCCATATTTTCAATGTGAAGATAATTGTTTCCAAGTTGAAATCATGAGTGGGATGTTTACTCCGATGAATTCTTAACTTCCTTGAAGAGTATTCTATAAATTTGTCTTTTTTCATTACGAAATAGCCAAATCCATTCTTTGAAGCATCACTTTACACCACAAATATTTCCCCATTTGTTAGTAGTGTGAGTACTAGAGTAGTGGTAAGCCCATTTTTAACTCTATGAATCAATATTTACATTCAATAATTTGGACCTAATTCTATTTCATATGAGTCAAATTGGTTAGTTGGTTTAAAACCCATGATAATTTCTTCCCAAATTATTGGAAATACCCATATAGACCACAACAACTACAAATATTCATTAGATATGTTGTTTTAAGTCACTATTTGGTTTCCTTTATCTTGGAAGGGTCCATATATATACCTTTTCTAGTGATCACATTCCCCAATAATGATACTTCTGCCATCAATAACTCACATTTAATATACTTTTCATATATTATCTCCCATCACAACGTCTTCAGCAATGTATTCAAACCATCCTCGTGTTCCTCCTTAATATTGGAGTATATCAGAATACCATTGATAATGAATACAAAAAATCTATCTAGGTAATCTCTAAATATTCTATTCATTATGTCCATGGATATTTCTAGAGAATTAGTTAATCCGAAAATGAATTAATATGAACTCATAGTTCCCATAACTCATTTGAAATGAAATCTTGGGAATATATTCCATCCTTACCTTTAATTAATGATATCTCGGCTGATGGTCTACTATATAAAAACACTTTGCCCAATAGTTTTTATCAAACAATTCATCTATCCCTAGAAAGATAAATAGGTTCTTTATAATGATTTTTTTGAGATCATGATTATCAGTGCAGAGGTGTATTGATCTACACTTCTTGTTGACGAAGAAGACTATCACACCCCAATGTGAATCACTCATGCGCATAAATCCTTTGTCTAAATTCTATTGTAACTGCTTCTTCAGTTCATCCAACTCAATAGTGGTTCATAAATAAGGTCTCTATGGAATAAAAAGAGATCCATGAACATGTTTAATTGATAAATCAACCTCCCAGACAAGATGAAGGCCATCTAATTTTTCATTGAACACATCAGTGCAGTCCTCATAAAGAGAATTTATTCAAACATGATTCTATCTTTTGTCTCAATAATTTGATCTATATATTCTTAATCACAAGGCAATAAGATCAAAACATGAGATTGTTATTCTAAATTTGATTCATCCTTATCATAAATTTTTATAGAATTCAAGGATTCCTTGAGATGCGATGAGTGATACCCCTTTCCTTACTACTTATGATGGAATTTTATAATGAAAGATAATCCATATGAAATATAGCATCAAAATCCACTAATGGAAGTATAAAACTATTTTTTGGTGGTTCAGTCCATAAAAAATTAACCATGGATGATTTATATACAAGGGATGCATTAATTTCCACATTTTCTATTCTCAATGATAACTCAACCTCTATATGTTGAGGTGTTGTTTGAAGAGTTAAACTAAACCAAAAAGCGATGAAGGAATGAATATAAAAATAAAAAATAGTAATTTAAACATTCTTAACTGAATAACCTACGTACCTATCACCAAATCGTTTTTGGACACCAAGTCTGTCATAGTACTAGAATAATATTTCATTTTCCATTTGGATTTGGTGGATGTTAACGATGATTTTTCTCAAGGAGACTAGGTTTAGTGAATTGGATTGCATATGGACCTTGATCGATATAGTTGAAGCATTGGACCATGGGTGGTTCTCTCATTTATTCCACCACATTTTATTTTTTACTCCTATCACATAATTATTCATGAGCATGGTGGACCTATCTCCCACACTTATAGAACATCCTCGTCTTTTTGAGATAGTTCCAATCATTATTTTCCCCAAATTTTTGACATGTTTTTTGTCTGTATTTCTTTCAAAGTTTGTTTTTAGAACCTCTATCTTGAAACTCCATATTTCATATCTTATCAGTATAAACAAGGGACCATCCTCCAAACTCCATATCCACTTTGAGAGCATGTAGAACAAATTATTAATAACTCACAACGTATTGAATATCTACAACCTTTTTGAGGTGAATTTTTATACCAGTAAAGAACCTATAAATTTTTATATAATTTTTGATAAAAATACTTGAATAAAACATTGAATGGCTTTGGAAATTTTTTTATATCCCACGGAATATTAATCTTATTTATTCTTCATATCAATGAAATCTCTAACTATCATATTAAGAAGAGTTAGAGGGAAATAATTTTTATGAAAAATTATCAAAATGTCTTCCCACTCTATCTATTCAATTTCATCTTTAGTCTGGGAATTCATAATAAACACCCACTGTTGACGATCCTATCCATGTTGATGATAAATCTCTAGATTCACTTTCTCCATCTTAGAATATTGAATTACAGAAAAGTTCATCTCCATTTAGTTGACTAACTATTCCAAGTTGTGTAGATCAGAAGATCCGCTAAATAGTGTCTATTTATACCTAAAAGACTCAATATCAATGTAATCCATGTTATATGTTAGTGTCCATTTTAAATTACTTGCATTATTGATCATAGCCCAAGAAAAATATGCATAAAATGACATGATATTTTTAACACCAGCTCCCAAGGAATTATGGATGTTGTTCTAGAAATTACAACATATTCCCTCTCATGGTTTGATGGGCTCAATTCTCCATGTTCTCGCCACATTAAAAAATAAAAAAATGATAGAATAAAACATAAGTTAACAAGTCAGGAATATATAATCTATTCCATTTTAAAATTAACTCTCAGTCCATATCTTGTGGGATCCCAATGTTTATCAAATTTTTTATAAAACTAATCTTCTTGGGTTGTTACATACAAAATGTCTCATACTAAGTGTTTTATGTAATGTATTATAACACAAATTTTAATGTTAATGAAACCATGATACGATACAAAAAATAGAGAAATTACTTTTTCTTACATTACTATTGTATAATTTTAAAAGTAAAAAACATAATAGTGTAACAAATCATGGATCTAGATGTTTAATATTTCGGGAAAATTATGAACATAAATTACATTTACAAAATTAAACAAAAATTGTTATTTAATTCTTTTTTTCTATATTGTTTTTGGACCCCATGTTCTCTTTAGCACCAGTATTCACTTAAGGATATACATAAAATAGATGGGCAAAGTAAAATCCTAGTAATAGAATAAATAAGAGTCATTAAACATGGGTGAGCTTAATCATTTTCACAACATCGTAATCATAATCTTGAGTGAAAGAATTAGATAATGTCTTGGAATATCAGAATGCATAATAATAAAACATCATGTGATAGTGGTGAACTACCACACATAGTTTTGAACAAATATCCAATCAGGTTCACACATATTTCACATTATATAATAAGATACATCACATTATCAAATCCATTGGAGCACTATATAATTCCAATCACAATCGTCACATCATAACATTTAAATTCATTATATAATTTTGGTTGCACCTGTCACATCATAACATGTATATTATCTTGCTAGCCACCTAGAATATATATAAATATTGGATATAAAATAACCTATGGAAAATAATGGGTTTCATTTCAAAAATAATACTTTCATATACTTTAGAGTTTCCAAATTAATGAGTGAATAACATACTTGGAATTAGAATCATTAATCCTGAGTGAATAAGAAATCATATCACAAGATGTAAAATATTTATTTTTTTAAAGAGGAGTTCTTTTTAAAAAGTCATTATATTTTTTTAAAACAAGATTATAATCATATATATATTATAAGAAAAAAGGGAATAAAAAATAAATTAAATTTTTGTAAAATTAAAGGAAAATCCATATTGAATATTTAATTAAGGATAGAATACCAAAAGAAAGAGAGTTGGGTTTGAGAATCCCATTACCTTATGTATGAATTATTTCATCACATTAATATTCTATATAATCAAATTAAATTCATTTGTTAAAAAATAAAAAAAATATACATTAATTTAATTCATTATAGTTTTTGAATGTTTATTATGGACTTTTTCTATGAGTTATAGAGATTAATTTCATTATTCGGAAGTATTTTTTGATGGTTTTGATGACTTGTTTGATTGTATATGAGTATAGAAGTTTCTGAGAAATTGGAATTGATCAATATAATTGAAGTATATGTTATAAATAAAATTTTAGAATATTAAATGATATTATAGTTTTATTTTTATTTTTATATGTAATGATGATGAATCATGGGATAAGTTGTGAATGCAAATGATTTAATTTACATGGTGGATTATACGACCACCAAAAAACTCATATCATTTTATTTAATATCATATTAAAATATTTCATACAGATAATTATGTAACATATAATATATGTCATAAAATATCATCAAACCATAATTATGGTTTTCTTACCATATTTTAAAATCATCGTGAAAAATGAAAACCCATTATCCACAGTGGTAGTAAATCAAAATATCATTATCGATATATTATTTTTCAAAATAAAACAAAAAGGTAAAACATTAGAATATGAATTGTTACATTAACATAAAATCATTACTGTATATAAAATATAAGGTCATTATCATTTTTTAGGGATTGGTGGAGGTGATGAGAGGATAGGAAAAGAAATTAAATTGAAAAGAAAATTAAAAAAAGAAAGGGGATTTGACCTCTTAAACATATCCACGTTGAGAAACTCTTTAGGCTAAAGGGTTTGGTATTTTAATGAGACCTATAGCTCCAAGATTTGGGGTATAGGTATAGAAACATTATAGGTTATTAGTTGAAAAAAACTCAAATCATTAATTTTGAGAGAAGAAGACGTGGTGAGGGGTGTTATTTATAGGGGACGATAGGGGTGTTTTCTCAATATTTTATTCATTGGTTAATTATTTCAGTGAAGGAGTCTAAATAGTTCGTATAATATCACTAAATATATTAAAATAATTAAGTTTTATTTGAGATTTCTAGCTTGAATTAGCCTTACATCAATAGTGACTCAAATATTCATGTGTTAAGTTATTATCATAAATTATAATATTTTACTACTAATCAAAATTGAAATATTTTAGAAAAAAACAAAAAAAAATCACCATAAATTTTTTTCAATGTTTAGACATAAAATATGAAATCCATTTTATGAAAATAATTTCCACAACATGAGAAATTTAATTATTAATTAAAATCATCTTTTAATTTTAGAATACTTATTAGAAAATAAAAACTGATTTTATAACATATTGAATAATTAATTATGGTATAAAAATATTACTTTATAATCATAAAAAAAATTAAATTATTAACAAATTTTACGAAAATAAGATTTCTTTAAAATAATTTTATTAATTTAAAAATTATACATAGACGTTTATGTTTTATAAAAAATAGCAACACATAATTAATAATTTTTAATATATTTTATTACTTATAAAATGTTATTAATATATCATATTGTTATTTATAATATTCCTACATTTTATATGTACTTTAATATGTGATGTTACTATTCTATAAGCCAACTTACTATTCATAAGTGTAATTTTTCTATTCCAAGTATCATGTTATTATTCCATTGGGATAGGTTCTATAATTTCTAGAAAAATATCTTACTAAAATCATTTATCATTTATAAATATTATATTCTATTCTCAATGTGATTTTATAGGGTTTATACTATATGACATTTTTATAATAAGGGGATTTCAAATGATAAAATTTTGGGTTGTTACATATTACCTTCAGATGTCTTCGGAAATACCAACATAAAATACATGTATATATTTTTCAATTTCCACTTCAACACCTAAAAAGGTTGAAGAATACCCTTTAATAATTTTCATTATTTTATAACCATTAAACATATCAAATATTTCATGGTAATGTTAGAAATATATCTTTTCATTACTTCCCACCAAAAATCTTCCTGAAGGTATTTTTACATATTAATGTTATCTTGATGGAAAAATGAAGTTTATTATATTCATTGAAAAATTCTCTCTTCAGATAGGAATAACAAGGAACACATAATATATTTCCTTTTATGATAAATCTATTTTCCTGAACATTAAATTTTGGAAACTTACCCTTCTTAAAAAATTCCTCAATTTTCTATAAAACACACTCTTCCTTCTTATCATGATTTATCATTTCTGAAAAAATATTTTACAGACACCAGAATAACATAAGAGGGACTTCTTACATGCACAATTTCTAATTTAAAATACATAAAATAAATACCCAATGGATCATTTTCCATAAATTTCATACCTAGTGATGAATTATTATTCTATTTCATTGAATCAGACACCATGTATTTCTTACTATAATGTTAATGAATCATGTGCTCATAATCATTTAAAATTTTTGTCCATCTCCCCATCCACATTTTAATGAATTTATGAGTGAATATTTTCTTTCCAATTTTATGATAAATATTTATTTCAACCATTACTATATATAAATGATTTACCTATAATTTTAAACAAGACACTATTATATATTTTTTAAGGACAAGAGCAGGATAATTTTTCTCATAGGTTTTTAAATTTCAAGATACCTAAGATATAACTTGATCATTCTACACCAAAAAAAAAACAAAACCCCTTAAATGAATTGTAAATGATAATGAAAAAATAACTATTTTTAGAGGGAATGGAAAAAAACTATTAGATTCACGAAAAAACTTTTTTATCTTTGAAACAATAATCATGTAATTTCATCCCAATGAACATAACTCCCATTCGAGTTTACATAGTTTGTGGTATAGGTAACTACAAAATTTTTTTAATAAATTTATGGTAGTAATCCTATAATACAAGAAAACTATTAATCTACATAGAATTTATGGGTATGATATATTCTTGAAAAACTATGGTTTTATATGGTTCAATACATATACCTATTTATAAACAATATTCCCAAGAAAACATATTTATTGCAACCTAAATTCACCCTTACTAAATTTACTATATGGTTTCATTTCATTTAAATTATTCCAAAACAATATTATCTGTCTTTCCTAAACCTCGTGAATATTAGAAAATACTAATATATCATCATTTAAAAATAAAAAACATATCTAAATAGTCATGTAAAAATATATTGATAAGATCCATGAATACAAACAGTGTATTATACAAACAAAATTGTGTAACTTCAAACTCAGAATGCCCAAATCTGGATCAAAATGCTATATTTGGAATATATTTCTCCTTCACCTTCATCTAATGAAACCCTGGACTATGATCAATCTAGAAAAAACATTGTTACCCTTGGATCCAATCGTACATATCATTGATATAAGGAAAAGAATACTTGTTATTAATAGTGATGTAATTCATGGTACTATGATTAATTCAAAGTCTCATTATGAAATATTTATTTTTAAAAAACAAAAAAAAATCAACCCAGGAAGAAGTGTTAGGTTGAATAAAATCATTACCAAGAAATTATTGCAACTATTTTTTCAATTCTATAATGTCAAATCCAGCCATTCGATAAGGGGTATTGATATTGTCTTTGAATCTATCACTAAGTCAACAGTAAATTTAGATTCACGATTATGCACAACATTGCAAATCTTATCATGAAAAACATCCAATAATTATTTTACCATAAGAACATAATTAATATTAATAATTGTTTTATTTTAAAAAGAATGAACAATGTAATTTTTATTACATCACTTATTTGATTTTGAGGTTCTTGATATTTTATCAACTGAATTAATTCATTCATATATATATATTTATATATATCATTTCTGAAAATAAATTCTTTGGATTTAGTATATATCTTATCATGAAAAAATGAAATCAATTCCATACCCATAATAACATCAAATTATAAATTTAAAAACTCAAACATATTTTCTAAATAAATATTCCACATATATAAATATTAATATCTTTGTCAATTTCTATTTTTTTTAATACTACCCCTTAGTTTTTTTATCAAAAGTCCTATCAGAGTTTATATAACAACCATGCTTTTGTTACACACTAAAAAATGATTTATGACATAAAACCTTCACTTGATACAACATTGAATATTGATAGGTGTAGTTTATTTGGGGATTAGAAACATTACATAACAACATAAAGCATAGAACACAACATCTTATCGAAAAATTGCTTTACATGACCCCTACATTCCCTCATACTTAGCATAGCATGGGATAACCTGAGGACATGCATAAGAAAAGGGTGAGCTATAAAGCCCATCAAGAGAATAAACATGGAATAACATGAGGAATAAAATAAATGTTAGATAATAGGCATATCAATGTAGAACACGGGAAACATGAACATACAAGAATGATAAATCATGATAATCATAACATGGAAAAGTGGCAACAACACTTAACATGAAATTAGCATGAGTAAAGGCTCATTGCACATGGAGCATGAGTAAAACCTCAATACAAATGATGAATGAATAAACCCTCATTTCACTTTAATTATCATGAGTCAACACTCATTGCACATGACATATCAGGATACTATACTTTACCCAATGCATTGGAGTGCTATCAAGTGCATCCTTCATAATCATTTCATTTCGTGCATATAAATTTAAGTTTAAAATCAAAAAGTACATGTGAAAAATTTTTAATACCCTTGAAAGAGGAGTGGGTATAGTATTCAATACATAATGATTTTTGTGTGGATATTTTGGTGTAATATCGGCAGCACAACGACGTCAAATAGAAATTTGTAAAATGGGTCGATGTGAGTGAAATGGGTATCTCATAATTTATAAATTATATTTATCGTAAGTGGATCATGGGAAATAATATACCAACATATGTATTGGAATTTAGATGCATATTATAAAAGAATTTCTTGAATGTAAATGAGGAGAGAGAACTTCTTTACCAAATTTCGGCATGGTAACAGGTGTATATTGGAGGAATTAATGGTCAATAAAGGGGACTCTCAACATTCAAACATAAATATAGTAATAGGGGGTGGTGAAAAATCATTCCCCAACATTTATAACTGAAAATAAAAGGGAATCACTATATTAATAAACGTGGATAAAATGAGAAATGTTGGAATCCCTAATGTGGAAGTGTGATCCCAAAGGCTTGGGAGAGGCTTTAGAGAGGCTTCGTGGGAGCTTGAGGTGACTTTGGAGGATTATAGAGAGAGGAGGGGAGATTCTGGATGAACTCAAAAGTATTTGATGGAAGAGGATGTGGGAGCTTCTGTGGGTTTATATAGGAAGGGAGAGAGAATTATTTATTATTTATGTTTGGGACACCACATATTAAACAAATCTAAACCATAAATCATACCATGGTTTTTGGTAAAGGGGGCTAGAACAAGATATTTTATAAGTTCAATGGAAAAAGATCTTAAAATAAAAGGGTTTCTTATGTAGAGGTGAATCATACACTCAAGAAAAACAATTTAAAAAGACCAAATGTTTTATAATCCTTGAAGGATCCACAAAATAATTGTAAATTAAATATATCAAAATCACATTATTTTAATTTTAAAACGTATATTTTCTGAAAATAATGTTTATGATATTTTATTTCATCCCTATTGGGTCATTAGGATGTCATAAAACACATTATATATTTATACAGTGTTTAATTTTAACCAAAAATTCGACTGTCGCAAAAAATAATGAAAAATTTACCATTGTATAATTTTGACGTCCTAATTACATAAAAATATTCATTTTATAGAAATAATTCTCTAAATAATTTAATTTTTACTTTTAATATAATAATCGACATTTATAAAAAAATTCAGGGGTTTTGACAAAAAACTACTCTCAAACCTTATTTAAAATTGAAATTGTATTCATAAAATTATATGATTATTTATATTTAATAACAAATAATTTAATAATAATAATATTTTATTAAAATATTATTGATTTGAAAAATCAATTATTTTATCAAAATATATTTCTTTGTTTGAATATTAACTAAAAATACTATATGTGCCTTAAAAACTATTTACAATGTATAAATGAAAAACAATGTATATTCTCTCTACAATAATAATTTACATTATCATAGTATTAGGTTCTTGTAATATAACCCCTTAAAAACCCATATTAGACCTTTGGGTAAGGTGTGTGATGGTGACAGAATATTGGGGTGGCTTAGATAACATTGCTCGAGTGGTAATCTCTATCAACATCCACTTCTCTAGTAGGTGGTTCCACACGATCTTAACTTATTCATGCTCGGCATGGGCTTGGACAAGAGCGAAGACCAATGACTCCATATCCTTTATGATTTCTAATAAAGGGGTTTTGTATGGGGAATATCTAGTGGATGAGTCTATCACTTCCTTTGTCTGAGTAAATTGGATTTATTAAATCCCTATATTAATAATAATCATGTGATCAAGGTTCAACGACTATATTAGAAATGATCAGAATTATTGACAGTATTTTAGAATCCAAATAATAGAACCAAATAAGTGTATACATTTTACATATTAACAACAAGATATTTAATTAGAAAAATAAAAATTTTCATTAATGAATTTTTGAGTCGTTACAATTTTCTCCCCTTAAGAAATTTAGTCCTTGAAATTTCCTTTTCTACACTCAAACAAATTTCAGTAACTCTGTTTCATCACTTATTCTGATTCCCACACTTCTTCTTCAAACATGTGATTTTTCCATAACACCTTTGCGAGGGGAATTGTCTAATTTCATAGAACTTTTACTCTACAATATAATATCTTCACTGGTTTCTCCGCATAAGAAAGATCATCCTCTTGTTTTATTTTCTCTAAAGAGTGTACATGTGAAGGGTATGGTATATACTTCGTTAAGGGGGATAAATGAATGACATCATGTACTTTTAAAATAGTAGTCTGAGGTGCTAGTTGATAGGCCACATCCTTGACATGATCAAGAATCTCAAAGGGGAAGATGTACCAAGGACCTAACTTCCCCTTCTTTCCAAACATCATGACCTTCTTACATGATGATATCCATAGAAATACCATGTCTCCAACCTTAAACTGAAGACCTCATTGATAGTTATCTGCATATATAATTTTTTGACTCTAGTATGCCTTGATATGTTGTGGAATGGTTTTCACATTCTTCAACATTTTTGGTCATAGCAGCTTACACTCACCATCTTCATCCAAATATGTCGGTTTTCTGCACCTATCACATACAGGGATTCATAATGTGCCATTCATATGCTTGAGTGGAAACTGTTATTATAGAATAATTCAAACCGAGGAATATGTTGATCCCATTTTCCATTAAATTCCATTGAACAGGATCTTAACATATCTTCCAGTGTCTCAATAGTTCACTCAGATTGGCCATTAGTTTTAGGATGATAGGTTTTACTGAAGTTCAGTTAAGTATCCAGAGCATGTTGAGGACTCTTCCAAAACATAGTCATGAATCTTGGATCTATATTGGATATAATAGATAGTGGTAACTCATGTAGCCTTACCAATTACCTGATATATACCCATCTTAGTTGATTCAATGAGAAATCCTACAGAATTGAAATGAAGCGTGAATGCTTTATAAGAATATCCACAATAGACCATATTTCATTGTTGCCTTTGGATGTCTTTGGAAGCCCAGTGAAAATGTCCACGGTGATGTTCCCCCATTTCCATGCTGGTACTGGAAATGGTTTCATCAGCCCCTTGGCTTATTCCTATATACCTTCACATACTGACACACTAGGATCTTGGATGTATACTCAGGGATCTCCTTCTTCATATTATCCCTCAAATAATGCTCTCTGATATCTCAATTTATCTTTGTGTTTCTTGGGTGAATATAGAAATTTGAACTATGTGCATCATCCAAATGTTCCATCTTCAGCTTTAGACATGATGGAACACATAGTTTTTTCATTCATCTAACATAATTTTTTCTATTATTTCAAACACATTAATTTTCAAAGTGAGGACCCCCACAGCTTACCAGTTTCCACACCAAAAGAAACATCAAATTTGTTAAAGAGTATCATTAGTTGATTGGAAACAATCTCCCTAAACAGTATCCATGGAATGGAATTTACATGAGTGTTTGGGTAGTTCTTTAAGAAGTCTCCATACTGATTCACCATGATGTCCCCTAATTTTCTGAATTACTCCATACTAATCCTTCGCTTGTCAAAGCCTCTAAGAAGAATACGACCCTTCTTATAAATCGACACTCCTTGTTTCTTTTTGATGATCACACTAACCGATTTTCCCAGCTTCTTCGATGACATAATAACCATTGTTTCCATCGCCATTCCTTTATCTGAGTGTAAAAAGAGATCCATGTGTCCCATCCCCGAGGATATCTATCGTTGAGGGTCTTTAATCGAGAATAACTCATGTTGCTTCCCCATGGCTCTTATTACAGGGATAGTAGGCTTGCCTTCTATATACACCATTCCATTTGGGGGATCAACCTCTTGAAGCATTCCAAAACCATTAAAACCACTTGTGGGGGAGATACTTGCACTTCTAGTAGCCTTCAGGTGCATTTTACCCTTGCTTGTGGATCTAGTAATAGGAGGACTATACATGGTGGTGTAATCCTTCTTATGTTACCCCCTACAAGTTTTAATAATGATTCCATCAGGGTCCATGGTAATGTTCATTCCCTTCCGCAGAGAGGATCTTAGATAGTCCTCCGTAATGGCCATGTACGTGGGCACAATGGATTCCATATCCTTGTCCTTTTCCTCTTGTGAAGCTTCCATATACAACAAGGGTTCCTCTCCATGGATGACCTCCACCCTTCTAAATTATACACTAGCCTGGAGGTCATCGTCTTCCACTCCTAACTCTGCAAACTGGTTTTGATATTTCAATATTGATCCCCCAGATTTAACCTTCTCACCATAAGAGATTATAGTCTTCATGCACTTCTTGGATTTGTTTGAGACTCCAAGCATCTCAAATCTGTGACCCATAAATTGGAAATTTATTGAGGTGTCCCCAATTTTTAGATACTATGAATCATCACTAGTATTTTGGTCCTCACAAACAATTGCAGTCACCTATGCTTCATTGATTTAATTTGGTGTATCCATCTCCACTGCTTGTGTAACATCCCGGTGAACATCCCCCAGCTCCTACCCAAACTCTTCCTGTTCTAGTATTCCACGATTCTTGACCCCATCACTCTCAACACTACTAATCCCATTTTCACATAGGGGCACAACAACAGTCTCATCTGAACATACCACACCCAAATCACGTTTCAGATGGTGAAAAAAATCAGTAACTCTTGGTTTAACCTAGGAAACCAGAGATGCCTTCTGGGGAACCATGACTTATGAAAATTGTGGCACAAGAATAGGATAGATAGACAATAACTCTAATCTATGACAAACTCCAGTAGAAACCGGCCTATCCTTAGTCATAGAGGATCTAGAGGGAGGGTCACCGGCCGACCCCCCTTGATGTTCCATTCCACTTCTCTGACATGAAGAGGACAAGTTCCCAAGATGATGGCATGCCGAACAGAACTTCAAAAAAGATTCAAAGACCACTAGTTGTTTCCAAAAAAATAATTCCCCCATCAAAATCCTAATCTAGTCAACTAGGGGACTTGACACATCGACTTCGATGCAGATGCGTAGAGAGATCGAGTGACAAATTGAGTTGGTTCTCCAATCCAGGAAAAGAAATTGGACCACCAAGTTCCCAAGAATTCGATGAATAGAAGGATTCTCAAATTGGAGGGGGAGATCCCGAAAGAGAACCAAAAATTCTGTTTTCAGGGTGTACCACTTCATATTAAATTCAAAGTACCATTTCAATACATGGAAGTGGTAGTCGTTGCAGGATCGGGGAGCCCCGGACCACACTGTGATCAAATCTTCCAATGAATAGAATCAGATCACGATGAGTTACTAGTCAAGGAGACCGACTATCGCTCATGCTTGAATCCCCCATGATTGGAATATGGATATATCAATGATATCAACCTATGGATTTCGTGAAGTGAACCGAGCTACCAGGGTCTAAGAGTGAAGATACAAAGCATCCATAAATTCTGTGGTCGAATGCTCGATTTGAGGGTAGTCATCATGGAGATCCTAAACCTTAGGAAAAAATGGAGATTTTATGGAAAGGGGGATGGAAGTGGGATTGGAAAAAGGTAAAAAAATACGGAGGCTTCTTTGAAGGGGGGAAGAGCATCTGTCTCCCCCTCAATTGGGGGTGGGGATGAGGTGGCGGCCATGGCGACCTAGGTCACGGATGGGTTGCCGATGCTGAGAGCCTAGAGCGAGTATTTTACATAGTCATTTCCAAAATCTCTCAAGTCCTTAATCATTAATCTTTAACTCCAACAATTTCCCTTTTCTGATAGCTTCCACTTTCATTTGAATTCCTAGAACATCCTTTTGAAAATCCATTAAACATTATAGAAGAAATGGTTGAGAATCAATTTTGAAAGAATTGATGATGTTCCCTTCTTTTTGATTCCCATGTCCAACTTCATCAAATATAATAAGATGGAATCCTTCTCAATTATCATCAATGATAGAATCACTTGGACTTTTCTACATAGATAATACACCACCTTGTTCTTGTTCACAGGGTGGTGATGGTTTGAGAATATAGTATTTAATCAGCTCTAACAATCTTCATTGGTTCATGTTCAACTCTTTCTGTGTGAATATATATTTTAGGCTTCTGTGGTTTATATATATTTCACAGTTCTTCCCAACGAGATAATTCTACAAAAATTTTAAAGAGAATATCACCGAAGCCAACTCCATGTCATGTATAGGATAGTATTTTTCATGAATATTCAATTTCCTTGAATCATAGTTAGTGACATTGTCATTTTTCATCAACACACAACCCAAAAATTTCTTCAAAGCATCACTGAATACCACAAAAAGTTCTCCACTTGAGGGAAAGTGAGCACGAGTGCAATGATAATCCCCTTTTTAAACTACTAGAAGATTTTTTCATATTTACCACTCCAAGAAAACATTACTCCCTTCCGAGTTAGCTTCGTAAGAGGGTTGGACAATCATGACAAATATCTCACTAATCATCGGTAATATCCACCTAACCCCCAAAATCTATGGATATCCATTACCTATATTGGACTCGTCCAACCCTCTATTGTAGATGTCTTAGAGTGATACATAGATATCCCATTGCTTCTGATGATATGACCCATGAATGAGATCTCCTTCAACTCGAACTCAAACGTGATGTACTTTTCATAGAGCTTCTCCTTTCACAAGGTCTCTAGTATATTTATTAGGCGCTTCTCTTGATGCACTTTGGTTTTGGAGTATTTTAGAATATCATCTATAAATACTACCTAAATGTTTTTGAGGTAATCTCCAAAGACTCTATTCATCATGTCCATGATGATAGCTGGAGCATTAGTGAGTCTGAAAGGCATTACTATGGATTCATAGAGCCCATATCATCTATAAAAATCAATCTTGGGGATATCTTCCATGTTTACCCAAACATGATAATATTTTGAATAGAAATCTACCGTGGATATGTATTGTGCTCCACACAGTTGATCGAACATGTCATAAATTCATGGTATAGGATACTTGTTCATTATCGTGATTTTGATAAGATCATGGTAATCAATGAAAAGATTCATTTACCCATCCTTCTACTTAATGAAGAGGACCGGTGCACCCCATAGTAAAGCACATGGGCGTATAAGACCTTTATTGAGATATTCTTTTAGTTGTTTCTTTAGCTCCTCAAGCTCCACAACAGCCATTCTATATGGAGTTTGGTAAATTTTCAACTCCCCGAGTGTAAGATCAATTGAGAATTCAACATCTCATCTAGGAGGAAGACTAGACAATTACTCAGGAAACACTTCAGTGAATTCCTTCACTATTGGCATGTCTTCAAGTACTGTTTTCTCCTTAGAATAAATCATCTGAGATAGACATGTGTTCTCATAGGGAAGTAATATCCACAGTTGAGATGATGGATCTAAAGAAGATCCATCTTTCTCCTTACACTTGTACAAAATCGAGGGTCGATTCTGCACATGGAGATTGATTTCCCCCTCATGGAAATTTATGTTGGATCTATATAGGGAAAGTCATTACATTCCAAGAATTGCATCAAATTCCACCAGAGGGAGTATGATGTGGTTCCCAAGGAACTTTAATCCATAGATTATAACTGTGGAGGAGTTATATTAATGGGATGCAATGATTGCTCCATTTTCTATACTCACTGACATCTTTAATTCTATGATTTGAGGTGGTCTTGGGATCAGTCTACTAAAAATTTAGGATATAAAAGAATTAATAGAACAAGAATCAAAAAGTATGTTCTTTATTATAGAATTAGTAACTAGAATACCAATCACAACATCGTTTTCGGGGCTCACTTCTATGGTAGTGATGGAAAAACCTCAACCTTTCTACCTTGAAGGTGGTTGGTTGCCTCTGAAAACCCTTCACTTAGGGAACTGATTTGCAAGATGCCTTGTTTCTTTGTTGTTAATGAAATTATCAATGCGTTGGGAGTATAATGGAGTGTTCCACTCTTTGGTAGCAGTTGTGGGTTTTTTCTTGTCGGAAGCTAACAGTTTGGTGTTCTTCTCTTCAATACCTAAATAATTTTCTCATCCCCTTCAAGAAATTTTCAGGGTTCTTCCTTCTGGACCTTTGGAATGTGGGGTGCCAGATCTTCTTATAACTGTTGTATTTATCCATGAGAATATTAGAATTAAAATCCACCTTGCACTTCTTATCCCCATGATACCCCTGTGATTTGTAGATCTCATTTTCGACCCTGAGGGAACATCTGAAAATTTCTCATAGATTTCGAAGTCACGGATCACTAGGGATTTCTGCAGGCTGGGTTTCATCCCACAAAAAAAGCATTCAACCTTTCATTAGTTTGTAATGAAAAAGATAGAGTCATATCGTGAAAGCCTTGTGATGTTTGACTCATATACTCTGATGGATTCTTCGTCTTTTTGTCTTGATGGTAAGTGTTTTCCTTTCCATCTTATGACAAAGGGTGAACAGAAAATATTTATCAAAAAAACATATTCCGAAATCCTTTCATTCCAACACCTCGATCTCCTCCTCTGGCTTCTTATTTTTTTTATCAATGTCTACCATCGATCAGATTCAACCTCTATATGAAAAGCTACTAGGAGAGAGTTCTCTTTTTCAGAACATTGAATTGTGGAGAAGGTCAATTATTTGGATTTGATCCAATATTCAGCGATTGATGGATTAGATGATTCATTAAAAGTAGGAGGCATTTGTCCCATGAAGCTTTCGATAGTTACTTGTTCTTTTATGGGCGAGGGGGGGGGGGGGGGTTGATCATTCCTATTTACCCAAGTTTCTATTCAAATACTTATTTAACTGAGAGAGAATCATGACAAAGTTCATGATTCCCACTCCGATCAGATTCAACACTTCCTTAGCATAGTCATCACATTGATCTTGACATCAGTTGTTAGTCTGTGTCCTCATATTACTAGACATTAGTTGGAATAAAAGGAATGTTAGGGGAAACACATAAAGGTCATTACAAGGACAAAACAGATGACTTAGAAATAGATTTTACATCTTGGACTTATGAATCTATAGGCTTCAATCTATTTTATCCATGATCTACTTTCTAACATATATTCTTAGGGAAATTGTTGTAATTCCATTAATAATGGTTCATACTAATATTGTGAATTTACCAATGCATATCAATCATGATTTTCCTTACCAAGAGTGCATTAAAGCCCATTATCGTGTACCAGGATACCCTAGGTCAAGCTCGAAACTCATTTTTAGGGTTTTCACCCCTTGGTACATCTGTCCTAGAGCCGCCTCTACCTTCTCGTATCAAGATGAGGATGTATTTTCTTGATTAACCACTTACTCAATACCCACCAAAACACAGGGATGTTTTTATTATACATAGTATTGTCTCTAAAAAATAACTATGGTTTTATAATCTTAACACCAAAAAAAAAATAAACATATCCTTTGAGGATAACTATAACGACCCTGCTTTTATTAGACTCTTAATCATGATTTATTACATAAAAACATTACATGATATAAAATATATGATCGAGAGGTATAGTGTATTTGGGGCGTAGGAATATTACACAACCACATAAAGCATAGAATGCAACATCTTATTGAAAACAACCTTTACATGACCACTACATTCCCTTATACATTGCAGTGCATGAGATAACCTAAGGACATGAATAAGAAAATGGTGATCTATAAATCACAGTAAATAAATAAAAATGGAAAAACATTAATAATAAAACACATGTTAGAAAATAGGTATATAAATGGAGAACAAGATAAACTGGAACACAATGTCATGATAAAGCATGATAATCATAACATAGAAATGTTGCAACAAAAGTTAACATAGAACTTGCAGGAGCCATGACTCATTGCACCTGGAGCATGAGTAAACCCTCATTGCACATGATGCACGAGTAAACCCTAGTTTCACTTGAGTTAGAATGATTCAAAAATCATTAAACATGAAGTATCATTGTACTATACTTTACCCAATTCATTGGAGTGCTGTCAGGGTGGACCCTTCATAATCATTTAATTTCTTGCATAGGTGTGCCACATAGATCATACAAAATGGATTTATTAACATAATAAATCATTCCATGAATAGGATATGTGAAATAAATAAATATAAGTCCTCAATAAACAAGTACATGTGCATAAAGGAGAATATATTTTATTGAGGAGCGGTTATAGTATTCACTACACCACGATTTTGGAATGAAATTGGTGTAATTTTGGCCACATAATGACATCAAATAGAAATTCAAAAAATGGGCTGATGAGCCTAAAAGGGGTCTCTCATAATTTATACATTAAATTGATAGTAAGGGGACCTTGTTAAATAATATACCAATATATGGAATAGAATTTATATTTATAATATAAAATAATTTCATGAATGTAAATGATGATAGACAATTTCATTACGGATTTTTATCCTAGTAACAAGTGTACACGAAAGGCATTAATGAGAGAGAAAGGGATCTATCATCATTCCAACATAATTATGGAAGAATGGTGGTGGTTAGAAATCATACCCCAACATTTATAATTGAAAATATAAGGGAATAAGAATATTATGAATCATGGATAATAAGTGAAAGGTATGAATCCCTTACTTGGAAGTGTGATCCTAAAGGTTTGAGAGAGGCTTGAGAGAGGCTTCTTGAGAGTTTGGGGCACCTTGGGAGGATTTGTGAGAGAAAATTAGTAGGAATAACTCCAAAGGCATTGAGTGAAGTGGATGTAGGAGTTTGGGAGGGTTTATATTGGAATGGAGAGGGAATTCATTATCATTTAGGATTGGGATACCACACATTAAACTAATCAAACCCAAAATCCAGACCATGGTTTTTTCACAAGATTTTTTCAAAAAGGGAGTGAAAAACAATATTTAATAGGTCCAATGGGCGAACTTCTTAAAATAATAGGGTTTCTTATGAGGAGGTGAATAACACTCTCATGGAAAATAATTTAGAAAGACCAAATGTTTTATAAGCCTCGAAGGGACCACTAAATCATTGTAAAATAAATCACAAAAAACCCAAAATCGCATTATCATAATGGTAAAACATATATTGGACAAAATAATGTTTATAGTATTTTATTACATCACTATTGGGTCATTATGATGTCATAAAACACATTATATATTTAGACGGTATTTAATTTTTACCCAAAAATTGTCATGTCTCAAAAAATTATGAAGAATTCACCATTCGATAATTTTGATGTCATGATTAAAAAAATAATATTCATTTTATCTATATAATTTTCAAAATATGTGATTTTTACATTTAAAATAAAAATTAACATTTTTCGAAAATTAATGGGTTTTGATAGAAACGGTATTCAAACCATAATAAAAATGACAATTACATTCATAAAATTATATGATCATTAATATTTAATAAAAAGTAATTTAATAATAATAATAATTTAATAAAATATTAATTAATTCAAAAATCCAATAATTTATTAAAATATTATTTATTTCAAAAATCCAATAATTCATCTAAATAGATTTCTTAGGTTGAATATTATCTAAAAATAATATGTATGATTTAAAAACTATTTACCAAGTTACAATAATAAAAAATGTATATTATCTATACAGGAATAATGTACATAATCATAGTTCTAGGGTCCTGTTACATAACCCCTTAAAACACCTACATACGACCTTTGGGTAAGCTGCATGATGGTGACAAACTCTTGGGGTGGCCCGGATCACATTGATCTTGTGGTAATCTCTATCATCATTAACTGCTCTCGTAGGCAGTTCCACTAGTGCTAACTTATTCAATATTGGATTGGGATTGGTGAAGGGCGAAGCCTAATGATGCCAAATCCTCTCTAAGCTCCAATAAATGGGCTTCATACAGGGAATGTATAATTAATAAGGCCATCACATCCTTTGTATGAGTAAATTGGATTTGTTGAATCCCTATATTTATATTAATTATATGATGATTTTTCAACGACTATATTACCAATGGTTTTTATTATTAATGTTATTTTAACATCCAAATCATAGAACCAAATATGTGCGTATTTTACATATCCATAAGAATGCATTTATATATACCAAGAGGAATTTTCGTAAATGAATTTTTTGTTCGTTACAGTTTATTGAAGTAGATTTTTTATTTTAACAGTAATTTTATAAAAAATGAAATAATATGTAGATCCATAATGAAAAAATACAATAAAATAATTTGAATAATCTAGTAACGTACTTGTTACCAGTTCATTTGATGCCCCAACTTCTACTGAAGTAGTTCCAAAGGATTTAACAGCACCCAACAACCTATAGTCATGTTGTTTCACATCATTCATGATCTTATTCAGAATAAACCCACATAATGACCTATCTCATGTCATTTAAAACACATTATTATGTTCATAATATATTTTTACTATCCACTACCACGATCTTTTTCTATTCAATCATGATAAATAGCCTCAAACAAACCACATCAGAATCAATTCTCAAATTTCATACGACACTCCTCATGGTAATTTTTTCCACTCCCATCATAATCTAAAAACATGATTTTATTTTCTTCAGAATTTGTTAACAGATTCATAAAATTTTCCTTCCACCTAGACTATTTTTACTTATTATTATTTAGAAATTATGAATCATAAGAAAATTGAATTTCCATCCTCTCAACACACAGAAACATTATTTTGATAATGTTAATATTATTTCAAATCCAATGACATTTTATATAGTTGAATCAATCCTGAGTAAAATCAATTTATTTTCCTATCAGTATCCTAAATAAAATGTTTTGTGTAACTTGATAGTGTGGTGTAGTATTCTTCTTAAATAACCATTTAATCATTAAACCTTATAATTAATTGAAATATTTTTATTCTATATTAATTTCAACCAAAATAGTAAAAAATTACTCAAGGAAATTATTCGTAAATTATTCCCATTTGAAGGAATCAATCTCTTTTATTTCGTCAGAATACAAAAAACAATCACAAATATTGGTTGACATAAAATTAAAAATAGTAAAAAAAAGAGTTATATTTTGATGATCCAAATAACACATGAAATAAAATAAATTTAATGTAAATTTAATGACCCCTTTAGATACCACTTCTTATGGATATCAATTGAATTATAGAGGGTATTGTCTCATAACATTCAACAGTATTGACATGTTCTTTTGTTGTAGATCAAGGTGTTCTATTTCATGGATACTATCACCATTTATATGTTGTGTCTATTAAACCATCACAGCAACAAGCTACTCATTTCCCATTCTGTCCTTTCTCGGATTGGAATTTGGATGTATATTTCCCTAATGGAACCTTCTTAATTCAGTTTCCCTATTTCCTATATAGAAGAATGTCATGACCAAAATATTTTATGTATACAACATGGTTGACATAAAATTATGTATCATGATAAACATAAATTAAAATATTTTAATCGTAATTTATAAAAATTATCCCAACCACTAATGTTTTCTAAACAACATTATGATTCCATCTATAAAGTCCAAACCCTGAATAAATAAGAAATAAAATTCCATGAAGATGATTAATTTTAATTTATTAATGAAGATATTTTATTTTTAGTGTTTTAGAATATTAGGTCACTACTCATACATATTTGAATAATACATGATGATGTTGACACTTCCTCTTAGTATCCATTTTCTCGATAATTAAAAACTGTTAAGCTATTATATGTTTTCATTTTAAAACATAACATAAAACTTTTAATATTTACGTAATCCTTGTACCCATTTGTACTTTATAACGTGTTATATTTTTACACAATTGGATAAGAAAAATAAAATCAATAAGGGATGTATAGATATAATGAAATAAATACATTCACCCTTGAATAATCATAAAAAATTTGATTTTTTTTAAAATTTGAGATGAAGATAAAAATAAATGACCCAATAATTAAAAATCAAAGCACAAATATTTTCATAAAAATTTCATCATAGATATTTAAGATAGAAAATTCTTATAAATTATTATTTTAGATCATGGAATTTTCATGAAATTTTTTTAAAAAATATATACAGTTCACCCTTAAAAAGTAACATAGTATTTCCTTTAAGAATAATATCATTATTATACCTTTTGAAATCATAATATTTCCATAAATTTCTATATCATGAATAGATCAATCATGTAGGGAACTTATGAAACCATTTTTATAAAACTCATACAAATGGAACAACCAACCCAATAAATTTTAATAATCTCTTAAGATAAACCCAACCTATTAATTATTTCCCTTTACCCAATGCATTGGAGTGCTATAATGGGCTCACCCATTCATAGTTAATAAAGGAATCACCAATAATTGGTTTATAATAGAGCCACCCATCAAATGTTTATAAAGGAATCACCAATACTTGGTTGAAAATATTTAAAACAATGTGGATGATTATTTTTCATTAAATAAAACAAGAAATATTCTAAAGTAATATAGTCTTCAAATAACAGTTATGATGGTGGGAAAATCTATTGATGTTGTATATGTTAAAATATAATATTCCCTTTATCATTTTTCAAAAAATTCTATTAGTTATATGTAAAATTACTCCATTTGAAAAAAAAATACAATGAAATTAAATATATAAATAATATTTCATTTATAATTCATTTATTTTCATATATATACATCCATAAAATAATTTTTAGAATATAGATATGGAAGAAAAATATTTCAGAAATAAATATTAAATCAATTAAAAAAGAGTATTAAAGTAAATTGTCCATTACCTCAAGTCGTACTTATAACACATATTATTTATCTTATTTAATTATTGACATATATTAGTTATAAATTTTTTTTTAAAAAATATATTTTATTATGAATTTTATTTTATTTACATATATAAATCAATTACATAAAAAATAAATTCCACATCAGTTTCTTTGAGGATATATGTTTTATTTGTCCAACACGATTTTGGTAATTTAACTTCTATGAAATATGTCAATATTTTATTTGAACTAGTGTAATTATTCAGAAAAAATTAACATTTTCATACGAAAATTATATTTTTAGATCTAACCTTGAATGATGGTTTTGGAAAATGATCTACATTAAAATTATGAAGATGATAAGTCATAGGTGCACATGAGTACCATATCCATTTTTCAATTATATTCATTCAAAGAAGTTAAGTATTAATTTATAATTATTGAATGATCATAATATAATTAATATAATAGTATATCTCAAAATAAATATAGATATAAAAATATATATCATACATATGATTTAGTGATGAAAAATTAATTAGATTTTCAAATGCAGGTGGTAGTCCATAGATAAGCATATATGAGTTAATAATTTTTCAATGGATGAAATGGAACATAATTATATGATATATTATATTTCCAAAAATAATAAACATTTCATAAATATAATATTTTCACACTAAATAAATAATAATAAAAATCAATAAGAGGATGTGTTGGGAAAAAAATATATCTCTTTACATGACAGTAGTTCTTTGAACACATGAATGATGGTTTCCTTACCCGTTTAATAAAGGAGAATATTGATATTGGTTATTTCACTAAAATAAGAGTATCTCATTATATATAAGAAACTGATAATTTTATTTCAGTATGGTTTAATTAGATTATATATATACCAAATAAGAAACAAATGAAAATTATTTTTAACGAACTATGCAACTTCTTCAGATAACATATTTTGGTATACACATAATGATTTACATGGTTTGTTGGATGTAATGACCCATGGAATTTTAAATGAAACTACCTTTTTAATGATTAAATATCTAATTAATTATTATAGTTTTATAAAAAAATGAACTATTTTTGTTATTTTGGGAAAATTGTAAAATATATTATGTCATATTTATAAGGCCGTTAAACTTCTTAAAATTTGATAACATATACATTATAAAGTAACCAATAATATTTGTATCTAATAAGAGTTATTGTAATGTATAATTTTTTGGGATGTAAGGAGTGATGACCTTGACTAGGAGGGTCATATCCTATAAATCCAATTTATTGAAGCTTCTGAGGGTGATGTAATCCCTGAAATATTACCATTACCAATACCAATCCAAAATTAAATAACATGATCATTAGTTAAAACATTTATGAGAGAATATAAAGCATAACAAGATCATTACCCAACCATATTCTTTGAATTGTCTGAAGAATGTTTCATCATATCACATCATTACCATAGTGAGTAATATAGTGTAATAAAGGGTTATTTCTCTTTAACCTAACTGTAAAAACAATAAATATTCAATTTATTAATTTATACTATTATATAGATTATTTTTAGACCTACGAACTAATAATTTGTGATATTCTAAGGCCTGATGAGCCTAAAAATATTTTAAAGAATATATTAAATATATTAAACATATAGAAGATATATTTTTCCTAAAAAAGTGGAATAAATATTAAATGTAGAATTGGACAAGAAATTTGATCCTTTCTTTGAGTTCAATGAATGTGTTTTTCCCTAGTCATGACATAAACTTGGAGTGTATCAGATATATGTATTTATTTCCATCATGAAATGTTTATAATATGCATTATCTGAGAATAACTGATAATCAATCATTATGTATATGTTTCTTTCCCTGATAGATTTTATATTAATGATATAACTTTAAATTGATGATGATATTGATCTACAATTATGGGGCATGACTGGATGGATGTTCTCTTGGTGGATCATGAGATTTGGTGTCCTGTAGAATTGATAGATGGTTTTTCCATGTGATAGGGTTGCTGAATTCTAATCAGTGGTGATGGAGAGGCTCAATCATACTAGATCCACGATCTATGGGTGAGATGGGTAGTGCAATCACAAACACTAGTGGTTTGACCAAGAGTATAAGAGGAACTATGAATTTTGTGAAATCCTGAGTTATATAACAGTTAATCTGAAATTACACACCTTATTGGACCCACTATGAAATGCTAATTTTCTGTAGATAAGAAATATATCGACCCATGATTATCAAACATGGATATTACATATTTTTTATGAATATTATGTACATTGAAATTTGTATATACCTGAGGATCATAAAATTTTAGTGTATTTGGAAACTAGGAACATATTCTTCTAATTTGGTAAAACAACATCAGCATCTCTCATAAATATATTCCCCTTTGGGTACTCACACATAAAATATTTCCTTATAACCAGGGAAGAGGAAACATAAGATAGGGGTGAGCTCAGATGAATAGTAAGGGAATAAAGGAATATATTTAATCATAATATGGGAATAATGTTATCAAAACATAATTTAAAAATTATTTGATCATAACCTACATATCAAAGATCTTGATCAATAGTAATGGAAAAAAGGATTTATAGTTCATAAGATTGGAATCATAATGAAGTCAATGATCATAAGCCAAGTAAACATAATATATTCATAAGAATTACAATAATGGAATAATCAAAATCCTATAACATCATGAAACTATATAAATAGAAACAAATTTACTCATATAGATAAGAACATGAATCTAAGACCTTGTATAAACATATTGACACATAAACATGTCTATCTATAATATTGTGAACATGTAATCTAGTTCACTCAAAAATATAATTCCTTAGAAGTCAAGGATCAATGCCAAAAATTACTAGGGAACTTAATTGGGACATTAAATATTGGGACTCTCCACCATCCCTTGTCATAGTCTTTTCCTCATAATAGATTGGGTTTCCCCTTCTTTCCATAGTGGATTGGGTTTACCCTTCTTCCCACAGTGGATCAGAAGTCAAATGTTTCCCATTTTGGATTAAGACACACCTATCTCCCATTGTGTATGAAGCCCATTGACATATTTCCCATTATTATATCAAGAGATATAAATCATTACCCAATGCCATTAAGGAATATATATGTCCCTCCTATCACTTAACAAAATAATACATACCTGAGCCATAAGATAATAAAACATTGAACATATCATGACCCATATTAAGTGATTGGATTCACAAACATCATATCCAAACCAATTATATGAAATTTGTATCATATAAATTTCATCATACTATTAACTATGGAAAAATTAGTGTTCCTAAACATTTCAAAAAATAATAACCCATGAAAATAAGCAGGTTTCAAAAGAATTTAACTAATGAAATAAAAATGAGTGTTATACAAATAATTCCATCAAAACATAATTCTTTATAGAAATAATAAGAATGTTATTCATGGATCTTATCAAAAATAAATCATAAACTACAAAAATCAATTTCATCTTAGATGGAGAAGTATTTTGAAGGATACCAAGATACATTTCTTAACGAAAATAGCCTTTCTTTTAAAATCTCTTTCATAAAACCATTTCAAGAAAACTTTTCTTATTAATAATTGTTTATAATTTCACTTAAAACATTTATTTTAAAAAATTTAATTCCCTCATTGAAAATAAATATTCAATAAAACATCATGCATTTTTTATAACCTTGTCCTTATAGACAATCTCTGAAGACATATAATGGAAAATTGAAGATATTTTCAAAACAATTTTTATTGAAAATAAAATGAAATATTTTAAAGAAGGATTGAAACAATTTTGAAACCCTTTTATATAAAATTTAGTTGAAAAATTATTAACTAAACAATAATTTTTAGTAATTTTTTTTGAAAATTACATTTTCAAAATATCAAAATGAAACATGGAAAATTCATTAAAATACTTTTAAAAAAAATCTTTTTCAAAAAACACATTCCTTTAAAATAATATTTAAAATGTTGATTAAAATGAATATTAAAAAATTATTTTAATTAATAACCACCTTGTAATATTTTGATGTATGATTCAAGTAAATGATGAACATGATGACGAGTATGTATGTACACACCGAATATTTCTTTTTTTCTCCTTAAGAAGTTTAGAAAAGTGCCTCAATAAAAAAATTACAAGAAGATTACTTTAAATAAATTAAAAACTGTAAAACAAGGGAAAATATTATTTTAAATATAATAGGATAATATTAATATAAATTTTAATGTATTTTACGAAAATAATTTTGCAAAAGAAAATATTTTTCTGACCAAAAGTTGAAATAAAATAATATTTTCATAAAAACATTTTGTTAATTATCATAAGAACTATATTGTGGGAAAATGGTACCATTACTTGGATATAACATTATTAATAATCATATAATATATATTATTATATATCTGGTGATATAGATTATATTATTCTATCAATGATAGCATAATCATAATGAATCCTGATATAATTATGAGATTGTAGCAATAAAATTTTACCACTTTAAAAACATTAAATAATAATACCCAAGATAGAATAGAATAAAATGAATCTCATAATATCATGAAAAGAATAATATTCATGATATAACATGTGAAATTTTATTATATAATCACCGTAGAATAATATGGGTCAATGGCATAATATGTTTCTCAAAAGAGGAAACATGAGACAAAATTTCCTTACTGATTTAGTAACTTTTGAGTAATAAAATCCATTAATGAGAGATCATAAAATTAATATGTAAATAAATTTTTTTTATTAAATTTTTCCTAAAATAAATTCATGTAAAATACATACGCAACAAAAAATAAATATGTGGTGAACCTGGCATGTATCTCAAAGTTATAAAAAGTGAGATGAGAAAAGCCTTGCTTTAATTACTGATTTTTTTCGTACACATTACAGACACTTATATAATAATTATAATAATATTATACATATTCCATAGAACCCTATTATAATATATCTTACAATATATGATTTATTTATGACTTTATATTACCATTTTATTAATAATTCATAGTTAATGTAACGTTTAGAGTAACAACTACTTTGTTTTTCTAATACATGTTTTTATTTGTTATTCTTGAACCTCTTACCAGTATCACGATATACATATTTAAAGAATTAAAAAAAACTATGTACATATAATATATATTTAGTATATAAAAATTTACAATAATATATAAATAAAGAACTATGAAGTGAAATACATTGTTCATTGAGACGGTAGGCCTTACATACGAATGAACATTTTTTCCATTTTCTTATCATGTTGAAAAGAGAAAAGTAAATGAAATATATAAATATACAGTATCATTAAAGTATCATTACTAGTTAATATATATTATATAAATTTACTAAATCAACCTTATTACATTCCATGTTATGTGTGAACAAATCACATCGCTTTGAGAAGGTTGTAGTCCCCACGTCCACAAATAAAGTTATCATATTTACAAAAATAGGATGGTAACAAGTTTTGTATTAAATAGTAATTATATAACAACAAATACATCATAAATATCGTATATATGATACAGAAGCATAATTTCTAACATTATTCCAAACCTTTGATGGTAGAAATAGAAGAATAAATGACATCGATACATGAGGTGATAGTCCTCTTTGCACAAAAATGACGATTGTGTATCCCATTTAATGGAAGTGATTTTGAGTGTATATAAAACAATTAATATATAAAATATCTTTATACTTTGTATAATAGTTTATTAAGTAAGAAAGGAATAATAATATTTGATCTAGTGGAGAAAGAAAATAAAAAAAAGAGTTTTTGGATAAATGATACCTCTCACTTTAGTAACACCTTTTGGTTTGCACCAAAGGGTATCATTGTTGGGAATTTTACAAAACTTTAGGACTATAAATTGAAGTTAAGGTATTTAGTAGAATATATAGGTAGGGTTAGGGTGATTCAGAATGTCTTGAGAGGTGAAAATAGTTTGGGACGAGATGAGTTCTTTTATAAGTTGGGAAAAGGACACATTGGGAATTCATGAAATGATTAGAGTGATCTCCATGTTTTCATTATCCAAAAATGGTTACAAATGGACCATTACAGATCCTTAGGTGGTATATGTTTTAAATAATCCATAAAATTCATTTTTATACAAGATTAAGGTCATTTTAAAATCTGATTTTTTATGTTTAGTAATCAATTAAGCTTATTATTCCCTTAATTGTTGTAATTAATTTTAATTATATTCACTAATTGGTAAAAACTAATTTGACCTTATTAGAGAGACTAAATTATTAAAATTCAAAATATTTAATCCATTTTTACAAATTTTAATAACATAATTGAATGAAATTAAATTAAAATTAATCCAAAATATGAGATGAGATAACATGTTTTAAAAGTGAAAAATTTCAAAATTTAATAAATGTTAATTTATCAAATTTTAACTTTAAATTAATTTAAATGATCTAATTTTTTTTAATTTATTTATAATTAATATAAATATACTTTGAAACCAATTTAAAATATAATTTAACTATATACATAAATTGGACAAAAAAGAGGTTTTCAAATTAAATTCGGTGTTTGTCACTATTCATCAAAAAATAAAACTTCACTGAAAATTAACAAAAAATAACAAAAAGTAAATTTTTATATCCCAATTTCAAAAATGTAGTTTATTTTTTTCCAAATATTAATTAGAAAATTCTAAAAAATTAGATTTAAAATAAAGTGTGTATTAAAAGGTGGTAAAATTAACTTTTAGAAAAATAAATTTTTTTATTCCTAAAATTAAATTTTGTTTCTTATCTTATTTCAATAAAAGATATCAGATGACTATAAATATATGCATGAATATATAGAATGTTATGTTTTCTAAAACAATCATCAATAGTGTGTTTTTGAATTATCGAGATAAAATGGTGTTTGTGCATAGAGAACTAGTTTCTTTATAAAATGAACATCATTATTTTCAAACATTAAATACTTTAATTTCAAGAAAAATGATAAAAAAAATTATTCATCTTATCAATATCATTAAATCATAACTTTACAATTTATTTTATATTATTCCTAACTTCAATTCTAAGGGCGATGTGACAACTATAATAATATTTCTACAATATTATTAATAGTACGTTGCACATTGGTAAAAATAGGACATGCATGTAATGCATGCTATCAAATAAACACATAAATTGTTATTAAAATAAGAAAAACCCAGTTTTTTTATACCAAAATCTAATAAATGTGATTCTTGTAGCACAAAATTGACTTGTTGTTGTGTAAAAATAAAGAATAACATGGGTTTTTCACATAACAGAATTGATATTCAATGTTGCATAAAATGATGAATATTGAAAATGTTGTATTAATTTGAAAAATTATTTCATAAAATCTTTAGATGTTATATTCTACCACATTAAAAAAAATTTCCTCAAAAGTTTTCTGTTTTATAAAATGATTAATTCTGGAAATTTCCATTCATTGAATCCCACATCATAAAAATGAACACTAAATATTACATTAAAATGGGATGTTGAAAACCTAACAGTTACCATATGTAACAAAAAACTGGGTTTCTATATTGGAGAACATAGGTGGGGTATTTAATCATGGAAATGTATTATAATAATAAATAATCATTATGAATGATAAAGATAAATAGTCAAAAGAAGTGAGTGATGCAGAGAAACTTGACAATAAAAAACCATAAACTGAATACGCATTGAAGTGGACATTGATATCATAAAAAATAATGATAATCAAGAGCTAATTTATTTCAAGGCCATTTTCCCTAATGATGTATATTTTTTACAAGAATATATACTTATTTGATGTTATTTATTTATATATTAACAATCTCATCCTTTTGTTGTGCCTTGGCCAATTACTACATCATCTATTCATCTAGTGAATTAAGATGAATTTTTCATTCCTAAAGAACTAAAATATCTTGATATCAATAAATAGAATGATAATTAATTACATTTTTCTTTGGTTAACATCCAAATAAAATGGTTACAACTTTTTATTTAAAATTCATAAATCATAATATAGTGAGATAATACATTAATATTACAAACTTAAACCGAAGATTAACTTAAACATTTCATAAATGGTTTATATTATTACCCTTTTGAAAACTAAAAATCAAAAAAAATTAAAGGATATTCAAAAAAAAATCAAAATTATTCTTAACATTAATCCCCCATATATCATAATGTATCACTTAGTTTATAATTACCAAACACGTGAATAAATCCATAATGTATTATTCTGAAACATGATAATAACCTAAATTACTATTTCTTTTTTGAAAACAGAACTGCAAACTTATTCCAATGATTAATGGATTTCCATTAAGTACAAATGTTTATAAACATTTCCCATGATTACATAAAACACCTTCTTAACCATATACTTAATTTGTTTCTAGGTAATTAAAAATATGTAATTTATTGTATCCTAATAAATCATCACGTTGTCCAAGATAAATACAATTATATAAAAATCTTGAACTCATTTATGGCTTACCTTCCCTTAATAAAAAAACACATTTACATTAAATCACTTTTCTATTCCTTCATCACAATTTATCATTTCCTTTCCAATGGGAAATGAAAACTTATACAAAAAATAATTATATATTTCATAATTCACATAACATAATAATTGAATTCCAAAACACAAACAATTCTTTCACCCCATTTATTTTACACATAATTAATAATACTTCATCATATTATGACTTAATATCCATTTTTATGAAATATGAAATATGAATCATGTTTTACAATTCCTCAACCTCAAATTAATCATGATTATTATGTTTTAAGTAAAAAATACTATTAGAACATACCATACCTTCCACATGTTATTCGTGGAATCTTTATCTTTAGTGGTATAACCAATACTCATACCGTATTCTTGAATATCACCAAGGGATTTCCAATTAGGAAATTGATTTCCTTAAGAACATACTTTCCACATATGTAAATTTTAATTTCAACCCAGTTCCACATACTCAGTACCATATACTAAAACCAGAAAGCATAGTCGGATCAACATTTATCATGGTGCAAAACCACATAATCATGAAAAAGTAATAATATGATTTAAATTAGGAAGATTTATTTAATATATTAAACCTTATGTTTATCTTTGCTTGTTAATTGTTTCCTTTTATTTTAATGCTCAATTTTGGTAATTTCAAACTCAGTGTGCAGAGGGGCCCTTGTTTTTTCACCAGTTCCCGATGAAGTCTTACTCAATACGGTGTTTTCAGGGTTATTAACCCTATATAAACTCTGTTAGATCCACATCGAATTGTATTATACATAATGGACTTTAATTTCTTGGTCACCACTCTCCCAATCCATTACCAAAATTCCATAACAGCATTATATACTTTAACTCATCCTTAGACATATCCATAGATACATACCAAGATATATCCCTGGAAATACCCTTAGTTTCCTTAATTATGATTTATCATACTGGTTTCAAATGTTTGACTAAAACATTCCTTTGATACCAACTATAGCAACACAAGGTTATCATAAATGGATATTACATAATTTTTTATAAATATTCAACACATAAAAAAGTACATGCCCAAGGACTATAGTAGTTTAGTGTCATTGGAAACTAGGAACTCATTTTTAGAATTTATTAAAATATGTTCAAAATCATCCATATAGATATTGACATTTCATTACTCATACTTTAAACCATTTTTCATAACCTAGGGAAATGAAACATAAGAATGGGGTGAGCTCATATTCTCAATAACGGTAATAATGGGGGATATGTAATCATAACATGAGAATAAGGGTATGAGAGGATTATCATAACATTATAATATCATAACATTCATATAAATATTGTAACCTAGATTCATAGCATTAATATTGGTAGTTCATGAGACATGAATTATAAAGGATTCAATGAGATTAATTCATGACACTATAACATAGGAATAAGGCATAGGCATGTGGGATAAATATTATTTTATAACATTGTGAAAATGTGTAAATAGAAAATTATTCACTCAATTTGTTAATGATATATAATATGGCCCTCACATAAACATATAAACATATAATTATGTTAACGCATACCATTGTGATCATGTAATCTGGCCCCTGTATAAATATCATTCACTTATAGTTGTGTCTCATATCCAAAACTTATTAGGGAACTTCATGAGGACTACAAAAACAAAGGTGGGCACACTAACAAACCTGTTAAATACCATATCCATATAATGTTTCATTATTCTCCTTCTTCATATATTGGATCGGGTTTCCCTATATTCCTATAGTAGATCTGGTTTCCCTATATTCATATAGTGGATTGGGTTTCCTTATTATCCCATAGTAGATAAGGAGGCGTGTATTTGCTATGGTGGATCAGGACTCACCTATTTTCCATTTTGGATCAGTATCATTAATTTTTTTCCCATCATTATATAATGAGATATAATTCTTCACCCAATGCAATGGATAGATATATAGGTCTTGCCTATATCATAATAAAATCATACATATGTGTTCGAAAAAATAATTAAACTTTCGTCATATCATAAATTATAAAAAAATGATGATTTTGATAAACATCATATCATAACCCCTGAAATGAAATGGGTGTCATAAAAATTTCATTATATAATTACCTATGTAAAATATATAGGTCTCAAAATCACTTCATCAAAATATAACTCATCAAAATATGTGGGTTTCAAAAGTATATAACCCATGGAAGAGAAACATGTGTCATAAAGATCATTCCATCAAAACCTAAAACATTAAAGAAAGAATATGAATTTTATTATTGGATAATATCCCCAAAAATCTATAACAATAAAAACATATTTAATTTTATATGGAGAATGATTTGGATGGATCACATGGAACATTTCTTAAAAAAGAGCATTTTTGAAAAATCCATTATGTAAAATCATTTCAAAAAAACCTTTTCTTATAAATAATTCTTTATAATTTCATTTCATACATTTATTGAGGAAAATATCATTTTCTCGATATTTTTTTCGAAACATCATTATCTTTGAATGAATTTTTCATATATAACATATTGGAAAACATATTAATGAATATTGATGGTATTTTCAAAACCATTTTCTTTAAAAATGGCATAAAATCTCATAAATATGTTTTTAAATAACTTTTTAAACATTTATATAAAATATATTAAAAATATAAATAAATAATTAAATAGTTTAAATCATTTTATTTGGAAATTTCCTTTTGAAATCATATAAACTAACCATAAATAATAATATAAAACCGTTTTAAACGTAACACATTGTTGAAAACATTTTCTTTGAGAAAAAATAAAAAAACAATAAATATCCATAATATTAGTAAAACAATTATTCAAAAATTGCATTCTAAACATAAAAATGGTGCTTCATGGAAATTACTTTCATGATGGCGGGTGAGTTCGTACATGCCGAACATTCCTTTTTGGAGCATTAAAATTTTAGAAAAGTGAATTGATTGAAAATATTCCAGAACATTATTTTTAAAAAATATTTCAGAAGCAAAAAACATTGGTTGAAATATATTTTAAAGACCATTTGATAATAGTAATCATTTTTTAAAATAGTTTTAGAAAACATGGTTTTGAAAGAATAATGATTTCCGACCAAAAGGAGAAATAAAATCAGATTTTCAAGAAATCATTTTATTAATTATATGAAGTACCAAAGGGTAGAAAATTTGTACCATTACTAATATGTGACATTAATAATAATATTATAAGATAATAAATGAGAAGACATGATATATTTAACATAATATACCATCAATGGATGTATAAGTTTAAGCAATCTCTATAAATGTCGAGATTGCATCCATAAGCTCTTACTACTTTGAAAAAATTGAATCCTAATTACAATGAGATAAAAAACATTAAATGAATGTTTTAATATCATGAAATTTATAATATTTATGATAAAACATGTCAATGTTAATTATATAACCCTTGTAGAATAATATAGGTGCATTACGTAACATGCATCTCAAAGAAGGAAACTTGTGAAAAAATTACATTACCGATTTGTTGACTTTTGAAATATTAACCCCATAAAAGAGAGATAATAAAATGGATATTTAAATACCCATAACATTATTTATAATTATCATATAATAAATTCCTATGAATTATATACAACTAATATATTATGTGATTGGTGAACATGTCATGTATGTTACAGATATAAAAGGCGATTTGACAAAAACATTACTTTATGTATTGAATTTTTCATACACGTTCAATAATCCATTATAATAAGTACAATTTCATTATTAAAATACCACATAACTGTATTATTATATATAATACCATATATTATTTTATTAAGAAATTATATTACCTATTTATTATTAATTCCATGTTAAATAACCTTTTCGATAATAAATGATTTTTTTCATACATCTTTTTTCCATTATATTATTGATCATGTTACTTATAAAATAATTTATTTAAAAAAATGTAAAACATGATTTTTATATTATATATATTCATTATATAAATTTTTATAATAATCAGTAAAATGTATAATTATGGAATGAAATACACTCTCCTTGGAGATGGTAGACCACACATAAGCATGAATGATGTTTTGACTTTCATATCATATTGAAAAAGAAAATTAAATTTCATATATTTATGTATGTATATATATTATCATTTATGTATAATTATTTTTAAATATATAAAATTTATTTTTACTAAACCCATCCTTCCATTTTATGTCTAAACGAAGCATGTCGCGTGTAAGAGATTGTAGTCCACACATCCACAGATGAAGATATCCTATTTAAAAAAATTTGTTTTTCAAAGGTATGTGTTATATATTATTTAAAAAATAAAAAATAAATCATTAATATCACATATATCATAAAAAAATTAAATACTAATATTGTTAAAATCATTGGAAGGTGGAAATGGAAGAACGAATGGCATCATTTCGTGAGGCGGTAATCCACCGTACACAGGAACGATGATTATACATCCCACTTTATGGATGTGTATGTGAGTGTAGATAAAAAACATAATACAATAATGTCTTAATATATTTATCATAATTAGGTTATAATTTATTAATGTAATAAAAATATTTTAGGGAGTGAAAAAATAAAATAACACTAAATAGGTTGTGGAAGCATCTTCCCTATTCCTTGGGTAACACCATTTGGTTTTCAAAAAAGGATTTGCTTGGTTTGATTTATTCCCAAATGGAATATCGTATGATGAAGGTAAGGGAATTAGGATGATATTTGTGTAGGTTTTGTCTTGAAAATGTTTCAGGAGATATGTAATGATAATGGAGGAGAGGAGGCTGTTTATAAGTGGGGGAAATGGCACATTGCGTTTTATGGAAAATATTGGAGTGCTCCCCACGTTTTAATTGTTCCCCAAGTGTCAAAAAAATTTTATCAATAATTATATGTTTAATGATCAAAATATTAACCTAAAATAATTTATAGATAAGTGTAGGGTCACTTTTACACCATATATTCTAAATTTAGTCATTAATTAAGAATGTTTTTTTCCAATCACTATATTTAATTGTAGTTAGTTTCACTAGTAATATGGGTCAAAAAATATTTTGAAATTGTTTAAAATTATAAAATTTTTTTCTAAATAATTAATAAATTTTTAGATATTTGAATAATAGAATTGTTGTAAATTAATTTAAAAGTAATCCAAGAGACGGGATGACACAATATGTTTTTAATGTAAAAAAGATAAAAATATTGAAATTATTTTATATAAAATTTAAATGATAAAATTAATAAAATAAAATAAATTGGATTATATTATTTATAATTGATCTAAATATACTTTGAAACCAATTTAAAATTTAATTTAACTATATATAAAGATTAGATGAAATTTTATTTTCTTTGAAAATTTAGTTTTTTCACAATTCTCAAAAAAGTAAAACATTTCTAAAATATAACCAAAATTAACCAAATGTAAATTTGGATATAGATATTTCAAAAATGAAGTCTATTTATTCAAATAAAATTTATAAAACATTAAAAAAAATATATTTAAAATGGTTTCTCCATTCAATGAATGTAAAATTACATTTTAGAAGAGCACATCATTTTATTCTTAAAATTTGATTTATTATTATCTCATGCATATAAAACCATTTTTATAAGGGTAAAAAAATTATATAGTAAATAATATATAATTGTTATTAATATAATTCATAATTAGTGGTTTGTTTAAATTATTGAGATAAAATGGAGTTTGTATATTGAAAAATTGTTTTCTTCGATAAAGAATGTATTTATATTCAAACATTTGTTCCTTCATTTATTGATAATTGTTCACACAAGGATTAATTTTATATACATTTTTAAATAATATTTTCCTAATTTAGTTATTATTATTCATAGAAACCATTCTAATGGATATGGTAAAACTTTAATTATATTTTAACTATAATACCAATTTTACGTTGTAGTTTGGTAAAACAAGGCCTTTTGAGTAATCAAGACTACCAATGGTACTCAACAATGTGTGTAACAAATGCCAAACATAGTGTTTCATATCCCAAAAGATAATATAAATGTGTCTTATAGTGAATTAACATCATGGCCTTGAATATAAATAAATAATAACAAAGTTATTTTATATAACACAATTTTTATTCAGTGATGCATGAAATGATGAATATTAAAAAGATTAAATTAATTCGAAAACAAATATTTCACAAAATCATAGGGTGTTACATGATATACATCACATGGAGTGTGACATTGGTCATACGATGTGTGACCCTTACCTAGTGGCTCAATGTGTACCCTGAAAGGTACAAAGAAATGGCTAAGAGTACAGAGGCTCCAACACATAGTGTACTCAGGAATATACATGGAAGGACAAATATAGACTTGGTCAGGAGTGCGTGGTCTTAGACAAGCCATTTACTCCAAAACAGACATAGGAACGAACCATGATACTTGGGTAGGACCAAAATCCAAGGTGAAACATCATGTAATACCAATACACATTGTGTAATACTTAAAAGATGACTCAATGCCCTATACCTCTTTAGATTATACATGTTTCATTAAGGTACATTCCCTTGATTCCTATCCTAATGGTTTAGTATAGAGTCACATATAATGATTTAGATAGTGATCCCATCTAAGGAACATTTTTCTTGGATAGAGTTATTTTAATCTTTCCACAAGGCCTGGTATGTGATCCTTTATCATCATAATTTACCAAGGTGGGTTCCTGGTATCTTCATGACCAACACTACACTTTCATAGAACCCCTATATATAGGGTTATCTCAGATTGTGTTATTGGTATACACCATATCCTTGGGTGTGATACGCATGTGTGTATCGTTCCTTTTAGACTTCTAGTGTGTACTTATTTTTGTGAGACCTGATGATCATGGAATCTTAGATGGATTCCATTGGTATTATTGGAATCATTATGTTTGATCTCCTAGATGAGTGAAATGTGGAGCATTTTAGTAGGAATTGTAGGATAGGTTTACAATTGTGAATTTCCTTGAAATATGGGTCTACATTGAGTTCATCTGGATTTTTTTTCATTATATTTGGTCGACATATACTTATGTTGAGATGAATAATATTCTCAATTATACAATATCAGTGTTTTGTGGGTTTCCAACTGGGTAATTTCATACTCACCCATTCTTAGTATTTTTCTACACAAGTCATATCTTTTTAATATGATCAATATTTTGACGTAGTCCTAGTGGGACCCGAACAATGCCGACATTGGTGAGCTAGATTTGTCAAGGTGTGATCCTACAGCTGCATTGATAGTAATCTGCACCCACATTAGTGGTTAGACTTGTTTTTAGATTAATTGTGGTGCTATATATTTGTCCATTTTTTTTCTAGTACATGTTTATATAAATTGATTGTGGTATTTTAGATGTATCCTTTCATGATTTTTACTTTTATGCATTTTATCCATGTATGGGATCAGTGATATGTGCATGTGTATATATACATCAGGCTAAGACCTACCATGTTTATGATATTCCTACTTGGCACAGCTCACCAACACCTAGACTATAGGAGGGGGCATGGGGTAGTCATGATGCAGGACACATTGGCATGTGTCTTTATATATTGGTATCAGAGGATTCAGTTCTACGTTAGGTTCAATGTTAGTGTGATTGGTTTGGGAAGCAATGTTATGTATTCCGAGGTTGTATTTTAGGCCAATGAATCTAGTTGTGTTTTTGCAGTCGACATATTCATACAATATGACTCTTATTACGTACCTTTCATCATCATCATTCATTTAAATTTTTATTAAAGAATGGAATACTAACCAACACCTCAAACCCACATCCCATCAGGGAAAGGTCTCAAAGGAGGTCTAAAATGGTGAAGGCCGAGGGCATCCCCTTGATAATGTTTTCCCCTTCTATACATGTAGAAAATTGTTGCTAAGAAAACATTGGTACAAGAATCATATAGTAATGGACTATGGTATCAATTTCCTTCTTGAGTAAACTCTCCATATATAATCATTGAACATGGTATATATTGATTATTTTATGATGCCTCTATAATATTTTACATCAAGGATTTAGCAGCATAAATATGTGGATAATCCCCAAAAAAATGAGGCCTCGATAAGAGGAACTATTCCGGTGGTGTTACCTACAAATGGTTGACCGTTATTACCAACACCTGGTGAGCAGCATATGGAATCAAATTACCTTTAGCACACTTCATGTGTTTATGTGATTGTGACCTTGAGGTTCAAAGGTGATATCAACCCAATGGAGGCCCGGGACTGGATTGAGGCAACAACTTGAGTATTCTATCTTTTCCAGAAACCTTCATACTAGATTGTGGTAATGTAAGTGAGCCTTTACTATGGATCTAAATGGTTATGGTGGAAACTATTGACCTAATAATATAATAAGGTGATTATAGCATGGTTATAGTTCAATATTCTCTCAAAGATTAGTTCTCTATAGTTATATTGAGGGATGAGAGTATCTAGGAATGTTAATAGCTTCATATGGACTGTGTTATTGTGGATGATTATTCATAGAGGGCCGCAAACCTCCCTAGGTACTCAATGTATATAGAGCATAATTATTTCTTTCAGGATTGGACAGTCATGTGAGGAATTTATAATGATATATTAGTCTACTTGTAATCTATTTGAATTAATACTTATTTTGGGTTCTAGATTACTTATTTTGTAGTCAATATTTTCATAGTGGAGCATACATAGATAGTTGGTACAAATAGTCGACACATGAGAGAAGAGACATTAGCAGAAGGGAGTCAATGATAGACATAGTGACCAAGATGTTTCAGACATTTTAGGAGGTGACACTATGATAGATGTTATGTGGTTCACGGCTCATATGATGGATGAAGTCATCGTAGGGAGATGTAGTTCTTCTCTCATAATGGGAGGGGATATATCATGTAGGATAGTCTCAACCGTTGTACTATTTATAGAGATACATTGGATGATCTGACTATGTAGATCCAATGAATGGAAAAGGAAGATCCCCTGGACGAATGATGTCATAGAGGAGATATGAGATGTACTGTAGGAGGAATACGTTATGAATTATTTCCACCACTGCCCCCATGTGGTTAGTATTGGGATCCGGGGCTAGGGGGAAGGGGTGAGGGTAGATTCATGTGGTCGAGGATTATGACAAAGTTGATTAATAATTGATATAAGGAATGATCTATCTATTTTCATATTTATTTATAGTATTGATAGGCACAAGTTCGAGTCATTTTTTATTTCCACTTATCTTGTTCATGACATAGAGATTATGTTTGAGACATTGGTTTGAAACATTAACTTAGAGACTCTTATTGAATGCGATTCAGTAATCATACACATCTTCCTATAGTGTGGTTGGACTTTTGGAGGTGAGAGTTTTATTTTGGATCTCATTACAATAGCGATGAGGCCTTATAATGTCATCTTAGATATAGAAAGATTATCTATAGTTCATGCACATATAGACTATTTTAGGTGGACGATGGGGTGTTTCAACAATTATTGGTTGAGATATTCTTTTTTTGGTGAAAAGTAAAACATGGTAGATTAGTATTGACTCATTCATATGAGTTTGTTGATTATTACTCATAATTTGGTTATCATTATCGATGGTGTAGAATATTTTGTGAGTTTTTAGTTACCAATAGTGGTGGGATAGAATAATACATACTTTCTGAGTGTGTTGCAAGATTATATCCACATAAATAGATAGAATTATGAATTTATATTAACCTAATGATGTCAAAAATATATGTTCTATTATATCCGATGGTTATAGAAGAACATCATGAGTTGAGGGTGTAGTAGGATGACTTGTAGTGGAAGTTCCTTGTTAGACCCAAAGATTAACCTTAGGATGCCCCCATAATGGTCAATAATAAGGAAGACAAGAGCTTATGTATTGTGTGGATTCATTTCTCTTAAACTTGGTGAATTTAATGAATAAGTATCCATTACCGAGGATCAATAAATTCTTCAAACCATTTAAAGGGGCATGACAGTCCTCAAAAATTTTCTTGATATCAATATTTTAATTTTTGAAAGTATTGGAAAATGATATACTGAAGATGATGTTCTTATATCATTAACATCCCTTTGAGTATTTAGTGATTCCATTAGATGTGAGGAATACACCAAAAAATTTCTTGGGAATCATGAAACAGATCAATTATACTCTCTTAGACTTATTTATGCTTTTCATCATTAATTATATCCTACTGTAATTGATGTGTGAGGAAAATTACATGAGACACTTAAGTATGGATTTGGATTAACATTGATATTACCATATTCATATGAACCTCTCAAAGCTTTTGTTCAATATTTATGAGGTCCACTCTCTATGATATATTATATCTACAGATGGTGTATTAGTGGACTCGAAAAAAATCAGTGAATTACTAGATTATGATCCACCCAAGATTATGATAGATGAACAAAGCTTCCTTGGTTTGGTAGGATAATATCGAAGATTCATACCTAATTTATCTAGGATATAGTCTCCCTTGAAAACATTTTCCCAAATGGGGAAACCTTTCACATTGAATGAGATGTTCTAGAATGATTTCTTGGAGATTATCCAATTATTGATGTGAACTCCCATCTTGATATTTCTATAGGTTGGTGTTGAATATATAGTATTCTACAATGAAATAGTTATCAGAACTGATTCTACTCTAATGTAGAGGTAGGTAGTGATTTCCTATGGTTCAGTTAGTTGTTAAAACATGAGAAGAATTATGTGACCCATTATCTTGAGCTAGTGGTGGTAGTCTTTGTACTGAAGATGTGGGAACATTACCTTTTTGGTGAGTGATTGATCATATTTTCTGACCAATGGATTCTCAATTATATAATCCCTTCTATGGATCACAACATGGGGAAAAAGATATATCTAGAGTTCCCCAAATATTATGAATTTGATATTTTATATAATCCAAGGAAGGGGAACATGGTAGTGGATTCTCTCAGTAAGAGATCTTGGTCATAGTTTCTAAGTGAGTTATTAGAGTATTTTGTCTCATTACTGATATCCATTATTGATGTGGATGGAGCAAATTAACTCCAATAAATTGTTGTATACCCTCCATTTTTATAGAGATTCAATGAAGAACAACATGGGGATACTGATTTTGAGACCTTATATACTCAAATATCCACCAGATTAGTCCCTGATGATTTTTTTTCAAAGGAAGAGTGTTTGTTGTACTTTTTAAGGATACATATTTTTTTTATTTGTGTGGATGGATGAGGTTCTGGGGGAGTTCCATACATACCCCATAGTGGTTCATCTTATTGTGGTTTAGATGAATCAATACCATTTGAGTATGTTTTCCTAGACATGGATGAATAATTGAGTTTCATAATTTGTCTATCGATGCCTTACATGTCAGTATGTTCATGTATAGAAATGGGTTCAAGAGGGTTTATATCAACCCCTTGGGGGTTCTAGAGTAGATGTGTGATGCGATATTAGGGGAATTTTGGATGGGGTTACCACATAAATCAAGGAACAAGATATCATCTGGGTGATTGTAGACCAACTCACAACGTCTGCCCACTTCCTAGCTATATCAGTGTAGAGTTCAATAATGAGACAAGGAAATCACTATGTGGAAGAAATATCATGGATCCATGGAGTACCATTTATGAACATTTATAATCATGATTCACAATTCATATATAAGATATTGAAGGGATTATTGGATGATTTTTGTACTCGGTTTCATTTGAGCACGGTGTTTCACCCCTAGAGTAATGGCTTGAATGAGAGGACAATTTTTGTCTTGGAGGACATACAATGAGCTTGCATTTTAGAAATTGTCCATAATTCAGAGGATCACCTACCATTGGAGGAGTTTTTTTACAATAACTACCATTGATCCATTGGTATGGAACTATTCATAGAACTTTATGGGAGACACTGTAGGATTCCACAATATTGGAATCACCCAGGAGAGTCAGCACTTATAAGACAAGGGTTAGAATGAGCCACTACAAAGAAGGATAAAATCATCGAGGAGTTGATTATTACAGCATATATCAGTCATAAGAACTATAAAAAATCACCAAATATGGTTGTTGGAGTTTGATGAGGGATACCATGGGTTCTTGAAGGTCTCACCTTAAAGTGTCTTGTAAAATATTGGATGGAAGAGAAACATTAATATGAGATTAATTGGACCTTTCTATATAGTTCATATAGTTCGAGAGGTGGCATACCGCTTATATCTTCCTCCGTAGTTAGATTGGGTATATAATGTCTTCCACATGATGTAATTGAGGAGGTATGTGCACGAAATGTTTCATGTTATTGACTTGGGTTAGATTAACATCGCAGATAGGTCTAGTTTTTAGAGTACCCAGTAGAGATTGAGAATCACCATGAGAGGATCCCATGGGAATGAGCGATTCTATTTGTTTATATCTGGTGGATGAATAAGAATAATCAAGAGAGCACCTAGAGTGGGTGATTGAGATGTAGTCTCAATACCCAAATCTCCTTGGGTAGATTTTTTTGTATTTTAATGATGAAATTCCCCACTATATGGAGATTTAAAGGACTCTTATTTTTCTATTTATTACATTTCAATGTTATATAGATTGTTTTTGGAGCTATTTACTATGATCTTGTGAGATTATAAGGCCCAGTAAGACCATAATTGATTTTAAAAATATATTAAATATATTAAACATCACACATGAGATGTTTTTGTAAATTTTTTGAATAAATATTAAAGAGTGTATTAGATCTTAAATATGGAGCTAGCTGTGAGTTCAAAGCATGGGGTTTACCATAGGTATAACCTTACCTTGGATGACATCTAATGTTCAGGTTCAGTTCCATTACAGGAGAAGTAATAAAATAAAATAATAAAATTAATTATTTTATTTTTTTGACATAGTGACCTCTTTTTCCTATATTAATACATGGTTATAAAGAGATATCAGGTTTTACCATTTAACTATAGTGACCTAGAGTACTATTGGAGACTATCATTCTTAGAAGAAGAGGATAGATCAGATGTGGTTCAATGATAAATTTTCCATCAAAGTTTAACGATCTCACAAATGAAAAATACATGGATTATTTCTTCATTTGTGATCGATTCACCTAGAGGCATGAATTTTTTTATTTGGATTTATACCTATTGATTTATTCATTTGGTGTGTGAAAATCAGTCAAATAATTATTTTATTCATAGATCATGCCTATTGTTCGTAAGTGATAGATATTATATAGGATTGTTGAATTATTTATTGATTATATTAAAAAATATTAATTTTTTCTTTATAATGGAAAAAAATCGAGTCTAACATGATCATTAAAAAAGGATTGTTCCTAACATTTGTGTTTCGTAAATTTCTTCCCCCATTCATCATTCATTGTGTGGAATTCCTTTGGAAAAAAATTTGATGAATACCTTGTAATAAATCATTTCACACATATTTCTTCATGAAATGGATTAATACAGTAGATCCATGTTAATATTTATGATGATATTGACTTACAACAATTGGAAAAGACTATATGGTTGTTCTTTATGTGGAACTTGATATATGGTGGCTATGAGAAGTGATAGAGGGTTTTCCCCACGAGATATATCGGCCAGATTCCAATGAGTGGTGATGTTGATGCACAGTCAATATAGATTAGTGATATTTAGTTGAGATTGGTGGGATAATTAAGAGAACCTTCAACATAGATTTATATTAAGGAGGAATTATGGGTTCAGTGAAATATAAAGTTACATGGTGTGAAACTTGTAATTAGATTATATGTGGGACCCCCTGTGCGGTTGTAGGGTTTTTTAGATAAGATAAATATTCCAATGTGAATGAAAAATTTACATGACATGAGACCCCTATCCAAGGGCCCAACATGTAACTAAAAAGGTAACCATACACGAATATGAGTAAATGGGATTATAAACATAATTTACACTAACATGGATGTTGGAATAGGCAGTGATACATTTTTTGGACCCACAATCGAAGAGACTTGTTGTTTCCTAGAAATAGGTGTAATGTACTCAATGAAATATGACAAGGATATCATATCCTATTTATCTTGGAAAATATTAATTATGGTACATTCCCTTCATCCATTTACAGAGGGTTTAGTGTGGATTTGTGTACTAGGCATAGAATAATGATCCCCTCTTGGAAACATTAGACATGGATACAATTTTTATAATCCTCCATTGAGGACTGGAGTTATTTCCATTGTCATTATCATTTCCATAGGTTAGATTCTTGGTATCCTCATGACCAAAACATTGTGGGTGTTGATCCCCTACTTAGTTGGTTAATCTGGATTTGTTTTTCAGAATAACCCATGGACATGGTTGTGATCCCTATCAGTGTATCATTTTATTCACATGATAGAGAGTACTTTTTACTGCCAGAACCAATGATCAATACATATCATATAGACCCCATAAATGATATTTAACTCATATATTGTGTTCTCTAAGACAACTGTGCTGTGGATTCTTTGAGCAGTAATCCAAGAAAGGATTTATGGTTGTAACCTTCCCATGAAATTTTTTGTATAATTTTATTATATAGAGCTGTTATTATTATATATCACTGAAATATAAGAATGATGAGTTTATTATTAATCTTGATTATATATTATTACTGATTTTGAGGTTCCTTACTAGATATTTCTATACTGACCCTGCAATGGATTTACTCGCATGTGTTCTGTCTTATATAGATGATCAACATTCTGAAATAGTCATAGAGGGATGAAGACCAGGTAGAACTTAGTGAGATAGAGAGATCATGGGGTGTTCCTACATTTATATTGAGAATAGTCATCACCCACATTATAGGTTGAACATTTTTTCTATTTTTTTATGGTGATGTTGTATTTGGACCTTTTCATTCATATTCTTTCTTTCATACTCTGATGGGGGTATTTTAGATATATGCATTCATATATTTAGATGGTTTATATTTCATTATTTTATGTAATTGTGGAATTTTTTGTGTGTGTTGTTTCATTAGGCTAAGGTCTACCATGTTAATGATATGATTACATGGAACTTGTAACACCTTGCCTATTGGAAGCATTCTTGGGTAGTGTAAGTACAGGAACCCTTGGGATGGGAAATAACACTAACATTATGAATTTCTATGTTTTTTTTAATAAATAATATAATTATCCAATTAATTCATAATTTTTCAATTATTAATTTGTTAATGAAAATATTATTTTGATAGTAAGAAATTGTTTTGAATATTTAGAAAATATAATATTTAAATTAGAACACTATTTTTCATAAATTCCTAAATTTCAAAATAAATTTCACTTTCATGTGAGATTCATATTAAATTGGATTTATATACAAATGATAATGTAATTTACTGATGTCGAAAATAATCATTATAAGGGACAAAAACCATTCGTTTTCCAATTGTTCATATTATATGTTTTTTTACACATCCCTATTAATACAACCAGTATTTAAATGTGATGTGATACCACATACCATCCTCATTAAACTCTTTAATGAATCATTATGTACACCAATTATGCTTCCAAAAGTTTCCTATGATTTTATATTAAAAATAATTATGTAGTAAATATCGATCCCTATTTCCACTTAATAGTTTTAAGATGGATATACCTATCCATTATTTACTATATACTTCAATATATGTAACCCAAAATTCAAAATTTTGTTGTCATAAGTGATGAAATATGTTATTTTTTTATGATCTATACTACAAACAAATATATGTACATGATATAAATGTGATCGGTGGTCCTATAATTAATTAACCATCCAATGCATTTGTAATTTTTTTATCTAATGAGATACCATGTATAGTTCATGATAGGTTATATGAATTAGACCATGTTATGATGTATTGTGTTTATCCCTTAAATAGGCTTATGATGTCTTGTTTTTTGTTGTTTCTACATTCCTGTGTTTCCATGATGTTTTCATCTTATATCATGATTAAATGATCATGTTTAAAAATATCACACCATTTATCTCACTTTGATATGCAAATTTAAAAACATGCATTACATTTTTTAGATCAGTATTTGATTATTCACATAATGGTATTTATAGATCACCCAATTTTTATGTCCATCCCCAGGTTATCCTATAATGTATTTTAAGATCAATGGAATATAAGAATTTTTTTTTGTTTTTTTAAATAAAGTTCTCATACACATGTTTCTTGTTAATGTTCTATATACATACTTTTCCAAATAAAATAGGCCTCAAAATGTACATTGATTTTATTAGGAGTATCATTATCTAATAAGTCATGACTTAATGTGAATTAAAGATAGGGGTTTCCATATTTAGCATCAAATAAAAGTTTCGTTATTTCTGAGTATTATGATTAGAAAATATTACAAAAATCCACATGTATAGGACTAAACATATCAAAATAACCATAAATTAAGTTAATGTATCAAGTTTGTTTTTTTAAAAAAATAATCCCTAGCGGGATACTATATGTGGATGTGGATATAGAACAGTTATACATATGGGTCATAACCCCCAAAAGGGAGCACTACGTATTATCTCAACTATCACATGGTGGATGATAAAGTGGATTACATAACACCTAGTTTGAAACTCCCAAGAGATATGCTTCACTAAATTCAAAAACAACTTAAAAACCATTATGATGGGAATATAAATTGACATAAATTTTTTCATTAGAAAATAGTAGATGACTAACTTAGACTGAAACATTTACATTTTTTGGTTAAGGAATGTATGTCATTAATTATTTATACCTTCAATTTTCTTAAGATTCCCTTATATGTGTGTAATATTATGAATATTATAATCCCTAAGTCTATATTTTATAATGTAAATGATTATATACAGAATAATATGATGAAAGGATATATTAACCTTTATATAAAAACATTAAATTTCCTATGTGACTATGGTTATACACATCTATCATATCACACATGTTTAGTTGTACTATTAAAACACCACATAAAACATGGAAGTAATGCTATTGTTGGAAAAAACATAGAGGAAAATATTTTTATCCCAAGTATATAACTTCTTACCAGTCTATATTTTCATGATGTCCATCTCATAAAACCGTTTGATAAATCCTTTAGTGTAATTTTTAGTAATTATAGGGATGTAGTAGACTTTTTTATATAGAGACATCATAAATTTTCATGATAAGTAAATCACTCCCAATAACATGTATATCCCTATGATTTTATATATATGTAATGAGGAGGAGGATTATACTATAGTATAATTATATCAAGAATGTATATAATTTCATTAAGAGAAAAGGAATCAAGATCAAATTATAGAGAGCATGGAAAAGACCTAACATGATGATATGCCCATTGTAAAGGAATATATTTATGTGTTTCCCAAACAATTTTCTAGTCTTCCTCATGGATTGGTGGCTCTATTATTAATTGAACTTGTATGTAATGATTCTCTAATATCCAATACTAAACATAAAATAAACACTATTTAATATGAATAATATAAGAATAAACTACAGTATAATATTCCTAAAGGGGTGATACACCTAATTGTTTTACAATTGGGTGCACCGGTCCATTTCATGAAGATGAATAATGGGATAATGAATATTTGTACTGACTATTTTGAGCTCAAAATGATCATGATCATGAAAAATTATCCTCTTCCACAGATTTATGACTTATTTGATCGACTATGTAGATAAAAATACTTCTCTATGGTTGATCTTCGGTCATGATATTATCATGTCATAGTGAAAAACAATGATTCCCCCAAGATTGATTTTCATACAAGTTATAGGCACAATGAGTTCATAGTGATTCCATTTGGACTCAATAATTCTGTTGATATCTTAATGTAATTATTTATTAGAGAATTTGGGTATTTCATTGATATATATGAAGTAATATTTATAGATTATATTACTATATAATCCAAAATTAAAGAGGAATATGGTGAGTATATGAATGATATAAAAAAGACCTTATGAATGGAATCATTATTTTAAATGTAAAATAAATTTCCGTTTTGTATCAATAATGAAACATTAATGTTGATTTTAATGAAGAGAATGTGACATTTTTAGACCGTTTAAAATCATATAAAATCAAACAAGGGCATATAAAAAACATCTATGATGGAGATCAATAGTCTCATTTTATTATCTAGATACATTCATTGATTTTTGAGAAACATATCATGATTTCCAATCTCAAAAAAAAATCTGACAAAGATAGGGTTTTTGTTTTTATTGATTTATGAATGTGAAGAATTAAATAAATAATTAAATAAGAGGATAATCACTACACCAATTCTGAAATTTCCCACTAGTGGGGACGTTTTTTGATTCACAATGATGCATCCAAATGGTAATGGAATGTATACTGGTGAAATATATAAAATTTAAATCCTATGCCTCATACAATTTTATGATCCAAGATAAGAACTACCCAATACAAGATTTTTAATAGGCTATAGTGATATTAATTTTTGTAGCTTTGCAAACATTATCTCTATAGGGAATAGTGTTACATATATATAGATTATAAAATACTCAAATATGTATTCACAAAAAAAGAGATCATAATGTGTTGAAGATGGTGGTTAGAGATGATTAAGGATTATGATTGTTCAATAAATTTCCATCCAAGGAAGCAGAAATAATTGGTAGATCCTATGGGTAGAAATATTCCAATAACCCTATCCATGAGTAGGATTGAATGTTTTCCAATATTCCTAGACAAGCTAAGGATATATATGATAATAATAAAAGGACATTAATCCAGATTCGTGAATAAATTCTCAACCATTTATTCTTGAAAGGATCATGATTACCCAAAAATTTAATTAGGTTCTATAGAAAAAGGTAGAGAATATTTCATAATTCTATATTGTTAAAGATGAAGTTATAGGGATTGGCATAGAAATATGGGTCACAAGAAAACTATGACTATTGGGGGGATATTTTAGATGATATTCATAGATCATCATTTTCTATATATCATAGAATCACTTATATGAATAGTTATCTAAATAAAAAACATATTCTAGTATAATATGAAGTGACAGACACTCAAATTTGTATCCCTATACCTGGTATGCCAATGATTAATTGTTATATAACAAATGTCTAAATACATGATTCAACAATTATCCGCACTACTATGAAAATAAAATAAACATAACCATGGATCTTCTCATTAAAATCTTCAAGAAATCTAAATGAAATAATTATATCTAGGAAGTAGTTGATAACCCTACAAAGTCAGCACATTGTTTTATCAAGGAATATTTATCACCTTAACAACTCACAAAGGTATACCTAAATTAATTGTTAGGACTTCATGGATTTCCACTATCCAACATTTTTTATTGAGATATAATATTTATCTTGAGGTTCTGGAGAATCCTTCATTAAGGTTTGGATACATGGATGAGATTAAGAATGGATTATAACTATCAAATGGATAGGTAGACTGATAGAACCATTCATCTCTAGAAGATATATTGAAATCATGTTTAATGGATTTCTCTAGATTTTCGGATCAACTCATTCCGATATTGTAGTATCATATAATAAAAATTTATATTATGGCCTTCAAATTTCAAATTTTGAGGCTATTTATAAGAAGAGGTGTTTCAATTATATATGATGGGATGAATTTATAGATAAGAAGATTATGGGACCAAATATTATCTAAGATAAAATTAAGAAAATTCTAAATAATCAACGTTATATGAACTCTACACTTATTAAACCTAACAGCTATGTGTATAATCATTTATGAGACATGGATTTTGAGGTTAGAGATAAGACGTTCTTTAATATGTCTCCATGGATTAAGGTCATGAGATATGGGTAGAAAGGAAATCTTTCTCCTTGATACATCATCCTCCATGAGATGTTTGATCCCATTATGTTTGTCGCATATCGTCTATAACTACCTTCTAGCCCATCTCAAGTACATGATGTGTTCCATGTATCCCTCTTTATAAAGTACATATGAGACCCCACATATATACTAAATCGTTAGGTGGTACCATTGCAGGATAAATATTCATACGAGTTTTAGTTATTTAGGAGCATAGATCATAGTGAAAATGTTCTAGGAAGAACAAAAACTCACTTTGTAAATGTTTTTTTGTAAAATCTAAAAGTTTGAGGCAGAAAAATGGGAACCAGAAGAGATGAAGATATAGAAGTACCGTAATCCATTTTATTATGTGATATAAAATGTCAAGGGAATATTTTTAATGGGGGGTTGGGATGTGTTGGACAAACCATTTATAAATGAAACTCTATTTTTGGATAAATAAATTATTTTTTAATTATTGTAGTTATAGAAAATACATGAAAAAATATTCTTATTCAAAACCAATTATAAAATATAGCCTACCAGATTTAAAACACCTTAAATCATCGTAAAAATTGATTAGAGAGACATTATACAATGAACAATAAGAACAATATATAATAAGGATATTGATAAAGTCCAATTTTCACAAATGAAAGGAGTCATGGACTTGACTAGTAGGATTGTACCCTATTAATACCTATTATTATGGCTTATATGGAAGATTGAATCATTGTGGTTTGATGTTGACCCATCACAAATTGATACTCAAGTAAAAAATCACTATCCAAACCATTTCAGTAGAATTTCCTTCATGTCAATATCACAGTCCAGCCCATTTTTTTCAGAACCACCACCAAAAGGTTTCACCATCACAAACATTAACTGTTATGCCTACTATGGGTAATAAGGGTTAATATACATATACCATAATGTTATGAAATTGAATAATTTATTTTTATTAAAATAATGGTTATATTTATTCATTGTGTTATCACTTTATTAAAGATTATTGAATTGATGAAAATTATATTTTGACATGAATAAGCATAAATTTTATTTTTGGAAAATATAATTTTTAATTAAAACAATCTTTTTAATAAATTCAATAATATGGAAATAAATTATATTTTCATATAATACACATATTAAATAATATTTATATACAATTGATAATATAACATAGACAATCAAGAAAAATTTATATTTAAAAGTGTATATTCTCTTATTTTTAAGTATAATTTTATAATTTTCTTTGTTTGAAATAATAATGTCGAAATTATCCAATTGGGGATTTTCATAATTTTTTGACACAGTTGAATTTATAGGTAAAATTTTTAATATGGTATAAATATATTCTATTATTATGACATTATAACACTTGAAAAGTTTGGTAATAATTATTATAATTGTTATATAATACCAAAAATATGTTTTTCCTTTAATATAATTTTTTTATATTTATTTGATTAGATTTATAAAACCTTAAAGAATACTCCACAACCTATATAATATTTTAATGTTTATAAATCAATTTTTCATAAATATGTCTTAAATAAATATAAAAATGTTGATATTTTTAAGAATATTTGTTCATGAACATATAAAATATTAAAATTCAGTCCTATTTGGTAGAAACCATGTGAAAAATTGTAATTTTAAACATTTTGAATATTTTAGCATTTAGAGTCCAAAAAAATTTTGTTTCTAAATTATTATAGAATTTGACCATATATTTCTATATATATCCACATATTATACTACACATCTTCACTAAAACCACATAGTGCACTAATTTTGTCTCATTTTTCATATCTAAATACTTCCCATGGTGTTCCTAAGATCATAAGAAGATCAATCCTTTCTTTTAGAAGTTCCATCTCAAGGTAATGGTTTATCTCCCCACCATTTTTCATCATGAACTTTATATTTTGCCTTTTTAATTCATATTTTTCATGTTTGAATATTTTTTACACATATCTATTACTATATTTATTTTTTAAATGTTGATAAGGACCCTTCTAACTCTCATTAAACATGTGCATGACTCTTTATGTTCACCTATTACGTTGTTCAAAATATATACCAATTTTCAATGAAAAGCATTTTATACTGAACACCCTTCCCATTTTAGAATAAAATTTAGTCACATATTTGTAATTATCTTCCTTTGATGAGGGGATTCCATGTTTTTAACCAAAACACCATAATTTTTCTGTTAAATTTGATGGAATATGTTCTCATGTTATATGATCTATCTGGAACACAAATTCATACACCTGATATGAATGTGATTGGTGGGATCACAATGATATAGCCCTCCAATGAATTTAGTAATATTTTTATCTCATGATATACCTAATATGGTTAAAGAGAATTTACCAAATATAATTATTCTACGATATCTCCAAGGATAAAAATGACATGTTCATATGATGTCACGTTTTTGTTGTTTCCACATTCTTATGTTGGATTGATGTAATCAAATTATATAGTGGATCGATAATCAGGATCGTGGCTCTATCCCCTTATATATATCTTTGATATGCCTCTTGACTAATATGTATTACTTTCATCGGGTTATTCTTTTATTATTCACTTTCTATGCTTTACAGGTATTCATTTTCTTATATTTGTCTTAGTTTATCCAATTCATTATTATATGACTGATGGAGTATAAGGAAATTATATCGAGCTTTAAAATAGCTTTTTATACCCATGTTTCCTATTAACTTTTTATCAACCTAATTTTCCAAAGACACTGTCCCACACAATATTATGAGGTTAAATTATGAGTACCGTTATGAAATAAATAATGAATTATGTTATATTAAAGATAAATGTTTACATATTTTCCAATCAAGCTAGGGACTCTAGGATATCGGTAGAGATATAATTCAGGGATTTTGGTAGTTCTTCGTCAAATTAGAGTGATCATATTGTGTATAGAAGATAGGATTCGAGTTTCCCTTTTAATATAGAGGGTATGTTCAGTCTTGGAATATTGTAATGTATTAAATTAAATTAATATTATATTTATTGAAAAATGGATTAAAATTGATAAATTTTTATGTTGATATGGGGGTTAGTCAAAGTATACTCATAAGAGAACATTTGTGCGAGTTTTTTTATTTTCTCACCATTATATCATTACTTTAAACCCTTGTTAAACCTTTTAAAATTGACATGGTATCATAATTGATAACCTTTTTGGGGTTAATAATGTGACAATAAAAGGAAACATTAAACATTAATGGAACACGGTTTGTATTATAATATATATCTCATTCAATTGTACAAAATATGATTTTTTAGGATTTTTGATTCATTTAATAAAATATTATTTATTATAAAAATTCCATAATGACATTTTTTGAACAATTATTTCAATTTGAAATTGAAATTATAACGAAAGAAATTTAATTCATATATAAATCTTTTTAAAATAAAAATATGATATATTTCTATTCAAAATCATGGAAAAATGTATCTCATTAAAATAAAATTACTTTAATATTTTTTTGAAATTATTTATTTTATATTTCTATTTATTGAATATATACCATTTCAGCCTTGAAAAATCATTGAAGTGGATTATTTAATCACTAAAAATTTAAAATAAATTTTTATGATAAATATAATTGATATATATTATAAATAAACTTTTTTAAATGAATAAGTGTTTTTTAACCTTGTCAAAAAATATTATAGATATGAAAATATAGAGAGTTTAATTTTTTAACATTATATATAATTTATAATATGAATGTTATAATTGATATAAATTTGTTAGAAATTTCAAAATTATTGAATAATTAATTTTATTGTTTTATAAAAACTTATGTAATAAAAAAATACAATTTTGACTGTGGGTTTTAGGCCTTTTCATATTATTTTTAACCATAATATCTCAATTTACCCTTACTTTGGTGATAAATATTTACTATGATTACTATTCATAATGAATAAAAATAAATGGTTCCAATTTAAAAAAATTTCCTCCTACATTCAAATCTAAAATTCAATTGTCAAGATTAAGTTTCATAAAGTGATAATGAATAATTATTATTTAAAATGAAAAATGAAAAAAAAATGTTCAATAAGAATATGTGTTTCTAAGTCCAAAAATAAACTTATAACAAGATAGGGTATAATGATTATAGTGAACCTATCCCATTAGCCCTAATAAATTTTATAATTTATGACATTGACATAAGATACATGTAATCACAACTCAAAGGACAGAATAGTTTAGTAGTATTGGAAATCTAGATACATACCTGAAATTATCATTATAATTGAAAATATAAAATACTCAAAGCATTCTATAAAGTAAAACCATTATTACTTATATAGATTCTCTTTATATAAATAAAAAAACACATTTTGTTATCTTGGAAAAAATAAAACATTTGAAAAGGGTGAGACAAGATGTTGGGTAAGGGAATATGTATAATGATAGATATGAATAAGTAAGGCATAATCAATATGGTAAGTTAAATAAATGAATGACATGAAATTTAATCAATAACTTGATCATAATATTTTAGTATTAAATAATTTTAAATAATTCCATATAAATAATGAAATAATCATGAAAACAAAAGCATTTATATTCAAAAAAATTGAATAACACATGGTATATTAATAACTTAATTAAAAATGATGTAATACATGATGTTGAACATCTAAAACATACCATAGAGTCATTTTTTCAAATAAATATAATATATTTTGATCCTTTTCTCAAATCAATATATATAAATGAATAATTGCATGGCTAAAAACCAATCAGGTTGGTCTCATGAGACCGACCGATGCATTGAGGGGGTATAGTTGGACCCACCCAACTATAATGATGTCCAGTGTATTCTTCATTTGAAAGAGGAAAATTATGTATATAAAAATTAATATTTATGAAATAATACAATGTATAAATACTTTCACCAATCAATAATCATAATCACAAACCATCAAGAGTAAAATGAATGGTATTAACATATTATAACCCTAGTCAAACTAATCATAAACCATTTAGAAAATAATAAGAATGGTCTCACTGGGGTATATACCCATTAATAAAAAAGTAACATAAAATAATTTCTTTTTAGGTGGAATATTATATTGAAATATCACTTAAAACATTACATAGGGATAATAACCTTTACATGAAAAGAAAATTTTTATTATTTTAAAATTATAAAATTCCTAAAATAATGTCAAAATACATTTCATTCAAAACAACATAAAAAACGTACATTAATAGAATATTATAGAAACAAATTTATTATAAAATATATCCCAATGAAAACCTAAAATAAACAGAGGTCATGAAGGGTGGTAATTCCATACATGATGTATAAGTTAGAAAAACATTCATTTTGAACTATAAAAAGGTTAAGAAAGTGCCTCGTTTAGAAAATGACGAGAATTTTCCTTTAAAACAATTTATAAAAACATTAAAAAATGGTAAATACTATTTGTAATATATATTTTTTAGAATTATGAAGCAATTTTTTATTTTTTTTATAATTATGGTTTTGGTAGAAAATTGATTTTCGACTAAAGAAAGAAATAAAGTCATATTTTATTAAAAATACTTTATTAATAAATTTTTTAATAAAATATGGAATATTTTATTATAAATTGAAAAATATAATGAATAAATACATTTAAAAAATATATATTGTGTTAATGATATAAATTTTAAATAATTATCCCAATGTAGACTTAAAAAAACAATCTCTAATAAAGATGACATTTTGAAATAAACCCATAATAATTTGGTAAATGTTTTGGCATAAACCTCATTAAAGAAATAAATATAAATTAAAAATTAAATTCCATGAATATAAAATAATTCATGAAATAATATTAAAAAGTAAAATATATACAATTCAAAAAATAAATAAGTTGCAAATATGGTGTATGTCTCATGGCAGTAAAATTGAGACAAGAAACCATTACCTAGAGTCCAAATCATTCGGTACATTATTTATAATTATAAATAATAAACGTATTTTAATTATTTTAATGATTATAAACTTATTAAAGTTTATTATTAATTTTATTTAAATTATTATGATGTAATATATGTTTACTTAATCAATTAAATTTACATCAGATGATTAAATGATATTTAGCATATGTCTCGTAAACGAACTTGGAAGTATGACTATGGTCAAGGAGGTCATTATTGAAAAAGATAAATAATAGTTATAATGAAATAATTATCATATTTACATAATAATTTTAATTTTAAAAATAATTTTTAATGATGGTTATGAAAAATGAACAATGTTAAAATCATGGAGATTGTAGGTTGTCCGTACACCTGATTAACAATTCCATTTTTTAATGATCATAATGAAAAAAAGTTAAGTGATGTTTTATATTTATTTAATTACCATAAGCAATATATACAATATTATTTATTTAAATATAAGTATATATATATATATATATATCATCTATCTGATTTTGGGATGAAAACAGTTTCACATCTCTTCTTGAAGGCGGTTTCCGACACATGCACAACAATGTTATCATTTTTATGTGTTAGAATGTAAATGATATATTATCATTTAGTAATGATAAATATTTAATTAATATCATATTTATTTTATTTATATCAAATACATTAATTAAGAATTTATTCTTATTAACTTCCATGTAAATCCATAGTGAAAAACGATACACATCACTTCATGAGGAACTAGTTTGTTGTACACAAGAGCGATATTTTCATATTCCCTACAAAATGGGAAGTAAAAAAGTTATATATGATAGTTTGAAAAAATTGGTATAATTATGTTATAAATATCATATATATACTATATATATATATATCATCCTTTATAACTATGAGAGCTATTATTGGAAAACGTGCCACGTTAGTTCATGAGGCGGTAGTCCTGTCTACACCTAAATGACAATATCATTTCCCATTTGAGGGAGGTGGAGATTCATATAGTCCATAAAAATTACAAAATAAAAACTCATTATATGGATTATATTGGTGTTATTATATAATAATGAGTGAAATGTATTTTAATATGGTTAAATAATAATTAAAAAAACATATAGTTTCAAATTTTATCACTTTCCAAATTATCTCTTCATGATTATACATAACATATTACGAAAAAAAGTTTTATAGGACTTTTTCATGTATTTTTGGAAGTTAATTGGATAGTAATGGACCAAACTGAATGGTTTTTAAGTAGTGAATAATGGATGAGTGGTGGAGGACATTTATAATGGAGTTGAGTGGAACACTTGTAAATTTAAAAATGAAAAATGCATACACATGTTTATAAAATAACAAAATGTTAAAAAAGTGATTATTATCCTACTATATAAATTATAGGGTTTAAATATTTCCATGAACATGATTTTAGGATAATTTAGGTCATTTTAACCATTATATTTTTAGTTTAACCCCCCTGCAAATCCAGTTTTACCATAATTACGGTAATTAATTTTTAATATTTTCACTATTAATTTTGGAAGGAAAGAAATTTAAAAATATTATATACTAATATTTATTTATATTCAAAAAAATTATTAAAATTTCCTACATTATATTGAAATAATTAAAAATGAATAATTTTAAAATAATCTCACAAGAGCAATGAGAAAGCAGGTTTTCAAAGAAAAAATGTTAAAATGATTACAATGTTTATATATAGTATTTTAATATATAAATCATTAAAATAAAATAAAATGAATTAAAAGATATATTGTTGAACTAATTTATCAATGAAATATTTTAAAAAATAATTTTACATTATAAATAATTTAAATGAAATTATGTTTTCAATTAATATTTTGTATTTTTTAGTATTCATTAGAAATATAAGATAAATATACAAAAACTAACCCTATGATAATTTTAGACAAACTAATTTCAAAAATTAATATAATTTTTGACTAATAAATATTCTAAAATTGGTAAAATATGATTTTAAATTATGTTCAAAATGCATTACAAAATAATCATTCAGGGAATTACATTATTTCAGAAAACATTTATTTCACTTTCAAATGGTTCCAATTTCTTACTAGTAAATATATAATCATTTAATTTTTTTACAAATGGGTAAAAATAAAATTTTATAATTTATTTATTACCATTCACACCCTCCATCGTAAGGGAATGGTTATAATGGTCATGTTCGTGTAAAAATAATTTAGTATGGTATCGTATTTCTTATAAGCCTGATGTTGCGTGCACCGCAAGCTACCTAATAGAAGGAATTTATTTAAAATAAAATATAATTTAATGTATTGAGATTTTATATTATCTTAATATATTTTTTTCCTATGATAAACACAATTGAACATGATGTTCCTTTTTTATAATATCATTGTGATACATTCTACACCCCAAAAATAAATTCCGTCCTCACAATAAAATCTTGATATAGGTGATCAAGGTTTTCACATTGGAAAATATCTTTATTAAAATACTAAACTTTTATAGGGTATACGAAACGCTCCTATTTATAAGATAAAAATATAAATATGATGTTTATTTTGAATAATTACATATCTAGGTTTCCAAGTATGATAATATAGGTCGGAAATGAAAACAAAGTCATGGAAGGGAATATTAACCCCAAAGGATTAACATAGACTGGATAGATTATTGATAAGAGGAATGTGGGTTATCAAGAAAAGCTTAATGAACACCAATCCATAAATCTATGATGATTTAATGGTTCATTTGATTCATCCACAATGTTGGAACTACGCTAAAATTTTTCCTTTAAGATCATTTCTTATTGTTAAAGAATAATTTTACTATCTATGATGAGAATATATGAAAATATAATTACATGAAATTTTTTTATATTATACGTACAATTTCAACATTTGGTTGTACTTGAATCATTTTCCACTTGATTTCAAACTACATGAATCGAATATTGAAGAAGATTTTTTCCTGAAGCACTAAAATTAAAAATTAATGGATCATTATCTAAATAAATTAATGAAACATAATTCCTCAGATATCTAGTTATTTTCCAAGACCAAAAATATTTATCATAATATATTTCATAAAATAAAAATTTCAATATAACAAATACTATAATTAGTTATCCTAAATCCTATTTTGAAGGTTTTTTGTTCAAATTTAATATCCAATTATTTTCAATGGAAATTAACTAAATTAAAATTATATTCCTCATAAAATATAATGTTTATTTTAATGTAAAATTACTAAAATATGAATACCTATATCTCTATAAAACATTAATTGAACGATGTATACTTCTAAAAATAAAATCATAGGTGGGAGAATATATTCCAAAAATAAATAACTACATTAAACGCCAACATAAACCATCAAACCTATAACCAATTTCATGGATTCAATAAAAACTAACAAAATATCATTATTATTATTATCTCCAAATAGGTTAAATATTATGATCGATTCTCCCCAAATCATTCTTTTTCCAACAAGATCAACTTTCTACTGAATGAGAATTCTTTGTAATCTATTCCATTTAAAATATGCACTCAAATATTTTAATAAATACAACTATAGTAAAATATTTATACATTTTATTATTCTTATGATATATATAACATTGATAAAATAATCATATGAAATAATTATTCTATCAAAAAACATTAACATTAACCATTCCTCTTTTTTTGTGCTTATAAAATAGGTTTAAACATGGTCACATAATTTATGTTGAGGTATATTCCCTTGAAACAAGTGTTATTTATTTTAATTGTTCCATATCCCATTACATTTGAGTCATTAAAAATAGTTAATATCATCATTCCCTTGCAATCATGATCATGGTTCCCCTGCATGATAAAAAATCTTTTTTCATTTTAATCATGTACCAAGGTGTTTACTTCTACAAGTATCACATATTGTAAAATAACTATTTTCCTTATTAAATTTATTTATATTTTTATATACCTTTCTCTTCTTCCCATGATTCCCTTTGAAGTTATAAGACTTGGATTATTATTTATTTTTCTTGATACTACATGACACTATGTCATTGTATGATGATAATATTGGGGAGACTATTTTCCGTTGAAATATTGGATTAAGCCCATAAAATAAATGATATTTTTAACATTTTATTATGTAAAATGAAACTGTTTCTATTCCATCAATTAGGATGAATTTCTAAATAATTCCATATTTAATGTTATACCATAACATTATGAAACATGATTTATAATCCCAAAAAATGAAAACAATTTAACACAAATTGCAAAATTTACGTGTATGTGACCTCATAATCATAAACATTGTTTCTTTTGGAAATCCAACATTTTCAAATATTTCATAATGGTTTGTAAATAAATAATGAATTTTTTAATCATATCTCCCAGGAGTGTCATAATAGGTCTGTAGTAAGGCACATTTTCATGCACTAGGTAACGATCCGATTAAGCTCAATGCACCCTTTTCTGAGTTATTACCCCTATGTTCATATATTAACGAACCACATCCACTGGTAGTATCTACACATGAATGTTTTTATAAAGAAAAACCAGCTAATATAATCCTTTTCAAAACATTTTAATGTTAGTATGTACTTATCATAAAATTATATCAAGGGGTTATGTTCCCAAATCTACTTCTTCCTAAATTTAATTCATAAGGATTCAAGAAGGATTCCAGTGATACCAATTGTAGTGACCTCAAAACTAGTATCCTAGATCTTCTTGTTACATTATTTCATTTAAATGATATAACATTAATCAAATCAAGGTAGACAAGGTAGTTTTGTATTCTTAAAAAAATAGATACATACATTAAATTATAATTATAATAAAAAAATAAACAATTTTGTTTCACTATGAACTCTGTCTTTACACGTACAATATCTCTACATATCAATAAAAACACTTCCTAGCATTCAGGAAAAATAAATTATAATAATGTGGTGTGCTCAGATGCTCGGTAAGGGTTTGCATACATCGGAAGCTATCAATAAGTAGGGAATACACAATATAGTTAAGAAAATTAACACATTACATTTAATCAGAAACTTGAGCATAATATTTAAGGAATAAAATATGATAAAATAATTCCATATAACATATCACATGATCTTGATAAAATAACATTGGATATTCTATCAAATCAACTAATTATACGGTATATCAATAACACAATTCGTAATGATGGATTACATAATGTTGGACTTCTAAAACCTACCATTAATGACTTATTCCATTAAATGTAATAAAATTGAGGCCTTTTCCCATTAGATCTCTATAATAGTCCCCACCCATGACTCATTAACTACAAATGGATTTTTGACTAAAGAGATAAATAATGAAATATCTTATTAAAAAAATTATTAATCATTTTAAGTACCAAATAGAGGATAATGATAATTTTATATAAAAATATCATGAATAACCCTATAATACTAGAATATATAAGGTTTATGACATAAACATCAAATAATTCCACTAATGGTGACTTGGACAAAAATAAACCTGAATAATGATGACATTCGGAAATAAACCCTTGAGAATTTGGTAACATTTGTATCATAATCCCCATGAAATAAATTACTTTAAATGAAACTCTAAATCTAAATTAAATAAATTAATTAATGATATAGCATACAATAATTTTAGAATATGCAACACCAAATATAAATAAGTTAAAAATATGTAATATGAATCAGGATGTAAAAGTGTAATGAGAAACTCTTAACATCACAATGAATCATCACATATGTTCTTTATATTAATGAATAAAAAACATATAATAATTATTTAATTTTATAGAACATTTTATTTTTTATTTCTTTTCTATCAATTATTACAATGTTATGTAGGATTACATAATAAATTATGTTTACATCAAATTTTTGGACAATATTTTGCATATGTGTCAAAAATGACTTTGATAGGTTGGATATAGTCAAAATGGTCATTATTTTAACATATATAGAAAAATAATCATTAAATTATTATATTATTTAAATAATTATAATAATTATAAAACTAATCATGAAATATGGTTGTGAGAAATAAATAATGTTATAATCATGGAGAAGGTATGATGTACACATGCAAGTATAATGTTACCATTTTTCAAGGATCATTGTGGAAAAAAGTTAACTAATATTTTACCTTTATGTAATGATAATAATATAATATAAAACATATTATTTATTCCATCATACTTATATATATCTTCCATGAGTTCTGGTGAAGATAATAGATTCACATCACTTCTAGAAGACGGTAGTCTAAATATTCACAAATGACATTATTATTTTAAAATGCTAGAATGAAAATGTTATGTTAACCTTACAAAATGTAAATATAACATGAATATCATAATATATTTATTTTTATCATGTTTATTTATTTAAATTATCATTATTTACATCTATTAGAACCATTACAGAAAAATGAATCAAATTGCATCGTGAGGAGGTAGTCCACCATACAAATGATTGACTTCATCATATCTACAATAGAATGAAAATTGAAAAAGAATATATGATATAGTGACTCCATATGTATAATTAAATTATAAATATAATATATATTTATTATATGTCTAGCATAATACCCAACTATGAGTGGTGTTTTTGTAAAACTTGTCATATTGGTTTACGAGGTGACATTGCATTTTACACAGGAGCAATGCTATCATTTCTCATTTGATGGAATGATATACTTATATAGGTAATAACCATATCATAATAAAATATAATTATATTATAGATATTGGTGTCATTATATAAGAATAAATTAATAATATTATAAGGATGTGAATAAAGAAATATATCAAAAACACATAGTTTTGAATTTTACCTCTTCTTGGACCACCACTTTAGTATTATACCTAATGTATTTATAGAATATATTTCTAAAAAAGGAATCTAAGATGATGTTATAGAATTTGGTAAGTTATATAGATATTTATTGGCTGAACAAAAGGGTTTTCATGGTGTGAAAAATATATGAGTGGGGTGGCCTTTTATAAGTGAGGTGAGTGACACACTTGTAATTTTCAAAATAAAAAACATGGATGAATCTATTTCAAATAACAATAGGGTAAAAAATGGAATATTCAAGATTCTTATTCATTATATGGTCTAAATAGTTCCATAAAATATATTTTGGAAAAGTTTTTACAAAATGTTTACCTTTATATTATTATTTTATCTCCCATTAGTCCCATTTTTTACCTGCAGAGCGGTTATTAATTTTAATTATTTTCTCAATTAATTGTAGTATAAAATAAATTATAAATAATTATGTAATATATATTACATTTATTAAAAATATGGAATCATATTTTCTAAATTTAATTCACATATGTGAAAAATTCTATTTTAAAATTAATCCCACACACGTAACGAGATAGAGGGTTTTTAAGGATAAAATGTTCAAAAGATTACAAAGTTTCTATCTAAAAAATTAATTTGAAAATGACTAAAATTGCATAAATTGGGTTAAAATTTATATTATTAGACTAATTTTTCATTAAAACAAATATGATCTTTTAAAATTATTTTAATCAAAAGAATGTTTTTGATTAAATATAAATATTATTCACTATTCATCAAATAATGATGTTTCCCATAAAAATTATAAGAAATAACCCTAAGATAATATTTATATGATGATTTCAAAAATTAATACCTTTTTTAGAATACATCTTCTATGATTGGTAAAATTTAATTTTAAATTATATAAAAAATGCATGACAAATACGTCATTCAGAGAAATATAGTTTTTCAGAAAACATTTATTTCTCATTAAAATTATTTTTATATTATTTCTAATAAATATATAACTATTTAATTAATTTGATTAATGTTTAAAAAAATTCATGATTTAGTTATTACTATTCATACCCCTTGTTTTAATGACGAAGTTATAATAGCCATGTTTAAATAATAATATTTTAATTGACTATCAGGTTTCTTTCAAACCTGTTATTTCATACATCAAAATATATCAATGAGATTTAATTTATTTAAAAATAAATATATTATATTGTCTTAGAATGTCATATTCTCTTCTAAAATTGGTGTTTCATGTGGTACATTCTATCGAACATGATGTTTTTATTTTAAAATTTCATAGAGTTGCAATGTTGATCACTATGTAATTGATTAGATTATTCCTAACTTAATAAAATAATTCTAATATTATATAAATTTAAAATCACTATGGGACTTTTAAAATACATAATTTAATGATAATAAATGACCATTCTACAATAATAGTTATTTTTCATTATTCATTCAAAAATCAATATGTCTTGATACATACACATATTTCACCCTATGATAATTTTTATATGTTTATATTAAAAATTTAGTAGTTTTTTCCAAAATAAAAAATCTATAATTCAATAATAATTCTTTAAAAACACACATAATTTATGAAAACCGAGTTTGGTCAGAAATAAATGTTTTTTCAGGACTAAAAAATACCTAATTTTCTAATAATGAATATAAATCTATAAAACATAATTAGTCAATAGTAATGAGATATAAAATATAATTATATTTACATCACATGGGTTGTTACACTGTGACAATGATTTTTCAACGTGTGTATTATACCATGGGAACCTACAATTTAGTCAAAACATCGAACTGCTGTATTAAAACCACATAGAAACATATATATATTATTATATGAATTTTTAATCAGTAAAATAAAAAAAATATGAAAAAATTGGTTTCATAATCCAGTACCCATTAGAGGAATATTTTAAATCATAAAGTAATCATATAAGAATAATAATACAAACACAAATTGCTGATGCTCTTTTGAACAAAGGTGTCTTTGAAAAGGATAACATAAGCCTCAAAAAAACATCATAAGGATATGATGCCACATATCACAAATAAAAATATAAAACTCCTTCATTATTTATTGTATAACTGTTTTCTTCTTGTTCAATATAATATCCATTGTGCACACTTTTATCATAAAATAATGAATTCCGTATGAATTAATTTTTTGTAATAGTTTATTTTTTAGGTATTCTAAATAAATTAAATAAGTGTTATTTCATAACATAAAAGAGATTGTGTATCTTATTATGACATTAAGGAGAGAAAATATTTTCTATGAGACTAGGAAGTGTATATTTGATGTTTAACAAATAAAATACTATACTTGTCAAAATTATATTGGATTGTCACTTAATATCCTAAAAGTCTGTAGGGGTTTTTAGTCAATAAATTATATAATGATTTAGTTTTTTACCATGAAAATATCTACTAAAAGTATTAAATGTTTTTAAAAAGTTTATGGTGATGCTCTTATAAATTTTTCAATGTAGAAAATAGAAATTATTAGCATTGTAAAATTTCATATTATGATTTAATAAAGATTGAATGTTATGTTCAATTGGTTAGAAACTAGGAATATAATTCCTAATATAACTATTATTAAAACTATATTTATTTATATATTTTACCTATTAGAGTATTTTAGTGAGAGGGTTTTATTATATTATCGAATAAATATGTGGTTGGGATTGCATTCATATTTAATGAGTTCAAAAAAACAAAAAATGCAACAAACACTTGGAATTCTATAAGTCATTAATATTAGATGTGAGGATAGATCCTATTTATTGTATTTTCGTATAATCTTACAAGTGTTTTAGAATATAAAATATTTATCATTTTATACACAAAGTAGTCTTCATATGATCATGGATTCATTTTGGATGCATTAGAAACATAGAGTGTGATGGTAATTAACATCATAGTGTATAATGCTGAGTTATCATTAAGTGAGGTTAATCTGGGAGTTCCATAGACTATGATGGAATGTTAAGGTTAACATGGTTATTATTTTAATAATGATATAAGATACGATAATAAGATAAGAAATAGTTTTGTGTCCATGTTGACCAATGACGTAAACCGCAATGAGTTCCATACACTGTGCAATTCATATATAAGGTGTGTATACTTTATATTTTTTTCTCCAAAATTCTAGGGGTAGATAAGAAACCTATAATTATAAACTTCATACATTAATTCCTTTTATATACAATCATTGAGGTAAGATAATCATGGGGGTTTGATATATTGTCGATCATTCAATTTGTTGAGATTAATCAATTTGTGATTTTTCATACTATTTTATCACTATGAAATCTGATCATTATCTTAGAATAGACTGAATGATTTTATGGTCATTTAAAGATAAGTGATATGTGATTCAATTATATTTTTTATGAGGGTATTTTGATATATTTATCCATTGGGGTGAATGACATGTTATGTGTTCATGTTTGTGGTTAGTATATTCTTAAAGAATTGAGAATATATGAGTTTATTTACTGAATTGAAATACACTATTTCATATTGATTTTTTATTTCTTCATCAAAAGTATCAAATGAAAATGAGTATTTTTTATAATACCACTAGTGGACATAGGTATTGAGATACATGTTTTTGATAGATATCACACTAGATCACTTTGTAACTTGTGTTGTACTAATTCTTCTCTTGGGATAATCATTTTATAGAATTATGATTTTTGTAATTCCTATATATTTTCAATTCTCTAAAGTCCCATGATGTCAAACAATTTTTTTTTTCTGAATATGCATTGAGTGTTTCAAAACATTAAAAGACTCCCTGAAAATATTTTATGTCTTATCCAAAATATGTTTTGATTGTATATTAAAAAATTATTTCATATTATGTAATATATAGAGAAATTTATGATAGAATTACCAAAAAATTTATAATTTTCTTAAAGGAGTTTTGGATATGGTTTCATAATTTATTATAAATTTTATAATATATGGTGAAATGATATTATGTCTATTCACCTATAGTGCTTGTGAGAGATTGATATTGATATTCCATAAAGCCTATATATATAATATTTTTATGATTTTATCATAGTCTAAGATATATATTTGTAATATGGTATGATATATAGGAAACAATGGAATATCGTGTGCCTTTATTAAGAGTAAATCGCATGGAATGACATAGGATATCATGACACTCCCTCGGCATGTACAATGTGACTTAGGATAATCATATTACTATGATATGTTGTAAACATGGTTTATAATTCACATGTAATTTTATGAAAGATAATATCATTTTTATTTTATGTGTTAATTTATAGGAATCTTCCAAATTTATTTATCATTGGTGATTATTGTTTTATATGATATAAAATTAAGAGAATAATTAATTAATTTAAGTATTTAATGTATGGATGAATTAGGTGTTATAAAAAATTTGTAACATCATTAGATATACTAATATGTTATTAAAATTTCAGTAAATAGATAGATAACTCTAAATTATACTAAAGGCCCGTATTAATAGGTCGAAGGCCATGAAAATGTCATCTGAACATTTCTGTAGTTTTTGATTATTATACTTTATATAAAACATTCAATTAGTTCTTCCTTTACTAAGAGTTGTACTTAGAATATTATGTGAGTTTTGGAGGATCCAACCCATTTATGGTATTAACTGACCCCAATAGCCTTAGAGATAGTGTCTACACACATTATATTTTAAAGATAACAAGGGTTAAAATTACAATGTAACGATGAGTATAGTAGTATTTGAAAAACAGATTGTATACATGAAACCCATTTACATTGGTGACTCAAAATAAAACAGAACAAAATTAAAATACCAGCATCCTTGAAATACATTTGATGAGTTCATCTTAATACCCCATGGAAAGGAAAAAATATGGGTGATCTCAAACAAATAACATGGGTAACATATAAAATAATATATAATGAATTAATAATAAACAGTTTATATAGAAGGAACAAAATCTGATCAACTAATTTCATATAAATAATCATAAGTGATTAAAACTTGACCTTGGAGAATCTAACTAACCAAATAATAACATGGAATAATAATAAGGACGAAATGATTAATATTGGACATATTAACTATCAAGATCTATACACACAATAGTTTATACCATGATATATCCTTATGAATGTTCATTTCTATGTGTAGAAACTTGTCTAATTTGTGTTATGATCTATCCTCCTAACAATTTTAAACTACATGGAAACAAACATGAAGAGTTTGTGTCCAACTAATTTCATCCCATGATACTTCTAATGCAATATAGGGATTCCATTAACAATTACCTGAACCATATATTTTGTTTATAAAGAATTTTCAAAATGTTAAAAAATCTAATTAAATCATAAAAAGAGTTCCATATCAAATATTCAGATTTAGTAAATGATATAGATTTTTCAACATTTCCCTAATAAATCATAATAAATTATAATTGAACAAAATATATTAAAAATGTGATATGATTTAAGAAATAAAATAACCATTATAAAATAATGTAGATATTAATATGAATATAAATTTCAATGAATTTTTTTCAAATAAAATGATTGTTTCATGAGAAAGTTTACAGCCTCAAAAGAATGTTAGATTTTAAAGAGAACTTGTACCACATGGAAATTTTTAACTCACACCCCTTAAATGAGATAATTAAAAAAGAATCATATAATCCCTTTAAATATGAGTGAATAATGAAATTAAATTAAAAATTGGTTGAATATAAACAGTAAAAAAATAATTATTGAAAATAGTGTATTTCTCACGGAAGAAAAAGTGAGCCAATAATCCCTTACATTGAGTCTGACTTGTAACTTGTTTATTTTCCATCCATAATAATAAAATAATGCTAGAAATTTAATTTATTTAAAAACATATTTAAGTTAATTATTAAATTTTTACATCAATTATTATAATTTGTATTCAACTACATAAAAATTTTATTTTACTTTGGGTGTTTTTGCCAAATTCGCTTCATGTGTTAAAAAATTACATTAGTTGGTTGACTATGGTCCAAGGGATCATTATAAAAAATTAAAAAAATATTAATTAAATAATTATAATTTTAATACATAAATTATGATTTTAAAATCAATCATGAAATATAGTGATGGAAAATGAACTAATGTTACAATCATAGAGACAGTATGTCGTACATACATTTGTGTACCATTCAATTTTTCAATGATTTTTATGGGAAGAAGGGAATTAAAATTTTAACATAAAATAATGATAATTATATCATAAATACTATTTTATATAATAATATATAGTTATATATTGAATTATTGGGATGTAAAATGTATCATATGACATCGAGGCGGTGATAGTCCACATGTCCATGGACGATGATATCACACATTTTAGTGTGTAAAAATGGTAAAAATAAAATTGATGTTTTATATTAAAAGAAAAGTTTGTTATTAAATAATATTATACTTATTTTATTTATGTAACATGTTTTTAATTAAACACATCCTTAATAAAATCTAGGCAATTTGTGAACACATCAGATAACTTGGAGGCATAAGTAGCCCACATGTCCATAAATTATGTTACGTATTTACAGAAAGTGGAAACAATGAATGTATTCTCTATATATAAATTACATAAATAACATGAAATAAAAAATATCATAAATATTATTTAATAACATTTATTCCTTCAATATTCTCAAATGTGAGATGTGGTTAAGGAAAAAAGAATGAAATCATTTCGAGAGGTAGTAATTCATCGTACTCGTGAATGATAATTTGGTTACCCATTTGATTAAATTGTGTGTTGGTGTAAGTACAAACATTTACTTAAAAACAACTAAGTAAAATTTTTATAAGTACTTTTTTATATAATTTCGGAATAATAATAATTTAATGGATTGACCACGAATGCAAATAACAGCGATCCTTTAAGAATCTAACTTCTTTTTTGGAAAACTCTTTTTTGTTTTCACCGAATGACTTCGTAGAATATTTTTTTTCCCAAAGTATGGATTTTATATTAAGATAATGTAGGTTTGGAGGTTATTTTTTAATATTTTTATGAGTCTATGTTCTTATGAGGTGTGATTAATTCAGGGGGAGTAAATGAATTTTTGTAGTGGAGACAGAAAGTTATTCATATATGTTTTAAATGGTAAGCACTATTGGTTGGTATACCTTTCCTAATGCACCACCAAAATTGAAAAAATGGACTAAATTCATATTATATTTAATAAATACCTCCTTCAAATAATAAGTTCATTTTTAATAATTTTTTTCATTGACTTCTATGTTTCTCCACAATTTCCATCTATTTTTTAAGGTAATTATTTTTCAAACCCATGTAATTAAACCATCAAGAATAAATTAAAGTCAGAAAAATTAAAAAAATATAGAAGAACTAAATTATAATTATGAAATATAATTTTCTAAATAAAAAGCTCATGTGTGATAGAAATTAATTTCAACTGAGGCACATATATCTCCAAAAAAACTTCTTTAAACTCAAATGTGTTAACAATATATTGAATTTTTTACGATCAATATGTTAATTAGAAAATTGAAATTGACCAATAAATTGAACGTATTTAATATTTTATATAAATTAATTATCATATTTATTATTAATTTATTTTTTTAAAATTTTAATTCTCTTAATAATTTTTTTATTAGAAAATAGAATTAAAGTTTTTTCGACATTATTTGGTGAATCTAAATTTTAAATTATTAACACAACGATGGTATTAAAATATATAAAGATAAAATAAATGTATCTTGACATATTCATCAAAAAAATAAATTAAACTTATAATTCATTATATTATATTAACTTTTAATTTTTTTAGTTTATAATATTTCATTTAATTATTAACTAAAAAATAACTATGTTTTCTTTTCTTAATCATTTTATGTAACTAATTCATCTATAAAAATATTTATAAATAATTATGAAAGATTAACATTATTTACATTTAATTATTATATGTATAACTTAAAATATGTTGGTTTTTCCATATCTCAAGGCTTTATAAGTGTAAAAGTTAAGGAAGCTTCCATTAATATTTTTCATTACAAACTATATTATTTTGGTCACATCCATGGTATTGTATCCCTGTAACACAAAGCTAGAACCAATATGAGATATAGTAAAATGTTGGGAATAAAATGGCCTTTTTGGATGAGTTTCTATGACATTTTTCCGTTATGATTATGTTTTAATCACTATGAAAATTCATTTTTACCTTAATCGCTTTGACTAATTCTAATTTCATTCAAAAATATTTTTGGTAAAAGATAATGTTTATATTACTAGACTATAAATAATATACTGATTTGAACTATGTAAATATATTTTTTTAATTCAATTAAATAAGTAGAAAAATTATATTTAATGAAAATCCCACAGTTGTGGTGATTAATAAGGGTTTTAAGGGAAAATGTTAAAGAGTTCATTAAGAATATATATATATATTCAATATAAAAATGATAAAAATAATTAAAAGTGGATTAATAATTACAAAAAAAAATCTATTGTTATTGTAAAAACAATATAAAATATAAATTACCATTGATTATTATTTAAATGAAAATTCATTTTGCAACTAAAATCCAATATTTTTCACTATTCATCAAATAATCGTCATTTTCTAGAATGAACCGAAAAACATCCTAAGATAATTTTGATATTCTAAATTCAAAATTAAATTTTATTCGGATAGATAAAATTTATAAAAGTGTCATCATTTAATATTCTAATAGGTACGCCAATAAGAGTAGGTAGAACTCGATCTTGTACATAACATAATCTTACTCAGTATACTGTGTCGTATAAGCTTAAAATAGTGTTGCGTATAAAATAAATATTGAAAAAAATAATTTTATTATAAATATTTTTTTTCAATTTCTAGGGCGGTTACATTCTCCCCACTTTAATTAAATTGTGTCCTAAAAATTTCAACATCGTCTCGATAATCAAGGGTTTGATATATAAAAATAAAATTTTGGAAAAACCCACATAGTTAACAGGGTTGATAACACATATTATTTATAATAATGAAATGAAAATTTGATGGGAAACACAAAACTAGGCTATAAAATAAAAGAATATTAGGGAAAACATTGACATGGAATACAAATTGAACCATCATGTTCTGATCGATAGTGATATTGAACATGTTGGTGAGAATGTTGTTAGCAACAAATCAATAAACTAGAGGTGTGGATAAATGTTATTGATACAGTAAAAAATTTATTATAATAGGGAAACATTTTTATTTCAAGACCATTTTCCTAGAGTTGAGGAATAATTTTAATCTACAAAAATTTAATGATATATAATTTCTTCATATGTAATCATTCCATAAGAACAATTTTATCCTTTTGTTCTGACTTAAACTGTTTTTAATTTATTTCATAGAATAATTTGGATCATAAAATGATGTAATACATAAATATATAAATTTTTTCCTAAATTTCAGTGTAAACCATTTTATAATTGTTTACCATAAGAACATTCCATATATTATGATCCAAAACATTAGAATTTATTTTGAGACAATTTGTAGTATCTAATTTACTTTGTCCATATCAATCATTAGTTTATCAATGGATTATTTTCTCACCAATAAATTATTTAACCATGACATTATTGATAAAATACTTTTACAAAATTACTCAAGGATCCAAAAACATAGTCATGGTAATCATTCCACTTCATCTGAATCAATAATATAATCTTTACATTCATCCAGTAGCCTCTCTTGGGGTATATTACATCAAAACCTAAGAAATTTATTTATCCATTGTCCCATATACATATTGTGATGCAATTTAAATTAGAAAAATGTTTTTTAATCCATACAATAAAAATAATGTTTCCCTTTCTTTCTACATATATAGAAAACTCCCATTTATATTAAGAATGTAACAAAATGATTATTTCCACAATTATTACATGTGGGAAAATACTTCATTCCCTTCTTCCCTTTATTAATATTTTTCTGAGTTTTCCTCTTGTTCTTGTGATTATAAAGCCTTAATACTAAGTGAATTAATTATTTTTCTCATTATAACATGATATTATGTCCTCATATGATGATAATGTTTAGGAGACTAGTTCACTTAGAAATAATGAATTTTTACCATAAATTATATGATTCTCATTCCACTTTGGATAAAATGCATTGGTGAGGTTACCATACCATATACATTATTATGTTTATAAATGGAAAAATGCACAATACTGGGTCATATAATTATGGAATCTAATTTATATTATCAAAACAAGTGAAATAACTAATATTAATTTAAATCTTTGTCCATATCTAACATCGTAATTAGAAACGTGGTTTTTTGGGATTTTTATCTATAATTATCCTTAAAGTCGATCATAGATTTATTTTATATAATATATATACATCTAAATATAGTACCCAAATTTAATACTATGCTTTCATGGATACCAACTATATCACCCTGACTCTAAAAACATAGAGCTGTTGTCTACTACCATTACATTGACATGATTATAAAGAATCAAATCCCAACGGACCAATATGTTTAATAGTATTGGAAAACCATATCACATACTTAAAACCTATATTAAATTGGGGATATAAAATAAAACACAACTAAAATAAAATCTCAGCATCCTTGAAAGATATTCGAAGAGATCATATTCATACCATGGGGAAATGATACAAAATATTGGTGATATCAAATTCGTAGTAAGAGTAAATTATAGTAGAATTTTCCTAAATAAATATTGAAAAATAAATATGGAATGAATAATATACTGTCAAATAATTCCATATGAATAATCACATGAGCTTAAAACATGACCATTAATATTCTGGCTAATCAAAAAAACAGATTGAAAAAATAATGATTATTTAATGAAAAATATATTACAATTCAATTATAATTATATATCTACAATGTTTTTACATTCAATATCTATCCTCAATAATGATTATGTATGTGGTTATAAACACATTTGATGTGTTTCATGATCTATCCTCTGGATAATTGTAAAATGGTTGGAAAAATCCTAAATGGTTCTCTACCAACTGATTTCATCTAATGAGGCTACAAATGCATCATGGGGATGGAATTATCGGACACTAAACCCATATATTTTTTTTGGAAAAAACATTCCACATATATTGATAAATGAATTTAAATAATAAAAAATGTGACTTATCAAATATCTTTATTGGTTAAAGGATATAGATTTATCCACATTTCCTATATAAGTCAAATAAATGTCAAAGTGAACACTATTTGAAAAAAAATAATATAAAATTTATAAAATAATAAAATTCATCATACAATAATATGAATATTAAAATAAATATAATTTCTAATGAAAATTAATTATAATAAAAATATTTTTTTTCAAGAGAATATTATTAATTAGAAAAGAATGTGAGATTTTAATGATATCTTTTACCACATGTAAATATTCATGTCAAACCTCATGTATCTGATAGTTCAAACTAAAACATACAATATAATTAAATATTAGGGAATAATTATATTAAAGAAAAAAAGGGTAGAATATAATAAAAAAAGAAATAATATATTAAAATGGTGTACACCTCATAAAAGAAAAAGTGATAAATAGATCCTTTACCTTGGGTTAGAAATTCCTTGTATGTATTTTCCTTCCCCAATAATAATTTAATTTTAATTATTTACATTATTTAGAAACTATTCGTGTTTATTATTACTTTTTAGTTCATTTATTACAATTTTTTATACACATACTTTATCAATTAATTTTACGTTAGGTGTTCTGTCCAAATTCGGTAAACATTAACAGAATAATAATTCTGAAATAGTCATCATATTTATTAAAAAATTATAATTTTAAAACCAATCATGAAATATGGTTATTAAAAATGAACCCATTATACAATCATGGAGATGACAGGTCATACATACAGAAGAGTAACATAACCATCATTCATTGATCATTATGGAAAGAAGGTATGTGACATTTGAACATCACAATAATGATAACTATATACTAAATATTCTGTTTTTTAATATTAAATTGTTATATATATATATATATATATATAATTTTGATGAAGTAAAAGGAATCATATCTTTTTTAGGAGGTGGTAGTCCACACATCAACGAACGACGTTATTACTTTTTTTTTCAAAAAAGTAACAATGAAAACATTATATTATATTTATAGAAAGTTAATTATATCATTAATATAATATATATGTCATTTATGTCACATAAGATTAATTACACCCATCCTCAATACATTCCATGTAATGTGTGAATGCATCACATCACTTTGAAGAGGCGGTATTCCATGTGTCCACAAACGATGTTATCATATTTACAAAAAATTGAATGAATGGATGCACTTGTTATATAAAAAGTAAATAAGTTTTAGAAAAACATAAATGTCATATATATATAATATAAAAACATAGTTTCCATCATAATTACCAACCATGAAAGTTGTTAAATGAAAAATGAATGACATCCTTTAGCAAGGTGGTAGTCTGCCTTACTCAAGAATTGTAATTTTGTTACCCATTTGACAGAAGTGTGTGTAGGTGTAGGTAAAAACATAAAATAAAAACATCTCAATGTATTAGGATATTTATATTGTGATATAATAATTTAATAAGAATAATTAAATTATTTTTAAATAAATAATATAAAATACATCGTTGAACAATATTACATATTTTTAGGTAACTCTTTTTGGTTTTCACAGAATCACTTCCGGGGATTGCTTTCTGCAAAAAGTTTGGAATATAAATTGAGGTGAGTTATGTTGGTAGAATATTAGGGTATATTTTTTATGATACGAAAATATTGTGAGGGAATGTTGGTTGTATGACCCCATTCACCCTCTATTTGTTTTCTTTTCTTCTTAATAAAAAGGGATATTCCCTAACTTTTCACATATATGATTTGTCTTTCCCTTTACCCAAAAAAATGTGGGGGTAGTGAATGAATTTTTTTAGTAGAGGGGTAGTGGAATTTATGTATATATAAAAGGTAATAACTACTCGGAGGTATCCTTACATAATATGGAACAAAAAATAACATATAATGGAATAAAGTGAATTTATAGTCTATATAATCTTCCACTAAATTAAAATTACTGCATTTTTATTATTTGTTCCTTCAATTCTATGTTCTTCCAGAGTTTTCTGATTTACTTTTTATTAAGAATACGACATATCTAACCTTTGTAACTTAACCATAATGAATACATTAAAGTCATATTTTGTAATTAATATAGTCCAAAATAATAATTAATATTATATATAATTTATATAATAAAAATATGTTGTGTTTTGGAAGTTAATTTTAACGTAAGTGAATATAACATGTAAGAACACTACTTTAACCCAAACAATGCTAACAATGTTTTCAATATTTTGGAGTATGTTTTTTTATTATAGAAGTTTATTTGGTCCATAAATAGACTATATTTTGTATTTTGTACACTTAAAAATCAATTTTAAGAAGATATGCTATTCAGTAATTTAAATTATTTTAATAAAATATTATTTATTAAAAAACAACATTAATGTCAATTATGAAATTATTTTCCTAATATTAATTTTAAAATATTTAAATAATGATGGAATTAATATGTATTAAGATAAAATATATTTAGCCTCAAATATCCCTCTAAAAAATATGGTAACACAATAATTACTTCAATTTTCATCACAATAAATATTTTTAGTATCATTTATTTTATTTTATTATTCACTAATTAATCACTACGTTGATATTTCTTAAAAATTTTAATAAAATAATTAAACAATAAATGTAAATTATATATAGTTATGAAAATATTAAATCATTTATTTTTAAAAATGGTATTTATGACGAAAAATATCATTTTACCCATATATGAAGGCCTTCTAAATGTTAGAGTTACTGAAGGTTTCTTTTTTTGTCTTTTCTCTTACTTAATATATAATAAATGTCACATTAAAGGAATAATATCTATATTAATCATAAAATTAAATCAAATATGATATATGGTATATATATGTTCATATAATGGATTTTTACATGTTTTTTATTAATTATTTACCTTAAGATAATCGTTTTACCACTCAGTACGCTAATTTTTTTCTTTAATCGTAGTAATTATTTTTAATTACATTCAGTAATATTTTTGGTAAAAAATTATGTTGATCTTATTACACTGTAATTCAAAATTATATTTAAATATATTCCTACAAATGTGATAATAAATCTAGTTTTAAAGAGAAAATGTTCCAAAGTGTAATTATATATATATATACACATATATATATATATATATATATTCAACATAAAAATGATTACAATGAAAAAAATTGGATAAATAGTTTTAAAATTTATATATTCTTTTTTTAAACACAATTTAAGAAAAAATTTCACATAAATAATTTTTTTAAACAAAATGATAGTTTTCATCTAAAATGTAGTATTTTCACAATTCATAAAAAAATGAAACTACTCAAAAAAGTACCAAATATTCACCCTAAGAAAATTTTATAATATTTATTCATAAATGATTTTTATTTTGAAAATATATTTTATAAATGTTTTAAAATTTTGTATTAAAATAGGTGCTCCATTAAAAGGTGGAAAACCCTACTCTTGTGTATAACATATGCTAAATCAGTGTTGCGTGTAGTGTAATTTTAACAGGTTGTTGAATATAAATAAATATATATTAAAAATTAATTATACTATAAAATTATGAGATTTCAATGTGTTAGGATGTTTCTATTATTGGGTAATTTTGGTTGGCTAACAGATATTCCCAAAAGGAATGATTCCTTCTACTACTTTTTAGTGATCTTTATCAAATGGTGTTTTTGAAGATATGAGATTCAACCATATTTGGTGTAAGGTGAACACCATTATATTTTTTAGATTAGACACATATTTTTTAATAGAATTATTATCCTGTTTTTTAGTTTATTAATGATTTCTATTGATTGAATAATTGTTATTTGAGAAACCAATCAATAACTACATTTGGCATTGTTTCACAAAAAACATTTACACCGAGAGATGCATCATTGGGGAAAATTAGTGACATTAAAGAATAAATTATATTATATGGATCGATTACAACTAGTATAAAATTATATTTTTACTACATGGGTGGTAATAAAGATTTTATTTTTATCAGTGGAAGAGAAAGAAATTTTTTACAGTCTATAAATATTTTATCTTTCTGATCACACGAATTGATGAAATATAAATAATTTCTTAACAGGTATAATTAAAATATATTTAAATCTAGTAATGGTCTTTAGTATTCAGGTGAAAATTAGCATCTCTTAATTACATCCTTTTATGCTTAGATAAACTATAAAATATTAAAATTTTGTTTTTTGAGAGATCACTACATGATAACGAGCAGTATTTTTTTGGGATTTACCATATTTGTATAAATTTTCTGTCTATTACAAAGTAGATATAATTCATACAGAGAAGAAATATTTTGAAATTCTTTTCTATAATAATATAGACACGCCATTAATATCTAAATATATTTTAAGGGAATTATTTTATCTTCCCAAAATGTAAAGGTGTCCCTAACATGAGTTATTTTAAATTGAACCATCAAAATGAATAATACTCCTAAAAAAATTGTGCAATTTACTATGAATTGTTTGTCTAAATATGGATTATTTATTTGAGGTTAAAATATATATATTATTGTAATTTTTCATTTTATTCTATTAATGGCCATACCATTGGTTTAGAAAGACATGATTTTCATGAAATAATTGAATTGATACTACATATGGGACCCATATCATGTTTGAATTAATCAATTTGGGATGTGTTTATAAAAATATTATATTTTTTTACAGTACATCTATTATACAAAATAGAACAATGATACATTGATCTGTTATAAAAATATGTTATTATATGTTTAGTTAATTTATAATAAATTTCAATAACCTTATTTAATTCAATAAAAAATTTAATATCACCTTTTTAATATGAATACAATTTGAAGAGATAAGGTATAATTTTGATGGATGTTACCATTTAAAATATTTATATAGAGTTTGAAGAAAATCATTTATAACAAAAATCTATTTAATATTCAATTGTAGAGGAATACTTGTAAGAGTAAATTTAAGTCACACTCTTATAATTTTCATTATGAATATTCCTCAAAAAAAAAATTCAAATGGGGTGAAATGTGGAAAATTCAAAATATTACATGGATTATTGATGATCATAATATAATCATAATAAAATTTTATTTGGTGGTTAACATGATTGTAGGATTTTATATGAATAATATTATATGTCTTAAAAATATATTCTACTTATGTATAAACAAACATAATATATTAAATAAAAAATAAATATTGTAATTAATATAGCAAGTATCGATGTTACCATTTTTCATACAATTTTTTGTTATATATATTTTGGATTATATGGTGATTATATCAAAAGAAATACACACATATTTTTCCAACCATGGTTAAAGAAAGTTAGCAAAATATATTTGTATTCTATAATAAAATACACATAAGTGAAATTTTTTAAATCCATAAATAAAAATATATATGATATTTAATATAATAGTAATTATTTAAATTTGTAATATTTTTTTAATCATGAGAATATAATTGAAACATGACTATGTACAATAAGTCAATTCTCATATAAATTAGTAAAATATTATAATTCTTATGTGATTAATGGATTTATATTTCTTAAACACACATATAGAATCCCCAAAAAATCATTCAACCATGAGGTTTGATAAAAAGGAATCAATCACATAAAAATTGAAAAAAAAATTTTATGGTATACTAGATGGGTTAATTTTATTATCCTATCTAGGTAAAAAGTATATAATAATGGTTAAATGGAATTGGTTTGTTTCTTATTGATGGTTTCTTTTTCATCAATATCTTATAATAAATGATATTAAGAAAAATAGTTATCTTGTGATGAATGATCCATTTATATTGGAACATCAGGCACATAAATTGTTTTTTAAAAATTATTATGAATCTACATGATTTCTAACTAAATTGTATAGTATGATAAAAACTAAATATCACACAAAATTTTTATTGAAAATGAAAATTTGATTATAGAGTTGAAATTTATTAGAAATTTTCATGATCTATCATAGAATATATTCCTTAATAAAATATATACATATATAAATATTGAAAACATAAAATTATGTCTAAGTACTATTGATAATATAGATGATGTGATTTTATATTAATTATAAATAATGAGATATAGTGAAATTGATGATTTTATGGAAATTGATGATGATATGAAAGAGGATGAAGATGATGATAGTGAATAATATGAATATAAAGACAATTATTTTGTGCCTTCTTTTTACATACAATAATAATTAGTTTATATTAATAATTATCAAAAAATAATTACTATATTCAAATATTTTAATTTTTCTTTTAGTAATTAGTAATAGATTATATTTTTAATGTTTTAAACATCTATAATAAATATTTATATATATTATATGTTTATTATATGATGATAAACTACCTTGTAATGAGCCTGAATTTTTTCATCCATGATACATAATAGGGATTCTTATGTTACACTAGTGAATAGTGGGCAGGGGTATTGCCAAATTGATTATTCTATACCTTCTCCTAGTGTTAATTTCATATCTTGATTTTGACCCTCATCTTAGGAAGTGTGTTAAAATATTTGTTTTATATAATTAATATTTATTTTATATATTAATTTTTTTACTAATATTTCTAATTTCTATTTTTTATATCAATTCATTGGTGAGATACCTATCATTATAAGGAATTGTTATTCTCTTTTACGGATGTTATGGGATAACATTCTCATTAATATATTCTTAAAAATATTCTATCCTTGGATAGTACACAATTAAATTAACTATTTTTGTTAATATTTATTAAATCATAGACTTAAATAAAATTAAAATTTTAAAAAGTTTAAGGACTCATAAGAATAATAACAATAGATCATTAATTTTATTGATATGGGGGGATTTCATGCGTGATCAGTTGGATATTTTTTTTTTCAAAAATAAAAATAGATTATTAAAGAAAGATTATGTAGCTATCTCTTGATTACTATTGTGTTTTTCATTGAATTGACTATAACCCAACTGAATATTCTGTTCACCACCTTTTATTGTAATGGGTAATTTTTTATTTATTTATTTGGGTCCCTGATATTTTTTGGGAGATATGTGATAGAAGTTTTTAAATGTTAAAATAATTTAACGGTGGGATGGTTATCATATATAGTTAATAAATCTTGTAGAAACCATAAGATTATTTATGTCTGTTATATTTTTCATTTGTAATGGTTATTGAATTGCTATGATTACCATTCAATGGACTAGGCAAAACCATCTGATGTCTTTTTTTTTAGTTCATGAATTATGGTTTTCATGTAGTTAAACCATGTGAGTTTCCCATAAATTATAGCTTTTAAAAAATCAAAATTTTTCCTAGAAAATATTAAAACCCTATTTTTCTTATTTTTCCCCTCCTCCTAGTCTCACCCCCTAATATGAGGCTCCATACAATCATCCCCCTCCTATGATCTACCCCAATACATTGGCTACTTCACCTTAGTTTATTCATGGTTTTGGGTCGAATCGTCAAGGTATGATCGATACTTCTTTCTTTTCTCCCATTATTCATGGTATTCTCTTCCCCCCTATAATTATGACATTTTTTTCAGAAAAATATATATGTTTTTTGTAGTATTGTTTTTTTAATATCATGATTTCTTCATTGGAATTTATTTTATGATTATTAAAATCTTATGACTATCCATAATTTTAAGTTATGTTTTATCCAGGTTCAAATTATTTAATTTATAACTACTTATTGAATGGATTTTATATTTATGTGGTAATTTCGTAATGGAGATATTAAATATTTTAAATAATTATTTTAAAATAAAATAAAGTTTTAATTTTTTTTATTTCAATGAAAAATATTTTTAAATTTTGTAACATGTTAAAACCCAATTTGAATTAAATTTTATAAGTTATGTGTTTGGAAAACTAAGGTAATGAATTTTTAAAATTAAATCATGGTTACTTGATATAATATGGGTTTAAAATATTTCAAAGGTTTCACATTGAAATTCATGAGTTACTTGAAATCTTAATTATTGATGGGTTATTTTAATATTTACTTGAAATAAATAGGTTTGTTAAATAAATATTTAATCCTTTGGTTCCAAGGAATAAATTAAATGGTGGTTTCTAGACGCATGGATGTTTTCATTGAGAAAGGTATGATTTGAAAATGAATTTTCAAGGGTGGTTTTCAAATTATGGGTTTCACGAATGATTTTATAAAATAGTTTTTAAATGTGGAAAGATACATGGACTTCTATTATTTCATTTATATTAAGGTTTAATTTTGAATACTTAAATGGGTTTCTTGGTTCATGTGATTCTAGTTTTCCTCTTAAATTTATTTCACCCATTTAGAGTTGTTTTTTATATTGTGATAGTTGGAAAATGTGGATTTGGGATATTTATATATTAGGGTGTTGAAGGAGAGTGTTGGTTTTTATTATACATCTCATGTTTTCATTTCTCATTGTGTGTTTAATATCATTCGATTTTATATTAGTAATGAGATTACTAGGTCAATATATTGAATTATGAATAAATGAAAACTCTTGTTTAGATGCCTCTATCTAGAGAGGGACTAAGATGTTAAGTGTTCCTAGATGGTTCCCAATAGAATAATCATGCTCCTAGGTTTATGTTATTTATCTTGAGTTGTTTTACATTTCTATTAGGAATAATATATTATTATAGGCCTCCCTACGTTCCTTGCAACCATTTTAGGACCATCTTACTTGATTTCCTAGGATCATGGCCCATGAAGCCAAATACTTGATTAATGGTTCCTATAGGGGATTAATGTCTTATTACTGAATATATTACCCTTTTATTTTTATTTTTGATACCCATCATCTTATTTACTTTCCTTCTTTCCCACATGAATTGTGATGAAAATTTTTAGAAGGCTATGTACTTGTCCTTGGTTCGTTTCAATTAATTTCTCTTGAAACAGGTATTATAATATTTTAATTTAAATTATTTTATCATATATGTTCATGTGGATTTAGAAACTATTTTTTTTTCAAAATAGAAACAGATGATAAATCAAATTTGAAGAGATTTATTTCATTTATGTAAAAAAAAGAATTTTTTTGAAATAAAAACATACAATATATTGGTTTTTATCAAAACAAATTTTGGCATGTATTCTATTTATATTTCTAACAAGATTGATATTGTTTTATAAATAATATTTTTGGAGGTTTTTAGGTAGGTGGTGGTGTACTGCGTATTTCTATGCTCACAGTTATATTATAATTCATTGGTTTCAAGCCATGGAATCGTAATTTTTTTCACTCTTTGGAAATATCTAACATTAGGACCATCTAGTGACTAGTTGGGATTTAATTTCAATGTTTATTCAATTTCATTTACCACATCATATATTTGTACTGATTACCTAAATTCGATGGATTTCCATCTAGATGTTAGTTTTACTTTAATAAAATGCCCAACTAGTTGTCCCCTTTAAATGAGTCCTTTGTTACTCTCATTTTTTATTATTAATGGACATACATTAAATATTTAGAGACTCGGTGAAACAAGTGGAATATATCTCAATATAGGGATTTAGGGATGGGATGATGTATTTTATTTACTTAAAAATTTTAATATCTACTATCTCATTTATCTAATTATTCGTATTTTTTAATATCATCATCTGACATATGGATTGTTCCTGATGGATTTGTTGAGAAAATTATTTATTATTTTACACTAACTAAATGGTTGGAATGTTCACATTATTTTTATCAGACTACCATATTATTATCACTATCCTATGGGGATTTAGAACCCCCTTAGGTTAGGGGTGTGTATTATGGAGTGCTGATTTATGTTCTATCTCATGTTAGTTCACTATAAATGGTATTGGATCCACACTTCTATAGTGGGAGATAGGGTTTATGAGTATCCCACTTTATATTTTAGACTTTCATTGTTGGATAATTTTATATAGGGTCATCGAGATTTAATAGGTTGGTTGTGACTGTCTGATTTCCCACCACCCATCATGATAGTGAATCAGTCAACATGAGTAGTCTGAATTTGAATTTTGAATTTGAGATTCTCTTTTGATTATTATTGATGGGGTACAGATCTTTATTAGTGTGATGATATGCCTTGGGGTAAAGGTTGGATTTTTTTGAAAATGAAATGATATCATTAGTGTGAGTTTATTTTTCATATCTAAATATACCGAGAAATGACAAAACACTCGATCTTGAGACTTCTGAGGAATTGTTACATGGATGACCTATGGTCTTCAAAACATATCGTACAATCAATAACTATTCCATATCCAAATGTATTTTCATATATGGTCTTCCCATAAGTAACACACAATTATAAAGGATAATTAAATTTAGTATAGAGAAATATTTATGAATTTTTTATAATTTGAATCCCTTTTCTTGTGTTTGTTTTCTGAAATTTATTTTGAGATAAAAAATAGATTTAATAAAATATTGGCATTTAGAATTATTTTGATTTATATATTTATAAAATATAATTTTTTTATTATATTAATAGGGGTTTTGGAAAGTGTATTATCTCTCGAAATGGGTTTCGAAATAAAATTTAGAAAAAAATAGAATATTTTTTAAAACAAGTGTTTAAAATTGAGGAAAAATTAATTTATTATGGAAAGGTTGATTTTTTAAGGAATTATCGACAGATATATCAGTTTTCATTTTAGAGGAATATCAATTTCAAGATATGTGAATGGGAATTAATATTTTATGTATTGTACATGAACAAGTTCTGTTCATGTATAATTTTATTTATATTATATAACAACCCCACTGTTATTACACATTATTACATTATATATTATATAAGAGTACACTTAATATATCCCATATTATTTATAACTATAGTCTATAGGGAAGAGGTTCCTTAAATAAAAATTTAAAACATGAAAAAAAAATATTTATTGAAAACTTCCTCAACATACGGTCACTTAAAATATAAAGGGATAACTTGTTGACATACATAAGAAAAGATAGATTTGAAAAGCCCAATAAGTAAATAAAAAAGGAATAACATTATGGGAGTAATACATGTTATACAAGGAAGATCAATGGGGTATAAAATTAGATGGAATAATAATCATGAACAACGAAACATAGTATATCTTAAAAATGATAAAGGAAACATGTGAAATGTGGAAAAAACATGAATAACTGCATCCTAAAAATAGGTCTAGGCTAGCTACCATGAAATAATGAGGTAAAACGTATCATAGTTGAATTAAGTTCACTCCCACCATGAATGTGATATGTAGAGATAATAAAAATTTCCCAATGCATTGGAGCAATATATATTTCTTGGTACACCCATCACTTTAATTTCATTCTCATGTTTAAGTGTGCTACATACATCATAAAAGATAGATTAATTAATAATAATATATTATTATACAATTAAGGTCTATGGAAAGATACATGTATGTCCCATTTAAAATAATAATAGGTGAATAAAGATGAATACCGGTGATATAAAATTGGTATTGTATTCACTATATAACATTTTTGGCATAGAAATCAGGGTGAAATTTTGGTATCATAACCACGTAACATAAAAATTCATAAAAGTGGCTTGATGATAGAGAAAGGGATGTATCCAAAATTTGAAAAAAATAGCATATATTAAGGGGTTTATGTAACAAATTAACTAATCATAATGAAATGAAGATAAAATAAGTAAGGTAAAAAACATACATTAATAAAGAGGAAAAAGAAAATGATACCATATATGAGTGTGTGACTCAAAATGATAGGGGGGAGCTTCATTAAATACTGGTAATGCCTTAGGAGTAATCTAGAGACTGGAGAAACAATTATGTATTTTCTCTAAGTAGTTTTAGTAAAGATAAATGGGATCGTGGGTTTGTTTATATAGGAAATGAAGGGGTATTCGTGATTATTTAGGGATTAGACACTACAAAATAAAATAATAGACCCCACAAACATTCCCATGGTTTTTACCCTAGTTTCAACCAAATGGGAGTGTTTTTAAATATTTAATGAGGTAATGTTCCTAAATTAAAAAAATAATTCCCCTACTTATTAAAGGTAAGTCATACTCGTTAATAAATCATTTAAATAAAATAAAATATATTAATGGTTTTGTCGGATTCATAATCACTTTATAACATTTATATAATATACTTAAAATCTATTTACATTAAATATCAAACATTTATTTGATCGGGGAATCATTTTATTTAATTTATTAAAAGATTTTTTTTCAATATGATGTCATAATATACCAAATATATTTATACGTTATTTAATTATTACCAAAAAATTTGATTGCCTTAGAAAATTATGACAAATTCAATATTAGATAATTTCTATGTTATGATAATAGAAACAATATTATTTTTACCTAAATTATTTTATAAAAATGGGGGTTTCAACTTTTAAAATTAACTAAAAACTAATTAAGAAATGATGGTTTTTTTGACATCAACACCTTTAAACCCCTTGTAAAAAATACATTGGACTTCATAAAAAATATGATATCTTTTATATTTAATAAATATTATTTCATAATAATATTTTATTTAAATATTATTGATTTGAAAAATACATTATTTCATGAAAATAAATTCATTAATTGAATTGGATCATTACCCAAAAATACATTTTGTGTTTTATTGTATTAAAATAAACACCATTTAGAGAGTTATAATAATAGGATAAAAATATATAAATTATTTAATAAAAAATACTTCACATAATAATATTTCTATGGTCCTAATACATATCTCTTTAATACACCAACCAATGCCCTATGAGTGATGTGTGTGATATGGGACATTCATGTTGTGGTTCACCGTACATGGTTTGAGTCTTGATCATTTGTTTCTTGGAATTATCTGGAAATTTGTTTCTTTCATGCTTAAAATTTTATATTTCATGATTCTCTTGGTCAATGTAAAATCCCAGTGTTGTTATCTCCCATGAAAGCCCGGATAAATGTGCTTCGTAGAGTTTAATTGTTCTGGTTGAGGTCATCACTTCATTTGTCTTTCTCAGTTGGATTTGTTAGAACCCTATATTTATACTATCATAGGTTCAATACTAAATGAATATATTTTTAAAGATAAATATTCTTAATGGTATATTAATTTTTATTTCATATAAAATATAAAAAATAAGTCAATGTGTCTTCTATATCCATAACATAGAGTGAGATATTTAATTGAATCAAAAGGGGAATTTTATTTATAATAGTTTGTGTCTTTACAATATCATCCCTTATGAAATTTAATCCTAAAAATTTTCAATTACCAAACTAAAATAGATGAGGGTAACTTCGTTTCATCACATCATATGGTTCCCTTTTTTTCTTCAAACATGGGGTTTGTCGACAATAATTTGACCAGGTGAATTGTATTATATTATATATCATTATGTACGTGAAATAAAATATTCACTAACTTATCCTCAAAATCATGGTCATTATACAATGATACAATAAATGGGTTCAGTAAATGTGAGGGTTTGGATAATAATATCTCAAGAGGGATACATAGAATATATCATGTACTTGAGATAGGTCAGGTGGTAGTTATAGTTGGAAGGCCCCCACTCTGATTTGAAAAACGATCTCAAAAGGGCCAATGTATCAGGGAATAATATTTCATTTCATCCAAACTCTCTTCACTCTCCTCCATGGATATATATGTAGGAATTTTATGTCTATACCAACAAAATCTATGTCTCGTGGAATATTGTCAGCATATATCTTCAATCAACTCTGAGCATCCTTTATGTGTTGTTGAATGGTCTTAACATTTTCTAATATTTCTTCTATTATTTCAAGACCCAATTGTTTTTTTCCCAAAATTCAACCCAGTATGTTTCTGTTATAAAACAATTCCCACAAAGGGGTTCATATAGAGCCATTTGGATTCTTGATTCAAAACTATTTTTTAAGATAACTCCTCTAGTGGTAGATGTTTTTTCAATCCTCCTTTGAAGTCCCTAGAACAAGGTTGCAACATGTCCTCCAGTGTCTGATTAGTTCTCTCATATTGGCCAACATTCTGAGGATTATGGGCCATAATAAAGTACAACTAAGTGTCTGGATCATGATGGGGACTTTTTTAAAACATTTCTGTGACTCCTAGATCTTGATCGGATACAATCGATTGTGGTACACCAAAAAGTGTCACCACTTCTCTATTGTATATATCTAGAAGTTGATTCCATGTTATGTACTCTCAAATAATATTTAATTAAGTGGTATTCACAATATGATCCATCAAATAACATATATTATTTTTTCATTTGTATTTCACCGGAGGTATGGTGCCAATTCCATGGTGATTTTCCCTAATTCCATGGCGATTTTTCCAATTCCATGTGGGTATAGGTAATGGTTACATCATACCCTTAGTATTATACCTTTCGTCCTCCACTTTCTAACATACCACTAACTTTGATTTATATTCAGAAATATCATTCTTCATATTGTCCCACAAATAGCACTCTCATAGATCTCAATACATCTCATTTCTTCTCTGGTGGATTGAGAAATTTGAAGTATGTGCCTCACCAATAGTTCCTTCTATAACATAGGATTTTATAGAAGACAATGTATTGACTCAATTATCACAAATTATGATTCTATAACATCCAAAAATGATGATTTTCATTCCATTATAGATTCCACATTCTTATTAATTTCAAAATAATTTCATTGATAATCTTTTAAATTCTATATAAGGTTTTGTTGAACAATTATTTGTGAGAGGATTGATGATGTTCCGTCCTTTATGATTCCCATTTCTGTATTTTTCAAATCTAATAATACTATTTCATTATCAATTATCATAAATGATAAAATTACTATATATTTTCTACTTAATTCATCGACAACAATATTTTATTTTCCAACATGGTAGTGAATTGAGAATTTATAGTGCGTGATCAGCTTTAACCACATTTTTTGGAACATATTCATCACTTTATTGGTTAATATAAACATAAGGGGATTTACAATGTGACTTAGGATAATCATATTACTATGATATGTTGTAAACATGGTTTATAATTCACATGTAATTTTATGAAAGATAATATCATTTAAATTTTATGTGTTAATTTATGGGAATCTTCCAAATTTATTTATCATTGGTGATTATTGTTTTATATGATATAAAATTAAGAGAATAATTAATTAATTTACGTAAATAATGTATGGATGAATTAGGTGTTATAAACAATCTGTAACATCATTAGATATACTAATATGTTATTAAAATTTCAGTAAATAGATAGATGACTCTAAATTATACTAAAGGCCCGTATTAATAGGTCGAAGGCATGAAAATGTCATATGAACTTTTCTGTAGTATTTGATTATTATAATTTATATAAAACATTCATTTAGTTCTTCCTTTACTAATAGTTGTACTTAGAATATTATGTGAGTTTTGGAGGATCCAACCCTTTTATGATATTAACTGACCCTAGTATCCTTAGAGATAGTGTCTACACACATTATATTTTAAAGATAACAAGGGTTAAAATTACAATGTAACTATGAGTATAGTAGTTTTTGAAAAATAGATTGTATACATGAAACCCATTTACATTGGTGACTCAAAATAAAACAGAACAAAATTAAAATACCAGCATCCTTGAAATACATTTGATGAGTTCATCTTAATACCCCATGGAAAGGAAAAAATATGGGTGATCTCAAATAAATAACATGGGTAATAAATAAAATAATATATAATGAATTAATAATTAACAGTTTATATAGAAAGAACAAAATCTGATCAACTAATTTCATATAAATAATCATAAGTTATTAAAACTTGACCTTGGAGAATCTAACTAACCAAATAATAACATGGAATAATAATAAGGACGAAATGTTTAATATTGGACATATGAACTATCAAGATCTATACACACAATAGTTTATACCATGATATATCCTTATGAATGTTCATTTCTGTGTGTAGAAACTTGCCTAATTTGTGTTATGATCTATCCTCCTAACAATTTTAAACTACATGGAAACAAACATGAAGAGTTTGTGTCTGACTGATTTCATCCCATGATACATCTAATGCAATAGAGGGCTTCTATTAACTATTACCTGAACCATATATTTTGTTTATAAAGAATTTTCAAAATGTTAAAAAATCTAATTAAATCATAAAAAGTGTTCCATATCAAATATTCAGATTTAGTAAATGATATAGATTTTTCAACGTTTCCCTAATAAATCATAAAAAATTATAATTGAACACAATATATTAAAAATGTTATATGATTTATGAAATAAAATAACCATTATAAAATAATGTAGATATTAATATGAATATAAATTTCAATGAATTTTTTACAAATAAAATGATTGTTTCATGAGAATGTTTACAACCTCAAAAGAATGTCAGATTTTAAAGAGAACTTTTACCACATGGAAATTTTTATCTCACACCCCTTAAATGAGATAATTAAAATAGAATCATATAATCCCTTTAAATATGAGTGAATAATGAAATTAATTTAAAAATTGGTTGAATATAAACAGTAAAAAAATAATTTTTGAAAATAGTGTATTTCTCACGGAAGAAAAAGTGAGCCAATAATCCCTTACATTAAGTCTGACTTGTAACTTGTTTATTTTCCATCCAAATAATAAAATAATGCTAGAAATTTAATTTATTTAAAAACATATTTAAGTTAATTTTTAAATTTTTACTTCACTTATTATAATTTATATTCAACTAAATAAAAATTTAATTTTACTTTGGGTGTTTTTGCAAAATTCGCTTCATGTGTTAAAAAATTACATTAGTTGGTTGACTATGGTCCAAGGGATCATTATAAAAAATTAAAAAAAATTAATTAAATAATTATAATTTTAATACATAAATTATGATTTTAAAATCAATCATGAAATACGGTGATGGAAAATGAAATAATGTTACAATCATAGAGACAGTATGTCGTACACACATTTGTGTACCATTCAATTTTTCAATGATTTTTATGGGAAGAAGGGAATTAAGATTTTAACATTAAATAATGATAATTATATCATAAATACTATTTTATATAATAATATATAGTTATATATTGAATTATTGGGATGTAAAATGTATCATATGACATCGAGGCGGTGATAGTCCGCATGTCCATGGACGATGTTATCACACATTTTAGTGTGTAAAAATGGTAAAAATAAAATTGATGTTTTATATTAAAAGAAAAGTTTTTTATTAAATAATATTATACTTATTTTATTTATGTAACATGTTTTTAATTAAACACATCCTTAATAAAATCTAGGCAATTTGTGAACACATCAGATAACTTGGAGGCAGAAGTAGCCCACATGTCCATAAATTATGTTACGTATTTACAGAAAGTGGAAACAATGAATGTATTCTCTATATATAAATTACATAAATAACATGAAATAAAAAATATCATAAATATCATTTAATAAAATTTATTCCTTCAATATTCTCAAATGTGAGATGTGGTTAAGGAAAAAAAATGAAATCATTTTGAGAGGTAGTAATTCATCGTACTCATGAATGATAATTTGGTTACCCATTTGATTAAAGTTTGTGTTGGCGTAAGTACAAACATTTACTTAAAAACAACTAAGTAAATTTTTTATAAGTACTTTTTTATATAATCTCGGAATAATAATAATTTAATGGATTGACCACGAATGAAAATAACAGTGATCCTTTAAGAATCTAACTTTTTTTTTGGAAAACTCTTTTTTGTTTTCACCGAATGACTTCCTAGAATATTTTTTTTACCAAAGTATGGATTTTATAATAAGATAATGTAGGTTTGGAGGTTATTTTTTAATATTTTTATGAGTCTATGTTCTTATGAGGTGTGATTAATTCAGGGGGAGTAAATGAATATTTATAGTGGAGACGGAAAGCTATTCATATATGTTTTAAATGGTAAGCACTATTGGTTGGTATAGCTTTCCTAATGCACCACCAAAATTGAAAAAATTGACTAAATTAATATTATATTTAATAAATACCTCCTTCAAATAATAAGTTCATATTTAATAATTTTGTTCATTGACTTCTATGTTTCTCTACAATTTCCATCCATTTTTTAAGGTAATTAGTTTTCTAACCCATGTAATTAAACCATCAAGAATAAATTAAAGTCAGAAAAATTAAAAAAATATAGAAGAACTAAATTATAATTATGAAATATAATTTTCTAAATAAAAATCTCATGTGTGATAGAAATTAATTTCAACTGAGTCTCATATATCTCCAAAAAAACTTCTTTAACCTCAAATGTGTTAACAATATATTGAATTTTTTACGATCAATATGTTAATTAGAAAAGTGAAATTGACCAATAAATTGAACGTATTTAATATTTTCTATAAATTAATTATCATATTTATTATTAATTTATTTTTTTAAAATTTTAATTCACTTAATAATTTTTTTATTAGAAAATAGCATTAAAGTTTTTTCGACAATATTTGGTGAATCTAAATTTTAAATTACTAACACAATGATGGTATTAAAATATATAAAGATAAAATAAATTTATCTTGACATATTCATCAAAAAAATAAGTTAAACTTATAATTCATTATATTATTTTAACTTTTAATTGTTTTAGTTTATAATATTTCATTTAATTATTAACTAAAAAATAACTATGTTTTCATTTCTTAATCATTTTATGTAACTAATTCATCTATAAAAATATTTATAAATAATTACGAAAGAATAACAATATTTACATTTAATTATTATATGTATAACTTAAAATATGTTGGTTTTCCATATCTCAAGGCTTTATAAGTGTACATGATAAGGAAGCTTCTATTAATCTTTTTCATTTCAAACTATATTATTTTGGTCACATTCATGGTATTGTATCCCTGTAACAGAAAGCTAGAACCAATATGAGATATAGTAAAATGTTGGGAATAAAATGGCCTTTTTGGATGAGTTTCTATGACAATTTTCCGTTATGATTATGTTTTAATCACTATCAAAATTCATTTTTACCTTAATCGCTTTAAATAATTCTAATTTCATTGAAAAATATTTTTGGTAAAAGATAATGTTTATATTATTAGACTATAAATAATATACTGATTTGAACTATGTAAATCTATTTTTTTAATTCAATTAAATAAGTAGAAAAATTAAATTTAATGAAAATCCCACAGTTTTGGTGATAAATAAGGGTTTTAAGGGAAAATGTTAAAAAGTTCATTAAGAATATATATATAAATATATATATTCAATATAAAAATGATAAAAAAAATTAAAAGTGGATTAATTATTACAAAAAAATCTATTGTGATTATAAAACCAATATAAAATATAAATTACCATTGATTATTATTTAAATGAAAATTCATTTTGCAACTAAAATCCAATATTTTTCACTATTCATCAAAAAATCATCATTTTCTAGAATGAACCGAAAAACATCCAAAGATAATTTTGATATTCTAAATTCAAAATTAAATTTTATTCGGATAGATAAAATTTATAAAAGTGTCATCATTTAATATTCTAATAGGTACGCCAATAAAAGTACGTAGAACTCGATCTTGTACATAACGCAATCTTACTCGGTATACTGTGTTGCATAAGCTTAAAATAGTGTTGCGTATAAAATAAATATTGAAAAAAATAATTTTATTATAAATAATTTTTTTTTCAATTTCTAGGGCGGGTACATTCTCCCCACATTAATTAAATTGTGTCCTCAAAATCTCAACTTAGTCTCGATAATCAAGGGTTTGATATATAAAAATAAAATTTTGGAAAAACCCACATAGTTAACAGGGTTGATAACACATATTATTTATAATAATGAAATGAAAATTTGATGGGAAACACAAAACTAGGCTATAAAATAAAAGAATATTAGGGAAAACATTGACATGCAATACAAATTGAACCATCATGTTCTGATCGAGAGTGATATTGAACATGTAGGTGAGAATGTTGTTAGCAACAAATCCATAAACTAGAGGTGTGGATAAATGTTATTGATACAGTTAAAAATTTATTATAATAGGGAAACATTTTTGTTTCAAGACCATTTTCCTAGAGTTGAGGAATAATTTTAATCTACAAAAATTTAATGATATGTAATTTCTTGATATGTAATCATTCCATAAGAACAATTTTATCCTTTTTTTGTGACTTAAACTGTTTTTAATTTATTTCTTAGAATAATTTGGATCATAAAATGATGTAATACATATATCTATAAATTTTTTCCTAAATTTCAGTGTAAACCATTTTATAATTGGTTGACCATAAGAACATTCCATGTCTTATGATCCAATACATTAGAATTTATTTTGAGACAATTTGTAGTATCTAATTTACTTTGTCCATATAAATCATTAGTTTATCAATGGATTATTTTCTCACCAATAAATTCTTATAAAAATGAAATTATTGATAAAATACTATTACAAAATTACTCAAGGATCCAAATACATAGGCATGGTAATCATTCCACTTCATCTGAATCAATAATATAATCTTTACATTCATCCATTAGCCTCTCTTGGGGTATATTACATCAAAACCTAAGAAATTGATTTATGCATTGTCCCATATACATATTGTGATGAAATTTAAATTAGAAAAAAAAATTCTAATCCATACAATAAAAATAATGGTTCCCTTTCTTTCTACATATATAAAAAACACCCATTTATATTAAGAATGTAACAAAATGATTATTTCCACAATTATTACATGTGTGAAAATACTTCATTCCCTTCTTCCCTTTATTAATATTTTTCTGAGTTTTCCTCTTGTTCTTGTGATTATAAAGCCTTAATACTAAGTGAATTCATTATTTTTCTCATTATAACATGATATTATGTCCTCATATGATGATAATGTTTATAAGACTAGTTCACTTAGAAATAATTGCTTTTTACCATAAATTATATAATTCTCATTCCTCTTTGGATAAAATGCATTGGTGAGGTTACCATACCGTATACATTATTATCTTTATAAATGAAAAAATGCACAATACTGGTCATATAATTATGGATCTAATTTATATTATCAAAACAAGTGAAATAACTAATATTAATTGAAATCTTTGTCCATATCTAACATCATAATTACAAACGTGGTTTTTTGGGATTTTCATCTATAATTATCATTAAAGTCGATCATAGATTTATTTTATATAATATATATACTTCTAAATATAGTACCCAAATTTACTACTATGCTTTCATTGATACCAACTATATCACCCTGACTCTAAAAACATAGAGCTGTTTTCTACTACCATTACATTGACATGATTATAAAGAATCAAATCCCAACGGACCAATATGTTTAATAGTATTGGAAAATTATATCACATACTTAATACCTATATTAAATTGGGGATAGAAAATAAAACATAACTAAAATAAAATCTCAGCATCCTTGAAAGACATTCGAAGAGATCATATTCATACCATGGGGAAATGATACAAAATATTGGTGATCTCAAATTTTTAGTAAGAGTAAATTATAGTAGAACTTTCCTAAATAAATATTGAAAAATAAATATGGAATGAATAATATACTATCAAATAATTCCATATGAATAATCACATGAGCTTAAAACATGACCATTAATATTCTGGCTAATAAAAAAAATAGATTGAAAAAATAATGATTATTTAATGAAAAATATATTACATCTCAATTATAATTATATATCTACAAAGTTTGTACATTCAATATCTATCCTCAATAGTGATTATCTATGTGGTTATAAACACATTTGATGTGTTTCATGATCTATCCTCTGGATAATTGTAAACTGGTTGGAAAAATCCTAAATGGTTTTCTACCTACTGATTTCATCCAATAAGACTACAAATGCATCATGGGGATGGAATTATCGGACACTAAACACATATATTTTTTTGGAAAAAACATTCCACATATATTGATAAATGAATTTAAATAATAAAAAATGTGACTTATCAAATATCTTTATTAGTTAAAGGATATAGATTTATCCAGATTTCTTATATAAGTCAAATAAATGTCAAAGTGAACACTATTTGAAAAAAAAATATAAAATTTATAAAATAATAAAATTCATCATACAATAATATGAATATTAAAATAAATATAATTTCTAATGAAAATTAATTATAATAAATATATTTTTTTTCAAGAGAATATTAATAATTAAAAAAGAATGTGAGATTTTAATGATATCTTTTACCACATGTAAATATTCATGTCAAACCTCATGTATCTGATAGTTCAAACTAAAATATACAATATAATTAAATATTAGGGAATAATTTTATTAAAGGAAAAATAGGGAGAATATAATAAAAAAAGAAATAATTTATTAAAATGGTGTACGCCTCAAAAAGAAAAAGTGATACATAGATCCTTTACCTTGGGATAGAAATTCCTTGTATGTATTTTCCTTCCTCAATAATAATCTAATTTTAATTATTTATATTATTTAGAACCTTTTCATGTTTATTATTACTTTTTAGTTCATTTATTACAATTTTTTATACACATACTTTATCAATTAATTTTACGTTAGGTGTTCTGTCCAAATTCGGTAAACATTAATAGAATAATAATTCTGAAATAGTCATCATATTTATTAAAAAATTATAATTTTAAAACCAATCATGAAATATGGTTATTAAAAATGAACCCATTATACAATCATGGAGATGACAGGTCATATATACAGAAGAGTAACATAACCATCATTCATTGATCATTATGGAAAGAAGGTATGTAACATTTGAACATCACAAGAATGATAAATATATACTAAATATTCTGTTTTTTAATATTATATTGTAATATATATATATATATATAATTTTGATGAAGTAAAAGGAATCATATCTTTTTTAGGAGGTGGTAGTCCACACATCAACGAACGACGTTATTACTTTTTTTTCAAAAATGTAACAATGAAAACGTTATATTATATTTATAGAATGTCAATTATATCATTAATATAATATATATGTCATTTATGTCACATAAGATTAATTACACCCATCCTCAATACATTCCATGTAATGTGTGAATGCATCACATCACTTTGAAGAGGCGGTATTCCATGTGTCCACAAACGATGTTATCATATTTAAAAAAAATTGAATGAATGGATGTACTTGTTATATAAAAAGTAAATAAGTATTAGAAAAACCTAAATATCATATATATAATATAAAAACATAGTTTCCATCATAATTACCCACCATGAAAGTTGTTAAATGAAAAATGAATGACATCCTTTAGCAAGGTGGTAGTCTTCCTTACTCAAGAATTGTAATTTTGTTACCCATTTGACAGAAGTGTGTGTAGGTGTAGGTAAAAACATAAAATAAAAACATCTCAATGTATTAGGATATTTATATTGTGATATAATAATTTAATAATAATAATTAAATTATTTTTAAATAAATAATATAAAATACATCGTTGAACAATATTACATATTTTTAGGTAACTCTTTTTGGTTTTCACAGAATCTCTTCCCGGGATTTCTTTCTGAAAAAGTTTGGAATATAGATTGAGGTGAGTTAAGTTGGTAGAATATTAGGGTATATTTTTTATGATACGAAAATCTTTTGAGGGCCTGTTGCTTGTATGACCCCATTCACCATCTCTTTGTTGTCTTTTCTTCTTAATAAAAAGGGATCTTCCCTAACTTTGCACATATATGATTTGTATTTCCCTTTACCCAAAAAAATGTGGGGGTAGTGAATGAATTTTTATAGTAGAGGGGTAGTGGAATTTATGTATATAAAAAAGGTAATAACTACTCGGAGGTATCCCTTACATAATGTGGAACAAAAAATAACATATAATGGAATAAAGTGAATTTATAGTCTATATAATCTTCCACTAAATTAAAATTACTGTATTTTTATTATTTGTTCCTTTAATTATATGTTCTTCCAGAGTTTTCTGATTTACTTTTTATTAAGAAAACGACATATCTAACCTTTGTAACTTAACCATAATGAATATATTAAAGTCATATTTTGCAATTAATATAGTCCAAAATAATAATTAATATTATATATAATTTATATAATAAAAATATATTGTGTTTTGGAAGTTAATTTTAACGTAAGTGAATATAACATGTAAGAACACTACTTTAACCCAAACAATTCTAACAATGTTTTCAATATTTTGGAGTAAGTTTTTTTATTATAGAAGTTTATTTGGTCCTTAAATAGACTATATTTTCTATTTTGTACACTTAAAAATCAATTTTAAGAAGATATGCTATTCAGTAATTTAAATTATTTTAATAAAATATTATTTATTAAAAAACAACATTAATGTCAATTATGACATTATTTTCCTAATATTAATTTTAAAATATTTAAATAATGATGGAATTAATATGTATTAAGATAAAATATATTTAGCCTCAAATATCCCTCTAAAAAATATGGTAACACAATAATTACTTCAATTTTCATCATATTAAATATTTTTAGCATCATTTATTTTATTTTATTATTCACTAATTAATCACTACGTTGATATTTCTTAAAAATTTTAATAAAAGAATTCAAAAATAAATGTAAATTATATATAGTTATGAAAATATTAAATCATTTGTATTTAAAAATGGTATTTATGACGAAAAATATGGTTTTTCCCATATATGAAGGCCTTCTAAATGTTAGAGTTACTGAAGGTTTCTTTTTTTTGTCTTTTCCATTAATTAATATATAATAAATGTCACATTAAAGGAATAATATCTAGATTAATCATAAAATTAAATCATATATGATATATGGTATATATATGTTCATATAATAGATTTTTACTTGTTTTTTATTAATTATTTACCTTAAGATAATCGTTTTACCACTAAGTATGCTAATTTTTTTCTTTAATCGTAGTAATTGATTTTAATTACATTCAGTAATATTTTTGGTAAAAAATTAAGGTGAACTTATTACACTGTAAGTCAAAATTAAATTTAAATATATTCCTACAAATCTGATAATAAATCAGGTTTTAAAGAGAAAATGTTCCAAAGTGTAATTATATATATATATATATATACATATATATATATATATATATATTCAACATAAAAATTATTGCAATGAAAAAAATTGTATAAATTGTTTTAAAATTTATATATTCTTTTTTAAACACAATTTAAGAAAAAATTTCACATAAATAATTTTTTTAAACAAAATGACAGTTTTCATCTAAAATGTAGTATTTTCACAATTCATAAAAAAATGAAACTACTCAAAAAAGTACCAAATATTCACCCTAAGAAAATTTTATAATATTTATTCATAAATGATGTTTATTTTGAAAACATATTTTATAAATGTTTTAAAATTTTGTATTAAAATAGGTGCTCCATTAAAAGGTGGAAAACCCTAGTCTTGTGTATAACATATGCTAAATCAGTGTTGCGTGTAGTGTAATTTTAACAGGTTGTGGAATATAAATAAATATATATTAAAAATTAATTATACTATAAAATTATGACATTTCAATGTGTTAGGGTGTTTCTATTATTGGGTAATTTTGGTTGGCTAACAGATATTCCCAAAAGGAATGATTCCTTCTACTACTTTTTAGTGATCTTTATCAAATGGTGTTTTCGAAGATATGAGATTCAACCATATTTGGTGTAAGGTGAACACCATTATATATTTTAGATTAGACACATATTTTTTAATAGAATTATTATCTTGTTTTTTAGTTTATTAATGTTTTCTATTGATTGAATAAGTGTTATTTGAGAAACCAATCAATAACTACATTTGGCATTGTTTCACAAAAAACATTTACACCGAGAGATGCATCATTGGGGAAAATTAGTGACATTAAAGAATAAATTATATTATATGGATCGATTACAACTAGTATAAAATTATATTTCTACTACATGGGTGGTAATAAAGTTTCAATTCTTATCAGTGGAAGAGAAAGAAATTTTTTACAGTCTATAAATATTTTATCTTTCTGATCATACGAATTGATGAAATATAAATAATTTCTTAACAGGTATAATTAAAATATATTTAAATCTAGTAATGGTAATTAGTATTCAGGTAAAAATTATCATCTCTTAATTACATCCTTTTATTCTTATATAAACTATAAAATATAAAAATTTTGTTTTTTGAGAGATCACTACATGATAACGAGCAGTATTTTTTTGGGATTTACCATATTTGTATAAGTTTTCTGTCCATTACAATGTAGATATAATTCATACAGAGAAGAAATATTTTGAAATTCTTTTCTATAATAATATAGACACACCATTAATATCTAAATATATTATAAGGGAATTATTTTATCTTCCCAAAATGTAAAGGTGTCCCTAACATTTGTTATTTTAAATTGAACCATCAAAATGAATAATACTCCAAAAAAAAGTTTGCGCAATTTACTATGAATTGTTTGTCTAAATATGGATTATTTATTTGAGGTTACAATATATATATTATTGTAATTTTTCATTTTTTTCTATTAATGGCCATACTATTTGTTTAGAAAGTCATGAGTTTCATGAAATAATTGAATTGATACTACATATGGGACCCATATCATGTTAGAATTAATCAATTTGGGATGTGTTTATAAAAATATTATATTTTTTTACAGTACATCTATTATACAAAATAGAACAATGATACATTGATTTGTTATAAAAATATGTTATTATATGTTTAGTTAATTTAGAATAAATTTCAATAACCTTATTTAATTTAATAAAAAATTTAATATCACCTTTTTTATATGAATACAATTTGATGAGATAAGGTATAATTTTGATGGATGTTACCATTTAAAATATTTATATAGAGTTTGAAGAAAATGATATATAACAAAAATCTATTTAATATTCAATTGTAGAGGAATACTTGTAAGAGTAAATTTAAATTCACACTCTTATAATTTTCATTCTGAATATTCCTCAAAACAAATTTCAAATGGGGTGAAATGTGGAAAATTCAAAATATTACATGGATTATTGATGATCATAATATAACCATAATAAAATTTTATTTGGTGGTTAACATGATTGTATGATTTTATATGAATAATATTATATGTCTTAAAAATATATTCTACTTATGTATAAAAAAACATAATATATTGAATAAAAAATAAATATTGTAATTAATATAGCAAGTACCGATGTTACCATTTTTCATACAATTTTTTGTTATATATATTTTGGATTATATGGTGATTATATCAAAACAAATACACACATATTTTCCCAACCATGTTTAAAGAAAGTTAGCAACATAGATTTGTATTCTATAATAAAATACACATAAGTGAAATTTTTTAAATCCATAAATAAAAATATATATGATATTTAATATAATAGTAATTATTTATAATTGTAATATGTTTTTAATCATGAGAATATAATTGAAACATGACTATGTACAATAAGGCAATTCTCATATAAATTAGTAAAATATTATAATTCTTATGTGATTAATGGATTTCTATTTCTTAAACACACATATAGAATCCCCAAAAAATCATTCAACCATGAGGTTTGATAAAAAGGAATCAATCACATAAAAATTGAAAATAAATTTTATGGTATACTAGATGGGTTAATTTTATTATCCTATCTAGGTCAAAATTATATAATAATGGTTAAATGGAATTGGTTTGTTTCTTATTGAGGGTTTTTTTTCATCAATATCTTATAGTAAATGATATTAAGAAAAACAGTTATATTGTGATGAATGATCCATTTATATTGGAACATCAGGAACATAAATTGTTTTTTAAAAATTATTATGAATCTACATGATTTCTAACTAAATTGTAGAGTATGATAAAAACTAAATATCACACAAAATTTTTATTGAAAATGAAAATTTGATTATAGAGTTGAAATTTATTAGAAATTTTCATGATCTATCATAGAATATATGCCTTAATAAAATATATACATATATAAATATTGAAAACATAAAATTATGTCTAAGTACTATTGATAATATATATGATGTAATTATATATTAATTATAAATAATGAGATATAGTTAAATTGAAGATTTTATGGAAATTGATGATGATATGAAAGAGGATGAAGATGATGATAGTGAATAATATGAATATAAAGACAATTATTTTGTGGCTTCTTTTTACATACAATAATAATTAGTTTATATTAATAATTATCAAAAAATAATTACTATATTCAAATATTTGAATTTTTATTTTATTAATTAGTAATAGATTATATTTTTAATGTTTTAAACGTCTGTAATAAATATTTATATATATTATATGTTTATTATATGATGATAAACTGCCTTGTAATGAGCCTGAATTTTTTCATCCATGCTACATAATAGGGATTCTTATGTTACACTAGTGAATAGTGGGTAGGGGCATTGCCAAATTGATTATTCCATACCTTCTCCTAGAGTTAATTTCATATCTTGATTTTGACCCTCATCTTAGGAAGTGTGTTAAAATATTTGTTTTATATAATTAATATTTATTTTATATATTAATTATTTTACTAATATTTCTAATTTCTAATTTTTATATCAATTCATTGGTGAGATACCTATCTTTATAAGGAATTGTTATTCTCTTTTACGGATGTTATGGGATAACATTCTCATTAATATATTCTTAAAAATATTCTATCCTTGGATGGTACACAATTAAATAAACTATTTTTGTTAATATTTATTAAATAATAGACTTAAATAAAATTAAAATTTTAAAAAGTTTAAGTACTCATAAGAATAATAACAATAGATCCTTAATTTTATTGATATGGGGGGATTTCATGCGTGATCATTTTGGTATTTTTTTTTCAAAAATAAAAAGAGATTATTAAAGAAAGATTATTTAGCTATCTCTTGATTACTATTGTGTTTTTCATTGAATTGACTATAACCCAACTGAATATTCTGTTCACCACCTTTTATTGTAATGGGTAATTTTTTTTATTTATTTGGGTCCCTAATATTTTTTGGGAGATATGTGATAGAAGTTTTTAAATGTTAAAATAATTTAACTGTTGGATGGTTAGCATATATAGTTAATAAATCTTGTAGAAACCATAAGATTATTTATGTCTGTTATATTTTTCATTTGTAATGGTTATTGAATTGTTATGATTACCATTCAATGGACTAGGAAAAACCATATGATGTCTTTTTTTAGTTCATGAATTATGGTTTTCATGTATTTAAACCATGTGAGTTTCCCAAAAATTATAGCTTTTAAAAAATCAAATTTTTTCCCTAGAAAATATTAAAACCCTATTTTTATTATTTTTCCCCTCATCCTAGTCACACCCCCTACTATGAGGCTCCATACAATCATCCCCCTACTATGATCTACCCCAATACATTGGCTACTTCACCTTAGTTTATTCATGGTTTTGGGTCGAATCGTCAAGGTATGATCGATACTTCTTTCTTTTCTCCCATAAATCATGGTATTCTCTTCCCCGCTATAATTATGACATTTTTTTCAGACAAATATATATGTTTTTTGTATTATTGTTTTTTCAATATCATGATTTCTTCATTGGAATTTATTTTATGATTATTAAAATCTTATGACTATCCATAATTTTATGTTATGTTTTATCCAGGTTCAAATTATTTAATTTATAACTACTTATTGAATGGATTTTATATTTATGTCGTAATTTCATAATGACGATATTAAATATTTTAAATAAATATTTTAAAATAAAATAATGTTTTTTTTATTTCAATGAAAAATGTTTTTAAATTTTGTAACATGTTAAAACCCAATTTCAATTAAATTTTACAAGTTATGTGTTTGGAAAATTGAGGGAATTAATTTTTTAAATTAAATCATGGTTACTTGATATAAGATGGGTTTAAAATATTTCAAAGGTTTCACATTGAATTTCATGAGTTACTTGAAATCTTAATTATTGATGGGTTATTTTAATATTTAATTGAAATAAATAGGTTTGTTAAATAAATATTTAATCCTTTGGTTCTGAGGAATAAATTAAATCGTGGTTTCTAGACGCATGGATGTTTTCATTGAGAAAGGTATGATTTGAAAATGAATTTTCAAGGGTGGTTTTCAAATTATTAGTTTCACGAATGATTTTAAAAAATAGTTTTTAAATTTGGAAAGATACATGGACTTCTATTATTTAATTTATATTAAGGTTTAATTTGGAATACTTAAATGGGTTTCTTGGTTCATGTGATTCTAGTTTTCCTATTAAATTTATTTCACCCATTTAGAGTTGTTTTTTATATTGTGATGGTTGGAAAATGTGGATTTGGGATATTTATATATTAGGGTGTTGAAGGAGAGTGTTGGTTTTTATTATACCTCTCATGTTTTCATTTCGCATTGTGTGTTTAATATCATTCGATTTTATATTAGTAATGATATTACTAGGTCAATATGTTGAATTATGAATAAATGAAAACTCTAGTTTAAATGCCTCTATCTAGAGAGGGACTGAGATGTTAAGTGTTCCTAGATGGTTCCCTATGGAATAATCATGCTCCTAGGTTTATGTGATTTATCTTGAGTAGTTTTACGTTTCTATTAGGAATAATATATTATTATAGGCCTCCCTATGTTCCTTGCAACCATTTTAGGACCATCTTACTTGATTTCCTAGGATCATGGCCCATGAAGCCAAATACTTGATTAATGGTTCCTATAGGGGATTAATGTATTATTCCTGAATATATTCCCCTTTTATTTTTATTTTTGATACCCATCATCTTATTTAATTTCTTTCTTTCCCACATGAATTGTGATGAAATTTTTTAGAAGGCTATGTACTTGTCCTTGGTTCGTTTCAATTAATTTATCTTTAAACATGTATTATAATTTTTTAATTTAAATTATTTTATCATATATGTTCATGTGGATTTAGAAACTAATTTTTTTTCAAAATATAAATAGATGATAAAACAAATATGAAGAGATTGATTTCATTTATGTAAAATAAAAAAAATATTTTTTTTGAAATAAAAACATACAATATATTGGGTTTTTATCAAAAAAAAAATTTGGGATGTATTCTATTTATATTTCTAACAAGATTGATATTGTTTTATAAATAATATTTTTGGAGGTTTTTAGGTAGGTGGTGGTGTACTACGTATTTCTATGCTCACAGTTATATTATAATTCATTGGTTTCAAGCCATGGAATCTTAATTTTTTTTCACTCTTTGGAAATATCTAAAATTAGGACCATCTAGTGACTAGATGGGATTTAATTTCAATGTTTATTAAATTTCATTTAACACATCATTTATTTGTTCTGATTACCTAAATTCGATGGATTTCTATCTAAATGTTAGTTTTACTTTAATAAAATGCCCAACCAGTTGTCCCCTTTAAATGAGTCCTTTGTTACTCTCATTTTTTATTATTAATGGACATACATTAAATATTTAGAGACTCGGTGAAACAAGTGGAATATATCTCTGTATATGGATTTAGGGATGGGATGATGTATTTTATTTACATAAAAATTTTAATATCTACTATCTCATTTATCTACTTATTCTTATTTTTTAACATCATCATCTGACATATGGATGGTTCTTGATGGATTTGTTGAGAAAATTAATTATTATTTTACTCTAACTAAATGTTTGGAATGTTCACATTATTTTTATCAGACTACCATATTATTATCACTATCCTATGGGGATTTAGAACCCCCTTAGGTTAGGGGTGTGTATTATGGAGTGCTGATTTATGTTCTATCTCATGTTAGTTCACTATAAATGGTATTGGATCCACACTTCTATAGTGGGAGATATGGTTTATGAGTATACCACTTTATATTTTAGACTTTCATTTTAGGATAATTTTATACAGGGTCATCGAGATTTAATAGGTTGGTTGTGACTGTCTGATTTCCCACCACCGATCATGATAGTGAATCAGTCACCATGAGTTGTTTGAATTTGAATTTTGAATTTGAGATTCTCTTCTGATTATTAATTATGGGGTAAAGGTCTTTATTAGTGTGATGATATTCCTTGGGGGAAAGGTTGTATTTTTTTGAAAATGAAATGATATCATTACTGTGAGTTTATTTTTCATATCTAAATATATCGAGAAATGACCAAACACTCGATCTTGAGAATTTTGAGGAATTATTACATGGATGACCTATGGTATTCAAAACATGTCGTACAATCAATAACTATTCCAAATCCAAATGTATTTTCATATATGGTATTCCCATAAGTAACCGGCAATTATAAAGGATAATTAAATTGAGTATAGAGAAATATTTATGATTTTTTTATAATTTGAATCCCTTTTCTTGTGTTTGTTTTCGGAAATTTATTTTGAGATAAAAAATAGATTTAATAAAATATTGGCATTTAGAATTATTTTGATTTATATATTTTTAAAATATAATTTTTTTATTATATTAATATTGGTTTTTGGAAAGTGTATTATCTCTCGAAATGGGTTTCGAAATAAAATTTAGAAGAAAATCGAATATTTTTTAAAACAAGTGTTTAAAATTGGGGAAAATTTAATTTATTATGGAAAGGTTGATTTTTTAAGGAATTATCGACAGATATATCAGTTTTTATTTTAGAGGAATATCAATTTCAAGATATGTGAATAGGAATTAATATTTTATGTTTTGTACATGAACAAGTTCTGTTCATGTATAATTTTATTTATATTATATAACAACCCCACTGTTATTACACTTTATTATATTATATATTATATAAGAGTACACTTAATATATCCCATATTATTGCTAACTATAGTCTATGGGGAAGAGGTTCCTTAAATAAAAATTTAAAACATGAAAAAAAAATATTTATTAAAAACTTCCTTAACATACTGTCACTTAAAAATTAATGGGATAACTTGTTGACATACATAAGAAAAGAGAGAGTTGAAAACCCAATATGTAAATAAAAAAGGAATAACATTATGGGAGTAATACATATTAGACAAGGAATATCAATGGGGTATAAAATTAGTAGGAATAATAATCATGAACAATGAAACATATTATATCTTAAAAATCATAAAGGAAACATGTGAAATGTGGAAAAAACATGAATAACTGCATCATAAAAATAGGTCTAGGCTAGCTACCATGACATCATGAGGGAAAACGTATCATAGTTCAATTAAGTTCACTCCCTCCCTGAATGTGATCTGTAGAGATAATAAAAATTTCCCAATGCATTGGAGCAATATATATTTCCTGGTACAACCATCACTTTCATTTCATTCTCATGTTTAAGTGTGCTACATAGATCATAAAATATAGATTAATTAATAATAATATATTATTACACAATTAAAGAGTATGGAAAGATACATGTATGTCCCATTTAAAATAATAATAGGTGAATAAAGATGAATACCGGTGATAGTAAATTGGTATTGTATTCACTATATAACATTTTTTGCATAGAAATCAGGGTGAAGTTTTGGTATCATAACCACGTAACATAAAAATTCATAAAAGTGGCTTGATGATAGAGAAAGGGATGTATCCAAAATTTGAAAAAAATAGCATATATTAATGGGTTTATGTAATAAATTATCTAATCATAATGAAATGAAGATAAAATAAGTAAGGTAAAAACATACATTAATAAAGAGGAGAAAGAAAATGATACCATATATGAGTGTGTGACTCAAAATGATAGGGGGGAGCTTCATTAAATACTGGTAATGCCTTCGGAGGAATCTAGAGACTGGAGAAACAATTATGTATGTTCTCCAAGTAGTTTTAGTAATGATAAATGGGATCTTGGGTTTGTTTATATAGTAAATGAAGGGGTATTCGTGATTATTTAGGGATTAGATGCTACAAAATAAAATAATAGACCCCACAAACCTTCCCATGGTTTTTATCCTAGTTTCAACCAAATGGGACTGTTTTTAAATATTTAAGGAGGTAATGTTCCTAAATTAAAAAAATAATTCCCCTACTTATTGAAGGTAAGTCATACTCTTCAATAATTCATTTTAAAAAAATAAAATACATTAATGGTTTTGTCGGATTCATAATCACTTTATAGAATTTATATAATATACTTAAAATCTATTTACATTAAATATCAAACATTTATTTGATCGGGGAATCATTTTATAGAATTTATTAAAATATTTTTTTTCATTATGATGTCATAATATACCAAATATATTTATACGTTATTTAATTATTACCAAAAAATTAGATTGCCTTATAAAAATATGACAAATTCAATATTAGATAATTTCTATGTTATGATTATAGACACAATATTATGTTTACCTAAATTATTTTATAAAAATGGGAGTTTCAACTTTTAAAATTAAGTAAAAACTAATTAAGAAATGATGGGTTTTTTTGACATCAACACCTTTAAACCCATTGTAAAAAATACATTGGACTTCATAAAAAATATGATATCATTTATATTTAATAAATATTATTTCATAATAATATTTTATTAAAATATTATTGATTTGAAAAATACATTATTTCCTGAAAATAAATTCATTAATTGAATTGGATCATTACCCAAAAATACATTTTGTGTTTTATTTTATTAAAATAAACACCATTTAGAGAGTTATAATAATAGGATAAAAATATATAAATTATTTAACAAAAAACACTTCACATAATAATATTTCTATGGTCCTAATACATATCTCTTTAATACACCAACCAATGCCCTACGAGTGATGTGTTTGATATGGGACATTCATGTTGTGGTTCACCGTACATGGTTTGAGTCTGGATCATTTTTTTCTTGGAATTATCTGGAAATTTGTTTCTTTCATGCTTAAAATTTTATATTTCATGATTCTCTTGGTCAATGTGAAATCCCAGTGTTGTTATCTCCCATGAAAGCCCGGATAAATGTGCTTCGTAGAGTTTAATTGTTCTGGTTGAGGTCATCACTTCATTTGTCTTTCTCAGTTGGATTTGTTAGAACCCTATATTTATACTATCATAGGTTCACTATTAAATGAATATATTATTAAAGATAAATATTCTTAATGGTATATTAATTTTTATTTCATATAAAATATAAAAAATAAGTCAATGTGTCTTCTATATCCATAACATAGAGTGAGATATTTAATTGAATCAAAAGGGGAATTGTATTTATAATAGTTTTTGTCTTTAAAATATCATCCCTTATGAAATTTAATCCTAAAAATTTTCAATTACCAAACTAAAATAGATGAGGGTATCTTCGTTTCATCACATCATATGGTTCCCTTTTTTTCTTCAAACATGGGGTTTGTCGACAATAATTTGACCAGGTGAATTGTATTATTTTTTATATCATTATGTACATGAAATAAAATATTCAATAACTTATCCTCAAAATCATGGGCATTATTCAATGATACAATAAATGGGTTCAGTAAATGTGAGGGTTTGGATAATAATATCTCAAGAGGGATACATATAATATATCATGTACTTGAGATAGGTTAGGTTGTAGTGATAGTTGGAAGGCTCCCACTCTGATTTGAACAATGATCTCAAAAGGGTCAATGTATCAGGGAATAATATTTCATTTCATCCAAACTCTCTTAACTCTCCTCCATGGATATATATGTAGGAATTTTATGTCTATACCAACAAAATCTATGTCTCGTGGAATATTTTCAGCATATATCTTCAATCAACTCTGAGCATCCTTTATGTGTTGTTGAATGGTCTTAACATTTTATAATATTTCTTCTATTATTTCAAGACCCAATTGTTTTTTTCCCAAAATTCAACCCAGTATGTTTCTGTTATAAAACAATTCCCAAAAAGGGGTTCATATAGAGCCATTTGGATTCTTGATTCAAAACTATTTTTTAAGATAACTCCTCTAGTGGTAGATGTTTTTTCAATCCTCTTTTGAAGTCCCTAGAACAAGGTTGCAACATGTCCTCCAGTGTCTGATTAGTTCTCTCATATTGGCCAACATTCTGAGGATTATGGGCCATAATAAAGTACAACTATGTGTTTGGATCATGATGGAGACTTTTCTGAAACATTTCGGTGACTCCTAGATCTTGATCGGATACAATCGATTGTGGTACACCAAAAAGTGTGACCACTTCTCTATTGTATATATCTAGAAGTTGATACCATGTTATGTACTCTCAAATAATATTTAATTGAGTGGTATTCACAATATGATCCATCAAATAACATATATTATTTTTTCATTTGGATTTCATCGGAGGTATGGTGACAAATTCCATGGTGATTTTCCCTAATTCCATGGCGATTTTTCCAATTCCATGTGGGTATAGGTAATGGTTGCATCATACCCTTAGTATTATACCTTTTGTCCTCCACTTTCTAACATACCACTAACTTTGATTTATATTCAGAAATATCATTCTTCATATTGTCCCACAAATACCACTCTCATAGATCTCAATACATCTCTTTTCTTCTCTGGTTGGTTGAGAAATTTGAAGTATGTGCCTCACCAATAGTTCCTTCTATAACATAGGATTTTATAGAAGACAATGTATTGACTCAATTATCACAAATTATGATTCTATAACATCCAAAAATGTTGATTTTCATTTCATTATAGATTCCACATTCTTATTAATTTCAAAATAATTTCATTGATAATCCTTTAAATTCTATATAAGGTTTGGTTGAACAATTATTTGTGAGAGGATTGATGATGTTCCGTCCTTTATGATTCCCATTTCTGTATTTTTCAAATCCAATAATACTATTTCATTATCAATTTTCATAAATGATAAAATTAATATATATTTTCTACTTAATTCATCGACAACAATATTTTATTTTCCAACATGGTAGTGAATAGAGAATTTATAGTGCATGATCAGCTTTAACCCCCTTTTTTGGAACATATTCATCTCTTTATTGGTTAATATAAACATAAGGATTTTTGTGATCAATATATATTTCACACTTCTCCCTAAATATATAATTCCGCCACATTTTCAAATTGAATATCTCAACATCCAACTCAACATCATTCTTTGTGTAGTTTTGTTTGTGAACTTTCATTTACCTTGAATAATAAGATATGAATTTTTCCTTTCATTTTAACATGAATTCCAATAACTTCTTCAAAGAATCACAGAATACTACAAAAAATTCTCCACTTTGGTGTATTGTGAGAAGTGTGGTGTTGATAAGCCTCATTTTTAAATGCTTATGTTTATCATAAAATTCACAATTATAAGAATACATGAATCCCATTCGAGATAGCTTAATAATAGGGTTTAAAATCGTCAGTAGTTTCTCAAAAATTGGAGATAATTCTTAGTTCACCCATGTAAACTATAATTATCTATCACATATATTGGCCTCATCCATCCATCAATTTCATTTGTTTTTAAGGTGCTATAGATATCCCATTACTTGTGATTATTTTACCAATGAATTAGAATTCCTTCAACTAGAACTCACGTTATCTATACTTTGGAAAAAGACTATCCTTTACTAAGGCCTTCACCATTGTATTAATATACTAATAATGCTCCTCCTCAGTATTGGAGAACATTTTAATATAATCTACAAAGGCTACATTTTTAGGTAATATATAGATAGTCTATTCATCTATTCCTTGAATATTTCTAGAGTCTTAGTGAGACCAAATGGAATTAATAAGAAATTATAGTGTCTATACCATGTATGAAATGTACTCTTTGGTATATCCTCATTATTCACCCAAAAAATGGTTATATCTTGATTAGAGATCCACATTGAAGAAGTATTTTTCTATATGTATCTAATCAAACAAGTGATGAATCTATGAAAAATGATAAGTTTTCATTATTTTTATCTTGTTGAGATCAAGATAATCAATGAAAATGTGCATTGACAAAATATTCTTCTTAATGAAGATTACTGGTGCACCCCATGGTAAAGCACACGGGCACATTGAACCATTATCTAGATTATACTATAATTGTTTCATGTACTCATCAAGATCCTCAATAGCCATTCTATATGGATTCTTTGGTAATTAACACACAACAGAAATAATCTTGATTGAAAATTTATCCTCTTGACTAAGAGGAAGACCACGAGTTTTCACAAGAAACACATTAGTGTATTCCCTCCCAATATGCATGTTTTAAGGACATTTATTTCCTTATACATATTCATTTTATCTAATAATACCTTCACATAAGGAAATAATATCCATGCTTGAGATATTGGTTATTTATAATATTCATCCTCCACCTTTCACTTTTATATAATTGCGGGTCGATTCACAATATGGAGATCATTTTCCTTCTCATTGAATTTATGTGGGATCTATGTATTGAAAGCCAATCAATAGCCATAATTTCATCGAATTCCAAAAAATTTAGTTTGATAAGGTTCACTATTAATTTAATCCAACAAATTATGATAAAGGATGTGTAATATATTTGGGATGAAATAATTTCCACATTTTCTATTTTCGCCAACATCTCTATATCCATGATTTGTGGGGGGATTTGAATATTTATACTAAACATTCAAGATATGAATGAATATTTATGAAAAAAAAAGAACATTTTCTATTATTTAATGAATAACTAACATACCTATAACGACATATTTTTTAGGATCCACCTCTGTAATTGTAATGGAAAAATCCCCCCTTCCCACTTTAGAGGGCATTGGTTGTCTTAAAAAACTCTTCTATTAGGGCATTGTTTTGAACATTCCTATGGATCCGTATAGTTAAATCAATGAAAAATGTGATGAAGGATTACTGGATCATTTTTTTCCTCCATTTCATTAGTTTATTTCTCCTATCATTAATCTCTAGCTATGTATTTTCCTTCCCACACTAAAATCATTTGCACGCCCCTTAGGAAATTTCAGGGGGTTTTCTCCACAACTTTTTTAAGTGGGATGATGAAATATTCTGGCACCATTAGATTTCTCCATCGGATCTCCATAATTAAACCCCACTTTAAAATTCTCATCCCCATTATACCATTGAGATTCACCAATCCCAATTTATACTTTTAGGTAACATTAGACAATTTCCTCATAGCTATAAAATTCATGGATCACCATAGATTTTTGTAGAGTAGGGTTTCTCCCACAGAAGAAGTGGTCAACCATGCATTTGGGGGGAATAACAATTCCTAAGGTTTATCATAAAAGTCTACTGATGTTTTCCTCAAACACCCCAATAGATTTATCATCTTTTTTATTGAGGGTAAGGAAATCCCTTTCCATTTTAATATGGATAGTACAAGGATAATATTTATCGAAAATCATTTTATGAAATTCATTCAACTTATTCATGTATATCTCTTCCTCAGGAGTGTTATTCATGGTCTATAAACACCAATGATCATATTATCCCTTAGTATGATAAACAACATGTTGAACCTTCTCTTATTCGTAACATTGACATATGGGAAAGATCATCTCAATGGATCTGATCCACTAGTCCACGATTAATGGATTATATAATCCATGGAAAGTCAAAGGACATTATCACATAAAAGAATCAATCAAAAAATGTTCTCCATTTTAGGGTTTTAAAAAGTCCTCCTAAAATAGATTTCAATTAATAACCTGATTTAGCGAACATAGTATCATCATGAATTTTGTTATTAATGCAACCATTGGGTTTGGTATCTCATTGGGGAAGTCATCACATTGACCTTCTCATAAAAGTTTTACTCAGTTCCTTCTACTTCTAATCATATGGTAGAATAAAATGAAAATTATGGATGATTATTTTTTAAAAACTATATAAACATAAAGTGGAATCCAATTACAATAAATGGATAACATATAATTTAAATTTATTTATTAACATATGAATTTCAAATCATCAATCTATGTTATCCATCATATATTTCCTAATATATACACTTATGGGAAATATTATTCCCTTAATATTGGCTCATAATGAGATCATAAATTTATCATGGAATATACCTAGTGATTTTAAAATTAGCTGTGCATTAAGTTACATTATCATGTACTAGGTTACACCATGTCAGTCCGACACACCTTTTGAGAGTTATTACCACAAGGAAAATCTCTTCCAAAACAATGTCAACTTCTAGTATTTGGATAGGGATGTATTTTTATGATAAACCAATTATTCTATACTTAACCATATGTTAGGGATGTTTTCATAGACTTATTATTATCCATAGGGCCCACTCTAGAGTTTTCTAATCCTAATCCAAAAAACATCTAAACTTATACATCAAAACCAACTATAACAACACATATCATTATTATACATGAATAAATTATTTTTTAAATAATAATACACATAATAAAATCAATAGGATCAAGAAGTACTATGTTTATGGAAATTGGGTACATTACATAACAAATTAAAACATGAAAAAAAGTTTCTCTATTAAAAACATCTTTAAAATTCTCTCACTTAATACTGTACAGGATAACCAGGTACATACCTAAGAAATGGGTGCTCTATGAAGCCCATAAAGAGAATAAACATATAAGAACATGAATATAATAATACATGTTATAAAATTTATATATATGGTTCATAAAATAAGTTAGAATTATAACCATGAACATGGAGACATGATATAGCATGATAATCATAATGGAAATATGGGAAATGTGGAAAAAACATAAAACATTACATCATAAAAATAGTTTTAGGATAGATACCAAGAAATCATGATGGAAAAAGCCCCATAAAGGAATCAAGTAAACTACATGTCTTTAGATGATGTATCATTATACAAAAAACATCCCAATACTTTGGAGCACTATATAATTTTGGTTCCCCCTGTCACATTCATTTCATTATCACATTTAATTGTACCATATACATCATATAAAATGGATTCATTCCTCATAATAGTGTATACCCCAATTAAGGAGTTTGGAATACATACATGTTAGTCACAAAAAAAAATATGTTTATAAAGGTGAATACCCTTGATAAAAAATGGGTATGGTATTCACTACACAATTTCATTGCATAGAAATTCATAGAGAATTTCATAAGAATAATGGGATCGCTTAAAAAATCATAAACTAGGTTATTGTGAGTGAAATGGGTATCTCATAATTACGAAATAAATTTTACATTAATGGTTAATATGTAATAACATATCCCATCATAAGAAATTGAAGATAATATATATAAGGTAAATAAACAACTAGAATAAAGAGGAGAAATAAAAAGATCCCTTACATGAGTGTGTGACTCCAAATGCTTGGGAGGAGCTTCTTCAGGGCATGGGATGACCATTGAAGACCCTAGAGAGTGGAGGGAATATTATTGAAATGATAAAAGTAGTTTTAGTGAAGATAAATAAATTACTGGGTTGGTTTATATAGGAAATGATGTTGATTTTATTATTATTTAGGTTTTTGACTATACATCAAAATTTAACCAAAACTAAAAACCATAAAATGGGTTTTCCCCATGGTTTATTTCAAATGGGATTTTTTTCATTATTTTTTAAGGTAATAGGAAAAACATAATAAAATAATTCCCTTACTTTTGTGGAGGTGAGAAATACTCTTAAATAAATGATTTTAAAACCCTAAAATACATTAATTGTTTGGGAGGATTCATAATGACATTATTAAATTAATGAAATAAAATATAAAATATAATTTTTTTAAATATAATACATATATTTTTTCATAAAAGTATTTAATATTATGTAATAGGTCACATTTTTGTCACTATGATGTCATATTACACAATGTATATGTTTACAGTATTTAATTTTTACCTGAAAATTAGAATGTCTCAAAAAACTATGTAAAAATTACCATTGGATAATTTATAAAATATAATTCAAAAATATATTTTAATATTATCTAAATTATTTTCTATTTAATTTAATTTACACTTTTAAAAAAAATCTACATTTATTAAGAAGTGTTGGGTTTTTTTGACAATAACATTTTTTGAACCCTTATAAAAATTACATTAGAATTCATAGATATTATATTATCATTTATATTGAATAAAAATATTTTGAGAATAATATATTATGAAAATATTTTTTATATAAAAATTCAATAATTTATGAAAATAAATTTCATAATTTAATTTTATCATTACCCAATAATAATATATCTTTTTTATTGTATTAAATTTGATATCATATATAAAGTAACATTAATAGGATGAAAATATTTTATTTATTATATAAAAATATTTCTTATATTTTTTATTTATAGGGTCATGATACATATCCATTTAATAAACCCTCTAACTCCGTAAGATTTAGTTGTGTAATGGTGAGACTTTTATTGGGTGTTTTGATGTAAATGGTTTGTGTTGGATTCTTGATGACCTTGAACATCTCCCATAAATGGTTTTAGACTTTCTTAAGTTGTCGTATACCATATTGGTCTTGGTCATTGTAAAATCCTAGTGATTATGTCACCCTTTGAAGGTCTAATAAATGGGTTTCATAGGTTACAATCATACTGGTTGAGGCCGTCTCATCCTTTGTATGTACTAATTGGATTTTATAAAACAACTATATTTATACTAATCACAGGATCATTGTTCAATGGATATATAATCAACGGTAAAGATGATTTATCATATTTTAAATTTTTTTAGGTATAATATAACCACATAAGTGCATTTTTACTATATTCATAACATACAATAAGACATTCAATAAAATAAAAAGTTCAATTTATATTATAACTATTTGATTCATTGTAGATTATTCTACTATGAAAAATCATGGAAAAGATGGACGGTTTGTTTCAAGTGATGATACCATGGGTGATTCTATTCATTGATAGGTGTATCTCCCCTATATGATATACTATTATATAATTTTAATCACCCTAAATAGGATAAAATAATTTTTTTGATCATGTTCATGGTTTCTAGAATCACAATCATGCCATTTTAATAGATTTATAAGTTTACTATGTGTGTGTGAAATGCACATAATCGAATGTCATATGATTTCTTGAATCTTTTTTTTTTGTGGTCCTTTGATTTTGGTGATTCAATTTTGTTGTTTTGAGAGTCTAAGAGAAATTTTGAGGCATCCTATTATCTAGTTTGTGCTTTGGTTGATTATATATGAATTCCTATGGGTTGTTGGATATATTTGGTTCTTATGATTGGTTTCTAATCATGTCACAGTTGTATTGTTTTTGTTTGTTATTTTTTTCTTCATATATATCATGTTTTTATGGGTTTAGCATGGAAAACCTCAGGTGGGTTCTTTGGAGTCTAGAACAGATATAGTGTGATTATTCCTTGGTTGGGGCTTACATGGGTTTTTTTGGATGTACTATTTGTGAAATTCCATGAGTAAGGTTTTGGGTTTTATTTTTCAATTAATTGAAACTATATTAGTTCCATGGTATAATGGGATGACAAATCTTTTGATAGGGGTGTCTATTTAGTAGTTTAGTTGTTATTTATTAACATTGTTTTGGATTATTTGTATATTTGATTCTGGAGATTTTATATCAATTTATTGTTTGGTGGAAGTGTGAATTTATTGTTTTTTATGTTCTATAAAGTGTTCCCATTGTCAACCCATAATTACTAATGTATTTTAAATTATGGAGAGTCTATAATAGTTATCAATATTCATTAAACCTTATATCATTTTATTGGTGGGGGAGAATTCCACATGTATAAGTTGGATTTTTATAAGGATATGAACCATTGGTCTTGAAGAATAATTTTGGCTTGTGGTCTCTCTCCATAGAACCTATTACAGATTCTCAGGCCTTATACTTATTTATAAGGGTGTTGACATATTAAGTGTTTTACTATATTTTATACATTGTCAATGGATTTATGGGGGGAAAATTATAGTGGGGATATAATATTGAACCATGTTACTATAGTGGGAAAAATTAATTTCTTTTGAGTAAACATGATTTTTCAAATGATTAATGGTAGAATATTTAATTCATTATATATATATAGGGCCACATGGTTAGTAAACTAATAAAAACTATATGTTTTTATATAACTCCTAGAAGTGATTTTCTTCATGGTTAGTAAATATCTTGGTGGAACATGAAGTGGAGTATAGAAAAACGTAAAATATTTTTTTTCTAGGAACTTTGTGTAGCATGGTTGCAACATGATTTGATAAACTCTTTGAGTATCCCAAAAAATTATTTGTTCAAATTTAGGATTTTACCCTCTCTAATTATAGAACCCCATTTCCCTTTTCATCTTCTTATCCCCATAATTATACCACTAGACAATACCACTTGATCAAACCTCCATCCTCTAGTATCCCTCTATTATTTTTAATTTTAATATGGATTATTTATGATTCATTGTAGAATATTATTTGTAAAATCTTTACATGTTTCTCTTCTCCCTTTCCTTATATGTTTCTCTTCCCAAATCCATATGCCAATTTCAGAAAATACTTATATAAGGTTTTGTATTGAACATTTTTTCTTTTTCGTGATGTTAGGGTGTCTGATGTCTTCAATAGAGACTGGTGACTCCATTGTAATATATTAAGACCATACTCCATTGTTTTGAGATTGGTTTATTCCATGTCAAAAATATTAAATTTATAACCATTTATTTCATGGGTTTCAAATGTATGTGATAATTTTATAATAGTGAAATTAAATTTGTTAAATAGTTATTCTAATGGAAAACAGGTTTTACATGATTTTTATTTCATTCTAAAATGTTTCAAATTTCATAACATGTAAAAATACAATTTTATTAAACAATTCATTCCACATGTTTAAAAAAATTACTAAAAAGATAATTTAAAATTAAATATCATTTTCTAATGATTTTATTTGTTTTGAAATTAATTTTTTCAATGGGTTATCTAGGCATTTCAAGTGGTACATTAGATTCTATGTGTTAAGTAATTATTTATTATATTTATGAAATAAAATGCGTGGTATAAAATTGATATGAAAATGTTTGGGTTGGTGAATAAATTGAAGGATGTTGTTTTAATACCTCATAAGTTTTCAATATGTATAGGATGATTTCTAAATGATTTATTAAGTATAATTTTAAAATTAAATGTTCTAAGAATGGATTTATAAGAATTAATATTAAATATGTAATGAAAATTGAAATTCAAATTTTAGTTTATTTCAATGGTCTACTTGGAAATTTTAAATTGGTTTCTAATTTGTTTTTATGCCCTTGGTTTCCTATTATAAAAATTCTGCCCGTTGTGGATTCTTTTATATTTCAATTATTTTATGATTTTCATTGGATACTTTTCTATGTTAGGGAATTTGAAGTGAGGGTTAGTTATTATTATTTTAATGTTTTCTTTTCAAAATATGGGTTTTCTCACATTCACTCGTATATGAATAATGGTAAAGATAAGACACTAAGTATAGTTATATTTGAGTGAAATATCTTTTTTATCTATGTATATCTAGAGAGGTGATGGATAATTGAGTGTTCCTAGATGGTTTCCTAGGGAGAATTTTCACTCCTTGGGTGATGGGGTTGAGCGTAGGTGGCTAGAAGGGACTACAGGGATAGAAAGGTTCAAGTAGGTCAACCTAGGATTCTTGTCTCTAGTTCACTATAGTCATACTTGAGTTACTAGGTTTGAATCTCGTGAAACAATTTCCTTGATTAATGGTTTATGTAGGGTATTCATATCTTGTTCCTTACATTATTCCACTGTGTTTATCTTATTTATGGAACCCATTATCTTTTTTAATTTATTTACTAGATTATTGATTTTTGGATCCCTTTTATCATGCTCTATCCTTGATATTTGTTTATTTTCTATAAAATAGTATTAAATAAGTAATAGTAAATAGTTTTATGTTCAGAATTTATCATTGATTTAAGTGGACTTGAAAATGAGTGGTTTTTTATAGAATTTTACATTTGTGTAATTGAAATAGACTTGATAATAGTCTTTCATAAATATTGTTTGAATAGAAGAAATTTGGATTTCAAACCTGCTTGAATTGGTTTTATAATTAATAGTTTGAAATGATATAGGTTGGGTGGTGGCATATTAATTTGTTCAATCACTATGGTTATATCATGATATCTCAATTTTAGGCCATTTATTCATATCTTTTTCTCTCTTGGAGTGTTCCTATTGTTAGTAATGGTTAGTGAACTATGAGTACCTGGGTTTAGTGATTATTATATTTTATTTATCACATCATCCATTGGTTCTTATTTTATTGATTTGGTATGATGTTTGTCTAGACATACCATTTACATTTATAGAATAAACAACTTGATGATCCAATTAAATGATTTATTTACAGCTTTATTTTGAAATTATTGGTGGATTGTTATTATATCTATATGTATTACAAGATACTGATGAAAATTTTCTCTATATATAGTGTTTATGTGATATTAGTGATTGAATTTACTTTAACTTTTTTACAGCTTACTGATCATTTTTTAGTCTACTTATTTGTTTTTTCATGGTTTCCAGACTTACAGATGGTTCGCATGAAATTTCTAAAAGATAATCTATTTTTATTTAACAATCATTCAATAGTGAAATAAATACCATTATTTTTATCTAATTTCACAAATCCCTTCAACCAACCATACTAATTATGAAGACACGTTAGGTCAACAAAGCGCTAGATTGTGTTATGGTTTTAGTGAATTACTAGGTCCATTCACTTCAAATTTGGAAGGATTAGGAACCTACCGGATAAATTATATTTTCATGAGGATATCTATAGTGGGTCCACATTGTAGAGGGAAGAATGATGTCACATATTAATCTTGGAGTTTTAATTTTAGACAATATCATTGGGGGATGGAATGTGGCATTGATTATTTATTTATATATATTATTAATACTATATATATATGTATTAAATTTATATAATACATTGTTGATCTTATTATTACAATTTTTTATTCATATGAGTGGATGTACACTAATCTTACTACTAGGCATGATATTGGCGAGAGAACGTTATAATTCATGGTTAGTGTAATCATTTATGATTTTCAAAATTAACATAATTATATTTTTTGTTATTCATTATCTAATAACACATTTTTAGGAGATGTATATGGTCGAAACATATCATTTGAAAGATATTTATCATCATATTGAGAAAAGAGGTGATATGTGTCGATTCTAGTAACACGTTGGTGAGGAGTCATGTCTATGGGTAACTACAAAACGTGTTGAGAAAGGTTGGTTCATCGGTATTGGTTTAAGATATATATATTCAATAGTTACAATACTAATTTAAAAATGTTATTGGTATGATCAAAGAGATATTATACATTGTCATCATCTATTTCTGTAATGAAGGTTGAGTATAGGTTGAGAGATTATGATGATACTATATATAGGTTTTCTAGATAATTTAATGATCACCAATGACATCAACTATAACCGAACAATAGATGCATGAGTATATGTAATGACTCGCAAATGGTTTGGATATAAAGTTCCCAATACCTCTTAATATTCTTCTAAAAGATAACCCTCCCCCCCAATGAGGATATTTTCTATTTTATTTAACAAGCTCATTAGATATTAAATGTTATTTTATATTAATACATGAATTTTTTTTATGTTTTTAAATTTTAAGTGATTCTTATTTTTTATATTTTTTTATTTTTGTAAAAATTCTAATCAACTGCATTTTTTACAGTGTATTTTATTTTTTATAATGTGTAATTAAATTTCATCATTATTAATACAGTTTCATAACTATTTTTTTGTATAATATATTTTATACTAAAAATTATGGGTCACATATTTATTTAAATGGATTTTATTTTCCATCAAAAAGTTTCTCAATGAACATTATGTTTCAAATTCAATAAAAAATAATCCCTATAATACCAATCCTATATAAATTCACTATTTTTGTTGATTTTTTTTAAAAAATAAGTATCATTGAAAACAAATAATATTTAGGGTGGAACTTATTCATCACAGCAAAAAAACATTTTAGTAGTTTCTAATTTTTCATTTTTTTTGGAAGATAATTTTTTTCTTTGTATTGTGTCATTTATTCATAATGAAAATTGTTTTATAAATTCTTTATTATGTTTAATGTGTGATAAATGCTTCATGGGAAGGAGTTTTAGTGGTTATAGAATTGAGGAATGAAAGCTTCAATGATATTTTTGTGAGAGATACTTCTCCAGTTTTATTAGACCTTAAAATATAGGTTGGATTAATCATAAGTTAGAGATTAATGTGTTATTATGTATTGACAAGAGTGATTACCAAAATAAAGATAATTTACTCATAAAAATCTCCAACAAGTATCATAAATATAGATATTCTAGTTTTTAATAAATTTTTTGTTGGGAATTTCCTTTTTGTTAATGATCGAATGTGCTGGGTTAGCTCACATATAGGATACTCCAATTCATAAAACAAGAAATTAGTCCTTATAACCTCTTAAAAAATGCCACTCTCATATTATCATAATTTTTAATTCAATACATAGCATGGTGGGTTTTTATAAATATAAAATAATGAAAATTTTAATATTCATTGAGGAGATTTATATGATCAAATGATATTATAGTATCCATGCATAATGAGTGGGATTTGGATGTTGAAAGAGATCATCCTAAGATTGGAATGAAAGTGATGTAAAACATTTGAAAATAGTAATTAAGATGTATTATCATATATTATATGAAAATAGCATGAGTTTCAATGTTATATGTGATAGAAAAATAATGTGTTACATATTCAGCTTTAACCTTTGTAAGATGATAGTGAATAATAGAGAACAACTCTTTGAGGGAGTTTCAATTGGAAAAACTAAATCATGTTTTTAAAGGGATGAATATATATTAAAACTGATATACAAATAGATTGTGTAGTGTAATGAATTTGTGAGGGGGTGAGATATGAATTTTATCTATGATAAGTAGTTCATGAAATAGTAAGACATATAATTAGTATAAGTTTTCTTGGTGTTCCATATAGGTACTAATTAGGATATATCCTTGTGATTGGAATGAAATTAAATTTATCATTTTTTAATATCACTTGGATAATGATGAATGATACTAAAGATTGAGAATTTACATGAGTTTATAATCATGATCAGATCTAGTTGAATTATTATATATAGTTAAACATATAATAAATAATGGATTTAACACCACAACCAGGGGTTACCATGTCTAAGATCGGTAATTTCATTAAGTCAGGAGCATATCCTCAATCACCATGGAATAATGATTGGATTCGTGGTCTATGTATTTACAAAATGAGTAAAGTTTGTGACCAAAATAACCATATATAAACTATATTATTGGCTATTCATCACTAAGAGTAGTCCCCAATATCCAGTGATTGGTTTCTAACTCCCTTAGTATTGGTATAATGTTTTGAGAATGGATTTTCAGAATTAAAAAAAATTTAAGAAAAATATAGTCTCTTACAGAAATCCATCATGAATCTTCTATACATTAGACATCCCATATTTACCATAGAAACCAAATAAATGATAATATCATTAAATGTGGATATAAAAAATGAAAACAAATTTAAATAAATTCATATATTATTAATTTCAATAATTCTATCACATAAAAACCGTTTCACATTAATGTTATAGGAAATTCATGGAATATGGTAGGTGAACCCAAATGAATAATATGAGATGATCCAAAAAAGACATCAAATAAAATATTGTATCTCTAATTTTATAGTGTGGATCGATTATTCATCCAAAATTGGCATAAAAACACTTATAATGATATCCAAAATCTATTGGTATCTATAAATACAATAAATATAGTAAACTAGAGGATTTATTTCAACTGATGTGTATTTAAAGGGTGTGAGTATAACATACTCATCATGGAACCACAAATGGTATTTTAACATTGTAGTGATATAGTAGGAGTATGCATGAACATGTATACACCTTAACATAAAATTATGAAATAGTTTTAGAGTCAAAAATTAAGATAAAATAGTAAATAATATGAGAGAATTGATATAAATCAACACCATGGTTATACAATCCATACAAATTAACATCATATAATAGGATTATCAATACCTAGCATACATGTTTCAATCGTCGAAATTCAATCTATTATAAATTGGGAAAGGATATCATTTCACTCATCCCAGTCAAACCATGCAGAATAGTAGTTATGAAAAAAACCCATATATGGGAAAAGTAAAATGTGTATCCCAATTTGGGGTTTTCCATATATTGGGATAATATGGAATGATATGTACATATATAAGGCATTATGACCCCTTCCAATGTCATGGTGAGGGTTATATTGCATCAAGTTCTCACAGAGAACTGTTCATCAATGATAGATGAATCATTTTTGATATTTTATGATAATAATAATATACCCATTCCAGAATTCATATCTATCATCCGAGTAGTATGCATGATAATGATATAGAAACTAGTTAAATTAACAACATGATTCCATATAAATGTAATAATATACTTATTATAATAAAAATATGGTCATAATCATGATAAAATATCAATACGATCATTCATCTTGATTGTCGCACCACAAAATCATGTCTATGATAAGTTCAACAAACTATTTAAACAATTTTGAGAAAATAAAATGTAGATATGAAGTCTGTAAGTGAAAAAATGATGCTATTTAAAAAATATATAATAATATTTAGGAATTCAACTAATGATACAGTCATTCCAAAGGAACCACATGTGTTTCTCAAATTATACCCCCAAGATATACTAGCGGGAATACCATGTGTTGGGGAGGATAATATATTAAAAAGTATTTGATGAGGTCTATGCAAAATAACCCTAGAGCAAATATATGTAATACTGGTAATGGTGATTAATATGGCAGAATACTTTATAACATACAACTAGAGAGATATGATTATTTAGTAATAACAATAATAATTATTTAAGTTTCATTATTTTCCACATCATAAACCAACCTATACTAAGATATTTAAGGCCCAAACATGGTATAACATGATTTTTAAATGTAGTTTAGTATCTAAAAATGATTTCAGAGTTCCAATAAAAACAAATAATTTTGTGAAACCCTTTTTAAATGAATTAGGGAGGGAAGAAGATAAATGTCATTTAAGAAATATATTGTTTTGTAAATGAAAATAATTTTCAAACTAATGTTATTTTAAATATCCCCACATTTGAGACAATTTTTAAAACCAATGGTGTTTTTGAATGCCATAGTTAGATAAATAATTAACAATATAATATTATGAATTAAATCACCCATTTCAATCAAGAAACCCAATCACCACATCACCATTAAAGTACTCTCTTAAACACAGTTTATGTGTGGTTCTATGGCTTTTTACTCATTCAGGTTCATTTGGAAATATTGGATTTTAATTTTTCATTTTTCTTTTAAATTAATGAAATTCACTTTATTTTTATGTAAAAAATCCTAAAAATTTTAGTAAATGGAGGAATATGTGCCTACAGGATATTCATAACTTTGGTTCAGATTAAAATAAGATTAAATGACTCTATTATAGGAAATTAATAATAAAAAAGTAAATTCTATAATCTATTGATAAAATAGCTCGGTTTAACAACATTGGCCTGGGTTACCATACCATCACATGAAGGTAATCACAAATACAAGGATAAACAATGACCAAGAATCCATAAAAATACATGTTAAATTAATGTTTCTAATTGAATTAGAAGACAATGGGATATATTTATATAACCTAAACCATCTTCATTAAAAATAGTTAAACCTTAACAGAGAAAATATAGTTCCAAACCATTGTTTATTTCTTTAATATATAAATTATATTATTTATTAATTTAGAAAATAAAAAAGGAATTAATTTATTATTAATAACATGAGAATCACTTGGTGAGTCAAGACCACATACCATTATTAATGATGAAATTTAATATATCCAAAAGTCGACCAATTGTATATATAAACCATTGAACACTAGTGTAATAAAACCATTTAATGTTGTTTTTGTGTGTTTTAACATTGATTTCTCAACTATTGTACATTTAAATTATGTTGTAGTAATTTTATTATTATCATGTATATAAACTGATGTCAAATATTTATATCAACAAAACGTCAATGTATTTTGGTGTTTTTAATTTTGGTAATATATTTCTAAATGAACCTATAGTTTAATCTATATAAATATTTAATGTTATAGTATTATTTCTATGTCAGTTATTAAGGTATTCATTGTGTAATTATAAATTTAGTTTTTAATAAAAATTAATAAAAACAATACCCTTATAGAAGTATATATATAGGAACATGAAAATTATATAATACAAATGAAAAAAAGAAAAATAGTCTCAATTATATAGATTATTTTCCATGCATGTAGTAGTGTCATTTGAATCTAAACATCATTTACCGATATTATTAAATTTCTATGTATGGATGAACTTGTGAGACATTTTTAACTTATACCAATAAATTTCACAGTAATGATTTAACATTTCCACTTGATCTAAAGAAGCAATCTCCACAGAATATAAATAAGATAATGAATTTAAATATGGTGAAATAAGTAATAATAAAATATAAATAATGATAGATTAATTATAAATACTATGGAAATGCGGTGGGACAAGGAAGTAGTAGAATGATGACATCTTGGAATGATGATGGAGGATCAGAATGAGATTTAAAAATAGTGAAAAATTGATATGTTATGAAGAATATTAGAAAAAGTGTTCTCATGAGGTAATAAATTTGAAGGAGGGTTAAGATAAATTGAGAGGGACTACTTTGAAAGAAAAAAAACATTACCCTTGTGTGATGTGAATTTTTATGTAACATTATTTATTTATATAACCAATTCTGAAAAACAATTTTTTTTCAAATGGAAATATATTATATAATTTTAACAATGGGTTTAACATCAATTATTATATTATATATGTTAAAACACATTATGTCTCAGCTTTTGATACCATCTTTATGAATAAATAATTTGAAAGCACTTTCTTACAATTTTTAGTATATAACCATTGCTGAAAACCCAATGAAAATTCATATTATTCTTTTAGTTCAATATCAAAATATAAAACAATAAAAGTAAATCATATTACCCCATAATCAATATGTTTCTCAAATTCATGAAGAACTAAATCCACTAACTATAGAAATTACCTCAAGAACATAGCATATCTAATACTTAAATAAACTCATGAAATCAGTGAAAAATATGATAAACCCATTCTTAATAATAACATAAATAATTTCAGTTAAAATTTTTCTGATCTATGAGAAATCGACCCATACAAGCCTTATTGTGGAAGGGAGGAAAGAACCCTATGGTTTTGGGTAAATTTTACCATGATATGGTGGAATTCTCCTTTGAATCCGTAGATAAAATCTGAAAATAATAAGACAATATAGGGAAAAGGTAAGACAAAATAAAAAGGAAGTCTCGCCTTTTGTTTGATTAGGAAACACTCCCATGAATTTACATTCAGATTAGAAATCAGAACATGGAGGGAAAAGGGTTTTATGGAAGGCCATGGAGGAGCTCCATGAGGTTAAAATAAAATGAAATTTGAAAAGTGAAGTAGATAATAGAAATAGGGTTATAAAGGGAATATTATTATAAATCCTCCCCTAAGAAACTCTTATAAAACCTATTGGGTACCCAGTCATGTACAAACATTTACCATGTGTCACCCCAGGGTCACCCAATCCATTGGTTATTGGGAACCCAGTGTCACCTACCATGGTTCCCTATAGTTTGATCCCCATTATGGTTTCCCTAACATATAAGAAGAAATATATGACCTATAAATTACCCAAACATTATTAATAATTTAACATCAAACACTCAACGACAAATCCAAATCCTTCACTGAAAAGTAACCCCTCAAAAAAGGCCCAAAAAATTCAAATTAACCCATTCATAAAAAACCAAAACTCACCACAAAAATTAAAATTTAATGTTCTCTCAATGTTGTATATTTTAATAACTCTCACCTAAAGTAGTTATCTATGAAGGGATGTAGTTTCAAATACACCATCATAGAAAACAAATACACAACAGTGGGTATTTTCGATAGCATTTCATAAATAGTTTTTATTTGCGATGGAAGGCATATCCATCACGAATAACTCCTATAAGGGGTTTTAAATAACCATTATTGATGGTCCATTGTAAATATATATTTGTGATGGGGCATGAAAAAAACAATTTTCTATAGAATGATGTTCCCATCATAAATTCATTATTTTTTTAAAGATAAAAAAATAAAAAAATTATTTAAATTAAAATATATAAAATTGTTAAAAACAATTAAATTAACCATAACATTCACAAATAACATCCCAAATAATATGTTTTATCACTCTTGAATACCAAAATTTTATCAAAAATCCCAAATAATGAGCCAATATCATCAGGTGGATCAGTATCACTGGATGTACCTAGATGAGGAAACTCCATACCAACACCACACATAAACCATAAAATATTTTATAACAACTACACATGTCCCAGACACAGGCACTCACGATCCTCCAACCTCTATCTATGCATCAATTATATCATATTATCACAAGATTTCAACCTGTGCTCATACTGTGCAGCGTATGATGATAACCCCTCTCCCGGAGCTCTGTTTGAGAGAGAAAATGGAATCACAGAAGTGCAGTAATAAATGGTTGGTGTTAATCATGAACCAATAATATTCACCTAGCCTTTATTGACACCATGTAAAGTCGTATGTATCAAATAACCCTAATCAAAACCAAACTCTATGGTGTAATTGTTTTCGCTCTCACAACATGTCTCTTTCCTTACTGAGAAGTCAAAACCCCATATGTTTCTTTAAAATATATTTAGTGATTACAATATCATTAAATTTAATATCAGTATTTTTTTAAAAAATAATTAATTACCATAATATGTCTTTTTAGGTCGCTTTTAATCTATCATATGCTTGGATGAGTGTACATCTACTTATAAACAAAAAACTTTATAGTAGAGGGGTTAGTTGAGGCCTGTATTATATAACATATAATATACATTTAATGTGTATATACATTAACAAATAAATATTATTGACAATATGTCATCAATGTATAAAAAATGTATCATTGACAGGGAGGCTTATCTAGAGAAGGTGGTGGAGATAACTTCATCACTAAACAATGATTCATCCATTACTTGTACTCCATCATCTTCCCGTGTTGTTTCTCCTTCCATTGGCCCTTCTACTCATACAAATGCTACTAATTTCAATGGAACTCTTCATACACCCTGGACATGGCCTCTATAAGCTCACCATATGCTCGCACTTACTCCCCATACTGTGTAGTAGATAAGGACATATACTTATATTCTAATAAAATAAATAATATTAATTTAATGTTATATAAATTATTAAAAATAAAAACACAATATTTAGTCAATGAGGATTTAATGTCTAACTACCATCTCGATGTGCCACTTCTTTCTTGCTCTGGTTCTACCATCCTAATGAAAAATTTGGACATTATTGAAAAAATTGGTCATTTCCCATCACATAAAGATTAAGAATTCTATAATTTACATATTTTTAGTAATTTATAATATATTTTGTTTATTTAAAATAAATTATAATAAGAAATATTTGTAATTAGTGGCAATTAAAAATAATTACCACTAATTACCTATAATTTTTATTATAATTTAATATAAATACTAAAATATTTTATTATTTAATAAAAATGTGTGAATCATAGATTATAAAATATTAATGCGATGAAACCAATTTGTACCACCATGTCCAAATTTCCCATTACTCATCACTTGAAAATTTACGACTTCATTAATATTCCATTTTTTAGTAATTTATAATAGAAAATATTATTTATTACTATATACCCCTAATCATTACTAATTATTAAAATGTACTACTAATTTCCACTAATTATTACTAATCACCACAAATTGCTACTATTTATTAACAATTGTTACTAATTTCTACTAAATGTTACAAATTACCATTAATTATTACTAATTTTCACTAGTTATTAATAATTAAAACCAATTAAAATAATTAAATCTAATTACAACTAATTATTACTAATTGATACTATTTTTTACTTAATTATAATAATTTAGGACTAAATTTTACTAATTTTAACTAATCACCACTACTTTTTAATTATTATAGTGATTTATCACTATTTTTTACTAATTATTGTCAATTTATACTAATTACAATTAATGTATAATAAATATTGTGATTTAATGTTCATTTTTACTATTCATTTCTAATTATTTGGAATTCTAACTAATTTTTTCTAATTACAAACAATTTTAAATAATTAAAGGTATTTTTTTACTAATTACTGCTAATTCTCACTAATTACAGTAATTTCAATTTATGTTTTAATAATATAATGAAAATTTATATTAATTGTTAGTAATTACCACTAATTGTTTATAATTACAGTGATTTACTAATAATTTTTCTAATTAATGATAATTTTTGCGTTATTTTCTTGAAATACCACTAAATTTTACTAGTTGCAATTATTTAATTAAAAATAATCTTTACTACTAATTTAAGATAATTATACTTATTTATCAATAATGTTTACTTATTAAAATTAAATTTAATAATTATAGTGATTTAACATTCATTTTTTCTAATTCTTACTAATTACCAACATTTTTTAAAAATTATAGTGTTTTACCATTATTTATTAGTAATTATAGTGGTTTAATATTCCTTTTTAATCACTACTATTATTTATTAAAAATTACCATAAAATATTAATATGTATTACTAAGATCTATAGATCACTAATAAGTAATTTTAATTATTCATATTTATTTATAAATTATATGTAATTAATATTAATAAAAACCACTAACCGAAAATTAAAACTAATTATTAGAAATTAAAACTATTTAATTTTAATCACAAACATCATTTATAATTAAAACAAAATATTTATAATTTAAAATAACTACTGCTAATTATAATTAATTACATCAAATTATAAATTATTATTTTTAATGAAATAAAATTACTGTTTATTAATCATATTAAAGTCAAATATAAATTAAAATGAATAAATTTTAAATAAAAAAACATTACATAAATATCTAAAAAATGCTGATTTTGTGTGATGCAAACCTCAATGATTCCTTCCTAAAAATGAACTTTTAATTGAATAATTGAATGTAGAAGAGTAATATTTGATAAGAGGAGATCTCAAATGGAGAATAAAGGGGGGGAAATTTGAGGGGGAGTTATAAGTTATGTTTGTAGTGATGATGCAATCAAAAACATTACGTGTTTAAATAAATATATATATATATATTTAAAACATATACATTTTTTTAACATTTCACAATGTAGTATATATATGTATCTAGATTTCATAAATAATATAAATGCATCAAATAATATACTTCAATGAGCCAAAAATATATTTTATATTGCATGATAAAAATTACTACATCATGAGAATAAAATGTGAAATATAAATAAGAAAACTAAAAGAGGGAACCCAATAACAAAAATAATGATTTCCAATATGATTTTTTATTTACTTACTTATTATAAATAATATTTTAATTAATAATTTAATATTTTATATTATCAATTAAATGATGAAATTTGACATTTGGAAGTGTCTAAAATTAGTCTATGTTAAAAAATCTATCTTCCCAAGAATTATATTATTCTATATATAATTTATTTTTATCTCATTAAATTAAATTTAACAATTTAAAAGGACTGCTCTAATTAAAATTTTCTATGAAAAAAATAAAAAGAAACACTCATTTAATTTTTCATTGATATGATAAATGATTAACACAACATAATGTTAAAAAAATTAATTTTATTAATTAAAAATAGTTCTCTAATATAGTATATGATTTAATTGAAATGTAATCTTTATATGATTTATATTTTTTATTTTATAAAAAATAAATAATTTTTTTGAATCAATACATCAATAATATATGTAAATTAACCTAAAATTTCAAACAATGAAGTCTACTAAATTTGGAAATTAAAAAATGAGAATAATTCCTAAAAATAAATTGAAATAACTGAAAGAACATATAAATAATAAAATTTTAAATTTTAAATTTGAAGCAATAGAAAATAACAAAAAAATCATGAAAAAGGAATAAAATTTATTAAACATCAATTTTTATGAAACACATCATTCATAAATAATGTAAAAAATTCAACAATAATGATTGTAGAGACAATTTACCAATTAAACATCAATGTGATAGTCAAAATATTATCCAAATTCCTCATAAAATATATCACCATAACAACGATATATAATATACCAACTAAACATATGTAATTAAATTTCATAATAAATTGAGAAAAATAACTATCATCAATTGAAACTAACTCGTGCTAATCTAGTGGGCATCAAAATAAACAATAATAAATTTAAAGATACCCTATATATAAAATAAACTGCAAAAATTGTGTAAACCAATTTACCTACTTTTTGACCATGCCCCTTTTTTCAAGATTGAAATAAAAACTACAATAATAATAAGGAAAAATGAAATTTTATTCCTTACCTGAGATATATGAGCCAAAATATTCAAAAATATGGTCTGATGAGTGTTTTGTTTTTTCAATTTCATGTGTTATTCGTCACATGGGGATCGTCTGTTGTGGTGGGGTTTGTAAATATGTGAAATGTGGAGGAAGAGGATATCAAGTCAAATATTTTAGGAAAATTTTCTTTTGTGGTGGGTTAATAGAGATATAATATAACCCTTCCCTAAAGGTTATTATATAACCATTTTTGTGATGGACATCAACAGCCAATAAATAAGGTTTGTGTGAACATTATTTGTGACGAAAATGAGATTATGTCAATATTATTTGTATCATATAAAACTGGCACATTGTGTCTTTAATACATGTGAAAATTATTTTTGACTAAAATGAAAATTCTTTTCTAATAATCAATTATTTTTAAGGAAGATTTTGTAGGTCACAAATAACTCATTTTAAGAGGTTAGTTTTGGTGGATAAATCATCCATTAGAAATTTTCTATTGTAATATTCTATATTTATTATAGTGAACATATGAATCCAAATCACAATAGGTAGTTTGTTCATTGTTAAAACCTTTATTTTTTACAATATCTCATCCAACAAAATTTTTAGGAGATGCTAAAATAAGGCTTAATAACCTTGAGACTCAATTTCACAAATCAAGACATCCAATAAACCATTACTACACAAATTATAAACCCATAAAGAGTCACCAATTCTACCCAATTACGGATCTTAAATCCAAATATCAAGATCGTATCACCATTGTGACCAAAAATACACCTCAAAACATAACTCAAATGTCCCCTTATACTTTTAATTCATATATCAAAAATTTTATTAGAACCATATAAGACAAAAAAATCATATCATTATAATGATAACATATTAAAAATTCAATTCCATATCATGCTTAGGACCAGAAACTTCTAAGACCCAAAATATGATAATAAAACATAAATAAAACATCAATACTAATGCATGCGACATCATACATATAACACTCCAAATACCCAAAACTATTTAAAATAAAACTAAGTTACTCCCCACCAAAGAATTATACGAGTCATTCTAATGATTTTCTTACCTTCCCTCTCCAATTTATTGAATGTTCTAAATGATATATAGAAGTATATTCTTCATTAAAAACTAATATATTTAATTATTGACAAAAATGTCACATATTAAATTAAATAATTAATTTTAAAACTATTGTTTAAGTAAACACAATACCCAACGTATCATTTTTATGTCAGTATCATTACACATTTTTAAAGGGTCTATTACGAGAAAAATACTGATAAAATATCCATTTTTTGAACCAAAAACTAATTACATTTGAAATATATCCCATCCACTCTATTTATAATACATATATCAGTTTTTCACATCCATTAAAAAATGTGGAACACATAAAGGGTACAATATTTTTATACTAAAACTCATTTTGTTTCAAAATTTGAAATCAAATATTCTGTTTAATAAACTCTAATTTTTTAAAGAAATATAATCATTATTTTGAAATTATACATAATTTTTAAATATATCTAAGTTAGGTTTATCTATCCACTATTATGATATCCCAGTTCCGAAAGCCTCCCAAAGTTGCCTGTACTTGGTTGGTCACATGGCCTCAAGTGCATTTTCCCATATACCAGTGGCTGTCAACAAGTAGTAAGGGCCTTGGGTGTGATAGAGGGGAAACTATTCTCTCATTGGAAAAGTAATACAACAGACGTAAAATAGAAAATAATATCGGAATTAGTAAAACATTCATTAAGTAAACAGTGGAAGACAGAATAAATAAAAAGATGGGGCACATATATACATAATTACGAATGATAAATATGTCTAGGAATGTTTCCAAACAAGTCACAATGCTGGAATACAGTAGTAATTAAAGTACAAAAGAAAAAAGAAAACTCCAACAGCATGGCAAGCCTCTGCTTGGTCCCATGCTCTCCAGCTCCATAGCAATCAATTACCTGAATTGGAAGGGCACTTTCACTTATTGTAACATCCCAGGTAAATGAAGAATAAGAAATATTTCATATTTATTAATATTTGTGAATTAAATATTAATTTTACATTAAAGGGGTTCTATGTTCGATAGTATACCCGATACGCAACAGCGGGATTCTTTGAAATATTACGATGCACACTAATAATATAATATTATTATTTTTAAATGGTAGTTAACTCCTAGCCGTTGTATTGGAGGGAGTGAACAAAACTAAGTAAAATATTATTATACATGTTTGTTAAATATATTTAAATTTATTAAATAAAATTTAGAGGCTTAAAAAGTGAATGAATCTAATTTTATGCATAATTTGCATTAAAAGAATGATTTATCACCTTTTAATGGTGAACCCTTTTCAAATCTAGTTTTGGTCACATTAATACATTCTCTATGACCAAATAAAATCCTTCATCAGAATGGGGACATCAAAATTTACTTAGTGCGATTTTTTTTGGAAATTTTCTGATAAAGTTCATTTTTTAATGAATAGTGACAAATAATGTATTTTAATTCAAAACTAGCTTTTAATATAATGCATTTATATGGTTAGATTATCCTTTTAATTGGTTTTAAAGTGTAACTGGATTAATTTTTTTAACATTTAATCTTATTTTAGTCATTAGAAGCAATTTCACATTTAAATTTTATATAAGAAACTGTCAATCTTTTGATAGTTAATATTTCTTAAAAACACACCCTTTGTTTTGACAGTAAGAATTAATTTTAAATTAATTTCTTCCACTTATGTGTTAGGAATTTGTAGAAATTTATTCCATATTTGGAATCAAGAGGTTAAAATTTATTAAATAGGTAACTTTTATTTTTAGGCATTTTAAATATTTACCTCAGTAAATATTTTATTTACCGTGGTTAAAGTGGTAAATTAAGTAAATAAGGGTAAAAAAGTAATATTTATTTACCATAACAGGTTTCATAATACTATTGGTTGAGTCATGGCCTACCATGGGCATCCTTGGGTCGATTTTGGGACCCCATGGAGCCACTTAGAAGCGATTTAGACACTTTATTTTAATTAACTTAAAGTAAAGGAGAAAATGAAATAAACAAATATCTTTTAGTAAATTAATTTTTACACGGGGTTATACAAGTTATATTTTTTACTATAAATATTCATTGGAAATAAAAAAATATTTCCTACCTGATGTTATTTTTTTTAATTCTTAGACATCATATAAATTAAATTATTTATGACATAATAATGATGCAGTATTTACCTCATTAATAAATGATTAAAATGAATAAGATTATAATGACTAAAATATTATCCAAAACATGTCCAATTCTGATTGGATGATTTTATTTCGAATATGATTCACCTTATCTTCGACCTTAATAAGTTTAGGACTATTAGAAACCGAATATCATTATATATTAAAATAATGTTTTCACACTTTCATAAAGAGCCCCTCCTCTTCCTTATAAAAGGAGACCACTTCTATGCAATTCCTCACACCTCTCAAGCCATTTGGACCGTCCATGCTCTACCCAATTAAGTTCTATAGATACCACTCCTCCTCTTAAAAGCCTTAACTTAGGAATAAGGCTTTTCAAGAATTCCTTTGGTTCAAAACAAAGTGAGTTACCCAAATTAAAGGTAAAGGTTTCTCTAAAATTGTTTCTTTTATTTTACTTCTCCAACCCCTAAACACATTCTATTTACTTTATTTTGTAACAAAACCAGTAATATTAATATACAAGGATGTTTTTATGAAAAGTATTCAAACTACACTTACACTCACCTCCATCTAATGGATGAAGAACAGAATGTTTCTCTGGATGGAAAACTAACGCCTTATGAAACGATGATTGTTCAATTACATCTTTCTGCCGGTCATGGTGGCCATTATGATGGAACTATATTTATATATGATATATATTATGTTTATTTTTTTTATTCTTATGTACCTTCCAATTATATCAAACCTTATGGTTTCCACAGTGGGTAATTATGATAATCTCGTTTGAGGAAGTGCTGACTACCTCCCCCTCAATCTGATGTGACTCATTAATGCCTTATGTGGGATGTATAAGGGATAGAGTTAATGATATTATATATGATATTATACTGGAATTATAATATACCTTTGTATAAATATGTTTTAATTTCATTAAAATAAGAAATAGAAATGAAAGTAGCGTTCATGCGTACATACGGCTTACCATCTCCATGAACAGTGCATTTCATTTCCTACCACCAAATGTTATGTACTCTTATAAATACATGTATATACTGGATATATATGATATATATGAAATCTAAATCATGATTATAATTCTGGAGATAATGGATATTTGACTACATTTACAACATGTAATCATAAGAAGTCCATTTTTTGAATCAAGTGCCAAATATCGACAAAATGAACGTTAATGATTACATAATCCTTATAACATGGTAATAATTGATATAAAAGGATTAATAAACATGAAAAATTTTCTTAAGAAAGTAGAAATTATCTTTAGTTTATTATTTAGGAGATTAAGGAACGAATGGGTCATGTCGGACACGAGGTAAGGGACTTCGTCTGAATCTCCATTCATTGAGGCATTTGTTATACACGACTTAATTTTATACAGTGTATAAACCCCTTTGAAATTTCATTTTATTCCACAGGAATATTTTTATATGAAGTGTTTTACTAAATGAAAAAAAGGAATGTTTTTTACCTAAGCGGTGACAGAGACCTTTCCTCCTCCGTGATTATTATTTGATCTTTGGCTTCCTTAACAAGACAAAATGATTTTAAAAGGAAAAAATAAATACCATATACTCTTTTTACGTACTTTGGTATTGAAAATGATTTTCAGAATGGATTTATTATTTAAATATCTTGAAATGATATTTTAATATTACAATGTGGAAATATTATCTTTCCATTATTCTTATGTTCTGTGTAATGATCATGTTATGGTTCTTGGGCATTATTTACGTATACGGGTGGTTCCGTGATAATTCTAGGGTGGGTGGTCCTGAGATAGCACTCAAATGCATTGGGTAACATGATGAAGGTAAAAAAGAATTTTTCTTCTAAGAGATTTAGGGAATATACTATGATGGGTATTCCAAAGTAACTCCCTATGTATATGTGATAGCGACAATGTAAGTATGGTATGGATGCCGCAAGGTACCTTTATGATTTATGATTTCTATGTGTCTTTCATAAATCTTATGATTTCTCGATGTAAGTAAAAGAGTTCATGTTTTGTATGTATTTATGAACAAATGATTCATTCATTGTTTTATAACCCTTACCGAGCCTTTTATGCTAATCCCATGTTTTGAAATGTTGTTCATAGGACTTAAAGATGAATAGGGTCACAGATGGGATCAAGGAAAAGCCATGCTCTATTTAACATGGAACTAGAAATGAATTGTTTTTCAAGAGTTTTTATTTTATGGAAAAAATGGATTCTGGGTAGAAGTTCCTAATTATTAATATTTTGAGATGTAGTAGTTATGTCATAATTCTCTAAAAATCAAAACCTGAAACGATCCTCAATGGGAATTATTCATTTAATTCAATATTAAGTAATGGTTAAGGATGGGTATTTATAGTTGGTATCATAGGTCGGTTTCGATAACTTTAGGAGTTAGGGTATTGTTAATGTAATATCCATAAATAAATTTATGTTAATATTGAAATCATATAGCATTTTCAGATTACCATGTTGCTTCACCTAAGATATTTTTGTGTTCAGAAAGGTTTTACGCAGAGGAAACAGGGAAGCTATGTTGGGACGACATCAGGAGGAAGAAAACCTTCCAAATCAGCAACTTGAGTAGTCGGAATCAGAACTGAAATGTTTGTTGCAGTGATGGCATAGTTGACTCGGGCGATAAATGGTGGTGGTATCCATGTACGTGATCATCCATATCAACCATAGAGGAACATGTCAGTAGTGGATAATTTCATGAGGCAGCATCCCCCATCATTCAGAAGATCATCTCACCATGAGCTAGTTGAAGGATTGATTAAAGCATTGGAGAAGATTTTTGATGTCATGGGTTGTTAAGAACATCAAAAGGTTAGTCTTGAAGTTTACCATTTTGAAGGTGATGCTGGTCAGTGGTGGTCGATGGTGAAAAATATCAGGGATAGTGAGGAGATTGATTCTCTTGATTGGCATGAATTCAAAGGTATTTTTCTTGAGAAATATTTTCCTAAGGTGGTTTGTCTTAGAATGGAAATACAATTCCTGGAATTGAGGCAGGTGGATGACTCAATGGCTACTTATGAAGAAAAATTCACTTGACTGGAAAGGTATGCTCCAAATTTCATATGAGATCTTGAAAGTAAAATCAACTATTTTTACTCACGATTAATGCCAAAGCATCTAAGGGATTTAGCTTCTCGTGAGTTCAAAAGGTATGAAAAACTTGTTCATTGTGTGGAGATGGTGGAAATGGAGTTTTCTGATGATCATGTATTCTTTGACAAACAACAGAATAAGAGGTCGAGGTGGCAGGCGAAAGTGAAGAACTCTTCAAAAAAGTCTGATGGTAAGAAACTTAAGTTTATAGTTTGTGAAAATTGTGGTAAAAAGCATGCTGGGAATGTCTTTTGAATTCTGGTAAGTGATACCGATGTGGTAAAATGGGAAAAAGTCTCGTAATGGCACTGAAATGGGTCATTATGCAAATGAGTGTCTGACAAATAACTCAGCCGAAGGAAAGCAGCAGACTACAAGCAGAAAGGGGTGGTGAAATCCTTTGCAACTACTTTAGAAGATGTTGGTCCATCAAATAAAGTAGTATTAGGTACATTGTTTGTTTGTTCAGATTATGCCAATGTATTGTTTGATTCAAGGTCTACACACTCTTTCACTTCAGTGAAGTTTTCCAGTGAATTGGGAAGTCCAACTCATGACATGAATACTGAACTGATGGTAAAAACATCTGGAGAAAATGTTGAGACAAAAAAAACATAAGAACATTCATGTCCTTGTCTACGGAAAGAATCTAACTGAAAACCTTATTGTTTTGCCTCTAGTAGAGTTTGATATTTTATTGGGAATGGATTGGATTTCCGTTTATCATACTAAGATTGACTGCAGAGCTAAAGAGGTTTCTTTTCAGAATGATTTTCAGTTTGTGTACAATAATGAACCCTTTCTTTGATAACATATCAGGAAGTCGAAAAACTGGTAAAAGATGGAAATGAATGTTACCTTGCACATATTATTGAAAACAAATGGACTATTTAGATTAATGATGTGCCAGTAGTAAATGCGTACCTTGATGTTTTTCCTGATGATTTTCTTGGTATTTTACCTCATCAGGAAGTTGAATTTACTGTTCAATTAGTTTCTGATGCTAAACCAATTTCCAAACCCCCTTATCGAATGAATCAAATTGAACTTTAAGAGTTAAAGATGAAATTGCAGGAGTTATTAGATAAAGGGTTCATTCGACCTAGCACATCACCATGGGGTGCTCTTGTCTTGTTTGTTAAAAAGATAGATGTTTCAATGAGACTTTGCATTGATTATAGAGCATTGAATAACATCACTATTAAGAATAAGTATCCTTTTCCTCATATCGATGATTTGTTTGATCAGCTCTAGGGAGCATAGTATTTTTCGAAGATTGACTGGAGGTCGGGGTACCATCAATTGAAAGTAAAGGAAGTAGACGTTCCAAAGACCGTGTTTCGTACTAGATATGGCCATTATGAATTTGTAGTTATGCCTTTTTGGTTAACCAATGAACCTGCTGTATTCATTGATCTTATGAATATAATTTTCTGTGAGTTCTTGGATAAGTTTGTGGTTGTGTTCATTGATGAAATTTTGGATTATTCCAAAAGTAAAGAGGAACATGAATGTCATTTCATTGTTGTCTTTAAAACCATAAATGAAAATAATCTTTATGGGAAAATCAGCAAGTGTGAGTTTTGGTTACAACAAATTCCATTCCATGGTCACATTGTTTCAAAAAATGGCACAACTATTTATCCTGCTAAAACGAAAATTGTTGAAGAATGGCCAAGACCCACAAATATATCCTAAAACCATAGATTTCATGGTTTGGAAGGTTATTACCTAAGGATTGTTGAAAATTTTGAAACGTTATCTAGTCCAATGACTAAGTTAACTCGAAAAGGTGTTATGTTCATCTGGACAAAAGAATCTGATGACTGTTTTCAGGATTTGAAAAAAAGATTGGTGAATGCTCCAGTTTTAGCACTACCTTCCAGAAATGTTGAGTTTTTTATCTACAATAATTATTCATTAAAGGGACTTGGTTGTGTCCTAATAAAGAATGATCAGGTAATTTCTTATGCTTCACTTCAGTTGAAACCTCATGAGTTAAATTACCCAAAACATGATTTGGAATTAGCTGCTGTTGTGTTTTCTCTAAAAATTTGGAGGAATCATTTGTATGGAGTGAAGTGTGAAATATATACTTATCACAAAAGTTTGAAGTATATATTCACACTAGAACAATTGAACATGAGACAGAGGATATGGTTGGAATTAATTAAGGATTAGTATTTCAAGATCCTTTACCATCCGGGAAAAGAAAATAAAGTGACTGATGCTTTGAGTTGAAAAAGTAACACTTCATTAACCATGCTTTGTTTGGAATAAGATCATTTGGTTTTTGATTTGATGAATTATGGCATAGAAGTTGTTGGTGCAGGAAATTCATCTATTTTGTTTCAGGTGTTAGTGAGATCATATCTGTCAGACAGAATAAAGCAAGCACAGAAGGAAGTCCGTGAGTTGCAGAAAAAGGTAGAGTTGTTTCAGAAGGGTAAGTTGCCTGAATTTAACATTCATAATGATTGTGTTTTGAGACTTGGGAAGAAATTATGTGTGCCTTTTGATTCACAGTTGAAGAATGAGTTGTTATGTGAAGCTCATTGTTCTCCATTTTCAGTTCATCCTGGTATTAATAAGATGTAGAAAGATCTTCGAGAGTATTACTGGTGGGATGGAATGAAAAGAGATATTTCTAATTTTATTTTGAATTGTTTTACTTGTCAGCAGGTTAAAGCAGAGTGGTAGTTACCGAAAGGAATGCTTCAGCCTTTACCGGTACCAGAGTGGAAATGGGAAAATATATCCATTGACTTTGTTGTGGGATTTCCAAAGACATCTCGAGGTAATAATGCAATCTAGGTTATAGTTGACCGATTGACTAAATCTGCTCACTTCCTTCCTATTATTGATACATTTTCTCAAGATCATCTTGCTCGGTTTTATGTTAAAGAGATAGTTAGGTTTCATGGAGTTCCCCTCTCCATTTTATCTGATCGTGATCCCAGGTTCACTTCTAACTTTTGGAAAGACCTTCAGAAGTCATTAGGTACTGAATTAAACTTTAGTAGAACTTTTCATCCTCAATCGGATGGGAAGTCAGAACAAAAAATTAAGACATTAGAGGATATGTTACGTGCTTTCTCGATGGATTATCAGGGATGTTGGGACCAACAAATTACTTTGGTTGAATTTTCTTATAAGAAAAGTTTTTATTCGAGTATACAGATGGATCCATTTGAGCCATTATATGGAAATCAATGTTGAACTCCAAGTTTTTGGGATGAAGTAGGTGAGAGGAAGCTAATGGGACCAGAATTAGTAGAAGGGATGGTAGAGAAGGTTCAGATGATTCAAAAGCACCTGAGATCAGCTCCGAGAAGACAGAAAATTTATGCAGATAACCGGAGGAAGGATCTTTCATTAGAGGTAGGTGATCATGTCTTTCTCAATGTTTCTCCATGGAAAAGTGTGATGTGTTTTGGTAAGAAGGGAATGTTGAGACTGAGGCTCATTGGACCTTATGAAATTTTGGAGAAAGTTGGATCAGTTGTGTATAGAGTGGCTTTACCTCCATGTTTATCCCAGGTACACAATGTTTTTCATGTTCCAATACTGAAGAAGTATATTCCATATCCATCTCTTGTTTTGAGCACATAGGTATTTCAGTTGGAAGAGAATCTCTATTATGAAGAACAACCAGTCCATATTTTTTACCATAGAGAGCAAGTGTTGAGGAATAAGGTAATTCACTAGGTAAAGGTTTTTTTGAAAAACATTATGGTTGAAGAGGCAATGTCGGAATCTGAAAATGCTATGAGGGATAAATACCCCCACTTATTTTGATAAGTAAATAAAAATTGTGAGGACGCAATTCCCAAAAAGGGGGAAGGATGTAACCTCCCAAGTAAATGAAGAATAAGACATATTTCCTATTTATTATTATTTGGGAATTAAATATTAATTTTACTTTAAAGGGGTTTCTATGTTCGATAGCGTACCCGATACGCAACAACAGGTTTCTTTGGAATCTTACGTTGCACACTAATAATATAATATTATTATTTTTAAATACTAATTAAATACTAGCTGTTTTATTGGCGGGAATGAACAAAACTGACTACAATATGATTATACATGTTTGTTAAATGTATTTACATTTATCAAATAAAAGTTAGAGGCTTAAAAAGTGAATGAATCTAATTTTAAGCATTATTTTCATTATAAGCCCGATTTATCGCCTTTTGATGGCGAACCCTTTTTAAATCTAGTTCTGGTTACTTTAAAACATTCTATATGACCAAATAAAATCCTTCATTATAATGGAAACATCAAAATTTACTTAGTGCAATTTTTTAGAAATTCTCTGATAAAGTTCATTTTTTAATGAATGATGAAAAATATTGTATTTTAATTCATAACTGCCTTTTAATATAATATATTTATATGGTTAGATTATACTTTTAATTGTTTTTAAAGTTTAAATAGATTATTATAATTTTGGTCATTAGAAGAAATTTCACATTTAAATTGTATATAATCAACTGTCAATCTTTTGATAGTAAATATTTTTTAAAAACACTCCTTTTGTTTTGACAGTGGGAATTAATTTTAAAATAATTTCTTCCAATTATGTGTTTTTAATTTGGAGATATGTATTCAATATTTGGAATCAGGAGGTTCAAATTGTGTAAATAGGTAACTTTTATTTTTAGGCATTTTAAATATTTACCTCAGTAAATATTTTATTTACCGTGGTTAAAGTGGAAAATCAGGTAAATAAGGGTAAAATAAGTACTATTTATTTACCCTAAAAGGTGTAATAATAGTATTGGTTGAGTCATGGCCAACCATGGTCATCCTTGGGTCGATTTTGGGACCCCATGGAGTCACTTATAAGTGATTACGACACTTTATTTTAATTGACTTAAAGTAAAGGTCAAAATGAAATAAACAAATATCTTTTAGTAAATTAATTTTTAAATTGGGTTATAAATGTTATATTTTCAACTATAAGTATTCATTATAAATATAAAAAGATTTCCTAAATGATATTTTTTTTTATATTTTTTAGACATCGAATAAATTAAATTATTTATGAAACAATAATGATACAGTATTTACCTCATTAATAAATGATTAAAATAAATATGATTATAATGATTAAAATATTGTCCAAAACATGTCCAATTATAATTGGATGATTTTATGTCGAATATGAGTCATCTTATCTTCGACCTTAATGATTTTTGGACCATTAAAACCCGAATAACATTATATAATAAAATAATGTTTTAACACTTTCCTAAAGAGCCCCTCCTCTCGCTTATAAAAGCATACCACTTATATGCAATTTTTCACACCTCTCAAGCCATTTGGCTCATCCAAACTCTTCCCAACTAGGCTGCCTACATACCTATCCCCTTTCTAGAAGCTTAACATATGCAGAAGGCATTTCAATAAGACCTTTGGTCCAATCCAAAGAGAGTTACCCAAATTAAAGGTAATGGTTTCTCTTAAATTGTTTTCATTTATTTTACTTCTCCAACCCCTAAACTCTTTCTATTTCCTTTATTTTGTAACAAAACAATGATCCTAAATATACTAGGATGTTTTTATGAAAATTATTCGAACAAAACTTACACACACCTCCATCTAATGTATGAAGAACATAATGTTTCTGTGGATGGCAAACTAACGCCCCACGAAACGATGATTGTTCAATTACATCTTACCGCCTGCCATGGAGGACATTATGATGGAAATATATTTATATATGATATATATTATGTTTATTATTTCCTTATTCTTCTGTACCTTCCAATTATTTCAAACCTTATAGTTTCCACAGTGGGTAAATATGATAATCTCATTTGAGAAAGTGCGGACTACCGCCCCCTCAAAGTGATGTGACTCATTAATGCATTATGTGGGATGTATAAAGGATAGAGTTAATGGTATTCTATATGATATTATATTGGAATTATAATATTCCTTTTTATCATTATGTTTTAATATCATTAAAATAAGAAATATAAATGAAAGTAGCGTTCATGCATACGTACGACTTACCGTCTCCATGAACGGTGCATTTCATTTCTTACCTCCAAATGTTATTTACTATTATAAATAAATTTATATGCTGTATATATATGATATATATGATATCTACATCATGATTATAATTCTGGAGATAATGGATATTTGACTACATTTACAACATGTAATTATAAGAAGTCCATTTTTTTGACTCAAGTGCCAAATATCGATAAAACGAATGTTAATGATTATATGATGCTTATAACATGGTAATAAGTGATATAAAAGGATTAATAAACATTAAAAAGGTTTTTAAGCAAGCATAAATTAACTTTAGTTTATTATTCCAGAGATTAAAGAACGAACGGGTCATGTTGGACACGTGGTAAGGGACTTCGTCTCAATCTCCTTTCATTGAGGCATTTCTTATACACAGCTTTATTTTATACGGTGTATAAACCCCTTTGAAATTTCATTTTATTCAAAGGGAATATTTTTATATGAATCATTTTACTAAACGACAAAAAGGAATGTTTTTTAATGTAATCTGGGACAACGAACATTCCGCCGCCGCAAGTATTATTTGATCTTAGGTTTCCTTAACAAGACGAAATGATTTTAAAAGGAAAAAATAGATACCATATACTCTTTTTACTTACCTTGGTATTGAAAATTATTTTGAGAATGGATTTATTATTTCAATATCTTGAAATGATAGTTTATTATTGCAATGTGAAAATCTTATCTTTCCTTTATGCTTATGTTATGTGTTATGATCATGCTATGGTTCTTGGGCATTATTTACCTATACGGGTGGTTCCGTGATAAAACTAGGGGGTGAGCCCGCGATAGCAGTCCAATGCATTGGGTAACGTGACAGAGGTAAACACGAATGTTTCTCCTGACAGATTTAGTTAATATACAATGATGGGTATTCCAAAGTAACACTCTATGTAGCTGTGATAGATACAATGTAATTATGGTATGGATGCCGCAAGTTACCTTTATGATTTATGATTTCTATGTGTATTTCATAAATCTTATGATTTCATGAGGTAAGTAAAAGTGTTCATGTTTTTTATGTATTTATGAAGAAATGTTTTCATTCACTATTTTATAACCATTACTGAGCCTTTTATGTTCATCCCATGTTTTGAAATGTCTTTCACATGACTTAAAGATGAATAGGGTCACAGATGGGATCAAGGAAAATCCATGCTCTATTTTGATATGTAATATTTATGTCCTAATTCTTTAAAACTATAAACCAGAAATGATCCCCAATGTGATTTATTCATTTAATTCAATATTAGTAATGTTTAAGGTCGGGTCCTTATACATATCAATACCTACAATAATATAATCTTTTTGGGTCCAAAATAATGTCCCAAATATGGTGTGAGACTAATCCCAGTAGGAAACCACCCTATGATATGTCCATAACTATCAGTGAATATATATGGCAGACAATAAGAAAAAAGAAGCAATAAACAAGGAAGTACACAAAATTAAACAGTCCTATAGTTTCATTTACAATCATTTACTTTCAAGTATTTATTCAACCAAAAACAAATAAATGAAACCCTCTGGGTAGTTCTCACAGCCTAACCCCTCTGGATCCCAATACATGAGAAGATATAACAAATAATCTCTGATGAATCACACACAATCAATTCCCCCTATAGTCATGTGTTATCAAATACTATCTGAGGAAGTACTCACCCTCAATTCCCCCTATAGTATTTTAACGGTAACCTACAGTCACTCTGAGAAAGCACTCAACATCAATTCCTCATATGTCCTCGTAACATAACTATAAAAAATCTGAGGGAGCAATAAACATCAATCCCCCTATAGTATATCATCATAATAATTATGATATACAATCAGAGGGAGAACACAACGTCAATCACCCTTATGGTCTCGCAATGTAATAATTATAACTGACACTCTGCAAAAGCCGTCAACATCAATTTCCCATGTGGTCTCACTTCAACAGGTTCATGTATCCCCATGTAAGGAAATATTACAAAAATAATAGTCATCGGCCAATGTAAACCTCCAGTACTACATGGATAAACAACTAAATCATATCATATCATGTCAATTAATAATCACTCCATCCTAATAATTCTACGCATGGAAAGTAAGCAGAAACCTAACAGGAAAGGCTAGACCAAATGGTCAATAACAATAAAACATGGAAATACGATCCACAATAGGACAATGATAACCCTATTCTCAAACAATTAACCTCTATCCAATCAAACAAGGCATAATAGGAAAAACAAATGGATAAAACCATTAACCCAAAATTACTAGAATGAGGGTATAGGGAACTATTGCACATATAAATCAATTTATTACCACAAACAGTTACAATCCACCTACATCAACATCTGGATATCGATATACGTGAATATAAGTCCTTTAATCTCCAGAGAATTTCTTAGATCTACCAAAACTCTTAAAATGTTCGACCGAGGAAAACTCATGAGAGAGGAGAAATTAGTAAATGAAGTTAAGGAATAAGGATGAACTCACCATGGCAATTCTTACACAATTTAAGATGGTGGATTTGGAGAATGGACAATGAGTCTGGGGCTCGACGAAGATATGCAGTCGTATGGTCACTCTTGGATGAGATAGAGGAAGAGAAAAAGGGTTTTGTCGATTAGATGTGACACTATCCCATTTGATGAAAAAATTACACTATGTGTATTTTAAAAGTACACCTCATGTACATTCCTTTTCCGGCCTCCACATTAGGCATTCTCAAGGAAACCACACATGACTATGTAATCATCCATTACACGATAAGTACACAGTCACCCACGGAAACTGGGTACATAGAGTGTACTTAATGTACACGGTGTATACACTTGAAATTTCCAAAAACAACTCTCTTTCTCAAAAATAACTAGAAATGAAAAAAATACTTGAAAATAAGATTTGGGTTCTTACAAACTCCCCCCTTAAAGAAATTCTTCACCATATTTTCCTAGCAAGGTGGCATAGAAGAAGAATCCTCGAATAGCTCTAGCCACTCTGATCGTACATCAGCCACCCTCTCCCATGTCTCATCCTATACTCGCCTGTGCTACCATAACACTTATACTAGAGGAACAAACATGCCACAGAGAACCTTCTCACATCGAACAATAATCTAGATAGGATGCTCCTCGAATGATGATCCACCTCTAACTCAAACTCCTCGGATTAGAAAACCTGAGACGGGTCTGAGAAGTAACGCCGAAGTTGAGAAACGTGGAAGACATCATGCACTTCCCCCTTCCTATGAGGTAATTGAAACTGATAGGCATCCGTCCCAACTCTCTCTAACACCTCAAACAGTCAGATGTACATCAGATAAATCTTATCCTATCTCATAATCTCTTGTGTCCCAACCTCGGCATGACATGCAGGAAAGCTTGATCTCTGACCTCAAACACTAGAGGTCATCTCTATCGATTAGCATAAGACTTCTGTTGTGACTGTGTAGTAACCATCCTCTTTCGAATAAACTATATCTGCTTCATGGTCTCCTAGACAAGGTGAGGTCCCCACAAAGCTTTTTCTCCTACCTCCATCAAATATAAGGTTGATCGGCATGGCCTACCATACAAATCCTCAAAAGGTGCCATCTGAATAGTTATTTGAAATCAATTATTGTAAGAAAAATCCCCAAATAGGTAAGTAATTCTCCCAAGAACCTCCAAAATCCAAGATGAATGCTCGAGGAATGTCCTCAAGCACATAAATCGTATTCTCCAATTGGTCATCTTCCTAGGGATAGTAAGATATACTCTAAAGAACCTATGTACCCAAATCCCTCTAAAGTCCCTTCCAGACCCAAGAAGTAAAACATGTGTCCTTATCTGAAACAATGAAGTGGGGAACCACATGTAGATGTAGATCTCTAGAATTTCTTACCATCCTTGTTAATCAACACTGATTGTCTCCTTGATCGGAAAGAAGTGAGAAACCTTTGTGAGTCTTTCAATGAGATCCCAATATAATTTATTCCCTTAAGGCGACCTTTGAAAACCTGTCACAAAATCCACCACAAAATCATTCCATTTACACTCACGAATGGGTAACTATTGAAAAAGCTAAACTGGTCACTGATGATCCACCTTCACCTGCTAACAGGTGGAACACCACATTAAAAAATCAACAACATATCATTTCATACCTAGCCACCAATAATGACAGTGTAGATCTCGATACATCTTGGTGAAACTAGGATGAACTAGCCAAACTGATGAATGAAAGACTCACATAAACTCCACATGTATGTCTACATACACTCACATATGTCCATGAAAATTCCAGATCTCATCCTCTCCTACTGTTTATCCTAGAATAGGGTCCTCTCCTGACACGCTCTTGTGTAGGACTAGGCCTTATAAATCTGATAGCTGCCTCATTCTCACTCAATCAAGAAGAGTAGAGGTAATAGATACAGAAGATATAAAAATTTAAATCTATCTGTCATTCACCTCTATATTCATTTCATAGAGTAGATCAAAATGCATTCACTCATTGATGGACTCCTAAAGTGCATGTTTCTGAGTACTTCATCTCAATGCATCAGCCATTTCATTTCCTTTCTCAAGCATGTAGGAAAGTTCATTGTTAATTGAATGATGGTACTCAACCCACAATCATTGTCTCAGATTTAGATCGCACTGAGTGAAGATAAACTTTAGACTCTTGTGGTTAGTGAAAACCAAAAAATGATCACCCAGAAGATAATTTCTCCAGCAGTGTAAATCGTAAACAACTACATCCAGCTCTAGATCATGTGTTGGGTAGTTCCTCTCATGTGGCCTAAACTATTGAGACTCATATACAATGGCCCATTTTCCATGCATGATCACTACTCCCAGCCCGATACTTGATGCATCAAAGTAAACAGTATAGCTCTTCCTGGATCTGTAAAAACTAGTATCGGCAGTAAAGTCAACACCCCTTTCAACTCCTAAAATAATGACTTGCAAAAATATTACCATAAGTACTTCGCACCCTTCTTAGTTAGGATTTTCAGTGGAACTACTAAGCCTAAAAAGTCCCCTATAAAACAACTATAGTAACCAGCCAGTCCTAAAAAACTTTGTACCTCAAATACATTCTTTTCCTACTCCCAGGAAACTACTCCTCTCACTTTATCTGGGTCTACTGATACTCTTGTCTCTCAGATAACATGACACAAGAATTGAATTTAGTCCATCCAGAAATGGATTTTTGAGAGCTTAACATATCACTGATGGAATCTTAGTGTACTCAAAATTATCTAAATATGTGTGGGATGGTCATGTAATTTTTGAGAGTACACCATGATATCATCCACAAAGACTGCCACGAAAGAATCCCACTATGGATGGAACACTCGGTTCATCAGTTTAATGAAAACTGTAGGTGATTTCGTGAGACCAAATGGCATAGCCACATACATTTATAGACTATACGTGTAACATCCCAAGTAAGTAATGAATAATAGATATTTTTATCTATGCCTATTAATGAATTATATAGTGTTTTAGAGGCTTAAAATGAAAATAAATCCAATCTTAAGCATGGAATACACTAATATTTTTAAAAGATTGTTTTACTGCCTTTTAATGGAAAACCATATTTAAATATATCTTTTGAAAATTTTATAAGCTATGTTTGTCAAAATAAACTTACTCTTTATTATTGGGACATCAAAATTTACTTTGTGTGAATTTTTTGTATTTTTCTGACAAAGTTCATTTTTAATGAATAGTGAAAATGTTGTATTTTAATTCTAAACCACTTTTCAATCTAATTTATTTATATGATTAGATTATATTTTGAATTGGTTTTAAAGTGAAATTATAATATGTTTTTACCATTTAATCCAATGGTTGTCATTGGAATCAATTTCACTTTGAAATTGGACTTAAACTAGTGTCAATATTTTGATACTTATTGTTTCATAAAAACACGCTATTTTTCATGACAGCGGGAATTAATTATTAAATTAATTAGTGAATATTATATGTTTTGAATTTCCCAAAATAGAAATCATTTTTTAATTGAGAATATCAAATATTGTTTAGGGTGATGTTTTGGATTTTTTCTGAAAAACTTCAATTTTTGATGAATAGTGAAACCACTAAGTGGTAGTTAAAGAAACTGATTTTTCGTTTAAATGAAACTTTGCCACTTCTGTGATTTGATTTTAAAAAATCCGACATACATGGTTGTCATTAAGAAGTAAAATGTGGTTCAATGAAATTAAAATTATTTTTTGGTGAATAGTAACTTTTAAGTTCTTAATCGCGATTAGAGGTAATTAGTGTAGTTTAAGGTAAAATTAATGTTTTAATAATTTGGGATGAGATTGAAACATGTACTAATCTCATTGGATATGTCATGTCCGACAAAGGTAATCCATGGGTCAACTTGGGGACCCCATGGAGCCACTTCGGTTGGGAAATGACATAAATAACTTTTTATTTAATGTTAAAGTAAAAATAACACAAACATGAGTTGTTTTACTAAAAAAAAATTTACATGGGGTTATACAAGTCAGATTTTTGATTATAAATTGTCATTGGAAATTTAAAAAGATTTCCTACATCATAGTATTTTTATTTAATTTTTAGACTTTAAATAAATTAAATTATTTATGACATCATGATGATGCAGCGATTACCTCATTAATAAAGGATTTAAATAAAATGAAATGATAATGTAAAATCTATGACCTACACATATCCAAAACCTATTGAATGGGTGGATTTAAAACCCTTATCACCATACCCTCGAATTTTATCAATGTGGGAACTTTTTAATCCGAAAATCACTTTAAAATAAAGTAACATTTCTTTACTTTCCAAGAGTGCCCCTCCTATCCTCTTAAAAAAGGCCCCCACCTCTACCTCCTTACCAACACTTCCAAAGCATTTGGCTCGGCCAAACCCTTCCCATTTTGTCTCTCCAATTCCATCTCTTACTCCTTGAAGCCTCAATTTGGGCAGAAGTCTTCCCAAGGAAGCCTTTGAGCTCAAACCAACGGGAGTTACACGATTTTAAGGTAATGTCTTCACTTGAGTCCTTTTGTTTTATTTTACTTCTCCAACCCCCTAAACTCTTTTTATTCATTTCTTTTGTAACGACTACAATATCTTCAATATACTAGGATGTTGTTATAAGAAGGATTCGAGCTACATTTACACACACCTATATCTAATGGTTAAAGAACATACTGTTTCCGTGGATGGCGAATTACTGCCTCCCGAAACAATGATTGTTCAACATTCTTTTACCACCTTAAAAGGTGGCCATTAAGATGACACTATAATTATATATGATATATAATATGTTTATGTTTTCCTTAAGCTTCTGTATTTTCCATTTTGGGCATACCTTTATGGTTTCCATTATGGGTAAACACGATATATTCATTTAAGGAAGTGCGGACTACTGCCACCTCAAAGTGATTGGATTTGTTAATACCATATGTGGGACTTATAAAGGATGGAGTTATGATATTACACTGGAATTATAATATACCTTTATATCATTATGATTCCATTCTATAAAATACGTAATAGAAATGAAAGTAGCTTTCATGCGTACGTACGGCTTACCGTCTCCATGAATAGTTCATTTCATTTCTAACCTCTAAATGATTATGTAATATTATAAATGCGTGTATATACTGGATATATATGATATATATGATATATACATCACGATTATAATTCTGGATATAATGTATACATGAACAACTTGTAATTATTAAGGGTTTATTTTTGACTCAAGTACCAATGATCGTTAAAACGATCGTTATTAACTTAAATAATTACATAGTGTTCATGACAAGGCAATAAGTGATATAAAAGGAATAATAAACTTTAAAAAGGTTCTTAAAAAAGTATAAATTAACTCATGTTTATTATTCAGGAGATTAAAGAACGACCGAGTCAAGTCGGACCCGAGGTATGGGACTTCGTCTCAATCTCCTTTCATTGAGGCATATTTTGGTTTATACACAACCTTCTTTTATACGGTGTATAAACCCCTTTGACTGTTACGTTTATCCAAAATGAATCTTTTTTATAAGAAGTGTTTTTATTAAACGACAAAAGGGAATGTTTTTGTCGTACGTATGAGGCGACAACAACTTCTCCACCGCTGTAATTATTTGTGTTTAGGCTTCCTCTACAAGCCATACATTTTTTTAAAAGATAAATAAATAATATGTTTTACTTTTCTTTTATTTTGGTATTGAAAATGGTTTTCATAATGTTTTTATATAAATGTTTTTTATTGATATATTGTGATTGAAAGGTGGAAATGTTATGTTTCCTTTATGCATGTTTTATGTGATACGATTATGTTGAGGTTCTTGGGAATTATTATGAAGATGGGTGGTTCCGTGATAAAATAATGGCGGGTGAGCCCGATATAGCTCTCCAATGCATTGGGTAACACGAAGGAGTGAAACGTTAAGGTTTCTCCGAAGATATTTAGAGAATATACTGTGATGGGTTTTCAAACGTAACCAAGAGGGTTACTCCCTACGTAAGAATGTTATGAATGCCTCAAGTTACCTTTATGTCTTATGATTTCTATTATTTATTCATGATTTGATGAAAGTGCTTATGTTTTATGGGTAATGTATGATTTCATTCTTATGTATATATGAACTTATGTTTCCTTTCCATTTTTTTTAACCCATACTGAGCTTTTTATGCTCATCCCATGTTTTTTTTGAAATGTTTTTCACAGGTCAAGGGAAAGGTACATGATATGATGATAGTGTCATGGAAGTGTCAAGAATGAATCCATGTCTTATTTTAAATATGTTTCCATTGATGGGAAAAATGAATACTATCTTTATGTAACCACTTTGTTTATATGTGGAATGTAATGCATGTTTTATGTTCTAATTCTCTAAAACTCTAAACCGGAAAAGATCATCAATGTGTAATCTTGTAATAACTCATGATTAAGTAAGGTTTAAGGCTGGGGCCTTATAGTACCTACTCTGAAAGGCTGTAAGAGGTACATCTGATGGTCTAACTCACATATAATGGTAACCAGGACTCGAATTAGTCTTTAATACCACCCGAGATCCTCGATGCTAAATAAAGATATCATCAATCCTTGGCAAGGGATATTGGTTCCTAATTGTAAACTGGTTTAAATTCTGATAATCCACACACATTCTGAGGGTATAGTCCTCCTTTTTCACAAACAGGATAGGAAAACCCTAAGGAGAAGTACTGGGTCAAATGAAACCCTTTGTCTATAACTCCTCCAACTGCTACTTGAGCTCATGTAACTCTAGTGTAGCCATCCTATATGGAGGAATGGACACTGCAGCCTCTTCTGGAATGGGCACAATAGAAAATTATACCTCAGGATCTGGTGGAAAACCTAAAATTTCCTCTGGAAAGACTTCCCAGAAATGTTCCACCAATGGAGGAATGTTCATATGTTAAGGTCCCTTGTCATCCAAATATAGACTAGCTATCCGGGCTGTAACGCTTCTCAATCCATGAAGCTTGGGTCCCACTCTCCTCGCCTGAACATCCCATTCTACCTTATATTGAAACAATCTATCCTCTAGTGATGTAAAACTCACCCTACAATGATAGTAGTTCACAACATCCATGAAGGAAACTAACCAGTCCATTCTGAGAAAGACATAATAGCTCGTCATGTATAAGACATAGAGGTCCCAAAAGAAGTGACACCCACCAACCTCTAGAGGGAACTCCTTGCACTATCATACACTAGTTGTTCATGTCCCCAACAGAGTGTCTAACTACAAGATATCATCATAAAAAAAGATACATAGCCCAAATATCTCCACAACCACAATAGATATATAGTTATGGGAAGCCTTGTCTCTAAAAGAGTAGAACCTAAAACTAAGGAAACTTGGAGCATTCCTCGAATGGTAGATGGTCCAGGATCCTTCCCATGTTGGGTTTGCTCTACTGAAAAATAATGACTACAACCATGGACCTATTACCCTATATGTCCTCTCTGAGCTGATCCAAACTATTTTTTCTTCAAGCCTGATGACTGGAAACCATGACCAAAACATCCACCTCAGCCTAAATGGACGGAAAAACTAAAGTTCTCAGACTAGTGATAAACTGGTGGTGCTTATCCCGAATAAGGAGTCATAGAAGAACCCCTGTCACCAGTTGTTGGTGAGAAGATATAACAGAAGCGGTAAAGTTGACCCATCTTTCTGCATGATCATCACTCCACTGGGTCTTTCTAGGAATGTGGCATTGTACGCCCAACCCTTCCACACTGGTAGCATACCACCTGACTAACTGGTGGTGCATCCCACCTACTCTGATCTCTATGTGTAGACTCCCTATGGCACTTCCTGCTATTATTCAAAGATGCAATAAATCTGGATGCCGAAACACCTTGGCTCAAAGCTTGAGATTTACACTAGTTTCAATCAATGATCAGTGTCTGATTGACAATAAATGTGATGGAATTTTACTTGAATATGTTCACCTGATCCCGAATGTCCTTCATGAGACCATCCTCAAACATCTATGCATGTAATAACTCATAGCCCCCTAGAATGGGTGTAAATCACTACAGCTCTATAAAGTGAGAAGAATACACCATAATTGAAAGAGTTCCCTGCTTCAGATACATGAACTCTCGACCTTGATTGGCCCTCAAAGTCTCCATGTAGAAGTAGTAATAAAAGGTATGCTGAAACTCCTCCCAATCCATGACCTTCGAGCATCCCACCTGTTAGATCACATCCCACCATCTCATGGAATATTCCCAAATAATATACGTAGAGAGCTTGTCCCACCTCTCCAGAGGAATCTCCAGATGCTCGAAGATTGTCAACATGGTTTCTAGACATGTCTCTATAGCTTGGGGTCCTGCATCCCTTGAAAAAGTGGGAGGATGTTTCTGTAGAAAAACCATGGGTCAGCTCTTCCATAGAAGGTGCAGGATGCGGGTATCTATGAAATAACTAGATCATCCTCATAAATCCCTCTTAAAATCATGCATTGGCACCTGCATCTGGGATAAGGACTGGTTCCAAGACATGCACGACTGAAGGATCTTCTGGTTGTCCATGTTATTTTATGTCTAGTGTCTGATCACTACCCTACAACTAGCATAAAACCATAGGATGTCTCGGTGGCATGACTCTGCATGGTCAAGTGCGCACCTTATATCATGATTATCAAGGACTGAAACATATAAGTGTATAAAGGTAACATAATAAAGAAATCATTAAATTTATTCAAAACATAGATACACGACATGAATATCTAATACACGGCATGTTCCCTTAAGACTCCACATGGGTGTGTACTTTTGTTATCCCAGAATGTAGAACACCCCATACACATGGCTTGTTGTCTTATCAAATGGTGTGTACTAGAATCATCTTCCCATGACCGAGTTCTTCTAAACGACTAAGTCACACAGTTCTTGTCACGACCCGTCCTCAGGGCCCGTGCCGTGACTACCCCAAGCCCGCCTTCCATAGGACAGGGGATGGTGACTAGCACCAAAGGAGTAAAATCCCGGTAACTAGGAAGGCATTGCCTTTTATAAGAGAAAACAAGTACCACAGAGTACAAGTGGAAGCAAAACACTAAGTACAAAAGAAATGCTAAAAAGTAAATGGGCCAGAATACAAACCCAAAAGAAATTACGACTACAACTGAACAAGGTACAACAGCAAAAAGACAACAGCTGGAAGAAGGAAGAAGCTCTTGGGTCGTCCTCCTCATATCCTACCTGAAGGGTAGGTTTAGATAGCGCAGCTCCTGTCGTCCACCACGGATCCTACCTGAAGGATAGGTACAGATAGCCTCCTCCACGCTCTCATCAGTCAACCTTTTATGTGAGTCGTCACGTCGTGTAGTCCACCTCCGGCTACTGACTCATCGTGTAGTCCACCTCCGGGTACCGATCAGTCCTCGAACACTCGGCCTCTGTCAGCACTGCACGTCGTCTGCAACCAACACAATGAGGTGCGGGCATAGACCGTGCAGGGGTGAGTATAGCGATACTCAGTAGGGACCCCGAGACCCTCATGGTCTCACTAAACCAACAAGGATAACCACAAGAAGATCTCAACAGAAAACCTATACTTAGATATATGCCCATACATATACCTAAGTTATCAAGTAACCCATCTCAATCATGAGGAAACACAATGATTGTGAAATAAACGGATAACCACTACCCAGGTATATGCGCATACATATACCTAAGTTATCAAGTGACCCATCTCAATCATGAGGTAAACATAAATGTCAAAAGTATCAGCTCAACCAGGATTTCCAATATCGAAACCGTAACTGCTGAAGATCTCCGTCTCTATAGTGTACAGTGGTCCTGTCACGACTCCGAGGTACTGCTCACTAACCTAAGGCTTCTGAGGTACTCCTCCTGTCGAGTACCGCGGGCCTGCCACCTCACACAGTAGTGCTTCCCGCCGGGGTCTTCCACCCAAACACAGTAGTGCTCCCCCCTCATAGCCTACAGAGGTACTCCTTCTATCGAGTACCGCGGGTCTGCCACCTCACATAGTAGTGCTCCTCTGCTGTGGGTCTGCCACCTCACAAAGTAGTGCTCCCCACTAGGCTACGTAATTCACTCCGAATTGAATCGGATAAGCAGTCTTCAGGTCTCTGCCGGCTACACGGTCTCCGTACTCTGTACGCTCGCCTCTGGGAGGGTCTGCTCCACGATCTACAAGTCGATATTCCAAGTATCTTAAGTCCCATGAAGAAGTATCTAAAAGGACCGCCTCGTCATAGGGGTCTCAACGCAAAGACGGGGCGTCAATCAGACGCCCGGTTTGTGAGTTATTAGCCTTTTCTTCCCAGGTGCCCGGTTGGTTTCGTAAGCGAACCAACCCGGTCGTATCTCAACTGTACCCAGAACTCTTATAGGGTATACTCATAGGGACTGTTTCTCGACGAGATCAACAACGCCGCTGACGGTTCGTCAAACGAACGTCCTGTCTGAAAGATATCATCTTTTTCCGTTCTAGGGGCCCAGTTGGATTTCAGGCACAATCCAACCCAGCTATAACCCAACTGCATCCAAAACTCGGGCAGAGGATGCCAAAAGTTCCGTATCGTCAACAAGAACACAACACAATAGGCGGCGCGTCAATCGGATGCCCGGTCTGGAAGTTATTGGCTTTTTCATTCCAGGGGCTCGGTTGGTTTCATGAGCGAACCAACCCGACCGCACTCTGACGGCATCCAAACCTCGAGCGGAGTAAGCCAAAGATCCGTCTCACTTAGAGGAATCCAACAAATTCGACGGCACTTCAATCGGACGTCCGGAGCAAAAGATATAAGCGTTTCCGCTCCGAGGGCCCGGTTGGTTTCGTATCCGAACCAACCCGGCCAAACCCAAAGTAATCCAAAACCTTGAGTGCGATATACCGAAACGACTGTCTTGATCTAAGGATCGTGTTTCCGCTGACAGCGAGTCATTTGGAGGCCCGTATCTCATGTTACGGGCTTTTGACTGAATGTGGTCCGAAAACGGGGGTCTGGGCCCGGCCCGACCCGGCCCGACCCCCCATGGGTCAGCCGAACCGGGTCAACCCAGCCCGGTCGGCGACCCGGCCCGGCCGGAGGCGCGGCGGCACGATCATCGCGGCGGCTAGCCTGCGCGGCCAACGCGGCGGCCAGCGCAGTGGCCAGCGCAGCCTTTGTGCCACGCGCGAGCCAATGGAGGGGCTTTGCCCCTGCTTTATGGAAAACGGCGGCCCCTTTAATTGGGGCCGCTTGAATCCAGCCGGGGAAATTTAATTCCCCCGGTTCCTCCCCTTCCGGCCGGCCTGACCTGGCCGGCCGGTTCCTGCTCAACGGGACTGGCAATGGACGGCCCCCTTCCGGCTCCGACGCCGGCGGCCCGGTCCTGCAGCCGGTCACCTTGCTCCGCCGCAGCCCAGAACCGGCCGCGATCCCTGTCGTCCGGCGCGGTGTGATGGCACCGCGCCCCTCCGCCGCGGCCCCGCTCCGGTCGCGGCATCTTCGGTTTACTTCGACGCGGCGCGACGACGTCGCGTTCTTGAATTTCTTTCCACGGCGAGGTGCGACAGCGACGCGCAATACTTACCGTGTCATTCCCGCGTGGTGCGACGGCACCACGCCATTCCGCTCCATCCGCAAGGAAACAAATATGAACATAGGAGGGGGTTAGGCCGTGTTTGTGCGGTCCAGCCCCCTCTCGTTAAACGGTAACATTTAATCGATTAACCTCTAAGTTCGACATGCTTGAATCAAGAACAGATATAATGTAATAAAAATAACAACAATCCCCTAGTTCTTGTCATCCTTCGTTTGTTGACAAGGTCGCGGGATGGTAGTGTCGTTGTAGAATGGTATCAATTCCGTCATCGTCGGAGTGAGCGCCGTTGTTGATGGCGATGTTCCCCGTGGTGATGCCTCCTCCCTTGACGTGGAGAAAGAAGAAGAGAAGGCACATTGTTGGTTCCTTCGCGTTCTCCATCGGAGGGTCGGTGTTCATCACATTCTTCGTCGAAGTCTCGACGTTCTTCAACGATGGTGATGGAGTCCTTCAAAACTAAGAGCTTCCTCTCTCAAAATCCTCAATTAACCGAGAAACCTAATAAAATAAGGTCTCCCTTTATTTTATTAACACATTCCAAGCTTTTCAAATTCCAAAATTCAAATAACTTAATTAATTTAAGAAGTTGAACTCATTAATTAAAAAGTGTTGGCATGCACTTAAGTGGGGGGGAAGTTCAAGAGTTAATGAAAGGGAGATTAAATGGGGGGTTAAAGGAGAGTTATAGGAATGTGAAAGTTTGGGGCTCGTGTGGGACCCACCTTTCAAGTATCCACTCATGGGAAGTTCGTTGGTCATGGGCTCCACCAACAACTTCCCATGGGAGAGAATAACTCCCAAATACATAAAATAAAATTGTTCACACAATTTTATTTATATTAAACTAAAACCCAAAAAAAAACTCAACCCGCTTAAAACGCAACTGTGGTAAAGGTCCCCTTAATCAATTATCGGTGTTTCAAGTTTATTGGTGCCATCAAATTTCAATTCCGAGCACCGGTTCAAAAGATAGAAATTACCGCTCGCTCGTTCCCTGAACGTACCCGAACCAATCTTCGGAAGTTGATTCCGGGCACTCCGGGCCTCGGAATCAAGTTCCATCAGAAACCGCGTTCTTGTAAAATTCGAAAGAAAATTAAGAAAAAAATTTCCTTGAAATTTCTGGGTCTTTACATTACTCCCACCACAGGGATTTACGTCCCCGTAATGCTTCAACACAAACTAGGGTCACAAAAGCGGTACATAGCACGCATCTGAGCCTTCCGCTCCCATGTGCTCACCTGGAAGTCCCCGTACTGTCAATGAAAGTGCACTCTAGGAATCGATAATCCTCGTAGGATCTGCTCTTGTCGATCCTCGATCCAGTGGACCTTCGTGCATGTCGCCCTATCATCGACGTCAAGATCCCCATGGTCAATGATGTGCGTCGGGTCGTGCACGTATCTCCTCAGCTGAGATACATGGAAGACGTCGTGCACCCGGTGCAACTGAGGTGGATGGATCAAGCGGTAAACCACCTCGCCTACCCAGCTGAGGACCTAGAAAGGTCCATTGAACATCAGAGATAACTTGCTGCCTTGGACAAATCTCTGTAAACCTTGTCGAGGTTAGACCCGTATAAGGACGTGATCGTCATCCTCGAACTCTAGAGGTTTCCAATTCCTGTTAGAACTGGAACTCAAACGACTACTGCCACGAGGGTGAGGTTGGCCGACTCAAGAGTGATCAGTTGCACCCTCCAGTGCATGAGTTTAACTTGTACTGCCCAGGGTTTCCTTTTCGCTGACCAAGGAAAACCCATCCCGATGTTTGCCTAATACTGTCAATTTGAGTATGAATAGGGATTGACAAATCCATACTCAAACTAACGTCGTAAGGCCTCGACGCTGCCACCAAGAGGTCCCAACCGAGACTCTCACCTCAAGGGTAAGATCACACCGTCGGCGTAAGTGTGACTATCGAGTCTCCTCCCAAATGTATCTCCAGACGTGAGGGTCAAGTCAACGGCTTAACCAGAAACTCTAGGTCTAGAACTAGATTCATGGAAGGAAGGGATGATTCGTATCGATTTCTGTGGCTACAGTAGCTAGTAGAAGACAAAGTCCACACTTCGAATCATCCTTAGAGCCCTTTTTGGTCAAACTCCATGACCGCAAGCAGCTAATCTCTTCCCCTTCTCTCCAGCTCCCTGAGTCTAATGGGGACTACAGAGGTGGGTGATGGTAACATATTGAAATGTACACCACCACGAGCTGCTCTCCTAGCTCTGCCTCCATGTCTGCTGCTCTACAGATTCATCTATCCTTAAAATTTCCTCTTCATGAAACATTTTACACGCACAAGTCCCCGAGACTGGTGCCAGTTTCCTGCTTTCCAAACATCTATCATTCTATGGCTGTATTTGTTCAGCAATGAATTCTCAACCACAAAGGTTCCTTCTATCACCCTAGCCTAAGTAGGAATTCATAGAGAAAAGGTGTTGGCTCGGAAGCCCTTAAACATACCATGCTCAGAGGTCTGACCTCTATTGCACTGATCGAAACACATCCATCGAATACCCTGTATGTTCGGTATGCCTCGATGAATTATCAGCTATCAAAACGTCGTCCCACCGAAACTGTATAAGCTCTAGAAAACTCTCTGCCACCCCCTCAAGCCAGTCCTTAGCTGCCTGTGAGTTAGGTTCACCTTAGAACTTGAGGGTATCTAATGTTAGAACACATGTAATGCAGTAATCTTACTTGTGTCACCTACCGGTACCGCCGGTTGTAACTGCTGACCAACAGGTAGTGATATATAGCTGACACACTACCCAAAGGTACTATCTCAGGCATCGGTCCACGTACCGAAGCCTCATCACTATGCGGACCATCCTCATGGTCATTCACTGGAAAAAATTTGTGGCCAAGTCCACCATCCACTATACTGATGTCTCATCTAGGTGGAAATCCCAAGAAATCGCCTCCAGCCACTGCTCTGCTGTTTGGGAATCTCTCTCGCCTCGTACCCTCGGAGGCCGCTGCTGCTGGAACTCGTGCAACGTGCTCTGCCAGCGTGCACGGTTTGCTAGTATAGCTGTTGGCATCTGCTTCACAACAGGTGGTGGTGCGGCTGGTACACCACCCGAGGGTGCCAACATAGTAAAAAGGGCCCTGCACCAGAACCTCGTCACTCGGTGAGCCGTCATCGAGTACTCTCTCGGAACTCCAACTGACTGTCTGCATGGACACATCCTGAACAGATGCGTCACAGTCAACATTTATACCTGGTGATCTGACCTGGTTTGAGCTGACTTTAATACTTTGGAAACACACATGCAATCAGTGTTTTCGTGTACAAAGTCGAAAATCAGTAGTCAGGGTCCTGGTGTATGGATACGTCGGCCACCGCACCAACACTGGACTCCCTGAACTGAAGACCACACTCAGTACCCTTAACACTATTGCTTCACATAGAGAAAGATCAGAGTCCTGAGTTCTGTGGTAGAACCGAACTCCTCTGATACCAATTTGTCACGACCCGTCCTCGGGGCCCGTGCCATGACAACCCCAAGCCCGCCTTCCACAGGCCAGGGGCTGGTGACTAGCAGCAAAGGCGTAAAATCCCGATAACTGGGAAGGCATTGCCTTTATAAAAGAAAAAAAGCACCACATAGTACAAGCGGAAGAAAAACACTAAGTACAAAATAAATGCTGAAAAATAAATGGTCCAGAATACAAACCCAAAAGAAAGTACGACTACAACTGAACAAGGTACAACAGAAAAAAGACAACAGCTGGAAGAAGGAAGCAGCTCCTGGGTCGTCCTCCTCGTATCCTACCTGAAGGGTAGGTACAGATAGCGCAGATCCTGGTTGTCCACCACGGATCCTACCTGAAGGGTAGGTACAGATAGCCTCCTCCACGATCTCGTCCGTCAACCCCCTTTGTGAGTCGTCACGTCGTGTAGTCCACCTCCGGGTACTGACTCGTTGTGTCGTCCACCTCCAGGTACCGACCAGTCCTCGAACACTCGACCTCTGTCAGCACTGCCTGTCTTCTGCAACCAACACAACGAGGTGCATGCATAGCCCGTGCAGGGTCGAGTATAACGATACTCAGTAGGGACCCCGAGACCCTCAAGGTCTCATTAAACCAACAAGGATAACCAAATAAGATCTCAACAGATAACCTCTACTTAGATATATTCCCATACATATACCTAAGTTATCAAGTAACCCATCTCAATCATGAGGAAACATAAGGATTGTGAAATGAACGGATAACCACCACCCAGGTATATGCCCATACATATACCTAAGTTATCAAGTGACCCATCTCAATCACAATGTAAACACAAAGGTCAAAAGTCTCAGCTCAACCAGGATTTCCAATATCGAAACTGTAACTGTTGAAGAGCTCCGTCTCTGGAGTGTACAGTGGTCCTATCACGACTCCGAGGTACTGCTCACTAACCTAAGACTGCTGAGGTACTCCTCCTGTCGAGTACCGTGGTCCTGCCACCTCACACAGTAGTGCTTCCCATTGGGGTCTGCCACCCAAACACAGTAGTGCTCCCCCCTCATAGCCTACAGAGGTACTCCTCCTGTCGAGTACCGTGGGTCTTCCACCTCACATAGTAGTGCTACTCCGATGTGGGTCTGCCACCTCACAGAGTAGTGCTCCCTACTAGGCTACGTAAGTCACTCCGAATTGAATCGGACAAGCAGTCTTCAGGTCTCTACCGGCTACACGGTCTCCGTACTCCGTACGCTCGTCTCTGGAAGGGTCCGCTCCACGAGCTACAATTCAATACTCCAAGTATCTCAAGTCCCATGAAGAAGTATCTCAATGGACCGCCTCGTCATATGGGTCTCAACGCAATAGACGGCGCGTCAATCGGACGCCCGGTCTGTGAGTTATTAGCCTTTTCGTCCCAGGGGCCCGGTTGGTTTCGTAAGCGAACCAACCCGGACGTATCTCAACCGTACCCCGAACTCTCATAGGGTATACTCATAGGGACCGTTTTTCGACGAGATCAACAACGCTGCTGACGGTTCGTCAAACGGACGTCATGTCTGAAAGATATCATCTTTTTCTGTTCCAGGGGCCCGGTTGGATTTCGGGCACAATCCAACCTGGCTATAACCCAACTACATCCAAAACACGGGCAGAGGATTCCAAAAGTTCCGTATCATCAACAAGAACGCAACACAACAGACGGCGTGTCAATCGGATGCCCGGTCTTGATGTTATTGGCTTTTTTGTTCTAGGGGCCCGTTTGGTTTCGTGAGCGAACCAACCCGACCGCACTCCGACGACATCCAATCCTCAAGCGGAGTAAGCCAAAAGATCCGTCTCACTTAGAGGAATCCAACAAAGTCGACGGGACGTCAATTGGATGTCCGGAGCTTATGATATAAGCGTTTCCTCCCCGAGGGCCTGGTTGGTTTCGTATCCGAACCAACCCGGCCGAACCCAAAGTAATCCTAATCCTTGAGTGCGATATACCGAAACGACCGCCTCGATCCAAGGATCACGTTTCCGCTCACGGAGAGTCATTTGGAAACCCGTAGCTCATGTTATGGGCTTTTGACCGAAAGTGGTCCGAAAACGGGGGTCTGGCCCCGGGCCGACCCGGCCCGACCCCCCCCCCCCCTGGGTCGGCCGAACCGGGTCGACCCGGCATGGTCGGCGACCCGGCCCGACAACCCGGCCCAGCCTGTAGCCCCGGTCCGGCCAGTGGCGCGACCAGCGCGGCGGCGCGGCCTGCGCGGCGGCCAGCCTGTGCGGCCAACGCACCGGCCAGCGCGGCCTTTGTGCTGCGCGCGAGCCAAGGGAGTGGATTTGCCCCTCCTTTATGGAAAACGGCGGCCCCTTTAATTGGGGCCGATTGAATCTAGTCGGGGGAATTTAATTCCCCAGATTCCTCCCCTTCCGGCCGGCCCGACCTGGCCGGCCGGTTCCTGCTCAACGGGACCAACAATGGCCGGTCCCCTTCCGGCTTCGATGCCGGCGGCCCGGTCCGGCCGCCGGTCACCTTGCTCCGCCGCGGCCCAGAACTGGCCGCGAGCCTTGTCATCCGGCGCAGTGCGACGGCACCGCGCCCCTCCACCGCGGCCCCGCTCCGGCCGCGGCATCTTCGGTTTTCTTTGACGTGGCGCGACGGCGTCGTGTTCTTGAATTTGTTTCCACGGCGCGGCGCGACGGCGCCGCTCAATACTTACCGTGTGATTCCCGCGTGGTGTGACGACACCACTCCTTTCCTCTCCATCCGCAAGGAAACAAATATGAACATAGGAGGGGGTTAGGCCGTGTTTGTGCGGTCCGGCCCCCTCTCGTTAAACGATAACATTTAATCGATTAACCTCGAAGTTCGACATTCTTGAATCAAGAACAGATATAATGTAATAAAAATAACAACAATCCCCTACTCCGTGTCGTCCTTCGTTTGTTGACAAAGTCGCGGGATTGTAGTGTCGCTGTAGAACGGTATCAATTCTGTCGTCGTCGGAGTGAGCACCGTCGTCGATGGCGACGTTCCCCGCGGTGATGCCTCCTCCCTTGACGTGGAGAAAGAAGAAGAGAAGGCACGTCATTGGTGCCATCGCGTTCTCCGTCGGAGGTCGGTGTTCATCACATTCTTCGTCGAAGTCTCGACGTTCTTCAACGATGGTGATGGAGTTATTCAAAACTAAGAGCTTCCTCTCTAAAAATCCTCACTTAACCAAGAAACCTAATAAAATAAGGTCTCCCTTTATTTTATTAACACATGCCAAGCATTTCAAATTCCAAAATTCAAATAACTTAATTATTTTAAGAAGTTGAACTCATTATTAAAAAGAGTTGGCATGCACTTAAGAGGGGGAGAATTTCAAGAGTTAAAGAGAGAGTGATTAATTGGGGGGTTAAAGGAGAGTTATAGGAATGTGAAAGGTTGGGGCTCATGTGGGCCCCACCATTCAAGTATCCACTCATGGGAAGTTGGTTGGTCATGGGCTCCACCAACAGCTTCCCATGGGAGAGAATAACTCCCAAAGACATAAAATAAAATTGTTCAGACAATTTTATTTATTTTATACTAAAACCCCAAAAACAAAAACTCAACCCGCTTAAAACGCAACTGTGGTAAAGGTCACCTTAAGCAATTACCGGCGTTGCGAGTTTATCGGTGCCATCAGATTTCAATTCCTAGCACTGGTTCAAAAGATAGAAATTCCCGCTCCCTCGTTCACTGAACGTACCCGAACCAAACTTCGGAAGTTGATTCCGGGCACTCCGGGCCTCAGAATCAAGTGCCGTAAAAAACTGCGTTCTTGTAAAATTCCAAAGAAAATTAACAAAAAAATTTCCTTGAAATTTCCGGGTCTTTACAGTTCTCCTAGAACAAGTCTACACATCATGTTACTGCTAGAAACAGCATGTGCTATATGAACTTCACTAGCCCGTGTTGTTAGTTATACAACCGATTACTCAGCTGACTCTACACAACATGTTTATGATAGACACTACGTGTACTAGAAATATTCCACTGCCCCATTTTGTTCATTACACTGTCGGAAAAAAGGGTTATACTATACTACATGTTCAATCTTGGCCTGACAAGTATAACCTATGTTTTTATCCATCTGTGTTGCTAGTCACATGGGTGGAAACATGGTCTTCACAACACAACATGTACATCAAGAACACGACATGTTCCAACAATGCTTTCCCAACCTCCTGTCTCTGCCCAAAAATCTAGTGACATGGTTAGAGACTACATGGCATGTACATATAATACTTGGTGTGTACTTGAGAAAAATAGTTCCTTCTCGAATAGAAGGACACGTGGTGTGTATTTTTCATAACAAGTTGTGTATATTAGGTTTTTTAGACATTAATCATCAGAAACTACTCTGAAACCTAGAAAACATTGAAAATAACATTAAGGATCCGAATTCTGATCTTCGAGGGCCCATACACCCCGTAAATCAAATCTTGAAATCATATACATGTTATATTAAACATAACAGAGCAACGATCCACCAAATTCTAGTCCATGTGGGCCCATAACACCTCAAAAACTAATGTTTGGTGTTCATTAAATCTAAATTTTTACACAGTCTAATATCTTATCAAATAGAAGGTATTCTTTCAAGGAATCAATCACAATAGTATGCATATCTAACACAACTTCTATCGCAACAACATGAAATTACTAATTCACCCTAAATGGGATGGCCAGAAGGCATGGCATGGGATCTATAACAAGTTCATATCTGATGCATGAGATGGTGTACCCTAATCTCATCAGCTTACAATGGAAATAAGACCTCAATAATATCAACAGTAACATCACAAATCATGTGAATCACCCAATGGTGAAATCAAATCAACTGTAAAATTGCAAAACCAGAAAAATTTCCATAACTAAGGTAAATTAGATTTTCCCTATACACAGGTTAGCTACTCCCGATCAAATCTTATTAACTAATAAATATTCCTTATTATATTTAGTTATTGGCTCCAAATAGTTTTTCTAGTGGAAATGAACCTCCTCTGATACCACTTTGTACCATCCTGATTCCAGAAGCATCCCAGAGGTGCCTCGTACGCAGTTGGTCACATAGCCTCATGCACATTTCCCCGAATGCCAAAGGATGCTGATAGGCTGTAAGGGCCTTGGGTGTGATATTGGGGAAATTATGACCACATTGGATATGTAACACAGTGAAAGTAAAACAGATAACAATAGAAGAAGTAGTAAAATATGCAATATGTAAACAATGGAAGACTGATGAAATAAACAACAACAGAAAATATATATATAATGATGCATGATACATATATCTAGGAAAGTATCCAAAAATGTAACAATGCTGGAATATAGTTGTAAAAAAAGTAAAAAAGAAAGCAGATGACTCCAACAGCATCACAAGTCTCAGCTTGGTCCTATGCTCTCTAGATTCATAGTAATCAAGTACCTGAGGTAGAAGGTAGGTTTCCCTTATCTATACCTACAACAGCATAATCATTTTGTTCCCAAAAGCATGACCCAAATAGGGTTTGAGACTAATATTAGTAGGCAATAACCCAAATATATGTTCCTAATAGTCAATGAATATATATGGCAGGCAATATGCAAAAAGAAGCAGTAAACAACAAAGTACTCAAAAGTAAAAAGTCCTACAATTTCATTTACAAACATTTACCGTCAAGTATTTAATAAACCAAAAACAAATACAAGAAACCCTTTTGGTAGTTCTCACAGCTTAACCCCTATAGATTATAATACAAGAGAAGATATAACAAAGACTCTTTGAGGAAGTACTCATCGTTAATTCCCCCTATAGTCAAGTTTGGTCAAGGACTCTCTCAAAAAGTAGTCACCGTCAATTCCCCCTATATTATTTTAACGGTTACCTACATTCACTCTGAGGAAGCAATCAATGTCAATTCCTTTTATTACCTCATAATGTAACTATAGACACTCTGAGGGAGTACTCCACATCAATCCTCTATATGGTCTCGTAGCGTAATAATTATAACAGACACTTTGGGAAAGCCCTCAACAACAATATCCCCTATGGTCTCACTACCCCAGGTTCCTGTAGTCCCGTATAAAGCAATCATGCAGAAACAAATAATCAGAATCAAAAGTAAACCGTAAGAACTACATGGCTAAACAACTACAACATATCATTGCATGTCAAATAATATTCCCTCCATCATAAAAATTCTAGGCATGGAATGTAAGCAGCAGCCTAACAGTAAGGCTAGAAAAACAGTCAATAATAAGAAAACATGGGAAAAATATCCAAATCGTGAAAAAGATAACCCTATTCTAAGAAACAATTAACCTCTATCCATTCAAACAAAGAATAACATACAAAACAAAGGGTTGAAACCATAAACTCACAATACCACGAAAAAGGGTAATTGGAACTTTTGTGCATATAACTCAAAGACTAAACACAGAAAGGCCCAAACCACCTTCCTCGACATTATGAGATCGATATACAAGAACCTTAAGCCTTGAATTTCCCCAGAACATTGTATATCTACAAATATGTTTAAAATATTTGACCACGAAAAACTCGTGAGAGATGAGAAATCAGGAGATGATGTTCTAGAAGATGTAAGAACCCACTATTGTGATTCCAACGCAATCGACAGCAGTAGATTTAGAGAACGGATGGCCAGTTGAGGGCTCAGGGAATATCTATGGCGGTACGGTAAATCTTGTATGACACTGATAAAGAGAAAGAGGGTTCTATCGATTAGACGCAACCCTGGTATATTTAATGAAAAAAATGAAAGTATGAGAAATTTATTTTAATATTACATGGCATGTACTTTTCTTTTCCCAACTCCACTTTAGGCACTCTCTAGGTCACCAAAAATTACCATGTACTCGGCCATTACATTGCCATTACATGGTCACCTACGGAAACTAGGATCATGGCATTTACTCCTAAAATTTCCAACTACTCCACTTTTTCTAAAAAACAACCATAAAGGAAAAACAAACCTAAAAAAATATCCGGGTTCTTATAAATATTTTAAATCTTGTTATAAAATAATTTTCTACTATTGATAACACAAATATTATTGTTACATATATCATATGAATCATATTCCCCATTGAGCTTAACCAACAAGAAATGACTAGAAATTTTTATATCTAAATTTTCCAAAACAAACTCTATAATATCATCAATAAATATTCTAAAAGGTATATTCCCAAAGATATATGATCAAATGAAATAATAACATTCAAGATAAAATTTTTAACAAAAATGAATAAACAACAACATGTTTAATATTAAGGTACTATTTCGAGACAAATATAGTACATATTGGGAAAATAATACTAAACATAATACCTATATTAAAATGAAAATTAAAAACTGACATGAAAATAACTAACATGTTGGGAAAATATATGTGGGAATAATATATGCTAATTTTTAGAAAATAATGGGTATCATATAAAGGAATTATTTATATCAAAGTAAACAAGGAAAACTATCTATCAAAGTTAAAAAAATCAATCTCAACCAAAGGATCCAATGATTTTTTTTGTATTGACCTAGTTTTAACTAATATATATATATATATATTAATACATTGTATATATAATAATGACTTTTCAGAAAATAAAAACCCCAATTTGTCCCTATATATTATAACATCCACATTGGCCTACTCTTAGAAGCCCAACATGTTGCATCAACTGAAAATGGTGGTTAACTACCAGTCGAGTCGTAAATATGCATATTGAGTTCCAATCCATAATACATGAAAAAAATAGACAAAATCCTCACTCAATTCTGTTATGATTATTAAATTACTAGTCATTACTTTACTACATGGGGTTCTTCCATAAGGATGTTCATGAATCCTTTTTAGGGTTTGCATTTAAGGCTTAAAAACCCAAGATCATTTCTATATATTTTAATACCAGATCATTAATAACCACAAAATATCATGATTGTACCAATTTTTAATGGCTATAAAAAAATACCCATACATCACGTGGATCATTATCACTACTTCCCCAAGAGATCTTCATGATCCCATGGGGATAGTTACTAGATTTTAGTGTCATAGTATAAATGATTGTGAATTATTTAATGAAATAAATAGAAATATAATCCAAATTCTTAATCTATTGAAAATCAACCATGACTCATATATAGGTCAGACATCCCAAAAATATAATAAAGATACCTTAACATTCATTGGAATATATTTAAACTAGTCAGAACCCATTAAATAAATATATAAAAACCCATTTCATTGAGACCATCAAATAAAAATTAGTACTGGTGATAGGTGTTAGAAAAGCATGTGATGGGGTAGGTTAAACCAAATTTATAATAGTTAATATAGTGAAGATGATATTTATCCATCTCAATTACCTAAAAATATTAAATTATAATCAATTCTTCATTCACAACGGTGATCCAATATATAATAGTACATGTAAGAACATTAAATGAATCAAAAGATATGATTCATTCCCAAAGAGGTGTCTATGCATGGTGTGGGTGTTAAATACTAAATGGGGCATCATTAATGTTTTCTCGACACAAACTGTATTAAATATGTGTAATCATGAACATTTTTCCCATTTACCTAAATATTTTGAAATATTTTTACAATTAATAAGAAATTTAATATAAAATAATATAAAAAAATATTGGGGATGATAAATAAATTAAATGTATCATATATAAAAATTATCACCCTATATAATGTCGAGCTATACCTACCATATATGGATTGATCTTATTATTATAATTTGAGATGGTCTAGGTAGGTAAAATATGTTACCCATCCCCTTCATACAAATTACAAATGTAATTAGGGAACATGACCATCCTAGGGTAATAGGAAAGGTGAATAACAAGTTAGGTTCCCATGTTGTCCTATAGAAATAATTAAATGGGTATATATAAAAAGGGTATTGTGAGTCCATACCATTCCATAATCAATGAAATACTTCATCCTATTTTCTTAATGAAATTTTCAAACCAACTATATCAATTTTGAGTGTTTTTTATTATTTATTAACTTTTTATTTATATGTATCGTATTTATTCACATTTCTATGAATTGTGGGTTTTTTTGGTTGTATGAGTAGTCTGCAGTTTAGTTTTTAAATCGGTGGCTCTATGACCAAGGACAGTCTTACTGCAACTATTATTTTCCAAGTTAGAATTTTTTGACCACAAACTAGCCAAGATGCGACATAGGGAACTATTTTTTATATGACCTTGGGTTGGGTGGCTTAGTTATACTGGGGTTTGTCACAAAATGTAATAGGTGGATCATCTATGACAATTTAGGGCCTTATGTTTGTCACAATGTGAAGAATTTTCCACTACGTGATGTGTCTCAAGTTAAATTATAATGCTATGGGATTTTAGCATTACACCTCCTTATTTAATACCCAAATTGGTTTTCTTATTCTATTTGTGCATCTAGAATTAATGTTATCCTTATATTACTCTATTCTCCGATCATTTTAATTTTATGGCTTCTGCATTTTATTTTATGTTTGATTCTTGATGGTAAGTAACTTTGAATTGCCTCACCTCAATTATATTCTCATTATCATAATTATTTCTATACATAATGAAGTATTTATGATCTGGGATTTCTTATATTGAATTTTTCTTGTTTATTTTCTTGTTTTAGGGTTTATATTGGTTGGATAATCGGTTTTACTTCCACTTAGTGGTTGATTAACTCCAATCATTATGAATGTGTATTTTTTTTTATATATGAATAATTTTTTATTCCTGAAAAAATAAATTTTTAATTATTTGTGTTACTTTTTTAGATATAAGATACTATTATGTATGGTTGTTCAAGTAATTTAAAAAAAAATTGTTTTTTTAATAGTATTTTATTTGATATGAAGGGGTTTTCATCAATTTTAAGGGATAAAAACTAAAGTAACATATCTACATAAATTTTATGTCAAATTAAATGGATAAAAAGATCATTAAATGAAATTTTATTCAATGTATGTTTTTTGGTTTTCAAATTAATTTGTAAATGTCTTACACTCAAAAATAAAGTTGTTCTTGGTTTCTATTAATGTTTTTGGGTAGTTTTGGATTATTTGATATGTGTTAATGATGGTTATGAGATTTGGTTTCATGAAAGGTGATTATTTAAATTTTTTTAAAAAAATTGTATTAAAGTCCAATTTGAGACTTTAAGAAAAAAAATCATAAATAAATACACCCTTAGAATATATCATTGCATTGTTTATTTAAAATGGATAAAAAGTATCATTATTGATATGTTATGGATTGGGTTTCTCCTGTAAAAAGTGGTGGGGGGATAAATCATGGAGATCCATTTTTATGTTTTTTTCTACATAAATAAAAATATGAAACCAATTGAAGTCATATTAACTCCGATATGAATTATAATCCTAACTCTCACATGAATTAAATAAAAGATAAAAGAACATGAGAATCTCTACAATGTTCAGTCCCATCGTATGAAACCTACTACATTTCATTGTTAGGTAGTCTCTCCACCGTAAAATTATCCTTTACAAGAACACACTTTTATAAGCATAAAACGAGAATAACAACAAACTATCCCTATCTACAGTTTCATCATAATGACTAGCTTCACAATACTAACAAAGAGATTGTAAAAGTAAAAGGAGAAAGATCTAATTAAAGCATAAGTTTGTTCAACAAAAAACGATTATGATCATCCTCTTCGAGCCTTAAAAATGTTCTTGATCATTTTGATCACTTTTTAAATAATAAAATTTTGGTGTACTTATTAATTCTCAAACTAATATCTAATTAGATGAATGCTTAATATCAAATAGATATTTATAAACACATATGAATATCTGACATAAGGATCTTTTCATCAATCTATTTTCTAATACCCAGCTCAATGAAAGTCATTTCTTTCTCTCTTTTAGAAAGCTCTCATTACTATGGAAAATCACAATTAATTAATTGATATAATTTTTAAACTAATTTATTTTTTATTATATTAAAAACACGTATTAATAAAAAATTGAAACATGATCACTCTCATTAAATCAATTAGTTAATCCTAAAAACATGCACCATGATCTCACAATATTTTAAACATTAAATAACTACATTTCTCATGTATATTTACATAACCTCCATTTATTTATTTATTGTAAATAAACTAGAAATAACAAATTCTTATTTAATAATTAAAAAGATTCATTCTTCAAAATTTTATTTAAAAAAATATTTAATTTGTTAATTAAATGAATAGCCATATTATCAACTTCACTCAATATATTTATAATGATCTTTTATTAATTTAAAATAAAATAAAGAGTAATATATCACTAAAAACACTAAATACCATCCAATAATGACCATCCAAATTTAAAATGTCAGCTATAATCCATAAATGTGTGATTTAATATTATTATTTGATCTTAATAACATCATTGGATGATCCAAGAAATATTTCATATATAATATCTGAAAATATTTACAAATAATCTCAACATGGATACCCTTATAACTTTTCCAGTTATAAAACACATGAAACATAAAACATATCTAGAGAGTGATATTTCGTTTTGAGTACTGACATTAATCATCTTGAATAAAATTTTAAATATGATGTATTATCCATTAATGATCATCATTACCATCATATGATTTTATTTTTATCTGAATTTTGAATTTGTGAAATCTATAATAATCTCACAGAAAAATTAATGATTTCTATATATGAATAAAGGAATAGATTTCATAAAACCATCAAAAACTGTACAAAAATAAAAATGAGATACATAAAATATCTTATTGCATGGAAAATCAGCGTCATGTGGTAGTTATAAATTCAAAGATTATTCCAACATCTTATGGTCTCCAAGAAGGGTTATACACCTCTAACAATGTCTAACAAGCTAGTGAAAAGTCTTATGGATTAACTGAATGTTAAACATGGTGAATTAAAATATTATATGATATAGATAAATATTTCACTCTATAGGGAAGTCATACACATTTTTTTAGTCAAATAGCATAACATCTACATAAATCTAGATACATTTCCAGTGACTTCCGAACCACTATAAATGAGATCGGATCACATTAAACCATCATAAAAACATACCAATAATCTGAAAAATGTTCTAAAAACCTGCACTAATCATAAAATATAATTTTAAAAAAATTAAAAAAAAATCAAAACAGTTGGGGGTACATCAATATCACCCTTTTGGATTTCATTGAAATTCCATTAAGCTCTTGTAGATTCTAAATACTCAAACCACATTAGAATCATCCAATCAAATACTATATATTATATAACTTGTCATTCACTACAAAAATATATAATGTAATGTGTTTAAGATAATTAGAAATCATGGTGTCAATAAAATTTATCTATGTTACTTATTGAATCTCCCCTTCAATGAAAACATCCATTTGTCACATCAAAAAATAACCCCTCATGAAATATCCACAAATTGATATTTAATCAAGTTGTGGATACTCTAAATAATGAAAAGGACACTCTAATAATTTTTAATATACATTTTTCACTATTTTAACACATTTTTTTAATAAAATATAAATATCTTTGTCTATTAGTTATACAGATCATCAAGGGAAAGGATAAGTATGATTAAAAAGATTCATTAGAAACTATTCAAATCATTATCTTGGAGTTTCTTTTACAATGATATCTATAATATGATTCTTGGTAGAAATATATTCCAACCAAATTTCACCATCGAGAACTATTTCCTTATTGAAATGGTATCGAACCACTATATTCTCTGACCTAGAATATTTTATATGGTTCGTGGATAGAATAATATCACATTGGTATTGAGAAAATAACCTCAATAGATTCTTAGTTTAATCCTTAAAATTTTCGAAATGAAAATTTATATATACTTTTTTATATTAAATATCATTAGCCACATACTCCAATTATTCTATTATATGTGTCAGTGACATTTTATTTATACTTGACTCGATCACATAACCATAAATATTGAATGAATTCTCATCTAATTTAGGTTTTCTATTTGTATAATCACATTACCAATATGTGGTATGGAATCCAACAAAATAACAATCTATACTACCTCTATATAACAATAGTGACTTATTTATTCCCTTTATATTTATTTAAATCCCTTCAGCTATAATCATTTAAAATGCAATTGGGTCACTCTGAAAATACTTAAAAAAATTTCACAACATAGATGGCCTCTTTTTTGGCATGAGACACCATTAGATTGAGGTGTTTAGTGCTTCAAAGACATTTAATCAAATGTGTAGTAAATTCTATAATTTTTTTGGTATTTTTCCATTAATGATTCAATATCCAGATCTATAAAAGATTTAATCTGAAGAGATTTATATTAATGGGGAACCACATGTTTGAATTTCTAGATTATTTCACAAATTTTATATTCTGAAGTACTTCCATTTCCAATATAGTGAGTAGATAAAACCATAATGATGTTGGTATAGGTGCAGAAGGAACTGCCACACCCTAAGGGACCTTGATTTCTAGAAGCCACGTTGATAAAATTCACTTTGATCCACATACTAATCAAGGAAATATACTGAATGTATTTTAGTACAATAGTTTATCTTTACCTATCATCCTCACCAAGAATCTATAAACTAATTAAGTTAGAAGTGAAATTATATATAAACCTGTTTGAACTTGTGAGTCATTGAAAACATTATAATTGGTGGAAAATATCCTTATATGATGAGTGGAGTATTGGTTATTAATGATGAACACATTTATATTTTTATATGTATGGGAAGTAATATATTTAATTATTTTGAGTAGTGCATCATCCACCTTCTCAATATTTTTAGTCACCATGATAGAGTTTACGAGGTTCTCTACCTGGATCTCTGTGCTAATTTTGATTCCAAATAATCCTGTAATGTATTAATAATGTTATGAGATAAAAGTGTAGTTAATAAAATGATTGATATTTCCAAAACTCCCATAAAAATATGTTATGTGGAGTCCATATAGATCATAAAACACTATATATGATCATGTGTAGGAATTATATCATTCTAAACATTCTATAGGAGCCTACGTATTTATGGATTTATGAAAAGGGATCTAATTTAGGGAAATAATGGAAGGGTTATAAAAATAGTATAAAATTTAATTCATATAAGTCATTGCTATTAAAATTAGTATATTTTTTTATTACATATTAGATTTTAATTTCCATAATGGTAGACCACTATAGATTAATGGATATATGTAGAGAGAAATTCACATAATGGTTGTGGATTCTTGGAAGAAAATAAACAATAAATAGGGGCTTCATATTGTGACGGAAACCCATACTATCCTCAAGGGTATTATCAATCCAAGGCATGGTTTAACAATTGAGGTTGGACTACATGCATAAAATCCATTTATAGTTTTCCAAGGGATAATTGAAAGAGTACTTAATGGTAGACCCAACCAACGAGGCAATGTAATAAGAAAACCCATTCATAGAATTTGTGCGGAACCTATTGGAAGGAAACATTAGGAATAATTTATTATATTTCATGAGGATCTATGAATATTTGGTGAGATGGGAATAATTAAAATTCCGAACATTTATGATTATTGGGTCCCCATATTTTTGGGATTTATGAAATCATTTCATTCCATAGTAACAATTTTTATTTCATATATGGATATAGTCTAGATAAAATTACCAATCATGCTTTAAATATTATTGATTATACTTATAGTGAATCCTTATAAGGATAATGTATTGAAAATAATAGAGTTTAATATCTATTTGGCCATAACCACTCTCCCATATTTTAAAAAATACATTCCCTTCCACATGGAGTGTTGGATCACAATTATGGAGGACATGTATTCATGATAAATTCTTCAGATTCACACCAGAATAATTCTACACAATGTTAGGTTAATGGAAGACCCTTTCTTTACACCAAGGTTTCTATAAATAATATTTTTTGATATCAATGAGACACCATTTACAAATAAAATTATGGATTTATTAAAAATTATGGATTTTCCATCCACCTCCTCATAATTTCCAAAAATCAATATGATAAAATATAATGGGTTTTATAGGCCTTCCCATTGAAATTGTCTCATTAAAATAAAGAATGTTCTATGGTGAGAACATAACTCTTCCATACATTAACCATTTGTTGAGTTAATTATTGGTAATATCATTAATTAATCATCAAATATAGTCTTCAGTGATAGAAAAAATAATTCGTGATATAAAAATTACCCGTCCTCACACCCCTTGAATATTGAAAGATGACTCTATAGGATCCATTAATGAGAATATAAATTATTTCATAGAAGAAAAAATATTTTTATAAGTTTTATAAAAATAGTAATCAAGATATATTTATTAAGAAATCCTATTTAATCTCAATATGAGAGTTTTGAAAGCTATAGAGATGTAAATTTTTAGGGTGAAGATACGAACCTTTTTTTCTTCCTCATTAGGTTATCATTTTATAAGGGTCTAAAGAGAAAATTTTGGATGTACCTACCTATGAAAAAACTATTATCATTTTGAGTGATGATTTCTCTAATGAATCTTATCAACCTAGCTATAATGATCTTGAAAATGATTTTAGGAATGGTTTTTCCAATGTAATCCAACTTGAAGTCCCTAATTTGTATAGAATTATACGTATTGGATATACGAGAAATTAATATTCTGTTCAAACCATAATTCATAGGATGATGATAAAAGAATTAAATAATATCATTTTTCATCTCATTATGAATGATGTCCCAATATAACATGAATATGTTATTAGTGAACCTATTACAACTAGAAAAAAATCAATTCATCTCTAGAAGATATTTATTCTAACATCATCATCAAATACGGCCAAGGTAAGTCTTCAATTATTATGCTCATTAATGAAATGTGATATATTATCAATCATCATATAGGTTATAACAAAACTCTCATTAGAGTATTTCATTTGAATGTAATCAAACACTACACTAGATATTTCATTTTTTGAGGTGAAAATAAAGTCATTAATTCTATGGGTATTTATTCCTCTAAGGATTATTTTTTATTTATATTACAAGATCGTGAGTCTTTAATTCCATTCACATTCCTAAATCGAGCTTACATTTTTATTATTTATATCCATCCTATTTATAATTACTTGAAGATAATATTTCAAGTAAATGAAATGAAATTATTCCTTAAAGGGGGTATCATGGGTCTAGTTTTCAATCTGGATGCTTGGAAGATGGTTTTGGATAGATTTGCTATCGTCACTCATCCTAGAAGTTGAATTTTTTACACTACTCACTCAAGAGTAATTTGGTGGTTTCTAAAATAGACGAATGAAGATTAGGGTTGGGGGTTGTAAGAGTGTTCATTTTCTAGGACTCTGACATATTATACCTCTATCAAGGAGTGACTAACCAACCATTATTGAATTTGAATGAAATATGGGATATAATTTTGATTTCCCTGAAGATATAAATAACTAACTAATTATGGTTTGAACAATATTTGGTAATGTTAAAGAAAGATACCTTGGTGGAATCACCTCCTTAATTAACTTGGATAGGAAATGTATCCATATTGTTAGTTTCCCTTCAATTTAGGGTGTGTCTCCTCCTTATAAATTTGGATCTTCAAATCGGTTCATCAACAGGGTTACATTGACCAATACAAAATGAAAAATATTGTGAGGATTTCATCCTGAAGTTAGAACTTGTTTTATATTTAGGTATTAGGACTGTATTTGAACACTTTAGAATAAGAAAATTGTTAGTCATGTCTATCGACATCATTACCAACTCCCTCCATAGGACCTATTAGTAATGTATGATGTGGGTGAATAAATAAAGGAGATAGTAAATGTTGATACTTTTAATAATAATAACACCAAGATACAATGGGGCCCCTTACTGTATGAGAGGAGAAATATATTATCCTGATCGAGGGCTCATAGATGATCTATGTCATATTTTTCAGAGTTATGGAAGTAAAATACATAACCAAGGGATTATCAGTTAAATAAATTACACATTTAATGCCTTATATTTGTTTCAAAACGTTCAATCAGTGGATGGGTTGTAGGTTATAATAAATTGTCTAAGGGATGTAACCATTAGGTACTCCAAATCCCATAAATGATCCAGTATATAATCCTCATTAATTGTGAGATCTGCCACATGTACGAGCCCTCATTCTATTTCATATCTAGATATTACATCTTCATTTAACAATTTCATTTCTTCTTCCTTCACCTAGGTGTTTCATTTCTTAATTATTTAACATAAACATTGGATATAATGGTCCCAATTTGGTCGTGTATTATTGGATGAGTGTCCTCAAAATCATTATCCCCAAAAAAACACATCGAGGGGTGATTTTGTTAAAGGATTGTACTAAATAAATATGCTTATACTTAAGAACCCTCTTTTTAGAATAATTTGACTAAGAAACTTATTAAAAATATGTTTTCATCTAAACATGACTGATACTAACTTAAAAATGTATTTCTATCAAAGAATCAGGCCTATATAAGGGAGGGTGCTGTTATATTCACTCATATGGTTTCCCATCTAGGGTAACAACCTCTAACAGAGATATAAAATTCCAACATACTGAACATTAATCAAATTTTGTACTAAGTATGGTAGGATTAGAATTAGTTACTCTTTTTACAAACTATATTCCCTCCATAACATATTTTCAAGATGATGGGGGGTCAGGAAGTCACTCTTATGCATTCCTATCAGGGATCACCTCAAATTTCATTTGTGTAAAATATTTATCATTCAAACATTTATTTCCATAACCTGAGTCCATACTTCATTTGGATTCACCCACTTATTCTAGATTCTTATCCTTAGGTTTGTTGACTTATTTTTTATTTATTCTAGAATAATGTCTTATTCATGAGGGGATAATATATTTATTATAATTATGTTATTTTGAAATCTAATAAACTTCAATAATTATAATTAGAGTGAGCTTTTTATTTTCCATATCATCCAACATTGATTTCATATATTTGAGTTCCTATTAAGGGTGTTCAAAAGTGTCTTCCAAAGGGTTCTTATCCTCCATAAAATCCATAGATATTTCTCAATTTCTTCCATCAAAAATTCAAAATAACTAGTCTTAATATTTTTAGGGATGTTAAAATTATACGTTCTATCCTTCCCTTTTCTCTTCGATAGTATTCAATATCATTCCCCATTATTTTAAATAATTTTTATACTTTAAATCTGCTATACATAGTTGATATGTAACAAAAAAAGTATAAAATAAAATAAAAATTGAGCTTCCGATCTTAATGTATCTTTGTATTAATGTTATAACATCAGGATGTAAGTACCGCTACATAAACCAAAATGGTTGGCATAAAAACCTGCACTAGAATCTGGTAATAATTCCCAAATATTTAGTTGTCAGTTTTCTTATCCATGTTTATGGAATTTACAACTAAAGAGGATATATACCAGAGAAACTATGTGTTATAATTAATCCATTTTATCTTGATAATAAAAACACAAAACTATGTTTGGGTGTTTCTGACATAACCTAGATAATGATTTTGAGCCAATTCCTAACTTTTCATAAATCTAATCATAAAAAATATTGATCCAATGATCCACACCCTCCATTTTCATTTATCTATGTGGAAGAAAACCTCATAGTATCCATTCCCCAAATCCATAATCCTCCCAAAATCAAAGCCCCAAATTTCTAAACTAATTTTTATTATATCATTAAATTTCTAGATATTCAACTTTTTTGAATCAGGACTCTTTCAATAATGGTGTATTTTCATAGATTCACTCACTCTTCCATAGAAACTTGACTGGATAAGACACGCACCATTCACCCCTTCTCGGTGACCCTTCCTGAGTATGGGATACCAAAATGCATGAAGGTGATATGAGAGGATGGATTGAATGCATTCTTGAAAGTATTTTTTGAACCATTTTATTTTAGGGGGTATGTTCTACAGTTTTTTTTTCTAGTTATTGCATATAAGTTAAATAAAAAAGTTTACAAACAAGATTATGGTCTGTGAGTATCAGATCTATGCTGACTATATTTTAATTGATACAAGTCCTCAAAAAAGATTCAAGTTCACTTAGTTATGGTATTTACCATTTCAACATTTAATCACCATTAATATATAAACATTGTTATGACTCTCAGTAGATGTGAAAAAGTTTTGAAAAAAAATATAATTAGAATAGTCCCATTATTTATTCAACCTCTTGTTCCATTACATGTACCCATTTCTATAAGATAATTAGCCAATATATATCTTTTTAACTTCTTTCTCTTCAAACATTCCATACTTTCAATACTTGATCTTTAAAAAGTATGAAATGCCAAATAATTTTAAGAACATGAAAATTATCTTTTTTTTACATTACCTAAGAAATAGAATATATATCGAGGATCTAATTAAATTTATTCTTTATGCGTACAATAGTGGACATAGTTTGACTATAAAAATATATTGGCATTTTGTTTTCAATGGGAATTGTCGTTCTTGTCTCACCAATAAGTTTATTATATATAAAAAGAACAATTACATTGAGGGGCATATGGTGTACTAAATTGTTTCACGAATCAATGTCTAAAAATATTAATTTCAAATTAATCACATGTATATTATTCTCCATGATCAAATATAAATTTATTTATGTGGAGAACTAATTATTTTTCTATCAGTGTCTTAATAATTTTTGATATATCAATATATTATAACTTGTTCTTCATCAACATCAAATTATATATTTTATAGTAATAGTCAATAAATATTATTAAATAAAGATCAAATATTTCTGACATTTTCCTCGTTGAAACATATAAATCTATGAGAATGAGTTCCCATGATTAAATTAGAAGAATTTACAAAAATATTTTGAAAATTTTAAGTCAACATCCATGTATAGAATGTTCCTGAAATAAATATTACATTATATTTTATGATTACTAATATATCTCAAAACAACATGTGTCTATGTTTTTATTTTTTATTTTTGGATAATATGACCAAGCCTACTAATCAAAATAAATCTCTCATATTTTTCATCTAAATAACAGGAATTTTTTTATCACCATTTAAAAATATAATGACTTTGTTTCTTTTTTACTTATCTAAGGATCCTTACATTTATTATGTTTTTAATGATACATGATTTATTTTTAAATAAAACCCCATATCTATTATCAAAGATATTACCAAAACATAAAATATTATTCTCTATCCCTTACAAACACAAAATATCATATTATTTTAGATTTCATGAATCAATTTTAGTGAAGAAAACTACCTTGTGATTGAAAGAAAAATAATTTATAAGTAATAATACTCCTAATTCATGTTTATATATATATTCTAGAATCTTTATATCACATGTCACATGGGAAGAGAACCAAATTTCTATAATTAATGAATTTCCACTTCTACTATACTTTAATGTATCATAAACTAGAAATGTTATTTATTCATTAGGATTATTAATTATATTATGTTTCATGATATGTTTAATTTATCTAGTAAATATTCTAATACACTATAATTAACTATGAACTGACTTCTTAAACATACCACAATATTTGTTATGGAATTGAAATCTATTTTGAGTTAAAAAATTGGAAGTATTTACCTTTATATGCTTCCTTCTCCCATAATATGATTCATATGTTATAAATAACCCCAAAACATCCATGTTATTTCAAGTTAGTGACATATTATAAAATCATGGGTAGGATTTATTCCTAGTAAATCCTCAACACTAGTACTCGCCCTAAAATATGAATCATCAAGAATACTAAAAATCATGTTTTAAAAAACACTATCAAAAATTATATTCTTTTATACTAAATAAGATTAATTTTTTATAAATGGGGATAAATGATATTCTTGAGTTCATCCTTTTCATTTATTTCAGGGGAGAATGTTTTTACCCATTTTTCATGGTGTAAACATTACATGATTTATAGTTTTATCCAACACTATTGGTAAAATCATAATTACAAGTAGATTTAGTGGGTATAGATTTTACAAGATAATTTATAAAAGTCTCTTATTACACTTTATATTATTAGACTATAAATTCAACAAAGTATTTGAAGTTCTATTTGGTATAATTTATCTAATTTTTATCCACAATGGATATAGATCGAATCTTATATAATTCCTCTTCTTTCAGAGAAAATCCATCTCCAATATCCTTTACCCTTTTTTCTCATTAAACTATAATAAATTTGAAACTATTAATACCATGAATGTTGGAAAACTATTTATTAAAATTTAATTTATCCTCTTCAATAATATTCTACCTTTCTATCAAAAGCAATTTATTTTCATTATTGTGATTTTTATTCTTCTCAAGGAATGATATTAATTCCTAATTCAAAATGTGGTCCATATCAGTTTTTATGAATCATATAATTTAATACATGTAGTTTAAATAACTTTTTCAATATAATCCATTAATTTAAAAAATTTATCATCATTTAGATTCATTAATAGATGAATGATATAATTATTCTCATTTTGTATAATTTTTTTTTCTTATTCTCGAAAATAACTTATTTCTTAATCCATATTTGAATGATTATATTTAGAGTTCCCCCTATTGTTTCTTTGTTTTTTATCATTTTTTGGTTTATAATATACAATTTTATTCTTTGGATAGTTTATAAAAAAATTTCTAGATCCATTTAATTTTTAGCATATAGAAGTATATTTTCCATTATATTATCTATTTACATTATTAAACATTATTCAAATAAGATCAATTATTATATTATAGAATCTTTCAGCTAATTCAATTTGATATTCACTTGAATCTACATAATCAATATTTTCTTTGATTTTCAACTGTATCATGGCCTTAAAAATCCATTTCATCATTAACATTATTCCTGAATGTTAGGTTTATTATCATATAATAGGTTATTATAATAGTTTGAAATTAATCAAGTGATAGGTCTTCTCTATATTCAATATTTTAGACGATAGGTTCATATCTATTATGATTGTTTTCCATAAGTATTTATTAACAATATATCATTATTAATTATTTTCATCAAACCCTTATATATATTTTATAATCTCATTGAACCTTTTAAAATATCCATCAATTTTCTCTTCATGTTTCACCTTGTTGTATTCAAATAGAATCCTCCAAATCTATTATTTTATTAACATTATTTTCATATTTTCTTTTTAAGGATGACTTCCATATAATCTCATATTTTTAGATATTTAATATACAATTGCTTTTATAAATGCTATTTTGAAAAAGAAATTAGAATTGTGAATCCCTAGGCATGAACTACCAGATCTGGTTCTATATTCACATACTTTACATACTATATTTAATAACAACAAAATATTAAAGGAAACAAATTTGATAATTAAATTAATTTAATAAAATATGGAATTCTATACATTATCTTGAACTTTTATGGTTAGATAATTAGAGAATTATAAATAATAATAAACTAATAGATCTCATGAATTTCTCAACTAATAAATTTTTTTGCACAATATAAGAACTAAATAATCTTTAGTATGTTTTAAACAAATCTTAAAAATTATCCACACAATCTATCTAGTAAGACCTATCTTGTACAATAATTTTCTTTATATCCATGGGAAATTGAAAGAAAGGAAGTGGAGAGGTCAAACTCTCTGTAACAGAAAACACCCAACAAACAAAATATTACCACAAACATTGAAAAAATATTATGAAATAAATATATTATCAAAATAACCGAATTGATATAATGAGATATAAAGGATAATAAATCCTACAAAAATAATATAACTAGATTGATCGCATGGATATTAATAACTAATTCATTAGCAATGAATTGAATATGTCCAAATAACTTATTCCATACTAAAAACCTAGACATCATGACCATGGACATCATGTTACTACCATCAATGAAATAACATGTTTTCAGTAGGCATACAACGAAACTCAAAAACATGTTTGTTTCATAATATCTATAGATAAATACAAGGGATATATATTATTAGACCCCACCCATCACTTATTTAAAACCAATTATTTAATCATGTATTTAAAGGAATAAAAAATACATAATAGACTTTTCCAATAATAATTTATATTTCAATAACAACATATGGACCACTAATAAGATTCCTTATATAAATAATATGAATAAAATTATAACATCTCAACTAGAAAAATATATTGGATAACAAAACAATACATAGTAAAGTTTCCAAAAATCACTCATATTGGAATGGAAACATCTAGAACAACGATACTTTTACCCATGTCAATAAATGGGATAAAAGAATCATTATATATTATATAAAAGAAGGTAAATGATTAAAGAGTCAAAAAGGAAGAGATGTATCATTATCTTGACAAAAATTGACAATTCATAATATATCCCGATAAATAATTTAGATGGGTGAAAATGAATAAATCCCTAGTGTGACAAATGAAACCTAGAAGGATGTCAATGTAGATGAAAAACATCAATCTAAAATAATGATTTGGATGAAATTATATAAGAAAATACAATGAATTGAATTGACTGATTCCATCAGTTCAAACACCAAAATTGTAAAATATATATATATATATATGATTATAAGGGAATAAATCATGTAACATAAATCTCATGAGTGTAAATAATTATTTAATATGCAATGTAAAATAGAGGTGAAAAGATAATTGTTCAATTAGAATTTTTTTCATTGATGTAAAATAAAATCGTCAATGTCTCTTTAAAATGATACCTTTTAAATGGTGATGTTAAATACACGATAATTTTAAATTATTAGTAAAAATTTCTTGAAAATGACATGAATTTTTCTATAGTATTTTTAGAGGATAAACAGTGATTTTGAACGGAATTAAATATATTGAAGTTTCATTTATTAAAAACCCAGATTGTAAAAAGTGTCATAAAACCTTTTCATATTAAAAAAACATCCCAAAAAATCAATAAAAATAATGTATTATATAATGTTAGAATATAAGAACCCATTCATAGAAAAGGAATATTTATAAAGAATCATTACGACTAAAATAAAAAATATTTAAGCCATAAAAATATCTGCAGGTTACATACATCATCAAGTAGGAAGTATTTGAAAAGGTTCTAATGTGATAAAAATTAATAAAATTAGAAATTACCACATGATTAAAGAATTATAAAAGTGTACCAAAATAATATCATAAAATCTTAGGAGAATAATAATAACTCATTTTAAAAATTGTGTTACAAAAAAATATTACGTTTGGGAAACAATTAAGTCAAATTTTGTTTGAATAGAAGAACTTGATTTTAATTAGGATATCAATATAGTTGTAGAAAAATAAAGTATATAACATTAATTGGATTGTAAAAGAACGGAAAACCATAAAAATAAACATGATCAACAATATGTAACTTCTGTTAAATTATTATAATTGAGTCCATGAAAATACTTACAAAATTAGTGAATTTACGATTAAACCACATAAAAGTAAGGACTAGTAATGAAACAGATAATAATATTTCTAAAATATAATTAAAGATATTATATAAAAAACAGTTAGTACAAATAAAACAAAAATGAAAACAAGGTTTTGTGATAGGAATTTGATATAAAAACCTTATGTATTTTGAAACTTTGGAATTTAAAAACATTAAAAGAAAGAGCTTGTAATTGAACATAAAATTCCATTATTATAAAATCATTACATTATATCTAAAATATCAATTATTCAAAACAAAATAATTTATAATATTTTAATAAACAAAATTATATCTTGAGGAGCATAATTCGATAAAAAAACCCCTACCATATTTCAGATTCATTTTTCACATACACTTATCATCAATAAAAATCAAAATATGTATATTAGATATCATATTATGAACCTTATTAATTGATATTTAATTTAATATGAAAAAATTATCTTCATATTGTTTTTTTTATTATAATGTGTTTTCATATGTTTGTGTGAAAATTGAATCAACATCAGCTTATTTGAGTTCTTTTAGTGATCATCAGTGATATTTTAATGATATTTTTAACACTTAATATAACCCATACAGAACCATTAAATTCCAAATTTACCACTACATTTTAAAAATATTAGATTTTATATTTTCATAGTCATCTATGATTGTATTTTATAGGATTATTGAAATATGTTGTATAACTGACCCAAACATAAACACATAATATCTCAATGGGTGAGTACGATTAAATAGGTTTATAACATCATTATAATATAATAATATTGATATTATATATATTTTTTATTTATTTTTAAGGATATTATTTTAAAAGGTTTGGATCAATAAATAAAATTAATACGGAAAATGAGAAAACCTTACACTGTGGATGTAATAGTTCGTAAACACACTATTTATCGTTATTTTATTCTATGTAGTTTAGAATGAATAAATAATGATTTTTTTCAATTAATAAAATAAAACATAAGAATATTAATGAAAATAAGGTAATCATATTTTGATTTTATTGGTATTTTTAGAATAGATAGTTTAAGAAGATATGGTAAGGAGTAGTTAATAATCACTTTGGTACGTTTCAATTTCTGTTGAATGTCACATTATAAAGTAATGTATTAGGCTAAATAATTGAAACATGAGGCTTATGAAATGAAGATATGATGATAGGAATATTAAAATTTTAGAGTTTCAATATTGAATTATAGAGAATGGTTGTTGCATAAGTAGGTTTTATTTCCCCTTTTATAGGTGAAGAAAATGCTACTTTTGATAGGAGCCTTTAATTTTCAATGATATCATTAAACTACTCAATGGAAAAATATTAAAAAAGTTATAAATAATGATTTTCGGTGATATCGGGCTGATAAATATTTATAAATTTATTTCAACGCATGTTTTAAAATTGTTGGATGACATTTGTTCTGAGTTTATTACTTTTCCATTTTTTACAATGATAATTATTTTTTAACTTAGAAATTTATGTTTTATTGAAAATATAAAAAAACCAATTTAAAATAAGAAATTTCTGTTGAATCTAAATTAACTCATAATTTAATATAATTTAATTTCTAAATAATAAAAAAATTATTTTTTAAATTAAAACATTATATATATATATAGTTTTTATAGGAAAATGGTGTTTTAACCATTATGAGTTCTTAAAATTATTTATTATACATTGAAAATTATATGTGGGTTAATATAATTATATATATGTTTAAAATAAAATTATATTCTCAATTTAAAATTGTGTCATTTAATTGTATAGATTAAAATTAAAAAATATTAATAATTAAATTCTTTAAAATAATTTTTTTTAAAATATCATGGTTGTGAACTTTTTTCATAGTTATAAAACTTTTTTTCACAAAATTGGAATTGGAATTTTTAATTAATATAACCATTTTGATAAAAAAAAACTATAAAATTAATTTATATATACGTATATAATTAATATATGTGATGAAATGTAATCATGAATATAAATTAATAAGAACTGTTTTTAGAGTAAAATATAACTTATTTTTAAAAAATGATATACATGGGTTTCATAAAAACAATATATTCAATTTAAATGATTTATTTTATTTATAATTATATATAATTTTTTAGAAAAAATTCAAAATCATTTAATCGATTCATGTACTATGATAATGATATAAAAGTGAAATTTTTAGTTAAATATATATTTTTTACAAGTCAACTATTAACCATTTATTTTAGAAAAAATATTAAAAATAACATGAAGCCATTATTTTAATTTTAAAAGGAAATATTATTTTGGTTTTTTCAAATTCAACAGCTGAAATTTATAAATTCATTTATCAATATTATCCATAAATATATTGAGAAACTATTTTAATTGGAAATTTATATTTGAAAATATTAATTACAATGATCATATTTAATATCATTAAACAACTAAAATAGTGTTAAAAATTATTGATATCCAAATGTATTAATCTTTAATAATCATCCATTTCATTAAATATTAATCCAAACAGTATAAATATTATATTACTATAAAAATACTTTTCCAATCAATAAATAAAATTATTTTTCATTTTAGGTTAATTTAATGAATTTAATATATATATAAATTAATGTGTATCTTCAGTACACATAAATTTCATTAAGTAGTTACATAATTTCATTCATATTAATATATTTTGTTTTAATTGTCATACATGAACATTCCTATTTTATCTATGTATGTTTTTTCATTAAAACCTACTATTTCATGTAGAGATTACCATCAAACACATTTAACACATTTAAAGTTCGTAATATATTAAAATATCAATGTGTTATATCCACCCCCTAAATAAATCACATCATCATAATTTAAATTATTTCTCATTAAATAAATTAGCTAGGGAACTGTTGTCTTATTATTCATTTGAGATACAACATATAATATGGCAGTTACCATACTCTAATTAATAATATTATGTTACTTATCAATCCTCAAATAAAAATAATATTTCATACAATAATATACTCAAGTATATATATACATACACCCTAATCATACATTCTCAAAAATATACCCTTCCCCAAACCATCTGACTATATAAGAAATTAAACCACAATGAAACCATATATTCATTGAGATTGTAGATCTATATTTAACCATATTAAAAACTATTTCACTAGGTCACACACTAGTCAATATATATCATAACACAATAATGAGATAATAGTTTCCAAATATTTTATGTATTACTTTTTCATTAAATTAGTAATCAATTCCAAATATATCAATACTATATAACTAACTTTTCAATAAAAATAATCAACTACATATTTCATCAATATAATTCCGATTTTTAAACTATGATTTATCCATTCAGCAATAATATATTGTTCAATAGTTATTCCAAAAAACAAAACAATGTAAAAATTTCAATTTTCAATCTTATTGATACCATGTTATATATGTTTCTAAATATTTAATGTAAACTACGGAAGGATAATCCTTAAATGTTTCATATAATCCTCATAACTTTTAGAATATACTGAAATATCAATGATAAATATCCATCACTAATGGAAATGGATAAGAGTATCATGATCTAATTTTTATTCAGTAATTTTCTTCACTACCTTAGGTATGACAAGGAAAATCTTACTTTTCCATCATAACATGTATAAAATAAAATTGTCAACTATTTATGTATGATCCCATATTTATTTTGAAGACATTGTGATTCATGGATATGTACCTTTCTCAATATCATTTTTGATCCTTTTGGAATGAAATAATAAAAAAATGGATATGATAATATCCAGAATATGATAATGAAATCATTAATACATATATATATATTCACTTATGATTCTATTGTTTTTTAGCATATGACACTTTTGGATCAAACTATGACTCTCTTTGTTATATCCTTGGTTATCATTTTTAATTTTCTATGAGATTCAATAATATAATTATTTAACAACATTACTGAATCCTTCATAATTATTTATAATGATATTTTGATTAATAACATCATGCATTAGGGTAGTGTATAACTATGAGTGTAGTTCGGCCTCTTTGTCGTACACTAGGTGATTATTCAATTAATAACCAATTAACTATACTCAATGTTTTTAACTATATGTATATTTTCTCGTGATCCTGTATAGTGGCCAAAGACATAATCCCAACTTATTTAATAAATATTCATATAATTTTTCAACAAATATAAGCGTGGGATCTTGAGGTATATTTTCTTGGTAGAGTTATTAACATAGATACATAATCATAAAAATAATAAAAATTCCATTATTTTAAACTCCGCATGGAGATACAAACTCTCATAGATATTCCTAAAATTAAAATGGATATGATTGATAAAATACCTAAGAAAAAGAATGATTTAGAAAGAACATTATGGGAAAAGGCATTTCAATATATCATAACCTAAGAGTTAATAAAAACAACCTGATATCATAAAGAAAATGATCAGAAGCCTGAAAAATACGAAATAGAAAATGAAATAATATGATCATGAAATCCTTAAAAATACGGTAACAATATAAAACATGAAAAGTCGTGATTCAATTACAATACTATAATAATATATTTTACATTATCCTATAGTGGATCAGGGTTAGTTCCCATTCACATAAACATATTGTAAAAGTCACATTGTGGTTTAGGTTTGACCCCAAATCCAATAACTAATAGATCTATAGATATAAATCCTTACACAATTAATTAGAGGGATATATAATTATAAATTTTGATTAATAGGCGATGCCTTGGTAATTGACCAAGACACAATATATAATAATAAAAGAAGTGGGGATTAAAAAATTCCAAAGGATAGAATATTTTTACAATCTTTTTCATAAAATGGAAGAAGATCATCAGGATGGTCAACCATCCAGGTAGTGTCATGGTTAACACACCTATTAGAAAGACCGCCTTCCACCCTATTTGCTTCTCGGAAGGTGTGAATGAAAATATAACTAATCACCAGGAGTGATTGAGGAAAATTCATCCAGTAGGTTTCAAGTGGCTATGAAAGAGGCACTACTCAATTCCAAATGGCTTGGATGATCGTGTTTGAATAACTTTCTTTCCAAAGATATCTCCATCACTGTTTCTTGGCAAAGGAAATAACATTGATCACACTCAACATTTCAGCCTCCAGGGATGAGGCAATTCTGCTGCTTCCATACAAATAGACAAGGTATTTCCCATGGTTTTCTATTAAGATAGAACCATAACCCAAGGGACATGGATTTCCCTTGAAGGCACCATCCACATTCCACTTTATCCATCCTCGAATGTATACTTTCGAGAACACTTTAAAAGTATGCCTATGTTGATGATAGATACCTTCAAACTGAATATGATAAAGAATATCATATTCTCTGATAGTGTTTTGACAAAAAGCCTTCTGAATTAAAGTAGCTTCATGAATAGAAATGAGGATCCACATCTGACCTACATTTAAACTGAATGAGGAATTGCTATGAATAAGAGAATTTCTACTATACCAGGTTAGTGCGAGGATCTCCACAACAGTAGCTATGAAATGATTAGAAATTTTCAATGAGGCTTCAATATCCCCACAACACTTTATGTGTCCACCAATAACATAAATGATAATCACTCATAAGTGTTCCGAATGAATAAAAAAACCATTCATAAATCATTGGATGATAAAACCCATAAAAAATGTGTACGATAATTTCTATTTAATTGATAACCGAGGGATACAACATAATAATTTCTTATTTAATATGTAATTAAATATTTTTTTAATTTAAAAATTAAAATAGTAACATAGGTATTGAACATGAATTACAATTGTAGAAAATTTGTGAGAGGTATTCTGGAGAAGATATAATAAAAATGAACAATTTAGAAGATGATTTATAAAAAAATTAATATGTTATTAGAGGATGAATGAGAATATTGTTTTACATGAAACTAGAATTTATCTTTTTGTGTTCTATATAATTTAAATATTTGTTTTAGTAGCTATTCATTTTTTAAAAACATTTTATTGTGGTGATTCCAATCATGAGTCAATAAATGGGAAAGTTTTCTAAAATAAGGTTTACTTAAGAAGTAGAAATTTTGTAGGGAACTAAAAGCATGTATAAAGTATATAAGAAGATAATATTTATATTTTAATTATATTTTAAGTTCATATATAAATTTAGATTGTAATTTAAATATAATAAAGTTAAATAAAATGGGAGAAAAATATATATAACATGTAACAATCTAGAAATGACGGTGTTACAAAAGATCCCTATTTATATTTTAAAATACATTTTTAAATAGAAGGTCATAAAATAAGATAAAATAGTTCTTTTCTAAATATTATAATTTATATTATATGTTCACTTGATAAATAACATATTGAGGCTTCTAGTTAAAAAGGGGATCATTTTTAGGAAGGGAAATTATGGTTAAATGGTGCAAACCTTCATTTAAATAGATGAGAATTATTCATTACATTTTTTTATTTTTAAAATTATTTATAAATCATTAATAAATATTATTTGAATCAAAATTGGCCTCCCAAATTATAAAATGGTTATAATATATGAAATCAAATATGAAACTCAAGGAGAAACATTATTACTCAATAATGAAAAATGAGTTCGGAGAACATCTAATATTTTAGGGAAGACAATAATAATAGCCCACAATGCTGAAGATCATGAATTCAGGTGATGTTTCTAAGCCCAATAATAATTTATGATATTATATTTAATTAAAAATTTGTCACACCATAAAAATGGTTATTGGTGTATATTATCAAAGAATACCTTAATGAAGGGTGATTGAGATAGACACCTTATGTCTTATAAAACATTTTATTAAGACCCATTAAAAGATATAAAGAATGAAATTGAAATTGAGGACAATAAATAAAGATAATTACACATATAATGTATCAAAATGGTGGTATTCACACCATTTAATTTAAATTAGGTGCATAAAATAATCTCTGTCTGAAAAAACAAAATATCAACATGAAACCTTTTCCTTATATATGAAAATGATATAAAAATTCACATAACATCCTAAATAATTAAATTATGATCAATATATATATATAAGATAATTATTAATCCATACATTATTTTATAATGTCCATTGATTTTATTTTTGTTTCTATTTTTATTATATTTATCCCTTATGTTGGTTAGTATGGGTTGTTTGGAACATTTCTTCATAACAAATTCATTTCATTGACCTTAGTAAAAGGTGTTGTATAATAACTACATGATCTATATAAATGTGTAGTTTATATAATTTATTATTCCATTATAAAAATATTTATATATTTTTAATGGTTAAATAATAAAACGAAACTAGTAAAACATGTTTGAAAAGTCTAGTAAATGTGCTTAAAGTTATGTTGACTATTTATTTTTAGTCACATATATATAACACAAAAAATTATTATTCCAGGATATTAATGGATTACAAATTTTCAAATTAGTTATTTAAAAAAATTCCTACCATTTATTGTGGTGATGGAAAATTTAACATGTTTTTCATGAAGTCGGTGGTCCCGTCTAATGTTTTCTTAATGATTTTAAAGGAATGTATAAAATTGATATAAAATTATTATATTAAAACTTAATAACATTAAAAAAATTCTTTATCATGCATTGAGCTATAGAAGGTATTTTAGGGCTGTAGAATATGAAAAAATCTAGAGAAGTTGAGTTGTGTGTATTACCTATCACCTAGAAGTTATCCATTATGTATCTACTTAGGCATAATTATTATGGTATTTTTCTGAGACCAAGGCCTTAATGGAATATAAATGTTGTTGGGGAGATAATATGGTAGTGTTTTTGTTGAGAAAATGTTTTCTAATGGGTGTAGAAAAGGAGAGGAGGTGACCTCTATTTATAAGTGAATAAAAGGGAACTTTTCTAAAAACTGATTAATTCAGTTTTTAGTACATTTTTCCATATGGATAAACAAATAAAAATAATTGTTTTAATTCTATGAAAATGTATTTTTAATTAATAAAACATTAAATTTTCTCCCCCATAAATAAATTTTTTACTCATAATTTTGAAACTCGTATAATGGTAGTATGTTTATTTGGGAGATCCTAATTAATCATAAACTAGAAGTTCATCATGGACTGATTTAGGATATGAATGAGATTTAATTAGAAGGTATTTTATAAAATACTATTTAAAAAAAGTTATAGTACATTCCTAATAGAATCATAATAAATTAATTAGATATAAATCTATAAGTTTTATCTATCTTCAAACCATGACAAATTTTTATATACCATAGATATAATATTTATTGCACCAATTTTTTTTTATTATAGTCGAATAACTAATAAGTGAAATTTTACATGACATATGAGAAGAAATATTCTAGAATAAAAGATCACTATCAACTACAACAATAGTTATTTCATATTATATTCCTTATTCTCATGGTCTAGGATGTGGTTAGTGTTGTTTTTCATCTTAACCACCATGATTGGTGCATTGGGTTGCATAATGACCAAATTCCACACATCGAAATCATCAAATCATTAGTCTCTACTTATGAAGAAAATTATCTTCTTTTATTGACTACTTATTTTTCACTTAATAACTTATTGATTAATTTATTCTTTTATTATTTGTAAAACAACTTCCAATCCCCATGATGTAATTCCCATGGTGCTTTATTCCACATTATTGACATGCAGGATATCAAATAATATTTCCCTCTTCATCATCACTAAATGTGTTCCCTTAAGATTTCATTCTTCTCTTCTTTGGTGCATTCTATATTTCAACAATTATCAAATGTTTAATCATATTTTAATATATTTACATTTAAATTACCAAAATGTATCTCAATATATCTTCTACTCTAAATTGGTTGAGCATTGAGTTAATATTTTCATTATGAATGAAATAAATGGTTAACTCTATTGCATTTGGTTCTAGACATCACTAAATTCAAATAGTTGTCATTGTTAGCAGTGAATAATTATCACCATAATATAAGCATCCTAGATAACCAAGAGGAAGTATAAATTAATTATTTATAACCTTATAATCACATAATGTCACCCTATAATTATTTTAGTTCATATTATATCACTCATTGTTTAACCTATGACAATCAGATTTTAACCTAAATAAATAATAGATCATACTATATTATCCATTGTTTAACCTATATCATTCATGAATAATCCCAAAATAACGTAATTTTGGTTATCTTATACTTATAAACCTATTCTCCTAAGAAATCATTGAAAAGAAAATCCTTTATAGAGTTTTATAAAGAGTACATGACCATCCTATGAATACCCCATGGAATTTTCTAGCTAGGTGTATATGTAGTCGTCATTAATTTGAATGTGGACATAGTTTATTTAATACCAAACATGCCATCTCTGGGGTTGTTACCCCGATGTAAAACTAGGGTAAATCTCATATCGACTTGCTAGAATCTAGATTGGGATGCAAGTGTAAGTAAAACCACCTAGTCATTAATTTATAAATTACTTAGGATGTTTTATTATAGTTATAAATATCCCATAACCACACCCCAATAGATTTCAAGAAGGCTCTAACATCCTAATATCTAGAAATAATATGAACTATCTCTGATTCAAAATATAGTTACCCAATCCATGAAGAATCATTACATAATAATTTTTCTTTTATTTTACAAATAAATAAAAGATAGTGAAATATAGGTCCAGTGCCTTTATAAGATTAAATAAATAAGTACATCATATTAACTATAGAAGAAAAATCATTGTTGAACCATCACATAGTACTCCAAATAACTGTATATATTTTTAAAACTATATATAATACCATGGGAAAAATATATAAGGAAAATGGTGAGTTGGAACTCCAATAGGGAAAAATATTAAAATAATTCATAACATTAATTTAGTGAGAAATAACATGATCTGTTTAAGAAAATTATCATATGCATGGAAACTTGGAAAAAGTAAGATCATGGGATCATGGAATATATGGAAACAACATAAGTCATGACATCATAAATACAAGTCAATCGTCACTCCCAATACCATAATCAAAATTTGGGAAACTCCAATAGTGGATTAGGTTTACTCCTCGTTCCCATAAACATAGTGGATAAAGTGTCAGGAAGAATTAGTTTTGATCCCCAATCCAATACATAACATCTAATGAGATATAAATATTTACCCAATACATTGGATAAATATATTAATCTTGGAAAACCATTCACATTAATTAAAATCATATATATGTGGGGCATATAATGAAATGAAATTAGCCATAAATTCTACGTGTGTCCAAACCCATGAGAAATGTGTGTTTTCAAAATACGATTTACTACATAACTAAAAATAAAATTATTAGGATTCCCATGATAATCAGGAATTAAATCATTTAAAACATTCGTAATTAAAAAAATTAAATAGGTCTTTATTATGGTATTCAAATGTAGAGAATTCATGATAGGTATTTAGAAGATGAATTAATAAATATGAATCACCTTGGTGGTGCTTTATTATACATATAAGGAATATTTTAGATATGTAAATAGTATATTGTTATGCATGAAACCAAAAAGGATCACATAGGGTACTATAATAAATGATCATTTTTAGAATCTATTCTTGGTTTAATTTTTATATGGGTTTGATTCTTGAAGCGAATAAATTCATATTAATCATCCCAAAAATCAGGTATCCATAGAAGTGGGAACATAAAAGGGAACTAAAAACATGTATAAACCAAAGAAAATTATATTTCACAGTGTATATATTAAAGTTAAATATAAAAATATTGAATTTTCATGAGAGGAATATTTTAAAAAATTGGAGAAAAATATAGAGAACATGTAACCATTATGTAATGAGGGTAGAATGGAAGATCACTTATATGTGATAAAATATATTTATTGAAATTAAAAAACAAAAAATAAGATAATAACCTGTTATTTTGAAGATAATAGATGATAAATATAATTTTCACATGAGATAAACAATATTGAGGTTATTAATAAAAATGAGATCATTGGAATGAGAGGAAATCAAGGAAAAAGAGTGGGAACTAACTTCTAAATATTTGTGAATTATTCTTAAAATATTTTCAATATTAAATGTAACTAAAACTTTCTAGTAAATTTTATTTGAATAAAAATTTGTATCCCATGATAGAAATAGGGTATACCATATGAAATTGAAGGCATAACTCTAAGGGAAACATTATAAAACATAAAATCATATTCTGTTTTTTCATACCCTTAATATTTTTGGGAAAATTACATTCATAAATTTATGAAACTGGTTCATCGTTTGAGGTACGAATATTTTATTTTCAGTTTTTTCTTCTGAAAAAAGTGTTAATGTTTTGAAATACTGGTCAAAGGCATATTACACACTGTAACTAGGGGTTATATTTTGTGTAATCCCAGTACATTTCATATATAAAAAGTTAGTAGGACTCTTATTGATGTGTAAATGAAGTCCGTGAATGGAAGAAAAATGGAAAATACACGGTGTGTATATTCAAATTACAAACCATATATTTTTAAAATATATTAAAATGTTCAACAGTCTCTTTTATTCTTTTATACCTATATGGCTCATTTGGTTATCTCAAATAGTAGCATCATAGATCGTTTTGGACCCTAAATCATTTTAGGAACTATGATCCGATCGTCATCAGATGTGTCGGAACACAATCAGGAAGATCTTAATTTCACTTGAGTCTTTCATCATGATGTCATCACACAACCATGTTATAAAAGATTGAGAGTTCATACCCATTTTTATACAACATCCAATCTAGGTCAAATTAGTGGCTGATGATGGATGAGGAGAGTCGTACTACTATGAGATAAGAGGTTGTTGACGCTCCTTTCTTCACAGAATCTAAGGATCGGAAAAGGGGAATATCTGAGTCCAATGTGATTCATCCTTTGAAGAAACATCAAAAATCGACAAAGGGATGAACCAGGAGAACATTGCCCATAGGTCGCGCAAGTTCCCTCATGGTCGCGCAAGTACACTTGCGCACCGCCTAGTGGTCGTGCAAGTACTTGCGCGACGCCTTATGGTCGTGCAAGTACTTGCGCGACGCCTTATGGTCGTGCAAGTGACTTGCGCGACCTAAGTGATAACCGCCCGGTAACCGCCCGGTAACCGCCCTGGGTCTTCTTTTGCCTATAAATAGACCATGTGGGCCCCCCATTCGAGAGGATTTTTTTCCAGAAACTCGGATTGAAGCTCCCGACGCCCAAGTCTCTTCTCAAAGCTTCCAGAACACTTCTAAGGTAATTTCGTACCTAGAACGGAAGATCTCAAGAGAAGAAGGAAGGCCTAAGTGTTGAAACTTATCAAACACTTGCGCGCCGACTTAATTCCTTCAATATAACTTGCGTGTCCCTTCTCTGGAAGAACCTCAAGAGGATTGTAAATGGTTTTCTAAAGAGTCGCTCAAGCATTTCAATGCTGGTTGAAAATCGCGCAAGTACCACTCATGTCGCGCAAGTATACTTGCGCGACCAATACTTGCGCGCCGCCGCAGGACTTGCGCGCCTTTAAAGACTTGGCGCCCCTATCTTTTTGGGTGCCCATATTTCCCATTTTACCCCTCTTAAGCCATTTCACCTTTCCTATTCAAGATTCAGTCTTCAAGATACTCTTCAATGCCATTTATGGCATGATTTCTTGATTTGACATCCTTGTCTGAAAGGAATTCTGTGAAATATCTCTCAAAGTCTAGTGATTTAAATATCTTTATGTCACCAAAGATTGAGAGTTCATTCATTCAACCTCATCCTTTAAAATGAGAGAATCCTTAACCTGGGTCTCCTTTTCAGGAATAATCCACAGTTATAAAACCTTTGATCTGGGCATCATTCTCAGGAGTAAGCCCCAAATCTTAATCCTTAACCTGGGTTTCCTTTTCAGGAATAAGACTCAGTCATAACCTTGGTCTTCCTTTTCAGGAATAAGCCCCAAGTCCCCTTAAACTTCTCTTAACCAGTCATAAATTACCTTTGATTTGGGTTTCCTTTTCAGGAATAAAACCCAATCATAAGTCCCCTCCTAACTTGGGCATCCTCCTTAGGAGTAAGCCCCAAGATTAGAGTATTCAAATCTCCATGAAGCACATATAACTTTGGGGACCCTGTTCATGGATTTTCTCCCTAAAATTAAATCCTAAACCTTCGTCTATCTGGGCAGTCATCTATACATAAGCCCCAAAACAAATTCTTATGATTGCATCTTTTATGGCACAATTGTCTAAATTTTACCAATACCTCTTGTTTCTCACACCGAGCATGACTCACGTGAGCTTAGAGTGTAAAAGTAATTATGACATTCATCTTTGATCCATCAATCATAAACATCATATCCCATTCCTCGAACTACATGGGTTCTGATTCCTTTTCCAAAAGAAAGGATACGTAGGTAGCCCATTTATGGGTTCGATCCCAACTTTGAAATAATCTATGTCCTTCTGAATGACAATAAACTTCAAGTGCCCCACTGAGTGGCTTTAAAACCAGCCTGGTCATCATAAATGACCAAGAGACTTTTATATAAATGTTTTGAAGGATACCATTGACCAAGAATCTCTAAACAGATATAGATGATTCTCTATTGATGAAGAACCTCGAATACCTATAAAAGATTCTCTAAATTTCTTGCATATTTAATCATTGATTGTTAAAACTAAAGGAAAGCACATTTTATACTTGGTAATGTAATAAGGATTCACGAACATAACTTAAATCTATAAAGAGAGTACCGGAGTAGACAATAATTCCCCTCAAAAAGGTGTGATGAGTCCGACCTCCCATCCTCTCGACCAATGCAAATTCCCAAGCCTCATTAGCCCACAAGCTAATGAGCGCCTGCCTTTGGAAAGTAGGTCCAAACGGACGTGGAATCATTGGATGTTTCTGGTTCTACGAACAAACCCGTTAGAAACTGATCGGAACGTTTGAATCTCCCGTCCAGGAGGTCATCCCCGGATTCCGCGCGAAAAAAAATGGTGAACCCGACGTGAATCATTAACAAAGTGAAAGTGATGTTCTTCTTATTTGTTAGGCCCCTTGGGCCAACAAAGAAATCATTGACATATGCTCATCCAAAAAATGCAGTGGCCGGTTTCATCTTGATTATGTCTGTTACATGGAACAGACACTCTTTTTTCAAGATCTTCTGCAAAAATGGATTTCCTTAAATTCACCCCTGTGAATACTGCTGCTGTGAACACCTCTACTGTGAGGTCTGCTGCTGTGAAAACCAATGCTGCTACTCCTGCTGGAACATCATCCGCTCTGACGATGACATCACCAACTCAGCGTCTTCAACGCTGTGTTTCTAATGCACTGGTTAAGGAGTACCGTCGCAACGGTACTATCCCAACTCTGGAGGCCGCTCGTCAAGCCCTCCAAGTTAACAATTCTACCTGGTCGTCCAGACAACGGCGACCAGCAATCAAGAAGCAGGCGGTGATGACTACCGTCTCCAACCGTTTCGGGTCGTTATCCCCGGAACGCAATTTCCATTCACTCCCTTATTCCGAGGAAGTGAATGAGCAGGTCCCTCGGGGCCTTAATTCAAAAAGACATGAGTCCTTCTCAAGGGCTCCCATCAACAATCGCCGCCAGACTCGTGCGGTAGTGCGCCCTCAACATGATGAGGGTACCGACTCCAGGCATTCAGCTCAGGTTCCTCAAACCCAAACAGGCAAGATGAACCGCCAGAGACGGAATCCGGTTAACAATAGGAAGGTTGTCATCCCTGCCATCTCCGGAGAAGTCCACCAACCTAACATGGTGGCAAACAACGAGCAGGCACACACACCTGCCCATTTTAATTCAGTTGTCCAGCAGACTCGTCTGACAGCATCAAGCCGATCCCGCCAGGCAATTCCGGCGGAGTACCATAGGCAGGAACATACACCTGCTTATACATCATCAGTTAGTCAGCAGGCTCGTCTGACTACATATGATGGATCTCGTCAACCGCGTTTGGCGAAGTGTAATCAGAAGGCACATACACCTGCTAATACTAATCAGGCCTACCAACAGTCTCGCTTGGTAGCGCATGGAGAAGTCAGTCGGAAAGTCCCGACGACAAACAGGGGGCAGACTAAACTCTCTACCTCCACACTTGAGTACTGTCAGGATTCACTGACAGGAAAAGGAGGACAGGAGCAGGCACATACACCTACTCCAAGCCCGGAATGGACGTATATCCCTGTTCCGGCGGCTGAAGTCACCAAACATATTTTCTCAATGGTGAAAGAGCAGAAGCAAATTCCTTCTCATATTCTGGATTCTTGCCAGGATATCATAACAACTTCAGCATCATCTCAGGGACAGACACATAAATCTATCCCTAGCAATGGAGTGACACATCAACGATTCACTCCGGAACAGACACACACATCTGTTCCAGTCCAAGAGGGTTATGGGGCATACTCCCCCATATCATACGGACAACCAAGTCAGGCACATACGCCTGATTTGAGCGATGATCGTCAGCCTAACCTGACCATCTTTCCTGATCAGGCACATACACCTTCTCAGAGCAATCACTTTCGTCATCAAGTGGTTTCTAAAGCGAGTAAGAAGGCATCTAAGAAAAAGATCTGCCCAGCACAGTCAGGAGATCAAAGGCCAATCTGCAACCAAGCCTTGCTCGATGCTAGAGTTCTTGAAGCCCTCAGACATTTATCTGTCGAAATTCAAGATTCTACTCCCTCAGTTCCCAATAACAGGAACATTAATTTTGAAGGTCTTCAACAGACACTTCCTCACGAAGACTTGCTTCATGAAAATTCGGTCAATCTTGAAATTTCTTCTTCAGATGAGAGCCACAGGAACCCTCTGTGTGGTCAGAAGGCCAAGGAGCAAGAGATTTCATCTTTTGCTGTAACCCATCATGATGGTCCTCCTCATGATGATAAACTTCGCTGCAAAAGTCCTCTCCGCAGTAGTGATTCACGTTGTCTCAAAAATTCTTCAGAAGGCAATGTAGTGACGAGAAAGCCCTCCTATCTCGAGGCACTTGCAAACGTAAAACCAGTCATGTCTGATGCTTTACTATCGGCAGGTGAAACTCTTTCTCCATCAGAAGATAGCCTGGGGTTCAGGTTATTCTCCGACCCTTCCCTGGGTCATTCATCTTCCCGCATGAATAGTGATTCCTCTACCAATCTTGTTGAATCCGATGAAGCAACAAGGAAACACCAACTCTGGTCCAAACAGGTAGAAGAATCTTCATTTAATGATAAAGAGGAAATGCTGAACATGAGGAAAAAACTGGCAAAAGGTGAAGTACCAGTCATGTTTTGGCCTTTGGCTGATTCCCAGTATGACATTCCAAAGATGTTGACGGATGATGGAATCCATGATATTCGTCTCAACATATGGAAAACTCTTTGTTAATTAAAGAAGAAGGTATTATCTTACGATGAATATGAAAATCATCTTAAGATAATAGAAGGGTTACAACGCCAGATTGATTTGGCATCTCTATCAGTCTCTCGGTATCCGAAGGCTGAAAAGAAACAGAGAACCCTTCAACGTTCATGCCATGGCGCACTAAGAAAATTGCGTCAGTTAATTTCCAATGCTCCATCTAATGTTCATATCAGAGGATGGGGTGTTCACGGAGCACTACATTTCACAGTGCTTTCCGGTCATCAGAGCCCGCCGAAAATGGTCTCATGCAATGTTATTGCCCATGGCCGGCCACAGTCAATGGGCTTTGTTCATAATCAAAAGATTGCTCGAGAACAAGCTTCAACTAGTTCCTCTCAAAATCAAGTATATAGAGAACAGGTTGTTGAATTGCTCCTACATCAAGCAGGCGAGAATATTGCACAAGCCTCTCGTCTGGAGCAAACACGTCATCAAATGACAGAAGTTTCGGAAATCATCCAACGGTCTGTTGAACCAGGTGATAAAAGTGGATACAGGTTAATGCATCCAGCTAATTTCCGAACTAAGATTCGCAAGATCAAGAGAGATTTCAAAAAGATCTCAGACATAGCATGTCAAGAGACACCCCAGCTTGCCAGACTGGGGACTTCTCTAACCCAACCCTTAGAATCAACGAATGGGATTCGAGGAGTTGAGTGGAAGCAACAGGAACACCCCCAGTCCACCGGACTCGGGACTTTTTCAAATCTTCAATCCTTCCCTCAGAGAAAGTCAGTATTCTATCGATTAGGGAATAAGCCTCAAGAGGAACGAAGAGCCAAGCTGTCAGGAGATTCTCTCCAAGTGACGGTTCTCCAAGAAATTCCCGAGGGATCAAGTCAACGGAATGCCATGTCTTATCATGGACATAGAAGGAGACAATATCACAGAAATGCTGATAGAAAGAATTCCATGCAATATGCATCCATTAATGTCATCAATACCATTGCTGCTGATTCACCAGATGAGGCTCAATCGGAGGGATCAGACGAAGAGGTTCCTGCTCAAGAAGTCGCGCACACAGACCTAAATGAAGAAGGTGTGCGCACACGTAATCAAAGGCTTACCCAAAATCTGGGTATTCCTTCAAGTAACACACTTCCCCTTCTCCGAAAAGGACTTAATAAGGGGAAAGGTAAGAATCAGGTTACTTCTCACCCTTCCTCTGAAGGAGGTCAATCGCTCTCATTAGAGAAAAGGTTTGCACAACAGGAGGAAGAAATGAAAGAATTAAGAAGGTTGAATGCAGAACTACTTCAGAATAGTCTTCTTCTTAAGAATGCTGAAGTCCGACAGCCGAAGGAATTTTTTGTAACTACTGATATGGATAAAGAATATCCTCCTTTGTCAGTACACCCACAGAGGTCTAATCCTATGAGTCAAACGCAACAACGGTTGGCAGCACTACCATCAGTTGCAGCACCAACCACCACGTCTGTCCAAGCTCCATTCATTGCACCTACCCAAAACCATGTTTAACCTGACATTTCTCAAAAGTTAATAACTACTATTGAGTCATTAACAGCTCGGTTAGAAACTATGGAAGGGAAACGGGCGCAAGTTCAACCTGAAAAGAAAGTTTACCCTGAATGGGTAGATTCAATTTCTCCTCCATCCAGTTTTGGAAACCCTATTTTCCCTAATTTCAATGGATCAGGCGACCCTGAACAACATTTGACGCATTACGTATCTTGTTGTGATCCTATGATGGGAACTCCAGAGCAGCAAGAAGCAGTGAAACTCAGATGCTTCGTGCGAACCTTGCAAGGACCAGCTTTTGTCTGGTATACAAGCTTGAAATCCTGGTCAGTCATCGGATGGGAGGATCTTCGTCAAAAATTCCTTCTTCAGTTTAGCTCAACTTTGCCAAAAACAATAGTTTTCGATCTTACAAACTGCAAGCAAAGGGAGAATGAAAGAGTCTCTGATTTCATTGCTCGTTGGAAGGGATTAACGTATTCCTTGAGTTTATCACTCCCTTAGGAGGAATTGTTGCCAATCTGTGTGGTAAATTTGCGTGACGAATTACGCACGCCATTGATCCCTGTGAAATACACAGGAGGGTTTCGAGACCTTACTTCAATCGCTCAACAGATTGAAGATTCCTTTATACAGGCTATGGTTAAATCTCGTGTAATTCCATCAGCTCCAGGAAGAAGAATGGGTAAAGCAGAAAATGCTACAGTTATGCTTAAACAGGCACCTGTACCTATTTCTACTTCAAAACCTTCATCTTCTCGAAGAGCTCCACCTCCTGAACGCCAACAACAAAGGCTATTTCGTCCAAATGATCAAAAAGATCAACGACGAAAACAATTTGAGGATATGAAGAGTAAAACATACTCTTTCCGAAGTGAGCAAGTTCCTGGTTACTTAATTTCAGCTCTGGAAAATAATTTGGTTCAATTACCAGTGCCCAAGAGGCCAAACAAGGAAGGAGATGAAGACCGTCCCAATTATTGTCCCTTTCATCAAATGTTGGGGCATCCCATCCAGGAGTGTTTTGTCTTTAAAGACCTCCTGCAAAAGATGGTCGACTTGGGACAAGTCAAATTGAAGGGTTCTTCAGCTCATGTAGCGTGTATTACCGCTACAGATCCAGAAGAAGGAGGCGAGTTGCAGGAAGTCAAAAGCAAAACTGCGAAAAAATATGATGATTGGATGGTCAGAAAGACAATCAATCGGACCCATTACATTTTGCGAACACAATTGAAGAAGCCAATTGTGTCTCCTACAAAAGCTGCAGTAAAGCCTCCATGAAAGGACAAATCCTCAAAAGGGCAGCGCAATTCAAAGAAGAAAGATGAATCAGGAGAAGATGAGTATGCATCAAAGCCTAAATTGTCTTTGACTCTGGCATATTTCATGCCATCTTCTTCAAAGCCACGGGCATCGTCCCACCAAACGGCACAGCCTAAACCGGCTAACCAGGCAGAGTCTTTATCAGACGAAGAGTTAATCTTTGGTTCTGTTAATATGATTCAATTAACAGATTCATATTTCAGTCTTGATGAGCCTGAATTCCCTGTATCAAATAAGGGAACCCGAGGAAGTTCTAGAGGTTCAGGATATAGGGGAAGACGTGGATCTTTCCGAAGCCACTACTCTAATTCTACCCCTACTAGCACTGTATACGCAGCAGAAACTCGTGGTAGAGCCCTTCAGCGAGCTCAAAAAGAACAAGCAAGTTCTTCTGCCAATGGCCAACGCAGCTTCGGCACAGTTATTTTGGAAGATCGATTAAATGTTCCATCTTCTTTATCTCAGCAAGTAAATGGATCTAATCAGTCTAATTTTCCAAAACCAAAGATGTTGCCAACTTCAATACAAGATACATCAGCTTCAAAAGCATCTGCTTCCAAGGTACCTGCTAAACCGCATATTCCAATTGGGAAACGCAGGCCTCTAGATCAAAAGTATGATATATTGAAACACTTGGCCCACGTACCAGCCAAATTATCAATTTTGGATGCATTGAATCTATCAAGAGATCTTCGGGAAGCACTCATCGAAGCATTGTTAAGTCCTCAGGAGTTTGAAGCTGAAATTGCTGCAGCTGAAATTTATCACATAGAGAATAATCCTGCAGAATGTCATGCAGTGATATCTTTTACTAATAAAGATGAAGATGATGTTGTGCATGGGCACATAAAACCTTTGTACTTATATGGCAAAGTCAATGGTATAGATGTTTGAAGAGCTTTTATTGACAATGGTTCAGGAGTCAACCTCATGCCCATTCGTACACTTCGTCGATTGGGCCTCACGGAATCTGATTTATCTCCTTCTACCATGATGTTGCAAGGATATGATAAAAATGAACAAGAACCACTGGGAGAAGTTACACTCAAAACTCAGTTTGGAGATCTTGTTTCCAATTCGGATTTCATGATTGTTGATCAAGACTCGGCTTTCAATATCTTGCTTGGAAGACCCTGGCTACATCAGCATGCAGCTATTCCGTCATCATACCATCAATGTCTCAAATACTGTTTCGATGGTCAAGTTGGAACATTGTATGGTGATAAGGCCCCGTTCAAGACATGTGAGTCTCAATACATTGAGGCGGAATTTTATCACATGAAGGGAAGAGAAAAATCTACAATGAAGGAAATTACCAAAGTTAATGCTCCATATGGTTTGGAAAAAATTCCAATAAATCCATTTTCACATGTGAGTACAGATTATGTGTTACCTATCAGTCAAATTGACAAAATAGCCCAAATCAAAATACTCTTATGGAAAGATCCATAATGTCAATTACGGCAATCGAGCCAGACAACATGGGAGAAATTGGTAACTTACCAAGTAGTGATGAAAGCATAAGTGGTGACGTTTTCATTTCGTCTGCTGAAATCCAACAAGTCTATACTTCGCTAATCAGGCCAGAAGAAGTTATAGCAACACCAGAGGTGAATATTGATGTCGATTCCCAATCCATCATCTCCTCTTTATTTCCCAAAGAAGACCCTTTATCATCAATAGGGTCGGAAATGGAAGCTTCTTCTTCAAAATATGAAAATTTTGACATCTCTTATGATCATGAGAATTTCGTTTTTTCATCTACTTTGCAAGTAGAAACGGAAGAAATAACACATGATGAAGAGGAAGAGGAAGATCTAAGAGATGCTCCTCCAGCATTTGAAGAGGGTATCTCTACCACTGTGGATGAACTCAGAGAAGTAAATCTGGGTACAGAGAAAGATCCACGCCCCACTTTAATTAGTGCGGCCATGACCCTTGAAGAACAAGAGATGTATATTTCTTTTCTAAAGCAAAATAAGGATATTTTTGCTTGGAATTATACAGAGATGCCTGGCCTTGATCCTAATGTTTCCACCCATCATTTGGGTTTTCCAAAAGAACATCGAGGATTCAAGCAAGCCGCGAGAAGAACACACCCAACCTATGCTTCCAAAATCGAGGCTGAAGTGGATAAGCTTATCAAAGCTAACTTCGTCAGAGAAGTTCAATATCCCAAGTGGTTGGCTAATATTGTCCCTGTAAAGAAGAAGAAAGGACAAATTAGGGTTTGCATCGATTTTAGAGATCTTAATCGGTATTGTCCCAAAGATGATTTTCCAGTTCCGATTACAGAACTCTTAATTGATCCGACGGCTGGCTATGAAGTACTTTCTTTCATGGATGGATATTCTGGATATAATCAGATCCGAATGGCCCCAGAAGATGTGGAATATACAGCCTTCAGAGCTCCTCAACGTGTGTTTTGTTACCGGATGATGCCCTTTGGTTTAAAGAATGCAGGTGCAACATATCAACGCGCCATGCATCGTATCTTCAAACCTTTTCTAGGGAAATTTGTTGAATGCTATGTAGATGATTTGGTGGTTAAATCCAAACAATGTTTTGATCACTTGGCTGATTTGGAAATCATATTCCACAAGCTTCGACAACATAATTTGAATATGAACCCCTTAAAATGTGCTTTTGGGGTAACCTCAGGAAAATTCCTCGGCTTTTTTGTACGCCATCGTGGTATTGAAGTCGATCCTGAGAAGACCAAATCAATACTTGGTATGTCACCTCCTCAGAATTTTAAAGAATTAAGAGGACTTCAAGGACACTTAGCCTATATTCGGCGTTTCATCGCCAATTTGGCAGGCAAAAGTTTACCTTTTACCAAATTATTGAAGAAAGGAGTCACTTACCAGTGGACTAAAGAATGTCAAGAAGAATTTGATGTTCTCAAGAAATACCTCTTGAGTCCACCAGTACTCATGCCACCTGTTGAGGGTAGGCCTTTTATCCTCTATGTGACAGCTTTAGAGCGATCATTGGGTGCCTTTCTCGCTCAAAAGAATGATGCTGGGAATGAAAATAGTCTCTACTATCTTAGTAGAACTATTCTTGAAGTAGAAACCCGGTATTCGAGTATTGAAAAGTGCTGCCTAGCATTAATCTTTACAGTTCAGAAACTGAGACACTACCTGCAACATCACGAGGTCCAATTGGTATCTCGTAATAATCCACTCAAATTCATCCTTAGTCATCCAATGGTTACAGGACGTCTGGCAAGGTGGGCGGTTATTCTACAGCAGTTCGACATCCAGTATGTGTCTCAAAAGGCAATTAAGGGCCAAGCTCTGGCTGCTTTCCTGGCTGAACATCCTTCAGTGGAAGACACGAATTCAGATATCGAACTCCCTGATGACGAAATTTTCTCTATTCAAGAGAGTCCTCAAACATGGGAAATGTATTTTGATGGTTCTTCTAGAAGTCCAACAGGGAAGAAAATGGAAAATCCTAAATTCAACAAAGTTGGTTTAGGAATTGTGCTCATTTCTCCAGATAAGGCAGTGTTACCTTATTCCTTTTTGTTGTGGGAAGGTGGTACCAATAATGAAGCTGAATACCAAGCTCTCATTGCAGGCTTGGAGTTAGCACTTCAAGCACAAGTGAATCACTTAAAGGTGAAAGGTGATTCAGACCTGGTAATCAAACAAGTCAATGGGGATTATGCCATCAGAAAGGAAGAATTAATCCCTTTGTATGATTACGTCAGAGAGTTAATGTCGGAATTCCCTTCAGAACCGACATTTTCTTATGTCCCAAGATCACAAAATGCTCAAGCCGATGCACTGGCTAATATAGCCAGAGCTTGAGCAGATCCAAATCGGGACGAGACAACCATCGGTATTGCCCACCGTCGTGCAATTTCACCTTATGTTCAAGTCAGAACAGAGGAAATTAATGAAATTAGTCCTATTCCTGAACCGTATGGTCATACTACAGGATGGATGTCACCTATCAAGGAATACCTTCAAAATGGAACACTTCCACCTGATAGAGCCGAGAAAGAACAAATTCGGCGACATGTGTTCAATTTTACTCTTTATGATGGTCCAAACCACCTCGAGAAAATTCTCTACAAACGTGGTTTTGATGGAGTTCTCTTCAGATGTATTGATGGTGAAGAGACAATGGTTGTCATAAAAGAAGTGCATGCAGGAGTCTGTGGTGCCCACCAGTCTGGACATAGATTGTCTGATCAAATTAGAAGGCTTGGATACTTCTGGCCTTCAATGATACAAGATTGTGTTAATTTCACAAAGAAGTGTCATTCATGCCAAGTATATGCCAACTTCATTCATCAACCTCCATAGTTGCTTCATACAGCTAAATACTTATGGCCATTTTCCACATGGGGAATGGATGTGGTGGGACCTTACCCTTCAGCTACGGCCAAGCAGTTTAAGTACATTCTTACTGCTACTGATTTCTTTTCCAAATGGGCAGAGGCAGTACCTCTCAAAGAAGTCAGTTCTAAATGCATAGTTAGCTTCATCAAGTCTAACATCATTTCTAGATTTGGTGTCCCCCATTCCATATTGACGGACAATGGCACCAACTTTTGTTCTTCTGAGGTAAAGAAATTGTATCAAGAATACAACATTATGTCCAACCATTCATCTCGATATCATGCAGCGGCTAATGGCCAGATAGAGGCCTTCAACAAGACTCTTTCAAATATACTGCAAAAGATGGTGGATAAAGATAAGAGGTCATGGCCTGATAAACTCTATCATGCTTTATGGGCTTATCGGACTACCACTCGCAATGCAACGCGGTCTACTCCATATTCATTGATATATGGAACAGAAGCAGTCTTTACAATTGAAGTTCAATTGCCCTCACTCAGAATAGCCATTTGTGATCAGTTATCAACAGATGAGCAATCCCAAAAGCGGTTGAATGAATTGGAACAGTTAGATGAGAAGAGATTGTGCACTTTGCACCACTTGGAAATCTATCAGAATCGGATAGCACGAGCTTTTAACAAAAAAGTTCGTCTTCGTTCATTCATTCAGGGAGAATTGGTATTGGTTTTCAGAACACCAATGATACCAGGAAAGAAGCCTCCCAAGCTTGAACCAAAATGGGAAGGACCTTATTCAATACATAAGGTCTACTCCAATGGAGCGTATTCTCTGATTTCAATGGATGGAGAACACATCACGACTCCAACTAATGCCAGATTTCTGAAGAAGTATTTTGTATAAACACAAAATATTGTTCCCAGAACCAAGACTCTTACATTTGGTTCATACAGCAATGGTCCAGTATGACCTTAAACTGCAACTTCGTCCAACATGACGTTAAACTGTGTCACCTTCAATGTCCTACATGACATTAAACTGTATAATGTCCTATCTACATGACATTAAACTGTACAGAAGTTCCTTATTTTTCCGAGATGACATTAAACTATATGTCGTCCAACATGACGTTAAACTGTAAAAAGTCCCCAGAACTGATATCCTCATATTGGTTCACCTTAGTCCTAGCTACATGAATTTAAACTGTACATCACCAGTTCGTCCTTGCTATATGACGTTAAACTATACAGCAATGGTCCAGTATGACTTTAAACTGCAACTTCGTCCCACACGACATTAAACTGTGAAAAAGTTCCCTAAACCGTCCAGTATGACCTTAAACTGCATCATCCCTGGTCCATGTATATGACCATAAAATATTTGCAAATCCCTTATGTCCAGCAAGACGTTAAACTGTGACGTCCTAAATTACATGACGCTAAACTGTATAAAAGTCCCTCACGTCCGGAAAGACGTTAAACTATATAATCTCAAAAGTCCAGTATGACATTAAACTGCACAGTCCCCCTTTCGTCCAATATGACGTTAAACTATTTTATCCCCATCGTCCTAACTACATGACGCTAAACTGTACAGAAAATCCTTGATAGGTCCTACATGACATTAAACTGTATTTTGTCCCTGTTACATGACACTAAACTGTGCAGCACCAATACTCCTAACTGCAAGACTTTAAACTGCATAGTCCCCTTTTTTATGTCCTACATGACATTAAACTGTACATCGTTAAGGTTGTTATTACCTCTTGTTTCTCACACCGAGTATGACTCACGTGAGCTTAGAGCGAACATCAACCATGACACTCCCTTTGGGCCACTAACCATGTGTAAGTCCCAACAATATTTTTTATTAGATCATTGTCCACAAGAACAACTTGATCATTGATTCATTCTTTAATTCAACTACACGGACTTTGATCCTTGCCCTCCAGACTGGGTATGTAGGCAACCTCCCAAGGTTCAAGCCCAAAAACAATCTATTCACATCGGTTCACCACCATCTCATATGATGATGATTTGTGAAACCACCCCTGGAATCAATATCTTTACATTGATTCACTTTCGTCCTTGTTATATGACGCTAAACTATACAACACTTTTGTCCGGTACGACAATAAACTACAATATTCTTTGATTTCCTCATTTGAGAAGGAACCATTATTAACATTGATTCTTTTTCAATCATGGTTTTAATTTTCAAAAGACTACGTACATACATGGTAATGCCTAAACATTTTATCTTAGGTTAAAACCATCATTGCACTAAAGTCCCCTTTCACCCTTCACATGTACGAACCAAATTTGTACAAAGGGTAGTTCTAGAACTATGTGGACTTGATTCCCATCCTTATGGGATACGTAGGAACATTCGAGTGTCCCTCGAATCCAGTCCCAAGTATTTTGGGCCTAACCCCAAATTTCACTTTTAGTCCCTTGGCTGAAAAGTCCTCATGAAAACACACACTGTGTATTCATTATTATGGTCCGAATTCTATGACCCTAAACTAAGATCACTCATACTTTCGTCCTGCACGATGTTAAACTGCATTTCAAGAATTGTGTATGGCTTGATTCTCATTCTTATGAGATACGTAGTGAAGTCCAAGTTTCAATTCAGGACCCATCCACAACATGATTATGGTTTTCATTGACCCATGTATCTCTATATACATTGGACAATACCCATCTTTATGTATTATAATCCTAACCTTAAATATTTTAAGATCTTCATAACCCTTTTTCATGACTTCTAGTCACAAAAATGTCAAACTTCTGAGAATTCTTTTGCCTGACTATGCAGCACGTGCCCATGGGTGGCCTTGCATAAACAGTCCACATAACAGACTTGTCAGCCAAAAGATGCTATTCATTTAACCATGCAGCCAATGCCCATAGGTGGCCCTGCATATTTCAACCCCCTAACGGGTTTTGTTAAATAATAGTAACTTCATTCTTGGGAAGAATGCCTCTTTTGTCCTTATTTGTCTTAAACAACAATATGTAGGGATCCGCGAAAAAAAATAGCCATCCTTAACATATTTGTCCCATATCCTTTTTCATGATCTGAAAGTATTCAAGTCTATGGTTTATTCTTCTTCCCTATGTTTGGGTCAGACCTTCGTAGGAGTGATATTCATCCAGTTCTTCGATATTCTTATTTGGAAATATCTTCTCCATATTGAAGTACCTCTTTCCATACAACAAACTCTATGCTTTAGAAAATTTGAATCTCCATAAACTTTCACTGGCTTTTAGGACTAGGAAAGTAAATTTCTGGGAGTTCTTTTCCCTGACTATGCAGCACATGCCCATAGGTGGCCTTGCATAAACAGTCCACATAATAGACTTGTCAGCCAAAAGATGCTATTTTATTTGACTATGCAGCCAATGCCCATAGGTGGCCCTGCATATTTCAACCCCCTAACGGGTTTTGTTAAATAATAGTAACTTCATTCTTGGAAACTACTTCTTCTAATGCCTTTTAGCTCTTTTTTCATATCATTCCTCAGATTCAAATATTCTTAAGCCATAGTTTACTTTTTTTCCCTCATACTTGAGTATGGTAATATGTTTTCAGATAAATTGTCAAGGAATTGAATCCATTTTAATCCATTTCGGTCAAAGCTATTTCGACCTTAAACATTAGCCCCTTTATGTCCGGCATGCATGACTTTAAACTGCCCACAAAAGACAAAGGAACTCTGAATAAAAGTCATGTTCCAGCACACTTGCGCACTACCCTCTGTGCCCTAAAGTCTTGCGCACCCCCTTTTCCTTTGGAGGGATTCAATTTCCTCAGAGTCAAATCCTCATTTCTCTCCGGATCCAACTCTGAGGGGGGACTTTTGTTGACGCTCCTTTCGTCACAGAATCTAAGGATCGGAAAAGGGGAATATCTGAGTCCAATGTGATTCATCCTTTGAGGAAACATAAAAAATCAACAAAGGGATGAACCAGGAGAACATTACCCATAGGTCGCGCAAGTTCCCTCATGGTCGCGCAAGTACACTTGCGCACCGCCTAGTGGTCGTGCAAGTACTTGCGCGACGCCTTATGGTCGTGCAAGTACTTGCGCGACGCCTTATGGCCGTGCAAGTGACTTGCGCGACCTAAGAGATAACCGCCCGGTAACCGCCCTGGGTCTTCTTTTGCCTATAAATAGACCATGTGGGCCCCCCATTCGAGAGGATTTTTTTCCAGAAACTCGGATTGAAGCTCCCGACGCCCAAGTCTCTTCTCAAAGCTTCCGGAACACTTCTAAGGTAATTTCGTACCTAGAACGGAAGATCTCAAGAGAAGAAGGAAGGCCTAAGTGTTGAAACTTATCAAACACTTGCGCGCCGACTTAATTCCTTCAATATAACTTGCGCGTCCCTTCTCTAGAAGAACCTCAAGAGGATTGTAAAGGGTTTTCTAAAGAGTCGCTCAAGCATTTCAATGCTGGTTGAAAATCGCGCAAGTACCACTCATGTCGCGCAAGTATACTTGCGCGACCAATACTTGCGCGCCGCCGCAGGACTTGTGCGCCTTTAAAGATTTGGCGCCCCTATCTTTTTGGGTGCCCATCTTGCCCATTTTACCCCTCTTAAGCCATTTCACCTTTCCTATTCAAGATTCAGTCTTCAAGATACTCTTCAAATCCATTTATGGCATGATTTATTGATTTGACATCCTTGTCTGAAAGGAATTCTGTGAAATATCTCTCAAAGTCTAGTGATTTAAATATCTTTATGTCATCAAAGATTGAGAGTTCATTCATTCAACCTCATCCTTTAAAATGAGAGAATCCTTAACCTGGGTCTCCTTTTCAGGAATAATCCCCAGTTATAAAACCTTTGATCTGGTCATCCTCCTCAGGAGTAAGCCCCAAATCTTAATCCTTAACCTGGGTTTCCTTTTCAGGAATAATACTCAGTCATAACCTTGGGCTTCCTTTTCAGGAATAAGCCCCATGTCCCCTTAAACTTCTCTTAACCTGTCATAAATTACCTTTGATTTGGGTTTCCTTTTCAGGAATAAAACCCAATCATAAGTCCCCTCCTAACTTGGGAATCCTCCTTAGGAGTAAGCCCCAAGATTAGAGTATTCAAATCTCCATGAAGCACATATAACTTTGTGGACCCTGTTCATGGATTTTCTCCCTAAAAGTAAATCCTAAACCTTCGTCTATCTGGGCAGTCATCTATACATAAGCCCCAAAACAAATTCTTATGATTGCATCTTTTATGGCACAATTGTCTAAATTTTACCAATACCTCTTGTTTCTCACACCGAGCATGACTCACGTGAGCTTAGAGTGTAAAAGTAATTATGACATTCATCTTTGAGCCATCAATAATAAACATCATATCCCATTCCTCGAACTACATGGGTTCTGATTCCTTTTCCAAAAGAAAGGATACGTAGGTAGCCCATTTATGGGTTCGATCCCAACTTTGAAATAATCTATGTCCTTCTGAATGACAATAAACTTCAAGTGCCCCACTGAGTGGCTTTAAAACCAGCCTGGTCATCATAAATGACCAAGAGACTTTTATATAAATGTTTTGAAGGATACCATTGACCAAGAATCTCTAAACAGATATAGATGATTCTCTATTGATGAAGAACCTCGAATACCTATAAAAGATTCTCTAAATTTCGTGAATATTTAATCATTTATTGTTAAAACTAAAGGAAAGCACATTTTATACTTGGTAATGTAATAAGGATTCACGAACATAACTTAAATCTATAAAGAGAGTCCCAGAGTAGACAATAATTCCCCTCAAAAAGGTGTGATGAGTCCGACCTCCCATCCTCTCGACCAATGCAAATTCCCAAGCCTCATTAGCCCACAAGCTAATGAGCGCCTGCCTTTGGAAAGTAGGTCCAAACGGATGTGGAATCATTGGATGTTTCCGGTTCTACGAACAAACCCGTTAGAAACCGATCGGAACGTTTGAATCTCCCGTCCAGGAGGTCATCCCCGGATTCCGCGCGAAACAGAGGTCTTGTGCCATTCTCTAATTTTCAAGTCCATTATATGCACCGGAGTTCTACACGCCCATTTTAGGGTGTCTCCTTGAATGAATTTTGAAAATTGTTATTGACTATTGTTTTTAGGTTATAAATTGTGATTGTAAGCATGTTAGGGTTTTTTATATTGACTTAGGGCCACCCCATGGGTGCGTTTTCCCTTGGATAACTGTTTTTGATCATTTGGCCTAGGTTGCGTATGAGGAATGCCTTGTTTTTACTTATTGGGTTCTAGAAATGGTTTTTGTTATTAAATTGAATTTAAATTGTGTTAAATATTAATTATTTTGACTAAGGGTTTGGGATTAGTAATTTCCCCTTTTCCCCATGTTATGGATATTCTTATTTGAGCATGCTTTGAAGGTTTTGATCTAATTGTGAACTTGGAAACATGAGTTAGGTTTCATTAAATCTTTTTAATGGGTTAGATTACATAATATGTATGTTATGAGTTGTTCCCATTTCAGTTATTATTGTTTAAACCATATAATAGTGTAATTTATATGTCTTTCATGTTATAGGAATTTCCCACATTGTTTTATTATTGTTAAGGCCCTATAATAGTTTAAATTACATGTTTTTATTGTTGGTAATTTTAAACATGTCAGTAATAGAAAGGACAAGCCTTTTGAGGAAAGTCATGTAGGATAGAAATATTAATTTAAATGCTCAATTAAAATTGGGGGTGAATTATAAGTTTAAAAACATTCATTTTTAACCTTCATGAAAACTATGTTTAACAAACTTAAATAGGGAGAATTCACAAGACCTCTTCTAGTACTACATACTTCCTAGGTTCTGAAAATATGATTCCAGAAATGAAACGTAAGAAATGTTTGCATGGAAAAGATTCTACCTTAAGGAATACATAATTTTACTTATCAATGTGTACAAAAGAACAGGAAAGTATACGAAGGTTATAATTTATTCCTTTCTCAAAATACAGTGGAGTTAAAAATGAAACAAAACAAGTAATAAGAATGAAATCTTTTTAACCAAATGGTGGGGTATCCACCAACCTTGGAAAAAGGTCCCTTGATTTATACTTTAATGAAATTATGTTTTACCCACACCAGGGTAAGCCCCCGATAGGAATTTTGGAATTTGTCTTGTTATCCCCACAAGCCATCAATCTTTAAGGTGGTCAAAACCTTTGTCTTCTCATCCAAGGATGTCCTAAAACTTTATAGTAGTCGGCACCCCTGTCTTCCTATCCCTAGAATTCCTTTATTTTACTCATCAATTATCAGAGTCGCACGAAGTAAGCTGAACAAGATGTTCAGTACGCACAAGGCATGAGAGTCTTTCTCTCTAGAAATCACATCAGCAGCATGTAATGTCTAGAGTGATCGAGTTGGTAATGAGATCATTCAAATGAGCTACTATTTGTAGGAAATTCTCCACTGGTCGGAACCATCCTCCAATGGTCATTTTTTCCTTGAATATTGTAGGGGTCTGATGACGTGTCACTCAATAAACGGTTAGCTAGAAACAGACTGTATAACATTGTTTCATAACTATAATTGGTTTATGAAAAATAAGGTTTCTTAACCAAATCTATTTATTCAGAGTCTAATGAAAAATAAATGTTCTAAGTCTATGAAAATACTAATTTTGAAAATATAAATCATGGATATTCATATTCTATTTTCGGAATAATTTAGATCCATAATTCTATATATTTTGGAATCTGAATTATAATAAATTCGGAGTCTGAATTCTTAGGAATTCTGATTCCGAAATATGAGAAATTTGGAGTCAAAATTCTGAGGAATTCAAAGTCTGAATTTGGAGGAATTTCATGTTGGATTTATAAAAAATTCAGAGTCGTAATTCTGAGAAATTCGGAGTCTGAATTTCAGAGAAAGCGAAGTCTAAATTTTAAGGAATGCGGTGTCTGAATTTTAGATAATTCTGAATCTGAATTTTAGAGAATCCAGAGTCTGAATTTAGAGAATTCAGACTCTGAATTTCATAGAATTCCGAGTCCGAATTTCAAATAATTCATAGACTGCGAATATAATACTATATAACCACGGATTTATCGGATTCTGAGGTTTTTAGATATGTAACTGAATTTTAACAGTTATGAATAAATGATTTAGATTTAGAGGAACTATAAAATGAAAAATGAAAACATAGGTAAGGATAAATTTTCATGGGGAATGAAAATATTACATATTTTGATAAATCGTATGGAAAAATAAATTTCCTTAAGATATATTGTTTGTGATTTTAAAAACACAGAGGAATGGAAAAGTCATAAGGAATCATTATTGACAGAACAATCTCCCCCTTTTTGGAAAGAACAAACAACCTTACGAAAAATAACATAAGCACTTAAGAGTTTTTCTTTATGAACATAAAATAAAACTTATCTACCTTTACATATGAATCATAGTGAATATTAATAACTCTCCCTTATGTTTTGAAATCCCTAAGGATTATATTATTGATTTCTTAAATGAGATTTTACATTTTCTGGCATAAAAAATCATCTTTGATAATAAATTCCCCTTACATGAACACCCCTTTACATAGGAGAATCCCTTATTTACATATATTCATTTTATCATTCCTTTATCCCCCTTTTTTATTTTTAAAAAGGAATAAAGATAATGGAAAAAATATGGTACCAAATATAATTAGTCCAAAACCACCAAATATACGATGAACATAAAAAATTTCTATATGATTGAAATAATTTTTAAAAATAAAAAAATATCAGAATGAGGTAGAATCATACTTCTTTATCCTTCATCATTGACATCTTAACAATGGTTTGCATCTTATTTATCACTTAGTGATCTTCTTCAACATGCATGAGCAGCTGATCTGGATCTTCATTTTTTATCTCTAAGACTTTTATCTTTTCATTTTGAGCTTTAAGAATATCTTCCTGAGCCTTCAAAACATCTTATTGATTAACACAATTTTCTTAAATTTCAATTCTAAGATCCCTTTCACTCTTCCACTTCATAGCCACTGATTTTTCTTCCCATTTAAGTCCATGACTTCTTACTTCCAAGTTGTCTATTCTAGAGTCGGATTTTCCTCAATACTCTTAGTAAGATCATTAAGCTTCCCATATTAAGTGTCAAAATAACATTTCACATTATCTTTAAATTCATAAAAGGCTCTTAGATATTCAATTAACTTCTGTGACCCACTTGTAATCTTCTTTAATGTTATTTTATTAGCAGCATGTTCAATGAACAAGGTTTTTAAACCTTTCTCAATCATTATAAACATATCCATAAGAATGGTGACTAAATATTCTATTTGCTTAAACGAGTGATAAAGTATCTAGAACCTTGATATTATACTCAGAAATAAGAGAATTGTATCTACCAACTTATTCAATGATTTTACCATAAAATCATGTCCAAGAGAGGACTATTCCGAATCAGAGTGTTTGGATGGTGAGGATTCTTTTTCAAACTCTTCTGCTTTTATCTTCGATGAAGCACCAACTCCTTTCATTTTCACAAAATATTTCTTTGGTGTATCAACCGCAACCTATTTTCCCTTATCAACTCTTGGATATATCTCTTCTGCTTTGGTTGATTCATGCTCACTATCTTGTAACTGAACACAATTATCTTCCCCGAGGTGTTTTTTCAGTACCTGTCACGATATCCTCTGGATGAATGAAATCATGGTTTCTACATTCTTCTTCAGATAGATTATTCACTACTTCTATAACATTTTCTTCTTTTCCTGGAGTAGTATGTTATAAAGATTCAGCTTCAGAGGTTCAGATTGATAGTTTTTTGGAAAAACACTCCTTCTCATGATAATTCTCTACTTGCCTTATCTTCTCTTTGGTATCACCACTTCCTTATTCTTCATATTATTATTATTATTCTTCTACTACATCATCCTATTGCATAATTTCTTCGTCTTGTTCTAGTTTTAGAATTACTAACTTCCTTCCCAGAGTCACATGGAGTGATTCTTTCAAAAACGATTCTAGTACATGGAGTTGATTAGAGGCTTTCTTAGTTTCCTTATAAAGGGATTGAACTATCTCAACATCATAAATTTTCTTCCTCAACTTCTTTTCTTTCACTTACTTGTCAAGATCTTCCCCAACCTTTATCTTTAAATCTATTTCCTCAGAAGGGTCTAATCCAAAAGCAGGCTCCCCGTCCTTACTTTTCATCTCTCAACCTAGCCACTATATAATCAGGGTAATTCTTTTTCTTCTTTGGTTTTGGGGGATCTGATTAGGTATCCTAGCTGTAAGGATTTCTTTTTCACTTCTAGTTCCTTTCCCTTTCCTCTTCCTTCCAACATTTTTTGATGCCTCAGCCACATCTGGTTTATTTGATAGGCCCTCTATTTCTAACTCAAAAAAATCATAAAAATGTTTGTATTTAAAACTTATTTCAACCTTAATCCTCTCAAGTTATCATTACTAACATTATAACATTAGAATTTATTTTCTTAGAATTACAAGGGATTTTGAATGACTGAAGTCATAGAACAATAATCATGGATAGAATTGTCGGATGCATGATAATTTGAGACTTCAAATTTCCATTCTTGATATTCTCAATTGTAACCAAGATATACTTAACCAAGTTTATCTTCTTTAGTTTCACCAAGACATCCATAAAATTGATGTCACTTTTTTTCAGGGAATCCTTATCCCCATTTCTCAAAATGATATAACCATGAACACATAATTCATGAATCCATATGTTTGTGGATATATGAACAATCTTTAGATCTTTAGTTATTTCAAACCATGGAACTCTAAAGCCTTGTCCTTATCAAATGTACCTGATACATCCAGTAATTTATGTGTGAAAATTTAAGCTTTCCCTTCATAAGATATTTCAATTAGACTTGTAGCCTTAGTGTTTGAAATAGAGTAAGTCTTTCAATATCTCTTAAAGGAAAATGTTTCTTTCCCTCATTCATTGAAGATTATTACTAATTTATAAAATTCAACCAACAACTCCAGATAAACTAGATCATTTGCCTTCGATTTTAGTATACATAGAAATTACCAACCATTACCCTTGATGTTATTTGAGATAATTGATTCATACATAGCAAAGAAATTTAGATTGACTAACCTTTCACTGTGTATATTTCATTCCCACATATCCATTATAGTCTACAATTCGTTTTGAGAATAGGATTCAACAGACATTCGGAACTGAGGAAAACCTGAAGATCCGGAATGAATTTAAGTAGGATGGAAGAACTTCAACAGGTGAAGGATATAATGATCGATGCGGTACAATCAATAGGGGTTCCTTATATAGGTGTTTGAGACAACAGTTCAAATTCATTGATTGATCGAATTGTTATAAAACTATTGATCATATCTAACAGTTGAGATGATAGACAAAGATATGATATGGTAGGATCTGATCCTTTGAAGTTTTTAAGATAAAAATTAGGATTTAAGAGAAATTTAATCAGAAAAATTTCATAAAAAATATAAAATAAAAACATGTAAATAGATTATTATGAAAATCTTTGAAATAAACTATACCTTCTAGATTTCTAAAAAATTTATTCATAATGATGAAAATTCTTCTTGAAGAACATTATATTTCAAAAATAAATAAATAAATTTAAAGAAAATTTTGATTATGGAAAATATTTATTATGAGAAAAGAACTGATTACAAAAATTTGATTACAAAAATTTCGGATTATGAAAATTTCAATTATGAAAAATTTCGATTACCAAATATTGTAATTATAAAAAATATTGATTATCATGAAAATTTAATCCCCCTATGAAAAATAGATTCTTACTATAAGGAGATATGATTAAACATGAAGTTAATATGCAATATTACCTTACGGTTTTCCCTCCTACCTTATATTTAATGTATTCAAATCTATCATAATGTAATTATTTTGTTGAAATATCAGCAATTTGGTCTTCTGTTCTGATAAATTAAAGAACAATATCTCCTTCTTATGCATGGTCCCTATGAAAGTGATGACTAATATCAATGGTGTTTTAACAAGAGTAATATTAATGGTTTTTATATGGGGAAATGGAACTATCAATATCAAACAATATTAGTGTTTTGTTAAAACTCATACTATTGTCTGTGTGTGTGTGTCACATCCACAATACACGAGCTCCAAAACTTCTAGCTGCAACATTTTCAGCTTCAGCAGTGGAAAGTATTACTGAGTGTTTCTTTCTACATGACCAAGAACATAATGAATCTCTTATAAAATGACATGTTCTGGATGTACTTTTCTTATCCATTATACATCCACATAAGTTAGGTGTTGATAATGGTAAGAACCCTTCTATAGGTACTTGATTTGTTGTTTGGAGCTGGATAGTGTGGGACCAAACTAAGGATTGTGAGGCTTAGGATTATCTTTTATATTTTTTACTTCTGGTACATGTATTATGAATTACTATATAGTGAAATGTTTTGGAATTTTTCATAGAACATGTGACATGAAGTATAATCCATTGAATGCTATGACATGATGTTATTTATATTATTTGTCTGTCACTGTTTACTTCTGTTGCATGATATTACTACTTCTGCTACCATATTGTTATTATTTTCAATAGATTAACCAATTCCAATGATTTCATAGTTTCCCCATAATCACAAGTAGGCCTTACCTACTAGTTGGAAGCCTCTGGGATTTGGTTAAATGCACATGAGGTCATGTGGCCAATCAGGTATGGGGTACTTTTCAGTGGAATACGAATCTAGGATGTTACAAAGTGGTATAAAATGGTTTTCATTTCTAGTATTCCTTACTATTGATAAATATTAGAATGGTATAAGATTGAAATTGAGTTTGGTAATAAATTGTGCACAGGAGTAGCTACCCTGTGCACCCAGAAAATCCAAATTTCCCCGAATAGAATTAAGATTTTTGTATTGTGAGTTGTTACAATTGGTTCTATTTCATCATTGGGTGATTCAATTGTATTGTGCTATTATTACTGATATCTTTGTGGCAATATTTCATTATAAACTTCTGATATGAGAGTATTATATCTCATTCATCATATAAAAACTTGTTAGAAATCAAATTCATTGCATTTTTTCCATGTCATTTAGAGGGAATTAATTATTGCACGCTATTGTGATATATGTCATTTTATATATGTGTGATTTTGTCATACATATCATGATAGATATACCAACTATTGTGATAGGTGTATTGCAATGTGTTATGGTTATAATTATATGGACACCATACTTTGATCCCTTAGGGGTATTGGACCTCTTGGATAAGAATTTTTTGGGTCATGTTACCTCTTTAAATTATTGTATGAGGTGTTGTATATGGATTCCAAATTTTTACTTGTGAAGAGTATTTTAAACCATGTATTTGAATTTATAATTCCACTGGTTTCTATTTAAAAAAGTGTCTTCTAGGGACGTTCTAGGGATTTACTGGACTTTCTGTTGGGAAATCCAGACAACACGGCATGTGGTTCTAAAAATATACAACATGTGTTCTTCTGTTCAGGAAAAAATCCTTTCTTAACTCAAAATGCTAGTTATTTTGTGTAAACATCATGTGTTAAGTGACTATGTGTCCAAAATTGTGATAGAGAACACAGAATAATAGTCTTGGATAAGTACACTATCATGTAATTTTGGTATACACCGTGTAGTGTTACTCAGGTAGAACCAGTGGGGTTCTCGACATTTAAAAATACATTTCCAAGAGGGGAGACTTGATAAACACTTTTTGTCATTCAAAAAATTTGTGTATCTTTGGTTGTTACATTCCATTCCAACAAAAGTACATTCCCGAGTTAAATTATTAGGGTATATGTTGTGTATATATTCTACATGTTGTGTAATCCTCTTTTTTATATCCATTTTTTTCTAGTTTAGTTCTTGTGCTATTGAATTGTGAACCTTGATAATGAACATGAAATGATGTGTGTGCTTGACCTTAAAGAGTCGTGCCTCCATGATGACCTCTTCATGTATGCCATCAAAGTGGAGATGATCTTACTACAGAGGTGGAAGGCCATGACCTACTAGTGGGGTTGCCTAATAAAATTCCTTCATCAGATTTGGGTGCGAATTTAAGTAAATTATCTTTAGTATTTAGAATGAATACCTTGAATGTAAATACCTTGAAGTAGTAATGTCAAGTTTTTCTACCATTCCATAACTCATAGGTCATTTTATTTCAAAATGGTCTAATAAAAACATGATTTATAGTATAACAAGCAGTACTTACAACTTCAGCCCAAAAATGTATAGGTACTGAATATTCACTCAACATGGTTCATGTTATCTCTTGATGAATTCGATTTCGTCATTCAACAACACCATTTTGTTGAGGTGTTCTTAGTGGTGAGTTGTTTTGAGTAATTCCTTTTCTACTACAAAGTCTTTCAAAATCCGAATTTTGAAATTCTCCTCCATGATCACAAGGAATATTTATCAATGGATGGTTTTTCTCATTTTTAACATGGGATCTAAAGATTTAAAAATAATAAAACTCTTCATATTTATTTTTTATAAAATATACCCATGTAAATTTAGTGTAATAATCAACTAGAAAAAATACGTAATATTTTCTTCCAATGCTTCTAGTTTATGCTGGACCAAAAAGATCGGTATGCACCAACTATAATTACATAGACTTTTAGACTTCACTGATTTATATAAATCATGATTTTTGATACATGACATATTAACAAAGATCACAAACTTTTGGAAAATAAAATATATGCTATGGTATATTTTTAATAAGTCCTTTCTTAGAGAGTTTACATAGGTTACTAAGAGTACAGTACCTTAGCCTTCTATACCATAACCAAGATTGATCTTCAATTCCACTAAGTCAAGGTAGGTCTCAGCTCCTAAGGTCTTCTATGTTTAGTGTATATACATTATCTTTCCTTTGGAAAGAAAGAATAAACTCTTCCTTATAATTATATACTAAGCACTTATCAGTCCTAAAATTAACAAGGTAACCTTCATAACATAATTAACATATATTGATGACGTAGTTCTTAAGAATATTAAAAATTAAAACATTTGAAATCAATGTTTTTACAACAATAAAAATGTTACCTATACCAATAATTTCTATATGAGCAAACCATGGGTGTGGCGGTCAAGCTCATGTAGGATTTTTTTATTTAGCTAAGTGAAACATCGATCATTGAGGGATTCCATGAGTGGATTCTATTGCCTTTTTTTCTTGTCTTGAGTTATACCTGGGGATTTCTTATAGGACATCCACTAATAGGAATATTTGAAATGGGGTTTTACTACACATGGAGTGATACAACGATTCAAGAGTTTCTCGTCAAGATGGGCTTGTAGGATGTTGGTAGGTTTTCACTAAGAGAGATACCGGGTTTCTAGAGAGGTTCAACAAGACAAGATTGTAGGTTATAGATAAAATTTTCCTTTGGGTGATACGTGAATTGCATCATAAAAAATCATGGAAGTTCTTGAGTTGTAAATTTAATATTTATATCAAATGACTTATGACGTATCTGCCAAGCCAAAGGAGAAGCTTGGGTTTAGTCTTCACTTACATTTTAGATATACTTCTAAGGTATATGTTGTGATTTATTTTCCAAGGGCTTTTTTGGGCTTTGGACGGATCCTGAGACTTATATAGTTCAATTTTATTGAATTAATTAATGAACGAGAAATAAATGTAAATGAATATGAGTGATTGTTGGCTTTTTTTACTTTTGAGTACTTCCTTCGTATTAATTTCATTATTGTAGAATTGCTATTACATATTTTCACTGAAAGACTGGCACATATCATGGGTGGTTGCCTACTAGGATTTAGACTCACAACCTATTTGGGTCATGTTTTCAGGCCCAAATATATTATATTATTGTAGGTGTCGGTAAGGGTAAGAACCCTTCTATAGGTACATGATTTTTTGTTAATAACTACAGAGCGTGGGACCAAGAAGAGGCCTTCTATGCTTCTGATTTTTTAGTACTTTTGGAACTTATATTATGTATTACTAAATATTGATATGTTTTGACTATTTTTACAAAACCTGTGACATGTAGTATAATCCTTATAATGATATGACATGTGGTTATTTATATTATTTGTCATTCATTTTTTACTTCGTTGAATGACATCAAAACTTATGCTATTATATTGTTATTATTTTCTCTATGTTACACTATTCCAATGAACTCATAGGTTCCACAATATCACACATAGGACATCACTACTAATTGGAAGCCTCTGGGATTTGGGGAAATTCCCTTGAGGCCATGGGGTTAATTAGGTACGCGGAACTTTTTAGTGGCATCTGAATCTGGGATGTTACAAAGTGGTTTTTGAGGGGTTTCTATTCTATTATTACTTTATATTGAAAAATATTAGACATGGATAGGAATGAAATTGATTTTGGTAACAAATTGTGCATAGTAGTAGCTACCCCGTGTACATAGAAAATCCAAATTGACTTGAATTGAATTAGGATTTTTGGATTTGGAGTTGTTATAGTTGATTTGATTTCACCATTGGTTGACAAAAATGTATTTCTCTATTATTATTGATATAATTGTGGTTCTATTTTGTTTTTTTACTTATGATATAAGAGTATTCCATCTCATTCATCATCTAGGAAGTTGTTATAAATCAAATTCAATGCATTCTTGCCATGTTATTTAGAGAGAATTAATGATTTCATGCTATTGTGATAGATGTCATTTAGATATGCGTGATTTTGTGATACATATCATGATATGTTTTTAAACAATTGTGACAGGTTTATTGGAATCTATTATGGTTTGAATTGTATGGACACCAAACTTAGATCCCTTATGTGTATTTTCCCTCTTGGATCGGAATTTTATTGATCATGTTACGTCTTTAAATATAGTTACGATATGATGTATGTGGATTCCAAATTATGACTTTTGGGGAATATGTTACACCATGTTTTTGAATTTGGCATACAATTGGTTTCCATTTCAAAAAAAAAGGACTTCCATGGATGTTCTAGTAAGTTACTGGACATTCTTTTTGGAAACACATACAACAGAGCGTGTGGTTCTAAGAATAGACAACATGTGTTCTTTTGTTCAAGAACAAAACTTTTCTTAATTACAGACACCATGTATTATGTGTACAATCCATGTGGTATGTGACTGTGTGTCCAACCATGTGAGATAGAACAAAGAATAATGGTATGGGAAAAGTACAGAGTCATGTACTTTTGTTACACACCGTGTAGTGTTACTCTAGTATAACCAGTGTGGTTTTGGCCATGTAAAAATACATTGCCAAGGGGGGAGACTAGTGTACACACCGTGTATAATTCAAAAATGTTGTGTATCTTTGGTGGTTACAATCCATGCCTCTATAATTACATTCCCATGTAGTATCTTTAGGGTACATGTTGTGTATATATTCTACATGTTGGTTAATCCTCTTTTTATATCCTTTGATAGTTTTCTTCCCTTGTTTATTTCATGCTCCCTTGAACTGAGAAGCTTTATAATGATCATGAAATGAGGTATGTGCTTGACCTTAAAGATTCTTGCCTCCATGATGACCTCCACCTGTACTCCAAGGAAGTGGAGATTATATTACCACACATGTGGAAGGCCATGACCTACTAGTGGATCTTCTAGTCATGCATGTTGTTGCACCAGTTGTTTTACCAGATATAGGGGTTGATGCATTGTTCTGTGAAGGATTTATGAGGTTAATTAAAACCTTTTAGGGAGAACAATATCCTACCACATCTATGGAAGACGTGATATGAGTATTAAAGTAGCTTCATCCACCCACATTTTTTGTAGATGGTGGACCACAAGTTGTGGAGTCATGGCTGGAGTCCATTCTTATGATCATTGAGAATCTAGAGATTCCACCTAAGTGGATGGTAACAAATTTTTCATATACACTGCATGATTCATCCAAGAGATGGTGGGATGTTATCTCTTAGGTAGAGCATCATCAAGATATGGAATGGGGAGATTTTTAGATAGTATTATATGATTATTACCCTCCTGAGAAGCCGAGGTCCGAATAATCCTGAGAGTTCATGCATCTAAAACATGGTGCCTTATTAGTGATGGACTACATGACCCATTTTACTAAACTCCATCATTTCCTCCTATTTTTTTGGGAGATAATGTATCGAGGACTATGAGATTTTAGGATGGTCTTATCTAAGACATCAAATCACGGGTGAATGTCTTTAGGTTACCTTCTATATCTAATATTTTCCATCAAGCGCTAATTACTGATAATAATCTGAGGGAATTTAGTGGTGCAATCCACGGCGGTTTGGCCCCAATATTTGGTACTATATAGAATGGTTGTAATAAGAGTCATCTTGAGCTTTCTCATGGTGATAGTAGCAGTCATAATGTATCTTGAGGCATCCGTGTGAGGTGCTACCAATTCGGTTCGACAGAGAATAATAAGTCACATTGTCCAGAGGACCCAGCTAATTTCTAATCTTGCAACATGATGCAATATCAATAATATTTATGATGGAAGTTTCCACCGGTATCTAGTGAGAGAGGGAATGCACCAATTCCATGATCAAGAATAGGGTCAGTAGCATCTCACCAGTCAGGGAAATAGAATGTGCCAGGTCATTAAGACAGTGGGGGTGGTCGTGACCATGGTAGTCAGACCCCTTGTTCCCGGCGATAGAAGGATTGACCAGCTCACCGTATCGAGGATATGTAAAAGGGTCGCAGTACAGGTCAGACTTATGCAGTGCTACATACCCATATAGAGAAAGACCTCAAGCCATCTACTATCATTGTTACAATTCTAGTCACTTCCATTTTAGCTTCTTCACTTTTAGATATAGGGGATCCACAAAGATTCATATATGTTCCCATTATGGAGATACTTGGGCTCTATGTTGTAACTTAGGATGATTTTATGATGTTGTAAACTATGTTAGGGAGTAAAATTGAAAGTGTTCATTGGTGCATGGATAACCCTCTTTAGGATGGTGGGTGTCACTTCTTATGGGACATCTACCCCTTAGAGATGAAATTATTCGATATCATTATTGGAAGGGACTTGTTGGTCCCCATTAAAGCCATTTTCTATTTATATCTTTACAGGGTGAGCTTTTCATCACTAGAGGGCAGATCATTTCCACATAATGCTGAATGGGATGTCTAGGCAAGCTGAGCTACACCCAAACACCGTGGGTTGGGTAGGATGAAATCACCAATCACAATTTTTTATCTAGATGATCAGGAAACATGTAAGATTGATTTCCCCCATGTTTTTGGTCGTTTTATGGACGTCTTCCAAGATGAATTTTTAGTTCTACCTCTATTGAGAGAGGTAGAGTTATATATCAAGCTAGTACATGGAGTTTCACTGGTATCCATTCCTCCTTATAGGATGGCTATGACTGTGTTGGAAGATATCAATAGGTAGGTATAGGGTTTGGAAGATAAGGGTTTCATCAAACCCAGTACTTCATCATGGGGTTCTCCAGTACTTCTATGGAAAAATTGGATGATAGCCTCAGGATTTGTTTGGTTTACTATAAATTGAAAAGGTTGATAGTTATGAACTGGTATCCTCTTTGACAAATAGATTATCTATTCGATCAGCTATGAGGATCTTAGGTATTCTCTATGATCAATTTGTAATCTAGTTATCATCGAATGCATGTTAGATCATCAAACACAACTCCTACATCCTTTTAGAGTTGGTATAGTATGTATGAGTACTTGGTTATGCCATTCAGTCTCATGAACGTGTCGACACGCTTTATGGAACTGATGAACTAAGTGTTCCATCCTTATCTTGATTTGTTAGTTGTGATTTTTGTGGATGATTTCTTAGTGTATTCTAATAATTCACATGTCTAGGCTAACCATATTTAGATTGTTATATGTAAATTGATATATCATCAATCATATTCTATGCTCGCAAAGTGTTACTTATGGATGGATTGGATTCACTTCCTCAGTCACAACATCTTGGAGATATGATTATCAATGGTCCTAGAGAATGTGAGAGCAGTAGTTTCTTGGGAGCATCCGAATAATGTCTTTGAGGTGAATAGTTTATTGGGGTTGGATGTTAACTGTATTCATTTCATATATGACATATCACGTTAATTAGTAGCACCATTTATGGGATTTAATAAAAGGGTGAGAAGTATGTTTGGACAGATTCCTATGAGATGGCCTTTCAAGAACTGAAAGGTAGATTGACTTCAGTGTCGATTCTTATTTTTCTTGAGATGGGAAGAAATTACTTGATGTAATGTGACACATCATGTATTCCACTAGGAGTAGTTCTTTTGTAGGGGGATCGAGTCATTGTGTATGGATCTTGTCTATTAAGGCCTCATGAGAGGAATTACTCGACACACAATCTCGAGTTTCCTACAGCTAGTCATGATTTTCATTATTGGAGACATTATTTATTGCGAGAGGATTTTGTGGGGTACACAAAACACAAAATCCTCATGTACATATTTACTAAATGTGATCTGAATCTGAGGTTGTGTAAGTGGGTGGAATACCTTCATAATTTCAAATTTGATCATTCTTACACACTGGGGAATGGTAATATAGTGGTTGATGCACTGATCTACAGGATTTAGATATATGTAGTGAGGAAGGCCAGTAGTGAGTGGAAGCTAAAGCCTTTGTTCTCTATGTTGCATTGAGAGGTTCACGAGAGTCAATAAAAAAATTTATTTCATCCTTATATGTTACCTATACCCTACTGGATGGAGTGAGGATATGGAAACTATCAGATTCTAAACATGTAGTTATAGAATTGTGTTTTCTAGGTGAGGACCCTCCACCTAGATAGACCATTGGTGAAGTTGAGTTTCTTTGTCTAGATGAATCTATATGGGGTTTTGAAAACATATGTGAGGAGATGATGTAGGATTTGTATACCTTTGTATGGGCATTACATTCTAGTTTCACCATGATGTATTGGTATTTAAATCGTCAGTATTGGGGTCCAGGTATGAAAATGGATGTAGCTGGTTTATTTAGGTGGTGCTCCAACTGTCAGCAGGTGAAGTTGGAACACTAGTGACCAACAAGAATTTTACAGTAGCTACACATTCCAAAGATTAAATGGAATAATGTAATGAAGAATGTTGGCGCCAAAATGGGAGAAGATGATGAAGAAATGGAAAGCCTCAAGGGACTGCCTCACGAATACCATTCGCAGAGCCCTAATCGCATCGCGCCTGCCACGGAGCAAGAAAGAGGGACGCTCTGTGAGCACCTTTGATGTTTTCAAGATGCTGCAGAGCGGGGAGGTGGTAAGACTCTATGAGAGCCTTTGATGTTTGCGAGCCACCGCAGAGTCAGTATGCGGGACACTCTGCGAACACATTTGACGTTCATGAGCCCGCCGTGGAACAAACAAATCCCCCTTTGCACAAAGCATGCACTGATTTGTAGTATGTCTTGCATAAAAATATCAGCCTCCCCCCAGGCCAGGAGGATGGATCATCCGACCATTCAACTTCCTAGCTCCTGAATCGTGAATCACCTTCTACTCTGCAGGCCATGAGCTGGACAAGGTACTTCTGCTCTGCTAAGTGCCTCCTCCTTGCTTTGTTTTAACCCCTCATTCAAGAGGGATGCCTTTTGCAAAGTGTAAGGGTCTCCACAAAGGAAGGGGATCCCCAAGGGGACCCATGTATTCGTGGAGCATTTTTGCTTCCTAAAACACCCTTCATGTACACGTGATCCACAAGCTAAGGCGGGGTCACTATACTTCATGAAGAACATTTCTTCACGATGCATTGATTCACGAGGATCCATTTCTTCACAAGGTAGTGCTCTGAAAATTCCATTCCACTTCATAATGCACCTCCCACATGCACCTATTTCTTATTCTTAGGTTGGGATGCTCTACTTCACGATGCACCACCCTTCGTAAATACCCTCCACCATGAAGAGCACAAGAGCTTCACAAGACTCCTGCCTATGAACCCCTCTTCTTGGTGATTCCTTTTCCCGTGCAACCATCATGGTTTGTAAGATGTGATTTCAAATTCCCTTGGATGATACTACCCATTGTGTTTCTTCAACTCTTGCCTCTTCGCATTGGAAAGCTAACGGTTATTTCTTCTCCGCATAGCCACGCTAATGTGGACCCCCCAATTGTTTTCTCTGTTACACCACCCAGCTATGGCGTTGCACATCCCCTCTCTTCACCATGGTGCTGAGAGTACTAGTTATGTTAGTTATAGGGGTGTAGATCGATCCCCGCATCATCCGAGATGCAGGTTGTTAAACTAACAAGCACTATCATCCACAGAACATATTGTTAAACTATGACTTCCCCCATGAATCTTAATCGGGGAATGGAAAACTATCTTGGTGTATGCCCCTATATTTTCTTGTCGGGGGTAGCACCCCTGATCCTCTTTTATTTCCTGGTGCCAAAGACTGGTGAACGGAATTTTGTGGAATGGTTCTTCTACATTCTTTGGTGCCAAATCCCTCTCCTGCATGGCTTTGTCACTGCCGGGCCTCCAACCTAGAGTATGTATCAATCCGTTCAGGATGCTAACCATGCATAATATCCTATTTCCTCTTGGGGTCACTAGCCATGTGTAAGCCCCATTATACATCCCACGGATGCACCTTTGATGACATGATTGTCAAGTCTTTTCTTCCTCTTTTTTCTCACACTGAGCATGACTCACACGGGCTTAGAGTAAGCATCGACCACGATATCCTTACCAGGTGGCCTAGTGTGTAAGCCCCAACCACCATCCAAACTATGGGTACTTTGATCCATGCTAAGGCATGGTATGTAGAAAGCCTCCTTGAGGTTCAAGCCCAACAACCATTGGTCATGACCATCATCACGTCAGTGTACCAAGCACCATCTAAACTACAGGGACTTTGATCCATGCCATGGCATGGTATGTAAGAAGTCTCTCTGAGGTTCATGCCCAAAAACCATTGATCTCTACCATCTTCACAACAGTGTACCAAGCCCTATTCTGACCTATGAGTACTTTGATCTTTTCTAAGGCAGGGTACATAGGAAGCCTCTCTGAGGTTCAATCCCACCACCATCCACCTAGAGCCCATTCGAACTACAAGGACTTAATTCTTTTCTGAGGTAAAGTAAGTAGGAAGCCTCCCCGGGGTTCAATCCCAACAACCATTGGACCCTAGGTCCTCCTTCACATCAGTTCACCGACACCCCACCGGAACATTGTGGTATTTGATCCTTGTTAAGGAAAGGTACGTAGGAACCCTCGATGTGGTTCAAGCCAACCACTCATTGGTCGCTCCGACCCCATTCATGTTGGTTGACCAATACCTTGGGTCGCCGTAGAGTGTAATCCCCAAATGACCCCATGAACTAAGAGTTCTTTTATCCTTGCAAAGGATATGTACGTAAAAATCCACCCTAAGGATCAAGCCCAACATTCCGTCACATAAACCATCTTCACATAGGTTCTCCCCAGTCCCACATGACGTTAAAATGTGGACCCCAATCAGTGGTAAGCCGTTTTTTCCCCTGTTAGTAATACGATGTTGAACACAAATCCTACTATGAACTATGAGGACTTTGATCTTTTCCAAGACAAGGTATGTAGGAAGCCTCCATGAGGTTCAAGACCAGCCCCCATGTCTCATCCTAATATATCCCCTGATCCCATGTGTTTCGGGAATATCATGCCCCATTCCCGGAGGTTCCACTTCCTCTGGGTCCCATCCATGCATCCATTCTCATAGGTCACCTCCTCAGATGTCACATTGTCCCACTGAACTATGCGTACTTTGATTCCCTACCATGGGGATACGTAGGAAGTCTCATCAAGGCTTAATACCAACATCACCATCATCTTCACTGCAGTTCTATCCCATTCACCACACATTTCAATCAGAACCCCATCATTCATCTTGATTCTTACCTGGGCCGCCAAATCCCGGTGAGGTCATGTCGGCCCATCTATACTAGAGTGTCCTTTAGGGGTTACACTAATCTGGTCCACTCTAGTAAGTTCTTTGATCAGTCCAATCCATCTCCGCTGGATGTTAAACTGGAGGCACACCCTGTTTTAATATGGGAAGCTGAGGAAACCCTCAGATACATGCCTATGGAATATAATTCATCGCATTCAATGCGGGATGATTCGAGATTATGCACCATCAAGAAGCCCTATAATAAGTGATAGAAGACAGACGCGCCAGTGTCCTAGCACCCAGACACGCTAGTGATGCCCAACTTGAATACTCCCCTAACTGAAGGATACTGCCCTGACCAGACCCCATGGAATGTGCCGACAGAAGCAGTGTAATTAACTGGTGTCCATGACGATATGGTGCTAGGAAATGTTTCACAAACAACGTATTAAATCTATAAGGTAGTCCCAAACTAGGTGATGAGTTCTGATGATAAATCCATGGAAGGAAGAACTGATATACCATCATCCTATTTCAATCATGGAGAAAATTTCCTTGAAAAAGTGATGTATGTCACCCGCCATTGGAAACAGTGAATGCGGGGAAACTAAACCACACCACTTGTCCTCAAATTAGGTGGACGCGCACACCCCGGTGAAAGCGTCAGAAATAGAAATAGTGAACCTGACGTGAAGTTCTTCTCATAAAATATGGAGATTAGTAGCACTTGAGGCATCAGTAGATTGATGGGTTACCAGATCCAGTTATCCGGCATCGGGTCCTGCTATGCAAATAGTCGGTCTGGCGTGGAACTCAATAGTGATGGGGCAGTAAAACGTTGGACGTCCCATTCTATGACGTTGTCAGCGTGGATCCCTCTTACTGGAAATGGATGACGGGATGACGATGGGTCATTGGTCGTTGATTCCACTTTATTTCACCACAGACGAGTTAATCTCCCTACTCTCAGGAATCAAGTTGCTTCTCTAGTGACGAGATCTTCGAATGCACATCAACAATGGTGTAGGGGAAGCACCAAAATGGTCAATCCACGTGGCTTCACCTCTCCAATGAATAACTTTACATCTAAGACCCTAGGGTGTCCATGCCCCTCTCCCCATACGAGGTCATTCAATGGAGTGTAGTCAATGACCTATTGTGTCATTATGAGGATGAGGGTATAATCCCGACTCGGGATATGGCCCACCTGGATCTACAGGCATCTGCGCCTCATCACCAATGCCTCCCCCGAGGGCCACGTAGGGAGTCGCTGCTCCCTACACTGACATATAACCATTTCGAGGGCCTCTCCCTAGAATGTTGTGACGACTGCCTACCTTACGCTGATGAGGTGGGCGATGTCCAGCCCAGCCCGGTAAGAGTCCCATTCTAGGGGATCTTTGTGAGGGCTCCCACCCAGCCACATCAGCGCCGCCACCCGGCCTTGCTAGATCAGAAGCAGGTAAGCTACGTACCTATACCACTGGCCCCAATTCATCCGACCCGACACCAGCATCAGACGCAAGCTGAGGATGACGCCCTCCAAGGGGAGTCAACATCGACGACTATTTTGGCACAAGCCATCACCGAAACATATCAACATGTCCCTGCATACAATGAGCATGGGAAGTAATATGATCGACCAGAATCGATTCCCCAACCACCCCATAGGCAGGCTAGGCCAACTCACTTGGTCGTCGACATGGGCAGCGGTCACCGTGAGCAATCCTATAGTGATATCACCCAATAAAGAGGTCCTCCCCATACCACTACCATGGACAACATGATTCTTCCCCGCTTCGAGGTTCACCATGGAGGCCCACCCTATGACACCCGAAGTCTGAATGAGGGCCTTCCCCGCGACGGTGATACTCATTACAGAAGCCTCTCCTGTTCCCATTACACTGGATATGGAGTCAATTCTCTTGCCCGCGACCGCTGGTGTAGGGGCATTATATTTCTGGTATCTCCTCAACCTGGGGATCATCCCAAAATACTTTTAGCAGCTAGTTAAGGTACTCCTCACCTCATCAACTAGAAGGCTGAAGGTGAGGCTCACTCCACCCACGCCCAGCACGGAGGTCCGACCCGTTTCTCGCCAGACCTATACAAGGACCCTCCACATTCTAAGGCCACTAGAGGGAATCAATCATAGAGGTCCTCTCCATGCTGCTGCCAGTTCTAGTAGAGGTATTTCCCACTCCAGCACTACCCATGGATGTCCTCCCCATGTCCCCTTTGATATTTTTCCTGATTCTCCTCATACCCTAGCTTTCTCAGGCGGAAACACTCTCTGCCTCAACACTAGTGCAGCAGAAAGATCTTGCGTTAGAAGTCAGCCCTGTCCCCAGGAGCCACCCAGGGGATGGAAGGAGGGTTTTTGCTACCATAAGAAGAATTCTAGGATGTTCTGGACAGAGGTCAAACCAGTCCCCTTCTCAGAGTCTACATCAGAATACGACTCAACTCGGGAACCCTCCACTCACTCATCTGAGTCAATGGCTGGGGCAAGAACAAGGCACATCATCCTAGTTCTCATGTAATGTGAGGTAAATCGTATTCCTACCAATATCTGTATGTATATCTACGATGATGAAAATATGGAAACCCTGCAAGTCAGAGTCATGGACTCACCATTGTTGTCACTAGAAGCACTATCTGCCTCGACAAGAGATCATGAAGATCTATTTTGGGGGATAATGGATGGTGAGTAGCAACACAACCTATCACCCATATCCCTAAACCCTTATCTAGGAACAAAAGCCGCCAACCCATCTAATCGTGATGTGGTGGCCAGGTCTCTTCACTCTTCGGAAGACAACCCGAGATTCGGCATCCAGTCAGCCCAGTCGTTATACACCACAATGGCCAGCCCATCGTCTCAGCAGTCTGCCTCAATACCGATGCCAGTTCTTCAGCCACCTCTATTTGATGAGTGGGGAAATAAAGGGCCAAAACATGAATCCAAGCCGAGGAGCTTATGGAAAATCCTCACAGCGGACCACTTCCCTGAGATGTTTTGGCCCGTGGTTGATCCAAATTTTCACGTGCTGGAATCCCTCTCCCTAGAGGAGTTTGGATGTGTCCCCAAACCCTCTAGGATACACACATTTGCCTTATTCATCACAGAGTGGTTTATCCTATGATCCAAGCGCAATTTGAATACATTGACAAGAAATTTCATCTAGTCAATCTGGTTGCACTCCCAGTGGCCCATCTCCCAGAGTCACCAGGCCGTCGTAAGGTCCTCTGAGAGAAATTCATTCATAGTTTCAAGATACTATGATATTACATCAAGGAGGCATCCCCCCATGTGAAATCCTATAGTTGGGGGAAGTATTATACCATTCTTTTCAGTACAATCCAACGACAGCTAGAACTGTTAGGCGATATAGAGGACGTGCCTTCATAAAGGGTCGCGGTCAACATGGCAGACATAGTAGATGAGGAAAATGAGTTGGATCTTCTCGATGGGGTACCCCACTGAGAGTGTGCAACTAATATTGGACCCATAGGGGAGGGTCCCTTGCCAGTAATGGAACCTACTAGGTCTCCAAATTCCCACCGAGGAATTAGTACTAAGCTGGAATTCCAGTAAGGGTAAGGAGCACGTCGAAGCTGCCAAGCACTCCGACCCGTCTGCCTCAGTGCAGAAGACAAAGGAAGATTCTGAAAAGCCTACATTTCACCAAAAAACATTCTATGTAAAATAATTTGTTCAATGATCTCTTGGTTGAATAGACTATAGACCGACGGCCGGACTATGGTGATCCCAGGCCGGGGCAGTCGGGGCCGGAACAACTTCCCTTCAGCAAGTTGCCTCCGGGCGACCCTGGCCATCCTGCCCCGGAAGAAAGGGTTGAGGCTAGAACATATGGCAAGAGGTCATGTTATGTATCTCCAAGCCCTCCTGAATAGCTCAAAAATCTAGGGGACCCAGCTCGGGCTCCTCCAGCAACCCTGAGGGTTGTGGGACAAGCAGCTCCATGAGTTGTTGGGCATGTCTACTGTGTTGTAAAACCCTCAAATTCCCTCATTGTTAGGGATACCAGTCATGCCATGGACCCCTAGCCAGATGATTCAATGGAGGTGCTCATTTCCCATGTTGAGGCATTGGAAACAAGATATGTTGCGATACCACCCGACGGAAAGCCATATCCAACATTGGTGGATGACAAGCACACACCTTCGGGTTTCCAGAATCCAACATTCCCTCCCATTAATGGGACAAGGGACCCGTAGCAGCTCCGGGACCACATAAAATCAAGGTGTGGGCCCATGTTAGGGACTCCACTGCAGTAGGAGGCTGGGAAGCTCTGCTGTTTTGTTTAGACATTGGAGGGGACAACATTCGTCTGGTATAGCCACCTCCCTATCGGATCCATAACCAGCTGGGAGGACTTTCGTAGATAATTACTCTACCAGTTCCACTCCACAACATAGAAAACAAGTGTCGTAGACATTTTCAAGTGAAAAAAGGCCTGATTAGTGTGTCACAGACTTTATCACCCAGTGGAAAGGTCTCACATATTCCATTCACATTCCACTGACTCAGTAGCAACTACAAATGATGTTCATAGGGAATGTCAAGACAGAATTGGTTCCTTCTCTGATCACCTAGAGCTACCATGGAGGGTTTTGAGACATATCTGATAAGGCACAGCTCTTGGAAGAAGCTTCGCAACAGACTGGCTAGGCATGTCTGTTGCCTCCCGTAATTCCCGCGAGAAGGGATGACAGAGTCGAGCCCACCCTAGTGGCCCAAATAGAAGCCTCCATGAAACTATAATTGTTACCAGTGGCACCATCCCTGCAACCTCACAGAGGCCCACCACTACAGGCGCATCCTCTAGCTCAGTAGCGTATGCCTTAGAATCGACAGGTTCCCCCACACAACGTGCAGCCACCACCCATGCAGGATAATCATGGTCTGCCTCCTCGACAGGCTCCTCCATCCCCTCATCAAATCCAGGATCCAAGTCCCCCCATTCCGGATAGAAGAAACCAGACCTACTCGTTCAATGATAATTAGGTTCTGGTATAATTCAAAAGTGCCTTGGAACAAGAGATCGTGTGTTTTCTTGGTTGCAGAAGGCCAGAAGAGGCAAGCCTCACTGACCTCCCCAACTACTGCCCCTATCACAAGATCCTCGGGAACTATCTCAAGAAGTGATGTGTGTTCAAAGAATGGCTTCAAGACCAGGTCGGTAACAACATAGTCAGGTTGGGCACGTCTCCGGCACAAGTGGCATGCTTCGCCGTAAAGCCAGATAGTAGCGGCGACAACGGGGGCGAGTGGCAGCAGGTTACTAACCATGATTCCCAGAAGTATGGCGACTGCATGTCTCCCAAAATGGATGCTCATGCCCATGGAATCATTCGTGCACACCGGATCTAGCTGGAGCCTCCAGAAGATGCGGCCACCACTTCTGCATCATCATCTCAGCCGATATCTTCCCATATGACCAAGCATCTGCGGCTCAAGGGAAAGCAACGCGCCCCACCGATGTCATCATCGTCCTGCACTCTCCGTGACTTCATGCCCCCTAAGATGGGAAACACTCACAAAATATGCCAATGATGGATGAATATTCGAGTGATAGTCAAGGGTATTCTTAGGTTAATAACGTGGAGTTGGTAAACCCCTATATGACTCTCGACGATTGGGAGTGCCAGGAGAACTTCCCCAACGTCCCCTACGGATTCCAACGTCGGTGGAACTGTGACCATATGGGTCATTATGGTACATCAGTTGGCTCCTCCATCCAAGCCATGCATGCCACTAACACCAGACAGTAGGCTCAACACAGAGCTCAGAATGAACGACCTCTTCATCTAGTGTCATCAGGCCCACCTCCACCATTGTTTGTAATTATTGTTTACTATTTTACTCTTCATTATTAAAAAAAATTAAGTTTACCCTATTAACTAATATTAATTATTTTGATTAAAAATATGGAATCCATTTTATCAAATTAAATTCATATAAGCTCTTGAATTTAATTTTAAAATAAATTCACCATACTTTTCAAAGTACAGGTTTTCAAGAAATTTATTTTTCATGAATAACATGACATCATATTAAATATATAACTTTTAAAAATAATTATATGGATATATATTCAGATACTTAAATATTATATATATATATATATATTTATTTTATATCATTCATTGATAAATATTTTTTCAATTAATTAAAATTGAACTACATCATTCCTAAAAAATATACCTTTTTACGGTTTTCAAAAATATTTTTTACAATGAATCATTATTTCTTATGGTCATAGAGTGATAAATTATTTATTAATGTCATCACATTTTTAATATTTGATAATATATAGGTTTCATTAATCCTATTGGATATTTTCTATAAGCCTACATATTTTGAAAACTAAGTATCATGATACGTAATCAATAATTTCCCTCTTTATATTATCCCACCAAAATTGTTCCCAAAAATCCACACACATATATGTTCTACCTGAGTGTATAGTGAAATTTATGTTATGAAGATCATCCAATAATTCACTTTTCACATTAGGTATAGATAGAATACATAATATCTTTACAAATTTCATAGCACCTACTTTATATATGAAGTCTACAAATTTTTCATCATTTTGGCCATTACTTTTCTTTTGGAAATTATCATCATCAAGTTAAGAACTTTTATCTTTTCCAAAAATATGGTATCATAATAGTTCGTGAAAATGGTGATTTAAATCCTTGATTTATAATTTCCATATTCATATTTAGTTTATCTATAAACATAGGATCCCTATGAATCAACATTTGGGGTAGAACCCCATGGACTTTCATGAGAATTGCATCTCCTACTTTGTTTTTCCTTAAATGAGTGCTATTGTTTTGAGAACCCATAATTTTTTAGTATAAAATACCCTCTTATATTCTAAATTATGAGATAATTTAATTAAAAGGTTATATATTAGGATCTTATGGTATATGAATATCTTATATATTTCTCCAGAGATATAATTTCTCCATGTCATCACTGTAAGGATTATAGCTTCCGACTCATGATCCTGGGTTGGATAGTTCTGTTCATGAGTATTTATATTCCTAAATGCGTATTTAAAAAATTCCTCATTCTATATAAGGAATCAACCAAATATTTTTTTATGCATCAATATATATCATAAATCCATCATTTAATAATTGTAGTGTCAAAATTGGAGCATCCACCAACATAATATCCTGTTCTTTATAACATTCATCAGATTATTTTTTCTAGATGAATGTAAATACTTTAAATGTAATATTGGTTAATGTTTTTTACAATTATGTAAAATTATGAATTAACCGTTGATATTAACCTTATAACCCAATGGAACTAAATAACATAGTTATGATAATTGTTGTAGGAAAATATCAAACAGTTATTGTCTTTATAAGGTCAACTACGATTCCATATTTAGAGACAATATAACCAAGGAATGGAACATTTTAAATCCATTATTCACACTTGTTATATTTTCCATATAACTCTTTTCATATAAGATCATCATGAAAGATATGAATGTGATAATAATGTTATTTATATATTTTATAATAAACCATGATATCATCATTAAATATAAAAAAAATCATGGTATTCCTTGAACACTCATTTCATTGGATCAATAATAAATAGGGTGAATTAGTCAATCAAAATGGTATATTTTTAAACATGTAATGTTCATACATCATTTTAAATGTTGTATTTAGAATATGCACATTCATTACATAAAATTGATGATACCCAGAAAAAATTCAGTGTTTCAAAAATATTAGTATTCATAAATTCGATCAACTAAGTCATCAGAGAATTGATGATAATACTGTCAATTTACTATAATAACATTGATTTCCCTATAATCAATTCACAACATCATGGATCCATATTTTTTATTAAAAAAACAATAGGATCTCAATTAGGATAAAAATAATGTCATCTAAATATCTTTTAACATAACTACTAAAGGTATTTCATCAATTCCACTAATTCCACAGTGTCCATTTTATAGGGAGACTTTGATATAGGTCATAAATCATGGATAAATCTATGTAAAAAAATAAACATCATTATCTACTGCATGTCCATGTAATTCATCTGGAAACACATCAATATATTAATATACAACATGTTCATCCTAACATTGAATATTTCCTTTTTCATTAGTATATTTTGTCTTCTCTTCTTCCCCAAAAAATTAATTCATAAGAGCTACTAAGGGTGGATCTATTCAAGAACTAGATGATGAATTTTCCACTTTGAATATAAGGAATTATAAAAATTCTTCATGAATGGTTATTTACTTCTAATAAAAATAATTATTTTTTATTATATTATTAAATCCAATCAATATTAAAGATTATATTAATTTTATCTATATGGATAATAATAAACTCCTCAAATAGAGATCATTTATGTTTCATAATATGAATACCTAAAACATATTGTTATAGTGAGATTTTCATTACATGTTTTAACTGAAAACCCCTTTCTCACAGTGATAGAAAAATATATAAAATCTTTAGAAATCATAGAATAAATAAAAGAGTGTGAGGATATATATTCAAATGAATCATGTGATAAATTCCAGGATATGAATAAAGTACCATCCACCATATCATTGGGATCATTATCCTCAATTCAAGTGATTGTATAATCTTAGACTTCTACACTTGGAAACCTCTGTAAAAGATCCTCACGATGCTTGTGATATTGGTTTGAATAATACATCATTTCATTATAGTTGAAGAATAGATTTATATTTTCCCGTTTTTCCCTTGAATTCATTATCCAGATACCCCTTATCTATGTACTTGAAATAAAATCCCATGAAATTTAATAATTTTTTATAATGTTTATTTCCATAATATTTACACAATGAAAATTGATTCAATTAATTCTTATTTTTTGGGTCATTCCATTTTACATATTTTTCAAATTGCCTCTTCTTCTCCTTATTTTATATTAATTTATAGTATATGTATAATTTTTTCTCTATTATGATGGATGATAAGAAAATTTCATCATATGAGGAAAAAGTTTGTTAAATCAACACTCTTTAGATACTTGGATTACACGCTTTAAAGAAATTGTCATTGTTAAATTTTGTATTATTTATTTAATCCACATTATACCTATTGATTCCTATAAAAGTTGCCTCATACAATATAATAATTTCTATTCATTTAAATTATCTAAGGATATTTATCTTCATTTTAGTTTATTTCTCCCAAAAAATTATTTATAAAATATGGTTACTTTATAATATATACATTCCATTAATTCTAATCCATCTTCCTCCATAGTATTTTACATAAAAAACCACCACCAAAAAAAAATAACCATTGAGATAATTTATTTCATGAAAAACCTTTTCATCTTTATCATACCCTAATTTCATAAATATCTTTTCATGGTACTTAATCAATTTATCAACTATTACTATATTAGTAGTTCGACTATTAGATGATAGATTATGTTGTATGAAAAAAAAATCTATTATAGGTGTATCATTTCATAGAACATCGGGTGTAATGACGCGGACCTCTCCGGTCTATTACCTTGCGGAAATCTAGTGGTTGAGGTGTTCTGGGAGGTCAAGGATACACATCCCCAACACTTTTCCAAATATCTAGTTCTGTAAACATTGTTTCCAGTTTTATGAATAGTGTCATGATGTTTCATAGTTACTTTCTCACAGTTACTGTCTCACAAATACTGTCTCAGAGTTACTATCTCATAGTTACAATATCTTAGTTACTATCTCAATGTTACTATCTTACAGTTATTGTCTCATGAACATTGTTTCTATAACTGTTTCATATTTTCTTTTCTTAATTTCCAGATTTTTCCAATTTCGCCAATTTATCAATTTCTTTGACATAAAATTCATTAAAGGCCTTGTTTTCAGGTATTTAAGGCTGATTCAAATTACATAACACCAATATTAATTTTACGAAGTAATAGTACTTTTTACTCAGTCGAACCGTGTGGTTTAACGCAATCAACTTTTAATAAAAAATCTAGCGTATCTCAAACCACTTCTCTGTTAAATCTACTAAAGGGAGGAGATATATACCTCCCTTATTCTTAATTATTTTTCTATCGTTCAAGATGCTCAAACCATTACATCCTTCCCATAGGAGTCATGCAAATGAAACATTCCCCCATGGATTGGTTTCCCAGGATGTTCTTCGTGCTATAAGTGGACCCTTATTTGGGTGCAACCAAGAAGTATCCATCAATATCCGATATAAGGTATGATTTATTTTCTTTATTTTGGGTTCAACTTCTTTTTATTACCCTTTCCATATTATGGTATCTGATATCCATGCTTCTAATAGAGTTTCCTGGGTTTTGGTTGGTGCGGTCATGCCGCGACATCCTCGGGTGGATGTAGTTTTCTTGGGAGGAGGCGATCATGATCCTTTGTGTGGATCATTCACGTATAAAGAATGTTAAGAACGTTTTGAGGAAGTTTATTATCTTCTTATATTTTCTTTTATGTGAAACTATAGTGTTATCATGTTTAATCCCACTAGATCATAACAGAATTGGCATAATAAATATTTGAAACAGATAAATAATTTCATACTGATCATTTGTTATTGCCTCTTTTTTTTCATGATAGTGTGTTATATATTCATTATTTGTTTAGTTCTTCATTCATGATAGAAATAGGTAATGAACGTAATGCGGGGAATTGATTGATTATTTTTTGGATAAATATAACATGGCATGTAAATGAATCCAAATGTTGTTGTTGTAATTTGATGATAATAAATTGATACAAGCATGTTTAATTATTTATGACATATTATTATTTAGGTTTTCCTTAGTTGGAAAATGAAAATAAAAAATTAGCTAATTAAAGATGGATTAAATAAGTGGTTGTTTGGTAGAATATAATTCCTTATATGAATCTGAGTAACACTCTTGATTTTTTAAGGGCCAAGAGACCAATTGATATGATGTTTGTTTTCCTGCTGATTGCGTTGTGATGTGCGCTTGTAATGCTGTTGTGATATGTGAGGGAAGGGAAGCCCATTTTTTGGGGAATCATTTGATGACTACAGTGGAAATATGAAATAGTTTATGCATGTGGGTGTCATGTATGACACAAGGGATGGTGAAATGGGATGGATGAGAATGTTTGGATCCTTGCTGATTCTTGTTTTTTGATTATCCTCTTTGCTTTCCCCACTGATCAAGGAAGATGGTTTTCATATCCTTTTTCCAAAAGGGTCAAAGACAGATGGTTTATGATTTTTGCTTTTTGTGTTTAGCTTCCCAAGGGAGGATGGGTCAATGCTCTTGCTATAGGTATGGATGACTCGATGGGTAGTTTGTCTACGCACTGTGTGGATCCCCCTTGGGTTTAATATATTAGAATATTTTTTTATAGAATGAATGGGAATATGGGAAGGTAATAATGTTGTCAATAAATTATTGAATAAATAATGTTATACCATGGGGTTGGAGCTTGTCGAAATGCAATGATGAGGTTGAAATTTAAAGTAAGAGTGGACTTTGGGTGTGATTTTAATGAAATATATTGTGGAAATTGTTAATAGTTTAAAAATGATTATATAATTAATGAAAAAAATGTAAAACCGATAAAATGGAATAAAGAAATGTATCCAAGCTTTGTCAGTGGTTGTGTGCTTATAAAATTCCTAGTCTTAGAAGTAGCAATTGTGAGTCTAGGAGATGTTAGCTGCAGTTGTGTCTCAAATTAGGTAATGCCCATAGTGTGGTTGTGAGATATAATATATTCGATAATTTTTTGTGTTTCTATATTCTATTCCACCCCATCAGTTATGACAACTGGAACACTAAGGATTTTGAGCCCTTGGGGAATTTTTGTAACGTCCCGAGTCTGGAGCCCCTCCACTAGTTCCCCGTACCTGGTTTGCCACATGACCTCAAGCGCGTTTCCCTGAACTCCAGAGGCTGCCAACTAGCAGCGAGGGCCTTGGTGAGTCAGTGGGGAATCTATGCCCTCATTCAGTAAGGTATGCAAGGTAAGAAAACAACAATAAAAAGTAGAAGCAATAATCAACATGCATAAGAAAAGAAACCAGACAGCGGAAGCAATGCAGAAATCTTACAATGATGAAAATAATGCAGCAGGTACAAGTATCTATGGAAAGCAGCAAACACAAGAACATGATGGAATACAACTGAAACCAAGTGCAAAAGGAAAAAAAAGAAATCTCCTCAGCATCGTGAGCCACGGCTCGGTCCCATGCTCCCATGCTCCTGATGTAGTCAAGATCCTGAAGTAGAAGGGCACTTTCCCTTATCTATACCTGCAGCAACATAGTCTGCATGGGCCCAAAAGCATGGACCAAACAGGGTGTGAGATACAATCCCAGTAGGCAATATCCCAAAGATTTGTGCCTAACAGTCAATGAATACATGGCAGTAATAAAACAAGAAGAGATAGATAGAAGAGCACAAGCATCTATAATCCACTGTTCTAACAAGTAAAGCACACAAGTAAGCTGTCAACAACAAGAAGAAAACAGGTAACCCCCTTGGTAGCTCTCACAGTCTAACCCCTATGGTTCACCCCAGGTACTTGAAACCCTATGGGAGGCACACACAGTCTCACCCCTCTGGTTCAGCTACATAAGAAAGCAGACTCTCTTGGGAAGTACTCACCGTCAATTCCCCCTATAGTCTCGTATCGTGCAAATGTCTCTCTGGGGGATGCACTCAACGTCAATTCCCCATGTGGTCCGCGTCGTAATTAAAAGACACTCTGGAGAAGCCCTTCCATCAATTATCTCTTTGGTCTCGCATTGTGATTAAAAGACACTCTAGAGAAGCCCTTCCGTCAATTCCCCCTTTGGTCTGCTACTCTAGGTTCTCACAGTCTGGAGTATAACTAAACATGCTCAACGCATGTATATCGTCCAATTAAACCTCAAGAACTACTTCGCTATCAACTAAGGCTCAATAGAAACAATAAAACAATAGTCCACAATCCTACAACTAGGCATGGCAAAGCAAACTGAGCACAAACAAAATACTCTAATCACATCCAATAACCTCTACTTAAGCAATCAAGAAAAGTAGGCAAGTAACAAGGGAAAAATAGGAAACACGCAATACCCCGTTCAAGGGTATTGGTGGAAATTGCACGAAATATTCATCCACTTTCTACGGAAAGGCACGAACCACCTACCTCGATCCTATGAGATCGATATACGTGAACCTCGAGGACTGATTCACCTTGGAACGACGTAGATATGAGAAAACGCACAAAACGTTCTTCCCATGACAACATGGAAAGGAGGAGGAATAATGAAACGAGGATAGAGCAAAAGGAAGAACTCAATGATGTGATTCCAACGCAACTGACCGTGCTCGAATCGGTGAACGGATGGCGAAGAGGTCATCCGTCGAAGATCCGGTCGTACGGTATCTCTAGGATGGTCGAAAACTGAAGAAGAAGATGGATAAGCGGGATAGACGCGACCCCGATCCGTTTAATTAAAAAAAAAAAGAAAATACACGGTGTGTGATTTTAGAGGACACGACGTGTACTTCAATTTTTCCGTACTCTGAATTAACCGGCCTCCACCTCAGCCTTACAAAACATGTTTCTGGCCTGGGCACGACCAACACACGACTTCGAGCTGGGAATATTACATGGCATGTACATAGAATGTATACGATGTGTACTTTTAAAATTTCTAGAAAATTTATTTTTCTCAAAAACTCCAATAAAAAGGAAAAACATACCTGAATAGAGATCCAAGTTTTTACAAACATCCCCCCTTAATGAAATTCATCCCCGAATTTCCCTAACGAGGCGGAGAAGGGGAAACCCCGAACAGCTCCGGCCACTATGATGGAACATCGTCCTCCCTCTCCCAGGTCTTGTCATATACTCGCCTGTGCTGCCATAGCACCCGTACCAGAGGAACATACCGCTCACGGAGAACCTTCGAACTACGATCGACAATTCGGATAGTATTCTCCTCGAACGACGCATCTGCTTCAATATTGACATCCTTGGGCTGAAAGTTGTGAGCTGGGTCTGAAAATTAACGTCGGAGATGAGAGACGTGGAAGACGTCGTGCATGGACCGATACCTCTGAGGTAGCTGCAACCGATAGGTGACCAGTCCCACTCTCTCCAAGACCTCAAACAGCCCGACGTACCTCAGTGAAAGCTTAACCTGTCTCAAAATCCTCTTGTGTCCCAACCTCGGTGCGACACGTAAGAAAACCTGATCACCGACCCCGAACTCCAGAGGTCGTCTCCGCTGATCAGCATAAGACTTCTGTCGAGACTGCGCTGTAGACATCCTCTTCTGAATCAGCACTATCAGGTCTGATGTCTCCTGAACAAGATGAGGTCCCAACAAATCTGCCTCTCCTACCTCCAACCAGCATAAGGGTGATCGACATGGCCTACCGTACAAAGCCTAGTATGGCGCCATCTGAATGGTCGCCTGGAAACTATTGTTGTAGGCGAACTCAACAAGCGGAATATGCTTCTCCCAAGAACCGCAAAAGTCAAGGATGCAATCTCGGAGCATATCCTCAAGCACCTAGATCGTGCGCTCGGACTGGCCATTAGTCTGGGGATGGTAGGATGTACTCAAGAGTACCTGCGTACCCAAGGCCTTCTGAAGTCCCTACCAGAACCGAGAGGTAAAGTGCGCATCTCTGTCTGAAACAATAGAGCTCGGAACTCCATGCATACGAATGATCTCTCTGATGTAAAGTTGTCCCAGATCATCGATACTAAAGGTCTCCTTGATCAGCAAGAAGTGAGAAACCTTCGTAAGACTATCGACGACAATCCAAACAACATCGTTCCCTTGGGGTGTTCTCGGCAACCTGGTCACGAAGTCCATCGTAACATCATTCCACTTCCACTCTAGAATGGGTAATTGCTGTAAAATCCCCGCGGGTCGCTGATGCTCTTCTTTCACTTGCTGACAAGTAGAACATCTCATGACAAAACCACCAACATCCTTCTTCATACCTAGCCACCAATATCGGCGTAGAAGGTCCCGATACATCTTGGTGATGCTAGGATGAACTGCCTAAATAGAGGAATGGAAATCCCGCATCAGCTCCTCGTGTATGTCCGTTGGAACCCATACACGTCCTTGGAAACACAAGATCTCATCCGCGCCCACTGTCCATCCAGGAAGAGCGTCCCCTCCTGACACACTCTCCCATAGGACTAAGCCTTCCAAGTCTGATAGCTGCCACATCCGTACCCGATCAAGTAGCGTAGAGGTAACAACTACAGAAGATAGAAATGTATGTCCCCGTCAGTCGTCCACCTCCATATGCACCTCAGAGAACATAGCCATCAGCTGCCACTCACTACTGGCCTCCTGAACTGCCTGCATCTGTGTTATCCAGCTCAACGCATCATCCACGGTGTTTCCCTTTCCCATCGTATAGGCAAGCTCGAAATCAAAAGACTATAGATACTCAACCCACCTGCACTGCATCAGATTCAGATCACGCTGAGTGTAGATATACATGAGACTCTTGTGGTCAGTGAATAACACAAAGTGCTCTCCCAGAAGATGGTGTCTCCAACAACGCAAGGCATGAACAACACCTGCCAACTCCAGATCATGCGTAGGGTAGTTCCTCTCATGTGGCCTCAACTACCGAGACCCATACGCAACGACTCTATCTCCCTGCATAAGCACACCTCCCAGCCCGATACTCGAAGCATCATAGTAAATAGTGTAGCTCTTTCCTGGATCTGGCAAGACTATTATCGGTGGTGACGTCAACTTCCCTTTCAGCTCCTGAAAGGCTGACTCACAAGAATCTGACCATAAGAACTTCACCCCATTCTTGGTCATACCTGTCAAAGGTGCTGCTAAACGAGAAAAGTCCCGAATGAAGCATCTGTAGTATCCAGCCAGCCCTACGAAGCTCCGTACCTCAAAAACATTCTTCGGCTGCTCCCAGGAAATTACAGATCTCACTTTATCTGGGTCCATAGATACTCCTGAATCTGAGATAACGTGACCCAAGAAGTGAATCTGATCTATCCAGAAGTGGCACTTCGAGAGTTTAACATAATGTCATTTTTCTCTCAGTGTACTCAAAACAATCTCAAGATGGGTGTCATGGTCGTGTCGAGTGTGAGAGTACACCAAGATATCATCCATGAAGACCACGACGAAAGAATCCATGTAAGGATAGAACACTCGGTTCATTAGTGTCATGAAACCCGCAGGTGTGTTCGTGAGACTGAACGACATGACTGTATACTCATATAGACCATACCTGCTCCTGAAGGCTGTCAGAGGTATATCTGATGGTCTAACGCGTAACTGATGATAACCAGACCTCAAGTTGATATTTGAGAACACACGGGCTCCTCGAAGCTGATCGAAAAGGTCATCAATCCACGACAAGGGATATCGTTTCTTGACCGTCAACTGGTTCAGCTTCCGATAATCCACACAAAGCCGGAGGGTACTGTCTTCCTTCTTCACGAACAGAACAGGCGAACCCCAAGTAGAAGTATTGGGTCGAATGAAACCCTTAGCCTGTAGCTCCTCCAACTGCTTCTTGAGCTCCTGAATCTCAGGTGTGGGCATCCTATAGGGAGGAATGGACACTGGTACCGCTCCTCACACGAGCTCAATAGAGAGGTCTATCTCACACTCCGGAGGAAAACCTAAAAAGTCCTCTGGAAAGACATCCCTGAAGCAATCCACCATTGGAGGAAAGTCCATCTGTGGAGTCCCCTGACCATCCAGATAAATACTAGCAATCTAGGCTGTCACGCCTCCTAGCCCAAGATGCTCCCGTCCTGCCCGACTCGCCTGAATGTCCCATTCACCTCTATGAAGGAAGGATTCACCATCCGGTGAAACGAAACTCACTCTGCAGCGATAGCAGTCGACGACTGCCCGGAAGGTAATCAAGCAGTCCATGCCAAGGATGACATCATGGCATGTCTTCTCTAGGACATAGAGATCCCATAAGAAGCGATACCCTGCAATCATGAGAGGTCACTCTCTACACTGGCGTACACTAGATGTCCTATTTCCCAAAGGTGTGTCTAGTGTCAACGAGTCTGTAGAAGAAAAGATGCAGAGTACAAGGCTCTCCACAACGACAAAAGAGATAAAACTATGAGTAGCAATAGTATCGAAAAGGGCTGAAGATAAAATTGAGGCTACTAAAATCGTACCTCGAACAGTAGAACGGTCGGGATCCTGCTCATGATATGTCTGATCCACGATTAAAGATTGGCCCGTGCCGTGGCCCTGCGCCCCTAGCTGACCACTCTGAGCTGAACCTCCCTGCTGGTGCTGAGGAACTGGTGGCTGACTGCCATGGGCTCGACCTCCATCTCGGCCCGAACGGCCGGAAGAACTCCAGTTCCTGGACTGGTGAGAAGCTAGTGGTGCTGCTCCTGAACGATGAGTAATAGTAGAACCCCGGTCACTAGCCACTAGTGAGAAAACCTGGAAGAACCGCTTAAGGTGACCCATCTTGCCGCAAGATCAGAACTCCACGGGGTATCTCTGGCACTGCGGCCTCATGTGCCTTGTCCGGCCACACAGATAGCACGTCACCTGGCTTCCTAATGATACATCTCGCTTCCTCGAGTCACCGCGCGTAGGCTCCCTACGATGCTTCTTGCTGTCATCTGAAGGAAAGATAGCTCTGGGAGCAGAACCGCTCTGGCTCGCAGCTCCAGAGTCTCTCATATTGTGCTCCGCAATCAGTTCCTGGTTGACGATGGACGTAATGAAAGTCAGCTGAAAGATGTTCACCTATGAGTGGATCTCCTGTCTGATTCCATCCTCAAACTTCCTCGCCAAGAACACCCCACTCCCATACCAAAGGGGTGTAAAATGCTGCATCTCAGTGAAACGAGAGAAATAGTCCTTGACAGATAGAGTACCTTTCTCTAAGCTCATGAACTCCCGAGTTCGATCGGACTTTAGGGTCTACGGGTAGAAGTAGTCGTAGAACACGCGCTGGAACTCCTCCCAAGCCATATCCTGTTGCTGACCTGCCTGTGAGATCACATCCCACAACCTCTTGGCGGAGTCTCGGAGCATGTAGGTGGCGACCTTGACCCGCCTTTCTGGAGGCGTCTCTAGATGCTCGATGATAGTCAGCATGGCTTCCAGCCATGACTCTACTGCCTGAGGTCCTCCCTCCCCCGACAACGTGGGAGGATGCTGCTGCTGGAAAAACCACGTCATGTCTGCCATAGACGAGGCAGGAGGCGATGCTCCTTGGAAGGCCTGTATCATCCTCATGAAACCTTCCCTGAACTACGCATCAGCGTCCGTGATTGGTAAAACCACCGGTGCCAAGGTTGGCTCATCTGGGGGATCGACAGGATGTTCTCGATCAGCCCTGTCTGGCGTCTGATCACTGCCTGACGACAGGCGTACGACCAGAGGACATCTTGGAGGCATAGCTCTGAAAGATCAAAAGCACACCTCAGATCAAGAAAATCAACGACAAAGAACACAAGAGCACAAAACAGGGACAGGGGAAGAAAAACACACAAGACTGGAAAACACGACTACACGGTGTGTATAAAACTACATGGCGTGTCTTTTTAAACCACTGACATGGGCATGTACCCCTTCCCTACAAGTTGTGTACACTTCAAACTACATGGCGGGTTGACCCCAATAGACGACGTGTACTTGAAAACTATTCCCCTACCCGAGTCTCCTTACACGGCTAACCCACATGGTCCGACTGAACCCAAGACTACACGGTGTGTTCGAAACAAACACGGCATGCACTAGACAAGGCTTCGGCGACCCATGTTCTTAAAAACACAGCCGTCTACACGGCTGAACCTTACACGGAATGCTCCGAACAAACACAGCGTGTATTGTCGAAGGTGACATCGTCCCGTGTTGTTCGTGACACAGCCGGGTACCTGGGCAAGACTACACGGTGTGTTCCGAACAAACACGACGTGTGGAAAAGAAGGTCACACCGGCCCGTGTTGTTCGTGACATGAATAGGTACCTGGACCGGACCACACGGCGTGTTCCCTACAAACATGGTGTGTTCTAACTGAGCTTCCCCAACCCGTGTTGTTAGTGACACGTCCGGGTACACAGCTCTGAACTCACACTACATGTACCAATGGTACACGGCGTGTTCTTGAAGTTACTCCCACAACACCATGTTCAGCTCACACGGTCAGTGGCACGACCTAAAAACTACACTGTGTGTATCCAAAAAGTGTAGGTCGTGTATTCTGGCTTTTTCTGGGCAGTAGCCCAGAACTACGCAGAATTCCAGAAACACTAAAAACAAGGGAAGAGATTCCATTTTCTTATCCGTGAGGGCCCATAACACCTCAAAACAAAATATTTGGCGTTCATTATTAATCAAGGAACAATTCAAACAGTTTTGTAGCATAACATCAGATAATATATCAAGCATCTATCATGACAGCATGCATTATCTACACAGAGCCTATCACAACATCATGCAATCGCTAATGCACCCTAGATGGCATGGCAAGAATGCATGACATTTCATTTCTACAAGTTCCTATATGATGCATGAGATGGAATACCCTCATCTCATTGGGTTATGATAGAAATAGAATAGAAATATCAAAACAATACTATCACAAGCCATGTGAATCACTCTAGGTGAAATCAGGTCAACCATAAAATCTCAAAACAAGAAACTAGAATTAACGAGGTAGTATGGCTTTTACCTGTACACGGGTTAGCTACTCCCGAGCACAGCTTAATGCCAAGTACCAAATCTATCTGATCCCTTGCTAAGGTCTCCAAATAGTAAAGCAAGATAAAAGAACCCCTTTGATACCACATTGTAACATCCCGAGGCCAGAGCCCCTCCATTGGTGCCCCGTACCCGGTTCGCCACATGACTTCAATCACGTTTCCACGAATGCCAGAGGATTCCTACTAGCAGTGAGGGCCTTGGTGAGTCAGTTGGGAAACTATACCCTCATTCGGTAAGGTATACAAGGTAAGAAAACAACAATAAATAGCGGAAGCAGTAATCAACATGCATAACAAAAAAACCAGACAACGGAAGCAATGCAGATATCTAACAATGATGACAATAATGAAAAAGGTACAAGTATATATGGAAATCAGCAAACCCAACAACATGCTGGAATACAACTGAAACCACGTGCAAAAGAAAAACAAAGAAAGCTCCTCAGCATCGCAAGCCACGGCTCGCTCCCATGCTCGCTAGCTCCTCATGCAGTCATGATCCTGAAGTAGAAGGGCGCTTTCCCTTATCTATACCTGCAACAACATAGCCTGCTTGGGCCCAAAACCATGGACCAAACAGGGTGTGAGATACAATCCCAGTAGGAAATAACCCAAAGATTTGTGCCTAACAGTCAATGAATACATGGTAGTAATAAAACAAGACGCAGTAGACAGAAGAGAACAAGCAGCTACAATACACAGTTCTAACAAGTAAAGCACATAAGTAAGTAGTCAACAAGAAGAAGAAAATAGGTGACCCCCTAGGAATCTCTCACAGTCTAACCCCTATAGTTCACCCCTAGTACTAGCAACCCTCTTGGAGGCACACATAGTCTCACCCCTCTAGTTCACCTATATAATAAAGCAGACACTCTGGGGAAGCACTCACCGTTAATTCCCCCTATAGTCTCATATCGTGCTAAAGGATCTCTGGGGAATCACTCAACATCAATTCCCCGTGTGGCCCGTGTTGTAATTAAAAGACACTCTGGATAATCCCTTCTATCAATTCTCCCGTTGGTCTGGCATCGTGATTAAAAGACACTATGGAGAAGCCCTTCCGTCAATTCTCCATTTGGTCTGCTACTCTAGGTTCTCACAGTCCTAAGTATAACTAAACATGCTCAGCACATGTATATCCTCCAAGTAAACCTCAAGAACTACTTTTCTATCAAATAAGGTTCAACAACAATAATAAAACAGCAGTCCACAATCCTACAACTAGGCATTGAAAAGAAAACCGAGCACAAACAAAATACTATAATCACAAGCAATAACCTCTAATAAAGCAATCAAGCAATGCAGGTAAGTAACAAGGGAAAAACAGGAAACACGCAATACCCCGTTCAAGGGTATTGGTGAAAATTGCACAAAATATTCATCAAATTTCTACGGAAAGGCACAAACCACCTACCTCGATCCTAGGAGATCGATATACGTGAACTTCGATGACAGATTCCCCTTGGAACGATGTAGATCTGAGAAAACGCACAAAAAGTTCATCCTACGACAACTTGGAAGGGAGGAGGAATCAAGAAACGAGGCTAGAGAAGAAGGGAGAACTGACCGTTGCGATTACCACACAACTGACCATGCTCGAATCGGAGAACGGATGGCGAGGCGGTCGTCCGTCGAAGATCTGGCCATATGGTCTCTCTCGGATGGTCGAAAACTGAAGAAGAAGACAGATATGGGGTTTAGACGCGACCCTGGTCCGTTTAATGAAAAAAAGAAAATACACGGCGTGTACTTCAATTTTTCCGTACTCCTAATTAACTAGCCTCCACCTCAGCCTTACACACCGTGTGTGTGGCCCGAGCATGGCCAACACACAGCTTCGAGCCGGGAAGAGTACACAGCGTGTACTTAGAAAGTACACGGCGTGTACTTTTGAAATTTCCAGAAAATTCATTTTTCTCAAAAAATCTAGAAAAAGGAAAAACATACCTGAAAAGAGATCCAGGTTCTTACAGTTTTCCCAAACATTCTGGTGGGAGGATGGATGGTTTTCTGCCCCCTTTGGCCCTACTTTCTTCTCTTGGTAGTTAATTGTTGTCGTAGGCACATTGGTTATTTTTTTTCCATATATGTGTGTAGAAGGATATAATGGCGTGTGGTTATTCACACACTTATATTCTGAATATATTTACCTATGGGCTACTATATGTGTAACATGTCTATGTTGTGATGGCTTGAGGATCTTTACCCGGTGTGTGGGTTGTACTACCTTGAGGTATAATGCCTGATGTATGTCACACATTAAGAAAGATGTGGTGGCCCTTGGTAACAACCAGGTTACATTTCATACATGGACGTGGTGGTTTTGTTGCATGAGGTGCATGCAGAGTCGGTTCACCAATGTTTTTATGGGCATATCTTTTCGGAGGGAGATGCTTAGGACTTGAGACATTAGGGATAAGCGGAAAACTAGTGGGGAAGTGGTAGAGGGGTACCCTTGATATTCATTTTTATATTATATACTCGTATATGTGATACTTGGTGAGGGTAGCCATGGTGAGGCTGGGAACATAGTATAACTATTTAGGTGGAGAGTTAGTTTTAGTTTTTGTTCACTATGATTTAGCATGCTTTATTTTCTTTTTCACAAGAGGCTTCGGGGTGAATCCTACTGTGTATACTGTTATACTCACCCTATGTATATATAAACTATTTTTCTGGTCACCTGGAGTAGGATGGATATCATGCTAGTTTCTACTAGCTTGGGGTTGCAGGAGGTATTTGGGCTTGTGGTTGTTGTTTTTTTTTACTTTTTTTGGGTACATGTAGTTTTTCCATTCAGTTATAGTAGTTTTGGATGAAATTACATATGTGTAGTATGGATTTATTTTATATTGTTGTCTAATATGGAGTTTCTTGGTGTCTATCATATATCTCCCTTTCGCATGTGTTCTCTTAGAGGGTAGTGCCACCCATTTGTGAGTTTAATATACCCTCACTGCTAGTTTCCATCTCGGGGCCTACTTGAGGTGGGAATCAGGGGTTATTATCTTTCTTCTCATATTTTCTTCCCAAGAGGGGTACACCTTGTGCGGAGGGGTCATGATAGAGTGGTATCAAAGCTCTATTTAATGGATATTATGGAGTTTTTTGTTAGGAATATGTGAGGTTTCTTGGGTTGGTAGGGAAAGAATTTCAGTCACATTTAGTAAGTGATGCAAACACTGGAGGTCGGTTGTGACATAGAGGTTTAGGGTCTCCTGTGATCTGATGCACAAAACATTATGTTTATAATGACTACCAAAAGAGGTTATACTAGTTTCAAGAAAGAGACATATGAAAGGATCATTCAACATTATTCACAGTTCCTATGATTGAAATGGCATACCATGAGATAGGTTAATCTAAAATGAATAAAAGAAAAAAATTTATTAATTAATCTTGAGTCTTCCATGTTCCAAGTTTAGTAGATCATACTATTTGTTATTTTTTAGCTATGGATCTAGGTCAATGTCCTCATTAGGTTCACGTAGAATATCTACAGAAGGTTGTGCTAGCAGATCGCCATATGGTTGACGTTGACGATGAAGACACTGGGAGGAGGACACTACGAGCACCAGAGTGTGCAAAAGTACAAGGACTCCATTTTAGATGCAGTCATAGTAGACTATTTGGAGGAGGATAATATAATATTTAGTTCAACCCATGTTCGTATGGAGCACTGGGTGTCCTTAGTTGTGATGTTGCTGTGTGGAGCAGTGAGGTAGTGGTGGTTCTGGTTCCTTGGGGATCGCGAAGAGTCGTCGATCTCAAGGGAGGTGTTTTGAGACAAGTTAAGAGTAAGTTTTTCTTCATGACCATGAAGGCCTCTAGTCACCATGAACTTCTTAACCTTTAACAAGGGAGCTTCATTGTGGGAGTGTTTGGAATCCATTTTAGGAAAATTTTACAATATTCGTCGGATATATTTCCAAAAGTGGTGGCCAGGGTGAGGCATTTTGTCAAGGCTTTTCATCCATAGAACCAGCGACATGTCACCCCATTTATGCTGATGACATATCTGGAGGTGCTGTCGAGGGAATAGGTCGTTGAGAGGAAATTTTCCTGAATAGGATCTTCACGAGAGGGGAGTTTTCATGATTTCCTATAAAGAAGAGCTATGGTCCGGGGTTCCCGATTTTTAGGAAAGATGTGTCTATGTTCGATCGGGGGTAGGTCTGAGCCCTTAGCATCTCATTTCTCTGGGGGTAGTGGATATCATGCCTATGAAAAGGGATTAGGTGCTTGATTTTTTTTTATGGTGGATGAGGTCATCATCAGCTAGATTTCCCGATCTATCAGAGAACTCATCATTTACCAGGTGTACCACTCCGGGTTCCTCTATTGAGGTAGTTCTAGCCTAGGTAGCAGCAGTAGGTTGCACCAGCTTTTGATCTGCAGAGGGTGGATGGCGTAGGTATGGGATATCCTCATGATGCTCCCCATTCTCAAAGAGAGGAGTTTGGCTGTGGTAGTGGTCCTCATCAGGGTCAGAGAGGTTGGGGAGGATGTCGTGGTCACCTTTATGCTTTATCATTTCCAGTTCCAGGTGTGACAAACATCGTTCAAGGTACCCTTTTATTGGTTTCTTCCTTGTGGTATGACCTGTTTGATTCATGATCGACACAATGATTCATATCACCTACACTTATTCTTTCTTTGGGACTCGATGTTGAGAGGCTTCAAGTTCCCTTGGCATAAACTATGCCAGTAGGTGGCTGAGATGACTTGTTTGAAGTATGTAGAGACTGTGAGCTAGTTCTGGGGTGGCACTACTCTTGGGGAGATTTCATATGTTTACAGATATAATGATATGATATCATCCTCTATATGGATTGGTTGTATTCAGTGCAGGATATCATGGATTAGTTTAGGATGAATGTCGTGTTCTTTTATGAGGATGAAGAGCCAGTGGTGTTTGTTAGTGAGTGAGGCTCTCAGATGGATCAGAGGCGTGTTCCATCCTTATCATCCATGATGGCTGAGATGATGTTGAGTTCATCATAGGTTCAACAGTTGAAGATTTATAGGGTCGTAGAAGCGTGCTTTGATGTTTTTTCCTAAGAGGTTGTAGCATTACCCCCTCAACGAGATATCGAGTATGGGATCGAGCTACCACCTTGAGTGTCTCTTATCTCTTTGTTCTCCATACAGGATGAACCCTTTTGAGTTAAGAGAGCTATCTATACAGCATGATTGTTTGTTACAGTGCAATTTTGTTTGGACGAGTGTGTCATTGTGGGGCATACCCATTTTTTCATGAAGAAGGATTATGGTAGTTTGTGGTTGTGTATCGACTATCATCACTTAAACAAAGATATAGTGAATAATCCCCATCCTCATCCATTGATTGATGATTTATTAGATCAAATGAAGGGTGAAAGTTGGTTATCAAAGATCGAATAGTAGTCAGGATATCCCCAAATGTGTGTGAAGGTTAAGAAAATCCCAAATACTAATTTTTGTTTTCATCATGGGAATTATGAGTTTTTTTTAATTTCATTCAGTATGAATAATGCTCCGGCTATATTCAAGGGATTGATGAATGCAATTTTCCATGAGTTCCTGTATATGTTTTTTGTGGTTTTCATCGACTAAATCCTTCTATACTCCATATCTGGGGAGGAGCATGTAGAGCATCAACACACTATTATGGGAGTTCACAGTCAACATCATCTTTTTGGGAAGTTTTCGAAGTGTGATTTTTGTGCTTTAGAATTCAGTTTCATAGGGCATGTTGTCTCCCATCAGGGATTATATGTGGATCCATTAAAGATAGATGAAGTTGTGTCTTGGTAAGCCCTTAGTTGAAACGCCTCTAACAGCATTGAATAGGAAGGATCATGAATTTTTTTGGAATTATTAGTGTCAGGATTCTTTCGAGTATCTAAAGGAAAAGTTGGTATTTTCTTCAGTTCAATGGCTCCTAGCAGAGGGAGTTTAGTTTGATGTTTTCACTAATGCTTCGCACCTGAGGTTAGGTTTTGTTTTGATGTAGTAGAGAGCCGTCATTTCTTATGGGTCTCGGTAGTTGCGTCCCCATGCACGTAAATATTTCATCCATGGTCTTGGGTTGGCGGAAGTGGTGTTTGATCTGAAATTGTGGAGACAATACCTCATTAGCATGTGCATTGGGGTTTTCACCGATCATAAGAGCTTGAGGTATGTTTTCCCCCAGCATTACTTCAACATCTGACAGTGTCCGTTGATGTATATAATAATGTAATATGACATTGAAATAGAGTATAAACCTTGAAAGGGGAATGTTGTAGCTGATGAGCTGAGTTATAAGTCACATAGTGATGTAGTGTGTGAATATGGTGATTCTTGGAGATTAATGGAAGAACTGTCAGCATTAAATCTTGATATAATAGAAGATTGGGGTAGATTTTGTCTTTATCAAATGATGGTTCAGTCATATCTGGTGTAGTCGGTGGATGATTCGTAGTTGGGGAATCTAGAGGTGGAGGTCTAGGGAGACTGAGTTGTTTGTGGTGAGGGCCCTAATGGTTGGTCTAAGGATGAACAACACCGGGTGTTGTATCATAGAAGCATTTTTTTCCTTTAGAGATAGATGGTATGATAATAATAGAGTTCCATATTTTGAATTTAGAGGTACATCATTGGGTGACAATGATTTACCGAGTCTTGAAGAGTTGCTTTTTGTGGCTTGGGCGGAAGCATCCATTTATAGATTTTGTATCTCGATGTTTGGTCTGCCAAAAGGTGAAGGTCGAACATTCTGTCCCTGGTGGTCTGCTCCAGCTATTAGATGTTCCTCAATGGAAGTGGTAGGACATCTCAATAGACTTTGATACTGGTTTACCTTGAGCTCAGGGAGGGTATGATAGTATTTTGGTGGTATTAGACCGATTAAAAAAATCATCCCACTTTATAGCGATCAAGGATTCGAGCACAGTGGATGTTTTGTTGAGGTAGTATTTGGAAGAGGTGGAGAGACTCCACAAAGTCCCCAGGATAATCATTTCCAATAGAGATGCTCATTTTATTCATAGGTTATAGAGAGGTCTGAAGCACGATTTTGGTTCTCAGCTATTCCTTAGCACTATTTTTCATCCATAGAGAGACAGTCAGATAGAGCGCACCATCCATACTATTGAAGACCTGTTGCGCTGTTTTGTTCAAGATTTTGTAGGTTCATGGATGAGGAACATACCCTTGGTTTATTTATCTTAATACAATACTTTTCACTCCACCATCATTATGGCACTGGTTTAAGACTTGTATGGCTGAACATTCTGTTCTCTGTTGTGTTGGACTAGGGTCAGAGAGTTATCAATTCTCAGACCAGAACTAGTACATATTACAATAGAGATGGTTCTGGTTATTCATGAGGGGATTAAGACAGAACAGGATTGTCAGAAATCATATGATGATCAAAGGAGAAGTTATTTGAAGTTTGATGTCGTGGATCATGTGTTTCTGAAGGAAACTCGTCATCGTGGGCAGCAGATGTTTGATTGTGGAAGTAAGCATTCTCTATGGGTTTTTGGTCCTTTCGAGGTGTTGGCTCATGTTGGAGTCATGGGGTATCAAGAAGAACTTCCCCCATAGAAGAGATGGATACATGATGTTTTTCCTGTGTCACTACTCTGTTATTATCATCATCATTACTCTCACATCATTGATTGGGGAGAGATCCTTATTGATGATGTTGCGACCTTCATGGAGCTACCTGTGGGGATCCAAGATCGCAATGAGAATGTGTTTCATGATAATTCCATCCCCTTGATTCATTTATTGTGGGAAAAGGTGGCATGTAGGAGAGTACCTTGGAATGTGAGTCCTAGATACATACTCAGTACCCAGAGTTTTTTTATGTTTAACTATTTCCATGTAATGATGTTCACTTTGTGGTTGTAGGCCTTTCGTGTTTATAATATGGATGTATTTTTTTTATACATAAAGATTTATCTCTTTTGAGAGGTATATTGATTAATTGTTGTTTGGACCCCTTTTCTATTTCCTTTTTGGTTGGTTTTGGATTCGCAAGGATGAGAATGTTTTGAGAGGTATCTGATGTAATGTCTTAGACCTCTCAGGCCCATACCCTTGCAGAAATATTGTAATTGAGGTGTTATGGGAGGTCATAGGGACTCATACCTAATAACTTTACAAATTTATAGTTCTATAAATAATAATTCCAATTTTATGAATAGTGTCATGGTGTCTCACAATTATTATCTCACAGTTTTTGTCTTAGAGTTACTGTCTCAGGTATACAGGCTCACAATTTCTGTGTCACGGTTATTGTCTCATAGTTTTGTCTCATAGTTACTGTCTCATAGTGATTGTCTAATATTTACTCCCTTATGGTTTCTGTCTAATAGTTAATGTCTCATAAATAGTGTTTCTAGAGATTTTTAACATTTCCTTTTCCAAATTTCCAAAAAAAAAATTTTCTCGAATTTAACAATTTTTTTGAAGTAAAAGGAATTCAAGTCTGTGTTTTATGGGATTTGTGGCCAATTAATTGCCCATAACACCAATACTAATTTTACTAAGGATTGGGGTTTCTTTACTCAATCAAACATCGTGGTTTAATGTGATCCATGTTTCATGGAATATTAAGTGTATCTTAAACCGCTTCTCCGTTAAATCTTATAAAGGGACCAGATATCATCCTACCTTATTCTTCCTCCTTAATCTATAGTGAAGGATGCTCGAACCATTCCATCTTTCACATAGGATTCTTGTGATAAAACATTTCCCTTATGGATTGGCTTCCCTCGATGTTCTTCTTGCAACTAGTTCACACCCTATTTTGGTGAAACCAAGCAGTATACCTAAATCATTGATATAAGGTATGATTTATCGTCATTCTTTTGGGTTGATCTTCTCCTGTTTCTCCTTTCCATATTATGGAATCTGATATCCATGCTTCGAATGAGGTTTCATGGGTTTTGGTTGGTACGTTCATGCCACAACATCCTCGGGAGGATGCAGTTGTCATGGGAGGAGGTGATCGTGATCTGTTGTGTGGATCATTCTAGTATAAAGAATGTTAAGAACCTTTTGCGGTAAGGGATTCATTGTTTCTCTTTTATTTTACGTGCAACTGTAGAGTTAGTATGCTTTATCCCACTAGATCATAATGAAATTAACAGAATAAATATTTTAACTAGATAAATAAATTAATATTGGTAGAATTTTATTGCCTCTAGTTTTTCTAGATATTGTGACATCTATGTGTTCTTTGTATAGATTTTCATTCATGATGGAAATTGGTAATGAATGTAAAGCTGGAAATTGATTGACAATTGTTAAGAGATAGATAATGTGGCATGTAAATGAAAGAAATGTTTGTTGTTTTAATTTGAGGATAATAAAATTGATACAGTAATAATTTTTTATTATTTTGGACATCTTTCTATTTATGTTTCACAAATTTGGAACTTATTAATAATAAATCAGCTAATTCAGGATGAATTGAAGAACTAGTTGATTGATAATAAAAATTCCTTATAGGGTTCTGAGATATGTGATTGCTTATTTAAGGGCCAAGATCTCAATTCATATGATGATTTTGTTCCTTATGATTGTGTTGTGATGTGAGCACAGAAGGATATTGTGATATGTGGTGTTAGGGAGACCCATTGGTTGTGGCGAAATTTGACGCATTGAGTAGCGAGATCCATCGGTTTATGCATGTTGTTGTCAGGGAGGACACCAAGGATGATAAAACAGGATGGATGAGAATGTTTGGATGCTTGCTGATTCTAGTTAGTTGTTTATCTTCTTTTCTTTCCCCACTAATCAAGGTAGCTGGTTTTCTAACCCTACTTCCAAAATGGGTGAAGACATGCGGGGTATGCCATGTGTTTTCTGTTTTTAGCTTTCTGATGGAGGATGGGTCTACGCACTTTCATTAGGGAAAAAGGAATCGATGTGTAGTTTGTCAACTTACTGTGTTGAGCCCCCTTGTGTTTAGTAGCATAGAATCTTTCTTCTAGATTTTCTAGGAACATAGGAATGCATTAAAGTTCTTAATAAAAGATTAAATAAATTATGTTAACCCATGGGTTTAGAACATGCTGGGATGCAATGATGAGTTATCAATTTAAAGGAAAAATGGACTTTGGGTGTGATGTTAAAGAAATATAATGTAGAAAATGTTAATAGTTAATTAATTTTTAAGGAATGAATGAACAAAAAGTGCTGCTAATAAAAATGGAATGAAGGAATGTAATAAAGATCTTTAAATGTATGTGTGTTTATAGGATATCTAGTCATAGAAGTTTAAGTCATGATTCTGAGAGACGTTAGTTGTAGTTGAGTAAAATATTAGGTTATGGAAAAAGTGTGGTTCTGAGCTTTAGGACATTCTATTATTTATTTGTTTCTATACAATACTACACCCCATCAAGTTAAGGAAACTGGATCCTCTAGGATTCTAATCCCTGGGGGTTTTTTCCCTAACATTCTGACGGGAGGATGGATGGCTAACTACCCCCTTTGACCATGATCTCTTCTTTTGACAGTTATTTGTGCTAGTGGGCAATGCATTTAGTTTTTCCCATATATGTGTGTAGAGGGATGGAATGGATTCTTGTTATTCACACACATATATTCTGGATATAGTTTTATATGGACTATTATAGGCGTAACGTGTATAGTCTTTGATGTCTTGAGGATCCTTACTCGATGTGTGGGTTGTAATGTCTTGAGGTATAATTCCTAATGTATGATACACATTATGGAGCTATAGTGGCTCTCGAAAACTTCCTGGTTACTTTACTTATGTGGATGTGGTGTTTTTGTTGAACGAGGATCATGTTTTGGTTCTTCTCAAATGTTTCTGTGGAAATCCTTTTTGGAGAGAGATGCTTAGGACGTGTGATGTTGGGGAAAATCAGAAAACCAGTGGGGAAGTGGTAGTGGGGTACCCTTGATATTTGTTATTATATTATATTCTATTCTATGTGATTCTTTGTGAGAGTAGCCATAGTGATGCTGGGAACATAGTATACCTATTTAGGTTATGAGTTAGTTTCACTTGTTGTTCACTATGATTTGGAATGATTTATTTACTTTTACATGAGGGGATTTAGAGAGGATCCTACTAAGTATAATGTTGTACTCACTATATTCTTATTTAAACAATTTTTTTAGTCACTAGGATTAGGTTGGACATCAATATGGTTTCTACTAGCAAGGGGTTGCAGGGGCTGTTTGGGATTCTGATTTCCATTGTTTTTACTTTCTATTGGGTACTTGCACTTTTTCCTTTCAGTTGTAGTATTTTTGTATGACATTACATACGTGTACTTGGGATTTTTTTATATTTCATTCTGAGTTGGAGTTGGTTGGTGTCTATCGTATCTCTCTTTTTTCACATGTGTTCACTTAGAGGGTAGTGCCTCCCATTTGTGTTTTTATTATACCCTCGTTTTTTGTCATCAACTCAGGGTCTACTAGAGTCGGGAGTCGGGGGTCATTATCTATATTCTTACATTTCCATCACAGGATGGGTACACATTGTCGGCAGAGGGTCATGACATCATGTGTCTCCATATGTGCATGGTAAATAGTCATAAAATGTGTCATCTACACTAATGATTATATGATATTTTCATCTACAAAACCTATAGTATTGGCCTGCTATGTAGGGAAATTTCTACATTAGCTATGAGAAATGATACTATTCCATCATCCATGAACCATATCTAAACAATGGAATATACTAAATTTGGTAATACAATTTTTAATTTTATATCATAATATATAAATTTTAATCTCATATAATACTTAAAAAAAAAATAAAATTGATTCATTGTTTAACTCAGAATGATATACTTTTTTCCATAGGAATATTTTTAAAATATTTTATAATATTTTATAATAGTTTCTAAATAAAATAAGAATTAACCAAAGGAAATCCCTCTGGAGTTTAAAACAAGGTGTATAGTAAGGGAACACTAACCATTCACTATAATGATGGCCTAGATATACTCGACCAACACTTTTATGGGTTATTACCCTTATATACATTAGTGCCAAATCCTCTTCCACTTATAGTATCTGGAAAAAGTTATATTGAAAGAAGAAACCCCATAATTTCTGTGTTACCAAATATTTTATAATATTATCCTATAAGTAGACATATACTTAATTTCTTTAATATGGCTATGTTCCTTATACTTTGTTTTCCAACATCCACTTCCTATGATTTCTACTAAAATTTCACAAACACCAATTATTACAACCCCATCTCCAATAACCAATTATCGGTGTCTACTTTACTAAATTGATATAGATTCAAGTAATATGATCCAAAAGGATTGATAAATTTAATTTTTTTTGAACAACTAGAGACATATTTTATTCCCATATTTACATTGGAAATAAAAAATAAAACATAGTAACAGAAACCATCTGGCATCCTTGAACTTATACAGAAAATTATACTTCATATATAGATGAAAATAAAAAAATAAGGGTGAGATAAACTTATTAGTAGGGGATATGTAAAATTAAATATATCATGAGTAAATAATGCATAATAAATATGGAAATGTAAAAAACTAAAAAAACAGGTAATTTAATCAATATCTTGGCCACAGAATGCATTCATGGATTATATCACTGTAATAAAATCAAGTATAATAATAAATAAATTACCAATTATTAAAATTATTAATATTATGAATCGAGATATCATAAATAAAAATATATGTACCATAAATACCTTTACAAATATAGATTAATTTATTTGTATCTGAAAACAATAAATCATTTTAATTTTACCCATTTAGTTTTCTCAGGTGACATGTTAATGCATTGAGGGTCTATATAATTTGGAAACCCATCATTAACTTCATTCCTAATATATTACCCATAAATTGAATTATAATTTCAACTCATAAACTATATTATTTATCAAAAATATTACATATTTAATAAAGAAAAATACATACCAATATTTTCACATGTTAATTAAATATGTTTCATATTAATACACTATATGTGGAAATTGTAAATTTTGTGGGAAATATTCTTATCCATGATGAAAATAATATGGATATATAAGCAAAATTAATGGTAGAGTGATAATAAAGAATTAAATATTTCAATACAAATTAATTAAGAAATAAATATATAAGATATCATATATGACCATTAGTTCATCAAATACATAAGATATGTAATAAATCAGGTCTTTTGGAAAAATAAATAAATAATGAATTGAAATATTAAAAAATATATCACTAAAGATTTTTATTTTTGAAAAAAATTAAAAAATATTTATATAATAAGAAAAAAAATAACAAAATGGTTATAGATTCTTGAAATTCCATTAACACTATATGAATTAGAAAAATCCTATTTTTTTATTTTTATATAGAAAATCAGAAAAGGACTTTTCATTAAATAGTATAAATATTACTTTAAAACGTTATTAATATAATATTATAACATAAAATTTTAATAATAAATACTTTGTGTAAATAAAAGGAATTATGTAAAACAATTTTAAAAAATTTGGACATGGATAAAAAATATACCCAATCCAAAAGAGAAATTAGGTCATATGTAATTTTCAAATTTTCATTTAGTGATTCAACAATGAAAGAGTGTAATATTTGGAATAAAATATGGAAAATAAATAAATATCTAGAGGATGAGAAAATATAGGGTTTTTATGAGGGATTGATTATGATATTCTGTCAATGAAAACTATGGAAACCCCAAATAAATGAGATTGTAAAATAAATCTTTACAACTTTGGTAACATTTAATTGGAAACACTTGATGAATAAATAGGAATTAAATTATTAATAATCATATTTATATATTGAGCTTATATAAATCAAAGGGTAAATATATAGATCATATAAAAATAAATATGTGTATAATTTCATATTTGTCCCAATTTAGTGGAAATTGTGATGAAATCCCTTACCTCACACTTATCTCATGTTGAACATTATATAAATCATATATAATGATTTTTAACATGTTATTAATTTATAATAGAATGATATTAATATTTATAATATCATATATGATCCTATTAAAACATTTTATCTCCAATTCACTATTAATATTTCATTATTACTCTGGTTTTTGGTGTTAACAATTTCATTTTCTAATTCATGTTTTGTCACGAATGATTGGGTAATTTTGCGTAGGATACATTTTCATCATATAAATAATGATAATATTGTTATAAATATAGTATTTATTTGTTAGATAAGTTTCTAGAAACCTTCTTTATGTTTTTACATATATAATTAGTCACATCACATTGTAGAGACGATTGGTCATACATAGGCACAAGAGACATTATATTTTACATAATGGGTGAAATTTTGTTGAAGGGGATGAGAGATAAATTTTTAAAAATCAATTTAATTTCTTAAAGAATCATATATATTAATTATTTACTTCATTATTACAATCCAAGGGTGTCGGTAATGGAAAAAAATTACTTCAGTTATTGCTGTGGAATTCTATCATACGCATGAGTAATGTTTTTGATTCCAATTTTATGGGGAAAGAGACAAATAAATATCATTACATAAAAAAAATAAATTATTATTAAAAGTTATATGCAATTGTTAAAATATTTTAAATATTAAAACATAATTTATGGTGGAAAAAGGTGAATTAAAAAAAAGAAAGATCATTGTCAAGATAATTAACATTGCATAGAGAAACCTCATTTGGATCTGTTATTATGGACACAAGGGATGACATTTTGGGAATAACAAAACCCATATAACATTTATAAGGATTTTTGGGATATATTTATTAATGGGTTTTTTGGAAAATTAATTGTGGGGATTGAATAATTGATGGGAGAAGGTTCCTTTTTAAAATTTAGATGAGCGGAACACTTGTTATTTTTCAACTTTTTACAGTAATTTCAAGTCATATCAAAGTAAAAATAGAAAAAATAGTTTATATTCTATTTTTATATGATTTATGTGGAAGTAAAACTATCCAATATGGCTTAAAATAAATTTTATGTCATTATAAACCTAATCATTTTAGGGTAATGCCTTTATAAACATGTTTTTACCTTAAATGTGGTAATTTATTTTCACTATTTTTATGATTAATTATGAAAAAAAATTATCCTGAGCATATTATATAATAATAAACATTACTATTAAAAATAAGTAATTTATTTTACCAAAATATATTAATAAATTTTGAAGAATTTAATTAAAAAAATAAATCTAGAAAATGTTTCAAAGAATTGGTTGTCAAGATATTAATTTTCCAAACAGAAATGATCTTATAAAAAATATATGAAAAAAATATCCATTATATGTATTTAAATTAATATATTTATATAATTAATCTATAAATTCCATTTAAATCATTCATAAATAAAGATTATTTTAATTCACTAAAATGGAATGGAGTTATGCATTAAAATTCTATATTTGATAAAAATGGTATAATAAAAAAATATCCCTATATACCTTTAAATTATATTATTCTAATTTCAAAAAAATTAAATAAATTATTAATCATACCTATTACAAAACATTATTTTAAATATCATATGGAATAATAGATAATACATTTTAAATTATTCCTAAAATCTTATTTTTATGGTATAATTTCAAAACATTATACTATGCTTTTTTACATATTATTTTCAAAATAGATATTCATAATATAAGATTATAATTATAATTCCTTAAAATAATAAAATTTTATTCATATTGTTGTTTTATTAAAATATAATGTTCACATGATATAATTGAATCTTTTCTGTTACATAATCATAATAACTTTTAGAACATACCAGAATCTCATTGATAAATATCAAATACTTATGAAAATAGAAAATAGTTTTGAGAGTTAGAGCGAATTCATATTTAAATCAATCAAACATAGGTAATATTAGTATACTCATATTTTTCCATCATGAAAATAATATACTAAAATTCTCTACCATTTTATATTTTTCTCTTATTAAACTATAAGACATAGTGGATCTAGATACAAATAATTCTCAGCTTCATTTTTGTGGCCCCATTTCAACCAAATTCAATAATTAATTTGTTATAGTAATATAAAAAATATGAAGAAGAAAACATCAAAATGAATATTTCTTCCATTTTGACACTATTGTTTACCTTATGATACTTTCATATCAATAATTGATTTTCATTATTCAATCCAACATTATCTATGGTAATTTTTGGATTAGGATCTCTAACCTAATTATTTAACATCACTCTTAAATCCTTCATAGGGTTTTTAATGAAAATGATATAAACCAAATCATATATCTCAAGAGTGTCAAAATAGGTGTGTAGTAAGGCATCATTATCATGAACCACAGGATGATCAAGTTAATACCCAATTAATCTGTTAAGGGTTATTACCCCTAGGTATATTGATTATAATTCAAACTATTAGTTTTAGTATCCATAAGAGCATATATTTTCTAGGAAAACCACATACTCAATCCATTACACAAACGTTAATATGAAATACTATACATAGTCTTTTCCTAAGGATATTCATTGATGTTATCTTATACTAATCCATAAAATATCAAATTTTATCTCAACTAAGACAAAGGGATATCTATTCCAACATAATTATGATAAACCATACCTTATATTCCCTTAAATTATCATAAGAAAATCTTTTTCTTTAATGTTATCTAAACCATACTCTGATACTAACTATCTTTCCTTAGGCCGATAATCCATGATCTGGTTTCATATTCATATACATTACATACTAGCTTTTATACCAACTACACAATCTTAAGTATAACAAACCAATTATTACATAACATAAAAAAATATTTCATATCAAACATTCCCACTAACTTTTACTTTTATATCTTTATAGAATTATGAAAAATTATAAACTATAAAATTCCCTTTATATATTAACTAATAAAACATTTTTACTATGATATATGGAGAACTAAATCCAAAACATGTATTCCAAATCTCCCCAAAATTCCCTACACAAGGTTTGTTTTTATAATTATAATGTGAAATAATTTTATTTATAACCAATGTAAATGGAAACACAAGATGGGTTGTGATAAAATTTCAGTAAGGGAAAACATTTAACCGATTAAATAATGGAATAATCATTGTATAAATATTATGGATGTAATATATAATCAATATAAATACATAATATAATGACACTAAATGTATAATATATCCTGTAATTAAAATGAAAATAAATACATCACAAGGATATCTGAAACTGGTTCCCTATTGAAGAAATTTATAATTTTGTATAACTAATTCCATACAATAGGCCACGAAAATATGATCATTGATGTCATATTCTTACCAATAGTATGGTAACTTGTTCTAGGAATGAATATAAAATAAGAAACAAAAAAATTATATCATGACACATACCAATGAATCTAGGGGGTGTATATTGATGGTCTTCACCTCTTACTTTATTATGTTCAATTCATTCATCATATAATAAAATGAACAAATAAATCATAATCAACTATTCTAAAAACTATATGTATTGGAATAACAACATATATAATGCCAATAATTTTCACCATGTTAATAAAAAGACATCATAATCATAATCTGTCATGATAAATAAGTTTCATGGTTAAAAAATTCATATTCAAATTTTCCATAATCATTTATATTGTAATAAAAAAAACCAATAGTGCCAATGGTTTTTTATTTCAATAAAAGGGGTAGGGTAATCATAACCCATCCAGAGAAATTAGGTTGATGGTTAAAAATGATAAAGATAGTGTTGTGTCATTATTCAAATAGATATGCTCATTTAATAATTCATCATGAGAAATAATTTGGTTGGTTGAAAAATAATATAACCCTAGAGTAAAAAAATAAACTCATAATTATGTTGAGAAAGATGAAAAACCCCTCTCGAAATAATAATTCACACAGTACCTTGAAAGAAGGTATCTGGAATTGAATTTCTTGATACCGGGAGTTCCAAACCCAAAACCATTACACATATAAATGTTTATTAGATAATAAATAATTTAATTTAAATTCTAGTAGTGTAAATAATTTTTAATATGAAAAATAAAATGGAGGTTAATACTTAATATCGATATTCAAAAATATTGTTTTACATTAATATGAAATAAAAAAATTCAAGTCAGTTTCAAATGTAGACACTTAAAAGGTGAAGTGAAATATTTTTTGGGGAAATTTAGTTTTAAAATGAATCGCTAATTATGTATCATTGAAAATTATATAAATTATTCTATAGAAAATTTGGATCCAAAGAGAAAACGTTTAATTTTGAATGGATCCAAATACGTTAAAATTACCTTTATCAAACAACAATATTGTAAATAAATATTGTAGTAAAACATAATTTTACAATAGAGGATTAAAAAATACCATATAATAAAATATTATAATGGGATAATCTAATTATAGAAATGTAAATTTCAAGACAAAACATTAAAACGGAAGGAATGGATATTTGAGTTATTAATATCCCTTACAGGAAACATAATCCATAAATCATGACCTATTTTAAAAGGGTTTTATGATGAAAAAGTGTATAAAATGATTGAATGAAACATAATAAATTCAAAGTAAATATTATTCCAAACATATATGAATTAAGTTCAAGATAATATTCATAACTTAATTAATAGAAATTGAGTCACCAAAAACTCTTAGAACTAGTGAAACAATTGAGTCAAAATAGGATCGATGAAAATAAATTGATTTTCTTAAGTATATCAAAAAAATTAAATGTAAATAAATTATATTAAACGCATGGGATAATAAATTAACACTATAAAAATTAAACAAAGATCATAACCTATAACATGTCTCAACAAATCATTTTTGTGATGATGGAAACCCTTACAAATACAGAACCATTCCATCAAAATCTAATTGAAATATATTCATTGTAATTATACATAAAATTATATTAATAAAATATTATTCATATATTTTTTCTCAAATATCTAGAAGATACACTGCATAAATGAATTTATGTGTGTAATAACAAATATGTAATGATGATTTGAATTTAAAATGAAATCCATTATGAATTTATAACCTATGGAATCAAAACCACACGAATGAGAGTGACTTTAATGTAACATAAAATATAATTATTAAACTATAATTAATGATATTATATATCAAATAGTAATTATATACATGAAAAAAATGAAATTAGGTATATGGCTCCAAACATGTCTCAAAGAGAGGAATTGGAGATGAAAACCCTTACATTATTCCAGATTCATTTTACACATGCACTTAACATACTGGATAACACATTTTTGTTTATTATATAAATTATTACGAAATAAATTATTATATATTTAATTTAATATGTACTATGTATTATCATATGATTTTTATTTATTATACATTTCATGCCTATATTAGCGTAAAAATTGAATTATTGTCAAACTGTATTGGTGATTTTAGAAATCAAAGATGATATTATAATAAAAGTTAAATACATAATAAATCCAATTTTGAAAAAAATAAAAATTAATTTATATTTAACTTATAATAATATCAGATTTTTTGTTCCCATAGTCATCAAAGATAGATTTTAATAGCATTTTTAATGTAAGTGATCAAACCGTTCCAATCATGAACACAATATATAACATAGAGTGAGTATGGTTAAGGAAAGGCATAATATCATTATCAAATAACAAAAATGATATTACATAGATTTTTTTATTCTTTTTAATCATATTTTATATTTACCTGATAAATAATCAATACTAATATAAAATACAAAAATATTACATCGTGGAGGAAATAGTCTGCACAACCCATGATTATCATTATTTTTTCTATGTTTATATAAATGAAAAATAATAGTTTTTACATTATTGTAATAAAAAATCTGTATAATAATAAATTTTTTAATACTCACTTTGGTACCATGAAGATAAATATTATGATGAAATGGAAAGGAACATTTAATTCTTACTTTGGTACCATGAAATTTCCCTTGAAATTATAGATGGAAATGAATGGATTAGGTTAACTAATTGTAACTAGAGGCTTATAAATTAGTATACAATTATATTGGGATAAGCCATTTATATTTTCAGGGAGTAATTAGGTGTAATTTGGGTGGAATGAAGGTATATAAATATCACATTTTATAAGTGAATAAGTGGTTACATTTGAGATAACCAAATAAATATCAATAATTTTTTTACACTATTCAAGGGTAAAAGATTCAAAAAGCTGTAAATAATGGATTTTATTTGTGATCTTGGTTTGGTATAACCTAAACAATTATTTTAACACATGTTATAAAACATTTCCGAAGTCATTGTTTCTTAGGTTTTTAATTTATTTTTTTCATTTCTACCTTGGTAACTAGTTTTCAACTATATAATTTCTATTTTACTAAAAATATAAAATAAATACTAACCAAATATATATGTTGTGAAAATGATTTTATATATATGAAATTTAATTAAATTTATATATAATTGATATTTTTAATTTTAATTAAAATATTTTGTATATAGAAAAGGTGTTTTTGTAGAAAACTGGTTCTTTAACTATTATCTATTCATAATATTATTTAGCATTGGTTCCAATTAAATGAAAGTTAATGTTTTTATATATTTAATTAAAAATAATATTTAATTCAATATTTGTAATTTTTTTGTCTTTTTTTAGATAAAAATTACACAATATTAATAAAATAAATATTTGTAAATAGTAGTTTTCCAATTATCATGGTCGTTAACATTGATATTAGTAATTACAATATTTTGAAACAAACTAAATTATATTTATTAAAAAATATGTTCACGATGATATAAAATAAAAATATATTTTTACATATTTAATTACAAAAAGTTATAATATGTATTTTATTAAATAAGGTACTTAATATTTTTTTGAGTTAAATATAAATTTTCTTTCAAGAATGTCATAATTCGGTTTTATAAAAACAACATAGTAATTTTAAACACTTTATTTTAGTTATATATATATATGTATGTATGTATGTATATATTATTGAAATAAATTCCAAACCATTTAAGTAGTTCAAGTATTATGATAATGTAATATTTGTGACACTTTTTTTTAAAAATTGGTGTTTTACACTTTTTACCGAAGAAACCTGTTACATTAAAAAAATAACATAAATTAATATTAAGATATTAATTTTATTATTAATATATAAATGATTTTAATTTTTTCAAATTAAATCACTAAATTTAAATTTCAATTTTTTGAATATGATCATAAAATATAATGAAATACAATTTTTATTATAAAATAACCTTTTAAAATATTAAAAAATATTTTTATTATTCCCTATATTTAACCAATAAAATTTATGTTAACCTATTATTAATGTAAAATATAATTTATCCTCATTTTCAATTGTGTCTTTATATTTATATTCATATCATATAATGTTGAATTTTTTTTAAAATAATTTTCCAGAAATTAAATAATCATATTATTCATTTTTTGATAAATAAATGAATTTTATTTATTTAAAAAATTTCCATTACTATATATATATACATTTCATAAAGGAGTTACATCTTTTCATTTTCACTAATTCAATGGATATGTTTTGGTGGTTATCCATGAATTTTATATTTTATCTAAGTATATCATAGATTCATTTATGATTGGTGTTGAATGAAGATAAATATATTGTTAAAAGTTTTCTCATTTAATAGTAATAATATATTAATATAAATTTCTATATATAATGAAATAACATTATAAAATATTTCTTTGTGAATAATTTGATTTCTTTGATTGCTTGTATTCCATGCCACACCGAATATAAACGTACCATGATATAATAAATAACTATTGACATCACTTTTATAACATAACTGATGAATTGGATGGTGTGAATAGGAATGACCATATATTGAAATATATTAATTATTTATTGGTAAATAAACACTTAATGTTTTTATTAATGTCATTTAGTTCCTCAGATATAATCTTTAAACCAAAAATGACTCTTCTTCTTTCTATGGGAATAATAATTATAATTAAGTAGAACATATATTTGATAAAATCTAGTTCATTTTTTAAATCAACATATATTTACTTTTCTATGGTGAAATATTGATAATTTCCTAAAAATGTTAAATTTTTTGTGTATAATAAAAAATATATGTTTTTAAATAACGGTATCATTTGTGATATCATAAAATAAAAAATAATTAAAAATATATAAACACCCATTTAAGATTAGATAATACAAATATCTTACAAAAATACTCTAAAACATATAAATTATAATGTATTTCAATATAAATATAAAAAAATTTAAGTGTCGAAGTAGTGCGTGCACATTATTCAAAAAGTTGAGTTTGATGCCTTAGAGATTAAAATTTTGATGTAAAAACTCATTAAATGACATTATTATTAAATATCATTCATTCATTATAATTTCAACTAATAGTTTCGATGGATTGATTAATATAACATGAATCTTATCCAAATAAATGTCTAATTGTTGCAGAAGGAAAGAAAATTCAAATTAATAAAGTAAATAATTTTTCTTGACACGGATATAAGTAAATTTACGTAATGAATGAATATAAAGTACATTATTGAGCCTAATTTATTTATTTATTTCATAGAAAATGTTTTTAAATTATTTCATAGTAAATAGTTAACTGTAATGCTTCTGTAACGCTGAAGCAGAGCTTGTGTATATAGAAGAAAAATATATAAAATAATTTTATTTATGATTATAAGAACCATTAAATGACATGAATATTTGACTAAATCTCATTGGATTACAATGATTTATCTATAGGCATCAGTGAATCAAATTTTGGACCTTTTTTATCCACTTAATTTGCATTTGGTCCCTCGTAGTATTTTATTTAAAATAAAGTCAAACTTTTCACACTATGGTTTTTAGTAGTATAAAATTATTAATATAAGGTTTTCTTGAATACATGCTCAACGATAATTATTATTTATAAATATAAAATATTTATAATATAATAGAATTTTTTTAAATTTTTTGGGAAGAAAAAAACAACTTAAATTATTACACAACGATACTGCAACAATTACTGAATTAATAGAAAAATATAATAAATGAAATTTAAAAAATTAAAATAAATATCATTTGAGATAATTAATTTGGTCCAAAAATTCTATAAAAAATATGATATTTCAGGAATATAATATAAAAATTGGTTCAAATTTGACTCTCTGTTTTTATGTTTTTAAATTCATAGTATTATATATTATCAAATTGGACAAAAATGATATTTCACGAAGAATATATTTTCTTAAATTATTTACAAAACATAAAAAAATTAAATAAGGAAAAAGGAGATAATATATTGTCTAAATGCTCATTCCCTATACATTTTGAGGATATTCATAAAATTTTGGATCTAGAATAGTCTTATTATATTTCAATATTTTGAGAAATTCCTAATGTTCTGCTCACCTCAATTATAAAAGGGAACCTATTACTTCACTAATTTTCACCACCATGAGCCTTCTATCTAGACCATAATATAAGAAACATTAGTATCCCCATTACTATTCACATTATGGTGTTTCTCTGGTCTCACCAAAATACAAATTCCAATTACCTTGAAGAGGATCTAAATGAGATGATATTAAAGATGAAAAATCATCCTCCACTCTCCTTGAATTTTTTTTCTATTATACCATACACTCACTCCATATCCAATGTTTCATGATAAATAAATTATCATTAACATATATACAATAATTAAATATTTTTAATTTAATATCCCTTATGAAATCTTTTCTCTTATAATATAATTATATAAATGAAAACATCATCCACGGTATGTCAACTCGAATTATTTCATTTATAGAAGGAATAAATTAACTTATCAATTTTTAAAATTACATTAATATATATTTCTTATAAGTCTATAGAATCGGAAATTAATATATAGTAATACTATTAAATAAAATGAATGATGTTTGTGATGGTTTGAAAAACAAAACAGATAAACCAAACTTCTATCATTAATGTTTTATCAAATGAATCATCCCCATGATAGAAGAAAAAAAATGATATATAGGTATATTTAAAACATTTTAAGTGAATAAACAACATTGTATATCACTTTTTGATTTTATTTCCATTTAAAAATTACATCCATAATTATACAAAACTTAACCAATCATTAAACTGTGAAATGAACACTCATTTAATGATGAAATTTATATTTAAAACTCATTGAAATGTTTATAAATTAACATAATAAAATTATAATAAATATTATATATTTATAAGTGTTTTTGGATTATGTATTTATGAATCTAAATTTATTATCCTTGATATAAAGTGTATGTGAAGAATATGTTCTCCCATTAGAAAAGGGATCTCTCTAAACCTCCATTTCTTCCATAAGTTTATGCTTCCTCTATCTTTATTCCAATTTATTTATTCATTACACTTATATGATCCTTTTAAATTATTTTTATATGTTATAAATACATTTATAACCCTCATTTAATCATTATTTTATGGGTAAATATAGGTTATAAAATCATTTATTCTCATTTTCACTTGATAATTTAGCCGAATTAAATGTAACATCTTTATTCTTTAATGATTTTAATGTATACTTCAAAAAATATTTTAAGCGACCCATATTTTCAAAAATCACTTATTCTATCATGCAATTTTTTTTGTTTATTTATGGTTTTATGTAAACAATTATTCCTCTTTCATTAGTATAGATTCATTAATATCTTCAATTAAACCATAAAATAGTGGCTCATTTCTAATGGTCATAAAAACAATTTTTAATATATTTAATTCAGTTAGGATTGATTACTGGAGATATATTCATTTTTTATTTTATTATTTTTAAGAAATTATTTAATCCCCTTATTCTTAGATACCACGGTGATAAACCCTTTAGTTATTCCTTATGACCTAATTACGAAACATATTTCCTTCCATGGGTAAGCATTAAGATTATCCATATGTTTGATTCGTTATGTGGAAAATATATTCATGAACATGTTATGATGGGTATTCCAAGATATAACACCAATTAATTTGGTCATTATTTATTCCCATAAGACGCCATTTATGGGATTAGAGAGTAAACCTAGTCCATTATGGGGCTCTATCCACCATATGACATAGTCTTTGAAGTTAGCTTCGAGTGATGTTTATGTGATGTTATTTGTTTCTTCCGCATTCCAATATTTACATGAAAATATGATTCTAGGTTACACATGTTATTATTCCAAATATTTGTTCATGAGAAATTACATTTATGTTAACATTTTATGACTTTTGAAAAATGTTTTATGCATGGTTCCCATTTTTATCACTTAATTTGTTCTTTTGATAATAAATTTTGTCTATGTATTCCACAGATTTTCCAATGAAGTTGTAGGAGCTCAAAGTCTGTTAGTAGATCATTATGGATACACATAAAATAATTCATAATTCTAGATTCATTCTTTCAAATTATGCACATAGTCCTCCAGATACATTTTACTTTTCGATCAATGGTTAGTATTTATTGGATAATTATGATGAATATAATGAACTAATATGTGTAAAAGGATTGGATAATTATATTTTATTATAATATTATCATTTTTTCCCATATAATCATCCTCAATATCTATTTTATTAGTGAATTATATTGGTTCATTCTTGATAATAAGTGGAAATAAAATAGTAACAATATATCTAACTTTCAATCCAAGGGATAGAAAATATGTAAACATATTGTTCCTATAACTATGGAGGTTACTTATATCAAATTTATTAACTCTAATTATATTTAAAAATATGGATTGTTTATTCACAATATGTGATTGAATATAACATATGTTTTTACCCCTCACTCTATTAGATATTTTAATGATCAAAAACACAAATATGTGTTCTACACATTTCCATTGATTTTATTTTTGTAATTATGTTTCAATATAAACGATGGGAGTTATAAAATAAAATAGAGGGTTCAATAGTTGGATGAAGAGTCATTTTGAAGGCCCTCTTTATCTAGTACTACTATCTAGCCAATGGGATATACAATTGAACATGTATACTATATGTAACATCCCGAGTCCGAATGCCACCAAATGGAGCCCCATACCTAGTGGACCACATGGCTTCAAGCACATTTCCCCAAACACCAGAGGTTATAGACAAGAAATGAGAGAGTAGGGTGTGTTAGTGGTGAAACTATGACAACATTAGCAGGGCTACACAATAGAATAAATATTAACAAATACCAGAAGCAGTAAACAATATGAAACTATAGTAAACAACTGAAAACTGAAGGATAAAGTTAACCAGAAGTCATATAATATAAAATGATTTAGCATGTCAAATGTTGAAAGAAAATAGAAAAAATTGCATACAATACAAACAAGTAAAACACAATTCCAAAGAATTGTAAAATAAAATGAAACTCAGCATCATTATAAGCCTTGAAATGGTCCCCTTCCCACCTAATCATTTGTAATAATCATGTACCTATATAGGGAGCCTTTCCCCAATCAAAACATGCTGCAAGATAGTCTGTTTCGGTCAAAAAACATGACCAAAACAAGGTGTGAAAAATAAATCCTAGTAGGCCACCACCAAAGGTCAGTTCCAATCTATTAGTAAGTATAGGCATCCGTTTTGTATTGCAATGACATGTGTTAAACTATTAGGAACCTAGAAGTAAACAATATTATAAGTACTAGCATTCATTAATCGAGTTTACTATGTTCATTAATAGTTCATTTTCATGAAGTATTTGGGTATCGGAATTCGGCATAAGCCTAACATTCCCCGTAACAAGGAAATAACAACAGAAGTCTTAGATGTCCTTCTAAAAGGAAAGTAATGTATGAACCCAAGATTGTTCTTTGGCTTGATATATGTGTCACAGTTCATTCAATTCCATAATTTATGTATAACCGAAATTTGTTCATTAGTTTCCTATGTTGGAATCAATGTACGACTATAGGTATAATCTTACTGAAATCCTACAAGTCTATTCTCAGTGGTCTTACGAGGGAGCCCAACTATCACGCTCTATGTTTGTATAAGTTCATATGAGTTTTTCCTCACTTGTTCTACTAGGGATCCCATGGAATCAATATATGTGTAATATAATATTCTGTCAATTTATTATTTCCCTAGCGGTTTTAATAGGGAGCCATAGTATCACCAAATCCATATAAAACAAACGAATCTTGCGTTCTTCCATGGCATTCTAAACTGAGCCCATGTATCACCCAAGGTGCAAGGTACAATAGTCATGTGAGTCCATTCAGAAAATTCTAAAATGAACCCATGTATCACACAAAGAGATTTAGCATTTACTCATTAATTTTTTTTAAAACATTCCAACCTACTGAACAATCAAAACACTATATGGTAAAGGGGAAAACACAATCCCGATGCAAAAATAAAAACCATTAAAATTTCTACACAATTTCAATTCTAGTTAATAACCTAGTTCCTTTTTAACAACACAAAAAGGTAAAAGGAAGGCATGTACATAACCATCTTAGGAAAAAATGTCTATACAAAATTCATCCAAGAGAATCAGACCCATAGGGTGTCCCTTAAAAAGGAAAAAAGGCTAAACATGTTTTAATTCATTGAATTAATTACCAGAACAACGATATGTAATAATAAGCTTCAAATTCATTTCATGGTGACACCCTATACATGAGAGCATGATACAAAAATACTTATAAACATATCAACAGGTTATGAGAGGCACAAGAACACCTACCTGATGTCATAAAACTGATATAATCTGATATCGGCCATTGAATTGACCTAGAATATAAAAGTTCTATAAAAAGAGGCAAACCATTCAACTATAAATAACATCCTCAGGAATAGAAATTAGTATGAATGGATATAGAAGAATAAATATCTTACTGAGAGGATCACAATGAGATCTTCAATGCTCGAATTGGCTTCTAGACAACAAAACCGAAGGGGAAGGAACTCTCGATTCTCCATGTTCTTCACTTGATGACTCTACATTCTAGAAGAAGAAAAAACAAGGGTTCTGCCCATTTTAAGCCAAAAATTAGGATCACACTACGTGTATATCTATTTACTATTCATAAAATCTCTGACCTACTTTACACGTCCTGCACCAACCTTACTAACATGACTACATAGCATGTATCAAGAAATACATGCCATATAGTGGATTTGTCTTCTCTGTCCGGATAATATGATCACATGCCATGTGTCACTATTCTACACGGCCATACAACATGAAATGTATATTGAAATACATGACGTGTTCTCCTAAAACAACTATTTTCTCAGTTTCCCTGGTTTTTCCAAAAATAACTCAAGGAAAAAGTATAAGAAAAAATTATACCTCAAAAAAAGAATCAGGTTCTTACAAACTTCTCCCCTTAATGAAATTATTCATTGAATTTACCTTCAAATGATGGTGATGGGTTATCTTAGAATAACTCCAGCCACTAACCATGTATGTCTACCTACCTCTCCTAAGTGTCTTCCTCACTCGGTCATGCTTCCATAGCACCAGTACGTGAGAAACTAGCAATTCTCAAAAAACATCCGTGCTCTTGTCAACTATATGAACCAGATTCTCCTCAAATGATGCATAAAACTAAATCTCAACATCCTCAGGCTGAAAAATAGTGATATGGGTCTGAATGATAGCACCGTAGCTAAGATACATGGAAAATTTCATGCATGGATAGATACCTCTGAGTTAGCTGTAACTGATAGGCTACTGACATAACTTTTTTCAGAATCTAAAACGCTCCAACATATCTTAGTGAAATATTACCCTATATCCTAATCCTCTTGTGTCAAAGTATCGATGAAGTATGTATAAAAACTAGATCCCCAACCCTAAACTCCAAAGGATGTCTATGACAATCTGCATGTGATTTCAGTTGAGAATTTTCAATAGACATCTATTTTTTGAATCAACTCATCTTACTCAGTAGTCTCCAAGACAAGATGTGGTTCCAGAATTTTTTCCTCTCCTGCCTCTACATAACACAGGGGTGATCAACAAGGCCTCTCATATAAAGCATCATATGGCTCTACCTATGTAGTATTTTTGATGCAATTAATATTTGAGAACTCATCCAGGGGTATATGCTTCTCCTAAAATCCCCCAAAGTCTATGATGAGGGCACACAACAGGTCCTCTAAAACATGTATCGTACGCTTTGACTGGGCCTCAGTATGAGGGTGGTATGATGTGCTCAGAAGCACCTACGTTCCCAGCACCCTCTAAAAAAATGCCAGAAATGGGATGCAAAGTGGTAGTCCCTATCTAAAATGATTGAATGAGGGACTCCATTAAGTCATAACACCTCTCAAATATAAAACTTTTTGAGATCATCAACACCAACAGTTTCATTTATCTGCATGAATTGAGTGAACTTCATAAGACTGTCAAATATAACCCACAGTGTATCATTCCCTCTAGGATATCTCGGTAACCCCATCAAGAAACCCATCACGACATCATCTAACTTCCACTCAGGAATGGTTAGACATTGTAATGGTCCAACAGTCTGTTGATGTTCCATGTTCATCTACTGATAGGTGGATCACCTCATAACAAATCCAGATACTTCTTGCTTCTTACCTGACCACTAGTACTGGCGGTAGAAGTCATGGTACATCATGGTGACTTCGGGATTCAATTCCCATGATCCAGCATGAATCTCCCTAATGAGTTACTCGCGTGTATCCCCTAGAACCCACACACATCCATTGACACAAAATACTTCATCCTCGCATATCGTCCATCTAGGAGGAGGGTGCTCACCTACTACACTCTCTCATAGAACTATGTGTTCAGGATATGATAGTTTCCTCATCCTCACTCTATCTATTAGGGTAGAGTTAATAGCCAAAGATGAATGATAAGTCTATCCCTGATTGTTGTTCACCTCTAAATGCATCTTAGAGAACATGTCAATAAGATGCCACTTGCCACTGGCATCTTGCACTGCCTGAATCTCTGTCATCGTACTCAGTGCATCATCTAAAGCATTGCATTTTCTATGTGTATAAAAAAGCTCAATATAAAAATACTGAAGGTATTTGACCCACCATTGTTGTCTCATATTTAAATAATTCAGAATAAAGATGTGTTTGAGACCATTTTTGTCCATGTACACAACAAAATTACCTCCCAATAAATAATGTATCCAATAACACAAAGCATGAACAACTACAACCAACTCGAGGTCATGCTTTGGGTAACTCCTCTCATGGGGCCTTAACTACCGAGACCCGTACGGAAATACTTGACCCTCCTGCATAAGCAATAATCCTAGCCCTATACTTAATGCATCATAGTATAGAGTGTAACTCTTTCCCAACATTGGAAATATCATTATCGACACTGATTTCAAACATCCCTTAAACTCAAGGAAGGCTACATCATAAGAATCTTACCACACAAAATTCACACTTTTCTTGGTCAAGCCCATCTTTGGTGTTTCTAAGCATCAGAAGTCATGTATAAAATGACTATAGTAACCATATATCCCCATAAAACTCCAAACCTCAAAAACATTCTTGGGATTCTCCAAGGTAATTATTTCTCTCACCATCTCTGGGACCAATAATACTCCGGCCTCTAAGACAATGTGACACAGGAAGTGAATCTGATCCATTGAGAAGTGGACTTTAGTGATATTAACATATAAGTGATTCTCTCACAGTGTATTCAAAATGTTATTAAGGTATTTTACATGGTGCTATCGATTATGGGAATACACCAAGATATCATCTACACAAACCAAAAAAAGAATCTAGGTAACTAAAGAATAGTCTGTTCATTAGTTCCATGAAAACTACTGGCACATTCATAAGACCTAAAGGCATAACCATGTACTCTTTTATGAAATACCTACTACAAAGGGTTTTAGGAGTTATATATTATGTTTGAACATGTACCTTGTGATATCCAAACCTGCGGTCAATCTTCAAGAACACTCGATCTACTTGATGTTGATTAATCATGTTATCTATCTATGGAAAGGGATATTAGTTCCTGATAGTTAACATGTTCTGCTTCTAATAATCCTTGAATAAAATAAGGTTACCATCTTCCTTTTTTATGAAAATGATTGGTGAACCTCAAGGAGAAGAACTGGTTTGGATAATAACATTAGCATCTAGATCATCAAACATCCTTTTGACCACTTGAAACTCTATCATACGTATCCTATAAGGAGGAATGGATACTGGTGCAGATCCTAACACAAAGTCGATTGTGAACTCCATTTATCTGATCAGAGGAAATCCTAATATGTTTTATGAGAAAACATTTCTCAAATGATCAAATACTATAGGCAAGTATTCTAGACAGGTTTCCTGGTCGTCCATATAAAAACTCACAATATGGGCTTTCAACCTGCCCAACCCATGATGCTCAAGTCCATCTCATCTTTCCTAATCATCCTATTCTCCCATATGCAGAAACTCTCCACCCTATGGTGATGTAAAGGTCACACTAAGATGATAGAAATCAATAATGGCTCAAAAAGAAACCAACTAGTACATCCCAAGAATGACATCAATGCCCTTCATCACTAAGACATAGATGTTCCATAGAAAATGACAACTACAAATCTCATGGGGGTATTCCTTTCATTGATGCAGACCTTCTGTTCTAATCCCTAACAAACTTTCTAGTGTCATTACATTAGAATAGGTATAAACAAATAGTCCATGGATTTCCAAAATGTCCATAGATATAAAACTATCTATTTTACTAGTATTAAAAAGTGTATAAGATAAATCAAAGGAATCTAGGAAAGTACATCTGACTGTAGAAGGTCTCGGTTCCTTTTCATGTTGGGTCAGTCACACCGCATATGTCTAAAAATGACCACGGCCCTGAGAAACTATGTGGCTACCCTGAGCTGACCTGGCCTGCTGTCGCTGAGATCCTAGGGCCTATCGACCATGGACACACCCACCGCCTTGTCTTAAACGACCCGATGTATTCCAGTTTCCTGACTGCATAGAAGATACTAACCATGCCCTTTCACAAGGAGTCTGTACAGAACCTTTCTCACTAGCCACTGGTGAAAACATTCTATAGAAGCACTGTAGATGGCCCATCTTACCGCAATATCGTCACTCATTTGCATTCATTGGTCACCGGGGCCTCATATTCCCTGACCTACCACACTATTAGTATCTTACTTGGACACTAGAAGAATGGTTATGACTCAATGTATACCCGCAAGAAATATCTATATGAGACTTCTTGCTTCCGGTCAAGACAACATTAGATATCGGTTCCCAACATCCCAGGCTCACACATCTAGCTTCTCGATAATTACGCTCGGTAATTAGCCCTTGATTTACAATCACAATGACAACAGGCAACCTGAAGACATTTACCTGAGATCATATGTAAATCCTGAGACCATCCTCGAATCGTCTAGCCTTTGATACGTCATCACACATTAGTATAGGTTTGAATCACTGATGATTCGTAAATCAGGAAGAATTATCCATAGCTAATATTGTGCCTTGCTCTAGACTAATAAACTCCCGGGCTCAATTGGCCCTCAAAGTTTCATGAAAATAATAATAATATAAGGACTCCTAAAATTATGTCCATGTCATATACCACTAATGACCTAAATGAGTGATAAAATACCACCATCACATAGATGAATAACATAGAATATATGTCACATGATTGACCCTCCTTTCGAGAGGCATCTCTTCATGTTCAAAGATAGACAACAATGATTCCAGCCATGATTCCTTAGCCAGTGGTCCGCCTTCCCCAGAAAATGTAGGCAGATTCTACTGCTAGAATATATGTATCAACTCTGTGATAAATATGGCAGCCTGCAGTGTTCCCTAGAAAGTTGGCATGAAACTCACAAAACCTTCTTGAATATTTGTATCAGCACTGAAATCCGGTATGACTGATAGTGCCACATCCGGCACAACTGAAGGATCCTTCGATAGGCCATGACACTCTATTTCTGGAGTATGATCATCGCCACTCTCCAGGCATACAGATCATCATCATCACCGCAGAATTTGCCTATAGAGTCTACCACACACGCCTTAATAATAAAAAAATGAAGAAAAATATAACTAAGAAGTGAAAGAACAGAACAAGTGGAGGAAATCATTCATGTTTTTCCAATATAGCGTTACATGATGTGTATAACCCCGTAAACTGAATGTTATTATAGGAAATTACATGGTCATGCATTTCTTCCTAACATGTCCACATAACAGACCTCACACATGGAATTTTCCTCTAACAACATGACTGGTACATGATTTTTCCTCCCTTATACAATTGTAGAACTACACAGTTCTGCCGGTGTAAGAATACATGGCATGTTCACTCTCAACATAGTGTGTAGAGCTATGTTTTTATCCACTCATGTCGTTAGTCACATGGTCATATTACACATAGTGTGTAATCCCATAGCCATTCATGTCCTAATCAAGGGCCAACAACCCATGTTCCCTCCTCACACGGCAGGTTAAATGACCACGGGCTACACAGTGTGTACACATGGTACGAGATGTATTCTTCTTAAAACATGAATCACCATCTCCCCCAAATAGGAATAACACACAACCTTTTAAGGTTTACTTCATGTCGTGTATACGGGGATTTTCAGGACCAAAACTACGGATTGCTTCGAAAACCCCTGTTCTGTAGAGAAACCAAGCAATGAGATAGAAAATTCCAATCTGCGAGGGCCCATACTCCCCACAAATCAATTTTTGGATGCTAATAAGAATAGTAATAGTAAAATTATAGATAAAAAGTTGGATCATGAAAAACAAATTTCATTCCATGAGGGCACATACACCGTAGGAACCAAAGTTTGGCATCTATACAATCCAAACGGTATCACGTACCAATAAACCTATCAAAATTTCATGCATAGTTATCACATCATATATCTTAAGAGCATGCGATAACTAATGCATACTAGATGGCATGGAATAATGCATGGAATGTGATTCTATTTACTGCTGATATGATGCATGAGATGGAATACCCTCATCTCACCAGGTTGCACCAAAATTGAACCAGATTGTATCAAAAATAATATTCGAAATCAACTACATCACCCAATGGTGAAATCAAGACAACCATAATAACTCAAAATCCAATCATCACAATTCAATTTGAGGTAATTTTCCATATCCTTGTATGTAAGGGAGCTAATATAGATCCCAAAAAAATCACCAAATACCTATTCTTTTCTATTCTTGTCTATAGTCTTCAAATAGTAAGAAAAAGTAGAAAAGAAACCCTCTGATATCACATTGTAACCTCTCAGTTACGGATTCCACTAAATAGTTCCTCATACCTAGTTTGTGGCATTGCCTCAAGTGCATTTCCCAAAATTCTAGATGATGCTAACTAGTAGTGAGGGATTACGGTGTGATAGTGGGAAAACTATGACCTCATTGGCAGAGTATAACATAGAGAAATAAATATTAACAAATAGTGGAATCATTAAATAGAATTAAACTGTAGTAATAAACATAAAAAAGAATGATAAGTTTAAATAGAAGGTAGATAATATCAAAATTATTTTTCATATCACATGTTTTATGAAAATATGTAAAACATGATACACTTAAATCAAGTAAAACACAATTACAAAGTACGATAAAACAAAATGAAACTCAAGGGAATCTCAAGACTTGTCTTGGTCACATGCTATCCGTCTCATATACAACAATTAAGTACCTATATAGGGAGCCTTTACCCTATCAAACCGTGTAGCAATATAGTTTGTTTGGGCCCAAAATCATTACGCAAATAGGGTGTGAGAAATAAATCCCAGTAGGAAAATGCCAAAGGTCATTGCCAATCTGTCAGTGAGAATATTCAGCAGTTGTGTATTGTAATGACATGTAGTAAACTAGTATGAAATTAGAAGTAAAAATTCCAACATGTATTGGTATTCATTTATCTAGTTTACTATATAAATTTTTAGTTCATTTTCTTGAAGTATTTAGGTATTAGAATTCGTCCTAAGCCCGACATTCCCTGTAGCAAAGTAAGAACAACATAACGCTTAGAATACCTTCTAACAAGAAAGTAATGTATGAACCCCAACTTGTGATTTGGCCTAGAAGAAAAGTAACAGTTTTTTACATTCCATCATTTAAGTATAACCTGATTCCATTATTGAGATTCCTATGTTTGAATTCATGTACCACTATATGTATAATCATACTGACATCCTACATGTCCTTTCACAGCGGTCCTACATGGGAGCCTGAGTATCACCCACGATGTTGGTATAAGTTCATGTGAGTCCATCCACAATGGTCCTACTAGGGATCCCAAGGTATCACTAAATTACCAATATAATATTAAATTAATTTAGTCCATCCTTTTCGGTCCTACTAGGTAGCACATGTATCACTAATGAAATATAAACCAAAAGCATGTTGATTCCATCCATGGAATTCAAAACTGAACCCACGTATCACCCATGGCCAAACGTACAATATTCATATGATTCTGTTCATGGTGTTATAAGATGAAACCATGTATCACCCAATTCTATTTACAATTTATTCATTTAAATTGATAAAAACATTACAAACCTCATAATAAGAAAAACACTACATGGTAAAGGGGAAAACACAATCCCAATCCATAATCCAAACACTTATGATTTCTACACAATTCTAGTTTCAGTTAATAACCAAGTCCATTTTTATAAACCAAAAAATGGAAAATTAAGGCATATACATAGATATCCTAGGCCTAAATGGCTATACAATAGTCAACCAATGGAAACACACCCATGTGGTGGCCCGTAAACAATCCACAAGGCTAAAAATACTTTAATTATTTGAATTAATTAATGGAACAATGTTAGGTAATAATAAGGAAAAATAAATTTTATGGAGACACCCTATATATGGGAGCGTGGCACAATGAAAAATATAAAAATCTCGATAATTAACAAGAGGCATAAAACTACCTACATTGATGTTATATAACTAATATAATCAGATGCAGACCCTTGAATCGTCCTAGAACAATGTAGATGTTAGAAAACAGGTAAATAATTCACCCTTAAATAAAATCCGCTTGAATAGAAATTTCGATGAACAGATATAGAAAAAGAAATCTCCTCCTGAGAGGATCCCAAGAAGATCAACGGTGCTCAAATTGGGTTCTAGATGACGAAACGAAAGGGGAAGGAACTCTTGTTGATTCAAGTACTTCACCTAGTGGCTCTTTTGTCTAGAAGAAGAGAAAACCAGGATAATATATGTTTTAAGACAAAAATTAGGATTACACAACATGTAAGTTCATATACATAGTGTATTTTATTTTACTTTTCAAAAATTATCTGACCTACTTTACACATCATGCACTGACCATGCCGAAATGACTACATGGCGTGTTTCAAGAAGTACATAGCGTGAAGTGACTTTTACTTGTCTTCTAGGCCAACATGCTCACACTCCATGTATCCCTATCCTAAAAAGTCACCCTACATGATATTTATATATAATTACATGGCGTGTTCTCCTAAAACAACAGTTTTCACAGGTTTCATGGTTTTCTAAAAAATAACTCAAGGAAAAAGAACATAATAAAATTATACCTCAAAAGAAGAACTGGATTCTTACACTATCTTACATCACCTTGTAGTCAAAGGAAAGCCACTGGCTTGCCTATGGGTTGGGAATAAACACATTATCACTTCCCAAACTCACCAGCAAACCAGATGGAGTCTACCATTCATCGTGTGGGGTTTTTCAATAATTTCAAACTAACCATTATAAATTTTCCCCTCGAGCGTCTCTCACCTTCCAATGACTATTTCATACTCCTAACACCTCCAATGTCACTATAGAACCTTAAAAAACAATAAATACACCCATTATAAATGTTGTACACTTCATGTTATAATTTTTTATTCAATTTTAATCTATTTTGGATTTCCAAAATGTAACCATTTCCCCTATCATTTCTTTTCTTCTTTTTCAATATGTTTAATATATTTTGATCATTCTAAGTGGATTTAATATTCATTTTAAAGTTATTTTGTTAATAAAACACAAATTCTTTTTCATATTGGGTTCTCACTATAACTATTGGGAGTGTTTTTTTGTTTCATTAATTCTGTATGTAAAATAAATTTTCATTGCGTTCCTTATTATAACCAATAGAAATAATGTGTATCTTTCATTTTATTTTGATTTTTACTAAAATTAATTAAAAAATGTTTTAGGTCCCTAGAAACTGTTTAAACCAATAAATAATGGGAACCCTTAAGACATTGAAGGGAGGAGTTAGTGACAGTCAAATCGAGTTTCATTTGAACTCCTCAATCCTTATTCCTTATCATTAATTTAATTCAACTACACATACAATTGAATTTTTCTTATAAAATAATTTATCAAATTATATTTTTTAATATTAGAAGGCAATTAACCCATAGTTCCATCAAAAATGGAACAAAAATTGGTATCGAATCTAACGTTGGTTTCTAAACCATAACTGATTTCAAAAAACAGCCATATAGAATGGAAATTTACTCTAACACCCATAATGCTCCTGAAGAATAATAAATGGGTTTAGATTCATTATTTGATTGCTCAAATTAGAGCTATTAGAAAATATTCATGTATACATTTTTTAGAATAATTGATTATACTATTTAGTGTATTTGCATGCTTTTTATACACCCACTATAGAATAAACGGGAAAATGGTGTCCTGATGATCTTACTTCCTTTGGAAATGATGGAAAATCCATGAATTCCATTCATTTTATATTATACTACAAGGAATTTAATCACATTTCTAAATGAAATAAATCTCCTGAATTGTAGAAACTAATTGAATTCACACATAATGGAACTAGCTATGTCAAGGACACTAGAAATAACATGTATCATTATGATATTGAATTTTTTTGGAAGCATAATAATGAATAAATTGATGAAATGTTTACATGCTTTATTGATAATTGAAATGCTATAAAATCTATTATCATTGATCTTTCTACACAAATATTTCTATGAAAATAATTTGGGGTTTTCTATGTTCTTTTTAATTTAAGGTAATAATAATTCAAGAATTAAATGATATCATGAACATACTCATAGAATAACTCATTGTTTTCCCCAAGACATATGGGATTACCATTAAGTGATAAGATATAAATAATAAAAATAATTAAGGAGTCCATGTTAAAGAATATTATTACCTTAAAGAAAATAAATTACAATTTCGATGATAGTTATGATAAAATTTCTCTTATAGATATTAAGATGAAGAAATTCATGAGGAAGAAAAAAATATATTCATCATTCCTAAAAGCAGAATCAATTTTTATAGATAGATGAAATTTTATATGAATTTAACAAGAAGTGATACATCTAAATATAATGTCCCACATTCAAAAACACTAATAAATAATGCATGAAATGTAATTTTTACATAAGATAATGTAAATAGAGTATTAGTGATTTATCCCTCTCCTTGACTAAATAATCTGAAGATATTTCCAAATGACTCACAAACCAAAATGGGGTAAATAATGTGGTGAATTATGATACATCATCTTTTTATCCATGTTTTTTATACTATGATGGTCCTAAATATTCCATAGATCTAATTGATTATGTATTTCCTAAATGTACTATAAAATTAAATGTGATTAAAAATAAATAAAATCAAGTAATTAGTCAAAATGATTAACTCTCCAATGATACAGAGGAATTACCAATATAATTAAAAGAGAATGTTTTTTGTAAAATTATAATTCGCTATTAATGATTTTAAAACATATCCTTCTAAGGAATCACTAGGTGATAATAAATAAAGTAAAATTATGGGTTCCCAACATCATGTGAAAAATAATTTTTTGTTATCCTTTTCAATTAAATCCAACTCCACTTAAAATACAATTTTATAACTGAATACTCTCCAAAAAATCTTGTTATATTCTTATAAATTAGCATCTTATTTATGAATTCAACTATGAAAACTCTCAATATGTGGGATCCATATTTGTATATATCTCTTACAATACTTGGTTTGAAAAAATATCATTTGGAAAAAAGATGTCCCATGACACCTCTTTTAGCTAACATAAGCGAACCTATATTTATTTTTGTACAAATGGATGTAATGTCATAATTATTCTTCAAGATAAATATTTCATGATAAATACCATGGAGTTATATAATAACTTTATAGAGGGTTCTCAAGTCAAACGTGTAATGACTACTACATTTTTATCCATCATGAAAATATTGATAGAGGCGATGTAGCCTTTTGTGATATCTCAAGGAGAAAGATCATCAGTATAGGTACTATTGGTTTCTTAAATTACAATGCTACTAAAAAGTTTTTTATGGATTAATTTTTGAGAATTAATTTTAGTATTATTTAAAAAATATGTGATAGTGAATTTAAATTGTGTTTCTAAAATGAGGATTGATGTTTTTTCCCTAAATGAAAAAAATTATTTTCAGATTCTTGATTTAAAAATGATTTAATTATCGTTCTAAAATATCATTTTACAAAACATCATTAATGTATTAGTAAATATGATAATGATACATGTATATAGGTTTTGTACCCTGGTCAATTATTCAAGTCACACACACACATTGCAAACTCAATGGAAGTCTACTAGTATGAGGTTTTGTGAATTGAATTTCTAAAATGAAATTGGATGTGAGCCTTACCAACTTTGTAAGAAACAAAAATATTCTTTTGTATATAAAAAAAATTCCACATTAAAAGACCAAAATATTTAACAGAAATATTTATTTGACCAACACAAGTTGAATGTATATGAGCTAAATATTTCACATTTGTAATTATTGATGATTAGATAAGCTTTACTTGGGAATGTTTTTTTTCTCTTTAAAATTAGTCTCATAAAACATTATTAATATACCATGAAGGATGAAAAATAAAACCAGTATAATATCATCTACATTCTAATTGATCATGGGGGATAGTTTGAATATAATGATTTTGATGAATTTTTTGATCTACAGGGTTATAATAATTTTTATACTCCTTGAAATCCCCAAAAAATCAGATTTTAAATGATAAATTGGAACTCTATATGAGATTCAAAGAACTCTATTATGCAATTTTAAACTCCATCAATATATTTATGTCCAGGTAGTCAGTACACTTTATTATACCATGAATTGTGTTAAAATAATACACATACATAAGACGAACACATATGATGTTTTTAAAGGGAAAATGTAAAAATTTGGTTATTTTATATTTTTGGGTGTAAATGAAATATTATTAACACTAAATATAACATAATAAATTTTTACCTTTAATATGATGATATTATTTTTCTTAGGTACACTAAATCTTATAAAACATATTAAATTTTAATATAAATAATATGACCATAGAATAATCAATTCAAATAATATTTTAAGGAAATTTACCTAGAAAAATATATAATGTCCCCAACCACAGAATCCCGGAGTCGGTATTTGAAACATGGTGTGTAATTTTTTTTTCTTATAAACATGAATATAAAAAATTACACATCCCATTAAATTACATAGGATTATTTCAGTTTAGGTTCTTGAAAAACACATGTTTCCGATACACTTCTTCCAAAACGTGGTAAAAATAGACATCAAATTATTGCCTTCACTTATGGGTACTCAAAGATTGATAAATCTACTAAGCCCTGAAAAATAAATTGAAAAAATAGGCTTATCATAAAAATGTCTAGTATGGGGTTTTAAACTAATTCAATGAACAGTCCAATTAAAAAACAACCATTGAAATAATCACAAAACATTTTATTAAGAGGAAAAGAACACCACTTGAGGTATGCCATAAATATATTCAATTTTTAATTTAAATTGTTTTCATAAAAACATCTTACAAAAGATTCATAAGGGTCTACATAAAAACTACATGTAAACACAAATCAAAGTGCACATATATTTACAAGAATGCATGAATGATGAAAAATTCATTAATTGATCAAACCAACTCTAAAATTTACAATAAATGTTGTCCAATAGTTTTTCATAAGTAATCATGTCATGATTCATTAGAACTTAATATTAAATTGGTAGATTGAATGATATAAGATTATCTTTTGATACCCTTTCCTTGTTTAACTTTCCATTTGCATACTTAAACATGCCATATTCATTCATCACAATTGCTGTAGAAGGTTCTTAACCAATGGGTGTTCTATAAGTCGAATAATAAATTGGATGGTCATATACTAATACATAATTTGAAAGAATGTATAATGCAAGACTTTTTCAAGGGATTTTTTTGAGGTTGTACATAATATTTTGGTCACAGCCTAGTGTCAGAACTATATGGGTGAAAACCCAAAATATTTTCGGTCAGATACAACAGATTATTGTGAAAAAATAAATCATGGTCACACATAATTTAAATTTAACTCATGAGATTCATCACATTAACCAATTAATTGGAGTGCTGTATAATTCTTAGAACACCCATCACATAATTTAAGTACAATACATTCATCAAATGTCTTTGTATGGTCTTATTTTCATATTATCACATACCACAATAGAAATTAAATTCTTAACCCATAATATTTTCCATTCATACTCATAACTGAAATTAATTATGCAATGAATGTAAAAAGGACAATATTTGATAGTTTTTGGTTATGGTTGCATCAGATTTAACAGTGACATGTGGAGAATAAAACACTGTGATTTTAAACATGTGATAAAACATAGTGAACGTAAAATGATGGTATGTCTCATAAGATAATAAATGTTACATTAAAACCATATGAATTTGATCATTTTCAAGCCATGGTTTATATTTTTTAACTATGAGATAATTTTTTTAAAATTTTCAATGTTAATTATATAAAAAAAATAGATTAAATCATAAATTTAATAATTAAAGGCATTTCTCGTGGAAAATGGGAATACAATGTATGGATGTAAAATAATTATTTCATGTGAAGTATTCATGTATAAAATATAACTAATTAATAACATGTCCTTTTGCATATATATATATATATATATTTGGGTTTAATCATGAAAAAAATTATACAACATTCTTACATATCTAGAATTCTTTAAAACATGAGAAGTAAAAAAATTGAAATACATACGTTTATATAACTGTTTTTTAAATTATATAAAACCCTATATACATAAGGTGTATACTTGAGATTTCCACAACCCAAAAAATGTTTCATAAATCATTATAATTGTTTTGCCCTCTAAAAACATAACTTAATGAATAAGAATAGGTTTTATGAATACCCAATTCAGATTTGGTACATAATCATACTTATATATATATGTTTATATATAACCATATATACAAAAGATGTAAATAAGTGTTTTTATATTAAAACAAGATTAAATAAACATTTGAAGTATTACATGTTTTAAGGGTATCATTTAAAAATAAAATATCATCAATTAAAATCATAAAAACCCAATTTTTTTTTCATATAAGAATATATGTATATATATACATATAGTTCAAACAAACTCAATACAGTATTAACCCATAAAAGTGTTTAACACTTTAAAACATCAGAGTAATGTTAATAATATTCTTTATAAAACTATAAACAATTTATGATCAGATGATATATAGAATTATATATATACATACATATAACCATAGAACATAAAAGAAAAAGGTTTTTTCATAGAGAAATTAAATAATAATAATCCCTTACATGTGTTATAGACTTTAAAAAGCTTATAGACACATATAGAAAGCCTAAAATGGTTTGAATTTAAATTTGTTATAAAACTACATATATATCCAAAAATACACAAAGGTATAAGATTTTTTCAAAATGAAAACATTGAAAATTAATCTCGTACATGGCTCCAAATGAGGGTCAGGGTCGGGCAGTGGATGTTGGAGAGTTGAGTTGAAGGAATTGGGAATAATTATGTATGAAAAGAGGGTTTACATTGGAAGTATATATATATATATACATATATATATAATGTAACGATTCATACACAAATTATAAACAACCCACGAAAATTGACTGAAAAAAGACAAGTCCCAAATCTTACATAAAATAAACATAAAACCCAATAATGAATTTAATATATATATATATATATATAAATTATATGAAAAAACCAGAAAGACAAATAAAATGAGATAAAGATAAAATATAGAAGACCAATAGAGGGTGTACAGGTAGAAATCCTAAGCTATTCTAATGAGAGGTGGAGGATCTCGAGGAAGAATAAAAAGAAGAAGATGAGGAGAAGAAAATCATTGGTAATCCATAGGTTTAGCTTAAAAATGAATTGGAGGTGAGGAGAAGAAATAGAAAAAGGGTGGATGGTATAGATCACATGAGGTCACATTAGAAGGCTAAAGATGTTTCTAGAATTTTCAAAACGGATGGATAGAGGAGATCAAATATCTAATTGATCGGACTGTAGTATAAATACTACAGTTTAAAAACTGATGAGAGGTCGAGATAAACTTCTTCCACAATCAGATGGTCCAGAGAAAATGTGGCATTAATCTATGGCGGTGTATATTTTAATTGGGGATTGATCGAATGGTCCAGATCCCCCGCACCGAGATCAGATGGTTGATATTCGTTCACTATTGGAAAATCCCAACCCACATTGAAACACGATGGTTTATAGCTTTCCTTATAAGCCTATAGCTCCTAGAAATCACCAAAAATCCCTCTCCCCCTCCTCAGGTACTACCCAGTACTGGTTCAGCTCCCTACGGGTGCACTCTGTACCCAAACTATGTCACCATTCCACCCTTCACAGCGGCGCACTACTTTGTTCATCCATGCATACCTATAGACATGCATAAAAACCCTCATGGGCAGGCATGTAATGTGGCTGAGAGATCCAAGCTCAGTGGCCTACTCTTGAAAAGGTAGTTAGAGCTACCTCCTTTGGCCCACCAAGAGGGAAAGACTATGAGTGATAATTTTTTAAACCCAAATATTCAAAAATAAAATTAAAAAATTAAAATATTAAACCATATCAAGTAGGTAGAAATGTTGTTTGAAAAATTTTAATTACATTAAAACCAGTAATTTTGTTAATTTTATTAGCACACAACATGATTTAATATTTATTTTCAACTTTGATACATTAATATAAAAATCCCTATAAATAGATTATAACATGTATAACATTAAATTTAAATGTTCATTTTTACAATATACACACTCTGAAAATTCATTCATGTAAACATATATAATTCTATTCATAATTTCATTAAAACATTAATGTATTGATTTCAATATTCATTTGGTGTTTTAAAACATTATGTCATCCAAATATAAAGATAATTTAAATTAAAAGATGTTAAAAGATGTAACATTAAATCATTTAAAAATATAGTCAAATAATTAAAACATTTAAAATTATTATATACATAAAATACATAAAATATCTGAATACCTAAGTTAAGAAGAATTATCAAAATTCTTAAAAATACCCAATGATTATAAGATCCTATGATGGTTGAAAAATACCCTTGGTCACCTAAGTATCGTAATGGATACCAGTGGTCAAAAAATACTTTATAAAAATCTATTTGGGGTATTCAAATCTTTAGAAACAACTGAGTGAAGATGGATCTTTACATACCCTTAATGCTTCGTTCATTTTACGTAACTATGGCTATAATGTAATTTTTTTAATATACTTAAAGGATTCTCTCTACCTTATTTGTTTATTTGTAATGTTCGGGGGTCTTGGTGATCCTAATTGGTCTCATAGTAGTTATTCTAGGCTAGAAAGTATCTGTTGTCCTTGTAACATTTCAATGTTTTATTGAATAAAATATGTCTTCGGTTTATTTTGAAAACATTTATCAGATAGTATGGAAATACAAAAACAAAAACAAACAAAACTATTAAAATATTATTATTACACATAAAATATTTCAAGATAACAAATTACACCCCTCCCCTTCATGGAATTTTGACCTCACAATTCAATTACTGTAACGCCCCGACCCTAGTTACCCAAAGTCGGTGCATTATTACATAACATTGGCATGATCATGAGAAAGATCAAGTCTCTAAAGACCGATTAGTTTAGTAGCCTTGGAATAACTAGGTACATCCATAAATTTTACATTACATCATAAAAAAAACATCTTGTCTTCATATCCCCTCATACTATCCCTGCAGGTCATTCATAAATTACTTCTTCATAATCCTGGGAAAAATAAAACATTAAAATGGGTGAGCTCAGATGCTCAGTAAGGATAACATTATAGCAGAAGCTTTCATAAATATGCATAAACACTTAAGGCAATTTATAATTAAAACAAAAGCCTTTTAAACTTTCACTTCAGCATAAAATGGCTAAGGTAAAATGAAATAATGCCATTTACTTACTCACATGGATATTCTACTAGTCGAATGATCACATGCAATATCAATAACCACTTTCATAATGATGGAATGCATAATGCCAGACTATCATAACCACATAGCCAAGGCCTCGTGCCAAGACTACAAATAAGATTTTGCCAAGGCCTTGTGCCAAGACACTAGTTTGTCTCATGAGACCTACCGATGCATCGAGGAGCTATAGCGGGCTCCACCCGTCACTTATTAAGTCCAATGCATTCCTCATATGAATAGGATTAATCATAAAATAAACATTCGTATTAAAACTGGCATACGAAATGTCAATACTTTAACCACAAACCATGAATGGTATAAAAATAGAACATCCACAGTCAAACATAACTCATTTGATACAATATGGAAGATTGTATTGTATCACATTAACCTCAATCATGAATAATGAAGGATGTTGACATAGATGAAAATAATCATCAAAACTATTTGAGGGAAATATCCCCCTTTTCTTGAAATCATTTAAAAGTCACACTATTTGTCAAGAAGCCATTTAAAAAGAGATTTTTGAATCAAAGTGTCCCATACCACTTTGAAACTTTTAAAAGGAGTTTTAATTTTAAAACTTTAATGTCCATATAAATAAATCCTTAAAACCATTTTTAAAACATGGACATTAATGAGAAAGATTTAGAAGAATCAGTCTTTAAAACATTTAAAAATGGTATTTTAGTTAGAGATTATAACCAAAAGAGACACTTGAATACAAATAATTGAGGTAATCAAAACTTTGTAATATCATGAGAATAAAGGGATTCATAATATACTATGTCAAAGTACATTATATACACCACATAAAAGTGATTTGGTGTATATCAACAAAGAAGTCTCAATGGAATGTAAATTGAGATGAAATCTCTCATAAAGGACGTATCCTTAGGTTAAGGATAAATCAACGACATAATTATGTGTGACAAATATAAATACACTAAATATGATTGAATATTCAGTGTAAAACAATCAAAGGATATTCACACATATTCTTGTAGATACAACACCAACTAATTGGATGTTTAACTCAACAAATGGTGAAAGAGTTAAAATTACTCTTATCAAATTCATATTAATGACTTGAGAATTATCAATAGAGTGATTATGTGTATCAAAAGTATATCCACAGGAAGGGGAGTGGAAATTATGACATAATAAAATGAATAGTGATTCCACACATAATCTTGGAGTAATATAATCAATGAAATATGCATAAAGCCGAATGAGTGGAAATTGAAATCTCAAATTCCCTTACCGATTAGGTAACATACGAAACATACACCCATGAAAGAAGTATCATACCATGATGATGTAAATACCCATAAATTAAAGTATATTACACAATTAATACAATCATGGGCAGTACACATACACCACATGCAATAATTAAGTGGTGATCAATGGAAATCTCACGAAATTAAAAGTGAGATAAGAAACCCCTTACCACGTTAATCAATTGAGTCATATGGACAAAAGTTAATAACAACCAAATGATTTACAGAATAACATGAATATAAAGATAATCATGATAATATATATCAAATGGCAGTACACAATACACCACTTTCAATAATTTAGTGGCGAACAATGGAAATCTCACGGAATTGAAAGTGAGATAAGAAAATCCCCTACTTTGTACTTTTTCCTTGGTCGATGGTAGGTTTAACTCCTGTATAATGGTGAAATAATTGTTATTGAATAATACAAGAATCATTTACTTTAATATGATATCATATATGATCTTTTAACATTGATTTGTTAATAATATCTTAGTATTAATGCCGTTTCGGGTGTTAACTTACTCATTTTCTTTTATAAGTTTTGTTACATAAGTCATGTTTGTTGTATCTTATTCATATCCAGAATGATATCAAGTCCTTAAAAATCATTTTTAAATCATTAAATGATAATTATACTTGAATGGATACGATGGAGAATGAATCTCATCGCGTTCGTGGAGACGGTAGTCCGTACGTACGCACGAACGCTACTTCCATTTAATTTTTTATTTTAAAAGAATCGAATCCGAATGATACATAGGTATATTACTATTCCAGTATAATATAATATTTTATATATGTTACTTACGTTCATTAAAACCATCCTTTATACGTTCCATGTGTGGTATGAACGAGTCATATCATTTTAAGGGGGCGGTAGTCCGCACTTCCTCAAATGAAATTATCGTATGTATATAAAACATGAAACGAATAATGGTATGAAATAAAATGGAATTACAGAAGCTTATATATAAAATATATATCATTAATATCATATTTAATTACAGTGCCATCATAATGTCCACCATGAGAGGCGGTAAGATGTTTTTGAACAATCATCGTTTCGTGAGGCGTTAGTTTTCCATCCACAGGAACATTATGTTCATCATCCATTAGATGGAGTTGTGTGTATGTGTAGTTTGAATACTTCTTATAACAACATCCTAGTATATTGAGGATACTGGTGTTGTTACAAAAGAAGATAAATAAAAAGAGTTTGGGGGTTGAAGAAGAAAAATAAATGAAAATAATTTAAGAGAAATCGTTACCTTTAATTTAGGTAACTCACTTTGGTTGGAACCAAAGGACTTCTTGAAATGCTTTCTGCCTAAGGGGAAGCTTCAAGGAGGAGGAGAGGGATGTGGGGAGCTTATTTGGGCAGATTTTGGACGAGCCAAGTGGCTTGAGAGGTGTGAGTAAATGAGAAGGAGGAGTGCCCTTTTATAAGAGGGGTGAGGGGCACCTTTGGAAAAGCTAGAAATATTAATTTATAATAAATTCATATTCGGTTTCCAAAGGCTCCAAAGTTGACTATTCAAAGGATGAGGTGGGTATAGGTCGAAAACAACTCATCCAATAGAATTTAGACAGGTTTGGGTACTTATATTAACCTTATCTTTAAGTATTAACTCTAAGTTAATTAGTTTCACTTTTACAATGTCTCTTTGTATTTTTATATAATATGGTTAATAAACTTACTATATACATCCAAGCGACCCCCAAGTGGTCCATTAATGATTAACCTATCATAATATAAGTCTCTTGTCCGAACCTTAGATTTTTAGGAATTTAATATCAATTAATAATATAATATTTGTTTTAAGAACTCTTTTATGTCAATTTTGACACTATTCAATAGTTGATTTTTGTGAAACTCATAACAGATTGATTAATTCGAAAAAAGTCAATTAAATCAATACTAATATATCATATTATCCTAGAAAATTAGTTTAATTCATTAAAAGTTTCATATTATATTTATTTGGGTATTTATAATATCAATTATTTTAATTTTTCACTATTATAGTAATTACTACATCATCATTGTGTCATAATTAAAATAAATTATTTAATGTCTAAAAATTATAAATAAAATATCATTATGTATGAAATATTTTTAGCTTTCTAATGAATATTTATAATCGAAATTCCAACATGTATAACCCTATGTAAAAATTGTTTTTCTAAAAGATGTAAGCTTATTTCCCTTTTTATTTTTATTTTAGCTTTGTTAATATAATGTGTCATTATCACTTACAAGTGGATCCATGGGGTCCAAAAATAGACCCAAAGATTCCCATGGTCGACCATGTATCAACCAATAGGGTTAAGACACGTTTTAGGGTAATTTAGTATTATTATAATATTATTTTTTTAACCCTTATTTACCGGATTTACCCTTTAACCATGGTAAATAAAATATTACCACAGTAACTATTCAAAATGTCTAAAAATAAAAGTTACCTATTTACACAATTTGAACATTCTGATTCCAAATATGGAATCCATTTTTCTAAATTCAAAACACATAAGTGGCAGAAATTAATTTAAAATTAATTCCCCCTGTCAAAACAAAAAGCGTGTTTTTTAAGAGATAATAACTATCAAAAGATTGACACTTGTTTATGTTCGGTTTAATTGTAAAATTATGTCCAATGACCAACATTATATTAAATGGTAAAAATATATTCTAAATATACTTTAAAACCACTCAAATTCACAATTTATCACTATTAATTATTTTGATTAAAAAAGTTGTTTTTAATTAAAATTTAGAAATTTTCACTATTCATCAAAATATGAAAGTTATCCGAAATGTACCAAAATTTCACCCTAGGCTAATTTCGATATTCCGAATCCAAAAATGAAGTCCATTTTAAAATATAAAATATATATGATTTCAAAAATTAGGTATTACTATTCACAACGGCTAGTTTAATTAGTTGTGGTGTGTGTTAGAACTCGAGGTTGCGTACAACACACGCTATCGCATTATTCGAAGGGAAACGTACCGTGGAAGCTTGGGGTGTTACATTCTCCCCTCCTTCAATAAATTGAGTCCTCACAATTGTTTTAAAATTTTGCTTGGAAATATAATGGAAAGTCCCACATCGGAAAAAGAGTCAATAAAACTATCACTTTAAAAGAAAGAAAGAGAGGTATAAGGGTCATCCAAGATAACCCATACTAGGATTCCATGTAAGAAAACATGGATATGGATGATAAACTAAGTGTCAAGTTCTGATGGAGAGGGATAGAAGTCATGATCAGGAGAAAGTTAACAATGAGAAAACCACAAACTTGTGTTGGGACAAACGACCATTAGTCTCCTAGTAGGAAAGTAAACGGACAACATTTTTTTAAGTTACATTACATAAGGAAGATGAATTCACTTATGATATTGACTAAGAACATTATGAGATATACTTAAATTTTAAGTAGATTTTAATTCTTTAATAAATTTCCACCACTAACACATTTTTTTTTAAACGATGAGTATTCAAGAAGACTTGGTCACACTGGAAGAGATAGAATAAACTTCTATAGAATCACATGATCCATGAAGGATAAACCATATATTTACATTGTCTTTGAAGATTAATCAAAACCAAAATGGTCAGTGAATGATCTAATGATCCCCCAAAAGGATATTCATTGAGATAAATATGCACTAATCTTAATTTCTAAAATTAAACCAACAATACCCCAAAGTTAAATAGATACAATTCAATAACCAATTGTCCTTAAAATCCTTTAATATAATCCAAACTAATATTGAAACCCAAAACATAGAAGAATTTGATTATGTAGTCTCCCATGTTAAATTGTATCTCCAAATGACATCAGATACTCTTAAAGTCACATACTCAAAATTAATTAACCTAATCACATATTCTCTATTATAGGTTAATCATTTCCATAAATAACCCAAATCACTATAAATCCACAATAAAAACGTAGATAAAAATCTATCATTACTCCACAAATGAAACCCCATAGTATTCTATTTTCCTTGGGCATATAGTGTTCCCAACAAAGCGAACATCTTCCAAAATAACATTTATCACTTAATCACCAAATCATTTTCCTATACCAAGGGTATTCTTTTGATATGAAATAAGAACCCAAATCAACTTATTATTGATCAATAAAATCATTTAACTAAAAAAAAGTCACACTAACCAGGGAATTCATGTAGTCCAGTGGTAGGCGATAAATCCTAATCACACTTTGGTTGTGGGTTCGATCCCCATAGCTTTGTCCGACGCGACGGGTTGTCACACGGTCTACGTGTTGTCCTTTTTCAAAAACAATATTTTATAATATTGCCAAAATGAGATAAATTCCTCAAAATACTATATCATAAATTTAACCACAAATGTTATATCATACCTTGAATCTTCATCCCAAATTAGAATAACTTATAATTCTCTCAAACCCCAATGATCATATAAAACAAAATGGTTATTTATACCCATATCCACAAGAGAAGAGAGAATTCTTCCTCAAATATCATTCTCACATGGCAAACTGCGGGGTTACAAATACAAGAGAAAATTATTCCATAGTAAACCCATCAACAAGGAGTGATAATACTTTTTAAACATTTCTCCAACCATTTATTCCCACATAGCTTCTTCTTTGACCAAGAAAATATCCTATAGAATAGGACATTCACTCGGGTAATGGCCAGGTCCCCTACATTTACGGCAAATGACTGTAAATGGACTCTTGGGACCATTTTTATCTTCTTCCATAGCACTCTTCATTTTTCTTCGGCAATTCTTTACTTTATGTCCTTCCTTCCCCAATGTAAAACATTTCGTTGTCCCATTGAGACACTTTCCTGGGTGTCTCTTTCCACATTTCCTGCATGATGAAAATTGAGGGTTCTTTTCTCCATGGTCTCCATTGCTGGAGCTCTTATCATTTATCACCTTTCTCTTCCTTGTTGAGTCTGGGAGTTGGTTAATATATATGTTGTTGATCATATTTTTGGAAAACTGATTTGGCATAAAGACGATATCTTTTACGCCTATCAACATTCCATTTTGTTGCTCATTGCCACCACCGTTCCCATCTTGTACATCATTCTCAAAGTCACTATGACTTCCTTGGAATCCAGCCATTGACTAAAACCATAAAGCATTGTGTGAGTAATAGTAGTCGTAAAATCATTTAGAGATTAAAATGTCACCATATTCTCAATTTGAAACATATTAGGATTAACCAAGGTCATTTACTCTCATCTTATGTATGTATTTCTTAAATCGGTTTGTAAAGAAAATGTAAATTATCCTAAGCATATCCCCCGGGAGTGTCGTAACCAAGAGTGCAGCAAGGCCCGTTGTCGTGCACCAGTTCCCGTTCGAGTCTAGCTCAAAGCGGTGTTTTCGGGTTTTACCCCTAGGTACATCTGTGCCAGAGCCGCCTCTACCTGCTCGTATCCAGACAGGGATGTATTGCTCGGAAAACTCACAAAATATCTACAATACCAAAATTCTAGGAAGTTCTTTTATACTAATCCTCAAAGTTCATCTTAGGTCTACGTGCTCTAATCAGAGTTTATCTAAATCTAGCTACCAAGGTTTGTACTAAACTTCCTCTGATACCAACTGTAACGCCCCGACCCTAGTTACCCAAAGTCGGTGCATTATTACATATCATTGGCATGATCATGAGAAAGATCAAGTCTCGAAAGACCGATTAGTTTAGTAGCCTTGGAATAACTAGATACATCCATAAATTTTACATTACATCATAAAAAAAACATCTTGTCTTCATATCCCCTCATACTATCCCTGCAGGTTATTCATAAATTACTTCTTCATAATCATGGGAAAAATAAAACATTAAAAGGGGTGAGCTCAGATGCTCAGTAAGGATAACATTATAGCAGAAGCTTTCATAAATAAGCATAAACACTTAAGGCAATTTATAATTAAAACAAAAGCCTTTTAAACTTTCACTTCAGCATAAAATGGCTAAGGTAAAATGAACTAATTCCATTTACTTACTCACATGGATATTCTACTAGTCGAATGATCACATTCAATATCAATAACCACTTTCATAATGATGGAATGCATAATGCCAGACTATCATAACCACATAGCCAAGGCCTCGTGCCAAGACTACAAATAAGATTTTTCCAAGGCCTTGTGCCAAGACACTAGTTTGTCTCATGAGACCTACCGATGCATCGAGGAGCTATAGCGGGCTCCACCCATCACTTATTAAGTCCAATGCATTCCTCATATGAATAGGATTAAGCATAAAATAAACATTCGTATTAAAACTGGCATACGAAATGTCAATACTTTAACCACAAACCATGAATGGTATAAAAATAGAACATCCACAGTCAAACATAACTCATTTGATACAATATGGAAGATTGTATTGTATCACATTAACCTCAATCATGAATAATGAAGGATGTTGACATAGATGAAAATAATCATCAAAACTATTTGAGGGAAATATCCCCCTTTTCTTGAAATCATTTAAAAGTCACACTATTTGTCAAGAAGCCATTTAAAAATAGATTTTTGAATCAAAGTGTCCCATACCACTTTGAAACTTTTAAAAGGAGTTTTAATTTTAAAACTTTAATGTCCATATAAATAAATCCTTAAAACCATTTTTAAAACATGGACATTAATGAGAAAGATTTAGAAGAATCAGTCTTTAAAACATTTAAAAATGGTATTTTAGTTAGAGATTCTAACCAAAAGAGACACTTGAATACAAATAATTGAGGTAATCAAAACTTTGTAATATCATGAGAATAAAGGGATTCATAATATACTATGTCAAAGTACATTATATACACCACATAAAAGTGATTTGGTGTATATCAACAAAGAAGTCTCAATGGAATGTAAATTGAGATGAAATCTCTCATAAAGGCCGTATCCTTAGGTTAAGGATAAATCAACGACATAATTATGTGTGACAAATATAAATACACTAAATATGATTGAATATTCAGTGTAAAACAATCAAAGGATATTCACACATATTCTTGTAGATACAACACCAACGAATTGGATGTTTAACTCAACAAATGGTGAAAGAGTTAAAATTACTCTTATCAAATTCATATTAATGACTTGAGAATTATCAATAGAGTGATTATGTGTATCAAAAGTATATCCACAGGAAGGGGAGTGGAAATTATGACATAATAAAATGAATAGTGATTCCACACATAATCTTGGAGTAATATAATCAATGAAATATGCGTAAAGCCGAATGAGAGGAAATTGAAATCTCAAATTCCCTTACCGATTAGGTAACATACGAAACATACACCCATGAAAGAAGTATCATACCATGATGATGTAAATACCCATAAATTAAAGTATATTACACAATGAATACAATCATGGGCAGTACACATACACCACATGCAATAATTAAGTGGTGATCAATGGAAATCTCACGAAATTAAAAGTGAGATAAGAAACCCCTTACCACGTTAATCAATTGAGTCATATGGACACAAGTTAATAACAACCAAATGATTTATAGAATAACATGAATATAAAGATAATCATGATAATATATATCAAATGGCAGTACACAATACACCACTTTCAATAATTTAGTGGCGAACAATGGAAATCTCACGGAATTGAAAGTGAGATAAGAAAATCCCTTACTTTGTACTTTTTCCTTGGTCGATGGTAGGTTTAACTCCTGTATAATGGTGAAATAATTGTTATTGAATAATACAAGAATCATTTACTTTAATATGATATCATATATGATCTTTTAACATTTATTTGTTAATAATATCTTAGTATTAATGCTGTTTCGGGTGTTAACTTACTCATTTTCTTTTATAAGTTTTGTTACATAAGTCATGTTTGTTGTATCTTATTCATATCCAGAATGATATAAAGTCCTTAAAAATCATTTTTAAATCATTAAATGATAATTATACTTGAATGGATACGATGGAGAATGAATCTCATCGCGTTCGTGGAGACGGTAGTCCGTACGTACGCACGAACGCTACTTCCATTTAATTTTTTATTTTAAAAGAATCGAATCCAAATGATACATAGGTATATTACTATTCCAGTATAATATAATATTTTATATATGTTACTTAAGTTCATTAAAACCATCCTTTATACGTTCCATGTGTGGTATGAACGAGTCATATCATTTTAAGGGGGCGGTAGTCCGCACTTCCTCAAATGAAATTATCGTTTGTATATACAACATGAAACGAATAATGGTATGAAATAAAATGGAATTACAGAAGCTTATATATAAAATATATATCATTAATATCATATTTAATTACAGTGCCATCATAATGGCCACCATGAGAGGCGGTAAGATGTTTTTGAACAATCATCGTTTCGTGAGGCGTTAGTTTTCCATCCACAGAAACATTATGTTCATCATCCATTAGATGGAGTTGTGTGTATGTGTAGTTTGAATACTTCTTATAACAACATCCTAGTATATTGAGGATACTGGTGTTGTTACAAAAGAAGAGAAATAAAAAGAGTTTGGGGGTTGAAGAAGAAAAATAAATGAAAATAATTTAAGAGAAATCGTTACCTTTAATTTAGGTAACTCACTTTGGTTGGAACCAAAGGACTTCTTGAAATGCTTTCTTCCTAAGGGGAAGCTTGAAGGAGGAGGAGAGGGATGTGGGGAGCTTATTGGGGCAGAGTTTGGACGAGCCAAGTGGCTTGAGAGGTGTGAGTAAATGAGAAGGAGGAGTGCCCTTTTATAAGAGGGGTGAGGGGCACCTTTGGAAAAGCTAGAAATATTAATTTATAATAAATTCATATTCGGTTTCCAAAGGCTCAAAAGTTGACTATTCAAAGGATGAGGTGGAGATAGGTCAAAAACAACTCATCCAATAGAATTTAGACAGGTTTGGGTACTTATATTAACCTTATCTTTAAGTATTAACTCTAAGTTAATTAGTTTCACTTTTACAATGTCTCTTTGTATTTTTATATAATATGGTTAATAAACTTACTATATACATCCAAGAGACCCCCAAGTGGTCCATTAATTATTAACCTATCATAATATAAGTCTCTAGGCCGAACCTTAGATTTTTAGGAATTTAATATCAATTAATAATATAATATTTGTTTTAAGAACTCTTTTATGTCAATTTTGACACTATTCAATAGTTGATTTTTGTGAAACTCATAACAGATTGATTAATTCGAACAAAGTCAATTAAATCAATCCTAATATATCATATTATCCTATAAAATTAGTTTAATTCATTAAAAGTTTAATATTATATTTATTTGGGTATTTATAATATCAATTATTTTAATTTTTCACTATTATAGTAATTACTACATCATCATTGTGTCATAAATAAAATAAATTATTTAATGTCTAAAAATTATAAATAAAATATCATTATGTACGAAATATTTTTAGCTTTCTAATTAATATTTATAATCGAAATTCCAACATGTATAACCCTATGTAAAAATTGTTCTTCTAAAAGATGTAAGCTTATTTCCCTTTTTATTTTTATTTTAGCTTTGTTAATATAATGTGTCATTATCACTTACAAGTGGATCCATGGGGTCCAAAAATAGACCCAAAGATTCCCATGGTCGACCATGTATCAACCAATAGGGTTAAGACACGTTTTAGGGTAATTTAGTATTATTATAATATTATTTTTTTTAACCCTTATTTACCGGATTTACCCTTTAACCATGGTAAATAAAATATTTACCACAGTAACTATTCAAAATGTCTAAAAATAAATGTTACCTATTTACACAATTTGAACATTCTGATTCCAAATATGGAATCCATTTTTCTAAATTCAAAACACATAAGTGGCAGAAATTAATTTAAAATTAATTCCCGCTGTCAAAACAAAAAGCGTGTTTTTTAAGAGATAATAACTATCAAAAGATTGACACTTGTTTATGTTCGGTTTAATTGTAAAATTATGTCCAATGACCAACATTATATTAAATGGTAAAAATATATTCTAAATATACTTTAAAACCACTCAAATTCACAATTTATCACTATTAATTATTTTGATTAAAAAAGTTGTTTTTAATTAAAATTTAGAAATTTTCACTATTCATCAAAATATGAAAGTTATCCAAAATGTACCAAAATTTCACCCTAGGATAATTTCGATATTCCGAATCCAAAAATGAAGTCCATTTTAAAATATAAAATATATATGATTTCAAAAATTAGGTATTACTATTCACAACGGCTAGTTTAATTAGTTGTGGTGTGTGTTAGAACTCGAGGTTGCGTACAACAGACGCTATCGCATTATTCGAAGGGAAACGTACCGTGGAAGCTTGGGGTGTCACAATTACACTCCAACCCTTCAGAACTCTTCCCCAATTTCCCTTCACTAGTACCACAAGAGTTTTTGGTTGTTGATGCCCTGGTGTCAATGACATCTTTGAATTTTTCAGTTTCCTTGGTCTGGACACATTTCAAAAAGTCAGAGTTATAATTATTTATATAGCAATCAGATTTCATATAAAAGTAACAGTATATGAAAATCTCGGAGACATCAGAAAAGACTATATTCTTATAAACCAGCCAAGACAACGTGTTTTAAAAAATATTAAATCATAAAGCCTCCTAGATTAACTAATGTTTAGAAGTTTAAAAGGGTAATATGTGGGAAGGTCGCCTACATTGGTGGCTTCCCAAAATTTCCCTATAGCTGGGAATCTTTCAAACATGGTAAAACATTTTAAGAGTCCCAAAAAATAACTTCCTCTTCATGCAGAGGAAATAAATGGAACCATATCCCTGGAAGAATCAGAGTATATTGGAAGTGTTGGATAACTGATAAATATATTTTCATGAAAACTGTATATTTCTGAGTGGTACAAAATTTTTCTGAACATGACACTAGCATTACTGTTTCTAGTATCTCAGTTGGTAGAGACAAAAGGTTTGTTGTTTTCCTCTCGTCTTCCGTATAAAAATATTTATGAAAAACTTTCTACTCAGTAAAACATAACTATATTGAAATAGAGTTGTTACTTTTCAAATACATATTAATGTACCAAATACTAAAAATATAACATCATTCATTTAAGAAACGTTTTATGAAACTCTAGGTGATTAATATTAATTAGTTCCCTCTCACAAACTCACTAGCATGAACTTCAAGACATCCACTATGATTTCTCTTCACAGGTCCTACTAGAGTCAATGATTTCCCTAGTTCCCAATTGGACGGATTCCAAAAACGGTTTCAAACTCTTATATCTCTAAAGTCTAGATGCATCATGGGAAACATGGATCAATAGTATGTGTAAATCCAAAGTTACATGAGAGAAATGAATGAAGTGTATAAATATGGTTGACATCATCATGAACATGATATCTATAAAACAAATGAGAAGACTTATCCCCATGAATTTCAAAGTCCCTAACATGATCATAGAGACTGGACGTCAAGAGTTGATAGTGATATTCCGCTCAGAGGTCATCCTTCTGTGTGGCCTCTTGGAAGTAATCTAGGGATTGAAAATTCCCTACTAGGGTAAATTATTTAAACACACCATAAAATTACATTCCCTAATGTGCATAGAATTGAAGTTGAGCATGTATCAAAAGGAAATAGTCAATGCCTAATCCTAGGTGGATTTGAAGTACACGAGGAGAGTTCGATATATAGTAGAGATGTTTACAGGATAGAAGAAGGTTCTCAAATGTCTCATATCCTTATAAACATGACTTGGAAAAAATATCCTCTAGTATTTCTATTGGAAGAGACAAAAGACTTGTTTCGTCTACCATTTTAAATCGGAAGAAATAATTCTACTTAGTAAGACATAATCAATTTTTATCATTTTATAATATTCCAGTGTTGTATAAACCTCCCTATAATACCAATTATAATGACCACGACCCCAGAATCCTATATTCAGTGCCCTAATCATTGTCTATAATTTTTTATTATAAAATTGCATATAAAAAATAACATATATTGTTCCATTACAAAGGATCATTTCAATTTAGATTCTGGAAAACCAGTTGTTGCTGATACACTTCTTAAAAAACATGAATAAATAGACATAAAATTATTTCCATCATGTGAGGGTACTCAAATCATGATAAATATACTAATCCCGATAAAATAAATTGAAAACATAGGGTGAGAATAGGAATTCCTTGTAATGGGGTTTAAAATAATTTAAAGAACTTCCCATTTAAAAACAACATTTGAAATAATTAAAAAACATTTTATTATGAGGAAAAAATCACCTCTTTAGGTATGTCATCAATATTTTCAAAGGGTACATGAGAGTTTTTTCAGAAAAACCACTTACACTATATTTTTATGTGTTTACTTAAAAATTATAGGTAAAACAAAAATTAGAGTACGCATACATGTATAAGAATGAATTAATAATGAAAAATTCATAAATTGATCAATCCAACTCTAAAAGTGTAATGCATGGTTGTAAAATAGAATTTCACGAGTAAACATATAATAACTAATTAGAAATAAATTTGATATTCATGTATTGATAGATATAACAATAACATTAGATACCATTTCCATGTATAACATTCTCTTTGCAAATTTTTTCATTCCATATGAATTCATCAGCATTATCATAGAAGGTTATTAACCAAGTGGTATTCAATTAGTCTAATAATCACATTGATGGTCATATACTAATACATAATGAAGGAATGTATAATGATACACTTTGTTAAGGCCTTTCTTTGAGACCCTACATCAACTTTTTGTTAAGGCCTCATGACAAGACCATATGGGTAAAACCCCAACATAATTATACCCAGATACCACACATAGCTGTGAACAATGTTTTCATCATGTTTAGGCACCATTTCACTTTAACAAATGAGATTCATCACTTTACCTAATATATTGGAGTGCAGTATAATTTCAGGTGCACCAGTCACATCATTTTGTTCTAATAAATTCCTCATATGTCTTAGTATGGTCTGATTTTCATATTGTCTCACACCCCAATAAAACTTATATTATTAAGAAATAATATTTTTCATACATAACGATAAGTGAATGAATTATGAAATGAATGTAAAAAGGTTTATATATTTTAGTTTTAGGTTGTTGCTGCAATAGATTTAACAGTGACAAGTATAGACTAAAATAGTATACTTTTGGACCTGTTATAAGACTTAATACACATAAAATGATGGGTTGTCTCATAAGATAATAACTCTTACATTAAACCCTAATGAATATAAACATTTTCAATCCATGGTTTATTTTTTTTGTCATTGATATATTTGTTTTAAACCATGAAATGATAATTATATAAAAAAATAGATTAAAACATAAACATAAATAACTAAACGCATTTCTTGTGACAAATGGGAATACAATGTATAGATATAAAATCAAAATTCCTTGTAAAGTATTCACTTATAAAAGAAAATTAATTGATCACAAGAACTTGTGCATATATATATATATATTTGTTCCTAAATATGAAAACAATTATACCACTAAATAATATAGATAGAAATATTTTAAAAAAATAAGAAGTCAAAATTGAAATACATATATCTATATATGCGGATTTTTAAAATTATATAAAAACCTATATACACAAGGTGTATACATGGGATTTGAACAACCCAAAATAGTTTTTAATAATTTTTTATAATTTTTGTACCCTTCAGAAAGATAAATTGGTCAATAAAAAAAGATTTTATGAAAAACCAATTTGGATGTGTTACATAATTAAACTTATATATATGTTTATACATAGAATTATATACATAAGTTGTAAATAAGAGTATTTCATATTAAAATAAGAAGAAATAAACCCTTTCTAGTATTACATTATTAAGAACATCATTTAAAAAATGACCACCAATTAAAATAAAAAAACAAAATGGTTTATATATATATATATATGAATATAAGTATATATACATAAATATAGATCACACAAACTCAAAACAGGATTAACCCATACAAGTATTTCACACTATAAAACATCAGTGAAACACTAATTATCATATTTAGAAAACTCAAAAAAAGGATTAGAAGATATATATAATTTTACACACACACAAATATATATATAACTATGAAACACAAAGAAAAAGTACTTTCATATAGAAATTAAAGCATAATAACCCCTTACATGTGTTATACACTTTAAAAACACTGATAAACACATTTCGAAATCCTAATCTGAGTTAGGATTTAGAAGCTGTATATATATATATATATTCCTAAACACACAAAGTAATAAGTGTTTTACAAAACAAAAATGTAGAAAATTAATCCCTTATTTGGCTTCCAGAGAGAGTGTCGGGCAGTGGATGTTGGTGAGTTTAGGCAAAGGAATCCGGTATAATTATGTATTGAATATAGGGTTTATATAGGATGTTTACATATATATATATATTATTTCAACTCATACACAAATTATAAACAAAGACACACAAAAATTGACTGAATCAAAATATGTCCCACATATTACCTAAGATAATCCTGAAACCAAACAATTACATTAACATATATATATATATATTGTGGAACATGTAATGGAAATCCAAATAAATTGAAAAAAAATAAAATAAAGAAGACCAAAGTTGGGCTCACGGGTAGAAATTATGAGCAGGTCTGAATAGAGGTGTATGATATTGAGGGAGAAGAAAAAATAGAAGATGATGAGAAGAAAACTGTTGGAAAGATACTAGTTTGGCCTAAGGAAGAAGAAGCAGCGAGGAGAAGGTGCAGAAAAGCGAGGAAGATCCAGGTCACATGAGATCTGATCAAGTGTATATGGGTGTTTCCAGGGTTATTAAAATGGATGGATGGATGAGGTCAAATCTCAGATTGATCAGACGTATGTGGTGAAACCATGGTTTAAAATGGATGTGGAGTCGAGATCAAACACATCCATGATCAAACGGTCCATAGAAAATTTGGCGTTAATCCACGAAAATAGAGATTCAAAAACTGATATTATGAAACTGTAGAGATCCTGTGTGGTGAGATCCAATAGTTCAAATTCGATCCTCATTGAAAAAGATCTTCCCATGTTAAAACCGTAAGGTTTTTGAGCCAGCTATATAATCCCGGAGCTCCTAGAACTCAATAGAAATCCCTATCCCTCTCCTCAGTACTGCCCCATACCTGTTCAACTCCCTACATGCACACTCTACCCCCAAACTCTACCACAGTGCTTCCCCACATAGTGGCGCACTACTCAGTTCCTCATTGTGTGCCTCTAGGCGCACATATATACCATCATAGGTTGGAATGTGTTGTGGTTGAGGGGTCAAGGCTCGACCACCTACTCCTCAAGGAGTATTGGGAGCTACATCCTTTAACCTAGCTAGAGGGTTTCCCTATGAGTGATAAAAAAATTTATATACCCAAAATTTTAAAAATAAAATTAAAACATTCAAAAATAAAACATTATATAGATGTTATAAATGAAATTTGAAATATTTTAATAATATTAAAACCAATAATGTCATTAATTTTTTAGTCTAAAAAATCATTACATGTTTAATTTAACCATTGATACATTAATATAAAAACCCCAATATATAGATTTTACCATGTATAATTTTAAAATTAAATGCATTTTGTTTTCTAATATAAACACTCTTCAAATTCATCAAAATAAACATACGTACTTCCTTTAATTTTTTCATTAAAACACTAAGTTCTTTATTTCAAAATTCATTTCAAGTTATAAAACATTATTCAATAAAAATATAAAGATAAGTTTTATTAAAACATGTTCATAGATATAAATGTAGAGAAATTTAAAATATAATCATATACATAAAACGTTTAAAATTCTTATATATATATAATACATAAAATATACAAAATACCTAAGTTAAATAGAATAATCCAAATTGTTAAAAATACCCAATGGTTATAAGATCTTATGACCATTGCAAAAAATCCAACAGTCACCTAAGGACTAAAATGGTTACCAGCGATCACAAAAGGTGTTATAAAAAGATTATTAAGGTTTTAAAATCTTTAGAAGCAACTCGATAAATATGGTTCTTTACATACCCTTAATGCTTAGTTAGGTATCCATAGCTCTGGCTATAATGTTCTTTGTTGTAGTAGACCTGAAGGGTGTGCACTACCTTCTTATTTTATCTCTGATGTTCAAGGATCTTCTAGTGATCTTGATAGGACTCTTAGTAGGTATTCCATGTTATTTATTTTATTTTTTCCGTGTAATGTTTTTGGGTTTTATTGAATAAAATATTTCTTGTGTTTATTTCACAGACGTTTTTTCTGTATAGTATGATCATTTGGCAAAGTAAAACAATTAAAACTATTAAAATATTATTATTACACATAAATTTTGTTCAGGATATCACATAATCTTATAAATTTAATATTTTAAGGTTCTAATATAAAATTTGAAATTGAATGAACCACCTCCTTCTAAATAAGATGATATTGTTGAAGAACCACTTTCAATAACTTCACCCAAGGCATGGGTGAAGCCAAAATGATATCCTATAGAAAATGTTATTGGTGATTTTCAATCCACTACTCTTAGTTGAAGATTAATTTTAATTGAGGTTGAGGATTTTTATTTTGTTTAACACATATATCCCATAAATATTTATGATTCCATTAGGTAATAAAATTGGGAAGTTGGAGTAAAAGACGAGTTGAACCAATTCACAGGGAAATTTATTTGGACTCTTGTTGAAAAAAACTACTCTCATCCTTTTTTTAGTACCAAATGGGTGTTTTGGAATAATTTATATAAGCAATGTAATATCACTCATCACAAATCTACAGTCATAGATAATGTTTATAGTCATGAATAATTCATTGATTATTGTGAGAACATTGACCCTTTTTCATGAAATGCATATATTAGAATTTATTAGCATTCACATCCCATATATATTTTAGGTTTTTTGAAATGAAAAATAATTTTTTAATGGTATCATATAAAAAAACATTATTTTGAACAACCACATATTTTTTAAGATTAAAAATGTCAAAATAATATTTTATGTGAAACAATTATATTTATGATTTAAAGAAGACAATGGGGCTTAACATTAGTGGTTAACTAAATTGATAATAAAAAATTATTTCAAAATGTTTAAGATACCTTTAATAATTTTTAAAACATATTTAATAGGATTTTTTTATTATTCAAATATATGTAAAAGAGTTTATTTTCTTTACTATAATATAATATATTTCAAATGAATTTTCATATTCAATTAGAAATAAATTTGAACGTTGTTTTATGATAATTACAATTTATCTCTGGTCTTCCAATTTCTCAAAATAAAGAATGAATTTTTCTAATCCATCTAAAATTAAAAAATGAACTATTAAATAATTTTAGAATGGATCTAGTAAAAGAAGTATGTTCACCTATGAGTAATTCTTATATTATAAATTTGGATTAAACAGGTAATTTAGTTTCCAAAAGTCTTTATAAAATAATTATTGATATTTTTTTACCTTACCATGGCCTGAATATGTGTTATGTTTCGTATTTACCATTGTTCTAATTTTGAATAAAATCCTAAAGAAAATAGTTTGAAATATTGAAAAAATTAAAATAAATAAAATATTTTGAAAAACAATTTACAATTTTCCAAAAGTTACATAATTTAAATAACTAGTTTTTTCTTATTTTTTATAGTGAAAAAGATATTTGAAATATACTAGTGGGACTTATAATATAAAATCCACAATCCCTTTAATTAGCTATATGAAAAACATAATTTCGATTTATATAACCTTTGTGGAATATTTAATTACTTGGAGTTTTTCTATATTAATTATTTTGAAGAAACAACTCACATGGATTACGGGAATTCAACAGATCATGTTACTATTTTGTGTGATAAAAAATTTATTATTAGTTTTTCAAGTAATCACATTTCATACTCATGTACTTTAAACATTTATCTTAGGAACCAATTTTTGAGATATCACTTTCAACAATGATATATTATTTTGGAATTTATTATTATTGATATTCAACCGAGAAACATTTATATAAAATCCTTTTTTGTATATTGTTTTCATTTAATTGGAGGGGGGTATGGATAACATATGGAACCTTATTTTGACTAGAGACTACTCGATCTATCTAATATATATTTATTTTAAAAAAAATTCATCATTACATGAAAATAATTTTTATTTTTTTCATGGATACATGTTAAAAATGTTTTTACAAAGGGATATTTTCCATAGATATTATTTAGATATCTATTTTTCTCTTTTTTTTAACTAGGAAATATTGATATTTTTTTTATGAATATATATTTGTCATATATACATTAGTCTATATATCTAAACTCTTTTTTAGTGTTTTATAGTCACAAATGGGGAGAGAGGTATTAGTAATTTCATTTATCTAGAGGTTTGATGGTTTTATGGTTATTTTATTTATTCAATCATATAACCATTATATTTCATTAAAAATTTAATCTTTCATTTTTAATTTCAATTTTATGAATCACATTTTTAAAATTATGATAATTGAAATATATTCTAAAAAATAAGTTGAATTTAATTATGAAATTTTAAAAATCTTTTAATAATTTATTTTCTAATTTATTTCCTATAGCTATTTTTTATTTATTTTTATTTCATGTTACTAGGATCACCAAAAATATGTTGACTATTACACCAATCACTCTCTTAGGTGTTCTAATAATCACAAAAAATAATTATTTTTCTAAAATTTTCATTTGATGTTATTTTAGTAATTATGTCTGCCTATCAACCGAGGATGTCATTTGGAAAAATGGTGGTTACAAGTGTTAGATGTAGGACCATTTCTAAGGCCCTCATTATGTAATAAAACTAGGAATATAATGGGTTGGATAGTGTAACCAAGGAACTATCCATCACCAGTTTTCATCTAGTGGACTGAGAAGTACAACCTCACTAAATAGCCTCAATGGTTGGCTAGTGATGTCTTGCAGCCAACTCGTGTGGTATTTATTAAAATCCAAAATACATTTTACACCCTGTACAATCTATAATATCTCACCTCCCAACATCCCTTTTGGATACATAAAACCTCCAAAACCATTATGAGGCATCCATAGGATATAAATAAACCCCTAAGGAGGATTTTTCACTTCCAGTTACTTGTTTGGATTCACTTGGGCACTATTTTGGCTTCCCTTATTGAAAGCATTTTTTCACCCTTTCATTTGTCTCTATTTCTCTATCTTTTATACTTTATTATTTCCGAGTGAATTAAGAGTATCTTGTATAATGGTTTTTTGTTAACCAAACCTATTTTTTTCTTAATGGGTTCTCACGACAACTAATGTGAGTGTTTTTAGGTTTCCTTATATCACCATATAAAATAATTTGTCTTTTATTTTCTGGTTATAACCATTGAAATTAAGTTAATCATTCATTTTATTATGTTTATTGATTTAACCAACTAAAATTCATGGGTTTTTAGGTTTGTGTCTATCATTAAATCCAAGAGATTATGTGAACCTTAAAGCTCTCAAGGGGATGAGATGTTGGAATTCAATTTGAGTTTTGGTCAAACACTTTTATTATTTTTTAGGAAATTTTTTTAATATAGTGCACATAATCTATAATTATATTTATCACAATATTTTTTCATTATATATTTTTTGAATTATTAAATGGTAATTCACCCCCACTCTTTCTCTAATACTCAAACCAATAAGTGATACATTCATGTGATATTATTAGATGTTCCTAGGATTGGTTTTCACCACAAAATAGAATGGGGTGAATTAATATATATGTATATATATATTATTTCATTCTATATAGACTGACCATCGTAACATTTTAAACTCTAATTCACTAAATTATGAATTCTCCACCTCACTATCACATGCATAAAATAAAATAGAAACAGAGAAAATAATCATTACAATAATCAATCCATTCTTATGAAACATACTCCATGTCGTGACCCGTTACTCTACCTAACCACATATTCTTCACTTCAAGAAAAAAATTTATATTTTTATATCATGAGAATGACACCAAACTATGGATATCTCAAGTAACATAGGAATGAGAATTGTAACATTTATAAATCATAGAAATTGATAATACATACAGAATGTTTTCTTTAGAGTTTTAGTTTCTTTATCAATATAATATAATGGCATTCGTCCATGAGGCTCTAGAATGATCATGAATAGATTAATATATTATTCTAGGATCAAATTTTCTTCCAACTGTCAATTCCCTAATTTTTTTTGATTAACTAAATTTTTTATATTAAACATATGTAGATCATCAATTTTAAACATTTGGGACCATGATATATTTTTAAATCAATATTTTGATACTCATATTATTGAAATTAATTCATCCTCCCATATGATTCTCCACTTATTTTAGAAACTCATTATTTATGAATTGAAATTATTCAAAAACGAATTTATGGTTTACTATACAAAAAATAGCTAAATACAATCTTACCTTATGAACTGTCACATGTTCTCATTTAGTTAATCTCAACATAGTAACTGTAATCATAGAATATTCTCAAGATTATTCAGAAAGTTAAGGACAAAGTATGCTCATACATAGTTAAATATTACTAAAAAGTTATGTAAAAGGGTGTTGATATAAGGAGGGTTTTAAAATTTGTGGGTGTATTTCACCACAAAAAATGAAGTAAACTAAGGGTGAACAAAAATGAGGGGATCAAAAAGGATGACATCAAGCTGCTATTAACTATGACATTCTTTAAGAGTGAGTCTAAACCATTATTTTCATCCCTATAAACATGAGTCACATTAAATTTTATTTTTGAGTACATTCTACATATTTGATCCATGATGAAGAATATTCCATGGAACACTTATTTATTTAGACATCAATGCTTCAATAAAAAATGATTAAATTAGATTCAACACATAAAATCCTCCATCCAAAATGGAATTAATATTTGATTGTATATATCATATCCTAAATAACTTCCTAAAAAGTTTTTTCATAACAAATATTGAGATATATTCATAACTTGATAAATTCGAAATGATTTTATAAGACTCTTCCCAAATTGAAAGGGCCTTGTTCACATTGTGTCACATTATAAGTGTTGAATTATATACGGGTTAAATGTGATTGGATACATCTAATTCACTTAACCACGCAGGGTTTATTTGGTATAACCTGGCACACCATGTAAGAAAAAATTAACTAGATTAGAAATAATATTCCTCAAATGATATATTTGAAAATTGGATATTTCTTGAACATCACTGTGGGATGTAAGAATGACTCCATTGTGAGAATCTAGATAATTATTGAACATCATATCATTCCTGTCATTCCATGTGTATGAAATCATCTTTATGAATCTATAAGTAATATATTATAGATTTTATAACTAAGATTATCATCAGTGATAGAGATCATAAGATCAAAATATTCATGATGTTGGAATAACATGATTATAATGATATCATTTATATAGAACCATATTTTTAATAAATATCATTATTAATAAACATGTGTAAGATGTTTTTATAATTCTAATAGTATAAAGGACACATTGAGGTCTTATGTATTCCATGGTTTTATAGTTCATCATCCAAGGGAAATAATTCTTTATACATCTTATAAATAATACGTTATTTCGAATGTGTAATTAAGAGCCTTACAAAATTTATGATCCACTTAGGCATGATAACACATTGATCACATGTCACCCTATAATAATATTTCATGTCGCGGTAGCCAATAATTCTTGGTGTCGAAAATAGTGTGTCCCTATTACTGTATATGTATATAAGAATCTAATAAATGAAATTAGAAGGGTGTAAATCATATATTTCATCAACATTAATATTAATACCAATTATAGAAATATGTTGGTTTTGTAGGGACACCAACATAAGATTATTTAAGATCTATTCCAACCATATGTTATTACAGTATTCCATTTCAGAGTGATTGCATACTAAGAATTTCTAATAACATATAAAATCATGGTATGATTCTTTCAGTGTTGAATATATAGTTAATGAATGATAATATGTGTATTTATTATGAATAATTTTAAAAAATATTTTTCTATGGAATTAATTTCCTTCATTCATAGAGGCAATGAGCATCATATTTAATTTATAGAGTATGGTCTCATTAAATTTCAGGATGTATTTAATTCAAATACAACACATTAACTTTTTTATGAATTATTTCTATAATATAGTTATTTTGTTCCTTTCATTAATATTTCAATACTGTATTAATTTCCTAATAATTTTTTTATGTTTTTTAGAGGGAACATAAGACACTTATATATTGATAATGTATAAAATAACATGTTTCTAATCACCTAGGTAACTTAAAATATCCCACCATTTTCTATCATACTCATTCCTTTGATAGAAGACATTTTAATTATGATACAAGAGTATGCATTTTGTATATAATAGTTATTCTTACTTTGGTAAAATAGAGGAACATATATATATATATATATATATATATATATATATTCAAAATCCATGAACCCTTTCTTAATTCCAAGTGTCGTTCCCAACCTTTTTTGTTCTGAGATCATAATTACCTGTCCAAAAAAATAGATTTATTATAGAATATTTATTTCCTAGTAATCTCCTTATTGTTACATAATAATTCTTTGATGAGTTTCATTTTTCATTAATAGGACACTAAAAATATTATAAAGTAATATACATTGAACAAGTGTGATAGAGACTATAACTCCTTCAATCCTACTTATAGTCACGGAGGCAATTGATTTTTATATCAGTGATGCATTTTATTTGATAGTCATTTGAAATTGTTAATAGGATTATAGAAAAAGGATCCTCTCTTTAAACTAATCTATAATTTCCAAAGTACCCCTTTGGGGATCCATTGATGAAATAAAAAAGTATAGATGCCTTAAAAAATCTACTCATCATTCTAATAAATGTATTAGAAATGTCATACCTCTTGAGGACCGATAAGATTGAGCTCTATATTATATTGAAAATAACATTAACTATGTTAATTTTTTAAGGAAATTTCTCATTCCTAGATATTCTATTCATGTTATCTATAAATTTTGATGTAGAGAAGATAAATATCTAAATAATCATTCATTATATGAAACCAAACTAATTAGAGGTGTGAATGATTCAAATATTCTTTCCTACCCTTAAGGTGAGATTGTTTATGATTAAATGTGGATAGTTTTCCTAATAAAAATTGTCTTGAAATATCTAATGTTCGTATAATTATCTTTTTTCAAATGTTGGTAAATAATGTTGGAGTTAATACAAAGAGAAATTTAGGCTGAAAAAAGTCAATTCTATTTTTTTTAATTTAGTCTGCATGATCTCTTAATAAGACATAATTTTTATTTATTTATCTATCCCAGGATCTCTATCAGTGTTCATGGAAATCATATATGTGATATATTATTTATTTATAATGTCAATATTTTCTTGATTATTATTCCCTTTAATTCATGGGGAGATATTATCAATAATCTATAGGATTTCTTTAATCGTATTATTAATTTAAAGACATTGAAAATAATAATTTACAACATTTTAAATCACAGGTCAATATGTTATCTGAAGATAATTTATAAGGATAACATAGGATTCCTTCACAGCCTCTTATCCTAGTGAATTATTTGAAAACATATGTAATTTTTCACCTTCTTATATCAATTTCCTTTTATATTAGCTCATTTACCACTTTTATTTGTGGGATAAAAGGTTCTTCAATTTACAAAGAATATGTATCTCTTCCTATGATTGCATGCCAATATTATGATTGGATTTTTGGGAATATTCTATATTGTGTTCAACTGATTTGACCTCATTGGCTAATTTAGATAAATATGATTCAATCCATTCCCATAAAATATTTTTTTATAATACCGAGCAATATAGATATGATTTCGAGGGGACAATAGAATAATTCTGACTCTATCGATCAAATAAAATATCCCTACACCCATAAATAGTCATTGATTAATTATTGAATTTGAAGGGATGAGGTAATGATCTCTTCACATACATATGAAAATCAATAATAAGAGGATAGGGATATGAATTAAATATCACTAGATTGAACTCTAGAAACACAACAAGAGTATTATTGTTTATTGTATGATAAAAAAATATTTCAAATTTACTAGACTGTATACCATTGATTTCATATATTTATTTGTCCAAATGAGCACCATCGATGGATAAAAAACATGACTAATTTTTTCCATACATGGGAAAAAAATCTATTGAAGTAATTCTGATGAAATTGACTCCAATATTTTCTTTATGCCCGAAAATAGGGTTAAATTCCACAATGAAAATACGACATTGATTTTGTTGATGTGACGTCATATTCAATTCAATCTAATGTACCAGCCTCTTTGTATATTATATTTCATAATATATAATAGAAGGTGTAATATTAGTTACATTCACAATAATAGAGAAAGAATTTTTTTAAAAAATTACAAACATAAAATTACCATAATACATATATGTGTGAGAACCCATAAAGTTAAAATATCACAATCATATATGTTTTGTGATTCAATTGAGTCTCCAAGATATCCCCAGTTATAGGATTTCCATTTTGCAATCATCATCATCTGTTAAACTACTCTGGCATCAAATGACTTGTTGGAGACAAGGAAGTGTCTAGGGTATTTTATAGTGGGAGATTTCTCAATCCCTCTAAAATATCACTATGTAATCATCATTGATTTTTTACATCAACGTAAATGGTGTGGATTATTATTTTTCACATATAACGATTTTCATATCCTTTCCCTTTACTTTATATTTCATTATTTATAGCACTGTAAATATAAAATGGATTCCCAATCTTTTCAAGAATTTTTTATTTAGGAGAATCAACCCATATATAATAAACCTAATGTGGTTTCTTGACAATATATACCAATATTCTTCCACTAAGTGTGAAGAAATTTATTAGAATAAGGATTAACTAATGGGTTGGATCTTTAATGGGGGTTCCTTTAGTATATTTATCAAAAGACACCATATTAATGGGTCCTCCTAATTTGTCAACAATGGCTTCTATATCGACATCCAGATTTTGATGTTGAACTATTTGAGCCATCTAATTTTAATAAGTTTCTTCCACATGCTTCTCAACAAGATATATGACTGATATTTCTCATTTTAATAACCATTACTCAGAATATAGAGAATTTTAATTTATTACCTCCACAACTATCTAGTCTAGGTCATGGGGTTTAATAGGGGTGGTGATAATGTGATTCATAAAATTAGAAACTTCATCAATAATATTTTCCCCAAAATTATTTTTATATATCCTATGGTTAGTATATATTTCCTTAAATATTTCAGTGATGAATTTGAACGAGAATAAAATATGCATTAAAGTTGTTTATCCATCATGTTGGCACCATCCTCTCTATTAATAAACTCCTTCACATTGAATCCTCTTGGGTAAATATCACCTTGTGATTTTTCCACTAATGAAGTGAACTCTATCAAAATGATAACATGATCCTTTTTCTACATTACATTAAGAAATTGATTGCAGGATGATAATTCTAGAATCTTCTCCTTGTCTTTAGTAAAGTTATTGTGAAATGTATTTTATCATGTCCTCTAAGTGCATAAAATTTATAGACCTTTAATCTACTATAATTCACAATAAAATGTCTAATGATATTTAATTCACTATAGAATAAGGTTTACTAGTCATTTATATTGTCAAGGTTGATGGTGTCCACTGTTATTGTTAGGACCAGTTCATCAGCCAATGCTTCTACTATGTCTACATCAACTAACACCCTAAAAAAGTGTATAATCCTTCAGATGCCTATTTTCATGACCACAAAAATGGTAATTTTCACTAATAATGTTATATCCCACATTATGTGTGGGTAAAAATACAACCAATTAAGATTCAGGTTGTTGATCTAGACCTACGCATGTTTATGTCTTATACTACCATAATTTATAGTCCTAATACTAATTCCTAAGGATTATATATTTTATTATTATTGATATACTGCCATATTCTCTAGTTCTTCATTTATTCAATGGATGATAATATTATTATACCACTTTTCCATCAATATCATTTTCCAATAAAAAATAACTTATAACATATTCCATGGTGATTTTTTGTATAAGTCGATGAATTTATATAAATTTTCATCTTTCAGAGTATCCACCTGACAATAATTTCAAGACCCTGTAGATCTAAATCTCATCTTCAACAACATCTTGGTTTGTAGAAACCTGAGTTGTCTGTACCTTTATAATAACGGTTATATAATTGATTACACTATGAAATGAGAATCTTGTCACTAATTTAAATACCCTTGTGAAATTATTAATCACCAGTACCCATGACCCCAAAATGATTATTGGTCATTTTTTAGCATAGTGTTGGAATAGAATATTTTATTTTCCAATAAACCCTTCATTTTATACTTATTAATTAACTCTAAATGAATATTAAATCATGTAAAGATAAAAGAATTATTATTCATAAAAATATTGTATAAAAAATTAATTTTCAAAGATAAAATATACCCTTGTTCTATATTTCTCTAAAAATAATTGAAATTATCTTCTTTAGTCGACATGTTTCATTGAGTACTGTATCATGAAACAAAACACAATAACACATCATATTGACTGTCCATATGAAAAACATAACCAGGAATCATTGCATGATCGACTTAAATCAATGATTTTACCTACATAACATCATAACCTTATCAAAATAATATTCCAGAAATAATATCTGGATACTATTCACAAAAAACTCATCTTGGAATCCCTTCTTATTTTTTCTATTTAAAAACCTTCAAAACACCAAACATTTATGCAAAATGATAACCCTTTTTAATTATTAATCATTAATAATATATTTAATTTGATGGCATAAAAAATTAAGATCATAACTAGAATTAACAGATTTTATTTCCAAAAAAATTAATTTTGGATATCTATAATTTTCACACGCTATAATTTTAAATTTTTTCAATAGATTAATGTCTTATGATGAATCAAGAACTTATTAAATTTTATAAAAAGTATTACACGATATAAAAATATCTTAAGTGGTATAAAATCATATTTATATATCATTCAAAAAGATAAATGTCATTCAAAAAAACATACACACTCAAAGAAAAATTTTATGCAATTTATTATGTTATATATAATTATGAAATGTTTTATGGATAAAAAGAAACTAATACATGATATTTAAAAATATTTTTTTCTACTACAAAATATAACATAGTAAAAATATTATATCTGTAAGACTTATCCAAATTTTTTCATTTCCATAAAATTAAAGATTCACCTACAATGATTACCAACTCTATTATATCTTAGTACCTCAACCAACATCCAAAAACATTATTATCAACTAAAATAACATTTCTAAAACCTCCAATGATTCTAAACTATTATTTTAAATGAATAAAATCCATCAAAAAATCCAAGGTAACATCACATATTATAGGATATGCTAGTTATATAGTTATTCTTGATGAATGGATTTGTTTCTGTGAAGTGTGTTTAGAGATGAGGGCGTTCTTCTTATTATTTTTTATATAATTATATTTATTATTGATTGACTTATAACCACTATTTTATATATCATTGAACATAAGGTATCTAGTGTAATGCTTAGGTTGTCATCAACTATCACATTATGATTATTCTTTGGTTAGTGGCCCCTGGTCTGATGTTCACCTTCCTTAGGGAATATTCCCCATGGTTTGTCTATATAGGGATAGAGATATAATTAGTCAATTCAAATATAATTACATTAGGATATTTGATATATTATATTTTATAATTTTTATATACTTCTCACTAATATTTGTTTTCTTCACATAATCACTTATTATTGGATATTTTATTCTTGTTATGTTTCCCCAACTTCTGAGACAGTTTACTTGTGATTATACTGACCCCACCTTACTATTTTTTTATTATTATAATTAATATTATTATTATTGCAATTACTAGTAGTATAGTTATTGTTATTGATTCTTATTTATATTGTATTTCAACATTAAAAAGAACATTTATATATTCTAAACATACTTCAGAATGTTTTTCCATTAGTTTTTGGACCTTTCCGTTATTCTCTCTACATATAGTAGTTTCTAATAGATTTTTTTGAAACTATTTTTATTTTATCATATGATTCATACAAATTTAATGTTTCAAGGACAATATTATTCAATAAAATTATCTTCAATTCTTTAAAATTTTATTGTTTAAAATGAAAATGACTGAGTTTTAGTTTTTAATAATAATAAAATACTTATATTATAATTGTTTTCTCAAAGTAGATTGAAATTGATTTATTTTTAAAGGTTATACATGGTGTTATTTAAGGTTACCTAATGGTATTTTGAGACCATTCATATTTATATTTCATTTTGGTTTCATATTTTTCATGGATGTGTTGAATGATTGTTTAGTTTTCTTTAGATTGGTCATAGGCGATAAGTTATGATGTTTCACATGGCACATGGAGATGAGAGAATTCAGTATTTGTTTGGTCTACTGTTATTTCTCCCATTTTTAAAATTTAATATTGTTATTCTATTTTCGACTCTTCCATTTCTATTGGAATCATTATTATTTCATTAATTATTTATGTGATTCCACTTTATGATTATGTTATGTTTTCTTCCTCTTATTTAAGGAAAATATTATTCGATTGTGTATGGATATCCAATATTCGAAGTGGTAATTCCATAATTATAATGGAAGTTCCCATATTTATATATGTTTATAGAGTGAAATTGTTCCCATATTGATTATTTTTGGATGCCCTGATACTTGTTTTCATCTTATAAGGAACGAGAATTCCTTTCAGACATTTCCACCGGCCAACCGGAACTACTAGGTATAGGCTGGCTCAAGATGGTTCTTGAAACATCTATACATAAATAGTCAAAAAAAATCTTAAATAATTTATAATGTCCAAAATAATCCCCTAAAATCATGAAAATATATCATCAGAGAATTATCCATTCTCATACTATCAAGACAACATACGTCAACAACATGTTTACAAGGTGATTAATTAACCCACATGTTACAATAAAAAATTGAAAATTTTTATGAATTATTATCAATATAATAATTTATCAGGATTTATAGAACATTAAAATATTTCCATGCACTAATTAAAAATTTACATAGGTATAGAAGTAAGCAATGTTGATATCAGGCTTGGAAAGGGAAACCATGTTATTTCACAAATATCTTGTAATTTTAAAAACTCCATTCAGTTTTTTGGTCATTCCAATTAAAAAAAATGGGATTGATACATACAAACCCCAATAAATACAAAAGGGAATAATGTATTGGGTGAAGAAGAATTTATTAAAATTATAGGATGAGGTGTAGAAATAATTATCATGGATCTAATTAGAGGAATTCTTATAGTAATAAATAAGGTAACATGGTATATAATATCCTACAGCTAGAGTAATATGATTCTTAATAACCAAAAATAAAAATCATTTATTTAATTTATGTTCAATGTCATAAACCAATAGAAACCATGATATTTGAAACCAACACTGGGGAAACATTACATGTCAAAATTGTTTACTGTCAAATTAATATAGTTGATTTCTTATATAAATCAATTTTCTAAAAACATTTCAATGCAGAAGGGAGGGAATAAAATAAAAAAACATAAAAGAAGATGATTTTTTGAAATAAAAGAAATTCAATGTTTTTTAATAAAATTCTCCGCATTTGAGACCATTTTTTCAACCAGAATAATTTCCCATTTCATAGTTTAATAACTATATTTCCATAAATATTTCCACATTAAATCACCTTGAAACCCACCCAATGCATTTATATCAAATAATCATCTTAAAAATAGTTTAATTTTGTTCCAATTAATTATAGGTAATTTTGGATTAAGTGGACTATTGTTATTTCAATTATAGAATATGGTTGCAAAATAAAGAAAAGAAAAAAAATGTTAACAAACCAATAAGGTTGGGGAAAGGGAATACTTAGAGGTTAATAGTTTTCCATGACGTTTTTTTCTCTATAAACACACCAAATATTTCAATTTCAGCCCATGGTTCGTAACAAAGGAAAAGTTCAACACTAGCAGATAAAAAAGATTATTTTAAAAACATAATCATGGGTTGCCTTACCTATATATTAATGAATTCTCAATAATAAGGATAAAAAAATACAAGGAATCAAAAAAATAAAATCTAGTTAAAATAATGTTTGTAATTAAATAAATAAATAATGGTATTTCATTTCATATACCAAATTTATCTCACTGAAAATAGTTATCCCATCCTATAGAAAATATGGTATGAAACATTTTATTTATATTAATAAAATATAAATAATTTTACATATTAATTTAGGAAAAACCAAAGGCAGGTATGATTCAAGAATTAACTAAGAGTCACTTAGTGGGTCAAGACAACCTAGCCAAACCAATGAGATATTTTATATCTATAAAAAAGGTAAAATATCACCTCAAACCATTAAAAACAAATCCATGACCAATGGGACCAAATAACATAAACACCATAATTAAAAAGTTACTAAAATTCATGAAGGAATGATGCTTCCTACTCTAGAAATTACATTGAAAACATTAAATCCTCAACCCTTAAATAAACTCTATGGAATAAACTCAATATATCACCAAATGATCTAAAATTCCAAAAACTAATTGTAACATAATTTATTTCAATAGAAATTGATATAATTGATTATAAATCAGCTAATATGATCCATTTTGATGTATGAGAAGAAGAAGGACTATGTTTTAGGGTTAATACAACCATAATCTATTGAAATTTCCATTTTAATCCTTATATTATATAATGAAATAATAAGAAATGATGAGAAGAGGGAAGAGAGAATGACAATGAAGGCTTGCCTTTTATTCCAATATAAAAAACAATCATAGAATTTTTTTGAGATAATAAGTAATAAATGAAAGGAAGATGGGGACCAAGGGAGGAAAATGAAGAGCCCTATATGGTTAATGGGGACTAACATTTTAATGGGGAGGATATAAGTGGATATATCGAAAAAATTCAATTTACCATAAATCCACCCTTATTAAAATCCCATGTTCCCTGGGATCCCCTATAGATACCACCAAGTACCCTGTGGAACCCTCAGGCCACCCAGAACATTTATTGGGCCAACTAATAACAAGTTTCACCTATAGTAGAATACTATAGGTGGAACCCCATAATGGGTACCCTGAAACACAATAATTCCTCCCATGTCAAAAGCCATATCATCAAATGACTAATAATGGACCCTTCAATGGCCTAAACTAGATTAGAATAATGAAAAAAAACCTTCACTCAGACATAAAAAATCAAATGAAATCAAGCTTAAACCAAGGAAAATTCAAACCTATGACTCCAATTGACTACATATGGTACGTGAGAAATTATAGCTGGGATAATATATCTTCATAGTTATGATCGATAAAGAAATTAAAAGATAAATTTTTTTAATAAAGTTAATTAAAAATATAGAATATCGTCTAAACACTATCCATATAAATAATATAATATATAATTATTAAATGGAACCCATTATACTATTATGTCATGTGTTAAAATATTGATCTTCATGGGTGATTAATAATATATATTCTAATAATAAAATAAATATATTATACTAAACAATTTTCTAAAAAAACTCAATGAACATGTTCTTGTGTCACCGACTTCTCCGAACCAACCACTTTGAACTCACCCCCATGACATAGAGTTTATCCCCTTCCCAAGACCCCTAATATTATAATCCAAACATCTATTAAGGTGAACATTTATCATGTGAGTATAAAACATATTGATACACCATCATATGGTCCTTGAGATAAATTCAATAATATATGTGGGTGGATATACTAAATATTAAATAAATACAAATAAAAACATACTAAATTGTTGTCTTTATACACTAACCAAGTCACCAGAAACATAGAATTTACTTTATTTGACCAATTTTTGTTGAAACCATGACCAACACTAGAGGAGTACTAATCGTATACCATGATGATTAAGAAATTAAAAATATATTTGTAAGATATTCAATCTCCCCTAAAGGAACTAAATATTGAGGAAATTTTTTTATATTAAAACTCTATGAAAGAAACCAAATTCCAAGGAATTAGTAATATAAAAAACTTATCATAATGAATCCACATAATATAGAAAAAATATAATAACCAACCCCTCAAAATTGAAAATTTTATATGGGATAGAAAAATATAGACAACAACTTAAAAAGGAACTGAATATTGAAGAAGGTGTCATATATCCAACCACTCTAAAAAAGAAAATATTGAGATATGAATATTAATGAAAACCTCTTAGAATTGAATTGAATAACCTAGAGGATAAAATATATTCAACATCAGAAAAAATAATATATTGGGCTATAATTCAACTAAGTCATACCCACATTCTCAAAATTAGACAATCGGTAACATTCATTATTCAAACTAAAAATGTCGACGGATCACTAGAACCAGTTATGTTTCTCTTATATGAATAATATATATAGTCCAGACATTCATTGAATGACCAATAATATTATCCAACCACTTAAACTATAATAGATCATATTTTATAATATTTAAATCTTAAATTCCCCTAACAGTTGATATTCATTGGGGAAGCGGTGGTTGAATTGGGTTATGACAATTGTAAAATAATACCTTATCAATCTTGTTACTTAATTATGAAAAGAAATATTCTCTATTTATCTAAAACTATTATATGATGATAATTTAATTACTAAAGAATCATAAAACTTTATCTTTTTTAACATACGTAGGGATATATAGAAAGATAATATTCTCATGGATGGTCTGGTGTACCAAGATTTACTAAATCACAATACTATATACAAGTTTGGAGTGGACTCACCATACCCCATTTTACATCCAACTAAAATAATGAAAAAGATTTATCTCTCAAATAAAGTTAACAAATAGATCCTCTATATGAAACATAAAATGATCTCAATCAAATAACTAATTTTACAAACCAAATTTTTTTTGTTATAGATAATATCTTTCATAAGTATGATTTATTCTACATTTTCATAATCAATTTATGTAATTTATTCATGACTCACATATATATTATTTTAATATAATTATGGTTCAATAAAAAACCCATTCATGTAACTTTTTATCATAATAATATATGTTTTCATAACTCTCTTCAATTGGAATAAATGTTTACATAACTATTGTTCAGGAAAATGTAGTTTCACATAACTTTTTTTTGTAAAAATGAACTTTTTCATAACTATCTTGGAAACACAGCAATAAACACCTCTGATCTATGCCTATGTATTATTCTATTACAAATTGGAACATTTTGGGACAATTAAAAGGTAAATCTCTATTTTTTATATGTTTTTTGTGACTTTCCAAAAATCCTAGAAAATCCATTATTCTAACCTTAGTTTAGATTCCATGTGTTAAAAAAAGATATGTTTTTATGAATTCACCAATGTCCAGTTTCTATGTGTTAAAAAATCATGGGCTCAATAATTCATAGAATTATTATTTTTATACATTCACAGAATCTTATTTTTTTCAAACATTTTTTCCTACCCTATTTCTACATGCATTTCGCACAACTTCAGTTTCCACATGCATTTCAAACAACTCTATTTCGTGTGAAAAATTGATGCTTGAAATTCATTATTTCAAAAAATCATGAATCTCTCATTGAATGAATAATTCTAAATATAAAAAAACAACTCAATTAACCTCCAGAAACTATTTATTAATGAGTGAGTCAAGGCTTCACACATACCCATCTTTTTTAAAAGTCATTGTCAACAAACAAAACCCCAAAACCCTAAAAAGAATCTTGTGAGATTTTGGTTAACAATATCTTCTTATGGATTTTTAAAATACGTCATACATATCAGAATCCTTATTTAACATCATAAAAATTCATTTTAAATTATTAATAAACATTATAGGTTACTTAACATGCAACACTGAGCTTTAAAAAAATTATGACGTACTTTATATATATATATATATTATTATACAAATGTAAATGTTATAACCAAGACATTTAATTATAGGGTGTTCATATTAGAAACCATATTATGAGGTATATGTATAATGATCCTAATAAAAATTATTAATTAATTATTATGAAATTAACCCTTAGTTTTTAGTAATATCATTTTATGAATCAATAATACTTTTTCATGTAAAAATTGCCTTAATTAATTTGTGTGGGTTTATATTTAAATCAATTTGTGAAAAAATTTAAAAAAAAATTTCTATAAAAAATAAATAATTTATCAAATCATCATCTCAAAATTAATCATAAGGTTATTTCTTTAATTTATGAAATGATGTATTTTTAAAGGAATAGTTGAAAAATACTGATTTTCCAAATTTTATAATCTATTTTAATTAAATAATTAAATTGAAGAGTCCTGATATGTTTTCTATTTTTTATTAACATGAAAAATGATCCATATTTTATTAATAATCTAAATAATTCCATTTTAATAAGAAATATTCATTATTTTGATATTAGTTGACTCTTATGCTTAAAATGTAATATTATAAAAACTGTTTTTCACTGTGTTTTACAAATTTATCTACAAATTAATTTCATCTACATACAAAAATTAAATATTAAAATAATAGAATACTTTTTTTAATCATTAGTATAATTTTTTCAAAATAATATCCTTTTATTTTTTTCGTTATGAATAGTAACCATGTTAAATATGTGTCAACTAAGTAAGGGTAAAACAGGTCAAACAAGGATACAATTTTGAGATAATCCGTCGAAGTAAACCAATAACATTTATTTATTTCCTTTTAGGTCAATTATTAGACTATATACATCCCTAAATTTATTATTTGTCAATTTGGTTATATTTTCCTTTGATAACGAACAATATATTACTCTAGATAAAGATAATTATAATAGGTCACTATCATTATTTTAATTTTTCTTATATGTTAAAATATGGATAATAAGATGTTATAAATTATTATAAAATGTTATTTTTTGAATTTAATCAATTTATTTTGATGATGGAAATTAATTTTTTAGTAATTCTATAATTACCTTAAATTCATAATCATTGTTCTCACAGTGCAAGTGCATACGACAGAAAAATCAAAGTAAATGATTTTTAAACCCTAAAAAAACTATTGTTAGGATAAATTATGGAGTAAAATGAAATTTTATGATTATTAATAATTTATAATTAATGTTTAAAGAGTTTATATTATAGTGTCTTACATTTCTTGATGCCTTTACAGTGAAATTAAATGAATGGTACTAAAAATGACATTAATTAAATTATATGATATAATATTTTTTAAAATGATTTTGAAAATATAAAATTATTGAAATAATATAAGGTGGATCAGATATGGTATCCATTTTATTCATTGACCATTTTTGTGCCAATTTGTACGTTAACCATTAATTTATAACCCTTAATTATTGAAAAATTCATTACTACATTTATGAGGAAAAGGGTTAATGGGGGGTGGGTTAAACGAAATAGATAAGAGTTAGAAGAACCAAAAACCTTTTCTAGAATAAATTTAATGTGTTTACTAAGATTTTATTTTATCCTTAATTAATATTTAAGTTAATCCAGATCCACTTATCAATGAATATGGCTTTATAATATTTTATTGTTTTGAATATTTACAAATTCCCCCTTCCCTACCCTAAAAATGGAAACCCATTATAACTTTTCGTTACCCAACCATGAGATATAATTCCCAATCAAATATAACTAAATATTCTTATAAAAATACCATCTCACGTACTATAGGTAATGTTAACATTAAAATACCATTACAATGGTCTCTAATAAGGGATTTAATGGATAAATACTAAATAAAAGGTAATCATTATAATTAACATCTTTAAATTTATTTATTATTCTACATCATTAAAATATTTTCTGTTCATAATTAAATGATAAATTCAATATATTAAATATTCATAAATGATACTATTATTATTGAACACCAATTACACTCTATTTTCTAACAAATGAGAATTTAAAGTGTTGCTTGTCCGTACCTATAGATTACCATCCTCACGTATGTATACGATTCATTTTCTATCACCATAATTCATGGTAGTTTATTATAATGGTTTTCATGTTCATATGTGATATCTATAATATACTTATGTTTTTATAATTATTATATATCTTCAACCTTATTACCATTCCATCCATTGGAAATAAATAACGGTGCTCAGACATAAATGCTAAGATTATCATTGATTAATCATTAATATAACCATTTTTTACCCTTATGGATAATTTGTGCTCTTCTATTTAATTTTTAATTTTTCTCGTGATATTAAGATAGATTTAGGTATGATATTTCTATTAAAGGAGTTAGTTTGAAAAAAACATAGATTTATATGATGTGTTTCTTTTATAGATGGGTTGTCTATGTATCCATCTTTCAAAAGTCACCAAACCATTATGCTTTTGGAATGGAACATAATTATATTTATGAAATATTCAATTGATAATATGTTATATTTATGAATAAAATTTTTGGGTCAATATAGTTTCATTAGAACATGTATTAGTTTTTTTTTAAAACTAGGATGAGAAAAATTTTGTGAGGACCTTTAGGATTATCCAATGTATATTAGAATATCTGATGTTATAATAATTAATATAGTGTAGTTTTTATAGAAATAATTCTCTATATCGATGATAAATAGTGAATGTGTTCCAGGAACATATGCATCAAGGGGTAATAAATCTGAACAAGGTGGATTAGGTATTCTATTAATCATCACTAGTTCATGATTAGTGGGACCAATATGAAATCCTTGATAAATACTCTCAAATGATATTATTAGGTTAAATCATATTTTATATATGAGCCATTATGATTTATTTTTATAGATTATGAGAAAGGAAGACAAAAATTAAACTTAATATGATATATATAGAAAATAAGGCTTCATGATTTCAATATCTTATCAATGATTTCTATTATTTTATATGTTCTAACTATTATTATTCTCTATAAAACACTGATTTTTCAAAGTCAATGGATGGAATATGAATGAACTATGTACACATTGAATTTTATAGAAAATGAAATGATTTTCCTTATGAGAAACCAAATGAAATGGGAGTTATATTGAGAAAGATTTTGACGATTCTTAATAAACTATATCACCACATGATTATGAATAATTCCCTTGGTAAGTATCCAAATAAATTAAAAAAGATAAAAAATTAGTTTTATGAAGACCAAAGTTAAAAAAAGTCTCACATTCATAAACTTCATGAATGTGGGAAGAAACACCCATTGAAATGTCTCAACGGAAAGAGGAGATGTTTTTGGTGTGGAAAATTATGAAATAGAACAGGTAATTACAAGAAGAAAATGAAGATCTCAATAGATGGGAAAAATTATATTCTATGGTACCATTTATTGTTAAATGTTTTATGTATGGAGAACCTGGACATTATAGTGGTCAATTCCTCAATCCAAGGTTTAACGCCTACACCCAATAAGGGTCTATGTTATGTTATTCATTATAGTGGAATGATTAAAGTGTGTATGTATCTGGATTTGACATTTATGTCATATAAGAGATTTATAAATGATATATTGTTTATAATAATCATGAAACATATAAGTATTTCTCTGATAAAGTTTTTAATGAAGGGTTTTCAATCGTAATTTCATATTACCAACAACCTAAAAAAATTGGATTAGTGGTAAAGTGATATTTTATGATAAGGAAATATTTGAGTGATAAAAAATGCTTAATATATTTCTAATTATAGGATAATAATGTTTTTTAGATAATTAGATGATTGATATTGATAAATTAAATTAGAAATTATTTATTATCTTGGAATGAATGGGTGATTTTTTTACAAATTGGTTTATTTTATCATTAAAAATTTTCATTGCATTTTTTGGATTTATGGAACATAGTTGATAGTTTTTGATTTTAGATAAGTAATAATAATAGATTAAATTTTTGGTTGTATTTTTTATTTCATGTAATTTTATGGTTATTCAGGAAATTTTTAAAATAATATTTTTTAAGATAATATATGATAATGGTATTCACATTATTCATGTATTATATTATAAGATAATTTATGTAGTTTTGGTGATTAATGTTTAGTTGATTTGGAAAATTTAGCGACATTCATTCTAAATTTTAAGTTTCTGTATTTTTTTAGACATATTTTGGAGCATTATTAATGTTGACTGCATATGGAGTAGTTGAGGTTGAACATTACGAGTTATTTTTATTGTTTTAAAAATTAATTTATTATTTTGTAATATGGATATTTATCCATATTGGGTAAATTATGAAAATAATTTTTGTATTTCGAAATATATAATGATTGGATGATTGAATATTCATTATTTTATATATATTATGATCCTTCCAAATTTAATTTTATTCTTTATACATGAAAAATAAATCATGAATATTCACTTATTATCGTAGAAGATGTTGTGTAAATTGATCAAAAAAATCCAAAATATAAAATTATGGTAATGAAATGTGAAAAATAGGTTAATTATATTTTATTGTGTTCTCTAGCATGATAGTAAAATAGTACCTAGGTATTATTAAATGAATTCCAAAATAATGATTTTAATCTTTTACCTTCATTGCTGATGAATTCATGTATTTTCAAACCTCATAGATTTATGGTTTTGTTCCCAATAACATTCACATGATGATGTTATCTATCACTTTCCATTAGACTATTGGTCTTGTTTTTCTCCTCCATGACTATATTTTAACTTCATCCAATTGTTATTCTTATCTAGGAACCTAATTATGTGTTATTTGAGGCAACATTTAGGTATATCACTAGACATTTTCAAAGGAAGTCTTATTACCCCATTGTTTGATGGGGGTTTTCAATTAAGGTATTTTGAATATTTAACGTTTGATAACCATGATAAAATTACAAGGACACTATTTATATAGGGGTAGAAAATGTAATCGCCTAAAAATTAATTTTACATGAATAATAAACTCAATATCATCCGTATCACAGAACACTGAGCTTTAAGATAATTGTGATATACTAGAACGTTATTATTATTTAAATGTGATCATTATAACATATATATCAAATTTGTGGGTATGAATATGAGTAAACACATGATGAAATATTTGTATAATTTTCCATGTCAATAAAAATTTAATTATTAATTCTTAGGAATTAAGCACTCAATTTTTAGTAAATTCATTTTATGAATCAAAATTAGTTTTTTTTTTCAAAAAATGGGTTTTATAGTTTTCTATGAATAAATATTATAATTAATTTATGAAATAATTTTGAAATAATTTTGAAATATTAATTTTCAAAATTATCATAGATTTAAAATCCTTATATCAAATTAAACATAGGGTTAAATTTTTGTATTTTTCTAAAATGATTGATTTTTCAATAAACAGTAAAAAATAGTGATTTTCCATATTTATTAATTTATTTTCCCTAATTAAAATAATTTAAATTTACCATTATATTTTGGATTTGGTATTAAATTTAAATACGATCCATTTAGTTTATAATACATTAATTAATCCCATTATAATAAATAATTTTGATGATTTTGTTATATGTTATATTTTATGCCTAAAAAACATTTATCAAAGAACTGTTTCTTCATTAAGATTTAGGAATTTATATTCAAATTATTTATATAACTTATAGAAGCTATTCATTTAAAAATTGTCTCCATATATGGAATCGTGAGGTTGATTGTTTTAGAACATTCTTTTAGTATTTTTAGTCAGTAAGAATAATAACCATGGTTAATATTTTTCACCACATTAAGTGAAAAATTGGTAAAAGAGAGTTAAAATTTATTTATGATTTCAAAATCAACTCAAAACATTAAATTATTAAATTTTATAGTAACAATTAAACCATATATATAAAAATTTAATATGTGGCATTTTGGTTCAACTTTTCATTGATAATAACATTTATGTTTTTTACCTAATGAATATTCTAAAATGCCACTCAATTAATTTTAATTTTAATTATATATTCAAATATGGATAAGAATATATTATTAATTAATATAAATGATTATTTTTAACATTAATTTTTTTTGATATTTTTTTTATTTTTCAGTAATGGGTACATTACCTTATATTATTACACAACACTAACACGCTTCTAGGGAAAGCAATAGAAAATCAATGTAAATGAATTTAAAAATGTAAATAGTAATATTGTTTTTTGAATAAGATATGGATTTACATGAATATAATTGTTAATATTAGTATATATTTTAAAATGAATGATTTTATGTTCAAATTCATTACCATTATTGATGTTTGTAAAATCAAATTTAATGAGTACTTTGAAAAATGACGATAAAGATATTCTATGTTATATAATATTTTATTAAATGTTTTAAAAATTATAAATTTTTAAAAAAATTGAATATTTGATATATTCTATAATATTATCACTTGAATTTTTTTTGTAGAAATATATACCTTATAAGTTAATTTATACCCATAATAATTGAAAAATGCGTTACCCCAATTAATGATAAAAAGGTTAATGAGGTGTTCAACTGAAGATATGTGGGATAAAATGAACTAAAAACATCCCAAAATAATATTTTATGAGTTAATATTTACCATATATCTTATTTAATTTTTAATTTATACAATTTCAATAAACTCTTCCCTAGATGTGACTTTAAAGTATTTTAATGTTCTGAAAATTTATGAAAGTTCTGCATCCCTCCTTTATAAAATGAAACCCATTCCTTCTTTTATTTACTCAAATTTAAGAATCCTATCTCAGTCAATACCTAAAAAAAGTAGCATTTAATTTTAACTATTCATTGTATATTGGTTATGTTCTAAAATTTAAATTCCAAGGGTGCTAAGAAGGTACCTAATGGATTTCTATCAAGGAGGAGGTAATTATCTGACCCAACCACATTCAAATTATTCTCTTTCTATCTCCTAGAAATATTTTATATTTTCAATAAAATAATTTATTAATTATCTTAAATATATTTAAATATTTTTATTAATATTTAACTACCATTGTCGACCCTATTTTCTACCGAATGGTTAATGAAATTATCACTTGTGTGTATGTGTGGACTATCACCTTCACACACACATATATATATATGTGATTCATTTTAATTTACCATCATTCATGTTTGGTTAGTATAATGGATTTTATGTTTATATATAATATTTATGAGATAATTATGATCAATAATAATAATATATTATATAACTTCATACCATTATGTTTATTGGAAATCGATAACTTCACATGTGCATATATGTGGACTACCACCTAAACTAAGAAATCTAATTTATTTTAATTAACCATTACATGAATTGTAATGGGTATTTTTTTAATATATATGAAAATTATGATTTTAGAATTTTTTTAAAATTAAAAATACTTTTTACCTTTCTTTTTTAAAACCATAATAAAATAGAAACATTATCATGTGTACATACAGATTACAGTATCCATGAAGTGATGTAATTAATTTTGCATCATTGAATTACATGTACAATTATAAATGTGTATATTATTAATAAATATGATACATATTTCATTATTTATTTTAATTATATAATGAAACTATTTTCAATGTGAAAGTATCGGGATAATCAAACAAAAACAAGCATGGAAAATGAAACCGATTTCACCCAAATGTTCACTTTAGGGGAAGAGTTGTTGATAATATGATAATTAAAAATTATAGAAAGATGGTAAATAGTAATTTATACATTATAATGGTTATATAATATATTTATATCAAATATATATTTATTATATACTATGTTTGAACATGAATGATGACATATGAGACATGAGATAAGGGTTTTCCTTCTCAATATTTGTCTCTTGAGACATGTTTGATGTTATGCACATATTTTATATTTATGATCTATATTTATTGATTATTTTTAATGATTTATCTTTTAACCATATTAATTAATTTTATTTAAATTTAAAATTCATATTATTTCAAACAATTGGACTTTATTCAAAAGTAACTAAAGTGGTATGTGTTTATTGTCGCGAATTTTCCTTCTTTAGGAAATATTTTTTTTGTTATAAAACTTTATTATTTTATAAGGTGTATCTAATAACCATTTGATAATTTTTATCCAAAATGAACTATTTTTTGTTTTATTTGTTGTTTCATATGGAATTATTTATTTATTGGGCTTTATGATTCCAAAGTAACCAAAGTATTAAGGGATTTATGTTTCAATATCATTTTAATCCATATTTTTTTTGTTGGAATTTACATCAGGGAAATTTATATGGATATTTTTATTTAAACCTCTTATTACTTCAAATGATATAGTTATTTATGAATATTTTATATTTCACCATCATTTTCCCCCAATTTGGTATTTAAAATGATCAAGAAATTGTTTTTTAAAGAAATGTATACCTAATTTCCTCTTTGGGAGATAAAACCTTTCTTCAGTGTCCATACACTTAAAAATAGTTTTCTAAATGTTGTTAACCATACATGGTTTTTTGAAAATATATTTTTTAATAACATTGGTCTTGTTTATAATTGTTTTAAATTGAATATTTAGAATATTTTTTCTAAACAACTTATTTTGGATAAATTACAAAACTGTAAAGGAATGTTTTCTTTAAATAAAGAAGAAATGAATGCATTTTCCTTCCATAATTATCATTATTTTATTTGAATATTCCTATACCAGTATAGTTTTTTATTTTAAAATAATATAACATTATCAATATTAAAAAATATCAAAAATAAATAAATTTTATTATATGTTCAAATAAAGTATTAAATGATATTTTAAAGGTATTTTTTATCAATGTCAACATTCATTACGGATGGTTATTCTTCCTTGAGGATATGATATTATGATACCATAAACTCTATTTATATGAATGGATTATAATTATAATGATTTATGGATGCTTCTCTAAAACAATTTTTTTCAAAATAGTTAATTAAATTATTATGAAACGTGTATGAAATTTCATTCTTTTCTGTAGTTTATGCCACGATAATATAGTAAATTATTAATGATCTTGTAGAATACATATATATGGATTTAGTATTATGAGATTTTGCACCTATAATTCGGTAGAATTTAAATTCACTGGATAAATATAATTTGTTGAGACCAAAGGATATAGAAGAGGTTCTTCCATGAATGAAATAGTCGGTACAAAGGTGTGTATCCCAAGTCCAAAAGATAGTACACGATAGGTTCTTCCAATGACAAAGTAGGTACCTGGATGGTGAGCCGAATCGTAACATATGATGAATGTATTAGTGTATTTACTTGAAATATATTTTTTATTATTATAACCACTCCAAACATTTTTCATCTATTTTTAGGACATTATCTTATGATAAAGCTATAACCTCATGGCTCATGTTCTGTGATTCTTACAATTCATGTCTAATAAACTTCCACGCTTTATGCCACAACTCATGATTACTATATTTTAATTTATATGTATGTTTATTATATTTTAATCTCTTAGGATCATGTTATGATTAAATAATCATTGACATATCCTTTTTTATCTATACTGTGAATCTTAGCTCACCACTTTTTTTCTTTTTCTCATGATATGATATAAGGTATTAAATTTGATTTTTATGAGATGTGACTTATTTATAATACCCAGACATAAACATTACATAATATTGAGATAAATAATGTATTCATATTTAAAATATTTTCAGGTTTATATTTTTCAAGAATTATACCAGAACTGTTAAATAGAAACTCAATTATTACAAAGTAGAAAAATCTTCCTAGTATACATTTTTCCCAAAAAAAAATCATGAAAATAAAACATGATTTCTTTTTCTGGATAAAAATATTATTTACTTATTCATTTATCCTAACCAACCTTACACCATGTGGAAAAAAGTTCAAAAACATTGGATGACCATAAAAATCACACTGACAGATATAAAAAAAATAAGAATTTTATTAGTAACAAGATGATAGTTAGAATGAAATAATAAAAAGTAAATTTGAAATTATATATTTGATTTAGTATTAATAACATTGATAATATTGATTGGGAATATATTATTATTTTTATTATTACTATTGTTTTTATTATTATAATTATTTTTTTCATTGGAATCATTAAAAAAATTATTTATATTATTAAAAATGAAATGAAGATTATTCTTATTTTGTTATAATGGTATTTCATATGATTATTGTTATTTCTATTATTGATAATAATTGTTGGATTTTATTTGGGTGCATGGGCATTGTATGGTTAGCTGAGGTTATGCGGTCAGCCTAGCTAACAATGTGACAAATTTTGGAGACAGAATCTACCGAAAGGTTCGTGGGTGGTCGCTTGATCTATACATGGTTGCATTGAAATAAGTAAAATAATTATTATTACATTTATTAAATTTTTCTTTATTATAATGAGTATTATTAATATTTTTTTAATCATCGTTATTATTAAAATGAAATGAATATTAATCATTATGATTATTTTTATAATTATCATTATTATTATAAATATTATAATTAAATTGAATATTAACTAATGTTATCATTAACTGTTGATTTATTATTTAAAATATTATTATTTGGATAGTATAATCTTTTAAAAGATCACTTTTCATTTTTAATTCTTTTTTATTTTTATTTTTCCCTTTCTCATTCATATTTGTGCACATCCCCCTACACGATTCCACACAGTGCGCTGCACCCACCCCCCATCGCACAACCCTCCCCTTCTACCCCATTGTCGGCCAACCCTCCCCCTTGTGCACCTCTGTTTCTGGTGTCTTCCCCTTTCACACCTTCAGCTTGGCACCCACAGCACGGGCACGTCCCTCTCTAGAAACCTATCTTCTGTTCAGAAACCCTATAAAGTACCCTTCTCCCTCTTCTGGCGACATGTCCTGCTGGGGTCGCTCCCTCCTCTGTCCACCCCTACTGGCACACACCTTCTCTGTGCTTTCTGCCCTACCGGCCTGACCACCTACTAGTGTGTCACCTCCTTGTGACACATTCCCCCCAGTGTACCTTTCTTCCCCCTCCTTCATTAATTATTTTTTTCTACCTTTAATTTGGTTATGTATCTTCTTCATTTAGGGTTTATCTTGTATGGTATTGGGCTTCAGAATCCTCATTCGGTTTTTCTTGGTGGGATTTATTCGTCACACCATGGTTTTGAGGTAGGTTCCCCCTTGAAGTCACCTCATTAATTTAATATTCATATGTTTATTTCTTTTCTCACACCCTTTAGTTTATAGATATGTATATGTGATCCTTATATTAAATTATTTTTATCTGAAAATAATGTTTAAATCACTAGTTTGCAATAATTAGAATTATTTTTCTTAAAATTTGCACTCTGCATATTTGGAAATATATCATTCTAATCTCCAAAAAAAATTTGTGTTATTTGAATCATTGTTTACCAATTTAAATAAATTCATGGAATGTAAATTGGTGTTTATACCTTGTTAGGTGTTAAATTAAAACTGTTATATTGAATGTTGCATTCCTTATGTGTGGTTAGTTGCGTGGTGGGTTTTTAAGGTTTAAACATGGTATAAAATGATTTTTCAGGACTTATAAATGTATTAGTATCATTAGAAACAATGTTTTGTGTTCTTTATATGGTTTCCGAAGTCGTTTGTTTTTTAATACAAAAAATTTTGTATTTTGTTTTAGCTTGGTTTGTAATTTTTTTAAATATGGTGTGTTCCATGTTTGTGTGACCTAAATTTTTTACAGTACATTTGTAAATGTTTTTTTAAAAAAAATTTAATGTCTACACAACTTTATGAAAATTTTATTTTGTGTGATAATAATTGTTGGTTTTGTGAAAAGTGTTTAAAGGCTCATTTGTAATCTTTGTTTAAACACTGGATGTTTTTTTATAAAAACCAACTCTGATATTTATCATTCATTTTAAGTGTATATAATGGATGGGATTTACTCATTATTAAATCATTGTGGTCCATTATGAGAGTGCCTTGGTTTGGACTCATTGAGTTTGGTTTATTCTATGACAAGATATTGGTCCCAGAAGTTGCTCGGGGTAAAGCCTATTGTTGTTTATTTATTATTATATATACTTGTGATTGGAATATCAGATGGAATCTGTTGGCTCACCCCCATTTGGCATGAGACATGGGAACTTTTCATAGTGAGAGAATATTCTAGGAATGATTTCTGAACTAGTAGTTTATGTACAGACCAATGTCCCTTAGTAGGTGGAAATGTATTTGGGTTAATTGGAATGGAATTTTACCTTGGTCTATTCTGAGTTAGGTTGGATGGGAGTATTGAGAATTTTGTTTTCATTGGGTCTGGCATGCTACAAGGGGTATGTCTCATGTATTAGTTTCTTCTAAATTATTCTTCATCTTTCGAGTTCTCCAAGGTCTTCTAATTTTTTTTCCTGTAGTGGAGTTGAGTTACTTCTATAATTATTTATTTTCCCCTATTGTAGGTTTACTATGTTTCTTTCTTATGTAGTGTTTTATTGGAAATTGGTGTGTTAATGTTTTTAATAACATGATAAAATTGTTTTGAAGAGGAGTTTGTAATCTTCTTTTGTGAATATTTGATATATAGACATCACATTCCCCTTAAAGATACTGATGTATCACTATTGGTGTGACAATTATTTTTGAAATAAATAGGTGATATGGTTTGTACATTGTTCCAGGAAAAATTTATAGAATATATTAATTTTATAAATTGTAGATCAAACATTAAAATCATGTTTCTTTAATTTGAAGGGTAGTGCATGGGGAATATATTATCGGGCTAGACTGCTGAGTTTTTTTCTCACACCTATAATTATTTTCTATTTTGATCCCTTGTACTGGTTAGTGCTTGGGTTTTGTTTTCTTAGAGAGATGGTTGATCTTTTTGTTGGATACTGACATGTTTGATCACATTGCGGCTAATGTGTTCATCTGGTAAGTTTTAGATTCTTTTGGGTAGTGGTTTATTGTTTTTCCACTTGTGTATAAAATATGTTTAGTTCAATTTCATTTATATTTTAGAACTGCATGAGTGACTTTCTGTTGTTTAGATCCTATTTTATTATTGGGAGAAATATTTCCCTTGTTATACTCTATTGATGCTATTGTTATTGTCACTAGCCTAAGAGGATCGGGAACACCTCTAAGGCTTGCCATGAATCAACTTGGGTGACCAGTTCTTGATCAACTTGTGTGTGTTCATTACACTCTCTCTTATGTAACGGGAATAGTTCAATCTCATCTTTTGATTGGTAAAATTAGGATGATTATTCTCTCCTCAATCACGGGTTTTTGGTGGATTATTATGTTCTCCTCAACATTTTGTATATAGAGGATTATTATCCTCTCCTTGACCTATGGATTATAGAGGATGACTATGCTCTCACTGATTATCATATGATGAGGATCTCTTAATATTCTATCTACGATCAAGCTTATGAGACATTTTCCTTTTCAAGGGGGTGGGTCATGGAATCTCTCACCCCTATTTCACATTCAGTTTCGGATCTTGAGGTGTGAGTATGACATCTCTCTAATGATCTCTCCTTTAAATGACCTATGGGTGAGACCCTTAGGGTTCATCCGAGTCTCAATGTCCTGACCACCTACGAACTATGACCTAGGTCTCAAACATTGGATTGAATTTACCTGGAATGATAATTATGAGGAAAATCTAGGTGACTATTTATAGTATGTATGTATGTAACTCCATGGAATCCTTTGATATAGTGATTGGAGGTGAGTACAGGTGAACCCAAGTGTAGGACGAGTATCCCCCTATGGTGACATAGCATGATGAGAGATATTTCTTGAATTTTCCAAAGAATGTATATTTTAATTGGGATTACAGACCGAATGATTAACATAATGATACATAGGTTTAGTTGAATGTCATCCAACTAAATTTCCTTGCACACGATGTCCAAGCGATTGGGATAACAAGCCCAAAGATTGTATACTATTTTGGTTTCATGCTATCTAATACACATACTCATGAAAATTCATATTTATGTACATATATATAGGTATGGTACAGTACAAGTATAAATATATATATATGAACATCCTTTGTTGTAAATGCCTAGTTTTTTAGGATCACAAACCTAGGGTTTCAATTTAGATTCACATTATTGGCTTTAATTTTATTTTAATTTGTGTCTCAGCTAGGCTGAGAAATTTGATTTTTATTTTTCTTTTCAATTCACCTATAGTAGTGCATTTATAGGTTCATCATTGAGGTGTACTACTAATATTATTTATCACCCCTGCACATTTACCTCATTGTACCTGAAGACCTTATGTCTACATTTCAGGTTGAGAATAGTTTCATGGTGGATATGGATGAGGGATAGTGTTTCATTATCTATTGTAGCTTCTCGACTATGGTATTCTGTCTAGGATGGTGTGGATTGAAGTTTTTTGGAGACCGAGTATGTCATCTTAATTAGAGTTAATAGTACAACAATGTACATTTATTTCAGTTTTTTGGTAATTCTGTATCAGAATGGTCACCCCAGTGGGTGACCTGTTTTTTATGTATGACATAGATGTTTGGATTTTAAAACATTTTATTTATTGTTGCAACATGTTCTATTTCAGTTTATTTACTTCTTTTAAAATCAATTTATTTACTATTTTGTATGATACATAGCTATTTACATTGTTTTCTTACTCTAAAGAAGGGAATAATATCCCCATGATCAGAATCTACACCCCCATTTCTAGTTTGACACATTTGGTATATGGGGAGGTGTGTTTGAGGCCTCATAATAAACCAGCTCAATGCACCATTTTTGTGGAATCCTGGTTGGGGTTTTTAAGAGTGGAATTATAGATATTATTTTATGGGACTTTACTATTTGGGATATGATATGCATCAAAATTAAAAATGTATTAGATCCTGTGATGGATATCAAAATGGTGCATAATAAACACTTGTTCTAGTAAGAATTTCATTATTTCAATAGTATGGTGCTGTTTTTCTAATTTTTTATTTTTTAGTTATATATGATTTTTTGATAGAGAGACACACATGTTGGGTGGATTTTAGCATTCATTATGGATTTGTGGCTCATGGACGTTGGAAAGTGTCAAATGATAAATTTTGACACTCGGTTGGAAAAGGGTATAGGCATATCGTACATCATATTTGGCATGTAAGATTCAACTCATATAGGCCTGCTAGAGTGTCAATTTACTGAGGAATAAGGAATATTCATATTTCCTAGTTATATATATATATATATATAATTCTGATTTTAGGTTATGTGGATATATGTTGATGTTTTTGTGTTGGGGTAGATGATGCAGTACTCATGCATGGGAGATTTAGTGGCCCTAATAGTTTGATATGGAATAGTATTCCCTTCTGTTATACCCCTTGTAGGGTTTTGTTTCTTATGTCACAGTTATCTATATGGATCATTGGGTATGATGTCGATTGATACCAAGACTTATCTTTTTAACTATACCTTGAGGGGGTATTATCACATCCAGATGCATGGTGAGTGTGAGTTAAGTCTCATTTTCTATGTTGGTATCAGGACCTCTAGTGAATAGTTCTTTACGACGATGCTCAATGATGATGATGACCTTATATGATATGTTTATTGTTTTCAAACATTTAGGTCATTATGATATTTTTTATCTTTAGAAGGGTTTTATCTTTTGGGTTATGTGGTTAGACCTAGTGACCTAGTTGTGAGTCATTCTTTGTAGGGAATGGTGGGAGGCCTAGAGGTTCATAGTTTAACTCAGACTCTTGTAGGTTGATGTTTGTTTTGTTTGAGGGAATCCAGCATGAGACGTTTTCTATTTTATTAAGATTCCTCTTCAGGGAGAGGGTTTAGTTTTATGCTCATTTTGAGATCGAAGTCAAGTAGGTAGATGAATTTTACATTATTGGCGTTTTGAATCATTTAGATTTTGGAAAGAACCTCGGGTTCTTTTGTATCAAAAGTGGCGTTGAAGGGAAGAACTGTTTGTATTCCAAGCCCAGTTAACTATTTTATTCAATATTTCTAATGTATTCAAGAGAAGGTAGATTATTGTGATTACAACAATGTTGAGTCGCATACAGTCGGGGAATAAATCATGGCACATATGTGGTTTCTGATTTTGATGAGTAGTTCCAAGGGATCTTCTATATAATTAAAACCAGTTTGTTGTATAGAATAGTCATCATATCCTTGTAATGGATTAATCACTATAGTATGATTCAGGTGATATGGGTAGACATTTTTTGTGTGTGGTATCATTTGAACTTTGATCAGTGATTGGTTAGGTGAATGCTGACGACATTGGTTTTTTAGAGTTAGAGTAGCTGTGGTTAATGAGAAGTTATGGTTGAAATGATGATTGTTTATCCATGGTTGTGGAGACATCATAATTAACTGGGTACAATAAGATAATATCCCTATATTGATCTTCAACATATATTATCAACATACTTGGTGATAGGAGTTAGCAAAAGGAATGTTAGCCAATTTTGAGGGAAGTTTGGCTTAGAGGGAGATGTACATGACCTTATTGTGGTATCATAGTGTACTCTTAGTTACATACGCTCATTCATTATATTAGAATCATCAATATTACTTTAAGAGAGCCACATCCCTATGCAAAGCATATTTTCTTTTAAACCTTCTCCTCTGGTTAAAGAATGAAAACTATTAAGGTTACGCTTGATGAGTGGTGTTAGGTTAGTCATATAGGGAGGAGTGAACAGTTGGTTGTCGAGGTTGGTGACTATTATTTAATTTTAAATTGACTGTTTATGTGTTATTTTGAGCTCAATTTTTGGTTTTGAGATGATGATAAGGGTATTACTATGAGGTGGAGTACTAGATCGGTCATAGTTAAGTGTCTCCCATGCTAGAGATAGTTGTTGATGTTATCAAATTAATAATTGGAGAGTCCAGATATTTTGATTTGTAGATTCTTAGACTAAGAGCATGATTTCTAGTCTTACAACCAAGCTTCTCAATGATGTGAATGTTTGGGGTGGGATGATTGTAAAGACCTATTTTTTTCTAAAAAAATATTTTTTGCGAGAATGTTTAGTTTTCTCCATCATTTCCTTGTAAAGTGTAAACATGTATTTTCCCCTAGTAGATGATCTTAAAGAATATTTTTTACCACTTCGTTGGTTTATTAATAAGGGTTTTACTCAATGAAATTAGATAGTTGTTGATTCTATGATAATGTTCATTGGATAGTCTAGATATCTTATTGTGAAGATGCTCAGATTGAGATGATGATCTTTATTCTTACCATCAGGCTTCTCATGGATGAGAAGGACTATACTTGGGAGATTGTAAGGACACTTTTTAATTTAAAATTGAATTTTTTTCATGATTAATTTGATTTTATCTATTAGTTTCTTGTAAATTATAAACATGTATTTCCCTAAGAATATTATGTCAAAATATATTTTTCACCAAATTGTTGGTTTATTAATAATTTTTCTACCCTAAGACATGAGTTTGGTGGATATTTGAGAGGTTTGAATTTAAATTAATAATTTATGTTTAATATTTAATAAATTAAATATTAAATTATTTTCATTTTTTCTTTCGGATATGTCATTTTAATGGAGATTTATATTGAGAATTCATATACAGCCTTAATCATGGAATGGGGAGTTATTCATAGGATGGGTATAAACTCGAGTAAGGTGTTGGGGGTCAATTAGGGGATACATTATTTTCTTTTTCTTTTTATGCTTCATCCTTTTCAAATTTTCATTTCTTCATTACCTTTTGGTTTCTCGTATATTCCCCCAAGGGGTCTACTTTAATATGGTGAAAGAGTAGAGTGGATATGGAGAGAGAAAGGTAGAGAGGGAGAGATAGAGGTATTATTGTAAAGCATGGGACATGCAAAATCATCGTGTTGAAATTGTGGATCGCAGAGATAGGTGAAAGTTCAAAAAATTCCACCCAAAGGTGTATTGTTTCTAGTTTTTTCTATAAATTTCTATAGTTTATTATTTTTCATGTTTTAATCACTTTTTATGATTTCATGGGACCCCTAATGGGCTGATCTAAAATGTTTTTGGAGAAAACAGGGGTATCATGGTGATATGAGGGTTTTCATTGGGTAAAACCCATCAATACAACGTTTTGTTATTGGAGACACATTGTCTGTTCTAAATGTTTAAGGAAGATGGTGTTTTAAAAGTACACATTGTGTTCTGGGGTGTACACGTTGTGTATTGCTACCCAGTCATGTAGCTGAGTACCTATCCAGGCTTCCTGTGTAGGTTTACATGGACATGTAGAGTACACATCCAAACCCCATGTAGAGGTACATGGCACGACCATGTACATGGATAGACCACTTGGGTGACATGGGTAGGTACCATATGTGGGGTACATGTTGATTACCAACCTTACATGCCATGTACTTGGGTAATTACATGCTGATTCTGACCATAGTACACATCCATGCGGGGCCATTAGGGTACATGGTGTGTACCTTAATAACATTCAATGTACTCTTTCCTTTCTATTCTTTGAGGGTTCTTTTAATATTTTCACACATGAGTCATAATTGGACCCATGGGTAGTCAATTATGATAATATTTATTCATAGATCATGACAGTGAAACCCTTGTGGTGTTCCAAGAACTCCTAGGTGATGTTTCATGCATTTTTTGAATGGAAATGTTCTTCCTCCTATAATTGTATCTCGTGTCCCATAAAAATGAGACATGATATAAGATGATCCATGAGATATCTATCATTACGGATTCATTGTGTCCTTCTTCGAGGATATATCCCTTGCGAGATGTATCCTTCTGAACTAATATTTCATGAGACCAGTTGTTATGAAGATCCTATGAAGGATTCCTATCCTTAATTTTTGACCAAGAGGATTTTGTGTAGTATGAATCTATCTTCAATATATTCCGAGGATCCACTAAGGGATTAATTTTCTTACATGCTGAATAATGGTGTCTATTTTAGTATCCCTTCACTTTTAAGCCATTCTACGGATCCCCATGTAGGTTGCTTCTTCTTGCTTTTCTGTCTGGGGTCCTGTAAAATATTCCTCAGTTAATTTTATATTAAAGATCATGTGTAGTATTCCACATCCCCATTTATATTAAAGTAATTGTGTAGGTTTCCTCCCTCCACACCAAGTAAGGATCCCTTCTAGGATGCCTTTTCTTATACTTAGACCCAAGGATCATGAGTATGATTCCTCTCAGTGATTGACTTGAGGGTCCCAGTGGGTGTCCCGGTGTGTAACCGACCCTAATTTAGCATTTATGGTCCGGAAACAAATGGAAACACATGTCACCATAGAAGTTATTCCAAACTAAGAAATTTTTTTCTTGTGGTTGTAGTTTTGGGATTGGGTTTTAGGGAATCCTCACTATTTTTTTATATCGTTCTCATGTTTATTATTGATGAAATAATTTTTACTAGAGGATCTTCTTGGTTAGTGGTTGTTGAGCCTAGTGCATGTAATCTTTAAGTATATTTGGAATGCAAATTCATTCCTCCAGGGATCTAGTTTCTAATAAATGTAATTTTAATATGTTTACATTAATACCCATAGGTAATACCAAGGATTAGTATGTTGAGCTGATATATTTGATTACTATATTATTGGTATGTCCAGAGGTGTTTCTTGGTATCAAGTTGTTGAGCCTACTATTATGATATACATGCATGGATCCCTAGTATTCATAATCCGAGATGATTATACTCTCCAGAACAATGATGATGATTATACTCTCCTCTTCTCATTGGTTAAATGAGAATGATTACGCCTTCCGAACCCTAGGGTTTTGGGTGGATGACTACGCTCTCATTGACTTATTTTCAATAGTGGATTATTATACACTCCTCAACCTGGTATATATGGAGGATGACTACACTCTCCCTGATTGTCGTATAATGAGGATATCTAGATGTTCTCTATAGGACTAGAATTATGTATCATTTTGATTATCTGCGTTGTTGATCATGGAGTCTCACACCCATGGTTGACATTCAATTTTAGATCTTGAGGTTTGAGTTTGAAATCTCAATACGGATCATTCCTACAGATCACCGAAGGTACATGCCCTTATTGTTCATCTAAGTCTCAATGTCATGACTACCTTTGGACTGGGACCTAAGGATCAATCTTTGGGTGGGATTTACATGGAATGAGAATTATGATGACGAGCTCATTGACCATTTATAAGATTTTCATATGTTCTTCTCGGAAATCCTTTGTTATAGTTAGTGGAGTGGAGTACAGGTTCTCTTAGGTATGTGATGATTATCCCCTCTATGGTGACATAGATTTTTAGATATATTTATAGTTTTAGTCTTAGTAGGTATATATCTATTGAGATTACAGACCCAAATATCGACTTGATAATACATAGCTTGAGTGGTACGACATCCAACTCAAAGCCCTTGCAATGAATATCTAGGTGATCAGGATTATAGACTCGAGGATTGACTTATAATTTAGTTTCATGTTATTTTATTCACATAGTCATGAATATTCATATTCTGTATATATGTATAGGTATGGGACTATAAATGTATATATATATATATATGGACATACATAGTGGCACTTTCCCAGTTTTCTAGGGTTACAAACCTAGGGTTTGACTATAGTTTCATGTTATTAGCTTTAATTATCCTTTCAGTTCTGTATTAGATAGGATGAGAAGTTTCTTTTTTTATTTTTATTTTTCATGCACCAATAAAATCGTATATATATGTTCAATATTGGGGTGGACTTCTAGGATTATTTATCACCCCTTTATATTCACCATGATGTATGTGTAGACCCTATGTATCCTTTTAAGTTTGATCCTAGTTTCCTAGTGGATAGGCCTGAGGCACCAAGTATCATGATTGAGCAAAGAAACTTGTGTGTGTTCTTCTATTCAGATAGGTATAGTTTGACAATTTCTAGAGAATGGGTACGTATAACAACCCTGATTTTTATTACACACATAAACATGACTAATTACATAAAACCTTCACTTGATAAAACATAGAAGATAAAGAGGTCTATTGTCTTTCCGCTTAGGAACATTTCATAAGGATTTAAAATGTGAATCACACCATCTTTATTGAAAACTTACATTATGTGTCCAATACATTCCCTCGTACATAGAATTGTATGGGATAACTTGAGGACGTGAATAAAAAAGGGTGAGATATAAAGCCTATTTAGGGAGTAAACAAGGCATAACAAGATGAATACAGAACATGTTGGGTATTAGTCATATCAGGGGAGCATAAAAGAAACATGGACATAAATGAATGATATATAATGATTATTATAACATTGAAATGTTGAAACAACACTTAACAAGGTATTACCATGAGTCAAGAATAATTGAACATGAATCATGAGTAAATCCTCACTGCACTGGAATAAGAATGTGTAAACCCTCATTTTACTTAATGTATGATATTAATATTTACCCAATGTATTGGAGTGTTATTAGGGCACACCCTTCTTAAACATTTCATTTCATACATAAGTGTGCCACATGGATCATACAACATGGAATAATTAAATATAGTTACTTATTCCATGATAAAGAATGTACAATTCATAAATGAAACTCCATAATCAATATGTAAATGTTCATAAAGTTGAATACCCTTTGTAGAGAAATGGGAATGGTATTCACGACACAATGACTTTTGTTTTGGAAAATCGCATTACAATTTCGGCAGCATAACAAGGTGACATAAATATTCATAAAAATGGATGATGAGAGAGAAAGTGTTGTCTCATCATATGAAAATTAAATGGACAGTAAGAGGTTCATATAGATACATTTCCCAAAATAAGTAATTAAATTTTAGATTCATAATAAAATAGAATTTCTTGAATGAAAATGAGGAGAGAGAAATTTCTTACGAAATTTCGGCATGGTAACAGGAGTACATTGGGAGGAATTAATGAGACATAAAGGGGTGTATCATTATTAAAAAATAAATAAGTAAGTATGGGGTGGTTATAAATCATACTAAAACATTTTTAAATGAAAATAAAAGCTCATAACAATGTAATTATATTTAGAAAAAAATGATAAAAGAAGAAATCCCTTACCTGGATGTGTGATCCCAATGGCCTGGGAGGGGCTTGGGAGAGGATTCTTGGGAGATTGGGTCACTTTTGGAGGATTATAGAGAGATTAGGGAAGAGGTTGGTTGATCTCCAAGGGCTTTTAGTTTTGAGAAAGTAGGATCTTGGGTGGGTTTATATAGGAAAATAGATGTAATTCTTTATTATTTAGGTTTTGGGCCCTATACATTAAAATAATCAAAACCATAAACCATACAATTATTTTTTTCCATGGGGTATTCCAAAGAGTATTGGAAAGAATATTTTAAAATTACAATGTACAAACTTCTTAAAATATTATGCCTTTTTATGTGGAGTTGAGTCACAGTGTCAAAGAAATCATTTTATAAAGAGAAAATGTTTTATATATAACACCCCAAGATTTCATAGTGTGCAGTACATGCGACACCGAGTTCAAGCGCACCATGACTTACCAAAAAAGCCATTAAAAATAGGTTATGAACAGTATTAACTAAATTTTAAACTTTATATAATCCTAATAATTTAGAATCCATATTATGAGTTTCTTAGACATAAGGTAAGAACAAATTCATTTTCAGTATTGCACTTTTACTATCTTTTAACAGTGAACCCTTTTTAAATACAATATTTTAAACTTTTTGACTAAATGGGGACATCAAAAATTTAAAATGAAACATCCCAAGCATCCACAGTACGCTTCTCTTTGAATAATACAGTAGCATGTGTTGTACGAAACTTCGAGTTCTAACACACACCATAACCAAATCAAACTAGCCGTTATGAATAGTAATACCTACCTTTTAAAATTTTAGAAATTTTATCTCTCAAAATGGATTTCATTTTTGGATTCGGAGTATCGAATTTAGCCTAAGGTGAAATTTTGGTACTTTTCGGATAACTTTCATATTTTGAGGAATAGTGAAAATTACTATATTTTAATTAAAAACAACTTTTTTAATCAAAATAACTAATAGTGATAAATTATGAATTTAAGTGGTTTTAAAGTATATTTAGAATATATTTTTACCATTTAATACAATGTTGGTCATATTACATAATTTCATAATTAAACCGAACATAAACAAGTATCAATCCTTTGATAGTTATTATATCTTAAAAACACGCTTTTTGTTTTGGCAGCGGGAATTAATTTTAAATTTATTTCTGCCACATCTGTAATTTGAACTTGGAAAAATGGATTCCATATTTTTAATCAGGATTTTCAAATTTTGTAAATAGATAACTTTTATTTTTATACATTTTGAATAATTACTTCGGTAAATATTTTATTTACCATGGTTAAAGGGTAAAACAGGTAAATTAGGGTTAAAAAATAATATTATAATAATACAAAATTACCCTAAAACGTGTGATAACCTTATTGGTTGATAAATGTTCGACCATGGGAATATTTGGGTCAATTTTGGGACCTCATGGTGCCACTTTTAAGTGATAGGGACACTTTATTTTAATTAAGTTAAAATGAATACAAAAATGACACAAGAATATATCTTTTAAAAAAACACTTTTTACCTAGGGTTATATATGTTGGATTTTCGATTTTAAATACTCATTAGAAAGATAAGATGATTTCCTAGATAATGATAGTTTATTTTTAATTTTTAGACATTAAATGTTTTAATTTATTTATATCACAATGATGATGTAATAATTACCATAATAGTGAAAAATTAAAATAATTGATATTGTAAATACCCAAATAAATATAAATTGAGACTTTTATTGAATTACACTTAATTATAGGTTAATATGAGATATTATTATTGTTTTAATTGACTTCTTTCGAAGTAATAATTCTGTTATGAGTTTCAAAAAAATCAACTATTGAATAGTGTCAAAATTGACAAAAAAGAGTTTTTAAAACAAATATTATATTATTAATTGATATTAAATTCCTAAAAATCTAAGGTTCGGACAAAAAACTTATATAATGATAAGTGTATCATTAATTGACAACTTTGGGGTCACTTGGATGTATATGGTATGTTTATTAACAATATAAAATAAAAATACAAAGAGACATTGTAAAAGTGAAACTAATTAACTTAAAGTTAATACTTAAATAATATTGTTAATATAGTAACCCAAACCTGTATAAAATATATTTTATAAGTGGTTTGAGACCCAGACCCACCTTAAATTTTAAATAATCAACTTTTGAGCCATTAGAAACCGAATATGAATTTATTATAAATTAATATTTCTAGCTTTTCCAATGGTTCCCCTCACCCATCTTATAAAAGGGCCCTCCTCCTTCTCATTACTTCACACCTTCAAAGCCTTTTTGTTCGGCCAAAATCGGCCCAAATACTCTCCCAACTTCCCTCAAAACAACCTAGAGGTCTTAGTTTTATCAGAATGCCAACCTAAAGATCCCTTTTGATCAAATCAAATGGAAGAACCCGAAGAAGAGGTAATGATTTCACCACCCTTTTCCAAGTTCCTTTCGTCTTCCACTTCTTCTTCCCTTGTTATTACAATTCTAAAATAATAACTCCAGTATCTTATATATACTGTGATGTTATTATAATTATGGTACAACCATATTCAGTATTCTATCCACCCTTTGAATAACATGTCACCATACGTGCGTACGTACGGCTTACTGTCTCCACGTTGTGGTGTAATTGTTATTCAATATATTATTATTTAAATGGGTATAATAAGTATTTGAAATTCATGTAAATAATAAATATAACATGATAATTATTCTTTATATATGATATAACATCCAATTATATATTATTTTAATATCAAAAGAATGATATTTTCACTCGTGCGTACGTACGGACTAACGTCTCCACGAACACGATGAGATTCATTCTCCATCATATCCATTCAAGTATAATTATCATTTTATTATTTCAAAATAATGTTTAAGGACCTTATATCATTCTGTATATGAAAAATATACAACCTAACCATTACAAAAAAGGCTTACGTAACAAAACATATAAAAGAAAACGAGTAAGTTAACACCCGAAACGATGATAATACTAAGATATTATTTACAATGAAATGTTAAAAGATCATATATGATATCATATTAATATATATGATTATTGTATAATTTAAGAACAATTATTTCACCATTATATAGGAGGTTAACCTACACTCAAACAAGGAAAAGTCCAAGGTAAGGGGTTTTCATCTCACTCTTTATTCTCGTGAGATTCATGCCATATTGCCACTATTACAATTTGTGTGGTGTATGTACTGCCCATAATTATATTCTTTGTGTAATACACTTTAATTTATGTTTATTTACATATTCATTGAACGATACCTCTTTCATGGGTTGTACGTTTCGTATGTTACAAAAATGGTAAGTTTTTATTTCGCAATCTCTTCATTATCCGAGGTTGTTTATACGTAATAATCTACAAGGATTTCTTTATCATCCACATCCATGTTTCTTCGAAATGTATTTCAATTTTTTGTTAACTATTTACAAAGAATATGGGTTAAAGTAATTTATTCCCTTATATGTTTTTAAAGGAATATTTCCATCATTTTCCAAACAAGGCACTTTTTACCTTTCTACAAATTTAAGGTAATAATGTTTTTTTTAACTTATACAGCGGGTGCAGCTATTTACCGTTGTTATAAAATCGTCAAATCTTCCCTTAAAAGCTTATAAGTATATTTTAAATGTAAATGCTTTATTTATAATTATGTTACTTTTAAATGATTTCAAAATGAATATTTTAAGAATTTTTTAAGGGTACTCATTATCAAGATCATAATTTTATATGTTTTAAAGATTTATCTTTCTAAATATTTTTAATTAATGTCCATGTTTTCAAAATTATTTTAAGGACTTATTTATATGGACATGAAGGTTTTGAAATGATATTTATTTTCAAAAGTTTCAAATTGGTATGGGACACTTTGATTCAAAAATCTCTTTTAAATTACTTCCTTTATAAATGTGTGACTTTTTAATGATTTTGAGAAAATAGATATTTATCTCAAATAGTTTTGATTTCATCTACGTCAACATCCTTTGATGGATTTTAAGCTTATTTGAAGTTGATTTTTTATGATACAAAACTTCTATATTTTATTGAAGGTTTTTTGATAAGTTTGACTCTGGATTTGCTATTTTTATACCATTCATGGTTTATGGTGAAAATATTGACATTTCGTATGCTGGTTTTAATACGAATTTTTATGTTATGTTTAATCCTTTTAATATGGGAATGCATTGGACTTAATATGTGACGGGTGGAGCCCGCTATAGCTCCTCGATGCATCGGTAGGTCTCATGAGACAAACTAGTGTCTTGGCACATGGCTTTGAAAAAATCTTATTTGTAGTCTTGGAACGAGGCCTTGGCTATGTGGTTATGATAGTCTGGCATTATGTATTCCATTATTATGAAAGTGGTTATTGATATTTCATGTGATTATTCTATTAGTCGAATATCCATGTGAATAAGTAAATGGAATTATTTCATTTTATTTTTTGCCACACTATGTTGATGTTCAAGTTTAAAAGGATTTTGTTTTAGTTATACATTGCCTTAAATGTTTATGCTTATTTATGAAAGTTTCCGCTATATTACTTACCCTTACGGAGCATTTGAGCTCACCCCTTTTCTATGTTTTATTTTTCCCAGGATTCTAAGAAGTATATTGTGATTGATAATAAGGGTTAAGATAAGGGAATAATGGAATTGATAAAGGATTATTTATGTTGTTTTGTATATTATGAAGTGTAATGTAGCATTCATGTATTTGATATATTTTTCCAAGACTGATAAACTTATCGGTCCTTCGGGACTTGATTCCTTGTAATCATGCCAATGTTTTAAAATAATGCGCCAACTCTGGGTTACTGGGGTCGAGGCGTTACAGTTGGTATCAGAGGATGTTTAGAAATAACCATGGAAACTAGATTTAGATAAACTCTGATTAGAGCACATAACCCTAAGATAGAATTTGAGGATTAGTATAGAAGAACTTCCTAGAATTTTGGTATTGTACATATTTTTTGAGTTTTCCGAGCAATACATCCCTATCTGGATACGAGAAAGTAGAGGTGGCTCTCGCACAGATGTACCTAGGGGTAAAACCCAAAAACACCGCTTTGAGATGGACTCGAACGAGAACTTGTGCACGAAAACAGGCCTTGTTGCACTCTTGGTTACGACACTTCCGGGGGATATGCTTAGGATAATTCCCATTTTCTTTATAAACCATTATGAAGGGTTTATGAGTATACAATTCCTCAAAGGAGACATTTTTATGATTATGGATTATATACATAATCGATTTAATTTATGTTATGTGTCTTACAAGTTTGGGAATAGGTATTGTTATTCATAAACTAATCTAGTGTATGCCATTGTTTAGAAATGGAGCCCCGTAGAATAAATGAGAACTCCAGCAATGCACATGATCCAAAGAGAAAGAAGGATCATATCTTTCATTTTCATAAGCCATAATTTATAAGAGAAATAGTCTCCCATGTATTATCATCATATGATGAAATAATATCATGTGTTGATAAGATAAGTAAAGAATTTAATGAGCCCTATGGCTTTGAAGGGAAGCAAAAGAAGAAAAGGATGTATGAGAGAAATATGGATAAAGGGAAGAGGGAAAAAAATTATTTTCCCATATGTGATAATTGTGGGAAGAAACACCCTAGAACTTTCCTGAATGGAATGGGAGTTTGTTATAAGTGTGGAGGAAAATGGAACAAAGTACATGACTGCAAGGGTATGAAAATGGTTTCAAATGTACAATACTTCATTTTCAAGGAGTTTGGACACTACGCGAACCTATGACCCAATCATCAGACTATGCCACAAATGATGCTATTGGATAATAATCAAGTTATGATACTACCACAGATTAAGAGGAATGATTAGAGTTCTTATGTTGATTATGTCAATTGAGTGTTGTATCAACAATGTACTTGTTATAATAATTATGGAGTATATAAGGATCTTATTGCAGTACTATTTCATTAAGGACATGATATTGTGTGGAACAATGAAAAGTGACTCAATAGCAGGATAAATTTTTGGAAAAAATATGGTTAAGAGAAAGATAAACCATAATATGGTTCTGATACCAAGGTAGTGATTTTAGAATAATAGATGATTGATTTGGATAAATTATATTTGATATTCTTGACTACCTTGAAACTGATTAATGATTTGTATATTCCATAATTGTTGTGGTTTACAACATTTTTGGATTGAAAGAGTATATCTATTATTCTATAAAGAATAAGAGATCATGAATGTAATCAATAATGTTTTATCGTAATTCAGGATGTTGAAGTGTTTTAAAAGAATACACGATGAAGGTGATCACATGTTATAACGCGGAAAAAAAAGGATCTTCATTGTGTTTACCTCCCTTATAAATTTTGGACTAAAGTATCTTGGATAGTTCTAGTTTGGATTATTTTGGATTTCCATAAAAGGGAAACCCAGAGGTCGGGTGGCAACTCGTCGCGTCCGACAAGGCCGCGAGACTTGAACCCACAACCGAAGGGCGACAAGGGTGTATCACCTACCACTGACCCACGTGATGTCCTGGTTTGAATAATTTAATTTTTAATGGTTCTTCTAGATGAATTATAAATTCATTTTTGTGAACCCTACACGAATAGGATAAATATAATATTATTTTTATGTTCTATTATCTTTTAGAGCGAAAGAATAGTTTGTGGTAGAACTTAGTTAAAGGTTGAGACTCTACTTGTCAAGTATATATATTTTTCTTCTTCTCTTATTCAATGAAAAAATTAACTCTTATTCTTTAGTGAAGGGATCGTAAAACAAAATTTTTTTTGTTATCCTAATACCATATGTTTTGCTGAACCAATGGTATTTTAATTCATCATAGATTGATGAATTTAAGGCCCTCAATTTTACACTTGTTTGTGATTGATGACCTCAATCACTACCTATAAATATTTACGTTTTTCCTCCAATTGAATGTCTCTAATTTCCACCAATGTTCTCCTAATCAAGATCATAATTTGGTGGTGACCCTTTCATTTCACTTTTCCTCATATTAAGACTAAATTTTAGAAACCCAATTTCTGATGTGAGTTTTCCCACAAAGATATTTTCTATTTTCAATCTTTTATTTTCGAAGAACAATTTCAAATTGTGAGGGCGCAATTTATTAAAGGAGGGGAGAATGTAACACCCCATGATTTCATAGTGTGCACTACATGCAACACTGTGTTCAAGCGCACCATGACTTACCAAACAAGCCATTAAAAAGAGGTTATGAATAGTATTAACTAAATTTTAAACTTTATATAATCCTTATAATTTTAGAATCCATATTATGAGTTTCTTAGACATAATGTATGAACAAATTCATTTTTATTATTGCACTTTTACCAACTTTTAATAGTGAACCCCTTTTAAATACAATATTTTAAACATTTTTACTAAATTGGGACAACAAAAATTCAAAATGAAACATCCCAAGCTTCCACAGTACACTTCTCTTTGAATAATACAGTAGCGTGTGTTGTACGCAACTTCGAGTTCTAACACACACCATAACCAAATCAAACTAACCATTTGAATAGTAATACCTACCTTTTAAATTTTTTGAAATTTTATCTCTCAAAATGGACTTCATTTTTTGATTTGGTGTATCAAATTTAGCCTAAGGTGAAATTTTGATACTTTTCGGATAACATTCATATTTTGATGAATAGTGAAAATTACTAAATTTTAATTAAAAACAACTGTTCTAATCAAAATAATTAATAGTGATAAATTATGAATTTGAGTGGTTTTAATGTATATTTAAAATATATTTTTACCATTTAATACAATTTTGGTCATTGGACATAATTTCACAATTAAACCGAACATAAACAAGTATCAATCTTTTGATAGTTATTATATCTTAAAAACATGCTTTTTGTTTTGACAACATGAATTAATTTTAAATTAATTTCTGCCACATCTGTGTTTGGAATTTGAAAAAATGGATACCATATTTAGAATCAGGATGTTCAAATTGTTTAAATAGGTAACTATTACTTTTAGACATTTTGAATAATTACGTCGGTAAATACTTTATTTACCATGGTTAAAGGGTAAATCCGGTAAATAAGGGTTAAAAAATAATATTATAATAATAAAAAATTACCCTAAAACGTGTTCTAACCTTATTGGTTGATACATGTTCGACCATGGGAATCATTGGGTCAATTTGGGGACCCCATGGTTCCACTTGTAAGTGATAGGGACACTTTATTTTAATTATGTTAAAATGAATACAAAAATGACACAAGCATATATCTTTTAGTAAAACAATTTTTACATATGGATATATATGTTGGATTTTCGATTTTAAATATTTCTTAGAAAGCTAAAACGATTTCCTACATAATTATAGTTTATTTATAATTTTTAGACATTAAAGTATGTAATTTATTTATGTCACAATGATGATGCAGTAATTACCATAATAGTGAAAAATTAAAATAATTGATATTTTAAATACCCAAATAAATATAATTTGAGACTTTTATTGGATTAAACTAATTTTATAGGTTAATATGACATATTAGAATTTATTTAATTGACTTTGTTCGAAGTAATAATTTTGTTATGAGTTTCACAGAAATCAACTATTGAATAGTGTCAAAATTGACATAAAAGAGTTTTTAAAACGAATATTATATTATTAATTGATATTAAATTCTTAAAAATCTATGTTTCGGCCAAGAGACTTATATCATGATAATTTTATCATTAATGGACCACTTGGGGGTCTCTTTGATGTATATTGTATGTTTATTAACCATATAATATAAAAATATAAAGAGACATTGTAAAAGTGAAACTAATTAACTTAAAGTTAATACTTAAACGATAAGGTTAATATAGTAACCCAAACCTGTCTAAAATCTATTGGTTAAGTGTTTTTCGACCCATCCCCACCTTTACCTTTAAATAATCAACTTTTGAGCCATTAGAAACCGAATATGAATTTATTATAAATTAATATTTCTAGCTTTTCCAAAGATGCCCCTCACTCCTCTTATAAAAGGGAACTCCTCATCATAACTTCACACCTTCAAACCCTTTTGGTTCGGCCAAACTCTGCCCAAATACTCTCCCAAAATCACTCAATACAACCTATAGGTCTTAGTTTGATCAGAAAGCCATCCAAAGAGCCATTTGGATCAAATCAAAAGGAAGAACCCAAAGAAGAGATAATGATTTCACCACCCTTTTCCAAGTTCCTTTCTTCTTCCACTTCTTCTTCCTTTGTTAGTACCATTCTAAAATAATAACTCCAGTATCTTATATATATTGTGATGTTATTATAATTATGGTACAACCATACTCAGTATTCTATCCACCCTTTTAATAACATGTCACCATATGTGCGTACGTACGGCTTACCGTCTACACGTCGTGGTGTAATTGTTATTCAATATATTATTATTTGAATGGGTATAATAATGATTTTTAATTCATGTAAATAATAAATATAACATGATAATTATTCTGTATATATGATATAACATCCAATTATATATTATTTTAATATCAAAAGAATGATATTTTCACTCGTGCGTACGTACGGACTACCGTCTCCACGAACGCGATGAGATTCATTCTCCATCACATCCATTCAAGTATAATTATCATTTTATGATTTAAAAATAATGTTTAAGGACTTCATATTATTCTGGATATGAAAAATATACAACCTAACCATTAGAAACATGTCTTACGTAACAAAACATATTAAATAAAATGAGTAAGTTAACACCCTAAACGACGATAATACTAAGATATTATTAACAAAGAAAGGTTAAAAGATCATATATGATATCATCTTAATATATATGATTATTGTATAATTTAATAACAATTATTTCACCATTATACATGAGGTTAACCTACCATAAACCAAGGAAAAGTACAAGTTAATGGGTTTTCATCTCACTCCTTATTCTCGTGAGATTCATGCCATATTGCCACTGTTACATTTTGTGTGGTGTATGTACTGCCCATAATTATATTCTTTGTGTAATAAACTTTAATTTATGTGTATTTACATATTCATTGTATGATACCTCTTTCATGGGTTTTATGTTTCGTAAGTTACCAAAATGTTAAGGGTTTATTTCGCAATCTCTTCATTATCTGAGGTTGTTTATACGTAATAATCTACTGGGATTTCTTTATCATCCACATCCATGTTTCTTCGAAATGTATTTAATTTTTTTTTACTATTTAAAAATAATATGGGTTAATGTAATTTATACCCTTATGTGTTTTTAACGGATTATTTCCGTCGTTTTCCAAACAAGGCACTTTTTACCTTTCGACAAATTTAAGGTAAGAATGTTTTTTTAACTTATACGGCGGGTGCGGCTATTTACCGCTGTTATAAAATCATCAAAGCTTCTCTTACAAGATTATAAAAATATTTTCAAATTAAATGTTTTATTTTATAATTATGTGACTTTTAAATGATTTCTAAATGAATATTTTACGAATTTTTGAAAGGTACTCTTTATCAAGATCATAATTTTAAATGTTTTGAAGATTTATCTTTCTAAATATTTTTAATTAACGTCCATGATTTCAAATTGATTTTATGGACATATTTATATGGACATGAAGGTTTTGAAATGATATTTATTATCAAAATTTTCAAAGTGGTATGGGACACTTTGATTCAAAAATCTCTTTTTAAATTACTTCCTTTATAAATGTGTGACTTTTCAATGATTTCGAGAAAAGAGATATTTCTCTCAAATAGTTTTGATTTCATCTATGTCAAAATCCTTTGATGGATTTTAAGATTATTTGAAGTTGATTTATTATGATACAAAACTTCTATATTGTATTGAAGGTTTTGTGATAAGTTTGACTGTGGATGTGCTATTTTTATACCATTCATGGTTTATGGTGAAAATATTGAAATTTCATATGCTAGTTTTAATATGAATGTTTATGTTATATTTAAACCTTTTCATATGGGAATGCATTGGACTTAATATGTGATCGGTGGATCCCGTTATAGCTCCTTGATGCATCGGTAGGTCTCATGATACAAACTAGTGTCTTGGCACAAGTACTTGGCAAAATCTTATTTGTAGTCTTGGTACAAGGCCTTGGCTATGTGGTTATGATAGTCTGGAATTATGCATTCCATTATTATGAAAGTGGTTATTGATATTCCATGTGATTATTCTATTAGTAGAATATCCATGGGAATAAGTAAATGGAATTATTTCATTTTATTTTTTCCACACTATGTTGAATTTCAAGTTTAAAAGGATTTTGTTTTAGTTATACATTGCCTTAAATGTTTATTCTTATTTATGAAAGTTTCTGCTGTATGCCATACCCTTACGGAGCGTTTGAGCTCACCCATTTTCTATGTTTTATTTTTTCCAGGATTCCAAGAAGTATATTTTGATTTATAAGAAGGGTTAAGACAAGGGAATAATGACATTCATAAAGGATTATTTATGTTGTTTTGTATATTATGAATTGTAATGTAGCATTCATGTATGTGATATATTTTTCCAATACTACTAAACTTATCAGTTCTTCGGGACTTGATTCCTTGTAATCATGCTAATGTTTTAAAATAATGCACCGACTCTGGGTTACTGGGGTTGGGGCGTTACATTATAAGTCTTGGAGGGTCCACTAAGGCTTTGTAAAATAAGTAAAATAAACCAAAAATCTAATTATTTTAATGGTTAAAAGTATATTTTCTATAAAAACCACTTATTGTATTTTATTAAATCACTATTGGGTCATTATGATTTAATAGAATCACATTATATAATTAATCAGTATTTAATTTTATAGCCAAAAAAATCAACGGTCCTGGAAAATTATGAAAAATCCACCGTTTGATAATTTCGACATCTAGATTCCAAAAATAATAATCATATTATCTAAACAATGTTCTAAATATGTGAATTTTTTATTTTAAAATAAAATATAATATTTATCAATGATTCACATGTTTTTACAAAAATGGCTTTCAGACATTGATAAAAATTAAAGTTAAATTCCTAAAAATTATACGATCTTTTATATTTAATAAAAATTAAATTAGTAATAATATTTCATTAAAATATTATTTAATTCAAAATCCGATAATAAATCAATTTTTTTTTTCATATTTTAATATTAACTAAATATATTATTTGTTCTTTAAAAACTATTTACAACTTAAGAATAATAAAATTAATGAATATTCATTATTATATAAAAAAATAATTCACATAATTATTGTGCAAAGTTATTGTTACATAACCCCTTATAACACCTTCATAGGACCGAAGGGGAATGTTTGTGATGGTGAAAAACTCTTGGGGTAGCTCAAATAACATCATTCAGGTGGAAATCTCTAACAACATCCACTTATACCATAAGTGGATCTGTTTGAGATAAAAGTATTAAAGCTTAAATTAGGCTTGGTCAAGAACAAAGCCCATTAATTCCACCTCCTTTCTGAGATCCAATAAATGGGCTTCGTTTAGGGAAAGTATACTAGATGAGGCCATCACTTCCTTTTTCTGAGTAAATTTAATTTGATAAATCCCTGTATTTATACTAATAATGTTATCACTATTCAATATATATATTAGCATCTATAACAATCCAGAACAGTATTTTGAAATCCTAAAATATAAAACAAAGCAAGTTCATATTTCTTATAACCATTTTACATAATGATACATTTAACTATATCAAGAGGAATTTTCATTATCAAAAGTTTGGTTTATCACAATCTTCCCCACATAAGAAATTTCATCCTCAAAATTTTCTCTTACCATAATAAAATTGAAGTGGGGTAACTCAACCTCATCACTTCTTCAAATTCCCACATTACAAGTTCAAAAGTTTTGTTTCTCCACAACCCCTTGACGAGGGGTATTGTCTTACTTTGTAGAAGTTTTTCACTATGATCTAAGATCTTCATCGGATTCACTTTATAAGAGAGGTCATTCTACAATGGTACCACCTTTGGAATGAGTACATGAAATGGGTCAGGTGTGTACTTTTTCAAGGGTGATACATGGAATACATCATGTATTTGAGATAGGTTTAGTAGGAGTTCTAGTCGATAGGCCACTGCTCCAATGCAATCAAGGATCTTAAAAGGGTCAATGTACATTGGAATAAGCTTTCCCTTCTCCCCAAATCTCAAATGTCTCATCCACAGTGATATGTGGAGGAATACCATGTCACTTTCATCAAAATCTATGTCTCGTCGATGATGAAAAACATATCTCTTTTATTGACTATGAACATCTTTAATGTGCTGATGTATGGTCTTAACCTTTTCCACCATTTCATCGACTAATTCCAGACCTAGGAGTTTTCCGTCCCAAATAACATCCCAATATGCTGGTATTATGAAACTCTTCCCATATAGTGCTTCATAAGGAGCCATTTGGATGCTTGATTGGAAACTGTTATTGTATGGGAACTCAACAAGTGGAATATGTTGATCTCATCCTCCTTTGAATTCAATTGTTCATGCTCTCAACATGTACTCAAGTGTTTGGATAGTCCACTCATATTGGCCATCACTTTGAGGATGATAAGTCGTACAAAAGTTTAACTCAGTATCTAGATCATGTTGAATACTCTTCCAAAATATAAAGGTTAATATTGGATCTCAAATGGAAATAATCAATAGTGGTACTCCATGCATCCTTACCACGTCTTTGATGTTTATTTGTGTCAGTTGATCCAGTGAGAAATCCAAATGAATTACAATGATGTGTACAGTCTTTGTAAGATGATCCACAACAACCCAAATATAATTATTTACTTTGGATATCATTCGATGTCTGGTGAAAAAGATCATGGTGATGTTCTCCCATTTCCAAGATGGTATGGGTAATAGTTATATCATCCCATTAGAATTCTGCCTCATAGCCTTCAATTGTTAACATAACAGGGAATTTGATGTATACTCATCAATATCCTTATTCATGTTATCCCACCAAAAATTCTCTCAATGATCATGATACATCTTTTGGTTTCCTATGTGAATGGGGAAATTTGAACTATGTGCATCATCCGAAAGTTCCTTCTTTAACTCTAGATTTTATGGAACACATATTCTTTACCCAAATATCACAATTCCTTCTTTAATTCCATTGAACTATGAATAATTACCTTTCCTAATAGTTTCCACCTTCTTTTGACTTCTCATACAATGCTTTTGATAATTCTTTAACTATTACAAAAACATGGTTGAGAAATAATTTGTGAAAAGTATTGATGATGTTCCATTCATTATGATTCCCAGGTCCATATTCATCAAATCAAAGAAGATTAGATCCTTCTCAATTCTCATCAATGATAGATTTTTTGGTTCCTTTCTACTTAGATAATTTTCCACCTTGTTCTCTTTCCGAGGGTTGTAATGGATTGACCAGTCATAACCTTTGATCAGCTCTAACCATCTTCATTGGTGCATGTTCAACTCTTTTTTTGTGAATTTATACTTAAGGCTTTTATGGTCCGTATATATTTCACACTTTTCCCCAAAGAGATAATGTTAAATTATTTTTAAATTAAATATCACTGCATCCACCTCCAGGTCATGTGTTGGATAGTTTTTCTCATGAACATTCAATTACTTTGATTCATAGGCAATGAATTTTTCATACTTAATCAACACACAGCCCAAAACCTTCTTCAACACATCACTAAATACCACATAATGTTCTCCACATGTTGGTAAAGTGAAAACTGGCATATTTATAAGCCTCCTTTTCAAATCCTTGATGCTCTCTTCACATTTATCACTCCAATAAAACTTGACTCCCTTCCATGTTAACTTGGTATGTGGGTTTGACAATCATGGGAAATTTCTCTCAAATAGGAGATAATATGCTACTATACGAAGGAAGATACAAATATCCATTACCGATGTTATCCTCAGACATCCTTCAATGATGTTGTCATGAAGGGATCCATAGATATCCCACATATTGTGATGATATGGCTAAATAATGTGACCACTTTCAACCAGAACTCACACTTCCTATACTTTGCATAGAGCTTCTCCTTTTGCAAGGTCTCTAGTATAGTTCTTATATTCTCTTCAGGATACTCCATGTTTTTGGAATAAATTATAACAAAATCTATAAACACTTCCAAAAAATTTTCTAGGTAATCTCTAAAGACTCTATTCATAAAGTCCACGATGATTTTTGAACCATTAGTGAGTCCCAGAGGCATTACTATGAATGCCTAGTGCTCGTACCTTGTACGAAAAGTAGTCTTGGAGATATAATCCTTTTTCATCATTACTTGGTGATATCCTGAATGCAAATCAACATTGGAGAAATATTGTGATCCACGTAGCTGATTGAACAAGTCGTCAATTCAGGGAAGAGGATACTTGTTCTTTATTGTGATTTTGTTGACCTCAACATAATCAATGAAAACCTTCCATGACCCATCCTACCTCTAGATGATGAGGATCGGTGCACCCCATGGTGAAGCAATTGGGAATATAATCCATTTTTCAAGATTCTCATATAGTTGTTTCTTCATCTCCTCAAGCTCTACAAAAACCATTATATATGGAGTCTTGGATATTAGCAATGATCCTAGAATAAGGTCAATTGAAAATTCAACATCTCATCTTGGAGAAAGCCCAGAAAATTCCTCGGGAAACATTTCAGTGAATTCCCTCACAATAGGCATGCCTTTAAGGATGGTTTCTTCCTTGGAATCATTCATCTAATCCAGATCTGTGTGCTAATAGAGAAAAAATATCCATGCTTGAGATGATGACAATACATGATGAGAATTGCATAAAATTACACTAGATAAGGAATGAAATTTATGTTTGATCTATATAAGGAAGAAAAATAAATGATGAGAATTGCATCAAATTACACTATATGGAATATGGTGAGGTTCACTGGAATGTTGATTCCACTGAATTTGACCGTGGAGGAGTTATATTCTTGGGATGAAATGATTTAACCCTTTTTTGTAATCACCATCATCTTTACTTAAATGTTTTGTGGTGTTTTTGGGATTGTTCTAATAAACATTCAGGATGTAAACGAATGTGTATAACTAGAATAAAAAAGTATGTTCACAATTCTTGAATGAATAACTAGTGTACGTATCACCACTTCATTTTTGGGGCTCACTTCTGTGGTAGTGATGGAAAAATCTCACCCTATCTTCCTTGGAGGTTGTTGGTTTCCTCTGAAACCCCTAGGCATAGGGAATTTTTTTTAAGGTTACCTGGTTCATTGTAGTTGAAGTAATGAACAATGCGTTGAGGGTAAAAAGGAGTGCTTCTCTCCTCTATTGTAGACGAGGGTTTTTCTTGTTTGCAGTTAACTGCTATTTGGCCTTATCTTCCACAACTAATGAATTTCCTTGTCCCCCTCATGAAATTTATGGGGTTCTTCTTTCCTTACCATTGGAAAGTGGGGTGATGGATTTTATTAGCACCATTGGAATTATCCATCAGACTGCCAAATTTGAAGTAGACCATACACTTATTATTAACATGATACCCTAGTGATTCACTGATCTCTATTTCGACATGGAGGGAACATCAGACAATTTCCTCATATCTCTTGAAGTCACGGATCGCTAGAGCTTTTCATAGGATAGGTTTCATCCCCCCAAATAAGCGGTAAACCTTTCATTTGGGGGTAAAGACAAATCCAGAGGTGTATCACACAAACCATATGATGGTTTACAACTATTCTCTGATGTATTCGTCATATTTGTTCTTGAGGAAGGTATGTCCCTTTTTATCTTTTTTCGGTGGGTGCAAGGAAAATATTTGTCCAAAAACATTTTATAGAAATACTTTCATTCCAACATCTCAAGCCCGTCCATAGGATTCATATTTTTTTATTAATTTCCACCATTGTTTGACTTCAAACTCCACACATTAAGAATATAGAAGTGACTTCTCTTGTTCATAACATTGAAGAATGGATAAGATATTTTCAATGGAGTTGATCCATTCTATGGAGATTTTGGGATCATATGATCCATTAAATGTAGGAGGCCTTTGTCTCATGAATATTTCTAATGTGACTTGTTCTTTCTTAGGGGGGTTAAACCTTTCACTTAAACCATGTTTCTATTCAATTCTTCGGTTAACTGAGAGTGTATCATGACAAAGTTTGTGATTCTCGCACCCATTGGATTGGGAATCTTAATAGAATAGTCATCACATTGTTCGTAGCATCATTTTTTAGCCTTAGTCCTCTTATTACCAACCATTCTATAGAATAAAAGTAAATTAAATGGTAACACAAAAAGGGTAATCCAAAGGAAAAAATAGATGTATTATAAATTACCTTCCTTTCCGTAACATAGGGATCTATAGGATTCAATCTATGTTATCCATGATCTACTTCCCAATATATATTTTTGGGGAAATTTTTTATTCCATTAATAATTTTTCATACTATGCTTATGAATTTACCAAATCATATCCCCCTGGATTGTCATAACCAATATATCATCAATGACCATTGTTGTGTACCAAGATACCACGGGTCAAGCCCAAAACATCTTATCGTAGTTTTCACTCTGAGTTACATTTGTGCGAGAGCCACCTCTACCTTCTCGTATCCATACAGTGATATATTTTCAGGATAAACCACTTACTCATTACTCAAAAAAAAACATAAGTATGTTTTATTATACTTATTATTATTCATAAGGCTTTCTCTAGAATTTTTTAATCCCAGTCCCATAAATAACTAAACCTGTCATGTGATACCAACTATATCAACTCTACTTTTTCTTACACACTTAATAATGTTTTAATACATAAAACCTTCACTTGATAAAACATTAAAGATCGAGAGGTATAGTGTATTTGGGGATTAGGAACATTACATAAAAACGTAAAACTTGAAAGACAACATCTTTATTGAAAACATCCTTTACATGACCGCTACATTCTTTCGTACATAGCATTCCATGGATAACCTGAGGACATGCATAAGAAAAGGGTGAGTTATAAAGCTTGATAAAGGAGTAAACAAGGAATAACATGAAATATACAATACATGTTAGGAAGTAGGCATAGAAATGGATAAAAATAGATACATGAACATAAACACAATATATATCATGATTATCATAACATGGAAATGTGGAAACAACACTTAACATGGTATTAACATGAAGAAAGGCTCATTGCACATGGAGAATGAGTGAACCCACATTGGACTTGAATTATCATTAGTAAAATCTCATTACAATTGAATTATCATGACACTAATCTTTAACCATAGCATGTGAGAGATATCAGGGCACACCCTTCTTAAACATTTCATTTCATGAATAAGTGTGCCACATGGATCATACATCAAGGAATCATTAAAGATCATAATTTACTCAATGATAAAGGAATGAAGAATTTATATATGAGACTCTATAATCATTAAGTAAATGTGCATAAAGGTGAATACCCTAGATAAAGAAATGAGTATGGTATTCATGACATAATGACTTTGGATTTGGAAATCGATGTGCAATTTCAACAATATAACGACATAACATAAGATGTCATAAAAATGATCGATGAGAGAAAAAGGGTGTATCATCATATTTACTTGAAATGGGTAGTAAGGGGGTAATATATATACATGTACCAACATAATTAATGCAATTTTAGATTCATAATACAAAAGAATTTCATGAATGAAAACGTGGAGAGAGAAATTCCTTACGAAATTTCAATATGGTAACAAGTGTACATTGTGAGGCATTAATGAGAGATAAATCGGTCTGTCAACATTCAAACATAAATATGGAAGTATGGGGGAGGCAAAAAATTATGCATTAAAATTTTTAATTGAAAATTAAAGGGCGTTAAAACAAAATGAAATTTGATAAAAAATGGTAAAGAAAGAAATAAAATACATGGAAGTGTAATCCAAAGTCTTGGGAGGGGTTTCAGAGAGGATTATTGGGAGCATATGGTGCCTCGGGAGGATTTTAAAGAGATGATTTCATATGTTGGTAGGTCTATAAGGGATTTTAGTGAAGAGGATGTGGGAGGCGGGGTTGGTTTATATAAGAAAAGAGAGAGAATTAATTATTATTTAATTTTTAGACCTTATACATTGAACTAATCAAAACCACAAACAATCCAATGGTCTTCCCAATGTTTTATCCAAAGGGGAGTGGAAAAAATATTTTATATGTCCTATTTCCAAATTTTTTAAAATATTAGGCTTGCTTATGTGGAGGTGACTCACACTCTCAAGGAAAGCATTTTAAAAAGATAAAATTATTTATAAGTCTTGGAGGGTCTACTATGGATTTGTAAAATGAATCAAATAAACCTAAAATAACATTATTTTGTTGATAAAATATACATTGGAAGAAAATCCCCCTTATAGTTTCTATAAAATCACTATTGGGTCATTATGATATCATTAAACACGTTATATAATTAAATGGTATTTAAATTTTTACCCAAAAAATCAATTGTCTCAAGAAATTATGAAAAAATCACCATTGAATAATTTTGACATCCTGATTCAAAAAATAATATTCATTTTATATAAATAATTTTCTAAATATTTGGATTTTTAATTATAAATTAAAAAATAATATTAATCAAATATTTATGGGTTTTGACAAAAAATGACATTCCATCATTTATAAAAATTATAATTTTATTCTTATAATTTATTTTTAATAAAAGTAATTTAGTAATAATAATTTATTAAAATATTATTTTATTAAAAAATCGATTAATTAATCCAAATATATTTCATAATTGAATATAAACTAAAAATACTATTTGTGCTTTAATGACAATTTACAATATAACAATAAGAAAATAAATGTATATTCATTATTATATACAACAAATAATGAACATAATCCTAGTGTTATGGTCTTGTTACAAAACCCCATATAATGCCTGTAGAGGACTGAAGTGTAAGGTGTGCGATGGTGATAGACACTTGGGGTGGCTCAGATAACAACACTCAGGTGGTAATCTCTATCATCTTCCACTTCTCTCATGGGCAGTTCCATTTGAGTTTAATGTATTGAAACTCATCTTGGGTTTAGTCATTATTAAATCCTAATGATTCAACCTCCTTTCCATGCTCGGAATAAATGGGCTTTATACGGGGAACGTCTACTTGAGGAGGTCATCGATACCTTTGTTTGTGTAAATTGGTTTTGTTAAAGCCCTATATTTATACTAATCAGGTTATCACTATTCAAAGACTATATTAGAAATAGTAACAATTCATAATAGTATTTTTATATCAAAAAACATAAAAACAATAAAGTTAATATTTTAAATAACCATTTTACATAATGTGACATTTAAATAGATCAAGAGAAACATTCATTAACATATGTTTGGGTCATTACGGTATGTAGTCTGGATTAGTGTTTATGGTAGAATACTATACTTTTATATAAGTTTATTTGTCCTTATATATCATTATAGTACGCCTAGTTGGTGACAAGAGTTTTAAGTATTTCATTGATGTTCAATATTTTATAGTATTTCATTTATTATTAAAGCATGTTCTATTGCAGTTTATTTACTAATTATAGTTGTGATTGTTTACTTATGTGTATGAGCCATATCTATTTCTACTATTCTCATAATATGTTATAATGGACTAATATCTCCACTATCACACCATAAGACCTCACTACTAGTCACCATCCTCTAACATACAAGGATGTTCTCTCGAGGCCTTGTCACCAACTAGATATGAAAAGATTTTTAGTGGCATCTGGGTCGAGGTATTACAAAAATAAAATTCCCCAAATGCAATAACTATTAATTAACTCAACATTAAAGATAATACAATCCATTCAACCCAATAGTACCATTAATATTATAACCATGAAAAGTATGTGCATTCTCCCTTAGATAACAAATTCACTAAACCATATACTAAACCATTGGGTTATATTTCCAAAAATTGATCACAAAATATTCTTAATCTTTGTAGAACCCAATCACATTACACCTAAAAAGTGGCGTTAAAGAATTTGAACATATGATAAATATTATACACATAAACCCATGATTATTCCCATTACTTTTAAGTAAATGAAGATTTATATCCTTCTAAAAATAAACCCAATTCTCAGATGTTTCATGATTCTTACAACAAAAATTTTATTGGTATAAAGAATCTGCAATATAATTCTACAATTACAAAAACTAAATACTTCAAATATTTTATTTCAATATTGTTGATTCCATGATCAATGCTTTAACCTTTATAAGAGGTAATTGTTTTGGAAGGTTCCTAGGTTCACCACATTTATGAAAACAACATATAAATGGATCCCTATGATGAAATTTATTTCTTTACATTGTACTATTAATTTTTACACAATAATTAATTTATTTATGCCCATTTTTTCTAAACATATAAAATTTTACAATAGATTTCAGATGCATTCTTGAGATTATACTTCCACATTTCAAAAATTAATGAAATCAATCATTTTTCCTCTATAGTCTCGACCACTCAAGCACTTAACAAACCACATCTTTAACTTATTTTGTGTATTAGATAGTTGGATAATATATTGTATTTAATCACATTTTGGGATAACTAATTCAGAATAATCAGGATTTATTTCACTCTAGTGATAATACCGTTATGTTTCTCATAGTTGGCACATTTTCCATCGTATTCAGTGTTAACATTATTCCTCCAGGTTTCAGTCATTGACTCAAAAAAATCATAGTGTGAGAAACAGTAATGAATGTGGGAAACCACATAATCATTAATAATCACTTATTTAATTTTAAAATAACAACACATACATTTAAATATAAGAAAAATTACATTTATACTAGTTAATTATTTTTCACAATATATACAAATCATTCATAATCATTTGTATGAAAAATCATAATTATCCATATAATATCCCCGAAGAGTGTCAAACCAGATGCATATTAAGGGTCATTTTCATGTACCCGGTAATTCTCTAGTTATACATATTGTTCATTTTTAAATTTATTTTAACAGGTACATCTGTACCAAATCCATGTTAAATTTTATTTTCCATACATATATGTTTTTCTTGGAAAACTAGATAATAACTTCATTAACAAAAACATTTGGACATTAATTTATACATACCATTATATTATATCATAGAATTATGTTACTTGATGTATGTTTTAATTAATCCATCTCCCAATGTTTGTTCTAAACATAATCTTATACCAATAGTAAAGAACTATACCCAAATACCATGGAGTCAATTATTACATTATTACATTGGAATAAGATAAAGTGAATCACATCTTGAAGGGCCTAATAGTTTAATAGTCATTGTAAACAAGATACATAAATGATCCTAATATAAAACATAAAAAATTCTATATTTTTTTAGAATATATTTATTCTCACTATAATATCCTTTCATATAATTATTAGTTGACTTCTAGGATTCATTGGAAATGAAATATAAAAATTTTGATCTAAAATTATCAAAAAGGGTTTTGTATAGTGGAATCTATATTGAATCAATAAGGATAATAAGTATTTTAAGTTAAATAGATAAACACACATTTAATTTAAATTACTTAAAAATCATGAATATATATTGGTTGATGAATATTGAAATGTAAATAGCTATATTAACATTGTATTTAATGAATAAAATGAGAATGAAATGCATCTAGAGATTATATCAATGTTATAATCTCATAGATAATAATAATAACTGAATTCTCGGTAAAGGAAATTCATAACTAATGGAAATGATGATCTATGGAATCATGATACCAATACTATTAGGAATGTTCACAAGAAACCTTAATTCTATGGGTAAGGTATTCCTAAAAAATCCCATTTATATAAGGCTTCACAACATATTTGTTCTATTAGACTACTTATACATCGAGGCGTTGTATATAACTAGGCCCCATCTATATTTTTATTTACCAATCATTCCTCATATATCAAATGATCAATATAATTCTTGAATAATGTTCCTTATCTTAAAATAAATATATTTTTTTAAAGAATATATATTTATCAATATATTATAGTTAATATAAAAACATTAAAACTTAAAACCATATACAAAAATGGAATAATATTTCTGAAATAATCATATCCTTGTAAAAATGAATATGGAAATTTTTGGGAATTTTTTTTCCAATCATCATAGGAAAGTAGATATTTCAAGGTAATGTTATTGACTTTAAATATGATTCAAAAAATGATATTAAATTATTTCATTGGTCAAAATGATCATACAATATCCAAAAAAAAATAATTATGGTATCTATAAAACATATTACTTGTTTATTATAAGTGAAATAATGTTTTTTAGACAATGAAGAATAGAAATAACATAAAAATAGAATTTAAAACATTCTTGAGAAAAAATTTATGAACTCTGGTTTTTTGGAACAGGTCAAAATCCCGACCCTATTTAAATTTTTGACTGGTTTTTGAGAAAATAGGAGAAAATGCAATGTTTTTGGAAATTTCCAGACTACACGTCATGTACTTTAAGTATACATCGTGTATGTGTAGGAGAGTGATCAGCTGTGTGCTCTCTTAGTACATATCGTGTGGTGACCGTGTAGTAGTTTCTTACTACACGGCTTTTAGTTTTGAACATGTCATGTATACCCCCGACCGTGTGAGGCCATTCATGGCGTGTAGGCCTATCGGCCGGCTAGAACCAGGGACACGCCGTGTTCCCTTTGGACACGCCGTGTAGTCTAGCCGTGTATAAGGGAAACACATGGCGTGCGGGTTTGTCGGTGAGGAAGAGTAGAGGAACCCGGTACACGCTGTGTACCTAGTGGTACACGCCCTGTACTTTTTTTTCCGCTTAAAATAGGCAGTAGCCTCATTTTGAGGTTCTGGACAGAACCTCCTCCCTCAAATCGGCCAAACTTTCAATTTCTTACTGGTTCTTCATCCGAAGTTAGAACCGATATCGGTTGGATGCATTGTAACCCTCTCTGTAAGGCATTGATTCCTCTTTGTCTGTTTTGTCTGATTTTCGTTCTAGAAAGAGTTATAGGAATTTGAACGGTATTGAATCTTTTTTTGATTTACTATGTTTTAGACCGAATTGGCAGGTGTTACCGGAGGAGTAGCATCATGCGAGTCTCAAGTAGGTGGTGCATACCTCATTTTGTGTTTTCGTGGTTGTTTTGGGGTTGCGGCCTTCGGGCGTGATGTTGGGTATTGAGAGAAACCCTGTTTAATTGTTTTATTTGTTTTTCTGGAATGTGGGATGCCTCTAGGCATTCCATGACCAAGTTATGATCGAGAGAGGGTGGGATAGAGGTCATTTCTCATTTGGGGACTTTCGGTCAGGGTTTTGAAATGGGTATAAATTGAACAGCTTAGTTTAAACTATTGTGTTTAATTTGTTAAACCATGATTGAATTTTTAAAGGCATTCAAGACCTGAGGTGTTGGTATGGGACAACACCTGGTAGAGTTCCATTCAACTGTTTTGTTTGTTTTGTAGGTTTATGTTATCTATTTTAATATGTTATATATGAAATTTCTGAATTGCATTTGCTGGACCATTTTTTAGGTTGTGTTGGACTTGGTCTGGTTACGCTTGAGTGATGCTGATCACAGGCTGGGGCTTTTCCAGGGTAACATTGGGTGGTTTGACCATAGGATTGGGCATCATGGATGTCGGCTTGAGGCAGTACGACTGTCAGGTTGGGCATAGCCCCGGATACTAGGATGGCGATGCCATCAGACTTGAGCGACATGGCCGCAGGGACATGAGGTGTCAGACGTGTTGGTGGATTAGTACTATTTTGGTGATTATCGCTCACCCGGGAGTTGATTAGTGTGCACTACAAGATACTCCATGATGAGGTGGTTTTGACCACTCGTGTGGGTTAAGGCCCCCGTAGTAGTGTTTAGGTATTTTGGTTGGGGGGGTTCTTGCCGTAGAAAGCCACATGAGAGGTGAGAGCCTTCAGGGGATTGGCGGGCCTTCGGGACGTTAGTACTTAAGACATGAGTTGTCAGGAGGCACATGGTGCCGGGTTACTATTTTTGGGCATGCCTTCATGACATTGGTACTTGAGGAAAAAGGCTTCAGGAGGCACATGGTGCCAGGTTACTATCCTTGGGAGTGCCTTCAGGACGTTGGTACTTGAGACCAGAGTTTCTAGGTGGCACGTGGTGCCGGGTTACACGAAAGAGATTCTGGCGTTGGCTGAAGCAGGTGACACTCCACGGTGGCTGTTGAGCACCAGTTGAGTTTGTGTTTATTTGTTAATTGTACTGGTTACATCATTCCTTGTAAATTCATGACTTATTAAACACATATATGGGGTATGCACCGCTGGGTGGTATCCTACTGAGATTTTTCTCACACCCTGCAAGGTCCCTTCGGGATGCGTGCAGACTTTATGGATTTACGTACAGGAAGGAGTCCAGCTTCAGGATCTGGGCTACGTTAGTTGTTGCATGGAGATGGTATGGACCTTGAGGTCATACCTAACTAGGGTTTACTTTGTTCTGTTTTCTTTTCTCTATCGGCATGCTTACTTGCTGTAGCCACTGTTGGTTAGCCATTTGTTCCATTTTTATTTTTCAGTCGTGTTTGACTTGTTTTGGATGCATGTTTTACTATTCAGTAGTAGTAACATGTTATCATCATGCTGTTGTGTTTATTTCTACTACTATAGTTATATTCACTTCTTCCACTATTTATCTATTTTGACTATGCTTCCACTCTGCAGGTCTGGTTTGAGTCTACTGAGTCTTTTAAATACGCTACATCTTAAATGTTATACGTGGACCAGTACCATTACTGTGATCCTACGAGAGGGTATAGCCTCTCCACTATAGCAATTAGACCCTCGCTGTTAGTCAGCAGCCTTGGGCTTACAGGGTAGGTGCCCCTAAGGTAGTGACACCCAACCCGTTCGGCACTGTTCGGGTGGTTGGCCGGGTCCGGGTCATTACAAAGTGGTATCAGAGGAGTTCTTGACAGGGATTTAGTAGTAGTGTTTTTCTGGCTACTAAAGAGATTGAGACTTCTATTTTTATTTCTTCTGGTTTTACTATTTGGGATATGGTAGACTGGAGATAATTTTTGTTACTAGAACTGGGTTCCCAGCTTGTGCTTGTGTGCCTACAGCCCCAGTTATGAGGGATGGACCCAGTTTCCATGGATGGGAATTGCTGTTGTTTTTACTCATTTTACAGTTTATATGATTTCCACCTCAGTGGCTCACTTGATGTGTGATGTTATTGATTGTGATATGTCACCCTTGACCCGGTGTGGTAAGGGAGAGTTTGACCTTGGATGATATGGCAAGGCTTGTTGTTTGGCTTTTAATACGCACTTTTTAGGGTATTTCAATTTCATAATTTCATGTATGCTTTGTGAAGTGATAATTCCATGTGAATAAAAAACATTTCCATGCTTTATATGCTTTGAAATGTGAATTGGTTAAATTCTTGATAGAATTGTTAGTTGTGAAAACGTGTATGCCATGGTTTATATCTTCGTAGAATTGCATGTTGCATGATTTTTGGGTCTGACTCTTATGAGAGTAGGGAGGTACTATGGTTGAAGTTGTGTAACTGTCAGGATTTTGTGACCTGGTCATCAGTTTGAGGCAACGTGAGTTGTCAGGATGGGCATGACCCGAGGTACTTTTTATACTTGGCTCTGTTGAGGGCGGGTAAGGAGGCCATGAGGTCAGGATGCCGTGGGGCGTGGTTTACTGTGAGGGGGAGTAAGGGTAGTTGATATGCATTTCCTTTTTGTAATTTTCTTATCTGTGTAGAATATATTGTTTTATATATATATATAGGTTGTCTGATAATTTATGGTATTTAGCGGGTTACTCCTTCACGACTTGATGGGGCGTCAGACAGGAGGTGATGCAGTGCCGCAGGATCAGGTTCAGGATTCGGTACAGGCAGAGCACGAGCCTCAGGTATAGGCCCAGTGATAGGATCAGGTTCAGGATCCAGTGCAGGAATGAAAGCAGTCGGGTTTGGCATCATTCAGGCCATTACTTGACGAGCAGCTCCGAAGCGAGCCTGGTACGCATCTTGCAGGGGATTGACAGAGGCGCGCAGGGTACATAGCCTTCTATGGTGTATCTGGCATGGGAGTTCCAGTCGCAGCACCCGCCACTTTTTCAGGGTGAGGGTGATCAACAGGCAACAGAGAACTAGATAAATAGTATGCAGATGATCTTCGAGCATCTCGAGACACCTCCAGGGAAGAGGTTCAAGCTTGCAACGTACCTACTAAGAGGACCGGCGAAGCATTGGTGGGACGTACAGGTTCACGCTCATAGGCACGAGGTACTGGCATGGAAGGACTTCGAGGATAGGTTAATTGAGAACTTCTACCCAAAGACACTGAAGGAAGAGAGGGCTCAGGAGTTCTGGAGTCTTCCGCAAGGAGATATGTCCTTCATGGACTACGTGGTTACCTTCACAGAGTTGTGTTGTTTTGCACATGGTATGGTGAGCGATGACGCAGCTAGGGTGAGGTGCTTTGAGAATGGCTTACGACACGCCATTCGAGACCAGGAGAACATCTTCAAGCTGGGTTCCTTCTCTAAGGAATTGAATCAGGAGCTTATAGATGAGGGAAACGAGAGAGAGAAATCTCATTTGGTCAGGTCGACAATTGCATGTGATGGTTCAGACAACAGGAAAAGAGGACGAGACAGGTTCCAGTAGGGCAGTCAGGCCATGGATTCAGTTAGACCACCTCGTGGGAGTTATTCGGTGATTTATTCCAGTTCGGACAGCTGAGACATGTTCGGGCACAATGCGATAGTCCTTTGAAGGAGTGCCAGGCATGTGGACAGAACATGCATCTGGAGAGGTTTTGCAGGCCGCCTTCTCAGATAACCGGCAAGTAGAGGCCATGACAGACTGTAGTGTCTGGAGTTGGTTCAGGTTCGGTACTCGGGGAGGGTAGTCGAGGTTCATCTGTGCGCGGAGGTCGTGACAGTGATGATGGGACCCACCTGAGGGGTCAGTGGCTAATGACTGGAGCAGCATCGCAGGGAGGTCAGTCGTCCGGCAGCCGTGCTTCAAACCAGGTGCACGATGTGGAGCTACCAGAGGCTGAGAAGGTCGGTGAACCGATGATAGTTAGAGGTACAGTGCGGTGTGTTCGTGATCTCCATGTTTCATTTTTTCCATGACCTATAGAGGAATGTCTGTTTTGAGTGGATGTGGTGCACAAGATCTTTGTGAACTAACAAGATTCTAGTCAGTGGGATTGGCACCATATTGGGTGCGTGATATATATATATATATATATATATATATATCTGTGTGTGTATATATGAGATGTGTAGAATCAGGGCATCGATGATGCAGGTTACTTGAGGTTTTTTGGGCATCGGGGCATCTTGGATGCAGGTTACTTGAGGTGCTAGGCATTAGGACCTTGTGGAGGTGTACAATGATGTGGTGTGGGATACATTGGGTGTCGGGAGTGATGTAGGAGCGCCAATGATGTGCAGGGGTGAAGATGCGTCATGGGAGGACAATGTGTCTGGAAAACAGGTTAGTAAACCCTGTTTTTCTTACATTTTGTTTGGTTGAGACTGGGTAGGGTGATTCCTAACGTGGGGATCCCCCTTAGGGAACATAGTTGGGACCAATGCGATTAGGGAAGTCCGGGTTATTTTTATCAGGGTGGTATGTTCGGTGCCATCTCCAGGTTACGTTCGGTAGCTCGGGGATGACCAACGTTAAGGTGGGGAGTTTGTACGAACTCGGGTTTTTTGGAATGGGTTAAAATCTCGAACCTGTTTAAATTTTTTACTAGTTTCTTTGGAAACTGGAGAAAATGCAAAGTTTCTGGAAATATCTAGACTACTCGCCATGTACTTTAAGTACATGTCGTGTATGTGTAGGTGAGTGACCGGCCGTGAGCTCACCAAGTACATGACGTGTGATGACCGTGTAGTACTTTCTTACTACATGGCATGTATTTTTGAACAGGCCGTGTATACCCCCGACCGTGTGAGGCTATACGTGGCATGTAGGCCTATTGGCCGGGTAGAACCAGGGAAACACCGTGTTCCCTTTGGTCACGCCGTGTAGTATAGCCATGTAAAAGGGAAACACATGGCATGTGGGTTTGTCAGCGATGAAGAGAAGAGGAACCTGTTACACGTTGTGTACCCAGTGGTACACACCGTATACTCATGTCAGTAGGTTCGGAAAGTAAGTCGGCGTAATCCTGCCATCTTATTAACAGTTAAATGAACTATCCACGACATGCAGTCCTAAAGTACACATTGTGTACTTTCTTTTTTTCGCATAAAATGGGTAGTAGCCTCGTTTTGAGGATCTGGGTAGAACCTCCTCCCTCAAATCGACCAAGCATTGAATTGATTCTCGTTTCTTCGTCCGAAGTCAGATCCGATCTCGGTTGGATGCGTTGGAACCCCCTTGGTAAGGGCTCGATTCATCTTTGCCCGTTTTGTCTGATTTTAGTTCTAAAAAGAGTTATAGGTGTTTGAACGGTATTGAATCCTTTGTAGATTTACTGCGTTTTAGACCGAATTGGCAGGTGTTATCGGAGGAGTATCATCGTACGAGTGTCTGGTTGGAGGTCCATACCTCATTTTGTGTTTTCTTGATTGTTTTGGGGTTGCAGCCTCTATGGGTGACGTCGGGTATTAAGCGAAACCTTGTTTAATTGATTTATTTTTTTATCTGGAATGTGGGATGCCTCTAAGCATTCCCTGACCAAGTTATGATCAAACTAGGCTGGGTTAGAGGTCGTTTCTTGTTTGGGGCATTTCGGTCTGGGTGCCGAAATGGGTATAAATTGAACTGCTTAGTTTAAACTATCGAGTTTAATTTGTTAAAGCATAATTGAATTTGTAAAGGCATTCAAGACCTGAGGTGTTGGTATGGGACAACACCTGGTAGAGTGCAATTCAACTGTTTAGCTTGTTTTCCAGTTTATGATTTCTATTTGAATATTTTATATATGCAATTACTGAATTGCTTCTAATGGACCCTTTTTTGGGTTGTACTGGCCTTGGCCCAGTTACGCTTGAGTGATGTTGATCATAGGTTGGGGATTTACCCGGGTTACTTTGGGTGGTTTTGACCACGAGATTGAGCGTCATGCACGTTGGCTTGAGGCAGAATGACTATCAGGTTGGGCATGGCCCAGGATAATAAGACGGAGATGCCATCGGACTTGAGCGACATGGTCATAGGGACACGAGGTGTCAGACGAGTTAGTGTCTTAGGACTATTTTGGTGATTACCGCTCACCCGGGACTTGAGTAGTGTGCACACAGAGATACTCTGTGATGAGGTGGTTTTGACCACTCGTGTGGTTAGTGGTCCCCGTAGTTGCGGTTAGGTATTTTGGTTGGGGATGCTTTCCATAGAAAGCCATGTGGGAGGTGTGGAGCCTTCAGGGGATAGGCGTGCCTTCAGGACATCAGTACTTGATCCACGAGGTGTTAGGAGACACATGGGGCCAGGTTACTATTTTTGGGTGTTCCTTCCGAACATTGGTACTTGAGGCACGAGGTGTTAGGAGGCACATGGTGCCGGGTTACTATCCTTGGGAATGACTTCAGGATGTCGGTACTTGAGACACGAGTTGTCAGGTGGCACGTGGGGTTGGGTTACATGATAGAGATTCCGGCGTTTGCCGAAGCAGGTGACACTCCACGGTGGTTGTTGATCACCAGTGGAGTTTTTGTTTATTTGTGCATTGTACTGGTTACTTCTTTCCTTGTGAATGCATGACTTCTTAAACACATATATGTGGTACGCACTGCTGGGTGGTATCCTACTAAGATTTGTCTCACACCCTGCATGGGCGCTTCGGGATGCGTGCAGACTTTATGTATTTACGTGTAGGAAAGAGGCCAGTTTCAGGATCTGGGCTGTGTTAGTTGTTTCATGGAGATGGTGTGGACCATGAGGTCATGCCTAGATGGGGTTTACTTTTTTCTATTTTCTATTTTCTATCGGCATGTTTACTTGTTGTAGCCACTATTGGTTAGCCATTGGCTCCCTTTTTGTTTTTCAATTGTGTATAACCTATTTTGGATCCATGTTTTATTGTTCAATAGTATTTAGATGTTATCAGCATGCTCTTCTATTTATTTCCGTTGTTGTAGTTATATTCACTACTTCCGCTATTTATCTATTTTGACTATGCTTCCGCTCTGCGGGTCTGGTTCGAGTCTGGTGATTCTTTTAATTCTGCTATATCTTTACTATTATACTTGGACTAGTACCCTTATTATGATCCTCCAAGAGGGTATAGCCTCCCCACTATACCTATTAGACCCTCGCTGCTAGTCAGAAGCCTTTAGCATCCAGGGAAGGTGCACCTATGGTAGTGACACCCGACCCGTTTGACACTATTCGGGTGGCTGGCTGGGTTCGGGTCGTTACAAAGTGGTATCAGAGGAGTTCTTGACAATGATTTAGTAGCAGTGTTTTTCTAGCTATTAATGATATTGAGAATTCTCTTTTTATTTCTGCTGGTTTTACTATTTGGGATATGGTAGATTGGAGATATGTTTTGTTACTGGAACTGGGTTCCCAGCTTGTTCTTGGGTTCCTACAGCCCCAGGTACGAGGGATGGACCTAGTTTCCTTGGGTGGGAATTGCTGTTGTTTTTTCTCATATTACAGTTTATATGATTTCCTCCTCGGTGGATCACTTGATGTTGGATGTTATTGACTTGGATATGTGACCCTTGACCCGGTGTTGTAAGGGAGAGTTTGACCTTGGCCGATATGTCAAGGCTTGTTGTTTGGATTTTAATAGGAACTTTTTAGGGTATTTCAATTTGATAATTGCACGTATGCTTTGTGAAGTGATAATTCCATGTGAATAAAAATAAATTACCTTGATTTATATGCTCCGAAATGCGAATTGGAGAAATTCCTAATAGAATTTCTAGGTGTAAAAATGTGTATGTCATGCTTTATAGCATTGTAGAATTGCATGTTGTAGGATTTTTGGGTCTGACTCTTATGAGAGTAGGCAGGTACTATGGTTGAGGTAGTGTAACTGTCCGGATTGGGTGACTTGGTCATTGTTTTGAGGAAATGTGAGTTGTCTGTATGGGCATGGCCCAAGGTACTTTTGATACTTGGATATGTTGAGAGCGGGTAAGGAGGCCATGAGGCCGGGATGCCATGGGGCATGGGTTGCAGTGAGGGGGAGTAAGGGTAGTTGTTATGGACTTCCTTTTATTACTTTCCTTATCTTCAAAGAATATATTTTTATATATATAGGCTATCTGACAGTTTATGCTATTCAGCGGGTTAATCCTTCACGACTCGATGGAGAGTCAGACAGGAGGTGATGTAGTGCCGCAGGATCAGGTTCAAGATTTAGTACAGGCAGAGCACAAGCCGTAGGTACATGCCCATGGAAAAGATCAGGTTCAAGATCCAGTGTAGGCAGGACAACACCTAGGTTAGGCATTTTTCGGGCCGTGGCTCTATGAGAAGCTCCGAGCGAGCCTGATACATGTCTTGCAGGGGATTGATAGAGGCACGCAGGGTACATAGCCTTCTATGGAATATCTGACACGGGAGTTCCAGTCACATCACCCACCGCCTTTTCAGGATGAGAGTGGTCCACAGGCAGTAGAGAACTTGATAGAGAGTATGCATATGATCTTCGAGCAGCTCGAGACTCCTCCAGGGAGGAGGGTCAAGCTGGCAACGTACATACTGAGATGACAGGCGAAGCATTGGTGGGTTGTATAGGTTCAAACTCGTTGGAACGAGGTACTGGAATGGAAGGACTTCGAGGACTGGTTCTTCATGCACTTCTACCTAGATACGCTGAGGGTAGAGAAGGCTCGGGAGTTCTTGAGTCTTCTGTAGGGAGATATGCCCGTCATGGAATATGTGGCTACCTTCAGAGAGTCGTGTCGTTTTTCACCTGGTATGGTGAGCGATGACGTAGCTAGGGTGAGGCGCTTCAAGGATGACTTAAGACATGCCATTCGGGTCCATGTGAACATCTTTAGGCTGGGTTCCTTCTCTGAGGTGGTGAATCAGGTTGTTATAGCTGAGGGCAATGAGAGAGAGAAATCTTCTTTGGTCAGGCCGACAACTGTAGGTGATGGTTCGGATGGCAGGAAAAGAGGACATGATGAGTTCCAGTAGGGCAGTCAGGCCAGGGATTCAGATAGACCACCTCATGGGAGTTCTTTGGTGATTGACTTATTGTGCGGATAGCCGAGACATGTTTGGGTGCAGTGCGATAGGCCTCTGAATGAGTGTCGGGCATGTGGACATGACATACATCTTGAAAGGTTTTGCAGGCAGCCTTCTCAGATAGCCGGCAGACCGGGGCCAGGATAGACTGTAGCATCTGGATTTGGTTCAGGTTCGGTACCAGGAGAGGGTAGTAGAGGTTCAGCTATGTGCGGAGGTCGTGCCAGTGACGGTGGGACCTAGCTGCGGGGTCAGTGGCCGATGGCTGGAGTAGCATCGTAGGGAGGTCAGGCATTAGGATGCCTTGTTTCAGGCTAGGTGCACACCGTGGAGCTGCCATAGGCTGAGCAGGCCAGTGAACTAATGACAGTTAGAGGTACACCACTAGTGGTCGTGATCTCCAGGTTTCCTTTTTGTCATGACTTGTAGAGGCATGTCTGTTTTGAGTGCACGTGGGGCATAATATCTTTGTGGACTGACTAGATGCTAGTTAGTGGTATTTTCACCATATCGGGTGTGTGATATAAATATGTATGTATGTATGAGATGCGTAGCAGCAGGGCATTGAGGATGCAGGTTAATTGAGGTGTCTTGGGAATCAGGGCATCTGGGATGCAAGTTACTTGAGGTGCTAGGCACCAGGACCTCATGGAGGTGGAAACTGATGCGGTGCGGGATACGTTGGGTGTTGGGAGCGATGTAGGAGCGCCAATGAGCTATAGGGGAGACGATGCGTCACGAGAGGAAAATGCATCTGGAAAATAGGTTAGTAAACCATGTTTGCTTTATGTTTTGTTTGGTTGAGACTGGGTAAGGAGATTTCTAATGTGGGGAGCCCCCTTGGAGAACTCAGTCAGGACCTTTGAGATCGGGGAAGTCCATGTTATTTTGATCGGGTGGTATGTTCGGTGCTATCTCCGGGTTTTGTTCAGTAGCTCGGGGACGATCTATGTTAAGGTGGGGAGTTTGTAAGAACCCGGGTTTTTGGAACGAGCCAAAATCGCAAACTTGATTAAATTTTTTACTGGTTTCTGAGGAAACCGGAGAAAATGAAAAATTTCTGGAAATTTCCAGACTAAACGCCGTGTATGTGTAGGCGACTGACCATCCATGTGCTCGCCGAGTACATGCCATGTGATGACCTTGTAGTAGTTTTTTTACTACACGGAGTGTAGTTTTGAACACGCCGTGTATACCCCCGACTGTGTGAGGCCATACATTGCGTGTAGGCCTATTGGCTGGGTAGAACCAGGGACATATCGTGTTCCCTTTGGACACGCCATGTAGTCTAGTCGTGTATAAGGGAAAAACATGGCATTTGGGTTTGTCGGTGAGGAAGATAAGAGGAACTCGGTACAAGTCGTGTACCTAGTGGTACACACCATGTACTCATGTCGGCAGGTTCGGAAAGTAAGTCGGTGCAATCCTTCTGTCTTATAAATAGTTAAATGAACTATACACGACGTGGAGTCCTAAATTACATGCCGTGTACTTTATTTTGTTTTCTTAAAATGGGCAGTAGCCTCGTTTTGAGGTTCTGGACAGAACCTCCTCCCTCAAATCGGTCGAACCTTCAATTTCTTCCTGGTTCTTCGTCCGAAGTCAGATATGATATCGGTTGGATGCATTGGAACCCCCTCGGTAAGGCCTCGATTACTCGTTGGTCGTTTTGTCTGATTTTTGTTCTAGAAAGAGTTATAGGCGTTTGAATGGTATTTAATCTTTTGATGATTTACTGCGTTTTAGACTGAAATGGAGGGTGTTATCGGAGGAGTAGCATCGTGCGAGTCTCAGGTAGGTGGTGCATACCTCGTTTTGTGTTTTTGTGGTTGTTTTGGGGTGGCAGCCTCCAGGCGCGACATCAGGAATTGAGAGAATCCCGGATTAATTGTTTTATTTGTTTATCTGGAATGTGGGATGCCTCTAGGCATTCCCTGACCAAGTTATGATCGAGCGAGGCTGGGTTATAGGCCGTTGCATGTTTGGGTAATTTCGGTCGGGGTGCCGAAATGCTTATAAATTTTACTTATTAGTTTAAACTATTGAGTTTAATTTGTTAAAGCATAATTGAATTTGTAAAGGCATTCAAGACATGAGGTGTTGGTATGGGACAACACCTGGTAGAGTGCAATTCAATTGTTTAGTTTGTTTTTCCGGTATATGTTTTCTGTTTGAATATGTTATATATGCAATTTCGGAATTGCATCTGGTGGACCCTTTTTTGGGTTGTGTGGTCTTTGGCCTGGTTACGCTTGAGTGATGCTGATCTCAGGTTGGGGCTTTGCCTGGGTTACTTTGGGTGGTTTTGACCACAGGATTGGGCATCATGGACGTCAGCTTGAGGCAGTACGACTGCACGGTTGGGCATGGCCCGAGATACTAGGATGGCGATGCCATAATACTTGAGCGACATGGTAGCAGGGACACGAGGTATCAGACGTGTTGGTGGCTTAGGACAATTTTTTTTATTACCGCTCATTCGAGACATGAGTAGTGTGAACACAGAGATACTCCGTGATGAGGTGGTTTTGACCACTTGTGTGGGTAGAGGCCCCCATAGTTGCGGTTAGGTATTTTGGTTGGGGGTGCTTGCCGTATAAATCAATGTGGGAGGTGAGGAGCCTTCAGGGGATGGGCTTGCCTTCGGGACGTCGGTACTTGAGACACGAGGTGTCAGGAGGCAGATGGTGTCGGGTTACTATTTTTCTGCGTGCCTTCGGGACGTCGGTACTTGAAGCACGAGGTGTCAGGAGGCACATGGTTCTCGGTTACTATCCTTGGGCATGCCTTCGGGACGTTGGTACATGAGACACGAGGTGTCAGGTGGCACATGGTGCAGGGTTACACGATAGAGATTCTAGTGTTGGTCGAAGCAGGTGACACTCCACAGTGGTTGTTGAGCACCAGTGGAGTTTGTGTTTATTTGTGCATTTTACTAGTTAATGCTTTCCTTTTAAATGCATGACTGCTTAAACACATATATGTGGTACCCACCTCTGGGTGGTATCCTACTGAGATTTGCCTCACACCCTACACAGGCCCTTCGGGACGCGTGAAAACGTTATAGATTTACGTGAAGTAAGGAGGGAAACTTTAGAAGGTGGGCTGTGTTAGTTGTTACATGGAGATGGTATGGACCTTGAGGTCATGCCTAGCTGGGGTTTACTTTGATCTGTTTTCTTTTTTGTATCGGCATGCTCACTTGTTGTAGCCACTGTTGGTTAGCCATTGGCGCCATTTTTATTTTTCAGTTGTGTATGACCTATTTTGGATGCATGTTTTACTGTTCAGTAGTATTTAAATGTTATCAGCATACTGTTGTGTTTATTTCCATTGTTGTAGTTATATTCACTGCTTCTTCTATTTATCTATTTGGACTATGCATCCGCTCTGTGGGTCTGGTTCAAGTCTGTTGAGTCTTTTAATTCCGATGCATCTTTACTGTTATACTTGGACCATTACCCTTACAATGATCCTTCGAGAGGGTATAGCATCCACACTATACCTATTAGACCGTCGCTGCTAGTCGGAAGCCTTTGGTGTCCAGGGGAGGTGCGACTAAGGAAGTAACACCTGACCCGTTCGACACTGTTTGGGTGGCTGGTCGGGTCCGGGTCGTTACAAAGATATCCATTCATCATTGAGAATATTTTTTTAATAAATCTCTAGAAAATATTTTCAAAATAATTAAATTTTAAAATAATCATTGATCATTATAATGTATGATTTAAAACATTTATTGTTCATGATGGAGGGAAATTTTGTACATGTTTTACACATTGAAATAATAATTCCTTTTCCATTTTTGGTAAAATACAAATGGGTCATGTTTGGAAGAGGAAATAAATAATATTTTTAATTAAAATTAAAATACAAATATTGGTAAAAAAATTTAATAAATCATTTTTAAAAAGATAAAAATATTTTTAAAACAATTATAAAAAACATGATTTTGCAAGAAAAAATATTTTTGACCAAAAATAAAAACGAAGTAGGATTTTATTAAAAACATATTCCCATTAAATTTAAAATCTAAAGAGTGAAAAAATGAAACTTTTATTTATAACCTTCATGAATAACTAGATGATAAATTTTTTTATTATTATCTATTGATTAAATAATTTATTTTCCAGTATATTCAAGAATAAAAAATCCCTATTAAAACATGGTTTTGAAATAAACCCTTACAATGATCATAATGTTGATGTGAAGGTCATGAAATTAATCAATTATGTGTATAAAAAATAATACCACATAAAATAATCATAAATAATACATAAAATAGTCAAAATCCTTCAAACAAAATACCTTATAATATCAAATAAAATGAATAATTAATATAACCCATCGAATAAAATGAGTTATGACATTATTTATAACTGTGTAACATTTAAATAAAATCCCTTAGGATGAAATAATTCAAATAGAAACATTAAAGGAAATTAATTATTATGTAATCATGATATTAATTGTAATAGGGGTATTATATATACTATATAAAATAAAATAGGTTTAAACATTAGTATATATCTAATGAAGGTAAATTAAGATGAAGTCCCTTACCCCATGCTTCCTTTTTGTTGAATGTTCTATAATACCCCGTATAATGCATTTAAAAATGTTATTAAATTATACTAGAATCATATAAGTATTTATAATGACATGTATGATCCTTTTATAACATCTTATATGTAATTCATTTAGAATCATTCATTATTACTATTCTTCTGATTGTTAATTTCCATGTCTTCTAATGTGATAACATTCTTAAAAGTTATAGTTCTTAGAAAGGATATAGAATTGTCATCTCTATAATGATATTAATGTTTTAGATATCATATTTACTAATTATTTAAAATTTTAAAATCATACTTTTAGGTTGTTCAAGCTAAATGAATCACATCACTTTTTAGAGAAAATACTACATACAAACACAAGAGCAATGTTATATTTTACTTAATGGGTTAGATGTTAATGAATTGAGGGATATATTTTTTTCATATAGTTCATATAAGGCCATATATATCATATATATTCAATTAATTTATCTTTATCTCTATTCATTTAATTTATATGTGAAAAATAAGCACGTCGCTTTGAGAGGCAATTTCCTGCTGTACCCACGAGTGAAATTATCATATTTTAGACGTCATGGAATGTAAGAATGTTTACGTAGAATTATATTTATAGAATAACAATAATATTATATATAATATATATATAAATATATAAATAATCCTTCACTATATACAATTTTGATATGTTTTAGTGGAAAATGAGTTATATCGGTTGGTGAGATGGTAGTTCGCAACACAGATGATCGATGATTTCCTATACCATTTGATGAAGGAGGATATGAAAAAATATTATTAAATGAATATAATAAAAGAATTTTATATTTGAAATAAATGGGGTTATAAATAATTTATGGTGGAAATATAAGACATAAAAGGAAAGATATCCATTAAAACAATTACCTTTTCTTTGAGAAACCTCAGTTGGTTCTCCACTTAAGGAATCTATGGATGGTCTATCTAAAAGGGACTAAGATATATGTTATGTATAATGATTTTGTGCATAGATTTTGGTTGGGTTTTTTTAGAAATGGGCTTTAAATGTGTGAATAATTGAATGGATGGAGTGGCCATTTATAAGTGGGGGAGAGGACACCCATGACATTTCTGAAATGTTTACAGTGTAACTAAGTTTATCACATGTCACAAGCCTAAAAAAAAGCCCTTATTTAACCTTAGAGCTTATATGGTCTAAATATAGCCATAAATTTTGTGTTAAACTGGTTTTATGTTCATTTTAACCATTATTGTTTTATTTTAAACCACAGTAAACCGGTTTTTACATTAAATACAGTAATTAATTTATATATCTTTAACTATTCATTATGGTACGAAAATTAATTTTACCTTATTTAATAATATAAATTATACTAATTTCAAATATGTAATCCATTTTGACAATTTCAATTCATTGAATTGGAATAATAGAATTTAAATTTAAAAAAGTAGGTGTGGTGAAAAAATTGATTCAAAAGTGAAAATTTCAAAAAGATTAAAATATTTTCATATATAATTTCAATATAAAATTTATTACAATGACCTAATTTATATTATTAAATAAATAATTGAAATAATTATAATTTTAAATCCATATTAAAATAAAATTGGGGTTATAAATTCTGTAAAAAAATAAATTTTAAATAAAACATTGTATTTTTACTCGTCATCAAAAAATAACTCTTTTTAGAAAAATTATAAGAGATTAACCGAAGAAAATATTGATATAATGATTTAAAAAATGCAGTTTTTTTTAAAGAATTTTTTTTTGTATGTTGTAAGAAAAATTTAATAAATCTTCTCAAAACATGAAGAAACCATTTTTATAAAAAATATTATTTTCTAGATAAAATTATATTTCATTCAACTAATTCATATTTTATTTCTAATCAATAAATATCAATATTTATAAACATTTATACCTAATAGTTTTCATAATTTATTTATTCCTATTCAAAATCTATAACTTAATGGCACTTTTATAATTGTAACGTTTAAATAATAATATTTTAATACATTATTTTGTTTTGTTTAAACCCGTTGTAGCATGTATCCTAAGAAATCAAAGAGAATAAATTTACTAAAAAAGATATATATCATATAATATTAGGGTGTTATATTCTATTCTAATCTTATTATCCTGTCTCATTTATTTTATTAAACCCAATATTCTACTTTTATAATATTGAGGTCTTATACGCTTAATATGTTCTTAACAATGATATAATGATGTTTAGATTATATAAAGATATGACTGATAATGATAATGTAATTTTATAGTGTTAAATATTATATAATTGATTAATAATTATATGAAAAAATTATATATGTTATCCTTGAGGGAGTTTAACATATTTTTGGACTTATTTCTTTTCAATCATATATTATTTTAATTAATGAACGTGGAAGCAAGAATTTTTTTCGTTGATATTTTATTATAATTATGTTTATCACCATGTTTTAGGATAATATATAAACTATGTATTAACATATTTAATATGTGATGATTAATAACTAATTTATGATATTTAGGGTGTTACTGTTAAGTTTATTTTTGAAAATATCAATAACTTATTTATAAATTTTTTATTTTTGAACGGTATTTAGGGTAATCATTTATGGAGTAGTTTAGGTTGAACTTTGGATTAGGTTTTAAAGATTAAGGTATTATTTGACCATATAAATATTTATCTGTATTGGATAACTATTGCTAAAAATATAGTTTTAGATGATAACTATATATATATGGTATGACTGATCATTATTTTATGGATTGTTTAATCCTCTAGTTCCTCTAACATTAATAATTCATCTTAATTTATTAGAGTAAGACATAAGTTATAAATTAATCAAATCATAACAAATGGAGGAGATTGTGCTTATAAAATTGAATGAAATCAAGTAACTATATCTTCTCATAATAATTACTCAAATTTTGGAAATATATCATGAAATAAAAATGTTATACATTTACCTTCATTTCTAATGAATGGATATACTTTTAACTACTTAAAAATATAATGGTTTTGGGGGTTAAATGTTTCCTAACCACATTCTCTATCACTCTCTATTAGTACCAGTGAAAGTATTTTTGTATTCATTATCAATATTTTCACTTCACAGAAATTTTATCTTATTTGGAAACTTTTTTACATGATATCATAAGTTACCTTCACAATTCACTTTCCCTTTTTTAAGAGTATGTTTTATTGAACCTTTTGGGAATTTGGGTTTTCAATGAAGATATGTTCTAATGTGAAACCATTGGTTTTTGAGATCAATGTAAAATTATGAGGATGAAATTTGTTTGTGGTGGTAGAATTTTACACGATGATATTTTATGAAATATTTTTACTCAAATAAATTTGATTTCATAAATAGCATGCATTACACACAAAATCATATTTCAATGAACCGTGATATAAAATAAAATATTTAAATTTAACTATTTAAATCTTTGACATTAAATTTTATGGTGTGAATAAGACTTAATTAATTATTATTATATTTTGTACACATGGATAAAATAAATTCCTTGTGTAAAGATTTTTTTGAAATGAAAATAAATTTCACTTGGACGAAAAAGTAATGTTAATGTATCTAAAGACCTAATTTAGGTTAGAAATGAGATTTATATATTAATAAATTAAAATATAACTTATTTTTTATTTATTTTAGTTAAATTTATATATTATTTATTTATTCACCTTTGTTATCATTCATCTAATATTTTATATAAGCACGAGATAAGAATAAGTCCAATTTTATTCTTAAAAGTTGTACTTTTTCTAAAATGTTTTTCAGTTGCATACTAAAAATAAATTTTACTTTTCTGAATTTTAGAAATTATATTTGGAAAATAAACTTCATTTTTTAAAATTACTTTTCAAAATATTATTTGATTTATTTTTCGAAATTTTTATGACAGGATTAATTTTTCGATAAATATTAAAGAAACAATGATTATAAATATGCATTTACATTTAATGAAATAACAAGACACATTTTATTTTATTGTGGATCTAAAAGTAAAATTATATAATTATTAATACAATATAGTTCATTGGAATAAATTTTATATTTAACTTTGATGTTAAAAAGTTTTATATAAGTGAAAATTCTATCATTGGAAAACCGCTTTTTTGTAGCATCTGTGGGTTTAATTTGAAATCAAATTCTAAAAATTATGTTAATAGAATTAGAAAAACTGGATTAAATATTATCAATAATAATAATAAATATTTTATATTATGATAAAATTATTTTTTGTTCCAACTGTATAATAATAAATTGAAATAATTAATTATCACTATTAAGGTTAAAACATATTCACGAGCAGTTAAGCTATAATTATAATGTGTAAAATGGTATAAAACTATATAAATAACCAATTTTTGTATGTATGTAGACATAATAATATAAAAGGTTGTATAATTATCCCTTTTGGATCCTTTTGGCATGTTTAAAACATGGGTACACATTTTTCATTTCAAAAATTCAATGTATGTCCTCTCCCCAACTTATAAAAGGCTCCCCTCCCTCCAATACAATTTAATCCTCCCAAATATCCTCTTTTGGAAAATAACTTCAAAATTACATTCCCATATTCCATCCATATATCCTAGTGGGTTTATTTTTATTTTCCAACCCTCCGTCAACGACTTTAGGTGTAAACCTATAGAGGTTCTTCGAATAAGAGGTATAGTCATGAACTATGAAATTTAATTTTCATTCTTCCTATAACTCTAGAAACTATTATTAAAACATTGTGATATATAAGATAAATTTCTCCCAAATAATTATATGTTATTATTTTAATATAATTACCTATGTACATCTATTCCTCAATCAAGTGGGAAATGAAACTGTGGATCACGTGTACCGAGGACTACCACCTTGGGAACCAACATAATTCATTTTACATAACCACATCTCACAGATACATATAATCGAATATTCAATATATTTTTATGCTATTTATTACATAATTATACTTATTAATTACAATATCACAAATAAATTCTTTCATTCCATTTCGTGGGAATACGATAGCATCGCTCGTCTGTACGATGGACTAGAGCATCACAAAGAGATGTGATTCATTATTCATGTACACCTTACCTGGTAGGTAATAAGGATATGATTAATGTAAATATGTAATATTTTTCTAATAAACATTACTTTTTATAGTTAATATACTATTTACCATTATTTTGTTTCATCTTCTCATAGAATGGAAACATCATTGATTCGTACATATGTTTTTTCGTCTCCCTGAACAGTGAAATAATTTTTCTATACCTAAAATTAACGAGTTACTATAAATTAATTAATAATGAATATATGTGATATTGAAATCATGTTTCAAATTATAGAGATTATGGATCCTTGATTCATGTAAAATGATCGAAAATACTGAACCAAAACATGCATGAAAAAAGTAATTATTACCCAAAACATAATTCTAACAATGAATTTTTAATAAATGTTTAATAAAATGTAATAAGTAAAACATATAAGATATGATAAATACATTTATGGTTATTTAACAGTTTTATAATAAATATATATTTATTATATAGTATTTTTTTACATGTATGAAAGTTCCCAGTTCCTAGGGTAAGGGATTTGAAGACTCTATTTTATTTTTTGAAGATGTATTATATATTCACCACTCATTTCTTCAATGTGGTGTATATACTACTGAACCTACAACATGTTATTTCATTAATATAATTATTTTCATGATAATTAATTTTTCATTTTTTTTAATAAATCATATAATTAAAAATTTAACAAATTAGGTAAGGGATTTTGGTCTCGCTTTTATTTTTGTGGGACACATACCCAGTACCCCACCTATTTCTTTTCTATGACACATTCATTTCCCAAGACATTAATTGATTATTATTCTCAGGAAAATTCTATGATTTACATATAAATTTAATTTTGTTTCTTTTATAAATCTTATGATTCAAATTATATCAAAGTCGAAATGGTTTTAGGTTATAATTTCAATATTTATCATGGTTATTTATGATTAAGATACAATGATGAAATATTATCATATATTGATCATGAAATCCATGATTTTTATTCTCTAACTCTTCATTATAGAAAATAAATTTTCCCTTTTATGTTTTATTTTTATATACACATGATTTAAGAATAAATATTTTCATGAAAAATTGAATTTAATTCTCTCCCCAATTGAATACCCTATTTATTCCATGTTCATGTTTTCTAAAACCATTTTAATGAAAATTTAATTACTATAGAAAAATGGTTTAAATTCAGTTATACACATGTTCTTATTTTTTTTTAAAAATGGTTAAATGTAAAACTATTTTCATCTTCTATACAAGGATCTCTTGAAATTTTAGAATAAATTACAAAGGAATCTTTATTTTAAAATGTATAAAATAAATTATATTTTCTTCCATCATAACTAATAAATGAATTTATTCTTCTTGTAAAAGTTTAAAGGATTATTTCAAAGAAAAAATATCATTAAAATATGTGATTTTGTAGAGTTTAAATAATTATTTCATTGTGAAATGTTTATTTTTATCAAGAAATGATTTAGATGAAATTTTATAATAATTTGAATTCTAATATGACATGCTTTGATATTATATAAGTTTTAATTTGGTTATGATACAATTGTATAATAATTATTCTTTCAATATATGGTTTTGGATTATTATTCAAGGATATCTATTAAACCTATTACATTTCCATGTGTTTTTCTATGATTAATTGATTAGATAGTTATGGGACCCATTTAATATATATGGGTTATACTATGATGGAATGTTTAACCTATTCAATTCATGAGTTATGATATGAGGAATGTTTTATGATTTTATAGATTACATATGTATTATTTTAATTATGTGATGGGTCAGAACTATATATCCCTCAAATATATTGTTTATTGTTTTATATATCATGATTTAGTGATGGGAAATATATTGATGATATTGATAAACTATGTGAAATAAGTCGATTGACTTAATCTACTATGTGAAAATTTTGATGAAATTTCATCTATTTTTAAATGGAAAACATGTGTTAATTCCTAGTCCATTATGATTTGATGATATTTAATATTATCCTTGACATATTAAATGGTTTTGATACATATAATGACCCCACACTTATATGACCTATACTGATTGTTCATGGTTTATTTATTTCGATTTTTAAATATTATCAATCATTTATTATATAATGATTATGTTTTATTCCATTACTCATGTATATGATCAATGAGATATTTTTTTAAAAAATTTTAAAATATTTTCATGATCTAATATCTTTTTTCCAATACAATTCAATTACATGATCATAGAATGATATCTCTCATGTTTACCTTTACTAATAATCTAAGTTCATTGTTTCCTCTCTTTTCTTTCCACGTGTTATAAAGAAATGTTTTAAGTATGGTATGACTATGAATATTTAAAAAGTTGATGATATTAATGGGAGATGTTGATGATCGTTAATTAGATAATAACATTGGGTACCAAGTCTCCAAATACACTAATCATTTATGATTTATAGGCATGTATTTTTGAAATATATAAAATATTCATCTAAAAAGATGTGAAATTATTGAATGAGGATCCAAGGTTATTATAGATTCAATATATTAAATGGATTCGATCTCAAATTATAATTAAAACTTGTTTGTTTAAGAGAATGAAATTTTGATTCACGGTAGAGATGTAAAATCCCATATCTTCATATGGGAGACTACATCATCCAAATGATATCAGGATCCACCCCATATAGATCTTATTATTTACAAGTAGTGATGGAATGATAAATATTAATGAATGTGACTGAGGTATCTAAATTTCTTTTGATTATTATTTTATTATCAATTATTTGTTCAAAAAAATTCTCTATTAACATACAAATTTAAAAAATTAACATGTCAATGTGATGTGTTCCTATCATTATAAGATTATACATAATAGTATGAATAATTAAAGGGGATTTTTTTCAATGTATTTATATTAACATTACTTTACGTAATGAATTCATTTTTGATATATAGTCATGCATCAAATAAGGTATATGGATTTTACCTTATGTAAATTGTTATGGTTATTTATTATATATAGAGGTGATCAAATAATGAGGAAAAAAATTACCCTACTATAGAGCATCAGCAATAAGATATAATCCTTGTATTTAAGATATAGAGGGTATATTATTATAGTGAAATATGTGAAATATATATTGATTAAAAATATTTAAAATACATATTCTCCTAGAAATATATTAACATGATGGAAATGGGAAGGATATAATGATCCCAAGATTAATATCACCAAACACACTACCAACCTCAGATGGAATGTTAGTTTGATACGCATTCAGTAGGAAAGATAATGATATTTTTACTATTACTGGGATTGAAAGGATTCTATTTTTGGGTACATTGGAATGTCAGATATGGGAATTATTATTAAAGTGGAAACATCTAACCTTTCCCAAATGATTTTCAGAACATCCTTATTAGAAAACATAAACACTTCACAACCCTATAATAATAGTTTACAAAATTAAATTAAATCTTTTAATGATGGAAAACAAGAATATCTTATTTATGAATATGGTTTTTTGAAAATTTTCAACAGGTTCTGTGTTATATTCTTACATGATCTGAATATAAAATAATAAGTCAAATCTCAAAGATCAAATTTATTTATACACCATGGTAGAATAAAATTTTATTATCATTTAAAAGAACAATTGTTTTGAGATAAAATGAAATAAAAAAGTACATAAAATATATCTATATATTTGTTTATCAAAAAATATAAGGAAGAGAGACAAAATCCTTAAGGGGTCATGAAACCACTACCTATTCCTATGTTGAAATGAAATGATATTTTTATACTCTTTACAACTGTATTTTCATATACAAGGATGAATAATTATTCTATATGGGTTATTGTTGATCACATTACCATGTCTTAAAATTTTCCTACTATAAGGGAATATATAACTCCTCATTTATTCAGAAGAATCTATATTAATGTAGATGTAAAATTTCGTGGTGGAACTATTTTGATTTAATCTACTGATAAACCATTGATTAAATAAAAATTATATAAAAGTCTCTAGAAGGATCTCAATGCTAAGATACATTTGAGAAGAAAATTTCATATATAGACAGAAGTATAGTCATAAAGGACTATTCAAACATTAACAGACATGTTGTGGTCATGATCACATGACATTCAAGGTTAGTGGGATTAGTATTTACCTTTGGTGGAATTTAAATATAATAATATCTTTCATTCGACAATTCAAAAGGAACCATATAATTTATTTATAGGAAAGTATATTTTACACCATATATTTGGTATGAAGTTGGTGAAAGTAATATTTTCTTCTCATATCATTTTGAGGGCATTATAGTGAAATTAGGAACATTTCATAGAAATATTAAGGTTTTTCAGAACATAAAAAAGGGCTATGAAAATAACCAACGTATGGATTCAAAACATCGAAGGGGTGATCATGTTATAATGATGATATATCTACATAATCATATTATAATTTTAAATTTAGAATAGGAAACTAATTCTAAGGTATATTATTCTGTTTGAAATTATGGAATCAATTGGAGTTGTTTCATACCATTTGTAAACGCAACCTAGCCTATCTAGATTTCATTATAGTTTCCATAAATATTTATGTGGAATGTAAATGCGAGACCCAACACAATATAGCACCTATGAGGAATTAGAATTAGATCCATATATATATAGTTGTAATGTAACTATCTATATTTATATCACTAGAGAATAATTGTTGCAGAATTAGATGACTCGATTGGTGAAGGTAATTTGGAGAAATAGTGAAATAGATTATTCATTATGGGAACATGAGGAATTAATGATGGAAATCTAGAAAAATAAACTAATGAGGTGGAATTTTGTAAATTTTTAGGATGAAATTGTTTATGTAAGTTAGAATGTAACACTTGAGATTTGATTATAGTAAGTTAACATTTCTTCTAAATGAATATATATCCTTATGTATATTAATAAATTCAAGAATGTTATATAAACATAAATTATAAAAAATAATTAATTGAATTTTAATAAATTAATTTCATTTTTAAATTAATTATCTCAAAATTATCATAGGGCAATTATTTTATATTTTTCATAAAGAGAATATTTTTATGTCAACAGTAAAAATATCAATTATATAATACTGTCACTTTTATGAAATTATAATTATATAATAAAAACATTAAATTTAATGAAGCCTTTCCAATAAAAAATATATACATTAAATGGGTCATATAATGTATAAAAATTTTGGTTTTTAACTTAGTGATATATGCATTTTATTTTGGGAATCTGAGTAATGTTATTATTAAACATTCATAATTTTTTTATTTTAATAAACTATTGACAATGTGACTTTATTTATATTATTTTCAAATGAAAATAATACTTATTTATATATAAAATCTAATTAATAAAATTTGAAACAATATTATAACTGATTTTTCTAAAAAATCATTTTTATGGTTAAAATAAACATTTTTCTAAAAATGATTTTCATTGCGTTTTGCGAGCTAATATTTTATATAATTTAGGATTATAGCAATTAAATTTTTTAAAAATTTATGAATATTTATAATAATAACATCAAGACTTATTAATGATTCCACTTTCATTTTGGGTCATTATGATTCGTAACTTTGGTGAAAAATCCAGTTACCACAGTAAGAGTTATAAAGAGTTAAAAGGATTAAATATAAATTAATAAGTCAAAAAATGACATAAAATCATGTTTAAATACATTTTTATGGTTATAGTTTTACCCTAAATAATTTTTTATTCAATTATGAGTGATTTTTAATCCATGTTTCTATATTGATATAATAATATATTTAAATATTTTAAAATTTTCAAAGTGTGTCCACTCCCTCACTTTCAGTAGTACAACACAAATAGTCTCTTATCCACACATCAATAGAATATAATCTAGGAAAATACCTTAAAATTACTTTATTAACATACCTCAACATTACTTATTGATATTTATTTTATCATAACACGATCCTAAGAAGGATTTTCGTATAAACTCAAGGAGGTTTTTTAAATAAAACATATAGATCTTCTCCGAGTGTTTCTTTTTTATTTATTTTTTTTACCTCAATTAGATATATCCTAACCATTGTGATATAATATGATAATTATATTACATATTATTATATTTATGTTATATTAATTTTTCATCTACATATCCATAAAATCTAAAATGAAAACATCATTCATACACACATATGGACTACATCCCCCAAAAGACAATGTATTTCATCTAAAATAATCACCTCTTATGGTTTGTAATTATGATTGATAATGATGATATAATATTATATACAAATCATAAATTTTATAGTGGAGTTAGAAATAAATATTATAATTATTTCATTAATATGTAATAATAAATTGAAATATTGAACAAGTGTATGCTTGACCCATTGTCTCCACATAGCGGTGTTATTAATTTATCATCCCCACTTCACTTGGATGGTTATAAAATTGGAAATAATGAATACAAATGATCTTTATTACATAATTACAATTTCATAAATATAATATATCATTTTACTTCTTATCCTTTCACCTGTTAAAAATTTGTAATGTCGCTCATGCAATAGTGTGGATTACCACCTCCAAGAAGCGATATCATTCATTTTTCATATAATACATAAAATAGTGATTATAAAAATTAATATAAAAACGATATTTCATACATATGACACACACATATATATAATGGTAAAAATTATAGACATTATGGAACCTTAAAAATGATTTAATGACCAAAACTACTGAACCAAAACATACATTAAAAACAAAACATTTAACGCTCGAAAACGATGATTTTAATATATAATAATTAATAAACAGAGGTTTAAATTTTATTTATGGATAATATAATATATTTATATATTTATATGGTTATACTATAGAATTATAATAAATTTATATTTATTATACAGTATGTTAAAATGCCTTATAAGGAAATTCAAATTTGTGGTAAGAGATTATTTTTACAATCTCAATTTATATATGGATTTTTTAGGTCCCTATTATTTTTTTGAGAAAATGGGATGATACAAATATATTAAACCCCATGAATTTTTTATTGTGGTTTTTTTTAATTTGTTTTATGTGTTTATATTCCATTTCATTTCTTATTGAATCAAATGCCAATATGTATGTAATATTTAAGGGACATTATTTTAAAAAAAATTATTAGAAGATTCCCTTTCATCCATTTTTATTCAATGACCATATCTTCATATAAATGTTTTATATAGTGTTTGAAATATTATGAAATGATTTATTTAAGTTATTTTTACGTATTTTTTTAATTAATAAAATAGGAATATAAAGGAACCCTCTTTCGATTTTATGAAGAAGTTACTTTTACTAAAGATGGAAATATAATTTTTTAATGTACACTGCCTGGACGAATTTTAATTCTTTCATGAATAATTTTTGCTTTTTATAATTCCATCAAAATTTTCTATTTTTTTCAATGAAAATATTTTCTTAAATTTTTATGGAATTTTTATTTCAACTATATATCATTTCTATATACATATTGTTTGAAAGAATTATGTTAATTGTGTTAAATAATTTTCATTGGTAATATTTATATTCTATATTCCTGATTCTATATATATAATGGTTGAATTATAAAAAAAATTATAATATAGTTTATTGATCATTCAAAATACGAGGAATTCATAGGATGCAGAAGTGATGGGTGGGTCCCAATTTTATATAACCTTCTAAGAATTGATGGGTCTCATTAGAAAAAATGGTGGAAAAATTAAATTTGGTGGGTTTTTTTCACCTACCCATTTATTAATAATGATGTATTAGTTGAGAAGAATCTACTTCATGATTCAATATATTTCTGTTAGTAGGCCTTCGTTTAAAGTTCAGGAATATCTATATTTAAGCATTTACATTATTATGAACTCATTGTATATAATCCATTTGATCTACATTCTAATATTAGTAAGAGATGTTCATTGAACTCAAGTAGTTGATTGAATTAATGTGTTATAATTAACCACCCTAACAAGTTAACTACTTCGTATTTACTTGCGATGGATTACACTATACCTAAAAATATCTAATAATTTGATATCTCCCTTTATTTGATTTACTTCCCCTAGGATAATATGAATTATGTTATTAATTATTTAATATATGAAAGAATGTTTATTATGTTATGTTTTTTTATTTTGAAACAAATTTGCAAATCACATTGGCATATAGTCTTCTGATACCTATAAAATAAATGATCCTATATTATATTATTCATTTCACTATTTCCCAATATATTAATGTAATCACCATCTTTGGGTTCTATATATGGGGAATTACATCATATTATATGATTCTAGATATAATATTCAACTTGGATGTTGATAAACTACATGGAATTGTTGGTTTAGATTTTTAAAATCTTATTCCCAATAATCTTTTTAGTTATCCTTTCCTACTGAGTAAAGTAATTCAATACCTAAGACTTTTAGGTGATCACCATAAACCATTCCTCACTGTTATAATTAACAAAAAATAGAACCCAAAATATCATTCTTCAAAAACCTTGGTGATATCAGTATTTAAACATCAAAATTCAGCAATTCAAGAAGCCTTTTTGACATTATATCTTTTTAGATTACAAGTAATCTAAATAATGATCCTTCTTTGAAAAATATTGAGTGTGATTGTATGATCTTGTGATATTCTAGGGATTAAAAATGCTTTATCATTATTCATAATCCATTTCAAGGATTTATGGATCAAGTTGGCATGATGTTTTTGACACCATATATTTTCATCTTCTTTCGATTGGAATCACATATATTCCTCTCCACTGATGATATAGATAATACCCTTTATTATAATCTCGTTAATTATAATTAGTCCATCTATTCCATTGACAACACAAGACTTCTAGGTGAGACAGAAAACATAATTCAAGTGAAATAATAGAATTAAACAACGAAAGTTGTAACTAATTCCTTTAATAGTGAATACATATTCTCACCTCAGGTATTTGTCTATAATTTTGAATTTACAATATCTAATAATATACATGAATTAATAATTTGAAAATATGAAAAAACATTCCTTTTCACACATGATTCCCATGGGATTATTATTATTAACTTGAATTTGGGGGTACATTCATTATCAAGGATCGATAATACAACATGATTTATTTCATTCAATAAAATATTTCAAAACACTTACTTGTTAACCCTTCTCATTTTTATCCATAAATGTTTCCTTACTACTAGGAGTTTCTAGTACATTTTTTCCTCCTTGAAATTTCATACTCCTTCCTCATCTTTCAAATATAAAACAATATTGTTCATTTTAATCTCAGTTGATGATTCATGGATTTTTTTGAATAATTGATTTGGGTCTCCACAGGATCATTCTTGTACATAATAAAACATATATATATATATAAGAATATGTTCATATTAATTTCACTATAAATATTAGCCATGAAATATTACCTAGGATATGGAACTCTTCATGGGAACCTTTTATTCTCTTATACCCTTCAATGATTTTTTATAGAAATAATGCTTTTAGTATGTTTTATATTTCAACATTAATAACACCTAATTTGAGATGTATTATCGTGTGAATTATTTTCATCTCTAACATTATTTTTTACCATATTTATTTTATGATCTTTAAAATCATATAAATTAATATATATTTTTAGAGTGGAGGTCTGTGATATTACATTATCCATAGTCTATTTTTTATGGTCAGGAAACACACCTTATTCTCATTTATTATTTTTTAATTTTTTTGGAGTGAATCGTTTAACATCATTGATATATATATATATATATATCCACTAAATTTCCTTCATCCAACAATACTTTTCTTTTTTATTTCATCATAAGAGTCATCAGAATCTCCTGATCTGATTCAATTTTTATTTCAATTGATGATAAAACCACATTTATAGGTTGATATAGAACCCTTACATGGACCAAATTCTATTGTGACCAAATGCATGGGTTATTTGAAGCACATTATTTGGACATGTTCATATTCTTAAAATTCACTTTCTATAGTACTCATTGTTATTAAATTAATTATTATAGAACCCATAATTAAATTATGAAACTACATTGTCTTCCAATTTGAAACTATTGTGTATATCATTTCTATAAACTATAGTGTATCAATAGTTACTTTAGATGCCCCCAGTAGGAGGCCACCATGATTTGAGCCCTATCTAGATGATGGATTATGAGTGAACATTATAACCTAAGAATACCTAGTTAATTAAATCATTTAATCATAAAATTTATACAATTGAATTATGATTTTTCCTTGTGTATCATCACTCTGTTTGACCCATTAATTTATAATGTTGGTAAAACTATTGATTATCTGATTCTACTAGTTAATTTTTTTATGTAATAAACTACTAAATTCTATGATATTTCTATATTTCCACATTTATGATTCTCAGTTTCAACCTTCACATAAATTTTATCCTTATTCTACTTCCATATATAGTGTTTGTAATCATAGAAAACTCTATTAGTTTTCATTATTATTATTAAATGATTATTTATTTATTCATGTGTATCCTATTATTCTACATTGAGGTCTAATATTACATTAAAATCATCTTTGTCCTTGTCATAGTCTCCCTATGTTTGTGACATATCTATAAGAACCAAAAGAACTTGTTCTTTACTATCATTATTGTAATCAATTTTTTTTATTATATATGTTATGAACTATTGAACTCTTGTCAAATAGGGTTCTTCTTCTTGAAGAAATATTTTTTGGAACTCCACCGACATATCCCATTATTCGAAGATATATTCATGGGAGCTTCATTATCAGCATTATTATCATAAAACTTTTGGGTACATTTACCATTGAGGTTTCTACAAAATTTTATATCAAAACCATATGAGTGGAGGTTTCCCATTAAAATTTCAATTCCAATTTTTAAATGTGATGAATAGAATTACATATGTTAATCAAATTATCTTTATTATGGATCATCTTCCATTGAGTGATTCTATTAATACTTGAACAACACATCTCTACATTTCCCATGGTTCACACTATCATTATCAATATTCCTCATATAATATAAAACTAGTATCTTGAAAAGACTCTTTAATGAAATATAATTTGGATACTTTTCTTCAATTACTACAACCTCAGGAATGACTCTCAGGAAAAAAAATTCGCATGATTCTATTCATGGTCCAAAAATTATTGATACTTTATTTGAGTCCACTAATGTCCACCATAATCATATTTTCTCAATGAAAAATTTATAGTGGATTAATTTGACTGTATCCTCCAGAACATGTAATTTTACAATGAAATATTAAATATTCATGATATCACATTGATTAATATTAAAAAATATTATGTAAATTTTCAGCATAGTGTATGGGTATTTACATGACATCACATTAAAATATATTTTGTTCGATATTCACCTCAATACACATTGATTACTCGTGTTTCATCATCCAACTATTTAATGTCCCCCTATGATAAATATTTGTTATTTATATGAAATAAATTTCAATTAATATATGCTTTTTAAACATATATCTTACATGATTAGATATACTGTACCATATTATTCTTAAATAGATTAAAATTATTTTCATTAAATACCAAAATTCTTTTTTAACTAATTATTTACAGAACAACCAAAATGGAATAACTTTACTGATTTTAACCAACAAATTAGAAAAAACTTTTTAATAACACATTATCTAAAATAACATGTAAGAGGATAATAAGCATACAAATGTTTGAAATAAATACCTTACTAATATTTTTCAATCATAAGAAAAAATACACTTCTCTCTCTATCATAAAATAGTAAATAATGAAAATAAAATCATGTAATATCCATAATAATTTTTCTTAATACCTCTACACTATTATTTTTTTAATCGGAATACTGTAGCACCCTAGGTTTGAGGTATTTGACCCTTGATGAGGATTTTTATGTGTATAAAGTGGTTGGGTAAGGATTTTGATAGTTTCTAGGGGTTTTGTTATTATTTTTTTATCTTTTATAAGGGCACACAGTTTTATCACATTTTGGGGAAACCGTTCAACATCTCTAGGAAACCATTCCCTAAGAGGATATGGTATTAGGTAGGCACATGGTTTCTGAGTAAGAATGGTTTTTCAAACTGTGAGGCCACCTGGGAGAGCTGTTCATTTTGTGATAGTTGACTTTCACATGGTTATATCATAGTTTTCTAACCATGTGGGGTCACTCTTGAAGAAGTACAAGTCTCATGGTTTGTACAAGTTTTGTCTAACCATGCGATTTAACATTGTGTGCCAATAAAAATAGTATATTAAAGAACAAGGTCACTCAAGATTTTCCCTCTAACACTCATTCCCTATCCCACTTGAACCCCACTTAGGATATTCTATTTAAAGGGGTTAGGTATCCTATTATACTTAAAATAGATTCATTTCAATTCATTTTCTTAGTGCATTAAAAGTGATTCATTTCTAGTTAGTCTCCTCTCTTCGGTGTTTCTTCAGATTCCTTAAATCAAGTTCTCCTCTCTCTCCTGGTATTCTAGATCTACTTTTGTTTCATATAGATATTGGGTTTTAGTTTCCTACAATGGTATTATTTTGGCTTGTTTATGTTATAAGAAGATATATAATGATATTTTGTGTATGTTTCTCCTGGATTTAGGGTCAGGTTGTGTGGTAGATCATTTTTTCCAAACCATAATGTAGGTGGTTTTACACTTGAATAATATTTTCATGAACTATAAGGAATAATCTCTACATTATTGTTTTTTCTTGAAATTGATTGTGATTTTTATGTGTGATGCTTGGTGGAAGCCCATTTTGTGATGATTTTTGGATTTTGGGGAAAATGGGTTATTTTTGTGAAGTGAGATTTGTTGTTGGATTTTATAATGATTATTTTAAAATATTTTTCAAAGTTGATTAATGTAACATGATTTATGAAAAAAAAATTAATAAAAATTAATAATTATTGAAATTTGGTTTGGAATGGAAAATTATTTAGGGGTTTTCTTGAAAAATAGGTTATTTATTGAAGTGGTTTGGGAAAGTTGTAAGAATTTTTTCTTTTCTTAAGGGATTGTTTGGTTTTGAAATTATTGGGGACTATGGCTTGGCATGGGTTTATATATATGATTTGGAAACTATTAACTTGATAGTTGTTTTGATTTTGGTAAATTATATTGGACTTTTCTTCCATAAGTTTTCAAATATGTGTTGAAATGTATAGATAGTGTGTGTGGATAAATAATCAAAAACTGGTATGGATAGTGGATGTGAAGTACCACTATTTAGGGTAAGTGTGAGTGAAGTATCACTATAATGGAATTGGGTTGAACGAGCTTGAAAATTAAGTTACACCATAATCGATACAGTGAGTTAGGGTATATAGAATTTATGAATAAAATTTGATTTTCTTTTTAGGCACATAATGAAAATTTGGATGTGAAAAGTTATGGTGGGAAAATGGTAATTAAATGTTAGGTTGATTCCTTAGTATTTTTTATATTTTAGTAAAATATATTAGCAATGGTTTGTATATCTTTCTAGAAGTTATTTCATTATTTAATTTATTAATATAAATAGTTTTATATAAACTTGTTAATGGTTCTGTCCTAGTTCAATGTGTTGGGATTTCAATAGGTAAAAACCAACTAAGTATTTTTACTCAACCCCAACATTGGAACATTGGTTCTTTTCTATCTGTTATACTCAAGTTCATAGATAAAAGTAAATAATTTCATTTATTTATTGGTTCATCATAATGCTTGGGTAGTCATCTGGTGACTATAACATAGAGCTTGATGCGTAGATATAGAGTTGTGTCAAGGATTCCATTAGTTTTTTTGTTTAGTCTTCCACTTGGTACTATAATTCAAGATTATTTAGGTTTTCTTGTTTTTTAACATTAATATTTTTGGGTCGAAAAACATTATTTCCATGCATCATTTAGTAATTTTTGGTATGGACACATTCAGTTAGTTGTTTCCATTTCAATGGAAAAATCATTTCCCATCATTCATGAGGACCTAAAAATATATTTCCAGCATTTGAAACCTTGGGAATATCACCCATGTCTACGTAACACTCCTGCCTCTACTCAATCCAATGAAGAGGGGTGTGATGTTACAAGTGGTATGAGTTTGTTTGGTCCTTGACTTACAAGAAAAAATAGTCTTATTCGGATTCTTTGGTATTGATAGTCGGTCTTGATATTGAGATTTGTTCATAGTATATTCCTTGAGTTGGGATGGTATCTAGGATTAATATTTTTAGAACATGGAATTCATAGCCTAAAAGGACATTAATAACCATTTATGTTGAACATCAAGTTACCAGGATATTTGGTACACAAGGTCTTTGGTGACTCTTATAGGAGTGTGATATCATTATAATCAGTGTATTGAATAATATGTGCAGAGAATTCATGGTAGAAATTAAGTCCCAATAGGATTTCATATTTCATTGGGTATAATAGTTTATGTTGTGGTATGAATGTGTTGAGTATTGAAAAATTGAAAAATTGTTTTCAAATGTCTGTATTTGAAAAGATAATGTGGTATTTTGAATATTAGTTAATTTTCAAAAAAAATAGTGGACTTTTAGAAAATGGTTGAACATGGTAAATGTGGTATTTTTTAAATAATGTTTGTGAAAGATGATATTTGATATAATTTGAAATATAAATCTATCATTTTCTTGGGAGTGATACTTATGGTGGATGTTGTGTCTTTAAAAATGGTATCGAGTAGGCGTTGTAGAGACCCACTCTAGGAAGCTACTGAAAATGTGGTTTCACCTGAGGCTCAGGTGAAATAGTAGCTAGTTTGGAGCATAGTGAATGATTTATGAGCTATATAAAGTGGTAATATAATTAATTATTCAAATAATTTGGATCACACAGTTCTGTTTCAGAAGCTATATTCACCCATCATTATGTGTTATTCAGATATGAAAATGGTTGAAGCATGGTTGAATATGATGAATCAAATATTCAATTTAATGGAAACACTAGATGATTTTAGGGAAAATTTAACTGATTATTAGAGGGAATGACTGGTACGTTAGTTGTGGGAGTTAGTGGTCCATGATAAATCAGAGAAAGTTAGGGCATGTTATTATTTTGAGGTATTATTTAATAAACAATTATATCCTCACATGTTTATATTTTAGAAAATGGTTTATTTATTTATATTGATGTAGGAGAACCTTTCAGGGATGGAATATGAAGCTATGTTTACGAACATAGTTTTGTTATCTCTTAAGGTTGTGGCTAGTGCATCCTTGAAGGCATAGATCATTGAATCGGGATTGTAGAAATAAATTCATATGAAAATTACGGTGCTCTATATAATAGATTATGCAATGATGGTAAATATAAAAAAAGTTGATTAAAGGGATATATAGGGGATAAAGGCAGAGGAATCATGTTTTACCAATGGTAAATGGAGGGAACTGTAACGCATGGGGAAAGAAAAAGAGGGACACTTGTATCTTGGGAAAGAGTTGGACTTAGAATCTAACGTCGGGATCAGTGAATCTTCCTTGTAAGACTCATCATAATCTAAGATATTTTTGGTGTGGTTCTATAGGACAAATAACGTAGGCTTTTATAGAAAAACCTCTAGAATGTCATAATTGCAAGCATATGGGGAATAATTAGCATTATTGTCATAATTCACTATGGTCCGGTGTTTGTGAAACTCTACAGGGGTCACATGAGTCATATGCCTCAATGGGATGAGGGAAGAAACATAACCCTCATCAATATGGAAAACATAGTCATGGTTATTCAAGGAATAACATTATTCTTCTATAGGGGATGTTTCATTATTGAACGAAAGAGCAGAGTGTAGCAAGAAAGATGTTATTTGGAGGTGAGTGGGTTGTGGGGGATGATCATTCAAGACTATCCATGATGAGAGGTACAATTATTTTGAATTATACCTTTTATTAATGTGTTTTTTGATATTTGTTCCTATAATTCATAAATTTCTTCAAATGATATATAGTTTAGAGTTTAAATGTGGAAACAGTGCCTTCTATGTTGAAACCTCAAACTACTCTTGGTGAAATAGAGTGTAGATACAATCTGTGTAGAGAAATTCATATAGATGTTGATGTGGTGGAGATGATTTGGTACATATCAGTTTTTGAGATTTTTTAATGATATAATATTGTGTATTTATTGGATGATGATGTTTAAGGGACACATCAGATAGTATGTGTGATTGGTTAGTTTCATGATGGAAGATGGCATTGAATATCTGTTTAAAGGATTGAAAAATGTGAATGTGGGTTCAACATTCTAGTTGGAACTAGCTATTTAGAAGATATTGTATCAGTTGGTGGATTTTTCATTAGCATCAATGAAATAAATCGAGTAGATTCTTTTTTGGGTGGATATTGATCATTTTCTAGATGTCATTATTCAACTATTATTAGGGTTTCCAACTGTCAGAGAAGTGGGTTTTATGATTGATCTCCATCTGGGGGTCGGTCCTTTATCACTATTATCTTACTTGATGGAATCGACTTAATTAAGGGAATTAAATGTCTATTTATATGTGATGGAAAATATAGGGGTCATCCACCTTAGTACATCTATGTGGGAAGCACCAGTTTTAATTCTGAAAATGGAGGATGGAACCCTATTGTTATTTATTGATTGTCGTAAGCTTTAATAATTTGTGATAAAGAATCAATATCAACATCCATGCATTGATGATCTGTTTGATCAGTCAATGGGATATTGGTGATTCTCTAAAATTTATTGGTGATCAGGATATAGTCTATTGTAGTTACAGAAATAGGATATTCCAAAAACAACCATTAGAAGTAGATATGACCATTTTTAGTATGTTTTTATTCCCTTTGGACTAAGGAATTCATTGTTTTTCTTTGAATTTTTCATTAATATATTTCAAAGATATTGGGATTATTTAATGGTGGTGTTCATGGAAGATATATTAGTGTATTCTTGGACCAGGGTTGAGAATAAGAAACACATGGAGATAGTGTTATGGATTTTGAGAAACCATTGGTTTTATTATAAACTATAACAGTGTGATTTTTGGATACAATAGATTCTTTTTCTTTTGTTGATTTTATTTTTGATAAATGTGTTTCAGCGGATCTGGAAAAGATTGAGGTAATTTTCTCATGGAATCCAACAAATAATGTCTTTGAGATATTAAGCTTCCATGGTATAATTGGGTATTGTTGGTGTTTTGTTTATGATTTCCTAGGACTAGATTCACCGATGAAATATTTTACAAGTAATAATGTTCCATTTAAATGGAATGAGAAATTTCAAAAGTATTTGGAGGATCTTATGGGTCACCTTACATCCGCACAAATCATGGGTTTTCTAGAACTATGGAAAGGGTACGTGGTGTATTGGGAAAAAATGAGATTAGGGTTGCTATGTGTTCTCATGAAAGGGAATAGTGTTGTTTCAAATGGATCCTAGTTGTTGTTGTTTCATGTGAACAACTACCCAAAAATTGTTTGGAATTAGTACTTCTGGTTCGGGAATTCAAAATGTGGAGACATTATATCTTTAATGATAAATGCATGTTATTTACCGATCACATGGGCTTGAAGAATAGTTTCTCAAAAAAAGATTGGAATTTGAGTTAAAGGATATGGATTGAGTACCACTATATGTTTTAATTTGAAATGGCATATACACTGAGAAAGTGAAATTTGTTGGAGGATTCATTAAGTATAAATTCACATGCTCTGGTAGAGAAACAATAATTAGATCAGTTGAAGTTGATGGCATTTATAGCGGACATGCTGTGGGAATGTGAAGAATGGTGTGGTGTAGCATTTTTCATTATCATCTTGTTGGTTCCTGGCATTTTTTTGGTTAATGTGGAGCATATTTATAATTCAGAGTGTATGGATATGTGGTCGAAACTTCATGGTGGGGAGAACATTGAAGGATGGAAACATGATTAAAATGAAATATTTTGGTTTCAAAATCAGATGGTTTTACTCATTACTTGTCATGATAAATTTCACATAGCTTAACATCATTCTTAATTTGTTGTCCATGATTTAAAAAAAAATTATTTTTTTAAATCCCAGTTTTTATGGGTAGTTAAGAAAGGGAAACAGGCTGAGTTTTTTTTGGATATTCTTGACTTATCAACATGTTAAGGAAGCATATCATCCACTGATAGGTATGTTCCAATCATTACCAATCACTATGTAGATGTGGGAATAGACAGTGGTGGATTTTTCTAGAGGCCTCTTAATAATGGTTAGGAGACATGATAAAATATGGGTGATTTTATATTGGCTCAAAAAATCAACTCATTTTATCCTAACAGATGAATCTCATACGGTGAAAGATCATTCAAAAATCTATATTCATGAGGTGGTAAATAGGCATGGTGTTCCAATTATGATTGTATCGGAAAGATATATGAGGTTCACATCTCATTTTAGGAAATCAAAGAAGCAATACCATGTTACTTAGTTGATGATGAGTACAATGTATCTTCCTCATTTGGATGTGTACTCATTGAGGATGATGAAAATGTTAGAGGATATGTTATTGAATTCTGTGATGGATTTTGGTGAAACGTGGGAGGTGAACATTTTTTTAGTGGAGTTCACATATAATAACCATTATCTTACCCTAATACATATGGATTTTTTTGACGTATTTTATGGGCATCAATGTCATTATCGACAATTTTGGGTGGAAGTATGTTAGAATTCGATGGTTGGGACAAAGCTTGTCCAAGAGACTACGGATAATATTTATTTGATGCATAAGAGAATGGGGGTGGCTAATAGTTGTCAAAACTCATATGTGGATCATCATCAATGGTCATTGTTGTTTGAAGTGGGTAAGGATTTATTATTTTGAATATACCTTAGGCTTAGAGACCATCATTTTTAGAAGCTGGGTAATTTATCCTCAATGTATAATGGGATTTTTGAGATACACCAGTGTATTGGAGAGGTGGAATATTAGTTTCCCTTTCCACAATAGTTTAGTTTGGTGAATAATTTGTTTCATGATTCTTAGTTGAATTAGTAGAATCCAGATCCTAACCATGTGATTCTATGTGATCATGATGAACTATATTCAGATGATTCATTGGTTCATGTACTAGTATGTATCATGGATAAGCAAGGCAATGTCCTTTGGGGTAAAAGAATCAATCTAGTTTGGGTTTTGTGGAAACATGGACTCATTCGGGAAGAGACTTGGGAGCGGTAGAAAGATATGGTTGAGACATGTCCCGATATCTTTGAAAAAAATGGTTCTCTACTTTATGATGATGGAATTTCCAATGGTGGTGAGAATTTAGCATATATAGTTTGTATTATGTAACCCTTTTTATGCCTTTTTAGTGCATAAAGTCATTGGGTAAGGGTTTTTAGTGTTTATATGGGTTTTGTGAATGATTTGGGGACTTTACAAGGGCTCACAGTTTGATCATTTTTTTAACCCATGTTGCATTTTGAAGAAGCAGTGCTCAAGGAAGCAGTGGGCTTGGGTTGTCTCACAGTTTGAGCATGGTTTGTTAAACAATGAGGCCACCCAGGAGAGATGTGAATTTTTAGATAGTGGGATTTTCTCTTGGTTAGTGCACAATTTTTTGACCTTGTGGGATAACCGTGGCGTATCTCTCTTGAAGTAGTAATTTTTTATAGTTAGCGCATTGTTTTTCTAATCATGTGAGATAAATATTTGTGTCATTTAAAAATGGTTTTTAAGAAATGCGGTCAATCATTATTTCCATTGAAACACCCATTCCTCATCCCACTTAAACCCCAACTAGTATATTCTCTTATCTCTTGTTAGGGAACCTCTTCCACTGATCTTGGATTCATTTTGAAGGGTTTTCATAGTGCGGTAAAGGTGATTATTCTCTATTGAGTCTCCTCTATTAGTTATTTCTTCATTTTCCTTAGATCATGTTCTCTCCCTCTCCCAAATTTCTATATCAACTTCTATTTCATGTATTTCATAGGTTTTTGTTTCCTAAAATGTTAAGATTGGGGCCATTTTATGTTAATGTTAGTGATATAAGGTGATTTTGTTGATTTTTTACCAAGACTTTGAGTGTAGTTGTGTGGTACATGATTTTTGTAACATCTAGGATTTGGGTGCTGCCTAAAGGTTCCCTAAACCCGGTCAGTCAAATAACCTCAAGTGCATTTCACCAATCTCCAGAGGCTAGTTACTAGATGTGAGGGATAAGGTAAGATATTTGGGAAACTATGCCCAAATTGGAATATAATACACAATAGAATCTAAATATAAAACAATAGGGAAATCAGTAATACCATATAAAAAAAGTAAGTAGTAGAAAACTGATAATAATATTACAACTGGAGAATATATAAAAATGATTCTTGTTACATGTTTCTAGGAAATCATACAAACATTTTATGATGCTAGAAATACAATAAAAAAACCACAGTATATAAAATAATTAAACTCCAACCGCATCGTAAGCCTCATCATGGTCTCATGCTCTCCATCTCTAATAGCCAGCAGGTACCCGATTAAGAAGGGCACATTCCCTTATCTAAACCTGCAACTATATAATCAGTTTGGGTTTAAAATCATGACCCAAATAGCGTGTGAGATGAATCCTAGTATGCAACTACCAAAATGACTATGCCTAACTGTCAGAGAATATATATATATGATTATATAGAAAGAAAGAAATATGCATAAATGAAGCAATAAACTAGGATGGACCCAAAAGAAAACAAATCGACAGTTTGCAATTACATTCATTTACATTAATTGAATATTCAATATATTGAATAGTGAAATCCCCGGATCAAGACTATGCTCTGTAACCCCCCATGTAATAGTAACAAAACAAATGTCTCAGAATAACATCTAAACAAATAAGTACGGTCGAGTCCAAGATTTTTATTTTCCATGGAAGACAGGTCACAACCATTCAATCATTTATAAAAAACCTTGTGGGAAATTTCTCATGGCCTAACCCCTCCAGTTTAACATACCATCAATTAAATAAATAATGACCCTTTCGGAAATCTCACACATTCTAATCCCTTTGTTCCAACATCGGACTAATCATTTACAAATGACCACATGGGTATCTCCAATGGTCAATACCCCTGGAGAATGCAGAGAAACAAAAAACTATAATAAACATCTAGCATTTCTCACAGCCAACACCCTAGGGTCCAACATTAATTTAATAAAGACCCTCTAGGTAGCTCTCATGGTCTAACCCCTCTGGAATATGACCACTCGATATATCTCATAGTCAATACCTATGTGTTAATATATAAATAATTCATACAAAAATGACCCTACGATGGGAAGCGATCATGGTCAAATTCTATTTCATCAAACACCCCCAATACATACCACAAGCATCTCATATAATCAGCAACCCCATCCTATCCAACAAGGCATATGAATGAGGAAATCCTTTAGGAATCCCAGAAAAAACGGCCATAATCAATCAATCAAGGGAACACACCCTTGGGGTGTCCCAAAACAACGTATCGAACCTTGCATAAAAGCAATAACCCTTTCTCAATCAAAAAAACATAGAAATTGTTAAATAGAGTTAAATTACAAGATATGAAATACCCCAAACAAGGGTATTCAACCCTTTATGCATATATAATCCAATTAAAATCAACGAAAGGAACAAACCACCAACCATGATGTCGTATGATTGACACTCTTGAATGTCGGCCCATGAATAGGCCTAGAATGAAAAAGATCTACAAAATGAATAAAAAAAATCTTACTAGAAATAATCACAATAGAGGTGGAATTAGGATGAAAGGCTATAGCGAAAGAGAGAAATCACCAGTGGGAATCCAACGTAGCCAATGACATCTCAATCAGAGGTCGGATGGAGAATCGAGGTGGGTTTGATGTTCGGGGTCATTTTTCATTCTCTTGGACGAAACATGGTAAGAATAAGACAGTTCTAAAAATGAGAGACAACCCCGCATAGATATATAAAATAAAATGAAAATTTCAAAATGTGTTAATTTAATATACATTCCATGTACTAGACTCAATCAGATCCCACTTTAGGAAGTCTGCTAGGTCACCTTCATGGCCATGTACTCAGCTATTACACAGCTAGTACACGTCTATGCTCAGCTACCGGGTACATGGCTTGTACTCAAAAGTACATGGCATGTACTTTGAAAATTCTCATATCTTGCTTTTTCCTAAAAAATAACCTGAAATAATGATCCATATCTAAAATGATGTTCCGGGTTCTTAAAAATTATTTTCCCCACACTAAAGAAATTCAACCCAGAATTTCCATTAAAAGGCTGGTGAAAAGAATCTTCGAACAAATCTTTCTACTAGGATCATACATCTGTCACAACCCGACCCAATGGGGCTCGAGCCGTGACTCCTCAAGCCCACCTCCAATAGGCCATCAGTTGGCGACTAGTGCCGAGTTGGCTATCACACACATGTGAGGCATGAGTCGATGGAACCATTACAAAAACGCCCATATAAACCTCCTTGCCACAATGTAGATATGTATATAAAAACTAAAAAGGGAAAGAATGGATAAATTTTTCCCAAACCAGAGTGCAACAGAAGTAAAAAAGTGCAAAACATATCACACCAAAGAAAAACTACAAAAGCGTACAACATGCTCAGAAAGAGGAGGACTGCCGCCCAAAGCACCTACTGGTAAGCTCCTCAGCACAGTTCTAATAAACCACCTTAGTCGGTCACACACACTATGATTTTCCTGCTTCAGGTCCTCCTGGAACTCTGTCGAAAGTCCTGTGGTCTGCACAAGACACAAACATGTGTGGGAAAATCCCATGAATGGGTGATCATAAAATACCCAATAGGAACTCCAAAATCCTCGAAATAAAAACGAGAAACTGAAGGCAAAAGTCATCAAATCCCAGCCAGAGAGAACCCAAACGGGAGAGAAAATCTATCTTGAGACCATCCTCGGCTAAACACGACTCGCCAACTCAGCTCAGGTGTATTTCCATACATACACCATGAACTTCCACTCAGGAATATGCCCATAAATATACCATGAGAAACTAGATATACTCAAACCACACACTAATCCTCATGAGGGTCCATCCCCGTAACCTGAAACTGGTACATAACTAGGAGAAAAAACTCCACGATCTCTGGCTTCCCAGATGACACTCGTCCGAGAGATATACGCACATCGAATACCATCACTAAGAACCTCAAGCTAAAAAAGTATAGAAACCAAAATCCTAGGATATTGGATTAATCTTAGGGTTCCCTAGGGGATACAAGAACCCACTCCGGTAACTCGTAGATCTCACAGATAGCGGATCACTCCTAGGAACCACTGGGTAAAAACCATAACCCGATATGGTTCTCCACAGATCACGTCACTCAGATAAGGGATTTTCACCCATGTAAAGGTGGTCACGATGATATTAGAACCCTCTCTAGTATAAATCGCGTTGTAGGGGATCGAACCGATGATGCACCAACCCTACCAAAACCAAAATATAAGTAGGGGATTGTGTAACCAATGATGCCACAACCCTACTAAAAACCACATGCTGGGTAGGGGATTGTATAACCAATGATTCCACAACCCTACTATACATGGCCCACTATGTAGGGGATCATATTCTTGATGATGCCTCAAACCCTATGGAATTAACCTGCTAGATAGGGGATCACCGCCCGTGGATAAGCCGTCACATCGATACCAAGAATCTGATCTAGGTAAGTGATGCTAAACGATCCCACTCTGAACCCGTCAGAGGGATTCCATAACACTAACAGAATAATCATCCTATCGATGGGATGAAAAACCTATACTGAGGTGGTAATTCCACACGAATACTCATTTGAACTAACCAAGAGAGTACACTCAAACACTGTTGGTCCAAACGTCGCTAACCTGATAGACCCACATCATCAGCACAGTGCTCACCTCCTAGGCTTATACTGAGGCCTCCATATTGATCCATGTAGAAAAACATGCAAGGTAGGATATTCCTATTCTCGAACGGTCCTACAATGCATAAGTCGTTAAAATGCAGCATACGCCTGGTAGCCTCCTCGTGGGGCCCTTGCCTCAACCCAAAATTTATCAAGTCATATTTCACTGTTGCAATCCTCTTAAAAGAACACACAAAAACGAGTGCTCAAACACTCCAAATGGATGTCGGGTGAAAAAGAGACATTTCATCGTAAAACGTGCAAATCGGGCCCTGGGGAACCCACATCCTATCATTAGAATGAACATAGAAAGGATCATCTCAAAATGTCCGAACGAGAACTAGGATGATGCAGCTGCTGATGGCGCATCCATCGGACATCTGGTTTGCAAGGTACGTCCGTTAAAAGTTTTTATAATAATGTATTATTATTAAACTAAACCATTTCGGGTCACCTTCCTTCAGGAAGAGAACCCAAAAACCCAGAAACCCATCTCAAAAATTATATCTCGAAGTGAAGAACCCATTGTCATAGACAACCCATCAAACAGACACCTCGTTTAAGAGTTGCATCCCTTTGAACACAAGGGCCCCAACTGCCCCCCCCCCCCCCCCATACCGCCCGGTACAGACTGCCGGCCCACGACACAGCCGCGAGTCCGGCAAGCTCACTATGGCCCGCTGGCTGTGACCTGTCTCTATATCACTATACCTCTTAGTTATGATTCTTCCAAACATACTGGCCAAGCTGCCAGTCTTTGTCTGCGTGCCACACCAGCAGGACCAGCAGCACGCGGGTCCTTGTCCCCCCCCCCATGAGGTCAGCGCCTTGGGCTCCTCCTACCAGATGAGCACGACAGCCGCCCTGGCTGGTCAGAACTACACCACCCGAAGCTATTTCTCCTCTATACAGGGATCACCATTGAGACACTTGTCAGCCTGCACCGTTTCTCCGCCGACCACCTCAGCTCCTCCTGAAACTACCCCATCCGTGCCGGCCACACCTGACACCGCCAACCCGTTTCGAAGCACCGTCCATCCCTCGCTTGAGCATCATTCTCCCAGCTGCTTCGCTTGACACCTAACCCCTCTGGACTCTGCTTGTCCTCTAGCCACCACACGTCATCCCTCCGAGATCCACCTCGGTCTCCCGCGCTACAACGAACACCTCTGGCCGGCTCCACCGTCGTGCCACACCGATCTCCATCCACAACCCTTACTGGAGCTGGGGCATCCGTTGGCCGCCACTACTACTCTGACGGCCCAATTTCAAAGCAGAAGGAGGATTCAGAATCCTTAGGACGAGGCCTTCGCAGCACCTTCCCCTAATCAACGATCCAAAGGAGTTTTGGCGCATCTGAAAATTTGGTCGAAGAACGACGAAGAATGTGTTGAACACGAGATTTAAAATAGGACTCGGATGGCAACTGTGTTCATTTTTCCATCGTCCCAAGTCTATAATTATATAATTTAAACTACAGGTTTGACAAAAACACATGAAATCGATGAAGTAGAGGAAAACCCAATAGAAATCCTACCTCGATCCGGCCGTTTGTCATGGGCGATGGGCCTACTGCGATCCCACTTCGATCCACCGGAGTTCTCTCCTCAATCTGGTGAAGAACATAGAAGAAGGTAAAATAATTTTTTTGGGAGAGACTGACTGATATAGAGAAGGGTTGGATGGGGTTTTCCCTTAATTCCATCACTTAAGTGGAATTTATAATCTCTCTGAAACTCTGCCAACTGGTGTGGATTCTGAAACCATCGTGCCTACCTATTTTATATCATGCATATACAAAACACCCCATTTCAAACTCAATAGAAGTCTCAAATTTCCATTCTGAGACTTCATTCAAATGTTATTCTAAGAGAACGCCATTGATAAAAATCACTAAGTCATTATTTCAAAATGACGATTTTCCCCTAGGTGACATCACCCACAGTAGGCCCGCGCCCGAAACTTTTACTCCCCGCCTAAGGTAACCGGCATTCTATAGATTCAATAAAGCCCTCATATATCTAATCTGAGCTGCTATTTAAGAGATAACTCAGTCTTGCCTCACACATAGTATAAGAATACTTAATATTTTTATAAAATTTATTTCGGGCACACCAGGCCTCGGAATCGCACGCCGTCTTCACGCCTAACTCTGGAAATATTAGTAGGATTATTCAAAAGTCTGACAAGGCCAAAACCAGAGTCGCTAAATCCTCCCCACCTTAAAGCTTTTCATCACTGAAAATCTATAAGCACAAGGAATTAAATTGAACTCTCAAATGGGTATCCCACGCCAGTAAACTCGCCAACACACACCCATGCCCAAACGCATAAGTCCTAGGAACTCATCCACCACACCTCAACACTATCCGCATTTGGCGGAACTAACTTGATCACACCATTTTAATCACGTCACAAAAAAATCATCTTGGTGGGGGTAGTATCCCTCTTCCTCACGCATTCGAAGAAGGTCGAACAACAACCACATAGGGTCTTACCAACACCCTGAACAAAACTCAAGCAAGTAACAGAAAAGGAAGAGTACCGCTAAGCAGTTTCTATCAAACTACTACAAAAAGTAGAAAGGAAAAAAGGGATACCTCTATCCATCTGCAGAGCCTCTGGGTCAACCACATCTAGGGAATGCAGCTATCCTTTCCCTCACCCTCCATCTCCCTGAACTTGGAGTTGACCACCTGGGGGTGGTGGTCGTGGCATTTGGACCTCCTTATTCCCTATTATTCTTGTATATTTTTTATAACTCATATGGAATTAAAGATATATGTAAGGATTTAATTTCAAAATATATAATTAGAGGAGATTTACATGGGGTAATAATCATTTATAGTGAAGAAAGAGTGCATCCCTGGGGGGGGGGGGGGTTGAGAAGAATCTATCATTCATGATTTGTAAAAATATGGATAGCTCTCTGAAATTTGTAACTATGTTTTTAGATTAAAACATACACACCATATTTATAAATATATTTATTATAATTATCATGGGGTTATTTTTTGATCAATGTATGAGAAAAGGGGAAACTCTATCTTGAACATGAATTATTTCGATGTGTTTATTGAAGTGTGTGAATGACAAGTGTTATAGTGAATCATTTTTTGGGTATCCCCAACAATAAGTTTATGAGAATTTTATAAAATGATAAGTTACTATTGATAGATTTGATAAATGTTATTATGTCTCACATTCTTTCTATGTGATGATTTTTCATATAGACTTAGAGTTGGTTAATTATGTTTCTTCACTAAGGAACCATGTGATATCAACCCTGTACTAAAAATTAAAAAATGGAGGATAAGAAATATGAAGTGAGAATTTTTCCCACAATATCAATTTTGATTTATTATCAATAAGGGGGAGAATAATTTAACTTATAGGAAGAAAATATTAATATATCCTTGATATGGTAATTTCCTATTAATAAAAATGGAGTGAGGGATTAGTGAGTCCATGTTTTGAGTTGTTTTTGTTCTAGATAAACTGATTTCTTTTAATTATTTCAATATATTTTGGAATAATTTGAAGGAATATAGGGTACTCTTGATTTTATTTTATTTTTAATTCATTGAAGGATACCATGAAGCATGAATATTAAAATAAAGTTGGAATTAGAGACCACACAACATTATATATACCATGTTAGAGAGTTGAAGAGGAAATAAGATTGTAATAAAAAATATAAACTAAACCATGATGATTCTAAATATGGAAAGGGTTTGAATAATTATCTATTAGACCACATGATATAGACTGAGAGACCATGATTTTCTCGATACTCAATCATAGGTGTCCAAATTGTAGTGAAAATTCATTCACATTCAGATTAATTGAAAGAATATTTTTCCTGACATAGTAGAGTTATACACTATATTTTATAATTACATTGAGATTTTAGGATATTTAAATTTAAGGACCCCTACGCCCTAAGTGATTTGTTGTTACAAAATCAAGAGAATTTGTGGAGTATTTTTCCGTAGTGCATGAACTATGTCGAAATGCCCAATTGAGTGGTTTTTTGTACCACTTGAAAATCCATAACCTCCATGTCATATAATGTTAACCACATCATAAAAACTTATGATTGATGAGAAGAAACCACTTATAACTATATTGATATTCCATAGTGATATTTATCACACAACAATGCCACTCCCTATACCAAAAAATATTTGGCCACACCAAAAAAGGTCCTCCTCAAGGAACATTCCTGGAAATTTGATCAACCATGTTGAGTTGGATTCATTAAGGTTATTTATTATTTATTACAAAGTATTATAAAATAAATTAAAATTGGATGTTGAATATGAATTTATGGATAATATGAGATATGTAAAATAATTAGTTAAAGGTAGTATATTATTTGAATTTGAAATTCAAATTTAAATTCTAATATGAAGATATATTTGAAATATACTATCTAGATTTCTGATATGTGATATTTGTGATAGTTGAGAAATACTGGAAGATCACATGTCAATGAAGAATAACATATGATAATATGGCATAAAGATTGAATATTAGAGGTTATTCGTAAAAAGGATACGATTTATTCATAGAGTTTTCCGAATACTGAGGATCCAAATAATTAAGAATATTTTTGAGGATTCCAAAAAGATGAAAATCATCATGAAGTGTTGAATATATTGAATAATTATGAATGTACAATTTTATGATCCATATTCTCATAAAGAACTTTTGTCTTCTCAATTGATGAAATAGAATCCTATGTGAAGAATAATATCTTTTAATTTTTAGATCATCATTGTTATTGAGAGTTTTATATTCCATTTGGTTCTAGAAGTGGTGGAACATAGTGAATTATATGTCATAAAATATTTATTTGAGATAGTGTAGAATCCATGTTTGGGGGAACAAAAAATATGGCTATGAGTAGGGATTAGTTATGAGGCTTTTATATTTTGGTGTCCTTACCTTTCAATGTTTGTTCATACACAGTGAGGTTGTGGGAGTATATTGTGTAGACTATGAACTATAAAATCTTATAAAGGTCTAATTATGAATGATAACTTAAAAAATTGTTTACCACTGAGTCACCACACTCTTAGTTGTTTCAAAATAGATCATTGGAAACTTCAGTAATTTCTAGCATCGATACTTCACCCAAGTCAAATTTAGATTATTCACAATGGATATTGAGGTACTTTAATAAATTATTATAAATTAGAGTAACCATGGATGTGATACTCCCTTTAAACTCTATAAATATGACTTTACATTAAAAATTACACTAAAATTTCAACATCAACTTAGACAGACCCATCGTTGGAACTTCCTGGTGAAATAAATATTAAATGAATCTTCAATAGTATGAAAACAAACTAATAAAACATAAGATGTAAATATAAGTTTTATATATTTAAAAATATTTTCCTGAAACACCCTTGTCTTGATATAGTAAAATATCATTCTCAAATTTAGCATACATAATAAAATGAACCTCTTAAATCCCAAAGAGACTTCAAGAGGATGATATAATTTCGGTTCAATAGATGTTTATTCCACACAATCTCTTAATATTCCCACATAATGATCTTAAGACAATGAGTATACCAAGATGTATTATATTAAGTATAAAATTAAGTAGTTTGGGTAATTATGGAATATCTAGTAAATGAGAGACATGAACACCATTGATGCAATCATCAAGCCTAAAGGAATCACCAAAAACTAATTTATTTCATGAAATTTTATTAATGGATGTCATAATTATGAAAATAATGATGACTCCTCAATTCTCAGTTAATTAACCCCTTAATTACCAACTTTAATATTGTCAAAACATTGGTATTCTTTTTATTATATTAAATATTGTAAGGATTAATCTCAACTATTGGATCAAATCTCATGTAATCTATAAATATAGTGATATGTTACTAAAATGAGTTCAAATTTTAGATCTACATTGTGTTATTTACTTTTGAATATCTTTTTTTATTTTAATTTCTATTTTTCATTATCATCATATTATGTAAATTGGACACTTTCTTCCTCAGTGATGTGCTTTTCCTATAATCGATCATACATTTCAAATTTTGAAATGCTTTGCTATTTCAATTGATTTAGGCTCAATTTCACAATATATTATCAACATGATCATCTTCTTCGAATTACACATCATGATATCGCTTCCTTCATCCCCCTCAACAGAATAAGATAAATCTCATTGAAAAAAGGTATTTCACATGTTTTTATAAACATTCTTATTCTGACATACTCTTTCACATGCACATCGACATCACTAATTTGATGAGAGACTTCAAAATACGAGTCTTATTTTACATGTAATATATTGTTAAAATTATTATTCCCATCTTGATAAATATAAAAATATTATATGATTTTCTTTACCATTTGTTGTGGAAAAAATAATGACCCTTATAAGAGCTGTAATAACTCACAGTTGAAAATTACGCTTTATTCCCCAGATAGAATGTGTTTGATTAATAACCAATTTAGTCGATATCGAGACAAATATCATTCATCAAATTAATAAAAATATTACAACACCAGATGTTGTTTAATGATGAACTTCATGTACCTGTTGTACGTCGAGATGAAGTTTGATGAACATCAAATACTCACCGTACGTCGAGCTGAAGTCTGTTGATCATCGAATACATGTCGTACATTGAGCCATAGTTTAATGAACAATGCATACCTTCCGTATGTCGAGCCGATGTTTATTGATCATCACGTACTTGTCGTATGTCTATCTAAAGTTCCCTAATCATTCCATGAATAATAAAATTTCATATCTCTTATATATTTTTCACCCTAAAGGTGTCAAGTTTCATTATGTTGTATAAAGTTTCATGTTGAAGAAGATATTTACTTTGAATATTTGTAAATTTCATGTTATTTTATTTCTATTAATTTTCATTTTATTTATCATTATTCATCCCCATAATGGATGAAATTGATGAAATTGATTAATTTAATATTCACGCTATTTTCTTGAAGACATTATAAAACTCAAATTATTTTTTCCCTCCATAGAGTAAATGAGAATATTTATTGAAAATAATTTATTTTATTCCCTGAAGTGAATGAAAATATACATGATTGTATTTTAAATCAATTACGAAGTGAATCTGATGTTTTTTGAATTACCATTGAGATTTATTTGATTATAAAAAATAATTAAAATATGACCACTGAAATTTGTTGGATGATAGTAAATATTTATAGAGCATAATGAATTTTATTAATATTTATAAAATAATGATTCCATGATGGATGATATGAAAATAATGTCCTTTGACATTATATTGAAGAATATATTCATTTATCATTTATTGTTCCTACAACAACAATATCAAGTGAAAAATTATTATTTAATATACTCTTATGAATTATAAATATAATCTCATGTAATTCATTTATCCCCTGAAGAGGATTTTTTTGTTCATATAATTCATAAATGAATTTATTGAATTACATAGTTATGATAGTCGGATATATATTACGAAAATGATTTTACCACATGAACTAGTTAATGTAATGATCATCATAATCAATAAAATTTATATTTTATGCAAGATTAACATTATTGACAAAAAATAAATTACCATTCATGGATCATGAAATACGAAAAATGAATTCATTACATAATATTAATGTTGTATTAATTACTATATCATATTCCTTGATGTTAATGAAATTATTCATGAAAAAAATGAAATTATTTGTGATATCAAGAATATTTGAGAGTTTATGAGTTTTGATTAAATGATTTATCCTTCATTTGATAATGTTAATGTTTTTATGAATTATAATTTTGGATGGAGTTAAGGTGTGTAATGTGAATCCAAAAGATTCTTCCACATTGGTTCTTGCTACTAATTTCACAATCTTCAAAAGACGTGGGGATCCTTTCCCAAGTAGTTGTACTATAAAATAATATTTGGGCCTAAATTTCCAAAATATTTTTGCTATAAGTTCAATATAATGCAATAATCTGCTTGGTGATGGGCCTAACGTGTTATAATTATAATATTAATTCATCAAACACCATAAGGGGAAATTATAACGACAAATATGACTTTTCAAAATGAAAAATCATAGAGTTTTTATATGCGTCGATCTTGAAGAAAAATATTTACAAACATTATCTTCGATTAAAATATTCAATAGAACTCATATGAGTTAGTATATTCTCATATAAGTACATTTACCAAGAATGAAAATTAATTAACGACTCCAAAAGAGATGACATATTCCGACCTGGTAGTACAAATTCTTAATGCATTGTTATATCCTATGTCTCGATTAGATATATAAATATTATTCTTGAAAATGAATAACATATGGAGAAATTTGACAATCACGGTACCTCTATATGTAATAATAATTCATAAAAGTGATCATAAAGAATATGATATGTACAATCGAATCAATAACTTTTAACCAGATGTTTACTGATCATTGAACCTCATATATATGACATGAAAATTTAGACCATCTGGGATCAATTATAATGAATGATATTGACTCATGTATACATGAGCATCGATTTTTTGATAATAGAGTATACATCCATTTGGGGGAGAATAATGAATTTATTTAATGGATTCATGTCTACTAAATTATCAATGTCCTCATTCTCATTATGTTATTATGAATTCCACTATATAATAATTTATTATGAGGTACCCATTTTTGAGGTAATTTATTTATATCATTACCAGCTATAATGGAATTAAATTTACCATATACTTATGAAGAATTATATATGTGTGTGCCCACCTACCAGGTGATCCATATATATTAAAAATGAATCCACTAAATGATCACATGTGTTATTTGCTGCTGGTGAGTAATTATTGCTTGCTATTCATGTTGAATAAATGAAATATCGAGTATAATATATTATATGGTACTGTCGAACCATTAACATGATGCTCACAACACATACATGAATGTAAACTGTTGGAAATCAATAGTCTTATTATACACACATGACCTGTCGTTGAACTAATTATATGAAATCATTGTTCATCATAAGTATAAAACAAAAAATATATTTTCCCATGAAGAGAAAAATGAATATATCGACAAAATTATATCTTTTTAGATATTATACCTAAAGAGATACAGGTTCCAAAAAAATTATGAGATATCAAAAAAATTTTTTTGGGGATATATATTCAAGGAATTATTTTAAAACGCATTAATTACAAGGGGTTTTTACAGACATCGACATCATAATAATTAGACAAATTTATTAAATGAACTTATGAAATGTTCAATATATAATTTTCTAGAATTATTATACAATCTATCAAGACTATTTAATATTGATTATCTTATTATAAGAAATATTCTTACATGTGTATTTGGAAATTTATATATGAATTCCATAAGCATTCAAAATGCATGATGTATTTTCAAAATTCTGCATGTTTCATCCTATATAATAAATTATGGGGTGAAGTAAATAAGACGTATCCATATTATGTTAAGGAAGAATGTAAATTGAATTTATCATCTCATGGTTTGTAATAATCATTGTATTCATCATAATAAAAAGTTGTTTTGAAAAACATCTTTTCTCTCGAAGAGTTATATGAATGAAATGAATTATTTGATCATGAAATTACTTTTAATGTCAATGTATATTGAATAAATCATCCTGATGATTAAATACAAAATTTTGGAATTGTTTTACCCGTAATAAATAATTAAATCTCTTGATTCCAAGAGTGATATATTTCTGACATAAGGGGTTGAAGAAGAACATACTTATCCCATAAGGATTAAATATAAATGATCATTTTATTTATCATTGAAGTACATACATGTACATTTAAATACGAACCATGAAAATTACAATAAAACATATTATAAGTTAATTACCTCCCCTATTCATTGAAATATAAAGGGTATGAATTATTATTATTCAAAAATTAAAAATTAATTGTTTTGGTTATGAATTTATCAGGGACATTTTATGAGTTAAATGATGATTATTATGAATGGGAGATGTAATTGATATACTCTTTCTCCATTAGTAATGTTTTCCCCATAGGGTTTTCCTGATAAGGTTTTTAACAAGGAAATAATTTAGGGACTTGATGTTATTGTACTCTTTTTCCCTAATCAAGTGTTTTTTCCGAAAAGGGTTTCTCTTTGACGTGGTTTTTAATAAGGAAATCATACATAAAAACAGATATGTAAGAGAATATTATAAATTATTGTGGATATCTATGAATAATGGAAATTGTTTTTCTTCCCTATGAGTTGAAAATTTTAATAACACCATTCATTATTACTTATGATCATCCTACCATTTCCCGAAGACATAATTAAATAAGAATATTAATTGATGTCCCAAAGACAATATCAAATGATATAATTAGAGGGAGTTGATAATGGTGCATGCCTTTTCCCTTCATTAGTTTTCACCATTTTATTATTCCTGATAAGGTTTTTAATGAGGTGGCATGACATGGAATTTTTTTATTTTTGCTACACTTTTTTCCCACAGGGTTTTTTTAAGTTAAGAATCAATATGGTTCCTTGAAATTATGACATCGAAGGGGGTCTTATGAAAAATTATTAATGGATTTCATAATTATGAAAATAATGAGGACTCCCCATTTCCCTATTAATTTTCCTCTTAATGACCAACCTGCCATATTCTCAATCCAATGGTATTCTTGCAGTTAGATTAAATGTTGTAGGGATTAATATAAACCATTAGATTAGATCCCTTGTACACTATAAATATAATAATATTTTTATGAAATGATATCGACTTTTGTCTCTACATTGTGTTATTTAATTTTGTATCTATTTTTTATTTTTATTTCCATTTTCCATTATTATCATTTTATGTAAATTCGACACTAGCTTTCTCAACGATGACATTCGTCTACAATCAATCTTAAAATTATGATTACAAAATGCTTTATGGATTCAATCCGCATTAGATCAATTTCCTAAAAATATACACCATAATTACTCCAACAAATTCTTTTTGATATATCCCATAACCTCACTGAAATTTCATAATAGAATGATCATATAACAATCATGGAGAATCATTGGGCTCTATTAAACTAATCCAAAAAATATTTTATCCATGGAATTATATACTTATTCTTCATATAAACTTAATTCTTTTTATTGTAATCTACACATAGTCTCAATCAATCACCTTATTTCATGATGATTAATACTAGAGCAACACATGGAGATATACATGGGTTTATAAATAAAATTTTGATTCAGTACTAGAGATAAATATTTACATCCCATATCTAAATTTTTTCTATATGGGGTAAGGGTATTAATATTGGATTAGTTCTAGAAATGATTCAATAAAACCCTTGATCTCCCTATCGAGTGAAAAACCATAGAAGATGTTAGATGAAACATCCTAAAGATATCAAAATACTAGAAAAATGTAAGCATATATATCACCTGAAAAAATATAATTTAATTTTTCAACCTATTCAATTATCACTCCTAATTAAAAAAGATTAGGTCAAACTCGATAATCCTATATATAACATTCTATTATTAATTAATGGACACAAACTTCAAGAGAATTTAAGGATGATATACTTTGTAAGTAATAAATACTATCCTTAAATAAAATAATACATGTAATAAAAAATCAAAAATCAAATATATAATTTTCCATGATAAATAAATATCATATATAATCATAGATCCCAACCACGAGGGAACCCCCAGGGAAGCTCCTAAGATGATCCAATCTCCTTCCAATGGGGTTTACCAAATTCAATAGCCTAGTTCAATACTCTATCATAATCCCAAAACTAACCAATGTTCATGTAAAAATAATTAAATGGATTTCCATTAAGTAAAGTAGTGAATTGAATAATTTAAAATCAATATTAAAAATACCTCTAACAATTGTGGGTCCCGCACCCATCAACTATTGGAAACTAATCAAATGAAAAAAAATTACCCAAAATCTATCCCTTGAAGAATCCTACAGGGTCCATAATGGTGTTGAGGTATCAAATCCTAAGGCACCTACTACCGTGGAGCCATAGGTCTTCTTCAACCTCTATTCCCTAAAATAATTATTGAATATGTCATATATTTCTATAATAATTCTGGTGAGTAGTCATGGAAAGCTTATTCTTGGCTCAAACCTCACCTTGTTCATTACTACAATGACATCCAACAAAAAAACAATAAATGAAAAATCAACATACTTGAATGAAATTCATTTACATGTTTATGGATCACGGAGAAAATAGGATTATCTCTTTAAAACTAGAGCATAAAAATAAGAGCTCCCATTTAAGGGGGATTTGTAGATCTGTAGTCCTTACTAACCTTCATATTTTTCCCTTGTGTACTGAACCCACTCTTCTAATACTACCACTGTAGGAGTTACCTATGGAATTATTCATTGAATGTTTCATTCATAAAACAATTCCCTTTAAAATTACTTTATTAGAAATGACTACCATGAGAACCACATAGAAGTACATAGTCAAAAAAATCATGCTCATGTAATGATTATGATATGGTAACAATCAAATATCAAACTCGTGGGTCTCTGGAGACTTATTCCATGCTAATAATTTTATAAATCTTAAAAATTTGGACAAATGAGTACTATAATATTAACTGCGACTCCTACCATATGTTGTTACATGAATTCATGTACTTAATATAAATTGATTTTTTATGGTAAGAACTCCCCTATGAATAAAATCTATAAGGCCTCACAAATTATGCCCTCATTACTCTTTATATGTACCATTCCACCCCACCAACAGCTCATAGGACCCTAAATCATAAAGGTTGTATGTTCAACACACTAATACTCATGCATCATAATCAACTTGAATATTAATGGGATAATATAAACCAATAACACTATATCCTAATAACCCATTTTGTCAAAGGGGTGTAAGGACTTTATATCATAATTTGTTTATAAAATTCCTCCTTTGTGGTCTCACCATGGTGTACACCTTCAAATCTAATTGGAAAGATGTAAAATAAAACCACATAAAGCAGCTCGCCCACCCGAGTGATGGGTTTAAATACATGAACACCGTCTTATCATCTATAAAAAATAACGAGAGGTATTTTAGGATCAATATTAAATATATACATCTACTTATCCCTATGTAATTAGCAGGGAGAAAATTTTTTAAATGATAATTCATTGATTTAAAAAAAATTAAATTGTTCACAATTGATAATACATGGAAAAGGGTGGGAATACACTCATGTAAAAACAATTACCATCCATAAAATTAAAACCTATAATAACAATTACGACTAAATTAATTATATATTGAACTATATAACCCCATGACCCATATAAATCATTCTTACCACCATAAGGAAACTATCAACACTTCTCTCACATAAACACCAATGAACCACAACCCAATATATACCTAGAGTTTGAGTTAACACAACATGAAATATTTCATATCATATTTACATAAAACTAGTAGTCATATACTAATCTATCATAATAATTCATAATCAATTTGAATTATAATAAATAATTATATAAATATTATCAATTAAAAGTCTATTTTTGTTTAACATATTAATTCCCCTTTATGATAAACCGTTTTTCAAATCACAAACAATAAAAATATTTTCATATGAGTTGAAAATATGATACATATATCCATGGTTAAATTATCCTGTTAGGAATAGTCTAATTGATTTATAAAAAACAAAACACCAATTGAGGAAGATCCACTAAAATATAGTAATATTAACTATGAATAATAATCCTACAACCTTAGTAAGTTGGGTGCCTACTATTGAAGTTCTAACCAAGAAAAATATTTGGTAGAAAAAATGGGGTGTCTACGTTTTTTGAAAGAACATGATATAATCCACACTAGGAATACATAAATATAACAGATAAAATAAATCAAAAAAGGGAAAAATTGATCTTCTATGATTATTTTGGCCATGAAAAATATAGGTTATTGGTATAACCAGAATAAATTGAGGGTAATCAATCTAGTAGTTTATATTTAATTTCTCCTAGAGTTATGAAGGAATAAAAAATCAAATCTCATGGATGTTAGATGTTAATTTTTTAATAATGGAGTTGTTTAAGTTTTAAAGGGTCAATATGTGCAAATGAAGTAGATCATGTTCACTACTACCGGAAGAGTTGATTCCCAAATCCATATTTAAAATTTGTCATACTATAATTTAATAAGACACATTAACAGAATATTTTCACACTATAAGGTAAATGTTTATCAGGAACTATTTTGAGTGTTTTCTGAGCCTTGGGCTGGGATACTTAATCATCTTTTCCTATATATGGATCCTACAACATATAAATTCAATATAATATATTCATAGGGAATCTAAAATGAATGGGAGATAAAGTTTTAACAAGATTGAGATCCATGAACTCCCATATATGATTTAAAAATCAAAATCTAATCAAATAGGTAGAAATTTGGGGTATTTGATTCATTCGAGAGTCTCATATTTAAAAATTCTTGAAAGACCAATTCACACTGGCCTAAAATCTGGGCCATTTTGAAGTATTCCTTGTAATTAATACTTACTGGTAAACATATAAAATAAAATTTTTGTCCCATATCATTTATTTTAGAAGAGTTTTCTTTATCACAACTTATTTTTCTCGGTATCTTCTTTCACTCTTTTCATCTATGTGGGTGAATAACTCTTGTTTTGGCCAAGTTTCCCTTCTGACATTTGTGACATCATTTCTCCCTTGTCATTAACCTATAAAATAATTTTTTCATTATAATTCAACAATAAAACATTATCCCTATGACTAAGTTATATCTACATTTATGTGGCTCCTATTATTATTTAGGTATTTGATAATGGAACCTTTCATCTTGAAAAAGACTTCCCTATAGTTTTTCTCTTCACATTACAGATATTCAATGGGTAGTTAATAATTTGTCCCTTTCAAATGACCATCCATTGTCTTTTGGGTATCATGGGATAAATATAATCTATTTATTTTTAATTGTTTATGATGAATGCATTTTATTTATATAGTTTCATTACTACTATAATTTACACTCTTTCATCTGAATTATCAACATAATTATTTCAAGGATTTTATTACTTGGGTTAATTACTTTGATAGAATAACTACACTATTTCCCTAATTTGTTGTTGGGATTTTATCATCCTCTAAAAAATAAATATAATAAACCCCATAAACACACTAATTATATCTACTGTCATTAAATCCAGCTCTTCTCATGTATAATTAAGTCCCTTTATCCATTACTATACCCCTTTCTCTTAATTTCCCTAGTCGTATGTACATAAACAATAATACACATTGTTATGAGTTCCACAACCTTAAAATTCTTAATATGTCTATAAGTTACATTAAAATAATTTCCATAAAATTGGTCCAAATTACATGAACATAAAATATAATACAATATTCCTTATTATAAGATCCTAAAATATTGGACACACCCATCTTGTACAATGTTATATGGTATGCTCTGGATTCATTCTAGGATATAATTTCTTATTCTCAATTATATGGGTGAACATCCTTGTGATATTGGATTATATTGTGCCACAAAACAATGTGGTTTTTGATTCCCCTATAATAGATTCATATAAACGTCTGTTGGGGCCCAATCCCAACAACATGGCACCTTCAAACTCCGATAATATATTATACATTCTTACATGATATTAAATTCTAGAGTGACTTACACTATGCATTTATGCTAAATAGTAATAAAAAATATAAATAATATTTTATAACATAGTTGTTTTATAATATTCCTTGAAAATTATTGGTGTCAATCAATATCTTTCAAAAAAAGGGTAACTATAATTATTACTAGGAAGTATTTCATGAATTAACTTATATTTATAAGATTCTATCAATCTATAAATGGAGTTCCTTCATTGGATTAGTCAACCTCCCATCCTATCGACATTAAAACACACACCCCATGAAACCAATAACTAGATTTAGTGTATTGGATAGATGTATTGGAATTCACCAGCATATCGTCCAGCCCATGTTCAGACCAACCTATCTCCAATCCACTAGACCCTATATGTCAAGGAAATATATGGATATGATAACATTAATAATTCCCCAATTTGATTTTATCACATCCAAAACTGATAATTCCATGTCTATAAGTAAGAATCCCTATATGATTGAGGCTTTCAACCAGTGGTTGGTCTATGTCCATATAGTGATGAGACTATGTTGTTAGAATAATTCACAATAACAAAAAATGAAATAAATAAGGAAATTAATTTCATATTATTGAATCAGAATTTTATACTTACTATATCAATAATATTATATGTAATAATAAAATAGGTCACTTGATAGTCATAAATCCAAACAAATAATAATAGTCATGATATAAAAATTATTATATACATGATAATAATAAATAGATTACACTTTCTATAAAAGGCCCAAAAACATATTGATATAAAACTATTTTACCAATACAATATCACCAAATCTATCAACCCAAAATAGGGTATTCTCAAATCATTAAGTCCCTAATAGTGAAATCATCACAGCCACTAATATGAACATTTTGGGTATTTGTAGGAAACTCGTTATAACACCACCATTAAGTCCTTAAATTAAATACAATATGATATGTTTGTGAGTGGATTGAATAAAAATAGAAAATAAAAAGAACATTCCCAATTTATGTCATCATTAACTAACCAGGGCACCTAAAATGTATAATATACACGCTCTAACCAATGATCATAGCTGTAGTGAACATGTTCCAAAGATGTACTCTCTATATTCCATAAATGGGAACCAAATATTGAGAAATTCATAATGAAACCTGCCTCTTGAAAGAACCCAAATACTTATAAATGAATAATATAACTAAAATCTTATCATGGAATAGATTAATATGAAGGATTAATATATAAAACCTCTTAGAAAGGAACCAATATTTCAGATAATGAATCCCAACCAACATCTCAAATAGGTGAAAAATATTGAGTAATTCATAAAATAAAAAACCTATCAAGAAGAACCAAATACTTAAGAAGGAATTCCAAAATCAACCTATCACAAAGAGTGGAATCTATAGGAATGATGATAGAAAAAATATTTTCAATATATTCCCAACGTTATTAAATATTTATATCCTTATTTATTCCAAAATATATGAATATTTACTACATATTAAATATATTTATGGCATATAGAAAAAATGGCCAAATATTATCATTTTAATAATTAAATTAATATTTTGTATTAAATTTCAATTTTCCTACATTAAGTATTATGTTTTGATAAAATTGTATGGAATGACAAGCCTTTCCATTTATGAAAGAATACACTAATTTTCGACTATTTGAATAAGATTAAATAAATACATAGCCTTGATTATAAGGATTCCACACTTTTCCATGATTTCTAATAGCCAAATAAGTAACATGTAATTAAAATTCTAATTAGAAAATCTTGGTACGAAAAAATACATCCCATGCCTTTTTTATAGTATATTTTCATTTTTTAGTGATGTGATGTGTAGTGTTATATAATATTGAATTATTAAATAGATTTTCAATATTAGATTAACTAAAACATGAGAAATATACATTGGTTATTCTGTATGGTTTTTTAGGCCATCATTTATTGAAACTTTTAAGAATTATCACAATCACGAGAAGGAGGAAGATATGGGAAGGTGGAAGGGGTGAAAAATAAAATTTAATCCATTGAGATCATCTCAATTCCCTGTCAAACACATAAAATCTCAAATGGAAATGAATATTTCCTAAACATAAATGCTCAAATAAATCTAGAAAATTGAAAACAAAATACACATGTGAAAGATGTTGGAGAGAAGATAAAGTAGAGTGTATTATGTGTATTTAAACATAAATTTGACTAATATTATCCCTAAAGAATATAGTCCTTTTTGGAAGTGATCCCTTTATCTAGGAAAGAAGTTTGACCTCTAAAAAGAATTAGTATAGCTAGAGAATATTGGATCCGTGCTATATATTAATTTAATTATTTTCTTGGAATTTTCATAATTATATTTTAGTGTTTTCATACCTATTGTTTGTGATCTCGTTTGTTAGTGATCATAGAGATCATAATCAAGACTTATTATAAGATCGATTAACTACAATGTTCTACAATCCATTAAATTAATGTTATAATTGTTTTAGATTTATTACGAGAATATCATAGTTTCAATTGGGTTGGGGATATGTGATAATGGTTTACATCCAAGATATAATATATTTTTATTATTTTCCCTCCCATTATTCAGTTATCAAGGCATGTGGTAGATTCATAGTTATTATATGTGGAATTTCTAATGATATACTCATAGAAGGTGAGTGGTAACATGATTTCAAATAAAGTGTTTTATCACATGGTGACATTAGGACTGATGATTAATCAGTGTATCCCTTGAACATTGGATGACTTTTTGAATATACAATCAATAAATAATGTTTTATAGGAACATAAAAAATATGTATGTTTTTCATTAGCTAATATTGAGGAATATTTGGATAATAATGATAGAACATATGAAAATTATCCTATGGATGAGAGACGTTTTCCATAAAAATGTTATTTTAACTAGAATACATCGCTATTTTAATTTTTCATTACATTACAAAAAACCTCAAACCATTATTTGGTATTCTACTAAAACATTTGGCATATGTGTGAAAACTAAAACACATGTACACCCATAAAATAGATAAATCAAAACTTCACTTGCAAAAAGAACACCACAAATTGAAAAACATAACCCAAATATTCAAAACAAAATCCATGAATAGACAACCAAGAAGGTAGGGAACTTGTGTTTTAGCCCCGCATCATCGCATATGTTTCCTTATACCCAAAACAACATATTACCCCCAGTATTCCATGAGAAAAATTATTTTTTTAGAAATACCTCTGATGATTATATATCATCCATAATTTATGTTATCGACCAACAAAAAAACCCAAACAAAGAAAATTCATCTAAATAGTTCATAAAATACAAAATAATTAATTAAGCCTAGCTAAAAACACCCCATACGAAAAGATATTTCGACCATCATAATACAATAGAAGTAGGAAACTAATTCCAAACATGATTTAGGTGCCTAATATATCTTTATCAATCACATAAATTATTCCATCATAGATATAAGTAAGAATCTACAATTGAAGAATATTAGAAACAAGGAAAACAATATAAGAAAAAGATGATTCTAATGGATGATCCCTTATCCTTTATATTTAAACATTCATATAATTTGATAATTTAAAATAATTTAAAATAAGATCATTATATAATAGTTTCTATATTTTAGAGTTAACTCTAGGATAGCCACTAAGGCTAAACCCTTTGGGGTAAAAAATATTCCTTGAATAGGGTCAAAAAACTCTATATAAATATTTTGATCCTTTTAAAGGAGGAAAATAAATTTAATTTTTTTTAAATACAATTTTTAAAATAATAAAAAAATGCTATATGAAAATATATAAAATACGAATAAATTTTAAAATCATCCCATTTTTTTGTGACAAAGTGTCACTATATGCTCTTCAAGTAAGTTGAGATCAAATATCCAACCATAAGGATGAGTTTTATGAGAACCCATTAAGGATGTAAAAGAAGATATTCAACCTCACTACTTTATATATTTAAATAGAAAAATTAGTGATCTCTTAGAGTACATTATAGAATTCTAATCAAACATCATATTATACCAACTTTTCCCACATAACATTCCTCCAATATGTAATGGATAAATTATAGAATTTGTGCGTGCACTTTAATTTCATCCATATTCAACAATTCCAGTGACCTTACCAAGAAGCTAAATCAGAAAATAATAAATTCTAGTAGATAGTTTATAGGTATATGATAGAACATAAGATTCCTTTGTGTTTATTTTTCTCAAGTTTAATTAAAAAAATATTTATTTCTTCTATAGACACATAACATTAATGTTTTTCCTGACTGATATAAAAATGATATCATTATGGCAGCAACATTTTTAGAATAAAATATTAATAATTTTATAGTATTTTATGTTGGAAAACATGAGGTTGACTGTAAATTTATTTATATAACTATGAACCCATTTTTTAAATATGAAATTGAAAATAATCTATATTCTAATGTGTATACAAAATAAATTAAATACACCACTCCATGAGATGAAGTAGTTGGGGATCACTCCTTATATCATATGACCACATCCAAAATCCCAAAAGTGTATAATGATATAATGGGGTATAGATAACTCAATAAGGTGTGTTATAAAAATCTAGTGCAAAGCGAAAATCCTTGGAGAAAAATAATAATGGTGGTTCCAACCACATTATCCTTATCCAACAATAGATTTGGAATAATCACTATTAGGCTAAAAAAACAAAACACCCATTAGGGGTTTACTAAAATTTTATTTCCCTTGTATTTTTTTTAATATACTTTTAACATTTTTTTTCAAATAAGTTCTAGAATCATATGTGGATAAGCACATGGATCCTGATACAGTTATAATAATCATATATCATCTTTCATACTTCCTTGTTTAAATATTATCATGGTCTTTTATACACAATAACGATGTCCTAAAGTCTTGATATTATTTGGATGGTGTAGAAGATTGATAACAACCTACTATTTCGATTGTTTTTTGTTTTTTATGTATTTTTAATGTATCTTTGAGCATAACTAAATGACTTGGTAATGTTAAACCATTATGAAAATCATATAATAAGTTATTTATTTGATCTTCCATTTACATAAATAAATTCTGAACAAGATTTTTTTCCCAAATATCCATTTTGATAATTTATTGCATTTTATCAATTGTGAAATATAATTTTTACATGTACATACAAATATGAATCTTAATAACCCAATATGTTTCTACACATTTTTAAAAATAGATTAAATTTATATTTTACTTATGATTCTTGATTCTTTCAATGTGATCCATATCATTTTATAATTCACTTTTAAATTTTTTAGAGATAATGGGTTGTGTCAAACTGATCCAGAAATAAGTTTGAAAATACATTTTGATGTTTCAATCCATTTTAGCCTACCTTTTCATATGACCATTTTCTAAGAAAGTATAATTCATAAACTACTTCATATGAATGTTTATTTTAAGACATATAATATCACCTTCCCTAGTCATAAGATTTTTGTATTATATTATTTATTATAATTATGAGAATAAGGGTTGTTTCGTAGAATTCATGAGTAAAAAATACCATTGTTATAATGATGTCAGGGTATATCGTCATATATTGGGGTGAAGTTCATAATAAATAATTCAAAATAAAAGGTCCTTTAATTTTGTTTCTTGAAAAATATTTGTGATAAAATAAAGTTAAAAAAGATATTTTTTTAAGAATATAAGAAAATGAATTTATCATTATCATTATTATAAAAACCACTATCATTACTGGGAAGTTATTTGAAAAAAATATCATATATAAGGGGATTTAGTTACATAATACCAATAAATGATAGACAAATTAATCATGTATTGTTCTTAAATTATGAAACCTCTTTATCTGTTGTCTCTTTTAACATTTAAATCACCCACATATATCCTTATAATGACCAATGTCAGATAAATCCTAACTAATGCATGAATTTTATTATAATAATGGGAGAAAATATAATCATATAAAACATATATGAATTATATAAAAAATTGATAAGAGAATAGTCTAGTTAAAATTACTTGAGAAATGAGAGATGCATTTCTAGGAATGTATGAAAAAATGTCCAGGAGTGTTAAGAAGAGTTTAGGTGATTTTTTACTGACATAAATTAATTATGTAAATAAGAATCATATGAGAATCATGATATGTCTAATGATGGTAGAATTTATAGGTGAGACTATAAATTAATTGATATTATTAATTTGAACATTGTATATGTATATTCCATAGAGAGTGTTGCTCAATTTTTGGGGTGAAAGAAAAAATATTTTAAATGATTCTATTATATCATTAAATGTTTATAGGCCCCCAAACACCTCAATATAACGTAATTTACTACATAATTTGAATATTATGAAATTTTTGAATGTAATGAAAAAAATAAGATTGTTATTTTAATGATTCAATTGTTTTCATATTAAATTTATAGGGTTGTACTTTAAGCATTATATTCAAATATTATGTTTGTGGAATACTATCAAGGCTATAAAAATAATAATAAACCAATTTAAATCTTATTTTATAAGACCAAATAGATGCTTTTCATGATTCTTAAAGCTTCTACAGTTTTTTATGATCTTTAATTGTTATCAAGGATAATTATGATTAAAATTGTAATAATTCATGTTATGTAATAATAAATCCTTCCTTGAACCATTTGTGAATTTTTATCCTTATATAGTAATGTTATGAGACATTTTTCATAAGATAAAATGAAAAAATTGGATTAAAATGTAAGAGTAACATAATCTCACATAAGATACATTAGAGAAAACAATGTATTTTTAGAGACAATATTGGAATAATCTTTTAGAAATTACCCCAAATATAATGAGGAAGAAGGTATGAATATATATATAACTATATCCTTATATATAATCATATTTCCAAATGAAACACATGAAATATTTAATAGAAAACAATATTTTCTATATATACTTACCTAACTAAATATTGAATGGAGAAAACTACCCATGAGGAAACTAATGATATAAAGAAAATGTAGTGTTGATTGGGGTTTATAAAACCCACACATTACCAATATTAGATGTGATTCTTTTATCTCTACATGGTAGTGATCTCATTACCTGAGCAGTATGCTTTATATGTAGAAAGAAATATTATGGCTCTGGAATAAATATTCACATATATGGTTGGTTTTCATTATTTTTCCAGTATTTTTAATAAAAAAATTTAAATTATTTATTTAATATATCAACTCTATTTTATGATCTCATCTATACATGAGAATGGATAACCAACATGATAGATAGCTTATGGGTGATGAACTGTGATATTCTAGAGTCCATTACATTTATATTATAATGGTTTCACTTTAATTTTTAGAATTATGGAATGTGGATGGTCAGTATAGATGATAATGATTCACATCATGCTCATAATTATTTCTTATATATTTTATTTTTCTTTAATTTTCCCACCATTCATTTCTATATGAATTTGTATGATGGAGTCATGGTGATTGAATACTGAATGGGTATCGACTGCTTCCAAGAATGTGATTGATAACATCCTCTCGATTGGGGTGAGTTTTCACACATTAACCTTTTAAGAGACGATTAATCAGTTGATCCTCAGATCATTTAATGTATATTTTGATAATAAAATCAATTAAAAGTAAGATTTGGGAACTCAAACAATAGTTGGGTTGTTTGTTGAGTGAATGTGAGGCATGTTTGGGTAATAGTGAAGGAATAGATCGGGATTATCCTAAGTTGTATTTTATTTCATCCAAAAATATTATTTGATAATGCATTCAGTATCATTTTATTTTTTTCATCTCATGAAAACACACTCCATGAAACCCTGAATTGGAGCCTTCATATTATTTTATAAAAAAATGATTATAAGAAGATTCTTGGGTAAGAGTGTCTCTATTTGAGAGAAAACCACAGTCCAATGACTATGGCTACATGATATGTGATTATAAATTGTTACTTAAATGGGTCAATAAATACAATCTTTAGAATACATATAATAGCCAACCAAATATAAAGAAAACTAATACTAAATAATATGTGACATGAATAACCTATAGAAAAGGAACATATAATCCTACAATACCACTATGAAATATCATCATTTTCAAAACAATGAACTCATAACTTAACTCCATTTTTAAAATAATATACAAATATATCAATAAAACCAATGTATTTTTTTAAAATTCTAGATATGTTTTGAAAATCCATGGAAATACATTATATGTCATCCAACCACTTAAAAAAATAATATAACACATTAAAATTTTTTTTCATCAAAACCTATCCCAAATAAAAAGAAACTATTTATCTTTAATATCTTACCCTTTAACACATGAATGTGGTTACCACCGATACCCAAATTAAAAAATAAGTACCTTATAGAATTATTCATAATATTATATTCCCAAAATAGTTTTTAAATAACTAAGGAATACCACCCAATATAAATCCAACTTATTGACCCTATTTTAGTCCCAAAATAGTAATAACTCCTTAATCCCATCTTTTAAGAGTTGTTCCCACCTCACAGAGACTACCCAACCTTACTGGTACTTAGGCAGAAGAAACACATAAGCATATAAAACCTATATTAATAATGGTTAATATTCACCCATTTAAATATTGAATAATGTTAAATACTTCCAACATTAGCCTTATAGAGAAAGCATGCAGAATGACATTTCCAAATTTGAGTTCAATGCATTTTAAATAAAATACCAATAAAAAATCCAATTCATTGGGTATTTTAGATTGTCGAAAAATAAATAACGATTGATATATAAGAATAAGAATTGTATGGGGTTGGCCTTACCAATTGAGAATGAATCCAACTGAATATATTCAATATAGACTTTAAACAAATCTTGAGGATCACTAATAATGAAGAATGTATACATGGAAGGCACATGGGGATGAGATAGTCATGTTTTACGAAGAAATGATTAATTTAATTATATTCTTGTGAAATTATAAAAAAGGTGTTACTTCATTTTGGACTAAAGGACTTCAAGTACCATATTGACTAGAACCAAAATTGGTACCTTATCGGCTACCCAATACTGGATAACTAGCAAGATATTTGGGACCTAAGGGAAAATGAACCATGTAATTTTTTAGGTATCCTATGTATCTAAAACTAGTACCTAGTGGCTCATGATTCTATATATAAGTTGTAAGTCCCCTAATCCTATACCCTAGTCCCCCCACATTAACCAAAAAGTCCTAAACACCTATAAAAGAAGTCATTATTGATAATATAATCATTAAAACATAATCAACTCACAATTCCAAATCATGGGGTCTTTAAATTATAAAGGAATGTAAAATGTGTGAAGACTCAATGTAAAGATAAATGTTGTCACGACCCGTCCCCCTGGGGCCCGTGTCGTGACAACCCCAAGCCCACCTTCCATAGGCCAGGGGCTGGCGACTAGCACCAAAGGTGTATTCCCTAAAATTGGGAAGGCATTTCCTTTATAAACTGTAAATAGACACACAAGAAAGAACATAGCAGGATACAAAACACAAAGTAAACTATATATCAAAATAGTTTTGAATGTAAATGGGGCTAGAATACAAGACCAACTAGAAAGTACAAGTACAACTGTGATACAATACAACTAAAAAATGGGAAAGTTAGTTGATGGGTCATCCTCCAAGGTTCCTACCTAAAGGGTAGGTATAGATTACCTCCTCAGCACTCCACATCTATCTGTCTCCACCATGTACCAACTCGTCATATTGTCCACCTCTTAGTACCATCCAATCATAGTACTCCCAGCCTCAGTCAGCGCTGCCCATCATCTGCATCCAACAAAACAAGGTGCAGGAATAGATCGTGCAAGGGTGAGTATAACAATACTCAGTAGGGACCCTGAAACCCTCTAGGTCTCAGAAAATTCAACAAGGATAAAACACAAAGAATGAAAGAAACAGAGAACCTTACGTATATATCCATAGATATTCCTAAGTTATCAAGTAATCTATATCAATCATGAGGAAAACACAGAGATACTGCCTCAACTCAAACCATGATTTATTATAGGGTTAGTGTCATGTAACATTTCCAAGGAAAATTTTGAACACCTCATATGCTGTAGAACACATCCTCTATCGAGTACAGTGGGTCTGCCATGTCACATAGAGGTGCATCCCACTAACCTTGGACTACTGAGGTACTCCTTCTGTCTAGTACCATGGTTCTGCCGCGTCACACAGAGGTGCTCCCCCTCCTAGCCTACTGAGGTACTCCTCCTATCGAGTATCGTGGGTCTGCCATTTCTCCAAGTTGCTTCCTACCATGGGTCTGCCGCGTCACCAAGGTTCTCCCCACTGGGCCAGTCGAGTCACTCCAAGTCGAAACGGTCAGCATTCGTCAAGACTTAGAAAGCTACTAGGTCTCTATACAATGATCACTTGTCTTCAAGAGGATCCACTCCACAAGCTATTGGACGATACTCTAACTAACATGAAGTCCTACAAAGAAGTATCTCAAAGGTCTGCCACCTCATAGGGGTCTCTACGTAACAGATGGTGTGTCAATCAGATGCCATGTCTGTGAGTTATTAACCTTCTAGTCTCTGGGGCCCGGTTGGATTTGTGCTCGATCCAACCTGACATTACCCATTTTAATCCAAAAAATAGTGGAGTATCACTCAAAGAGTCCATTTCACTCAATGATTTCGAACACTGCTGACAGTTCTTCAAATGGACGTCTGGTGCCAAAGTTATGGCCAAAAGAGCATAAAAGGGCTCGTAGCTGGCTCGGGTCTGCTCTGACCTAGTTGGACCGACCTAGCCCGCAGTGCAGCCTGGCCCGTTGGGTCAGTCTGATAGGCCGCGAGGCTCCACAGAGGGCCGCAGGTGCCTTTGAGGATATGAGGCCACGAGGCAGCTCAGCCCAATGGGTCCGGCCCGACTAGCCATGTGGGGCCGCGGGTGGCTAAGAGGGTGTGAGGCCATGGGGTAGCTCGGAGGGCTGGTGAGTGGAGCGATCTGGGGACACTAATTGGGCTATCAAGGGGCGTGATCTGGGTTGCGCGAAGGTTGAGATGGGGGCGCGAGCCGATGCGGCTCGGAGGGCCGCGGGAGGCGTGAGCCGGGGTGGCTCGAAGGTTCGTGGGCTGCCCGAGTTGGGGCGGCACGGAGGGCCGCGGGTGGCGTGAGCATGGGCAGCGTAGAGGGCCGAGGTGAGGGAGGTTCGGCCGGGGCATGGGGTCGGTTCGGTCGAGAGGCTGGAGCACCGAAGGGGCCCGGGCCCGTTCGGCCTGGAGTCCGGAGCATTGCCGGGGGCACGGGGCGGGTTCGGTCTGGAGGCCAGGGAACCGTGATAATGTCGGGGGGATTCTACCTGGAGTCCAGAGCGCCGCAGGGCAGGGGGCCTAGAGGCAGGAGCGACGCAGGGGTGCGGGGCCCGTTCGGCAGGGAGGACGGAGAGCCGCGGGGCACGGGACCGGTTCGGTAGGGAGGCCGGAGCACTATGGGGTGTGGGGCCGGTTCGGCCAAGAGATCGGAGCACCACGTGGCGTGGAGTCGGTTCAGCCGGGTGGCTAGAGCACCACGGTACCGCTCATCCAGGGTGCAGAGCCTGGGCGCGCGGCCGGTTTGGCCGGGAGACCGGAACACCATAGGGGAGGTGTGGGTCGTGGAGGTCACAGGTGGCGGTGTCGTTGCCTTTTTCACCTTCTTCACCTTCATAGCCTTCCCCCAATTCATGGAATACACCAAAAAATAGTGTAGGGTTCATGCCATGTTTTTTCATCTCGTACCCTTCCTTGTTAGAGTGATATCAAGAGGTTTATAGAGAACGAATAATGAACATGTAAGGAAGAATTTTTTTAAAACATCATTTCCCACATACTTCGTCAATATCTATTCCTGAATCCCACAAAAAAATTAGAAGTGGGGAATATGGGGTGTGATAATCAATAAACCCCTACCTCTTTTGCTCGATGACGTTTGCTTAAGAAGGTAGTATGGTTGTCGATTCACCGTAGATGAGGACGTTCCATGTCGGAAGAATTACTAAGTAATAAGATCTAAGAAGGTCGACATTCTTCATTGGTGGAGCATTCTTCTTCGGTGGAGCATCCTTCATTGAAGATCTTTCTCCAAATAGATCCTTCCACTCAATTCCACCCAAGATTCCAAGGATAATATATTATGCTCTCAATTTAGTTCATTGGCACAAATTAAAATTAGCCTAATCAATTAACTAGGTTGGCATACTAAAGGTATGTGCATTGGAAAAATTAATGTGAAGGAAGTCAAGAGGCTCCTCCACATTAATGAGGGGGGTTGAGAGGTTTTTCGCTATAATGATGGGAGTTCAAGAGTTTTAGGCCCCGGGTGGTCCCCACCACCAAATCCTCTCATAGGAGGTTAGGTTCGGGTGGTCCCCACCACCATGACCTTTCATGGGTGGTAAAGGTTTGGTGGTACCCACTTCTCAACTTCCACATGAAGGTTTAGTTCAAGTGGACCCCACATCCCAACACACATATGGGTTTTGCAAATAAAAATAAAATCTCACACACTATTATTTTTATTTTATTGTTACATGAAAAACCCAAAAACTAACTTTAACCCTCGACCATCTGCCGTCGAGGTGAAATTATCCTTGATAAAATACTGGTGCTGCGAGTTCAATGGTGCCATTGGATTTGAATTCTGAGGACCAGTCCAAAAGATAGAAAAACCCACTCGAACATTTACTGAACTTATCCAAAAAAAATGTTCAAAAATTCATTCTAGGAACTCCAGGCCGTGGAATCATGTGATGTCAATTTTCACATTTTGTAAAATTTCAATTTATAAAAATAATATTTCATAGAAATTGTGGTCTATAAATTATCCCCACATTAGGGCTTTACATCCTTGAAATCCAAAACTAATTTAAGGGAACAAGTGGGGGTACTGAGCATGCATCTGAGCCTCCCTCTCCCATGTGCTCTCTTGGAGGTTCCCGTGCTACCAGCGAATGCGCACCAGACGTATCGATCCTCCATTAGGGAATATATCTTGTCATTCCTCAATCTCTACTGGAACCTCCATTAATATCTCCCCATCGTCGACACCTAGCTCACAATGGTCAATGATGTGAGAAGGGTCATGCACATATCTCTTCAGCTGGGATACGTGGAAGACATTGTGCATCCAATGTAACTGAGGTGGAAGATCTAAGTGGTATTCCACCTTTCCAACTCTGATGAGGACCTAAAAAGGACCGACGAAACTCGGAGATAACTATCTGAGTTTTCCAAATATCTACAAACCTCATTGAGGTGAGACCCGTAGAATGACTTGGTCATCATCCTCAAACTCCAGAGGTCTATTTCTTCTGTCAGTATACGAATTATGCCTCCTCTATGCAGTCTTTATCCGCTTCTAGATGATCTGAACATTCTCTATGGTAGCCCATACCATCTTCGGTCCCACGAGTACTGACTCTCCTGGGTTATTCCATCACAAAGGTGATGTGCAAGGTTTCTCGTACAATTCCTCGAAGGTGCCATCCCAATGGAGGAGTGATATCTGTTTTGGTATGCAAACTCCACCAAAGGTAAGTGATCCTCCCAGGTGAAACCGAAGTCGAGGACACAAGATCACAACATTTCCTCGAGGGTATGAATGTTTCACTTAGTCTGGACATCCTTCTGATTATAGAAGGCAGTGGTCAAACGAAGATGCGTCCTGAAGGCCTCCTCCAACGCCTTCCATAGATGGGAATTAAATCATGCATCACGATCAGAGATAATCGTCGAAGGTACTGCATGTAGCCGCACAATCTCTTATACATAGAGGCATACCAAGATCTCTACTGAAACCTACTCTCTGATCAGTACGAAGTGGGCTGACTTGGTGAGTCGGTCAATGTTTACCCAAATCAAGTCATGTCCCTTGGATATATGTGGATGTACTGTCATGAAGTCAATGTATATCCCATCCCACTTCCACTCTGGGACATCTAAATGTTGAACCAATCCTTTTGGTACCTAATGCTCTACCTTCACTTCTTGACATATGAGGAAACGATAGACAAACTCTGCTACTGCTTTCTTTATTCCCGGCCACTAGTTATGTCATCGGAGATCCTGGTACATCTTCACCACTCCTTGATGTACCGCTAGAGTGGATGTGTGAATCTCCCTCAGTACTTCCTCCTGAAGTGACACTGGTACCATGGTACATCCCCGAAAGAGGATGACGTGCTCCCTACTTTCTGAAAATCCATCAGGTGCATGTCATATGGATATCTGAGCACATCATGCCTCATAGTCAGCATCCCCACATTGCGCCTCCCTGATTCTCTGATAAGGTCGGGTAGTGACTGTAAAATACTGAAGAAAATATGGTCCATCTCTATCTACAAAAGATATCTATAAATCATCCAACTTCTTCGTCGTCTCGCCTAATAGGTCTATACAAGACCTCTTTCTAAGGTAATCTACTACAACGTTCCCCTTCCCAGGAGTAAAGACTATCTCGAAGTCATAGTCCTAGATGAACTCAAGAAAACCTCGATGTCTCAGGTTCAATTCCTTCTAAGAGAATATATACCTGAGACTCTTTTGATCATAGTACATGGTAAAATTCTCTCCCATCTGATAGTTTCACCACATATTCATGGCAATGACCACTAGTGATAACTCCATGTCATGGATAGCGTAGTTCTTCTCATGCTGTCTTAGCTCTCGAGACCCCTATGCAATCACTGCTCACCCCTGTATAAGAACACATCTGATTTCGGTCTCTGATCTATTGTAATAAAGTATGTTCCCTATGACATCCTCTAGAAGCCTCAAGATGGGGTACTAGTCAGCCTTTTTCTCAACTCCTGAAAACTCCACTGGCATTTCTCCAACAAAACGAAGGGTTTCACCATCTTCGTCAAGGCTGATAGTGGTGTTATATCTTTGGAAAATTTTGGCACAAATCTCCAGTAGTATCTTGACAAATCCAGGAAACTTGGTACCTCTGTATCACTATTGGGTGGCTCCCAAGAAAGTACCACCTCAATATGTTCTGTATCCACTACAACCCCAGCCTCTGAGATGACATTTCCTAGAATGTGAACCTCTCGGATCCAGAACTGTCACTTCGAGATCTTACTGTAATGATGTTTCTATCATAATGTGTCCAGTACTACCCATAAATGGTAGGCATGCTCCTCCTCAGTAGTCGAGTAGATCAGAATGTCTTCAATGAAGAAGTGATCAAGGTATGGCTAAAAGATCATGTTCGTGAGTCCCATGAATACTGCTGGAGCATTGGATACACCGAATGGCATAAACAAGAACTCATTATGCTCATACTGACATCTGAAGGCTATCTTCTTCATATCCACATCTCATACTCTGAGTTGATGATAGCTTGATCTGAGGTATATCTTTGAGAACCACCATGCTCCCTTCAGTTGATCAAAGAGGTTGTTAATCCTCAGTAGGGGGTACTTTTTCTTCACGGTCTCCTAGTTCAGGCGTCTATAGTCAACACAAAGCCTCAAAATCCCATCTACCTTCTCCGTGAATAGAATCGGGGCTTCCCAAGGAGAAACATTGGGTTAGATGAATCTATTACCCTATGAACCCTCTAACTATAATCGCAACTCATGAAGCTCCACGGGAGCCATCCGATAGGCTGGTGTAGATATCACTATCATCCTGATGTAAAAGTCAATGTAAAAGTCCACCTCTCTACTAGGAGGTAGACCTAGGACATCATTAGGGAAAACATCTGCGTATTGGTCCACCACTACTGGATAACTCGGACTCTCCACTTCAAACACTCTGAGGGTAAGGCTATCCAACTAATGAGTAATCGGCTGCACCCTCCTCCGAGTAAGTCTATCCTGCACTGCAAAGGCTCCCTTCACACTGGTGAAGGTAAACATGGTCCCATCCATCTGGACACACTACACATTATGCATAATACAGTCAATCTGAGCATGGACTCTAGATAACTGGTCCATACCCAAGATGATGTCGAATGTCCTCGACACTGCTACTTGGAGATCATAGCCGAATCTCTCGCCTCCTAGAGTACGCTCGCACTATCGGCACCAGTGTGTAATCATCGAGTCTACTCCCGTAGAAGTCTCTAGACATAAGGATTGAGCCAACGGCTCCATTGGAATCTCCATGATCCGAACAAGGGCAGTGGCAATAAAGGAATTACTGGAACCTGTGTCTATTAGTACTGTAAATATGATGGAGTAGACATAAATCGTACCTCATATCATCTCTGGACCACTGTGATCATAGGCCTAAGCTATCTGGAGCTGAGATCTTCCCTATCTACCTTCTTCTTGTGGTTGGGGTGGACCACATGGTAGTGGTGGCGATAACATCTCAAATCATCGTCGACCGCCATCTGCATGACCATCTCCTCTTCCATGTCTGCCTGCTCCCTACGGACCTCCTTGGTCGAACCTCTATCACTATCCGGGTGGTCCTTCGACCATCTACTAATAATCATCATGACTGATTAGACAATCATGAGCCATGTGACCCTACCAGTCACATGCGTATCACTACCCACTCCTGGGATGACTGGATCCGCTTTGGGTGCCCCACACAACTGATCCTGAGTCATGTAGTCGTCCACATGTAGGTCTAGTCCTCTTGAAACTCTATGCCATCATTCTGCTTCTATATGAAGAAGACTCTTCAATGATATAACTGGTAGTGGGTCTCGCCACTGGTGAATTCTTATCAATAAAACTCTCCACAAAGAGGGCTCTCTCCAACACCCCTTCCTACGTCGGGATGCTGAGTGAGATCACTGAAGCCCTAATATCCTTCCTGAGTCACTGCTCAAAGGTTCATTCCCCAAAGAAAGTGCCTCGCACCATATCTATCGAGTATTCGTGAGAGGTCAATTAACCTCGCTGAGTACTGAGCCATAGTCATTCTTACATGCTGCAGATGAAGAAGCTCATTTATGCGCACTGCGTGTAGAGTCTCTGGGAGAAACTATGCCTAAAACAAGCTCTTGATGTCTTCCTAGAGAAGTGTCACCTCATCATGAACCTGGAGGATCAAGCTCCACCATCTTATTGCTGCTGCTTATATAAGGCTGGTGGAAAGGATCACCATGAAAGAAGTTGGTGTCCCAGCCAATCAGGAAACTCTCACCACGACCTCCAGCCAAACCTCAGCTGCATGTGGGTCCGTCTCTCCCCTGAACCTGGGTGGCCTCTGGCACTGGAACTCATGCAACGCGCTCATGTGTCGTACACCATCTGCTTCTGGGGCTAGTGGCATCAGTGGCCCATTGGGGAGTGGTACCGTTGGTGCCTCCGCTAGTGCCTCTACTGGAAAAGGACCCAGCACCGAGACCTCATCACTCGGTGAGCTATCTGTGCATACAATTATTGGAACTCTAGATGGCTGTCTATGTGGAGGCATCTTGAAAAGAAAAAGGTGTGCCATGGTCAAAAGTTATACCTAGTGAGCTGAAAGTTATACCTAGTGAGCTGACTCAAATGATGAAACTTTTGAAATCACACACGCAATCAGTGTTTTCGTGCACTAAGTCGAAAATCAAAAGTTAGGGTCCAAGTGTATGGATACGTCAGCCGCCACACCAACTCTAGACTCCCTAAACAGATAACCACACTCACTACACTTAACACTATTTCCATTAAAATATGAATGATCAGAGTCCAAAGTCCATTGGTAGAACCAACTCTTCTGATACCAATTTTTCATGACCCTTCCCCTGGGGCCTGTGCTGTGACTACCCCAAGCCCGTCATTCATAGGCTACGGGCTAGAAACTAGCACCAAAGATGTATTCCGTAAAATTGGGAAGTCATTGCCTTTATAACCTATAAACACACACACACAAGAAAGCACATAGCTATATATGAAACACCAAGTAAACATTATAAAAAAAGAGTGTTGACTGTAAAAGGTGCTAGAATACAAGCACAACTTGAAAGTACAAGTACAATTGTGATACAATACAATTGAAAAAAGGGAATGTCAGATTTTGGGTCATCCTCCGAGGATCCTTCCTGATGTGTAGGTACAGATCGTCTCCTCAGCACTCCACGTCCATCTATCTCCTCCGTGTACCGACTCGTTGTATGGTCCACCTCTAGGTACCGTCTGGTCCTGGTTCACTCAGTCTCAATCAGAGATGTCTATCTTCTGCATCCAACACACCAAGGTGCAGGCATAACCCATGCAAGGGTGAGTATAATTATACTCATTAGGGACCCCGAGGCCCTCTTGGTCTCACAAAATCCAACAAGGATAAAACACAAAGAATGAAATCAACAGATAAAAATACATATGTATATGCCCATACATATACCTAATCATCAAGTAATCCATCTAAATCGTGAGTAAAACATAGATATACTAACTCAGCAAAAAAAGATTTATTCTAGGGGTATTATGAAGTATCATTTCCAAGCACAACATCGAACACCTCAGTTGCTGGAGAAATCCTCCTCTATCGAGTACAGTGGGCCTGGCGTGTCACGCAGAACAGCTTACCATTAACCTTTGACTCTTGAGATAATCCTCCTATCGAGTACCTTGGGTCTTCTTCATCACCAAGGTGCTCCCCACCATGGGTCTGCTGCATCACCAAGGCACTCCCAACTAGGCCAGTCAAGTCACCCTGAGTCGAAATGGTCATTAATCGTTAAGTCTCAGCCAGCCACTAGGTCTTTGCACTATGCTCACTCGTCTCCGGGAGGATCCTTTACAGAAGCTACTAGTCAATACTCCAACTACAAAAAAATTCCCATGAAAAATAATCTCAAAGGTCCTCCATGTCATAGGGATTTCAACATAACAGATAGCACGTCAATCAGATGTTGAGTCTGTGAGTTATTAGACATTCAATCCCGGGAGCTCGGTTAGATTCGTGATCGATCCCACATAAAAGTTCCCCATCTTAATCCAAAACATAGTGGGGTATCACTCAATGTGATCGTTTCGCTCAATGATTTCTAACACTGCTGGAGGTTCTCCTAATGGACGTCGGGTGCCAAAGATATGGCCAAAAGAGCGTAAAAGGGGTCACAGTGGACCCGGGTCCGACCGACCTGGCATGACCTGGCCTGGGCCGACCTAGCTCAGGTTGACCCAACCTAACCCACTGGGTCTGGTCCAGCCCGAAGTGTGGACTAGCCCATTGGGTCATTCCAATAGTCCACGAGGGGGTGCAGAGGGCCGCAGGTGGCTGTGAGGGAGCGAGGCCACGAGGTGGATCAGAGGTCCTGTGGGAAGCGCGAGCCGGGGTGACACTGAGGGCCAGCGGGCGGTGTGTGTCAGGGTGGCTCGGAGGGCCAGCGGGTGGCCTGATTCCGAGTGGCTAAGAGGGACGTAGGCGACGTGAGCCTGGGAGGCTCAGAGGGTCGCTGCGAGGGTGGTTCAGTCGGGGCACAAGGCCAGTTCGGCAGGGAGGCCGGAGCGTCGTGGGGGTGCGGGCTAGTTCAGTGGGGAGGTTGGAGCACCGCAGGGTGGCTTGGCCAGTTTGGCTGGGAGGCTCGAGGACCGCGAGGGGTACGAGGCCAGGAGGCCAGAGCGCCGCGGGGGCGCGGGGCTAGTTTTTTCGGGAGGCCAAAGGGCTTCGTGCCACGGGGCTGGTGCGGTCGGTAGTCCGAAGCGCTGCGGGGGCGCGGGGGTGTGGGGCCAGTCTGGCCGGGAGGTCGGAGGACTGTGGGGGGTGGGGCCAGTGCAGCCAGGAGGCCGGAGCGCCGCAGGGCATGGGGCTGGTTTAGACGGGAGGCCAATGCGTCGCGGGGCAGTGCTACCGAGGCATGGAGCCGGGGCGTGCGGCCAATTCGGCCAGGAGACCGAAATGCTACGGGGGCGGCACGGGTTGCGGAGGCCGCGGGGGCAGTGTTGTTTCCATCGTAACCTTCATTGCCTTCGTCACCTTCCTCCATTTCGAAGAATACATCAAATAATAATGGTAGAGGGGTCAGGGAATGTTTGTTTGGCCCGTACCCTCTGCGTTTAGAGTGATAGCTAGAGGTACACAAAGAAAGAATCATTAACATTTATGGAATATATTTTAAAATATCATTTCCCACATCCCTTATCCACCTCTATTCTGAAATCCCGCAAAAGAATTAGAAGGGGAGAACATGGGAATTGATACTTGATAAACCCCTACCTCGTTCGCTCAATGACATTGTCACAAGAAGGTAGTACGGTCATCGATTCTCCATAGATGAGGATGTCCCACGTCGGAAAACGTCCTAGGGAAGATGGTTGGTGTGCTTCTTTTACGGAGCGTTCATCATCAGTGGAGCGTTCTTAGTTGAAGAGCTTTCTCCCAAGATCCCCTTTCTCCCAATTCCACCCAAGATGCAATGTATAATAGATTAATTTATCTATTTATATCATTGGCACAAATTCAAATTAGTGTAATCAATTAACTAGTTTGGCATATTAAAGGTATTTGTGTTGGCACAATTAATGTGGACGAAGCCAAGAGGTTCCCAAAAATTAATGAGGGGGTTGTGAGGTTTTTCTCTATAATAAGGCGAGTTCAGGAGGTTTAGGCCTCAGGTGGTCCCCACCACCATAACCACTCATGGGATTTTAGGTTCGGGTGGTCCCCACCACCATAACCTCTCATGGGAAGTTATGGTCTGGTGGTCCCCACTTCTTAGCATCCACATATAGGTTTAGTTCTGGTGGACCCCACCTCCCAACACCCTCATGGGTGTTGCAAATATATATAAAAGGTCACATACGTGTATTTTTATTTTATTCATACACAAAAACCCAAAAACTAACTTTCACCCTTGACCATTTGTCATCCTTAAGCTATTACTAGAACTGCGAGTTCAACGGTCCCCTTAGATTTAAATTCTGAGCAACAATTCAAAAGTTAGAAAAACATGCTTGCATGTTTTCTGAACGTACCTGAACAAAAGTTCATAAATTCATTCCGGGCACTCTGGGCCTCGTAATCACGCGCTTTCAATTTTCACGGTCTCATAAAATCCTCATTTATTAAAAATAAATTACATGGAAATTAAAAAATTTACAAATTTTACAGAAATCAAAGTTGGATTAATGTTGATCATATTTATATTTGTTACATTATAGTTGGTCTATAGAAAAATGAGTTAATTTTTAACATAGTGGAAGTAGTCATTCGTCATTGGATACAATGATAATTCCAACATTCATGAGAACAATGATGTGGTGTTCAATCAAAGTATTGCTTATTTCTTAGTAAAATAGATTTTGATGAGACATGAAAAAAAATACATTGTTTTTCGGACTAAATACATTGAACCATTATTTAAAAAAACATCACAATTAATTTAAAAACTTGTTGTTCAAATAATTGACCTTCATTTTAATTATGGATTCAAAATAAAATTATTTAAAAACATATATTCCATTAAGAAGTAAAACATTATAATGGTTTAACAAATTAACCCATATTTATTAAAGAAACTACCCATGGTTTGGGTGAATGTTGTTCTATAAAATATGAAAAGTTCTTGAGATGGAAAAACACATTTTTCAACTGTAAACATAGTGTTGTTCTAGCTAAATATAAATATGGAGATAATATTAATCAATTTCTAGATTTTAAAATTGTAAAATATTTTTACAGGGTTTTTTATTATAGTTTGGCCACAAAAAAACACCATAATTATCCTTATTATACCATGGTTTTGGTAAAATATAGAATGTATATATTTTAAATTCCATATTTAATTAGTATAGAATGATGATTTTTGAGGAAAAATATTTTTAAGCATACCCAATTTCATTATCATGGTATCTAGTGGACTTTACACATGGAAGAAGATATAGTAATATGGGGATTATTTTTTTTAATACCCTTAATGAAGACCTAGATATATAAACATCCTCTATAATTTTATTATCTCAGTAATCAATGAATATAGAGGTTAAACAGTATTCTGTTATGTGATTTTAATAGATATCCACTCAATAGGGTCATTTTTTAGGGAATAGGTGTGAACATAATATCTATTAGATTGGAATCACATTAGGAAGGAATAAAAAGATAAAAACATTATAGTAATCCTAATAATTGATTTTATTTTCCCTTGTATTTTATTTTCATACTTATCAGAGTTCATGTCTATCCTTATTCTCCAATAATTGATTAATTTCTCATTGATAATTGTATATAAACATGGAAAATGGGGTAAAAATCATTGAATGAAATGTACATAGACACGTGATAACAATAGGGTGTAATGCATTAAATCTATTCTGATCTCTTTATCTTACACTATCAATATCACCGTTTCATTATTTACTAGAGATCCAATGATTAACTGATAGAATAAGCATAATTCTTGTAAAATGGAAATTGAGTTAAAAAGTTTATATTGGTATTTGATTATTAATTGTGTATCCCATTATGATCAATTGTATCAATAGTTATACTTATAGTTGGTAAAAAAATTCATTCTATCTTTTTAGGATCTTTTATCAACTGATTATTAAGCTAAGTTTGATATCTATTTTTAAATCACAATTCATCATGTGTTATTTTAATTAATATTTTTTATTTTAAATATTTTAGTAACATATTTTTGTTCTATAATTATTTAATCTCATAAATGTTTTCATTTATAAATTCATTCGACCAATGATTTTTAAAATCACAACTATCATGGTGATTAATTCCTTCAAGAAGTGTTGAGTTTATAGCTTTATTTTTCCAGACGTTTTTTATTTAATCATCTTTTATTGGATTCATCATATGGTTAAATGATATACCAATTTTTTTAATGGTTTTTTATTTTCTTCCATTCATAATGAACTAAATTTTAATTATGTTTCTACTAGTTCTTTATAGAAATTTTCTAATAGAGATGTTAGGTTGTTGTGTACTGACACATAGATGAATTACAATTTAATGTTGGAAATTAAGAGCTTTATAATGATGGATATTATTACAAATTATAACATATTTATTGTATAAAAAATCAGGTATTTTTAGAAAGAGAAGGTGTAACAATATATATCATTATGAGTTGTAAAATTTAGATCATGTATTTATTTTTCATTTGGTAGAAATTTTTTTAGATACTAGGCTTTGACAGGTGTTCCAATAATTTTAGAGTATGAATTAATTTTTTCCCCTTGATAACAAAGGTGGATATGGAGGGTGTTTGAATAGGTTTCAAAGATATGGTTTTTTGGCTAGTGTTCTGTGACTCAAAAACTAACCACCAGCCAGTAGGTATATTAAACAGTGTGATGGGAACAATATATAAACCCACCAGTTAACAAAAGATACCCACCTCCTAGCAGGTCATGTCTAGGAATCTACATTTTAATGAGGTTCCTTTTTCTAGTTTCTCGGGGTTCCAATTAAAACCCAAATTCATTTATTCTCCACCTACCAGAAGAACGTAAGGGGGGAGAGCACCTATTAGCTCCACATTTCCCTCTCATTGACTTCCTGTGATATGTGTTATTGATTAGTGATTTGGTATGTTATTCTGAGGTAAGGACTTCTCCTTTATCCCCCTTTCTCCCTTCCTTTATTATTCAATGAGTTCCACATTGTCTTTATAGGGTTTAGAAGGATAATTTTTTCAAATCATGGAAAATTCATTGCATACTAAGGGTATTTTGTGTGTGGATTGAATGTTATATTTTGAGATATAAAAATAAAGTTATTATCAATAATTAATTTCAACATATGTTTCCATGTTATTTTCCAAAATGTTTTTGATGAATTTATGATTACTTTTTCAATAATGTAATATTAATAAGTAGGTTTTTTATTTTCATTGGATAAATGGTGAATTGGGAGTGAAATGCACTTTCATTCTTGTGATTCCAACATTTTTAGACAGTTCTATGAGTTTAGAAACTATTATTCCAATTATGTTTTCCTGTATAAGTTAATTAATTAATTAATATAATAATATGGGATATTAGGATAGGGGATCTTGGACTCTATATAAACCATTGTGGTATTTAAATGATTTTTTGTAATGTTGGTTGAGTTTGGGGGCCTTAGCCTTTCTACGTCACATGGTTAATTGGTTTTTAGTTGTGAATCATTAGTATGAGAGCCTACATGTGTCAGGTGACTTGACTAACGAAACATTATCTTTGTATCAATGTAAAGGTATCTTCATGATGGATGTGGAAGAACCCGAGTGAATCGATATGGGTCTAAGAGGTATTGGTGGGTTCTTATGCATGGGACTGGGTACCGATGGACTAGTACACTAATGATGATTTGGTGAGTTGAGAGATTAGTTATGTGACCTATTTTATATTTATGTGTGTGTTAAAACTATTCTTAATGGACCTCCCATATTATATAAGAATGGGTTAGGGAATATGATTGATGGGCCTCCCAATTGCCTAAGGGATGGACTGGCGTTATTGTTTGGTTCACACAAGAACCCCCAGGAAGGGACTATATGATTGTATAAGCCTCCCAAAATAACTCAAGATGGGCTGGGGTGAATGTTTGGCCCTACCCAGAACCCTCAAAATGAACCTATGTTATTTTTTGGACCCCATCTGTCTTATAGGAGAGGGTTAGTGTGACTTTATTGTCCTTCTTGAGTATACATGGATGGGTCAAGGTACCTTATATAAAAATTTATAGAACATGTATGGATGGAAAGATGTGTATCTTTATCATCCCTATAATCTATGGGCATGGGTTGGGGTAACATGATAAACCTTCTAGAGTACAAAAGAATGTGTCAGGGTACTTGATTAGGCTATGAAAGAAGCAATATAGTCATGCCATGGGACACATGCATTACCAAACCTCTGATAGACATTATTTTCTATCATGGTTCTAGAATTATTATTTTATAGATTATGGTATTACATGAATTTAATCATAGTAAATAAGATGTTATGTTATGGATTTTTATGCAAGGAGTATCCATGACATGGGTAGAAGTTGGTACGCTTTTATGATAATTGTTTTTTTCAGTCTAGAAGGTGTGTTCAGCTGGATTGATTGCAATCTGTACTTCTACAGTATTCACTTGTACTTGATCACAATATTAAGTAGATTGGTTAAGGAACTGCGGACACCTAATGGGTTATTGTAATCACCCATATGCATGTACATGACATGGTTTACATTTTATGTGGGTAGACCATCAGGTTTTCATTCAGTACATAGGTACTGAATGGGTATTGACTCATGATACTAGATATCAGGTAATAGTGGCTACAAATACATCATGGTGGGATGTGTGAGTTGTGTTAGAGTCCATTTTATTTATTTTCACGTTTTTTTCAATATGTACTAGAATGTGTTCCAAATATTGTAAATTTTTTATGCGTACACTATCTACTAATTCTAATCTTTTATTGAAGCATCATGTAGATAATATATTCCATTTATATACTAGATTGTGGGTCCCCCTATGCTTGCAATTTCATGTTTACAGGTAGGTCGAATGTCCACTCTTTGGATGGATCATAGTGAATTTTTAGTGGAATAGATAATGATCATTATGACTTTTTCAAAGAGGATATAATCTCCCCATGATTATTTTCATTCAAGAACCCATGCCAGCAAACTTTGGTATTTGTTAATGTGTAACTAAGATATGTGTTGGCATAACTCGGGTGTAATTTAGGCCTTTTAGGCCATGCAAATTAAAATTGGTTTGAATATGATAATGGGATGGGTGGAACAGTTAGAAAATGAGATATGATGTTGGGACCCAATAGGTAGTTCAATAACATATTTGGCCAGCATGACATCAGTTGAAACTTGAGATTCTAGAGGATTTTCTGCTTAAGGATCAACAGTCTTGGATGAGTGAGGCCTACAGTTAAATTAGGAATCCCAACATAGGATAGTTGATTCATAGGGAACTATTGGGATCTAGTGATTTATGCATGTATCATGGAAGTGTCATTCTAGGATAATGATATACATACTGATGGGAAGTTTTGGTTTATATATGGAATTGTTAGAATCTATATTAATTCAAGAAACATTAAATATAATAATTACGTTCATATGTTTTTAATGAAGGGATATATAATTAATATCTATGTGAGTGGTATGTTTGATTCATGAGACGTACATGTTATCCACTATACAAAAATAGATTTTTGGAAATTTTTATTCTGATAAAAACTTTTTCGAAATATATATCATATGTTGTGAAGAGAGGCATGCATACATTGTTTTGGAGGTTGATTCTATGATAATGAAAGATGCATTTGATAATTTTGAAATGATAGGACATTTTCTTTTAGTGAAATAATAAATAGAAATTAATGTTTATATTTAATTTAAATGTGTTTCAAGAAATTTTTCTCAAATTAAAATTTTAAAAATTCATCAATTTTACAGAATGAGTTTAGTAAGGCTAAGTGATTGGTTAAATTAGGATTTGTGGGGACGTACTTGGATTTTGAGGGGGTTTTATAAAACTTAGAGGATTTTTTGCCTGTGTGATTTTTTTGGTAAAGTGATTTTTGAATTTTTCAATGCGTACATATGAGAACTAAATTGGTTATATTTTTTATATTTAATGAGGTGAAAAATCGTTATTTATGTTCTCAAATCATGTTATATGGTAGGGTGGTTTTTGATTCAGTTATGAAAGTAGAATAGAGAGAAAATGGAACCTGTATACGTTGGGTTTCTATAACATTAGTGGATGACTAGAAGATATATGGTTGTCGGTTTATTTTTTAAGTTGGAATGTCTTGGATTTTTTATGAAGCCACTAGTAGAGGGATCATGGGATGATTTTTTGAGGGAGCCACTATTTGTGAAATTAGTGTGGATGCATTGGGGTAGTCTCCTTCAGTGGCTTCATGGATGTTTAATGTGAGGCTTTAGTATCGGAATGTTGGTTTTTTTGTTTCATGTAATAAACCCATGATGTGTGTTTTAGGTGATTTTTTTCATTTTATGGGATGGACCACTTGATGGGTTTTTGGATTGGGTCCCCAATTAGGACTAGTTTACATGTGTCCCTGGTATGTGATTCCAATGGTGGGGATAACCACTAGATACAATCATATTAGTATCATAGTCTTTTGGGGTGGGTAACATGTCATTTTTTGGAATTGATGGGTGTGGGTGAGAAACATCTCAACACATGGCATAGTGATGTGTGGAATATATAGTAATTTATAATCTAAGATAGAAGTGGTAGTAGATTTTGATAAAATCAATGAATTCTAATGGAATTCCAAAATGACACCTGTGTGGGAGGTAGTCGTTTATAATTATTAGGAAGCGGTAGACATCACAATTTTGAAGAGGGATATTGAGGCTACCTCAGGTTGGTTGGGACTGACATGAATATGGAACATTGTCAAAGTGTTATGTGTATGAGACAAGGCTAGATTGGATAAGACACACATGAGAATGCTTCAAGTTTTATGAATCAGTTTTACATGAGCATAACATTATTGGGTTCCTCATAGACAAGGTCATATGGAAAGAGGTAACATATGATATGGTTCTTGGTGGATCAGTTGGCCTCAAATTAGAGAGTGATTTTCGGTGAGACTATTGGTAAAGGTTTTTGGGTGCGATGATAGGTTCACATGGGTGACGTATGGTGCCTATTGGTTTGTGTATCAATAAAGTTGAGTGTGTGGGTCCATTGAAAATAGTTATGATTTTTTAAGAACATGAGTGGTGTTATGGTGGTATCATGGTGGTGGTTTTATTTTGGGTTTACTATTATGGTGAGGTGACCAATGTGTTTAATGAGATGCATGCTGATATGGATGCTTTGATATTTTATTGAGGAGTGAGAGATGTCTTATAGGGTGGGAGGTGATGTTTGATATGGATTAATGTACCATGGTGCACTCAATTAGGGTATCATCCATGACATGAGATATCAATGTGAGAAAGAATGGATCATGATGAGCAATATGAGTGTGATGTTGGGACCTATTAGGGTTTAATTCTCATAGAGTGGTATTAGGGAGTCCCTAAAGTGCGTATAAAACCAATGGATTATTGGATTATTGACCCCTTATTGACAAATTTATGACGGTTGAGGAAAAATATGTTCCAGTGAATCATAAATGGGTGGAGGAAAGCATTTAGAGATTGTGACCATGTATGAATTTGTTAGGCATGTACATTCAATGAATGTGGTAATGGATGGAGAATTGGTCATATAAATCATTTTTCCATAAATAGTTGATTATAATTATAGTGACCCTAGCCTTTTAAATATAGCATTACATGATTTTAAGCATAATTATACATCAGTGTACAATCCAAGGATTGTGAAGTCAAATGTCTTAAAAGACTAGACACATAAAACAGAAAACATGAAACTAAATAAAACATTTCACATTTTAGTATTTATAATGATCCCCTAAATCTCACTGTTCTCATACATAATTATAGGATCACATAGAGATAACATTGAAAAATGGATTAAATTGAAGCCCAGAAAGAGAATAACCATAAGAAAAAAAGCATTAGAACAAGGGATGGAAGGCAAGACATGATCATAAAAAAGGCATGTAAAATATGGAATCATAACATATAAACAAGGGATATTTTAAATTTGGAATCATATATATGTGGAAGAAAGATAAAAATGTCTCTAATGTGATTCAAGGCTAAATTCCAATCCCTTTTCCCATAGTAATATGGGTCAAGGCTAACCGCTAATCATGTTTCCCATTGTGGCACAAGCCTAGGATAACCGCCAAGACCATCACACATATCATCTCATGAGATATAACATTAACCAATGAATTAGAGATCTATGTGGGCACACTACTCTTAAAATTTTCATGAATATTCTTACCACAGAAATAATCTTACACAATCAACCATTCAAAAACATAAGGGTACCCTTGGAAATAAATGGATAACACAATCCAATCATAAAGCACAATAAATGGGTGTATCATAAAAGTGTCAATGAGATAAAAGAATTAGAATATACATGAATGTTAATATATAAAAATAGGAATATAACATGGTATGTTATGTCAAACAAATGTGAAAACATCTAACAAATGTATTTAAGAAACCCTAGAGTTAAAACATTTTCAGGCAGTTTTAAGGAAAACACTATAGGGCCTTTAGAATAAAAAAAGGGGTCAATAATTTATATAAAACCAGATTTGAACCGAGAAGGTTTTCATAATAAAAATAATGATTTTATAAGGAAAACTATTTTTTAAAACATAGTATTGAGTGCATGTGAAATTGGGAAAAATATTTTGGAAGTTCCCTTAAAACTAGTTTGCTTGCTGGGAAGTATCAAGGAGAGAATCACGTAAAATCCATGTATATCCCCAAAAAAAATGAGGGATAGACCATGAAACATGAGTTTGGATAATATAAAGTGACTTGTCACCTTTTATATATCATGAGGGAAGTATGGGGAGATTCTTAATTGTACTCAATCATTAGTAATTACAAATAAATGAGAATAACATAGAGGACAATCTTGAATAAAAATGAAATGGAGAGGATCCCTTACCTTAAATCCACTGGTGATGTTTTCTTGAACTTAATGTCCTAAATATTAAAATTAGGTTTATTAATTAATTACTAAAGAACCACTTATATATGAATAATATTTATTATATTAATTTTTAATTCATTTATAACCATTTGGATTGGTTATGAGGTTCGATTTCATATTTCAGGTTTGATTTCTTACTTGGTTTTAATGACCAGATCACTTATATTCATCTATAGATAAACATGTATGACTAAAGTGGTTTTCTAGAACTAAAGTTTTATTTTATTAGTAAAATTTAAATATATTAAATGGTTATAAAAATTAATCTGGTTATTTGGAGTGAATATGTGTTATTATATAAAACCTTAGAGATAACTGTTTTGGTTAATCAGTGGGTTTGATTACAATGAACAAGTTTTGATTTATAACATAATAACATTTGTACAAACGGATTAACCAAACATAAGGAGGATATATTTAATATATAAAAATTTGGTCCAACTATAACACAAATTGTTTCATGAACATAATTAATGATGATAATAGAAATTTATAAATAGTTGTCCTTAAATGAGAAAAATTAGCACATCTCAAACAGTGTTTTCATTTCATTCAAATAATAGATGGGGAAAAAAGAGGTGATAATGAAATATCCAATTAGAAAAAATATTCCAGTACATTTTTGTTACTTTATTTGTCATACCATTTGGGTGAAGGGATTTTAGGAAAGAAAAATAAATGTTGTGAACATGAAAATGAATGAAAAGTTGAGAGATCCCTTTTGAAAATTTGGTAGCCAAATGGCATCGCATACAATATCATAAAATGAATTGATGAGAGTGAATAAGTTGTACCATAATAATAATAACAAAATGTACAATAATAGCGATACAAAAAAAATACTCCCCAACATAGGAAAATAAAAATTCAAAGAGTTGACATAAAAGAAGTGTTGACTAAAAGAGGAGGGTGAAAATTTCTGTTACATTGTGGAGTAACTCTTAAAGTGTAATGGTTAGAACCTTGGTGGATTGATAACACCTTGGGAGGAATTATAAGAAGGTAAAACCACCATGTCATCGAATATGATGGATATGGAAAGAATGTAAACAATGGAAAGAGTGGGAATTTATAGTAAAATAGAGAGAATTTTTTATTAATTTCAAAGGACACCTCATTAGTGGTTTTTTAAAAACCTTGGGCTTTCCCAAAGTATTTGACCATGGAATTAGCCAAATGGAAAAAATCACATATTATTTTATTGTAAAATTATCGACCATAATTATTTATTAATTATTACATCATTATGATTTCTTCAAACATATCAAAAACACTAAAATGTATTTTTACTATTCACATAAAATTCGAGTATTTTAAGAAAGTTCAAAAAAATAATCATATTCATTTTTTAACATGTATAGTTCAAAAATGATATTTTTTTGGAATTTAAATTTCTAAATATTTTTAATTTAATTTTTAAAAAAAAGAGTAATTTAATCAATAAAATCAACATTAAGACTATAACTCATTTTATAACTCCTTGAAAAATTAATCAAGGTCCCATTAAATTATTTTATAACGACCAAAAAATAATGTAAAATATTATGATTAAATTTTAGGAATATAAATTTCCATTTTAAATTATTAAATTAATCATCATAATGTATATAAAATATTTTTGACATACAAAAATATCAATTCTTATACTATGATAGTTTATTCACTTTTAAGATGACTAAATTTTATTTGTACATTCATGGGTGATGTTTCTATTTTTTGGCCGATTTTCTTTTCATTACTATTCATAAACATATGCTGCCATTCACAAGGGTATGTTACAATTCATCAAAAAATATTTTTTCCTTATCAGACTAAAAATCACATTCTGATCCCAATTGTAGCTGTCCATTTTTCAAAATAAAAAAAACATAAGTGACAAATTTTTGTTTAAAAGTCACATAGTAATTAGTAGTTCATTGGGTTGTGCATTCATGTTATTATATGACATAATTTTAGGATGATATTTTCCATTTGTAAGACATTGGGTTGTTACATTTTTCCCCTAATAATAAAATTTTCCCTTAAAATTTCAGTTTACATTCTAGATCAAAAACAGGTGTGGGTACTTTTCCATCATTGCATCCTCCAATTCCCATGTTGCCTCTCCATACTTATAGTTATACTATAGTACCATGACCAAGTCTGTGGTTTTTTTTCATAGAGAATTATCTATATGACACAATATATTTACTGGATGCTCCTCGTAAGAAAGATCATCCCCCAACTATACCACCTCTGAAAAGAGTATACGTGAAGAGTCTGCTATGTACTTATTTAAGAGGGATACATGAAATTCATCATGTTATTTAGACATGGAACGTGGAAATTCTAGTTAATAAGTTACGACACTGACTAGATCAAGGATATCTAAGGGGATAATGTACCTTAGACTTCACTTCCCTTGCATTCCAAACCTCACGACCTTCTTCCATGGTGATTTTCAGAAAAATAACATGTATCCATTATTGAACTCAAGGTCTCATCAACACTTGTATGTGTGACTATTTTTTTAAATTAGGGATAACATGATATGATTCTGAATCATTTTTACCTTCTCCACCATTTCCTCAACCATTTCAGGTCCTAGGAAATTATGCTCACCGACTTCATCCCAACACGTCGGTGTTCTTCACCTTTTCCCATAACGGGATTCATATGGTGCCATTTGGATGCTAGAGTGGGAACTATTGTTGTAAGAGAATTAAACCAGTGGGAGATATTGGTCCCATCCTCCATTGAAGTCCATATAATATTTTCTCAACATATCTTCTAGTGTATGAATATTTTACTCAGATCGGCCATAAATTTGAGGATTATAGGTCATTCTGAAGTTCAGTTCAGTGCTTAGATCATGTTGTTTACTTTTACATAACATCGAGGAGAATCTAGGATTATGATCGTATATAATAGATAGTGGTACTCCATGCAGCCTTACCTATTATTTGATGTATTTTTGTGCATGTTGATCCAATTATATGTCCTATCGAATTTTGATTAAGGTATATTTCTGTGTAAGATAGCCCACAATGACCCATATATCATTTTGTCTTCTATATATACTTGGAAGTCCAATGAAAATGTAAATAGAGATGTTATACCACATACATGTTGTTATGGGTAGTGTTTGCATCATCCCCTTAAGCTTTTTCCTCTTAGTCTTCACATACTGACATATGAGGCACTTTTATTTATATTAAACAATCTCCCTTTTCATATTTTCCAACCAAAAATTTTCATAGACATGTTGATACATCTTTGTGCTCCCTAGGTGAAAAGAGAAGGTCCAGTTATGTGCATTATTCAAAAGATCATTCTTTATCTCTCTATCAGATGGTACACATAATCATTATCTAAATCATACAACTCCTTCATCAATCATGAACTCTGAGGATTTCCCATTTTTAAAAGATTCTACCCTTTTCATAATTTCCACATCTTTTATTTGATCATCATTTATTTTATCCCTGAGGGTTTCTTGAGTAATAGTTTTATATAAAGTATTGATTATGTTCTTCCCTTAACTATTCTCATGTCCATCCTCTACAAATCATAGAAGATCAGATCCTCTGAAATTCTCATCATTGCTAATGATGTAGGATCCTTTCTACTTAGAGCATCTACCACCTTCTTTGCCTTAACAGGATAGTAGTTGATTGACCAGTCATAAACCATGTTGATATATATCCATCTTCATTGGTGCATATTTATCTATTATTTTGTGAATATATATTTGAGAATCTTGTGGTCACTATATATATCACAGTTCTCCCCGTAGAGATAATTCCACCATTTATTATATGCAATGATCACTACCACCAACTCCAGATCAGGCATAGGATAGTTTTTATCATGGATTTTCAAATGAATTGAGGAATAGGTAATCATATTATCATTTTCCTCTGATTTAACCAATGGGAGACTTATAATATTTTCATGAACAACATTCCCATAAACATCAACATTTGATACAATACTCATAGATGTTTTCACTAATACTATATTATCATTTTTTGTGGGGACACAGTGTTCATTGAAAACATGAAAGATATAATAATACGACATGAATTAAAATATATTATGGCATAAACTACATTGAATATGTGGTTACATGTAATTTATTCATGACCATCCACCTTAGAATGGTAACTTCAATGCTCCCTTGATCATGGAGATTGTTGATGCTCATCATGCTTCTCAGACCCTACAATAGAGAATCATGTTGGAAATGTCAAAACTATCCACATTTATGAAATAGAACTGTGTACGATTCCTTAGATAGAACATTTCTTCCATTCACCACATTATTCATTTCTTCACGAAAATTGTCAACTTTTGGCCCAATCTTTACACACTTAAAACATCTCCATGTCCCTTTGTGACATTTCCCTTGGTACCTCTTTCACCAATTGTTTCATAATAAAAATTGGGTCTTCCTTCCCTAATTACCGTTATTGGTTGGGCCATAATGATATTTTAACTTCCTCTTGCAGGACACCCTTTGGAATTAAACCATGTAAAAAAAATTATCATTATTTTTGATAGATTGTTTGGAATAATCATGATATGTCCCTCTTGAGCTCCCATATGATGCAGGATCTCATTTTTGCAATCATAACATTGTCCTTCACATCAGTGTTTAAACTAACTCATCCCCTTACCATCAATTTTCAATAATAAAGATAAAACTTGGGGATGAGTATGACAAAAGGGGGAAACCAACGAAATGAAATGGATAACATACAAGCTACACTTATCTCCTTAATTTATGTGTTTCTAGGACTCAATAAATTTTATTCATGATCTATCTCCTAATATATATTCTTATGGGATCCTTATTGATACCTTAAAAATGATTCATACTAATCTTATGAATTAGAAATGCATATCCCCTGGGAGTGTCAATACCAAAAGTGCAACACGGGCTATTGTCGTATACCAAGATACCTTGGGTCAAGCTGGAAACTCCTTGTCGATGTTTTCACTCTTAGTTACATCTATTCCAGATCCACCTCTACCTTTTAATATCCATACATGGACATATTTTCTTGATGAACCACCTACTCTTTACTTACAAAAATTTTGGGATGTTTTCTTATACATTGTCTCATCCTTAAAGTTCCTAATAATGTGCCTTATTCCTAATCTCCAAAACTAACTAGACCATCCTCGGATACCAACTAGTGTGACCCTATGATTTTACATATATGATTACATTATTTTAAGCATAATTATACATTTGAGTACAATAAAATGATTTTGATGTCTAGTGTCATGAAAGACTAGGAAAATAAAACTGAAAAAATAGAACTAAATAAAAAAGTCATTATTTTTTCATCATAAAGAGACCATAACTGTCATGGTTCTCATAAATCATCGTAAGATAACCTAGGGATAACATGGAAAAAGGGCTAATCTAAAATCCTAGATAGGGAATAACTATAAGAACAATGCATTAGCAGAAGGGATAAAATGAAATACCTGATCATATAAAGAAATGTCACATATGGAATCATAACTAATAAACATGGGATATTTTAAACATGGAATCATAGAAATGTTTTAGAAAAATAATAAATATCTTTAGTATGATTCAAGGCCAATTTCCAATCCCGTTTCCCATAGTAGTATAGGTCAAGTCTAACCACCAATCCTGTTTCCCATAGCAGCACAAGTCAATGCTAACTGCCATGACCGTATCACATATCACCTCCTAAGACATAACATTACACAATGAATTGGAGTGAAATTTTCACACACCCATCTCAATATTTTCAAGAATATTCATCCCACATAAATAATCATACATAATCAACCATTCATAAATATAAGGGTACCCATGTAAATAATTGGGTAACATAATCATGTCAAAAAGCATAATAAATGGGTGTATAATAAAAGTGTACATGAGAGAATGGAATTAGAACATAAATTGATGTTGATAAGTTAAAATAATTATATAAAGTGTTAAGTTATCTCAAACATAAGAGACAACATTTAAAAAAAAGTATTTAAGAAACTCTATAGTTAAAAACATTTTTCTTTGATTTTAAGGATAACATTATAGATCTTTTAGAATAAAAAAAGGGAAAATATTTGATATAAAACCATAAGTTAAACACGAATGTTTTCATAAAAAATAATGATTATATAAGTTCAATTTTAACATTAAAAAAATGATATATTGCACTTGAACTTGGGTAAATATTTGGGAAGTTCTCTAAAAACGAGTTGGCTTACTCAGAAGTATCGAGGATGGAATAACTTACAAGCATGTATATCCCAAGAAGAGAATGATAAATGGAACTTGAAACACGAGTTTGGAGATTATAAACATCTTTTAATACTTTTACATAAAAATAAAAGTCAACTATATTTGGGTAAAAATAATGATAGGGAAAGCCAAAGGAATTAGGGCAGTTCGGGTAGAATTCATTACGGATTATCAGCATGTAATCGGGTGTAAATAAGTGGGAATAATGAGGGATTAAGGGATATATCATCTTTTATATATCATGATGATAGTATAGGGGAGGTGTATAATTTCACCCCCATCACTAGGAATTACACATAAAAGGTCATAACATAGAGGACAATCTGGAATAAAAGTGAAATAGAGAGGATCATATTCCTTAAATATGATCGTGATCTTTTCTTGAAATTAATGACTTGAATAATAAAATTAGGTTCATTAATAAATAATTCCAGAACCAATTATATATTTATAATATTTATTACAATAATATTTAGTTAATTTATAACCATTATTATTAGTTATGAGGATCAATTTCATTTTTTCGGGTTCGTTTTCTTAATTGATTTTATATATTTGTTCACTTATATACATGTTCGGATAAACATGTAAGATGAATGTGGTTGTCTATAATTGATGTTATATATTATTATTAATCATTTTATATATTTCATGGTTATAATAATTCATTTAGTTATTGGGATTGAAGATTAGTTATTATATAAAACCATAGTGATAACTGTTTTGGTTAATCGGTGTGAATGATTACAATGAACATGTTTTGCATTAAAACATAACACCATTTTTACAATTGGATTATAGAAACTTAACTAGGATATATTATATATTTATATAAATCTGGTTCAACCCTAACAAAAATATTTTCATGATCATAATTAATGATGATAATAGAAATTGATAAATTGTTGTCCTTGAATGTGAAAAATTAACACATCTCAAATGGTGCATTCATTTCATTCATATAATATATTGGGAAAAGATAGATGATAATTACATATCCCATTAGAATAAAAACAATTCCAGTATATGTATTTTACTAGAGTTATAATACCATTTGGGTGAAGGGAGGTGAGGAATGAAATAGAAAATACATGAACATGAAAAAGAAAGAAAAGTTGAGAGATCTCTTATGAAAATTCGGCAGCCTAATGTCGTTGCATAAAATTGTTTAAAATTAATAAATGAGAAAAAGGGTATATATTCATATGGAAAAATAATGGTAAAGTAATAGGGTTATATAAAATCCATCCCCAACATATGAAAATATAAATTCAAAGAGATAGCATAAAATAAGTGTTGACTAAAAGGAGAGGGTGAAAGGTCTCATACCTTGTAGAGTAACTCCTAAAACATGAAAGTTGGGACCTTGGGGGATTTTTCACACCTTGTTAGGAATCCTAGGGAGGTAAAAACACCATATATTCTAGTATTATGGATATTTAATGAATTAAAATTAAGGGAATAATGGGTATTTATAGTAAAAGAGAGATTTTCATTAAATTTCAAAGGATAGCTCCTTAGTGTTTTTTTGCAAAACCATGGGCTTTATCATGGTAATTACCCATGTTATTGGGAACTTGACAAACCTCATATCTTATTTTACTTTACAAAAATATTCAATAATTTTTTTATTAATTGTTACATCATTATAATGTCATCAAACATACTGAACACTCACAACTGTATTTTTACTATTCACAAATAATTCATGTATTTTAGAAAAATCCCAAAAATTCAACCTAACCATTATTAAACACATAGAATTCGAAAATGGATGCCATTTTTTGAAAATATTTTTTAAATTAATTTTAAATTAATTTTTAAATAAAATCATAATTTACTCAACAAAATAAACATTAAAAATATAACTCATTTTATAACACCTTGAAAAATTAATCAAATTCCCATAAAAATATCTTATAACCATAATAAATTAATGTATCAATTTATTAATAAATTTAAAGAAAATAAATTTCCATGTTAAAATTTTAAATTAATCATAAAATTGTAGAAAAAACTATTGTTGACATACAAAAATACCAATTATTATACTATGATCATTTTTTCACTTTTAAGATGTATAAGTTGTATTTTAACATTCATTGGTGATGTTTCTATTTTTTAGCTGATTTTAGATTCATTACTATTCACAAAGGTATGAAACTATTCATAAGGGTATGTTACTATTCATCTAAAATTATGTTTACCTCATCAGACTCTATCGCTTTCTATTCACAATTATAGATGACCATTTTTAGAAATTAAAAACACACAAGTGACAAATATATTTTTAAAGGTCACACATTACATAATAGATCATTTTTTTGTGACTTCATGTTATTATATGAAATAATTATAAGAAAGGATTTTCCCTTGGTAAAACATTGGGTAGTTACATTCTTCCCCCCTTAAAAAATCACCCTCAAAATTTCAGTATACATTCTAGGCCAAGAAGAAGTGCGGGTACTTTTCCTTCTTTGCATCCCCCAGTTCCCATGATGCCTCTTCATACATATGGTTCTTCTATAGTACCTTGACCAGGTGAGTATTATTTTAACATATAAATTTATCTCCATGATCCAAGATCTTCACTAGCTGCTTCTTGTAAGAAATATCATCCTCCAACAGTACCACCTCTAAAGATAGTACAAGTGAAGAGCCTGTTATGTACTTAATTAAGAGGGATACATGAAATATCGTGTACTTTGGACAAGGTAGGTGGAAGTTCTAGTCGATAGTCCCCAACTCCAACTCGATCAAGGATCTTTAAGGGGCCATTGTACCTATGACATAACATTCCATTATTTCTAAACCTCATGACTGTCTTCCACGGAGATATGTGTAGAAATACCATGTCTCTAACTTTGAAGTTACGTTATCGTCAATGATTGTATGCATAACCCATTTGTTGACTTTGTGAAGCCTTGATATACTACTATTTTTTTTACTTTTCCGCCATTTCACCAACCATTTTAGGTCCTAGTAGCTTATACTCATCGACTTCATCCCAACAAGTCGGTGTTCTGTACCTTTTCCCATAAAGGGATTTGTATGGTTCCATTTGGATGCTCGAGTGGAAACTATTTATGTATAATAATTCAACCAATCGAAGATGTTGGTACCATTACCCTTTCATGTCAATAGAATATGCTGTTAAAATATCTTCCATTGTATAGATATTGCTCTCATATTGTCCATTAGTTTGATGATGATAGGCCATAATTAAGTTCAGTTCAGTTCATAGAGAATGTTGTAGACTTTTCAAGAACATCGAGGTGAATCTTGGATCACGGTCGGATAAAATATATAGTGGTACTCTATCCAGCCTTAACACTTCCTTGATGAAAATCCATACAAGTTGATCTAATTAGAAGTCCCATCGAAATGTGATAAAGTGAGATTTCGTTGCAAGATAGTCGAAAATGGCCCATATATCATTATTTCATTTAGATGTCCTTGTATTTCGAATGAAAAAGTCTGTGGTGATGTTCTCCCACTTCCATGTTGGTATGGATAGTGGTTGCATCATCCCCTTAGGCTTATGACTTTCATCCATCAATTGCTGACATACCAGGCACTTTTATGTATATTCTACAATCCCCCATTTCATATTGTCACACTAAATATTTTATAAGAGTTATCGACCAAACATAGTGCCCCTTGGGGGAAAAGAGACGGTTGAGCTGTGTGCATCAGTCAAAAACTCATTATTTTTCTCCGGATAGGATGGTACACATAATCGTGATCTAAATATTACAACTCCTTCCTCATCAATCATGAACTATGTGGATTTACCATTTTTGATTGCTTCCACCCTTTTTAGAAATTCCACATCTTTTCATTTAGCGTACTTTATTTTCTCCATGTGGGACGGTTGAGCAATCAATTGTGAAATTATTGATGATTTTCCTCCCATAATGATTCCCATGTCCATCCTCTTCAAATATAAGAATATTGGATCCTTTTCAATTGCCATCACTGATAAAGACATGTGATCCTTTCTACATAGAGAATCAACCACCTTATTTTTCATTACCGGGATGGTAGTGGATTGAGAAGTCGTTATCCTTGAGAAGCAATATCCATCTTCACAGGTGAATATTAATATCTTCTTTTGTTAATATATATTTGAGACTCTTATGTTCATTATAAATCTCAAAAATCTCCCCATAAAGATAATTCCACCAGATTTCAAATGGGCTGATCACTTCTGCCAACTCCATATCATGCACAGGATAGTTTTTCTCATGTATTTTCAGCAACCTTGAGCCATAGACTACCAATTTTTCGTTTTCCCTCAGATTTCACCAAATGGAGACTTATAATATTTTCATGAAAAACATTCCCATAAACATCAACATTCAATACAATACTTATAGAAGTATTCCCAAATGATATAATATCATTTCATGTGGGGACACTTTGTTCTTTGAAAATAAGAAAGATATTCTAAAATGACATGAATTAAAATACATTATGACATACAATACATTGAAGTTGTGGTTACAAGTAATTTATTCATCATCATCCACCATAGAATAGGACCTTTAGTGCTCCCTTGATCATGGAGATTTTTGACGCTCATCATACTTCTCATCCCTTGCAAAAGAGAATCATGTTGGATAACGTCTAACTTCTCGACATATATGAAATAGAACTATGTACAATGACTTATATGGAACATTTTCCCCACTAACCAAATTATTCATTTTGTTATGGAAATTGGCTTCTTTGTGCCCAATCCTTCCACATTTAAAACATCTTTGAGTCCCTTTCTAACATTTCCCTTGGTGACTATTTCCATATTTATTGAACAATGAAAATTGTGTCTTTTTTTCCCTTATTACCTTTATTGGGTAGGCCTTCATGAGATTTAATCTCTTTATTCCATTAATCCCATTGGGATTCATCCATGTACCAATTTTTAGTAGTTATTTTGATTGTTTGTTTGGCATAATCATGATATTAACTTCTTGAGTTGACATCAGATGATGGATTTTGATTTGGAAGTCATTACATTGTCCTTCACATTAGTTGTTAACCTAATTCATCCCATTACCATCCATTGGATATAATAGATAGAAATTTTTTGGATTAGTATAACATAATGGAGAAACCAATGAAATAAAATAGATAACTTACAAATTACACTTATCTCCTTATCTTCTGTGTTTCAAGGACTCAATAAAATATATTCATGATCTATATCCGAACTTATATTCTTATCATATTCATTTTGTTCCCTTAATAATAGTTTATAGTAATCTTATTAATTACCAATTCATATGCCCCAGGAGTTTCAATACCAAGAGTGTAGTGAGGTCCACTGTCTTATACTAGGATACCACAGGTCAAGCCTGAAACTCCTTGTCTGATTATTCACTACCAGGTAAATATGTTCCAGAGAAACCTCTACTAGTTTATATCCAGACAGGGACATATTTTTTTGATAAAACATTTACTCTATACTTACCAAAATTTAGAGTTGTTTTCCTATACATTATTACATTCTTAAGATTCCAACTAAGGTTATATATTCCTAACCTCCAAAAATAAATAAACCATCATATGATATCAATTATTGAGACCCTATCCTTTTACATATCACATTACATGATTTTAAGAATAATTATACATCATAGTAGCCAAGGATTGTGAAGTCTTGTGTGCTGGATGACTATGCACATAAAACTGAAAAGATGGATCTAAATAAAACATTTCTTTATTTAGTCTTCATAAAGTGCCCCCAACTCCCATTTTTCTCATACATCATCATGTGATAAACTGGGGATATCATGGAAAAATGGATGATCATAAATCCTAGTAAGGGAATAACCATAAGAACAAAGCATTGTCACAAGGGATAGAAGGCAAGACATGATCATAAAAATCATGTAACATATGGAATCAAAAAATATAGACATGGGATATTTTAAACATGGAATCATAGAAATGTGGGAGAAACATAAAATATTTCTTTAGTATGAGTCAATCCTAACCCCCAATCTCATTTCGTATAGTAATATGGGTCAAGGCTAACTACCAATCCCATTTCTCATAGTAGCACAAGCGAAGGCTAACGGCCAAGACCGTCGCACATATCATCCTGTGATACATATCATAGCCAATGAAATTGAGTGTTTTCTAGGCTCACCCATCTTAATATTTTTATGAATATTCTTGCCACATAAATAATCATACATAATAAACCATTCATAAATATAAGTATACCCATGGAAATAAATCCGTAATAGAATCATGTTATTAAGCATAATAAATTAGAGTATCATAAAAGTTTCCATGAGGGAAAGGAATTAGAACATACGTGGGCATTAATAAGTTAAAATAGTCATATAAAATGTTATGTGATGTCAAATAGAAGTGAAAAAAATTACAAATAGTATTTAAGAAACACAAGAGTTTAACATTTTAGTGCGGTTTTAAGGAGAGAACTATAGAGACTTTAGAATAAAAAAGGAGAAAATCATTTATATAAAACCATAAGTGAACCAAAAAGTTTTTAATAATAAAAAAATATATTTTATAAATACAATGGTGGCCTATATTAGAGGATATTATTCACTTGAAATTGGGTAAAATTTTGGGATGTTCTCATAAAACGAGTTTTCTTACTAGGAAGTATCCATGGGGAATCACTTAAAAGCATGTATATCCCAAAAATAGAATAAAGTATGGATCCTGAAACATGATTTTTTAGCATATAAAAATAATGTATAAGTTGTACCTATCAAATAAAAGGATGCTTTATTTGGGTAAAAATGATAGGCCACCCCGAAGGAATAAAGGTGGTTCAGGTATAATTCCATATAGATTATCGGCATCGTATCTGGTGTACATAATAGGGAATAAAGGGAGAAAAAGGGATTTCCCATATTTTATATATCACTAGAATATTGTGGGGGAGGTGTGTAATCATAAACCATCACAAGGAATTACACATTAAAGGGCATAACATAGAGGACAATCTTGAATAAAAGTGAAATGGAGAGGATCTCTTACCTTAAATTCGATGGTGATTTCTTATTGAAATTAGTGATATAAATAATAAAACATGGTCTATTAATTAATAAATAAATATATATATTTTTTATAATATTTATAATAATCATTTAGAGTTAATTTATAACCATTTTGATTGGTTATATGGTTCTATTTTATTTTTTGGTTTTGTTTGCTTACTTGGTTTTAATGTTCAATTCACTTATATTTGTGTTCGGATAAACATGTAAGATAAAAGTATATTTATATAATTTTAGTTGTGTGTTATTAATAAACATCTAGGATATTTAATGGTTATAAAAATTTATTCAGTTATTCTGAGTGAAGATGAGTTATTATATAAATATTTAGTGATAACTATTTTGGTTAATCGGCAGGTTTTGTTACAATGAATAGGTTTTTCATTATAACATAATAACATTTGTAAATAGAGGATTACATATCCCTAAATATGATATATAAAATATGTAAAAATATGGTTCATCTATAACACAAATGTTTTCATGATCATAATTAATGATGATAATATAAATTGATAAACCATAGTCCATGAATGTGCTAAATTAACATATTTCAAACTGTGTTTTGATTTTATTAAAATAATATAAGGTGAAAGGAGAGATAGTAATGAAATATCCCATTATCATAAAAATATTCCATTACATTTATGTTACTATAGTTTTCATACCATTTGGGTGAATTGAGATGAGGAAATAAAATAAAAAACATGAACTTTAAAATGAAATAAAAGTCGGGAGATCCCATATAAAAATCAGCAGCCTCATAGCGTCGCTAAAAAGTTTCTAAAATGAATTGATTATATATAAGAGGGAATATTATCATATGGAAAAGAGACAGTAATAGGGATAAATAAAATCAAAACCAAACAAATGAAAATGTTAATTCAAAGAGATAACATTAAAAAGTGTTGACAAAAAGAGCATGGTGAAAGGTTACCCTACATTGTGCAGTAACTCCTAAAACATGAAGGTTGGGTCCTTGGGGGATTTGGGAAACCCTAGGAGGACACCTAGAGAGGTAATACTTAAAAATATTTGAGGATTATGTATATGGAATTAAATAAAAATGGGAAGAGTGGTTATTTTTTGTAAAAGAGAGATGATTTTTTATTAATTTCAAAGGACAACTGATTAGTGGTTTTTGAAAAACCATAGTCTTTCCGATGTTATTTTCCCATGGAATTAGCCACTTGGGACACCTCATTTTGTATTTTACTAGAACCAAGTCAACAAGAATTTGTTATTAATTATTATATCATTATGATGTCATCAAACATACCGAAAACACAAAACTGTGTTTTTAATATTCACAGAAAATTCCAGTATTCTAGAAAAATCCAAAAACATCACCATAACAATTTTTCAATTTGTAGAAATAAAAAATGAACTCCTATTTTTTTAATTACAACTCTAAATATTTTTAATTTAAATTTTAAATAAAATCATAATTTACTCATCAAAATAATCATTAAAACTATAAATCGTTTTATAACACCTTGAAAAATTAATCGTGGTCCCATAAAATTATTTTATAACCATAAGACAGTAAAGTAACAATATATAATAAAATCTTATGAAAATTTCATACCATTTTAAATTATTAAATTAATCATAAAATTTTAAATAAAATATTTTTGACATACAAAAATACCAATTCTTATTCTATGATCGTTTTTTCACATTTAAGATGTCTGATAATTATTTCTACATTCATGGGAGCAGTTTCTATTTTTTGGCTAGTTTTTAATCACTAATAGCATTAATATTCTTAATGGTATGATAATATTCATAAGGGTATGATATTATTCATCAAAATTATTTTTGTCTTATCAGAATCCAATCACATAATGATCACACTTGTAGATCACCATTTTTTGATACTAAAAAACACCTAATGGACAAACTTATGTGTAAAGGTCACATAGTACTTAATAGTTCACTGTGTTGTGACTTTATGTTACTATATGAAATAATTATAATAAGGGATTATCCATTGGTAAAAAATTGGGTCGTTACAATAATGATATTCTAATGGAGAGGAGAATTGTATATGTCATGGGTAAACAAACTTCCTATGGGAGGGTTTTTTTAATAGAATGAAAGATGTAGACTATAGAGTTACAAACAGAATGCCATTGTGTTGAAAAAACTATGTGATATGAGTTAATTGGTATTTAAAATATTTATATTTTAGTGTGGTGTTTGTGAGATGCAGTGAGTTATCATTGGGAACATGGTGGTTTTAGAATAACGTGGGAATGTGTTAGATCAGAAGTGCATCTGTACTTGGTGATGAGTACAATGATGACTTTGGTCTGTTATAGAACTGATTAGGGAAATATACTGATTAGTGGGCCATATCATAATGTAGATATTTAGAAAATGGTGTGGTTTCACATGGAGTAAGACATCATTTTCAAGTGAGTAGTTATAGAATCAGTGGCTGAGGCCAAGTAGTTTCAAGGAATGTTTGTTACAGAGGGACCAACTAGTGATTTTTTTTGAAATCAAATGTGGGGACTTGGAATCTTCTTGAGGGGACTAATTTGGGATAAAGTAAATTAATATATAAGATTGGACCAATCTTTTTATAAATTTTATATTATACCTGAGCATAGTGTTTTATCTTACTTGACCGAAGCGTGTTTAGTTTTTATATATGGAACGTAATGGGTTCTTAGAAAATTAAAATATGAAGCTATGATTTTGTGCTTTTTTTCCAAATTAATTTAATATTTTGGATATTTTTCATTACATGTAATACAATGAATATCTTTCATTATACAAAACACTAATTTTATCTTGTGTTGTAAACACCAATGAGTTTCTTTGGTAGTGTTTGTGACATGTGACACCAAGCTTCGTTGAATCATGAAAAAAATATATTATAACTCAGTCATTATGTAGGAGGGTATATATTGTACTAAATAAATCATGATATAAAAATATAATTATCCATCCAAATATAAATTTACATATAAATTATTATTAAATAATATACCAGTTCTTTGTAAACTAAATATATTCATCAAAAATATGTTTTCTCTAATTTTTTTTTATTTTTGTGATTAGAAAATTTTATAATTAGTATAACATGCTCTTATAAAAAAATTATTAAAATAAAATCATTTTCTAAAATATTATATATTATTAAAAAAATATGGTCACCTTTTGAGATTTTTAAAAAAATATTGATTTTTAATGAATAGTGAAAATATTAATTTTTTTAAATGTATCATTTCACTTCAATAAATTAATAAATTTAAAAGAAAAATTATTTTTTAAATGTAGAATATGTATTATTAATTAATATTTTATTTTTTAACACTTTTTAATAATCTTTATATTGAATTTTAGTATTTTTTGGTAATAAAAAATACTTTCTGTTTTCTGAAAACGTTTTTCATGTAAATAATGTTTCTATATTTTAATTAATTAAAATAATACCTAATTAGAAACATATTACATGAAATGTGAAGATTATATTTTAATATATTTTAATTTATATTCATTCAATGATCGTTATTAGACATATAGTTAATATAAATCATATATTGCCTAAAATAAATTAATTTCTTGAAAACCTTCTCTTTCTTTGTGTCTGTTGAATTTTTATAAAATTAAAATTTTCAAACTTTAATAAATTTAATATGGTAATGAAAATCCATTTTATAATTCATCATATCAAAAGAATTAGGTTGAATTGTTTTCTGAACAGTTTCATTTTTTGGTGAATAATGAAAGTACCGAACTTTAATTGAATATTGTATTTTTATTTAAGTTTGTTTTAAATTAAAATTGATTTATAAATTGGATTCAATGTAATTTAGCCAAATTTTATATATATATATATATATTAATAAAATTTAGTTCATTTTAATCTATTTTATTTTGAAATTGGATTAAAAAAATTGGATGCTTTTTGGTGTTTTTCACTTTGAAAACATGATTTCTCATCACATCTTTATGGTTAATTTTAAATTAAAATTTTCTAATTTTTGAATGGAATTTAGAACAATGGATTCCATATTTTTATTAATAATAATTTATATTATCAAGTATTTCCACCATAAGTATTTACCAATATGAATTGTAAAAATTGTAGAAATTATTTACCATGGTAAAGGTAAAAATGGATTTAATGGAGGATAAACTAAAAAATATTTGTGTTAATAATGAAATAAAATTTTTCAAAAAACAATTTTACAAATATATTTTGACATTTTCCATTTTGGGAACTATAATGGTGTATTATTGAAGCCATTTACATTGAAAAAATGGGGAATATAATTCTTTCATTAAAAAAACTACAAGTCTGCGACTCACATCACTTATAAAAGGAAACCACTTATCCTATTCTATTGACACCATTAAATCCTTTTAGAATAATAGATATCAATAAAAATAACTTCCCAATGGAAATAAAAACTTTCTAGAAGCCATATATTTAATTAATTCAAAACGAGGAAGGATGTTGGTCTAAACCTAAGAAGGATACCCAAAAAAGATGTAACGTTCATCATTGAGCTGTTTTTGTTTTATTTCTTCTTATAGACACATCAATTAATATTATACAATTCTAATATATAAACATAATTATAATCCATATACTAATACATTTTTTTATTAAAATTAATCACCCAAAAAATTCCACTTTCACCTAATTGGATTTGAAATCATCATTCGTGTGTACTGTAGACTATAGCCTCACGAATAGATGACATTAATCTTTTCCTCACATCCTCTCATGAATTGGTATGATTATGGAAATATGGTATATATATAAATCGTATTTATAAAATAATTATACATATTCAGTCATTATATCATATATAATTTCTTTAAATTCCATTCTGTAGGGGATATGATAACATCGTTTGTTAGTATGGTGGACTACCACCTTGCAAAACAATGTAGTTCATTTTCACTAATGCATTAAATGAAAGATAATACAGGTAATGTTAGTAAATATATATTAAATACATTAAATATTTATTATATTAATTAAAAATTTATTGTTATAAAATGATTTTATATCATTTCCTTTATTATATTTTCACTCATTGAAAGATGATAACGTTATTTATGAATGTGGGTACTTCCTACTTAACAATGTGATGTAAATCTTTATTTTCATCACCACTACACATGGATGATATTTATAAGTATATTTAAAGATAATATTTTATTAATTATGTTTTTATCATTATTTAAAGATAAAAAATTACATACATACATTCAAAAATGATCACTGAAAAATGGAACTCTTGCCCTTACTATGTATGGTCGACCATCTCAGTGAGTGCAACATAATCAATTTACCATAACCATAATTCCTGATTAGTCATTAATTTAATGTTTATATATAAATATTATATTTATGTCATTATTACTATTTTTAGATGATTAATCCATAATTTAAGCAAGAGGAATAAAAATAACCAGTAAAAATCAACATGAAAAACAAAGTTATTGCCCGAAACGTGACTTTATCATGAAATTTTTAGTAAAAGTGTCATAAAAAGTTATAATAAAAAAATATACGGTATGATATATATGAATTATTTTATTTAATAGATGTATTATAAGCTTATATTTAATATATAGGATATCTGAATGTGAATAAAATACATCGAGACTTAAGGTAATTGATTTATAATCTTTTTTATTTCTGAGACAAAAATAAAAATTCACCAATTATTTATTTTTTGTTGTTTATATACTACCAATTTAAAATTTTAGAAAATTTATCTAAAAAATATTAGGATATTTAATTCTACATTCGATTTTATGATTTATTCGGGCTTATTATTAGAATGATTATTTAAGCATTAAGGGTTTTTTTATCTTAATTATCCTTCATTGAGACATGTGATTATGATATAAACCTATATAATTTTATGATTTATATATACATATCATTTGATATTTACTATCATTAATATATTTATCATAATGAAAATTTTATTTCTATTTTAATTTATTCCTTCATGATAATTTTGATTCATCTTTACAAAAGGCTTAAAGATGTTAGGATATAATTTCATAGTGTATTAAGATTGTTTATGATTCGGTTTCTAATTAGAACATTTTAATATTTGCCTCCTAATAAAGTCAGTAATTTTAATCACCTCTAGTTATTACCTGAATTTTTAGGTAATGACACCATCTTCCCGCTCTTTGGTATATAATATAACTGAGCATTTGTTTTTAAGGCAATAATAATTTATTTCCCATTTTTCTCAAAAAACAAATTTCATCTAAGAATATTTTTTATAAAAGTGTATTAATTTTTTTTGTCTATACTCATATTATTTTTAAAAAAAATTTTATCCATTTTCTAATATTTTGACAGAAATTTAAAATTAATATTTATGTAATTTTTAAAATAATTCTTATTTAGATTTTACCAAAATGTGAAAGTAATCATCATTTTAACATGTATTAAATAAAAAATATTTTATTATGTCTTAAACAATAATTTATTAAATTATTTCATTAAATGTTTTCATTTTTATTTTAAAAGAAAATAAATTCACATCATTTATTTTTTATAAAATTATTTTCAAATCAGAATGAATATTTTCCTTAATTAATGTTTTAGTTTATTTTTAAAGGCTACTTTATGTGTTTTCAAGGTAATTTTTATTGAAAAATATTATCATTTTTTTCTTTTAAAAAATTATTTCCAAAGTGCCAAGGATATTTTTCTTAACAAATGTTTTAAATGATCATTAAATCATCCTTTATATGTTTTCAAGGTTATTTTCAATGAAAAACATTTTCAAAATGTTTTCTGTTTTAAAAAGTTATTTTCAAAGTGAAAATTTATTTTACTAAAGAAATGTTTTAAATTATTTTTAACTATTTATTTATATTTATTATGTGATAATTTAAATGGAAATTTATTTCTAAATTGTTTTATATTTTAAAAGTGGTTTTAAAATAATACATGATATTTTCCTCAAGAAATGATTTAAATTATTTTTGAATCATCCTTTATAAGTTTTCACATTAGTTTCAAAGAAAAGAAATTCCCAAATGTTTTGTTAATTTTTATTTTCAAAAGTGATTTTCAAAGTAAATTTACCATCCTCATGAAATATTCCATGTGATCTTTTAAAAATTACTTTCTATCAATGATGATAACCTTTCATGTTACTTATGATTTACTAGGGATATGATCCATGGATACCATTCTTTTTCGTTAACTGGATGATTTCTATTTACAATATCCTGATCTTTATGGATTCCATTTCTATTCTATGGGATATACCATGAAATAATTCTTTTGAAATTGCTTCGTTTCACCATTTATGATGAAATTATGAATTTATTGTGAAACATTTCTCGTTTCCATTGGTTTTTACAAAATGAAATGATTTTTAAATCTATTTAATTTTATGGGTTATGATATGATTTATATTTTCTAATATTGTGGAACACATAAACATATTTCTTATTATGATGTGGGTTGGACCTATTTCTCTAACAAATACATTGGGTAATGATTTATTTATCATCATATATAATGTATTCGAATGAGATGTGAACCAGGTTTAGAAATGTGATTTTTTCACTATGATTAACATTGTTGTGAACCTTAACTACTATGATGTTTTGGGGAGTAAACAAATTCCACTATGATATACTTGGAATTGTTCCTTGACTACCTTGGAAATTATTTTATATTCTTATGTTTATTCCACAAATATATTCATTATACCAATGATTTGTAATCATGGATCATGTCCACTACATATATTATGATTATTTCTTTATTACATTCCAATCATTATTCCATGACAGAAGATTATGATCATTTATATACAGGGTATGGTTTTAAAATTGTATTCCCATGGTCATAGACACTTGTGTTGGTGTTATTCTTAAATAACTCCCATATTAACATTTATTGAGCATCTAAGAGTGCCCTTTTATTTGTCTTTATTCCGTGGGTTATTAAGAAAGGATTTGAATTAGATATATTTGTGAATAGTATTAATGTAGAAGATCTTTATTAGATACATTGATCATCTTCCATGAATTAAGAATATTTTTTAAATGTTTCTAGAGGAACTAAACTATTATGCCTCTTAGGCATGTGTTTGTTTAATATATTGAATATTTATATAAAAAGATTTAATATCCATGTACAAAAATATGAGTTCACTATAGTTGGTATCAGATTATAGGTTTAGTAATCATTTGGAAACAAATATGTGAAAACTTTAGTGAGTTCCCATTGCATATTTCTGGGGATATATCTTTGGTTTTCCCTAAGGATAAGACTAAGGATGAGTCAAATTATTGGACACTATCTTAAAATATTGGTGATGGATAGTGTAAGTGGTTCCATGTAAATTGTTTCCCTATATAGATAATACATGATGATGTGGATTTTTTTGTGGATTTAGCTTGAAGTAATTACTCTTAATATAGCACAAGAATCTGAATGAGATCATCACCTCAGGCGTGACAATGAGTATTGTCTCACACCTGGTTTTCACTCCCTGGGGATATGAATTGGAAATTTTCAAAAAATTTATTAACCATCATGAATGAATATAATGGATGATGAATTAAAATGACATATTATAAAAAAATTGTATCGTATATTAAAAATGGTTTCATGATTTCAACATCCTATAACTGTTGTTTCATGATTAATTGGTTTTACAACATGATTATTACTTCTCACACTATTATTTTTGGTTTAATTCAATGGAAGTAACCATAAATAATTGGGTTAAAATCGAATGTACTAGACTATTTACAAATAACAATTAAAATCTAATGATGATTAGAGTGGAGATCATTGTGATTATTCCTAATCATTTTTCACTAAAAAAGATCAACAATGTGTACCTTAACAAACTCACAGGCACACTAAAGAAGTGAAGGCAAGTGTTTGATGAGATTTTTGATAGTAGGGACCCTAGATTAATGACGATATAGTTTCTCATGTTTCGATAATGTTGGAAGAATCACCCATGTAGATGTCATAGATGAATAAGAGGATGCTTTGAATATGGAAAATTAGGAAAGAAATAAAGTAACAACAATGGGAAAAATGAAAATTATAATTTACACGATGGATGGGAATAATGGTCTCTCTATGATATCATCGATTATTGAATGATTTTAATTTTGATAATATGGGAATTATGAAAATTGATATCTTAATGGGAATGATTATAGAGAAAAAAAAGGTTTCACTGGTACTAGTAATATTTGTGATGATTAAAAGTCTAAAAATGACAAATTAAAGGAAATAAGAAATAATTAATTAGATGATGAAGTCTAGTTAATTGTTTGAGAATGAGGAAGTTAAGGAAGTATTTTTTTCATTGAGTTCAAATTTTATGTTATGTGAATCATGAAATATATAGGTATTATTCAAAATAATTTATTTTTAAGGATGTGAAAGAATATGTTTAATGATTTAGATGGAACTGAAAGTGATTTAATGGGAAGGTTATATTATTAAGGCAACCCATTATATTATCTAAATATTGAGATAACGATATTGGACTAAAGTGATGATTGATTTGGATAAAATAAATTGTATTGTGATTATTTTCATAGAAGTGATTAATGGTTTTTTGAAAATTGGATTATTCAATCATTGATGGGGTTACAAGTATTTTTGGTCTTATAGAATATCTAAAATAATATTTTTTTATTTAATAAATAATTAAGTATGAATGTTTTTAATAAGGATTTATAGTAATTCATAATTCAAGAGATTACATAATGAATGTATTCACATGTTTGGTACGTGACAATTAAGAATGATTCCAATCTCTTTGTGGGAATAATGATAAGTTCATTTTTGGAAATTTGGTGAACATATTTATAATGTTTTAGATTTTAATATATCAAAAGGGTCATAAGGTTAACCATTTGTAAATGGTTTATGATGAAAATTAAATGTTATTTTAGGGATTAATGTATTATTTCTCTATATAAAGATTCAATCATATTGGGAAACATGTAATTACCATTATATTATTTTACATATATAGATAGAATTAATGAATTATCATCTATATGGATATTATGATCCATTGGTTATTCGTACATTTAAAATTCACCTTCATTTCATTTGTTATATATGAAGTCTAAATTAGTCATGGAATAACCGAACTGTGATATTGCTCTTATGAAATGAAATGAAATCAAGTAGTTATATCATCACATGAGTACTCTCCAACAATAGTAAAAGGATATTGAAATAAAATTCCCTCATATTATAACCACTATTAATGAAATAAATTAAACTTTTCAAAAATGTTTATTTTATGTTTTCATGGTAATTAAACATCTATGGATCTCCCACTTTCTCTTGATTAATGATCTCTATCACTCTATAGAATTATTTGTGAATATATTCCACGTAATAATCCACACATCTAACTTATGTTCTCCTATTTGGAAACCTAGTTATTAGTTACATTAAGTAACATTTATGATTCAAACATTACCATTTTATGGTATTTTTAATTATCCATTTATACAATGTAATATTCGATGAAGTAATTTTCATATGTTGAACCTTTGATGACTGAGATAAATTTTGAGGGGAAAATTCATTTAAGGGTGGTAGAATGTAACACCCAGAAATTTTATGAAACCTTTTTCAAATAAATTAAATCCTTTTGACATTTTTATTTATATGTAACACAGATTATAGAGTAATTATTTTTAACACCATGCTTAGCTTTTGTTACAGGAAACAATAAATTTCCTCAATAGCGTGCATGACACATGAAAATAAGCATCGTCGAACCACAAATAAATATATTATAACACAGTCATTAAGTAAGTGGGTATGAATAGTAATAACTATTTTATGAAATATAAATACATATTCTCTAAAAAAAATTACTTATGAATTCAGAGTAAATAATCAACCAATATTTTGTAAAGTAATTATATTCCTCCAAAATATAGAATTTTTACAATTATTTTTATTAATTATTATTTGAAAAATTATAATTAATTATAGAGATTTTATATGATTTTATTTGATAAAATCAAAATCATTTTATAAATCATCATATTAAAATTATCTTGTTTCATAATTTTTAATGTTTTCCAAAAAAACATATTATTCAGTGAATAGTGAACAAACTACCAATTTTTTATAGAACTATCAATTAAATTAAACAATTTAACTAAATTAAATTCCCAATTAACATTTAAAGTAACATAAGTATAAATTATAAATATTTATTCAAATTATTACCTTTTAATAAACTTTATATGGTATTTTATGATAATTTTATTTTTATGTCTAAAAAGCGTTTTGTTGAATATTATTTTAATGTCCATAATGTTTCTCAATTTTAATTAGTTTAAAAAAAGAAAAATTTAATATCTTTTAAATGAAATTTAAATATAATAAAAAATATTAATTTATTTTTGTGCAAATATTATTAGTTGACATAGAGTTAATAATAAATCATATTTTACATCACAAAAATATACTTCATGAAAACCTGCTTTTTAATCGTGTTTTGGGTTGTGCTTTAAATTTTTTTTATACTTTTAGAAAATTTATATGATAAAACAAAATTTTTTCATTAATTCACCATGTCAAATATAATTTGAGGGTGAATTTGTTTTGTTTTTTCTGAAAAGATTATCTTGTGGTGGGATAGTGAAAAATAATAAATTTTCATTACAAACTACCTTTTATTTTAAATTATTTTTAATGTATAATTTTAAATTAATTTTTGTTTTTTGAAGTAATTTTAGTAAAATTATATATATATATATATATATTAATCCAATTTATGTAATTTTAATAAATTTCTTATTGAAATTAGATATAAAAACATTGTATTCTTTGGAAGATTTTCTCATTGAAACCATGCTTTCTCATCACGTCTGTGGGATTAATTTTAAATTAAAATTTTCCACATATATTTGTATAATATGGAAAAATTAATTTCATATTTCTAATTAGTATAATTTATACTATAAAATATCGTAAATCTAACTTTTTAAAAAAATGTATAGTAAAAATAGTAAAAAATTAATTATCAAGGTAAAGGAAAAAATGGATTTACTAGGGGTTAAAAACCAAATATAAGTATAAAAAATGACCCAAAACCTAGAAATACCTATTTTATTGAAATATTTATACCTTATCCATTCTATTAGGAATAAATTTTCATTTATTTTATCCTAATCGCCCGAAATTAACATGGGTGGAATTATTTCATTCAAAAATTTACAAGTGTGCACTCACCTCACATATAAAATGGTGACCCCTTATCCTCCCCAATTCACACATTAAAACCATTTTTTATTAAATAATTATTTTCTGAAATCACATCAAAACCTACCTAATACAATACTAAAAGAATATTTTTTTACATAAATCCAAAATAAAAAGGAATTTTGTCAAAACCTAAGGAGGATACCCAAAAAAGAGGCAACATTAATTAACGATTTTTTTTTTATTTTCTTCCTCAAGATCTATAATTTTTTATTATATTGTAATGTTATAATAAAATAAGATTATGTTACATATAATTATATGTTTTTATGATAATTTTATGATGTAAAAACGTCTCTACTTACAAAAAATGGATTATGAAATCCTTATTCATGAGTACGGAGGACTATGGTCTTGCGAACCGATGCCATTTGTTTTTTCCATTAACACATCTCATGGTTGGGTATGATTTTGGATATAAAGTAAATATATTATATTTAGAACATATTTATACCTATTTATTTATTATAACATATATAAGTTCTTATATTCCATTCCGTAGGGGATACAATAACATCATATGCGTGTACGGAGGACTATAGCCTCATGAAGTGTGTGGTTCATTTTCCCTAACACGTTACATGTAATATAAAAAGGGTAAAATTAATAAATATACATGACATAAATGAAATAATTTTATAATTAATGACAAAATTATCATTCTTAAATAATAATATATCAAATTGTTTCTTACCTTTTCACTGACAGAAAGTTGATAATGTCATTAATGTACTTGTGGACAACCTCCACATAAAGAGATGAAACTCTATTTGCATCAAAAATTCACATGGGTATTATGACAAAAATATTCAAAGAAATAATATGTTATTTATTACTATATTATAATACTAGAAATGTAAAATATTTCTTACCTACATTCACAATTTACCATAGTGAAAAGGAAATATGACTCATGATAGTTTTAACCTACTATCATCATGATCATAACATAATTCATTTATCAAAACCATCATTCTTGACTGGACTTAAATATAATGTTTACTTATAAATATTATAGTTTTTTCAGTTTTTTATAGACATGATTAAAAATTAATTTCTATTCGAGTAACGTAAATAACAATTTAAAACATTCATGAAAAACAAAGTTGATATTTCCGAAAACTTGACTTTAATATGGACATGTTAATAAACAGGTAATAAAATTCCATAAAAAATATATATAATTTGATATAATAGATTTATAATAAATTTATCTATATTATATGTAAATTTTGAACCATTAATATGAATGTCATAGCTTAAGGTATGGGATTTGAAGCCCCTCTTTTATTTATGTGATACAAGTGCTAATTCACACATTTTTTATTTTGTGTGTATTTATCTTCAAATCTGACAATTTATATCATGAATCTCAATATTTTCATTATATTTTTTGTTTCATTGGGATTGATGATTTATTGGGTATTATTATTAAAAATTATTACTTAAACCGTTAGGGATTGTTTTTCTCAATTTCCATTATTTGAGATAGATAAATATTTTATGTTCCTATCATATTATATAAGTAAGATATATATATAAATTAAAAGGTAATATAATGAATTTATTCATTATAATTATATTTTATATTTTATTTTATTTTATTTCATCTTTGGAATTACGATTCAAAGTTACCAAAGTGGTAAATTGTTTATGTTACAATCTCATCATTTAACATGATTGTTTATGATTATTTTTTTTAATAATTAAATCATGTGATAATCTATAAATAAAATCATGGAATATATTATCCCATGGTTATTAATAATGTTTTATTGTAATAGTACCATTTTCCCAACCTTTTATACTTAAAATAATTGATCAAATGTTTTAATGAAAAGATGACTTAATTTCTATCTTTGGTCAGAAATCCATTTTTTCCAAAACCATGATTTCTAAAAAAATCGACAAAAATTATTATAATTATTTAATTTATAAAATACATTTCTACCCGTATTTTAATTTTTGTTAAAAAAATAAATGAATCTTCATTTCTTTTACCAAACAATACTCATTTTTATTTTACTGAAATATTGGATGGAATATTCATTTTTATGTGTATACAATGAATCAAAATTTCCTATGTCATTAATAGTCATTGATTTTAACACTAAATTACAGTTTTTCATGTTTAATTTCAGGAAAAAAATTATTTTCAAAATATTTTAGATTTTAATAATTAATTTTCAAATGGTAAAGAAAATTTTTTACAATAAAATTTTTAAATGATTTTATATTAATTCTTTATATGTTTTAGTTTTATTTTCAAAGAAAAAAATTTTCAATTTATTTTATGTTTTAAAATGTTATTTTCAAATATGAAAGGATATATTCTTCATGAAATGTTTTAAATGATCTTTAAATATTCCTTTATATTTTTTCTTTCTAAGTTTCAAAGAAAATATTTTTTAAAATGATTTCTATTGTAACAATTTAATTTTAATATGGAAGGTATATTTTAATAAGGAAAAGTTTTCAATTATTTTTAAAGATTTATTTATATGTTTTCATGGTAATTTTATAAAGGAAAAAAGTATTTTGAAATTTTTTTCTTTTAAAAATTGATTTCTGAAGATGAATTTTTGTTTTCATCTATAAATTGTTTAGATTATTTTTATGAATTCTTTTTTATGTTTTCATTGTTTTTAAAATAGAATCATTTTATTTTTTTGAATTTTTAGTATTAAAATGTTTTTTTCAATTATATGTTATCTTACTCATTAAATGTTCCTTGAATTATTTATAAAATAAGTTCCATATAAGATGAAATCCTTTTATGTTAGTTATTATTTAGTAGGGATATGATCCATGGATACCGTTATTATTCATTCCCAGGATGTTTTATGATTATCAAGGAAAGATGTTTACAAAAACCATTTATCTTCCATGGGATATACCATGATATAATGATAATAAAACCAACTTTTTTTATATGTTATTCTATAATGACGTGATTATGAGACATATTTCTCTTTTATAGGTTACGATATGATGAAATATTTATAAAAACCATTTGATTTCATTGGTTTTGATATGATAATGTTCTATTATCTTGTGGTACACGTGAATAATTTTTTCATTATGGGAAGGTTGGGATGAACATCGTTTTCTAATTAATTGGGCAACAATTCATATCCCCTGATATAAATAGGACTGAAATAAGGAGAAAACTCAATTTAATAATAGAATTTTTACACTATGATGGATTTTGGAGTGAAACTTGACTATTATGATGGTCTGTGGAGTGAATCTATTCCACTATGAAAAAATTAATAGTGATCCTTGACTATTATGGAAATTATTTTATATTACTATGTGTATGAAAATAATATTTTCATTATGCCAATGTTATTATATCATGGCTCATGTAGATTGATTCCATTCTGATTCACATCTTATGAGCTACCAATATTTTTTATATGACTCGAAATTATAATCTTATATATATATGGTATGTTTTTTCAATGTTATTCTCACGTTATCATACCCTTAGGTTCATGTTATTCTTATTTATCTCCCTAGTTTGTATATACTAAGAATATAAGATCACACTTTCTTTTGTTTCAATTTATCAGGTTATGAATAATGTCATTAAATAGGATATGATTTTTAAGAGTACTAAAGAGAAAGATATTTATGTACTATAATTAATATCTTCTATGAATTTATAGGATTTTGGTACAAGATTCTAATGGAACTAAACTATTAAAGTCATCAGACATATTTTTGTATAAATTATAGGATAATTATAAAAATTTTTGTAATATCTATGTATTATAATCTGAGATCACTATTAATTAATTATTGTTTTATAGCGGGAAACATATATGTGAAATACCATGAAATATCAAGGATCATAATCATTATGGTGGGTTATTTTTAATAACATTAACATTTATGGGTTTGAAATCCTAAAGGGAATTTGAAATTTTCATTTGATGGAGAGTTTGTTTTGAGAACTGTGAATTTAGAATATATTCAAAGAATATGTGGATCACAAAAAATATTATTTTTCAACATGTAAGGAACTCAATAAAGTACATTGGCGGTGTTTTGTAGTGGTGGTCGAGTGGTTGGTCAACATGGATTCATCATGTATCCATAATCCTATAAGAGTTATGGATAGTGTGATGGGAAAAATATAAGAACCCACCAGACCACTAATTTGTTTTGAGTTATTTCATTTGAATATGGGTTTTTCCATTTTTTGTGGGTTTTTAATAGTAACCCCTTTAGTTTTCTTCTCCCCAAACCAAATAAAAATAAGGGGAGATCCTCTATTGGATCTCCAATTCTCTTCCATATCATGCATTTACTTTGGGTGATCCCAATGGTATTTGATAGGTGAATTCTAAACATAACCTTCTAATTTATCCCTTTATTATATTCAATTATTATTCCCTGTTTTTTTAACCATTTATCATTGTTTTGTATGGATTATTTCCAAGGATCATGGTGAAAATTATAAGACATTAGGATCTTTTGTATGCATCTTGTATATGACCTTTCAAGACATTGAAATCAAAATATTATATGTTATTCATCATATATATGTTTTTTAAGCAGTACTCAATGTTTTTATGAAGAATTTGAGTTTTAATTACTATTTAATTGAGGTTTCTATATCAGGGTGTTTTATTAGGATAAGCTTATGGATGTGTTGATAGGGAAAGAAAACCAATTTCTCTAGATTCTAAAATCATTGGTCTTCATGGCGATATTGGAACATTTTATTCTAATTGGGGATTTTGGGTTATATTAAATAATTAATTAATTGTATAATTTTGGATAATGATACAGGGAATATTGGACTTGATGGAATATAGTTTGGTATTGGGATAATTTGTAGAACATCAATGTTAGTAGTGGTCCTTAACCTCAGAACATCTCCAGATTATATGGTTTTTTATTTTCTTATGCCTCGTTAGTATGATTCACTAAATGTATTGTTTGATTTTAAAAATGAAATTTTCTATCGGTTTCAAAGTTTTGGGTAGATCTTATGGGAAGTGATAAACTATTAATGGGTTTGGACAGGACCAAGATACATGGGTGGGTTCTTGAATATGGACTTGGATCCCAAGGGACTAATGCCCTGATGATGAGATGGTTAGTTGTGAGATGGGATATGATCAATATTTTCAATTTCAATGTGTTGAATTTTTGCTTGATGGACCTCCCTGTGTGTATAAGGACTGGTCATGGTACATAACAATTGGGCCTCCCAAGAACCAACAGTATGAGTTGGTATGATTTTCATGTCCTATAAAGAACCCTTATAATGGTTTGGTGTGATTGTATCACATCCATGAAACTAATAGGTATAGGTTGAGTTATTTTATGGACCTCCTTAAATACATTTGGATGGGTTACCTACTTAATTATTGCCTCCCAAGAATGTGTGGGAATGGTCCTCTATAGGTGGTTGGCCACCCCAATGTCTATGGGGATGGATTGGGGTAACATAATAGAGAAAACTCTGTACACGGGTGTGGGTCAGTGTACATGATGTGTTTGTAACCTGAGTTTTAGGCACGTGACGTGGGCACATGTTCCATCAATATTTTGGTTGATTTTCTATTCTAACATAGTGTTGAATTAGTTATTATATGTTTTATAGTAATACATGAATTTTGGAATCACAATGAATTATTCATTGTGTGGGTTTTGAGGGAGGTGGATTTCAGTACTAGGATATAGTAGGTATTATGTTATTTTCATTACACATTATTCTTTTTGGGTTGTTATGTCTCATAAGAATTACCTCACTAATTATATATTCTACATGTCCATCCACATGATTATAATAATACATAGATTTACTAAGGCACGAGGGATACTTACTGGTTCATTGAACTCAGCCTCTATCTGCATACATGGTGTGGGTTCCAATGTACATCTGTAGACCTTGATATTTTTATTTTAGGATATTGATACCACATGGAGAAGGATTCATGGTATTTGTCAGTGGGTCGTGGTGGATATCGATATGGAGTGATCATATGTGTTAGTTTTGACTGATTCTGTTGTATTTATTTACTTGTTTTATTTTTCATGTACTGTATTGTGTTCCAATTACTATATATGATGACTTTTTATTATATCTATTGTTTCATATCATTTTTTATGCATCTTGTAAATAGTTTAATGCTTTTATATGCAGGACTGTAGAATCCCCATTGATTCTAGTTTCATTTTTATATTTTGGTGGTATGTCCACATTGTGTATGGTTCATTAATTTTTTTTGGTAGAATTGAGATTTCCCGTATGACATATTTTAAAGGTAATAGTATCCGGAGAGCTAGGGTAGGCCCTCCCTACTAATTATAATCCTTTTGAACATGGGGAGGTTCACCCGAGGTCATAGTATAATACCGCTCAAGTTTCATTTAGGAATAATTGGACAGGGAATTCAAAAATTATATTATTCAAAATAGAATTTCAATTTTCAAATAGAAGGTGGAGATATATCAATGATTTATTAATTTACTCATCTGATACAACTCACATATAGAAGAGGGGATGTCATCAATAAATTAGAGTTGATGATTATTTTATTAATCATTAATGGACTATATAAATGATCAAATAGAGTTCAATATATATTTTATTAAATATAAAAAATTATATGTAATACTTGTGTACTAAAAAATCAAATTGATGGTATTAACTATTTTAATGATATAATTTCACCAGATTATGATCTTTCTTTATAATTAAAAAACTATTTTGATTGTAATTAATCAGAAATTATTAATTAATTTTCATTAGTTTCTATATATATATATATATATATATAATGATGAAAAAGAAAATAAATTATAAAATATGTTCTTCAAGGAAACATTTTATATCTTAAAGTATTTTTTTCTGAAATAATTACTCGTGGGAAATTGATAACATAAAGGGAATAATTCTCATGTATATTTTTATCAAGATGACTACAAGTGATTTTTATTTAGAAACCTGCAACAATAAGAATGTTTTGAAAAGTGTGTTACAAAATGATGGTAGGAAATGGTTGGGGGTGATTTACCATTTATAATAATATTCCTGTAAATAACACATAAAAAAAATAGATATCATTTCCAATTATATGAATAGTGGAAAAAACTCATAAAAATTAACGGGAAGACATTCAAATATGAGGATTATATGTCTACAAGATGATTTATGTTGAGTTTTTCCATTTCCTGAAATAAAGTACTCATTAGAAATGAAATTAAATAGTTAATACTAATAATAAAAATTAATTGAATCAATACATGGATATTGGGTATGTTCTTACCAATATTCTTTTACATGAGGGGACCATTAAAAGATCTAAGAAAATTAACAGACACAACCAAAACATGCATCACATGGATACTAAAGTAATTAGAGATAATTATTAGTTCTAATAATATTGATAAGTGTGTTAATAATTATTTATTCTAATTTTTACTGATGAAGTGTAAGAATATGTCACCAAAAACATAACATATCAAAAAATTTGAATATATATGTCACAAAAACATCCACCAAAATCAATTTTATAGCTCCTTAATCTCTAACAACTTTTAAAATCACTAAAAAATACTGCAATTGAATGATTACTATTTAGATCAATTATATTGTTGATATAACCCTACAATTGAATATAACCATTGGAAATAACATAAAAAACTGAGGACACCGGCAAGTAATTGTTTTTCACATAAAATAAAATAAAGTAATAAAAGAAAAATGTTATACAATAAGTGACGAAAAAAATTTATATGTAAAAATAAAATGTGTTTCGAAATGGAAAACCCTCCGCTGAAATCATGTGCTATGAGTTGAAAAACCTATTCCATTTTTTTAAAGTGATTATTCACTCATATAATTAGGTATATTTTAGGAAAAGGGGATATTTTCATGATAAATAAGTAAGTTCATTTTAAATGTATTTACTCATAAGGTTATTTTATTGACTATAAGGAATAATTAATTTATTACACATATTTCTCATAATGATTTATCTCTTGTATTATAAGAGTAAATAGTTTATATTTTAATTGTCAATGTATATTGGATTAAATCCTATAATGTGTTTTTTATATTAAAGTTTATAAATTTCTAATAGATGATCGTAAGAATAATTACACCTAATATCTATAATGTTTTCTCTCTCATTTTCATGTCTGTTCATTCAAATACATTAATTTATTTTAAATAGGTTGTATAATTAATTATATTTTAAATGTAGAGAAGAAAAAAAATGGGGTGAAAATTCTTGTATGTGTATTATGAAGATGAAGACAAACTCATCAAAAATGAAGATAATAATAAACCCATCAAATGTTGATATACTGAAATAAAATCTCGATCACTTACTCCTTTATTTTTTAATTTTATTATGCTGTGAAAGTGGTATAAATGAACATAAAACCAAAGATAATTTTCTAAATTCAAAATGGTCTTTTTTATTGTGAAAATGGGATTAAATAATTTTTTAGTATATTGTTTCATATTCTTTAATTGTGTTTCCCATATTAAATTATTTTTTATAATGGTTGTATTTACAAAAAATCCAAAATAGGAGATTCGTGTGCCCCTTCATTTCATGATCATGATGTCCAAGAATGATTTTTTGGATGTTCTGTCAATATATAATCATGATGGATTACATATAAATTGAAGAGATTTTTTTTTCAAAGTAGATTTTTGTTATCATTTATTATATGTTGGATTTAAAATTTTAAAATTATAATATGATAAGGATGATAATGTGTGAATATGGGAAAAGGTCATAGAAATTATAAAATCATTAATGATATGAATATAGATGAATTTTCCATGTTATTTATGATTTAACAATATGATTATATATATATATATATATTACTTTTTTGATCAATGTGAATGATAAAGAATAACCCTTTGTGGGAGTTTCCATTGGCCATAAGAATGAATGTATATCGAGGGATGAAGGTATCCCCCAAAACAATCTAAACATACGGTGTGGAGGTACAAACCTAAAAATCATTTGTAAATGGATTCTAAATAAGTTGAGATTTCATGATCAAATAATTTATATTATATTCATATGTTTTATAGTTTTATCATGTATTTTATCTTTACAATATATTGTAACTCCCTAACCCCAGTAGATCAGATTGAGTTCCTTATATTATTATATTGGCCAGATTATAAAGAATAACATCCAAATAGAATAGTGAGTTTAGCAGTTATAGAAACTAGATATATAAATAATACCCATTTTAAATTGGTAAATAGGAAATAAAACATAATAAATAAAATAGGATAATAAAATTCTTCCTTGAAACTCATTAAAATATCACTTCTTCATAACCCGGGGAATGAAAAAAAATTAGGGTGATCTCAAATGCTAAGTAAGGACAAAACAAAGTATAAGAAATAATGAATAAATAATAATAATAAATATTTTATGGTATGTAACTATTAATTAATTTAATTTAGCCAATAAAGTTATAATGAAATGTATACATATATATTGTCATATTGAAAATCCTCTTGATAATAACAATAGAATTTAAAGAAATGCTTAAATATTGGATTTCATGTTTCTTAATAACATAAAACCATTACCATAAAGGCCATTCAAAATATGTTTTAAAATATTGTGATTATAAACCTATTTTTTCAACCATAACTCTACATTCATTACCATTCACAAGAGAATTTAAAAAATACTAATTTGTAAATGCAAAGGGTTTTCCCAACACAGTTTTTCTAATGAGACTACCGATGAATTGATGGGATTACATTAAATGGTCTCCAACCCATTTCATTAATGCCTATGTAATTACCTATATAATTAAAATTCTAGATAAATTCATATTCAATGTTCCTTATAATTTTTCAGTATTGAGTAAAGGATATGAATTTATAAATATTTTCTCATTAAATCAGTAGATATCAAAGTAAAGAATATGTGTAAAAATGGTATAAGGATAAAGAAGAAATAGTATCCATCATTCAAGAATATGGAATTACAGAATATATATAATATTAAATGAAAAATTATTATGACAAAGTTAATGGTTTTAGATAATGTTAAAAATCAAAAAAGAGATGTGAGAATATAACTTTTACCAGTTTGTAATTTTCATGGAAATAACCCTTGGATGTGATAATTGAAATTAAAAAATTAAATAATATGAAGATAAATGTAATAATAATATAATATATAAAATTTTGTATTATATAAACCACAAAAAATAACTAATTTTATAATATGACATTTGTCTCGTAGATGTAAAAATGTGAGATAAAAATCCCTTACCTTACACATCCTTTCGGTGGAATAATCATAAAAATTATGTATAATGGTTTTAATAAATATATTAATTTAGTAAGAACCATTTTAATATTTATAATATCTTATAATATCTTTTTATATTATCTTTTTACCCATTATTTAATAATCATTCATTATTTTAACTATTTCTGGTGTTAGACATTTAGTTTTTCATGTATGTTTTGACATTCTTTTTGGGTTCTTCTTGTGTATATCTTGATTTAAAAATATATAGGATTTATAAAATGATATAAATATTATATATATTCCACATATATTTATTTATAATAATTTATAATGTTTGAAGATATGAAAGGAAATGCTTTGTTCATGGAGACAGTTGGTCGTACGTACTCATTAACGCTACTTGCATTTATTTGTGTTGTTTGAAGAATAAAAAGTAAATGATATATATGTATATAATAATTAAATTATCATATTTATTTAATATATTTATTGTGTTTTTATTAAAACTATCCTTAATACATTTCATGTATAGCATGAATGAATAACATTTCTTTGAGGAGGCGGTAGTCCATAGGTCCACAAACGATGTTAGCGTATTCTCCCAAAAAGGAAAACATAAATGAATAAGTTATATAAAAAAATAAACATAAATAAATAATAAATATTAGAAAAATAATATATTAACTAAAAATCAATCATTATTCCATCCTTGAAAGCTGATAATGGAAGAAAGAACAATATCGGTTTGTGAGGTAGTAGTTCACCATACATACAAACGATGCTTGTGTGTCCCATTTGAATGATTTTTGTGGATGTGTATATGAAAATATTATCATAAAAATATATCCATATATTTCATATAATGTGGTTATTATATAATCATGATATAAAAATAATTGAAGGGGTGGAGAAGTAAATGAAACAAAACGGATAGTTGAACAACGTTACATGTTATCCGGGTAACTCCATTTCGTTTATACAAACAAATATCCTTGGTGTGATTAATAACCAATATTATACTTATTGGAGTAGGCTAGGAATGTAGGTATTTTATTTTATTTTGTTCTTTTATGAGAAAAAAGGATTCATAGGTTCGAATAAAAGGGAGGGTTAGTTCCTTTTTATAGTTGATGAGGACTGACATTCTTGTAAATATAACAAGGTAAAGAGTATGGAGAGGTCTCTCTTACATCATGTACCTCCCATAATGAACAAAATCTATAAAAGGTATGATTCAGAATAAATTTTTACATCTAAATTTTTTGGATATGTGAATAGGTTATTTGTTCTCATAAGATTATGGTTAAGTCCCTTGTAGTTTAATTTTACCTCAATCACTAAAAATAATTTTAATCTCATTCAATATTATTTTGGATAAAAACATATTATAAATTATTATAACTAATAAATTATTATTTTTTAAAATATATAATCCATTTTTTCAATTCCATTCACAAAAGAGACATAATTTATTTTTAAATTAATCCCACAGACGATACGATAAATTGGGTTTTTAGAGTTAATATGTTCAAAAGTTTTCTTTGTTTTACATACAAATACAATGTGAAATCTTTTTATATTACCTTAATTGTTTTAAATGATATATATTTTATCTAATTACACTTAGAAATGACATAAATAAATAATCTTATTATATAAATAATCTAGATCAACATGTATTATCTAATTAAAATCTAGTACGTTTCACTATTCATCACAAAATGAAACTTCATAGAAAAATACCAGAAATTCACCATAAAATAATTCCTACATTCCTATATAAAAAATTTAAAATTATTTTTACATATAAAATTAAAAAAAAAATTCAAACATTATATTTAAGATAGGACCCCTATTAAAGGTGGAAAATTTGACATTTTTTATAAATACATTTTTTAAGCCGAAAAGTGAATTTATTCAAATCTTATACCTCTCTAATAAATTGGATGTATATAAAAACTATTTTCCTTAATTTATATATAAATATATATATGTATATATATATTTAATTAATTAATTTAATTCACTAATTGTAATTAATTTTAATTAGTAAGATAAAACGCCTTGGGAGCATAAATAATTTTTTTCATAAAAACATTTCCTTTTTCTTATATTACTTTTCATATTAATTTATAATTACTTCGTAACCAATGAATTCAAACATATATTAATATAATTTTGTTATTAATATTCATAAAATATAAATTAATTTCTTGGTTATATCTTATTATATTATATAATAATATTTTTTAAAAATGTTGTTTTTCGGAAAAACTCAGTCTTGCATGTAACACAAACTACAGAAAAAATTTGTTCTTGCGTGAAATGCATGGTATCTTAGTGTTGTGAGAATTATAATATATAGAATAGATTTAATTAAAATATTTAATATATCATAAATTCATGTGATGTTATTTTTATCTAAATTTGGTGTTTCATGTCACATGGGGTATTAAATACATTGTTCTTATTTTTTATTTTTTTTGTTGTTACATTCTCCCCACATTAAATAAATTACATCCTCATAAATAAAACTTGAACTTATTAATCAATGTATTTTTATTTGAAAACAAACAATGTTATAAAAACCCACATCATAAATAGGGTTAATAACACAGCTTATTAATAAGATGGAAAAGGAAATGTGAATGTCACCAGAAAACATGGCTTTAGAATAAGAGAACATTAGTGAGAAAATTGATGTAGATGAGAAATACAATCACTATGTTCTGATAGAGAATTATAGAGAACATTTTCATGATAAACTTTTTGACCAAAAAACCATAAAATAAAGGTGTGAATAAATGTCATTTATATTATAAAAATGATGATAAAAGGACAATATTGTTTTCCAATACCATTTTCCCTAATGTTAAGGACTTATTTCATTCAAAAATAAAATAAGAAAATACACTTACATGATACATTTCTATAAGCACGATATTATAATCTAGTAATTTATTAAACTATACCTACTTCATTTATTAGCATAGGTCCCTTCATATATTGAAATAATATATTAATCTCTAAAACCACATCCAAAGTTCAAAATAAACTCATTCATAAATGGTTATCATTATAACCCTTCAATTTATTATGATAAAAAAGTTATAATCATTTTAAAGGTATTTAGTAGGATCTAATTTAATTTTTCTATATAAATCATCTCTTTATCCAAACATCATTTTAACAACATCCAAAACATATTAAGGTTTATAATTCTATAAATCATATGTTTTCTAAAAAAAATTTATCTTGCTACTGAATAATTTTCCTTGGTTCCAATCAAAAAAACAATAAAATCCATAATGAAATAGTTATGTAGTACAATAATTTCATATTTAATAAATCTTATATCTAGTACATCACTAATAAAATAATTTAAGAACATAATCCCATGATCCAAATATATATGAAAATTAATCATTCAACTTCATCTATATCAATAACATATGCTTGAATTTGATCCTTTATCTTCATCAGAGGTATATTCCCATGATTTATGTGTAATTAATTTGAATACTGCCAAATATCTTAATATTATAAGAGTTTCACAAAAAACAAATTCATTCTTTTACATATTATTTTGATCCTTATGGACTTTTTCTCTACACTTATAAAAAAATCACATTCCATTCAAGCAAGTACTGAGGTGTTTCCTTCCAAAATTATCACATGCAGGAAAATCATTCATTATAGTATTCCATTTATCTATCTCGTTCTCTCTTATTAATTTGATTCCATTCTAATACATAATATATAGATAATTATTTCATTATCTTGATATAAAATAACATTATTTCATCATATGTTGAAATTATTTTGGACACCAACATTTATCAGAGACATGGATTAAGACCTTAGAAGATGTGAAAAATCTTTCACTCCATCTTTCATATAAAATATATTGCATACCATTATAGAACTGTAATGGTATCTTCATACTTAACAACACTTTTTCCTCCTTTTACAATAAAATACTGATATTTATCTTCATCTCTGTTTTTTCTCAAGATGCAAATATTTTTTATTGAATTTTTTCATTAAAAACATTACATTCCATGAGTTTTATTTCATGTTCCTTTATAGTATTTTGGATTAACAAACACCATTGATCAGAATTACCATTGAGATAATACAATTCAAGGGTATCATTTTCCTTTTCACCATATCCCAATTCCATTTATATGTTCTCTGCGGACTTAATATATTTCTCAGACTCTATTCAGTTAGTAGTCCCACCAAATAATTGAGGCCTTATCATATAAAGATATCCAACATTAAAGAATCTTGTTTTGGAATTGGTTACTATATATAGTAATGTTTATGTCTCATAAACTAATTATGCTTCCCAAATATATCCATACCTTTTTAGTTCTAATACATTATGTACAAGTTTCCTCAGTATAGAAATGTCAACAATATCCATGGGAATTAATACCATTCATCCTTCCGAGGGGAATTTATAAATGAAGTAATATAGTAGATTATCTCTTAAAATTATGTACATTTTATAATTATAAATATGTAATTAAACATAACATAAAATGAAAAAAAATTATAACTAAATAATATAATAATCATAAAAATTGATTATTTGGAAATATATTTTCTTTCAAATCATTTATAATTATTTGTAAAAAATGGGGATTATCTTAACTGTATCCCCATGGATTTTGAAACTTAGAGTAAAGGAAGGTTCCTTTTTGTGTACCGTTTTATGTTCAATCCTTTCCTGATAAACCATTTTTTAGTTGTTACCCCTATGTATGTCTATTCTAGAACCAATTCCACTGGTTGTATCCAGAAATGAATGTATTTCCATGAATACCCACATAATCTATAGCATAAAAATTATAGTAATTCATTTTATAATTATTATCAATGTATCTATTAGGGTTATATTCTATAATATATTTTTTCTTAAATCTAGTTACCAAGGTATCTATTAAGCATTATTTGATGCCAACTATAATTCCTTGACCCCAATATCCTGGAGTCAATACCATACTATATTAAATTTTCATGAATAAAAGAAATAAACCCCATAAAAAATAATTTTTTTAGTTTTGGGAACTAGATACAAGTATTATAACCATTTTATAGTAGTAAATATAAAAAAAACATAATACATAAAAAATTATAACAAACTATTTCCTTGAAACTCATTCAAAGATATCTTCTTTATAACATGGGGAAAGGAAAAAAATATTGGTGAGATCAAATTACCATTAAGGTTAAAATATAGAGGAAGAAATAATGATTCAATGATAATAATCAATATGGAAAGGTAATTAATTGAGAATGGATTCCATTTAAGCAGTAAAATGAGATTGAAATGCTTACATTTATTTTTTAGTGAAACCATATAGAAAATAATAACTGAAATGATGAAAATTCTTAAATATTAGATGTCCTATTTTGTATGAACCTGAAAAAGTTACCTTAAACACAATTGAAAATACATTATAAAAAATTCAAGGTACAATCCAATTTGTTTTATCCAACCAAAAATCCATTGTCATGTCCCTTCGCATGACAATTTAATACATATCCTTCACAAATGTGAGGGGATTGTCAAACTTTATTCATCTCATGAGACTACCAATGCATCTAGGGGATTACATTAAATAGTCCCCTTAAATTTTATTTAAGGACTAAATCATTCCTCGTATATATAATAAAATATTTAAAATCCTAAATATGTTCCTAATCAAATTTCTATATTGAGTAAAAATTATAAATTTCTCAATATTTCCCTAGTAAATCAATAATATTGAAATTAAATAAAGAATGAAAAAAATATTATATGGTTTAGGAAAAAATAATAAACATAATAAAATAATATGGATTTCAAAAATAAATATAACTTTCAATGAAGGTTTATTTTTTAAAAAGTGATTGTTTTGATATAATTTCAATAATCACTAAATAAACTGAGATTACAAGATCACATTTATAATTTGGTATTATCAAGGTAAACCCCATAGGATGAGATAATTAAAAGGAAAAATTTTTAAATAAATAAAATATAATAGGATTCATGATTTAATATGTAAACAAGGGTAGTATATGAATAAAAAATAATAAGTAAGTGGTGAATATGACATTTATATCGCACATGTTAAATCTGAGATAAAAATATTTTATCTTACACTTTTTCTTGGTGGAACTAAATTTAACCTACTATATACTTTTTTAAGAATGTAGTTAACATATAAAATTACTATTATTATATATATAATATCATATATGATCTTCTTATAATGAATTTTTACCTTTTTGTTAATAATATTTCATTTCGTTCAGTGTTTTAGGTGTTCATTGCCTAGTTTTTCAAGTATGTTTTGACTTGTTATTTTTTTATTCTTAAAATTATCATGATTTCATAATCTCCATGATGTAAAATATGATTTTAATATTATATAATTTAATTTTAAATTTATTTTTAATAAATTATACTTTTTTCATATAGGAAATTAAAAAATAACCATTCATGGATATGGTTGGTCATACATACACTTGAACACTACATTCATTTATTTAATGTATTATAATAATGAATCATAAATGATATTAATTTATATTATAATTAAAATATCATATTGATTTTATATATGTATCATATTTTTTATTAACAAAAACATTAATATATTCCTTTTATAGTGTGAATGAATCAGATCACATTGAGGAGGTAGTTGTCCGCACATCCCCAAACAATGTTACTGTATTCCCACAAACATGAAATCCTAAATGTGTGTAATATATAAAATTAACATAATATTATAGTAATCATATATATCATATATATCATATATAATCTACAAACCCATCACTATATTAAACCTAAAAGGTGTTACTGCAACAATAGACAACATTTGTTTGCAAGGCTGTAGTCTACATCACACAAGAATTATGATTGTGTGTCCCATTTGATTGATGTTTGTGAAAGTGTAGGTCAAAATTGAATAATAAAAACATATATCTATATTTAATATATTAATTTAATTATATAATCATGATATAAAAATAATTTAAGTGGTTGAAAATTAAACAAAACAAAAGTGATCACTAAAGAACGTTACCTCTAATTAGGGTCACTCCTTTCGGTTATACCAAAAGACTTCTTTGGTTATATTTTTTTTCAAAATTGAGTCTTCTAGAAAGTGTTGAGGTATTTTTTGATCATATTATTTCAAATTTAGTATGGGCTAAATATATTTTTATGTGTGAATAAATGGGATGGGTGATTTCCTTTTACAGTGTAGAAGCATTGGAGTTCTTGTAAATATAAAAAGGTAAACACTATTTGAGAGGTCTCCCTTACATCACGAGAATACAATTATGAAAATAAATATATCAAAGGTAATATAAAGTATTAATGTTTCAATAAAATATGTTTTGGACTTGTTTCTAGGTAATTTCCCCATTGAGTTTAAGGATCGGTCACTTGTTACGCTTAATTTTACATTAATCATTATAATTAACATTGATAAGATTCACTAATATTTTTTATAAAAAATTAAATCTAAAAATATCATTTATTATAAATTATTCGTATTAAAAAAAATTTAAATTCATTTTATAAATTACCGTCACAAAAAAAGGATTTATTAATTTGAAATTAATGTTATACACTATATGACAAATGCAGGTTTTTGAAGTGAGTATGTTCAATGTTTTACAATGGTTTCTATATACAATTTGAATGTGATATTGATTAAAATGAACTAAATTAGATTAAAATATAAAATTCATATCTTAATATACTTTATAACATATAATTAAACACAGCTTATCTAAATAAATAAACTAGATGAAAATGTTCCTTTAAATTAAAATACTATATTTTTTTATTCATCAAAAAATGATATTTCTAAGAAAAATACAAACAATTCAACCTAAAATAATTTTCATTTTGTTATTTCAATTTTAAATTTTATTTTTACATATAAAATTTATATAATTATTAAAATTTATATTTAAAAAGGTTTTCCATTAAAGGTGGAAAAAGTTCATTTTTAGGAAAATACAAATTTTAAGTGTGAAACTATATTTATTCATATTTTATGAATATAAAGTCTATTAGAATAATTAAATAATGTTTTACTGAATATATATAGATATATATATATATATATTTAATTAATATCATTCACTAATATTAATAAATATAGTTTATTAAGATAAAATTCCTTTTAAGAATAAAAATTGTTTTTTATCATTTATTTTATATTAAATTGGTTTTTATATTTATTTATAATTACTTGTTACCCAATGAATTATAAAATATATTCTTATAATTTATTTAATATTATTCATGACAACTAATTTATCAGTTAGTTTATATATTATTTTATTAAATAATAATATTTTAATAATATATTATTGTTTAGTAAAAATCGAAGTTGTGTGTAATAGAAATTGTCGAACAATGTTGTTCTTGAGAGTAACAAAAACAATCTTAAAGTTACATTAATTAAAAGATATATAATAGATTTATTTAAAATATTAAATATATCAAAAAGTATTAGAGGTTATATTACAATATATTCTTGGTGTTGCATGTGGCAGACACAATTAAATTCAATGTTCTTATTTTAAAATTTTTGGGTGTTACATATATCCTTCTATTTGATGTGATTTTGATGTATAACTTTATATTATCCCATATATAGTTAACAATGAGATTGAATAATGAATATAATGGTTAGTGTATATTTTTTATTTCATTTATTAGCATCAATATATATATTGAATCATTTTATGGATGACATAAATTAATGGAGATAGTGTAGTGAACCATGGATCACATAATATATTAGTATTTCAATGAGGAAGTAAACTATTCTATTATCAAATTATTTACCTCAAGGATGGTCTATGAAAAATGGACAATAATGGAATATGTTGAAAATAAGCATCATTCATGGGAGACAACTCAAAATATCACATTCAAGACATCTAAGACAAAGTTTTTAGTAAAACATATATTGGATTTTTCATAATAATCTAGTTTGTGAATATACTTGTAGAAAATAAACATTATTCTTGAAATAGTTCTCAGGATTGAATACATTAAACCATAAAGAGGTAAAAATTTATTAGTTTATAACATGGCATAATATTTTAGAAAAAATGATCCTATTATTCATTATGGTTTCATGGTAAAAGATTATAAATATAATAATTCCCTAATGAATCAGAAACAATTTTTGGTTTAAGAAATTATTCTAGGATTTGAAATTAAAATAATAATGGTCGATATTACTATGTTCATAAGGATTTTTGAGGTGAATGAGAATAAAATAGGATTTGTTTTACCTTAAACACATCATAATTTTAGTCAAACTATAAGTGGAAAAAATGATATACTAAATTCAATACATTTAGTTGGAAGGAATTAGAACATGGTTTTTAGATTAATGGTTGACTAAAAAACCACACCATAGTTAACCCTGTAATGGAGAAGTTTTAGTGAAATCCATAAAATATAGATTTTAGCTGAATTTTATACTTAATAGGGATTTATGGTTTTGAGGAGGAATTTTTGGAAGATTACTATATGTATTTTACTTATAATTTAGTTGAATTTCCCTATAAAAATTGATAAGGAAATACAAGACTTGTTGAATGTTCATAACCATTAAAAGAGACATGGATATATATTTTATCTTTAAATATATCATTTAAATCTTATTCTAAATTATATATTATTAATTTATCCATTATATAACATGAATAAGTCCACCAAAATTGGGTATTCTTTTGAGAATGAGAGTACATGAAACATCTATTGGATATTATGCACTTTAGGATGTAAGAGAATGATTACGCATTCCATTGATATTTGGTTATTAATTAAATTTACCATTTAATATTCTTTGACATACTTAAATAACTTATGTATAATCTAATTACTCTATTCAATAGTTTATTCCCATTAATAATATTGTATAAATGTGGATAGTGGTATAATATTCATTTGAAAAATCAGTGTGAAACTTCTCAATAATATGTGCTCATGAACCTTCTAATACCTTTGATTTTGTTTCTTTTAAATATACCATTCTCTATCTATCATCATTATCATCATTATCAACATTCCTATATCAACCATATATTTATACACAAACTAAAATTGGGGTCATGGTTTTTAAAATAAATGAAATTTATGAACAAAGTTCATGTTTCACTTTAAATACTAATTAAACCTAGTCAATAGTCAGGAATCTCTCAGCATGAACTTACACACTCATAGTAAATGGTTTAAAAATGGATTTTATATTCTTTAGATATAATTAAATGACCACCATTAATATTATTTATGACTTATTAATTAAATTGTTGAACTATTAACTATTTATCTTATAGTCTGGGTGGATATAAAATGATATAGACCATGTGTGTTTTATGCCAAAATGACTTTAGGGGATCTTTTTAGAATAAGTATATAAATTATCTCACTTATGGATTCCTGATTTGTTATAGGGTTGGATTTATTTTGTTTTCTTCTGGTTATTTATTTTTTCATCACTAGGATGATTTTTTATGGAAAGCATTCATAAAATCCTACATGTGTTTTCACCATTTTTAGTTCGTGTAAATATATTACTTTTTTCACATGTTTGGATCAATGGAAATAATTTTATAGGGAACTAGAGGGGTATTTAACTAATGAATTATTAGTGAACATGGGATAATTTTGTTTTATTTTCTATTTTATTTATTGTTTATCTTTATTTGTATCATATTCATGGGTTTTATGCTTTTAAACCACTTTTCATTGATATAGGTTCTATTATAATTTGTCTAGAAATGTTTAAAATCAATATATATAAGTAGAATAAATTATATTTTAATTTTTTTTGAATTTTATAAAATCTAGTTGTCATTAAGATAATTATTTCATTATGTCTTTCCGCATTTCATTTAATATATTGTCTTATTAATTTTTTTTAATTGTTATAATTTATGATTTGGTATTTGAAGTGCGGATTTAATTTTATATATATTTTTCTTCTTGACTCATGTAATTAAATTTATTATACTCATATAAATTAATAGAGTATGAATAACATGAAAAAATATTATAACTGGGTTTTCCATAAAATGATAAATTAGGGAGATTTATTTATAAAGGATTTCAAAAATGAAATGGATTAGGAATGACTTGATATAATTTTATTATAATTAAAATGGTTAATGTAAATGAAATAAATAATATATATTATCATGAGTTTCTAGGAATTATAGACATTGAAATATGTTTTTAGAAGTATATGTTTTTGGGTATTACAATATTATTTATTTAGTAAATCAAATTATTTTCCAATATTTTAATAAAAACCACAAAAATAGTTTTTAAATATATCATCATGGTACATTAAAATTACATATATGAACTGACATAAGTAAATTTTCATATGGTTTTATCAAATTTAATATAATTACAATGTTTAAATATATTATCATGGTAAACCCTAGTTTTCTCAAATGAGGTTATCATATTGACAAGTGTCACTTTTTTATGTATTTTATTTGATGTTTTTATGTTAATGAATGTTTGGGGGTAGTTTTTTATTTTAATACAATACTATGAACCATAGTGTATGAAAATAAGTTTAAATTACATGAGAGTGATCAGTTATTGATGGAGGGGGTATATTACCCAATTCTGTACTATAATAATCCAAATAAATGAGGAATTATCTTTCTATATAATTTTCAACGAGATAGTCCATAATCATAGACCTATCATCTTAGGATTAGTAAAATTTTGATTCTCTATAGATTTATTATCAAAGAATATTAATTCAATTTATTATATGTATGTGGAAGTATTCAGCCATCACCAATAACTTCAACAAAGATATCATAACTTTTTACCAAAAAACCGCCAGTCGAGGGAGGTTGATCTTATGAATTGACTAGTAAGAACAATGTTTTTCATTCATGAACTAAAAATAATCAGAACTTTATCAAGACAATTATATCATACATAGAGTGAATATACTAAATTTAATTACTAATAAACAAACCAATTAGAAATTAGATTATATATCTTAAATTTTTTTAACAATTGTATATTAATCTAAAATTAAACTATCATTAATCTGATATTAAGATATAAAAAATTGAATTATTAAAACTTGAAGAGAATAATAATAGAAAAGTTCATCCCATAATAAACCCAGAATTGAAACTTTTAGTATCCTTTCCATTGAATGATCACATCAATTGTGGAATTGAACCCTAACGTTATATAATAAACACAATATAAAAAATAGTTGAAGTGGATCCCCTAAAAAATGAATTCCCAATTACTTATAAAAAGAATACATTTTTAGTGATAAATATAAATATAAAAACTTTATCTTGGATTCCTTGCATATAAAATATGAACCTTACAAGAAACCAACATTCTTTTTTCCCACGCAACACTTCCCACAATCATGGGATTTCTTCCCTCTCACCAGATCGAGTGACATGATGTATATTATTAGAAGGTTTCTTAATAGAATTACGTAGTTTATATGTGGTTTCCATTTTTTTCTCGTTGGGATTTTAATATTGGAAATGTTACATACTATCTATAGGAATTGTAGTCGACTTACCATTGTTTATTCTTCCTCTTTCTGTTTAAATAATAATTATCTATGCATGTTTAGAATTCCATGGATGGGTAAAATAGTCCCAAACATATAGTGTTAATGGAACACACCAATATGACATCATAAGAATATACATGATATAGTGTGGGATTATGATGATCACACTAAACCTCAAAATAATCCACAATTCTTCATGTAGTGGATCACATCCACTTTTAGTTGTGTTATAGTGCACACTCAAGTGATTCACATTCCACTATACAGTTAAGCCCCCTTAGATTTTTAATTTCTTCCATGTCCATCTGAACTTCCTTTTACCTGTTCAAATTCATCAATATAGTTATTATACTTATACTACCACTCAATTTATTCATATAATTAACTAATCAATTATATCCTAGTTTTTTCGATAATTAAAAAAAGTATTTATTAAATTATTTAAAAATAAACCTTAATTCCAAAACTCAGTAAAATGTTAACTTTAAACAAATATCAGGGAATAATTTTTTTTCAAAAAAAAATATTTAATTATTTTCGCTTATCAATTCCCTCAAATTTATTTCCTTTCACTCTTAGTGAATAGATAAAAATGGTATCAATGAAATATTTTAAATACAAAGCATTGTAGAAAATATTTTCAAATCCATGATTCCTAAAATTTATCAATCCTCATCCATGATCTTAATTCTATATTATTTTTTATCATAAATTTATTACATTCAGAGATTTCATATCCCCTAATTCATATTTATAACTATGGAGACCCACATATTCAATATATTACTTTTTACATGATTACATTAGATAATATTTCACTAAAAAATTGCTCTATAGTTTTTATTCTTAGTGATTTTTAAACTATAACATAATACATGATGTACATAAATAAATCATAAACCTAATAATTACATAATCCTCCTGAGAGACCCATTTATTAATTCATCAGGGGTATCCTCAATAAAATTTATTTCATGGGAAGATAGATTAATAGAAAAAGTTGTTCAAAATACAAGAAAGGGATAACAAGGGAAATATGATGTACATGACCTTAGACAATTCATGTTGAATACCAAGGGAGAATGATCATAAATAAATTTGTCATAAAATAAGAGCATGATCATAAGTACATGAGTTATAATATAGAGATTTATATACCAAAAAAAGATACATTTATAAGCATATCTCCAAGCTTCATCACCAAGTTTGTTTAAAACATAATTCCATAGTTATTCACTAAGGTACCAAAGAGATGATTTCACTAGATATTAGTTCTTTATCTAGTATATTGGACTAAAAGTTTTGTTCACCCTTCAAATGTGTAAATTCATGTGTTCCACATTGATCACATATCATAAAAATATTTTTCATCATTTTAACCTAATATTGGGGAACATGGGATTTTACAATGGATTTTTCATATCAATGATGTGTAGTTATATGATTAATCCCATTGATTGAAAATAGGGTTGGGTGTTAATAAAGATATGGTGTGGAAAAATAAACAGAAAATTTCCAAAACATAATAGGTTTACATTAAATTTCATTAATGAGTTTAATGTGAGTGGAAGGCAGTATCTCATTTTCGGGGTGGTATGGTATGTATATGAACATATTTATACATAATTATTTTGAAATGAAAAATGATAACAATAAATGATATGCCGAAATTAAAAAGAGGAGGTGGGAACATCTTTCCTTGAGTGGTTTCTAATTAAAGCATTGGAAGGTTTTTAAGGAACTTTCATAACTTCTAAGAAATAATATAAACAGGTAATACGAAGAAATATGAATTCTCAAAGGATTGGGTGCAAATTGAAAAGAGTAATGGTTGGTTTTCTATAGAAGTAGTGGGGGTGTTTTTTTAATTTGCTAACATATCCCTTGGGTACTTAGTTATGAGAAAATAAAAAACCATGGGCCTCTGTATGTTTTTCTTGAATGGTATTTCACAATGTGGATGGGTTTATTAATATTTTATTAGTTTAAGAACATAACTCCTTCGAATAATATCATTTGTTACGTGGAGGTGAGTCATGTTAATTAATTTTTTTTAATAAAAATATATTAAAATATTCTTCACGGTTTTTTAGTATCTATATAGGTTTGTAAAATTAGACATATCACATGGAAATACATTATCTTATTTACAAAACACAATATTGGTCGATCTGGATATTAAATTATTTATTATATCAAATTAATGATATTATGATGTAATAAGAAACATCATTAATTTTTACAGTATATTATTTTTCAAATAAAAATTTTTATTTTCTCAGAAAATTATATGAAATTCAGTGTTAAAAAATTTCATTATGAAAAATTAAAAAAATTAAAAATAATTTTATTCAGCAAATCATATAAATATGATAAATTTCATTTTTTCAAATAACATAATTATTTATTGAAAATAATAGTTCTTATATCTTAATAATCTTTATAAAACTTATACTAATTATCTGGGAAATTATAAGATTATATAACATTTATATTTTAATAAATAGTGTTGTATAATGAAATTTATTGAAAATAAATATAATTTTAAAATATTTAATTTATAATAATAGTATATTTTAAATGAAAATATATATTAAAAAACTAATATGTTTTACTTATATACAAAAAAATTCATATCCATTTTATATTCATGTTTGTTTGATTAAATAAAATAATAATGAAAGTGGGATTAGAGAAACACATCTTTTATTCCAATAACAAAATTAAATCATTATAATACTAAGGTCTAATTACATAACCCCTTATCACAACAGAATACACCCTAACGGTAACTTGGGTGATGGTTGAACTTTTTTGGGGTGGTTTAGCTATCATTTATTGTGTTATTATCTCTAATAACTTGAAATTCTCTTATTGTGGATACTGCGCAAACATTACATGTTGAACTTATTCTAGGGATTGGTCAAGGGAGAACCTCAATAACATTACCTTGTTTACATGTTCTGATAAATTTGATTAAAAATTAATAATCCTACCAGTTGAGGTCATTGACTCTTCCTTCAACATCAATTGTCTCTCATAACTAACGATTTTATAAACAAATTTTAATATTCATAATGGAAAAAATTCATATTGACCAACATTATGATAACAATTAGATCCTAATAAATATTTTTTCCATTGCACACTATATATATTATTCATTATTCCTATACTTAATCATTTATTATGATTTGTATACACTTAACTTTATAATATCAAACATCTTACTAGCTTTATTATATTTTAATAGTTTTTTAGTAGTATTCATCATCATTATATAATTTTATCCTATAAAGATCACATTATTCTATGAATTGTTCTTTTTCATTTATCTCTCTATATAATTGAATGATGTTATATTCAATATTATTTCATTACCTATAATGAAATATAAAAATCCTTCTGTGTCTTAAATTTTTAAATGTAAAAATTAGTCATTGTAATTAATGATATATTCTCGTAATAATGAAATAAAAATTTCCAGTCTTCACATTCTCCTCCCATTAAAAAAATTTGACCTTGAAATATTTTTCTTCAATTAAAATAAATGCTGGTATTTTACCTTTATCTCTTATTCAGGATCCCATATTGCTTCTTTGAACATGTAATTTCTCTATAATATTTTTTTGAGTAGTGTTGTATTATTTCTTAAAACATGTTCCCTTTCATTAATAATCAATATTAGTAATTACTTATAAGATATGTCAGGTTACAATTCCAAACAATGATTGCCTAATATATATTTTAGGTATGAAACATACATGCCAAGAAGTTAATTTTGGAAGAAATCTTGAACCATGAAAACATTTATAGGATGTGTTAACTGATAAGAATCTATTCCACCAAACTGCAGAATCTCAAATGTCCTGATGTAATATTGGATTTCTTTCTTTTCATTCCAAATATCATGACTGATTTCCATGGTGATATTTTAATGAATACATGATCCATAAAAATAAATTATATGTAAATATTTATTTTCTAAACATAAATCGTTTTCAACTCTATGTAGCCCTGACATGTTTTTAGACCGTCATTATTTTATTTTTTCTATATTTTATAATTTATTGTCTCAATAGTTTTTTATCTCCAACTTCATCCCAAAATGTTGATTTATACACATATTTCCATAGTATTATTATAAAATATCCAATTAAAAACCCTTATGAAAACTATTGGTTTAATAGAATTTAATAAGTAGAATATGTGGGCCCCATATCCTATAAAAATAAATTGAACTATCCTGAGAAATGTATTAAAATGTTTTAACTGTACACTAATTCTACCCATTATTTTTTGGATGATAAGTTTTTATATGATTTCATCGGTATTCATATCCTTTTTAAGGATCCTCTAGAACATAGATGAGAGTCATTTAACATAGATTGAAAGAACTGGAAATGGTTCCCCATGAAAACTCAAAACATCGTGAATGTACATTTGACTATGGAAATATGGGGTAAATCATCATATATAATAATATATGGAGAATAATTTCATAATATATCAATGATTACCCATGGTGAATTTTTTCCATTGTATATCATAGGATGGTGGGTAAAAAAATTTATTGTAATTTTTTCACACTTCAATTCAGGTATAGGCAGTCATTATAGTACCCATTTGTGTATTTTTATTAATAAATTCACTTGCTAACAAACATGTCGTCCTGTAGAACTACTAGAAATATCCCTTTATTATTTATCCCACCAATAATGATCTCATAGATCCCAATAAATTTTGATTCTTCTTTGATGTATAGAAAACACAAAGGTGGGACAATTATCCATTATATCATTCCTTAACTCTATAATAGATATGATATATATCATTTTACCAAACCTCAGTACTCACCCTTTATCAACATTGAACTAAAAAAATCATATTTTTCATAATTATTATCTTCTTTTTTAAACATAGGATCATCTCTTTCTTCTTTCATTATCTTATCTGGTAACAATGCTTGGGAAATAAATTAGGAAATGATTGATGATATCTCTTCCCTTATGAATTACATTTAAATAATTACCGAGTCCTTGATCAGTGGATAATCATAAATCATTCTTATTGTAATAGCACTATGGTATTTCCTACACAACGCATCAATGGATTTTTTTTGTTTTACATAGTGATATTCACTTCAATAATCATAATACATGAGAATATTTAACCATATCCAATGTCTCATTACCAGTTCCTTTTTATTTTATATATACATTATACTCTAGTGGATATTGTATATATTGTACTTCGACATATAAATATAGTGTATCTATATCTTTAATTAAAATATAACCATATCTAGCTCTTATTCATGTGTAGTTTAATTTTTTTAAAGAGGAATTAACTATCTAGAAACATAGGAAATCACCTTATCTTATTTAATTATTAAAATTCCCATTCCCTTTAATAATACATAACTCAAAATGGAAAATCCTTCTCATAGAGAGGCTAATGTTATTAAAGGTGGAATAACTAACCTACTCTTTAGTTATTAGAAACTTTATTCATATTAATTTATACTAATAAACATAAACTCCATTCGAGTTAACATGGATAGTATATTAGAAATCTATTAAAATAACCCAGAAAACACATATAATGTTATGTCTATATTTTTATACATTCAAATAAATGGAAAATTGTAAATAATATTTTATGATATTAGAACTAATTCAGTGTCAGATTTTTTTCCCAAGGGGATCATTATTGATATAATAAAAGTATGAAATATATTGTATCACTCATTTATATTTTTTCATAAATAATGTAATAACTACTAAAAAAATCCTCGAATATGAAACCAAATACCACTATTAAAAGAAAAACATGAGTTTTACCAATATAATGGAAACCTATTTGTGCACCTCATGTGTTCATCTTGAGCACCATCATGGGAGGAATAATAATTAATGATAATATAATTATTTTTTAAAAATAAATCCTAAAAATAATACTATTTTTATAAAATAAATTTCATGAAAAATCGCATAGTGTTATCCAGATAACTCAAGGGATTGAAAGAGGGTTATTAGAGTAGGATTCTCAGATGATCAATGATGGATATATGATTACTAATATGTGATCCAATCATAGCTTATGGATCTCACTAATGACCACGATATTAGATTTTTATTTATTATAAATTAATACAAACTATTGATAGGGTGATGTTTTTTATTGTTTAATATCTATTTGTTTAACCCATGATGAACACAAATCAAATCCACAAAAATGTTAATTCATGGATCTATCAAGATTGTAGGTGTGGGATTTTTTTTCTGAGTAATTGGTAATTGATGTTGTTGTATTATTATTTGATTAATTTTTTTCTCTCCATTCATCATTATAATGGAATATAATTAAGGCTAATGAATACAATGGTCATGGTTCATTCCTCTTATTGTGTTTTATGTATTTATTCTCCAATTTTTCAAAACATTATCTCCATCATTTAATTTCTTTAGTGGATTGAACAATACCTGGTAAATGATCTTTTATTATCCTTATTTGGAAAAATGAATTTTCACCATAGGTTTAGGTTCATTATCAACTGTGTGACCATGGTTCGATGATGTTAGTGGATTGTTGAAAGTGGATTGTAATTCGATTGAGGTTACCTATTTTGCGGTATGGCACTCAATGATACCCTAGTTAAATTAGAGAAAATTACCAAATCATATTGGATTTATAAATTATATACAATAGTGAAAAATGTTTATTCAAACTAGGCACATGATTTCAAAGTGATATTATAAAAAAAAGCTTTTATGGAGGCAGCTTGAGTGTATGATGTGTAAAAAACCCAGAAGTTCTGGAAAAATTCATAATGATATGAGATGTTTTTTATGAACTCAAATCACATGGTGACCTGGATATGAACGAAAGGGTTTTAGTCAAAATAAAATATAACACCCCATATGGTATCCACCACAATCCATGTGACATGAATGTGGAAACTCGATGTGCGCACTTGGGGTGTATGGGAAAATACACTACTATATACATTGGGGTGACCTGAGTATACGAAAATGTTCTAGTACTAGTAGATGTACAAATTAAATAAACATGTCCATGTACATGAACAAAACCATAGAAAATCATACTAACAAAAAGTACATAGAAATGGGAAAAGGTACATTGGAAACCCTAAGGAAAATGAGACATGAAATATACTCCTATTATATTCCATATACTTTCTCGTGGATGGTGGAGTCCCTCCCTATCTTTCTTATAGATTAGTTAAATTTTTTGTGTTACTTTTTTCTATCCCTTTTAAATTATAGTTTGGGATAACTTATAGAATATTTGATTGTGATACCCTCTATAGGAATTGTACTATATAGTGTTCATTAATCCTATTGTCTGACCCATGTTATTATCATATATAATTCCCCCTTCTTCCATTGGTAGGTTTTATATAATTGGTATGACCAATATAAACAAGTTTTTAATCCACTACTATGCATGTTATCCTAGGTACGGTCTACTATCCCCAATAGGCCCTCGATGAGATCCTATATCTATGTGTCGAGATCATATGTATTCTAGAGAGTACTTATTCATGGAGTGGTCTGACGTGGTTGTACTCATGGGTTAGCATCATCAGTGATAAGAATACTCATTGAGTGAGTGATCCCAAATAATAATTACTTTGAATCCTTGAGGAAATTCATATGGATGGTAGTATGGTTGAGACCTCATTGAGATTTGGGGACTATCATGAGTATATATGGGTTATCTTCCAATTGTTATGCCTCAAATTATGATTTATATAATTTGATGATAATGATTTTATTATTATCTCGATGCTCTATTTTGTATTTTTAGGGTGTCCTACGAGTTATTATTATACTCACACATACATGGGTTCTGCCAAAAATTATTTTGTATTATATAGACAAAATGCCTTTTAAAGGAGTCTGGGGAGGACCAATAGTAGGTTAACATAGTTGTGCAAAAAATATCATTGTTTTTAGAATTTGGTACATTTGAAAGATGTAACCTCTTTCTTAGTTAGTTGGAGTCTTTTTTTTAGTTTAGTGAGAATATATCTGTCACTTTATTCATTCCAAAAAAAATTCATACACTGATAATGAGACATAGATGTACTCATTAATTTGGTATTAGTTTTATTTTACCATATAGTAATATATGGGAATTTTTAGATATGTGTGTGTGCATAGGTAACTTAGTATAAGGCCTCCTATAATTTTGAAAATCTATCTTAGTGTTATTCTCCAGCCCATGGCTAATTAGAGACAGGAACAGGGTGTAACACTCAGCTTATTTCCAACTTGTAATTCTCTAATGGGTGAGTTCATGTCATATAGTGTCCTTAGAAACAAATAAGACAATGAATTTCATTTTCTATTATAGGACCATGCCACTCCTCTATGGAATTTTTCTTTATTGGATCAATTGTAATTTCTTCGTTGTTCATAATCGATCCCAATAATGTTATTTTTTGTAAGCAGAACTCAAACTTACTGAATTCAACCAAAGTATTTCATTTACTCAATGTTGTTAATATTAACCTTGATTATCCTCATGCTCTTCATTAATTTAATAATAGATAAAATCTCCATAATAATGATCTTTAATAATTTATCATGGTATCACCTAAATATAGTATTCATCAAATCCATTAATTTGGATGGATTATTAGCAAATAAAAAGATAATAAAAACAACCTTATAGTGTATATATATTGTTAATAAATAATTATTTGGAATTACATCTTTCTTCACCATTAATTTATTGAAAATTATATTTTTTTCAAAAAAAACTATACTGAATAAATGAGAACCCATGATAGTAAAAAATAAAAACTATAAAAGACTATATGATATTGAGGAATCATTAATGTCAAATTTGATCCTATTTGGAATTGTTCTTAAAAAAAATTTGTTGAGGATTTTTGACCACTCTAGTTGTGTCCACATTGATATGATCTTTGAACTGATACCCTAATCAAAATTCAATCATTTAAAATAATTAAGCCCCATGAAGTTGGTGTAATAAACCCTCAATCCTATTATTTTTTTCACTACAATCACAATAACTTCTCTATAATAAATCAATTTTAATATTTATCGATCAAAACTATTTATAAAGATAATGAGATATCTCTATGGATACACACTTTTTAAAATAAATATATCTACAAAATATCATTAAATTTACTCTTTAATTAACTAAAATACTCATATTCTATATGATCTGTGGTCCTTGGTATTGGCTAGAACCATGTATAATTTGATTGATAAATCTAACTCTATTTATATGGGAGGTCTAGGGATTTCATCATAAAATACATTAATGTATTACTAAAAAATTGAAACATCTATTATCTCTATACATTCAATCTCATCCCCTACATCACTAATAGTTTCCATATTAAAGGCAATGGGAGTTGGTTCTTAGAAATACATATAATGGGATATCTCTCCTTGGAAAATAAAAATAGGATATCCCATCAAGAAAACTGAAATTAACATTCTTCTGAAATTTATCTTCAGATTTTATTTTAAAATCCAGTCCATCACTAGTATTATGTAAAATTCCACCATTTGAAAAACCACAATTGCTGAGGATAGATTAATCTAACCCGCGTAAATATGGTATTCTCTATATATAATTGATTCCTGAAATGTTCCTCATAGATTTTTATCCTACAACTCTACCAAAAGTAGTTGAATGCTCAAGAATAAAATATACTTTCTAAATTTGAGTTTACACTTACTATACCTACCACTACTTCATTTAGAGCCTTGAATTTAGCAATCATTATTGAAAAATCATAAACTGGCACACCTATCTTCTATTTGTTTTGATGGTTTCTTCATTCCATTATCTTCTAATTTGAAATTTTCTATGTGAAATTTTCATACTCCCCACACAAGAATCATTCTATAGTATGTTATGAGTTTTCCATCATCCATTTTTCATTTTCATTCATATGTTAATTAATTTCATCTTTTTTAATGTTTCAAGATATATTGAGATCCTATACAAAAATGTAACACTTTATACATCCTTGAAGATGATTTCCCAAATGATTTTCTAACACATGTTTCACATTGGAATTAATTTTCTTCCCTTCACATTCAAGATCAATATTTTTCCCAATGAATAATTATATCCTTCGATTATAATTAGTAATTCTATAATCCTGATCTGAATATCTAAACACCATTTACAATTTGAAAGTATAACACATTATGTCCTTCAATATCATAGATTCAAAAATCATTGTGTCTTTCCATAGATGTGTTTATAGACCACCAAATAATCTATCATACATCCCATAATAATCAAAGTAAAATCAAGTAGTATATCATGAAATCCTTGTAATATTCATATCATAACCTCCCACCTATTCAATTTCCATTTTCTCCATCTTATGGAATTCCATATACATATTTTTATTTGAGGATGCAAGGAACATAATTGTTAAAAAAGACCCTTTTGAAGTAATATATATCCATGGATTCAATCTCATAAATTGGATTCATGTTCCTGATTAATTTCCACTACTGATCAAAATCTCGCTCAAATAGCTATACATATAATGTATCATATTCTTACTCAACACATTTTTGAGAAGAAAATATATTTTCCGTAACTTATATACAATATTCTATGAAAAATAGATCATATGTACCGCTATAAACTATTAATTATTGTTTCATAAAGTATTCAACATCTAGTTGATCCATATATGGTGAAGTCAAACAATTCATCCGGGATAGGTTATTATTCATAACCTGATTTTTCATCCGCTTAAAGTTTCAAAACTCCAGCTCCATTCATTCTTGGAAATTCATAATATAATTATATTTCACATACATTTAATACTTATCTTATAAGGGTTATATACTTCCCTTAATAATTTCTATCATATTCCAAGCACTCAAACTTAGTTTTACTGTTTATTCATAGGAGTGATATTCATAGGAGAATTTAATCCTATGGAGTTTACATTAGTGTGTGAACTAGTTTTTTATTTATATCCATGTGTTATTTCTATATATTATCATTAATATTATTTCATGATGCTAATATATATGTAAAAATAATTTTATGGAATGAACTATAAAAAATAATAAAATAGTCCTTGTTACACATAATATCTTTTATTATTTATAAATGGAAATTTTCGAGACTTTACGGTAACTACATTCCTATAAATTATTTCCCATAGCTATCAAAATACAATTTTGTGAATTTTTTATCCCCTCTTACCCATGGATGGATCGAAATATATTTGTCATACCTTAAGGATATGAAATAACTTTTTCCATATATTTATATAAATCATAAGGACTTATAAGGATGATTATTGGTTGAAATTTGGTGGAAAAACTTTCAAAAAGCATAAGAATAATGAGGAGGTTTGGATCTTCATAATAGAATTTAAATTTTCTATAGTTTACAAAAACATAATGTATACTCGCTCAATATCATTTTAATTAATCACCCAACACCTTTATTCTTAATAATTAAATATAATTACACTTTAGGAATTTCTAAATAGCAGTTTATTTTTCCTCTCTTCATCATATTTTTTTATCCTTCATCATTTTAAATATAAATTTTTTCATAGAGTTTGAGAGGAATATATATCTAAAAGAATTTTTATGACTTGTTTTACTCAAATTAATGAAAGATACCCCCATCAATATTCTTATATTGATACCACTCTCATTATTATCCCAATATAACCTTCCCCTATACTTGATTCACTAGTGATAATTTATTTATTTAATAAAAAGGTTGGTGATGGATTTAGATTATAATTTGGTTACATAAAAAGCTCATTAATGGAATTCATGGATTCTTGGAATTTATTAATGTAATGGTTGATTTCAAAGAAATCTTAGTGATTTTACATTTTTATAATTAAATTTTTTAATCATCATGACATGTGATTCAATCTAAAAAGTTGTTTAAAAAATCATAAAACATTATCTTCATTCAAATATTTATTAGGTCAGTCATCAAATGAAGATATTCTATATGGATAATAAAAGTATTAAAATCCTCTTAGGAATGTAATATAATAAATTTTAATTATCTCGTGGAATAATATTCAATAACCATGGGGTTTTATTTCATGATTTATTCATACTAAATTATTCAAATAAAATTAGTTTCTCACTAATTATATGTGTATTATATATTATCTGGGTAAAACATTTGCTCAAATTTTTTTAAATACACATAAAGAATTAAAAAATGAACTAAACATTTAAAAATAAAACTGAACCATCCTAATATAAAGCACTCCATCACCCACATTTAATTTCTAAAGTGTCTTCAATGTGTGGATAATAATTATTTCAAGGATGTAATAATAAAATATAAAAAATGAACTATTTAATCAATAGTTATGCCCATATTATTTAGTTTTAATTATTCTTGTGGATTATGATCCCCTCCATTGGTTCTTCTAGATGGTTCCCCTAATAGTTATTCAGCCATTGACCACTTAAAGTAAATAATTTTTTCAACTTATTCATAAATTTATACTAAACCAAATTGTAGAAATTTAATAATGAAAAATATATCTTCACATATATAATTAATATTATTCGGCATGAATTTAATATAGGGTTTGTAATGAATCATGTGATCTCTTATATGAAATTCCCTTATCTTAATTATCTTATAATGTCTCTCCATTTTCTTTTATGATAGATTCCCAAATTCTCAAATGTATCCCTTCTTATTTATACTATATTATACATGTATAATTTTTAATGACTTCCATCTTCTTATAAATCAATATTTTTTCATCAATGTTTAATGTATCTTATGTTTCAGATCAATAGGAATGTTGAAAGTATGTATGATGATTAATATATTGGAACTCGTTTATATGGGATTTTTATGACTAGTTATTTATATGCATTGGGTATCTTACAAAATTTTCAACCAATATTTCATATAAGGATTGATGTTATTCTACAAAAAACGTCTTACCAACTATAGTTTTCGCGTTGGTTTGTGGGGGGTATTGAATTAATTCCTTGTGATTCACCCTTTACTTCATCACTAGAAAACCCATGATTCATATGTAAAATTTATTCCCATAGTCACTAATGGTAGCTATTATATACCAAAAATTTAAAAATATATGAGTCCTAAAAAATTTATAATAAATAGATTATTTTACGTGTTTTTTATTATTATCCTTAGTCGATTTTGAAAAAAAATTAATTACAAGAAAGCTATATGAGTACCCTAAACTATGTGTAATGAACGCCCCAATTTAGTTGAGTTATTAATTTTATTTTTTTAATTTTTTGATCTCTCAAATGATGTAATTAAGGTTCTTATGGGATTTATATTTAATGATAATGGGTTTTAATAAAGGAAGAAAGTGGATGGAAGCAAGAGATAAAGTGTACTAGAGGCACCAATGTCCCAAAAACATACATCCAAGAGTCCAATGCCTTACCATTGGGTGTATAGTTGAACTTTTCTAGAATTTAGAACCTTTCTGGTAACCCAATAATGTTCTTGTGGTTTTATGGGGGTTTTTAAAGGTGTAAATTTCCTTTCCAATATTATAAAACTTAAAATACATTTGAATTGAACACTATGTCAATCAATTTCTTTTATAATTTCATTTATATGATTTATTACTTTAAGATACGTGAATAAAATACCAATTTATTAATACGCCTAGTATCTTTGGGTAATTAGATACATATCAAATTAACAAGAAACATAGACATAATGAAATTATTTAAAACTCCATAACATTTCGTTATAATTCAATTGATCTTCTAAAACTACATTGGATATTCTGTTGAAGTAAAATAAAAAGGTGTGAGATATAATGCATAGTAAGGGAACAATCATAGAATAAAATAATGTGAATTATTAAATGTTATTAAATGTAAATAATATGTTAGATTTTAATGGTTAGAATTATAATATTTAACATCCAAGTGTGATATAAGATAATAAAATAAATGCATCATAAGAATGTTGAATGAACATAAAATATAACTTCAAAAGAATAAGTCAATAATAACTACTAATACATTATAAATAATGTTATTAGTCTAAACATTCGCTAACCATACACAGTATATCATGACATGAAAACATTATGGAATTAATTTATGGGCTACATATCTGTGGTTCCACCCAATACATTCATATTATGTATATTCATTTTTGTGCCACATAAATCATACAATATAAAAAAATCATTAATTAATTTTAATATTATGATTAATGTGTGTGGGTTAAATAAATATAAGTAATAAATATATTAAGGTTATTTATTACATAGTGAATATTCATGAGTGTAAATGGTGATGGGTATTCATGAAAAATGAATTTTGGAATGCAAAATCATGGGATAATTTCGGCAGCATAACATGTGCCCATAAACATTAAAGGAAGGGATTAATGTTAGTGAAAGGTTTTCTCTTATCAATTCGGGATCATAAGGATAGTAAGGGGATGTGTTAAAAAATATTTTTTCATGAAATTATTTAAATTAAATGGATTAATGAATAAATATATAAGAGTAATGAAGATGATGAGGAAAATCTCTTACCTTGAGAAGGTGCATAAAAAAGATTCAGAGGAGATTCCTATGATAATGGGAACACCATGTGAGGGATTTACCTAAGGATATCGGTATACATAGGGAATTTTTTCTCAATGGGTTTTGAGTAATACGAATTCAAGTTTGGGTGGTTATTTATATAATAACTTAAGGGAATTATTTATTAACTTGTAAACAATAGTTTTAGACAATAATTAATAAAATAATAAAAACTACAATCCATACCTTGATGTTTGATCCTAGTTTCTTCCTAAATGGGTTTTTATAAATATTTTACTATGCTAATAAGGGAAATCATAAAAAAATTTCCATTTATGGTGTGTAAGTGTATCATGTTTGTAAATAACTAATTTTAAAATCACAAAATATAATATAGTTTTTGGAGAATTCATTATATGTTTTTCGAATTCAAAATATAACATCACAAACAAAATATTTTTAAAGGATAATCATATTTGTGTTCATGTATTCCTTTTATATTATTTATTACATCGCCTTTGGTCTATTATGATTACAAAATAAATGCTCTATATTTATACCTAGTTTATTTTTTTTCCAAAAAACTCGATGATCTCAAAAAATTATGAAAAATTAACCATAGGATAACATAGACATGATAATTTGAAAAAAGATATCTATTATACCAAAATTAGTTTTCAAATATAATATTATTAACTTTTAAATAAAAATATTATTTAGAGAAAAATATTATTTTTCATAACATGAACAAATTTCTAACCCATATAAAAATTACATGCGACTTCATTAAATTATATTCTTATTTGAATTTAAATAAATATTTTTCACAAAATAAATTCATTAAAATGAAATATATTTTGCAACTCTTTGATTTAATAGAAATATTTTTTAAATTAAAATTATATAAATATATATCACCAAAAAAATATTCTAGTTTCTTCTTATCAAAACATAATTATATTAAACTATTTATATAATCATTTATATATATGTTAATAATGAAAATTAATAAATATTATAATTTTTTTATTAAAATGAAATATTCAAATTCATACTACTAAGGTCCAGATAGATAACCCCTCATTACACTAGTCTACACCATAAGGGTATGGTGTGTGATTTCATCCCATTCTAGTGTGGTTCGGTAAATATTTTTTGATGGTGATATTATCTAATAGTGAAATTCTCCCATAATTCGTTTCACTCATGTTTCAATTTTTGAATCTAACATTTTCATGGTCAGTGGAAAATTAAAAGGATTTCACCTCCCTCTGAATCTCTGTTAAATGTGTTGTTGAGTTGAAATGTCTTTCAACACTTTCAATATTCTTTTCAAAACCATGATACATTTATTTACTGAATAATTTTTAATAACTATTCTTTTTATCTTGTTTTATGTATGTTTATCTATGAAGTATATTTTTTTAGATATAGAAATATTAATTCAATGGACTAAACAAATATATTTATTATGATAATTATATTCTTGTGATCAAATAGATGGATACATATATTTCCATATGATGATTGCTAAAAAATATAAATTTAGAATTTAATAAAGTCTAAATAAATGAAATTTTATTAAGAATTTTGTGGAAAAAATTTTAAAATGGAAGAGGGAATGTTTTCAAAAAGTACATTTCCTTAAATATTCAAAATAGAGAAATAAAAAAAATTTAGGTAAAAAAAGTATTCTATCGTATAAAATATTATTTCTCTATGATTTTCATAAATTAATGAGAATCAGATGATTATGCTATGTTATTGGGATGATTTTTTCTCTAATTCCACTACAACCACCTTATATATACATAAAATGTGATTATTGATTATTTTTCTATAAATAGAGGCATATACCACGTAGGTGAATTCTTTTTCATCAGCAACTATCAAACATTTCTATAATGATTTTATAGCATCTTGTTAAACTGAGAGAACATTAACATTACATTTCATGAGATTCTTTATCTTAAGGATTGGATGATAAGATCATTTATAAATTCATTAAGATAATTTTTTTAAATATTCAATCTAATATTTTTTTTATTGAGTGATTACTATGATTGGAAGACATAATTGTCTTTGATCATGTTGATTGAGGATACATGTGGCTAGAAAAATCACTTGCATCTGATCTTTGAATCTACGGTTTCCATATTTATATAAAATAAACATTTATAATTTGGTTAAAACAATGGATACCAAATTTCTAGGTTATATAATTCCTTAAAACTTGTGGATAATTTATAGATCACTATTTAATAAAGTTATTTAATTGTTTCTTTATGAATTTCTAATTTCTTTAATTACTTATTTTATAATTTATATTTTTCTATATGAAATTATGTATAATTTTTTTACAAATTATAAACACTTCTAAACACTAATATTCAGAATAACTATATTTTTAATTTATTATATGATGTCAGGAAAAATTATTTATCTTATTTTTAATCTGATGTTTAGAGAAAAATTATATTTGATATTTTTTATATAATGACATTAATGGATTTTTATGTTTTATTTTATATATTAAATTTCACCTCCTGTTAAATTTTTTTATAATCATAGATCCATTAATTGGAATCACATGTAGGTTTAACTACTAAACTTGTTATTTTCAGATTTTTGTTATTCAATGAATGTTTTTAAAGACTTATTAATTTAGTTATTAATTTTTTATTAAAAAAATCTACTAAACTCTTTTTACCCAACATTATATTTCTAAAAAGAGTATATTTTTAAAAATAATATGGTACTGTGTAATGTAGTAAATTTAGAGAATCTTAATTTTAGTGGAGAACCACTTTTTTATGGGAATTATTATGAAAATTGGATAGATCGTATGAAGACCTTTATTATCAATTTCGGGGTAGAAAAATGGAAATGGAAACTAGAAATCATCATATACGTGAAATATATGTTTATAATATTAAAAATATTGAAATTTTGGAATATTAAATCAACTAAAGAGTCAAAAATAATTTTTTTGTTATATGGAAATGATTATATAGAGTCAAAATTCTTATTGTGAAGATGAAAATAGTATTTCTAAGAAGATAAAAATAACTCTTTTTGGATATTTTAGAGATATATATAATAGAACTTAAATTATTAGAGTTGATTATAAATAATTCAATTAATTATATAAGGAATATGTTGATATGGTGTATTATAGATTCATGAAAATTATTAATAATTTATGGTCAATTGGTGAAAATGATCTTACTGATCAACTTTTAGTTGAAATTATCACTGATATTATGCAATGAGAGTTAGAATCCTATAAAATAGCTCTTAATGATATGAAATAGATTAATAAATTGATATTAGATTATTTAATGGGTACAGATAAGAAGTATGATGGAATATTAAAAATATATTCTAAAAAATCAATAATGAAAAATCGGGTAACTTTTTTCATCTATATCAATTAATGCTAATAAAGTATGAATTGGAGTTAAAGTTCTTAAGTATTCCAATAAAAAATTATATTGAATTAGAGAAAAGTAATTTTTAACATTATATAAATGAGATATTAAATATTTATCATGGAAAAAACAATTTTGTTGGGAAGTAAGATTTCATATAAAAGTATACGAAGAATTTTAAAGAAAAAAGGGATATGAAGGATTCTTCTAAAACGATATGTTATGCGTACAGTAAATATTATGATATAAGGATAGGTTTTTCTATTATTTGGATTAAATATAAGAAGGATATAAATTCTAAGTGGTATTAAAATATGATTCATTGACTTAAGAGTAAGAACAGTTTGAAATCATTAGACACATAGAGTGAAAGTATATATTATATTTCTAAAGATAATTCATCAGATTGTGAAATTGAATAGTAGAATAATATATGTTTCTTTACTGAAACTTCAAGGAATATTAATTGTTTCATAGAAAATGTATCTTCTTAAACTATGATAAAACGTTCCTTTAATTATAATTAATCTAATAGTGAAAATGAAAATAATTTTATATCTTCAGATTGACAATCTATTTCATCAGATGATAATAACGCTTTACTTATCTTAACAAAAATGAAATGTTTTTAAAAAAACAGAATGTTATATTGGAAAAAATGATAAAGAAAATTTTATAATATTCACACTCAGTACTAAAATTTAAATTAATTAAAAATATCTACTCACATATAATCTTAAGAAAATGAATTTTTAAAAAGTGTTAATAAAACACAATATTACTATTACAAATTTTGATGAAAAAAAATTAGTTTTGAAACTAAATTTTTAAATTTCAAGTATAAAAAGTTACTTTAATAATTTACTACTAATAAAGAATGTCTTTATAAAATGTATAGACATATAAATTATCATTGGGATATATCTAGATACGGTTTTACTATTAAAATTTTTTTTTTCAAAACAACTATATTTTTTCTGAAGACTATATAATTATTTACTAAATGTAAATATAGAGGAAATTGAAAAATAAGTTCTTTAAATAAAGTAAAATCTATAATATTTTATAACCCATATTTTTATAAAAAATTAACAACTACTAAATATAATAATTATGGAAAATGTGTATTCAAAATATATTATTTTCAAATAATGATGTATCTAAGTAGGTTTGAGTGCCAAAATAGAAATCTTATAAATTTCAAGAAAATAATATTTGTACTAAAATTATAAAATATGGAACATGGATAGTGTTTGTTTTAGTAATGTGAATAAGAAAATTTATTTTATCCAGAATACTTTTAAAATGAATGGTATTAAAGTCACTTTTGGTGACAAATCTCAAGAAAGGTTTTTTTGTTAGAGGTCATATTTTTTTTCTTGGTAAAAAATTAATTTGAAATGTATTATTTGTTACATGAAATAAGAACATACTTATTAGAATAATTCAATTTTTTATGAGTTTTATCTTGTGGAATTCATGAATAATAAATAAAAAACTCATAGTTCAGAATAAATGTTTATTCATTCAGCTAATAGGTATGAGAATGTATAGACCATGAATTTAAAATACAATATGGGATAATATCTACCTTTATTTAGTGAAATGGAAGAACAATCTATGTTGTAGTATAGTAGGTTAAGACACTAAAATGTTATAAATTTAACCAATCATTCTAATAAAGGACTGGTGAGATATATTTGGAAGAGTATGTTTGATCATTATAATGTTCACGACCCTTTTCAATTCAAAAAAAATTCATATTTTATATTTGTTAATGATGTATCAAATTTTTATTCTTCATAGTTAGTGAACATGAATTCATTTAGTAAAAAATAAAATAGAAATAGTTTTTGAAAATACTATGCATATACAATATTTTATGACTACAATAGATATACATGGGTGTATTTTCCCAAAAAACTCCAATGAAATTTTATATTTTAAAAGGTTTTAATTAAATGTTAAAAAAATAAAAATATTTATTTGTTATCTGTATATAAGGATAATGGTGGATAATTTGTAAATTATGAATTTGAATCTTTTTTTAGTAAAAAATTGAATTATACTTAAGTTATAAAAAATTAAAATTTCATAGAAAAATGGTGTAGTTGAATGACGAAATAATATTTTTTAAGAAATTATTATAACCATGTAGATTTGATACTCAATATATAAACATTTTTTGGATGAAGTATTTAGTACTTCCTTCTATACTACTAATCATGTTTTAATAACGCCTTTTTAATAAACACTTTATGAGTTGTGGAATGAAGGAAATACAAAACATTCTTACTCCAAAAATTTTTAGAAAATGTTTTCATTATAAATAAAATTGATAACATATAAAGAAATTCCCCAAAAAAAATTTGACGGAATATTTTTAGGTTATTTTACAACTACTAAGGATTGTATATTTTTTAAATAAAATATATGTATTATTAAAGAAACAATGTATGTTAAATTTGATGTAATTGATCATTTTGATTTCAAAAAACCAGAATACTCATATTCATATGTTACATCAAAAACTAATTTTCAACCCATGTTTTAAAGTACTTATAATGGGAGAATATCTGAATTTTTTTCAAATGCTCTAGCACAAAAATAAACTGAACCTTCTATTAGGGAAATTTTTTTACAACCCAATGGAATCAGTTAATCCTTAGGAATCACTCAAGTGATTATAATTTGGTGATGTATATCAACTATTCGGTTCTAGAAATAATTTAAATAATGAAATTGATCATAGTAAATTTTTTCACAATTTGAACTTATGATTCCTAATTATGATTTAGGTGGTTAATATTGGATAAAATCCAAGCAAGATGAACTCAATTAATTTTTAAGGAATCATGCTTGTAATATGATCGAATAACCTAATGATTCACTTATAATTGTTGTAAAAGTGAATTTCCATGAATAAATTGGTCGAAAAATGAATCATAGTTTGATATAAATATAGAAATATTGAAAAGTGTTATAATTAATAATAATTCATAGAATACAAAAAAACTTATTCTCTAGTAGCTTAACTTGAAGCTACAAATATACTTCTAGATTATGCATCATTTCTCAATTTCGAAAAAAATATTATTAATGTTAAGGGTTCATTACTTATTAGATATATATAGGATGAATAATATATATGACAACCCATAAGTTTTAAATATAATAAATCTTTGAATTATGAATTTTTACCTAATAAGGAATTTTATAGACATAAAAAAGACACTAGATCCTAGTACTGTAGATTCAAGAGAATATTTGTACAATCTAATTTTGTTAAGAGAGATGTAGATTGAGAAAAATTATCAATTTTTTTTCATAATTAAATAATAGTTTAAATATTTTATATGAAATTATATTATGATCAACATAATAATCACTTACAAATTATTTTGCAGGTCTTATGAAATATGAAGTTGAGATGAGCATGATGGTTGAACATACATTTCTTCTTGGTTATCAAATTTCAAAAAAAGTAGAATGTAATTTTATATCTCACTATAATTATATTAAAAATCTTGTAAAGAAATTTGAATATAACAAAATTAAAGTATAATTACTCCTATCTGACTGTCAAGCATAGTAGATCATGATGAATTTGGGAAACTAGTTGCTCAAAATATTTTTAGAGTAATGACTTGATGTTTACATTATCTTACAGCTCAGCATTCATATTTAAGGATTTTTATGTGATTATACATAAAATATCAAGATAATTCTAAATATAATCATAATAATTATGTAAATATAATTTTTTAATCATAAGAGAACTATGCATTTTTTTTATCTGGAAAATATTTTGATCAATTTTTTTTTTCAAATGCTGATTTTGGTGGATGTAAATTTGATAGGAAAAGTATATATGTAACTTTTCATTTTCATTGAGAGTCTATATATTCAAGGTATTATAAGAAATAAATGTTGGTAATACATTTTACTATTATATAATAATCTGTTGTAGCTATTTTTTATTTCTCTGAAGTATATGTGGATGCATCATACACTCACTAATTTTGGATATAGTTTTTGTAAAACTCGAATTTTTTTTGATAACAAAAGTTCCATTACATTAAATTAAATTATAAAACATCAATTAGGATATACGAACATAAATATAAAATGAAATTTCATTCATGATCAAAATAAAAAATCTTATATAATTTTACAATTCATCAGAATGTAAGAAAAACATTCTTATATTTTTATAAAACTACTAAATTAAAATAGATTTTAATAAATTAAACATGATCTAGTTATGGTCAATAATAAATGATCATTCATATCTAATTATTTATTAAAACATATACATATATAAATTAAATTCTTAAAAATGGGATTATGTATTTTATTTATTTCAAATTTTTTTTCTATTAATGTTTTTTGGTAAAATTTTAAAATAAAATTGAAATGTACTGAATTTTGTTTAAAAAAAATAACCAGACTGAATTTTTTTATGTAAATTATGTGGAAATGTATTGGTAAATAAAATTTTAATTTACTATAATTTTATTTACAAATTATTCATTGATATATTTAATTTATATAATTTTCTAGGTAAAATTTTATTTACAAAACATTCATTACAAAAATATCAATAAAAAACATTATTTACAAATTTTTTATTGTAATGTATTTTAGACATAATTTTCATTAAAATATTTTATTCACAATTTTTTTGTTTTAAATTTTACATAAAAAATTTTTGTTAAAAAAATTCATAATAATATTTTATTTTAAAAATAATTCTTTCAAAAAGTATGATTATAAATATTTTTATTTAAAATTTATATTTTCAAAATATTATGTTAGATATTATCTTTACAAAATTTTATTCAAAATAAGTTGGATTAAAAAATTTAAATTCCAAATTTCTATCATAATATTTTTTAAATCTTTGTAATATTTTTTATTGAACATTTTTTACAAATTAATATAAATGAAATAATTTTCTCAAAAAATTCCTGAAAAAATATTTTTCATTTAAAAATTCCATGAAGTTTATTTTTTAAAAAATAATTCAAAAAATGTTTTTAAATTCATATCCTATAAGATAAATACTACATATTCTTTTATTACTTATATGGTTCTATAATTTTTATGTTGATTGTACTTATTTTAAAAAAATGAAGAGTATATATTTTTTCAATAAAAAACATTGATTGATAAAATATATATATATAATCTAATTGAAAAAAGAGTTCATAATGTTTTTTATCATTTTTATTAGTTATTGATCAAAATAATAGATTTGATCTCATATGTAAGATTTGGGGAAGATAAATAATATCATTAAAATTTTTATATATTTGTGCTGTTGCTGTTGTTTATTCCTTATAGTTTCTCCCTACTCGAAGATCTTATTGATCCAATTCTACTCTGTCCGATTTTTAAAATTTTTCTATTTCTCTCTTAGAACCTGTGGCATATTTTAGTTATTTATCTATCAATATTCCATTTATGTAGAGTCTTATTAAAATGTTATGGATTGATAATTATTATGTAGTACTTAAGAGAGATATAATTTTACAACACCATGAATATTTATGTGTTTTAAAAGAATATTTTTAGTTGAACTACCCAGAGTTGGTATGAAATTTTTATTTAAATGATGATTTTTCAGAAAAAGATGGTTTATACGTTTTACCTTTTAGAATATCTTTAAATAAGTTAAAATCAATTTTAAAATAAATATATAAACTTGTATAAATTCATTTTTATGGTCAAGTGAATTCTTGATACATCAATGTTTTCTAAAAATTTAATAACCTTTGAGAAAGATAATGTTGAATCATCTTTGTTTCTATTGAAGGAAACATTTTTGGATTTTATTTCATATCATTACATAAAATTTGATTACATCTATTTGGACTCAATAATTATTGATCCCTTAGAAGGGATATATGGATACATCGAAGGTAAAATATATATATGTTCTTAATTTCTTATGCAACATGAATAAACTCAAATTGGTTAAGTCCGTTTTGAATGTGATAGAAGATGTGGTGGAAGGTTCTTTAAAATGAAATTTTCTTCTATATATAGTTTTTATCAACATGTTATTTGTTAATTACTTTATTTTTAACAAAATTAACAATAATAACATTATTTTGATAGATAAGACTTCTTTTATGAGTTAATAAACTATTACTAATATGAATAAGATATATGATTTTGATCAAAAAAATTATTGCAATGTAAAGAAGTATTTCTTTATAAAAAAGGATAAAACATATTAAATTAATGTTTAATAAAAAGAATAAATTAGATAATTCTCCTAAAATTATAATAGTGATACTTAATTATATTTTAGATGAATATCAATTATCATTTATAAAGAATAAAAAGGATAATAATATTAATGATCCATATTTTGGGTAAGATAAATTTGAGGCATTGTATTTTATGGAAAATAATTATCAAATCTGGGAGAATAAGAAAAGAAAAGTATGAAAGAAAAAATATAATGAAAGAAAATTTCTCTTGAGATTTTTCATAACCAAAAAGAAGTTATTCAATAAATATAAGATTCCATTAGGAAAGGTAAATGTAATATGTTAGTGTTTATATAAGGTAAATCACTATAGAATTCCATAACAAAAAAAATTATCAATTACCCTTTTGGTTGTTGAGAAATCTAATGTGGAAGATATAGTTGTTTGTTATGTGTACGCTTGTAAATCTAAACTGATTTCACCATGTTCTTTCTTATGGAAGAAAATGTTAATGAAGAAATAAAAAATTACTCAAGAATTAAAAAATAATGTTAATATTTATAATTTATTAGGATCGTAGTTATTTTCCTTATTTTATAATGAAATTAATAGTGCTTATTTGAATGTTCTCTATATATAGGACTATATATATATTGAAAATAATTTTTTTTCTCAAAATCTTGAAATATAAGGTGATTATATTGATTTTATTGATATAGTAAAGGATATTTTTGATGTATAATAATGTTCTTAAGGTTTTAATGATGTCTATGATTCATAAATAAAAGTTTTGGAACTTTTTGACAAAGGATGTAATCAATAAGGCTCTTATAAAAACGAAAATTTTGTACCATCAATGTATCGTCTTATAAAAACATTATATGAACATAAAAATTATCCTCATTTCAACATATTTCATTGAATTTAAATGATACTATATTATCTAAAATATTTTATTATGCGGTCGAATGACCTGAAGTATTTTTTTTCAGACATTTTTGAAAGATTCAAGTACATGAAATTTATGTTTGATATTTATGAAATTTGAAAGTTGGTGAAAATTATTTCATAATTTTTTATTCATAATTAATTTTAATTTATATATTTTAAAAGATGTTTTTCATTTATAAAAAAATAAATGTAGAATAAATCATTATATGGATTCATGGATATGAAAATTTTAGGAATGTTTATGGAAATATCATTAAAAATGTTTAGGGTTCAACATAGTAGCTTCCAAATATTAAGGACTCTTTATAGAGAAGTTACTAATAGCACAAGATCCATTTAAATTATTAAATATATGGTTATAAAGAAATATGGAGAGATTTTGAATTTATCTAAGAAATTTTATTTTCTGGGGGAAGATGTTTTGAAGTTAATAAAATAATTTTGAATTCAAGAAGCTGAAAAACAAAAAATTTATAAAGTCTTATATTTAGAATATGATGATTATAATTTGGAAAATTCACGGGAAACTCTTCAAGAATATCAACCAGAATGTTAAAAAAATCTATCATTAGATGAATTTATCATTTTTTTTAAATTTTCAAACAAGAAGATCAATGCCCTTGAAGATTATGTTAAAAGATAGGAATATGACTTATCTAAATTAGAGACATATCAATGGGATGTGAAGAAGGTGGAGACTATCATAAAATATCATATGTATAAATGATGGTATTTTTTTATTTTAACTATTTGGAAACGAATTTTTACCCAAAATACTTTTTTATTAGTTGTATTTATTTGGGAATATATTTTAATTCAATTTCATTATGATTGATGCCATAGATTTTATTGGTAAATTTAATCCATTATTTTTTAATGAATTTTTATTTTCCTGATGAATTATTTGTTTTATACTAAAATTTATATACCTACCATTGTTGGGATACATTCCCTTTCATAAAACCTTATTTTATAAAATGAAAAATTAGATGATATATTGAAAACATTTTTAATTGAAAATTATACAAATTCTGAAATCATAATGTTATTAATATTAAAATAATTTTAAGAAAATTATAAAATAAAAAAAAGGATGTTATATAACTCAGGGGGAGAATTTTTCACTCTTCAAATATCTCTTTTAAAAATAATGTTTTTTGATTTTTAAAAAGGTCATATTATTGTGTCCAAACTTATTTCAATAATTTCTAACATGTTCTTTAAAATCACAATAGATTTGGTTAATGTATATATTTTACTAAATTTTATAATTCCCTTATTTTATGAATGTTTTCTTAGGAAATGTTTTTTTTTTCAAAATAGTAGAATATTAATTTATCATGTAAAATAAATTTATATATTCTAATGAATATATTCTAATTTTCAAATAGTATATTAAATATTTTTATGGATGAAGAATTATAAAATCTCTAAAGATATAATATAAATATGTATAAATTAATTAATTTATACTAAAACTTTCCAAAAAGAATTTACAGATGGACCCATACCTGATTTTAGTAAGGAAATTTCAATAAATATTCTAAATATAGATATAAAATATTCCATGTGAACAAATTAATTCCACTATATGAATCCAATTACACTATCATGGTGTATAAACTAACAAAAATCAAATGAACATGGTTGGTTTTCAAGATAGATTTTGTTTTAAGTCCATTGTGATGAAAACTATGATTAATAAAATTTATATGTTTCGAAATTTCCTATTAATTGGCGAACATGTCAAGGAAGATGGACTTTTTTGATCCCCGACTACCAATATTTTCAATAATGAGTTAATAAAATCTATTTAATTTTTTATAACATTACTTGAGAGGATTATTTGTAAATGTCTTAAGAATTATTGTATTTTCTAATCATATGTCTGGTCAGTGTTTGATTGACATAATCTGTTGATATGAATACATAGGTGTGTCTAATATTTTTGATTGGGGGGTTAGATGGGTTGTGTAATAGTGTTGTCTAATCTTAGTTTTGAGTGTTTCCTTTTTAAAGGAAAAAAATATCTTTACAATTTGGTTAAAACTAAAAATACCTAAAGTTTAGGTTTTTTTAATTCGTAATGTAGTTATTTTAAACATAAATGAATATTTAATAATGTTCTATATTTTATTATTTATAAATTTATAAATTTTGTCTCTAAATTTTTTTACAATTTATATCTTCCACTATGAAGTTTTAAAGAAAATTGTTACTTATTATAAACTTTTATAACCTCTAATATCTGGATAAATTATAAATCCCATTTATAATTTGATATATGAATGATCTATCTATACATTCTATAAACTGAATTTCAGCTAAAATTTGTATCTGTTATTTTTTACATAAAAATATTCGTGAATTTTTTAGGATTTATTTTATAAACTATAGTTCAGTCATTCTGGTATTGGTTTTTATACTCTTAAATCCAATATGGGTGTCACAGGGTATAGTCTTTCTAGTCGAGGAAAAAAAATTACCTTTTTCATAAATTATATCTTATCAAAACACTTAATTTATTTTTAAATTTATGGTCACCATATAATGGTTATATTATCAATGTTTAGGATTCATAACTACTTTTTAAACTCATCAAACCAGTATAACTATATATTAAAATTTTCTAAAATAAAAAATGTAATATAGTGCATGTGTTTTCAATAACTACCTTACTTAATAAATAATGCATTCATTCAAAATTAAATTTCAATTGTAAATGTTTTGGATTTTACATTCTCAACTCCTTTTGAAATGTAACACTTGAAATTTCATTTAATACACTATAATATATAAGGGTTCTTCTATTTCATCACCTCTTTAGTATCATGTTTTTTCTAACCAACCATGTGGTTCCACCACAAATCTTTTATTGGATGCATTTTCTTATTTCATAGAACTTTGTCTCTATGATCAATTATATTCACCGTTGAAACCCTATATTAGATAATATTTTCTAATGGTACCACTGAGGGATTCGGTATATGTGAGGTTTCTAGTTTTTATTTCCTTTAAAGGGTTACATATAAAAAATCATGTGATTACTAATAGTTTCATGGTATTTCCAGTAGATGGGACATAGATTCAATGTGATCATAGATACCAATGTGGATGATGTATCTTGGACTATTCATTACCTTCTTCCCAAACATCACAAATTTCTTCCACAGTGATATATGGAGAAACTCCATATCTCCAACCTCAAACTCTAAGTCACATTGATAATTGTATACATATATTAATACTTAATTTTCAAAGATTTATTATGATGAATTAAATTTTAAACCATAACTATCATCACATTAAAATTATTAGGTCCCATAAGCATCCAATCTCTAACTTCATCCAATCATTATAGAGTATTATATTTCTTCCATATGGATCTTCATAAGGATCCATTTCATTTCTAGAGTTGTAAGTGTTGTTATATGAGAGATTGAAAATGTGAGGGTATTGAACCTATTATCCTTGGGAATACATTGAATTTGATATCTGGATATACTCTAGACTTATAATTATTCTCTAATAGTGAACATTCATATAAGTTTAACAGTTAATATAAAAACTCATCTCTATATTCAGCGCATTCTAAAGGATTATTCAAAACCTCATGGTAAACCTTATATCTCGATCAGATACAATGTTGAGTAAAACTCAATGTTGTCTTAACATATCTCTTTTTTATATCATATCAAGTTTTTCTAGAGATAAATATTTCTTCATAGTAATTAAATACAATGACTTTGTAAGAAATTTGAATGCCACATGAATTGTGTTATTTCCTTTAGATTTCCTAGGGAGACCTATAATGAAATATATTGTTATGTTATTCCACATCCATAGTAGTATGGGAAAATATTCCATTATACCCATCTAATATTATCATTTATCCTTACATTTTTGGCATATTAAACATTGATATAAAAATTATACATTCTTTTTATTCATGTTATCACACAAGAAGATTATGTTTAGATCTATAAAAATATTAATGCTTCATGGACAATAGATATTGATATATTTTGAACATTATCTTGGATTTCTCTTTTTTTATAGATTTAATGGGACACATTTACTAGTTCAATACCTTATATCTCCATATTTAGAAAATTTAAACACCATAATATTTAGTTCCATTCTATGTAGGCCCTCATTTCCTTTTTGGGCCTCCTTAATACTCTCAGGAATAGATGTTTGATTTGTTAGTTTCTAAAAATTGTTTTGAGTTCCTCTTATAATTCTCATGTCCATCCTTTTCATCTCCAAGAATATTGGATCCCTTTCAAACCCAATCATGGATAGGGTTACACGATCCATTCTACTCAGTGAATCTTCCACATTGCTCTCCTTTCAAAGATACTTCTTAATTAAAAATTCACAATCCTTGATTAGATCATACCACATTCATTGGAACTGGTTGATCTTATTTTGTGGGAATATATTTTTTCATCTTTTATAATCCATGAATATGTCACACATATTCCCAAAGAGATAATGTCCCAAAATCTTCAATATAAAGATAACTATATCCAATTCCAAAACAAATATTTGGTATTAGTTCTCAAGGATATATAATTAGTGGGAGGAACGATCTATCAATATTTAATTTAACATGATTGCATACCCATATCCCTTTTTAAACACATCATTTTATAGATACAATACTTCTCATATAGTGGATAATGTGATCATGGTTATTGTGATTAACCTCTTTATTAACTCTTTAAATTTACCCTCACAGTCACCAGTTTAGCACAAATTACCCCTTCGAAGTTATATTGGATACTGGGTTCAAAAATCTTGATACATTTCCCATAAATCGATGATATTACTGACATAATCTGATGAAAATATAAATCTATATCAAATATGTTGTTATAGGAAATCATTCAATTATAATTATCTAAAAATTATGCATATATATCCCATTTGTAGTGATAACATTCCCTAGTAGTAATACTTGTTAAATAAAAAAATCAAATTTATTGTACTTAACAGATATTTTTTGTTTCATAAGGTCATCATTACAACATTCAGAGGCTCCTCATGTTCATCTTTTCATTTAGATTAGATAAAAATATCATCTATAAAGGATACCATAAATTTTTCATGGTAATCCATAAAGACTCTATTTATTAAGTCTATGAAGATAGATTGATAATTAGTTAGTCCAGATGACATCACAATGAAATCTACATGATTCTACCTTATACAAAGAGTTGTCTTGGTATATCCTGATTCTTCAGCCTTTCTTGATAATATCTCGATAAATTATTTATCTTATATAGCTATCATAATTCATATAGCTGATCAAACAATTAGTCAATACATAGAATTAGATACTACTTCATTATCATGATCTTTTTGAGATCAAGATAAATATTGAAGTGACACATTGACCCATCCTTTTTCATTGTGAAAAGAATTCGTGAAACCCATAGTGAAGAAATTGGGTGTATAAATACATTATCAAGATTCTATTATAGTTGATTTGTTATCTTGTTAGGTTCAATAGTGGCCATTATATATAGATTATTGGAAATAGAAAAAAATCCATGTTTAAGTTTGATTGAGAAATCATCCTGTGAATTTTGAATAATACCATGAAATTTGTTGATAAACACATCAGAATATTTTCGTTCAATGGGCATGGCATAAAGAATGATACTTTCCTTAGAAATTATCATTTTAGCTAGATACACTTGTTTATAACGTAATAATATGCATGATTGATATTATGATTTCAAAATAGGTTCATCCTGCTCCGTAAACATGTATATAATCAAAGGGAAATTAAAAATATAGAAATTTTATTCATTCTCCCTATAATTTTTCATGGCTCTATACAAGGATAGATAATCCTTACAAATAATTGAATTGAATTCTTATAAATGTATTATCTGAGGGATTTTTAGAAAATTAAAACTAAATATATTGACATGTGAGAATTATTATACATTAGATTCCATAATTAACACATTTTCCATTTTCAACTATAACCAGAAATCTATTTTTTGAGGTAATGGTTATATAGTTATATTAAAATTTAATGAAATAAAACAATGTTTTGAAAAAAAATAAAATAATATGTTCACTATACATGAATGAATACATATATTACCTATCACTACGTAGTAGTTAGGATCCACCTAAATAGTTAGTGGTGGCATATTCTCACACATACTCTATAAGCCTAAAAATGTTGTTTTATTAGGTTTTCATTGCCAACCCGTGGATTAGTGAAATTGTATTCATAGTACCTTAATCAATTTTATTTAAAACATTAGACATTTGGGTAAGGTTGATTGAAACATTAATTTCTTCAATCACATTAGTGGGTTTCTCCCATAAATATTCACTATCTAGGTTCCCCTCCTTAACATAACTAAAGCATTTACTTTTTCCATTGAGGAAATTAATGAGATTCCTCTTGCCATATTTTTTACAATTAGGATATTGTACATTCATAGAATTATGATATTTGTCCATAAATCTACCAAATTTTAACTCTATTATTCAATTAATATCTCTAAGACCATGAGACACTATAGATTTACCAACCTTAATTTTTAATTTTATGTAACATGAAACAATTTTTTTTATATGTAAATGTTTTCAATTATCGATTATTCTCACAAACACAACATTATCACTCTAAATAAATGGTAAACATTACATTCGTAGTTAGTTAAGAACAAAAAAAATTATCATGAAATTTTTGTGAGGTTTTCCTTTTATTCTTAGACTGATTTTGCCTCTTTTTTAGTTATGATGAGGAAATCCCTCTATAACTTATGTTAGAGAGGGTGTGTAAAATATTTATTGAAAAATATTTTCTTGAATTCCTTATACTCTAAACTTTGATTTCATTTCTTGGATTTATATTCTTGATCAATGTAAACAATTTATCAGCTTCTCACCGCATTAAATACACAACCAACATGGAATTTTATTTCTTATAGCATTCAAGGAAAAAGAAGATATTCACAATGGAGTTGATTAATTGTTACTTGACTAATGGATCCAAATATCCATTAAATTTCTGATTCCTTTTTCACACAATGAACTCAATTTCAACATTCCACTTTTATGGGGATGGGGGTGTTCCTTTTGATTCATGTTTTTATTCAAACCATGAGTTAATTGGGTATGTATTTTTATAATATTCATAACTCATCCTTTGATTCAGTTGAGAATCTCATTCTGGATGTTATTACATTTCCCATAACATTTTTTGTTGACTCAATTAATCCTATTTTTTCTATTTACTATGATAAACGTAAATAAGTGATAATAATTCTCAAATATATTGAAAATATAATTGGGAAACTATTAACATTTAATGGATGACTCAAAATTACTTTTATTCATTAACATAAAAATTTATTAGTTTCAAACTCTGTTATCTACAACTTCTTTCCTACAATTAAATATCATATGAAATTTTTCCCTTAAAAATGGTTTATAAAAATAACAAGTTCAAACAAAAAATATCCCATGGGATTGTCCTCCAATGTGTGTAGCCTTATAACACATTTTTTGGTAATAAGAATAGGTTAATATAATAACCAAGAAGAAATTTTAGAGTTATTATATCTAGTTTCACATGTTCCATAGTAGAAACAATATACCAGTTTCAATATAAGGTTATTTTTTCTTAGAAGATCAAACACTCTATATTTTACCAAAATTAATGGATTTTTTCTAATGTAATGTCAAATACCTAAGGCTTCCACTAATGTTTTATAATTATATAACCTAAAAATCAATAGACTATGCTCTGATATCAACTATGACAACCCATATATTTTATACACATTATTTAATGATTTATTAGACTAATATACACATAACCCATCCCAGAAGATCAATATTATCAGTATATTTTTATAATTAGATGTATATTATAATGACAAGAAATTGGAATAAGTCAAAATTATTCAAAACATAGTAACATTACCTTAATATTATTTTGATCTTATAAAAACTATGTGGGATAAAATGGGGATGTAGATAAGAAAGGAGTGAGGTATAAGTCCTTGTATAGGAATAAAAAATTTATAACACAAAAGTTGAGCAAAGTATGTGATTCAATAAGAATAACATTGTGACCTAAAAATGTGATAATCATAATCATGAACATAAAATCATGAAATAATATGATAATATCACTGAATCATATAAATTTTGAAACAATATAAGATATCGCATCATATGAATATTTCAAGGATAACTGTTTAGGGATCATAACATATTTTCATTAGATAAACTGCACATGCACCATACACGGTATCCTATGAGATAAAATCATTACCTAAAACATCATTATTCTATATAATTTACATAATTCCTATCAGATTTATATTATTTATATGAATTTATATTCCATAGATATCATACAGTAAAATAACTCCTTTGTTAACATGTAATGCTATGATTAAAGAGTGTATGTTACAAATATAGAAGTCCAAAATCAATAAAGGATATGTTCAACTAAGTGAATACCCTATTATTGAAATGGATTTGGGTATTCACAACACAAAAGTTTGGAAACAAAAATCATTGGATAATTTTCACAGCATAATGAGTGTATATAAATTTTCATGGAATGTATTAATGAGAGTGCAATGTTTTAAATCCTCGCATGTGAATTATATGGATAGTAAAGGTAATCTTGGAAACATAGTTCAACATGAACAATTGGAATGGAAAATTATTCTTACAAATAATGTTCGAGAATAAATATAATGTGGAATCTAATCTCTTTCCTTGAGAGGGTGATTCTAAGAGATTGGGGGTATCTCCTTAAGATATTATAAATTTTTTTGAAGGGCATAATAGAGGTAAATAAATAAATGAAAATAATTCTCAATGATTTTAAGTGATGAGTAATGGGGGGATGGGTGATTTTTTATAGGAAAGGATAGGGGAATTCATTATTAATTTCTAAAAGAATGTTTTGGACACTATAATAAAATAATCAAAACCAACCTTCATGTGGTATCTACCAAAAAAGTTACTCTTTCAATATTTCATTCTAATATTAATTGAACTAATTAAAATAATACCATTAATGATGGGTATGTGAGTATTGTCTATAAATAATTATTTCTAAAACTTTAAGATATAATATACGTTTTAGAGGATTCGTTATACGTTTGTGAACATAATAAAATAACTTCAAAAACATGTTATTCTAAATGGAATTTCCATTTTTCTGGATTCCTTTTTTTGTATTTATTACATTACTTTTTGGATTATTATGATTTCCTATTATGTATGATATTTAATTCTTCCCCAAAAATGTAACACTCTCAAAAAATTATTAAAAATATACTATTTTATAATTTCAGTTAGATTATGTAAAAAATGATTTATATTTTACCAAAATAATTTTCTATAAAAGTAATTTCAACATTGAATAAAATTTTTATAAAAAACTATTAATATTCACAACACAATCTATTTTTTAACCCTATTAAAATAGAATGGGACTTTATTAAATTATATTATCATTTATATTTAAATAAATATTATTTAATAAAACTATTTCATGAGAAGAAAATTTAACCTTTGGTACATCAATGTACTCCCAAATAGTAAGGCATGCGGTCATAGTAACTTCTTGGGGGGGGTTTGACAAACATTTTTCAAGAAGCGATATTTATAATCATGAACTTCTCTTGTAATAGGTTTAATCCATTTTTCAGTTGTTGAATCATAGCATGGGATTTGTTAGGGGAAAATTCTAGTGTTTCTATCTCTCTTGGATGCTCTGATAAATGGGATTCATAGGGTACGATCCTACTATTTAAGGCCATAAATTCATTATTTTGTAACAATTTGATCATATCATAACTCTTGATATATTATAATCTTAATGATTATTATAGAGTTTCAATATTATCAATGGTTATGATGTTTAATAGTATTTTATGCCCATTAAAAAATTGTGCCTATATTTTATAATGATACAAAATAACAAATAAATTATAGTGCATGTGTTTTCTATAAATAAATTACTTAATAAGGAACTTATTCATTTAGAATGGAATTTATTTTATTAAAATTGGTATTTTTACAAGCCCCCCCCCCCAAGACATTATCATTTCAACCACCCTTCACACACTATGAATATCATCTCTAAAATATTCTTCTCTCCCAATGAATAGTCTTTTTAATGTTTTATTATAAGACTTTTAATGTGAATACCAAGTGCCCCTATTATAAAATTAATGTACGTTCATCATATAACCCAATTTTTCATTCATTTTTAGAATAGTTACATATATCCTTAAATATAATTGGTTTTGGTTTTATTTTTTCTCTTTAAAAGTAAAGATTAATCAAAATTTTAAGATAACCTCAGTTTCCCTAATTGATCAAGTGATGGCATGTGTATATTATCCAAAAAAGGGATTGGTTTTTCATAGGCTGTGATGGGGGGGCCATACTTTTTAGGAATAATGTTATATTTTTATTATTTTCATCATAATGGGGTAGAGTAATGGATAAAAAGGTATATAATTTTAAATAAAATATTATCTAACTAAATGAGATTATTTCTAACTAATCCAAAACTTATGAGTCACTTATTGATTTATGAAGTATTATATAGTGTTTTTTCTTCATTGTCATTTATCCATGAATAATTGTAATATTATGTTTTTTATATTATCTTCCTTACATTTAATAAATTTCTTTCATCATGTTAAAGGGTTACTCTAAAATTTATAAACTATTTTCCCTTTTACACTACTTTTATTATATGAGTTTAATTTGAACAAGCCTCTAAAGATGTTGGAATGTCAAAATGTTTTAAAAAACCCATTTTAACACTTGTTAGAAACATTTAATATCAATATTATCCTAATAGAGATGTCATTAATATTTTTAACAATTAATATATAATTATACTTTTTTGTGTAGTTTATTTTATTTTATGTTTTATTAAGAGATACCCAATGTGGATATTAATGATATGGCCTAATAAAGATATTAAACATGTTTAAATTCTATTATTGTCAATTTTTGGACATCAATATCTTATTATTATTTTGTATTGATTCCTTAGGACACCAATTATATTATTTCATTGGTGAAAGTCAAGTTCATTCATGTTTAATGTGTCTTGTATAGATTATTGATTTATAATATATATGTTCATAGTATCATATTTCAATATTGAAAATTTAATTATTATTAGAGGTTTCATTTGGTATTATTTCATATTTGTAGCCTTGTTCTTATATCTATTGATAATATATGTGTTTTGGAATTGTTTTTTGGGCCTCAAACATTATCCTTTTATTCCAATTACACGCTGTGATATATATATATATATATATGATATGTTCCTAACAATTTATATAGAGAAAACATATATAATAAGGGTTATATATAAACAATAATAGTTATATATGTATATGTAAATAGTATTAGGTGATATTGGACTTCAATGTGGGGATGTATTTATATAGATATATGCATGGAGGGGATAATGAACTCATTATAGAGAATGATTACAACACACATAAGCATGTTCTTCTATGTCTGTGTCTGTGGACCCTTTATTCAATAAGGGAATTGATTTTATAAGCATCCTTAAAAAATGTAAATGATTGTGCGAATGAACGTGGAATTTTCTTATAAGTGTATCTTGAATAAAATTTGAATGATTAATGCTATTAAATTATTAGAATGATAGTATAGAATGACCATATTACCTTTCTTTAAATTTGACTAATACATGTCACATGATTTATTTTTTAATTTATTAATTTTTATTGCTACATTTTGAAATTTTTTTATGAAATGTGAGTAGAGGTTGGGTGGTGACCATCATTGGGTATCATGTACGCACACTGTAGGAATGTTCTCTTGAAATACATGTGGACCCTTTCTTATAAGATCTTGGAAAAGGTTATTGGTAATAAAACTTTAAATTTTTATTCCTATAAAACCATTTTAACTTCACATGAGAATCCACTTGAGACTCTCACACAATAATGAAGTGGAAAATAAAACCTCTAAAATCTCAATCTAACCAAGTGCATTAGAGTTATGTAAAATCATCACCCAACCCACCATATTAATTCATGCATAATTTCAAGAATAAGTGGACTCAAATTAATTCATTGAAATGGAATCGTGTGTATTTTTTTTTAAAAAATAATGATATGAAAATATTATTTAATATTCTTTTGACAATTTTTTATACATAAATAGGTGAAAATCCTCTGTAACCATTTCTATTAATACTATAAAAAGTGATTACAATATAATAAAATTACCTTGTAAAAGTAATTACTCAAGATCATCCTTTTTTCTTCAGTATATCGATGAATCATACCTATAATGTAACACTCCACGTGCTTAAATTCTAAGAATATCTACTAAAAATAACTAAACCTAATCCCACAAAATCATGGTCAATGAGGCAGGAACACTTTATCTCAGCTACCAAATCAGTTACCTTAAATTATTTTTGAAATTTTTGAGAATTAGAATAACACTATGGGACCATATATATATGTGAGCTATTGATATTTTTGCACTATAAGAGAATTAATGTTAGTGATGTTTGTACCTCACATCCATACAATCATTTGGTGATAGAAATTATAGTGAATAGAATTCTGATGGATGAATATCTGGTGAACTAAAACTGACTTCACCTCTGAAAAATATATCACATGATGTTTGTTCTAGGTAACTTCAAAAATTCTCAATGAATTATTATATAATAGTGTTCTCCATTCCACCTTAAATTCGTAATCCAAACCCCTATAATGATGGATATAACCTCATATATTCATAATTTATCACATTGGTAAACATATATGCCAAATTTTGAATTCATGGTATCCTTTATAGCTCTAATAAATTTTCCTCTAGAAAATTTGTGATGAAATGATACTTCATGTTGATATTTATTGTCTAAAACAGGATCACCCTATTTTTATACATATATATTAAATGTTGGATGTTACATAAAATCACATATTCTTTTTTACTCCATCCTAGATCCTTTGGTAATTACATTAACGTTTTCATTTCATTCTTATATTTTTTTCTCGTTACATATTGAACTTCTCTAGAAATTAGTTTACCAATCTATTATATCATTGGAAATCATCTGATAAATATTCCTCCAATAGTAAAAATAAATATGAGTAGAACAATATTTTTTACATGAATCACGAGAAATTCTTGATTCCACAAACCCTTGTAAAATATCATTAATTCCAATGAAAATAGTGGTATCTAGCATTACATTCAAATTAAAAAAGATATAAATCACAGATTTCTTATATACATTTCATGAGTTCAATATAAACCAAATCACAACATCCACTTAATGGGTAATGTATGGTTATGTGAAAAAAATTATATAAATTAAATTTATTTCCATTGATACATATGGTTCATTAGATATGTATATGATCGAAATTTTTTTTGTTGGTGTTTATAACTATGATAATTTAAAGTGTGAAACAAGATGGGTATATACTGTCTTATTTCTAGTTCTCCAAAATATACCCATGATTTTCTATATATATTTATTCTATGATAGAAAAAATGTTTTTGATTTCCCATATGTCTCAATATTCATCCCCAAAATCATCTAGAAATTCTATGATATTTCATCTCCAATATTATAGAAAAATATCAGTTTATCTTTGAGATTTTCCAAGAATCTAGTCCTAGTATCAAGATACCATCCAAATTTAAAATAAATATAATGAATATAACATCTTCCCATTTCTTATAGTAACAAATTTAATATACATTTATACATTTTAAACATTCATTTATCATTAATTAATAAAATATTTTATTCCATAGTCCTTTGGATTTATTTATCATGTAAAATATTTTCAACAGATTACAAACAAAATTTTTGTTTCATTCTACAATTAATTTTATTAGTTGTGGAATACATATCGTGTCCTCTAAATCAACATATTGAATTGTTTTTATATCCATCAATTTTAGTCAATAATATTACTTTGAAGAAATGATAAAAACCAACCAAATAGTTGTATGTTTAACTAATAGTGAAAAAATTGCGGGAGTCATTACCTTACATCAATTGAACCCTCTTTAACCCCAGTCATGGTTTGTATAATTTCATTCCATAATCATATTCCTATTTCTCATAAATCCATTTATTCTATAGTATTATTTCCGAAAATGTAAATTATTAAATTAACAAATCTAATTAACCTTCAATAAAGTTATGTATTTATTCATTTATTACTTCTATTCATTTGATTCAATAAAGGATACCATTTCATAAGGAATATATTTACTATTACATTAGTATAAAGTATAAAATTTATATAATCCTGAAATATCTAACTAATATTTTTGACTTCAGTCAGTTTCTTTATCTTACTTGGTTTCTCTACATTTCACGAATCGACTCCTTATTGTATTACCTTAATTTCCTTGAAATTTATATTTGAAGACCATGTTACTTGTACTCCCACTCAAGAGATAAAATTTATTGAATTTTATATATTATATTACACTCCTCTCGCCAATAGACTTCGAATGCATTCATATGAGTTCTTTAGGTTTTTTGAACTTCTTATGATTTTACTCAGACAAATATGGGATATATTTGTTGATGTATTAACAAAATCCTTCTTTGTAATGTTTTGATCCTTCCATATAAGTCTTCCAATTAAGTGAGAATCTCAATTTTTTATGAATTTTAATTTTTATTTATCCCATACTTGGTGGAAAAAAATCACATCACTGTACCGAATGTAAAAAAACATTGGTCTTAACCACAAGTTGTCTCCAACATTAGATTTAAAGTTCATGAATGAAAATCATCCAAAGACTCGATGGTGGTTATATTTTAGTCTATTTTTTGTGCATAGTTTATTCTATATTTTCTACTTATCAATACTTTTTTGGAGTTATATTGACTAGAAAAATTATTTTTTATGATATTCTAATGAAATTCACTTTGACATACTACAGTAATTCTTTATACTTTTATCCTTGTATATCAATTTCAAATTCATTTTTTTCGCCACTACATTATATTATAGACTGTGGGGATCCATATTCTTAAGATTTATACACTTATTTATCTATATATATTGGACGTTATATCCAGGGGATCACCACTATTATCAAATCATATTCACTTATTCCTCTAGTTAATATCACTTTACAACATTATTTATTCAAAACATCATTCATATTCTCAAAATGTAAATACAATCCTTTCTTATTCCATCATAAATAACATTATTAAAATATAAGAATTTCCTAAAGGACTAAACGTGATCAATTCCACAAACATCAGTATGAACATGTTCTATGTTCAGGACCCCGATATTCCATCTATCTAAATTAAATGGAACTCTCTTTTATTTCCATATTATATAGATTTTTAATATTCTAAAATTCATTTGATTACAGTTTAATATTCCTTTGTGTTTTTATATCCATCTTGTTCTTCTCGTTGAGATTACAAAGTCATCAATTCCAGACCATTATATTTTATAAAATATTTTCCAATTCAATAATGTCTGTAAATTTTGTAATAATTAATGTCTTCTCTTTTACTCATTTTACAACAACCATGGAGCCCTATTTCACATTCCAAACTCTATTTAAAATGGTATTTTCATACCTTACCTCATAAAATTTTTAGCTAAAATAAATTTCTTCAACAGGCTGGATATATATTTAATTTCATTCATTTTTATGACTCCCATATTCTTTATCAAGTTGTTCACATCTCATTTTCCATCAAAATTTAGAGTTTTAACATCTACTTAATATACTTTTCTAAAATTTTCAGACACCAAATTTTCAATGCATCTATACTCTCACATTAAATTGTATAATTTTTCCATGTAGACTACCAAATACTCAACTAGAATTTTTCCACTTAATAACAACTAATTTCCTACTTTAATTTTTCTAATGGAGTTTGTTCTTCGAGATGTTTATGGTATTCTAGGGATTTCACTATGACTCTTGAAATAATTTTTTATCCCTCTTCTCTTCCCAGACTTCCTACTGACATGCCAAATCTCATCTCCCATAGCATATATTTTTGATTAATTCATCGGATAAACACTCTTTTATTGAGATAATTGTCCAAATCCCATTGAAATAAGAGCATCACTAGATAGGTAATGAACATTCCTCTTCTGATTTTCCTTATGGAGATCAAATTCCTAATATCATTAAACACTAACGTTATTTTTATGGAAGAGTCTATGTGACCATTTCATCCAAAATCATTGATAATGACGATGGATGTAAGTGTTCCTATACAAAATCCATGAACATAAACTTAACTAATTCAATATACCCTCATTCCATATAGAAAAAATTTACATGATCATGCACTGGTCTTCCTTCTAATAACCTTAGGTCAAAAAGTCTTTGCTTTATGAAAATTTTGATAAAATCCATAGGTTTCTCATAAAATGATTATAATGCCTTCTGTACATCAACATTAGTTTTTTATAGTTTTAAAATTATTCAGTTTATTCTAGATAAATCCTTACTAACACTAGAATCCTTTTATCCATGAACTCCCATTCTTCCTTATCCATTATCACCAGCATCACTATAGACAATGGGACTTATTATTCATTTTGAATCATATGATATAAAAAATGCATCCTCAAAAAAATCAAAAATCAGTTCTATCAAACCAATAAAGTTTAATAATTCTATGTTAAAATTCAACTACACCATTTTATTCATTCTCACGGTATATAATAATTTTTTATTAATATGTAACCCAATTTTCATGAGCCTTTTACCACATGCATTGATACTACTAGTGAGTAACCAAACATTAAACTACGATTCTGATAAAAAAATAGAGCTTCACACACAAATATAATAGAATCTCACACATAGTATCACATTAGTAAAATGAACCTATGTAAGTTCCCTTTAATAAGGTGAACCATAATTAATTACACCCAATACCTTAAACATTACATGAATTCATACTTTATAGAACATACATGAATACTCAAAAACATTCATGGAAATGAAATCACAATAAATAATGAAAAAAGTAATGATGAAACAAACATACAGTTTAATGTGATTTCAGTAATGTTTCCAATATGTATGGTAGAAATTATAATGTATAACTTTCTATTAATAAAATAAAAAAATATATTAGAATAGTTAAAAATTACCAAATTTAAGTAATTACTCAATATCTAATTTATTTATTTAGTTTCTCCACAAATAACTAGTCTTACTAAACACTATACTTTCTTAAAAATTAATGATATCTGGTTATATAGGATAAACAAGGTCCTCTAAAATCTTGTTCGGTGAGACAGGACTTCATAAACTCAGTTACAAAGATGGCGGCCCTTCATTCTTTCTAAAATTATTGGTCTTTGGAACAAACCTATACAAAACTAGATAGATGAAAATTTAATATAGTCATGATCTATAGTAGAAAAAATAAAATTATTGTATGCACCACACATATAGTCCATCATTTAGAATACCAAATTTTACTGAACCTAATTTAATGGATGAAATTTTAGTGAATTGAAATAGACATAACCCCCCAATAAGGGTAAGACATCTATATAAAAGGGATGATCGTGATAGGATGTAGGTGTCATATACTTTTAAACTAGATTTAGATCATCTTTTGTTGAGATGTTTTCATGTTACATATGATGCCTTTTAATATGAAACAAAATTAGATATCATACATTTATATTTATTGAGTTGTTTCCAACAATTAGAGTTATGTATATATTATGAATAATCTTTTATAAAATTAAATTATATATATTTTATTATACTTTTTCTATGATTCATACTTATATAGAATTTTGTATATATCATTATTATTTTAGCAAAAATACACCCTTTGTTGTATATTTTTTCGTAAATGAATAGGTTTTATTTTTTTCTTATAACCACCAAAAACATATATTACATCACATTTTCAGTACAATTATTATACTATAATGATTAATCTAAGATGTAATATAAAATCCCACTATATTTAATTATCCCTTACTATTTTCTAACTATCTTGGGGGACCATGAAGCATTCTTTATGTCTTATTCTGGACCAACTCGGGCACCATTTGGGTATCTGGTTTGGGTTCATTGTAAAATTTTATCAGATCACATTAATAGAATGTGGGATTAATAATATTCAAGAGATAGGATTTTCAAGAAATAATAAGTAACCCACAAATATTCTTACCCTGCATAAATATGTTGAAATCATGATTTATCAAGGGAAATTCAAGATTTATTCTGATTTATTTTGTTTTGAACGTAGTTCATTAGACCCATGCACCACGATTATTTTTTTATGTTGGAACATATAGAATGGAATGATATGGTATGTCAAATCTTATGTTTTATTTTATCCTCTTATGTAATTGATTTTCCATATATCATTTTATTCTTATATATAAAGTATTAATCTTAATTTTTTAGTTTATCATTCAAGCATGAAATGATTTGTTTTAAAAGGAAATGTATATGAGGTTATATGTTAATTTTAGTTGAATACAATTATAATGTTGATCTATGTCCAACATTCCAATTACTAAAAGGTTAATCATAAATAAATCTGTACTAAAATATATGAATTCCACTATATAAAAAACCAATGTTTTTTCTAAAAGGAATTAATGAGCATGTACCATCTCTCAATACTTATATGGATTCATAGTCATTGGAGGGGGTGGCTCAATACATCCAAGCTATAGGGTTTATATTACCGTAGTAAGAGCTATATATGATGAGTTTCCTCCAAAAATTTTAGGAGATATCTAATTATAGTGGGGTGGAGAATGGATTGAGCATATCTACATAATTTATGAAATTATTGAAAACCCTATTTGACATAGAGTGTGAATAAAACCTTTTATTCCTGAAATATTTGTCCATGAGTTGTGGGATCTTATTGTGAAATAAATAAAATACCAAAAAACAGAAGACTATTGATCCACTAATGGTTGGAAATGGTGTTATATAATGATATAAATTTTTTTATTCATTTACAAAAGATAGAATGGGTGGACTCATTAACCCCTCCCTTGAGGATACCATAAATGTAATGTCACTAGTATATTTTTCTAGGACACATTAAGCCTTATTGAATCTTTGAATAAATGTTATTTTGTTTATGTCGTGAGTTTGGACACCTCCAATGGTTTTGATGGGTTATTCCATTTTTATTAGTATTCTAACTACATGGACTTCATGATAGTGTCTGTAAGATTGATAAAACATAATATAAAATTATATATGAATTTGAGGTGTCCCTATTTTATTAGATTTATTGGTTTGATATCATATTTTATTATATGAATTTTAATTGATAGAAAGGTTACTCACTCTATCATATTTAAATTTTTTGAAATCTGCATTGATATATAAGTGTTGGCTTATTTTATTGTTACTTAAACTCTCCAGATATGGGAGAATAACATTTTTTTACCAAGATGATTCTACAATATTTGGTTTTGGGGGAATAATTATCTCAGAAGCTCATGCGTATTGATATTCTATTGAGAAAAAAATTGTAAAATAATGAAATTTGTCCTTTTTTCCACTAATGGTGGTTTAATTTTGATATCTCTAATATTTGTTTCACACTTGGTATGGAAATATTAAACATTATCTTTGTCATGGGTTGGTTGAATGAGTCCAAATAACACATCTATTACTATGAGTGGTGAGAATATTTTTATTATTCTTATGGTATTCTACATACATTTATAAAATATTGGTAAATACATATTAGTTGATATAATGTCCCAGGCTTGACATACATGGACATTACATTACTTTTTCAGAATACTTAATACATGACACAAAAAGATTCCCAAATAATGTATTAATGTAGTGCCTTTGGAAACTCCAGAACATTATCTTCTAATGTGGTGAATGATATTCAACATCTACTATAAAATATTCACCTTTTGATTTCTAACCGTAAACCTCTATTTATTTTCTAGTAAAAATAAAACATAAAAATGGTGAGTTCAAATGCTCAGTATGGGTAAACATGGAAAAAATAATACAAATCAAAACATTTGAACGTAAAAACATGAACATAAAGTTTAAACATCAAAATATTGAGTCATGAAAGAAATCCTAGAAGTTTATAATGAATTTATCATAAATGAAAATTAAACATGATAAAATGGAATTGGTATAAAACATTTAATTATGGATAACTAATATTATTTTTATAGTATCCAAGACATTGCAGCAAAACCCATTATAGTGGACAAACTCCATTACTGAACTAGTTTTACTTGTCAATCCATCCATATATTTCAAAACCGAATCTGCATGCCATTCTAGTAATGTATATATCATGAGATATAAATCATTACCCAATGCATTGGACATATATATAAATCCCACCCATCATATAAAGAAATCATTCTTACATGGTCTACAAAAAACATTAATCATTCATCATAGCATAAACCAAAAAATAAAATATGTTTTCATAAACCTCATTCCATAATAACATAATCCACAAAAAATATCATTACATAATTAACATAATCAAATCATAGTAATAATAGGTATATTAGAATAATACTATTTAATGATTTTCATCTGAGATTGAAAATAATTTTAATAAACCACTTGAACTTAGTTCCTCAGGAAAATATCTTTTCTTCTTCAAAAAATGATATCTTTTCTCAAAAAGATATGAAATTTTAAAAGATAATAATATAGTTTAAAATAATATTGAGATATTTTAGGTGAATATTCATGTAAATAAGATGTGATGTTACTATAAAAATCAATTCATTCTATGTAAGTTAATAAACACTCTCCTCATAATTTTTACTGGAAAAGTCAAAAAGTAACTCGTAAGAAATATTCCTTCCAAACCATGTAGTAAAAGTAAAAATGTGTAAAAATGACTTTAAACATACATAGAATAATTGTAAAAAATTTCTTAAAACATTTTTATAAATCATGGACATGGATGATAATTATGTCCCCAATAAATACTTATGTATAAACAATCTCGGATAAAAATGAAATTGCAAAATTATCCTTTACCTTAGGTCTGATTTCTTCTATAAATGTCTAAAACTAATGTATTGTGGGTTTAAAGATATTATTAACTTGATATAAAACAATAATAATATTTTTGATATCTTATATTATTTACTTATGACATTATATTACCAGTTCATTTGTCAATTCCATGTTAAATCAATGTTTTGTGTCATAATTGTTTTATTCATCATATGTGTTTGGACTTGTTCATTTGTCAATTCCATGTGGAATCAATGTTTTTTGTCGTAATTTTTTTTATCATACGTGTTTGGACATGTTATTCTAAAACAACAGAGGTTCAAAAAATATCTACCCAATAAACTTCCCAAAATCCCTCCCTTCCACCTTGAATCATCCATTTAGGAAGAAAGTATTCCAAAGGAGGGCTTTGGTGAAAACTAAAGAAGATACCCAAAAAAGAGGTAACATCCTCCCTCAACCTCTATTATCTTATTTTCATTCCCCTACACCTATACTCAAATTATTCCATGATTATAAAAAATAAATTATCCTAAATATACTAAAAAATTTATGTGATGTGTTCTACCTAACCACACACACACATCTATATAATAGGTAATGAACATACTGTTTACGTGTATGGAGAACTACCGCCTCACGAAACTATTGTTGTTTATTTTTCATTTTCCTCCTATCATGGTGGAAATTATGATGGGAAGTATATTTATATATTTTATATATTATATTTATTATGAAATTATTATCTTTTAATACTTTCTGAACATAGGTATTTATACTTTCCATTTTTTGTAAGCACAATAATTTCATTTGAGGAAGTGTGGACTACCGCTACCTCAATGTTATGTGAGTCTTTCATACACTACATGAGATGTATTAAGGATATTTTTACTGAACCTATATGATATATATGAAATTATAATTTTACTATAATTATATAATATATAAACACATATATTTCATTTAATTACTTTCTTTCAGTATGATTATTAAATAAAAATAGCATTCATGTGTATGTACGACCTACCGTCTCCATGAATAGTGTATTCTATTTCATGCTTATATATTAGATAAATTATAATAATACAAAGACAATGAATATGGATGATATTTATATCATGGTTTAAATTATTAAAATAATTATATATGTATGAGGACTAAAGATATAACAAATTAATACACATGCGAAAAACAAAGAAAATATTACCTAAAAAGTAACCTTAACATAGAATAATTAATAATCAGTAATACAAAGACATAATAAAACCATATATAGTATTATATATAATAATACTGTTTTGTGATATAATTAAAATAAAATTATATTTATTATATAGGAGGTTTGAATGAGTACGATAAGAGTCGAAACATAAGGTGAGTGAATTTCACCTCACATTTTTATTTCTGTGAGATACGCTTTGTTAACCAACCAATCCTCCTATGTGGTTTTTATACTTCCCACAGATCAATTATATTATTTTTATACATATATTTATATATTGGTATTTACATGTCCATTTTTTGATATTTATTTCATGGGGTTTATGTTTCAAATGTTGCCAAATCGGTAAAGTAATTTTCCCTCAATTTTATTTCTTTGAGACACATGCCATGTTATGCACATATGTTTTTACATGAGGTGTATATAATGAATTTAAAATTTTATATGATGAATCAAATTATTTTCATGTTATTTTTTGCACCATGTAATTTCATTTTCTTAAATGATGAATGTATTTAAATTTTACCATGTGGTAAATTATATTTGAATTTAAAAGGGGTTTGGGGAGTATGGATATCGGTTCCACCTCGGAGCGGCATCTCTCCCAATCCAGTAGCGCCTAGGTTTTCTCAATGAGTTGACTTCCCTTACCCCTTTGGCCAGATATTTTCGCATTTGATGCTCCTGGTTCCCGCTTGGAGAGGGAGACGTCGTGCTTCTGGTTTCTAAGCTCGACGTCTCGGCGGGGCTCAGCGGATACAGTTTATATCCACTTGGTGTGGCTAGCATCTCCTGATTCATGGTTTGGTGGTAGTGGATCGGAGTTCTCCTATGGTTCAAACGATGTAGCTCAACCCTTCAGGGTCTCTCAGCTCGGTCGTCATGACCCGGTGGTCTTTAGCGGTTCCAGTGCGGCTCGCCCAGATCTGTGTTTCCAGGAGGGGGAGGCATTGTCCTCTAGTTTCAGTTTGTGGTTTTCTAGGTCTAATTTTATGATGTTGTGATTATGCATTTGGTTGAACTGGTTTTTTGGTTTTGATCATCACCAGTGGATATTCTCTTCCCTTCCACTGTTTCCTCATCATCGTGAGGCTTGTTTCGGAACCTGATAAGGTGTATCTTATGTACTAATTGGAGAAGATCCATGCCCAGAGCGGTGTTTCTATTTCAGTATGTACAATATTAATTCATTGGTGGAATTCTCTTGGCGTGGGGTTGGGCCATACAGTCCTAGGATACTATGGATTGATCTCATGCCTTTGAATTGTCTTCCAGACTTGTGAATCTGCGGTCGTGGGGGTGTCTAGTGGAGGGATGCGAGGTTTGGTGCCTTGGTTCTTGTTTGTTGAATGGTGGAATAGTTTTTAATTGTGAGGTCTGTTGGTTTGGTGATGCACTCGGACTCCACTTTGATCAGGCCCCAGAGGAGGTTCTTGAGATTTCTTTTCACCACTGTTGTGGTTTTCAGATTTGGATGTTTGAGAGGGTATGGTGTCGGCCATCGGTTCAGGCATGTGCTCTAACACAGGACCCCTGTTTTCCGGTTAGCCATGCATTGTTGGAGAGCTCTATCATGGTTATATGCTGGGAGGGGGTTGCTCCACATTTTTGTTTTGGTTTCTCTCGCTTGGTCTTTGCTTCATGATTGAATTAAGTCGATGATGTCTGTTAGGGTTTTTCCCCTTCTTCCCTTAAAAGGGGGATTATATAATAATAATAATTAAAAATTGAAGTCCTTTTGGCCATTGGATGGAGGGTGGTAAATTTTTATTGAAAAAATATCATCGCTTTTCAAGATTGCTTATGATTATGATTCCATTGATGAAATTATATAAATCATCTCTCAATAACACTCATAAATTTTCTTCTCCCTTGGTTATTCATTATATATACATGTATTGGTACCAATTTTTTACTCTTTGGTATATAATATAGTTAATAGCTTTTTTTTAAGAAGTCCATACATAACCATCTATTTAGTTAGTATTATTTATTCATTCAATACCATGTTTTCTAAAAAAAATTTGAAAATAATCTATTATTCTCCTATGATATTTAAAATTAATTTTACCAATATTTTATCTTTCTATACAAAATGTATCTTAAAAATTAATCTTTTCACATTTTCTGATCGGGAAACTTTTCTATACTTTTTATTTTGGAAAATAAATGATCTGAATGTACGAATTTACCTACGGTTTTGAACATTATTCCATTGATGCTTATTTTAAAAGATTAAAAAGTTATTTTGATTCAAATATATTGTTCTCCTAATATTCAAGAAATTATTTGTTTAAAAGTGATATTCAATAAAAATAGTTTCAAAATTTTTTATTGGTTAAAATGATTTTCAATGATTCATGTATATGTTTTTAATTTATTTTCAAAGAAATAGTTTTCAAAAGATTTTGAATATTTATTTATATGATATCATTGTATTTTCAATAAAATGGTTTTCAAAACAATTTCAAGATTTATTTAGATATTTTTTAAGTGTTTTATAATAAAAATGTTTTAAAATGTTTTAAATATTATTTTTATGTCTTCTATGAGAAATTATTTCAATGAATCTTCATTGAAAATGGTTTTCTAAACGTTATATGTTGTAAAAATATTTTTCAAATACAAAATGATATTTTCCCCATGAAATGTTTTCAAAATATATTTCCTATTTATTTTACATCTAAGATGACATTCACTGATGTTACTCATTACCTTATATGAAATAATCCATAGGATCCATTCATATTGTTTCTTTTTGGAATATTTTTTGATTGAATGACACATGTGACACCATCTTCACATACAAGGGTTATATGCTTTTGAAACCCACATATTTTAATGAATTATTCATTGATAAAATTATTATTAAACCTATGTATTTTCCATTGGTCATCATATGATATATTATTAATCATACCTATTTTATTTCATGTGTTATGATTTATTGTTTTTAGATCCAATATGTTTTCATGGTCTGTGATATAATGAATTTGTTGTTACACATGAATGTAAGATTTCATTATCTTATAGGTGGGACCTGTATCTACCTCTAATGAATTGTATTGTAACAAATAACTCTTGAGTATAAATGTTATGTGTGAACCAAATTTCATGTTCATAAGGTTATTCATAGAACAATTTTCATTTATATAAGTTTTTTTGTGAGTCTGATTACATGATCATAGTGTTATGAGTTAACCATATTATGTGTTCATAATTTTACTTGTAAAACTAATTTCATGTTCACAATGTTATGCACAGACCTAGTTTCATGTCCATAAGTTTCTGTATGAACCTAATTACATGTTCAAAATGTTATCAGTGAGCCTTAGTATGTGTTCATAATGTTTTGAATGAACCTGATTACATGTTCACATTGTTATTAATGGAAATTGTTTTAATTATATATGTGTATGTGTGAAACTGATTACATGTTTACAATGTTTTTCGTGAACATGATTTCATGCTCCCAATATTATGTATAGACATATTTTCATGGACATAATTCTATTATAAGACCTTATTTGATGTCTTTAACCCAATTTTTCAACCAATTTATACGTAAAAATGTTCATAATGTTATATGATTATGTGGATTCTACAATTACATGTCATATTCCCATGTTATTATTTTTGGTCTTATTCACCAGATGTCCTTATTATTCATTTCGTTTGAACTGAAAATATTTATTACAGGATTCATGTTTATGATTTTTTATATGCAGGGACTGATATTATAATGATCATGATCATGTTATCATACTTTTTTTTTCATGATATGCTTCTCTGATTTATTTATTTACCTTATTGTGCATTTTATCTTACGCATTTCTTATGTTTCCCTACCCATGGTTATAAAGGAAGGGCTTTAAGTAGAATTAATAAGGAGAAAGTTCTTTATGGGAAACATTGATGATATTTCACTAAGTTAGAATATTTTTTCCCAAGTGTCCAAAGGAACTATACTAATAGGATATTTGGGCATCAATTTTTTGTAATTTTGTATGTATTGTTCCAATGTTATTAAATTTTTATATACATTATGACTATTACATTATAGAAATTCATTGAAAAAAAAATCTCCATGTGAAGCCTCTATAAAGTGAGACATACTCATGAATCCTAGATCATGTTATCCTCCATGTAAAGAAAATAATGGAGATGTTTGAATGAAATTTCATGCACCCTCTCCATGAAATGTGAACCATTTCCCACGTATGTAGCATCAATAAAAAGAACCTTGTATGGTCACAGAATCTGTAGTAAGACCCCTTTGAGTTAAGGAAAATAGTATGAAAAAGAGGACATCAAGCGATTCCATCACACAGGAACCCCCATTACATGCAGGAGGACCCATGGGAATGAACCCTCATTTTCTATGAAATCCCAAATACATGCGCCTCCAATAGGAAAATATAGTTGTTCACTCCTCTATGAAAATTAAATTCTGATGCGATGAAGATATGATCCTTAGAGAATGGTACTTTAAACACTTATATGGTTTCATGATCATGTAAATGTTCGTAGGACCCCACCATAAGTCTAAATTATGTTAATGAGATTATAAAATTATTCAATGGTCTCATAATATCCTTAGGTGACCATGGAAAAGTCATGTTTTTCATACAAAAATCCTTTTGAAGTTTACAATGTCCATTCAACAGTTTATTGACATATTTGTATTTTCATGTGATTGGATATGGATAATCCAGGTTGATCATTTGATTTATTATGGAAATATAAGAATTTTCATGTGATAGCCCCCAGAATTGTCACCAATGTCATGTGATTTCCTAGAAAAAAATGCAAATTTATCATGAGACATATTTTCAAAATGTCGTCATTGTATTATTATAGACCCATAAATTGTTGGAATGATCATCAGATTACCCATTAACATGTCATGCATCATGATACAATGTCTCAACGAATAGATAGGTTGATCATGTGTTAGAAATTTCACATTCCCACTTTAGATTTGTAGATACAACAAAGACATGTCAACATCGATCATGTGAATAATCTTGGACATGTTGGGTAAACACCCATGATTGTGTCTTCCAAGAAAACTGACACCCCAATCATGTCGAGTGGACAATCTAGAGTCATTCAGCGAAACAACCAAGACATTTTGGGAAGATCCCATATGACATGTCCACTTCAACTGATAGGAACACTCAAACTCATTTCATGTCGACTCTAGTCAATAACCATCGGTCGCATACCCCTTTTAAATGGATGTTTCCTTAATAGAGGTGTCTGCATTCATGTTCCCCTATTGGTGTCATACCCTCTGATATACCTTTCATTGTCACCATTTTTTCATCTATCAGAAGATTAAGAAGTAGAATTATAAAGGTTATCCATCATGGTATAATCCCCTAGAATTCCAAAATACTTCAGGATAACCATAATTAATTTCAGTGTGATCCCTCACCTTTTCCTATAAGTGGGTTATGGGATCATTGAACTACGAGAACCTTGATTCATGTAATAACTAGAATATGTAGGATGCCTTAATGTATCTCCCGATCTATTAGGCATTCTCTCTTTCTAAATTCACTTAATTTCCCATAATTATTTCACTCATTATAGTCCATTAGTGAATAAGAAGTGGGATCATACAGGAGCATCATTTTGTGTGTAATTCCCGACCATGCCCTCATGTAACTCAAAGCTATCGCTAAATTTGGTATGAACTAATTAACAATGAATATGATTCATATTATAAAATAGTATACATGGTTTTACTTCTTATATTTTGAGATCTATTCCATATCTTCCCGGAGATAGGTAACTATACCTCTTATAGGGAAACTTTTATGTGAAAATCCTACTCAAATATCATCTCATGAAATGTGTCTAATAATATGCTATCTATTGTTTATCACACCAAGCATGAATCATATGGGATTAAATAATGGCAATGATTTAATATTTAGCATAATGAGAACACCCTAGGGAGTGATATTTATTAGTATGTACATCTTTTACATATTATCTTTATTCAATGTACAATACTCCCAAAAATGTAGTCCACGGTAGTATTATATGTATAAGCTCTACCCAGGGAATCTATTTTCATAACCATCATGATGTTGATGACCGTAACAATAACTATGTATACAGTGATTCATATATTAATAAGATACATATGACACCTATTTTATGCTAAAGTTTTATTTTTTACATCCTAACCATATCACGTTAAACTATATGGAACAGTCTAGTCACCCATCCCTAAACTATGGAAAAAAAACTAAGTGGGTTTTGATTACTATTCTCATAGGATATGTAGGATGCCTCCTAATGGTTCAATCCAATATCCAAGACAGAAACTGTCTTCTTGGATGGTAGTAAAATCTAGAGTTCCTGAACATAGTTATAAACCAAAGGATTATAAATTAATAATGGATTGATCCAGAACCAGTGATATGCACACAATTGTTCTTATCTATACATGGTCTTAATCAGGTTATTAATACATTGGAAAATATTTCTGTTTTGGGGATTGGGAAGGATTTTTCAAACATCTTTCAAATCTATAAGAGACTTCCAAAGTAGGAAAATATCACCCCCCCCCCCCAAATGGTGTGATGATCCTAACATATTATCCTCTCGAACAATGTGATTTCTTATGTTTCATTAGGACTGAAACCCAAAAGTACCACCTCCCATTATAAATAATATCCATACTCAGTTATGGATGTGGGAACAATTACTAGTTCCCATTGAATAAAAATATGGTAATACTTAATATGATGAGTTCTTCAGCACATTGAACCCCCCCCCCCCAAATAATTCACTGGGACTATGATTATTTAAGATTAGTTGGGAAATAAAATAGTGAACCTAAAATCTCTGTCATACCTTTCACAGGTTCAAAATTATAAGGTTTCTAGTTCTTATTAGGCTAGTTTGTTCTACACTTGTTGAAAAAAATGGAAAACCTGACACATTTATTTTAACTGCATTGTACCTTCATAAAAGAGGGACATCCTCTATATCATTTAATTGTGAAATTAATTGATCTAAAATGTAATATTATATATTTTTCTAAACTAATAGTATGTCTTTTTTATTCTCAAAACTTCCCATATTACCTGAAATTGAAATAACATCATCAGAACATCCAAAAGAATCAAGGATTACTAGACAAGCTTCTTTTTCCCCAAGGTCCCTAAATATGTTGTCACCAAAAAACAACTTGCCGTTATATTTTTAGAACATCTTGTCCTAGGAGTACCACATCAACAGCTCCATCACAACATTGGAATAATCCCATTAAATACTTAGTAGGATTAATTCTTATTAGTCGTCTTTACAACGATAGTCCATATAGGATGAGGTTTTCCTTGATTTGACAGTCGACCATTTTGGGAGATTATACCAATAGCACAACGATAAATATATTCCCTACCTCAGGAGGTGTAAGAGTAAAATCATCATGTGATTTCAATCACTTGATAGATAACTAATAGGTTTCCCATCAACTATGGTAGTGATCATTGACATGTGACTTTGATTCCAAAAGGAGCTTTAGTGGAGGTCGTTCTTACACAAACTGTCCAAGATAAGGAATCCATCAGGAGAGACAACCATGGAAATTCAAATAATTAAGTTCTAGAGTAGTGTAATACTCATGGTAATGCCATTCTATCTATGGACCACCAGGGTATCCTAAAATTAGAAAACAAATCCCATATCATCACTCTCTCGGATCCTTTGGCATCATCACAAATAGCCTTGGTGACTGTGGTATCCTAGGGAGCACCCAATCTGGAAGGTCTTGGGGAATTATTATCATATTTTATGATGATCATTTTTGATATTGTAAATGACCTATAAAATGGAATCATGGGAAACAAACTCTAAAAGAGTACAATGGGAACTAGCCCATAAAATGGTACAGTGGGAACAAACCCATAAAACAACATATTGGGCACAAACCCATTAAACTATATACTGTGATGAAGATGATAAATATCCCACTTATGTATATTTCAATATGATATCAATCAGATAAAAGGAATTATCACTGTATCCAGAAGAGAAATCTCCTAAAAATTGTAATCAAACACTCCTACATAAATCTATGTTACTATAGGTCAGTATACCTTCTTCCATGTCATATTACAAGAATGGTTCAGCGGTATCATTCTGGAATCTACAGATGAAATTAATGACTATTTTTTCATTTTATAGGGTAATAAAGATGGTGCATATTTCCGATGGAAACCATGGATTCTGTCTTCTTGGTCTACATCTACACTCCCTCTATCTTCCACTCACCCTACCGTCAATAATGGAAAGGGTGTTGTCATGGGGCCTTCCATCCACACCCTTGAGGATGAAAATGATATTTGTTCGAATAAAATATCTCTGAACTACAACAAGATAATAGATATATCTGGTAAATAATTGTGGGAATGCTCCTGGGATCTCTACCTCATATTGATTTATGGGTAACTTCATATGGAATCCCTATTTATAGTGAAGTTCCTTATCCCATAGGGAAGGGGTAATTTTAATATCTTTCATCCCCTCATTAAGTGAAATCTAGACATCGGTCCACCCCACACCAGCCCATAGGGAATGGGACATTTTTATATTTTCAATATACTTATTCCATATGGAAAGGAGAATTTTCATATTTCCCACCTCTTCATTGTGGAAATTTGTGAAATCATTTGGCATCAAATCTTTCCACAAATCGTACCAAAGGGGTGAGATATTTCAATTTTGGGGTAGAATATACATCATCCAAGGCCCAAAATTCCTCAAAAATTTACCCCAGACTAATTAATGTCGGGACTCTGGACATCATAATCCAAACTCATCCATGCTTCTAGGCTAACAAGAGTTATAGATGGATTGTGGGAAAAGAAGCATTATCACCTATATTTTGAAGACAAAAAACAAGATCCATATACCTTACCAACTAATAATGTTCCAAGGCATTTAAACAATACCATGGAAAATATACTAATAGATCTCATGATGATGAGAAATCATTATGCGGTAGGGTTGATTGGTCACAAATACAATTTCCCCTACCATTGATGTCTTAAGAATACAATAAGGAACTATTTTGTCATCATTGATTGGATGGAGATATAGGTAATTGATGGATGGATAGATTTGGAGGATCCAAACACTCATGAAATATGAATAAAATTTATCCAATATCCTTTGGAAGATCCAAACTCCTAATAGGTTATTTATATTCAACCGTACTATAGAACATTAAACTGCATGGTTGATATCCTTACCACAAAATGTTAAACTTCATAGTTGATGACCATACCATAAGAATTTAACTAAATCTTCAATTTATTTACTGAAAGATGTTAAATTGCATGGTTGAAATCATTGTGGCATGATATTAAAATTCATGGTCAAACATTTCCTTACTGCATGACATTAAACTTCATGACTATTGTCCTTGCTACACGACTTTAAACTGCATGGATTTCTAAAACCATGTATAGATTTATTATCAAAATAATGAGATGTAGGGACACTTGGATACTATATATTGGACTATCCAACTATACCCATGTACATACCACATGATGTTAAACAACATGGTTGATGTCCAATATGCATGACATTAAACTACACAGGTTTCTAGAACTACATATATATTGATTCTCATCCTAATAAGATATGAAGGGACACATGGACCATATATCATTTCCTAGCCAACTATATTCTTGTCCTCACCACATTATGATGAAATATACATATCAAATCTTGATCACAGTATGGTAAAATGGGTTGCATCTCAATAACCTGGAGACATCATCAGTATTCAGAGTAAATTTCAGTTTCTAGATGCACTACCGATAAAGTACAATCTCAATCCCTGCTATATAATCAAATAGTCAATACCATCAGTCATATACTGAGGGAATTATATAAAAAAGACATCCTAAGACACACATATTTGGGTGTTAGGGAAACCCTGTCAAATGTGAAAATATTTGGACCATATGGAGTCTTCTCATATTCTTACTAGATCAAACAATGACCGCTACCATATCCAGGCAGCAAGCATGGGGTATATATAAATCCAAACCCCAATGCATAATGTGCATTAGCATATTACAATGGAATCTAAGAGTTTATATCAATATAATCATGTACCCATATTTATGTTCCAGTGCTTGGTGAAAAAAATTGTGGATATCCTCAGGTATATTCCTATGAAGATGAAAAGATATGAATATATTCATATCCTAATAGAAATAGTAGTAAAACACTATAGTCAGTATCAATAACTGGATACTCTGGTTCAAGCACATATCCTTTCCCCATCCATGAGGATTATCAGTATATCCCAGTAATGGATGCGACATAAGACTGGGATCATACCTCAGTTCCAACCAAGGATCACCAATTGAAATTGTAACATTCCATGTGCATGGATTATATTCCTATCATAAAATATTAGATTCATAATTCAATGACCTTGGATCAGGCTCATATACTCAGACTAGTAGGGCCCATATCTCTATTTTGACTGAGTCTCACCATTTTAGAGTGACACGTGACTCAAGAAAGACTCGTGATAATTTCAAAAAAGATACTCAAAATATTATATTATCTTCTTGAGGATGATCATATCCATTCTCCCAAACTAGTGGGTTGTATAAATATTTTTATGGGGGTGAATATTGAGACTGGGATAATATTCCCATTTCAACTAGGGCTCACCATGTAATAGGGACACATACCTTGAGGCAAGATATTACAAGTGTTAGAAAAACTATAGGCATATTCAATAACCTATTATTGGTTTCATATCACTGTAATTATCAAGTTCCACTATGTGAGAGTGGAATATTCCCTAGAAATAGCTCATATCCCTGTCATATAATCACATTATCACACTTATATAGCCTCTTAGTAGTGGACCAACACCCGAGAAGCACAAAATTGTTATGAATATATTCTGTTAGCCGTAATAGAACATGCTTATATCCCTGATCAACTCTAAAAGTTGGGAAAATACATTCTGTACATGATGAAGTGTGAGGCTCATAACAAAGACCTTCTCAATTAAAAGTGTCATTTAGGTTGATTGAGGTACATTTTCAACCCCCCAAGGGGTATATAAATTCTTCATTTGATGTAGAAGGTGATCATTACAATGATAGTCTTCACCAAGATATTGTAGAGATGGATTATAGGGACTCTAATCCTATTATATGTTGTGTTTTACTTCTCCAGCAATGATATCTTCTGTAACGTCCTGATTCAAGAAGCTACTCCGAGGTGCCTCATACCCATTTGGTTACATTTTACTCAAACACATTTCCCCAAATCCTATAGGCTTGCAACTAGCAGTGAGGTCATTGGATGTGAAATTGGGGAAACTATTACCTCATTGGTAGAGTAATGTAGTGAAAGTAAACAAATAACAATAACGGAAGCAGTAAAACATGTAATAAATAAAAAATGGAAGTTATTAAAATTTGGAGCCCATATATATATATATATGATGCATGGGACATATGTCTTGGAAATTAGCCAAATAATTCAAAATTCTAGAAAACAGTACTAAACCAAAGTACAAAAGGAAATCAAGTAAACAGTTGCACTGCATCGCAATCCTTTTCTTGGTCCCATGCTCCCTATCTATATAGCAATCAAGTACCTAAAGTATAAGGGCGATTGACCTTATCTAGACCTGCAAAAATATAATCTATTTGGGCACAAAATAATGACCCAAACAGGTTGAATACCAGTGGGAAACTACCCAATGATCTATTCCTAACATTCAGTGAATATATATGGAATGAAAAATGAAAAAATGAAGAAATAAACAAGGAAGTGCTCAAAGTAAACAATCCTACAGTTTAAATTACATCTATTTTCATTTATTAGTTAAGAAACCAACAATAATAAGTAACCCAATGGTAAGTACTCATATCCTAACCCCTCTGGTTCAACCAATCAAACACAACCCACCTTCGTGGAATCACTCATAATCTAACCCCTCTGGTTCAGCTTTAGCAAAGATTCTATAAGGAAACACTCTCCGTAAATTCCCCATGTGGTCTCGTATCAGTAACTATAGAAACTATGGAGAAGCACTCAATGTCTAATTCCCCCTACGGTCTCGTAACGAGGAACTACAGACACTCTAGGATAGCATGAATTCCACCCCCATGTGTTATCACAATGTAAAAGTAAGCAGGCACTCTGGAGAATCCATCGGCGTCTATTCTCCCTATGGTCTACTACACGAAGTTCTAACAGCCCTGTGTAAATCAATCATGTGAAATGATATATGGCAGCCAAAGTAAACCTCCAGAACTAATAGTCTAAACACACTATAGTATCTCACAACCTTTCAGATAAAATCCACTCCAACCTAACAATACTAGGCATGGAAAACAAAACATCCAAACATGCGAGGCTAGAACAAACGATCAATAACAAAAAAAGAATGTGAAAAAACATCCATGGAATGGAATAGATAACCCTATTCACAATTAATTAACCTCTATCCAAACAAAAAAGTCATAGAAGGCAATAACAGGGCTAAAAACCTAAAAAACGCAATACCCCGCTCATCTGTTTTGGGCACTTTTTCACATAAAATTCAAAGACTATATACAAAAAAATAGTCTATATCGTCCTTGTATGGACAATATACATGATCCTCAGACCTAAAATCTCCCTAGAATGATGTAGATCTAAAAAAATGCTAAAAAATTCCAACCGATTATATCTCACGAAAGAGAAGAAATCAAGAGACGAGGTTCTAGAAGAAAGAAAAACCCACTGATGTGATTCCAATACAACCGATAAAGTTATATTCAGAGAACGAATGGTGATTCAGAGGCTCAGGGATGATTTATGGTTGCACGGAAGCTCCTGGATTAAATGGATGAGGAAACAGAGGGTTTTGTCAATTATACGTGGCTCGGTCCATTTAATGAAATAAAAATAAAGTACACAGTGTGTTATTCAAAATTTTACAGCATGTAGTTGCCATATCTAGCCTCTGTTTTATGCTGTCTTCAGGTCACCACACACGGCCATGTTCTTGGTCATTACATGGCCAATACATGGTCACCCATTGAAATTGGGTACACGATGTGTACTTATAAGTACACGGCGTGTATTCTTGAAATTTCCAGAAACTTCCCTATTTCTCAAAGACAACCAGAAAGAAAAGACATACCTGAAAAGAAGATTCGAGTTCTGAAAAACTACCCCCCATAATGAAATTTGTCCTGGAATTTCTATGGCAAGGTGGATAGAAGAAAATTCCTCAAATAGCTCCGGCCACTGTGATTGTATATCATCCTCCCTCTCTCATGTCTCATCCTGCACTCACCCGTGCTTCCATAGCACTCGTGCCAAAGGAACAGACCAGCCATGATGAACCCTTTCACATAGATCAAAAAAACTGGATAGGATGCTCCTCAAATGAGGTTTCCACATATAGCACAACCTAATCAGGTTGTAAAACATGAGACGGTTATGAGAACTAAAATTGGCGATGAGAAACATAGAATACATCATGCATAGCCTGGTGCCTCTATGGTAAATGCAACTGATAGGCAACCGGCCCGACTCTCTCTAACACCTTAAATAGCTTGACGTACCTCAGTGAAAGCTTACAATGTCTCCTAATTATCTTGTGTCCCAACCTCATTGTGACATGTAGAAAAACATGATCTCCAAACTTGAACTCCAGAAGTTATCTACAACGATTGGCATAAGTCTTTTGTCATGACTGTGCAGTAGACATCCTCTTCTGAATCAAATCATCCTGCTTTGTGGTATCCAAGACAAGATGAAGTACTAGAATAGCTGCCTCTCCAACCTCTATCCGGAATAATTGTTATCAGCATAGACTATCGTATAAGGCCTTATAAGGTTCCATATAAATAGTTTCTTAAAAACTATTATTGTAGGAAAACTCCACAAGAGGTAAGTTCATCTCCCAAGAACCTCCAACATCTGGAATGCATGCTTGAAACATGTCCTCCAGCACCTGAATCGTACGCTCAAACATTCCATATATCTAGGGGTGGTAAGCTATACTCAGAAGTACCTATATACCCAAAGACTTATGTAAACACTACCAGACCCGAGAAGTAAAACGAGCATCTGTCTGAAAATATGTAGTATAGATCTCCATGTAAACATACAATATCTTGGATGTAAACCCATCACATCTCATCAACATTGAAGGTCTCCTTGATTGGAATGAAGTGAGAAACCATCATGAGTCCATAAATGACAACCAATACTTCATCATTCCCTCGAGGGAATATCGATAACCCTCTGATGTAGACTATCATGACATCATTCCACTTCCACTTGGAAGTGGGTAACTTCTAGAAAATATCAGCTGGACACTGATGCAATGCCTTCACCTAATAAGAGGTGGAAAATCTCGTGAACAAACTAGTAGCATCCCTCTTCATACATGGCCACCAATATTGATGGTGCATATCTTAATACATCTTGGTGGCACTGGGATGAACTGGCCAAACTGAGTAATGAAAGTCCCACATCTATTCCTCGTGCATGTATACTGACACCCATATGTGCCCTTAAAAATGCAAGATCTCATCCTCACCTATGGTCTATCCCAGAATAAGGGCTTCTATTGACACAATCTCTTATAGGACAAGGCCATCAGAATCTGATAACTTTCTCATTATCACCCTATCATGTACAGTAGATATGACATCCACATAAGAATGAAACATCTACCCCTGTCTTTTGTGCAACTCCAAATGCATCCCACAGAATAGAGCTATAATCTGCCACTCACTATTGGCCCCCTAAATTGACTGTAACTACATTCTCTTGTGCAATTCCTTAGCCACAGTGTTTACTTTCCTAGGTGTGTAGGCAAGATCAAAATCAAAGGACTGAAGGTACTCAACCCACCTTCGTTGTCTAAAATTCATATCACACTAAGTGAAGATATACTTGATACTCGTGTGGTTTGTGAAAACCAAAAAATACCCTTCCAACAGGTAGTGTCTCCAACAGCATAAAGCATGAACAAGCACAGCCAACTCAAGATTGTGTGTTGGGTAATTCCTCCCATGTGGCCTCAACTGCTGAGACCCATATGCAACGACTCCTTTCCCCTACATAAGCACTACTCCCAGCCCAATACCTGATGCATCAAAGTAAATAGTATATATCTTTCTTGTTTTTGGAAGAACAAGTATCAGTGCTGAATTAAACCTCTATTTTAGCTACTAAAAGGATGAATCATAAGAATCTGAACATTAGAACATCACACCTTTCTCTGTTAGGCTCATCAGTGGTGCTGATAAGGGTGAAATGTATTGTATCAAATGTCTGTAGTATCGAGATAGCCCTAGAAAACTTCATTCCTCAAATATGTTCTTTGGATTAACCTAGTAAACTACTCTCTCACTTTCTCCGTGTCTATTGATACTCTTGTCTCTATGATAACATGACCCAAGAAGTGAATTTGGTCCATCTAAAAGTGGCATTTTTAGAGTGTAGCATATAATTGATGCTCTAATAGTGTACTCAAAATGATCTCTAGATGTGTGTCATGGTCGTGTTGAGTGTGATAGTACACCAAGATATCATTCACAAAAACTATCATGATAGAATCCAAGTATGTATGGAACATTTTGTTAATCATTGCCCTGAAAACTTTTGGTTCTTTCATGAGACCGAACGACATAACCACATACTTTTAATGACCATACCTACTTCGAAAGGCTATAAGAGGATAGTCATATGGTCTAACGTGAAACTGATAGTAACAGGATCTCAAGTCAATCTTTAAGAAAACCTGGGCTCCTCTAAGCTGATCAAAGAGATCTTCAACCCTTGGAAATGGATATCGGTTATTTACCATCAATTGGTTCAACTTCTGATAATCCACAAAAATATTTAGGGTATTGTCCGCCTTCTTTGCAAATAGGACAGGCGAACCCCAAGGAGAAGTACTGGGTTAGATGAAACCATTTGCATGTAACTCCTATAACTGCTTCTTGAGCTCCTGTAACTCTGGTGTAGCCATCCTATAAGGAGTAATGGTCACCGGTGATTCTCCTAGAACGAGCTCAATAAACAATTTGACCTCTTTATATGGAGGAAAACTTGAAAAGTACTCTGGAAATATATCTCTGAAATGATCCACCACTAAAGGAAAGCCCACCTATGAAGTCCCCTCGTCATCCAGATATAGACAGGAAATTTGGGTGGTAACTCCTCCAAATGCATGAGGCTCAAGTCCCACTCTGCTCACATAAACTTCCCATTCACCAGTATGAAGAAATAATCTTCCCTCTGGTGATGTGACACACACCCTACGATGATAGCAGTCGACAATAGCCTGGAAGGGAACTAACTAGTCCAATTCATACATTGACAACATAACCTGAAATCTTTAGGGCATAATGATCCCATAAGAAGTGACACTCATAAACCTCGAGAGGGACTCCTTGCACTAACATACACTAGCTTTCCTTATCCCGAACAGAGTGTCCAGAGTCAATAAATCTGCAGAAGTAAATATATAGAGCCTAAGACTCTCCATAATAGCAACAGATATGAAACTATGGGATGCCCCTGTATCAAATAGTTGAAAAGCTAAAACTGAGGAATCTAGGATCATACCTCGAACTGTAGAGGGTCCAGGATCTTGCTTCTGCTGGGTCTGCTCCACTGCAAAATTATTGCTTGTACCACATTCCTATGACCCTACCTGGCCACCTTGAATTGATCCACCTCACTGTCACTGAAAGCCTGGAGACTAGATACCATGGTCATGACCTCCTCCTCAGTCTGAATGGCTGGAAGAACACCAGTTCTCTGACTAGTGAGAAAATGGTGGTGATGCCATTGAATGTGGGGTCATTGAAGAACTCTGATCACGAGTTACTGGTGAGAAAAACTGAAAGGAACATGGAATATTCCCTATATTTCCACAAGAACGGCACTCCACTGGGTCTCTCAGGCAATGCGGCCTCGTATGCCGACTCTTCTAGCACTAGTAGAACCCCACCAGGATACCAGAAGATGTCTCTATCCTTGGATCTTCATGAATAGACTCCCATTATTTCTTCCTGCTATCAGTAGGAGGGATACAAACCCTGGATGTCAAGCCGCCCTGGAACAAAACTCCAAAATCCCTCATATTGCACTTCGTGATCAGTGATTGGTTGAATATATAAGTGATGGAAGATAACCTGAATATGTTCACCTGATATCAGATTTCATGCCTGAGACCATCCTTAATCTTCCTTTTCAAAAATAACTAATCACCTCCTAGGATGGGCGTGAAGTGTTGTAGCTCCATGAATCATGAATAAAACTCTATAAATGAAAGAGTACCCTACTCTAGACTCGTAAAATCTCAGGCTTGGTCATCCCTCAATGACTCTTGTAAAAGTAATAATAGAACACACGCTAGAACTCATCCGAACCCATGAGCTACAAGCATCCTGCCTGTGAGATCACATCCCACCATCTATTGGAGGAATCCTATATCATTTATATAGTTCGATTTTACCTCTTCTCTAGAGGCATCTCCAAATGATCGAAGATAGAATGCATGGACTCTAATCATGAATCTATAGCCGGATATCCTATGTCCCCTTTGTAGGTGGGATGATCCTGCTACTAGAAAACCCACGTCAATTCTACCATCGACGGGGCAGGAGGCGGTGCTCCTCAGAAGGTCTTCATAAACCTCATAAAGCCCTATCAGAACTGTGTGTCATCACCTATGTCTGGAATGACGGATGGTTCCAAGACTGGCACTATATGAGGATCTACTGGTAGTCCCTGATCATCCATGTTCAGTGTTTCATCACTACCCTGTAAGTGGCGTATATTAGGAGGACGTCTTAGTGTCATGAATCTGCAAGGTTAAAGACACACCATAAATCAAGATTATCATGGACTGAAACATAGAAGCGTATGAAGGTCACATGAGAAATAAATCATTCATGTTTTTTTCAAAACATGGATACACGGCGTATATAATGACTACACGGCGTGTTCCATTAAGCCTTCACATGGGCGTGCACATTTTCCAACTTAGGTCGTGTAACACCCCATACACACGGCATGTTGTCATAACACACGGCGTGTACTTGAATCCTCTTCCCCGACCTGAGTTCATCTTCAAGGATAAGCCAGACAGTTTCCCTAGAACAAGACTGCATGACGTGTTTGTGCCAGACATGGCGTGCGTAACACCCCAAGATTTCATAGTATTTTATTTCTTCAATGTAATTCATTAACTTTCACTACATGCAACACCGAGTTCAAGCGCACCACGACTTACCAAACTAGTCGCTAAAAATATGTTATTAATAGTATTAACTGAAATTTGAACTTTATATAATCCTTAAAATTTTAGAATCCATATTACGAGTTTCTTAGACAAAATTTTAGAACAAATACATTTTTTCTGATAAAAGAAGTATTTTTTTTAAATCAAATTTTACCTCCTTTTCATAGAGAAGCCTTTTTAAATCCAATATTTGAAACTTTTATATATTCTATTTGACAAAATAATCTTCTTATTTAGAATCAGTACATATGAATTTAGTTTCAATAAAGTTTTTGTGTTTTTCTAATAACATTCATATTTGGGTGAATAGTGAAAAATACTATATTTTAACTGAAAACAACTTTTTTAATCAAAATAATATATAGTGTTAAATTATAAATTTTAATTGTTTTGAAGTATAAATAGATTTATTTTTACCATATAATCCAATGATGGTCATTGTAAGTAATTTGACTTTGAAATTCGACATAAACAAGTGTCAAACTTTTGATAGTTATTATTTCTTAAAAATACACCTTTTGGTTTTGACAGTAGAAATTAATTTTAAATTAATAAATGAAACTTATATGTTTTTAATTTGGTAAAATAGACTTAATTATTGAATTTGGAATATCAAAATTATCTTAGGGTAAATTTTTGTTATTTTTCTGAATTTTATTAATTTTTTATGAATAGTGAAAACAATGAGTTATAGTTTAAAACCGAATTTTTATTTAAATAATAATTTATTTTATTTAAATTTATTTTTGGTCAAAATAGATACATAAAACCTATATAAGTTCAATGTAATTCATTTTAGTCAGATTATAATAATTTTAGATATATAAAAATTGTGTTGAACTTTTCACCGTCTTTTACCCACCTCTTAGGAGAATTTGTAATTTCACATAAAACATAATTTTACCACTTCTGTGAGTTGAATTTCAAAAATCCATGAGAAAAAATTAATATCAAGTAATAAATTTAATTCATGAAGATAAAAATAATTTTTTGTGAATAGTAACGTTTTACTTTTATTTACCACAGTTAAAAGTAAATAGGGTAATTAAGGGTAAATATGATATTATTATTACCCTAACACATGTCCTAATTCTATTCGATAAGTGTATTTCAACCAAAAAAACATTAGGAATAAAATATTACCCTTCATTTCCACTTGTATTCGATTAGGATATTTATTACTATTTAATTTAAATAAGAGTTAAAAGTGTTAAATTCAATGTTTATTAACTAAACCATTTTTAATATAGGGTTATACATAAGATAAATTCGACTATAAATATTCATTATAAATATAGAGGGATTTCAAACATCATGGTATTTTATTTATTATTTTTATACATTATATAATTAAATTTATTTATGACACAATGATGATGCAGTAATTACCTTATTATTGAAACAATCAAATAAATAATAATATATATATTAAAAAATATATAATTTCAATGTTTTTATGACATCCACGATTTTTCTAGGATACTATGACTTATTATGGATGATTCAATGTATCGTTTTCTAAGTAATCAAGTTTTTATGACTTTCACAAATACAAAATACCAAAAAGTGTCAAAATTAAAATAAATTAATATTTTAAGAAAATACTATATTATTGGTTGATATAATATTACTAAAAATGTAAGGTTCGTACAAAAGGCTTAAATAATATTATATATGTCATTAATTATCCACTTGAGGTTCTCTTGGAAGTTTAAAGTGCGTTTATTAACCATATATAGTAAGAATACAAGAAGACGCGGTAAAAGTTAAACTATTTAACTAAGAGTTAAATCTAAACGATAAGGTTAAAATGGTAACCTAAACTTGTCTAAAACCAATTGGTTGAGATTATTTCGACCCAAAACCACCTATGGAACGAAATAAATTCATTTGGAACCATTATAAATCGAATATGATTGTATAATAAATTAATACTTTAATCGTTTCCTAAAGTGACCGTCACCCCTCTTATAATAGGGCACATCCCCTTATCTCAATATAACACATCCAAAGTCATTTATCTCGTCCAAAACCTGACCAAATATCTTTCTAACATCCCTAACTTCAACCTAGAGGCATTAGTTCGTTCAGAAAGCAAACTTAAGAATCCCTTTTGATCAAATCAAAAGGAAGAACCTCAAAAAGAGGTAATGATTTCACCACCCTCTTTCAAGTTACTTTCTTCTTCCACTTCTTCATTATTTATTATTTCCATTATAAAATAATAAATACAGTATATTCTATATACTGTGATGTTATTATAAATATTTCACAACTATATTCATTATTCTATCCATCTTATGAATGATAATGTCACTATGCGTGTGTACGTACGACTTACCGCCTCCACGCCGTGGTGTAATTTGTTATTCAACACTATGTTATTTGGATGGATATAATGATGAGTAATATCTATATCAATAATAAACATAAAATGATAATGTATCTGTAATATTAATATACCATCCAATTCCACCCCATCAATGAAATTATATTGTTGCTCGTGCGTACGTACGGATTACTGTCTCCACGAAGCGATGAGGTTCATTTCCACATTCACCATTCATCAACGATTATAAAAATATATATTACTAATATATTTGTAATATATGACATAATAATTCTACTGGTGATATATATATTTGTACTTATATATTTTCGATTCACTTAGTTCTGTTCAATACGTTATGAAAGCAGAAACAATGTTTATGCGTACGTACGGACTACCATCTCCATTAACGGTGTTTTACATTTCATATATATGTCTATTATACCTATTTATATTCTAAATATATATTATATATAAATAAATTTTTATATTCTGGAGTTATTTAAATCATGAACTGAGTGATACAATCAAGAGTAAAAAGTTAAAACATGTACGATAAAGAAATTGATTATTACCCTAAATGTTAATTTAATAGGGAAATTATTATTAAATGGGTAGTATAAAGTCATAAATTAATAATTTATTATATTATTAATATTAATATGGTTCATGTATAATTTAATAACATACTACGGTCTTCATACAAGAGTTTAAACGTACCCACGACTAAAGGAAAGTGCAAGGTAAGGGGTTTTCATCTCACTCCTTATTCCCGTGAGATTCATGCCATATTGCCACTATTACCTTTTGTGGGGTGTATGTACTGCCCATAATTTCATTCTTTGTGTAATTAAAATTAATTTATGTGTATTTACATATTCATTGTATGATACCTCTTTCATGGGGTGTATGTTTCGTAAGTTACCAAATTGCTAAGGGTTATTTCCCCAATTTCATTATTATCCGAGATTGTTCATGTGTAAGTATTTTCTGGGAAATACTTATCATAGATACCCATATTTCATAAAAATGTTTTCAAAATGAATCTTTTAAGGTTTTATGGTCGGGTCTATTAAACTATATCGTCGTGTTCAATGTTCTAAAAATATATCTTTCTAAACCCTTTTAATTAATGTCCATATTTTCAAAATGATTTTGAGGATTTATTTATATGGACATGAATATTTTGAAATGAAAAATCTTTTCAAAAGTTTCAAAGTGGTATGGGACACTTGGATTCAAAAATCACTTTTAAATGAATTCCTTTATAAATTGTGAGACTTACATACTATTTCAAGAAAAAGGGGTCTTTCTCTCAAAGAGTTTTACGAATCATTTTCATCTATGTAAACATCCTTTGATTGATTTTAAACGTGTTTGAAGTTGATATATTATGATAAAAATATTCCATATTTTATTGAAGGTTTTGTGATATGTTTGACTGTGTATGTTTTATTTTTATACAATTCATTGTTTTTAGATAATGTATTGACGTTATATGTGCTAGTTTTAATACGAATGTTATGTAATGTTTCATCCTTTACATATGAGGAATGTATTGCACAAAGTAAGTGACGGGTGGAGGCCACTATAGCTCCTCGATGCATCGGTAGGTCTCATGAGATAATTAAACAAGGAATTCGCCAAGGCCTTTCCCAATTTGATATGTGGCTTTGGCCGAGGCCTTAATCATTTTTAGATGTCTTGGCCGAGTCCCTGAAAAAATGTTTCAGAATGTCTGGATTATACATTTCCTCATTATTAAAATAATATTGATGGTTCATGTCGTCATTCGTCTAGTAGAATACCCATGATTATGTTTTATTATGGAAATATTTACTCAACTCATATTCCTTCCATAAAAGTATTCATGATTACTATTGGTGAAGGTATGTGGTTTCAATTATTCACCATGCTTAATATTTATGTTATCTTCCGTTGTATTTCTTACCTTTACTGTGCATTTGATCTCACCCCATTCTAGGTTTTATTTTTCCCAAGATTCCAAGAAGTGTATTGTGAATGATATGCATAGTTAAGCTAAAAAGGAATAATGGTGTTCGCAAAGATTCATTTATGTTTTGTTTTATTTTCTAATGTGTAATGTAACGTTCATGTATGTAATCTATTTTCCAGGACTGCTAAAATGATCGTCCATTCAGGAATTGATTCCTTGAAATCATGATAATGTATTAAAATAATACACCGACTATGGCAATCTAGGGTTGGGGCATTATAGTTGGCATCATAGGATGTTTATCAATAACCTTGGAAGCTAGATTTAGATCAACTCTTATTAGAGAACATAGACCAGAGATAGACTTTGTAGATTAGTATAGAAGAAATTCTTATAATTTTGTTAATGTAGATATATTGTGAGATTTCCAGGAAAATACGTCCCTGTCTGTATATGAGTAGGTAGAGGTGGCTCTGGCACAGATTATCCTAGGGATAAAACCCGAAAACACCGCATTGAGATAGACTCGAACGGGAACTGATGCACGACAACGGGCCTTGCTTCACTCTTGGTTACGACACTCCCTGGGGATATACTTAAGATAATTCTCATTTTATTTACAAATCATTATGAAGGGTTGATGAGTATATACTTCCTCAATGATAACATCTTTATGATTATGGATTATATCCATAAACCATTCAATTTATGTTAGGTATTTTATAAGTTTGGAATTATTCATGGAAATTCATAAACTAACCTAATTTATGATATTGTATAGAAATGGTGCCTAGTATAAGGAATGTGAACTCCAACAATAAGTATGATCCAATGATTAAGAAGTATCATATCTTCCACGGTATTAAGCGAACATTTAGAAGGGAAATAGTCTCCCATGTATTCTACACATATGAAGAAATAGTATCATGTGTTAATAAGATATGTAAAGAATTATTTGAGTCCTATGGCTTTGAAGGGAAGAAAGAGAAGAAAATGATGGAAGATAAAACGATGGATAAAGGGAAGAGGTAAAAGAATAATTGTCCTGCATGTGATTACTGTGGGAAGAGACACCCTAGAACTTGCCTTAAGGGAATGGGAGTTTGTAATAAGTGTGGAGAAAAAGGACACCATGTATGTGACTGCAAGGGTAATAATTTTTTTTTAAATTTACAAATCTTCATCTGCAAGGAGTTGGGACATTACACGAACCAATGTTTAAATCATCAAAGTATGCCCCAAATGATGCTATTTTATAATAATCATGTCATAACACTACCACATATAAAGGGGAATGACTAGTGTTCTTATGTTGTTATTATAGAGTTATTTCATTTGAGTGTTGTATCAACAATATACCGGTTATATGAATTATAGATATAAATATGGATTGTACTTCAGTACTATTTGATTAAGGATTTGAGAGTATATGGTTCCAAGAATAGTGACTTAATAGTAAGCTACACTTTTTAGAATATACATGGTTGAAGGAAAGGTAATTATTAATATGGTTTTGATAATGAGGTAGTTATTTTGGAATAAGATATGGTTTATTTGGATAAATTATATTGTATAATTCTAGTTTGATATTATTTTTGGATTTCCATAAAAGGACAACCCGATGGTCAGGCGACAACCTGTCACATCCGGAAAGGCCGTGAGACTTGAACCTGAAACCGAAGGGCGACAAGGGTGTATCACCCACCATTAGCCCACGTGATATCCTGGATTGTTTAATGAGTTTTTTTAAAGGTCTAGTAGATGAATTATGAATTCATTTTTTTTGTAATCCTATACGAATAAGATAAATAGAATGTTTTTTTATGTTCTATTATCTTTTCGAGTGAAAGATGAGTTTATGGTAGAAATTAGTTAAAGGATGGAAATCTACTTATCAAGTATATATTTTTCTTCTTCCCTTATTCTATGAAGAAATTAATTCTTAAACTTTAGTGAAGGGATATTAAAATCAGAAATGTTTTATCCTAATGTTTTGTTGAACTAATGGTATTTTGAATCATCATAGATTGATGGATTTGAGGCCCTCAATTCTACAATTCTTTTTGATTGATGACCTCCATCACTCCCTATAAATATTTAAATTTTTCCTCCAATTATGTATCTCTAATTTCCACTAATATTCTCTTAACCAGGATCATAATTTTTTGGTGACTTTTTCATTACCCCTTTCCTCTTATTATGACTATATTTTATAAACCCAATTTCCGATGTGGGTTTTCCCACAATGGTATTTTCTATTCTAATGCTTTTATTTTCGAAGAGCAATTTCAATTTTCGAGGATGAAATTTATTGAAGGAGGGAAAAATGTAACAACTTAAGATTTCATAGTACGTTATTTCTTCAAAGTAATTCAATAACTTTCACTACACGCAACACCGAGTTCAAGCACACCACCACTTACCAAACTAGTCGTTCAAAAGAGGATATGAATAATATTAACTAAATTTTTTACTTTATATAATCCTTATAATTTTAGAATTTATATTATGAGTTTCTTAGACATAATTTAAAAACAAATATATTTTTTCAGATAAAAGAAGTATTTATCAAAAAATGCAATGTTTCCGCCTTTTAATGGAGAAGCCTTTTTAAATCCAATATTTGAAGATTTTATATATTCAATTTTACAAAATAAAATTATTCTTTATAATTGGGACATAATAATTTAGTTTTAATAATGTTTTGGTGTTTTCCTGATAAATTTCATATTTGGGTGAATAGTGAAAAATACTATATTTTAACTGAAAACTACTTTTTTTTAATCAAATTATTTTATAGTGTTAAATTATAAATTTTAATGGTTTGTGAGTATAAATACATTATATTTATACCATTTAATCCAATTATGGACATTTTATGTAACTTGACTTTGAAATTGGACATAAACAAGGGTCAATCTTTTGGTAGTTATTATTTCATAAAAATACGCATTTCGGTTTTGACAGCAGGACCTAATTTCAAATTAATAAATGTAACTCCTATGTTTTTAATTTGGTAAAATAGACTTCATTATTTAATTCTGAATTTCAAGATTAGCTTAGGGTGAATTTTTGGAATTTTTCTGAAAACGTTTCATTTTTGATGAATAGTGAAAAACACTGAGTTATAGTTTAAAACCGAATTTTTATTTAAATAATTATTTATTTTATTTAAATTTATTTTAGGTCATAATAGATACATAATACATATATAATTTCAATTTAATTCATTGGAGTCATTTTATAATAATTTTAGATATATAAAAATTTTATTGAACTTTTCACCGTCTTTTACCCACCTCCTAGGAGAGTTTGTAAATTCACATAAAACCGAATTTTACCACTTCTGTGAGTTTAATTTATAAAACTTGAGATCCATCATTAATATCAAGGAGTAAAATGTGGTTCAAAAAGATAAATTAATTTTTGGTGAATAATGACTTTTTACTTTTATTTACCATGGTTAAAAGTAAATAGGGTAATTAAGGGTAAAAATGATATTATTATTACCCTAAAAATGTCTTAATTCAATTGGATAATTTTAATTCGACCAAAAACAGACTTAGGAATAAAATATGACCCTTTAGGTCTACTTGGATTAGACTAGGACATTTATTAATATTTAATTTAAATAAGAGTTAAAAGTGTTAAATTCAAAGCTTATTTGGTAAAACATTTTTAATATAGGGTTATATATAAGAAATATTCATCTATAAATATTAATTTGAAATATATAAAACTTTCCTACATCATGGTATTTTATTTATAATTTTTAGACTTTATATAAAAAATATTATTTATGACACAATGATGATGCAGTAATTACCTTATTAATGAAGGAATAAAATAAATGGTATTATAAATATTAAAATAAATAAAATTTCAAAGTTTTTATGACATTAACGAATTTTCTAGGTCACTATGACATTTTAGGGATTATTAAATTTATCCTGTTCGAATTAATAAATTTGTGAGGATTTTCAAAAAAACAAAATACTAAATAGTGTCAAAATTGACATAAATTAATATTTAAAAAATACTATATTATTTGTTGATATATTATTCTTGATAATGTAAGGGTATCCCAAAGGGCATAAATAATTTTATATATGTCATTAATGATCCACTTGAGGTTCTCTTGGATATTTAGAGTACATTTATTAACCATATATAGTAAGAATACAAGAAGAAACAGTAAAAGTTAAACTATTTAACTAAGAGTTAAATCTAAATGATAAGGTTAAAATGGTAACCTAATCTAGTATAAAAAAAATTGGTTGAGAGTATTTCAACCCATAACCACCTACGTCTTTAAATAAATTCATTTTTAACCATTATAAATTTAATATGATAGTATAATAAATTAATACTTTAATCTTTTCCGAAAGTGACACTCACCCCTCTTATAAAAGGGAACTTCCCCTTCTCTAAATATCACACCTCCAAATCCATTTGGCTCAGACAAAACCTACCCAAATATCCTATAAACTTCCCTTAAATAAACCTATAGGCCTTATTTTTATCTGGAATCTAACCTAAGTATCCCTTTTGATCAAATCAAAAGGAAGAACCCGAAAATGAGGTAATGATTTCACCACCCTATTTCAAGTTCCTTTCTTCTTTCACTTCTTCTTTCATTGTTATTTCCATTCTAAAATAATAAATCCAATATATTATATATAATGTGATGTTATTATAAATATTTCACAACTATTTTCATTATTCTATCCATCTTAAGAATGATAATGTCACCATGTGTGTGTACGTATGGCTTACCGTCTCCACGTCGTGGTGTAATTTGTTATTCAACACTATGTTATTTGGATGTATATAATAATGAGTAATATGTATATAAATAATGAAAATAACCTGATAATTTATCTTTCAAATTAATATACCATCCAATTCTACACCTTCAGGGAAATTATATTGTCGCTTGTGCATACGTACGGATTACCCTCTCCACAACACTATGAGATTCATTTTCACATTCACCATTCATCGACGATTATATAAATATATATTACTAATATGTATGAAATATATGAAATAATAATTCTACTAGAGATATATATATATTTATATATATATATATCTATGTACTTACGTATATTTGTTTCACTTAGTTCTGTTCAATACGTTATGAAAACAGAAATAGCGTGTATGCGTACGTACGGACTACCGTCTCCATTAACGGTGTTTTCCATTTATTATATATGTCTATTACATATATTTATATTCAAGATATATATGATATATAAATCATGTTTTATATTATGTAAGTATTTAAATCATGATCTATGTGATACAATCAAGAGTAACCAGTTAAAACACCTACGACAAAGAAAGCGATTATTACCTGAAATGTTAATTTAACATGGAAATTATTATTAAATGGGTAGTATGAAGACATAAATGATTAATGTATGATATCATAAATATTAATATGGTTCTGTTATGATTTAATAACATACTACGGTCTTCATACAGGAGGTTAAACATACCCTCGACTAAAGGAAAGTGAAAGGTAAGGGGTTTTCATCTCACTCATTATTCCTGTGAGATTCGTGCCATATTGCATCTATTACATATTTTGTGGTGTATGTACTGCCCATAATTGAATTATTTGTTTAATAAACTTTAATTTATATGTATTTACCTATTCATTTTATGATACCTCTTTCATGGGGTGTATGTTTCGTAAGTTACCAAATTGGAAAGGGTTGTTTCCTCAATCTCATTATTATCCGAGATTGTTCATGTGTAAGTATTTTCTAGGACATACATATCATATATACCCATATTTCATAAAAATGTTTTCAAAGTGAACCTTTTACAGTTTTATGGGAGGGTCTATTTAACTAGATCTTCATGTTAAATGTTTTAAAATTTTATCTTTCTAAACTCTTTTAATTAATGTCCATATTTTCAAAATGATTTTAAGCATTTATTTATATGGACATGAATGTTTTGAAATGATAACTCTTTTCAAATGTTTCAAAGTGGTATGTGACAATTTTATTCAAAAATATCTTTTAAATGACTTTATAAAATTTTGGACTTACAAATGATTTCATGAAAAAGGGGTATTTCTCTCAAATAGTTTTACAAATCATTTTTATCTATGTAAACATACTTGGATGGATTTTAAACTTGTTTGAAGTTGATTTATTGTGATACAAATTTTCCATATTGTATCAATGTTTTTGTGATAGGTTTTACTGTGGATGTGTTATTTTTATACCATTCATGGTTTATGGATAATGTATTGACATTTCGTATGCTAGTTTTAATATGAATGTTTATGTAATGTTTCAACCTTTACATATGAGGAATGTATTGGACATAGTAAGTGATGGGTTGAGCCCGCTATAAATCCTTGATGCATCTGTAGGTCTCGTGAGACAATTAGATGTGGAATTGGATGAGGCCTTTCCCAATTTTATATATGATTTTGGCCGAGGCGATAATCATTTTTAGACGTCTTGGCTGAGGCCTTGACAAAATGTTTCAGAATGTCTGGAATTTTACATTCCCTCATTATGAAAATCATATTGATGGTTCATGTGGTCATTTGACTAGTAGAATACACATGATTATGTTTTATTATGGAAATATTTACTCATCTCATATTCCTACCATAAAACTATTCATATTTATTATTGGTAAAGGCATGTGGTTTCAATTATTCACCATGATTAATATTTATGTTATCTTCCACTGTATTTCTTACCTTTACTGAGCGTTTGAGATCACCCATTTCTATGTTTTATTTTTCCCAGGATTCTAAGAAATGTATTGTGAATGATATGAAGGGTTAAACTAAAAGGGAATAATTGTGTTTGTAATGATATATTTATGTTGTTTTTTATATTATAATGTGCAATATAACGTTCATGTATGTAATCTATTTTCCAAGACTGTTAAACTAATCATTATTTTGGGACTTGATTCCTTGTAATCATGCCAATGTATTAAAATAATGCACCGACTCTGGGAATCTAGGGTCAGGGCGTTACAGTATGTACTAGAAGAACATCACTAACCTGTGTTGTTATTCACACGGTCGGTTACAAAGATCACTCTACCCAGTGTGCTCCCTATGGACGCGGTGTGTACTTATGGTTTTTCATCCACACTTGTTGTTAGTCACACGACTGGATATGTAGTCTAAACAACACGGCATGTTCGTCTGGTACGCGGTGCGTTCCACCAAAGCGTTCTCAACCCATTTCTCTGCCCGCACATCCAGTTACACCATTAGAGACTACACGGTGTGTACCTAAAGTAAACGACATGTACTTGATAAAAATAGTTCCTTCCCAAACAAAAGGATACATTATGTGTATTCATCACTACACGATGTGTATTTATGGTTTTTACAAACAATAAGCCTCAAAAACTACTGTGGAACACAAAAACATAGAAACGAACATTAAAGTTCCAAATTTTGATCCGTGAGGGCCCAAATTACTCACGAATCAATGCTTGGAATCTAATACATGTTATATAAAATAAATAATAAGGCAATGATCCACCAAATTCTGATCCATGAGGGCCCATAACACCTCAAGAACAAAAGTTTTTCATTCATTTAAACAAAACCACACATAATTCAATACCTTATCAAAAATTAGGTATTCTGTCAAGGAATCTATCAAAACAGTATGCATATCTTGTAAAACATCTATCACAATAACATGTAATCCGAAATTCACCCTAATTGCCATGGAAAGAATGCATGACATGTGATTTATAGCAAGTGACCATATGATGCAAGGGATGGAATACCCTCATCTAATTGGGGTTCATAGATGTAAAACTTGAATAACATCAATAATAATAGCACAATACATCTGAATCCCCCAATGGTGAAATCAAATCAACTATAATAATTGAAAAACTATAAAAATTTCAATATACGAGGTAAATTGGATTTTCCCTCTGCACGGGTAAGCTACTCCCGAGCACATATTAATACTAATACATATTTCCTTCTTATCCCTAGGTATATGCTCTAAATGTTAAGTCAAGAAGAAAATAATCACTCTCATACAACTTTGTAACATCCCGGTTCAAGAAGTCGCCTAGAGGTGCCCCGTACCCAGTTGGTTACATCGCCTCAAATGCATTTCCCCAAATTCCAGAGGCTTCCGACTAGGAGTGAGGGCCTTGGGTGTGATAATTGGGAAACTATGCCCTCATTGGTAGAGTAACGCAGTGGGAATAAACAGATAACATTAATCAAAGCAGTAAAACATGAAATAAATAAATAGCAGATGTAATAAACAACTAGATCACATATATATAAATAATGCATGACACATGTGTCTCGGAAAGCATCCAAACATGTCAAAATTCCAGAATACATTACTAAACCAAAGTAAAAAAGAAAATAAACAACTCCACGTCATTGTAATCCATAGCTTGTTCTCACACTCCTCAGTTGCAGAACAATCAGGTACCAGAAGTAGAAGGACCCTTGACCTTATCTAGACATACAACAATATAATCTGTTTGGGCCCCAAAGCATGACCCAAATAGGGTGTGAGACGAATATGAGTAGGCAAAACCCAATTATCTGTTCCTAACTATCATTGAATATAAATGAAAAACAATATGAAAAATAAAGCAATAAACAAGGATGTTATCAAAGTAAATAACACTACAGTTTAAATTACATCCATTTTCATTTATTAGTTAAGAAAAAAATAATCATAAGTATCCCTCTTGGAAGTACTCACAGCCAAACCCCTCTGGTTTAACCAATCAAACACTAGAAATCCTCTGGGAACCACTCACAGTCTGACCCATGTGGTTTAGATTTAGAAAAGATGCTATGAGGAACCACTCACCGTCAATTCCCCTAGTGGTCTCATACTGATAACTATAGGAACTCTGGGGAAGAACTGAACATATAATTCCCCATGTGGTCTTTCAATGATGAACTATAGACACTCTGATGGAGCACAATGTTCATCCCCCATACGGTCTCGTAATGTAAATGTAAACAGACACTCTAGAGAATCCCTCAGTGTCTGTTCTCCCTATTGTCTTCTACACCAGTTTCCTAGAGCCCTATGTATATTAATCATGCAAAACGATATATGGAATCCAAAGTAAACCTCAATAGCAACATGGCTAACCAGTCTACATTATCTCACCACTGGTCAGATAAAATCCACTCCATCATAAGAATACTAGGCATGGAAAAAAAACAACCAAACATGTGAGGCTAGACCAAATGGTCAATAACCAAAAAGAATGGGAAAAACATCAATATCATGGAAAAGATAACCCTATTCACAATCGATTAACCTCTATCCAAAAAAACAAGGCATAATATGAAATAAAAGGTATAAAATTGTAAATATGTAATACCTCCTTTGTGGGTATTGGGTACTTTTGCACATAAAATTAAATGACTATCTATGAAATGGATCAAACCACCTTCCACGGAGTTGTACAGATGATATATGTGATGCTAAGGCCTTGAATCTCCCCATACTGGCATATATCTAAAAAACTCTAAAAACATTCAACCGATGATATCTCACGATGTAGGAGAAATCAAGATATGAGGTTCAGAAGAAATAAAAACACACCAATGTGATTCAAACGCATCTGAAGAAGTTTGATTCGAAGAATGGATTCTGAGTCGGTGAATTAGAGATGATTTTCTACCACACAGATTCTTCTAGATGATACAGCCATGGAAGGAGAGGGTTTTGTTGATTACATGTGACCTTAGCCTATTTAATGAAATAAAAAGAAAGTACATGACGTGTTCTTTAAAAGAAAACTGCGTGTACTTTCCTTATCCGACCTCTACTTTAGGTGGTATCTAGGTTAAAAAACATGACCCTCTACTTAGCCGTTACACGGACAGTACACGGTCACCCTTGGAAACCGGGTACATGGTGCATAATTATAAGTACACTACGTGTACTCCTAATATTTTCATAAACACCCATTTTTCTCAAAGACAACCAGAAATGGACGAAATAGATGAAAAGAAGATTTGGGTTCTTACATCTCCCACATATAAGGAAATACTCCCCTCTCACAGACACCATCGAATAGAGAGGTGATAAAAAATATCAAACACCATCATATTGATAGGATCATGAAATACAAGGGTTAAGCATATATAGCTCCCCAATAACCATCATCAGAACATCACCACGGTCAGAAAGAGACATAGCTAGGAATCATCAATGGTGTGGCTAGGTAAATACATATATCTATAATGAAATAGAGGTTGAAATGGAGATTTGAAGTGTGTTATCCAAAAAAACCTCCCAAAAATTTCCAAACCCATTCCCATATCTACATATGTGATACCTAATTGATAAAAAAGGTATTCCAAGCATTATATTCAACTGAATATGTAGGATAAGTTTCAGAAATTTTAGTATGGTAACCTCCCTTATTAGGGTTATGCAGATAACCACTAAATCATGAATACATTCCATTATCAGTAGGGCATGACCGCATCTTCAATGGCCCATCACCCATAATCTAAAGAGCATGAAAAATTATTATGTCTTGTTTACCCTACGTCCTGATAACTCATAGCATTATTGGAAAAGTTTCATCAAATAATTATATCCAAAGTTGAAGCAAATACATCTTGGCCACATGAAATTAAACTATACATAGCACATCCTGACCACATTACATTAAATTATACAAAGCTCATCCTAGAAACATGAAATTAAGTTATACAATTATCATCCTGAACATATGATGTTAAACAATATAGAGTTCTTCCTAACTAAATGATATTAAACTGTATATAACTTTTCCTGAAAACAAAATTTTAAACTATATAGATCTCACCCCAACCACTTGATATAAAATTATAGATATATTATCCTGGAATAAATACTTTAATATGAACAATGTCTCACATATTTACCATGTCAATTTAAACTATATGGTTATTTTTTATAAGCACATGATGTTACACTATTTGGTTATCATCTTGGAAGTAAGAATATTAACTACACGGTGTCATTTTTACTCACCACATGATGTTAACCTACATGGAAAACATCCTCGATGGATGATGTTAAACTAAATGAACCCCCAATGTGCATATTCATTCACATTGGTTGACCCAATTCATTATTATAAGTCATATAACTACATGGACAATTCCCTCTCCTCATGAAACTCAACTTTACAGTCTTTAAGAACAACGTGTCGCTAGATTTTTGTCATCATAGTCTATTTATTGATGCTTATACCTCTAATCCTAGGACTAGAAAAATTATTCCTTCTTCCCATCAGGTGACCCTTATCCTTACCATATGATGCTAAAATGTGTGGAATTTTTCCTTACCACCAGATGTAAAACATCATGGATCTGAAATACTTCTACTCTTTCATGAAGAGTTACCCACGTCCTTACCTCCGGATGTAAAACTGTTTGGTTGATGTTCTCACCATATAACACTAAACTACATGGGTTTCTAGAACTATGTATTTCTTGATAATCACATTAATGATATATGTAGATATCTCTTAAATATTATATCTTTGTTTAGGAACTAAATGATACCAAATACTTTTATCATATCTTTAAACGCCTCTACATGATGAAAGGAACCCTTTCCATTCAATGTTTCTCACACTGATCATAGATCATGTGAGCGTAGAAATTTTATAAGCGATTCCCAAAATGAATAAATAATATCATCTAACAAAAGTTTTATGATGGTCCTACATACAATCCCTTAAAAGTTACACCATTAGTCCTCACTTGATGACATGAAACATCATATTTGATTTCTCTTACATGACAAAAAATTGTGCATTCCTATAGACATCGCCCAAGAGGACCAATATTGTTTTTCCTGGTCTCCCTCCACATATGTTGTTCAATAATTATATGTTTTTTGATTCCTATTTCCATGTGATATGTAGTGATTCCCAAACATTAATTCTTGGGATGATTCCCAACATTCCCTTTTCACTTCAAGGATCCCAAGTCATTACCACGTAATGTTAAACTGTACAACTTGTCAATAACTATGTGTGGCTTGATTCATAATATAATAAGATATGTAGTGAATCTTGGATCTCCAATCCTAGTTCTAAATATAATAATCAAAGGGAATAATTCCCCATATTTCATATGGGTTAGGACTGTATAGATAATTTCTTGTTCAAGAACAATATGTTTATTGTTTTCTATCATCAACGGACACATATACACACTGAGATATTCAATCATGGGTCAATATAAAATAACCATAAAAATTCCCCATCCCTATATATGGTTCAGAATTGCATATGTAACTCATTTATGAACTATGTTCTACTTGATTACTAATACCATTGGATACATAGTGATCCTAGGATATCCAATCAAAGGCCCTGCTATAACCATCAATGGTAAAAATTCAACCCTTCATATGGGTCAAACTTATGTATATATCACTTTTTTAATAACTACATGTGGCATGATTTCTATCATTGTAGAATAAATAGTGATACCCAGATCTCATATGTTTGGTTTAGCCGAAACATTCAATTTTCACATCGGGGATCACATATCCTTACTGTATGATGTAAAACTGTAAGCCTTATAATAAACCATGTGTAGCATGATTAATACCATTATAGGATACATATTGATGCTCAAGTATTTAATCATGGGTCCATAAACAACAATTAATAGGAACATTTCTCCTATTAATATGGGTTAGACCTACATATAGTGTTTCCCATTCAAGAACATCACGTGACTTGATTCTTATTATCATAGGAAGCATAGTGATGGTTGGACCTCCAATCATTTGTATAACAACAATAATACAAAAATACTCCCCTATCTACATAAGGGTAAAATCATATAAAAAAATTTCATATGTATGAGTTATATTTTTGTATGCATTTCTTTCAAATGTAATATTTCTCACTCAATTTTTCACATCAGTTCCAACATCCTTACCACGTGATGATAAACTGTAATGAAATAGATATGTAATTACTACATGATGTTAAATTTCATTTCAAATGTCCAAGTGACATAAAAATTAAAATTTCATGAGAAATATTTAACCACAACATGATTTTTAAATGTGTAGGTCATCATCCATTTTCATCCCTTATCTAATGAGAACAAGAGCCATACACCTAGTAAACCAAGGTATGAGATTCTGCAATTTTTCATGTATCTGAATTCATAAGTCACACTTCATGTATTGAGCACCTCTAGTTGACATAATCCTTTCATGTCCAATGGAAAGGAAAGTGATCTCTATGCTTGACCCTAATATTGATGCTTAATGGATTAGAACAAACAACTAGATACATCTTGGACATATATGAGAGGATTTATAATTCTTGTCTTCCTAAAATCAATGTGGTAGAACTCATCACCAAATGGTGTTATGATACACCCCTTTTATTATTTTAACATTTCAAAACTCCTGAAAGATAACCTAGAGTTGTGATTTTCATCTCCCAATCAAATTTTTTTTTGGATTACTCTTGACCCTCGGAATCATAATTGGGACCTTGTGTAACATTTCCATCAAAGCAGGTCCACATAAATCATGACCATAAACTGCATGCACTTTGGAAAAATCTGTACAACCTTAAAATTTTAGCCTATGATGGTCCAAATAAAGATTCCATGAACTTCTAGTGAATTAAATCCAAATTTATCATTACGAAGACCCAAAAAGGGAAACCTGAGAAAAATTAATGTCTCCTCTAGATAGAAAACATTATATAAAGTGTTTAGAAAGAAATTAGAGGAAAAATAAATAAGGCATAATGATAATAAGGCCTAAATTGTATCCCCAGTAAAATCCATGTTATTCTCACTGATCCACATCTTTCAAGAAATGGTTAAAGGAATGGTTTTCCATATATACACACCATGATAACGTGTTTACTAGTTGGAGACAAAAAATTTATGGTTCTCAAACCCTCCTTGAATATTACATTTTTTATAAATCAAACTTCATTATTTGGACACATTGGATCACAAAAAACCTTCCATGACTCTTGGAAATGAAAATAGATCTCTTTGTTTGACCATGTTATTGTTTTAGAAAGGCATATACCTATAAACCTGAGAACTTTTTATCTTGATTTAAAATTCACATAATGTGACTGTTCAGAAAAATTATACATCCATGATATTGTGTCACTGTGTATTTTATCTTCTCTAAGAGATGGAATGGGATTATAAATTCATGAACCCTTTGATGGCCTACACCTCGTGATTCAAAACAACAAGTCATAGGGATCAAGATTCACATTAAGAGCTAAACCACTGCCAGGGTGCCAAAACTCTTCCTAGATATATTATAAAAATATAACTATATCTCCTAAATTATTCAATTTTTCCAAGCCTTTCATGGCCTTCAAATAATATTGAGGATAAAATATAATTAATAAATAATGTAATCCATATAGACTCATTCATAAGGTCATAGACTGAAAAATTAGTGGAATCCTTTCTTTATAAAATAGGATATCGAATCCTCATGATCCCTGATGACATTGTCGAAGAACATAAAAAACATAAGGTATTCTAGGTTTCCCCCAGTATGAATTCCCCCTCCCATGATCCATCGGTTCAAGCTCAAGGGAACTTGATTGACACAGTTCATATTTTATTATCCATGCTGACTCACGATTTTCTATGATCTCCCCATCAGTCCATAACGTCTCAAAAATATTCAATATCCCTTGGTAATGAGTAGAGAATAATCTATTTGACATTTTTATTGATTCATAAAGGGAGTAAACCTACCAACCATCGCCATGTTATCTATGTAAGAAACAAAATCCAATCCTTATAAGAAATAATAACACCGCAATAAAACACATAACCTTGGGTGTTTTGGGACATCTATGGTATGACTAATCCATTAAATATTTATCAATCAAGTCCAAGTAACAATAATTTTAACTACTTGTAATCTCAATGTCTATTATAGAAGACATTAAACTATAACACATCAATGTTCCATGTTGGGAGACCTTAAACTAAATCTCATAAATGTTCCATGCTAGATAATTATTATATTACATAACAAACATGGACGAAGATTGAAGACTATAAAATAAAAGACACTAATGGTCCAATCTATAAGACACTAAACTATAGAAAAATGAAGGTATAGATTGCATAAACTTAATATAATCGACTGGAAGAGAAATATTGCCCCTAGGATGAAACCCAATAAGGGAATCCTAGGAAAATGTTGAGTCTCTACTCGTAGGACACACACTTTATGTGATCCATACAATATTGTTAATCTATAAAAGGGAATATGCTCAAAACATGTTAGTTCGAAACCCCATTTAATGGAGGCGTAAGAAAAATCCAAGCCTATTCCCACTATTTTTTTCTCTATATGAATGTTTGGAAAATATATTGAAATATAAATAAAGATATAAATAATTTTGAAGACCACCATATAGATGTAGAAATAATCATGGTATGATCACTCTATACAATAAATTAGGCATAACATAGAGCATTCTCCCTCTAGAATGGATATCTTACCTAAATTATCCATGAAAATTAGACAATCTCAAGACAAATGGATTATTTTCATCAATAAATAATTTCTTCTCAGTGGTAATTGATGAAAATTTTTAATAGAAACATGTTGTATGTTAAGAAAGAAGATATATGTGATTGGATCTATTTAGTATTACAAATAAAGGATGGGTAGTGGGTATGATCTGAGAAACATCACACCGAAACCTGGATCTCTACCCCTGATTTAATCCAAAGATAGTTACATTCCCCATCCTATGTATGATATAGATTAATGTGAAAAAATTCAACACATATTTCTTCATTTATGAACCTATATTACCTATGAATGTGTTTGATTATCATAGGGGTTTATTTTAGAATTATACACATCTTGATTTCCATTATCGTGGGATATGTAGAAACATCAAACTACAATACTTCAAATGGATAAAAAAATTAACCCAATCCATGTTACATTCTATAAGTTATAGAAATTCTAGTTTTATGGAAAGTATGTACCAAGCCAAAGCTACAATCTATATTTGAAAAAACTAAGAACTCATGATACCACCAGAAATTTCTCAACCAACACTTTCTAGAAAAATCCTCTAATGGGGATGAGTATCAAATTTTTTAAGATGATATAATATGTAAAAAATTGATCTATTTTTACCTTATAATCATATTCTAATCACTTTAAACAAATCCAGTTGTAGTGGGAATTTTTTTGGCATAAATAATTGTGTAACTTAAAATTTTCCATTATGGATTTCAGTTGTTTGAAGACAATGTGACAATACGGAAATATATTTCATAGAGGACATGGAGATGGAACTTTTTAATAAAAAAATACACTTTATTTTGATACATTCTTCTTATATTATTTTCTAAGTTCTCATGAATTCCCCCACTAGAAGATAAACATATAAATTCCAAACAGGGATAACAAACCTAGCCAGCTTAACCCATACTCAAGTAGGATACATCTCAACCACTCTAATGGATACATCCATAATAGATATAATATAAGACATAGAGAGAGTAGTAAAATTCCTGCACATGTGAGGCAGAGAGTTGTGATACTGAATGATAGTGCAGTGGTGGTGTTGTCCGACCTGAAGTAGTGTTAGTGCAACCTAGGTGAAGACCTTGTTACTCAATTATAGTGGCTTGTGGTTCATTCTTATATTATAGAGAGGATGCATGTAGCCACAAAATATTATTGTGGGACACAAATTCGTGAGTATTCTTAACCCATGCATTAAAAAGATGAATACGGGCTCATCCACTCAATCACTAGATCATGGAAATCTGTTAAAATATAATAGAAATACCCATTGTAATAATCTGGTCTCATATGAAGAATATTAAGAATAATTTGATCCCATATAGAATCTTTAACCTCCCAGTCTTCTTCTCATCTTCCACCCTCCTCAACCACAGGTTCAACATAGTGAAGCACCCTGAAGTTGTTTGCACGATTCCTACACATCTTGAGATCCACATGATTTAACCAAGGAAGCATACAATAATCACAACATGGGAATATGGCTATTAGGTGAAAAAAATGGACATCAGGGAAGCCTATCATGAACAAAAGTGACCCAAAGACTAATATCATTTTATGAGAATCTCTACCAGTGCATGAGACCATCCTATGATGATCTTTTTATCATGTGATCAAGAAAATACAACCACTGAACTCGTCAAATGATTTTTAAAAACCCAAGAACAATCTGTATTTTTTCATAATTATTTGCTGAATTAATTTAGGTTTATCAGATTATGTAACGCGGTATCACATAAGAAAATTGAGGCATCACATGATCAATGAAGTGACAAGGTGTTGATGAATAATAAATTAGGTAATGCTTTTATTTCCCTTTTTCATCCTTTTTGTGTGATGGTTTGGAAGGATAATGTGGATTCCTTTTTTATAGATGAGGAACAAAAAACATGTCCATCGCATGAAGGAATTATAATCAAGAGACTCTGTCTTAGGCCACATGATTTCGATCTCGTGAACTCTCCACGACATCAACCAACACACACAACATCCTCTCCATGAAAAGAGGCATCCACTTTGGGCCACATCAAACAATAGAATCCTTGATCCCCTTTGAAAAAATACATATGGGAGAGGGGATGAAGAAATTGATAAGGACAAAAGAGGAATGAAGCATGTTGATGATCATACTCAGAGAACCTCCTTAGGTGATCAAAAGATTATGTTATATGATCCCTTTAAGATCATGGGATCACATAACGAACTGATCTACACATGAAACCTTGTTTATATGGGGTATCCACGTAATTTTGTGATACCCCCATTGGTTTCAATACTTAACTGACAAGGACCTTCGTCCACGTGGACAGTCCTAGTGTGCACCCCATGCACTCATTCACATGACATCCTACTAGACCATCATTTAGATAAAGTGATTTCAGGTGTGATAAAACTTGTAAACAAGCATGAAATCAAGTTTTACATCATCCTTCATAGAATCAAAAAGACCAAGGTTCAATTCCAGGTAGAGACAAATTTTCGATATACTATAGAAGCACTATGGTAGGTCACTATAGCAATAATGTAGTAGCAGCTGAACTGTATCAGTGGGTACATTGTAGCGGTGGAGGCATTGTAGCAAGAACTATTATAGCAGTGATACTATAGAAAATACTATAGAATCCCAGGTACAATATCATTATTGTTCACCGAAGGGACCTTTGGGAGAACAAATGTGCATTTAATCCTTGAATTTAGGATACTTATCCTTGTGTCATCTGGCTATGTAATAGGTCGCCCTTTACCCAGAAAACAATAATAGGTCATTGAATTAATAATAAAATGAGGCTTTTCCCCTAAAATTTTAAAAATACGAGTGATAAAACCTCATGCAATGTGATTATGTAGACCCCTAGACACATGAAACACCCATAATAGTGCTAGTAAGTATATAACAATGAACATTACTTCCTTAAATCTCATGAATAATGTGATCTTTAAATAATAAAATGGTTTCATATAGCCATAGACATCGAAGAATTGTCATGAACCCCCCCTTCAATGTGGATCCTAGTCATGGTAGAAGAGCCCATAAAAGGACCCCTTTGATGGCATGTGAATCATGTAGTAAAGGATCTTTATACAAGCCCCCTGTAATGAAAGACACTCTAGCGAATCCCTAGTCATGTGGGATGTATCCTCCGTACAAGGATAAAAATGAGGACGTGAGACCCATAATTCATGAACCCTCTCCATGAAATGTGAAACCATTCCCATGTAGCAGCATCAACAAATATACCGACAAGTAGTTGTAGAATCCATCGTAAGACCCCATTGAGGTCATGTGAATAACATAAATGAGGGTAATTCACGTGATGCCATCACATGGGGAACTTCTTAGAATTCATGAGGACCAGTGGTCATACAATCTCCAATTCCATAAAAACACTAATAAATGGATCTCCAATATGTTCATTTAGCCATTCTATCCTCGAAGAAAAATAATTTCCCATGTAGTCGAGATATAATCATTAGGGAATTTTAATTAAAAAAATTATATGGGAACAATATCATAGACATGTACACAATATAATACCACAAGTATAAATTAAGTTCACATTATTTGAGAATTCCTTATTGAACATTCTATGTCCTTAGGAATTCTTAGAAAATTCATGTTGGTCACATGAATATACTTGGAATATTTAGATATATCTCAAGATAGGTTGCTGAAATATTTTAATTGTAATGTAATTTTCTATGGAAAATCTAGGTTGACCATGCAACAACTTATGGAAATATGAGAATTTTCATTAAATATCACATTGAATTTTCACCCTTATCATGTGATATCCCTAAGATAAGAAAGAATTATGATATAATATATTGTTAATATGCTGGCATTGTCATGTGATAGCCTAGTAACATGTCTTCATTATCATGTGATTTCTCGTTGACATATTGGTCATCATCATGTGATAGCCGAAGGAAACTTTAGGTTGATCATGTGAAAAAAACTAGACATGTCTTCATGGATTTTGTGGAGAGGTTAGGGAAATGCAGTCGGGACTAGCATGTGCTTTCACGGGAAGCCTAGCTAGATAGCCATTCGAAGTTGGAGAGCTACTATCATGATGAAGATGCTGGGTAGGGGCAGTTCCTTGTAGATATTATGGTTGAATTCCCTAAGAACTTTAGGTCATGTAATCTACTAAGCCTATAGGCCATATAATCTCTAAGACTACGGGACTTGTAAGGGGTTCCCCTCATCCCCTTATATGGGGGTTATCAAAAAATCAATAAAAATGTAGGCCTTCGGGCCATTATGTTGAATTCATCTTCCGTGAAATATTGACACCCCAAATATGTCGAGAGGACAATCAAGGCATGCCCAACTGTACAACCAAGACATATCAGAAATATCCCCAAGAACATGTCAACTTCCTCTGGAATGAACACTCAGACTCATGTCATTCGGACTCTAACAATGAACCCTTAGACACATAACCCTTTTAATGAAAATTTTCCTTAATAGGAAGGGGTTTATCCACTCATGTGACCTTATTAGTGCCATTCTCTCATATAGAACATTCATGGTCACCATTTCTATTTATATGTCATAAGATAGAGAATTATTATTCCAAAGTTAATCTATCTGAGTATAATCCCCCAATCATTACTTAAGACTACATTATAACCAAAATTTCTTCGAATGTGATCATGCACCTTAGACCATCAGTGGGTTAGGGGACTACTAATCTTGGATAACACCAAATACAACTATAACTAGGACACATAAAATGCCTCACTGAGGCATAATATCTAATGAGAATTCACATTGTTGTAATTCCCTCCATTTCTCAAAAGTTTGTCATTATTCATTTTCATTCAGTGGATGAGAAGTGGGCTCATACATGGGAATCAATTTATGTGTATTCCCCAACCATTCCCTCAAGTACCTCAAAATAATCAGTGTTTTTGGGACAAAATAAACTATAACTACTCCAAGCCATGTTATTAAATTTGATATGTAGGACGTATTCCTAAGGAACAATATCCTTACCATATCCTCTACGATATCGATAATCCTACCTCCCATATAAAAACATTAATTTGAAAAACCTACTCAAATATACACTCATTCAATGTGTTATATATTCCTCTATCTCTTGTTTCTCACACTTATCATGACTCGCATGGGATTAGAGAGTTGATATGATTTTATTGAAAGAAGTATATGAACCCCCGAGGGAGGGATCTTTATTGGGATATAAGTCTAATTACACCTCGACTTTTCTTAATGTGATCTTCTCCTAAAGAATCTATAGATAGAAGTCTTATCTGAATAAGTCCCACCCAAGGCCTCCTTTCTTAAACTCTCTTGACAAATTCCCCCAAGATAAGAAATATATAGTCTTTATTCATATATTAATTGGATATGTAGGACACCACTTTGAGGCTCGAGCCCAATATTTTCATCCTTACCATATGACATTAAACTACATGGATCAGTCCAATCACTCGACCATAAACTATGACAAAAAAACTTTGTAGTTTTTTATTCCTCCTTTCACAAGATATACACGACATGTCATAAAGATTCAATTCCATCTCTAAGACACCAATTTCTTCCTTATATGGTTATAAACCAAAGAGTTTCTGAACATGGTTATAAACAAATGCATCATAAATAAATAAATAAGAGTGTTATGCAGAACCCATGATATGAAAATAATTCTTCCTATTAATACATGGTTTAAATACTGTTATCAACATATGGGTAACATGTCCTAGATCTCAATCATATAAGGCATTCTCACCCATATCATAAATATATAATAGATTCATGTTGTAGTCAACCCCCCCACAGACACACACACAATGTGTGTCATTATCCAAACCTCCCATCCTCTTGACCAATGAGTGTTGGTAAGGTCCATTGGGTCTAGAACCCTGAAGGACTACCTACCTTTGAAAAAAAGGTACATAATCATTTATGGATGTTGGAAGCATTGGATATTTCTGTTAAATAAAAATATGGTAAAACCCATCCTAAATAATTGGTCAATTCTTTCAACACCCTCACAACCAAGCATTGGGCCAATGTACATTCTAGTTTTTTTTCTTGAAATGATCATCCTGAATGGAATTTCTTACTGTTATGACCACTACATGTTTTAAAACAACATTTATACATTTTAAAGTTTATTTTCAAATAAAATTGTTTTCAAAGTAATTTTTTTAACATTTAGTTTTAAAAAGTGATTTTCAAAATGAAATGTATATTTTCATTAAGAATGTCTTTAATGATGATTTTATAGTATTTCTATTTTTTAATGAGAGAAACTCTTTATATTATATATACTACACTAGGGATATGTTGTATTGGTATAATACTTATTAATTTTCTATATATTTTATGACCATTTTTACAAAGGAATGTATTTAAATTCACTTTATTATTTTATTTTTGTATTCACTAAATTTACCTTCATATATTCACTTTCATGTAATAATTGAAAATTTAATTTACTATAAATATCCAGATTGTTTATCAAGGATATTATTATTTCTTAACCATGTCTTGTTAAAAAATATGTTGTTTTACGTTGAATGTTAATTTTTTGACATGGGAAATATTGTTAATATATATTCTTTCAATAATACAGATATTTGATAGTAAGGAATATTTTCCACAATTATACTAGTAATTTGATATATGTGAAATGATTTGGTAATACAGATATAGGTGGAGCGTAGTTATTTCTATCCTCTATATGAAATGGCAGTTTAATGGGGAAAATTAGTAAGCTTTCATTAAATAGGGCTATTCCTGTAGTTTTATATTATCTTGTGAAATTTTTTAGCATTAGAGGTATCTTGTTCCTGAGAACATGGAATCCAATGATTAAGAATGTACTCCATTAGCAATTTAGTTATTATTGTACATGAAATTTTCATAGTTATATCCTATAGGGTCTCATTTCATTTTTTGTTTATTGATTATGTGGCATGTGTTTTCAGTCAATTACCATTCCATATTAATTATTCCTTATTTTGTTATTGATGAGATTTTTGCAATTTCATTTTTTGTTGATGCATTTCATTCATTATGTATTGATTAAATGGAAACTATTTTCAGTTATTTAGCATTAAATTATTGTTAAAATTGATTCATGATATATTTTTTGTTATATAACTCAAACTTATCATTTCTTCTCACCTTAATTTTTTCCCACCCATGAAATCCATGAAGTGTCCTAATAATGATATGTTAGGGGGAATAATTATATTATTAAAAAAATATGCCGTATTTTTTCTTATTAAAATATAATAATTGAATCATATATATATCTGTTTTAAAAATAATATTAAACTATAAGGCCCTTAAAGAGGTTATTACTTGTATTTAATGACAATTTAAAAAGTAAGAAAATAGCTCCAGGTAATGAGAGTTTGGTTCATTATTGTTGGTTTCAGAGAATGTTTTGAAGAATCATTAAGAATTAGATATATAAAAACATATATTAGGAAACATAATAATATGATATACATTAATGATAATACTATAATTAAATACTAATGTTGTTTATAGAATATGGATCCTTGAATAGAAGTAAAAAGGATATTAGTTCTAGCATTCTATCTAGATATACCACACACTCTTAGACTGAGTCTGGATAAAATTGTGAGACTCGTATTCAACATAATAATCCTCATGATGTTAAATCATTTGGAGACTCTAATATGATTGTAGAATAAGTAAACACTACTTATAATGATGGAAATATTCAAATTAAAATTGGATATCAAACATCCAAGGGCTTAAAATTCATCTTATGAGTGTGTTTCTTCATTAAGATATGAAAGTGTCACTTGTAGGGGGAATATTAGTGGTTTTTAACTACATGGATAAGGAAATAGCATGGGTTGATCTGTTGAAATACCCTCAAGGGGAGGAGTAGAGAGAACCCTTGTTACAAGGGCCACATGGACTGGTGATTATTGATACTCAACATCTAAATAGAGATCATGACATTACGCATTTAAGGACTAAACTCATGGATGAGATTAGGAAGTATTGGAATCTGAATAAAATTGGATGAAATTAGGAAAACATATAGGATGATGCTCTATCACCAAATATATCTTACCATAATATTGTTGTTAAAGATTAGATAAATGATGAAGAAGCTTTTATAATGATTCCTATAATTAAGTTAAGGTTAGAGAGATATTACTCTCATATCAAGACCACTCTGGGAACCAGGTAGTTTCCTATAACTGGTGGGACAAATCCATAGAGAGGCTACCTCAACTCTATGAGAGACGATTCAGACTATAAGAACTATGAGGGTTATAATGGTTTAGATTCTGATCTATGAGATATTTATCTTCTTAAATGAGGGTATTTTAATTATTTTTTGACACCATTCATCTTTACATGTTAATTCATTTCATTTTTTTAATAATATGGGATTGACCTAATCATTTTATAAAAAAAATCCATTTTTGGATACAATAACTGGTCTTCATTCTAGAACATATGTACCTAGGGGTATAACCCCAAAAAGGTCACACAGTTCTTGACATGATAATCATATGGTGCATCATAATGGACCTTATTACACACCTGGTTTGACACTTCTGGTTTATATGCTTTGATAATTAATGTTTTATTTAAAATAATTATCAAGGATTTGAATATATGATTGAATGAATGTCATAGATTAACCCTAAGGTTTGTTAGATTGAAAATAAGTTGTATCAAATCAATCAAAAAATGATTTATTTTTCGAAAATGTGGTCATAATTTAATAGATTATTGATTAAGAATAAATATTATTATCAAAGGAAGTAAATTTCATCCTAGGAATGTATTTATAGTTCAATTTTTGAAATGTGGGGAACCTAGGAATTATTCGAGTTTTTTCCCTATTATAATGTACAAATCCTAGATCATTCAATTATATATAATAAAATATTTGTTTTGAGATTTTTATTTGGATTACACAAATAAATTATATAATGATTTTTATCAATGGTATTTGGGTTATAAGAATCTTGAAACATTTAAGTGTTTTATTAAATATTAGAATCATATGTTTCTTTATTAATATTATATTTATGGATACCATCACATGTTATGAGTTTATGGTTGATCATAGTTTCAAAATCTAAATCACCACTTTTGAAATTTTATTAGTTGGAATATAACATGATTATGTATATTCTTTAAAAACATTTATTGTAATGCAACTCATTGATTTAGTATATGTCTTAATGAAAATTTTATTTAAGGAATAAAGACCATATTTTTTGTGGGAATAATTTTATAAATATTAATATCCTTTAGAGTTTATAATAAATTTAATGTTGATGAAATTACATGTTACTACACTTTCAAAATGTTATTGGAATTATATTAATATTGCTTGGTAAAAAGAGAACCCATTTCATCCGGATAGGCCATAGGACTTGAACCAATAACCAACGGGTCATAAGTGTTTAATTCCTAAAAATATTTTTTGTGATGTTTGGTTATTATGTAATCATTATTTCTTAAATGGTTGGATAAATAAATATAAATTATAACCACCTATTGTTACTGTTGTGGTTTAAGGATTAATGCATTATATTGGATAAATTGGGATAACCCTATTGTATTGAAATAGTTAGAGAGAGAGGGAAACACTTGTCAATAATTGATTGATATTATGATTGGTTAAAAGTGAATGTTAGTGGTTTGGGACTAAGATATTCATTTTTGGAACTTAATCTCCTTGAGTAAGTGATGAATTGATAATTTATTAAATCACCAAAAAGGATGAAATTATGCTTATGAAAAAAATATCGAGTAAATATATTTCTTTATACTATTATAGAGTAAAATGGTTCCTTAACATGAAAAAAATTATCTTCAAAAACATTTATTCTATTATCCTTATATCTGATGAGTCAAATATACATTTTAATAAACATAGTTTTCTGTATTTAAGGTCCTTAACATTCCATTGATCGTTCACATTATTGTGATCAATGAATTCTATCATAGACTATAATTTCATATGATTTTATTATATTTAAATATATTCAATTTCCACAAATCTTATATTTGTTAGAAACTGAGTTATGTGGAATAAAATAAGACCTTTTTTCTTCACTATCTCTCTTATTAAGATGATATGTTATTAATCCTTTTTACAATGTGGGATTTTAACAAAGATTCATTAAAATATCAATCCATTGATTTCTAATCTCAAGATAAAGTCATAGGGACAAAATTTATGTATTTTAGGGAGATTGTAACATCCCATAATTCTAAAATATTGACTTTGAATTCGATAGAATATGTGACATGAAACAATGATCCTAAACAACCCAAAAAATATAGTTATGTAAATTTATCTTTTTGATAGCTTGAAGAAAATACATATTCGAGTCTAAATGAACTATAATATAGTATATCGTCATAATAGAGCCATTAAATTGGATTTTATGAACATTAATAAAAACATTATGAAAATTATAGATATTAATTTATTAAAAATAAAGTAATGATCATTTAAAAACAAACAAATTTAAATAAAAATGATCTTTTTTCTAAATGATGGTTTAGTCATGCTTTTCTTACTTAGTTAAATTTGTTTTACCAATTTTAGAAAATTTATTTGATAAATTTAACATAAATTTTTAAATAATAATATAAAATTATCTTAGGGATATTTTTTTTCATTTTTATGAAAAGAATCATTTTTTCGATGAATATGGAAAATATTGTTTTTCCATTGAAAACTACATTTTCCTTTAAAGTATATATGAGTTTAAAATATATTTAAAAATTTTTATGTTAATATTGTAAAATTAGATTAACATTTAACTAATTTATTTCATTTTAATATATTTAATATTGATTTATTATATTAAGACCTTTTATACTTATCATAATATTCTCTTTGGAACCTCATTTTTTTCATCACTTCTACGGGTGTAAATTGAAATTGAATCTGGAAAATTATTAGAATTTAATTTGGAAAAATAGATTACATATTTATTATGAAATTTATTAATATTATATAATAATATAATCTTAATTATTTACAAAAATTAATAGAGAAACATTAAAAATTTATTATCGTGGTAACAGTAAAAAGTGGTTAATCGGAGGTTAAACTAAAAAGATAAAGAATAAAATTACCAAAATACATATCTGATGTTTATTTGTTGGAAATATTTGGATATTATATTGTACAAGTCTATATAATAGTCTACATTGGACCATTTTGGTGTTTTAAAAACATTGTTACACCTTTTTCGTTTCCAAAATTACAAGTGTGACACTCACCTAACTTATAAATTGACATATATTCTTCTCTAATAACAACAGCTTCAAAACCCTTTTTTCTACCAATGTCTACACAAATTACTTCCAAAATTCCATAAAATAAACATATAATCGTTTTTATCATAAATAAATTATAGTAATAAAATATCTATAATTCTAAAAAGGTGGTCCATGATGAGGTAAATTCCTAACTATCTGTTTTTTGTTGATTCTTTCACCTCCTTGATATCTTATTTATTTAAGATTATATTATAACAAAAATAAATAACATTTTATAATGTATTATATAGTTAAGGTAATTAGAAATATACATATCATCTTCCCTAAAATTTGAAATGATAACATTGCTCATGTGTGTAATGGACTACCACATTACAAACCGATATGACACATTTTCCACAAAAACATCTCATGATTGGGTATGATGACATATATAAATTATATATGTTATATTCATAATATAATTATATTTTTTGAGTCATTATTTAAAATAAAAAAAATTAATATCCATTCTATTGGGGATATGATAATGTATCTCTCATGTACAGTAGGTTACTATGTCGCGAAGCGATGTGGTTAGTTTTTCATTAACACTTTAAAAATATGGTAATAAGGATATATAAAATTAATATATGTGATATGAATGAAATTATATTTATATTAATTCCATATTTATAATTTTTTAAATATAATATATCTTTTTGTTTCTTACCGTTTCATCCATTGGTTGATGATAATGTCATTCATGTGTATGTTGACTACCGACTTCATGAAAAGATATGACTCTCTTTTCATAACCACACCCCATGGTTGAAATATATATGAATATTTTAAGAATTAATATGATATTTATGATATTATTATAATTATAAAAATTAAAAATTATACTTTCCTCCTTTACATAATGATCATTGCGAAATGGAAACGTTACTCATGCGTATATACAGTTTACCGTCTCCATGATAGCATCATACTTCATTTCTAAAAACCATCATCCATGGTTGGAATTAAAAGTATAATTGATTTATAAATATGATTATTATTTGATTATTACTATTATATATATTTTGGAACTATATAATATTCCTAATAACAAGAACATTCATGGAAAATCATTAATGAGAAAACAAAGCGACGAACACCTAAAACTATGAAAATAAAGAAATATTCTTATAGAGAGGCTGGAAAAATGTAGTAATAGGATAATATATGATATTATAAATAATAATATGATTATTTTATAAATTAAAAACATGCTTAAATCCATTATATAGGTGGTTAATTCACATTCAACCAAAAGGAAGCGTGTGGTAAGGGACTCCATCTCAATTTCCCTTCAATGAGGAAAATTTTATTATTTTGAACCTAGTGTCTTATATATAGTGTAAATAATTTCCATTTGAAATGTAAAATCATGATTAATTAATAAATAAGTGTACATTAATATTTAATTTAATATTTTTCATATAAGGGTATTAGATAAAAAAACCCATGTATTAAATAATTTCACAACTCAATTTCTTTTCATTTGGTTATATTACTTTTTCATTGTATTTTTTTTCTTATATTTTGTTTTTAATTAATTTTTTTTATAATATATTTTATGTAAATTTGTTTTATATCGATTTAAATTTTATTCATATAATTTATTCATTAATTAATTCTCACGACAATGATATGACCAATATAAGGGTTTATTTCACAATCTTATTCCAAATGAAATTATTTATTCACGAATTTATGTTGAAATAAATTATTGATTTATTTATAATTAATAACATTTAAATTTCTTCTAATATAGTAATTTTTGAGGTTTTCGTGTAATATTACCATTTTTACCATCTTCTGTACATAATATAATTGAGAAATTTATTTTATAAAAATCTAACTTTACTTCTCTATTTGATCAAAACCCTGTTTTATAAAAAATTTTAAAACAAAATATTTTTAACCTTTTCTAAATGATTTATTAAATAGAATTTAACCATTTTTTATTTTAAAAAAATTAAAGGAATATTCATAACTTTTTTAAAACAAAACCACGTTCTAATTTAGTGAAAAATGTGAGAGAGATATTTTCTTAAAAGTTCTCATCATGTACGGAATTTCCTACCATTATGACCACTCCATATTTTAAAATTTACATAATAAATTTTAAAGATTGTTTTCAAATAATAGTGTTTTAAAAAAAATTTGTGATTTTTTTTTTCTGAAAAGGTGATTTTCAAATTGTAATGATATATTCTTCAATAATTTTTTTACTATTTTTTATGGTATTTAAATAAATTAATTACAAAAAAAATTATTTCACATATTTTACACTAGTGATATATTGTATTGATACCAACATTATTATTCCTCTAGATGATTTACAGTAATTTTCATCATGTAAATTATTAACATTCACTTTCATTATTCATTTTTGTATTCATTAACATTCCCTCGAAATATTCACATTCATGTGACCATTTAACAATAAATTTTCCCTAATTATACATATTATTTATAATGGAAAATATTATTCTTAAACCATAGATTATTTTTTCATATAGTGTTTTATTTTTATAGTTATATGACAGACTAAGAAAATGGTAATAATCGCTATTCTTTCTTAAATGTGGATATTTAATGGGAAGGGATATATTTCATGATTTAAATCTATTATTAGATAGATGAGGAATGTTTGGGCCATGTAGATATAAATGGGGAACTATTAAAAATATCCCATCGATGCTTCATTAGTCTCATGATGTGAATGACTAAACTAGAATAAAAAATGCTTCTTCCTAGAGTTCAAACCTGGTTATGGAAGGTCATGAAAGTGGAGGTATCTTGTGCCTTAGAAAATGATCTCCAATGATTAAGACTTTGCATCATTAAGAATTCATTTGTTTTTATTCATTATATTTTTTCAATGATGCTATCTATGGATGCATTCGATTCATAGTTTATTTATTAAATGACACGTGTTATAAGTTATTTAATTCTCCATATTGATTAATCCTTATCTTATTATCCATCATATATTGAAAATTATATTATCTCTTAATGAATTTTAATCATAATTTATTGATTAAATGGAATTTGTTTTCATTTATTTACCTATCCATGATATTTCTAATTTATTCATGAGAGTTTCTATTAAAATTACCCTTATTGATCATTTGAGATCACCCTTATTTTTTTCCTTTCCTTGGAATCCATCAAGTATTCATAGAATGATATGCATGGGATATGCTAGTTGTAATTAGGAAATTTTCAAAAAAATATATAGTAATTTTTATATTCAAATATAATATGGGAACTATGTATATATCTTGTTTACCATCACTATAAAACTATTTAGTCTTTTGGTTTGTCATTTCTCGCATCGTATTCCAACTTAATAAAGTAAGACAGTAGCTTTTGGTTACAGGATTCATAGTCAATACATTAATTTATTATGCCAGTCTAGGAAACAACTCACAATAATAATATTATTTTCTAATATTGAACTCAAAATTTAAATGGAAGATAATGATAATTCCATATTGCCTACAACTTAATCCCCTATTATATTAGTATTAGGTTTTTTCATTCTTTTAATATATAATTTTATAAAATTGTCTCCCATTAAAATGCTTACCAGCTATAAAATACATCATTTCCATTAGTGGTCTATGATATATATTTAATTAAGAAATATTTCACCTATTGTGTTCATATATCCATATATATATTAAGGTAGTAAATTATTCCAAAATTTTTATATATTAATCTAGGATTTATGAGTGTAAAACCCCTTTCTAAATCTATAATATAGATATCCCCTGCACTGTTCCTTCTTGAACTTATTTCAAATGAGTTGCTGGATAAGTGTAACCTTAATAAAAATTAAAAAATTTGGTGCCTAAATCATAGTGTTACCTCATTAATTTTTTAACATACATGGGATAATAAATGGACAACCATATTCAGTATAAACCAACCAGATTGGATTTGTTAGGACTTAAGAAATGTTTTCTTTAGAAATAATCTAACACTGAATATTTTTCATAGGATTTCGTACCACCATATTATATCAAGTTATTCACTTTACATGAATGTAATATTATAATTACCTATTTTTAAATCACATTCCTTCCACAAAATCATTATGATCAAATTAAATTTTTGTATATATCTTTAAAAATTCACAAAATATCCACAATTAATATAGAAGAAAACTAAATCATTTATCATACATATCAAGTAACTCCTTAAATTCATTTTTGAAAAAATAATGATGTAATTAAAAAAATTTAAACGAAATAATATAGATATTTATAATATTAAAATTTATATATATGAATAAATTTGGGAATAAATAATTCATACATAGAATATAAATTCTTTTGGACATGTTTTGGATAGTGTTTGTGTCTATAGTCCCTGAATTTCATGAGTAACTGTTCTAATTTGTACGATTTCTCTATCTAATGGTGGGAAGATTGAGATGTTACATAGGGTAACATGTGATGATATTTGATATAGGGTTAGGATCCTAGGTCTTTCATTGATGGGTTTTTGGGTAATATTTTATTGGAATATAGATGTTTTGGTTTTGTGGTGTGGGATTTGACCCCAGTTTGGGGTTTTTTATGGGTGGGTGTGTTTCATTATTTACATTATTTTCTTAATTTTTCTTATTCACTGATTATATCTCTCAAATAATGTTCCCTATATTGTCAACTGATATTATAGAAGAATCTATTTTACCGTTGGTTATGGTTACAAATCACTATATTTTCATTTTAGGGATCTTTATATAGGAATCTTCAGATAGTTTACAATTATTTTGATGGGGGACTAATTAATTTCATTTCACATGGATATTTTTATTAAAAGTTTAACAAACAACGAAAAATTCATAATTTTGAAATAAATTCCATCATATTATACAATATTTTGATATTTATAAAAAATTTATAAATTACTGTACTAAAAAATATACAAAAGTTGTGTATAATAATTATAAGTCATGCCATATAAATTGAAAAGGTATTTAATATTAACAATTAATATTTTTGAAAAATATTTTTGTCAAAATGTTTATAAAAATTTAAAAATTAATTATAAAAACATTATAAATAATTAATTTATAAACACCTAAATAATGTAAATATAACAAAATAAATTTTTCTATAATTAATAAACATTTCATTAATTATATAAATCAATAAAAAATTTAAAATTTGATAAATTAATTTTTTTCATATATATCATAATGTGTGGAGTGCTTCTTTATCTATCATATTTTATTATTGATAATTCTCAGTTGTTATATGACCTTTGATACCTAAAACTCACCATATATAATATAACCTGATATCATCTTAATGATATAATGCTTCATTTTGAAAATACAAGTGGCATTATCTTTGGATAATAATGCTTATATTATACATTAAGATATTTCAAAACCAAATAATTTATACTTTTTGAACTGCAATGATATCTCAAATCATAACATTTTATCATATTGCAAATTATAAAATATTGTGCCATTATACAAGCTATTGTATAAATTTTATATCGCACCTTATATTATCCCAAATAATAATAGTAGTAACCATATAAAATCAATCTCATTTTTAAAGATATCAAATAAAAAATATAAGTGATACCCGTATTTATTTTTTTTAAACCTGATTTTGAGAATCATGAATCACAGTAAATATTGGATACCACTGAAGGGTATATATGCAATGAATAAATATTATTTAATGTGGTGAAAGACAATATGAATTTTGTGAGTGGGTTCCAAAGAAAAAATAATTTATGTAAATTTATTACCATTACATATATATAGTTTTATTTTTACACGTGTTTATTCATAAAGCAATAGTTTCAATGGATCGTCTTCAACTATTTAAATTTTAATGTTGATAGATTATGTGTTGTATAAAAACAATATAGAAGTTATTAGTTATAATGAGAAACACAAGATAATATTATTTTAATATTAAATATACATATTATATTATAGATACATAATATAGATATGAAACTTATGATGTCTATATATTAGATGTTTGGGGCTCATAAGTTTTGAGACTTATTCTCATAAAGTTTACACTTAGTGATGTACATTAGATTACAAGGACTTACTAGCAAATATGAACACCACATGTTTCAGGGGATATTTGTTGTTCCTATGTATAAACCAGTGTATTGTAATCAGTGCCTTAGATCATTATCATTGTGTACTATTTGTTCACATACTTTGATGTGAATAAAACAGTATGAAATTGATGTCATTTTGAGGTATCTTGTGTTGGGTTAATCTATAATGGTATGAAATTTGTTTAATGATAAAAATATAATTTTGCACTTCTAATTTGAGAAAGATATATATTGTGGTCCTAGGCTGACCATATTGGTAGTAATTTTGTTAAATATGTAGGAATTATACATGTTGGTAAGTCCATATTGTAAGGTTAATAAATATATCAATCACAGAAAGTATGATGAAACAACTGTTCATCCTTCTTTATGAGATATCATGATACAAAGAGAATATATTACCAAGAACAAGTTAGAATGATCTAGTTATATTGATAAAATTCCTTATCTATTTAGGTTATATGATGGGTTACTATAATCATCTCCTGATCTATGGGTTGTACCCACTATTATCGAGATAACAACCATGAGAGTCACACATTATGTGCATCCTTATTTTCCACCTATTTTGATTAACATGATTTTAGGATGAAGTGGACCCCATGTGTGGGGTCTAGTGAATATCAATGTGTGATTGATCTCAAGTAAAATAATTTAGTTATATTCTTGAATTTTAGAATAATTATTATTGAATTTTTTTCTCATGGTATTCACTAGTTGTTTGATTATAAAAGTGAATAAGGGAAAACATAATTTGTTGAATGCACATAACATGTCCATAGTTCGTTATGTTTTTTAGGGAGTTTATAGGGTGAGTAAAAGTTATTATTTTATCACACATCATTCTAAAATTTCTTTATTGAGTGATAAAATAACTGGGATATTTATGATAGGTTTATTAAGTTATAAGTGGTCAAAATGATTAAAATGAATGTTTTTAATTTTTAGGGATAAAATGAAATTTTGGAATGCATAACGAATGTATAAAATAATTTTCCTCTTTTATTGTAACAATAATAATTTGGACGGATTTTGAGATATAATATCTCCTCTCTTACCCTATTAATCTCCTAGAGAGAGATTTTGATGAAAGAACATGGTCGGATTGATCTCACCTTCTCCAATGATTCCGTATTCTTCACATCATTGATGGGACACCGTAAAAATATTTTATTTCCTCCACTAGTAATCAAGAATCATAGATCAATAATTAAAAAGTTGTGGTTAATGTGTGTTTATTACACATGATCACATGGTTTAATAATTAAATGGAATGCATAGATAAAATTACCATGTGAAGTGAATTATTTCTATTTAACATGTGGTTATGTTGTGAGTGATATCACATATAAAAATCATGGTAAATAGAAAATGATTTCATTTTATCAAATTACATTACTAAATCCCCCCAAAAATTAGTAAGTTATCAAATGTCTTCCATTGCTGGAATATTGTTACAAATTAATGTTTGAGGTTGACATCAACCAAAGTTTAGGGTGAATCTTACTACCGAGGAGTTATTATAAAAGTGGTCAACCAACTTAACTAAATCTGAAAGAAAAACATTTTCTATGGTTGTCTTGTTGTAACATTAGATGTTATGTGTTGTGTAATGAAAAGTAAATCTTTGAAGAAAAGGAGTCTACACTCAACAGATCAATGAGTAGTATGTCAATATGGTTGAATATTCAAAATCCTACACTATACACTTCGAGTATTGGTTATCCCATATCTCGAGATATTATGTGAGATTTTGTAATGAACCCAACCCCAGTAACATTGAGTGGGTTCATACATTATCTCATTGTCATAGATATTAGGGGTATAAATCCTAAATTAAAAATCAACATACAATATTTAGAGAACTATATATACTAGATATAATTTTTACAATGGAAAATAAAATAAATAACATAGTAATTGAAACATTTTTCACCCTTAAAATCATTACAAAAATTCTTCATCATATCGTGAGGAAAGGTATGAAAATAAAGGTGATCTCAAATATTCATTAATTATTGCATATAGAAGAATATATCATGAATCAATTAAGAATAATAAATATGGAAATTTAAATTATTGAACAAAAATTCAACTTAATAAATATATTTACTATCATAATTTTATAAGGAATAATATATATAGAAAATAAATGAACCAAAAACACATGCCATTTAATCATTAAACTAAAACTGAAATGAATCCAGATATAATATCAGAAAAAATATCATGGATAATAATTAGTGAATAATTAATAAATGAAATTCATTATCACTGAAAACCACGTTCACAAGAACATTTTACGTCTATTGTCATGACCATTCATAAGATAATTTCTAACTACTAGGTCAAAATCAATCTAATTTTTTCACTGATTTGTCTTATGAGACCAATTAGTGCATCGAGGAGATATCTATAAATAGGCCCCTCCCATAATTTCATATACAATTTATTTTTCATATATAAAATAATTAATTTAATTCATTAATTTTATTTATCATCACAAAGTATCACCATTGAGTAATGAAAATATATATCAATATTTCCCCAGTTAATCAAATAACATTCAAATTAAACATAGTATATAAGAATGGTTTATGGTTTAGTCAATATTAATATACATGGTAAAAATAATATGGATAAACATTAATTTAAAAATTATTCATAATTATGTAATATTTATTAATGTTATATACATCAAAGGGACATTATATACACCACACATAAGTGAATAGGTGTATATTAACATAAATGACTTAAGAAAATAGAAGTTGAGAAAAAATCGCTTATAATGGTCACAAAATTAAAGTAAGAAGTATTAAATTAATATAATATGTGTATAAAATTTAAATTCACATATACCAAGTGTAAATACAGTATAAGATAATCAAATGTCATTATTCAACTAATATTGAATATCAAATAAAAACAATGAAGTAATTAAACCCAATGGAACGAAATTGAGTTTTCAAATTCCTTACCAGTTTGTAACATTAATTTCCAATCCCCTTGGGTAAAATAATAAAAATATAAACCTAATTTAATTTAAATTATTATTATATATTGATATTATATGTAAACGTTTAGTATATAATCCATATAAAATAAATTAGGTGCATGTCATTACAATATTCCACAATGAAGATCAATTGAGACGAAGTCCCTTACCATGTGTCTGACATGTCACATACATTATTTATTTTCCTAAATAATATAATTATGTTAATTATTTACATTTTTATGAACGTTTATAAATTTTATTATTCATTTTATATCACTAATTTCAATTTAATATTTAATTACATAAGCAATTAGGTTTATGTCGATTGTTTAGATGATATTTGACTTATGTTTTAAAAATGAATTTGGTATGTTAATTATTGGTCTAAGAGGTCATTATTTAAAAATTTATAGGATAAAATTAGTGAAATATTAATAACATTTATATTTAAATAATACTTTTAATTCCAATAAAAAAAATATGGTTATAATAAATGAAGTATGTTATGATCATGGAGACTATAGGCTTTACATACACATGAGTAACGTTTCCATTTTTCAACGATCATTATGGAAATAAGGTAGGTAATAATTAATATTTAAATAATGATAATAATATTATAAATACCATATTATTATTCTAAATATACTTATATGTATTTTTAATTTATTGTGGTGTTGAAAATAGTGTTTCACAACTTCATGAAGTTTATTGTCCACAGATACATGAATGTCGTTATCATCTTGTAGAATGATAATTATGTCATTGTTATCATAATTATTCTATGAATAACATATATATTATTTATAATTATCCTTATTTGCATCCATGTAATGTGTTTGTTAAAAACTAATCACATCTCTTCGCAAGGCGATAATCTACCATACACACAAGCGATGTTATCATATCACCTATGGAATGAGAAGTAAAAAAATTATTATATGATTTAAGAAATTGATATGTATGTTAATTTTTTTTAGAAAAATATATATATTTCATATCGATCATCATACCCAACTATGTGATTTTTAATGGAAAACATGTCATATCGGTTTGTGAGGTGGTAGTTCTCCATACACTTGACCGATGTTATCATTTTCCATTTGAGAGAGGAGGAGATAAATATAGGTAATTCCCATAAAATAATAATATTTCTGTATATAGTAGATAACTTTTTTTTATATAATCATTATTTATGAATATTTTACAGAGATAGAAGAATAAATAATATAAAAAATTCATAGTCATGAGTTTTACCTCTTCATAGGAAACCTCTATAAATTTATGCCGAAAGTATTCATAGAATAGATTTCAAAGTAAAACAAGGAAAATATGATGATGGGATGTAAGTTTTAATGTTATTTGGTGATTTATTGGGTGAACCAAAAGGGATTAAATATTTGAATAAGATTGGAGAGGGAGTGGCCTTTTATAATTGAGGTGAGTGACACACTTGAAATTTTTGAAAAGAAAACGGTGTAACCACATTTTTTTCAAGACAATGTGGTAAAAAAAATAAAGAATTATTGAGTCTTATACTTTATAGGGTATAAATACGTCCATAAGATATATTTTTTGAAAATTTTATCTCATTTTAAATATTATATTTTTATTTTATCACCTTTGTTAAACCATTTTTACCTTAACCATGATAATTGAATTTTACTATTTTCAACATTCATTTTTGTCAAAATTTATGTTGAAATTGTTAGATAATATAAATTATTATTATTTCAAATATTTAATCCATTTTACCAAGTTAAATTCAAATAAGGGGAAAATTTAAATATGAAAGAATAACTTGAAACGTGATGAAAAAGGGCGTTTTCAAAAATAAAATTCTCATTTGTATAAAAGGTTTTAATATAGAATTCAATATAATTATTTTTAAAACAAACTGAATAATAGTTAAAACATATCGAATAATTATTCTATCATAAAGAAAATATAAATTAATTATATTTAATAATTTCTATTCATGTAAAAATTTGAAAAACAAAAAAATTTTCTTTGTGGATGTGTTAGTCCGCATGTAAGCATGAGAGATGTTATATTTTCCTACAGATGGAAAGGGAAAAAGATATATAAGATAATATAATAAAAAAAGTATAATTATTTCATAAATATATTATATGAACATTAAATTAATTTTAATAATTCACTTTGGAGTGAGGTTATGGAAAAAGTATCTTATTACCACATGGAGACGGTAGTCCACCAGTACGCATGATTTATACTTGCACTTTCCATTTTATGGATAAAAGGAAGAAATAGGTTGATCCATCATCATAATGAGAATTCAGTATATGTAAGACAAAAATTATTTATTTTATAATATATACCATATATTTATAGATGCTGGATGAAGAAATAAAATTGCAATTCTTGGTTAAGAGTTATACCTCTTCATTGAGAAACAAATTTTGGCTAACATCTTAATCCTTGAAATGATGGTATTTTGATACAGAAAATAACTTCTGGACATGTGAAGGTATTTAAGGATGGTATTACAATGGGAATTGTCTGAAATATAAGGATCATAATTCTTGGGGAAGAGAGGAGATGTGGTATCCATTTAAAAGGAAGGAATAATATACACATGAAATTTTCAATATATATATATATATATATATATATACTACACAATAATAATTCTTCAAATTGGACATTAATTAAAATAAAAAGATAATAATGTCGAATTATCATCATAAAAAAAATTATATTAGTTTTTCTATCATTTCAAACCTTCTCTATTTGATTAAACCATTTTTTTAAACCTTTCTAATGTTAAATATGTTAAAATTATATTTAAATTTTTAAGGGAAATAAATTTACATATAATTTTACATTTTTGTAAAAAATGGTAGACAGATGAATTTTGAGACCATTTAATATTTCAAAATATCTATTCCATGACTTTTATGGTTTTAAAATAATTTAATATAATATTATTTATATATCAATTCGTTAATGTATTTTGGGTCCTTTCATTTAATTTGACTTTAATAAAATCAATAAAATAGCAGAATTAAACTATAACAAAATTTACCAACATTTATACATTATAATTACCTATTAGAATTTTTTATACTAGAATTCATCAAAAATATATTAATTTTATTATTCTTGTAATCATTTACCTTGATTTTTTTACAACTTGCATAAGAACTGTATCGATGTTGCATAAGCATTTAAGGGAATTATATCATCAATAAAAATTATATATAAATAAATATAATTAATGTAATGTATTAAAAATAAAAAAACAATTTATAAAAATCATATATTCTTATTATCATAATTAATCTATATTATTGATATTAAAATAAAGAGAGTTGCATTTGTTTCTTATCTTAAGAGAAGATAAATTATATTATTAAAGGAAAATAGAACCAAAACGACATATATTAAATTTTAGGTTGGATATAGTTGAATTATTCTCATCAATTAAATAGAGCCTTGTTTTTGGATTTATTTTTATAATTTATCTCATAGTTTTACATTGTTTTACACCATTTTACCAATTTTACCTTTGCCGATATGACAATTATTTTACACAATTATTATACGTAATTAATTCAAATACAAGGTTCATATTTACCAAATTTAAAACTCTTGATTCAAAATATGGAACTAATATCTCAAAATATAATTTCAATATATTTTAAGAATCAATTTCAACATTAATGAAAAAAAATTGAATAAAATTTATTAGTTTTTTGAAAAAATGTTCTTTTAATCCCAAAAAGTAACTTATACCAAAATTAATTATAATGTGTATTTTTATAAAATTAATTATATTATTTTTTTATAATGGGTATTAGGTTAAATTAAATCCAAATCGAAAAATACAATGGGAGTTTTAAATTTGTTGATTTAATGAAAAGAAGTAATACTTTTACAAAAATGGTTAATTTTTAGAGTTCATTAAATAATAAATCTCTTTTGAAGAATCCAAAAAGTTCACCCAAAGAAAATATTTACAATATGATTAAAAAAATAATGAATTACTTCAATAAAATTTCAAAAAATGGGGTAACTGAATTCTAATTTTCACGATAAAAATGAAATAAAAAATCATTTTTTACGAAAACATTTTTTACAAGCCTAAAATGAATTTACTAAAAAATGTTTTGTTATTTTTTATGAATTAATAAAAATATTATATCAAAAAATTGTAGATTTGTTTTCATAATGTGGTTATCCTTTTCATAATTTAAATCTAATAGCTATGTTTTAACATATTATAGTTCCTTTTGTACTTTACACTATGTGTTATGAAATCAATCAAACAATTATAATTCATTTAAAGATAAATATATTCTACAATATATGGTTCTTACATTATACTCAATTAATGAAAAACTAATCTTTTAATTTTAATTATCGCTTACATTATTTAGTGTATTAGGACATATTTATAATATTTGACATATATTTTATCATAATAACCAATTTTTATGTCACTGTATAGAAACATAGTATTTTATAATTTTGTATTTATAAAGCCATGTATATATCATTTTAAGACTCATGAGTTTCAAAAAAACAAAACTCGATACTTTACACATAATACTGGATATATTTATCCATCTCATACATGAGTTAGGAAATTATTTACCATTATGGTGAATGATGTTCCCATGGATATGTTACACCACTGAGAGGGGGGATTAATTAGTTGTGGATTTTAATTTTTTTCTGTTATAATTTACCTATATTTTACTATTATGATGTAATACACTCTTTTAATTAAATTTCCTTTTTGAATACAGTAAATGAAAATAATAAATGAACATAAAAATCAGTGTTTAATCATAATGTGATCATACACATTGATGTTATGGGTTTGACACTCCAATAAAATATTATCCACTATAAATTAATGTACTTAAAACATAAAATTATTAAAATAAATAGAATAAAATTATTCTTTCAATAGTTCCACAAGAATAGGAGATCCACACAGTTTAAAAAATATAAACAAAAAAGACCTCATTAATATTTCCTGCTCCTACAACTATTGATGATGATATTTATTTTGATCATTTAATATAATTTAATTTGTAAATACTCAGTCATTCATGAATACTAGAAATAAATTATTCAATCATGAACATTTTCTTATTTCTTACTATCTTTAAAACTTCTCAAAATACATAATGTTGTTTTCACTTCCTGCTGACTTCATGAAAGAATTAACTACACCATAAAAAGTGCCTTATATATATTATGCTATCACATGATATATATTATTCAATTGAATGATTAAAAAATATATCAAGACCCCTTTAATAATACTATTTACTTTTTATTCATGGACTTTTTAATTTGATAAAGATGGTATATAGGTTGTATGTCTTTCTTGAGTTTCATTCAAGAATTGTTAAGTTCCTCTTATGTGTGTCCGTAAAGGGTCTTAAGAATTTATTGAACCACTTTAATGTTGACTGAGATTATTCACACCATTTATCCACCAACTCTATGTATCCGATGAGGATTCACATGGGTATCCCCTCAACTATAGTTTGGTAAGAAAAATATTTCCTTACATGATCTGAAATAATTATCTCTGGGTCCTTCATGTCACCCTAGTTTGTATGAGGATTTCTTCACAATAATAATAGGTAATATCAATGATATTCCTTCATGTTAACCTCTTCTAATTTTTCCAGATCTTGATGGATCATGGTTTTCTTCATAATATATTCACATGACATTGTTTTATGTCTCCACGTTACATTGCGGGATAAAATCATTCAATCTTTCTCGCCTTTGTGAGAATGAGTCTCACAAACCATTATTTTTAATGATAGATCAATATCATTCATAAAATAAACACATAGAGTTTCCATAGTTTATATAAGAGAGTAGAAAACATGTATTTTCATTTTATATGGAATGAAAAGGGCTTATTCAAACACTCCCAAGTTTCTCGGGATCTCATTAAATTAAATGGATGAAATTCTCCCATTTTCCATACAATGCTAGAGTAGTCACATTAATTTTGAGATAGCTTCTTCATCATTGCATGATCACTTCATTGATCATGTGATGCCTTGGTATCTTGTTGTGATGGAATGAATGCAGTTGACATTCTTTCTAGTGATGCCTCTGTGCTGCTTAATGGAAATGTCGTCGAATAATTATTTCATGTATGAATGAAAAAGGTAGGGAATTAACCCAATGAGAAGATACTATCTTTGTTGTGAAATGATATTACATGATTGTTTGAATTATTCTTATATCTAAGAACATCACACAATCCCAGGATGACTATTGACATGTCTTCTCTTGATCGATATGGTTTATATGATGACTTCATATACGAATATTATCTTTTTGTTGAACTAGTTTCATTGAGACATGGAATTCATAGAAGACACCCATTCCATACATGAGAAAATATTGATAAATTTTTTCTTGATTCCTTCCAATGATAACATTCCATGGTATGTTTTCCTTATATGGGAAGAAACCTCGAGTGGAAAAGGTATAAGGGGATAATATAATTTTATAACGGTAGGGAGTGGGATCAAAATATGGAAGAAATTTCAAAGATCGTGTGTCTCATGAAATTTCAATATTAATGAATTTTGAACAGTTAATATGTCTTCTCATCCAACATATGTTCATCGATGGGGATTATTTCTACATAATTAAGTAACTATCCTTGAATCCCACTTGATATAGATACATGGGATCAAAACAAGTTACACATTCACACAACACATGCTCTGGTCAGGTGGCCCACTGACCCATACTATGTGTTCCCATGATGAATGCTCTCCAAGACCTATAAACAGTCTTAACAACATCTACAGTTACTCACTCTTGTAGGCCTACACAGACCTACTCAAGGATTTTTCCTACATTCCACAGTGTTTGGTCCCTATGTAAGGCTCTCCCAAAGGGTTCACCATATGGTCCCCCTATATATGGTTGAGGTTTATCCTTGGGGGATTACCGTGGGGTCAAATTGTTTTTATATTAGGAATTATCAATCAATTATTTCTTTATACATGTAGATTTGATCATAAAAAACTAAGACCTCAAAAAATATTCATCAAATGTTGTAATAATGTTAAATATTAATAAAACATTTATTTTTCATTTAATATCAACACAAAAAAAACATCAAATTTAACACGGTTAATTATCCATTTTTCATATCGAATTCTATTTGATGAATCCAAAAAATTATCTAGGAATCACCACTTCATTTACCCAATTATACTGACTTATTGGGAGACAAATACACCACAATTTTAAAAATATCTCCCTTTTTATTTTTTTATCGATATCTCCACATATGAACAAAGTAAATATGTCATGTATACATTCCCCCCTTTATTTTCTATCAAATAAAAAGGGTATGTGGGATCTTTACAGCATGAATTTCTTCTCAAAAACATTTTCGTCTTTTTGTGAAGAGTATATCTTGAAATATTCTAGGAAAAAAATGTTATCACGTGGTTCTCTTCACAAATATCATTTAGTTTGTCAACATTTTGTCTTCATGGGATAACTGAGTGTATAAACCTTGATATATGTAACTATGGACTTCAAATTTATCCATGATGAACCATATCTATGAAATCAAACTCATAAAATATCAATTTCACTTATAGGGTATAGATAAATAATCATATTCATCATTGACATACTAAATCACACACTCTATTCAACAAACACATCAGAAAGATCAATTGAAAAAGATATAGTTTCCCCATTATCACAAACCTGGTTTATGAAAACTACCCTAGAAGGGTGCACTGATTTTTATCACTGGAAAATATGATTCCATACACATACATAATGAAAAAGAGAGCTTCGTTGGAATTTTATTTCACATAAAGGTTACTTTCAACTTTTCCTTTTACAAATTTCATATCCCTTAAACAAGAACCTAATTTGCAATATCATGCTCTAGGGGGCTATTTCAAAACCATACAATGATTTATTAAATCATTATACAATGTTTCCATTATTATATATGACAAAAGGACTAGTTTGTTCAATATAAAATTCTTCCTCAATGTCACCATTTATAAAGTAATATTTTACATCCATTTAATAAACTTTATATTGTTTGTGTGCTACCACTACAAATAAAATTCTAATAGCTTCCATTATTTTTGATAGTGAAAGATATTACTAAAATAGTTACATCTATTTGAGAATATATTTTTCTAACTAGCCTTTATTTTAACCTTTATACCTCACATTTTTAATTCATCTTATTTTTGAAAATCCATTGGTGCTAATAACAATTTTTTGGGATTTTCACAAGATCACAGGTGAGGTTCTTCTCAATTTGATCAAGTTCCTATTTCATAGCATATATCCATTATTCATGTTGAAATTGTTCCACCACTATATGAGGGTATATTTGAAAAATAATTTCATTTTAATTTTCAATTCTAAATCTACTTCTAGTTTGACTAGGATATTGTTGACTTCTAAAGAGACTTTCAATTTCAGCATGTTTCTTCAAATTTTTTATGTTTTCCATTTATTTTTCCTTCATCTTCACCTTAATCATTGGTCACTTATAAATCAATATCTACTGTTTTAGTCTCTTAATCATTATCTTCACAATTATTTTATTCCATTTCAATGCCATTTCCTAGAAAATATTCAAAACAATTGTCGATTATGTTTCGGTATTTGTTCATATTTTCACTAAATTTTACATTAATATAATCAACTAAATCATGAAACTATTTTTTATAGCATCTGCATTCATGAAAATTTTGTAGAATGTCTAGTAAAATTCCTTCATATTCGTTCCTTAAAATTTTCCCATATTGATGTTCTCAATATTTATAATGTAGGGGATTCTAAAAACAATAATGTATTTAATAAATTAATTTTCTTTTTCCACATTTCAAAATAAGACTTTTCTATTTATAGTTTCAGAATAAATCTATTTATTATATCTATGGAATTATATACATATTCCCTTCTAAAATACGTTGAGATGTTTTTATCATCTAACATAGTACTTACTATCTCTATTATGCTTCTATTATTCCATTAAAAAAAATATTTTTTTGTGCAATATATGGTGTTATATATTGATATATGATTCCATTTTTTTAAACATATAATTCAAAAAAATCACAACTAAGTCATTATAATTATTTAATATCATTTTCTTGATATAAAGACCCATATAAATCATTGTGTTCCCTCTAAAAATATTTAACATTTTAATTGACTCTAACTTGTGTTTGATAAACATTAAATTTATTCAAATGAGTATTATGAACAATAAAGGTAATAAAATTAGTGTCACATATTGAATACTTTTGTGTCGTTTAACCAATAAAGTATTTATTAATAATTTCAAGGTGTATAAAGATAGACTATCCACCCCTCTGTGTGAAAATTGAGCCAAATTCCCTTTTTTATAGATTTCATAGATTTTATCCCTCTCTTTTGTTGGATATAGAAATCTCTCACAATATCATGCTTTACGATTTGACTTATACTAATTTGACTAATATGTCCAATCCTTTTATTTCATAGGTCATATTCATCTTAGGAACTTGGTTAATATTAATTAATATAATAAATAATTGGAGATTGATTACCATTGTTTCTTTTCCCTTTAATTATAATTCTTACATATTTTGTTCTTTGCATGATACTTGAATCCCTTTTAAAAAACAACTCATGTTTTTCAACACAACGTTTGATGAAACTATTAAAAGTGTGTGTCATCCCTTAAAAAACAAATTATTAAAATTTAAATTTGGGGCTTGATTATCTACTATTCCATAACACTTAAATTTAAAGACCAAACATCTCAAAAATCAACTGATCGTACTTCATGATTCTCAATGTTGTCCATAATTTTTGTGTCACTAGCCCTATGTAAGGAACATCCTCTACCAAGAATCCATGACTTTGTTTCTTAATTATCTTTCAATGAAACTTAAAAAAACAGGATTTTTCTTCATTCATTTCTTGAACTATTTTCTATTTTAATAATCACATTTTTTTAGGGGTAATAATCATTCAATTGTAAAAAATATATACTTTTGATCACATCATTATGGGGATCTTTGTGGGTAATCCACTAAGGCTTCTTGAGGTTGAGAAGAATGTTTTGTGGGAATTTGGTGATAGCTAGCATCATCACGGGATGTGAAAACTTTTGAAAATTTGTGAGTTTTTTCTACCAAGTGAGTGTATAAAAAAGAGTATTTTTTTATGTTAGGTTATCTCTAATAATGTATCTGATCACTCTATTGGTTGCTGAATAGGGTGTTCACCCTAGGACATGAGCTTGGATGATATCTGAGCCATGTGAGTTTTTGTGAAAAATTTAATATTTAATTAATTAACTATTAATTTATTCATGCTTGTTCATTAGGACATATCATTTATAGAGAGTTCCATGTTTATATTTTCTCTCATATATTGAGTTTAGAATGGGGTTTTTACCTAGGTGAGGAACAACTTTGTGTTAGGTGTCGAGGCTAGGCATAAGATGATTTTTCTATTTATTTTCTTGATATTTTGATTTTTAATTTTTTATTTCATTTTTTTTTTCATGGCATGTCAAGTAGGATTCAGGGGACCCCCTACTATCCCACCCCCCTCAATTGTGGTACTTGGTTGAGAGAGGGATAGGGATAGAATATAGAGAGGGAAGGAGGAGGCGTTGCTCAAGTGACCATCTGGATGTAGATCAAGGCTGGGTGGGTGTGTGATGCAGATTTATGGAAATCATTTGGTGGTTTTCCAAATATTGAGTCCCTTTCAAATTTATTTTAAAAAATCCTTTTGTTTAAGTGTTTTTCTTTATTAAATCCTTTTATGGGCAGATTGGGATGCATACTTTGTTGATCGGTTGATTTTATGGGGAAATCTAGCATTTTGGGCCATTTTAAGTTGTTTTATTTTAGAAAAACCCATGTATATTAAATCTTGTTCAGAGATGACATACCATGTGGTATTCATGTTCAAGGAAGTTGAGTTCTTTGGAACAAAACACTATGTACTACGCGTACACTGTGTCGTGGGCATCCAGGGTGTGGCCAAGTACTCATCTAAACACCACATGCACGTCTATTTAATTATGTGGGATTCACAACCAAAGACCATGCGGGGTTCATTCCATATAGAGGTAAACTCCCAAGTAAGGTACATTGATATGTACATGGTCAGGAACCCATGTGCGGTTACACACCATATACTGGCAGCACACGTTGTTTACTCGGGCATGTTACACGCTGAGTGGTGATGAGGTACACAGGAAGGTACCCATGCTTATTTCACACTTTGTACCAAGAGTCATGTGGTTGTAATTTATAAATTTATACACCAAGTGGATAGAGATACACAGCCAGGGAGGATTTATGGGGTTACACACCATGTACTCCCAGTTCACACAATGTACTATTCTTTCATTGATCTATTTTTCCTATTCTTTTCTACAAAGTGAAAAATATAATTATGGGTACCCATTAAAACCATTTATATATTTATATCATGATGGTAATATAATTTAACTGTTAAATGGACATTAGGATTTTGGATTGGACTATGAGATTATAGTAAGAGGTTTTTCTTAAGGTTTGGTTTAATAATCCTCTTGGGGGTTTGGGTTCTGAGTTGTTTCACCTAGGTAAGGGTTGTGAGATCTGTGATTAGCCAGGATCATGTGTGATATGGTGATATATTTGAGTTTATTTATATTGATTCATGTTAGTGGTACCATGTTTTATATTTAAGTATAATGTAGTTTTTTCATTTGTGATGGGACCGATTTATTAATGTTGGAGTAGTTTATGTTTAACTTCTATGTTTGTTGACCAGAGCTAATGAATCCTTTGGGCTAGTTGAAACCTTTGGATGGAATTTATGGACAATTTCTTCTTGATGATTTCATATCATTTCAAGGTACTCATGATTATTTTCTTATGGAATAGTTTCGGATGCAGTGATTAGTATTTTTCATAATCTACTTTTGAGAATGACCATACAACATGTTTTTCATGGCTTCCATTATGGTTCCCTTGTGGAGGGTTCTTATTTTGAGGTGTTAATGAGGAATTTTTGGAATTAGTAAATTATTTTTATTGTTCTTTTGGGTTCCCACATGGGTGTATTGTTGATATAGGATCATTTTGGATGGTGTTGAGTGTCGTTAAATATGTTTTAGAATTGGGTGTGTCCTGTGATATTGGTATTATATAGAAGAACCATCATTAGGTATCCTACACTTATTTAACCCTTTTAGTCTATGAGGTTGTTTACTCAATCATGGAATGAGATAATGGATATTGTTGGGGAGCCTTGTGGTGGACCTCACTATATTTTGTGGCCTCAAAGATCGTGAGATCAATAAGCTTTAGTTTGGATTTGAGTTGTCTCATTGAGATCCTATTTGGGTATTGGTTGGATGTTGATATCTAGTTTGTCCAAAGAGCCCCATGATTTGATAGATAATGTTTTATCGATAAATATAGTTCATATTTTTGAATGTTCGGTTCGGGGTTGGATCATCCCATGATCAGTTTTCCATTGTTTGTGATGTTTGAGGTTGCTTCTTCTTAGGAATATGGTTTGAGGAGGTGAACCTGTGAATATCATGGATTGGGAATTGTATATAAGTTGTTATTTGGTTCTCTAATCCTTTTGATAGATATTATACTATAGTGTTATGGAGATAATATATGATCAAGATCATTAAAACCCCTATATAGTTTAGTGTTAGCCTTGACTACTATGGCTTCAGGAATATGAGGTGCCAAGGAACTCAAGGAGTTGGTTTTGTGTACCTTGGATTATTTTTTCATCTTGGACCACGGATGTTATGTTCTCCAGTATTTTTATGGATCCCATGGGACATTTTTTTATATTAGATATCTGGTGCCCAATTTGTTCTACAGAACCATTGGGATAGACATGTTCTCTAGTTATGTTGACCTAGTTATTCATGTTAGTAGTTCAGATTGTACTGATGGAGTCCTAGTACCTGTTAGATGCACATTTTCCATGTGGACTCCAATGGTTACACCATGGGGTCTTGAATAAGTTTATATTTCATTTATACTTCTTGGAATTCCTTTGTAGATCTGGTGGGCAAGCCTATAATCATTTTTATGGGTGAGACACATGCTATAAATCATCATGAGAGGGCTAGAGTGGGCTATATTTATCATGGGTGTTATGATAGAACACACTGGTGGTCTTGTTTCATATATTTTTTAAAAAACTTTTTAAATTGTTTCATTTATACAATATACTATTAGTTTTTGGGTATTCTAGGAATGTCTTGTTTGTATGCACTTGTTTTGATTGTATTTTTACCAGTTCACCATTGGGTGTGGTCTCCTGAGATTTATTTCTTACCCCTATTTGTGAAATATGGTGTTCAGGAAAATATGATGTCTACTTTTTTAGGATAGACAAAATGTTACACAATAGATGACATTGAGGCCCAGTGCTTCCTTACAATGTAATGTGGCTCTTCTGGATTCTCAAAATTAGGCTAGTCTAGATCGATCATCGTGGAATCTAGATATATGCACTGGCTAATAATTGGCATCAGATCTGATGGTTGTTGTTTTCAGTTTTTTTATTTTGTATATGTGTTCAACCTAATGGGTGACTAACTGTTGTATGGTTTTCATCCTTTGAAAGTCTGAATGACTTTATCTTGCATTTCTTTTATTATTTAATGTTTTGATTTTTTATTTATTATGAATAATCTATTTTTATCCCTTTTTATGAGTTTAGTTATTTTCTATTGTTATTAAACTCTAACAATAGGTTATAGTCTTCCCACTACTAATTTTTAATTGTCACCACTATTTAGAAGCCTCTAGCATTTAGGGAGGCACACTGAGGCGTTTTGGAATGCTAGATCGTGTGACATGTCAGCTCAAACATGGTGGGTTTAATACACACATGAATTTTATTAATGTGTTTGTTTAGATGTGTCTATGTTACATTATTCATTTAAAATATTCTTTTTTATACACCCCCTAAAATAATAATTATAGAGGTCTATGAGCATAATATTACATAAACATAATTTTATAACAATAAATTATGACCATTTTTATAAAATCATAATTTATACTAGGTTTTTTAATGTAGACTAAGAGTTTTCTTGCTATTATCTCTCGGTTAAGATGTTTTGTGATATCACCCATCTCTTTTACAATGGTAGAAAGATGATAAATATTCTTTTTGATAATTATTGATATATAATAAGATGAAAAATCCCTTATATTATTCCATTTAACATTATTTTTAATAATGTGGAGAAGAAATAATTCATGGTTACCCAGATATTAACATAGAGGTGTGTTGTTATTGAAAATAAACACAAAAGGGATGATTAAAGGGCCCTTGTAAGTAATGAATTTTATTACAATGGTTTAATATGTGTTTAGTGGTGTTGGTGATAATTATTGGAATATTGTTATGGATTCATGATAATTTTGCTCTATTTCATTCTTGAAAAATCCTCCATATAAGTTCATAATTCTATTGAGTTTCTTTCTTTGTCTGTGGAAAAGGAATTGTGATGTTTCTTTCTTGAAGAACAAATATTGATAATTCTATGACTAACTTTCATTAATATGATAATTTCATGATTATTTCAAAATTTATATGACATATGGTGAGGGGATTACATTGGTCTACAACAATGATGAGGATATTGTAAAAAGTAATTGAGAATAATATATTAAACCCAGGGACCATGGGCCATATATAAGTATGTGCTTAAACTACCAACCGAGATCTTATGTATGAAGAGTATGGTTCTTTTATGAGTATAAGAATTAAAATGAACCATACGTCCTTAAAAAAACATGTATTCTATTTTATAATAATTCACGGATCTTCTCTAATAATAAATATCAACCATGATTGATGATAGATATTCTGTGAGAAAATGACAAATGTTCCATGAGTGAAATTGTGATACCATGAGGATGATCGACCCTGAGGCCCACATATAGGCATTTTACAAGCCATGATTCACATACCACCCAAGATAAAGATAATTTTTTGAATTGATTTAAATAATTTATAGATGAATATGTGTGATTATAATGGTGATACATGCATACAATTAACACTTTCATGTATAAAATCCGGATTTATAGAAGAGAAATGTTACATCAAGTTGTTGAGATCTTGAACTACCGTGAATCCTGTAAGGAAAACATGATGCAAATAAAATATTTATGAAGATTATTTTTCATGTTCTATGAAATCCATATTATTTTTTGTGGAGTAAGATAATTTAAAAACCACATATTGAAAATTAATAATCCATGTCTCTATAAATAATGAGACCATGTTGGAAAATTCAGGTATATTGGGGGCTAATAATGAATGATAGAGACGGTTACAATTTTTTTTAAATCATTTGAGGATTTAAAAATTAATATTTTAAATTAGTAATCAGTATGAGATATTTGAAATCATATATATTATCCCTATTAAATTGTATATATAATTTTGAATCCATTAACAGAAATAATTGAAATTTTTTTTCCTATTGTTATATGCAGTTATAAAAAGAAATCATGGGTTATGATATTCAAATCAGAATTCATTTGAATATATATTTATCTATTTTATTATAGTTTTAGAGGATAAGTAAAACATCATATACTGGTTGACTATATATATCATGTAGGTGATGAATGAATAATTTTGAAATATCATAATATTTCGGGGGGAAGTCATCAAGAACATTGCAAGATTTCTAAAACAAGATACACAATTTGTATCAATGAGAGATAAAGAATATTAGAATATATATTACTAAATATCTAGAGAATAGTTTTGTGAAAAAAATTATTAATTACATTTTTAAACACTATTAAAGATAAGAATTATTGTCCTGGTCTACTTGTAGGGGAAGAAAAAATCTCATTTGGTGTAGAAGAAACTTAGATTTTATCATGAAATTTGTATCACTATGTCAAAACTAAATGAGGTTATAAGTAAGATGTATGAAGAGTTTATAGGGAATTTTTTTTTGTGTATAACTAAATAAAATGGCTGTGTAATTGGGTTTTTTAACCTTTTTTTGTATTCACATTGACATTTATTAGAGAATCCTTTTTTGGGGTGTATAACCAATATAGAAAAGTGTATGATTTTATGTTGAAACATTTAAATATAATTTTTTTGTTATATTTTATTATTAATGAATAAAAAGTGAGAATAAAATAAAATATTTATTTTATCAATAACATTAATAGGTATAAGAGTTTAAATTCAAAAGGTAGAGAATTCACAAAAGAAGACTAACAATTCACACCCCCAACACTGTTTTTTGTATAGTATGAGGCTTTATAATGATTATGGGGATGAAAATACCATATCATTTTATTTCCCTCTAGGAATGTGAGTTTTTTTATATCATGACACTATTACAATATCTCCTTACTATTGAGGAATCATGGACTCATTTAGACCCATTAGAATTACTATTAGAACTAACTAAAGGTACAAAAGAATTTCCATAGAAATAAGACATGTTGATCAATTTAGCTAATAAATAGGTGGTGATGAAGATGATTATTTCCCTCTAAAAACTAATAAGTTCGCAGTGATTGTGGGTGTTATTTTTCATCCTTCCAATGAAATATTAGAATTGGTGGGGATTAATGTTTTTATAATTGATGTAAAACCTATAACTACTTATCTTAAATTCTCCTATATATTGACTAATTCATATGTTTCTTCTAATCAGCCATTATAATACCACCTATGGCTATGTTTTACTAAATTGACCAGGCTAATACCCCAGTTTCGTAGCACATAATGGAATCATACAGAATTTAAAATGTTGAGATCATGTTCCAAATATTTTAATCGATGACAAAACCCCTTCCATTATCCTTAGTGGTCTCTATAAAAACTCATGGTCTCTCACACTATAGAGGTCCATGAGAAAACTTGTGTGGTAATATATCTAATTATTAATCTATGAGACTCTTATGGCTGAATTTTTCCATGAATTACTCAATATTGACTACAAGTTCATCACACATGTGTATGGTGGGTTTGAATATATATATATCCATGCCATAATCTATAAAATTATTGATGAGTAAATAAAGACTAAGAAACTCCAACATGACCATACAAGGGTTGAGACTATTTTTATCTCTTCTAAACCCAGGTTCTAAAAACTCCAGGAGATTCCTTGGTATGTTGGAATATTTCCTAATAAGTGATATATTTCATATGAAGTGGTATCCATGGAAATCCCTTCCACTAGTATCTATATGAATTCAAAGTGAAAATATGAAAGGATGAGAGGATCCTTTGAAAGGATGAGATAGTGGGAGATAATGTTTCTTACAAGGCCCCTAAATTATTGTTAAAATAGAATGTGGAATGCACAAACATTGATACACAACACTAGGGTTTTATTAAATTAGAGAAATTATCGATCCCACTTCAAGAATCAATAGAACACATAATGTAGCATCCTATTAATGATTTTCCCACCTATGATTTCATATAAAATTTGAAAGAGGATATGAACTTTGGAATTTTACTTTATTTATTGTTAAATAAATGACAAAACATTATTGTCTCAAACTATTCCCCATATCGTGGTCATTTATCTGGATTTGGCTATCAATTCGTGATAATATGTGGACATCAAAATATATTATTTGAGTAACTAAATCCATTGAAATATTAGGTAAATTATAATTTACAAAAAAAATGAGTAAATTTTTGAATCAATTCATTATATTAATGAAATGTTTCCTCATATAGATATATTAATGATGAGATATAGTAAAAATAGAATCACTCTAAGTTATAGAAATTCCATGTAACACCCTGATATTTTGTGAAACATTTTTTTGAATTATTTTAATCTTTTTTTTATAGTTTTCAATTCACGAAACACTTAATATAGATTTTTTAATATGAAAGATCTATGTTTTTCTTGTGTTATATGAAAAACCAAATAAATATTATTTTATAAAAAAAATCATAGATTAACCTTTCGTACATGAAACACAATGTCTAGACTTGGTTACATACAATGTTGAGTTCATTCAATAGCTTGTGTAACACATAAGGTCGAGTTTTACCAAACCACAATACACTTTTAATATTATTATTATAAAAATATTATTAAGCTATCACCTTTCTATTGGAATGAATTTTTTAAAAAAGGATAAATAAATTTTGAAAATATGACTTACACATGTTTATAAAATTAATCCTTGGGTTATAAATTAGTATAATTTAATGAAATAACGATTTGAAAATAAAAAATTTACTTTTCAAAGAAAACTATATTTATATTTACAAACACAATTTTATCTCAATAAAATAAAAAATCACTTTTGATTAATTTTCATAATAAATATTAAATATTATAAACCCAATAAATATTTTTTATTCTCATAAAACATATTTAATAGGTATAGGATAAGAATAAATCAAATTTTATAAATAAAAATTTATATTTTTATAAAGAAAATTATACCGTTTTTTTAATAAAAATCCCATTTTAAATATGGTTGTTGACACATTTAAAATTTTTATTCCAAAAATGACATTTTTTAATATTAATATTAAAAATAAAATTGGGTGAATTTTTGGTATTTTTTTAATAACTTTCAATTTTTGAAGAATAATGAAAATACTGCATTTTAATTTGAAACTCTTTTTTTATTAAAATAATTTAAAAGGATAAATTAAATTTGGAATTATTTTTAAAGTTTATTTATATTACATTTCAATCCATTAGTAAAATTTAGGCAATTGTAATCAATTTCACATTGAAATGGGATATAAAAAATTCAAACATCTGGACATTTTTTCTTTGAAACCCTGCTTTATTATCCCATATATGGGATTAAATATAAATTAATTTCTGTAAAATATGTGATTGGAATTTAAAATAGGAGATTCCATATTTGGAATCATAATAATTTATAATTTCTACTATTTTAAAATTAGTTTTTGACCAAAAAATTAGTGAATTTCATTGAAATTAATTATAGAGATCAAGAGAAAAATTATCTTAATAAATGACTAAACCATACAATTTAAGGACCAAAATAACCTAAACACTTGTGCAAAACCAATTAAATGTTCATATTTCAATTATATCATCACATTAATCTTATTTTTACCATATTTTCAGATACCTTTCATGGGAAAAACATAGGTGGAATTCCCCATTCAAATGATTATAACAATACCGCAACTCCTCCATTATAAAAAGGTACTCACCCATCCCACATATTTGAAAATCTCAATCCCATTTGGCTCAGAAGAACCCTACCAAAATATCATACCAACTAACCTAAACTCATCATAGTATACACCATTTGGGAAAAAAATCCATCCAAGGAAGCCCTTTGGTGAAAACCAAAAGAAGATAGGCAAAGAAGATGTAACATCCTTCTCACGATATTTTGCTACATTTTTGTTATCCACCCCCTAAAATATTTTTATTAATTGATTGTATAATAACCTAATAATCCTAAATATTCTGATATTTTTTTATTCTAACGGTTTTACCAACACCTAGGCATACTTCCATCAACTGGATAATGATATACCAATATTGTGTATAGTGAACTACCAGCTCATGGAATGATTTTTTTTCAGTTTTAATTTACCACATATCATGGTTGGGAATTAAGATATAAACCTAATTTTTGTATGATATTTATGATATTTTCGATGTATTTATTATTTGTGAATTATTATATAACACATACCAACATGTTTTCCATTTTTGTAAATACGATAACATTATTTGTGGATGTGTTGACTACTACCTCCTCAAAGAGATGTGATTAATTCACAATCTACAAGGAATTAATTAAGGATGGGTTTAGTAAAATCATATTATATATAGGAAATAATAATTCTGCTAGAATTAATATATATATATATACACATATATTTTATTTACTCTCTTTATTTCAAAAAGATAATTAAATAGAAAAAACCTTCTTGCATATGCACGGTCTACTGCCTCCATGAACAGTGTCTTCTATATCATATTTATATAATTTGTAGTTTTTTATAAATATTTATATACTGAATATATAAGAAATTTATATCATTTTATCATTATTTAAATATGTGAACCCTGATCTAATTACGATAATCAAGAATAACATGTCAAAATGTATACGAAAAACGAGCAGGTATTACCCGAAGTATAACATTAAGATGGAGCAATTAATAAACAGTTAATATAAAGTCATAATAAAAAAATATATTTTATTAGATAAAATAATATGGTTCTTTTGTAGATTTAAAATAAAAATATATTTATTATACATGAGTTTTGAATATATATGAAGAAATTCAAGACATAAGGTAACAGAATTTCATCTCACTTTATTATATTCTAGAGATTCATGCCATATTCACCACCAATTTATTTTATGTGGTTTATATGATTATATAAGATATTTTATATCATAAAAAAATATTTAATTATATTAAATGTTTTAATTTATGTTATTCATTCATTGGGGTCATGATTCTAAAGTTACTCAGGTAGTAAGGTCTTTCCCATATCACTTTTATTTTTGTGAGATATATGAAATATTAACCAGTTATTATTTTTATGTAGCGTATGTAATACCCTAAGACATGATATATTATAAATTTCATTCGTTTAATGATATTAAAGTTTTAATTTATTTTATTCTTTCATGATGATAATTATTTAAAAAATTCTGAAGTAGTAAAGGGATTTGCAGTCTCATCTTTATTTTTGCAAGACTTATGCCTTATTCACTACTCATTTATTTTGTGTGGTTTATATAGTACCCATGAATTTATTATATGGTTTTTATAATTACATTCATTTTTATTTACATATCCATTTTATGATGTTTCTTTCATTTTCTTTATAGTTAAAAAGGTACCAAATCAGTAAAGTAGTTGTGTCTTAATTTGCCTAATTTGGGAGACATGCCATGTTATGCACCAATATTTATCAATGGGGTTTATATAATTCCCATTGAAATGTTATATCATGAATATATATATTCTAATGATATATTATGTTTCTGTAAATTTTATTCATACATTTTTATTTTGATTCCATGTTATCAAAGTGGTATCATTTTATTGCTACAATCTAATTTTGTATTAAGAGTGTTTATTATTATGCTCCGATTGATGAAATATTATGATCCATATATGAAGAAATATCATTAAATTTTTTATCTATATTTATTAATGATATATTCAGGTATTGATACACTTTTTAAAATCTTCCATACTTAAAATAATAAAGAAATATTTTTTTAGAAAATATAGCATCATTTCTCTTTTTGTAGAAATTTATTTTATTTACAAACCATGTTTTTTAGAAATGTTTTAATTTTTTTAAAATGATATCTTTATATAATTTTCATATAAAAGTAATATAATGAAATGTTTTGTGTTTTACAATGTTTAAAATGGTTTCATATCATCCTTTACATCTTTTCAATGTTATTTTCAAGGAAAAAGTATTTCAAAATGATTTAAAGAATCCTTTATATGTTTTCAAATTTATTTTCAAAGAAAAAGTTTTTCAAAATGTTTTATGACTTAAAAAATAGTTTCTAAAATTTTAAAACATCTTTTCCTCATTAATTATTTTAAATTAAATTGTATATATTTCATTATGAGAAAATAATTTTGGAAATCATTCTAAGAGAAGGATATTCAAAGAAATCGTATCTTCCATAAGAAATGTTCCATGTTAGCTTTCAAAATACTTCTCTATCTTGGATGAAATAATTTGTTATAGTTTATATTTTACTTGGGATACAGAAAAAAATACTATTTATATTATTTCTTGAATGTTTTATGTTTTGATGGAATGATTTTTATGACACCCGTTTCTCTTCCATGGGTTATATGCTTTTAAAACCTACTTATTTTCATGGATTATTCATTGATGAAAGGATGATTAGACCTGTATATTTCCATAGGTTATTATATGATATAATTTTTAAGATACCCATTTTATTTCAATAGTTATGATATAATTTTTAAAAAAACCCATCTCTTTTTATGCGCCATGATATGATGAATGTTTTGTTATATTGTTGAACATGAATGTATGATTTCAATATGTGATCGGTGGGACCTATATGTCCCCCCATTGCATTTGATAATTATGGATGAATCATTAGTATATATTTTTTGTTTGAACCTTATTACATGTACACAATGTCATTCTTGGACCTGGTTGCATGTCCATAATTTTATTCATGAACTTAATCACATGATCCCAATGTTATGAGTGTACCTTATTATGTGTTCATAATGTTATGTGTAAACATAATTACATATTTATGATTTTTTAAATGGACCTGGTTTCATGTTCATTAGTTTATTCCTGACCCTGATTATGGGTTTAAATTTTTTTGACTGAACCTGAGTACATGTTCACAAAGTTACATGTGAACATGATTACATGTTCACACTATTATAAATGGAATTAGTTTCATGTTTATATGTTTACAATAGGGCCAGATTTTATGTCCTTTTCTTAATGAGTGAATATGTTTCTACTTATACTTGTTCACAATGTCATAAGTTGATAAGTATACCAAAACTACATGTATTATTATAATGTTATGATTTCATTTCATATGCTCTCGATAAACTTATCATTAATTTCTTATGAATTAGAAATAATTATTCCATGAATGTTGATTATAATCTTTGATATGAATGAAATTATATTATAATTATGGGATCATATTATCATACCATTATGATCAAGATTATGATTACATATCTCCCTATTTTTCCTTATTGAGTATCTAATATTGTCTATTTCTTATTTTTCCTTTCCTCGGGTTATGAATTAATATTTTTAAGTAGGATTAGAAAATGGGATAATCTTTATGGTGATCTTTAAGATCATTCACCAAATTAAAATAATTTGTTCCAAATTTACAAATACATAGAACTATTACAGTCATTGGGCATTTAATTTTGTATGGTGATGAATATTGATCTTAAATGATGTAATATCCATGTATATTATGATTGTGTCACTATAGTTGGTATTAAAGGAAAGGCTTATTTAACCATTTGAAAATAAGATGAAAAAAAATTATTTATATCCCTTAGAATATTTCTAAGGATATGACTAGGTATATATCTATGGATATTTCTAAGGTTAAGTTAAATAATAAGAAAATTGCCTAGAATTTTAGTAAAGGATTCTGTGAGTGGTTTCCATGAAATACATAATGTAACGACCCAAAGTTTCATTAATGGAAAATCCCTCTTGATCCAGTTAAATGTTTCTTTATGAAAAATGTTTTTATAAGATGTCAATTTCTTTAGTTTTACGTTATGATTTGTGACTGTTACTTTTATAGTCGTTGAACAATGATCATCTAAGTAGTATAAATATAAGGCTTTAACGAACCCATTTCTACTCAGACAAAGGAAGAGATGGCCTCATCCAGTAGAATTGCCCCTTATGAAGCCCATTTGTCGGAGCTCGGAAAAGAGGTGGTGTCTTTGGGCTTTTCCCTTGACCAAGCCCAAGCTGAGCTTCATCAAGTCAAGCTCGAACGTGATCGTCTACGGGAAAAGTGGAAGTTGATTGAAATTACCACTCGAGCGATGTTATCCGAGCCGCCCCAAGAGTCTCTCACCATCGCACACCTTACCCTTAGGTCTTATGCGGCTATTTTAAGGGGTTATGTAACAAATAAGTAGCACCATGTTCATGTACATTATTTTTGTATATAATAATGAATATAATTTCTAGTCATTTTTGATACATTGTAATAAGTTTTTTAAGTACAAATGGTGTTTTTAGTTATTATTTAATTAAGAATTATATTTTATTAAATTAAAGGATTTTTTAATTAAATAATATTTCAATAAAATATTATTATTAATATTACATTAATTTTTATTAAATATAAATGATCTTATAATTTTATGAATGCAACTAAATTTTTTATTAAGGTTTGAAAGCCATTTCTGTCCAAACCCATGAATTTTTTTATAAATGTCGGTTTTTATTTTAAAAATGAAAATTCACATATTTAAAAAATTATTTATATAAAATAAATATTATTTTTGGAATCAGGATGTCGAAATTATCCAACAGTGAATTTTTCATAATTTTCTGAGACAGTCAAATTTTTTCGTAAAAATTAAATACCATTTAAATATATAATGTGTTTTATGACATCATAATGACCCAATGGTAATGTAATAAAATACCATAATCCTTCTGTTCGGCCAATATATGTTTTATCATTAAAATAATGATGTTTTGGGTTTGTTTGACTCACTTTTCAAAGCATTAATGGAGCCCTCAAGACTTATTCAACACTTTGCCTTTTTAAATTAAATTCCATGGGAGTGTGACTCACCTCCACATAAGAAACCCTAATTTTTTAATAATTTCGGACCTTGGCCTTGTAAAATATTATTTTCCTCTTTCCTTTTCCAGAAACCATGGGCAAATACCATGGGATGGTTTGTGGTTTGGATTATTTTAATATAAGGGGTCCCAAACCTAAATAATAAAGAATTCTCTCACCTTTCCTATATAAACCCACCCAAGCTCCCACTTCCTCCTCACTCAAAGCCCTTGAAGTTCTTCCAACCTCTTCCCTACTCTCTCTATAATCCTCCCAAGGTGCCCCAAGCTCCCAAGAAGCCTTTCACAAGCCTCTCTCTAGCCATTGGAAGCACACTTCCAAGTAAGGGTTTTTTCTTCCTTTCTCATTTTTGCCAATTTTCTTTAAGTTGTAATGCCCTTTTAATTTCAATTATGAATGTTGGGGTATGGTTTCTCACCTCTACCATACATCCCTCTTATTGTTTTAATGATGATAGACCCATTTCTCTCTCATTAAATTCCTCTCGTGTACACTCGTTACTATGCCGAAATTCCGAAAAGAACCTTTTTCTCCCCTTCTATATTCAAGCAATACTTTTGTATCATGAATATAAATTCCTTTTTAATTGTTGGGACATGTATCTATATGACCTCATTACTTTCCATTATATGTAAATATGATGAGGAACCCATTTCTCTCTCATCGACCATTTTTATGAATTCTTATGTCACACCGTTACGTTGCCGAAATCACACCGATTTTCTAAGTCAATATCATTGTGTAGTGAATACCATGCCCATTTCTCCATCAAGGGTATTCAACTTTATGCACATTTACATATTGATTGTAAAGTTTCATGTATGAATTCCATATTACATTATCTTAGAATAAGTGATTATGTTTTATGAATCCATGGTTTATGATCCATGTGGCACATTTATGCATTAAATGAAATGTTTAAGAAGGGTGTGCCATTATAGCGCTCCAATGCATTGGGTAAAGTATAGTATCATGATACGTCATGTGCAATGAGTGTTGACTCATTCTAATTCAAGTGAAACGAGGGTTTACTCGTGCTTCAAGTGCAATGAGGGTTTACACATTCTCCATGTGCAATGAGCCTTGGCTCATGCTAATTCAATGTTAAGTGTTGTTGCCACATTTCCATGTTATGATTATAATGCTTTATCATGCCTTTATGTTCATGTTTCTCTAATTCTATATTGATATTCCTATTTCCTAACATGTATTTTACTCCTCATGTTAATCATTGTGTACTCCCTTACTGGGCTTTATAGCTCACCATTTTATTATGCATGTCCTCAGGTTATCCCATGCAATGCTATGTACGAAGGAATGTAGTGGTCATGTAAAGGAAGTTTTCAATAAAGATGTTGTATTTCAAGTTTAAAGTTTTTATGTAATGATCCTAAGCCCCAAAGACACTAAACTTCTCGATCTTCTTTGTTGTATCAAGTGAAGTTTGTGTAATAAAGCATGCTTAAGTTGTAATAAAAAGAAGGGTTGTCATAGTTGGTATCAAAGGATAGGTTTAGTTATTTTTGGGATTAGGAAACCCTAGGAAAGCCTTATATACAAGACTAAGCATAATAAAAACATCCCTATGTTTTTGTAAATACTAAGTAAGTGGTTTATCAAACAAATACATCCCTATCTGGATACGAGCAGGTAGAGGCGGCTCTGGCACAGATGTATCCTAGGGGTAAAACCCGAAAACACCGCTTTGATCTAGACTCGAACGGGAACTGGTGCACGACAATGGACCTTGCTGCACTCTTGGTTACGACACTCCCGGGGGATATGTTTTGATAAATTCACAATCTTAGTATGAACCCTTATTAAGGGAAAAAATGACACTAAGAATATATGTTAGAAGGAATGTCATGAAAAGCCTAGATTGAATCCTATAGACTCATGAGTTAAAGAGATTAAAGTTTATTTATAAGTCATCAACTTTTGTATTTGGATTAACCTTTATGTGTCACCCCTAACTTTCCTTTTATTCCAGCCAATGGCCGGTAATAGGAGAACTCGGGCTAACAACCGTTGTGAAGATCAGTGTGATGATTGTACTTATGAGATGCCCAATCCAATGGGAGCAGGAATCGCGAACTTTGTCATGCTTCTCTCTCAGCTAACTCATGTTTTGAATAGAAACACTGGTCAAGAGGAACGTTCAACCCCCCCTAAGAAAGAACAAGTCGCTATTGAAAGCTTCATGAGACAAAGGCCTCCTACTTTTAGTGGATCATCTGATCCCACGATCGATGAACAACGGATCAAATCCATTGAAAAGATATTCTCCATCCTCCAATGCTCTGAAAAATAGATGGTTCTCCTGGCGGCTTATCGTATGGAGGGTGAAGCTGATTAATGGTGGACGTTGATCAAAAATACGAAGCCTGAGGAGGAGATCGAGGCTTTGAAATGGAAGGAATTCTGGAAGATGTTTTTCGATAAATATTTTCCACACACCCTCCGTCTTAAGATGGAAAGGGACTTCCTTTCCCTCAAACAGAAAGATGAAGAATCTGTGGGAGCGTACGAGGCAAAATTCACAAGGCTTGCACGATACGCTTACGGCTTTGTCGTTACCCCTGAATTCAAGGTTGACCGCTTCTTTGGTGGGATGAAGCCTAGCTTGCGAAAAGAATTAGCGATCCGTGACTTCGACAGCTATGATGAAATTGTCTGATGTTCCCTCAAGGTTGAAATGGAGATCAAAGAATCACCGGGGTATCATGGGGACAAGAAGCGTAAGGTGGAATTCAATGCTGGTGGTCCGATGGATAAATCTAATAGCGCTAAGAAATTCCAGCACCCCACTTGCCAAAAGTGTGGAAAGAAGCACCCTGGAAATTGCCTTAGGGTGACAAAAAAATGCTTCAAGTGTGGAAGAGAAGGGCACCTAGCTGTTAACTGTCAGCAAGAAGGACCCGTGGCTGTGACAGAGGAGAGGAATGCTCCGTTCGAACCTCAACGCGTTGTTCAATGCTTCAAATGCAAAGAACCGGGTCATATTGCAAATCAGTGCCCTAATCCAAGGGTTATCAGAGGCAATCAACAACCTCCAAGACAGCAAGGAAGAGCTTTTGCCATCACTTCTGCCAAAGTGAACCCCGACAACGAAGTGGTGACAGGTACGCTAGTTATTCAATCAAAAATAGCGAACGTAATTTTTGATTCAGGTTCTATGCATTCTTTTATATCTCAAAAGTTTAGTAGAACAATCCCTGCACCACCACAAATCATGGAAGTGAAGATGTCTGTGAGTACGGAAAATGGGGCAATCATTGCATCCCTTGAGTATAAGTCCTCCCCTGTTATAATCTGTGGATTGAATTTCCCAGCGAACCTCGTCATACTCCCTTTGGTGGAATTTGATGCAATTATTAGCATGGATTGGCTTTCCTTATATAGAGCCAACATAAATTGTTGGGAGAGGGAAATCACACTCCATATGGAGAATCGACTCCTGATTCTTTACAAGTGTCAGGAGGAAGATGAATCTCCTTTAGCTCCATCATCTCAAGCATGGATATTACTGCCTTATGAGCATGCATATCTGGCTCAGATGATTGAGTCCAAGGAAGATACCACCCTTGAAGAAATGCCTATTGTGAGGGAATTCGCTGAAGTATTTCTCGAGGAACTTCTTGGTCTTCCTCCAAGAAGAGATGTTGAGTTCTCAATTGAACGTATACCTGGGGTGCTACCAATATCCAAGACTCTATATAGAATGGCTATTGTTGAGCTTGAAGAGATGAAGAAACAACTACAGGAGAATCTGAATAAAGGGTTTATACGCCCAAGTGCATCACCATGGGGTGCACCAGTCCTCTTCGTCAAGAAGAAGGATGGGTCAATGCGGCTTTGCATCGATTATCGTGAACATAACAAAATCACGATAAAGAACAAGTATCCTATCCCAAGAATCGATGACTTGTTTGATCAGCTGCGTGGAGCACAATACTTCTCCAAGGTTGAGTTTCGGTTGGGATATTATCAAGTAAGGGTGAAGAAGGAAGATATCCCCAAGACTGCTTTTCATACAAGGTACGAACACTATGAATTCATAGTAATGCCTTTCGGACTCACCAGTGCTCCAGCAATATTCATGGACATGATGAATAGAGTCTTTAGAGATTACCTAGACAAATTTGTGGTAGTCTTTATAGATGATATTCTAATATACTCCAAAACCAAGGAGGACCATGATGAGCATTTAAAAATTGTACTAGAGACTATGTGCAAGGAGAAGCTCTATGAAAAGTACAGCAAGTGTGAGTTTTGGTTGAAGGAAGTCTCATTCTTGGGCCATATCATCACAAGCAATGGGATATCTGTGGACCCCTCCAAAACAGATGCAATTGAGGGATGGCCGAGTCCAACATCGGTAACTGATATCCGCAGCTTCTTGGGGTTAGCTGGATATTATCGACGATTTGTGAGAAATTTCTCACGGTTGTCCAACCCTCTTACCAAGCTAACTCGAAAGGGAGTAAAGTTTTCATGGAGTGATGAATGCGAAGAAAGCTTCAAGGAGTTGAAAAGGAGGACTATCACTGCATCCGTGCTCACTTTACCCACAAGTGGGGAGCTTTTTGTGGTATTCAGTGATGCTTCGAAGAAGGGCTTAGGATGTGTGCTGATGCAGAATGATAAAGTGATATCCTATGCCTCAAGGTAGTTGAAAATCCATGAGTGAAACTATCCAACGCATGATCTGGAGTTGGCGGCGGTGATCTTTTCCTTGAAAATCTGTCGGCATTATCTCTATGGAGAGAAATGTGAGATATATACTGACCACAAGAGTCTTAAATATATATTCACACAGAAAGAGCTTAATATGCGCCAGATAAGATGGATAGATCTCATCAAGGATTATGACTATTCAATACATTACTTCCCTGGGAAGGCGAACAAGTTGGCGGATTCCCTAAGTAGAAAGGATCCAGCTATTCTATCAATGATGAGAATTGAGAAGGATCCTATCTTCTTAGACTTGATGAAGATGGACGTGGGAATCATAAATAAGGGAACATCATCAATCCTTTCACAAATGATTGCTCAACCATCTCTTTTGGAAAGGCTAATGGATGCTCAAAGGGATGATGCGAGAATCCAAGAAAAAGTGGAAGCTATGAAAAAGGGAAAATCCCCAGAGTTTAATGTTAATGAAGAAGGAATTTTGTAGTTTGGGAAAAGACTATGTGTTCCATCAAGTTAGGAGCTGAAGAAGGAACTTTTGGATGATGCACATAGTTCAAATTTCTCTATTCACCCAGGGAGCATAAAGATGTATCGAGATCTCCGAGAAAACTTTTGGTGGTATAATATGAAGAAGGAGATCGCTGAATATACATCAAAGTGCCTGGTGTGTCAGCAAGTGAAGGCAGAGAGGCAGAAGTCTAAGGGGATGATGCAACCATTGCCCATACCAGAATGGAAATGGGAGAACATCACCATGGACTTCGTCACTGGACTTCCAAGGACATCCAAAAGCAACAATGCAATCTGGGTTATTGTGGATCGTCTTACAAAGACTGCACACTTCATTACTATTCGAGAGGATTTCTCTTTGGATCAACTGGCACTGATATATATCAGGGAAGTGGTACGGTTGCATGGAGTACCACTATCTATTGTGTCTGAGCGAGATCCAAGATTTACCTCTATGTTTTGGAAGAGTCTTCAACATGCTCTGAATACTGAACTGAACTTCAGTACGGCCTATCATCCTCAAACTGATGGCCAATCCGAGCGGACTATCCAAACAGTTGAGGATATGTTGAGAGCGTGCTCAATGGACTTTAAAGGAGGATGGGATCAACATCTTCCTCTGGTTGAGTTATCTTATAATAATAGTTTCCACTCAAGCATCCAAATGGAACCATATGAATCTCTGTATGGGAAAGGTGTAGAACACCGGCATGTTGGGATGAGGTCGGTGAACGTAAGCTTCTTGGACCAGAAATGGTCGAAGAAATGGTGGAGAAGGTTAAAACCATTCAGCAGCATATCAAGGCAGCCCAAAGTCGACAGAAGAGTTATGCAGATAATCGTCGATGAGACCTTGAGTTTAAAGTCGGAGACATGGTGTTTTTACGCATATCTCCATGGAAGAAGGTCATGAGGTTTGGAAAGAAAGGGAAGTTAAGTCCAAGGTACATCCGCCCCTTCGAGGTTCTTGATCGTGTTGGGGATGTGCCTTATCGACTAGCACTTCCACATACTATGGACAAGGTGCATGATGTCTTTCATGTATCCCTCTTAAGGAAGTACATACCGGACCCTTCACATGTACTCTCTTCCGAGGTGGTACAATTGGAAGATGATCTTTCTTATGAGGAGCAATCAGTGAAGATATTAGATCGTAGAGAAAAAGTTCTACGAAATAAGACAATGCCCCTCATCAAGGTGTTGTTGAGAAACCACAAGTTTGAAGAAGCAACTTGGGAGTCGGAGGATATGATGAAGTTGAGTTACCCACATTTGTTTTAGTGTGGGAAAAAGAAAATTTCGAGGGAGAAATTTCTTAAGGGGGGAATATTGTAACGACCCAAAGTTTCATTAATGGAAAATCCCTCTTGATCCAGTTAAATGTTTCTTTATGAAAAATGTTTTTATAAGATGTCAACTTCTTTAGTTTTACGTTATGATTTGTGACCGTTACTTTTATAGTCGTTGAACAGTGATCATCTAAGTAGTATAAATATAAGGCTTTAACGAACCCATTTCTACTCAGACAAAGGAAGCAATAGCCTCATCCAGTAGAATTTCCCCTTATGAAGCCCATTTGTCGGAGCTCGGAAAAGAGGTGGCATCTTTGGGCTTTGCCCTTGACCAAGCCCAAGCTGAGCTTCATCAAGTCAAGCTCGAACGTGATCGTCTACGGGAAAAGTGGAAGTTGATTGAAATTACCACTCGAGCGATGTTATCCGAGCCACCCCAAGAGCCTGTCACCATCGCACACCTTACCCTTAGGTCTTATGCGGCTATTTTAAGGGGTTATGTAACAAATAAGTAGCACCATGTTCATGTACATTATTTTTTTATATAATAATGAATATAATTTCTAGTCATTTTTGATACATTGTAATTAGTTTTTAAAGTACAAATGGTGTTTTTAGTTATTATTTAATTAAGAATTATATTTTATTAAATTAAAGGATTTTTTAATTAAATAATATTTTAATAAAATATTATTATTAATATTACATTAATTTTTATTAAATATAAATGATCTTATAATTTTATGAATGCAACTTAAATTTTTATTAATGTTTGAAAGCCATTTCTGTCCAAACCCGTGAATTTTTTTATAAATGTCAGTTTTTATTTTAAAAATGAAAATTCACATATATAGAAAATTATTTAGATAAAATAAATATTATTTTTGGAATCAGGATGTCAAAATTATCCAACAGTGAATTTTTCATAATTTTCTGAGAGTCAAATTTTTGGGTAAAAATTAAATACCATTTAAATATATAATGTGTTTTATGACACCATAATGACCCAATGGTGATGTAATAAAATACCATAATCCTTATGTTCGGCCAATATATGTTTTATCATTAAAATAATGAGGTTTTGGGTTTGTTTTACTCACTTTTCAAAGCATTAATGGAGCCCTCAAGACTTATTCAACACTTTGCCTTGTAAAATTAATTTCCATGGGAGTGTGACTCACCTCCACATAAGCAACCATAATTTTTTAATAAGTTCGGACCTTGGCCTTGTAAAATATTGTATTCCTCTTTCCTTTTCCAGAAACCATGGGCAAATACCATGGGATGGTTTGTGGTTTGGATAATTTTAATATAAGGGGTCCCAGACCTAAATAATAAAGAATTATCTCACCTTTCCTATATAAACCCACCCAAGATCCCACTTCCTCCTCACTCAAAGCCCTTTAAGTTCATCCAACCTATTCCCTAGTCTTTCTAGAGTCCTCCCAAGGTGCCCCAAGCTCCTAAGAAGCCTCTCAGAAGCCTCTCTCTAGCCTTTGGAAGCACACTTCCAAGTAAGGGTTTTTTCTTCCTTTCTCATTTTTGTCAATTTTCTTTAAGTTGTATTGCCCTTTTAATTTCAATTTTGAATGTTGGGGTATGGTTTCACACCTCTCCGATACTGCCCTCTTATTGTTTGAATGATGAGAGACCCATTTCTCTCTCATTAAATGCCTCCCGTGTACACCCGTTACTATGCCGAAATTCCGAAAAGAACCTTTTTCTCCCCTTCTATATTCAAGCAATACTTTTGTATCATGAATATAAATTCATTTTCAATTGTTGGGAAATGTATCTATATGACCTCCTTACTGTCCATTACATGTAAATATGATGACGAACCCCTTTCTCTCTCATCAACCATTTTTATGAATTCTTATGTCACACCGTTACGCTGCCGAAATCACACCGATTTTCTAAGCCAATATCTTTGTGTAGTGAATACCATTCCCATTTCTCCATCAAGGGTATTCACCTTTATGCACATTTACATATTGATTGTAAAGTTTCATGTATGAATTCCACATTCATTTATCATGGAAGAAATGATTATGTTTTATGAATCCATTTTTTATGATCCATGTGGCACACTTATTCATGAAATGAAATGTTTAAGAAGGGTGTGCCCTTATAGCGCTCCAATGCATTGGGTAAAGTATAGTATCATGATACGTCATGTGCAATGAGTGTTGACTCATTCTAATTCAAGTGCAACGAGGGATTACTCGTGCTTCATGTGCAATGAGGGTTTACTCATGCTCCATGTGCAATGAGCCTTGGCTCATGCTAATTCAATGTTAAGTGTTGTTTCCACATTTCCATGTTATGATTATCATGCTATATCATGCCTTTATGTTGATGTTTCTCTTATGCTCGATTGATATTCCTATTGTCTAACATGTATTTTAATCCTCATGTTATTCATTGTGCACTCCCTTACTGGGCTTTATAGCTCACCCTTTTCTTATGCATGTCCTCAGGTTATCCCATGCAATGCTAAGTACGAAGGAATGTAGTGGTCATGTAAAGGAAGTTTTCAATAAAGATGTTGTATTTCAGGTTTAAAGTTTTTATGTAATGATCCTAATACCCAAATACACTAAACCTCTCGATCTTCTTTGTTCTATCAAGTGAAGTTTATGTAATAAAGCATGCATAAGTTGTAATAAAAAGCAGGGTTGTCAAACCTAACATTATAGATACTTCCTATGGATTAGGATCTGGTATAGATGTACATAGGGGTAACAATACGAAACATATTGTATTGATCTAGACTCAATCGTGAACTAATTCATGATAATGATCCTTGTTACACACCTGGTTTAACACTCCCTGATATATTATTTGGGAATTCAAAAAATCTTTATGAACACTCATGAACTATTTAGATAGATTAAGATTTCAAATAATATAGTAAGATGTTGTGGTTTCATTGATTAAAAAGTGGGTGTCTTGATTTAGACATCTTATAAATAATTGTCCATGATAAGGTGGTTTTTTTATATTCTTGGTTGGAGTGGATACTCAAGAGGGGGTGAATTGAGTTCCAATTAAAATGTCTATGAAAACAATTATGATTAAAGTCCCCCAAATTAAATAAAAATTAAACTGTAGTGAATTTATAAAGATTTTAAGTTTTCAATTAGTTTCTCAAGAGATTGATTATTTCTAAGTTAACACAATATAAGGATTTATTAACTTTTTAAACTAACTTACTGGGTAACAAAAGTTATAAACACTTGCTAGTTTAACTATCAGAGTTACTTTATAACAGATTTATAATTAAAGTACTTAGCAGTGGAATAGAAAATTATTTAAACGAAAAATAAGATGCACAACATATATATCCAAGAGGTTTAGTCTCAAGCCAAGACATAGTCCTCTCAAACAGTTTATATAAACATTGATCCAACCCCTGGATTCGGGTTAACAATAGTAAAAATACTATTCAGGTACTAAGACCTCTACCACATTTCTAAGTGGGAAAACCAAAACAATAGAAAACTGGCTATCCAGGCCACACTAGACCTCTACCTCTATCCACAGTGGGATACAGTAAAGTAAGGGAAATATTGAGTGAGGATATTAGATATCCTTCAGGTATGCTCAGAAGTCAGCGTGTAAATACAGAGCACACACTGCTCAAAATGTTAATAAATGAAACATAATAGAGCTAATCAAATAATGACGAGTTTAGAATGCTCTATGTGATTTTAGTGAAGATCTGGACTCCTTGGATTGATGTAGATGATTCTTTGAGTACTTCTCTTGTTTTTTTCAAGAAAAAAAGTGTCCTTTTTGTATTTGACTTCCAGGTTCAGGTTGATCAGTCTGATCAGCTTGAGTGTAGGTGAACTTGTTGAAGCTCTTTACAATTTGAGTGATTAGGTTCTACAGATTCAGTATATGTTCTCCCTTCTTCTTCTATGCATGTAATTCCTTGGGTATCTCAACAATATTGTCTCGTATGTGCTTGGAAAAATTGATCGAATCCTTCTCATCTTCTTTAGTATTTCAATGTTCCCTTTTATTGCTCATCTGGTCCGACAAAAGGTATGATAACTTCTGCAGGTATGAGGTACAGTTTCTTGAAATTCAACACACATTAATTAATTAATAGAAGATGCATTAAAAACATCAAATATTTCCATTTCAAAATAAAAAAATAGAAATAGAGTTTAGAGAAACAAAGACTGGTTTCCATCAGTTTCTCATTGTATCAGTGAGCTTGTATCGGTTGACTTGAGTCAGTAGGTCTGTATCGATAGTTGTTTCTCTTTATAACGGTAGGTCTATGTATCGGTGGCTCCTTCTATCGGTAGATCCTTCAATTGGTGGCTCCTTCTATCATTAGATCCTTCTATTGGTATCTCCTTTTATATCAGTGACCCGTAATGGTGACATTCTTGAATCTCTGGACTTTGTAGCGGTAGGTGTCTGTCTGTATCAGCAGACTTATAGTGGTGGATCTTTCTATTGGTAACTCGCCCATATCTATAGTTGCCTATATCGGTGTCTCTTCTTATTGGTAGCTGTCTGTCTGTATCGGTGGACTTTTTCTGTCTGTTTGTTTGTATCGGTAGCTTGTATTGGTAAATATTGTGCATACCGGTGGACTTATGCATACCAGTGGACTTACTCTATTGATAGGTCTGTATCAGTGACTCAACACTTAATACTTATATGTTCCTTGCAAATCATATTACGATTGAGTCAGTAACGTTTCTAAACAAGTATAAACATAGATAAACATTGATTTAGAAAATTCCAATGATCATTTTATCAACATAATAATATGATGATTATGGATTGAAATAATTCTTAATATAAGGATAAACATTATTTGGGATTATCAAAGTATATTGAAACATAATTGAGATTATCAAAATAGGTGAGGTCAACAATCTTCCCCTTTTTGATAATCACAAATTATGATATTCTAATCCCAAATAATCAGTAATGGATCAATAGAAAATACAATGGTTTTTATTTCATATTGTGAGTAATGACAATTTCAAATGTGATATTTTAAATGTATTAGATGTAAAATATAATGGTAAAAATATAATGGTTTTTCATATCATAGTTCTCTTACTTTTCCCTTTAACCATATTTATTCATATCATATCTCCCCCTTTGTGATTAGAAAAAATAAGGACAGAGATATGAGAAAAGTAACAGAAAGTAAGAGAGAATAAAACCATGTATATATGACGTGAGGGAAAAATACAGAGAAATACAGAAATGAAGCAAAAAAGAATAAAAGTGATTCCTATCAAATTGCCTAGCCACTAATCAATCCACCTCTTTAGCATGTGAATTTCCCTTGGGATGAAGAGGACTTAGGCATTGTGGATGCAGGTGGAGGCATAGGAACACCATAGATGATCAATGGAGGTTGATCTACTGATAGTTTTTCTGGCCTATACTGTGTAGCTTTCTGGGTGATCATAGGAGTGAAATAGCTGATTGCTTGAGCTGGAGTCATCTGAGGAATGGAGGCAGACTGAGCAGAGGCAGAAAGAGTTGGAGGTAGAATGATAGGTGTACTGTCCACATGAAAAATGGTAGCAACAGAATCCTAAATACCATTATGATCGCTCCTCCTCTTTTAATATAATAAATAAAGTCATCCTTGTTCTACATAAATTTTTCTAGAGCGGGAGTCAGCTCCATGATCTTTCTAAATTGTTCTCTGAAAGCCTGATTGACAGAAGGTAGTTTCAGATTTTCTAACAGAATCTTGAAATGATCGTTCAATTGATGCTTAGTGTAGCTCCTTTGGAAATTGAAATCCACTTTGTCATTGACCTCTTTTTGAGAAGTAGTGGCCTCTCTCATAAAATTATGATTAATTTTCCCTATATCCCTAGTGGTAGTCACCCCTTGGGTCAAAGCAGCAGAGTCTACAGTGCCACTGGTATAAGATTGTTCAATCTCTTCCCTCATCATAGCTCGAATCTGATCAATATCCAAAGATGTCCTGGTAGTATTCAGAGGTGAAATAGTAAAGGCAATTGTTTCCTTAAAGGATTTAGTCATCCCACTTATGAGATTTTTCACAAGGGAGTCCTAGTTTCTGATATATTGTTCAATGGAAATCTTAAATTCCTCAAAAACGGATACCATCTGGCCAACAACACTCTTTAAAAAAGCTAAATCTTTGTATGCATGATATTTAGAACTCATATAAGACTCCATAGAGACAATTAATTTCTATAGAGATTCAACATCCTCTTCCAAGCTAAAAATTTGATTCTGGAAGGTCTTGACAAAATCCAAAACACCAGAGACTAATTCAGTCATCGCAAACTAAATGGAAGATATTAAAGAAGATTCAATTCTTTTCATTTAATCCACAAACAAGCATGTTGTTCAGACTTCAATTGCGTTAAAATCATATTTTCTTACTATGAACTCAGGTAAATTTTAAAAAAGGAGATTATAAGATACCATAGGTCTATTGATGGGTGTCTCATCTTCTGTCTCAGGATAGTCCAAACCAAACACTACAAAACTTGGGTTTTCATCCCATTTTTCAATCTCATGAGCTACTTAAATAGTACCATGTATTGTAGGATTCCCCCCCCCCTCAATCTGTGCATTCTCCTGTATAGAAATAGTACCCTCAACAGCTCAGTCTTCCTTAGAAGAATCCTCCACAACCATCTCTAATTCAACAGAAGGATGATCCTTAGGAATAGGGGCAGGTCTGTCTACTTCATTTATTTCCTCAGTAGGCATTGAGTAGTGCCCTATCAGAGGACTGAGACTGAAGAAGGAAGAAACAGATGCTTTATTTTTAGATTCTTCTTCTTCCCCATTCTCTAGAGCAGGCAGGTCTTCCTCATCAATAGGGGCTTCTTCATTGCTTACTCCCAACAATGTTTTCTTTCAAGATGATACAACTTCAGAAACATGACATGAAGGTAAGTATAGATCCCTTCTATCAACTATTGAGGTATCATCCTCATCATTATCATCATTATACTGAGGTTTCTCTTCATCAGGACCTAGACCTGGATCCCTCACATCCTTAGGCCTAGAAGGATGATCTACAGAATTAAACTTATCATATAGCTTCCCTTTATCACCAACCCATTCTCTTTTCCACGGATTCCAATTGATCTTCATGTATTTATAAATTGTTATTGTGATGGAAGAATTGTTCCTTACCACCAATATCTCATCCTAAGACTCAGATACTCCATTCACTTTGATCATAACTGAAATTAAATTGGAAAAGAATTAATCATTGGACATTGATTTGGGCCTGGTCATATATTCAAATTAAATCATCAGAAGCCTACCGAAATTTACCTTGGCACCATGTCTTAACAGATGCAACAAATAAATATCTTGGTATTTCAAATTTTCAAAGTCCCCTCTTCTTGGACATTGCACATGATGGATGAACTTGAAAAGCAATATATTTTCTACATCCATATCGGCAGCCACTACCTTCCTAGGTCTGCCATCTCCTGTTAATTCTTCCAATGTATTTTTATATTAAAAGATGATACTATTATACATTACTGACTTCGAGAAATACCTAAACTCTTCTTCATGTGGAACTCTCAGGAACTCAACCCATTCAATAGAAGAAAAGGATATTGTCCTACTATTCACTACTGATATCATTCTTTTCTCAACTTCTGATTTCTCAAAACAAACAAACTCATAGAATTCTTTTACCATCTTGGGATAATAAGGACCATTGTTATTCAAGAATCACTCTACCCATTTCTGAACTTCCTGCACTTCTAAATCTAGAGACTTACTGGTCATCAACCATTCCATGCATAGCTCTTTCTAAACTACTATCTCCCATTGAACGAGGTGCAAATTTGTAGGTTTCTTCATGTCACATCCACTACTAGACTCTCCTTTGAGTCTCCTAGAATTTGGCTCATCGTCCTTTTTCTGACTGATGGTCTCTTCACTCTTTCCATTCTGTGAATCGAGCGGCTTAGGGTTCGAAGATTTGGGAGCTAAGGATTGAAGTTATAGGTTTTGTGGTGGATTGAGAGAGGTCAAGAATTATGTTTTATCATTTAGGAATCAGAAAATAAATAAATAAAGCATATTAATTATAATACAAATGATACAGATTCTGGCAGCTAAAAATGCAATGTTTAAAAATAGCACAAACTAACGGTAAGAGATACCTGTGAGGTATAACAGTGAGGTTTATACCAGTGATGTATAATAGTGAGGTTTCTAGCAGTGAGGATTTGTCTAGCGGTGAGGTTTTGTCTAGCAGTGAGGTTTTCTCTAGCAGTGAGGATTGGCTAACGGTGAGGTTTGGCTAACAGTGAGATTTGTCTAACTGTGAGGTTTGTCTAATGGTGAGGTTTGGCTAGTGGTGAGGTTTGGATAACAGTGAGGTTTAGCTAACGGTGAGGTTTGGCTAACAGAGAGGTTTAGCTAACGGTGAGGTTTTGGCTCTACAAAGTCTATCATTCCTCACTCATGTATAATGTAACTTAACTTATCTGAACGTAAAGTATTGGTGAAAATGTCAGCTAATTGATGTCCAGTACCTAAAATTCAAGAGTAATATCAATTTTTTGGTAATGATCTCACAAAAGGTGGTGCCATAAATCAATGTTCTTGGTCCTAGAGTGAGATATAGGGTTATTTGAGATGTTAATCAGACTAGTGTTATCACATTTTATAGATACATACCTATATTGATATCCATAGTCCAGTAACATATGTTTCATCCACAAAATGTTTTCACAGCAACTACCAGTAGCAATATATTCTGCTTCAGCAGTAGACAATGCAATAGAGTTCTATATTTTACTACACCAAGATACTAAGGACTTTCCTAGAATATGACATGTTCCAGAAGTGATCATTCTATCTAACTTGGTACCATCAAAGTCATCATCTGAAGAACTTATTAAATCTAATAATTGTCCTTTTGGAAAAAATAATCCTAATTTAGCAGTATGTTTATGTTATTTGAAAATTATTTTAACAACATGAAAGTGTGACTCTTTTGGATTAGCTTGAAATCATGCACACATACACACACTCAACATAATATCAGGTCAACTAGCAGTAAGAAAGAGTATACTCTGAATCATACCTCTGTAGTTGGTTTGATCCACTGGTTTTCTAGTTTCATCAGCATCTAACATACAAATATTACTCATATGTGTATCACTTTCCTTAATACTATCTAAACCAAATCATTTTAATAGATCCTTTGTATATTTAATTAGATTTAATATAATACCATTCTTATTTTGAAAAACTTGAAATCCAAGAAAATATTTAAGTTCTCCCATTAAACTCATTTCAAATTCATTTTGCAAACTCTTTGAAAAATCAATACACAAAGTAATTTTAGAAGATCCAAAAATAATATCATCAACATAGATTTGTACTATCAAAACATATTTGAAAATTATTTTAATAAAGAGATTTTGATTAGCAATTCCTTTAGAAAAACCTTTTGAAATAAGAAAACTACTATGTCTATCATACCAAGCTCGTGGAGCATGTTTTAAACCATATAAATCTTTTGAATGTTTGAAACTTGATTTTAGAAATGAGGGTTAGTAAATCCAGTTGGTTTTCCAAAAAAGACATCTTCAACAATAAAACCATTTAGAAAAGATCTTTTACCATCCATTTGATATAACATGAAATTCAGATGAGAAGCATAGGCAAGTAAAATCCTAATAGCATATAATCTAGCTACAGGTGAAAAGGTTTCCTCACAGTTTATTCCTTCCTCTTGATTATACCCTTGTGAAACTAGTCGTGCTTTGTTTCTAATGATATTTCCTTATTCAACAACCTTGTTTCTAAAAACCCATTTAGTTCATATGGTCAAAGTGTCCTTAGGTCTGTAAAAGAATTCCCAGACTTTGTTTCATTCAAATTGATTTAATTCCTCATGTATAGCCATTACCCAAAATTCATCATTGATTCCATCATTGATATTTTTAGGTTCTAGCCTGTGAATGAAAGGCTTGATGTTCAACCCGGTTTCTTAGAGAATCTATAGTCTATGTCCCTCTATTAAGATTACCAAAAACAACATCTAAATATTGTTCTTTAGAATCCTTGTTGATCTAGTAATGGTAGGACTAAAAATTTCAGGTTCTTTTCTAGGTTTGGGTTCACCAGATTCAGATTCTAGAATATTTCTAGAATTGCATGGCTTTACAGTAGGTTCACTGTTTTTATCATTAAGGTCCAGAATAGATAGATCCTCTTAAATATTTTCAAGAGAAGACTTGGGTTCATGCGGATCAGTTTCATAAAATTTGATATGTACTGATTATTCCACACACTTGGTTCTTTTATTAAAGACTCTATAAGACTTACTGGTTATAGATTAACCTAGAATGATTATCTCATCACTATTAGAAGCAAACTTGTCACGATTATCCTTACTATTAAGAATAGAGAATTTTCAACCCAAAACACTAAAGTATCTAACTTTATGATTCCTATTATTCCACAGTTCATAAGGGGTCTTTTTAAGAAGAGGTCTAATCAAGACTCTATTTATAATATAACAAGATAAATTTATAGCTTCATCCCAAAAGTAAATAGGTAGGTCATACTCATTAAACATAGTTCTTTTAATTTCTTGAAGGGTTCTATTCTTTCTTTCTATTACACCATTCTGTTCAGGTGTCCTAGGGGTAGAAAAGTTGTGACTATAGCCATTGTGCGAGCAGTAAGATTCAATCTCATGATTTTCAAACTCACGGCCATGATCACTTCTCAAGGTCTTAATATTAAGTCCACTAAGGTTCTCTACAGACAAAGAGTACTTAACAATGTAAGATCAAGCTTCACATTTTTGAGCTAAAAAGTATACCCACATGAATCTAAAAAAGTCATCTACTAGAACATAAACATAGTGCTTCCGATTTAGTCTAGAAACTTAGGAAGGTCCAAACAATTCCATGTGAACCAACTCGAGAGGTTGAGAAGCAGAAACTTATTTCTTTGATTTGAATGAAACATTATGTTGTTTTCCCTTTTTATAGGGAGTACAATATTTTTCTGATGGGAATTTTAGTTGAGGTAGGTCTGTAACTATATTTTTCATAGTCAGTTTCTAAATTGAATGAACATTGCATTGTCCTAATCATATGGGCCATAGCCAATACTCTTTATGAAAAGCATTTAAACAAGTAACATTTTGTTTGGCTAAATAATTTAAATCTACAACATATATATATTCATTTCTCAAGGCAGTAAATACCAATGCATTTTTAGAATCAAATACATTGCAAGCATCATTTTAAAATTTAACATTGAAACCATCATCACAAAACTGAAAAATTCTTAATAGGTTGTACTTTAATCCATCAACAAATAATACTTTAGAAATTAAAATTGAATCACTATTACCAATATGGCCTAAGACGATTATTTTTCCTTTCGAATTATCACCAAAGGTGAAGTGCCCTCCATCAACGTTGATTAGGATCTTGAAGCATGAAAAATCTCCTATTATGTGTCTTGAACATCCACTATCCAAGTACCATGTCCTCCTATAGGAACACTTCAAGCAGGTCTCCTAAAAAGCAGGTTTAAATTGAAAATGATGTTGGTACCCATAATTTCATGGGTCCAGATAGGTTAGTAAGACAAACTTTTTTTACCCATATTTGTCTAATGGGTTTCATATAATCAATAGATTCAAGAGATTTTGAAATTTATACTTTTTTTGATCTATTAATATGTGAATAGATGGTTAAGACATAAGAGTTTCCAAAGCTAGAACTAGTAGCTTAATTTCTAGATTAAGGAATAAATCTATTCTTTGTAATATGTCTTTGTCCAGACTGATAACCTGAACCAGTAATATACTTAGGTGCAACATGTTATCCAAGCATTTGAGTTAGTCTATTCTTTACATTTGTGAACTTCTCCAGATCTATTCTAAGTATCTCATTTGAAAATTTAATTTGAGTATTATCCTTTAATAATTGAGAATTATTTTCCTTTTCTACTTCTAATGCAGATTTGACTGTACTGGATAAAGCATACTATTTCTTTATGGTTTTATACTTATCTTTCAGCTCATTTCAGGTATCTTCTAACATATTACAGTATTCAAATAATTCAACTCTAGATATATTATCATCACTATATGAATCACTTTCAATCAAAGAATAATAATCATTCAGCATAGGGGAAATAGGTGCCTCAGAAGTATTAGTCACGAAACACATGTTGGCATGATTCTATTCAGAATCAGAAACCTCAGACTCTCTTGTGCTATCCTCTAAAGCACTCCATGTTGCCTTCATATCATTCTTATATTTTTTTCCTTATAATCATATTTCATCTTGAAATTCAATTTTGTACAGTCAGCCTTAATGTGTCTTGTCCTTTTGCATTCATGACACACTATCTCATCATCCTTATCATCTTTCTTCCAATCTTTCTTATAATATTTCTTCCAATCACCACATTGGTCATGGTTACCTTTATAATTTGGTTTTCTGAAAAATTTATTCCTCTTATAGAATTTCTTGAATCTCCTAGCTATTTGATCCATATCTTCATCACTATCAGAATCTGAAACTACACTTGTTGAGCTTTTAGTAGGTATGTGAACTTTTTCCTAGTCCTTTCTCTTTGAGGCGGTAGACTTAAATTCTACTGACTTCCTCTTTGGTTCATCGTCTTCCTCTTTGTTTACTTTTATCTATTCTTCATACATCATCAATTTACCAATTAACTCATTAATAGGTAGTGAAATTGTGTCACACGATTCTCTTATTCAAATTGATGTTACTCTCCATCTCTCTAGCAGACATCTTAGTATCCTCATGACTTGTTATTTTACAGGGACAACTTTTCCATGTGAGCTCATTGTATTTACAATTTCAATGAACCAGAGATACATGTCAGAAATAGGTTCATCAGGCATCATTTTTAAATTATCATACATAATAGTGTAGGTATTCAATCTCATTTCATTAACATTGGTTTTCCCTCATGGGAAATATCCAATGTATCCCAAATTTCATAAGCAATTTTACAAGCATATATTCGATTAAATTCTTCATCTCCTAGAGAACAATACAGGGTATTCATTGATTTACAATTATTATTATAAGCAATTTTCGTAGATTCATCCCAAGTAGTTGTTTTAGTTTCTAGAACTGTATACTGAGTCTCTATAGAAGTCTAGATATCAAATCCCATACTTTCTAAATGAATTTTCATTTTCAGTTTCCATTGGCCATTATTAACACCATTAAAGAAATGTGGCATGTTGGTAGCAACACCTTCTAATCTATTATCCATAATTAGATTTTAGAAAATATATTTAAAGAGATAAAATTTAGATCTAACAGAAATTTATGATCATTAAGATATAACTAAAATCATAGTTGAAAAACATGGTATTTTTAAATCCTTTATAAATAACAATCCTTTGATACTAAATGTTGGTCAGAGTGGATACTCAAGAGGGGGGGGGGGTGAATTGAGTTCCAATTAAAATTTCTATTAAAAACTTTATGATTAAAATCCCCCAAATTAAATAAAAATTAAACTGTAGTGAATTTATAAAGATTTTAAGTTTTCAATTAGCTTCTCAAGAGATTGATTATTTCTCAATTAACACAATATAAAGATTGATTAACTTTTGAAACTAACTTACTGCTAACAAAAGTTATAAACACATGCTTGTTTAACTATCAGAGTTACTTTAAGACATATTTATATTTGAAGTTAACTACAGTGGAATAGAAAATAACTTAAACTAAAAATAAGATTCATAGTAGATATAACAAAGAGGTTCAGTCTAAAGATGAGACTTTGCCCTCTCAAATAGTTTATATAAAATTTGATCCAGAGCCTGAATGGAGGTTAACAACAGTAAAAAGACTGTCTAGGTACTAATACCTCTACCACAGTTCTACATGGGAAAACAAAAACAATAGCACACAGGCTATCCATTTCACACTCGACCTTTACCACTGTCCACAGTGGGATACAATAGAGTAAGGGAAAGATTTAGTGAGGATATTAGATATCCTCTTGTTATGCTCAGGAGTTAGTGTGTAAATATAGATCACACACTGCTCAAAATGTAAATAAATAAAACACAATAGAGCTAAAAAAATAGAGATGAGTTTAGAATACTCTATGTGTTTTGAGTGAAGCTCGGGACTCCTTGGATTGATGTTGATGAAGCTTTGAGTCCTTATCTAGTTTTTGTCAAGAAACAGAGTGTCATTTTTATATTTCACTTCTAGGATTAGGTTGATCAGTCTGATCAGCTTGAGTGCTAGTGAACTTGTTGAATCACTTTACACCTGGATTGATCATGTTCTAAAGATTCATTATATGTTCTTCCTTCTTCTTTTATGCATGTAAGTCCTTGAGTATCTCCAGAAGATTGTCTAGTATATACATGGAAAAACTGATTGAATCCTTGTCATCTTCTTTAGTAGTTGGAGGTTCCCTTTTATATCTCATGTGGTCCAACAAAAGGTATTATTCTTCTGCAGGGACGAGGTACAGTTTCCTGACATTCAACATAAATTAATTAATTAATATCAGATGTATTAAAAATAAAAAATATGATCATTTCTAAATAAACAAATAGAAATAGAGTTTAGAGAAATAGTGAGTTGTTTCCATCAGTAGCTCTTTGTATCAGTCAGCTTGTATCGGTGGACTTGATTCAGTATGTCTATACCGGTAGATGTTTCTCTTTATAATGGTAGCTCTATGTATCGGTGGCTCCTTCTATCGGTAGGTCCTTCTATTAGTGGATCCTTCTATCAGTAGCTCTTTATATTGGTAGCTCCTTCTATATCAGTGACCCATTCTGGTGAAATTCTTGTATCGGTAGACTTTGTAGCGGTAGCCATCTGTCTGTATTAGAAGACTTCTATCAGTGGCTCTTTCTATCGGTAACTCGCCCATATCGGTAGCTGCCTGTATCAGTGGCTCTTCTTAACAGAAGTTGTCTATCTTTATCAGTGGACTTTGTATGTATGTTTGTTTGTATCAGTAGCTTGTATCGGTAACTATTGTGCATACCGGTGGACTTATGCATACCAGTGGACTTACTCTATTGGTAGGTCTGTATGAGTGAATCAATATTAAATACATATATGTTCTATGAAAATCATATTCATATTGAGTTAGTTACATTTCTAAACAAGTATAATCATAGATAAACATTGATTTAGCAAATTCCAATGATCATTTTATCAAATTAATAATATGATGATTATAAATTGTATGAATAATTAATATGATGATAAAAATTATTTGGGATTATCAAGGTATACTGAAACATAATTGAGATTATCAAAACAGGTGGGGTCAACACATATGATAAGTGTTCTTTACACAATGTTTGCTGGTTTTAGTCAATGGTGGGAACCCAAAAGAAGTATTTTTATAAGGAATACAATGGAAAATTCAATGATATCCCTCGTGAGAAACAGAATGTTATAGAATTGGTAGTTGAAAAAATCATTGTTATGACCAGACAACCATTTTAATCAATGAATCATGCTACGTCTCCAAATAATCAAAGGACGGAACAATGTTTTCTTGATTCAATATTATGGAAATTTCCACCTTGTTTTTAGGAAATGGATGATACACTAGTTGTTAATAAATTGAATTGTACCACTAAAAATATATTTTTCATTATATGTTTTTCAGAATGAAAAAAAAAATATTATGGGAACATATCACATGGATGTATAAGTGAAGAAATGGTGGAACTTTATAAATAATAGTGTCATGAAGGTAAAATTTAATCCATTGATTGGGATGAGATCATGAAAAAAAATCAGTAAGTATCATCTTAGTATTATTTTTCAAAAAGTGGGATTGTTGTCGCCCAACAATTTCATGGTTATGATAATAAATGAATTATACAATTCTGTGGAAACTCTAAAAATCACAAATAGAATAGGATTACACATACATTATGCTAACGGTGTGGAAGGAAACATGGAGGAAATTTTCATAGGGAAATTGTTAAATGTTTTAAGTATGGAATTAATGTTCATCGATCGGCTGAATATCGAGGTAATGGGAATAAATAGAAAGATCCAAATAATGAACCTCATGTAAATCAATTATTCTAATGTAAGTAGTTTGATAAATTTTCATGGAAATTATTAAAACCAAATGTTAATGATATTGTTCGACATTAGTAATTTCTTAGGCATAGGGATAAAAGTAATTCTTATAAAATCACAATGGATGAAGTGAATCATTATAATTAGGGGACACTTATCCTCCTCTTCTATGTTGGGAATTTCATGTTTGGATTTGTATGAATTTTCCTTAAAAAGTAATATTGTTCATCCTATAGTGAAATTACATTTGATTACCTCCCTCTACAAGGATTTTGAAACACTTATATCACATTTTATATTATATTAGTACATGGATGGTCCCAAGTTCCTCATGAAAATGTTTTGGTATAAGATATGATATTATTTAAGTAGGAAAAGGTGAATAATAATTTGGATGGGTTATAAGGATAACCATTTATGGGATTCTATATTTTAAACATTAGATGAGGTTATATAGTCTTAACATATTATCTCATGTATGAGTATTTATTCATATTGGATAACAACTGCTAGCATTTTTTGTTTTGATAAAGATGGATGGAAAGACCAATCATGATATTTATGGATTTCAGGATCTTCTAATTCCTCAAGGAGGAAAAATTCCACTTAATTTCATGGAATGAAAAATAAAGTGAGGGTAAGGATATACCAAAATCATTTATGTATATCTTCTAATGAAAATAATTCAACATTAGGGAATGGAACATGATGTAAAATATTTTCCTTCTATCCAAATTTTTATGATATCAATGAACTTTTTCATGCATCTTTGGTTTATGAATTTTTTATCAATAACATTGTCTGAACCATGTTTTGTATCACTATCCATCATAACATGATAGTTTTATTTGTCACCTATGTCCATGTTTTTTCTTTTCACCTATGTTATCATATGTAGTAACCTAGTGATGAGTTACTTTGTGTAATAGTTATGGTTCCAACATTCCTTCATTAAAGTAAATTTTATTATTCATTTTCACAATGTGGGTTCCTATGAATGGAACCTTCAATAATTAATCCTTATATAACCCAGAAAAAGTTTTATGGATAAATCCATTTTAAGGGTGGTGGTTAGAATGTAATAACCTATGAAATTTTTTAATATTTTTTTTAATTAATTTAATCTTTTGTCTATATTTTTTATTTGTCACAACTCTTAATACAGTTTTTTTATATGAGAGTAAAAAAAAATTTGTGTTTTATACAATAGAAAATTAATAATCCACTACATGAAAGACATATATGTACTTTTGGTACAATAAATACTATGTTTGGATTGTGTTACAGACAATGTCAATTTCCATCAATAGCTTCCATAACACGTAAGACTGAGTTTTATTGAAATATGATATACAATTAATAATATTATTAAAATATTATTAGAGATACAACCTTGTCGTTGGAGTGGAAGTTATGAAAAATATTATCTAAATTGTGAGATAATTATTAACACCTGTATATAAAATGAATTCTTCGGTTATCAATTACTATAAGTGAATGAAAGGACTATTTTAAAATAAATTAATTGATTTTCTATGAAAATGACTTTTATATGTACAAACACAATTTTATCTCAATAAATTAAAAAACCAATTTTAGTTAATTTTTTTAATAAAATTTATTTGTTATATATTTAATCAATATTTTTATACTCACCCAATATATTTTATAGATATAAGATAACATAATATTCAATTTTATAAATAAAAATATGTATTTTTCTGAAAAGTAATTTTACCACCATTTAGTGGTGATCCATTTTTAAATCTGGTATTTTGAACTTTTTATAATTTTTATTTGAGAAAGTAAAATTCATATTTTATAAAGAACCTAAAAAATTAATTTTGGTGAATTTTACATATTTTTATGAGAAGTTTCATTTTTTGGATGAATAGTGAAAAATATTGAATTTTAATTCAAATCATTGTTTTAATTTATATAATTTTTATGGTTAAATTATATTTTTAATTGGTTTTAAAATTTTATTTGATAAATTTTATATCTATTAATCCCATTTAGGTCATTTGAATCAAGTTCACATTGAAATTTGATAAAAAAAACTTTTCAATATTTTTAACAGTTTAACTTTAAAACCTCGATTTATCATCCTGTATGTGGTATTAAATTCATATAAATTTCTACCAATTTTTTTATTATGTAAAAACATTTTTTTTGAGTCAAGGTAAATGTCTAATTTAATTTTAATTTTTTCATTTAGTGGATGGGGCGTTCTTTGAACTGAGCTTCCTAATGCTATTCTAAGAGTTAGGACAATTATATGCATTATTATTAGACATTGGTAATAGCCCGAGGTGTCCCTCAGGAGTCACATTGAGTTTTGGGTGAAAAATGTCCGAAAATCACAAGCTTTCATGCTTTGAATAGGGCACATGGTTTTTTAAAACCATGTGGCACCCATCAGAAAAATGTGGAGCTTATGGAGGTGAGGAGATGTGAAGTGCATGTGTAGTGTACAGTTTGACCAAACCCTGATGCTATCCCTCGCAGTTAGTGCAAAAAATGTAGTACCTAATAACTATCATCACACAATCATTGAATGGTTAGGAAAAAGGTGAATCACAGCCATTTTCGGTGGGTTTTCTAGGAAGTGGGAGCCATACTGTTGGCGTATGGTTTTTCCATCCTATGTAACTAAATAGTGTGAGCCAATTTTTGGGGTGACATGACAAAAATGACCTTCAATGATGTTAAAATTATTTATATTTCATTATTATCGTCCTCTATCCACATGAGATATTCTCCATGGTGTCTTACCTTCCTCCTCCTCCATATTCTAAGCATAGAGATAACTCCTCCATCAACTATCAGATTCGAGCACCATCAGTCTCTATAGATCTAAATCAGTAAGATCTAAGTTAATTTTGAATATTTCTTCTTTTAATACCCTCTTAATTGAGTTATTGTGGAATAAGATCATTTTATCTATTTTTATGTAAAATGTCTCTTTCATCAATTTCATCCAAACCAGACCAGATCAGAATATAATATTGGATGAATAAAGAATCTTATGCATAAGGTAGACAATATAATATATTTTTTATTAAATTTGTGTCATTTTATAAATAGAAACATTATTGTACACACCAATATTGTTTTCATTTCCATAAAAAAATTTATTCTCCAAATTGGTATACACACCTTGTATAACTCTCATTGAGTAATGTTTACAAGTTGGAGGTTCTTAACCTCAACAAAAAACATCCCATGGGTGTGACAGTTTTTTTAAGAATTTTAATTAAAATATTTAATGCTTGATATTCCTCTTAAGAATTCATATTGGTTTCTAATTGATTTCCTACATTCTATATAGTTTATTATTGAACCATATTATCCATAGCACCTCCCGTGTTCTCAGAAGATCCTTAAATTTAATTTTACATGATTGATAGATTATTAATATTATAATATGATAATTTGAATTATTATTTCTGAGTGTGATGATTAGTTATGAAAAATTTATTTGTTTGAAAAACAATTTCATTTTTTTTAATAAAAACCACTCTAATGGGGTGCGGAGTCCTAAAAATAACAAATTGATGATTTATGATTAAAATCACACATGACATTTATTGATGTTATAAAGTTTAATTGCCTTCCTCTCATGTAAATTATTTGTTGAACCAATTAACCTTCTAAGTTCAATACATGGACCAATTTTATTTAAATGACTAATGGGACAAGAATTTGTTAAGTGCTTGGATTGATTTTAAAATTGTATTACCGATGTAGGTAATTTCCCAATTAATCATTGTACCATATAAGTGCCCCTATTATCATTGTAATTTTCCCATGTTTGTAGATATATTATATGTCATGAAATAAACATAATGTCTCAACATGATGAATTTTCAGAAATAATTCATAAAATAGTATAAATTAGTTATCTTGCTTATATTAAATGGCATGTTTCATGATGATTTCCATGAGTTGAATGAATTGAATTTATTAAATGAAATGTATTGTAAAGGTTGGAAATAATGTTATGATATATTTATGCTAATTTCATGCAATAATTACAATGGGATTCCTCTATTATTAATTGGGCTTGATAAATGTATAGCATGAGAGATACTTCCTCATAGATCCATTTATTATTATTATTATTATTATTATATGATTACAGAGACATTTATCTCCTGAAATTATATTAAGGGTTCTTCTGAAAATGGTATAATAATGATCTATTACTTTGGGTGTTGATTCATGTAATCTCACACCATTGACACTAGTGAATGTTGGGATTAAGGATTCATGTCCCCTGTGAGTATTACGTGGAAGTGCACTCACTACTGTATGAGTTATTAAAAGACAAAATAATCGTCATCTCAAGTGTGGTAAATGATGTCTTCAACATATTATGAAATGTATGGAATGTTCCATCTATTGGATATTATAGGCTCATTCATAATGGTTGTGGATGATTGAGCTACACCCCAATCAATCAAGAAGATTGTATTCCATGTATATGTCCACATACATCCGCACATACATGGTTCAAATATGTGGATGAAATTTATAATTAAAATATGTATATATTATTACTACATACTTATGGATACATATCATATATTCCTTCAAACCATGAGATGAAGTAGGTAGAGGTGATCAGGTTTCCTATTGGATCTTAAGATAACTGGTATTTATTTATTCAGAACATCTTATTTTTATTCTTATAATACCTATATACTAATTTACTGGTTATTTACATACTAGATTCAATTTTAGACATTGTGGTTGGTATCCTACTGGGATTCATATATCACACCATGCTTGGGACACCCTTTCAGTGGGGTACCTGAGTAGATCATCATGTTCGAAGGACCATTGACTGTTCCTTGTGACGTTTTTCTAGTACATGGGATTTAGGAGCACAAGAGTGTGATTGATCTAGGGTTTCTCATAGATTTTTCCCTCATGTATTTTCATTCATTTTTTATATTTCTATACTGTATTGTATCTTGATTCTTGTTGTATGTCTACTAGTTTAGTTATATATCATCATTTTCACATGAATTCATTATTATATATTGGTGCTTTTCATATTTTATATTTAGTTATTATTATTATTCTACTAATATTAATTCCATTTTTTACTACTTATACAATTGTCTATTGATTCTTTTTTATCATTGTGCTACTTGGATATGAGGGTATAATCTCCCAACTATCAACTCTTGAGACTCTCTTTGTATGTATGTAGCCTCTGTAATATGGAGAGGTTTTCTTGAGTCCATGTGACCCCCATGTCTATCTACCATTATAGTGGTGAGTTTGGCCAAGATGAGAAAAAGTTGAATCAAATCATTTATTTTCTTTTTTATTACTATTTTGGGATGGTATATGGGATACTAGGAATGTGTAATTTCTTGGAAAATGGCTGTTTTTGGGACTTATCACCCTACCCATGTGGAAAAGTCTATGTGTCTAGGTTTGGGATTGTTGGTTAGGTTGTTTTATATTATATTTGATTGTAATTTCACCTCGATTGACTTGTTTACTTTTTGTTTCCCGTTGGTTTATGAGATTTATGTTATTTTACCCTTGTGTTTGTATGGAAATGATGAAGCATTACATGCATCATTTTAGTCACCTAGAAATTCACATACCATGCATATTCCCTAAAATTTAGTTTCATTTTTAGCTTGTCTGCTAATTTGATTGTGTGCCTTGAACGTTACGCCATGATTTTTTTACTTTAGCATGACTATTTATATAACATGATTAGGTAACTATATTACATGCCTCCTTTTAATTCAGAATTTTTATCCATTATATCATGCATTATATATTTTTCTACTAATGATAACATGCTTAGTTTTGTTTTTTGATATATGTAATTGTTTCATGGACTAAATTTATTGGTTGCGACTAAATTGGAACCAATTTTTAGTTTTAAGGTGTATAGGTTTCACAAAATTTTTAAAAGGTAAATCATGTATTATAACCATATTTTGAACTTTTATATACATCAAGAACATTGTAAAATGTAAAATATACTAAATTTAATATTTTAAGGTGAGTTTGTTTTGGTTAAATGGGAGCTAGACTATGTACTATAATGTGTGTTGGTGCTTTATAGGATGAGTAATTCCAAAACATATAATCAAACCATGACATATGACCATGTTATAATTTGGAAGTGTTTATAATTAAATATGTTTTCATTTTAATCTGAAATGAATTGGTTTCCTTTATAAAGGCCCACAACTTTATCACGCATGCATGGATATCAAGAGGATTTCTTCTAAAATGAACAACTATAGCAAAGACGGTTTTTGGGGATTTTCTCTTATGATATTAACCATTATGATTTTTTTTAACTTGAATAATAATGAAACAGCTATTGGGTTGCATTATGATAAACTCAAGTAGGCTTAACAGGACCCTTATATGTATCCTTATATTTTATGACATAAATGGAATTCATTTGTTAAATTTCCTAATTATTAAAGAATTTAAACAAATGGTTATTATTTAAAAAATAAGTTGATAATACTTTCCTCTTTTCCTTTGATTCATTAATTAAATAAGGTAACAACTGATTTTTTTATAAATTGGTACTTGATGTTTTGAATAAAATCATTTGAATGTTTAAAGGATGGATTTAATTTATGTAATGAACTATAAAATGGAACCTCTGTTGTTTACCTTTTTTTAAACCATCGTGTAAGGGTATTTGAATCATATTTTTGAGTTTCCATAGAATGGAAACATGTGAAATTTTTATAGGCCCTTTTCCCTTATTAGAAATGAAATAAATGAAGGGACTAAGTCCTAGTAAATTTTTTTTCTGTGACACATTTATACTTCCAATGCTTACACGTTTTTAGGGGACTAACATATGGTAGGTAGAATTACTATATATTATATTCCATGATAAATTCTATGTGATTTTTTATGAATGGTACTGTTTTGGTGTTGTTGTGTGATTTGAGAATCTAAGCATTTAGTGAAACCCTTGTTCTGAGGGGAGTTTAATGTATCCTTGACCCTTATTACTGGTGTGAGCATCGAGTAATGCTTGGTTTCAAAAGGTTACACATGACAAGGGAATGGTCGACCACTTACTACACATAGATCCCCTATTTCTCTTTCTTTGAGTCACTTGGGAGGTCATAAGTCAGTTTTATATCCACATGGGATAGTACAAATTGATCCAGTTTTCTGTGTGGTCTATCAGATACTTGATGTAACGCCCCGACCCCAGTTACCCAGAGTCGGTGCATTATTACATAACATTGGCATGATCACAAGAAAGATCAAATCTCGAAAGACCGATTGGTTTAGTAGCCTTGGTAAAACTAGATATATTCATATGTTTTACATTACATTATAAAATGAAAAACTACTACAACAACATAATGTCTCCATAATCCACACTCATATCCCCACATAATATCCCTGCAGGTCATTCATAATTTACTTCTTCACTTCCTGGGAAAAATAAAACATAGAAAAGGGGTGAGTTCAAATGCCCAGTAAGGATAACAATATAGCGGAAACATTCATAAATAAGAATAAACATTTAAGGAAATGTATAAATAAAACAAAATCCTTTCAAACATGAACAATCAACATGGTACGACATAAATAAAATGAAATAATTCCATTTACTTATTCACATGGATATTCTACTAATCAAATAATCACATGAAAAAATCAATAACCACTTTCATAATGTTGGAATGCATAATGTCAGACTATCATAACCATATAGTCAAGGCCTCGTGCCAAGACTACAAATAAGATTTTGTCAAAGCCTTATTCCAAGACACTAGTTTGTCTCATGAGACCTACCGATGCATCGAGGAGCTATAGCGGGCTCCACCCGTCACATATTAAGTCCAATGCATTCCCATATGAAAAGGTTTAAACATAACATAATCATTCGTATTAAAACTAGCATACGAAATGTCAATACTTTCACCATAAACTATGAATGGTATAAAAATAGCACATCCACAGTAAGACATATCACAAAATCTTCAATACAATATAGAAGTTTTGTATCATAATAAATCAACTTCAAATAATCTTAAACTCCATCAAAGGATGTTGACATAGATGAAATCAAAATTCTTTTTAAGGAAATATCTCCTTTTATTTTGAAATCATTTAAGATCCATATAAAATAAAACATTTTCTTTGAAAATATTCTTATAAGCTTGTAAGGAAAGCTTTGAATATTTTATAACGGCGGAAAATAACTGCACCTGCCGTATAAGTTTAAAAAAAACATTCTTATCTTAATTCTGTCGAAAAGGTTAAAAAGCACCTTGTTTGGAAAACGACGGAAAGATTCCCTTATAAACCTCTTATAAAAAGTCAAACAAGGGTATAAATGACTTTTACCCATATTCTTTTAAATATTAAAAATGTTTTGAAATACATTTTGAAGAAACATGGATGTGGATGATAACGAGATCCCAGTAGATTATTACGTATAAACAACCTCTAATAATGAAGAGATTGTGAAATAACCCTTACCTTGTACTTTTCCTTGGTTGGGGTAGGTTAACCTCCTGTATAATGGTGAAATAATTGTTATTAAATTATAAAATAATCATATACATTATTATGATATCATATATGATCTTTTAATATTGATTTGATAATAATATCTTAGTATTATCGTTGTTTCGGGTGTGAACTTACTCATTTTATTTTATATGTTTTGTTACATAAGCCATGTTTGTTGTATCTTATTCATGTCCAGAATGATATCAAGTCCTTAAACATCATTTTTAAATCATCAAATGATAATTATACTTGAATGGATACGATGGAGAATGAATCTCATCGCGTTCGTGGAGACGGTAGTCCATACGTACGCAAGAGTGACAATATCATTCTTTTGATATTAAAATAATATATAAATGGATGTTATATCATATATACAGAATAATTAACATGTTATATTTATTATTTACATGAGTTTCACATCATTATTATACCCATCCAAATAATAATATATTGAATAACAATTACACCACGACGTGGAGACGGTAAGCCGTACGTACGCACGTATGGTGACATGTTATTCAAAGGGTGGATAGAATACTGAATATGGTTGTACCATATTTATAATAACATCACAGTATATGTGAGATACTGGAGTTATTATTTTAGAATGGTAACAACAAAGGAAGAAGAAGTGGAAGAAGAAATGAACTTGGAAAAGGGTGGTGAAATAATTACCTTTTCTTCGGGCTCTTCCTTTTGATTTGATCAAAAGGGCTCTTAGGTTGGCTTTATGATCAAACTAAGGCCTCTAGGTTGTAGTGAGGGAAGTTGGGAGAGTATTTGGGAAGATTTTGGCCGAACCAAAAGGCTTTGGAGGTGTGAATAAATGAGAAGGAGTGGTCTCCTTTTATAAGGGAGAGGAGGGGATCTTTAGGAAAGAGTGAAAGTATTACTTTATAATATAATTATATTCAGTTTATAATGGTCCAAAAATCATTGAGGTCGAAGATAAGATGACTCATATTCTAAATAACATCAACCAATAAGAATTTGACAGGTTTTAGATAATATTTTAATCATTATAATCTTATTTATTTAAATAATTTATTAATAAGGTAAACATTGCATCATTATTGTGTCATTAATAATTTAAATTATTTGATGTCTAAAAATTATAAATAAAATATCATTATGTAGGAAATAGTTTTATATTTCTAATGAATATTTATAATCGAAAATCCAACATGTATAACCCTATGTAAAAAATTGTTCTTTTAAAAGATGTAAGCTTATGCCATTTTTATTTTTATTTTTACTTTATTAATATAATGTGTCCCTACCACATACAAGTGGCTCTAAGGGGTCCCAAAATCAACCCAAGGATTTCCATGGTCGGGTATGTTTCCACCAATAAGGTTAGGACACGTTTTAGAGTAATTTTTTATTATTATAATATTACTTTTTAACCCTTATTTACCGGATTTACCCTTTAACCATGGTAAATAAAATATTTACCGCAGTAATTATTCAAAATGTGTAAAAATAAAAGTTACCTATTTACATAATTTGGTCATCCTGATTCAAAATATGTAATCCATTTTTCCAAAATCAAAACACAGAAGTGGCAGAAATTAATTTAAAATTATTTCTCGTTGTTAAAATAAAAAGCGTGTTTTTAAGAGATAATAACTATCAAAAGATTGACACTTGTTTATGTCTGGTTTAATTGTGAAATTATGTCCAATGAAAAACATTAAATTAAATGGTAAAAATATATTCTAAATATACTTTAAAACCACTCAAATTCATAATTTATCAATATTAATTATTTTGATTAAAAAAGTTGATTTTAATTAAAATTTATCAATTTACACTATTCATCAATATATAAAAGTTATCCGAAAAGTGCCAAAATTTCACCCTAGGATAATTTCAATATTCCGAATCCAAAAATGAGGTCCATTTTGAAATATTAAATATATATGATTTGAAAAAGTAGGTATTACTATTTACAACGGCTAGTTTAATTAGTTGTGGTGTGTATTAGAACTCGAGGTTGCGTACAACACACGATATCGCATTATTCGAAGGGAAACGTACCGTGGAAGCTTGGGGTGTTACATTCTCCCCTCCATCAAATAATTGCATCCTCGCCATTTTTAGGGTATTACTGCATAAAAAGACTCGGGTGGTTCTTCATCATAAGTTCCTCGGGTTCCCACGTTGCCTCTTCCATCTTATGATTTCTCCACAAAACTTTTACCAGACGCGTCGTCCGGTTTCTCAGTACTTGTTCTCTTGTATCAAGAATCCTGACAGGCTCTTCACAATAAGACAGATCGGGTTCCAGTTCTAATTCCTCATAGGTGAGTACATGCGTTGGGTCAGGGATGTATTTTCTCAACAGAGATACGTGGAACACATCGTGAACTTTGGAGAGACTTGGAGGCATTGCCAATCGGTAAGCTACAACCCTAATTCATTCTAGAATTTCGAAGGTTCCGATGTACCTGGGACTCAATTTACCTTTCTTACCAAAACGTATGACTCCCTTCCATGGAGATACCTTCAGGAAAACATGATCACCGACTTGAAATTCCAAATCCTTCCTTCGATTATCGGCATAGCTCTTCTGCCAACATTGAGCTGCTTTGGTGTGATTTTGGATTACCTTCACCTTTTCCACCGTTTCCTCCACCAGTTCTGGGCCTACAAGTTTTCGATCACCAACCTCATCCCAACAGGTTGGTGTACGACATCTCTTTCCGTATAACGCTTCATATGGTGCCATCTGAATACTCGAATGGAAGTTATTGTTATAGGAAAATTCTACCAGTGGTAAATATTGATCCCACATACCCTGAAAGTCAAGTGAGAAAGATCTCAACATGTCTTCTAGGGTTTGAATAGTCCGTTCTGATTGTCCATCTTTCTGAGGGTGATAAGCAGTGCTCAAATGAAGTTCAGTATCCAGGGATTTCTGAATACTTTTTCCAAAATCTTGAAGTATAACGGGGATCACGATCAGAAACAATCAATAGGGGTACTCCATGAAGTCTTACAACTTCATTAATGTATAGTCTTGCTAGACGTTCCAGGGGTAGATCTTCTCTTATAGCAAGAAAATGTGCTGACTTGGTAAGACGATCAACAATAAACCATATTGCATCGTTCCTTCTAGGAGTCTTTGGTAGCCCCATGACAAAGTCCATCGTAATATTGTCCCATTTCCACTCCGGTATGGGAAGAGGTTGAATGACTCCTCCAGGCTGTTGCCTTCCAGCTTTCACTTGTTGACAAACCATTCATCCTGACACAAAATCAGCAATCTCCCTCTTCATGTTGTTCCACCAAAAATGTTCCTTCAAATCTCTATACATTTTGGTGCTCCCAGGGTGTATAGAGATATTGTAACTATGAGCATCATCCAGCAATTCCCTTTTCAGATCAGGTAAATCGGGAACACAAAGTCTCTTCCCGAATTTCAAAATTCCATCTTCATACACAAAGTCTCTCAATCTCCCATCATTCACAGCTTTAATCTTCTTCTGAAATTCTTCATCATCGGTCTGAGAACTCTTAATCCTTTCTATTAAAGATGGTTTGGAAACCATTTGAAAAAGCATTGATGTTTCACCTTCCCTGGTTATCCCATGTCCATCTTCACTAGATCCATGATAATTGGATCCCTTTCAATTCTCATATTGTTCAAAACTCCATGGTCTTTTCTACTCAAAGCATCTGCCACCTTGTTTGCCTTCCCCGGGTGGTAGTGTATCGTACAATCATAATCCTTGAGTAATTCAAGCCATATCCTTTCCCTCATGTTGAGTTCTTTTTGTGAGAAAATATACTTCAAACTCTGGTGATCAGTATAAATCTCACATTTTTCACCATAGAGGTAGTGCCTCCATATCTTCAAAGCAAAGATCACAACTGCTAACTTGAGATCATGAGTAGGATAGTTTTGTTCATGAATTTTCAACTGTCGCGATGCATAGGCAATAACTCTATCATTCTGCATAAGGACACAACCAAGTCCTTTCTTTGATGCATCACTATAAATAACAAACCCATCATTCCCCGATGGTAGAGTCAATATAGGAGCATTGACTAATCTTCTCTTCAGGTCTTCGAAACATTCTTCACACTCTTTTTTCCAAACAAATTTAACACCTTTACGTGTGAGCTTCGTTAATGGGTTAGCCAATCGGGAAAAATTCTGGACGAAACGTCGATAATAACCTGCCAAACCAATAAAACTACATACCTCAGTTATACTCGTAGGTGCGGGCCATTCTTGGATTGCCTTGGTCTTAGAAGTATCAACAGATATTCCATCTTTAGAGATAATATGGCCAAGAAAAGAAATATCCTGAAGCCAGAATTCACACTTGCTAAACTTCCCATATAATTCATGCCTCCTCAGAGTCTTCAAGATAATGCGCAAGTGATTTTCATGATCTTCGTAGGTTTTGGAGTATACCAAGATATCATCAATAAATACCACCACAAATTCATCTAGATACTCCTTGAAAACTCTATTCATCAGATCCATGAATACAGATGGTGCATTAGTCAATCCAAACGGCATTACAGTAAACTCGTAATGCCCGTACCTAGTTCGAAATGCTGTGTTCGGAATGTCTTCCTTCTTCACACACAACTGATGGTATCCAGATCAAAGGTCAATCTTTGAAAAGTATTGAGCTCCATGCAGTTGGTCAAATAAATCATCAATGCGAGGTAGGGGATACTTGTTCTTTATCGTTATAGCATTGATCTCCCTGTAGTCGATACATATCCTCATAGATCCATCTTTCTTTTTAACAAAAAGAACAGGGGCTCCCCATGGAGAAACACTAGGGCGAAAAAATCCCTTATTACTCAATTCCTCTAGTTGTTTCTTTAGTTCAACTAACTCTACAGTGGCCATTCTATAAGGGGTCTTCGATATAGTCCTTGATCCATGAATCAAATCAATGGAAAACTCAACTTCTTGTTCTGGAGGATGTCCAGGTAAATCTTCCGGAAATACATCTACAAATTCTTTCACAACAGGTACATCCTCTATTTGAACATTCCTTTCCTCACCCGCAGTTATTTCATTCTCTTCCTCCCCAATAATTGAATTTAGTTGAGCTATTGAGGGTGGATCTAAATAAGAATTAGGTGGTGACGATTCTGATCTAAAAATAAGGTGTTCCTTATCATTATCATCAAGAATCGTAACCTCTTTCTTCTTAGAATAAATCTCCGCATCATAGTCTGAAAGCCAGTCCATACCGAGGATTATATCAAACTCAATCATAGGTATGACGATGAGATCAGCGGATAAAGAAAATTTATGTGCTCTAATGGGGACTGATTCACAAAACTTTGTTGCAATGATACTTCCCTTAGGAGTTTTAACTGACAACTCCCTTATTAAATCAAATTAGAAATATCTAATTTTCTTAGCAAACTGGGAAGATATGAAACAATGCGACGATCCAGAGTCAAATAATGCATTTGCTAAACTTGAGGAAACCATTAAATTACCTTCCACCACGTCTTTTGGATCCTCTACCTCAGCAGTAGTGATAGCATAAGCTTGGCCTTGATCCCTTGGCCTTTTCTGAGGTAAGTTCTCCTGACGCTTAGGAGATTCATTTGCATAATGTCCCATCTCCCTACAATTGTAGCACTGAACGTTGGTGGCTTCCTTCTTCCCTTTGCAATCACGAGCTTGGTGGCCTTTTTCACCACACTTGTAACATACTCACATTCCCTTCAAGCAAATACCATGGTGTTTCTTCCCGCATTTACCACAGGATGGATATTCAACCTTTCCCTTCTTCCCCTTATTTCCATTCCCAGATTGATCAGCAGGTCTCTTCTTCTCTTGCTTTGCTTTAAAGTCATAAGACTTAGAGAATTCCTTTTCGGTCTTGATAGCACATGAGACAATGTCTTCGTATGACGGAAAGGATTGTGAGACTAATGATCGATGGAGAAATGGTTTTAACCCATCAAAGAAACGATCAATATTACTTCTTTGGTTACGTATATAATCACCAGTGTACCTTGCTAACCTTGTAAAGTTAGCCTCATGCTTTGTGACATTCTCATCATCCTTTTGTCTCAGACTTAGAAATTGCCTTTCCATATCTGCTCGATGGTCGCGAGGAAAGTATTTTTCTAAAAATATATCTTTGAACTCCCTCCATTCCATATTTGATACTTCATCATCTTCCTTCGTATTTTGAATCAATGACCACCATTGATCAGCATCTCCAGTGAGGCGGTAAACTGCCATGATAACTTTTTCCCTTTCACTGCTCCCCAAAACCTGAAATATTTTCTCTAGGGAAAATATCCATTGCTCAGCTACTAAGGGATTTGTACTCCCATTGAACGTTGGTGGTTGTTGCCTCATGAATCGATCTAACATTGATCCTCCACGCTGCGGATCAGGGTGCTCCATACGGGTAAGGTTATTATTCATAACCTGAGTAAGTTGTCACAGTATGGTGATTAGCTGATCGGCACTAGTTGCGTCACCAGCTCCACTATAATTATCTTGAGCAGGAGGGAAATCCCTACACAGAGTGTGTGCATTGATATGGTTTACATTTCTTTCACTAGGCTCCATTTCTAAACAATGGCATAAACTAGATCAGTTTATGGATCAAAATACATAATCCCATACTTATAAAACACTTAACATAAATTGAACTATTTATGGATATAATCCATAATCATAAGAATGTTTTCTTTGAGGAATTATATACTCATAAACCCTTCATAATGATTTGTAAAGAAAATGAGAGTTATCCTAAGAATATCCCCCGGGAGTGTCGTAACCAAGAGTGCAGCAAGACCCGTTGCCGTGCAGCAGTTCCCGTTCAAGTCTAGATCAAAGCGGTGTTTTCGGGTTTTACCCCTAGGTAAATCTGTGCCAGAGCCTCCTCTACCTGCTCGTATCCAGACAGGGATGTATTGCTCGTAAAACTCACAAAATCTCTACAATACCAAAATTCTAGGAAGTTATTCTATACTAATCCTCAAAGTTCATCTTAGGTCTACGTGCTCTAATCAGAGTTTATCTAAATCTAGCTTCCAAGGTTTGTACTAAACTTCCTCTGATACCAACTGTAACACCCCGACCCCAGTTACCCAGAGTCGGTGCATTATTACATAACATTGGCATGATCACAAGAAAGATCAAATCTCGAAAGACCGATTTGTTTAGTAGCCTTGGAAACACTAGATATATTCATATGTTTTACATTACATCATAAAATGAAAAACTACTACAAAAATATAATGTCTCCATAATACACACTCATATCCCCACATAATATCCCTGCAGGTCATTCATAATTTACTTCTTCACTTCCTGGGAAAAATAAAACATAGAAAAGGGGTGAGCTCAAATGCCCAGTAAGGATAACAATATAGCGGAAACTTTAATAAATAAGAATAAACATTTAAGGCAATGTATAACTAAAACAAAAGCCTTTCAAACATTAACTTTCAACATGGTACGACATAAATAAAATGAAATAATTCCATTTACTTATTCACATGGATATTCTACTAATCGAATAATCACATGCAAAAATCAATAACCACTTTCATAATGTTGGAATGCATAATGTCAGACTATCATAACCACATAGTCAAGGCCTCGTGCCAAGACTACAAATATGATTTTGTCAAGGCCTTGTGCCAAGACACTAGTTTGTCTCATGAGACCTACCGATGCATCAAGGAGCTATAGCGGGCTCCACCCGTCACATATTAAGTCCAATGCATTCCCATATGAAAAGGTTTAAACATAACATAAACATTCGTATTAAAACTAGCATACGAAATGTCAATACTTTCACCATAAACTATGAATGGTATAAAAATAGCACATCCATAGTCAAACATATCACAAAACATTCAATACAATATAGAAGTTTTTTATCATAATAAATCAACTTCAAATAATCTTAAACTCCATCAAAAGATGTTGACATAGATGAAATCAAAATTCTTTTTAAGGAAATATCTCCTTTTATTTTGAAATCATTTAAGATCCATATAAAATAAAACATTTTCTTTGAAAATATTCTTATAAGCTTGTAAGGAAAGCATTGAATATTTTATAACGGCTAAAAATAACCGCACCCGCCATATAAGTTTTAAAAAAAACATTCTTATCTTAATTCTGTCGAAAGGGTTAAAAAGCACCTTGTTTGGAAAACGACGGAAAGATTCCCTTATAAACCTCTTATAAAAATTCAAACAAGGGTATGAATGACTTTAACCCATATTCTTTTAAATATTAAAAATGTTTTGAAATACATTTTGAAGAAACCTGGATGTGGATGATAACGAGATCCCAGTAGATTATTACGTATAAACAACCTCGGATAATGAAGAGATTGTGAAATAACCCTTACCTTGTACTTTTCCTTGGTTGGGGTAGGTTAACCTCCTGTATAATGGTTAAATAATTGTTATTAAATTATAAAATAATCATATATATTATTATGATATCATATATGATCTTTTAATATTGATTTGATAATAATATCTTAGTATTATCGTTGTTTCGGGTGTGAACTTACTCATTTTCTTTTATATGTTTTGTTACATAAGCCATGTTTGTTGTATCTTATTCATGTCCAGAATGATATCAAGTCCTTAAACATCATTTTTAAATCATCAAATGATAATTATACTTGAATGGATACGATGGAGAATGAATCTCATCGCGTTCGTGGAGACTGTAGTCTGTACGTACGCACGAGCGACAATATCATTCTTTTGATACTAAAATAATATATAAATGGATGTTATATAATATATACAGAATAATTAACATGTTATATTTATTATTTACATGAGTTTCACATCATTATTATACCCATCCAAATAATAATATATTGAATAACAATTACACCACGACGTGGAGACGGTAAGCCGTGCGTACGCACGTATGGTGACATGTTATTCAAAGGGTGGATAGAATACGGAATATGGTTGTACCATATTTATAATAACATCACAGTATATGTGAGATACTTGAGTTATTATTTTATAATGTTAAAAACAAAGGAAGAAGAAGTGGAAGAAGAAATGAACTTGGAAAAGGGTGGTGAAATCATTACCTCTTCTTCAGGCTCTTCCTTTTGATTTGATCAAAAGGGCTCCTTAGGTTGGCTTTCTGATCAAACTAAGGCCTCTAGGTTGTAGTGAGGGAAGTTGGGAGAGTATTTTGGCAGAGTTTGGCCGAACCAAAAGGCTTTGATGGTGTGAAGAAATGTGAAGGAGTGGTCTTTTTTTATAAGGGAGAGGAGGGGCTCTTTAGGAAAGAGTGAAAGTATTACTTTATAATATAATTATATTCGGTTTATAATGGTCCAAAAATCATTGAGGTAGAATATAAGATGACTCATATTCTACATAACATCAACCAATAAGAATTGGACAGGTTTTAGATAATATTTTAATCATTATAATCTTATTTATTTAAATGATTTATTAATGAGGTAAACATTTCATCATTATGGTGTCCTTAATAATTTAAATTATATGATGTCTAAAAATTATAAATAAAATATAATTATGGAGGAAATCTTTTTAGATTTCTAATTAATATTTATAATCGAAAATCCAACATGTATAACCCTATGTAAAAATTGTTCTTCTAAAAGATGTAAGATTATGCCATTTTTATTTTTATTTTAACTTTATTAATATAATGTGTCCCTACCACATACAAGTGGCTCTAAGGGGTCCCCAAATCGACCCAAGGATGCCCATGGTCGGGTATGTGTCCACCAATAAGGTTAAGACACGTTTTAGGGTAATTATTTATTATTATAATATTATTTTTTAACCCTTATTTACCGGATTTACCTTTTAACCATGGTAAATAAAATATTTACCGCAGTAATTATTCAAAATGTGTAAAAATAAAAGTTACCTATTTACATAATTTGGACATCCTGATTCCAAATATGTAATCCATTTTTCCAAATTCAAAACACAGAAGTGGCACAAATTAATTAAAAATTAATTCCCGTTGTTAAAATAAAAAGCGTCTTTTTAAGAGATAATAACTATCAAAAGATTGACACTTGTTTATGTCTGGTTTAATTGTGAAATTATGTCCAATGACAAACATTAAATTAAATGGTAAAAATATATTCTAAATATAATTTAAAACCACTCAAATTCCTAATTTATCAATATTAATTATTTTTATTAAAAAAGTTGATTTTAATTAAAATTTAGTAATTTTCACTATTCATCAAAATATAAAAGTTATCCGAAAAGTACCAAAATTTCACCCTAGGCTAATTTCAATATTCTGAATCCAAAAATGATGTCCATTTTGAAATATAAAATATATATGATTTCAAAAAGTAGGTATTACTATTCACAACGGCTAGTTTAATTAGTTGTGGTGTGTGTTAGAACTCGAGGTTGCATACAACACACGCTATCACATTATTCGAAGGGAAACGTACCGTGGAAGCTTGGGGTGTTACACTTGAATGCATATAGAAGACAATTAATGGATAGTATTAAGTATGTGTAGGATACTCATGCAATCTAGGGGTAGGATGTATTGATATATGTGGTATACATCAAGTTAAAATGTTGTAAGACAAACCAGTTGAGTTCAGTAGAATTATTGAGCCTCATTCTATTGAGTACGGTCTTAGGTTATCTCTATAGTAGAGTGAAACATGCATTAAATGAATCACTTCATCCTAATTCTTCATATGATGATTCAATAGGAAAAGCTGTATTGATAAGCTAGTCGGGTTGGAATTAAATTTGTTTTCAAATGAATTAACATTTCTGGTTAACATAAAGTATAACTAGAAAACTTATGAGCGACTATTATATCCCATATTTTTATGACTAAGCCACGCCTAAGGTGGGGAACATCCAGTTTGTTCTAGTGTTTTATTTTTTATACTTTCTCGGTTGCACGACGCTGATGTGGTTTGTACTATATAAAATCTTTTAGAAACACCTTTAGTATGGGATGGACTTTGGTGGTTAATCCTAAGAGATCATGTAATGCATAGGGTTGTAAAGGCTTGTGATCAGTTAATGAAAGTGTGTTATAAGGTTAAGATAATATTATTTCAAGAATTTAACCATTATGGGTTCAACATTTTTTAATATTTTTGGTGATCTTGTAAATCCACTTAGTGCACTCTTTTGAAATAGACAAACATGTCCCCTATCTTAATGTCATTCTGGATATACTAAGAGAATGTTGGTTATATGATGTGACATGTTTTAAAAGTTTTTCGGCAAGATTTTTGGTCTCTATTAGTGTTACACATGTGATATGTGATTTTTGAAAACAATCTAGTTTAGTCCTGAGTTATACGTGGTTTCCCATGTATGAACGCCTTGGATAGACTCTTGGAAACCAACCTCATCTTTGGAATGATATCAAAAAATATGACAACCTGTACTCAATCAATAATCTTATGTGGATGTCTTAGTCTTATACCAATGTATCTCTTATAATCTTGGGGTATGGGCGCCCTTAGGTAAATTCCATAGACTCTACATTATTGCATCTGAGTTTACCCTGAACATTTTGTTAGGCTCTGAGGTAATTCTAATGGAGTGTCCATTCCAGTGGGCTGGTCTTAGGTTACACCATTGATTGTGTTGAGCCATGGTATTTTTAAATAACCATGTGATTCATTGATTATGTAATGTCACCAAGAGTCGGGTATGTTCTTCAGTGAATGTTCTCGTGATAAATGTGAGATGCCCTGAGAGAAGGAATTGTGGTTCTATTATGATACACTAGAAATTTATGTTGAGAATTTTCAAGATAAGATATCTATAGTGGCTGTAAATTATTTCATTCTTTTTTGATTTTTATGGTCTAACGGAACTGTTTCAAATACATTTCCATGCTATAGTGAGTGTGGATTAATGGTCGGCTATTTATTTCAATGAAATCGTGTGAATCCAAATTTTGTTAGGTTGATCAAGATTAAACCATTTATTTTTCATAAGGCCCCAGATATGACCTCGTATGCAATCAAATTCACCCAATTAAACCAAACATACTAAGAGATTCAATAAAACTATTAGGACGTTCTTTTTAAGGCAATTCTAATTGTAAAGGAAACATGGAATGGAATTTACCCCTTTTGTTGTTTAGCCTATAGTTGGGAGGAGCATTGTTCATAGGTTTGAAGACATGATGATGTGATCATTTCTCTAGTTAAATTCTCTTGGGTAAGCACCATCTAGGTTTTTTATTCGGAATGAATGTGTTGTCTCGGGTTTTGAGTGTCTTATGTATCGTATGTTTAAGAATGCTTAGAGGTGTGTCAGGAATTTGGAAATGAAATGCAACCATTTTAACCATACTTCATGACCCAAGTAGGTCATTTTATGTTTTTATTGTTCCTCAAAGGCTTCTCAAAGATGATAAGTTCTATGGTGAGGATGTTTTGACGACTCATTTTTTGAGGTAATGAAAAAATTTTAAGGGAATTTGAATTTTGGTGTATGGTGGATGGGATTCTCTTTGGACCGACCATCAGAATGGAATTCTGAGAGTTTGAATAATTCTATGTGTTTTCATAGACTTAGTTAAAGGATTTAGGGGTCCCACGGGTTTCTCATAGAGTTTCCAAAATACTTGGGTTGGAAATTATATGTTTGGGTTCACTAACATGGTGCATGGATTGTCTGAAATCACGCAACCCCAATAGCAAACCGCATGACTTATGGAAGATAGGAGATGTGAAGCACATGGGTTGCACAAATTTTTCCAAAATGTTTCACCTATCCTACACCATTACTACCACATAGGCAGTACCTAAGCACTATTAATTGAATAGTTGGCGCATGGTGAGGAAAATAGTTTGGTGCAACCAAGTGAGGTGGGATTCTTAGGAAGTGGGAGACACACAATTTGTGCACATGTTGGCCAAACCGTGCTTCCAAACTATGTGACGTAGTCTTGGGGTGAAAGGGAAAAATAGGCTTAATAAATATAAATTTATTTTTCATTCATTCTTCTCCTTCTCCAGTGACACGATCTCTTCTCCATGGCGTATTGGATTCCTCATCCTCTTAATTTTAGGCATGTAGATAACTCCTATATCTATTTTTTAATTTGAGAACCGTCAGTCTCTATAGATTTTCATCTATAATCATTATATTCCTTTTGAATATTTATTCATCTAATCTCCTCTCGATTGAGTTACCATGGTTCATGATCCTTTTCCCTATTTTAATAAAATTTCTCGTCTCACTGATTTCTTCCGAACATGACCAAATTAGACATTGATATTGGATGATTAAAGCATTCAAAGGATAAATTATGTGGTATATAAATTTTTCATCAAATTTTTATCATTTTATAAATAGGGTCATTGGGTCATATTCCATCCTTTGTTGCATGTTTTCTTCAAAATGTTTTCTATAATCTAAATTGGTATATGCACCATGCATGACTCTCGTTGAGTCATGTTTAGTAGTTTGAGGTTTTCAACCTCGATCATGGACACCCCATCAATGTTCTAATTTAAGGTTTACATATTTAATTAAAATAATGAATGACCAAGATCCATCTTAATAATTCATATTGGATTATTGAATTTTCCACATTATATATAGTAGTTTGTTGAAACCAATTATCTATAGAACATTCTAAGTTGTAGGAAGAACCCTGTTTTTTACTTTTCCATGATTGATATCTTATTATGATTTTTCTTTGATAATTTGAATTATTGTTTCCAGGTGTGATTATTAGTTATGATTAGATGAATTTTTTGATATACAATATCATGTTTTATTAATAAAATCCCTCATAATAGGTGTGTGGTCTTAAAAATAACAATATTATGATTAGTTATTTAAATCACACATGGACTTTATTGGTCTTATAATGTGGAATTTCCTTCCTTTCATGTAAAATATTTTTTTAATCAATGCACCTCCCAAGTTCATGACATGTCATAACATTATATAAATGAAAAATTGACCAATAATCCCATAAATTATTGGCTTGCTTCATAAATGGGATTACATGAAGATTAAATTTTTAATAAAATGAAAAAGAAAAGGTTAAAACGGAGAATTCAACGACAATAGAAATAATGAAAACCCTGATAATACCTGAGGATAAAAACCATGGTCTTGATAGGGACTGATCATAGGCTTTCATAAAAAATAATCTCCTTTTTCATTCTACCCAATAGAGAAAGAGAATCCACCGCAATGTTTTTGTCCCTCTATATGTACTGAACTATATGTCCATGATTAGTCACCAAAAGGAAACATTGAATAAGATATTTCAGAGCCCATGGAGTATGCAGGTACCCTTTAATATCCCTAACCATCACCTCAGAGTCAGACTCAATTTTCACCACCTGTATACCACGCTGCCTATAAACCTACAAGCCCGAAAAGAGTGTGCACACTTTTTCCCCCATGGAACCACCAGGTTTGTAAAAGGCACTGAAACCCATGAAAAATGAACCCTGAGAGTCCCAAAAAACAATGACCCCTATCATTACACCACCCATAAAAGACCCATCCACATTAAGTTTCAGACCTCCCAGTGGGGGCATCGATCTGATCCAATGTCCTATCCTTACGCTAGGAGCTTAAGAAATGATAAGAATATTGCACACTATGGTAGAGTGATAACCCATTTTAAGTAGCTGACCCTTCTCAAAGACATGGTCCTGAAGCCTCAACTATAGAAATAGCAGGAGGCAAAATCAAGAACCCATTAGAGAAAGGTTGCACGCCTTCCAAAGGATCTAGATCACTGATGAGAAGATGACAACATGTAAATTATGCTCCATGGCCCTTCTGTCCAACCCGTGAAGCCAACATGCCATGAATCCATGGAGGGAATTATTGTTGTCGATTCATGGATGGGGAGTGAGGAGTTACCATTGCTGGGAAGCTCACCCACTTTTGAAAAATAAGTGTGTACTAGTTTCCTCCCTTGGGGACTCACAGAAATAGCAGCAAGACGCCATAGAAATGCCTCTACTTCGAACAATCACATCAATAAAAATATCCCTATTCAAAATGCAGCAAGAGTGAAAAATAAGATTTTTTAGAATGTCACTAAATTATACCTTGGGAGACCACCCGCTAGTAGAGTTTGTTGTATGCCATTTTCCTATAATCACGAGAATTGAAATAACCTAAAGACGAGCCCATGAAATAGAACATGTCTGGCTCCTTACTCAAGACAAGTCTAGCAAACTACTTCTCTTGTTTGGATTTGAGGTTCAGATGGATAATTATATGTTTTGTGAAAGCCTATATAATAGATATATCCTGCCGAGGGCAGCCAGGAAACTACAAGATCTCTCCCACCCAATTATTATTCCAAAAGACGACATCCCCATTCCCAATTATCCACCAAGATGTACTACTGAGAACCTCAAGATGGAAAAACATGGACCATTCCAGGCCTATAAATAGAGTTCCTTAGATTCCCACTACCTCCCATACATTTCCATTATGCACTATGTATATGGAATCCCATTATGAGTTACCTGCCTGAAGATCCCAAGAAAGTCGGCCTTGCATGCCCTAGATGTCATCATTGAGGTCGTGTAGCCCAACTTCCCCTTCATCAACTTGTTTAGCCATTCAATACTAAGATGCCCAGTGATAATGACCTATCTTGTTGGAATCCCATATAAAATAGGACATAATTCTCTCCATCCACTCAATGAATCACTTTGAGGCATTGAAAACAGAGAACACATGTATAGGAATTGAAGATAAGACAATGTTGAACAAGGCCACCCTCCCTCCAAATGATTGAAACTTTGTTTTCAAACTAAGAATACTCCCAATCAGTCTGTTAATAATGTCCTCAAAATGATTTTCCTTGATACAACAAAACGAGATGTTGATACCAAGGTAGATAAGAGGCATTTTCTTACGTTTGCAGTCAAGGATGTCCAGGATGCCCCTACATCTTCCTCCAGCACAATTATTGGAGATGAACACATGGCTCTTCCTTGTATTAATATTCTGGACACTTAGGATCCCATAGGTGTGCATTATCTCTATTAGATTAAGAAGGGACTTATGCATACCAATAGTGAAAAGTAAAATGTCTTCAGAAAAAATTATGTGAGAGATACGTTCCATTCCCCCCTTATCCGATAATGGGTCAACCTGCCTGATTCCTCACCCATGTGGATATTGCGAGATAGGGAATCCTGTTACAATGTGAAAGGTCTAGGAGAAAGAGGATCTCCCTAACAAACTCCTCAGTCCATTTTAAAGAATTGAAAACACTTCCCCAAAATTGAGATGGAGAGCCACGGGGATGAAAAGCACTGGAAGCAGAGATCAAAAAACCACTTCTAAAATCCAAAGTATTGTATAACATGAAGGATAAATCCCCATTGGAGTTTATCATAAACATTATCCATATCAACCTGAAAGATCACATTCGAACCCACTTCCATTTTATTGATGTCATTAACTAATTTATCGGCTATCCCCACTACCCCTTGAATGCTCTGGCCTTTAACAAATCCATGTTTCTCCTTCGACACAACACTTGGTCTAACTCCATGTAGTCTGGATGAGATGACAGAAGTTGGAATGTTATATGAATGTTTGCAAAGGAAAACCGGCAGATAGTGACTATTGTTAGTTGGATCTTTCACCATTGGAATGAGCACCACCCTATATGCCCAAACGCCCCTGGGAAAAGGACTACACCAAAAGATTTCTTGAACAGCCTCCACCACCTGTGGACCAACAATCCCCCAGGCATCCACATAGAAAGTCCCCAAGAATCCATCCGGACTGGGGGCACCATTATAAGGCAGCTTAAAAACAATACTCTTAATCTCCTCCTCTGAAGTAAATTGGGATAGTTTGTCATTTATAACACTATCCACCATGGGGAATACACCCCCATAAAATCTCAATTCAGTGCCACATCATGAGAGTTACCATGCCTGGAGTGAACCTCTCTGGCCAACAATCCTTGAAAGTGATCCAACACCAATCTCTCTACCACCTTCACATATGAGTTGTAGGTTCCATTCCCAAGAATTAGGTTGATCATCGAGCTTATTCTCTCCTTGATGCATGCATGGAAGAAACCACTATTGTCATCTACCTCCCCAGCCTTCTAACTCGAGACCTTTCCCTGTATAATCTTTTCATCTCTGACAACTTCCCAGAAAGAAGAAGGTGTTTCTCACAATATTTGGAAATGATACTCTCCTCCCACTCATCTAGGAGTTTCTCCCCCAAACACTCAATATCATCCTAGAATACATCCACCCCATAAGCTTATTATAGCCTTGTATCCAGCAAACACAATATTTCCCCCTTAAGACATTTCAGATGAAAGGCCAACCCACACTAGGACCTCCCAACCCCTATGGCCATTATAATCTCTTAGCAATGACATGAAACTATCTTTATTATTCCATTTATTCAATTAATGAAACAAACATGCTCAAGAAGAATCATGTTTGATCTCCATATGTAATGTAGCATGGTATGAGAAAGAACATGATATATGTGTAGCAAAATAGTTAGATATGCATTGCGATGTGACACTAACCAGCATCACCTAAACAGCCTTCCTCCAACAGACCCATATATGAGAGTTCTCAGGGAACCCATTCAAAGACATCGGGTAGCCCATTTTCCGTGCAATTATGGGGAGATTATTGGCATCCGTCATGGGCTAAAAAACAACCACATGTGACGTGTGATGTTTCCTTGAATCGATATCCACAAAATAACTCTTCGACAATGCCCTGATTGTTGGGGCGTTGAGTCTAGCATAGCAGCGGAAGTCATTGTTGCAGAAACACACAAGAGGAGAAGATTTCACCCGAAGGCCTTTCATAACCTGAATGAATTTTATCACATGAAGGAATTTTATACATCAACTGAAAGATTTTTAACAACACCTGAAGGCCTTTTAAAATGAAACACTGACACCCATGAACATACCATTTTTGTTGTTCCGCCAATCACCAAAACTGGGACACGCCGCTTGATCTCTGCAACCAAAAGGTATTTTGATAGATGGAACCATCATAAATCTATTTTCATGTTGTTGTTGACAATTCTCTATGAATTTTTGTATGCAATCATCTCCACGCACACGTTTTCATTTTCTGTCGTCGGCGTGCCATCGTTGACATAATCACCATCTTCTCTTGGAACAAGTTACCACAAACATGACAACCCTTCGTTATACTCTCTTGGTGGCCACATATTTTCCAGTCCACATTCTAAAACATGATACCACATCCTCTTATATAGATATCATGTCCATATATCCATTTAATGTGGTCAACATTCATAATTCCATCATTATTCCATCAATTAATATTGGGAATACCTCTTCATTAATGTTGGGAGAAAATCCTCCATTTTATGTTGAGATAATCCCTCCATTAATAATTTTCCCTCTCTTCATTATTTAAATTTTAAATAAAAAATCCCATCACTAACACCCCAAGAATTCCAGATAAGTAGGGAACACATAGAAAATAATCTTCCAGCCCTTTTGGCCGGAGGCATATGGAAGAGAGAGAAATGGAACCAAACTCGTTTTCTTTCGACATCAAATGAGTGAGGAACCTGGAGAGCTCTCCAAATTCCGCACATTTCTTTGGAATTAGAACTTTCTTAATCCAATACCCTTCGGAGTCCCAACACAGAGAGATCCCGCTCTGTGGGGAGTTCCACGAGGGACTTGTACCGAGCATCCGCTAGAAGAATAGAGACCTGCATTAATCGAGGTGGAGAGCTCCTGGTATCTTGATGATCCTTATACACACCCTCAGGGAAAATCCTCGTCTCCAATATCCCCTTTCCTAATGACGTTAGCTTACTGGTCAAAGGTACTCACCTGATCTCTGGGGGGGGGGGTTGATCAAATATGCGAAATGAGGAAGCAGGGGTCGATAAGGACCTGGTAGGGAAAGGGATAGAACCAGAGAGAAAATCAAAGAATCCCAAGAAGACTCTGAATACTATAATGGAGAGACATCACCAATAGAGATATGTGGGACCATGCATGAGCTAGGATACATAACAATTAGATCCTTAATATGAGTGGAAACCAACAAAAGGACACTTGTTTCTGATACCCAAGGCATGCAAGGAGCCTCCTCGACTGCATGTTGACCACAAGGAAAATTTGAATTGAAAACCAACTCCTCAACATTAACATCCCTAGACTTCCCCAATGTTGGACCAGACTGGCCACGGTCGGAACCTCCTGGCTCTCAGCCGCCGAAGAACTTGCACTGAACGCCTCTTCCTACACACCGCCAATGAATTCCCATGCAACCCACTAGAAGAGCAGAACCTCAATGATGACTGAATGAAGATCCACTTCCACCAAGAAAACCATCATCCATCCTTAACAAAACACGTGAAGGGCAATCCACCGATAGATCCATTCCCTCATAGAACTTGGACAACCTGCCGACTAGAGACTCATGGTTTTTTCTTCAGATCATAGAAATGAACCATGAGTGTAATATCCCAGATAAATGAAGAATAAAATATTTTCATATTTATTAATATTTTTTGAATTAAATATAATTTTTACTTTAAAAGGGTTGCTATGTTCGAGAGCGTACCCGATATGCAACAACAGGTTTTTTTGAAATCTTATGTTGCACACTAATAATATAATATTATTATTTTAAATGGTAGTTAACTCATAACTGTTTTATTGGAATGAATGAAAAAAACTAACTAAAATATGATTATACAAGTTTTTTAAAATGTATTTACTTTGATCCTAAAAAATTTAGCGTCTTAAAATGTGATTGAATCTAATTTTAAGTATAATTTACACTAAAAGGTAAATTTACCACCTTTTAATGGTGAGCCCACATTAAATTTGATTTTGGTAACTTTAATACATTCTATTTGACCAAATAAAACCCTTCTTTAGAATGGGGATATCAAAATTTTCTTTACGTAAATTTTTGGAATTTTTCCGATAAATTTCATTTTTTTTAATGAATAGTGAAAAATATTTTATTTTAAATCAAAATGTGTTTTCAATATAATTTATTTATATTTTTAGATTATCTTTCTATTTAGTTTTAAAGTTTAATTATAATATATTTTTACCATTTAATCCAATGTTGGTCGTTGTAATTAATTTTACCTTGAATTTGGACATAGAAAAGTGTCAATCTTTTTATAGTTATTGTTTTTTAAAAACAAGCTATTTTTTTTAACAACGATAATTAATTTTAAATTAATTAATGAAACTTCTATGTTTATAATTTGGTAAAATAGACATCATTTTTTAATTTTTAATATCAAATATATCTTAGGCTGAATTTTTATTATTTTTCGAAAAAACTTCAATTTTTGATGAATAGAAAAACTACTTAGTAGTGATTAAAAAAACTGGACTTTTTCATTTTAATGAAATTTTACCACTTCTATAAATTGATTTAACAAATCCAACATACATTTTTTGTTATTATTAAGTAAAATTTGGTTCAATAAGATTAAAATAATTTTTTGTGAATAGTAACTTTTGACATTTATTTACCACGGTTATAGGTAAATATGGTAATTCAAGGTAAAAAAGTATATTATAATAATTAAAAATTACCTTAACACTTGTTCTAATCTTATTGAATGAGGTAAAAACCGATCATGGTCATCCTTGGGTCGATTTGGGGACCTCATGGAGCCACTTATGAATGAAATGGGCACTTTAGATCAATTGACTTAAAGTAAAGACAAAAATGACAGAAACAAATATCTTTTAGTAAATAAATTTTTACATAGGGTTATATAAGTTATCATTTCTACTATAAATATTAGCTGGAAATATAAAAAGATTTCATACATCAAGGTATTTGTTTTATAATTTTAGACATTGAATAAATTAAATTATGTATGACACAATAATGATACAATGTTTACCACATTAATAAATCATTTTAAATAAATAAGATTATAAATATTAAAATAACATCTAAAACCAATACAATTTTTATTGGATGATTTTATTTCGACCATGAGTCATCTTACCTTCTAATCTAATGATTTGTGTACCTTTATAAACCAAATATCATTATATAATAAAATAATATTTTCACACTTTCCTAAAGAGCCCATTCTCGCCCTTATAAAAGGAGATCATTTCTTTACAACTACTCACACCTCTCAAGCATTTTTCTTAGTCGAAAATCTACCCAATTAATCCCCCTACATCCCAGTCTTCCACCAAGATTCCTTACCATATGCAGAAGGAACTTCAAAAAACTATATTTTTTCAAACCAAAGGGAGTTACCCTAATTAAGGTAACAGTTTCTCTTAACTTCTTTTATTTATTTTACTTCTCCAACCCCTAATGACATTTTATTCATTTCTTTTATAACAACACCAGTATTATAAATATACTAGTATATTTTTTATGATATGTATTATAACTACACTTATACACACCTCTATATAATGGGTGAAGAACATACAGTTTCTGTGGATGGAAAACTAATGCCTCACGAAACGATGATTGTTTGATTATATCTTACAACCTCTCATGTAGAAATTAAGATGACACTATATTTATATATGTTATATATTATGTTTATGTTTTGTTTATGCCTATATATTTTCCCTTTATAGCATGCCTTTATGGTTTCCATAATAGGTAAACGCGATAATTTCATTTGAGGAAGTGCGGACTAACGCCCCCTCGGAGTGATATGACTCGTTAATGCCATATGTGGGAAATATAAAGGATATAGGTTATTATGTGATACGATATTATACTGGAATTATAATATATCTATGTGTCATTATATTTAATTACCTTAAAATAAGAAATAGAAATGAAATTATCGTTCATGCGTACGTACGACTTACAATCACCATGAAAGGTGCATTTCATTTCCTACCTCCAAATGTTATGTACTATTATAAATACATGTATATACGGGAAATAAATTATATATATGATATCTAAATCATGAATATCATTTTTTATATAATGTATTTTGACCATGTGAACAACTTGTAATTATAAGAAGTCCATTTTTGACTCAAGTACCAAATATCGACAAAACGAATGTTATTAACTTAAATGATTAAGTAATGTTTATACCATGGTAATAAGTGATATATAATGGAATAATAAACTTGAAAAAGGTCCTCAAGAAATTATAAATTAAATTTAGTTTATTATTCGGGAGATTAAAGAACGAATGGGTCATGTCTGACATGAGGTAAGAGACATCGTCTCAATCACCTTTCATTGAGGCATATTTTGTTTTAATACAAGACTTTATTTTATACGATATATAAACACCCTGACTTTCAAAATTAATCTTTCTCTATGAATCATTTTACAAAATCAAAAAAAGGAATATTTTTTTAACATAAAGCGGTGACAACGACCTTTTCCTCCACCGCGAGTATTATTTGATCTTTGGATTCCTTAACATGTAGTAATGTTTTTAAAAGGAAAATAGATACCATATACTATTTTACATATTTTGGTATTGAAAATAGTGCTGATAATGTATTTGTTATGTCAATATATTAAGGGATATATTGTGATTGAAATGTGGAAATGTTTTCATCCATTTATATTTGTTTTATGTTTTATGATTTTATAATGGTTCTTGGGAATTTTATGGGTGGTTACGTGATAAAACAAAATATGGGTAGTGTCATGATAATCCAGGAAGGGTGGTTACGTTACAACCTCCAATGCATTGGGTATAGAAGTCGACCATATGGTTATTCCATTTACTGATATGTGTGGAAGTCGACCGTATGGTTATTTCATTTAAGTATGTTATGTTTAAAGTCGCCATTATATGTTATGTGTTATTTAAATGGGTTTTATGGTAATATTTTGGTTAAAAAAGGGTAAGTAGTGATATTTTATTCTGTGAAGAGTATTTACTACCTCATAAAGGTGAAAAGTATTACTTATGTAAAATTATTCGTGGTTTACATGTTGTTTTGAGAAAACTAACAGTTTTCCTTCTTTGTGTATCAATTACCAAGCATTTTATACTCATCCCTTGTTTTGGAAATGATTTTCACAGGACATAATGTGGAATAGGGTCAAGGATGGGGATCATGGAAAAGTCATGTGGTCATAAACATGGAACTAGACTTGACTCTTTTTTTCAAGGAGTTCTTATTTTATGAAAAAAATGGAAACTGAGTATAAATGTCTACTTTGTAATATTTTGAGATGTTAATTGTTATGTACTAATTCTCTAAAACACTAAACCTGAAAGATCCTCAATGTGAATTATTCATTTAATTCAATATTATGTGATGTTTAAGGCCGGGTCCTATAGTTGGCATCAGAGGTTGGTTTAGAAAACATTAGGATTTAGTGTATTTTTAAATAAATGTCCATAAATTAATTTATGGTAACATTGAAATGATATAGCATTTATAGATTACCATGTTTCTTCGCCTATGATATTTCCGTGTTCAGAATGGTTTTCTACATAGGAATCATGGCATCTATATTAGGACGACATCAGGAGGAAGACAACCTTCAAAATAAAGAACATGATATGGTAGGAATCAGAACTGAATAGTTTGTTTCAGTGATGGAACAGTTGACTCGGGCTATAAATTGAGGTGGTATCTATGCATGAGATTAGCCAGATAAAATCAGAGGAACATGTTAGTAGTGGAGCTTTCATGGGAAACATCCCCCATAATTCATAGGATCATCTGACCCTGTGCTCGCTAAAGGGTGTATTAATGCACTGGAGAAGATTTTTGATGTTATGGGGTGTTCAGAACATCAAAATTATAGTCTTTCTATTTACTGTTTTGAAGGTGAAGCTGATCAGTGGTGGTTGATAGTGAAAAATATCAGTGATACTGAGAAGATTTATTCTCTTGATTAGGATGAATTCAAAGGTATGTTTCTTGATAAATATTTCCCTAAGGTGGTTCATCTTAGGATGGAAAAACAATTTTTGGAATTATGGAAGGAGGATAACTCAGTGGATGATTATGAAGAAAAATTCACTCGACTGGAAAGGTATACTACAAATTTCATCTAAGATATTGATAGTACAATCAATCGATTTTACTCAAGACTGAATCCACAATATTGAAGATCATTAGCGTCCTGTGATTTAAAAAGTTATGAAAAAACTTGTTTGATGTGCGGAGAAGGTGGAAATTAAGTTTTCCAATGACCAGGTGTTCATTTACAAAAAAAATATAAAAAGAGGTCCAGTTGGTAGGGAAAGGGAAATAATTAATCAAAGAATCCTGGAGGTGAGAAAATTAAATATTCAACTTGTTAAAAGTATGTTAAAAAGCATCCTAGAGAATGTTTATCAAAGTATGGAAAGTGATTTTGGTGTGGTAAGTCTGGTCATATTGCTCGTAATTGTAAGGAAGATGATCAAGAAGGCAATGAAATTCCATCGATAAGATGTTTTAAGTGTAATGAAATGGGTCATTATGCAAATGAACGTCCAACGAATAACTCAAATGAGGGAAATCAGCCAGACTACAAGCATAAATGGGAAGTGAAATCCTTTGAAAACTACTTTAGAAGATGTTGGGCTATCAAACGAAGTGTTATTAAGAACATTGTTTGCTTGTTCAGATTATGCCAATGAGTTGTTTGATTCAGGGTCTACACACTATTTCATTTTTAAGATGTTTTCAAATAAATTTCTAATTCCGTATCAAGATATGAATACCGAACTTATGGTAAAAACACCTGGATTAAATGTTGAGACAAAATGAAATTATAAGAACCTTATTGTCCTTTTGTTGCTTGGAGAATCTACCTGCAAACCTTATTGTTTTTCCACTAGTGGAGTTTGATGTTATTTTGGGTATGGATTGGATTTCTATTTATCATGCTATGATTGATTGTAGAGCTAAAAAGTTTTTATTTAAGAATGATTTACAATTTGTGTACAAGAATGAACGCTTTCTTTTGATAACATATTATGAAGCTGCGAAGCATGTAAAAGATGGAAATTAATGTTACCTTTCACATATTGTTGAAAATAAATATACTATTCAGATTAATGATGTGCCAATGGTAAATGAGTATCTTGATGTTTTTTTTGAGTTTCCTAGAATTATACCTAAAAAATGTTAAATTTACTATTGACTTAGTTCCTGATGCTATGAAAATTTCAAAACCCCCTTATTGAATTGATAAAATTGAATTTTAGAGTTAAAGAATCAATTGAATGAGTAATTAGTTAAAGGTTTCATTCGGCCTATCACATCACCATGGGGTGATCCTATCTTGTTTGTAAAAAATAAATATGGTTCAATGAGACTTTTCGTTGATTATAGAGCATTGAATAACATAACTTTTAAGAACAAGTATCCTTTTCCTCATATCGATGATTTGTTTGAACAGCTTTAGGGAGCTTAGTATTTTTTGAAGATTGACTTGAGATCGGGGTACCATTAGTTGAATGTAATGAAAGAATACATTCCAAAGACCATGTTTTATAGTAGATATGGCCATTATGAATTTGTAGTTATGCCTTTTGGGTTAACCAATGCACCTACTATATTCATGGATCTTATGAATAGAATCTTCTGTGAGTTCTTGGATAAGTTTTTGGTTGTGTTCATTGATGATATTTTGGTTTATTCTAAAAGTAAAGAGGAGTATGAAAGTCATTTAAGGTTCATCTTGAAATCCTTAACAGAAAATAAACTTTATGGAAAATTCAGCAAGTGTGAGTTTTGTTTACAAAAAATATCTTTCCTTGGTCACATTATTTAAAAAAATGGTATAACTGTTGATCCTGCTAAAACAAAAGTTGTTGAAGAATGGACAAGTCCCACAAATATAACCGAGATCCTTAGTTTTCTTGGTTTAGAAGGTTATTACTAGAGGTTTGTTGATAATTTTTCATGGTTATCTAGTCCAATGACTATGCTAACTCGAAAAGGTGCTAAGTTCATTTCGAAAAAATAATATGATGATTGTTTTCAGGAAATTGAAAAGATTATTGTAAATGCTCCAGTTTTGGAACTGCCTTCCAAAACTGGTGAGTTTTTTATTTATAGTTATGCTTCGTTGAAAGGGAATGGATGTGTCCTTATGTAGAATGATCTGGTAGTTGCTTATGCTTCACATCATTTGAAACATCATGAGTTAAATTACCCTACACATGATTTGAAATTAGTTGCTGTTGTTTTTTATTTAAAAATTTGGAGGAATCATTTGTATGGAGAAAAATGTGAAATACATACTAACCACAAAAGCTTAAAGTATATATTCACTCACAAATAATTTAACTTGAGAAAGAGGAGATGGATGGAATTAATCATGGATTACGATTGCATGATCCATTACCATCCGGGAAAATCAATTAAAGTGGATGATTCTTTGATTTGAAAAAGTAATGTATCATTAAACATGATACATTTGAAATGAAATCCGTTGGTGTATTATTTGATGAACATTGGAATAGAAGTTTTTGGTGTATGAAATCATTATATTTTTGTTTCAGGTGTCATTGAAATCATATCTTTTATATAGAATAAAGAAAGCGCAGAAAGAAGACAGTGATTTGTAGAAAAAGGTAGAGTTGGTTCAGAAGGGTATGTTTCCTAATATTAACATTGAAAATGTTTGTGTTTTGAGGATTGGTAAGAGATTATTTGTGCCTTATGATTCTTAGTTGAAGAATGAGTTGTTCTGTGAAGCTCAAAGTTCTCTGTTTTCAATTTATCCTAGTATTACTATGACGTGTAGAGATCTTTGAGAGTATTATTGGTGGGATGGAATGAAAAGTGATTTTTCTAATTTTATTGTGAAATGTTTGACTAGTCAGTAGGTCAAAGTAGAGAGGCAGTTACCGAAAGGGATTCTTCAGTCTTTACCAGTGCCAGAGTGGAAATGGGAAAATATATCCATGGACTTTGTTGTGGGATTACCGTAGACATATTGAGGTAATAATGAAATCTGGGTTATAGTTGATCGATTGACTAAATCTGCTCATTTCCTTCCTATTCGAGATAATTTGTCTCGAGATCAACTTTCTTGGTTTTATGTTAAAGATATAGTAAGGTTGCATTGAGTTACCCTCTCCATTGAATCTGATCATGATCCCAGGATTACTTCTAACTATTGGAAAGGCCTTCAGAAGTAGATGGGTACTGAATTAAATTTTAGTACATCATCTCATACACAATCAGATGGGCAGTCAGAACGAACAATTCAGACCTTGGAGGATATGCTATGTGCTTGTTCACTAGATTACCAGGGAAGTTGGGACCAACATCTTTGTTTGGTTTAATTTTCTTATAATAACAGTTTTTATTCCAATACATAGATGTCTCCATTTGAGGCATTATACGGAAAGCGTTTTCAAACTCTAGCATTTTGGGATGAAGTAAGTGAATGGGAGTTAATGAGACCAAAATTGGAAGAAGATATGGTAGAGAAAGTTCAGTTGATTCAGAAGCACACGAGAATAGCTCAGAGTCTATAGAAAAGATATGCGGATAACTGGAGGAAGGATATTTCTTTTGAGGTAGGTGATCATGTCTTTCTCCAAGTTTCTCCATGGAAAAGTGTGATACGTTTTTGTAAGAAGGGAATGTTGAGTCTGTGGTTCATTGGACCTTATGAAATCATAGAGAATGTTGGATCAGTTGCATAAAGAGTGGCTTTACCTCCATGTTTATTCTAGGTACAAAATGTTTTTCATGTTTCGATGTTGAGAAAGTATATTCCGGATCCATCTCATGTTTTGAGTCCAAAGGAAGTTCAGTTGGAAGAGAATCTCTCTTTTGAAGAACAACCCGTCCAGATTCTTGATTATAGAGAGAATGTTTTACGAAATAAGGTAATACACCAGGTAATGGTTTTTTGGAAAAACCATATGGTTGAAGAGGCAACGTGGGAATCTGAATATGCTATGAGGGATAAATACCCCCACCAATTTTTATAAGGGAATAAAAATTGAGAGGACGCAATTTCCAAAAGGGGGAAGGATGTAACATCCTAGGTAAATGAAGAATAAGAGATTTTTATTTTTATTAATATTTGTGAATTAAATATTAATTTTACTTTAAAAGGGTTGATATGTTCGATAATGTACAAGGTACGCAACAATGGATTTCATTGAATTCTTACATTGCACACTAATAATATAATTTTATTATTTTAAATAGTAGTTAACTCATAGCTATTTTATTGGTGAGAATGAACAAAAAAATAAAATATGATTATACATGTTTTTTAAATTTATTTACTTTTATCCAATAAAATTTAGTGTCTTAAAATGTGAATGAATCAAATTTTAAGCATAATTTACATTAAAAGGTCTATTTAACACCTTTTAATGGTGAACCCTCTTTAAATCTATTTTTGGTCGTTTTAATTAATTCTATTTGACCAAATAAAATTCTTATTTAGAATGGTGAAATCAAAATTTACTTTGTGTAAATTTTTGGAATTTTTCCGATAAAGTTCATTTTTAATTAATACTGAAAAATATTATATTTTAATTCAAAACATCATTTTAATATAATTTATTTATATGGTAATATTATATTTTTAATTAGTTTTAATGTTTAATTAGAATATATTTTTACCATTTAATCCAATTTTGGTCATTGGAATTAATTTCACTTTGAATTTGGAGATAAAAAAGTTTCAATTTTTTAATAATAATTTTTTTTAAAAACTAGCTATTTGTTTTAACAACGAAAAATAATTTTAAATTAATTAATTCAACTTATATGTTTATAATTTGGTAAAATATACATAATTTTCTAATTTTTAATATCAAATATAGCTTAGGCTGAATTTTTTGTATTTTTTGAATTAACTTCAACTTTTGATAAGTAGAAAAACCACTTAGTAATAGTTAAAAAATTGAATTTTTCATTTACATGAAATTTTTACCACATCTGTGAATTTAATTTTGAAAATCTGACATACATGGTTGTTATTGTTATGTAAAATGCGGTTCAATATGATGAAGATATTTTTTGGTGAATAGTATCTTTTGACTTTAATTTACAACGGTTAAAGGTAAATAGGGTAATTCAAGGTAAAAAGAATATTATAATAATTTAAAATTACCTTAACACTTTTCCTAACCTTATTGGATGAGTAATGGCCGACCGTGGGCATCCTTGGGTTGATTTGGGGACCCCATGGTGCCACTTATGAATGATAATGACACTTTAGATCAATTAACATAAAGTAAAGACAAAAATGACATAAACAAATATCATTTAGTAAATTAATTTTTACATAAGGTAATATAAGTTATCACTTTGACTATGAATATTAGTTAGAAAGATAAAAATATTTCATACATCATGGTATTTGTCTTATAATTTTTAGACATCGAATAAATTAAATTATTTATGACACAATAATGATATAGTGATTACCTCATCAATAAATCATTTAAATATATAAGATTATAATAATTAAAATAACATTTAAAACCTTTCCAATTATTATTGTCTGATTTTATTTCGACCATGAGTCATCTTATCTTCTACTCTAATGATTTTGGTACCTTTAGAAACCGAATATCATTATATAATAAAATAATATTTTCACACTTTCCTAAAGAGCCCCTCCTCACCCTTAAAAACATAGACAATTTCTATCAAATTCATCATACATATCAAGCCTGTTGTGTCACGACCCGTCCTCGGGGCCCGTGCCGTGACTACCCCAAGCCCGCCTTCCATAGTCCAGGGGCTGGCGACTAGCACCAAAGGCGTAAAATCCCGTTAACTGGGAAGGCATTGCCTTTATAAAAGAAAACAAGCACCACAGAGTACAAGCGGAAGTGAAACACTAAGTACAAAAAGAAGAACTGAAAAGCAAAAAGGGGCCGGAAATACAAGCCCAACTGTAAAGTACAACTCGAAAGGAAAAACGGCGACTGAAAAGTAAAGCTGCTACGCTGAGATGTCCACTGGAAATCCCACCTGAAGGGTGGGTACAGATAGCTCCTCTGCTCCTCGGGTCCCGCCATCCGCTCCGAGTATGTCCCGCCCAGTGGTCCTCCTCCGGGTACCGCCTCGTCGTATAGTCCACCTCCAGGTATCGTCCAGTCCTCGAACCTTCGGCTTCTGTCAGCACTGTCCGTCGTCTGCAACCAACACAACGAGGTGCGGGCATAGCCCGTGCAGGGGTGAGTATAACGATACTCAGTAGGGACCCCGAGACCCTCAAGGTCTCACAAAAACCAACAAGGTTAAACACAAGAAGATCTCAACAGATAAACTCTACTTAGGTATATGCCCATACATATACCTAAGTTATCAAGTAACCCATCTCAATCATGAGGAAACACAAGAATTGTGAAATCGACGGATAACCACTACCCGGGTATATGCCCATACATATACCAAAGTTAGCAAGTGACCCATCTCAATCATTAAGTAACACAGGGTCAAAAGTCTCAGCTCAAACCAGGATTTTCATTATCGAAACCGTAACTGCTGAAGAGCTCCGTCTCTAGAGTGTACAGTGGTCCTGTCACGTCTCCGAGGTACTGCTCACTAACCTAAGACTGCTGAGGTACTCCTCCTGTCGAGTACTGCGGGTTTGCGGCCAACTACCTGGCGCTCCGTCCGCTGAGGGTCTGTCGCCAAATACCGGGCGCTACCCAGATAGCCTGCTGAGGTACTCTCCGGACGAGTACCGCGGGTCTGCACTGTCACACACGTACTCCGTCCGCCATGGGTCTGCACCTCTGAAAGTAGTGCTCCGTCCACTGGGCTAGTCGACTCACTCTAAGTCGAGTCGGTCAAGCAGTCGTCAGGTCTCAGCTAGTTACACGGTCTCCGTACTCTGCACGCTCGTCTTCGGGAGGGTCCGCTCCACGAGCTACTGGTCGATACTCCAAGTATCACAAGGTCCCACGAAAAAGTGTCTCAAAAGTCCGTCTCGTCACAGGGGTCTCAACGCAACAGACGGCGCGTCGATCGGACGCCCGGTCTGTGAGTTATTAGCCTTTTCGTCCCAGGGGCCCGGTTGGTTTCGTGAGCGAACCAAACCCGGCCGTATCTCAACTGTACCCCGAACTCTCATAGGGTATACTCATAGGGACCGTTTCTCATCGTGATCATCAACGCCGCTGACGGTTCGTCAGACGGACGTCCTGTCTGAAAGTTAACAGCTTTTCCCGTTCCAGGGGCCCGGTTGGATTTCGGTGCGATCCAACCCGGCCACTATCCAACTGCATCCAAAACTCGGGCGGAGGGTGCCAAAAGTTTCGTATCGTCAAGAGGAAGTCAACGAAACAGACGGCGCGTCAATCGGACGCCCGGTCTATGAGTTATTGGCATTTTCGTCTCCGGGGCCCGGTTGGTTTTTAAGGAAAAACCAACCCGACCGTACTCCACCTGCGTCCGAACCTCGGGCGGAGTATGCCAAAAGATCCGTCTCATTAAGAGGAACGCAACGCGATTGACGGCGCGTCAATCGGACGTTCGTGGCTCAAGATATGAGCGTTTCCGCTCCGAAGGCCCGGTTGGTTTCGTGAACAAACCAACCCGGCCAGACTCAAAGTAACCCGAAACCTTGAGTGCGATATATCGAAACGACCGTCTCGATCCAAGGATCGCGTTGCCGCAGACGGTTCGTCATTCGGAGGTCCGAGGCTCAAGTTATGAGCCAAAAACCAAATCAGGTTCGAAACGGGGGGTCCGGGTCCGGGCCGACCCGGCCCGACCCCCCCCCCCCCCCCCCGGGCGGCGCGGGGGCCGGCGGCGGCGGCCGGCGGCGGCGGACGGCGGCGGCGCGGTGGCCGGCGGCGGCGCGCGGCGGCGGCGGGCGGCGGCGCGGCGGGCCGCGGCGGCGGCGGCGGCGGGCCGCGCCGGCGGCGGCGGCGGGCCGCGCCGGCGGCGGCAGCGGGCCGCGCCGGCGGCGGGGCGCGCCGCACGGGCTGCGCAGCACAAAGGGGCCGTGCCCCTTTGTTTTTTTTTATTTTTTTTTTAAGAAGCCCCCCCCCCCCCACGTGGGGGGCCTGCTGGAGGAACCGAGGGGGCAGCCGGCCCCCTCCCTTTGAAGAAACGCCCCCCCCCCCCCTCTTAAAGAGGGGGGTTTTCAAGGTTGGCCGGGGAATTAAATTCCCCGGTTTTTTAAGCCATCCGGCCGGCCAGCTGGCCGGCCGGTTTTATCAAACGGGACCGGAATTTCCGGTCCCCTTCTTCGGCTTCCGACGCCGGCGGCCCGGCCGCCGGTCTTATCTTCCGCCGCGGCCCGGAACCGGCCGCGGTCTCTTCGTCCCGCCGCGGCCCGGAACCGGCCGCGGTCTTCTCGTCCCGCCGCGGCCCGGAACCGGCCGCGGCGTTCGTCATCCGGCGCGGTGCGTCGGCACCGCGCCCCTTCGCCGTGCTTCGATTCTTTTCAACGCGGCACGACGGCGTCGCGTTCTTGAAGATTTTCCCTCGGCGTGGCGCGACGGCGCCACGTAAATTAATTGTACGATCATCCGCGTGGTGCGACGGCACCACGCTACTTGCTTCCACCCGCATGAATAAACATGAACGTTGGAGGGGGGTTCGGCCGTGTTCGTGCGGTCCGGCCCCCCTCTCGTTAAATTAATAACGCAACTTAAACAATCAAGCATCAAGTTAGACATGCGAGATCCACGTTCAAGGAAAAGAATAAAGAAATAATGAACCAACAACCCCTACCTTGATAACGAGATGAAGTTCGAAGAGCGTCGCGGAAAGCGGCGTCGCGGGGTGAAGTTCTGTTGTCATCGGAGGAAGAGTCGTCGTCTATGGCGACGTTCCTTGCGGTGGTGTCTCCTCCCTTTATGCGAAGGAAGAAGAAGAGAAGGCATGTCGTCGGTAACTTCGCGTTCTCCGTCGGAGGCGTTCTTCGTCGGAGGCGTTGTTCTTCGTCAAGAACGTTCTTCAAAACCCAAGAGCTCTCTTCTCTTTCACTTAACACATCCATTCCAACCAAAATAAAATAAGGCTCCACCTTATTTTATTTACCCATGTCATGCATTCAAATTTACAAAATTCAAATCCAATTCACTTAATTAATTAAACCATGAGTTGTTTAATTAATTAAGAGGTAGGTTGGCAAATTAAATAAGGAAGTGGAAGAGTTACATAATTTAAGGGAGTTAACAAGTTTAAAGGGAGAGTTTATGAGAGTTATGGGAATGTGAAAGGTTGGGGCTCGTGTGGGCCCCACCTCACATTTATCCACACATGGGTAGTTAGGAACTAGTGGGTCCCACCCCAACTCCCTCACTTAGGATATAACCACTTAGATAAAAATAAAAATTGTTCCCCAATTTTTATTCACTTCTAATTTAATCCACAAAAAATTAACTTCTCATCCCGCAAAAACGCAACTCCCGAAAAGGTCTCTTTAAGCGAATATCGGCGCTGCGAGTTCATCGGCGCCCTCGGATTTCAATTCCGAGCACCGGATCAAAAGTTAGGAAAACCCGCTCGTTCGTTCACTGAACGTACCCGAGCCAAACTTCGGAAATTAATTCCGGGCACTCCGGGCCTCGGAATCAGGTGCCGTCTGAAACCGCGCTCTTGTAAAATTCTAAAGAAAATTAAGAAAAAATTTCCCTTGAATTTTACGGGTCTTTACATTACTCCCACCTCAGGGCTTTACGTCCCCGTAAAGCTACATCAAAAACTAGGGAAACAAAAGAGGGTACTGAGCACGCATCTGAGCCTCCCGCTCCCATGTGCTCTCCTGGAGATTTCGTGCTACCCGAGAAGCACCCCAGAGGAAGCAACCGTTCACGTAGAACCTACTCCTGTCGATCCTCAATCTCTACTAGAATCTCTGTGCTTATCGCCCTGTCATCGACGTCCAACTCCCCGGGGTCGATGACGTGTGAAGAAACATACACGTATCTCCACAGCTGAGACACGTGGTGGACACTATGCACCCGGTGCGACTGAGGTGGTAGGGTTAAGCGGTAAACCTCCTCGCCTACCCTGCTGAAGATCAAAAGGGTCCATCGAACTTCGGAGATAACATGCCGCCTCGGCCACATCTCCGAAACCTCATCGGGTTGAGACCGTATAAGAACGTGTTCGTCACCCTCGAACTCAAGAGGTTTCCCTTTTTAGGTTAGAACTGAACTCAAACTCCTGCTGCCACAGGGGTAGGGTTGACCAACTCAAGAGTGATCGGTCACACCCTCTTATGTCTGAGTTTAACATGAGCTGCCCAGGGTTTCCTTTTCGCCGACCAAGGAAAACCCATTCCGACGTTTGCCTAAAACAGTCAACCGGGGTATGATTTGTGAATCAAAACCATACCCAGATCAACGTCGTAAGGCCTCTACGCTGCCACCAAGAGATTCCAACCGAAACTCTCGCCTCGAGGTCAAATCACACCGTCGGCGTAAGCGTGATTATCGAGTCTCCTCCCAAAGGTATCTCCAGACGTGAGGGTCAAGTCTACGGCTTACCCAGAACCTCTAGGTCTGGGACATGATTCGTGGAAGGGTAGAATGATTGGTTCCCATGTCTATAGATATGGCAGCTCGTAGTAGACATAATTCGTACCCCGAATCATTCTTAGAGATCCTGGGTCACACTCCTTGACCGCAATGCAGCTATTCTCCTCCCCAGCCTTCCTGCTCCCTGAGCCTGGCGGGGACTACTAAGTCGGGTGGTCGTAACATGTCGAAATGTACACCACCACATGCTGCTCTCCAAGCTCTGCTTCCACGTCTGCTACCCTGCAGATTCATCTGTCCTTAGCACTTCCTCCTCCTGAAAAAAAATTTTACACGCCCGAGTCTCTGAGACTGGCGCTAGTCTCCTGCCTTTCACTGCTAACGTTCACAACCACAATGGTTCTCTCTAGCATCCTAGCATAGGTAGGAATGCATAGAGGAAAAGAAATGGTTCGGATGTCCTTTAGACACACTTCGCTCAGAAGTTCGAGTCTAAAGAACTGATCACAACGTAACCAACGAGTTCCAAGATTGATTGGTAAGCCACGTTGAGTGCTCTGCTTCCGACATGTCGTACTGTCGAAGCTGTAATAGCTCCAGAAAACTCACAACCACCTCCTCAAGCCAGTCCTCAGCCGCCTACGAGTCAGGCTCACTTCGAAACTTGAGGGATATCTGATGCTAAAACATAAGTAAGGCACTAAGCCTATGAGTCTCTGCTACCGGTACCGCCGGTAGTGTCTGCTGACCAACAGGTAGTGACATAGCTGGCGCTCTACCCGTAGGTACTAATCCAGGTATCGGTTCGCGTACCGAAGCCTCGTTACTATAAGGACCAACCTCATGGTCACTCTCTGGAAACACCTGGAGCTAAGATCATCATCCGCTCTACTAGTATCCAAGCTAGGCGTAGAACTCTAGCATTCGTCTCCATCCAGTCCACTGCTGCCTGGGAAATCTGTCTCGCCTCGTATCCTCAGAGGCCTCTACTGCTGGAACTCGTGCATCGCGCTCTGCTAGCGTGCACCGTCAGCTAGTGGCATCTGCTGCCTAACGGGTGGTGGTGCTGCTGGTACACCACCCGAAGGTGCCAACACTGAAAAAGGGCCCTGCACTGGAGTCTCGCTGCTCGGTGGGCCATCATGAAAGAAACAACGTAACACGATCAAACGATTATACCTGGTGAGCTGACCTGGTTTGAGCTGTTTTTAAGGGGAAAAACCTTTGAAATCACACACGCAATCAGTGTTTTCGTGCACAAAGTCGGAAATCAGTTGTCAGGGTCCTGGTGTATGGATACGTCGGCCGCCCGCACCAACACTGGACTCCCTGAACTGAAAACCACACTCGGTACTCTCAACACTATTGCTTCACAGAAAGAGACATCAGAGTTATAAGTTCTGCGGTAGAACCGAACTCCACTGATACCAATTTGTCACGACCCGTCCTCGGGGCCCGTGCCGTGACTACCCCAAGCCCGCCTTCCATAGGCCAGGGGCTGGCGACTAGCACCAAAGGCGTAAAATCCCGTTAACTGGGAAGGCATTGCCTTTATAAAAGAAAACAAGCACCACAGAGTACAAGCGGAAGTGAAACACTAAGTACAAAAAGAAGAACTGAAAAGCAAAAAGGGGCCGGAAATACAAGCCCAACTGTAAAGTACAACTCGAAAGGAAAAACGGCGACTGAAAAGTAAAGCTGCTACGCTGAGATGTCCACTGGAAATCCCACCTGAAGGGTGGGTACAGATAGCTCCTCTGCTCCTCGGGTCCCGCCATCCGCTCCGAGTATGTCCCGCCCAGTGGTCCTCCTCCGGGTACCGCCTCGTCGTATAGTCCACCTCCAGGTATCGTCCAGTCCTCGAACCTTCGGCTTCTGTCAGCACTGTCCGTCGTCTGCAACCAACACAACGAGGTGCGGGCATAGCCCGTGCAGGGGTGAGTATAACGATACTCAGTAGGGACCCCGAGACCCTCAAGGTCTCACAAAAACCAACAAGGTTAAACACAAGAAGATCTCAACAGATAAACTCTACTTAGGTATATGCCCATACATATACCTAAGTTATCAAGTAACCCATCTCAATCATGAGGAAACACAAGAATTGTGAAATCGACGGATAACCACTACCCGGGTATATGCCCATACATATACCAAAGTTAGCAAGTGACCCATCTCAATCATTAAGTAACACAGGGTCAAAAGTCTCAGCTCAAACCAGGATTTTCATTATCGAAACCGTAACTGCTGAAGAGCTCCGTCTCTAGAGTGTACAGTGGTCCTGTCACGTCTCCGAGGTACTGCTCACTAACCTAAGACTGCTGAGGTACTCCTCCTGTCGAGTACTGCGGGTTTGCGGCCAACTACCTGGCGCTCCGTCCGCTGAGGGTCTGTCGCCAAATACCGGGCGCTACCCAGATAGCCTGCTGAGGTACTCTCCGGACGAGTACCGCGGGTCTGCACTGTCACACACGTACTCCGTCCGCCATGGGTCTGCACCTCTGAAAGTAGTGCTCCGTCCACTGGGCTAGTCGACTCACTCCAAGTCGAGTCGGTCAAGCAGTCGTCAGGTCTCAGCTAGTTACACGGTCTCCGTACTCTGCACGCTCGTCTTCGGGAGGGTCCGCTCCACGAGCTACTGGTCGATACTCCAAGTATCACAAGGTCCCACGAAGAAGTGTCTCAAAAGTCCGTCTCGTCACAGGGGTCTCAACGCAACAGACGGCGCGTCGATCGGACGCCCGGTCTGTGAGTTATTAGCCTTTTCGTCCCAGGGGCCCGGTTGGTTTCGTGAGCGAACCAAACCCGGCCGTATCTCAACTGTACCCCGAACTCTCATAGGGTATACTCATAGGGACCGTTTCTCATCGTGATCATCAACGCCGCTGACGGTTCGTCAGACGGACGTCCTGTCTGAAAGTTAACAGCTTTTCCCGTTCCAGGGGCCCGGTTGGATTTCGGTGCGATCCAACCCGGCCACTATCCAACTGCATCCAAAACTCGGGCGGAGGGTGCCAAAAGTTTCGTATCGTCAAGAGGAAGTCAACGAAACAGACGGCGCGTCAATCGGACGCCCGGTCTGTGAGTTATTGGCATTTTCGTCTCCGGGGCCCGGTTGGTTTTTAAGGAAAAACCAACCCGACCGTACTCCACCTGCGTCCGAACCTCGGGCGGAGTATGCCAAAAGATCCGTCTCATTAAGAGGAACGCAACGCGATTGACGACGCGTCAATCGGACATTCGTGGCTCAAGATATGAGCGTTTCCGCTCCGAAGGCCCGGTTGGTTTCGTGAACAAACCAACCCGGCCAGACTCAAAGTAACCCGAAACCTTGAGTGCGATATATCGAAACGACCGTCTCGATCCAAGGATCGCGTTGCCGCAGACGGTTCGTCATTCGGAGGTCCGAGGCTCAAGTTATGAGCCAAAAACCAAATCAGGTTCGAAACGGGGGGTCCGGGTCCGGGCCGACCCGGCCCGACCCCCCCCCCCCCCCGGGCGGCGGGGCGCGCCGCACGGGCTGCGCAGCACAAAGGGGTCGTGCCCCTTTGTTTTATTATTTTTTTTTTAAGAAGCCCCCCCCACGTGGGGGGCCTGCTGGAGGAACCGAGGGGGCAGCCGGCCCCTCCGTTTGAAGAAACGCCCCCCCCTCTTAAAGAGGGGGGTTTTCAAGGTTGGCCGGGGAATTAAATTCCCCGGTTTTTTAAGCCATCCGGCCGGCCAGCTGGCCAGCCGGTTTTATCAAACGGGACCGGAATTTCCGGTCCCCTTCTTCGGCTTCCGACACCGGCGGCCCGGCCGCCGGTCTTATCTTCCGCCGCGGCCCGGAACCGGCCGCGGTCTCTTCGTCCCGCCGCGGCCCGGAACCGGCCGCGGTCTTCTCGTCCCGCCGCGGCCCGGAACCGGCCGTGGCGTTCGTCATCCGGCGCGGTGCGTCGGCACCGTGCCCCTTCGCCGTGCTTCGATTCTTTTCAACGCGGCACGACGGCGTCGCGTTCTTGAAGATTTTCCCTCGGCGTGGCGCGACGGCGCCACGTAAATTAATTGTACGATCATCCGCGTGGTGCGACGGCACCACGCTACTTGCTTCCACCCGCATGAATAAACATAAACGTTGGAGGGGGGTTCGGCCGTGTTCGTGCGGTCCGGCCCCCCTCTCGTTAAATTAATAACGCAACTTAAACAATCAAGCATCAAGTTAGACATGCGAGATCCACGTTCAAGGAAAAGAATAAAGAAATAATGAACCAACAACCCCTACATTGATAACGAGATGAAGTTCGAAGAGCGTCGCGGAAAGCGGCGTCGCGGGGTGAAGTTCCGTTGTCATCGGAGGAAGAGTCGTCGTCTATGGCGACGTTCCTTGCGGTGGTGTCTCCTCCCTTGACGCGAAGGAAGAAGAAGAGAAGGCATGTCGTCGGTAACTTCACGTTCTCCATCGGAGGCGTTCTTCGTCGGAGGCGTTGTTCTTCGTCAAGAACGTTCTTCAAAACCCAAGAGCTCTCTTCTCTTTCACTTAACACATCCATTCCAACCAAAATAAAATAAGGCTCCACCTTATTTTATTTACCCATGTCATGCATTCAAATTTACAAAATTCAAATCCAATTCACTTAATTAATTAAACCATGAGTTGTTTAATTAATTAAGAGGTAGGTTGGCAAATTAAATAAGGAAGTGGAAGAGTTACATAATTTAAGGGAGTTAACAAGTTTAAAGGGAGAGTTTATGAGAGTTATGGGAATGTGAAAGGTTGGGGCTCGTGTGGGCCCCACCTCACATTTATCCACACATGGGTAGTTAGGAACTAGTGGGTCCCACCCCAACTCCCTCACTTAGGATATAACCACTTAGATAAAAATAAAAATTGTTCCCCAATTTTTATTCACTTCTAATTTAATCCACAAAAAATTAACTTCTCATCCCGCAAAAACGCAACTCCCGAAAAGGTCTCTTTAAGCGAATATCGGCGCTGCGAGTTCATCGGCGCCCTCGGATTTCAATTCCGAGCACCGGATCAAAAGTTAGGAAAACCCGCTCGTTCGTTCACTGAACGTACCCGAGCCAAACTTCGGAAATTAATTCCGGGCACTCCGGGCCTCGGAATCAGGTGCCGTCTGAAACCGCGCTCTTGTAAAATTCTAAAGAAAATTAAGAAAAAATTTCCCTTGAATTTTACGGGTCTTTACATGTTGTCTCTCCCAAACTCTACCCAATTAATCCCCCTACATCCCTCTCTTCTACCATGAATCATTACCTTAGGCCGAAGGTACTTCAACAAACCATTTGGTTCAAACCAAAGGGAGTTACCCAAATTAAAGGTAACTGTTTTTCTTAACTTCTTTTATTTTATTTTACTTCTATAACCCCTATGCTCTTTTTATTCCTTCCTTTTGTAACAACACCAGTATTCTTAATATACTAGGATGTTTTTATGAGATTAATTCTAACTACAGTTACACACACCTCCATCATATTGTTGAAGAACATATTGTTTCTGTGGATGGAAAACTAACGCCTCACGAAACAATAATCGTTCGATTATTTCCTATAGCCTCTCGTGGTGGAGATTAAGATGACACTATATTTATATATGATATTTATAATTTTTATGATTTCTTTATGCTTCTATATTTTTCTTTTATACCATACCTTTATGGTTTTCCTAATGGTTAAACATGATAATTTCATTTGGGGAAGTGAAGACTACCGCCCCCTTAAAGTGATATGACTTGTTAATGCCATATGTGGGACGTATAAAGGATGCAATTAATTATATTATATGAAATTATACTGGAATTATAATATTTCTATGTATCATTATGTTTTAATTCTATTAAAATAAGAAATAGAAATGGAAGTATCATTAATGCGTACGTACGGCTTACCGTCTCCATGAATGGTGGATGTCATTTCTTACCTCAAAATGTTATGTACTATTATAAATACTTGTATATACTATATATATATGATATATATGATATCTAAATAATGAATATCATTCTGGATATAATGAACATTTGACCATGTGAACAACTTGTAATTATAAGAAGTCCATTTTTGACTCAAGTACCAAATATCGACAAAATGAATGTTATTAACCTAAATGATTAAGAAATGTTTATAACATGGTAATAAGTGATATAAAAGGAATAATAAACTTGAATGGGGTTCTTAAGTAGGTAGAAATTGACTTTATTTTATTATTCAGGAAATTAAAGAATGAACATGTCAAGTCTGACATGAGGTAAGGGACTTCGTCTCAATCACCTTTGATTGAGGCATATTGTGTATTAATACATGAATTTATATTATATGCTATATAAACACCCTTTAATTTTCAAAGGGAATATTTTTCTATGAATCATTTTACTAAATGACAAAAGGGATGTTTTTTAACGCAAGTGGGGATAATGACCTTTTCCACCGCCGCGAGTATTATTTGATCTTTGGCTTCCTTAACAAGCTGTAATGTTTTTAAAAGGAAAATAAATAACATATACTCATTTATGTATTTTGGTATTGAAAATGGTTTAGATAATGGATTTTTTATGTCAATATATTAAAGTGATATATTGTGATTGAAATGTATAAATGTTTTCTTTCATTAATATTTGTTTTATATGTTAAGATTTTATAATGGTACTTGGACATTTGACTGGTGGTTACATGATATAAAAAATGATGGGTGGTGACATGATAAATGACGATGGGTGGTTACATTATAACATCCAATGCAATGGGTATGGAAGTCAGTCGTATAACTATTCCATTTAGTGGTATGTGTGGAAGTTGACTGTATGGTTATTCCATTTAAGTATGTTTAAGTCCCAAGTCAACTTTATATGTTATGTGATGTTTATATGGGTTTTATGTTAATATTTCGGTTACAAAAGGGTAATTTGTGATATTTTATTCAGTGAAGAGTATTTACTACTTCATAATGGTAAAAAGTATTACTTATGATAAATTATTCATGTTTTACATTTTTTTTAAAAACAAATAGTTTTCCTCCTTTGTGTATCCCTTATTGATCTTTTTATGCTCATCCCATGTTTTTGAAATGTTTTTCATAGGACATAATTTGGAATAGTGTCAAGGATGGGATCATTGAAAATTCTTTTTGTCTTAAACATGGAACTACACATGACTCTTTTTTTGAAGAGTTTTTTTTATGAAAAAAATGGAAACTGAGTAGAAGTGTCTACTTTGTAATCTTTTGAGATTTGATAATTATTTCCTAATTCTATAAAACTCTAAACCTGAAAAAATCCTCAATGTGAAGTATTCAATTAATTCAATATTATGTAATGTTTTAAGGCCTGGTCCTTTTAATGAGTCTCCCACCACCTTTAGGATCCCTAAGTGGTGAAAAGGGAGAGGACGACCCGATAGGCATATCCAAAAAGCCTCTGATGGATACTCCCTTAAGAAATGGCAGTCCCATGACTAACACATCAGTGAGAACCTCCAAGATCGACAACGTCTTTCCCCCTGAGCCCAAGCCCCCAAGAAGTCTTCTCAGGAAAACAAGTTAATACAAAAGGCCACCCTAGACAGCTCTGACACCACTACAGGAATCCGAAGGCCTCAAGAGTTAAAAAAGGCTTTAAACACTCTGAGGGGGGGGGGGGGCTTGTTGGGGCTGAAACACACTATCATAATGAGATCATGGGGAGTTACATCCTCTCTAACCTCCGAACCCAAGATCGCAACCACTAGAAACTCATCCAGAGACCCCGGGTTCTTTTAGACCACCACCACTGATGGAATACCCAGATTATAGGTAGCTGAAGGAGCCACCACCCTTCCGATACTGCATATTTTGAATTCAATCCATAGAGAACATCTTGAAACAAGGTTCACATGGGATTCCCTATAGCAGGACCACCCGAAACTAGCACAGGGGCCGCTACAGTCGTTCATGAGGAAGTCATCATGTAGATAATTGCTCAATTGACCATGTTACCATATAAGTTCCTCTATGAACAATTTAATTGTTCTTCAATGTTTGACGATAGATTAAATGGATTTAAATAAATGGATTATGTTGACATGATGGATTACCATCATTGCATTATTAAAATGGTATAAATGAGATTTATTGATTTTATTAAACGGAATGATTCATGATGGTTTTCATGTATTGAATGAATTGAATTATTAAATGATATGTATTGTAAATGGTGGAAAGACCATACAAGTATTTTATTGATTAGTACGTGCTATAATTTAAATTTCATTACCATAACATTAATTGCTCTTGATAAATATGGAGCATGAGAGGTACTACCTCATGGATATGATTATTATTTTTATTATTATATGATTACAATTTAATATAGGCTCTAGAATAATGGTAAGGGTTCTGTTGAGAAATAAGGAATCATGTTCCCTTACATCAGGTGTTGAGTGATGGTGTATCACACTAGAGATACTAGTGAAGGTGTGGCTTGGGGTACCACATCCCTTGTGATTATTGACATGGAGGCACACTCATTATTGTTCTAGGGTTGACATGATGTCACACTCTTCATCTCCAGTGATGAGAATGATGTCTCCCACTCATTATGAGATATAGGGAATGTACCCTATATTGTAGATCATAGGCTTGTTTAATCTAGTTACGGATGACTGAGTTACACACTAATACATCCGGTAGTTAGTATTCCATGTATATGTCCACTTAAATCCACCCATACTTGGATTATATAGTTAGATGAAACATATATAAATATTATGTATATATTATTACTAAATACATATGGATACATATCTAATCGTATTTTAGGATATGATCCAATGTAGGTTGAGTTGACCAAGTGTCCTATTGGAACATGAGACAAATTGAATTTATTTATTTATTTATTTATTTAGAACTTCTTAATGCAATTCTTCTTATACATGCATACTTATTTACTTAGTATTAAAGAACTGGAATTAATTGTAGTCACCATGGGTAGTATTATACTGGGATTAATATCTCTCACCATACTTGTGATGCTGTTGCATGTGGGTACCCGAGTATATCTTCATTTTCATAGGACCACAGACTATTTTCGTGTTGTTTTTCTAGTACATGGGAGTTAGAATCATATGACTGAGCTGGAGCTCGAGTTTCTCATGGAGTTTTCCCCGATGTATTTTGTTTCATTTCTTTATTTTTATATTATATAAAATCATGATTCCTTTTATTTGCCTCCCAATTTAGTTATATACCATCATCTGGACATGCATGAATTCTTTTATATTGGCTTTCTCCGTATTTTATATAATGTTATTATTATTGTTCCACTGCTCTTTCTTTCATTTCTTAAAGCATTCACTATTGTTTATTGATTATTATTTAATGTTCCACTATAATAGTATAATATGAGGGTATATTCTCCCCATTATCACCTAATTATACACTCACTACTATTTTTTTTCTCTAGCTTTTGGGGAGGTGTGTTTGAGGCATTGATACCCACCAGTTCAGTCACCATTTTAGGGGTGATTTGTGCCAAAATATGACAGATTGGAAGTTAGAGAAATAGATTTTATATATTAAATCATAATTATTTAAAATTTATTATAAGTTAAAATTAGTTATTTATAAAAAAATATTACTGAAAGTGATTCAAATTAGTTTTTGCGATTAACAGAAAAATTAGATTATTAATGGACTAAAACATAACCTTATGGACCAAAATAGCCTAGAAACATATCTAAAAGTCATTGGGTGTTCATATTTAGACAATATCTTCCATTTTATCATATTTTTTACCATTATGGGATCCACCAAACATAAGAAAAAACATGTGTGGAATTCTCTTATAAACAATTTACAAGAATGTCACTCCTCCGCTATAAAAAGACACCCACCCCTCATATTTATGAAAACCTCTCAATACATTTTGTTCTTCCATACCTTGGTCAAATATCCTCCCAAATTTCTTCCCATGATTATAGGGTCATAAATTTTGGAAGAATTCCATCCAAGGAATCCATTTCGAGCAAACCAAAGGGAGCGCCCAATGAAGTGGTAATATCCTTTGTTAAGATCTTTTGTTTAATTTTAATTCTACACCCCCTCAACTCTTATAATTATGTGATTACCAAAGAAACTAAGTATAATATATATATTTATAATATGTTATTATATGGGTTTTACTAACACATACACATGCTTCTATAAAATGGATAATGAACTTACCGTTCTTTTGTACGATGAACTACCACCTCACGTAATGATGTTGTTCATTTTTTCCTTTAAAACCTATCATGATTGGGAATTATGATGGTAGATAAAATTTTATATGATATATATAAAATATATTATGTATTTATACTTTTGGAATTATTTTATAACACATGCATTCATGTTTTACTTTTTTAAATATGATAACTTTGTTTGCGGACAAGTGGACTACCACCTCCTCAAAGTGATGTGATTCCTTCACACTCTACATTGAATGTATTAAGGATCAGTTTAGTAAACATATATTATATTTATGATATAATAATTCATATAAAGTTATTATATATATATATATATCATTTAACTCTTTTATTTCAAAACCATAATTAAATAGAAACATTGTTAATGCATAAGTATGACCTACCATCTCCATGAGTGGTGTATTCCATTTCATATTTCTGTCATTTATAGATTATTCTAAATATTTATAAAATGAGTGTAAAATATATTTATATCATTATTTATAATCTATAAATATTTAAATCAAGTTCTAGTAAGATAATCAAGACTAAAAAGTCTAAATGTATATGAAAAACAAACATATATTACCAGAAGTGTAATATTAACAGGGACTTATCACTAATGCATAAATAGCTTTTCATGTCTACCTTTTTTAAATTTTCACATTGGTATTTAAGGTATTTTATTGTGTGGTATGTAAGAAGTAATTTTTTGACACTGATTAATTAAAACCAACGTTATAAATAATATTTACAATTGGGTTTTCACATCAATTATCCATTAATCGATGTAAACAACTGTGATTAATTTTTTTTACATCACACCTGGGATAAAAGATATGAAAAAAATAATGAACCCTTTATCATGTAGGTTTTTTCAATTAACCCACATAATAAATTTCCTTTAGTGTTAGTTATTGAATAACCAATGTGAAAATAGTGGGTAATTTTTTTTCACATCGGTTATCCAATAACCCACGTGAAAAACATAGGTTCCATTTATATCGTCACTAATTTGAAATAACCATCATGAAAAATGGGTTGTCATGTTGGTTATTGGATATTCGATGTGAAAATAATGTGCAATTTTTTTCCCATGTCACTTATCCAATAATTGATGTAAAAAAAATTTAAAAAATAATAATACAGTCATTCAGCATCAACCACAACATTAAACATCCACTATAGTTTAATCCATAAAACAGCAAAAAACACGGCTGAAAACCCAAAAAAAATTCACATACAATTGATCATTCAAATAAACTAAGAACTAATGAAAAATTTAAAAATATTTGATCATTCTATTTTTAAATGTCTCAACTCCACTACAATATATTATTGTTCATCATAAAAAATATAAAAAAATAATACAGAAATGATTTAACCTGATTTTTCAATAAAACATATTAAATATTACAAAAATATTTATAATACAATCTAACCTTATGAAACATTATAACTGTCCCATTTGTAACTATTTCATACATGATTATTAAAACATAATTCCCACATTTATTTCTACCATTTTTTATGACACTGTTTCAAAGAGATTTGAATTCAAAATAACAACTTTAATTAATATATCCACAATTTAGTAACAATAAATGAAAATTAACTTGATATTTTACTAATTTTATCTTCCTACCCTTCTTATTTTTTGTCTCTCTATATAAATTTCATGCACTATTTGAAATTAAACTGAATATAATAAATTGTATTCACTATAATATAAAAAATTATTTAATTAAGAAAACATATGTGTTCAATATATTCGTAAAATTTTCTCTCACTTCACTATGGATATAGCATAGACAATACAATGGCTTCCCTAATGAAGAAAAAACTCCCAGCATCCAATGACCATGGATATAAAATAAAATTTAATATGATTTGTTAATGTGTTAAGTGATATATAACACATTGTGTAAAAAAAATATTTCATACCTTTCAAGATATGGAAACATCCAACACTGAATGATGATATTCTTATAAAATATTTCAGCTATATAAATTGTTATTTCAGTATCAATCATTATCTAAGTGATAATAGAAATTAATTATGGGTCTGTAAATCCGTATACATTTGTTTTTTCATGATTTGTACACATTTTATATAGATACCTAATACAAAGCATATATAATTATAAATTTTCAATACATTATTGGGGAAGAAATTGAAAATAAACTTACATGGAAAATACATTCATTGTGATGGTGCTTAATTGATCTCCAGCTACTAGCTCCATGATATAATTTTTCAAAATCCCCATAGTCATTTCATGCCCACAAATACCAACGTCCAATGAAATGATGTATACTCCTAGTAAAAAAATTTATAATGTTGAAAATCATTCAAGAGTAGAAGAATGTGTATCTAAAGTCATGGAACATTGAATTTCTTATTGTCTATATATTATTTCATTATCATTCAAGTATTCTTGTAAAAAATTATAGAAATTTTTAAACATAAAAATGTGAAAACAGTTTTACTAATAAAATGAAATAAAATATAACATATATACATACATATATGGTAATATATCTAAGTATTCTAGACGACCAAACTAAATATTGACAGATACTTTGTCTTAATATACTCACTTCATCTATATGACATGGTATTTTTGTTTATCTATCTATAATATCTTTTATAGTGACTATATGATAATCTATCTCAGTATTGTTATGATGAATGGTATGGTTGATATAATATATCATCTAATATGAAATAATATGATGAGGATCATTAACATATAACTCATGGTAACTTGGAAGCTGTGATGGAGGGGTGTTTGGGTAAGATAAGATGGATTGGGTATGTAAACACATATGTGTGTGTAGGGTAAAGAGGAGAAGTGGGATCTGCAGCTAAAATGTCCCATCTACCCTCAGCAATAAAGACCCCATGTATACTTTTCTCCTCAATAGAATATTGTATGGTAAATTGGAATAATCTATAATGAATCATAATATATACAAAGTTGATTTAACATCAATAAATAAATAAAAATATTTCAATCTAATCTTCTAAAAATATTGACTCTTCCATTATATATTTTCCTTTTTTCCAATTCGAGAACTCTTCCATTTTTCATGTCTATTAGGGGAGGGGAACCTCTCTAGTTTTGGATGACTTATCTCTCATCTTTTGATGTTTTTCATCTAGCATGTGTTCTTCTTGTAAATTTTACCATCCTTGAGATAATGTGTGAGGGTATACATTTCTATTTTGAATCTCTTAATGAGACTCCTTGTTTGTTTTAAATTAACAAAAAAGAATAAAGAAATCATTAAAATGGACATTAATATAAAAAATCATCAAAAAAGGTAACGTTGCACTTAATAAAACCTATTCTCATCATCTAGTTTCAAAAAATTGTTTTTATGTATCTTTATTTATTAATTGATATATATCACATGGATTTTCAGGCTTTATATTATAAAAAATGAACTATATTGTGAGGGATGATTTAAAATACCTCTATCTCCAAGCCTAAAATGATAAAATTTTCCTCCTGGATGGTCTAGTATCAGTTATATCATTTGTCATCTAATAATATGGGGAAAAAATATATTACTATAAATAGTTCTAGAAAAGTTAAATAATAACAAAAAAAGATTACCAAAATGGTCTCCCACAATACTGATAATGTCTCTTTTTCATCACTTCACCAATCGTCAAACAAAATACTAACTTTTCTTTTTTCCCATATTGATACTAATATATTACATTGTTTTTATTTTGGACTTATTGGTATATAATTAATATCAAATTCCAATGGTGTTGTCTGTTCCTAGGTACGAGCAACTGATAATTATGGTGAACGCGTGGTGCCACATTTACCAACCCTCAAACTCATCTTTATCCCTATGGAGGTAGATGTCTCGTGTAAACAAGGATGAGGAGGCTCATTAAGAGGATTATGTGTATGTTCCCCCCAGATCTATGAGTATGATCGTCTCTACAAATTTGTGTTTGATCAGAGGATTGATCTGTCATTATCCTACAAATAAAAGTGATATCCATAAATAAAAAAATATACAAATCCAACAATTACATACTAATGTAAATAAGAAAATTAGGTATTATCAATTGAAAAGAAAAGAAATGTAAATGTAACAAATTTTTATTCCTATTTGTTGTAGTTAAATAAAATTATAACAATATCAATGAGATATGAAATGACATAAATGAATTAAAACAACAAAATATTAATGAGAGATGAAATGATAGTGAAAATCCACCAACTTGATAAATCATTTTATAACAAAAATATTTATTTTATGATATACTCCTATACAATATATTTTGTTTATTATTAAAATATTATATAAAAAATAATTGGTTTTCAACAAAATCAATTAATAGATAATTTACTTAAGGGTAAAAGAGAAAAAATAGAAAAAACTGATCAAATATAAACTAACAATATAACATATTTATTATAATATGTGTTTTAATAATGAAAATAAAATTAATATATATAACTCATGAAATTTAAAAAACTAAACTATAATTAAATATATGTTAACTATAATATTTGGAATTTACTAAAGATTGTTTTCCCAAATTCCTTCATCATGATCATTCTGTATAGCATAAACCATGCCTTCAATGTGTTCATCAATATTATTTGTTAATCGTTCCATGGATTTAGGTATATCACATAAATCAAAATCATCATCAAGATTATCATCACCAAAATACTATTTTTTCCTTGTAAAACAATAAAACACTGCAAATCAAATGGATTGAGAACATAGGAAAAATCATAATTTTCCATGATAAAAGAATCATTTGTGTATACGAATTTATTAATATTAACTAGGGTCATTCCAAATTCATCGTGTCAGACACTATTGTAGTAGATAAATCATTTACACATAAAAACTAGAACCTAAAATTTAATGTAATCAAACTCCCATATTTCTTCAATGACTCTATAATATGCGGTTTATTCAAAGATTGGTTTTTTGTCTTTGGAACTTGAAAAATGCATTTCTTCTACAGAGACCAACACACTATTTTTCTGAACTACACTTATTTTATCCTAATATTTTGTATGAAATGTATAACCATTAATTTCTTACCCAAAATATATTATCAAATTTAAACATGGACTTCCCACTAACCATCTCAATGTTTCTGATACATATTCTTTCACGGTCTATTTAAACCACGGAAAAATGTTTTGTTATGCTCATTCAAAATCCACATATCTTTATTCTTTGGATAACATTATTTTAACTAATTAATATGCAATGATATATATCATTAAGAATAATCTATGTTTTTCATAATGTATAACTATACATTCTTTATCTGTTCACCATTCAATTATTTGAATTTCATAACACAAATCCCCTTTCCCCCAAAATTAACATGTACATTGTGAGATTTAGGAAAACTGATTGTCTCCATGTTAGAAAAATAGCTAGTATAAAACACTGAAACATCATCAAAAATTAACTTCTCAACAATGGTGCTTCAGGTCGATATATATTCTTTACAAAACCCTTCAATATATTCATATACCTTTATAAAGGATACATTTGAAATAGATATACAGGTATGTAAATCATTATTTCTCGCATCAAATGAACCATTAAATGAACTATGATATCAACCAAAAGATAGACAAAAATACATTTCCAACTGAAAAAGTATAAAAACCATGATGTTCACTAATGTTTTCAAAGTATTCAAATAATCTCCTTTTTACAAATTGAATTACAAAAATGACACACCTTTATAATATATATTCTAACAAGGGTGGGAAATATTCCATGCAATGCAACTAGTAGGAGTTGTTACATCATGATGTGATAGTCATGATATTTCATTCCTGCCAACATCAAATCCTTTAAAGACAAAAAAATATTTACATTTCAATAATAACCATGTGGCACTTTGATATAACAAATACATTAACAAAATCATGTTTTTCCCTCTTTGATAAGGTATGAAATGTTGGGGGTCGGAATGTTCACCTTCCATTAAGAGTGGGATACCGCTCCAAACATATTCCCATTGAGAGTAAATACATTTTTTATTCTATTCATCATTATTATTTCCTTTAATATATAACAATTTTCCAATAAAACCTTCATAGATATTGTTGTCCATGTGAATTACATCAACATTATGTTTCCCCTCATGATATCTCCAACATGGTAGCTCAAAAACTATTGATCGTTAATTATAAATATTTCAATCACTACCATATTGATGTGTTTTTATGAATGTCACATAAATGTTTTTCACCCTATCAAAATAATGTTCAGTGGATAATGGATTTGGAGAAATATAAAATTCTTATGATCCATTGAAATCCTTTTTAAATCTTATATAAGTGTGATCTATATGAAAAAAAACATTCAATGGCCCATGTATACTATTTTTCTCCAATGATATAGTTGATAATACGATGTTTGTTGTTCACAAATTGGAAAATATTTATTCCCCTTAACGCTATATCCATAAAAATTCCCACATGTTGGGAAGTCATTTCTAGTGAACATAATCATTGTATGAAGTTGAAAATATTCCATTTTATAAGAATCTTAGACCCTTATACCTTCTCCCATAATAGTTTTGAATCACCAATTAATGGTGACAAAGAAACATCAATATCATTTTTCGGATGTTTTGGTCCATATATCATTAAACACTACAAGACATATTTTCGCAACATAAAAATGTTCAGAGATAAGCTATAAATTACTAATAAAATAGGCCTAGAACTATATGTGCTACTAATGCTTCGATATGGATTTATTCCATCTATAAACAGTCCAAGAATGAGATTTCAAACTTCATTTCCAAATGTAAAAAAAATGGGGATCGATTTTCTTCCACTGTGGACAACTTGGTTTTTGACGTATTTTTCCTTCGCAAGTCTGCTCATTCGCATGTCATCATAACCTTTTTTTTATCTTGTTAATTAGAAAATAAACATTTTAAATGAGGACTTATAAGAAGATATAAAAATTCTTTTGTATGGGTCTTTGAAACATCTAAATCAGCTTGTTAGTTTTATTTCAACTTATACTATGATATCCCACATTTTGGACACTCTGAAAAAAATTCATATTCTTTCCTATATAGCACACAACCGTTCTAGATGTTGTTTATTTTCTTTTACCCAAGTCCCATCGGGCATAATATTTTCATGGCCTTATAATGTGAATCTAGAATATAATTTTCTTTAGGAAGAATGTATCTCAATATTTTTAGATGCTTTATAAAACACTTCACACTCCATCCATGTTTCTGTTTTAGGTTTATCAACCTTATCTTCATCGATAAAACTTTATATTCTATACAACCTTGATGGAATGATTTTTTTGGAATCACCATATATATGCTCAATTGTTTGGTTGTTTCTCAATTTCCTCTACTTCAATATCATAAATCATTTTGGCATGTCTATAATATTTATCATATTGCAAAGCAGCATCATCAATATATATGTAATTCTACTAGGATTCACCATGCCAAATCCAAGTATTGTAACTCAAATTAAAACCATTAAAAATTATATTATCTTTGACCTCCCTTCATTTAAACTTATTCTAATTTAATCTTTTCATGTATGGATAAAAATACACGTCATTGTTTGGAACATTTAATTTAACAAATTCCAAAAAAATTCCATAATCATTATCTTCATATTGAATAAATATAAAAGGTACATTAATCAAAATTTGATTCATTATCTATAAAAATTATCAAATGAAATAGTACTAAATTAAAAAATATTGATAATATAAATTACATCAAAAAATGTAGAAGGCTCTGAATGGAAACTTTTGAAGCAAAATAGTAATTTTTATGAGAAAATTATTTCATGTAGAAAGAATTAAAAAATAGAATCCTTTAAAAATGAATCAAGTAAAAATAAATAAATATAACATTATAAAATTATTAAATAATATGTATAATTATATCCATAATAAAATATCCATAAAAAATATATATAATGAGAATAAATAATTCATAGTTTATTATTTATAAAAATAAATAAAATTATTATATATTGTAATTAACAATATAATATAATCATAAATTCAGTCTTAGTTTAAAAAAATTCCACATTAAATAAAATTAGAAACTAATTAACATATTGTAAAATCAGAAGGAGAATATATAGTCCCAATCATGTGAGCCATGAACTGATAATTCAACTTTAACATGTTCCAATAAGCTACAAACCTCAAAAATAACAATCACAATTTATTTGATTATTATGTTACTTTCTTATAATTGAAGAAATTGAATGTCCATAAAAAAATGGAATTATAATTTAAAATATAATTCATATTAATATTTCAAAAAATTTACGGGATACCCTATTATAATGAATCATTCAATCAATCATAAATCATATGCTTCATATCCAAAACTAGGATAGGAATTTGTCACCTAGTTTTATTTACAATTCATTGTCTTGTTTTATTTACCAAAAAGGGGTAAAAATATGGTAACTATTCTATAAAAAACAAAGAGAAATTATTTTTTATATTTGGTTTGTAAAATATAATATCCAAAAATTAATATTACACAATGCACCCATGTAGAAGGTATTAACTCATTGAGATTCAATGAAATAAAGTTTCATGAAATAGCTAGTTCACTAGCCACTCAAATGAATTATATTCAATATTGAACCAAAAACATCATCATGTTTTTCAAAAATAATAAAAAATCCCATCATGAAGTGAAAAAAAAATATTATTACTAGTAAATTGACTCTGCATGTAGTGGTTTGTGAAGTATTACCAGTCTGTAGTTGTAACATTGTGCTAAATTCACAAAAATAACAGATGAAAATAAAATATAAATGTGAGAAAGACCGAAGAGAACACCCCATTTAATGCACAACAATGAACCTGAAAACCCCCAAATATTTGATAATGGTAATGAAATAATGAAGAAAACCAAGATGAATAATCATCGAGGAGAAATTAGAACCCAAATAATATCTGAAAGAGATTAATGAAAAAAATAGGCTTACATTAGATCTATTATCTATGAAGGATGGAGAAACCCTATTGATTGATTTATATCACAAGGAGAGATTTTGACCACCAGATTGAATAAACCAGAAAGTTAGGGATTCAAAAAGAGAGAAATGGGAGTTCAATCACGATACTGGAAGGAAAGTTAATGAAACCCATGGGCGGTATATAAATTTGAAAAATATTTTTCACATTGGTTATATTATAACCGACCTAAAAAATGACATTTTACATTAGTAAAATTCTAAAACCAACATGACAGAGCAGATATTACTCACTTTTTTGTGTTAGTTTTATGAAATATGATGTTAGAAGCTAATATACCTAGATTTGCACATTGGTTATAAATAACTGACATGAAAACGGCACCATAAAAAATAATATTTGTACTAGTGAATTAATAAATTGTTAATATAAATTCATAATAAAATCATATATGGTAATATATATAAGAATATATTTCTATGGAAGATATATAATAAATATATATTTGTTAAATAGGAGGTTTAAATATATACAAATAAATTCAAGACTTAATATAAGGGAATTTTATCTCAATTCGTAATATTTGAAAGATTCATGCCATATTCACTACCCATTTCTTTTATATGTTGTATATAATTCCCTAATTCATGTTATATAATTAATTAAATTTAATTAATGATATTAAATGACTCAATTGATGTCATTATTTCATGGGGATAACGATTATAAAGATACTCAAGTAGTAAGGGTTTCTCATCTCACTTTTATTTTTGTGAGATATATGCCATATTCGCCAATTATTCTTGTTTTTTGGTGTATATAATTCCATATGAAATGATATATCATGAATTTAATTTATTTAATTATAATAATGTTTCAATTGATTTTATTATTTCATTTGGATCATGATTCAAATATTACTCAAGTAGTAAGGGTATTTCTAGTCTCACTTTTATTTTTGTGATACTTATTATTTATTCACCACTCATTTCATTTCCATGTTATATATACTACCCATGGATATATTATATTGTTATTATACCTATATTTATTAGTATTTAAATAAAATTTTATTATTTTACTTTCATTGTTTTTTTGTGTCAGATGTTATCAAATCAGTAATGAAATTTTGTCTCAATTTTCATTCCTTGAGATACATGCCATGTTATGAAGATATATTTTTCTATCTGATGTGTTTACTACCCTTTGACATATAATATAATTAATATTATTATTTTAATTATATATTATTATTCACTTAATTTTATTCTTATATGTTTACTATTATTAAAAGTTACCAAAGTTGTTACAATTTTATGCTACAATCTCATCGTTTATCGGATCTGTTTACGATTTTTCTTATTTTGATGAAATAATAGGATCCATCTATAGAAAAAACTCACAAATATTATTTTAATATCATTATTCATGGTATATTAATTTATTTATACCCATTTTTCACTCTAGGGTACTTATGATAATTAATAAAATGTCTTACAAAAATCTCACATTATTTCTCTTTAATCGGAAATTGGTTTTATTCACAAACCATCTAATAAAAAAACATTTTCAAAAATGGTTTTAAATGATATATTAATATATTATTCAATTAAAGGGGTTTTTAATATATATTTTATTATTTATCTTGTTTTAAAATTTGTTCAATGATTCCATTAAATCTTTTCAAATCTATATTCATGGAAAAAGGTTCTGAAAATGTTTTTAAGCTTCCATTATATATTTTCAAGGTTATATTAAAATAAAAGGGTTTTAAAAGTTTTTTATGATTTTGATTTTTTTTATAAAAATATTAAGCCATGTTTTCCTCAATAAATCTTTTAAGTGGAATCGTAATACATTATTAATTAGAAATGTATTTTTGAAATGATTTTTTGAAATGGATTTTCGAAAAATGATATCATCTTTAATAAATGGTCCATGAAACTTTTCAAAATCCTTCTCCATATAAGATGACATAAATAATTATAGATTTTGTTTTACTCGGGATACTAACCATGAATACCATTCATATTCATTCCTGAATGCTTAGTATTTGGATGAAATGATTTTTATGAAACTTGTCTCTCTTCCACGGGTTATAGGCTTTTGAATCCTACTTATTTTCATGGTTTGTGGTTTCATAAAAGGGTTATGAGACCTATATATTTCAATGGGGAATTATATGATATACTTTTTATGATACCCATTTTATTTTAGGGGTTATTATATTATAGTTAGAAATCTTATCTCTCTCTATGATCCATGATATGATGACCGTTTGGTTATCTTGTGGCACAAGCATGTATGATTTCATCATGTGATGTGTGAGACCTATATGTACTTCAAATTAATTGTGTAAAAATGGATGACACATGAGAATATATGTTTTTTTAACCTGATTACATGTTCAGAATGTTATGCATAGACCTAGTTTCATGTCCATAATTTAATACATGAACCTGATTACATGTTCATAATGTTATGAGTGGACCTTTTACATGTTCACAATGATACGTGTAAACCTGATTACATTTTAACAACATTATTAATGTACATGGTTTCATGTCCATAATTTTTTTTATGAACCTAATTACTTGTTCACAATGTTATGTGTGAACCAGATTACATGTTCACAATGTTGTGTTTAAAGCAGATTACATGTTCACAATTTTATGCATGAAACTGGTTTTAGGCCCATAAGTTTATGTGAGGGACTAAATTCAAGTCTATAACTTAATGAGTGAAACTATATCTACATATATAAGTTCTCAATGTTATAATTTTATGTGTATGTCAAAATTCTATGTCTTCTTCCTATGTTATTAGTTAATTTATTATGCCCCCAATTACCTTATCATTCAGGTCTTATTAACTATAAATATTTATGCCACGAATCATAATTATGATCATTGATATGAAGGGTATGATCATATAATGATACAATCATGTTCTAAAACCCTTACAGTCATGATTATTCTTACATATCTCTTTATTTACCATTATTGAGAATCTAAGTGAACCACTTTTTCAATTTTCCTTTCCCCAGGTTATGAGGATGGGTTTTTATGTACGGGTAAAAAGGGGGATATATTTAACCAAATTATAAGAATGTGTTCCATGTTTCCAAATTCACTAGACTATTACAGTCCTCAGGCATTTATATTTGTAATATTCTTAATATTTATCAAGAACAACAAACTATCTACGTATGTTAATCCTGGGTCACTATATTCCATTAGGAAAAAATGTAAAATATAATTTACTTCAAAAGTTTTACTCTTATATGGTTATAGGACGGTTTTATACATGGTATAATTCCCATAATTTTATGTCATGTTTAGTCCATTCAGATGAATTTATCCTAAACCTTTACTCATAGATTGATATGGACAGGTTGGATACACCGTAAAATTTCCATCATCGTAATCCATGGTTAGTAAATTTTGTTTAATTTATTCATGAACTTGTACACATAAATAGATATAGGAAAGATAGATGTGGTGAAATTACCACCACCATAATCCATGTTTATTCCATTTATAATGAATCAATATAATTAAACTCTAGAATGGATTCTTGTTCATGATTATTTTAATGCTCAAAATAGCTGAAATACCCTGAAATTACATCAGGGGTATATTTTATAAAAATATGAACTAATATATTTCATGAAAATTAATGTGATATAACTTTTTCTTAGGGTGAATGACCTAGGGAGCATGAATTAAAATATTTATGGAAAGATAATGGTACCTAAAAACCTTTTTTTTCAAATTTAGTCAAAACTTTTTTTTAAGATATGAAAGGGGAAATGATCAATGAGAAGGAACTTGGATTATTCGTAATCCCACTTATGTGTATTTTCAACCAGAAAATATTTTCACCATTACATTTTAAATTCAATAATCTTTCCATGGTTATGAGAGGTTCAGTCCTAGCTTACAAAGGTTTGACTTTTTCATAAGATACACTTTATGGGTTTTTATCCTAATAAGTACAATGTATATTTCATTATTTATTTTATTTTATTAAAAATAAATGAACATAATGTTTATGTTCAAACATCTTAAAAAAATAAGGCTGAATGTTAATGTTATATTGCATTGACAAAAGGATGAGATAGTCTATATATCATTAAGGTCTAGGTAAAACCTCTATGAATTACAACCATATGATAATATAGATAACCTAAAGGGTGGATTCATTTATTTTTTTTTGTTATATTTTTTCTAACACTAGTGAAGAAATATATAAATTCATACATATTCAATTAATAATAATGTTTCTTATTTGTTATTAATGGTAGAATTGACAAGAAGGGAATGGTGAACCCGACACTTATACGAAAAACACATGGTAGATGATGGTCTATGTAGGTTAATTATGTAGTTCATGGAAAAATGGTCATGTTGGGTGTGGAAACCCATATTGGGATTAACTAATAATAGTTATTCAACATATTTCATCAAGGAATGAGAAAGATGTAAATTTTAAATTGAGTGATTTGGATCAGGACATGATGAAATTATATATGTATGTCAAGCATGACCACTAACCAAATTCAAATGACAAGTTCTTTGAAAATTATTTTAATGGATAATGGATTTGAAGTATCTTGTAATTATGATAAAAACCATACTTATGTTTAGTTATATATGATAGGATATGATGAATATTTGTTTTCACCAAGTAAAGTAGTCCTTTTGGAATCAGATACAATCAGTACCAGTACAAATGAATGTTTTTTGTTGATTTATGAAATTAAGGAACAATGTGATCCATATGGTAAGATTATAAGAAGAAGTTAATTATACACTCTATTTCAAAACTAACTCGGGTTGGGCTATTATATAACATTAAGGGGGAATTGGATTAATATTTACATTTGATCTTGAGACAAAATGGTTCAGATACAAATAATTACCCTATATGAATATATATCAAGACAGGCATAGTTCATATAAATAATATTGGTATATATTAGATTCATTCATAAGGGAAATGATGATTTCATCATCCTAATATAGGGTTATCAATGAACTCAATGTTAATTGGATGGATGAAACACTAGTATTGAGAAGGGAATTTTAGTTGGTGAGAATTTATTATCCTAATATAAGATTAATTAGGGAAACCCAATTGGAATTGAGGGAACCTAGTGTTAATTTGGTATGTAAAATCGAACAAAAATAGAATTTATGGATGTGAAAAAGTTGGGACCCCTTAACATCACTACATTTCCTAAGATAATATGAATAAATAGAATTTAATTCTATAATTGTGTCTAAACATATAGTTTCAATTTTCATGGGACATGGTAATAAAATGGATGAATACCCTGGTGAGTGAGTGAAGAGAACCTTGCATGAATTGGTAATGGTCTCAAAACTAGGGATACAATGAAAATTAGGTATTGCGGTTGGGCAAAGGGTAGGTGGTCGAGATTTCATTATATATCTTTTAAGGGAAGAAATAAAGACACATATTGTTATTGGTAGGAAATTTTTTATTATGAAGTGGGAATAAAAATTGAAGAATCATCTTGGTTATGCCTTGGATATGATATCTGGGATTCTATATATTGTTCCGCAGTGTATCGAAAATTTTTATAACCGATCATGAATGTTAACACCCTACACTAAGAGAGATTGGATAAAGGTAAAACATGTAGTTGGGACTGATATATGTAATTTTAAGGTTACCAAGTATCCTTAAATAATAGGATTAAGAGAAAATTTATTCTTATGCAAAATCTCGGTGAAAATTTGGATTATCTACAAGAGAAAAAAAGAGTTTCTTCATAGTGTGGGGAAATCTAGGATGACCTAACATGAATTGGTTGACCCATTCAATAGGAAATAATATGTAGATCTAAATCATATGTAAGGGAATAAGGTTATATAGAATAATCAACTATAATATGTTTAATTTCATAATAGATAGTCTATTTTATTATGAAGTGTATGATCATGTAATGAGAACCATGTACCCAATGAGATTTTTCTTAGTGGAAAATCATGAGTCAAGTATTTTAGGTTTCAAATAGTCATAATCAAATCAATGAATTTGATATCCTAGTGCATGTTTGATGGATGAAAACCCATCATGTAGTTATAAACTCTCAAAAACAATGATGGGGTGGTAGTGAGATAGGAATAAAATTTTTTTCTAGGTATTAAATAAATGATATTGATGTCACTAAAACATGTGATATTAGAAATAAAGACATATCTAGTTCTTAATGAAGAATGGTTATATATTATTATTGGTTCCATTAGATGAAAAAAATTTATTGAGAATAACCTACACCCAAGGATGGATTAGGAGATTAGATTTCATGTGACGTTTTTTTGATAACCCCAAGATAATAGATTTGGGAAACACTATATATCGTATTATATCATGAATAATTCATCGAGTAGTTATTGTAAATGGGATTTTCCACAGATCAAGATATTATATAGGAGAGAAGCGTGTAAATATAAGGCATATAAGGTAAAATAAAATAGGATGAAATTCAATATTATGTGATGATGGAATCATTACTATTGTACAATTAGGAATGAAAATGGAATCTGTGGTAGAGCCTAGGATGATAGATCATGGATTCACTATGTATCATGTGATAATGTGAATCAACCCTCACATCATTCTTAAAATTAGTTTTTTATAGATATGGAACATGAGTAGTGGATTGATATAATTAACTCATCCATGTATTGATCTATAGAAGGGATATCCAACCATGAACCATAAAATCCTAAACACTATGACATAATTCATTGAAATTGGGAGAAGTTTATTTTACTATTGGTTTATTAAAAGTGTACCATACACTGGAAACTCTTAAATGGATTTGGATCTTATGTACGTAAATTAGTTCATATATAATAGAAAATCCAATTAGTTAAAATGTTATACCATTTGGAACATATATCATGTATTTTAGAACCTATATTATCAGACATGGGGACCATGTTGTTCAAGGTCGTATATTGAGGACCTTCATGTCTTACATTTTATTGTTATATGAATATGAACATCTATAATTTCTTTAAATTCATGACTAATGGACATTTTGAACCTAATTTTACAGATCATTTTTAAAGAAACCTTCTGTTTGGGGTAGGCGTGATATGTTCTCTATATATTCTGATCGTGGAATAATATTTGTTAGATTATTCCTTTTGTATAGAATAAGTTCCTTCTTATTTTAGATAAATTATACGAGGTTTCCTCCAATGATTCATAGGAATTCCAAGAGGCACCAATAGTTATCATTGGATGGATGATCAATATAAAAAATTCATATTTAAATCTTGCGAGAGAAGATTTTGATGAATCTCAATGTTTACAGTGTGCATAAAAATTTCACATAGAATGGTTGTATCTAATAAATCTATACACAAGATTGTTCATATTCATATATTTGATCAAAAATACAAATTCAAAGTGATTTTAAATTAACATTAATAGGAAAAATGACACATGTCTCTTACAAAATTGAGTATAGGGTTTCTCTTATAGTTATATAGGTTGTGGTTTAATAATATCATAGATAATACAAGATCTTATCCCAAAAATAATTATTTACATTTTCTTCCATCTACATAAGGGTATGAGATTGATTTTTTTAAGGAATCTATCTATCCATTCACCCCAAAATGACAAAAGGTTGTGTGGTTAGACCAAATATTTCACTCTTGATATATCATCTTCAATTCAAAATAATAGAAATTGGTTCCATTTTTTCCATATTTTACGAGGGACTTCAGATATTGTAATGATATTTTAAATAATGAAATTGATGAAAAATATTTCTCTAACTTCATTGAGGGAAACCACATTAACTCATTTACAGCAAAGGTCAATGTTAATAAAAATAAATGTGAACTACCTAGTCTTATATAGATAGTATGGAACCACATATTCTATAAAACAAACAAGAAAATTTCTAAGAGTATTTGATGACAAATAACTCCAGGAGTTGATGAATAATTTTTTTTTTGTTTCTTGTAGGAATGAAATTTAATTTTGAAATACCTGAAATCTTGCATCATTGATGTCCAGAATTATGAAAACCGTAAAAATTGATGGATGATCATAGTTTCTTACTGGTGGGAAATTATGAAACTATCCTAGACTTTTGAAATGATATTTAGGATCTCTCATCCATTAATTCGCCGTAGAATGAACATATAATATCACTATTTTTATAACCTTCTTGGAATATTACCACCATAATTGATTAAATATACAGGACTTCGATGGATTTGTTCTTTCTTTTCATGATCTTATGAAAGAATCATATTTTTAAGGAACTAAAAATTATAAGATATAAATCAATTCCTTGAATCTAATAAAGATGTTAAATGCTTTCCTAATTATATAGTTGTGTTTATTTCATTCATTTCATCAATGTGATTACTAAAATATAGAGAGACTATATTATGATATGTGACATGAATAACCATAAGATATTGATATAAATTATCCATATTTATATTTTTATAAGATATTGAATCCGCATGGGTCTTTTTTAGAATTAGGATGTTAGATAGTATTGGATCTATGTGTAATTCATCAATTAACCCTCATAGAGAATCAAAAAAATGAATAATATCCTCATTATTTATGTAATAGTCACCATTGATTTTCATGATAACAAATTTTTAATCACTATTAATTTCGAGTTGGATAAATAGTAATTATAGGTCTAGTTATAGGCATGTAAGTATGAAATCATATTCCACCTCATTATTTGTACTTCTTCGTGATAGTAGTAAGGAGTAATGTAGAACCAATTTATATAGGGAGATGAATACAGTCTCTAAATCGTTCTTTCTAAGATTTGTATTTTATATCCTTTAATAGTTTTGGTTCCTTAATGCACCATAAAATAATATTTCCCATTACTAATATGTTTCATGGATTTAGGGTACTTCTTCTTCATAGAGTTCTGGTATAACAACAACTTATCTAGGATAGGGTCCACCATGAGTAAATTTGTAAATTATTTCCCCTTGATCTTATATTGAGAAATGAATTGGATGTCAAATTGTTATATAATTAATTTTCATTTCACTATGTATCTGGTTAGAATTAAAAGGTTTAATATATTTTGAGTGTATACGTATTATACACTAGGTGGAAATCATGGTTCTATAAATAGTTTATTATTATTTATATAGAGAAAACTAGTGAAAGTAAGTTCATCATGGTATTTGAATATCAAGTGTCAACATCCAGCATTTTTATGTTGAGGTTATGAAGAATATTATCTTTACTAGTATCATTTTTCTCTGTATGGAGTGAACCAAGTGATCATTTTGGTGTGTCTACATATAAAATAAGTGGATTCCCTCTTATAGGTTTCATCATGACCAGTTGGTGCATAAAGTACTATTTGAGATAATTCAAGTCTCTCTGATAAATCTCATCCCACTAATATGTTATCTATTTTTTCATCAAAATTTTTAATTAAAATAACTTACATGAAAAGTTATATATGATTCACCGAATGTGGGTGAGGTATCCTCGATGTCCTATTAATTAATTGAGGATATAATTGGATGGAATTTAAAGTAATTTTTTTCCCTTTTAGGTTTGACCTCAATGTTGACATGGAATACCATAAAGATAAGGAATTTTCTAGATGTCTCCCCCAAAGAAAATTCTTGTGGATTTATCTTCATGCTGGGTTGATTAAACATGATGAAAACTTCCTAAATATTGGTTTTTTGATCATATCATTATTGATATTTAATGATTAGGTCATCTGATTATCATTCTATATCCTTCCCCAGAAAAGAATTAAAATTATGTTGGAAAATTGGTTGGTATAACCATAATTCTTCGAGCCAAAATTAATTAATTGGTAATATTATACACCTTGGGTAATGATAATATAATATAATTCCATTCTTAAAGGGACAATCATATGAAATTATTATATGAATACCCATCTATAATGAAGATGAATTGAAACCCCATTTTTGAATAAATCAATAGTTCAATGATCGAGACTGGAGAATCACACATTGGGAAGTGATCATTGAGAACCATGAAATAAATAAAAATACTAATTTTATTATTCTTTATTAATATGGGGAAAATACAATTAATCCATTTCAGGTATTTAAATCCTTTAATGAATTCTTATTTGATCAAATTATATCATTTGAATTACACCTTGGTAGTGAGGGTTAGATACATTCTATTTTCTACTAATTTAGAGCCTTCTTGTGTTTTTTGACCAACCCAATTTATGGGTATCCACTTGGGGATTAAAATGATGAATTATTGTGTAATTTCATAGAAATACATCCTTAAATTTCTTTAGGAACGAGATTTATTTTATTATTCTTTAACAATCAGGGAGTAACTAATCAACAATGGCTATAGAGTCTCTTGTCTACCCAGATTCCCCAATCAAAATTCAGAAAAAGTGGTCAGTATATCTTACTTGAACACTGGTAGAGACTCTTTGATTTAATTATATGACTATTCATTGTTTTAATGTGTAGGAGATATACTATAACATTGGGATCTATGGAATTATATGATGGTACTTCTCCTTTCATCTTAATCACATATTTATTTAGTATAATGTGGTTTGTTTGTTGTATCTAACACCCTCATAACAGAAGTGAATGTTCCAAAACCATGAGTTAATTTTTCATTATTAATTTTTATCCAATTGAAGGTTCATGGTAATTTCATTATAATGTTAGTCAAACATGTTCTCAAGTAAAGATTATCAGGGGATTGATTGAAATGCATGGAATAAATAGAGGTGTTTTTCTTTTATCAATCGATTTTAATTAGTAGACCTACATTAGTGGTCATTTGTGATAAGAATTTGATGGGAGGGTTTACATATTTGTCCAATATATCCCAAAACAATTTAATATATGATCTTTTCACCTTAATTTGGTTGATCCGAAATAAAATATATCTTCCAATTTTTTTCAATGGATTGATTGTGGTAATTTAAATGCCATTATAAAAAAATATATGTGGTATTATTGACCCTCCCTTTTAGAGTTCCCTATATAAATGAAAAAAAATTAATAAGACTAAAAAGGGGAGTTATCACCATAAATACCCCTAATTATACATTAAGAGTGTATTTTAGAGCCTTGTCATATGATGGACACACTAATATATGTATATAAGGACAAGGAAACTCAAAAAATATATTCAAATCCATCTATTAGAGGACTAACATGAATTTGGATCCATAAATGAGAACAATAAATTGATTTCTCAGAATAATTATTTCAAATTGCCTTTTATTTCTCTTTCTATAACTATAAATTTTTAGGTTTCATGTGGAGAATCTTGCTTCAATATATCCCATACATTAAAGTTTCTAGATTGGATTAAGGTTGATTAAAGAGCCATTTATATCTAGGTATTGATGAATATATTATAATTGAGATTTCTATATATATATATAGTGTATTGATGTTCTATTATATAGAATCATCCCATTGTTGTTATCTAAAATAAATGATTTTATAGTACTCGGTGGAACCAATCAATACATCGTATATCCCAGCTTGAAATACTTATATATCAAACTATATAGGGCATGAAAGAGTCTTAATAATGTATTACTTGTGATCTTTTGGATGGGTCAGATCATCTAGGATTGAGATTCTGGATATAATGAAAGATAGATTCTTCAAAATGTCACACTTCAATGACAAATTACTATGATTCATATATAGAGACAATGTGGATTAAATATTGAGAGATGAGGATGACTATATTGATGAATCCATTCCATATCCATTATTGGGGTGTATCTTCGATATCTTTGGGTTAGTTTCCATTGATTTATCCATATAGTGTTGATGACAAGATAACTATTTTTCTATTAATCAGTCTTCTAGAATGACAAGGTTGAAATGAACTCTAATGGATTTCAGTTCAAAAATATGTTACTGACATTCTCATTACAATATATATATTAATATTTTTGGCTATATATATGTCTTTATAATAAGTGAAACTTGGTTATTAGGGATTATTTTATCCTCACCTTCGTTGGAACAGACATCTTAATCCTTGATTATTGATGGAAAACTAAAGGCTATATTAATTGTTATCATCATTGAAGGGGTTTATCAAGTGAATGAATGTAATGGATGTACTAAAACTCCTCATCAAAAAAAATCTATATGACAGGTTTGTTTCCATCCTCCTACTGATGGAGGTAAGAAATATAAGAGAGTATTGACATGCTTGGGCTCACATAAGTGCTATTCTTCATGTGCACAATTTCTTCAATGATTATTACACTAAATCTTGAAAGATTATGATGTTGAAGATATAAAATCCGATTACATAGGGGGAATTTCGTTTAGTTATAGTTTATTTATTTGTTCCTTGATTATTTTTTACACCCGAATAACTAATTTTTTTTATCATCGAGTCATAAATTTATGAGAAAATATTTTCAAAAAATCATTAAAAATTTCATTCTTCTTTATATGGTGGATATGCAGTGAAAAATTTCACATAATGTAGGTTTTATACCAACTTCACGTGGACAATTTCAATCATATTATAAATAATATCCAAAAAAATGTCTCATTATTTAATTTTATTCCCCAGTATCCAGTGGAAGGGGAAATATTTTGGGTTATCATTCCTACCGATATCATTAAGATCTGGATATCTGGTAGTTTAACCACGGTTTTATGTATATTAGTGTTGAAAATCCTAGAGACTACTTTATTTCTAAGGAAAAAACTTTATTCTTTTTTATTTAAATGTTTCATAGAATTTACAAATTATTATATCTTTACAATGAAATTATTTTCCTCTCTTTTTTCAAAAGGAGGTGTCACATGATAGTGAGTGGGATGAAGGGATGGATCTATAATCGAGGCTAATATGATAGTTATGGTCATGTTTTCTAGTTTAATATATTTATTCCCTTTTGTAAAAGATTTTGGTTGAGATTTTTCATTTTAATATAGTTGTAAGATCCCTATCATTGCATTAGTGTTTTAAAATCTTAAAATTCACCAGGTAATTTCAAATAAATGAGAATCATCTATAACTCATCTCAGATATTCTCTATGAATATATTCAATGTTTACTCTATAGAAGATTCATATTTAAGGAATATATCAAGAATTTAAAACTGATGATGAAGTATAAAACCCCATCACTTTAATGTTTTTTTTAAATTAGTAGGTGAAGAACAACATTATTTTATTATAATAAAGAGGAATTAGTAAATGGATTATAGTTGGAGTCATTCTTAATTTTTAATAGTCTAAGTTGGTAGTATTTTATAATATACTAATGTTGGTCTATCAAAGTTTTTCATGGAACACTTCAGATTTGCGTGACCTACTACTTTGGTGTTCCAATTATAGATCCATATTATGATGAAAAGTAGAGAAGGAAATGCTTCAGATCTCCAAGACCATTGCATATCATAAAAGTGGGTCTCCCATATTAGAATGGAGGTTGATTAAAATCCACCCACTCGACATACAATTGCATCTTTAACTACACAAATTAGAATTGTACCTCTATTTCTTTTAAATTAGAATCAAGGGACTAAATGGTGTCATGGAGATTGGGTGGAACTATTTCCTTTATCAATTCCATAGAAAATTCAATGGGTAGAACCTCGTATGGTCATCATATGTTTATACTATTGGTAACCATATTTAATAGGAATGGGGTAAATTGCTTGAAATGGTGATGTTTATTTCACTAAAAAATGTATTTCATCATTCTTCATGTACAGATGGGTAAAAGACTACATGTTTGGGCCCTAAGATACTGAAATGAGTGGAATTAATATTATCTTCACAATATGTTCCAAATTGTTGATGGGGGTCACTAGAAGATGGATATTTCCTCTGAACTGGGAGTCACACTTGACTGGTTTATTACATCTTAGAAATTAAATATTGAGTCACCTCATTTTCTCCAACATGACTCTATATTTTGGAATTTTCACCTTATTAGCAATATCATCAACTTCTACTATTGGTGGGTTGGTAGTTTAGGCATCTACAGACATCCCTTTATCATTAACTAATGTTCACCAAGTAGTTAGTAACTAAATGTTTAGTGGAAATCCCTGATCAGGAGCTTTCCTATGATGTCGTGTTTACACACCCTCTTCTTGTATTTCAATTTTCACCATATTCTGTATAGATTTCTTCTAACTTTATTCTTCTGTATTAGTTTCTTGTTCCACATTTTCTAGTAGATATATTTCAGTAATATTTACTTACCCAAATCAGGTTGTGGAAATCAATCCTCATCGGGATTAGAGTAGTAAGGGAATATTTCAGCCTGTGAACATCCATCAAGAGATATGTAATAATTATCATTGACGTATATTTTCTTGGTATACCATTTTGAATTATGGACATTTTTATGCTTTACCCACTCTCCTTGATGCTCCATTGGATGAGTTTTTTGGAAGTTAGTCTTGAGGGTGTCCCCATTAAGTTTAACTGAATGTACTTATAATATATTATATGAATCAAAAAACATTAATGGAGGGGATATAAGGGAATATTCTCATGAATATTATCATAATATGTAAAATTGTGACTTTATTAGAGAAGGGTGAGGTATAAATTCCCCCAACCCTAGGAGTAAGGTTTTATTTTACTCAACTTGCATCATGATTGTGCTTCACTATGGATTTGATAATTCTTAGGGTATTGATTGGTATAAAAATTCTTCTATCAATGTGGAATGGGGATAATCATATACTAATAATGAAAATATTTTCATAAATTTATTTGAAATTTATGATTTTATCCTATCATCATTTGGATACATTGTATTTCCTGGGAAATTGGTTCTCATCATTGAGGGTTTCTCAATGATTACATGTTTTTCTCGAAATGGAAGGGTTGTTTCACCTAATAAAAATATTGATAGAGGATATAATAAATTTTTTCTCCCAATAATTATTCCATTTATAGGATATAAATATTGATTTATTTTTTGAAAGAGTAACTAGTATATGAAAATTCAGAACATGAGACTTTTCTAGAGGTGATGAAATTGTTAGATGCCTTCCCTAAAAAGCCATGTCAGCCTATGAGAAGAGTGAAATGCAATGCTATGTATTCAATGAACCCCTGATACAAATGTTTTGTAAGGGGTTAGTGGCCATTTATTAGATCACATCCATACTTATAATGTATTAGTGTTGATGAAACTTAGGATATTTTGTAGAATTAATATTTTAGTCCACAAAAAAGGTGGTTATGTCAAATTAGTAGCAAATATCATCCATATTCTTGTGATGGTTAATGTACTCTACTTATGCTAGTTTTCTAAAAATAAAATATCGAATATTATCTTAGTATTTGGGATAAAATTAAGGAATAAATTTATATTTAGAGTCTTTTTAATTTCATAATCATGAGTTTCCATGGTTCAAAATAAAACAGATACTTTTTCATTTCATAATTTTTTCAACATGACCATATGTTTTTATTAATCCTCGGTAAGTGGTTCCTCAAACTGATCTAACCATAACAGTAATTTATCCACCAATTTATTAAGAGGAGAGAGATTATTCAAAACCTCCTCAGTTACATCTAAAATTTCTTGTAATAGGGGATGTATGAATTATGATCATTGCCTCAAATTGTAAGTTTACACGGATAAGACATCGGTGATTGGTGATGAGATTATTGGAATGGGTAGACATTCATTCAAGATTTCCTCTCAATACAATGGATAAATTATAATAAATTTGGAATGTAGAGTAATTTCATGCTAAATACATGTACCATTGTGAAGAGTCCCTTCAAAATAGGCAATATGGGTATGACCTATATGGTTGATTTTAAAAATCACACACTAGATCTATGGAAATCACTAAGAGGTGGGGTGAATCAATGATTTATTGTTTTTTATGTTCCTTTATAAACATAATTATACACATATGAAAATGACAAAATAAGGCTTTTTTCAACACACAAAAAAGAACAAATAGACTAGGAACACCAGATTTACAAGATTCACCTCTCTAAATTAGAATCTTAATCCTTGGCTTGATCTATATTTTCCTTTGATCATAAAGTATACTAGTATCAATATGTGGATTATAATGAGTTTAAAATATTCATGAAATAATATTACACTAAATTTATTAATTGTGTATGTTTTTCCCACCCGATTAAAGGAATAGGATATTTAATTTCAAGGAAAACAGATTCTTATATTGAATAAGACTTCCATTATTTTGTTTACTGCTTCTTCTTCTTACACATTATCCCTTTAACCATCACAAGTAGCTTATTATTTTTCTATATCTTCATCATCATCTTTTATACATAGGATTATCTCTTTATATCTTCTATATATTTCATATCCATATCATCTCATCATAATGTCTTGAAAAACAATATCAATTATTCAAATTCATATTTTGATTTCAATTTTATTTTCATATTTCAAATTTGTATTCAAAAAAACAACTTCCGTTAAAAAAATTCAACTTCTAAAAATTATTTTGGAACCATTAGATTATAAAAGATCTATGATCACCATTTAAAGGGTTAAATAACTTTTTATATTGATTATTTAGGCTCATGATTTATAAAAATCATCATCATCGTATCAATTCAAATCTAGAATACTCCACCAATCATGACCTTCACCATGATGTATGGATTGTTGTTTTATAAATAAATTCTTACCATGTACACCACCATGGAATTTTGTACACAACATTAGTATGATTTATCTAAAACAATTTAAATATAACTCATAATACTTGGAACCATTATACATTCTTCCATTTCTAATTTATATAGGAACTATTTTCAAACACCACTAAAAGTATCATGGCATGTTTCACCCCGTTTGGAACATATAATAATAGCTGAGACCATTTCATGTATTTAGTAACTCAAATACATAATATATCTTGTATTTTAAAAAAATTCAATTGAATCTGAACCATGAAATGGTATCTAAATATTTTCTTTCACAAACTTCCACCTTGACTACATTCTCCAACACAACCCAAGTATAACATATATAGAAATTAAATATTTTTTATGAATATTTAATATATCTCTCAAATAAAGATTCATGAGAACTATAAAGGATTATATGACATAGAGAGTAGATAAATAAATATATTATTTAAGTAAAATATTCAACATATAGAAATCTTTTATTATATAATGTACCCTTGCAGACTCATTATAGTTAAGGAGCTTTATTAAAACCTGGGAAAAAATTAAAACCAAAGAAGGGGTGAGATAAAAAGATAAGTAAGGGTAACCATGGGATTTGTCAATAGATGCTAATATATATGAATATCATGATCATAATTTTATGATAAAATTTTATTATAAATATAAATTCATACACTAAAATTCAGATATCATTATCATGAGTCTTGGAGTAAATCATTAGTATTCCACGGCATCAGGGAATCGTCCAAAAAGTAATCATGATCCCTGAGTTCAAATCCTAAGCATAACAACAAGTCATAATAGCGTGAACAATTTTAGGATTATAAACCACATTATATTTCAATTTTAATTATAGTGACCATCAAATAATAGTGTATAAGTAATCATAAAAAAATTCGTATATTATAATAAATCAAGAAAAACCACATGTTTCTCATATCATTGTGGATTTGGCATCCATATCTATTTCATATAGTTTTGCAAGCATGTCAAGTTATTTCCCATAATTATATCATGAGATATAAGTCCATAACAAATGAAATAGACTGTTATAACGTACCCATACATAACATAAATATAACTATACATATGTATTCCACTGGATCATAAACCATTCATAATTTCAACAAATAACAACCCATAGAGAATAAATATATTTCATAAATATCACATCATTAAATAATTAACCTATTTGAAATAAAATGGTTTCCTAGAATCATTATCATAATAATCTATCCAATGAAATTATTTTTCTGGTATAATAAGATTATAACCCTAGTTAAGAATAAAAATTATTAAATGATGGTTTCACAGATGAAAAATAACTTTAAAATATAATTCAAACATTTATTTAAAGATCTATGAAAATTATATTATTATTTAAATAAATTTTAACTAAAAATTACCATAATATTTTGAGAATAATTTTACATGAAAATAACAAAGTAAACAAGTAAAAAATTCTCAATGAAAAAAATGATCATAGTGGTGAGAAATTGTTTTCAAACTGTATAGGGTAAAATAAAACAATTGTTCATATTTTTAAAAAATAAAAATGTATTTTTATGAAAACAATTAGAGGATTTTTTAGACATATCTAAATAAATAGAAATATATTTAAAATAAATTTTATAAAAAATTTAATTTATAGTTATGAAATTTCATAAAACGATTTTGATGGCAATGGAAAGGGAATAAAAGGTTCTTTGATTAAAGAAAAAATAAGGCCATGTTTTCATTAAAAATATTTTATGAATAATTTTAAATACAAAATATAGATAAATTAAAAATAATACAAACAAATTAAATGAATAATAACAAGATAATAATATTGGTGGATTTTAATGTATAAGATCTATAAAATTCTCTTCAATCCAAATTTAGAGTAGATAATCTTGAAAATATATGAGATTGTATCCTAAAGCCTTACCTTAATTATTGTATTTAATTTTTAATGTTAAAAACTATTATATAATAAATATATTTTTATTATAATTATATTTAATAACAATACTCATATATTTTATAAAATATATTATTTACTTATAGCATCTTTTTAGCAGTTTATTAACAATTATTTATTAAAATCACTATTCATGGTGATAACTACTTTGTTTTTCATACATGTTTCCTTTCAGCAACCCCAATCCTAGTATTTTTGTAATGGTTAAATAAACCACATAATATTAATCAAATCATTAGTATAATATTTAAACATTATATAATCTTTTATAAAAATTCTTATAAAGTAGTGATGAAAATTGTATTGTATCACTTTGTATAGATGGTAGTCTATACATACGTGCAATACATGTTTTGAGATTTTGGCAGATGAAATTATAAAAAAATAAAAAAAATATTGTTTTATTATCTATAATAATATCATATATTATATATATATATATATTTATTAAATCCATAATTATAATCATCAATGCAAAGAAGTGATGAAATATGAAACACATCACTTCGTGGAGGAGGAATTCCACACGTATGCATGAGTGACGTTTTCTATTTCAAATGGATAGTAATAAAATGTATAATGGTTGTTTTATAATAATAATAATGATAATATATTGTAATACTCATTTTATAATGTATGCCACATATTTATAGGCTGTATATGAATCAATAAAACTAAACCTACTTGGATAAATATCACGAACTAGTCTGAGTTTCCATCCAAACCGAAACCAGACCTAGCCTATCATAAAGCATAAAGGGTATTCTCAATAACAATGGGACTAAAAATAGTGTTTGGTAATCAATGAATAACTTTGGGATCAATTTATCCCATAATGATTATAATTACTATCCATATGAAATTCCATTACCACAATTACATGAAGCATCACAACCATCATCCACAATAGAACTTGTACAAAAGAACATATATAAGGTACGGGTACATAATCATAAGAAACAACTAAAAGGGTAAATGGGAGGCAACCATAAAAAGAAATATGAGCCACCACATTTCATGGGCCCTAATTTATACACTGACACCACCAACACATAACCCCCAAAGGATAGAAAGTATAAAGAGTCTCCACCACGACCAAAAGAGGAAATTACTTTACCTACATCAAAGAGAACAATGTCTACATATACCCATTGGGTATATATATGGCATGATATCACTTTACATGTAGGATTATACCATGTTTTCCATGACGAATTAATATAAGAAAATCAAAATTCCAATTTTTCAATGGGAGGGAACCATATATTTTTTAAATTATTATTCATCGTTAATAGGCTTTTAAAGGAGAGAAAATTATACAAGAAAGATTTATATAATAAGAAAATTATATGAACCTTGAGGAAACTATAAGTAGCTAAGTTATTCAGGGTCTTAGTATCCTTGTACTTTTGTGATCAAATGATCTGAATATTCATTCTCGTGCATGATCTGCTAAAGAAGGAACACCTTAGATTCTATTGTAATAGATCACATCATGTAGTTTATTTTGTGTTGAAACATAATCCTATTAGGAAGACTGAGATGAGGCCATTCTGACTCATCTAACATACTACACCTAGCCTTCCTGCCTATGTACCCAAGTTTCTCAAGTGTTTTGTTCCATTTTCAAACCATACAGACGCCCTTTAATCATTAACTAACTCAACACATGTCTATCATACAATTACCATACAATTTCATAGTGGAAACCATTTTAATATATTACACATGCCAATTACGTTTTAAACAACCAATTTAAATAGAAAACACAATTGAGAACATAGTTAAAAATAAAGGCAATAAATTTTAAATCATTTAAAAATAGAATAACATTGAACCACCTACTCTTCCTTTGGATATCACTATAAAATGGTTGAAAAGAATAATTCAATATGATATTAGAAACAATTGAAGAAAGAACATTCCACAAAAATCATAACCCAATACAATAAATTGGGATCAGACAATCCCTATGTCAATACACACACCCCTAATAGAATAAATATCAATCAAGTGGTGGATACTAATGGAAGAATAGTAGAGACACTTACTTGGTGTCTTCCTGAAGGATCAAGGTCATAAAGGACATAGTATATGATCTAAGAGCGGATTTTATAATTGGGTAGGTGCACCTAGGTGAATGAGAGTTTAATGTAGAATAAATTACTGGTTAGGATGGTTAAATTGGGGAGGGTTAAATTTGGATTTTAAAAAAGCAAAAAAAAAACAAGGAATGTTCCATGGTCTAACGATATGGTTTTAAAAACTATTCACCAACCAGGGAGGTAATATTTCTTAATATAGAAAGGTTTCATGGTTTCAAAAATTGTGTGCCAAACAGTGTGAGTATTCCAGAAACATTGTGTATGCTGGTAAGTTTTCTTGGAATGGAAAGTGGTTCCTACTAGTCATAAACCATATATTCACCACCCTCTATCTACACAAAAATTCCATTTTTCAATGGAAACCACCAGGAAAATCTGTTTGAAAAAACAAGAGAAAAAACACGAAAATGGCACTATGGGTTTAACAATTCTCTTCGCCATGTCACATTCCACCCATCCAAAATGGTTGTTCGTTCACTATTAGATCAGGTTAAAACTCAAGATCCTCATAGATTTAAACATAATAAGGGTATAAATTAAATCTTTTTGAATAATAGATGTGGAAATCATCATGGATATATATTAACATAGAAAGAAAAAAAAGTGGCATACAACCTTACTGATCTTATCAGTGGTCATGAATAATTTGAAAAACCTTAGTGTGAGCCTCACCTTCTTCCCAAGATGATGATAACTCAAATGAGGTGGAATATATTGGAATAATAGATCACCAAATAATTGATTTAAATCTCAGTAGAGATGATAAGAATATAGCTAGAAATAGCTTTGAGTTGTTACCAAATGTTACCTAATCATCTAAATCTTATTGTTCATTTCCTGCACGATGCTTGGTCCCACTACGTAAGTCTCACCTACTTCCATCCAACACAAAGGGGACTAACTTTTTCGAAATCATATTTCATTAATGTGATCCATATTAATTGAGTATTGGTAAATTTTTTTGGAAAATTCATCCAACCCAATATAGTTATGCCATGAGCCTCCAAAATATAATATGTGGTCATGAAGCATATCATATAGAATTTGGATGCCCACTCTGTTAGAAAATTCATATGATGATGGTATGTCATGATATGTTTGAACTTTTTACTAAGTGAATTGTGAATCCCATCCCATAAATGAGTGGTTCAATATGGGGTAGAAATCAGAAACAATAACCAACTACACACTATAAGGCCTCACAATCTCCTAGACATACAACCTACCAAACTCTTCCAGAGGGATATTATCATCGACGGGGTTGAAGTGGTCGGAGATGATGAGACAATGGATAATAACAAAAATTTAATTTTTATACATAGGTTTTACTGAGTAATCAAATTATAAAATCCATTCATAATTCGTCCCACTTGAAAAAAAATGATAAGAAGAGGCTGAAGTATTTTTGAGGGCTTCTAGTGCTAAGCCTTCAGCTATTCAGAAATGTAACCTACAGAAAAACTAGCTACATCATATAACTTATGTAGCCACCAGAACTTTCATAAAACATCAATTGACATCTTAGTAAAACCAGGATGGGAAAACCACTAACACATATGATAATTCTATAGCACTAAATTTCATAGAAACAATGGCACAACACAATGTCCCTTTATGCAAATAACTCCTTCAAAAGATGAATAAAATTCACCAGTCATCTCCCCACCATTAAGATATTGACCATAATTATGTTAGATCATATACCCTGGATACTCATCATGATTAAACTCTATCAGATAAGGATTTAATTGCACAATATCCAAAAACATACCACTCCTCTCATCATTTTCTTCCTTCTGTATAAGAGAAAAACCCCCTGATAGACTTTCTGTGGCGGTTTCACTACTTCCTCTAGCATGAATCAAATATTAATTTATAATTTTTCCAAAACATTAACCAACTAATAAGATGTAGTGTAGTGGGAGTACAAGGTCTAATACATAGGGGGACTATTGTTAAATTTTGAGAGGATATGGTTTCTAAACATATAAGAGAGTCCTTTCTAGAAGTATTTTGTTTTGGGAGTTAGGCCTAATTTATATTTTGGAATGACATTAAATGATAAATGATGGTTTAGGATCAGGTCATGTATCTGATTGAAGGATGTCCTTTTAATTCATACTTTGGAAAGATCCTATATCTTTGTCTATGAAGGAAACATGGGTCACTAATTGTCTTTAGTCTTAGCCTCCTTGTTTTACCTTAGATTTAGCTATTCCATGTCCAAGAGATAGAGACAACCTAGGTGCATTATTTTTGGCTTATTTAATGATGAATGTATCCAAAGCTAGTGGTCATAGCATAACCTACTACAATAAGGATAGGGTCATTTTATTGACCATCCCGTGGTCAGGGACGTTCTCACAAATGGGATAGATTGGGGGTTAATATCCTAGTTACTAATTCAATTTGGCATTCCAAGTTTATATGAAAAGGTATATTTAGTTAAGTAGACACATTACTTGATCCCTATCCCTTTGAAATTTATCTACACATGGAGCGGTAGGATGAAATTAAATAAATGAAAGGAAACATTCTTTGTGGATTGATTAATGGAATTAGGGTCATGCAAAGGTTTAGGAATGGAACTGAAATAACAATGCACTAAGTAAATTATGATTATAGATAAATGATATACTTGAAAAAGAGAAATGGGAATTGAAACTAAACACGATGGGGGGAATTGAATGTGTTGAATAATGGAGGCTCCATGACACATGGATTAATAAAAATGAAAAAATACTAAGAGTTTGATATTTTGAGCGGGGAAATGTAAGAAATTTTCATGAAGGAGATGAAAGTGAGAAAATACGCACGTCCCGAATTGCTCTCCAATTATCTATCGGTCCACTACTTAAAAAGGAGTTTTTTTTTTCAGGATGTATACATATGGTACATGATATTTACACTCGATCTGAGTCTGTTTCCTTAGAATCTCTATCATTTCATGCCGTTCAAATGGATAAGGATGTTTGACTAGGTACACAATGTGAATAGGTCATTCACGATGTATACCTTGTCTCTATCTGATTTTTCCATGGATTCTTCATGGATTTCTCAATCAGGGCTTCGACTATCTCCACGATGTGTATGGTCTAGTCACAATGTGTATTGGCATTTCCTTCAATCTTCGTGGAATGGTCATATCTTGGATTCATGTATTCGGTTAGGCTGTGATCCTCAAGTACGTGATTTGAACTTTATAACCACAATGTGTACTTTTCTGGTTTTTCAATTTTTCTACGATTTCATTCTTGAAAAACAATGATGATTTTAATAAAGTAAAATTAGATTCATACCACATGAATTATAGAATAATAAAATGAAAAACAATGGATAAATGAAAGCAATTTATATATACAAACTAGTCTTATCAAATCCCACACACTTGACCAATATCTTGTCCCTAAGAAATATGTCTCAACAATGATCTCATAAAGGATAAGAAATTTGTAAAGTAAGAAATATTTGATATTTCCATGAAATTTAAACTATGTGTAAGTAGACAAAAGTCGATTTATAGAATTAAACATACATAAAAAAGTTATTTTTTTCATCATAGTATAGTTTTCAAAAACAATTCTAGTATTCTAATCATAACCTCTTAATTATTACATATGTTATATAACCATTTGTAATCTACCTCACTATTCTTTTCTCTCATCCCTCTGGGTAGAAAATTTTAGTATAGTTATTCATGTACCTTGAGTACATATTCCTAACCAAAGTCTTGTACTAGTTCTATCATCTCTACTGTGTAAATACATGCATAATATTCATATTGAAAACTTTAAGCAATCATGTTCTATTGACTTTGCGACTGTCATTAGGTGGCTAAAATATGAAATTTTAGGCTCAAATTTTAGGGTAAGCTCTATAGTAGAATGAAAAATGTTAAAGGACAAGTGTGATGAAGTTCCTCCTTATGTCTAGTCATGTTCATACTCCATTAGATTTGGTGGGATACATATGTATGGAAGGTATGTATACAATGAATTTATTTTATTCCTTTCCTTATGGTTTTTTTTCATTTTCATTTTTCAAATGTTATGCCTATGATAGATATCATATCCATCAACTAACCACATATGATCCTTTTAGGGATTCATCAGTCTGAAAATGGTGAATTTTGACCTTCCTAGTACACAACCCATATCAATTTTTCATTCATTTAGTTTGGTATTTTTAAATGGAATAGAATATGGATAAAATACAACAAATGGAAAACAGATCGCAACCCCATAGTCTGGTAAGGGTATTGTACTTATATGGAAGTGGAATCATCCCCTATTGTCTAAATGTCTCCCCCACACTTATTCAAGGATATCTATATGAATTATACAATAAGTAGGGTATGAAAAGAAATATGATTTAAATAGCTTCATTATAAGTGGTCATTATTGGAAATTATGGTTTTAATGAGGGAGAGACGTTAGGTGGGTCTTAGAGAAAAATTGTCTATGAAAGAGTGCCTCAATAATTTTAGTTGTATACTTGTTCATTCATATCTTTTATAATATCTCAATGCACGTTCTAGTTGGTTTACATTCCATAGGTATCTCTCAAGAAATATGCTCAGATAAGAGTATGAAAATGAAGGATTAGAGTCCTCTCAGGTAGTGAGAATCTAAAACAAATTGGAAATCACAAAGGGTATAAATCCTGAGTAATAGATCGATTATTCATTATTTGAAAGTTTTTTAAATTGAATTAATTCCCTAAATGTGGAAATCATTCTAAAAAACCTAAACAAGGGTGAAGCATGGTCCTTGAAACTTTAACAGAAAACTTTTGATTTAATAAATAGGGTATAATGATTCTCATGTTTCACTAATTCTTATTATATTGAAAAATGTCTCCTAGAAAAGTGAGAATAATAAAAAATCCATGTGCATCACAAGTGAAACAATGAGAAACTCGCCCCACACATAAAATGATACAGTGTCCCTACTCTTAATGAAATACAGTTGGGAGTGGTGTGGTAGTGATTTTTAATGTTTTTGGGAAAGAATATCAGAAAAAATGATAATAAGAGGGAATAAAGAGCTCCCTGGACAAATTGTTATGCCATGGGGGTGTTTTTTGTCGTCATAACTTGAATATCTAGTATATCGAAAAAAGTGTTAGATAATGAAATCCAACACTGGATAACAAATATTAGTTCATATGGATAAATCGTTGGAATAATAGATCAAAGGGAAAGCATACAGAGGGATAAACTAAGAGATTCATTTTATTAAAATGTTGATAGGGTTACAATGTAGCTTCCTGTAATACAGAAATGAAAAATGAGAAGGGAATGAAGAAGGCACAACAATGATGACATGATAAAACATAGATGAACTATGGGTTGCCTCTAATAATGTGCTAACTAATCGTTTCTAGCAAGGCAAGAAGATAGAGATTGTGTCAGTAGGTTAACTGGATTAGTTTCTCCTTCGCCATTTATGACAGCAAGAGGCTACGTCTAAAAGCTTGTGTGGTCACATCAGTGGTTTAATCTGTTCCCCTACAACTGCGTGAGCATGAATGAGGTGTGGTAAGAAGGGAATCATTGGTCGCAATGGCTCCTATTGGTGGTTAATTGCGAGTGAGATCTCGTGGAACCATCTGAAAATTTCTATGACTTTATCAAGAACCTCTGGATATAGGATGACTATCAGGACTAGACCATTGAGGATGACATATTATTCTATGTAGCATGACATGCTAATGAAAAGACACAAAGATAAAAACACAACAGAACATAAGAATGAAATCCCAAGTGTATAAAGATATCAAAAAGGTCGTACAAGGTTGGGAAATAATATAATGAAAATAAAACCTTCCCAAGTACATGGAAAGGTGTCAAATATCCCAAAACATTTATCAATGTCAGATCACAGATCTGCGCCAAAAATCTCCACAAGCATCATCCCACTACTTGGTGTCTGGAGAAAACGGTTGGGTTTATTTGTGATAGTAGCAGCATCATTAGAGGATGGAGGGTCAGCATCGGTGGGTGGTATGGTAGAAAAGGTATGAAGTTGGGTTGGTGTGGTGGGTGGTGAAGTACTGATCCGTACTGGGTTCATGGGCCTGATAGCTGGATCAATTAATAGTACCTTGGGGATTCCCTCAGTAGGCACTCCATGGCCCCTCTAGGCCAGCTCTTCCGAAAAATCATACTGGGAGGTAGGGTCGGTGATATCAAGAGGGAGGTTTGGTTAGGTGAATGGGGGTGTTGTAATGGTGGAGGAAGAAGGTCCATATGGGGCGGGAGAGGGTGAAATGAAAAATGAAGTGTGCTCAATAAATAGGAGTTGCAGGCGCAGCTATTTCGGCACAGATTCTCCAGAACACACTAGATATCGGTCCAGATCTCAGTGATGGTGTGAAAGGATGGTGGTGGTATAGTCAAAGGGGTGGCAGCTAAGGTGCTGGTGGGTATGGGTATAATAGGTGTGGTTGTCTTAGGAGGCTGCGGTGACTCTTCTACTACTGCACCAATAAGCTGCTCTTGGGGGTGAGGGATACTAGATGCCTAGATCATAGAAATATAAGTCTCCCACCTTCACCAGTATCCACATCATGTGTAGGACCACAAGGTCAATCATCTACAATGGTCCAACATAGGTGAGGGGTTGTGCATTGTGCATAGTTAAAAACATCCAGGTACCTGGCCAGGAGGGTGATAAAAGATCAACCCACGAGTGTTTCTCGCATCCACTATGCCAGGTGCAGTATTACTGAGAAAACTGGGTGTCCATGTGGACAAATAGGATTACCATAGCTTTTGTATGAATCAAGACATCCACCTAGCTGATACTGCCATGACTCTAAGCCCTGAACAAACCCACCTATTTCCATGGCTATATGCAAGATGTGAAAAGACGGACCCCACAGCTAAGTGGATTTGTTGATTTGTTGTTCGTGATGTGACTGAGGGTCACATGTTATTTCAGTCCAAAACTATATAGATATTTCATGAGGTGGATGTAGCTAAAGAATTAGAGAAATGTCTGAAATGATAAACTCTTCACTATATATTCCAATCCCGACCACAAACTCAGCAATAGACAACTTGTGCAGACGTCCACCTATGTGGAAAATGGAGATTGTCTACACCCATCATAAAGCTGGCTAAAAAATCCAAATATAACTCCGAGTATTTCCCCTCATGGACCTCGATAATGGTTCTGATATGAAGATCCTCAACGAGGATAATGTTGGCATCTTCAATACTCAGTTGGGCGTGGATCCTCATGTCTAGGTTCATATTTGTTCTCATGGTCTTCGCGTGTAATCTGATAATATTAACCCAATACATTATGTTTTAGATACATAATATAGGGTTGAGGTACATATCCCCACCACTGGATGTCATGGTGGGGTTAGAAAGTGCCTTAGGGGATGGTGTAGCACGGGCGGTTGCTGGTGGAGAATGTTCGACTACATCGGTCTACGGATGCTTGGATATTGTCCATTCCTTAGATAGTGAGGATAAGTAGGAGGAAGATGTAGTGGATGAGTGTTGTGGGAATTTTGTGTGTTCCACTGAAATAACGAGGGTGGTGCATAGGTAAGTGAAGAGAGATAGGGATGGGTCACACATAGGTGAAGAGTAGAGTAGGGTGAGGGTGTAGCACGCAAGGTGAGGGAGTGGAGAGGTTGGGGAACACGGGGTGATAGATAGGGATATTTGGGTTGCGTGGGGTGAGGGAGAGGGAGGTGAAGCATCAGGGTTGAGGGAGTTCGGGCCATGATGTAGTGGGTTTCAACCAGAAATTTTTTAAAAATTTAATTAAAATATTACACAACTTGTACTTTTCCATCATATCGTGTTTTGGAGGAATATTTTAATTTTCCAGGTAAAAAAGATACATGTCGGGATCAGTATGTTCATGATGTTTAATTAGCTCTTTTTCCCCTTTCTCTAACTTTGTTCTATACATCATCTTCCTTCAAATGTGAGAGTCTTTATCAACAATCCTAATATAACTTACCTAAATAGTTCCTACCATGGCCTACCTCCCAATAAGTGTTTCTTTGAAATTTAGGAGCTTGATTTCATTTATGTTTAGTGGAACTTGAGGATGAGGACATTGCATTCATGGAACATTTCCTGAAAGATATTCAACATTTGACCATTTACTTTGATTGGTGGTTCTCCGTCTCATTGAAATTTGACTGTTCCAAAAGGAAAACCTGGAAAACATCAAAAGGACCAAACCACTGTGAATTCAAATTCCCTAGGAATAGTTTTAATCCTGAATTGTATAGATAATCCACGTTCCTTGGAATTAAGGTATGTCCTGAAATTCATTGGTCAAGCCTCTTTTTTTTCCTTGTAAATACTTGTGTTTTCATATGCATGTTTCCTTATTTCATCCAACGTAGTTAATTGTAATATTTGTTCCTCTCTAGCCTTTTCTAAATCCATATTCATCCTTTTAATTTACTATAATGAATGATTTTCCAATTCTACCATAATATGAAATGGTTTACCGTAAACCATTCTAAATGAGGTGGTGCCTATGGGGGATTTTTAGGTAGTTCGGTATTCCCATTATAAATCATCCAAATTATGGAACTAATCACTTATACTAGTTTTTAATGTCTTTTCTATGATTTTTTTCAACTTCCAATATGACAATTCAACTTTTTGATTATTTGTGGGTGATAGGGGATTTTAGTGTTGTAGCAAATTCCATATTTTTGAAGCATTTTTTATACTAGATGATTTGAGAAATGTGTTCTTCGATCACTAATGAGTAGATTTGGAGATATATAATGTGAAAATAAATTCTTTTTAAGAAAATTCATTACTACCTTTGTCGTGTGAAGTTCTGTGGCATTGTATTAAACCCACATGGAAACATAGTCTACTGCAACTAGAATGTAATTCCTTCCATATGACGTGGGGAATGGTCCCATAAAGTCAATACCCCAAACGTGAGAAACACAAAATTCCAGAATGGGTTTTTGTGGCATCTCATTTATTTTATTGATGATCCCCATTCTTGAGAATCTATCACATCAATGACAGAATCCCATATCATCGTGATGAAATGAGATCCAGAAAAATGTGTTTTGTAGGATATTTCCCACCGTATGCTCTGGTCCACGATGGCCAACAACTGGAAATGCGTGACACATTTCAATCACATTTGGTATATCTTTTTCTGGGATATAGCATCGTAAAAGGCTATCAACACAATTCTTGAATAGAAATGGTTCATCCCAAAATTAGTGTTTGGAATCCGATAGAAACTTCATGCCTTTTTTGTATGAGAGATCATGATGGAGATATCCTGTAGAATGATAGTTGGCGATGTCTAGGAACCAAGACTAGGTTTTGACACTAAAAAATGTCTCATTTGAAAAATCTACTTCAATATCAGTTTCATTATCTTCTATAATGACGGTCAGGGGTAATCATGAGAGGTGGTCAGCAAAGGCCTTTTTTGTCCCTTTGGTGTCCTTGATTACAATGTTTAATTCTTACTGTAAAAGAATCCAATGTATCAATCTTGGATATGAATCATTCTTGTTCAACAGGTATCGATGGGAAGCATGTTCTGTATGGACAATGACATTGGATTGAAAGAGGTATGAACAGAACATTTCAAAGGCATATATGACTTCTGGGAGTTACTTCTTCATAGTCGTATAATTGATCTGGTCTTTATTCAACGTTTGGATGTCATAATACATTATGTAGAAGTTGTTTTCAATACATTGTCAGAGAAAAACTCCTACATAAAGGTCATTGGCATTGCACATAAGCTCAAATTCTGTTTCCCAGTTCTTTACAATGATAACCGGAGACGCAATCAGAATAGTTTTCAATGTTTCAAAATATTTTCAGCAGTCCTCATTGAATTCAAATGGAATGTCCTTTTTCAACATGTGTGTTAATAGATGGGTGACTACAGAAAAATATTTTATGAAGCATCTGTAGAATCCAGTATAACCAAGGAAAATTCTGATCCCTTTTTGGTTTATGGTTTTAGTAGAACCTTGATGACCTTTATCTTTGAAGGATCAGACTGAATGCCTTATTTAATGAGTTTTTGTCCCAACACAATTTTTCCCTGCACCATAAAGTGGCATTTTTTCTAGTTTAGAACTAATGATTTATCCTCACAACATTGTAGAACAAGTTCTAGGTTTCTTAGATATATATCAAATGATCTTCCATGGACGGAGAAATTTTCTATGAATATTTCAAGAAATTATTCTTTCATATAATTAAAGATGTGTGTCATTCTTGTTTAGAATGTCACTCGTGCGTTGCCCATACCGAATGACAAGAATTTATAAAAAATGTTTCGAAGGGGTAGGTGAAGGTGGTTTTTGGCCAGTCAGTGGGGTCTTCAAAAATTACATTGTATCCTAAATAGCCATCTAGGAAATTGTAGAAATCATTTCTTGATAACCTCTCAAGAAATTGATCGCTAAATTGTAAGAGATGATTACCTTTATTTATTTTTGCATACAAACATCTATAATCCACCTAAATTCTCTATCCTGTGATGGTACATGTTGAAATTAGTTCATTATCAGTTTTATTTTCTACCGTGACTCCTCCCTTTTGAGAATGACTTGGTGGGGACTAAACCATTCACTATCTGCGATAAGAAATATTATTATAGCATCCATAAGATTTAGCAAATCCTTCTTAAAATCCTTTTTATTGGAGGTGTAATCCGCCTCTAAGGTTGTCTTTTTGGTTTTCTATCTTCTTTGAGAAATCTCTCGTGGTTGTACTCTAAAGGATTGATTACCTTAATATATTCCACCCCCAAGAAACTGATTGCTTGTGAATTTTCATGACATTAACCAGTTTTTATTTCTAATCCTATTATAGTTCTCCATTTATAATGATATGTAAAGATAATGACACTCTTATGTATGAGTACTTCAATGTACTGGGTAATGGTTACAGGTTCAACTTGTGTGGCTGAATGATGGATCGGATAAATTATGGTATGTTGTATCTATTAAGTGGTTTAATATGGATTAATTCCTATATGTCGTAGCCTTGTTCCCTTTCTTAACCTGATTCATCAGTCTCTTCCTTAGTATCCTTGTACTCCTATCTTTTCTAAGCGAGAGAGATGGCATTGCAGTCCACTGGATCATCTAAATGATGTGCAACCTATATCCGGTTGAACACAACGTTTTTTCGACTTTGAAGATGAGACATCCTGGATTAACATAAATAAAAACCATCCCTTTTTCTAAGAATTGTCTTCCAAGAATGATTGGGACAAATCCTTTCTCTTCCATGTCTAGAACTATAATGTCTACTCGAAAAATGAATTTTCCAATTTTAACCAAAACATCTTCCAGAATACCATGTGGGTACTTAGCTGAACGATAAGCTAACTGCAATGCTACTCTTGTTTCCTTGAGCTCTTGGTGTTTGAGTTTTTGGAAAATAGTCATCTGTATCCTGTTAATGTTGGATCCAAGATCATAGAGTAGTCTTCCAAATTTTCACTCTCCTATTGTACACAGAATTGAAAAGAATTCAGGATGTCTCATCTTTGGTTGGATTTTCAACTGTACAACTATATATAATTAGTAATTTAATGAGATGACTCATAAATATTATATTTTTCACTTGTTTAAAATAAAATTTTGAGAACTTTTGTGGACATGGGAATTTTGGAGATTTCTTCAAAAAAATGAATATTGGTGTACAATTGTTTGAACATATTGGGGAATTTTTTTTACTAAGAATCACTCTTACCATTCCTCTCTCATTCTAGAAAGTGAATTGGTGGCTTGTTTGAAGGTGGGGCAGCATAAATGGGTTCCTTATTTTTTCTGTGGCTTTCTGATTATCATCTTCTATTTCTTCTACTTTTGTTGGTTGTCACTGGGTATCTTCTTGTGGCCTTGTTTCCTTTGATTGTTGGAAATATAATACTTTTCCAATACTCAGCATTACAACCATAGCTACCTATAGTGGGTGTGTTTCAGTGTTACCAGGTGGATTACCTGGTAATATTTCAAATATTTTTTTTGAGATCTTTCCCATTTATATCTTTACATTTCATAAATCTTCTCACTGATTTTTCATTTCACTCTCTTAAGTGGTCATCCATTTAACTAACTTTTAAATGGAAAATGTTAGGAGGTTATCAATGTTTCTTTGAAACGGTGGAGGTGGTTGTTGTTGTCTTGGTTGGGATAGAGGAAGTTGTTGTTGTTGGGGCCTTTGAAAGGGTTGTTTCAGATATGTCCACTATTGTAGTCTTGGGATAGGGTTCATTTGTGGATACCCTATTGGTCCCTACTTGAGGAACTGATTTTGACTACTACACTACTGAAAATATCCTTGATTGTTTTGAGGATTCAATTATGTATGCCTCTACTGAAAAAAAAAAATTATATGGTTGTTTCTGCCGAAATGGTTGAATTTGTTGATTGAAATTAACTTAATTATAATCCTATGGTTTTTCATATCATTATTTTCAGTAAGATTAGATCTACATTACTAGGGTAGGAGGGTGTTGTGTTGTTTGTATTTGAAATGGATCAAGATTCTTGGTTAGCGATTCGACTTGTGCGGATAACCAGGTGGTCACACCGTCTATTTGGATTCCACGTCATGGTGGTCCACATTCACTTTTCCATAGACTGGCATTGTGGTATACATTGTCCAAAATGGCTCTTCATGCATCTGATGTTTTGAACATCATACCTCCATCTACGGTAGCATAAAAAATTTCTCGTGTCACTGGATGGATTCCTTGATAAAAAGTTTTCATTTGAATCTAAGTGTTAATTCTATGATGTGAACGTTTTATCATGATTACATTGAATCAATCGCATTCTTCCCATTCAGATTATCCATCCCCTTGTGCAAAAATCTGAATGTCATTCTGGAGTTTCCAGGTTTAGATCGGTGTAATGTATTTATCATGAAACTTTTTTATGTGCTCGTCCCGGGTTGTGATTGACTCAGGAGATCCAATATTTAGCTATATCTATTAATGAAAAAGGCAAGACACATAGTCTTATCACATCATAATAAACTCCCTGGTTACAAAAGGTATTGAAAACCTCCAATAAATTGGAATTATGTTCTTTTGGGTCTTCTCTCTATAGACCACTGAATTGTCCCACGTTTTGGTTCATATGGATGAGACAAGTCCATATTTCAATGATACAGTCTTTAATTTTTTGGTGAACAATGCATTGCATCACACTATGGATTTATGGAAAGAAGTAGTCCACGATGGTTTTCCTAGGGTGCATTGTAACACCCCGAGCTTCCACAGTATGCTTCTCTTTGAATAATACAGTAGCGTGTGTTGTACGCAACTTCGAGTTCTAACACACACCACAACCAATCAAACTAGCTGTTATGAATAGTAATACCTACTTTTTTGAAATTATATATATTTTATATTTCAAAATGGACTTATTTTTTGGATTCGGAATATCAAATTTAGTCTAGGGTGAAAATTTGGAACTTTTCGGATAACACTTATATTTTGATGAATAGTGAAAATTACTAAATTTTAATTAAAAACAACTTTTTTTAATCGAAATAATTTATATTGATAAAATATGAATTTGAGTGGTTTTAAAGTATATTTAGAATATATTTTTACCATTTAATATAATTTTGGTCATTGTACATAATTTTACAATTAAACCGGACATAAACAAGTGTCAATCTTTTGATAGTTATTATCTCTTAAAAACACACTTTTTGTCTTAACAACGGGAATTAATTTTAAATTAATTTCTGACACTTCTGTGTTTTGAATTTGGAAAAATGGATTCCATATTTGGAATCATGATTTTCATATTGTCTAAATAGGTAACTTTTATTTTTAGACATTTTGAATAATTACTTCGGTAAATATTTTATTTACCATGGTTAAGGGTAAATCCGGTAAATAAGGGTTAAATACAAATATTATAATAATAATAAATTATGCTAAAACGTGTCCTAGACTTATTGATTGATACATGTTCGACCATAGGCATCTTTGGGTCGATTTTGGTGCCCCATGGAGCAACTTGTAGTTGATAGGGACAACTAATTTTAATTAAGTTAAAATGAATACAAAAATGACACAAGCATATATTCTTTAGAAACAAAATTTTTACATAGGGTTATATATGTTGGATTTTCGACTATAAATATTCATTAGAAAGATAAAAAGATTTAATACATAAATATATTTTATTTATTATTTTTAGAGATTACATAATTTAATTTATTTATGACACAATGATGATACAGTAATTACCATAATAGTGAAAAGTTAAAAGAATTGATATTATAAAAACCCAAATAAATAAAATTGTATACTTTTATTTAATTAAAATAATTTTCTAGGTTAATATTACATATTAGGAATGATTTCTTTGACTTTGTTAGAAGTAATACTTCTGTTATGAGTTTCACAAAAATAAATTATTGAATAGTGTCAAAATTGACATAAATGGTTTTTTAAAACAAATATTATATTATTAATTGTTATTAAATTCCTAAAAATATAAGGTTCTTCCAAGAGACTTATATCATGATATTTGTATCATTAATGGACCACTTGGGGGTCGCTTGGATGTATATAGTAAATTTATTAACCATATAATATAAAAATCCAAAGAGTCATTGTAAAAGTGAAACTAATTAACTTAGAGTTAATACTTAATGATAAGGTTAATATAGTAACCCAAACCTGTCTAAATTATACTGGATGAATGTTTTTCGATCCATACCCACCTTAAAATTTAAATAATCAACTTTGGATCCATTATAAACCGAATATGAATTTATTATAAATTAATATTTCTACCTTTTCTAAAGGTGCCCCTCACCCCTCTTATAAAAGGGCACTCCACCTTATCATTACTTCACACATTCAAAGCCTTTTGTATCGGCCAAAATCTACCCAAATACTCTCTAAACGTCCATCACAACAACCTAGATGTCTTATTTTGATCAGAAAGACAACCTAATGAGCCCTTTTGATCAAATAAAAAGGAAGAACCCGGAGAAGAGGTAATGACTTCACCACCCTTTTCCAAGTTCCTTTCTCCTTCCACTTCTTCTTCCTTTGTTATTACCATTATAAAATAATAACTCCAGTATCATATATATACTATTATGTTATTATAAATATGGTACAACCATATTTAGTATTCTATCCATCCTTTGAATAACATGTCACCATACGTGCATACGTACGGCTTACCGTCTCCACGTCGTGGTGTAATTGTTATTCAATAAATTATTATTTGGATGGGTATAATAATGATGTGTAAATCATGTAAATATTAAATATAACATGATAATGATTCTTTATATATGATATACCATCCAATTATAAATTATTTTAATATCAAAAGAATGATATTTTCGCTCGTGCGTACGTACGGATTACCGTCTCCACGACACGATGAGATTCATTTCCAAGTTCACCATTCATCGATGATTATAAAAATATATATTACTAATAAGTATGTAATATATGACATAATAATGCTACTGGATATATATATATAAAAGGATTTAGTTACCTATATATATCTTATTCAATTACTTCCGTTCAATACTATATAAAAACAGAAACAACGTTTATGTGTACGTATGGACTACCGTCTCCATAAACAGTGTTCTCCATTTCATATATATGACTATTATACATATTTATATTCTAAATATATATGATATATTTATCATTTTTTATATTCTGGAAGTATTTAAATCATGATCTAAGTGATACAACCAAGAGTGACAAGTTAAAACACGTACGATAAAGAAAGTGATTATTACTTGAAATGTTAACTTAACATGGAAATTATTATTAAATGGGTAATTTAAAGTCATTAATGAGTCATGTATGATATAATAAGTATTAATATGGTTCTTGTATAATTTAATAACATACTATGATCTTCGTACAGGAGGGTAAACATACCCTCGACTAAAGGAAAGTGCAAGGTAAGGGGTTTTCATCTCACTCCTTATTCCCGTGAGATTCATGCCATATTGCCACCATTACCTTTTGTGTGGTGTATGTACTTCCCATAATTATATTATTTGTGTAACACACTTTAATTTATGTGTATTTACATATTCATTTTATGATACCTCTTTCATGGGTTGTATGTTTCATAAGTTACCAAATTGGTAAGGGTTTATTTCACAATCTCTTCATTATCTGAGGTTGTTTATACATAATAATCTACTGAAATTTCCTTATCATCCACATCCATGTTTCTTAAAAATGTATTTTAAAACATTTTTAATATTTACTAGAATATGTGTTAAATTCATTTATACCCTTGTTGACTTTTATAAGTGGTTTATAAAGGAATCTTTCCGTCATTTTCTAAACAAGGTCTTTTTTAACCTTTTTGACAAAATTAAGGTAATAATGTTTTTTTTAACTTATACGGCGGGTGCGGTTATTATCGGCTGTTATGACACCTTTGAAGATTCCTTCACAAGCTTATAAAGATATTTTCAAAATAAAGGTTTTCTCTATAATTATGCGACTTTTAAATGATTTAAAAAAAGAGATATTTCTCTCAAATAGTATTGATTTCATCTATGTCAACATACTTTGATAAATTTTAAACTTGTTTCAAGTTGATTTATTATGATACAAATTATCCATATTGTATTTAATGTTTTGTGATATTATTGACTATGGATGAGTTATTTTTATGCCATTAATGATTTATGATTAATGTTTTGACATTTTTTATGTTAGTTTTAATACGAATGTTTATGTTATATTTCATCCTATTCACAAGATGAATGTGTTGGACTAGTATGTTCCAGGTTGGTGACCTGTAAAAGTAAGCCCTCCGGGTTGGTGTCCGGTAATTAGAGGCACTCCATGTTGGTGTCTGATTATTAGAGGCACTCCGGGTTGGTGTTCGGTTATTAGAGGCACCCCGGGTTGGTGTATGGTTATTAGAGGCACTCTGGGATGGAGTCCGGTTACAGAGGCTCTCCAGGTTGGGTTCTGGTTACCGTTATACCTTAGGTCTTGGAACGAGGCCTCAACACAGAAATTAAAGTTCGGCATCATGCATTCCATCATTATGAAAGTGGTTAGTGATATTGCATGTGATTATTCGATAAGTAGAATATCCACGTGAATAAGTAAATGGAATTATTTCATTTTATTTCCGCCATATTATGCTGAAGTTCAATTTTAAAAGGCTTTTGTTTTAGTTTTATACATTGCCGTAAATGTTTATTCTTATTTATGAAAGTTACTGCTGTATTTCATACCCTTACTGAGCATTTGAGATCACCCCTTTCTATGTTTTATCTTTCCCAGGATTCCATGAAATGTAATGTGATTGATATGCAGGGTTAAGCCAAGGGAATAATGGCGTTCATAAAGATTATTTATGTTGTTTTTTACGTCATAAAGTGAAAATTTAACATTCATGTATGCGATCTATTTTTCCATGACTGCTAAACAGATCGGTCCTTCAGGACTTGATTCCTTGTAATCATGCCAATGTATTAAAATAATGCACCGACTCTGGGTAACTGGGGTCGGGGCGTTACAGTTGGTATCAGAGGAAGTTTAGCAATAACCTTGGAAACTAGATTTAGATAAACTCTGATTAGAGCTCGTAGACCTAAGATAAACATTGAGGATTAGTATAGAACAACTTCCTAGAATTTTTTTATTGTAGAGATTTTGTGAGTTTTCGTGCAATACATCCCTGTCTGGATACGAGCAGGTAGAGGCGGCTCTGGCACAGTTGTACCTATGGGTAAAACCCAAAAACACCGCTTTGAGATAGACTCAAATGAGAACTGGTGCACGACAATAGACCTTGCTGCACTCTTGGTTACAACACTCCCGGGGGTTATGCTTATGATAATTCTCATTTTCTTTACAAACTATTATTAAGGGCTTATGAGTATATACTTACTCAATGAAAACATTTTTATGATTATGGATTATATCCATAAACTGTTCAAGTTGTGTTAGGTATTTTACAGGTTTGGTAATTATTCATTGCAATTCATAAACTGAACTAGTTTATGCTATTGTATAGAAATGGCACCCAGTAGAAGGAATGTGAACTCCCATAATATGTATGATCCAAAGAGTAAGAAGGATCATATCTTTCATGGTCCTATCCCAGAATTTAGAAGGGAAATAGTTTCCCATGTATTATCATCATATGATGAAATAGTATCATGTTTTGATAAGATGAGTAAATAATTCTTGGAGTCATATGTCTTTGAATGGAAGAAATAGAAGAAAAGGATGGAAAAGAGAAATATGGGTAAAGGGAAGAGGGAAAAGAAGAATTTTCCCATATGTGATAACTGTGGGAAGAAACACCCTGGAACTTGCCTGAAAGGAATGGTAGTTTGTTATAAATGTGGAGGAAAATGGATCAAAGTACGTGACTGCAAGTGTAGGAAAATGGTTTCAAATGTACAATGCTTCATTTTCATGGAGTTTGGACACTACGCAAAGCTATGTATCAGTCATCAGACTATGACACAAATGATGTTATTGGATAATAATCAATTTATTATACTACCATAGATGAAGAGGAATGACTAGTGTTCTTATGTTGTCATTTTAGAATTATTTCATTTACGTTTTGTATCAATGATGTTCTGGAAATAAATAAGGATTGTACTACAGTACTATTTAATTAAGGATTTGAGATTTTATAGTACTAAGAAAAGTGACTCCACAGCGAGTCAATTTTTTTTTAAATTACGTGGTTGAAGGAAAGATAGACCTTAATATTGTCCTAATATTGACGTAGTGATTTTGGAATAAGTGATGGTTGATTTTGGTAATTCAGGATGTTGCGGTGTTTTAAAAGAATATATGAGGAAGGCGTTCATATGTTATTACCTAGAAAAAAGGATCCTCATTATGTTTAACTTCCTTGTTAATTTTGGATTGTGAGTTTGGATAATATTATTTTGGATAAGTCTAATGGTTGGAATGGATTAAGTTTGAGAGGTTAGTTTTTTGGATTTTTATAAAAGGAAAACACGCAGACCGTGTGACGACCCATCGTGTTAGACAAATCTATGGGAATCGAATCCACAACCATAGTGGAATTGGGATTTATGACCTACCATTGTGCTACATGATGTTCTTGGATGGTATAATGTAGTTTCTTTACATAAACGGTCTTATATGTGAAATATAAATTCATTATATTTGGAACCATATACGATTAGGATAAATAGAGTATTTTTGAGTTGTATTATGTTTTGGGGTGAAAGATGAGTTTTTGGTAGAAATTTATTAATGGATAAAACTCTAATTATGAAGTAAGTATATCTCTTTATGATCTTAGACAATATCATAAATAAATTCCTCAACATTAAGAAAAGTAACTTAGAAAAATAATGTTGTCCTAGATGGTACCTTATGTCATTAATAATTTATGGCTTTGGGATTGTTGGATTTTCATAGCCATGTTCTCTACCACTCTCCATCAGATAATTGATGGTTAGATTTCCCTTCCATATCCATATTTCCCTACATGGAACCCTAGTATGTGTTATTTTCAGTAATCTTCATACTTTACACTCTTTATTTTAAATAGAGGCCTCATTAATACATTTTTCGATGTTGGATTTCAAATAATATATTTTGGAACGTCAAAAATGTGTTATCCTAATAACTTATGTTTTTTTGAACCGATGGTATTTTAAATCATCATAGATTGATGAATTTAAGGACCTCAATTTTAAACATGTTTGTGACTGATGACTTCAATCACTACCTATAAATATTTACGTTTTTCCTCCAATTATATGGCTCTAATTTCCACCAATGTTCTCCTAATTGAGATCATAATTTGGTGGTGACCCTTTCATTTCTCTTTTCCTCATATTAAGACTAAATTTTAGTGACCAAATTTCCGATGTGGGTTTTTTCCACAAAGATATTTTCTATTTTCAACCTTTATTTTCAAAGAACAATATCAAATTGCGAGGACCCAATTTTTTGAAGGAGGGGAGAATGTAACACCCCGAGCTTCCACGGTACGCTTCTCTTTGAATAATACAGTAGCCTGTGTTGTACGCAACTTCGAGTTCTAACACACACCACAACCAATCAAACTAGCCGTTATGAATAGTAATACCTACTTTTTTGAAATTAAATATATTTTATATTTCAAAATGGACTTCATTTTTGGATTCATAATATCGAATTTATCCTAGGGTGAAATTTTGGAACTTTTCGGATAACACTTATATTTTGATGAATAGTGAAATTTACTAAATTTTAATTAAAAACAACTTGTTTTAATCGAAATAATTTATATTGATAAATTATTACTTTGAGTGGGATTAAAGTATATTTAGAATATATTTTTACCATTTAATATAATTTTTGTCATTGTACAAAAGTTTACAATTAAACCGGACATAAACAAGTGTCAATCTTTTGATAGTTATTATCTCTTAAAAATACGCTTTTTGTTTTAACAACATGAATTAATTTTAAATTAATTTCTGCCACTTCTGTGTTTTGAATTTGGAAAAATGGATTCCATATTTGGAATCAAGATGTTCAAATTGTATAAATAGGTAACTTTTATTTTTAGACATTTTGAATAATTATTTCAGTAAATATTTTATTTACCATGGTTAAGGGTAAATCCGGTAAATGAGGGTTAAAAACTAATATTATAATAATACTAAATTACACTAAAACGTGTACTATCCTTATTGGTTGATACATTTTCGACCATATGAATCTTTGGGTCTTTTTTGGGACCCCATGGAGCCACTTGTAGGTGATAGGGACACTTAATTTTAATTAAGATAAAATGAATACAAAAATGACACAAGCATATATCTTTTAGTAAAACAATTTTTACATAGGGTTATATAAGTTTGATTTTCGACTATATATATTAATTATAAATATAAAACTATTTCCTACATAATGATATTTTATTTATAATTTTTATATATTACATAATTTAATTTATTTATGACACAATGATGATGCGGTAATTACCATAATAGTGAAAATTTAAAATAATTGATATTATAAATACCCAAATTAATATAATTTGAGACTTTTATTGAATTAAACTAATTTTATAGGTTAATATGACATATTAGGATTGATTTAATGGACCTTTTTAGAAGTAATCATTCTGTTATGAGTTTCACAAAAATCAATTATTGAATAGTGTCAAAATTGACATAAAAGAGTTTTTAAAACAAATATTATATTATTAATTGTTATTAAATTCTTAAAAATCTAAGGTTCAGCCAAGAGACTTATATCATGATATTTGTATCATTAATGGATCACTTGGGGGTCTCTTGGATTTATATAGTATGTTTAGTAACCATATAATATAAAAAGACAAAGAGACATTGTAAAAGTGAAACTAATTAACATAGATTTAATACTTAAAGATAAGGTTAATATAGTAACCCAAACCTGTCTAAATTCTATTGGTTGAATGTTTTTCGACCAATACCCACTTTAAAATTTAAATAATAAACTTTGGAGCCATTAGAAACCTAATATGAATTTATTATAAATAAATATTTCTACCTTTTCCAAAGGTTCCCCTCACCCCACTTATAAAAGGTCACTCCACCTTCTCCTTACTTCACACCTTAAAAGCCTTTTGGATCAGCCAAACTCTACGCTAATACTCTCTAAACTTCCCTCAATAAAACCTAGAGGTCTCAGTTTGATCATAAAGCAAACCTATGGATCCCTTTTGATCAAATCAAAAGAAAGAACCCGAAGAAGAGGTAATGATTTCACCACCCTTTTCCATGTTCCATTCTTCTTCCACTTCTTCTTCCTTGGTTATTACCATTCTAAAATAACAACTCCAGTATCATATATATAATGTGATTTATTATAAATATGGTACAACCATATTCAGTATTCTATCCATCCTTTGAATAACATGTCACCATATGTGCGTACGTACGTCTTACCGTCTCCACATCGTGGTGTAATTGTTATTCAATAAATTATTATTTGGATGGGTATAATAATGATGTGTAAATAATGTAAATAATAAATATAACATCATAATGATTCTTTATATATGATATACCATCCAATTATATATTATTTTAATATCATAAGAATGATATTTTCGCTCGTGCGTACGTACGGATTACCGTCTCCACGATGCGATGAGATTCATTTCCAAGTTAATCAATCATCGATTATTATAAATATATATATTACTAATAAGTATGTAATATATGAAATAATAATGCTACTGGATATGTATATATATATAAGGATTTATTTACTTACATATATCATATTCACTTACTTCCGTTCAATACTATATGAAAAAAGAAACAACGTTTATGCGTACGTATGGACTACAGTCTCCATAAACGGTGTTCTCTATTTCATATATATGCCTATTATGCATATTTATATTCTAAATATATATGATATATTTATCATGTTTTATATTCTTGAAGTATTTAAATCATGATCTAAGTGATACAACCAAGAGTTACAAGTTAAAACACGTACGATAAAGAAAGTGATTATTACCCGAAATGTTAACTTTACATGGAAATTATTATTAAATGGGTAATATAGAGTCATAAATGAATCCTGTATGATATCAAAAGTTTTAATATGGTTCTGGTATAATTTAATAATATACTACGAACTTCGTACAGGAGGTTAAACATACCCTCGACTAAAGGAAAGTGCAAGGTCAGGGGTTTTCATCTCACTCCTTATTCCCGTGAGATTCATTACATATTGCCACCATTAACTTTTGTGTGGTGTATGTACTGCCCATAATTATATTCTTTGTGTAACACACTTTAATTTATTTTTATTTACATATTCATTTTATGATACCTTTTTCTTGGGTTGTATGTTTCATAAGGTACCAAATTGGTAAGGGTTTATTTGACAATCTCTTCATTATCTGAGGTTGTTTATACATAATAATCTACTGGGATTTCCTTATCATCCACATCCATGTTTCTTAAAAATGTATTTTAAAACATTTTATTATTTACTAGAATATTTTTTAAATTCATTTATACCCTTGTTGACTTTTATAAGTGGTTTATAAAGGAATCTTTCCGTCATTTTCCAAACAAGGTCCTTTTTAACCTTTTTGACAAAATTAAGGTAATAATGCTTTTTTAACTTATACGAAAGGTGCGGTTATTCTCCGCCGTTATTACACCTTTGAAGCTTCCTTCAAATGCTTATAAAGATATTTTCAAAATAAAGGTTTTCTCTATAATTATGCGACTTTTAAATGATTTAAAAAGAAGAGATATTTCTCTCAAATAGTATTGATTTCATCTATGTCAACATCCTTTGATAAATTTTAAACTTGTTTCAAGTTGATTTATTATGATACAAATCATCCATATTGTATTTAAGGTTTTATGATATTTTTGACTATGGATGAGTTATTTTTATGCCATTAATGATTTATGATTAATGTTTTGAAATTTTGTATGTTAGTTTTAATACGAATGTTTATGTTATATTTCATCCTCTTCTTAAGATGAATTTGTTGGACTAGTATGTTCCGGGTTGGGGACCGGTAAAAGTAAGCCCTCCGGGTTGGTGTCCGGTTATTAGAGGCACTCCGGGTTGGTGTTCGGTTATTAGAGGCACTCCGGGTTGGTGTCCGGTTATTAGAGGCACTCCGGGATGGTGTCTGGTTATTAGAGGCACTCCGGGATGGAGTCCGGTTACAGAGGCTCTCCGGGATGGGTTCCGGTTACAGTTATCCCTTAGGTCTTGGCACGAGGCCTCGACACAGAAATTAAAGTTAGGCATCTTGCATTCCATCATTATGAAAATGGTTAGTGATATTGCATGTGATTATTCGATTAATAGAATATCCATGTGAATAAGTAAATGGAATTATTTCATTTTATTACCGCCATATTATGCTGAAGTTCAATTTTAAAAGGCTTTTGTTATAGTTTTATACATTGGATTAAATGTTTATTCTTATTTTTGAAAGTTACTGATGTATTGCTTACCCTTACTGAGCATTTGAGCTCACCCCTTTCTATGTTTTATTTTTCCCATGATTCCAAGAAGTGTAATGTGATTGATATGAAGGGTTAAGCCAAGGGAATAATGGAATTTATAAGGATTATTTATGTTGTTTTGTGCATGATAAAGTGTAAATGTAACATTCATGTATGCGATCTATTTTTCCAAGACTGCTAAACTGATCGGTCCTTTGGGACTTGATTCCTTATAATCATGCCAATGTATAAAAATAATGCACCGACTCTGGGTAACTGGGGTCGGGGCGTTACAGTTGGTAATAAAGGAAGTTTAGAAATAACATTGGAAACTAGATTTAGATAAACTCAGATTAGAGATCGTAGACCTAAGCTGAACATTGAGGATTAGTATAGAAGAACTTCCTAGAATTTTGGTATTGTAGAGATTTTGTGAGTTTTCCGAGCAATACATCCATGTCTGGATACGAGCAGGTAGAGGCGGCTCTGGCACAAATGTACCTAGGGGTAAAATCCGAAAACACCGCTTTGAGCTAGACTCAAACGAGAACTGGTGCCCGACAACCGGCCTTGCTTCACTTTTGGTTACGACACTCCCGGGGGATATGCTTAGGATAATTCTCATTTTCTTTACAAACCATTATTAAGGGCTTATGAGTATATACTTACTCAAAAATACTTTTTTATGATTATCGATTATATCCATAAACTGTTCAATTTTTGTTAGGTAGTTTACACGTTTGGTAATTATTCATTGAAATTCATAAACTGAACTAGTTTATGATATTGTATAGAAATGGCACCCAGTAGAAGGAATGTGAACTCCCATAATACGTATGATCCAATGAGTAAGAAGGATCATATCTTTCATGGTCCTATGCCAGAATTTAGAAGGGAAATAGTTTCCCACGTATTATCATCATATGATGAAATAGTATCATGTGTTGATAAGATGAGTAAAGAATTCTCGGAGTCCTATGTATTTGAAGGGAAGAAAGAGAAGAAAAGGATGGAAGAGAGAAATATGATTAAAGGGAAGAGGGAAAAGTATAATTTTCCCATATGTGATAACTGTGGGAAGAAACACCCTGGAACTTGCCTGAATGGAATGGGAGTTCGTTATAAGTTAGGAGGAAAAGGGAACAAAGTACGTGACTGCAAGGGAAAGAAAATGGTATCAAATGTACAATGATTCATTTAAAAGGAGTTTGGACACTACGCGAACCTATGTACCAGTCATCAGACTATGCCACAAATGATGTTATTGGATAATAATAAAGTTATGATACTACCACAGATGAAGAGGAATGCCTATTGTTCTTATGTTGTAATTTTAGAATTATTTCATTTAAGTGTTTTATCAATGATGTTCTAGAAATAAATAAGGATTGTACAACAGTACTATTTAATTAAGGATTTGAGATTTTATAGTACTAAGAAAAGTGACTCCACAGCGAGTTAATTTTTTTTGGAAATTACATGGTTGAAGGAAAAATAAACCATAATATGGTCCTAATATTGAGTTAGTGATTTTGGAATAAGTGATGGTTGATTTTGTTAATTCAGGATGTTGCGGTGTTTTAAAAGAATATATGAGGAAGGCATTCACATGTTATTACCTGGAAAAATGGATCCTCATTATGTTTAACTTCCTTGTAAATTTTGGACTGTGAGTTTGGATAATATTATTTTGGATAAGTCTAATGGTTGGAATGGATTAAGTTTGAGAGGTTAGTTTTTTGGATTTTTATAAAAGGAAAACACACAGATCCTGTGATGACCCATCGTGTTAGACAAAGCTATGTGAATCGAATCCACAACCATAGTGAAATTGGGATTTATCACCTACCATTGTGCTACATGATGTTCCTGGATGTTATAATGTAGTTTCTTTACATAAAGGGTCTGATATGTGAAATATAAATTCATTATATTTGGAACCCTATACGATTAGGATAAATAGAGTATTTTTGAGTTGTATTATGTTTTGGGGTGAAAGATGATTTTTTGGTAGAAATTTATTAATGGATAAAACTCTAATTATAAAGTAAGTGTATCTCTTTATGATCTTAGACAATCTCATAAATAAATTCCTCAACATTAAGAAAAGGAACTTAGAACAAATATGTTTTCCTAGATGGTACCTTAGATCATCACTAATTTATGGCTTTGGTATTGTTGGATTTTTATAGACATGTTCTCTACCACTCTCTATCAGATAATTGATGGTTAGATTTCTCTTCCATATCCATATTTCCCTACATGGAACCCTAGTATGTGTTATTTTCGGTAATCTTCATACTTTACACTCTTTATTTTAAATAGAGGCCTCATTAATACATTTTTAGATGTGGGATTTCAACTAGGATATTTTGGATCATCAAAAATGTGTTATCCTAATACCTTATGTTTAGTTGAACCGATGGTATTTTAAATCATCATAGATTGATGAATTTAAGGACCTTAATTTTAAACTTTTTTGTGATTGATGACCTCAATCACTATGTATAAATATTTATGTTTTTCCTCCAATTATATGTCTCTAATTTCAACCAATGTTCTCCTAATTGAGATCATAATTTGGTGGTGACCCTTTCATTTCTCTTTTCCTCATATTAAGAATAATTTTAGTAACCAAATTTCCGATGTGGGTTTTTTCCACAAAGATATTTTCTATTCTCAACCTTTATTTTCAGAGAACAATATCAAATTGCGAGGATGCAATTTGTTGAAGGAGGGGAGAATGTAACACCCCGAGCTTCCATGGTATGCTTCTCTTTGAATAATACAGTAGCGTGTGTTGTACGCAACTTCGAGTTCTAACACACACCACAACCAATCAAACTGGCCGTTATGAATAGTAATACCTACTTTTTTGAAATTAAATATATTTTATATTTCAAAATGGACTTCATTTATGGATTCGGAATATCAAATTTATCCTAGGGTGAAATTTTGGGACTTTTCGGATAACACTTATATTTTGATGAATAGTGAAAATTACTAAATTTTAATTAAAAACAACATTTTTTAATCGAAATAATTTATATTGATAAATTATGAATTTAAGTGGTTTTAAAGTATATTTAGAATATATTTTTACCATTTAATATAATTTTGGTCATTGTACATAATTTTACAATTAAACCGGACATAAACAAGTTTCAATGTTTTGATAGTTATTATCTCTTAAAAACACGCTTTTTTTTAACAACGGGAATTAATATTAAATTAATTTCTGCCACTTCTGTGTTTTGAATTTGGAAAAATTTATTACATATTTGGAATCAGGATGTTCAAATTGTGTAAATAGGTAACTTTTATTTTTAGACATTTTGAATAATTACTTCGGTAAATATTTTATTTACCATGGTTAAGGGTAAATCCGGTAAATAAGGGTTAAAAACTAATATTATAATAATATTAATTACCCTAAAACGTGCCCTAGACTTATTTTTTGATACATGTTCGACCATAGGCATATTTGGGTCGATTTTGGGACCCCATGGAGCCACTTGTAGGTGATAGGGACACTTAATTTTAATTAAGATAAAATGAATACAAAAATGACACAAGCATATATCGTTCAGCAAAAAAAATTTAACATAGGGTTATATATGTTGGATTTAAACTATAAATATTCATTATAAAGATAATAAAATTTCCTACATAATTATATTTTATTTATAATTTTTAGAGATTACATAATTTAATTTATTTATGACACAATGATGATGCAGTAATTACCATAATAGTAAAAACTTAAAATAATTGATATTATAAATACCCAAATAAATATAATTTGAGACTTTTATTGAATTAAACTAATTTTATAGGTTACTATGACATATTATTATTTATTTAATTGACTTTTTTAGAAGTAATCATTCTGTTATGAGTTTCACAAAAATCAATTATTAAATAGTGTCAAAATTGACATAAAAGATTTTTTAAAACAAATATTATATTATTAGTTGTTATTAAATTCCTAAAAATCTAAGTTTCTGCCAAGAGACTTATATAATGATATTTGTATCATTAATGGACAACTTGGGGGTCTCTTGGATGTATATAGTAAGTTTATTAACCATATAATATAAAAATACAAAGAGACATTGTAAAAGTGAAACTAATTAACTTAGATTTAATACTTAAAGGTAAGGTTAATATAGTAACCCAAACCTATCTAAATTCTATTTTTTGAATGGTTTTAGACCCATACCCACCTTAAAATTTAAATAATAAACTTTGGAGCAATTAGAAACCGAATATTAATTTATTATTAATTAATATTTCTACCTTTTCCAAAGGTTCCCCTCACCCCTCTTATAAAAGGGCACTCCACATTCTAATTACTTCACACCATAAAAGCCTTTTGGTTCGTCCAAATTCTACCCAAATACTCTCTAAAATTCCCTCACTACAACCTAGAGGTATTATTTTGATCATAAATCCAACCTAAGGATCCCTTTTGATCAAATCAAAAGGAAGAACCCGAAGAAGAGGTAATGATTTCACAACCATTTTCCAAGTTCCTTTCTTCTTCCACTTATTCTTCCATTGTAATTACCAATATAAAATAATAACTCTATTATCATATATATTCTGTGATGTTATTATAAATATGGTACAACCATATTCAGTATTCTATCCATCCTTTGAATAACATGTCACCATACGTGCGTACGTACGACTTACCGTCTCCACGTTGTGGTGTAATTGTTATTCAATAAATTATTATTTGGATGGGTATAATAATGATGTGTAAATAATGTAAATAATAAATATAACATGATAATGATTCATTATATATGATATACCATCCAATTATATATTATTTTAATATCAAAAGAATGATATTTTCGCTTGTGCGTATGTACGGATTATCGTCTCCACGATCCGATGAGATTCATTTCCATGTTCACCATTCATCGATGATTATAAAAATATATATTGCTAATAATTATGTAATATATGACATAATAGTGCTACTGGATATATATATATATATATAAGGATTTATGTACTTACATATATCTTATTCACTTACTTTCGTTCAATAGTATATGAAAACAGAAACAACGTTTATGCGTACGTACGGACTACCGTCTCCATAAACGGTATTCTCCATTTCATATATATGTCTATTATACTTATTTATATTCTAAATATATATTATATATTTATCATTTTTTATATTTTGGAAGAATTTAAATCATGATCTAAGTGATACAACAAAGAGTGACAAGCTAAAAAACGTACGATAACGAAAGTGATTATTACCCGAAATGTTAACTTAACATGGAAATTATTATTAAATGGGTAATATAAAGTCATAAATGAATCATGTATGATATCATAAGTATTAATATGGTTCTGGTATAATTTAATAACATACTACGATCTTCGTACAAGAGGTTAAACGTACCCTCGACTAAAGGAGAGTGCAAGGTAAGGGGTTTTCATCTCACTCATTATTCCCGTGAGATTCATGCCATATTGCCACCATTTCCTTTTGTCTGGTGTATGTACTTCCCATAATTATATTTTTGTGTAATACACTTTAATTTATGTTTATTTACATATTCATTTTATGATACCTCTTTCATGGGTTGTATGTTTCATAAGTTACCAAATTGGTAAGGGTTTATTTTGCAATCTCTTCATCATCTGAGGTTGTTTATACATAATAATCTACTGGGATTTCCTTATCATCCACATCCATGTTTCTTAAAAATGTATTTTAAAACATTTTTACTATTTACTAGAATACGTGTTAAATTCATTTATACCCTTGTTGACTTTTATAAGTGGTTTATAAAGGAATCTTTCTGTCGTTTTCCAAACAAGGTCCTTTTTAACCTTTTTGACAAAATTAAGGTAATAATGTTTTTTTAACTTATACGGTGGGTGCGGTTATTATCCGCCGTTATTACACCTTTGAAGCTTCCTTCACATGTTTATAAAGATATTTTCAAAATAAATGTTTTCTCCATAATTATGTGACTTTTAAATGATTAAAAAAAGAGATATTTCTCTCAAATAGTATTGATTTCATCTATGTCAACATCCTTTGATAAATTTTAAACATGTTTCACATTGATTTATCATGATACAAATCATCCATATTGTATTTAAGGTTTTGTGATATTTTTGACTATGGATGAGTTATTTTTATGCCATTAATGATTTATGATTAATGTTTTGACATTTTGTATGTTAGTTTTAATACGAATGTTTATGTTATATTTCATCCTCTTATTAAGATGAATGTGTTGGAATATTATGTTCCGGGTTGGGGACCGGTAAAAGTAAGCCCTACGGGTTGGTGTCCGGTTATTAGAGGCACTCCGGGTTGGTGTCCGGTAATTAGAGGCACTCCGGGTTGGTGTCCGGTTATTAGAGGCACTCTGGGTTGGTGTCTGGTTATTTGAGGCACTCCGGGATGGAGTCCGGTTATAGAGGCTCTCGGGGTTGGGTTCCGGTTACAGTTATCCCTTAGGTCTTGGCACGAGGCCTCGACACATAAATTAAAGTTCGGCATCATGCATTTCATCATTATGAAAGTGGTTAGTGATATTGCATGTGATTATTCAATTAGTAGAATATCCATGTGAATAAGTAAATTGCAGTATTTCATTTTATTTCTGCCATATTATGCTGATGTTAAATTTTAAAACGCTTTTGTTTTAGTTTTATACATTGCCTTAAATGTTTATTGTTATTTATGAAAGTTACTGCTTTATTGCTTACCCTTACTGAGAATTTGACCTCACCCCTTTCTATGTTTTATTTTTCCCTGGATTCCAAGAAGTGTAATGTGATTGATATGCAGGGTTAATCCAAGGGAATAATGGCGTTCATAAAGATTATTTATATTGTTTTGTACGTCATAAAGTGAAAATGTAACATTCATGAATGCGATCTATTTTTCCAAGATAGCTAAACTGATCGGTCCTTCGGGACTTGATTCCTTGTAATCATGCCAATGTATTAAAATAATGCACCGACTCTGGGTAACTGGGGTCGGGGCGTTACAGTTTGTATCAGAGAAAGTTTAGCAATAACATTGGAAACTAGAATTAGATAAACCCTGATTAGAGCTCGTAGACCTAAGATGAACTTTGGGGATTAGTATAGAAGAACTTCCTAGAATTTTGGTATTGTAGAGATTTTGTGAGTTTTCCGAGAAATACATCCCTGTCTGGATACGAGCAGGTAGAGGCTACTCTGGCCAGATGTACCTAGGGGTAAAACCCGAAAACACCGCTTTGAGCTAGACTCAAACGGGAACTGGTGCACGACAACGGGCCTTGCTGCACTCTTGGTTACGACACTCCCGGGAGATATGCTTAGGATAATTCTCATTTTATTTATAAACCATTATTAAGGGATTATAAGTATATACTTACTCAAAGAAAACATTTTTATGATTATGGATTATATCCATAAACTGTTCAATTTGTGTTAGGTATTTTACAAGTTTGGTAATTACTCATTGCAATTCATAAACTGAACTAGTTTATGCTATTGTATAGAAATGGCATCTAGTAGAAGGAATGTGAACTCCCATATTACGTATGATCCAAAGAGTAAGAAGGATCATATCTTTCATGGTCCTGTACTAGAATTTAGAAGGGAAATAGTTTCCCACGTATTATCATCATATGATGAAATAGTATCATGTGTTGATAAGATGAGTAAATAATTCTCGGAGTCTTATGTCTTTGAAGGGAAGCAAGAGAAGAAAGGGATGGAAGAGAGAAATATGGGTAAAGGGAAGAGGGAAAAGTAGAATTTTCCCATATGTGATAACTGTGGGAAGAAACACCCTGGAACTTGCCTGAAAGGAATGGGAGTTTGTTATAAGTGTGGAGGAAAAGGGCACAAAGTACGTGACTGCAAGAGTAAGAAAATGGTTTCAAATGTACAATGATTCATTTTCAAGGAGTTTGGACACTACGCGAACCTATGTAACTGTCATCAGACTATGCCACAAATGATGTTATTGGATAATAATCAAGTTATGATACTACCACAGATAAAGTGGAATGACCAGTGTTCTTATGTTGTCATTTTAGAATTATTTCATTTAAGTGTTGTATCAATGATGTTTTGGAAATAAATAAGGATTGTACCGCAGTACTATTTAATTAAGGATTTTAGATTTTATAGTACTAAGAAAAGTGACTCCACAACGAGTGAATTTTTTTTTGTAAATTACATGGTTGAAGAAAAGATAAACCTTAATATGGTCCTAATATTGAGGTAGTGATTTTGTAATAAGTGATGGTTGATTTTGGTAATTTAGGATGTTGCGGTGTTTTAAAAGAATATATGAGGAAGGCGTTCACATGTTATTACCTGAAAAAAAGGATCCTCATTATGTTTAACTTCCGTGTAAATTTTGGACTGTGAGTTTGGATAATATTATTTTGGATATGTCTAATGGTTGGAATGGATTATGTTTGAGTGGTTAGTTTTTTGGATTTTTATTAAAGGAAAACAATCAGACCGTGTGACGACCCATCATGTTAGACAAAGCTATGGAAATCGAATCCACAACCACAGTGCAATTGGGATTTATCACCTACCATTGTGCTACATGATGTTCCTGGATGGTATAATGTAGTTTCTTTACATAAAGGGTCTGATATGTGAAATATAAATTCATTATATTTGGAACCCTATACGATTAGGATAAATAGATTATTTTTGTGTTGTATTATGTTTTGGGGTGAAAGATGAGTTTTTGGTAGAAATTTATTAATGGATAAAACTCTAATTATAAAGTAAGTATATCTCTTTATGATCTTAGACAATCTCATTAATAAATTCCTCAACATTATGAAAAGGAACTTAGAACAAAAATGGTGTCCTAGATGGTACCATAGATCATCACTAATTTATGGCTTTCGGATTGTTGGATTTTCATAGCCATGTTCTCTACCACTCTCCATCAGATAATTGATGGCTACATTTCTCTTCCATATCCATATTTTCCTACATAGAACCCTAGTATGTGTTATTTTCGGTAATCTTCATACTTTACACTCTTTATTTTAAATAGAGGCCTCATTAATACATTTTTCGATGTGGGATTTCAACTAAGATATTTTGAAACGTCAAAAATGTGTTATCATAATACCTTATGGTTTGTTGAACGGATGGTATTTTAAATCATCATATATTGAGGAATTTAAGGACCTCAATTTTAAACTTGTTTGTGATTGATGACCTCAATCACTACCTATAAATATTTACATTTTTCCTCCAATTATATGTCTCTAATTTCCACCAATTTTCTCCTAATTGAGATCATAATTTGGTGGTGACCCTTTCATTTCTCTTTTCCTCATATTAAGACTAAATTTTAGTAACCAAATTTCCGATGTGGTTTTTTTCCACAAAGATATTTTCTATTTTCAAACCTTTTTTAAAAGAACAATATCAAATTGCGAGGATGAAATTTGTTGAAGGAGGGGAGAATGTAACACCTCGAGCATCCACGATACGCTTCTATTTGAATAATACAGTAGCATGTGTTGTACGCAACTTCGAGTTCTAACACACACCACAACCAATCAAACTAGCTGTTATGAATAGTAATACCTACTTTTTTGGAATTATATATTTTTTATATTTCAAAATGGACTTCATTTTTGGATTCGGAATATCGAATTTAGCCTAGGGTGAAATTTTGGAACCTTTCGGAAAACACTTATATTTTGATGAATAGTGAAAATTACTAAATTTTAATTAAAAAAAACTTTTTATAATCAAAATAATTTATATTGATAAATTATGAATTTGAGTGGTTTAAAAGTATATTTAGAATATATTTTTACCAGTTAATATAATTTTGGTCATTTTACATAATTTTACAATTAAACCGGACATAAACAAGTGTTAATCTTTTGATAGTTATTATCTCTTTAAAACACACTTTTTGTTTAAACAACGGGAATTAAATTTAAATTAATTTCTGCCAATTCTTGGTTTTGAATTCAGAAAAATGGATTCCATATTTGGAATCAAGATGCTCATATTGTGTAAATAGGTAACTTTTATTTTTAGACATTTTGAATAATTAATTCGGTAAATATTTCATTTACCATGGTTAAGGGTAAATCCGGTAAATAAGGGTTAAAAACTAATATTATAATAATACTAAATTACCCTAAAACGTGTCCTAGCCATATTGGTTTATACATGTTCGACCATAGGCATCTTTGGGTCGATTTGGGGACCCCATGGAGCCACTTGTAGGTGATAGGGAGACTTAATTTTAATAAAGTTAAAATGAATACAAAAATGGCACAAGCATATATCTTTTAGAAAAAAAATTAACATAGGGTTATATATGTTGGGTTTTCGCCTATAAATATTCATTAGAAATATAAAATGATTTCCTACATAATTATATTTTATTTATAATTTTTAGAGACTACATAATTTAATTTATTTATGACACAATGATGATGCAGTAATTACCATAATAGTGAAAATTTAAAATAATTGATATTATAAATTCCCAAATGAATATAATTTGACACTTTTATTGAATTACACTAATTTTCTAGGTTAATATGACATATTTGGATTGTTTTAATTGAATGTTTTAGATTTAATCATTCTGTTAGGAGTTTCACAAAAATCAATTATTTAATAGTGTCAAAATTGACATAAAAGAGTTTTTAAAAGAAATATTATATTTTTAATTGTTATTAAATTCCTATAAATATAACGTTCGTCCAAGAGACTTATATCATGATATTTGTATCATTTATGGACCACTTGGGGGTATCATGGATGTATATAGTAAGTTTATTAACCATATAATATAAAAATATAAAGAGACATTGTAAAAGTGAAACTAATTAACACAGAGTTAATACTTAAAGATAAGGTTAATATAGTAACCCAAACCTGTCTAAATTCTATTGGTTGAATGTTTTTCGACCCATACCCACCTTAACATTTAAATAATCAACTTTGGAGCCATTATAAAAGGGAACTCCACCTTCTCATTACTTCACACCTTCAAAACCTTTTGTTTCGGCCAAACTCTACCCAAATACTCTCTAAACATCCTTAACTACAACCTAGAGGTCTTATTTTTATCAGAAAGCCAACCTATGGAGCCCTTTTGATCAAATCAAAAGGAAGAACCCGAAGAAGAGGTAATGATTTCACCACCCTTTTCCAAGTTCCTTCCTTCTTCCACTACTTCTTCCTTTGTTATTACCATTATAAAATAATAACTCCAGTATCATATATATACTGTGATGTTATTATAAATATGGTACAACCATATTCATTATTCTATCCATCCTTTGAATAACATGTCACCATATGTGCGTACGTACGGCTTACCGTCTCCACGTCGTGGTGTAATTGTTATTCAATAAATTATTATTATAATGGGTATAATAATGATGTGTAAATCATGTAAATAATAAATATAACATGATAATGATTCTTTATATATGATATACCATCCAATTATATATTATTTTAATATCAAAAGAATGATATTTTCGCTCGTGCGTATGTACGGATTACCGTCTCCACGACACGATGAGATTCATTTCCAAGTTCACCATTCATCGATGATTACAAAAATATATATTACTAATAAGAATGTAATATATCAAATAATAATACTACTGGAGTTATATATATATATATATATAAGGATTTATGTACTTACATATATCTTATACACTTACTTCCGTTCAATATAATATGAAAACATAAACATCGTTTATGCGTACGTACGGACTACCGTCTCCATAAACGGTGTTCTCCATGTCATATATATGTCTATTATACATATTTATATTCTAAATATATATGATATATTTATCAAGTTTTATATTCTGGAAGTATTTAAATAATGATCTATGTGATACAACCAAGAGTGACAAGTTAAAACACGTACGATAAAGAAAGTGATTATTACCCGAAATGTTAACTTAACATGGAAATTATTATTATATGGGTAATATAAAGTCATAAATGAATCCTATATGATATCATAAATATTAATATGGTTCTGGTATAATTTAATAACATACTATGATCCTCGTACAGGAGGTTAAACGTACCCTCGACTAAAGGAAAGTGCAAGGTAAGGGGTTTTCATCTCACTCATTATTCCCGTGAGATTCATGCCATATTGCAACCATTACCTTTTTTGTGGTGTATGTACTGCCCATAATTATATTCTTTGTGTAAAACACTTTAATTTATGTGTATTTACATATTGATTTTATGATACCTCTTTCATGGGTTGTATGTTTCATAAGTTACCAAATTGGTAAGGGTTTATTTCGCAATCTCTTTATTATCTGAGGTTGTTTGTACATAATAATCTACTGGGATTTCCTTATCATCCACATCCATGTTTCTTAAAAATGTATTTTAAAACATTTTTACTATTTACTAGAATATGTGTTAAATTCATTTATACCCTCGTTGACTTTTATAAGTGGTTTATAAAGGAATCTTTCCGTCGTTTTCCAAACAAGGTCCTTTTTACCCTTTTTTACAAAATTAAGGTAATAATGTTTTTTTAACTTATACGGCAGGTGCGGTTATTCTACGCCATTATTACACATTTGAAGAGTCCTTCACAATCTTATAAAGATATTTTCAAAATAAAGTTTTTCTCTATAATTATGCGCCTTTTAAATGATTTAAAAAAAAGAGATATTTCTCTCAAATACTATTGATTTAATCTATTTCAACATCATTTGATAAATTTTAAACTTGTTTCAAGTTGATTTATTATGATACAAATCATCCATATTGTATTTAAGGTTTTGTGATATTTTTGACTATGGATGAGTTATTTTTATTCCATTAATGATTTATGATTAATGTTTTGACATTTTGTATGTTATTTTTAATTTGAATGTTTATGTTATATTTCATCCTCTTCTTAAGATGAATGTGTTGGACTAGTATGTTCCGGGTTGGGGACAGGTAAAAGTAAGCTCTCTGGGTTGGTGTCCAGTTATTAGAGGCACTCCAGGTTGGTGTCCGGTTATTAGAGGCACTCCGGGTTGGTGTCCGGTTATTAGAGGCACTTCGGTTTGGTGTCCAATTATTAGAGGCACTCTGGGATGGAGTCCGGTTACAGAGGCTCTCCGGGTTGGGTTCCTGTTACAGTTATCTCTTAGGTCTTGGCACGAGGCCTCGACACAGAAATTAAACTTCGGCATCATGCATTCCATCATTATGAAAGTGGTTAGTGATATTGCATGCGATTATTCGATTATTAGAATATCCATGTGAATAAGTAAATGAAATTATTTCATTTTATTTCTTCCATATTATGCTGAAGTTCAATTTTAAAAGGCTTTTGTTTTAGTTTTATACATTGCCTTAAATGTTTATTCTTATTTATGAATGTTACCGCTGTATTTCTTACCTTTACTGAGCATTTGAGCTCACCCCTTTCTATGTTTTATTTTTCCCAGGATTCCAAGAAGTGTAATGTGATTGATATACAGGGTTAAGACAAGGAAATAATGGCGTTTCTAAAGATTATTTATGTTGTTTTGTACGTCATAAAGTGAAAATGTAACATTCATGAATGCGATCTATTTTTCCAAGACTGCTAAACTGATCGGTCCTTCGGGACTTGATTCCTTGTAATCATGCCAATGTATTAAAATAATGCACCTACTATGGGTAACTGGGGTCGGGGCATTACATGCATAGGGTGTCCTCCTAGTATGATTTGATGATTTGGTAGGTTGGGTCATGTATTGTGATTTTTCTAGGCCATTGTTAACAGGTGGAGTGAATGAAGATGTGTTTCGATCTCGGGGTTGAAATCCAATGGTTCTTGTGCTTCAAGGTTCCTTGATCAGGTCAAGGGACCTTGGTACATGCATTGATGATGTAGGTGAAGACACAAGGGTGTCTAGAAATGAAATACAGAAAAAAAGTTAGGGAAATTTAATCTCAAGTCTTATAAGAACTAGAGTTCTATGAAATGGAATTGTCTCCCCAATAACGTTGCCATAAATTTTAGGGCCTTTTCATAGTGGTGTTGTTACTTCCTTAGGCATGATTCATATTTGAATTTATAATTTGTCCCAAACTATCTCTAACTTATAAGACGTCATGTAGTGGGAGTACGAGGTCGAATCCACAGGGAGACTGCAGTTAACATTCATGAGGATCTAGTTTATAACATTATAAGTGATTCCATTGAACACATATTTTCTTTTGGAGTTAGGTCTATGTTTTATTTTGGGATGAATTTAAATGATAAATAAGGGATCCATATCAAGTTCTTTTTCTAATTTTTGGATGTCTTTTTAATTCTATCTTTGGCAATATCATATGTCTTGTTCTGTAAAGAAAACGGGGGTCACTAATTGACTTTGATATGAGCCTCCTAGTTCTACCTAGAGTGTATCTATTCCATGGATGGGATATAGAAAAAAACAAGGTTCATTAATTTTGAATTAATTACGGTAGAAAGTATCCTATTCTAGTGGTCATAACATAGTCTATTCCAATTAGGATAGTGTCATTTGTTTGACTATCACATTTTATGGGACATTTGCACAAATGGAATATATTAGGGGTTCATATCCTATTTATTAATTCAATTAGGCTTACCATGTTTATATTAAAAGTTATATGTAGTGATAAAGATACATTGCCTGATCCCTACTCATAAGAAATTTAGATACACATGGAGGTGTAGGAAGCAATTAAATAAATAAAATTCATCGTGCTTGATGGATTGATTAATCAAATTGGGATCATGCAAGGGTTTGGGAATTGAACAGAAATAAACATGAACTACATAAATTATGATTATATAAAATAATTACTTGAAAAAATAGAAATTGCAATTCAAACTAAAGGTGATGTCGATAATTGAATGCATTGAATAATGGAGGCTCCACAACTATTGGATTGATAAAAATGAACAAATGCTAGGAGTTTTAGAGTCTTAAAGGGGAAAGGGAGGAATTATTCACAAAGGATATGAATGGGAGAAGAGAATCAAATCCTGAATTTATCTACAATGCTCTGTCACTCCATTGTATAAATAGGCATTTTTGGTCACAACGTGTACCTATTGTACACAACATGTACCCTCGATCCATTTCATTTTCCTTTCGATCTCCAGTATGGCATGCGGTGCTCATGGATAAGGGGTTTTGACTAGGTACACAACTTGAATAGTTCATTCACAATGTGTACCTTCCCTCTATCTGGTATTTCTATAGATTCTTCACATATTTCTCACATGGTGGATTGACTTGATTCATGATATTTATGGTTTACTCATAACGTGTAGCGATATTTCCTTTAGGATTCATGGCATGGTAACGACTTGAATTCATGGATCTTTTAAGGATGTGATCCTCAAGTACACGACATGAACTTCACAATCATGATGTGTACTAGGTTGTTTTTTCACTTTTTCTACCTTTACATTCTTGAAAACCAATGAATATTTTATTCTTGAAAAATTAGACAGATACCACGTGAATTATCATATAATTAAATGAGAAAATATGAATAAATGATAGCAAAGTATCTATAAAAATTAGGCTTATCGACCCTATCAGATCCCACTCAACACTAGACTCTTTTAGATATTGAGTAGGTATCTGCTTGATCAAGGAATTGGAGACCAAATATTCCTTACCTAAAGTATAAATGTTGTCTAAAGTGAACCCATAAAGGTATTCCATCCATTGTAGATAACTCATATTCTTGTCTTTGAGAGAAAATATTACCCATGATTTTTTTTCTAAGTACAACATTGAACTCTTTTAAATCATGTAGTGGCACTATAAATTAATATCTCACATTACCCTGTAATATTGAGGTCATGGTTTGGGTAATTCTCCCCATGTGGTCGAAGTTGGAAATATCCATACACCACCACATAGTAACACATTGTTAGCATGAAATTCAAACCTGCACATAATGTATCCCAGTTGACCATGTACCCCTGTCCAGCCTCATGTATGATCAAGAAAGGGGTAGTGGTCAATTTCATCTTAATAACCTTAATGGATGATTTACACATTGTAATTAAAAATATCTACTTTCTAGGTGAAACCTATTATACACTATTAAAGTTGAGATAATACCCTAATGAACCATTCATAGACCCCTCCCTGACCCAAGAATCTATATATTTTAAAAACATTCCCCATATCCTCCCAAGAAATTACATATATAACTTTATCTAGAACAAAAAAAACACCATGTTATATTATCACATTATGTAGAAACATGAATTCATAAGATTAGAAACTACATTTGTAACATTTGAAAAAATGTCGACATACTTATAGTGTTCCCCAAAATTTTTTCAATTAATACATATTGTCCTCGTCTAATCTCTAATAGAATGAAATTGCTCAAAAATACACCATAAACAATGAGTTGAGGTATCTATGGAACACTCAATATATAATTTCCAAAATAATTTAAGGATATTTTATCAATTCAAATGGAATTACTAGCTATTAAAAATCACCATACCGACTTTAGAATGTTTCCATGGGAACATCAACTTCTCTCACCCTGAACTAGAGATACCTTGAATGGAGGTTTATCATTGAAAACCAACATTCCACTTTGATATTGTACAACAGATCAATAATATGAGGAAAATGGTATTTATTATTGATATTTACCTGATTTAACATTTGGTAGTTAGTGAAAAACTCAATAGATCCAACAAATTTTGTAGAAAAGAGTATTGGTGTGGCCTTAGGTGAGATGATTTGTTAAATGAATCCTTTGGATTCCAATTATTCCAACTATATAATTAATTTATTAACTTAGGTGTGGAAAATATTATATGAAGGAATCCATATTAGATGTGTCATCGGGGTCAAGTTGATGGTCAACTCCTCATCTTGTTCAAGATGTAATCATAAGAAATATTCTGGTAATACTTCATGAAACTCACCACTATTGAATGAAACACCACATCAAATCATTCCACATTATCCTATAATAAAATAATGGATACCAAAAAATAAATTATTCCTTACTCTGGAAGTGGAGTTCCAGCTCATCCTGGTAAACGATCATGTTCTCCCTAAAATAAATGAGTACTCCCATTACTAGTCTAGAACGTCCCCCTATAATGGTAGAAATAATTATGGGTCGTAAAGGATGTTTTCCAATACATTCCTAGTATCATGTCAAAGTTTTACATCCCTATGACAAGGAAATTCCAATTCAACACAACCTTTAATAGGGATACAACATAAGATGTCCATTGAAACTCCTAATCTATCCTCTTATGAAGAGGTGTGTCCAACTCCATAGAATATAGAATACTATCAATAGGGAGATTAAAAAAATCCAAAATATTATCCGATATAAAAGAGAGAGAAACACATGTCTAAAAATATACAATGGTGAATGAAATGAGAACCATTCCTCAGACTAAATCCAGGCCTGGATTAGATTTCACTTGTGTCTATCTATAACATATTGTTCCATCCTATTTTTCTGAACCTAAGGTTTTATAATAACTTATTGTTTTACCTTAAACTAATATTTTCCATAGGAATATCCTACCATGGCTCCATATCCACCATAATGATATTTCATTTCCCTTGAAGCATCTGACTGAGATTTAATTCTCTCGGGAGTTGTAGAGCCATCACTACTCTTATTAAGAGTGGTGACCAAAAAAAAAATTGAATATGTACCATTCATCCACAAAGGTAACACAATTTATATGGGAATTGATATGTGAAAAAAACATGCCCATATTTCCCACATTAGTGGAACACAAAAATTCCACAAGAAGTAGCATATGATGAATGTGGATGAGGTGGATACCCTGAGCTAGTGAAAACATTAATCTAATGTTCATCATGTTACCTATTCTTTTTAGAAGATCCATCCCCACTCCGAATTAGCACTGGAAATATCCCAATAATTCCTGACATTCTATTCTAGTCAATCTCCACCATAAAATCACAATCAACCACATCATCATTGGTATTCAACATAAAGAAGAAGACTTGGGATAAAATGTTCATCCACAACCCAATTTTAGAGTTGTGGGACTTGAACCTATCATTGATAACTATCATAGGAGAAAAGTGGACTAGCTCAAAGATGTTGTTGGTATACTCTCTCACTAAAATATCTCCCTTGTGAAGGGATAGGAACTCTTAGGACGTGGCAAGGGAAAATGTTGCATGATTGTACTTTTTTATCAATATGACCTTGAGGTACTTCAATATCATCTACTCATGCTACCCATCATGGAATACTAACTCCCACCACATTTGACTGGGGACTTATAATATAGATGCATCACACATTACCTTAGTAACTTCAAGTGTCCCAAGGAACTCAAAGTTCCACTCAATTTTATCCACCCAATCCTATACGTACTAGGGTTTAGTAATTCCCATGAAGGAATGGGGATTATGCTTGAGGAATTTCAATAATTGGTACATCTGGGGCACTATATCAGATTCCTTAACCTGATTATAATCGGGGCCCTCTCCCTACTCTATGGAACATATGGCTTGAACCACTTTCTTAATAATTATCAGATCAACTGGTGGGATTTAAATTAAAGAGTTCACTATGGCTTCCTGCTATGGTTTTATAGGAGTTTTCCATGGAGTCATATTACTAAACTAGTAAAAAAATAAATAATCCATCAGTATAAAAAACAAGAATATAAAATTAGACAACACTGTAAAACAACCACATAAATTATAACAATACTACAAAAACACAAACAAGAATTCTAACCACTCTACCCTACCATGGTGTCCATGCACAATATTCATCCTATGAATTGCATCTTAAGGAGGAGTCAAATAAAATTCCCAACATCCCATGTTGACCAAAGTCTTTTCATGAGGATTCTTGGCTAGACACCCAACTTTTAACTAGAACTGTAGGCCCTTATGTCCCTAGGACCTGTTTATTATGACATCCCCAAAACAAAAGACTCAAAGAAATGGGATAAAATTTAGTACCATTTTTTCATAAACTTGTACATGTTCTCAAACAAACCCACACTCCAATTGGATCATGAAAATTCCTATGTGGTGCTCTTGATTCCCATAATCTGGAAACTAATTCATGGAAATATAATAACTCCTTTGGGAATGATTTATCGCATATGAATCATAATAACCATCCATTTGAAATATCATCACAAAAATTATAAAGTATCAAAACCACAATCCACTAAAAAGGATATACTAATGATCATATATAAGGCCCATAGACATACTAATCAAAAACAACCAAAAATAGAAAAAAGGAGAAAGGACCAATAAAATAAACGGTATACTTCTCATGACATGGGGACTATCTTCTTCCTTTCCATCACCATCACTTTTATTACAAAGGAATGAAATTGGAAAGAGTATCCACAAACACAAAAACAAGAATTTCATTTATATAATTATGAGAAAAAAGGTATACACATACTCATAGGTTATATGTATAGTGTTATCTCACATTCCTAGTAGGATACCCCTAAGTGTTCCATGTATCACTATTATAAAACAAATAGAAATACTAGTTATTCCAATTGAGGAAACATTTTAAATTTTCAAACATTTTTATCCGTGAAAGGATTTAAAAGGATATAAAAATAAACAATAATAATTGAAATGAAGGGAAAATACAACATAAGAACCATGGGTTACCCCTATGTATCTAGGTTAGTTGGGGTCATAGGGTCCTCATACTCTCGGTGATCAAATCATTCCAAAATTTCCTTCTGTACGTGAATCATAGGAGGGCTTTCTACCATGTTCCAACATTAATAGATCACATCATATAGTTTAGTAAGTATTCTAGTATAGTCCCACCATGGAGACAATGTTAAGGCCATTCTAGCCTTCCTGGGGTACTAGACCTAGTCTACCCACCCAGGTACCAGGGTTTCGAAGTTCATTATTATAATTTACCATTTCACGTTGAATCCACCCAAAACCAATTAGAACACATTTATAAATGAAGGAAAGAACATTTTAATCATCTATTACTAGTGTTACTTAAAACCACTTAACATTACTTTTGAAATCACCAAAAACTTGTAACAAACCATAATTCTATTTGGGAGGAAATTCTATGAAATATAAAACTCATCAAAACCATCCTAACTCAAACCAAGAATTTATTATTAGACCATCCTTAGGTCAAAACCCCCACCAAAGAGAAGAAAACTCTATGAAGAGTGGTGGGGTAACTAAAGGAAGAAGAGGGGACACAGTTAAATGGATTCTTCATGAAGGGTATTGTTCAAAACCAACCAAATAAGTGACCCAATAGGGGAGTTGATATAGGTGGAGGTGTTCATAGGGTTGTGAGGGTCAAATGGGGGGAGAAATAAGGGGTTATGAGAGTTAAATTAGGGAGGTGTAATGTTAGAATTTTAAAATATCTAATAATTGGTTTGGCCTCGTGGTTTTAAAATTTTTCCCCAAACTATTTAGCTACATGATTATATATATAGGAAAAAAGTATGGTTTTTAAATCTTATTAAAAATTGTGCACATAACTATGTAGGAATTCAACTTCCATTTTCCAAGACATATGGTTTATTGTGGCATGTTCACAGTTCCTACTAACTATGCGCCAACCATGCACTACCCAATTTCTGCCTAAAATTTAAAATTTTCAGATGAAACAACCTAGAAAATATATTAATCAATGTAGGGAATAAAAATAAATTCTAATTAACTAAAAATGGTATTGTGGGGTTTACATTAAAGGTTATGTATCTTTATTGAAAAACCTAGTTTAGATTAATACTTTATCGTTGAAAGGATGGTATTTTGAAAATAAAATAAGCTCTAGGATATGGGTATGGAAGTTAGAATGGTATTATCAACTGTATTTTATGAGATAGAAAGTTCAAACTTTGTGAATTAGGTATATGAGATGGTTCCCTTTTATAATTGAGGGGAGGGCCACCCATGGAATTATATAAAATATTAAATTCCTATAAATTACTTTTCATTTAAATGTTGAAAAAAATTACATATTTAAAATAATGGATGGTGATTCTTTTACATCCACTCATTCAATATAATTTAGAGATGTTCTGGTGATGTTTTTACCCTTATATCTTAGTTTTAACCAATCATTAACCCTTTTCAAAATTAACAAGATAAAATTTTTTATTACACTTTAGTGGTCACAAAATTTAATATAAAATGGAAATTGTCCCATAAGTTGAAAATGGATTATATGATAGACCATATCCCTTTAACATAGCAACAGTTGAAATTTTGTTAAATATAATGAATTTATTAATATATTATTTGACATAAAATTCCATTAAATTCATTTTCAGGTCTATTCACACTCTTTGACTTTATAGAAAATAAGATATAAATGAAAATAAAAAAACATTTAAAATTTCTGTAATATGTAATATATATCTAAAAACTTCATGTAATAGAACAATTATTTGAAATTTGATTATGTATGATATTTCTAAAATCATTTTTCTGATTTTTCGATTACTTGAACAAGTATTGATTCTGAGATGAATAATAATTCAATGTAATTAATTCATTGATATAAATTAAGATAAAAATCATTTATATTTAAAATAACCATTCATAACAAAAAATATCCTCTTATTATCCCATTGAAAAAAATTAGAGATATTAAAATAAGAATAGTTGCATTTTTTATTTATTATTTAATAAAATTAATAATAACATCATTATTATAGTAAAGTAGAAACAAATTTACAAAACATATAAGATAAATCTTTTTATTTATCCTATATAACCTCTGACTCTTCATTATATTAAGATATTTCATCCTACTTCTTAATAAAATTAATGTTACCATTACCTCTAAAACATTCCTCTTGATTCTCATTTTTTTACATTAATATTCCATAACATTCATAGTATTAGTATAAACAATATTCCATATTTACATTTTGTAATAGAATTACTATCTTCCAATTATAGGATAAAAAATTAATATTCCATCATCACCTCTCTTCTCAACCTTCCCAAGATTTTAACCTATAACTTTGATTAAATAAGGGATATTAAACAATACTAAATACATAAAACTTTTTTGATTTATTATAAGATATATTGAATGGTGACATGTTATAATTTTTTATGTATAAAAAATGGTTTTGAATGTCAATCAGTGTAATAATTTCTTCTCTATAGAAATGATAATAACTATCATTCTCAAATAACATGGCCCATTACATCTACAATATAATTCTATTATTCGATTCATCAATTACATTTTTGTGGATTGTATGGCTAACTAAGTACATTGTGAATTCTATTACACTAAATAATTTATCAAAATAACCCATTAGTACATTCCAAACCATTTTTATTGATGTATTCTTTATAGATTAACCACACTCATTTTAATCATTTGTTTAATAATATTGAACATTTTCAAAGTCTATGATTTATGATTTATGAACTTAATATAATTAATATGATTAAATTCATAAATAATGTAAATAAAAAAGTTATCTTTTTAAGTTTACTACTTCCACGTAGACCCCCAAATTTCAGAAATAATGAGTACATGTGGATTAATATATTGTTGGGCAACAATCCTTCAAGGCATCATTGAATCATTTTTGAGGTGATTGTCTATGATGACAATGTAGGCCTCCATGTTGTATTTGTTGACAAAGAAGACCATGGTGTATGAGTGTTTTGACAAAGGGGGTTTACATGGTGACTTTTTGGGTTCAAGTTATTCCCTCTACAATATATTATTGATTGAAAAACCTCGACAAAGGAATGGATGATCTGGAGGCGGTACAAAAAGAGCAGATACAAGGTGGCGCCATTTTCCAGTGTTTTCCAAATATTTGGGCCTAAAAATCGGAAAATGGAGAGATGTGTTTTTAGAAATGGGACGTGCGTGCAATGTGAAAGTGATTTGTGAAATAATGGAGATGTGCGCAGAAAAACAGATGCATGCGCAGAAAAACAGCGGCGTGCGCGGAAAAACAGCGACGTGCATGAAATATTTTCACGGTGCACGAAAAAGAAACCGATGCACGAAATATTTGTGGGTGCATGAAATAAAGGATTGGTGTTTTTCATGCAAGATGAGTTTTGAGGTCTGAAGCTTGAAAATTGGCAAAGGCATGAAGTGCGCGAAATTCTGGAGTAGTGCGCGAGAAATGGTGTAGCACAGAAGTTTTGTTTTTCATACTCAAAGTGGATTACTCTTTCAAGGAGGGTTTTTCATGCTGGGGTCGATTTTGCCTATAAATATGAATTGACCCTCTTCCATTAAAAAAATCTCAAGACATATAGGGTATCTGATCTCTGGAAGGTGAAATTAGAGTGCATGAGAGGCTTGTGCAAAAACAACAAGTTTTCACGTAAAAGAGGTGTTGCGGGAAAATTGTACTTCGCACAAAGCAAGAAAATTACACGCAAGGCAGTGTAGAGGATGCGTGTAAAAATTGGTGGTGGCGCGTAAAGGAGATGTTTCTCCAAAATTGAATTTCTCGCAAAGTAAGGGGAATTACGCGCAAGGTACCGCAAGGGCTGTGCGTAAAAATTGGGGTTTCCTGATACCTTCGGTGCAAGGTGAGATTCATCTACGAGTGAAAGTTGGACTTCAAAAAAGCATCTACATACAATAGAGGATGTATTCATTAGTGATAATGAAGAGACCTACAGGTCTATAAACTATGAGTGGATCATTTCTAGATTAGTGAGCAAAGAGGAAGAAGGTGATCCTCTCCACTAGTAGTGAGCCAGAGAGAGAGAAACAGGGAGGGAACCTTGGGAAACCAGTGAGCTGACCCTAAACATTATAAAGGCAGTGAGCCTGGGCATAGAATTGATCTAGCCCGAACCTTGTAAACAGTAGTGTGCTTTAGTTCTTTTGGTACATTGGCACATCAACGTTGTATTCTCCTTGGACGTAGCTCAGTGAGGGTGATCCAAGTAAAAATCTTTGTGTCTTCCTGCTTACTTCCCTATATTGCATTTAAAGCATCATCATCAGATAAAGAAAAAAAGAAGTGGTCATAATAAACACACAAGTGGAAACAAAGTGACCCTTGTGATAAAGATGTCAAGATCCAGTGGGGTAGGAGGAATTTTTGAAAAGAATATCCATACCCTGATTCACCCAACCTCTCAGGGAATATAGGCCCCTATTGGTCCTAACATATATTTAATCTATACTTTATTTCATAAAGAGTAATAAATATACCACTTTTGATATATCAATAACATCTACTTACATTCTATCTTGAATATAGAGACATCAAAAACATTTTATCCTCATGTGATATTACTCATGTTTTATTGTATGATTTGGAAAAGTCATAAATTCAACAATTTAATTTCTTCTTTCATGCTTAAATATCATGACATTTCATTATTACAAACCTACAAAAGATTACTTATTCATCACTTAACTCTTTTTAATAGACAATAGTATATCAAATTATTCACTGGAAACCAATTTATTTTTTGAAAAATTTCTTAATCTGCATCACAAAAAATTTGAGACACACTTAACACAACATTCTTTAACTAATCAATATATACAGTGTTATGGGACTTCAACGTATATTTTATAATAAATTTTAAATTATATCCTTATACTTTTAGTGAACCCTAATTTCAAAAGTTAATATATCCTTCCATATATTTTTTTCAAAAAAAATTAATAGCTTCAAATATCCTATAATATATGAGGAAGATCCACTATCTCGAATCCATGGTCATTGTCTATTATATGAATTAATTTAAATGTAATTAAAATTTATTTTTTATTTTATTTATCCTTATTCTATTTATTTTTTGAATAATTTATAATAAAATTATTTGGAATGATAACATGGAGATACAATATTTAAAATGGTGACTATTTGGTTCATCATTCACAATCATCTTTAAATACATGATATTTATTCTTGGAATTCTATTTACAAATTTTTTACTACTTCTAATGTTATCTACAAGGATAAATCTAACACCCCCTAAAACTCTAACTACAAAACCTTATAGACACATTAATATAATTGTAATTAAACTGAAAAATTATTTCCATATTCCCAAAAACTCTATAATTTAGATAATATCCATTAAAGGAATACATACCAATAGAAATTGAATGTCGTGAATATGTAGACCCATTTGCTTATTCCTTCTTTGAGTCATTAATCTTGGATCCCTTTGTGAACTTAAATCAATTTAGCCTCTCAAAACTTTCCCCATCAACCTAGTATCATTTATATCATATTATAAGTTATTAGTTATTTTATTAATTTATTTTATATTAGTTTTCATAGAACATATAAATTGTTTAGTCAGTTTTTTATAAAATTTTATTCTTCTTCCCCACTGTATTACATTTAAGCTTGAAAATAAAAAATTTATGATTTTTATCACTTTATTATTAGGATATTCACTTATTTATTTGATAATTATTATTCGTATAAACTTCTAAAAATTAATGAATAAAAATATGAAAGTTTAATATGAATTTTTTTGTTCTTTTGATTCCTCCATAAAATTTTGCAAAACATGTGGATGATCATTCTCTTTCTCAAACAATTTTTCTACGTACATGAATAATTAAATTTTCTTAATTATTAAAACACTTATTTTATATCATCAATATCATTCAACATCTATTATTATTCTTATTTATAAATATATTTTGGATTTCTAGAATGTTAATTATTTTTCATCATATTTTTTATCTCATTATCTAAATTTGAAATATTTAAAAAACCTCTTTTAAATCATTCTCTAATAAAAACCATATATTGATTTACTATTAATCCAAAATTAATAAATTCATCACTAGTGAATTAATAATTATTATATTTAGAAATAAATAGTTTTTCATCAGTATCATTGAATGCCACAAATTTTTCTTCATCGTCACTTATCTTATATCATCACACTTTAATAAGAAATATCTTGTTTTGAACATTGAAATATTCCAATTATTCCCTTTAAAAGTAAAAAATGAATTTTTTGACTTTTTTATTTCTTTATATAGGATCTTCTTGGTATTTCATATTTACCTTTATTAGATTCCACTTCTTTCAATATTTGGAAATATTTCATTGAAAAATCCAATAGCTCAGAAAATAAAATGTTTTAGTTGAATATTACACTTGAACATTAACTATCCCCTTATAACACTTTATTAGATTAAATAAAATCATTAATAAACAACATATATATATCCTTTTATGAATTCAAAAATCATCTTTATAATATTCGACTTCATTCTTGGATATTTATTTCATTGAGGATTTAAAATATATATATTTTTCAAAAATAAAATTATTCATCAAAATATTTCATATCCTCATATAATAATATATGATCATATTATTGAAATAATATATAGGTTTCACACCTAGAATGTGATCTTAAATTTCTTAGACCATTGCATCAAACATATTTGGTAAAATGCAAAAAAAAATTCTCAAACCCTATTAAATCATTGAAATTATCACTAACACTCCTAATAATTATTAATATTTTGTTTACCCTTATTAATAATAATATAAAATAACACCCCAATATTTTATTAAATATTTCCCATTAAATAAATTTAATTAATTTGATATATTGATTTACACACAGCCCCTTATTTAAAACAGTCATGGTATTCTATTGAAATATTAGAATTTATGGTGAAAATATTTTTTGGACATTTAATTGGAGGGTATGAATAAGAATATATAAATTCAAAAAAATATAATTATATATTGGTAAATTTAATTCATTGGTTATAAATTGGATATAAATTAAATTAATATTATTTGATGGTAAATAACAATGTTTTTCTAAAAAACATTATTTAGGAAAACAATTATTTTTTAACTTTATAAATAAGATTAATTAATAATGATGAATGTATTTACATAAATTTATATATTATATATTCAATAAAATGTTTCAATATTCATATATTATTTTTAAATAATCTTAAAATAAGAATAAATATTGTTTTAAATTTAAAAATGAATTTTTCTAAATATGTGTTTCAAAGATACTTTCATACTTATTTTAAATGATTTTATAGAAATTAAAGAATATTTATCATTTAAAAAGGATTAAATATTATTTATTATCAAAATTAACATAACTATCAGTGTAAAACATAAATTTTTATCACAATTTATATTATAAACTGTAATATGGCTTATACCGGCTAGGGTGAAAATGGGTTTACCATGGGCTTTATCTTAAGAGAAAAGGTTTAAAAAATACCTAAAATTCTGATTTAATTATATTTTTTATGTATGTTAGACATTATACATATTATATTATAATATTTTTAATTTTTTATCCACATGAATTGAGTAAGACATTAATAAGGTTTAATATTTTTAAAATTCCTAGTGTTCCTTATCTCGCCATTATAAAAGGATACCACATATCCTATCTTTCCCACACATCATGAGAATTATATCTTAGAATATTCCAGAAGAAATAAATACATCACATCAATAAACATTTCATTGTGGTATTTTTTATCATAAAACCATCCTTTCAAGGCTTATGTTTTAAGCCAATAGTGGTTTTAGAATGAAGAGGTAGAACTCTTAGTTTAGTACATTATATTTTATTTCTTCTTATAACTCCTATAAATAAATTGTATCCATTGTAAAATAATTAATTATGTATCATAAATATACTACTTTATTATTCTGAATATGTATCAACTATTTTCCACCTCATTTCCATCAAATGGGAAATGAATTTATTGCTTATGCGTGTGTGTAGACTACTGCCTCCACATAGCGATCTAATTAAGTTCTGATAACCCTAAATAATTAATGGTTTGTACAATGGATTAAATGTATATATATAATATTTGTGAAATAATTATTTTATTTTATTAAAATATCATATCTAATTTATTACCTTTCTAACAGTTATAAAATGATAACATTGCTCGTGCATTTGTGTGGATTACCACCTTCACAAAGTGATGTGATTTATTTTTCATTTCCACTTTACATTGATAGTAATAAAGATATATTTAATGAACGAATATAATTTTAATTGTATATAAACTAATTTTTAATGATTAATTGTACTTTACATTTATTTCATTCTATCCACCCTAAAGTGAAAACATCACTCATGCGTACATAGGAACTATTATCTCCACGAAGTGAAGTAAATCATTTTTCATTACCGATACATAAGAATTATTATAGAAGTGTATATAATGAATAAATATTATAAATATTTGATGATAAATATTCTATATTTGATTAAAAATAAGTCCAATATTCAAGTGCCAGAATTATCAAGAAAAACATGCATGGAAAACAAACCAGTTTTCACCCGAATGTCCATTTTAATAAATAATTGTTAAAAAATAATAATTAAAAATTATAAATAAATGATAAATAGTTTGTTATGTGTTGATATGAATATATAATATTGGTATAAATAATTTATATTTATTATAAAGCATACCTGAATGTATACAAAGTAGGATAATAATTGAGGTAATGGGTTTGTGTTATAGTCTCATTTCTTTTTAGGATTGTCTATAATCAACTCATGTTGAGAGAAATTATATGGATACTATCATTAAAACTGTATATATTTTCTTCTCATGTGGTTATATATGAATTTTTCACATATTAATAACATTTTCATTAATGTATTACTTAAATTGATCAAGAAAATATTTATAAATAAAATCTATCATTATTTCATCTTTAAATAATGAACTATTTCATCCAGGTCTATACCCCTCAAAATTATTTTTTAAAACTTATTACCTATATTAATGTTTTTTAATAGTTCATTTTAAATACCTTTTACATTTTTTTAATTTATTTTATAATTGGATATTTCTGAATGTTTTTTGAATAAGTTAATTTGGACTCTTTACACAAGTGTGAATGGAATGTTTTCTTTTAACGTATACATCACGAATAGATTTTCCCATCAGCCTGACCATTATCTTCTTTGAATATTTATTTAATTTTTCTATTTTTATTTTTTTTTAAAAATTTACATTCTCAATATTCTAGTAATTTTTTGTTAAAATGATATCAAATGAAAAGTATATTTTATCATGTTTTCAAAGAATGGTTTGAATGATCTTATGAAGGTATTTTTGACATATATCAACACCCTTTAGGGGTTTTTACTCTTCATTGGGAATATTATTATATGTTACCATCCACTTTATTACTCTGGATGTCTTGTAATTATGATGATTTATAAATTATTATCTAAAACTCATTTCTTTCCCATGGGTTAATTAGGATACTTTTAATCCTTTATGAAACCTATTTCCCTTCAATAGTTTTTTTATAATGTAAAGATAAAATATTTATGAAAATTGTTTAATTTACAAGGATTATGATATGAATATTTGATGAATGTTTCATGATCTTTTGGCACTCATATATATGGTTTCCATTATATGATATGTGGGCTTAGAATTATATTGCCCTCAAATGCATTGGGTGATGATGGAAGAGTTAGGAAACACCTAAGATAAATAGAGTTAATTAACTTTTAAGAGTCGATGGAGTTTATAAACTCCTAATATATAATGTTGGTAATAAAATCCTAAGATATGATACAGTTAAATAGATATATGTTACTCCAAATAGAATGTTGAATGTGACTGAGTAGGCATTTCAATTATGGTACATCAACCACAATGATAGTCTTGGGAGTGAACCATTACTTGGGAAGTGATTTTATATGCTTATGTGTATGAGATAGACTTATGTACTATGATAATGATACGTTATCATGTATCAGGGTTAGTTATTGATGATTATGTACACTTATGAATTTTGTGTTTTTTATGAAAAATCATTATGCCATGATCTACGATTAATGATATTTGATTAAATCAGTATTATTATTGTAAATTATGATCATGTTCTCATAAACATATTCTTATCTTATGCACTCTTATGATCATTAATTGATATCTCATATGTTTTCCCTTACTAATCCTATAATCTAACACTTTCTTATGTTTTCTTTAACTAGGATATGAATATTGTTTTTAATTACAGTATGTCTAATAGGATTACTATGTGAGAAGAAAATTTTTATAGATGTTAAAGATATTTTATGAAATAAGATGGTTACGTATATAGACTCCAATTACTCTAAACCATCAAGGTTATATGGTGTGTATAGATATGATATGTATTAAATATTTATCTAATGTGATGTAATATATATGTGTGATATTCAGGGGTTTCTTCATTTGGTATCAGAGAATGGTTTATTTATATTTATATATCATAAATAGTTATCTTTAGTAAAACCCAAAAGTATAATTCTAAGTATAGGATAACTTCCTAAAGCTTTGATAAAGTAGATATTATGTGGTTTTCCGATAAAAAAAATCCCTTTCTGGATATTGTATAGTTGATGTGGCTATAGATAAAAATGAAACTTTTGCAAAATTTTTTTTGAAAGGGAAGGATTTGGTATTAACATTATCCTCCATAGAACATGATCAGTGGGCTGAAGACTATACACTTTTATAGACACTCACAGGGGATATTATTGGGTTAATTCTCATTTTATTTATAATGAATTATGAAGGATTTTAATAGATAATGACCATGAATAGCAGAGCTAAAACCTAATGTATCATTATATAGAAATAATTTCAAAAATATGTCATGATTAAAAGAATACAAATTTTATTATTGTTTCTCACACTAAATGTTTTGATCTTATTCAATGGTTGGAGCTCAGAGTAATCATGTTAACAAAAAATGTGATGTGCATTGAAATGACCATACTCAAGAAAAACCAAATTAAATAGGATAAATGATGCGAAATCATGTAACTATACTTACCCAACTCTCTCAAGATATTAACGGTAACATAATTTATACCGATCTTTTAAACATCCAATGGAAGGACAACTTGGTATTAAGAATTTTAGGCATCTACATCCAAATTTCTTTAGTAGTTCCATTTATCCACTTATTACTATGAAATATTTTAGTACCATTAAAAATATAATTCATGATCTCTAGTACTTGGAACATGAACAATTTACTATGGTAATATATTTTTTAATAGGAAAATATGGTTAATGGTGGATTCTTATAATGTTCAAGGTGATAAGGAGGATGGCTTTGTCTTCGCGATTAGACACGCTTTACGTTCCGCCTTCTCCTTCCTCCTTGTTTTCGAATAATACGGCGACCCCCCTGCTGTCTTCGGATCCATCCTCCCTAGCGGCCTTTGGTGGTGATAGCCCCTCATGGCCCTCATGGAAGGAGGTTATCCTAAGTGCCTCGCTTGTCCTCATGGCTCCACCCCCTTCAACTCCTTCCGCGACCCCCCTATCTTTTTCCGAAGGGCTCCCGATAGTATGTCGAGTGTCCTGATTGTCCTTTTTCCGGAGTCCACTTTCATGGAGGCCTCACTGCAGCTGAGCTAGTCCCTGGTGACTCGGTTTGGGGTTTCCAAGCCCCTGCTCGGGGTCTTCTAAGTGCTCGTTTGTAAGGGGAGAAACAGACGGAAAAGGGAATATATGGAAAGATAGAAATCCATATTTGTCGTTTGGATATCCAATGTTGATGGAGAGAAAAGCGAGGGGTCGAGAAGGGAGAGAAACTGATTTCTCTCCCGCACGCGATTTCAGCGGGTTTCGAATCGTCCCAAAATCGGGATGATTCGGAGATAAATAGTCGATCTCGTTCAATTATTTTATATATTTACCATATTTCCCTTAAATATCTATATAAACGGACAGACCTCATACTGCCTCCCTATCTAACACCGCTGCTCCATCTCCATCGTCTCGTTCTTCCACTGGTGTAGCATACCCTATTTTCTCCTTCAAGTCTATTGTTATTACTCTGAAATTAATTATTTTCCATCATCCGACTACTATTTTTCGGCATCCAGTTTTCAACCAGTCCACTTCATCTTCACCCGTTCACATCTTTCGTCTTCTGCATTTTTGTAGGTAATTTATTTGTTGCAATTCTTATATTTTGTTTTTTAATGATAAATTGATTTACAATTGGTTGTTTTTTAAATTAATAATGTATACTTGAAACATTTTTTTCGGTTGCAGTATATGATTGCTTTTTAAATTATGAATATATTATTTCTTTAGAGATTTATGTAATGAAAATACAAATAGTCATACATATTGAGGTGAGTATAAGAAAAAACAGTACACTGCAATCAACAACATGTGATTATTTATTGATATATATGTTTTATTAATGTATATAATATTGAAAACTACACAGGATCAAATTTTTATTAATTATTATTAAATATTATCAATTCTATTTCATATTTTTGCTATAATAGATTTATTATTTTGTTATATTACAGAGTTTATGATTTGAATTTTTTTGTTATATTGTTTTATTTTGTTACAATATTTTATTTTTTTACCAAATTGATTTTGTTACAAAAATGATTTTGTGACATTAGTTTTATTAATTATTATCAATTACTTTTCTATTTTACAAAATTTATTTATTATTTATTTTTTTATATTAAAATATTTATGGTTTATCATAAATTTATTGTCAATTATATTTCATATTTTGTACTACATGTTTATAATATTTGTTTTATAGGTTTATCATAGGTTTATCATAGGTTTATCATTTTTTTATATTACAAAATTTATGATTTATATAGTTTATAATGTATTATAGAAGTTTATTATAAAGTTGTATTATAAAATTTATTATTTATACAAATAAGTAAAATTATGAATATTATTAATGTATTATCTATAAATAAATATATTTTTATTTAATATATACTATTGATGTTATAACGACACTTTCATAAATTATATTAAAGAATATCTATAAGGTAATTTTTTATATGAAATATTAATTGTTTATTTTCTACTAGTCATATTCAATTATATTTGAATTGTCAATTAAATGTATCTCTATTTATATGGTTTCATTAAATAAATTTTATTGAATCATTTTTAAAAATAATTGTAGGCCTTATGGATCAACAAGATGAAGAATTGAATAATCATTTGATTAAATGGGATGTAAGTCGGAAGATAGAAATTGTTGAACTTATATGTCATGTAGTGGTCATTTGGTATTACCGTAAAATCTATCTTTGAAAAAAACAGATAAACCAATCCACTGATTATGTGAAACATCAAAAAGTCCATGTTGAACTCATGGATCAACGTAAATTTGTCAATGATTATCGTAACATAATTCGAATGGGGCCACATGCAATTTCAAATTTGTGTTCTATGCTTGAAATACATGGTGGTATGAAACTGACAATGTTTTCAACAATTGAAGAACATGTTACAAAATGTCTTTACATCCTGTCACATAATGTAAAAAATAGAAATGTTTCCTTTTTTTCGGCGATCCGGTTAAACAACAAGTAGACATTTTCATTCTTTTTTGAGAGAAATGATTTCATTAGAAGATATATTTCTATGCCAACCTGAAGGATCTGAAGTTTCTCCTGTGATACTCAATAGTGGAAGATTTCACCCATATTATAAAGTACATTTTATATAATACAGTTATTCTATAAATTTACAATTCTTTTTATCTTTATATTTTAAAAAATTATGAGAAAATATATTAACTGATAGGATTGTATTAGAGCATTGGATGGAACAGATGTTTGTGTCAACGTTTCTAATAAGATGCACCAAGATATCATGGTAGAAAAGGTTATCCCACACTTAACGTACTATGTGCTTGTACATTTGATCTAAATTTTAACTATGTATTGCCTGGATGGGAGGGAACCACATCAGACTCGAGAATTATTAAAAATGTATTATCTAGAGAAGAAAAATTGAGACTAACGATCAGTAATTTCTAATCAACAAAATTTTGGCTGTTAAAATATGTAAATTGAATTATTTTGCGTAACGACATTTTTTATTTGAAATTGGAAAATTTTATCATGTTGATACGGGATATATGTTACGGTGTGGCCTTATACCACACTATAAAGGTGTATGTTATCATTTAAATGAGTACTCCAATCATCCTCCAGAAAATGCTCTAGATTTGTTTAATAATCGACATGCTTCATTGCGCAATTCTATTGAGAGAGATTTTGGAGTTTTAAAGAAACTATTTCCAATTATATCAACTACAACAGACTATATGTACTTGGTGAAGACACAGTCAAATATCATATTTGTTTTCTGCATACTACACAACTTTTTAATGAGTGTAGATCCAGATGAAAATCTTCTTGCTGAGGTGGATAATGCTCTTGAAAATCACTATGAAGTTGAATAAGAAACTAGTGAGTTAATAGACACCGATGAAGATGCAAAAAAGGGGAGAAAATTACAGATGAAATTGCAGCTCATATGTGGTTTGATTATGTTAATAATTAAAGATGAACTATATTTGTCTCATGTTATGCAATTATTTTAGAAACAAGGTTTCATTATTCAAGTATGATATTCCTTGTTTTTAATTTTTATTCATTATGATTTTATTTCATCTTGATAGATTGTTAGATATATAAAATATTTTTCAATTTTCCTTGGTTATGACTATTTTTATATCCATTATTTTTAATGTAGGTTAGTTTAATGAGTAATAAAATTCAAAAGCGAGCGGATTAAAAAAGAGAAAAGTTGTCATGGAAAAATAAGATGGATGATGGACTGATTGAAGCTTTATATCATCAACATGTTGAAGGGAATAGGGTCAATGGTACATTCACTACTTCGGCATGTGATAATATTGTTAAAGAACTGCATGAAAAGTTTAACTTATCTTTAGATAAGGCTAAGATAAACAATCGACGAAAGACAATTAAAGAACATTTTACGGAATGTAATGATTTATTTAAGCATACTAGCAGTTTTGCATGGATTCCAATCTTGCAAATGTTTACTACTGAACCTGAAGTACGGAAGACATTGATTGAGGTATGCATTGTAATTTAATTTAATTTATGTTTTTTTCCTCAAAATTAAAACTATGCACAATTATAACACTTTTTTTGCTTGAGTGTGTGTATATATATTCCCATAAAAGGTAAAGCCTTATACTGAGAAATGAAAGCATCTCCCATTGGTAATTATGAGAAACTTTCTGAAATTTTTGGAAGAGATAGAGCGACAGGTGCAGACGCTCAAACCGCTAAAGAGAAAGTGCAAGAGTGTAACTACTCATCCAATAACACCAATGAAGATACAATTGAAGAGATTGATGAAATGATGTCTCAAAATGCAGCGAACTTGAAAAAATTCAACTCAGCAGATGTAGAATCAGATGTAGTGCCTTCTCCAGGTGAAAATATTATGAAAAAATGGAAACAAAAGAGCTCAGATGGTAATGAAAAAGATATTGAAATAATATAGACGACATTGCATGAATTTGTAGCTGTTATGAGGGAGGGAAATTCATATTTGGTGAGACCTCAAGGCTGGATACGAGGTTGATAGGTGCATCAGGCACTACAAGAAATAAGAATTTCTCTATAATTTATTACCGAGGCATATCTGTTTCTTACTAAGAAGCCAGAGAGGACAAGTCAATTCTTAAATTTCCCAGTGGAGTTTAAAAAGGTGACTTTAGATGCAATTATGAATGATCCTCAAAATCGTTGGTAACTGTTAGTTTCAAACAATGTCATTTATTCGAGTAATGACATATTGTGTTTGCAATGAAAGATGTTTTGGTTATTATTATTTTTAAATATCATATAATGTTATCATTTGATTAGATACTTGTATGTTGTCATCTTTTATCATTTAATTTGTTGTGTTATGATTATTTTATGTTTGTGGCTTAAATACTATACGACCCTGTTGAATTGTTTCTTAATTCATGTTTAATTATTAAAATTTTTTGAGGTAATTATGAAATATCTTGTGGAGTACATGCATGGTTATAATATTATCCTTGATAATTTATATACGCTCATTTTAATAAGAAATAAAATATATTGGTTTTATAAATTCAAAGATGTGGTGCGTTGAATTTCATAAAAAAAATAAATGTTTGTCTTATTCATGGCTATATTATTTTATTGAACTTGTATTTATATTAATGAACATATTTTTCATTATTAATAATAACAAAAAACAATATTTTCATTGGTATCTAAATATTTTGTTCGATGTAATTTATAAATAATGATTTTTCTAAGATCAACATATTTTATAAATAATAATAACAATCAAATATAAATAATTTTGATAATGTGTATATAAATAATTTTTATTATAACTAATTATGCTTATATAAATAATCATAAATGATTTATAAATAATTCTGATTATAGAAAATTTTGAATATAAATAATTATGATTATCTTGAATTAATAGTTTATATAAATAATTTATAACTAATTTTGAATTAATAAATATTTTTAATTAATAATTTTGAATTTATATCTTTTTTGAATTAGTAATTATTTTGAATTAATAGTAATTTTGAAATAATAATTTTTTTATTTAAAATTTTTTTAAATAATAATTTTGATTGTATAATTTTGATTACCTTGAATTAATAATTTTTATTTAATAAAATATATAAACAATTTTGATTATATTTAGTTAATTTTTTAAAATTTTATAATTTTTATTAATATATGGTGGTAGGTGTGGTGTCCGTGTGGATCTAATCGATATTTGTTTTTTTATATTGAGCGAGTATGCCCTTTAATTCCAGGTGGATGTGTTATTTTTAAACAAAGGTTATTTGTGTTATTAGTACCAAAACTGTTTCTTTTCTTTTCTTTTAAAAATTTTCACCAAACATGATGGAGATAAATCCAAATCATTTCATTTCTTTTATTATGTTATGGATCCAAACACAAGGAGAGAAATCAGAATCATTTCTTTTCTTTTCTTTTCATTTATAAACTATCAAATCATTTCTTTTATTTTAGTAAAATATAACCAAACATAGTGTAAGAGTTTGTCCGTGACTGGTCTCTTAATCGACCGACTAGGGTTTCATCCCTCAACCGCATATCGTTCCTCATTGTTCTAGAATCTCGTGAGGACTTCGCCCACAGCTAAGCCAGATTCCCTCTCTCCTTTGGTGGATGGATAGTCTCCCTTTCATGATGGTCCATGGAGGCTCATCCGGATCAGGATTCACCAGTTGATGCGGTCTGGTTTTCCTACCCATCCTACTCCTACCTTTCATGAGTCCAATGTTTCTGTAATTTATTGGAAACTCCATTGGGGAGTTTTTATGTGGGGATGAGTGGAACAACTCCCTCCAGGGCTCAGCGGCTGCTCGAATTTGCATGGTGATTGAAATAGCGTCTCCTCCTCCGACTATGATCCATCTTTGTGATGGGGAGGTTCTGGATTGGAGGTTGGATACTGTGTTCTTAGTGGTTCCCTAGTTTTCCCCTACCTACCATTTGGTTGGCCATTCGATGTCTAAGTGCAGGAAATCATCTGTTTTCATGTGCTTCTCTTAGGCAGCGTCCAATCTTCCATCTCCAGGAGGGCATGGTGACTTAGTGGCATGGACCACTGCCCCCTCAGCCCCGACCCTTAACCCCTACCCCATTCTACCCAATCCCCCTTTCTTCATACCATGCCTTCTCTTGTGACCCATTTCCACACATTATCCCCTTCTATTATCCATCAATATCCCTTCCCTTCTCCCTGTCCATCAAACCCCCACCCCCTCACCAGGCTATTGTCCCAGCCCCAAACTCCTTCTCCTTGTCAGGATATCATCCCCTATGTCCATCGAAGCTTCCCCCCATCATGCTTCCCTCCCTTCACCTTCTTGGGAAGATCCAGTTTGCTTTCCAAAAAAAAAATTCATCCTTATCTGCGACTCTCCCATACCCCCTCCCTCTCTTGTGCCTCTGACCTACTCTTCCTACCCATATCCTTGACTAACTGCTTTAGTGCACTCACACATTCCCCCTCTTCCCCCTGCCTCCTTTCTTCCCCACCAAGGTCTGGACCTTAGCATGCCTTTCCACCCAGACCATATTCTCGGACTGCCACCTTATGCAAGCCAGCCTCTCAGCCAACTGAAGTTTCCCCTGCTTTTGCAGATGGGTCCCCTTCCCACAACCCTCCCTCTCGCAGTATGTACACCCGATCTTGGGCTAAGTCCCTTCTCCTATCCTCAAGGGAACTCTCAGGTGAAAATTATCCTAGGGTCAGAACTGGGATCCCTTTGTTTTAATGACATCTCAGATTATATGGAATGCTCGGGGCTTAGGGTCACGTGTCAAGATGGACTTCATCTCAATTGAGATGGTTCAGATCAAAGCCTCTATTATGGTTATTCATGAGCCTAAGGCTATATCGTCCAGGATGGGGGAGTGTTCTACTAGAGAAGGGATGTGTGTCTTTTTTCATGGTGAGATAGAAAATCAACATATCTAGATTTTTAGGAAATATCTTATTTTGGTGGACAAGTTAGCAGTTTCTGACCAGCATCTAGTGGTCAAGGTGGATTATGGATAGTGTATTTATTTTTTTCTCCTTTTTGTATGCCAAATGTGAGGCTTGCCTCCGTGAGAAGTTATAGAGGGATCCTAGTTCCTTTAACCATGGAGATAAACCTTGGCTCGTTGGGGGAAATTTTAATTGAAACTTGGATCCATCATAAAAGAATGGGGGAGTTCCCTCCCTCAGAGTGATAGGGTCCAATTATCATCCTTTGTGGCTCAGGAGGGGCCCCATGATCCGGGGTTTTTGGTAACAGCTTCACATGTTGAAACAATTAGAGAGGAATCTATAGGACATGGTGAATATTGGACCTCTACTTTGGGAATCATCAATATATCTCTAACTTCCCCAACTCAGAGGTTATACACTTACTCATTCTTTTTCTGATCACTCACCCCTTCTCGTTCACCTTAGGTAGGCGCCACCTTAGGGGAGAGGTTTATTTTTCTGAAAAAGCTGGACATCTCACCCCTTCTTTCATGATTTGGTCCATTCTTCATGGGTGGCTCCCTACTGGGGTGGGGGTTTCTTTGACTTGTCTTCACAACAAGCATTGATGATTAAAGAATGTCCTCAATGGTTGGTCGGATGATCTTCCTGTTGTACAACCCTCTCTTGAGGAATTTAAGAAGTAGATTGAGAGGGATGAAGCCTGCCGGGATGTTCTCTGGGATGAGGAGATTTTTTCCTCTCTCAGTCTCAAGAAGCAGAAATTTATTAAGAGACTGCTGGAATAGGAAGGGTGTCTTCACGAGCATTCTCGTGCCACCTGCCTTAAGGTGGGAGACCAAAACATGACCTTTTTTCATGCATGTTTGAGAAATAAATAGTGAAATACGGCCCCGATCATCCAGAGTGAATAAGGATCCTTTACTAGCAACTTAGATGTCATCAGTGGTATGGTCAGCTCCTATTTTTCTTCTCTCTTGGGTAATACTGACTCTCAATGGAAGAACGAGTACCCCCAAGATCAGACCGACCTCTTCAGCTCAGTCACAATGGTTGTTTTCACCAATACTAATGATGTTCTTGAACATGTTCTGGAGGAGAAGGAGGTGTGGGATTTAGTTACCTCACTAAAATAGGAGAGTGCTCCAGGCCCAGATGGGTTCCCAGGATCCTTAATTGTTAGTTCGTCAAATATCATCCAGGAGTATCTTATCAGTGTTATTCGGGATTTTTTCAAAGGTTGAGAATTTCCATAGGCCGCCACTACTCCTACCCTTGTCCTTATCCCCAATGTATGTGATCCTATCTCCATTGCATAGTATCAACCTCTCAACATGTGCAATTTGATGTACAAGGTGCTAGAAAACCTCATCAATAGAATACATTCCCAGTTTATTCATAGTTTGGTTGTGAAGGAACAACATGCCTTCATACAGGGGCGGTCCATTCAGGGGTCAATGACTATCACACAAGAGAGTAATGGTGGGGTAAATAGGAAGGTTCGTGGGCCCAACATCATGATCAAGGTTGATATGGAAATGTCCTATGAATGATTTGAGTAGGGGTTTATCATTCACGCCATGAGGAGCATGGGGTTTTCCGAATGGGTTATTGACCTCCTGTTTCGTTTTTATAGCTCATCATCGCTCAAACCCTTTTGTTATGGGGAGGTAATGTGACCTCTTGAAATTAGTCAGAGGGCTCAGGCATGGTGACCCTATCTCACCTAGTATCTTTATTTTGGTGCAGGACATCCTGAGTAAGTATGTGGCCTCCTCTATGCATTGTGGTCGTGTTTTCCCTTATCACTATGGGGCATATGCTCTGGGAGTGTCTCAACTACTCTTCACAGACAATATGGACTTCTTCATTAATGGGGGTAGCTCTTCTATTAGGGGCTTCATCAGAATCATGGATGAGTATGCTTTACGGAGTGGTCAACTAATGAATAGGGATAAGAATGTGGTATGCATTCCCTCATTCCCAGATAGGAGGAAGGATGACATTGATTCCACTTTGGGAATTTAGTGGAAAAATATTATGATGCTTTAACTGGGATCTCCCATTTCCCCTGGAAAAATTTGGGCCCAATTTTTTTATGGTCTGGTCGGGAGAATTACCAACAGCAACCTCAAATAGAAGAATAGATTCCTGTACTTTGGAGGAAGGATCACCCTTGTTAATTATGTCATGTCTTCTCTCCCTATGCACCTTCTTTCCACCCTCATATCCTAAAAGCATATCATTATTCATATTTTGAATATCTTGAATGGATTCATTTGGGATAGGAAAGGGGAGGGGAGATGTCGGTGGTCCTCATGGAGTAAACTTGAAAGGCCAGTGGAGTTGGGAGGAATTGGGGTTAGAGACATGGGACATGCTATGTACTTCTTCCAGGTCAAGCATGCTTGGGAGGTTATTGAGGGAAACTCCTTGTGGAGCCAACATATTAGAGGGAGGTACGACTTCAGATTCTATGAGAATGGAAGATCTCTCTTGATCCTTTGGAAATATCTTTGGGTTTATTTTCCCGTGATCCTGTGCCATTCATAGTGGGTTATGGGATGAGGGGATCTCAGTTTTTTGCAGTGCGACTAGGGGGGTGGACCACTCGACTTTCTAGGATACCTTGTACCTAATAAATCATTCCTGGAAGCCAGTGCGCACCCCTTCTTTATCCTGGATGTTTTGACTCCCACTCCAAATTCCCTCTTTGACAATATCAGCTTGGATGGATCCCCGAACAGCTGCATTTTTTCTGGCTTCTCTAGTGAAATGTTCTCGTCCAAAGATTATCTCTAGTGTATGTTTACTTATCCATATAGTGACCAGTGGAGGAGGTGCCTCTGGTGCAAACCCACCCCAATTAATTTCTCTTTCATGCTTTGGAGAATCAGACACTAGGATATTCCCTTGGATCTAGCAATTAAAGGGAAGGGTGTCCAGCTTGCCTCCAGGTGTGTTTGTTGTGTGTCCCCAAATGAGAAATACACAAAGCACCTCTTCTCATAATGTGAATGGGGTGTGCAGATTTGGGATGGGATTGGACAATTCTATCTGCCTTCAAGAGCCTTGGCCTCCGCTGAGGTCATCCCCTCAAGCTGGTTCCGCGGCTGCCTGAACAACAGCCAGGAGACTTTGGCCAGGGCGACCCTCTTGGGGGTGGGCTTTGGGTGCATTTGGAAGGCGCGCAACCAAGAACAACACGTGTCCTGCTTCTTTATTCTTTCCTTTCTTTCCAGATCCATGTGACTCACCTCATAGTAGGACAACCTCCTTCCCCACCATGATGCAGTGCCTTCCCTACGACGCTTCTTCTCTAGAGCCACTCCTCTGGGCTCTATCAACCCTAGTCAGAGGGGGCGTTGGGTTTGTTGGTATCCTCCAACATCATACCTAAAGCCCAATGTCAATGGATCCTTTAGATCCAGAATCATGTGCAGTGGCAATGTTGTCCATGACATATCAGGCTTGGTGATTTTTTATTTTAGTTCATTCTATGGACCAGGGAACTCTCTTAAGACGGAGGCAATGGTGATGCTCAATGACCACTCTCTATGAAGATCCAAAAACAATACATTGAACACTATTGAGATCGATTTCAGATTTATGTGGAGCTACATCATTAGTACCTCTACCTATCTCTGTAAAATCACTTACTTGATCTGAAAGTGCAATGCTTACCTCTCTGGGGACATGGAGATCCTCCATTTGTGGAATGAGGGCAATCATGTGGCTGATTTCTTGACTCCCTTTTCTACCCTGGAATTCCCCCTTATGGAGTTTTGAACCCTTGGAACCATTCCCCTATGTGGGGTGGCCCATATTAACAGTGACACTCTTAGTATTCATTTATTCAAGACACCCTAATTTATACTCCTCTTCCTCCCCTTAATGAAATAAATATTTATTTGATGGATAATGATCAAGGGATTAGCATCTCATTTTTCATTCATTGATATTTGGTCTATATTTACCACATTATTTCTTTGTGTATTGTATATTATACCTCATGAATGTTTGTAATAATAATTTCATGTCATCCATGGGATTTTCAAATCTATATAATGTTATTTCATTCATGGGTTTTGAATAAAAATTTACCAATGTTATGAGGGTCTCTTTGAAATCTCACTTTTAAATGGATATTGTATATTCCAAAATTTGAATTTGGAAAAAATGAATGTTTTCTCTCCCTAAAACGCATAGATTTTTTCTATCTTATCCATTTCATAGTTCTTCATGCATTATTACCATTTAATTTTTTTTCACACCTGTGGTTCCATTTTTTGGCAAGACACGTATTATTTATTAGTTTAGGATCCTACCTTTCATTTATGGATCATTCTATTTAAGAAAAATTGAAAATGATGATATTATCTCATAATTGTAACATAAATAAGAATAACCATGATGATATAATAAGAATAATTTTATTTTCTTAATAGATGCGATTTTGATGATTGGGGAACAGTTTACCAAAACATGCATCTAAACTATGAGACTCACTATGTGTGTATAATGAGATGCATATGGTCTTTTCCTGATTAAATTTTTTTTGGCCAAACCATGTAATCTTACTAGGTTCTTAAGAACATAATTTCCCAAAATTTCGCCTATTTTTTTTAAAACATATTTCACTTCATCCCCATCTCAATATCCTTCTCGACATTAGTACAACTAACCCAATCATCCTCACATGTAGCGTGATTTCTAGGTGTGTTTATGAAATCACTTACTAAGTGATTTATATCATACTTATTTGTTCATTTATATATTCTATCATTAATTTAATTATCCACTATGGTTATTGAGCCATAGGGTTTATGTTAGCTAATTCAAATAATATATTTTGTCTCCTAATGTATAGTCCGTTCCTATTTTGGATTCCTTTTCACTTATTATGTGTATTCTCACTATTGAAAACTAGTTTATATTGAAAAATCATCATGGATTCATATGTTTTTAGTTCATAATGCTCCTTAATTGCATGATTATTTCTAAATAATGTTATATTTTGTTTTAAATCATGTTTTATGATATCTAAAATGTTTTATTTATTATATAATTTTTTTGAATTGTTTTTCTCTTTTTCTAAGTTATTAAAATGGATTGAAAGTAATGATTGTTCCTTTTTATGTTCATTTGTGTTAGGTTTTATAAAAATTTAAATTTAAATTGTTTCAATGATTAAATGGTGTCTCTTGTGAGGGAGAAAATCACATGGGAGCCTAGTTATTTTAGTGAGAATAATATGGAAAAAACAACTATGTATGAAATTCCAAACCTAGATTTTAATTTATTGTACAACCCTAAATAACAAATATGATGATATGTATCATGAGGAACTTCTTGGAGTCTCTCGTTCCCTTTGGAACTTAATAATAATCACTCTAGTGGTGGTGCATAGTTCAATATTATTCATTTGATCACCAAGTTTTGTGAGTATCCTATATTTCCAAGATCTTTCAAACCTTAAGGTTTCCAAATGGTGCTCATTTCAAATTAATTGTGTACATAGATTTAGATTTATATTTTAAATTATTATAGAACTATTATTTTTTTATTATATTTATAAGTTAAAAAAATATTTTTAAGTGTTTTTTTCCAAACCAGTATACATGTTTTTTTTATAAACAAATACTACTAATGGAACAATTAATGGTAAACTTTTGGTATAGTGTTTCTTATACACTATATACAAAAAATGGGTGTGTCTATAATTTAAATTTATAAATATAGGTATAGGAAATGGTCCCTTTGGTGGAAACAGTTCTTCTACATAGCATTGTACAGCTGGGTGGTGGTGACATGGAATAACTGGTCCCACATCTCACATAGATATGGGTAGCATTTTTTGTTTCATTTTTAGTAGTGGGTTTTGAATCATATTTATGTATTTCCTATTAGGTACACAATCTGTCATGGTTTATTATTTGAGTATGCATAGATCTACTATTTTATGATATTGATGTTGAATTTTGTTATAATTTATATTTTCATTGATTCTTGATATTTTATCCCTAATTAAATTTATCATTCATTAAATTCATCAGTTTCATTTAATTGGATGAATAAAATTCAATGGTTTACCATGAAAAAATGGGGTCCACCGTTCAGATTTATTTAAGAGTTTTATTTTTGATAACATGCTACCAATATACTTAAATGATGCTTTAGAACTAGTTCTCAACCCAGGTTGATTGAAAAAACCCATTGCACATTTCTATGGGATGAATAAGGTTCTAAGGATGGGGGAATCTCAACTTATTCAATGAGAAAATTTTAACAAAGTGTCATCTTTTTGTTTATGTTATTTGGGGAGTAAGGTAGATGAGAGATCATTTTACCAAGGATCATGTAAAAGGTGTTAATGTGGGTCTACCTAAAAAAATTCAACCCAACCTTGAGATTCCAGAGAATATTATGAATGTGTTCTTAATCTTGGATCGATTTTCCATTCCACATTGGGTAGGGTGTATAGGTCCAGAATTGTGTAGAGATTTAATGTTTTAATAGGGGGTTCAATTTGTTATATTCTTATGATTATGATTTACTTGGATAATTAATAGAATGTATTTATTTTGATTTATAATTTATTATTATTTTTAATGATTCTATTTTCATTTAAATGGATCCATGTAGTTACATGTATTCCAAAAGGCCCCCTCTAAACCCTCTGGAGGAAGCCGTAGAAAGCTTTATTTCAACTAATCCCCGTGTGGAATAAAATTTTATTGAATAAATACTATATAAGGTCCAATATATAGAGTAATAAGTGGTCTATATCCTAGCTCATGTTCATGATGTATGTCCAGGCATGGGTGGATATAGATACCAAGATCAAAATTTTCTATTCCACAAGCATCCACCCTTCTACGTAATTAATGATCCTCAAGAAGAATAAGATTGTCTAAAGAAGGCTAAAAAGATCTTTTAATTTTTTCTGGTTCTAGATGTTATCAATATAAAGTGTTATATTTTATTATATAAGGTCCCATGCTAAAGGGGTGGGAGACATTGGTTAAATATAAGCTATGTGAGGATATGAAGAGAAGGAAGTCAATGTTATAATCTATTATAAGTACTACCTAGACACAAAGTAACTATAAAAGTCTCTATAGAAATTGTGTCTTCATTATGGTTATTGAATAACCATGGAGTATTTTAATTGGTTTACTGAGCTCAACCACAAAACCTCTGAGTATTTTCTAGTGATGATTTAAATGATCTAAACATTTAAATGGGGTGATGACATGATATGTAATATCATTTTTTTTCTGAAGTTGTTGATTAGGAATCAGGGGTATTGATCAATAAGGTCATCATGTTAGTATTAGTCTTCATTCCTTCTATATCAAATTGAGTAAAAATGGCTCTTTAAAGAAGAAAATGAACCGAGATGAGGTTATAAAGGTAAGTGGTAGTGGATTAAGCATTCATTATTAGTCTTTATTTTCTGTAACAAGGGGAAGCGAGGCTCTCACTTGTTATTAGTGCACTAAGACCAAGTATAAAAACCCTTCGTACCCAATGAACCCAAATAAAAATTCTCTCTTGTGGGTTATTTTGCTATCTACAAAGGGCATGAATATCATTATTCACTCTCTGAAATAGTGTATGATCATTAGCTATCAGGAGACTTGTAGTGTATTATAATGCCAACAAGGTGGTATGGTATCAACCATGTAGGGGAAGAAGATTGATTGTTTCATATTATAGGTATAATCTTATTTATATTAAAATTCATACAAGTGGAGAAGTCTGAATTAATTTGAGACAAGCCAATAGCATGTAGTAGAGGAGATTATGATGGAGATTGATATAGTCCCCATGATTGTTAGAGGTACTATTCTAATAAATAAGTCTATAAAGACTTCTTTATTTGATACAGGTACCTATCATACTTTTATATATTCTGATATTATATATTTTCTAAATCTACAATCTAATATCCTTCCATATCATATGGATATATCAGCACCTCTTGCGAAGAAGATAGACAAAGTCTTTCAATGCCCTTCATGTGTTTTTATGAAAACAAATGTAGATATAGTGTTGGATTTATGTGTATTTGAGGTTTATATCATTGAAAATATTATTGGAATGGAATATATGGTTTCCATAAATGATTATTTAAATTTATGTCAATAAAATGTGACCCTCACTACTTCTAATGGGGACTATCATTTGTTTAATGGGAGATGAGATCCACGATCGAGTCAAGAAGAACTTCCCCTTACTGAAGTGGTATTTCCTTAAAGAGTCTACCTTGTATGTGTTGTATTTTTTATCAACATTTTTAAATGATATTAAAATAATTATAAAACATTTGTTAATGTAAATATGTTTAGGAGGTTATAAATAAGAAGTTTCTTGGAATTTTGGTTAAAGCATCCAATTCTATCAATAAAGGAGATGTAGCTTTGATGATTGAATGAATATGATAAAGTATTGATTACGAAGAAGAGAATAATATACAATCAAAGCATAAAAATAAGAGAATAATTATGATAAGAAGTTTCACTGTCTCATTATCTTGTAAGAAGATAATTTTTGTTCTTTCCTTTGGAATCCTTGGAATATATTCATTACTTGAATGTGAATGTTTGTTTAAATATTTGGGTAATTTATGATGATTGGTGATATCCTCTTAATTTCTATAACATGTAAATTTTTTATAATAAAAAAAATTTGTTTACAACCCAATGAATATGAATCTATGGAGTATAATAGATAGAGTAATAGTGATCATAAAAAATGTGAAGTAAAATTCTTGTCTAATATTTTTCATAGGGACATTAAACTGAGTGTTTTGAAGATACAATATTTGTCGATGCTCAGTGATATTTTAATCATTGATAAAACTTCACAATGCCTTAGTTATATGTTTCAGGATGGAAATTAGAAGAATAAAAGTCTATATAAATTTGATTCATATAAGGATATGATTTGATGATCATAAAAATAACATAAATCATGTTTATAAAATGGTATTCATCAATTTAGTTAATTTTAGTCAAAATATGAAGTTAGTGAAATATGGTGGAAATATGTATTTTTATGAAGTATTTTTGTAAGATCATAATATAGAGATCTATTGTGGATGTGTTGTTCAAAATACATGTTGATAAAATTTATGGATGAACAAACGTGTATGTTGAAAAAAATTATATCGAATGAAGAAAATTATGAATTCTATCAGATTATCATTGTGATTAGATCATATAGAGATAGTTAAAAAATTGAAATATAAGAAAATGAATCCAAAATATGTTTGAGAGTTAAGTCCATGAGATAGATGTTTTTGGGTGATGATTATCAGACATACATTTCTGTGTAATGTCATCATACAAAGCCACTAGATAGAGTAACTCAAATAACTATGAGATAGAGTTTTTCGTATCATTAAATCAAACATAGAATTACCATAATGATAATCCCTAAGAAGAGGAACTAGATGGTGCAATCTTATAAAATGTAACAAATGAATAATAGTAAGGAATGAATATAAAATCAATGTTATCTGATGAATACATATATTTATTTCATTAGATAGAATCGGTCAATAATTATTTTGATAATTCATTTGATAGATGAAGAATACAAGACAACTGAGAGTGTTTGGGATAGAGAACACTGAATATTCATTTATGCATTCATCTGAAAAAATCTAGAAAAACATTATAAAACCATTAGATAAAGGTAACATTAAAATATTACTATATAGGGTTTTTAGAACATAGGGAATTTTTTTTAGATTATCAGAAAGAATATCCTATATTTTTATAATCTCCAAACAGTGTGATGATGTTGAGATATTTTTTAGTGAATATAATTCGAGTCATGCTTTTATGATTGTTTAATGATGTTTATTAACATTGATATTTTAATGATTTTTAGGAAATATGTTGAATAAAAATAAATATAAGGTTTATTGGTTTTCAATTGTTGAATTATTGGAGTGGGATATTCAATGTTCAAGTGGAAACTTGGAACATGAAGATCGTGATCATCCCTTTATTTTTAATGAACCATTTCCTATATAAAGGAGATAAAGTGAACTGGGAAAATGTTTATGGATTTATTTTAGTTGGGACTATTTGTAAATAATTGATGCACTAAAATGACTTTTTCTCCATGAATAATGAGAATAATTTAATTTTGTGTCAATGTATACATGGAAGAGAAGGTACCAGATGGATTAGAATTATTAGGATGTACCAAAATATGAAGTAAGTACTAGATGAATTATTAATGTACAGGATGATGAATAATATATTTTACTAGTGCCACTAATAGGCCAATGGGGTCTTTATTACACTACATACCAACTACATTCCCACTAACAAGATGGCAGGTTTCACTAGCTCGCCTGCCCAATCCATCCAACCACTAATATCCACTATAATCTTCAACATCCTCCACCTTCAAAACCCATACCCATTATAAGTGTGTGTGAATTACACTATATACAAGAGAATAAAAAAATAATTTCTTAAATAAATTTATGAATATAAGAGTAGATGAAAAAAAAATTATGACATTCAATAAAATTCATATCTGGAGGAGGAATTTATTTGTTTTCTTATGAATTTGATGAATTTGTTGAATACAATATATAAATGTAGTATAATGATCCATCAAAGTTTTGTAGATAGAATTGGAAACTAGTCAAGAGACATAGGATTGTTTTCAATCCCACTCTTATTTTATAGAAAAACACTTTCACTAGGTATTATTTTTTAGCAAAACCACGAAAATTGATATCTCAATTTAATATAGAATCTATGTACAAGTTAATGGCATACACATCAAGGGCTAACTACAACTATAGGGTGGTTAACCTTATAAAAACATCATGTTCCATCCCTTACTTTCTTTTATATACATTCATATGAAGATAAAAAAAGAGAAAGATAATAAAAATAATAGCAGGTCAAAATGGTAAAGAGATACAACGTATTAATTGGTTTAAAAAGTCTCCAACACTAATTCATCTCCTACTTAGTGTTGAGAGTATATCAGAGTGACCTTAACAATTGGTATCAAATCCATGTTCTCATCTATTAAATTATTTTATTTCAATTTATTTTCTTCTTATGATTCTATTTCTTTTCATGTATTATAATGAAGTACAGTTTTGGTGATGAATTTTGTGTATCAGGTCAAAAATATATTCCAAAAGAGACTATTATAAATAATATAATGACAGAGAGAATAATATTGTATAATTATTTCCTCTTATAATAACATGATTATAAATATTCAATCATTTAATTCCATGATAACAAATAAGAGATATATTTCTTAGAATGTAAAGAAAAGGTGTCTCAAATCGCATACTAGGAGAATGAAAACCTTCCTACCTAAAAGGGGTCAAAGCCATGTAATCATGAGGTGTGCGAAAAATCTTGTACAAACATTCTGTAAGAATAAGAACCTAGAATAAGTAGTGATTATGATCTATCTAAAAAATACCAATATATATCAGTTAGTTAAGTAAAATATATTATATATTTCATTCCTATATAAATCACATATCTTATTGTTGTATTATTTGAAAACATAGAGGAAGATATAACCTAACTAGAAGGTGAGATAAACAAAATACATAAGGTTTTATAGGTAAAGGTTTTATAATTTTTAAATTTCTTAAAATAGGTTATCACTCTTGATATAAGATGTATGGAGCTTGAAATTATTTCATCAAAAATTTTAAACAAATTCCTTGAATATGTTGAAGAGAAAATTGGATTTAATAATACTGTTGAAGAGAAGACCCATAAAATAAAATAAATATTAAAATATGCCATTGATATCAATGATGTTAAATTGTAAGTAATGTCAATTAAGATCAAGTATCATGACTCGTTTTTACTAGAGAAATTTAGATGCATTCTAAAGATGTTGGCATAATAAATAATTATTGTGAAGAGAATGTGATTTTGATTGAAGAAAAAAAAGGAAACCTCAACATGAGGTGTCTATAATTGGAAGAGAAATTAGTCAATCTTGAAAAAGAACATATTGATTCCTCTTAAAGTAAGGATATTTTTGATACTACTACACAATGCTAAATATAGTATTATAATGATAAAAGACCTATATCATGTAACAATAAGATCATGAAACCATGTAATGATTTATCTCAAGATGTTATGAATAATGTGGTTCCACCTATTCAATTTTATACTTTTCATCTAAATATGTGTTCTTTAATTGTAAAATATTATAAAAAATCATTAAAAATATAGATGAAAGAGTATTAATGATCCTTCCACCATGTCTAGGGTAGATAGAATAAGTATTATGAATGCTAGTTCCCTAGAATGATCCCAATGTGTTGTCAAGAAAACCAAATAATATCATTCCATTTTTTATATAAATGTTGAGTGGAATACATTAGATATGAGAACATCATTATTTATGGTTCAATTTTGGTGATGCAGCATGTTTAGGTATTTTGAATTTTTTTACAATCCTAAAAATAATAAATCACAATGGAAGCTCATGTCGAGGGGGATAAAACCAATGATTCATAGGAAACATACATATCTTAAGTAAAATATTATACTTAAAATATATTTGAAATAATTGAAAATATATATGATTTATTGAATAATGGCGGTCACAAGATGGGTTTATTCTCATATCAAATTTTATCAAAATAATATTAAAAAATAGAACCTATAATTTAGTGAGGAGAGAAGAACTAAACATTGGAAGTAAGAAAAATAACATTTCAAATAATAATTATAAAATTAAGTTATCAGTAAAGTTAAATAATTTGTCCTTGGATACCAGATCTAATAAACTGAATAAGTGTTTAATGACAACAAAAATTGATACAAGTAATGCTACTCAAGAGAATCCATGTTGTGACTCCATGAAGGCTTGAAATGACACAAATGATATATTGGTTATTTAGAAATCTTACATAGATATAGAGGTAATGATGAATGAATATAAAGGATAATCTAGTAAAAAATGTAAAAAGAAGATTCTGTATGAAAATTTTAAGAATCCTGAGAGGCTTCTGACAAATAAAAATGTTATGTTGAAAATGTTTTGTGGGTGAGGTTCAACGTGGATAGATACACTCCCAAAAAAATTTCTATAATAATTTCATCACATGAAGTGTTATTAAAAAAGATAAAAGAATAACTAGTTTATAAAATTGAAATAAAGGCTCTTCAAAATAGAAAATTCACCAAAAAATAAATCTAATAAGTTATATTATTCATGTTTACCCAGCAAGATTAAATTTTAGATTTAAAATCTTTGAAATAGATGAAATGGATAAAAATGGTTGAGAAATTATTCCCAAATTTTTTTTATAAATTTTTATAGAAGTAATATCCACCTTATTACTTTAAAAATAATGATTTGAATATGTTCTCATCATATAGGGAATTGAAAGTAAATCATCATCTTAAGGGGATAACATGAGGAAAAAGATGTGATTTAAACATTGGATATAATTATTTAATAAATATATCATCCTTAAATGAATATTAAATCAGTATAATGAAAAATATTATGAGAGGGTCTTCCTAAAGGATTTTTAAGTGTTTTTCACAAAATCATGATAACAATGTGAAGAATATATCATTTTGGTTTATATAATTTTCATTATCCCAAAAGGATATATTGAAAAATATCATCCTTGGTGAAGTTTAGAATGTTTTAAAATGTATACCACCACATGAAGAAGACATATTTTGGTTTTGTATCTATATAAAAAATCCTGATATGAATCTTTTGAAGAGATTAACCACTTTGAAGATCATGAAAAATGTCTTATTATTTAGGGAGTGATAAGTGTAGTATATTGATGAAGCTATAAGATTAATTATTTCATTAAAATATGACTATTCTAGAATACGCATGAATGAATTTTACTAAGAAGGTATATATTTCTTAATCTCTAATACTTGTTGCATAAAAAAATAACTTAAAAGGAGATAAATTTAATTAATCTATGTAGAATGACAAGTGGATGAATGAATGTGTAGAAAGGTTATTACTCGTGAAATTTAAATTTGAATACATATAACCTATTTATTAAAGTGAATATAAGAGTTTCAGGTTTATTTATTCTATATAATTTTTATATCAAAATTGATATATGTATCCCAGAATATAGCTGGGAAACCATTAAAGATATGATTCTGAGTTCTTATCTCATTTATTATCATCTTCAGTTGGAAATGGAAATTTTTTTTTCTAAATCAAATCTTCATAATTTCTACATTGATCATGGATCACGAAGGCTTTGTGTGAAATGATTAATGACCCCCTTCATGTGTATAATGTGGTACCATTATCCCAAGTACCTTGTATTTCTTATCAATAAGAGGGATTCAAAGTGAGATGATAGTTTGAAAATAAATTAGGAAATAAATAATCAATGATTCTCATATTAACATATTCATTTAGAATATATCTCCAACAAACAACTAGAAAGATATTTAATATTACTAATTATATGTGTAATATTTTATCAATGGGTTTCAATGTATTTTAAAAAAAATGCATTCATTTGTGTTAGTATGTTGAAGATGTTATAGAGAATAAGTTTCCAAGAATATTGGTTTAAGTATCCAATCCTATTAATATATGATATTTAGTTTGGATTATTGAATAAAGATGATAATTTCCAGACTATGAAAAAGAGAATATATTATAATACAATCTTTTCAAGTAATAGAATAAGTAAGAGAATAAGTTACCAAGTCTTGTTGTCTTGGAAGAACATTAATGGTGTTCTTTCCATTAGAAGATATGGAGTATATTCATTACCTAATTATTTAATATTATATGAAGATTTGGATTTCTTATGAAAATTAGTGAGCTAATATTAATATATATGACATGTAACTTTAATACAGAGGTGGACCAAGCTTCTAATGCTTTTCTTCTACCACCACCTGAAGCTATGGCCCTTGATCATCCACCTAGCATAGTGATGGGGGTGTTAAATTGACTTTTTGGGACCTCATTCCCTTCATTCCAAGGTTCATTCCTTCGGTTCATTTTAGTTCCCATCTATCCTCTATATCCCTTTCCCATGTCCTGTCAGTTCTTACCCCCATAGATCTATAATTTCACAGTAATAGTCGTGGAGGGTGGAGGGGTCTCTGTAGGTGGTGCCACTGGGCTATATCTTTAAAGGATCTCCTTCATGAAATTCAACAATGACCCTCACATCTCTTATGGTGGATGATCCACAATGGATGCCTGATGGCCTGAAGAGGAAGTATCAATTTCTCCCAGGCATCAGGGGAAGGTTGCATACTTTAATACAAGGATCCAGATCTCCCCCTAACTTGAACTTGTCAAATAGTGCAGGAATGTGTATAAGATCTCAGTCTAGGAAAATAAAGGGGTGGATTCCCTCTTTCTTTGAGAAGGCCAAGTATTCTATGACCAAACCCAAAACCCTCCTTTTACTATGATACATTTTCTTATTTGGAATCCTTGAGGTATCTAAACCCCTATTAAAATAGACATCTTGTATTTAAAAATTCCCAAAAATAAGGTCTTGATGGTGGCCATCCGTAAACATAAGAAAAAACCATTAATGAATAGAGAGTTTACTAGTAAACTCAAACAGCATGGATACGTGCACAATAAACCATCCAACAAGAAAAACTGAATTTTCTGGCACAGGAGTATTACAGTTTATTTGACTCAGGCAGGGGATCAGTTCATTATAGATAAGGTGACATGTTACCTTCACTCCTTCAAGGTTACTTTCATCTATGGATGATCTGATTCTCAGCAAAGGGAGACCTTTTGAAATATTCTTAATGTGTTCAAACCAAGAAACCTTCTTTAGATCATGGGGGACATTAATGTCATCATGATCCTAGAGGATATGAAAGAAAGTGTACCTATTAATAGGAAATCTAGTCTGTAATTTTCTTAATTCATGTGGAGTAGTGGTCTTATGGAACTCTGGCACTCAGGTGATCAGTTTACATGGTGTAAGAATCAACGGGGGAGCCATAGGTCATAGAGGTAGTTGGATAAATTATTGGGCAACATGGATGGAATATCTACGTATGCTAACACCTGGGTGATGCACCTTCCATGCAGAATTTCAGTCCACTCCCAAATCCTTAATTCATTATCCTCCAGGCATGAGTAGCATGCTCGTTTCCGATTAAATCAGCACTGGGCACACACACATGGATATAATGATTTGGAGAGAGACTCCTGGAACGTCCCTTCCCTAGGAATCACATGGTCATACTTTCACAACAAATTAAGACGGACTAAACTAAGGTTACAGTTGTGGTCGAATGATATTTTCATATTAGACAGATATTTTGATGTAGATATGCTAGAATTACATCGTCTTAAAAGGTGTCTCGACGAAAACGGGATGAAAAACTCTTCGAGGACCTCTCTAGTAGGAAAGAGCTTCTGGTGGACATGTTTGTAAGACAACATCGTAAATATAGGGAGGATTCAAGGATTAAGTGGATAAAGGAGGGTAATAATAATACTGTGTACTTTCAAGACTGTATGAAGGAAAAGAAAATATTGGTTAAAAAAAACATTGATCTAGAGGATGGATCCTATACAGATGCCAGGGAGGTGGTAAGAGAGTTGGTTGGCTCCTACTTTCATGACCTTATTGATGGTCCTACCACTCGCTTATCAAATGGGTACCTGGGAGGAGAGGCGAGGATTTTTGGAGTTATCCCATCCAATTTTTCCCCTTAAAAGGATGTCCTGGGAGCCATTCCTCAAGAGGAAGAGATTCAAAATTCCATGCAGATTCTTGATCTCGATAGTGAGGTGGGTCCAGATAGGTTCCCTGGAGCCTTTTATAGAGCTTCATGGGAGACCGTGAAAGTAGATCTAATTTCCGCTATTCATGATTTCTTCTAAGGTGTTCCATAACTAGAAATTGCATGTGCTACCACTATTTTTATTTTTCCGAATTCTAAGTTTCCTACTTATATTGAAAACATTCTTGTAATAAGCATGTGTAATATCCCTTATATTATTATTTCTGTTATTATTAAATCTTGGATATCCATTCATATCCCTAAATGGATCTCCATGTAACAACATGGATTTATGTGGGGGTTCTCCATCCAAGGGTTGACCTATTCGGCCATGGAAGTGATCAGGGACATCAACTTCAAAAATCAAGGATCAAATTGGAGATCAAGCTTGATATGAGTATTTCATATCACCGAGGTGAAAGGAGCTTCATCAAAAATGATTTTTTAGGTATGGGTCTTTCTCCTTAGAATATTGATATTTTTATTTCACTATTTTATCTCATCATGGATGTCGATCACGTTAATGGGTAAAACCTTCTGATTATACAAAGAAATGAGAGGTCATCACTGTAACATCCTGAGATTTTATGAGAAATATTCCTTTTAATTTCGTTGATATCTTGTTTTGTACGCTACATCAAGATTAGCTTGCACTATACGCAACACCGTATTAGCTTACAGTATATGCCAAACCTATTCTAGGCTTGTGTTGAATGTCAGAGAAACCTTCATCGATAGCATGTGGTATACACAATACTGAGTTTCACTAAACGAGATATTATTATAATATTATTATGAACTAGCTGTTATGAATAGTAATACCATCTTTAGAAATTTTATAAATTTTATATTTCAAAATGGACTTCATTTTTGGATTCGGAATATCGAAATTAGCCTAGGGTGAATTTTTTGTATTTTACTGAAAACATTCAATTTTTGATGAATAGTGAAAACACTGGGTTACTATTTAAAACCGACATTTTATTTACATAATTATTTATTTTATTTCAATTTATTTTAGTTCAAAATAGACACATAATATATATATAAGTTCTATGTAATTAAATGGAGTCATTTGACAATAAATTTATATATATAAAAATTTTATTGAACTTTTTGCGGTCTTTTACCCACCTCCTAGGAGCAATTGAAAATTGACATAAAACTTAATTTTACCGCATCTGTGAGTTGAATTTCAAAAATCTGAGAGACATGGTTTATATCAGTAAGTAAAATGTAATTCAATGAGATGAAAATAATTTTTGGTGAATAGTAAATTTTAACTTTTATTTACCACGGTTAAAAGTAAATAGGGTAATTAAAGGTAAAAATGATATTATTTTTACCCTAAAACATGTCCTAATTCTATTGGATAAGTGTATTTAGACCAAAAAAAGCATAGGAATATAATATTATCATTTAGGTCCACTTAGATTAGAATAGGACATTTATTATTATTTAATTCAATGAAGAGTTAAAAGAGTTAAAATCAATGTTTAATAACTATAAAAATTTTAATATAGGGTTATAAATAAGATAAATTAGCATATAAATTTTCATTAGAAAGATAAAAAGATTTCCAACATAAGGGTATTTTATTTATAATTTTTATACATTAAATTAGTTAATTTATTTATGATACAATGATGATGCATTAATTACCTTATTAATGAAATATTAATATAATTGATGTTATAAATACCAAAATAATTGTAATTTGAGGCTTTTTATGAATTCCAAAAATTTTATAGGTTATTATGAAATGTTAGAATTGTTTTAATTAACTTTTTTAGTACTAATAATGCTCTTATGATTTTCACCAAAATCAAATACCAAATAGTGTCAAAATTGAAATAAAATAGCTTTTAAAACAAATATTATATTATTATTTGATATTCTATTCCTAAAAATATAATGCTCATCCAGATGACATATATAATGTTATATATTTTAATAATGGACCACTTTGGGTTCGACTGCTAGTTTATAGTAAGTTTTTCAACCATATAGTTTAAAAAAACAAGAAGACATGGTAAAAAATAAATTATTTAACTTAGAGTTAAATCTAAATGAAAAGGTTAAAATAGTAACTTAAACGTGTCTAAAACCTATTGGTAGAGGGTATTTCCACCCATCCCTACTTTATCTTAGAAATAAGTCACTTTGGAGCCATTATTAACAGAATATGACTTTATTATATAATAATATTTTAAGTTCTTCCTAAGATGCCCCTCTCCTCCCTTATAAAAGGGCACCTCCTCCCTCTTCTCTTTACACAATTGTTGAGAGTTAAAGATCGGGAAACCCCTGAATATTTCCCTTATCAACTTCCCTAGAAAAATAATAGATGTTTTTTCCTAAAAAGACCAACTCTAGTGCCCTAAGAGGATGTTTAAAAGAGGTGTGTCGAAGAAGACGTAATCTCTTCTACCGATTCCTTCTAGTTTCTTTCTTCTTCATCTTATTCTTCATTAGTTGTTTCATTATAAATTAATATCACCAGTATCAATAATATACTTATATGTTATTATAAATATGAAACTACCTCATTTCACCTTCTATACATCCTACCTATAATGAAATCACCACGCGTGCATACGTAAGGAATATCGTCTCCACGTCGTGGTGTAATCTATTTTTCCACCACCACCATTCTTGGATGGGTATAATGGTGAAAAAAATAACTATATATAGTTATTATAACATCATAATAATTATGATATATTATATCATCCTCTCCAATTCCCTTCAATAATTATGGGAATGATATCATTGCTCGTGCGTATGCACGGATTACCGTCTCCACGACGCGATGAGATTCATTCTCCATATTAACCATTCAAAAATGATTATAAAGTATATATAATGAATAATAATGAAATATATGACTTGATAAAGCTACTGGAATTATATATGTATAAATATGTCATCTACTTACTTCCATTCAAGTCAATAAGGAAAGGAAAACAATGTTCATGCGTACGTACGACCTACCGTCTCCATGAACGGTGTATTTCATTTCATTTATCCATCTATTATATAGATATATATATACTGAGTATAAATGATATATAAATCAAGATTTAAATTCTATAATTAAGTCAATCATGATATAAGTAATAATAATATCAAGAACAACAGTCCAAACACATACGATAAATAAAACAATTTTACCCAAAATGATGTTTTAACATGGAATTTACAAAAGAAAGGGTAATATAAAGTCATAAGTGAACCATATATGATATAATAACAATGAATATGATTTTATAATAATTCAATGACATTATTATTCATTATACATGAGTTTTAGATATGTACGAAGCAAAACGGACCTAAGGTAAGAGATATTTATTCCAATCTCGTTCTTATCCGAGATTGTTTATTCGTAAGTATTTATTGGGGTTATTGTTATCATCCATGTTTGTAACACACTGAGATTTTATAAGAAATATCTTTTAATATCTTATGTTGTACGAATATGAATCTTTCACTGCACACAATACTAGCATGGTTTGCATTACACGTAATCGCGACCTTCCTTGATAGCGTGAATAGTACGCAATACCGAGTTTCACCAGACTATGATATATTATTATAATATTATAAACTATCCTTTATGAATATTATTAACTAAATTTTTAATTCAATAACATTATTATTCATCTTACAGATTTTATAAAACATGGTATGTGAAAAAAATAAATATTTTGGGTAAAATAAGTATTTTTAAAAAAATGCAGTTTTGCCACCTTTTGATAGCACACCAACTTTAAATCTAGTTTTTGACATGTTTATAAGTTAAATTTGACCAAATAAAACTCTTTTTTGGAATCAGGATATAAAAATTTACATTGGATAAAATTTTCATAATATTTTGATAACCTTCATATTTTAATGAATAGTACAAACACGCTATATTTTAATCAAAAACAACTTTTTTTCATCGCAATAATTTATATGGTTAAATTATAATATTTAATGGTTTTAAAGTGTAAATAGAGTATATTTTTACCATTTAATATAATTTATGTCATTATCATTGATTTCACATTGAATTCATAGGTAAAGCCATTTCAATCTTTGACAATATTTTAACTTTTAAAACCCGTTTTCTTAACAATGAGATGAATTTTAAATTAATTAAAGAAACTTATGTGTTTTGAATTTTGAAAAATTGATTCCATATTTGGATTTAGTGGGTCCAAATTATGTTAATAGGTTACTTTTATTTTTTTGACAATATGAATAGTCACTACGGTTATTTTTATTTACTAAAGTTAAAGGTAAATCGTGTAATTAAGGGTAAACATAATATTATAAAATTACCCTAACACTAGAAAAAAATCCTATTGGATGACTAACAGCCGACCCATATCACCTAAGGGTCAGATTAGATTCATTTAATGGGCTTTTTCCATGAAAATAATTTAATTCTTTTTAAAACCAAAGAAAGTGACAACATGTTAGTTTCTTAAATCTTATAAGTATAATTATTTTAATTTAGTGATAAACTTAATGAATCTTCGAAAATGAATAGTATTAAGAAAGATAATAAATTTAACTACGTCATTTGAATTTATTTAGAATTTTTAGTGATTAAATATTATCATTAAAAGTTACACAATAGTGATGTTGAAATTATTTTATGGATTGAAAAATCAAATAAATAGTTTTAAAAATATAAAAATAAATATTTTATGAAATATTTAATATGATACACGAATTTTCTAGATTAAAATGACATGTTAGGAAGCTATTAAAGATTTTATTTGGAACATATCTTTTGTCTGGATTTTCTATAAATTCAAATAAATGAATAGTGTCATAAATGACACTATTGTTATTTTATAAAAATAACATATTATAAAATGGTTTAAAAATCACAAAATTGTTTAAAAATTATAAATTAAAATTTATAGGGTCTAAAATTTTATAATTTATCTAATTATGGAAAATTCAAAAAACATAAGTAATTATTTATAATAATTTAAAATTTAGAATCTTATTACCACAAATAAGATTAAATAGATTAAATATGGATAAATAAATTTTGTTAATATTTAAAATAAATTTCCAAATTGTCTAAATTTTATTTGTTGATGATATTACATCCCTATCTCATATAATATTATAATATGAGTCGTTTTTGGATGTTTTTAAGTGGGGTTTGATTTATTATAAATTAATATTTTTGAGGTTTCTAAAGGTGTCCCTCTCCCTCCTTATAAAAGGGCACCTCCTCCCTCTCCTCTTTACACAACTTTGAGCCTTCAAGCTCGGCCAAACCCTACCAATTTCTATTCTTCACTTCTCTAGAAGCATCCTATAGGTCCTTGTATTCTTCAAAGACCATCATTAGTGCCCTAAGAGGAGGTTAAGAAGAGGCGCGTCAAAGAAGAGGTAATATACTCTACCAATTCCTTCCAATTTATTTCTTCTTATACTTAATATTATTTATTGTTTTCATCATAAATTAATAACATCAGTAGAACTAACATACTGATATGTTATAACAGATATAAATCAACCATATTTTATATTCTATCCATCCTACGAAAAATGAAATCATCGCGCGTGCATACGTACTGAATACCGTCTCCACGCTGTGGTGCAATCTATTTTCCACCACCACCATGCATGGATGGGTATAATGGTGTAAGGAATAACTTATTAAAACATAATAATGATTATGAAATATTATTTCATCAACTCCAATTCCATTCATATAATTATGGGAACGATATCATCACACGTGTGTACGTACGACCTACCATCTCCACGATGTGATGCGAGTCGTTCTACATGACCTTCATTGAATAACTATTATATAAATTAATTGAATGAATAAATATGATATATATTACACTAATACCATTCTTTAAAATTGGCATCTATAGCATAAAAAAAAGAATAAGAATTTATTCGACAAAACAAGCAGAAGTACATAAATCAATGAACACCCGAATAACAAGTAGCAATAAAATATTACTAATAAAAACCTAAGAATATGACCATATATGATATCATAACAGTATTTATGATTCTAGAATAAGTCAATAACATTATTTAAATCATTATACAGGAGGTTCGGACACGTACAAAGCTTATCAGACCTATGGTATGGGAAATTCTCGCAATCTCATTTTTATCCGAGATTGATTATACATCAGAATTTACTGGGGAATATTTATCATCCACATCCATGTTTACTGAATATGTAATATTATTTCTATCCTTATAAAATTTTTGAAATCCAATTTACCCTTTGGTGACTGTTCAGTAAAAGATATGAAAAGAATCTTTTGGCGTTTTTAGTACGAGGTACTTTTTGACTTTTATAGCCAAAGTAGGAGAAGAATGTTTTTTTAACTTATATGACATGAATGGATATTTTTGATTTCATAAAACAATATTTACATGAAGCTTACTTTATGAGTTTTCACGTTTATTTTTAATCAACTTCTTTTATTTTAAGATGTAATGACATGTTAAGAATGGAAAATTGTTTTTGAAATAGAAAGGATATTTCCCTCAAAAATGAAGTTCTAGTGTTTTATCAAAATAATTTTCTATCTAAGATAATATAGGGTTCTGTTTTTATCCCTATTATTACATTGCTATGATTATGTTGTGATTGAATTATTTTTATGATGTCCTTTATCTTATATGAATTTTTTTATGATGTCCCGATGTTTAAAAATCGCATTTTTATTACATGGGTTATGCTATGATTTATGATTTATGATTTTGTGGCACATATAAGAGTGGTTTCATTATGAGATGGGTGGGACCTATATATCCCACCAATGAATTGGTTAATTATTTATATCTCATGAGATAGACATGGATGAAACGACAAGTTAAACCGGTTCAGTGATACAGGACTAGAACTAGAAGTGAACTCGGTTCAGAAATGGACTTTGTCTACTAAGATAGTCTTGGCAATGAGTCTTGAATAATAAGAAATGATTTTCTATGATTATGTGTGTATGCCAAAAGGTTTCATGTTATTTTTTATGATTATTTGTATTGAATTTTCACTTCTATGATTTATCCCATGTTAAGATATTACGATCTCTTTTGCAGGTTAATATTTTCAAAATGTTCTGTTCTTATGAATATTATATGATTGGTATTATATTTATTTACCCTTACTGAGCATTTGAGCTCACCCTTTTGTATGTTTTCTTTTCCCCAGGTCAAGAAGAAGGATATTAAGTAGGATATGCTAAAAAGGGACTCTATATATGATGAAATAAATGGGAGACAATGTCGATGCTTTATGAATCAGTTGTTTATGTTTCCCAGTTTCTAAATACACTATTCCTACATGGTCCTATCATGGTTTTGGTATATGTTGTAATAAGTATGATTCAATTATTAAGTAATAACAATGTATGTAAAGTACGGGTTGTTATAGTTGGTATCAGAGGAAAGGTATAGCCAACATTTCGAAACTATGATGTGAAATCCTTAGTAAGAACTATAAGGATATGTCTAGGAATAGATCACAATACAAGTGTTTTATAAATGGAGATGAATAACCTATGAAAAGACCTAAATTGTAAAATTTTATTACTGATTATGTTGTATTCCTGTTATAATTAGTGTTGCTCACACTATTCTTCTTGGTTTTAGTCAATGGATGGAACCCGAAAGAACTGTGTTAATGAGGAATGTGATGGGAAATGCAATGATTGTGCCCCCGAGCAACCAAACGTATGGGGAGATGGAATGAAAAATCCTGTAGCCATGCTCACACAACTTTCTCAAGCTATGAATCATGCAGGACTTCCAAACGAGAAAAAAAAGGAGAAAGATTATGTTGAATCCTTCATGAGGCAGCATCTACCTTCATTCAGCGGGTCTTCGGATCCATTAGTGGCTGAACAATGGATCAGTACCACTGAAAAGATATTTTCAGTTCTATAATTTGTTGAACAAGACAAAGTCATCTTAGTAGTGTATCGTTTGGAAGGTGATGTTGATCAATGGGGGAATCTTATCAAGAATATGATGCAAAGAGATGAAATTGAGTCCATGGAATGGGATGAGTTAAAGAACTTATTTTTCAATATGTACTTCCGTTGTATTCTTCGAACAAAGATGGAGAAGGAGTTTCTTGACCTGAAGAAAAAGATGATGATTCCGTTGGTACCTACGAAGCGAATCTTACAAGGATTGCAAGGTATGCTTCTAGAATTATTATCCAACCTGAGAGTAAAATCAATCGATACTTTAGTGGCTTAAAATCATGTATTCGAAGGGCATTAGCCATAAGGGACTTCAATAGCTATGAGGAAATTGTTCGATGTGATCTTATGGTTGAGAGGGTGATTGGAGTAACCCATCCGTCATATGGGTTTGATAAGAAGAGGAAAATGGAATTCAAAGGGAAATCTAAAGACCAAACTGAAAAGAAGATTAGTTTTGCCTTATGCTCAAATTGAGGAAAGAAACATGGATGGAATTTTCTAAAAGGGACAAGTAAATGTTTTAAGTGTGTAAAAGAAAGTCATCGGGCAGTTTAATGTCGAAATAATGCGAAGAAGATGTCTAATGATGCGAACAAAGAAAGGGATACACGGAATACACCTCCAATGCTTCAATGTTTCAAGTGAAAGGAGATGGGGAATTATGCCAATCAATGCCCAAATTCAAGGCTTGTTGATGATGATCGGCATCAACAAACTCTTAAGGCCAGAGAAAAAGGAAAGTCACATGATGTTTCTATTGGCGATATGGAGTACGATAACGAAATGGTGAAAGGTACACTTACCATCCACTCTAAAGTAGAAAATGTTTTATTTGATTATGGATCCACCCACTCTATTATTTTTGAATAATTTTCTAAGGTTATCATCATATTACCTAAACAATTAGATGTTGAGTTTTTTGTGACAACTCTTAATGGCACAACGGTCACATCAAAAGTTAACAATTCTTCTCCGATTGAAGTTTGTGGGAAAGTACTTCCTGCAAATCTTCTGATCCTTCCTTATGGGAATTTGATGTGATTCATGGAATGGATTGTCTTTCATTATACAGGTCTCATATCAATTTCCAAATAAGGTAAGTCACATTTAATATTCCTTATCAATCAACGATCATCTATCGATGAAAGTAAGAACATAACATTCCAGTGGAAATTTCTTCCTTCTTATGGGTCTTGATTTCACTAAATGAAGGTTATTTTTCCCTAATGTTAGGTGAGTAACTCATGATTAAGAATACACCCATTGTACGAGAGTTTGATGATGTCTTTACGGAGGAATTTTTGGGTCTTCCACCAAATCGTGAAGTTGATTTTTCAACAGAACTCATACCGGATGCTATGCCTATATTAAAGACACCTTATAGAATGGCCCCAATTGAGTTGCAGGAATTTAAGAAGCAACTCCAAGAGAATATTGATAAGGGATTCATATGCCCTAGTGCGTCACCTTGGGAAGAACTTGTTCTATTTGTTAAGAATAAATATGGATCAATGCGACTCTGCATTGATTATCGAGAACATAACAAGATCACTATCAAGTACAAATATCCTCTCTCGCGCATTGATGACTTATTTGATCAACAATGCATAGCTCAATACTTTTCCAATATTGATCTTCGTTCAGGGTATCATCAATTAACGGTCAAAAGGGATGATATACCAAAGACGGCGTTCCATACAAGGTATGGACACTATGAATTTATAGTGATTCCATTTGGTCTTACTAATGCCCCTTCAATCTTCATAGATCTGAGGAATAGAGTCTTTAAGGACTATCTTGATCAGTTTGTGGTAGTCTTTATAGACGATATTCTTGTCTATTCAATGATCAAGGATGAACATGAAGATCACTTGAGAATTGTATTGAAGACACTGAGAAAGTAGACGAATTATGACAAATTTACCAACTGTGAATTTTGGCTTCAAAAAGTTTCATTTTTGCGTCACATAATCTAAAAAGAGGGGATATCTGTTGATCCAGAAAAAACAGAGTTTATTGAAAGATGGTCGAGACCAAAAACAATAACTGAGATCCAAAGTTTTCTTGGTATGGATGGATATTATCGACATTTTGTGAAAGATTTTTCAAGGTTATCTAATCCAATCACTAGGTTGATAAGAAAAGGAGTTAAGTTCGTGTGGATGGAGGAGTGCGAAGAGAATTTCAAGGAGTTGAAAAGAAGGTTATCCAGTGCACCTGTGCTCACACTGCCTTGTAGTGGAGAAAGGTTTGTGATCAACAGTGATGCATCCAATATGGGATTGGAGTGTGTTCTCATGAAAAATGATACGGTGATAGCTTATTCCTCAAGATAGTTGAAAATCCTTGAGCAAAATTACCCAACTCATGATTTGGAGTTAGCTGTGGTAATCATTCCATTAAATATTTGGAGGCATTATCTTTATGGTGAAAGGTGTGATATTTATACTGATCATAAAAGTTTGAAGTATATTTTCACACAAAAGGAGATGAATATGCGCCAAATAAGATGGTTGGAGATGATTAATGATTATGACTTCTCAATTCATTACCACCCATGGAAATCGAACAAGGTGGCAGATGCATTAAGTCGACAAGACCATGCTAGCTTATCCATGATGAGGATCTCAAAAGATCCAATAGTTATGGATTTACAAAGGATGGATCTTGGAATTATAATGTATGTGGGAAAATCTTATCTATTTCAAATGCGAGTTCAACCATCTATGCATGTGAAGATTAAAGAGGTGCATAAAGAAGATGTAGAGTTACAAAAGAATGTGAGAAATGTTCTTAAATTCCACATTGATTGTGATGAAATAATAAGGTTCCGGAATCGGGTTTGTGTTCCTCCCATCCCAGAATTAAGGAAGGAGTTGCTGGATGAGGATCATAGTTCTTCATTCTCTATTCATCCTAGAAGCACTAAGATGTATAGGGACCTGAAAGAGTACTTCTGGTGGGATGGCATGAAAAACGATGTTGTTGAATATGTCTCTTGATGCTTGTTTTTCAACAAGTTAAAGATGAGAGACATAAGTCTAAGGGGTTGTTACAACCATTACCCATACTCGAATGGAAATGGGAAAACATCACTATAGACATTGTCACCGAACTTCCTAAAACATCCAAAAGAAATAATTCTATATGGGTCATAGTTGATCGTCTTACGATGTCGGCACACTTCATTGATATTAGATAAGATTTCTCTCTAGATCAGCTTGCCAAGATATATGTAAAGGAAGTGGTAAGATTGCATGGAGTAACACTTTCCATTATATTTGATCGGGATCCGAGGTTTACCTTGAAGTTTTGGAAAAGTCTTCAGCATACTGTAGATACAGAATTGAGTTTCAACACTGGTTATCATCTTCAGATAGATGGTCAGTCTGAGAAGACAATTCAAACTCTAGATGACATGTTGAGAGCTTGGTCTATGGATTTCAAAGGTGGTTGGGATCAACACCTTCCTTTGGTGGAATTTTCTTATAATAATAGCTTTCACTCTAGTATTCAGATGGCTCCTTATGAAACTCTCTATGGAAAGAAATGCAGAACTCTAACTTGATGGGATGAAGTTAGGGAATGAAATCTAGTAGGACCTGATCATGTTGATGAGATGGAAGAAAAGGTTAGATCTATTCAACAACACATAAGAGCATCTCAGAGTCGACAAAAAAGATATGCTGACAACTGAAGAAAAGACCTAGAGTTTGAAGTGGGTGATAAAGTGTTCTTACGAATATCTCCCTGGAAGAGAGTAATGAGATTTGGGAAGAAGGGAAAGTTGTGCCCCAGGTATATCGGTCCTTTTGTAATACATGATCGTGTTGGGAAGGTATCTTACCGATTGGCGCTTCCTCCGAATCTCTCTCAAGTTCATGATGTGTTCCATGTATATCTCCTGAGAAAGTACATACTTGACCCTTCACATGTTCTAAGCTCAGTAGTTGTACTGCTAGATAAAGTTCTCACTACTAGAAATTTAGGCTATAGCCACGGACCTATACCCACAGTTTTATAGGTCTGTGGATATATCCAATTTATAGACACAGTTTAATTAAAAAATCGTTCCTAAAATTTTTCGTCCCCCTTTTTTCTCTCTCAATCCATTGAGCTCCTCTGTTCTCCCCCGATCCATTTTCCATCCCCCTCCTTTTTCCCCCAAAATTCGTTGGGCTCCTCCTCCGTTCTCCCCCAATACGCGACTCTCCGCACCATCCTCCTCCAGCTTCCCTCGATCTACGACCCTCCTCCCTCGACCTCTCTCTCATGGGGGAACCCTCCTCCTCCATTCTCCCCTGATCCACAACCCTCCACCATCGACATGTCTCACGGTGGAGCCATCCTACTATATCCTCCACCGATCCGCGACCCTCCACCCTCGACCTATCTCACGGCAGCCTCCTCTTCCCGGATACCCTCTACTTGCAACCCTCCAACCCCGACAGTACCCATCGCAACCTCTCTGACACTTTATGATGTGCGAGTCTTGACAAGCTTGTGAAAATGTCTTTAGATGAAACCAGATTGCATTTCTCAAGGGTCTTTCATGCAACCTAGGATGAGGATATCCAAAGATTCCATCTACACCCAGTTTATGGGTGATTTGGAAATTTATGTTATCATAGTCTTTCACTAAATTTTATATTAAATTTATAATTTTATTGGAATTGTTTTTTGGGTATCTTTCTTGATGTAGGTCCGGGGATAGGAGACAGACCCTTGGAATGTCATTGGACTTGGTTCAGTGTAATATGGTATCCAGTTAGATTTTTGATGATTATTCATGTTTATAATTAAACTGATAAGTTAATTTTAAATGTTTTAGATAATTGTTTTAAGCTTCTTAGAGAGAGTTAGGATCTTTCTTAGTGATGTGGGATGGGAATGAGCATGGAAAGACCATAGTGTACCTTGGAAACATCTTCCTACCTTTGAGAAATAATTAGACAAGCGTCGAATAAAGATAGGCGGTATTCATACTTTACCATGTGGTATTTATGATTTTGATTTATTCTCATGGCTTTCAGTCTTTCTAATGAAGTGATCTATTTATTTAAATTAAATTAACCCCATAACCAATATATAAATTAATTGGTTTTAATTAATTATCAGTTTAATTAATTAAATTTAAATTCATCAATTATGATTTATAAAGTGCTAAGGCCTTGATGGTCCTTAGTACTAGCTGGTTTACCTTGGACACTAATAGTCTGGACCTTATCTCGAGCCACACTTATCCTAGGTTATGTACATGGGTTGGGTGATAAGATAGACCTTGTGAGACCTTGAAGACCAAAATAGGTCATGTGACATATCTTTAGTCTTTTCAACATGACATATCTTGTGTAGTAAAAAATATTGTTCTCTCTTGATTATGATGCTAAGAAAAATAGTATTACTTTGAGCATCAATTCTTTAACCAAGACTTGGATTGAGATCGAGGACCTGTGTGAGGGTGCCTCTATTACTAGGGGACCACAATGGGTGCCCTGTTGACTAACCAACCCTAAGTGGATGTATATGGCCTTGGTAGAGATGGTAGTTAGTGTCACCTCAAAACCTGCATCAAATGTATAATCCCATGGGGTCATGAATTCTAAGTGATGGGTTTATAAATTTGTAAAACCCTTAACTTTTGTTTATACCTTCATATATTTATTTTCGATGCAACCATGGTTCCCATATGTACTTCTTGGGACTTGACCAATGCGCCTGATGTGACGATGGTATGGTGGTTGCCTAAGAGTGTTTCCTTGGATCCGACCATAGGCCTTATGTGGTATGGTTTTGAGACAAATTATACATGATGATGCCATCATGGATTCATGAAATGTATCCTAGGATTCAATTTTTGAACCATGTAAAGAATTCTTTTGGGATGTTGGGATTAGACCTCAAGTCTATATGGGATGCTTTGGATGCCACAAGTCCCCAGGATGCCCAACCTAACTAGGATCCAACTGAGTTGGATTAGAGGATTACTTATTTTTATTAAATATTATTATTATTATGAGATGACTATGTTATCCCTATGATTAGATAGTCAATCCTGATGATATTACTTATTCTTTATCAGGATGGATGGGATCCGACCATTTGGCATGGTGACTTGGGGGATGTTTTTTATTCAGTGATGACCTGAGGTTCCTAGGAATCAACATAAATCCATTCATTTTATTGGATTTTATAGACATTCTTAGGATTCTTGGAATATATTCATGGAGCCATTCATGATGAGTAGTTGGCTATTTGGAACTGTGAATTTACTATGCCTGGGTTACACCATGATCTGATATTTATATGGTTGGCATGATATCATGAAATGCTAAGGGGGAGGGGGTGTGTAGAGGGGAGGGGAAGTTGTGGTGCAAGGGGTAGAGGGGGGGTTTATGTTAGGGGAAGGGGGTGAAAGGGTGGCAGGAGGTGGGGCAGGGGGCGTTGGTGCAGGGGAAGGGGGTGAAAGAGGGGGTCAGGGGGTGGGGCAGGGGGGTGCTGGTGCAGGGGGAGGGGGTGAAAGAGCTTCTTGATAAACAAACATGCTGAGTTTTTAAGAATAATATAGATGATGTTGATTCGATGCTTGGGTTATTCATCACAGCTTAATTAATTGTGATTTGAGCTGAATGAGTGATGTTTGAAAAATAATGAGCTTTATTAATGATCATATCATTATATCACCCACTCACATAGGTTGAGGTCCCATATCTCATCTCATATCACCAATATATTATTTAGGTCAGGTCTCTTATCATATCATGTACCACCACTATATCATTTAAGACATGGCCTACATGAATACAGTAAGGGAGTATGAAATAGATAGATAACACAACCATAAATCTAGAACATGGATATCCAGTAAGCCATACCTAGTTCCCCACTAGAGGATACCCCACTATAAAACTCATAATCAACTATTTTTGCCTTTATTATACTTGGTACCTCGTGTACCTAGATATGGTAATTTATGGGTCTTAAAATTAAGTGGAATGGACTAGAAACCCTCTAACTGCTACTTGATTACCCCATAAACCACCTGAACACCTAAATAGGCATAAAAACTCCTCAAGAGACATCCCAACACTCAGATTGTTTTTCTAAATACCACTTCATGAAACTCTCGCTACTTGGAGACTAAAAATTCAATTTCATTTGAATTCTCTGACTCATAATGATATAGGTAATTATAAACTCCCCACTAAATGGATACACATCCTCGGAAAGTATTCTGTATTATCCAAAAAATAAAGATTTATTAATCATAATGGAAACAACTTCTCATTCCAAATTCAAGATTTGATTCTTGGAAATCATCCATCATCCTGATCTAGGGAAAAAATGTTTTTTCTGAAAAAAAACATCATGAATGATCCTTTATACACATATTTCATTATGTGGTTGAAGTGGAATGAAATGTGGTGGTTGGGTAGGGGTGCATGGGGTGGGGAGTGTGGGTGTGGGGTTGGTAGGGGGTGCGTAGTGGAGGGGGTAGGGGGTGGGTAGGGGGAGAAGCAGGGTGGGTGTGTAGGTGGGGGGGCAGGGGGTAGGGGGTGTGCTGGGGGCAGGGGGAGGGGGGTGTGCAGGTGGGGAGTATGGGGAATGGTGGTTCCTGGGGGGAGGGGTGTGCATGTTGAGGGTAGGGGGCATGGGGTGTGTTGGGGGCAGGGGGAGGGGTGTGTGCAGGTGGGGGGGCAGGGGGCAGGTGGCAGGAGGCAGGGAGAGGGGATGTGCAGGTGGGGGGGAGGGGGGCAGGTGGGGGGGGGGGGGGGCAGGGCGGTGTGCAGGGGCGGGGTAGGGGGTAGGGAGAGGGGGGTTGCTGGGGGGTGGGTTGTGAAGGTGGGGGCAAGGGAGGGGGCAGTGGTGTGTGTAGGTGGTTTTTTTATTACAGATCGTTAGCCTCCTCTCATTTGAATTTGGTATGATTTATCGGTTTCAATTTATTGTCTTTTTTATTATTATGTTTTCTTTTGTTATGGTTTAGTTTTTTTGACTTATTGAATATGATACAGTTTATTTCATTTTTTATTTATTCTAATTTTATACATTATATTTCTAGTTTTTCAATTATTATGTATATATATTGTTCAATGTGTCGGATGAACATTAGTACAAAGGTACAATGTGATTATCATTTATGTTTTCTACTATTTTAACTGTCTCCATATTTAATCCACTTTTATTGCAATATTTTGTACCACTAATTTATGCATTCAATATATTCAATATAATCAATATTAATGCAATGTTTCGATCCAGCATACAAGGGGACATGTTGGAGTAACACTAGATTTTGGAGAAATACACCATCGTGGAAGGTACAATGTGATTTTAATTTAATAAACTGCAGCTTTTGTAACCTCACACACCCTTATTTTCAAAATTAATTTTTTTTTGAATAGATTTTGTTATATTTGATTGGTTTCCAAACTATCTTCATTATGTTGACATTCATAATTACAGTGTTCTGATTTCAATGTTCATTACTGTTAGTTATTATTTGAACAGTATGTTACATCATATATTTGATTTCTCAATGGTAAAAATAAATCTTTATTCCTTTTCATATAAAATTAATGTTTACTAATATTGTGATAATGTCTTAGAAACTTCTACAAACTATTAGTTATTATTTGAATAGTCTCTTCATTTATATGTTATTTGTTTTGAGGAAAATTTAATATTTTCACATATGATTAGAGCATTACAACTGCTTTAGAATGAGAATGGGTGATGAATCATTAGTAAATATTAACTATGTTGGGATGTTCTTGGTCCTACATACATGGTCACAAGGTCGATTCACACTGTAATTTAAAGAAATACACCGTCATGGAAAGGGGTGTAGTGACTTATTTTGGAGCTGTGTATCTTTACATATTAGTTGCAGCACTGATGTTGAGTATGTTTTTATTATTTCATCATGTTTCAAACATATTTTTATTTTAGCATATCTGTTACATCTCCACTATGCACATATTAGTTTAACCAGTTATTTCCAAAAAAATATTTGTACATTCAACATAAAAATCTTCAGCAGGGGGGTGGGGGCTGCTGTCCAGTAGGGGGACTGTCCAGGGGGCTCCAGCAGGGGGGGGGGGGCGACTATCCAGTAGGGGGTTGTCCAGGGGGTCCAGCAGGGGGGTGGCTGCAGTCTTGCAGGGGGGGCTGTCCAGGGGGCTCCAGTAGGGGGGGCTATCCGGGGGGAGGGGGCTGCTGTCTAGGTGGTCCAGTAGGGGGTGGGGGTGCTGCTATCCAGGGGGGCTTCTGTCCAGGGGGGCTTCTGTCCAGGGGGCTGCTGTCCAGGGGGTCCAGCAGGGGGTGGGGGGGATGCTGTCTCGGGGGGTGCAATAGGGGGGATTCTATCCGGGGGGGATTCTGTAAATTATCCATTTAGAGTTCTTTCATATTTTTATTTTCATTAATTGTGTCCACTTTTTTCATTTCTTAATCTCTTATGTTATAAGGTTCTTGTTCAATTGAATATTATTTTATAATGATTTGTTTCACATACCGGGATCTCTCATACAACTTAATGACGGGGAACTTACCTCATAGTTTCAGGTCGCTTTCAGGACTTGGTACACTGTAAGAAACTAAGACTTTAGTTAAGATAATAATCATTTTTAATGTATTTTTACCTTTATTCAAGTATTTACTGATCAATCAATTAAATGGTCTAATTAATTCCCTTACTGGCCTTCCCCTTGATGATTTATAAGTTGATGGTATGTTTAAACAACACTTACTTGAATTGACATCTTTCTAGTTTACATAGTTTTTGTTACAATGAAATTAATCAGATTTCACTACTTTAGTTTGTATGAATTATGAGCATCCTTAGTGCAAAGTCTTTAATATTTTCTTGCTTTTACTAATTCTATCTGGAATGTTTCAAACAACCAATTTATTGGAGCTTATTTTTGTATCATTGTGACAATGTTAGCACTTGGTATACCACCCTTGTTATCTGTATATAGATTGTTACTATTTTATTTATTTTACATTATATTAACTAACCCAACAAATTATGGGATATATTAAAGTAATTAATTTTAGTGAACAAATTAATTTTATGATCATTTCCCACACATGTATACAGATTGTTACTATTTTATTTATTTTAATGGTCTTGTGTTTTCTTATTTTCAAGAGAATGATTTTTTTCTACTTTTGTATTTGAATGTTTGCATTTTTCAATTTTTCTGGTTGTAGGTTTATAAGTTGCATGGTTTGTAGTCTAGTAAGCTAGCATGTTTAGAAGTTATAAGTTCATATTTTGTGCATTACAAATTTACATATTACTAATTTTCTGGTTTTTTGGTTGTTAGGTTTGTGGGTTTTAGTTGCTAGATTTACAAGATGAAGGTATTCTTGTTTTTATGGTATGCATGATAGAGATTCAAAGGTTTCCATGTTTATAGGTTTCAATGTTTTTAGGTCATAAGATTACATGTTTACAGATCGTATTACAGATTCACTAGTGGAATCTCCACCTATACCAACACCTCCATAACAGCGATTTGAAAAACCCATTGGATTATGTAACCTATAGCAACGGTTCAATGAAACCATTGGTGACGGGGAATAAATGGTGATTTTTTCTAATAGTTTGCAAAACCCGTTGGATATTAGTGTTAACTGTACCAACGGTTTAACAAAACCATTGCAAATAGCAGGTTTTCCAATATTAATCTACTATTTTTACAAACTGTTGGAAAAAAAACCCCAAATACCCCTTGCCCACGAACATAATCTCTCCTCCATTGAACCCATCATCGAATAGGTGTCTCTGCTAACCCGTGAACAGATCTATCCTCCGTCGAACAGAATCTCTCCAGCGTCGAACCCTGCTTCCCGAGCACGAACCCGTGAGCCCACTTCATCCATCGAATAGAATCTCTCCTCCTCAAACAGATATCTCCGCTCTATGAGATCTACTCCTCCAACGATATCTTTCCTCCAGCCCTTCTTCCCGAGCACGAACACTGCATGGTGATCTCACTTCCTCCGTCAGGAGCTCACTTTCTCCGAAATGGATCTCTCCAAGATGCCAACCATAATTCCTGAGCACACTTCCTCCAGAACCAATCTCTAAGAATTTTCCCTAAATGAGATTTCTTCGAATTGTGAACCCCACTTCCCAGTCGGTGATTGATTCAGTAATTTTTTTTCTTCCACATCAAATCGGTACATTGTAATTTAATTATCTCTTCTGCCTCCATCTATTTTAGCTTTTTTCATTCGATTTTGCTGTAATATTCTTTGTTTTACGCACTCTGTATTAGGATCCCATCACAATCCATATATCATTTTAGGATGCTGTTTTTTTATTTATCTTTATAGAATAATTTTGATTGATATTGAGGACTTCAATATGATAATGAGTTATTTTATCCGTGGTTTATATTAAATTTAAGGTTTATTGACATTATTTCATTGGTCAGACATAAATACAAGGGGTGGGTTAAGACTAGAGGCAGGGGCTTTTCCATGGGTGGGTTAGGGTTAGTGGCAGGGGAAAGGGCTAGGGCTGGGGGGGGGTTAGGATGGGCTGGGGGTGGTTAGGGCCAAGGAGACTGGTAGGGGTTTGGGATAAAGGGTTGGTGTTGGGTTTATGGGGGATAGGGCCAGGGTTATGTTTATGAGTTTAGGTTTAGGTTAGGTTTAGGTCGGGGTGGGGGTAGTTTTAGGTTGGGGTTTAGGTTTGGGGGGTAGGTTTAGGCTGGGACTGGGAGGTTAGTGGTAAAGGGGCCAGGTAGGGCCAAGGTATTAGGTTTAAGGTAGTGGTCATGGGGGTCATTTTTGTGTAGGGTATGGGGTAGGTTTACTATGTTAAACCATCATTGGAGTAACTAGGATACCAGCAAGTGGCTACCTCATCAGTAACACAAAATTCTGAATGATGGTCATAATAAAGAGTAGGCTAGGACAGTTCAAATTTGTATGGATATAACGACCCTCAAAACCAAATGATCTTGGGATGAGCAGTACCATCAAAATTTACATGTCTTTCATGTACCTCATGAAATGGATTCACATGAAATAATTTTGGAATTGCTCATAAAGACTAATTAAATTATGGACATGATGATGGAAAAACATGATGAAGGTCATAAAGAGAAAAAATATTTTACCAATAACATATCCCAATATATTATGAATTTAGCTTCCCTTGTGAGTAAATTGTGGATACATTCTAATGTATGGATTGAAAAAGAGTATAAAACAGAGAAGGTTTATGAAGTGAAGGTTCTGGGTGAAAATAATATTGACGAGGATGAAAATTGTTGCACATTTAGTGATATTTCTAGAAAAGATGAACCTTTGAATCCTAAAGAATACAATGAACCCTCCCTTCAATACTCATCTGAAGAAAAATAAATGGAATCTCTCAAGCGCTAACATGAACAACAAGAATGGAACATGAAAAAATTAATTAATGAAATGGTGGTTGAGAATGGAGAAAATTACAATGATGAAGATATATGTGTATTTAAATATGATTAAAAAGATGAATAATGGAATGACTTGTGACTTCATAAAATTTATATAGAGGTTGATGCCTTTAATGGATCATTAAGGTTACTTCAAAGACCTAAAATATTTCCCCCCTTTATGGGAAAGAGATAATATAGCTAGGGAGACATTTTTTTCAGAATGAAATTCATTATGATATCATTTCGAAGGTTAATTCCCTTTTTGGGAGATTTTTTTTTTTGATGAATCACGATCTCATCACAAAAGATAACCTATTGGAGGCCCTGAGTTAAGGGAAATATGTTTTAGTAGGATGATCTAGGAATTCCACATCAGGTGTCAATAAGTTGATATTAGGATTTCCACCAATGATTCAGTGGTCAGATCAACTTGTGATGTAGAACACAGTATTTGGACATCATTCTAATTAATTTTATTAATAATTGCAGGGTTGAAAAAAATCTATTTCAGTGTCTTTTTTCCAGAGTGGAGTACCAATCGTTTGATAATATGGGTGCTATATAGAAGTTCTATAGGAGAACTTAGCAGCTGATCATTAGAAGTGGGTCATGGTAGGAACCTGGGAGATTCTATCCTACCCCTATGTAAATAGGTTGATGGAGTTCTATCAGTCAGTCGGGTTGGGGTAGGGGACATGGAACCCCAGAATAAGAGTAGTGGTATCACTCTAATGGAGAACTACAAGGGAGTCAATATAGAGACCATGGAATAGGGTAATGTAATATCCATATTGTGGAGTATACTCATACCATTCAATATGTTGAACTGTCTGCTTTCATATGTACAATTCTTGTGTCATCTGTCATTTCTATAAATTGATTAATACTGTTGGTTTTATTAACTTTTGAATTATGTGTTATACTTTCAGGTAATTGCTAAATTCTGTATGTGTATGAGATATGTGAGGGATACATTGGAGAATAGGTATGTTTTCATTTCATTAAGTAAGAAATTAATTATACTTATGGTTTATTAAGTAGTGTCTAAAAGGGGAATAATTTTGAATCATACATTCTTCAAAGGATATACTAAAGTTAAATTTTATCTAATGGTATAAGGATTTTTCATAGCTTGTAGCATGAGAAGATCTCTCATGATCGATCTTTATATTTGCACGGGGAGGAACTCTATTAATGAAACTTACTTCACTTTCTAATGATGAGTTGATATATTCTTGGACACTATCAAGAGCTGTTGAATTTTCATGATAACATTAGCATTTATTAAACTAGGGATACGCTCCTAGTCTTGGGTTGTGTTTTGACCGTGGTGATATTTCCTTTAGGATGTTCTCTATCATGTAGTTGGCATAATGGTATGATGGAATAAAATGATATAATGAACTGTGAAATTGTAATTAGGCTTATTAGGTATGTGAATCTAAATTGTCACAATTGTTATGTGATTTAAAATATTCTTATGAAACTAATAAATGGAAATTGAACCTAATAGAAATGTAAAGGGGTCACATTGAAATTGTAGCTTTGAATTCTTTACATTTTATTGTCTACAATGTAATTTCAATTTTAGGTTTGAATTTTGTATGTTGTATTGTATAGAGGGCAGGCTGTTGGAGGCTGTTGGAGGCTGAACTGCAGGCTATTGGAGGCTGTTGGAGGCTGCATTGTAGGCTGTTGGAGGCTGTTGGAGGCTGCATAGCAGACTATTGGAGGCTGCATTGGAGGCTGTTGGAGGCTGTTGGAGGCTGTATTGCAGTCTGTTGGAGGCAGCATTGCAGGCTGTTGGAGGCTATTAGAGGCTACATTGGAGGCTGTTGGAGGATATTTGAGGCTGTATTGCAGAGGGAAGGCTCCATTGCAAGTAATTGTAGAGGGTCCAGCTTGTTTGGTCATGGGAGATGTAGTTTTTGATCCAAACCGTGATCAGTACAGTTCAAGGAGCATGAATTACTCCTATTTTTATAAGGTTGAGGTAATGTATTGAATTCTTGACATTGACAATGTATCTATTATAATTCTGAAGGCTTCTACTAAAATGGGAAAAGGTAGGATCTTTTACTCCATATTCTCCATGTATTAGGAATAAGATACCAGTATACAAGTTTGTTGCTTTTTTTATTGGGTGCTTTGTTATTTTACAGGGCAGTACTGGTGCTAGAATCAGGCAGTACTGGTTCTGGAATTAGTGAGGGTAGCGAAGATCAGTGTGGGGTGCAAGGTGCAGGGGGGTGGGGAAGGGGAGGTGTGCAGGAGTAGGGGTGGGGGGTGCTGGTGCATGGTGGGGGAGATGTGGGTGGGGAGGGGGGGGGAGTTGGTAGTCTCCTCCTAACAGCCAGCACGGTGAACCGTGCTGGTTTTTTTATGCAGTGGAATGGCCTATAACCACGGTTTGAACCCGTGGCTATATCCTTATAGCCACACCAATACCAACCACGGTTCATGAAACCGTGTTTATAACCTATAGCCACGGTTTTTGGGCCTATAGCCATGATTTAGAACTGTGGCTATAGCCTAAATTTCTAGTAGTGTCTTTCTTATGAAGAACAAACGATAGAGATTTTCGATCGTAGCAAAAAAGTTATACAGAACAAGACCACTCTCATGGTGAATGTTTTATGGAGGAACCACCAATTAGAAGAAGCTACATGGGAGCTGGAGGATATGACGAGGGAGAGGTATCCTCATCTGTTTGTTACGAAGTGACAAATTTCGAGGGTGAAATTCATTTTAAGGGGGGTAGAATGTAACATCCTGAGATTTTATGAGAAATATATATATTATTAATATCTTATGTTATACAGAAATAAATCTTTTACTGCACACAACACTCTCTTGGCCTGCATTACACGCAATCGCGACCTTCCTCGATAGCGTGTGTAGTACGCAAAACCGGGTTTCACCAAAAAATGATATATTATTATAATATTATAAACTAGATATTATGAATAGTATTAACTAAAATTTGAATTTTATAACATTATTATTCATCTTACACATTTTCTAAAACATGGTTTGTGGACTAAATAATTTTTTCGGGTAAAATAAGTATTTTTCAAAAAATGCATTTTTTCCGCCTTTTGATGGAGCACCAACATTAAATATAGTTTTTTACATGTTTATATGTTAAATTTAACAAAATAAAATTTTTCTTTAGAATCATGATATAAAAATTTACTTTGGATGAATTTTTCATATTATTCTGATAACTTATATATTTTAATGAATAGTAAAAACACGCTATATTTTAATTAAAAACAACTTTTTTTCATCGCAATAATTTATATGGTTAAATTATAATATTTAATGATTTTAAAGTATAAATAGAACATTTTTTACGATTTAATATAATGTATGTCATTATCATTGATTTTACATTGAATTCATAGGTAAAATCATTTCAATCTTTGACAATGTTTTAACTTTTAAAACCCATTTTCTTAACAACGGGATTAATTTTAAATTAATTACTGCAACTTATGTGTTTTGAATTTTGAAAAATGGATTCCATATTTGGATTCAATAGGTCCAAATTATGTTAATAGGTTACTTTTATTTTTTTGACATTATTAATAGTAACTACGGTAATTTTTATTTACTACATTTAATGGTAAATCGGGTAATAAAGGGTAAACATAAGATTATAAAATTACACTAACACCTACCAAAAACCTATTAGATGAATAAAAGTCGACCCATATCACCTAAGGGTCGGATTAGATTCATTTAATAGAATTTTTCCATGAAAAAAATTTAATTATTATTAAGACCAAAGAAAGTGACAACATGTCACTTTCTTAAATCTTATAACTATAATAATATTAAATTAGTGATAACCTTAATGTATCATCGAAAATAAATAGTATCCAGAAATATAATAAAATTATATATATTATTTGAATAAATTTAGAATTTTTAGGGATCACATAAAAAACATTAAAGGTGACACAATAGTGATGTTGAAATTGTTTTATGGATTGAAATATCAAATAAATGGTATTAAAAATATTAAAATAAATATTATATGAACTATTTAATATGATAAAAGAATTTTATAGATTACTATGACATGTTATGAAGCTATTAAATCTTTTATTTCGAACATATATTCTGTTTTGATTTTATTTTAATTCAAATAAATGAATAGTGTCAAAATTGAAACTATTGTTATTTTATAAAAATAACACATTATAAAATGGTTTAAAAATCACAAAAATATTAAAAATTTATAAATTAAAATTTATACGGTCGAAAATGTCATTGGATATCTAATTATAGACAATTAAAAATACATATGTAATTATTTATACCAATTTAAAATTTAGAATCTTATTATCACAAATAAAATTAAATAGATTATATATGGATAAATCAAGTTGATAATGTTTAAAATAAATTTCCAAATAGTCTAACATTTATTTTTTGATAATATTACAACCCTATCTCATATAATATTATAATATGAGTCATTTTTGGATGTTTTTAATTGGGTTTTCATTAATTATAAATTGATATTTTTGAGGTTTCCAAAGGTGCCCCTCTCCTCCCTTATAAAAGGGCACCTCCTCCCTCTCTTCTTTACATAACATTGAGACTTCAAGCTCGGCCAACCCCTAACAATTTATCTTCTTCACTTCCCTAGAAACATCATAGAGGTCCCGGTCTTCTTCAAAGTCCATCTTTAGTGCCCTATGAGGAGGTTAAGAAGAGGCGCGTCAAAGAAGAGGTAATATACATTACCGATTCTTTACAATTTATTTCTTCTTCTACTTATTCTTCTTTATTTTTTTCATCATAAATTAATACCATAAGTATCACTAACATATTTATATGATATTATAAATATTAAATAGCCATATTTTACCTTCTATTCATCCTACGGAAAATGAAATCATCACGCGTGCGTACATACAGAATACCGTCTCCACGCCGTGGTGTAACCTATTTTCCACCACCACCATGCTTGTATGGGTATAATGGTGTAAGGAGTAATTTATTAAAACATGATACTGATTATGAAATATTATGTCATCAACTCCAATTCTATTCATATAATTATGGAAACAATATCATCACTCGTTCGTACGTACAGCCTACCGTCTCCACGATGGGATGCGACTCGTTCTACATGATCTTCATTGAATAACTATTATATAAATTAATTGAATGAATAAATATTATATATATTACACTAATATAATTCTGTAAATGAGTCATCTATATCATAAAAATAGGAATAAGAATTTATTCGACAAAACAAGCATAAGAACATAAAGCAATGAACACCATATTAACAAGTAGTAATAAAATATTACTAATACGAAGCTAAGAATATGACCATGTATGATATAATAACAATATTTATGATTATATAATATGTCAATAACAATATTTAAATCATTATACCGGAGGTTTGGACATGTAAAAATCTTATCGGACCTAAGGTAAGGGAAAATCTCATAATCTCATTTTTATCCGAGATTGTTTATACTTCAGAATTTACTGGGGAATATTTATCATCCACATCTATGTTTCCTAAATATTTAATATTATTTCTATCCTCATACAATTTTTTAAATCCAATTTTACCCTTTGGTGAGTTTTTAGTAAAATATATGAAATGGATCTTTTGTCGTTTTTAGTATGTGGTACTTTTTGACTTTTCCAGCCAAAGTATTAGAAGAATGTTTTTAACTTATACGGAATGAATGGATATTTATGATTTCATACAAACAATATTTCCATGAAGATTCCATTACAAGTTCTCAAGTTTATTTTTAATCAACTTCTTTTACGTTAAGATTGTATGACATGTTATGAAAAGGAAAATGTTTTTGAAATAGAAAGGATATTTTCCTCAAGAATGAAGTTCAAGTGTTTTATCACAATAATTTTCCATCTAAGAAAATATAGGGTTCTGTTTTTATCCCTATTATTACATTGATTTGATTATGTTGTGATGAATTTTTTTTATGAAGTCCTTTATCTTATATGAATTGTTTTATGATGTCACGATGTTTAATAATCCCATTTTTATTACATGGGTTATGCTATGATGTATGATTTATGATTTTGTGGCACACATAAGAATGGTTTCATTATGAGATGGGTGGGACCTATATCTCCCTCCAATGCATTGGGTGATGATTTATATCTCATGAGATAGACATGGCTGGAATGGCAAGTTAAACTGGTTCAGTGATACAGGACTAGAACGAGGAGTGAACTCGGATCAGAAATGGACTTTGTCCGCTGAGATAGTCTTGGCAATGAGTCTTGACTAATAAGAAATTATTTTCTATGATTATGTGTGTATTCCCCAGAGTTTCATGTTTTATGTAATGATTATTGGGATGCATTTTCACTTCTATGATTTATCCCATGTTTATATATTATGATATCTTTTACGGGTTAATATTTTCAAAATGTTATGTGCTTATGAATATGATATGATTGATATTACCTTTATTTAAAATTACTGAGCATTTGATCTCACCCTTTTGTATATTTTCTTTTCCCGAGGCCATAATGAAGGATATTAAGTAGGATATTCTAAAACAGGACTCTAGGTATGATGAAATAAATGGGATACACTGTAGATGCTTTATGAATCAGTTGTTTATGTTTCCTAGTTTCTAAAGACACTATACCTACATGGTCCTATCATGGTTTTGTTATATGTTGTAATAAGTATACTTCAATTATGATGTAATAACAATTTATGTAAAGTACGGGTTGTTATAGTGTCCATGTTTTCTAAAAATGTTTTAATGTATGTTTATGATCCTTTTTACCAATTTTTGACTTTTACCACATGTTATGGAAAGAATATTTCTTTTGTTTACCATACGATTAACTTTTTGACTTTTCTGAAAAAAGTACAAGGAGAATGTTTTTTTTAACTTATAAGACATTAAAGTATTTTTACGGTTTCATGACACCTAATTTTCATGAAGATTACTCTACAATTTTTCATTGTTATTTTAAATAAAATCCATTTCTTTTAAAAATGTGTGGAATTTTGTGAAAATAAAATCATTTTGAAGAAGAAAGGATATTTTCCTCAAGAATTCATTTCAAGTGTTTTATCAAAACTATTTTCCATCTAAGATGACATTATTTAGCATTATTATGTTTCAAGTATAATGTATCTTTTATTTACATGGTTTTATTTTTATTATGATGAAATTATATCCATTTTTTTTAAATGGATTATGTCACGATGAGATGATGTTTGTGAAATCCATTTTATTCTTTGGGTTATGATGAATGATTTATGTTTATTTTGTGGAACAAGTAAGAATGATTTCATTATGATATGGGTGGGACCTATATCTTCCTCCAATGAGTTGGGTAAATATTTGTATCTCATGAGATAAAAATGGATGGAATGGTAAGTTAATCCAGTTTAGTGATACAGGTCTAGAACGAGGAGTGAACTCGATTCAGAAAGGATCTCTGACCACTACGATGGTCTTGGCAGCAATGCCTTGGCTACTATGGAAATAATATCATGTTCTTAATGGTTTTTGACAATTACATGTTTTATTCCAATGCTATTTTATCATGATTTATTTTACTTTATGATCTATGCCTTATATACTGCTATGATTTATGTCATGTTCATGTGTTTACAATTAAATGTTTATGGGTTGTTTTATGTTCTCCATTTTTATCCTTACTGAACATTTGAGCTCACCTTTTTTATGTTTTATTTTCCCCAAGATATAAAGAATGGTTTTCGGTAAGAAAACAAAATGGTATCATCTTTATGGGATATTTTGAAGAACATTCACCATGATTAGAATATTATTTTTCTGAGTTTCCAAAGACACCAAACTATTATGATCCTTCGGTGTTTTTTTATGTTATGTATTAAGTATTATGAAAAAGTAAGGTAATGTCCATGTACGTCAAGATTTGGGTCTCTACAGTTGGTGTCAGAGGAAAGGTTTAGTCAAATTTTGGAAACTAGGATGTGAAAACATTAGTGAGATCCCTAGAGATATTTCTAAGGCATGTCTAGGGATATCCCTAAGGTTACGTACAAGTATAGGTTATAGCCCTATAATTACGGTAATGATCTTAGAATTTAACCTAAGATGTTAGATATTGAAGGTAATCACCCTTGATTATGTTTTTTTCCTCTCACAATATTATTTTTGGGTTTTATAAAATGGATGGAAAGAGGAAGATTCACGATAATGGAGGATATGATGGACAATGGAATGATATTCATCATGAGAAAAAAAATGAAATCAGATCTAGAAGCCCACATATTGTTATTATGCCTAATCATAAATCTCATAGTCTGATCAATAATCTCAACTTCGGTAAGATTCACGACTTAGCTAATAAGAGAAATATGGAGTTTCATGATGATCATAGAGGAAAGAAAGTTCAATGTCCCTCATGTAAATCATGTTGGAAGAGGCATCAGGGAGAATGTTTCAAAGGATCTGGAAGATGATTTGTGTGTGGAAAAGAAGGACACAAATCCAATAATAATAAAGGAAAACGTTTTTTTAACACCATGGACAAGGATAATGGTATTGCTAAGAAATCAACAATGGTTAAATGTTTTAAATGTGGAATGTACGAGCATTATGCAAACCAATTCCCTAAGGGAAAATCTCATGAAGAGAATTAGCATGGTCATATGTGTTGTATTTATGTGCATGATGATGAAGAGACTACAAATTATATAAGAGATGAAAGAAATGATGATGCTCAGTCAGTGGTTTAAGAAGGTAGTGGAATGACTGTATGTTTATAAAAAATAAAGTATGGTACTATATAATAAAGAAAAATCTAAGGATTATAACACTGTTGTCTTTCCTTGAGTTTATGAAAGTATATGATGAATGATACCTGTAACCATGAATGGTTATTCAGATATTTATGGAAGGTAGGTGATATGTGCATAATGAAAGGATAAAGAGATAATGAGATGTTTGATAGTATTAATGAGCTCAGGACTGGTATAAGGAAAAAGTGATATCATGGTTTGAGTATACAGAATTTTGGGATTTTGGTATGTGGAAAGAGTTAACATTAGACAACATTCAGGTTTTCACTAAGGTTCAATAGGTATTCATTTTTCAAAAGAATACATGTTTAATGAATTCACATGTTTGGAGTGTGAACAACAAGATATATATCATATTATATATGGGTGATAAATGACTTTATTCAATTCTTGGTATATGACCTTTCTAGTAATCATTTTATTTATACTATGAGATAGGACAGAAGTATTTTGGATAAACCTAAAGATTGGAATAGATTAAGATAAACATCAGTTAATATTGTTGAAGTCTAGAACTTTTTGTTATGTTATAATAGTACAGTTTTAGAAAAAGTACAACCCATCGCGTCAGACAAGGATGCGAGAATCGAACCCAATACTGAAGTGTGACAGGACTTTATCACTGGCCTACAGGAAGTCTCTGGTTAGTAAAAACTAGTTTTATTTTAATAAGCGCTATGATAGATGAATTATAAGTCCATTTTAGCAACCATATACAATTAATCTCAGCACAGATGGACTTATGTATATTTAATAAACTGTGCTAAGCTTTTTGCAATAGAAACAGATAGAATGACCTATCATTATATCACACGATTTTCTAATACTTCACGAATGACAAATTCAACTTCATTTCATTAAGAGATGAAGTGGAAATTGTTCAAGGCATGAACAATGGTGAGATTTTACCAAAATCATGTAATTATTTCTTTTAATTCAACAATTCTTCAATATTAGGGAAAGGATGTTATGAACTAAAAACGTTGTCATAGTACCCTCATACCTAATGAATTATATGGTACCTTAAATCATCACAAAATTATGGCTTTGTGATTGATGGATTTTTCATAGCCATGTTCTCTACCACTCTCCATCAGAACTTGATGGTTACATTTTTCATCTATATCCATATTTTCACCTATGTTCTCCTATGTGGAAACCCAGTGATGAGTTAATTTGGGTAATTTTTATGTTTCTTACCTTAATTTTTAAAAATTATGTTTTAGTTTTACTTTTTACGATTTGGATTTCTATTAATTAACTTATAAGTAGTAAACGATTTATAACCCCGATGAATTTTGCTGGCGAAATTCATTTTAAGGGGGGTAGAATGTAACTCCCCGAGATTTTATGAGAAATATGTTTTTTAATTTCTTTGATCTCTTGTGTTGTATATTACACCAAGATTAGCTTGCGCTATACTCAACACTGTGTTATCTTACAATATATGCAAACACTATTCTAGGCTTTTGTTGCATTCCAGAGAAACTTTCCTCGATAGCATGTGTTATACACAATACCAAGTTTCACTAAATGAGATATTATTATAATATTATTATGAACTAACCATTATGAATAGTAATACCCACTTTTGAAAATTTATAAATTTTATCTTTCAAAATGGACTTCATTTTTGAATTCAGAATATCAAAATTAGCCTAGGGTGAATTTTTGGTATATTTCTGAAAACATTCAATTTTTGATGAATAGTGAAAACAATAGGTTACTAATTAAAAACCGAATTTTTATTTAAATATATATATATATTATTTCAATTTATTTTAGGTAAAAATGGATACATAATATATATATAAGGTCAATTTAATTAAATAGAGTCATTTTACAATAATTTTAGGTATATAAAAATTTTATTGAACTTTTAACCGTCTTTTTCCCACCTCCTAGGAGCAATTGTAAATTTACATAAAACATAATTTTACCGCTTCTGTGAGTTGAATTTAAAAACTCCATGAGACATGGTTGATATCAGTAAGTAAAAGGTCATTCAATGAGATGAAAATAATTTTTGGTGAATTGTAACATTGAACTTTAATTTACCACGATTAAAAGTAAATAGTGTAATTAAATGTAAAAATGATATTATTTTTACCCTAACACGTGTCCTAATTATATTGGATAAGTTTAATTAGACCAAAAACAACCTTAGGAATATAATATTATCATTTAGGTCCACTTGGAATAGATTGGGACATTTATTATTATTTAATTCAAAGAAGAGTTAAAAGAGTTAAAATCAATGTTTAATAACTAAAACATTTTATATATAGGGTTATACATAAGATAAATTCGACTATAATTATTAATTAAAAAGCTAAATATATTTAATAAATAATGGTATTTTATTTATAATTTTTAGAAATTATATAATTTAATTTATTTATAACACAATGATGATGCAGTAATTACCTTATTAATGAAATATTAACATAATTGATGTTATAAATACACAAATAAATGTAATTTGAGACTTTTTATGAATTAAAATAACTTTATATGTTAATATGACATGTTATTATTGATATAATTAACTTTTTTTGAACTAATCATGATCTTATTAATTTTCACAAAAATCAATTACCAAATAGTGTCAAAATTGACATAAATAGTTTTTAAAACAAATATTATATTTTTAATTGATATTCTATTCCTCAATATATAAGGATCGGAAAAATGACTTATATAAGGTTATATATATTAATAATGAACCATATGGGGTTTTAGTTTCAGTTTATTGTATGTTTATTAACCATATAGTGTAAGAAAACAAGAAGACACGGTAAATGTTAAATTATTTTACTTAGAGTTAAATCTAAATGATAAGGTTAAAATAGTAACCTAAACTTGTCTAAAACCTATTATTTCAAAGTCTTTAGACCCATACCCACATAGTATTCGAAATAAGTCACTTTGGAGCCATTATAAACCGAATATGTCTTTATTATAAAATAATATTTTATGTTATTCCTAAGATGCCCCTCTCCTCCCTTATAAAAGGGCACCTCCTCCCTCTTCTCTTTACACAATTTTTGAGCCTTAAAGCTCGGCCAAACCCTGAAAATTTCCCTTATAAACTGACCTAGAAACATAATAGAGGTTCTGATCTCCCCAAAAGATCAACTCTAGTGCCCTAATATGATGTTTAAAAGAGGTGCGTCGAAAAAGAGGTAATCTCTTCTACCGATTCAATCAAGTCACTTTCTTCTTAAACTTCTTCTTCATTAGTTTTTTCATTATAAAGTAATAACATAAGCATCACTAATATACTTATATGTTATTATAAATATTAAACAACCCCATTTCACCTTCTATCCATCCTACTGAAAATGAAATCATTGTGCGTGCGTACGTACGGAATACCGTCTCCACGTCGGGGTGTAATCTGTTTTTCCACAACCACCTAACATGGATGGGAATAATGGTGTAAAGAATAACAACATATGGTTATTATAACATTATAGTGATTATGATATATTATATAATCCACTCCAATTCCATTCAATAATTATTGGAATTTTATCATCGCCCGTGCGTTCGTACGGATTACCGTCTCCACGACGCGATGAGATTCATTCTCCCTGTTAACCATTCAAGAATGATTATAAAGTATATATAATTAATAATAATGAAATATATGACATGATAAATATTTTGGGTTTATATATATATATATATATATATATTTCATCTACTTACTTCCATTAAAGTCAATAACGAAAGGAAAATAGCGTTAATGCGTACGTACGACATACCATCTACATGAACAGTGTATTTCATTTCATTTATCTATCTATTTTATATATATATACATAATATATATGATATATAAATCATGATTTATATTCTATAAATAATTGAATCATGATATAAGTAATAATAATATCATGAACAATATGTCCATACACATACGATAAATAAAATGATTTTACCCAAAATGCTGCTTTAACATGGAATTTACAAAAGAACGGGTAATATAAAGTCATAAGTGAACCATATATGATATCATAACAACGAATATGATTCCGTAATACGTCAATGACATTATTGAAATCATTATATAGGAGTTTCAGATACCTACGAAGCATATCGGACCAAAGGTAAGGGATAACTATTCAAATCTTGTTCTTATCCGAGATTGTTTATTCGTAAGAATTTACTGGGGTTATTGTTATCATACATGTACATGTTTTATAAAAATGTCCTCAAGTATGTTTAATGTCACTTTTACCCGTTTTTGACTTTTACCTCATGTTATGGAAGAAATATTTATTTTTTTACCATACGAGGAACTTGTTGACTTTTCCAAAAAAAGTACAAGGAGAATGTTTTTTCAACTTATACGACAAGAATGGATTTTTACTGTTTAATAACACCTAATTTTCATAATGCTTACTATACAATTTTACATGGTTATTTTCAATAAAATCCTTTTCTTTTAAATTTTTTTGGGATTTTTTGAAAAGAAAATGATATTGAAAACGAAAGGATATTTTCCTCAAGATTTCATTTCAAGTGTTTTATCGAAACTATTTTCCATCTAAGATGAAATTATTTAGAATGTTTATGTTTCAAGTATAATTTATCTATTATTGACATGGATGGAATTTTATTATGATGAAATCATATCCATTTGTTTTATATGGATTATGTCACGATGAGATGATGTTTATGAAACCCATTTTATTCTTTGGGTTATGATGAATGAATTATGTTTATTTTGTGGCACAAGTAAGAATGGTTTCATTATGAGATGGGTGAGACCTATATCTCCCCTCAATTAATTGGGTAAATATTTATATCTCATGAGATAGACATGACTGGAATGGTATGTTAATCCGGTTCAGTGATACAGGACTGGAACCAGGAGTGAAATCGATTCATAAAGGGACTTTGTCCACTAAGATGGTCTTGTCAGCAATGCCTTGGCTAATATGGAAATCATATCATGTTCTTAATGGTTTTCCACAATTACATGTTTTATTCCCATGCTATTTTATCATGATTGATGTTCCTTTATGATCTATGCCTTATGTACTTCTAAGATTTATGTCATGTTCATGTTTTTATGTTCAAATGTTTATGGTTTGTTTTATGTTATCTATGTTTACCCTTACTCAGCATTTGAGCTCACCCTTTTTAGGTTTTCTTTTCCCCAGGATATAAAGAAATGTTCTAGGTAAGAAAAAAATGGGAATATATTTATGGGAGATGTTGAAGATCTTTCACCATGATTAGAAGATTACTTTTCCGAGTTTCCAAATACACTAAACTATTATGGTCCTTCTGTGTTTGTTTTTGTTATGTAATAAGTATTACACAAAGGTAATGTAATTTCCATTTACATCAAGCTTTGTGTCTCTACAATCACCAAGGGGGTTCCATCTCTCTGATCATTTTTATAATTGCTCATTATGTGCTCATACGCCACCATGGTTCATGCTTTATCATTAGTTAAGGGTCCCAAAGGTGTTATCCAAAATATGGATATAATTCTTAGATTATTTATATGGGACCTAATGTTCGAGGTCAGAAGAAACTGAGCCTCATGGCACAAGATGGCGAGGCCTATCAATGTCGGTGGTATTAATGTTCAGAGTCTTAATGATACCCTTACCTGCATGCATGTAAAAATTTTATGGGAGGTGAAGGAGCAACATATATTATTGGGGATGACAATGCACGATTACTACGTTAAAGATTGGGATGAAATGGATGGCCATGTATCTCCCCTCTAGAGTGTGATAGGTTCCCTTTTCACCTCCCTCAGACCCCATACTCACTACATTCAATGTACCAATGATGTATAATTTTGGCATGGTAATTGGTGTGTGGAGTACATTGGATTCCTAGGTTTTTGCGCCACAGAAATATCTAATATTAAGTCTTTCCTCCATCCATTGTTCATCAATGATGTTTTAGATAGGGAAAAGCTGGAAACATTATAGCTTATTGATCTAACCTCGGCCCCATATAGATGTGTGTACACCTCATCTCCCTCGGTCACTTTCATGACTAAGGACTATTGTTGGGTCTTGTCCACACAGGCTGTGGTGAATGACTATAATGAGGTGTTATCAGCCAGGAACATAGCCAAAAAAATATAACTTTCTCACCAAGAGAGTTTGTAATATTGTATTCCCTATTGAAGAGAATATTGAGCAAAGCATTGTGAGTATAGAGTCTATGTGTTCTAGATATAGAAGGCATAAAGAGGAAATCTCGGGTCGAATATTCTTTGAGATAAAATGAGTTAAGGAGGATTGGTAGTGTTTTGGTGAGTTCAATGCATTTTACATACATTAAATGGACAAGAAGCCCTTTTTTGTTTGCTGGATCCATGGATTTGGGGAGTAGGGACCAGAAAGAAAGGTGAAGACTTTAGTTTTTCATACAGGATGTTTGTGTTTGTGGCTAGTACAGAATAAGTGGTTTCAGAAAGGGGTGGTTTCATCTGGACACACCATCAATATTAGAGTTAAAAATCTACTTATTGATATGGTCATGGTTATAAGAACTTGGCAGGAGTGACCTAATTTGAATTGGTATTTACATGCTTTCCATGATCCTTCTTCGATGATCAATGTTTCTCTAGGTAAATGGGTCAGATGGAACCCTCCCCCTGGGGGCTTAAAGATGAACTCTTATGGCTCATATGTCTCGGGAGTTATGTGCAGCGGGGTGATCATTCATGATATTTGTGGACTATTCATCCTATAATATTCAATCTGGTTGGGCCATGGAATGTTGCTGTTGAAAGAGTCAATGACCATGATGAATGGTCCCACAGTGTGTATGTAGGGGGTTGGATCTCATGGAATGTGAAACTGATTCAATTTTGTCTTACAATTTGCACCATGGTCTAGAGTTATCCAATGGTCCATTAATTTTATCATCTGTATGTGTCGTGGTATCATTAAAGATAACATTAATGTTCTCACACCAGGTGGGAGGGGAATAAAGAAGCGAACAACTTATCCTTTCTTGACACTCCAGGTCAGAACTATTTATTTTTTCATAACATCCATAGCCTGTAACTGATGGGGATTAACATCATTAGAGGGGACGACCTCAGTATTCATTATTTAACACCCCCATAGTCTTTTTTCCCCGACCAGTATTTACGGCCCATCCATGTCCAACTTTCTCTCTATTTGAATAAACATTTACAATATGATGATTTGTCTTTATTGATTAGAATAAAGGTGAAGAAAAATGATTGAATGATATTGTATGTAAGGAAAATAGGCTTAGTGTTTTTGGAAAAAATATTATTTTATTCATGTTGATGTATTTTTCATGGGCTAAACACAAAAATTTCATATGGACATGATTTATGATAAACATTGGACGGTGAAAATCCATATTAAATTGTGGCTTATCTGACGATGTTTTGATGAACATAAATGTAATAAAAATCATTTTTATATAATGATATTCATGATTCTATCTATTTTTTTCAAAAATGATGTCGGTAAATTTTGGTGGAAAAATGTGTTTTGGATGAATAATTTCTATTAGATCGTCATATAAAGAAGTGTATTTTAGGTTACAAATAGAATAAATATTTACTAAGTTCTCAAAAAAAGATAAATATAATTTATGAGCAATGTTATATCGGATGGGGAGAGGTGAAATTTATTTCAGATAAACATTATGATCCTATAATTTAGATATTGATTCATATGGGAAATATAAGAAAAGGAATCATTTAATGATATTCATTTTATATAATTTCATGGTTAAAATTCATTAGATTGAATTTTATAGGAGAAGTTAACATAAATATCCATGGAACATTGTACCTAGAATATATATCGGAATGATTTTTGAGAATCTTTTTTTAATTCAGTGTATTATCGAAAATAAAATTAATTTAAATAATTAAAATATTGAATAATCATATGAAAAATTAAATATTAATAATAGTAATGAATTTAGAGTAACTTGAAGAAATCGAATGAATAAGTCAATTATGTTTATTAGAAAAAAATTGATCAGAAAGACATATGATATTTCATTTGATAGAGGATGAAAATTGTACCTATGAGAGAATATTGTATAGAGAACATTGAATGAATTTTCATGAGTTCATCAAACAAAAAAAACTAGATAATCAATATGAAACTATCATATGGAGGAATATAGAAACAATTACTATACCGAGGCATTCGAATAGTTGAAAAAAAAATTTAGGTTATAGAACAGAACAACCTAGGTGATAATAATATCCAAAAAATATGAAAATTCTAATATATTATTTTAATAATCATAATTACAGTTGTTATTTGAGAAATGTTTGAAGAAAATTATTGATGCAAAGATTAAATTAGTTCAAAAGAAGATCGGTGGAAAATAATTAATTAATGGTTTGGAAGAATTCAACTAAAGAATGTTTTGAGTGGTATATTTAAATATTGGGTGGGAATGTTGAATTTATGGTTTACACTCCTCCATTGATTTGTAGATAAATTACTCCTATTAAAAGGGGAGAAACTGCGCTATAAAAATTTTCATCAATTTAACGAGGTTGTGATTGTTTTTGGTGATTGAAGAGCTAAATTGAGGCATTATCCTTGAAGCGTGAGAATAATTATTTATTGGTCCACAATATCAAAAATATTAGAATGAATTGAATGGAGAAAAAGTATCACGGGGTATTTAATGGAGTAGTAATGGACTATAATATGTGTTAAGGAAAAAAATGAATATGATATTGTATGAAGAATATCGTTACTGGGATAAGAATAAGGTATTAGAAAAACTAGTTTTATAAGAATAGTAATAATTGGATAAGTTATGGAAGAAAGGGTACCAAAGGACAAGTACCGAAATAGACAGAGATGTATCAAAGAAAGAATAAATTTTAAATGGATAAGTACTATATAGAAGAGTTTTGGAAGAATGGGTGGACGAGTAAAAAGGAAAAATTATAGTAGTAAAATAAGTCTTGCACTAGTGCAATAATAGAAATGTTATAATTTTTTAGTGAATAAAAATATGATTTTCTGTACTAATTTTCATAGAAAAGAAGAATTAAAAGATTTACTTGAAGAATTATATGAATGTAATATATGATTAAGAATACAAAATTAATCATTTATTCAATCAATAAATGTCACATTTGAGGATTACATTATTAGTCTTAAAAATAATTTGAAGAAAAACTCGAAGAATGCCTACCTTTGAAGTATAAATATTAGGAAATCTGTCAGATTTGGACTATAAAAATATTATAGGGACTTAGTTCTATTTCTATCCCTCCTCTAAAAAAGTATAGAACCACTCATGGGATCAAATTTATTTTCAATGTAAACCACTATAATTACAATATCATATTAGAAAATATTTTGTGTATGGTCACTAACACATATAAGAAGAACTGGATACACTTATTTGGTAGTGAAACTTATTATAACATATTGAGTAATATTTTACATTAATTTATAGGAATTCATATTAGAGTAGAAAATTAACAAGAGAATAAATATCCTCACAAGTTCAAGAGTTAAATGTTAGGAAATTATTAATTGGTTTAAAAATTACCCAACACTGATTCACACCCCAACCCTCTTGATATTAAGAATATCCTAAAGTGGTCCTCATTGTTTTTCATGTTTGTTATCATCCGTATTCATTAAGGATTATGAAATGAATTTCGTAATTGAGCTTAATTTAGTTTAATGGGATTTCCTTATGGTGTTTTTAGATGACTTCTTAGGTTTTCTCTTTTATTAAGAGATTATGTTTACTATCAAACTGGTCCCCAATACTTGGTTAATATTTTGAACATTGTGTCATATGAATTATATGAGGTATAAATAATTTGTGGTTCAGTTTTATTATATATAATCTAAGGATTTCATTCATCCAAATGTATCTTTTTAGGAATACATAGTGATATTCTCTAAGAAAGAGGATCTAACACTTTTCTTATGAATCAACTATAGAATGATAAACCAAGTGACTACTAAAAAAATAATCCTTTCACAAAATCAGTGAACTCTATGATTAGTAAAATGGTGAAATATAGTTTTCAAACTTCAAAATGTGGTTAGGTTGTCATTAGCTCATAATGGAAGAATTTGATTTCTATAAAGATAAATTTAAAATTATATATGATCATTTTAAGTATCTTATGATATCATTTGGATTTACCAATTATCCAACATTCATTATAGATATTAGGAATTGAATATTCCATCGATATCATGACTCCTTCATTATGGTATTTTTTGATGGTATTCTATTATATTTCATAATAGTGTATGAGTAAAACTTTTACCATATATTTGTTTTGGAAACATTCCATGGTCATAAACATTACACCAAGACATATAAGTGTGATTTATATATCTAATAATTTAATATATTAGGACATGTACTTTTAGAATCGGTCATCTCAGTTAATTCTATAAAATTAAAAGATGTCATGTCTCGGGAATAGCTGAAGAACATCTTTGAGATATAAATCCTCTATGGTTTTTTTGGTCATTATCTATGATTTGTAAAGGTTTTTCCATGATCATGTTTCCTCTATGTAACCACACAATAAATCTGGCGATATTTGTATAGATTTTTGAGTGGCATCCATTATTTGAGGATTAATGTAGTGGTTTACCACATCACCTTTTCATTTTTTTTCTTTAGGATGTTTGGGGTTATGTTCATTTCCACGATGAATTATGTATGATTTGAGGTTTTTTTATCATATATAGGGATATATTGGTGGTTTATGTCTCTTTTTAAATCCAACCACATGACAATAAATACTTTTTTATGACCTTAATCCCAATGAATTTAGGAGTTCCCTTATGTGTTGGAAACACTATATTTTTTAGGATATATTTATGGTTTAATTTGAAAATAAGAGTTTAAGTTACATATTTTCTAAAAAATATTGGGACCATGAGAAAATGGGTTTAAATGATTACCTTAAGAAATTATAATTGGAATCACCTAAATTCTAGTTATATTGAACATGCTTGAGGATTATCTCAATATAATGTTATCATTTCAAGCATTAATTGAGTCAAATGTTGAATGAGACCTTATTAGTGTATTTTCATATAATAATATGGAAGAAAGGGAGGAGGATGATTTTTTTTAAAAATATTCCATTTAAAACTTATCTTCTCAAGATCATGCCCTGGGAATAGTTAGGAGATGAGGAATTATAGTGGATCAGACCAATCTTAAATGGCACGGAGACCACTAGTGAGTGGTCTCTATATTTTTAAGGATATATTTTCTTTAACATCTATTATGATGTTACCATATGGAAGTGTAATTTCATGATATAGTATTTACATAATTATTATGGGTCCATTCCCTTGGGAACCAATTAGATATATTATAACAAGATACACTAATATAGATGTCCAATTCTGAGGCATGACATATTGGATTTTGTGTCATAATTTCTTACTTGTCAACAGATTAAGGAAATGCACCAGAATCCCTATAGTCTATTTCATCCCCTTTTTGTGCCTACGTAGAAGTGGGATGAGATATCCATAGATTTAATATTAGTTTTTCTCACACCCCTAAGCATAATAACTCTAAAAGTGATATTATTGATCACATTACCAAATATTTTCACTTTATTTTGATCATAAATTCCATGAATGTAAATGATATCAGGATTTTATAAAATTAATATATTATCAGATTTTATTTGGTGGAATATGTTGTTATATCTAATAAGATCCCTATTTTCACTAATAGGTTTTTTAAAGGTCTATAATAAGTGAGAAGTACTTAGATAAATCTGATTATGGTCTACCATCCATATTTAGACAACCACAGAGTGAAAGAAATTCAGATTATAAAATAGATGATTTATGCCTAAGTATCCGAGTTTAATGATTTAAGAATATTAATTTGGGACTAGTTTTATACATCAATAATAAAAATTATCGATAATTGATTATAATATATCCTTTTGAACCTTCTATGGAAATCCATATTGGTCCCCTATAATGTGATAAGGTAGGTGTGATATCATTAATTGGATAAAGTATCATATAGAAGATAAAAATGATAATTTAGATTATTCAACAGTGATAGGTGACTATTAAGAGTTGCCATAAGTCTTATGTTGATCATAAGAATCTTCCTATAGAGTTTTAGGTGTGTCCTAGGGTTTTTGAAGGTATCTCCTCGATTAAATCACTATCTTCTCTGCAAGCAAGGAAAATTTTCTATGGGGTATGTCAGACCCTTTTAGATCACTGAGAATATTAAAAATCATTCTTGTTAAATTTATTTACACCATTATTTGAAATAAATCCATAATATGTTCCACACATCTCAATTGGAGAAGTATAATACAGAAACCTTCCATGTTATAAATTGGGAATACTTAGAGTTGAAACCTGATACCTCATTGATGAAGAGACCTATTAAGATCATTGACTCTAGAGAGAATGTTCTTCAAGATATATTTTTTCATTGGTCTGAAAACAATGGTTGTATGGAGATAAATCTCACAGGACATGGTAGATAGGATATTTGGTGAGTAAGTAGTATTCTCTCCTCATAGATGACCAATTTCCTATTTTCTAACATTATGATGGAGGAATGTTTAATGGTGGGGAGAATTTTCACACCCATGACTCTATTTTTAGGTAAAAATGTATTATTAATTTTATTTCCTTTTTTACCATTAAAAATCTTGTATTTTACATTGATTTTTTGAAAAAATAGGGTAAGGTAATTATCTCATGACTAGTGCATGGTTAAGACTAATCATTTTGACAACCATGTAAAATTTATCATTTTTTAATACAGGTTATTTGCACTATTTTCACACAGTTTCCTAACCATGTGTACAAACAACGTAACTCACCAGATGTGTCTAATTACACCTACACTGATGGTGTATAGATTGAAAATTTATAGGATTAAGGTGAATCATTATATGAGGTATTTTAGACCCTTGGAGATCACTAGGAGGATTATACAAGTTGGTTTTAAATTAGCATTCCATCCTTAGATAATTTTGATCCATAATGTGTTCCATGTATCTCAATTTAATATATATTTTATGGACACATCCCATGTTCTAAATTGGGAATATTTATATTTAGAACTTTATGTATCAGTGACTAAGTCATCTATTGGGTTTATTTAATCTTGATAGAATGTGATTGATATGATATTTTCCTCATTGATATGAGTAACATTGTTATAAAATAATTACTCCCATGAGACTACAGAGTATTAATCTTTCGTGAGGATGCAGTAACATTGTCACTTTTTTTTACCTACCAAGCAAATTTTTTTGGTTTAGTGAATCATGGTGAAGAAAATTATCACATCCATAGTTTCATTTTTAGGTATAATAGTTATAATTTACTGGTTTTTCTTCTTGCTTCTAAATTTTGTGATTTGTTTTTGGAAAACTATGAACAATCATGAAATATAATTAGAGCACCGTGGGAATTATGTTAGAATTAACCATATTTAAATCCATAGAGAATATATAGTCTCTTAATAGATGTTATTTATATGGTGGGCATGAAAAAATCTTTACTATTATGCAAAACTATTTGACTCACCATGTGTTTCTAGTGGCTCTTAAATATCTGCAAAAAATACAAACCATGTAGTTTTCCTAGGTTCAATAAATAATAATTTTCAAAAAATTCCCTTAAGGATTTTTAACAACAATTTCACTTTATCTATCCCCCAATCAAACCCCATATCCCCCTATATTTTATGAACCCATTACACTTCCCTTATGCCTTAATTTTTTGTGGGGTTTTGGCTTGGATTTATCTAGAAATCACTAGGTAAGTGAATACTATACACTTTTGTAGTTCCATTCTATCATATCTCATACTTTTACTTCTCTCTAAGGGTACTATATATATAAGGATAATTTTTTTCAATTATAATGGTAGTATTTTTTGAGTTTTACATATTGGATTTGTTGCATGAACCTTAAATGATTTATTATTTTTAAATAATGTTATAGATTGTTTTAAATACTATTTTATAATATTTTATAAATATTATATATGATATTAATGATCATAATTTGTTTACGTTTTTTATCAAAATGTCTTGAAAGGTGTGTTTATCCTAGGCTTTAGGGGATGTTCGTGCTACAGTTGATAAAAATTATCTTTTGAAATAGTTTAAGTGATAAAATGATAACTCAAAAAATGGGTACATGTATGGTGGATCATTAGTAATCTATTTTTAATACAATGGGATATTTTATCCATTCCTGAAACACCCTGCAAGGAATTGGTTTGATGTTGCAACACTTACTAGACACTATTTTGATATGTCTCGACAGTGACTAGTTAGGGAGACTCATGGCACTAAGACTTGTGATTACTCATCATAGTGGAAGTGCATGGTTGATTATGATTTACTTGATCACCAAGTTGTATGAGAATCCTTTATTTCCAATGACATAGATTACTTAGGGATTCCCCATGGTGTTATTTTAAAAATTATTATTTACATGGCTATAATTATATATTTTAAACTATTATAAAACTATTGAATGTTAATTCTATTTAAATGTGAAAATAAAATTTTCATATAGTTTATTTCCAAAGATATATTATTATTTTCTTCAAAAAACTACATATGAAACACTTTGTGGGATATTTTTATTCTAGTTGTACTCATTCCCTATATACCTCCAATGAGCGTATGTAGACATTGTTTTTATTAGTACAAGTAGAAGAAATGGGATGCCTAGTGGTGGAGGATCTTTTTATTAATAATGTATGGCTAGTTGGGGGTGGAATAGAGCGACCGATCCCTTATTTCACATGGATATGGGTAGTTTTAGTTTTTCATTTTTACTCATTTTTTAACATATTCATGTTTTATCTATTCATGTCCCCATCCCATTTTTGTATATGAAAATTATTGGATATCTTTTTTTATTAAATAGTTTATTTGTATTGTTATAATTTATATTTCCATATTTCATGATATTTTATCCATTTATATTTTTATCATTTATTTAATGTTACTATTTCATTTAATTGGGATCATGACTTACCATGCAATAGAACTATAATTGGCTCCTCGGTTCAGATCTGTTTGGTGGGTTTATTTCAAATAAACTATTCCTAAGGTATGTTTTTGATGTTAATAAACTAGTTTATATAAAATAGTGATTAATAATACCATTAGTTCCATGTCATGTACTAGCCTGATTATGGGTAAAGGTGGCTCAGGTAGTTCTCTAACACTTCAGTTAAAAATTTAACTGAAAGTGTGTTTAAAATTGTAGTCGACCTTAAGACATATTTTTGGTCAATAATATTTCTCCTCTATGTCTATATTCATTTTCTAATTTTATATATGTCCTTATCTCTAATTATATGATTTATTTTGGTCATCCTCAAATAAACGTAGCTATATTTACAAAATAATGAAAGGAATCATTTCATATGTTTTCAAAATTGTTCATTTTCTATTTACTTTTACCTTCTTTATAAATGTGGGAAAGATTATTATTTTTAAAAATTTCAACATAAACTAAATTTCACTCCTTCTTCTTAAATTTTATTTATATTTATTATTTTCATTGTTTATTGTGTTTTTCAAAGTAATTTATACTCTTAATGATTGATAAAATATTTTATTTTAAAATATTAGTTATCAAAATTAAAATAAATTTATTCTCATTTTTTAAAGTGAATTTCTAATTCTCTTATAAAAGTGATTTTCTCCCATTTCAATATAATATAATTTTTCTTTTGATTCAATGGGTATATACTCAAATGATTTCATACTCTATCTCTATTTTAATGTATTTTGATAATACATTAATAATGTTTTAATGATGATCATTTCTTTCCCATGGGTTAATTAATCTATAATAATATTTTGAAATTTTTGAAGATATTAAGGAATGGGAGTATATTTTTTTATCATTATATGATTATTGGGTACATTATACCCCACCAATTCATTGGTGAACATTTTATATTTCATGGGGTAATGTTGTTTTCCATGGATATGGTTGCCAGAGTATATGGTCAGTAGTTTGTTCAAAGACATGGTTTTGGGTATATATGTTCAAAATATTTTTTTTAGAAATTATTTTGGGTATATATTATTAGAATAATGTGTGCAGACATGATTTTGGGATACTAATTTCAGAAGTATATACGTGTACATGATTTCAGGTAGTAATTTTCAAAATGTATGTGCATGGGCATGATTGTGGGTAGCTATGTACAAAAGATTGGGTACATACATGACTGAAGGTATATATGTTCAAAAGACCTTGTGTGGAAATGATTCTGGATACCAATGTTCATAATGTTTTGATTTATTATGGTTATGTATATTCCAAATTCTTATGTTTATATTATGTTTTCATAATTATTTGGTCATGTTTTCACATTCCTATTAGTCATGTCTTATGTTAGTCCAAAAGATTTGTTTCATAACATGTGATTATATCATCTATTTTTTATTGGTTATGAATACCTTATGTTATGTTCACAAACCTCGATTATATTCTAATGACCATATTATCATCTTATTCTCACTTATGATCATTGATTTTTTTCTCTTCCATCTACCCTTACGGAGAATATAAGCTTAAAACTTTCTTATGATTCCATTCCCCATTTTATAAAGAAGAGTATTATATATCAAGAATCTCAATGGGTATTTGGAGAGAATAATATGTGTGGGAAATGATATAGGGACATTTTAAAATAAAAATATTATGCATTGAATCTTTAAATACACTAAATCATCGCATTATGGGATGTTGAAAATTTTAGATGTTAAATTTTTAAATTTTGTTTTGGGTTAAATTATATTTGAGTAATGATATGGTGGTCTCCCTTGGTATCAAATCATAATATTGATGTTTATATTTTGGCAATAGAACTATGAGTACATGTCAGGGTTATTTCATTAAATCCATTTTAAAACATGTCATATAATCTAATGATTCATAAATCATGTTTTTAAAACTAATCATCTAATTTTTGTCATAAAAAATCTTTCTTAATGAATAAAATTTCTTACCATATAAGTGAAATGAGATAAATATACAAATCCTTTATTTAGATCCATCTAAACTAAATATACCTTTCACATTCAAATATTTGTTGTAACAACCCTTTTCTTCATCAAATAAATGAAAACTAAAAGATCTATTAATTATTCGCATTATTTTGAAGTCATGTATACTTACAACATTGGTAAAAGGATACATTTGGTATCATATACCGTTTAGAAGAAAATTATTAATTTTGATAACACTAATACTAGATATTAATATTCTATAGATTTAAAAAACCCAATTTATGTATCTTAAACTATTAAATTGTGTTGATTTATTATTCCCCCTTCCTGATAACTCATGTAGGATTTAATGACCTAGACTCGCTTCTAGAAGAATCAATTTAGATCTTTCCAACTAACTTTTCTTATTCTAATTTGATCTTTTACCCACTTTCACAAATTACTCGACATGAAAACAAATACATCATATTACCATTTCTTATTTTCTCAACACATTGACAATATCATAATTTTTATTAAAATGCAACCATACTTTATGAATACTTCCAATGATTACAACAAAATGAATTCTATAACCACAATAAGTCTTAAGGAAAAATTATCCTCAATAAGTCAATAGAATACACAATCCTATTGAGAATATGAGTGTAGACTAGACTACCTTAGGATATTTTTTATTTAATTCTTTAAAAATTCTAATTGAATCATTATATACTTCTCATATGCAAATAGAATATCCTATTGAACAACTTCCACGCATGCTTAATTAGGATGTTGTTTCTCTAACACCTTGATTTTCTTCTTACTTAATAACTCTTCTTAAGTATACAATCATAGGAGTTTCTTACATTATAAATCTCATTGCATAATAAATAATCTCAAAGCTATGTTTAATGATAAAGGTGTTTTTTTAACTAAAATAGAATTTTTTATTATATTTGAATAATGATTTACTAAAATTTAGTATGGATCATTATTAAATTGTATCCCAATAAAATTATTATGCCGTTTAAAACCAATCCCCTTGATTAGTGGTCTAAATTCTATCTTTCACTAAGAATTGGATCAATTTAATATTTCTACCAATATATTACTAATTAAGAAGGGTTTCCTCTCAAAAACTTCATATATGGCTCTTGGATACTTTAGTAGACAAAACATTTCCTAATATATCATGGGGATAAATCCAAATATATTTCTCTTATAACATAACCATTAGTATTTCCTGGAAAACATTAACCCAAAGAATGTTCTAAAAATGGGAACCATTACTTTTAATGAAAATATCCCTTACTTTCATTCATTACACAAAATAATCTAGGGTCACCCCAATTTCGAATGAGACTACCTTGTTATATAATGAATTTCTTGAAAAGTTCTTATTTTAAAGGAATCAAACAAATAATATTTAGAAGGTTCTTAATCTCCAAAAATTATATCATGTTATAAAATTTATTTATATATGTTTTTAATGATTTATTTGGAAATAAAATTTGATTCACCTAATCCAATATGTTCAAACCATATTGATGTGTAACTCTTTACAAAACTCACAGTTTTTGTTACCAACCCAGAAATAGACATCCAACATATTTAAACATATCCAAATGCATACCATGAATAATGTATATCATATTTTCATGTGATGGTCTAAAATTAAATAAAATGGATTTTATAAACATGAGTAATCTGGAAGCACAAAGGGTTTTTAGGATCTGATTAGATCACTGATAGGGGGAGGAGTGAATCAGTGATCCTATTTTCCTTTTTACAAGAAATTACCTTTTAAACGCATCCTATTAAAATTATGAATTTTCTATATTAACTAATAAAATATCAACATTTCCATACATTAAGAGAAAAAATAAAGAGAATGGGGCATGACATTTATAAGGATCACCTACCCATTCCAACTATTTATTGTGTCGGTTAGTCACCAAAACATGGATTCTTCACTATATCACTAACATATTTCAAAACAGAATCCACTATGTTCTATCCAATTTTATCATCCACTAGAATATACACATATTCTTACAAATATGATCTAATCAGTAAAAACCTCTGAAAACACTAAGTAATAACTATTCAACTTGAGGATATTCCTCCACTAAGAATCGATGGATCAAGGGATCTATATATGTACACCGTAATGAAGATATTAAATATTTGATGATGTTAATCTTCTAGTGTTGAAACATAAAATGATATTATAAATTATATAGTCCTTCCCACCATCCCCCCTTAATACAAATATTATCAATCATCATTTCATCCTTATGAAAAATATTTTCCTCACATGCACAACACTATGGAAAATATTCTCTATCTTCTCAATCCTTTATGAGATCCCTATTTTTTATTCTTATCCAATTGATTGATATAAATAAATATTTTATGATATACATAGATTTTAAATTTATATTATTAAGTATCTAGATGTTCATGTAAAACCATGTATAACTTCACTAATATCACCCAGAAGTTTTCACCATGATTTACATCATTATAGTCAATCCATAACTACAACATGTATCAATATTCTCTTCATTGTCATGTGAATTAATTCTATATAATTTAGATAAATAACCACTACTCACCACCTTCATATTGTGACAGAATCATGGCCCAAAACTAATTTCCGTGATTTTTGATCCATTAAATAATTTTTCCACAATATCCATAATTGGTTCAATCAATTTCGATTTGTCACCTACCAACATACCCTTCACTATGACGCTGTAAATAATCGTTTGTCATTTTTCATTAATAGGTCAAATATTACAGAGTGGTATCATCTTGTTTCACATTTTGTATTTGCACTCCTCTATTTAAGCACAATCCTCACTATAACAATTTTTCCCTTCCCCATGTCACACTGAGATTCACTCAAGCACCACACCCACCTCTACATCCCTTGACATAACATGCCATAATTTGAAAATGCAAGACTTCAATATATTCCTTCTTTTTTAAACCAATTCCACCATTTCACCCATGATGGAATAAACAATTTTGCACTGGTGATCTAGGAATTCAATATAGAGACAATGTGGTGTGGACCATTTTCTATTGAAATGACTTCAACCCCCAGATCCCAAAGTGGTTTCTTGCTTTGTTAGATTGTAAAAATTATGAGGAGTAAAATCCTGATTTACTAAGTAGTTTAAAATTTTTATAGAACTAGACATATATATGATAACCATTTTAAAAATGGAATGTAAAATAAAACACTATCAAAGAAAATTACCATCATCCTTGATACTCATTCATAATATTAATCTTCATGACCTGGGGAAAGGAAAAAAAATAAGGGTGAGTTCAAATGTGTAGTATGGGTTATATAAAAAAGAAAATGACATGAATCAAGAATCAATAGTAAATATGAAGTAGAAAAGAACTAAAAATTCATTCCATTAAATTAATAAATTGAATATCATAATTGGATATGGAATAGTTAATATGGAAAGGTATATTACTGAAAACATGTTCTATTTAATCAATAAACTGAGAATGAAATGCATCCAAAGATAATATCATAGTGAAAATATCATGCATAATAATAAATAGACTCTTAATGAAGGAAATTATTAATAATTTTATTTCATATTCTTAATAACATGATACATTTATTGTCAGGACATTTGAAAATATACTTTAAAACTACAGGTAAAAACCTGTTTAATTTCACAAACTGATTTTTCTCATGAGACCTATCAATGCATCTAGAACCGATTTATAATTGGAACTCATCCATATATTCATGTTAAAATCATTCCACATACATCGAATAATTGAATTAACTAATGGAATAATTCTTTATCATCAAATATTCAAATTGAGTAACGGATAAATATTTGTCAATATTTCCATAGTTAATCTAATGACATTAAAAGTAAACACGATATATAAAAATGGTATAAGTTCTACGAAATATTAAAATTCATCATACATGAATATGGATATTTAAGAAAAATATATTGTGTAATAGTAAGTTATCACAAGAAAGTGATTGTTTCTAGAGAATTTAAACAATCACAAAAGAATGTGAGATTGAAAAATAAATTGTTTACCTCTTTGGTAGCATTTAAATTATAACCTCATGAAGGAAAAACCTTAAACAAGACATTATTAATCATGATCATATAGGTATTGTTATTAAATATGTCAAAGGGGAATTATACAAAACACATAAAAGAGAATAGGTACATATTAAAAAATTTGTCTCAATTAAATAGAGATTGAGATAAAACCCCTTACAATGATCAAAATAGTGATTTTAAAATTAATCAATGAATGGATTTTGTGTATAAAATGTAAATAAACATAGAAAAAGTAAAAATATTACAATGTATAAGAAAAATACATTATACACATAATCATATAATATCAAGGGAAAATGAAGAAGTAATCTAACCCAATGAAGAGAAAATTATTTATAAAATTCATTACAAATTGGTAATTTTACTGAAAACCCCCTTTGTTGAAATATTATAAATTGAAACATAAAATAACATAAATTATTAATGAATCATAATATTATAAGTCAATGGTTTTGTATATAAACTGTATAAAATAAATTATGTGTATAAAATTACAATATACCTCAATAAAGAGAAATTTTGACAGAGTCCCTTACATTGAGTATGACTCATCATGTATGTTATTTATCTTCCTAAATAATAAAAAATGATAATTATTTACTTACTTAAGAACATTTTTAATGTTTTTTATACCTTTAATTTCTCATATAACGTTTTTATATACAATTTTATAATAAATTAATTTTACATTGGGTGTTTTGATGATGTTATACTTTTGTGTCCAAAATGAATTTGATAGGTTTACTATTGGTCTAGGAGTTCATTATTTCAATATCTAAATAATAATAATAATTGTGATTTACTAACTTGAGTTCCAGTAAATGGTTCCCCAAACCTTTTGTTGAACTCTCAGTGAGATGATTATTTTAATAATCCCAAATCATTGTTTCATTTATGACAATTTAGTCATTTGTTCAAGTTGTTCTAAATATGTTTATATATGTTTAAATGATTTCTACATATGTTTATCTATGTTAATTTATGATTTACTATTGACTTATAAGTATTCTGGACTGAACAGACACTTTGTGGAAATTCCATGTTTTGACTCACCGTTAGTTATTTTCCTGACGCACCGATGATGAACAGTCGCACCAATGATGAATGTTCACACCGATGATGAACAATCACACTGATGAAGAATGGCCGCACCAATGAGGAACAGTCGCACCGATGATGAACGGTCGAACAGATGATGAACGGTCGCACCGATGATGAACGGTCACACCGAAGATGAACGGTCGCACTGATGATGAACGGCCGCACCGATGATGAACGGTCGCACCAATAAAGAATAGTCGCACCGATGGAAACGGTCACTCCGATGGCACCTACCGATACTGATGATCATGACCTGCCGAAACCGATGCAGATTCAAAATGAATCACCGATATCATGACTCACCGATAGTCATAAAAACTGTTTGAATTTCTATTAACTCATATTTAATTCCTACGGTCATATTTGATGTTTTTAATGCAATTAATAAAATTTAATGTTAGTTGTTGGAATGTCCAGGAATCGTACCTCATACCTATGAAAAGGTAATCATTCCTAATGCCGAAGCTCGTGGAATAAAAGAAAGATAGCACTATCGTAAAAACATATACAAGAAAGAGAGGAAAAAGGGAATTCTTCCATGCACGCACATACATGAAAAGAAGAACACACGAAGAAAACTCATACTCACCATGAACAAAAATTTAGAGAAGAAGTTCAAGGGCTATAACGTTTACTCATACTCAAGCTGAACACTCATACTGGAAGTGGAAGAAGGAGAACCATGGAACTCTGTGTTTCTACACAAAAACCAGATAAGTACTCAGAGGCATTTCTACTGAATCGAAGTAGTCCATAGATGCACTGCTTATCACTAGAGCATTATAAAATCTCATATACTCTCTCTAAGTGATTCATTATCTACTTTTTCAAGCAGTGTGTGTACTTTGTATAATTTACACACACTGACTCATGTGCTGAACTAGATGATACTAAATCCTCACACCAATATTTCCACACATTCTTTCCCACTAAGGATAGTTGTAGAGGTCAAGTAGGACCTGGATAGCCTGTGTGTTGTTGCTATCATTTGTTTTCCCATGTATAACTGATGTAGAGGTCTTAGGACCTGGACAGTCTATTGTTCTGTTGTTTACCCCGATCCAGCATGTGGATCAAATTTATATAAATTGTTTGAGAGGACTAAGCCTTGGCTTGAAACTGAACCTCTTGTTTCAAAAACTATTGTGCATATCTATTTTGGTTATAAACTATATTCTAATTAATTTTAAATACTATTTGTTTTAAAGTTACTTTTATAGATAAATTAGCAAGTGTCTATACTTATTATTAACCAGTAAGTTAGTTTCAAAAGTTAATTCAATCCCCTGTTTAAATTAACTGAGACCCGAACAATCTTTGAGAAACTAATTGAACATTTACCGTCTGTATAAATTCACTACGGCTTAACTTGTTTTTCAATTTGGGGGACTTTAATAATTCTTTTTTAACAAAAATTTTAATTGGAACTCAATTCCCCCCCTCTTGAGTGTCCACTCTGACCAACATTTGGTATTAGAGGTGGTTTTTATTAATACAAGATTTCAAAACACTCTGTTTTTCAACTGTGATTTTAGTTGCATCTTTAAGGATCTTAAATTTATATTAGTTCTAAATTTTATCTCTTTAAATATATTTTCTAAAATCTAGTTATGGACCATAGGCTAGAAGGTGGTTCTACCAACAGACCACCCTTCTTTAATGGTACAAATTATGCTCAGTGGAAGATTAAAATGAAATTTCATTTGGAAAGTATGGGGGTTGATATCTGGACTGCTATAGAAACTCAATATAAGATTCCAAAAACTGATAGAACTACTTGAGATGAAGCTACTAAGACTACATACAATAATAACTGTAAAGCAATGAATGCTCTATTCTGTGCTTTATGAGATATAGAATTCAATCACATATCTTCTTGTACAACTGCTTATGAAATTTGGGATACCCTGGGTGTTTCCCATGAGGGTACAACCAATGTCAATGAAATGAGACAGAACACTTATACTATTAAATATGATAATTTTAAAATGAAGCCTGATGAACCTATTTGTGATATATATATATCAGGTTCAATGAGATTGTCAATACTATGAGATCACTTGGAAAAGTTGTTATAGCAAAAGAGAAAATCATGAGGATACTAAGATGTCTACCAGACTAATGGAAAGGCACATCTGTTTTAATTAGAGAATCATGTGATATTGGTGCTTTACCTGTTAAAGAGCTGATTGGTAAGTTAATGATATATGAGGAAGATATTAAAGTAAACTCGGAAGAAGATGATGAACCAAAGAGGAAGTCAGTGGATTTTAAATCTACTGCTACAAAGAGCAAGGATAAGGAGAAAGTTCACACACTTACTGAATGTTCAACAAGTGAAAGTTCAAAATCTAATTGTGATGCTAAGATGGATCAAATAGCCATGAGGTTTAAGAAATTCTATAGGAAGATGAAATTTTTCAGAAAATAAAACTACAAAGGTAAATATGATAACAAAGGTCATTGGAAAAATGATTGGAAGAAAAATTATAAGAGTGATGAGGTTGTTTTCTATGAATGTAAAAGATAAGGTCACATTAAAGCTGACTGCCCAAAATTAAAGTTCAAGAAGAAACATGACTACAAGGACAATAAGTAAAACAAATCTATGAAAGCTACCTAGAGTGCTTCAGAAGAGAGCACAAGTGAATTTGAAGTTTCTGACTCTGAAAGGAATCGAGTTAACATGTGTTTTATGACAAACACATCTGAGGTAACACTGGATACTTATGAATTAAATTCATATTACTCTGGTGTTGAATGTGATTCTAAATCTGAAAATATGTCTAGTGAAGAACTATTTGAATATTGTAATATGCTAGAAGAAACTTGTAATGAACTTAAGGACAAATATAAGTCATTGAAGAAACAACATGCTCTCACTGTAAATCTTAAATCTGCACTTGATTTAGAAAAAGAAAATAATTTTCAATTGCTTAAGGAAAATACTGAACTAAAATTTTCTAATGAGAAATTAAAGAAGGACTCAGAAAAATTCACAAATGGAAAATATAATCTTACTCAAATTCTTGGAAAATAAGTGGCACCAAAGTATACTACTGGTTTAGGATATCATCCTCGACAAAGATAATTTACTAAAAGTAGATTTATTTCTAATTATGAACAGAATGGTTCTAGTTCAAGTCTGTGAAATTCATATGTCTTAACTAGTTAATTACATAGTTACAGATCAAATAAAGTTTATCTTTCAAAATCTATTTATTCTAAAAATTATTTGGAACCCATAAGAATAATTTGGGTACCTAAAGCTTTTCTTCTTGACCTATTTAGACCCAAGAGAATCTGGGTACCAAAATCATTTTCCATATAAATCTGTTTTGTAGGAAACATTCTTAATGTGTTCCGGTAGGAAGACATAGTACATGGACAGTGGATGTTCAAGACACCTGACATGAGACTTCTCATGTTTTAAAAGCTTAATCAAAGTTGATTGGGGCTATTTCACCTTTGGTGATAATTCTAAAGGAAAAATCATCAGCTTTGGAAAAATTAGTAACACAAATTCAGTTTTAATTTATAATGTTTTATTTTTTTATAGACTTAAATATAATATGTTAAGTATTTCTTAGTTATGTGATGATGTTTTCAATGTTAAATTTGAAAATGATTCTTGTAATGTTTTTACCTTTAAAAATGTTTTAGTATTTTATACTTTGGGAAATGAAAATGTATATGCAGTTGATTTAACTTTTTTATCCAAGAAAAAATTTACATGTTTAAATTCTTTTCATAAGGAATCTTGGATTTGGCACAGACGATTAGGACACATCAATATTCATTCACATAGAAAACTGACTAGGAAGAACTTAGTTAGAGACCTACCCAAACTTGAATTACCATCATACAATGTTTTTAATCCCTCTAAAAAGGGAAAACAACACGAATATTCTTTTAAATCAATGAAATAAGTTTCAAATTATAAACCTCTCGAGTTGGTTCACAAGGACTTGTTTGGACCTTCTATAGTTTCTAGTTTTAATGGGAAGCAGTATGTCTATGTCCTTGTAGATGACTTTTCTACATATACTTGGGTATACTTCTTAGATCACAAAAGTGAAGCTTGTTCTTTTTTTTCAAATACTCCAAGTCTGTAGAGAACCTTAGAGGACATAAGATTAAAACCCTATGAAGTGATCATGGTTGTGAGTTTGAAAATCATGAGTTTGATTCTTATTGTTCACACAATGGCTATAGTCACAAATGTTATGCCCCAAGGACACCTTAATAGAATCGTGTTGTAGAAAGAAGAAATATAACCCTTCAAGAAATTTCAAGAACCATGCTCAATGAGTATGACCTACCTATTTATTTTTGGGCTGAAGTTGTGAATACAGCTTGTTATATTATCAATAGAGTCTTGATTAGACCTGTTCTTAAGAAGACCCCTAAGGAACTGTGGAACAATAGAAAACCTAAAGTTAGTTACTTCAGATTATTTGGCTGCAAAGTCTTTATCCTCAATACCAAGGATAATCTAGACAAGTTTGATTCGAAGAGTGATGAAGGGACATTTTTATGATATTCAGTTACTAGAAAAGCCTATAGAGTTTTCAATAAGAGAACAAAGTGTGTGGAAGAATCTGTTCACATCAAATTTGATGAAACTAATCCACTTCAACCTAAAACAACTCTTGAAATTCTTGATGGAGATTTGTCTGTTCTAAACCTTAATTATAGAATCAATGAATCTATTGTAAAGACAACCAGTTCTGGAAATATTTCAGAATCTACTCCTAATGAACCCGAACCCATAGAAGAACATGAAATCTCTAGTCCTCTCATTACAGGATCAACTAGGATTCTAAAGAATCATCCTTTAGACGCTCTTGTTGGTAATCTTGATTGAGGGACATAGACTAGAGCTTCTCTAAGAAATAAGGTTGAACATCAAGCCTTTATTTCATAGTTAGGACATAAAAATATCAATGATGCAATCAATGATGAATTTTTGGTAATGGCTATGCAAGAAGAGTTAAATAAATTGAAAGAAACAATGTCTGGGAATTAGTAGAAAGTCCTAAGGACACTTTGACCATTGGCACTAAATGGGTTTTAGAAATAAGGTTGATGAATCAGGAAATATAGTTAGAAACAAAGCTAGGTTAGTTTCACAAGGATATAGTCAAGAGTAAGGAATAGACTATGAAGAAACCTTTACACCTATTGCTAGATTAGAAGCAATTAGGATCTTACTTGCCTATGCTGCCCATCTGAATTTCAAGTTATATCAAATGGATTTCAAATGTGCATTTCTAAATGGGTTTATAATTGAAAATTTGTTTTTTGAACAACCACCTGGATTTACAAACCCCCAATTTCGAAATCGTGTTTTTAAACTTTCTAAAGCTTTGTATGGTTTAAAACAGGCTCCAAGAGCTTGGTATGATAGACTTACAAATTTTCATATTTCAAAAGGTTTTACTAAAGGAATTTATGATCCAACTCTTTTTATTAAAATAATTTCGAAATACATTTTGATTGTCCAAATCTATGTTGATGATATTATTTTTGGATATTCCAAACATACTTTATGTACTGATTTTTCAATGATTATGAAAAATGAATCTGAAATGAGTTTAATGGGAGAACTCAGGTATTTTCTTGGATTTAAAATTTTCCAAATGAAGGATGGTTTTATTTTAAATAAATGTAAATATAAAAAGGTTCTTTTAAAACATTTTGGTTTAGATAGTAATAAGAGAAGTGACACACCTAAGAGTACCACCTGTAAACTAGATGATGAGGAAACTAGGAAACCAGTTGATCAAACCAATTATAGAGGTATGATTGGAAGCTTACTTTACCTTACTGCTAGTCGACCAGATATTATGTTCAGTATATGTATATGTGCAAGATTTCAAGATAATCCAAAAGAGTCTCATTTACTTGCTGTTAAAAGAATTTTTAAGTATCTTAAACACATTGTAAATTTTGGTTTGTTTTACCCAAAAGGATAATCTTTTGAATTAATGAGTTATTCAGATGCTGACATTGCTGGTTCCAATTTGGATAGAAAAAGAAGATCTGGAACATGTCCTTTTTTGGGTAAGTCCTTAGTATCTTGGTGTAGTAAGAAGCAGAATTGCATAGCTTTGTCCACTGCTGAAGTAGAATACATTGCTACTGGAAGTTGTTGTGCACAAATTCTATGGATGAAAAACACTCTTTTGGACTATGGATATGATTTTAAGCTTGTTTCAATTAACTGTGATAACACCAGTGCAATTAACATTTCTAAAAATCATGTGTCTCACTCTAGGACCAAACACATTGATGTCAGACACCACTTCTTTAGAGATCACTATCAAAAGGGTGATATTTATCTAGAATTTATTGACTCTGAACATCAGTTAGATGATATTTTTACCAAGACCTTAAGCTTTGAAAGGTTAGACTTTATCAAAAAAAATAGTTAGGTATGATAGATATATGAAACCGATCTGTGAAACCAATCTGTGAAACGGATCTGTGAAACCGATCTGTGAAACCGATCTCTGAAACCGATCTGTGAAACCGATCAATGAAATCGATCTATGAAAACGATCTGTGAAACTGATCTGTGAAAGTGATATGTGAAACCGATCATTGAAACCAATCCGTGAAATATATCTGTGAAATCGATCAGTGAAACTGATCTCTGAAACCGATCTGTGAAATCGATCTGTGAAACTGATCTGTCAAATCAATCTATGAAACCAATCTATGAAACCGATCTGTGAAACCGATCTGTGAAACTGATCTGTGCTACCAATTGAGTTTTAAAGTTAGTGAAACCGTTAGTGTTTATCAAAACGAAGTCGTTTTACTAAATATTTATTATGGTTTATTAATATCGTAACCCTAAAAGATAAAAATAATGTGCCGTGGCTATTTCTAAATGACTGTTGACCTTCCATCTCACGCCAAACTCTCTCTTCTTTTTAAAATCCCAAACCTTCCGAACCATTCGAATCTATCCAAACGCTCAATCCACTTGAACCTCTAAAAGGACAAGAAAAAGAGACAAAGCAAGAAGTTTGAAGGTTACTCTCCTGTAAAACGTGCTCGCAGAGAATCTAGAAGCACGCCACAAAGGTCAGTAAACCTGGAATTGGAATCTCGGGAATTTATAGCTGAAAAAGAAGTTTGTTCAGAATGTGTATTATCCAGCATGTCTTCTCTATTGAGAGTGTTGGAAATGCAAGGTTGAAAAAACTGGTTCTGTGATAATAACTGAGTCTATTACTCGAAGTTGGTTCATGAGTTCTATTTAAACTTATGTATAGTGTTGGATGGATCAGAAGCTGCGAGACTATATTTAATAGTTAAAGGGAAAAAGAGTACCTTTTCATCGTAGAAGTGGGATGAATTTTTGAGAGTTCCTCACAATGGAAGATATGAGGATTACACTAGTAATATCCCTCTTCCAACTGATTACTTTTCTTATGAGCAAGCTCTAGAAATGTTGACTTGTAAGTCTGAATCGAGAAGAATATCTACTGCAGAATTGGATGGTGTGATTAGAATTTTGACTAAATGTATTAAGCACTAAGTCTGTCCAAGAAAAGATATTTTTCTGAGAATATTTTTGAGATGATAAAGCTATCAAAGAAAGCTACAAATTTGTTTTATTCTACGAAAATCTCTACCATGCTGAAATTCTTGGGCTGTGTTGATGATGGAGATGAGTGCATCTCATCCAGTAGCTTCTGTATTTACAAGGATATCTATAAGAGGATGAAAATCAACTGGAACCCATGGAAGAAGGCTTGGGTTGTTAATGAGGAGAAGTTGTATGACTCCTTAAATCCTACTGATCATCCTAAGATACCAAAGGGGATGAGATATCCTAGTTTAAAACTTGGTGAGGAAGTGGGTTATTCTGATGAAGAAGAGGAAGCTGACGTTCCTAAGGAAACTGGTGAGTCCAGTAAGAAGGGAACATAGGAAGAAGAAGCTGATGATAAATTGAATTCTGAAAATAAGTCTTAATCATATCCTGATGAAAGGAGTGATCCTGATACAGTTATCCCAAATAAGAGAATAATGGAATTTGGACCAGCTAGTCCACCACTCAACTTACCAGAGAATGAAACTCTTTTAGGTGATGATGAAGAAGAATCTGAGACCGAAGATTCAAAACTTGAGCAGTATGAATCCAGTAGTATAGAAAGTTCAAGTGAGAAATCAGTTAATAATGATGATGATGAAGGCAATTATGGTGATGAGGATGATGTTGATGTTGATGGTGATAGTGATGGTAGTAGCAGTGATGGGGATAGTGGTGATGCTGATGATGCTGGTGCTCGACCTGTAGAAGGTCAGAATGTGATCCAAGATGATCCTCAAACACAACCAAATGAGAAAGAAAATGTCCCCGTGGCTAAGAAGACAGAACAATTAGAGACTGATGTGGATGAGGAAGTCCCTCCTAAAATTTCTGGAAGAGCTCAGTTTGTGAAACCCCTGTATCCTTCATGTAATGCTGCATGGGAATAACACCCAGGTCTTGCTATTCTGGGTTTAGATTATCTTGAGGAATAAGAAGTAGATGTGGATCTTACAAGAGTATGTGATTAGGTTAAGGCTAAATTAGTTGCTGAGTTTATGCAAAGAGAAGAAGTCAGACCTGATCCTTCAGTGTCTCAAGATACACCTGGTCCTGCAGTTGCTCAATTTGATTTTGGCAGATTTATGGTTGAGTTGGTTCAAGAAGTTAGAGAGACTATGAATGATGAGTTATCTCATGTTCCTACTCCTACTCTTGTGTCTTTATCTGAAGCTACTATGGATGATTTGGCTCAAATAGTGGTAAACCTTATCAAACCAGACATGTGCAATACCAGTTAATTGATTGGCTGGCACATTACCTACTTGAATCAAACACTCACAGATTTAGGCAGTAAACCGGTTTATCTGTCAGGAGAGTTTAGAGCAACCATCTCTGGTATGATGGAAGTGTTAAAAAATCTGATAGAACATCTGAAGAAGGCAGACTTGAGAAAGCTGAATGCTGAGATCACCCAAGTCGTTGCTCAGGCTAGTTCTTCAAAGGTGACTAAGATTACTGGTCATGAGATTAATGCTTTAAAGGATGATATTAAGTAAGAGATGGAATCTCTTGAAAAGATTTTGGATTTAGATTCTTTGAAAAAAATGAAAGATCACAGTGATCATATTCACAAAATGGTGCAGTTGTATTCAGGTGATACTACCAAGGCTCAAAAATAGATTAAAGAGAAAGTGGATCATTACTTCTCTATGATTTATACCAAGCACGTGTTGAACCATAAGTTCAAGGTTTTGGATTAAAATTTGAGGCTTCCTCCAGTTACTCACGATTTTAAGGCTCAAGTTCAGCAGCTGAAGGATTTTACTCCTACTTTGGAAAGTTTCATGCAGAACTAGGATGAATTTGAAAAGGCTATGAAGTATGGTGGAGAAGTAATTCAATATTTTATCAATCTGCCGAAACTTTACATTCATGTACATGCGAAGGCCATTGTTTTTGCTACTGCTGAGTCTCTTAATCCATCGGATGTTGCTCCGAGTCAGCTATCTTTCTCTCAAGATCTATCAAATATTCGACCAGTTATTCAACAACAACCTTCAGAATGATCTTCTGCTCCTCACCATGTAACTTTAGAACCCACTATTCGTCTATCCAGAGTTGTCCTGCCTCCTCTCTCCATCTGACCAGATCAACCTTCTACAAATCCTCATTCGGGAATATCTATTCCTCCAACTACCAAAGGAAATGCTCCATTGTACCCAAAGAAATAGTTGTTTCGGTTCATTTTTGATAGGGTGTCTATTTCTTATCCTTTACAACTTTGTATATGGTTCTTGTACACTTTTTCACATATTCTTTCAGTGGCCTATTATTCTTTCTTCTCCTCCTTCTCTTTTCATTTTGATAATCCAAAATGGGGAGAAATCATGACTATGCATAAGGGGGAGAAATCATGAATATTCATATGGGGTGAACTGAATATGAATATGAGCCCATGCTTCACTGTTTTCTACATGCATGCATATACACAGGGGGAGAAATGATGACTATATATCTAAGTGGGAGTAATGATGAAAGGCGGAGAATGAATCGTATTATCTGATTTATATTATATAGGGATAATGACTTATGCTATTCTAATCTTGTCTTATATTTTAGATTATTTTTTTATATAGGGGGGGCATACTGAATGCCATATTATCTTCTATCGTCATTTATTCCATTGATTTGTGATTATCAAAAAGGGGGATATTGTTGAACTCTATGTGAGATGGTTATTTTAATAATCCCATATCATTGTTTTATTTTGGACAATTCAGTATTTTGTTCAAATTGTTCAAAATAAATTTATATATGTTTAAATCATTTCTACATATGTTTATCTATGTTAATTTATATTTTACTATTGACCAGGAAGTATTCTTTCCTGAACAGACAGTTTGTGAAAATTCCATGTCTTGACTCACTGTTAGTTATTTTCCTGACACACCGATGGTGAATGGTGGCACCGATGATGAACGGTCGCACCGATGATGAACGGTCGCACCAATGCTGAACGGTCACACCGATGATGAATAGTCGCACCGATGATGAATGGTCGCTCAGATGATGAACAGTCGCACAGATGATGAACGGTCGCACAGATGATGAACAGTTGCACCGATGATGAACGGTCACACCAATGATGAACGATCACACCAATGAAGAACGACCACACCGATGGCACCTACCGATACTGATGATCATGACCTACCGAAACCGATGCAGATTCAAAATGACTCACCGGTCTCATGACTCACCGATAGTCATAGAAACTGTTTGAATTTCTATTAACTCATATTTAATTCCAACGGTCATATTTGATGTTTTTAATGAAATTAGTGATATTTAATGTTAGTTGTTTTCATATCAGGGAACCGTACCTCATACTTATGAATTGGTAATCATTCTTATTCCCGGAGCTCATGGAATATAATGAAGACCGAGCTGTAGAAAAAACATATACAAGAAAAGGAGGCAAAAAGGGAATTCTTCCAGGCACAGACATACAAGAAAAGAAGAACACACGAAGAAATATCATACTCATCAAGAACATAAATTCGGAGAAGAATTTCAAGGGCTATAACATTTAATCATACTCAAGCTGAAAACTTACACTTGAAGTGAAAGAAGGAGAACCACGACACTCTGTGTTTCTACACAAAAACCAGAGAAGGACTCAAGAGAATTTCTAGTGAATCGAAGGAGTCCAGAGCTGCAGTACTTATCACTAGAGAATTATAAACCCTCATATAATATCTCTAAGTGATTCATTATCTACTTTTTTGATCAGTGTGTGTACTCTGTATAATTTAGACACACACTGACTCTTGTGCTGAACTGGAGGATACTAAATCCTCACACCAATCATTCCACACATTCTTGTATCCCACTAAGGATAGTGGTAGATGTCAAGTGGGGAGTGGACAACCTATGTGCTATTACTATCATTCTTTCCCACGTATAACTGTGGTAGAGGTCTTAGGACCTAGACAGTCTCTTGTACTGTTGTTTATCCCAATCCAGGATGTGGATCAAATTTATATAAATTGTTTGAGAGGACTAAGTCTCGGCTTGAGATTGAACCTCTTGTTTCAAAAACTATTCTGCTTATCTATTTTGGATATAAAATATATTGAATATTCTCCTACTAGTTACATTGAAATACTTTTTGTTTTAAATTTACTTTGATATCTAAACTAGCTAGTGTTTATACTTATTGTGAACCAGTAAGTTATTATCAAAAGTTAATTTAATCACCTGATTAAATTAATTGAGACCCAATAAATCTTTGAGAAACTAATTGAACATTTACCATCTGTATAAATTAACTACAGTTTATCTTGTTTTTTAATTTGGGGGATTTTAATATAAATTTTTTTAAATGAAATTTTATTTGGAACTCAATTCACCCCCTCTTGAGTGTCCACTCTAACCAAAACCTTGTTTAGACACATGTCTTGAAGATCCTCTCCCCCCATGTACACCAATGGTTGTCAACTGGCAATAAGGGCCTAGGGTTTTTCAATGGGGTGACTATGCCCTCGTTATAAGATTCTAGCATAGCATTTTTTAATGTCAGGTAAATAGAGGAATATTGTAATAGATAAATAAGAAGAATACTTCATAGATAAACATCCAATCAATAAATAATAATCAAATGGTGGAAACTATATCATATATAAATGATAATAATTTATGTCATGTATCTAGAAAATTGGAAAACAAGTATACATGGTACTAGAAAATACCTTTTATAAAAAAGAAGAACAAATAAACCAAAAAATATCCACGAATACAATTTTTTTTCTTGTATATATACTTCCATGATCCATACTAATGAAAGGATTTACGATCAGGTTTCCAATTAGAAAAATTCCCCTTATCAACACATGTATACATATAATCTGTCATGGTACTGAAGCACGCCTATCGTAGGGTGCGGAAAAACAATTATTTCCTAAGTAAAAATGTAGTAATGTGGTTGACCTAGGATATCTCCCGAAGAGGAGTGCACAAAAAATGGGTTGTCACTTTAAAACGGGGGTAAAAATGGTGTGAACGAAAATCTGAAATTCAAATGATTGAAAAACAATGAAATTTAAAAGGGTGATAAGGTCGGGGTTGGTTTCCTAATTATAATGCTATCCTTGTTCAATTTAATTCAAACCTCTTCTTCTTAGTTGATTAAAGTGAGTTTCCACAATCGTTTCCTCTCACTTCCTTGGTGAAATTATTATTGTGAGAGAAAACCTTACCAAGGTCTTGGTTTGGTCAACTCTCCTTCCATGTGTATAATAGTTGTATTGAATATCCTTAATTGAAATGGGAAATTCCGATCGGGTTTTGTTTATCCCAAAAAATTAAGAACATTCACTACACCTTTTACACGTACTGACAATCGTCGAGTACTTCACCCCTAATTCCTGGTTTATTCCATCGTATATAAACCAGAAATTAGTGGAGGAAGATTTTGATTATTTTACCAAGGAAAAAATAAATAAAGGAATTAAAATTCAAGAACGATAGAACTTGATAATAAAATCCGCTATAATAAATTGAAAACAACATTGAAGAAGAATGAAATTTATTCAATTGCGTCCAAGAACTCAAGCATTACAATGTAGAAAACCAACCCTTCCCCAATCACTCCAAAAGTTTACCTCACCATGGTAAGGGTAATCAAGTTGAATGGGGAGGAAGAAGGAATTACAAGACTATGAAAAAGAAAATAAATGAAAGAGAATGCTGAAAAGTTCTCATTCTTGGTGTCCTAGAAGAAATGGGATGGAGAATGGATGCTTTGAGAGGGTGGAGCTCTCCTCCTTTTATAGCCAGAATTTTTTCCCTGAATGTCGACGTGTTTTAGCCCCATTAAATGAAATCGTCACGCGTTGATCCCTTCTGGAATGTTGTTCATAAGTCTCGTGGCCATATCTCCTCAAATCCTCAGCGAAGTTGGACATGTATTACAAGAGTTATGGCCATTTTACTATGAGCATTTATTCTGTCCAGTCAGACTCTGCAAAACCAAATCCTCCGTATTAGGGTGATTTAATAACCCCATAAACGGCCAATTAACTCAGTGCTTCTTTCATAAAAGATGGTCCAAAACTCGTTGCGCGGCCACCCACCGATGTTCACAGGCTTTGGGCCCACAGTGGATGAGTTATGGATACCACAACAAAACTAGGCAGAACTGAAAACAGTTTTCTTGAGCCAACTTGTGAGCTTCTTTTGAGCTTCCATATGGCCAATTCAGATTTTAGTCCAAAACTAGTAAATTCAGCTCTGGGTGTGTGGAATCTGGAAAAGAAAAAAAAATTCAATTTTTATCAGTTTAGATAATGTTATGGCCAAACTACCGAAATAATTTAAAACTGTTAAAAATCCAAAATGGAAAATTTTTACTATTCAGCTCAAAATAACACCATTATCATAAAAATGAAACAATTCATCTTAGAGGAACAATTTTGTGGGTTCAAGACAATGATATTTTATATAAACTAATTGAGAATATTTTTTCTATCAGGTACCATCAATTACCCTGAGATTATGTGAGATAAATCTTAGTTTTCCACCACCAACGTTGTATATACTATCCAATAAAATAGTATAAATTGAAATAATGTGTAGTTATATAGGAGAATAAATCCAATACATTATTGTAAATACCCTAATACCTTCTTTATACTTAGTTGGTGTCTGAACAATTAATAATGCATTTTATTATGTTCGAGTTTATAATAAGTTAAGTAAGAGGGCCTATGGTGTGACCCAGGCATCCCATAATAATAAAAAAATAATAATAATACTAATAATAATAATAACATCGTATCCAAGTAGTTAAACAATGAATCCTTTATGAGGATAATAATGAAGTGGATCCAAGGTAGTAACCGAGGCACCCTTGACCTCATGGGTCAAGCCAACTCTGTAATAACCTATAGCTCAGCTATAAGGGGTTTGAGTGTAATAAAAGAAGCATCGCACATGGAATTCCACTATGATATGATTCTAACTGGGTCTAAGGATCTCATCCAAGGAAAACATGGGTTGTAACAACCTATACTGTTAAATATAAAATTCGTCTTGCAAGTTATTTAAATGTCTTATTATGTAATATGGTTATAGAAAAAACGTGAACTTGGTTTTATTATATCCTATCATATTTAATTTAATGTTAATAATCATTAACATTTATAATATACATGTTTAAAAATAAACACATGATTATTATAAATATACGGTTTTGAAAAATATAATTGACACCTAAAAAAGAAGCGATGGCCTCAAACAATAGGATTGTACCATATGAATTCAATTTATCAGATATTTCAAAGGAGAAATATGTTTTCTGGATTTTACCTAGACCAATAACATGTATATATATGATAACATAATAATTATTGAAACTATTTATGGGAGAGGTTAAATCTCTTTGAGATGACGACCTAAACCATGTTCATCGAAACTACCCCATGAAATCCCCACCACTATGAACCTTACCCTTAAGTATTTTTATGGTGTATTACATGGATATGTATCAATAACCAATAAATATGAATATATAAATTATTTTTTATAGAATAATGAATATATATTCATCGTATTATTTTTACGTTATAAATAATTTTCATTTTGATTCAATAAAACCCAAATCGTATTTTTTGTGTAATATTCAAATTTAAATAGGAAATTTATTTTGATGAATTAATGGATTTGTTAAATAAGTAATATTTTCATAAAATATTATTATTAATTAATGTTTATTAAATAAAAATGCCTATATAATTTTTATAAAGTTAAATTTAATTTTTAAGGGTTCAAAAATTGTAATTGTCAGTAAACCCGATCATTTTTTAATAAATGTAGGTTATTATTTTAAATGAAAAAATTTATAATATTTAGAAATTTAATTAGATAAAATTAATATTATTTTTGGAATCATAAAATAGAAATTATACAATGGTAAATGTTTTATAATTCTCTATGAAAGTTGAATTTTTGGGTAAAAAGTAAATACCAAATAAATAATCTTTGTGTATTATGCCATAATAATGAACCAAAAGTGATGTAATAAGTACTATAAATATTATACACCTCCAAATATATATTTTACATTTAAAATAATGTGTTTTTATGTTTATATTATGTATTTTATATATCTATTATGAATCCTATAAAACATGTAATATATTTTAAGGTTTTAAAATCATTTATTTAAGAGTATGACTCACCTCCACATAAGAAAGGGAATTATTTTGTTAAGTATCATAATTTAACTTATAAAATAATTTTAAAAAATAAAATTTTCTATAAATCATGGGTAAAATCCATGGTATGGTTAATGGTTTTTGATATTTTATTATATAGATTCCAAAACCAGAATAATAGAGAAATCCCCATCTTTTCCTTCATACATCCACCCAAACTCCAATTTTTCTTCACTAAAACTCTTTGGATCATGTTAATTATCTTTTATCCACTATCTAGAGTCCTCCCAAAGTGCACCCAATCCCTTGAGACACCCCTATCATGTTTTTGGATTCACGCACTCAAGTTAGGGATCCTCACCTTCTTCTCATATTTTCAATTAAAGCACATTCTTTGAAATTATTATTCTTAACTACAATTTGATATATTTTCATTCATTTATAATCATTCATGTACTATCTAAAATATGTTATTTTAATGATATATCATTTATCTTGTCTCATTTTTTCCTTTTTCTATGTTGTTATTGTACTGAAGTTGATCTACAAATTTCCCTCACTTTTTATTCAAGAACCCCTTTTATGTTATGATTTCTAATTTCAGTTTGATCATATTGTGATATATTATTCTTGATTTTTATTAATGTAAATTTTTTGTAAAAATTTTTACATCCCCTATCACTCTTATTAAGCCTCCCATTATCCTTTATGCACACCTGTTTCCATCCTAGAATATAGTTGGGATTCTTTTCTTTATTCATGTTCCTTCATTACCATATGCCTTTTTTATTTTCAAATTCATAATGTTGGGATATGATCTTACATGACCCTATTACTTACCATTTTATTTATATGTGATGATATACTTCTTTCTATCTCATTAATTCATTTTTATGAATCATTTTGTGATGTCCTTATGCTGCATAAATTTCACCGCTATATTCCATGCTAAAACAATAGTGTAGTGAATACCATACCCATTTCTTGTCTTGGGTGTTGACATTTTTATAAGTCAATTTTTGATTGGGGACATAGCTTTATGTATTAAAAACTATTTAACCATGGAATAAATTATTATAATTAATGAATCCATATTTTATGATCTATATAGAACACTTAGGAATGGGTATTATATTTACCTGATGGGTGTGTCGAGATAGTGGTCCAATGCAATAGGTAACATTTAGTATCATGATATATCACGTTGGTATGGAAAGTGAACTTGATTCCTTTAGGGAATTTTTCAAATATTATGTCTTGGTGGTTTTATCCTTGACCAATGTTTATGATTCACTATTTTAAGTTATTTTCACATGTTCCATGTTTCCTTTTTGATCATCATGTTATATGTATCATTTTTTAAGTTCATGATTAATAATTTTTATGACCCATTTATATGCCTATTTTATAACATATATTATCTTATTCATTTAAAATTTTAATTCTTTTACTAGGATATATAGATCACCCATTTCTTATGTTTATCCCCAGGTTATCCCATGCAGTTTTAAAATCATGGAAATTTTAGAGTCATGTTAATGAGATTTTCAAAAATGTTTGTCTATCCCAGGTTTAAAATGTTATGTTATGTTCCCATTTCCAAAATACACTATACTTATTGATCTTTTTCATTGTATTAAGTGTAATTCTATGTAATAAATCTTATATTAATGTGAAATGTATGGAAGGGTTGTCATAGTTGGCATCAGAGAAAATGTTTAATAATTTTTGGGATTAGTCTTTGAAAACTATAGATAAAGCCTTTTGGGTAATACTAAGTATATGAAAACAACCCTAAATTTTGGTAATTTTTGAGTAAGTGGTTTATAAAAAAATGAATCCCTGAATGAATACTAAAAGTGGATGTGGTTCTTTCATATATGTACCTAAATGTAACAACTCCGACAAGGTGTCCTGGGCCTGACTCGAGGTAACATGGTACACAAAAAATCGGCCTTACTATGCACCTAGTTTGATACTCCCAAGGGATATTCGTTGGTAAATTCATATAATCACTATGTACCATTATAAAGTGAATAAGAAAAATATTCCCATAATAATATATGTTAGTAAATAGATTATGGATAACATATATTGAATCCTAGAAATTTATAAGTTATGAAAATAAATGTAATTTATAAGTTATCATTTTCATTTAATTGAATTACCCTTTATGGGTTTAATAGTTTAGAACACTCATACATAATTATCATTTTATTCTTAATAATGTACAAAGATACGAGGAATCAGATAATTAATAAATGTGATGGGAAATGTGATGATTGCCCCAATAAGATGCCCAACCCAATGGAAGTAGGAATCATAAACATTGTCATTATACATTATTTGATGAGTTAGGTTCTAAATAGAAATATGGATAAATAGTAGTTTGCAAACACCCTAAGAGAGAACAATCCAAAATCAATAGCTTCATGTGATAATGGTCTCCTACAATCAATAGATCATATGATCCATTAATCATAGAACAATGGGTAAACTCCATTGATAAGATCTTATACATCCATAAATGTTCTAAGAAAGTGAAGGTTCTAAAATATTTTTATCATACGGAGGTAGAAGATAGTTAGTGGTGAGAATATATTAAAATACAAATAATGATGATGAAATTGAAGTGATTAAGTGGAAGGAATTTCAGAAAATGTTTTTTGATAAATATTTTCTCACACTCATTCATAAAATGGAAAGGGAATTATTTTACATCAAGAAAAAATAAGATGAATCTGTTGAGGAGTATGAGTCAAAAATCAAATGAATTTCATGATATGACTCTGGATCTTTCTTTACCCTTGAATTCAAGTTTGACTGATTCTATGGTGGGATAAAATCCAGTCTATAAAAAACCCTAGAAATATGTGACTTTGTTATCTATTAGCAAAATTGTTTGATGTGACCATAAAGTTGAAATGGAGATCAGTTAATAAAAATGGAATCATTTAGATAATAATATTGAAGTGGGGCTTAATTTTGTTGGTCTAATGGATAATTCGAATGGTTCAATGAAATTTCATCACCCCACTTGTCAATAGTGTGTAAAGAAGCACCCTTGAAATTTCATAAGGGAGGTAATTAAATTATTTAGGCATGGGATGGAAGGACATCTTACTAAAAATTATAGATAAGGGAAACCCACTAATGAAATAGAGGAACGGGAAGATTTGGTAAATAACCAGTGCATTTTTCATTTCATCAACTGCATGAAACCATGACACTTTCCAAACCATTTCCTTTAAAAAAGGGTTTTCAGACAAAACCAACAACCTCCAAGGTAGCAAGGGGATATTTTTCCATCAATAATTTTGGAGTGGATACAAATAATGAAGTCATGAAAGGTACGCTAGTCATTCATTCAAGAATAGAGAACACAGTTGTTGATTCTGGTTCTATGCATTCCTTCATCTCATGTATGTTTAGTGGAAATATTCAAACACCACCAAAAATCATGAAAGAAGCGATGCTAGTGAAAATGGAAAATGGGTAAATTATTTAATCCCAAGTATATAACTCATCTCCTATCATAATTTGTGGGATGAAATCTCCATAGAACCTTTTTCATTCTTATATTGGTGGAATTTGATGCAATTTTGGGTTTGTATTGGATTCCCCTATATAGATCCAACTAAAATTTTTGTGAGTATAAAATGACTCTCCGTATTGTGAATCGACACCTAATTATGTAAGTGAAAGGAGAAGGATTAATATTATTTATCGTGAACATCTCATTAATGGATATTTCCCTATGATAAAGTGTATCTATCTAAAATGACTGGGTCTAAGGAAATAACAATCCTCAAATGCAGGCCTATTATGAGTGAATATGCATATGTATTTCCTGAGGAACTATCTGTCCTTCCTCCGAATCGAGAGGTTGAATTTTCCAAATACCTTATAATGGGGGTTTCGCCAATATCTAAGACCCCATATATAATGGATTTTGTGAAACTTGAGGATCTGAATAAATAACTACATGAGAATATTGATAAAGGTTTCATTCACTCAAGTGCTTCAACATGGGGTGAAACAGCCCTATTCATCAAGAAGAAGGATGGGTCAATTCACCTTTACATTGATTATCGTGAGCTCAAAAAGATCATTATAAAGAAAAAATATCCTCTTCTATCGATTGATTACCTATCATATCATCTAAATGAAGAATAATACATATCTAAGGTGGATCCATGGCTGGGATATTACCATGTTATGTTGAAGAAGTCAAATATCGCAACACTATTTCCTTCCAAGGTACGAGCACTATGAGTTCATAGTGATTCCTTTGAGCTCAATAATGTTCTATAAAAATTCATAGGCATGATTAATAGAGTCATTTGGGATTACCTTGATATTTTTTTGTAATAATTATAGATGATATTATAATATAATCCAAAATAAATTAAGGGCATGAAGAGCATATGGGAACTATGATAAAGACCTTGAAAAAGGATAATCATTATAAATAGTATAGAAAATGTGATTTATGGTTGAGGTAAGTCTCATTATTGGAGTATATAATCATAAGAAATGGGATATCTAGGGACCCGTCAAATATGGATTCAATTAAAGGATGGATTAGGCCATTATTTTTTACTAATATTCATAGTTTCCTATGGTTTTCTAGGTATTATATTTGATTTGTGAGGAATTTATCATGATCCAAAAACCCTATTACCAGGATAAATTTGAAGGGAGTAATGTTTTGATGGATTCAATAATGTGATGAAATGTTTAAGAATCTCAAAATGAGTCTTATCACAGCACCAGTGTTCACACTACCGAAAAGTAGGGTTATCCTTGTGGAATGTGCAATCCCTCAAAGATTGGATTAGGATATGTACTCATGAAAAATGAAACAATGATACCCTACACAAAAAGGATATTGAAACTTCCTGAACAAGAAAATCATATACATCATTTGGAGTTGGTATTTTTGATATTTTCATTGAAAATATGGAAGAATTATCTCCCTGGGGAGATGTGTGAGATATATACTAATTACTGGTGCCTCAAATATATATTCACACAGAATGATATTAATATTCCGCAGTGAAGATGGTTAGAGCTCATCAAGGATTACGACTACTCAATACACAACCATGATGGTAAAGAAAATAATGTGGTGGGTGCTCAAAGTAGAAAGGACCTTGTATCTTTATCAATGATTACAATTTAAAAGGATCCAATATTCTTTAATATATAAAGGATGGACATGGGAATCATTAAGGAATGAATGACATCAATCCTATATCAAATTATTTCTCAACTACCCCTCATGACGATAATAATGGATACTCAACGAAATGATATGGACTTTTATAATAAGGTGGGATCCATGAGAAATGGTAAATCCTTAGAGTTTAAAATTGATGAATAATGAGTTATGAGATTTTTCTCAAGACTATTAGTTCCATAAAATCCTGAGTTAATGAAATAATTTTTGGATTATGAAAAAAGTCTAACTTTCTATATGCACATAGGAAGAAAAAATAAGTATCAAGATCTTTGGGAGCGCTATTGGTGGGACAATATAAAGAAGTATATCATAGAATATACATCAGGATGTCTTGTATTTTCGCAATTGAAGTATGTAAGGTAGAAGTATAATGGTATTGTGGAAACATTACCCATACCAACACATAAATGGGAGAACATAACCATGGAAGTTTTCACCGAACACCCAATGAGATCTAGGTAAAACAATCCTATATGAGTGGTTGTTGATTGTATTACAAAGACATCTCACTTTATAAAAATTTGAAAATATTCCTCACTTGATCAACTTAAAAAAGTATACATCATAGAAGTTTTAAGGATGAATCGAGTATCACTATCTATTTTATCCGACTGAGTTTCAAGATTCACCTCCAGGTTCTATAAAATTCTAAATCATGCTCTAAACACAAAGCTGAACTTTAGTATGTCTTATCATCCTCAAACTGATTTGTAGTCTATGAAGACTATAAAGACACTAGAGGACATGTTAATAGAATTTTCTATAAAATTCAAGGTAGGATAGTACCAATATATAACATTGGTTGAGTTCTCATACGACAAGAGCTGCCACTTGGGAATCCAAATAGCTCCCTACTAAGCCCTTTACGAGAAATGGTGTAGAACATCTTTATGTGGGGATGAATTTGGGGCACTAAAATAAAAGGTCTTAAAATGTTCAAGGAAATATTAGATAAGGTTATGAATATTCATAAGTACATATAGGATTCATTGAAACGACTTAAGATTTATGCCATCAAATTTTTATGAGACCCGACATTTAAGGTTTGAGACATGGTATTCCTCCATATATCTCTATGGAAGAAATTTTTGAGATTTGTGATCAAGGGAAATCTTAGTCCAAGATGCATTGGCCCATTTCATATCCTTGATCTCATTAGAGTGATGGACTATTAACTATCACTCCCACTAAACATATCTCTAGAACATGATGTATTCCTTGTATCCATCTTGAGAAAGTACATACCAAAAAAATCACACATACTCAATCCAAAGGTGGTACCATTAAATAATTATCATTCTAATGAATATCATCTGGTGAAGATCATAGACCGTAGAGAAAAATTTATAAAAAATAAGTCAATGAAACTTATTAAATTTTTGTGGATAAACCACAATTTTGAAGAAGAAATGTGGAAACCATAAGAGGTGATGAAATAGAGTTACCCTCATATTTTTAGTGTAGGAGAAGAATATTTTGAAGGAGAACTTTTTTTAGGGGGAATATTGTAATGACACATAATGTTATAAATAAAATTTATCTTTCATGTTATTTAAATGTCTTATTAAGTAATTTGGTTATAGAAAACACATTCACTAATTAGGTTTTATTATATCCTATCTGCTTAAAATTCCTATTAAGAATTATTATCATTGATAATATAGTTAGTGAACAGTGATCACACGATTAGTAGAAATATATATTTTTATCAAATTCAATTGGCACAGAAAAATGAAGTGATGGACTCAACTTGTAGGATTGTACCCTACAAAGGACATTTATCATAGAATATGGGGAGATAGTATATTGGGGCTTTTACCTTGACCAATACCATGTATAGATCCAAAAACATAATCATGAGATTAACATTTTATGCAAGAAGATCAAGATCCTAAAGATCCTGGCCCAAATAATGTTCGCCAAATCTCCCTATGATAACCCATCAATCACACACCTTACCCTTAAGAAATTTACTAGTGGTTTAAAGGGATGTGTATCTAGATCCTATAAATATGATTAGTTTAACAATTTTTATATAGAATAATTACAATATTTTCATCCAATTAATATTTCGTTATAAATTATTTTTATTTTTATTCAATACAACTCAAATCATATTTTTGGTAAATATTCAAATTCAATTATGCAATTTATTTTGATCAATTAATGGTTTTCTGAAATTAATAATATGTTAATAAAATATTATTATTAAATAATTTTTATTAAATAAAAATGAACGTATAATTTTTATAACGTCAAATGTAATTTAATTTCATAGAAAATTGTTATTGTTAGAAAAACGCAACATTTTTAATAAATATCATTTGTTATTTTAAATGTTAAAATTAAAATATTCAGAAAATTGTTAAGTTAAAATGAATCATATTTTTGGAAACATAACATTGTAATTATCCAATGGGGAATTTTTTATAATTTCCCGAGACAGTCGAATTTTCAGGTGAAAATTAAATACCACATAAATATACATTATGAATTATGAAATCATAATGACCTTAAAGTGATGTAATAAATAATTGAATGGGTATTAAAAACCAAATATATGCATTTAATTTAAAATAATGTTGTTTTAATTTTATTTGATTTATTTTATAAATCCATTATGAATCCTCCAAAACATTTGATATGTTTTATGGTTTTAAAATCATTTATTTAGGAATATGACTCACATACACATATGTAAAGGACTTAGTTTGTTATTTCGTCCCTTTAACTCTCATTTTGGAGAAAAATGGGAAAAACAATGTATGGTTTGTGTTCTTTGATATTTTATTCTGTACAGTTCAAATCCAAAATAATAATGAAATCCCCCTCTTTCCCTATATAAACCCACCCAAGATCTAATTTATCTTCAATAAAACTCATTATATCATGTCCATACTCTATCTTATGCTCTGTATTTCCCTCCCAAATAACCCTAATCTCTCAATAATCTCCTCCTAGGTTTTTGGAGTCACACATTCAAGTAAAAGATCCCCACCTTCCTCCCCTCTTTTTAATTCAAGTACATTCTTTGAAATTAGTGTTCATAATTCCAATTTTATATATTTTCATTCATTTATAATCATTAATTTTTTGACAAAATGATTTTATTTTAATGAGATATTGTTTATCATCTCTCATTTTGACCTTTATCTATGAGTTTACTATGCTGAATGTTTTTAAGGGATTTCCCACCTCTTTTTTTATTCAAGAACCCCTTTTTTGTTTTTCATATTAATTTCTATTTGATCATGTTAGTATATATTAATAAATATTTAAATTAATTTAAATTTTATCTATAAATGATGATATCCCCTTTAACTCTCACTAAGTCTCTCATGATCCTTTATGCACACTTGTTACCATTTCGAAATACAGTTAGGAATCTTTTCTTTATTTAAGTCTCTTCATTACCTTTTACTTTATATTTCCAAAATTATAATGAGGGGATATTATTTTTCCTTTCCATATTACATCCCATTTTATTTATATGTGATGAGATACCCATTTTTCTCTCATCGAACCATTTTTACAAATCATTATGTGATGTTGTTATGCAGCAGAAATTTTCGTTATCTTCGATGATAAAACAATTCTGTTGTGAATACCATAGCCATTTCCAATCAAGGGTGTTCACATTAATGCACATATACTATTTATTGGAGACATAAATATATTTATTCCACACTAAATAATAGTTTAATAAATTATGTTGGTGAATGAATCCATATTTTATGATCTACGTGGCATAATTAAGCATTGGAAGTATATTTTAATGGTTGGTGTACCCAAATAGTGCTCCATTGCATTGGATAATATTTAGTATCATGATATGTCATATGGGGAAAGGGATTGAACCTTATTAAATTATGTTAACCATGATGTCTCAGTGGGTTTAGCATTGACCTATGTTTATGATTCATTGTTTTATGTTGTTTAGATACTTCCCATGTCACCTTTATGATTATCATGTTATATCATGTCTCATTTTTTTTGTTCATGATTCCTAATTTTTTAGGCCCCATTGATATGTCTATTTTTTAAAATTTATTAACTTATTCATATATTATTATTATTCTCTTAGTGGGATTTTTTTATCATTTATTTCTTATGATAATCCCCTGCTTATCTAATGTAGTTTTAAAAGTAATGGAAATTTTAGAAGCATGTTAATGTTGTTTTCCAAAAAATTTGTTGTATCACATGATAAACAATTTATGTTATGTAACTAATTACCAAATAAAATAGAATCCTCAATATTTTATTTAATATAATATGTGTAATTCTATGTAATAAATCATGTATTAATGTGAAATGAAGATAAGGGTTGTCATATGGGCAAACAAATAACTGGTCTCCTTGGGTGTATCCATGGCCCCACATGTCTAAAGATGTCAATATGAATAAATGGAGTGAATCCAAGGTATCATTATATATGAAATATTATGAAGGGATCCTATAACATCATGACAAGTATCAACTAGTAAATAAGGATCATTTTCTAAGGTGGGTATCCCCCTTGGAACCCGAGTCCTTGAATAAGAATGGTGTCTTTTGAGTGCTCGAGGAATTCCCTCTAGAATCCAGAGCTACCTCAAGTATGAACACTCCTATAAATATGAAAATGTCCATATATAATCGGCACCTTATACATAATTCATTATTTAATTTTGTCCTTTTAATACCAATGCCTTTTAGTAATTCAAAAGGTTTGTTCCATTAAATTATATACTAATTGACAAGGATAGAAGGACAAGAAACCATTTATTATATTAATTACACATTTATTTATTATATTCAATACTTTAACATTTATAAACATGAAAAGGTGGTCCATGGACATGAAACAATATTGAATTATTTTATAAATAATAAGACCATGTGATATGTATAAATATACTTTCCATTAAATATTTTAAAAGTTAATTAATTAATTTGAACACTTTACATAGAAGTTTAAATGTGATAATATGATATAATATCTATTAAAAATTCCTGAATTTTATTGAAATGCTTAATTTTAGTGAGGCCAAGTCTATCTCACCTAAAAGTTGACGAAAATAGCCATAACATGCCACTAAATGCACGTTAGAGGAAACACTCTACATGGGGAGTTCATCTTTGAGGTTATAACCTTAAATGAAGATATGATTATATATGGAAGAGGCTCACTAATATGATAATATGATAATATCAATTAGAGAAATGTAATATGAATTTAATGAACATAATATGATGAAACTAGCATAAAGATAATGACAACAGTTTATAAAATGGAAGGACTTCCAGGATGAGTCATAGACCACCTACCTCAGACCTATATAACACCCCTTATCTAGTATCATCCTCTAGTTTGGATTGGATCATAATGAAAATTGAATAACAGATCAATGCCCTGAGAACATTTCATATTATCTTATATCAAAATAACTCCATTGAGGAGAAGATAAATGAATAGAGTATCAATATGAATAGAGTGCTTAACAATGTAAATCCAACGTGATGAATAGTGATTGAATCAAACATTGGAATAAAGAAGCAGATTAAAAATAAGGGAAGAGGGATCTAGGAGCTCAAAATGGGAGAGGATGGGATATTCAGTTTTATAGAATGAGAAAACTAGAATATTGGTTATGTTTATTAAATCATTAAGGTCATTTTTGTTGATTAAACAAGAACAATAGGGGGACAAAATTTGGCATTAGTGTTTTAAAAATTGTACACCAACCATGCTTGGAACACTATCTATGAAGGGTACTCTCATAGTTAGAATGCACAATTTGTAAATCTATGTTTCAACCATGCAATTCAACTTTACTATATTTAGTTAATATAAATTCTTGGTCACGCGGCCCTAATAACATGGTTTGGGAAATACTTGTTCCATAATTGGCCCCCTTAAACATCTCTCTTAGTTAGGGGAAATCATGCATATTGGATTTCATAGTTTCTTCTAATTGTACAACCCAATGAATTTTTCCACTGGTCATGGTTTTAAGCTTCAAAAATTTCCTAGACACCCACGTAACCTCTATTGATTCATCAAATGACCAAATTAGGTCCAAAATAAAAGATTATAACAAATTAAAAAGGATTTATTCCTTAAATACAAACTAATTTTGTATAGTCTCCCCACCCCCTTAAAGGAACACATCCCAGATTTCACCTTCTAATGATGGAAAAAATCATCTATAAACAACTCTGGCCACAAATCATGTATATCGAACTCCTTCTCCGAAGTATCATCTTTTACAGGGCCATGATTCCATATCACCTAAACTAAGGGGAAATACCAACCTTGGAGAGCCTTCGAGCTCTAGTCAATGATGCATATAAGATAATCCTGAAACAAATCATCAACATCTAACTCAACCTTCAAAGGATCAAATGTATGAGATGAGTAGGCATGATAATGATGAATATGTGATACATTAAAGATTTCATTAATGTAAATACACATTTTAGGTAATGGTAAAATATATTTCACTAACCTAACTCTATACAAAATCTCAAATATCCCAAAAAAATCATGATGATGACTTCCCTTTCCTCAATATTTGTCTATGCCGAAGATTGGGTGATACCCAAAAGAACAATGTAAACCCTGACCATGAACTCTAATGTTATTAAATTATTATTTACAAATTACTTGTATATAGACTATTTTGTGGAAATACACATTTATATTAGCTAAAAATACTTCGAAGCCTCCAGCACAAGTAGAGGACCCAGTAATTCTACCTTTTTTTCCTCTAACCAGTACATCGGTGAACAACATGGCCAACCATTCAATGACTCAAAATAATTCATAGGAATTTTAAAATAAAATATATTATTATATTTAAAATCAATGAGAGGGATATAATTCTATTAAAGAATTATGAAATTATGAAAACATGATGTGAGGATATCTTCTAAAATATGTATCATCTGTTTGGATTTTCCATATATCCAAGGGTGATAATCTATTTTCAGAAGCACATGTGTACCCATAGATCTCTATAAACCCTACTTGAAATATGATTTAAAATGGAGTTCCCTACATGAAATGATATTTTGATGGATCCTATGTAGTTTTATTATCTCACAGAAATACAGTCATCCTAGCTCATCAATTATGAAGTCTCTTGAATGGGAAGGAAGTGGCCTACGTTTTTCAGTTGATGCATGTCTACCCAAACTATGTATTTACCAATATTTAACCATAGTAAGATGACTATAATATCCATAACAAAATATTACAATTTCATTACGAGACTATAAGTTCTTGTTACAATTCACCAAGCCACTAGTGCTCCCCTTTGACCTATAGATAGATGGAACCCCCAGTGATAAAGCATGTTATCTAAAATTTCATCTCAGGACACCAATACTGGTGTTGAATATCTCGATACATCATGGGTATTTCTAGATGAACTACCCAATGAGAAGTGTGGGACTCTCACATTAGTTACTCTCTTATTTCTATAGGAATCCAGATATTTCCATGTTTATAGAGGACATCATCTTCATCTACAGACCAATCCCAAGGTGGTTCCTCCTTAGTAATACTCTCCCAAAGATCCAACCCCTCATGTTTTGAAAACTACCTGCTCTTCACCATATAATGGGGGGAATAGGTAACTGCCCAATATGTAAGAGAAGACTGATTGTGACTCTCATGAAACTCCTGCTGTAGCTTGGAAGATAGGGCCATCAATTTACGGTCTTCACTAGATTCATGTATGACTTGTGCCTAAGTATTCCAGCTCACCACATCCCCTACTACATTTACCTTTATATGTGTATAGGAATGCTCAATTTAAAATCCTAGAGATATTTAACCCATATTCCCTATTTGGGATTCATGTCACGTCGAGTGTATATATATTTTAGGATTTTGGGATCAATACACACCACAAAGAGATCACCCATTAGATAGTGTCTCCATCAAAGAAAAAAATGGACAACTGATACAAGCTCAAGGTCATATGTTAGGTAATTACTCTCATGAGGTCTCAACCAGAGACACCCATATTAAATGAATCTATCCTCCTACATCATCACGTCATCAAGTTTTATGCCTGATGCATCAAAAAACTCAGTATAGCCTCTTCCAAGATCTGGAATAATCCAAATCGGTGCCGAAACAATTCTCTCATTAATCGCTCAAAAGGATTTATTGCACACTTATGGTCACATTAACATCACACATTTTATTATAAGAGCATTAAGAGGGCCATAAATGTGTGGGAAGTATTTTTGAAACACCTATAATATACATCCATCCCTAGGAAACATATTATATCAAACACATTCATGGGATTCTCCCAGGAGTCCAAAACACTCACCTTCTCTAGGTAAACAAATATTCTTAATTATAATAAAATATGACCCAAAAAGTGATTTTTTCGATATAGAAGTGAAACATATAAATATTGGAACAAATAAGATTCTCTCTCACTGTATTCATATTGATCACAATATATCAATCATGATCTCCAAGAGTCTGATAATACAAAAATATGTCATCCACAAATACCACAATAAAATAATCGAGATATAGGTAGATAACACTATTCTTAAAAGTCATGAAAACATCAGTTTCATCCATAATACTAAACAGTTGAACAAGATACAGATACAAACTATACCTATTATGAAAATTTTTAAATGGTATGTAGGAAGTTCTCAGTCACACCTAAGGATACCCCAATCTCATGCCAATATTATAGAATATCGTATCTCCTTAGATATTGTCAAAGATATTAACTTTATATGGTAGCAGATACTCATATATAACTGTAATTTGGTTCAACCATCAGTAATCCATGAATAAATGAAGGGTACCATCTACCATCTTAGTGAGAAGTATGGGCATACCCCCCGAGGAAGTACTTTTCTATATTAATTCTATGGCCTCTAGATCATCCAAATGTCTTTTAAGCTCCTATATCGTAGTATTATCCATCTTGAATGGAGGAATATACATTGGTGCTACTCCATGAATGTTCTTAATCGTAAATTCTACCTCTCTCTCAGTAGGCGAGTAAGTTAAATTTTCACGAAATACATCCCTAAAATGATAAAAAATTAGACAGAGTTCAACCTGATTTAAACCCTAACCCTATAATAATAGACAAGAAAATTGGATGGTCACTCCACCTAGCCAATGATACTTGGTTCCATATCTACCATCATGTATATCCCATAAAAACGTTTTGAGATATCTACACCCTATGGTGATGTAATTGAAACCCTATGGTGATAGAATTCCACATAGGTGATATATGAAACAAAACAATCCATTCTATGAATGCAATCAAAGCCTTTAATCTCTAGTTTGAAAATGTACCATAAGATGGGATAACTTCCTAACTTAAGTGGTAAGTCCCTACAATGGAATATTCCATTGAACTATATAACCAATGACATATCCAGGGTTATAACCCTATAATAATATAGAATTTCAAGCATGATATATTCCACTATCAATAAGGACATAATGGGGTGTGAAAACCTATATCGAATAAGGATGATACAATAAAGGAGGACACTAGAATAGTACCTCACACTATAGAAGGCCATGTACTCTGATCCTTAGGTATTGGCTATAAAGTATGAAGGCGACTTGATCTAGGGCTCAGTACTACATATGGACTATCCTAAGAAGGTCCACTCTATAGACTTTGATAATCAGTTGTTTTGCTACCATAACCATGACCTCCTCCTCGGCTAGTTATGTCGGTGCTACTCCAACTCCCCACTTAATGTGGCATACAATATCCTTCCCCTAAATATGGAGTTGGTACGAAACCTCTTCAACTCCAAATATATGGAATGGTAAGAAAAAACCTCTGAAAATTTCCAATGTGACCACAAGAATGTCACTCCAATAGGTCTTTTTTACAGTGAGGCATCAGATGCCCCTATCTCCCACACTATGGGTATATAATGGAGCTACAATTATGAATAATTTTCCCACCACTAATATGATGAGAAACCACAAGGGAAGGCTTCTTATTATCGAATGAACGACTCACATGTCATTGAACTAAATCTTTGTTCCCATAACTATTCACATCCCTCATGTTGCGCTCAATTATAGGATCTAGATTAATGATCCCAGATAAAGTAAGTAGGTGGAATACATTCACCTATGCACATATGGAAAACTAGTGCACATCCTCAAAACAACGTTCTCATGACAACTCATCATGGGTTAGAAGATGTTCATAGTGATATATCTCAGTAAATAATGTTGAATAGTCCATAACAAACATAAATCCCTACTCAAGAATTATGAACTCTCAGTCTTGTTCAGATATCAAGAACAAAGGAAAAAAGTGATAATATAATTCAGTCTAGAATTTAACCAAGATCAAGCCATGATAATGAGCATCTTGGGTAGTCATATTCCACTAGTTATTTCCCAAATAACAATGTATATAAGTAACAAGATTGACCCTCTTATCTGTAAGAATCCATAGATGATCTATGATATATATGGTGGACTATAGAAAATAGTTCTCAGCCTATGGACATCCATCCCCTGAAAACATGAGAGGATGATACTATTGGAAATCATGTGTCAGATCTTCCATCATTGGTGTAGGTCATGAAACAACCTATAAATAATAAATGAGATGTTGAAAACCCTAAAAAAACTAAGCATTAGTGCCTAGTTTAGGTATAACTGGATGTGCCTAAAGTGGGTATACATGAGGAATCACTGGTGGCTCAAGGCCCATAACCTCCATAGCATGGTCATCATCACCCTCCACGAACAGGACATGGGTAATTCATTGTGTAATAGCTTTAAAAATTCCAACTAAAAGCCACAGAACAAGGGTTGAGAACATATAGAATCACTTTTGAAAAAAGATAATAAGAATAAGGGCTGAGTACCTCAGTTATTACCCCAATTACCCTCATAGAAGGATAGGTATTGTATGTTATTAATTTTTTTTACATTGGTTCTAGTTAGTAATTGTGTCAGTCATAATTTTCCACCTCATTGAATAGATACCTATTTATTTTTTTAATCCTATATTTACTTTTACATATTTCATTTTCTTATATACATATATCATAGTTGATTAAATAGAGTGTAATTGCTAGTGAATAAGGTCCCATAATCCTTATCACTAGAATCTACACCCAATCCATTTCAATTTTACCTTGTTTATATTCAGTCCCAAAATGTAAGGGGTGATATACAATGGTTTGACTCTATAAATTACCAAATTCAATCCAAGGGGTTCCATACACATCATGAATTCAAACTGGAAATCACTCAATCACAACCAATAAACAGCTCACATAAATAGAGGTACATATCTTTCATTGGTAGAATTTAGTTATTTAAGATTCAACCATAATCCTATATAGGAATATAGTATTTATATTAATAATGAAACTTAAAATAAAAATATATCTACCCAATTGAGTATGATTTTATAAAATCATATATATTGATCATTGATCACTCCAATATCATTAGATGCATAATTATTGAAAGTAGTGAAATGCATCTATAAGTCATTGAATATGCCTAGAATGATAATACAATGTTCCTATAATGATGAATATACATATTTTTCTTTTCCATAATATGCTCAAGCCAATTAATGATATCAATAAGTCATATAAAATACCATAACTCATTTTAATCACCCAATGTTTAATGTATATCAAATTTAATATGAAAAATATAGATCAATAATTTCCCATTTACAGTAAACTTGGTATTTACCCAAAATGTGGGTTAGCTACTCCAAGGAATAGATCATATCAAAGTTCCATATCTTCATAATATTTGTACTATATTCCAAAAAATAATACAAAATATCATAAAAATCTTGGATTTCAATTTGTGACATTCTGACCCAACCGCCACCCAATGGTTCCCCAAACCCGGTTGGCCACATGGCCTCAACCCCCCGCCCCCATTCTAGAGACTACCAACTAGAATCAAGGGCCTAGTGTGTGTCTATGGGGAGACAATTACCTCGCTGTAATAGTGTGTCATTACAAATATATAATATTAGGTAAATAATGGAAGCATTATGATAACTGAATAATCAGAAGAGTACATGAATAAATATCCAAGCACTAAATAATAATAATATTCTAGAAACTATATTATATAAAAATGATTTTAATTTATTTCATTCTATTAGGAAATTAGAAAACCATTATACATGTCATTAGGAAATACATGTTATGAAAATAAGAAAAATGTAATTGAAAACTATTAAAAAATCCCAAGCACTGGCCCAATGATCTACTACCAAGATCAATACTAAAGAAGGAAAGCAAGATTAATTATCTATAGTGGGACACTTCCCCTTGTCAACACCTGCATGCATTAAATATTCTCAAGCACCATTAGCAGCCCAAATAGTGTGCGAGATAAATCTTAGTATTCCACCACCAATAGAATCTATTCTATCACTTTTGTTAATATAAATATAAAACATGTGAAGGTATAGATGAAAATAAAGAGAGTAAAGTAATGTAAATACCATGATACATGCATCATCCTTATATGGTGTATAAACATGTAATCCTTTAACTAATTGTCTTCCAATTTATATTAAGTGAGTTAAGAGGATCCATGGTGGGACTAAGGCATCCTATAATAACAATAATAATAATATCATAGGATCCATGTTAATAATCAAGACATCCATTATGATTATAATAATGAAGAGGATCCAAGGTAGTTACCATAGAATCCTTGACCATAGGGGTTGATCCAACTTAGTACTAACTAAAATCCATTATATAAGAGTGTAATATGAGGATCATCATCCAATACATTCTATTATGATATAATTTTAACAAAGTCGAAGTATCTCATCCAAGGTAATCATGATCTATGAAGTTACTGGGACCAATGGATGTGTTCATGGAGCCAAATGTACAAATATTTCAATTTGGATCCAAGGTGTGTATTGAAGACTTTCTAATATCTAAATGATATTTAAATGATCCTAATACATCTTCATAGAAATCCACCAATAAATAAGGACTAGTATCCATGATTTTTATCTCCCTTTAATACTAGATCATTTAATGAAAATGGTTTCCTTGGAGTGCTCATGTCATTCCCTTAGGAATTCAATGATATATCAAGTATAAATACTATTTGAAAGATTAAAATTCCCATATGTAGTACGAACCTTATACAAAACATGTTATTTAATTTCTTCCATGTTATACTCATGCCTTTAAATTATTTAGGAGGTTCATTCCATTTCTATTCATACTAAGTGACAAGGATATAAGGACATGAAAAAATTTATTATATTATTTAAGTATTCATTGATTAGGTTCATTCCTTTACCTTTCAAAAACTGAAAGGAAGGTGTAAGGACATGAAACCATATTAAATTAATTGATAAATAACTATTCCATGTAATATGTATAAAAAAATATTCCATTTAAAATTTAAAAGATTAAATAATTAATTGGAATGATTACCTTGGAATGTTCAATTGATACTGTGATATAATATCCATTAAAAATCGTTAATTTGATAAAAACAATTAGCTTTATTGATTCCACGTCTAAATCACCTGAAAGGTGGCATAAACGGCCACAATAGGCCACTAAAAGAATATATGATGAAAGAACCTACATGGGGTAGTTTGAGAATAAATTATATCCTCAAAGAAATGTGATAATCATATATAGAACAAGATATATAATATTAACATATCAATTAAAAGAATGTCATATGAATTTAATAATCTTCACCAAATGAAATCGGCATGTTCACAATAATGACAATTTTAAAAATGGTGAGACTTGGGGGATAAGTCATATACCATATAGATTGAACCTATAGAGCTCCCCTTGTCAATTATCAGCCTCTAGTTTGTCCTAGATAAAAATAAAATTGAATAATGGATCAACACCCAGAAAATAGGGCATATGATCCGGCATGAAAATACATCTATCATGGAGAATATAAATGATGAATGACTCAAGATGAATAGAGTTCATAGATATATGCATACGATGTGTTGAATTATTATTGAATTGGGCATTGTACATAGAAAATGGATGAAAAATAATGAACATGGATTTGGATTCTCAAAATGGAAGTGGTAAGTCTATAATGTCTTTAGAAATGAGAAAAAGATAAATAGGTTTTATTATAAATCATTAAGTTCATTTTGTCCATTTTGTCCACTTTACCCAATAAAAAGCGGTGAAAATTTTGGCTACATGGTTGTCCAAACTATGTGTCAACCATTATTGGATCACTATTTAAATAGGGTATCCACATGGTTAGGACACATGGTATAAGAAAGATGCTCAAACCATGAAATTCAACTCTACTAAATTTTAATAAGATATATGTGTGGTTGTACAGATCTAGGTGCACAATTTGGGATTGAAGTGAACCCTTCATGGAACTCTCAAATGCCCCTCATGGTTTTGGTACACCATGTAGACTAGATTTAAAAGGTCATACTAATTATGTGACATAGTTTACTTATTCACTAGTGGAGGTTTTCAGCTCTGAACTGGCCTCAGACACCACCGTAACATCTGTAAACTCATTAGGTATTAACATTAATCCCAAAATAAAGGATTAGACCAAATTGAAAAGTATATGTAGAAAAAATAAAAATAATTTTATTACAATAATAATAAAATATTTATTATATTTATACATCAATTATACTTTTATGAAAAATTTCGAATGATGGTTTTTATAAATGAAGTACGTTATGATCATGGAGACTATAGGTTGTACATACACATGGAAAATATTTCAATTTTTCAAGAATCATTAATAAATTTAGGTAAATTATATTATATAATTATAATAATATCATATATACTATATTATTTCGTTAAATATACTTATATATATCATAAATGTGGCATGGGGATGAAAAGAAATTCAAATTTCTTCATGAAGTCAATAGTCCAAACGTAAATGAAGGATGTTATCATCCTTTATCAAGTGAAAAATAAGAAGAAAAATGATATATTATCTTTTTAGAATGATATATATTTATTGATTATTGTAATTATGTTATGAATATCATATATACTCATTAAATTCATATATATAACCATATATGTAATGCATTACTGAAAAATGAAACACATCACTTCACGAGGTAGTAGTCAGCTAGACACACATGGGATGTTATCATATCTGATAAAGAATATAAATTAAAAAAGGTATATATATGATATAATGAATAATATTTATAATTAGTTTATATATTATATAAATATATACATTATATCCATAATCATATACCCAACTATGTGATGTGTTAATAGAAAACCTGTCACATCTGTTCGTGAGGCGGTAGTCCACCATACACAGAACTGATATTATTATTTCCCATTTGAAGGAATATGAAATGTATGTAAGTCATTAATATTAAATAATAACATATAATTATATAGAATATACTAATTCTATTATATAATAATAAATCAAGAATATTTTATATAGGTGGAAGAAGAAATAAAACAAAAACACATAGTAATGATTTTTTTCCTTTTCACGGTCAACCTATTTTTCATTATTCGAAAAGTATACCTAGAATGTTTTTATGTATAGAAAAATCATTATAGGGTGGGATCATTTTATTTGAATTTTATTGTAGGTATTTTTTGAAACAATTTTTTTATAGATGGAATATGGGAGTAGATCGGGCGGCCTTTTATAAGTGATGTGAGTGACATACTTGTAATTTACAATAATATACATAATTACCCACATTTTCAGATACCAAATTGGTGAAAAATTGATAATTATAGATCCTTATACATTATGAGCTCAAAATAAGGCAATAAAATATATTTTAGACATGTTTTATGTAATTTTATCCCTTTAATTTTTTGTTTAACTCCTCGATAAACTTATATTTACATTAAATGTGATAATTAAAATTTTCTGTATTCACTATTCATTTTTGTCAATAATTAATTTGAACTTATTAGAAAATATAAATTATTTTTTTACCCAATATTTAAACCATATTGCAAAATTTAATTAATATAAGAAGAAAACTTATATTTAAAATAAAACACACAAGCACGATGAAAAGGTAGGTTTTCAAGATGAAAAATATCATAAATATTAAAGGTTTTAATGTTAATATTAATTATGAAATATATTAAAATGAAATAAATTTTATTTATTATATTATAAATAAACAAATTTTAATATATATTTCCAATTTAAAATATAATTTAACTTTTATAATAATTTAAATGAATAGATAATTTTCAAATAAAAATCATAATTTTCACTATTAATTGAAAAATGAAAATTTTTAGAAAAACCCCCAAAAATTATCCTTAGATAATTTTTATATAAATTAAAAAAGTAAATTTCAATTTAGGATATAAATTTACATAAATTATCAAAAAATTATTTCTCATTAGTGCGCAAGAAAGTGATGATATAATTTTCATTGAAAACACTGTTTTTTCATAAAAGATTTATTTTACATTCAAAAGATTCTTATTTTTTTTACAATCAATATATAACCAATTAAAGTGTGTAAAATATATATTTTTCACAATTTTGTTTTCGAATTCATACCCAAAAATTTAATGTGTAGGTTAAAATGATCATGTTTAAATAATATTTTTATAGTGTGTGGTGTTTCATTTAAACCCAGCGTTGCAGGCATTAAAAGATATAAAAGATATTTAATTTATTTAAAAGAATATATATTATAATGTATTAGGTTGAAACATTCTTAACTCCTACCAAAAAACTCATCCTCAGTATTTTTTGGTTATTAAATTCTAACAAGATGTGGTTAGTTCTACTTCAAAACATCCTCTAGTTCCCACATTGCTTCCACCATTTTGTGATTTCTCCAAAGCACCTTTACCAGATAAGCCATATGATTCAAAAATACATGCAATATAGTATCAGGAATTTTGATGGGTTATATAAATTAATATAGACCCGGATTCAATTCAATTTAATCAAATATGATCCCCGTCATTGGGTGTGGCATGTACTACCATAATAATGATATATGGAACCCATCTTTTAATTTTGAGAGACATTGTGGCATTTCAAAATGATAAGAAATATCACCAATTATTTAATGGGCATTAAATATTATGATGTACTTAAGGATTTGTTTTCATCTCCTACCAAAACATATAACACCATTCCATGGAGATACATTCAATAATACATAACCTCCCAATTATAATTCCAAATCCTTCCTTAGATTATTATCATAACTCTTTTTCCTAATTTTAGATTCTTTAATATGATCCTGAATATTATTTACCTTTACAGTGGATCTTTATACATTTCATGGTTAACAGATTTCCATTCACCAACTTCATCCTAAAAAATTTGGAGAACAATATCTCCTTCCATATAATGTATCATATGTTTCCAATTGAATACTTAAATAGAAAAAATTGGTATATGAAAACTCTACCAAAGGTAAATATTGATCCCATATTTCTTGAATGTCATGTTATCATGACCTCAAAAAGTCAACCATTTTTAGTATATCCTTTTAGATTACCCATCAGTTTGAAGATGGTTGGTAGTGCTTAAATAAATATCGACATCAATATCCTTATGTTGACTCTTCATGAATTTCTATGCAAAATGGGGATAAAGATAAGACATGAATGATATTGGTGTTCCATGAAGTATTGAACATTATTGATTTATAACCTAGAGAGGTTCTCAAGTGGTAAAGCTTCTCTTATAGTTAGTAAATTTAAATATTTTCTTAGGAAATCAATGATAATCTATATTAAATCATTATTTCTAGGAGTTATTGGTAGTATTGTGACATAGTGTATAGAAATTTTATACTATTTCTACGAAGGAATAGGAATAGGTTTTATAACTCCTCTAGGATTTTGTATCAAAAAATTAACATTTTTTAAAATGAAACATCTAGCTATATAATCAGCAATTTACCACTTCATGTAATCCCACTAAAAATGATCCCTCAAATCCATATAGATTTTTTTATGCTACCATGGGGTATAGAACAATTTTTTCTATGAGTGTCATCTAAAAATAACCATTTTATCTCAGGTGTATATAAATACATAAACTCTTTCTATATTTCAGAACACCACCTTCACAAATGATTTATGCAAATTTCCCACCATTGAGATCGTTAATTTTCTTCTAAACATTTTCATAATTATATTGGGATCTTTTTTCCCAATATAATTATTTAATAATCATTTAAAAAAGTAGTTATTTCTAGCCTTACATAGTAATTTACATATCCAACATTAATGAATCCTTCAACATAGGACCCCTCTCAATTCTTATTTGGGTTAGAACTCCACGACCTTTCCTACTCAATGCATCATTTACCTTATTTTCTTTTTGTTGGTGGTAGTGTATTAATCAATCATAATCTTTTACTAGCTATGGAAATATAGATTTTCTAATATTGTTCTCTTTCTATGGAAATATTTATTTTCAGATTTTATAGTCTGTTTATATCTCACATATTACACCATAGATATAATGAATTAATATATTAAAATTAAAATTTCAGATTCTATCTAAAGATCATGGGTTGGATAGTTCTGTTTGTTAGTCTTCAATTTACACAATTCATATGAAATAACTTTATCATTTTATATTAGTACTTAACCAAGTCCTTTCTTTGAGGCATCACTATTTATAGAAAAACCATCATTTTTAGATGGTAGAGTCAATATTAGAGCACTGATCGATCTCCTCATCATTTCATCAAAAAATATATCAAAATATTTTATCGATAAAATCATAACCCATTTACATATATGCCTGGTTAATAGGTTTTCCAACTAGGAAGAATTATTAGTGACTCAAAGATATTAACCGTCCAACCCAATGAAATTATATAGCTCAATTATGTTTTTTAGTTTACGAAATTATATGATTTCATTTTCATCACAAGATCAACTAAGATTCAATCCTTAGAGACAATATGGACAATAAAGGAAAATTCATAAAACCAGAAATCACACTTACTAAATTTAAAATACAACCCTTTTCTTATAAGTGTCAAATGAATGATCCAATAGTGATTCCCAGGGTCCTATATATTTTATAATATACCAAAATATCATCAATTAATACCACAAAAATCGTTATCATATTACATGATTAATCTATTCCTTATATAGATTAAAATAGGGGTCAATTAGTTAATAAATATTGAATAAATATTAATTTATAATGTATATACCTCATTTGGAATGTTTTCTTCAAAATTAATTCCTTCTTTACCTGTAATTGATGTTACCCTGAATGATGATCAATCATTGAAAAAATTGTGCTCTATGTAGTTGATTGAATAATTAATCAATTTAAGGAAGAGGATAAATTTCATTTATTGTAATAAAATTTATTTATTTATAATAAATTCACATTATCATGGATCCATATTTCTTGTTAAAAAAAGAATAAGGGCTCTCCATGGGGAAACGTTAGGGAGAATAAGTACTTTATCACCAATCTCGTCTAGTTTTTTCTTCAACTCCACAAATTACACGGTGGGAATTCTATAGTGGTTCTTTGATATTGGTCTTTATTTAGGGATTAAATAAATGGAAAAATCAAATTTAACTATTGGGTATTTCCATGTAATTCCACTAGAAATACACCCATATATTTTTGAGTAATAGGTACATACTCAATTTAAAGATTACATTATCATTCCCCATATTTTTTTCTCCAATTCCACAAGAACCTCATTCAATAGAGATATTGGGGCTATATCAAGACATCCTTCAGATGATGATGTCTCTTTTATAAAGATAATAAATTGTACATATTCATCCCAAATCATAATTTACTTGTTCTTGTAAAAAATTATTGAATCACATTTTGAAATTCAGTCCATACAAAGGATTATATCAAAATCAAACCAAAGTTATGATAATAAGATCATAAAATAAATCATGTTTATGTAAAATAATGGGGAATTCTTGGAATATATTTATTGAAGTGATAATTCAATTATATGGTTTCACTGAAAACTCTCATCTTAAAGTGCAAGATAATATATATTTTTTTGGAAAACATGGAAGATATAAAAGAGTGTGAGGATATTGAATCAAATAATGAATTAGATAAATTTTAATATATGGTTAATGTATCTATGACCATATCATTAGGTAATTATGCTTCATCTCTAGGGATTTCATAAGATTGTCCTTCTCCCCTTGGCCTATTTTGTGAAAGATTCCTTTGATTCATTGGGAATTTGTTTTTAGAGTGCCCCCTCTTTCTAGGATTGAGACACTGAATAACAATGTTTTCTTTATTCCAATTGAACTATATAGATGGATGACCCTTATCTCTATACATATAAATAACTCACAATCCATTCAATCATTTAAAAGGATACTTCATTCAATAGTTCTCACAAGGTGGAAATTTCTTCATTCTATTCTTATTATTCAACTTTTTCCATTTTTAATGGTTCTCAATCTAACTAATATTCTCTATATTTCATTTCTACATATAGCATAAGGTTAACTAATTCTTCTTATTTATTTAAAATAAATATATTTCATCATATAATGAAATATTTTGAGAGAATAGAAACATTTGAATAGTTTTCTTAATACCTTCAACGAAATTGTTAATCATGAACTTTGTGTTCCCTATGAATTATATATCATACATGGATAACCTTGTAATGGTATCCTTACAATCAAAAACACTTTCATCTTCTCATTAATTTATGTTAAGGAAAATTCTCTTTATTCCAGTTTTTTTCTCACATAGGAAATATTTTTTGAAGAATCTCTCGATAAAATCATTCCATTCCATGAGTTCTATATCTGATTCATCCCTAGTATTATAGATCAACTTCCACCATTAATTAGAATTTTTCATTAACATAATTCACAGAAATTGTAACCTTATCCCTTTTATTGCATCCCAAGACCATAATTAACTTATTTAGAGACATAATACATTACTCAGCTACCATTAGATTGGTAGTACCATAAAATGATATGGGATTCTATCATATGAATCATTCCTACATAGGAGAATCACATTATGGAAAAACGGGATGCTCCATCCGAGGAAGATAATTTTTCATAACGTTATCAAGATACCTTTAAATAGTCGTAATTTAAAAAGTTCCAATACTATATGTATTGGATTCCTTGATAGGGAAATATCTACATTGAACCCGAGTATTATTATACACCATATTTCTATGCTATATTTCTAAATAATGAAGTATAATATATTATCTCATAAAATTACGAATTTTAAAAAATAATTCATATTTATAAATATGGTGTAACACTTTGCATAAATTAAAAAACACATTGTTAATCTTAAAATTAGAGATATTGATTCTTTTGGGACATCCATATTATAAAGTCATTAATAATCATTTTTAATGAAAATTTGATTTATCATAAAAATATCCCTATTTTGTTTCAAACCAGGTGTGATGTAAGGAATGATATCATGCACCAGGTGATGATAAGGTTAAGCCCCATGCACTATTTCAAGATTTATCACCATTTTTACCTATTTTGTATAACCACATCTACTTATAGTATCTCAAAATGGATGTATTTCATAGAAAAACTAAAAAATATCTACCTTAACAAAACATAATTATGTTATTCTTTAGTTTTTTTGAAAGTATATAATATGGTTGTGTTCCATAATATATGTTTTATTTAATCTAGTTCTTACGGTTTCCATTAATATTACTATAATACCATCTATAATGACCCAGACCCTAATATCATAGATCTGGTGCCTAATTTATTACATTAGAATAAATGAAAGGAATGAAATCTCGATAGACAAATTAGTTTAGCAGTTTTGATGTACTAAATATATACATAATACCCATTCTATATAGGTAATGTAAATTAAAACATAACATAATAAAATTCTCATCATTATTGAAACTCATTCAAAATATTCAACTTCATAACTTGGGGAAAGGAAATAGAATAAGTGTGAGCTCAAATTATCATTAAGTATTACATATATCAGAAGATATCATAAATCTATAAATCATAATCAATATGGAACAGCAAATAAATGAACATGTGTTCCATTTAATCAGTAACATGAATTTTGTAATTTAATAAGGAATAATAAAATTCAAAAGTTAAATAACTAAAATACATTTCATTTAATTAATAAAATTATAATTAAATGCATCTATATATAATATCTAAGTGAAAACATCCTGAAGAATAACAACTGAGTTTGTAGTATGTCTTTCTCACATGCGATGATATTGTAATCCATGTGGAATGGAATGTAATATATATATATATTATACATACTACAATGTTATAATTATGTTATAAATAGAATATATATATACATTATATCCATCATAATTCCCAACCATGATAGTTGTTGATAGAGAATGTGACACATTGGTTCGTGAGGCAGTAATCCACCATTCACATGAGCAATGTTATTGTTTCCCATTTATGTGATAAGGATATATATATTAGTCATCCACCTAAAATAATATCATCTACATATATGGTACATATTTGTGTAATTATATAATCATAAATTAAGAATAGTTTAATGAAGTTTAAGAATAAATAAACCAAAAAATCATAGTTAGGTATTTTATATAATCCTAGACCTCACATTTTGAATTATACCTAAATTACTCATAGAATATATTTATAAAAAAATGTATTGAATGATTAATGTGTGTATTTGGGGAAGTTATTTTTTCATGACATGGATGAACATAACTGGTTTTATGGTGTGATGAATTGATAATAGGAGTGGCAGTTATAAGTGACGTGAGTGGCACACCTGTAATATATGAGAAAAATGTTGTACCAATGTTCTTAAAATTAAAAAAGTGTCAAAAAAATGGATTATTATATATCCTTAGAATGTTTAATGACTAAATATGTCCATATAATATATTTTATACATGGTTTTTGTTAATTTTAATCCTTGTGTTTATAGTTTAACCGCTGGTAAAGCCATTTTGACCTTAACATCGACAATTAATTTGTACTACTTTACCTCTTCAATTTTGTCAAAAATAAATTTTAAGGTATTATATAATAAAAATTATGATTATTAAAACTAAAAAATCAATTTTAAAAAATTCAATTAAAATATGTGGAAAAAATAAATTTAAAACAAACCCACATACATGATGAGTAAGAGGGTTTTAAAGTAGATAATTCTCGTAAGTACAAAGAGTTTTAAAATTAAAATTCAATATAAAATTTATTCCAATGGCCTAAATTATATTTATTATAATATTATTTAATTAATTTTAATTTATAACCAATTTAATATATAATTTATCTAGGTAAATTATTTATATGAAAGTGCAGATTTCAAATAAAAATTGTTATTTTTCACTATTCATCAAAAATGATTCATTTTAGAAAACTACCAAACCATCAACCTAAGATAATTTTTACATGATGATTTATAAAATTATTTTCATTTAATAAAATTTAATTTCTATAAACTATAAAAAAATATCACAATTTCATAAGAAGAAAGGTTCCTATTTTCTTTCAAAAAAACTATTTTTACAAAAAACATTTATTTTACGTTCAAATTATTTTTTTTAATCAATAGATAACTGATGATTGTATTAAAAATATATTTTTTTATAATTTATCATGTTTTATTCATAACCAAAAATTTAATTTCTTGGTTATAAAGATATTTTTTAAATAATATTTTAATAGAGTATCAAATTTTTTTAAACTAGGTGTCATTTGCATCACTTGCAATCATGTAGATTTAATTTTTTTAAAATGAATTTTATTAAAATATCTCAAGGTGTTACATTTTTTCCCCATTTTTGGAATTTTTTTCTCAAAACTCCATATTATATGGGAATGGAGTACACCTTAAATTCTCAAAAATATTCTTAAAAAATATTCTTTATCTCATCCCAACATATATTGACATAAAAAACTCTTCTCAAATTGAAAATAAATATAATCAAATCCAATAATACTAATAATATATCCCTTTTGATTTTTTTTTCAATAACATTAAATAAATAAAAAAATAAATTATGTAAAATATTTTTATTCCTTATATTGCCCCCTTATTTTAATTGTTCCACATCTTGATAATTAAATAAAAAAGTTTAATAACATGGTCTTCTCATTTCATAATAGCAAAAGATTATTCTCCTCCCTTTCTTCACTTTAAGGAGAGGGATGATATCACATATTTTCTTATAAATAATCCTTTTATTAACTTCCTCTATGTATACATTGTCTAACCTAGTGTAAAAAATAAGAGATATGTAACAATGGTTATCGAATCTATGTATAAAATCTCATCATGTGACCAGATGCTGAAAACTTCTCATATTTCTCAACATAGGTAATTCTTTAAACATATATATCAAATGTCTCCTACACACATCTGAACAAAAAATCCAACTTTTTCATTTAAATAAAATATAATCCCCCCATCTCATAATTTTTTTTTAAAAACTTCCCATATATATATATATTAAAAAATTAATAAACATTATTTTATGTTATTGTCATGCCTCATTTCCAAATTTCACTATGTTCTCTACAAATATCATTTTTGAAAAAAAAATTCTTAATAGATCTCTACCTCAAGGGATGCACCCTTAAACTCTTAATCATGGAAAATACTGTATGTGTAACTCAACTTATTTTAATTCTTGAAGTTACAACCGTAGAATACTCAATTAATTCTATACAAGTTTGAATAAATAAACAAGAGAAATAAGAAATAATGACGGATCTATAATGTCATTAGAGAAAAACATTCAGGATATGAGTTTCTGCTCATCGTTTCATTATTCTTCTCTAAAAGTTCATAATGGAATTTTATTTATACATTAATGAAAAGAATCATGGATTGGGGAAATATTATCTTCCCATGAATTTAATCCTTATGTAATGATTTTTTCTACACCTTAGTCTCCAAATTTTTTAATTCATGTATTTTGAATGACTTATCATTAACATTAAAAACTTTTTTACTTTATTCCTACATTCACATTTAATTACACAATATATTTATTCTTTTCTAGTTAGACATACCAAAACAAATAATCATTATTTTATTGGACAATATTTTTGGTATTCGTACATTAATTTTTTACTTTTGTCATATTTTATGACTTTTCTAAGGGTATATTGTGATTTTTATTCCCTTTAATACCATAAGGAAAATTATATGTTATCCTATTCCTGAAAACCTAATTTTTTTCCCATTCATGACACCATAAACTATATACTCCACTAAATTATTCATATCATTTTTTGGTGGATAGATTTTTAGTACTTTAGTTCACAACATACATCCTTTGATTTTTAGTCCTCTTTTGCAAATAATAATTCAACCTTGGTTCATGTATCTTACTAGTAAAATACATATCAAGTGAAAAAGAGTAATATTTGTATACATAAATTACATAGCATCATAAGAACCCTTGTAGATTGGAATTTTTTTGGTTCATTCTATATTTGATCAATTTTATGTTGTTTTCATCCTACTACAAAATATGTCTTATTTTTTATATGGAGTTATTATTTTTTCCCAATTAGTTAATCTACCTTAATAACAATAACAAAATTGATATCTATCACTTAATTTTTAGGGATTACAACCCACATTTAATTATTATTTCTATCATTCTCAATAATGTAATATAGATTAGTTTTTAACTATATTGTTTTCTTACAATGAGGAATAAATTTTCTAATTTATTATCATGAGATTATTTATTGGGAAATTTATGAAATGAGGTATATTGGAATTATAATTTCAACCATTGGGTAATTAATTTCCTCTACTGTACATTTACACATTTTTTAATTTTTTGAAATAATGAAAATCATCTCACTGAAATCCTTATCAAATTCCATCTTCAATAGTTCTTGGATCTTTAGAGGTATCCTGGTTTTAATACAACTTTGAAAGTCATTATTCCTCTCTTAGAATGTGGATCAAAAGGTCTACAAAAATAAATTTATTAATTTTCATAAATAGATACTTGTTCTAAGTATTTTATCCTTGAAACTAATTACATATCTAGTGTGGTTTCAATTTTATATAGTCTTTGAATAATCGAGTAGACCTCCATTAGGGACTCCTGTATTCAGCTCTTTTTATTGAATTTTTTATAAGGGTGTATCAGAAAGTCTCAAAGTTATATTATTCATAAGAACTGCCTTAAACTATATGTGTCCCTTGATCTATTAATTCAGTTATTTCAAATAGATAAATTCGAATAAAAATTAAGTTGGAATCATGTTAGTATATTATGGGTCATCAATGAAACTACCCATAAAACCTGAACAACATATTTTATCTTCTACCCTTATTTACATCATTTTAGTTAATCCATAGCTGCATAATGGATCATTATCATCTTCATTTTGTCATGTATTAATTCTATTTAATTCACATAAATAACATATTCTCACCACCTTCAACATGTTATAATAATATCCTAAAATCAAGTCTCATTATTATTGAGACATTAAATAATCATTCATGTATCATTATAATTATTTCCTTCAATTTTGATGCATCACCTACCAACATGACCTTCACCATGATGTGGTGAAGAATATTTGGTTTTTTACACTCAACACATTAAAAAAATGGTGTGGTAACATCTTGTTTACTATTTTTCATAGTCACTCCACCAATGCACCACAATCATCACTATGACTATTTTGGACTTCCTTTTGTTACATAGGGCTTCTATATAGCATCATTCCCACCTATATGTTGTGTGACTAGTTGTGTTTTCATTTTTAAATAAAATTCACCAATGCAGTGCTTCTTCCTCAAACCATGAAAACTATTATGACCATGTTGGGGTGAACCATGTTCCATTGGTGATCTAAGAACTCAACACTAGGACCACCATGTTGTGGACCCTTTCATATTGTCCATTTTTTGAAATTTCTTCTCAACATGCACTATTCTATATATTTATTTTGAACCTACCTTCCACAGGAATCTTCATCAAATATTTTTTTCATCTCATATCAACCTATATTGTCATAAAAACACTCTTCTCTAATTGAAAAAAAAAATAAAATCTAATAGAACCAAAAATAGTCAATCCCCACCTTACAAGAACAAGTCATAGGCCTTCAAACAAGTAGAGAGTCTAGCCAAATCATTCTATCTTGTGACACATTACTCAATTTATATTTAAATTCATCATAACCCTAAAACCTAATATTTATTAACTATATTTGATAACTAATATCAAGATAATAAATTTAAATACAAACCAAGTTCAAAGTAGATTGAAACTAAATCTGTTATCATACCTATCATGTGACACCGAAGGTTCATGTATTATAATATATTTATGTAGTTTAAAAATTAACTAAATAATTCACATATTCATAATACACAAAATTTATAACATGAATAAGAAATTGCATAACATGTATATAAATAATAATTTCAAATATTTATACAATATATAAATATTTATGATGAATTCAAAAATAAAATATAATCCTAACACACTATATAAATTCTTTATTTAATATGGAAATTTTATAATCTTGAATATAAAACATTGTAATGATTTTGAAACATTAATCCCTTAATAGTATTCATTATATTCCACTCTAATTAAATATATTATATTTTATGAATTATAAAAATTTAATAATCTAATGTTTATTATGAAATGTTTTTAAAGAATATATATATTTATCATTATTTGAACCTTGATCAAATTAACCTTCAAAACTCATTTGATGTGGTATATAAAATATCCAAATAAGCCCCTAAATCGGGACAATTAAAATTGAGTATTATGTACAATTCATAATCTTGAAATTTAAACACAAAACATTTAGGCCATATTATTTAATTTTTAAACAATTTATGAACGTCCATTTTTCTTTATTAATAAGAAAACTATTAATGACCCATATGTTTTCTTAAGAAATGCTTTATTTATAATTCATAAGGAATGACATATAATTTTAGTAATTTTTTTTTTAAATATAAATTTATTTATATTTAAATAAATTATAAACACTTTATAAATTAATGAATATTCCCAAAAAAAATTTATCATTATTTATAAACAATCCATAATTAATAAAATCATATTTTAAATTAATTTTTTTTTAAAAATTATTAACTAATATTATATTATGATCTTAGCCGAGTCAAAGGATACAATTGATAGTTTACGTCTTGATACACTATTAGTTGTACTTTGCGATTGATAATATTATAATTAAATATTGAAATTACCCTTTGGATCGACTGCATACACTAGATAGAGGTTTAATCGTGAGTTTCCATTTTTTTAAATTATAGTTTATCCTTTAAAAACACTATACCCCTTTGTTTATGAACATATTTTCCCAGTTATGATAGTTGGATCATTAAGTTATAACAATACTTTCAAAAATTAATTTTGTTTCATTGAAAAATAGCAGCACAATTAATTAAAATCAGTGCTAAATCATACAGTTTTAATTATTTGATTAACATGGGAATTAATTTTTTAAATGGATAAAATCATGGTTTTTTTTATTTTATTCATCCTTTAGATTTTAAAAAAAATTTATACTTGGAATGTTTCAAGAATTTTACTTTTTGTAGGATTTTAAATACGAGTTTTATTGATTGTATTCATTATTAACATAATTTGAGAAATCACACACTAAGATATTTCATTTTCATTATTTTCAAAAAAAATTAAAAATTTATCAAATGGTTAAAATAAGGATCTGCAATCAACTGCATGTAAAAAAATCATATGACTACAAGAGGAAATACCAACTGAAAACAAATTTGATTATATTTGACTCCAAACTAACATAATACATTAGGACTTTTCCGAACTTCCATTGATCATCGGGATAAGAATTCACCCGTAATTAGTGAATTTCTAAAATGGGGAATCATATCAATTTTTGGCCATGGGTAATAAATTATGATTATTTTAAGACATTATGGATAATAATAAGACTTAAAAAATGAGTGTATGAATTTTCTATGAACAGTATAATACTTTTCTACATTGTATAACATTATGAATTAGTAAAAAAATTAATCTTTTGGGAGAAGGAGGATAGGATTTGAGAAATTTAACTTGGACAACAAGATGAGTTTTGGACCTCAAAATTAGTACTTATTAGACCATTACATGTTTGGAACACATTACACACAATTAATCCCATAAACAGTCTACAAAAAATATATCAATCCCTTATTCACTCAATTCATCTCACAAACACACCAGAGAGGTACTCGTCTTCCACTGTAGCGTTTTGTCACTGAAACCCTTCTTCACTGAATCTTCTCAAAGATGTGTAGGACAAGATATTGGAAATAACATCTTAGATATTATAATTTGAGATGATTCCACCTAAAAAAATCACTACCCTCATTTTGTACATGTGGGTACGATCTAATGCTAAAAAAGGATCTCGTATCATGACACCAAAATTCAATGAGAAGGGGAAGAATAGTTTAGATACTTATAAATGTGTTTTTCTCAAACTAAATAAAGGATACAAACCTTGGGATTAATCTTGAACTTGATTGGTTAGGGTTTATAATAATTTTATTTTATTTTATTTCTAATTCCATTATGTCCATCATTATATGTCGTTTGATTCTCCGAACCCAAATTTCATAATGTTTTATCATCTATATGATGTGTTGTTATCTCTGAAGATTTCATCTATTATGGATGGCTATGATGAGGGTCACATGCTAAATGAAAATAAATAAATCATAGTTTATACACCCACCTTATTTTTATATATTTTTTTATAGAGATATAGGGATGTTGACAAGTTGAGGAGACAATCTTATATCTTGTCTCCTACCTTATATTTTCCTTTTAAACTAATAAAAATCATTTTGTCTCCCACTATTCAGATTACTATTGTATGATGGGATTAGTGATATGGACGTATAATGGAATCATGATTGTGAACCATTTGAGAAATGATGATTTTATCACATAAGATATTCTCCATGATTATGATGATTATTGTGACATTTGAAGGAGTGGGATTGTGTGTAGAAAATTGGAGGAAATTGATAATTAAATAATGATTAAAGACTGTGACATAATGAAGGGTCGTTATGGTTGAATCTAGGGGTGTCTCCTTTCTTGCATTCCATCTATATTTTTATTTCCTTTTCATTAAATGTTCATGCATTGAAACAACCCCTACCATTTCTCTCATTATTTTAGAATTTAGAAAATAATAAAAATATAAATAATTGATTGCAGTTATTGATGAACCATCCCATTACCCTTAGAGAATGAACTTGGTTAGTCCCACTGGACTGAATTCTAGGTTTTATAAACAATTTATATCATCTCATGATATCTTCTTTACATCACATCCACCATTATCAGAGAGTTAGGTCAGCCATTCATTTTTTTTATCTTACATACTTTTTAAACAATCTACTCTTTTCAAACAAAAAATAGATATTCCCTCAAAATTTGTTTTAAGACATTGGTGTAGAAAAAATAATGTTTAATAACAATATGAACCCTCTTGAGGAGGGTGGAAATATTTAAAATTAACCCAAACTAGATGAAATTACCTATATATAAAATTAAGTCAAAAAAGAGTATCAAAGACTAAAAAATAAGATCATGAGATGATTAAATAATATTAACATAAATTGAATTTTACCAGTTTCATTACAAATAATGTGTATAGAGAGATTATATAGCATGAATAAGAGTATGTAATTCCAATATTTACAACTAGATGCATCTTCTTGGTGGCCTTATAAATTAATTAAGAATGAATAATAGATATCATAGGATAATCGAATTTTTATTTTTATTTATCTGATTATATGGGAACTCCATTTTCTACTAATATCCCTTGTTTATATACTATAGATTCAACTCTATTTATTATAATCAATGTTAATGTTTAAGAGGCCAATAGATATAGTATCAAAGGTATATTTTGGGATGAAAATATAAAATACCCAATGTTTTATACATCCACTATAGAATATTTACAAGATGATTTGAATTAAAAAAATAATCTAAAATAGATTAAAAGTAATTCCTTATTTTTAATTCATTTCATTCGGATTTTATAAATAAATAACTTCCTTATGAATTCCCTCATATTCAAATTAATAATTTTCCTATAGAAAATAATTCCTTAATTGAAGAGGAAGTGTTTTTGGATTATATAATGGGAGAACAACTATGGTTTCCCACATAGATTGATTAAGGAAAAGGAATAACAGAGTGGTTTCATATATAATGGGAAACCAATTAATGATAAATAATAATACAATCCACTCCCAGTACCAATATACATACATGTAATATGTTATCCAATGATACATATAGTTGAAGAATAACTCAATAGGGGGAGGGATTTTTATGATATTCTAAAATATTTTAAGGTGATTCCACATAGGAGGTGGATGTATTCGAAAAATAAATATATAATAAAATCATAATTTTAGAGCTTCCTAATGAAGAACCCCCTAATGAACACTATGAAGAAAAAATAGGTGGAGGAATAGAAGAAGTAGACATTTATGAATATTATTTTTATAATATGTTTAATTATAACCTCAGGGGATTACAAGTGTATTATCATGAAGAAACAAACGTTCAAGACACTATCTATGAAGGATGAATTTATATTTAACTCTACTTTTTTTAGTTTTATTTATTTTGAATTACTTACTAACTCACCCCTTTTTAGATATTATGATGAAGTATCTTATGAAAACCCACAAGAATATGAAGACACAATAATTTTGGAATAGTTTTAGGAGACCACATATATCTTCTAGACACACTCACTTTACCAATTAAAATATAATGGTCAAGGGGTGAGAATAAAATACTCTATAAAAGGGAACTTCAAATTGGAAGAGAAGTTATGTGACATTAAAAGGAATAGAATATGGTGGGTTACATCACACACAAAAATATTCTAGTAGATTGGGGATTATACATGTGACTTTCCATATTGGATAGTAAAAATAATATCCCCTCTTAGGAGGTATGATCCATGATTTTCTATTAATCATTAAATTTTTTTTAATTGTTTCAAATAAATTTATAATATTTATTTATATTTTCCTTTGATTTTTCACTATGATTAAAACAATCTATAAGATCATATAAGGATTTATACTAAGAAAATAGTGTATATTTTACCTCAATTATATTGGATAAAATAAAAAACTTGGGATTTCTATCCTTTAATAACATCTAATTAACTCAATTATTAGTGCATTTTTATAATATCTTAAATATTAAGTGATGAATATGTATTGGGGAAGGGATTTTTCCTGAATAGGTCTATTTATAATTTGGTTCTTGGAATATGAAAATATATAATAAATAACTTTAATAATTAAAATATTCTCTACATAATGATTTTTTTGTATATGTTTTTTGTGTTCTTTTAAGATAGTATAACATGAGATGAATTTTTTTCCTACCTAGAATAAATACAATTATATAATGAAATTATTATATTGATTCATTTATTTTTATAGAATTAAATTATTTTTGAGGGATTTTACCCACATCTCATGTGGTTATTTGGATTTATAACTAGGAAAAAGAGTGTGGTAGGAATGATCATTGTGGAATTATAATTATAACCTATGTTCACTAGAATTTGAAACATAATTCATGGTAATACGACCTTGGGTAAAAAGGAACCTTAGAGACCTTACAAAAAATAAATATAAGTCCTTAGAAACAAGATTAAAATGAAAAACTAGGATCCCATAATAATTCTATGAAATGTTAGGAACTATGTGTTTCAGTAAATGGATTTTTTTGATCCAATAAATTATTTACATAGTGATTGACACAATCATTTCCGGGAAAAATTTAAAAAGTTCTTAATAGTAAATAGTGAATTCATTTATGTGAGAGAAATATTGGAACTTGACGATGATTGGGTGAAATTTACATATAAGAAATTAATTTGAGTTATATAAATGAAGTTGAAATTGAAACCATCATTTCAGGAAAATAATTGAACGGGATAAATGGAAGTGAAATTTTTTTAAATTCCAATTACACATAAATAAATATATATATATATATATTAATCATGGACTTATAAATCTTACTTTAATTAAAGTGAGATAGTGAATTAAAGTCATATAGATGTAAAGATGATTCAAACAAGAGATGAATGTATTGTTTTATTCTTATCAGGATTGTGTAATTAAGTCTATATGGGAAATAACTATTAAAATAATTAACATCATTTTATTGGTTTATAGTGTAATGGATTAAGTTTGGGGAGTGACATAGATCAACATTTATCAATTTTCTTCTTCTTTTCCTTCAAAATTATACCCCTATGGATTTAAATCTCAATTTTCTCTTATAATTTGGATACTATGGTGAAATTTGGAATTAAAATTTTAAATAACTAAAATCCTTTTTTTTAAATTTTTCATTCATCCTTATATGTTTATGGAAAATAATTACATGGATTGATGTAGGAATTTAATTATTTTGAATATTTTAAATATAAGATTTTATTTTTATTCATTTTTTACATAATATAATAAATCTTACACTTATAGATTTCCTTTTCATGATTTATATAAAATGGAAAACAACTTAACAGACTACCAGAAGGAACTTAAACTGAACGCATGTGCACCCCTCACATGACTACATGGGGAAAGCCTAACTTACCGCACCTTCAATTTACATTGAAGAAGAACCAATATATGACTTTATGACTATTTACAAATTTATAACTAACACCAGTATATGAATTCACCCCAAGAATAATAATTTTCATAAGGGTGAATCATAAGACTTTGTAGGTATGTGTAATAGTTTTACAAAAAAATAAGGATTTGTGGATGGTTATAATACTTAATCCCAGAATGTAAGGATATTTTTGTTCGGGTGTCATATATTGATACATCATAAGGATTTATGCCTGTGTGAAAAACAAATATTTTAGCAGATCGAAGAATGGTTTCAAGAAACTCACCCTCGACCTTAATTCGGTCCATGGGCCACTACATCATCACTCATGAAACCTTTTAATGGATGAACCACTTGAATAAACTTTAATACCACTAGAATTTTATGTCAAAACCTAATCCTTATATCTTTAATCTAGTCATCTTGCAAACTCACCATAGTAGTACTCGACTTCTACTCTATATAGGAAGAACTAAAAACTATCTTAAATTATTCATATCGAATGTATATATGACATAGTCATGGTAAGAATTTCTGAGTAGGGATGATAAAAAAACCAACAATTGGAATCCCAACACCTAGCATATACATATGGGACCCATCAAAATATGAAAACTGAGATCACTAGTCGACATTAATATTCCAGAGAAAGGAGGCATAAAACTGGTGATAAATATGAATTTATTTAACATCCACCATTATAAATGATTCTAACCTTGGACTTTGGACTAGTTTTGATTTGCTAGGGTTTATTATAATTATTTATATTCTGATTCTAATTTCATTCTATTAATCGTTATATATTGTGTAATCCCCACACCCCATTTATTCATATTCTATCATCTTTTTTTTCTTATGATCTCTTAGGATTCCATCCATTAAGGATGTATAACCCATGGGTGTTTTCTGTATGAAAACCAGCAAATTAGAGTTCACACATCTTACTTAATATTCCCCATTCTATTATAAGTATATAGGGATACTGATACGATGAGGAGCTACCCAAACCTATTTTATCATTCTTTACTCTTTACATATACATTAATAAATATCCTTTCCACTCACACTATATAGATTATTGTTGTATTGTACTTTCCTAACCCAAAGAGCCACCAGAATAATGCTTCCAGGTCGGTGAGCCACTCAGACTTAGGCAAACCTCCCTGAATGAAAAGGGATACCGATAAGAAGTGAGGGTGTATATAGGTATAGGGGAGGCTATACCATCTAGGTAATGATATAACACTGGACTGAGTATATAATAAAACATGAAGTGAAATGATATACGACTCCACAAACTCCAACCAGACCCTCCAACGGCAGAAGTACAATCAATGTAATTATATAAAGAAGCAATAAATAAATAGAAAAAGTGGAAATTAAACAAAAAATTCATAATACATAACACACCACTTTTATAAATTAAATATAACAATAATGCATATAAAAATATGTCATATATACAATATCTAATAAGAAGGTTATCAAAAGGGATGACCATAGTATTTTACACACATGTGAAAATTAGAATAATGATATGGGAATGAATTTAAAACAAAATAGAAAATACATATAGAAATGACCTCAAGGTCTAGTGTCAAACTCTTTGTAATAAGCTTTTAATATCAAACTTCTTAAGCTAACCCTTTACCAGATTGTAAATTCATAAAGTCTCTACGCATTTTGAAGGACCCTTGTAGGGTGTGAGAGAAGTCTTAGTAGGATACCCTCCAATGGGGTGTAACTAGAATATGTGTTTAATAATACATGATGTTATAAATAAAGGTAAATCAATATGATGATAAAAATAAAAAAGGTTTCCTTGGTGCTCAACTGACACTATGAAACCCTCACCTACCTCAACCAATAATGAAATCTCAGCATAGAAGAACGTCCTTGACCCATGGACCATGGTACCTCTGATGTCACAACCTAGGTAAACCCTCAGGTTACACCTCAAACCAAGTAATTTGGCACCTTTTGACTCATGGAACCTCATATCTCAAAGAGTGATGATGTCTCAAGGGAACACCCCCATCATAGGTATCTGGTCCTTCAGACCCCTTCTAAAAGAACATGTTGTCTTGTAGCCTGATATTAAGAGGAAAAATGATGTTTGTCCTCAAAATACATATAATCCCATAACCTCAATCATGGTGAGCATTAGCCCCCACCTAATAACCTCATCACTATCAATTGAAGTCTCCTCAACTTCCATGTGGATTTCAATGGAAAGAATCCCTAAAACATTTCCTAAGACTCTCTATGGGGGCCTTTACCCACAGAAGTTGTCAGAACAACCTTATAAATGGATTCAAACTATGTCCACATTACTCAATTTAGGTCTTTGGACATCACAGGTGAGTGAAATTCACCAAATAAGTCACTAAGACACACCATCACGGAAGCTCATTCCCCTACAACCATGTTTTTCAAATCTGATTACCATGCCATACAATTATCACATTCCGTGCCTAAATAGTAAGCCTCACCGCCTGAATCCATCATCCACAATGCCCAATACTGTGGTCGAACTACTCAGGAAATTCGATCCAATCCCAACCACGTGATCTCATCACCTCAATCCTAATGGTCGAGTAATCCCAGTTACTCAAGATAAGCCTAAAATGGCCACTTGGATTTCAGAAACTTATCAAAAGAAATTATATATAAACAATTCATTGATAATCAACATGAAGTTAAATAAAATTTATTTTTCAGAACTCATTTTCAATGTGAACAGATAATTATATTTAATAGGACTGAATTGCATTATCAAAATAAACCCAAAAATTTAGGATAAAGGACATTAATTCCACATATTTGAACAACCAAACCAATTCATTTAAAACAATGATTTTAAATGAAATTGACACCCCTATAAAATTTTAACACTGGAGGTATGGCCTGTAACTTGACCATTCTCAGAATAAATAGAATCAGGCAAGCCCAATAGTATCTAATGGGTTACACAGTCATTTTTATATAATGCGATAGATATAAAATGGTCACTCTCAAAAAACACAAAAGCACGCAAAAAGTCACACCTCCGAAATGATAGAGAAAACACAAATAAAGATATGAACCACATACTCTGGACCTGTAGATGTATTCACATTTGATATCGAGATCTATTTTGAAGTGGATTGGCATAGATTTGAGTTTCCATCATATACCCTGAAAATGGGAAAAAATGACTCAAAAGGATATGGCACTGTGTGATATTTAATCAAAACAAAAAAGATACCAGAGTGAGGTTATCATTCCTGCCATGGTTCTATTTTACCTAATAGTGATGAAAATGGAACACTGATGGAGGGATATGAGCATAATTAAAAAGAAAGGAATGGGGAAGCTTCCTCCTACTATGTGCAACCAAGAAAAGAGAAAAAAGTGGAATACAAAGTAAAATAAGAACAATATAATTAAATATAAAAACTACAAAAAAAAACATGTATAGGCCGTATGGTTTTCCCGCATGGTTTTCCAAACCGTGTTGCAACTGTGCGAGCTATAATGCTGATCTAATGCCCAAAAGGAAACCTTTGAACAACTTACGTAAATTTTTCCCTAACCATGTGAAAACTGTGTAGAATATATATGAAATAATTCCAAATAAATTCTCACAGTCCAACACCTCACATGCACAGTTTTCCCAAACCCTTTAGCAGTTCAAAATGAGCTTCATTGTTACCTAGAATGGGCTGCACGGTTTACCGTAAACCGTGTGCCCTAGACTACTATTCCAAAATAGGGCATGCAACCTCTCATGATCCCAAAACCACTTCTAAACACCTGATTATTCATACAAATCTTGATAATCATGTAAAAACATGATATAAAACAGATGAAAAACTAATAATTTTTGTCTGATCATTGATATATAAAAGAGAATATTCAATAATTGAAAAGTTCAAATCGGTAGTGGTTTTTATCCCACCTCGAAAACATGGGACATTACAATCACCCCACCATAATATAGTTCAACCTCGAGCTATTAAACAAAAGTCATAGATGTTACCAAATGTAACCATCCTAGTAAAATTAACCTGGACTACCTTAGTCTCAAGGGTACATGAAAATTACCTCGAGTGGTATCCATAGCATATGAATTAACTAAATTAGTCTCAATGGAGCCAAAGATCAATTAAAACCAAGGATCATGGGAATATTTCCCAGACCCATGGTCCTCCCATGATTCATCATCACTCATGCACCTCACCTAGTTCTACTGTGTCATTTTAGGCACCCATTCAAGTCTTGTACTGCATTGGTTCCAACCTCGATCCCATGGAACCCATGGCAACATCGATGTCCCACATCCCCACAGATTCTCAAATCAATCTCAATGCATCGAAACTCAATCAAGTACTGCAACACAATAGTTCAAAGATTCCTTGCACCTCATGTAACCTATATCATTTATGCCCCTATGGTAAATCACCTTATAATCACACATACAATGATGATCATTTTTGAAAAATTATTCCACTCATCTCGTATATATATATATATACCAAAAATATGATATGATGCCAACCTACTGAGTAGCATTGGAACAGTCCACATATATAACTCATGCACCTCATGCACCCATACGGATATGCCTCAACAGGCCATGCCAAAAAAACTGAAAATCATTTCCATTTCCATAGTATACCTCAGACTTTCATCAGCTCACCAGCCTGCACAACCCCTGGAAGCTCCACGTTATGCTCCTTGTCTAAAGCTCAACTATCGGATGCCTAAGTACTATACAGTTCTGCTCTTGCCACTAGACACTGACCCCAATGATGGATTCCAATATATTTTCCATGACCTCTACCTATAGTTGTTGCTTAGCTACCCTCTCCTGGTATCGACCATGAACTAACCTTAGATGATTGAGTATGCCCCTGAACCAGATCGACATCTAAATGAGAATACCTCCTACCGAACCTCTTGAGATTTTCGAACTATCCATATGGCTGATATTCCATTGGAGGTCTCTCACATTGATTTTGGACAAGTGTAGGGTTTCCACATAGGAATAAAACTATATAAGAGCTACCATGAGGTGGCCTTCTTGAGACCTTGGCTAGACCTCCCTATAAGAACTTGTTTATAGCTCGCTTACGTACCTTCAAAGCATCAACACTAAAATCACCTAAAGTTGTTGACCATTTAGAGTATAACCTATCTATTAGGTTAACCTCAGTTATGAGTTCCTGCTTCTCTACCTTAGAGAATAAGTCCAATATAAATATGTTTACCTACACCCGAATAGCGTTGCATAAAAATTCCATGAAGCCCCTCACCCTAGAGGTGTCATCACGGACTATACCAGGTGAAAAGTGATACAACTCAGTAAATATCAATGTATAGTCCAAGATGAAAATTTCACTATACTGAAGGCTTAAGACTACCAATCCCTTTCATCCCTTAGTGTCTCCAATAAAAAGGTGCTATAAAACCAAACCTTGAAATCATTCTAGGAAAACCCCTCACGTTTTCCATCCTAAACCACCCATTCCCACTAGAAAATAACTGATCCTATAAGAATATGGGTTTCTAGATTAATGATTCACCCTAGAGTTAGCTTAAGCTACTCCAATATCATCTACATGATCTCAATCTATTTCTCAGCCACCTGTGGACAACCCTTTTCCTTAAAAACTGAAGGGTGATGTGACTCGAACTCCCACGTTAGATATTCCATCGATGGATCTACTCCCCATGCCGAACTATCGATACCCTAGATGTCATGTACCAGTGTTGAATAGATCTTCTCATCAATCCACGTCCCAGAAGCAGTGATATTGGGTGGCTACCCTGCCTACATAGGTACCTTCCCCTAAGCCTGAGCCTCTCCCAAAGCATGTACCTTCTCTTCCCAACCCTCAAGAGTTTTAACCTACTCATTCTCTTGTGGCATTGTTACATCACCAACATTACGCTCCATCAAGTTATCTAGGAGGAACCCTTTGAATACCTTTAAATGTTTAGATATCCTATATCATATACATATATATAACATAAAAATAAAGAAATAAAAAAAAGGAATTGTGATCTCACTACCCTTACCCCTCCCCATTGAAACTATTCCCCATGACATCCTAGCCTCAAGGCCTACATACCCTCCCTAAATAGAGCTGATTATCATATAATCTATGGTCCTCTCTCATCCTTAAGAACTATATCACCTCAAACGAAGAACCAATTCGTCCAACCTTGTGATCAAAATCACCCCATGTCACTTTACCGACCTGTTCTAATAAGATCCAGGACCATTTCAAACCAAATGCAACTTCATATATATAAAAATCACATGGAATACAAAATTTCATATCAAGTAACATCTCATTTATCATGGAGATTAATATTTTCACATGGTATAATAATCTTATAAGGAATTTGTTCATTTATAAATTTGAAATATGATAGAATCTGCCTCTCAAAATCCATCCAACCAAATAATGACAATCTACATCACCTTGAAATACTGAGCCAAGGGTCCAAATTCTCCCTTAACTCACTTGGTCAAGGTTCACATATAAAATACAATACCATCACATTTAAACATAATCCACTGAGGTTGAAATCATATTGTCCATAATCTGAGAAAAATAGAAAAATGCTTCCCACACCTAGCAATAAGATATATCCCTCGTACATGGGGCTGCAGGCACCCAAGAACAAGATTAAAATTCAGTTCTGACATCTCCTAATATTTAGTATATAATATCCTAAATAGTAAGACTAGTAGAAAAGAAAATTAAGTCTCAATATCATTAGTATCCAACCAACGATGGTACTAAATCGCGATCAAGAATTGATATAATGACCACTTATAGCATCCTAACCCGAATATCCACCTGAACAGTGCTTCCCAATTGGTGGGATACTAGGCCTTAGGTGAAACTCCCCAAATACCAATGGTTTTCGTCTATAATAGAGGGTGTGCATAGGTATTTTTGTGATTCTATACCCTTTAGGGAATGATATAACACTTTTTTGAGTATATAATAAAACATGACTTAGAATGATAAATGACTCAGAAAACATTAACCAAACCCACAAATAGAGGAAAAACATTTAATATAATTTGAGTAATAAATAAATAAACAGTAGCAGTTGAATGTAAATAAACTATCTATCATGAAAAAACACAAAACTTCTAGAAACTAAATAGAACAATCATCCAAATTAAAATAGGTCATACATACAATATCCAAAAAGAATGTTCGCCAGAGGGCCAACCACAGTATAGTATATATGTATACAAAATATCATGATGATATAATAAAGAATGAAAAAAATAGAAACTTTATCTAGGAATGACCTCAAGTTCACGTTCCAACTCCATCTAAGAAACTACTAAGATTCGTCTCCTAAATATGATCCTTTACATGAATGTAAATTATTTAAGTCTACAAACCTTTTGAAGGACCCTTGAAGGGTGTCAGACAAGTATCCATAGGATAACATAAAAATATTCATATCCAGAATGTGTTTTTAAGAATACATAATGTTAGAAATAAAGATAAAGTAGTATGATGCAAGAAATAAACAACGTTTCCCTAGTGCTCAACATTCAAAAGGAAAATGTCACCTGCCTCAAACAATGATGAAATATCAATATAGAAGAAGTTCATTACCCCATGGACCAAGGTACCTTTAATTTCACAGCCCAGGGAAACCCTCAAGTTACAAATCAAATCGTGTAACTCGGCACATCATGCCTCTTGACACCTTGTGACTCAGAGAGTACTGATATCCCAATGGTGTTCCCCCATAATTAGTATTTGTTCCCTCTGACCCCTACTAAATGAAAGCTTCATCTTGTATCCCTATTTCCAGAGGCACATCGACGTCTATCCTCAAAATAAATCTAGGCCCATGACCTCAATCATGGAGAGCCATAGCCCCCAACCGATATCCTCATCGCTATCAATCAAATTCTCTTAACCTTCCACGTGGATTTATATGGAGAGAACCCCCCAATACATTTCTCAAGCCACTCTATGGGGGCATATATTCATAGAAGTTGTCAAAACCACCTCATCAACATATTCTAAATTTGTAAATATGACTCAATTCTATGATTTTCCAATCATGGATGAGGGAAAATCAACAAATAAGACTCTAAGCCACACCATTACTGGAAACGCTTACCCCTAAAACCATGTCGGTCAAATTTGATGGTCATGACATCCAAATATCATGGGTCATGCCAAATAGCTCAGCCTCTCTATCTTATTCTGATGTATGTGATTCCATATCCTACAGTTGAAACAACTCAATAAATCTAACCCAATCCCAACTAGATTGCATCATCACCTCAATCATAATTGATGTGGAATCATAATTCCTCATTCTAAGACCATCACGACCCCTTATGTATCAAAATAATATCGAATGATATTATATATAAACAATTCACTTTCAATCAACAATAAATTCAATGAATTTGAATTGAACATATCAATTTCAATAAAAAAACAATTCACTTTAATATGACTGAATTTCATTTCCAAAATAATCATAACAATTATAGATAAAGGACGTAAATTCCATAGATTTGAACAAAAAAATCAATTTAAACATTAAATTTAAATGAAATTGACACCCATGGCCCATTTTACCCAAGGAGAAATAGTATACAACCTGTCCTTGCTCAAGAGAAAATGGAATTGGGCATCCCCAATGGCATCCAATGGGTCACATAGTTATTTTGATATGAATAAAAAAATATTAAAGGGAATCTATCCAAATACCCAAAAGTGAACTAAAATTCACACCCCCCAAAATGACAATGAGAAAAATCAAGATATGGACCACTTACCTTGGACTCATAGACATAGGAACATCCGATATTGAGCTTCAATTCATAGTGGATTGGAGTATATCTGAGTTACTGTTGTATTCCCTACAAATGGAAAAAAATTTAAAATAGATTTAGCACTCTATAAGGCAAAAGAGAAACAAAGATGATACTAGGATGAGGTTATCCTTACCTATATGGATTCATTTCACATGATAGTTATGATAAGAGAGCACCAACTAAGGTATGGGAGAAAAATGAAGAAGACCTGAAGTAGGGAGATTCTTTCTACCATGTAAGACAAAAAAGGGAGGAAATATGGGAAGAGAAATATAAATCAGTAAAATATAATGGAAAAAAGAAAAAAAGAAAAAAAATATCACGTATAAGTCACACGGTATACCCCCATGGTTTTCCAAACCATACGGTAACCATGTGAGTTATAGTGGTGAGCTACTACCTTAAAGGGAACCTCCGCATGGCTTGTGCAAAGTTTTCCCAATCCATGCACAAATTGTATAGAATCTATCATCAAATGGTTAAATATAAATTTCCATATTCTTATAGCTCACTCAGATAGTTTACGAAAACCATACAGTAGTTCCAAATGAGAAATACGGTTACCAAGAAGGGGCTGCACGGTTTACCCAAAATAGTGTGCACTCACCTGCTATTCCAAAATAGACCATTCGACCTCCATGTCTCCCAAAACCTCATCCAAAAACCTTATGATTTTTTTAAATCTAGATAAATCATGATATAAATCTTATGTAACTCTCATAAATTTATTTTGATCAACGATAAAGAAAAGAGAAAAACCAGTAATTGAAATGTTTAAATCGGGAGGGGCTTTAAACCCGACTAAAAAACCCATGATGATACATATAATATGGTATTAGTAATCTAAAGTGATGATGGAATCAACATTGTGACCTATTTTAGAGTTCTTGTATCTTATCACTTATCATATTATCCTTGAGTTTCGTGATTATTCACTTATTTGAATCAGTAGATCTATCTATAGCTGACTAGAGAACACAAATAATTGAATATGGAGTCAAGAATAGAAGACAACAAATGATCATTATGGTTGATTCTTGGGTTATATATATTTATATATTTATTATACATTTTAATTTCCATCTAATCTCCTATTCATGTATCAAAAACCCCTTCACGATTATATCTTTATTTTATAATTAAGAAGAAAACAAAAAAATATAAAATAGATTATGATTTGTGAAGAACAAAACCACAACTCTAGGTGAATAACCCTAGTCAGTCCCACTGGACTATACACTAGGTTTTAATAAAATTTTATTTAAGTCCCATGATAGCCTCTTTATAGTAATCATATTATGTTTTAATGTGAAATTATCAACCACAAGTAATGTATTAAAGAAAATAAATATTGAACGTGGTATTTTAAAAATGTTAATCCCTTACGTGGAAAACATATTCCTTACCATGACAGTTTATCTACCCCATTCATGGATTTTCCACAAAAATAAATCTATAACTAAAATATTTTATTTATTGTCACACATGAATAGATTCTCACTTTTCATTCTCTTCCCAACTTCTTTTCAGAACTATTTAACTCAACATTACCCTAAAATAAAATCTATTCATAGTGACTTCCTTGCATACCTAGAGTTTCACATGTTTTGAATCATCACATCATATTTATACAAGTATTTTATTTATAGATCCTATTGATAAATATCTTCAATCATCTGAAATATTTCACTATATCCGATGAATATATATTCTTCCTCTCACAAAAAAAATCCTTGAATGCCACTAATTCTTCAAGAATGCCTGCTTTCAACTCAATATTTGTTATATTATATTCTCTAGAACATTAACATAAATAGTTTGTTCATTTCTTAACTCACTAATCTCCTATAATTTTCTTTAATATTTAATCCATTATATATGAAATACTTGACACCAATTAACAAAACATTCACATTAACTTGTTTCATTCAATATTCTTCATTCCAATCATATACAACAATGGTTGTCGCTATATCACCTTATTCTTTAGGCTTTTATTACTATATGATATCCATTTAATGAAAATATAATAATCTTATTAATTTTATAAGAGTTACTATTTCGAATCAAGACATATGTTTTTTGTATACAACTCTTAAACATACTACTCTCTCTCTCTCTTTGAATTTCATTTTATATATAGGTCACCAGGTATAATATTATTTATATTTATAATATATAAAATCCACATCAAATTTTGTTCCAAAAATATCATTTCTATTTTTGTCAAATTCTCATATATATGGGAGTTCTCTTATGATATTCTTCCCTTTCTCATGTATTTTCAAATGTGTGTGTCCCCATATTCTCTTGTTTAATCATTTTTTTCCTCAAATGGTTTTATTTTGATAAATGCAAAATCTACCCTATTATTCTCTTATTCTCATTGTCTCCATGACCAACACATTCTAGATTCTTTTCCCAAAATTACTCAAGTGTATTCTCACATTATTCTCATAAAACAACCACTAAAATATATATTTAATTCTCTCTTAAAAAAATATAAAAATATGTAGCACATTATAGTTGCAACATAGATTATATTATTACAGTGTTAGAGTCTATTAAATTCTAATAGAAATGTAATCTTCGAACTGGAACATCATATAAATACATAGATCCAAACCCACTAAATCAGTTCTAATAAAAATCAAAATATTATTCAAGATATTTATAACATTTAAGATCATATCATGAATCTTCATATTCAATTTTTAGTTTTAATAAATCAAGAAACATATTTAGGATTAATTTATTCTCCACAAATTCGTTATTCATTATTTTTTGTATAAAAGTCTGCTTGATCCATAAGATATTATTATATTTTAATCAATTAATATCCTCACATGAATCATCTAAATGTTTTTCCATCATAATTATAAATTATAGAAAACACAACTCATTAAAAAAATGAAAAGTATCTCAAAATCACTCTTGGATTGATTTAATCTTTTCAAAATTTTAATAAATTCTTCTCCAAAATCAATTTCATGTATCATATTTAACTTTTTGTTTACTTATCACTAATGAATTGGTCTATAATATTTTGATTAATTTACATGGAATATAGATTTTTGGAAAAAAAATATATTTTTCACACTCATGAACTCAAAACATTCCTTTCTAATATTTCATAAGACTGGACCGATGAGTTTCTACATTGTATGGATTTAAAATTCCTTAGGTATCAAAGAAATATGCTAGATCAATGTCATACACTATTCCTCAATATTTTATGGAATTGCATCAAATTCATAAGTTTTCCAAAAATTCATAAGTAGTCTTCAAAAATATTATGATGAAGTCATCATAATCTTATGATATCAGGTCCTCAAAAATTATAAAGTATTACAATATGAACAAAGACATAAAAAATGATTCAAATGTCAAAAATTTCTCTACAAATTAATATTATATCTTTCATAAGAGATATAGTATTTATTAATGTCATAAACTGACATGTAAATGCAAACACCCTTCACAAATAAGTCATCCATGAACCATGTAAAGTCATGCATCTTGAACATAGTCAATTTTATCAATGTTCACAGTATTTATAGACTTCATCAAACTTAAACAAGAATCAATTAAATTTATCCCTATTCATCTCAAATTATCTTAGCGCACATTAAAACAGTATGGAAATAATAATAAAAATTCTATGGAATCAATATCATTCCCAATATCACATGTAAAATAAAAAATTCTCAAATGACATTATCTCTAAGAGTATCTCTTTCTGATAAATTCTGAATATATTTTTCTCAGATTTCTTTAATCAAAGTGATATTTATCACTGAATATATCACACTCAAAACATATAAACATATTGATGGTTTATCCAAAATTTATCTCCTCAAATAATCATTGTAGTTATATTTTAATCATTATTAATTATAACATCACCAAAAAAATTCCTAGTATGTACTTCAAACATGTTCTAAATGTTTTACAAAACAATTATCTCTTTAGTATGTTTAATTTACATGAGGATCATCTTTATCAGTTAGCTGATGTTAGGGGATTCTCACAAATAATCTGACTCTTCTAAGCTCTATTAATATTATATGAAACTCCCTATGCATATTCAATGGAATCCAACTCTTATCCATTTCCCATAATACATTTAAATAATTCATTTATTCCTTTTTCTGGTGTATTATAACATTATCACCCATTACTCTGTGATTAATAAAAAAATAAATATTAGAATTATCCATTAAAAATGAATAATCATATACTAATGTGAACATAACCCCCCTTAGATTTTATATCAATTTGTTGAACTTAGAAATCTGAGAAATGGATGTCTGTATCACATTAAAAGTTATATTTCCCTCTAACCCTTAATGAAAAGAAGTAAAACGGTGGAAAATGTTTTTATCCCCCAAATTTTTTTAACATAATAGGTATGGTTGAAATTTTCTTCTCCCCTTGTATATCTTTACTTAAATTGTATACAAGACATTCCCTGAGGGAGGGGTGGATCCTGCAATTTCATAGAAATGAGCCAATAGAAAGTCTTATATAAGTATTGATGGACTAACATGGTGTAGAAAACATGAGTGTTTTTTAAAAAAGAATCATATCCCTCTAAATACATTCCAAAATATGGCATCAACTCATAAATTTATTTCTTTTGGACTATCCAAACAAATTTCTAAGAATGTGTGTGGACCTACATACAACTCAAAAAAAAACACATTTACATAGTCAAGTTTATGTTATGTTTCTTCCCTATTTTTTATATATCTACTCCCTGATAAAAATATATCTATCATTAACTATAACATATTTAGGAGAGTGAAAAACCTACCAAATTATTTATAAATTTTTTGGGATTTCTAGAATTGAATATTCAATAAAAATATTAAAATTTATAACCCGTTTCTCTAGTTTTTCAGCTCTCTCTCAATTTGTAATTTCCTTTATTCACCATGGTTGATTCTATCTTTAATTCATATACCCTAATACCATTTCCTACCAATTGAAATATGTAATTTTTTATGTATGTATATATCATGACACTAATTGAAATATACTCCCTGATGGATGTTTTTTGTAAAGTAAAAACATTATGGCCCTCATCATTTCTTCATTTTTATACTTCACCATAAATTCCATGTTTAATGTAGGAAAAATAATCAGGTTGGGGATTTGATGGATTTATATAATCTACATAGTTATCCCAAATGGCCCGAAGGCATTATTTTTTATTTTATCATATATAATACCCCTTTTAAGGGATGAAGGGGAACCCGTACATGACCCATAGGCCCAATGCACAAGGCCAGACACAACTCGCAATACATGACCTGAAGGCCCAGACGCATACTATGCCCAATACATGACCCGTAAGCCCAACCCACAGGAACTACCCCTCCCCTACCTTCTGCATCATTGATCACCTAGATCCCCACCTTGTATTGCTGATCAGTTAGCATTTACCCATACAAAGCAGCACGGTGCTTAGTCTTGATGGTGGTTGCTATACCCTATCATTCTCCCAATCAGGTAGCTCTGCTTCTGGTGACTACTAGTCTTGTTGCTCTGATCCTATTCTGGGGCTAGCTCTGTATGAACTGGGCTACTCCATGGTCTTTGTGGCCCAAAGGCCCTGAGGCCCGATGACATTTTGATGACCTGAAGGCCCTGGAGACCCGTAGGCCCAAACCGGTGGCCCAATGGCCCAAATCGGGTGAATATTTCTAGCTGCTATAGTACTGAATATTACCTACAACAATACTAATACAGTAACCCGGAAATTCTCCTCCACCCGGTTTTACACTTGGGTCTCTTGGATGCCAAGAATATCCCTTACCACTTGGGTACGAGCTCGTTGGCTACATAGTTGTATGACTAGTTCTGAGACTTATTTCTCAACCTCAAAGATATTAAGTATATATTTTTCTTATTAATTTCTTCATTCATGATTCCCAAAATATATTCACCTTGGGGTATCAGGCTTTTATCTTGCTTTTTGTATTTCTCCTTCAATATAAATGGATTATCCACTTCATCAACTAGATAAATATTATTGTTTTAATATTACATGTTCAATTTATCATCTCCAAATTATTAGTAGATATGATCAAACGTTGTTTTAGTTACATTAACAAACTTTTAATTCATGTTGATTTATTATTTGTACATTTTTTTGAGAGATTGGAATAAATTGTTCTTTTTATCTATTACTTTTTTAAATCCTTGTTTAGATGCATGCATGTCATAAATATTGTTGATATTTGGTCTTTATTATTTCAATTTCTACACACATATTCAATAGGCTTTGAGCATCCATTTTTAGTAGACCAGTCAATCTATTCATCATGGGTGTCTTCCACCATATTGATCTTCTTGTACCTTTTCTTTATTGACTAGATTTTTTGTTTTAGATTTCTCCCTTATTTCTTGAAATTCATGAAAATATTTCAATTGTACATGGTGTGGAATTATTTCCAACATAAAATAATATTCTCCCTATATAAACACCATTATCATCATATCTCTCTAATGTATTATTTGAAGTAAAATTCTCATCAAAATTATTATTTTATTTAAATTACATAGAAAAGTAGTTCTTCATTATTACCATATTCTTCAATTTCTCCATCCTCATCACATCAACATATGAGTTAAATGGGGATAGTATATACCATAATTCCTAATAATAGTGGCTATATACATTATTATATTCATATATTATATCAGTTAAATCAAAACATTTTTTAAAACATATATTTTCCATCTACTATGTAGTCTACATCTTCGCAACACGTTTATTCCTTTCTAATATTTAATTCTATCCTTATATGGCTTCAATAGACTGAAATATTGTACAAAAAAATTATATACATATTTATAAACCTTTTATACCACCAACATATTTCAAAAACCCTTATTTTATTCCTATTTTATGATTTATATCCAGCTTTAGTAACATATTGTAATGGGACTGAGACACCAATTATTTAGGCTCCATTTCAGTAGAGAATTTTCTTGGACTTACTAATATATAAACTTGATACGTTGATGGGATTCTTATAATTTATATCCTTTCAAGTGTTTCTAGATGTTCACATTAATCTTTCACAAGTCCTTAATATTTATTTTCTACCAGCAATTTCATCAGAGCTTTGGGATGTGTTTCTCTTTGTGTATTAGGTGGATGCACATCCACATGTTCTCAATATCTATCTATCATAATAATACAACCCATTTGTTTAAAAACACATCTTATAAACTAGAGTTGTAGCACATATTATTTAAAGGATTCGAAATATTTCAGGTTGTTTCACTTTTATATTCTTATACATTACCTCCAACTTTAAATGATTCATTTTGGTGGAATATTTATCTACCTTAATTGACATAAATATCTCTTCTAAATTAATTTTATAATTCTATAATTGTTCACCAAGAATATTCTTCATCTATAATAGTTAATTTTCAAGGTCATTCACCTTTTTAGATTTCACTTCCTTTCATAAATCCTTAACATTCATTGTGACTTTATATGTGTATATATTCTAATGCGTGGATTAATTTTATAACTAGATGTTTATAAAAATCATTCTTAATAATGATCTTTTCAAGGATTCAACCAATTGAATGCATCATTCATTATAATGTGATACAGTTTCATAATTTTATCTTACTATTTTTTTGTTTGTGCTGCATATTCCATCCTTTTTAGTTAATTCCACTTCCTTAGTATTATCTTCCTTTTATAGATGTTATTTATCATCATATAATTCATGTATAAAATAATGTATATAATTTATGACTTTATCAGGAACATTTTTCATATAATTTTTAACATAATAGTTTATGTATTCAACTATTTTCTTTTCTTTATACTCTCCATATCTTTTACTAGAGTCATAAAAAGTATCTTTATCAATAAAATCTTAAAAAGAACACATACCACTTTGAAAAAATGAAATACGGTTTTATCCTTTTCATTCCCTTTAGAGTTATTTCTAAAATTCTCAAATTCATTCTTTTTCATGTTTCTTAATTTCTTGAATGAAATTTATTATATTGAAAAAAAATACGAATAAAACGGGTTCTTCTATCAAAGTCTCTTAATAAAACAACTAAAATGAGTACTTAATCAACCTTTCATAAAAATTATAGGACATGTAAAATTCATATCTATTCATAGGAAACCTTTACTACGATACTAGTTGAAATTCTCCCTAAGGATCATGTACAGACACCTAAGAGGGGGTGAATCAGGGGTTGCCTATTTTTTTTTACCAAATTCCAATTTATATATTAATTTTTTTACCTCATTTGATTATAAACATAAATTACTTATTATGATTGTTTGATAATTTTATGTTTTACTAAGATATCTTCGAAGACATGTAATGTAGGAATGAAAGTAACGAGGATATACTATTTTTATAAGGTTTATATCTAATGTGGGAAACCTACTCCTAGTGGTAATTTTCTATTTACTCTGATCTTGGATTATACACTATAATAAATCTATAAATATAGTGGTTTGGTGTTTATCACAAATTAATATAGTTCCATTATGTATACACATGAATCATCAGAATACTTCAAAAAAATTACATTTACCTAAGAATAACATCTTCACAAAATGGTTTCTATGCATAACCTGAGTCACACAGGCTCCACAACCATCCACCATGGTTATAAAACTATTTTCATTCTATATTCACTTGAATTATAGATTTTATAAACTCAAATATTCAACTGCATCCATAGAATATATCTTTTTCCTCTCATAACATAATCATTGAATACCAATTTTTTATCAATAATTACTTATTGAAACTCAGTCTATATTTTCTAATCAGATCTATATCATTAATAGAAACATTTTTATCACTTATAAACACTTTGATATCCTATAATATTCTTAATTCAATTATATTCTCAATATGTGTAATAATTGACACCAACAGACCTAAACATGCACAACAGGTTGTTTTATCAACACTTCATATTTCAAAACATTTGCAAAAATATATTTCGTGGGATCCATTTCATCCTTCAGCATCAATAACCATATAATAAAATCACTAATATTCGATCAAAATCATGTTTTTTATTTTTTTTCAGAGTAAAAAGTTATTATTTGTGCATCAGATCTAGGTATATAGTTCTTGAATGTGATTCTCTCTCTCATTGTTTTTCATTTTTTATAGGTTTCCAAATATATAATTCTCTATGTTTAAAATATAGAAAATACACATCACATTTAGTTTCCATGAACCATTTCTATTTTTCTAAACTTTTCATGTATGTGGTAGAGCTCCCAAAATCTTTTTTCATTTCACAGATATTTTGACATGGTGTTTTCCCTATATTCACTTTCTTATGAATTTTGACTCAAATGCTTGTCTTCTAATAAATAATATCTCTAACATCTTCCTCCCATATTCTAATTTTCTTTTCAGCCATTAGTTAATTTATTTTTTTTATAATATTAGGATTCAATTATATTATAATATCTTTATAATTAAATTTTAACAAAAATCTACATTTAATTCACTCTACAAATCTATATAAGAATATAAATCGCTTCACGTTTGAAATATAATACATATTTTTTTGTCATGAGAGTATATGGACATTCAATAAAAATATAATCATCCTTATTTAACATAAAAAACTCTACAAATATAACTTATTTAACTCATTAAGAATGTAATTCACAAGATTATTTTTGATATTTAAAATATTTATGCTTATATCATGCATCTCTAGAATGAATTTTTTTTAACAAATCTTGAAATAGTGTTAGGAATAATTTATTCTTCATAAATTCCTCATATTTGTTTCTTCTATTTTTTTATACTACCATATTAAATAACAAATATGTTTTGGTAATTTAAACAATGAACATCATCAATTTATTTATTTGGATTCTTTTTTGAATGGAATTATAAATTCTGTAAAACCCATTTTTTAACTTGAAAAGTCACTCAAAATATCTCTTTCTTGGATCTAATATTTTCTCAACTTGATTTTATGCTTCTCCAAAATAAAATGCTTGTATCACATTTAATTATTAATTTTTTTCCATCTAATAAAAACTCTAGAATGTTGATATTAATTCCTTTTAAATTAATAATTCAAGAAAAATCATATTTTTCACTCTTAAGAACTCAAAATTTTTCCACATTATGATGTCATACATTTGTCTCAATTATTGTATTCTTCACATGAATATTAAATTCATATGATCATTAATTCAAACACTAGATTAAATTAATACACACAACCTTAAAGTCTTATGGAATGACTTCAAATTCATATGTTTTCAGTATAGTCATATGTGGTCTTCAGAAGTTATATGCGAATGTAATCAAAATATTATGGTCATAGATTCTAAAAAACTATATTATATTAATATATGAAAAAAGAATTATAAAATTAATTCAAAGTCATAAATTTTATACAAATTCATGTTCATTCATTTGGATTTAATTTTATGTTGATTAAATTCATACTTCAGTATGTCAATTCATACATCATTCAAAAAAGAAGTCATGTAGGAACCATGATAAGTCATATAGCTATGATTTTATCAATTTTCACAATATATACAATATTTATAGACATAATAAAACTCAAAATAATGTCTCTTCAACTCATCTACATATATCTAAAATTATTAGTGATATCTTAATTTTTTTGAGAAATAGTAAAACCTTGATTAAAGAGTCATTACAATTCATAGTGTCGCTTATAGCATATGAATTACTCAAATTAGATTATCTCAAAATGTTTGGATATCTTAAAATTTATAGAAACATTATAGTTACTTTAGGCTTCATCAAAGTGTTCCTAATCACTGAATACAACACATTTCAATATTATAATCAAATTTATGGTTTCGCCACAATTTAGCTCTTCAAACTCTAATTATAGACAAATTTTAAAGTCAATTAATAAATAATTTTTCAGGGTTTTCACCAATATATTACATAAACCTTTTACTAACAGTTTTAAACAACAATAAGATCTTTATTACATGTTTTTCAAATAAGGATAAACTCTATGAATCGACTAATGTTTGGTGATACTAATATAATAGTCAACTCTTATAAACACTATTGTCAATATAAGAAAATAACTATTTATATCCATTGGTATCAATCTCTTCTCATATACCCATAATTCATGGGAATCCCTAATGTGTTCCTTTTATTTGTTGGAATCTCATTTCACCACTCATTACTCTATTATCATTCAAAACATACATATTGACATTCTCCATTTATAACAAATACATTTATACACTAATGGGAACTGTAAATATGATATACCAGCTACATGCTAAGAGTATTATTTTACAATTGATTGCCTAATAATTACATATAAAATCATATAATATATTTAATTAAAGGTTTTGATTTCTCCATAGTGATTCAACACACTGTTTTTTGAGACACATCATTATCCAATCATGGAATATGATAGTTAAATATCAAACTTTAAAACTATTGTAATTTCAAATATTTGTACTAAATCACTAGTTATGATATCTCCATATCATAAGAATCAATCAAATCATTTAGGACAACTCTAGAAATTGTATTTTATAATGAATAATATGATATAAAATACAATATTGATTTCCTCATTTTAAAAATTTAAATAAATGGCATACTATGATACCACAACTGAGATTTATAGGCGTCTAAAAAAATGAGAGGAAGTAGAATAAAATAAAATAATCCCAAAATAAGATCTCCATGCAAGAATAATTGAAATAGCATGAAACAAAAAATGTGGAAATGAAGTACTCGTGTACCTTACACAAATTTTCGAGAACAACATTCTTCAACGTCTTAGAATGTACTTGATGAGTATCACCAAATGGAAATAAAAATACTCCCCTACCAAAATCATATCTATGGAATGAATATGAATAACTTATTATAAAAACTAGACACTTTACCCTCAGTAGTGTTCTAGCATATCATAACACTAATAAGGTATCTTCAGGATAAGGGAATTTTAACTGGTATCAATAATGCACACACACTTGCATCATATAATATTGCACATTATAAATTCATTGATTATACTCTATGATTTTACATTAATTACCTCATGAATTATAATACATAATATAATCTCTCAGTTAGCTCAAATGCTAATGTGTCAAATCCCCTTATAGTAAATTATATGTAAAAACTCTTAAATTATAACCATCATATAAGATTTATTTCAATATTTACTCTTCACGTTTTCATATAATGAATATCTAAAAAATATCATATGAATCATGTCCTATGATATTTTAGATCATATAATATGACTCTATGGTAATCACACCTTACGAAAAGGGTCAATCATAACTTATGATTCTTTATTTGAGAACAATGATTTTCATTATTTAAAATATTTTATATTATAAAATATTAAATATTAACTTTTATTTTATACAAATATGGGATTTAGGGAATGTAATCACGTTTATATTGGTGGATTTATAAGTTTCTAAAATTTATGGTGCAAATGAACCATTTTTAGTGTGTTCTATACCCTTGGTTTTAGTTATAAACTAATTCCCCAATAGAATAACGTTTTGTGGGTCACACTCTACTTTAATACTATCCCAAGAGGGGTTATAGTTATGATTGGTCATAATATAGTTTAATCAAAATTGTGTTTGACAGTTTGGATATAGATCACAGTTAGGCAATGATGAATACAATATTATATTAGGAAGGTAATGGTATTGATGAAGCATAGTATATTTTGTGGGAAAGGGAGATTGAATGATACATTGTAATTGGGTCTTTTATGATTGTATTCATGGACTTTAATCTTACTAAATGTACTAATGTGATATTATGAAAAAGGTGAGATATAGACCTAGGTTTGGTAAATGAAGCATGCTATCTGGCACCTCTGTTCAAATTTGGTAGATTCTGTGAAAATAGAGTGAGATTAATTAAATGATCTTAAATGAAAATCCCTATATTGGGATTTGGAATTATTTATTCCTCATAGAGATAGTTGGTGGAAAGGGTCTATATGTAGTTCAAGTGGGAGAGATACAAATGTATAATATGGCAGATTATGTGGGGTTTAGTGATAAGGATGATGAATATTAGAGGAAATCATAGATGGGTTTTGAAGGATTATGTAATTATCAATAGTAGTGGAAGAACATATGAAACAAGACATGATTATCTTTAAGAATCAAACATGCATGGAAATAAAGACATTTAAATATTTGATATACATTTGATGTAACATTTATCTAATTGGATAATGTCTAATGATGATCATCAATGTATGAAATAAGGTATCCAACTTCTATATGTAATCCACTGACCTTTATATCTTTATTTCTAACGTTTGGATTCTTGTACACATGATGTGGTGTTGTTAATTTCAATATAAAGTGTCAAATAGTGAACCTGTCAAAAGAGATCTATGGAAGGTGAATAAGGATCATAGTCATACAAATAAGAGGCATCTTATCCCTTTATATATCCATCCAAATACTATTTTTTTTACTTAAGAGTGTCTGCTATTTAAGTTTTATTTGGGGATATCTCATGGCACCCATTACTTCCCATTGGTGTTCATTCATTCAACTCAATCAATTAATATGTGTGTCACCATGAATAAAGTGACTAAACCATTCTATAGGGATATGTCCAAATACAAGAATCACATTCAAGTGAATGTTGTATCATATTCCTAAAAATACAATATAACAGATGCATACAAATACATATCATCCACCCTTAGAACTCAAGGATATCCTAAGGTACAATATGCAATTCAAGCATATAATACCATTCAATTTTGGTATTCATAATATATAACTCATATAATTTGAAGTACATATCCTTAAATCTCCCAGTAACACATAAATATTGGGATAACTTAATGAAAAACATCAGAACCCTTTGTGAATCCATAATGAAATCATTTGGATATAGTTTATCAAACTCACTTCATTTTGAAATGAACTCATAATAATTATCCAAAGGCATAAGGATGTGACCCTATAGGAAATAGTTGTCTTTATAATAAATAAGAAATATCTATTTCAAAGACGTAATCAAAGAGTGGTCGTTAGAAAAACTTATGTGATACTCCAACTACTAAAGGGTCTGCTGAGATCTCTATCAAACGTACTCATATCTCAGATGAAAATGTACACTAAAAGGTGTATATTATATGTAATATATACGCTTATAAAATTAAGTTTCTCTTTATATTGAATGAAGACTAGACATGGAACAATTTCAATCATGTATAAGAAATATCATACATTCATGATTCTCTAAATAATACTACATTAATCGATGAACATATCGCATGTCATTTATCTAGTGGATGAGAACATCATAATCCCCTAATCCTGGTAGCTAAGAACATCTCATGTGGCTCACCTAAGCATGTCCATGAATTTATTGAGACTAATTTAATCTATTTCATGATTTCTTTTCTCGTTATATGTGTTTAAAAATACCATCATGGTCCTAATTCAACTGAGTAAATGATCACAAACATAACCAACCACCCTTGATAATATAATTCGCAATTAATTTCATAATAAATTTATTGAAGTATATTTTTTCTTATGATAGGTATCTCACAAATATCATGTATGTAAGATTTTTTATAAGCATACTCCCATATGTATATGGATGAATGTATAAAATTTCTGGGATATTCTTCGAGAGTCAATCCAAATAAAAAGTCTCTAATTATTATATCATGATGTCAAAACTCATGATAATAATGAAATAACATCACAGCCAATACTACTTTGTGATAATAATGAATAATAAAAAACTCCAAGTCATACTTTCTGGGGATTTTATCATTCCACTAATAAAGTAATGTAAATTGTAGCACACATAAATGAATGAAAAATGAGCATTTCATTTATTATAAATACATGATACATTATTAAACCATCACATCAATATATTTTGTGCCATATTCCATGAGACTCAACATGAACCTCATAATTCTTCTATGAATTTTTTTCATCAATAGATCAACTACACTATTATCTGTAGTCACCCAACAGATCCTAACACCACCCTTCACAACAATGTCACGTAAAATACAGTATTTTTTGATAGATGTGTTTGGTTAATTGGTGATATCTAGGTTCATTAGCCTGAGAGGTGGCTCCATTATTCTCACAATAAATCACAATCACTCCCTTGATGTTAGTAACCACCTTTAGTTTAAGGATAATGTTCATGATCAAAATAGATTACATTGAATTATCAAATATAGTGATGTACTCTGACTTTTTTCTTGAGTCCTCTACAATAATTTTTTTAAATCTTCTGACCAATTCATCTATCATTTTTAAAAAACAGGAAAAAAAATATATTTCATATCCTTTTTACCAGATTGGAAACATTCATTTGTGTAACCATTTACATAGTTCTCATCCACCACTCCAAATATAATGAACATATCCTTAGTCATTATTAAGTATATAAGAATTCTCTCCATAAAAATATAGTGACTACAACTATGATTACATTATTATCTAAATATTATACTAAGATCATAAAAGACATTATGTTGGGTAAATAATATTTAAAACATGATTGAACCTATGAGGGATACCTAAATAATTGTATCTATCCTTTTTAGTTCCATAAAATTATTTTAAATATTCTTGATATTCATATCATGAAACATCGGTAAAAACACCTTTTGGAGTTCTCCATAATAATACTCTTTAGAAACATGCCAATTTAAGTGTATTATTTGAGTATAATAAACCTCTTATATCTACCTCTATATATATCCATACCCAGTATACATGCATCTTCACACATTTATTTTATTCCGAATCATTTTTCTAATCACATATTCATAGAGTGAATTGTCATGATTTAATTTTTGATATATAGTATATCGGTTAAATACATTATAATAAAAAAATATACACCCACTGATCCACTTATATACACAATAATTGTCTGTGTTTTTAGGTTTCTATACTATTTTATTATATCATCAAACAAAATATATTAATTCAATGATGATAAATCCAATCAATAAATGGTCTATTGAAAATTATATTACATATTTATCTAATTTGGAAATTAAAAACACTAAGTATGTGCTATATACACATCCAAGAATAATTACTACTAAGTAAAGTTGTTTTGAAATCCCATTGATATATCTTATAATCAAAACAATCTATTAATTCTATAAAAATACAAATGAAACATACTATCACAAAGATTGAAATGATTTATTTATAGTGAATACCATGAATTTTATTATAAACAATTGAAATTAGGAATGGTTCATAGGTAGACACCCTTACACCCATAAAATTTTTCATTAAGAGATTCAACATGAACCCCATTGGCCTAACCCCTTTAGGTAAATATACCATGTTTCAAATGTAGTATACATGGAGTCCATTTCAGATTCCATGGATTTTAAAAATTTCTCAGAATCAAAACTCTTATTGTCTTTTTAGTAGGTGGTAGGTTCATCATATATAATAGTACCCTATCATAAATATCTATAAGAAATATATATTTCATGATATCTTAAAAAATACTACCGAGAATTCAATATTATTGTGTATCTTGGGTTGCTTCAACAATCACAAGTCATTATGGAATCATCTCAACCTCTATATTAGGAACAATTCCTTTTTGTAGTCCATATAATTTTATAATATCAACCCACTAACTATGTGATTGTATAATTCTTTCTCAATAAATATAGAAAGTCATCCTACAAACACATTTTGATATGTACAATTATAGAAATAATATCCCACATTTTCCTTAAGATAATCAACATATAATCACTTTTCCAATCTGGATTTAATCTTAAAATAATCCAATTTTATTATGAATTATTCACATTTCGAAAACATTATATAAGATAGACATGTAAATTTCCCAAACCATATCTCATATGGTATCTTTCTAAGGTAATTATAGAAAATGCAGTTTAGTATAAATGTATTTGTCTCCCAAAAATAACCCTATATTGAAATATAAAGGCTAAAATGACTCATCATTGATCAAACCATGTCAATAAAACGTTAATATTTCTCCAATTATCTAAACCATTTTATTGTGGTGTTCTAGGAGGAGTGAATTGTGAAGAGATTCTATAATATCTTGGATGATCTATGAATTTTTTTCTTAAATATTCAAAACACTGATCAAATTGAGGAATCTAAATAATTTTTCCATTTTAATTCTATATATCATTTTAAAACTCATTAATCTTTTTAAAAGTTTCATACTTCTATAACATAAGAAACATATATCCATAATAACTAAATTCACTAGTAAAAGTAAAAGTGTATTTAAAATTACAACTTTCATGAGTAATAATTGGTCTGCGTACGTCACTATGTATGATATCCATGATCCATCTATCACTTTCACTTTTTCCACTATAAGGATGTTGGGGCATACTTCCTAAAAATCATGATCATCAATCCTCAAATGATTCGAAATCAAATTTACCCAATAATCCATCACTATGGTGTCTTTGGAAGTGTTTCTCATTTATATAACCATAGAGGCCATGCCAAATATATGTGGTATTATAATAAACATTAACCTTATTATTCTAGATATTATAAATAGGATTATCCATATCTAGAATATATTACCCTTTCACCATATTTTAAATTCAATAAAACACATCATTCATATATATAGGACAAATATTATTCTTTATATTGAATAAAAATCAATTATCTTCCCAACAAGATTCAAAAGTAGAAATTTTTTATTGCATGAACATAACAAAATTTCTCTATTAATAGGACTAGAACATTTGGAAAATATAAGTCTTTTGTGTTGTCCTATAATTAAAAAATCCTTTCTCCATTACTGGCATGAATATCTACTTTACACTTTTTTTTATTATCTCAAATCTCTGAGTCTATGATTAAAAACATAAATATATGATGCATACCTAGTATCCAAAACCCAAGAGTTTGAGTCAGTGAAATTGATTGTTATAACATTTACAATAAATAATATGTATGATTACCTTCTTTGATAACACCTAAAATATTTATATACCAATTTTTATTATCTTATAGGTCATACCTATAAGTGATCTCAATTTGACTATTATCCTGTATTCCATAATCTATAAGAAAAACACATATATGGGTGAGTTTCATGTTTTTTATATTTTCATCATGAAATTTTAATGAATGAACTCCCTCTAAAAATAATGACCCCATACATCATATCTTTTTAGCAATCCAAGATCAATATTTATGTAATTGATGATTTTATTGGATCATTACTCTAATTATTTAGTTATTTAACAAGGGAATCGTCTCAATCATAAATATTTTTTGTTTTTAGATAGTTTACTAAGAAACTATTTTCCTAGATTTTTTATATTAAAAAATTCAATGATATAACATAGTTTATATAATAAATTTAAGAGACTTTACAAAATATATAATTTAAATCATATGATAAGTCTAGAGGATGAATTGTAGGTTTACCCCAAGTCCCTCTCCCAAGTGGGAATCTATACAAGAGAGAATTAAATTCCAGATATCTCTAAATCCAATTATTAAAAATCTATGTTAAACATCTATTATCAAGCTTATAAATAAAAAAAATTCAAATTTGAGGTAAATTAAAACTCAATCTTATGATATCATACCTAACATGCATTGTTTGGATCTATCTCTTAAAAGAATTTTGTCACATAAATTTAATAATACACATTATTAATAATCAATAAAAAATTTATAAAAACTAACAACATAAAAATAATTAATAAATAAAAATATTATTTATTTTCAAATACATGTGAAAAAATATTAACATTTTATATTTTATGTGTAAATGAAAAATCTCATATTGTAAATCTTAATAATTTTAATTTATAAAAAATATAATTTAAATTTTAAAATATAAAAAAATTGTAGCATTTTTAATAAATAAAATATTTACTACTGGTAATTATTCATATAATGAAAATGAGGATAGAGAGAGAAAAATATATGATCCAATCATATTATATGGTATTCCATCAACCATAGTCTGTTATTTGTATCACTGAATATGATTGGCCTTGGCCAAATTATCAAATCATATTTTATAATTTAGGGGGATTTGTGTTTAGTCCACGCTCTCCTCAGTTCAAAAAAGTCCGGGTCTGGATATTATTTAACAACATCACATATTGTTCGATATGAAATAGTTCAAAGCAGTATATTCCCTATATATCATACCATATGAGAGGATAAAGTCTTACATTTTTTCTAAAATGGAAAAAACTCAATAAATCTATTTTATTTTATGATAAAACTATAAAATGAATGACAATATAGATTTATTTAACAAATAATTAAATTTATCTCAACAAATCCATGAATGAATGAAATTTATACCGCTGATGGAATTCCGGGGATCATCTAATGATAAATATTATTAGAATAACCAACGAAACACGCCAGGACATTCTTCATGAATCAAATGTGCATGTAATCTAATGATTGTGCATACATGAAATGCTTGTGAAGTAACATCCATCATGATGGATCTAGTATAAATATGATAACTGATGAACATACATATTTTATGACCACTATTGGAAATCCACTAATCTGTATATCCCAATTCATACATGAATAGATTCTAGTACCTTCGTTGTATGTGATAAATAATGTATTGGGGAGAAGAGAGTTATAACAGACATGAAAGGACCACATGAACACCAAAAAGAGGTATTGTATCCCTTTATGTTCACATCCTCATACTCTTTATTTAGTTAATAAAATTGGATGTATATGGTTCAGTCTGTGACATCTCATGGAACATGTTACTCCCATTGGTTTTCAATCATTGAACTGATTTAGTGGATACATTCAATTCCATTAATGAAGTGATGAAACCATTCAAGATTTATATGTTTAGAAACATTAATAACAAGAAATAATAGTCGTATCATATTCCCAATCGCACAATACTATTAGTTCATAAATATAAATTTCATGCTCCCTTATAACTCAAGTATGTCATATGTTGTGATTTGCATCTCATGAATATCATCCCATATGATTTCAGGAAGACTTAATGTATGAATCTTCATGTTTTAGGGGTACTTTTTGAGTTTTAGCATCACCTAATGCTATAATAATACGGGTATTATCATGGATAACTTCATAGAGAGGTGGTTAAAGAATATAATGATTTATTTTAATTTGATCTATTATAGGAAAGAGCATTTAATTCCATTTTAGATTCATTTATTAAGTGGATGTGATATTTAATTGTAGGTATTGTTTCCCAGAGTGTGTGAGGAGTCATATATATACTATGAGATGATCCACAATTATTTTCATTCTAAATTTATTTCGTTGATATTGAAGGTAGTGTGGATGTAGGTTTTTATAGCATTATGGTTGGGTAGCTTGAATGTGAAGGAACATAAGATATGGTTGAAAGGCATTCCTTATTATACTCTGGATCATTTACCTTATAAGGGGGCTAGGGAATGAAATTATGATTAATTTTGATATAAAAGTATATCATGGAGTCACCCCATTTATGTTATTAATGAATCTCGAGGTTATAGAAAGGGTTTAGATTATAGAGAAGATATTTTCATTAAATTATTCATCATGAGTGGAAATTCATCATAATTTATTAAGGATCAAAGCTAAAAAGGTAGGTTTACATTTTTTTGGGATTCTAGAGGATTTGACTAGAGGGTAGGTGACATTAATTTTCTTCTTCATCATTGTTTAGATCTAGTAGATATGAAACCTCTACTAGATGCTACGGAATGGTTTTCTTTTTATGTGGAGGATATGGACATCAAATTTTCTAATTCCTGGTCATCCCCATTGGTAGGTGTGAGGTACATAAGTGTGGTTAGGTGATCAGTCTCCTCTATAGCCACGGTAGTAGTTTCCCCCAAAGCCTTATCATCTGTAGTAGAGAAAACACGACTTTAGGTTATAGTGGGGAGATGAATCCAGCATATCACAACTTCCTATTTTGATATTATATATTTAATGAAACATAATAACTATGAGTGTTACGATTCACTTCACCATAATATTGGTAATGTATCGATTCATTATTTTAATAGGGATACGTTTTAGATACACTTATAAATATTTTATTTTATTATGGAAAATAGAAAAATATTGGTGGAGTTTAGTGGATAAGTGGAAGAGTAGTGCATAATTTTCCTAACTAGGAGTTGAAAATTAGAAGAAGAAAATTTCCACATAGATTGGCATAAAAATGTAGTTGATAATGAAATTAAATAAATCTACTAATGTCTTACAACATGTCATGAAGTTTTAATGATAACCCGCCATTATTTTATTAAGGAATCTCTTCAGAGATATACTAAAGACATAATAGTGTTGATTTATATTCATGTATAGTTTTCAACTAATCATTAACTAAGATGATTTTTTTGTTTCTTGGTGATGCCTTTGTCACTAATGTCCCTTAATCTTGGGCGTCCAGTTTTAGTGTGTCGTATCCAAACTGTTGTGGTTGTCAATCACACACGTGTGGTGTTTCACTCCACAATAATAAAAATATATAAAAAATAATATTCTTACTATATAGATTGGTGTAAACCTAGCCTTCATTTATTTATCACAGTCATGAAACAACTACCAAAAAAATTTATGAAATAATTAATGTTTGTTTAAGATGTAATGATAATTTCTTCACTCACACACATTGTGAATCCTTTCACAAATCAACTTAGTATACATTACATGTATAATACAAAATCACACAAAAACATTCCTAGGAGTTTAAGAAAACAAATTTCATTAAAATAAAATATCATTTGTAATATATTACAATTCACTGTTTGTCAGGGTGGACTGCTCAAAAGGGGTGTGAATTGAGAATATAATAAAAAAAATTAAAAATAAATTAAATCAACATCCCCCAATTTAAAACATCCCGGTTAACTAATATATTACACATATATAGTTTTATATTTTTAAAAGATTTATTGGGAGAATATACAAAAACCAACTAAAATAATTTGAAATCACCTTATCTTTTGAAACACTTTTACTCACACTAATCATAGTATATATATCACTGATAAAAGATAACAAGCATAGTAATTTTGTAAGAAAAATTATAGATACTTTTTGAAAAGTATACTTCAAAAATATGATTGAATGTAAATTGAAATATATATATTTTATATACAAATAATAAAACCATGTATGAAAAATAAATTAATACATAGTAGTATTTAAGATAATAATATGTTTAGTTAAAATCTGGAAACTAGTTCTCTCCACTTGACAGTTACTCCCTTCCATGAACATTTATTATACAAATAAACTAATCCATGACATGTATATGGTTTTATATACAACAAATATACATAAGGGGGTCTTGGATACCACCAATATCTTACATAATTATTTGTGGAATAATAGGTATAAAAATAAAAATGAAGGATTATTACAATATTCCTCTTTATAGTATAGAAGAAGTTCTCAGTAAATAAATATTCAATATAGGTACAACTCAAAAGTAAAGTAAACCAGAGACAATCCGAAGACTATAAAAGAGAGTTCTGATAAATATTATTCTATTATTGACATTGGTTGATCAATTTTCATTAAATATTTCCTTCAAACCTGGTGAAATTATCCTTCAACAATTTAACTTAGATGTAGTACAATATTGAAAAAGCGCACCTTGAGTATTATGTCACATAGTATCCTTGTATGATTTTCAATATAAATGTATCTATATTATAAACTAAACATGAACAATAGGCTTCCAAAAATTTAAACTCAACAACTTCCAATTATCTGTTGAGTAATAATCATTATTTTATCAATGTAGTGAACATCCTTTTTAGGTATTTTAAATACATTGTCATACTTATAATTTTCACAAAGTTGAAATTAAAATAATTAAAATTTTTATTACATAATATTCATGGAAGGATTAGGTCCAAAATTATTAATAACAGGAATGATCTCATGGATTGACAAAATCATGGTCATGTGGAGGCACAAAACAAGTTTCCTGGATGATTAATCCAATATTTCATAGAAGAATTAAACTTAACACTTAAGATATTTCATTCAAAAAAAGATTTAACTATTTTGGATGAATGATCATTAATTCACATAGAATATTTTTTTATTTAAATGAACATGTATTACATATCGAAATTTTAGTCTACACACATTTTCATGGGTATAAAATATTGAGACTTCATCTTATGGGAGAATAAATCCTTGTCATAGAATATATGTCAGTACAAAAGGTCTATAGAGTTATACTTTTAGTATATTCATAATTTTCAAGAAATTAAATATAAAAAACACTATAAATAGATTAATCACATAGTTGCTATAAATAATTCATGGAATATATACATCCTTAATATACACAGTCCAATACATAGAGACTTTTGATATTTTCATCACATGATCTTTCTTAGCCTTATAGTTGAATTTTCATGGAAGATCACTACTCATGGTATCAAAGAACATTTATATATGAATGTTGTTTTATATTCAAAGATTATGTAGAAGTCTTATGGAATAATGATTTTATTACCATAGAAGAACCATTTGTTTTACGAAAGATCCACATTTAACATATTTTATTAAAAATGTAGATTTCATTTATAAACTTAAAACATATTTGAATTATAATAATAATGGTTTGGGATAATTAAAATATGGAATTACTGGAATATTACACCATTTGGATGAACATAGTATAGGGTATAAAAATACATAAATTAATTTAAATTACCATTAGTTTATGGATTTATCATATTAGAAAATGATATCATAGTTCAAAAACAATTAAAAGATTCAAACAGTGATAACAAAGTTATTAAAAAATAATATATCCTCAATAATTTTATCCCCCATTGGGATTATCAAAAAGTTGGATAAGAAAAATAGAAAGTATCAAAATTACTAAAATTTAAAATGAAAATTGTATAAAATATTATTGAGGGAAAATAGTCAAATATAATCAAAAAATGTAAGAATGACGAAACAGAAATAACATATTCCATATTAAATATCCTAATATAAATTCTAATTAGAGTAATCTTCATAATGGGAATTTGGATCATGGGAACTTTTATCCATTGAGGTAGATGGTGTAGTCAAAGGATTAAGTAAAGAACCCGGTGGGTGAAAAACAAGAACGCATAAAAATGGTAGGAGATGTTGAATTACTTGTTTCGGGATAAGTCTAAAAGTTTTGGTTAGAGATAGATAGGTAAATGTAAGGAAAGAGGTTATAGGAAGATATAGAGGGGCAAGAACTACAGTATTTCAGTTTTACATATATAGATCTATAAGCTGAGTGAAATCACTCACTACTCTCGATCCATGCTCTATAATTTGTATGAACTCAACTTATTTCCATTATAAAGTTCTCCATAAGTGGTGTTAATAACTTCAATTTGTCTACATTGTGTTTTAAATAAAGAGATAAAGGGGGGAATATGATAGTTATTGGATGAATAATGAATTATTTTCTCCAAATCATATTTAGGGAAATCTATATCAAATAATATTCAATAGACATTTTTATAACATCTCTTTCCTCTGTTTCATGCTTGACGTCACTTCTAGATAGCTCAAATGATTGAGCAACATGGGTCAAAAAACCATCTTCCACCATATATCATATTTTATAATATTAATTCCAAACAAAATTAATGTCATCCTAAAATATTTATCTTGAAATAGTATCATAAAACAAAGGATTGACCAAATGAGTAGTGCAAGCATGAATATAAACAACTCCGGAATCTCTAGAAGATAATTCTATAGATTATAGTTAAGAATAATTTTAATATCTCATTTATATATGTGTAATATAATTTCATAAAAATATATATGAATAAATCCAATATATTATACATAAATTTACATTTCCTTTCTCATAGTATCAATTTTTAATAACATTTATGTAGAAGGACGATAACAAAATGTGCTATAATCAGTGTTCTTTTTTCATCAATATATTTCTTTTTATATGATCTTAAACTCAATATTACTACAAAAAATAGATATATAATAATTCATAAATACAATAAATTCTTCCCTTATAATGGATAGAGGATGAAGAGGTGTTGTTGTAGATCGTCTAGGTCAAGAATACCTACATTTAGATTCATCCATTGTCAATATTGGTTCTATTATAAATGATTCGTCCTTAGATCAAATACAACCTTTTATCCTAACATTCTAAATGGTAGTGGAGAGAGGGGTTCCAATAATTTATGGTACATTATTACTGAAAGAATCCTAAAAACTATAATAGTTCTAGAATTATATACTTTAATAATTTCATAAAGATCAATTTTTTCATCCAAAGAGACATTAAGATCAATTGGAATATCTTAAATGGATGTTCCACCATTACTCGGTAGATTGACTCCATTGGAATAATCATCAGGGTCATCAATATTATAATCTGAATATAAAATTCCCAATAATTTAAATATAGGAAGATACACTGTAGAAGATGATTCTTCTGTCATTATCAAAATCCTCACCATTATCAGAATTTGATTCATCAAAGAAATCAGTAAAAGAACATTCATTATAGATAAAATAATTTAAAGTTATATCTCCTCCATAATAAGGATGCTATTATTGAGTCTTTAGAGATCCAAAGGATACATTATGTGCTCATTTTCTTCTCTCATAATCTAGAGGATCAATACTCTTTTAATTTCCACAATCCCTCAAGGATTCATTAACTGGTTTATATTATTTACTTTCATAATACCAATTAGCATGTTTATTTAAAGTAACCATATCATCTTCAGAACTAGCTATTATTTATTCATTGAATGAATATTAGACAACTTTATCTAGCTCCAAATCATGATCAGTTCTATCTGTTGTATTTAAAGTATTGAAAATGGGATTTAATTTCTCATAAATAATATCACAATATAAACCCCAGAATTTCATCCAAGGGGTTAGAAATCAATTTCATTATTCTACAAGTGGATTAGCCTAGAAAAGTAGTGATAAATGATATTTATACATCCACTCTATCATGAAAAACTGTTTTAAACTCTAATAAGGGAGATATGATCTTTAGATATGTTAAATAATTGAAAATTGTATATGGTTTAATTAATTCCTCCATATTCTTCATGATATATCTGTAAAAGCTAATTTTATTGATATTTTTAGTGGATAATGGAAATAAATAACATGGAGCTTTAGATTTATAAATTCCCCATTCCTAGGATAGATTATATATTTTATGAACTTATGCTAACACCAATATTCACCATATAGATCCTTATTATTGTTTCTCTTTGGGTTTCCATCACTAAAAACCCTTTAAGAGATTTTTAAAACTCGAAACTAGAATTCCTAAGAATGTAATGGCTTTTTAAATCCTCAGATTCACATTTATGAGAAATCTGTAAACATTTTTCCCCTATTTTGAGGAAAACACTAACTCTTATCAATTTACATGTTTCCAGATTAAATTATTCTTTTCACCCATTTCAAACTCACCATTCACATATAATTAATTAATTAACCTGTAATAGTAGGGTTGATATTTTTTAGAGAAGCAATCGATATATCCCTATTCTCAAATATCATTTAACCTAAGAGGCCTACTAGTAAACAACAATTAGACGCTGTTTTTCTTCTCATGTACATCTTATCAAGATGAAAAATGTGGCGTTTGAGGATTGATGGGAATACTAAAAGTAGCTTTATATTTTTTATGAGTTTTAAATGCATCCCAATAATAATAATCTAATGGATGATTCTTTCTCACCACTATAACAAAGATTTAGGAGGCTAAAGGAAATGGATTTAGTAGAACGGGAAGAAAGAGAGAGTAAAGGAGTCATAAAAGTGATAGGTTTTTTATAGGTTCTAATTAAAAATTAATATTGAGAGGTTTTTAGAATCATTTAGGGTTAATAAAAATATTAAATTATAAATTAAAACAAAATGAATAAAATAATAAAAATTATAAGCCTAAGATTTTCACCTCATAAGGATTTTATTTTCACATAATAAAATCTACCTGAATGAAACCCTATGGAAGAAACTCCACTAAAGAAACATCACAAAATAATTTTACATGGAAGATAGTGGCTTCATGAATTATTCATTAATATGGATGCTAAGGGTATAATGATGTAAAAAATAAGGACATTGTTTAACCAGTCATTATTATAAACCATGTTTAGTCTCAAAATATAATTATGTAATTAATAAAATGATTATTGAATTTTTTATAAATACAATTTGAGAAATAATAATAGGGAATGCCATCAATACTTAATATCATGATAAAGAACAAATAGGAGTCACTGATAATTGGTCTTTATTATTTAATGTATAATTTAACTTTATCTATATTTGTCCGAAAGAATTTAAAATAATTGGGAAGCTTATGCTTTGTGTAAATTAATTCAAGTGTTATATCACCCTTTTTACAATTATATCCCAAAAATTGATGTCTTATAAAAGTAATCACTATCCTATAATGTGATCAAAAAATTTATAAATGTTAATAGAGTTTTTATTGTAAAATTTTATAGGGGTCCATCAAAATTTGTATTAATAATCTAGTAGAGTGTGTTTCGGCCGTAGAATTTTTTCACAAAAAATAATATTGATATGTGTTCATATTTAGATTAAGATTGAGAAACATAATATTTATATTTACGACACCATGATACTACTGACTTTTCCAAAAGATTAAATTTACTATTTGTTCATTTTCAATTTTACCTACAGCCACAAAAAAATCAAGATTTAAATAACTCACTCAAAATCATTCCATATTGTGTATGAAAATATAAAATACATTGTACCTTAAATTTATTTGAAAATACCATTACAATCATTATGATATGAATCCCAGGGGTTTTCTTTAAAAATATCACACATACATACACTAAAAATTTGTTCAGGTTATCTAAACATTAAGTATAATAAACTCCTAATCATACCTTTGAAAATAGTTTGATCAACTAGTTTATGAGTTTCTTCAAAATATAATTTACATGTAATAAAAATTGGAGTGTCACTAATTTTCTTATTATCTATAAGAAAAAAAATTAAATATCCTTTGTAATGTTACATTAATTTAATCCAATGGTACCCTTATTTTGAAAAATTTTATAACCAGGGATGAATTTTTATTCTCTCTTAAAAATTAATTCCACTTTATATTACTTAAGTTTTAAAATTTTAATATATAAATAATGTTTTCATGAACCTAAAATAATAACATCAACATAAATCTGAGCAATGATAACATTTTTTGAAATTTTTTTTAATCTAGCAAAAATCCTTTTGAAATTATATTAGAAAACAATGTAGCATGAGCCAAAATATTATAAAATGCATTTTAAATTTATCCAGAGAAAATAGTATCATACCAAGAACAAGGATATTTTTGTAAGGAATAAAGTTATTTTGGATAATTGAAAAAATGGTTTAAAAATTGAGGGTTTTAGAATCAATGGGGATATTCAAAATATCATTAATATAAACATTTAAGAAATAACACTAGAAATCAATCTGATATAGTTTGAAATATAGATGAACTACATAATAAATATGTATTTTTATAGATTTAAGTATAGATATAGGTGAATAATTTTCTTCATTATCAATACCTTTCTCTTGGATAAAACCTTCTGTAACCAATCTATCCATATTCATAACTACTACTGCATATTCACTAACCTTATTTTGGTATACCCAATTAGAAATAATTTTTAGGTATATATAGGTCTTTCAACTAGTTCCCATGCTCTATTAAATTCAAATTGAATGAATTATTATTATTTATAAATTATCTAATTTACATCATTGATTTCTACATTGATGTTTTTATGCTCATACTAAGACAATAAGTCTTAATCTTTAACCATGTTTCTTAGTAAAGATTGTGTTTTAGTTACTTTTTCTAGGTAACATACTACAACAAATATAAAGAGATATTTGTGTTAACTAATGGTTATAGGAATTGATGTAAATAGTTGATCTAATTGTTTTTAGGAACATGTTGATTATAAAGGTTTTAGCCTAGTGATTTATCAGGTAAATAAATATTGCGGTCACTAATTTTTGATTTAGTGTTGATATTAAAATTAGATAAATCATCCTCTATTTATTATTTATAGATACTTTGGGTTAATGGGGATATATATAATCTAAAGTGATTATATCATATTAATTCACCTTTTCAGTTCTTTTATACAAAACTATCTATGTTTTTTGTGATGTTAAATTAAAAAGGAAATTTTCTTCATCAATTTTGAGTGAAATTTTTCCCAGGCTGTCTTTTTAATAAATAGTAAACAGTTTAAAACTAAAAACATTGAATTAAATCATTTTAATATTTATTAAATTACCTAACCCAAATGGATTTTTATTTAAAATAAATCTTATTATAACTCTATTAATCACATATAAATTTGTATTTAAATATTAATCCAAAAAATTGATATCGAGTTCATAATCACAAAATATGATTTTGGAAATTTATTGATGAGTTGGAAAACATGTACTAGAATTTTTCTTTTGATTCTGGAAAAAAATGTAATGTGAATCATGAATAATCATAAATAGTAACATAAGCACAATTCATCTGATCTATACTCAAAAACTCTATATTGTCTAAAATAAACCATATAATCCAACTCGAGGGGTTGAGAGGTAGAAAGAAGTTTCACTAATTTGAATGAAATTTTGTGTTGTGTCCCTTTTTGGGTAGGATTACACACTTTATGTTTTACGGATTCTATTATGGGTAGATCCTTGACTAAACCTTATCTAACTATCATCCTGAGTGTGTTTACATATTAGTGTCTTTGTACCCTATGCCACAATAGATGTGGACAACAAATATAATTTTTCCATTTGAATCTTCAGTAAAAGGGATGTGGTCATCATTTAATTTGGTAAATTTCATGATTCTTGAGAAGTATCCAGTCATGTTTATAAAATATCCAATATCCAAACTAAATAATACTTAACTAGATCTCTTCTATAATATAATTTTTACTTAATTAGGCCTCAATTTATTTTAATACCCATATCCTCTTGGGTATAGATAAGTTTTCAAATAAATATTTTGAAATCCATATTTATTTTAATGTATTGTTAACCATTTTGTTATTATATTTACAATAATTATATAAGTAATCATTTTGGGGTCTTGAGTGGATTTCCCCACATTTTAAAGCCTTAATTATTTTATATAATAATGTTTTCTTTAGAGTATTAAAACTTATAACAAAATAATTATTATATAATTTGTTTTTATATCTTTTCTAATAAAAAAATTGGTCATAATATTAGCTAAAATATGAATGTCACAAATAATGTGGAATATTTGTTCATTTAATGTAATATTAAATATCTTTTTAAATCAATTAATTAAAAAAATTAATAATTAATTTTCTTTAATAGAACAACATTCTATTCTTCTTCAATACCAGGATCAGATTTTAATGTTGCAAAAAAGTGAATGTTGTTTCATCAGATTTTAAAATTTATATTTCAGATCCTTAATATTTACATCCAACATGGAGAAGTATTCAAATAGATATGCATTCGAAATATTAAAATCATCAAGATACTCACTTTAAAAAAAGAGAGGGGTGGTAGGTGGTACCTCATATACATAATCCATAACACAATTATTTTCTTTTTCAAAATCCTCATCTCATCTTGAGAGTGAGTCACTAGAGTTATCTTCAAAATCACACTAGGTGTCCTTCATATCCTTATTGAATTTCCCTACTTCTTCATCATGTTTTATTTTATATTTTTTACATAAGATAATATATATTTATGTTACATTTTCCTTTGAATTCATCATTTATTACTTCACTAAACTAGTATTCCATTTTTCAATTTATTTTCTTATTATACATTACATTATAATTGGATTTCCTAAAGTAATTATTATTATTAAATAAATACTCATACCTTATGGCTTTTTGAGCTATCAATCCAACAATATATATGTTATCTTCACTTTAAATGGTGTTTTTATCTTTTGTACTTCCATTTATTTGGACTGAGATGATTTTTGTGTAAATTTTCATTTCAAGTTCAACATCTTTATTATTGTTTTCTTTTAGTTGTTCCTCATAAATAATAGTTTTCTAATTAATTCCTCGATAGCATGGTTTTTTATGTCACATGATTCTATAATGGGGACAACTACTCCTCTCGAAGGATTAGGTAGCCAACTCCAGATCCTCAGCACATAAGACTTTTCATCCACATTCTATCCAAGTGTAGACATGTAATTAATGATCTCGTTAAACATAAGGTACATTTAAAAGAAATATTTATCATGTTTCATCATCAATTAATCATATTTAATAGTATATGTATTCAATCCCATTTCTTTAACATTATAGGTTCCTTAATGAGATTCATATTGAGTAACCCACATTTGAAAATAAGTATCACATGAAATATTTTGTTAAACTCATCCACTCCTAATTCATAGTAAAAAAGCAGTCATTTCATTAAAATTATATTCATAATTATGTTTCTTGAAATAATACCAATCATGTCTGCAAGTTTTTTATTTTTCATATTTATCACCTCTAACATTCTAAATATCAAAACCCATACACCCAAGATGTATTTAAATTTTTATTTTCCAATGATAATAGTTCTCACCGTTAAAGAAATGTGGACTATTGGTTTCATTTCCTTCAATTATACTGGTATTCTTAATGGTAATTTAATTAAATAAACAAAAATAAAAATGTATTTCTAAAGACTAGATCATGGATGAAAAAATGAAAAAATGGAGTGGAAAACTACCCTTGTACCCAATATTATTTACAGTAAATTACTTAAGAGGGGGTGAATTGAGTATATAATAAAAATTTCAATTCAAAAAATTTCAAATCAAAATCCACCAATTTAAAACAACAAAGATAAAAAAATTTGGTGATATATATAATTTTAGATTATTAAAAGTATTCTCAATGTCATGATGAAAAACCAATTAAAATAATTTGAAATTACTTTATGTTTCAAAATTGTTTTAGTCACATTGAACATAGTATTTATATAATTGATAAAAGTTAACTCTAAGAGTAATTATTAAAAAACAATTCTAGAAGTTTTTTGAAATTTACGGTTAAAAATTATGATTGAAATGCAAATGGAAATATATAGTTTTGAGTGTAAAATAATATAAACTAACCAAGAAAAATAAATTAACACAAAATGATATTTAAAATAACAAGATGTTTAATTAAAATAATGAACCTAGTTTTCTCCACCTTACAGTAACTCTCTTCCAAGAACATTTATTATAAAATTAAATTGACCTACAACCCATATCAGTTTTTAAATATAGTAATTGTAAATAAGGTCTTATAGGCTACAACTAACCTATTCTTCATATTTTCATGGGATAACAGGTATAAAAATTACAATATAGTATTAAAGTAATCGTATTTAATGTATACAGAACATGATTAGTAAAAAAAATATTAGAACAATCATAACTCAAATGTAAAGAAATATTGAGAGAGAAGAAATAGTAAAATGGGATTTTGGATATAGCTCAATCTCTGGTCACCTTCAATTTATCAATTGCCTTTAAATTTATCCTTAGAATCTGTTGAAATGATCCTTCAAAGCTTCTACTCAAATGTATTAGTGGAGTGTAGGAAAACATATTATCTTTATTTTTATGTCATCTAATATATTCATATAAATTTCAAATCAAATACATACGTATTATATATTTTATTCACATGAGAGGCTTCCAAAAAACTAAACTCAACTACTCGCTAATTTTTTATTGAGGAATAATCATTCTTAAATGATTGTACTGATCATCATTTCTAATTATATTAAATTATCTATGATGTATTTAATATTCAAAAACCAGTAGTTAGAATAAAAATTATTTTATTCTCATATAAACAAAGAAGGAGAAGGTTTATACATAGGAATAAGAGGAATAATGACAATGATTCCCATAAGAATGGTCACATGGGGCATAGAAGGATTGGACCAGAATATCAATCAAACATTACATGGAATAATGATATTTCACATGGAATATCTTTCCACCATAAGGAATTTATGATTCCTTTTAACTGATGATCTTTCCCTCATAAAGATGATTTTTTCCTTCACATGATCCCATAGTTCTTATCCATGTTTTATTCCTCACATTGATTTATAGGTAGAGAATATTGAGACTTATCATTACAAAATAATAAGTCCTTCTCATGGAAGATAAATTAGTATGCATAGTTTATTGTCATAAAATTCTAGTTGATTCGTACTTTGTGTGAATTTAAATCACCATACACGGTCAATCAGTTCAAAACATAATTGATTGACATGGAACATGTTTGATAGAATTCCATCACACAGATTATCCAACACTTATAAAATTTTGATATTGTATTCATGGAAGGTTGAGTAGTATTATAGTAAATTAATCATGGAAGAACAATACTCACCATCCCAACAAATATTACTTTACATAAGATGGAGTACTCACACAGATGATGCACTGGTCTTATGGAAGAAATAGTTTCTTTGTATAGAAGAACCATTGGTCCTATAGAAGATCCATACTTAGCATATTTCATATAAAATGTAGATTGATTTTACAAAACATCAAACTTATATGAAATAAAATATTCATGGGTTGAGATACATAAAAGAAGGAATTGTTCACAAAACCAATACAACCAAAAACACAATGCAATAAAATATTGAAATAGAAACTATGGATAATAAATTTCAATGGTCTCATAAAAATCTCTCACTCACTCCACCAGGTTGTCGATGTGATCATACAGTGTTAGATCGCCTGATGGAATCTTCTCTGGTTCCATCTAGGTTCATTTTTCAAACTCATATTCATTAATTCTTCTTATTTGAGTGATGTTTCTTTTAGTATTTCTTAACTTTTTATTTTATAGTTCATTTAAAAAATTCTTTATACTCATTTGTCTGAATCTTCGTCCATGTCTACTTTAATGGATTGTATTTTCCCCATGTAATCATATCCAAATTTCTTATAGATTATTCAAACCCCATAATACACAATAAAAATTCCAAACAAATAATATAATATATGTTTTTAGTTCATAAAAGTCTTAGAAATTATATTTAATTTGACTTTAGATCCCCATAAATTTTAATTTTATTTCATAAGAGGCATCCAATGTTGAAGATTTCCTAGATTTGATTTATTTGTATTAATTTTATATTGATTATGTTTTATGTTATTGTGTTATTTTGTTTTCATATTTTTTGGTATTTAATTCACATTGTTGTATTAATATGAAATATTAATAGAATTAAAATCAGAATATTATTATTCTTTTGTATATTTATAATATTAAAAAAGTCATATATATGTATATAATAATAATAATGTAACATAATTTAAGGTATATAAAAACATAATATAAAATCTTATATATAAATTGAATAAAAAATAAGGTATATAAAAAATAGTATGTAATAATTATATATATAATAAGATAATTTAAATACCAAAAATAATAAAATAAAAAAACAAAACATATATATATATCTTAATATATATATATATATATACATTTATCCATATATATTTATATGTTTTTGTGCATGCATAAAACAAAATAATAAATACAAAATGTAATATTAAAATGGCTGAACAAATTATATGTAATATAAAACAAAATTACTAAAATATAAGAATATAAGATACGTAATTAAAAGGTCTAGGATGAGTAATTTTAAATAGAAATATAAATACAACAAATTATATTAAGATGTTAGGTATATTGGATACATAATTTAAACAGTTTTTTAAAAAATCATCCTATAATTAATTAATCCTATTTGAATATAAACATGTTAAAATATTCAAATATATATATATATATAAAGAGTTTAAAATTATCTTTAAACTAGAATAATTAATATAATGTTATTATTAATATTAATAAAATGAAATGTAAAAAGATTTTTTTCATATTATTTAATTAATACCAATTTAATATAGCATTTATTTTTATGTGTAAAAATATATAAATAATCTACCTAATTTAATATTACGTTTGAAAATTCAAAGAAGATATTACATATTATCCAAATATATTCTTATATTAAAACTCAATATTGTAAAACATGTTACATAATCGGTTCGGTTCCTATTTTTGGTTACATAAAAATTAATCACAAATAAAAAAACAATACATATTGACCAAAATATATATTAAATTAATTTTTATTAGTAAAATGTTAGAAATGAATAAAATAATTAAAATAATTAATTTACATGGCTGAACTATGATAATTTATTTTAAAAATAATGTAATAAAATTATAAATGGAATGATAAAACATTTTAAACATTAAAAAATCAATGTATTTGAGTATGTGAAATTCTGTTTAAGAAAAACATTTCAATTAATGTTGAAAAATGACTCAAATTTCGAAATAAAATACATGTTTAGAAAAAAAGAATTATAATATTTGGTAATGGTGTAACTCGATATCAAACTAGGATTTATAGTTAAAACACACTAAAATACACCAATAAATGATGGAAATATTAGTATAATTTTTCATTAATCACCTTCCCAACACATAAACCATGCCTTTCCTCAAGTATAAACCATAACATTATCACAAAGGATTTCAAATGATTTCAAGATTAAATATCCCAATTCATAAGATTTTAAATGAATATAATTTTACTGTAATATAAATAATAACACAGAAGAAACTATATCTATCCATCCTTTTCAAATAAAGTAAACAAATTCAATACTAGATAATTCACTACAACAGTCAATAATTAAATTTTTAACTGATATAAAAGCTTCCAAATATTTATTTATGATTTGAGACCCACTCATCCTCCATTCTATCCTATTCCTAAGAATACAAACCACACCATTTTAATAATTTTTTCCCTTATCAAGAAAAATATTAAAAATCACTTATTAAGAATTAATTAAGAAGGCATGGAACTAAATCATTCCAATCAATAGACATATTTTGATTTAATTTGTGATAGTCATGGAATAAAAACAATGTTGGATATCGATATCTCAAACTAATTTTTATTTATAATGACATTTATTTTTTCTTATACTGAGGAATTTCTACAGTACAAATCGCTCGATACTATTTATAATAGTCAGGGAATGAAATATTTTTTGAACAAACAAATCATAAATATCATATTAACTCTTATTAATGTTTTTTTACTTTCCACACACAAATATAAACTTTTTTTAGAAATCATATAAAATAAGTATATCTTATTTTTTGATTTCCCCTAAGTCATAGCCATTGATATGATCTTGGAGATGTTTTTATCATAGAATATTACTCGTATCTATTATAGTGTGTGACATATATGAAATATGGGATATCAAGTGATCATCCAAAACTAGATATTCAACATGGTTTCAGTTGGTTGTGAATAATGGGTTAATAAATTTCTTGCTCTACATGAAGGATATAACCATTGAAATTTTGAACAATTATACAACTCCAATAGACATGCATTAATGAAAATGAATCATAACTACCTAACATTGACATTTGATGCTAGAATCTATTCATTAAATTAATGGATCATGTATAATGTTTGAGATCCTATTGATGGAGTTTTATAATACTATTTACCAATATTAGAATCTCTCTCTTCTTCTTAGTTTACCATTTCTCTCTGCAGATAAGGTTTTAGAATGTATTTCTGGTTCAAGGGTCCTCTCGTTAATATCGATGATCATAGTGGTAGATTTACATGATTGAACATTGGTCACGGGTCACTGTCATACTAAAATATTATTAAAATCGAAAATACAGCACGGGGATAACAAAGATAATTTCTCAAGGTGTATGTGTAAGTAATTTCTTCACTATCTCGATAAATTAATTTTTTATGTTTCAAAGAAGGGTAGAAATTGAATGATGTTTGGGCTTTTTATTTTCTAAAACATAAAAAAATTAATGCAAAAACCCAAACATAGTTTGTGTGAAAGGGGTTGGTTATAGGAGTGAGTACAAGAGATCTTCATCATCAAAATATCATCCCATAGTTGAGTCCTATACATTCGTTTAATGCTCCCTCTATTTGAATTCTGTGATTAAACACACAAGGGGGTTATCGTCTGCATATCTAGCTCTCCTCTTCCATAGTGCAAAGAAAATGAATAAACAAAATCGATGCATCTATTATCCCTACATCTAGATCAGATAATTTGTTTTTAAACCCATAATAGATAGTACTCCAATCTTAAGAAACGTAGAACATGATAAGGGAGGGAGATAAGATTTTATTGATGGATAATCATGAATGGATAGAGAAGATGATGATCATCTATAAAATTATTCTCCCCCACTAATACATCAAGGATACGAAATTAAAATTAATAAATTAAGAACACTGATTTAGAATTCCCAATGTGATCTCCCCCTATATAGAAACTATTAAATAGAAATAATTATAGTAGTGGTTGGACTAATGTTTTCACTAGAGAGGAAAGTGTTTGGATTTCTTTAATATCTTTTTTAATGCGTTTTATGTGTAAAATGTGATTAAAATGTATTTATTTTTTTATTTAAATTAAAAGGAAGTGGAATAACATTGGATAACCTCTAAACTACTATTTAATCCTTATTTTATTCTTTTATTCCCATGTTCACTCTCTAATGAAATGAAACCTAACTCGATTATCTTCACCTGGATGTTATGACATTATCAATGGAATTCCAAATTCACTACACTCTATAAACACACATATCTAAGTGATTTATGATATCTAATAACTATTATAATATTAATATAGCCATAATAACATGTGGAATAGATAACCTAAGTGGAATGTGTGGAAAATATAGTGATAGATGAAAGATTATTTTAAAATACAGAGAAATAAAAAAATTTCTAAATCATATATAAAATTCAAATAAATCCAGAGATTTGAAGAAAAATATATTATAAATTAAAATGTTGAATTTATTAATAGATTTAAGTTGAATCTCATTGAATTGATTATTAAGTTTATATTATTCTATCACTGAATAATTAGATAAAAATTAATGGAAAGATGTGAAAAGAAACTCATCATGACTGAGTAATCAGAGAAGCATCCCCTATCTTCATTAGTAGCTCCTCATTTTATAGAATAATGATTTTATATTATTCATGTGTTTCAAAATTTCATTTCTGTTAGTACCAATCTCATTTCCATCTCCAAATATTCTAGTATTTCAAAAACATTACTTCAATTTTGTTCCCAAATTCCTTTTCCTTTGATTACCACTATATGTATAGCCGAAGGGTTGATATTTATCCAAGAAATCATGACATTAATATTTTTATTAAGACATTACCCTCCTTTGATCAGGATCCTTAGATATTTAAGAATAATTACTTGTGATATGCTCTAATTATTCTCAATTAAATGAAATTCAAGTAATGGATGGCATACTTCCATGAGGAGTTGAGAAGATGATGAACGTAATATGAAGATAAATTTTGGTATGATGTATAATTGGGCCTTAGATGATTCATGTGTGAAGTGTGTGGTCCAAGATCATGGAATTCAATGAAATTGGTCTAGTGTTTCTCCCTTCCATGACTTGGGAATAGTGTGACAGTTATTAATGGGACTAATATTTACTTAGTGAGGTAACCCAAGCATTTCATATATAAATATTTCAATATTTTCGATAAATATTCAATAGATATCACATTAATAAATTACCAAAAACTATAAAGGTTTAGTGTATTTTGATACTAGATTACTGATCAACTAATTTCATGAAAGGTATCCAATATCCTTCACATAGATCACTATTCTTAGATCCCTTTCCATAAATGATACCTTTCATCATAACCTGGGGAAATGGACATGAAAAAAAGTATAATATAAAATTCCCAATGAGGATAGACATGGGAGAAATCAATCAATGATCATACGGTATAATTAAATAATCATATGTATATGATAACATGATCCTAACTTAAAAAACATAGCAATGAGGCATAGACCATAAATCAAGATTCATGGCATAATGCTTTTTCATAAACGATATGTCATTCATAAGAGAGTAGAAACAAAGATAGTCTATCATGAGCTATGAGAGAACATCATAAGAATAAAAAATAATTTTTTTTCTATACACATAAGTATAGATAAAATTTGCTTAATCAAGGACCACTACCATGGATATCCTAGTTGATAGAGTCCCACAATGTGTATCACCCCGAACAATTATGTTGTAGCCTAAGACCCACACCTCAAGATTTTTTGTCAAGACATGTTGTCAATTTATTTATAAAATTTAAATAAAGAAACCATACCATATAAAACCAAGGATGTATTTTATTCTAGTTTATGGAGAATTAGATAGAACCTTATAATTATTCATTGTTGTAAAATATATATTCAATTAAATAATTATCTTCTCATTCGCAACCTATTTATACAAAACAAACACCTTTGGAATTTCCACCAAACCTGTAATTTTTTGTTAAAATGTGGAATGAGAATGAAATTTCACATTAATGGTTTTTAAAAACAAGAGAAAATGAATTAAAATTTCATTGAAATTGTTTTATGTAAAATAAAAACAGTATTTGAAAATACTTATAGCTTTTCAAAATAATAAGCTACGGTTATTTCCAAAAGAATTTTTAAAACGTTTTAAAAATACTTCTCACATTGAAATCCATATAAAAATACTCTTTTAAAAAGTCTTAGATTTCTCCATTAAAATAATTCAATAATAAAAATGTTTTTATGGATTAAAATGATACTTTAATGATCTTATGAAACCCATGTGGTCATAGAGCTTATCACTGATTGGAAAATATACCCTTAAGGTAGTGGGTTCACTAATCAACTATTTTTATTTCATTTTAGATGAAATATATAATTTTAATTCTATAAAAATATTAGAATATCATTATTTTCTAAAAATAATCCATTAGAAAATTTCAAAATTCTTTTTTTATATTATCTTTAGTGAAAATAATTGTATAAGTTTCATCATGAAAAATAAAATTTTATGAAAAACCATAGGATGAATAAGTGTCTCAAAAATAATTACTTTCACTTAGATGAAACCTAAACATAAACACGTTGAAATAAAATAAAATTATTTTTGAAAAATGCTTGAAATTTTCCAAGAAGTTATAGAATATAGTGAAATCTACAAACATACATTACAATTATAGAAATTAAAAATAATGATACACATAAAATTATATATTTTATCATATTTTATTCATTTGAAGATAATGTTTTAAAAAATTATAAAAAACAACAAAATAATGTTCTGTTATTGATTTAAATTTTGTAATAAAACCTTGAATAAATTTCAAAAAATATTTAATAAATCTCCTTACTTTAATTTTTTATAAAAACATATTACAGAACCATCTGGTGTTAGATAATACTTAGAAACTAAGTGGAAATAAAGATATTTTTTATGAATATAAATTAATTTTATTATTTTTAATTTGATTTCTATTTATAATATTGTATTATGTTCTTTCTATGCGTGATTTACATAACAAAATAAATGAATCTTCATTATAAATGTAAATTCATTCCATGATTCTTTTTATTAAAAAATAAATTTAGAATATATTATATAATATAATTTGTCTCCCATCGGTGCAAGTTCAAGTATCAAAGAAGGTTACTCGGGCAGGCTAGATGATGAAAAAGAGGAAAACACAAGGATGTATAACCAAAAATGGTAATGGGGGATATTGTATTCATTCAAAATGATATATATATATATATATATATATATATATATTTCATCAATGATTACAGGATGAATGCAACAAAGAATAATTTATAATCAGATGAAATTCAAGCAGTTTAACATTTATATTGATATATATATATATATTATAACCAGTTTCAATTAGTTATGTGGAGGAATCATCATCATGATTCAAAAAACTGTAAACATTAATTGAAAAAAACATATCAAAATCATTGAATAAACAATTTTCATTCAAAAGAGGTCTTAAAAATTCCATTATATTAAAAAATACATTAGGTGAAGAAAATAACAAACAACGGCCAATATGTATTGTTGAAATTGATTGATGAACATGATTGATGAAATTGACATGGAATGGTACTGTTTAGAAGATTTAAAAACACGGATAGATAATATATATATAAATAACAACCTCCAATTTTTTTAACTTTATTTGTAAGTGGAATGTGAGGAGATATCGATTTTATCTCATTTATTACCCCTTAGGAATTCCAAAACTGATCCCTTTTTCCACACTTGAACCCTTGATCGTTCAAACCTCACTCAGAACTCCCATTTCGATACTTGATCCCCTTTAGTTATGATCATGGCCTCATCACACTTGTTCCTTTGAAAATAAAACTCTTATGCACCGAAACATATCCCACTGTTGAAGGCCCACAGTTTCTCCCTCATTTCCAATTTTAGGATTCCTTTAACTTCATTTAATTATTTTAATTTATTTGTTAATAGTAATCATATTTCTGAATTCATAAATATAATTTTAAAAATTACTATCATAATTCATATATTAATTATATACAAAAATTTTTATTAAAATTAACATATCATGCTTTTCATATTTTAATATATTTTTATTTTAAATTTTCCTAAAATATAAATTTTATAAAATAAATTTTAGTGAAATATATTATATTTAAAAATACCAAATGTGATTATTCCATTTTTTCATATTTTACTTTTTTCATTTATTTTATGATGATAAAATTTAAATATATTTATTTTACTAAAATTTTAATTTTTTACACATTAAAATTTGAATTATTTTTAATGTTACATGTCAATCAATTTTAGTTACAAAATTTTTATAAAAAAGTATTTGCTAAAATGAATTTATATGCATGGAAAAATTCATTTTTTATGTTTTTAAATTTTAATTCTTATAATTTATTTATTTGAAAAATAATAATTTTTTTCAAAACGTCAATACAAACAAATATGTTAACTAGTAACCAAAATTTATTAATAAAAATAAATTCATTATATTAATACTTATTTTAGAACTTTTCAACATGAAAGGTAATAAAATATATTTATGTTATTAAATGAACTAATAAAAGATATCATTGTATACAATTTCATTTGAGATCATAATTATAATTTCTTCATTTATTTATTTAATTTATTAATTTATAAATTAATATTAATTATAGTTTTATTAATATTATTGTTTATAACATTAAATTAATGTTTAAATCGTGATATTAATAAAATAATTAATTCTTATATTTAAACTCGAGATGCTACATCCCCCTACAAAAATATAATATTTCTCCACAAATTTATTCTTCGTTCTGAAGAAAATTCAGAATTTCCATTTTCAAATTTAACAAATACAAGAATGGTAGGAATTCTATGTTATGAATAGGACTTAATTACCTATAAGTTCAAAATAAAATTATATCACCTTAATTTTCCGAAAATAAAAATGCATAATTTCCAATGTTTTCATGTTTTTGATCTAATAACACTATGAAAGCCTGAGACCCACACTTTCATATCTGGTGTTTAAACATATTGTATATTTTTTAACAAAAGATAACTAAAAATATACAGTACATTATACAACCAAGGATCTATTCTGGACTAGTTTCAACAGAATTAGAAAAACCATATAATTCAATTGGGTTGTACAAAATTTATAAGATTATCTAATTATATTCACATTTTCTACCTCCTTATATGAAATAAACTTCTTTGAATTTTATATTGAACCAATGAAAAATATTTTAATATTTGGGATGACTATAAAATTTACTATTAAGGTATTTTAAAAACTAATGAAAAATACATCGAAATTCCATTCAAATTTTTTTATATCAAATAAAAAATATTTTATAATTTAAATAAAATTTCAAAGTAATAATATATTGTTTTATGAGGAACAGTTTTCAAAACAATTTTAAAATAATATTAACTTTTGAAATATACATAAAAATACCCATATAAAAATTATTATATTTCTACTTAATATTAATTTGAAAATAATAATTATTTTGTGTAATAAAATGATAATTGACATATCTTAGGAAAAACATGTGGCCACATTGCATTATCCCAAGTAGGACAATGCCCCATTGATGTAGAGGGGACACTCTCTATCCCTTTTAATCTCATTTGATATGCAAACATAAATTTAAATTTTAAAAAAATATTTTCTTAAGAAATATATTTTTCATAAATAGTCCAATAATAAATTTTCTAAAATTTTAAATATATTATTTTCATAGAAAATAATGTTATCACATATTTCATGGAAAATCATCTTTTTTGAAAATTCGTTGGAGAAATCCTTTTTTCTAAAATAATAACTTACATTTAATAAAAGATAAACATAAACACATTAAAATTAAAACAAATGCTTGTTAAAAATTCAGGAAATGTCATGTCAAATTATATAATATGGAGATATCTACTAATATTAATGAATATTACATAAATTAGAATCTATTTTACACATAAAATGATATATTTTTTGGTAGATAATTCCTTTAAAAATGTTTACAGAAAATTAAACAATAAAATAATGTTTCATAATTATTTTAAAATTTGAAATAAAAACATGAATAAAACATTGTTTAAAAATAATTAATAACTCCACATACCATTTTTTTACATGAACCATTTTTGGAAATAGTTGGTGATTGATAATACTCAGCAAATTGAAAGAAATGAAGAGAGTTTTGAGGAATATAATTTTATTTTTTGAGAGTTAATATGCGATCAATTTATAGAATTTTTGTATAATGTCTACACTTAATGCAATTAATAAAATTAATTCAGATAAATTAAAAACTAAAATATATTCCAATATTCAATGTATTTAAAATTTGATGAAAAAATATAATATATAATTTCATTTTTCTCCCACCACTGTATGTTTGGGTATCAAAGAAGGAGGTTTTCAAATAATGTAACTTTAGAAATGAATGGATTTTGACAAAAGATAAAAACACATGGATTTATATGAAAAGATGATAATTAGATAGACTCTAGATATTCAAACAAATAGAGATATATTTATTTATATTTACATTTCATTGATGATAACAAGTTGATTATAATAAATATGAATTTATAATAAGATTCAATTCAAGAGATTATAAATTTCTAATAATTAATATATATATATATAAGCCATTTACATCATTTACGTAGAGTATTATCTAATAAAATTCACAAAATAGTATACATTTAATGAAGAAAACTGAATGAAATCATTGAAAAAATTTATTTCTATTTAAAATGGGCATTAAAAATACAACACTGTAAAAAAAGAAATTTGGTGAAGAAAATACAAGAAATCTAATAGGTATTATTGACAATGATCTATAAAGAACATTGAATAAATTGACAAGTTAGGGTACTGTTAAGATGATTCATATACCTAGATAAATAAAACAAAAAACGCCATCCTCAAAAAATTTGAAACATGATTTGTAGTGGGAAGATGGGGAGATATCTTTTCGCGCTCATCTGTTTCCCATTCCGATGTCAAAACCTGATCCCCTTTTGGTTCTGTCTCAAACTCAAACCCTTTTTTGGTCGAACCTCCCTCAGAAATATCTCTCCAGACGTTAGTCACCCATGTCTAAGCATGAGCCCTCATCACCCTCATCTTCCTAAAAACAAAACCGGTCTGCACCGAAGCATAACTTGAAAATGAAGCCCTCTATTTCCCCTCATTTTCGTTTTCTAGATCCCGTTATCTTTATTTAATTTTTTTATAAAATGTTTAATAATAAAAATATTCCATATTTTATTAATTGAATTTTAATTATTATGTCCATAATTCTTATATTATTTGTATTCAAGAAAATTATGAAATTGAACATATCATAATATTTTTTATTATAATATATTAATAATTATAAATATGATTAACATATAATTTTTATAAAATATATTTCCTTGAAATATATTATATTTATTATTCCAAAATTTAATTATTTCATTTATTCATATTTCATTTATTTTTAATTTTTTGTATGGATAAAATTTTAATTAAAATTATTTTCATAAATATCAAATTAGGTACACATAAAACATTTTCATTTTTCTTAAATGTTACATATCATGAAATTTTAATTATAAATTGTATATAATAAATTAGTAATTAAAATTAATTTATTTGAATTTAATTAATCAGTTTTTAATTTATTACATTATAATTATAATAAATTATTTACTTGAATTAAATCAAAATATTATTTCAATGATTCAATATAAATTAATATGTTATCTTATAACCAAAATTGATAAATAAAAATCAATTCATTATATTCAATCATATTTTACCAATTTTAAACATATATATCTGTTGGGAAAAATCCCTCAATGCATCATTGAATTTATTTTGAGGTGATTATGTTTGTTGACAAAGTGAACATCTGTGTTGTAATTGTTGACAATGCAGACCATGAAATACAAATTTGTTGACAAAGGGGGTTTCATGGTGGAATATAGATTTCAAGAGATGTGGTCAATGATCCATGATTGATTCAAGAATGTCGATAATGGAATGGACGATCTGGAGGCGGTACAAAAAGAACAGATACAAGGTGGCACCGTTTTCTAGTGTTTGCCAAATTTTTGGCCCTAAAAATCGACAAATGAAGAAAAGTGTTTTTGGCAAAGGGACTTACGCGCTGAGGACTTGAATTATAGGAAACATTTGGGCCATATGTTTTTCAAGATTAGAAGATCAAAATATGGAAAAGGAAACATGTTCGCGCAAGTTTGAGAGTTTTTTGCGCAAGTGTCTAGGAGGACATAAGACTTGCACGCCAAGACTGGGTCGTGCAGGTGACTTGTGCGCCGTCACGCAGGGTGGTCAATGTGCCTATAAATACTGGACCACCCCTCTTCATTCTTCACCGGAGTTAAACACTTTGAGAAATCAGAGCTCTCGTCGTGCATGTGTGGTGGTCGCGCAAGTGGTGTGTGTGGTCGCGCAGGTGGGACTTGCGCGCCAGGGTGATAGTTGCGCGCCAGTGGTTGAAGTTGTGCGCCGGTGTGAGAATTTGCGCACCAGTTGGAAGTTGCGCACCAATATTGATTTGGGCATAAAAGGAAGAGATTCGCACAAGTTTGGAGTTGGAAAAGATTGTTTCGTGCAAGTTTCTGAGGAAGACTTGTGCTCCAGTTGTGAATTGTGCGCCGATACTTGTGCGCCGAGTTAGACCTGCGCTCCAAGTAAGGTTTATTTCTGGCAGTGTTTTTCGGGCTACGTGTAAGCTAGAAGTTTGCCCGATAACTTCGGTGAAAAAAGAGATTCATCTATGGATGAATGTTGAACTTCAAAAGAGAATCTACATACAGGAGAAGATGCATTCTTTCATGAAAATGAAGAGACCTACAGGTCTATAAACTATGAGTGGATTCCTTCCAAGAGTAGTGATCAAAGGAAGAGAATGATGGTGATCCTTTCCACCGACAGTGAGCCAGAGAGAGAGAAACAGGGAGTGACCCTTGGGAAAGCAGTGAGCTGAACCTAAACTTGTAAAGGCAGTGAGCTTGGGCTTAGGAGTGATCTAGCCCGAACCTTGTAATCCACAGCTAGTGAAGATTAGTGGAATTTGGTACAATTGACAACTAGTCTTCATATGCTCCTTGAATGTAGCCCTTTGCGGTGAACCAAGTAAAATTTTTGTGTCATGTTAATACTTTACTTTCTATTTACTTTGTGCATAGGAAAGAGAGATAATAGTATTTCTCTTAACAATGAAACAAGATCAGAACCGGCATTAATTTTAAATTATTCAAACCCTGATTCACCCCCCTCTCATGGAATTCAGCCTTGTGGAGCTAACAATTTGTATCAGAGTGAAAGGTTGATATTAGGTCTTCTCTTAATGTATGTCACTAATCATAAAGGGATTCCGATCTTCGACGGATGTAATTTTCAGATATAGAAGAATCGAATGCAACACTATTTCCGATCCTTGGGAATGGATGTGTTTTCAGCAGCTATGCATGGTATCACAGTTGATATTAATAGTGGTTCATTACCAGAAGCTGAGTATATAGATTTGGATGTTGATTCCAAAGCAATCAATGCCTTAGGGGGAGCCCTTTCCAATCCCATCTACACGAAGGTGATGTCATGAAAAACATCACATGCCATGTGGGAAATGCTCTTGAATATATATGAAGGGGATACAAAGGTCAGAGAGGCAAAGTTGTCGGTGTTGTGGAACAAATATGAAGATCTAAAAATGAACCCGAATGAGTCTGTTGACACATTATTTGACAGGGTAAACATTGTTGTTGAAGATATGCGAGGTCTTGGAGAAGTCACTGAAGACATTAAGATCGTAAAGCGCATCTTGAGGAAACATCCACCTCGGTTCAATCCGAATGTTTCTGTACTAGAAGATAAAGATCCAAAAGAGGTGACACTGGACAATTTGCAATGTACCTTGGTTGCATATGAAATGAGGAATGATGATAATGAGGCTGTGGAAAAGGGGAAGTCCATATAGGTGGAATTTAAGGCCGTGAAGAAGCTTACCATTGAAGATTCTTAGGAAGAAGAAGAGACAGATACGGTAATGTCATTCCTCTCCTCAAATCATCAAAGTGGAAAAGGAAGGTTCAAAGGGAAGCTTCCACTCACTTGCTTTAGATGTGGAAAAGTTGGTCATCTTACTGCATGGTTCCCCAAAAAGTGTCAAGAAGAAAATAATGAAGATGAAGTTGAAATTCCCAAGAAAAAATCATCAGCTTATGTGAAAGGGAAGAAGCAGTTCAAGAGAAATTTCATTATGAAGAAGAATATTCTTTCACAAGAAATAGACAGTTCATATGAGTCTGAGGGTGAAGAAATTGAAGTGATAGAAAACAGAAAAGATTGTGGAAAAAATGTAATGGTGACTGTTGTCAGTATTGCTCAAGAAAATATTGAAACCGCAATGGATGAGGAAGAATAAGAAATTGAAGGGGGAGTTGACATGGAAGCTGAATTAGAAGAAGCACTTGAAGGGATAGATGTCTAGAAAGAAAAAACAAACAAATCCAACAAGGTGGTACATGATTCCAAACTCTACAGGCAACATCAAGAAGAAGAGAAGTCTGAGCTAGTGAAAGAAATTTAAAATCTTAAGTCTTCCAGGCCAGAGCACACAGAAAAGGTAGATGAGCATAAGCTCAAGATTGATGAACAGAAAAGGGAGATCGATTTCATGAATAGAAAAGTGAAAGATCATGTCAAGAGTATCAAAGAGCTTAAAGAGGAAGTTGTCGGTCTACGCAGAAAAGTTAAAGACCAGAAAAAAACCTTTGAATCCTAACACATTCTTGGGAAACCAGGTTGTTACAAAGACTGAAAAAAAGAAAGAAGGGCATAGTAGTTCAGTAGGAAAGAAGCAGCAATTGAGTTCAGAAGTTAAGGCTGATTCATGCCTTAATCAAAAACAAAAATCTGTAGAAGTTGAAGTCAGAACGCAAGAACCCATCCCGAGATTGATGGTGGATTTGGGAACAAAGAATAATCAAAATATTCATAGATCCCAAGGGGAAACCCGTAGTGCTGAAGTAACACGAAGGAATGCACCTTATATCAGGTATTATTGTTGTGGAAGGATGGGACATTCAAAATATGTGTGTTCCACAGCCAAAAGACATCGAAGGGAACAAGAATAGAGATGTCAACCAAACAGAGAACGGTTTTCCAGAACATATTTCGAAGGAAACTATTTTTTGTGAGGAGGATTTGGGAACATGGCTAGGTACTGCACTTCAACCATTCAGAGAAAATTTCCAAAGCAGAATCAAAACGTTAGCAAGCAGCAGATCGATAAACTGACTAGTGAGTTAAAAGCTCAGAACAGATTTGCAGCTCTGCATGATGAAGTTGTTCCATCAGACTCTGAGAATGTTCATGAGTCTCAATCTATACTGAGTATGGAGACAAAAATATGGACCAAGAAGAAGAGAGCAGAGAAGTCAGTAGTTGCTGAAATTTCCCTTAAAGCATTAGACCGTTCTAGTGTGTGGATTCTTGATAGTGGTTGTATGTCTCACATGACAGGCAACAAGGATCTGGTTACAGGCATAAAATATGACAAAGAAGTAGTTTTCAAGTTTGGAAATGACGAAGGCTTGAAGATAATTGGATCAGGAAAGGCTAGGTTTGGGGTCAAAGAAATCAGACGTGCTGATGTCTTGGTTGTAGAATGTCTCATTCAAAATTTGTTCAGTGTCAGTCAATTGTGTGACTCAGGACATTCTATACGGTTCACCAAGAAGACATGTACTGTCATGGGAAAAGATGGGGCAGTTTTTCTTCATGGAAAAGGACAAAAGGGAATCTCTACCTTGTAAGCAGGGAAGAAGATTAGTGCTTTTTATCCAGATAAGAAGAAAACTAGTTGTGGCATAAGCGACTTGGTCATCTGTGGCAACCATCTATGGAAGATTTGGTAAATTGTGATGCTGCTATAGACCTTCCCAAACTATCATGTGATCGCACTCATACGTGTGATTATTTCCAACAAGGGAAGATCATCAAAAAGGCATACAGGCCAAAGGAACAGAAATCAACTTGAGTGCTTGAATTGGTGCATACTAATGTATGTGGACCTATCTCACCACGATCTATAAATGGGCAACAATGCTATGTCCTTTTCATTGATTATTATAGTATAATGGCCTGGGTATTCATCATTACCCATTAAACAGAGGTATTCAGCTGCATAAAGTAGTATAAGAGGGAATCAGAAAAGATGCTTGGGCATAAAATTCAGAAGTTCCGTACTGATAATGGTACATAATTCACAAACACTCAAGTTGAAAACTATCTCGAGAAACATGGGATAAGGCATCAAGTTTCATCAGTGAGAACTCCCCAACAGAATGTAGTGGTTCAAAGGAGAAATCGGATAATCAACAACATGGCCAGAACAATGCTTATTAATAAGGACCTACCAGAGAAATTTTGGAAGGACGTAGTTTTGACATCGGTCTATGTTTCGAACAGGTCTCTGTTATGCTAGAAGCAAGGAAAGACTCCATATGAACTGTGGTATGGAAAGAATCCAACATTGAAAAACTTTCGAATATATGGAAGTAAGTCTTCCATTCTTAAAAAGAAAATAAAAGGAAGTTTGAGGCACGAGGAGATTAGGGGATATTCATTGGATACTCAGGGAAAAGAAAATCATATAAAGGCTTCAACAAAAGGCTGGGAAATTTTTTTGAGTGCAATGATGTCACTATAGTCGAAAATGAACAGAATACTCAGCGACCTAGTGAACAGTTTCTGGATGAAAGTGATGATGAGGTAAGAAACACAAGGGGAGTAGAAGTGGCAGAGGCTGACTCAGAAGAAGATACTGATGATGAACAAGAAAGTGTCAAGTCTGTTTCTATAAGGAAGCCAAAGAGTCAAGCTGAAATTGATATGCAGAATATCATTGGTGATCAGATAGCTCCAGTTCAGACTCAAAGAATGAATTCATTACAGCAAACATCGTTTTTTTCTCAGGTGGAGCCAAAATGTTTTTCCGATGCAGCTGAAGATGAAAACTGGGTTCAGGCTATGAATGAAAAGCTTGATTAGATTGAGAAAACCAGACATGGGAGATTGTTTCGCGGCCAGCAGATAAGAATGTCATTGGGACTAAATGGGTCAATCGCAACAAGATGAATGAAGATTCCACAATGATTTCGAAAAAAGCATGACTAGTGTGCATGGGATTCTCCCAAATAGAGGGAATAGATGTTGATGAGACATTTTCACCACTTGCAAGGCTATAGACAATCAGATTATTTTTGGCCATAGCAGTGCAAAAAAAGTTCAAAGTATTCCAAATGGATGTGAAATCTGCATTTTTTAATGGAGTTCTAGAAGAGGAGGTATATATTGAGCAACCATATGGTTTTCTCATTCATGAGGATGAGAACAATGTTTGTAGGCTGAAGAAGGAATTGTATGGGCTAAAACAAAGCACCAAGAGCATGGTACTCAAGCCTTGATCAGTACTTGAAGCTGCTTGGTTTCTAGGGTGGTGGAGTTGATTACAATCTTTATTTCAGAAGCAGACAATTTCCTGAATTCATGAAAAATGTGTTTGAAATGTCAATGATTGGCGAGGTAACATTTTTCTTGGTCTACAGGTGACACAAGGAAGGAATGGAACATTCATTTCTCAATACAAATGTGCCAAAGAAGTCTTAATAAGGTTTGGAATGGTGAATTCCAAATAGATGAAGACTCTAGTTACTACCCGGATTAAATTATCAAAAGATGAGGATGGAAAGGCAGTTAATATCACTGAATACAGGTAAATCATTGGAAGGTTGTTGTACTTGACTCCAACAAGGCCTGATATTGTTTTTTCCACATGCAAAGCAGCGAGATATCAGAGTAATCCCAAGGAAAGCCATATTCTTGTAGTGAAAAGAATTCTTTGTTATATCTAGGGAACAGTGGATTTCGGCTTGACATATACAGGCAAATCTCAGACAGAGTTATTGGGATATACTGATGCAGACTGGGCCGGTTCAGCAGATGATAGAAAATCAACGCCAGGTGGTGCATTTTATCTTGGTGGATTGTGTATTTCTTGGCTAAGCAAGAATCCATATTACATTTCCTTGAGCACCGTAGAAGCTGAGTATATTGCCGCCACTCAAGCATGCACACAATTATTGTGGATTAAGCAGATTCTTGAAGATATGGGAGTTGAAGTGATGTCTTCAATAAGAATCCAGTGTGATAACTCAAGTGCTATATATCCTAGGAAAAATCCCATCCATCACTCAAGGACAAATCCCATTGAGATAGAGTATCATTTTATCAAGGAGAAGGTTGAGCAGGGAATCATGAAGTTGGAGTATGTGCCTACAGAGCTCCAGGTTGCAGACATTCTGACAAAGGCCTTACCCAAGGTAGCTTTTGAGAGGCATCGACTAGCACTGGGAGTTCAGTCAACACCCCGCACTTGAAATAGTGTGGATGTGGAACCACCCCCCTCTTCCCGAGGTATGATGTGTTTTCCCTAATGTGCTAATATGTGTTCTCTACTCTGTTACAGACTACAAAGGAGTGACCTTTGGGTTCGTTGACAAAGGGGGAAAAATAGTGATTGTTCATGGGGGATACATTATGGCAATTTGATACATCATGGTTGATACGGGGAGAAGCTGACAAGTGGAGTAGCCAGATTGGGGGAGTTGAAGCTAGTTGAATGTGCTTAACCAGAACTTAGCTTGGACAACACAGTAAATAAGGCTAAAGGGGTGTTGATGCTGTGAGTAGAAAGGGGGAGTGTATAAAATCTGAAGATTCTAGAAGTGATCTATCAAAGTCTATATATCACGACAGCTGCAGATCGTGATAAACGGATAATAGTAGTGTTGGAATGTGGTAAAAATATTTCCAAACAAAAATTGATCTTCTAACAAGTCCTTCAACAATTAGTATCAGTATAGTACAAATTGGTATCGGTTTGGTGTCAATAGTGGATTTCAGAGATGATGTGATTCATTGATGAACATTTCATTTACTCTTCTTTCTCACGCCGATCATTGCTCATGTGGGCTTAGGGTATGTGTTGATTAAATACTTTAACACAATCAGAATCGCAAAAGGAGAATGGAGGCTGAAGAATTAATGATGCATGTTTTTATGGAAGAGTTGTCAACAAACCCAAAGGGGGATATTGTTGGGAAAAAATCCCTCAAGGCATCATTGAAGTTTTTTGAGGTGATTGTGTTTATTGACAAAGTGTACATTTGTGTTGTGATTGTGGACAATGCAAACCATGACATAAATTTTTTTTGACAAAGGGGTTTTCATGGTGGAATGTCGAGTTCAAGAGCTGTGGTCAACGATCCATGATTGATTCAAGAACATCGATAATGGAATGGATGATCTGGAGGCAGAACAAAAAGAACAGATAAGACATGCGCGCCATATGTTTTTCAGGATCAGAAGATCAAAATATGGAAAAAGAAACATGTTCACACAAGTATGAGAGTTGTCCACGCAAGTGTCTAGTAGGACATAAGACTTGCGCGCCGAGACTGGGTCACGCAGGTGACATGTGCGTCGTCGCGTAGGGTGGTCAATTTGCCTATAAATACTAGACCACACCTCTTCATTCTTCAACAGAGTTCAACACTTTGAGAAAGCAAAGCTCGCGTCGTTCAGGTGTGGTGGTCGCGCAAGTGGTCTGTGTGGTCACACAGGTGGGACTTGAGCTCCAGGGTGATAGTTGTGCGCTAGTGGTTGAAGTTGTGCGCTGGTGTTAGAAGTTGTGTGCCGGTTGGCAGTTGCGCACCAATATTGGTTTGGGCGTAAAAGGAAGACAGTCTCGCAAGTCTGGAGTTGCAAAATATTGTGTCGTGCAAGTGTTTGCGGAAGACATGCGCGCCAGTTGAGACTTGCACGCCGATACTTGCGCACCGAGTTAGAATTGTGCGCCAAGTAAGGTTTATTTCCAGCAGTGTTTTGCAGGCTGTGTGGAAGCTGGAAGTTTTCCTCATACATTCGGTGCAAAGAGAGATTCATCTACATATAAAAGTTGAACTTCAACAGAGCATCTACATATAGTAGAAGATGCATTCTTTCCTTCAAATGAAGAGACCTACAGGTCTATAAACTATGAGTGGATTCCTTCCAAGAGCAGTGAGCAAAGGAAGAGAAAAAAGGTGATCCTCTCCACCTGCAGTGATCCAGAGAGAGAGAAACAGAGAGTGACCCTTTGGAAAGCAGTGAGCTAACCCTAAACTTGTAAAGGCAGTGAGCCTGGGATTAGGAGGGATCTAGCCCGAACCTTGTAATCCACAGCTAGTGAAGATTACTGTAATTTGGTACGACCGACAACTTTTCGACGTACGCTCCTTGGACATAGCCCTTTGCGGTGAACCAAGTAAAATTGATGTGTCATGTGTATACTTTACTTTCTATTTATTTTGTGCAACAGGAAAGAGAGAGAAGAGTGTTTCGCTTAACAGTGAAACAAGATGAGGACAAGCGTTAATTTCAAATTAGTCATACCCTGATTCACCCCCCCCCCCTCTCTGGGTATTCATCCTTGTGGACCTAACAAAATTAATATGATAAAATTAACTAATAAAATATATTACTTAAAAATTTTCATTTAAGACAGTCATTATAATTTTTTCATTAATTTATATACTTTTATAAATTATAGTTTCGTATTCATTATCATTTTATATTAATTTTATTATTTTTAGTATTGAATAAATGAGTAAATCAAGATACTAATAAAATTTATATTTATTATATTAAAAATCATGATGTTACACCCCCAATTAAATGAATTTTTTCCTTATAATTCATTCTTCATTCATAAGAAAATTCTTAATTTAGATCTTCAAATTTAAGAAACACTAGAATGGTTGACCTTTTTTGTTCTTAAGAGGACTCAATTACATAGAATTTCAAAATAAAATTCTATCACATAGATTTTCCTAAAAATACAAAACTTAAACATTAAATTTATCAAGACTATTGCTCTGATACAACTGTGACATCCTGAGACCCATGCTTCTGAATCTGGTGTAAAATATATATATTATTTTAATAAAATACAATAAAAAAATACAACGTACATCATACAGCCAATGATATTTTGTACTCTACATTCTAGAGAGTCAAAAAAACCTTACAATTAATGAATGTTGAACAAAATTTCTACAATTAACTAATTATATTCACGTATACTACCTCTTTATACAAAACTAGGACCTTTGGAATATATACTAGACTTGTGAAAAATATATTAAAACATTGGATGAGCATAAAATTACCCAGTATGGGTTTTTTAAAAACAATAAAAAATATACAAAATTTCAATTGAAAACATTATATATCATATATATAATATTTGAAAATATTTATAACTTTTCAAAATAAAAAGTTAGGGTTTTATGATAATCAATATTCAAAACAATTTAAAATTACTTATCACATTGAAATCCTTATAATAATACCCTTATAAAAATTTTAAGATGTCCCCTTTAAAATCATTTCAAAATAATAATTCTTTTATAGACTAAAATTAAAATTGATTGATCTTATGAAAATCATGTGGAATCATAGCATTATCACTTGTAGGAAAACTCACCCTTGGGGTACTATGTTCACTCCTACCCCTTTTCATCTGATTTCATATGAAAGCACTAATTTTAATTCTATGAAAACATTTTTTAAGATCCATATCTCTTATAAATAATCTATTAAAAATATTTCCTAAATCATACCTATATTATTTTAATATAATTGTTTTATAACATCCATTTTGGAAAATCTACCTTTCATAAAATCCATTAGAGAAATTCATTTTTCTAATATAATTAATTATATTTAAAATATAAATAAACATAAACAATATTAAATAAAAACAAATTTTAGTTGTAAAATACATGAAATTTCAGGGTAAATTATTGAATATGGACATATATACTAATATGAATAATAATTAGAAAAAGTTAAAACTATCATACACTTAAAATGATATATTTTATCATAGTTAATTTATTTAATAAAAGGTTTAAAATTTTAAAAATAATAATAAATCATTATTTGGTTTTTGTTTTAAATATAGAAAAAATACCATGAAAAAAAATTGATTAAAATTAATTAATAATTATCTTTATTTTATTTGTTGAAAAGAACCAGTTAAGGAATTAGTAGGTGTTTACGAATACTCACCAAATGAGAAGAAATAAGTAAATTCATAAGGAATGGAAATAGAGTTTTTTGGAATTAATATAATATCTATTTATAAGAGTGTTGTGTGTACTGTTTACACTTACGGTACATATTAAAATAAGTGAAACTTTATTATAATCTAAAAACCATTCTAAATGTTTTTGAATTCAAAAAATGATGAAAAATATAATATATAATATCAATTTTCCCTATGATTCAAGTTTGAGTATTGAAGAAGGATATTTTCAGATATTCGAACTCGATCAGTGACTAGATGTTAACAGAATAAAAAAACCCTGGGATGTATACCCAAATATAATAGTCGTATAAATAATAGGAATTAAAACTTATATTTTTTTATATATTCTTTATATCTGGTTGATGGTTACATATTGAATTTGATGTAGTAGAGTTTATAATCAAATAAAATTCATGCAATAATATAATAATATCAATATATATATATATATATATATATATATATATATTATAACATTTTTCATTCAGTTCTTTGAAGGATTGTAGAACAAGAATCACAAAAAAGTGTAGATTGAATGTGAAAAATGACAGAAATAGTTCAAAACAAAAACCATTTTAATTTAAAACATACATTAAAAACACCACTTTATTAACCAAAGATGTTGGGAGAATAAAATCCAAGAAGATAACCAAAAGTTACTACCAACATCGATTGATGAAGAATATTGAAATTATCGATGAGTTAGGATACTATTAATCCGATTCAGACACCAATATTAATAAAATACACAAACACCAACATGAAATGTTTTACAATATGATTTGCAGGTGGAAGATGAACATATGTTTATTTTCACTCATCTATTACCTGTTAAAATTTTGAATCCCAATCCCCTTTTGGTTCTGTCTCACACTTGATGCCTTTTCTAGATGAACATCACTCAGAACTCCCTCACCGACAACCAATCCCCTTTAGCTAATATTGAGCCCTCATCTCTCTTAGCCTCATGAAAATGAAACCATTCTATTCCAAATCTCAAATTAAAAATTAATCCCTCAGTTTTCCACTAAATTCATATTTCTGGATTCCATTATCTTTATTTAGTTTTTAATTAGAATTTTAATAATATTCATATTTTAGATTTTATAAATTGAATTTTAATAATTGTTTTCATAATTTTTATATTAATTATATTCATAGAATTTATTAAAATTGATATATCCTCATTTTAATATTTCAATATATTCATAATTAAAAATTTGATAAATATAAAATTGTTATAAAATAAATTCCCTTGAAATATATTATATTTAATATTCAAAAATGATATTATTTCCTTTATTCATATTTTTTTTATATCATATAATTTTTAATGATAAATTACTGATTATAGTTATTATTCTCAACTCTAGATTGGTTATAGTTAAAAAATTATAATTTTTTCATGAATATTATATGTAATAAATTTTGGTTATAATTTTTTTAAAAAAAATTAGTTTATAAAATTAATTTATATGTATTTAATAAATAATTTTTAGAGTATTTAAATTACAATTCCAATAAATTATTTATTTTAATTAAAATAAAATATTAATTAGGAAAATAAATATAATATAATTTGTTAACATATAACTAACATTGATCAATAAAAATAAGTTATTATATTAAATAATATTATAGCTATTTTTAACATGTCAAATAATAAGACATATTTATTAGATAAAATTTACTATTAAAAAATATTATTTAATAAATTTTAATTTAATAGAGCCATTATAATTTCATAATTTATTTATTCACTTTCATAATTTATATTTTAATATACATTACATTTTTTCCATTACTGTTATTATTTAAAATATTGAATTAATGTTTAAATAAAGATACTAATAAAATAAATAATTATTATTTTAAAAAATAGGATGATACAATTTATACATAAAATTCCCCTTTTAATGAATAAATGTCTTATTAGGAAATGTATCTATCGAAAATGCATGCACTACTATGGTTATTTGGACCGATATAAAATATATCATGTCATACTTAAAAGACCTTTTACGAATCATAACCTTTGATAATAAATTTTTTATATAGGAAAAATGAAAATAAGTATATATTAAGAGATATGGTAAAGTATAAGTAACATAAAATGAAGAATCAATTTCCACAACCAGTAGGATCATACCTTATGAATCCCATTTATCTGAGCATTCGAGGGAAATTGTGTCATTGATATTTTCCCTTAACCGAGACCAAATTGGGATTCGACAACTAAAACATGAGAACAACTATTTAGAGGTGAAGTTCTAGCTTATCGATATTATGTAACACCTCGAGCTTCCACGGTACGCTTCTCTTTGAATAATACAGTAGCGTGTGTTGTACGCAACTTCGAGTTCTAACACACACCACAACCAATCAAACTAGCTGTTATGAATAGTAATACCTACTATTTTGAAATTATATATATTTTATATTTCAAAATGGACTTCATTTTTGGATTCGGAATATCAAATTTAGCATAGGGTGAAATTTTGGAACTTTTCGGATAACACCTATATTTTGATGAATAGTGAAAATTACTAAATTTTAATTAAAAACAACTTTTTTAATCGAAATAATTTATATTCATAAATTATGAATTTGAGTGGTTTTCAAGTATATTTAGAATATATTTTTACCATTTAATATAATTTTGGTCATTCTACATAATTTTAAAATTAAACCAGACATAAACAAGTGTCAATCTTTTGATAGTTATTATCTCTTAAAAACACGCGTTTTGTTTTAACAACGAGAATTAATTTTAAATTAATTTCTGCCACTTCTGTGTTTTGAATTTGGAAAAATGGATTCCATATTTGGAATCAAGATGTTCATATTTTGTAAATATGTAACTTTTATTTTTAGACATTTTGAATAATTACTTCGGTAAATATTTTATTTAATATGGTTAATGGTAAATCCGGTAAATAAGGGTTAAAAAGTAATATTATAATAATATTAATTACTCTAAACCTTGTCCTAGCCTTATTGGTCAATACCTGTTCGACCATATGCATCTTTGGATCGATTTTGGGACCCCATGGAGCCACTTGTATGTGATAGGGACACTTAATTTTAAATATGTTAAAATGAATACAAAAATGACAGAAGCATATATCTTTTAGAAAATTAATTATTAAATAGGGTTATATATGTTGGAATTTCGACTATAAATATTCCATATAAATATAAAACTATTTCCTACATAATTATATTTTATTTATAATTTTTAGAGATTACATAATTTAATTTATTTATGACACAATGATGATGCAGTAATTACGATAATAGTGAATATTTAAAATAATTGATATTATAAATACCCAAATAAATATAATTTGAAACTTTTATTGAATTAGAATAATTTTCTAGGTTTCTATGACATATTAGTATTGATTTAATTGACTTATTTAGAAGTAATAATTCTGTTATGAGTTTCACAAAAATCAATTATTGAATAGTGACAAAATTGACATAAAAGAGTTTTTAAAACAAATATTATATTATTAATTGTTATTAAATTTATAAAAAACAAGGGTTCGTTCAAGAGACTTATATCGTGATAGTTGTATCATTAATAGACCACTTGGGGGTCGATTGGATGTATATAGTATGTTTATTAACCATATAATATAAAAATACAAAGAGACATTGTAAAAGTGAAACTAATTAACTTAGAATTAATACTTAAAGATAAGGTTAATATAGTAACCCAAACCTATATAAATTTTATTGGCTGAATGGTTTTCTACCCATACCCACCTTAACATTTAAATAATCAACTTTGGAGCCATTAGAAACAGAATATGAATTTATTATAAATTAATATTTCTTGCTTTTCCAAAGGTGCCCCTCACCCCTCTTATAAAAGGGCACTCCACCTTCTCATTACTTCACACCATAAAAGCCTTTTGGTTTGGACAAACTCTCCCCAAATACTCTCTAAACGTCCCTCACTACAACCTAGAGTTCTTAGTTTGATCAGAAATCCAACCTAAGGAGACCTTCTGATCAAATCAAAAGGAAGAACCCGAAGAAGAGGTAATGATTTCAGCACCCTTTTCCAAGTTCCTTTCTTCTTCCACTTATTCTTCCTTTGTTATTACCATTCTAAAATAATAACTCCAGTATCATATATATACTGTGATGTTATTATATATATGTTACAACCATATTCAGTATTCTATCCATCCTTTGAAAAACGTGTCACCATACATGCGTACGTACGACTTACTGTCTCTACGTCGTGGTGTAATTGTTATTCAATAAATTATTATTTGGATGGGTATAATAATGATGTGTAAATATTGTAAATAATAAATATAACATGATAATGATTCTGTATATATGATATACCATCCAATTATATATTATTTTAATATCAAAAAAATGATATTTTCGCTCGTGCGTACGTACGGAGTACCGTCTCCACGACGCGATGAGATTCATTTCCAAGTTCACCATTCATCGATGATTATAAAAAAATATATTACTAATAAGTATGTAATATATGAAATAATAATGCTACTGGAGATATAGATATATATATATATATATATATATAAGGATTTATGTACTTACATATATCTTATTCACTTACTTCCGTTCAATACTATATGAAAACAGAAACCGTGTTTATGCGTACGTACAGACTACCGTCTCCATAAACTGTGTTCTCCATTTCATATATATGTCTATTATACATATTTATATTCTAAATATATATGATATATTTATCATGTTTTATATTCTTGAAGTATTTAAATCATGATCTAAGTGATACAACCAAGAGTGACAAGTTAAAACACGTACGATAAAGAAAGTGATTATTACCCAAAATGTTAACTTAACATCGAAATTATTATTAAATGGGTAATATAAAGTCATAAATGAATCATATATGATATCATAAATATTAATGTGGTTATAGTATAATTTAATAACATACTACGATATTCGTACAGGAGGTTAAATGTACCCTCGACTAAAGGAAAGTGCAAGGTAAGGGGTTTTCATCTCACTCCTTATTCCCGTGAGATTCATGCCATATTGCCACCATTACCATTTGTGTGGTGTATTTACTGCCCATAATTATATTCTTTGTGTAACACACTTTAATTTATGTGTATTTACATATTCATTTTATGATACCTCTTTCATTGGTTATATGTTTCATAAGTTACCAAATTAGTAAGGGTTTATTTCCCAATCTCTTCATTATCTGAGGTTGTTTATAAATAATAATCTACTGGGATTACTTTATCATCCACATCCATGTTTCTTAAAAATGTATTTTAAAACATTTTTACTATTTACTATAATATGTGTTAAATTCATTTATACCCTTGTTGACTTTTATAAGTGGTTTATAAAGGAATCTTTCCGACGTTTTCGAAACAAGGTCCTTTTTAACCTTTTTGAAAAAATTAAGTTAATAATTTTTTTTACCTTATACGGCGGGTGCGGTTTTTCTCCGTCGTTATTACAACTATCAAGCTTCCTTCACAAGATTATAAATATATTTTCAAAATAAAGGTTTTCTCTATAATTTTGCGACTTTTAGATGATTTTAAAAAAGAGATATTTCTCTCAAATAGTATTGATTTTATATATGTCAACATCCTTTGATAAATTTTAAACTTGTTCCAAGTTGATTTATTATGATACAAATCATCCATATTGTATTTAAGGTTTTGTGATATTTTTGACTATGGATGAGTTATTTTTATGCCATTAATGATTTATGATTAACGTTTTGACATTTTTTATGTTAGTTTTAATACAAATGTTTATGTTATATTCCATCCTCTTATTAAGGTGAATGTGTTGGACTAGTATGTTCCGGGTTGGGGACCGGTAAAAGTAAGCCCTCCTGGTTGGTGTCTGGTTATTAGAGGCACTCCGGGTTGGTGTCCGGTTATTACAGGCACTCTGGGTTAGTGTCCGGTTATTAGAGCCACTCTGGGTTGGTGTCTGGTTATTAGAGGCACTCCGGGATGGGGTCCGGTTACAGAGGCTCTCCGGGTTGGGTTCCGATTATAGTTATCCCTTAGGTCTTGGCATGAGGCCTCGACATAGAAATTAAAGTTCGGCATCATGCATTCCATAATTATGAAAGTGGTTAGTGATATTTCATGTGATTATTCGATTAGTAGAATATCCATGTGAATAAATAAATGGCATTATTTCATTTTATTTCTTCCATATTATGCTGAACTTCAATTCTAAATGGCTTTTGTTTTAGTTTTATACATTGCCTTAAATGTTTATTCTTATTTATGAAAGTTACCACTGTATTGGTTACCCTTACTGAGCATTTGAGCTCACCCCATTCTATGTTTTATTTTTTCCAGGATTCCAAGAAGTGTAATGTGATTGATATGCAGGGTTATGCCAAGGGAATAATGGCATTCATAAAGATTATTTATGTTGTTTTGTACGTCATAAAGTGAAAATGTAACATTCATGTATGCGATCTATTTTTCCAAGACTTCTAAACTGAGCGGTCCTTCGGGACATGATTCCTTTTAATCATGCCAATGTATTAAAATAATTCACCAACTCTGGGTAACTGGGGTCGGGACGTTACATATTATGACCCAAACCGTGTTCATTGAACCATCTTATGAAAGCACCAACATTACACACATGACCCTTAGGGCGTACGTTGGTGTAATAAGGGGATATGTATCTATAACCTCTATGTATGAATGTGTATATTATTTATTTTAAATAAAATAATAATTATATTTTTACTTTTTAAAATATTACCTTATAAATGATTATATAAATAGATTGACAAAAATTAAATTTTTATTTGATGAAACTGAAATAGTATTTTTGTGAAATTTTGAGTTTCAATTAAAATACTTTGTTGATAAATTAAATATTTTTTAAAATAAATTCAATTTTAATAAAAATTACTTCATAAATAATTTTTATTCAAATATAAATGATAATTTAATTTAATTTAGTACATTGTAATTTTTATAAGGGTCAAAAAGTTGTTTGTGTGGTAAAAACTAGCATTTTCCACTAAATAATGATTTTTAATTTAATGTTAAAATTAACATATTAATAATAAAACTGAAATTAATATTATTTTTAAAATTTTCATGTTGACATTATTCAAGGGTGAGTTTTTCATATTTTTTTTAAATAGACAATTATTTTGGTTAAAATTAAGTAAGACATAAATAAATGGTCTGTATTATGACATTATAATAGCCCCAAAGTGATATATTAAATACTATTAAAGGAATAATGTACGAAATATAGTTTTTTCCAAAATAAAAATTTATTTTGATGTTATTTTATTAATTTTATAATTCTTAATGAATCCCCAAAAACCTACATTATAATTAATGTTTTAAAATAAATTCATTATTAACATGACTCACATTCACATCACCAATGATATAATTTAAATACGTTCTGTTCATGGACTTATAAAATATTAAGAACCACACCTCATTTGTAGAAAACACGGGAAGGAATGTTTTTTTTATTTTATCATATAGATTCTAAAACCTATGTTTATAAATTAATAAATAATTCCCCTTACATTTTCTATAAATACCCACCCATCTTCTAGCTCTTCACTAAAAACCCATTGAGAATGAATTTCCTCTACCAATCCCTATATAAATCTCTCTCAATGTGATCCAAATCTCATATGAATATATTCCCATTCTTTTAGAAGCTCCCTCTCAAGGTTAGGGATCATCTTCACTTTCCTTTTATTTTATGTACTTTCATTATACTATGCCTTTTTATTTACAATTTTTATTGTTTTAAGGTTTTTTACACATCCCTTTACTATATTTTTTTCCAATTAATGAGACTCCACCTTTAAATTTCATTAAACCTATAATAAAACAGATCTTATTTTCATTAAGGATCTATTTCCTGCTTGATTTAACGGGAAAAGTAAAGAATGAAAATTTTAGGAGTACACTACATGTACTTCCTTGTACACGTCATGTACTATGGCACCGAGTCCAAGCCGTGTTTGTCCTTGTCATGGCCATGTACATAACTGTGTGGCATCGTGGATGGGACACATATAGTATAACCTTGAAAAGGAATATACACGCAGTGTATCTTTAAATAACTTGCTGTGTATTTTTATTTTTATTTCATATATCGAAACAGGGTCGCATCTAATGGGATTAAATGAATTCTTCTAGCTTCATCTCATCCAAGAGCGATCGAATATCGTCGATTCTTCTCTGAACCCACAATTTTCAGAACATGATATGAATTGAACAATGTCGATTTCGTTGGAATCTCATCGGTGAGTTATTCATTCTTCTAGAGCCTCCCCTCTTATTTTCTCCTCTTTCGTGAGTTATTCAAGGATGAATTTTTTTGACATTTCTATATATCTAAGATGTTATAGGTATAATCAAAGTCTGAGATTCAACTATATCAATCATAAAATGTTGAGGTAGGTTGTTTGTGCATTTCGATAGAGTTTCTTTGAGTTATATATGCAAAACGTGCCATATTCCGTTGTTTAGGGAATTGCCTGTTTAGGGATTTTGACCCTGTTAATTCCTGTTATACCTTGTTTTCTTGAGTATGGGTTTTTGATTGTAAATAGGGTTATGTATCTTTATATGGTTATGTTTTCCCATGTTTGATCTAATATTAGCTGTTGGGTCTAGAATTTCCTGTTAGGATACTTTGTTCTCCATGCCAAGTGTTGTTAGGATGGAGTGGTATTATCTGACATGATTTTGTTATGCTTTGTAGCCATTTATCCAAGTAGTATTTCTGATTTACTTTCGCTTCTAAATATCATTTGTGCATGATTTCCTTACATAGGGATGTGGGAACCTGGGGTAGTGATACCATAAGGGGAATTGATGGTGGGGTCTTCCCCAGAGCGTCTATTGTACTTTTCATGCTGTGAGACAATAGGTAGGATTGACATTGAGTGATCCTTCATAGTCTTTATATTTATCATTACCTATCCACATGAGATATTTTCATTGAGTTCTTCCTCTGAGAGTTTATAGTTTTTCATAAAAAGACTATATGAGGAATTGACAGTGAGTGCTTCCTTAGTGGGTCTTTGTTTGGATGAGACCAAAGGGGTTAGACTATGTGAGCTTAACCAGAGGGTTGTCATATCTTTTGTATAAGTTGAACCAGAGGGGTCAGGCTGTGTGAACATTCCCTGAGATTGAATGTGGTTGTTTGGTTGAATAATTAATAATGTAAATAAATGTAGTTGAAAATGTATGAATGTTTACATTAGAGTACTTCCGTATTAATTACATTATTTTTTCAATTTGTCTGCTATATATAATCACTGACAGTTAGGCACAGATCATTGGATAGTTGCCTAATTGGATTCGTCTCACACCCTATTTGTTTCATACTTTTTGTCCCAAAATGATTATATTGTTGATGTATAGATAAGTTCGAGAAACCTTCTACTTTAGGTACAAGATTGTGGTGGAGTTGGAGAGAATGGGGCAAACATGAGGCTAATGATGTGGTTAGAGTTTACTTTTTTTATTTTTACATTGTTTTTCTACTCTATTCCATCATTTTTACTTGTTTGGATGTGTTCCTAGAGAGTTGTGACATGAATCATTTTTTACACATATATGCGGTAGTTGTTTATTTACTTTTAGTCTTCCTCTATTTACTTATTGTGTTGTATTACATCTTCTGCTACTATTATACATTTGTTTTTTATATGTTACTCTTTCAATTAGGGAATAGTTTCCCCACTACCACACCCAAGGACCCCGCTACTAGTCAGTGGCCTCTAGCATTCGGGGAAATGTGCTTGAGGCCATGTGACCAACCAGATACAGGGCACCTTTTAGTGGCACTTGGAAACGGTATGTTACAAAGTGAAATCAAAGGGTTTATTTTCTTCTTGAATTACTGTTTGGAGACAATAGATAGGGATAAGTAGAAATATTTACTTATTAATAAACTGTGTAGGGGAGTAGGTTACCTGTGTATAGGGAAAATACAATTTACCTCATTTGTTGTAATTTTTCTAGTTTTTCAATTATTATAGTTGATTTTATTTCACCATTGGATGATTTCAATGTTTTTTCTATTATCATTGGTGTTATTTAGGTTCTATTTCTATTGCAACTCGATGAGATGAGATTATTCCATCCCATGCATCATATAGGTACATGCTAGAGATTACTTGTTTTGCATTCTTGTAATGCCATTTAGGGTGAATTAACAGTTGCATATTGTGGTGATAGATGATGTGATATATATTCATGATGTTTTGATATATCCATGATAGAATACCTACTATTTGATATGTTATTGCTAATTGTTCAAGGTTTCTTTTTGATGAATGCCATACTTTGGTCCCTGAGGTGTTATGGGACCTCACAGATTTGAATTTGGTGGGTCATATGATTGATTTCACTATTATTACATGTAATATACTTGAATAAGATGCCAATCTTTGATTAGCAGGGACTATGAGCCCCCACGGATTGGAATCATGAACATTAATGTTTATGTCACTGTTTTTATGGAATTCCGAATTAGTTTTTTAGGGTTACTATCCAGAAAACCCCATAATACATAGTGTGTGTTGATGAGTACATGCCATGTATCCTTTTGTTTGGGATGGAACAAATTTTATTATGTACATGCCGTGTACAGTATGTACACGCCGTGTAGTCCTTAGCAGTGTGTCTAATTGTGTGAGAAGGAACATGGGATTGGCAATTGTTTGGTGGAAAATGTCATGTACTGTGAGTACACACCGTATTATAAGAGCCACATATCCAAATGTGTGATGAATGACATGGGTGGATGAAACATAGGTTGTACACATCGTGTTCTATTCTTACACGCTGTGTAGAGTCAACTGTGTCACCGATCGTGTGACTGAACACACGAATATTTATGACTTAAGGGATACATGCTGTGTCTAGGGAGTACACGATGTGTAGTGTCACCCAGGTTGGATCGGTGTGTATAGTCTTGTAGAGGAACTTGGGCAGGCGAAAAATGATTCAAGTATACACCATGTCTCAAGAAGAACATGTCGTGTGTAAGGGTGTTACATGACCGGGTCTGGAAAAAGTACACGCCAATGTAAAGGCTTAAGGGAATAAACCGTGTAGTGGATATACACGCTGTGTATCCATGTTTTAGAAATATTTAATGTATTATTTATCCTGTTCTTTTATTTCACTTCTATGTTTCAATCCTTGATAATCATAAACTTAGGAATGCCCTTGACTTTTCAATGTCATTCCATCAAGACATCCTCTAGTTGTATGCTAAATACAGGTAAATGATCAAACACAGGACATGGTAGATCGGGGACTACCAGCAGATTCTCCCATCATTCCCATCTTGGAATTAGCCATCGATACTGATATAGGTGATGATTCATAGTTCTAAGAGGGTTTCATGAGGTTTATGCAGACCTTCTAGGGAGCACCACATCAAGCTCTGTCTATGGAAGAGTTGGTGTGGTTTTTTAGTAGTAGCATCCTCCCACTTTCTCCGGGGATGGGGGACCTCAGGATTTTGATTAATGGTTCGAAGCCATGATGTCTATCTTCGAATATCTAGAGACCCCTACATATAGGAGGGTGAAGATATCTACATATATGCTTCTGGATTCCTCCAATAGGTGGTGGGATGTGATACCATGAGCAAGACACCAACATGTTATGGCTTGTGATAAGTTCTATCGTGGCTTCTATGATTACTTCTACCCGGATACTTTGAGGGCCAACCAAGTCCTATAGTTCATGAGTTTGGAGCAGGGTACTCTTTTAGTCATGTAGTATTCTTATCGCTTCATAGAGCTGCATGGATTCACACCCATTCTAGAGGGTGATGAGTTATTCCTAGCGAGGAATTTTGAGGATGGTCTTAGGAATGACATCCGATCTCAGGTGAACATCTTTAGGTTGATGACCATATCTTCCAATGTCAACTAAGTGATGATCACAAAGTGTAACCTAAGGGATTCTAGAGCTGTGGTCCAGGGTGGTTCAGCATATAGATTTAGAGATTCTCCAACATATAGTATGATGTGTCATAGGGATTTTCCACCTGAAGATATGAGTAGGTGGGATACACCTTCAGGCAGCCATGTGGTATGCTACCAGTGTTACAAGGCCTCATTGCCTGATAGACCCATTTGAGTGTTGATATTGAGGTAAGATGAGTTTTTTTTCAGTGTTTATGTTAGTTTCTATGATTTGCATCTGGTGAAAAAGGTTCTTCTATGACTCCTCATTCATGAGAAGGACCAATAATTTATCCTCAGTCTAGGAACTGGAGTTCGTCTGGTCGTTCAGGCCGAGGTGGAGGTCATGGTCGTGGTATCCAGTGGCTAGGATTTTAGTAACAATAAGGTGGATTTTCTCAGGGTTGTCAGGCGAGGTCTCAGGGCCATGGTATAGGTCAGAATTTTGTAGTGGAGCAGACCAATTAGGAGCAGGATCGCAGACCCTATACAGTTAGAGGTAAAAGTCTAGTTACCTATGTTTTAGCTTCTGTACTTTTCACTACAGGGGCTTCCCATAGTTTCATATCTGTTGCAATTGTGGAGAGCCTGGGGATTTTTATCTTTATTTATGAAAATATCTTGACTCTGTACACTCCGTTGGGAACTAAAACGACTACTATATGTTAGTTCAAGGAGTTCCCTCTTGAGGTTGGTGGGTGTCACCTCTTATGGGACCGATATGTCTTAGAGATGAAAACATATAATGACATTATTAGAATGGATTTGTTGGTTCCCTTCAATTTTGTTGTCAATTTTTATCATTATAGGGTGAGTTTATCATCAGGAGAGTGCAGATCGTTTCTACATAAGGGCGAATGGGTTGTCCAGGCGAGCATAGATGGACCTACGCATCATGGGTTGGGAGAATTTATAGCCCATATTTCATGTCTATACATAGATGAAATGGGTACTTCATAGATGGAAATTCCTCCAGTGTTGGATCATTTTTGAGATTTCATTCCATAGGAATTTTCATGTTTTCCTCTAGAGCGAGAGGTAGACTTTTTATTGATCTTGTTCCAGGAGTGGAATCAGTGCCCATTTCTCCTTATAGGATGTCTACACTAGAGTTATAAGAGCACAAGAAATAGTTGGAGGAGTTACAGGAAAATGGTGTCATCCTACCCAGTACTTCTCCATGGGGTTAACATGTCCTATTTGTGAAGAATGTGGATGGTACCCTCCAACATTGTGTGGATTATCGGAAGAAGAACCAGTTTATGTTCAAGAAATGATATCCTTTATCGAGGATTAGTGATCTCTTTGGTCATATTCGAGGATCATAGGTGTTCTCGAAGATTTACTTGAGATTATGTTGTCACAAGTTGCACGATAGCCCATCTGATATACCTATTACTACCTTTCAGAGCATGTACGGTCTATACGAGTATGTGGTTATGCCATTCGGCCTCACGAACACCCCTGTAGTTTTTATGGAACTGATAAACCAAGTGTTTCATCCATTCATGTATTCTTTTGTTTTGGTCTTCATTGATGATATATTAGTGTACTCTCACACACGACAGGACCATGCTACCCATCTTGAGATCATTTTGAGTACACCGAGAGAGCATCTGTTATATGCTATGCTCTCAAAATGCCACATTTTGATAGGCCAGATTCAATTCGTGGGTTATGATATCTGAGAGATAGGATTATTAGTATACCTAGATAATACGAGAGAAGTAGTTTCATGGGAGAAGCCAAAGAACATATTTTAGGTATGAAGTTTTCATAGGGATGGATGGTCACTATAGATGTTTTATACATGAATATACATGCTTAGAAGTTCCACTGACGGGCCTAAATAAGAAGGGTGTGATGTACTTGAGGAAAAATTATTGTGAGACTTCCTTTTATGAGCTGAATGGGAGGTTGACTTCATCACCGATACTAGTTTTACCAGATCTAGGCATGAGTTATATAGTTTACTATGATGCATTAGGTATCAGGACAGGATTAGTGTTTATGATCAGGGAAAGAGTCTTTGCATACATTTCTTAACACCTGAGGAAAAATGTGAGGAACTACCCAATGCACGATCTTGAGTTTGTTGCAGTTGTTCATGCTTTATTCTTTTGGAGACATTATATTTTGGGAGAGCATTTTTTTGTCTTTCCCAAACACAAAAGTCTCAAGTATATATCTGCTCAGTAAAATATGAATTTGAGATAGTGTAGGTGGGTTGAATACATTTAGTCCTTTGATTTTGAGCTTGCCTACAGGCCTGGGAAAGGCAACGCAGTGGATTTTTCGTTCAGTAGGAGGAAACATATACATGCAATTTAGGAGGCTAGTAGTGAGTGGCAGCATATGGATCTATTCTCTGAGATGCATTTGGAGGTGTATGAAAGACATTGATAGACATTTTTTTCTCCAATAGTTGTTACTTATATTCTGCTTGAGCGAGTGAGAATGAGGAAGCTATCAAAGGATGAAGATCTAGTCCTTCCGGAGAGTGTGTCAGGAGAGGACCCTATTCTTGGATGGATAGTGGGCGATGATGAGGTCATGTGCTTCCATAGATGCATATGGGTGTCCGTAGACATATGTGAGGACATGATGCAGGGTTTCCATTCCTCATTTTGGGTAGTTCACCTTAGTGTTTCCAAGATGTATTTGAGATATCGACCATCAATATTGGTGTCTATGAACGAAGAGTGATGTTGTTAGTTTTGTGATGAGGTGTTCCACTTGTCAGTAGGTGAAAGAGAAGCATCAGAGACTAGTAGGGCTTTTTTAGTAGTTAACTATTCCCAAGTAGAAGTGGAATGATGTTGTGATGGACTTCCTGATAGGATTTCCAAGGTCTCCTCAAGGAAATGATGATGTTTGGGTTTTTATTGATAGATTCATGATGGTTTTACATTTCTTACCAATCAATGAGACCTTCGGTTTTAATGAGCTAGGAAGGTTATACATATGGGAGATTATGCGTTTTCATAGTGTTTCACACTCTATTATTTTAGAAATGGATGCTTTTTTAACTTCTTGGTTCGGGCAGGGACTACAGAGGGATTTCAGTACATAGGTACTTCTGAGTATAGCTACCATCCCCAGATAGATGGACAATCTGAGTGTATGATACAAGTGCTAGAGGGCATGCTTCAATCATGCCTCATAGATTTTGGAGGTTCTTGGTAAAAGATCAATCCTCTGGTGGAGTTTTCCTACAAAAATAGTTTTCAAGTAACTATTTAGATGGAAACTTATGAGGCTTTGTACAACAGGCCATGTCAATAACCCATATGTCGGCTAGAGGCAGGATAGGCAGCTATGTAGGGACCTTGTCTTTTCTAGGAGATCACGAAGTAGATAGAGTTTATTTGGAAGAGGATGGACACTTCACAGTCACAACAGAAGTCTTATGCTGATCGATGGAGATGATCTCTGGAGTTTGAGGTCAGAGATAACGTATTTCTTTTTTTACACTGAGGTTGGGACAAAAGAGGATTAATAGACAGGGTAAGATTTCACCGAGATATGTTGGGTCTTTTTAGGTTTTGGAATGAGTTTTTCTTGTTTCCTATCATATAGAGTTACCACAGAGTTATCGGGCTATGCATTATGTCATAAACATTTAGTAACAATGATGTTACTTCTCTAACCCATCTCATTCATTTCAACCTAAGGAGGTTGAGTTGGAGGTGGATGAATGTTCAAGGAGCATCAAATCAAGATTGTTGATCATAGTGTGAAGATTCACCATGGTTGGTCTATTCCTCTGGTATGGGTGATGTGGTAAAATGAGTGAGTACATGACATGACTTTAGAGAGGGAGGCCAATGTGTGATCACATTGGCCAGATTTGATCGAAAACTCATTGTCATTGCCACCTTATTAGTGAAATTCGAAGAGAAATTTCTTTATGGGATGAAGTTTTCAATAACCTAGATATTCATTTTAGTTATGGATCTTTTTTCATGTTTCTTTTGAGGAAAAAGGGAAGAAATAAAATTTTTTGAGTACACACTGTGTACTTCCTGGTACATGTCATGTACTCTGGCCCCAATTCTAGGCTGTGTTTGTCTGTGTCATGGACGCGTACAAACCTATGTGATGATGTGACAATACCTCTTAATGTAGGTCCCAGAAAAGTCATATACATTTCATGTATGTTTAAAGAAAACATGTTGTATTTTTATTTTTATTTGATATATAAGACCGGGGTCGCGTCTAATTGGCATAAACAATTTATTCTAGCTTCGGCATGTCCAAGAGAAACCAAAGATCGATGATTCATCTCTAATCCTTTGATTGGCCAACCATGCTCTGAATTGTACATCGTAGATTACGTTGGAATTGCATCAGTGAGTTCTTCGTTCTTCTAGATCATCACCTATTTTTTTCTCCTTTTTCATGAGTTATTCATGGTTGAATTGTTTTGATGTTTTTGTAGATCCACAATGTTCTAGGTCAAATAAAATTCTGATATCGAACTATATCGATCTTCCAACGTCGAGGTAGGTGGTTTGTTCTTTTCCGTAGATGTTCTTTGAGTTATATATGCAAAAACTTCCTAATACCCATGTTTTGGGTACTGGGTGTTTAGGGAATTCAAACTTTTTAAGGCCTGTTAGGCCTTATTTGACTGAGTATGAGTTTTTTATTGTAAATGGGGTTATTTAACTTCATATGGATGTGTTTTCCCTTGTTTTTTCTGATATTGGTCATTGGGTATAGAATTTCCTATTAAGCTTCTTTGTTTTCCATGCCTAGTAAAGTTAGGATTGAGTGATATTATCTAACATGCTTGTCTTATGATTTATAGCCATTTACCCATGTAGTATTTGTGATTTACTTTGGTTGATGAGTATCATTTGTGCATGATTTCTTTACATAGGGATGTGGGAACCTTGTGTACTGAGACCATATGGGGAATTTGCATTGAGGGCTTCTGAAGAGTGTATGTTGTACTTTTCATGCTACGAGAATATAGGGGTGATTGATTTTGAGTGCTCCCTTAAAGTGTCTATATTTATTGTTATTAGAGAATAAAGTAAATTGACATTGAGTGTTTCCTTAGAGTGTTTTTATCATTAAAAGACTATAAGGGGAATTTATGGTGAGTTTTTCCTCAGAGAGTCTTTTTTTGCACAAGACCAAAGGGGTTTGACTGTGTGATCTAAACTAGAGGGTTGTTATATATTTTGTATATGTTGAACTAAAGGGTTTAGGTTATGTTAACATTACTAGAGGGTTTCTTCTTTTTTGGGTGAATAATTGATAATGAAAATGAATGTAGTTGAAACTGTAGGACAATTTAATTTTGAGCACATACTTATTAATTACTTAATTTTTCATATTTGTATATTTTATATGTTCACTGATAGTTAGGCATAGATCTTTGGGTGATTTACTATTGGGATTCATCTAACAACCTATTTGGGTCATTATATTGGGCCCAAACGGATTATATTGTTGCAAGTATAGATAATAGAAAGAGCCTTCTACTGCAGGTACCTGATTTCTGTGGATATTGAGAGTATGGGACCAAGATAAGGCTTGCAATTCTCTTGGTGTTTCTTAATATTTCATTGTAAATTGGGTTAGTACTGTATACTATCATTGTGTCTTGTTTGGATGATTTCATAGATATTTGTGAAATGCATCATTATTTATATATATATGTTGTAGTTTTTTATTTACTTTTAGTCTTCCACTACTTACTAATTTTCTGTCATTGCTGCTTCCGCTGATGTTATAAGTTTTTTCCACTGAGTTACTCTACCAATGTGGGCATAGTTTCCCTACTACCACATCCAAGGCCCTCGCTACTAGTTGACAGCTTATGTTATTCAGGGAAATGTGCTTGCGGCCATGTGACCAACCGGATATGGGGCACCTTTGGGTGACTCTAGGAACTCGGATGTTACAAAAACATTCATTGAACCACTATGTACACCTGTTATGTGGCATAAATTATCCCATGATTTTTCATTCAAATCATGTGTGTTGTGTATACCCACCCCCATTTTAACTCAACGTAATCACCAAGTTATACCTATCCATCATTGATTGGGTAATCTCATATGTATCCCACACATGGTTTATGATATTATATAAAAGTCTCACTGTTATGATTTTATGGTGGTTATACATGACTTATTCTTATGAGGTCATGTTTTTTTGTTTTCACATTCCTATGTTGATTTTATATTATATTATTATATCATGATCTGATGTCCAATTATATGAGTCTCACACATTTTATGTCACCTTTATATCCACCTGGACACACATGTTTTAATTTTATTATGTTATTCTTTGATTGTTCCCTTAACTAGATTTATATCCTACCCCATTCCTATCTATATCCTTGAGTTATCCAGTCTAGTTTTACAATATCAAAGGAATTTAATGGAATTATTTTAGATTTTTTAATAATGATGTAATATACTTATTTCATGGTATGGTGCTATGTATCTAATTACCCAAATACACTTAGACTTTTTATCTTTTGGGATTTTATTATGTTTGTATTTATGTAATTAATCTTGAATTGATGTACATAAAATACATTTGTTTTCATATAGCAGATTTGTTTCCCTCCTCATTCCCATCAATTCTTTAGTCAAGGCTCATTATCCTAACTATCATAGTGGATAGATTACCATAATGAACTAGGTTAAATCCCCATTCCAATTTATAATACCACATCATACATAAATATTTAACCAATTTATTGGAGGGATTCATAATTTGATGAACACTTATCACATAAAGGAAACTGTAAATAAGCATGTCATAAGATCATAAATGCATTAATCAGTTCATCATATCATAATTAACCGTCGGGAATGAAATTTGTTTCATGAAATCATCTTTATAACAAAATCATCAAGAATTTATCACAAGAAATAAAGTGTATGGTATAATAATATTATATCCCTAGTGAAAAATTACTATCCTTATAATGGTTGGCATAGATGAAAAATCTCTTTAATAAAATCTTTGAAAATACACTTTGAAAATAAAGAGAATACAACCCATTTAATTTAGTAACTTTGAAAAACTAAACCATTATAAAAATTGAGAACTGAAATTCCCTTTTAAAACCAATTAAACATAAAAAGTATTCTTCCTAATGATGGAATAATGTGATAGTAGAAAAATATGTTCAATCCATATACATTAAAAGAGAACAATATTTTCAAACATTTGTAAAATGTCAAAAGTAATTTATATGAAAAAAAATTTAAAATATTTCATTTAAAAATTTATAAATAAAAATAAATTTTGTTAAAAATTAAATATAATAATAATTAATTATTATTAAAACATCCATAAAAATTATGAACAGGGACTTGGAAGGGAATGTTTCCTCATCAAAAAGAGAAAACACAACCTTTTTTCTTAAAAAGATCATTGATCATTTTAAGTACAAAAGACATGATAATGAAAGGAAAACATTAGAAACCAAGAAATAATTAGATTTGAATAAAATATATGGGGTTTAAAATATAAGGAAATTATAATTTCCTTTATTGTAAATTTAATAAAGCAATTCCGGAAAATAAATGTGATTGTAACATAAACTCTTACTTTAGGTTATAACATTCTTAATATGAACTCTTAAACTCCTATATATTAAATTATGTTCTAGTATAAATTTATAATAGAACCATATTTATAATTATAATATAATATATCATTCCATTATAATTTCTTATTAACCTTTTAGTAACCAATTCATCATTAAAATTATTCTTCTGGGTGTTGGCAGTTCTATTTCCAATGCATATTTCTATTCAACAGTTCCCATCCATGAAATATGGTCATAGTCTCATCATTTTTATAATATTAATAATTTCATATGTATAATATTTATTAATTATATACACTTCTATAGATCTTCATATATATTAGTGATGAGAAATTAATTATATCACTTCAAGGAGATAATAGTATGTACAAACACATGAGTAATGTTTTTATTTTAAAATGAATGGAAAGAAAGTAAGGTAAATAAAAATCTATATTTATAGAATAAAAATAATTTAATAAACATTTTATATATTCATAAAATATATCTTTATTACATTACATATTAATCATAAATGAAAATTTTATCACAACATATCATGGATGTGGTAGTATACACGTATGCACTAGCAAAGATAATGTTTTTTAAAAAATTTGAGGGAAATACGGTAGATCATATATTATCTTTATGTAATCATAATTATGTTATAATTATAATATATATCCATTAAAAATAGTTATAACTAACCATGATATATGGTTATGAAAAATAAAATACATCACTTCATGGAGATAGTAGTTTGTACATATGCATTAGTGATGTTTTTATTTTTCATTTGATATAAAAGAGATAGTAAACAGTAGTACCAATATCATAAACATGTTTCTTTATATAAAATATACTAATTTTATTATATTATGATGTTTATATAATATTTTTAGTATTTTATGGAAGAAATAAACTTGAAATGGATCAGTAAATACAATTTAATATTCTTTGGGTATCTTCCTTTATCTGTGCCTTAAGAATTATCAAGATAATAGTATGGTGTGACCATGAAATATAAAACATGGGGAGTATATTTTTTATGGTATTTGGATAGGTATTGGATGCAATAGAGTGATCAAGTGGTGGGAGAATTGAAAAAAAAATGTGCCCATTTATAGGTGAGGTGGGTGAGAAACTTATAAATACTTTGCACACTACTCTATAATATATTTTTTACAAAAGTAAGGTGGATATAAATTTTTAGAGTTTCAAATATAATGAGGCTAAATTAGAAAACAAAATTTACCAATTATATTGAATAAAAAATCATTTTTTTCATCCTTATCACTTATATTAACCCATCTTTTAACCCTTTAAACCCTTAATGTTGTAATACGATTTTTACAATGGTTATTAATAATTATAAAAAAACATTTTAGTTGAAATTATTACCTCAAATTAATTTGGATGATTCAAAAAATTAAATATATCATTCAATATTAAATTATTATAAATGGAATAAATTAATCATTATATAAGCACACAGAAAGCATACAACCATTTTTAGAAAAAAATTGATTTTATACTTCTTTTGTCAAAAGATTCTTGACTAGTGTTGGTTACATGAATTTATTTTGTTATTATAAATAAATAATGTTTATTTTTAATTATAAACACTCCAAAACCGAATGGAATCATTAAACAACCTCATTAAATGTAAATAATAAAAAATAATTTTTTATTTAAATAAAATAAAACATAGATTCTAAAATGTCAAGAATGAATTTCCAAATTCAATATAATAGTTTCAAATGATTTATTTTATTCGATAAACACATATCTGCTTGAGAGAAATGTTTTCCATTTTTATTTCTCATTCTTTTCTCATAATGATTCTATCAATGTTATTATATTTTTAAAATCAATATTTTTCACTATATAACTAAAAATAATCTTTTTTAGAAAAATAGAAAACATTCACCATAAGATAAATTCAACAATAAAAATTAAAAAAATAATTTCATTTTTTCAAACTCCAATTAAGAAATTAAAAAAATCTTTAAAAAAATCATATATAAAATATTATAAGAGAAATTTTTTTATTCAAATCATTTATATAATGCTATTAATAATTAAATTAGTACTTATTATATTCGATTTTTTATTTATACTTCATTTTACTATCTTATAATTGTTTTTCAATTTATTTTGTATCAGGAAATTATTGAATTTTTTTGTGTTGTGTTCCTCATAACCTATTGAATAAATCAAATTTATTAATGAGAAATATATTCTGAAATTTTTGGGTGTTATTATTTATCCCCTTATATAAATTGCAACCAAAAAAATTCATTACATCAGTACAAAAAATGCGGATACTCTACCTCATCGCATCCTCGATTTCTTATTTAGTTTCCTAAAACTAGTGGATTCACAATAAAACATTTACTATTTTAGTGGTATTTATCCTTATATCTTTCTTAGATCCAAAATTTATACCTAATTTCACCTCATAATAAATATCATTCTCTAGTGGTATAAACTATAATTTAAATACATGTAAAAAATCATGTATGCACTTCCTCAAAAAATATACATGTAACCCATCTTTAATTTAGGAGAGTTTTGGTATATATGTTTTAAGTGATATAATACTAGCCTCATATTATTAAAAATATAAAAGTGTCTGTTATGTATGGGGATCATCTTTCATTTCATTCTAATTCTCACAACATTCTTATATGGAGATATTGAAAGGAATACCTTATCACTAACTTCAAACTCTATATCTTTCAGATGATTGAAATTGTAAAATTTTCCCAAATCTAAGCTTCCCTAATGTGTTTTCAATAGCATTAATCTACTATACCCATTATTTAACTAGCTCAAGTACCAGAAGATTTTGTTCCTCAAATTCGCCCTAATATATTGAAGTCTTAGACCACTTTCTATATAAGGATTCATAATAATCCATCTAAATTCTTTAATGAAATATATTGGTATAAGAAACATTAACTAGGGGAAGGTATTGATAACAACCTCCATTTTCATGCATAAATAAATATTCCAGTATATCTTCTAGCTGTTAAATTATAATATCTTATTGAACATATGTATGAGTATGATATATAATAAAAAATCTCCAGAATGTATACAATAATTGTCCAAGACTTCTCTAAAACCTGAGGTAATCCTCAAAAAATCAATCAGAAACAATACAATATAGTACTCTATAAAACCATACCAATTCCTTAATGTATATACTATAAATATGATCAAGAGATAAATCTTCTCTAATATCAACAAAATGTGCTTAATTTATAAGGAAACCAACTATAACCCAAATGGTTTTATAGCCTTTTGATCCCTTATGGAATATTGTGAGGAAATCTATGATGATTTTTCCCATTTCCATAGTAGAATGGGTAATGATATTAACATACCCTTACAATTATTATTTTAATAATTAACATTAAAACATCCCAGGCATTGAGATATACACTCTAAAATATCCCTTTTCATGTTTTTCCACAATAAATAATCATTTTTATCTATATATGTATTCATGCATCCAATATGAATAGAGAATCGTGTGTTGTGTACTTTATCAAAAAGTACCATTAAATCTAGTATATCTATAACACATACTCGATTCTAGAATTTGAAAATTACATCATGTTCAATGATGAAATATTGAAAAATCCTTACTTTCTTTTGATTCTACACATCATCCTCTCACACCCCTTAAATCTTCAAATAGATAGGTGGTAGAAAAACCATCTAAGAAAGTTATGATATTTCTCATTTAACTATGATTACAAGGTATATACTTCACAAATAAATAATTATTGGGTATCTTCTAATACTTATAATGGAATAACTAGAAGATACTTACAAATAAAACTATTAACAACCGTGTTCACCATCCCAAGGTATTAATGTATCAAGTAGTAATTATTTTTAATTAATTATAACTGTTTATTTTAACACATATTAATTTTTTAATATTAATAAAACATAATAGTTTTATAATAAGAATATATATCACACTTTTCTATATATATATTATTCCTCAATATTTATCTAGAAACAATTACCATGGTAATCTAAAAATCAAAATTCAGGTAATTTTCCCATGTACCTATAATTTCATTGAGGAATATGCCAGTACCATTTCATTCTGCATAATAAAACATAATTTCCACTTCTAATAATAATAATTATATATCAAAAACACTTTTACACTATAAGTTAGTGTAATAATAAGTGAATTAGACAACCTTATCTTCAGTTCCCTTATTTAACTCACATTAATGTAACCAAAAAAGAACTTGGATCCCTTCTGCCCCAACATTGTTATCTCATTTGATATTCATGATATATTTATCACAGGCCATTAGTTGTGTCCATCAAACCAAAAAAAACTATGTATTTTTTTAACCATGGTTGGTTTATTACAGTTTTCAATAACTTACATGTTAGAAAGAACCATATATATACACTTTCTTGTTATAATATTTCCACGGAATCTTAATTTTGTAGACAAAATTCACACATATAATTTTTGAATACAATCTATCCTTATTCAATGTATTCAAAAAAAATATAAAATAATATTTATTCACTTAAATTATATCTGAATATATATTGATATCATCAATAAATTCTATTAAAAACTGATCCAAGTGATATTTAAGGATTTTATCCGTTAGATGCATGAAGACAGTAGGGGAATTGGTATATCAAAATGGTATCATTATAAATTCATAAAGACTATATCTCATACCAATGGTTGTCTAGGGTATATCCTCTTTATTGATTATAAATTGATGATTTCAAAAGTTAAATTCAATCATTGAATAGTATTTATCTATTCACTGTTGATCAATAAGTTCATAAATACGAGGTAGATGATACATGTTCTTGATAATGAAATTTTTAAGTTCCCAACATTCAATTCAAATAAAAATTGTCCCATATTTCCTCATGAAGAAAATAATAGGTTCACCACATGGGGATTTATTTGCATAGAGGGTTCCCCTTTCTAGATTCCCATAGAGTTCTATTTTCTATTACTACATCTCAATTATGTTCATTCTATGTGGGATCCGTGAAATTGGTATAGAACTAGGTAAGAGTTATATTGAAAACACAACATTACAGTTCAAGAGTAAACTAAGAAACTATTTATGTAATATTTTGAATCATTCTCAAACAACATGTATATCATTAATGTTGAGTTTATCCCTAACCATTTGAGATAAATACCCTTCATGAATTGGTAGTAAGACCTATATAATAGATGTAATCAGCGTTGGAAGCTCATGTTCATCCCATCACCTATATTGTATGAACCCGAGTTTTGGAACATGTCAAAATCCCGACCCTGTTTGAATTCTTGACTGGTTTTTGAGGAAACTGGAGAAAACATGAAGTTTTTGGAATCTTCGAGACTACATGCCACGTAATTTTAAGTACACGCCGTGTATATGTTAATAGAGGGTCGGTCGTGTGCTCGCCATGTACATGTCGTGTGGTGACCATATAGAAATTTCTTACTACACGACATGTAGTTTTAAACACACCGTGTAACCCTGACCGTGTTGTGGAAATACATGGTGTGTAGGCCTATTGGCCGGGTAGAACCAGGTACACGCCGCATTACCCTTGGACACACCATGTACTCTAGCCGTGTATGTGGAATATACATGGCGTGTGGGTAAGTTGGTGAGGAAGATAAAAGAAACTTTGTACACACTGTGTACCCATAGGTACACACCGTGTACTCATGTCGGCAGGTTTGGAAAGTAAGTCGGTAGAATTTCATCCGTCTTATGAACAGTTAAATGACCTACACGGAATGTAGTCCTAAATTACATGCTGTGTAGTTTCTTTTTTTTTTTGCATTAAAACGGGCAGTAGCCTCGTTTTGAGGTTCTAGGAAGAACCTCCGCACCTAAAGCATCTGAATCTTCAATCTCTCCCTAGTTATTCGTATGAAGTCGGATTCGATCATGAATGGATGCGTTAGAACCCCCTCGGTAAGGCCTCAATTCCTCTATGGCCGTTTTGTCTGATTTTCGTTATAGAACGAGTTATAGAAGTTTGAACGGTATTGAATCTATTTTAGGTTTACCACGTTTTAGACCGAATTGGTGGCTGTTACCGGAGGAGTAGCATCGTACGAGTCTCAGGTAGGTGGTGCATACCTCATTTTGTGTTTTCATGGTTGTTTGGGTAATGCAATCTTCGGCGTATTTTTGGGTATTTTGAGCGGGACCCGTGTTATATATTATTTCATATTGAATTGCTTGTGGGACCTATGGGATGCCTTTGGGTATGCCCTATTACAAGTTTGTGTGGGCAGGCTGGGTGAGGGGTCGTGGCTCATTGGGGCATTTTGGCCGGGGAACACCAAAATGGATTAAATTGAAATATTAATGTGTAAAAATGTTTAGTTTAATTTATTAAAGCCTGATAAATTGGTAGAGGCATATATAACCTCAGTGCTCATATGGGACAACACCTTGCATAGTTCAATTCAACTGTTTAGTTGGTTTTTCCTGCTTATATTTTTTGTTTTAATATATTATATATGCAATTTCTGAATTGCATCTATTGGACCATTTGGGTTGTGTTGGGCTTGGCCAAGTTATGCTTGAGTGATGATGATCATTGGTTGGGCTTGGCCCGGGTTACTTTGGGTGCTTTTTACCACGAGATTGGGCATCATGGACGTCGGCTTGAAGAAGTATGACTGTCAGGTTGGGCATGGCCCGGGTTACTTGGATGGCGAGGCCATCAGACTTGAGCGACATGGTCTTAGGGACACGAGGTGTCATATGTGTGGTGTCTTAGGTATTATTTTGTTGATTACCGCTCATCCGGGACTTTGAGTAGTGTTCATATAGAGATACTCTATGATGAGGTGGTCTGACCACTCAAGTGGGTAGAGGACCCTGTAGTTGCGGTTTGGTATTTTGGTTGGGGGTGCTTGTCATAGAAATCCACATGGGAGGTGAGGAGCATTCAGGGTATAGCATTGAGACTATCGGGTTGGGGGGCTGAGGCTCGCCGTGATTTGAGGGCAGATATCATTGTTCCATCGGGTTATACTTTGGCGTGCCTTCGAGATGTTTTTACTTGAGACATGAGGTGTCAGGAGGCACATGGTTCCAGGTTACTATTCCTGGACGTGCCTTCGGGATGTCGTGTCATGACCCGTCCCAGTGGGGCCTAAGCTACAACTCTCCAAGCCTACCTCCAATAGGCCAGAGATTGGTGACTAGCACCGAGTAGGCATGCTACTAACATGGGAGGCATTGCCTATAAATTTTTATGCATGCACACACATCTCGAAGACCACAAAGCTGAAAATTTAAAACTACTAAAAGGAAAATATCCATGCATACACTAGAAACCAACCAACAGAGTACGACTGGAAAGTAATGTACAAGAAAGTAAAACCCTGTGCCAAAAGTACAAGCCCACCAAAAGAGAGTCCATAACAATGTCCAACCAGTAAAAAAGGTGCAGGGACTATAGTCTGTAGCTGTAAGAGCACACATCGGCATGTATGATCTCACTGAGTACCGTTCGGACCTAGTCCGCCTAGAATCATGTCAAAGGCTCGCTCATCTACACAAGACACGACACGTGCGGGCAAAGCCCGTGCAGGGGTGAGTATAACAATACCCAGTAGTACACTCTGAAACAACAAAGAAATACAACATGGGAAATACCAGAAAAGAAAGGTACAATCAACTCTACACAGTATATGTTTACAGAACATATAACATGAATATCCAGATATACTCATACTCAAACGACCATTTCGAGACCACTGCTAAGATCCAGCTCGAAGATTCCACTAAGCCTACAATCGGGAGAACACACTCCATGTCTAAAGAGAGAGTTATGAAGTACTCGTTCCGGGAGAACACACTCCACAATTACATTGAGATCATGATGCTCATATGAGGATCACTACCAAGTCATGGGGTGATTCTGATATCTCAGTCTGAGCTAATCAGCTAAGCCGAGGATCGACGCCTGAGTAAAGTTGGTCACGTCGATACCAGGAACTCTACCTAGGGTTCCAAAAATTAATTGAGGATCCAGCTCTAAGACTCACAGAGGGGATTCCAACAACTCTATTCAGGATGTCCTGCTGAATGGATCATACAATTGTATGTAGAAAATGATACCGGAAACCTTCAAGATAAAGACAAAGGGGATGAACCCTAAGGAAACTAGTCCAAGTCACAAAAGGCAACTGGATCAAGCCATGTGAAATGGGATACACGGCGTGTAGTATGGTTACACACCGTGTTCCTTGAATTCGGGTACTACCTGGGTAAACTGCCCATGTCATCTGTACAAGCTGTGTAAAACTCAACTGCACGACGTGTATAAGAATCACACGCCGTGTTCCTTGACTCCGGGTACTGCCCGTGTAAATGGACCGTGTCATTTGGCTCATCGTATAAAAACTAACTACACAGCATGTAGAAGAATCACACGCCATGTCCGAGTACCTGGGGATCTCTCTGTGTACGCTGGACATGTGCCTGTACACGGTCTTTGTCCATGTCGCCTGCCCATGTACCAGTACACGGGGTATCTCATGTATCTGGCCGGGTCTGATCGGGGAGAGGTATACATGCCGTGTCCTTGGCCGTGTACCCAACCCGTGTCCGTGTACTCCCGGAGTACACTCCAGGTGGTCTACCAATGAACACACGCCATGTAGCTTATACTACACGCCGTGTAGTCGGTATTTTTCTAGAAACACCGTCTTCCTCCACGCGCCGCGGATGATCCTCCAGATCCATGTTTTCTCATCAGTTCATCCCGATACTCCATGGGTTGGTTCGTTTCATTATACGAACACCGAAACTGGTGTTTTCAGCGCTTAAATCAGATCATAAACCTCGAATGATCCATCCAAAGAAAAACATCCAAAGACTCAAATCTCTTGATCCGCTCTGAATCGACCGCCGAAACTGTTGCCACACCTCCCTGACATCGCTTTGTGGTTGGATCTACAATCTTGGCTAGTTGCGCCAAAAAACGAATGTGAAACGATCAATTTCCTCCAAGAATGCGTAGAATGAAATGAAGAATGCACGGGAGAATAAAAATACAAATAATCGAACAAGAGAGACAAACCTCGATCGTTGGGAGGTTTTCTCCAGAGCTCTCCAGGGAGATTCAGGGTTATGAGAATAGTAACCCTGATCCCAAGAAAAATTTCTACTTAAAAAAAAAGATATTTCGCTATAGTAAAGATTTAGCTAAATATTTTAACTTTAATATTTTATTACGGTTACGTCCAAAAACCAGATTTCGCCACCAACCTGCACCAGCCGATGTTAGGTCTCTTCTACGGTAAACCCGCTGCTCTAGATGCAACGATGCCCACAGATTTCCGATACGGGCACCCATTCAGGAGATATTCCAATCTTTCAGGAAAACCACAAGCTCATGCAATTTAATTACATAATTAAATTCAAAAATTAGTTCCAGGCTCACCGGGCCTCGGAACTTTACACCGTCTCGAAGGCTGGTCTTGAAATAATTCCAACATATTATTAAGAATAAATTATGGAAAATACGAGGCATTACATCACACCAACGTTAGGACTTTTACATCCTCGAAAAGCCAACACAAAGGAAACTCAAAAATATGTCGGTACTTCACACGTATCTGGGCCTCCCGCTCCCACGTGCTCTCCTAGAGATCCTCGTGCTGCCACCAGACACGCACTAAGGGAATAGCTCGCCCACGAAGGATCTTCTCCTGCCGATCCTTGATCTCCACTGGGTACTCAATAATGGTCACTCCATCATCAATGTCTAGCTCGCCCTAGTCGATGACATGCGATGGATCATGCACGTACCTCCGTAGCTGCGACCCATGGAAGACATTGTGTACCCGGTCAATTTGAGGAGGTATAGCCAAGTGATACGCCACCTCGCTAACTCTACATAGAATCTGGAAAGGGCCGATGAACCTCGAAGACAGCTTGCTGTCTTGGCCAAACCTCCGTAATCCCCATCGAGGTGAGACCTGAAGGAATGCATGGTCTCCCTCATCGAACTCCAAGGGTCTCCGCCTCCTGTCGACATAAGACTTTTTTTGACTATGTGCAGTCTTCATTCTCCCCTGGATGACATGCGCCTTCTCTGTAGTAGCTCTCACCATCTCTGGGCCCATGAGTGCTGACTCTCCTGGGGCAGTCCAGAAAAGTGGTGACCTGCAAGGTCGCCCGTACAAATCCTCGAATGGTGCCATACCAATAGTGGAATGATAACTGTTCTTGTAAGAAAAATCCACCAGTGGAAGGTGATCCTCCCAACTACGACCAAAGTCAAGTATGCAAGCTCAAAGCATATCCTCCAGAACCTGGATGGCCCGCTCTATCTGACCATCAGTCTGGGGATGAAACGTTGTGCTCAAGCGTAACTGAGTCCCAAAATCTTCCTGCAATCCCTTCCACAACCAGGATGTGATACGAGCATCACGATCAGAGACGATTGTGGATGGAACTCCATCAAGTCGGTCTATCTATTACACGTAGAGGCTTCCCAAGCTCTCTACTGAACTCTACTCCCGTATGGCTAGGAAGTGGGCCAACATGGTGATTCGATCAACAATCACCTAGATGGCGTCGTGTCCCCTGGACGGACGTGGTAAACCCATCACGAAGTCCATGGATATCTCGTCCCACTTCCACTCTGGCACCTCAAGGGGCTAAGTCGAACCTACTAGCACCTGGTTCTCAGCCTTTACTTGCTGACAAGTAAGGCACCGAGAAAAAAACTCTGCCACACTCTTCTTCATCCATGGCCACCAGAATTGACGTCAGAGGTCCTGCCACATTATTTCCATGCTTGGATGCACTGCCAAAGGAGAAGTATGTAACTCCCTCCGAACCTCCTCCTGCAACATCACTGGTACTACTGGGTGCCCTATAAAAAGAACAACGTGCTCCCCACCTTCTAAATATCCATCAGCAGCATCACCTGTGGATATCTGAGAACGTAGAGTCTCACAGCTAGCATTCTCACGTTGTGCTTCCCCGACTCGCTGTAAGAGTGGAGGGGTAACAACCATCGATTAAAGGTAATATCCCTCATCTCCATCCAAAAAGGATAATTGTAAGGAGGCTAACTGCCTCATCGCCTCATCCAGCAACTGCGAACTGGATTTCCTGTTGAGATAATCTGCCACAACGTTCCCCTTACCAGGTGTATAAACGATCTCAAAGTCGTAATTCTGGAGGAACTCAAGCCATCGTCTTTGTCTCAAATTCAAATACATCTGAGAAAATATATATATGAGACTATTGTGATCATATTGGATGGTAAACTGCTCGCCCAGTAAGTAGTACTACCACATCTTCAATGTGAAGACCACCGCTGCCAACTCAAGATCATGGGTCGCGTAGTTCTGCTCGTGGGGCCTCAACTGGCGTGATCCATTTGCAATCACCACTTGCCTCTTCATCAGGACACATCCAATCCTGGTTTCTGATGCGTCGTAGAACACTACATACTCAACACCCTTCTCTAATAATCTGAAGGTTGGGGCGCTCGTCAGACTCTGTCTCAACTTCTGGAAATCCTGCTGGCATCTCTCGGTCCACACAAAAGGTATCCCCTTTTGAATCAAAGATTTCAAGGGTGCTGAAATCCTGGAGAAATCACGAATGAATCTTCGATAGTAGCCAACCAAACCCAAGGAAACTCCGCACCTCCATCACGCTCCGGGTGGCTTCCATTCAAACACTGCCTCCACCATGGATGGGTCCACTGCTACACCATCTGCTGAGATAACGTGTCCCAGAAAGTGGACCTCCTATTTCCAGAACTGACACTTCATGGGTTTTCAATACAACCGGTGCTCTCAAAGTGTGTCCAGAACCATCCTTAGGTGTCTCGCGTGAAACTCCTCAGACACCGAGTAAACAAGGATATCATCGATGAAGACCACTATAAACCAATCTAGATAGGTCTGAAAGATCCAGTTCATGAGTCCCATTAACACTTCCGGTGTGTTCGTCACGCCGAAGGGCATCACCAAGTACTCATAGTGACCGTAGCGACATCTGAAAGTCGTTTTCTGTATATCCTCATCCCGTACTCGTAATTGATGATAGCCTGACCGTAGATCAGCCTTCGAGAACCATCGTGCCCATCTCAACTGGTCGAAGAGGTCATCGTTCCTCGGTAGTAGATACCAGTTCTTCACGGTTACCTGATTCAAGTGTCGGTAATCCACACATAGCCTCAAGCTCCTATCTGCCTTCTTGGAAAACAGCATTGCGGACGCCTAGGGTGAAACGTTCGGTCTCACAAATCCCTTCTTCTGCAAGTATTCCAACTGCACCCTCAGCTCATGAAGCTCTGTAGGAGCCATCTGATATGCTGATGCTGATATCGGTGTCGTCCCGGGTTGAAACTCAATGCAGAAATCTATCTCCCAATAGAAAGGTAGTCCGGGGACATCTTCCAGAAATACGCCCTCGTACTCATCCACTACTACTGGAAACTAAAAACTCATAACATTTGATGTGCCAATGGATAGGCTAGCCAACTGATAGGATATAGGTTGCACCTTCCTACGCACGGGTCCATCCTATACTGCCTGGGTTTTTTCTTTCACCGACAAAAGATAACCTCGTTTCATCACTGCAAACACACCAAACCCTTCACCTAAAACAGTCAATCTGGGCATGAACTTTGGATAGCCAATCCAAACCAAGAATGACATCATAAGGTCTCGATGCTACAACCAAGAGGTTCCAATAGAAAGTCTCACATCCAAGGGTTAGGTCACACTGTCTGCAAAGGTGTGTGATCTCTGAATCTTCTCTAGTCGGTGTTTTTAAGTGTAAGGGTCGAGTCAACGACTCAACTAGAATCTCATGGTCTCGAACAAGATAAGAAGCTAGAAAGGAATGACTATAACCTATGTCTATCAGTACGACAACCAAAGTAGAAAAGACACAGACTGTACCTCTAATCATTCCAGGAATACCTGGGTCATAAGCCTCCACTACCTGTAGTTGTCCCTGCCTCTTCCCACCAGCACCCTGAGCCTAGGGTGGACATCTTGGGGGTGGTGGTGGTAAAAGGTCAAAATGCCGACCACCCATAGCTGCTCTCCCAGCTCCTCTACCACATCCACCAACCCACGGATCTGCCTTCTCTACACGTTTCCTCTGCCTTGGTGGTCCATCCACTACTCCTGTGTCAGTAGTACGGTGGGTCAGAAAATCTCGAGCGAGATGTCCCCTGCCATCACATGAGTAGCATTTCCTCTATCGAGGCTGGCTGGATGCACCCTGCGAACCCTATACGGTATATCCTCTATCCTGGGATCTCTTATGAAAGCGTCTCCAATGCCTGGGTCCCTGGCGTTGGCTCCCTACTGCGGAGGTCTCTCCTCTAGCTCGCCCACTACTGACAACTTCCAAGTGTCCCTACTCAGCCAAGAAGCTCTCAACCACTAAAGCTCGCTCGAGCACCCCATCATAAGTAGGAATGATCATAGGGATGATTCTAGCTCAGATATCTCTATGGAAGCCCCACTGGAAAGTCCGAGCTCTGAAGTATTGATCTCTGACCATATCCATCGAGTGCCACGAGAGGTCAGTAAACCTAGATGAATTGTCAGGCATAGTCATGTTCCCCTGTTGGAGCTGAAGAAGCTCCTGTATACGTACTACTCTCAGGGTAACCGGTAAAAACTTCCCTCTGAAGAGACTCTCAAACTCCAACCATGCAAGAGTCTCCTCATCGTGAGTATGGATAACCAAACTCTACCATCGCCCTGCCGAGCCCTGCAGAAGGCTCGCTGCCAGGATCACCATCTGATCTACTGTGTCCTGACCAAATGGAAGACTCTGGCCACTGCCTCAATCCAGTCCTCTGCTGCCTAAGGGTCAGGCTCTCCTCGAAACCTGAGGCGTATCTATATCTGAAACTCGTGGAGTTCGCTCAGCTTGCGCTCCTCCTCCACTGGTACAACAGGCACTAAACACTGCTCCATAGGTGGTGGGATAACTAGAACACCACCCGATGGTAAAATTGGGGGATCTGATCCCTGTATCGAAGCTTTATCACTAAGGGGGTCATCCTCGTGATCGAGCTACTGGATCCTAGCGGGTGCACGTCGTGGAGGATTCCTGTAAAGAAATAAGATATATCTCAGTTAGTGATTATATCTGGAGAGATGACAAAAGAAGGACATTGAAACCACAACCCATTCCTATATTATGCAAGTACCATTATTTTCACCTGCAACTAGTGTTCTCATGTCCCGAGTCGAAAAGAATGTTATCATATTCCTAGTGTACAGATTCATTGGCCACCCGCACCAACACTGGGGACCCTGGCATGAAATCTGAACTCGAAACACATAACACTGTTGCCCCAAACCAACTCACGGTCTCTTGGTCCTAAGGTAGAACCGACCACCTCTGATACCACTCTATCACGACCCATCCCAGTGGGGCCCCAGCCGCAACCACCCAAGCCTGTCTCCAACAGGCCATGGGATGGAGACTAGCACTGAGTAGGCATGCTACTAACATGGGAGGCGTTGCCTATAAACATGTACACACACACACACATCTCCCACCCCACAAAGCTGAAAAGTAATAGCTACTAAAATAAAATATGCATACATACACTAAAACACAACCAACAGTGTATGACAGGAAAGTAAAGTACAAGAAAGTAAAAGCATGGGCCAAAAGTACAAGCCCACCAAAAGAGAGTCTGTAACAAAGTCTAACAAGTAAAGAAAGTTGATGGGACTGCAGTCTGTAGCCGTAGGAGCACACCTCAGCCTGTCTGATCTCACTGAGTACCGTCCTGTCCTAGTCCGCCTAGAATCATGTCAAAGGCTCGCTCATCTGCACAAGACACGACACGTGTGGGAAAAGCCCGTGCAGAGGTGAGTATAACAATACCCAGTAGGATACCCCGAAACCAAAAAGGAATACAACAAGGGAAATTCCACAAAAGATAGGTACAATCATCTTTACACAATATATGTTTACGGAACATATAACAAGAATATCCAAATATACTCATACTCAAACGACTGTTTCAAAACAACCTCTCTGATCCAGCTCGAAGATTCCACTAAGCCTGCAACCGGGAGAACACACTCCTAGGTATGAAGAGAGAGATACGAAGTACTCATTTCGGGAGAACACACTCCACAATTAATTTGAGATCATGATGCTTTGATGAGGATCACTACCAAGTCATGGGGTGATTTAGAAAACTTAGTCTGAGCTAATACGCTAAGCAGAGGATCGGAGCCCGGGTAAAGTTGGTCACGTCGATACCAAGAACTCTACCTATGGTTCCAGAAATGAATTGAGGATCCTGCTCTAAGTCTCACAGAGGGGATTCCAAAAACTCTATTCAGGAAGTCCTGCTGAAAGGATCATACTCTTGTATGTAGGAAATGATACTGGAAACCTTCAGGAGAAAGACTAAGGGGACGAACCCTAAGGAAACTAGTCCAAGTCACAGAAGGAAACTAGCTCAAGCCATGTGAAACGGGTTACACGGTGTGTAGTATAGTTACACGTTGTGTTCCTTGACTTTGGGTACTGCGTGTGTAAACAGCCCGTGTCATCTGTCCAAGCTATGTAAAAATTAACTACATGGCCTGTAGAAGAATCAAACATCGTGTTCCTTGACTTCGGGTACTGACCATGTAAGTGGCCGGTGTCATTTGGCTCATCGTATAAAAAGTAACTACACGCCGTGTAGAAGAATCACATGCCATGTCCGAGCACTTGGGGCTCACTCCGTGTACGCTGGTCATGTGCCTGTACACGGTCTCCATCTATGTCGCCTACCCGTGTACTAGTACACGGGATATCTCGTGTATCTAGCCAGGTCTGGTCGGGGAGGGGTATACACGCCATGTCCTTGGCTGTGTACCCAACCTGTGTCTGTGTACTCCCAGAGTACATTCCAGGTGGTCCGCCGATGAACACACGCCATGTATCCCATAATACACGTCGTGTAGTTGGGATTTTTCCAGAAACGCCATCTTCTTCCTCACGCCGCGGCTGATCCTCTGGATCCATAGTTTCTCATCAGTTTGTCCTAATACTCCAAGGGTTCGTTAGTTTCATCATACGAACACCGAAACAGGTGTTTTCGAAACTTAAATTGAATCATAAACCTCGAACAATCCATCCGAAGAAAAATGTCTAAAAACACATATCTCTCGATTTGCACCAAATTGTCAGCTGAAATTGTCGTCGCACCTCCATGACATTGCTCCAGGGTTGGATCTACAATCTTGGATCATTTCTCTAACAAACGAATGCGCAACGATCAATTTCCTCCAAGAATGCGTAGAACACAACGAAGAATGCGTGGGAGAATAAAAATACAAAGAATCTTACAAGAGGGACGAACCTCGATCATTGTTCATGAAGATCCTGGTTCTTCTCCATTAGATCAAAACCTCAACAATCGACAGATCATAAATCTCGAGTAATTGGTTTCCCGATAAATCCCCAAATCACACCCACCCGCAAAATGATCGATCTACGGGATAATCGGTTTGTAGATTATTCCGCGTTCATCGTAGGAATCAAGAATGAGGAAAGGAAAATCAAAAACAAACATCCTACCTGGATTCACGGCGTTTCCTGGAGAAGATCCGGTCTCTGCATCGCCGTCGTTGGTGTTGCTCGTCAAGAACACCATCGCCGCGTTGGGAGGTTTTCTCCAGAGCTCTCCATAGAGATTCGGGGTTATGAGAAAAGTAACCCTGATCCCCAGAGAAATATCTACTTAAAAATAAAAAAGATATTTCGCTGCAGTAAAGATTTAATAAAATATTTTAAATTAAATAGTTTATTACGATTACGTCCAAAAACCATATTTCTCCACCGACCTGTGCCAGCCGATGTTAGGTCTCTTCTAGGGTAAACCTGCTACTCTGGACGCAACGACGCCCTTGGATTTCTGATCCTGGAACTCATTCAAGAGTTATTAGAATCTTTCAAGGAGACCCTACTCGTGAAAAATTTAATTATTTAATTAAATTCAAACATTTTTTTCGGGATCACTGGGCCCTTGAACTGCTCATCGTCTCGAAGACAGGTCTTGAAATAATTCCCACATATTATTAAGAATAAATTATGGAAAATCCAAGACATTACATTTCAGTAATGGAGACAAGAGGTGTCAGGAGACATAAGGTTCCGGGTTACTATCCTTGGGCATGCATTCGGGACGTCGGTACTTGAGGCATGAGATGTCAAGTGGCACAAGGTGACGAGTTACACGACAGAGATTCCGGCATTGGACGAAGTAGGTGACACTCTATGGTTGTTGTTGAGCACCAATGGAGTTTGTGTTTATTTGTGCATTGTATTATTTACTATTTTCCTTGTAAATGCATGACTGCTTAAACACATTTATTTGGTATGCACCGTTTGGTGGTATCCTGCTGAGATTTGTCTCACACCCTGCACGGGCCCTTCGGGACGTGTGCAGACATTATGGATTAACGTGCTGGAAAGAGGCCAGTTTCAGGAGCTGGGCTGTGTTAGTTGTTGCATGGAGATGGTACAGACCTTGAGGTCTGACCTAGATGGGGTTTAATTTATTTTGATTACTTTTCTGTACCAGCATTCTTACTTGTTGTAGATATTGTTGGTTATCCATTGGCACCCTTTTTATATTCAGTTGTGTATGACCTGTTTTGGATGGATGTTTTACTGTTTAGTAGTAGTAACATGTTATCCGCATGCTGTTGTGTTTATTTCTACTGCTGTTGTTATATTTATTTCCTGCGGGTCTGGTTCGAGTCTTCTGATTCTTTCTTTCAACTGCATCTTTACTATTATACTCGAACCAGTACTATTCTTATGATTATCTGAGAGGGTATAGCCTCCCCACTATTCCTGACAGACCCTCACTGCTAGTTGGAAACCTTTTTTGTTTGGGGATGTGCGCCTATGGTCGTAACACCCAACCAGTTTAGCACTGTTTGGGTGGCTGGCCGGGTTTGGGTCATTACAAAGTGGTATCAGAGGAGTTCTTGACAGGTATTTAGTAGTAGTGTTTTTCTGGCTACTAATTAGATAGGTTTTTACTAGAACATGGTTTCAATCTTGTGGTTGGGTGCCTGTAGCCCGAGGAACGAGGGATGGACCATATTGCCATGGGTCGGAATTGATGTCTGCTTTTTAATCAGATTACAGTTTATATGATTTCCATCTCGATGGCTCACTTGATGTGTGATGTTCGTTATTGTGATATGTGACCCTTGGCCTGGTATGGTAGGGGATAATTGGACCTTGTCCTGGTATGGCACGACGTGTTGTTTGGATTTTGGTAGGCACATTTTTATGGTATTTCAATTTCATAATTGCACGTATGCTTTGTGAAGTGATAATACCATGTGAATATAATCAATTTCCATGCATATATGATGCGAAATGTAAAAGGTGAATTCCTGATATAATTTCTTGTTTATTTCAATATTGATGCCATGCTTTGTGTATTTTTAGAATTTCATGTTACAGGATTTGGGTCTGGATCTTATGAGAGAAGGCAGGTACTATGGATGAGGCAGTGTAACTGTCAGTATTGGGCTACTCGGTCGTCAGTTTGAGGCAATGTGAGTTGTCAGGACAGGCATGGCCCGAGGTACTTTTGATACTTGGATCTATTGAGGGCGGGTAAGGAGGCCATGAGGCCAGGATGTCATGGGGCATGGGTTGCGGTGAGGGGGAGTAAGGGTAGTTGTTATGCACTGCCTTTTACTACTTTCCTCGTCAGCATAGAATATATTGTTATATGTATATTTGGGATGTTTAATCATTTATGTCATTTGGCAGGTTACCCCTTCATGACTCGATGGAGCGTCAGGAAGGAGATGATACAGTGCTGCAGGATCAGGTGCATGATTTGGTACAGGGAGAGCATGAGCCGCAGGTACAGGTTCAGGTACTGGATTCAAGTGCAGGTAGGACATCATCCGGGTTTGGCATCATTCGGGACCTTGGATTGATGAGAAGCTCCGAGCTAGCTTGGTATGTGTCTTGAAGTGGATTGATAGAGGCGCGCAGGGTACATGCCTTCTATGGGCGTATCTAACGCAGGAGTTCCAGTCGCAGCACCTGTCGCTTTTCAGGGTGAGGCTGGTCCGTAGGCGGCCGCGAGAACTAGATAGAAAGCATGAAGATGATCTTCGAACTGCTCGAGATGCCTCCAGGGTGGAGGGTCAAGCTAGTGACATACATGCTGTGAGGACCGGCAAAGTGCCGGTGGGGTGTGCAGGTTTAGGCTCTCATGCACGAGGGGTTGGCATGGAAGGACTTTTGATTTCAGGTTCTTTGAGCACTTTTACCCGGAGAAACTGAGGGTAGAGAGGAGATCGAGAGTTCATTAGCCTCAGTAGGGAGACCATGTCCTTCATGGACCTACGCAACTACTTTTACTAAGCTATCTGATTTTACACCTGGTATGGTAGGCGATGACGCGGATAGGGTGAGGCACTTTGGAGGATGGCTTACGACACGCCATTCGGGTCCTGGTGAATATCTGCCGGGTGGGTTCCTTCTCCAAGGCGGTGGAACCAGGTACTCATATCCAAGGTAAATGAGAGAGAAAAGCCTCTCTTGGGCAGGGGCGATAGAATTAGGTGATGGTTCGGATAACAGGATGCGATAAGGTATGATTTCCAGCTTGTCATTCAGGCTAGGGATTCACCTAGACCACCTCATGCTAGGTTTTTGGTGATTTGCTTCCAATGTGGACATCTGGGACATGTTCAGGGACAATGTGATAGGCCTCCGATGGAGTTTCTGGCATATGGACATGACATGCATCAAGAGAGGTTTTCCATGCAGCCTTCTCAGATAGCCGACAAACAGGGACCAGGACAGATTGTAGCCTCTGTAGTTGGTTCGGGTTTGGTACACAGAGAGGGTAGTCGAGGTTCATCTGTGTGCGGAGGTTGTGACAGAGATGATGGGACCCATCTGAGGTGTCAGTGGCCGGTGACTAGAGCAGCATCGTAGGGAGGTCAGGCGTCAGGCAGTCGTGTTTCAGGCTAGCTACACGCTATGGAGCTGCCAGAGACTGAGCACGCTGGTGAGCTGACGACGGTTAGAGGAACACCGCATTGTGGCCATGATCTCCATGTTTCCTTTTTAGCATGACCTTTAGAGGCATGTTTTCTTTGAGTGCACTTGGTGCACATGATCTATGTGGACTAGCTAAATGATTGTCAGTGGGATTGGCCTGATATGGGGTGCGTGATATATTCTATATATATATGTATGAGATGTGTAGCATCAGGGCATCGAGGATGCATGTTACATGAGGGTCCTTGGGCATCGGGGCATCGAGGATGTGGGTTACATGAGGTTCTGTGGGCATCGTGGCATCGAGGATGCAAGTTACGTAAGGTGCTAGGCACCAGGACCACATAGAGGCAGACATCGATGCGGTGTGGGACACGTTGGGTGTTGGGAACAACACAAGAGTGCCAATGTGGTGCAGGGTTGACGATGCATCATGGAAGGACTATGCATCCGGAAAATAATTTATTAAACCTTATTTCTTTAGGTTTTGTTGGATTGAGACCGGGTTAGGTGATTCCTAAGTTGGGGAGACCCCTTGAATAATTTAGCCGGGAACTTGAGACCCGGGGAGTCCGGGTTACTTTGAACAGAGTGGTATGTTTGGTGCCATATCCGGGTTTCGTTTGATAGCTCGGGGACGGGCTATGTTAAGATGGGGAGATTGTAAGAACCAGGGTTTTGGAACGGGTAAAAATACCGACCCTGTTTGAATTTTTGACTGGTTTCTGAGTAAACTGGATAAAACATGAAGTTTTTGGAAATTTCCAGAGTACACACCGTGTACATTTAAGTACAGACCGTCTATATGTTAAGTGAGGGTCGGCCATGTTCTCGCCAAGTACATTCCGTGTGGTGACCATATATAAATTTCTTACTACACGGTGTGTAGTTTTAAACAAACCATATAACCCCGACCGTACGGTGGCTTTACATGGTGTGTAGGCCTATTGGCCGGGTAGAACCAGGTATACGTTGTGTTCCCCTTGTACACGCCGTGTAGTCTAGCTGTGTATGCGGAATATACATGGTGTGTGGGTAAGTCGGCGAGGAAGAGAAAAGAAACCTGGTACAGGCCGTGTACCCATATGTACATGTCGTGTACTCATGTCGGCAGGTTCAGAAAGTAAGTCGGCAGAATTTCAGCCATCTTTTGAACAATTAAACGACCTACACGGCATGTAGTCCTAAAGTACACGACGTGTAGTATCAGATTTTTCGTTAAAACGGGCAGTAGCCTCATTTTTAGGTTTTAGATAGAACCTCTGCACCTAAGGTGTCTAGATCATCAATCACTCCCCGGTTCTTCGTCTGATGTTGTATTTGATCACGGTTGGATGTGTTGGAACCTCCTCGATAAGGCCTTGATTCCTCATTGTTTTTTTTGTCTGATTTTCGTTCTAGAAGGAGTTATATGAGTTTGAACGGTGTTGAATCTTTTTTAGATTTAACACGTTTTAGATTGAATTTGCAGCTATTTCCAGAGGAGTAGCATGGTACAAGTCTTAGGTAGGTGGTGCATACCTCATTTTTTGTTTTCATGGTTGTTTGGTTAATGCGACCTTCGACGCATTTTCGAGTATTTTGAGTGGGACCCATTTTATCTGTTATTTCATATTTAATTGCTTGTGGGACCTATGGGATGCCTTTGGGTATGCCATGTTACCAGTTTGTGTGAGTGGGCCAGGTGAGGGGATGTGGCTCATCGGGTCATTTTGGATGGGGAACACCAAAATGGTTTAAATTGAAATATTAATGTGTTAAAATGTTTTGTTTAATTTATTAAATCCTGATAAATTGTTAGAGGCATCTAAGACCTCAGTGCTGGTATGGGACATCACCTTGCATAGTGCAATTCAATTGTTTAGTTGGTTTTGCCTGCTTATGTTTTCTGTTTTAATATGTTATATATGAAATTGTTGAATTGCATCTGCGGGACCCATTGCGTTATGTTGGGCTTGGGCCGGTTTACGCTTGAGTGATGCTGATCATAGGTTAGGCTTGGCCCGAGATACTTTGGGTGGTTTTGACCACGGGATTGGGCATCATGGACGTCGTCTTAAGGTAGTACGAATGTCAGGTTGGGCATGGCCCAAGTTACATGGATGGCTAGGCCATCGGACTTGAGCGACATGGTCGTAGGGACATGAGGTGTCATATGTGTGGTGGATTAGGTACTATTTTGGTGATTACCGCTCACCCGGGACTTTGAATAGTGTGCACATAGAGATTCTCCGTGATGAGGTGGTTTGACCACTCGTGTGGGTAGAGGCCCTCGTAGTTGCGGTTAGGTATTTTGTTTGGGGATGCTTACCCTAGAAAGACACGTGGGAGGTGAGGAGCCTTCAAGGGATATCATTGAGATTGTCGGGTTGGGGGCTGAGGCTCGCCGTGATTTGAGGGTAGACATCGATGTTCCTCCGGGTTATACATGGGCGTGCCTTCGGGATGTTGTTAGTTGAGACACGAGGTGTCAGGAGGCACATGGTGCCAGGTTACTATTCTTGTGCGTTCCTTTGGGACGTCAGTACTTGAGATACGAGGTGTCAGGAGACACATGGTGCCAGGTTACTATCCTTGGGAATTCCTTCGAGACGTCGGTACTTAAGAGATGAGCTTTCAGGTGGCACATGATGTCAGGTTACACGACAGAGATTATGGCGTTGGCCGAAGCAGGTGACACTCCATGGTGGCTATTGAGCCCCAGTGGAGATCGTGTTTATTTGTGCATTGTACTATTTACTGCATTCCTCGTAAATGCATGAATGCTTAAACACATTTAATTGGTATGCACCGTTGGGTGGTATCCTACTGAGATTTGTCTCACACCCTACACGGGCACTTCGGGACGCATGCGGACTTTATGGATTTAAGTATAGGAAAGAGGCTAGCTTAAGGAGCTGGGTTGTGTTAGTTGTTGAATGGAGATGGTACGGACCTTGATGTCTGACCTAGATGGGGTTTACATTGTTTTTCTTACTTCTCTGTACCTCCATGCTTACTTGTTGTAGCTACTTTTGGTTAGCCATTGGCTCCCTTTTTATATTCAGTTGTGTATGACCTGCTTTGGATACATGTTTTACTGTTCAATAGTAGTTACATGTTATCAGCATGCTGTTGTGTTTATTTCCGCTACTATTATAATATTTACTTCTTCCACTGTTTTTCTATATTTATTATGCTTCCGCTCTGTGGATCTGGTTCGAGTCTGCTGAGTCATTCTTTCCGGTGCATCTCTACTGTTATACTTGGACCAGTACCATTCTTATGATCCTCCGAGAGGGTATAGCCTCCCCACTATACCTGACATACCCTCTCTACTAGTCGGTAGCCTTTGGCGATTGGGGAGGTGCGCCTATGGTAGTAACACCCGACCCGTTTGGCACTGTTTGGGTGGTTGGCCGGGTCTGGGTCGTTTCATATATATAATCATAATTTGATTCAAAATATCAGGTATGACTTCTATTTTTTAAAACATAATATGTTCCCTATATAAATAGATCCATTAAATTTCTAATATCATATCAAAATAATCTATATGGATAATAACTAGGTTTGTAGGAAACACATTCCCACAAACATCTATCTGAGAGGAGCTATATTCTAGGGATGAAATCATTATATCATTAATAATATTAATTTATAATTCAACATAAATGCATTGAGGTAGTGATTCAGTACACTTAAAAACTTACATAAAAGTGTGGGTAGAACCTAAATAAAATAAGAAATTTTTAATTCTAGATTGGATAATAAGTATACCTTTCACCACTACATTCTAATGACCCACTTTTTTAGAATTTATCACATGAGATTTCCATTTATCCCTTGGATTAAGTGGTTGACAATGTTAATTGAATTCACTAACCCTTGTAATCTTGCACAGACTGATATAATGTGAATAGTTCGTCTAATTTTATCATTGAAGTGTGGCTAGTTAATTCATTTGATCTTTCTATCCATTAGTTTCTTTGACTAACCTCTTCACATAACATTGAAATTCCTTTTCTCAAATGACTTCTTTTATAAACATAAAATATTTCCCATTCCCCTATTGAAAATTTCGGATGCTTCTTTCTACACATTTGTAAAAAAACTAATTTTCTATCCTCTGTGTATTTTAATAATTTAATATCCTCAAAACCCATATTTCTTTTCTTATTTCAAATATAATAAGAGTAATTGGATGATTTAATCTCCATTTCTACCTTTAGATATTGTACAATGATCTCTATATGGATACTCAATTACAATATGGATAACTCCTTTCATAAACATATATTTAATACACTAAAAAATCTGCCCACATTATATTCAAGATTAATGATAAAGCCTAAATAATTCATTTCATGTATGGGAAAATTTTACTTAAGGTACTGACGGATTTACAATCCTACTGATTATGCTCAAAGAATTCCATTTCAATTATTATGTGAAGACTTTAGAGAATTTACTTATCGAAGAATATCCTCTGAATCTCTTCCCATTTCAGGGTTTCAATTTATTCCAATTTCTACATAGTATTACTGTTATTTCATCATTTGGAAACTTCAACTTACAAATGATAAATGACTATGAAATGTTTTTCATAAACAGAGAACTACAGAATATAAAATATATTTTTAGTGGAAATAATCCATTTATAAGAAATTAATGGATCATAGGACCCACTGAAGGAAGGTTGTTTTTACCTAATTAATGAATCAATGGTTCTTTCTCCTTCTTTTAGTAATTTTCAATCCTGAAAGGATTCAGATATTAAGAGAGTTATATGATTAAAGAAACATGATTTTTCATTCCAGATCATATTCTATTCGTTTTCACAAGATTAAACTCATTTAATTGTCCATCACATTTGTTTTTTACATGATTCCTCCAAGTTTCATCCATTAAAAAATCATATTCTGGGTATCAAGCATCATTAATCAGTGTGATAAATCAAAATAATAATAATAATCATTAAAAATTTGTCCTAAATTAAGAAAAATTATTACAATCCTATGATACTTTATGTTCGGCCTGTATTTCAATCAATTAATAATAGTTTTACATAGGTTTTATCCCCATTTTAATCATAACCTAATCTCAAAAAATAACAAAATCCTTCTCTGATACCAACCGAGGAAACCTATAATTTCATATATAATTATCACATCATTTTAGAAGAATATTCCATATATCAAATAGTAATACACAAAAATAACTATAAAGGTATATTTTCAATAAATACATGATACATCATAAATTTATTTCATGAAACATATTCAATATATCCCACAAATTTCATATCTCATGGTACCCTTTTTAGATAAATCCTACATAATATCATTCCTCATCACCTAAGAGAAATAAAAAAGGGTGATTTAAGAAGATCAGTATGGGTAAAAATAGGAAATATCGATTGATGATCATAAGTGAGCATATGATAATCATGTGTGTATTATAATATATAAAAAACATAAAAACAATATCCAAAAAATGATCAATAATAATTTAGGAGTCATGGAAAAATCATTATCGTAGTATAAGAAGTGAATCATAAGAGTTCAGAATTATCAATAATCAATCATGTTCCATGACATCATATCATAAGAATAATATATATGTTTGTTTCATTACATAATAATTGAACATCATTTTCATAGTCAAGTCTCACGACCAAGACTATCATAGTGGATAGAGTCCCATACTGTATTAGGCTCACTCCGAATTCCATTTCATATTATAAACTGATAAATAAATATTTTCTCAATTCAATAGATGGATATATAATTCTAATCACATATATAAAATAATGAAAACCAAAATAATCTATTCAAAAAATCTTAAAAAAATACCATTTAATCAAAGTGTTATTAAACCATGGGAAGGAAACATGTTTTTAGAAATAATCCTAAAATATTTTTCAGAATAGGACATAAAGATATAAAAATTGGTTGGTATTATAGTATATCATACCTAGTGAATCATAAAAATCCATAAATTATATTGACATAGATGAAAAATATCTTTTATAAAAGCATTTAAAATATGCTTTGAAAATCAAGATAAAACATCCCATTTCTTTTGATAACTTTTAAAAACTAAAATAACCTTAAAATGAGAATAATATTTTATTTTTAAAAAAATTTAAATATTTAATGTACAATTCATGATTTAGAACGGATTTGATGTTATAAACAACTATTAATTCCATGTATATTAAAATAGAACATTTTTTAAGACTTTTATAACAATTAAAAAATGGGCCAAACAAAAAACCATTAAAATGATTACATTCAATAATCTATTAACAAAGTTAATGTTATTTAATGTTTTCCTTTTCAAATATTTATGTATAAGAAAAAACATACCTAAAAATCAATGAATATGGACATAAAGATAAAGTTTCCAAACATAAATATGTAAATATGGTTGGATGTTGTTTAAAAAAATTTCTCCATAATTTTAAGTACCAAAAGGGGGAAATTGAAAGAAAAACATGAAAACTTGATAAATAACCTTATAATAATAAAATATATACTATTGAAGATATAAGGATCATATAATTTACCTCATTGGACATGTAACCTAGACAATCCCAAAAATAAATGAGATTGTAATATAAACCCTTGCCTTGAGTCCATTATTTTATGTTATGTTCACTTAACCTCTAGTATAATAGATTAAAATTTATTATAAATTTATAGTAGAAAAATATTCACACTTATCTTATAATATATCATTCATTCATAGTTTATAATAACATGTTTATTAACAATTATTCATTAAAAATAAAAATCATGGTTTAAACAGTTCTATTTACCATGCATGTTCCAGTTTGATGATTTTGATGCTTACACCTTGGTAATAGTTTCATATTATATAGAATAATAATAATTTCATAATTATAATAGTTATTAATTATGTACATATTTATAACTATTAATATAAATTATTTTTGAAAAATTAATGACATCGCTTCATGGAGAAAGTAATATGATTGTATAATGAGTGGTATTTTAATATTCTAATCAATGGAATGAAAGAAAGGTAACAAGAAATATATAAATAATGAAAATTAATAACATCATAATTATCATATATATTAATTAAATATAAACTTATTAACATCCATGTTAAATGGAAACTAAAAACAAATTACATCTCATTGTGGAGGTGGTAGTCCAAACATTTGCATTAGCGGTATTTTCAATTTCCAATGGATGGGAGGGTAATAATGTAGATCATATTTAGTCTTCACATAATAAAAATTATTTTAAAAATAACTTAAATTTCTATTAAATCCATATATATTGTTTTAAGGTCCAAAAGGGGCCTAGATACCCTCAGAGGGGGGAGGGTGAATCAGGGTACATAAAGTCTTTTCAAATTATTCCGGCCCCATTGGATTTTGGATACTTTATTATAAGGGTTACTTTTCATTATATTTAGTGTTTATATTTATCTTATCCTGTCAAAATTTATCACATGATGATGCATATAAAGTAAAACATGAAATCAAACAAAAGTACACAAATATGTTTACTTTGTTCACCCTCACTGTGCTACGTCCAAGGAGCATACAACAATAATGTGCCGATGTACGAAATACACTAAGGATCGCTACCAAATTTCATTATTTGAGATAGATCAATTCTATTCCTAGGATCACTCCCTTTATAAGTTTTAGGGTAAAATCACTAGTTTTCAAAGGGATACTCCCTATGTCTCTTTATCTGGATCCCTATTAGTGGAATGGATCACCATCTTCCCCTTCCTTTTCTCACTAATTTGGAATATAACGACTCACAGTTTATATAAATGCATGTCCCTTTATTTGAATGAATGTGTGAATCCCAAAATATTGGTAGATTCTCTTTTGAATACCTATTTTCACCTGTAGATGAAATTCAATTTTCCTCTTACTATTAGTTTGTGGAAATTTCTATTTCAAACTATTCCTCGGAAAATTGAGCGACTTCCTCTATAAACTGTCTTGCGCCACATGGTGTGAGTGATTCATGAACCACCTCTTCTTCAATAGACTAGAACTAATTCCAGGGACTACCTTTTCTTTAACAGACTACTCCTACATCCATGGATCTTCTTCCTTCCATGGACCTTCCCAAATTTTGTGAACTATCTCCCTTCTATGAACCTTCGGTACTTCTATAGACCACCATCTTTTGCGAGATACAATGTCCAATAAAACCTCTATTAGTGGAATTGTTTCCAAGAACTAATTCACCCTTCATGAAATTGTCCTTTGAGAACCACTTCAAACTCTACTAAATTCTTCCTAGATTGATGATATTTTCTTTTGAAATTGTAACACCCCAGGTAAATAAAGAATATGAAATTTTCATATTTATCCATATTTGTGAATAAAATATTAATATGACGTTAAATGGGACACTATGCTCGATGGCGTACCCAACACGCAACAACGAGTTTTTTGGGAATCTTAGGTTGCACTCTAATAATAAAATAATATTATTTTAAATGGTAGTTAACATGTATCCATTCTATTGGAGGGAATGGATAGAAATAACTAAAATATGATTATATATGTTCTTAAATGTTTTTAAATTTATCCAATAAAGGATAGAGGCTTAAAATACGGAAAGAATTCAATTTTAGGCGTATATGCCCTAGTTTTCACTAAAGGTTCACTTATCGCCTTTTGATGGTGAACCGTCATTAAATATAGTTTTGTTCAATCTTAAAAATTATTTTGGACCAAATAATACTCTTATTAAGAATCGGGACATCAAAATTTACTTTGTGTAAATTTTTGGTATCTTTCCGATAGTGTTCATTTTTTAATGAATAGTGTAAAATTTTGTATTTTAATTCAAAACCTCTTTTTAATCTAATTTATTTATATTATTAGATTATCTTTTTAATTGTTTTTAAAGTGAAATTAGAATATATTTTTTCTATTAAGTCCAATAGTGGTCGTTGTAATTAATTTCACATTGAAATCAGACTTAAACCAGTGTCAATCTTTTGATACTTATTGTTTCATAAAAACACGCTATTTTCTCTGACAGTGGGAATTAATTATTAAATTAATTAATGTGACTTACATGATTTGAATTTTGTAAAATAGACTTCATTTTTGAATTCGGAATATCAAATATAGGTTAGGGTGAATTTTTGGGATTTTTCTGAAAAACATCAATTTTTGATGAATAGTGACACTACTAAGTGGTACTTATAAAAACTGATTTTTCCGTTTAAATGAAATTTTGTCATCTTTGTGTTTTGAATTTCAAAAATCCAACATACATGGTTTTCATTAAGAAGTAAAATTTGGTTCAATGGGATAAAAATAATTTATGTTGAATAGTAACTTATTAAGTTTTTAATCGCGATTAGAGGTAATTAGTGTAGTTTAAGGTAAAAATAATGTTTTAATAATATGAAATGAACTTGACACATGTCCTAACCTCATTGGATGTGTGATGGCCGACCAAGAAAATCCATGGGTCAACTTTGGGACCCCATTGAGCAACTTTGGTTGGGAAATGACATAAATAACTTTTTATTTAATGAAAAAGTAAAAATTACACAAACATGATATGTTTTACTAAAACAATTTTTAAGTGGGGTTATACAAGTCAGAATTTTTATTACAAATAGTCATTGGAAAGATACAACTATTTACTACATCATAGTAATTTTTTTATAATTTTTAGACATTAAATAAATTAAATTATTTATGACATCATAATGATGCAGCGATGACATCATTATCTGACGATTTAAATAAAATGAGAAGATAATGTAAAATCTATGACCTAAACATGTCCAAAACTTATTGGATGGGTGGATTTCGAACCCTTATCACCTTATCTACGAATTATATCAATTTGGAACTTTTAAAACCGAAACACATTTTCAAATAAAGAAATATTTCTTACTTTCCAACAGTGCCCCTCCTCTCCTCTTATAAAAGGCCCCCACCTCTACCTCCGTACCCACACTCCCAGAGCCTTTGGCTCGGCCAACCTCTGCCCATTTTGTCTCTCAACTTCCCTCTCGTACTCCTTGAAACATCACTTTGGGAAGAAGTCTTCCCAAGGAAGCCTTTCATCTCAAACCGAAGGGAGTTACCTGATTTTAAGGTAATGTTTTCACTTGAGTCCTTTTGTTTTATTTTGCTTCTCCAACCCCCTAAACTCTTTTTATTCATTTCCTTTGTAACTAATCCAGTATCATAAATATACTAGGATGTCATTATAAGAATGATTAGATCTACACTTTCACACACCTACATCTAATGGTTAAAGAACATACTGTTTCCGTGGATGGCAAATTTCGGCCTCCCGAAACGATGATTGTTCAACATTCTTTTAACACCTTCAAAGGTGGCCATTAAGATGACTCTATATTTACATGTGATATATAATGTGTTTATGTTTTCCTTAAGATTCCATATTTATCATTTTGGGCATACCATTATGATTTCCATTATGGATAAACATGATATCTTCATTTAAGGAAGTGCGGACTACCGCCCCCTCAAAGTGATGTGATTCATTAATGCCATATGTGGGACGTATAAAGGATTAATTTAATGTTATTATATATTATGTTATACTAGAATTATTATATACCTATATATCATTATTATTTCATTCCATTAAAGTATGAGATAGAAATGAAAGTAGCGTTCATGCGTATGTACAGCTTACCGTCTCCATGAACGGTGCATTTCATTTCTTATCCCCAAATATAATGTACTATTATAAGTACAAGTATATAATGGATATATATGATGAATGAATCATATAAATGATTAATATAATTCTGTAATTAAAATATACATACCTCTCATTTAGTTTTAATTCCATTAATATGACAAAGAAATGAAAGTAGTGTTCATGCGTACGAACGACTTACCGTCTCCATGAACGGTGCTTTTCATTTATTATCTCTAAATGATTATGTAATATTATAAATACATTTATATTATGGATATATATGATATATATGACATCCAAATCTTTAATATAATTCTGGATATAATAAACATTTGACCACACGAACAACATGTAATTGTAAGAAGTTCACTTTCGACTTAAGAACCAAATATCGACAAAACAAACATTATTAACTTAAATGAATAAATAATGTTTATAACATTGAAATAACTGATCTAAAAGGAATAATGAACTACAAAAAGGTTCTTAATAAAGGGGAAATTTACTCAAGTTTATTATTCAGGACGTTAAAGAACGATCGAGTCAAGTCGGACCCGAGGTAAGGGATCCTACACCTCTCTTTCTTTTTATGTACACTCTTTTATGTCATTCCTTTTAAGCTCATATTTCTTATGATTGGGATGTTATTTTATATTACTCCCGCTGTACTTATTATGTTCATATTATGAGATACCCTATTTCCTCTCATCAATCCATTTTGGAAGTTTTAAGTGGCGCCGTTCGGCTGCCGAGTTTTCGTAAGGGATTTTTCATCTCACTTTTATTCCTGTGAGATTTACGCTACATTTTCCACAATTTCATTTGAGTGGTTTATTTACTGCCCATTATTACACTCCTTTTTCAATATAATTCCATTTATGGGTATTTAAATATTCATTTTATGACACTTCTTCAATGGGGTGTACTTTTCGAAAGTTACCCAAGTCGGTAATGGAACCTTTCACCCTCCTCATTTTAAAAGACTTTGTTTTTTATGTCTTTTAATTCACATAATATTATGTTGGGATATGTTCTTCTATATCCTCATTGATGTAAATTTTATTTCCAAGTGATGAGATTCCCTTTTTATCTCTCATTAACTCATTTTCTATATTTTTGAAGTGACGTCGTTAGGCTGTCGAATTTTACCAAGGGAAAGTTTTAACCCAATTTCGATTTCTTTGGGTTCAACATGTAGTTATTGAATATGTCATCCTTTGAATATGTGTGAATGAACTTTTATTGTTTTACACTTAATATCCAATTATATTGGGTGTATTTATATTTTTCACACATATTTTTGATATTGATTTATCCTTAATATAAGGATACCTTCCTTATAAGGGATTTTATCACATTTTACATCCTTATTGAGACTTAATTGTTGTTATGCACCAATTCACTCTTATATGGTGTATATACTATCCTTTGGAATATTATATCATGAATCCATTTATTCTCATGATATTATAAAGTTCTGATTAAATGTTATTCCTCAATTATTTTATTCAAGTGTCTCTAATTTTGGTAAAAACCCTTTGACCAAAATATCGCTTTAAATGTTTTAATGACTTGTTATTATTATTATCCATGTTTCCAAAACGGTTTTATGGATTTATTTATATGGATATTAATGGTTTAAAATGTTAAAATCTTCAAGGTGGTATGAGACAATTTGATTCCAAATTTTCCTTATTAAATGTTTTAAATGGTTTTGGAAATGGTTTCTTTTTGTATGGATTCATTATTTCAAAATACTAAAATGATATATTGTGATTGAAATGTGGAAATGTTTTGTTCCCTTTATGCATGTTTTATTTGATACGTTTATGTTATGGTTCTTGGGCATTGTTATGAAAACGGGTGGTTCCGTGATAAACTAAGGGCGGGTGAGCCCGATATAGCTCTCCAATGCATTGGGTAACGTGAAGGAGTGAAACGTTAAGTTTTCTCCGAAGAGATTTAGGGAATATACTGTGATGGGTATTCCAAACGTAACCAAGAGGGTTGATCCCTACATAAGAATATTATGAATGCCTCAAGTTACCTTTATGTCTTATGATTTTTATGATTTATTCATGGTTTGATGAGGTATGTTAAAGTGCATTTGTTTTATTGTTAAAGTATGATTTCATTCTTATGTATATATGAACTCATGTTTCCTTTCCATATTTTTATAACCCTTACTGAGCTTTTTATGCTCATCCCAAGTTTTTGAAATGTTTTTCACGGGTCAAGGGAAAGGTGCATGATGTGATGATAGTGTCAAGGATGTGTCAAGAAAGAATCCATGTTTTATTTTCAATATGTTTTCGTTGATGGGAAGAATGAATATTGTCTTGTATGTAACCACTTTGTTTAAATGTGGAATTTAATGCAAGTTTCATGATCTAATTCTCTAAAAATCTAAACCTGAAAAGATCCTCAATGTGTAATCTTGTAATAACTCAAGATTAAGTATGGTTTCAGGCTGGGGCCTTATAATTGGTATCAATGGTCGGTTTAGATAACTTTAGAGGTTAGGGTATTCTTTAAGCATAAGTGACATTACCATAATGGTTAGGATTTCAGAAATAGTCCTATTTTTAGATAAAGTGAATGAGTAAGTATATATTAGTGTTTATCTTACTCATTAGTACATGATGGTTTTGTTGATATACTCACACTGACCTTTTTGGTTTTAGTAAATGGATGGATCTAGAAGGCACCAATGTAACTGTGGATGTGAAGGAAACTGTGACAGTTTTTTGAGCAAGAAACTGAATGATATGGGAGCTGCAATGAGAACTCTTGTGATTATCCTCAACCAACTATCTGGAGTCATGATTGACCACCTAAACCTTGGAGATTTCTCTAAGGCATCATATATGCAAGAAACAAATCCCTACGGAAGTACAGGTAATAATCATAAAGGTATGTGTGTTCAAAAACCTATGTGTCAAAGATGTGGAAAGAAACACCTAGGAAAATGTTTCAAAGGGACAGAAATATGCTATAGATGTGGAAATGAAGGTCATAAAGAAAGAACCTTCCATGGAAAAAAGGAAGCATCCAGTTGACTCGAGGAAAGGGAAAGAATTTCTTTCTGAGGGATCAATTGAATGTTTTAAATGTGGTGTGCATGGTCATTATGCAAACGCATGTCCTATGAAGAAGTTTCGTGAAAGGGGTCACCAAGAGCATACAAATGTTCGTTTACCACTACCTAATTCCATTCCGATTGAGGATGAAGAAACTAACAATAACAAATCAAAGGTATGTACTATTTCATGACTATTGTTTTCCTATTTTGGAATCTTATTATATGATTCATGATTTTGTTTATAGGAAAGAGGTATTTCGGAATAAGTTGGAAAGGAATGGTTAATGGATCATGTAGAATGTTGAATGAGTAATATGTCAACATATAAGGGCTTCAAGAGTTATGGTGAAATTCTTAAGGGTATTAAGTCTCTTTTTATGATGGGGTTACATTAGAAGTCTTTTTATATTATGTGTAACCCTGATGTTTAATATAGGCAAGTTTTATTCAAGGAATACTTATCTTTTCTTTTGTGGACATAGTTATAAAGAACCATTTGGGTTTATATGATCCTTACTTTTGAGGTAATTATGGGTTACTATATGTTATGATTGAAGTGAAAGGCATGAGATAAAGTTGAGGTTAAATTATGTTATGGTTATTTTTGATGATTTTATCCCTTTTTGGGGAATTATTTGATAATTATATAGTTTTGGAAAAAGGACAACACGTAGACCAAGCGACTACCCGTCGCGTCGGACAAAGCTGCGGGAATCGAACCCACAATCAAAGTGCAACTGGTATTTATCGCCTACCAATGGACTATGTGAAGTCCCTGGTTAGTTTGGCTGATTCTTTTTAGTTATATTATTTTATGAATTAAGAGTAAGTTGATTTTGGGTTATTTATGAAAATTATTAACCTGTCATGGAGGATATGTGATTAGGTTAATTACTTTTCAATACGAGACTTTAGGAGCAACTGATGTTGTTTGGAGATAAATGTTACGATTTAACTTGGAAGACTATGTGACTAAATCCTTAAAATATTTGGGTTTCAATATTATACTGGTTTACTTTGAAGAATTTTATGGACAGATTTTTTATCGGATGGTCCTCGTTGAACTTTGGGTTTTGTTGGACAAATTTTGGAGATTAAGCATAGATTTTATTTTTAATGGGTTATCCTTTTCTGGATTATCTGACCTTGTACTAACCTTTTTCGTTTTGGTTTAAGCCTAAAGACATGGGATGTATATAGTTCTCTTTTTTGGATTAGGTGATTCTCTAGAAGTTGATTATAGTACTCTTAATGAAAACAAGTCTCCATAAATACTCGTCTTTTGGAAAAAAAATATGAGTTTGATTAAGGAATCTAGTAAAAGTTCAATGTCAACATGATAAGTGATTATGTTCCCTTATGAATAAATTCCTCAATAAAAAGTAACTTAAAAAAATGCTGTCTATTAACTTTTCCTACTGGGGAATCGAATACCGTTTAACCCATCACATGTTTGTGATTTTCTTGTGGCTAACTTTCTCCTAAACATGTTTTCTATCACTCTCCATCAGAACATGACCCTATGTTTTCTCCTCAATGTCCATGTTTTCCTACATGGAGTTCTAGTATGGGTTAACTCGGGTGACTTATGTGCTTATCTTTCTTTATTTTAATGTGATTGTTTTACCGACTCTTGTTCCGATGTGGGACTTTCAAGGATGTTTCGAAGATCAATTTTAAAAATTACGAGGACGCAATTACCAAAAGGGGGGAAGGATGTAACACCCCAGGTAAATAAAGAATATGACATTTTCATATTTATCCATATTTTTGAATAAAATATTAATATGACTTTAAAGGGGATGCTATGCTCGATGGCGTACCCAACACGCAACAACGAGTTTCTTGGGAATCTTACGTTGCACTCTAATAATAAAATAATATTATTTTAAATGGTAGTTAACATGTAGCCGTTGTATTGGCGGGAATGGATAGAAATAACTAAAATATGATTATATATGTTCTTAAATGTTTTTACATTTATCCAATAAAGGATAGAGGCTTAAAATACGGAAAGAATTCTATTTTAGGCGTATATGCCCTAGTTTTCACTAAAGGTTCACTTATCGCCTTTTGATGGTAAACCGTCATTAAATATAGTTTTGTTCACTCTTAAACATTCTTTTGGAAAAAATAAAACTCTTATTAAATATCGGGACATCAAAATTTACTTTGTGTAAATTTTTGGTATCTTTCCGATAAAGTTCATTTTTTAATGAATAGGGTAAAATTTTGTATTTTAATTCAAAAACTCTTTTTAATCTAATTTATTTATATGATTAGATTATCTTTTGAATTGGTTTTAAAGTGAAATTAGAATATATTTTTACCATTAAATCCAATAGTGGTCGTTGGAATTAATTTCACTTTGAAATCAGACTTAAACCAGTGTCAATATTTTGATACTTATTGTTTCATAAAAACATGTTATTTGATCTGACAGCGGGAATTAATTATTAAATTAATTAATTTGACTTATATGATTTGAATTTTGTAAAATAGACTTTAATTTTGAATTCGGGATATCAAATATAGCTTAGGGTGAATTTTTGGGATTTTTCTGAAAAACATCAATTTTTGATGAATAGTGACACCATTAAGTGGTACTTATAAAAACTGATTTTTCCGTTTAAATGAAAATTTTCCATCTTTGTGTTTTGAATTTCAAAAATACAACATACATGGTTTTCATTAAGAAGTAAAATGTGGTTCAATGGGATAAAAATAATTTTTTTGTGAATAGTAACTTATTAAGTTTTTTATCGCGATTAGAGGTAATTAGTGTAGTTTAAGGTAAAAATAATATTTTAATAATATGAAATTAACTTGACACATGTCGTAACCTGATTGGATGTGTGATGGCCGACCAAAAAAAGCCATGGGTCAACTTGGGGACCCCATGGATCCACTTTGGTTGGGAAATGACATAAATAACTTTTTATTTAAGGTAAAAGTAAAAATGACACAAACATGATATGTTTTACTAAAACAATTTTTATGTGGGGTTATACAAGTCAGAATTTTTATTATAAATAGTCATTGGAAAGATAAAAATATTTCCTACATGATAGTATTTTTTTTATACTTTTTAGACATTAAATAAATTAAATTATTTATGACATAATAATGATGCAGCGATGACATCATTATCTGACGATTTAAATAAAATGAGAAGATAATGTAAACTCTATAACCTACACATGTCCAAAAATTATTGTATGGGTGGGTTTAGAACCCTTATCACCTTATACTCGAATTATATAAATTTGTGACCATTTAAAACTGATACACATTTTCAAATAAAGTAATATTTCTTACTTTCCAAAAGTGCCCCTCCTCTCCTCTTATAAAAGGCCCCCACCTCTACCTCCTTACCCACACTCCCAAAGTCTTTGGCTCGTCCAAAATCTGCCCATTTTGTCTCTACACTTCCATATATTACTCCTTGAAGCATCACTTTGGGCATAATTATTCCCAAGGAAGCCTTTGAGCTCAAACCGAAGGGAGTTACCTGATTTTAAGGTAATGTTTTCACTTGAGTCCTTTTGTTTTATTTTGCATCTCCAACCCCATAAACTCTTTTTATTAATTTATTTTGTAACAAATACAGTATCATAAATATACTATAATGTTGTTATAATAAGTATTCTAGCTACACCTTCACGCACCTACATCTAATGGTTAAAAAACATACTATTTCCGTGGATGGCAAATTTCGGCCTCCCGAAACGATGATTGTTCAACATTCTTTTAACACCTTCAAAGGTGGCCATTAAGATGACACTATATTTATATGTGATATATAATGTGTTTAATTTTTCCTTAAGTTTCTGTATTTTTCATTTTGTGCATACCTTTATGGTTTCCATTATGGGTAAACGCGATATCTTCATTTAAGGAAGTGCGGACTACCGCCCCCTCAAAGTGATGTGATTCGTTAATGCCATACGTGGGACGTATAAAGGATGGATTTAATGTTATTATATATGATTTTATACTGGAATTATTATATACCTCTATATCATTGTTATTTCTTTCCATTAAAGTATGAGATAGAAATGAAAGTAGCGTTCATGCGTATGTACGGCTTACCGTCTCCATGAATGGTGCATTTCATTTCTTATCCCCAAATATAATGTACTATTATAAGTACATGTATATAATGGATACATATGATGAATGATACATATAAATGATTAATATAATTCTAGAATTAAAAAATACATACCTCTCATTTAGTTTTAATTCCATTAATATGACAAAGAAATGAATGTAGCGTTCATGCGTACGTACGGCTTACCGTCTCCATGAACGGTGCATTTCATTTCTTACCTCTAAATGATTATGTAATATTATAAATACATGTATATTCTGGATATATATGATATATATGATATCCAAATCTTGAATATAATTCTGGATATAATGAACATTTGACCACATGAACAACATGTAATTGTAAGAAGCCCACTTTCGACTTAAGGACCAAATATCGACAAAACAAACATTATTAACGTAAATGATTGAATAATGTTTATAACATTGAAATAAGTGAAATAAAAGGAATAATGAACTATAAAAATGTTCTTATTAAAGTTTAAATTAACTCAAGTTTATTATTCAGGATGTTAAAGAACGATCGAGTCAATTCGGACCCGAGGTAAGGGATCCTACACCTCTCTTTCTTTTTAAGTACACTCTTTTATGTCATTCCTTTTAAGCTCATCTTTCTTATGATTGGGAGGTTATTTTATATTAATCCCACTGTAATTATTATGTTCATATGATGAGATACCCTATTTACTCTCATCAATCCATTTTGGAAGTTTTAAGTGGCGTCGTTTGGCTGCCGAGTTTTCGTAAGGGATTTTTCATCTCACTTTTATTCCTGTGAGATTTATGCTACATTTGCCACAATTTCATTTGATTGGTTTATGTACTTCCCATTATTACACTCCTTTTGTAATATAATTCCATTTATGGGTATTTACATATTCATTTTATGACACTTCTTCAATGGGGTGTACTTTTTGAAAGTTACCCAAGTCGGTAATGGAACCTTTCACCCTCCTCCTTTTAAAAGACTTCGTTTGTTATGTCTTTTAATTCACATACTATTATGTTGGGATATGTTCATCTATATCCTGATTGATGTAAATTTTATGTCCAATTTATGAGATTACCTTTTTATCTCTCATCAACTCATTTTCTGAATTTTTGAAGTGACGCCGTCAGGCTATCCAATTTTACCAAGGGAACGTTTTAACCCAATTTCGATTTCTTTGGGTTAAACATGTAGTTATTGAATATGTCATCCTTTGAATATGTGGGAATGAAATTTTATTGTTTTACACTTAATATCCAATTATATTGGGTGTATTTATATTTGTCACACATAATTTTGATATTGATTTATACTTAATTTAAGGATACCTTCCTTATAAGGGATTTCATCACATTTTACATCCCTATTGAGACCTCATTGTTGTTATGCACCAATTAACTCTTATATGGTGTATATACTATCCTTTGGAATATTATATCATGAATCCATTTATTCTCATGATATTATAAAGTTCTGATTAAATGTTATTTCTCAATTATTGTATTCAAGTGTCTCTAATTTTGGTAAAACCCCTTTGACCAAAATATCGCTTTAAATGTTTTAATGACATGTTCTTCTTAATATCCATGTTTCCAAAACGGTTTTAAGGATTTATTTATATGGATATTAATGGTTTAAAATGTTAAAAGCTTCAAGGTGGTATGGGACACTTTGATTCAAAATTCTCCTTATTAAATGTTTTAAATGGTTTTGGAAATGGTTTCTTTTTGTATGGATTCATTATTTCAAAATACTAAAATGTTATATTGTGATTGAAATGTGGAAATGTTTTGTTTCATTTAATAATGTCTTATGTGATACGTTTACGTTATGGTTCTTGGGAATTGTTATGAAAAAGGGTGGTTCAGTGATAAACTAAGGGCGGGTGAGCCCGATATAGCTCTCCAATGCATTGGGTAAAGTGAAGGAGTGAAATGTTAAGGTTTCTCCAAAGAGATTTAGGGAATATACTGTGATGGGTATTACAAACGTAACCAAGAGGGTTACTCCCTACGTAAGAATGTTATGAATGCCTCATGTTACCTTTATTTCTTATGATTTCTATGATTCATTCATGGTTTGATGAGGTATGACAAAGTGCCTTTGTTTTATGGGTAAAGTATGATTTCATTCTTATGTATATTTGAACTCATGTTTCCTTTCCATATTTTTATAACCCTTACTGAGATTTTTATGCTCATCCCATGTTTTTGAAAAAATTTTCACTGGTCAAGGGAAAGGTACATGATGTGATGATAGTTTCAAGTATGTGTCAAGAAAGAATCCATGTTTTATTTAAATATGTTTCCATTGATGGGAATAATGAATACTGTCTTTTATGTAACCACTTTGTTTAAATGTGGAATGTAATGCAAGTTTCATGATCTAATTCTCTAAAACTCTAAACCTGAAAAGATCCTCAATGTGTAATCTTGTAATAACTCAAGATTAAGTAAGGTTTAAGGCTGGGGCCTTATATAAATTCATTCTCTCTAATGATCTAATTAGCGGTCCCTATATAGGCAAATAGATCTGAAAATATCAATAATCCAAATTACACATACTTTTGATGTGGTGAATCCTTCACTGTATACTTTTATGACTTCTTCATAGTGCCTTAATTTCTTTTCGGATGTCAGTGTCTTCCACATACAAGAACCCTTTGTGGATCTTCAAATCACTACATCCTTTTGAAAATGATGAGCCTCCAGTGAACTTCAAGACTCTAGAAGAATGTTTTCACTACAAAATTCACATAATTCCCATCACAGTCCATATAGAACTACTATGTGGAAATTTTCCTTTGCTTAATTTCTTTCATCATTCTATGTACCTCATTTTTCTGTCCATGAATTGAGATTCATGGTCTACAAACCGTGAACCCCTTTACATGAAAAATTTTAATTTTCCAAAAATAAAATCTTGATTTTGAGGCCCAAAATTTTGGGAAACACTGGGAAACTACACCACCTTAAAAAATGCCTTCAGAAATCTCCAACCTACTTTTACGTGGTTACATTTATTTTTAATCAAACAGAATCACCACAAAAACATTGAAACATCACCATGATGGATTTTTCCCAATAAAAACCATCCTTGGGAGATCATGATGAAAAAGTAAATACATCAATTAATGAATTCGGTTGTCCATATCCACACATGAGGGATTTTTATTATTCAATTATATAATTTAGACATAGAAAATTGTTCTATCATTAGAATAAGAAAATTTTGTCTTGTAATGATCCTAATATCATTAGTTAAAGATGTTTATAGAATATTTAGGGGAGGTTTAATGAGAAATAAACTTTAAATAGATCAGTATTTATTATTACCTACTCCTCAGGTATCTTCATTAATTTTACACCTTAATACTTATTGAGATGGTATTTTTTGGAAGCAGGTTCCCTAGACCAAACTTGTAACATACCAAGATTTTACGAGGTATGCCTTTTTAGATTTAAATATTTTTTAATATACAATACACCCAATATAAAAGAAAAATAAAATATTATTATGTGATCATTATAAACTATTTTTTCAATTGATAGGATTTAATAGTATTATCAACATTATTAGATTTGTATATTATATATTATATCAATTTGTTTCAAGAATATATCTACATTTGTTTGCATAAAATTTATATTTTTCTAGTGGCAGTTTTTCCGGCTTTTAAAGGGGTACTTATTTTAATGATAAATTTTGAAACATTAATATATTATATTTGACAAAATAATCAATTTATTTTAATTTGGGTTATCAAAATTTAATTTGGATTTATTTTTTTTTCATTTTTATGATAAGATTCATGGTTTGATTAATAGGGAGAAATACATAATTGTAATCAAAAATAACATTATCATATGAAAAATATATACTATTGAATTATATTTATAATACTTTTAAAGTATAATTTAATAAATATAATAGAATTTAATACAAATTGGGTAATTTGAATCAATTAAACATTGAATTTTGATATAAAAACATTTCAATCATTTGAGTGTTTTCACATTAAAACCCATTTTTCTCGCTCTGTCTATGGGATTAATTTTAATTTAATTATTGAAAATTATTGGATTTTAATTTTGAAAAATTGATTCCACTTTTTAAATTATATGTTTCAAATTTTTCAAACATGTACCTTCAATTTTTCACCAATATGAATAGTGACATTGGTAATTTTTGTAACCACGGTAAAGGGGAAATTGGATAATTTTGGTAGAAAATAATGTGATAAGGACTATAAAATGACCCTAAAACTTTCTCATATTTTTTTGTTGAATTAAATTCTACCATTAACAACTATATTTTGAAATATAATAATTTAATGAACAATTTTCCATGAAAATGACTTAAAAATTATTAAAATAAAATGGATTGACAAATATCCCAAACTAGATTTTAATAAATATAATACTATTAATATGAGGATAAATAGAATATAAATTAAACTATAAATATTATTATGAAATATAATATGTTTATCTACATCATGGTATTTTTTTGAACAAATTATTATCATAAATAATTACAAAATGATGAAGAATAAATTATTCAATTAATGAAAAACTCAATTAAGTGATATTAAAATCTTAAAATCAATATATTTTGAATTATATAAGGATATAAAATAATTTTAAAGAGTAATATGACCTATTAGGGGTTTATTAAATGTATTTTTCCAATGTTATAATACTGCATTCATTTTCATAAATATAATGTAATGAATAGTGTCAAAATTGACACTAAGGATGTTCTAAAAAAATAATATTTTATTAAATTAGTTAAAAATATTAAAATTCCTAAATGAGTAAAAATGAGTTAATTTATGGTTGAAATTATCATCAATAGAACATTTATAGTCCAATTTACACCTTATGAGTAGTAATTGAAACCTTTTAATATTCAAAATATTGTTACTATAGTTAAAATTAAAATAGCTTAAGAATGGGTTAATCAAAATGATTGGTTTTATAATTACGCCAAAAAAAATTCTAAAATACATTATATTCTGGGATTAAAACACTATCCCACAGTATCTTCAAAAAACATTTCATTTTGAGGTATTTTTATTGAGATTCAATTTATTTTAATTAAATATTTTGAGAAATTCAAAAAGTATCCCTCGCCTTTATTATAAAAGGGAACCTCTTCCCTCATCTCATTTCACCAGTTTTATTCTTGTATCTCAAAAAAACTCAACATAATTATATTATAAACTTTTCAATAAACATTATAGGGGTTATTTTATTCCCAAATTCCCAAGTCTAGTTTCATTTAGGGAAGATCTAAAGGATTCGCTTCAAAGAAGTGATAATTGCTCTAATCGATCAATATATTTTTCTACTCTTTTATACCTCCTATAAATGTATTTTATATATCATGAAATATAACTTAGACATCCTCAATATTATTATATTTTATTTTAATTATTAACACACCATTATACGTCCCCATTCCCAACAAACAATAAGTGAAAGCATCGATCATGTGTATGTATGACTTACCGTCTCCATGTAGTGATACAATTAATTATCCACCACCACAATTTTTGAGTGGGAATTTTTATTGATTTAATGTTTATAAATTATATATATAAAATAATTATATATATGTAATTATAATATCATATATACATTTTTAGCACTTAATCTTTTGGGAAATGATAACGTCGCTCATGCGTACGTATGGCTTACCATCCGCACGATGCGATGTGATTTTTTTAATATATATATATATCATGGGTGAAAATAAGGATATATTTTTTTAATATATATGATATATATATCATAATAATTATTTTTAGAAATTATTATACAATGATCAATGTATAATGACCGATATTTCCAAACTGAATCATGATTGGGAAACAAAAAATATATCACCTAGAATACTAATTTTAATTGTTAATAAATGGGTTATAAGATACTATAAACAAATTTTAGAAATTACTATTGACTTATAATTTATTTATAATAAATACATATTTATTATATAGGAGTTTTGAATGTTAAATATTAAATGTGTGACTTGAGGTAAGGTATTTTTTACTGACTTTTATTTATGTGGGACACATGCCTTAATAACTACTTGTTTCTTCTAAGTGGTGTGTATACTATCCATGAAAGTATATTATGAGTATTATACTGAATATTATGGTATTTTCATATGAAAATAATTTTATTTATTTCATGGGGCATAAGATTTTACTGATTATAATGTGGTAATGTTTTGTTTTACAATCTCATCAATATTTTGGATTTTTTTATTTTAAGCTTTCTTTGGGGAATATTTATCATCATTGTCCATGTTTTATAAAAATATTTTAAAATTTATTTTACTATTCTACTATAAATATTTAAAGATATTTTTACCAATTTCTGAATTTTTATGAGATGTTTTGAAAATAATATTTTTTTCATTTTATAAACAAGGATATTTGTTACTTTTCCAAAAAAATGTATAGAAGGAATATTTTTTAACATATAATGAATGAACAATTTTTTTCCATCATGACACCTTAATTGATTAAAGATTATTTTATAAGATTTAAAGGTTATTTTATAATAAATTTTTTTCCTTTTTAATTGTACATAACCATAAAAAATTATTTCATACAGGAAAGGATATTTTCCTGAAGAGTTCCTTCAGGTGATCTTTCTAAAAATTAATTTCCATCTATGATGAAATTATTTGCCATTACTTCTAATTTACTAGTAATATTACTCAAAGATACCATTTTTAATATTTCAATGAATATTTTATGTTTTTTATGTAATGATACTTATGAAACCTATTTCTTCTCTATGAGTTATTTTATGATGATGTCTTTATGAAACACATTTACTTCCATGGGTTTAGATATAGTGAATGATTTATGGTCATTTGGAAAACATATGTATATATTTCATTAAATAATGGATGGTACCTACATATCCATCCCAATAATTTAGTAATGAGATATATTTGATGATATATTAAGGTGAAACAAGTTGATGTCATTTATCTATGATGGGAAACAAGTTGTTGAGCTTGATCTGTGATGGGAAACAAGTTGATGTGTTTGATCCATTATTGGAAATAGGTGATAAGGAATTTTATAAGATTCATGGTAGTTAAGGTTGACATATGAAATGGTTTTCTATATTTATTATGATGTTATACACAATTATCACTTGAACATATGTTTCAATAATCAGTTCTGATGAATATTCATTCTTATGGTTCATGTCAATGTTTTATTCTTTCATGAGCTAAAAAATTAATATCTTCCATGTTTACCCTTACTAAGAATATAAACTCACCATTTTTATGTTTCCTTTCCATAGAATAAGTAAAATGGTGTTACTAGCGATATGATAAAAGGTTTCTAATTATGAAGAAGTAAATGGGAGATGATGTATATATTCTATGAACTAGTTGTCTACATTTCCATGATTATAAAGGCATTATACCTTTACAATACTCAATTATGTATTTCTATAATGAAATGAATATATATCAAAAAATATTTAATGTCTATTAATGAAAAGCGTGGGTTAGTATAGTTGTTACTAGAGTAGTTTTTAGCTAATATTTTAAACTAGGATGAGAAAACCTTATCAAGAACCATGAGTATGAGTATATGTATTGGATAAAATCCTATAGTTTTTTTAATGATTATGATTAACCTTGGTAAAACCTATGGTTTTGTATATGGTGTCTTGATTTAAGGAATTTTATAAATTATTTTTCATGATTCCTCAGTATGGTTGTCATTTATCAATATATAATTATTGGTTTTAGACAATGGTTGAAACCCAAAGTAATCATGTTAATGTTAAATGACATGGAAAATAAAATAATTTTACCCATGATAAACCGAATGTTATGGGAGATGTAATACAAAACATTATTATCATTCAAATGAAACTTCCATAGACTATTAATCATAAAATTTTTATAAATTATCAAATAATGTAACGATAAACAGTTGAATATTTAATGAGTAAATATCCACATTCATTTAGTGAATATTCTAACCTACTAATGGTTGAGAGATGAATCAACACCATTAATAAAATATTTTTTTCTTTTAAATTCTCATAAAATGAAAAAGTTTTCATGCATTTTTTTCATCTGTACGTAAACGGTGGGATCTTTTAATGAATATAAGATAGAAGGAAAAATTTTAATCCATAGAATGGGATGAGTTAAAGAATGTATTAATAAATAATTACTTTCCTTGTATTATTTATACTAATATTGAATATTAGATCCTTGAGCTAAAGTAAAAGGATGATGAATTTATTGGTACCTATGCAGAAAATGTTTCATGACTTGTGAAGTATTCTTTTGGTATTATTATCTTGACCAAATGTAATATTAACCAATTAGTCAGCTGATTATATTAAATTCAAGGAACTTGAATTAGCCATAAGAGACATTAGTGTATACAAATAATTGTTTTTTGTACTCTTAGGGATGAAATATAATTTGTATATACCCACTATTTCCATGGTTTTTATAAAAAAATAAAGATGGAGTCCAATGATTACTCAAATATATAACATGGTGGAAAGAAATTTCATCTAAATATATGCCATAAATGTGGAAAGAAACTTCAAGAGAAGTGTTTAAATGGAACTAAGAGTTTCATTACATATGGAAATGTGGGTCATAAATCCCATGAATGTCATAAGGCAATGAAATGGCTAGTTAATTCAATGGTGTAAAAGAAGACCCCAACTGATGCACAACCCATACTCCAACAGTGCAAATACAATGAGTATGGAAATTATGACAATCAATGAACATACCCAAACGTTTTTGATGATCAAGGACAAAAACACTAAATTCCAAATAAGAATGAAAATTTTATGCAATAACTACTATTGAAGTGGTTTTTGATAATGACATGGTGAAAGGTACACTTATTATGCACTCTAAAATAGATAATGTCTTATTTGATTATAGATGCTCCCACTCTGTTATTTATAAATAATTTTATAATGTTATAATAGTATCACCTCAACAATTAGATGTTGGGTTGTCTATAAAGAATCATAATGGAACAATGATTTCATATCATGGTTATAGTTATTCTCTAATTGATGTTTGTGGGAAGGTAGTTCCTGTGAATATCATGATTCTACCTGTAGTTGAATTCGATTTGATTATTGACATGGATTTTCATTCTCTATATGGATCTCATATTAATTTCATCCAATGGAAATTTTTTCCATGCTGTGGGACTTAATTACTATAAATGAAGATTATCTATCTTAGTTGGTTGGGGAGAAACTCAACATTATGAATACACCTTTTGAACAAGAGTTAGTCAATGTTTTCCTAAAAACATTTTTGGGTCTTCCAAAAAATCCTAATGTGTAGTTTTCAATAGAATGCATACCTAGTTATATGCATATTTTTAATACTCCTTAAATAATGGATCTAATGGAGTTTCATAAATTAAATAAGAAAATTAAGTATAATATTGATAAGGGATTCATATGCCCTGGTGCATCACTTTGGGGGGAACATATTCAAATTGTTATGAATAAATATGGGTCAATGAATCTTTTCATTGATTTGCAGGTGATTAGAAAAATGAAAATCAAGAACAAGTATCCTCTTCCCCTTATAGAGTATTTATTTGAAAAACTATGTGGTGATAAATGCATTTCTAAAACTTACCTTCATTATGTATATTATAAATTGAGGGAAAGAATGAGGACATACCCAATATGGAATTTCAATCAAGGTTGGACACTAGGAATTTATAGTGATTCCATTTGGGTGTACTAAATATACCATTATCATAATGGGCATGATGAATAGAGTCTTTAGAGATTATCTTGACTAGTTTCTATTTGTCAATATATTTGTTAATAGTGTATATTCAAAGATAAAGGAAGAATATGAATATCTCTTTTGGATTGTGATGATGACCCAGATAATGGATAAGCTTTATGTACAACTGAACTGCTATGGATTTTGGTTTCAGAGAGTTTCATTTCAAGGAAATATAATCTCATGTGAGGGTATATTAGTAGATCCTTCAAAGAATAATGTTATAACAAATGTAATAGAATAACCATGGATACTAAAATCTGTAGTTTTCTTGGTTTTTAAATATATTATTGATTCTTTGTGCACAATTTATCTCGGACGTCCAATCCACTCACTATGTTAAATCATAAGGGTTCCAAGTTCTCCCCGATAAATGAATGTGAAGAAAATTTTATGGAACTAGATAGCATATTAGTTAGTTTCACTGTGCTTTCATTACCCTGCTTTGGATAAGGGTATGTAATTTATAGCGATTCATCCAATAAGGTATTAGGAGGCATTCTTATTCAAAATTACATGGATATAGATTATGCCTCATGACAACTAATGGTTTGGGAAAAATATTACCCATGTCTTGATTTTGAATTATCTATAGTAATCATTACATTAAAGATGTTGATGCATTATCTTTATAGAAAAAAGTGTGATATTTATATTGGACATAAACTCTAAAAATAAATATTAAAAAAATAGTGAGTTGAATATGCACTAAATAATATGGATGGAACTAATTATAGATTATGATGGATCAATATCTTACAACCCTATGAATGATATTAAGGTGGCATATACTTTGAGTCAAAAGGACCATGATAAATTATCTATGATGAGGATAAAAAATGTCAAAATATTTTATATTTATAATGGAGGGATCTTTAAATCATAAATAAAGGAACGAAATATTATCCGGACCAAATGAATGTTCAACCATCTATCCAAGTGAATATTAAGGAGGCATAAAAGGATGATGTGGAGTTGAAAAGGAGTTGAAAAATGTTCCTAAGTTCCACCTTGATTGTGATGTAATAATAAGTTTTATGAACTATGTATTTGTTACTTATATACTTGAACTTAAGAGGGAAGTATTGGATTAGTCTCATAGTTCATCATTCTCAACTCATCCTGGAAGTACAGTGATGTATAAAGACATGAAATAATATTTTTGGTGGGATAGAATGAAGAGATATATTGCAGAGTATGTTTTATGATTCTTGGTTTTTCAGCAAGATATGTTTGAGAGAATAAAATATAATGGTTTGTGATAACCATTATCTATACCTGAATGGAAATGGGAAAGCATCACCATAGATTTTTTCTTCAAACTTCCTAAAACATCTAAAGGCAATACTAATATATGGGTTATAGTCGATCAACATACAAATTACACCCATTTAATTTATATTTAATAAGATCTCTCTCTTTACCATCTTTCCAAATTATATATTAAGGAAATGGTACCATTTCATGGAGTACCACCTTCCATTTTATCTGTTCGGAATTTGGGGTTTATATCGATGTTTTGGAGAAATCTTCAGCACACTCTAGATAACAAGTTTTGTTTTACGACTTATTATCATACTTATAAATATGGTAAATCAAAGAGTACAATTAAAACTTTTGAAGACATATTTAGAGATTCATTTATGGATTTCAATGGTGTTTGGGATCAACCCCTTCATTTGGTAGAATTTTCCTATAATAATAATTTTCACTATAGCATTAAGCTGACTCCCTATGAAGCCCATATGGTGAAAAGTGAATAACTATAATGTTTTGGAATGATGTTGAAGAAATAAGGCTATTATGACCTCGTATAGTTTATAAAATCGAAGAAAGGGTTAGATCCATTCAATAACACATAAGAGAAGCTCATAGTCGACCAAAAGTTATACAAACAATCATCTGAAAGATCAAGAAATTGAAGTGGGTGATAAGGTATTTATATGAATATCTCTTTGTAAGAGAGTAATGTGATTTGGAAATATGGAAATATATTCCTTGGGTATATCAATCATTTTGAAATTTTTGATCATATCAGGATAGTACCTTATTGATTGGATGCTCCACTGAATCTCTCTCAAGTTAATGATGTGTTCCACGTATCTATTCTAAGGATGTATATACCTAATCCTTCACATGTACTAAACTCATAGGAAGTACCACTAAAAAAATATATTTACTATGAGTAAGAATTGGTAGATATTTTCGATCATATCGATAATGTACTATGAAATAAGATTACTCATCTAGTTAATGTTTTGTGAAAAAACCACCAATTTCGGTTAGATGCATAGGATGATGATAATGATATAAGGATGATGTTTCATCATATATTTTTATTCATGTTATGAATCTCGAGGGTAAAATTCATTTTTTGGGGGGGTAAAATGTATCACCCTACTAGTTTATGGTATTTTCCTTTTTAGATTTAAATCTTTTTGAATGCAAACAACACATAGCATAAATGAAAAATGAAATATTATTATTTCCCCATTACAAAATATGGATTAAATTGGAGGTAATTTATATAATTATATACTTTATAAAATTTATATATTATATATTCAATCAAATGTATTCAAGAATAAATGTAATTTTTTCACAGAAAAAGTTATATTTTTCTAAAGGTAGTTTTGTCAACTTTTAATAGTACACTTGTTTTAAAAATAACTTTTGACACTTTTATAAATTATATAAATTATATCTTAAAAATAAATTATTTGAAATTGGGATTTCAAAATTTACTTTAGTTCAATTTTTTTATTTTGCTGATAACATTCATGTTCTGATGAATAGTGAAAAATACTTAATATTAATTAAAAAAATTAAATCCAAATAATTTATAGTGTTAAAATATATTTTTGATCAATTTTAATGTATAATTAGATAAATTTTATATAATTTAATCTTATTTATTTCATTTTAATCAATTTCAACTAGAATATTTATATAAAACATTTCAGTATTTTGAATGATTTCACTTTAAAAACATGTTTTTTGCCCCGTCTATAATATTAAATATAAATTAATATAATAAAATTTTGTTTTTTGAATTTTTAAAAATTGATTAAATATTTTTAGTAATAAGTTAAAATTTATTAAATAGGTCTCCTTTATTGTTGACCAATGTGAATAGTATAATTACTAATTTTTATTACCATAGTAAAGAGTAAATTCGATAATTTAGGATATAAATAAAGTGATAAGGATGACAAAATTACCATTACAATGGAACAAATTTTATTAGATGAAATTTATGTAAACCTTAATTCCCAAGATTATATATGTAATTATTTAATGAAAAATTCCAATGAAAATGAATTAGATGTTATTAAAATCAATGGGAGTGACAACATTTTACACTCTTTCTTATAATAAGTATAATATTATTAATATTTTTTTAAATAGTAGATAAAATATACTATATATATTATTATTAAATATAATTTTTTTCTATATCATGGAATTTTATTTTAAATTTATTTTGAAGAAATAATTTTCATAAATAATTACACAATAATGATGAAGTACTTATTCAATTAATAAAAACGCAATTTATGTGATATTATATATATTAATATATATATATAATATTAATTATTTAACGTCATACACTAATTTTATATGTTCATATGACATATTATATGTGTATTAAATAAATTTTTTCTAATTTATCTTTATTTATTTCTTCCAAATCAATTTAATAAATAGTGTTAAAATCGACCCTAGTGGTTTTTTATGAAAATTATATTTTATTAAATTAGTTGAAAATAATAAAAATCATAAATAATGAAAAAAGAGGTAAATTACGGAATAAAATATCAGATATATGACATTTATAGTTCATTTTACACCTTATAAGTAAAAATATCAACCTTTTAATATTAAAAATATTGTTATCATATTTAAAATTAAAATAGGTTAACTAAGGGTTTATTCAAATGATAATGCTTAAAAATACATCAAAATGTTTATAAAATCACTTTTATTATGGTATTATCACTGTATATCACATTATATTATATAAAATTCTATTTTTAGGTATTTTAATTTAGATTTAATTTATTATAATATAACCTTATGAGAAATTCCAAAAAGCATTCCTCGCCATCATTATAAAAGGATACCTCATACCTCTTAAAATTTAACATCATTTTTTACTCTATATTGCCCAAAATATTCCAAATTATCACCTAGATTTCCCTGTATACATTCTACGGGTTCTTTTATTCCCAAAATACTAACTCTCTAATCCTTTAGATGGGATCTAAAGGAGCTATTTCGATGAAAACATAATCACTCTAACTGATCACTCTCTTTTTATACTATTCTTTAACTCATATAAATATATTATATATATATATATTAAAATAATAACTTCATAATCAAATATATGATAAAATTTTATCATAATTATGAACACACGATTATGCAATCCCTTTTCCATCGAATAAGAAGTTAAAGTATCACTTGTGCGTTCAAATGCCTACGTTGCAATGCAATTCATTTTACATCAATATCTTTTATGAATGAGAAATATGATGTTTTTAATATCTATATTTGATATTTATGACATTATTATACTTCTTTAATGATAATATCATATCCACCTTTTTACCAAATAATCTTTTGGGAAATGATAATGTCGCACGTGCGTATGTATGACATACAATCTCTATGGTATGATTTGATTTTCCTTTCATATATATTTAAAATGGGTAGTACTAACGATGGATTTTATGAATATATATGATATATATAACATAATAATGATTATTTAAGAGATTATACCAATATTAAAGTATAAGGATTAGGATTTACGAATCGAAACATTCTTATAAAATGAAGAAAATATCACCTAGAATAATGATTTTACTTTTTAATAAACCATTGATATGATATTATTAAATTAAAGTAAAATTAATTATTTGTATATAGTACATGTATAATAATTACATATTTATTATCCGAAATGTTTGAACATGGAAAAGGAAATGAAAGACCTGAGGTAAGGTATTTTTTCCCAACTTTTGTTTTTATGGGACACATGACTTAGACACTACATGTTACTTATGTGTGGTGTATATACTAGCCATGAATGTATTTTATGAATAATATCAAAAATATAATGGTATTTTAATATCCATATAATATTATTTCATTCATTCGGTATATGATTCAATAGATTAAAATGTGGTAATGGTTTATTTCACAACTTCATAAATATTCAAGATTGTTTTGTTTCAAATCTCCATTGGGGAATATTTATCATCCATGTCGATGTTTTCTAAAAATGTTTCAAAAAAGGTTATTATTATTATATTATTAATATTTAATGTTATTTTTACTCAGTTTTTTACTTTTGAACAAATATTTTGAGAAGAATATTTTTTTAATTTTCTAAAAAAATGCTCTTTGTGAATTTTCGGACAAAAATATGCTAAAAATGTTATTTTAACATATACAGAATGAATGGAATTTTTTATCATCAATATTATTTAATGATTTAAAAATTCCATTGAAATATTACATGCCTATTTTCAAATAAAACGTTTTCCTTTATAATTGTGTGGCATTTTAAAAAAAATGTTCATAAAAGAACAAATATATTCTTTAAGAATTATTTCAAGTGATATTTCAAAAAATCATTTTCCATTTAAGATGAAATTATTTTTTGTTACTTATAATTTATTGGGGATATGACCCGAGGATACCATTATGATTATTCCTATTATTTTTTATGTTTATGATGTAAGGATACTTACAAAATCTATTTTTTTAAATGATTTATGTCATGATGAAGTGTTCAGGAAACTCTATTGTTTAAATGGGTTATGAGATGGTGAATTATTTATGGTACCTTGGAACACATATGTATAGTTTTCAATAAGTGATGGTTGGGGCCTATATATCCCTCCAATTCATTAGGTAGCGAATTATATATCATGAGACAGATAGGGTAAACAAGTTTATGAGCTTGATACTTGATGGGGTAAGAGATCCTGACCCATGATGGGAAAAAAGTTGATGTTATTGATCTGTTAGGGTAAATAGGTGATATGTCTTGATACGAGTGTTTGGGTAGTTAAAATTGACATATAAAATGGGTTTCTATACTTATAACGATTCCACACACATTATTTACGTGAAAATATTGTTCAAGAATAGGATACAATAATGTTTCATTCTTATGGTCCATGTTAATGTTATATGCCATGACTCAAGTCTATGTTCGATGAAAGGTTGTGTATGAACATTTTATGTTATTATCATCAATACATACTAATATTTCTTATCATATTCTTTCTTAATATAATAAATTGATATATTCCATGATTACCCTTCTAGAGCCTCTGAACTCACCCTCTTTCTTATGTTTCCATTCTATAGGATGTGAAGAAAAGTGTCAAGTGTGATATGATAAAAGGGATCTAAATGACATACGTAGGAGATGATTTAAATATTTTTTGAGACATTTCTTATTTTTTCAGGTTTACAAAGTCACTCTTCCTTTATTATCCTTAGGTGTGTATTTTTTTAATTAAATTAATATTCATCTAAAAATATTTAATATATATGTATGAAAAACTTGGGTCGCTATAGATCTGGTGTATATACATTTGTTACTATCAGACTTATACATTTTCATATATAAATGTATATAACTTTACCATTATAGTATTGATACTTCTATGTCAACTATATTTTGGTAATTTCTTTAAATTACATTTAATATCAAAAGGTTATAACAATTCTTAGGCTATAAAGAGAAAAAATTGATACCCTGAAAATAATCTTAAAAATATGTCATATGTTCATGTTATATCATACTGTTAGGTCATAGATGATTTTTGACCAACATGTTTGAAGGGATTGTAATAATTGAGGATTATTATCAGGAAATTAGACTTGGTGATCTCAAGTATATGGGATCATGGGGATTGACTTGTCCATAGGAACATCACATGTTTTATGCATCATTGGTTATTTTTATCTATGAACATTTGTATTGGTACCCTAACTTGAGTTTAATATTAATGTGTACCATTTGGATGCAGACTTTGATGTAATTAAAAAACAATGATTTTTAATTCATGGAGAGGTAGCTTGTGTTGGGTGATTCATTAGTTGTATTACATTGTTTGAATGAACGTAATAAAAAGTTTTTTCTTCCAAGTTGAGGAAGTGATGTGTCAGACCTATTTGATCAGGATGGCAGTACCTTCACTAAATCAGTGGACATGGTAGAATAAGGTATGTTTTTATAGTTAAGTCAATACATAATAATGTTAGAATGGATGAGTACACAATTTGTGCATCCAAACATTATTAACTTTAATGATTACATAATGATAATAACAAGGCTATAAGTGATATAAAATGAATAATAAACCTGAAAAGGGTTATTAAGAAAGTATAAATTAACTTTAGTTTTTTATTCAAGAGATTAAAGAACGATCGCCTTAAGTCGGACATGAGGTAAGGGACTTTGTCTCAATCTCCTTTCATTGAGGCATATTTTTTTTAATACAAGACATTAATTTACACTATATAAACACCTTTTACTTTTCATTTCATTCAAAGGTAATATTTTTCTATGAAGCATTTTACTAAACGAACAAAAGGAATGTTTTTTTATCGTACGTGGTGACAACGAACATTCTGCCACAGTGAGTTTTATTTGATCTTTGGGTTCCTCAACAAGCTGTAATGTTTTTAAAAGAAAATAAATACCATATACTCTTTTATAAATTTTTTTATTTAAAATGGTTTTGATAATGGATTTTTTATGTCAATATATTTAAGTGATATATTATGACTGAAATGTGGAACTTTTTTCTTTCCTTTATATTTGTGTAATGTCATATGATTTTATAATGGTACATGTACATTAGACAGGTGGTTCCATGATAAACCAAATGAAGAGTGGTGTCATGAATACAAGGGCAGGTTGTTATGTTATAACCTCCAATGCATTGGGTATGGATGTCGGTCGTATAGCTATTCCATTTAGTGACTTGTGTGGATGTCAACTGTATGGTTATTCAATTTAAGTATGTTTATGTTCCAAGTTACCATTATATGTTATGTGTTCTTTATATGGGTAATCTTTTGGTTACAAAAGTGTATGTAGTGATCTTTTATTTAGTGAATAGTATTTAATACTTCATAAATGTGGAAATCATTACTGATGTTAAAGTATTCAAGGTTTACTTGTTGTTTTCAAAAACCTATAGTTTCATTATTTGTGTATTCCTTACTGAGTTTTTTATGCTCATCCCAAGTTTTTGAAATGCCTTTAACATGACATAAAATGGAGTAGGGTCAAGGATGGGATCAAGGAAATTCATGCTATCTAAAACATGGAACTAGAGAAGACTTTTTTTCAAGAGTTTTTATTTTATGAAAAAAATGGAAACTGAGTAGAAGTGTCTACTTTGTAACTTTTGAGATGTAATAGTTATGGTTTACTTCTCTAAAACTCTAAACCTCAAAATATCATCAATATGAATTATTCATTAAATTCAAGTTTAAGTAATGTTTTAAGGTTGTTTCCTTGTGTGGAGGATCTACAATGAATGAGGGTTTCTATGTTTGGAGAAGAAAGAATGAGGAGGTGAGATGTTATAATGATTTTAGGGCGGAAAGGTTAATGTTACCCTTCATTAAATGGGAGTATGGTTTTTCTTCACAGTTGATCAAATGATGCAACAACCGTGTCCCAACACTATCCAAGGTAGCCACCCCATTACATGGTTAGGAACACGATTAGACTAACCATGCCCTAACCATATGTTACAGTTCTACTAAAGGACATCAATTTTTACACTAGCATGAATCCTACCTTTAACAATTTTTTAAACCATGCACCCCCTCTTACATGGTCATATAGTTAGGTCACATCATTACTAATAATCATGCACCATCAATGTGTCCCATGATGTTTGTCTAAAAACTGAGGCTCTGAGATCCAAAAAAAATTGTATGCTTACTAACCCTTCTCTAAACTTTTAGGAACATCCATTAGAAAGAAAAAGAGGTTTTATGATTACATTTAAAGGGGAAATGCGTCAATTGAAAAATATAGGATCATAAAATCATTTCTATCAATTTTGGATAATGAAAATATCCTGACCATCCATAAATTCTAGGAGTGGTAAAAGTGTTTTTCAAAATATTACACCAAGAGATGAATATTTATGTTCTAGTGACCTCACTTCTTATTGAACCACCTCAGGGAGAATTCAAGGAAGATAAATACAAGTAGACTATTCATGATGATGATACACTATATGTAAAGTGTATCATTTTCTAATAAATGTCTAGTGAAGTATAGATAAAACATATGGAGGATTATTCCAGCAAGATTCTAACTCATCTCAAATAGTTGTATCAAAATAATTCTAGGAAAGAAAGTTATACTATATCCATTGAATTTTAAAGATGTATGATATCATAAGGGACTCATGTTGGAGTTGAATAACTCATGATGATATAGTACATTGAGAGACATGAATCCCTTGGGATCTAAATAAACCAAAAAACATGAAAATAATTTCATTATTTCTACATTTCCACTAATATTTTTGAATTATATTATTAACTAAAATAGTAATAACATGAAAATATTACTCTAATCTCTATTGTCTTTTGTTCACCAAGTAGATAAGGATATGAAGAATACCAATTCTATAGTCTTTATGGTGAACAAGAGGAGTAAGGGAAAGGCTAAGGGGTCCAAGGCTAGAACCCAGTTAAAGACCCCAATGCACAATCCTTCCAAACATTCAGAGATACCAAGGGAAGGTAATGAGTAGGAATTTTTCTACTTTTCATGTTGTAAGATAGGAAATTAGAATAAGAATTTTTTTTGAAAATGAATATAGGAAATGATTCTACTTTAGATATTTTTTTGATTGAATATAATTGGTCTATGTCTACAAGTTGGGTACTTGATATAGCATGTTACTCACACCTTTTTATTCATATTCTAGAACTAATTATATTTTAATAACATTGAAAGTGTGAGGTTTATATTTGTGATATAAATGGTGTGCGTCTTGGAAACAAGGTCGTGAGTGATTATCATCTCACATTGTCTAGTGGATTGGTTGTTCTATTAAATACTGTTTATTATGTTCCATCTATTACTATAATGTAATCCATGTGTCATGTTTGGAAACCATGGTATTTTATTTCATGTTTAGAAATAAATGTTTTCTATTTTATAAGGATAACATATCTTATGTTTTGTATAATCATGACAATTGCTTGTATGTAATTCAAATCAGAAACCTAAAAATGAACATCATTCAAAAAACAAGTTAAAATAACTCATATAACACCCATATATGGATCTTTAGGATTGTTCATAAATATGAGAATCGTATATAGAAATTTCATCAAGTAGGTTTTTTAGAATCAATTGAATTAAAACATATTGATGTATGTCATGATTTTAATAGTGGAATATTACCAAAAAACCCATCTCTAGGAAAGGATTAAGAGCCAATGAAATAATGGAAATGATTCATACTAATGTATTTGAACTATCACTAAAGAGAAAGTGGGTTTGTTTTCATAATTCATTTTATTTACCAATGAATATAGTTTGTATGGTTCTATATACTTAATGAGGTATAATTCAAATTCTTTTCGGATGTTTATATGATGCCAACATGAGTTATAAATATAGTTTGTTAAGATGATTAAGGAAACTCACTCAGAATAAGGTTGAGAGTATCTCAAAATATCATCCATTGATCACTCAAAAGAGTATCATATAGTATCCCAACTCACTCCATATCAAACACCTCGTTGGAATGGTGTTAGTGAAAGGATGAATCAAACATTTCATGGCATAGTCAGATCAATGATGAGTTAGAAAGCTGTTATGTTATTATTTTTGGGATACAAGTTATAAAAAGAATAAAATTACCTTAATTGAGTACAAATTAATGAATCAACATGGATTCTATATGAGTTGTGGTGTGGAAAGAACCCCAATCTTTCACACTTATATATATGGGGATTCATGTATTTTATCAAAACTGTACCTAGGGAAACATTCCGAAAACTAAAGCATGAATTACCTCTTTATAGGTTATCCTAAAGAAACTAAAGGATATTACCTATATAACCCTTCATCATAGAAAGTGATTATATTAATACATTCCATATTTCTTAAATGGAAATAAATTTTCAATGGAAAAAGTTGGAGAATGGTTATCATTGAAGAAGTTATTCCTCTACATGCACAAGATTTGGTATGGGAACCATATCCACAAGGCTCAGTAGGATATTAATATATTCCTAACAAAAAAGTGTCACATAGGTAAACCAGAGAGGTTAGAGAGATAAAGTGATATAGACATCCAATCACTGATTCCGGTGACACATTACTCTTAAAAAATTATTAACCTCTAACCTACAATGACGGTGTATAAGATAAGGATCCTGCTAATTGGAAATATTACATGCATTCAAAGATGGATTCCATGTACCAAAATAATGTGTGGATTTTGGTAGAACCATCAGATGATGTAAAACCCATTGGGTGTAATTGGGTATTCAATAAAAATTTGTACATGGATGGTAAACTGAATACTTATAAAGCATGACTAGTAGCAAAGGGTTTTAGGTCATGCCAAGGAATAGAATATGAAAAACCTTCTCACCAATAGGGATTCTAAAATACATTATAATATTACATTCAATGGAAGCCTTCCATGATTATAAAAATTGGAAAATAGATGTCAGAAATTCATTACTAAATTTTAATTTGGTTGGAGATGTCTATATGACTCAACAAAAATGTTTTATTTAGTCAAAGAACTAAAATATACTATGTAAGATGTGGAGATGAATTTTTCTGGTAAAACAGAAATCATGATAATAAAATTTCTATTTTGATGAGTTCATAAGAGAATTATTGTTCATTATGATGGAATTTGAGAAATTTAACTATAAGAAGGTTAGTGGGAATACCATATTTTTTATAATATTATATATTGATGACATATTATTATGGTAAATGAAGAGCGCTTATTAATGTTAGTTGTGAATTTATTAAATGAATATATATAAAGAGCATAAGTGAAGTATCATACATTCGATGTATTGATATATATTAGGAGACATCTCAAACAATGATTGGGCTATGTCAAACTATATATATTGACAAGGTTCTAAAAATGTACAATGGGGAAAAACCCAAGATAGGGTTGCTTCAAATGTATCATGGTATCAATATCTCCTAGAAAATGTGTCCACGAACATGTAATGAGATTAAAAGAATGAGTATAATACCATATTCTTCATAATTTAGATATATCATGTATTCTATTCTTTGTACTGTGTTTAATGTTTCCTTTTATTTGTGCATAGTGGGAATATATCAGGAGAATCTAGGATATCTACTTTTCAAAGCTATGAAAACTATCCTAAAGTACTAGAGAAGTAAAAAAAATTTTATTAGTTTATAGAGGATAATAAGAACAAGTAGTGATAGGATACACTAATACTAGTTTCTAGACATCTCATAATGATTTGAAATTGAAGTAAGGCTATGTATTTTTCTTTAATGGTTGTGCATTGAGATGGAGAAGCTCAAATAAACATGTGGTCATCAAGTCTAAAGAAGAAAACCAGTATATAGAGCCTTATGATGTAGCTAAAGAGGCGTTCTAGAAATGAATATTTCTCTTAGACATTTTTTTGATTCTAACAAGTGAAAACCGTATTTTATTTTATTGTGATAATAATCTAGTAGTTGTTCTTGATAAGGATGTGGGATCAGAAATGAAGACAAATCATATAATATTTAAGTTTCAACTCTTAAAAGGATTTTACTCAGAGTTTTTATGTCACAGTTAGTAAAGTATCCACAGAGGATATTGTGGAAGACCCCTTGAATAATGACATATGTTTTTAGAATAATGATTATAATGTGAAAGAAAGTGTGTTCATACATATTAGCAGATGAATCTAGTGTAATTGATAGTATTTGAAGTGGGTTTCCAAAACCCAACTGATTTATGTACTCTCATTACCATTAGATGTATACAGTTTGATATATACATGTGTTTAACCTTACTATAATAGTGTTGATACATTTTCAACCACTATATTTATATTAATGTCCTTTGATTATAGGTTTTATCAAAGGGTTATAACAATTCCCAGGAAATAATGAGAATATAGTGATACTGTGGAAATAATGATAAAAATATTTCCTATGGTCCAAATACATCATACCGATAGGACACAAATGATGTGCAAAAATTAGGTTTTAGGGAACCATATGAATTTATACTTTTTTTCATGATGTGCACACTTGGTGATCTTGAGTAGATGAGATCATGAATACTATAATGATAATAGAAACACCACATGCTTCCATTTTCATTGGGTGATCCTATCTATGAACATGTGTATTCATCTACTGAATTTTTATCATTATCAATGTGTTCCATTTCAACACATACATTAATGCAATGAGAACCCATGATAATAATGTCATGTTAAGGTATCTTGTGTTGGGTGAGTATTTGGTGGTATAGAATTGGTTGAATGGTCAAGAGATAATGTTTAGCTTCTGAGGAAATGTTATATCAGGTCTAGTTGATCATGATAGAAGTACCTTTAATAAATACATATACAAGGTAGAATAACATATATCCATACATCTAGGTCAATATATAATAAAAAAAGAATGGGTGATGACACAAGATATACATCCTTGAATAGTGATGTTTATGTGTCATTTTTTACAACCAACATAAAACTTGTAATCACCTAAAAACTGTCGTAACATAACACCTAGTTTTTTATCCCAGGGATACTATATTTAAGGAGTTCCTCTTCCATGAATTTTACGAAAAATGTTTCTAATAAATGTATTTTATTTATAATGGTAATTTATAATTCTAGAATGAAGTAAATGTATTTCTATAAACTAAAATACAAGAAGACATGACCAAATAAATAAGTGAATAAGAAGTGGATATATGTTAGAAATGGAATACAAAATCTTCCTAGTGATTCTCCTATATAATCAAATATTTATTAAATTGAAATGATTCATTAAATAAAATCCCATAATATAATATACTAGATCTTTAAATGTGTATCTCACTGTGTTTTAAACATAAAGGTCATCAACCAAATTATCAGTTTTAACCTTATTTTTTTCTGATTAGGTCAAAGTATTCAACAATCCCCAAATAGTATGATAGAATCAGACTCCTAACAATATCATTTTAAGATTACAAACTCATTGAAAAACATACCCAATTAGAAATATACTGGTTAACTATTGAATGAGAAAATAAAATTCAATTACAGAGAAATTGATCAACAAAATTCAATTGATTGTTTAACAAACCAAAGGAATGAGATAATTTATATATTGAAAGAATAAAATATAAAAGCTATAAATAGAATAACAATTCAAAACTACAAAGTTTATCCAATAAAATACTCCTATGATCATGTACATGGAATGTGAATGGATTTTGATATTCATTTCTTTATCAGAAATTGGGTTTCTTCAATATCTTCCACAGATCCTCTGGTTCTTCTCTCAGTCACACCGCACTTATTGTCATGAAATATGTTCATCTTATTTCCATTGTCTCTTATCAAAATAACTATCAACAGCTATTTTCCATCACATACATAGCCACTACACCACCTTTGTATGGTGACCATAACAAAAATGATAAAGTCAACATGCCATGAGTCACTACCTATGTAACATTAACAATATCCCAGACTGATTTTGTCTATAGCCAACAAGTCAAAATTTTTACCAGTAAAAAAACATTTTTTTCTCCAACTTATTAGACCCATGTAACCTTCCACTCAACTAGTCCCTACAAAGATTTATTAATACCCTATAACTCAAGAAATTCATAGTGGGAAATGCTTCTTCTATTTATCCTAGGGTTTTTGAAATCTCCTTCAAAAACTAAAATTAAAACCTTATACAGATAATATTTTCATCTTTAATAATTATTCAACTTCTCAGAGTAAATTCCATGAACACTTTTTTTCACAATACACAAGCATCGCTATTTCAATTGTGGGAAGCACATAAACCTCAACTATCATCGGATCTTCGACCCATATAAAGAGAAATTCAGTGTGATAACTTCAGTTTCACTTTACTTAGATTTATTCATGACCATATTGACTTCCTCTATCTTGAATAAATTTCTACACCTCAACAAATCATCCATACAGCTTTGGCATCGATATGATTTTTAGGCAATGTTGCCTCACAAAATCTTAAAAAGCGGTCAGGCATGTGTTCTTCAAGCACAATGGTGTCGACAGTGGTAGCATCAAAATAAAAAAACATTTTTTATCTCAGTTATAGACATGGTTATGTTTTCCATTAAAGAAGTTGTGATGACAGGATCAGATCCCAATTTTAATTATGCATCACATTCACCATGGTTAATAAAATTTATCAGTTCATCATCCTCATTATCCCAAAACCAAACAAATAGGCATTTCCATTTTACAAATTTTCCTTGTTCATCTTTTAAAGACTTGGGAATGCATTATATAGAATAATCGAAAACTCATCGGCTGAGAACATAATATAAAATTCTTCATCCTTTACAAATATCAAATTATTTTTCCCTATACTTGGGTTCAAGTCTACATTTTTTTGTGATGCAGCTTTAGATTCACAAGGAAGTCATGTGGCTGCATGATTGGTTCTAGGTATTCTTCTAATAATTAGTGTGAATTATATTAGAATTGTGTACATGGATTTCCCTTGATAAAAAGGATATGTGAGTCCTTGATAGAAAAGATTACGTGATCCCTGATAACAAAAAATCCTACATGGTTGCATCCCAAAATTGATTCTGTGAGGTACTGAAAATTCAACAATGTGAGGGTTTTTCCATTTGGATGCATACTGCCTCTTCAGATATGATATATGGTATACTTTCAAAATTGACTCTCTAGAACTTTTGAAAATTGATAATGTGATGCTGCTATAACAAAAATTATAATTTAATAATTAATTAAATATTAAAAAAGATATAATGTAAAACCAAATATTATTTCATAAATAATTAAAATCAAAACAATACAATAAATTCATTCTTAGTATTAAGTTAGAAAAATAAATGATTAAAAATTATAAAAATTATATATAAAATAATTAACTGTCTAATTGAAAAAAGAGATGATAAAAACTTATTAAGTAATTTAATTATAAATTCAATGAAAATAATCAATTAGTTATTTAATGATAATAAACTAAATACTAATCTACAATTAATTAAGTAATTAATTAATCAAGGAAATTATAGATTGAATTAATGAAAATGATAATTTTAAAAAATGAAATTAATATTTTAAAATAATATTTTAAATTAAATTTTAAACATAAAGTAAAAAAAAGATAAAATTAAAACATAATAATCCTAAATTAAAAATTCAATAATTAATTTAACATAGAACATAGAAATATGAGTTTAATTATTTTTACCAGATTTTATCAACCAAAGTAAACTAATAAATTAGAATATTATATTATCCATTAAAATAAAATAAAATTAAATAAGTTATTTTGTAAACAATTATAAAAATATGTCCACATTAATCCCCCCACAAAAAGATTTTTCTTTTCCTCAAGAAGAAAATGATCCGCAATCAGTGGAATGAAATGAATGTCAAACATGATATACTACATGTCAATAGAAAAATTGTTTTTTAAATTGATTTCCCCCCTTGGATTTTTATCGTGCAATGAAAACATTTTAAACATGAAAAATTATGTATATTTAGTGAAAAACGGACTATTTAATTACAAAAAGTATTGACCTTCAAATTTGAAAATTTAATTAAACCCATTTAAATTTTCATTCAACTATAATTCCAAAAATCTCTTTACCTTTAGAATAATAAAGTCGCATAATTAGAAATCAAAATAAATTAGCAACTCTGATTAGATGAGAAAACATAATAATTAAAAGAGGTGTAAATAAATCATCCCTAAATTTAAAGAATAATATAATGATTCCAACATTGATTTTTATTTCCATTTCATAATAAATTTAAATGATTATCTTACATGTTTTAATCCGATTTTAAAATTCAATGGTAATGGTAATTTTAAATCATTCGCACAATATTTTAACAAAGACAACCACTTTTGTAGAGTTCAATGAAAAATGAATTACCTAAATAAATAAAATTGGTATTATAAAATTAAGATATTAAAAGTGGCCACATAGTATTTAATGTCACTATAAAAAGTTAAAACCATTGAAATATATTCATTGAAACTTGAATAAAAGTTTTGATAAATTTAAAGGCTTATAATGGGTTCACATTATGGTATAGTTTAGCATTGTGGAAGTACCATTTCCCCACACTAAAGATCAATATTATTCTCAATGTTGAGTCCACAATGGATAAATGTTTTGTAACTCCTTGCCCCTTACTCAGTGGCTTGAGAGGGTAGTGAGGACATACTAGGCCTCAAGCGATGCTCCCAAGGTGCCAAAGGCTGGAAATAAAAGATAAGGGATCCAAGAATAAATTGGGGAATGATTTTCCATTAATCTAAACTAACCATCCAAACAAGACATAAAAAAACTACATGATTTATTTTAACATATAAACCCAAACCATGTAGTACCAAAAGACAGCCAAACTAATCCATAAAATCTCACAAAAACTAATACATCCAAACCATACCGAACCAAAATCAGAGTGCTAAGAGGAAGACTAGACAAGAGACCCAATGTAATCTAAGGGACCCACCCCTTCTCCATGATAATATCTATTCCCCAATAACCACAAAACCACACAATCATCACAATGAACCTATAGATAAATGAGATGGCTTACACTTACATATGTCTCGGAATACAACATCTGCAAAAGCAACAAATATAGAAAGTAGGGTGAGTAATAATACTCATTAAGATTTCACTAAATGACTTCCCCACACATTCCAATAGGATAAAACCATAAAAAATAATATAGAATAATTTATATAAAACAACCAATAGTTCATCAATTACCGATAATCCAAACACACCCATACTAAGACATGAAAACAAGGGAACAAAATTTTTCCATAATACATATCACCATCACACATTTGCATAACCAATTTACATCTTGTATAGAAACATGAAACAAGGATAACTACTATAGTGGAACTTCCCATCCAAACTCATTTACTACTTTTCCAAACAAGTGGAACATCCCAACCACTTATCCACAATGGTGGCCCTTCCTTACACTATCCATCGCCTTTTGTAGTTATACTTCTCACCCAATTCAACACAATCAACACAAACCATAATACTAAACCAACAAAAAGGATAAAACAATAAGTCCACACATTATGAACGCAACCATTTCCATCACATTCCAATCACTTCAATAAATCACCCATTTATTCAAAACAACCACTAACCATTTCCCTGAAAAACTACATTCCAATAACCACATTCTTATTAAAAACCTCTTTCCCAAACTGTTTTCAAAAACCAATCAATGAAACGTATTTTTAAATATGCATTTTAAAATCCCAAAACAAGCCCCCTTTTGCAACATGACATGTTCTTATCGCGGGGTGTAGAAAATAAATTATTTACTAAGTTAAAATATAATATAGTGGTTAACAAGGTTTTATTAAGTGAGTAGTGATCAATAATAGTTTTGGTCACTTAAAATAAGAGGGAGAAGTGATGTTATTTTTGAAATTTGTTGATTTTGTAAATACATGAAAGAAAAAAAATAAAGTAAATAAATTAAGTGAATGTTTTAAAACAAATTGAAAAATGATGTGATTAATATCAGTGATATGAAATGGTGATCATGTTAGGTTCAAATTTCTGATTGTAATTCTATCATAGTCAATTTAGCCAATTCTCTTTTGCAAAATCCTTAAGAGTGAGAATCCATAATCGTTTCTTCTCACTCCCTTGGTCAAATAATAATGTGATAATAACCCTTACTAAAACAATAGATTGGTAAAATCTCCATAAAATGTGTAATAGGGTTGTAGAAAATACCCAAATCTATCTTAGGCAATTCCAAATCGGGTCTTGTTTATCCCAATAAATCATGAACATTCACTACTCCTCACACACGTACAAGTGATCACCGAGTAAATCACCACTAAGACCTGGTCTATTCCATCGTATATAAACCAGAACCTAGTGGAGGGAGATTTTGATAATTTAACAATTAAAAATATAATCAATTGAATCTAAAATCACATACAATCATACATGATAATAAAACTGTTATAAGAAATTGAAACTGATTCGCAGAACAGAAAAGAGGATATTAAAACATTAATTGCACGAACTCAAGAATTACAAAAGGGTAATCCTACCCCTCCCCAATAACACATATGATCTACCCCACCATGTTAAGGGAAACCGATTTGAATGGGAAAGAAGGAGTCATTACAAAGCTAATAAGAACAAAAGAAAGCAAATAATGAGTGGAAATTTTGATCCTCCAGAATCTGTTCTCCAGAGGAATGCCTCTGTTATTCCCACCATTTGTCCAAAACAAGCCAAGATCCCTTCATTTAAGATGTATTACATTATGATTTATATCTATCCTCAAAATATAAATGAATTAGGATAGGTGTAAGGGAATATATGACCTGATTAGTGAGTTTAACTTCTTTTGGACGCCAAACACTATTTCACCCACTACCCTTGGACACACCAACAGGCTGCCTTAATGAGATCAATAATTTATGAAATTTAATGTAAACCATCCTTCGGAAGTCCTCTATCGACAAAAGTAGTAATAAGATTAGTTGATGGTCTGATGAATGAGATATTCCATATTTAATGAAGTGGGTTCCATTCTGCCTTCCAAACAGATTTCTCTATTTGATTCATTTTTCTGTACCATTAGGTTTCTAATTGGGTCTTGGTCTAGAAGACACAGTTAAATCCTAATTGTATATGAACACTAAAAAAATATTCACTTGAATTGGACCAATATTTTAAATGTTATGTATGAAAAATATAAGCTATATAAAACAATCAATTTTGCATAATTACCCCATTTCACATTTAAGTCCAAAATACACAAAAAAACACATAAACAATGAAAATATACTCAAATCGAATAATTAGGAGGGATTAAATCAATGAAAAAAATATTACTAATAATGAAAATATTAACTCTATAAATTCCCCCTCACTTATCACTTGGACACCAGGAAAATTCAGAATCAAAATAAAACCAAAGAAAATTTAAAACACATATCTATGAGATCCACCAATTTTACAACAAGAAACAAAACATATCATGCCTTGCCAGTAAATATTATTTAAAGTTCATTATTTCATATCATGAAATACATTTTCTCTTTATATCTCCTCCCATTCACATAAAACACTTACCTAACTTTCATTATCTCTCATCACACAAATTTCATATTTTTAGCAATGTCCTTCTCATCCAAACTCAAACAGGGGTCACCATAGGCTTGATAAATTCCTACATATCAACCTGATATGAGTCAAAGTCGTATTTTTATCATGAGTAAATTTTAATGTTGTTCTTTGGATTTACTTTGGTAGGATTTAGATTTGAAAATTCTAAGGATAAATAAAGAGGGCTTGGCTCATTTTGAAGCAAAATAGCATTACTGTAATTTTCACAGAAGTATGGTCTCCTCTTCACTCCCCTTAGTAGAAAATTTTCTTTGTCATCATGAAATATCAATGAATTTTCACACATTTCATCATTCTAGTATAAAAAATTTCAATATTCTCAAACATAATATTTCTTATAATCTCTAGAAAAGGCACAACTTTCTTTCTCTATTAGAAGCTCTAGAAAGGCACAACTTCTCTTGTCATGAAAGCTCCAGAAATGGAACAACATTCAATAGAATGGTTTTTTATCAGCAATAACATAACTTCAATATTTTATTTCAACCCAAATTTTCATCCAATATAGTATCACAACACAAGATAGCTTCCCCCCACACTTATGTTCAAATAGATCATGAAATTTCACTTCAAGAGCAGGTGGGATAGGTAATATTTGATTTTAATGTGGCTAACCAAATAGGATTTTCATGGAATCTAAGAGATAAAATGATTAAATGTTAAAGGAAATCCATTATAAAAAGGATTTTATTGAAAAATGGGATTTAAATCCAAAGAAATTCCTCAATCATTTAAAACACATGTACCTCAAACTCTCATGTTTTGATAGGAATAAATCAAATTCTGTTTAAATCGAGAATTGTTTGGTTCTCACTAAAAGTGAGGTGAATGTAATGAATATGAAAACAATAGTTTCATAATCCTCCCAGGAATGTGATTTCAAATATAAAGATAGTGATATGTGGAATGGGATTAAAAAATCAGCATACTTTATCCTGAAATTCCCAAAGAATTGAATGTGAAACAAAGTCATTTTCAGCATTCATTTAAGCTATGTTTCTTGGAATAAATTATCTCTCCCTTGGACATGGGTTTAAAAATTGTCAAAGATAATAACTTCAGAATAAAAGTTTAAAAAACACACAAATATTTAATAACAAAAACAAAAATTTGAAACATACACTTTTTTTAAAACAAACAACAACTAAAAAACATAAACTACAAAGGTTACCTCCCCTACACTTAAATGATGTAGTGTATGAAATGTATTCAAATGGATTTATCATATAAGAATATTTGAAATTAAATCACAAAAAAATATTACAATATAAAGGAGAGGTATTTCCTGATAGATTTTATTGATAAATAGATTGGAAGAGTGTGATCTCCTCCATTGGCTCAGATGGCATGGTTACAAGGAATTTATGCAACCTATTCCCAATAACAGTGTATAGATCCTTATCTCTATCTTTCATAATATTCACAACACTAATAGGATATACATGAGTTTCTATAAATAAACCTTCCCATCTAGAACGAAGTTTTCCTGGCATTATCTTGAGTCTTGAATTGAATAACAACACTTTGTCTCTAGTATAGAAGTCTTTTGGTTGGATCAGTTTGTCATGAGATACTATTGTTATGTATTAGAAAATATTGAAACATTCAAATTCATCCCATATAATTTCATCCAGCTTTTATAACTACAATCTTCTCTCCTTCCCAGCACTTTCAAGATCTAGATTCATCTTCCTCATAGCCCAGTATGCCTTGTGTTCCAATTCCACTGGTAAGTGACAAATTTTCCCATAAATCAGCCAATATGGACTCATTCCAATTGGAGTTTTATATGATATACTGTAAGCCCATAAATTTTCATCTATTCTTTGGCTCCAATCCTTCCTATTTGAAATAACAGTCTTTTCCAAAATGCATTTGATTTCCCTATTGGACACTTCAGCTTGACCATTTGTTTGTGGATGATAGGAAGTTGATGTTTTATGATATACCTCATACTTTTTCAAAAAATCCTCTATTCTCCTATTGAAAAAGTGATTCCCTTGATCACTAATGATGTCTTTGGGAAATCCAAACCTACAAAATTTGTTACCCTAAAAACCAAAATCAACTTTATCATCTTCAGTCCTGGTGGATTTTTCTTCCACCCATTTGGAAACATAATAAAAAACAAGAAGAATATAAGAATTTTCAAATGATATTGGGAAAGTTCTCATAAAATCTGTCCCCCAAACATCAAAAATTTCACAGAAATTAAGTGTCTTTTGGGGAATTTCTTGTCTCTTTGAAATATTTCCTGAAAAATGACATTTTTCACACTTTTTTCAGAATTCATAAGAATAATTAAAAAGTGATGGCCAATAAGGAATATATTCTAAAACCTTCATTGATATCCCTTGAAGTCTAATGTTTCCCCCCAAGATAATGTGTGAAAAAACATAAAGACTGGTTCAATTTCATTTTTAGGCAAACATATTATGATCATTTGGTCATTGAAAATCTTCCAAAGAAATGGATCATCCCAGATATAATATCTAGATTTAGAATTCAATTTGTGAATTTGGTGAGAATTTAAATGAGATGGGACCTGAGATGTTACCAGAAAATTTACCATGAAAAAATACCATGGTACTTCTCCTTCAATGAAGTATAACTGCTCTCCTAGATTGTGATCATTTAGTGGTTCAAGGTATGGAATTTCAACTTTAGCAGTGTTGGGTAGTCAACTTAAGTGATCAGCCACGTGCTTCTCAGATCCCTTCTTATCATTGATTTCTATGTTAAAATAATGTAGTAGTAGAATCCATCTCACTAGCCTTGGTTTTTCATCATCCTTTTTCATCAAGTACCTAAGAGCTGCATGAACATAAAACACAATGACTTTAGTTCTAAGTAAATATGATCTTAATCCTTCTAAAGAAGAAACATCTGCTAAAAACTCTTTTTCTGTAGTTTTGTAGTTGAATTGGGTCACATATAAGGTTTTTGAGGCATATGTAATGACTTGTATCCTACCCTCAATTCTCTAAGAATGTACTACTCCAAATAGTTGGTTTGAAGCATTACAAAGTAGCTCGAATCGTTCTTCCCAATTGGGTGGCTACATTACTAGTGGTGTAATAAATCTCATTTTCAACTCATCAAAGGATTCCCTTCAGGAACTATTGAAACTAAAATCAACATCATTCAAAATTAAAATTGAGAGAGGGAGAGAAATATTACTAAAATCTTTGATAAACCTCATGTAGAATCATGCATGACCTAAAAATGATCTAACATGTTTGACACAAGTTGGGTATGGAAAAGAATTTATCACTTATATTTTTGATTTATCTACTTCAATGCCTTTCTGTGAAATTACATGCCCAAGGAAAATTCCTCTCTCAACCATAAAATAACACTTTTCGAAATTCCAAGCAAGGTTCTTTTCAATGCATGTTTTCAAAATGTTTCCCATATTTTTCACAAAATGGTGAAAATAATTTCAAAAAAAAAAATAAATCATTCAAGAAAACCTCCATGAAATCTTCAATATGATCAAAAATATACTTACCATACACCTATGAAATGAACCTGGAGAATTACACAATCCAAATGGAATTATTTTTTATGGAAAAGTACCAAAATGACAAGTAATGGTAGTCTTCTCTTGATCCTCAGGAGTAATGGGTACCTAAAAATTACCAGAAAATCTATCAAAAAATCAATAATGAGTTCTCCCTACCAATTTTTTAGCATCTCGTCAATGAAAGGAATATGGAAATGTTCTTTTCGAGTGACCTAATTCAACATCCTAAAATATATGCACACTTTACATCTATTCTGAATTCTCACAGGGATTAATTCCTTCTTTTCATTCCTCACAATAGTTAGGATAGTTTTCTTTGGGACTACAAGGATGGGGTTAACCCATTGTGATCCTAATATGGGATAGAGGATCTCAGCTTCTAACAGCTTCTCAATTTAATTTTTCACAACCTTCATTTGGGTGGGGTTCAGCCTCCTTTGGGGCTGTCTAATAGGTTTGGAATCTCCCTGATAAAAAATTATATTTGAGAAACCTTTTGGGTTTATTCTTGGGATATCACATAAGATCCACCCTATTTCATGTAAATTCTATCTTAAAAGATCAATTAATGATTTTTCATTAGTTTCAAATAGATTATTAGCAATTATTACTGGTAATTTCTCTCCCTCTATAAGGTAAACATATTTTAAATCAGCGGGGAGTGGTTTTAATTCTAGATTAGGGGATGATCAAGGGATGAAACTAAATTTAGGTTCCCCATATCCAATGTTTTGATATCATTCACATAAGAAATTATATCATCTTCATTATCATTTAACAAATTATCAAGGAAATCAGATTTTACCTCTTCTTCCCACAAGAAATCAGAATCTCCAGTGCTTTAGGGATCCATATCATCAGTGATATTTTTAATGGAAACATTCTGTCCTGATGATAAAAATTCATGAAACCGAAATTATTCTTCAATTGGTTCTGTACCATCTTCATTGGAGAGATTGAAGAGTGAATGATCATTTGATGGGTGCCTCATGGATTCAAAAATATTGAAGTGGACAGTGTTGTCTCCAAATTCCATGGTAAGTGTCCCTTCATGGACATTGATGATGGTTTTGGTCGTCTTCAAGAAAGGTATCCACAAAATGATTGGTGATTGTGATGAGATCCTATCAACTTCCATATTCAAAACATAGAAGTTAGTAGGGAATAAAAGATCTTTGACTTTTACCAGGACATCCTCCAATACTCTTGATAGGAAAATTGTGGATCTGTTTGCAAGCTGGACCACCACTCTTGTGGTCTTTAAGTCTCCCATATGCAAAGAAGTATATACTGAGTAAGGAAATACATTAATGGATTCACCTAAATCGCACACAGAATTAGATAAATTTAATGATAAAATGGTGCATGGAATAGAAAACATCCATGGATCTTAACATTTGGATGGCAATTGTGGAGTTATAAGGGGTGAGACACTTCTTCCCAAATTTATTCTTATCATTACCTTGATGTATCCTCTTCTTAGTGAAATGATCCTTCAAAAATATATCATACATTGGAATTTGATTGAGTTCTTCAAGTAGAGGTATATTGATTTTCACTTTTTAGAAGGTGTCCATAATTTCTTTTTGTAGTTCTTCTTCTTAAAACCACTTTGATTCAATCATACCTGATGGAAATGGTGGGGGTATGTCGTTCTTCTCCCGTTGTTTACATTGAAATGGTGTTTCTTGTTTCTTCTTCTTTGGCCTATCCTTCTCCACCTCCTCTTTCTTTTCATCTTACTTATTTATTTTCATAAAAGTTTAATCATTTCCAACATCATTCTCTCCCAGATCATGTATTCTTGTTTCAGGTTCAATGGTGGATGGTGGTGGGAGTTTTTTTCCACTTCTTGTTGTTATCATACTGACATTCTTTTTTGGGTTTGGTATTGTTTGGGGAGGGAGTTTACCTAGATTTTTGGTCATAAAGTCCATGAGACATTCTAACTTGTTAGAAAATATTTAAAAGTGTCCTTAAACACCTAAAACTCAAATTTTTTGCCGCTGGATTTGAATTATAGGTTATGAAATTGTGGATGTCTGCTCATAGGGTCTTTGGAAAGTTGTTGGTTTTTGGTATGAAGGCTGGTTATAAAACTGCTTTTGTTGAAATGGTGGTGGGTTCTGTAATTTATTCTGGAATGGTTGTGGGTTTTGAAAATGGTTTTGGTATGGGGTCTACCTTGATTATGATGATTTCAAAACCCATATTAAACTTGTTTAGGATCTATATCCTTGATTTTGTTGGAACTGCCTTAACTTAAAGTCTTCCTCACATGTTTCAATTCCCTATATTTCAGAACATTGTTCAGTAAAATGATCAGGTGATGAGCATAAACCACATACCTGAGCTGGCGCTTGTTGGACACTAACTTGCTTCAAGGCCATCTGCCTCACCATACTAGTTATCTCTTCAATATTAGTTTCTAGTAAGGGTGAGGGATGAGTATTGTGTACCTCATGAATAGCACTTTTTCCAATACCTCTTGTTCTAAATTGCTACGAATTCTAGGAAATATTCTCAATCAAGCCCTTAGCTTCTTATGGTGGCTTGTCAATTAGTGCAACTCTAGATGATGATTCAAGAAGGTTTCTATCATTTTCTAGTATTCCTTGATAGAATAATAAAATAATTTGATGTTCCTCAATGGCTGGATTTGGACAGCTGGCACATAGCTTCTTAAATATCTCCCAGTACACGTTTAGAGTTTGTCTATATGATTGTCGTATGGCATAGATTTCCTTCCGAATGGTAGCGCTTTTGGAGGTGGGGAATAATCTCTGTATAAAACATATTACCATGTCATTATAGTCATCCAAGTCACCTGGTTATAGTCTTTACAACCATTAATTTTCATCCCCATCCAATGAAAATGGAAATTCCTTCCACTTTACCAGCTCCTCAGTAACTCCACGGGGTCTGAAAGTTGAGCAAACATGTGTGAACTATTTAATGTGTTTGTTTGGATCTTCACCTGCCATACCATGAAACTTTGGAAGAAAAGGAATAATGTTAGGTTTCATTTAAAAATCATTATGTAACACTATCATGGCAACTTTATAGTTTTTATTAAGGAATTGTAGTGCACAAAGGTCTCTAAGAGTTAGGTTTTGATTTTCAGCCATGATGATAGGCTCAGAGTGAACACTAGAAGATTCAATTGAGTCTGCGAGGGTAATTTATTCAAATTCAGATTGAAAATTATTTTTTCTAAGTCTATTCAACAAGGTTATTTAAATTTTAGGATCTATTGGTAAAGGTTCAATTTTTTAGGTTCTAGTCATGCAATTTTGATGAGAAAAGATGAGAAGAGAGGAAAGAATGGAAACAAAATTTTTGTGATGCCTCACAGGAAACAGTGCCATGTTTTGACATGTTCAAATAGTGGGATGTAGAAAAAACAATTATTTACAAAGTTAAAATATAATATAGTGCTTAACCTAAGTTGTCTCCCGTGAGGAGTGCCCAAGAATAGTGTTTGTCACTTAAAATAAGAGGGAGAAGTGATGTAGTTTTTGAAAATGTTTGATTTTGAAAATACAAGAATAAAACTAAATAAAGTAAAGAAATTAAGTGAATGTTTTAAAATAATTGAAAAATGATGTGATTAAAATCAGTTACATTAAATGGTGATTTGTTTAGGGTCAGATTTCTTGTTGTAATTCTATCACAGTAAATTAACCCAATTCTCTTTTACTAAATCAATAAGTGTGAGAAACCATAATTATTTCTTCTCACTCCCTTGGTGAAATAATAATGTCAGAATAAACCTTAAAATAACCTCATATTGGCATACTCTCCTTTCGATGTTTAATAGGGTTGTAGGGAATACCCCCAATTATCATAGGCAATTCTCAATCAGGTCTTGTTTATCCCAAGCAATCAAGATAATTCACTACTCCTCACACACGTACTAATGATCATCGAGTACTTCAACACTAAGTCAGGGTATATTCTATCATATACAAACTATAACCTAGTGGAAGGAGATATTGATCATTGACCAAATAAAAAATAAACAACATAATCAAAAATTAGAAACAATCGTACATGATAATGAAAGTTGTTTTACGAAATTAAAACCGATTTGTAGAAGGGAAAAGAGGATATTAAAACATTAATTGCATGAACTCAAGAATTGAAAAATGGTAAACTTACACCTCCCTAATAACTCATTATATATTCCCCACCATGGTAAGGGTAACCAAGTTGAAGGGGTAAGAAGATGTCATTATAAATATAAGAAGAACAAAAGAAAGAAAAGCAAGAATAGAAATTTGGATCCTCCAGAATTTGTTCTCCAGAATATTGCCTCTATTATGCCCACTAGAAGTCCGAACCAAGCAAAGATCTATTATTATAAGATGTAGTAATTTTATTTTTATGTTGATACTAAATATATAAAAGCATTTGGATAGGTTTAATGGAAGATATGGCTTAATTAGTTAGTTTTACTTCTTCTGGCCACCAAAAACTATTTCACCCACTCTACTTGGACATGCCTAACATATATCTGAATGAGCTCCATAATTTATGAAATTTAATGTGAACCGTAACTTATAATACCTCTATATACAACAACTAGAATCATCTCATTTGAAGGTCAGATGAATGAGAGATTCCAAATTTAATGCAGTGGGGTACATTCTGCCATCCAAACTGATTTATCTATTTAATTGATTTTTTTGTACCATTGGTTTTCCAATTGGGTCTTGGTCCAGAAGAAAAATTTGAATCATACAAGAATATGAAACCTAGAAAAAAGTATTCACTTCAATTAGAGTAATATTTTAAATGTTATTTTCAAAAAAAAGCTATATAAAAATGTTTATTTTGCAGAATTACCCCATTTTAACATTTAAGCCCAAAATACACCAAAAACACATAAATGATAAAAATATAAACAAATTGAATAATTTTTAGGAATTAATTCATTAAAGAACATATTCAAAATAATTAAAATATTAAATCTATCATAACACTATACAATTTCAACCAAAATCCCCAAATCATCACCCAATGGGTTTCCACCCAGATTTTCACATCATATTCAGAATTTATTTCAATCAAAATAAATTAATTGAAAACAAGACCTCAAGTTATAAAAAAGTGTAATTGAGGGAGAAGTCATTTACCTTTAGGGTTCTAGTTCAATCGATCCATAAGAAACCGCACCACCAATCCGGATGAATGCTCTACTAAAACCACTCAAGATCACCTTACCTTTCATAAAAAATACTCAATATCATCACCTAAGGAAATGAAAACCCATATCTACATGAAATGAATGTAGATCTAGAAAACAAAGAGATGGATAAGAAAATATCTAGAGGAAATCACAATGAAACCAAAATAGAAGACTTACCCAAGATGAACAGGCTTTAAACCACCTTGAAATACCTTTAAATACCTTCCAAAACAATTTTGAGAGCACCCCAAAACCTTAAGAAGAATAAATACCTTGCAGGGTACATATGGGAGAAAAAATGGGTGAGTTAGTGCAAATCTCGACTATCCATGTTTAAAAAAATTGGCATTTTTAATGGGATGTACAATTAAATCGCACAGTTTGACAAACTGTGTGATAAATTTGTAGATTCTACAGTATGAATAGTGCTATATAGCCACAGTTACATAAGTTTCTTGCACGGTTTCCCCTAATCATGGTTAAACCATTCAGTCTAAAAAGGCCCCAAATATTTTCTAAAACCATTACAAACTATCCTAAAACATTTAAACTACATCATATGCATAAAAAACTTTAAAAAAAGGACACATATATCAAACTAGGGGTGCTACATTCCCCACACCATTGGAGTTTCCATCCTCAGAAAATAGAGAACCATTTCTTTGATGAATGAGATCGGGACATTGCTCGACCATCTCTTTCTCCCACTCCCATGTATCCTCTTAAATATAGCCATGATTCCACAAAACCCTGACTAAAAATACTTGTTTTCCAAAAAATAATTTCTCTTACATATCCATAATCTTCACTAGCACGTGCACCGAAGAATCATCCTGCTCCTGTTCAACATGATCCCATCAAATCACATGGTGATGATCCTGTTGACACTTCTTAAACTGTGAGACATTAAACACATTGTGCACCGCAGTAAACCATGGTGGAAAACCCAACCGATAATCCACCTCTACAATCTGGTCATGTATCTCAAAAGGCCAAATATTCCTCAGAGATAACTTACCCCTATTTCCAAACTGATGATGTTCCAACCTAGGATAGATTAAAAAAAACACATGATCACCCTCCTCAAACAACAACGGTTGTCGATGATGTTCTACATATGGTATCTGATGACATTGAGTTGTCTCTATCCTCTTTATGATCAGCATGATCTACTCTGTAGTCTCTTGGACAGGGCTTATTCTAATCATCGAAGTCTCAACCATTTCCACTAAATATAGCGGAGAATGACACAGATTCCCATTCAATTCCTCAAACAGATCCATATGTATTTAAGTTAGGTAACTGTTATTATAGGATAAATCCACCAACGGTAAGTGCTCTTCCCATGAACCACCAAAATCCATCACTCAACCCATTACATATTCTATAACTTTTTCATCATCCTCCTGAATTGGTCATCTTTCTAAGGATGATACACCATGATCATCATCAAATGTGCCCCAAGAGCTTGATGCAAGGATTTCAAAAAACGAGATGTGAACCTTAGATCTCAATCTGATAAAATCAAAATTGAAACCCCATGCCTATTTATCACTTATCGGATATAGATTTTGCACAAATCCACCACTTTATGAGATTCAAAAATTGTGATGAAATGGGTCAAATTTCTGGGTCGACCTACAATCACCCATATGGAATCGTGTTTCCTGAATGGAATAAGAAAATATTGAAAAATTCATACTGGTCATTGTTTATATTCCTTGATTTACAGACATGTCAAGCATCTGAAAACAAACACGAATAATTTCCCTTTTCATACTTTCCCAACAAAACTCTACTTTAAATTACTAATACATATTCCGAATTTCATTATGGACATCCCACAAATAATGATGATAAGATAATAATAGTTCCTCTTAACAAGCCACTGGGACCACCATCGATTCTGAAAACAAAAAACTGAATTCCCTTTCAGTTCCCAGCCCTCAATGGTCTACCCTCCATTGAGTTTTTACCACATGACCATACCCTTGGAATCAATTTCATGTGCCTCTTTAAGCAAACCAACCTTGATTGGAACCAAAAAAAATAGGAAGGAATAGAGCTCTGTCACTCCAGTCCTCACATTCCAACTGCATGTCGGCTATGAAATGCATCCACTACCAGTGATATGACGCATGTTTCACCACATGAGCATATGATTTTCTACTTAATGAATTAGCAACATAATTTCCCTTATCTGGTGTGTACATTAAGTCAAAATCAAACATCCTGAGATATTACATCAATCTATTTTTCCTTATGGTCAAATCAATTTGTGAGAAAATATTCTTTAAAATCTTATGATTGGTAAACACCGTGAATTTTTCAATGAAGAGATAATAACGCTACAATTTCAAAGCATGAACCACTATTTCAAACTCTAAACCATGTGTTAGGTAGTTCTTCTCATGAAACCTCAAATACTATGAACCATATTAAACCACATGATCCCCCTGCATGAGAACACACCCCATCATTGATCCCGATGTGTCACAATATACCAATTACTCTTTCCCAAGTTCTGGAAATTCCTAGATTATTGCTGATTTAAGATAACCCTTTATCTCTTAAAAACATTTCAAACACTACAAATCCCATTAAAATGGAACATTCATCCTTTTTATAGTTGTCATTAGTGAGGCCAATTCTGAGAAATAAAGAACAAAACGTCGATAATACCCAACTAAGAAAAGGAATATTTATATCTCAAAAACATTCCTTAGAGGTTTCTATGAGATAAAAACCTCTATCATTTTTGGATAAAATGAAACACCCATCTCAGAAATAACCTGGACAAGGAAACGAACCTCATTTATCCAAAAGTCAAACTTAGACAATTTTGCACACAAAAGATGATCCAACAAGATCCCCAAAACTATCTCTAAGTGATTCTCATGATCCACCCTTGTTCTCGAATACACCAGTATATAATTAAAAAATACTACCAAAAATTAATCCATATATTTAAGAAATATTTGATTCATCAATTCCATGAAAAACTCTGGAGACTTCTTTAGGCCAAAGGGCATAACCATATACTCATAATAGCCATATCTACTTCTAAAATCTATATTTGGAATATCCTCCTTCCTCACCAGAAATTGATGATATCCTGACCTCAATTTAATCTTCGTGAACAATTCAGCTGCCCTCACCTGTTCAAACAAATCATCAATGTGTGGAAGTGGATATCATTTATTTATTGTAACCTTATTATATTTAAAATAATCAATATAGAGTCGTATATTTCTATATGTCTTTATAACAAACAAAACTGGCACTTCCCATGAAGACGTGCTAGGTCGGATGAACCCTTTGTTTTCTAAATATTCTAACTATACTTTTTATTCCAACAATTATTCTATTTCTATATTGTAAGATGGAAGTGAGATAGGACATGTCCCTAGAAGGAGATCAATCATAAAATCCAATTATCTCTCCGGTGTAAACCTTAATAATTATTCAGGAAAGACATACATAAACTAATCCACAACTACCAAGAGAAAACTCAACTCAACACCCTCAACTAATACCAATTAAAAATACACTAACTGATATGAGATCGTGCCAACAACTGGTGCCAAGAAATATGTTTCACCATGATTTTCATTCTTCTCCCCTCTAAAGTGGTTTCCAACGCCATCCCCCAACGTAAAACTAATCATTAATGCATAGTAATCAATGTGGTCCTTAAACAAATTCAACCAATCCATTACTATGATTATATCATAAGCATTCATCTCAATCACTGAGAAAATCCACATCAATTAAATTTCATCCACCACTAAGAAACATGCTCTACATAAGAAGGCTCAGTACACTCTTTGTCCTAGAGGAGATTAACGTTTCAAAACAAAAGGAATCATTTCCATAGTTAGACCCTAAAAACTAATATCATAATAAGAAATAAATGTGTGGGAGCACCCATATGAAAAAAATATTGCATCAAATTGGAATTCAAAAGAACCATACCTCGCACCATGGGTGGTCCTGACTAATCATACAACATAACAAGGTCAACTCCAAACAACTACTTTCCTTCCACACTCTATTTTTTATTACACTACTGAGATTTCATGGTATTTATAGAATAACCATGACTAACACATCACTATTATTGAGGATTATGTTGTTTCCCCCGTCCTGTTGAGGCATAGGATGCCTACGATCCATGAGGAGTTTCACAAACACCCATCCTCAGAGCATTATGGAAATACAACAAATGATGCCCCATCTTCTTACAATTACGACATGCACAAGGTTGTGTTGTACAATCCCGCTTTATGTGTCCCATTCAGGCACACTAATAACATCCTAGATTATTATGAGGCTTTAGAGGAAGATTCACTAATCTTGGTGTCAAATAATATGTCATAGTCCCACGCTTGATATTGGTGTCCCACTTCAATTTGAACCCATCATTGGAGTTCCCACCATTTTTTGTGGGAATCAACATACTTCCCTCACCTATAGCCCCCAAAATACATCCCTCATCCACCGTAGAATATTCAACATTTCTATTTAATCATTTATTCACAGCACTTCTATCGTGGAATGAATTTCCTGCCTCAACCCAACTTCAAAAATACGCGACTTCAAGGAAGTTATACCCATTACATCAGATGAAAACCACATTAAGATCATAAAATTAGATGAATATTCCATTACCGAAATTTTCTCCTACTTCAAATGGACGAAATCATTTGAGCTCTAAATTCTGAATGAATAAGAGTATAATTGTTTGTTAAACAATTCCTTAAAACCCTCAAATGTCACACCTTGGTACATCCCATCTCAAAACCCCAGCTACAACCACTGAAGGGAAATATCTTCTAACATGTATGTGGATAACTTCACTTTTATCTCTACCAGTGTTCCCAAAAACTAAAATATCCTATTCATTCTATTCAGCCACACTTCATCCCTTTCCGCCACCAAAAACCCCTAAAAATTGGTGGATTCTACCTTTGAAACTGAACCGCATGATCCACATGATTTGGTTCATCTTCTTTATTCTCACTTTCCACATCTTTTAAATCATAGAATATATGTTTCACTAGTAGCTAGTTCACCTAAGGTTCAGGTATAACCATATTTCTAGCAGCATCCTCAGGTTTGTCTCTACGACACCTACCCGATGACAATTCTATCTACACAAAATAACTAGTAGTCCCACACCTGTAGCAAGAAAAGGCATACGATTCAAATTCAATTACATAAAAACTATCACAACTAGGCTTTCAACAAGATCACATTTCGCTTGTTTCTCTTTTCTGAAAAATCCAGCAAGTTTCGAAAATCAACCCATTTTCAAAATACCATAACCATTCACATTTCAAATCCTCACATTTGAATTAATTTCAAGATTATTCAAACTTCCTTATATTCATAACATAACATAAGTCATTATAAAAAATATAATAATCATCCTAGAGGGAATTTATTTCTACCATGCATTCAATGCTCATCTCATTGGCTACACCCAAAACAATGAGTTATCCAATGCATATAAATATCTCCAAAACACTTCTGTACCCAACCCCCTAGTAACATGAATTTCAGTATTAATGGGTTAGATACATACTTTTATAAAATGCATTACATGTTCTGAAAATCCTACTCCTTTCTTCCATCCTAACTCAATTAATAGACCAAGAACAAATTTCAACACCAATACTGACAATTAACGCCATAGGACCGAAAAAACAGGTACCACACGTAATACCCCGCCCATTCCTCATTGTCTTGAGAGGGCGGTGAGGTACTAATAGGCCTTAAGTGACGTTCCCATGGTGCCAATGTCTGTAAATAAATGTTTATGGATTCATGAATGAATTTGCGAATGATTTTCCCTTTAGATAAACCAACCAACAAACCAAACAATCCATTACCATCAAAACTACATGACACATGTAAACATAGAAACCCGAACCACATAGTTCCAAAAGAAAACCAAAATATTCCATAAAAATTCCCAAAAACAAATACAACCAAACCATTCTAAACCAAAATCAGAGAGCTAAGAGGAATATTAGACAAGTGACACAATGTTAAGAAAGGCACCCTCAACTTCTCCACAATAAGTTCCATGCTCCAAGTACCACCAAACCACCCATGAATCACGAATAACTACTAGTAAAATGTGATTCTCTACTCTTACCTATGTCATGGAATAAAAAATCTACAAAATCACCAAATTTCCAAAGATAGGGTGAGTAATAATACTAATTAGGATTTCTCCAAATGACTTCTGTGCACATGCCGCTAGGATAAAACTATTAGAATAAATTTATAGAACAATTTATATAAAACATTCAATAGCTCAAAAATTATAGATAATCCAAAAACACCCTTACCATGCCATGTAAAACAAGGGAAAGAAAAAATTATAACATAATATATATCACCATCACACATTATCATGACTAATATACATCTTGCATTGAAACACACAACAAGGAAAAATCCACAATGGAACTTCTCATCCAAACTCATTTACTACTTTTCCAAACTAGTGGAACTTACCAAGCACTTATCCATAATGGGGGCCCTTATATACTCTATCCATCACCTTTTATAGTGATAATTCTCACCCAATTAAACAAAATAAACACAAGCCATAATACTTAATCAACCAAAACCATAAAACACCAAGTCCACACATTATGCACACAACCTTTTCCAACATATACCAATCACTTCAATAAATAACTCATATATTAAAAACACCCTTTAACCATTTTCCATGCCAAACTACATTCCAATAACCACATTCTTATTGAAATACACATCCATAAACTAAACCAAGAAAACAATTTTAAAATCTACATTTTAAAATCACACAATAATCCCCTTTTCCAACACTATCACATTTCATCCAAAATCCCCAAATCATCACCCAATGGGTTTCCACCATGATTATCACAACAAATTTACAATAAATTTATAGCAAAATAAATTAATTTCAAATAATGACTCAAGTTCTGTCAAAGTGGAATCGAGAGAGAAGCCACCTACCATTAGGGTTCCAGCAAAATTGACCTACAAGAAACTACCCCACCATCATGAAAAAACACTCCACCAAAACCACTCTAGATATCCTTCCCCATCATCAAAAAACGTTAATATCGTCATATAAGGAAAAAAACCCTAGATCTACATAAAATGGATGTAGAACTATTAAAATAAAGTAGGAAAGAGAGAATATCTAGTGGAAACAACAACGAAACCAAAATAGAAGACTTGCCTTAGATGAACCACCTCGAAACCCCTTCAAATCCCTTCTAAAACGAGTGGGAGAGAACCCCTAACAATTGATACAATGAAATACTACACAAGGATTGTATGGGATAAGAAATCAGTATGTTAGATCAAATAATGAATAATCTCATTTAAAATAAACCATTTTTAATGGGTTGCACAGTTAGGTTACACAGTTTGAAAAATCATGTGCTAATAGTATGAATGCTATATTCTGAACAATGGCATAGCACACAGTTACTTTGGAATCTCTCACAGTTTCCCCTAACCATTATCAAATTGTGTAGCCGTAAAAAGGCCTCCAAACTTTTCCAAAACCTTTCCAAACTCTCCCAAACTCTCCAAAACCATTCCAAAAAACTTCATATGCATAAAAAAGGTATAAAAAAGTTCACATAACTCTTATCGAGGGTTATACACATGTTAAATAAATTTTAAAGATAAAAATGATTTTACAATTCAATGTTTTATAATCATATATGAAATTAACCTAAATGTTCAATATAATTTTTCAATAATAAAAATAATTATAGTCATACAGCAAGAAATAAAACCTATAAGTGGAATAGTTCCACTTTCAAGTCACTCTCTTGGATCATAAACTCTTAATTTCTTTGAAATGATTCATTCAATATTCTTCCTCAATAAGTAGTTCCATATATCTAAATGTTTATCACATTATGTTCGAAAATTCATATAAATTATCAAAAATCAAAATTTTAACCTTATTTAGTTTAGAGATGGAAAAAGTACTCAATAATATCCAAACACATTTATATAATCTAAATCCTAACTATACTATGTTAAAAGTATGCACTCATGGAACAACACACTCAAATATAATATATATCAGTAAAAGAATCAAAGATAAAATAAAATGTAATGATTTATAAATTGATCATAAAAAATAAATAAATTGTTCAATAAACAAAATCATAAAGAAAATTTATCGATTTAGAGAATAAAAGATAAAAAATCTGAAAGTAATCACAAGTCAAAACCACTAGGTTTGACACTAAACTACTTAGTCGATCATGTTTTTGTAATGTGAACTAATTTTGATCTTAATCATTTTTATTGGAAACATATCTACTTCAAGCTCACTGAATGATATCCCGATTCTTATATTCATATCTCTACTCATGTTTTACTGAAATATTTTTCTTTGTTTTCCACTATCTCTTTTATTAATAGTTCTCCAATTTTATATTACATCCCAGTGACATCCACTACAACACCATTATATGGTGACAACCCGAAATAAAAAAAATGTCAACAAGACTTTAGGCTCTTAGCATTTCACATTAACAAATATCCCCAAATAATATTGTCAGAAGGCAACGTGCAATTAATTTCTACCAGAAAACAATAATATTTTTCCTCAAACTTTTTATCGAGCTATCAAAATCCACTAAAATACCCCTACACAAACCCTTTAATACCTTGTTACTTGTGAAATTCACACCAGAAATCCCTTCTTCTATTTTTCATCAGGTTTTGGAAATCTTCTTGAAAAATTATATGTTAAAATCATAGAATGATTGGATCTTCATTTTCAATAATTATTCAACATCTAACAGGATTTTCCATGAATTTTTTTTGTAAAAACTCATGAATCGCAACAATAATTTTGGGAAGCACCTGAATCTCCACTATCATTATTTCTTCAAAAACCAAATAAATAAATTCATATAGAAACATTTATTCACCCAAACTGCGTTGGTTTCACTTTATATAGGTCTATTAAATCTCATATCCCCATCTTCCATCATAAATCAATTTCAAAACCTCAACATCTCTTCCTTGATACTAAAGCCTTGGAAAGAGTTCTGGACAATGATTCAATGTAAAATCTCATGTTATGACACATGGAATTGGTTTTCTTCTTTAAATCCTCACACAAAAAATCTTATCTATGGTCGGACTCAAGTTATCCTAGCTAAATGGCATAGATGGTGGGATTATCAATATCGATAAAAATCATCTTCATTGAGCTTGGTTCCAAGTCTAGTTTATTTTTCCTTCAAACTAATAATCGGAATGTGTTTAGATCCTAGTTTCAATCAAGCATTAAATATTCCACATTTCTTCGAATTTAGCATTTTTTCTTCCTCATTGTTTAAGAAATGAACTTTTGTCTGTTGATCTATTGTATGTTTTTATGGAGAGTGAAAATTTATAATGATGGGTCCCACATTAATTTAATTTAAATCGATTAAAACCTTACCATTATTTAACCATTTAATTTGGTAATATAAATTTAATTGAGGGGATACCAAAAGAGGGTGAATACAGGATATGAAAGGGGATCTCCTCCACTAGTTTTCTTTATTAGATTCAGAATAAACACATCTTCATCTTTAGGTGAAGTATTTTTTAGGTGTTTCTCCATATTTTCATGATAGAATTTATTGAGTGTTTTCTCATTATAATTAAAATGCAGTATTTACCCCTACTTTACCATAGTGAAATATTTTTATTTTTCATCTATTTTTTATCCCTTTTATTTGGGGTGTTTTCTATGTTACATCCAGTATTCATTTTTATTATGTACTTTTTCATTGTATTTTTTATCTCGCAATAATCATTGTATAAAATGTAAAATTGGTTATGATCCTAAAAAATGGTATCATAAGGTGCGTTTCTGGCCAGAGGAAATTCTATACAGCTGATGTGTCCAATGGTAGTGAAATTCAAGATCAAAAAATTCAATAGAAATAATTTTTCATTATAGAAAAAATTATGCAAGCGGTGGTGTGGAAAGATAATTTCTTATATATGATTGGAGAAAACCCTTCACCTATGATGGGGGAGAAATAGAATGACATGGACAAGAATTCTATTACCAATATCCATTTTCCTTTGGCATATGGGGTCCTCAAAAGGGAATATAGAAAAATAAATTTGGGATACTATGACAAAGCTGTACAAGTAAAATTCACTCAACAAAAAAGAATTTTTGACTAGAAAATTATACACTCTCCAAATGAAGCTATCATCATCGGTAACCGACCACGTCAATACCGTCAATATAGTTTTCCTCATATTATGATTTTGGGCTATAAAATTGTGGATAATGAATGTGAAGAGATTCTTCTCTTTAGTTTTCCATATTCATATAATCCGCTTATCATCAACCTCGCCAATAATATCATAATGAATATGTTTCCCTTCAATGATGTCGCAACTATAGTGATTGAAGAAGAAATTAGGCGGAAGAACAAGGAAGAAAAATAAACAACTTCACACCAAGTGGATGTTCTATCAATGGATATAGGAAGAATGATGGGGTTTGGTTCTAATGGGAGCCAGAATCATGGAATGTTTAAATCAAGGAAAAAAATAAAAATGTCAAATGATACAATTGAGGTAAGAGGGGGAATGTTAGAAAATACTATTGGAATAAGAAGGTTGTTAAGAATAACACTCAAGGAAAATTGGAAAGTACCCTTGGAAATGTATATGTACTAGTCAGTGAAGAGGTGATGACTACTAAAGGTAGAGAACATCACGACGGCGCATGGATTATTAACTCAGGAGAAACGTGGCACATGACATCCCAGCGGAAATAGTTTTAACAATATGACGCCGTCATAGAAGGACTTGTGTACATGGGGAGTGATCATACATTGAATATCATTGGAGTCATAACCATGAAACTTAATAAGCATGATAACATAGTCCAATCCATTCAAGGATTACACCATGTGGAGGGCCTCAAGAAGAACATTTTTTCCTTGAGACAATTTGATGATATTGGATTCAAGACTCACACCATGAAAGAGATGATGAATATTGTGAGGGGAAAACATATGGTGATGAAGGAAATATAATATCTCAAAGAACCTGTATGTGATTATTGGTGAAATGTAAAAGGAAGTAGATATAGTTGTCACATAAACTACCTCAGTGGAAGAGTTGACAATGTTATTGAATCAGAGGCATGACCATATGTCCAATCAATAAATGAATATTACTTGAGATCATAAGTTGTCTCCTAAGATTACAATGGTATCCATACCATTTTTCATGCATTGTGCTTTGAGTAATTAATACAGATTGAAGTTGGGAACATCAATGGTGAGGAGTAAGGAGATATTTGAGTTGATCCATTCCAATGATTGGAAAGCAATGGTTATATCCTTAGGAGGAGAAAGTTATTTTATATATTTCATTTATTACTATTCCAAAAGATGTTCGGGGTTTCCATTCAAGAGAAAATTGGATTTCTTTGAAGTCTTCAAAACATTTAATGTGTAGAAGGAGCTTGAATCCAAAAAAAGATCAAGTTTTTGAGGACCGACAATGGTGGAGAATAGTAATGTAAGGATATTGATTATTATTTTTTTCAAAAAGAAGGAATCAAGAGTCAATTCATGGTGGAATACAATACTTAATAGAATGGAGTGGAAGAGTTGATGAATAGATCCCTGTTGGACAGAACAAGGGTAATGATGAAGATCGTAAGAGTTACCAATATGTTCTTGGAAGAATCCGTAAATACCTCATTATATGTGATTAATCGATCTACATTAGTAGAAATTGATCTGAAGATGTCGATGGATATGTACACTAGTAAAAACAATTATTATTTTCAATTGCATACTTTTGGAAGTCATGTATCAGCACTATTTCATAACCAGGAAAGATCGATGTTGGACTCGAGAACTAGAGAATGTATCTTCTTGGGAAATGCTTATGGTGTGAATGGGTATTGTTTGTTGGATCCCACTACAAAAAAAAATATCATCAGCAGATATGTTATTTTTTTTGAAGAAAAAATGAAAATAGTTATTGATAAAGACATAGAAAAAGAGAGTACAAAATCCACCATAGTCAAGTTAAAGGAAGAAACAAAGGAAGAACCAATTTCCTATAATGTATTACCAGAGCCTAATGATCATGTACTTGAAAATCCATGAAAAAGGTATTAAAATCAAGAGAAAAGGGCACTGATATGGAACTCATATTATGTCACTAAGAGTAACATTTCCTTTTTCTTATTGACAGATTATGGAGAACTATCATATTTTTTATAGGTGACCTAGAGTTCAGATGTATCTTCCTAGATGGCGGTAATGTAAGAGGATCTTGATGCCCTGCATAATAAAACGACTTGGGATCTTGTTTCATTACCTCATTGAATGAAGTATATTGGTAAAAAAATGGGTCTATAGTATCTAGAGGGATGAAATAGACTATTTGGAAATATATTGTGTGAGACTGGTGTCCAAAGTATATTCTCAGATGGAAAGTATCAATTTCAATGAAATATTTTCTCATGTTGTTAGATTGATGATAATTCATGTAGTTATAGTGATGTGGGATGCATAGACTCTAAATCTAGAGTAGATAGATATGAAAATAGATTTTCTACATGGTGATATTGTTGAAGAAATATATGTGCTCCTACTGTAAGTTTTTGCGGAAGAAGGTAAAGAGAACATCATTTGTAGGTTGAATAAATCTATGTGTAGTCTCAAACAGGCACTGAGGTGTTGGTACATGAGATTTTATTTCTATATCATGAGCCTTGGATACAACAAAATTAATTTAAATCCTTGTTCATATATCAATGGTCTATATGTTAATGATTTTATCATTATACTATTTTATTTGGATGACATGTTGATTGCAGGCCCCAAAAATGGTCAAATGTAGGAGGCGAAGGCATCGTTTTCTAGGAAGTTTGATATAAAGGAGTTGGGACCCAAAAACAAGATTATTGCGATACATATTTACCAAGATAAAAATAATGGAATGATTTTGTTATCACAGCAGAATTATTTGAGGAATGATTTGAAAGGATTCAATATGAAAGACTACAAGTCAATTTCTACCCCTATTCCCATTAATTCCATGTTATCCTATATGATGTGTCCTTATAGTGAAGAACATATGTTGAAAATGTCTCAACCTATATATGCATCAGTAGTGGATATTGTAATTTTTTCTATGGTTTTTACTAGAATGAACATTTCACATGAAGTGGAAGCAGTTATTCTGTACATGGAGAATCTTGGATGGTAGTATTGAAGCATTGGGAATAGGATCATGTGCTATATCAAGGAGGCCTTAGATGTTGCATTATGTTTCTGAGGACTGGATTTTAGTATTATAGGATATGTTGACTCATATTTTTTTTGTGATTCTAATTAGAAAAAATCTACTACTGGCTTTGTGTTTACTCTTGCAGGAGGAGTTGTGATCTAGATATCAAAGTTACAGTTGGTTGTGAATTTATCCACAATGGAGGTAGAGTATATGGAACCTAAACTGGCATGCAAAGAGGATGTTTGGATGAGAATGTCGTTAAAGGAGGTCAATCCCAAACAAGATCATATTTTATTGATTTATGACAGTCATAGCACCATGCACATTAAAAGAATCCATATTTTAATTCTAGGATGAACCACATTTGCATAAAATATCATTTTGTTCGAGATGTAGTGGAGGAATGAAGTTTTGACATTTAGAAAATTCACACTATATAAAATGTGGAAGATTTACCGACATAGGTGATTGGTTCTGATAAGTTCAGATAGTGTAGACCATCAAGAGGCCTTGCAGAGTTATAACCAGTAGGTTTGGTAGATATAAAGGATGTGTCGATATATGATTAGAAAATAATCAAATCTCAAAGTGGGAGATATGTTGGATGAAATTATGGATTGAGAAAATTAATAATGATGGTTGTTGCATTCATTTAATTAAAAGAGGTTAACACCCTATCAATATGACCCAATTTCATTTGGTAACAAAAATTTAATTAAGTGGAAACCAACAGAGGGTGACGGCTATCTGTAAAATGGGATCTCCTCTATTAGTTTTCATCATAGGATTCAGAAGCAACGCATCATCATCCTTTAGTGCAGTATTTTGTGTTGTGTTTCTCCATATTTTCATGATTGAATTTATTGAGTATTTTATCCTTATAATTAGGATAAAGTTTTTAACTACATTTTACCATAGTGATATCCTTCTATTTGCCCATGGTTTCTACCCCTTTCATTGGGGGGTTCCATGTTACATCTGGTGTTCATTTTAATTATGAACTTTTGAAATTTATTTTTTATCTCAAAATTAATATTATATCGAAGGGGAAAATGTTTATGATCCTAACAAGATATTTTTAAAATAATCTTTGGATATATTTAATGGATCGAGGATACACAAATTGGAATTTTATGAAACTCATCGGTTGATGACATAGTGCAAACTTCTTCTACCATTACAAAATCAAGATGGTTTCTCCTCCACTCCTAGGTTTTGGTCTACATTTACATGAGACCAGAAGTTTTGGATTAATGGGGGAGTCTTGTTCGTGCACTCTAGGTAGTACGAATTCTTTCCCATATTGGATGAAATGGTGGAAAAAACGAGTACGTGTGTTTCCATTAAAAAATGGATATGTAAGTCCTCCTGATAAAATGTTAATCCTGAGAAAAAAATACTATGTGGATAGATTTCCAAAATTTGCTACATGAGGTAGTGAAAATTCAACTACATGGGTTTTCTCCAAATATATATGGTCTACCTTATCAAAAATTATATGTTGTACCCTTTAAAAATTGGCAACAAGGATCTTCTGAAAATTGATTACATGATGTTGTTGCAAAAAAATAATAATTTAAAATCCAATTAAATATTCAAACATAAATATTGTGAAAAAATATTACTTGTTCAATAACTAAAAACAGAATAATACAATAAATCGAAAATAAAAATTTATTTAGAATAATAAATGTTTAAAATTTATAAATGAAATCAAAAAATTAATTGAAAAATTAAAAAAATAAAGAAATGAAAAAAATTATTAAAGAATAGAAATAAATATTTAAAGGGACTAATTATTTAATTATTTAAATAAATTAAATAAAATACTAAACTCCAAAAAAAATTATTAAATGCATAAAGTTTAAAAATATATATTGAATTAACAAAAAAACCTGAGTAAACAAAAACACAAATGTAAATATTCTAAATGAATCATCAATATTAAATATCAAAATAAATATCAGAAAAAACTAAAATTAAAACATAAATGTAATTATTTGTAAATAAAATAATTACTTTAATATAAAACATATAAATGAGTGTTTATTTTTTAACAAAAAAATTCAATAAAGGTAAATTAATCAATTAAAACATTATTTTATCAATTAAAACTATATTATATTAAAAAAGTTATTTGCAAATATTATTAAAATACTGCCACATGATTCGTTATTTATGCGTTATTGTTTCGTGCGGAATCCGGGGATGACCTCCTGGACGGGAGATTCAAACGTTCCGATCGGTTTCTAACGGGTTTGTTCGTAGAACCGGAAACATCCAATGATTCCACATCCGTTTGGACCTACTTTCCAAAGGCAGGCGCTCATTAGCTTGTGGGCTAATGAGGCTTAGGAATTTGCATTGGTCGAGAGGATGGGAGGTCGGACTCATCACACCTTTTTGAGGGGAATTATTGTCTACTCCGGGACTCTCTTTATAGATTTAAGTTAAGTTCGTGAATCCTTATTACATTACCAAGTATAAAATGAGCTTTCCTTTAGTTTTAACAATCAATGATTAAATATGCAAGAAATTTAGAGAATCTTTTATATGTATTTGAGGTTCTTCATCAATATAGAATCATCTATATTTGTTTAGAGATTCTTGGTCAATGGTATCCTTCAAAACATTTATATAAAAGTCTCTTGGTCATTTTGATGACCAGGCTGGTTTTAAAGCCACTCAGTGGGGCACTTGAAGTTTATCGTCATTCAGAAGGACAGAGATTATTTCAATGTTGGGATCGAACCCATAAATGGGCTACCTACGTATCCTTTGTTTTGAAAAAGGAATCAGAACCCACGTAGTTCGAGGAATGGGATATGATGTTTTATGATTGATGGCTCAAAGATGAATGTCATAATTACTTTTACACTCTAAGCTCACGTGAGTCATGCTCGGTGTGAGAAACAAGAGGTATTGGTAAAATTCAGACAATTGTGCCATAAAAGATGCAATCATAAGAATTTGTTTTGGGGCTTATGTATAGATGACTGCCCAGATAGACGAAAGTTTAGGATTTACTTTTAGGGAGAAAATCCAAGAACAGGGTCCACAAAGTTATATGTGCTTCATGGAGATTTGAATACTCTAATCTTGGGGCTTACTCCTAAGGAGGATGCCCAAGTTAGGAGGGGACTTATGATTGGGTTTTATTCCTAAAGAGGAAACCCAAATCAAAGGAAATTTATGACTGGTTAAGAGAAATTTTAAGAGACTTGGGGCTTACTCCTGAAAAGGAAGCCCAAGGTTATGACTGAGTCTTATTCCTGAAAAGGAGACCCAGGTTAGGGGACTTGGGGCTTACTCCTGAAAAGGAAGCCCAAGGTTATGACTGAGTCTTATTCCTGAAAAGGAGACCCAGGTTAGGGATTAAGGTTTGGGGCTTACTCCTGAGGAGGATGCCCAAGATTGAAGGATTTGATTGGGGCTTATTCTTAAGAAAGATGCCCAAGATTTATGACTGAGTCTTTATTCCTGAAAAGGAGACCCAGGTTAGGATTCTCTCATTTTAAAGGATGAGGTTGAATGAATGAACTCTCAATCTTTGGTGATATAAAGATGTTTAAATCATTAGGTTTTGAGAGATACTTCACATAATTCCTTTCAGATAAGGATGTCAAATCAAGAAATCATGCCATAAATGGCTTTGAAAAGTATCTTGAAGACTGAATCTTGAATAGGAAGGGTGAAAATGGCTTAAGAGGGGTGAAAAAGGGCAAGATGGGCACCCAAAAAGATAGGGGCGCGCAAGTATTGAAGGTCGCGCAAGTCCTACGGCGGCGCGCAAGTATTGGTCGCGCAAGTATACTTGCGCGACATAAGGGATACTTGCGCGATTTTCAACCAGGGTTGAATTACTTGAGCGACTCTTTATTAAACCCTTCCCCATCCTCTTGAGGTTTTTCCAGAAGAGGGACGCGCAAGTTATATTGAAGGAATTAAGTCGGCGCGCAAGTGTTTGATAAGTTTCAACACTTAGGCCTTCCTTCTTCCCTTTAGATCTTCCATTCTAGGTAAGAAATTACCTTAGAAGTGTTCTGGAAGCTTTGAGAAGAGACTTGGGCGTCGGGAGCTTTGATCTGAGTTTCTGGGAAGAGATCCTCTCGAATGGGGGGCCCACAGGGTCTATTTATAGGAAAAAGAAGACCCCGGGCGGTTACTGGGCGGTTACCAGATATGTCGCGCAAGTCCCTTGCACGATCATGAGGTGTCGCGCAAGTGTTGAGGCGGCGCGCAAGTGTACTTGCGCGACCAAGAGGGAACTTGCGCGACCTATGGGCAATGTTCTCCTTTTCCATCCCTTTGTCGATTTTTGATGTTTCTTCAAAGGATTAATCACTTTGAGCTCAGATATTCCCTTTTCCGATCTTTAGATTCTGTGACGAAAGGAGCGTCAACAAAAGTCCCCCCTCAGAGTTGGATCCGGAGAAAAAATGAGGATTTGACTCTGAGGAAATCGAATCCCTCTAAAGGAAAAGGGCGGCGCGCAAGTCTCCAGTCGGTGCAGAGGGAGGCGCGCAAGTCTGCGTCGCGCAGGCCTTAAACCCTATGGTATGGCGCGCAGGTAGGCCTCCTGGCCTATAAATATGCTGCTTCCGGCCGTAAATGGTATCCGACCCCGAATTCTCTCGAGCTCTCGCCGCGCAAGTCTTTGTCGCCGCGTAAGTCTCTTATTTTGGCTGTTTCCTCGCTGCCGCGCTACTCTCAAGGTAATAAGGCTTGCGCGGCAAACACTTGCGCGACAAATACTTGCGCGACATATGTACCACTTGCGCGACATCTCCATACTTGCGCGCCTTAATGCCTTAGCCATTTTTTTCAGATTTTCTCACAAATTTTATGAAAAATTAAAACCCATTTAAGAGTTTAATTTATTCAACTCCTGTGCAGATTCAATGGCTCTTAGACCTGGATTCCTTGATGAACTGGCTAGCAAGCGGATAGATGATATGATGAATATCATTGGCCCTGATTACTATACTGTCAAAAACAGCACTCTTCCAGATTTGGCTAAGTATCTGAAGAAATATCATCACGACTTTCCTCACTGCACTTATCTACCTTTGTATGGTCATGGTCATCTGCAAGAAGTCATTATTCCAGAAGTAAAGAATTATCTTCCATTTTCTTGGTTTCAGAATTATACCAATTTTGCTTCAGCAAATATCTCAGGCGGAGGAGTATTTCAAACTGCTGGAACAGTAGAGAAGGCGTATGTGATGCATCATAGCCCTTGCACACCAGATCTGAAAAAACATACACCTGAGCTTCAACCACATTGCCATCCTTCAATCTTCTGAGATGCTCAGATGGATCAGTCCAAAGGCTGGAAGAAAAGTTGGGATTTCCGCCCTGGGGGAGGTGTGAAGCCAACTTGGATGTGGGCATACTGGGTGCGACAGACTTGCGCAGAGTTTATTGAGGATCTGAAGAGAGCTGCAATATATGAAGCTGTTTGGGTTGGGCAGACATATATTTACAGACATGATATCTTCGTGCCAGAGATACTCAGTCACTGGAGTCCAGCGACTAATTCTTTCCACTTGACTCATGGAGAAGTAGGTATCAGTTTGTGGGATGTCCACAAGATTTCAGGAGCTCCAATCTTGGGCGATATGTATGATGAATTCATTCCTCCCAAGGTGACTTGGAATGATCCAGAGAAGACTCCTGTTTTGGCTCGAGAATTATTCAAAATCTTTCATAAGCTCAAGAGTTCAGAGACCTCATTAACTCATTTCAGAAAAGATATCCATCCGGAAGAATGGATGAAGGTGTTTCTTACTGAGAAGAAAGGGATGGAGCCAAAGGAAAAAGGATCCAAGAAAAAGAAATCCAAGGATACCCGGCCCAGACGTCCTACCACTTGCCCAAAACCTGAGAAGAGAGGAGCTCCTGGCACATTCTGGCCAACTCTAGAAGCAGGAGAGTTTGAAAAATGGGGCTATGAAGTGAATCAAAGAATTCCAAAGAAAACTCGTCTGGCGGGTTTCTTGGCAATGTGGCTCAGTATTTACCTCTTGCCGGTCAGAGATTCGAAGGGAGGCGTTAGGCCAGGGACCTTCGTCATTGCGGCTAAGTTAGCTGAGGGAAAAATGGTTGGGTTAGCTACCCCCATTTTAGCAAAGATTCACAGGAGTTTACTTCATGTCTTCCAGGGTAAATCTCCTTTAAGAATAGTGGGACCATTCCAGGTTTTGTGGGGATGGATTGCCACTCACTTCAGGACTTACAATGTACAGAATGGGTTACAAATTCCTGGAAGCTCCTTCAGACCGTCAGTGCAAGCATTCTCTGGAATTGCTCCATTAGATGTCAATGGTTATGACATAAAAGTAAGACTAAGCATGTATAAGGAATTCAACTTCTTTCCTTATGGAAGTCCGCCATCTGGGCGGTTTGTTGATGATGGGAAAGCCCCTTTGGATTTGAGGGCATACATGCTAGCTTGCAGGGATGGCGTATTAGTAGCCAGGGTTGATGGAGAAATCATATGCGAGGCCTATGCTCCATATAGATTTGCACGCCAATTCAAATGTTTACAACAGATTGTTGTATCCCCTCCAGTACACGTCAGGTTAGAGCAACATCCGATGGTTGCTCGACAACTATGGTTGCTGACGTCAAGAGAGAAGACTGGAGCAGTATTTGATCTACCAGTTGAAAAAGCGGCACATTATCTGACTACTTTTTATGCCGAACACTGGATAGCATCATACCCTAAAGGGATATTGAATCACCCTGTATATCAAGTGGGAAAGAGGAAGAGGACTGTAGAGAAAGAAACTCTTCCTCATGAAGGTGCTGCTTCTCCTCCTGAAATAGGTTCAACAGACTCCTCCTCTAGAACTGATTCCTCGGATTATCATGATGGGGATGATGAGGCACAACCGGCAACAAAGCGGTTTCGTGCCCGATATAATCCTCCGGCCAGAGTCAAAAGACCCACTCCATCAGCTCCTGGTGAGTTATTTGATTGTAATAACTTCAATCACTGATACTTTATAAAGTAATAAGTCTCACTTTCTTATTCTCTATCTGTAGTTGCAGGAGTTGGGAAGAAATTAAAATCAAAAATTGTAGGACCTTCCTCACAGCCTTTATATCTAAGACCAGAGGCTGTTCAGCTATGGCAGAGCTTATACTGTGATACTGAAACCGCCTGGCTGGATTTGTCTGAGGGTCTACAACTTCCTGGGATAGGATATCTTCTAGCCTCAAAAGACCTTCAATACGGAGATAACCCCAATGAAGTGCGGGCTTACATCAGAGAGCTGGAAATGCTCATATATGCCACCGATAATTCAACTCCTATCACCAGGCGGGTGAAGGAAATGATTGATCGTGGCACCACTAAGGGGGCTGGTGGTTCTGGAGATGAGGAGTGGCAAGAGTACGTGGCTCCTGAAGATGTAAGTTTTCTTTCCTTATTTGCAACTTGATTTCAGTTGAAGCTTTGTTTCTTAAGAAAGTTATTTTCTTCATCTTGCAGCTTGCAAAGAAAGGGACCGGGGTTCCTTCGCCACAATATAGCCCTGGTGGTACCGCTGTTGGGGCTGCTGCTGATTCTCCTCGCGAACCAGGCGAGATATCTCCAGGCCAGCAGGCCATGAATGAGGCACTGGACATAGCCTTTCATTCGCCAATCCAAGTGCCAATAAAGGAGACAGCTGAAACTCCAAAAAAGCAAAAGAAGCCAAGGCAACGAAGGAGGAAATCCTTAGCTAAACGTTTCATTAGCAGTGGTAAGTCCTTCGAACAATCATGAGTTTATACCCATAATCATATGGTTACTCATATTTCTGAGGATTGCAGGGGCTTCTTCAATTTCCCCCTTGAGGGAAGGGACTGATCCTTCTTCAAAGGCCGTGGAGGGTGCTGTAGAACAACCACAAACTCAAGCTGACTTGGTAGCTCCTGGAGAAGAGCTGCCATCCATTCCCAGTATCCCTCCTACTACTGAAGATGATGTCCAGGGTCAGGGGTTGCAGGACATAAGTCAGCAAGAAGACATAGCAAATGCTCCCACTGGTGAGACTAACCAAGATTCTGAAGTATCATTGGATGAAATGATGAATCAAGGAATGACTTTTGAAGAATTTTATGATCATGCTAGATTGTCATGTGATTTAGAAGACCTTGGGCGTGAGTGTTACCCTTCGCCCAAATTTTTCTTTTAAAAGAAAAATATTTCTAATCATGATGTAAAATAATATGCAGTTTCTTCCGTAGAAGCTGCTGAACTGCCAATGCCTGAAGAGGGTGTGGACACTGATGTCAACCCTATCATTGCAGAAACATTAGCTCAAGTGGAGCTAAATCCAATAAACTCTCCTGAGACCCATTTTGAAAATCCTGTTGAAACCGGGAAAGATGGGGAGAAGTCTTCTCATGTTGCTGAACCACCATTGGGTAAGGGATAACAATATTTGTGATTGTACTTTATTTGCAAGACAATCCATTCTTTTGTTATTCTTTAAGATTCAACTAAAATCTTTCAATTGATCATGTAGGGTCATCAACTGTAATGGCTAGATCCGGAGATGAGGCTTCAGCCTCTGCCCCAATGGGAATTGAAAGTGAAGAAGCCCAAGTCAGAGGGGAAAGAGCAGAACGAGGCACTTCTTTAAGCATGTTAATTCCAGATTACATACCCCCTTCTGACGAAGATGTTGAATCAGATCCAGAGATGCTCAAAGCGTTCAGCTTTTCACGACGTAAGGCGTGGAACAATATATGGAACATCATATCGGGGGTGCCCTTAGAAGAGCTACCATCAAAAATTTCCCGATTGTCATCCCAATTTGTTATAATGGGACTTGGTGGTTTTGGGTATGAAAAGATCCATGCTACAGTGAAACAGATTATCTTCAGGAGGGAGCAAATGCAGACAAGTCGCGAAGATTTGACCAGAGTGAAATCGTCAGTCAACTTAGGCGAATTTGAGGCTGCGATATCCCAGGCTGAAGCTGATTATGTTGTCAAGATGAAGGATCTGAAACAAAAAATCAAAGAAAAGGTCGTCCAGCAGGTGCAACTCCAGCAACAGTTAGATGCTGTTACTGGGGAACTTGATCAGCTTAATGAATCATTGGATGAAACTCATGTAAATTGCATGAAAGCCATTGCAGATGCTAAGAAGGCACTTCAGCAAGCTGAAAAGAGTGAAGCTGGTCAAGTGCACGAGCTTCAAGCAACTGTTGATAAGGCTCAGGATGCTATACATCAAATGAAGACTTTTGTTGACAATCTCCTGTAATTTCTTAAAAAAGAGAAGAGATTCCAATCTGTGGATGTCCTTCTAACTCTTGTGTATCAATGAAAAACACTTTCGTCTTCAATCATTTGTGCTTGCATTCTTCTATTACCTGCTTCAAATTTACTTAAGCCAATGGGCTTAGTAAGCATAGTTTGATTTTTACTAGGATTATTACAAATAACCCTACAAACTTTGAATCTTTTAACTGCTCAATATTACCTAAATCATACAAAAAAAATGTATATTTAGTGAGCTGGAACTTGACTTTTATTCAGAGTTCCTCTGTCTTTTGTGCGGGCAGTTTAAAGTCATGCAAGCCGGACATAAAGGGGCTAATGTTTAAGGTCGAAATAGCTTTGACCGAAAAATGGATTAAAATGGATTCAATTCCTTGATAATTTATCTGAAAACAAATTACCATACTCAAGTATGAGAGAAAATATGTAAACTATGACTTAAGAATATTTGAATCTGAGGAATGATATGAAAAAGAGCTAAATAGCATTAGAAGAAGTAGTTTCCAAGAATGAAGTTACTATTATTTAACAAAACCCGTTAGGGGGTTGAAATATGCAGGGCCACCTATGGGCATTGGCTGCATAGTCAAATAAAATAGCATCTTTTGGCTGACAAGTCTGTTATGTGGACTGTTTATGCAAGGCCACCTATGGGCACGTGCTGCATAGTTAGGCAAAAGAACTCTCAGAAATTTACTTTCCTAGTGCTAAAAGCCAGTGAAAGTTTATGGAGATTCAAATTTTCTAAAGCATAGAGTTTGTTATATGGAAAGAGGTACTTGAATATGGAGAAGATATTTTCAAACAAGAATATCGAAGAACTGGATGAATATCACTCCTACGAAGGTCTGACCCAAACGTAGGGAAGAAGAATAAACCATAGACTTGAATACTTTCAGATCATGAAAAAGGATATGGGACAAATACGTTAAGGATGGCTATTTTTTGCGGATCCCTACATACTGTCGTTTAAGACAAATAAGGACAAAAGAGGCATTCTTCCCAAGAATGAAGTTACTATTATTTAACAAACCCGTTAGGGGGTTGAAAACATGCAGGGCCACCTATGGGCATTGGCTGCATGGTCAAATAAATAGCATCTCTTGGATGACAAGTCTGTTATGTGGACTGTTTATGCAAGGCCACCTATGGGCACGTGCTGCATAGTCAGGCAAAAGAATTCTCAGAAGTTTGACATTTTTGTGATCATAAGTCATGAAAAGGGTTATGAAGATCTGAAAATATTTAAGGTTAGGATTATAATACATAAAGATGGGTATTTTCCAATGTATATAGAGATACATAGGTCAATGAAAACCATAATCATGTTGTGGCTGGGTCCTGAATTGAAACTTGGACTTCACTACGTATCTCATAAGAATGAGAATCAAGCCATACGTAGTTCTTGAAATGCAGTTTAACGTCGTGCAGGACGAAAGGATGAGTGATCTTAGTTTTTGGGGTCATAGAATTCGGACCATAATAATGAATGCACAGTGTGTGTTTTCATGAGGACTTTTCAGCCAAGGGACTGAAAGTGAAATTTGGGGTTAGGCCCAAAAGACTTGGGACTGGATTCGAGGGACACTCGAATGTTCCTACGTATCCCATAAAGATGGGAATCAAGTCCACGTAGTTCTAGAAACTACCCTTTGTACAAATTTGGTTCGTACATGTGAAGGGTGAAAAGGGACTTTAGTGCAATGATGGTTTTAACCTAAGATAAAAAGTTTAGGCATTACCATGTATGTACGTAGTCTTTTTGAAAATGAAAACCATGATTGAAAAAGAATCAATGTTTAATAATGGTTCCTTCTCAAATGAGGAAATCAAAGAATATTGTAGTTTATTGTCGTACTGGACAAAAGTGTTGTATAGTTTAACGTCATATAACAAGGACGAAAGTGAATCAATGTAAAGATATTGATTCCAAGGGTGGTTTCACAAATCATCATCATATGAGATTGTGGTGAACCAATGTGAAGAGATTGTTTTTGGGCTTGAACCTTTGGGAGGTTGCCTACATACCCAGCCTGGAGGGCAAGGATCAAAGTCTGTGTAGTTCAATTAAAGAATGAATTAATGATCAAATTGTTCTTGTGGATAATGATCTAATAAAATAAAAAAAAAAAATGTTGTTGGGACTTACACATGGTTAGTGGCCCAAAGGGAGTGTTATGGTTGATGTTTGCTCTAAGCTCACGTGAGTCATACTCGGTGTGAGAAACAAGAGGTAATAACAACCTTAACGATGCACAGTTTAATGTCATGTAGGACATATCAAGGATTTTCTGTACAGTTTAGCGTCATGTAGTTAGGACGATGGGGACAATACAGTTTAACGTCATATTGGACGAAAGGGGGATTGTGCAGTTTTAATGTCATGCTGGACTTTTGATGATTATATAGTTTAACGTCTTTCCGGACGTGAGGGACTTTTATACAGTTTAGCGTCATGTAGTTAGGACGTCACAGTTTAACGTCTTGCTGGACATATTTGCAAATAGTTTATGGTCGTATACATGGACCAGGAATGATGCAGTTTTAAGGTCATGCTGGACTGTTTATGGAACTTTTTCACAGTTTAATGTCGTGTGGGACGAAGTTGCAGTTTAAAGTCATACTGGACCATTGCTGTATAGTTTTAGCGTCATATAGAAAGGACGAACTGATGCTGTACAGTTTAAAGTCATGTAGCTAAGACTAAGGTGAATCAATATGAGGATATCAGTTCTGATCTTTTTTACAGTTTATCGTCATGCTGGACGTTGGAAGTGCCACACAGTTTAATGTCATGTCGCTAGGACACAATATAGTTTAATGTCATCTCGGACAGAATACAGTTTAGTGTCATGTAGGACAATAAGGGACTTAACACAGTTTAACGTCATGCTGGACGATGAAAGTGCCACACAGTTTAATGTCATGTCGCTAGGACAAAATATAGTTTAATGTCATCTCGGACAAAATATAGGAACTTCTATACGGTTTATTGTCATGTAGGACAAAATCAGGGACTATGCAGTTTAAAGTCTTGCAGTTAGGACTATTGGTGCTGCACAGTTTAGTGTCATGTTGCAGGGACATAAGTGCGAATAGTTTAAGGTCATATGCACGGACCATACAGTTTATCGTCATGCTGGACGTAGTTGTAGTTTAAGGTCATACTGGACCATTGCTGTATAAACAAAATGTAAGAGTCTTGGTTTTGGGAACAATATTTTGTGTTTATACAAAATACTTCTTCAGAAATCTGGCATTAGTTGGAGTCGTGATGTGTTCTCCATCCATTGAAATCAGAGAATACGCTCCATTGGAGTAGACCTTATGTACTGAATAAGGTCCTTCCCATTTTGGTTCAAGCTTGGGAGGTTTCTTTCCTGGTATCATTGGTGTTCTGAGAACCAATACCAATTCTCCCTGAATGAATGAACGAAGACGAACCTTTTTGTTAAAAGCTCGTGCTATTCGATTCTGATAGATTTCCAAGTGGTGCAAAGTGCACAATCTTTTCTCATCTAACTGTTCCAATTCATTCATCCGCTTTTGGGATTGCTCATCTGTTGATAACTGATCACAAATGGCTATTCTGAGTGAGGGCAATTGGACTTCAATTGGCAAGACTGCTTCTGTTCCATATACCAATGAATATGGAGTAGACCGCGTTGCATTGCGAGTGGTAGTCCGATAAGCCCATAAAGCATGATAGAGTTTATCAGGCCATGACCTCTTATCTTTATCCACCATCTTTTGCAGTATATTTGAAAGAGTCTTGTTGAAGGCCTCTATCTGGCCATTAGCCGCTGCATGATATCGAGATGAATGGTTGGACTTAATGTTGTATTCTTGATACAATCTCTTTACCTCAGAAGAGCAGAAGTTGGTGCCGTTGTCTGTCAATATGGTATGAGGGACACCAAATCTAGTAATGATGTTAGACTTGATGAAGCTAACAATGCATTTAGAACTGACTTCTTTGAGAGGTACTGCCTCTGCCCATTTGGAAAAGAAATCAGTAGCAGTAAGAATGTACTTAAACTGCTTGGCCGTAGCTGAAGGGTAAGGTCCCACCACATCCATTCCCCATGTGGAAAATGGCCATGAGTATTTAGCTGTATGAAGCAACTCTGGAGGTTGATGAATGAAATTGGCATATACTTGGCATGAATGACACTTCTTTGTGAAATTAACACAATCTTGTATCATTGAAGGCCAGAAGTATCCAAGTCTTCGAATTTGATCAGACAATCTATGTCCAGACTGGTGGGCACCACAGACTCCTGCATGCACTTCTTTTATGACAGCCATTGTCTCTTCACCATCAATACATCTGAAGAGAACTCCATCAAAACCACGTTTGTAGAGAATTTTCTCGAGGTGGTTTGGACCATCATAAAGAGTAAAATTGACCACACGTCGCCGAATTTGTTCTCTCTTGGCTCTATCAGGTGGAAGTGTTCCATTTTGAAGGTATTCCCTGATAGGTGACATCCATCCTGTAGTATGACCATATGGTTCAGGAATGGGACTAATTTCATTAATTTCCTCTGTTCTGACTTGAACATAAGGTGAAATTGCACGACGGTGGGCAATACCGATGGTTGTCTCGTCCCGATTTGGATCTGCTAAAGCTGTGGCTATATTAGCCAGTGCATCAGCTTGAGCATTTTGTGATCTTGGGACATAAGAAAATGTCGGTTCTGAAGGGAATTCCGACATTAACTCTCTGACGTAATCATACAAAGGGATTAATTCTTCTTTTCTGATGGCATAATCCCCATTGATTTGTTTGATTACCAGGTCTGAATCACCTTTTACCTTTAAGTGATTCACTTGTGCTTGAAGCGCTAACTCCAAGCCTGCAATGAGAGCTTGGTATTCAGCTTCATTATTGGTACCACCTTCCCACAACAAAAAGGAATAAGGTAACACTGCCTTATCTGGAGAAATGAGCACAATTCCTAAACCAACTTTGTTGAATTTAGGATTTTCCATTTTCTTCCCTGTTGGACTTCTAGAAGCACCATCAAAATACATTTCCCATGTTTGAGGATTCTCTTGAATAGAAAAAACTTCCTCATCAGGGAGTTCGATATCTGAATATGTGTCTTCCACTGAAGGGTGTTCAGCCAGGAAATCAGCCAGAGCTTGGCCCTTAATTGCCTTTTGAGACACATATTGAATGTCGAACTGCTGTAGAATAACCGCCCACCTTGCCAGACGTCCTGTAAGCATTGGACGACTAAGGATGAATTTGAGTGGATTATTACGAGATACCAATTGGACCTCGTGATGTTGCAGGTAGTGTCTCAGTTTCTGAACTGCAAAGATTAATGCTAGGCAGCATTTTTCAATACTTGAATACCGGGTTTCTGCTTCAAGCATAGTTCTACTGAGATAGTAGAGACTATTTTCATTCCCAGCATCATTCTTTTGAGCGAGAAAGGCACCCAATGATCGCTCTAAAGCTGTCACATAGAGGATAAGAGGTCTACCCTCAACAGGTGGCATGAGTACTGGTGGACTTAAGAGGTATTTCTTGAGAATATCAAATGCTTCTTGACATTCTTTAGTCCACTGGTAAGTGACTCCTTTCTTCAATAATTTGGTAAAAGGTAAACTTTTGCCTGCCAAATTGGCGATGAAACGCCGAATATAGGCTAAGTGTCCTTGAAGTCCTCTTAATTCTTTCAAATTCTGAGGAGGTGACATACCAAGGATTGATTTGGTCTTCTCAGGATCGACTTCAATACCACGATGGCGTACAACAAAGCCGAGGAATTTTCCTGAGGTTACCCCAAAAGCACATTTTAAGGGGTTCATCTTCAAATTATGTTGTCGAAGCTTGTGGAATATGATTTTCAAATCAGCCAAGTGATCAAAACGTTGTTTGGATTTAACCACCAAATCATCTACATAGCATTCAACAAATTTCCCTAGAAAAGGTTTGAAGATACGATGCATGGCGCGTTGATATGTTGCACCTGCATTCTTTAAACCAAAGGGCATCACCCGGTAACAAAACACACCTTGAGGAGCTCTGAAGGCTGTATATTCCTCATCTTCTGGGGCCATTCGGATCTGATTATATCCAGAATATCCATCCATGAAAGAAAGTACTTCATAGCCAGCCGTCGCATCAATTAAGAGTTCTGTAATCGGAACTGGAAAATCATCTTTGGGACAATACCGATTAAGATCTCTGAAATCGATGCAAACCCTAATTTGTCCGTTCTTTTTCTTTACTGGGACAATATTAGCCAACCACTTGGGATATTGAACTTCTCTGACGAAGTTAGCTTTGATAAGCTTATCCACTTCAGCCTCGATTTTGGAAGCATAGGTTGGGTGTGTTCTTCTCGCGGCTTGCTTGAATCCTCGATGTTCTTTTGGCAAACCCAAATGATGGGTGGCAACATCAGGATCAAGGCCAGGCATCTCTGTATAATTCCAAGCAAAGATATCTTTATTTTGCTTTAGAAAAGAAATATACATCTCTTGTTCTTCAAGGGTCATGGCCGCACTAATTAAAGTGGGGCGTGGATCTTTCTCTGTACCCAGATTTACTTCTCTGAGTTCATCCACAGTGGTAGAGATACCCTCTTCAAATGCTGGAGGAGCATCTCTAAGATCTTCCTCTTCCTCTTCATCATGTGTCATATCTTCCGTTTCTACTTGCAAAGTAGATGAAAAAACGAAATTCTCATGATCATAAGAGATGTCAAAATTTTCACATTTTGAAGAAGAAGCTTCCATTTCCGTCCCTATTGATGAACAAGGGTCTTCTTTGGGAAATAAAGAGGAGATGATGGATTGAGAATCGACATCAACATTCACCTCTGGTGTTGCTATAACTTCTTCTGGCCTGATTAGCGAAGTATAGACTTGTTGGATTTCAGCAGACGAAATGAAAACGTCACCACTTATGCTTTCATCATTGCTTGGTAAGTTACCAATTTCTCCCATGTTGTCTGGCTCGATTGCCGTAATTGACATTATGGATCTTTCCATAAGAGTATTTTGATTTGGGCCTATTTTGTCAATTTGACTGATAGGTAACACATAATCTGTACTCACATGTGAAAATGGATTTATTGGAATTTTTTCCAAACCATATGGAGCATTAACTTTGGTAATTTCCTTCATTGTAGATTTTTCTCTTCCCTTCATGTGATAAAATTCCGCCTCAATGTATTGAGACTCACATGTTTTGAACGGGGTCTTATCACCATATAATGTTCCAACTTGACCATCGAAACAGTATTTGAGACATTGATGGTATGATGACGGAATAGCTGCATGCTGATGTAACCAGGGTCTTCCAAGCAAGATATTGAAAGCTGAGTCTTGATCAACAATCATGAAATCTGAATTGGAAACAAGATCTCCAAACTGAGTTCTGAGCGTAACTTCTCCCAGTGGTTCTTGTTCATTTTTATCATATCCTTGCAACATCATGGTAGAAGGAGATAAATCAGATTCTGTGAGGCCCAATCGACGAAGTGTGCGAATGGGCATGAGGTTGACTCCTGAACCATTGTCAATGAAAGCTCTTCGAACATCTATACCATTGACTTTGCCAGATAAGTACAAAGGTTTTATGTGCCCATGCACAACATCATCCTCATCTTTATCAGTAAAAGATATCACTGCATGGCATTCTGCAGGATTATTCTCTATGTGATAAATTTCAGCTGCAGCAATCTCAGCTTCAAACTCTTGAGGACTTGACAAAGCTTCGATGAGTGCTTCCCGAAGATCTCTTGATAGATTCAAAGCATCCAAAATTGATAATTTGGCTGGTACTTGGGCCAAGTGTTTCAATATATCATACTTTTGATCTAGAGGCCTGCGTTTCCCAATAGGAATATGTGGTTTAGCAGGTATCTTGGAAGCAGATGCTTTGGAAGCTGATGCATCTTGTATTGAAGTTGGCAACATCTTTGGTTTTGGAAATTTAGACTGATTAGATCCATTTGCTTGCTGAGATAAAGAAGATGGAACCTTTAATCGGTCTTCCAAAATAATTGTGCCGAAGCTGAGTTGGCCATTAGCAGAAGAACTTGCTTGTTCATTTTGAGCTCGATGAAGGGCTCTACCACGAGTTTCTGCTGCATATACAGTGCTAGCAGGGGTAGAATTAGAGTAGTGGCTTCGGAAAGATCCACGTCTTCCCCTATATCCTGAACCTCTAAAACTTCCTCGGGTTCCTTTATTTGATACAGGGAATTCAGGCTCATCAAGACTGGAATATGAATCTGTTAATTGAATCATATTAACAGAACCAAAGATCAATTCTTCGTCTGATAAAGACTCTGCCTGGTTGGCCTGTTTAGGCTGTGCCGTTTGGTGGGACGGTGCCCGTGACTTTGAAGTAGATGGCATGAAATCTGCCAGAGTCAAAGACAATTTAGGCTTTGATGCATACTCATCTTCTTCTGATTCCTCTTTCTTCTTTGAATTACGCTGCCCTTTTGAGGATTTGTCCTTTGATGGAGGCTTTACTGCAGCTTTTGTAGGAGACACAATTGGCTTCTTCAATTGTGTTCGCAAAATGGAATGGGTCCGATTGATTGTCTTTCTGACCATCCAATCATCATATTTTTTCGCAGTTTTGCTTTTGACTTCCTGCCACTCGCCTCCTTCCTCTGGATCTGTAGCGGTAATACACGCTACATGAGCTGAAGAACCCTTCAATTTGACTTGTCCCAAGTCAACCATCTTTTGTAGGAGGTCTTTAAAGACAAAACACTCCTGGATGGGATGTCCCAACATTTGATGAAAGGGACAATAATTGGGACGGTCTTCATCTCCTTCCTTGTTTGGTCTCTTCGGCACTGGTAATTGAACCAAATTATTTTCCAGAGCTGAAATGAAGTAACCAGGAACTTGCTCACTTCGGAAAGAGTATGTTTTACTCTTCATATCCTCAAATTGTTTTCGTCGTTGATCTTTTTGATCATTTGGACGAAACAGCCTTTGTTGTTGGCGTTCAGGAGGTGGAGCCCTTCGAGAAGATGAAGGTTTTGAAGTAGAAATAGGTACAGGTGCCTGTTTAAGCATAACTGTAGCAGTTTCTGCTTTACCCATTCTTCTTCCTGGAGCTGATGGAATTACACGAGATTTAACCTTAGCCTGTATAAGGGAATCTTCAATCTGTTGAGCGATTGAAGTAAGGTCTCGAAACCCTCCTGTGTATTTCACAGGGATCAATGGCGTGCGTAATTCGTCACGCAAATTTGCCACACAGATTGGCAATAATTCCTCCTGAGGGAGTGATAAACTCAAGGAATACGTTAATCCCTTCCAACGAGCAATGAAATCAGAGACTCTTTCATTCTCCCTTTGCTTGCAGTTTGTAAGATCGAAAACTGTCGTTTTTGGCAAAGTTGAGCTGAACTGAAGAAGGAATTTTTGACGAAGATCCTCCCATCCGATGACTGACCGGGATTTCAAGCTTGTATACCAGACAAAAGCTGGTCCTTGCAAGGTTCGCACGAAGCATCTGAGTTTCACTGCTTCTTGTTGTTCTGGAGTTCCCATCATAGGATCACAACAAGACACGTAATGCGTCAAATGTTGTTCCGGGTCGCCTGATCCATTGAAAGTAGGGAAAATAGGGTTTCCAAAACTGGATGGAGGAGAAATTGAATCTACCCATTCAGGGTAAACTTTCTTTTCAGGTTGAACTTGCGCCCGTTTCCCTTCCATAGTTTCTAACCGAGCTGTTAATGACTCAATAGTAGTTATTAACTTTTGAGAAACGTCAGGTTGAACTTGGTTTTGGGTAGGTGCAATGAATGGAGCTTGGACAGCCGTGGAGGTTGGTGCTGCAACTAATGGTAGTGCTGCCAACCGTTGTTGCGTTTGACCCGTAGGATTAGACCTCTGTGGGTGTACTGATAAAGGAGGATATTCCTGATCCATCTCAGTAGTTACAACAAATTCCTTCGGCTGTCGGACTTCAGCATTCTTAAGAAGAAGACTACTCTGAAGTAGTTCTGCATTCAACCTTCTTAACTCTTTCATTTCTTCCTCCTGTTGTGCAAGCCTTTGCTCTAATGAGAGCGATTGACCTCCTTCAGAGGAAGGGTGAGAAGTAACCTGATTCTTTCCTTTCCCCTTATTGGATCCTTTTCGGAGAGGGGGAAGTGGGTTACTTGAAGGAATACCCAAATTTTGGGTAAGCCTTTGATTACGTGTGCGCACACCTTCTTCATTTAGGTCTGTGTGCGCAACTTCTTGAGCAGGAACCTCTTCATCTGATCCCTCTGATTGAGCCTCATCTGGTGAATCAGCAGCAACGGCAGTGATGACATTAATGGATGCATATTTCATGAAATCCTTTCTATCAGCATTTCTATGATATTGTCTCCTTTTATGTCCATGATAAGACATGGCATTCCGTTGACTTGACCCCTCAGGAATTTCTTTGTGAACCGTCACTTGGAGAGAATCTCCTGACATCTTGGCTCTTCGTTCCTCTTGAGGCTTATTCCCTAATCGAGAGAATACTGACTTTCTCTGAGAGAGGGATTGAAGATTTGAAAAAGTCCCCAGTCCGGTGGACTGGGGGTGTTCCTGTTGCTTCTGCTCAACTCCTCGAATCCCATTCGTTGATTCTGAGGGTTGGGTTAGAGAAGTCCCCAGTCTGGCAAGCTGGGGTGTCTCTTGACATGCTATGTCTGAGATCTTCTTGAAATCTCTCTTGATCTTGCGGATCTTAGTTCGGAAATTAGCTGGATGCATTAACCTGTATCCACTTTTATCACCTGGTTCAACAGACCGTTGGATGATTTCCGAAACTTCTGTCATTTGATGACGTGTTTGCTCCAGACGAGAGGCTTGCGCAATATTCTCGCCTGCTTGATGTAGGAGCAATTCAACAACCTGTTCTCTATATACTTGATTTTGAGAGGAACTAGTTGAAGCTTGATCTCGAGCAAGATTTTGATTATGAACAAAGCCCATTGACTGTGGCCGGCCATGGGCAATAACATTGCATGAGACCATTTTCGGCGGGTTTTGCTGACCGGAAAGCACTGTGAAATGTAGTGCTCCGTGAATACCCCATCCTCTGATATGAACATTAGATGGAGCATTGGAAATTAACTGACGCAATTTTCTCAGCGCGCCAAGGCATGAACGTTGAAGGGTTCTCTGTTGCTTTTCGGCCTTCGGATACCGAGAGACTGATAGAGATGCCAAATCAATCTGGCGTTGTAACCCTTCTATTATCTTAAGATGATTTTCATATTCATCGTAAGATAATACCTTCTTCTTTAATTGACAAAGAGTTTTCCATATGTTAAGACGAATATCATGGATTCCATCATCCGTCAACATCTTTGGAATGTCATACTGTGAATCAGCCAAAGGCCAAAACATGACTGGTACTTCACCTTTTGCCAGTTTTTTCCTCATGTTCAGCATTTCCTCTTTATCATTAAATGAAGATTCTTCTACCTGTTTGGACCAGAGTTGGTGTTTCCTTGTTGCTTCATCGGATTCAACAAGATTGGTAGAGGAATCACTATTCATGCTGGAAGATGAATGACCTAGGGAAGGTTCGGAGAATAACCTGAACCCCAAGCTATCTTCTGATGGAGAAAGAGTTTCACCTGCCGATAGTAAAACTTCAGACATGACTGGTTTTACGTTTGCAAGTGCCTCGAGATAGGAGGGCTTTCTCGTCACTACATTGCCTTCTGAAGAATTTTCGAGACAATGTGAATCACTACTGCGGAGAGGACTTTCGCAGCGAAGTTCATCACCATGAGGAGGACCTTCATGATGGGTTACAGCAAAAGATGATATCTCTTGCTCCTTGGTCTTCTGACCACACAGAGGGTTCCTGTGGTTCTCATCTGAAGAAGAAACTTCAAGATTGACCGAATTTTCATGAAGCAAGTCTTCATGAGGAAGTGTCTGTTGAAGACCTTCGGGATTAATGTTCCTGTTATTGGGAACTGAGGGAGTAGAATCTTGAATTCCGACAGATAAATGTCTGAGGGCTTCAAGAACTCCAGCATCGAGCAAGGCCTTGTTACAGATTGGCCTTTGATCTCCTGACTGTGCTGGGCGGATCTTTTTCTTAGATGCCTTCTTACTCGCTTTAGAAATCACTTGATGACGAAAGTGATTGCTCTGAGCAGGTGTATGTGCCTGATCAGGAAAGATGGTCAGGTTAGGCTGACGATCATCGCTCAAATCAGATGTATGTGCCTGACTTGGTTGTCCATATGATATGGGGGAGTAGGCCCCACAACCCTCTTGGACTGGAACAGATGTGTGTGTCTGTTCCGGAGTGAATTGTTGATGTGTCACTCCACTGCTAGGGATAGATTTATGTGTCTGTCCCTGAGATGAAGCTGAAGCTGTTATGATATCTTGGCAAGCATCCAGAATATGAGCAGGAATTTGCTTCTGCTCTTTCACCATTGACAAAATATGTTTGGTGACTTCAGCCGCCGGAACAGGGATATACGTCCATTCCGGGCTTGGAGTAGGTGTATGTGCCTGCTCCTGTCCTCCTTTTCCTGTCAGTGAATCCTGACAGTACTCAAGTGTGGAGGTAGAGAGTTTAGTCTGCCTCCTGTTTGTCGTCGGGACTTTCCGACTGACTTCTCCGGGTGCTACCAAGCGAGACTGTTGGTAGACTTGATTAGTATCAGCAGGTGTATGTGCCTGCTGATTACACTTTGCCAAACGCGGTTGACGAGATCCATCATATGTAGTCAGACGAGCCTGCTGACTAACTGCTGATGTATAAGCAGGTGTATGTTCCTGCCTATGGTACTCCGCCGGAATTGCCTGGCGGGATCGGCTTGATGCTGCCAGACGAGTCTGCTGGACAGCGGGATTAAAACGAACAGGTGTGTATGCCTGCTCGTTATTTGCCACCAAGTTAGGTTGGTGGACTTCTCCGGAGATGGCAGGGATGACAACCTGCCTATTATTAACCGGATTCCGTCTCTGGTGATTCATCTTGCCTGCTCGGGTTCGAGGAACCTGAGCTGAATGCCTGGAGCCGGTACCCTCATCATGTTGAGGGTGCACTACCGCACGAGTCTGGCGGCGATTGTTGATGGGAGCCCTTGAGAAGGACTCCTGTCTCTTTGAATTAAGGTCCCGCGGGACCTGCTCATTCACTTCCTCAGAATAAGGGAGTGAATGGAAATTGCGTTCCGGGGATAACGACCCGAAACGGTTGGAGACGGTAGTCAGCACCGCCTGCTTCTTGATTGCTGGTCGCCGTTGTCCGGACGACCAGGTAGAATTGTTAACTTGGAGGGCTTGACGAGCGGCCTCCAGAGTTGGGATAGTACCGTTACGACGGTACTCCTTAACCAGTGCATTTGAAACACAGCGTTGAAGACGCCGAGTTGGTGATGTCATCCTCAGAGCGGATGACGTTCCAGCAGGAGTAGCAGCATTGGTTTTCATGGCAGCAGACCTCACAGTAGAGGTGTTCTCAGCAGCAGTATTCACAGGGGTGAATTTAAGGAAAGCCATTTTTTGTAGAAGATCTTGAAAAAAGAGTGCCTGTTCCATATAACAGACATAATCAAGATGAATCCGGCTACTGCATCTTTTGGATGATCATATGTCAATGATTGCCTTGTTGGCCCAAGGGGCCTAACATCTAAGAAGAACATCACTTTAACTTGGTTAAGGATTCACGTCGGGTTCACCATTTTTGTTTCGTGCGGAATCCGGGGATGACCTCCTGGACGGGAGATTCAAACGTTCCGATCGGTTTCTAACGGGTTTGTTCGTAGAACCGGAAACATCCAATGATTCCACATCCGTTTGGACCTACTTTCCAAAGGCAGGCGCTCATTAGCTTGTGGGCTAATGAGGCTTAGGAATTTGCATTGGTCGAGAGGATGGGAGGTCGGACTCATCACACCTTTTTGAGGGGAATTATTGTCTACTCCGGGACTCTCTTTATAGATTTAAGTTAAGTTCGTGAATCCTTATTACATTACCAAGTATAAAATGAGCTTTCCTTTAGTTTTAACAATCAATGATTAAATATGCAAGAAATTTAGAGAATCTTTTATATGTATTTGAGGTTCTTCATCAATATAGAATCATCTATATTTGTTTAGAGATTCTTGGTCAATGGTATCCTTCAAAACATTTATATAAAAGTCTCTTGGTCATTTTGATGACCAGGCTGGTTTTAAAGCCACTCAGTGGGGCACTTGAAGTTTATCGTCATTCAGAAGGACAGAGATTATTTCAATGTTGGGATCGAACCCATAAATGGGCTACCTACGTATCCTTTGTTTTGAAAAAGGAATCAGAACCCACGTAGTTCGAGGAATGGGATATGATGTTTTATGATTGATGGCTCAAAGATGAATGTCATAATTACTTTTACACTCTAAGCTCACGTGAGTCATGCTCGGTGTGAGAAACAAGAGGTATTGGTAAAATTCAGACAATTGTGCCATAAAAGATGCAATCATAAGAATTTGTTTTGGGGCTTATGTATAGATGACTGCCCAGATAGACGAAAGTTTAGGATTTACTTTTAGGGAGAAAATCCAAGAACAGGGTCCACAAAGTTATATGTGCTTCATGGAGATTTGAATACTCTAATCTTGGGGCTTACTCCTAAGGAGGATGCCCAAGTTAGGAGGGGACTTATGATTGGGTTTTATTCCTAAAGAGGAAACCCAAATCAAAGGAAATTTATGACTGGTTAAGAGAAATTTTAAGAGACTTGGGGCTTACTCCTGAAAAGGAAGCCCAAGGTTATGACTGAGTCTTATTCCTGAAAAGGAGACCCAGGTTAGGGGACTTGGGGCTTACTCCTGAAAAGGAAGCCCAAGGTTATGACTGAGTCTTATTCCTGAAAAGGAGACCCAGGTTAGGGATTAAGGTTTGGGGCTTACTCCTGAGGAGGATGCCCAAGATTGAAGGATTTGATTGGGGCTTATTCTTAAGAAAGATGCCCAAGATTTATGACTGAGTCTTTATTCCTGAAAAGGAGACCCAGGTTAGGATTCTCTCATTTTAAAGGATGAGGTTGAATGAATGAACTCTCAATCTTTGGTGATATAAAGATGTTTAAATCATTAGGTTTTGAGAGATACTTCACATAATTCCTTTCAGATAAGGATGTCAAATCAAGAAATCATGCCATAAATGGCTTTGAAAAGTATCTTGAAGACTGAATCTTGAATAGGAAGGGTGAAAATGGCTTAAGAGGGGTGAAAAAGGGCAAGATGGGCACCCAAAAAGATAGGGGCGCGCAAGTATTGAAGGTCGCGCAAGTCCTACGGCGGCGCGCAAGTATTGGTCGCGCAAGTATACTTGCGCGACATAAGGGATACTTGCGCGATTTTCAACCAGGGTTGAATTACTTGAGCGACTCTTTATTAAACCCTTCCCCATCCTCTTGAGGTTTTTCCAGAAGAGGGACGCGCAAGTTATATTGAAGGAATTAAGTCGGCGCGCAAGTGTTTGATAAGTTTCAACACTTAGGCCTTCCTTCTTCCCTTTAGATCTTCCATTCTAGGTAAGAAATTACCTTAGAAGTGTTCTGGAAGCTTTGAGAAGAGACTTGGGCGTCGGGAGCTTTGATCTGAGTTTCTGGGAAGAGATCCTCTCGAATGGGGGGCCCACAGGGTCTATTTATAGGAAAAAGAAGACCCCGGGCGGTTACTGGGCGGTTACCAGATATGTCGCGCAAGTCCCTTGCACGATCATGAGGTGTCGCGCAAGTGTTGAGGCGGCGCGCAAGTGTACTTGCGCGACCAAGAGGGAACTTGCGCGACCTATGGGCAATGTTCTCCTTTTCCATCCCTTTGTCGATTTTTGATGTTTCTTCAAAGGATTAATCACTTTGAGCTCAGATATTCCCTTTTCCGATCTTTAGATTCTGTGACGAAAGGAGCGTCAACAGTTATCATGAGATAAAGAGATTATATTTCATGGACTATGTTCATATGATGATTTTCATTGCTACAAAAATTCCTTATCTCTTCAGGGGCTTTGATGGGATGCTAAACTCAACTACTAGTATGTGAATAGTATTCATCACTATTGAGGTAAGGGCCTAGAGGGTCCCATATAATAGCATATTCATGAGACTTCCCTATAATGATAAATAGGAATATAAGACATGATGGCCCCACCATGGGGTCTAAGACGTTTCCGATAACAAACAATTGTTAATGAATAAATAAATTTATTATTATTCTGGTATAGATTAATTGGGTTGAATTTATTTATTAAAATTAATCACAATGTATTAAGTGAATATGTGGGAATATATTATAAAACTATTTATTATTTTAATATTCATTGTTCGTTTAATATTCCATAAATCACAAGTTGAGTTAACTACTCAGATTTACCATGTAATATAGTTATTATAAATTTCAAGTGATAAAATATAAGTTGAATTATGATACAATTAATTCATCATAAAGTCTCATTTACTATTTATTTGGTGTAAATTTTATATACTATGGTTGGGAAAAACTTTTCAACTATTTAACCTATTATATATAAGAAAATAGGATCTCTTTTCCATGGGACTATTCATTCCTATGATTTTAAGAGCTCCTCTCTCTTCCATCCCACATCCTAGAGAGAGGTAGACTCCTTCCAATTGCTAGATCCAAGAACACCTTCACTGATAGAAGGAATATAGTTGTGTGATTGTTATAATTTAGAAGGAATATATGGATTTCTATACTAGTTCTCTATTTTTTGATGAAAGACATTCCTATAGAATATTGAAGTATGTGTGAATAGTCTAAAGGGGTTCGAGCTCAGATCCAAAAACATACGATTACCAATGACAATCTCTAGTTGATCACATATTCAATATGAATGATATAATAATTTGATTATTTTTTTGTGCTTAATTATTTCATAAGAGATCCATATACATTTATTGGGGCTCAGATCAACAGATATGATAATGTTTCGTCATTCCATTGATAAAAAATTTAAAATCCTTGGCCAACCGGGTTCCTCAATGTTCCCCAGTACTAAATATCTTATTGAAACCAAGACCTCTATAATGTGAAATTGAAATTTTGTAAGGGGTTTTTATAGGTATTTGATGAACGAGAGTGCTCAAGAGGTGTAAAAGAGTCAGAAGAGTATGTTACCTTTTATAACTGAGGTGGGTGGGAAACTTGTAAATTCTTGAAACATTATTATATATTATATTTGTTACTAAAGTAAAGTTGATTAAAATTATCAATTTTTTAAAGATAAAATAGATAAGGGAAAACATATAATCAACCTATGATATATAATAATTTTCATTGGGTTATTTTGAACCTTATATCTTAGGTTAACCCTTTTTTATCAATTCTGACCCTTACTGTGGTAAAAAGATTTTTACCATGGAGAATATTCATTATGGATATAAATTAAGTTGAACTTAATAAATAATATTAATTATTCTGATTATAAATATGTAACATATTTTATAATATTCAATTCCTATAACTTGTAAAATTATTTCTAATATATGTGAACAAGAATACATAAACACTATTTTTAGAATGAAAAACAATTTTTATGAATTTATACTTATTTAGGATATTGATTATTGAGTAGTGGTTCCTACCACATATTTACTATATAATTATTAAATAAAATGTTTTATATTCAATTCCAATCATTGGAAAAACAAATGACATCATTGAACCACCACATTAAATATAACGAATAGCCAAATATTTTTTTAGTAGAATAAAATATTACTTACCATCCAAAAAGTCATGAATGGGCTTCCAAAATAAATAAAATTGTTTTAAAGGAATTGGTATACTCAATATAAATATATTTGGTCAAAAAAAATGTCTTAAATATTATTAATTCATTCTTATACCATTATGATTCCATTCAAGTTTTGGTATTTCTAAAAAACATTATTCTTCTATATTAAACTAAATTCAACCTTTTTAGAAAAACCCAAAGAAATAAACCTAACCTAAATTTGAAAGTATGAATTCAAAAATTAAGGTCATTTTGAGAAAATAAAATTAAAATATTTAAAAATTTATCATTTAATTAAAGCATATGTAATATACAAATAAATAACGTGTTTAACCAAAATATTTCTATTGAGCTTTGAATAATTAAATAAGGACTTCTTATAATTGTTTTTATTAATTATGTATAATTTAATTGTCTCATAACATATTTCACATTTTATTATATCATGGAATTTTACACTATAGTATTGTGTCTCATGCATCAAAATCTATCAAATGCATTGAATTTATTAAGGGGAAATATATTTTAAAATCTTATGGTGTTACACACTGGCATTATTATTGGGATGGTAGAGCAGTCGTGGATGTAATGTGGACTAAAGTAACATGGTTGATCATGGTCATCACCATACTAAGCTTTAACTAGTTATGTTACTCAATCATTTGGAATAAAACCATGCATGTGAGGCTTTAAGAGGGTTGTTATGGTGAAAATGGAAGGTTTTTAGCCTCTAATGGTGTGGAGTCATATCCAAGATGCATTCAAGATACAAGATAGGACTTGATCTATTGATTGTTAGGTCATTATAGAGGATTAAAGTGAATCAAATTATCAATCACATGGTATGAATGACCTGGTGTTTCATTTATCTCAGCCCATTTTTTGTATACTTTGAATGAGGGAGAGGTAATACATTAGTTGTGATCTGGATGTTTGATGTATGTATTTTATTTGGTCTAGTTCTGCCTGGTTTTTGTATATATTTCCTCAAACACGTGTTGACTAATGTTCTTCCTATACACAAATGATGACTTGTGGATTATTTAGGTCATCTCCATATTCCCACATGAAACTATGAAAACCCCTAGTGAGCTCAAATCCTTCGATTTATAGCTCCTTCTCAGAACTTCATCTGAAATTAATAAGGTAATGAAAATATTATTGTGATTCATGATATGTCATACTCCTTGATATCCATGTTTTAGTTTCCACTAATTGATCTTGGTAACTAAATAACTTAAATCATAGATCAAAACCCTCAAATTCAGACTACATCAACTCAGTGACTACCTTTACGCTCGAGTGAGTTCTGACATGGAATTAAGTTACAATGATCATAATTTTCTATGTGGGTTGAGAACCTGTAATTGTTGATGTACTTTTTCTTCAAAGATCCAAAATTAGTCAAAATTTCCCTTAAGTAAAAGCTTTACTCATGTGTCATTTTTTATCACGCACAACCAAGTTCTCAATCTTCATGTATTGAGATTCTAGATTGGATTTTGTATTATTTGACTTTGCTGATAGATACACATTCTGGGTGAACTAAGAAGATATTACAAGGTTCTTTAAGTTGTGAGGTAATTCCATAGATGTGGTCAATATTAGTTTTTGTTTATGATTATATGTGGTGGTGAAATATCTTGAAATTTCCTTTATGGTAGGTTGATGTGGCATGAAAATTTGGTTATGTTTGAGAGCCATAATCACTTAGGGGTCCTCATTAAGTTGATCTAATGTGGCACAATTAGTCTTGTGGTCACTCATTCATGGTATCTTGAGTTATTACAATTCAATAAGTTGTGAAGGCACCATCAGATGAATGACCATATTTATTTCATGTGTTTTGTTGGAGTGCATGTGGATGATGGTCATGATAGATGGAGGTCCACCTTTGTGGTTTGTTTACTAACCATGATATATACAATAGATTCGTGTTTTTGATGCATTCAGTCTGGTTCATTTCATGTGGTCAATTTAATGATGATTTGATTAATCTTGTAATGTGAGAAATATATTTTTAGTGTACATTTCATTTGATATAGAAAGAATAAATAAAATAAATTCCAATTCCAATTCCTTGAAATAAATAAATTCCTTTATATAATAATATGACTTAAAATTAATTCAAACATTATAAAATCATATAATACCCATCACTAAATCCATTTTTCATTTAATTACATATTTCTATAAATATATAATAAATTTATTAATTAATTGGACATAAAAATGATTTGAGGATATTTTAATAGTTAATTCTAGGTAAAAAAGAAATTAAATTTTACCTCTCATCAATCACCCACACATAGTCAATTCCACTCCTGTGAAATATAATGAATTTTTTTATTTGAATAGTTATGTTATTCCAAGACTTAATTACACAAATCTGAGGAAAGGGTAATCTTATATTCGTCTATAATTTTAATTATCTTTCCCCTTTATGAATTTAATTCTAAATACCACTTCAATTAATTACAAAGTTCACTTTCGATGAGTAAAGTAGATATTTTTAGGTGGAATTATAATTTTAATAAGTGAAACATCCATTTATCCATTTCTCCTAAGTTTATTAAAATATTTTTCCATTTTTCACATCCTTGATACATGTAAAATGAAGGAGTGATAAGTAAATTTCATCCTACTTCATCTAAATTCAATATCCCCCACACTTCAATGAATTTAGTTTTTTCATAATTTGTAACGGATTATGTTTTATTATCTATGATTGAGAAAATATCTATGAATATAACATGTTTAATATAAACAAATGAAATTCATTTATTCACCCACCAAGTTCTAATGTATTATAGATTCATTTTTGGATCCCAATTTCCAATTTTATTCCAATTCAAAAGGACATATATAATATTTTTTGATTTGGATCATTTAAGTTTCCTTTTTTCAAAAATAAAATATTACATTGTAATATGTTCAAAATTCCAGTGTCCTCATGCTATAATTTCAATTAAAAGGGATATTTTAACTCATACTACATCTTCTAGTTCTAAAACCAAATTTACCTGCAAATAGTTACCCAATTCACTCAATAATAATTTAACACTAAAAATTTCAGAATCAATGAACACCTTCTCATATAGTATGGTATGTTTCCTATGTATGTAAACAATATGATTATGTTTTATTATCTTTATACACTATAAAAATATAAAAAAACATGTAGAAAATTTGTATGGATCCTTAAAAATATATTGGTACCCTCTTTGGTTAATTTTATTTTAAGTAAAAGACATATAGAAAAAGATTAATAATAGTAAAAAGGTTTCTACATCCAAAGATAATTTTTCCTTCTCTGATTCGCTTATATTACACATAATTCCATTTAATTCACACATGTTTTAATCATGAAAAATCAGTTTAAAAAATTATGATCAAGACCAATTCAATGGAAAGAGAAAACCTAACATCCCTTTATTCAATGGAATTAGTGAGGATCTTAGAATCCTTGGATGGATCCATCAAAAAATCATTATAGTAATGATTCACTAGTTGGCCATTCACCATGACGGGATGATATTAATATTCTATATTGATATCAACTGCTCCAAATGAGAAAATATTTGTCATAATATATGGCCCAGTCCACTTGGAATGATGTTTACGAGACATCAAATTCATTCTTGAAAATAAAATCTCCATTTTTTCCCAATTAAATGTTTCTTTTCTAGATAAGTTTGTTATGGATATATTTGAACATCTACTTTAACAGTAGTTAATTATCATAATTTTCCTTTTTAGCATCCTAAATACCCATGATTTACATTTTACTATACACCATAGCTTTTTAATTCCAAGTTTCACATTCTTCATCGCCCAATAAGATTTATGTTTCACCTCAACAAGTAAATTAAATATTTTTCCATAAAAATTTCTTTATGTTGGGAATTTTTATAGGAGTTTTTATTTTGTTATATATTCCCAAAATTCATTTTTTGGATTCTTACATTGGTCTTTTCTAGTGGGTTGTACTATCTTCTATAGAATTCTATTAATCTATCTACTGGACACTCTTTCTTTACAATTTCTCTATAGGGGTAGGTAGTTGAAGTATCGTGATGAAATCCATATTTCATAATGCTAGATTAAATTTTCTTATTATAGACGTGTGTTACTTTGTCGATGATTATTTCTCAAGGTATTGCAAATATACAAAAAATATTTTTTCATAAACTCAATGAAAACCTTAAAAACATTAATTCTAGTGGTTTCTTATTTAATACACTTAGTAAAAAAGTCCAATACTAATAATATGTTGGATAAAAATGCTATAGGAAATGGACCCATTAAATCTAATCCCTAGACATCAAATACATCATAAAATAATAATGGTTGTTGGATCATTTGATGACTTTTGGAAACACCACCTGTAAGTTGATAGTTTATACATGCTTTAAAAAACTTATGTTTGTCTTCCAAATTTAAGGAAAAAATAAATAAACTTATTACTCTTTAGTAGTTCTTTGAGGTATAAAATAACATCCACTTGAAAGTTGGTGAAAAAATGTAACCAAAGATTTAATCAGTTCCTCAAAAATACATCTTCTAATTACATGGCCATTAAAAATATTCCATAATTATGGGTCATACTAGAAAGAATACATTTAATCTGATTTAAATTTAAATCATAGATTATTAATAAATACGGGGTACCATTAATGTGAATAAAAATTCAATAGATAATTTTACTAATGCACTTAGGTGAATTTGTAACGTTTCCCACTAGGGAAGGAGTTATCGAAGTATCTTTTAGTTTGTGAGTACACCCTAACAATGTGAGTCAATCTACTCATGTGGTTGAAAACTATATTCTCACATTTCTTTTCCATGACTTCCATGTCAAATTCTTATAGGGTTAGCAAAAACATCACTATTATTGGTTTTTCTTTAGCATTCTTGATTTTGTACGTATGTGTTTTATGATCAAAATAAATAGTTACCTTTCTTCGTAATAGGAAATTCCCATATAATTATAAAGAAAATAATATTGATAAATCTCATTTTTTGTTGTTTAATTTTTTTGGGAGGTTTATAGGGTATGATAAGTATAGTCTATAACTTTAAAGTTCCCTTCATATTTGTGGGAAAACACAGCTTGGATATCCTTGTTTAAAGCATCACAAAATATCTCAAAGGGTTTATTCCAGTTTATTGGTTATATTATGGATGTTGTGGTTAGGCTCACTTTGATCTTATTAAAACATATATTACATGAATCATAAAAAAATTAGTATTCTTTTTGTGTAGGTAAGTTAGGATAAAATAAATCATGGTAATTTCTAAAAAAAACAATTGTAAAATATAGCATAGACTAGAAAATATCTAATTTGGATAGTATTGGAGGGTTTATAAAAAGTAGAAATGATGTAAATTTTATTATTATCTATTTAAATACAATATTTTTAATGATCTGAGAAAAATTTTACCATTTTCCACTATTAAAGGAAATTTATCAAAATTTAAAAATATTTTTTCGTAATACATTTGTTGAAAACATTTTCTAGACTCACAAGACATATTTCAAAACATATTCCATATAGAGTTAAATAATTAAGAAATACCTCCAATAGTATCTCAATAAAATTTCAAAAGTTACATACAATTCAACATTAAAATTTACTTAGGGAATTGAAAATCCAAAAGGGAATCCTATGGTAAAAAATTTACTGCATGGGATTGAGAATGTAATTTTTCCCTATCTTATATAGTTATTGGAACTTAAAAAAACTTCATTTTTATTATTATTGAAATGTGGGCCTAGACAAAAAAAACTAGTCTAGGGAGGAGGAGATCACAGAGGCCTATAATATTAGATTCCAAGAGCGTCATTAGAAACAAAAATAAAACCCTCCTTTAGAAAGGACCCCATGACAGAAAAAATGTAATGATAATCAGATGACCACGCTCGGGATTAAAGATAGTCAGAATCTTTGTTACCCTCATTCCAAGCATGTGTAATAATGATTTCTCCATTGATGAAATACTTTCACATGGAATCTTGGTAGGTGATGGCCTAGGTAATGGGATTAAGGCAGGAAGAGAGTCAATGAGAAACTTATAGTTCGTATCCAATGAATCTATCCTAATGTATATCTAAACACACATCTCCAACCCAGCAAGCATTTCCTTAGGCTCATCTAGAAGAGAGTTCCCTCAGCCAAAAATGGTAGGGAAGGAAACAATAACAAAACCTCTAGATTCATGACCAAGACCCCCACCCCACATGACACCGGAGATACATGATCCATCTTGGTTGAGATTCACCCCCCTATTGCGTGAGGACATGTAGATTAACCAACCAAAAGAGGAGGTGACAAAAAGAGGTGCACCAAAAAACCTGAGTAAATTAAAATAACTTAAAAAAGAAGAAATATGCTAGTTTTTTACCTCACCAACAATATTTTCCAATAATATTTTCATGTTTATGGGAATGAAAGTTTGAAAGATAAACCTTCCCTCAAACTGATCCTTGTTCCTTCTAACCCATAAACACTAGAAACCAAAGGTAAGGATATAGCCTCACACTCTCATTTCCTAGGAGTTATCCACTAAATCTTGGAACCATAGCTTTAGAAAATTTTTAGTATTATTCCCTAGAAAAGCCACACCATTGAAGCCACCAAAACAACTCCACAGCCATTGATCCCCCTTCCCCTGGAAGAACAGGTGATGGATGGACTCTGCTTCATACTAGCTGCAACAAAAACATCTAGAATCTAGGTGCACTCAATAGCACTGGACATTATCTCCTATGGGGATGTAATAATTTTGAATCCACTACACAGTGAAATTAATCTTAGACATGATTTCCTTGCATCACACCTTTTCACCCTAGCCATCACGCTCTATCATTGTATGAACAAACCTATAATAATCCTTAACTACGAAGGAACCAAAGGCCACGCCAATGAAGAAACAGCGAACTGGCTCAATCGATAGCTCGATTAAGTCAAATACCTCCCACTAATCCTTGTCCAGAATGGAGTTGATGAACATGGGTTACATGAGGTATTCACTAAAGGAAATGTTCGGAGTAGGACATCTAGGGAACCCGAGATTCACCCCACACCAATTTTGAAACCGGAAGCTGATATCCCATTACCCGCAATCCATCGCACCTTTCCATTGATCACATAAAGTATTGAATGCACTGAATTCTATAGAGGTTAATCCCTACCCTTCAAAGAAGTAAAAGAGGCTCCATACTTCCTTACATTGAAACTCCCACAAATAAAACTACCTTATAGACACTCCAAATATATCATTGCATGAATACCCTATATTGACTTTTAAAGAATTCATATTCCCACTCCAACCTCCCTTATGGGATTATCCAATTTACCCCAAGGAGCCCAGTGATGCATTCCCTAAAACTGAGCATTCCAAATGAAAGAAAACAAGAGATGTTCTAGATTCCAAAAAATAGCCATGGGAACCCTATTGGCTAAAAGAACATGCATCAATAAAGATGAAAGAATATTTTAAATCAATGTAATCCTCCCCCGAAGTACCGAAAATGGCTCTTCAAGTTGAAAATGAAGAAATTCATCTTCTCAACAACCATATCAATGTGGCGCACCAAAATAAAACCCAAAGAGATGAGGATGACTACACACTCCATGAGTAGGATAATCCTATTAATGACCAGAATATTTTCCATGAACCTCATTCTTCACTCAGAACAGTAATTCAAAATTAGAGGCTACTCATATCACATTTCACACATTTCCCGATCCATTGACCATAGATTTCAATGATATCATTGATCCCCTGGATTATACGTTGGCCTCCATTGTGAAAAATAATTGTTTCATCTGTGTACATGAGATGAGTAAGGCCTTGGAAGTAGTTTGAATAACCAAACTAAGAGATCTTTCTCTCACTAATACTCTTCTTAATAAACCTACTAAAGACATCTTGAACCAAGAAAAACAAAGTGGGGGACAATGGATCACCTTGATGAAGGACCCTTCCCGACATTAAGAAACTGTAGTTCTTTCCCATAAACGAGATGGATAGCCGCTGGGAGAAAAAACAATGAAACAGGATGTCCACCACCAAAACCAGGAAACCCATGCAACTGAGAATGTTAATATGAAATGACCACTTGATCCTATCATACACCTTATCCATGTTCAGTTTAATGACAATGTTTGAGCCTTACACCGTCAGATTTAGATAAAAAAGGATCTCCCACGCCACGCAAATTGCACCCTAAATGGTATGACCTGTGATGAAGGCTTGTTGTTCTTCTAAGATCCAGAGGATAATATTGGAGGACATACATATGTTAATAACCGTAGATAAAACCTTGTACACAATATTAAATAGGATGATGGGATTATAATTATTCAATGAAGAAGGATATTTCCATTTGGGAATAAGGACCAATGAAGAGGAACTAGCAACATTAGGAATACTCCCACCCCAGAAGAAGTCCTGAATCACTTAAAAAATAGAGTCCTTAACTATATCCCAAGTAGCCACAGAAAAGGACCCTCAAAAACTATTTGGACCAGGTGTACTACATGGGCTAAGAGAAAGGGACGCCTCATGAATCTCACATTCATCAGTGTCCCTTCTCATCTAATAAGTCTAAAATTTAATCTATAAATTGAATAGGTATTTAGTCCTTCTAGGTCATATGGTTTATTTTTTATATGTAATTTAAACACACCATCAATTTTAAACACTTATGGGAACTAAGTCATTTTTCTTGTTTTGTAAAATTATGTGTCTAGTTTTATTTGGAAAAATTTGAATGGGACTCACCCACGAAGAGTCAGATACTGGGTATATTATTGTATCTCCTAAAAATTCCTTTTATTCAACTAATATGATTTTTTGGTTGATCCTCCTATAGATTTTTATCATAAGATAGGTTTCACTTTATAGAAAAATATTTCACATGCAGATGGATGGGTTAATCCCTGGGATGTCCCCTAACATAATTAATAATTCTCTAACGTTCTATTATATAATTTCTGACAGTTAGTTTTCTTGATTGGGATTTAAATTATTTGATATTATTACTAGTAGTTTCTCATTTTTTTTAGGGAATTAATATTTTAAATTAGATTATAGTAGCTTTATTTCCATTTTAGGTGGATTCTATAATAGTGGTTTCAACAAAATGTTATCTTGGATTTTAGACTTAACATGTAAAAGAATAAATATCAATTGAATTTTTTGAGTAAACCATCAAAATGAGTTTTATCAAAAAAAATCATCACCACACAAAATAATTATCATATTTAACTCATTTTGAAATATACATTTTTCAATAAATAAGGTTTTTTTAAAGCTTATCCTAATAAAATTATGACATAAAATGTTTCAATTTCTTAATTTGAAAAACAACTCGATTCAAAATGGTTCAATGTAAAAACTGATTGCTACTCATATAGGTACTTTATTGAATCTAGGATACTAAAATTTATTAGTTTTACTAAAAATAATTGAAAGAGTTCCATCATTAACATTTATTATCATTTTATTAGTATTAATAAATGCGATACCTAGAATTATGGGTGAATAAAATTTACATATTTCTCCCTCCATATTGAGAATATAAAATTCATCATGGAAAAAATCATTTCACACTTACAAATAAATCATTTAAAACACCAGATGGATAAGAATTGTATAACTTAATAAGTTTCATAACCTCTCTAGTGGGCTTGGGATCTCTTATATATGTGGAAGAATAAACAGAATAAGGCATTACCTTAATTGATTCTCCCAATTCACATAGTGAATTTAAAAAATAATGTTCTCTTATAGTGAAAGCGATTGTGAGGGAATATAGATATTAAAATTTTATATATAACTATGAGGTATTAAAGGAAGATAAATTTATAACTAAAATTCATTTTCAGGATTATGAAATATCCTATTTCTGGAGTACATCTCATTTATAAACCATTTATACATTTGTATTTTGTGGATGCCTTCCAGCAAAAAAATATTGATCTATACTCTTTTAAATATCTCCAAATTATCTTGGTGTAATTTTAATGGTTTTATTAGGAAGTTTTACCCTAGTAAGAAATGGATTATGGGGTTGATTTTACATTTTCACCTTATCTAATCACATTTCCTTCTTCAGAGGAGGGTATTTTCAAATGGGTTCTATCTTTTGGTTCATTTTTAAGGACAACATCATTATGTTTAGTGGTTTATACAGTTCCAAAATTAGCATGAATTACTGATCCTTCATTATTTCCTAAATCCATACACTCTTCCATGAAATATAACTATGATTAACATTGTATTTAGGTATTTATTGAGAAAAAACTGTACGCAAACCTTAGTTTTTTAGTTCATTGATAGAAGATATAATCTTGTCAAATTGTTCTTTTAGTGTCCTTAAACATATATAATAAGTATTATTGGAAATAAAATTTTGTTTCACATAGTCGTATATTTAGGTTTCAAGAGATTTCATTGGTTGAAAACTTTTTTATGGTTGAGAAAATTTTCTCTGAATGGGTGGTGAATTGAAAGATGGAAGAAAAACATACTAAAAGTGTGGTCATTTCTATTATTGTTTCCCAAATCCAAATTGATTATCATAATTCTCCTTAAATACTTGATATATTATTAGTTTTTTATGGTATTTATTTTATAAAATGGAAACACATCTTTTAATTATTCGATTTTATGGGAACCAATATTTATAGCGGTCAAAGGAATGGCGTGATATGTAAATTTGAGGGGTTGTGGAAGGTGATATTTGTTTCACTTTTTTCAAGGAAAAATATTTCACATCAGAGGTCAAATATTTATTTTCATTATGAATAATGGGGAGTTATAATTATTTACCTTAGTTAGTCCAGTTATTGTATTCCTCGTACCAATCTTTTGGGTGTTTTGGGAAAATATCGTAATCATTTCTCTGACATTATAAGAGAATATTTTTATAATATCTTCTCCAAAGGTAGCATCTAGAATGATCTGGTCACTATTCATCAGTCCTTAGTAAATAATTGATATGAAATGACTCTATTCATATGGATAGTGTTTTTATATCCAAAAATGTATAAAAGGATTATATGCATGCTTACATAACTACATAAATATCATTCATCAACATAAAAACCATTAATGTATGGAAATATTTCTGGATAAAGCCATTATTTAATTTTTCCTAGTTGGTAAAATCTCTAGTTTGGAGGTTGTAGCATCACTCATTTGAAAAATATTCCTTATAAAATGGGAAAACCTCCTAATTGACCTATTATTTTGAAACTCCGCTATGTTTGAATTTTAAAAAAAATATCACAAAACTATTTCACGTTTTGATTATGATCCTCTCCTAACACATTAAAAAACATGGGAATAAATAGGATCATTCCAGTTTTAAGAATGAAATATTTTGTTTGATGGATTTTTTAAGATGAGTATGTATGTTTAAATTATGTGAATATAATTTTGTAAAGTTCATATTCATTTGAGATAGATTGAATTTTATATCTTCACATCCTACAATAACTCTACTGGAAGAAGGATACAATGAGGGAGTGTAATTCAATAGAATTGTGATAAAATTACTTTCTATTTATTGATTTATTTTTAATGATATGAGTCATGAATGTAAAATTCATATAACCAGTAAATAAAAAGTAGTTAGGTGAGATGAATTGGATATTTTCACTTATTGAAATAAGTTTACTAAAAAAAATTAAAAATAACCTTGAAATCCCTTCAAATGATTCTAGGTTGATGAGATACTTGATGTGAGCCTCTCATAATATCTTCTAAACCAATCTAAATTTAGTAGTGGTAAGACACAGGTTGTCTTGAAAGTGGAATGTGATTCGGTGTTATATTCTCTATGTTAATGGGTTTGGTGTATAAAAACTAAATTACCTTGGATTATTTTTTTTAAAATTCAGTTGTATTGATGTTACCTAACCTTTGATATCCCATAACCTCTTATTAAATCATGGTTTTATTCTTTTATTATCTTTATCTCTCTCTAACCAAGTAAAACTTCACTAGATTATCCTTACCTAGATGTTTTAGATTAATTCAAGGAATGAAATAATGACTACAATCTATAACTTCAATTATCATAGTGATCATATATCTCCACTCACCGTTAGATCATCCCACTTCTAATGATCACAAACACTAGTGAGAACCTAAGTGAAATGTGTGTGGAATCTAGTGAAATAGTAAGATGGATTCAAATTGCATACTAGTAAGTAAATTTTATAATCTTGTAAAAATTAAAATAAATAAAGAGAGATAAAAAATACATTTTCAATTAAAATTCATAATTCATTAATTGGGGTAAGTTTAATCTCCTCAACTCAACCACTAATGGTCTAGTATTCCATCACTGGATTAATAGATAAATATGAAATTAAATTTATAAAAAAACTCAATATGATCAAGTTATCTCATAAATAGCCCATTATTTATTTAATAGTTCCTCATTTTATAATATTCTGATGTAATATTCTTCTCACACTTTAAAATATAATCCATGTGAGTAAAATTAATACCTTATCTTTCTCCCCTGATTCCAATGTTTCTGGATCATTCCTCAAATTCTAAACCCATATTCCATTCCAGTGATTGTTTCCACGTGTAAAACTAAATAGTTAAAATCTATCTATATCATTGTCACTAAAATATTCCTGTTAAAAATTCCCCTCGTTTTATTTTTCTCTATAGAAATTCGATAATAATCAAATATGATATGCTCAAATTCTTCATGGTGTAGTTAAAGTTATGTTCATTTCAACATGTTTGTGAGAGGATATGAGAAGATGATGTATGTACTAGAAAGTTCAATTTTGGACATGTGTAGAATTGGGATTTAGATGATTAATGTGCGAATGAGATGGTCTTAGACCCTGGAATTCAGTGGAATTAGTTATTTACATGGGTATTCCTTCTTAGACTTGAGAAAAGTATTTCTAGAATTGATGGTCGTGATTGTTTTTTATTAGATTTAATATTGGGCTTGTAGAGTAGGATGAAATGTCAAGTGGACTAGAGATAAATAGTAGATTTGGCTTGGTGGTTACCACAATGAGTAAAAGCCAGTTGGAATACTTGATAATTAGTTTTAACACCCTATATATAAGGGTTTAACAAGGACAATATGGTGAAATATGAAAATGATTAGAATATTTTTTGTTGAATTTTATTTATGATAGATTTAGGATATAAGGGAGGACATTCTCTATTGGTTTTTTGGCCTTTACATAGGAGGTAAGTGAATTGAATTTTCAAGAACTTGGTAGTCATTACTTGGGGTAGTATTTATATTATCTCATCTTTGGTATTATTAGAATGATTGAGAGGTTCTGCATTAATGGTGATCTAGGAGATTGGTATGCACATTTGATTCAGTCTGTTTCTTCCATCTTTGTAAATGAATATCATGAAAATATTTTTGTGTGATGTTATTCCTACACACATATAGTGAATTAGGGATAATTGAGGGCCCTCCATCTTCACACCAGAAATAGTGAACAACCAAAGTGAACTCATATCCTTTAATTTATATATCTTCATCATAATTTCATCACAATTAATTCATGCAAAGAACATGATGTTGTGATTTTGGATAATTCAACATCCCCTATATATATTTTTTTGATTTTATCAATATATCTTGGAAAAAAAATATATTTAATCCCAATTCAATACCCTCATATCTGTTCTATATCAAATAATCATCCACCATCATGATAATGTGATTATTAACATGGATCCATGTTCTATGATCTCCATCTTTTAAATGGGTTGAGCTCGTATAGTTTTAAAGGTCCTAGTTACTTAAAGCTCCAGAATTAGTAGGGATTTATCATAATTTCATGCTAATATATTACATCATTGTTGATTATCTGTGACTTGGTTCTTGGTCAACATGTGTTGTGTATGGGGATTGGTTTTTGTGATTCTTGACTTAGCCGGTAAATGTTGGTTCTGGGATAACTAAGTAGATATAATCATGATCATTGAATTATTTGGGTATCATAATATATTTTTTTATTATAATGCTTGTGGTAGCTCAATTATGGATGTGGGGTATCTTAAATATTCCTTTGTAGTTGGATCATGTGGTAAGTGGAACAAGGTAGGTTTGGGAGACAAAGTAACTTGGGAGGTCATCAAGTGGTAGATCAAATGAGACACTTGATCATGTAACCATTCCTTCATGGAATCTTGAGTTATAATTTTCCAGTAGGTTTTGAGGGCACTTTCGGTTATGTGACTATGATTATTTCATGTAGTGGGTTAGAGTTCTTGGGGTTGATTTCCATGTTACATGTAGGTCTACCTTTTCTGTCGATTTATGAAGCACGAGAGGCATGTTGTCTTGTTGTGATTTATGCGGTAAGTTTTTCTCCACAAATGTGTCCCATGAAAAAATGTTTCGTTGATCTAGGAATGGTATAATTTTATTTTTAATATAGACTTCATATTAAAGATAATGATTAAAAACAAAAAGATTAAATTAAAATTCTTTTAATTAAATTAATTCTATTATAAAAAATATGTATTCAAATTAATTAAAAATTTAATAAAATATATATAAACCAATTTTCAAACCATAAAAAATTTAATTAAATATTTCACAAAATATATTATAAATGTATTAATTACAAGGGTTTTAAAATTATTTTATGGTATTTTAAATGTTATTTAATAATAAAAAGATATAAAATTTCACCCATCATTAGTAACACCTATAGAGGTGAGAACAATGTTTTTTCGCGTGGTGATCTTAATCAACTATACTCCATAATTTTCACTAGAGATGAATGTTAAAATGGAAAAGTTATAGCTATTTATTTATGTTATTTGAATTACATGTTGGTTATGTTGATGATAGATACAATAATTTAAATTCGGTTCATCCACTGCCTTGTTCATGGGATGATCTTCTAAAACCCATTAACGATATTAGAGCCTTGTTTATCAATGAATCAATATATTACATAAATTATTTTATAAAGAACGTACATATCAAAACATGATTGACTCCATATTATAATGTATGATATAACATGGTTGAATGCCATCCATTGGGTATCTTGGATGTATGATATAATATTTCAATTTTCATCCATTTTATAAGGTTTTAATGGATATATCATATGGTATGATATATTGGAAAATCATGTTTTTATTATTTTTTGTATGTTAGGATATAACATATACTATAGGCTATGAATAAAATAATGGTTTCTTGAAAATGTATAATCAATGTGTATTTATGATATAACATATATCATAAATCATGATTGAACCATAAATAAGAATGAGTTTTAGACTTTGTTGAATAAAGACTCTAATGTATGTCATAAACCATACATGAAGTTATAAAATTTTCCTGAGAGTTACTATTACAAATGGGTTACCCGATATATATGGGTAAACCTTTCTGATATTTACTCTTACATGTGGATTACATCATATGTAAGGGTTTCTATTTTCCCACTTAAATAATATATAAGGGATTGTTTCAATCCCTATCTATGACTAAAATAGATAATTTAATATATCATCCAAAAATACTATAGAATCAAAAAAATGATAGATTTAATAATCTAGATCGAATTATATATAGTTTAATTTTTCTTATAAATTATATGTGTAATAAATTATAAGAAATATTTTCTTATGCCTACATTAAATATGAAATGTTTATATATATATGATGTTTGGAAAATTAATATAATTTTTATTTATTTATTTATTCTTTTTGAATATTCATGTTGATAAAGTGTTTAGGAAATATGGATATTATATATGATTTAATTTATATGATAAATTTAATCTTATATGTTATCATGTCATGCATCATATACTAGGTAATACAACTAAAATTTTAATTTGTGTATTAATTGATCACAATTTGAAATTAAATTTATGTGCCAAAATTTGGTTTTTTATATATTTTATATATATTCAGGTTTTAGAGATAAGATGAATAATATTTTCTATTGTGTAAAATATCCTCAGGTAGAGGAACCTTTTGCTAGACATCCACCATCCTGGATGCATATTCATTATTTCAGAAAGGCATGTGTTAGCTATGAAAGGATCTAAACGTAATCTTATAGGTATTTTCATTTTAATATAATTCTAATCATTCCATCATACGTTCATATATGTTATTATTATTATGAATATATTTATTTTAAATTAATTTTGTATTATTTTTTGTGGTGATTAACACAAATTTTGGATTTTGTAAGGAGTTACACCTTAATATGGTGTGAACATATTAATTTGGTGGATGTGATAGGTATTCCAAAATAAAATCCCCAAAATCATGGTTACATAAAGAAATAAACTCATGAGATTACAAATATTTAATTCGATGAAATCATTATGATTTTAATATGCCTATTCTATATATTAAATTCGATATAATTCGAAAAGAAACCCCCTAAAAATATTAAGTGTTATATTACTTACAAATAGACACTTATAAATACCTCTATCTTCAAACCAGATAGTTTCATGCCATATTTGGGTGTCCAGAGATTTCATTGTGTAAATAATTAAATTTATAGGCGACCATAATCAAATTAGGTTTTTATTATTTTTGTTTTTTGGATTACACTTAGCCAAGAGACCCCAATGAAATTATGTTATCAAAGTAATAGAGATTAGTTTTTATATATGATGAACTTGGGGAAAGAATTATATTCTCACATATCCAAGAGTCATATATGATATGATTTGAGTTATTCCCAAATTGAATAATTAAGTTGTTATATGAACACCATATAGGATTCACTAGTTAGTGAAATATGGGTTATGGATCACTATATAAATATGATGTATGAGACCATCATTTATGGTGGGAGATCTTTCATTAAAATTAATTGATGAAAAGATATAAAACCTGATTTTCACTCATAAACATGTATTTTTTTTATAGATTTTTGAATAGATAATGGTTAACGTTTTAAGATCTCTTATAGATATGACCTATTAATATTCTAGATTGTAATATCAAATTAAGAAGTGTTCTCAAAGATAAGAAATTAAATAATATGAATGTGAATGTTTTAGTGATCGATTTCTCTACTATAACTTATAGGTATTAGATACCTATTGTGAATCACATATTTTTGTTGATAAAAACAGATATAGATACTAGGGAACAAATAAAAGGATAAAGTAGATCTATATGTTGGAAATAGAGAAGGTTATTTTTCATTGGATTTGGGAACTTATGATCTAATTCTTCCATGTGTATCAATTCTAGAACATTAATACTATTATTACATTGTTACCATTTTTTTTATTTCTGTATCTTGTATGGACAATATTGGATTTTCATTTATTATTTAGAGTAAAAGTGGTTCTATATATATGTGAATCATTTCATTTATAGCATCAGATAAATCGTAAATGGTTTATACATTCAAGATATTGATAATACTATTTATATTACCTCAAATAAATGGTCAAGGTTGGTCTTACTCCCACTTACCTATTAAAGAATCACCCTAGAAATATAAATGAAAAAAAAATAACATAAAGTGTTGAATAGTTGGAATGATTTTAGTATGATTCATTTAATAATTATGAATCTTGTGTAATAAGTGAAATGAATGAAGAACATTTTGGAGGAAAAGTTGAGAGGCCTAGTGGATTATTACTTATATATGTAGGGTAATGAGTACAGATGTAAGTGGTGGGTTTAGGTACTTCATAACCATTATATATTACTTTAGTCGGTAAGGTTATGTATTTCTAATGAGAAAAAGGTATGTAACTTTTGAAAAGTTCAAATAGTCTTATAAATATATATATAATCAACTGGGAAAAAGTATTAATATTATATGATTAGATAGGGGTGGTGAATAATTGATCCCATAATTTACGGATCATTAGAGATATTGTGGAACTATAATATATCTCACACCTTAGGGAACACCATATTAGAATTGTGTTTTTAGTAGGAGAAATCAGACCATATTGGATGTGGATTAATCAATTAGGATTCAATGCGGCCTTACTATTTCATTTTGGGGGTATTCATGAGAGACTACCAAATTTCTACATAATAGTGTTTCATCTAAAGCAGTTATAAAGATGCATTATGAGATTTGGTATGGGAAGTATCCCATTTTTTTTGGGATTTGGGGTAGTGAGGCCCTCTTACAATGATTAGATACTAATAAACATGAACATACTTTTGATAAAATCAATTTGTTTATTATTTTAAGAAAACTAAGAGATTTTATTTAAACAATATAAATTAAGACTGAGTGTTTATGTCTCGAAATGGTGTTTCCATTGAAAGAACACACACCTGTCGAGTAGTCATTTGGTGGAAAGGTGAATATAGAGAACATCAATACCATAAAACATGAAGTATTCCTAAGATTAAAGTTTATTTGGTTCCATAATGAGGTACAAAATAATTTACTGATGTTACAAAAGAGAATCTAAGGTGTGGAAGGATTCATTAAGGACTTATGAGATATTTATTTAGTCTAGAAAATTAAAATGAAATAATGATTATATGTGGTCCACCAACAAACTACTAAGTGTCTATTGAAATACATGATTATGATAAATGGTTAAAATCCATGGAATCTAAAATGTATTACATGTACATTAACCATGATTGGAGGTTTGAGGATGTACCTAATAGGGTGGGCCATAGGGAGAAAGTGTATATCTTACAAGATAACTAACATGGTTTGTATAGTACCTAGATATAAATCATTCATGGTAGAAATTTCTTATAAAAAATTTCATGTTATCAACTACAAAGAGTAATTTTAACCTTCTTGACGATAAATTTCATTGAAATATTTATTTCAATAATAACTCATTATGATTATTAGATATATAAAATGGATCTCAATATTTAACTCCATAATAGAAATTTAGTAAGATATGTGTATATTAGATTATTTGTATTATTAAGGGTATAATAACTATTATTATATACAATAGATGTGATTAAATCCCAAGAATAAGATCTCTATTATATGAAATAAGAATTAAATATATGAAAAAAATGATGAATACTATAAAATTTTGATTACCAAACACCAAACAGGACACTACATCATCCTATTCCAATGAGTTATAGGATTATCACAAAGGTAATCCAAATGAAATGCCCTCTCCATTGCATATCCATGGTCCTTTCTGAATCATCTGACATTCATATGGGATTCATTCATTCTCAATGGAATGCTAGAGACTTTGGAGTGAAGTAGAAGGATGAAGAGAGTGTCAAGTTTCAAGGATTCTTAGATGACTGTTAATATCATCCTTCACACCCATCCACAATATGGTAGTGATCTTTTATAGGATTAATAGGGATTCATGTTGATAATGAATACATTAAACCATGCATTATAACTCATGAGTATATGAATCTTCCAAAACATTCATCACATGTATGAATTTAACCAACTGCCCCTTATACGTCTAATTTAATAGTCCCTTAATGATAATATTGGGTGGATGATTCATTTGAATGTCCACGGTTGTCAATTGGATTCCCAAGTGATCATAATAAGTGGTATGAAATATGCCATATTCTATGGCATTTGTATATTAGGATTATATGGTAAATATCTAAAATCCATGAAAAACCATTCATTGTAGTCCCCTTAGTCATATAGTAAAATATAGATGAGGGAAAATAAATAAATCCAACTTCACATATTATAATAGTTTTCATTATTTCTTATGATGTAGAAGTAAGTTACATGAAAACCTTATTCATTCCATCGGGTTCCTCACCTAATCATAAAATAAAATTGTGTAATTTATTTCATATAAAAATCTGTATATTAGGGATTACCTTATTTAACCCCCCCCCCCCCTCACTTGCACTGAATCCTCATATACTCATGTGTCATTTCACCTTATACCATATGATATATCATAACTCATGAAAGCATATAAAAAAATTATATCTTCCATAACACATTTGGAAGGCTATAATCAACTTCATTGTGTATCATATCATACAAAATTGATTTTGAATACCCATCTAAATCTATTTTGGATTTAATTCAACACAATTTTATAAAATATCTCTAAGTAAAACTCAATCATATTTTGTCAACCACAATGTGTGAACCCATGGGCCTTCATATAAATGAAAATAAATATTAATCACCATATCTATAAATGTATAAAACCAATGCCTTCTATAAAAGTATAAATGCTACTAAAACTATAAAGAGGGCCTTGTAAAATCATTATAAAACATACATATCTCTATAGTTGATTCCATCATTTGGATCCCATTATAACAATCGGTCTCATTTGTTCCCTTTATCCCAGACTTCAACTCATCATGGGACATGGTGTTTTTAAACACCATATATCCAAGTCATATGTTCTTGATTATCTAATTATATATTTATCTAGTCAATGGATATTTTATATGTCACTCACATTTAGGGATAAGTCATAACACCCCCCTCATCTAAATAGATATGAACATCTTATATAGTATATAGGAATGGTTTTACACGCCCCAGTCTATCTCAATCAAGGTCCCTGATTCCATACTCCTCATACTACATGACAAATCCCATCTTGTTTGAGCTCCAACTAATGATCAGCATCATACCCATCCACAACCTAGGTAGTTAAATTTTAAGGGATCTTCTAATATTGGTATCAAAGTAATATTATTATCATGTTAGGTATTCTCTCAAAACATTGGTATTGAGGAATTTGATCTATACTCTCCTAGTAAATCAAATTCATAATTTATGACACTCCATATGGTATACATAGTGGGTCATCTGGTGCACAGAAACACTTTTTCCTCATGAACATATTTTATATCTCATACAAGTATCCTACTCATTCTAGCCTTAACGTTTATTATAACCTACAATACTCCATGATGATTATATGTTTGGGATAACTCAAATTTTTGTTTTCAAAGGTCGAATATAATTATATTTAATGAAATATATATCTATATGCATTTTTGAAACCAACACAAATGTAAGATTAAATAGATATTTCATTTTATGTAATACAATTAATTATCTTAAAATTAATTTTAATAAAATTTTACAAATCCCTATGTAAGATATTTCTATTATTTTTTATATGATAGACTACTAGATCAACCATATGTTTGTTATACATTATAAGGCATTGTTAAATAATTACAACTATATGTAATTCCATTCACATATCTATTTTATAACTTGATAAAACCTTATCACTAAAATCTTGATTGAGTAGAATATTATAAGATAATAAGTTTGGATAATGGTGGTATTTAGAAACCATATTACTAATATTCAAATCCTTAAACTTATTCAAAACTCTAAACATCACAACATCAAATGTTACTATGTAAAATTATGTTTTCAACTTTGAAATCTTTATATTATTAACATAATTATCCTGAGAACTTATTCCTGCTAACTTTTCCCTTTAAAATAATGTATCAATTTTCATTTTTTACTTACCAAAAAATCTTAAAATTCTTTAGGATGAAGTGAAATACAAATTTTATTTTGAGGAATTAACCATTAGGAAATAGTGGTATATATTTATCAGGGTATATAAATGTAACTACAACACTCTCCATTACATTAACATATATTAAACTTTATAGGATATTAATTTATAATCTCTTAATTAATATTATTGTAATATTTTACTTATTAATTTTAAAGTTATATAAAATCAAATAGACACCCAATAGCTTCTTATACATTATATTCTCACTCAAAAATAATTTTATGATACAAAAACTCATTATATTAGGAAATATGACTTACCACCTTTTATTAGGAATATTTTGAAAATAAAATATTGAATCCACATCATATATAGATTTAAATGTGTTTGGAACATTTTTATTTGAAAAGGAATGTCTATTAAAATATAAAATTGTTGAGTGGTGGAAAAAAGTTCCCTTATATATTAAAAAATATATGTATAAACACATCATACAAAAAAACTTATTATTCTCTCCTATTTAAAATATATTATATAATATGATGAATCATTAACCATGTGTATACAAATAATCATCTAATTTTTTTCATAACAGTACTTTTTTAATGAATAACATCTCTTATCATGTAAAAATGATATGAAGATACACATCCATTAATATGATTCATATGATCTTGAGAATTTATTTTACATTCAAATCCTATATATATTAACTCATTTCTTCATCATTTTAATGAAAAATATAATCTCTAATCAAGTATTCCCTTTTTAACTCCTTTATATTTATAACACTTGTAAAATATAGAGTACATGTCACATACCATTCAAAACGGAACAATATGTTTATATAACACTAATACATGAAATGGATATCCATTTGAGTTTTTAAAACTCTTTGAGGTATCTCAAACAATTAATTGTTATGGAATCATTAATCCTTTCTGAAAACACCATGTTTCAATGATCGTAATTGAATATTCAAAGAAACATTGTTTCAATCTACAAATATCTTTTCATTTATTTTTGTTTGAACTTTTACCCACAATTATCATCTATATCTTACTATAACATAGACATTTCATGATTGTTTCATATACTCTCAATTCTTGATAACACCACGTAAACTTTTCTTGAATTTATTAATCATTGTCAGAACATTTCCATAGATGGTAATAGAATTAATTCCATAAATGGAACAAGAATAAAAGAATCCTCAAGTCCTACCAAGTCATTATCATACACGATTATAATGAGTATATAAATAGTGACTAAGATTACTTTGGTTGTATTGCATCATAATCCTTTGATACCCTATCTGAATATTTTTATGGTTCTTAAAAGAATCTATAATCACTTATTAAACAATTCAACACTTTATTACATGGGTAGATATTCCACTAACAAAAAGTATATCTCCTTATAATTTCATTAAGTTAACTACATTAAGAGTTTCATATATTATGAATCTACATCATAAATATTGATCATGAATCTAGATTTAATGATGATATTGTTTATCTATAATAGAAGCTATTATCATATGTGTATCTGGTTTTAATTGTTAAATAAAAAGGAATTTTAATCGAACATGATCCCACTAAAATGATGATCCCTTTTGAATAAAATCATATCCATTATTAGGATGATATTTATATTTCAATAAGAAAGATGCCACTCAGACATCCCTCTCACCACCAATCTATTTAGGCATGTTTTTATCCAAATTACATCATATATAATTCTGGGACAATAAAGTGAATGACTCTTTTCCAAATACCATAAGTGGATAAACTCAACTTCATTATTATGGAATTATAACATTTAAGGATTTCCAAAAAACTATAAACCAATGAAAATATAAATAATAGGATACCAAAAGATGCTATAGGGGAAATTATGTGGAAGAACCTTCCCATGGATAATCTAGGGTATCTAATTTCTTGTTCCATTTACACAAGGTTATTCGTGGGAAGCCTAGAACAGAAGAACCTACTAGAATGAATGATCAAGGAAATGATAACTTACATTTTGAATGGAATCTAATTATCAGTATTTTTTAGGGGATTTAATATCACCATATCATCTCATGTTATTTTATTTTAAGTATGCGTGCTTCTAACAATTTATTGTCGAATCCTATTCCATCCACAAAATTAACTTTTCTAAACCATATTGTGTTGTTGCAATTTAAAAATCCCATAGTATGTGTTACACACCCAAATATAGAAGCCAAACATGTTTACACATATCTAAATTCATCTCATGCATAATTTATATTAATTATTCATGTAAATATTTATATTTATATGAGATTGATAATCTCTATAAGAGTAATCCTTGAAGCCAAAGATAGTTGACCAACACCATTCTAGAACAAGGTAGAATCCTCTAGGCTAGTGGGATGTCTGGCCCAATGTCCCTCTACCCAGAAATAATTTACATAATAGAAAATCCTATTCATCATAAATCTAATAACTAACATGTAAAAAATATATTCAACAACTACATTAAATCCCATAACTTCCATTACAAGCTAAGGTGAATGTAGATGATAACTAAATCTTATGTAATCATATAGAGAATATAATTCATGTATTGGTAATTTATAATAAGTAGTTTAAATAATTTAAACGATACTATAAACATATTCATAATATAAAATTTTTATTACAATGAATAAATTAGGAAATAACCTTTAAATAAATGAACCTTTCAAATATTTTAACTTGAGACAAATCATTATAAAAAATTCATAAATAAAAGCTAAACAATTTTTTTATAAATATAAAATTATCATTATGATTATTTTAATATAATAAATATAAAAACACTATATTAATAATATAAAATTTTTATATTATCCATTTTATGATTTTTATAAATTATATGATACTTTTATGAATTATAAAAAAAAATAATCCTATTTATATTATATACACTATTTAAATTAAAAAATTATCCATATCATTAAAAATTATATAAACCTTGAACAACTCAATTATCAAAACACTTTTTATGTCTTTTAAATAATATCTTGAATAAACCGTCTTTTTAATTTTAACAATTAAAATAAATTGTGAAAAAATAAATATATATATATATAAACATTTTACATTTTGGCCATATTTTTCTAATTTATGAACACATTATAAAATAACCATTATGAGTACAAAATAAACACTTTTTTCTCATCCTTATGGTTTGGAATATAAATTTATAATCGGTATTGTAAAAATTATCCTTTAATATTAATAAATATTTAATAATAAATATTTCATAAACTTTAATTAATTAATTATAATATTATTATAATTAATAATTTATAAACACTGTAAATTATTATATATTCCAAAATTTAATTTTATCATTATTTATAAAAAACTATAAATAAATAATTCAATTGTTTATTGAGAATAATAAAAAATACCTTCTTTATTCATATTATATGATTTAGGTCATATGATAGTCTATGATATGAATTATTATCTGTTATATTCTACTATAAATAATAAGAATAATATGATAAAAAAGCACTAGTATATTGATATCATATTTTCAATATGAATTGTATCATATTAACAAAATGATTCATTTTTTCATATACACAATGCAGAAATTTTTTTTATTTTCTTGGAGTTGTATGATTTGACCAGTGTAAATCAATGATTTGAAATGATGTTGTGGTTTATGATATTATATATAATAGACCATGATATATAATGTGTATAATAGAAACCCTATCACATTATATGACTTTGTTTATGATACACAATATGATTTCAATTTTTCAATTTCCCACATAAATTCATAAATCTAAGTCCATTTGTTATCTAATACCACTTATGGCATTATTAGGGATCTATTAAGTCTTATTAGATTCATAATAGGTGATTAAATCTCATTCCTAGGATCTCCAAGCCATGAAATACAAAAAATATAATTAATTATAAATAAATTATACTATAAAATTGTGTGCACCTTTCATTGAATAATTCACTACATCATCCTCATCTAATGAGTTTGAGGAAGATCACAAAGGGTAAACAAATGACATCCCCTCTTCATTATATATTAACTAGCTACACTAGATCATCCAAAATGTTTATGGATACATTTAATCTCTATGAAATGCTAGTGCCTTTTACATAGAGGAGAAGGATGATGAGAGTTTTGTGTTCTAGGGGGTCCTGGAAGAATGTGAAGCTAATCAATCACACCCCTCCACAACATGTTAGTGCTCTATTATAGGATTATTATGTAAAATTGATGAAAATTATCACATTAATTCATTTGTTATAACACTTCAGTTAATGCATCAGACAATACACAAATCAAATGCATTAATTTAACCTACTCCCCCATGTTACATCTAATTCAATGATCCTTTGAAGATAACATTTTTTAAGATTCATTCAAATGAAAATAGTTTTCATTCAGATGCCTATGTGATTGTAAGACATATCATTAATCATTCAATATGATATAGAAGTTATATATTAGGATTTAATGGATAGTATCAAAAATAAATTAATAACCATCAATTACAATCCACTGAGTTGTATATTGTGATATAAATGAGTTAATGTCAAGAAATATTATTTCCTTACTTACGAAATCCTTCATCATATCCTATGATTTAGAAGTTAGTAGAATGAAAATATTATTCATGCCTATTAATCATCACCAAATATCAAAATAGAATTGCATAATTTGAATCATATAAAAAAATTATTTAGGCAATATCTCCTTCAGATGAAACTAAAAGGGTTTTATGTTCCATGTGAGTCTGCTATGGTTTTCAAATTGCAACAGTCCATTCAAGGATTCCAGAAAGCATTGTGGAGTTATAATATCTATTTTGATGATATGATATGTTTTTCAATAATAATTCTAATTCATTTGTATAAAATAATATTAGTGGGATCATGTTAGAGTTTAATAGAATTTATGTAGATAACATATTACTTAAATTAAATGATGTCTTGAATTTAAACTCTATAAATATGGGGTTGGTAAAATGCTTCTCAAAGAAATATATGTTTGAATAATTCTATATACTATGTATTAATATCTATAGCGATAGAAATAAATCGAATCTTGGATTGAGCTCAAACACATATCTTGGTAAAGTGATAAATCATTTAATCATGGAGAACTCCAAAAAGGGTCTTTATAGTGTTTCATGGCATGAATCTTTGAAATATTAATGTTCCTTATAAAGGGTTATGAATGATTTATATAGTTACTTATGTTTCACCCATAGGATCTATAATTTATTCCATGTCGTGTTCTCAACATGATGTCACCATTTAATTTGGAACTACTATTAGATACCAATCAAATTTTAGTGAGATTCACTAGATTATAGTAAATAACATCCATAAGTGCTTAAGAAGAAGTGATGATATTGTCTTGATATTTATAGGTGAGGATAATCTCATTAAATGGGTTTACACCGATTCTAGTACCCAATCCAAAAAATATGACATGAGAGATCAATTTTGTATTATGTTTTGCTTAAATGGTGGAGATGTTAGTTGGAAGAGTTCCATACAAGTCACCACAATACACTCGTCAATATAGGTAGAGTACATCACCGCACTAGATGATGTGAAGGAATTGTTTTGGCTTATTAATTTCATCAACGAGCATGGGGTATCTCCTAAAATCAAAGGAGTAATAAATATTTACCATGACCATAGAGATATTTCATAGGCTAGGGAACACCATTATCACCAAAGGACAAAACATATAATTCACGAATACCATCTCATTTGAGTGATTGTTGAGAGAGACAATGTAATGATTTATTGGGTGAGTATAGAGGAAAATATATTAGATCCACTGATAAAACCATTAGTGATACAAAATAACGATGATCATATTGAATATATTATTTTAGTATATGATATACTTTATGTAATGGTTGAAAAATGTATCATGATTTTATAATAAGAATAATATCCATTTATCATTCTTTCATGTGTGCTATACTAATATTACATGAATTGTGGACTAATAATATCCCCTAAAAGTTTGACTTTTATTTTTCCTCGATCAAGGATTATTATATAGTATTATGGGTTATGATGATAAGATAAAATTAACAAGGGTTTAATCTTGTAATCAATGAAAATATTTTCATGAGATATATAAATAATATACTCATGAGATAATTAGTTGAGGATTATTATCTAGACTGACTCAATATGGTATATCTTATGGAATGCCACAAGGTTGTTGATATACATAAGGGTGTATGCTTATTCTGAATCCCCATTACCTGAATTTGGAGAGAAACCTTGAATAAGATCCTTCATACTTTTATTCCTTTCTTATGAAATCCCTGAGTTTTTGATAATCAAGTGTGGTTGGGTATATTTGTGATCATTCCATCAATTGAATCTTAACCAATACGGTATTTTTCTAGTCATATTTCAAGAAGAAAATTCTATTCCATTGATTGAATTATATTGTATAAAATCATGTACATTCAAAGATTAGTGTCATGTGATGGGATCGTCTTCTTGGATGTCGGGAAAGTGATGTGCTTATCTACTATACAAATGATGAGTGATGTATTCATGAAACTAGATAGTCAATTTTTGGATAATTATAATTGTCTGGGTTGGAATAGACTTCATTGACATGTTCCATGCCTATTTTTCAATTTATTTAACTGAAAAAGGGGCTATATAGGTATACATATGATGTATAAGATATATCTTATAGAGTATATATTCATATATATATTGGATTATTTTTATTCTAGAACAAACCATACCTCTTTTTATGTTGAATAACATTGATTTTCATTATAGTGGATGCTCTTTGATTAAAAAATGAAATCTAGATTTAATATTTTCTTTAATTATATAAATTCAAAATGGTTATATTGTTAGACCTCAATATATTTATTAACTCTTACAAAAAATTATTTTTCCAAAATGAATATATTTTGAAAAACTGCATCCAAAAGAGTTTAAATGGAATCACATAGAGTTTTAATGTTTTTTATAACGACCTTATGATATTTAAGATAACGTGAGATATTTTTGTAAATGAACTAAAATAGGGATATCATATTTTATGATATGATTTTATCTTTAGAAAACTATATGGGAATGAAGATACTTTTATCATATTATAAAACATGTATCTATCATAGTAATTGACACATAAGAGATATAGGATATCGAGTTCTTATCCACCGCTACATCTTCCACAAGGTTCCCATTAGTTATGAATCAATGGGTTGATTAAGTGATGGTAATACATGTATGATATCATTATTGAAACATTTAAATATAATATAACTCTAATAAAAAATCATTAAAGGTAACACATAATGGATTCCACAAGTTGGTACCCAATGCTTGAATCTGTTAATTAAATGAAGGGAGCCTATATAAGAGATGAGATCCCCCTAATTGAATTGTATGATTCTATCTAGCCATATATAAAGTTGTGTCTTCCTTCCTATTCACCACTCATCTTTGCAGAGAAGGTGTAATCACACTTTTACTATTCGGGGGTCCTCTCATTATGAATGAGGATCCTAGTGGCCTATGTACCACATACAGTGGTGAGAAACATACAGTTTATAATCAATGATCTCAATCATGCATACTCAATCATGTTTAATGGAGATTAATCCCATTTTAATAATTTTATGTCGATTTATTTATGTACATTAAATTACATGTTTGTTCTATTGATAATATATTAATCACCTTAAATTTTTTTCCGACACTACATTTATAAATAGATGGTTCTCCTAAACCCATAAATTTTGTAGATGAAAAACCCATCCATATATGAATACATAAAAATATATTTTATTGATTATAAATTTATCAAATAATGGTCTAATGTTCAATGGCTTATTGATGTGTTAATTTTTGTGTTTTTGGTGTTTGCAGTGTTTCAGAGGATTCTATATAAGGGTTCATGGTTTTTGGTGGTACAACTGAACTGATGTGGGGAATTCATGTTATGAATGGTCTACACAACATGAATTGTTGTTTCATGGATTTTATATCCAGATAGATTCATGTCCTCTGTGTGGATTAGGGGAAACACGTTAAACTGATTCATGCTATGAAGGTAATTCCTGGCATGTAATTTAACAACCAAAAATGTGACCTGAATTTTGAATGTAGTTGGAGTTTTGGGGAAACCCAACGATTTGGTGTCATTAATGGGTTACATAATGTGAAATTTTCATTTTGTAGGTTTTAAATAAGTATTTCATCTGAACCCATCCTTATTTGGTAATAACTATATATCTATCTCTCATTCAAAAAAAACCCTAGGTGCGTTGAGGAGAAATTATATCCCCAACTCCCTTGATTTGATCCTTTGGTTTCTGTATATTATCAGTGGTGAAATGTGATGAGTTCCCTTCTCTTTAATGTTGGTATCCTTCTATTATTATTTGAAGATCAATTATGGTGGTTTGGATTGGGTTTGGGTGTGTGTATGGGTTTCATTTTTGGCATCCCTTTGGTGTGGAGTAGGTTGATCTATTTTTTCCCCGTGCAGTGGGGGTTCTTAGTTGGTTTATTCTTCACCCTACAGTGTATAGAAATATTAAAAATCTTTCTTGAGGTATGGAATCCTATTTCCCACTTTTTAGGGTACTATGTGTGATATCCTCATATATTTTCTTTCATTTGGGTCTATAGTAAGGTTTGACATAATAAGATAATTAATGGTAATTACAAATATTGATGTGTAGGGGAATTTATTGCATGCTTTAATTATTTATTATTTTTTGTTGAGATTTTTATGAATTCTTCTTTCTAATTCAGAAAATAATAGATATTAGGGCCCTTGTTTATGTTATAGTTATTATATTGTAATTACCCTTACTGTGTTGTTTTATAGTCATACCCTGAATAAAAGTTCAAATAATATATATTTGGATAATAATTTGTGTCCCCTAGATATCCAATTTGTGTGATAATACCAAAGTTAAGTAAAGAAGATATTTGATAATTCCCATTAATAATTGTGGAATATGGATTGTGTGGTTGTTGTATGTTTTCTATTATGTGGTTTAGTCTATTGTATGGTGATGGGGGTTACTGGAAAGGTCATGTGGGGTTTGGGGCTATGATGAGGAGGTTATTTTGAATATATACAATGTGGTAAGTTGTGTGATGTAGTGCGATGAGGTTGTGTAACAGTGGTTGTGGCACATTGGTTTCCACGTAAGGGTTGTTGCGCTGTCTTTTTGGTGTATTTATTATAGAATATTGGTTGTGGAATAGTGTATTTGTTATTCTATGTGGGGATATCATTATATGATGGTCGTGTTGTGAGATGGATACGACGATGTGATGTGATTACGATGGTGGGTGTGTGGTTCTATAGTGGTGGTTGTGCGGTTTGGGATAGTTGTTGGGTGTCATGGTTACGTTAGTTTCCTGGTAATCCATTGTATGAACTAGGATCATATAAAAAACAAAATAGTCTTGTAAATAAACAAGTTGTACTATAAATAGATTTGTGATAACTGTATTCAACTAAATTTAATGAAAGAATTATTAGTGATATGTTGAATGAATTGGATAACCAATAAACGTGGTGAAACCTGTAAGTGGAAATTGGAATGTTTTGTAGATTATGTGGTGGTTGTGTGGTGTTAAAAATAGTGGTTGATATGATTAATGTGTGGTATATGGTAGTGATATGGTTTTCACATGTGTTTTTGATGCGACATGATATGTTAGTTATTTTTTGATATATATATCATATTTTTTTATGATATTTTATACATTCCCCACCCGAGTTGGATAACCTCACCAATGCTTAGAGGAGCTTAGTTTTAGGTGTTTTACCAGATATCTAGGATGTTAGTGATATGGAAGCCTGACTACCCCCTCTCCCATGCTCTTCCTTCATCACTGATGTTATAGCCTAGGTGTTTATAGGAAAGATGTGATATGTTGTACTAGGTTTCTATTAGTGAGATGTGATGTGTTAGCCCTAGTATTTAAAGGTGGGATGTGATGTGATGGGTTGGTCCAGGTTTCTACATGTAATATGTGATGTGGTGTGATGTGATGTGGGTTTTGGGTCATGCATGGTGGGAGGGGGCAATGAGGTTAATGTCCTTCACATTCCTGATACCCTACTACTCTGGTTATGGTTGTGATGTGTGGACCAGGTGTCTAGGGGAAATATGTGACGTGATGTGATTCGATGTGTTTCCTAAGAGTCTACAGGTAAGATGTGATGTTATGTGATGTGTGCCCAATGTGTCTACATGTGGGATGTGATGTGATGTGAAATGTGTGGAAGTTATGAGAGCATAGGACGTTCAATGTTGTAGTACGCAAGTAGAAAATCAGTGGGAGGGGGAAATGAGGCACCTTTATTTGTTACGATCTCTTATACTGTATTATTATATTAGATTATTAATTTTGTGATATATCCATAGTGAGGCTGGGTAGGATGGATTGCTTTTATAGGTTCTTGATGGTTGTGCTATTTTTTAACTAGTGATTTATCATTCTCTATTCACATGTGCACTTGAGGAATCGGTTATGCCCCTATAGGGTATACCAATTATTCTCACCCTACATATATATAAACTATTTTTCCATTTCTAAGAGAACTTCAGGGACAAATCCGAACACTACTATCAATGTTTGGGTTGACGTTGAATACATTTTGTAGACTTTTATTTTTGGTATTTATATAGGACAATTTTATACGTAGCAGTTTTTCATTATTCATTCATTTTGAGATAGTATTCTATTTACCATTATATTGACTCTTGGAGATTTTTGGGGATTTTTTATCCTATATCTTGATCCTACTTCATTTATATAGTTTAACTCATCCCGTGATGTGAGATTTCTAAATCCGCTATTCCAGTCACCAACCCAGTGCATATTAAACTTGGGACTCTAGGGTCATCATATCTCCCTCTTCATTGTCATATCTTGGATGGGATGAGGTTATCGTAGATTGGTATTATAGGGTATTTCCGAGAGATATGATTGATTTTGGAGTGAAGAATAGTGATTTTTAATTGGGTTAGTATGGTAGTTGTTCTAATTAACCTTGTTGTGTGATATAGGTCTGGGGGAGTAGTTAGGATACCAGATTGCAGGGTCCCCCATTACCTAGGACACAAGCTCGAATCTTATTAAATCACCAATTTTGGTGGATTTTATTTCATTTTTTAGACCTAGGATAGGTACATGCATCCGTATTATTTGTGTTAAAGTCAAAAATAGGTGTTTTGGAACAATAAAGTTAATGAAAGAGGAGTATGAGGAATGTCAACATGATGAGGTTCAATAGGATGATTCATTTGACTATTATAGTGTTGACTCAGTAGAGGAGTATGAGGCATGTCAGTGGGCATTGAATTCGTTTCACTGTCATAGTTTGGGTAGGTATGAGGGGAGTGTCTCTGATCTAGAGATGATTTTTTGGATGGCGGAGCTCGATATTGCTTTCATTATAATATAATAATGATATTGGTTTTGGGTACTATTGGCATTTAGTTAGACATGGGGTGATTCATTTCAGTGGTGGAATCTATTTTTTGGTGACCATTAGAAGGCATATATGTTTTGGACTGTCTTTCATAGTGAGTTTCAGGATGAGTTTCTATCATTGATGATGAGGGATTCCAAGAGGTACTAGATTCTCTCATTTTTAGGGGAGTATAAGTGTGTGGGATCTTGGGGTTTTGATTGAATTACCTCTTTCACTTTTCCTTGTTTCTTTTTCTAGATGAGGAGTCCATAGCATGGCATTCAGAGAATGATTTTCTCCCTATGATAACTTGTGTGGTCACTCTATTTATATTCCTCACATATTTAGTGGTCCAGAAAAAAGATTAGTTTGTTGAGAAGATTCTCTAATTTGTATAAAAGGATCTATGGGGTGGAAATAGGGATTTAGAGAAATAGAGCTTCAACCAGTGGGACATGGGTGTTACAATGGACTATGTTCAATTCAAAAACAAACTAAACGTGGAATATTCCTTCCCAACTGTCGAGGAAAATTCATTTCCAAGATCCTTTTAGGGTTTAATATTTTTTTTTTAAATATATAGAGGATATATGGACACCTTCTGGCTAATTTTATGAAAAATCATGGAGCTCAGATTTAGATGGGTGGTCATTCCACTTTTCAGAAACAGTAGTTGCTTTCATGGTAGTTTCAGTAGTCAAGACTGCAAGTTGTTTAGAAGTTGAGAGTAGCTGGATTTGGTTGTGGGTATCCTTATTAGGGTACCCATCAAAAGGGACAAAGTTTCTTAAACCAATCTGGGGTGTCATCCACCCTAATTCCCAACTCAATCCGAGACATATCCTGAAGAACATTCCCAATCCCAATAGGCAGGATACTAGGGTCAGGCATCAAAGTAATCCCAATGGGAATGATTTATCCCAATAAACTAGGATAAAAATAAAATAATAAGGAAAAATTGAAGAACCAATAATAACTGATTCTCAAATAAATATTCAACATCAATTCATATAAAACAAATTCAGAACAAAATAGGAACTGAAAAATGAACCACGCAACCACAATCTCCATGTGACCTTCTGGTCACCACCAACCACAAGACCAACCTACTATAATTATAATAACATGTACTAGAAACCTGAACCTTCAAAATAACTTAGTTATGCCGACACTAAATGGCACATGTTGGGTGTTAACATTATGGATTAGTAGGCAACCACCAAATAATCTACACATTTTCATTCCCAAAACAGTCTATAAATGATAGTTTGAAACACATATATAAAAATATTCTTTAATAATTTTGAATAAAAAACCATATCATTCCCTTTTTTTCAAAACAACACACACAAATTATCATTATTTTTAATGAAATTTCCCATTTTAAAACCAAAACCCAAACCAAAATATAGACAGAATGACATGAGGACATGTTGAAAATAAACAAGATGTGTAAATGATAAAACAAGTTCAGAATGAACATAAACAAGAAAATACAATTAGAAACCAAGGGAATGTCCTAAACAGCCATAGAATGATCCTTGGATATACATGGGTCATACATACCTATCTACATATAGTGCATATCTATAATTAATAACCAACTGGCTTCTCTAAACTATCCTCACCAGTTGAACGTCCCACATAGACTCTAGTCGTCCAAGGGGTATCAACCCATCTTATTAGGGTCAATAAGAAACTATCACTAAACCCTCTCAATTATGCCCAAGAAACCTATAGTAATTGTACACTGTGTATATAGAAGGCTCATTCATGTGTGACTCACCTTACCTACCGTTACTACACTTGCCTACCCCAAACACTGGCATGACCTATACAATAACCCATATAGGGGAATCCTCTATAAGGGTTCCTGTCATATAACAAGTCATTCATAAGTTCCAACTGATCTGTCATATCACATGATCTTATAAAATATTTCTCAATAATATTCATAGATTTCGATAGGTAATTTTGTCCCTAAAAACATGTTTCATTTCAAAAAAAAGGCAATGTGACAACCAGGACATCAACAATATCACTCCAAATAGACTAAAAAAATTTCTCTAAACCATTTACAAAACATCATAGAACACCACTTTAAATTTTTCAATACCAAACAAGAATTCATACCAACATTTACAAAAACAAGTTTCAATTTCCAAATTGACCAAGTACTAAAGGATGAATTCTAAATCACATGATGCCCCACACACCCAACTTTTTTAATTTATGTTAACATTTAATGAAAAAAGGTTCAAGTGAAACATTATTAAAAGTTACATATTTATTTAAATTCCCATCCATGTGTGCACCTCATGCCAACATGGATGTTCCAACATCCAATGGAAGAAATCAAACATCCATTGGAGCTCCCAATACCCTATTAATTTCAAAAATAATTACTTTCTTTCAAAAAATTGCAAGAACAAAAATTTCACATAAATTCTGAAATTCAAACAAGCATTTGAAAACCAAGAGAGCCATTCAAAACATTTCTAGATAAACCATATATCCATAAATTGGAATTTAAAACATGCATGATGCAAAACTCCATTATTTTAATCAAAATACAAAATCAAATTTTAAAGTCCAAATATCATAATAATGGATTAATTTCATTTTAAGAGAAAAATAACATTTTATCGAACACGTTCAGTTTATAACTATATAGAATATTGAATGAAGCCCCTTTAAAACTACTTCACCAATTTTTTCCAGCATAAATACACCATACCAAGAAAAGAAATCATACCAAAATCAAGTGAGACACACACACACACATATATATTATTTAAAAATGATCAAGACTTAAATGGAATGCATTATAAAGGAAGATGATGGAATAACCTACCTCAAAGGATTGTAGATGCGAAAAAACACTCAACGAAAGAATAATGGGTTCCAAAGAACAATATCTTTGACTTAGATCCAAAAAACCCCAACTAAAAATCAAAACTAGCTTCTATGGTTTAGCTGAGAGAGTAAGCCCCACCCAGTGGGGGTAAAATCTCAAGAGGGAGGGAAGAGAAGGAGAAGAAGAGAAGAAAATTGGATAAAACCCTAAAAACATACCTTATAACTTTGAAGATGCATCAATGGAGGAGGAGAAGCCAAGGAGAGGGAGACAGGGGGATCCCTTTGTGTTCTAAAAAAACACAAGAAAGAGGGGATTGATTTCGAATAAAAGTAGGGAAAGGTACATTTGTGAATTCCAACATTTTCATGATCTGGAAACATTGAATGGTATTTATAAACGCTTTAAGAAATTGTCTACCAACCGTACATGAGATACTAGAAAGGAGGGGCACCCCGACCGACTTGGCCACATGGTTTTCGAACTGTGGTCCAACTGTGTCATGACCCGTCCTCGGGGCCCGTGCCGTGACTACCCCAAGCCCACATTCCATAGGCTAGGGGATGGCGACTAGCACCAAGGCGTAAATCCCGGTAAAAAGGGAAGGCATTGCCTTTGTAAAGTAAACAAGCACCGCAGAGTAAGCAAGAGGAAAAGTAAACACTATGTAAAAACAAAGTACAACTGTAAGTGCGGAAAGTAAGTGGGCCAGTATACAAACCCAAACTGAACGTAATGTACAACTCGAAAAGGGAAAACAGCAACTGAAAAGTAAAAGCAGCTACGCCGAGCCGTCCACTGGAAATCCCACCTGAAGGGTGGGTACAGATAGCTCCACAGATCCTAGGGTCCCGTCGTCCGCTCCAAGTACGTCCCGCCCAATGGTCCACCTCCAGGTACCGTCTTGCTCTGCAAGCCTCAACCATGATCAACGATGTCCGTCGTCTGCAACCAACACAACGTAGTGCGGGCATAGCCCGTGCAGGGGTGAGTATAAGCTACTCAATAGGGATCCCGAGACCCCCGAAGGTCTCCCTAAATCCACAAAGGATAAACCACAAAGGAAAGATACAATCACTAAGTAACAACCGACACTGCTTAGGTATATGACCATACATATACCTAAGTCATCAATTTCAGTACGCTCCAACCTCCGACCCCAAGTACAACCCAGTCCACACAGGAAAGTATACGTATTCTACGCAGGAAAGAAAACGTAATCCACACAGGATAGCACAACACAATCCACACAGGAAAGTAAACAGGATTGAGCTCACACAGGTATACTTCTTCGAAAGACGCTAGAGATAATCACTGATCCATCTAAGTCATAGGACCCACAAAGGATCTATAGGTACTAACCCCCGCAAAGACCCACACAGGATCGGACCCACACAGGATCTGTAGGCGCTGGCTCACACGGAACTGTTGAGTGCTGACCCACACATGATCGGACCCACAAAGGATCGGTAGCACTGATACACATAGGATCGCTGAGTGTTGTAGTCATCGTCGTCGAATCCACTGAGTATCTCTGCACAGTCGTCGTCGCAGTCACAGTAGCAGTCGCAGCCAGCACTAGGGTTCCCGCACACAACAAGCTCGTTCAGGAGGGTCCGCTCCACGAGCCGAGAGGCTGATACATCAACTAACACATAGTCCAGAATTGATGTATCCAAGAGTTCCGTATCGTCAACAGGAACTCAACGTCGCAGACGGCGCGTCAATCGGACGCCTGGTCTGAGAGTTATTGGCTTTTTCGTCCCAGGGGCCCGGTTGGTTTTTAAGGCAAAAACAACCCGATCATACTCCACATGCGTCCAATCCTCGGGCGGAGAATGCCAAAAGATCCTTCTCACTTAGAGGAAATCAAAAAAGTCGACGGCACGTCAATCAGACGTCCGTAGCTCAAGATATGAGTGTTTCCGCTCCGAGGGCCCAGTTTGTTTCGTGTACGAACCAACCCGGCCGAACTCAAAGTATTCCGAAACCTTGAGTGCAATATACCTAAATGACCATCTCGTTCCAAGGATCGTGTCGCCGCTGATGGCTCATCGATCGGAAGATTGTAGCCCATGTTATGGGCAATTGAACCCAAACGGTCCGAAAACGGGGGTTTCGGGCCCGGACCGACCCGGCCCGAGACCCCCCGGTCGGCCTGAACCGGGTCGACCCACCCCGGGTCCGGGTTGGCCCAGCCCAGCACGGCCCGTCCCGGCGGCCCGGTTCGGCGACCCGCGCGCTGGGCGCGCGGTCGGTGCTCGGCCAAAACGGCCGAGCCGTTTGTCGGCTCGCAAGGGCGGGCGCTGCCCCTCCCGTTTCATGAAACCGCGGGCCCTTAATTGGGGCCGCTTTGATCCGACCGGGGGAATTTATTTCCCCCGGCTCCTCCCCTTATGGCCAGCCCGACCTGGCCGGCCGGTTCCTTTTCAACGGGACCGGCGGTGGCCGGTCCCCTTCCATCTCCGACACCGGCGGCCCGGTCCGACCGCCGGTCACCTTGCTCCGCCACGGCCTGGAACCGGCCGCGGCACTTGTCGTCCAGCACGGTGCGACGACACCGCGCCCCTCCACCGCAGCCCCGCTCCAGACGTGGCGTCTTTGGTTTTCTTCGACGCGGCGCGACAGCGTCGCGTTCTTAATCTTCTTTACACGGCGCGGCGCGACAGCGCCACGCATTTCCTTCCGCATGAAACCGCATGGTGCGACGACACCATGCTTTCCCGTACCAACCACAAAGGAACCAAAACAATGATAAGAAGGATGGTCGGTCGTGTTTGTGCGGTCTGACCCCCTCGTGTTATTCGAAAAAAATTGGTTTTAATCCATGAGATCATCAAGTTGGTATTTGCGAACAAAAAAATAAATAAAACCCCTACATCGATTCAGGAACGGTGCACGACAATCGAGCCGATGAAGACGAGCGTTGCGGAGGTTGGGCATCGCGGAAAACGAACGTCGATTCCATTGTCGTCGAGGTGCGTTCGAAGAGGAAACGTCGTTGGAAGAAGACGTTGCGTTCTTCGTTGGAGATGTTCCTCGTTGAAGAACGGTGTTCTTCATCGGAGTCCGAGGTGTTCTTCACGTTCTTCGTCGAGCTTGAAGAAGAAGAAGACTTCACACTTCCCAATCCTCTCAAGGTGGCAAAAACTCTAACAATAATAAAATACGACCAAATATTAATTTATTAACACAACCAAACCATTTGAAATTCAAGAGTTTGAAATTATGTAACTCACTTTATTAATTATAACAAGTTGTCAAAAATTAATGAAAGTGAGTTAATGGGGAGTTAGGAAATTGAAGGGTTAAGGGGAGTTAGGGAGTTAAGGAATTTGAAAAGGTGGGGGGGGGGGCTCGTGTGGGCCCCACTCTTTCAATTATCCACACATGGGAAGTTGGGTGGATGTGGGCCCCACCACCAACTTCCCATGGGAGAAAATAACCACCTTGTTATGAAATAAAATTGATTCAACAATTTTATTTACTTTTTAATTAAACCTCAATAATTAAATTCCTCACCCGCACAAATGCAACTACGGTAAAGGTTTCCTTAAGCGATTATCGGCGTTGCGAGTTCATCGGTGCCCTCGGAATTTGATTCCGAGCACCGGTTCAAAAGTTAGAAATTCCCGCTCGTTCGTTCACTGAACGTACCCGAACCAAACTTCGGAAATTGATTCCGGGAACACCGGTCCTCGGAATCAGGTGCCGTCAGAAACCGTATTCTTGTAAAATTCCAAAGAAAATTAAGAAAAATTTCCCTTGAATTTTACAGGTCTTTACATTACTCCCACCTCAGGGCTTTACGTCCCCGTAAAGATACATCATAACTAGGGAAACAAATGTGGGTACTGAGCACGCATCTGAGCCTCCCGCTCCCAAGTGCTCTCCTGGAGCTTCCCGTGCTGCCATCTGATGCGCACCAGAGGAATCGACCATCCACGTAGGACCCGCTCCTGTCGATCCTCAATCTCCACTAGGACATCCGCAAAATTCTCCCCATCGTCAGCGTTAAGCTCCCCATGGTCAATGATATGTGTCGGGTCATGCACGTATCTCCTCTACTGAGACACGTGGAAGACGTCGTGCACCTAGTGCAACTGAGGTGGTAGAGCCAGGCGATAAGCCACCACGCCAATCCTGTTGAGGACCTGGAAGGGTCCTATGAAGCGCAGAGATAACTTACCGCCTCAGCCAAATCTCAGTAAACCATGTCGAGGTGAGACATGCAAGAAGACGTGGTCGCCATCCTCAAACTCTAGTGGCCTCCGCCTCCTGTCAGCGTATGACTTCTTCCGTCTCTTAGCTGTCCTCGTCCGCTCCTTGATGACCTGGACCTTCTCTGTCGTGGCCTGGACCATCTTCGGTCCCACAAGTGCTAACTCCCCAGGGTCTTTCCAGCAGATAGGAGATCTGCAAGGTCGGCCGTACAACGCCTCATACGGTGCCATCCCGATGGTGGAGCGGTAGCTGTTGTTGTACGAAAACTACACCAAGGGTAGGTGGTCCTCCCAGCTACGACCAAAGTCGAGGACACATGTGTGGAGCATGTCCTCGAGAGTCTGAATGGTCCTCTCCGTCTGACCATCTGTCTGAGGGTGAAAGGCTGTGCTCAGACGTAGCTGCATCCCGAACGCCTCCTGCAACCCCTTCCAAAGCCGGGAAGTAATGCGAGCATCTCGATTGGAGACGATAGATGATGGAACACCATGAAGCCGCATAATCTCCTAAACGTAATGTCATCCCAGGCTCTCCACTGAGCCATGCTCTCTAATGGGTAGAAAGTGTGCCGACTTGGTGAGTCGGTCGACAATCACCCAAATGGAGACGTGACCTCTGGAAGTGCGTGGAAGTCTAGTCATGAAGTCCATAGATATGTCGTCCCACTTCCACTCCGGAACCTCCAAGGGCTGTACCAAGCCTGCTGGTACCTGATGCTCAGCCTTCACCTGCTGGCAGGTGAGGCATCGAGAAATGAACTCTGCCACAACCTTCTTCATGCCCGGCCACCAGTTTTGTCGTCTGAGATCCTGGTACATTTTTGCCACTCCGGGATGTACCACCAAAGGATAAGTGTGAAACTCTCTCAGCACCTCCTCTCATAAAGTGACTGGTACCATGGTACGTCCTCTAAAAAGGATGTCGTGATCTTCTCCAAAGGAGAAACCATCAGGTGCCTGTCCTGAGGATATCTGTACATGCCGCGTTTCACAGTCAGCGTCCCCACGGTGTGCCTCTCTGGCCTGCTATAGTAGTGGAGGAGTGACTTTGAGAGACTGAAGGAAAGCTGCTCCATCTCTATCCACAAAGGATTTCTACAAAGAGGCTAGATGCTCTGTCGCCTCCTCATGTTGCTGAATGCCCGTCCTCCTGCTGAGAGCATCGGCTACTACGTTTCCCTTCCTAGGAGTATAGACTATCTCAAAGTAAAAGTCCTGGAGGAACTCGAGCCATCTTCGCTCTCTCAGATTCAGATCCTTCTGAGAGAAGATGTATCTGAGACTCTGATTGTCAGAAAAGACTGTAAAGTGCTCACCCATCAGATAGTGTCACCATGTCTTCAGAGCGAAGACCACTACTGCTAACTCCACGTCTTGGGTAGCGTAGTTCTGCTCATGTGGCCTCAACTGACATGATCCATAGGCGATCACTGCCCGCTCCTGCATCAGGACACATCCGAGTCCATTCCCTGATGCATCGTAGTAGGCTACGTACCCTACTCCCTCCTCAGGCAACCTCAAGATAGGTGCGCTGGTCAAACTTTGTCTCAGCTCCTGGAAGCTCTACTCAAATCTGTCTGACCACATGAAGGGTTTCCAATTCTTCGTCAAAGCTGAGAGTGGTGCCACAACTCTGGAGAAGTCTGGCACAAATCTCCTGTAGTATCCATCAAGACCCAAGAAACTCCGCACCTCCGTTACACTCCTGGGCGGCTCTCAAGCTAGCACTGCCTCGATCTTCGCCGGATCCACTGCAACTCCCACCTCAGAGATGACGTGCCCCATGATGTGGACCTCACACATCCAGAACTGAAACGTCGAGAGCTTTTCATAAAGATGGTTGTTGGTGCCAAAATATTGCACGAAAGGAAGGAACGAAAAAGAAGGCTGGCTTGCTGCCTCGCGAAGCACCGACGCGAAGCACCGACGCGAAGCCCCGCCGCGAAGCGTCCCGACCATCGCGTCCTCGCAAAGATCCGGAGGCAGTAATGCTCCGAGAACTCATTTGACGTTCGTGAGCTACCGCGAAGCTCCGGAGGCAGTAATCCTCCGCGAACGCATTTGACGTTCGTGAGCCGCCGTGAAGCTCCAGAGGCGGTACCTTCCGCGGACGACGTTGACGTTCGCGAGTGCGCCGCGAAGCACCGGAGGCGGCGCACGAGTTCTGCTTCGTGGCCCCCCTTCCCTATAAATAATGGACTCCCCCTGAGTCCCAAAGGACGGACAATCCGACCTTTCGGCTTCTCCTCTCCCGAATCGCAAAGCACTCATTGCCCCGGGAATCATGAGCTCCGCGAGGTACTTCTACTTCACGAGACGCCTCTGCCTTGTCTCGTTTTGAGCCACTCTTCCGTGAGGGATGCCCTTCGCGAAGCTCAAGGGCATTCGCGAAGGAAGGGGATTCCCAAGGGAACCCGGGCAGCCGCGGAGCGTTTATGCTTAGCGAAACACCCAACCCACACTAGTGATCCCTATGCTAAGGCAGGATCGCTACACATCGTGAAGCACACTGCTTCGCAGGACCCTGCTTCGCGAGTCACCTCTTCTTCGCGAGGTAGTGCTCCGAGAACACTATTCCACTTCGCGAAGCACCTTCCACTCACACATATGCCCCATGCTAAGGCCAAGGCACTCCACTTCGCGAAGCACACTTCTTTGCTTAGCGATTCCTCTTCCCGTGCGACCCCCCAGGTTTTCACAATGTGATTTCAAAGTACCATGTACAATACCACCCATAGCGTTGCTTCGCCTAATGCTTCATCACATAGGCACGCTAACGGCTATTGATTCTTCGCATAGCCACGCTAACGTGGACCCCTTGATGGTTCGTTCCACAACCCCCCTTAACCATGGCCTTACTGGTACCTTCCCTTCCCCAAGGACCAGAGGGCACCGGTTATGTAAGTCCCATGGGTGTGGAGTGAACCCACGTCATCCGAGCTGAAGGATGTTAAACTGCCAAGCACCACGTCCTCAACACATGCCGTTAAACTGCGACCCAACCTCGTGCCCCTCACGAAGGGTCCCCCCAACTCGAACATTTTTCACACCACTCGTCTCCACGAGAAATGAATCACCCATCCACAAGGGATGATATCCTCCTTATTGGAGTGGCGTATGTTCATGGGAGAAGGGCAACCCTAGTTCCCCAATGGATGGCTGCACCTCTGCATCTCCGTACTTCCCCACTACCAATGTCAGTGGAGGGCGTGATAGGGAACGAGGTACCTCCCATCATTGGACCAAGGTCCATCTTTCCCGCGCTTTGTCGCACCATGGGCCTCCATCCTGGAGTAAGTCCCAGCACCATGGGCCGCATAACGCGTAAGCCCCTCTTCGCTTCTCACGGACGCATCTTTCGCGACGTGATCGTCAGGTCCTTGCAACCTCTTGTTTCTCACACCGAGAATGACTCCCGTGGGCTTAGAGTGAGCACCGACCCTGACCCCCAACCCTTTAGTGAACTACGAGGACTTTGATCCATGTCAAGGCATGGTACGTAGGAAGCCTCAATGAGGTTCAAGCCACATTGCTCGGTCGTTCATTCACGTCGAGTTTCGCCCTCGTCCAGCAAGACGTTAAACTGTATATCTCTGTCCCGTATGATGTTAAACTGCATGCCCTCGTCCAGCATGACGTTAAACTGTATGCCTCCTTTTGTCCCGCATGACATTAAACTGCACACCCATTCCCACCTGAACTACAAGGTCTTTGATCCATGTCAAGGCATGGTACGTAGGAAGCCTTCCAAAGGTTCAATCCCACCACCCATTGGACCAAGGTCCATTTTCACGTCGGTTCGCCGACAAAACCCAACCCGAACTACGAGGTCTTTGATCTATGTCAAGACATGGTACGTAGAAAGCCTTCCAGAGGTTCAATCCCACCACTCATTGGACCAAGTTCCACTTTCACATCAGTTCGCTGACAAAACCCAACCCGAACTACAAGTTCTTCAATCCATGTCAAGACATGGTACATAGGAATCCTTCCAGAGGTTCAAGCCCACCACTCATTGTACCAAGGCCCATTTTCACATCGGTCCGCCGACAAAGCCCCATTTGAACTACGAGGTCTTTGATCCATGTCAAGGCGTGGTATGTAGGAAGCCTCCACGAGGTTCAAGCCCACCCATCATCCAATTCACGTCGTGTTCTACCCACGTCCAGCACGACGTTAAACTGCAATTCCAGTCCGACGGCAAGCCATTGTGACTAACCAGAACTACGAGGTCTTTGATCCATGTCAAGGCATGGTATGTAGGAAGCCTCTACGAGGTTCAAACCCACCAGCCGGTCGTCCCGACCTCATTCACATCGGTTCACCCCCGTCCCACATGACGTTAAACTGTATTCCCCAATCTGAACTATGAGGACTTTGATTCGTGTTAAGGCATGGTACGTAGGAAGCCCCCCTGAGGTCCAATCCCAACAATCATCAGCCCAAACCGTCCCCTAGTCGGTGTGCCAGGCCCCCATTTTCAAGCCCATTTCCCATTGGACCAAGGTCCCTCAATTACGTCGGTTCACCGACAGCCACTTCCCATCCTTTATTCATGACAGGGTTCACTACCGTCTCACATGACGTTAAACTATATTCCATCAATCCTTTGAACTACGAGGACTTTGATCCATGTCAAGGCATGGTACGTAGGAAACCTTACCAAGGTTCAAGCCCACCATTAGTGGACCCACGAGTCTACATTCACGTCGGTTCACCGATGAAACCCTTTGAACTACGAGGAATTTGATCCATGTCATGACATGGTACATAGGAAGCCTTCCAGAGGCTCAAGCCCACCACCCATCGGACCAAGGTCCACCCTCACGTCGGTATGCCGACGATGCCCATCAGACCAAGGTCCACCGTCACATTGGTACGCTGACGATGCCCATCGGTCCAAGGTCCAACTTTACGTCGGTTTACTGGCACCATCCCGAACTACGCGGACATTGATTCCCTGCCACGGGGATACGTAGGAAGCCTCTTCAAGGTTCAAGCCCAACTTTACTGTCTCCCCTGCGATGGTCCCATTTTATTCCCCCTATGCTTCATTCATCCACCTACATCCCATCCTGATTCTCGCCAGGACCATCATATCCCGGTGAGACCATGTCAGTACGCTCTTCTTCAGAGCCGCCCATGGGCTGGCCCCGGTATCGACATCCCTTCAAGGAGAATCCCTCAATCCGGTATATCCTAGCTAATGCTCTGGTTGGGTTGATCCGTCTCCTCTAGACGTTAAACCCATGGAATACCCTGTGTTAAACACAGGAATCTGAGGAAAACCTCAGATATGTGTCTATGAAATATAATTCCCCGCGCTCGATGTGGGATGCCTCGGGCTTCCACGCCCTCGAGAAGCCTTGTGACCGGGGATAACAGACAGACATGCCAGGTTCCCCAGCATTCAGACACGCTTCTGATGCCTCAACGTGACTACTCCCTTGACTGAAGGTTGCTGCCCTGACTGGACCCTTTGGAATGTCCCGACAGAAGCAGTGTAATTAACCGGCGTCCATGGAAACATGGCACTAGGAAGAGTTTCACGAACTACGTATTAAATCTATGAGGGAGACCCAGACTAGGTGAAGAGTTCTGAGGAGGAATCCACAGGAGGAAGAACCGACATCCCATCATCCTGTTTCGATCAAGGAGAAGACGTCCCTGAATAAGGAGAGAATGTCGCCCGACATTGGAAAGCGGGAATGCAGGGCAACAAAGCACCGTGCGTCCTCCTCCGCGGACGGAACGGATGTGCACGCGCGCCCCGGCGAAAGCGTCGAAAACAGAAATGGTGAACCCGACGTGAAATTATTCTCCTCAATATGGAGATTAGTAGCGTTCCAGACACCAGTAGATTGACATGTCACTAGATCTAGATATCCGGTGCCTGGTCCCGCCAAGCAAATAGCGGGCCTGTCGTGAAACTCACTGGAAGTCGGGGCAGTAGAACGTGGGGCACTCTGTTCTGCAGCGTGTTTGCATGGATCCTTCTTACAGACGTGGAGAATGGAAGGATGCTGGGGCATTGGCTGTCAATCCTTTTCCTCTCAGTACTGATGAGTTGATCCCTTCATTTATCAGGAACCAGGTTGCTGTTACAGAGACGCGATCACCGTCCGCTCCTCACCCACGCAGGGGCAGGGGAAACACCGCCACGACCACCCCACGTAGCGCCGCTACCGCCACGACGGCTGCCACATCGTGGAATACGGGGTGCCCACGTCCCCTTTCCTCATCAGAGGTCATCCAGCGAAGGGTGATCAACAACCTCGTGCATAGGTACGAGGAAGAAGGGGTCATCCCAACTCGGGATATGGCCCTCCTGGACCTGGAGGCCTCCAGGCCCTGTCATCAACGCCGCCCTAACAGGCCACGCAAGGAGCCCTTGCTCCCCACCACAATGTTCAACCGTTTCGGGATCCTGTCTCCGGAACACCTTGATGACTCCTCGCCTTACGCTGAAGAGGCGGGCGCCGTCCGACTCAGCCCGCTCAGGGTCCCAACGCAAGGGCTCCAAGCGAGAGCTCCTGCCCAGCCGCGTCAGCACCGCCGTCCGGCCCCGCAGGAAGAGCAGGAAGGCTACGTCCCTGCACCACCTGCACCAGCTCGCCTGACCTAATGTCAGCGTCGGGCCCGGGCTGAGGATGCTTGCCCAGGCGCGTCGACGTCGACAGCTACAGTGGCCCGACCCACCTTCGACGTGCATCGTGAATCCCCTGCATACACTGAGCATGGGCACTCCTTCACCCAACCAGGATCGAGACCCCAATCGCCCCACGGGCAGGCTGGGTTGACTCTCTGGGTTGCAGGCCCAAGTGGTGATTGCCGCGAACTAACCCGCGATAATGTCACCATGTACGGAGGTCCTCCCCGTACCACTAATCCACAGAGCGTGGGCCTTCCCCGCTCCGAAGTTCGTCACAGAGGCATGCCTCGTGCTACCCCCATCCCGAAGGAAGACCTGCCCCATGGCAGTGACGCTCAGCGCGGAAACCTTTAACGCGCCCATTATACAGGGTATGGAGTCCATCCTCCTGCCCCCGACTGCCAACCTGAAGGCACCGTCCATCCGGTCCTTCTCCAATGTGGGGGCCCTCCCTACGTCCTCTCTACAATCGGTGAAGGTCCTCCTCGCCCCAGCAACTTGAAGAGTGAAGGACAGCCTCGCTCCACTCGCATCGACCTTGGAGGTCCTCCCCATGCTCCTGCCGGTTCCAACAGAGGCTCCGCTTATATGGGTGTTGTTCATGGAGGTCCTCTCCATGTACCCTTCGACGTTTCCCCCAGTGCCCCTCGCACCCCATCTATCTCGAGTGGGGGCCCTCTCCGCCACGGCGCCAACGCCACCCCGAGGCTGCCTGATAGGGGTCAACTCTATCCCGAAGAGCCACCCTGGGGCAGGAGAGCGGGTCGTCGCCACCACAAGAAGAACCCTGGGAAGGCCCAGGTGGAGAACAAACCTTCCCGCTTCTCCGAATCGGATGCAGAATGCGATTCAGCGATGGAACCTTCTCCCCGCTCCTCCATATCAAGAACTAGGGCAGGAACCAGACGCGTTATCCTCATTATCCCGGAATTTTAGGTCCACCAGATTCCCATATCCCTCCGCAGAGATCACATAGTGTTATTTTGGGGGCCAACGACGGTAGAGCGACGACATGACCTGTCGCCGGTAGCCGCAGCTCCTGTTCCGGAAGCTGTGGTTATCAGCCCGTCGTATAGTGATATCGTGACCAGGTCACCTCACTCTTCGGAGGATGGCCCGAAATTCGGCGGCCAGTCAGCTCGTTCACCGTATTCTCCACCGCCGAGCTTACTATCCCAGAGGTCCGCCTCGATACCGCTACCGGTCCCTCATCCGCACCCGGTTGATGAGTGGGGCAACACAGGGCCAGACCCTGAGTCCGAGCCTAGGAGCTTCTGGAGTATTCTCGCAGCGGATTACTTCCCGGAAAAGTTGTGGTCGACGGCGACGCTAAATTTTCACGTACCAGAGTCTCTTACCACTGAAGAAGTGGGGTGCTTTTTTCGAACCCTATGGGCGACACACTTCCGCCTTCGTTACGAACGGGTGGTGTAGCCCAGAAGTCGAGAGCACTTCGAAGAAATCGGCAAGTAGTGCCGCCTGGTCGATGCAGCCGCACTCCTTGTGGCCCAACACCCTGAGTCGCCAGGCCGCCAGAGTGCCCTTCAACGAAAATGCGTTCAGAGCTTTAAAGTGCTCCGTAGAATCGTCAAGGAAGCCACCCCCCATGTGCAAGTCCGTGGTTGGGGACACTATGCCACTCTCCTCTTCGACCCTATCCGACGGTAGCCCGATTCTCTATGCAACATCGAGGACATGACCTCGAGAGGGGTTGCGGTCAACATGGATGATGTCGTGGACAAGGAAGATGAGCTTGAATTCCTTGATGGAGACTTACCCCATGAGGGCGTACCGCCACTGCTGGACCCATCAGGGAGAGTTACTCGTCAGCAGAGGACCCTGCTAGGCCTCCCCATACCCACCGAGTCGCTGGTACTCGGTTGAAACACCGGCAAGGGTAAGGAGTACGTCGGAACAGTCAAGCACTCCAACCTGTACGCCTCTGTGCAGAAAACGGACGAAGATCCCGAGAAGGCCACGTTATACCAGCTGCTTGCTGAGCAGAAGAGGCTGGTTGACAAACTCTTGGCTGAGCGCGCCGTAGAGCGGCGACCCGACTATGGTAATCACAGGCCAGGGCAGCAGGGGCAGGAACAATTTCCCCCCAGTGAGATGCCTCTGGGAAACCCTGATCATGCTACTGCCGTAGACAGAGCAGAAGCTGGAACGTCTGGAAAGAGGGCGTGATACGTCTCGCCAAATCCCCTCGAGCGACGGGGAAATCGGAAGAATCCAGTCTGGGTTCCCCCAGTCGCCCCGCGGGTTGTCCAGCCAGTTGACCCATGAGCGGCCGAAGCCGTCTACCGTGTTGAAGAACCTGGAAATGCACTTGTGGTTAGGGATCCCCCTCAAGACAGGGACCCCCACCCGGATGATCTTATCGCGGCGCGCATAGCCCTCCTCAAAGCGTTGGAAACGCAGCAGGTGGTGGTCCCACTGGATGGAAAGCCTTATCTCGCGTGAGTGGATGATATGCCCGCACCTCCGAGTTTTGGGAACCCCACTTTCTCACCTTTTAACGGGATAGGGGACCCGCCACATCACTTGGCTCATTTTTCTTCCAGGTGTGGCCCCATGATGGGGACCCCGGTTCAGCAAGAAGCCACCAAGTTCAGATGTTTCGTACAGACATTGGAAGGTCTGGCATTCGTCTCGTATAGGCAGCTCCCTATCGGATCGGTGACCGGTTGGGAGGATCTTCGCCGGTAGTTCTTATACCAGTACAGCTCCACCACGTAGAAGACCATCATTGCAGACCTCTTCAAGTGCAAGCAAAGTCCTGATGAGCGGGTTGCAGATTTCATCGCCCGGTGGAAGGGACTTACGTATTCCCTCGATATGCCACTGACTCAGGACCAACTACTGACGATGTGTGTAGGGAACATCAATACAGAGCAGGTACCCTCCCTGATTACCTAGAACTAACCTGGAGGGTTCATAGATTTCTCAGATAAGGCTCAACGCCTTGAGGAAGCCCTGCAATAGGCCAGTCAGGCACGTTTGTTGCCCCCTATGATCCCGGCCAGGAGGACCGCCAGGGCTGAACCAGCCGCGGTGGCCCAAATAGAAGCCCCGAGGTAGCTGGAGTTTCTACCGGCGGTGCCACCCCCGCAACCCCGCAGAGGTCCTCCACCTCAAGCAGAGGCTCCTACACAGCAGCGACCGCCTCAGAACCGACAGGTTCCCCTGCGCAATGCACCACCGACACCTAGGCGAGACAATCAGGCGTCGCCTCCTTGGTAGGCCCCTCCGGCCCCTCGTCAGGGCCAGGCCCCCAGGGCCCCCTTTCCGGAAAGAAGGTAACATACTTATTCGTTCAATGAAAATCAGGTCCCTGGCTACTTCCGAAGTGCTCTAGAGCAAGGGATTGTGCGTCTGCCTGAGTGCAGAAGGCCGGTAGAGGCGAATCTCACCGATCACCCCAACTACTTCCCTTATCATCGGATCCTGGGGCACACCCTCAAACAATGCTATGTGTTTAAAGTCTGGCTTCAAGACCAGGTCAACAACAACATAGTCATGTTGGGCCCAGCACCATCGCAAGTGGAAGGTGTCTTTGCAGGATCAGAGATTGGCAGCGACAGTGAAGGCGAGTGGCAGCAGGTCCCCAGCCGCGGATCCCGGAAATACAACGACTGGATGGCTCGAAAAACCGTCGTCCGTGCCCATGGTATTATCCGGGCGTGCTTGAAGCAGTCGGAACCTTCAGAAGAAGTAGCCGGTGCCTCCGCATCGTCTTCACAGTCGGCCTCTTCCCAAAAGGGAAAGCAGCGGCGACGCAAGAAGAAGCAACGTGCACCGTCGATGCCGTAGTCATCCCGCACTCTCGGTGAATTTATGCCCCCTGAAATGGGGATTCCTCCCAGAATCTGCCCAGCGGTGGATGACTCCTCGAGCGACAGCCAGGGGTACGCTTCGGTTAACACCGTGGAGATGGTAAAGCCCTATATGACCCCCGACGAGGGGGAACGCTAGGAAGACCTCCCCAACATTTCCAGACGACGTCAACGTCAGTGGAATCGAAACTGCGCCGGTCATCGAGGTACGTCAGCAAGCACTTTTGGCCAAGCCGTGCACGCTACTGAGACCAGGAAGCAGGCTCAGCGTAGATCTTAGCATGCGCAACCACATCTAACGCCCTCGGCTCTACCTCCACCGCCGTTCGTGCTACTGAATCGGGGAGAGCTGCCTCGTTCGTATCATAGTCAGTCTTGCCCGGATACAGGCCAGCCTACGCTGTCCGATCCTAGTCCGGCGACTACTCTCCAGGCTTCTACTAGTAGGTAGCAAGATGTACCCAGTACAAGTCGATCGCCGGTTCAACCAGCAGGACCCGCTATGCCTCCAAATGCCGAACGACCTCCTGTAAGCAGAGGTTCGCGTTTGGCACGAAAGTATGATGTCCTGATGCACCTAGCCGGCATTCCGGTGAGGCTTTCTATCCTTGAGGCCCTCCGCCTATCATCCGAAATGCGCGAGGCACTTGCCGAGGCCCTAAGGATCCCCCTCTAGTTTGAGACGGAGGTAGCAGCTGCAGAATCCTTCCATACCGAGATGATTGAAAACACCGAATGTCAGGCGGTTATCTCGTTCTCCGGTGAAGATGAGGACCCTCCTATACAGGGGCACATTCGCCCGCTGTACATCACTGGCCACTTCAATGGTGTGGAAGTCCGCCGCTGCCTCGTTGACACAGGTTCCTGAATCAATCTAATTCCGACGCAGACGTTGCGAAATTTGGGTTTGTCTAAAGGTTATTTAACTCCCTCTGACCTCAGAATCCAGGGGTACGATTGGACAGAGCAAACCCCAGTCGGCAAGATCCACCTGAAGACCCAGTTCAGTGGCTTAATTTCCAGCATCGAGTTCATGGTTGTCTCTCAGGACACCGCCTACAATTCATTGATGGGTAGGCCATGGCTCCATCTGCATGCAGCGGTCCCTTCGTCGTATCACCAGTGCCTCAAGTACTCGCTCAACGGTCGAGTAGGCATGCTCCAAAGAGATGCGTCCCCTTTCGCTTCTTGTGAGGTCCGCTATCTGGATGCGGTTTATTACAAAAGTAAAGATAAGCAAATCCTAGTAAGCGAGGATGAACCCTCCCTGGTCACAAGTGATCCCTGGGAAAGCATGGATGACGCCTAAATTCTCCCGATCCACCGGTTGGAGGCCACGACCCCCGACATGGGACAATGTTTTGTTTTTTCGGGTACACAAGGAAGGCATGTTCCCGTGTCCAAGCGACGACGGAAACTCACCTCGTACTCTTACATCAACCAGGCTCAAGTCATCTCGGAACCTCCTACCCCTGTACGGTACCGGGATGTCAAGCTTATGACAACGGCAGTGCGCCATACGTGTCTCTTCCGCAGGGCTGGAATCAACCGACTCAGGCCAACACATCACCACTGCTTTTATATTATCAAACACGGCCCCTTAGGCCAGAGGCTAGATGGGATAGGGTCGACCACCTTCATTGCTATGGTCTCAATGGCGAGTGAGTCTCTCGATATGATGACGGCTGCTACCCAGGCCGGCACCAGCTGCCCCTCGGGTTTTGATAGCCCAGAAGTATCTTCCGTCGCGGGATGTCCCCCCACGGGTGGGGAGGAAGACCTGGAGGCTGCCCCCCCCCCCCGCCTTTGAAGAAGGCATCTCTACCACGGTTGATGAACTGGTACAGGTGAACCTTGGTAGCGAGGCAGATCTGAAGCCCACATCAATCAGTGTAGCCATGTCCCCCGAGGAGCGAAAGCATTACATAGACTTCCTCAAACAGCACCGTGATGTGTTTGCTTGGAGTAACAACGAGATGCCAGGGCTAGATCCCCAGGTAGTCGTTCACCATTTGGGCCTCCCGGCAAAACATCGTGGGTTTAAGCAGCCTCCCAGGAAGATGCACCCTTCTCATGGTGCTATGGTTGAGGTCGAAGTTGACAAGATAATCAAAGCCAACATCGTTAAGCAGGTCCAGTACCCCAAGTGTCTTGCCAACATTGTGCCAGTCAGGAAGAAGAATGGGAAGATCAGAGTCTGCATTGACTTTCGTGATCTTAATTTCCACTGCCCAAAGGATTACTTCCCACTCCCGGTGACGGAGTTGTTGATTGACGCCACGGCCGGGTTCCAAGCCCTCTCTTTCATGGATGGGTATTCCAGGTATAACCAGATCTAGATGGCCCCCGAAGACGGGGAGTCCACTGCCTTCAGAGCTCCCCAAGGTACCTTTTGCTACCAGGTTATGCCATTCGGTTTGAAAAATGCAGGTGCCACTTATCAGAGGACCATGCATCGCATATTCAAGCTGATTCTCAGGACATTGGTGGAATTCTACGTGGATGACCTCGTAGTCAAATTATGTCAGCGCCAGGACCATCTCAAAGACCTTGAGAAAGTGTTCGGTTTCCTCCGTTCCCGTCACCTGAAGATGAACCCACTGAAGTGTGCCTTCGGGGTCACCTCTGAGAAGTTTCTGGGTTTTGTTGTCAGATACCGAGGTATCGAGATCGACCCAGAGAAGATCAAGGCCATCAGCCAAATGCCTCCCCCGAGCAACATTCGGGAGCTTCAAGGCCTTCAAGGCCACTTATCCTATATACGCCGATTCATCGCGAATCTGGCCGGCAAGTGTAATCCCTTTTCCCGACTCATGAAGAAGGGCGCCGCCTACGAATGGGATGAGGAGTGTCGGACCGCCTTCAAGGAAATGAATCAGTATTTGCTCCAACCTACGGTCTTGATGCCACCCGTCTCCGGAAATCTGCTGGTCCTTTATGTAACCGCCCTGGAGGGATCCCTCGGTGTGCTGCTCACCCAGAAGAATAACGAGGGTACTGAGAACAGTCTCTACTATCTCAGCCGCATGCTTCTCGATTTAGAGGTCAGATACTCCCCTATCGAAAAGAGCTGCCTTGCGCTCGTCTTCACCGTGCAGAAGTTGCGACATTACCTGCAACACCATGAGGTGAAATTGGTCTCCCGGGTAGACCCACTGAAGTACATCCTGAACCGCCCCATGCTGACTGGACGACTAGCACGGTGGGCAGTGATCCTCTAGAAGTTTGATATTAGGTTTGTACCTCAGAAGGACATTAAGGGACAGGCGTTGGCAGACTTTTTAGTTGCCCATCCAACCTCCGTGGATCAATCCCTGGACCTGGATTTCCCTGATGAGATGATCCTCTCAGTCGATCATGATGTCCCGTGTTGGAAAATGCATTTCGATGGCGCCTCCCGGAGCCCCACCGGTAGGAGGCTCAACGATCCCAATCTCAATAGAGTGGGCCTGGGTATTGTCTTCATTACCCCAGTGCAAGCCGTCCTGCCATACTTGTTCCTATTGTCAGAAGGCTGTACGAACAACGAGGCAAAGTACCAAGCTCTCATCACCAGCCTCGAGTTGGCCCTTGAGATCCATGTGCCCCATCTACATGTGAAGGGATATTCTGAGCTGGTAATCAAACAGGTTAATGGCGACTACGTCGTCAAGAAGCCGGAGCTCGCACCGTTGCTGGAGTACACCCTCCGCCTAAGGGCACAGTTCTCTTCTCGAACAGAGGTTTCCCATGTCCCACGGTCGCAGAACGGCCAAGAAGACGCTCTGGCTAGCTTATCCGCGTCGCTCGTAGAACCTGAGCAAGATGATTTGATCATACATGTGGCCCACCGGAGAGTCATTGCCCCTGCCACCCAAGAGGACAATGATGGCCTGTGGGTAATTCATTTCACCACCAGACCCTCCACATCAGGGACCCCGGGTTCATCAGACGCAGTGGTTGAAGCCACTCCCGACTGGAGAGCACCTTTTGTCGAGTATCTCCAAAATGGTCAGCTCCTGGATGATCGGGCCGAGCGCGAGCGAATCCGACGCCGCGCGCTGCAATTTACCCTCCAGAGCGGCACCAGTCTTGAACAAATCCTTTATAAGCAGAGTTTCGATGGTGTACTCCTCCTTTGCATCCAAGGAGGGGAGATACCTCAAGTTATGCAAGAGGTTCACGCTGGTTCCTATGGCGCCCATCAAGCTGGGCCGAAGCAGTCCCATCAAATCCGGAGGTTGGGGTACTTTTGGCCCTCTATGATCCATGATTGTATTGGATATTCCAAGAGATGCCACGCATGCCAAGTACATGCCAACTTCTTGCATCGGCCGTCAGAGCCCCTCCACCCCACCAAGTACTCTTGTCCATTTGCGGTATGGGGACTTGATGTAGTGGGACCGTATCCACCGGCAACAGCCCTCTAGTGTAGGTTCATCCTGACTGCTACAGATTTCTTCTCCAAGTGGGCTGAAGTAGTTCTGCTCAAAGAGGTCAAGGCCCGTTTCATCGTTGACTTTGTGAGCTCCAACATTACCCACCGGTTTGGGGTACCTCACGCCGTCCTCACCGATAACGGCACCAACTTCCGAGCAGCTGAATTGAAGAAATTGTACGCCGAGTACGACATCCGGTCGAACCATACCTCCCGCTATCACGCGCAGGCGAATGGACAGATCGAGGCGTTCAACAAGACCCTCTCTAACATTCTGCAGAAGATGGTTGGTCAGAACAAGAAAAGTTGGCTGGACAAGCTCCCTAATGCCCTCTGGGCTTACCAGATGATGACTCGCAACTCTACCCAGGTGACCCCATATTCCCTGGTGTATGGATCTGAGGTCGTCCTACCCATTGAGATCCAGCTGCCGTCGTTACGCACTGCAGTTTATGACCACCAGACATCAGATGAGGTAGCCGAGATCCGTCTAGATAAATTAGAAGCACTGGACGAGAACCGGCTTCGTGCCCTGCACAATATGGAAAGACATCAGGACAAGATAGCGAGGGCCATTGACAGGAAGGTTCGTCTCTGCTCTTTTCTACAGGGCGACCTGGTACTGGCCCTTCGAGCGCCAATGATTCCCGGTAGGAAACCGACCAAATTAGAACCCAAATGGGAAGGGCCGTATATCATCCATAAGGTTTACCCAAATGGAGCATACTCCTTGGTGACCACAGATGGAGAGCGTATATCCCCTCCCACCAATGCCAAATTCCTGAAATGATACTTTTCCTAGGGAAAAAGGGTCATGCACGACCTTAAACTGCAAAATGGTCCTGCACGACCTTAAACTGGATCTTCGTCCTACAAGACGATAAACTGTGAAATGGTCCCACATAACCTTAAACTTCACATTATGGTCCAACATGACTCTAAACTGTAAAGTCCTGCATGACCATAAACTGCATCTTCGTCCTGAAAGACGTTAAACTGCAAGCCAGTCAGGCCTTCTTGACAGAGACTCAGCCTCAGTCCCCTTGGCGTCCTCGGTCCCCCGGCCCCCGTCTTCACCGCGAGACGTTAAACAGAAAGCTGGTCAGGTCTCCCTGACCACGGTCTAGCCCCAGGCCCCCTGGTTTTCTCCGATCTACCCTCTTGTGGGATTGTACAGTATGGTGTAGGACTACGTCCTCATTCATGTCGGATTACTCGTCGTACCGTACATATCCCCTAATGAGATGCTTCTAATCGTCCCACATTACATTAAACTGCATTTCTAGAACTATGTGTGGCTTGATTCTCATCTTCATGGGATACGTAGGAACGCTCGGACGCCTCGTCTTGAGCCCAACCCCAATATTTTCTCTTCCACTATTCCCCTGGGAATAGTTTTCTTGGAGGATCATTGTGTAGCAGGAAGTAGGCTTTCATGTCCCCTCTCGTGCAACCCCGCTCGCACAAGGATTTTAAGGGTCGCACCTTGTTCCCACTCCCTTTCTTCTATCCTCCTATGTCCTCACCGCATGACGTTAATCTCCATGGCATTCAAGAACTATGTACGACTTATTCTCATCCTCATGAGATACGTAGGAACGTCCGGACATTTCGTCCACTGGCCCAGCCCAAAAGCCAAAATCTGCCCCTTGGGTCAAGACATGGAAGGGTGCACACTTTTGCCCCGACTCACATCGAGCAAGCCTCAACCCGGCTGCACATCCCCCTGGAGGTGTTTGCCTATTTCATGGATGGATACAGCTATGCTTCACCCACTCTTTGACTGGGATTCCATAATTTTTGCACACCCAGAGGGATCCCCAAGAATGGCCTGGATACAACGCCCAAGGGATCTCCTACCATTACGGGCCAACGCCCCGAGGGTTTTCAAGCAACAAGCTGATACAAGTCCCGCGTTGTGAATTTGGTCAGCAGTCGACGCTCATTTGTTGCTCCCATAACGGGTTACCATAGGAACGCTGTGTTTCGAACATGGTCAACAGTGTCCTGGATCTTCGGGTCCACCCCGAGATGTCCCTGACATCGAGTGCAGTGATTCATTCTGCCCCATCCCGAGGTGACAAACTTCCCCTCAGGTGGTGCTAGCGATTAGGCCCACGGCCCCGATCTCTTATAGGGGTGTACGGTGTGTTTTGAGACTAAGTCCTCATTCACATCGGATTCTTCCCCATACCGTACGCCTCCCCTTATGAGGCCCATCCTCATGCACCTTGGCCTCCTCGGGTCCCCGACCCTCGTCCTCATTGCAAGACGTTAAACTAAAAGTAGGTCAGGCCTTCCTGACCAATGCCTAACCATCAGGCCCCTTGTCCTTTCCAGGCCACGACACAGGTCCTCTCTTATAGGAGTGTACGGTGTGGTGTGGGACTACGTCCTCATTCACGTCGGCTTCTTCGCCATACCGTATACCTCCCTTGTTTAGGGGTATATTACTCCCCTTCTCGTCCAGTATGATGCTAAACTACATCTAGAGAACTACGTGTGGCTTGATTCCCATCCTAATGGGATATGTAGGACCACCTGAATGTCCAAGATTCGGGTCCATCCCCATCTCTTGGGAATCCTCATCCCATCTTGGCCCCTTGGCCTATCCTTCCTCCATGAGAGGATTATATGGTGTGGTGTGGGACTATGTCCTCATTCACGTCGGTCCCGTAATGACCACGCCATGTACCTCCCCCTACTGAGCTGTTTCGTCGATCCCTTTTCGGCAGTTCACCAATGTGCTTAAGAGTACTCAGATTTATTACCTGGAATGCCAAGCTTTACTCGAACATGCCCGCACCCACTTTCCAGGCTTTGTGTATCCCTGCATCAGGGCTTCCATCATCTTTCACACCCGGAGGGACCCCTAAGAATGTCCTGGATACTACGCCCAAGGGCTCTCCTACTGTTACGGGCCAACGCCCTCGAGGGTTTCGGACAGTGAATCGATAAAATCCCGCGTTGCGAATATGGTCAGCGGTCGATGCTCATTTGTCGTTCCCACCTCAGGATAACATGATATGGACACTGTGCTTCCACCATGGTTAACTGTTTTCCTCTATCGCCAAGCCAACCCATTAAGCCCAAAATGTCGGGTACATGATTCACACCCTTCATCACTTCATCATGTCCATGTAGAGTCTTAGAACACTTGGTACTGTTCCTCCGTGCACGTCTGTGCGTTGGGGGAACAAGCTGCGTCAATGGTGTCCTTCGGGGCTCTCCGCTGACTCCCCTTTGATGGACGCCCCAAGTATTGCGATAAGGATCTTCCCCCCTTGTTTCCCACACCGAGTTTATCTCACGTGGGATTAGGGATTGGGTTGACATCTGTGCTTACTCGGGGAGTTGTCACCATCCACGGTCCGATCTATAAGACCATAAACTAAGATTCTCATCTAGAACTAAGATCAGCTTGATTCATATATTGATAGGATACGTAGGAATTCCCAGACCCCTTTTCTTTGGGTCCAGCTTGATTTCATCTAATTCGCCTCTCAGGTCATGCCATTGGGACCCCGACCACGGGACCGCGTGGCGTAGTGTAGGACTACGTCCTCATTCACGTCGGGTTTGCAATAGCTGTATCACACGCACCCCGTTCTGATAGTTAGCCCTCTTATTCTTTGTCCCGCATGACATTAAAAGTCACCCTTCAGAACTATGTGTGACTTGATTCCCATCTTTATGGGATACGTAGGACCACCTGAATGTCTAGGCTTCGGGTTCTGCCCTACCTCTTAGGGATCTCCTGATCTCTCGGTCACCTAGGCCACTTAGCCCATCCCTCTACAGGAGGGGGATATGTAGGTATGATACAAGGTTTTGGGAACTTTTCCCCCTTCCCCCGGGAACCCGCCATATCTTGGTTACCCTCAAGTTGAGTCTCTTGACCCCTTCCAGTGGTTCACCCATGTGTTAAGAGTACTCTGGTCTAGGACCAAGAGTGTTAGATTCAACTTGATCAAGTCCCTTCCACTTGTCAAGCATTGTGTTCCCCTCCATTCGGGCTTCTATCACCTTTCACACCCAAAGGGACCCCCAAGAACGGTCTGGATACAATGCCCAAGGGCTCTCCTACCGTTACGGGCCAATGCCACCGAGGTCTTTGGACGAAAAATTGATAAAATCCCGCGTTGCGAATACGGTCAGCGGTCGATGCTCGTTTGTTTGTCCCCATTCCAGGCTAACATGACAGGATTCTGTGTTGCGAACATGGTCAGCAGTAATCCTCTGTCGTCACTCCAGCCCCTTTAGTCCTCGAATGATGGTTGTATGATTCACATCATTTTCCACACCATCATGTCCAGGTGGAATCTCGATACTTTTGGCGCTATCCCTCAGTGCACCTTTGCATGTCAGGGGGACAAATCTGCAATATGGCGTCCTTTGGGGCTCCCATGGTCCGAGCTCTAAGACCATAAACTAAGATCCATTCAGAACTACATGTGTCTTGATTCTCATCCTCATGGGATACGTAGGACCGCCCGGACGCCCTGTCTTCGGGTACAACCCATTTAGGGAGCCAGTTTCTCCCCCGGTTTCACCTCTTACCTCTATATAGGCCCCTCGGCCTAAGGTTTCCCTCTCCGAATGGCGTACAATCTGATGTGGGATCATGTCTCCGTCAATTGTGTTTTATAACACTGCGCACATTCCCCGCCTAGCATCATCTCTGCTATGTCTGCACTGCATGACGATAAAATGCATGCTTGGTCCTATCATACGACCCTAAACTGTGACGTTATCGTCCTGGCCGCACGACAAAAAATGGCACTGCATTGTGGTGACCTCGTTGTAGAGGACATCACGTTGGGTATTGTCCACGTGCCATGCCATTTGTCAACGCCCATAACAGCTTGATCCTTGTGGCGACATCACGGCCTACTATTCTAGGCATGTCGCTCCACAAAAAAAACCATTCACCTTAAAGAACAAACAAGATTTATCAAATTCCGCTTCTTTTAGTGCAAGGGTCACGCTCGCACTCCCCTTTTCCCTGACACTGGTATCTTACTGTGTCACCCTTCAGAACTACATATGGCTTGATTCTCATCCTTATGAGACACGTAGGAGCGCCCGGGCACTTCCCCACGGGCCCAGCCTAACCTTTGTGTTCGGTCCCTCGACTCGAGCATTTCCCCAGAGAATGCATGGTAAGTAGGGCTTAGGTCCTCCTTCACGTCGGGTTTTGATGCCATGCGTCCCCTGCTCCCTGTACCCATTTATGGTCTAAGGTCCATCAAGAACTACGTAAGGCTTCATTCTCATCCCTATGAGATACGTAGGAGCGCCCGGGCACTTCCCCTCGGGCCCAGCCTAACTTTCGCTTTCGATCCCTTGACCAAAAAACTTCTCATAAGGCGGTCATGTGGTGTGATATGGGATTGTGTCCTCATTCACGCCAGGTGTTTGAGTTACTCCACCATGTGCCTCTTATGTCTCTTCCCATCCATGGTCCGAATTCTACGACCCTAAACTAAGATCTCCCCAAGGGAAATGAGTCTGCTCCCTCTCTCCAATATGTTTCGTTGTCGTATTCAGATGTGTTTCGACAAAGAACCCAAAGTGTGGGAATTTCATACGGACATTCCCTTCAACCCACGAACAAGCTTCGTGAGCTCGCTATTTGGATCATCATCCTCATCCACATCCAAAAGGACCCCCGGACGACATGGATACTAGGCTTAAGGGCTCTCCATGAATGCTGGACCTAAGGGCCCTCCAATAGTATGGGGCCAATGTCCCTACAGATATTTGACAACATTTGTGACATGGTCCCGTGTTTCGAATATGGTCAACGGTCGACCCTCATTTGTCTGTCCCCATTATAGGCTAACACGACAGGATACTGCGTTGCGAATACGGTCAGCAGTTACCCTCCGTTGTCACGCCGCCATCATTGCGATCTGAATCTCGAGCACAATGATTCACACATTTCCACTTCCCCATGTTCAAGTGGAATTCCATAATACTCGGCTATTTCTCTTCGTGCATCTAGGTGCGCTAAATGATCGTGTTAGTGTCACTGGGCCGGTATTCACCGAGCATCCCTTTGCCCTAACCTTCCCCTTTCTGTGTCGGGAAATTCCCACCACTACTGCTTGTTTCCCACACCGAGCACGACTCACGTGGGCTTAGTGGTTTTGGCGGGATGTGTGCCAACACTGTTAGGCTGCTCCTTGTCCTGCATGACATTAAAATGCGCTTCCAGAACTACGTATGGCTTGATTCCCATCCTCATGGGGTACGTAGGAACGCCCCGCCACTCTACTTTGGGCCCAACCCAATCCTCACTCTTGGTCCCTCGACCTGGAGAGTTTCCTCCGGGGGTGTGTGGTATTATTTGGACTCCAAGTCCTCATTCACGTCGGTTTCATATCTACCGCGCCACACGCTTCCTTCCCTTTTAGTCCATGTCCTATTGTATGAAGTTAAACTACAGGAGTCTATGTGTCCTCAACGCATGACATTAAACTGCGGTTCTACCCTGAACAAGTTCAGGATGCCCCAAGATCCCACTAGGAAGTGACAGACCCCCTCGCCAGAGAGGCCCTGTCTGAAAGAAGGAATGATCCATGATCAAACTGATGCACCCATATGGCGTACTCCCACCACGGTGGTGTAACTACCTAAGTGTTGGATTCTGTTCGGACAGACCATCACTCCATATTCCACGCTTTGTGTGCCCCTTATTCAGACCCTCGTCCCCTTTCATGTCTCACGGGACCTTCTAATGGCCTGGTCTCATGCCGCATCGGCTCACCTACCGTCCTTGGCCAACGTTCCGGAAGACAAGTCATATCTGGAAGGACCCCCTAACAGTATGGATTATTGACCTATGGTCCGCCAACTGTCCTGGGCCAATGTCCCGAAGGGTTGATCAACAACATTTGTGACATGGTCCCATGTTTCGAACATGGTCAACGGTCGACCCTCATTTGTTGTCCCCATTACAGGCTAACGCAGTAAGGGTACCTCTTCTCCTCCAAGGTTAACGGTTGTCCCTTATTGTCACGCCATCCCCACAGTGTTACGAATCTTGGGTATTGTAATTCACGCTTCCCATTTTCATCTGTTTGGACCGATTTTAGTGCCCCTGGTGTTGCCTCGTTCGTGCATAAGAGCACGCTTAGGGAACGGTAATTCGGTCATCCTGAAAGTTCCTTCTCCGATCAAGCCTCTCCCGTCTCTCAGAAATCCGGACTGGTAATCCGAATCCTGGACATCGGGCTCGACCCACGTGGGCTTGGGGAATTGTCGCCAAACGTCCCGCAAACATTGTAGGGATGTAACAAGGCAATTCAACAGTGGAAATCGTGCGCGCTACGACATTCAAAAAAAATAGAAAATTTTGAAGCACGAAAGTACCAATAAAATGTTTTTGGGTTTGTTACAATACTCGGGGGTCGACTCCCCCCATGGACGGGTTGACCCTGTCAAATGAGCATTGCAGCTCTTCCACCCGTTGGCTTGTGGCATCCAAGGCTTGCTGCTGCTGACCTAGATCCCACTCCTCCTTAGCAGCGGCGGGGCGCAGTTCGTCAGTACTGGATTTGGCCCTCTCTATGCCATAATGAACGACATCCATCTCTCCATAGGTCTGCCTCATATGCTCTTCTTCCTCGGCCAGCTGGGCCTTCAACCGCGAGACCAGCTCAGATTGTGCATCAAGAGAGGCTGAAAGCTCGTCTACTCGGGTCTGCATCTGTTGAACCCCGCCTTCAGCCTCCTGGAGCTTCTTGATACTGGTTGCCTTCCTCCTCTTCCAGCCCATGCTGAGCCCACGATCATGCTCCCGGATCATCTCAGCCATAAGATCTCAGATGAGTGCGTGAGGACATTGGGCATCCACTCCCCCAGCACACAGTTCGCGCAACCGCGAGCGAAGTCTATCTATTTCGGCCAGCCATTGCGCATGGGGAGTGTCCTTGATAAAGTGCGTGATCAGCTTCCACGACCGGAGACAGACTATGCTGCTGCCTTCCTCGTCGGAGGTCGTTTCGTCCCAGTCTGCGCGATTGGAAGGCTCGTACGCGGGGTACACCCACAAGAAATCCTCGGCAGGATCAACATCCGGTGTTGAATCCAGTACGACACCTGACGCCAAAGCAGGCGTGACAAGACTGGGACCGACCGGTTGACCCTCTTCCTCGGAGTCCACCTCAATGACTTCGGGTACGGCCCTGCTGGTGGTCCTGCCAGTGATGATGTGCGTCGCAGCTTGAGGAGATGGGGGGACTATCACCACCATCACCAGCATGCCCCTAGGAGGGACGCCACCAGACATCCCGACCAGTCTTGCCGCAGCGGCCCACGCCAGTCGATGAACTGTATGATAGAGAGGGACAAACGTTAGTTGGCATGGTCTACATGTGACAATGAGGAGACCGGTAGAGGAGACTTACGGAGATCGAACTCCTGGCACTGCTCTTGAGCCGGTACTGATGGGACCCCGAGGCGAGGCCCTCCGTATACTGTTGGAAGGTCTGGAGATTCCGGAGGAGCCACCTCGGGCGCTCTGGTCCCACCAAACGCAAAACTGGATGCAGTCATAGGCACAGGTTCTGACGGTCCCGCATCATCACCTGCCGAGGGGACGAGAACGAGGCCTGGGAAGAAGTTCCTCCTGCATGGCTCAAACATTGGTGAGAAGTCCACAGTGACCCAAGAACATATCATAAGGAAGGAAGTTCGGAATTCTACCTCGAGAGCCTCCGTGAAATCGTCGAATTCTGAGCCTCGGTCTCCGACCTCGCCCTCCTCCAACGGGCTCCCTCCTCCAGCCTCATCCTCCCGAGAGGAGTCCTCTAATTCCTCCAGCAAGGGGAAGTGCTCCCTCAGATCAGTAGCCGATAACTGTGGGGGGACCGTCTGATTCAACAGTACCCTCACCGGGTCTGTCATTGGGCGAGGGACACCACTAGAGTGGACGTAATCCTCCAGCTCGTCCAGGTATTGTTCTGCCTCCGCCGGAGACGCCATTAATCCAGCCCATATTGGGCATATGCCCGGTAATTCCATCCCGAGGTGATTCAGGTGGGCCCATATCTCGGGTGGGCTGAGGAATTTCTGGTTGACATCCCAAATTTCCCAAGCTTCTGGGAAGACGACATCCTCTGCCATGTCAATATGACGCAAGCGCTTCCCCAGAGCCTGAGTGGATATCATATAGAATTACCTCAGTGGCCGCCCCTCCGGATGACCCTGCTCTTCCGAAATCAGCGGATCCACCACTGCTACCATACCCTCGGCCGGTGCAGGTCTCGCCGCCATGGCAGCCCCGCTACCGTGAGCGGCCCTAGCTGCCCTCCAACCCCGACCTCGAGATAGAGGAGTCCCACCATCACCGAACCAGATAGTTTGTTGCTTTAGCATCTCCCCTGGGTAAGCAGCCTCCCAACTGATGGCGTACCCCTTAACCAATCCGAAAGCGGCGGTGGATGGAGGCAATGCAATCCACATCTTTCTATCTTCCCGTGTGAACATGAGCCACAGCTGCCTCATCACACACGGGTGCTCCTCGTGACGCACCTCCCATTAGACCTACGGGGTCAGCCGCTGGAGGCACCGGAACTGCCGCGCAAACCGATGCGGGGTGTACGGTTCATAGAGTGGCTCACGATCAATTCATGCCACCAAAACTCCACCTCGGAAGGCCAAGAGGTAAGCCCAATGTTCTTACGTTCCCCGTCCGTCATCAGTAAGCATCCCCGTCGGCAATGGGAAGGTGTGGAAGTTGAACTCATCCGCCCTCCACACCCGATTCAGTACCATCGGAATGGCTAGTTTGAATGGGAAGCTCCCGACCGCATTCAGGATGGAGGGGCGGAAGTTCGATCCCTGTGGCGAAATGGGGTTTGGATACTCGTAAATCCCCCTGATATGCGCTGCGATCCACCCATACAGGAGGTCGAAGGGCCCACATATCCTCGGCGGTTTCTTGCCCTCGCTAATATGCCGCAGCATTCTGTACAGTTTGGTGAGCATCAGAATCCCCAGATTGATCCGCTGCCCCATGGCCAACATCGACACCATGATAAAAAAGCTGGGCTGTACCCCCATGCTTGTATCTCTCACCGGTAGGATCCAACCACTGATGAGAGCCACGATGAACGCTGCCAGCCTGACTATCGGCTGTTGTTCAGTGCTGACACTGAAACCCCAAGTATTCCATTGGTTTTCCTCCAAGACCCGCCAATATGAGTTCCCCTTGCCCCGTTGGGCCGCCCTTGGACAAGTTCGAGGCCTCGAAGGGAACTCTCGATTCTCTGGGAAATTCATGAAGCACTTGAACCATCTCCTAAAATGGAAATCCCTCACTGCCTCCTTGTCATCTACAGGGACAAGTGCCATCAGTGCCGACTCCAGTCGCGACATTTGCTCTGTATCCCCCCACGCACTGACGACGGGGAGGAATTCGTCATACATGGCCCCCAAGATCGGAACCCCAAAAATCTGGTGGACATCCCAAAGGCTGATGCCCACCACCCCGTGATGCAGGTGAAAAGTGTTGGTCCTAGATGACCATCTGCTCAGCAATTCCGGCATTAGCTTCTTCGGTTGGTAAATGTGGAATTGGGAGGCCCATGCCGCCTCATACAACCCCACTCTCCTCAGCTCGGCCCCGAACTCCTCGCATGAGGCACCTACCCAGTAGGCCCAGGCCCAGTCATCAGTAATGTTGCCGCCCTGGCGCAGGTCCCACTCATCGGACCATCCCTTCTTCGAATCCTACAAAGCGGCCTTCATCATGGTACGGTAGAGGGGAGGGGAGGTCTCCGGATGCAGTGGCTTCCCGTCAATGTCGTTCGCATGGTTGTAGAGAGAGTAAGCGGTAATGGGTGTGATGTTCTCTTGTGTGTGACCATCAGCCGCCCTGAACCATTGGTGCTGGCATGGTATGCTTCTGAACCAGCAAACTGGTTCGTCCCTACTCACCTTAGTGATAAAGACGTCATCCCTCAGCCCGAAGCCGTACAATGGCAGTTTCTTGCACTGCGGATAATCCTTCTGACCCTCCGATAGCAGATCTATCAAAGAAGTGTGGTCCGAGTGGCTTCAGATCATCTTCCCCAGGCCTGGATAGTTGGCCATCTCATCCCGACGAGCAGCATATGGAAGCACCCCCAATACAACCTCTTGATGGGCCATTTTAACTCTGGCCCTCAGAAAAGAATTTTTTTCAGCTGGATCGCGATGCTCGACCGCGAAGCTGAATCGCGAAGCCGGATCGTGAAGATCGGTCAAGAGACCAAACCGCGAAGTCTGGCCAAGGCTGACAAGCAAAGGTTCGCTTGGCGCGGAAGCAGAGTCGGAGACCTGCGGTTCACCGCGAAGCTCGATTCGCGGTGCGCTGTCGCGGAGTACGCGGAGCTTCGCGAAGTCGAGAGCACAAAAAGACAAGGAAGGCACGTGAAGACAAAATAGGTTGAACCCCCTATTTATAGGCGGCGGCCCTGGAGCATCGTGGCATGCCTCACCCGCGTGGAGCATCGCGGTGCGTCCGGATCTGTGGACCTGGTCAGCACCGCGGGGCCCCTTCGCGTAGCCGCATCGCGAACCACCAACAATTTTGGCGATTTTCCCTCAGACTTCGACCCTTTGCCCTCCGCAGCTCCATGTCTGAGGGGGGGGGGGCATTTTTTGGCGCCAAAATATTGTACGAAAGGAAGGAACGAAAAAGAAGGCTGGTGCGCTGCCTCGCGAAGCACCGCCGCGAAGCACCCACGCGAAGCCCCGCCACGAAGCGTCCCGACCATCGCGGCCTCGTGAAGCTCCAGAGGCGGTAATGCTCCGCGAACGCATTTGACGTTCGCGAGCCGTCGCGATGCTCCGAAGGAGGTAATAATTCGTGAACGCATTTGACGTTCGCGAATCGCCGCGAAGCTCCAGAGGTGGTACCCTCCGTAGAAGACGTTGATGTTCGCGAGCATGTCGCGAAGCACCGGAGGCGGCGCGCGAGTTCTGATTCGCGGAGCCCCTTCCCTATAAATACTGGACTCCCCCTGAGTCCCAAAGGATGGAAAATCCGACCTTTCGGCTTCTCCTCTCCTGAATCGCGAAGCACTCTTTGCCCCGGGAATCATGAGCTCTGCGAGGTACTTCTACTTCGCGAGACGCCTCTGCATTGTCTCGTTTTGAGCCCCTCTTCCGAGAGGGGTGCCCTTCGCGAAGCTCAAGGGAATTCGCGAAGGAAGGGGATTCCCAAGGGTACCCGGGCAGCCGCGGAGCGTTTATGCTTCGCGAAACACCCAACCCATGCTAGTGATCCCTATGCTAAGGCAGGATCGCTACACATCGCGAAGCACACTGCTTCGCAGGACCCTACTTCGCGAGTCACCTCTTCTTCGCGAGGCAGTGCTCCGCGAACACTGTTCCACATCGCGAAGCACCTTCCACTCACACATATGCCCCATGCTAAGGCCAAGGAATTCCACTTTGTGAAGCACACTCCTTTGTTTAGCGATTCCTCTTCCCGTGCGACCCTCCAGGTTTGCACGATGTGATTTCAAAGTCCCATGGACAATACCACCCGTAGCTTTGCTTTGCCTAATTCTTCATCGCATAGGCACGCTAACGGCAATTGCCTCTTCGCATAGCCATGCTAACGTGGACCCCTTGATGGTTCGTTCCACAACCCCCCTTAACCATGGCCTTACTGGTACCTTCCCTTCCCCAAGGACCAGAGGGTACCGGTTATGTAAGTCCTAGGGGTGTGGAGTGAACCCACGTTGTCCGAGCGATAGGACGTTAAACTGCCAAGCACAACGTCCTCAACACAAGACGTTAAAATGTGACCCAACCTCGTGCCCCTCATAAAGGGTCCCCCGTACTCGAACATTTTTTACATCACTCATCTCCACGGGAATGGAATCACCCATCCAAAAGGGATGATATCCTCCTTATTGGAGTGGCATATGTTCATGGGAGAAGGGCGACCCTAGTTCCCCAACAGATGGCTGCACGTCTGCATCTCCGTACTTCCCCACTACCAAGGTCAGTGGAGGGCGTGATAGGGAACGAGGCACCTCCCATCATTGGACCAAGGTCCATCTTTCCCGAGCTTTGTCGCACCATGGGCCTCCATCCCGGAGTAAGTCCCAGCACCATGGGCCGCCTAACGCGTAAGCCCCTCTTCGCTTCTCACGGACACATCTTTCGCGACGTGATCATTAGGTCCTTTCAACCTTTTGTTTCTCACACCTAGCATGACTCACGTCGGCATAGAGTGAGCACCGACCCTGACCCCCAAACCTTTAGCGAACTACGAGGTCTTTGATCCATGTCAAGGTATGGTACGTAGGAAGCCTCCATGAGGTTAAAGCCACAATGCTCGGTCATTCATTCACGGTGAGTTTTTCCCTCGTCCAGCAAGATGTTAAACTGTATGTCTCTGTCCCGTATGACGTTAAACTGCATGCCCTCGTCCAGCATGACGTTAAACTATATGCCTCCTTTTGTCCCACATGACATTAAATTGCAGACCCATTCCCACCTGAACTACGAGTTCTTTGATCCATGTCAAGGCATGGTACGTATGAAGCCTTCCAAAGGTTCAAGCCCACCACCCATTAGACCAAGGTCCATTTTCACATCGGTTCGCCGACAAAACCCAACCCGAACAACGAGGTCTTTGATCCATGTCAAGACATGGTACGTAGGAAGACTTCCAGAGGTTCAAGCCCACCACTTATTGGACCAAGGTCCACTTTCACGTCGGTTCGCCGACAAAACCCAACCCGAACTACGAGGTCTTTGATCCATGTCAAGACATGGTACGTAGGAAGCCTTCAAAAGGTTCAAGCCCACCACTCATTGGACCAAGGTCCATTTTCACGTCGGTCCGCCGACAAAGCCCCATTTTAACTACGAGTTCTTTGATCCATGTCAAGGCGTGGTACGTAGGAAGTCTCCACGAGGTTCAATCCCACCCATCATCCAATTCAAGTCCTGTTCTACCCACATCTAGCACGACGTTAAACTGCAATTCCAGTCCTACTGCAAGCCATTGTGACTAACCCGAACTACGAGGTCATTGATCCATGTCAAGGCATGGTACGTAGGAAGCCTCTACGAGGTTCAAACCGCCCATCCAGTCGTCCCGACCACATTCACGTCGGTTCACCCCCGTCCCGCATGACGTTAAACAAAATTCCCCAATCCGAACTACGAGGACTTTGATCCATGTCAAGGCATGTTACGTAGGAAGCCTCCCTGAGTTCCAAGCCCAACAATCATCGGCCCAAAGCGTCCCCTAGTCGGTGTGCCAGGCCCCCATTTTCAATCCCATTTACCATTGGGCCAAGGTCCCTCATTTACGTCGGTTCACCGACACCCACTGCCCGTCGTTTATTCACGACAGGGTTCACTACCATCCTGCATGACGTTAAACTGTATTCCATCAATCCTTTGAACTATGAGGACTTTGATCCATGTCAAGGCATGGTACGTAGGAAACCTTCCCAATGTTCAAGCCCACCATTAGTGGACCCACGGGTCTACTTTCACGTCGGTTCACTGATGAAACCCTTTGAACTACGAGGACTTTGATCCATGTCAAGGCATGGTACGTAGGAAGCCTTCCAGAGGCTCAAGCCCACCACCCATCGGACCAAGGTCCACCCTCATGTCAGTACGCTGACGATGCCCATCGGACCAAGGTCCACCCTCACGTCAGTACGCTGACGATGCCCATCAGACCAAGGTCCAACATGACGTCGGTTTACTGGCACCATCCCGAACTACGCGGACTTTGATTCCCTGCCACGGGGATACGTAGGAAGCCTCTTCAAGGTTCAAGCCCAACTTCACAGTCGCCCCTGCGATGGTCCCATTTCATTCCCCCTCTACTTCATTCATCCACCTACAACCCATCATGATTCTCTCCCGGACAGTCATATCCCGGTGAGACCGTGTCTGTATGATCTTCTTCACAGCCGCCCATGGGTTGGCCCCGGTATCGACATCCCTTCAAGGAGAATCCCTCAATCTAATCTATCCTAACTAATGCTCTAGTTGGGTTGATCCGTCTCCTCTAGACGTTAAACCCGCAGTATACCCTGTGTTAAACACGGGAAGCTGAGGAAAACCTCAGATATGTGTCTATGACATATAATTCCTCGCGCTCGATGTGGGATGCCTCAAGCTTCCACGCCCTCGAGAAGCCTTATGGCCAGGGATAACAGACAGACATGCCAGGTTCCCCAGCATCCAGACACTCTACTAATGCCTCAACGTGACTACTCCCCCAACTGAAGGTTGCTGCCCTGACCATACCCTTTGGAATGTCCCGACAAAAGCAATGTAATTAACCGGCATCCATGGAAACATGGCACTGGGAAGAGTTTCACGAACTACCTATTAAATCTATGAGGGAGACCCGGACTAGGTGTTGAGTTCTGAGCAGGAATCCACAGGAGGAAGAACCGACATCCCATCATCCCGTTTCGATCAAGGAGAAGACGTCCCTGAATAAGGAGCGAATGTCGCCCGCCTTTGGAAAGCGGGAATGCGGGGAAACAAAGCGCCGCGCGTCCTCCTCTGTGGACGGAATGGATGTGCGCGCGCACCCCGGAGAAAGCGTCGGAAACACTGGTGCTCTCGGAGTGTGTCTAGTACAACCCGTAAGTGGTAGGTGTAACACCCCAAGATTTCATAGTGTGTTATTTCTTCAAAATAATTCAATAACTTGCACTACACGCAACACTGAGTTCAATTGAACCATGACTTACAAAAAAAAAGCCATTAAAAGAGGTCATGAATAGTATTAACTAAATTTTAAACTTTATATAATCCTTATAATTTTAGAATCCATATTATGAGTTTCTTAGATATAATGCAAGAACAAATTCATTTTCAGTATTGCACTTTTATCAACTTTAATAGTGAACCCTTTTTAAATACTATATTTTAAACTTTTTGACTAAATGGGGACATCAAAAATTTAAAATGAAACATCCCAAGCTTCTACGGTACGCTTCTCTTTGAATAATGTGATAGCGTGTGTTGTACGCAACACCGAGTTCTAACACACCATAACTAATCAAACTAGCCGTTATGAATAGTAATACCTACTTTTTGAAATTATATATATTTTATATTTGAAAATGGACTTCATTTTTGGATTCGGAATATCGAATTTAGCCTAAGGTGAAATTTTGGTACATTTCGGATAACTTTCATATTTTGATGAATAGTGAAAATTACTAAGTTTTAATTAAAAACAACTTTTTTAATCAAAATAATTAATAGTGATAAATTATGAATTTGAGTGGTTTTAAATTATATTTAGAATATATTTTTACCATTTAATATAATGTTGGTCATTGGACATAATTTTACAATTAAACCGAACATAAACGAGTGTCAATCTTTTGATAGTTATTACCTCTTAAAAACACGCTTTTTGTTTTGACAGCGGGAATTAATTTTAAATTAATTTCTGCCACTTCTATGTTTTGAATTTAGGAAAATGGATTCCATATTTGGAATCAGGATGTCCAAATTATGTAAATAGGTAACTTTTATTTTTACACATTTTGAATAATTACTGCGGTAAATATTTTATTTACCATGGTTAAAGGGTAAATCCGGTAAATAAGGGTTAAAAAAATAATATTATAATAATACTAAATTACCCTAAAACGTGTCTTAACCCTATTGGTTGATACATGGTCGACCATGGGCATCTTTGGGTCTGTTTTGGGACCCCATGGATCCACTTGTAAGTGATAATGACACATTATATTAATAAAGTTAAAATAAAAATAAAAATGGCATAAGCTTACATCTTTTAGAAGAACAATTTTTACATAGGGTTATACATGTTGGATTTTCGATTATAAATATTCATTAGAAAGATAAAAAGATTTCCTACATAATGATATTTTATTTATAATTTTTAGACATCAAATAATGTAAATTATTAATGACACAATAATGATGCAATGTTTACCTCATTAATAAATCATTTAAATAAATAAGATTATAATGATTAAAATATTATCTAAAACCTGTCCAATTCTTATTGGTTGATGTTATTTAGAATATGAGTCATCCTATCTTCGACCTCAATGATTTTTGGACCATTATAAACCGAATAAAAATATATTATAAAGTAATACTTTCACACTTTCCTAAAGAGCCCCTCCTCTCCCTTATAAAAGGAGACCACTTCTACTCATTCCTCACACCTCTCAAGCCACTTGGCTCGTCCAAAATCTGCCCAAATAAGCTCCCCACATCCCTCTCCTCCTCCTTGAAGCTTCCCCTTAGGCAGAAAGCATTTCGACAAGTCCTTTGGTTCTAACCAAAGTGAGTTACCTAAATTAAAGGTAACGATTTCTCTTAAATTATTTTCATTTATTTTGCTTCTCCAACCCCCAAACTCTTTTTATTTCCTTTCTTTTGTAACAACACCAGTATCCTCAATATACTAGGATGTTGTTATAAGAAGGATTCAAACTACACATACACACAACTCCATCTAATGGATGATGAACATAATGTTTCTGTGGATGGCAAACTAACGCCTCGCGAAACGATGATTGTTCAAATACATCTTACCGCCTCTCATGGTGGCCATTATGATGGCACTGTAATTAAATATGATATTAATGATATATATTTTATATATAAGCTTCTGTAATTCCATTTTATTTCATACCATTATTCGTTTCATGTTGTATATACATACGATAATTTCATTTGTGGAAGTGCGGACTACCGCCCCCTTAAAATGATATGACTCGTTCATACCACACATGGAACGTATAAAGGATGGTGTTAATGAACTTAAGTAACATGTATAAAATATTATATTATACTGGAATATTAATATACCTATGTATCATTGGTATTCGATTCTTTTAAAATAAAAATTAAATGGAAGTAGCGTTCGTGCGTACGTACGGACTACCGTCTCCACGAACGCGATGAGATTCATTTTCCATCGTATACATTCAAGTATAATTATCATTTAATGATTTAAAAATGATGTTTAAGGACTTGATATTATTCTGGATATGAATAAGATACAACAAACATGACTTATGTAACAAAACATATAAAAGAAAATGAGTAAGTTAACACACGAAATGACGATAATACTAAGATATTATCAAATCAATATTGAAAGATCATATATGATATCATATTAATGTATATGATTATTTTATAATTTAATAAAAATTATTTCACCATTATACAGGAGGTTAACCTACCCCAAACAAGGAAAAGTACAAGGTAAGGGTTATTTCACAATCTCTTCATTATCCGAGGTTGTATTATACGTAATAATCTACTAGGATCTCTTTATCATCCACATCCATGTTTCTTCGAAATGTATTTCAAAACATTTTTACTATTTACAAGAATATGGGTTAAAGTCACTTATACCCTTGTTTGACTTTTTATAATAGGTTTATAAATGAATCTTTCTGTCGTTTTCAAAACAAGGTCCTTTTTAACCTTTTCGACAAAATTGAGATAAGAATGTTTTTTTTACTTATACGGCGGGTGCAGTTATTTTCCGCCGTTATAAAATCGTCAAAGCTTTCCTTACAAGCTTACAAGAATATTTTCAAGAAAATGTTTTATTTTATATGGCTCTTAAATGATTTCAAAAATAGAAGGAGATATTTCTTTAAAAAGATTTTTGATTTCATCTATGTCAACATCCTTTAATGGATTTTAAGATTATTTGAAGTTGATTTATTATAATACAAAACTTCTATATTGTATTTAAGGTTTTGTGATATGTTTGACTGTGGATGTGCTATTTTATACCATTCATAGTTTATGTTGAAACTATTGACATTTCGTATGCTAGTTTTAATCCGAATGTTTATGTTATATTTCAAACTTTTCTTCAGATGAATGTGCTAAACAAGTATTTTCCGGGTTGGGGACCGGTAAAAGTAAGCCCTCCAGGTTGGGGACTGGTTAAAGTAAGCCCTCCAGGTTAGGGACTGGTAAAAGTAAGCCCTCCGGTTTGGTCTCCGGTTATTAGAGGTACTCCGGGTTGGTGTCCGGTTATTAGAGGCACTCTGGGTTGGTGTCCGGTTATTAGAGGCACTCCGGGTTGGGTTCCGGTTAGAAGTAACCCCTAGGTCTTGGGATGAGGCCTAGACAAAGAAATTAACGTTTAGCATTATGCATTCCAACATTATGAAAGTGGTTATTGATTTTTGCATGTGATTATTCGATTAGTAGAATATCCATGTGAATAAGTAAATGACATTATTTCATTTTATTTATGCCATACCATGTTGAAAGTTCATGTTTAAAAGGCTTTTGTTTTAGTTATACATTGCCTTAAATGTTTATTCTTATTTATGAAATTTTCCGCTATATTGTTATCCTTACTGGGCATTTGAGCTCACCCCTTTTCTATGTTTTATTTTTCCCAGGAAGTGAAGATGTAAGTTATGAATGACCTGCAAGGATATTATGAGGGGATTATAGTGTGGACTGTGGAAACATTATGTTGTTGTAGTAGTTTTTCATTTTATGATGTAATGTAAAAATTATGAATATATCTAGTGTTTCCAAGGCTACTAAACCAATCGGTCTTTCGAGATTTGATCTTTCTTGTGATCATGCCAATGTTATGTAATAATGCACCGACTCTGGGTAGCTGGAGTCGGGGCGTTACAGTTGGTATCAGAGGAAGTTTAGTACAAACCTTGTAGCTAGATTTAGATAAACTCTGATTAGAGCACGTAGACCTAAGATGAACTTTGAGGATTAGTATAGAAGAACTTCCTAGAATTTTGGTATTGTAGAGATTTTGTGAGTTTTCCGAGCAATACATCCCTGTCTGGATACGAGCAGGTAGAGGCGGCTCTGGCACAGATGTACCTAGGGGTAAAACCCGAAAACACCGCTTTGAGCTAGACTCGAACGGGAACTGGTGCACGACAACGGGCCTTGCTGCACTCTTGGATACGACACTCCCGGGGGATATGCTTAGGATAACTCTCATTTTCTTTACAAATCATTTTGAAGGGATTATGAGTATATACTTCTTCAATGAAAACATTCTTATGATTATGTATTATATCCATAAATAGTTCAATTTATGTTAAGTGTTTTATAAGTATGGGATTATGTATTTTCATTCATAAACTGATCTAGTGTATGCCATTGTTTAGAAATGGCGCCCAGTAGAAGGAATGAGAACTCCAGAAATGCACATGATCCAAAGAGAAGGAAGGATCATATCTTTCATGGTCTTAAGCTAGAATTTATAAGAGAAATAGTCTCCCATGTATTATCATCATATGAAGAAATAATATCATGTGTTGATAAGATAAGTAAAGAGTTTACTGAGTCCTATGTCTTTGAAGGGAAGCAAGAGAAGAAAAGGATGGAAGAGAGAAAGATGGATAAAGGGAAGAGGGAAAAGAAGAATTTTCCCATATGTGGTAACTGTGGAAAGAAACACCCTGGAACTTGCTTGAAAGGAATGGGAGTTTGTTATAAGTGTGGAGGAAAAGGGCACAAAGTACATGACTGCAAGGGTAAGAAAATGGTTTCAAATGTACAATGCTTCATTTGCAAGGAATTTGGACACTACGCGAACCTATGTCCCAGTCATCAGACTATGCCGCAAATGATGTTATTGGATAAAAATCAAGTTATGATACTACCACAGATGAAGAGGAATGATTAGAGTTCTTATATTGATTATGTCAATTGAGTGTTGTATCAACAATGTACTTGTTATAATAATTATGGAGTATATAAGGATTGTACTGCAGTACTATTTCATTAAGGACTTGAGATTGTGTAGAACAAAGAAAAGTGACTCAATAGCAGGATAAATTTTTGGAAAATATATGGTTGAGAGAATGATAAAGCATAATATAGTTCTGATACCGAGGTAGTGATTTTGGAATAATACATGATTGCTTTGGATAAATTATATTGGATATTCATGACTACCTTGGAACTAATTAATGTTTTGTATATTCCATCATTGTCGGGGTTTAAAACATTTTTTTGGATTAATGAAGTATATCCAGCATTCTATATGGAATAAGGGAGCATGAATGTAATCAATAAGGAATATGGTAATACATGATGAAGGTATTCATATGCTATTACGGGGTAAAAAGGATCTATATTATTTTTACCTTCCTTATAAATGTTGGACTGTGAGTTTGGATAGAATTATTTTGGATATTTCTTGTTTGGATTATTTTGGATTACCATAAAAGGACAACCCGGAGGTCGGGCGGCAACCCGTCGCGTCCGGCAAGGCTGCAAGACTTGAACCCGCAACCGAAGGGCGATAAGGGTGTATCACCTACCACTGTCCCACGAGATGTCCTGGATTAAATAATGTAGTTTTTATTAAGAGATCTTGTAGATGAATTATAAATCCGTTTATTTTGGAACCCTATACAAATAGTGTAAATAGAATTTTTTTACATTCTATTATCTTTTAGAGTGAAAGATGAGTTTGTGGTAGAAATTTATTAATGGATAAAACTCTAATTATAAAGTAAGTATATCTCCTTATGATCTTAGCCAATCTCATAAATAAATTCCTCAACATTAAGAAAAGCAACTTAGAATAAAAATGTTTTCCTAGATGGTACCTTAAATCATCACTAATTTATGGCTTTGGGATTGTTGGCCTTTTCATAGCCATGTTCTCTACCACTCTCCATCAGATAATTGATGGTTAGATTTCTCTTCCATATCCATATTTTCCTACATGGAACCCTAGTATGTGTTATTTTCGGTAATCTTCATACTTTCCACTCTTTATTTTAAATAGAGGCCTCATTAATTCATTTTTCGATGTGGGATTTCAACTAAGATATTTTGAAACATCAAAAATGTGTTATCCTAATACCCTATGTTTTGTTGAACCGATGGTATTTCAAATCATCATAGATTGATGAATTTAAGGACCTCAATTTTACACTTGTTTGTGATTGATGACCTCAATCACTACCTATAAATATTTACGTTTTCCCTCCAATTATATGTCTCTAATTGCCACCAATGTTCTCCTAATCGAGATCATAATTTGGTGGTGACCCTTTGATTTCTCTTTTCCTCATATTAAGACTAAATTTTAGTAACCCGATTTCTGATGTGGGTTTTCCCACAAATATATTTTCTACTTTCAACCTTTTATTTTCAAAGAACAATTTCAAATTGCGAGGACGCAATTTATTGAAGGAGGGGAGAATGTAACACCCCAAGATTTCATAGTGTGTTATTTCTTCAAAATAATTCAATAACTTGCACTACACGCAACACTGAGTTCAATTGCACCATGACTTACCAAAAAAAAGCCATTAAAAGAGGTCATGAATAGTATTAACTAAATTTTAAACTTTATATAATCCTTATAATTTTAGAATCCATATTATGAGTTTCTTAGATATAATGCAAGAAAAAATTCATTTTCAGTATTGCACTTTTATCAACTTTAATAGTGAACCCTTTTTAAATACTATATTTTAAACTTTTTGACTAAATGGGGACATCAAAAATTTAAAATGAAACATCCCAAGCTTCTACGGTACGCTTCTCTTTGAATAATGTGATAGCGTGTGTTGTACGCAACACCGAGTTCTAACACACCATAACTAATCAAACTAGCCGTTATGAATAGTAATACCTACTTTTTGAAATTATATATATTTTATATTTGAAAATGGACTTCATTTTTGGATTCGGAATATCGAATTTAGCCTAAGGTGAAATTTTGGTACATTTCGGATAACTTTCATATTTTGATGAATAGTGAAAATTACTAAGTTTTAATTAAAAACAACTTTTTTCATCAAAATAATTAATAGTGATAAATTATGAATTTGAGTGGTTTTAAATTATATTTAGAATATATTTTTACCATTTAATATAATGTTGGTCATTGGACATAATTTTACAATTAAACCGAACATAAACGAGTGTCAATCTTTTGATAGTTATTACCTCTTAAAAACACGCTTTTTGTTTTGACAGCGGAAATTAATTTTAAATTAATTTCTGCCACTTCTGTGTTTTGAATTTAGGAAAATGGATTCCATATTTGGAATCAGGATGTCCAAATTATGTAAATAGGTAACTTTTATTTTTACACATTTTGAATAATTACTGCGGTAAATATTTTATTTACCATGGTTAAAGGGTAAATCCAGTAAATAAGGGTTAAAAAAATAATATTATAATAATACTAAATTACCCTAAAACGTGTCTTAACCCTATTGGTTGATAAATGGTCGACCATGGGCATCTTTGGGTCTGTTTTGGGACCCCATGGATCCACTTGTAAGTGATAATGACACATTATATTAATAAAGTTAAAATAAAAATAAAAATGGCATAAGCTTACATCTTTTAGAAGAACAATTTTTACATAGGGTTATACATGTTGGATTTTCGATTATAAATATTCATTAGAAAGATAAAAAGATTTCCTACATAATGATATTTTATTTATAATTTTTAGACATCAAATAATTTAAATTATTAATGACACAATAATGATGCAATGTTTACCTCATTAATAAATCATTTAAATAAATAAGATTATAATGATTAAAATATTATCTAAAACCTGTCCAATTCTTATTGGTTGATGTTATTTAGAATATGAGTCATCCTATCTTCGACCTCAATGATTTTTGGACCATTATAAACCGAATAAAAATATATTATAAAGTAATACTTTCACACTTTCTTAAAGAGCCCCTCCTCTCCCTTATAAAAGGAGACCTCTTCTACTCATTCCTCACACCTCTCAAGCCACTTGGCTCGTCCAAACTCTGCCCAAATAAGCTCCCCACATCCCTCTCCTCCTCCTTGAAGCTTCCCCTTAGGCAGAAAGCATTTCAACAAGTCCTTTGGTTCTAACCAAAGTGAGTTACCTAAATTAAAGGTAACGATTTCTCTTAAATTATTTTCATTTATTTTGCTTCTCCAACCCCCAAACTCTTTTTATTTCCTTTCTTTTGTAACAACACCAGTATCCTCAATATACTAGGATGTTGTTATAAGAAGGATTCAAACTACACATACACACAACTCCATCTAATGGATGATGAACATAATGTTTCTGTGGATGGCAAACTAACGCCTCACGAAACGATGATTATTCAAATACATCTTACCGCCTCTCATGGTGGCCATTATGATGGAACTGTAATTAAATATGATATTAATGATATATATTTTATATATAAGCTTCTGTAATTCCATTTTATTTCATACCATTATTCGTTTCATGTTGTATATACATACGATAATTTCATTTGTGGAAGTGCGGACTACCGCCCCCTTAAAATGATATGACTCGTTCATACCACACATGGAACGTATAAAGGATGGTGTTAATGAACTTAAGTAACATGTATAAAATATTATATTATACTGGAATATTAATATACCTATGTATCATTGGTATTCGATTCTTTTAAAATAAAAATTAAATGGAAGTAGCGTTCATGCGTACGTACGGACTACCGTCTCCACGAACGCGATGAGATTCATTTTCCATCGTATCCATTCAAGTATAATTATCATTTAATGATTTAAAAATTATGTTTAAGGACTTGATATCATTCTGGATATGAATAAGATACAACAAACATGACTTATGTAACAAAACATATAAAAGAAAATGAGTAAGTTATCACACGAAACGACGATAATACTAAGATATTATCAAATCAATATTAAAAGAACATATATGATATCATATTAATGTATATGATTCTTTTATAATTTAATAAAAATTATTTCACCATTATACAGGAGGTTAACCTACCCCAACCCAGGAAAAGTACAAGGTAAGGGTTATTTCACAATCTCTTCATTATCCGAGGTTGTATTATACGTAATAATCTACTGGGATCTCTTTATCATCCACATCCATGTTTCTTCGAAATGTATTTCAAAACATTTTTACTATTTACAAGAATATGGGTTAAAGTCATTTATACCCTTGTTTGACTTTTTATAAGAGGTTTATAAAGGAATCTTTCCGTCGTTTTCAAAACAAGGTCCTTTTTAACCTTTTCGACAGAATTGAGATAAGAATGTTTTTTTTACTTATACGGCGGGTGCGGTTATTTTCCGCCGTTATAAAATCGTCAACGCTTTCCTTACAAGCTTACAAGAATATTTTCAAGAAAATGTTTTATTTTATATGGCTCTTAAATGATTTCAAAAATAGAAAGAGATATTTCATTAAAAAGAGTTTTGATTTCATCTATGTCAACATCCTTTAATGGATTTTAAGATTATTTGAAGTTGATTTATTATAATACAAAACTTCTATATTGTATTGAAGGTTTTGTGATATGTTTGACTGTGGATGTGCTATTTTATACCATTCATAGTTTATGGTGAAACTATTGACATTTCGTATGCTAGTTTTAATCCGAATGTTTATGTTATATTTCAAACTTTTCTTCAGATGAATGTGCTAAACAAGTATGTTCCGGGTTGGGGACCGGTAAAAGTAAGCCCTCCAGGTTGGGGACTGGTTAAAGTAAGCCCTCCAGGTTAGGGACTGGTAAAAGTAAGCCCTCCGGTTTGGTCTCCGGTTATTAGAGGTACTCCGGGTTGGTGTCCGGTTATTAGAGGCACTCCGGGTTGGTGTCCGGTTATTAGAGGCACTCCGGGTTGGGTTCCGGTTAAAAGTAACCCCTAGGTCTTGGGATGAGGCCTAGACAAAGAAATTAACGTTTAGCATTATGCATTCCAACATTATGGAAGTGGTTATTGATTTTTGCATGTGATTATTCGATTAGTAGAATATCCATGTGAATAAGTAAATGGCATTATTTCATTTTATTTATTCCATACCATGTTGAAAGTTCATGTTTAAAAGGCTTTTGTTTTAGTTATACATTGCCTTAAATGTTTATTCTTATTTATGAAAGTTTCCGCTATATTGTTATCCTTACTGGGCATTTGAGCTCACCCCTTTTCTATGTTTTATTTTTCCCAGGAAGTGAAGATGTAAGTTATGAATGACCTGCAGGGATATTATGAGGGGATTATAGTGTGGACTGTGGAAACATTATGTTGTTGTAGTAGTTTTTCATTTTATGATGTAATGTAAAACTTATGAATATATCTAGTGTTTCCAAGGCTACTAAACCAATCGGTCTTTCGAGATTTGATCTTTCTTGTGATCATGCCAATGTTATGTAATAATGCACTGACTCTGGGTAGCTGGAGTCGGGGCGTTACAGTAGGCGTGCTCCTCCTAAGTCGTCGAGTATATCAACAGGTCGTCGATGAAGACCACGACAAATCGATCGAGGTATGGCTAAAAGAACATGTTCATGAGGCCCATGAATATTGTTGGAGCATTGGTTACGCCGACTGGCATAACCAAGAACTCATAATAGCCATACCGACATCTGAAGGCCGTCTTCTGCACGTCCTCGTCTCGAACTCTAAGCTGGTGATAGCCTGACCTGAGGTCTATCTTCGAGAACCACCGTGCTCCCTTGAGCTGATCGAAGAGGTCATCAATCCTCGGCAGCGGATACTTGTTCCTCACTGTCACCTGGTTCAGGCGACGATAGTCAACAAAAAGTCGCAAGCTCCCGCCCGCCTTCTTGGCGAACAATATCAGGGAAGCCCAGGGTGAAACACTGGGTCGGATGAACCACATTCCCTGCAAGTCCTCCAACTGTATCCGCAGCTCTCGAAGCTCAGCGGGGGCCATCCGATATGCTGGAGTCGATATCGGGGCTGTCCCGGGGTACAGATTAATATAAAAGTATACCTCTCTACGAGGAGGTAGCCCTGGAACGTCGTCGGGGAAAACGTCCGCAAACTTATCCACCACTCTAGGAAAACCAGGACTCCGCATGTCAACTTCTCCTAGGATGAGGCTAGCCAACTGATGAGTGATGGGTTGTCCTCTCCTCCGCAGAAGTCCATCCTGTGCTGCAAAGGCTCCCTTCTCGCCGGTGAAGGTGAACTTGCTCCCGTCGGTGCGTACACATCACACCTTTCACCCAATACAGTAAATCTGTGCATGGAATGTAGAAAACCAGTGTTTAATCGTCGAGTCTGCTCCCGTAGGAGTCTCTAGCCGTAAGGATCGAGCCAATGGCTCTGTCGGAATCTCCACGCTCCGAACAGGGGCAGTGGCTATGAAAGAGTGACTCGCTCCTGTGTCTATAAGAACTACAGCAAGGGTGGAATAGACACAGATAGTACCTCGAATCATCTCGGGCGCTCCGTGGTCGTAGGCCTCTGATGCCTGGAGCTATTCCTGTCTCTGCCTGCCAGCTCCCTGTGGTCGGGGTGGACCTCCTAGTGGTGGTGGTGGTATAGCCTCAAAGCGTCGCCCACCACCTGCTGCTCGGCCAGCTCCTCTGCCTCGCCGACCTCCTCCCTGCGGACCGCCACGGTCGACCCTCTGCCTCTGCCTAGGTGGACCCTCAAATGTCTGCTGCTCCTCGGCACGATGGGTCGGGCAGTCACGAGCCATGTGAACCTGTCCGCAAAATGTGTAGCACTGCCTGCCTCTCAAAAGACTGGCTCTGCACGGTGTGCCCCGCACGGCTGAGCCAGTGTCTTGAGTCCATCTACGTGAGGTTCTAGCCAGCCGGGACCCATGAGTCATCTGTCGACTGCCTACTTCGGAAGACTCTGCTACGTGCCACCCCGCAGTAGGCCTCGCCGCTGGAGAAGTCTCAGTAAGAAAGCTCTCAATCAAAAGGGCTCGCTCCAGTACTACTACCTGGGTCGGGTTGTTGAGGGAGATCAGCGATTCCCTGATCTCGTGTCTCAATCCCTGCTCAAAGGTCCGGGCCTGGAAGAATGGGTCCCGTACCATGTCGGTCAAGTAGCGCGAGAGATCAGTAAATCTCGCCGAGTACTGGGCGACCGTCATGCTGCCCTGCCGCAGCTGAAGAAGCTCCTGAATGCGCACCGCATGGAGGGTGGCTGGGACAAACTCTGAGAGGAAGAGGCTCTCAAAGTATGTCCAGAGTAGAGATGCCTCATCGTGCACCTGGAGCATCAAGTTCAACCATCGGCCCACTGCTACGTGCATTAGGCTCGCTGCGAGGATCACCATGAGGTCTGCTGGTGTCCTCACTAGCCTGAAAACTCGTACGACTGCCTCCAGCCAGTCCTCGGCTGCCTGGGGGTCCATCTCCCCGTGGAACCTGGGCGGTCGCTAGTGCTGGAACTCATGCAGTGCACTGAGGAGACGTGCATCGTCAGCGGCTGGGGCTGGAAGCATCGGTGGCTCGGCGGGTAGGGCTACCGCCGGTGCCACTGCTGACAAAGGGCTATGCACTGAGGCCTCGTTGCTCGGTGGGCTGTCGTCACGCTCGACTCTCGGAACCCTAGCTAGCTGCCGTCGTGGGGCCATCCTGAAAAGGAAATAAGAGCTCCATGGTCAGAACAGTATAGCTGGTGATATGACATATAGTAATCACAAGGAGAACTTGAAACACACATGCAATCAATGTTTTCGTGCATTAAGTCGGAAATCAGAAGTCAGGGTCCTGGTGTACGGATACGTTGGCCGCCGCACCAACACTGGACTCCCTGGACTGATAACCACACTCGATACGCTAAACACTATTTCTTCACATAGAAAAAGATCATAGTCCGTAGTTCTGCGGTTGAACCGAACTCCTCTGATACCAATTTGTCATGACCCGTCCTCAGGGCCCGTGCCATGACTACCCCAAGCCCATCTTCCATAGGCCAAGGGCTGGTGACTAGCACCAAGGCGTAAATCCTGGTAAAAAGGGAAGGCATTCCCTTTGTAAAGTAAACAAGAACCACTGAGTAAGCAAGAGGAAAATTAAACAATAAGTAAAAACAGAGTACAACTGTAAGTGCGGAAAGTAAGTGGGCCAGTATACAAACCCAAACTGAAAGTAAAGTACAAGTCAAAAAGGGAAAACAACAACTGAAAAGTAAAAGCAGCCACGCCGAGCCGTCCACTTGAAATCCCACCTGAAGGGTGGGTACAGATTGCTCCATAGCTCCCCGGGTCCCACCGTCCACTCCGAGTACGTCCCGCCCAGTGGTCCACCTCCAGGTACTGTCCTGCTCTGCAAGCCTCAACCACGATCAACGATGTCCGTCGTCTGCAACCAACACAACGTAGTGCGGGCATAGCCCGTGCAGGGGTGAGTATAAGCTACTCAGTAGAGATCCCGAGACCCCTGAAGGTCTCCCTAAATCCACAAAGGATAAACCACAAAGGAAAGATACAATCACTAAGTAACAACTGACAATACTTAGGTATATGCCCATACATATACCTAAGTCATCAATTTCAGTACACTCCAACCTCTGAGCCCAAGTACAACCAAGTCCACACAGGAAAGTATACGTATTCCACATAGGAAGGCAAACATAATCCACACAGGATAGCACAACACAATCCACACAGGAAAGTAAACAGGATTCAGCTCACACAGTTATACTTCTTCGAAAGACGATAGCGATGATCACTGATCCATCTAAGTCATCGGACCCACAAAGGATTGATAGGTACTAACCCCCGCAAAAACCCACATAGGATCGGACCCTCACAGGATATGTAGGCGCTGGCTCATACAGAACCGTTGAGCGCTGACCCACACAGGATCGGACCCACACATGATCGGTAGCACTGATCCACACAGGATCACTGAGTGTTGTAGTCGTCGTCGTCGAATCCGCTGAGGATCTCTGCACAGTCGTCGTCGCAGTCACAGTAGCAGTTGCAGCCAGCACTAGGGTTCCCGCACACAGCAAGCTCATTCGAGAGGGTCCGCTCCACGAGCCGAGAGGCTGATACATCAACTGACACATAATCCAAAGTTGATGTATCCAAAAGTTCCATATCGTCAATAGGAACTCAACATCGCAGACGGCACGTCAATCGGACGCCCGGTCTGAGAGTTATTGGCTTTTTCGTCCCAGGGGTCCGGTTGGTTTTTAAGACAAAAACCAACCCGACCTTACTCCACCTGCGTCCAAACCTTGGGAGGAGTATGCCAAAAGATCTTTCTCACTTAGAGAAAATCAACAATGTCGACGGCACGCCAATCAGACGTCCATAGCTCAAGATATGAGTGTTTCTGCTCCGAGGGCCCGGTTGGTTTCGTGTACGAACCAACCCGGCCAAACTCAAAGTATTACAAAACCTTGAGTACGATATACCGAAATGACCGTCTCGTTCCAAGGATCGTGTCGCCACTGATGGTGCATCGATCGGAGGTCTGTAGCCAAAGTTATGGGCAATTGAACCCAAACGGTCCGAAAACGGGGGTTTCGGGCCCGGACCGACCCGGCCCGAGACCCCCCGGTCGCCCCGGCCCGACGCGGCCCGGCCAGGCTGGGTGCGGCCCGGCCCGGCGCGGCCCTTCCTGGTCGGCGCGGCCCTGGTCAGCGGCCCGGTTCAGCGACCCGCGCGTTGGGCTCGCGGTCGGTGCTCAGCCAAAACGGTCGAGCCGTTTGTCGGCTCGCACGGGGGGGGGGGGGGGGGGGGGGCTGCCCCTCCCATTTCATGAAACCGCGGACCCTTAATTGGGGCCACATTGATTGGGCCGAAGGAATTTATTTTTCCCGGCTCTTCCCCTTCCGGCCGGCCTGACCTGGCCAGCCGGTTCCTGCTCAGCAGGACCGGTGGTGGCCGGTCCCCTTCCAGCTCCGACACCGGCGGCCCGGTGCGGCCGCCGGTCACCTTGCTCTGCCACGGCCCGGAACCGGCCGCGGCCCCGCTCCGGCCGCGGAGTCTTCGGTTTTCTTCGACGTGGCGCGACGACGTCATGTTCTTAAACTTTTTTACATGGTGCGGCGCGACGGCGCCGCACATTTCCTTCCGCAGGAAACCGCGTAGTGTGACGACACCATGCTTTCCCATACCAACCACAAAGGAACCAACACGAAGATAAGGAGAAGGGTCGGCCGTGTTTGTATGGTTCGACCCCCTCGCGTTATTTGACAACAATTGGTTTTAATCCACGAGATCATCAAGTTCGTATTTACGAACAAAAAAATAAATAAAACTCATACCTCGGTTCAGGAATGGTGCACGACAATCGAGCCGCAGAAGACGAGCGTCGCGGAGGTCGGGCGTCGCGGAAAACGAATGCCGATTCCATTTTCGTCGAGGTGCGTTCGAAGAGGAAACCTCGTTGGAAGAAGACGTCGCGTTCTTTGGTGGAGATGTTCTTCGTTGAAGAACGGTGTTCTTCGTCGGAGTCCGAGGTGTTCTTCACGTTCTTCGTCGATCTTGAAGAAGAAGAAGACTTCACGCTTCCCAATCCTCTCAAGGTGGAAAAAACTCTAACAATAATAAAATAAGACCAAGTCTTAATTTATTAACACAACCTAACCATTTGAATTTTAAGAGTTTGAAATTAAGTAACTCACTTTATTAATTATAACAAGTTGTCAAAAAATAATGAAAGTGAGTTAATGGGGAGTTAGGAAAGTGAAGGGTTAAGAGGAGTTTGGGAGTTAAGGAATTTGAAATGGTGGGGGGGGGCTCTTGTGGGCCCCACTCTTTCAATTATCCACACATGGGATGTTGGGTATATGTGGGCCCCACCACCAACTTCCCATGAGAGAAAATAACCACCTTGTTATGAAATAAAATTGATTCAACAATTTTATTTACTTTTTAATTAAACCTCAATAATTAACATCTTCACCCGTACATATGCAACTACGGTAAAGGTTCCCTTAAGCGATTACCGGTGTTGCGAGTTCATCGGTTCCCTCAGAATTCGATTCCGAGCACCGGTTCAAAAGATAGAAATTCCCGCTCGTTCGTTCACTGAACGTACCCGGGCCAAACTTCAGAAATTGATTCCGGGCATACCGGGCCTCGGAATCAGGTGCCGTCAGAAACCACGTTCTTGTAAAATTCTAAATAAAATTTAGAAAAATTTACCTTGAATTTTATGGGTCTTTACAAACTGTTCCAAATGACACTACCCAAAAATGGAACCAATATTCATGGTTTCCTTGGAATGGTTCATGGTTTCCCCAAACTGTACGCAAACTGCGTGCATGATAAAAACTCACCCAAACTTCCAAAACTCAAAATGATAAACTGTGACTCAACCTAAACCATAAGAAAATACCCAAATCCAAGGAAAGAATAAAATAAAGTAATTTCAAATATCGGGGTGTGACAATTCTCCCAACCATAGACAGTTTAATCTCTCATAATGTAACCCAGTTGAATGAATAACAAAACTTAATTCCTTGTCCGATCAAAATACAATGAAAACAAAAACCTAGGAGTGATCTTTCTCTCCACTATTTTCACTTGACTGATCAAGAAAACCCACAACAAATAAATGAGTGGATAACAGGAGAAGGTTCTCCCTGCCTCAAGAACTCAACTAACATCGCCATGAAAACAAATAATTCACAACATGAGCCAACCCAATCTTCTCCACATTAACCAAGAAACATTCTAACCACGACTAGTAACTGCCAACCCAAACATATCCATATTCTTTGGACAAGTTTCACAACATTTCTACCAAAACTGGAAAATACACTCACAAACCAAACCCCCGACACTAGAGGAATCCCACAAAAGGAACTCAATCCATACAGTGAATCAGAACCACTATCCATAAATTCCACAAAACTCATGAATCTCAAAAAAGAACACAACTAAAATCTAAAACTTAAACTGAGCTACACAGAGGCTAGGCACATTAAAAGAATAACGAACGATTCTAGAGCCCACATTCAGATAACCACATCCATAAAGACTATGAAATAATGAGTTCATCATACTTTTACAATGCATATATGATCATAAAACATCAACAAAAACTATAATAAGGAAACCTTAAATGTATCCATTCCAACACTGAAAACAATATCTAGTTTGAGGTTTTCTACATCCTCTATAACTCCTAACTATGCACGAGCTTCAATCTGAGGCCTATGGATAGAGCCATGATGTACGAGGAAAATCATTCCTTGTAGTAAGGAACTGAAATCCTAAAATCAAGGATTATTGTTTGAGAATATCTTCTTACAAAATATTTCCAGATGACCAAGACGGACACAATGATGAAAGGTATTTGAAGGATTTCCACAAGATGGATTCGAATTACCGAACCGGCCACGCTGGTGGTATACAACCAAATGGTCTGAATAACTAGATATTAGATCCAAATAATAAGAATCCCCAAAGACAATTTCCCATGGCATGCACTCCTCACCATATGAGAACTGTACAGAGAATCATGGGGCATTAGATTACCAACTCTCAGTGATTTGGAAACCAACTCAGCTAAAAATGATTCATCAACTAGCTTTTCAGAACTAATATCCTTGTAGGAGAGGACTCACTCCTTGATCTCTATATAAATATCCACAATAAAAAGGGAATACTTCAAAAAAATCATGTGATTCCACCTTTGGAGAAAAGGAAACCAGTTACCTAAAGTGTTCAATATAGGCCTTCACCATTAGGTGACCTTGCTGAATATTCATGAGCTCTTCCCTTTTTTTATCTTCACCTCCTCAAGTATAAACCCTTAGTCAAAAACGGACATGAACACATACCATTTCATCCAAAAATGAAACAATGATTATAAAACCAACTTCCACTATTCCAATGCTAGACCCTCAAGAAGACCCATGGTAGCACAAAATCTAACAGTTTTGGGAGTTCCCAATGATTTGAAGACACCTTCAAATTTTTCTATCCACTCATCTACTTTTAACAGACGTCAATCACCATTATAGACACGAAACACTAGAGAAGAACCATAAACTAGGTAGAACTAACAAGAAAACATAGGGACCTTTTCGGTCAACATATTCTGAATATTCGTCAAAACTAAGAGAAAAAAATAAACATCCAACCAAATGATATCCAAAAGACCATCTTAGTCCAAAACAATTGTCTCACAAGCCAAGAAAAACAAACACAACACAAAATTACCTTTTAAAAAAACCATCCTTTTTCATTTTCAAATTCAAAAATTCCCTCTACCAAGGCTAATTTTTACAAATAGAATCCACTTAAAAAAACCAGTTTCCAAAATCATTTTCCATTCCAAACCTTTAGAATATCCATATCAACCCATTAATTTCAATTACTCACCCATGGAATCTAATGAACCATCACATACGTGTTTATCCATTCCCACATGTATCATCCATGAACATGTACCAACATTCACATTCCATACATACCCACACATACACGAATGCCCAAAATGAATACCAAGGTTCAAAATTACCATTTCATTATCAAAACCTGATAACATAAAAAAATTTGAACCCAAAAACCATTTCAAAGGATTCATTTTAATTTTTAAAATTCATTTTCATTTGAAAATATTAGTTACATCTACCAGAACCAAAACAAAACGAAACTTACCACAATCCACGATAATGTGGAACTAGTTTTCATGCCTGGCCCTATGACATGGTAGTGGTCCATACCCCATGTAATAAATAACAACTAAGAGGACCATGAACCATGTACTTGAACTCTTCATGGGTCACTTATCCATGAGAGATCATAATATGACATTGAATCACCTCCACTTTCATTCCTCGATAAAAAATAAAGACAAAAGACTCAAATCTTAGACTACTTTTGGAAACTTGGTGATCAGATTGAGCAAGAGTTTTTGACTCTATTTTTATACCTACATTCTGAGATCCGAGAGTCCTAATATCCTATCTAACTAACACCTCAAACAATAATTTCTTTCTCTGATACCATTTTTCTCATGAACCAAGCCGTTATTTCATCCACCATAACACACGACCCGGTCAGAGACCTAGACCGATAGGAATTCTCGATCCCCATGGACCGAAAATTAGTATCATGAATCAAATTAATCACCATGGGAATGATTTAGCACCATAAATCAGGATAAAAATTAAATAATCAGGAAAAACAAAAGAACAAGTAATATCTGAATCTCAAATAAATATACAAAATTGATTCAGAAAGTACAAATTCTAAACAGAACAAAAACTTAAAACTGAACCATGCTACCATGATCTCTATGTGACCTCCTAGTCACCACCAACCACAAGACCGAGTTGCTCCAATAATAAGCACACAAACAAGGAAGCTGAACATACAAAATAGATTCGGTCTACTTAAAATGAATGGTATAACTGGGTTTTGATCTTAATAGCTTAATAAGACACCACCAATGAATCCATACATTTCTATTCCTGAAATAGTCCATAAACACTAGTTTTAAATACACATATGAAACTATGTTTTAATCATTCTGAATAAACAACCAATCATTAATTTTTTCCAAATAACACACAAACCATATCATTATTTTCAAAAAATTTTACCATTTTATAACAAAAACCCAAACCAAAATCCAAACATAATTATACTTGTCCATGATGAAAATAAACATGTAGTGTAAACAATTAAACAAGTACACATAGAATATAAACAAGAAAATATAGATATAAACCATGGGAATATCCTAAACATTCCTAGAGTAATCCCTGTATGTACTCGGATTAGACTCACCTATCGGTATATGGTGAAAATCCATAATCAATAACCAATCTGGTGCTCTAAGCTGTCCTTGCAAACAACACATCCCACATGGTCACTAGACTTCCAAGGCGTGCGAACCTATCTAGTTAGGGTCAATTAGAAACCATTACTCAACCCTATAAAAGGCACCCAGGAAACCCATCGTAATAGTACATTGTGAAAGTAGGAGTCCCTCGCATGCATGAATCACCTTACTTGTCATCACCACACCTGCCTACCCCAAACACTAACACCACGTATATGATAACCCTTATATGGGAATCACCCATATGGGGTTCCCATCATATAATAAGTCATTCATAAGTTCCAACAAGGTCATCATATCATTTGTTCTTATAATACATTTCTTAGAAACATTCAACAATTCCAACTGATCGTTTCCACATTCGAAACTACATTTTATTTCCAAAACAATGTAAAGTTCCAACTGGGCCTTCAACACTATCATTCCCAATAGACTAAAAAAAATATCTAAAAAATTCACAAAACATCATGTAACACTATATCCATGATTTCAATGAAAAATAAGAATTTATACAAATATTTACCAAAACAAGTCTCAATTTTTAAAATGGACCATGTTTTAAAGGATGCATTCGAAATCATGTGATGTATAAAACACAAATTTTTGAAATTAATGTAGCATTTTAGGAACCAAGGATCAAAGAAATCAATGTTTAAAGAACCATATTTATTCTAATTTTCATACATGTGTGTACTTAATTCCCACATGGAGTGATAACATCCAATGGAACACTCCAAACATCTAAGAGAACACCCTAAACCCTTTTCATTTCCAAAAACCCCACTTTCTTTAAAACCAACCCAAACCCTAAAATTTTACATAATTAAAAAAATGAAAAATGATATTTGAAAACCACGAGAGCCTTTACCATCATTTCACCACAGTCTATCAAGCCATAATGTGGTATTTAAAACATGTATCATGCCAAACACCATTATTTTAATCAAGATACCAAAATAAATTTCAAAGGACAAATATCAAAACAAGGGCATCATTTGATATTAAAGGAAAAAAACATTCTAAAAATCACCATGAGTGTATAACAATATAGAATATTTAAAGAAAGGCCTTTAATACCACATTCACCAATTTTATCTAAAATGAAAACACAATACCATGTAAATTAATCAAACCACAAGAATGTCAAACACACACACACACAAATATTATTTAAGAATTCCCAAGCATCAAATAGATTTCATTGGAAAGGAAATGTATAGAAAAACCTACCTCAAAGAAGTGTCGATGTGATGAAAATCTCAAAGAAGAAAGAATATGCTCCAAAGAATAATCCTCATGCCCTAGATCCAAATTAACACCATCCAAACATCAATCCTAACTTATAGGTTTTGGACTAGAGATAAAATCCCACAAAGAGGGGCCAAGATCTCAAGAGGGAGAGAATATATATTGAAAAAGAGGACAAAATATGACAAAAACCCTAATAACATACAATAGATCATTGAAGATGCATCCATTGAGGAGGAGGATCCATGGATAGGGGGAATGTGGGATCCCTTCATGCACAAAAAATGACGCAAGAGGGAGAGGCTTGATTTGGAATAAAAGGAGGGAAGGTTAGATTAGGGAATTCCATATTTTTAATGATCTGGAAACATCACATGGTTTGGAAACATGGTTTACCAAACCATGCAACAAACATTCCCAATGACACTACCCAAAAATGGCAACAATATGAATAGTTTCATGGGAAATCCACATTGTTTCCCCAAATCGTACTCAAACCATGTGCATGGAAAAAACTCACCTGATCATCCAATATTTAAATATTTAAACCAAGACTCAACATGAACCTCAACCAAAAAAATCCAAATTGAAGAAAAAATAAAATAAAAGAATTTCAATGGTCAGGGTGTGACACACCAAATATATATTATAATTGAAGGCCAAAACCAGTGAGGTATACGATATGTTCATGATTAGATGCATGTGTTATAAGTAGCACCACCATCAGAGCCTAGAGTTGTTAGAGGAATGATAATTTTATCATATAACCTTGTGTTTCCTTTGGTTGAATTGGGATACTCACACTCATTTTTTTCTTGATTTAGTCCATATGTTGTCATCAGATGTGGAGAGGATTTTAGTGCCCCTGGTGTTTTCTACGTTGGTAATAGGCTAGACTTCCTTGTTTGATGTGTTTTGTGAATATCAATTAGTTATGGGGAAACACCAGTCAATGGGGGACTTTTTATTATTACAGATATAACCATACTATATTATACTTGGTATGGATTGGATGTATTCCATGCATGTAGTCATTGAATAATTTCAGAGAATAGTTTCATTTTCTTTTGTGGGGGGCCAGTGAGTGGTGTTCATTGGCGGGTGAGGTTATCGGTTGGGTGGTAGAAAATAAGATCTTCTTTTTTCATAGCCAGAGGAGATGTTAGTAGAAGCTCATGATGAGGGTGTCCACAGGGTTGTGTAGGATTTCATTTATTTCTTCCTATAGGAGGTTATGAAACTTCCCTTATATGTGATATCGAGTTTTTGATAGAGTTACATCTTGGAAATTCATGGATCTCGATGGCTCCTTGTCATATGGTTCTAATGGAGTTTCGTGAGTAAATGCTTAAAGTGGATTATTTGATTATGTGGGATTTTATTTAGCCTAGTGTGTCTCCCTGGGATTCTGTAGTGTTTTCTACCAAGAAGTTGGTTATATTTATAAGGTTGTGTATAAACATTTGGAGGATAAATTTGGTGATGGTCAAGAAACATTACCCCCTTCCGAGGATAGATAATTTACTAGACTAGTCAATAGAAAATATCTAGCTCTATAGAATCAATCTATAATATGGATAACCCTAGTTGAGGGTGAAATATGAGGATGTTTAGAATTATTCATTCAGATGAAGGTATGGAATTTTCTTTTTTATTCTTGTTTTTGGTGTAAAAAATGCACAATCCATGTTCATGGAGCTTAAAAACTCTATGTTCCATGAAATCCTGGATTGGTTCATTTTCATATCCATAAATGATATCTTAGCCTACTCAAAGTTAGAGGAGGATCATTATATGCATCCATGAGATGTTTTTTTAGTTCCTTCAACGAATCTAGTTCAATGGGAAGTTCTCCAGGTTTGAGTTATAAACACAAGGGGTGCATTTACTTGGACATGTGTTGTCTTGACAAGGTGTGGTATTAGAATCATATATGGTCAAGGAATTTGTTTCTTAGGAAACACACAATAATGTGGAATAGGTTCATATTTTTCTTGGTCTCGTGGTCTATTATCTGTGGTTTATACCCAATTTTTCTTGTAATTCATCCTCACTAAGTATAACGCCATAGAATTCTAAAATAAAAATATTATATTTGATAGTGTGTAGGAAACGTAATACCTAGAATATAAACGAATACAACATCCTGAGACTTTATGATATATTTATATTTAGATAAATTCTATATTTATAATATAAAATATTACAAAAAATGATCTTATCTTTAATTACAACAAATATAAATTTTATCTCTTTATACACGATCCACTGAGGTTATATTATGTTACATGCAACAATTACTTTCATCACTGGCTTGTGTTACACACAAGACTGAGTTTTACCAAATACTATTAATGTTATCATATAAAATGAAAATTCTATCATAGTCATCAAATTAGAGGTTATGAATAGGATTAACTAAATTATAAAAATATTTTGATGAATTATTTGGTTATAAATTATATATAAATGAATATAAAAACCAATTGAATATAAATGAAATACTGTTTATAAAGAACTATTTTTGTGAGCCAAAAGTTATTTTATCTTAATAAAATAAATTAATTTCTATTTGTAAATAATATTAATGAAATTTTTATATTATATATTCAATAAAATTTTTACATTATTCGAATATTTATTATAGATATAATTTAAGAACAAATACAATTTTATGCATAAAATGTTGTATTTTTCTAAATGTAATTTTCCACCATTTAATAAAGCACCAATTTTAAATATTAATTTTAACAATTTCATAAATTTTATTGGAAAAAATAAAAAAAATTGAAATAGTAATTTTAAAATTATCTTAGAGTTAATTTTTGGAATTTTTCTATGAAGATTCAGTTTTTGATTAATAGTGAAAAATAATGAATTTTAATTGAAAAATGATTTTTAATTTAAATAATTTATATGGTTAAATTATATTTTTAATCGAATATAAAGTTTCATTAATTAAATATTACATATATTAATCCAATTTAGTTCTTTGGGAAAAATTTTATGTTGAATTATGATTTAGAAACATTTCAAACCTTTGATCATTTTCACATTAAAAACCAACTTTATCGTCCCGTCGGTGGGAATGATTTTAAATTAATTTCTACCACCTATGTGATTTGAATTTTTAAAAATTGAATCCATATTTTTAATAATCATAATTTATAAATTATAATAATTACAACTATCTTTTTAGAAAATTTATTAGTGAAAGTAGTTAAAATTAATTATAGTGATTAAGGTAAAACAAGTTCACTTAATGAATATGCTCAAAATATAAGGTGTAATAATGAACCTAAACATTTCCAACACCCATTTTATGTCCATAATTTGATAATAAAACTTCATGTATAAAACATTGGGTGTTATTGAATCCTCATTTTTTATAAAAACATGGGGATCAAAGAAATCTTTTCAAAAATGGAAAATGTGTTATTTCCCCCACATATAAATGGCCACCACCTCTCTCCCCTTTTTCACACCTATAAAAAAAATTAGATAGGCCAATCCCAACCCAAATAAAATCTCAACATCTCTCCCATTATCATATAATCCTCAATTTGGGAATAAATTTTACAAAGGATGTTGTTTGGTGCAAACCAAATTGAGTTACCTGAAGAAGTGGTAACAATTTTCAACAAGCACTTTTTGATTTATTTATTTCTCCACACATTAAATTATTTTTATATAATGATAATATAATAACCACAGTATATTAAATATAATGATACTTTTTTATATCAATGGTATGACCTAAAACTTTACAGGCTTCCACCAAATGGGATGTACAATCATCATTTGTGTGTACGGAAAACTGCCGCATCACAAACCAATGTCATTCGTTCTTACATTAACAGCCTTCAAGTGTTGGGAATAATGATGGATTTATAGTTAATATATTATTATTATGGTATTTATTTTATATTTATTCTTATTTAGTTAATTTATAACACATATCTTTAGGCTTACAATTTTATGGGAATACGATAACACTGTTTGTGTATCTGTGGACTACCGCGTCCTCAAAGCGATGTGATTCGTTCATGATTTACATGGAATGTATTAAGGATGGTTTTGATAAAATTAAGTTATTTATGCGATATAAATATGATAATGTTATTAAAATATTCCAATATATATATATATATTAAATTATCATTATTTCAATATAATAATAAATGGTAATAATGTTTGTGCATACGTACAACCTACCGTCTCTGTGAACAGTCTATTTCATTTATAATTAATAAATCATAAAGATTACTTGAAATACATTTGTATTAAATATATATTATATTTATATCATTTTTAGTATATTTAATATTATATATCTAAATAATATCCCCAAGAACTAGAATAATCATGAAAAATAAATAATTATAAAATAATGAAATTAAAATCCAAAAGGATGAAAATAATGAATGAATATTAACACAAGAGTGATAAGATATTATAATAAAATAATATATGCTATTATAAATATGGTGTAATTGAATAAAATTATTAAAACCATTTTATAAGAGGTTAAAAAATATTTAACTTAAGGAAGTGTAAGGTAAAGGGGTTTCTAGTCCAACTTTTATTTCTACGAGACTTATGCCATATTCACCACTTTTTTCTATTATATATTGTATAAACCACCCTATGGAAATTTTTATCATTAATGTCATTTATTTCATGATATTAAAATATTAAATTGATGTTATTCATTCAGGTATCACATGATTAAAATGTTACTGAAGTTGTAAGGTATTCTCATGTCATTATTTCATCTGTGAGGAATGTGCCACATTCACCACTTATTTATTTTGTGTGGTGTATATAATTCCCCTTTTTTATTTAATACAATGAAAATTTCTATTTTCAGGGTGTTTAAAATTGTATTTGATTTTATTTATTTCATGGGTATTATTATTGGAAATTTACCATTAGCATGGGATTTCATCTCAAATTACATTCCATTGGGACTTATTTGTTTTTATGCACCAAATCACATTTTTTGTGTATATACTTCCCCTACTACATATAATATCATTATTCATTAATACATCATGTAATTTTAGATTTAAATTTGAATTATCCCATCTAATGAGATTTGACTCAAAAATTACCCAGTGGTAAAATTTATTATACAATTTCAATTCCTTTATTTGTTGTCAAATTTGACTAGAAAAAACATCCTTTATTTTAATTGTTTTAATTATAAATTATATTTCTTGTTAATATCTATATTATCTTATGATATATTTGAGTGTTTCCTAAACCACATTATGTTTCTACATATGATGTTTAATTTAAAAGTTATAAGATTTATTGGGGAAAAATTGGTAAATATTTATCCTTTATTCAACATGGATATTTTATAAGGTGTATAGTATTTGATTTAAATTTATTACTAGATATATAAGGAATGTTTTGGACATTCAGTACAAGATTTAGGGATTGGTTAATGAATGCCTCTCTATGAATTGTTATGTCTCATGAATCAAACTGTATATGGTTTTGTCTAAGGCCTTATCCTTTTACTAGATTCCTAGAAGGAAGCCTTGAGAGTATTAAACTCTTACCATGAAGCCTTTAATGTATTATATTCTTGGAATTAATATTTTACACTCATATATTCATGTCACAAATCCTTTAATGTATTATATTTTTAGCATGAAGCCTTGATAGTATTAGTTTCTTGGAATGAATACATAATAATATTAGATTCATTATATAAATCCATGATGATATGTTTTAGATATAAATAATTATTCATTCCATCCTCATAAATTTAATTATTGATATTCCATGTGATTTTTCGATTAGATAGAATATAAATGGTTTAGTAACATGCTCATTTTATTATTTTTATGGAATTATTTGATCATCTATTATTCCATCAATATTATTATCATATTACTTCCATATTAATATCATGTCATTAATTTAATGTAATGTGTTTCAGTTATTTATCTTGGAATTTTATTTATAACTTATTTATTCATAGCATCCACTATACATTACCCTTACTGAGCATTTGACCTCACCATTATTTTTTATCCATTCCTCAAGATACCATGAAATTTACTATGATATATATTCAAGAATACTCTAGATGAAATAATGTTGTTATAAAAAACTATGTTTTAATTTGTGTATTAATTTGTAATTCAACACTCATGTAGGTATCATTATAACCATAATTACTAAACTAATCAGTCCTTCATGGTTCATTTCCTTTATCTTATGAAAATATAATGGTAGTAGTCACTGGGTCTGGGCTTTCTTGGGTTTGGTTTCAATATTTGGTATCAATGGATGTTTAGTTTAAATCTTGGGAACTAGATATAGTAATACATAAACAAGGGAACATAACCCTAAGATAGACATTGTGGATTAAAATAGAAGCACATAAATATTCATTAACTTAATACATATGTATTCCATCATAGGATTGTGAGATTAATGTTGATCATACAACTATGTCTTAAAAATATCACTTTAGGTTTTATGTTAGGAGAATATAACTTGATTAAGGTAATATTGGGAAACTTTTAGTGAACATATATATATATTAGTGGAAAAAATTTATTTGAGTAATAATTAATCTACATATTATAGACATAGTTTTAAAGGAATTGATAATCTTTAGGGTTGATATACAAATAATATTTTAATAATTTGTAAAAAATGTAGGATGTATTGAAAACCCAAGAAAAAAAAAGAATATATAATTACTAATTCCATTTCAAGGATGCCGATAATACATGGTGGAAATGTTATAGGAATTATATTTTAGAAAAAGGAAAACATGTGTTGTAGAGACCCAAATCTTGACGTACATGGACATTACTTTACATTTACAGAATACTTAATGCATAACAAAAACAGACACACAAGGACCGTAATAGTTTAGTGTCTTCGGAAACTCGGAATATAAACTTCAAATCATGTTGAAATATCTTCAACAACTCCCATAAATATCTTCCCCTTTTTGTTTTCTTAACTAAAAATTTTCTTTATTTCTTGGGGAAATAAAACATAAAAAGGGTGAGCTCAAATTCCCAGTAAGGGAAAACAAAGATAACATAAAACAATCCATAAACATTTGGAAGCAAAAACTTGAACATGAAATTTAAACATCAAAATCCTGAGCAAAGACATAAATCGTGGAAGTACGTAAGGCATATATCATAATAGAACATCAACCATGATAAAATATAATGGAAATAAAACATGTAATTGTGGAATCCCTTCAGCACATGTTATGATTTCCATAGTATCCAAGGTATTGCTGCCAAGACCATCTTAGTGGACAAAGTCCCTTTCTGAATCGAGTTCACACCTCGTTTCAGTCCTGTAACACTAAACTGGATTAACTTAACGTTCCAGCCATTTATATCTCATGAGATATAAATCTTTACCCAATGCATTAGAGGGATATATAGGTCCCACCCATCACATAATGAAATCATTCTTACTTGTGCCACAAAAAAATTAAAACATTCATCAAAACTCAAAGAATAAAATGGGTTTCATAGGCATCATCCCATCATAACTTAATACATGTTAAAAAAATGGATATAATTTCATCATAAGAGAATTAAAACCATGTAAATCATAGAGACATTATACATGAAACATAAACATATGAAATAATGTCATCTTAGATGCAAAATGGTTTTGATAAAAGACTTGAAATGAATTCTTGAGGAAAATATCCTTTCTTCTTCAAAATCATTTTCTTTTCACAAAATGTCATGAAATTTTAAAAGAAAAGGGTTTTGTAGAAAATAATAATGAAATATTGTAGAGGAATCTTCGTGAAAATGAGGTGTTATGAAACTGTAAAAATCCGTTCATGCCGTATAAGTTAAAAATAACACTCTCCTCGTACTTTTGTCAGAAAAGTCAAAAAGTTCCTTGTATGGTAAAAAAAAGATTGATTCCTTCCATAACACGTGGTAAAAGTCAATAAAGGGTAAAAAGGACTTTACACATACATGAAAACATTTTTATAAAACTTGGGCATGGAGGATAAATATATCCCCAGTAAATACTTATGAATTAGCAATCTCGGATAAAAATGAGATTTGCAAAACTATCCCTTAACTTAGGTCCGATATGCTTCGTACGTTTCCGAACCTCCTGTATAATGATTTAAATATTTTAATTGAATTATTAAAGAATCATATTCATTGTTATGATAACATATATGGTTCACTTATGAATTTATATTACCCGTTCTTTTGTAAGTTCCATGTTAAAGCAGCGTTTTGGGTTAAATCGTATTATTTATCGTACGTGTTTGGATTTGTTGTTATTGATATTATTACTTATATACTAATTTATTTAATTACATAATGTAAAACATGATTTAAATATAATATATATTTCAGTATATACATATATATATATGACTGATCGATTAAATGAAATGAAATACACCGTTCATGGAGACGGTAGGCCGTACGTACGCATGAACGTTGTTTTCGTTTACTTATTGAATTGAATGAAATTAAGTAGATGACATACATATATATAAACATAAATCTAGTATCATTATTATGTAATATATTTCATGATTACTTATTATATATACTTTATAATCATTCATGAATGGTTAACATGGAGAATGAATCTCATCGCGTCGTGGAGACAGTAGTCCGTACGTACGCACGAGCGATGATATCATTCCCATGATTGTGGAATTGTATTAGAGTGTATGTATACTATTTCAGAATCACTATAACTTTAAAATAATCATATAAAGTTATTATTTACACCATTATACCAATCCAAGTAAGGTGGTGGTGGAAAATAGATTACACCACAGTGTAGAGACGGTATTACGTACGTACGCACGCGCGGTGATTCTGTTTTCCGTAGGATGGATAGATGGTGAAATAGGGTTTTTTCATACTTATAATAACATATTAGTATATGATTGATACTGATGTTATTACTTCATAATGAAACAACGAAATAAGAAGAAGTGGAAGAAGAAATAAATTTGAATGAATCGGTAACAGACATTACCTCTTCTTTGAAGCGACTCTTTGAGACCTCCTCATAGGGCACCAAAATTGGTCACTTAAGGAGACCAAGACCTCTTGGATGTTTCTATGTAAGTGGAGAAGAGACATTGGCAGGGGTTGGCCGAGCTTCAAGCTCAAAGTTGTGTGAGGAAGAGAGGGAGGAGGTGCCCTTTTATAAGGGAGGAGAGGGGCACCTTTGGAATAACTAAATATAATATTTTATTATATAGTCATATTCGGTTTTTAATAGCTCCAAATTGAGTTATTTCAAAGATAAGGTGGTGATGGGTCGAAATCCTCCCATCCAATATAATTTAGACAAGTTTTGGTTTCTATTTAACTATATCATTTAGATTTAACATTAAGATAAATAATTTTTCTTTTACCATGTCTTCTTGTTTTCTTACACTATAAGGTTAATAAACTTACTATAACAAGCCAAAAGAACCCCAAGTTGTTTATTATTAATATATATAACCTTATATAATTAATTCGTCCAATTCTTAGATTTTTAGGAATAAAATAACAATTAATAATATAATATTTGTTTTAAAAACAATTTTATGTCAATTTTGACACTATTGGGTAATCAATTTTTGTGAAAATCATAACAGAAAGATTAGTTCGAAAAAAGTTAATTAAATCAATAATAACATGTCATATTAACATAGAATATTATTTTAATTCATTTAAAGTCTCAAATTAAATTTATTTGGGTATTTATAACTTCAATTATGTCAATATTTCATTAATAATATAATTACTGCATCATCATTGTGTCCTAAATAAATTAAACTATTTAAAGTCTAAAAATAAAATACCATTATGTAGGAAATATTTTTATCTTTATAATGTATTTTTATAGTCTAATTTATCTTACGTATAACCCTATATTAAAAATGATATACTTATTATACTTTGATTTTAACTATTTTAACCCTTCTTTAAATAAATTAATAATAAGTGTCCTAATCTAATCTAAGTGGGTGTAAATGGTCATATTTTATTCCTAAAGTTGGTTTTGGTCGAATTACACTTATCCAATCGAATTAGGACATGTGTTAGGGTAATAATAATATCATTTTACCCTTAATTACCCTATTTACTTTTAACCGTGGTAAATAAAAGTAAAAAGTTACTATTCACCAAAAATTATTTTCATCTCATTGAACAACATTTTACTTACTGACATCAACCGTGTCTCTCAGATTTTTGAAATTCCATTCTCAAAAGTGGTAAAATTAAGTTTTATGTAAATTTTCAAATTATCCTAGGAGATGGGTAAAAGACGGTCAAAAGTTCAATAAAATTTTTATATATCTAAAATTATTATAAAATGACTCCAACGAATTACATTGAACTTATATAGGTATTATGTGTCAATTTTTGACCTAAAATAAATTTAAATAAAATAAATAATTATTTAAATAAAAAGTCTATTTTTAAATAGTAACCTAGTGTTTTCACTATTCATCCAAAATAGGATGTTTTCAGAAAAATACAAAAATTTCACCCTAGGATAATTTTGATATTACGAATCCAAAAATGAAGTCCATTTTGAAAAATGAAATTTACAAAATTTCAAAAAGTGTTTATTACTATTCATAACGGCAAGTTTTAATAATATTTTAATATCATATCGTTGTTTAGTGAAACTCGGTATTGCGTACAACACACACTATCGAGGAAGGTCGCGATTGCGTGTAATGCAGCCAAGTTAGGGTTGCGTATTGTGAAAGACTCGTTTGTTGTGGCGTACAATACAAGACATCAATAAAATTAAAAAGAATTTTTTTCATAAAATCTCAGGGTGCTACATTTTACCCCCCTTAAAATGAATTTCGCCCTCGAAATTAGTCGAGGCTATAAATGGTTTACTACTCGAAAGTTTCTTTAATAGAAACCCACATCGTAAAAAGGAATACCAAAACCAATCTTTAAAAATTAAATTATGAAACATAACGGTTACCCAAATTAACTAATCACTGGGTTTCCACATAGGAGAACATAGGTGAAAATATGGTTATGGAAGAGAAACCTAACGATCATGTTCTGATGGAGAGTGGTAGAGAACATGGATATGAAAAAGCCAACAATCACAAAGCAATAGTTTTGTGATGATCTAAGGTACCATCTGATTAATCTGATATAAGGGAACCAGGACAACATTCTTGGTTTTCAAGATCATTTCTCTAATGTTGATGAATTAAAATAAATACTTACATGATTTAGGTACAATTTCACTATTGTTCGTGAATTGAACAATATACACTTCATCCCTTAAAGAAATGAAGTTGAATTTGTTATTCGTGATGTGTTAGCAGATCATGTGATAGAATGATGGGTCATTCCATCTATTTCAAACAAAAGGTTAGAAAAAGTTATAAGTCCATCTTATGGTTAGATTAATCGTATATGGTTCAAAAAATGAACTTATACTTCATATATAATACCGCTTAATAAAATAAAACTAGTTTCTACTAACCAGGGACTTACTGTAGGCCAGTGGTAGGTGATAAAGGCCAGTCGCATTTCGGTTGTGGGTTCTATTCCCACAGCCTTGTCCGACACGATGGGTTGTCGCCCATCCTGCAGGTTGTCCTTTTTCTAAAACTACATTACTATAACATCCCATCAATAATATAGAAAAAACTCCTATCCTTAAACAATACTAACTTATGTCCAACATAATCAATTCCAATCATTAGGCTTATCCATAATACTACAGTCCACTCTCATAATATAGTGAAAATGATTACCAGAGATTTCATATAACAAGCATGTTAATACCATCATTGATCCCCATATATCATAAGATGTGTCTTGTTGGTCACATTCCAAACATTCTAAGGCCTTAATCATGTATTCTCTTGAAAAATGAATACCCATTGAATCTTAGTGAAAACATGAGTGTTGTCAAAAGTTAACTCTTTCCACATACCAAAACCCCAAAATTCTATATACTCAAACCATGATATAGCTATTAGATTATATCAGTCATGAGCCCATGAATACTATCAAACATTTCAATTACTCCTTATCCCTTCATTACGCACATATCATCTTCTTTCCAAAAATATCTCAACCACTTTCCATGGTTACCGATACCATAAAATTATTGAAAACCACAATAGGCCAATACATAAATATTCCAATATTCCACGATACTATATACAACATTATTTTGGATTCATATTCAACATCTCCAATAGTGATCGCATGTTACTTCCCTTTGTCCTTTGCCTTAAGTGGTTGATCATGTCGATCATCATTAACCCTTGGGTTAGGGCATTGATTATCATAATCCCTCATTTCATTGCACTTGAAGCATTGAAGTGTTGGTGGTGCTTTCTCTACAGTCTATTCAAAATTCACACCATTAGAAAACCTTTTTCCATTACTTCGACACTCAGCTGCTCGATGACCTTATTTTCCACACTTAAAACATTTTTTAGTCCCTTTAAGACAATCTCCACCATGCTTCTTTCCATACTTTGAGAATAAGGAAACATTCATCTTCTTTTCACCATTATTCTGAGATTTCTCCTTGAACTCCATCTTTCGTTTCTTGTAAAAACCATGAGATGGATATGTAACACCAACTTCAATTTCTACCTTGATAGCACAACACACAATTTCATTATAGCTACTGGAGTCTCTTATAGTTAATTCCCTTCGAAGATTTGGTTTTAAGCCACTGAAGAATCGATCAATCTTACATTCAGGTTGGATGATAAAGCCAAATGCATACCTTGCAAGCCTTGTAAAATTCTCTTTGTATATACTAGCAGATTCTTCATCCTTTTGCTTTAGTTCAAGAAACTCCTTCTCCATCTTTTTTCGAAGAATACGAAGGAAGTACTTATTGAAAAATAAGTTCTGGAACTTTTCCCATTCCATGGACTCAATTTCATCTCATGGCATCGTATTCTTGATAATATTCCACCATTGATCAGCTTAACCATCCAAATGATATACTAATAAGATGACATTATCATGTTCATAACATTGAAGAACTGAAAATATCTTTTCAGTGGTACTGATCCATTGTTCTGCAACAAGTGTATCAGAAGACCCACTGAAAGAAGGTGGACGTTGCCTCATGAAGGACTCAATAGAATATTGTTCCCTTCTCTGCTCATTTGGAAGTCCAGAATTATTCATAGCTTGTGTAAGTATAGCAATAAGATTTTTCACTCCATCTCCCATAACATTTGTTTGTTCAGGGGGACAATCATTGCATTTTCCATTACATTGATTAACACGGTTCCTTCGGGATCCGGCCATCATCTAAAACCCAAAAAGAATAGTGTGAGAGGCAAAAGTCATGCTAGGGAAAGGAACATAATAAAGGGGGAGTACCTTTAATATCTAACATCTTAGGTAAAATTATAATATCATTACCGTAGTTCTAGGACTATATCATATACGTATACTTATCCTTAGAGACATCCCTAGACATACCGTAGAAATATCTCTAGGGATCTCACTAACGTTTTCAAATCCTAGTTTCCAATGGTTGACTAAACATTTCCTCTGATACCAACTTTAGATAACCAAATCTTGACGTATATGTACATTACATTACTTTTTCGGAATACTTAATAAATTACAAAAACAGATACCCAAGGACCTTAATAGTTTAGTGTCTTTGGAAACTTGGAATATAAACTATAATCATGTTGAAATATCTTCAACAACTCCCATAAAGATATTACCCTTTTTGTTTCCTTACTTAAACGCATTATTTATATTTTGGGTAAAATAAAACATAAAAAGGGTGAGCTCAAATGCTCAGAAAGGGCAAACATAGATAACATAAAACAATCCATAAACATTTGGAAGCAAAAACATGACCATGAAATTTAAACATCAAAATCTTGAGCAAAGACATAAATCGTGGAAGTACGTAAGGCATATATCATAATAGAACATCAACCATGATAAAATATAATGGAAATAAAACATGTAATTGTGGAAACCATTCAGAACATGTTATGATTTCCATAGTAGCCAAGGCATTGCTGCCAAGACCATCTTAGTGGACAGAGTCCCTTTCTGAATCGAGTTCACTCCTCATTTCAGTCATGTAACACTGAACCAGATTAACTTACCATTCCATCCATGTCTATCTCATGAGATATAAATCTTTAACCAATGATTTGTAGGGAGATATAGGTCCCACCAATCTCATAATTAAATCATTCTTACATGTGCCACAAAATAAACTTAAAACATTCATCATAACTCAAAGAATAAAGTGGGTTTCATAAACATCATCCCATCATAACATAATATAGATAAAAAATGGATATAATTTCATTATAAGGGAATAAAAACCATGTAAATCATAGATAAATTATACTTGAAACATAAACATATGAAATAATTTCATCTTAGATGGAAAATGTTTTTGATAAAACACTAGAAATGAATTCTTGAGGAAAATATCCTTTCTTCTTCAAAATCATTTTTTTTCACAAAATGTCATTCAATTTTAAAATAAAGGGGTTTTGTTGAAAATAATCATGAAATCTTGTAGAGGATGATTCATGTAAATGAGGCGTTATGAAACCGTAAAAATCCGTTCACGCTGTATAAGTTAAAAATAGCACTCTCCTCGTACTTTTGTCGGAAAAGTCAAAAAGTTCCTTTTATAGTAAACAAAAGAAAGATTCCTTCCATAACATGTGGTAAAAGTCAAAAAAGGTAAAAAGTACATTAAACATTCATGAAAACATTTTTATAAAACTTGGACATGGATGATAAATATAACCCCAGTAAATACTTACGAATAAGCAATCTCGGATAAAAATGAGATTTGCAAAATTATCCCTTACCTTAGGTCCGATATGCTTTGTACATTTCCGAACCTCCTGTATAATGATTTAAATAATTTCATTGAATTATTATAGAGTTATATTCATTGTTATGATATCATATATGGTTCACTTATGACTTTATATTACCCGTTCTTTTGTAAGTTCTATGTTAAAGCAGAGTTTTGGGTTAAATAGTTTTATTTATCGTACGTGTTTGGACTTGTTGTTCTTGATATTATTATTTATATCCTGATTTACATAATTCCATAATGTAAAACATGATTTACATATAATATATATTTCAGAATATACATATATATATGATAGATCGATTAAATGAAATGAAATACATCGTTCAGGGGTACGGTAGGCCGTACGTACGCATGAACGTTGTTTTCGTTTCCTTATTGAATTGAATGAAATTAAGTAGATGAAATACATATATATACACGTAAGTCCAGTATCATGATTATGTCATATATTTCATTATTACTCATTATATATACCTTATAATCATTCATGAATTCTTAACATGGAGAATGAATCTCATCGCGTCGTGGAGACGGTAGTCCGTACGTACGCACGAGTGATGATATCATTCCCATGATCGTGGAATTGTATTGGAGTGTATGTATACTATTTCAGAATAAATATCACTTTACAATAATCATATATAGTTATTATTTACACCATTATACCCATCCAAGTAAGGTGGTGGTGGAAAATAGATTACACCACGGCGTGGAGACGATATTCCGTACGTACGCACGCGCGGTGATTTCCTTTTCCGTATGATGGATAGATGATAAAATAGTGTTGTTTCATACTTATAATAACATATCAGTATATGAGTGACACTGATGTTATTACTTAATAATGAAACAACTAAATAAGAAGAAGTAGAAGAAGAAATAAAGTTGAAAGAATCGGTAATGGACATTACCTCTTCTTTGAAGCGCCTCTTTGAGACCTCCTCCTTGGGCACCAAAATTGGTCTTTGAAGAAGACCAGGAACTCTAGGATGTTTCTAAGGAAGTGGAGAAGAAAATTTGGCTGGGGTTGGCCGAGCTTGAAGGCTCAATGTGGTGTGAGGAAGAGAGGGAGGAGGTGCCATTTTATAAGGGAGGAGAGGGGCAGCTTTCTAATAACTAAATATATTATTTTATTATAAAGTCATATTCGGTTTTTAATAGCTCAAAATTGAGTTATTTCAAAGCTAAGGTGGTTAGGGGTAAAATTACTTCCATACAATATAATTTAGACAAGTTTAGGGTTCTATTTAACCTTATCATTTAGATTTAACTTTAAGTTAAATAATTTTTCTTTTACCGTGTCTTCTTGTTTTCTTACACTATAAGGTTAATAAACTTGCTATAACAAGCCAAACGAACCCCAAGTTGTTTATTATTAATATATATAACCCTATCTAAGTCATTTGGCCGAACCTTATATTTTTAGGAATAAAATAACAATTAATAATATAATATTTGTTTAAAAAACTATTTTATTTCAATTTTGACACTATTTGGTAATTGATTTTTGTGAAAATCATAAAAGAAAGATTAGTTCAAAAAAAGTTAATAAAATCCATAATAACATGTCATATTAACATGGAATATTATTTCAATTCATAAAAAGTCTCAAATTACATTTATCTGGGTATTTATAACATCAATTTTTCCAATATTTCATTAATAATATAATTACTGCATCATCATTATGTCATAAATAAATTAAATTATTTAAATTCTAAAAATAAAATACCACTATTTATGAAATCTTTTTAGAACTATAATGAATAGTTATAGTCGAATTTATCTTTTGTATAACCCTATATTAAAAATGATTTACTTATTATACTTTGATTTTAACTATTTTAACCCTTCTTTAAATAAATTACTAATAAATGTCCTAATCTAATATAAGTGGGCCTAAATGGTCATATTTTATTCATAAGGTTGTTCTTTGTTGAATTACACTTATCAAATAGAATTAGGACATGTGTTAGGGTAATAATAATATCATTTTTACCCTTAATTGCCCTATTTACTTTTAACCGTGGTAAATAAAAGTAAAATGTTACTATTCACCAAAATTTATTTTCATCTCATTGAACCACATTTTACTTACTGACATCAACCGTGTCCCTAGGATTTTTGAAATTCCATTCACAAAAGCAGTAAAATGATGTTTTATGTAAATTTGCAAATTCTCCTAAGAGGTAGGTAAAAGACGGTCAAAAGTTCAATAAAATTTTTATATATCTATAATTATTATAAAATGACTCCAATGAATTACATTGAACTTATATAGGTATTATGTGTCAATTTTGACCTAAAATAAATTTAAATAAAATAAATAATTATTTTAAAAAAAGTCGGTTTTTAAATAGTAACCCAGTGTTTTTACTATTCATAAAAAACTGAATGTTTTCCGAAAAATACCAAAATTTCACCCTAGGATAATTTCGATATTCCGAATCCAAAAATGAAGTCCATTTTGAATGATGAAATTTACAAAATTTCAAACAGTGGTTATTACTATTCATAACGGCTAGTTTTAATAATATTTTAATATCATATCGTTGTTTAGTGAAACTCGGTATTGCGTACAACACACGCTATCGAGGAAGGTCGCTATTGCGTGTAATGCAGCCAAGTTAGGGTTACTTGTTGTGAAAGACTCTTTTGTTGTAGCGTAAAAATACAAGATATCAATAAAATTAAAAATAATATTTTTCATAAAATCTCGGGGTGTTACATGTGTGATAGGTGAAAACCAATTGGATCTAGAAATAACATTGTGATTGAACCCACATTCAAAGGATTAAAAAGGTTTAGCGCAAACCATTGACCTTTTCAATGTCCAAGTTAATATATAGTTGTTATTGGTTTAACAATTTGACAAATGAATATTAATGATGAGTAGGTTGTTTTACATTTGAGTTTTATAAATTAATGTATCAACAATAATGGTTATGGAAAATAGTTATAAACAATTATAAAGACATATCACTCTTTTATTGATCCTATTATTCATAAATTTTTGGACTTGAGGAAAAAAAGTTTATTTTTTGATATTTGTATCTTAAATTAATAGATTAATTGGAAATTGACTGAACCACGACCAAAGGATAAAATTGTTCTTATGAAATATAAAGATCTCATTGAAGTGTATTTATTTATATTCTTGGGAAGTAAAATAAATACTAATCATTTGTAAAATGATCTAAAAAATATCATCCTAATATATTAATTTTTCATGAACTGAAGGTCTTTTAAATCATCCTTGATTTATGGTTTGGAGCCTCTAAAATTTCCATTGATCATTCAAATATTTGTGATAAATGACATCAATATTTCTTTTCAATTATTTATTCTTTTACTCAAAGAATATATTTTAACATTACACTAATGTCAACCTTCATAAAAATCTAGTTATATATTACCTTTATACTTCCCAAACTCTTTAAATAATAGGTTATTTTATTAACCCTTTTACGATGTGGGTTTTTTAACAAAGGATTTTTTTAAATGTAAAACCATATGTTACCAAGATCAAGTTTAAATTATGAGGATGAATTCTTTAAGGTGGTGATAATTTAAATCCCATAAATTTAAAAATAAGGATATTGTATTTGATAGTGTGTATGACACACACCACCAAGCATAAAAAAGAATATAACAACATGAGACTTCAGGATATATTTATAATTAGATAAATTAAATCATTTCAATAATGTATATTAAATGGAACATTTATATTATATTTTGCATCATACAACATAATGTTTATCTTAATCTACACTTAACACTGAGGTTAGATTTCATTGCACACAACAATGACTTTCTTCAATGGATTGCATTACAAAAAAGACCGAGTTTTACCGAATACTATTAATTTGGTGTTTTAAAATGAAAATTATATCCTATAAATTAAGCTAGTTTTTATGAATAGTATTAAATAACTTTTAAAAATATGTTGTTTAATTCATTAGTTAACAATTAATTATAAATGAATATAAAAACAATTGAAAATAAATGAAATGTTTTTTTATAAATAACTATTTTTGTACACCCAAATGTGTTTTATCATATTAAATTAAATTAATTACCATTAGTAAATGACGTTAAAAAAAGTAATATATTATATATTAAAAAAATATTAAAAAAGTTTCTTTTTTTTGATGAATATTAATGAATTTTAAATGAAAACTATCATTTTGTTTAAATAAATTTTATGGATAAAATATTTGTTTAATTATTTTTAAAGTATAGTTATATAAAGTATAAATATAGATATATAAAATTTAGGTTATCAAGATCTATTTTATATTTAATTTGGATATAGGAAGACTTCAATCTTTTGAACATTTTCCCATTAAAACCCACCTTTCTGTCTCATCTTCAATTTTAATATTAAATTAATCTATATCACCTCAATGTTATAAATTTGGAAAATTAGATTTAATATTGTTAATACTAATAATTTAAAATTTATAATATGTTAATCTTAAATTTTTTCCATTGTTATTTGTGAAATAAGTTAAAATTAATTAATGTTATTAATGTACAAATGGCTTTGCTTAATGACTAATTTTAGAATATAAGGTATGAATACGACTCTAAACATGTAAAAAACCCATTAGGTGGAAATTGTTAGAACATAAACCTTGATTAATCTAATTATTAGTGTTATTTAAGCCTTATGGTTGTTAAAAATGAGGGTTTTACGCAATTATTTTAAAAAATGTCAGGTGTGTCCTTTCCACCACTTATAAAAGGTTACCACCTCTCCCACTTATTCAAAATTATCAAAACCACATTGGTTGAGTGAATTAATACCCAAAAAAACTCCAAAATTAAATACCATACTCATATAAGCTGCACTATTTTCCTAATGAAATCAAGGAAACCCTTTTGTGCAAACCAAAAGGAGTTTCCCGAAGAAGAGGTAACCTGCTTCAACAAGCGCGTCTGTTTTATTTATTTATTCACAACATAAATTATTTTTATATCATGATAATATAATATTATCAGTATATTAAATATAATTATGAGTATTTATTTAAATTATATGACCTAAAACTTTACAAACATACATTAAATGGGATACACAATTATTATTAGTGTGTGTGGAGGACTATCACCTTGCAAACTGATGTCGCTCATTCTTCCATTACCATTGTTCAAGGGTCTTAAATAATTGTGGATTTTTATTTTATATATTTATTTATGGTATTTATTTTTTCTTTATTCTTATTTAATTAATTTATAACATATACATTCATTATTTCTATTTTATGGGAATACGATAAATCGTTTGTGGACGTGTGGACTACCACTTCTTCAAAGCGATGTGATTCGTTCATGCTTTACATGGAATGTATTAAGGATGTTTTTAAAAAAAATATTTGATATATATGAAATAAATATGATACGTTAATTATAATATAGATATATATCATTTACGTTTTCTTCACCAATACAATAAGAAAATTGAAACAGCATTCATGCGTACGTATGGCCTACCATTTCCATGAACAATGCACTTCATTTCCTATAACTAAATATTATGAATTAATATAAATACATATATAATTAATATATGTGATATTTATATCATAATTATTATTATGTATACTATAGAACTAAATAATAAGTGTAATAACCAGAAATATCATGACAAATAATGAACTAGAAAACAAGACTCAAAACAATGAAAATAATGAAATATTATTAACAAAAAGGTGATAAGATATTATAAGATGATAATATAGATATTATAAAAATAGTTATGCTTATTTTTTATCTTAAAAACATGATTAAAACCATTATAAATGTGGTTTAATAACATTCAACTAAAGGAATTGTAAGATTAGTGGATTACTAGTCTCACTTTTATTTCTATGATACTTAAGCCATATTCATCACTTATTTATTTTTTGTGGTGTATAAACTATCATAGGATATGTTATATGAAGAATTTTATTTTTTTCCAGATATTATAAGTTTAAATTGATTTTATTCATTCATTGATCTCGTGATTAAAATATTACTCAAGTAGTAAGGGATTCTCTTCTCACTTTTTCATCCGTGAGGCATACCCCATATTCACCACTTATTTCTTTTGTATGGTGTATATAAATCCACTATTATATTTTATATCCTGAATATATTTGTCTTATTGGTATTTTAAATTTCATTTTAAGTTATTTATTTCATGTGGATTATGGTTTAAAAGTTACCAAGTGGAAAGGGATTGAATCTCAATTTACATTCCATTGAGACTTATTTGTTTTTATGCACCAATTCACTTTTATGCGGTGTATATATTTACACTATTTCATTTAATGTCATGATCCATTCATACTTTTGGGAATTTCAATTTTCACTTTGAATTATCTCATTTAATCCGATTTGACTCCAAAATTACAATGTGGTAAAAGTGATTGTACAATCTCAATTCCTTTTTTGATTAAAACATTCACTTGAGATAATCAATTTATTATAATCATTTTCATTGTAAATTATATTTCTTTTTAATATCCATATTCTTTTATACTGAATACTATTATTTCATAAACAACATATCATTTTTATATTAGTTGTTCAATTTGATTGTTATGTGATTTATTGAAAAAGTATTGATAAATATGTATCGTTTACTAATTAAAAATATATGATCAGAAAAAATTTCTAGGATTAATATTTAATATTAAATATTTTAGGAATTTTTTGGAAATGAATTTCATAGGTTGGGGACATGTTAAGGAAATCTCCGTGATGCATCAATATGTTCCATGAAACAAACTAACAATGGTTTTGGTGAGTCGTTACCAATTTAATATATTTCGTGAAAAGATCGTTGATAGTATGTGATTCTTGGCATGAAACCTTGATAGTATTAGATACATGTCATGAATCCTAGAAAGTATTAGATTCTTGGAATGAATTATTGATTGTATTGGATTCATGTAATTAATCCTTGATAGTATTAAATTCTTTCTACGAATCCTTAACAATATTATATTCCTAGCAAGAATCCTTGATTATATGTTTTAGACATTCATCGCTTTGTATTCCAGCATCATGGATTCTATTGTTGATATCCCATGTGATTATATGATTTTTTAGAATATCTATGGTTTATTTTAGGTCTCGTGAGATTATTTATGTGGAATAAATTGAGAAATAATTACTTCGTCCACATTATTCTCAAATTATTAATTTAATGGAATTATTTGCATTTATTTTCCTTTTAATTTTGTTTATGTATTGTTAATTAATTACATACATTTTACTTTACCCTTACTAAGAATTTCAAATCACCCTTATTTTATTTTCTTTCCCAACTAATGCATGAAATTTATTGTGACTGATACGCAAGCATACGATATATAGAATAAAGTTAATATTGAAAAAATTATTTTCTAATTTGTGTATCCATTTGTAATAAAAGACACATGTAGGTATATAGTTTATCAAGACTAATAAACTGATCTGCCCTTTGGGATCTATTTCCTTGTATATTATACGAATTTAATGATAATAAGAACCATCTATAGTATTTGTGGTTTCAGGTCACTACTGTAACATCATTGAAAATGAAGAAAATGTATTCTGTATTTATAGATCTATTCTATGAAGTGTTTAGTTAACCGAATGATAATTTGTTAAGTGATACATTGCTTCAGTTTCTCGAGGAGAGTGTGTTTTTGGAGGTTTTCTATGATTCATCCCATATAGTCCTGGGATTCAAAAAAAATCAGTAGAGAGTAGTGATCTCTTTTTGATGTTAGTAGTAACAACCCAATGAGAATAACTATTCCAACCTTTATTTGGAGTTGTAATCCATTGTTTCACACTAATGTTGAGGTAGCATTTCCATATCGATGAGTGTTATTTATCTTTCATAGAACACAACAACCTGAGACATGTCTTCCCTCAATGGGATATGAATCCTTGCCAGTGGAGGTGGGTGGAGTTTCTTAATGATTACAATTTTCATAGATGTTATACCCCATGGAAGGGTATTATATTTGCTGATGCATTAAATCCAATGTACGGAGAGGATGTGGCTTAGGAATCTAAGGATTTTTGGAATTATGGAAGGATCATTCAATGAGGAATCAGAACATTGAGAATATTATTGGTTGAGTTTTTCATCATCTGATGATATTGGAATCATCATTAATGTGATTTGTAGAAGATTCTCAACGGGGATACTCATAGGCATAGATGATGTGTGGTCGTGTTATCCATGGTAATGATCCTGAGAGATGGTCAGATGATGATGATCAGAACTGGGTGTTGTTTTAAGAGATATTATTTGTCCCTTAGGTGAAAAATCAAGGATTTGTCCTTGAATTTAACTTCTCGCCTTCAGCAGTACCTCCTGGTGTGAAGAAAATATATTATGGCTTGAGGGGACAACATTGGTCATCAAGGATGAAACAGTTGGTAGAGGGTTTTTTTATAAAAATGTCTACTTTTTCTGTAGATGAATGTAGAGATCCTTATTCCAGGTGGATTGTTTCATTCTTTTGATTTCCCATAGTGTAAATGGGAGTAAATATCAATGGAATTTATCATATGGTAACTTTAATATTAGGGATATGTTATGTAGTTTGGGATGTAGTGGACTAGATGACAGAATCAGATCACATCCTGGAGATCTGTGAGTCGAGTACCATATTTATTTTAGAAAGGAGGTACATGGATGATGTGTTTAGGATTCATGGGGTACCATGGACCATAATCTTTGTTCTAGATCCTTGTTTTACGTCATGATTCTAGAGGGTATTAAAACATGACATTGGATCATAGTTTCACCATATCACTACTTTCCAACCTTAGACATACGAAGAGACTGAGTAGACCATCTAGATAATTTAGTATATGTTGCGGGAATGTGTCTTTGACTTTGGTGGATATTGGGTATGAAACCTAACTATGGTTGAGTTTTCATATAATAATTTATATCACTCATTCATTTGTTTGGCTCCATTTGAGGCATTTTATGGGTGGTTGTGTAATTATTTATTATTCTATATATAGGTTAGAGAGTTTGTCGTTCATGGTCCTGATGTGGGGGAGACCATGATTAGAATTATCTAGTTGGTTCCTATGTGGATGGGGGCAGCACAGGACCATCAAAAGTACTATGATGATCGTAGGTAGAGTCCCCTGGTGTTTGAATTTGGAGACCATGTGTTCTTGAGAGTCTCTCCTATGTGTGAGAAGCAGAGGTTTGTTAAGGGGGGAAAGATTTCTCCCTGGTTTTTTGGGACCATTGACATGTTGGGATATGTTTGAAGGGTTCTGTATCCGTTAGTATTTCCACTATTTTTAGAGAGGACCTCTAATGTCTTCCAAGTGTCTCAGATTTTTCAGAATCTTCATGATTATTCCCACATTATTGAATGGTGGGAGTTGGATATAGAAGAGGATGCAATTTTCATGGGGCAGAGATGTGTTCCCAGTACCTGGTGATATTTTTTGTTTTTTTTCTCTACTTGTCATATGATGTGATGCTCTAATAATTATATCACTATATGAAAATATATGGTTAGTGGTGTTTTATTCATGGTTTTTCGGTTAACCACTACAAAATAAATCTAGTTAAAAAAAATATAATATCATGGAGGATTTATGGAACCTTCACAATTTTTTTTCAATTAGTTGTGGTTTTAATTATGACTCTACTAAATTTTAAAAAAAATACATAATTCCTCCCCCTCCCCTACTCTCTTTAGGCAACTCGGACCCCCCCCCCCCCCCCCGCCCATCACCTAACCTCCTTTCCTCTCCCTAGTAGAAACCCCAATATTGTGTGCCCCTTTCCCCCCACCTCTCCTCTTATCCAACCCCTGACAGAAAACACGAGCTCGTGACTCATGACCCCCCACTGACATCCTCTATGGTCAGCTCATCAGCATCGTGACCCCCCCCCCCGAACTCCTTCTCCCCTTATCATCCCCCATCATCAGGAGACAATTTTTAATAATATGGTAACATTGAATTTCTTGAGTCTATTATATCCAGTAAAGATTTATTATCCACATATATTTCCCTTGGGTGGTTGTATATGTGTCATTGTATTCAATAATTATTTTCACATGCATCAGTTTTTTATACAATTGTTTATCAATTTATTGATGGTGGATGTTGATTATCTATTTCTTATTTTTATTACTATTATCCATATATTGATATAGGTTAAGGCCACTTATATATTTTTTCCATATTTGTGATAGTCATCATCCCTTATCCCAATTTATGTTTATTTGATCTAGAACACTCAACACACCACTAGCCTAGGAGTGGAGCTCGTGAGATGGGTTTCATTCCAATTACATTAGAATGGTTCAGTAGCTACAAACATATATGGATTATACTCTTTATTTTTCATTACTTAATTAAATAACATTTCCAGAGAGATATATTTAATCTGTAGCTATTGAAATTTATGGATTTTTTTATAATAATTTACGGACATTCTTATGATTATATATTTATTACCAATGATTATATGAATAACTATAATGATTAATATTGGAATAATAACTAATATTGAAATATGAATTAAAAAATTTTATTATATAAACTATATCACAGATCTATTGAATGATATGATATAGGACTCCGATAAATACCCAAGGATTCAGATATCATTATAATGTTGTGTTTGATATATATATATATATATAATAATCAAATAGTATATTAAAATATAATATTGATTCATATTATATGATTCACCCATTTTATTTATTATTTGTTAGATTCAATCAATCAATAAATTCCTTTAAATATTCTCGGTTATACATCACAATTCCAAGCAATTCCATCAAAACTCTATTAAAATGGATTATAAAAAAACCATTCATTTTTGGGAAAAAAATCATTTCCAATAATTTAAATTAATTTTATACAACACAACATTGTAATAATATGGTCCTTAATCATTTGAAATGAAGGAATATTGAGAAACAAATTTAGGATACTAGATGATCATCATCTCGGAGCATGCCACAACTATTGTCATATCCTATGAATACTAGTGATTTGTTTTGTGCTGAAACTGCTAGAGAGCTATCCATTTCCCCAAATATCATTGGTGTCCCTCCACTGGAATTACCTCCATTGATGGATTAGTTCATCACCCATACATATAGGGTATATTTGTGAGTTATCCTTAATGGTATGTATGTCATTTTTCAATAAAAAAATATTATATTTTATTCATTTTTAATGAATTGGTCAAACTGATAAAAATAACCATATAATATATACAGATATGAACATGAAATACGTATGGGAGCGGAAGTAATTCATGATTATTGTTACATTTGATGAGTTTTGGGTGCCTATTGATGATTCTATTGGAATCTATTAGTAGATTTTAGGGTATCTTGCTTGTGAGATGTTGAGATTACCCATTAATTATAAATATTTTAATCATATTCCTAAATCATGTAAAAATTAGTTATTTGATACCCAAGATAATGTAATATTTAATTATTTTTCATTGACAACTAATTTAAAAAACATGAGTAAATTTTTTTCATTTACTGATGAAATGGTATTTATTTTAATTCTAAATATTATTTCATTTTTATGTCCCTGACTCTATTTTGCACCCATAGGATTTGAAAATTTTTGGTAAGAAATGAAGATATTTTAAATAGAGATTTTGGAATGAGTTTAATTACTCTTATATGAGTGCTAAAAAACGTATAATAAGGTGCCTGAAGGAATTTCTTGTGAGCGATGGAAGCTCGACGTAGATATCAACAGAGATGCATCTCATGAGGTAATTGTCTATTTCACAGTATCTTAATAACATAAAAAAATAAAATTATTATTTTTATTGATGTTTCAATTTTCTGTAGGAATTATCAAATATATATATATATATGAATTATAAGAAGTAAGTCATTCCTCACATTGCAAGGTCTCAGAGTTGTTCATGAAAAAGAACAATTTTTGGTTTATATGTTATGGATTATTATTTATATAATTTTCTTATAAAACATGGTTTTTTATAACTTGTTTAATTTTTTTTATAATGGTAATCAATAAGGTCACTCTATTTTTAAAATAATGATGTGGTTTAAAGTTAATAGGATACCAGATAGATGTTTTATAAATGACCCAACCAAGGATATTGGTGTAAGTACTTTTCATTACAATTTTATATTATTTAATTACTATAAGAATGTAATAATTAAAAAAAGTTATTATAACAACTAAAAAGACATAAAACCAATTAAAGTGGGGAATCTACATTGATCATACAATATCAATTTGGTAACAATTAATACATATAGATGGTCCTAATTAATTAGGTTTAAGGCTTGTTAGTTGTTGTAATATAATATTCAATATTATGTTTATATAGTATGGAAGTAACAATAAATAAAAATGAAAAAATTATAAATTAAGTAACATTATGATGTTTAAATATTTAAAATAATAATTATTAATATATTTGTATTAACTTGTTAAAATTCACAATGTCTAGGATGAGAACCCATCACAATCAGAGGCATTTTCCCAGAACGATACAGTTGGAATAGTTTTAGGGAAAGGGCATCTCGAACTTGTATGGGGGATGGGTTTTGGGCCTACTACATCAGTTGTATTTGGTAGGGTGATGAAATTAATTACCAAAACACCCAGTGGGGGTTCTAGTATTTCCATTGATCTGGAATCACAATGATAAATTGCAAGATTAAAAGAAAATGTGCATGAAAAATATTTTTATATGAAAAAAATAGATCAGTGGCTGTTGCAAATGAAAAAATGATTTAGTTTATGTATTTCAACAGATGATTGTCACAATATCCGATGAAATTTCTGGCCTTATAGCTCATCTCGATGAGGTAAATTATAAATTCCATAGATTATTTACACATTTTCGAAGAACGCATATAACATCCATAAACTATGTAGCTACAATTTCAGATAACCATCACTAAAAAATTATTTTATCTATTTTGAAATGGTTCCTGATAAGAGCCTATAAATAATTTATCAATGGTTATATTATCTTTTCCATGTTATTTTTTGTGTTCTTTTGTTTAAACAATTATCAACAATTGAATAAAAACCCACCACTGAGTACCCAAAAACAACACATATAAAAAATGTCTCCTATTATAAAAATAGATACTAAATTATTGTTGTCCATGAAATACATGGTTCTTTAGAAAGTAAAATTATATTTCCTCAATCATAATTGATCATAGAAAGATATAAAATAACCAATCTACATTTTAGTTATTAATTAAACTAATATTACAAATAGTTCTAAATCATTAATTTTGTTAATATTATATTATTTATATAATTTTAATTTAAAAAATTATTTAATGATTGAAAACATTATCATAGGTTAACAACCACATATTTAATTTTTAAATTTTGGAACAGAGGCCACATCAATCTAAGTTATGGATTTCTTGTGATGCCTATAAATATGTTTTAATTGATTTAAAACACTAAAATGCATGTTTAACGATAAAAAACGTAAACAATGGTCCCGTATTGATTTGAAATCATGGGAAAACCACCATAGAATTATTTTTGACATGTAAAAGTAAACAACACATCCATTTAATGTTTAGTGCTCTCTGAATGACTCAATATGAAATTTTAAAAGATATCAAGGTTTTAGAAACATTCGTTCGGTGGAAAACCAAGAAAAGAATATTGGGTTTTCTTGAAATCATGGGAAAATGACCGTATATTTAATTTTGAAATGTAAAAACTGACTCAACAACATTCTGATTGACGATTTTTCTATTATGGCTATAAATACGTTTTTATTATTTTAAAGAGCTAAAAAATGCGTGGAATGGTCAACACCAATAAAATGAAATTGGATTGTCCTAAAATCAGGGGAAATTATTATAGATATAATTTTTAAATGTAAAAATCTATGGAACATAATTCAGAATAATTGTTTCCCCATTATGGTCGTAAACACATTTTTAGTGTTTTTAAACACTAAAATGTATTTGCAATGGTCAAAACTACAAATTTTTTTTTGGATTTCCATTAATTAATGTGAAAACCACATTATATTTAACTTTCAAATGTTGGAAATAATGAAAAAAATTTGAAATGAGATTTTACCCGTTATCACCAAAAATGAATTTTTAATGTTCTAATGCATTAAAACATGCATAAAATGGTTAAAACATGAAAACAAATATTTTATTTTCAAAAAATTAGTGGATGGTGACCTTTGATTTAATTTGAAAGTGTGTTTACTAATGGAACATCATTACGAAAGATGGTTTTTATATTGTGGTAGTAAACACATTTTTAGTATATCGAAACACTAAAACATGCATGAAATGGTAGAAATTATACAAAAAATATTGCATTATCCTAAAATCAGTTTAAAATTTCAATTGATTTAATTTTGAAATTCTGGAAGTGACACCATGTCATTCCGAATGAAGGTTTACCTATATGGCCATAAACACATTTTCAATGTTTTAAAACACTAAAACATGCATAGAACAGTCAAAATAATAAAAACAACGTCATATTTTCAATAAATTAGGGTAAAACTACTATATATTTAATTTTTAAATGTAGGAACTGATGATACATCATTTAAAATGACGGGTGTCCTCTTATGGTTGTAAATTATTTTTTTGTTCTTTAAAACATTGAAATATGCATGGAATGGTCAAAACGAGACAAAAAATATTGTATTTTCTTAAAATTAAGGGAAAATCACCATAGATTTAATTTTAAATTTTAATAAATGATGAAACATCATTCTGAATGATTGTTTTCTTATTATGACCATAAATGTGTTTTCAGTGTTTTAAAACACCAAAACAAGTGTGGAATGGTCAAAACCACGAAAACAATGTTGGATTGTCCTAAAATCATGGGAAAATTACCATATATTTAATTTTAAAATTTACTAACTGATGGAACATCATTCCAAAATATAGTTTTCCCATTGTGGATGTAAACACGTTTTTAGTGTTTTAAAACACTAAAATGTGCATAGAATATTCAAAACCAAACAAACAACACCATATATTCCTAATATAATGGGACAAACATTAAAGATTTAATTTCATAATTTAGGAATAAATAGCACATCATTCCAAATGATCATTTTCCATTTACGGTTGTACATTTATTTTTAGTGTTTTAGAACACTAAAACAAGTGTGGGATGGTTAAAAACAGAAAAACAACATCATATTGTTATAAAATCAAGGGAAGCCCATGGATTTGTATTTTTAACATGTAAGTTTAGAAATAATATCAATAATATGTGAGGTGTAGTCATAATTACTTTGAAAGCACTCAAAAATGTACAAAATCCTTAAAAAATAAGTGTTTGGGGGTCAAAACCCGGCACACGATGTCAGATATACTTGAAATTATTAGAAAACAACTACAGATTTAATTATGAAATTTAGGCACCAACGCCTTGTCATTAAAAATGAAAGTTTTCCTGTTATGTCCATAAAATATTATTTAGTGTTTTAAATCACTAAAATATACATGTAACAGTAAAAAATAGACAAATGATGTCAGATTTTCCTAAAATCAGGGTACAGCTAACGTAGATTTAATTTTGAGAGGTAGGAACTGACAGAATGTCATCCCGAATTAAATTTTATCTCTTATGCGCTTAAATTTGTTTTTAGTTTTTTAAAACCCTAAAAATAACGTATAATTTTCAAAACCATGAAAAAACATAATATTTTTATGAAATTAAGCGCCATTGATAATATATTTAACTGTGAAATATACGAACCGACAACAACTCATTCTGAATGACGATTTTCCCATTATGACAGTAAATGAAATATTAGTGTTTTAAAACACTAAAATGTGTGTGGAATTGTCAAAACAAAAAAATGACATCATATTGTCCTAAAATCATAATAATCCCATTATTGATTTAATTATGAAATATTGGAATTGATGACAAGTCATTCTAAATGAAAATTTTCATGTTGTAGTTTTAAATGCATTTTTAATGTTGAAAACACTTAAACATACATGAAATAGTTAAAACTAGGAAAATGAAATCATATTGAAATAAGTGAAAAACCACCATATATTTATTTTTGAAATACACAAACAAATGAAACATCATTCTGAATTATGGTTTTACTATTATAGTCATAAACACAATTTTTAGTCTTTTAAAACACTAAAACATGTATGGAACGGTCAAAACCATATAAATGGCATTATATTTTCCTAAAATCAGGTGAAAATAACCAATGATTTAATTTTGAAATGTAGGAATCAACTGAGCATCATTCCAAATGACAGTTTTCCCGTTATGGTGGTGACATGGGTTTTAGTGTTTTAAAACCCTAAAACATGTGTGGAATGGTTAAAACCATAGAAAATGACCTCATATTGATGTAAAATCATGGAAAATATCACTTTGTTGTCTTTTAAATATATTACATGTTTTTATATCAAAATATTTAAAAAATTATTAAATAAATTTTAAGAAAACCACACATCTCTTTAACAAAATAATAAATTTTATGTGCAGCATTATGAATATATTCTATGTCTTTTCTCTTTCACATTTATTTTCTTTAATGTTATATTTTTTATTGTAGGTGGTCGATTATGGAATTAGGATGGAGTTTTACCATTCTTATCTAGGACATTATTCATAAGGTAGTGGTGATGGTTCTTAGTTTCCATGGTATGTTAAAATTTTAGCAATTATTCTATTGTAATTCTGATTTATTATGTGTATTTTTAATTTTTGTTTACTTTTTTGTTACATTTTATGAGATAATTTGGATGGTTTCAATTGATGACATGATGTGGAGGAAGGCAGATGCGGTGGAGGACAAGAAATGAATTTATATTGTGCCTTGATTATTGTTGGATATATTGTATATGTGTATTGATAGATTTATGGGTTAACTTAGATTGAGGTTATAATGATTAGATGTTTGTATATGACTATGGATGTGTGATGGGTTTATCCTATATTTATGTTTTAGTTTATTATATGTCATTCTCTTATATTTATATTTTTATATTAATTTTTTTAGACAATAAATCGAATTTAGTGGTGGTCTTATGTAACCACTTCTAAATACATTAAGTAAAAAATATTTAGTGGTGGTTACATGTAACCAACATTAATATGTTCAAAAGTGGTTTCTTTTATTTTATTTATATTTACATCAGATATTTTTTTAAAAAAAATCCTCCAAATAAACAAGAAACCACTACAAAATTCAATAAAAATGACACATAAAAACTGCCAAGAAATAATAAAAACCTGCAGTAAATGACTAGAAACCATTCAATACACTGTAGTTTTAATAACCACTTCTAAAACTAAATTTGGTGGATTAAATTTCCAATAGAACAAAAAAACCCACTAATACATACACTTTTGTAGTGTAAGTTATAAAATGTTTTCCCGTTGATGTGTGATATGTAATAAAAACCATGGCATAAGAAATGGGGGGACCATAATTCTAATCGAGATGCATTATTCTAATATTTCTTTAAACATCTATAGGTGAGTTAGTTCTACCCATAATAGATTTCATCTTAAAATATATAGGATACAAATTCTCTTATTTTTATGCTTAGTGTGGTGTTTTTTGTTGGTTGTGGGATTTTTTTTGGGTTGTGATGTGTGGATATTGGTTTGGTAATATGGAATTTTTGTGGTTGTGGCTGGTACCAGATGATGTAGTATAGTAACCGGTGAGAGATGTTGGTGTAGAAATGTTGGATGGTTATTAGTTAGAAGTGGTAATGTAGTTTTTCAATGTGGTGCCAATGAGAGGTGATGATAGAGTTTTGTGATCTGTCTCATGATGGTTTCATTTAGTATGTATGGCTAGTGGAAGCATTGAGGAGTAACGAGATACTTGATAGGTCTCTCACATAGTGGTGGTTCAAGCCTCTATCCTACTAGGCTTGGTTTTGGATTCTTGATGGATAAAAACTTTTTATAAATATCTAATATAAAAGATTGTGTCTTCCTTGTCTATCTATTTACTATTTTTGGGTACTGGAAGTGTTTCAGAGGAGTATAAAGGAGGTTTTGTGGATAGGTTCTATAGTAAATTCAAATCGTGAATGGTTTACATGATGTGAATTGGTATATTATGGCATGCATAGCTAGATAGATTCATGACATATGTGTGGAAGAGTGGGACCCCATGAAATGAATTCATATTGTTAAATTGATTCCTGACATGTGATTAATTAAAGTCACAGGAAACATGAATTTCATCGTATGTTGGAATTTTTTGGATAGCCATCAATTTCACATTGCGAATGAGTTAGACGACTTGAAAGTGTCATGGTCGAGGTGTTAAATTGTCATTTCAACCAAAACCATCCTCATTCGGTTGTACTTATCTCTCTCTCTCTCTCTTTCGTTATAGAAAACCCTATGTTCCTTGAGGATATCTTCTAGCCCCCCTCTCACTTGCTTCAGTCTATTAGTTTTTTGGATGCATTTTGACGATCAATGTTGACTTCTCATCTCTTTGAAATGGGTTTACTTCCATTCTTCATTGTAGATCCCATGTGGTTGTGTAGTTTTGGTTTTTAGTTTGTATAAGATTTTTTTTTACAACCCTTTAGTGTATATCTACAAAATAAAAACCAAAATTTCACCACCATAGTGGGTCTACAAAGAAGAATGGATATAACCCTATGGTGATCTGTGGTGACTTTTCCTCTCATCCCCATGGGTTTCCTTTCATTATTCTTTCTATATAAACTATGGTGGTGAAGTTTTGGTTTGGGGTTTGTATAGGTTTTGTTTTTTACAACCCTTTAGTGTGTAATAGGTTGATCTATGAGTTCCTCATGTGGTAGTGGTATCTAGGTGGTTCTTCTCCATACAATGTATAGTGAGATCTAAAAGCTTATTTGATGTAAGGAATCATTATTATAACCAATTTATGTGCTATTTGTGAGATCTAAATGGGGTTTCTTTCCTTTGGGTGGATGTTAAGGGTCATAATAATGAGATAATTTATTTTCATGTCTAAAATCGACGGTTATGTGGAGTCATCATATTCTTTACTACATTTTTATATATTTCTGATATTGTTATTCCTGAATGTTTCTAATTTTGAAAATAAGTATTGTTGGGTTCCTTTTTTGTGTTGATGTTTTTATGTTGTAATGACCCTTGTTGTAGTGTAGTGTGGTTTCTCTCTAAATAAATGGTTAAAGAACATATATTTGGATAATATTTGGTTTCTGATAGATATTTTCTTTGCATGATAATACCGATTTTATGTAAAGATGATTTGTGATAATTCCCCTAAATAATTGTGGAATATAGTTTGTGTTTTTGTTTTGTGTTTTCATTATTTTGTTTGAGCTATTGTACGGTGGTGGGGGTGACTTTTTGGTTTATGTGGTGTGTGGGGATGTGATGAGGAGGTTTTCTAGATCTATGTGATGTTAGATTTTTTGTGATGTGGTGTAGTGAGGTTGTGGGGAAATTGTAAAACCCCATAATTCAATGACTTTTTTTTTAAAATTAAATGGGATTTTTTGAGACTATGAACTGAGACGGTGTCCGATTCTTCAGTCCCGGAGTGCCCAAAATGATCAATTGAAAAAAAAATTATGTTTTAAATAATGTTCGGGAATAGTTTCCTGAAAAACTGGAATTACTCTTAAACAGGTACCCACAGTGGAAATCTGAGGGCACCATTATGTTCATGATGGCTAGTTTACCGTAGGAGCGACTAAAGTTTAGTCGACACATGCCTATAGTTATTCAACCTGAAAATGGGATAATTGTAAATAAAATAATTAAATGAAATTATTTTATTTTTCAAATGATTATAACTCAGGAATGGTGAATCTGATTGAAAATCTGAGACCATTTTTGAGCTCGTGAGGGCATGCTTTCCTTAGGTAGAGACTAATATTGGTTGGCACTGGTCAATAGTGGAAAGTAGTTTTTGGCCATAAATAAAATAATTTAATAAAGTTATTTTATTTTCAAAACCTTATAAATCATAAATCGTAACTCGGATTTGAAATTTGAGAGTATAGTTGAGTTTTTGATGGTATGCATCCCTTAGGTAGAGCCTAACATCGATTGGCATGAGCTGGCTGTGAAAGATGGTTTTTGGGATGTGATCGTAAATAAAATAAGTTAAATAAAAGTTATTTCATTTTCAAATCCTCATAACTCACAAACAGTAACATGGATTAAAAATACAATACCACCCTTGAGTTCGTAATGAAATGTTCTCCTTAATAAGGTCTTAACCTCGACTGGCATGGGTCATGGTGAAAGATATTTTTTGATCTTTCTTTAAGATAATTAAAATAGAATGAATGCGCAGTTTTGGAAACTTATAAATGTGTTCCTGGACAGAAAATATAAGGGATACTTTGTGTTTAGAATGGTGATATTACCTAAGAATGGACCTAATTTCAACTGGTGCGAGTCGAGGGAAAAACATAAATTTCAGTCATTTTACGAAAAAATAAAATAAACTGAAAAATATTTTTTATTCAAAAATTATTTCACTACAATGAAATGATGAGCCGACTGTTTCATTCCACAAATAATGTATCATAACATCCCTTTAACTGAAGCATAATGACGTTATGATGCAGTGTAAAAAAAACATTGCGACGTGTTTTTATTTTAATGAGTTAACGAGGTTTGAGAAATAGGATAATAAACGTGGGAACTCCTCTGACGGATCGACGATGAAGAAACCTCTCCAAAAAATGCCAGATAATTTCTAGAAATATCAAAAAACCTCAAAAAATGGTATTGGTGAGTGATAAACACCAACAGATTCAAACGAATCGATACCAATGACAAACCTTCTCTCTGTACGGGTTTGTTTTGTTATCAGTTTCCCTATTCTTCTTTCTAAAACTATGAACACAGATCAACCCAAGAACATGTTGATCTGTGGGTCATTCATACTTTGGTAGGGTGTTGTTTCTTAGGGGTTTGAATCGGGATGAAGTTTGATAGAACTATAATCATCTTCCTCGTGTTTTAAAACCTTTAATGTGGAGGGTGTAGTCCAATAAGAACAAGGCCCACGCCCCTCTTCCATTGTGTGTTCTTGTGCATTCTCTGTGGTCGATCATTCAAAATGGTGGCAAGAATGTTTTGAAGCCTTAGTAGGGAAGGAGATAACCCATGGAGGCCGGAGGCACAAACAACATGAAGAACAGATCACCAGAGTGAAATCATTGGTCCGCCAAAGGCCCCGGTGGTAGTGTTCCATGACAATAGCCTCAGGTGGGTGGTGGGGCACCACAACGGCACACCGAAGGCGAAAGCCACTGCCAGATTGGGCCACTGAAAGGTGGTAGGATCCACCAACAACAGCCGGTGGCTGGAGGACTTGGGATGTGGTCCCTCATCCATGTCGGTGGTCGTCCCCTCAACAACGTCGGTGGGAGGCCCCTCTGCCACTTTGGTGGGTGGCCCCTTATCCGTGTTGGTGGGCAGACCCCTAGCCACATCGGTGGTCAGACCCTCATCCGCCTTAGTGGGAATCCATCAGCTGTGTGGGTGTGCGGCCCCTGCTATGTGGTTCATGGACCTCCACTGGCACTTGGTCTAGCGACCGAGTGCGGTGAAGGAAATACAGTTGGCTAAGCCGACTATTTCACACCAAAACAAATGCAATTAAGTATCCAGGATGAAGGAGGTCGACACACTAGTTGATGGTCAAACCGGGTTATACATGTCAGGCCACTATGCGGCCTACCAGTTGCAGGCTGGGGTGGATGAGAGAAGGTTGCTGGGCGACCTGGCGGACTGGAACCATGGTTGAATATGGTCATTTCTAGCGAGGCCCTATTGGTCTGTCCCACAAGCCAGGCTGGACCGGGTTGGGTCATGTCAGCCAAACCAAACAAGGTCATGTAGTACCCCCAGTCCATGTTGATCGGGTGGGTCCGACCGCATCGGATCGGGCCCAATTGCAACTGCCCCTTATTTACTAAAATGCCAATATCTCTCTAATCAGTCATCCAATTGATGTACCATTTGCGGCGTCGAAACCACCGGGGTGAGGCAAATGTTTTGAAATACAATAACAATTTTTACATGGATGTTTGAATACGACTAATGAATTGAAGAGAATTTTCTCTAGTAATCAAGCGCACTACATGCAGGAACCCTACAGCTGACTGATACCCAAAGACTCCTGAAAAGTGACCCTATGTAGATAAGCTACGATGAACCAGTGGGAAGTGGCATAGTATGACCTGGTAGGCCCATGGTTGGGAGTGACTCTGTATGACCCGAAAGACCCACGGTACTCATCACAGATGAGTACTTCAGTAGAATGGGAAAAGTGGGAAGCGGCTCTGTGTGACCCAGTGGGCCCATGGAAGGGAACAACATTGTGTGACCCAGTATACCCATGGTACTAATCGGAGATGAGTACCACATAAATCCATGGATATTGGGATGTGGCTCAGTGTGACCCAATAGTTTCATGGTGGGGAGAGGCTTTGTGTGACCCAACATTCCCACAATACTCATCTGGGTGGAGTACCCCAGCAGCCCAAGGCGTTTGGTGATACGACTAATGGTATTGCTTTCAATACATTAGATTATAACTAGTGTGAGATGTCTTGATTAATGAACAAGCTTCATTATTTTCATTGTGGATTTTTTTGTGTTATTTTTTTTGTGGTTGGGATCTCTACTTAGTATTGTCTTACTCACCCTTACAAAGTCTCTTCCTGCACATTTCGTGTCCCGTTCATGTGATCGATGCTTTGAAGGAGACCTTGGTGGTTTTGGACCAAGTTGTGTTCGCTGAGATGGGATGAAAAAATGCTTCAAATAAGACCTTTGTTGTCAGGGACCATGTGGTGCTCAGTGAGATGGTATGGATGGGCACACTTCAATTGTTATAGGTTGCTACCCTTCACCTACCATTCAGGTGGGGTCTCGAGTGGACAGACCATGGCAGTTTTACTTTCCTTCTAGTTTTGGGCTTTTATTCGAGACCCTTTGTACTTTCAATGTGTAATTTACTCCAATTAGTTGTATCAGTGACAGTTGTGGGATACTTTGTGTTTACTTTCCGTATTGTGAGCTTTGTGCATATGTACATGTTTTCAGAAAAATGCCTCTCACTCCTAGGATAATGCCTTCAGTGCTAGTCGCCAGCCCCTCACCTTTGGGAGGTGGGATTGGGATACTCATGGAAAGGGAATTGGGAATGGGTCTTGGAAAAGTTGTATTTGAGGCATTCGGTTCTACCAAAATAACCAAGAGACTATAAATTTCTATGGGGAAATAGAGTTAAGTGTTTCGAGTTCGGCTTTGAGGCTAGGGAGACTAGTGTTGGTGCGGTGGCTGACATATTCATACCTCAAGACCTTAAATTATGTTTTCTGAACTGGAACATGAAAACATTGGTTGTATGCATCTTTTAGTGTTTTCCCATGATATTTTTGAGTCAGATTCAGGTCACCAGGTATAATAGTGTTATTATTCATCATCATGATTCTCTTTCAAGATGCCTCTATACAGACAACCATCCATGGTTCTAGAGTGTGACCACAAGGATGGTCTACATATCGATGAGGCTTTGTTACAAGGATTGTTTCCCAAGATGGCACCATTGGGCGATGTCCCGACAATACCGCAACACATTGGTTAGAAGTTACTATCAGTGTTTCCAGTAGAGGAAGTTCGCAGAATCAGTGCCTCACATGAGTTTCAGAGATAGAGACCTCCTAGGTTCATGGGAGAGAAATACCCACATTTCATTGAGGACTGGCTGGAGGTGGTGATGTGAGTCTTTTTCTTTTTGGGGACGCTACTTGACTAGATGGAAATCTTGGTCATGGGCCTTCGTCAAGGACTTGGAAGGATAAGGTAGAGCATAATGATTCAGACACATGATGAGGATACCCTCACCTAGATAGACTATTAGTGCCTCTTCAGGTGGGAGTTTTTCTCAGGGACGTTTCACTCTATGAGAATACAAAAGTTACTACACCTACATCAGGGTATCATAACCTTATTAGAGTTCTTGGCGAGGTTCACCAAACTTTCTCACTACTCTATAGATAGGGTGTGAGACTCATTATTCCGGGATCAAGCCTTTTATTAAGGTTTTATTTGGAGATCAGGGTGTCCATGGTGTCTATCAACATCCTTATTCTGGATGGGATGCTACAACGAGCCCTTCTTGTAGATAGATTCCTAGAAGAGAAGGTACTGATAGCTGGAGGCACTAGTAGACATGAGGCGATAACGTATTAAATGGTGAGTAGTAAGCAACATACATAGGGACACAAGAAAGTCAGATCATTCAAGGGATGACCTAAAGACTGATGGTTGGTAGTGCACATCTCTCGGACTATAGAGAGTCAATAGGGAGCCAGGATGTGCTTCACATGCAGTGACCAGGGACACAGGGTTTGTTACTACCTGAACCGCTACACAGATGATTCGTAGATGGTAAAGGGACCACCAAGGTAGGGGCAGAGGTTTGAGTGAGGGGTCTATATGGTGGAGAACATGGAATGGGATAAGGCCAAACTGCATGTAGTGGGTGACAGTTCGAGGTAATACCTCCACCACCCATAGGTGGTCAACTACAGCCTCAGGGAGTAGGTGGATAGGGGTGAGCTCATCATCAAGAAGGGGAGTCATATGACCATAGTTCTCTGGAAATGATTACAGGTACGATATGTGTCTTCTCCACATTAGCATTAGTTATTTTAGATACAAGTTCCAGTAACTATTTCCTTTCCACAAAACTCATTCAAGTCACAAATATTACGGTGGATCTCTTAGCATGATCCTTGGGATTAGAGAATCCTATAGGAGGGGATTCGATAACTACCCACTATTGATGGTGGGGTGAGCTTACTATTGGTGGTGAGAGCTTTGTCTGGGATCTCCTAGTAGCAGCATTGAGGCCTTACAGTGTTATCTTGGTTATGGACTAATTATCCACATTTCATACTTAGATCGACTATATTAGGTGTAGAGTTTGTTGTGTCTGTGAATATGGGACCATATTTTCTTTCACCAGTGATATGGGAACTCTTGCAGCATAGGACAACCCTTCTTGGATGTGGGTGCAGCTGATCACTCACCAGTTGGCTAGCCTCACTCATAGTGCATTAGATGAGATGAATCTGAGCATTCCTACAGTGATTGAAGATTATGAAGATGTATTTTCTATGGATGTTTCGGGACTACTTCCTCACACGGATGTAGACTTCTACATCAATTTATAGCCTAGGATGGCACTAATATCCACACCAGCATATCAGATGGCTCTTGAAGATATTTTTTAGTTGAGGGTATATTTGGAGGAATTGTAGGATAAGGGATTATTGAGGTCCATTGTATCACCATGATCATCACCGGTGTTGTTTTCCAAGAGGGAAGACAGAATCTTGAGGTTATGCATAGACTCCCGGTGCTTGAACCAGGTGACCATGAAGAATAAATATCTAATACTGAGAATTGATGACCTCTTCGACCAGCTGAAAATTTGAGGTGGTAATCAAAGGTAGACCTCAGATAAGCCTATCACTAGATTCGGGTAATGGATGAGGATGTATAGAATATAGCCTTCAAATTTTGGTATGGCCACTACGATTTCGTGGTTATGACCTTCGGCGTGACCACAACCCCAACAGTGCCAATGGGACTCACAAACAATATCTTCCACCCTTACCTCGATTGTTTCATGGTGGTATTCTTTGATGACATCTTGGAGTACTCGAAATCATAATAGGATCATTATAAACACCAATGGATAGTCCTATATAAACTCCAAGAGAAACAACTTTATTGGATGATCTCAAAGTTCCTGTTCTTGATTCGGGAGGTCCACATTCTAAGACACGTCATCTCAGAAGATAGTGTATAAGTCGATCCAGAAATGATAGAGGTGGTTCTTTCTTGGGATTCACCCAAGAGAGTGAATTAGATGCAAATTTTCTTGGGGTATTTTGGATACTACCAAAGGTTTGTTCCCGAATTTCCAGTTTAGCATCACAATTATCACCTTTGACATGGAAGGGGAAATCCTTTATGTTGACAGGGAAGTTCCAGCAGAGGTTCTAGTAGCTGAGGTGAATACTGATGAGTGCCACCATCTTGAGACTAGTAGAGAAGTGCAATGGGTATGTAGTTTTCTATGATTCATTAGGGACCTTACTGGGTTGTTTCCTAATGCATGAGCGAGTAGTCATCACCTACGGTTCATGGTACTTATGGCAGCATGAGCAGAACTATGCCACCCATGATATGGGGTTAGAATCATTGGTATTTGATTTGAAGATGTGGTAGCACTAATTGATGGGTGAATGGTTTACCATATACTCAGACCAAAAGATTATTAGGTATATTTTCTCTCAGAAGGACCAAAATTTGAAACAGTGATGAGTTAGGGATTGACAATGGGGTGACCTTTGTGGATTTCCCGATGGAGATAGTGGATTAAAAGGAGTGGGTCCTTCTTGGATGGTTGATTCCTTTGGTGCATGTTTTTTGGTATCACAGGAATATCCATGAGAGAAAATAGGACTAGGAGGAGAGATTCATACTCAGTAGCCCTTTTTGATTGATTTTCCCTGGTTTTGGCTTAGGAGGATGATAATCCCTGAAGGGGGAGTAATTTAATACCCCATAATTCCATTACTATTTATAAAAAAATGGATTATTTCGAGACCAGGTGTTAAGACATGTGCGATTTCGAGGCCCAGAGTTCCCAGAATGATCCATCGAAAAATGTTATGTTTTAAATAACACACGTGAGTGGTTTTATAGAAAAAGTGGAATAACTACTAAAATGGTGTCCAGCTTGGAAATCCAAGGGCACTGTTGAATTTAGGATGGCAGGTTTACCCTAGGCGTGACATAAGTTTAGTTGATGCAGGACTCTAGAGAGAAAACTGAAAAATTGGAAAACCATAAATAAAATTAGTATAGGAAAGTAATTTAATTACCAAATGTTTATAACCCACGAAAAGTTACTCAGATTTTAAATTCTATACCACTTTTGAGCTCACGAGAGTATGGTTTTTTTAGGTGGAGCCTATCATTGGACAACGCGGTTCAACAGTGAAAATTAGTATTTGGTCGTAAATAAAGTAATTGAATAAATTTATTTATTTTAAAATCCTTATAACTCAAAAATAGTAACTCAGATTGGAAATCTAAGAGTATAGTTGAGTTTGCGAGGGATTTCTTTCCATAGGAGAGTCTAACATTGACTAGTATGAGCAGACTCTGAAATTCGGTTTTGAGGACGTGAAAGTAAATTAAATAATTTAAATAAAAGTTATTTTATTTTTGAATCCTCATAACTCACAAATGGTAAATCAAATTAAAAATCAGATACCATCGTTGAGTTTATAATGAAATATTCTCCTTAAGTAGGTATTAACCTCGACTGGCATGGGTCTATGGGGAATTATATTTTTTTATCCTTTTTAAGCAAATTAAAATGGCACGCTTGCACGGTTTTGGGATCTTTGAAACTGGTTCCTAGATTGAAAATTTGAGGTCACTATTGCATCCGAAATGTTGATATTACTTATGAATGGGACTAACCTCGACTAGTTTAGGTCTAGAGAAAAAGTTATTTTTTGTTCATTTAAAGATAAAATAAAATAAACATAAAAGTTTATTTAATTCAAATGTTTTGTTTTCCGAAATGTAGCGATGATATGACTATTTAATTATATAAATGAAATAGTGTAACGAATCTGTAACTATGGTGTAACAGATACAATGTTTCATTAATAAAACAACGTAATGACACGATGACGTAGCGTAACAGAAACATTACGCCATGTTTTTCTTTTTATGAGTCAATGGGGTCGGAGAAACATGATAAAAATGTGGGAAATACCCATAAAAATAAATTTTGAGGAATCCTCTACAATGAATGTTGGTGAATCTCTAGCGACATCGATGAACCTCGAATAATAGGACCAATGAGTGATGAACGCTGATGGATTTAAACGGATCGACACTAACAATGAACCTTCTCCATGTAGGAGTTATTTATTGTTCTGAGTTTTCCAATTCTTCATTATAAAACAACGAATGTGGACGAACCCATTAATAGGTTTGTCCAAGGGTCATTAATTCTTCTGATAGGGTTCAGTTTCTCAAGGTTTTTCCTTGGAATAAAGTCTGAAAGAAATATAATATTTTTCCCCTTGTTTTAAAACCCCTAATGCAGAGGGTGTGTGCCAACAAGAACAAGGCCCTATCCCCTCCGCCCTTTTGTGTTCTTCTATGTTCTTCATGGTCGAATAACAGAAATAGTGAAAATGTTGTTTGGAGGCCTTATTAGAGAAGGTGGAACCCCATGGAGGATAGAGTTGCAAATGGAATGAAGAACATACTGCTAGAGCATACTCGATGGTCTGTAGAAGGCACTACCGGAGCACCGGTGCCGGCGGTCATAGGAGGGTGGTGGTGCACCATGAACGAACATTAGATGTAGTAACCAACGCTATCTCACGCCACAAAGAAGTGGTAGGAGTCGTCAGAAATGGATGCTGGAAGGAGGACTGGGGACGTGGCCCCTCTACCTCGTCGGTGGGCAGCCTGCTGTCCTCCGACGGTACACTGTCTAGCTACAACGTGTGGGGAAAGAAATCTGGCCTTCTATGCCAGTAACAACACGGAAAACCTAACACCATTATGAATCCATGATGAGGGAGTTAGGACTACTGGTTTTGGACTAGACTGGGGTGTGTAAGCCGAGCCAGATGAGACTGGGTTGTGGGGAAACTCAGCAGGATGGACCCCCCGACTGAATTGGGCCAGGTCCAGTAAGGCCCAATGGGCCTAGCCCATTAGCCAGGCCGGACTGAGCTATACCAGATCCCAAACAGGTCAGTTCTAGTCATCTGAACCAAATTGGAGCATGTGGGGCCCTAGGTCGGTTTGGAAGGGTCGGACCGGGCCCGAACGCAACCGGCCCTAGTTTACATAAACACCAATATATCTCAAATTGGACGTCCGATTGGCATGAAGTTTGTGGTGTTGGAACCCTTACGGTTAGTTGAACCTTTTGGAATACTATAATAAGGATAACATGAATGTTGTAATACAAAAATTGTCTTGAGGATATGTTTATCCTAGAATCAAGTGCACTGTGTAAGGGAACCCTGCGTCCGACTGAGAACTAAAGACAATCAAAAAATGACCCTATGTGGATTAGCTACAATGTCCAAGTGGGAAGCAGCTCTATTTGACTTGGTATGTCCTTGGTGGGGAGCAACATTGTGTGACTAGGAAACCCAAGAGTACTCATTTGGGTTGAGTACATCAGTACAATGGCCATAGTTGGAAATGACTATGTGTGACCCGGTAGGCCCATAATGGGGATCGGCTATCTGTGACCTAGCATACCCACGATACTCTTCATGGATGAGAACTACAATGGTCCAAGGCTAGTGGGAAGTAGATCTGTGTGACCCGGATGGCCAACAATGGTGAGAATCTCTTTTTGACCTAGTATACTCACAGTACTTATCAAGGGGGAGTACCCCAACATCCCATGGTGTTTGGAGATATGACTTATGGTTGTATATTCAATCGATTAGATTATACTTTGTGTGATCTTTTCTTGCTTCATGATCATGCTTTTCAGTTTTATTTTTTGTTTTCTCTGTGGTCTTACCTTGTGGTTGGGGTCCCTACTAAGTATTGTGTTACTCACCCTTTCACGGGCTTTGCATGGACATGTCGAGTCCCATACAGGTGATTGATTCTTTGACGAAGACCTTGGTGGTATGGGACGAGGTGGTTCTCTTTGATAAGACATGGATGGATGCTTAAATGGAGATTGTGGTGGTCCGGGACATGTTGGTGCCCAGTGAGACGGGACAGACAGATGTAATTCTACGGCTACATGCAGTTACCCTTCACCAACACTTCATGTGGGGTCTTAAGCAGATAGACCAGGGTAGTTGTTATTTCCTTGTTGTTATGTGTGTTTATTCTGGCCCCTTTGTACTTTCATTTGGAACTGTACTGTCAGTAGTTGTCTTAGTGACAATTTTGGTTTACCTTTTGTTTACTTTCGGCAGTTAGAGCATTGTGCATGTGTAAATTTTTTTTAGGAAAATTCCTCACAATAATAGGATAACACCTTTGCAGCTAGTCACCAACCCCTGTCCTTTAAGAGGTAGGCTAGGGGTAGTCACATCCCAGGCCCCTAGGGGACAGTTCGTGACATAAATAGTTGCGATGTACTGGTTTTGGCACAGTCGTTGTGGCCCAATGGTTGTGGCATTGTGATTGTGGTGCAGTGGGTGTGGTGTGCTGGATCTAGAATAATGGATTTATCATTGTATGCGGTGATATAATTATATGGTATTTGTGTTTTGAGATGTCTTAAAAAAATTACATGATAAAAATGGTGGATGTGTGGTGTTATGGTGGGGGTTATTTGAAATGGGAAAGTTGTTGTGTGTCATGATTACATTAGTTTCTTGGTTAGCCCTGGGATGAACTGTGTGTTATATGAATCAAAATAGGCTGGTAAATAAATAAGACATGATGGAAATTAATGATCTATAATTATATTAAATTGTATTCAATAAAATAATCTGCAGTGTAACGTGAAATGAATTGACTAATGAATAAATGTGGTGAACCCTATAACTGGAAAGTTAAATAATGTGTGTCTTGTGTGGTGGTTGTGTTGTGTTTCATATATTGGTGGTACTGTTTAAGATGGTTTATGTGTGGTAATTGGTAGGTATGTGTTATATATTTGTGTTTTTGATGTGAACATATAGGGTATGTATTATGTTATATCTATATATCATGTATTGTTTTGTTATTCTATAAGCTCCCCACCAATTTGGGATAACAATAACATACTAAAATGTTTTGAGTATTGAGTGATTTACCCAAAATCATTGATGGTAGTGATATATATGGATTACTACAACCTCTCCCCCTCTCTTCATTCAGAAGTAGTGTTAGGGAACTGGTGTCTACTTGTGTTATTGGATTTGTTGGTCTAGGTGTGTATGGGAGATATGAAATGTGTTGGTCGAGGTGTCTTAGGGCAGGATGTGATGTGATATGTTGGACCATGTTTATATTATAGAGATTTTATTTGGTGTCTATGATATGTGGTGGGGGTCTTGCATGGTAGTAGGAGGTTACAAAGTTGATGTCCTTCTCATTCATGATACCATATTTCTCAAATTTTGTTTGTGAAGTGTGACCCAGGTTTATGCAGTTGAGATGTGATGTGATGTGATGTGATGTGTGTACTAGGTGTATGTGGGAAGTATGTAATTTGATGTAATATGTGTGAATTTTATGGGAGAATATGATATTCAACACCAGGGAATTAGAGAGGAAAATCAGTGGGGAAGTGGTAATAGGGAGTATTTCTTCTTTAGGATCTCGATGCTATATTATTACGTTAGATGATCAATTTAGTGAGTAATATATGGTGAGGATGGGTTTTGTTAGAGAACTGTATAGGTGCTTATTGGTTCTGTTGTTAGTTTGTTGGTGTATTAGAATGCTCTTTTTAGATGGGAACATTAGTCCTTGGTTACGTACCTATTGATTGTACATGTTATGGTCACCCTATGAATATATAAACTGTTTTTAGTTTTACAGGAGTACAATGGGGAAAAATATAGATACTAATAACTAATATTGAGTCATCCTTGAGTCACAACCATATAATTTAATTTTTTTTATTTACAATGGTGATTTTAAATGTATCAATTTTAATTTCTTCATATGCTGCGAGATGATATTTTTACCTATTTATTGTCTTATGTTCTTGTTTGGTGATTTTTTATCCAATCTCTCAATTTGTTTTAATTTATATTGGCTAATTACTCCTATAATATGATGTTTTTATACTCTAGGTTCTATTTACCAACTCAGGGCCTACTAATGTATGGGCTCGTCGAGTCATCATCTCTCTCTCTCTTCACTATGGTATCTATACTGGGATGGGGTCATGAAAAATGGATATATCTATTTAACAATTAATGTAATGTTTTTAAATGTTTCACTTCGAAAAAAATCATAATCTCACATTAATCATGTATTATTAATTAAATGAATTATTTTTTTATAAAACCAACACACTCAGGATATTTTCAAATAATTATCATGAAATTTCATTTTTAACATAATGAATCATTTTTATCATAAACAACATTTATTCTAATTTAAAAAATATAGCAATGTTCAAGTGGGTACCTATTCTGCCAATCCCTCCCATAATCAGCCAGAAATATATATCTAATAATAATATCTAAGTGATGTTGAAAAATAAATATAGTTAAAAATTAAATCAATTAAATATGAGTTTAAAAGATAAAGGGAAGGAAAGGTAATCCCAATACGTATATGAAACTTCTCCTCTGGAATTGGCATGAGATTCAGCTTATCTTCTTCAACTCTATAGACTCTAGATTTTTCAAGATAAATAGAGGGATTCCAAAATTTTGGTTTTGTTTAAATGTAAAATAATCAAACTATAAATAACTAAAGTAATTAAAATATCTAAAAAAGATTGTAGTTATTACTCCTTGAAAATATTATGTTTACTCAAAATAGTCCCTTGGTTTATTGCCTTTGGTTATGACTTTTATTGTTGTAATATCAAAGTTGGAAGGGAATGTGGTTCTTTATGGTAGATGGTCCACTAGTCCTTGGAATGATCACTTTACTCATATCATAAAAATCCCTCTCGCAACGTCTAACTAGATCAAATTCTTCATTATACCCTAAAATTTCCCAATATCCAATGTAGTATAGAAATGTTTACACCACCTCTTTAATCAGTGAAATTTGGTCTAGGTCTATGGTGGGTTTGAAATCAATGAGGGTTGACCCTCTATTTATTTAGATCATTTTAGTTTCTATCCACTTACTTATTGGACTTTATCTATTCATCTTATTCATTTTGATGACTCTAGACATCTTTCTTAAAATACTTTTTCATACAATGTGTTCTCAGTGTATGTAGGTTAACTCCTAGGGGTTTACCCATCATAATGCGAAAATGGATTTCCAAAGTTACCACATATGCTGTAAATGTCCTTCTATAGAACCTTAAACCCTAAAATATATATTTTTATAGATTAAAATATTAAACATTGAAATAATAGGTTTCTGGTGAATTAATTTGAATCAAACAATGAATATCAATTAATTATATCTACATAATATTTAAATTTAACAAATTTAATATAAAATAATTTTATATATATTTTTATATGTTTCAATATAAAAAATTAATTTTTGTAAAAATTTTAATGTATTCAACCCAAAAATAATTGAAACACAACAAATGTTTTCCACTGACGGTGCCAAAATCATTTATAGTGAAATTGTGTAGTTGAAAACTACACATCTATTTAAAGTGTACATGATCACTACATCACAATACTAGAAGAGAGCCTGGTCATTCATTCTACTTCGATAAGTGTCCATTAAAATTATAATTATTGTGTTTTTATTTATAAAATTAGAAAATTAAGGTGGAATGTGTTAGATAATTTATAAGGTAGTAAATATTTTACCTAAATAAATGTTGATAACAAAGAAAAATCACTTCCAATTGATTTTGAAAAAAAATTCATAGAATAATCAAATCAACTAATTCTACATGAGTATATGTATTATTTATATAGTTATAATTATAAACAACAACTATTTACCTAGAGATTTACCATCATGATATCCCCAAAATGTGTCAGAAAATAAGGAAGCCACAAAAAGGTTTTTTGACAGTCGTCATTTATGATAAATGAGTTATTTCTCAATGATATGTGTTATTATATTATCCTTTAGGACTGGGTGTTCAATTTTTGGGTTTAAAGTCCAAAAAGGGGTGGTTTTTAGTCACACTGATTAATTTTTTTGGACCATCACATGATATTGTTAGTAAAAGAAAACCCATTGAATTTCATGATCTATCACCATGAATCAACAAGTAGTATGAAAAACAGAAATAAATTATCATAGTTGTAATTTTGTAAGATCCATATATATTTAACTCATAAAAGTTTTATTAACTGATATTATCGAGTATCAACCTAAGGAAACTCTCTTTCTTAGAGATAAAACCATCCACTCGAATACTCATTCATAACAAGATGTCCCTACTTTTTCAATGGTGTACTAGAACTATCCTAACTAAATATAAAATAGGTATTAGGGAGTGATAAGCGTTTCAGCTATGGATTGATCATTTCTCATTAACCAAATAGGGGCATCACATCCCTTTGTATATACTAACACAATTTAGTCAAGGGAGTTGACTATTGGCTTCCATCACATGGAATCCATCATGTGTTACCCAAAAATCATTCCCATTGGGATTTGATAATCATTTGAATGTTTTAAATGAATATTTGTAACCATAAATATATCTACCTATTGATACATAACCAAAGGAACACCATGTGGGAATCATAGATGAATCCATGCACTTGATATAATATATCTCTTATTTATCCTACACTATGATAGATACCAATTGTATTCTACGATAAAATCATGTACGTGCCCTTATATCTGGCTATGAATATGGTTTCATTTTATAAGATGATAAAATAATTAGTAAATTTACCAAAATCACCCACTTTCACTAAAATCCCATAAATACTTTATAAAAAACATCACTACTCATTGTGAATCCATCCAACCTCTTTTGGATATAGTTTAGAAAAAATATTTGAATTTGGAAAAACAACAATATCCCAAATTTTATCCTTATTCTAAGGAATACCTTTGTCACACTATATAACTTTTTAATATTGAAAAAAATTCATTCATTCAAAGATGTATGAAAATATTTTCCTCTAAAAAAATAAATGCTACTCAAGTTATAAAGGGGTCTTATGAGATATTGATAAAATATACTCATATCTTTACATGAACATTTCTATAACAAGATATATCATATGAATTATATGTATACCTAAATAATCCATATTCCATGCTATCGAGTGACCACTAGGCATCTAACTTGTCAATCTATTATATTTTATCTCATACTTTCATGACTATTCAAAAAATAGACTAACTATTATAAATGAATAAAAAACATGTCATTAATTCAAGTAGTTAATCACATCACATGTCACTCAAATAATCATGTCCATGAATTTACTTATTCTAATTTAATCAAGGTCTTATATTTTATAAAATCTTTATAAGAGTGAAAAAATATCCTATTGGTCAAGCTCTAGCTGATGACATGATTAGAAATATACCCAACCCCCCCCCCCTAATTAGCTACGCTTCAAGGCTTTAAAAAGAAAGGTATCAAATTATTAAGTATCTCATACTAGGTATCTCTACAAACATAGGAAAAGGGGATTAATAATAATAATTCCCCCATTTATATATAAATTAATATATAGAAACTTCATGAGATATACTTTGGTGGGTCAATCCAAATAATAAGTCTTAACTTATTATCTCATGAGTATATTATTGGTATATAATATAAAACTATTCATTGGATATAATATTTTACTCACTCTAGTCGTAATATTTCATTGAACCACATAATACTTTATGATGACCAATAATTAGTGACAACATAAATTCATACTTTAAGGGGATATTATAATTTGACTATTCAAATCAGAAAAATTACATCACAAATGAATGGGTGATATATATATAGATTTTCTTTATTACAAAATCGTGATATATTAAACAACCATTACAACCAATCTCTCATGTATCTTATACCAATGAATTCATAATAAACCACATTCTTGTGTTGTGATAATGGTTTTTTTGTTAGATATGTTACATTATCTTTTATAACCACTCAATTGATCATTACATTGCCCTTATCAATGATCTATATAATCATATAGTACGTGTGAAGGATGTGTTTGGTCCTTTGGTGAACTTAGGATTCCTAGTCCAAAGATATATCTCCACTTTATCATTTTAATTATTAATTGATCCCTCAATTATAGGATCTACCAAAAGTTCATAAATAGAATTCCTGATAAAAAAGCTACCTCTATGTCATATAATGTAATGACGAACTCTATCTCTATTTTTGAGTCCACTATGGTGGGTTTTCTGTAACTATTCCAAACAATATATCCATATTTTATGTAAAACAAGAATCTAGATTAATATCATGTGTCATTTTAATAGGATTTGAAACTAGAATTTATATAACCCTAAACACTAAACTCATTCTTACATCTATAGACTAATTACATATCATTACTTCTTCTTAGGTACATAAGGATGTTACTGTTTGAAATTCAGTGACTCTCACTAGGATTAGATTGATATAATCGAGTTATGCTGAATGATTATGTGATATTAGGTGGAGTAAAAAACAGGATATACATGATAGATACTATGGCAGATTCATAAAGAATATTATCAATAAATTATAACTCCTTAAAAGGGGTTTGAATCTTTCTATGATTCGTTGCATGAAACACTGGTAAAGACCCATTTTTGGAGTTCCCCGTGATATCAATTTTAGAATATATGTGTTATTACTCATTCCATGAATCCTATTATATCTATATTTATAGATCTCCATACCCATTATATATGTTACTTCATCCATGTAATTGGGAATAATTTTTGTAATGATATATTTTGAGAATGAAAATTTGGGCCATCATTTTTGATATGTAGTGTGTCATGGATTTAAAAGGACAGAAATAACACCATACTCACACTAATCCTATTTTATATATAAGTTTCATATTCATTTTTCATTTAACCAAACTCATTGATGGTATCATTAAAAAATATATTCTAACCATGAGGGGCTCTCTTCAATATATAAATGAATTGTTACAACTTGTAGAACATATTGTACTCATTGTAACTTCAAACCCATTGGGAAATATCCCATACATATCTTTGACTAATTTTCCCATAAAGAATGTTGTTTTGATATATTTTTTATATATATCATTATCATAATGGGCTATAATGTGAAGAAATATCTGAATGGACATTATCATCAAAATTGGGGAAATTTTTTCATTGTAATAAATTCCAGGAATATTTTTTTGAACCTTTATGACAAGGTGAGATTTATAGGTATACATTATACCATACATGTTAATTTTATTACAAATAACCCATTTTCACTTGATGGGTCTCGCCCCTTAAGGTATATCCACCATGTTCCAATATTTTTTAGTATACATGGAGTCTATTTTAGATTCTATAACTTTTATCTATCTATCATAATCAAAATTATCAATGGTCTCTTGATAGGTAGTTTGTTTATCATCCATGAACATTAGTTATCATCGATTTCCCCAATAAATATATCTATAATTTGTTATTTTTTGAATCTTAACATACCTTGGAGGTTATTTTGTAACATTATTTGGTTCTTCTTCTATAAATCTTTGTGGAACCATCTCAAAATTCATCTTAGGAACACTTATTCTTTGGTGGAATTGTACTTCTCCAAGTTCAAGTTTCCTCCCACAAACTCCTTGACTGAGATATTCATTATCATGGAATTTATCATGTAATTCCACAAATACATTTTACGGAATATTATTATAGAAATAATTTCTCATATACTCCATAGGATAGTCAACAAATAAAAATTTATCTGAATTAGGTTCATGTTTATCAGAATCTAGATATGATACATATGATTCAAAAACATAAATCATCATGAAATATATATTGAGATATTTCCCTGTAAATTTATTATATGGTTACTTTATGGCTTATTTATATGGAACACAATTTAGTAAGAATGAAAAATTCTATAGAGAATATCACCACAATGAAATAAAAAGGCCATGATAAGTTATCATTAATTATACCATGTCCAAAATAGTATGATTAAACCTCTTAAACATACCATTACATGATGGTATTATTAGAGGAGTGAGTTGTGGAACAATTCCACAATCTCTTAGATAATCTGGGAATTCATGAATCATGTTTTCACATCCTTGGTCTAATTAGTGAATCTTAATACATTTTTTTTAATTGATTTTGTACTTCATTCTTGAACTCTTTAGACTTGTCACAATTTTCATACCGATTTCTCATTAGGAAAACATAACCCTACCAACGAATTTCATTAATAATGGTTACAAATTACCTAAACCCACTACTTTATTGTATACCCATTGGATCACATACATCACTATGTATAAGATCCAGTAATTCACTAGCCTGTTCAACTTTTTCACTAAAAGGTTATTTTTCTATAATACCTGAAAAATAAGATTCACAATAATCAAGAAATTCATAATAAAATGATTCCAACAATCCATCTATATGGATTTTTTAAATATGTTTCTCATTTATATGTCCACAGTGAAAATGCCAATGGTAAGTGGGGATAGAATCAACTCTGACCTTCTTATTCTGAATGTTATAGAAAATACTATCTATATAAATAATGTATAAACCATTTACCATATTTTTTATTCTACAAAAAATCTCATTCATATATGTAGAACAAATCTTATTCATAACAATGAATGAAAATATTATCTTTCCTAAAAAGGATACATAAATAAAAATTTTGTTATGGTTGGAACATAATAACCTTTTTAAATGTTTAAATATAATCCACTTGGAGGAATTATATTATAAGATCCATTTTTGTAACTATTACTCTATTAAGAAAATGTGCATCTACTTCACATTTCATCAATTCCCTCATATCTCTAAGTCTTTTTTACCAACACAAATGTGTGATGTGAAATAGGTAGAAAATAACCATGATTCAGAGTCGATGAAATTAATATCTAAAATATTCATATTCAAATTATCATAAATATAATATTTTAGAAAACTTCTCATCCTTATACACCAATATCAAATAGTGGTGGAGGTCATAACTATAAGATATCTCAAAATGATAAATATTATGCATTCCGTAATCTATAACTAAGAATGATCTATGAGTGAGTATCATGTTTTATATATTTTCTTCAAGAATTTTAATGAATATTATCCCATTAAAAACTTTTTCCTCAAACATCATACAATTTCAGTGAGACATGATTTATATTTCACTAAGAGATGATTCCTCTAAGTAGTTCATCTTTTAATATAGTTGTTCATGTTGGAGAACTATCCAATCATATCACATATAATATTTTTAATAGTTGAGTAGATATCTCTTTACTTATCTAGAAAAAATATTAACTATATTTCTATGGTATACTACCAATTATGGTTTCCCAAAAAAGTTTCCCCCAAAAATCACAATGAAATTTTCTTACCTTACTCATAGGGTTATCCATTTACACAATGTATTTCTATATAATAATACAAGGGAAATCTACATTGGAATAACCTACCTGTTTGGATGATTTTGGTTTTGACATGTGTTTTCATTGGAAGGAATCTCACTCATAGTAATCAGTCGGTTTTAATTCCAAATATTTATAATTTAAAATACATAGATTTCATGTTAAATCCATAACTATTATTTCCCATACAATATTAATTATCTCACATTTTGTTTCATTATTTATGCATGCCTTTAACAATTCAGTTTTGGATTCCCTATTCCATCTACCGATTTAATAAGTTCAAACCATATAAATTTTTAAATCTTTACACAATCCATAGTTTCTATTACTAACCAAAAAATTTAATTCCAACATAATTAAACATATCCAAATTAATAAAATTCATGCTTGGAATATATTTTCTCAAAAATACTCTATAAATCTTATTGATTTTGATGCTCACAAATACCATTTTTTTTTCTAATGATATTACTTTTAGTGTATTTTAGAAAATTTATTTTATTTATATTCCTAATTTTTGAAAAATATTCTTGCTTATTATTCCCATGGAATGCAACACCAAGAACCCTCTAGACCAGAGTTGGTGGATTACATGTTATATTGGAATGGTTAGAAGGAATTAAAATCCTGAAGGAACAATCATCTTAATAGTCTTGAAGAAACTAGATACATAAATGTTACTCAAATTACATTGAAAAAGGTTACAAAATACAAAAGATAACAAAAACAAAGAAATGAAACCACAAAAACTCAATAAATGATCTCCTCTTCATCACTAATTGAAGGTAAAAAATTGAATGGGGAGAGCTCAAATGCTCAGTAAGGGTTACAAATAGTGGAATCATGAATCAATAATAACTGAATCATAAAAAATTTGACATATCTATATGGCATGGTGAATAAATGAAAACTCATGCCATTAATAAAATGAGAATGAAACTGTATCCATAGATTTTGTCATAGTGAGTATCTCATGGTTAGTAATAACTGGAAATGTATACAGAGAATTCTTACTAATTGGAGGTCATGTATTTGAAACATGATAACATAATACCATTATAATGGTTTAGTTATGTGGGTAGAAACCCGTCTTCTTTTTGGAAACAAACTAAAAGGTTTTGTCACCAACTGATTTGTCTCATGAGACCAACTGATGCATTGGGGGTTATAGGGTTCCCCAAATTCCACTGCATGTCCAAATAATTCTTTATGCATTGATACATGCTTTCACAATTTGTACCCATTAGTGAGCATTTGAGTTCATCCCTTTCAATTGGTTACCTTCAACATGTGATAAATCAGAGATCATTTATTGAGTTTCTATGGATGCATTTTTTTGGTTTTTGTTTTGTTTTGTATTTTGCAACCTTTTTCAATGTAATTTGAGTTACATTAATATATCTAATTTAATGAAAACTATAAAACTAATTATTCCTTCTGGATTTTCATTCCTTTTAACTATGCCAATATAACAAGTGATGCACTGACTCAAGTCTAGAGGTGCCGGGGTGTAACAGTTGGTATTCAAGGATGTTTAGTAGAAAACATGGAAACTAGAGTATTAAATGTATTGTAGGGAACAGATCCCTGAGTTATTATTTGAGGATAAACATACATGAACATCGTCGTATTTTGTAAAGGAATAGATTATGTGAATATTTCTAGAAAATACATCCCTGTCTGGATACGAGCAGGTAGAGGTGGCTCTTGCACTGATGTACCTACGAGTGAAAGCTACGAAAAGTATTTTCAGGCTTGAACCAGGGTATCCTGGTACATGACAACGGGCCTTGTTACACTGTTGGTTATGACACTCCTGGGGGATATTCTTAGGATAATTAATATTTTCTATACAAGCCATTATGAAGGATTGAAATGTAAATTATTCCTCAAAGAAACCATTTTTCTTATTATGGGATTATCCCTGAATAGGATCTCAATTTATACTAACTATTTTGTTAAGTTAAGATTATACATTAGGATTCATAACCTAATCTATTGTGTGCCATTATTTAGAAATGGTGTCTAATGGAAGAAGGGGAATTAATACTTGTGGGGAATGTAGGGATCTTCCCACTGAGAAAGTCAACACAGTCAATGTTGGAGCAGATCAGATCATGACCATATTGGGACAAATTACACAGGTTGTAATGAATAACCATTCCACAAATGTGTTGGATCGTTTCATGCAGAAGAAACCCCCATATTTCAATAGGACTACAAATCCAGCTATTTCTTAGCATTGATCAAGTCCCATGAAAAGATATTCATGGCCTTAAGATGAAATGAAAATGAAAAGTTAGTACTGGAAGTATATTGTCTCAAGGGAGACACTGATCAATGGTGGTCCCTGATTCAGAATACCACTGAGGAAGAAATGGAAGATATGGAATGGAGTACTTTTAAGTAAATATTCTTCAAAAAAAAATTCCCTCATGAGCAAAGAACTGAAATGAAGAGGAAATTCCTTGTCTTAAATCAAAGGGAATAAGAAAGTGTTATAGAGTGTGAGGATACCTTCACAAGGCTATACAGGTATGCTGTAGATTACTTACATGAATCGACAAACAAGATTGATCATTTCTTTAAAGGTCTTAAGACAATTATTCAAAGGGCACTTGCTTATCAAACATTTTCATCATATGAAGAAATTGTATCAAGTTCCATAAAAACAGAGAAGGAATTTTCTAGATCAAATTGGGTCAAGGGAAACCAAGATAAAAAGCGGTACTCTGATAATGAATGGAAAGGTGAGGCGCCAAAGAAGAACAAGGGAACAAAGAAATTTCCATTTTGCGGGAACTATGGAAAGAATCATATCAGGGAAATACTTGAAAGGCATGGGAGTCTGCTATAAGTATGTAGAAAAGGATCATCTATCTAATTAATGGAATGGGAATAAATAATTTGATGATGTTCAATGCTACAAATTTAGTGGGATGGGAAAAAATTCAAATTATTTTCCTATGTTCCAAGGAAACATGCCATAGAAAAAGCCATGATAACAAGGGAGTGCTTATACGATTACAACCACAGAAGTTGAAGTTCCTAATGATGTGGGGGTAGGTACTTTAATTGTTTCCTCAAACTTAGAAAACACATTATTTGATTCTAGATCATTGCATTCATTTATATCTTCCCAGTTTTCCAAGAAAATTAGACTTGTCAAATTTTATTTAATAAAAGAGTTATCAGTCAAAAATCATAGGGGATGCATCATTGCAACAAAGGCATGTCCACTAGTCCCCCTCATGACACAAAAAAATGATTTATTTTATAACCTTATCGTCATATCAATGACTTACTTTGTTATAATTCTATGTATGAATTGGATGTTGAATTACGAGGCGAAGATTTATTACAAGAAGAAGGAAGTTACACTTTTTGAAAATGGTGTAGAATCTCTTATGTTTTGAGTTGAGACCTCGACACCTAATTCTTATATAGATCCACCCTCAGTAGATCTATTGAATGAAATTATTGGAGAGGAAGACAAACCAATATCTATGGGTGAGGAAATAAATCATTAAATTTAAGATGTGCATATAGTGTAAGAATACATTGATTTGTTTCTAGAGGATTTACCTGGAGATCCTCCAGAGTGGGAATTTTAGTTTTCCATTGACTTAATTCCTGGTGCAAGACCTATATCAAAGACCCCCTATTGAATGGACAATGTGGAGTTAATGGAGATAAATAAACAACTATAGTATTTCAGTGTCAATAGATTTATTTGACCTAATGTTTCAACATGGGGATCCATGGTCCTATTGGTCAAGAAAAAGATGGATCCATGAGGCTATGCATTGATTACATGGAAATCAATGCTATTACAATAATGAATAATAATCCCTTGCCTTGGATTGAATATTTATTTGATCAATTTCATAGGGAAGAATATTTTTCTTAGATAGATCTTCGATCCATATATCATCAGCTGCGTGTGAGGAATGAAGATATTCCTAGGATAGTGTTTTGAACCAGGAAAAGACATTATGAGTTTAAAATGATGCATTTTGGACTGAAGAATGCACCATATATTTTCACAGATTTAATGAATATAGTTTTCAAGTAATATATCAATAACTTTATTGTGGTATTTATCGATGATATCCTGGTATAATCTAAAAGCTATGAAGACCATGAGAATCACTTGTGGATTATTTTGAATGATCATAGAAGAAATGGATTATATGGGACGTTTAGAAAGTGTGAATTCTGGCTTCAATAAGTTTTTTTCTAGGCCATATTGTCTCAAAATATAGAATACTTGTTGATACTGCAAATACAAAGGCAATCCAAGATTGGACCACACCAATAAAAATAACTAAGATATACAGTTTTATTGGCTTAGCATGTTACTATCAGTGTTTTTTTCTGAATTTTTTCCAAATGGATAACCCTCTAACCAAGCTCACGCGTAAAGGGGTTAAGATTGTATGGATGAATGAATGAACATAATGTTTGGATCAATTGAAAATAAGACTGGTCAGTGCTCCAATTTTGACTCTTCCATATGGAAATGAGTGATTTGTGATATACAATGATGAATCAAAGAATGGATTAGGTTTCATCCTTATGTAAAATGGTAAATTTATTTCTAATGCATCAAGGTAGTTGAAGGATCATGAGAAAAATTATACATCATAAGATCTTGAGTTATTAGCTGTAATCTTTGCTCAGAAAATATAGAGACATTATCTTTCTAGTAAAAAATTTGAGATATGCACAGATCACAAGTGTTTAAAATACAATTTAACACAAAAAAAACTCAATATGAAGAAATGGAGGTGGCTCAAGTAACTCAAAGATTACGATTGTTTAATACACTACCACCCTGGAAAAGAAAATAAGGTGGAAGATGCATTAAGTAGGAAAGATCATGGACTTTTTACACAAATGAAGATTGGGAGAGATCCAATATTCATGGATCTGCTAATAATGGATATGGGAATTATTAAGGAAGGAGAACCATCTTTTCCCTTTCAAGTTATTTCTAAACAATCTTTACTAGAGAAGATAAAAAAGCACTCAATCCAATGATGAAAATCTACACAAGAAAATTATTGTTGTTAAGGATGGGAGATTGGAAGACTTCATGTATGAGGAAGGAGTTTTGAAGTTTAGGAAGAAGTTATGTGTTCCATCAGTACCTGAGCTAAAAAGGGAGCTATTAGGTGATTCTCATAGCTCAAATTTCTCTATACACCCAGGTAGCACAAAGATGTATAGAGATATAAAGGAATATTTTTTGTGGGATAATATGAATAAGGAAATTGTTGACTACATGTTAAGGTGTCTTGTTTTCCATCAAGTGAAGGTAGAGAGACAACATCCCATAGGAGTGATGCAACCTCTACCTCTTCCTATGTGGAATTAGGATAACATTATGATGGATTTTGTCAGTGAACTATCGGGGACACCTAGAATTAATGATGAAATATGGGTAATTATTGATCGTCTCAAAAAATCAGCACACTTCCTTCTTATAAGAGAGGATTTACCACTTGATCTCCTAGAAAGACTTTATATTAATGATGTTTTAAGACTTCATGGTGAACCTATATCGACTGTGTCTAATAGAGATCTCCAATTAACATCAAAATTCTGGAAAAGTCTTTATAAGGATTTGAATAATGAGCTTCGTATGAGTACTTCTTATCACCCCCAAACCAACGGATATTCTGAAAAAATAATTAAAACTCTAGAAGACATGTTGATGTCATGCTCTCTTGACTTACAAGGTATATGGGATCAATACATTCCTTTGGTTGAATTCTACTACAACAATAGTTTTCATTCTAGTATTCATATGGCTCCATATGAAGATTTATATGTAAAGAGATGTTGAACTCTAACTTTTTGGGACGAATTTGGTGAAAGGAAACTTATAGTCCCAAAACTTATTGAAGAGACCACAGAAAATGTGAAGACAATCCAATCCCAAATTAAAGTAGCCAAAAGTAGGAAAATGTGTTATACTGACAATCAAGGAAAGAATTTGGAATTCCAAGTGGGGGATCCTGTCTTTATGAAAGTATCTCCATGGAAGGGTGTCTTAAGGATCAGTATAAAAGGGAAACAGAGCACCAGGTACATCGGACCATTTGAAATTCAAGAAAGAATCGGACCTTTAGCTTACCGTTTAGCAATGCTTCCAAGTCTCTATGAATTCCATGATGTGTTACAGGTCTCATTGTTGAACAAATACATGCTAGACCCAATGCATGTACACAACAATGAAGAAATTGAAATGAAACCAGATTTGTCTTACTCGGAAGAGCCTATCAAGATTAATGACACAAGGGAGCAGGTATTGAGAAACTGGATGACTCGTCTTGTAATGGTTCTTTGAAAAAATCAGAATATAGAGGAAGCTACATTGGAACCTGAGGATCTTATGATGAAGAACCACTGACATCTTTTTTAGTGGGCTTTATACATAAAATGTCAATGACGAAATTTTTGAAGGAGGGAATAATATAACACCCTAAACATTTTATGGTATGTTTCTCTTAAATACATTCTATTCATTAGATAGACTATATTGCATGAAGCACCAAGTCTTTTTTGAAACAAAAGATTATAGTAGAACGTTACATGTTATCCATTAAACATAAATTTTCCACTTCTATGTTTTGAATTTCAAAAAATGGCCATTTAGAGTTGTGCTCATTAAGTCGTTTGGTGTCTGATAGAACCAACTTGTTTTTTTGATGAATATTAAAATACCCTTATGAATAGTAATATGAATAGTAATATGAACCTTATGAATAGTAAATAATGATAATATTATATTTTCTTAAGGTAATAAGATAGTGATATCTTAATTAATTTTACAATATGATATAAAACTATTTATAAATTTAAAATTGTTATTTTTCGAAATAATTATGATTTTCTTTAAATATTAAATTAAAAATATATAGAAAATTATTTTCATAAAATGGAGTTAATTTTCTAATTATAGACATTGAGAAATGGTTATGGTGAATTTTTTGGATTTTTCTAAAATAATTGAATTTTTCATGAATAGTAAAAAATACAGTTTTGAGTTTTATGTAGTCTAATGACATCACAGTGATATAATAATTCATATAAAAATATCGTCAGCTTGTATATAGTATATTATGACATTAGGTGTCCCAAGTGGCTAAAACCATGGGAAAACACCATGGGAATGCCCATGGTTTTGCAAAAACCATTAATGAGGTGTCCTTTTTAATTAATTAAAAACACTCTCTCAATTACTAGAAATACCCACTCACCCCTTCATTTTTTTCATTACAAACACATTATCCTAGAATCTATAGTAGTATTACCTCCATATGAGTCCTCCCAAGGTGTCATGAAACCCCCAAGGTTCCATCCTTCAGGTTTTGGGAGTTACCCTACAAGGTAAGAGAATCCACCACCCTTCTCTTCTCTTAAAGCATTCATTTTGTGTTTTCTCTTTTATTTTCAATTGGATTATGTTGCGATATGTCATTCTATATTAAAAATTATGTATATATTATTTATGAGTTATGAGATACCACCTTTATCTCATCAAAATATTTTGTGAAATTTTAAGTGATGTCGTTAGGCTGTCGAATTTTCGTAAGAGATTCTCAATATTTCTCTTATTTTGTGTTCCTTTCATTTATAATTCCATCCTCATCTACCCTCATAAAAATGCTATTATAATTTTAGTAACTTACATGAAATAGAATTATATTATTCTAATTTAATATTTCATCATCATCTGGCCTTCCCCCTCATCTTATAATAAAAATTAAAACACCGTCCGAGATGTGTTAATTTATCACATTCAAGGACGACGGGTTCTCAATTTTTGTTACCATATTTAATTATGGTAATGAAACAAATTTTTTATTTTTGAACTAGATCAGAATATATTTATTTAAAATCATTAATGTTCGATAATCCCTACACACTATTAATATTGAATAATAATGCAAAACAAATTCACTGTACACAAAACCGCCAAGCTAAATCCATGCATTTATCAATAACTTTTAACTAATGATTCATCCTCAAGTATATAACCCAAAATAATTTTAATATCATTTATATCTATTCAATATAACTAATAATATATATTAACAATTATTTATGTTTAACCAAATTTCAAACGAACTTTCATTCATGAATGCAATTAAACGAATCAGAAAACCAAGGAATAAAATGCTTCAGAAACAATAAAATTGAACCTCATAAACCCATAAAAAGGGACATGAATGAACCAAATATTGTTTTAATAAACCAATTAAATGTATATGAGGTTCGGGATTTAATAATTAATTAAGCTAAATTAAATTATTCAAGCACATAAAAAAATGAAGAACACACTCGAGCTTAAGGTAAGGGGTTTCTCATCTCACTTTTAATTCTGTGAGACTTCTATTGTTCACCACTTATTTCGAGCATGTGGTATATGTGTACTGCCATTTAATATATAATAACAGTATTATATTTATATTCATGGTTTTCAATAATTCATTTTATGGTTATTATGTTCTGGTCATATGATTTAACCGATTACATTATAGTGAGGGACTTTATCTCAACTACCATTTTGTTGCGACTAACTTTGTATTATGCAGATAATAATCCTTATGTGGTGTACCTACTGCCCATTTGAGATACATTTTCCTTTGAATTTATATTTCAATTAAATATCCATAATCTCATATCATTTATATGTCAATTTTCTAAACTATAAACCATTTTACATACTCTGTATAATTGGAAAGTTGTGTTAACTATGGAAATATTGATGAATTAGTATACTCTACTCTATACAGATATTGAAAAGGAATATGGATCATGTATTGAATCCATTCATAAAGAATTATTTTAACATTAAGTGGTGGTTGGGGCCCTTTATTTCCCCTCGATGCATCGGCAGGTCTCAGGAGACAAATAAGTTGGCGACAAACCCTTCGAGTTTGTTTACAAAAACCAGACGGGTTTCTACCCACAAAACTAAACCATTTTAATGGTATTATAGTATCATGTTCTAGATAAAAGACTTCCAATTAGAAATCATTCCTTTTATTCATTATATGTTTATACTATACATGAGATATTCACTATGAAAAATCTATGGATGCTGTTATATTCTCAGTTTATTAATGGTGTGAGTTTTCATTTATTCACCCTGCCATAGTGATATATCAAATTGTTTATGATTTAGTTTTTATTGATTCATGATTTAGATATTTTTAACCCTTACTGAGAAATTGAGATCACCCCTTTTAATTTTTTACCTTCAATAGGTGATGAAGAGGATATCATTTGGTGAGTTTCTATGGATTCATTTTTTAGTTTTCGTTATGTTTTGTATTTTGTAACCTTTTCCACTGTAATTTTTGTTATATTTAGGTATCTAGTTTCATCATTATTACCCAAATGATTATTCATTTTGGATGTTCATTCCATCTAACCATTCCAATATAATAAGTAATGCACAGACTCTGGTCTAGAGGGGTTAGGGTGTTACATGGAATATTCCTTAAATTGTTTGTAACGCTCCTAACCGTATTCTGGAAACACAGTTCATACCTGACATTGAAGAAACCTAGAATAAAGAAAAAACCATACGTTTATATTATACCTTATGCTGAAAGATCAACATGAATGGTTAATCAACCCAACATTGACATAAATTTATGGATAAATAACCTTACATTTGGATGAAACCTTACATTTGACAATGAGAAATTGTATGGTTAAAGAACCCTACATATGTATAGAACCTTATGTTTAAGAAGAAAATGTATGGATCATCAACCTTACTATTTTTATCAACCATATGATATAAACCTTATGATCAGAGAATTAATTCTATGTAGTTGAGGCCAACATTTTGTATTTTTTCATTTTGTAAAGGAACCTTACGTTTGAATTTTTGTCACCAGAGATTTGAATTTATAATTTTATCAATGTTTTTTGAAATAGTATTTATGGAATATCATAATGATTTAAATCTTATTTTCAAACTATTCAAAGAATGTTATGATTAATTCAAATAATTTTATTAAGTGGAGTAATTATATCTTATTTTTAAGGGAAGTTATGACCACTCTGAGATGTCACATTAATTGAATTATTATGATTAATCATGAAATTTTCATGTATCTAGAATTAAATGACACGCTCTTTCTTTTTACATCTATTAGCGTATTTGTTCTATATACATTTGGGTATGATTCAAATACAAATATATATTGAGAGATATATATATATTGATCTATATATTGTGATACGTATTCACAATTGAAATTTCATTCCTGAGAAGATCCTTTTTATATATACTCCAACAATCAACCAAAAACTGTTTTTCTACTAAATAGGCTATAATTGAAATATACTTATTCAAAATTTAGTGTTTGATGTAAGTCTACTACTTCTATTCGTTGTTGTTTTTATTTCAATGTTCTTTTTTCTACTAAATCGCATCAGAACTACTCTTTCATGAATAAAATATTTTCTAAAGAAGAAGATTCATCTACCGTTAGTTTTTGTTCAAATATAAATTTCAATAAGAATCCTTTATAATCAATATATTTTTATTGAGAGCTCCAACTATTCATACTCAGTTTTTGTGGAGTATCAGCTTCTTGGTCTATACAGTGGTTCATCAGTCCTCTATTATTAAACTAGAATACTTTGTTTTTAGTATTATTTGTAATGTTTTTGACTACTTGCAATCAGTTTGGGATTGAACATATGATATGGGGACCTGACTAGTGAGATTCAACAAATTCATAGAGATAGTAACTGGGGCAGTGGACTAGGGGATCTTTATGCCCCAAACCACTGTAAAAAATTGTGTTCAATATTTAAACTTTTATATACAGCTCATAATTTCATACAAAAGATAAAAACTATTTACCCGCATAATCATAAGTCGACATAAAGTTGCATAATTGTAAAAGAATTGGAAAAGTTACAATTCAACCCCTCTTGTGTATATTTGTATATTCTGAACTAATAATTGGTATCAATGGAGTGATTTTGGAAAAGTATGTAACAAGGTAAAAGTATATACTCTATACAAAGATGGAAATAACTAATCCTAGATAAGGAATTTCAATGGTTCATGCTCTTTAGTTCAATGGTTAAAACAATGGATGATGTAAATCACAGATGATTAAATATTTGAAAAATATGTGATTCAAAGTCTACTCTAAAATCACTACTCCTTGAATAATTCCTAAATATCATGAAACATGGACTACTTCTATAGAGGCTGACTATAATGATAATTCTAGATCTATGAATTCTATTATCTATGGTCTTGGACCAGATGAATTCAACCATGTCTCACAATGTGCTACTTCTTATGAATTTTTACAAACCATTGTAGTTTCTTATGAAGGAATTGACAATATAAGACAATATAGGTATTCAACAAAAAAACTGAAATTTGATACATTCATAATGATTGATGGGGAATATATCACACAGATTAATGGAAGTATTGTAGATATTATAAATAATATTACAGCCTTAGGTGATCTTATCAAACAAGAAGATCAACCTTTGAATGTATTGTGAGTACTACCTACTATGTGGAATTTCATATTAGCTGTAATTCGACAATCATCACCTGTCAAAAATCTTACAATGAGGGAACTCACTTGGTCAATGATGAGGTATGAAGATGAAATAGAAGATAAATTTGAGGATAATAATATCTTTGTGAAAAAGGATAATACATCTCTAAAGTTAACATCTCATATGAAAAGAAAAAGGTTAACACATGATGTCAAAGAAGAAAAGAATTCAGATACATTGAATTCTAAAATGGAATTGGCTCAATTAGCCAAAAAATTTATCACTATTTAAAATGATGAAAATAGGATTCAGAAATACTTTCAAAAGGGATTATAATGACTCTAGTGAAGTCAGATTCATTGAATGCAAGAAATTAGGTCATATAAGACCTGATTTTCCCCAGCAAAAAGGTGAAAAGAGAATGGCAGAAAAGGCATATTAGAAAAATGATGATTATTAACATAAAGTAATAAAACAATGATGGAAACATGGAGTGTCTTTGAAGACTCCATAAGCTCAAATAAATATGATTCAGAAAAGGAAGAATCACATCTAAAAGCAAATATGTGCTTTCTGGTAAAAAAAGATAAGGTAGAAACCTATTATTCATATAATTATATTGTGATTCAAATTATTCGAATAATAAATTGGATACCTACTACAAAATGATTGAAGGAAAATATGACTCCTTATTAAAGAAACAAAAATATTTAAAAAATATTCACATTGCTATTTTATGACAAAGATATGCCTTAATTAAAAAATATCAATATTTAATTGAAAATTTTAATTCTTATACCAAAAACTATTCTAATCATGAAAACATGATTACATAATTACAAGATGAAGTAGTAAGATAAAAAAGTAATACGCTCTTAGTTACAAAAGGAGAAAATATTCTAAATGAAATTCTAGGAAATAATTTCAATATAATGAAAATATTTGTTTTAGGAATTAAAGGTAAAAATATAAAATATATAACAATTATTTTGTTTTCAACTAAAAAACGGTTTCCTATCATTTTTGTGAAATAGAAGGGAACATAACAGAAAAATATTATTTAAGAAATCCTCAAATAAGTGGAATTAAAAAGGATTTTATTTCAAATAGATTATTTGAAGTAAATATGAGTAATGAAAAAACAATTCAGATTAGGATTCCTAGATCTTTGCTAGCTAACAATGCTGGAGACAAAAGAATATGGGTGCTAAAACAAACTCTTATTTAAATTGATTTTATAGGAAACATGTCTTATAAAAAGAAAGGATATATGGTATATGGATATTGATTGATCCATGAATATTAATTGAAACTCATCAAACATCAATACACTGACTCAAATAGAAAAATGTCTAGTATCTTTTAGTGGTAATGCCAAAGGGATTATAATTAGACTTGGAACTATTGGAGATCCAAAAATAGTATCAATCAATAAAGAACTGTATGTACACCGGCTGAATCATAACCTGATATGTATCTCTCAGCTCTGTGATGATAGATATTATGTTGATTTTTCTAACAATTCATGTTATGTGTTAAAATACAATCTTCTTTAGTTTAGAGAACCGATAACTTATAATGTTTATACTTTTGATTTAAATTCTTGAATAAACAGAATGTGAATTTTTTAACTTCTAAGATAAATGAGTCTTGGATATGGCATATAATTATTGGTCATTGTAATATTTATGCTTTACATAAATTATCTAAGAGACAGTTATTTTATGATTTAACTAGTCTTATGTTTGATAGTGACAGATTTTGTGATGCATGCCAAATTAGAAAGCAACACAAATCTTCCTTAAAATCTATTAACAGAATTACTACATCAAAACCTATAGAACTTATTTATATGGATCTTTATGGACCATCAATATTAGAAAGATTGGCTGAAAAATTATATGTATATGTTTTAGTTATTGATTACTCTATATTTACTTGGATTTATTTTCTAAAACTCAAAAGTGATGCTTTTACTATTTTTGAATGTTTCTATGAATTTTTTCAAAATAAAAAATATTTAAAAATAATTTTATTATTAAATGATAATAATAGAGAATTGGAGAATTAGGAATTCAATTCCTTTTATCCATATCTGGGTATTAAACATAGCTTCTATACACCATGAACTCCTCAGAAAAATGGAATTGTTGAAAGAATAAAAAAAATCTATTTATGAAAAGGATGGGACTATATTGAATGAATATAGTCTACCTACCTATTTCTAGGAAGAAGCTATAATCACATCCTACTATATCATGAATAGTGTTTTAATTCATCCTATTTTCAAAAAGAAAACTTATGAACATTTAAATAACAGAAAACTTATGGTAATTTATTTTAAATTTTTTAGATTTATTGTGAATATCTTGAACACCAAGGATATGATTGGTAAGTTTGATCCAAAAGAATATGAATGAAAATTTTTAGAATATTTTAATACCTATAAATCCTATAGTGTGTTTTATACAAAGTCATGGATTTTTAAAGAATCATTTCATGTGAAAGTTTATGAAACTGCTACTTTTATTAATGAGAAATATCAAATTGATGAAAATACTCACTCCTCTAATAAAATGAGACACGAAAACCTAAAAAATTATTTTGAAAAAAAATCATTCCAGTTCAGAAGAACCTGATACTAATGAAACTAAAAGTGTATTACCTATACATTCTATAATCTTAAAGAATCATCCTTTATAAACAATAATTGGAGACATATACATAAGAATTATAACTAGAATAAATATAAGAAACCTTGTTGAATTATCTACCTTTTTATCTCTACCAGAACCTAAATCTTTTGAAGAAGCCTTAAAAGATGAGAGTTGGATGTTAACAATGAAAGATAAGATAAACCATTTTAAAAGTAACGATATTTTGGAGTTTCCTAAAATACCATAAAATTATCCATTTATATTAACTAAGCAGGTCTTTAGAAATAAGCACGATGATCAGGTGATTATAACAAGAAAAAAATATAGGTTAGTAGCTAAAGGATATAATTAGGAAGTAGGTATATATAATGATGAAACCATTTCCCCATTTGTAACATTATATGAAATAATAATTATTTTAGGTTATACATCTCATATAAGCATTAAATTATATCAAATTGGTGTTAAATCAGAATTTTTAAATGGATATTTAAAGGAAGAAGTTTATATTTAACAAACTCCTAATTTTGAAAACTCTAAAAAACTCGATTCTATTTTTGAACTTACTATATCTCTTTATGGCATTAAACAGGCACCAAGAGCTTCATATTAAAGATTAAGTTATTTTATTTTGAAAAATGGACTTACTTTTGGATTGGAATATCCATCTCTTTTCAATAAACCCATTCGTTCTAATGTATTATTAGTTCAAATATATTTGTATTACGTTATTTTTCATTCAACCAATAAAAATCATTATAGTGATTTTTCAAAACTTATGCATAAATAATTTTAAATGAGTATAATGGGAGAATTGAACTTCTTTGTAGGACTTCAATTTTAAAAAAAATTATGAAATGTTTTTAATCCAAAGAAAAAATGTTAATGATTTATTGAAAAAGTTTTTTCTTGAGAACATCAAGACATATACAACTACCATGTGTACCAATATAAAACTTTATATGGATGAAGTTAGAAACTAGTGGACATCAATTTATATAGTGGTATGATGGGTAGTTTATTATATCATACTACTATAATACTTACTATTATGTTTTCAGTATATTTATGTTCTAGATTTCAAAACAATTCATAAATAATCTCATCTTATTATTGTAAAATGTATTTTTAAATATTTAAAATGAATTGTTTTCAATATATTCTTTATCCAAAAAAACATCTGGTTTTAATTTTATTTCATATTTAGATTCTGATTTTGGAGGTTTTAGATTATATAGAAAAAATACCACAGGAACCTGCCACTTTTCAGGAAAATCATTAGGATTGTGGTCATGTAAGAAAAAACACTTAGTTTCCCTATCAACAGCTGAGGCATAATATTTATCTATAAGCATCTGTTGTGCATAGTTTTTGTGGATGAAAAAAAGTAATAGACTTTGGGATAAATTTTAATAGTACCCCTATTTTATGTGATAATACAAGTGCTATAAATATTTCAAAAAACCCAATAATTCATTCTAGAAATAATCATATTGATATTAGACAACATTTTCTAAGAGATTGTGTTCTTAAAAAAGATATATCTTTATAAATTTTAAATACTGAATATCAACTAGAAATATTTTTACTAAACCACTTAAAACAATATATTTTTATTTTATTAAGGAGGAATTAGGTTTATTTATTTTCGAAAAATTTAATATTTTTTAAATTTTTTAATTTTTTAATTTATCTTATATTGTTTATTCCAGTTTATTTATGTTAAAATTATTTAATGATAAATTTAAATCTAATTTTGTTTTAATATTTTATTTTTGGTGTGAAATTATGTTAAATTATTTTAATCTTAAATTTATTCTCTTCACATTCTTTCAAAAAATTTAATTATTATTTTACGTAATGCCATGGGAAACAAGGGATTTTAAAAAATCTTTGGAATACCAAACCCTTTCAACTCTCAAACCCTTTTCAAATACCAAAACACATTTTTACCCTCATATAACTTCTCTTACCTCTGTTTTTCCTTCAAACCCCAAAAGACTAGAAAACCTTAGAGCTTTCATTTCTTAGCAATGATAAAAACTAAGAGAACCAAAGAAGTTGAATCCAACAACCTGAAGTGTCAAAATGTTTCTGGAAGATATATTATTCATGGTAAAGTTGAGGATTTTGAATGGCTCTATCAGAAAATTTTACATCAAAAGCAAGCGATAGATTTTTAAGGATTGGAATCAGTGTTCAATGAGGTGAACTCATAATTTCATTATGAGGTAGAACTAAAGTATTTCTATAACTGTGTTTAGTTTAGTTTTGGTGATACTGATGATATAGTTTTTTCAAGAATATAATATAAGGATTTTTTGGTTTCTTCTATTGAATTTACTCAATTCTTGAATTTTCCTCATGAGAGAGTGCTTCATTTCAATCTAATATATATCAGAGACAAATTCTATAAATTTGAATAAATTATGACTGTTTTTTCCTTAAAAAAGATTGGAATTTTTTATTTCTAAGGATTTTGAGTTAGACCATAAAATATTAGTGAAGTTTATTCAAACAGAAATTTCTCCTATAATGGATGATATGGAAAAGATTCTATATCCAGAAATGTATATAATTATTTTGTTTTTTAGTGAAATAAATATGCATTTTCCAAGGTATATGTTTAGATATTTGAATAAATATTGTAAAAGAGATGCTATGATTACTTTTTATTCTTATGTAATGATAATTTATTGAAATATTTAAAATAAATGAATGATTTGATTAATAGATTGTTGAATAGAATTTCATGACATCAATGTTCTAAATGTGGGAACATCAACGAAATTAGGTTTTTAAAAAGCAATGTAAAAGGAAAACTTTTTCCAGTTGTTGTAGATGACCAAAAAAGATCAAGATCTTTTTATTTGGGGGAGTAAAGTAAAATTATAAATTAAGGGATTGGTGAAACCTGTGATGAAGGAACATCCAAGACAACCCAATAAAAATTAAGACATTTTGATTAAAATGATGAAAATGAAGCGGAATATGAGGCTATAGAAGTATAATTGGTTATAAAACCAAATAAAGTAGATCCACCAGTTGTTGAACTAGTATTTGGATTAGGTGATGCTACTAGGTCAGTGAATTTAGAAGACACTTTTCTTGAGGAAGATCAATATGTTGAAATATTGATAAGAGATCTATAGACTATTGATTTACATGTTGTTCAATAGGATGAACCAGCTGTATAGGGAGAGAAATAGTTAATCAAAACTGAAAATGTGGGTACAAAAATTGTTGAGAATTTACTTTTCTCTGTTTGTTTATCATGTTGATGAATGACATCAACCATCAACTGAAGAAACAACTGATGTTCTTGATAGTTTTTCTTATTCAAGTGAAAAATAAATTGAAAACCTAGTGGATAATTCTATTGAAAAGTCTCCTTCTAAATCTCCAAAAATTGTGGATGATTTTCAGTTATAACATTAAGATGAAGGGACATCTGAGTCCCTGTAAAATTTCACTAAGAAGCTTGTAATAATTTTTAATATGTCTTAAGAAGAGAATTAAAATCATAGAAAAATCATTAATTTGCAAAGAAGTAGTTACCAAACATTCATGAAAATTCAGTTTATAAGAAAGAATTTGATGATTTCAAGGGAGAGATGCTAAATGATGTTGGAAAGATAAGATCTAAAGTTGTTTCTAAGACAACATTTTCTAATCTAAAGTTGTATTTGGGGAGTCAGTTTGAATCAATCAATAGTATTGTTGGCCAGACCAGTACATCTACCTATTCTCCTATTACCAGTCCAGATATGATTCGAAGAATTTAGGCCATCACCTCTATCATGGTTGATATGAATGGCCATCTTCAAAATCTTAATTACAACAGTTCCCCTTTATCAGTTCTGTTGGAAAATAAAAATTTTCTATTTTACCAACTACCACAAATTTAACTAGGTATCATATTTCTACTGAAAGAATTCACTTAAAAGTTAGATCAGATTAGGAAAAAAGGGAATATTTTTCATGACTTTTTTAAGGTAAATGTTGTTAGGAATTTTCCTATCATTCAGGATTCCATAATTTTAATGATTTAGTTAGGGAATAGTCTGATGAAGAAGTTGCAATTACAGATAGATTAGTAGAAATATATATTTTAAGCTGCTAAAAATATTTATAACCCTCACCGAACCAACACATACTATATATTTAGTACCCAAACAATTTTAGTTGACTAAACTTATTTCTTAGTCAATATGATTATTGTATTTATTCAAATTTTGATCAATAAAATATTTTTATTTTTATTTTTGTGTCCATTATTATTCTTTTATGTTTATGTCTAGAAGCCAAAACACCAGTCATGTTTATTTATAAATATTATTATAACATTCACATAAAAATATGTGCACAATTATATGTGTTTCATTAATTTCTACATTTTATTTTTGATATAATGAAAAGGGGGAGAAGTTTGGATAACAAAACAATTCTGTTTATCAAAATAATTTGGTAAAATAGAATTTCAAAATATTTTCTTCTAAATTGTTTGAAAAATTCTAAATTATATTAAAATTTTTATGGGTTTTTTATCCTAAAAATTGGGGAGATTGTTAGGCATGTATTTTATCAACAATACTCTATAAATCTTTTTGATTTTAATGCTCACAAATACCCTTGTTTGTTTTACTAGTGATATTAATTTAAGTGTATTTCAAGAAATTAATTTTCATTATATTACTTATTTTGGAAATATATTCAATCTTATTATTCGAATGGAATATTCATTAATGTGTTTGAAATGCTCCTAACCATATTCTGGAAACAGAATTCATATCATACGTTGAAGAAAGGTAATATAAGGAACAAACCCTATGTTTTTATTATACCTTATGATGGAATATCTACATGTATGGTTAATCAACCCTATGTTGAAATAAAAATATGGATAAATAACCTTACGTTTGAATGAAACCTTATATTGGAAAAAGAGAAAAAAGTATGGTTAAAGAACACTACATAAGTATGGAAACATACGTTTGATATGAAAATATATGGATCATCATCCTTTCTTTTGTGATCAACCTTACGATATCATCCTTACATTCAATGAAATTTTGCTATATAGTTTAAACCTAAGTTTGGTATTTTTTTCATTTTGCGAAGAAACCTTACGTTTGACTTTTCATCCGCAAAGATGTGAATTTACGGTTTTATTGGAGTTTTTTGCAACGGTCATTATGGAATATTAGGCTGATTTGAAGCTCATTTTAAATTGATTAAAATCTCGTTATGATTAATTCAAAAAATATTATTAATTGGAGAAAATATCTCCTATTATTAAGAGATGTTACGACTACTCTAAGTTATCACAGGAATTGAATTCATACAATTAATCATGTGATTTTCATGTATCTGGAATTAAAATACTGGCTCTCTATTTTTAATTCTATAGGTGTATTTAATCTACATATATGTGTGTATGATTCAAACAATGAATAGATATTGAGATGTATATATTAAACCATATATGGCGATAAGTATTCCCGATTGAAATTGCATTCTTGTAAAGATCTTTTTCAGATCTACTGCAATAATCGATCATACTCTATTTCTCTCCAGAAGAGGCTATATTGGAAATATACATATTAAATATCTATTATTTTTTGTAGGTCTTCTACTGATATTCATTTTTATTTTTATTTCATAGATCTTTCTCAATTGGATCTCTTCAGAACTTCTCTTTCTAAAAGAAATATTTTATGAAAAAGAAGATTTTTCCACCATCAGTTGTTGTTCAACTATATTGTTCTACCGAAGTCCTTCATAATCAATATCTTTTTATTGTGTGTTACAACATCTCATACTCAGTTGTGGGGGAGTATCATCTTCTCAGTCTAAGCTATGATTCATCAGTTCTCTATTATAAAACCAGAAGACTCTCCTTTTAGTCTTGTTTGCAATGGTTTCAACAACCTACACCCAGTTTTGGATTTGTCTTATGATATGAGGACCTGACTAGTGAAATTCACCAAACTCACAGAGATAGTAATTGGTGGAGTGGACTAGGGGATATTTATGCCCCGAACCACTATAGAAATTCATGTTCTATATTTCTATTTTTATCTATATCTCATAATTTCATACTAAAGATAAACAATACTTACCTGCATAATAATCAGTTGATATCAAGAGGCGGAATTGTAAAGGATTTGGAAAAGTCACAATTCACCCCCCCTCTTATGTATATTTTTATATTCTTACCTAATAATTCATAGGGTGAATATACTTTTTTTAATATTTTGAATTATATGTAATTTATAATCCCCTTATGAGAAATCCAGGATCCATAATAAACGAACCCTCGCCTTTCTAGAACAAGGAATAATCCTCCATGCAAATGGGAGGTCCAAACTAAAATCCGTATACCCAAATATGCATTAATCAATAGATATCCAAATTATTTATAACTCTAAAAAATAATACATATAAACTACATTTATTAACTAAATTTTTATGTTAATAACTTTAATAAAAAACTAAGTTCAATATAGATGAAAACCAAATCATATGTTGTCATGCCTAGCATATATTACATGGAATAGAAATTTTATAAGAGTAAATTTATCACATAAACTAAATCATACACAATGTTATCTTTTCATAAATAATTTATAAACATATATATTTAATAGTAATAAATAAATAAAGAAACCGTCTATTTTTTTAACAAACAAGAGATATTAATATGAACATTTAATATTTAATTTTGGTATGAAAATATCCTATTTATAATTCATAACACTTATATTTTGAAAAAAAATTACAAAAATTATGAAAACAATACAAAATTTTGTTTTTTTTGTGTGAAAGGTATTTAATGATTAATAAGGGGACATTATCAATCTTAATATATGACATAATCATCATATAAGAAAATAGTTGTCGTTCAAAGGTAGAAAACCTCATGTATCATATAACTTATACAGAAGAGAAATTCACATCTACTATAATGACCTTGTCCAGCCGATGATCATGATATTGTCCTCTTTGGGCCTTTCAGGAACGATTTTTCTTCGCCTGGGCATCATCCCTCATACAGCCCCCTAAAAATTCCTCTTGATGGGATAAGTATAAACACCACCCTATTAAGAGGAACTTCGTGATTCTCTTCCATTGATGGGGGATTACCATAATCCACCCCGTAGAAGGTCCCAACTTCCTCATTGACACATCAAATGGACCCTGGCTTGGATACCATTTGTAATAGGCATGTGCAACCCACGGTCATGATATTGTCCACTTTGGGACTAGCTCACACAGTTTTTCATTCCCTAGGACCTAGTCCTCAGGCATACCCTATGAAAAGGTCTCATTATGGGAGAGGTATCCACACAACCATATAAAGGGGTGCTTAATGCTTTTCCTCATTTGATGTAGGATTTCCATAATTATTGTAAGATATCATCCTTTTCCAGGTATAACTCTTTTTAAATTTTTGTTCATGATGGGTTTTTTTGATTTTAATTCATGACATAAATTAATTAACAACAATGAAAATTTACACACCTTGTAAGTGGTTTCACTAGATGAAGACATGTCACAGAAGTATATTACACACTTTGTTACTATCTTCCACAGCATGTTAACATGTCATGAAACTGGATTAAACCATGTATAATTAGAATACACCATGTGTAATTAGATTACACCACATTTAATCATTAATTAATGTTTTCTTAAATGTTTTGATGGGATTATCATTAGGAAAAAAAATATGTTATTATTTTTACACAAAGTGAAATGGAAATTCATGTCATGTAATTTTGACTCATAGTATATTTAAAAACTCATCTCAAGTGTCATGTAAACACTATGAGCCAAATTTTATTCTCCATAGAGTATATTCACCCCACCATCTTCAACAAAATATTTCCTATACGCCTCTTCTTTGGACCAAAACTCCTCTTCTCATTGCAATCTTCAACTATAGATCCTCTACGCACCACCCTCCTCATTGTGGGTCATATTTCATTGATTTCTGGGATTTCCCTTCAATATTGAAGTGATCTCACGTAGAATCTTGGATATCCAAAAGTATATTTTTATGTTATGCCTTCTGGTTATTAATTTTCTTCAAGATCTATTGCTAATGTATTGTCTATTTTTTGTTAATAGGAATCTAGTAGCTGATTGCTATCATAAACGAAGGGCCTTTGTCACTTCTTCCTCCACATTCAATGATTTAGATATAAATCATGTTCTTCGATGCATTCCTGATTGATTATACTCAATTTGGGGAAATTCATTAGAAAGTGTTCTTCATCAATCATCTCATGGTAGGTGGTGTAAATTCCAATCCAATATTCTTGATTTTGTTTATGCTTATGTAATTATAGATATTTTGTTGTATGATAAAACAATGTGTTTTTCTATATTCAATTAATTAATTGGTTGAATTGATTAATTTCGGGATTATGAAAATTGGTAATGGAATTGGTTGGTTTAAATAATTAATTGATGAATTAACTATGAGGATTTGATGATGGTGTATTTTTTGTAATTAATTGTGGAATCATGTAATGGATGTCATATGATTAATTAATATTCTTGGTTTAAATAATTAATATATATTTTTTTAATAAGGTTTTGTGATGGTAGATTTTGTTAATTATTTAAAGAATTAATTAACGGTTGTGATGTGATAAATTAATTTGTGAATTATTTAATGGGATGGTTGAGATTATGGAATTGATTTAAATAATTAATTTTTGAATTAATTGTTTAGTGTTGGAGTTTGTAAATTTTGTTAATTAATGAACTAATAGAAAAATTACAATGATATTGAGATTTATTTAAATATATTAATTAATTTTTGAATTAATTAATCAATTTTTTGAATAATAATTGTAATTGGTTAACCATGATTGATGAGATTAGTGTAATATATGTTCTAGATTGAGAATGTTGTGTGGAACACAAAATGACTCTCCAAATTCCCACGGGTGTGCTAGACATGGGGTTCTAGACCCAATGACATGCATTTGGATATTCTTGTATGGGATAGGGACTGATTCTCTAAATACCCATGCGGTGTGAGATAGGGACAGATGCTACAAATAATCACAAGAGTGCTAGACATGATGTTATATGCCCATTTATTATCTTTAGAATGTGGTTCTAATTGGATGTTTATGAATTTAATAGATTAAAATAATGATAAGTTGATGAATATGGGAAACAGTTCAAGAAATTGCATGGGATAAAGTAAGTACTGTTGTTTGGGTGTCCTTGGGAACCGAGGAGTTATGTGGTTATGTAAAGGATAACTGAATAAATGTAAAATATTTAGCTTATTGCCTTATTTTATAATTTTATACAATGGTGTACAGTACTATAGACTAGATTTGTACTATACACAATTGGGATTGGCCAACTGAGTTTTACTCACACGATTCATAGGTTTATAGATCGGTACCCGAATAGATTTCATAGATGTGAGACAGGTTAAAGGAAAATGGGCATGATAGATGGCTATGTCAGGATAGAGCATGGTTTAGGGATCCAGACATGGTTTAGGACACACTTGGGTGTCATTGGGGTCTTTATTTTTTTAGTCATTCCTTTTTATACTTGAGATATACATTAGCATGGAATGTTCTTCTAATTCAGTTGGATATTCTGTTTTCTTATTTTTAATATCATAACATATTGGAATTGTTATGATTATATGTTCTTTTATTACTACTTTTTTGCATCGACTAGTTTTTTAGTATAATAAAAGAGGGTATTGTCTCCCCATAATAGACTTACCATACACTCTCTGCTGGATGGAAGCCAATGGAGTCCAGGGAGGCGTGCCTGAGGTCATGTGGTGGTCTAGCTCGTGGCACTGGTGCATGGAATCCAGGTTGGGGCGTTACAAAGTAGTATCAAAGGCACTTTTCTTTATTTGTCATTTGGTTTACTATTTTGGAAAGGTATACAAGAGATTAATAAGAGTTAGGGCATGGTAATGAGATCGTGCATGGGTTTTTCAAACCCATATATGGGAGGAAACAAAATTTCTCAGGGTGATATTATTGTTATTGTTGTTTTCTGTTATAGTTTAATATTAGTTCACCTTTGGTAATGCATTTGTTTTGTGCTATGATAATTTTCATTTAGATTTCTATGAATTGACTAATGGACCATAATGGCATGAGATTTGAGTCTTCATTCATCATTCTAGGCACTCAATACAATTTTTTGACATGCATAATTATAGGCATGAATAGTAAAATGAGATATGGGTAAGTTGTTGAACATAGACTATATTTCCTCATTGGTGAATTTAAATTTAGACAGGTTCCTAATATGAATTTGAACATGGTAAAATGATGAAAAAGAAAATGTGAATTAATGGGTGTCTAACTGAGAAAATTTATTAATGATAATGTGTTTACGCTTGTTAACCAGGACCTAGGTTTAGGAAGGTAAAGTGTTGCGATATCACCTTAGTTTTGACAGTGTGACGAAACATTGGGAAAAAACTTTTTTTTTTATTTTTATGATTCCAAATATGTGTGTTTGAAATTATAGAGATATTCCTCTATGATAATATTTGTTAAGAGTACGATCGTAGGACATGTCTTGGATGATTCACCAATGGTGGATCCTGGGGAATCGATAGTGTACGAGGAGGAAGAAGGAGAGCAGTTATGAGAGAACATTACATGTATCATGCAATAGATGGGAAGAGACCTAGGGAAGGTTGTGAAAAGAATGTATGATCTGAAAAGGGGTTTTTAGTTGCAGCACCCTCTGACCATTAATAAAAAGGGTGAACCTAAGAGATATAAGTTCTTGATTTAGTATATCTAGATTATACTTGACCACCTGGAGAGTCCTGTTGCGAAGAGATTCAAGATGAAAGATTACATGTTATGCAGTCAAGTGAAGAGTTTGTGGAAAATTCAGACACGGGATGGATGCCTAGATACTATAGAGTGGAAAAACTTTTTGGAGAAGTTATTTGTGCCCTTTTATCCAATGATGACCAGTAAAGAGACAACAGTTGAGTTCATAAGGATAAATCAGGGTAATATGTATATGATGGACTATATTGGATGCTTCACAGATCTGCAGAGCTTTGCTCTGGCATTGGCCATTGATGATGCTATTGTGGAAGAGAGGTTTCAAGATGAACTCAAATGTGAAATTATGTCCCAAGGAATTATCTTTAGTTTGAATATGTTTATAGAGGTGGTGAATCAATCTATCATCACAAAGGGGAATCTGAAAGAGGATTCCATTGGCAGACGAGTGACTCATGTTGGACGGTCAGTTGGTGTGACTTTCAAGAGAAGGAAGGGACATAATGAGAATTTCGTGCAGGGCGGTGAGAAGAAGAGTATCCAGACAGAGGGTTCGACGATTTAGGACCTTACTTGAGTTCCTTTCCACCAGTACAGTTGGTTGGGACATTATCATAGTAGTTTTACCCGTCCTCCTGTATATTTTAGATCCTGTGATAAAATGGTACATCTATAGAGGTAATGCAGAAACCTAATCTAGACAGTCCTTGATGGAGGTGCTAGGAAGAATTAGGGTGCAGGAAGGGGATCTTCTACACCATACGAGTATGGCAGCTAATGATCTAAAGATCGAGGTGGATGAGGCAGTGGACATTGTGCTTCTAGGAAAAAACACCCACATCATGAGGGTGGTTCAAGTCAGGGGTTTCAGATGGCATCACTAGGAATATTGGTAGCATAGTTTAATGTAGTAAAGAATATACTTATGGATAGCGAGGCTATACCATCAACAGTGAGAGGTACAGTTCTAGTAGCTTTGTCTTTAGTTAGTGCCTTATTTTCTACTAGTGCCTCTTATTCCTTTATATCGTCAAATCATGTGAATTTTTTGATCCTGACAATGGAATCTCTGATCAGGACAATGATTATAGATATTTCATTTGGAGTACGGTCTAGATAAGTCTATTTTTTCAAGGGATGTTCTCTAGAGGTTAATGCATATCAATTTTTGTGGGATTTTTATATTATCAATATGAAAATCATTGACCTAATTATGGTTTTAGATTATCTATTCACATACCAATCCCACATAGGTTGATACCATAGGGGAGTGGATTTTTTTCCTTTTAAGTGTGACCAATTCATTCACCTTGGAGAGTGGGATATCTATGCAGTCTGAGCAGGGCTAGTTACTCAGCAACTGGGAGATCTCATTGCTGAGGTTTCTATTTTATTGTTGGATGATAGAGGATAAAATCATTAAATACTCCACCCATAGTGTAAATGTTTCATGATGTATTTCTTGAATACTTCGAAGGGCTTCCCCTTGAGAGAGATGTGGAATTTTCCATTGATCTCATCTTGGGAGCTGAGCCAATATCAATTACACAATAAATAATGGCGTGGAAAGAGCTTAAAGAAATAAATAATCAAGTAGAGTAATTGAAGAATAATGGATTTATCAATCTAAGTATGTTTTCTTTGGGTTTTCTTGTGTTGTTTTGAAAGAAGGATGACAGTAGTTTTCACTTATGCATCGATTTCTGAAAGTTGAACAAGATGACTGTGAAGAACCAGTATCCTATTTTTTGTATTGATGATCTGTTTGAAAAATTTAAGGGAGATTGTGTGTTCTCAAAGATCAACATAAGATCAAGGTATCATCCGTTGAGAGTTAAGACTTCTGATATACCAAGGACTGATTTTAAAAGCATGTATAACTTATATGAGTTTCTCGTAATGCCTTTTGGGTTGACAAACACAATAGAAGTTTTTATTGCCTTGATGAATAGAATCTTCCATCCATAGAAAGATCAATTTGTTTAATAATTCATTGGTGACATCTTGTTGTACTCCAAAACTCATTAAAACCACGCCTGACATCTTGACATCATCCTGAGTACACTAAGAGAGCATCGGTTGCATGCTTAGATATCTCAGTGTTAGTTTTGGATTGACTATGTGCACTTCATATGGAACATGATCTTAGATGAAGGTGTGTCAGTGGACCTAGTGAAGTTCCGGGATTTGGTTTCTTGGGATCAACCTAATAATATTTTCAACATACAAATATTTTTGGGATTAGCTGAATATTACAGGAGATTCATCTATGAATTTTCCCGTTTGGCAGCACAACATTCATTCTAGACAAAAAACTGTGTAAAGTTTTAATGTTCAATGGCTTGTGAGGACTCTTTATATGAGTTGAAGAAACATTTGAATTCATTTCCAATTTTTATCCTAACTAAATCTTGTGAGGAGTACATGGTGTATTTTGATGTTTTTTGGAATTTTAATCAGAGCATTATTGATGCAAGGAGATCAAGTTGTGGAATATGGGTCTATGTAGTAGAGGCCACATGAATATAACTACCCTACACACACCCTCAATATAGAGGTGATGGTGTGTTCTCTTATGTGTTTTAGAAATATATTTTGGGAGAAAAGTTTATAGTTTATACTGGCTAAAAGAGCATGTGATATATCATTTCCCATAGGTTTTTGAATCTTTGGCAGCAGATATGGGTACAGAATATGAAGTCATTTTATTTTGATATCGTATATACGCCTGATAAAGGAAATAGTTTTACTGATGCTTTGATAAGAAAGACTCCTACTCAAGTGGTTCTGGAGTCTAGTGCTGAGTGGAAGATGATTACATTACTAGCTGAGATTCACATTGTGGTTCAAGATATTCAGTAGCATATGTATCTCGCATAAGTTTCTATGTGGTTGAAAATTTTGGGTTGGGTCATGGATAGAAAATATGAGGATATGGAGTGATTTTCCGTGAGGGAAATCTTTCAAGGTAGTAAGACACCTTCAGACTCGTTGATAGATGGGGAATAGATCATCTTCCTGAAGAATTATTTTTTTGAGCCTATAAGCGTGTGAGAAGACATCATGTAAGAATTTCATTCCTTTAAGTGGAGAGTCCATCCATGTGTGAACAAAATGTACGGAGACCTATGATGATAGTTTTTGTGTCCATGAATAAAAAATTAAATAGTCGGGTTTGTGACATGAGGTTACAATTGCCTGTAGGTGAACGCAGATCATCAACTACCTTGAGGTTTATTATAACCGTTTTCCATTTCAAAATGGAAGTGAGATGGTGTGACCCTGGAATTTTTGGTAGGTATTATGAATACACTTAGTAAAAATTATGTTATCTTGTTTTTTGTGGATAAATTGTCCAAAGTAGCACATCTTATTCTAATGTGGGAAACCATCATAGTAGAGAAGTTGGGGGAACAATATGTTCAAGAGATAGTCCATCTTCATGGAGTTACACACGCTATATTTTTATATATTGATTCAAAATTTACTTCAAGTTTTTTTTATTTCTTAATGAAGGAACATAATACACATGTGTTTTTTAGTATGGATTTCCATCCACAGACAAATCTGTAGTCGGATCAAACTATACAGGTTCTTGAGGATATGTTGTGGGTATACATGATTATCTTTGGTGGGTCATGGAACAAGAACCTATATTTCATAGAATTCACTAATTAAAATAGTTACCAAAACACTATACAAATTTATAAATATTAATCACTTTATGGTTGGATGTATAGACCACTACTATTCTAGAAGGAGGCTGGTGAGTCATAGTTGTTGGGAATGAGTCTCATGAAAGAGATGTTGGAGCAGGTTCAGCAGATTCGAAAATGTATGGTTATGGCTCGGAGTAATAAAAATCATATTATAATTGATAGAGATGACTCCTAGAGTAAATATAGATTTTTCATGTATTACTTTGTGTGTATCATTGGTTGGGTAACCGTAAGATAAAAATCCAGGGAATATTGGCCTCCAGTTTTGTTGGACCTTTTAAGATAGTGTAGAGAATCATGCTAGTGGCATTCTGATTGGATATTCAATAGAAATATAGTGAAATGAAATATTGTTTCCTTGTATTTCAACATTCTAAATATCATCCTAACCATTATCATTTGATTTATATTGATGATTTCGAGCTTGATATAGATGTGTCCTTTAAGGATCATCTAATTTGTGTTTTGGATTGTAATAAGAAAGTGTTGTGGGGAAAGACTGTGCTGATAGTTCTTTTAATATGGAAACATGGATATGTGTAAAAAGATACATGGGAAAGGGAGAAAAATATGTAGGCTCAGTGATCCAATCTTTTTGACTCATATTATTAGAGAGACTTGTGAGTGCAGTTCAAGGGCGAGCTGTTATATGGTGGGGAAATTTTAAGATCTCGTACTTTTCTACGTATGAATCATTTTAAATTTTTGGTCAAGATAGGTTGTTTTGAATTTAATTCATTTCATAAATTAATTCAAATACCTGAGAAACTAAACCCCTTGTAAGTGTTTTTCAACACATGAATACATGTCACAAAAGTATATTATACCCCATGTAACTGTCTTTCACCATTTGTCAACATTTCATGAAATTGGATTACACCATGTGTAATTAGATTACACCATGTGTAAGATTTAACTATGGGTAATTAGATTAAACCCCATGTAACCAATAATTAATGTGTTTGATAAATTTTTTTATATAATTTATGTCAGGAAAAGGTGGAATATGTTACATATTCTATATGAAGTGAAATGGGAATTCATGTCATGCAATTTTGACACCCAATATATTTAAAAACACATCTCCAGTACCATGTAAACCCTCCACACCTGATTTTATTCACCAAAGGAACTCTAAACACTACCATATTAGATCAAAGAGATCCCATGAACCTCTTACTTTGACAAAAAAACCTCCCCACATTGAAATCATTGATCAAAGACCCTTTGTACACCTCCCTCCTTGATGCAGGTCTTCGTCTGTTGGTTTTTTTGAATCTGCTTTAATCCCAAAGTGATCTCACATAGAATCTTGGATATATAGACCTATATTTTTAAGGTATTCCTTCCGGTTATTAATCTATAGATAAATCCATTTCTTATATATTATCTAGTTCTTATTGAGAGGAATCCAGAAACTTATTTCTATCATAGACGTAGGTCTTTTGTCAGTACTTCCACTGCTTTCAAGGAGTCGAATCTAAATCAGGTTCTTTGACGCGTTCTTGATTAATTACGCTCAATTTTGGGATATTCTTTGGACAATGTTTTTTTCCTTGATCTCATGTTAGGGGGTCTAAATTTCAATCTCAAATACTCTATTTTTTTTTATTCATCTGAAATTGTATAAATTTTTTGGTATGATTAAAAATTGAGTTTTTTAATATTAAATTAATTAATTTATCGATTGTGAAAATTCCAAATGGAAATGGTTGGTTTAAATAATTAAATGATGAATTAATTATGAGGATTTGATGATTGTGTATTTGGCTAAATTAACTGTGGAATTAATTAAAGGTTGTGATATGATTAATTAATTTTGTTAATTTAAATAATGAGTTGATTAATTAATTATGAGGGTTTTGTGATAGTAGATTTTGTTAATTAATTATGGAATTATTTAATGGTTGTGATGTAATTAATTAACATTATAATTAATTAACACGATGGTTGAGATTATGGAATTGATGTAAATAATAAATTTTTGAATTAATTATTGGGTTATTGTGGTTAGGAATAATGTTAATTAATAAATTAATTAATTAATGGAATAGTTTTTGAAATATTAAAATGGATTGTAATATATTAATTAATTATTGAATAGATTAATCAATATTTTGATTGAGAATTGTGGTTTAATTTTAATGTTGGTTAACCTTTAATGATGTGTTATATGTAATATATGTTCTGGATTGAGAATAGGGTGTCAGACATGGAATGACGCTCCGAATACCCACAGGGGTTCTAGGAATGGCATTATAGACCCAATGAAATTCATGTAGATATTCTTGAATGGAATAGGGATTGATGCTCGAAATGAAAAAAGGTTGTGAGACATGGACTGATGCTCCAAATACTTACACGGGTACTAGACATGACATTCTACCCAAATTTGTTGAATTTTGAATATGGTTCCAATTTGTTGTATATAAATTGATTATTGTGAAATAATTATAAAGTGTTGAATTTGATAAATGGATAAAACATTGCTATGGATCGAAGTATGTATTGTGTTTTTGGTGTCCCCGATATCCCATGAGTTATGTGGTTAGGAAAAGGATATTTAAATAAATGTAAACTATTTACCTTATTTTCTTATTTTATATTTTTATACAATTGTGTACAGTAATATTGACCATATTTGTTTTATGCCCAATTGGTGGTGGCCTACTTAGTTTTAATCACACCCTACTCAGGATTCCTGATCAATACCAAAATAGATTTCATGGATGCCAGACAGGTTAAGTGAAAATGGCCATGTTAGATGGCAATGTTAAGATGGAGCTTGGTTGAGGGAGCCAGATGTGAAACATGACCTACATAGGTTTCATTGGTGTCTTTATTTTTTTTATTACTTTATTTTTGACACATAAAATATAAATTAGCATGGAATGTTCATCTGTATCAGTTGGATATTGTGTTTTCTTGATTTTATTATCCTAATATATTGGTATTGTTATGATTATATATGAATTTTTTATTGTCTACTTATTACACTAGTGTTTTACTCTGATAAAAGACGGTATAGTATCCCCATGATTGAATTAACAAACCCTCACTACTAGTTAGAAACCTCTGGAATACGTGGAGGTGTGCCTGAGGTCATGTGGTGGTCTAGCTTGGGTAATCGGTGCATAGAACCCTAGCAGGAACATTACATCTATGATAAAGGTGGTGACCCTTTCATATGGATTATACCATAAATATGTGAGTAAACCATACGTAATAGAGTCTATTATGTAAGGGAAAAAACATTTTGCATCATGTAAACCATATATAATATAATTTTAGCTTTAAAAGAAAAATAGATGTATCTTACACGTGGGAAATTTCTTACATATGGGCCTATCGAAATCGGTGCTATATTTTATATAACCATTCTGATTCAGGACTAGATTTTTTGGATAACATGAGTTTCTGTCATAGGCTATGATATCACATATCAAAGCATATAACATAGAATTATTCCCTTGGATTTATATGTATTGTACATTAAGATACAAACTACTTGAACCCTATGTCAATGAAAAAACAGATTTATGATAACCTATATCATAAATAAAGGTAGAGAGATATGGATGCTAACATTCATCTAGGAAATTTTTTACTCTATGATATATCCTCAATATACTAAAAATATACATGTTATTTATGAAAAAAATTATGTAAAATATTTATCTATTAATGATCATGGAACTAATAACACTAATGGGTTTTGGTAGATCATCACATGATCTTGGCAGTGGAAGAAACCCAATAATTGTAACACCCCAAAATTTTAGTATTTTTTTCCCTTTAAATTAATACTATATTGAATAGATTGTGTCACAGAAAACACCAAAATAAAAAAACCATGATACATTTTATTGAGAAAAAATTACAATGAAATTACATGAAACTTTATATTAAATATCATGGTTGATTACATCCATTAAAAGTTTAAAATTTTAAAGGTTAAAAAATAGAAATGAATAATATCTTTAGAACTAGGAGGCACCCTAGATTATCTCCAACTATGAGAACAACCATCAGTAGAACTAAACATGTGATTAGAATGAAAATTAGGAAATAATAAAATAGTATAAGGAATATGAAGTGTGCCTTTAAAAGTGATAATTGAATGAATGATTTTAGCAATGCTATATATAGGAAGAAGTATACAGATAATGAATAGTCATTAGCTATATAGTAAGTGGATATACATGTATCTTATATGTATATGAAAGTTGTTTTTTTCAGTAACAAAATTAGATAATATATTTTAGTAATAATAAATAACTAATCCATAAATATAATTTTTAATTAAAAATTTTATTTTAGAAATATTTTTATGCTTTAAAAATATTATAAAATAATGATATTATAAAATTCAAAGAAAAAGTTTAACATCATTATATTGATAAATTAAATTTTTTAAATAGAAATATTTATATTTAAATATATTTGGGTTAATATTATTTAATATAATAGAGATGTTTTTAAAATAACTGCATTTTGTAGAGTTTTATTTTATTAATATAAATCAAAAATAAAGAATAGTTTTAATTAATTTTTTTGATAATATACACTTGGAAACAAATTAAAAATAATTTCATAGTTATATTTCGATAATTAATAATAATAAATTCATTTTATTCTTAAAAATATAATTTACTAAAAAAATCCAATTTTATGTGATTTGACTTTTTTTACATTAAGAAACGATATATATATTATTGTTAAATGATGATAAATTATATTTTCAACAATAATAATATATATAAATTAATCTAATTTATAATTAATATGAAATAGTAATGTTAATTGTTAATATTTCAAAAAATTATTTTACTATAAAAATATTTATTCATTTTATTAGATGTTTCAATTCAAAATTTAATTTATAAATTTTAGAATATTATTTTTAAAATTTTAAATTATTTATTGGATCTAAAATGAAAATATTAACTTTGGATGATTACTTTTTAAATATTCTAAAAATATTTATTTTAGGTGAATAGTAAGAAATAATGTTTTTACCAATACCGTGAGATTTATGGAATAATTGGAATATAATAATAAATTAAATTTTATGAAATGTTTATTCTAGTTAATATTTCTTTAAAAAGAAAATTTATAAATATAAAAATATTAAGTTCGAAATAGAAACCTATTTTTGATATTTTGGAACATAAGTAATATTTTTCTAAAAATGTTATAATAATTTAAACATTTATAATTTTAAAATTAATTTTTATCACTCATAGAAATTTAATATTATAAAATGGTTTTCCTATTTTTAATCATCAAATAAAATTTATTTAACATTGGTAATTTTATTTTTAGTCATGATTATAATTTACCGAGGTGAAAAATTATTACCATAGTAAAATTGTAAAATGTATTATGAAATTGGTAAAAGAAAGAAAAAATGTTTAAAAAATCTATTATAATGAGTGGGATAATTTGTATATACCAAAGCTCATTCTATATACATGATTTTCCAGTATTCACTTTCCTATTAAAGTGACAAGACATTAATATAAATCTTTTGAATACTTACAAAACTATCACCCCCTCACTTATAAATAGATCCCTTCACCACACCACTTATCGTCACACAAATAGACTTAAATTTCAACCAAATTTTACCCATAAATACTCTAAAATATTCCTTCAATGTTCTATATGTAATAGTCTCACCAAAAGGACACACTAATAAGGATTAAGGTGTAATCCAAATGATGTTATCCACGGTAGCGGTAAAAGTCAAAATCGAGTTCATTAAAGATTATCTATTCTAAAAAATCCTATAAATTTTATTATAAACACAAAAAAATAAGAAAATATGTATCATTATTGTACTTTAATTTTATTATTCTTATTGAATAATCATTATCTACTTTAATTCCCTCTCATTCATTAGAAAATGAAAACATTATATGTGTGTATGTGTGGACTATGACCTCCATGGGTGTCCTATTTAAGTTTAATTCACCAAATTGCATGGATGATTCTAAGAATAATGTTAATTAATAAATATTAAATTTTGACATAATTATTATTCTTAAAATATAAAATCATTGTATACCTTCCTTTCATTCCATTCATTATAGAATGAAATCTTTTCTCATGCATATATGTGGACTACGGACATCATGGATGACATGTTTAATTTTCATCATCACCTTACATGGATGGTTATAAAATATATTTAATGAATATATATGATTTTAATGATTAATATATATCATGAATACATTTCTGAATGGATTAAAAAAATTTATGAACAATATAAAGTGGTCTGTTGATATTGAAAAACTGCCCAAAACAACCTCTCCATAGACCCTTTTTTCAAAAACCATTGCCATAGTTTCTATAAAATGAACATGAGAATTCATAAATAATATAAAAAATAGATTTAAATAAATTATATAATTCATAATTTTGGAAAATGGAATCAAATAATATTTTTTATTTCTCTTTTACAAAACATGCATGAAATGATTCAAATTAGAAACATCGATGACATAATAAATGTGTAATGAATGATTTTAATTAAAGACTACAAAATTTAATATATATGAAAATTGTTTTGAAATACTTTATTAATATTGTTATATTTATTATAAATGATTCTAAAAAAAATTAATGGAATCCAAGAGATAAAGTAATAATTTTGTTGTCTCAAACTTCCCTCTTTGAGACATGTTTCGTATTATGCACTAAATTACACACATATACTATATAAAATTTTTATGTGTATTATTTTATCACAGTTATCATTTATTTATGCAAATTAAATTTCTATTTAAATTTTTATCTTTCATTTATTTAAGATTCAAAATTTACCAAATCCATAAGGGTTTCTATCCCTATATATATTCATTGAGACATGGTTTCATTTTATGTACCTATTATTTATTTTATATGGTGAAATTAATAACCCATTTTATTATATTTTTATTAAAAAAATTACTTTCATGGGATTTACATATCTTTTCATGTATTCCTCCATTCAATCCTTTTGACTCAATTATAACCAAATTTTTAACTGTTTTCTCATCTCACATTTCCTTATTTGAGACATATTCCATGTTCACCACCTATTTTATATTTTGTGGAATATATAATTCCCTATAAAGGTTTTTAAAATAATATTTTGAAATTTAATGTATTTAAAAATTCATCTCAAGTTCTATATTTCACGATCTTTGGTTCACGAGACACCAATGTCATAGGGGATTTTGTTAAAAGAAATCCCATTTGTTTGAGTAATAATTCCTAAACATGAAAATATTTATTAGTTTTTTGTTTCTTCCCCTATATTATTTTATCATAAATTTTCTTTCTCTATAATGAAATTTATATTTTATTTTATTACTCTTCATTGAGGAATTTCTTTCTCATCAATGTATAACATTTTTTAGAATAATACTTATACATTTTATTAACCATTTACCTATATATCCATATTAATTATTCCTATCAATGATCTTATATATTATTTTGAAATGAAAATATATCTTTTTTATAGAGTCATACATAGTTCTATTTATGATTTTTAAGGAATATTTATTACTCATTTAAATGATTAGGGTATCAATAAATGTATTTTGAAATAATAACGTGGTTTTATTTTTACGATCAAATATTTTATATTCCACACCATATTTCCTCTAAAAACATTTATTTATTTTTCAATTTTCAAATCCTTTTATTTTTTTATTTTATATTGAATAAATCATGTTGCATTTTTGTAAATTAATTTTTGATGGTGTCTCCTAATTTATTCTTTTTATAACATGGATAAATATGTTTTATGAAATTGGTTTTCATGTTTTTACTTTCATTTTCCACTGTATATCCAAAAAAGTTATATCTTTTGAGTGATGTTTCACGAATCACCCCTAGACCCCCTTGTGATATACTTATTTTAAGTTATTGAATGTTGGGTGTCAACTGATGAAACTATTAAGGCCATTGTTTGCGATTCCATTTGTAAATGTTACGAATCATATTTTTTCACATGGGTTATTCATTATATGATAATAATTCTGAGAAAAAAAATGATATATTTAGGTATTTTCACAATATTAATTTCCTAAATTATGTAGTTAACTATAGTTACGAGATTTATCCTATATAAGATGTTGTTATCTTTGTTCACAAGATTGATCATGGGGAGGATATGGTTAGTGTTGTTCACAAGATTGAGCATGAGAATTATGAGATAAGGTTTATTAATAATATTGAGAATAGATAGGATACAATTATATTTTTTATAGGATTGATAATGAAGAATATGTATTTAACATTGTTTAAAAGATTGACTGTAGGCAAGATAAAGTTAGATATATTCACCAGATTTGTAATGGACAAGATGAAAGTAGTTATTTTCAAAATGTTTTGATCTATTATGATTATTATTATCACTAATTTCTATGTTATATTCCTATGTTATAGTGCCCTGACATATTTCCCAACCCAAATAGTTTTTTGGGGCGAGTGCCGCTTGGCCTCAAGAGCGCCTTTTTGTACGCTAAAGGCTTCCGAATAGAATCAAGGGGTGTAAAGAGGTGATTGTGGGGATACTATACCCTCTCATGATGATATAATATTGATATAATATTATAAGCACTGTAAAATAAAGTCCAAATTGACACTAGACTAGTATCCCACCCATGGATGAAGCACAAGAAATAGCAGCAGATGTAATAATAATAAGCAAGCTCAATACGATTTGTATAATTACATATCACGAAAAACCATTTGAATATACTAAATAAAAACATCCATATAAGATAGGTCAAACATATCAATAATCTTAAGGGTCACCAATGGACAACCTCATTCATTACATATATAATAGCAAGTGGATAAAGAATGAAAAACCAAAGAAAACTCCAACTGATGCAGTATCCTCAAGGTCTCTTGATATTCATTGCATGCTATCTCAAACACTATGATCTTTCTCAACATCCAAAACCTTTACCTATGAAAAAATCCATTAATCCTATGTGCATCCCAAAAGGCGCATGTAGGGTGTGAGAAAGAATCTTAATAGGCCCCCAACAATGATTTCATGTCTTACATATGTTAATTAGAAGGTATGTCTAAATAATAAAATATAAAAACCTAACACACATTCATAATAATAACCCGCTTTGCTTCTTCTCAGCAGCCCCAATGTAACAATCACATACTTTTTCCAACAATAGAATAACAAAGTGGAAGGGATCCTTAGATGAATCCCAAGGAATCCACTAATGTAAAACAACCCAAGAGAACCCTTGGGGCCCAACTATGACAATGTCAAATGGAACCTCATTCCAACTGACACCTCATGTCCAATAAATACTCGATTTCTGGATGGAATTCCCTAATAATCCATACCTAGTCCATTGAAAATCTTCTCAGAATAAACCCCACCACCCCAAAGATGGATGTTTGAGGGATATCGATATCAACCCTTTATGTGATATCACAGTTATATCGAAATCCAATGTCCTAATGAATGGATATGTCCATCCTCCCAAATAAGTATTGTTCCAATGTCTTCATGTATGGTGGGCCTCATACCCCAACCAAGAGTCTCAAAATTTTTAACTAATGGCTCATCACCATCCTTATGGAATTCTATGACAAAAACCTCCAAAAATAATCCTAAGACTCAATTGATAGTGTCTTCTACCCACATGAGTGTTCAATTACACCTCATCATCTAAATCCTATTGTGTGCACATGACTCCAAAAAGAGCATTGGATAACAAGGGTGAGTAGAAATCATCAAATAATTCACAAATCCAGGTCATCTTACACATCATTCCACTTCGACCATGTTTCCCAATTCAGTGGTAAAAACCATCCAACATATCATGAGCCATGATCATCACCCAATATCTTTGTCACCTCAAAGCGATGACCATATCATCCAACATGGGATCACTATCACCCAAATATATATATCTCGGGACACACCCAACCTGAAGATCATATCACCTTAGTCCAGATGCCCAACTCCATCTCAATCCTTGGTTCAATCCCATAATGATATGATGGATCTCAAAAATTCAATATAAATAATTCAAATAATTTTGTTTAATTAATAAACAACACCCTAACCTCATATGTCAATGATTAAAATCCTCTCACTAGGATTTAACATTTTTAAGATGGTTGAGGCATTCCCATGGGAACATCTAATGTGTTAAATTAATTAATTAAAAGAAATTATTGAAATTATAGGGTCTCAATTGGACTACCCAATGGATTGAATAAGCCACACCCCCTAAACCACCTCAAAATCACAAATAAAGAAGGGAACCACCTTCCTCATGTTGGTAGATGTCCAAACTTCTATTCTTAGCCCCTAAATCCAGTTGAATTGGAATAGATCGATGTTTTAGAAGAATGACCTTAAAATTGAGTAAATCGAATCACATGGATTTAGTGTTCTCAAAAGTGATAGAAAATGAAAAGAGAACAAAGGGGACTCGATATCATACAGATAAGCATCCAATGTCGTAGAATGAATAAAATACAATTTTTTGGATGAGGGAGTTGGCTCCAAAAATTGAATAGAAAAAAAAAGGACTTATCATTGCAATACAGACAAGTGGAGAAGGGAGAATGGAGGAAAAGTGTTTTAATATTAGGAGGGGAAAAATAAAATTCCAAAAATATTAATTGTATGTATGGTTTTCATGCATGATTTTAAAAACATTGTGAAAGACATGTGGTGCCACTGCCCAAGCTCCATGCTCACATGGTTAATGGGAACAGTTTTCCAAACCGTGCACAAACCATGCATGATCCCTCTATCAATAATTATAGACATATTCTCAAATCTATGTTCCCCCACCAACATAGTTTTTCGAAACATACAGGCTAGACTTAGAGGGCTACACGATTACACCTTATAGGCCATATAATTTTTCCAAACCATGTGCCTCAGTTTGCACAAATTGAAAACATGGGTTTTTTTCCATCAACAGATCTAAAACCTAGTATAACCCCTTAAAAACTTTTTGAGCATCAAGACTAATCCTAAAAAAAGTTCTTCCATCAAGTAAAACTCATAATTAATTTCAATTATATGAGAAAAGGATTAGTCTACCAACAAAACTCTAAAAATTAAAAATGGGTGAGGAATTAGACACACTCAAAAAACCTGTGATTTTATAATATCCCCACCTTAACAAAGATCTTCCCTGAGCTATAAATCATAATTTTTAGATGTTAACGAACGTATCCATATATTTTGAAACAACCTAGACTACCCTGATCAAAAGGGTATATGTAAACTACCTTAAGGTGTTCCCAAATTAGGAATTACCTACCTTGGTTACTACCCAACCAAAAAATCAAGGATAATTGATGGTCATTCATCCTTACTGGCTCAATGTCCAACCCTGATGCATCTTCACTTATACACCTCGTCATGTTCTCTTATGTTGTACCTGACACTCATCATTTCCGGCATCTCATCAGATTCCTACCATGTGTCTATAGCACACATGACACCTAGGAGGTCCCAGAACACATCATATGTGGAACAATTTCTTGGTGACTCATACCTCAATGATTCCTACATCAAAATGGTGCTCAGATTCCAACAGACCTCATGTAACCTGGATCGCATCTATGCCCACATATAAATCCCAATGCCTCACCCCATGTATATATATATATATAACACATCAGAACTTATGCCAACCTAAAAAATGTCTGGTTATTTCATTGATATATTATGTGCACCTCATGCACCCAAAACAGACATTCCTACTCTAGTTACATGCTAAAATAAAACAAAAATAACCCCGATCATGCACACGGAGTATCTCTCACCATAATTTCCTCACCAACCAGATTTAACCATCGAAACTCGACAACTTGGACCTATATTAAAGCATGACTGCCAAAATAATGTACTCCCTACAATGTTGCACCGACAACCAGCCACATAACCCACTACTAGGTCCTACTTTCTATAACACAACCTCAGTGTGCTGCTGATTCAAAGATACCAACTCATGGTACACTCCCAGTATGATCTCAAAACCTTGATTCTGCTCGGGTACATGACTATTGGCTATCCGAGAAGGGTTTTTGTTGAACCTCTCAAGATGTTTGATCTTTCCACAATATCAACACTCCTAAAATTCTCAACCACACTAATCCCTCACATGACTTGTATTCCCACTCTAGTTTCACACTGTCGATGACCCACTCTCATGTGGTCTACTTGAGTCCATAGCTAGTATGTCGTGCTAAGACTCTTCTCAACCTCGCTTCCTACAATATGATTTTCACCATTTTAGTCACCTAACACCATCTCCCATGTCAAGTATGGTTGGTCTATAAAATTTCCCTCATATATGAGCATATGATTCACTACCTCTAAGAGTCAGGATAACCTGAAAATGTTTACATGAACATGAATTTTTTTCCATAAAACTTCCTCAAAATGCCTCAAACTTGAGGTCTCATTTCTTCCCATATTGGGTGTCAAACAAGACAACTCAGTGAATTTCACTATATATCCCACTAAAGATATGTATCGATAAGGTAGGATCGAGAACTCCTGATATCTCTCTTCCCTCAACATCTCTAGAAATAAGTTCTTGAGGAACTTGACCTCAAAATCCATCTATGGTAATCCTTCATTTTGGCCTTCATGAACCTACACGTCCCATTGCTACTTTTCCAATACTCTAATCATATACGTAACTAGATTCAATATTTGTTATGAGGGTGTCTCATGCTGCTTGAATATCATCTGTATCAACTTGATCTAATTATCAACTAATTGGGGTCCACCCTTAACCTAAAATATAGGTGGGTGCTGCGAATGTAACTCTGTAGTTAGGTATTTCGTGTAAGGATCTTCTCTTTGAGCCCCTGTCAATTTCCTAGGTGACACATACCAGAATTAATCTGATCCTCTTATTACGCCATGACCCAAATGCTATAAAATATGGTAGTTTCCTCACATGTGGTTGGATCATGTACATGATCTTGTTCCAACAGATCAAGCTTTTCCAGACCTTACGGGGCCTTATCCTGACTCTCAATGGTCTCAAGGTGTGCATAATCCTGATTCACGAAAACACCACCCACCTTACACTCCTATGGATCCCATCTAGATGGAATCCCTCTGAATACCAATACCATGGTTAGAAATCCTAGGTAATATATATATATATATAACATAGATAGGGAATGCAGTAATAGGAAGCATAATCTCAATATTGTTACCCTTCTCCATTGCAATCATGTCTCATGATATCTAGCCTCTTGGCCCCTTACCCACCCATATCAGAGCTAGGTATCACATATTTCATAGGCCACACCAGTCCTGATGCACCATGTCACCTCAATATGACTACTTCATCACCCAACTAGGTGATAAACATCTATAAGATCCCGATCTTTGTTGGAGATCTATCGAGCTTGATTTTAGGTATTATATTCCATTGTTTTTAGTAAAAAAAATTCATGTTTTACCTTGGGTTTATTTGGGTGGTAATTATGAGAAATTGGAAGGAGGATGAGTTGTTCATGGTTGGTGTATGGTTTTCCCGAACTGTTTACCCATATTAGAAAACCCTAAAAACCAATTTAGAGGGGATTCACATGGCTGGCACACAGTTTGTCAAAATGTATTCCCTCTTAATTTTAATTGTGACCCCCTCACCCACCCGCCCAACCAATAAAATAGTCAAATGATTAAGGTGAATGGTTATTCAAACTATATGCCCATATCTAGGAAACCGTGTGTATGTTTTTAATTAACCCAATAATTATAATTTAAAACTCCGAACCCCCAATACATCACTGTATTTGGACCTAAATCATCCCTATTCTATTTTTATCATTTTTTGAGTCTTTAAAAAGAATTAATAGGTATTCTAACTTCTACTCTTTGTGAATCAAAGCCCAGATTGAAGATTCTCACCTCTCCATGTATACAGTTTTTTCCTAGTTTGATCTCTCTCTCTCTCTCTCTCTCCCGCTCCTCTTTCGAGATAAAAGTGGGATGTTTTATTTTATGGTGGTATTAAATATTGATCTAGGTATTATAGATCATGATATGATTGATCTTTTTTCTTGTATTTTATTCAATATATCATTCTTTATCCTTAGTTTGACCTTTACATTTCAATTTTTAGATATTTTGGGACATTTCTCATCAATAACATAAGTTGTGTGTTTTGTTATTCAAATCCCAAAGTATGGAATTTAATTATGTGTATGTAATTGTAGATTTAGTATTGGATAATTAACAATTAATTTTCTTCAATTTGATTAATGAATTTGAAATATTAATTAATGAAGGAATTTTGAAATTGGGAATATTAATATTGTTGAATTAGATTAATTAATTATTTAATTAATTAACTATAATTTATTTTTGATAATTAAACTTATGGACGTGGATTAATTAGTTAGTTGAATTAAATATTTTAAATAATTTTATTCATTAATTGATAAATTAATTAATGTCAATGATGTGATTAATTAATTATCAAATTAATTATTTGAATTTGATGTGTTTAACTAATTATTGAATAAATTGGTGGAATGACGTGAATATAAAATTATTAAATTAGATTAATTAATTGGAAAAATAATTAATGGATTTTTTTGATACATGTGAAATTTTGATATTGTGAAATATGAGATAATCATGTGTGGGATATGGTATGTTGTATTAAAAAACCATAGTGATAAATATTGATACTATGATATATGTGATAATAATGTGTTGGACATGGTTTAACACATCAAAATACCATATTTATAAATATTTATATTGTGATATATTTGATAATTGTATGTGGGATGTGATCTGATGCATCAAAATCTCACAGTGATAAATATTGATATTGTGATACATGTGATTGTTTTAAATTCTTGTATGGGACATGGTATGCTACATCAAAATCCTATAGATATAAATATTGATAAATGGTTTTTAGGACAGGGACTATTTATTCAAAATTCCATAATGATTATAGAGGTGTGGGATAGGAACCGAGGCTCAAAATCCTCCTAGGATGTTTGATATGACGTTCTATGACCATGATTTGGAATTGAACAATGGTTCCAACTAGATGTGATGTGAGTTGAGATTATGAATGGTAACAATTTAATTATAATATATGATATTCCTTGGGGATAGTTCAAACTATGACATTGATCTAATTAGGTATTGTGAGCTCGCATGTCCCCAAGAACCAGGGACTTATGTTTTTAAATAAAGAGTAATTTAATAAAGGAAGATTGTGTGCTTTATTTCTAGTATTTTATTCTATATACAATTTTATACACTTTTATTGAATGGATATTTTTTTACCATTTTTGGCGGCATATGGAGTTCTACTAACCCTTTAATCATGTAACGCCCCGACCCCAGCTACCCAGAGTCGGTGCATTACTTCGTAACATTGGCATGATCACAAAAGATCAAGTCTCGAAAGACCGATTAGTTTAGTAGCCTTGGAAAACACTAGATACATTCATAAATCTTACATTACATCATAAAGTGAAAAACTAATAACAAAGTCTTCATAGTCCACACTCATATCCTCTTCTGACTATCCTTGCAGGTCATTCATAAAGTACTTCTTCACATCCTGGAAAATATTAAAACATTGAAAGGGGTGAGCTCAGATGCTCAGTAAGGATAACAATATTGCGGAAGCTTTCATATATAAACATAAACATTTAAGGCAATGTATAACTAAAACAAAAGCCTTTTAAACTTGAACATAAACATAATATGGCAAAAGTAAAATGAGATAATGCCATTCACTTTCTCACATAGATATTCTACTGGTCGAATAATCACATGCAATATCAATAACCACTTTCATAATGACGGAATGTATAATGCCAGACATTCTTAAACATTTTGTCAAGGCCTCGGCCAAGACGTCTAAAATGATTAAGGCCTCGGCCAAAACCATAAATCAATTTGGGAAAGGGCCTCGGCGAATTCCACGTCTATTTGTCTCATGAGACCTGCCGATGCATCAAGGAGCTATAGTGGGCTCCACCCGTCACTTATTAATTCCAATACATTCCTCACATGAATAGGTTTAAACATATCATAAACCATAACATAATCATTTCACATAAAACATGCATAAAGGAAACATAACATTTCCACATTTCAATCACAAGATATCAATACAACACATTGATATAATAAAAATGCTTTCAAAACCATTTTAAATACCAAACTAAAAGAAAGTTAAAACTTTGTATTTATTTTTCATTTAAAAAAAAGATGGCTTGTAGAGGAAGCCGAAACTCAAATAATGGTCACGGTAGTGGAGAAGTCGTTGTCGCCGCATAAGTACGGAAAGAAAAACATTCCCTTTTGTCGTTTAGCAAAACGCTTCGTATAAAAAAGATTCCTTTTGAATAAACGTAAAAGTCAAAGGGTTTTATACACCGTATAAAAGAAAGTTGTGTATAAAACAAAATATTCCTCAATGAATGGAGATTGAGACGAAATCTCTTAAAAAGATAATTTTTAAATAAAATATATCTATTATGTGTATTTACTATATGTACACATAAATAAAGTATAAATACAAGATAGGACATAATAATATCATGACATAATTTGAAAGTATGAGATTAACCCAATGAATAGAAATTGGGTTAAGAAGTTCCCTTACCTTGCGTCTTGTCCTGACTCGACCGTTCTTTAACCTCCTGAATAATAAACTAGAGTTAATTTCTATTTACTTAAGAACCTTTTTAATGTTCATTATTCCTTTTATATCCCTTATTACCATGTTATGAACATTATTTAATTATTTAAGTTAATAATGGTCGTTTTGTCGATCTGTGGTACTTGAGTCAAAAATAAACATCCTATAATTTCAAGTTGTTCATGTGGTGAAATATCAATTATATCCAGAATTATATTCATGATGTAGATATCATATATATGATATATATCCAGTATATACATTCATTCATAATGTCACGTAACATTTAGAGGTAAGAAATGAAATGCACCGTTCATGGAGACGGTAATCCGTACGTACGCATGAACGCTACTTTCATTTATATTTCATATTTAATGGAATGAAATCATAATTATATAAAGGTATAATATAGTTACAGTATAATATCATATATAATATCATTTAATCCATCCTTATACATCCCACATATGGCATTAACGATTCACATCACTTTGAGGGGGCGGTTGTCCACACTTCCTAAAATGAAATTATCGCGTTTTACCCATAATGGAAATCATAAAGTATGCCATAAATGAGAAATACAGAAGCATAAGTAAAACATAAACATATTATATACCATATATAAAAATATTTACATCTTAATGGCCACCTTTGGAGGTGTTATATGAGTGTTGAACAATCATCGTTTCGTGAGGCAGAAATTCGCCATCCACAGAAACCGTATGTTCATTAACCATTAGATGTAGGTGTGTGTAAGTGTAGCTCGAATCCTTCTTATAAAAACATACTAGTATATTTATTATACTGGTGTTGTTACAAAATAAATTAATAAAAAGAGTTTAGGGGGTTGGAGAAGAAAAATAAACCAAAACAACATTAGAGAAGACATTACCTCAAAATCGGGTAACTCTTTTAGATTTGAGCCAACGGCTTCCTTGGGAAGAGTTCTGCCCAAAGTGAGGCTTCTAGGAGTAAGTTGGGATGTTGGGAGAGTATTTGGGCAGAGTTTGGCCGATCCAAATGGCTTGAAGGTGTGAATAAGGTGGGAGAGGTGGGGGCCTTTTATAAGTGGAGAGGAGGGGCTCTTTTGGAAAGATTGAAATGTTACATTATTACACAATGATTTTAGGATTCTAAAGGTCCCACACTTATATAATTCGAGGCTAAGGTGATAAGGGTTCGAATTATCCTCATCCAATTGGCTTTGGACAAGTGTATGCCTTGGATATTGCATTATCTTCCCATTTTATTTAAATCGTTAAATAATGAGGTCATCGCTGCATCATCATGATGTCATAAATAATTTAATTTATTTAATGTCTAAAAATTATAGAAAAAATATTATGATGTAGGAAAGATTTTTATATTTATAATGAATATTTATAATCAAAATTTGGAGTTGTGTAACCCCACTTAAAAACTGTTTTAGTAAAACAACTCATGTTTGTGTCAATTTAATTTTAACATTAAATAAATATATATTAATGTCATTTTCCAACTAAAGTGGCTCCATGGGGTCCCCAAGTTGACCCATGGGTTGTCTTGGTCGGCCATGACTCATCCAATAGGAGTAGGACAAGTGTCATGCTCATCTCATATTATTATAACATTATTTGTACCTTAAACTACACTAATTACCTCTAATCGCGATTAAGAACTTAAAAGTTACTATTCACCAAAAAATTATTTTAATCTCATTGAACCACATTTTACTTCTTAATGACAACCATGTATGTCGGTTTTTTGAAAATCAAATCACAGAAGTGGTAATATTTCATTTAAACGAAAAAATCAGTTATTTAACTACCACTTAGTGGTTTCACTATTCATCAAAAATTGAAGTTTTTCAGAACAATGCCAAAATTTCACCATAAGCTATAATTGATATTCCGAATTCAAAAATGATGTATATTTTAAAAAATTCCAAAAATATAAGTTGCATTAATTAATTTTATAATTAATTCCCACTGTCACAACAAATAGCGTGTTTTTAAGAAACAATTTATATCAAAAGATTGGCAATTGTTTATGTCCAATTTCAATGTTAAATTAATTCTAATTACCACCATTGGATAAAATGGTAAAAATATATTCTAATTATGCTTTAAAATCACTAAATAGTATAACTTATCATTACAAATTATTTTGATTAAAAAAGTTGTTTTAAGTGATTTTCACTATTCATAAAAAATTAGAAGTTCTCAGAAAAATACCAAAAATTCAACATAGGCTAATTTCGATATTCCGAATCCAAAAATGAAGTCCATTTTGAAATATAAAATTTATATAATTTTAAAAAGTGGTTATTCATTTCATAACGGCTACTTTGATTAGTCGCGGTGTTTTAGAACTCGATGTTGCGTACAATCCAAGCTATTGCATTATTGAATGAGAAGCGTATCATGGAAGCTCGGGGTGTTACATTCTCCCCTCCTTCAATAAATTGCATCCTCGTAATTTGAAATTTTTCTTAGAAAATAAAAAGTTGAAAACAGAAAATACCTTTGTGGAAAACCCACATCGGAAATAAGGTTAATAAAATTTAGTCTTAATAAGAGGGAAATGGAAATAAGAAAGTCACCACCAAATTATGATCTCGATAAGGAGAACATTGGTGGCATATAATTGGAGGAAAAACGTAAATATTTTTAGGGAGCGATTGGGGTCATCAATCACAATCAACTATCAAATTGAGGGCCTCAAAGCCTTCAATCTATGTTGATTTAAAATATCATCAGTTCAACAAGACATAAGGTATTAGGATAACACATTTTTTTGTTTTAATATCCCTTTACTAAAGTTTAAGAATTAATTTATTCATTGAATAAGAGATAGGTATATATATATTTATGCTTGACAATTAGAGTTTCAACCTTCAACTCATCTTTCACTCAAAAAGATAATAGAACTCAAAAATATTATACTTATCCTAATTGTATAAGGTTCCAAATGTTAACACATACCATTTAGATTAGTAAAATTATTTTGTAATAACCAGGGACTTCCTGTAGGCATGTGGTAGGAAATAAAGGCCTGTCGCACTATGATTGTGGGTTCGATTCCTGCAGCTTTGTCCGACGCTACGGGTTATGCCCCACCCTGCAGGTTGTCCTTTTTCCTAAAACTATAGTATTATAATATTCCAAAAATAATCTTCAGAAATGATTTAACCTTAAACAATACTATCCATGGTTCAACTTAATCCATTCCAACCTTAATAGTTATCCAAAATACCTCCGTCCAGACTTTCTCTAAAGGGTCGTTAAATTCCAAAATCAATTGTAACCTCAGATTCCCCAAACAAAGTAAAGTTTCTCTTATTGTCACATAATAAAAATATGATTACCTTCATCATATTAAATACTTAATGAAAACAACATGTACTGCAGTACAATCCTTATATATCACATTATTCTTATAACCATAATCTAGTTCCTAAGTCCAAAAACACAAATACAATAATTATTCCGCTTCAATTGTAGTCACAGCATAAGATTGGCCTTGATCCTTTGGCCTTTTCCGAGGTAAGTTTCCTTGATGCTTAGGACATTCATTTGCATAATGACCCATTTCTCTACAATTGTAGCATTCAACTTTGACAGCCTCTTTCTTTCCCTTGCAATCACGAGCCTGGTGACCCTTTTCTCCACATTTATAACAAACTCCCAATCCTTTTAGGCACGTACCAGGGTGATTCTTCCCACAATTATCACATAATGGAAAATCCTTCTGTCCCTTTTTCCCTTTATCTGTCTCTTGTTCCACCGTTCTCTTCTTCTCTTGCTTTACTTTGTTGTCATAATACATAGAGAATTACTTTTCTGTCTTGATAGCACACGAGACAATATCTTCGTATGATGAGAAGGATTGTGATACTAAAGCTCGACGGAGAAATGGTTTTAACCCATCAAAGAAACGATCAATCTTACTTCTTGGGTTACGTATATAATCAGAAGCATGCCTCGCTAACCTTGTAAAGTTAGCCTCATACTTTGCGACATTCTCATCCTCCTTCTGCCTCAGACTCAGAAATTGCCTTTCCATATCTGCTCGATGGTCACGAGGAAAGTATTTTTCAAAGAAAAGCTCTTTAAACTCCCTCCATTCCATATTCGATACGTCATCATCTTCCTTTGTGTTTTGAATCAGCGACCACCACTGATCGGCATCTCCAGTGAGGCGGTAAACTGCCATGACAACCTTCTCCCTTTCACTACTCCCCAAGGCATGAAATATTTTCTCTAAGAAATTTATCCATTGCTCAGCTACTATAGGATTTTAACTCCCATTGAAGGTTGGTGGTTGTTGCCTCATGAATCGATCTAACATTGATCCTCCATGCTGTGGATCAGGGTGCTCCATACGAGTAAAGTTATTATTCATAACCTGCGTGAGTTGTCCCAGTATGGTAATAAGTTGATCAGCACCAGTTGTATCTCCAGATCCACAATAATTATCTTGAGCAGGAGGGAAATCCCTACACGGAGTTCGTGCATTGATACGGTTTCCATTCCTTCCACTAGGCGCCATTTCTAAACAATGGCATAAACTAGATTAGTTTATGAATCAAAATACATAATTCCATACTTGTAAAACACTTTACATAAATTGAGCTATTTATGGATATAATCCATAATCATAAAAATAAATGTTTTCTTTGAGTAAGTATATACTCATAACCCTTCATAGTGGTTTGTAAATAAAATGAGAATTATCCTAAGCATATCCCCCGGGAGTGTCGTAACCAAGAGTGCAGTAAGGCCCGTTGTCGTGCACCAGTTCCCGTTCGAGTCTAGCTCAAAGCGGTGTTTTCGGGTTTTACCCCTAGGTACATCTGTGCCAGAGCCGCCTCTACCTGATCGTATCCAGACAGGGATGTATTTCTCGGAAAACTCACAATATCTCTACAATACCAAAATTCTAGGAAGTTCTTCTATACTAATCCTCAAATTCTATCTTCGGGCTATGTGCTCTAATCAGAGTTTATCTAAATCTAGCTTCCAAGGTTAGTACTAAACTGCCTCTGATACCAACTGTAACGCCCCGACCCCACATACCCAGAGTCGGTGCATTACTTCGTAACATTGGCATGATCACAAAAGATCAAGTCTCGAAAGACCCATTAGTTTAGTAGCCTTGGAAAACACTAGATACATTCATAAATCTTACATTACATCATAATGTGAAAAACTAATAACAAAGTCTTCATAGTCCACACTCATATCCTCTTCTGACTATCCCTGCAGGTCATTCATAAAATACTTCTTCACATCCTGGAAAATATTAAAACATTGAAAGGGGTGAGCTCAGATGCTCTGTAAGGATAACAATATTGCGGAAGCTTTCATATATAAACATAAACATTTAAGGCAATGTATAACTAAAAAAAAGACTTTTAAACTTGAACATAAACATAATATGGAAAAAGTAAAATGAGATAATGCCATTCAATTCCTCACATGGATATTCTACTGGTCTAATAATCACATGCAATATCAATAACCACTTTCATAATGAGGGAATGTATAATGCGAGACATTCTGAAACATTTTGTCAAGGCCTCGGCCAAGACGTCTAAAATGATTAAGGCCTCGGCCAAAACCATAAATCAAATTGGGAAAGGGCCTGGGCCAATTCCATGTCTAGTTGTCTCATGAGACCTACCGATGCATCGAGGAGCTATAGCAGGCTCCACCCGTCACTTATTAAGTCCAATACATTCCTCATATGAATAGGTTTAAACATATCATAAACCATAACATAATCGTTTCACATAAAACATGCATAAAGGAAACATAACATTTCCAAATTTCAATCACAAGATATCAATACAACAAATTGATATAATAAAAATTCTTTCAAAACCATTTTCAATACCAAACTAAAAGAAAGTTAAAACTTTGTATTTATTTTTCATTTAAAAAAAAAGATGGCTTGTAGAGGAAGCCGAAACTCAAATAATGGTCACGGTGGCAGAGAAGTCGTTGTCGCCGCATAAGTACGGAAAGAAAAACATTCCCTTTTTTCGTTTAGCAAAACTCTTTGTATAAAAAAGATTCCTTTTGAATAAACGTAAAAGTCAAAGGGGTTTATACACTGTATAAAAGAAAGTTGTGTATAAAACAAAATATTCCTCAATGAATGGAGATTGAGACGAAATCTCTTAAAAAGATAATTTTTAAATAAAATATATCTATTATGTGTATTCACTATATGTACACATAAATAAAGTATAAATACATGATAGGACATAATAATATCATGACATAATTTGAAAGTAGGAGATTAACCCAAAGAATAGAAATTGGGTTAAGAAGTTCCCTTACCTTGCGTCTTGTCCTGACTCGACCGTTCTTTAACCTCCTGAATAATAAACTAGAGTTAATTTCTATTTACTTAATAACCTTTTTAATGTTCATTATTCCTTTTATATCCCTTATTACCATGTTATGAACATTATTTAATTATTTAAGTTAATAACGGTCGTTTTGTCGATCTGTGGTACTTGAGTCAAAAATAAACTTCCTATAATTTCAAGTTGTTCATGTGGTGAAATATCCATTATATCCATAATTATATTCATGATGTAGATATCATATATATGATATATATCCAGTATATACATTCATTCATAATGTCACGTAACATTTAGAGGTAAGAAATGAAATGCACTGTTGATGGAGACGGTAAGCCGTACGTACGAATGAACACTACTTTCATTTCTATTTCATATTTAATGAAATGAAATCATAATTATATAAAGGTATAATATAGTTCCAGTATAATATCATATATAATATCATTTACTCCATCCTTTAAACATCCCACATATGGCATTAACGATTCACATCACTTTGAGGGGGCGGTAGTCCGCACTTCCTAAAATGAAATTATCGCGTTTTACCCATAATGGAAATAATAAAGTATGCCATAAATGAGAAATAAAGAAGCATAAGTAAAACATAAACATATTATATATCATATATAAATATATTGACATATTAATGGCCACCTTTGAAGGTGTTATATGAGTGTTGAACAATCATCGTTTCGTGAGGCAGAAATTCGCCATCCACAGAAACCGTATGTTCATTAACCATTAGATGTAGGTGTGTGTAAGTTTAGCTCGAATCCTTCTTATAACAACATACTAGTATATTGAGTATACTGGTGTTGTTACAAAATAAATGAATAAAAAGAGTTATGGGGTTGGAGAAGAAAAATAAACCAAAACAACATTAGAGAAGACATTACCTCAAAATCGGGTAACTCTTTTTGATTTGAGCCAAAGGCTTCCTTGGGAAGAGTTCTGTCCAAAGTGAGGCTTCTAGGAGTAATATAGGGATGTTGGTAGAGTATTTGGGCAGAGGTTGGCCGAGCCAAATGGATTTAAGGTGTGAATAAGGTGGGAGAGGTGGGGGCCTTTTATAAGTGGAGAGGAGGGGCTCTTTTGGAAAGATTGAAATGTTACATTATTACACAATGCTTTTCGGATTATAAAGGTCCCAAACTTATATAATTCGAGGCTAAGGTGTTAAGGGTTAGAAATATCCTCATCCCATTGGCTTTTGACAAGTGTAAGCCTTGGATATTTCATTATCTTCCCATTTTATTTAAATCGTTAAATAATGAGGTCATCGCTGCATCATCATGATGTCATAAATAATTTAATTTATTTAATGTCTAAAAATTATAAAAAAACTATTATGATGTAGGAAATCGTTTTAGCTTTCTAATTAATATTTATAATCAAAATATGGAGTTGTGTAACCCCACTTAAAAACTGTTTTAGTAAAACAACTCATGTTTGTGTCAATTTAATTTTAACATTAAATAAATATATATTAATGTCCTTTTCCAACTAAAGTGGCTCCATGGGGTCCCCAAGTTGACCCATGGGTTGTCTTGGTCGGCCATGACTCATCAAATAGGAGTAGGACAAGTGTCATGCTCATCTCATATTATTATAACATTATTTGTAACTTAAACTACACTAATTACCTCTAATCGCGATTAAGAACTTAAAAGTTACTATTCACCAAAAAATTATTTTAATCTCATTGAACCACATTTTACTTCTTAATGACAACCATGTATGTCGGATTTTTGAAAATCAAATCACAGAAGTGGTAATATTTCATTTAAACGAAAAAAATCAGTTATTTAACTACCACTTAGTGGTTTCACTATTCATCAAAAATTGATGTTTTTCAGAACGATGCCAAAATTTCACCATAAGCTATAATTGATATTCCGAATTCAAAAATGATGTATATTTTACAAAATTCCAAAAATATAAGTTGAATTAATTAATTTTATAATTAATTCCCGCTGTCACAACAACTAGCGTGTTTTTAAGAAACAATTTATATCAAAAGATTGGCAATTGTTTATGTCCAATTTCAATGTTAAATTAATTCTAATTACCACGATTGGATAAAATGGTAAAAATAAATTCTAATTATACTTTAAAAGCACTAAATAGTATAACATATCATTACAAATTATTTTGATTAAAAAAGTTGTTTTAAGTGATTTTCACTATTCATAAAAAATTAGAAGTTCTCAGAAAAATACCAAAAATTCAACATAGGCTAATTTTGATATTCCGAATCCAAAAATGAAGTCCATTTTGAAATATAAAATTTCTATAATTTTAAAAAGTGGTTATTACTATTCATAACGGCTACTTTGATTAGTCGCGGTGTTTTAGAACTCGAAGTTGCGTACAATGCAAGCTATTGCATTATTGAATGAGAAGCGTATCATGGAAGCTCGGGGTGTTACAAATCAGGAATCATGATTTGTTCCTGGATATAATTCATGGTCGTAAGACATGTTAAGGGAAAGGGGCCTGTGTTAGATGACTAATTCAGGATAGAGAATGGATGAGGGAACCCGACCTTCTGTAAGGACCCACATGGGATTTTTCAGTGTATTCAGTTATTTTGATTTTTTCATATTGACACTTAACACGTACTTGGCATTCCATATCTACTATTTTAGTTTTTGTATTATATTTCCCACTTTTTTTATCATGTGATATTGGTATCATTCTTGTAATGGTTATATTATTTGGTTATTGTTTATTTATTTCTTCTGTGGTATTACTCTTCTAAAGAGGGTATATTATCCCCATGATTGATATTATACCCTCACTACTAGTGGACAACATTTATCATATGGGGAGGTATGCTCGAGCTCATGTGACCAATCGAATTAGGTCACTAGTTTATGTCACCCGAGTCGAGACGTATTAAAGTGGTATTATAGCATATGTTTTGTTTCTTTTCTTTTGTCTTACATTTTATGAATGGTATAAAGGGGACTAGGAAGATCTAGACCTTAGACATGAGCTCGTGCATGGAAATATCTAACCCATGTATAAGGGAAAACCCAAGTACATGGGGTGGGATTATTGGTATTGGTATTTTTGTTTTTGGTTGGATATTACTTCACAAGAAAATAAAATAAGGATGTACCTAGAAATAGAGTACAATATGTTGTTTAACAGAAAATATCATCTTAACTAATGGGGTGTTTGACAATCTTGTTGTGGGAGAGTCATTCTCACCCAAAGATATTTTATCGTCACCATTGTGTCTCATGGCCTATTTGATATCGTTATCCCTATGCATCGTTGCTGGAAAATTCTACTCAATTAGATTAATAATCATTACATTTTCAATTGTATTCACAATCATCATTATTGGAAATAATTAAATGTTATCATTATTATGATGTGAATATTCAATAGAAAATTAAATCTGTGAATGACGATAATTTCTCAGACGTCCTGTGTGAGGATAGAACTCTAAAATATGGGAGGGGGCTATGTGTTCCCTCTATACCCATGATAAAAAAGGGAGTAATTGTTTGATTATCATCATTTTATTTTCTCTATACACCTTTGTAGCACTTTTATTTATAGAGATTTGATGTAAAATTTCTATTGGGGCAACATGAATGGGGAAATTGATGATTATTAATCAAGAAGTTAATTCTGTCTATAAATAAATAATGAAATACAACTTCCAAGAAGATCCATGCAACCTATGACTTTTCATACATGGAAATGGGATGATATCATCATGTATTTTTTCACTAGATTTCTGAAAAATCCATGAATGAATGATGAAAAATTGGTTATTGTTGATTGAGTTACGAAATATTCACATTTCCTTTTAATAATAGAGTATTTTCCATTGGAGTGCCCTGCATGACTCTATATCAATGAAGTTGTATGAATTAATTGAAGAACCTTCCTCAACTGTGCCTAGTCATGACCAATAATTTACCTTTAAATTATAGAATGGTCTCTAGAATTCTTTGGATACTGAGCATCCATAAGTAATTCTTATCACCATCAAAAATTCAATAAGTCGGGAAGAACAGTCCAAACATTAGAAGAAATGTTGAGATCTTGCTCACATTATTTTAAAAGTATGTGGTATAATTATCTACCTTTGGAGAAGTTTTCCTACAATAATAGTTTTAATTCATGTATTAAAATGGAACCATATGAAGCATCGTATAGAAGGAGATGTTGTACACCAACTTGTTGGGGTGAAGTTAGTGAATGAAATAATGTGGTCCTAGAGATTGTGGAGGAATAAATAGTGATGGTAATGACTATTTGAACCCATATGAAAGCATATCAAAGTAAGAAAATGATCTATGTCGATAATAAAATGAAGGGTGAGAATTTCAGGTGGGAGATCATGTTTTCTTTAATGTATCTCCATGGAAGGGTGTTATAATTTTTGCGAAGAAAGGGAAACTAAGCCCCATGAACATTGGTCCTTTTGAAAATTTGGATAATTTTGGATTTTTAGATTATCGGTTAGTAATGACGCCTAGCCTTTCTAAGTTACACAATTTGTTCCATATCTATTTGTTAAGGAAGTACATACCAGGCCCAACACATGTACTAACATATGAAGAAATAGAATAAGAACATGACATATCATAATTTGAAGACCCTATCAAGATTTTGGAACCTAAAGAACATGTTTTGAGGAATCAGTTGACTCTACTAGTAATGGTAATTTAGAAAATTCATAAAATTTAATAGGTGGCGTGGGATCTTGAGGAACTTCTGATTAAGAACTACCTAAATCTTTTCATGGGGTTACTATCGAGAAATTTCGTTAAAGGAAAATTTAGTAAGGGGGATAATGTTATGACCCAAAATTCAATCATTGAAATTTCATTTTTATGTTTTTTCATATACTATAAATCAAATAAAATAACTTATAGAAAAAAATACAAACATTATAAATAAATAATGAATGTAATAAGAGGTATTTATAGAAGTTAGGAATCCTATACCAATGAATAAGTAATTTGACTTGAATGGAAATATAACACTTATGAATACTAAACCCAACAAATGAGCAGTTACCTCATGAGTGAAAGTATAAATAAAATTTATCTACATCACGAGTGAAAGTATGATAGAATTATATCATAGTGTAAGAAAGTGAATATTTTAATAATTATTATTTAAGAGCTGATATTTGTGTAAGTCATAAATATTTAATAAAATTTTTAAAATTATTAATTAAATTAAAATAATTTTTCCCATAAAATCAATTAATAAAATAATACATTATTGTATTATTATTTTAGGATAACTTTATGATACCTTAGTTAATTTATGAAAGTTTCATAAAAGGTGTTATAAATTTAAAATCTATTATTTTTGTGTAAATAATTATATAAATAAAAATTAAATTTCTTATATATAGAAAAAAAGTATCATAGAATGGAGTATAAATTTTAATTTCACAAGAAATTTTTTTTTCAGGTCAATAATTAGGATATTTCTAAAATACATGAACTTTTGGTGAATAGTAAACTATATCAATTTATAGTATAAATATTTTAAACGCTAAATACAATATTCCTTGAGTCATCAATAATGTAAAAACTATAATATAAAACTTCCCATAATTATTTTTAATATATTTCATAATAATTCTCAAAATATTCATAGCCTTGAGAAAAAATAATAATCAAATGAATTAAATATTCGAAAAATACTCCTCTCTTCCAATATAAATACCACACCTCGCCACCTCTTCTTCTCACACCTTCCATGCTTTTAGCCTTGTCAATTTTATAGACAAAAATCTTCCCAAGATCCTCCCCAAGTTCCAAAATCTCATGGTATCATCAAAATTCCAAAAAAAATCCCTTTAATGAGGTTTTCAAGGAGGAGTATTCAAGAGGTAAAATCCACTTCCTTTTCCTTTTAACATATTTTCATGTTCATTATTTTATTATTCATTCCACACCACCTATATCCAAATGAGTATGATAACTTTAGTAACACCTAAGCAATTTAATGTTATCATGTTAATTTAATATCCTTAATTAAAATCTATTCTCTTTCTATATGATTTTAAAAATGAGATCATCGTCTGTGAGAGGTCGATTTACAACATACATGGATGATGGATTTTCATTCTTTATTTTCTCCTCCAATGTTGGTAATGATACCATTTTTATGGTTATAATAGACAATAATATATGTTCTACAAACTATTTTAATTTCTAGAACCATTATATATACATAATATTAATTAATATGAACAAACATGTTCATGATGATCAATAACTACAAAAATAATTTCAATGATTATCACTAATGTTTTATCAACGAAGTCAACCTCATAACATATAAAAAATGAATTATATAACCATTTAATATTATTTATGTTCATTAGAATCATATAAATTCAATTATTGAAAATTATATCAATTCTACATGTACTTCCATACTCATATACAAGTATAGTGATCATGAAAACCAAAGAAACAAACACCCCGGAGTGACGAATTTATATCTTATAACACATCAAGAAGGTAATAAATGAACTCAATAACATGATAATAAATAAAATAAATATATATAAGTTTATGAATTAACTAATTCATGGGTTTAATTTTATTTTCCAGGAAATTAATGTCAAGTGAAGAACATATTCGTACATAAGGTAGGGGTTTTCTTCTCAAACCCCCATTTTCATTTCTGTTATTATATATTATAATATAAACTAAATTAATTCTTCATTCATTTTATATAATTCTTATAAAATTAATTTATAAATTCGAAAATCAGTTTTCTATGTCTTTTCTTCATTCATTTATACGAAATACTTTTTTTATCAATGTTCCCTTCTCAATTTTCCTGATATGCTAGCCCGATTAATGGGAACGTCTAAATATCTTACAAATTTTAATGTACCAAACATAATATATTTCAAACCCCCATTTTTTCTCAAATAAAATATTTTTCCATGAAAAAATATATTTTTTCATTTTTAGTATTTATGTATATGATTAGGGAATGTTATTATACATTTCGTATAATTTTTTTTGTTTACCCCCATTCAAATGAGGAATGAATTGGTCTTATTTTGTGATGTGTGGGCCCCACTTTAGTCCCTCTATGCATTAATAAGTCTCATGAGGAAAAACAAAATTTGTTATTGGTTGAAGCCTTACCATTTTATTTTTAGACGTTTTGGTTGAGGCCATGATAGTATGTTTTAAGGTGTCTCACATTATGCATTACCTCATTATTATATTAGTTATTGATAAACTATTTGATTTTTTAATTAGTATAAAATCCATGGTTATGTTTCACTCTCTTATTTTCATTTATATGAATTTATTTAATCAAATTTAATTCCAACCATATTATTATCACATATATATTTATAGAGGAATGTGTTTTTAGTTGTTCACTGGGACAAGAATTTTTGTTTATGATAACATATAATGTATTACATACCCTTAATGAACATATGTACTCGCCCCTTTATTATGTTTTATTTCTTTCCTCAGGATGTGAAGATGAATATTTTGAATCACATGAAGGGATAATCTAGGAGTTACAATTTTTTCAATTGAATTGATATATTATTTTTCCATTCATATTGTAATTCAAAAAATAATGTTTGTATCTAGTTTTCCAAAAATAATAAACAATTTAGTCCACTAGGATAAGACATCCATGTTTATTATGAAAATGTAATGAAGTTAAGAACCAACTCCAGGCTCATAGGGTCAGGGTCATTATAATTTGTGCCCAGAAACCCATGTATCACTGCAGACTAACCATTCCTCTATTAAAAACATTCTTCCTGAGTGAAACTCTCATGGATTTTAATTACTGAAATATGAAAAAAAAATTAAATTCGCTCAGTGTATCTCATATACTCTCTCAATATATCCTAAATGATATTATGATAGGGGACACAATCCTTAATATGACAAGAGTGAACTAAGATGATATGAATAATTTACATGAATACTAGAGACAGACATATAACACCCAAAATAAAGTACATGGTATGGTTCCCAACAAACCATATCCAACTACATGAAGAAATTAGTCAAACCATAGATAGTTGATTTCCTTTAAATGATCATTTCCAATATTGATGATTCATTATCATTAACCAGATGTGATGTCTATACCACATGAGATATTTCATTATCACTCAATCATAACAACCAAATTTCATCATTGAATAACACTTTCATCATAGGTTTTTTATATCGAAAACCATATCATCAATGTTCTTCCCTGAAATAATAAAAAAGTTTCAAAACATACAAGTCATGATGGAATTTAAAAACAATATTGATCATTTAAAACCCATAATGTAATGTTTTGATCCCTATACATAGAAGAATATTCAAAGACTCGTTCAATATAATGATCCCCACCATTTTATTGTCATAGTCACCATTTACTAAGAAAGGGAACTCATCTAATGGCTCACACTCTATCCACCACCCACCATTGTTTATAGAAATGAAAAAACACATACTCTTAGAACCATCATGAAGGTAAAGTAAAATTGGATGATCACCAATGTGCTATAACAGATTTACTATGTACATATGTGTGGTGTTCCTCCCAAGATAAATCCATGTGCACCATATTAGTAGGCTTAAAATCCAAAATAGCTAACCAGAGTTTAAATATACTAAATACAAATTGGAAAATTATCCTAGGAATTTGGATAATTCAAATATATTCCTACTCCCATGTCACACAGTCTCGTAGATGAACCATGATTGTAGCGTAATAGCTCGAGGCTTTGATGATTTATAGTGAACTCATATAGTTCGTTGAACTATTTTTCCAACATGACAGGTATTGCATATATTAATTCATTCAACTCAATGGTTTCATCCTTAAAACAGTACAATCATGATACTATACATGGGATTATAACTCTACGAATCCCAGTATCATATTTCATGCACATTATTTTTAAGACCAAAGTCATATCATACCATATGACTGTTAATCGGGCTAACGATCCCTTAAATCATAAAACACTAATGATAATCAAGGGCCACATGACCAACTTACTAGATAATCATTCCCTATGAGTCTATAATGTTTTAAAATTTTTCATTACATTATGATCACTCATATGAAAGTGGTATATTTACTGCATGGACACCCATAAAAACTAGGTGTTGTTATATAAACTAAGAGTCCTCCTCAATAAAAATAGCACCTGAACGACACAACGCATTTCAAAAAAGTTATTAAAATTTGGAAAGGATTAATGATATGAGGTCCCTACCTAAATTTGATTATCCCCTTACTAAAACATGAATAATCAAATCTTAAAATTAGAGACACATTGTGAAAGATCACTACGCTCAACCTTCTATCAATTAGGAAAGAAGAGGACTATGGTGAACGCTCCTGGTCCCATCCAAGGAAAAACATGGGAAGGTTCTAAACTACCCTTACCTAATGGCCGATGATAAGAACACCACCTTAAGGATTAATTTAATCTAATTCATTTATTTATATAAGATCATTAAACATTTTAGAGGCTTATTTGAAACATCAAGAAATAGTTATAATGAAATACTACTTGGTACTTTATTAAGTTAATGAGACAAAGGTATGTTATATCAAACAACATTTAATGAATTAATAATTTAGTTGAGATCCTATCAAAAATAAAGAATTTATCACATATATTCTATTTATCCATTTTATTTATCCATAATGTTATCACAATTTGGATTAGATAATTAAAATATCAATCCCAATATATATATATATAAACATCATTTTATGTTGAAATGAGTAATTTAATTAACCAAATAATCATAATAAGTGACTTGATGAGTAGAAAATAATGTCATTTATTAATTTTAAAGGGATCAAAATTGTAAGATTCCTACATACATTTATATTTAACTCTTATATGTTATTTTTGAAACATTAAATAACCCTATTGACATAGCAGTAATATTCCACTATTGGGGTTTATAATTACAACATAACCAAATAAGATGACCTATGAGTGATCCTACCAATTACTACAAGACTCAATTACACCATCATAATGTAATATCCTAAGAAATATTGCCCCAATTTACCAACATGAGTCTATTTTTACATTTAATAATTTTTTCTTACAGGTTTCCATGCCCACGTAATAGAACAAGATTCCTATATAAGGAATCCAGTTCACTTAAAAAAGTTGATCATATTTAATTTTTATACAACAATCTCAAGTTATATCATGTTCAGATGAGGTATTTTGTTTTTATGAACTACCATTTTTTATTTTATTATGTTCCCATGAAAATTATAGATTCAAAATTAGATCACATTTAATCACAACAAGAATGTTTATACCCATGAAACCAATTTTTTTGTGGTTAAAACATATAATTATTGGTTGGTTGAGGAGCCACTATAAAGCTATAAGAGAAATAAAACATTTGTCATGATGTTATCACCTTAATTACTAATCTTATATCAAAATTATAACTGGTCAACCCGCCAAAAGAATTTATTTAAATGGAGAAATGGGAAATAATTACCTAATAATCAAAAAGAAGATAGAATTTCTAAATAACCACACAGCATGGAAAAATAATCATAGAACATGTTGTACTGAAAAACATGATAAACAAAACACCTAATCATGACATGAAACTCATGGAAAATATCACTATATCAGATAGTATAATAATGTAACCTATATGGTGTGGCATATGCATATAATGTGAATCCTTATTTGTCTATAAGGACACATGTATAAAGACTTCATTACCATACATATCCAAGGGTAAATTACCATAATTTTATAATTTAGTAACAGTGGAAAACACATCTATCAACCAAGGTGTAATCATAATAAACAGTCTTAAGGAACATTTTGAACAACAATCACATCCTTGGACACTTGGTCATTCCTCCACACATGGGTTAATCATCACATATATGGATATTTATCATGGGATGACACGTTTTTAATTTTCTATCTACCATTACCCAAGATGTATGATAATAGGAAACAAAAACCCACATATATCACTTTTTATCATCCTGACCCAAGAGCCACTTAAAGGGCTACACCAAGATAGTTACCCATTGTGACTCAAGTGTTCCTCTCGGTATGCTAGTAGATTCTAACTATTAGCGAGGATCCATTATTGGTATAGTTGTGGTATTATACCCTCATTATTAGAGTAGAACAACAATATATCATATATTAATCAATAGATAGGGGAAGGAGGAAAATTAATAGATAAATCCTTGGATGAAAAAAAATTACTAATAACAAGGACAACTAAAAAAATATAACCATGCATATATGTCTATATGATGGTACATAAACATGTAGTAATGAAAGAGAAGGAAGTAGAATAATACATTATATATAAAGGAAAATGAATAAAATCCCAATAAGATAACTCCAGGATAATCCTGAGCATCTGCTCAATCCTATGTTCATAAGCTCCCTAGTATGATAAACAAAAGAAGAATAATCCATAATCCTGAACCTACAGTAGTGAAGACTACTCAGTTACCCCATTGTAATTGAGACATGAAGATTAGGAAACCATAAATAGAGTCTAAATCGCAATCCATTCCATTAATATGAATAATGTAGTGTTTACATATTTATTTAGAGTTGTATGTGAGTAAAAGAAATCAAGTCATATTTAGTTTCTCAAGGATACCCATCCAATCAAATCTACATCGAACTAAGACAAAATATATTTGAAACTGAACATATATATATATAACTATAAATGTAAAATAGTTCTATTCTAAGATACATGCCTCAATTATGTTCCCTGGATTAACACGAAGAATAATTTATATAATTAAGGTAATCATCCAAGACATATGAATCAAGGAATGTATACTTGGTTAAAAATTGTTAAACGTATATAGGACCTAGAGAAAACCCATGGGGTCCCTCCTGTGATCCTCTCCAAAGAATTTTTTTAAAGAGGAAACCCAAGTATCACTCAAGGTAAAACAATGAGCATGTGACCTATGAGGTTATCCATGGGGTTTCATACAAGGAACTTAAGTATCTATCATGGTACATGTAATCTCAATTAGCTTAATAAAATTTCCAAGGCATTACATAAAATTAAATAGTGTACCAATGAAGCTGTATATAATTTATTTAATGTCATAAATTTCATAATATAATATTTTCATACAGGTTAGAAAGGCGTAACACATTACAACTAATAATAATAAAAATGTCTATGTCCCTAATCATGCCATTCATAAAATCAAATTGTTTCATTTAATATCACTATTTTATTAGAGAAGAAAATGCAGGTCATTGGTGGCTTCATTAGGAAAAGGGGGAATGTGTATCATGTCATGTTCAATGTACTCAATTTAAGTATCCCTTTTAATTGGGATAATTCATCATTACTAAAAAAAGTTTATGAAGAGTAATAAAGATATCATGGTCATGAGAATATAAAAAAGCACCCCAAGAGTGTTGTTGGATTGTATAAGGATGTGTGAAGGACAATGAATTTTAACAACTCAACCTAAGCGGGCGGTTTAGGTGGAGCGAGATAACCTCCAACAATATAAACTAATTAATATAGGCAGTATAATTTATGGCATTATGTCTCAAATAATTAATTTCACATTTTTTGGGTAAAAAATGAAGAATTTGGCTTGTGACACAATTACATAATTTATAAATTAAAATTAATTTAACGGAAAAGAGAGGGGCCAGCTACCTCTTACATAGGTTGGTCCACTCATCTGATACCCTGCTCAAATTCTATCCATTTCAATATAAATAAAAGAGATAGAAAAACACTCATAAAATAGGGAGAATTAGCATGAATGATGACAAAATTTAAGATGGTGAAATAAATTGTGAAATGAGGAAGGAGGATTCATTTAATTTTACATATTCTACCAAATTGATTAAGGGAACATTATATGAATTCTAAATTGATGAGTTCACTCCCTGGAAGGGGTGAGGAAGAGGAGTGCGAGTGGCTCTCCCTTACTGTGATTTTTTAGAAGATTAAAAGTGGGGTGAAATATTTAAAAGATGATGGGAAAAATACTAATATTTATCACTTTTAAAACACACATTGTTTGGACAAACAATTTATAAAATCATGTGGAAACCATACACACTAAAGTTCCAAGAGCCAATCCACTCACAAGGCTAACTGCATGGTTCAAAAAATCATTTACATCCCATGAAATGTTTATTATCTAAGAGAAATGCACCCATAAAACTAATATATTCATGGTTTAAAAAACTATTAAATGTCTATTTAGTGGACAAAATCCACCCTGGCACACCCTAGATAGTCAATCACATTGTTTAACAAACTATGCATTGAACAAGTGACCTGACTATTTCCTCTCTAGAAAATGGGGTTTAATAGCCTGATTCTCCTAAAACTCAATGGGATACTTGTGGTGCCTCTCCAGCCTTTAAACATGTTTATAATAAACACATTTATTCATTATAAGTCTTATATTTATATTATTTAACATATTTTATAAAATAACATGTCCACGAAATGGGAAAGTTCAAATTCCTTTCAAGATTACTCCCATTGCAAAACACGGGATGCTATAACCCCACAAGTCCCACCTACATTGGGATATAAGATGGATAAATACACTGATGGTATATATAAGATCACATGCATCGGAGGAATCACCCTAAACATAAATAGATGAACAATTAGAAGATAGGTGATCATCAAAAGAACAACACCATATCTTAATAATTGTAAAATCCATAAAATTTAAAATACATGAATTGTCATATGAATACAAAGAATGTATCCATGTAAAATATCAATAAAATTCATATGAAAATAATTTAAGAAATAACTCTAATTTCCATGATAGTAAAATCCATCATAGCCCCTAAAGTTCTACAAGAAACATGAAAATTATTTTCTATATACATGGGGTGGGTATACACGTATACATAGTAGGATCAAACCCAAATTTTATTATGTACATATGAAGACAGAATAAAAACTCACCATTGAGACAAAAACAGAACCAAAAACAGCTAAACATGTTACCTAAAAAATTTAATCCCCACTGATGTATGCTCAACAAATAACAGATCCAATTATAGTAACATAATACCAAGTATCTAGATAAAATGGCACCCCAAAAAACATTCCCATTAGTTTGTCTATCTCACACCCCAACATTGCACCTCATACATAACATAAATTTATGCATCATAAATCTTGGAATCATAACCTTTGGTTACTTTGGAGGAATATTTACTCTTAAATCATTCATAATGATAGGTAAAGAAAATGTGAATTATCCTAAGAGTATCCACTAGGAGTTTCAAACCAAGTGGGTAGTGTGGCCTATTATCATGTACCAGGTTATCTTTAGTCAAGCCCGTAAGGCCTAGTTATAATTTTAACTCCTAGGTACATCTATTTTAGAACCACATCCACTTGTAGTATCCATAGAGGGGTGTATTTCTAGGAATACCGACCTAATCTCTACATTACCAGGATTCTAGGATGTTCTAATATAATTATCCTCAATATCTATCTTAGGGTTGTTCCCCCTAATATATTTTTTTTCAAAATATAGTTTTCAAGGTTGTTGCTAAACTTCCTCTGATACCAACTATTACACCCCGACCCTAGAAGCTTGAAGCCAGTGCATTATTTCATTAAATTCACATTATTAAGAGGAATAAAATCTTGAAGGACGATTTAGTTTATTGGTCTTTTAAACCTATATTACATAAATTACACCCATAATACATATGTAAAATAGAATAAAACATGCTACACAATAAACTAAAATAGAATTCATCCTCTAAAGCTTATTTAATTTTCTCATCTTCATAACATGTGGAAAGAAACATAATAAGGGTGAGATCAAATTCTCAGTAACGGTAAGTAAAATAGAATAAATAATGAATCAATTTAAATGTAAAGTTAAATAACTGATCACAGATTCATTAAAAATAACTAAATAAGTCATAAATAATGATGAAAGTAAGAAACTATAACATGTTCCATAAATCAATAAACTGATAATGAACTATATCCATCGATACATGCAAAATCTAATGGAAAAACAATAATAGATACTAAATGTCAGAAATTACTTTCCTATCAAACATCATTTCCCATGAACATGAAAACCTATTAATCTCAAGACCCTTCATAAGATGGTTTATAACATGGAGAAAAACTTATTTAATTTGGCCAATTTATTTGTCTCCTGAGAACCTATCGATGCTTCAAGGAGCTATATAATGTCTGGACTCCACCCATCATTTCCAGTCTAAATAATTCATCATATTAAATAAAAAAATAACTAATATGTATTATCAATGATATTTATAGATTGATAATTACAGATCTATCAATAATTCTCTAATAATCAAATAATTTTTCAGGTAATTGTTGTATGAAAAATGTTATACGGTTTAGGTAATAATAATATCCATTGTATGAGAATATGGATATTTAATTTATTTTCGAATTAAAATTATTCCAATAAAGTGATTACTTAAGGAGAGTTTAATAGTTACAAAATTAAGTGAGATTAATAACATTTGAGGTGAATAATTTTATAAATTCCAAAGTGTCCCATAACACTTTGAAAATTTTAAGTCATAATCACTATAAAGGTATGAAATTAAATGAATTTTATAATATCATGAGAAAAATATGTTTCAGGATATAATATATCAAAATGGGCAGTAGGTATGGCACACAAAATAAGTAATTAGTGAATATGACATTAATCTAAATGATTTAAATACGGAGATGAAAATCCCTTTCCTTGACCTTCCTCTAATTGTGTGGTCTTTATCCTCCTATATAGTAGTTTAAAATAAATCAATAACTAATAAAATGACCAAAATTATGTTTATAATAACATAAATTAAATTCTTTATAATATTTTATTATCCATTTTTATACAATCTTTCATTGTTTTGACTATTTACGGTGTTAATTTCTTAGTTTTATCAAGTACATTTTGACGTATTATTTGTTGTTATTATTAAATATATCATGGTTTAATAATCTCGATAATGTATACCATGACTGAATTATATTATATATTTAGTAAATATATATATATAATATTCTGTAATATTTAGAGATTAAAAATAAATTGCACCATTCCTTGAGACGGTAGACCGTACGTACACATTAATGCTACATTCATTTCATGATCATATAAAAATAATTTAAAACTAAATGATACATATTTATATTATAATTTCAATTATAATATCTATGACATACATGTTACTTAGTTAAATTATAACCATCCTTTATACGTTCCATGTATGGAATGAAGGAGGCATATCGCTTTGAGGGGGTGGTAGTCCACACGTTCTCAAATGAAATTATCGTATTTACACATAATGAAAAGCATAAAGGTATGTTATAAATAAAATTAAAGGAGAATAAATTAATTATTAATGAAATATATATTATATATAAATATATTTTACCTCACAATGTCCACCATGATAGGTAGTAAATTAAAAATGAACAATCATCGTATCGTGAGGCAGTAGTTCTTCATACACATAAATAGTATGTTTGATATCCATTAGACAGAGGTTTGTGAAAGTTTAGGTCAAACTCATATCATAATATAATACTAGTATATTTAGGAAATTTTCTTTCAGAAAATAATTTTATTAATAGAGTGGAGGGTGAAGAAGGAAAATAAAGGAAAGGATCTTGAGAGAAGACGTTACCACTTAATTGGGTAATTTATTTTGGTGTATACAAAAATTATTCATTAACATGATTTATGAAAAAATGTATGATTATAGGTACTTGGTAGGGATTTTTGTAGAAAATTATGGAAGGTATTGGATGAAATTTATAGAATTTATATGTGTTAATAATGGGTATAGGTGGTGGCCGTTTATAGGGAATCAAAAGGACACACTTGGAATTCTTTAGAAACAAGTTAGGGGTGCACGTGCTCTTACCTAACAGAATAAACTCAAAAAAATATATAAAACAAAAATTGAAGGTGTATGGACGAACTATGGATAAAACATATGTTTCATTGAAGTGTCTAGATCACTTGGGCCCTTAATTGTAAGGTTTAGTTCCTAATTATGCTTAATTTGGCCTTAACTACTGTGATTAATTTTAATCACTTTTAATAATCATTTTGGTCACAAATTAACATTATATTATTAGAAATCAAATATTAGGTATAATAAAATGATTTATTTTATATTTTTGTAATTCAATTCGCAGAAGATACGAAATTAAGACTAGTGCTAATCTCGTAGACAGGATGAAATATCGTGGTTTTAAGTAAGAAAAAGGTCAAAAGTTTGTTATGATTTTATATTCAGTTTCAATGTGAAATTTATTATAATGAATTAAATTGTATTAATAGATTTATTATTTATCTAATTTTACATTAAAAAAATTTATAATATCATATATCAATAATAATGAATTATACAAAAAGGTAGAATTTTTTACTAAAAAGCGGTATTTTCGCTATTCATCAAAAAATCATGTTTCTCCGAAAAATCCCAAAACGTCACCATAGGCTAATTTCGATGTATTTAATTAAAAATGATTTTTATTTTATCAAATTAAATATCTAAATGTGGCTAAAATTAATTTTTTTATTAAAATGTTTTTTTCAAGAAAATGGTATATTTAACATAAAAGAATTTTCCAAAAATCTTATATTTCACATTCAATATTTTGTATATATAAAACAATTATTAAAAAAAAATTAAAAGTAGATATTAATATTATTATAACCAATTTTAATGTTTATGTTATACTTATCTCATTTAATTAATTATATATATATAGAAATGTTTCATAGAAACTCAGTTTTGCAAGCATCGTAAGCCAAGTCAGTGATGCATATATTGAAAAGATATATAAATGTATCTATGGTAAATTCTTGGGGTGATAAATTCTTCCCTCATACAAAAATATAGTCCTCAAAATTTTAGGGTTATTACCTTAAAAAAATATGTGGATTTTTCTCCTTCATAGAATCCACAGGTTCCCATGTTGCTTCCTCTATTTTGTAATTTCTCTAGAGTACATTTACCAGACGAGTAATCTCATTCTTCAATACGTGCTCTCTGGTGTCAAGAATCTAGATGGTCTTTTCTCAATATGAATGGTCATGTTCTAACTCAATTACATATGATGTGATCACATGTGTTTGGTCCAACATGTACTTCTTTAGCATGGATACATGGAACACGTCGTGAACCCCTGTGAGATTAAGTAGTAAAGATAATCGAATACAACGATTCCAACTCTTTCAAGTATTTCAAAAGATCCTATGTACCTAGGAATTAGTTTCCCTTTCTTAGATAATCTAATAACACCTTTCCATGTATATACATTCATCAAAATATGATCTCCCACTTGGAATTCCAAATCCTTCCTTCGAATTTCAGCATAACTCTTTTACCTACTTTGATCCATTTTTATATGAGCCTAAATATCCTTCATATTTATCATCATATCTTCAAGAATTTATGGGCCTATGAGTTTCCTTTCAATAAATTCATCGCAAAAATTTGGAGTATGACACCTCTTTCCATATAATGTTTCATATGGTTCCGTTTGTATTGTTTAATAGAAACTATTATTACAGGAAAACTCCACCAAAGGTAACTACTGATCCCACATACCTTGAAAATAGATTAACATGATCTCAAGATTAATTCCATTTTTTCAATTGTTCTTTAATATTGTCTATTAGTTAGTGGATGATATGAAGTGATCAAATGAAGCTCATTATCAAGAGTCTTTGAAAGACTCTTCGAGAACTTTGATATAAAGTGGGGGTCTCGATCAGAGAAAATTTATAGAGGTTCACCAAAAAGTCTTACAACTTCATTTATATAGACCCTTTTGAGGCTCTCAAGAATAATATATTCACTTCTTACAATAAAATGTGCAGACTTGGTTAGGCAATCAACAATAACCCATATTTCATCATTCTTTCGAGGAGTTTTTGGATGTACAATAATAAAGTCTATAGTAATTTACTCCCATTTTCCCGTAGGGATAGAAAGAAGTTACATAACTCCTTTATGATGTTATATTATAAATTTAACTTGTTGACAAATTAGACATTGGGATACATAGTCCACAATTTCATGCTTTATGTTATCCCCCCTAAAGTTTTCCCTTGAGTCCATATACATCTTTTTGCTCCCATGGTGTATAGAGAAATATGAGCTAGGAGCATCATACAACAATTCCATTTTTAGATCAGGTAAATATATAACACATATCCTCATTAAAAATTTTAGAACACCATCTTCACAAATGAAGTCTTCTAATTTTCCATCATTCGTGACATTAATTTTCTTTTGAAATTCCTCATCATCAATTTGATAATTCATTATCCTCTCTATTAAATATGGTTTTGCAATGATTTGATAAATGATTGATGTCTCCCCTTAGAAATTCCCATATCAATCTTCTCTAGATCCATGATCATAGGATCCTTTTCAGTCTTTATTTTGGCTCAGAACTCCATGATTTTTACTAATCAATGAATCTTCCACTTTATTAATTTTCAGTGGGTGGTAGTGTATTGAGAAATCATAATCCTTGAGTAGTTCGACCAAACACCCTTATATAGTGTAGATCTCTTTCTACGAGAGAATGTATTTAATGTTTTTATAATCCATGTATATATCACATATTTCTTTATTGAGATGATTTCGTCATATTTTTAATGTGAATATTACCGGTGCTAACTCTATACTATAGTTTGGATAGTTCTCTTCCTGAGTCATCCATTTCCATGATGCATATGTAATAAATTTTTCATTTCTCATTGAGACACAACCAATTAACTTCATGGATTCATCACTATATATTAAAAACTAAACACTACCATATGGTAGTGTCAAAATCTGTGAATTGTCTAATCTTCTACCAATATTATAAAATAATTCTTCACATTCCTTTATCCAGACAAACTTAACAACTATAAGTGTAATCTAGGTTAATGTGTTAGATAGTCCAGAATAAATCATGAAAAAATTGCCTATAATAACCTTCCAAAACAATGAAAATACAATCATTGGTTATATTTGTTGGAGTAGTCCATTATCTTACATCCTTTTTCTTTTCAGGATCAACTGATATTCCATATTTAGAGACAATATTACCAATAAAAGAGACTTCTTGAATCCAGAAATCGCATTTACAAATTTTTTTATATAACTCTTCTCTTCTAAGAGTCTTAAGGATGATCTGATAGTCATCCCCTAGATCATAATAGGTTTTACAATACACTATAATCTCATCAATGAATACTACAAAAAAAATTTCATGATATTCCTTGAATACCCCGTTCATTATGTCCATAAAAACATAGGGTGCCTTAGACATCCCAAATGGCATTAATATAAACTCATAATGTTCATAAATTGTCCAAAAATTTGTCTTCATAATGTCTTAATTCTTCACTTGCAATTGGTGTTACCCAGAATGGAGATATGTCTTTGAAAAATATTGGGCTCTATGATGTCTATCAGGCAAGTAATCAATTCAGGGTAGAGGATACTTGTTCATTATTATAATGGAATAGATTTCCCTATAATCAACACACAACCTCGTGGAACCATCATTATTTTTGAAAAAGAGGATAGGGGAACCCCAAGGTGAATCACATGGGATAATAAATATTTTATTAATCAAATACACTAGTTTTTTATTCAATTCTTCTAATTCCACAGTGGCCATTCTTTAGGGAGTCTTCGATATTGGCCCTGCATCAGAGATTAAATCAATGTAGAATTCAACCTCACATTCTAGGGGATGTCTAGGTAAATCCTTATGAAATACATCAACGTATTCCTACAAAATAGGTATATATTAAATTTGGATATTACCTTTATCACTAGACATTATTTTCTCTTCCACTCTAATAATGTCAATCAGCATAACTACTAAGGGAGGATCTAAAAAAGAAACAAATGAGGAAGATTCTTCTCTAAATATGAGGGATTCCATATCTTCCTCACAAATAGTAATTTATTTCCTCTTACAATAAATTTTTGCATTATATCTCGAGATCCAATCCATACCGAGAATAATATCAAAATCAGCCATAGGTATGACAATGATGTCTATACATAAAGTACATTTATGGGTAATAATTGGGACTATATGAAACATCTTCTCTTCCCTTAGTGGTTTTGTCCGAAAACTCACTTATTCAATCAAAAGGTAAGTGTCTAATTATCCTGGAAAATTGAGTATATATAAAATAGTGTGATGATCCAAAATAAAAAATTACATTGTCTTGATTTAAAGATAATATTAATATACCTTCCACCATGTCATTTGGTACATCTACCTCTACTGTAGTGATTGCATAGTCTTGGCCATATCCCCTTGGCCACTTCTGTAGTAGATTTCCCTAACTCTTGGGACAATGATTTTTATAATTTCCCATATCCTTACAGTTATAACAATATAAATCATTGATCATCTTCTTCCCCTTGGATTCATCAACCTGGTGACCCTTATCTCCACATTTATATAAAACTCTCAGTCCTTCAAACATTTCCCCAGGTTCTTTTTCCCATAGTTTTCAAAAGATGGGAATCTATAAAACTTATTCTTCTTATTTGAATTCCCTTTACCATGGTTATCATATGACCTCTTCTTATTATAGTTTCCCTTGAATATATCAATTCAAGAAAATTCCTTCCCCATCTTAATGGCACATAAAACTATTAGTTCCTATAATGAAAAGTTATGAGAAAACAATGTCATTCGAGGATTTGTATTAAGCCCATATGATAATTGAACGATCATGAACTCATTTCTACATATATAATACGAAGCATACCTACCTAGCCGAGTGAATGTAGCTTTATAATCTGATACACTCCCTTCTCACTTTTATTTAAGATAAAGAACATTCTCTTCATCTCAGTTTATAGATCATAAGGGAAGTATTAATTAAATAATTTCTCCTTAAAATTCCTCCATTCCACAAGTTAAGTATATTCTTATTTCCTTATATTCTGGATCAGATACCACCACTGATCAACATCACCTTTGATATAATAGATAGCAGGTGTAACGTTATACATTTGACTGCATTCTAAGGCTGCAAATATCTTCTCAAGAGACTTAATCCATTACTCAGCAACAATAAGATTAGTAATCCCACAAAAATATGGGGTCTTTTATCACATAAAATGATCCATAATATAATATTCACTTATTTTAATAGGTTTCTCCATTCGAGAAATGTTATTTATCATGACATGATTATATTTCCCTAATAGTTCCATCATATTATCTGTTCTGATACCAGCTATATTGGTTTCTTTAGGAGAGAAATATATGCATTTTCCATGAGTTTTGACACAATTCTTCCTTCCATGATCCATTTATAGACAATTAAATATACTATTTTAGCTAATAAAAATATGATCTCTCTCTAAATCTAAACATGGTATATCACATAACATAAATTTATGCATCGTAAATCTTGGAATCAAAAGCTTTGGTTACTGTGGAGGATTCTTTACTTTTTAAATCCTTTATAATGATAAGTAAAGAGAATGAGAATTACCATAGGTGTATCCCTCGGGAGTTTAAAAAAGGTGCGTACTAATTCCCTTTATCGTGTACCATGTTACCACGAGTCAAGCCTAAAACATCTTGTCGAAGTTGTTACTCCTAAGTACATCTGTGATAGAACCACATCCAATTGTAGTATCCAGACAGGGATGTATTACCAAGAATACCCACATAATCTCAACCTTACCAAAATTATATGATGTTCTTCTATACTTATCCTATATTTCAATCATATGGTTGTTCTCCCTAATCTAATTTTTTATAAATCATGTTTTTAATGTTGTTGATAAACTTCCTTTGATACCAACTATAATTCTCGAACCTCATATGCATGTAGATGATGAAATATTACATTAAATTATAATTTTTATGAGGAATAGAATAAATAAGGAAATTTTAGTTTAACAATATTGGAAATTGTGATTACATACATTATACCCACAATACATTGGTAAAATAGAATAAAACATGCTACAAAATCAACTAAAGTAAAATCCTTCCGTGAATGCTTATTCAATGTTCTCATCTTTCTTACCTGTGGAATGAAAAATAATATGCGTGAGGTCAAATGCTTAGTAAGTGTAAGTAAAATGGAAGAAATAATGAATTGATCTATATGAAAAGGTAAATAACTAAGCACAATTTTCATTAAAAAAACTAGATGAGGCATAAATAATGTGGCATGTAAGAAACATAAACACATTCCATAAATCAATAAAATTAAAATTAACTACATCCAAAGATATGTAGATGAAAAATTGCATGGATAAAAAATAACTCCTACTAAATGATGGAATCTTTTTTCATTTCAGACATCATGTCTTAGAAACATGAAAACCTATTATCGTCAAGACCATTCATAAGATGGTTTAAAACACATATTGAAACACATTTAATTTGGCCATCTTATTTTTCTCATGAAAATCTATAGATGATTCAATGTTCTATATACAATCCAGGATCCACCTTTCATTTACAGTCCAAAGAATTCCTCATATTTAATAATAAAAATAACTAATATTCCTTATCAAATATCCACATTTAATGAGAAATACAGATCTATCAATAATTTTCCAATAATAAAACAATTTTCATGTTAACCACCATATGAAAAATGGTATATGGTTTAGGAAATACAAATATACATTATATGAGTATGTGGATATTTAATTAAATTTCCAATGAAAAATTATTATACTAATTTGATTTCTTAAAGGGAATATAACAGTCACAAAAGGAAGTGAGATTAAGAACATTTGAGGAGAATAATCTTTAAACATTCCAAAATGTCTCAATCCAAATTGAGATATTTATGAAATAATTACTAGAAAGGTATAATAATAAAGAAATCTTATAGTATCATTGAATAATATGATTCATGATATAATATATCAAAATGGGAAGTTGGTATGCGACACAAAATAAGTAGTTAATATGACATTAATCTCACATATTTAAAAAGTGAGATGAAAATCCTTTACCTTAACCTTCATCTTGTTGTGTTGTCTTTAAACTCGTTTATTGTGGTTTAAAATATGATATATACTAATAACAGAACCATACTCATGTTTATAATCCCATATATTAACATCTTACAATATTTCTTTACCAGTTAGTCAACAATCATTCATTATTTTGAAAATTTCGGGTGTTAATTGCCTAGTTTTCTCAAATACATTTTGACGTGTCATTAGTTGTTATTTTTAAATATATCATGGTTTCATCATCTAGAAAATTTAAACAATAAATAAGTTATATTATATATTCTATACATATGTATTTATAATAGTCCATAATATTTATAGATTATAAATTAAGTTCACCATTCGTGGAGATGGTGGGTTATATGTACACATGAACGTTACTTTCATTTCATTGTAATATTAGAAGAATTTCAAAATAAATTATTCATACATATATTATAATTTCTTTTATAATATCTATGTTATATTTGTTACAAGGTTTTATTATAACCATCCTTTATACATTCCATGTATGGCATGAATGATTCATATCGCTTTCAAGGGGCGGTAGTCCACACTTCCTGAAATGAAATTATCATATTTATACACGATGGAAAGAATAAAGGTATGTTATAAATAAAAAATATATAATGACAATGAAAATATTAGTGATTTATATATTATATATAAATATATTTTTTCCAAAATAATGGCCACCATTGTAGGTGGTGAATGAAAAATGAACAATCATTGTTTTATGTGGCAGTAGTTCACCATACACTGGAATAGTATGTTCGATTTCTATTAGATGGATATATGTGTAAGTTTAGGTAGAAACCTTAGAATAAAAACATCCTATTATATGTATTTTATATTATTTTCCACACAATAATTGAATAAAGAGAGTGGAGGGGAAAATAAGGAAAATAAATGAAATGATCTTGAGAGAAGACGTTACCTCTTAATCGGGTAACTTCTTTTGGTGTATACCAAAAGGCTTCCATGTTAGTCTTTCTAACCAAAGGTTGGATTCTACATCATGGGGAGGAATGTTGGGAGACAATCAGGGTTTTTATAGTCCATAATTAATATATTTGAGAGGTTTTAGGATTGTGTAGGTGGTGGCCTTTTATATGGAAGCAAAAGGACCCATAAGGAATTGTATAGAGACAAGTTAGGTGTGCACATGATCTTACCTAAAAAAATTCATAACAAACCAAAACAACACTATAATGGAAGGTTTATAGACGAAATATGGATAGAAAATGGGTTTGTAAAAATTGTATAGGTCACTTGGCCCCATAATTTTATGGTTTAGTCCCTAATTAAGCTTAATTTTACCTTAATTGTTGTGAATAATTTTAATCAGTTTTACTAATAATTTTGGTAAAAACTCAACATGGTATTGTTTGAATATAAATATTAGAATTAATAAAATGTTTTATGTTGGATTTTATCATTTCAATTCACAGAATCAAAAAAATAGGATTAATGCTAATCCTGCATACAAGATGAAATAATGATATTTTAATTAGGAAAAAGTTCTAAAGATTGTTAGGATTTTATACTCATTTTTACTGTAAAATTGATTATAATTGATTAAACTATATTAATAGATGTACAATTTATCTCATTTAACCTTAAAACAAATTTATAATATTATTTATCATTAATAATAAATTATATAAAAGGTAATTTTTAACTAAAAAGTAGTATTTTTCAATATTCATCAAAAAATGAAATTTCTCAATAAAAATTACAAAACTTCACCCAAGGATAATCTTGATGTATTGAATTAAAAAATGAAGTTTATTTTATCAAAATATAATTTTAAATTTTTCAAGATTTAGTTTTATTATTAAAAGAGGTCCATTCATGAAAATAGTATTTTTAAAATAAAAGGACTTTACCAAAAAAATTATCTTTCACTATCAATATGTTTTATTTATTCAAAATAATTATAAAAAATATTACAAAATTAGATATTAATATTTCTATAACTTAGTATATTTTTTTTTATAATAATACGATTTAATTAATTATATATATAAAAAGATGTTTCATAGAAAATCATTTTTGTGTGCATTGTATGCCATATGAGTGTTGAGTATATTGAATTGATATCTAAAGTTATATAGGGTAATGTATTGGGGTGATACATTCTTACATCCTACAAAATATTCATTCTATATTTTTTTGGGTTATTACATTTACAAATATGTGGGTGTTCCTCCTTAATAGAATCCTATATTTCCCATGTCACTTCCTCTATTTGTAAATTTCTCCAGAGTAGTTTTGCTAGACAAGTCGTCTGATTCCTCAATACTCGATCTATGGTGTCCATAATCTGGATGTGTTCTTCACAATATTAAAGGTCAAGAGCTAACTTAATTCCATCAGATGTGATCACATATGTTGGTTTCAGCATTTACTTCCACGATAGGGAAACATGGGACACATCGTGAACCCTTGTGATATTTGGACACAGAGGTAAATAATAAGCAATGATTTCAACTCATTCAAGAATTTTTAAGGGTCCAATGTACCTGGGTCTCAGTATTCCTTTCTAACTGAATCTAATAACCCCTTCCATGGATATACCTTCAAAAAACATGATCTCCCACTTGGAATTCTAAACCCTTTCTCCAATTATCAACATAACTCTTTTTCCTACATTGATCCGTTTTGATATGAGGCTAAATAGCCTTCACCTTTATCATCATGTCTTCAACAATTTCTATTATTATGAGTTTCCTTTCACCAACATCTCCCAACAAGTTGAATTACGACACCACTTTCCTTATAAGGCTTCATTCAGTGCCATTTTTATACTTGAATGAAAACTTTTATTATAGGAAAACTACACCAAAGTTTAGTATTGATCCCAAAAACCTTGAAAATGGAGTGACATGATCTCAATACGTATTCTATTGTTTGAATTATTCATTAATATTGTCCATCTATTTGTGTATAGTAACAAATTCTCAAATAAATAGTAGTATAAATAGCCTTTTGAAGACTCTTCTTGAAATTTGATGTAAATCGGGTGGACTCAATCAGAGATAATTGACAGTGGTGCAACATGAAGAATTACAACATCATTAATGTAGATCCTTGTGAGGAAATAATGAAGAAAATATTCTCTTATTTCAATTAAATGTGAAGACATGGTTAGATGATCAAAAATAAACCATATTGAATTATTATTTCTTTGGGTCTTTGGAAGTCCTGTAACAAAGTCCATAGTAATTTCATCCCATTTCCACATAGGGATCAGAAGTGGATGTAGAAATTTTTTAGTATTAATTTTTATATATTTCACTTGATGAGAAACCATACATCAGGTAACATTTTCCGCAATTTCATGCTTCATGTTATCCATACAAAAGTGTTCCCTCAAGTCCTTATACAACATTATTCTCCCTGGGTGTATAGAGAAATTTGAGCTATGCACATCATCAAAAAATTACCTTTTTATTTAAATAGGGAAAACATAGACTCTTTCAAAATTTTAGAACACCATTTTCAGAAAAAAGTCTACTAATTTTCCATCGTTCATGCCTTTAATTTTCATCTAAAATTCTTTTTCATCAGACTGATAATTATCTATACTCTATTTTAAATATGGTTTTGTAATAATTTGATAAATTATTTATGTATCCCCTTCCTTAGAAGTTCCCATATCCATATTCACTAATATTACATATTAAATATCTGTATTTAATGAGAAATATGGGTATATCAATAATTCCCCAATAAATAAATAATTGTTAAGGTAACCACCATATGAAAATGGTATACAATTTAGGAAATACTAATATCCATTGTATGAGATTATGGATATTTAATTAAATTTCCAATTAACATTTATTACAATAAATTGATTTAGAAAATGGAAATTAACAATCGCAAAAGGATGTTAGATTATGAATATCTTAGGAGAATAATCTTTAAACATTCCAAAGTGTCTCATACCACATTGAAAAAATTATGTAATAATCACCAGAAAGGTATGGAACTAAATGAATATTATAATATCATCAGAATAATATAATTCATGATATACTATATCAAAAGTTTCATTTAGTATGACACAAAAAAGAAGTAAGTTGTGAATATGACATTAATCTCAAATATTTAAAAAGTGAGATGAAAATCCCATACCTATGTGGTAACAAGTGAATTGAAAAATCCAAGGGTAATAATAATTAAATAAAAAATTTAAATAGAATTAGGAAAACATAATTCTTGATATTATATGATAATTTGGTAGTATTTACACCATGTATAATAAATTATGTGAACAACAATTATGTATGCCTCACAGAATGAAAATGAGACAGGAATCCCTTACTTTGTCTTTCGTTTCGGGTGAACATCCTTTAAATTCCTATATAATAAACATATATTTACATTATACCTTATATATAACCTTTTTAAAATTTTTAATTACTTTTATTTCACTTATTACCATGTTGTGTACAACTACTCAAACAGTTAAGTTTACATTGGGTGTTTTTGACCAAATTTGGTTTATGTGTCAAAATAAATATTGATGGTCAACTATGGTTATAGGGTTCATTGTATAAAATCTACAGAATAATAACCTTTAAATTATTATAATATATTTATATCAATTATATTTTACAATTAATCAATAAATATGGTTATGAAAAATGGAAATATGTTACAATCAAGGAGACGGTAGGCCAGACGTACGTATGAGTAACATTCCCATTTTTATACGATCTTTGTGGAAAGAAGGTAAGTGAATAAAATATCTCAAGGATGATAATTATATAATAAATATCATATTATTTAATCATATATACATATATATATATATAATTATTTGGTATAAATGGAATCAAATCATTTTGAGGTGGCAGTAGTCCACACATCCATGAAAAGAATTTTCTCTTTTAAAGTGTCTGAAGAGGAAATAAAAAATTTATATATATATATATTCAGTAATTTAATTATTTAATTAATATAATATAATTTTTTTATGTCTCATATTTTTAATTATATCCATCATATATACATTCCATGTATCATGTGAATGAATCATCTCGCTTTGAGGGGGAAGTAGTCCACACTTCCTCAAACGATGTAATCGTATTAATGTTAAATATAAATTACAAAATGTATGAATTATAAAAGGTTTAAAGAAGTATAAATACATAATAAATATCATATATAACATATATAAACATATTTTCCATCATAATGGCCACCATGAGGGGCGATAATGGAAGAATGAACAATCATCGTTTCGTGAGGCTGTAGTTCGCCGTCCACAAAAACATTATATTTGTTACCCATTAGATTGTGGTGTGTGTAAGTGTAGGTATAAGATCAGAATAAAATATTCATCTTATATTGAGGAAAAAAAATTTCTACAATAAAAAAATAATGAGATTTAGGGGTTAGAGAATGAAAATGAAACTATATAGATTGAGAAAATATGTTACCTTTTAATCGGGTAACATCTTTTGGTTGAAACCAAAAATGTATCCATGGAAAGAATTATGACAAAAGGGAGGATTATAGGTTGATGGGAGGGATTTTGGGAGTCCATTTGGGCAGAGCGTGGCCAAACATACAATGGTGGCGAGGTGTGAGGAATGGGTAGAGGTGATGCCCTATTATAGGGAAGGAAAATGACTGACTTGATATTCTTGAAAAAAAGAAAAGTGTACACATGTTCTTATCTAAAAAAAGTCATAAACATGACCCAAAATCATGAATTTGTGGTGAATGGCCGAAATATATTCATCCAATGAGTGTTGGAAAAGTGTATGGGTCATTTAGGCCCTTAAACATAGGGTTTTAGTCAATTTTTATATCTAATTACACCTTAATCACTCTAATGAATTTTAATCACTTTCACTAATCATTTGTATCAAAAAATAACCTGATATTATTAGACAAAAAATATTATAATTATTTAAATTTTTATGTCATATTTTTAAAATTCAAATCACAGAAGCGGAAAATTTTGGATTATTGTTAATCGTGCAGACACACGGATTAACTAGTTTTAGTAGAAAAATGTTCAAAATATTTATATGTTTTAAAATTAAATATTAAAAAGATAATTTTTTTAATATTATAAATTCTATCAATAGATTTATAATTTATCAAATTTCACTTTAGAACATATTTATAATATAATTATCATTATTAATTATTTAAACGAAAAGCAGTTTTTAACAAAAAACGGAGTATTTTTCACTATTAAGTGAAAATGACGTTTCTCAAAAAAATATTAAAAATTTATCCTAAAATAATGTAGACATTATAAATTCAAAAATGAAGTTTATTTTATCATATTAAATTCATTGAAGTGTCAAAATTAATATTTTAAAAAGGTTCACCATTAAAATGTTGTAAAATTCCTTAATAAAAAGATAGGTTTTTATGTGAAATATTGGGTTTTCTCTTATCTTATTCTTTCCAAATCTATTGGTTGAATATAAAAAATATTTGATTGAATATTTAACATATTTATTACATTAATATCACTAACAAATTATAATTAATTTCATCTTTTTGGGTAAAATACCTCTGTATCTATAGAAATAGTTCTTTATATAAATGTACTTTGAATATTCAATTGGTTGTTATATTCATTTATAATTTATTTGTAACCAATTATTTAGTTTTCTAAACCATATATTTTGATTTGTTATTTAATACTATTCATAAGGGATATTTTATTTCTTATTATATTAAATAATAATGTTTTAATTATAGATTTTTTCTCAGTAAGACTCGGTATTGCGTATAGGGAAAGTCATCAAAGAAGGTCATTTTTATATAAGACGCAAGCTATAAATGAAGGTAATTTTTTTTTCATATGATGTTTTCTAACTATATGTCTCATGAATTACAAGCTAACTCAATTTTTATTCTTTAAAATATATAGCATATATTTAAACATTCCAATTCTTTCCATACCACTTTGAAACATTTTAGTTCTAACACCCTAGTAATTTGTTTAATAAATTTAAATAATATAATATTAGGTTTTTTCATTAATAATTACACTTATAAATAATTATAATTTAAATATTTCCAAATAATTAATTAATGGTCTAAAAAATACTAATATATTTCCTAAAATAATTATTTAATATGAATATAGGCATTTAATCAATATATTATTTAATAAAATATTTTAAATAATAAGGTATATATTTTATATAATGATTATTTTGATAAATTCTTAATTACATTACGATTATATTCACTATTAATATGACACCCCTAGTTTTTTTATGGAATGTTCTTCTTAAATAATTTCTATTTAGTAGATGGATTATATGCACAAATCACTGAGTCACTATAAAAAACATGTTGTAATAACATACCAAACGAACATAATTTTCCACTTTTGTGATTTGAATTTAGAAAATTCGACATACACTGTTGCGATCAATACATTTTTTAGATTCTAATAGGATGAACTTAATTTTTTTAGTAAACAATAACATGCCCCTTATTAATACTAATATACCCTTATGAATAGTTACCTAACCCATAATAATATTAATATACCATTATGAATAGTATCCTCATCAATGTAAGTATAAATATTATTTAGTTACCTTATAAATGAAGGTGAATATTTCAAACATTAATAATTAAGTGTTGGTATTTTTGTGAGAAATGTATATTTATTTAATTTTTTTAATTAATTAATTAATTTAAAATATAATTCATAAAATATATTAATAAATTAATATTTTGTTTCCCTATTATTTTTGGATAATTTAATGAGACCTTCTTTAATTTTTTGGGGTATTATTATAACAATTATAATTTTAAAAATTATATTATTTGAGTAAAAGGTGTTTGTAATTAAAAATTAAATTTTGCTAATTTTGAAATTTATTTTCATAAAATGGAGTACATTTTTTGATTCTAAACATCAAAAAAAAATTTGGTAGAATTTTTGGGATTTTTCTGATATACTTGAATTTCTTATGAATAGTAAAAACATGTTAATTTATGGAATATGCTAAATAAATGAATCTATGAAACATGCTTGAGTCATTAATGATATAAATGGACATTTCTTCAAACAAACATGCACTTATTACTATTTTATCCACAATAATAAAGACTATTCATAGTCTGGTGCTGGAATAATTAAATAATGATTAAAATAATAGAACCCCCCCCCCCTCTCCTGCACTATAAAAACAACCCCTCAGCCCATCTTCCTCTCAATCCACTCATGATTTGGTCCTTTCCAAAGTTTGGAAATAATACTCCTCCCATGACCCTCCCACACATTAAATACCTACTTGTCTAACCAAAAGGCCAAAACCAAAGGCCTTAAGAAGGTTCTTAGGAAGAAGTATTCAAGAGGTAATCCTCTTGTAATTTTTGTTTCAATTTCATTTACAAGTTCCAATCTATTTTTTATATCTCATATCCTCCCATCATAAAACTTATATGATAATTTTAATAAATTAAATGTACTATAATTATATTATGATAAAGTAATATTTAATCATTATTCTTTTTCCCCTCCTCTTATATTAAAAATGTAAACATCGTCTGAGATGTTTTAATTTATCACACTCAAGGATGATGGGTTTTCAATTTATATTAACATATTCAATTATGGTAATGAAACCATTTTATGATTAAACCAGATATTAATATTTGTAATATATATAATTTAATGTTCTATAATCTTTTTTCAAACATTGTGTTAAACTATAATACAAAATGAGTTTATGGTCATTGAAAAACCACCAAATTAATCCAAGCTTTTATCATAACAATTTTATCTAATGATTCATCCTTGATAAAGTAAGAAAATGATTAATATGATTATTTAAACTTTCTTTATCATCCATAATAACTCACAAATTCAATTTTGTATTTCAATTACAATTTTACATGAACTTATGTACTCTTATACAAGAGAACTGATCATGAAAACTAAGAAAACCTACACTCCCAAATGATGAAATTGAATCTCTTAACCCATCTAAAAGGCCACAAATAAAATTAATAAATATATAATAAATAAATTAAATGTATATAAGTTTCTATTATTATTAATTAACAATTCTAATTTTATTATTCAAGACATTAAGAATAAGTGCAGAATACATTCAGACATAAGGTAAGGGTTTCCATTTCTCACTTCCATTTTTTGAGATATTTCTTATTCACCACTATTTTTTGTGTATGGTGTTTGTATACTGACCATTGATTTATAATATCATTAATATATTTATTTTCATTTTATTAATTTTATCATTTTATGATTATTAATTTTGGGGCATATTTTTTTATTGATTATAGAGTGGTAAGGGATTCTACATGAACCTTCATTTTTCCGTCAGGTTATTCCATCACTATCCTTACCCAACTGTGATGCTTATTTATTTTTATTTACATCTTTTATATTATATTTTTATGTTCTAAAATCATATATTTATATCATTTCATATTTATTTTATGGATATTATATGGTTTATAGTAGTTCCATTATTAATTCTTCATGAAATACATTCTCGGTTCTTGGGAACTTCTCGAATTCATACCCATTTTCAAGTGAATTGTATATTCTATTTTAAGTCATTTTTTTTAAATTACACATTTTATCCTGAAAAAATATATTGGTTATTTTCTGGTTTTATGAAAAATAACACGCCCTTCTTCTCTAAAATCTCTTCCTTAAACCGCACTAAAATGTTTTATTTCTAATGCTTCTTAAAAACTCTTTTTTACAATATTTAAATTCAGTTGGACATCACTTATGCCTAAAATACAATTTCAATGTGCTTATCTTTTCTTTTCTAGGATATAAATGTATAAAATATGATTTAAAGACAAGTATATATAGTATTCCAAAAGAATTGTTTTTTTAAGTAAAAAAAGATATTTCTTGTCTCACTTTATCTTTTATAATATATATATCTTGTTCATCACTTATTATGTGAATGTCATGTATTTAGTTCCCTTTGATATATTATATCAAGGGTTTCCTTATTCTCATGATTTTATGAGGGATTATGATTTTAATGTTTCAAAGTGTTATAGGACACTTTGGGATGTTTAAGGATTGTTTCCACAAAAAAATTGCAATGTATCATTTAAAAGTATATTTATATGTCTCAATATATTTTTTTGAATGTTATACATCATTGAGGTTAATCTCTTATGATATCTTCTAAAATATGTTATTGAAGGGTTTTTGGATATTTTGACTGTTGATATGCTATCTTGATTTCCATTCACCTATTACTCTGAATGGTTACTAATTAATTTTATAGATTGGGGACAGTTATTTACATTGAATATATATATGATGTTTATGTATAACCCCATTTATATAATCAATGAATTGGTATTATAAATAGATGTTTTGGACCTAATATATCCCCACGATGCAGTGGTTGGTCTCACGAGACAAATAGATATGGACATGGTCATGGGCTTCCCATTTTCAAATATGGTTTTGGCCAAGGCCTTAATTATTTTTAAATATCATGGTTGAGGCCTTAATGATACGTTTTAGAATGTTTGGAATATGAATTTCCCTCATTATGATATTATTAATTGATAAATTTTGTGATTATTTAACTACTAGAATATCCATGGTAGAGTTTCATGTGATCAGTTATATGGATTTATTTACAGAGCTTTCATTCAAGTCATATTATGCTCAAGTTTATCTTTAAAGGAATGTGTTTTCAGTTATTCACCATGCCTAACGTTTATGTATATGATAAATTCTATTTTATTATATTTACTTACTGAGCATCTAAGATCACCCATTTCTTATGTTTCCTCTCCCTAGGCTATGAAAAATAAAATTTTGAATAATATTTCAAGGATGAAGTTTATTTCATATTGTATCATGTTTAATTTTTCTTTTTTCCATTGTATTCTGGGTATCATGACTGTAATCTGGTCTTCTATGACTACTAAACTGATCGATTTTTTGTAATTTTATTCCTTGTAATAATTCCACTGTATTAAAATAATGCACCGAATTCGGGATTCTGGGATTGGGGTGTAAGCGATGGTTTTAAATGATGTTTAGCAGCAATCAAGGAAATTAATTTTAGAAAAAATATGTTAGGGAATGTCACCCTAATATATAATTTATGGATAAGAATATAAGAACATCCTCGAATTTTTTTATGGTATTGATTATGTGGATCTTTCATGCAATTAAATCTCTATATGAATACTACAAGTGGACGTGGTTTAGGAACAGATGTACCTTGGGAAAACAAACCTAACAAGTTATCTTGAGCATTACTCGGTGTAACTTGGTACAGAACAACATGCCTTACTGCATGCCTGGTTTGACACTCCCTAGGGATATGCTTAGGATAACTCACATTTTTCTTACATACCATTATAAATGATTTATGATTAAAAAGTAAACAATGTATAAGGTTCTAGGATTTTAGAATGTAATGTTCTATACCATTATTGGAGTTATAGAATGTTAATAATTTTATGAACTAATATAGTATATGTAATTATTTGTAAATGCCACCTAGAAGAAGGAATGATAACTACACCAATGAATATGATGAAAAGTGTAACAAGTATAATATATTTCATGGTCTTACTCCAAAAGTTTGAATGGAAATAGTCTCAAACGTATCATTATCATATGAGGAAAAAATATCATGCATTAACAAGATTATTAAATTATTTTATGAGTCTAATGGATTTAAAGGGAAGCAAGAGATGAAAATATGGAAGAGGAAATGATAGATAAAGTGAAGAGGAGAATGAAAGGATTTCCCACAAGTTGTAATTGTGGAATGAATCACCCTGAAAAATGCTTCAAGGGAATAATAGTTTGTTATATGTGTGGAGAAAAGGACCCCAAGTTTGTGATTGGAAGGGTATCAAAAAGGTTTCCAATGTACAATGCTTCAACTGTTAGAAGGTATGACAGTATGCAAATAAATTTCCCAAGAATCAGTGAAATATACCTAAAATGTTGCTCTTGGATAATTAAAAATATATTATACTACCACATATGAAAATGAAAATATTTAATATGTATATTTAGGAATTATGTAATTTGAATTATTTATGAGCAATGTGTTGGTTATAAGAATTATGAAATATATGAGGATTGTACTCCAGTGATTATTCATTGAGAATTTGAGAACATTTGTTGAATGTTACCCAAAAAATATATTTAGTATAAAGATAAATTTTTTTTAAAACATGTGATTTAGGGAAGTAAAACCCATAATATATTTCTGATGTCCAGATAATAATGAAGAAATGAGTGATTTTTATAAGTATTGACTGCCTTAGAACTGATTATTGACTTGTCAACAAGTTGTCCATTATATCATTGATAGAGTTTACAACACATTTGGATTTAAGTAATATATCCAATAACATGTATCTTAATTAAAAAATATGTAAGAATGCATGTTTACAATAAGTTTTTATGGTAATTTGAGTTATTATCATATTTCATGAGGATACGTGATGAAGGTATTCACATGTTTTGAATGTGAATATTTATATTTGCATCATGGCTAGCTTCATCTTGAAAATTCGTTGAACTTATTTCAAAAGTTTCAAGTCATTATATTTTTTAATTTTTAACCATTTATGAATGTTTTAATTTGATTATTATCTGAGTTTTTAGAGGTTAACGTATTACATCGTCACATAACAGAACTTCTGTTAAGAGATGATCTATAGATAGTTCAAGGCGTAATCAAAGGATAATATTGTGTTTATGAAATAGAAGCATATATTAATACTCTTATAGAGAAGAATAATTCCTTAACTCAAGGAAAAGAGACTTAAATAAAATTGTGTCATATTATTATAATATTGGATAATATCAATGATTTTTACAGTAGTTTATAGTTTTTTATTAATCAACTTTCATCTGAACATCTTTTCTTTCACTTTTCATTAGAAATTAATAGATTGATTTTTCTTCCATGTCTAGGTTTTTACTTAAAACTAATGTCTCCCCATTAAAATTCATAACTTTTTGCAGTGACCACCTCATTTCACATAACCTTTTTTTAAGAGGATATTTTATTAACCCTATTTCTAATGTGGGTTTTCCCACAAGGGAATTTTCAAGCATCATCCTTTAACTTTTGGTGTGCAATTTTAAATTGAGAGGATGCAATTCTATTTAGGGGGGAATATTATAACACCATAGTAATTTTTTTAATAATTTTAAATAAGTTAAATTTATTTGTTTAATTAATAATAAAACTTATAAATAATTATAATTTATAGCTTTCAAATTTATTAATTATTATTATAATAAAATACTATTATTTTTGCGTAAAATAATATTTTAATATGAATATAGTTATTTGATCAATATATTATTAAACAAAATATTTTAAATAATAATACGTATATTTAATATTATAATTATTTTTACAAATACTAAATTATGATACAAATATATTCACTATTAATATGACAGCCCAATATTTTATGGAATGTTGTTCTTAAATAATTTTAATTCATTATATAGCATAAATGTGCAAAACCATGAGTCACTGTAAAACAACACACTGTTTTAACCTGTCCAATTAACATAATTTTTACCCTTTTGAGATTTGAATTTCGAAAAATGGACATACACTGTTGCGATTAGTATGTTTTTTGGAGTCCAATAGGATCAACATAATTTTTTGGTGAATAGTAACTTTACCCGTATAAATACTAATATACCATTAGATATAGTAACAAGAACCACATGATTAGTAATGTAACCTTGTGAATATTAACCTCCCCCATGTAAGTATAAATAAATTTTAGGTGCCTTATAAATGAAATTGCATATTTTAAATATTAATAATTATGTGTTTTTATATTGTGAGCAGTAAATATTTAATTACAATATTATAAATAATAAATAAATTTAAGTAATAATTTATAAAACTTATTCATAAATCAAAACATTTTTCCTAAGATTTTTTGATAATTTAATGAGACCTTAGTTAATTCTTCTGTGTATTATTATTATAGCTATAATTTTAAAAATTGTATTTTTTGAGTAAATGGTCTTTGTAATTAAAAATTAAATTTATATTATTTAGAAAATTATTCTTTTAAAATTGATTTTTATTTTTTATTCTAAAAATTGAAAAAATTTGGGGTGAAATTTTGTTATTTTTTTGAAATACTTGAATTTTTAGTGAGTATTGAAAATATGTTAATTTATTGAATATGCTAAATAAATGAATTTATGAACCATTATTGAGTCATGGATGATATAGATGGTCATTTTTAAAAACTAACATGTACTTATTACTATTTTTTAAAAAAATAATCAAGAATATTCATATTATTGAGCCAAAATAAATAAATAATGATTAAAACAATGAAAAAACCCTCCTCTCCTCCACTACAGAAAAACCACCCCTCGCCCCATATTCCACTCACACCACTCAAGCTTTGAGACATGTCTATTTCTTAATAAATACTATTCATTATCTTTTTCCTCATGTTTAATACCAACTTGTCTCCCAAAAATGATAAAACCAAAGGCCTTTAGGAGGTTTTCAATGAGGAGTACTCAAGCAGTAAACCTCTTTTCTTTTTTCTTCTAATTTCTCTTACAAGTTCTATTAAATTATTTATCACTCATCACCTACCCTTATCTAAATTATATGATTATTCTAGTACCTTACTTGTACTAGAATGAAATTATTCTAATGTAATATTTCATCATCGTCTCTCTTTTCATCTCCTCTTACAATAAAAATGAAAACATCGTCCGAGATGTGTTAATTTATCACACTCAAGGAAGACGAGTTTCAAATTTCTATTACCAGCTTTAATTATATTCATGAAACCATTTTTATGGTTTAACAAGACCATTATATATTAAATATAACCTATTTAGTGTTATGTAATCAATTTTTACACATTGAACTAAATTAAAAAATAAAATGAGTTTGTGGTGATCAAAAAACCACCAAATTAATCTAATCATTTATCATTAAAATTTTATCTAATGATTCATCCTCTCTAAATTAACCAAATGATTTATATGACCATTTAACATTTTTTATGATCAATAATAACTCACAACGTAGATTCTAGATTTTAATTTCCATTTTACGGGAAATTCCATACTTTTATACAAGCGAAATGATCATGAAAACAAAGAAAATGTGCACTCCCAAATGATGAAATTAAATCTATTTACCCTTCTAAAAGGCCATAAATGAACTTAACAAAGATAAAATAAATAAATTACATGTATATAATTTTTTATTATTATTAATTAATGAATCTAATTTTATTTTTCAGGTCATTAAGAACAAATTCATAATACATTCAGATATAAGGTAAACATTTCCTCTTCTCACTTCCATTTTTGTGAGATGTTCCTTATTCACCAATATTTATTGTGTATGGTGTATGTATAATTACCATTGATTTATAATATCATGAATCTATTTATTTTCATGTTATTAATGGAATAATTTGATGATTATTAATTTTAACACATATGGTTAAATTGATTACAAAGTGGTAAGGGATTCTACAAGAACCTTAATTTTTTCTTTTGAGTTATTCCCTCACTATCTTTACCCAAATGTGATTCTTATATATTTTTGTGTATATCTTATATATTTTTTATGTTACAAAATTATATATTCATATCATTTCATCTTTAATTTATGGGTATTATATGTTTTAAAATAGTTCCATTCTTAATTTTTAACAAAATACATGCATGATTCAAGGGAACATATAGAATTATTAACCATTTTCAAATGAATTGTATATTATATTTTAAGACATAATTATTATTTTAGAATAACACATTTTATTTTGAAAAACTATATTTGTTCAATTCTATTTTTATGAAAAACAATTCCTTTCGGCTATAAAATCACTTCCTTAATCCGCACTAAATTGTTTTAATTATAAAGCTTATTAAAATATATTTTTTCATGATTTAAATATAGTGGGACATCATTTATGCCTAAAATTTAATTTCAGTGTCCTTACCTCTTTTTTTTGCGATATACATGTTTACAATCTGTTTTCAAGAAAAATATAAATGATTTTCCAAAATAACTCTTATTTCCAAAGTAAAAGAGTATTTTTCTCATCTCACTTTAACTTTTATGAGATATATGACATGTTAACCCCTCATTAATTTCATGTTGTGTATATAATACCCTTTGATATATCATATCAAGAGTCTTATTATTCTTATGATGTTCTAAGGGATTATGATATGAAGGTTTCAAAGTTGTATGGGACACTTTGGTATGTATGAGGATTATTTCTTGAAGAATTTTTTAGTGTCTCATTTAAAAGTTTATTTATCTATGTAAACATCCTTTGACAAATATTATACATCAATTAGGTTAATATCTTATGATATCATCAACAATATTTTTTTTAAGGGTGTATGAATAGTTTGACTATGGATGTCCTATCTTGCTTTCCTTTCACTTATTACTCCAAATGGTTTGTAATTATGTTTACAGACTGAAAAAAATTTATTTACATTGCATATATATATATATATGATGTTTTTGTATAAACCCATTTTTACGAGGAATGAATAGTACATAGATAGTGATGGGTGGGTCCATCTATAGCCCCTCAATGCATCGATAGGACTCATTAGACAAATAGATATGGACTTGGCCGAGGCATTGCCCATTTTTAGATAAGGTTTTGATTGAGGCCTTAATCATTTTTAGATGTCTTGTAAGAGGAATTGATAGAATATTTCTGAATTTTTGACATATGAATTTCCCTCATTATGATATTAGTAATTTATAAATCACGTGATTATTCATATAGTATAATATCCATGGTAGAGCTTCATGTGATCAATTATATAGATTTAATTACATCTTTCATTCATTCCATATTATGATCAACATTATTTTTAAAGGCATGTGTTTTAAGTTATTCTCCATTCCTAATGTTTATGTTTTTGATAACTTCTATTTTATTAATTACCATTACTGATCATCTGAACTCGTCCATTTCTTATGTTTCCTCTCCCCTAGTCATGAAGAAGAAAACATTAAATAATATTTCAAGGAGGATGTTTATTTCATATTTTATCATGATTTATTGTTGTTTTTCCAATTTATTATGGGTTTCATGAATGTAATCCTGTCTTACAAGACTTTTAAACTGATTTTTACTCCAGTTTTTGATTCCTTGTAATCATGTAAATGTATTAAAATAATGCAATGGCTTTGGGCTTCTGGGGTTGGGAAGCTACATAAGTCATAATCACTAGAAATGAATTAAATTAACTCAATATTATAATATCATTATATTAATAGGATTCATGATGTAATCTATCAAAATTGGAAGTAGTTATGACACAAGAAATAAGTAAGTAGTGAATGTGACAATAATCTCACCTTTTTAAAAAGTGATATGATAATCCCTTACCTTAACCTTCTGATTGTTGTGTGGTATTTAACCACATGTATAGTGGTTTAATATATGTTACTAACTAATAAAATAACCACACTAATGTTTATAATACCATTTATTAACTTATTACTATATTTTCTGACCTGTTTGTTAACAATCTTTCATTATTTTGACTATTTCAGGTGATAATTTCCTAGTTTTCTCAAGTATGTTTTCACATGATATTTTTTTTCTTATTCAATATATGATGGTTTCATAATATATGGAATGTAAAACATAACTAAAGTATATTATATATTCAATACATATGTATTTATAATAGTCCATAATATTTTTATATTAAAATGATGTGTATCGTTCAGGGAGATGGTAGGTTGTATGTATGCATGAACGATATATTCATTTCTTTATCGTATTGAACTAATTTAAAAATAAATTATATATATGTATATAATAATCTATAGTATTTTATTGATTTAATACATGTTACAAAAGTTTATTATAACAATCCTTTATACATTCCATGTATGGAATAAATGAGAGAAATCACATTGAGGGGGTGGTATTCCACACTTCCTCACACCAAATTATCATATTTTCGCACGATGGGAAGTAGAAAGGTATATTATAAATAAAAATTATATATTCATAAATACATTATCAATGAAATATATATTAAATATACTTATAGTTTTTATAATAATGGTCACCAAGAAAGGTGGTTAATGAAAAATGAACAATCATCATTTCATGAGGCAGTAGTTCACCGTACATAGATACAATATGTTTGATATCCATTAGACGAATGTGTGAGTATGTTTAAATCAAACCCTTATCATAAAAACATCCTAGTATATGTAGGATACTATTTTTGTCACAAAATAATGGAATAAAGTGAGTTGAGGGGTGAATAAATATAATAAAGTAAATGATATTGAGATAAGTTGTTACCTATTAATCGGGAAACATCTTTTAGTGTATACTAAAAGGCCTACATGGGAGGCTTTTTGACTAAAGGTTGGAATCTAGGTCATGGGGAGGGAATTTGGAGACAACATGGGTATGTCTTGTCTGAAATTACGATATTTGAGAGGAGTGAGGAATGGGTAGAGGTGGTGGACTTTTATAGGGAAGAAAAAGGACTCCCTTGGAATTTCATTGGGTCAGGTTAGGTGTGCACATGATCTCCCACCAATAGGAGATTATGTCAGTGAGGGAATTGAAGATCATGTTCAAAGATCTTCAACACTTTGCTCCAGAATTCCTTCTAGATGTGGAGTTTTGGGTGAGGTTCTTAGAGTAAGAACCCTAACCTTCTCTTTAGTATTTAGTTAATACCTTCACCCTACCGACATACATAGATGTTATAAAGTAGGATAAGGTATTGGAAAGGATGCACTCGTGAGGATGTGTGATAAGAGAGTAGATCCATCCAAGTTGGTCGAATGAGTAAGCTAGTCAATAACAGGTCTCCAACATCAGGACCAACTAGGATCCAGCCAGTAGAAAGTAGTCCTCAGCAGTTCTAGTTTTGATCTCTTAGTCCTCACCCTTTCCCCACGGGCCCAGGACCAAGGTTCTTTGTATGTGGAAGCCATGGGAATCTTTGGAGAAAATTCACAGTTCAAGCACAATATAGTGGAGGTGGGTAGGTTCATCACCCACCATAACAATTGTTTCCACCCATACCTTTTCAGCAATATGGACAACAAGAACCCACTCCACCGAGGGCAGACGGTGTAGGAGGAGGCTGACCACAGGGTTCTCCTTAGGGACCTCAGTCATGGTGGGGTCAGATAAGTTTCCAACAAATTATGGGAAGATGATATGGGTATGGGAAGTTTCTTTCCTCCAAGGTAGCAGTTCTAGTGGTGCCTGAGGGTTTTCAAGGTAAGATCATTCTTTTTGAACTCTTGCTTGTTATTTGTTTGATTTTAGAGCTTCACACTCCTTTGATGCACCCAGTATTTCCAATGATTTGTGACTAAAAGTAGTGATACTTTTTATGCCCCTGGTGTTGAGCACAATATTTGGAAGTCAGGCCAGTTTGTTTGATGTTTTTGAAGGATGTATACTAATATTGGGGACACATCAGTCTAATGGGGATATTCTTATTTACAGATTCATCCATACGATGTTATCTTAGGCATCAACTCATTTATCTCTATGAATTCTATTATCAACTTCTTTTGGAGAAGTGTCGTGTTCTCAAATATGGACATCCAGCGCATAACATTAATTGGTGAGCGGAGCTTCCAGCTGTGCAGCCAACATATCGAGGATATTCTCTCTATTTTGTCTATGTTGTCAGCAGAATTGGAAGATATATAGATGCTAGGGGTTATGGGTGTTTTCATAGAGTTCATATATTTCTTACCGAAGGAGGTTGTGGCTTTATCCCCTCGATGTGACGTTGAGTTCAGAATGGGCATTGAACTAAATTCCCATCCAATTTTGATGTATCCTTTTCAGATGAAGCCTTCTATGATTCAGTAGTTGCAGATTTAGTTTGGTGATCCGATGAAGAAGGGCTTTATCTGGCTGAGTGTGTCCCTATGGGGGTGCTCCAGTCTTGTTTTCAAAGAAGGCGGATGCTGTTTTAAGGTTATCAATAGACTACCAGATATTGAATCATGTAATGGTCAGGAAATGTTACCCCCTTTTGAGGATATATGATCTTTTCAACTAGCTAAGGGGAGTTGGTCGGTTCCCTATGATCGATCTACAGTCTTGATATCACCAGTTGAGGGTGAATGAGGGTGAAATCTCAAAAACTAATTTTAGGTATAGGTATGGGAAATTTGAGCTTGTGTTCATTCTGTTCGGTGTCATGGACACACCAGCCATGTTCATCTGACTCACGATCTCTATTTTTTGTGAATTCCTTGACTAGTTTATTTTCTTGTTCATCAATGACATCCTTGCCTACTCATGGTCATAGGAAGAGCACTCCGAACATCCGAATTCTATCTTGTAAGTACTTCTATGAAAATAAATCTATCGAAAGTTGTCCATGTGATTCATTTCAACATGAGAGGTCCACTTCCTTGTGCATGTGATGTCTCAGTAGGGCATAGCAGTGGACCCTTCAATGGTCGAAGTGGTTGTTTCTTGGGTGGTACCCAAGAAAGTGGTTGATTTTTGTAGCCTCATATGTTTGGAAGGCTATTACTGGAGTTTTGTACTATAATTATCATGATTTTCAACTCTATTGATAGACTTGAATAGGAAAGACCAGGAATTTTTGTGGAGAATGTAGTTTCATACATCTTTCATCTATCTGAAGGGGAGGTTGGTCAGTTCTTCAGTGATCAGGTTTTGGTGGAAGGGGTGATGTTAAAGGTGTTCTGGGATGCCTATGGATTAGTTATGGGGTTTGTGTAGATTAAGTATCAAGTATTTATCTCTTATGGATCTAGTCAATTACTTCCCCATGAATGTAACCATTCCACCCATGATATGGAGCTTTCAGTGGTCATCTTTTCACTAATGTTGTGGTATCATTACCTCATCAGGGAGCACTTTGTGGTCTTCACGGATCACAATATCTTGAGATATATGTTCTGCCAATGAGACATGAACTTGTGGAAGTAGAGGTGAATGGAGTTTCTCTAGAACTATAATTTAGAGAATTCTAACACCTCATAAAATGGGAAGGTGGTAGTTGATTCCTTATACAGAATTTCAGAGAATGAGGTAGTTATATAATCCATGGATGCTTGGAAGGATATGGATGAATTGGTTACTTTGTGCCGAGATGCTGGGGTGAATAGTTGAAGAGGCCATCTATTTTAGATGACAGTATAATATTCCTTAATGTGGTAGGTGTAGGAGTCTCAGTGGGGATACATATAAACTGAATCAATGTGTGATCGAGTTGACAAAGGCGATGCTCCAGAAGGATGTTCGGATGACGGTTAGAATCAGATGATCATCTGTGGGAAGCTATTTTTCTCAGTGGAGATGTGCAAGGGATATCTCCACGAGTTCTATAGCTCACCCCTATAGGTATTCATGGAGTTTATAAGATGCACTGAGGCATGGGGGAACTGTTTTGGTGGCATGAGTTAAAGTGATAAGTGTCCGAGTTCGTGGAGAAGTTCCTAGTTTGTTAGAAATTGAAGGTTAATCACCGTGTACCTGGAGGACGATTGCATCCCTTACATTTCCCTATGTGGAAATGGGATGAAATCTCAATTATTTATTCATAGATCTAACATGGTCTTAGGGAGTCTATGATACTATCTGGGTAGTGGTGGACCGACTGATGAAATCGGCTCACTTCTTGAAGATCAAGGAGTCGAGTGTAGTGGATGCCTTGGCAAGGATGTATATGGATGAAGTGGTGTGGCTTCATGGGGTTCCAATATCCATAATCTTGGATCAGGATTCCTGTATTACCTCATGTTACAATAGGGTACTTCAACATGCTTTTGGAACTCATTTATACCTTAGTACTACTTTCCACCCTCAGACAGATGGGAAGAAAGAGTGGACCATCCAAACATTGGAGGATATGTTTCGATCGTGTGTTCTATACATCAAGGGATCATGGTTATAAAATTTTAATTTGGTGGAATTTTCTTTCAATAATATCTATCATTATAACATTTCCATGGAACTGATCAAAGTCATGTAATGGATGACCTAATCCCTAATCAAGACGCATTACTGCAGATGCGATTAAACCTGTGAGGGGGAGTCAGTGCCGCCCCATGTGGAAAGTTTATTGAAATGGGGGGAGAAATTCAATAATCAATTTGTCTCTACTGTGTGACCTATGGTGTATGAATGTATGTTTGGGTTTGGCAATTTCGGGGATGTTTTCTTGGATGTCAAGGTTTTCACTTGAGTTTTTGAAGAACATAGGGTGGTTTGTCCCAAAGAGGTATCATGGAGTGGTTGTTCAGACCACTCCTTTATAGATTTGGTGTTGAATTCTAAGGGATTAGAATTTTTTGTTAGGTATCTGATGTATTGATTTGGACATCTCTAGTCCATTTCTTTGTGTAAATCCGATGTTTGGGGTGTTCTTGGGGTCTATCAGTGACTCATTCTAGGATGTTTACCCAAAAAGTCATGTTTTTATATTAGTCCGTCATTTTGCACTATCGGGGTCAGTGAGTCTTTTTTGTATAATCGGTGTCGGTAAGTCATTTTTTGTACTATCGGTGTGGATGATTCAATTTTTTATGGTCATTGTTGGAGATTCATTTTTTTGTACAATCGATGTCGGGGAGTCAGGGCGTCTGCGTCGGTTAGTCAGGCAGTCAGTGTTGGTGAGTTTGTGTGCTAGTGTCGGTGACTTAGAGCATAGATGTTAGTGAGTTAGGGCATCAGTGTCAGTGAGTCAAGGCATCAGTATCAGTGAGTCAGAGTGAATTGGTGGCTTTGTATTTGTGGCTCAGTATCGGTGACTCATCCATCAGTGACTCATTCATGTTTTTTTCCAGTTTTTCTAGTTTGACCCCTCTTACATTTTATTTGAACTAAATCGAGTTTAAAGACTTGATTGAGAATTTCTAAAGGTTTTTAAAAGGGTAATAATTATATATTTAATATCCTAATGCTCTGAGGACTTTGAAATTGTAAAAATGTGTAATATTGACCATGATCCTACATTAATGATTTTTAAACGGTTTCTCGTTCCCTTAATTTACGATCTCAGTTTATTTTTCTAAAGTTAAGGTCCTCTCCTCCATTTTATCTTGGTTCTCCAGAGCCCTCATATCAAGATGAGTCCTGAAATAGTGATAGATCCCTATCCTATCCTATTTTTATGGAATTTTCTATTGCTCACACAATTACTTGTTCAATGTAGGGAAGAGTTTTAGTTGCCTATTATTCTAGATAGTAATCTTCTTCTTTTATCTGCATTTTTCTAATTTCTCATCATGTGAGGTGGGTATAATGACACCTCCATGTGAGAATAGGTAAATCCGAATTTACAAATGATAATGTGATGTAATAAATGGGGGAAATATTGATGTTGATTTTTTTTTGTTATCTGTGTTGTCAATGTGATCTGTTGTGGTCGTATGGCTTCTAAAACATAGTCTTTGGTGGTCTTTGTCTTTGAATGGTCACGCTTTATGACTATTGTTTTTCCTAGAGAATAATACATGTAAAAATCAATATGATTAATCACATATACACATTTAAATAAAATGGACGACCCAGGATGAAAACTACTGTGTGATCACCTATATTGATCAAAGTGGATTTAAAGAACAGTTTTTACCAAAATTGAGTACATATTTTCTTATAGGTGTGGCTATGTGCTATGTTCTGTTAGGTTTTTTGACCTATGTGGGATGTGTGGTGTTAATGTTGGGATAACTGGAATGGGAATAGGTGTGGGAAGAGGAATTGTTTTTATGAATTGGTTTGGTATTTCTATACTGCAAGGCTGCAGTTTTAGTTATGGTTATTATGGGATTTTTGTATGGGGAGGTACAGGATTTGTGACAGAGTCTTGGGCTGAAATTTTGATTGATTTTGGAATGGATGAACTTGTAGATAGTGGGACTGTGTTTTTTCTATTATGTCCATCGATAGACATTTTGATATGGGACTACAATGTGTTTATGTGTTTTTTCATCAGTGGGACTACCGCTTGACTTTCTTGTTCTGTTGAGAAAGGTTGGAGATAGTGGCTTCCCGAGTACTGCTTGAATTATTTGCAGTGAACTCCTTATGGAAAATGACCAGTGATAAAATGGAAATGGGGTTAGGTTTATTCTTTAGTGGTGGCTATTGTGTAGTTATTCATATAGGGGTAGCAACAAAGGTGGTTCTGTGTGGGTCGGTTGTTATTTTGAAACCCATAGGTTGGGCTGAGTGCTTGTTTACCAATATGTATAAATTGTTTTCCCTTGTGAATTTAAATATGCACCCTACCCAAGTTGAGCACTATGTGTTGAAAACCCCCATTTCATAGGGGAGGGTGTCTTTCCCAACATCCTGGTGGGAGGATGGATGGATGGTTACTTACTTTCTTCCATTCACCCCCCTTTTGGGTTCTTACCACTCGAGTGTATCTAAGAAGGTTGTGATGGATTGATGTTTACATTTATCCAATGATCTATTAGGGGGGTTGTGTTATAGATGAGGGTCCCAGGTGTCTATGGGATATGTTTTTTTCCCAAGTTTCATCGAGATAAGACCCATGTGTTCTTAGGTGAGAGGTGTGGTTTTTTTGAACCCGGTGTCTATGGGGGGGATATATGTGGTTTGTGACCCAGGTGTGTGTGGGAAGTTGTGGCAGTGAGGCTTCATTTTGGGAAGGACGGTAGAATCAAGATGTTATTTTTCAGTAATGATAAGTTGATTAGAAGAAAATTGGTGTGGGGTACCCAAATCATCGATGTTTTCATCTTACTACATTTATTTTCATGTGTTATTTGGGGAGTGTTACTTGGGGAAGATGGGATGGTTAAATTTCCTTGTTAAGTGTTGTTGGTTTCTATAATCTTCATAGGGGCATTAGTATGTTTCTCCCTCTTGTTCATGAGTGACTTTGGTTTCCCTAATGAGTGTACATGTATGCTAACCCTACATTATAAATTTATTTTCTGGTTTCTAGGAGGATCATGATGACCATGCAGGACATTACTAGCTCCCGTGTCAGGATAATTGATTTGTTACATCTTATTCTTTCATTTTGGAACATTTATTTAGTTTTTGGGTTGTACTTTTGTAGTAGTCTGTGTTTAAATCATGCATGGGTTTGATTTTGGTTTTCTATATATGAATATCTTTGGAGTCATTTATGGATTTTACCATCTCATCTCTTGATATTGTTTTCAAAAAAATGGTTAAATCTTTCAATTTGTGTGATATTCTATACCCTTAGTGTTAGTCTCCACTATAGGGCCTATTGAAGGAGGGAATCATGGGTCATTATATTTCCATAATCTTTAATAAGGAAGGGCATGGAACTTTTCTAACCCTCAACACATCTTTAAGAATGTGGGCCATGCCATTTACACTATATATATATATATATATGAAATTATGTGCACAACAAAAAAATATGTATCACAAAAAGAAAAGAGAGACAAGAATTCCTCACCTTACATTTCTTTCTGGTGAACGTCCTTTAAATTTCTATATAATAAACTTATCTTAATTTTCTACATTGTTTAGAAACTTTTTTATTTTTATAATTAATTTATATTTTGACTTATTACCATGTTTTTTACAACTAATCAAACAATTAAGTTTACATCATGTGTTTTGACCAAATTCGCTTTATGTATTAAAACAACTATTACTGGTCAACTATGATCATATGATTCATTATATAACATCTCTAGATTAATAACCATGACATAATGATCATATTTTTACATAAATTATAATTTAAAAACCAATCATTAAATATGGTTATGAAAATGATAATATGTTACAATCATGGAGACAGTAGGTTATACATATGCATGAGTAACATTCCTATTTTTAAATGACTATTGTGGAAAAAAGGCAAGTAAATTAAATATTTTAATAATAATAATTATATAATAAATATCATATTATTTAATAATATGTACTTATGTATATTTTTTCTGTAAAAGGAATCACATCATGTCGAGGAGGCGGTTGTCCACACACCCACAAGCGACATTATCTCTCATAAGGTGTATGAAGGGGTAATAAAGAAAATGGTGTGTATATATATATATCTTTATAGAAGGTTAATTATTTAATGAATATCATATATATGATTTTATGTCTCCTATTTTTAATTATAACCATCATTTATAAATTCCATGTATCGTGTGAACGAATCACATCGCATTGAAGGGGTGGTAGTCCACACATCCCCAAACGTTGTTATCATATTAAAGTAGAATGGAAAGTACTAAATATATGTTTTATAAAAGGTCTAAATATGTATAAATACATAATAAATTTCATATATATCATATATAAATATATTTTATATCAAAATGGCCAGCATGAGAGGCGGTAATGGAGGAATACAAAATCATCATTTCGTGAGGCAGTAGTTCACCATCCATAGAAAAATTCCATTCGTTAACCATTAGATGGGGGTGTGTGTTAGTGTAGATCTAGTGTAATCATAAAAATTTCCTAGTATATTAATTATACTGGTGTTTTTATACAATATTTTAATAATTATATATTATGGGTTGTAGAATGGAAATGAAACTAGAGAGATTGAGAAAATACATTACCTTTTAATCAGGTAACTTCTTTTGGTTTATACCAAATGGAATCCATGGAAGGTATTCTGCCCAAAGAGAGGTATCTAGGTTGAGGGTAAAGATTTTGGGAGGCCATTTGTGCCAATATTATACTAAATTTGGATGTTGGGGAGGTGTAATGAATGGCTATATGTACTGGCCTTTTATAGGGATGGAAATTGAATCACATGGTATTCTTGAAAATAATTCGGGTGTACAAAAGTTCTTACCTAAAACATTCATACCAAACCAACAAAAATAATGAATTGAATTTTATTGGACAAAATATTTCCCTCCAATAAGTTTTGGAAAAGTGGATAGTTTATTTTGGCCCTTAAAAATACTTTTTTAGTCTATTTTTATGCATAATTACACCGTAATCAGTGTAATTAATTTTAATCACTTTCACTAATAATTTTTGTCAAAAATTAAGTTCATATAATTAGACCAGAAAAATTATCTTGATTACAAATTTTTATGTCAGATTTTCAAAATTCTAATCAGAGAAGAGGAAAAATTTGGATTAATTGTAATATCGCAGAAAGACGGATTAACTGGTATTATTATAAAAATGTTCCAAAGATTGTTATTTTTTTATATTTGATTTAAAAAGGTAAATTGATTATAATGAATTAAATTGTATTAATATATGTATAATTGATCCTATTTTACATTAAAACATATTTATAGTATAATTTAGAATTATTAATTATTTAAATGAAATGGTAGTTTTTATCTAAAACATAGTATTTTTCACTATTCACTAAAAATGAGATTTCTCAGAAAAATCCCAAAAATAAATTTTAACATAATTTTGGCATTATGAATTCAAAAATAAATTATATTTTATCAAATTAAATTCATAAATTTCACAAAATTAATATTTTAAATAGGTTCACCATTAAAATATGGTAAAAATTCCTTAATAAAAAATAGGTTTTTAACTAAATTGTAGTATTTTTTAGTATTCATCAATAATGATGTTTTTGAAAAAATCAAACAAATTAACCCTAAAATAAGTTCGACATTATTAATTCAAAAATAATGTTTATTTTTAGAAATAAAATTCAAAAAATTGTCAAATTTCTGTTTTAAAATAGGTTTTCTATTAAAAGGTTGAAAACATAGTCTTGAATGTAACACAAGTTAATTTAGTGTCATGTATAGAGTATGTTTAATATTTCGTATAAATAATTACAACAATAAAAAATATTTATTATAAAAGGGTAATATTTTAATTTCTCAAGGTTTCAAATTCTCCCCACCCTAATTAAATTGTGTCCTCAAAATTTTAACTTGATCTCGGTAATCAAGGGATTTAAAATAAACTATTGTTAAAAGACCCACATCGTAAATAGGGTTAATGCCATATATTATTAATAAGAGAGAAAGGAAAGTAAACTGGTCATGTATTGATGATACCTTGTAAGATAACATAGGTTGGAAATGGAAATATTGATACTTCAAAAAAAATTTAACCCTCATGTTCTGATGGACAATGTTGGAGAACATGGTTAAAACAAAGTTAATAATCTGAAGGAAATAAATCCTTGATGATCTAAGAGGAAATTTGATTCATTGTAAATGATGGTACTAAGATCGCATTTTTGGTTTCAATATCGTTTTTTATATTGTTAAGGGACTCTTCACTTCATAGGATTATATGAAAATATAAATTTCTATAAACATAATCTTTTAATTTTATTACACCAAGAACTATTTCTTTGTTGTCTATTAAGATATGATACATCATATAGTGAATTAAAACATTCCCATATAAAATCTCATCCATTGATAATCTTGACCCAATTTATTATCTGTCAAAATTTCCAATATATTGTGATCCAATCACTTCTGAATGAAAGTCACTGATCTTCCAAAGTGAACTTATTATTATTATTTAATCAACATGAAGTAGCTTTTACTTTTCTCATTCAAAACATGTTAATAATTTCAACATGTACGCTATTGAAATATGTTAATAACTTGACTTACTATAAAGCCTTATTGGAAAAGAGTTATAAACTCCATCAATCATTTCATAAACCACTTTTCCATGATTGGATACTCAATTTATATTTTTAATATAGTATATTTACTATGTATTTAATATTTTTTATTCGTTTTACAACACACGTCTCTTTACATTCCATTTAGTGATAGTACAATAATCTCGTTTGAGGAGGTGTAGACTACCTCCCCCTCAAATAGATGTGATTCATTCACACATTAAATGTATTAAGTATGAGTTTAATGAACTTATATGATATATTTAAATATATGATATATTCATGCTACTATGATAATTATTTATATATATATATACATACCTATTTATATATATATATGTCATTTGCATACCTTCTTTCAATATGATAATAAAAATAGAAACAACATTCATGTGTACGTACGGCTTAATGTCTCCATGAATGGTGTATTCCATTTCGTACTCCAAAATTCTATAGATTATTATAATACAAACATATTGGATATACGTGATATTTATATTATGTTTAAATTGTGGAATCATGATAGATAAGTATCAACAATATAACAAATTCAGAAGCCTGTGAAGAACAAAGCGAATATTACCCAAAGTGAAACCTTGCCATAGGATCATTAACAAGAGGGTAATATAATTTCATAATGAAAGAATATATGGTAATAGATATAAGATAATTATCCTATAATATCTGTATAATAATCTTATATTTATTATATAGGAATCTTGTATGAGTACGGAGAAAGTCAAGACACAAGGTAAGGGGATTTTCATCTCACTTTTAATTTATATGAGATACATGTTATGTTCACCACTCTTTCCTTTTGTGTGGTGTATGTACTACCCATGATAGTATTATATGTAACTTATACATTAAATTATTGGTATTCACATTCCCATTTTATAATCCTTCTTTCATTTGGTTTAACTTTCAAAAGTTACCATATCGGTTAAAAAATTTTGTCCTAATTTTCTTTCTTTAAGTTTCATGTTTTATTGTGCACCTAAAATCTTATTTAAAGTTGTATATAAATCAATTTTATAGGTTATATAATTAATCTAATTATTTTAATTATATCTTAAGCTTTATGTTGTTTCATTTTCTTACATGGAAATTATGATCCCAGGTCACCAAGTTATAAATGTTTATTGGGACAATATCCTCATTTTTTTGATATTGTTTATATTTAAGATTCCTTGGACGAACTCTTATAATCCATCATTCAAGATTATTCATTAGTTTCCTTCACATTTGTTTATTAAAGAGATAATCATTTTTAGTACCAATTTTCCACTCTTTGGTACTTAAAATAATGTTTTTAGTAAAATCTGACCACCTCTCTCTTTGGTCTAAAATATATTGTATTAAAATTGTGTTTTGGAAAATGATTTTAAAAGACCCTTGAATATAATTCTTAAGGAAAATTTATTTTCAAATGTTTTTTATTAATTTAAAATCTTCTTTTAAAAGTGTTCAGATATATTTACAAAGAAAAAGGTTTTCAAAAGGTATTATGTAATAAAAAATCACTTTTCAAAGAAGAAAATATATTTTCTTCAAGAAATGTTTTAAAAGATATTTCAAAATTATTTCCATTATAAGATAACATCCATTGGTGTCACCCCTTCCTTTATGGGGAAATTATTTAATCTTTACATTCATATTATTTATCTAGATCGATTATGTTTTGAGTGAATGATATTAGGAATCACTTTCTCTTTCATAAGTTATATATGTTTGAAACCCGGATTTTTCACGGGTTATGATTAGGATGTAATGATTATGAAAACTGTCTCTTTCTACAGTTTAACACCCCAAGAAATTAAAATAAACACTTTTATTTTAATTAAAAATTTATTCTTTTTTATAATAAAGAAAAAATTCTTTTACTTAATGCTTTTATAAAACTAAATTATTTATTTGTAAGATCCAAAAATGTTTTTATTCATATTTATAAAATATTAATTTTCCATAAATATTATTTATTTTTAATAAGTTAAAATATATTGTTTATTTAAATATATTTTTTAATATATAAATATTATAAAATATTTTTTTAATGAATAATAAATTTATGTAAAAGAGTATTTGAATATAAATATTTCTTTTTTGATTATTTTTGTAAAAAAATATATAAATAAATATTTTGAATAATCAAATTGTTGAAAATTAAAAATAATTAAATTTTACAATTATGTGTATATATAAATTCAATTTAATATTTTTGATAATAACTATTGTTAATAATTTAGTATTATTTTTTAAAATAAATAAAAATGGCAATTATAATTTCATTTAATGTTTTACTAATGATAGTATTAGAATAATAATAATAATAATAATCAAGGGTATAATGTAATTTTTGAGAAAATTATTATTATAATATATTTTATAAATATATGAAATGATATTATATTTTATTTATAGTTGCAAAATTTTAAATATATTTATATATATAAATATTATAAACAATAAATTTGAAACTTTTTTTAAACGTGAGTTTGATTTTTCTTATAAAAAAAGAATATATATTTATATATATATAGCATTATGTATTTTAAAAAAAATTAAAACTCATCAACAAATGGTAATATAATAAGAGTTTAAAAAGGCTAAATGTGGGAAAAAAATTATTACAATAATGATGATTGAATTCAAAAAAGTGGGAGAGAGGAAATGGGTGAAAAGATGACAACGATAATCATTACATAAAAAGTAAACACATTGATGACCTCAAAAAATTGTGAGATAAATGTGAAGTAAACAAAGAAATGTAAACGTCAAACAAGATATGTGAGGGTATGGATAAAAAATGATGAAAATTTTACAATAATAATATTTAATAATAAAAAAGTATAACCAAACTAAAATCATTGTTTTAAATGAAACCATCAAACGGTTACACCTTGAGATGATTTTCATATCTATAATTATTCATTTTTTAAACCCAACATCCCTAGGAAGCTTTAAACTCATATTGGTGTATATTTAAACACTCCACTTTTCACTAAATAAGACCCGACACTCATCCTTCTAAAGACACTCATTTTTCTCTGCTCTGTTTTCAAAAGGCTCAGTCCCTCATTTCATCAATGAAGGGGTTTTTTTTATTTTCTAAACATATACACAACTATATTGTTACATATATATAAATTTATGTAAACTCGTAACTTTCTAATCCATGTTTCATATATGATAATTCTTTTTGTTTTAAATGATTTTCCTTAAAATCATATAGTGGAAAGGGTATGTTTGTTATTATCAAGTAATAAATTTTTTTAAAAAAACATATTTGTATTTACAAGCGTATATACACATATATAGCCCAATATTTTCAGTATTTATATATATAATTGATATTGGTTATTTTTTCTTGAACTATATTTCTAAGAACTTATTTATATTTGGGGTTATATTGGTTTTCAAAGTTGTTATATGGGGGGTGTATATACATATATAAACATATATGTGTATATATGGGTATTTGTGTGTTGATGTATGAAAATAAACACATATAGATATATTATCAATGCTTTTTGGGGTAATACATATTAGATGATTCTTATTTTAACATTTGATTGAGTTTTAGGGATACAAACCACATACGCATATACACATATAAGTATATATATATAGTTAAATATATGAATATATATATATATATAAATGAATTTATGTATAATCAAATTAAGTCCTTTTCTAATTTATTTAAAAATTATAATTTGTATTTGACAAACTATAAGATTTTGTTTAATGACTTTGAATCCCTATATACCCTTTGATAACACAAATTTCATGAGATAATCATTTCATTTTATTGGAAATTATGTAACAAGTTATTATTTCATGTGCAAGCTTTCAGCTGCATCTTCTATCAAGTCATGCTTGAATAGGTATGGAAATCATCTAGATCATCCGTGACATTCCAAGAATTAAGTGATATTTCAGGAACTTAAATCCATGTTTCATAGAATTATGGTTTTCACATAATAGTAGGTTCATTTCAAACATGGGATTCCCCCTAAAATGATTTTTAAGAAATATTTTGTTGAAATAGTGATGAGTTGAGAAATATTGTTTTCTTTCAAATTAAATAATATTATGTAAGTATTTAGGAAATGATTTTGGGTAAGAAATAAGAAATAAAGATCCTTGGGAAAATGTTATTAAAAATCATAACTAGTGAAATGTGTAATGTTATGAGGAGTGAACTCATAAGTCTTAGTGATGACTAGTATCCATTGTTATGGATTTTAATATGGTCTAGAAAGTACTATTACCTTTTATTTTCAAAGGAGAATACCCACCAAACTTTCAAGTATAGTTACTTTGTTAAATAATGTTTTTCTATATATGTATATTCAATTGTTTGTGGAAATCTGTTTTATGTATGTATATTTATTTTCAATAAAATAATTTTATTAGTTATTTTAAAACCCCTTACTATGAATAATTAATTATCATCCTATGTATTACAATTAATTTCATAGGTTTAGCAGACTTGCTACATCGAACATCCTTTGTGGAAGCAACACACTGAAGAATCATTGTTTTCAATTTTTATTTTTTTGTAATGTAAGTCATGTATCTATTTTTCCAAAACCTAGAGCAGAAAAGCTCCTATTTTTTAATAAATGTTGTGTATCTATTCATGTTTATTTCTTAAAAAGAATTTACACATAATTTCTAAGGGCAAAACCCAGGATTTGGGTTCAGGTCTTAATAATTGCTATTAGAGGAACGATACAGAAAACATTCGAAATTAGATGTTGTCAGTAGAGTATAATAGTTTAATCCATTCTAATTTATATTTTATTTTATTATTTATTTTTATGATACAAGGTCATAGTTTTTTTCCAGTGTCTAAAGAATAAATTGTGAGGATGCAATTTTTTAGGTGGGGATAATGTAACACCCCATGAAATTAAAATAAGTAATTTTATTTTAATTAAAAAATTTCTTTTCAATAATTAAGAAAAAATTCTTTTAATAAATACTTTTATGAAACTAAATTATTTATTTGTAATCAAAATATTTTTTATTCAACTTTATAAAATATTACTTTTTAATAATTATTATGTATTTTTTAATAAGTTGAAATATATTCATTATTTAAATGTATGATTTATTATATAATTATTATAAACAATATATTAATTTTTTTAATGTGGAATGAATTTATTAAATGTATACTTTTAATAGAAATATTTTTTTTTATTTTTGTAAAAAATAAATAAATAAAAGTTTTGAAAAATCTAATTTTAGAAAATTAAATATAATTACATTTTAGAATGAAGTGTATGTGTATATATATATATATATCCAATTTAATATTTGTGATAATAATTATAGTTTAAATATTACTAATATTTTTTTAAATAAATAAAGTTGAAAATTATAATTTCTTTTATTTTTTTACTAATGTTAGTAGTAGTAATAATAATAATTAAGGGTAAAATTTTATTTTTTAAAAAATTATTATTATAATATATTTTATAAATATATGAAATTATATTAGATTTTATTTATAAAATTTATAAATTTAAATATATATATATATATATATTTTAAAAAACAAATATTATGTTTTTCTTTTGTTAACATGAGATTGAATTTTTTTATAAAAAAAGAATATTTTTATATATATAACGTTACATGTTTTATAAAAAAATAAAAAACTCAACAGCAAATGGAAATATTAGAAGAGTCTAAAATGAAAAAACATAAAAAAAATATTATTACAATAGTGATGATTTCATTGAAAAAAGTGGGAGTGAGAAAATGGGTGGAAAAATTGAAAACAATAATCATAACTTAAAATTTTTAGAAAATGATAAGCTCAAGATAAAATGTGAGATATATGTGTAGTAAACAATGAAATGTAAACACCAAACAAGAGACGTGAGGACATGGACAAAAATGTGAAGAAAATTTAGAAAGAATAATATTAAATAATAAAAAAGTCAAACCAAACTCAAATTTTTGTTTTAAATGAAACCAACAAATGGTTACACCTTGAGTAGATTTTAATATCTACCGTTATTCATTTTTTTTAAAACCCAACTTCCCAAGGAAGCTTTAAAACCATCTTGCTTTATATTTAAATACGTCTCTTTGCACTCAATAAGATGAAACTCTTATCCTCATAATGATTCTCGTTTTTCTCTACTCAATTTTCAGAAGGCTGAGTACCTCATTTCATCCAAGAACAAGTAACGGATTTTATTATTTTCATTTTATTTTTTAATCACATATAAATATATATAGTTACACATATACAAATTTATGTGAATCTATATCTTTCGAATCCAAGTTACATATACGATATGTCTTCTTGTTTTAAATGGGTTTTCCCTAAAATAATATGGTTTCAAGGGTATGTTTTTTATTATCAAGTAATGATTTATTTAGACAAAAAATACATATGTATATACATGCGTATATACACATATATAGACCAATATTTTCAGTAATTATATATATAAACATGATACGGGTTCTTATGTCTTGAACCATATATCTAAGAACTTATGTATATTTGGGGTTATCGTGGTTTTCAAAGTTGTTATAAGGGTGTTGTATATACATATATAATCATATATGTTTATGTTCTTCCTCCGAGGTGACGCGTTTACGAGTGGTGTGGAAATGGTTGGCGAGGATTGTCACCCGCCCCTTTTTTAATAGCGGCGAGTTCTCATCGAACATATCATTCTTTTGGTTTGACCCGTTCAGGATCATTATCCATTAAAAAAGGTTGAATTAACCCTACCGAAACTGTTGGTCCCAGAAGACGATTACATGTGGGGTAAAACACACATGTAATCAGTCTTTCTTAGATGTAACTTCCTCAGATGGTCTCCAATAGGTTTATTCGTGAATCAAAAAATTCCCAATGACCCTGGTATCCATGATTCATTGACATAATTTCCAAAGGCAGGCGCTTATCAGTTGATGATTTGACCAAGAAACTTAAGAACTCATTTTGTTGAGAGGATGGGAGGTTAGGCTCACCGAACCCTTCTAGGTAAGGATTTTTTCCTGTTTTAGGACTCTCTTATATATTTAATTCGTGTTCATATGTTCTCGAATCCTTGGTTCATTCCGGAAGAGTGTGTCCACATGCAACCCTTGGTTTGAAAAATCATTGTAATCTTTCATATATTTGATGCTACGAAGGTGATGCTGACTGGATCCATATTATAAGGTGCTCAAGAGTTTATCGTCATCTAGAGGGATGGAAGGTGACTTGATGATGGGATCAGGCCAACAAAGAGGGCTTCCTACATATCCTCAAGAGTGGAATCAGAACCCACATAGTTCCGATTGTGTGGGAATTATGCATAGAAGTTGTCCATTTGATGGGACATGATCAGGTGGACACTTTTGGATGAGCACGCATATGAGCTCGGTACTTCTGAAAGGAATTCTATATATTCTGTTTCAATCAGGAATCAGAGCTCTCATATTTCAGAAGGTGTGGGGCTTACGCATGGGAGCTTCCCATTTGAGAGAACATAATTAGGTGGACCCTTTATGGTTGGGCACCCATTTGATCTTGGTCATTCTCGAAGGAGTCCTATGTGTTCAGATTTAATCAAGATTCATAGTTATCATAGTTCAAAATGTGTGGGGCTTACGCATGGGAGTTGCCCATTTGATGAATCATAGTTGGGTGAACCCTTTTGGATGGGCACCCATTTGAGCCCGTGCCTTCTCACAGGTATCCTATGTATCCTGTTTCAATCTGGAATCACAGTTCTTATAGTTTATATAGTGTGGGTCTTATGCATGGGAGCTACCCATTTGAGAGGACATGATTGGGTAGACCCGTTATAGATGGGCACCCATTTGAGCTCGGGCCTTCTGGCAAGCATCCTATATATCCTGTTTAGATCAATAATCAGAGTTATCGTAGTTCAAATGGTGTGGGGATAACACATTGTAGTTGTCCATTTGAGGTGACATGATTGAGTGGAGCCTTTATAGATGGGCACCCATTTGAGCTCGGGCCTTCTGGAAGGCGTCCTACGTATCCTGTTTCAATCAGGAATCAGAGTTCTCGTAGTTCAGAAGGTGTGGATGTTATAATCTTCACAAACCCATAAGCCTGCGTGAGTCATGTTCGGTGATAGAAACAAAAGGATTTGAAAGATCCAATAATGCACATGCCACATCCCATGTTGGTGGCAGAGGTAGAGCCCACAGTGTAAGAGACAGGGGAGACCATGGCCAAGGACGTGGAGTAATGATCCTTTCCACGTGAGATGGCATTAAAGGTCACGTGGGCCAACCTCAGACGATTGGGGAATTTCTTCAATGGGAGGTCCCCAGAGCATTGTATGAGGTATACTATAGTTTAAAGTCATATATCATGGAAGATGATATCATAGTTTATCGTCATATAGATAGGAATATTTGGGCTGTTGTAGTTTAGGGTCATCCGATGAAGAACAGTTTCTATAGATAGCGTGATTATCTGGAGGAAAATAATGTTTAGATATTTTGATGTGCCACAAACATGAGAGGGGTGGAATGTGTAAACCATGATTATGGAGGATCATAGATCAATAGATATTATATGATGAATAAAATCCATTCAGGCGTATAGAGGTAGGAAATAACTCTCCTAAGAACAAATTTTCCTTTGGATGATTGCCATTATTGTTGGAAACATATGCAGAGCGAGAGGGGAATGATGTTCTTTGTCAAGTAGAGGTTTCCTCATGACACTATCCTTCCTCATCTGATGGCCATGGAGGTTTATGTCTCTGGAAGATCTTGGATAAAGAGAAAAGATATGAGGCATGGAAGCCATTGAGGCGTACAGAGGTGGGAGAGGACTCTCATAAGGCTTAATTTTTCTCTCTATGACGAACATTTTTGTGGTAAAAATATGTAAAGCCACTAGGGCGTGATGTGCATAGTCAAGCAGAGGTTTCCTTTGAACAATGAAATTCTTCTTCTTATGGTCATGGAGGTTTATGAAGATCCTAAATCACCTCGTATTCTATAGTTTGAATTCATATATCTTGGACGATTTCCTTACAGTTTAACTTCATGTGGAATGGACTATGACTCATAGTTTAGGGTCAAATAGTTTAGACCAATCATTATAGAAACCCATGGTTAACTATAGGATAATTGGGATGGGTTGTTCTGAAAGGCCTTGAACATGAGAGGTAAGAAAAGTATAAACTGTGAATTTTGGGATTCTCATATTATGTTAAATGATATGGGGCATGGAATCCATTTAGTCGTACAGAGGATGGAAAGGACTCTCCTGATAAAATTTTTTCCTTTGGTTGACGGTCGTCCTGTAGAGTTCATATGAAGATCCATTTGGGAATGATGTGTATTGTCAAAAAAAGGTATCTACAAGACACTGGCCTCCATCTTCTGCTGGACAAAGAGGTTTATGAAGATTTGGAATCACGAGAGACACATAGTTTAATGGATATAAAGGATGTGTCTGGGAATTTGGGAAACATTCAAACATTGATTTTCCATATAGTTCTGGGTCAACATGGCATTGGAGGTAAGTTATAGGGTTTTTGGGAGGTGCATGAGTAATGTATCTTCTCATGGTATTTAAGGGACGGGTGCTTGGATGGCATAAGGGCGCGATGGAAAATGTCCTCGACCTAGTCCAAAAAGTTTGCGGTGCGACTCTCTATTTTTCATGGGAGAAGTTACATGATTAAAGAGACATGCCCATAGGGTCAGGACCCCATCTCGACACTGAGCCTAAGTAGGGATGCAGGGGTGTATCCCCCATGGTATGGACCAGTGGGCATGAACTATTTTCTAATTAGGGCGTCCGCATAAGAGAAGGTCGCATAGGAGCCAGCCGCTTAAGATGGTACGTGGAGGAGTTGGCCGCATATGATGGTACACAGAAGAGATTTCCACAAACTATCTTCCACATAGGGGGGGGAAGTATACTATTTACTACATATGGGTTTCTTCGTACTATCTTCCCCAAATGGGCATCCACGAACCATTTTCTGCTTCTGGGAATCCGTAAACCATTTTAATTATATTTTCTGATTGGTTCTATGGTAGGCTGCGAAGGGTCTTCTGAATATGATTCACGGGGAGGACCTTTGATAACTTCATTCTACACATGGTTCATGGTATGGATTCTATTAACTTATTATTGTTTGCGAGGTGGAATCTGGTGAACTGCTTGAGGTGTAGGAGAAATTTCTCCCACCCCCCCCCCCCCTAAATTCTCCATCCACTTTTTGTCTGTCTTCCTCCTTGTCCCATTATTCTTCCTTCTTCAATGATTCCCCTAGTGGACCTTTTATTGCGATTAAGGGATTATATATTTCCATTTCACATGAAAAATTTTCTAGAAGATCATGGGGGAAATATGGCACGTGGATGACACAGTCAACCACGATTTGTGGAGGTACGGGATGTCTTCGACTTCTTCTCATCCACGAACGACATCACTTGTGGGGATGGTATGTGGGGCATACATAGGAAAATGGTTTGTGGGTGGAAATTTTATTCAATAATTTTCATTCACTGGCTAATGCCTCCTAGGAAAGTGGTTTGTAGGCTATATGCCTACCGGTGGTGTTCATTTTACACATTCTACTATCCATTCTTGGTGATGGTTCATAGCCCAGAAAGATTCCTTCGAAAAATTTAATTTCTTCAATTTTATTCTCAAATTTTTAATAAAAAATTTATAACTTTGCTTCACCCAAATTTCAGGAGTATTTTCCTACCCTTTTCTGGGCTGATTGATCAGATAATGCTCTACTTTTTTCCTGATCCAATGGACTAAACAAGCATAGTTCGACTATTACTGAGGTTTTATGGAACACCTCACAAATTTTTATGCCATTTTTATTATAACCCTAATTTTTTCTTACGCCTGGTTGACATGGGATTAGGGGGTATAACATGACTTTTTCTTAGGCCACCCTCTATAGGATTTTGTCCCAACAAGATTTACACCTTTTCTAATGGCTCAATGTTTTAATTTTTATCAAAAATATACTTTACTTTTTCATAGAGGTAACCTTTTCAGATTATTTTCCTCGGGAATGTATGGAATATTTTTCGCTGGCAGTTCACTATCCTTCCAATTAAAAATTCTACTAATGTTTTCAATCGAAAAAACATTGAATATACTTAATGGGTAAATTGGTCATAGCTTGGGACCGTTAGCCGGGAATGTTATTGTATCTTTCAGACCTGGATTAGGGAGTTTTCTTAACCCATGATTTGTGGATTTTGGACATGCATGAGGCTCTGGAGTCACTTTAGGTCTGCATAGGTAAGAACGGACTCTCCTAGAGATGAATTTTCCATTTATTGACAGCCATTTTGGGGAAAACGTATGCAGAGCCACCGGGGCAAGATGTGGATAGTCAATTAATGGTTCCGGAAGGATACTGACCTTCCATTTCTAATAGCCGGATGGGATTTGCGACATTTTCGATTTATTTTAAAACTGGGAGCCACAATGGGTGGTTGGCCTAAGTAGTGGTGTCTGAAGACATTAGGGACATTCATGTTGGCTTTGAGTGGAAAATTATTCCCACACATTTCTTACTTGCATGAGGGAGAGCTGGTGAATGGTCAGTTCAGTTAAGCGTCCCCCCTTCGCGTTTCTTTTTCGTTACGGGCTCTTGGAAAGAAATAGATACACAATATTTCATCCTAGAATTTTCTAAATCTGGGGGTGTGACAAGACATGAATGTTATTTGAGCTTACGGAGGCTGGAAAGGACTCTCCAGGGGATGGATTTACCTTTGATTGATGTCTATTTTTGTGGGAGACATATGAAAAACCACTAGGGCAAGATGTTCATAGTCAATCAAATGTGTCCCCAGGACACTGGCATTCTATTTCCGATGGCCATTGAGGATTATAGAGATTGGGAAATTTCTAAATATTGTGTGGGACCTTCGAAGAGGGGTGCACCTAGGTATCAAAGAGGGTTATTTTAACTATGCTTCTTCTGGGAAACCCAAAAACATGTAGGGGAACTCTTCATTTATATGTCGATCAACTTCACACGTATGGATGGGATATCGTTAGGATCATCCAAAGAGACCAGAGATAAATTAGGTTCATAAGTTCTAATATATCTAGGATATATGTAAGTAGGAAAGTGTAAAACATGACTATAAGGTCCCTTGAATTATGAGGGATGGGATGAGGCTTGGAAGCCGTTGGTTGTACCGAGATAGGGGAGGATTCTCCTGTGAATGAATTTTCCTTTGATTGATGGATATTTTTGTGTACTACATATGCAGAACCACTAGGGAATGATGTGTGATGCTAAGAAAAGTTGTATGCAGGACACTGAACTTCCATATGAGATGGCCTTGGAGGGTTGTGGGGATTCAATATCACTCAAAGCATGAAGTTTGGAATATTGAAATAGCATATCTGGACATACAGGGGAAATCAGGGCTGCGATTTACTCATTGAATCGGGTTTCCCATACACTAATCTAACTCATACACAGGGTGAGACATTCATTTCACCATTAGGATACCTATTAATTTATCATCACATGTCTATGACATATGGTTCCTCCCAGGGGAGAGAATTGTGACATTCATTTTAGGGATGTGATGTTAGGACCAAAGTCCTGGACTATTTTTCCATAACATTGCGGTTGATCTCTTGCTGAAATCCAAAATCTTTCATGATCCATGATCAGTGTGAGAAATTATGGATTATGAGGATTCTGTGTCATTTCTTAGGAATAGAAAAATCAGAGTTATAGGGAACTTTAAGGCTTAAACCACTATTATGCTGTTGAAGGTCATGCAATGAAGATTATTCTGGATTTTTAATTTAACATCATATGGTGAGGATGATTTTACTTTCATATAAATATCCATTATATTTAGGTTAATTGCAATCAGTATGTTCTTGGTGTTCCTTAGACATGAGTGATGATAGACGGTTTAAACCATAGCCCCGATAGCAACATGAATCAGGAGGGATGACATGTGGCTTGGAAGCTATTGGGTGTACTGTGATAGGAGATGACACTCTTAGGGGATGAATTTTTCTTTGATTAATGGAAATTTTTGTGGGTGATGTATGTGTTTCGCGCAGAATCCGGGGATGACCTCCTGGACGGGAGATTCAAACGTTCTAATCGGTTTCTAACGGGTTTGTTCGTAGAACCGGAAACATCCAATGATTCCACATCCGTTTGGACCTACTTTCCAAAGGCAGGCGCTCATTAGCTTGTGGGCTAATGAGGCTTAGGAATTTGCATTGGTCGAGAGGATGGGAGGTCGGACTCATCACACCTTTTTGAGGGGAATTATTGTCTACTCCGGGACTCTCTTTATAGATTTAAGTTAAGTTCGTGAATCCTTATTACATTACCAAGTATAAAATGAGCTTTCCTTTAGTTTTAACAATCAATGATTAAATAAGAAATTTAGAGAATCTTTTATATGTATTCGAGGTTCTTCATCAATATAGAATCATCTATATTTGTTTAGAGATTCTTGGTCAATGGTATCCTTCAAAACATTTATATAAAAGTCTCTTGGTCATTTCGATGACCAGGCTGGTTTTAAAGCCACTCAGTGGGGCACTTGAAGTTTATCGTCATTCAGAAGGACAGAGATTATTTCAATGTTGGGATCGAACCCATATATGGGCTACCTACGTATCCTTTGTTTTGAAAAAGGAATCAGAACCCACGTAGTTCGAGGAATGGGATATGATGTTTTATGATTGATGGCTCAAAGATGAATGTCATAATTACTTTTACACTCTAAGCTCACGTGAGTCATGCTCGATGTGAGAAACAAGAGGTATTGGTAAAATTTAGACAATTGTGCCATAAAAGATGCAATCATAAGAATTTGTTTTGGGGCTTATGTATAGATTACTGCCCAGATAGGCGAAGGTTTAGGATTTACTTTTAGGGAGAAAATCCAAGAACAGGGTCCACAAAGTTATATGTGCTTCATGGAGATTTGAATACTCTAATCTTGGGGCTTACTCCTAAGGAGGATGCCCAAGTTAGGAGGGGACTTATGATTGGGTTTTATTCCTGAAAAGGAAACCCAAATCAAAGGAAATTTATGACTGGTTAAGAGAAATTTTAAGAGACTTGGGGCTTACTCTTAAGAAGGATGCCCAAGATTTATGACTAGGACTTATTCCTGAGAAGGAAGCCTAGGTTAGGGGACTTGGGGCTTACTCCTGAAAAGGAAGCCCAAGGTTATGACTGAGTCTTATTCCTGAAAAGGAGACCCAGGTTAGGGATTAAGGTTTGGGGCTTACTCCTGAGGAGGATGCCCATGATTAAAGGACTTGATTGGGGCTTATTCTTGAGAAAGATGCCCAAGATTTATGACTAGGACTTATTCCTGAGAAGGAAGCCTAGGTTAGGGGACTTGGGGCTTACTCCTGAAAAGGAAGCCCAAGGTTATGACTGAGTCTTATTCCTGAAAAGGAGACCCAGGTTAGGATTCTCTCATCTTAAAGGATGAGGTTGAAATGAATGAACTCTCAATCTTTGGTGACATAAAGATGTTTAAATCACTGGGTGTTGAGAGGTATTTCACAGAATTCCTTTCAGATAAGGATGTCAAATCAAGAAATCATGCCATAAATGGCTTTTGAAGAGTATCTTGAAGACTGAATCTTGAATAGGAAGGGTGAAATGGCTTAAGAGGGGTAAAAATGGGCAAGATGGGCACCCAAAAAGCTAGGGGCGCGCAAGTCTTGAAAGGCGCGCAAGTCCTGCGGCGGCGCGCAAGTATTGGTCGCGCAAGTATACTTGCGCGACATGAGGGGTACTTGCGCGATTTTCAACCAGTATTGAAATACTTGAGCGACTCTTTATTAAACCCTTCACCATCCTCTTGAGGTTCTTCCAGAAGAGGGACGCGCAAGTTATATTGAAGGAATTAAGTCGGCGCGCAAGTGTTTGATAAGTTTCAACACTTAGGCCTTCCTTTTTCTCTTTAGATCTTCCGTTCTAGGTAAGAAATTACCTTAGAAGTGTTCCAGAAGCTTTGAGAAGAGACTTGGGCGTCGGGAGCTTCAATTCGTGTTTCTGGAAAAAGATCCTCTCGAATGGGGGGCCCACAGGGTCTATTTATAGGCAAAAGAAAACCCCGGGCGGTTACTAGGCGGTTACCACATATGTCGCGCAAGTCCCTTGCACGAACATGAGGAGTCGCGCAAGTATTGAGGCGGCGCGCAAGTGTACTTGCGCGACCAAGAGGGAACTTGCGCGATACATGGGCAATGTTCTCCTTTTTTATCCCTTTGTCGATTTTTGATGTTTCTTCAAAGGATTAATCACTTTGAGCTCAGATATTCCCTTTTCCGAACTTTAGATTCCGTGACGAAAGGAGCGTCAACAAAAGTCCCCCCTCAGAGTTGGATCCGGAGGAAAATGAGGATTTGACTCTGAGGAAATCGAATCCCTCTAAAGGAAAAGGGCGGCGCGCAAGTCTTCAGTGCACAGAAGTCGGCGCGCAAGTCTTCGTCGCGCAGGCCTTAAGTGCTCTAGGTACGGCGCGCAGGTAGGCTTCCTGGCTTATAAATACACGGCCTCACCTCCGTACAAGTATCCGGATTTCCGGACATCATCCCTTCTCGAGCTCTCGCCGCGCAGGTCACCTAAGCCGCGCAAGTCTGCTCTGTTTTCCTTGATGTCGCGCTCCTGTAAAGGTATTCGTACTTGCGCGGTTTATACTTGCGCGGCGAAAACTAGCACGGCACGTGAATACTTGCGCGCCATTTTGTAGACTTGCGCGCCTTAATGCCTTAGCCATTTTTTCAAATTTCTTCACAAAATTTAAAAAATAAACCTATTTAAGAGTTAGTTTATTCATCTTTTGTGCAGATTCAGTGGTTCCCAAGGGAATTGGAACGACTTATGAACTGGCTAGCAAGCGGATTGATGACATGATGAACATCATTGGCCATGATTACTATGACATCTGCGACATCACTCTTCCAGATTTGGCTAAGTACTTGAAGAAATATCATCTTAATTTCCCACAGAGCATCTACCTGTCTCTGTGTGTTCATGGTCATCTGCAAGGAGTCAATGTTCCAAATGCAAACAATTATACACCTGAGATGCAGCTGCACTTCTACTTCTCTATTTCGGTTATTCTGTGCATTAAGAGTAACAACAATGGTGTGAACTTTCAAATTCTTCCTCCATGTCATTCCTTTGCAGATATGAAAATGGAAAACCCATGGGCTGAAATGTTTTCCACTGCCGGTTGGTGGAGAGAAGACAAACATGGTATTAGAGCAATATCTGAAAAGAGTACTCTCTCCAAATGGCTCTTTACTTCCAATGCTCCATTCTCAAATCCACGTATCCATCTTCCAAGTCTCTTGGACAGAAACAGAGTCACTGTTTGATCAGCAGAAAATTTTCTCAAACCGCACTCAAGAACATCCTTTTACAATTGTTCCAAGAAAAGATGGTATCACTGCATCTCTTATTGTATCCAGTTGAATGAATGAATTCTAGGTGGTTTCTAATGAAGATCGGGATGCCGTAAATCAAATGAAGTGTTATGTTGAAAGCCTCTTGTAATTCTTGAAAGAAGAGAAGAGACTCCAGTCTGTGGATGTCCTTCTAACTCTTGTGTATCAATGAAAAACACTTTTGTCTTCAATCATTTGTACTTTCATTCTTCCATTACCTGCTTCAAATTTACTTAAGCCAATGGGCTTAGTAAGCATAGTTTGATTTTTACTAGGATTATTACAAATAACCCTACAAACTTTGGACCTTTTAACTGATCAATATTACCTAAATCATACAAAAAATGTATATTTAGTGAGCTGGAACTTGACTTTTATTCAGAGTTCCTTTTTCTTTTGTGTGGGTAGTTTAAAGTCATGCAAGCCGGACATAAAGGGGCTAATGTTTAAGGTCGAAATAGATTTGACCGGAAATTAAAAAAAAATGGATTCAATTCCTTGACAATTTATCTGAAAACATATTACCATACTCAAGTATGAGGGAAAAAATGTAAACTATGGCTTAAGAATATTTGAATCTGAGGAATGACATGAAAAAGAGCTAAAAGGCATTAGAAGAAGTAGTTTCCAAGAATGAAGTTACTATTATTTAACAAAACCCGTTAGGGGGTTGAAATATGCAGGGCCACCTATGGGCATTGGCTGCATAGTCAAATAAAATAGCATCTTTTGGCTGACAAGTCTGTTATGTGGACTGTTTATGCAAGGCCACCTATGGGCACGGGCTGCATAGTCAGGCAAAAGAACTCCCAGAAATTTTACTTTCCTAGTGCTAAAAGCTAGTGAAAGTTTATGGAGATTCAAATTTTCTAAAGCATAGAGTTTGTTGTATGGAAAAAGGTACTTGAATATGGAGAAGATATTTCCAAACAAGAATATCAAATAACTGGATGAATATCACTCCTACGAAGGTCTGACCCAAACGTAGGGAAGAAGAATAAACCATAGACTTGAATACTTTTAGATCATGAAAAAGGATATGGGACAAATACGTTAAGGATGGATATTTTTGCGGATCCCTACATACTGTCGTTTAAGACAAATAAGGACAAAAGAGGCATTCTTCCCAAGAATGAAGTTACTATTATTTAACAAACCCGTTAGGGGGTTGAAAACATGCAGGGCCACCTATGGGCATTGGCTGCATGGTCAAATAAATAGCATCTCTTGGATGACAAGTCTGTTATGTGGACTGTTTATGCAAGGCCACCTATGGGCACGTGCTGCATAGTCAGGCAAAAGAATTCTCAGAAGTTTGACATTTTTGTGACTATAAGTCATGAAAAGGGTTATGAAGATCTGAAAATATTTAAGGTTAGGATTATAATACATAAAGATGGGTATTTTCCAATGTATATAGAGATACATAGGTCAATGAAAACCATAATCATGTTGTGGCTGGATCCTGAATTGAAATTTGGACTTCACTACGTATCTCATAAGAATGAGAATCAAGCCATACGTAGTTCTTGAAACACAGTTTAACGTCGTGCAGGACGAAAGTATGAGTGATCTTAGTTTAGGGTCATAGAATTCGGACCATAATAATGAATACACAGTGTGTGTTTTCATGAAGACTTTTCAGCCAAGGGACTGAAAGTGAAATTTGGGGTTAGGGCCAAAAGACTTGGGACTGGATTCGAGGGACACTCGAATGTTCCTACGTATCCCATAAGGATGGGAATCAAGTCCACGTAGTTCTTGAAACTACCCTTTGTACAAATTTGGTTCGTACATGTGAAGGGTGAAAACGGACTTTAGTGCAATGATGGTTTTAACCTAAGATAAAAAGTTTAGGCATTACCATGTATGTACGTAGTCTTTTTGAAAATGAAAACCATGATTGAAAAAGAATCAATGTTAATAATGGTTCCTTCTCAAATGAGGAAATCAAAGAATATTGTAGTTTATTGTCGTACCGGACAAAAGTGTTGTATAGTTTAACGTAATATAACAAGGACAAAAGTGAATCAATGTAAAGATATTGATTCCAGGGGTGGTTTCACAAATCATCATCATATGAGATGGTGGTGAACCAATGTGAAGAGATTGTTTTTGGGCTTGAACCTTTGGGAGGTTGCCTACATACCCAGCCTGGAGGGCAAGGATCAAATTCCGTGTAGTTCAATTAAAGAATGAATTAATGATCAAGTTGTTCTTGTGGACAATGATCTAAAAAATGTTGTTGGGACTTACACATGGTTAGTGGCCCAAAGGGAGTGTTATGGTTGATGTTCGCTCTAAGCTCACGTGAGTCATACTCGGTGTGAGAAACAAGAGGTAATAACAACCTTAACGATGTACAGTTTAATGTCATGTAGGACATAATAAAAAAAAGGAACTTTCTGTACAGTTTAGCGTCATGTAGTTAAGACGATGGGGACAATACAGTTTAACGTCATATTGGACGAAAGGGGGATTGTGCAGTTTTAATGTCATGCTGGACTTTTGATGATTATATAGTTTAACGTCTTTCCGGACGTGAGGGACTTTTATACAGTTTAGCGTCATGTAGTTAGGACGTCACAGTTTAACGTCTTGCTGGACATATTTGCAAATAGTTTATGGTCGTATACATGGACCCGGAATGATGCAGTTTAAAGTCATACGGGACCATTGCTGTATAGTTTAACGTCATATAGCAAGGATGAACTGGTGCTGTACAGTTTAAAGTCATGTAGCTAGGACTAAGGTGAACCAATATGAGGATATCAGTTCTGGGGATTTTTTACAGTTTAATGTCATGCTGGACGATGAAAGCGCCACACAGTTTTAATGTCATGTTGCTAGGACAAAATATAGTTTAATGTCATCTCGGACATATACAGTTTAGTGTCATGTAGGACATATTAATAACCAATGTGACATTTTAACGTCATGTTGGATGATAAGGGAACTGACACAGTTTAACGTCATGTTGGACGATGAAAGTGCCACACAGTTTAATGTCATGTTGCTAGGACACAATATAGTTTAATGTCATCTCGGACAAAATATAGGAACTTCTATACAGTTTTATTGTCATGTAGGACAAAATCAGGGACTATGCAGTTTAAAGTCTTGCAGTTATGACTATTGGTGCTGCACAGTTTAGTGTCATGTTTCAGGGACATAAGTGCGAATAGTTTAAGGTCATATGCATGGACCGTACAGTTTATCGTCATGCTGGACGTATTATAGTTTAATGTCATCTCGGACAGAATATGTGACACAGTTTAATGTCATGTTGGATGAAGTTGTAGTTTAAGGTCATACTAGACCATGGTGTAGTTTAAGGTCATACCGGACCTTTTCTGTATGAACCAATTGTAAGTCTTGGTTCTGGGAACAATATTTTGTGTTTATACAAAATACTTCTTCAGAAATCTGGCATTAGTTGGATTCGTGATGTGTTCTCCATCCATTGAAATCAGATAATACGCTCCATTGGAGTAGACCTTATGTACTGAATAAGGTCCTTCCCATTTTGGTTCAAGCTTGGGAGGCTTCTTTCCTGGTATCATTGGTGTTCTGAGAACCAATACCAATTCTCCCTGAATGAATGAACGAAGACGAACTTTTTTGTTAAAAGCTCGTGCTATTCGATTCTGATAGATTTCCAAGTGGTGCAAAGTGCACAATCTTTTCTCATCTAACTGTTCCAATTCATTCAACCGCTTTTGGGATTGCTCATCTGTTGATAACTGATCACAAATGGCTATTCTGAGTGAGGGCAATTGAACTTCAATTGGCAAGACTGCTTCTGTTCCATATACCAATGAATATGGAGTAGACCGCGTTGCATTGCGAGTGGTAGTCCGATAAGCCCATAAAGCATGATAGAGTTTATCAGGCCATGACCTCTTATCTTTATCCACCATCTTTTGCAGTATATTTGAAAGAGTCTTGTTGAAGGCCTCTATCTGGCCATTAGCCGCTGCATGATATCGAGATGAATGGTTGGACTTAATGTTGTATTCTTGATACAATCTCTTTACCTCAGAAGAACAGAAGTTGGTGCCATTGTCTGTCAATATGGTATGAGGGACACCAAATCTAGTAATGATGTTAGACTTGATGAAGCTAACAATGCATTTAGAACTGACTTCTTTGAGAGGTACTGCCTCTGCCCATTTGGAAAAGAAATCAGTAGCAGTAAGAATGTACTTAAACTGCTTGGCCGTAGCTGAAGGGTAAGGTCCTACCACATCCATTCCCCATGTGGAAAATGGCCATGAGTATTTAGCTGTATGAAGCAACTCTGGAGGTTGATGAATGAAATTGGCATATACTTGGCATGAATGACACTTCTTTGTGAAATTAACACAATCTTGTATCATTGAAGGCCATAACTATCCAGGTCTTCGAATTTGATCAGACAATCTATGTCTAGACTGGTGGGCACCACAGACTCCTGCATGCACTTCTTTTATGACAGCCATTGTCTCTTCACCATCAATACATCTGAAGAGAACTCCATCAAAACCACGTTTGTAGAGAATTTTCTCGAGGTGGTTTGGACCATCATATAGAGTAAAATTGACCACACGTCGCCGAATTTGTTCTCTCTCGGCTCTATCAGGTGGAAGTGTTCCATTTTGAAGGTATTCCCTGATAGGTGACATCCATCCTGTAGTATGACCATATGGTTCAGGAATGGGACTAATTTCATTAATTTCCTCTGTTCTGACTTGATCATATGGTGAAATTGCACGACGGTGGGCAATACCGATGGTTGTCTCGTCCCGATTTGGATCTGCTAAAGCTGTGGCTATATTAGCCAGTGCATCAGCTTGAGCATTTTGTGATCTTGGGACATAAGAAAATGTCGGTTCTGAAGGGAATTCCGACATTAACTCTCTGACGTAATCATACAAAGGGATTAATTCTTCTTTTCTGATGGCATAATCCCCATTGACTTGTTTGATTACCAGGTCTGAATCACCTTTCACCTTTAAGTGATTCACTTGTGCTTGAAGCGCTAACTCCAAGCCTGCAATGAGAGCTTGGTATTCAGCTTCATTATTGGTACCACCGTCCCACAACAAAAAGGAATAAGGTAACACTGCCTTATCTGGAGAAATGAGCACAATTCCTAAACCAACTTTGTTGAATTTAGGATTTTCCATTTTCTTCCCTGTTGGACTTCTAGAAGCACCATCAAAATACATTTCCCATGTTTGAGGATTCTCTTGAATAGAAAAAACTTCCTCATCAGGGAGTTCGATATCTGAATACGTGTCTTCCACTGAAGGGTGTTCAGCCAGGAAATCAGCCAGAGCTTGGCCCTTAATTGCCTTTTGAGACACATACTGAATGTCGAACTGCTGTAGAATAACCGCCCACCTTGCCAGACGTCCTGTAAGCATTGGACAACTAAGGATGAATTTGAGTGGATTATTACGAGATACCAATTGGACCTCGTGATGTTGCAGGTAGTGTCTCAGTTTCTGAACTGCAAAGATTAATGCTAGGCAGCACTTTTCAATACTCGAATACCGGGTTTCTGCTTCAAGCATAGTTCTACTGAGATAGTAGAGACTATTTTCATTCCCAGCATCATTCTTTTGAGCGAGAAAGGCACCCAATGATCGCTCTAAAGCTGTCACATAGAGGATAAGAGGTCTACCCTCAACAGGTGGCATGAGTACTGGTGGACTTAAGAGGTATTTCTTGAGAACATAAAATGCTTCTTGACATTCTTTAGTCCACTGGTAAGTGACTCCTTTCTTCAATAATTTTGTAAAAGGTAAACTTTTGCCTGCCAAATTGGCGATGAAACGCCGAATATAGGCTAAGTGTCCTTGAAGTCCTCTTAATTCTTTCAAATTCTGAGGAGGTGACATACCAAGGATTGATTTGGTCTTCTCAGGATCGACTTCAATACCACGATGGCGTACAACAAAGCCGAGGAATTTTCCTGAGGTTACCCCAAAAGCACATTTTAAGGGGTTCATCTTCAAATTATATTGTCGAAGCTTGTGGAATATGATTTCCAAATCAGCCAAGTGATCAAAACGTTGTTTGGATTTAACCACCAAATCATCTAAATAGCATTCAACAAATTTCCCTAGAAAAGGTTTGAAGATACGATGCATGGCGCGTTGATATGTTGCACCTGCATTCTTTAAACCAAAGGGCATCACCCGGTAACAAAACACACCTTGAGGAGCTCTGAAGGCTGTATATTCCTCATCTTCTGGGGCCATTCGGATCTGATTATATCCAGAATATCCATCCATGAAAGAAAGTACTTCATAGCCAGCCGTCGCATCAATTAAGAGTTCTGTAATTGGAACTGGAAAATCATCTTTGGGACAATACCGATTAAGATCTCTGAAATCGATGCAAACCCTAATTTGTCCGTTCTTCTTCTTTACAGGGACAATATTAGCCAACCACTTGGGATATTGAACTTCTCTGACGAAGTTAGCTTTGATAAGCTTATCCACTTCAGCCTCGATTTTGGAAGCATAGGTTGGGTGTGTTCTTCTCGCGGCTTGCTTGAATCCTCGATGTTCTTTTGCCAAACCCAAATGATGGGTGGCAACATCAGGATCAAGGCCAGGCATCTCTGTATAATTCCAAGCAAAAATATATTTATTTTGCTTTAGAAAAGAAATATACATCACTTGTTCTTCAAGGGTCATGGCCGCACTAATTAAAGTGGGGCGTGGATCTTTCTCTGTACCCAGATTTACTTCTCTGAGTTCATCCACAGTGGTAGAGATACCCTCTTCAAATGCTGGAGGAGCATCTCTAAGATCTTCCTCTTCCTCTTCATCATGTGTTATATCTTCCGTTTCTACTTGCAAAGTAGATGAAAAAACGAAATTCTCATGATCATAAGAGATGTCAAAATTTTCACATTTTGAAGAAGAAGCTTCCATTTCCGACCCTATTGATGAAAAAGGGTCTTCTTTGGGAAATAAAGAGGAGATGATGGATTGAGAATCGACATCAACATTCACCTCTGGTGTTGCTTTAACTTCTTCTGGCCTGATTAGCGAAGTATAGACTTGTTGGATTTCAGCAGACGAAATGAAAACGTCACCACTTATGCTTTCATCACTGCTTGGTAAGTTTCCAATTTCTCCCATGTTGTCTGGCTCGATTGTCGTAATTGACATTATGGATCTTTCCATAAGAGTATTTTGATTTGGGCCTATTTTGTCAATTTGATTGATAGGTAACACATAATCTGTACTCACATGTGAAAATGGATTTATTGGAATTTTTTCCAAACCATATGGAGCATTAACTTTGGTAATTTCCTTCATTGTAGATTTTTCTCTTCCCTTCATGTGATAAAATTCCGCCTCAATGTATTGAGACTCACATGTTTTGAACGGGGCCTTATCACCATATAATGTTCCGACTTGACCATCGAAACAGTATTTGAGACATTGATGGTATGATGACGGAATAGCTGCATGCTGATGTAACCAGGGTCTTCCAAGCAAGATATTGAATGCTGAGTCTTGATCAACAATCATGAAATCTGAATTGGAAACAAGATCTCCAAACTGAGTTCTGAGCGTAACTTCTCCCAGTGGTTCTTGTTCATTTTTATCATATCCTTGCAACATCATGGTAGAAGGAGATAAATCAGATTCCGTGAGGCCCAATCGACGAAGTGTGCGAATGGGCATGAGGTTGACTCCTGAACCATTGTCAATAAAATCTCTTCGAACATCTATACCATTGACTTTGCCAGATAGGTACAAAGGTTTTATGTGCCCATGAACAACATCATCTTCATCTTTATCAGTAAAAGATATCACTGCATGGCATTCTGCAGGATTATTCTCTATGTGATAAATTTCAGCTGCAGCAATTTCAGCTTCAAACTCCTGAGGACTTGACAAAGCTTCGATGAGTGCTTCCCGAAGATCTTTTGATAGATTCAAAGCATTCAAAATTGATAATTTGGCTGGTACTTGGGCCAAGTGTTTCAATATATCATACTTTTGATCTAGAGGCCTGCGTTTCCCAATAGGAATATGCGGTTTAGCAGGTACCTTGGAAGCAGATGCTTTGGAAGCTGATGCCTCTTGTATTGAAGTTGGCAACATCTTTGGTTTTGGAAAATTAGACTGATTAGATCCATTTACTTGCTGAGATAAAGAAGATGGAACATTTAATCGGTCTTCCAAAATAACTGTGCCGAAGCTGAGTTGGCCATTGGCAGAAGAACTTGCTTGTTCATTTTGAGCTCGCTGAAGGGCTCTACCACGAGTTTTTGCTGCATATACAGTGCTAGAAGGGGTAGAATTAGAGTAGTGGCTTCGGAAAGATCCACGTCTTCTCCTATATCCTGAACCTCTAGAACTTCCTTGGGTTCCTTTATTTGATACAGGGAATTCAGGCTCATCAAGACTGGAATATGAATCTGTTAATTGAATCATATTAACAGAACCAAAGATCAATTCTTCGTCTGATAAAGACTCTGCCAAGTTAGCATGTTTAGGTTGTGCCGTTTGGTGGGACGGTGCCCGTGGCTTTGAAGTAGAAGGCATGAAATCTTCCAAAGTCAAAGACAATTTAGGCTTTGATACATACTCATCTTCTCCTGATTCCTATTTCTTCTTTGAATTGCGCTGCCCTTTTGAGGATTTGTCCTTTGATGGAGGCTTTACTGCAGCTTTTGTAGGAGACACAATTGGCTTCTTCAATTGTGTTCGCAAAATGGAATGGGTCCGATTGATTGTCTTTCTGACCATCCAATCATCATATTTTTTCGCAGTTTTTCTTTTGACTTCCTGCCACTCGCCTCCTTCCTCTGGATCTGTAGTGGTAATACACGCTACATGAGCTGAAGAACCCTTCAATTTGAATTGTCCCAAGTCAACCATCTTTTGTAGGAGGTTTTTAAAGACAAAACACTCCTAGATGGGATGTCCCAACATTTGATGAAAGGGAAAATAATTGGGACGGTCTTCATCTCCTTCCTTGTTTGGTCTCTTCGGCACTGGTAATTGAACCAAATTATTTTCCAGAGCTGAAATGAAGTAACCAGGAACTTGCTCACTTCGGAAAGAGTATGTTTTACTCTTCATATCCTCAAATTGTTTTCGTCGTTGATCTTTTTGATCATTTGGACGAAACAGCCTTTGTTGTTGGCGTTCAGGAGGTGGAGCCCTTCGAGAAGATGAAGGTTTTGAAGTAGAAATAGGTACAGGTGCCTGTTTAAGCATAACTGTAGCAGTTTCTGCTTTACCCATTCTTCTTCCTAGAGCTGATGGAATTACACGAGATTTAACCTTAGCCTGCATAAGGGAATCTTCAATCTGTTGAGCGATTGAAGTAAGGTCTCGAAACCCTCCTGTGTATTTCACAGGGATCAATGGCGTGCGTAATTCGTCACGCAAATTTGCCACACAGATTGGCAACAATTCCTCCTGAGGGAGTGATAAACTCAAGGAATACATTAATCCCTTCCAACGAGCAATGAAATCCGATACTCTTTCATTCTCCCTTTGCTTGCAGTTTGTAAGATCGAAAACTGTCGTTTTTGGCAAAGTTGAGCTGAACTGAAGAAGGAATATTTGACGAAGATCCTCCCATCCGATGACTGACCGGGATTTCAAGCTTGTATACCAGACAAAAGCTGGTCCTTGCAAGGTTCGCACGAAGCATCTGAGTTTCACTGCTTCTTATTGCTCTGGAGTTCCCATCATAGGATCACAACAAGACACGTAATGCGTCAAATGTTGTTCAGGGTCACCTGATCCATTAAAAGTAGGGAAAATAGGGTTTCCAAAACTAGATGGAGGAGAAATTGAATCTACCCATTCAGGGTAAACTTTCTTTTCAGGTTGAACTTGCGCCCGTTTCCCTTACATAGTTTCTAACCGAGCTGTTAATGACTCAATAGTAGTTATTAACATTTGAGAAACGTCAGGTTGAACTTGGTTTTGGGTAGGTGCAATGAATGGAGCTTGGACAGCCGTGGAGGTTGGTGCTGCAACTAATGGTAGTGCTGCCAACCGTTGTTGCGTTTGACCCATAGGATTAGACCTCTGTGGGTGTACTGATAAAGGAGGATATTCCTGATCCATCTCAGTAGTTACAACAAATTCCTTCGGCTGTCGGACTTCAGCATTCTTAAGAAGAAGACTACTCTGAAGTAGTTCTGCATTCAACCTTCTTAATTCTTTCATTTCTTCCTCCTGTTGTGCAAACCTTTGCTCTAATGAGAGCGATTGACCTCCTTCAGAGGAAGGGTGATAAGTAACCTGATTCTTTCCTTTCCCCTTATTGGATCCTTTTCGGAGAGGGGGAAGTGGGTTACTTGAAGGAATACCCAGATTTTGGGTAAGCCTTTGATTACGTGTGCGCACACCTTCTTCATTTAGGTCTGTGTGCGCAACTTCTTGAGCAGGAACCTCTTCATATGATCCCTCTGATTGAGCCTCATCTGGTGAATCAGCAGCAACGGCAGTGATGACGTTAATGGATGCATATTTCATGGAATCCTTTCTATCAGCATTTCTGTGATATTGTCTCCTTTTATGTCCATGATAAGGCATGGCATTCCGTTGACTTGATCCCTCAGGAATTTCTTGGAGAACCGTCACTTGGAGAGAATCTCCTGACATCTTGGCTCTTCGTTCCTCTTGAGGCTTATTCCCTAATCGAGAGAATACTGACTTTCTCTGAGGGAGGGATTGAAGATTTGAAAAAGTCCCCAGTCCGGTGGACTGGGGGTGTTCCTGTTGCTTCCTCTCAACTCCTCGAATCCCATTCGTTGATTCTGAGGGTTGGGTTAGAGAAGTCCCCAGTCTGGCAAGCTGGGGTGTCTCTTGACATGCTATGTCTGAGATCTTTTTAAAATCTCTCTTGATCTTGCGAATCTTAGTTCGGAAATTAGCTGGATGCATTAACCTATATCCACTTTTATCACCTGGTTCAACATACCGTTGGATGATTTCCGAAACTTCTGTCATTTGATGACGTGTTTGCTCCAGACGAGAGGCTTGTGCAATATTCTCGCCTGCTTGATGTAGGAGCAATTCAACAACCTGTTCTCTATATACTTGACTTTGAGAGGAACTAGTTGAAGCTTGATCTCGAGCAAGATTTTGATTATGAACAAAGCCCATTGACTGTGGCCGGCCATGGGCAATAACATTGCATGAGACCATTTTCGGCAGGCTTTGCTGACCGGAAAGCACTGTGAAATGTAGTGCTCCGTGAATACCCCATCCTCTGATATGAACATTAGATGGATCATTGGAAATTAACTGACGCAATCTTCTTAGTGTGCCAAGGCATGAACGTTGAAGGGTTCTCTGTTGCTTTTCAGCCTTCGGATACCGAGAGACTGATAGAGATGCCAAATCAATCTGGCGTTGTAACCCTTCTATTAACTTAAGATGATTTTCATATTCATCGTAAGATAATACCTTCTTCTTTAATTGACAATGAGTTTTCCATATGTTAAGACTAATATCATGGATTCCATCATCCGTCAACATCTTTGGAATGTCATACTGTGAATCAGCCAAAGGCCAAAACATGACTGGTACTTCACCTTTTGCCAGTTTTTTCCTCATGTTCAGCATTTCCTCTTTATCATTAAATGAAGATTCTTCTACCTGTTTGGACCAAAGTTGGTGTTTCCTTGTTGCTTCATCGGATTCAACAAGATTGGTAGAGGAATCACTATTCATGCTGGAAGATGAATGACCCAGGGAAGGTTCGGAGAATAACCTGAACCCCAAGCTATCTTCTGATGGAGAAAGAGTTTCACCTGCCGATAGTAAAACTTCAGACATGACTGGTTTTACGTTTGCAAGTGCCTCGAGATAGGAGGGCTTTCTCGTCACTACATTGCCTTCTGAAGAATTTTCGAGACAATGTGAATCACTACTGCGGAGAGGACTTTCGCAGCGAAGTTCATCACTATGAGGAGGACCTTCATGATGGGTTACAGCAAAAGATGAGATCTCTTGCTCCTTGGTCTTCTGACCACACAGAGGGTTCCTGTGGTTCTCATCTGAAGAAGAAACTTCAAGATTGACCGAATTTTCATGAAGCAAGTCTTCATGAGGAAGTGTCTGTTGAAGACCTTCAGGATTAATGTTCCTGTTATTGGGAACTGAGGGAGTAGAATCTTGAATTTCGACAGATAAATGTCTGAGGGCTTCAAGAACTCCAGCATCGAGCAAGGCCTTGTTGCAGATTGGCCTTTGATCTCCTGACTGTGCTGGGCGGATCTTTTTCTTAGATGCCTTCTTACTCGCTTTAGAAACCACTTGATGATGAAAGTGATTGCTCTGAGCAGGTGTATGTGCCTGATCAGGAAAGATGGTCAGGTTAGGCTGACGATCATCGCTCAAATCAGGTGTATGTGCCTGACTTGGTTGTCCATATGATATGGGGGAGTAGGCCCCACAACCCTCTTGGACTGGAACAGATGTGTGTGTCTGTTCTGGAGTGAATTGTTGATGGGTCACTCCACTGCTAGGGATAGATTTATGTGTCTATCCCTTAGATGATGCTGAAGCTGTTATGATATCCTGGCAAGCATCCAGAATATGAGCAGGAATTTGCTTCTGCTCTTTCACCATTGACAAAATATGTTTGGTGACTTCAGCCTCCAGAACAGGGATATACGTCCATTCCGGGCTTGGAGTAGGTGTATGTGCCTGCTCCTGTCCTCCTTTTCCTGTCAGTGAATCCTGACAGTACTCAAGTGTGGAGGCATAGAGTTTAGTCTGCCTCCTGTTTGTCGTCGGGGCTTTCTGACTGACTTCTCCGTGCGCTACCAAACGAGACTGTTGGTAGGCTTGATTAGTATTAGCAGGTGTATGTGTCTGCTGATTACACTTCGCCAAACGCGGTTGACGAGATCCACCATATGTAGTCAGACGAGCCTGCTGACTAACTGCTGATGTATAAGCAGGTGTATGCTCCTGCCTATGGTACTCCGCCGGAATTGCCTGGCGGGATCGGCTTGATGCTGCCAGACGAGTCTGCTGGACAGCGGGATTAAAACGGGCAGGTGTGTATGCCTGCTCGTTGTTTGCCACCAAGTTAGGTTGGTGGACTTCTCCGGAGATGGCAGGGATGACAACCTACCTATTGTTAACCAGATTCCGTCTCTGGCGATTCATCTTGCCTGCTCGGGTTCGAGGAACCTGAGCTGAACGCCTGGAGTCGGTACCCTCATCATGTTGAGGGCGCACTACCGCACGAGTCTGGCGGCGATTGTTGATGGGAGCCCTTGAGAAGGACTCATGTCTTTTTGAATTAAGGTCCTGCGGGACCTGCTCATTCACTTCCTCGGAGTAAGGGAGTGAATGGAAATTGCGTTCCGGGGATAACGACCCGAAACGGTTGGAGACGGTAGTCAGCACCGTCTGCTTCTTGATTGCTGGTCGCCGTTGTCCGGACGACCAGGTAGAATTGTTAACTTGGAGGGCTTGACGAGCGGCCTCCAGAGTTGGGATAGTACCGTTGCGACGGTACTCCTTAACCAGTGCATTAGAAACACAGCGTTGAAGACGCTGAGTTGGTGATGTCATCCTCAGAGCGGATGACGTTCCAGCAGGAGTAGCAGCATTGGTTTTCACAGCAGCAGACCTCACAGTAGAGGTGTTCCCAGCAGCAGTATTCACAGGGGTGAATTTAAGGAAAGCCATTTTTTGTAGAAGATCTTGAAAAAAGAGTGCATGTTCCATGTAACAGACATAATCAAGATGAATCCGGATACTGCATCTTTTGGATGATCATATGTCAATGATTGCCTTGTTGGCCCAAATGGCCTAACAGATAAGAAGAACATCACTTTAACTTGGTTAAGGATTCACGTCGGGTTCACAATTTTTTGTTTCGCGCGGAATCCGGGGATGACCTCCTGGACGGGAGATTCAAACGTTCCAATCGGTTTCTAACGGGTTTGTTCGTAGAACCGGAAACATCCAATGATTCCACATCCGTTTGGACCTACTTTCCAAAGGCAGGCGCTCATTAGCTTGTGGGCTAATGAGGCTTAGGAATTTGCATTGGTCGAGAGGATGGGAGGTCGGACTCATCACACCTTTTTGAGGGGAATTATTGTCTACTCCGGGACTCTCTTTATAGATTTAAGTTAAGTTCGTGAATCCTTATTACATTACCAAGTATAAAATGAGCTTTCCTTTAGTTTTAACAATCAATGATTAAATAAGAAATTTAGAGAATCTTTTATATGTATTCGAGGTTCTTCATCAATATAGAATCATCTATATTTGTTTAGAGATTCTTGGTCAATGGTATCCTTCAAAACATTTATATAAAAGTCTCTTGGTCATTTCGATGACCAGGCTGGTTTTAAAGCCACTCAGTGGGGCACTTGAAGTTTATCGTCATTCAGAAGGACAGAGATTATTTCAATGTTGGGATCGAACCCATAAATGGGTTACCTACGTATCCTTTGTTTTGAAAAAGGAATCAGAACCCACGTAGTTCGAGGAATGGGATATGATGTTTTATGATTGATGGCTCAAAGATGAATGTCATAATTACTTTTACACTCTAAGCTCACGTGAGTCATGCTAGATGTGAGAAACAAGAGGTATTGGTAAAATTTAGACAATTGTGCCATAAAAGATGCAATCATAAGAATTTGTTTTGGGGCTTATGTATAGATGACTGCCCTGATAGGTGAAGGTTTAGGATTTACTTTTAGGGAGAAAATCCAAGAACAGGGTCCACAAAGTTATATGTGCTTCATGGAGATTTGAATACTCTAATCTTGGGGCTTACTCCTAAGGAGGATGCCCAAGTTAGGAGGGGACTTATGATTGGGTTTTATTCCTGAAAAGGAAACCCAAATCAAAGGAAATTTATGACTGGTTAAGAGAAATTTTAAGAGACTTGGGGCTTACTCTTAAGAAGGATGCCCAAGATTTATGACTAGGACATATTCCTGAGAAGGAAGCCTAGGTTAGGGGACTTGGGGCTTACTCATGAAAAGGAAGCCCAAGGTTATGACTGAGTCTTATTCCTGAAAAGGAGACCCAGGTTAGGGATTAAGGTTTGGGGCTTACTCCTGAGGAGGATGCCCAAGATTAAAGGACTTGATTGGGGCTTATTCTTGAGAAAGATGCCCAAGATTTATGACTAGGACTTATTCCTGAGAAGGAAGCCTAGGTTAGGGGACTTGGGGATTACTCCTGAAAAGGAAGCCCAAGGTTATGACTGAGTCTTATTCCTGAAAAGGAGACCCAGGTTAGGATTCTCTCATCTTAAAGGATGAGGTTGAAATGAATGAACGCTCAATCTTTGGTGACATAAAGATGTTTAAATCACTGGGTGTTGAGAGGTATTTCACAGAATTCCTTTCAGATAAGGATGTCAAATCAAGAAATCATGCCATAAATGGCTTTTGAAGAGTATCTTGAAGACTGAATCTTGAATAGAAAGGGTAAAATGGCTTAAGAGGGGTAAAAATGGGCAAGATGGGCACCCAAAAAGCTAGGGGCGCGCAAGTCTTGAAAGGCGCGCAAGTCCTGCGGCGGCGCGCAAGTATTGGTCGCGCAAGTATACTTGCGCGACATGAGGGGTACTTGCGCGATTTTCAACCAGTATTGAAATACTTGAGCGACTCTTTATTAAACCCTTCACCATCCTCTTGAGGTTCTTCCAGAAGAGGGACGTGCAAGTTATATTGAAGGAATTAAGTCGGCGCGCAAGTGTTTGATAAGTTTCAACACTTAGGCCTTCCTTTTTCTCTTTAGATCTTCCGTTATAGGTAAGAAATTACCTTATAAGTGTTCCGGAAGCTTTGAGAAGAGACTTGGGCGTCGGGAGCTTCAATTCGTGTTTCTGGAAAAAGATCCTCTCGAATGGGGGGCCCACAGGGTCTATTTATAGGCAAAAGAAAACCCCGGGCGGTTACTAGGCGGTTACCACATATGTCGCGCAAGTCCCTTGCACGAACATGAGGAGTCGCGCAAGTATTGAGGCGGCGCGCAAGTGTACATGCGCGACCAAGAGGGAACTTGCACGATACATGGGCAATGTTCTCCTTTTTTATCCCTTTGTCGATTTTTGATGTTTCTTTAAAGGATTAATCACTTTGAGCTCAGATATTCCCTTTTCCGAACTTTAGATTCCGTGACGAAAGGAGCGTCAATAGTATGGAAAGCCACTGGGGCATGATATGCATTTTCAAGAAAAGGTTTCCGTATGACACTATCCTTCCTTGTCAGATGACCTTGGATGATTATGGGGACCCATGTTTTCTGGAGGTATGGAGTGTGAAAAATGAGAAATATGTGCTTAGGAACATTGGAATACTTGGACCATTGTTAACTGTAATCTACATCGAACTTCTCTATGGGTCTGACCCATACATATAGGGGGAAGAAGGATCTTTTGACTTCTCACGACTGAGAGGCATGTGTGGAATATCAAGATATCGGGGACTGGGATACACATAACTCATCAATAATTTCACAATTTCTTATCATTCCATAGGACCTTTTATAGACTCCCTATACAAGTATGTCCTACCTATGGGGGAAGGGGGAATTTTTTAGTGGTGGTGGCTGGGCCTGGATGCTGAATCTGTGCATCACTAGGTATCCTATGATGGAAGTAATCAAGCCACACATAGTTCTGAATTTCCCCTACAAGTGTTTGCTCGATGTACTTGGTAAACATGAGCGCATTTAGGATTCACTTTATTTGGGTGTCAGGCCTATCATATCCCCTTATGATTTATTTTCATTAGTGAATCCTCACCACTAATCCTAAGATCATGTGAGTTATACTTGGTGTAAGAAATAATGAGTGGTCGCAGGGCCTCCTTCGTAGGTATGAGGAGTTAGATAACATGATGGGGGAATTTTATTTTTTCTTCCTAGTGGGGATGGTCCAAGATTGAGGATTGAGGTGTCGCTATGTATCCTATGAGGGAAGGAATCAAGACACAAGTAGTTCTTTGAGAGATCATGAAGTTTATTGTTATGTGATTAGGATGTTTTATGCTATGTATTTTAACGTCTTACGGTGAGAACATGAGGCATAGTTTTATTCTAGGATTATGGGATGAGTTCATTGTAGTTTAATGTCATCTGGAATGGATGACGACTCATAGTTTAAGGCCTTAAGGTTTGGGCGATGATATGGGAGAATTTTTAACTCATGGTTTACGTTCTTAGAGTTTGGACCTTCGAACTATGTGGAATTTTTTATGACTCCGTTTTTAGGGTCGTAGAGAATGGAACATTGGCATTGTGGTGTATTTTTATGACTCATAGTTTAGGTTCATAGTGGTTGGACCTTTTCCTTTTCTGTTATGTGATGTTTTTCTTCAGGAACTTCACATTTGTAGGAATCGTGATGAGCTGCCCATCCATTGATATCTAGGCATAGCTCTGTTGGAATAGACCCTATATATGACATATATTCCTTCCCACTTGTGTTAAAGCTTTAAGGGATTCTTACTAATTATCATCAGGGATCTGAGGCATAGCTCTATTCGAAACCGAACCTTTTTTTGAAGGCACATGAAATCTGATTTTGGTAGATTTCCATATGGTACAGAGTACACAACCTTTTCTCATCTAGATGTTCCAAATCATCAAATCATATATGGGATTTCTCTTCCATGGAATTTTTATCACAAATGGCCACAATAAGTGATGGCACTTGGATTTCGATAAGTAACACTACCTATGCCCCGTATACTAGTGAGTATGATGTTTCCTGGGTGGTTTTGTGGATCGTGGTCTGGTAAGCCCATAAAGCATGATGGAGCATTTCGAGCCATGATTTCTCATCCTTATTAACCATATATTGATTTATATTTGACAAAGTATTTTTTAAAGCATATATTTGACCATTAGTCACAACATGGTAGTGGGAAGACCAGTTCTCTTTGATTCCATACTCTTGGTAAAGCATGTCCAGCTCTATAGAGTAGAGTTTGGTGTCGTTGTGCATCATTATTGTAAGAGGGACACCAAATATGGTGATGATGTTGGCCTTCCAAAAGCTGACATTGTTTTTCGATTTGAATTCCTTAAGGGTTACATCTTTGGACCATTTGGAAAAGAAGTAGGTCACCATGATTATGAACATGAACTATCTGGATGTGGCTAGAGGATATAGCCCCACAACATCCATCCCCTAGGTGACGAATGGATAGGAGTACATAGTTGATTAAATTAACTCTGGGGGGAGGTGTATGAAATTATCATGAACATGGCAGGAAGGGAACTTCTTAGTAAATATGGAACAATCGTGTATCGCGGTGGGCCTATAACACCCAATCCTCCCGATTAGGCGAGACAGATTGGTTGCTGACTGGTGTGCTCCACAAGCTCCAGCATGCTCCTCTTTCATGATAGAATCAGTCTCTTCTCCATAAATACACCTGATAAGGACTCTATCAAGGCCTCATTTTTAGAGAAACTTATCTTGGTTTACCCCATTGTATAAGGTAAAATTTACTGACCGTCTTCAGGCCTGCTCTATTTTAGCCCTAACTAGTTGGAGTTCCCCGTTCCATAGGTAATTTGTAATGGGGGTCATCCAACCAATGGTATGACCAAAATGCTCAGGAAAAGGTATAATTTCATCAATTTCCTCCATATTTATTTGGATGAATGGCAAGACCGTATGATAATGAGAAATCCTAATGATTGTTTCATACTAGTCAGGATTGACCAAGGCTATGGCTACATTTTCTAAAGTGTTGGCTTGAGCATTCTATGACTAGAGGACATGAGTAAACATCGGTTCTGATGGGAATTATTCTATCTTTTCTCAGACATGGATTATCAAGGGAACCGATACTTCTTTCTTGATAGCATAATAACTATTGACCTTTTTGATTACTAGCTCTAAATCACGCTTCATTTTTAGGTGTTTATCTTGCACCTAGAGTGCCAACTCTAGGCCTACAATGAGGGCCTGATATTCCACCTCATTGTACTTAAATCCTTCTGAAATCAAGAATGAGTAAGGCAAGGTTGCCTTATTTGTAAAGACCTGGTATTTCCATGTAATTTTTTTTTAAAATATATGTAAATTTTAAGAGTCCACGAAATTTGACGGCGCATGATTCTGAGGCCCGGAGTGCCCAGAATGAATTCATGAACATTATTTTGAGTATGTTAAGTAAATGTGTGAGAGGGTTTTCTAACATTTGACTTGGTGCTCAGAATTGAAATTTGAGGGCACCGTTGAACTCACAGCGCCGGTATTTGCCTAAGAAGACTTTCACCTCGATGGTAGATGGTCGAGAGTGAAGGATAGTTTTTGGGTTTTTCATGGACATAATAAAATAAAATAGGCTCATATTTTATTTTATTTTGTTGTAACCACCCACCATGTGGATGTTTAGGGGTGGGGTCCACTGGAAGTAAACCTCCTCTTCTTGGTTTATTGTAGTGGGGACCACCCAACCCCCAATTAATGGGAGAAGAGGAAAACCCCTCAACCACCTCATTAATGTGGGGGAGGAGAGAATCTTGACCTCCTCAACCATAATTGTGCCAACACACATACCATTAATCTTACCAACCCACCACTTAATTGAGTAAATTTAATTTAATCCAATTTGAATTGTGCCTATGATTAAATTGAGGAAACACTTTTTATTTTGGCTATCTCTTATTTGGTGGAATTGGGGAGAGGAGGAGATCTTGGGAGAAAGTGTCTCCAACAAAGAATGCTTCCTCCACGAAGAACGTCTATGACTTCAACTTCCTTTCTCAAAACTTCCTCCGACGTTGGATGTGTTCGTCTACAACGAATTGAATTCCAACTTCTCACGCTAACGCCAACCAACATCAAACAATTTAGGGTTTTTAATTAAGTATGATTTAATTACCTTGATTAATTCCATATAAAAACAAAGAACGCAGATCAATTATTATCAAGTTGATCCATAGATGCTTTCCTTGTGGGTTGGGAATAAATTGTTGCGTCAAGTTGTGGGGGATTATTCATTATTTGATTAACACTTCCCAAGTTCTCCCCTCTTTTTCCATTGTGGGTTTGGGAATATAAACTATCAAGAGATTATGGGAATTGATGTTTTAAAATATCTTCCATGCTCGTTCTTTGTTTAGGTTCATGATGAACTGCTTTCTACCACTATAAATGTGGAGGGTGCAGGCCAAACAAACATGGATCGACCCCTCGCCGTTCTTCTTTGTGGCGTTCCTCGAAATGAAGGAAGGCGACAACGACGTCGAAGGTGACGAAGGTAACGGTCACACCACCTGTGACCCCCACAACTTGTGCCACGCCCGTGGCATCCCACGTCACTGCCGGCCGAACCAGCAGTGCCCCCTTGCGGCGCCAAAGCTGATCCGCCCTCGCGGTCTCCGTCCTTCCGGCCGAGCCACCCCAGGGTTTCGCTGAGCCACCCTGGCCGCACCCTCTCCTAGCTGAACCTGCCCTGACCTCCCAGCCTCGCCGCCCTCACCGCACCACCTACCAGCCGAGCCACCCCGGCCGCCTGACCTTCTAGTCGAACCATCCCTAGTCGCGTGACCCGCTGGCCGAACCAGCCCCGTCCGTGCCACCCAGTCCCCTGGGGTCGAGCCACCCCAGGCTATGCCACCGCAACCCTCTAAGCCGCCCATGCTTCATCCTCTAGGACGACCTGCCCACGCAGCGTCCTTTGGTATGAACCGCCCTCACGCTGACCCACGTCCAGTCCGCGCCCCTGTGGCCTGTCCGCACCCTCTCGGCCATCCGCGACCCCTCGTGGCCTGTAGGGCAGGGCCCGGTGGGCCGGATCGAACCCAACGGGCTGGCCCGTAAAATTGGCCGGGCCAGACCCAAAGGGTCAAGCTGGGTCAATCCGAACTTGGTTAGCCCAGACTGGGTCAGGCTGGGTCGGTCCGACCGGGTCAGACCGGACCTAGGCCCACTGCGACCCTTTACCTTCTTTGGGCCATATATTTGGCACCAGATGTCCGTTTGACGAACTGTCAGCAGCAATAGTAATCTTGGAGCATGACGGTCCCTTTGATTATACCCCACTAATGTTTGGAGGAATGTTGAGATATGGTTAGGTTTGGTCGTGAACAAATCCAACCGGGCCCCTGAGACTAAAAGTCTAATAACTCACACACCGGGCATCTGATTGATGCAATATCTATTGCGTTGATACCCCTATGATGTGGCAAACCTTTGGGGTACTTATTTTTGGGACATCATGACAATTGGAGTATCCACCAAAAGCTCTTGGAGAGGATCCTCCAGAAGATGAGCGGGCGTAGTGTGGAGACCTAGTAGCAGGCTGAGACCTGACAACTACTGACTATTTGACTCGGAGTAACTCTAATAGCCCGGAGGGGAGCACATTGGTGTCGTGGAAGACCCACGGTGGAAGAGCGCATTTGGTGATGTGTATGACACATGGTGGGAAGCGCCTTTTTGTGATGCAGTAGACCCATGCTCCTCGATAGAAGAAGTACCTCAACAGTCCAAGGTTAGTGGGAAGCGCCTCTATATGACGCGGCAAGACCAATATACTCGATAGATGTGGTGTTCTCTAGTAGCTGAGGTTTCGATAATGTGATTGGGGAAGTTACTCGCTACTACCCGCAAAATAAAATCCTGGTTGAGCTGAGTCAGTACTTTTGTGTTTTCCTCATGATTGTGTTCGATTAATTAATAAGTTATATATATGTATGGGAATATAACTAATTAGGGTTATCTGTTGATTTCATACTTTGTGATTTATCCTTGATGGATTTTGTGAGACCTTGAGGGTCTCAGGGTCCCTACTGAGTATCGTTATACTCACCCCTACACGGGCTATGCCCACACATTGTTGTGTTGGATGCAGACGATGGACATCACTAAGGGAGGCTGAGATTACCAGGATTGGATGGTACCGAGATGTGGACCATACGGCGTGTTGGTACCCAGAGGAGATGGATGGACATGGAGTGATAAGGAGTTGATCTGTACCTACCATTCAGGTAGGAACCTCGGAGGATGATCCAGTGGCTATCTTTTCTCTTTCTTTAGTTTTATTGTATTTCAGTTGTACTTGTACCTTTTCTATTATGCATGTATTATGTCCCCTTTTATGTTGAGATATATTTTTTTATATAGTTTACTTGGTGTTTCATCTAGTTGTGTGCTTGATTTTGTGTTTGTTTACAGGTTATAAAGTCAATGCCTTCCATGTTTTACAGAATTATGCCTTTGGTGCTAGTCGCCCGCCCCTGGCCTATGGAAGGCAGCCTAGGGGTATTCACGACACGGGCCCTAGGGGACAGGTCATGACAAATTGGAATCAGAGGAGTTGGTTCTACCATAGAACATAGGAATCTTATCTTTTCTATTGGTCAATAGTGTTAAGTTTAGTGATTGTGGTTTTCAGTTTAGGGAGTCCAGTGTTGGTGCATTGGCTGACGTATCCATACACTAGTACGCTGGCTTCTGATTTCTGACTCATTACACAAAAATAATGATTGCGTGTTTGTTTTTAGAAGTTTTATTTAAGTCAGCTCAACTAGGTCATCTCACCAAGTATAACTTCGAACCATAGCATACCTGTTTCATTTCAGGATGCCTCCACGTAGATAGCCGGCTAGAGTTCCGAGAGTTGTACGCACTGATAGCCCACCGAGCGACGAGGCCTCGGTGCAGGGCCCTTTTCCATTGGAGGCACCAGTGGTACCACTCCCTGTTGGTCCACCGATTCCACTAGCCTAGGAAGCAGATGGTGCATGACACTTGAGCGCGTTGCATGAGTTTCAGTGCCAGAGGCCACATATTTTTAGGGGATAGATGGACCAACAGGTGGCTGAGGATTGGCTGGAGGCTTTAGTGAGAATCTTTCGACTGGTAGGGACACCATAATTTCTCATGGTGATCCTTGACGCCAGCCTTCTACAGGCAGTAGCAGGAAGATGGTGGAACTTGATTGTCTAAGTCCATGATGAGGTGACACTTCTCTGGACAGACTTCGAGAGCCTATTTTGGGCAGAGTTTGTCCTAGTAACCCTTCGCGTAGTGTTCATTCTTGAGCTACTTCATGTGTAGCAAGGCAGCATGACTGTAGCTTAGTACTCAATGAGGTTCACAGACCTCTCACGCCACTCCACTGATATGGTGCTGGACCCATTCATCAAATCCTAGACATTCGAGCAGGGACTCAAGCCGGAGATCAGGGATTCAGTGATATCACTCAGCATCTTGATGCAGGCTGGGGTGTTAGAGAGAGCCCTCCTAGTGGTGAGTTTCCTTGCTAAGGAGTCTTCTGCAGCGAGATCCTCCACCAGTTGATATGTAGTGGAGTCTTCTGCAGCTGGCATCAGACAGATGTTGTAGAGGTCCACGAGGACCAGACCAATTGGTGGACAACTGCACGATTCAGATTCAGTTGTGCAAGGCACCCACGGCAGAGACAGACATGCCACGAGTGGGTAGTGTTTCTCATGCAGCAGGCAGGGTTACATGGCTTGTGACTGTTCTACCTACCTTTCAGATGATCACCGGATGTTTGATGAACCGACTAGGCAGAGACAATGGTTCGATCGAGGCGGTCTGTATGGAGTTGGCCGACATGGTAGAGGAGTCGGTCGTGCAGCTGGAGGTGGGAGACGTTTTGAGATATTACTGCCACCACCACCAGGAGGTCCACCCCGACTACAGGGAGCAGGTGGATAGGGGGTAACTCATCTCCAAGAAGCTGAGCCATATGATCATGGAACTCTAGAGATGATATGACGTATGATCTGTGTCTACTCCACCTTAGGTTCATTACTTATAGACACATGTGTCAGTCATTATTTTATTGCCACTGTCCTTGTTTGGATCTTAGAGATTCTGACAGAGTTGGTGGCTCGATCATTATGTCTACAGACTCCTATAGGAGTTTAATCTATGATTACACATTGGTTCCAGTAGTGTGATCTTACTCTAGGAGGTGAGATCTTCGGCTGGGATCTCCTAGAAGTGGCTTTTAGGCCTTACGATGTTAACTTCGGTATGGACTAGTTATCTACTGTCCATGATTAGATTGACTGTATTAGGTGCAAAGTGTGGTATGTCCACATAGACAAGACCTTGTTTACCTTAACTGGGGAGAAGGGATCCATTGCAGAACATGATGGACTTACTTGGAGGAGAGTTTTGTTGATCACTCATTAGTTGGCTTTCCTTACCCTCAGAGATGTTGATTTGGAGAATCTGAGTTATCCTGTAGTGGTGGACCAGTATGCTGGTGTTTTCCCTGATGATTTCCCAGGTCTACCACCTCGCTGAGATGTAGAATTTTACATTGACTTGTACCCCGATGCAGAACTGATATCTACACCATTGTATCGGATGGCTCCTACGAAGCTTCTGGATCTACAGGTACAGTAGGAGGACTTTCAGGGGAAGGGATTCATCCAGGCCAGTGTTTCTCGCTGGGCAGCTCGGATTCTGTTCGCCAAGAAGGCGGATGGTAGCTTGAAGAATTTTGTTGACTATCAATGCCTGAACCTGGTGACCATGAAGAACAAGTATGAATTCTCAAGGATTGAAGACCTCTTTGATCAGCTGAAGGGAGAACAGTGGTTATCAAAGATATTCCTCAGATCAGGCTATCACCAGCTTAGAGTACAAGACGAGGATGTGTAGAAGATGACTTTCAGATGTTGGTACGAACACTACGAGTTCTTGTTTATTTCATTTGGTATAACCAACGCTCCAATAGTGTTCATGAGACTCATGAATAGGATCATGCAGCCATGCCTTGATCGCTTTGTCGTAGTCTTTATCAACGACATTCTTATTTACTCGACTACTGAGGAGGAGCATGCCTATCATTTTCAGGTAGTAATGGACACACTCTAAGAGGACCAACATTATGGTAAACTCTCAAAGTGCCAGTTCTGGATCTGAGAGGTTCACTTTATGGGACATGTCATCTTGGAGGCTGGAGTTGCCGTGTATCCAACAAAGATTGAGGGGGTACTTTCTTGGGAGCCACCCAGAAGTGTGATGGAGGTACAAAGTTTCTTGGGTTTGGCTGGATAATACCAGATATTTGTACCAGATTTCTCCAGAGTTGCAGAACCACTATCATCCCTGACGAAGAAGGGGAAAATGTTTGTGTGGTCGGAGAGATGTCAGCATAGATTTCAATAGTTGAGGAAGAGGATGACTAGAGCCCCCAATCATGAGGCTTCTAGAGGAATCCATATGGTATGTAGTCTACTGCGATGCATGATGGACTAGACTCAGATGTGTCCTGATGCAGGAGCGAGCAGTGATCACGTATTGTTCTTGACAGTTGAGTCAACATCAGCAGAAATATGCTACCCACGACCTAGAGTTAGCAGTAGTGGTATTCCCCTTGAAGATATGGTGACACTATCTGATGGGATTGTATTTTACCATGTACTCTGATCACAAGAGTCTCAGGTATATCTTCTCCCAGAAGGACCTGAACAAGAGACAGTGACGCTGGCTTGAGTTCCTCCTGGACTATGACATGGAGATAGTCAATACTCCTATGAAGGCGAACATTGTTACAGATGCACTCAACAGGAGATCTGGTATAAAGCTATTAGGAGAGGTAACAGAGGACCTGGATACTTTGCAGATAACCTTTGTGGATAGAGACGGATCTGCCATTCTATAGTCTCTTATAGTCACTCCCCCAATTCTTCAGCGAGTCAGGGAGGCGCAACGTGGGGGTGTGGACTATGAGGCTCATCATTCTTAGTTATCCACAGTGCAAGCACCTGATATATTTTATGATGGTGGGAGCATGTCATCCTCTTTAGAGGACGTACCATGGTACCTGTGTCACTTCAGAAGGAAGTGTTGAGGGATATCAACACATCCCCTCTAGCATTACATCCAGGAGTGGCGAAGATGTACCAGGATCTCTGACGACAACACTGGTGGCTGAGAATGAAGAAATTAATTGCATAGTTTGTTTCTCGGTGCCTCACTTTTTAGCAAGTGAAGGTAGAGCATCAGGTACCAGCAGGCTTGGTTCAACCTTTAGAGGTCTCAGAGTGGAAGTGGGATGGGATTCCATGGACATTTTGATAGGACTCCCACATACATCCAAGGGACTTGACTTGATTTGTGTGATCTTTGACTGACTCACCATGTTGGCCAACATCCTAACGATCAGATAGCAGGGTTCAGTAGAGATCTTGGGACGCCTCTATGTTCAGAATATTATACGGATACATGGAGTACATTAAATGATTTTGTTCGATCATGACATACATTTTACTTCCCGGATATGGATGGGGTTGGAGGAGGATTTCAAGATGTAGCTTTGTTTGAGCACCGCCTTCAATCCTCAGAAGGATGGTCAAACTGAGTGGACCATTCAGATCCTCAAGGACATGCTATGTGCTTGTGTCCTCGACTTCAGTCGTAGATGGGAGGATCACTAAACTTTGGTGTAGTTTCTATACAACAACAACTATCACTCCACCATTGGAATGGAAACTTTCAAGGCGTTGAATGGGCGACCTTGCAAATAACCTTTGTGCTGGATAGACCTAGGGCAGTCAACACTCATGGGGACAAAGATGATACGAGATACCACAAAGAAGGTTCTAATCATCCAGGAGAGGATGAAGACTGCATAGAGTAGGAAGAAGTCATATGCTCACAGGATACAGAGACCTATGGAGTTCGAGGATGGCGACCACGTCTTTCTACAGGTCTCATGCTGACAAGGACTACAGAGATTTGGCCGAGGTGGCATGTTATTTACGAGCTTCATCAGACCTTTTTAGGTCTTCTGCAGAGTTGGAGGTGTCGCATACCGCTTAACTCTTCCACCTCAATTGCACTGGGTGCACGATGACTTCCACATATCCCAGCTGAGGAGATACGTGGATGACCCTTCTCACATCATCGACCATGGAATGTTGGACGTCGAAGATGGGGTAAGTTTTACAGGGGTTCTAGTGGAGATTGAGGAACGACAGGAGAGGGTCCTTCGTGGAAGGTTGATACATTTGGTGCACGTTCTCTGGAAGCACATAACCCTCCAAAAGATCACATGAGAGTGGGAGGCTCAGATGCGTGCTCAGTACCCCCACTTGTTCCCTTAGATTGAGTCATGGATTATGAGTAAGTAAATCCTAATGTGGGGAGAATTTAAAAACCTCAGATTTCCATGTAATTTTTTTAAAATATATAGTAATTTTATAAGTCTGCAATATTTGACAGTGCATGATTATGAGGAATGTAGATCCCTAAATGAATATCTGGACATTATTTCGGGTACATTTAGAAAACATGTGAGCTGGTGTTTCTAAATTTTGAACTGGTGCTAAGAATTGAAATATGAGGGCACCGTTGAACTCATTGCACCAGTATTCACTGAAGAAGACTTTCACCTCGACGACAGATGGTCGGAGTGAAAGATTGTTTTTGGGTTTTCCATGGGCATAATAAAATAAAATAAGTTCATATTTTATTTTATTTTGTTGTAACCACCCACCTTGTGGATGTTCATGGGTGGGGTCCATCAGAACTAAAACTCCACTTCTTAGTTTATTGTGGTGGGGACCACCCGACCTCCTATTAATTGGAGGAGTATAAAACCTCTCAACCCCCACATTAATGTGGGGGGGGAGCCTCTTGACCTCCTCCCCCATAATTATGCCAACACAAAAAACATTAATCTTTCCAACGCACCACTTAATTAAGCCAATTTAATTTAATCCAATTTGAATTGTGCCAATGATTAAATTGGGGAAACATATTTTATTTTGGCCATCTATTTTATTTGGTGGAATTGGAGAGAGGAGGAGATCTTGGGGAGAAATCTTCTCCAATGAAGAACACTTCCTCCTCAAAGAACGTCGAAAACTTCAACTTCCTTTCTCGGAACATCCTATGACGTAGGACGTGTTCGTATACAATGAATTGACGCCCACCATCTCATGCTGAAATCAACCAACATAAAACAATATAGAGTTTTTAATTATGTATGATTTTATTACCTTGATTCATTCCTTCTAAAAAAATAATGTGGATCAACTTATTATCATGTTGATCCATGGATGTTTTCCTAGAGGGTTGGGAAAAAATTATTGCCGGATGTTGTATGGGTTTATTCATTATATGATTAACACATCCTATGTTATCTCCTCTTTTTTCCTTTGTGGGGTTGGGAATAGAAATTATCAAGGGATTATGGGAATTGAATTTTTAAAATATCTTCAATGCCCATTCATTGTTTATGTTCTTGATAAACCGCCTGCTACCACTCTAAACATGAAGGGTGTGGGCCAAACAGACAAGCCCCGACCCCTCGCCATTCTTATTTGTGGTGTTCTTCGAAACAGAGGAAGACGACAAAGGCGTAAAAGACGACGAAGGTAACAGTTGCACCATACATGCCCTCCGTAACCCGTACCGCCCGTGCGGCGTCCCACACCACCGCCGGCCAAACTGGCCGGGCCCCCTCGCGATGCCATGGACGAACCACCCACGCGGTCTCAGCACTTTTGGCCAAGCCACCCCAAGCTGGGCCGAGCCACCCTGGCCGCACTGTCTGTCGGTCGAACCGGCCCTGGCCACCCCGGCATCCAGGCCGAACTAGCCCCCGGCCACCTCGGCCTCCCAGCCACGCCGCCCGGGCTGCACCACCTGCTGGCCGAGCCCCCCTGGCCGCCCAACCTCCCTGCCAAGCCGGACCCAGTCACGCCACCCGCTGGCCGAACCGGCGCCAGCAACACCACCCTGGTCTGTACCACCGCGGCCCTCCGATCCTCCCATGCGGCGTCCTCCAGGTTGAACCGCACTCACATTGACCCACGGTCGTTCTGCGCCCTCTCGGCCCTACGCGGCCCCTTGTGGAATACTGGGCTGGGCCCAGCGGGCCGGGCTGAACCCAATGAGATGGCCCGCCCAATGGGTCGGTCCAGACCCAAGGAGTCAGGCCAAGTCGACCTAAATCGGGTCAGGACGGGTTGACCCAAACCAGGGCAGCCCAGACTGGGTCGGGCTGGGTCGGTCTGACCGGGTCAGACTGGACCTGGGCCCACTATGACCCTTTACCTTCTTTAGGCCATATCATTGGCACCAGACATCCATTTGACGAACCGTCAGTGGAACTGGTAATCTAGAATCATGAAGGTCCCTTCGAGTATACCCCAGTGGAGTTTGGGGTATATCTGACATACGTTCAGGTTGGATCATGCACGAATCCAACCGGGCCTTCCATACTAAAAGGCTAATACTCACAGACCAGACGTCTGATTTATGCTCTGTCTATTGTGTTGAGACCCATGGGACATGGCAGAACTTTGAGATACTTCTTCGAGGGAATTTATGACAGTTGGACTATCGACTAGTAGCTTGTGGAACGGATCCTCCCTGAGACGAGGGAGCATCCTGCGGAGAACTAGTTGCTGGTTTAGACCTGATGATTGCAGACTGTTTGACTCAGAGTGACTCTACTAGCCCAGTGGGGAGTGCCTTGGTGTCGCGGAAGACCGACGGTGTAGGAGTGCTCTTAGTGTCATGGCAGACCCACATTACTCGATAGGAGGAGTACATCAGCAGACTACGAGGGGAGCACACTTGGTGATGTGGCAGACCCATGGTGGGGAGCGCCTCTGTGTGATGTAGAAGACCCATGGTACTCGTTAGGAGAAGTACCTCAGCAGTCCATGGTTAGTGGGAAGAACCTCTGTGTGATGCGGCAAGACCACTGTACTCGATAGATGAGGACTTCTCTAGCAGCCGATGTTTTGATAATGTGACTGGGGATGCTACTTGATACTACCCCTAAAATAAAATCCGGGTTGATCTGAGTTAGTACATTTTTTCTTTCCTCATGATTGGGATGTATTACTTAATAACTTAGGTATATGTATGGGCATATACCTAAGTAGGGTTATCTATTGATTTCATACATTTTTATTTATCCTTATTGGATTTTTTGATACCATGAGGGTCTCAGGGTCCCTACTGAGTATCATTATACTCACCCCTGCATGGGATATGCCCGCACTTCATTGTGTTGGATGCAGACGACGGAAAACACTAACAGAGGCTTAGAGTACCACTACTAGACGATACCCGGAGGTGGACCATACGGTGTGTCGGTACTCGAAGGAGACGCACGGACGTGGAGTGCTGATGAGGCGATCTGTACATACCGTTCAGGTAGGAACCACGGAGGATGATCCAGTGGCTTTGGTTTCTCTTTATTCAATTGTATTGCATTTCATTTTTACTTGTACCTTTACTGTTTGTCTTGTATTCTATCCCCTTTTAATTTTAGCACTCTTTTTTTTATACACTTTACATGGTGTTTCGTCCAACTGTGTGCTTTCTTGTGTGTGTGTTTATAGGTTATAAATGCAATCCCTTCCCAGTTTTAGGGAATTACACCCTTGGTGCTAGTCTCCATCCCATGGAATATGGAATTCGAGTTTTTGGTAGTCATGACATGGGTCTCGGGGGACGACCATGACATTTTTGGGACATACGAGTAGGACTACCAGCCCCACTTTTTGAGTTTGGGATCCCCCATCATTTTCCCTTTCAGGATTCAAGAATCCCAATCGAAGTATATCTCCCATGCCTGGGGGTTTTGTTGACAAAAAACACTTCTTCATCTGGATGCTTGGCATTCAACATTGTTTTTTTCTGAGGAGTTCTTGGCTAGGAATTCTGTTAATGCCTGGCCTTTGATGGCATTCTTGGTCACATGTCGTATGTAAAACTATTATAGGATGACCACCCATCATGATAGGCACATTTTTATCATTGGATTATTGAGGATATATTTGAGCAGGTTGTAGAGGGATACCAGGTGGACCTCATGATGCTGGAGGTAATTTCTGTGCTTCTAAACTACAAAGATTAGGGCTAGGTATTTCTTTTCAATCTTTTAATACCAAATTTTGGCATCGATCATTATCCACCTTAGGTAGTAGTGGTTGTTCTCCCTATTGGCATCATTCTTCTGTGCAAGGAAGGCGCCTAATGAATATTCAAGGGAGGTTACGTATAAAATGAGAGGCCACCCCTTGACCGGGGGAATGAGAACCGGTGGGGTTAAGAGGTATCTTTTAAGATTTCTGAATAATTTTTTGAAATCATTATCCCACTCATACGTAACTCCTTTCTTCTTGATCGTGGTTAAAGGTAAACATTTACCTTCCTGATTTTCTATGAAGCACTAAATGTAGGTGAGGTGCCCCTAGAGACCTCTCAACTCAGTGAGGATGTGAGGTAGGGACATTCCAATAATGGAATTTGTCTTCTTAGGGTTTACATTGATGTCGCGATGGCATATAATGAAGCCGAGGAATTTGTACGATGCAACACCAAAGGAACATTTAAGGGGATTCCTCTTTAAACTATGTTATTGCAATTTGTTGAAGACAATTTCAAGATCAGCCAAGTGGTTTGGGCATTATCGTGATTTAACTACCATGTATTTGACATAACACTTGATGAATTTTCCCAAAAGGGATTGAAGATATGATGCATGTAATGCTAATACGTGGCACCAAAATTATTTAGGCCAAAGGGCATCACTTTTTAATAGAACTGTCCCTGAGGGGCTATAAAAACAGTAGATTATTCCTCTCCTCAGGCCATCTGGATTTGATTGTATCCAAAATAGCTGTCCATGAAGTAGATGGATTCGAATATGGTTGTCGCATCGATCAAGAATTATGTGATTGAGACTGGGATGTTGTATTTAGGGCAATACCGATTAATGTCCCTAATGTCAATGCAGATTCTAATATATCCATTCTTCTTTTTAAAGGGCTATGTTTTCTATCCAGATCAGTTATTGGACCTCTTGTATAAATTTTGGGGGAAACATCTTATTTTAATGCAAAAGGGGAATCTTTGAGGTCTTCTTCCTCCACTTCTTCTTCTTAATCATATTCGTCATATTCCTCATCTGATGGATTAAAACATTTTTATATAACTTCTCCAATATTGGGGGGGGGGGTATCTTTTTGCCTTAGTTTTTGAGGAAAGGGTAGTTTGATGTCCCAAAGATAGGAATGGAGCATCTTTGGTAGGGATTTTCCTAAAAACATGGGATTCAGCCTACTCTTCTGTGTCTTTGGACTTGGTGGTCATAACAGAGACCGTGAAAATAGATGAGTCTATATCCAGACATGTACTCATGCATTCAACTTGGATGATGGGGAGTACATACTTATCCCCATGATACTAGAAGGGGTCAGTGGGATCCATCTCCAATCCATTTGGGGCATTGATCCAACCAACGTTATGGGACGAAATATGTTTTTCTTCTAACTCATAGAACCTGGTGTCGATATAGATTGATTCACAAAATTCAAATGGGGATTTATCGGTGTGAAACCTCTTGTATTTCCCATTAGGGAAATACTAGATGCACTAATGGTATGAGGATGGAATTGTAGCGTGCTGATGCAGCTAAGGCCTTAATAACAGAACATTAAAGGTTCTACTTTTCCACACCACCAGGAATTTTGAATCTGATATGAGATCTACGAGCCATGTTTTATGCTTGATTCACCCCAATAGTTTTTTTCTAGTTTTATCATATACTAGCTGAGTTTTAGTGTAGGGTGTCAAGTTTTCTTCATCAAACCCCAATCTATGAAACATTCTCATTTGGAGGAGGTTAACTCCAAATCCACTGTCAATGAAAATCCTTCAAACATCAATTCTAGTTATCTTTTTGGACACATATAAGGGTTTGATGTGCCCTTTCATGATGGATTCTTCATCCCTATCTATGAAGGATATGACAACATGAAATTCTTTAGGACTAGTCTCCATCTGGTAGGGTTCGGTCGCTGTTACTTCATCCTCGAACTCCTGGGGGCATAGGAAGGCTTCGATGAGTGCCTACATATGATCTGCGAATAGCCTCAATGCATCCAGGATTGACAACATTACTGGTACTAAGGCCAGCTATTTTAAAATTTCATACTTCTACTCTAAAGTTAGTTACTTACCACCTCGAGGTTTCTCTTTCACAGACACTTTATGGGTTTGATCTATGGATGTGGATGGTTCTCCCTATATTGTAGGGGTCGATGGTGTTGTAGTTTATTCCACGTTTGGATGAACTGGTCTTCCTGTATAACTTGAGTGGTTTGGTACATGTTCTTCCCCTGATAGATACTCTAAGATAACTAGGATTTAGTTTCTTTTGGCGGGGGAAATGGAGGATTGCGGTTCCTGTAATGTCTGTTGGAGGGTCCGTCCATGAGTTTCTGTGATGTTAACGGTTAGACTTGTGGTGTGGCTGAGAATTTGACTCCTGCCACCTTCATGCCTTACAAGAATCCTCTATCCTATTTGCATTCTTCCTCTGGATCTCCAGTTGGGAATGTGGAATTCGGGTTCGTGGTCATAGTCTTAATCAGATAAGGGGTCCATCAAGTGAATGAAATTAAAGGAGCTGAAGATCAGTTCTTGATCTGATACAATTCCTTTTCGATTGTATCCTTTTGATAATGTTGTTTAGAGGGTTGGTTCCCATTTTACCATTTGGAAGGGTGGTGCCCATTGAACCAATATTGTTGGCATGTAGTCCGAAAGTGTCCACACTGACTTTGGATTTGGATTCAGTTCATATTCTTGTTGTTTCTTTCTACCCTTCTGTCTTTTAGAGGACTGCGAGACTGATGAGTATGAATGTGTTGTATTGGGAGATTTTAGGGGCACATTTAGTTGTTTCAACTGTGATTCGATGATGTAATGGACTTGGTTGATGGACTTATGGGTCATCCAGTTGTCAAACTTTTTCTCCTTCTTGATTGTGACTATTTTCCACTCCTTTTCCTCTCTTGATTCTAAAGTGGAACCATACGCCACCTGTGCTAACGGTGGGCCCAACTTGACTTTCCCAAAATCCACCATCTTTTGCAGGAGATCCTTGAAAACAAAGTATTTTAGGATGGTGTTTCCATTTATCTGGTGATATAGACAATAATCAGGAAGGACTTCATGACCCGCTTCATCAGCTATCTTTGGCTCTGGAAGCCGGAGCAGATTGCAATTCATGGCGGCTATGAAATAGCCACAGACCTGGTTGTCTCGGAATGAATACACTTTACTTTTTCATTATTCGAACTAACCTCTTTTAGCACTTCATCGCTCATCTTTCCAATGTGCGGGTGGCTGTTGGCATCCAGGGGGTCCCGCACGGTTTAGTGTGGGCCCTGTAACTAGAGCTACTGTCTGGGTGGATTTAGCGTGACATATGTCCATTCAGCTTTTCCTATTATTTTTATGGGCTAATAGGGCCACTCGGGACGTATGATTGGTCCTTTGCAAGGAGTTTTCAATCCATTATGAAATGGAAGATAATTCTCTTAACCCACTGGTTTACTTCACCATGATGAGCAGCGTTTGCAATTCATCCTAATAGTTATCGATGCACTTGGAGAGGATCTCATCTTAGAGGAGTTGCTGATTCATGGAATATGTCAGGCCTTTCCATCGGGCAATGAGGTCTGCGACTCTCTCGTTCTCTCATTTCATGGAGTTCATGAGATCACTAACCATCATATTGGGTGGCATCGAACTGAATTGGAAGATAAACTATCACTGGAGGTCCTCCAATCCTGTAATTGAATTAAGTGGGAAGCTAGAATACCATACGAAACTCGAGCCCCATAGGGTTCGTATGAATCACTTGAGTTTTACAGCTTCATGCTACTCTGGATTTCCCATTATGGGGTTACAATAAGAGGCATAGTGCATTAAATATTGTTTTGGTTCCCCTGAGCAATTTAATACTGGGAATATGGGGTTCCTAAAGTTTGGTGGTGGCGAAACATTTCTCAACCACTCGGGTTACGGTTTGAGATCTGGTTGTATCGGAGCATGAAACCCCTCCATGGATTCTAGTCGAGTTGTTATCTACTCGATGTGTTTTTGATCCCATGGTGCATAACTTTTTGGGCTTGATCATGATCAGTAGTGGCAGGGGCCATTATTGGGCATGTCGGAACAACTGGAATTTGGGGTGGATACCCAGCCAGGGGAATCATTTGCGGCTTTACCTGGATATATTCTGGCTTCCTTCCTAGCATTTGAAATATTTTAAGTTCATATAGGGATAGGTTGAAAATTCCTTCAAGTTTGGCTTAATTCCCTGGGATGAGTGCTTATGGTATGTTCACCCCTTCTGGTAGCACCTGGTGACGTTCCTCGGAGGGAACACATCTGGCGAGATAACTCCCTCAAAGTTTCTCGAAATTAATTCATCTAATCACTTTCATTTCTTCCTCTATTTTAGTGAAATTTTTTCCTTGAGAGTGATGGAGGAATTATCATGTGGAAGAGGAGGGTCATAGAAGGCCTTGGATTTGTTTTTCTCCTTGTTTGAGTTTCACGATGGAGGTAATGTTGGATTAACTGAGGGGGAACCTAGATTTAGTACTGTCCTCTAATCCTGGGTATGCACACCATCAGGATCGGTGTGGGGTGCCTCTAGGAGGGAACCATATTTTTTTCCCTCTCCTCCTATGTATTTTCGTATGAGATATGTGGGGTTTATTTTTACCAGGTTCACTGAGGCATACTAAATTGGGGGTGGTGTACCCGGTGTTGAATGGTAGTAAGGCTTCCTACACAATTTATTGGACTTTCTTTTTTCCATTATGTGGTATTCTTTGGGATTCTTGATGATGATTGACCTGAAGGGAGCCTTTTCGTGACCTTGTAATGTGCTTTTGTCTCCGAGGGTGTGATCCACAAGCAGGGGTGGAATGAGAAACCCTTTTTTCCATCGTTCTTCCTAGACATTGGAAGATAGACTTCTATCATGCAGGGACTTGAGGTAAAAATTCCCCCAACCTTAGAGGTTGGGGTTGTTCTCATTCTCCAATCATTGTTCTATGGACTATATTTGTTGGTATTATGGGGTAATTTTGATTAAAAAAATTCCCCAAGCCCTAGGGGTTGGGGCTATCCCCATATCGCGGTGGTAGGTGTCGCTATTGCCACCCTTTCTATTTCACGTACTCATACACTGGTGTAATCTGAGTATGGAATTGGGTGTGCATGGAGTCTATGGTCTTTTGATGATATGATCCCTACTTAATGGCTGTATTCCCTTAGATGTGAAGCCTACTGGATGTTCCTGGCCACATGACTCCGCAGTTTTTTGATGGATTGATCGCTTCAGACCAAATGATTTTGAAACTTACTTCAGGCCAGGTTTTGTTGAGCATCTCATCTTTCCTGTGTAGGGGTTTCATTTGATTGTTTCCTCTAGGTGATGACATTGCAGGATTTCATTTCCAATGGGGATGGTTGACCAGGATGTGGGTTGAAGTTAAAATCTATCTGTTCTCCCCACCTATGAATGTGAACTCTAGCTGGGGAGTTGCCAATGAGGCAATGCAATTTATGTACTACATGGAGGAAATCCAGTTCAATGGTTTTCTTCCACCGTTTTGATTGTGGCCGCCTTACAGATAGGAGGGCTTCCAGGTCGAATAGATACTGAAGCTACCCTATCGTGATGACATGGTTTTCCTACCCTTCGTATCATAATAATTTTTCTTTTATCTTTCGAAGAGTTATCCATATATTCAGGCCAATTTCATGCATGCATTCCCTGGAAAATTCTCCTCGTATGTCGAACTAAGAAGTGGTCGTAGGTCAATACATAACTGGTATATTATCTCTATCTAGTAGTCTCTTCAGAAGAAAAATATCTTGTTGTTGTTAATCTGGAGTCTCCTCTACTTTATATGCCCAACTCTACTACTTCTTAATACTTTTGTTCCCAGAAACCAGACTTGTGGGAGCCTTATTGATTTGCAGATGCCACGGGGGTGTCTTAGAAGATGAGTGTGGTCCTAGGCCATCCTCTGGTTGAAAAATAATATCACTCGTTATAGATAGAGTTCCCAATGAGTCTGAATCCTTTCTTAGAACCTCAACGTAGGAGTTCTTTCTCATATCTGTTCTAGCAAGGGGAGAACATTCTCACCATAATGAATTTTTATTGTGTGGAGGACCTCTATAGTTGGTTCTACAATGGAGATGGCTTCTATTTAAACTTGACGCCCGACCATAGGAATTTTCTTGATGGAATTTACCCTGAGGAGGACCTTCATTGAGGGATGTAGAAAGGGGAAGACCTTCTTGTGGCTTGATGTCTCTTTGGGGACGACATTCACATAAATTTTCACTATGGGGAGGGCCTTCGTAATGACCTTCACCCTGGTAAGGACTACCCTCATGACTTGATACCTGGCTGCAGGGATAATTTCTACAGTTTACATCTTGGGGAGGGTCTTTAGGATTATTGAAATGATAGGATGAACTTCTAATTTCCTGGACTTACAATGGGGAGGACCTTCACAACAATTATCATTGCGGGGAGGGCCTTTGTAATAACCATCACCATGGGGAGGACTACCATCATGACTTGACGTCTTACTATAAGAAGAAGCATATCTACAGCGTATACACTGGGGAGGACCATTAGTGCAAAAAAAAGTAAGGGGATGACCTTTTGTTGTTTTATCTTTAGGTCTAGGGGAGGGATACCTCGACGCGAATCAAGAGATAGACCCTCGTGATCGATCATTTTGGACCCACGGAGTGAGCCCCCATGGTTTCTCTATGGAGGAACATCAGTGCTTCTAGTAGCAACATTGTGAGGAGGACCTTCGCAAATATTACTACCACTTCCATAATTTGGTAATGGAATGACATGGTCTTGAGTCTTTGTCGATATATGATTGAGGGTGTCAAGAAACACAGTGGCAATAGAGCAGGATCTTGTATGTGATCTTCATTTTCTAGTTTCCTTTAAAGATATTCATTCTTGGGTTCTCTTTTACATGTAACTGGGGCCATCTTCTATTGTTAATGGACTTCATATATGGGTACCTATCTTGTTTTGTTCTGTGATGTTGTCGGTATATACTGACAGGCGTCTTGAGTTTCAATAGGGATATATGCCTTCCCTAGAGAGGACACCATGTTGGATCGGCATCCCATAGTTGGAATGGGTATTTATTCCCAATCTGGTAGTCTGCATGTCGTGGGATATTGTTGTCGACCCTCTTGGACTATAGAAGGGATGAGAAACTGCTTCAGAGTGACTACCTCTATTTGTGAGTGAGTCCTTCTGTTAGAGGAAATAGGGTCGTGGGCCCGATTTCTCACATTTTTCATTGATTCAATGATATGTTGGAATGTTTGGAGGATATGGTCAAGAATTGACATCCGATGATCCATCATTTCCAGGATGTGCTAGGATATATCTTTGGCTGGAAGATGTATCAAGTTCCCAGTTGATGTCGCGGAAGGAGTTTGTTTATGCTTCGGTCCTCCATGAGTTTTCATTAGATACTAGTAGTTCTCCTATTTTGGGACATAGGAACACTTTTTTCATCGATTATCTTCTATGGTTTCCCCCATATTTGACTGGTGGACTTCATATTCACGAGTAAGGATTTTCATCCAATCGCTTACCGCTGTATTTGTCTCATGGTCTTTGTATGCATCCACAAGAATTTTACTCTGGTCATATTTAGTATCTTCCCTATTTGGATAGTGGGATGGATATGAAATAGATGGTATTTGTGCCTGCGTATTTCCGGATGATTCCCTATATGGATGGATGGCTTGAAAGGCATCAATATGTGCTTGTGCCTGTGTGTAGCTGAGTGACTCCCTATTAGGTTGATGGGATTCCTGTGCATCAGTAGGTATTTGTTCCTGCGTATAGTTGGTTTTCACCCTATATTGATGGAGGTATTGTTATGCATTGACAGATATCTTCATCATTCAGTGGATTTCTGCTCTTTCTGCACGGCGGGATCGGTGAACATTAATAGGAACGTGCGTGTGATCGTACTGTACCACTATATTTCTGTGGTGGGATTGAGTGGAGAGGGAATAGAGTTATGTCTACCCATTGAACGTCACCGTGTTAGTATGGTGGAGCTACTCCTTAGGAACTAGGTTGATATCTTGTTCTTGGTTATATATTCTCCACCCTTGGCGGGCAGCCCAAGGGGCCTGGGTCTCCTGGACTTTTTCCGGTGCCCTCAACATAAGGTCCTCCTGGACGAGAGGAGGCTTGTTCATCTGATGTCTACGGTGACAATCTATGGATGGGGGCCGTGAGTAGGACCCATGTGTTGTTGAAATGAAGTCATCAACATTGACTTTATTTTCTTTCCTAAGGTAATGGAGGTAGTTTTTGTCACGTTCCGGGGATCTGCTCTTGAAACGGTTTCAAACGATCACTGGGGCCTCATTGAGCTGGGGTACTAGCAGTGGCTAAAGAGGTGGCTGGAAGACCTTTTTAGACTATAGGGCGTGTCTTGTGGCCACTAGAATTTGGAGAGTATCATTTCGTTGGAACTCTTTGATCAACACATTGGATACCCAGTGTTGAAGACGCTTGGTGGGCGAGGGGGTCTTGCTCTTCATTAAGGCCTCAACCGCCCATGGGATCGCTGATGCGTGTGTCTGTATTGATTGTGGGGAATTCATTTGGATATATGGTCACTCTGTAGGGACCTTTGATATACATTTACAACATAGAAACCAAAAAACACCATCAAAGCAATATTTCTTTAAACATATACATATTTGGTGATTCAGCTTGGCCCCCTACCAATTTTTTTTCTTTGGGGAGATGGGGCCTGAGTGGGGTAAGACCACCACATTGGTCAAGGATTCACTTATGGTTAACCATTTTGTTCTTCCTCTGAGGTAGTGTGTTTTTCACGTACCGGGGTGAAAAAAATGTTCTGACATGCGGTATCCTTTTTTCTTTTATCATTGGGTAGAACCGCCACCTTGGTTAAGGATTCAAATCGGGTGCACTATTTTTGTTCCGCCTATGAGGTGGTGCATTATTCAGGTACCGAGGCGATCAAAATGTACTGACATTTAACATCCTTTGGTCTTTTATCATTGGGTTACAAATGCCACATTGGTTAAGGATTCACATCAGGTTCACCATTTTTGTTCCGCCTCCAAGGTGGTGCATTTACGGGCGGTGTGGAAATGGTCAGCAAGGATCGTCACCCATCCCTTTTTCCATAGGGTTGGTTTCTCATTGAACTTACCATTATATTGTTTTCAACATTCACCATCATTATCCTTTAAATAAGGTTGAATTAACCATGCTGGAACTATTATTCCCAGCAGACGATTGCATGGGGGGTCAAACAATAATGCAATCAGTCCTTCTCGGATGTAACTCACTCAGATGGTCTCCGAAGGGATTATTTGTGGAGCCAAAAATGAACAACAGCCCTAGTATCCATGATTCATGGAACTTAATTCTAAAATTAGGCCCTCATCGGCTGGTGATTTGACCCACAACACTTAAAGACTCCATTGGTTGGAAGGATAGGAGGTCAGGTTCACCGCACCCTTCCAGGGAAGGATTGTAGAATTTTCTGAAACTCTCTTATAGATTTAAGTAATGTTCATATGTTATTGAATCCATGGTTCATTCCCGAAGAGTGTGTCTATGTGATACCATTGGATTGAAAAATCCCCGTAAGTATGCATAAATTTGATGCTACAGAGGTGATGCTAACTTGAGACTTAGTATATGGAGCTCTGGAGTTTATTGTCATCCAGGGGGATTAAAGGGGACATGATGTTGGGGTCAGGCCTACAAGGAGGGATTCTTACGTATCCTTGTGAGAGGAAACATAACCCACATAATTTGTATTTTGTGGGGCTTATGCATAGAAGCTTCCCATTTGACGGGATGTGATCGGGTGGCCCTGTTTGGAGGGCCACCCTTTTGAGCCCGGGCCTTCTGGAAGACATCCAACATATCCTATTTCGATCAGGAATCATAGTTCTCATAGTTTAGAAGGTGTGGGACTTATGAATGTGAGCTACCCATTTGAGGGGACATCATTGGGTGGACCCTTTACGGATGGGCACCCATTTATGCTCGGTCCTTCTGGAAGGCGTCCTACGTATCCTGATTTAATCAGGAATCAGAGTTCTCGTAGTTCATAAGGTGCAGGGCTTAAACATGGGAGATGACCATTTGAGTAATCATGGTTGGGTGAACCCTTTGGGATGGGCACCCATTTGAGCTTGGGCCTTCTGGAATGCATCCTATGTATCCTGTATCGATCAATAATCAGAGTCCTCGTAGTTCAGAACGTGTAAGGATCGCACATGGTAGATTCCCATTTGAGGGGACATTATTGGGTGGAACCTTTATATATAGGATCCCATTTGATCTCGAGCCTTCTGGAAGGCATCCTACATATCCTGTTTTGATCAGGAATTAGAGTTATCGTAGTTTAGAAGGTGTGCAAATTACGCATGGGAGCTTCCCATTTTAGGGGACAAGATCGGGTGGACCCTTTATAGATGGGAACCCATTTGAGCTCAGGCCTTCTAGAAGGCATCCTATGTATCCTGTTTCAATCAAGAATAATATTTCCCATAGTTCAGAAGGTGTGGATGTTATAATCTTCACAAACCCCTAATCCCACATGAGTCATGCCCGGGGTGAGAAACCAGAGGATTTGAAAGATCCAACAATGCACAAGCCTCCTCCCCTGTAGGTGGGGGAGGGAGATCCCATGGAGAAAGAGGCTGGGGTGACTGTGGCTGAGGGTGCGGAGTAACGAACCTTTCCATGTGAGATGGCATTAATGGTCAGGCAGCCCGACCTTTGAATATTGGTTACCTACCTCAGTGGGAGGGCCCTATAGTATCATATGAGGTATACTACAGTTTAAATTCATATATTTGTGATGATGATACCATATTATAACGTTATATGGATAGGACTATTTGGGGTCATGCAGTTTAGGGTCATGTGATGAGGACAACTTTCTATTGAAACAATGATTATATGGAGGAATATCGTGTTTGGATATGTCGATGTTCCTTAAACATGAGCGGGACGGAATGTGTAAACCATGATTATGGAGGATCTGGGATAAGGAGATATGATATGAGGCATGGAATCCATTGAGGCATACAGAGGTAGGAAAGGACTCTCCAGAGGAAAACATTGACTATGGTTGATGGTGATTCTTGTGGGAAACATATGCATATTCATCAGGGCATGATGTTCATAATCAACCAGTATTCTTATCAAGACAATGGACTTCCTCTTCTGATGGCTGTTGAGGTTTATGATTCTGGATGATCTCAGATCAAGAGAAATGATATGAGGCGTGGAATCCATTGAGGGGTGCAGAGGTGGAAGATGAGTCTCCTAAGGACAAATTTTTCTCTAGTTGATGTCCTTTTTATGGGAAACATATTCTGAGCCACCAGGGCATGATGTGCATAGTCAAGAAGAGATGTTCTCAGGACACATGCCTTCTTTTTCTGATGGCCATTGACCTTTATGAAGATTTGAAATCATCCGGTATACTATAGTTTAAATTCATATATCTTGAAAGATTTTCTTATAGTTTAACTTCATGTGGGACTAGGACTCATTGTTTAGGGTCATAGATTTTGGACCAATCATTATAGAAACTCATGATTAACTATACGATAATCGGGTTGGGATATTCTGACATGCCTAGAACATGACAGGGATGAAAAGTGTAAACTGTAAATTTGGGGATTCTCATATCAGGAGAAATGATATGGGTCATGGAAACCATTAAGGTGTACAAAGGTAGGAAATGACTCTCCTGAGGATGAATTTTCCTTTGGTTGACCATCATCTTGTAGGCTTCATAGGAAGAGCCACCGAGGCATGATGTTCATCATCAAATAAGGTATCTGTAGGAAACTCGCCTCCCTCTTCTGAAGGACATGTAGGTTTTTGAGGAACCAAAATCACAAGAGACATAGATTTTGATGGATGCAAAGGATCTGTTTGGGCATTTGAGAAACATTAAGGACATGATTCTCCCTGGAAATCTAGTTCAACCTAGCATAGGAGGCAGTTAAGAGAGTTTTTTGGAGGTACATGGGGAATGTCTCTTATCAGGGTATTTAGGGGAAAGATGTTTGGACGGAATAAGGGTGAATTGAAAATTTTCATTTACCAGGCCCGAGAAGTTTGTTGGATAGATTTTGTGAACATCTTATTGTTTGTGGGATGGAATCTGGTGAAATGGTTTGGGTGCAGGAGAAATTCCTCCCACACTATTTACATTATTTTTCAAATTTTTGTATATCTCCCTCCATGTACACATCTTCTACCTTCTTCTTTGATTCCCTTGATTTCCCTTTAATAGAGTACCAGTGATTCTATATCTATGGTTCATGCAGCACCTTCTGCAGATGCCCATGGAGGAAACATTTCACGTGGATGACTCAGTAAACTGTGATTTGTAGAGGTGTGGGATTTCACTTACTTATTCTCATCCATGAGCAACATAACTAGTAGGGATGGTACACGGGGCATACTTTAGAATATGGTTCACAGGTGGAAATTCATAGCAAAAATTTTCATTCACTGGCCAATTACTCATGGGCCAGTGCGATGTAGGCCATCAACATACCAGTGGTTCGTGCTTTACGTATTCTGCTAACCTTTCCCAGTGATGGTACACAGATAGGAGGGATTCCTTTGAAAAATTATATTTCATCAATTTTCTTCTCAAATTTTCAATAATACATTTATACATTTGCTTCACCCAACTTGTGAGAGTATTTTCCTTCCGATTTCCTAATTTTCAGGACCCTAGAGTGTATATAATGGTATTTGTGTGTTCCTACACGTAGATAAACAAATATACATATATCATCAAACATTTTTAGTGTAATTCATATAAGAGGATTCATGATTTAAAATTTTAATTAGTTTTATGAATACAAGCCACATAACCATATATATATATATATGTATATATATATATGAATTTATGTATAAAAAACATAAGTACTTTTATCATTTATTTAAAAATTATTATTGGTATTTAACAACCACTAAGTCAATGTTTAATGACTTTGAATCTCCATAGACACATTGATTTCTCAAATTTAATGAGATAAATCTTATCATTTTATGTGAAATTATGAAACATGTTATAATTTCATTTAAAAACTTTCACTTATAACTTCTATCAATTCATCCATGAATAGGGATGGCCATAATCTAACTCATGTGTGATAATCCAAGAATTATGTGATCATCCACGCAAATAAATCCTTGTTTCATACAATTATGGTTTTCAAATAATAGTGGGTTCTTTCCAAACACGGGATTCTCTCTAAAATTATTTTAAAAAAATATTTTGTTGAAATGGTGATGACATGAGAAATATTGTTTTATTTAGAAAGAAATAATATTATTTAAGTATTTTGGAAAGGATTTTGGGTTAGAAATATGATAGGATGGTCTATGGGAATTTTTTTTTAAAAAATTTCTCTTGTGAAATGTGTGATTTATGAAGAGTGAACTCATAAGTCTTAGTGATGACTAGTGTTCATAGTTATTGATTTTAATATTTTCTATATATTATTATTAATGAACCATAGAAAAAGTATATTTTTAATTGAGAATTCCCCACATCCTCTCAAGTACAGTTTCTTTGTGAAACTCTACATTTATATATATGTATATTCAAGTGTTTTTGGAAATATGTTTTATGTATGTATATTTATTTTTAATTAAATGTTTTTATTAGAATTTTTAAACCCCCTTACTAGGAATAATTAATGCCCATCCTATGTATTACAATTACATTTAATGGTTTAAAAAACATACTACATTGAAACTCTATTGTGGAAGAAACATTCTGAAGAACCATTGTTTTCAATTTGTATATTTGTTTTGTAATGTAAGTCAGGTATCTAATTTTCTAGAACCTATACCAAAAAAGGTCCCCTTTTTTAAAAAAACTACTTTGTATTTATTCATGTTTCTTTTATAAAAAAACATTTGCATAGAATCTGTAAGGGTTGAACTAGGGTTTTGGGGTTGGGTATTTAAACACAAGTTATGATATGTTAACATGTTTATGATAACCTTTCATTTCATGGGTTGTGATATGTTCATTTATGATCATAGGGAACATGTAAGTATGATTTTAATATGATATGGGTTGGACTTATGTCTAACTTTAATGAAATGGGTAAATAATTTTATCACATGAGATATAATAGGAATAGAATGAGGGAGACTCAGTTTAGTAATACTGGGATGAAATGATGGTTATTCATGGGGATGGTAGGTCCTACATACACATGAATGCTACTTTAATTTCTTTTTTATGTTAAAATAATTTACCACAAAATGATACATATGTATATTATAATTTCCAGTATCATATATATATGACACAAAAGTTTCATATGTTTATTATAATACTCCTTTATATGTTCCATGTATGGAAAGAATGAGTTGTATTTCTTTGAGGGGGCAGTAATCCACACTTCCTTGAATAAAATTATCGAATTTACATATGATGGAATGCATAAAGGAATGTTATAAATATAAATTGCTGAAGAATAAAGACATCATGAATGAAATATATAATATATAGAAATAAAGTGTCCATCATAATGGACACCATGATAGGTGGTGAATGAAAAATGAAGAATCATCATTTTATGAGGCAGTAGTTCACCGTACACTAAAAAAATATGTCTGATATCCATTAGATGAAGTCGGTGAAATATTACATTAGATTTGAATTATTAAAAGGAAGAAAATCCAGAAATACCATTTAATTTAGTAATCTTGGAAAGCCACATTATATACATAATACCCGTAATACATTTCTAAAATAGAATAAAACATGATACCCAACAAGCTAAAATCAAATCCACCCTCAAAAGCTTATTTAAAGTTCTCATCTTCATAACTTGGGGAAAGAATCGTAAAAAGTGTGATCTTAGATGTTTAGTAAGGGTATGTAAAACCAAAGAAATAATAAATCAATCAATATGTAATGGTAAATAACTAATCACACATTCCATTAAAATAAATAGAAAAGGCATAAATAATGAGGTAAGTAAGAAACTGAAACACATTCCACAAATCAATAAACCAAGAATTAACTACATCCACAGATACATTGACACAAAATCTCATGGATAAAAAATAACTGATGCTAAATGACAGAAATTGCCTTATTTTTTGACATTGATTCCCACACACATGAAAACCTATTACCATCAAGACCTTTCCCAAAATAGTTTAAAACACGAATAGAAACCCATTTAATTTTGCCATTTTATTCATCTCATGAGAACCTGTTGAGGCATCAAGGAGCTATATAATGTTTGGGATCTAGACATAATTTCCATTCCAAATAATTCCTCATATTGAATAATCAAAATATCTAATATTACCTATCAAATATATGTATAGAATAAGAAATACGGATCTATCAATAATTCCCCAATTATCAAATAATAGTGAAGGTAACCGCCATATGAAAAATGGTATATGGTTTAGGAAATACTAATATCCATTGTATATGAATATGGATATTTAATTAAATTTAAAATGAAAAAAGATTACAATAAAGTGATTTTTTCAAGGGAATTTAACAATCACAAAATTAATTGAGATCAAGAACATTTATGGAGAATAATCGTTAAACATTCCAAAGTGTCCCATACCACTTTGAAACATTTAATTCATAATCACCAAGAAAGGTATGACATTAAATTAATCATATAATATAATGATAATAATATTATTGATTATATAATATATAAAAATGGTCAGTAGGTATGCCACACAAAAGAAGTAAGTAGTAAATATGACATTAATCCCACTAATTTGAATAGTGAGATGAAAATACCTTACCATAACCTTACTCTTATTGTGTGCTCCTTAACCTATAATATAGTGGTTGAAAATATGTTACTAACTAATACCGGAATGAAACTCATGTTTATAATACAATATATTAACTTCTTATAATATTTTATTTCCCGTTTTTTTAAAAATCTCTAATTATTTTGACTATATCGGGTGTTAATTTCCTAGTTTCTTCAAGTATGTATTGACATGTTATTTGTTGTTCTTATTAAATATATCATGGTTTAATCATCTAAAAAATGTAAACCATGACTAAATTACTTTATATATTCATTACATGTGTATTTATAATCGCCCATAATATTTGGAGATTAGAAATGAAGTGCACTGTAAATAGATACGGTAGGTCATACGTACGCATGAACAATACATTCATTTATTTATTGTATTAAGATAATTTAAAAATAAATGATACAAATGTATATTATAATTTCTAGTATCATATCTATGTCATACATGTTACAGAGGTTTATTTTAACCATACTTTATATGTTCCATGTATGGAATCAACGAGTCATATCGCTTTTAGGGGGTGATAGTCCACACATTCTCAAATGAAATTATTGTATTTACATATGATGGAAAACATAAAGGTATATTATAAATAAAGTTTATTGAAGAGTAAAGAAATTATTAATAACATATATATTCACTACTACAAATATAGATTTTATTAGCGCTAAAAATGGCCTTTAACATTGCCAAAAAGTGCTTTAAAGGCCGTCGAAGATAACTGGGTGGGGTCCCCTTTATCTGTGATCAAAAAAACGCTGATAAAGACCCCTTTTATCAGCGCTCCAAAAAAGTGCTGATAAAAGGGGTCTTTTGTCAACACTAAAACAAAGTGCTGATAAAATTGTCCTTTATTAGCGCTTTCTTTTTAGCACTGATAAAATACCCCTATTATCAACATTTTTTTTGAGCGCTGATAAAAATTAAAAAAATTAAAATTAAAAAAAATAAAAAAATTCTGCCATTCGGGGGGGATTTTATAGCGCTTGAGCCCCCATTTTACAGCGGTTTTCTGCCACCCTCCGGCTCTGGCACACACCCCTCCACCCTTTATCAGCGCTAGCCCTAGATTCCCCCATGCGCACGCATCCCTACCTACACCTAGATTTGATCTCGAGACCTCCCCCTTGTGCACCTGAAGCATTTGCCACTCCCCTATATTGATTTGTTCCCCTATTAGTGATATATCTATTTATTTATATATATATATATATTTAGTTATATTTATTCGTATAGTAATATATATATATAGTTATATTAATATATGTATATATAGTTATATCAATATAAATATATAGGTATATTAATATATATATATATATATATATTTATAGTGATATTAATATATATACTTATAGTTATATCAATATATATATGTAGTTATTTTAATATATATATATAGTTATATTAATATATGGGTATATAAATATTCATATATTTGTATTTTAAATAAAATGGATATTAGTTATTTTTTAGATACAGCTAATATATTTTATATGTAAATATATTTTATTATATATATTTATAATTAAAATTTTAGGTGTGAATATTTAAAAAATATGTACATATAGTTATATATTTGATTATAAATTGCAGTGCATTATAAAAAACGATGAAATTTCAAAGACATAATATCAATATGAATGTAATAACTTGGAATAAATTCAGTCCCCACCAAAAAAGCCAACAATACCCCCTTAAATGATGCTGGAAAACCACAGAATGTTAAACAATCGGGGTACCCCAACTAAAAACTCGGTTTTGGAGTCATTTTGGTCATTTTTTGGCCACGAAAAACCTTGACCAAGGTCCCCCGGATCACAGTGACGTATAGCTCATCGCATGCTTTCATTTGATATGTGGTAGAGCTCAAACGGACACCTGGATCAAAAGTTATGACCATTTGAAGTTTGAGTTGTGTTTTCAACATATTTTAGATCTTTGTTTTATTTTTTTATTTATATAGTCATCAAATTGTTATTAAATGACTATTACTCCCAAATAATTAGCAAATTAATAATTAAAAATATTTTTTTAATTTTTTTATAAGCTATTTTCACTAAATATCTTATATATTAAGTGTAACTGTATATTTATACTAATCTAAAATATATTTAAAATTATATTTAAAATATATATATTATATTTATATCAATATAACTATATCGATATATTTAAATATTAATATATATTTTTAATGGATTTTTTTCTTCAAGTAGACCCTTTATCAGAGCTTTTTTTAAAAGCACTGATAAAGGCCCCCTATTATCAGCTCTAATGAAAAAGCAATGATAAAGGTGGGTACCTTTAATAGCACTGAAAAAAGCAATATTAAAGGATGTACCATTATCAGTGCTAAAAGCAAGCGTGGATAAAGGGGTTACTTTTATCAGCACTTTTTTAGCATTGATAAAGGTACCCCCCCCCTTATCAGCACATTTTCATTAGCGCTAACAAAAGTGTGGTGCTGGTCTTGCCCAGTTTTTTGGTAGTGATTATATATAAATATATTGTCCAACATAGTGGCCACCATGATAATTGGTGAATGAAAAATGAACAATCATTGTTTCGTGATGTAGTAGTTCACTGTACACAAAAACAATATGTTTGATATCCATTTGATGGAGGTGTTTGTAAGTGATGGTTTAACCCTTATCATAAAACATACTATTATATGTAGTATATTAGTGTTTTCATACTTTAATGTTATAAGGGGAGTGGATGGGTGAAAAAATAAAATAAAGGAAAGGATCTTGAGAGAAGACGTTACCTCTTAATCAGGTAACTTTTTTTGGTGTATACCAAAAGGCTTACTTGGGAGGCTCTCTGACCAAACAAAAGATTCTAGGTCATGGGGAGGGATTTTGGGATGCAATTTAGGTAATTCTAGATAGAACATAATAGATATTAGAGGTGTGAGGAATGGGTATAGGTGGTGGCATTTTATAGGGAAGCAAAAAAGACTCACTTGGAATATTTTAGAGATATGTTAGGTGTGCACAAGATCTTACCCAAAAAACACTATACCAATCCTATATAAAACCATAATGGAATGTTTTTGGAAGAACTAAATACAACCAATTGGTGTAGGAAATGAGTCAACATCACTTGGGCACTAAATTTTAAGGTTTAGTCCCTAATTAAGATTCATTTGGCCTTAACTACTCTGATTAATTTTAATCACTGTTACTACTCATTTTTGTCCAAAATTAACATGGCCTTTTTAGACTCTAAATGTTAGACTGAATATTATTGTTTATTTCAGATTTTTGAAATTCAACTCACAGAAGTGAAAAAATTAAGATTTGTACTCATCCTACTGTTGGGACGAAGTAATTGGGTTTTATGTTGGAAAAATTTCAATAGTTTTTTTTGTTTTTATATAATTTTTTAATGTGAAATTTATTATAATGCATTAAATTCTATTAATAGATGTATTATTTTTCTAATGTTACCTTATTACAATTTATTCATATCATTTATCATTAATAATTAATTAGACCAAATGAATATTTCTTTTTTATGAAAAAAAATGATAGAAAAAACCTCGTTAGGAAACGAAAAGAAGATTCCTTTATAACATTTTTAACATAAAAAAGGGAAAAATTGTATTTACCAAATAATTTTAAAATTATTTTTGAAATTATTTTAATAAAACATTGTTTTTAGAATAAATCAGGTTCCCCGACAAAAGAGATAGGTGATGTCGGGTTTCTTTAAAATATTTTTAAAACACTTTGGGAACTAAATAGTGGGAAAATGGGACAATTACTTGAAAATGGTCATGAATAACCAGAGAAAAATTAAATGGATTATTGAAAAATAGTTATATAATTTACTCGAATGTAAATTCCATTCAAATATCAATGGGATTATTCTTGAGGAAAATAATCTTTAAACATTCAAAATTGTCCTCTACCACTTTGAGGCATTTTTAGATCATAAAACTCATGAAAGAATAATGTTAAATGAAAGTATTAAATAAAATTAAGGAAAAATATTTCATGGTATAATATATAAAAATGGGTTTTAGAGACACCACATAAAAGATCTAAGTAGTGAACACATCATTTATCTCATGAATATAAAAAGTGAGGTGGAAGTCCCTTACTAATGTGGTAAAAAATGTAATTGGAAAACTCAAAGGTATTAATCATTAAATAAAACACATAAATACCATGAATATAATAGGTTGTATGATATTATGAGTCAATTTGGATGTAATTACACCTTATATAATAAATTAGGTGTACAAAAATTAAGTATGCCGCATGTAATGAAAATGAGTCAAGAATACCTTACCTTCTATTTATTTTCAGGTGAACATACTTTAAATTCATGTATAATAAAATTATGTTAATTTTCCAATTGCATAAGATTATATTTAATGTTTATAATTACTTTTATTTCATTTATTACCATGTTGTGTACAACAAATCAAAAAATTATGTTTAAATCATGTATTTTTACCAAATTCTGTTTATGTGTCAAAATAAATATTGTCGGTCAAATATGGTCATAGGGTTCATTAAATAACATATCCAGAATAATATCCATGAAATAATTATCATATTTTTAAATCAATTATATTTTTAAAATAAATCATTAAATATGGTTATAAAAATGAGAATATGTTACAATCATGGAGATGGTAGGTCGTACGTACGCATGAGTGACATTCAAATTTTTAAATGATCATTGTGGGAAGAAGGTAAGTAACAAAAATATTTACCGAATGATAATTATATAATAAATATAATAATATTAAATCATATATACTTATATAAATATTTATGTGGTTCAAAATGAGTCAAATCATCTCTATGAGGCAGTAGTTCACACGTCCACGAACGACATTATCTGATTTAAAGTGTCTGAAGGGGTAATAATATAGATGATATATATATATATATATATTATTTCCAGAAATATAATTTTGTAATGAATATATTATTGATGGTTTTTATGGCCCTTATGCTTAATTATGTCCATTAATTTATACATTCCATGTATCTTGCGAATGAATCACATTTCTTTGAGAGGGCGGTAGTCCACAATTCCTCAAACGAGATTATCGTATTTACACAACTTGTAAACGATTAAATGTACATTATAAATAAAAATTACATTAGTATAAAACATTATAAATAAAATATATAAAATATATAAATATATTTTCTATCCTAATGGTCACCATAAGAGGCAATAAGGGAGAATTGAATAATCATCATTTCATGAGGTGGTAATTCGCCATTCACAGAAACAGTAATTTTGTTACCCATTAGATGGATGTGTGGGTATGTTTAGGTCTAACCCTTATTATAGGAAAATATAAATATATTTATGATACGTGTTTTGATATTTAAGAACAAAATAATGATATTTTATGGGTTGGAGAATGGAAATAAAACTAGAGAGATTGAAAAAAGACATTACCTTTTAATCAGGTAACTTCTTTTGGATTAAACCAAAAAGAATCCATGGAAGGTATTATGCCCAAATGGAGGATTAAAAATCAAGGGGAGGGATTTTTGGAGAACATTTGGGAAGTTATTGTCTGAAATTAAGATGTTTGATAGGTGTGAGTAATAGGTAGAGTTGGTTTCCATTTATAGGAATGGAAAAGGACTCACTTGGTATTCTTGAAAATAAGTTAGGTGTACGCTTGTTCTTACATAAAAAAATCATACAAAACCTCCCAAAATCATGAATGGAAGTTTCATGGACGAAATATGGTCATAAAATGAGTGTTGGATAAAGGGATTGGTCATCTGGGACCATAAACATAAGATTTTAATCAATTTTTAAGCCTAATTACACCTTAATCACTGTGATTAATTTTAATAACTTTCACTAATCATTTTTTTCAATAATTATGTTGGTCTTTTTAGAACATAAATTTTATATTTATTATAATTGTTTATTTTGGAGTTTCAAAATTCAAATCACAAATGCTGAAAAATTATAATTAATGCTAATCTCACAGTCATACAGATTAATTGATTTTAGTAGAAAAATGTTCAAAAGATTATTATGTTTTTATATTCAATTTAAAAAGGTAAATTAATTATAATGAACTTAATTTTATTAATATATGTATAATTTATACAATGTTACTTTAAAACAAAATTTTAATATAATTTAACATTAATAATTATTTAAATGAAAAGGCTGTTTTTAAATAAAACATAGTATTTTTCACTAGTCACTAAAAAAATGAAGTTTCATGAAAACATCCCAATAATTCATCCTAACATAATTTTAAAATTCTGAATTAAAAATTAATGTTTATTTTATAAAAATAAATTCTTAAAAGTCTCAAAATTAATATTTAAAATAGGCTCTCCATTAAAAGGCGGTAGAAATGCCTTAATAAAAATATAGGTTTTTATATAAAATATTGCATTTCCTCTTGTATTATTCTTACCAAATTTGTTGGATGAATTTAAAAAATAATTTATTTGAAATGTAACATATTTATTACATTAATATATCTCACTAATTGGGATTAATTTAATCTATTAGGGTAAAACATCTTTCTGAACATAAATTTATTTATCTATAAAAATATACCTTTAATATTCAATTGGTTCTTATATTCATTTATAATTTCTTTTTAACCAATTATTTAGTTGTCTAAATCGTATATTTTCATAATTTAGTTAATTTTATTCATAAAGGCTAGTTTATGTATCATTATATTAAATAATAATGTTGTAATTACATATTGTTTCTCGGTATGACTCAATATTGCTTATAGAGAAATCCATCAAAGAATGTCACTTTCTGTGTAATGAAAGCTAAAGAGGAAGGTCCCTCTTTCATTTAATGAAATCCAACTCAGTGTCACGTGCATTGAAATAGATAAACTCTATATTAAATAGTAAAAATATAATAAATTTTCAAAGTATTATATTACATTATGAACTTGTTGTTCTGTGTCATGCACACTATCAAATACAAAGTTATTACTTTAATTTTTTGGGGCATCAAAACCAGCATATCATATAGATTCCCTATGGATTTGAAAGCTGAGGGTGTAGTTGAAGGACTTTCTGATAAAGGGATTTGTAAGACCCAGTGTTTCACCCTGATAAGCCCAAGTTTTGTTTTCCAAAATGAAAGATAAGAGCTTGAGGTTGTGTGTGGACTACCAGTGTTAGAACTCGGTGATCATGTAGAATAAGTATCCACTATTGAGGATTAAAGACATCGTCGATCAATTTAAAAGGGAACAATGGTTTTAAAAGGCTGACCATCGGTCAGGCTATCACCAACTGCATGTACAAGGTGACGATATACCAAATACGACATTCATATGTAGTCACTATCACTATGAGTACATGGTGATGCCCTTTGTAGTGAAAATGACCCATCAGTGTTCATGAGACTCATGAACTAGATCTTCTATACTTATATATACCGGTTTGTGTTAGTCTTCTTCAATTATATACTTGTGTAATCATAATCCTAGGAGGATCATTAAAGGAACTTATGTGTTGTTATAGACGTACTATAAGAGCACCAAATTTATGGGAAACACTCAGAGTGCTAGTTTTGGATTCAAGTAGTCATCTTTCTGGGACATGTTATCCTATCAAATGGAGTGGCAGTGGACTTGGCCACGGTGGAGGTAATGTTAACATGGGAACCACCTAGGTCTGTGACAGAGGTGTAAAGCATCCTTGGGATAACAGGCTATTATTGGATATTCAAACCTGATTTCTATAGGATATCCGAACTGATGACATCGTTGAATCGAAAGGGATATCCTTCATGTGGGAAGAGAAGTTCAGGAAGGTTTTCCAGCAGTTGAGGAAGAGTTTAACGAGTGCTACGATCTTGAGATTTTTGGAAGAGGGTGTCATGTAAATAGTGATATATGATTAATTAGGGACCATACATAGTTGTGTCTAGATGCATATGCAAGTGGTGATTGCCTATGGTTTATGCCAGTTGATGCCAAATGAGAAGAACTATGTGACCTATGATCTTGAGTTGGTAGTGGTAGTCTTTTCATTGAAGATGGGGTAACACTACCTGATGGGCGAGTGGTTTATCATCTACTAGGATTATAAGTGTCTTTGGTAAAAATTATCATAGAAGTATTTGAACTTGAGACAGAGGGTATGGATAGTGTTCCTCCAAGATTATGAATTCGAGATTGTCAATACTCCTGGGAAGGGGAATGTGGTTCAAAAGGTTCTCAACTGAATATATAGTCCATAGTTATTGAATGAGGATCCAAAGTAGTTGGCCTCGTTACAGCTATCCATTGTGGATGGAGATGTATTAACTTATCTCCAGTTGATGGTTGTACCCCCTCCACTCTTATAGTGAGTCAGGGAGGCATAACTTGGGGATACCGACTGTGAGACCCTATATTCTTAGATGTCTACAGTACATGCGCCTAATGGATATACACAATACGGGGAGCACATCATATTTTTCATAGGATTCATAGTTGTTGAAATGGCGTTGCGGGGGGAGGTTCATTGGTTGTTTCATACAACCCCTTTTTCAGTACATCATAGAGTGGAAAATATTTACCAGGACCTCTGATATCAGTTTTTGGGGGTAGGGATAAATAAGGTAGTGGAAGAGTTATTTCTCAAAGCCTTATGTTCCAATGGTTAAAGGATAAGCACTAGGTTTTAGCAGGTTTAACTCATACCCTTGAGGTGTTGGAATAGAAGTGGGATAAAATATCGATGGAAATTATGATGGGTTTAATAAGTAAGTCCAGGGGAAACTTTTCCATCAGGGTGATTTTTGACCGACTCACCATGTTAGCCCACTTCCTAGCTATCTGAGAGAAATGTTCAATAGAGATTTCAAGATGCCACTACGTTCAGGGAAAATTTAGACTCTATGGGGTTACATCAAAGGTCATTTCTGATCTTGATGCAGATTTTACATCTCAGTTGTGGAAGGGATTAAAGGAGGTTTTTAGGACTTGGTTACACTTGAGTATGACATTTCACCCCGAGACAAATGACCAGATAGAGCGTACGATTTAGGTCCTATAGAACATGTTGCAGGATTGAATGTTGTACTTTTTCCATAGTTGGGAGTATCAACTACCTTCTGTGGAGTTTATCTACAACAATAGCTACCATTCCACCATTGGTATGGCACTATTTGAGGCTTTGTACTGGCGACCCTTCAGATCACCCCCTTCCTGGAATAACCCAGGACGGTCAGCACTCATGGGCCCGAAATTGGTAAGATCTACTACAAAGAAGGTTTTGATCATCCAGAAATGGATGAAGTTTGCAAAGAGTCATCAAAAATCTTATGATGATAGGCAGAATCGTCCTTTGGAGTTCTGGGAAGGAGACCACATGTTTCTTGACGTTTCACCTCGAAATAGATTTTAGCGATTTGGATGGGTTGACAAGTTATCATTGAGGTTTATCAACCCTTTTCTAATACTGCCTAGATTTGGAGACATGGCGTACCACTTGGCTCTGCCCCCAGTAATTGGATTAGGTACACAATGTCTTCCACATGTCGCAGATGAGGAGGTATGTGCATGATTCATCACACTTCATCGACTGGGGTGAGCAATACATTGATGGTTGTAATAACTTTATTGAGTACCCATTGGATATCAATGATTGGAATGAGAGTATCCTTCGGGGGTGATCGATTCCACTGGTTTATGTCCGATGGTAGCACAAGAATCTCTAGAGGAGCACATGGTAGCGGGATGCTTAGATTCATGCACAATACCCACAACATTTTGTATATCTTTTTTTTTTGCATTTAAGGGACGTAGAACCCCAAGCTGAGGAGAATGTAATGTCTCATATTGTTCTGTGTATTATTTTTTAATATTATATGGAATTAATTAGAGACCAGGTGCTTAGACGACGTGCGCTTCCCAGGCTCAAGGTACTCAGAATAAATGTTTGAAATTTATTAAAATAATAAATCGCATGTGCATGTAGTTTTCCTAAATGAGTGGAATAATATATAAATGGGTTCCTAGATCAGAAATATTAGGGGGCCATTACGTTAAGAGCAGCATATTTACCCTAGATGATGCCTAACATTATCTGACATGGGACGACTATTAAAGGTAGTTTTTGGACGTATTAATCAATAAATTAAATTAATATTTATTTTATTTCATTATGTTCCATTGATGCAGTGACTGTGATGTTTAAATAAATCTAGAGTCATGAATCTAGGGTTAATATCATAAAACTATAATTACCTACATCATCTACAGAGAAACCTGAAGAATTCTCTTGGTGAAGAACAATGATGGATCCTTGGATCGGAGATCGACAGACGTCGTTCTTGATGGATCTCTCCAATAGTGACAACGCGACAACTGATCTTCTTTAGTGAGAAATCCAATCCCCAAGAAGGGCATTGTTATTTGGTATTATTTCCCTATTTTTAGAATCAACAATGAACATGGATCAACCAATGAATAGGTTGACCGCATATCGATGGTTCCTGAAGGATGGGTTTTATTAGCAGGAACTATGGTGGTTTTATGTAGAAATTATTTTCTTTGGATTTTCAGCTCACTTTTTATGAGAATGGATCAATACCAGAATAAACAATAGCCAAGGTTCATTCCTTGGGTTACACTTTGTTCCTTATCTCTCCCATTATATTCCATGCATTCTTCATTCTTAGTGGTTTATGAATGAATGATTGTTGCACCTTTGATCCTTAGCACAATGATCTGAAATCGAAGATCCTGTCACATGGAATATAGGACCATCCCCGAGACTCAACATGTATATTGGGAGATACAAAAACATGGGGGTCCAAAAACATGATCAGATTTCATGGGTGGACCCCAGATGGATGAACATGATTTCTAAGACTTTCTACACAACATGTACTCTATTTTTACTCAACATGTAGTTTTTACACTGGTCGTTTTACACAGGCAGTACCCGTGTTCAAGGGACCCAATGTGTGACCCTACTACACATTGTATAATCTCTTATACATGGATTGAGCCACTTTTCCACTGCATCTTGTACAGGTTTCAATAAGGTTTTCTTTCCCTGTATTTCCCCAGAAGGTTAGTTGATATAGTTTCCTACTCATAGGAGTATGATCCCTTTAACATGACTTTTTGGATAGATTTGATGGAATCCCCTCTGAGAGGACTAGAGACTGACCCTCTATTCATTCTTCATTCCCAATTTAGATGCCTTTGTATTTATGTGACCAAATTTAATGCACACTGATCATCTACTTAGTAGGTTAATCTAGATGGAGTTGTTGGTATCACCGTATGGATCTGGTTGTGATCCACATCTGTGTATCATATTTATCTTCAAATATATCAGTGTATCTCTCTCATGACGGTTCTGATGAAAAATACTTCTCGGAAAGACATCGTCATTGATATCACACTCAAGATTGTGTTCTCCTAGATGAGTTCTTCGTGAATATTCAGACTGAGTTCCTAGTGTTGTAATGTGGTAGTTTCGACTTACCTCTAGAATGCATCTCTTGGTTTGTGTATATCAGGATGGTCTTGTTATATGTACTCTAGACATATACTATGTAGAGATGATTTTACCTTTCCTTTGTGTGTTTCTTGGTGGTCTTGGGGTGTCCTACTGATTATTGTTATACTCATCCTTCTACGGGATTTTCCTGCACGTTTCATGTCTTGTAATGACAAAATACCTTTCGATGGAGTCCGGGGAAGACCAGGACCAAACAAATATTTTTGAGCTCAGGAAGGACAAGGTGTTCACACGGCTTCCAGTAGGAGTCCTAATAGCTATTTTTTTTACAGTTTAGACTTGTAGTTTACAGACTCTTTCTTTTGGTGGGATTGTATTCAAACCCAATTTAATTTACTGCATTGCACTTCATGTTATACTCTATTGGTTAGGACAATGGTATGCATGTAGTTTTTTTAGTGGTTTTTACTTTTTTAGACTTTTTGGGCATAGAGTTGTTTGTGTGCATATATGTACATAGAAAATGCCTCCCCTTTTAGTGAAATGCCTACTCGGTGCCAGTCAACAGCCCCTAGATTATTGGAGGCAGGCTTGGGGAGTCACGACATGGGCACCACTGGGAAGGGTCATGACAATCAGTTCTAAAAAAGTATTTATAAATATCTAATCTTAATAATCTTTTTATGTTATTATATATTTTAATAAAATTATATTTATAATAAATATATATATTTTTTATAATTATAACTACATATATATATTTATTTATTTATTTATTTATAATTATATATGTAATAAGATATAATTAGAATTAGAAATGTAAATCTTTCTTGAGCACTCTGCTCCCTAAAAGAATGGTGATTATGGTATTTTTTATGATATCCTCAACTTTAGATCTTGTTTTTGTTCAGGTGGAGGTTCCTGCTAATCTTTAGAAGTTGGTGAGGTTGGGTTTGGATTGTGCATGAAGTGTATTCACTCCATAGATAGGGATCAAGATCTAAAGTTTCCTATGATGCTTGTGGATCCCCATATTCATAATGACCTAAAAGCAGTTTTCACATTGTGAGCTATGAATTCTCCCTCTGAGATATTCTTTTCTTTCTCCCATTAATATTCTACTATTCATAGGAGAATCTTGATGAATGGTGATGTTAACTTTGTCTAAGCTAGCCCTAATATTTTTAAGGAGAGGATAAAGGCTTGAAACATTTTATTATCGTATGACTCACTTCATAGATGATGAGAGAACCATGGAAGATTTTAGATCTATGAAATAAATTTGTTTAGGTTTGGGGTTTTCGTGATTGGAATATTGAGTTGATCAGCCTAGTATGTTTTCACATTACCTTCAATTCATAGGATCTCAATATAAAGGATTGGAACTTTGGATATGTTAATCTTTATCCAATGGTCCATATATTTCAGGACTGAGACCCCTATTTTGATCCATATCGGGCCAAAAAATCTTTTGTTGAGTCTTGGAATTGGGTGAGGGGACTAAGATTGTTTTTTTCATCCAAGTATTCTATGGGATGTTTCTTTGGATATAGTTACACCAATTAAATTGTATAAGGAAATTAGACTAGTCAGTTATGGTCCCTGCGCTATGATGATGGTTCAATTTGATCTTAATTAAACGTTAGTTGAAAATATTTATTTGGTCATTGGAGACTTTAAATCTGATTCTAATATTGAATATTAATACATGCCTTATATATTCTCCAATTTCTTCTGTATTGGGCATATTAAAAAAGGTTTTGTAAATGTTTGAGATGTGCTAACTATAAAAAATATGGTCATTAGGATGAAAATTGCACGCATAAATTACCAATTCCTTATGCAGCCAAAACCATGGATGTGAAGGAGAGAAATTATAGTTTCTGGGGCTACTCATATTCTAGTATAAACTTTTAGCCATGTGAAAAGAAGTGGACTTGTTCCATTAATTTGAGCCCATAGACTTGCAACTTCCTTTGCCGATGTGGTCTATGGTGTCATCAAGTCTAGAGATGGGAACCTCAAAGAGGTCCCTAAAGGTGCTGGCCTTAGTGCTTTGATGGAGGATGAAGGTAGAATAATTGGTGCCACAAAATCCAGCTTTGAATCTCCCGATACTAGAATCATGTGGGGGACACTACCTGCGGTTTCCCTGCAGCTTCGTACCAATATTTCTACTGACACCATGGACGTGGAAATTGGTTAAGTAGATACTATTACAAATCATCTAAGGAATTCACCAATTACTGATTGTGATGTTGTCGCACCTATGGATGTTCATCATTCAGCAAATGTACCTATTCATGATGCAGTGTATTAGGAAATGTGAAAGGGGTGAGATTTGAATAAAGGAAAAATTGTTTTAGTGGATGATGAGGGATATCATCATGTTACCCATAGGAAATCCAGTCCGCATCCATCCTTTGAAAGCAATAATGGTGACACCTGTGGGAAATCTAATAAGCTAGTAGTGGTTGTTCAATCTGCTTGTTACACTCATGTTCAAGTGGACTCTCCAGAAGATACCGCTCAAGTCATAGAATCTTCTTTTCCATTTCAATTTTTTGATCTTAGGAAAAGTGATTATGATAACTTTGGAATGGAATCAATTTTGTAATGTGAAGCTGCAAGGGGAAAAAAACTCCCCCAGAGGACTATGTTGGTGAACGGTTTACTCACGGTGTTAAGGAAGAAATGAAAAATAAATGGTTTGATTAACAGCTTGAAGATACCATTTCTAATATGTTGCTAGATGTTTTTGGATATAATAACTATCTTCTTATTCAATATTTTATTTCAAAAAATATTGAAGATTGATGTCGGTTGAATCTGGACTTGGATGTTTGAGATCTCACTTGGAAATTAAACAACCACGTCATTCAAGAATATTCCCCTAACTCATCATTAGATGATGATTTTACTCATACTAAGACTAAAACATGGCTGAGAGGTCACCATCCATATGGTAGAGGTTGACATCCTTGAAACTTTGGTTCCATATTATGTAATAGGAACTCATCTATTGTTTTTTGGGGAGCATTCCATGCTTTGTTGTCCTCTATTTATTTTTCTTTCATGTATTGTTCACTTTATGCTTTTATAATATTTTTTCGTGAGTCTAGGTTGGTTTTTCCAATTCACACTCGAACCTTTTTGAGTATATATAATAAATATACTTATAAATATTTGGAAATATTTATATAATTATAATTTTTTATAAATTTTTAAATATAATAAATAAATTTATTATAATTTTAAATATATATATATATATAATTATACTTATAATTATAAATAAATAAATATTTATTTATTTAAATAATTATAAATTTATAATAAATGTATTTATAATATCATAATTATATATAATAAATATATTTATTATATATATTTAAAAAATTATGAATATAATAAATATATTTTTTATAATTTTATAATTATTTATGTATATATATATATATAATTAATATTATGAATAATTATATGTTTTTATTAATAATTATAAAATTATAATAAATATATTTATTATTATATAATTTTATATAATAAATATATTTATTATAATTTTGTAATTATTTAATATATATTCATTTATTTATAATTATTATTATAAATATGTTAATATAAGTTTAAATATTTTTATATATTTATAAATATTTCTATATATCTATAAATATAATTATATATTTATATATATTTATAGAATTATAAATATAAAAATCTTAATTTTTTTTGAATAACGCAAGTTCATCTTTGCATTACACAAATTTTCAAAAAAACATCCCATCAAACAGTTGGTACAAGTACAACAGTCATCAATCGCTAGCCTTTCAAGAAAGACACCAGTACACCTTCCCATCCACATCATCCCTCTTTATAAAGTCTCTCTCATTGAGGGACTCGATCAGTTTCTTAATCTCCACAGGGTTCGCCAGCTACAAGGAGTGAAACTGCTTCGTCACCTCGGTAATAATGTTGTTGAAATTATATATATATATATATATATATATATTATTTTATAAATATATATATTTAAAGAATTATACTCAAGGTGGTGCAGTCCATGAGTTTTAACTCATGATCTCACAATTTTTTTAAAAACAATAATTTATAAAAGAACAATAATGGGGAACATCAATTACTTCCAAACAAAATAGTGTCCAACAAACTACCCAGCAAAAATGAGACCCGAGTATCCCCATTAATGCGCAATCCATAATCCCACATAACTAGCTAGAAAATACACTTCAAATGGGTCTAAAGGCCCATAACATATAAAAAGTATCTACCAGTAGTAAAAAAATAGCAACATACACCGTCCAAATATTCTTCCAAAGACAAAAACTACATACATTCCAAAATAAAGGCCCAATGGCCCATGTTCATGTGGAGGGACCAATTTGAGCACCACTGTCAGACTTCCATCTTGGTTCAGCATCGACCTACCAACAAATTCAACCACACTCATCTCTATCCAGTGTCCCATCCATGGTAATCCCCCATCACAATCTCGGCGTCGTCCACATCCCAAGGTCACGATCGATGTGCCAAGAACAAAACAGGAGGAGACACATGAGGTTGTCACTTTCCAGAATGATCTACCTCCATCACCATCGTGTAGTGGACCTGCCATTAGCCGTCTCCTCCATGATCCCAAATCTTTAATTCCAGCATATAAATTTTTCTGCAAAAACCCCTACACATCTACTATGACTTACCTTCCAGATCAACGGTACTCGATCACCATCATCACAGATCTCAAATAATCCACCAAGATCCCCATCATCCATAATCTTCGCTCCCCATCACCGCCAAATAGCAAATAGCTCGCCTGCTATTATCACCTTTAACACCTTCACCTCGAGCAAGTTCCCCCCATTTTCATCTTCAGATCCCCACCTTAGGCCTTCTCATCCCACTAGGACCCCACCATCATTGCCTAAAATCACCATTGTGAGCCTGTGTGCTCACTGACTAGATCTACGGTCGTCCTGTACACATTTCTCCCAAAGGTTGAATCCATTTTGAGATGTCTTCGGTCTGTAAACCAGATCCCAACGCCACTCCGGCATCATCTTCTTCATCCCACTGCCAGGGATAGTGCCCCCTTAAGGCATCTCACATCTAAATTATTTTGTTCATCCTCAAAGATAAGGGATTTCGAGTGGTTGATTCCACCCGTTCCCAAATTAGCTTTGACCAGTTCTTTCTTCTTGCATGGTCATCAAAGGGAAAAGAGCTCTTTGTGCCGCAAAACATCAAACTGAAATCATTCATACCAAGAAATGCGCGATTTTGAGTGGATTTCTTCATAGTCTAGAAAGGTATTCTCTCTTCTTGAGAGATAAAAACTCATTCTTCGACCCTATAAAATTATAATAAATGTATTTATTATTATTTTTTAATTATTTAAATATATATATTTTTGTAATAATTATATATATATATCGGAGTGTTGTGAACCATGGATATAAATATATATATATAGGATTATAATTATAAATAAAGTTTTTATAAATAATTTTAGATATTTATATTGTCATGTCAAAATTCATAATTATGACTTTTTCATTTTTTTTGATTTGGAAATCATAAACTCTTTCTTAAATACTTTATTTCTGATTTTTTTTATTTTCAAAGTGTTTTAGAGTTTTTTTTCTAGAAAACATAATATTTTACCATACATAGAATTAGTTTTAAAGTTTTCATATATATAAACTAACATTATTTATTAAAATTATTGTAATGAGTATAGATTTGTTAAACATCAGATCCACCTTTATCAAATGATATATAAGACTTTATGTATTGCCTTTAGTATTGAAAAAGTCTTAATAATCTCACAGATAGAAGAACCAATAAACATCAGATTCAAACTCATAAAAAATATTGTAATAACATTTGTAAGTAAGACCATTGGACTAAATAAATTTTAAATTCCGAATATAGAAAATTAATTCCTAATGTGGGAAAAGCCTTTTACACTAATGTGGTGTAAAACAATACTTCATCGGTCAATCAGTTACAATATAGATATTGATTTTCCATGTGACCAATTCATTTCAACAAACTCATAGAAAATATGTCTATTGTATAGAAAATTTCCCTATTTGGAAGATTACTTTAAATACCCAGTCATTTAAAGAGTTTGGAGCCGATCGATTTCATTTTGAAATTTATCATTGTACAAGAGATCTAAAGATTACACAACAGGAACATATTGTTCCTAGTCATTATAATTTTCTTAGATCTCTGTAGTTCTATGGAAACATTGTCAAGGTTGTCTCATTAGGAACATTTTCATCATAATCATTCAACCTATTATTGTGATTACGATTGAGGGCTTGTATAGATAACAATAGAAAGAATTTGATCTTTTTATCGAGGGATTGTAGGGATAGAAAAATAGAGCTGATCCATCGTATTGAGTGATTCTGTGGCTGGGAAGATAGAATTGATCATCGTACTGAGGTCATTCCTTTATTAGAAAAGACTAACATTCTTGTAATTATAAAACAATGGACACATTTTTCTATGTTTCGTGGTTGGCTTACTCATAATGTTAAAAAAGGAATATTCTTTTTAAATAGATGTAAATCATTATTAAATTATTACTATTACATTAATTTTTATCTTAAATAAAATATATTTTTCTATGCTTGTATGTATTTGTTTTATTGAAATTATTCTAAATACAATAAACACAATCCGAACAATTAATCAGATCAACTGTGAATCTAATACACTCTGATATAATCATATATATTCAAATTACCATCTATTTACTTTGATGTAATAAAATATTATATTATTACGATTCTTTTAATATGAAATATCAAATTCAATCCTGATTATGGTTCTTTAATATTCGGACTAAGGGATCTGTTTAAATCCATTTTTTACATATAGAGGTTTGTGAATTGGTTTAGTCTAATTATTTTAAAATATTTTTTTAACTTCAATTTACCCCACCCCTCTTGTAATAGATCCATAAAGAACATATTGTTTTAATCCAAATTAGTATACTTATAATATACTGATAAAAAAGTTTGTATCAGAGTTGGATTCCAATACATAAATACATGCTGAGATTTTTAATTTTCATTACTATTGAAAGATTGATAAGTTTTTCTATAAAATTTTTATTTATAAAACATGTGATACACTAACATGTTATGTGGAAAATAATATTTACTTTGTTTTAATAGCTATGATATGAATCAACATCTGATCAATATATAATCTAAATCCCAACTGATCACCAATTCTTGGTGGTGTTGACTTTGAATACTAGTGGGACAAAATTAATACTTGTGTTATCAACATAGGAGTTGAAAATTTTGTTATGTTGATCAGGAAATATAAAATTCATGATAAGGATTCAATTCCATTAAGAATACTGAGAAATAAGTATATCAGCTAAACTACAGAGTAAGGACTACTTTTCAATGCTCCATGAAAAGAAGCATATACAGCCAAATATTATCTTATGAAGATGCTAAAAGTATTTGGAAGAAGTTATAAGTAACACATATTGGAACATAAAATGTTATAGAAACTAGAAGATCTATGTTAAGAGTGGAGTATCAAGAATTTTATTTTCAATCTAGAGAATCCATTTCCATGTTTCACCAGAGATTTAGGACTATTATTAATAATTTAAAAGCTATTAATGGGAATGGTTTGGATGATGAAATCCATGTAGATAAAATAATAGAAATCGTTACCAGTGAATGAAATTCCAAGAAAACTACAATGGATGAAACAAAAAAGTTAAAAATCTTACTCCTGTTGATCTCATTTGAACCCTTATACAGTATGAGGGAAGATTAAAAAGAGATGTTGAGAAATATAAAAAGAATAATGGAGGAGTTTACTTTGATACTACATATACATTTACTTATAAAGATCAATCAATTGAGAAGGTTATTAGATCATGAAGAAAGAAAACAGTAATTGTTCCATCAGATTCAAGAACATCTAATGATTCTGAAAATGAGCTTACTAATTTCCCAAGAAGAATGAAGAATAAATTTAGATAGGAATATTTTGAATATCATTATAATAACTATTATAATTAAATATGTGGCATGAAATAATTACGCACTTTTTATGAATGCAAGGAAGTTGGACACATCACACCAGATTGTCCAAGGATGAAGAGGAAATATAAGAAAGACAAGAATTATGAAAGGAATACTAAAATGTATTACAAATACAATAGAAAAAATGACTTAAAGGCTGCTAAAACATGGAGTTACAATGGTAGTGATTCTATATAAAATTATTGTGAGAATAAAATTTCTAGGTAGAGTAACAGGGGTATTTTTTCAAATATACCTATTAAAAATAATTTTTTCATGGTCAAGGTACAAACTGTTGAAAGCATAACCAATATTTCATTAAATGAAAATTAACCTGATGATAAGAATTCTACATCTTCAGATGAATATTATTCCTCATCCAGTGAATATAATTCATTAACATCATATGATGAATTTTATTGTTTTTAAAAAAAATAAAAATTGAAAATTGAAAAATTTGTAAGAAACAAGATAAGGCTGATTTAAGAATCAATGTTTTGAAAAATGATATAATTTTTTATAAATATCTTGATAAAGATAATTCTTAAAAAGATATTATTTATAAAGATATATAAAAAGAAATTTCTAAGAATTATGTTTATAAATTAGTTGTTATAAACTCATTTCTAAAACTATTAATAAAGAGGATGAGAATTTAGTTGTAAAACTAAAATCTGAAATCTATTCATTAAGAAAACGTTTATCTAAATTTACCTCTACTAAAGAAATTTTTGATAAAATATATAGAAAAATTCATTCTCTTGGAACTAATTCAGGAATAGGTTATACCAAAAAAACTCATTTTTAGTAACAATTAATTTATTCTAAAATATGCCCTCTTTTGCACTGAATTTTAAAATGGTGGTCATTGGAAAAAATAATTGTTCACTTAATAAATTACAATCCCTAGGTTTCCAAAAATCTTATTTTTCTAAAAAATGAGTATTCCAGATGTTTTCATTCAAACATTACTGATCCAAAGAAAGTTTAGGTGCTGAAAGTATAATGTTATTTTTTTCTGGAAAACAAAGGTACTACCAACAACAAATATACATGGTACATGTATTGTGGATGTTTCAGGCATATAACTGGTGACAAAGATTTTTTCATGAAATTTATCTAGTTGAATTGGGGGAATTTCACTTTTGAAGATAATTATGAAGGAGAAATTATCGATATAGGTAAAAAAATTTCCTTGGTAATGATCTTATTTTAAATGTTTTGTTTGTAAAAGATCTTAAAAAAAAACCTTATAAGCAGAATTCAATTATGCGGTAAAGGTTACTTTGAGAATTTTTGGAATGATAAATTTTGTATACAATATTATTTGGATGAATTTATTATTTATACCAATCGGCATGAGAATGCATACACACATGACATATAAGACCTTAGTAGCCAAGACTAACCTTGCCTTAGTGAATTGTAAGATCAGTCTTAGTTATAGAATAAAATGTTAGGACATTGAAACCTTAGAGACATATCAATTTTTAATAATAAAGGACATGTAAAAGATCAACCAAAACATATATTTTATTCTTCAAAAGTATGAGACCCTTATCAATATCAAAGTCAACATAAGTCATCTTTTAAATCAATTTGGGAAGTCTCAACTACTGATGCATTATAGTTATTGAGCATGGACTTGTTTTTTCCTACACAAACTGGGAGTGTTTTGGAAAATACTATGTATATGTCCTGGTTGATGATTACACTAGATCTAAATATGATTACTTTATCACAAACAAATTAGACAATTTTTTATTTCATAACTTTTATAGCCAAAGTTCAAAACAAGAAATACCTTCCCTTGATAACTATTTGTAATGATCATTGTGGAGAATTTATAAATTATGATTTTGAAACGTTTTATAGTAAGAAAGTTATTGAACAAAACCTTTTATCTCTTATAACCCCAAAAAAATGGTTTAGTTGAAAGATTACATTGTTTTCTTCATGAAATTACAAGAACCATGTTGATAGAATACTCAATTGAAAAAAATATCTGTTGAAGCAGTTAGTACTACCTGCTATACTATAAATCGATTTTTGATTAGACACTTTCTTAATAAAAGTATTTATGAGTTATGGATATTCCAAAAACCAAATGCTTCTTACTTTAGAGTTTTTGGATGTAAAATATTCATCTTGAATACAAAATATAATATAAATATATTTTCACCCATATCTGATGAAATAATATTTTTAGGTTATTATAATACTTTTAAGGCATATATAGTTTTTAATAAAAATTATTATACTGTTGAATAATTAATACATGTTAAAATTGATGAAATAAACATTTTTTTAAACAACCCCAACCAACATCCTCCTCAGATTTGTTTTCGAAAACTGATTTTCAACCTTTGTTAGATAATTATTATTATAAGAAAAGTACCCAAGAAATAGTTTCTAAATTATTTAGTCAAGAAGATTTTATAACTTTTGATGATGAATATAATTTAAAAAACCCAATAAGTTATCTATTTCTTAAGAATCATTCTTTTAATAGTATCATTGGAGATGTTGACAAAAATTTCATGGAAACAAATTCCTTAAGATATAAAGTTGAACTCAAGATTTTCAATTCCAATTTGAACATAAGAATCCAGAGAATTCTTTAGGTAATGAGGATTAGATGAAGGCTATGCAAGATGAGATAAATTAATTATAGAGGAAACAATTATAGACCCTAGTTTAATAGCCTAAAAAATTACATAATTGAAGTAAAATTGGTTTTTAGAAAAAAATGTGATGAAAATGGAATAATAATTAAAATAAAGTTCAACTTGTTACAAAAGGTTATAATCATTAAGAAGGCATAGACTAGGAAGTAACCTAGGCACAAGTAGCAATATTTGAAGTTATTTATAATATAGAGCCCTTGTAGAATTTTTTAACTTAAAAAATTTTCAAATTGATATAAAGTGTTCATTTTTAATGAATTTATTTAGGAAGAATTTTATGTATAACAACCCGATAGTTTTGAAAATAAAAAAAATCTGAATAAATTTTTAAACATTCCAAATCTTTATACAGACTTAAATAGTCCCCTAGATCCTGGTATGATAGGCAGACATGGTTTTTGTTATAAAAAAATTTTGTTACGGGAGTTGTGGATCCAACACTTTTTTATAAAAATTGTAAAAAAAAGTAGTATGATTTTTCAAATATATGTTACTTATTTTATATTCAGATCAACTCAAAAATATTTAATATATTTCTTTATGTGTCTTATGAAATCTAAGTTTGTGATGTCTATGATGGGTGCATTAACTTTTTTCCTTGGTTTTCAAATATCTAAAAAATAAAAAGAAACACATAGATCTCAACAAAATAATAGAAAATATCTTCTTAAAAAGTTTTAAAATAACAACACTAAAAGTATTTTTACTTATATAGGAACCTCATATACTCTATATATTGATGAGGTTGGGAAACCTGTTGGTTAAATTAATTTTAGAGGTATGTGAAGATGTTTCCTATACATGACAAGTCGACTATAATTATTTTTTTTGTATTTTTTTGTGCAAGATATCAAGCTAATCCAATGAAATCCCATTTAAAAGTAGTAGAAATAATTTTTTATCATATAAATGGAAAAATGGATTTATGAAATTTTAATTCATCTAGAAATTCTTTTGACATAAAATGTTTTTCAGATTCTGACTTTAGTGGTTGTAGAATAGATAGAAAAGAACATCTATAACTTATAACATATTAGGAGAGTCTTTAGTTTCATGGTATTTTATGAAACAAATCATAGTATCACTTTCCACTACTAAAGCTGAATATGTGGAAACTATAATTTGTTGTGCTCAAGTGTTTTGGATGAAACACACACTCAGGGACTATTCCTTGAGTTTTACAAAAACACAAATACTATGTGATAATACTAGTTTCATAGCCTTAATAAAAAAACTTAGAAAATTAATCACATGAAAAACACATATATATATAAGACACCATTACCTTAAAGATCACATACTAAAATGAGATATCATTTTACAATTAATTATAACACAAGATCAAAATAATGATATTTTTAGAAAATCATTACCTTCAAATAGATTTAAATACATTAAACAGATGTAGGGAACAATCAATGTAAAATGCTCATTCATATATACTTCTTGTGTACCCATCTTCTTACATTAAGATACTCCTCTTCATATGGGGAGTACATATATTGGATTTTATTTCAAAACATTTAGTTTTCTAATTTTTTTAAAAAAAAATTAAAAAAATTATCTTAATGAGTTTCTATACCCATGTTTCATTGTAAAATTTTCTGATACAGAACTCTCTAAAGGATTATCATACTCAAAAAATGTTATAAAATTTCTAGACTCAAATTTTATTAAAAAATAATTTTTAATTCTAAAAATTTTCATAATCAGATTTTATAACCAGTTTTAATCATAATATAATTTTTTCAATTATATTTAGTTTTTAGTAATCTTGTTATTGTACAAAAATAATGAAAAACATCATTATCATACTAGTTAATCCTTCAAAATCAGAAATTTATTCTTCTTATCTTTTAAATATTAGCACTACTTCATTAAATTTTTTTATCTATGTTGTTGTTATTATTATTTTAGTTTTTATAAAAACATTATATTATTTTGATTTTCATAATTCTTATCAATTTGTTTTCCAAATTCGTATTTAGTATCAATAGGATAATTTTTATAAAAGAACCTCAAGAGTTAAAAAAATCCTTAAATCTTTCATCAAATGAATTCCCCCCATAAAATCACATTGGGTTGAATCTCACCCATTGGATTTGATTTGAAAGATGAACCATCATAAATATTGGATATATAAAGGGGCACCCCTTATTCCATGTCAGTTAGTCACAACTTTTTTACCTGAGTTGTTCTTGCCTTATAAATCCCTCAGTCTAAACTCTTTCCTTATGTATAAATCACTCGTTTCTTCTTTGAATACGATTCATTCTTCTAAATACTTAAACATATGGTTTGTATTCAGGTAAAGGTTCGTAGAAAAAGAATTTTGACATCTATGATCCTACTTTGAAAAGGTTTATAGAATATTTGATTTTGGAATCTTTGTATATAGACATGGCCTATAACGATTATGATTTTCATTATATTTATATTTTTTAAGAGTTTTATAGTTCATTCATGTTTTTCAAACAAGATAAAAAACAAAAACATTCTTTAATGATATACAGAAATTGGTATCGAATTTCATATAGGAAAGTCATAATTTTTGTTGGAGTACCATCTGATGGATATGAATTTTTCCATTTTCAAAAATTACAATATAATATTCGTTCATTTGATAATAAGAAAATATATAATTCCTTATTAGATCATTATAAAAACGACAAGAACAAATCTAATCTATCCCCAGATAGTTGGGTTATTTCGTTATGGATGCAAGGCTTCTTAATTCCAATGAAGGGAGATATAGGCACTTTGAAAGTATGAGATGTTTTTTAATGGATTACATGGTCAAAATAAGAAAAATAAATATTATTGGATTCATTTATCATAATATTAACACTGTCAAGACTAGGTCCATCAAATCTACATTCATTATGTTTCCATATATGATAGCTAAGTTAATGGTTGAATTCATGAGGGTTGTAAATATTGAAAACAAATCAAATATGAATAAGTTGAAGATTATTTTCATTTACGATGATAAAATAAAGAAGATTTGGTTTAGTTTTAATAATTAATAAAATAAGTTTATTGATAATGTTTCATAAGTATAACCATTAAATAAAGATGATAAGGGTGATCAGTATAAGAAAAATAAAGCTAGGTATGGCGATAAAGGTAAGAAAAGAAAAATATGAATCTTTCTTGCGTAGGAAAAAAAATAGAAGAGAGTTCTTGATAAAATATATCAGGATTGGATGAAAAATAATGAAGAAAAGAAGTCAAGAGGGCTTGCTATCATAATTGACCTAGATAAAGTTAGGGCCTAAAAAATTCATGCCACTGATAATCTATAGGAATACAGATATAATAAGAAACATAAGAAGAATTTATAAGAAGCCCAACTTTATAAAACTCTTTTGAAAGATGTTGAGAGAGCTTCCGAGAATGTTTAATTAACTTCGTCCCATATCAATCAAGCAAATATGGATGCCTAATTATCTTTTAAATAAACTATTATTTTCCATGATGATGTTCCCTCTATCATAGAAAAGGGAAATGATAAAGTAGTTAATCAAGAATTAGAACCAGTTATGGAAAAAGAATCAAAATCGGTATAGGATGGAAAGGCCGACCTAATAATAAAGTCACAGCACCATGAGGAGTTTCATAAATCAATGGAGGAAGGAATAATAGGGATTGATATTTTATCTAAAGAAGGACTATAAATATTAGTAAGTGAATACAAAGAAGATTTTGTTGAATAATAAGTAACTAATGATGAAAATAACAAGAATTGTAAAGAGGATGAATAAGAAGAAAAAATAAATGAAATTAATGAAGCCAATGAATATGAAGAGGATGAAAATGAAGAAAAAAATCAAGATGTTGATAAAAAAGAAAGTAAAAATGATAATTTTTCCTAAAATCATCATAAGAATCATCATCAGATTTTCCTTACAAGATAGACCAAAAAAATATAAAAGGTTTGGGAAACAAAATCCATCATCAAAGGCAGAGGCCAAATATTCATCGAAGAAAGATAAGAATGAAAAACATTCTTAAAAAATTGGTTAAAAGGATGCTGAGATCCATTTGAATTTTGATAATATGAAATATGATGACAAAAAATTTACTAAGGAAGTTGTAAAGGATGAAAGAGGAAAAAATAATAGCTGATGCTGAACCAAGTAAAATTCAACTTCCTGAAATTAAGAAAGATGAAACAGATTAAGTGAATAAAATTACCGCAGAAGGAGTTTATTACATCATCCAAGATCTGAAAATAATCGAAGGAATAATTCTATACCTTTCATGACCTAAATCCATGGAGGAATTGATTCCGAGAAAGAAAATTGAAATTTTAAATCAATCATTGTTTTAACAATGAGGCTAATACAGAATGAGGTTGATCTCAATGTTTTATATCAAAGTTCCCAAGCCCACAAGAAGGCATGCAATAAGGTTCTGAAATGGTCTCATAATATTGATTTCAATGTCATGTTAAATGATGACAGTCTTTAAGATATGAAGAAGCTATTAAATGAATCCATTGAATCCTTCAATTAGTTATCTAAAGATATAATAGCAAGGGTAAACTTCATCGAACATTTCAAAGATACAACATACAACCGAACAGAGGAGGTAACTGAGTTAAAAGGTAAAATGAAATATTTTCAAATGGGGTAATCTAGAATCAAATATTAAAAATAGGAAATCATGAGTTTTAAAAATAAGAACAATGAATTTTCTAAAAGACTTCAGATTCAAGAAGTTAAAATTTCATCCCAAGAAGAAAAAATAGCAAAGTTTGAGGAGGGCAGAAAAGAGATTAAGAAGATAAATAACATTATGAATCACATGATAAAGAAATATTAAAATAGTTTTCCTTTTTAACACTTTTTTCAATTGTATTTGGAAACATGTTTATAAAAGAATGAATTTTTCATCTGATTATGATTTGATTGAGTGTTTTCCAATTCCAATTGATCAAATTTTTTTCATTTTTTTGTCGATGATCAAGTGGTTCATTATATTGGTACGTATAGTTGTTGTTCTAAAAATTTACATGTTACTCAAGGTATTTCCCTATTATTTTCGAAAGTCAAAAAGGGGGAGAAATATTATTATTTGGGGAGACTCATTATAAAAGGTAAAGAAATTCCTAATAAAGGGATATTTTTATAGTAAGGCGATAATACATTTCATAAATAAACATTTAACCATAAGTAGAAGATAATATTTCTAAGCATTTATCTCCATCATATTTAGAATACTGAAAAAAATATGAGGAGTTACGATATTTTTATTCAACTCTGAATATGAAGTAAATAAAATAAATGGATTTTAATTTTCTCAAAAATAATTTTTATTTATGTTTTGGGTTTGTAATTTCCAAAAAGGGGGAGATTGATGATTAAAAATTTATACTTATGAATTTTCTATTTATTTAGTTTTGAATATCAGAAACTATTTCGAAAATACATTATTACTATTTATTCATTTTCAATCTGTTTTATAATTTTTTTTGTTGAAATCATAATCTTTTACCAAACATAGAATCAATTCTAATCTATTCTTGAATATAAAATAACATTCTTCATTACAATTACAATAATAAGTATGAATCTGATAAACATCATATTCAGCTTTATCAGATCAGATGTAAGACTTCTTATCTTTTCTTTAGTACTAAAAAAGTCTTAATAATTTTCCTAATATGAGAATAGATAAAAATTAGATTCACAATCAAAAAAATTATCGTAATGAAATTTCTATGGAATTCAATCAGATTGACTAAAGTTAAATTCTGAATATGGAAAACTAATTCCGAATGTAAGGAACGTCTTTTACACTATGATGGTGTAAAAATATATGACATCAGACAATTAGTTAGAATATAGCCAGTGAAGTGGAAGGTTTCCAAGTAGTTGTGACAAAACTGGCGAAAATATTACCATTAGGAAGAAAATATGACCATTGGGAAGATGCCTATAAATACCTTTTCATTCAAAGAGTTTGGAGATGATCAACTCCATCATTCAATTTCTCATTATGCGAGAGATCTGGAGATTAAAAAATGTCAATGTCTTGTACCTATTATTTGTAATTATCTTAGAGTTTTTTAGTACTAAGAAAACCTTGTAAGGGTTGTCTCCTTATGAACATTTTCATTGTAATCATGTGTATTATTATAGTGATTAATATCAAGGGATTGTGGGGTAGCAATATATATAATCCGATCTTCTAATTGAGGGATTGTGGGAATAGAAATATAGAGATGATCCATCAGATCAAGGGATTTTTTTCTGAGAAAAGACGGACTTTTTTAAGTGTAAAATAGGGGATATCTTTAGCCAAGGTGTTTGGATAACTTACTCTTAATGTTAAAATAGGAATATTCTTGTTATATAGTTTTAATTCATTTTTAAATTGTTTCAACATCATTAATAGTTATCTTACAAGCCTTATTTTCTACTGTCATTGTATGTATTAGTTTTATCGTAACAATTCTAAATAAGATAAACACAATATGGGCTATTAATTGGATATACTTTGAATACGATACACTCTAATATAATAGAATCTATTATAATTATGATCTATTTAATTTGATCTAATTGACTCTTATATGATTATGATTCTTCTAATCTGATATATCAAAATCAAACCTAATTACGCTATATTAATAATAAAATTGAGGGCTATGTATTAATTTGATTTTTTGTACTTAAATTGGTTTCTGAATTGGATCAATGTAATTCTTATAATCTAAAGTTTTTTAAACTACAATTCACCCCCACCCCTCTTGTAAGAGAGTCGTAAAGAGAATATTCTTTCCATCCTAATCAGTCTACTTCTAATATACTGATCCAATATATACCTCCTGGTCAACATAGCTTTGGGAATATTTATGTAATTGTATATATTTATTGTCAACATATAAATATATATAATTCTAAAATATAATAATGATATTTATTATTTAAATATATTTATTATTTTTTATAATTATTTTAATATTTATTTATTTATATTTATATTTTTAAATTAAATATATTTAAAAGTATTTAAATATAATTATAAATTTATAATTATTATAAAATAAATATATTTATTACTTATGTATATTATGTTTAATTTTATAAGTATTTATTAGAACATATTAAGTTAACTAGTATTACATCAATTAATAACATCTAGTAAATTATAGATCATAAAAAATGAGTCTTCATATATACAGAAAGCATGAATAATAAGGGTGACAATGTATAAATGAACATTCATAAGTCATGAATAATAAAATCTGCATGTGTCGTCATAATATAGGTAATCTTAAAATTTGGATCATAGTAATTCACAACCATGTCCACAAATAAACTTATGATCATATTGCATCAATTACAATCACACGTCAATATATGAACATAAATAATGACAATCATGTCCATGAATATCATCATTATCTCATGATATATATATATATATTTATTTATTTATTGACCCAATTCAATAGAGACATATATTTATTTAAATAAATATATATTTATTTATAATTGTAATTAGAAATAAATATATTTAAAAAATTATATATAATTATAAATATATAGTTATAAATATATAATTATAAATATAATAAATATATTTATTTAAAAAAATTGTAATATTATAATTATTTTAATATATATTTTAATATAACCCTTATAAATACTTTTTTTAAAACTATATATATATATATATTTGAATTATTAAAAAAAAAATATTATTATATCATATTTATATTAATTATAAACATGTGTTTTTTAATTAATGTATATAAATTGAAATTACTTTTTAATATAAATATAATTATATATATATATATTAAGAATATTTTTTATTAAAAATTTTATAAACACTTTGAATAGAGCCAATAAATATTAACCTTTATCAGTGATAAAAAAAGTGCTAATAATGGGTACACCTTTATTGCTTCTTTTACCTAGTACTGACAATAATGAAAATGTTATCATCAATTTTTGTTTAACGTTGATAAAATTTGGTGCTGAGTTTGCGCCATTTTGTGGTAGAGTAGGTAAGGGGGTTTTGGTCCTATTTTATTTCTTTTTCGTTTGATTATTGATCATTGTATGTGGTGTTTCTTTACTACTTCTTGTACTCCTTTATTCTTACATAGTGATACCCTTGATGATCATGCACAATGCCCATAGGCTGAATTGGAAGAATCATGTTACATCCTTGTGTTCCTTTTATTGATTTCTACCTCTATCTACTTTGACCTGTAAATTACTTAACATCCACTACACATTGAATTAATTATGGTTGGAATGTATTTTTTGATTAAAAATCTATTGGAGAAGTGTCTTTCTTGGATTTGTATCCTCTTGTTGCTTCCTTGTTATTATTTCATGCTAATATTATTTTTATGTATTGGAATTTGGTTTTAGTTTTGGAAATACATATTGGATGAATCTCAAATTGTATTATCATAGCTATTGGTTCTACTCTTTAATGAATCTTCATGTAGAAAATATTCTATTATTTTGTTTGGATAACCCTACACGAGAGGAGCTCTACAAGAAATAACTCATTATCTATTGGGTGTTTTGGTTCGTCAAAACCCAAAATGTAAAAATAATGTATATTTATAGTTTATTAAATAAAAACTTATAAAGACAAACAATATTCAATTTAAAATTATTAACATTAATGAATAAAAGAAAAGAATTTTGTGGTGGACAACACGTTGTAGTATTGAATAAAAACATACACTAAATAGTTTCTATTACAACATTTGTGAATTGAAAAAAAAATTATCATAAAACAAAATATATAATATGTAAATGAAGATTCAATAAAAGGAATCAAGCAACAATTAGAATTAATTTCCAGTATCAAATTTACATTATAGAAATATAAGGAAACAACACCAATGTAAAACTGAGCTAAAACAACACCCAAATAGCTTTTATAATCAATACATTAAATTCCAAGCTAGAGATATAACATGATAAAATATTTTAACTAAAACAATAAGCATTGATGTTAGGTGATTTACAGGTCGAAATAAAGGTGGAAAAAATCAGTAAAAGGGAAATAGAGGATTTTTGTGCTTTGTCCACCATCCTACATGCATGGGTCAGGATGACCATGGGGTTTTCACTATGCAAGGAAATATTATTACAAGAAGTGAAAAAGGACATAGTATCAAACAAGATAAACTGAATAGAAAATAGAAATAAGATGTGATTAATAAACAAAAAGCACACAAAAATATACAAATATCAACAAAGAAAAACTATAATAGAACTGACACCCAACTAATGGAGATTGATTCCACCTTATTGATGAAGAAGCTTATAGTAAATTAATGAAGTCTTCATCACCTAGTCCAGCTGGTCCAATCCTTCATGATCAATTTTTTTATCCAGGTTCATCACTATAAACCAGTTTCTATATCCTCATGCATGTTGCCTTCTAGGTCAAAGAACATGAACTATTGTACAAGGTGCTTCTGTTGATGAGATTCTTCCATTTTTTGAGTCTGTACAAACACGAATTATCTCCCTCCAGGAACAAGATCTAGAAATATTGCATGTAGTTGTAGTTAATCCCAACATGCAATGACAATAAGGTGTTGAGGGATCATCTCACATATTTCACAACAACGAATAATGATGTACACTTCCCGCATCATGACTCCATTCGCGAACAAGGATCACATTTCCGATGTCACGCTCTTATCCGATATATATCGGAAAAAATGAATGATAGTACATGTACAACCATACATGAAGACAAAAGGAACCAAGTAAAACCAAAGACAATCATGATGCATAAGATAAAAAAGAAAAAAAAATGTGTAAGGATTATATAAAAAATGACAAATACAGACAAGATAAAAAACAGCAGGAGGAAGTCTTATATAAAAAACAATAAAGAAAAAACTATAAAACAGACCGAGACCTCATTACCAGGGATCGATCTCACCTTTATTAAGGACGAATCTTTATAAGAGATTCTGAAACCGTGGTTGAGGAATTATACAGGTTATATTCTTCTAGATCGTCTCATCTATCTAGGTATGCAATAGCTGGAAGTGCATGAGTGATGTGAAAATTCACCGACGGTGACCAGCTACCAAATTGCTGTCTAGATCTATCATTGGTGAGTTTTGACGTCATACATGTCCAATAACAATAATAGATGGCCAATACATGGATTCTAGTGAATCACCACCTCCATGAAATCTTGAATCGAGATTCAAGAACTAATGGAAGGGATGATAATCACCGCTATCCTTAGATTCTGCTGATCCATCAAATTAGGGAGCAATATCAAGATCCCTCTATGTGTTATCACCTCTCTAATGATCCATGGGAAAAAATTATAGAAGGATCCTAGAAAATCCTTGCCAGATTGATACTCATTGTTATCTCACGGAACATGATCGAGGGAAGGGCATCAATTATTTCCACTCTCTTGATAAAGTAGGAAACATGGACCCGGGAGTTCGTGAATGTTCTCTCCACCTCAGTCGAATTGAATCTTCAATCTAGTGTTCTCATTGGGAGATCTGAATATCCTCTCTTCTTTAAATTGGATGAATAAAGGATCCACCTCCAATGATGCAATAGATTGAACCTTTTCTAGTCCATTACTTTATGGGAAATCTGGTGTTTGAGGTGTTTTGGGGGTCAAGGTGACTCATTTTCAACACATTACAAAATTTCTCAGTTTTCCAAGTTTTCAAATGGGGCCTCATACCAATAGTATCTCCATGTAGGTGTCACCCCAGTGGTAGGTTGCCCTGGCGGTGTCACCATAGTGTTGTCACCCTGGTGGTAGGTCGCTTTGCTGGAGTCACCCTAGTGGTTTCACCCTGGTGGTGACTCCCTGGTGGCATCACCCTGGAGGTAGGTCACCCTATTAGTGTCTTACCCTGGCAGTGGCTAACTGACAGTCACTCGATGGAATTCACTCTTCCAATGGTAACTCAGCCAATGATGCGTCATCTAGAAGAGTCTCGCCTGGCGGTATCTCCCCTAGCGGTGACTCAGTGATAGTGGAAGGTGGTTTATCTTGATGATTCCTTGTCCAATGGTTCTTCTTCCATCAGTGCCTCGCCTAACCGTTCCTTCTTCGGTTGTGCATCATGAGCAGTGTTTCAACTTATCCCATTTTTCCCTTTTGACATTTTAATTTTACCTAAAAAGATTTTAATTCAAATTTTAAAAGTGTTTGTGACCAACTCAATTTCCATAAATCGTATCTTTAATTCCATAAGGTTATGTATCTTTTAGTTTTTAAAAACCCATGGTCTTTACCAGATCTACTTTTAATGGAAAATCAAAATAGTATCTAAAAATGTGGCTATGTTTCGATCATCCTAGGCCCAATATATCTTTCCCATTGTTCTTCCTTATTGCTTTCACTTGATATGGGATGCCCCGAATCCTTCTTCTCATTGGATTTGCGTAAACTTCTACAACATTTTGATCAGGATTCTCTGGAGTTTTTCTGCTGTATGAATGCCACTATTTTTGGAACAACTAAGAAGTGTCGGTCGTTCTTCTTCCATGTAGGTTTTCCTTAATCATTATTAATTTTGAATCATGTGGGATGGGTATGTAGATTTTTTCCCTTATGAATATAGTTGATTCCAAATTAATAAATATAAAAAATTGGTTTAAAATCAATAATCTGGAAGTTGGGAAAGCGACACAAGATTTTTTCTATATTTGTTGTATTTGATATTTTAATTTGTATAGGCTAACTACCCGCTAAAAATCATGGATATTAGGGGTTATTTTTGGCACACAAAATGGTTTATATCATGCATGTTTTTTGCTTTGGTTGGGGACTCATATATAAATGTTGTTCAATCATGTATATTCTTCTAATAAATGGATGCCCTAGAATATTCCAGTTTATATGATAAACCCAAAAATAAAAATTGTTATTAAATTAGGGATGCATTATTAAATCTAAAAATGTGTTTCGTTTTGGTTAGTGTGGTTACATGGTTGTTGGAAGGGTTTCACACAGGGGTTAGTTTTGTTGATATGGTAATTTGGGCATGGTATGATGATGCAGCAGGGTTGAGAAGTTGGTTGTGGTGTGATGTGTTTTTGGGTGTGTCTTTGAGTTTGGGGTTGTTTTGTTTAGTTTGGTTGTTTGGGAAGGATGAGTTTGAAGGAGGACAATAGTGATCAGTATGGGTTTTTAACCTTTGATGACATGAAGAAAGATTCACCCTATATCCAGAGGTTGTGGTACGATGTTTCTTTAATGTGAAGTGCGTTAATTTACCATGATTGTTACCATGTCACTTAGTTTCTTAAGTAGTGATGGAATGGATAAATAATTCATTGGTAATGTTTGGATGACATGGGTTAGTCCATTTAATAGAACAGAAATGGTCAATTAAATATTAGTTGTTGTGTTGTGTGGTTGAATTTAGATGATACTAAATAATGGAATGAATGAGTGTTAAACATGGAAGAAATGTGAATGTATATTTGTTTATTAGGCTCCCAGCCTTCTAAAATGATGGCCATAGATCCTAATAATTTCATATATAGGTAGCAACAAAAGAGGAGAAGTCATGGGTTGGTTAGTGTTTTTTTTGTAAACCCATAGGTTTGTCTTGTGTTCATTACTATATATATATATATATATATATTATTGTTATTTCTATAAACACACCCCCCCCATTATGTTGAGAACCATGTTTCAAACACCCACATCGTCACGTGGGGGTGTTTTTTCCAACATCCGGTGAGGTGTACGGATGGATAGGTACCCTCTCATCTATGATCTAGCATTTAATATATGTAGGTATGAAACATTTTGTGATGTTAGGAGTTCTATTAGTGCCTTATATGGTGGTTGTGATAGCCCATGTATTTTCAGGCTAGGTGGTTTGTGTCCCAGGTGTCTTCGGGTGAGATGTGATAGCCTGAGTGTTTGCAGGTGAGATAGTTTGTTTGCCATGTGTCTTCAGGTTGAGTTGTGATGTTCTTTCCTGGGCGTCTCTAGGAATACATATTTTGTGATTCCCAGGTGTCTACGGGCGGGATGTGTGGTGAGGTTGAGGTGTGTGCGGGCGAGATGTGTTGTGAGGGCCAATGTGTACGGGTGGGGCTATGATGTGGAATATAGAAGGGATGTGAGTAATAGGATGTAAAACATTGAGTGATAGAAGCCTTCAAATGGTAAAGTGGAGCGGGGTACCCTATCATCGATGTGATTTATATTATATTATATTACGTCACTTTTGTTAGTTGGTGAGTACGTCTTGGTGATGTTGGTTTTAGTTAGTATACCAATTTAGGTGTTGTTCGGTTCTGTTTGTTTATCATAGGGTCATTAGTATGATGTTTTCACATGTGCACAAGAGACTTTGTTTTTCCGACTGACTATACTTATATGCGCACCCTACATATATAAACTCTTTTGAGGTATCTAGTAGTGTTACCTAGACCGTGTTGGACCTTACTATCCCGGATCTTGGCAGTTGTTGTGTTGCTTCTTAGATTTAACTTTTAACATTTACCTTGGAGACAATTGTATTTGTATCAGTTCTATTTTACACATGCATGTGGGGTGGTTTTGGATTTATTTATATTGTTTCTTGAGTTATTTTTTTGTGGATGATCCATCATATCTCTTGATATTTTTTCTTATAAAGTCTAATTCCTCCCATATTGTGAGATTTGTATACCCTTAGTACTTGTAACAACCTAATATTTCTTCAATGGAAGTTACGTTTTTATAAATATATCTTAATCACATGAAATCAAAACATAATGAAATAATAATCACTATGTTACCATTAAACAAATGTTTTCAGTTTTGTGATGTGAGTTTCGAAAATCTGACATACACGGTTGTGATCAGTAAGTTATTTGCAGTCCGATAAGAAAAACTTATTTTTTAGTGAATAGTAACCTACCCTAATGAATAGTAACATACCATTATGAATAGTTATATACCCTAATAAATAGAAAAATTTTCTATGATAGTATTTAAATAATATTCATGTGGATGTACGTTATACTTATGCTTTGGATTATGTAAATAAATGTTTTGAAACTGTTGTTTTTTTAGAATAAATTATGATTTTAATTAAATATTAAATTATTCAAATAAAGAAAATTATTTTTTATAAATGGAATTCATTTTTGGATTCAACTAGTCAAAAAATTTCAACGGTGACATTTTGGTATTTTTATGAGATACTCGAATTTTTTATGAATAGTGAAATATGGTAAAATACCGTATATAAAAACTATCAGATAAATAAACTATTTATGTCATCATAAATGAGTTATGACCACTTTATTAAAACTCACATTAATTTATTACTATTATTGGTCATGGAATCATCACTATTTCTGTTCTTGAGGGATATTAATAAACTAATGATTAAACATTTATGAAAACCCTCCTCTCCTCCACTACAACCCCCCCCATCACTCCCTCTTCTATTAACTGTTATAAGACTTGAAGATCCTATATGTTCTTACCAAATACACTTCCCAAGTCACTCCTCGCTTCCATGAATCTCTTGGTCTTTCCAAAAGACCAAAATCTCTTCCCTTAAGGAGGTTCTAAAGGAGGTTATTTCAAGAGGTAAACCCCATTCTTTTATGTTTAGTTTCATTTCATTTTATCTTCTTTTTTATCCTATAACCACCTCTTATGTCCAAATAACCATGATAAATATAGTATCATCTATATAATAGAATTATATTATGTTAATTTAATATCCATCATCAATAATATTACTCTCTCCCTTTTTTTTAAAAAAATGAAATCAACATCAATGAGGTTCCAATTTATAACCATCATGGACTACGAAATTCCGTTCTTCAATTTATCCTTCATTACTGGTCATGAAACCATTTTTATGGATTAACTAGACTATAATATATGTATTATAACCAAATAATTATTCAGTAACAAGTGTAAATACATATTATTAAATCATATGACCAAACTACTTTCTAATAATCAAAATACTGCTAAAATAATCTAAGTGAATGTGATAAATACTTAATCTAATGATTCATCATATTTCCATGTAACAAAATGATAGAAATGACCACTAAAACTCCTATATGTACATAAATAAAATTTAATTTCAATTCTGGAGATTTACATCCATTCCACATGAACTCCATTACTTAATAACAAGTGAAATGATTATGAAAATAAAGAAAGTGAATACTCCAGAATGATGAAATTAAACATAATAACTTATCACTAAGTGAATAAATGAAAAAAAATAATTCTTAGAAACTAAATACATTTTTAATAAGTTCTTATGTAATTTAGTAATCAGTATAATTTCATATTCCAGGACCTTAATTTCAATAAGGTAACACATTCATAATTAAGGTAAGGGTGTTTCCACCCGAACCTCTATTTTCATTTAGGATACTTTTATTATCTAATTACATCCAAGAAATTATTGCGTGTTATTATGTACTCAAAATAAATTATTTTTTAGTTTTATTTATATTTTCAACAACCAAATTCCTTACTTATTTTATGGATAGTTACATTTTTTAAAAGGAACACGCCAAATTGTTTCCGAAATACAAGCCTGATTCAAGGGAATTTCCCGAATTCTTACATATTTTCAATGGAACTCTATAATCTGTTTTAGGAATAAATTTTCTTTATAAAATAACTAATTTTATTATGAAAATACTATCTTAATTCACTTATGGTTTATAAAAATATTTTTCCAAACGAACACTTCTTTTCAATGTAAAAGAGTATTTATCTCAAGATTTACACGAAGATTTTATAAGAGTACCTTCATCAATTTCAACACTCTTTTTTATTCTTATGTATTATTGGGATTAACATTTCATGGTGTCATCTACCATATTATATTTAATGTTTTTTGATTATTTTTGTTGTGGATGTGCTATCTTTAAACCATTCACCAATTTACTCTGAATGGTTAGTGTTTATGATTAATGTTCGAGGAAACCTATTTAAATTTCATATATTAATTTTAATATGAAGGTTTATGTTGTTTATGTTTATACCCATTCATATAAGGAATAAATTGGGCACATTTATTGTTAGGTGGGGCCCTATATATCCCCTCAGTGCATCGGTAGGTCTAATGAGACAAACTATGTTCTTGACACAAGGCCTTAACAAAATGATTATTAATGGTCTTGGCACAAGGCCATGACAGTATGGATATGTTGTCCTGAATTATGCATTTATTCATTAAGAAAATAGTATTGATGGTTCGTGTTGTTATTTTACAAGTAGAATACCCAGAATTATGTTTTATTATGGAATTACTTACTCTTCTCTTATACCAACCATAATGGGGTCATGTTTTTGTAAAAGGCATATGTTTTTTGTAATTAGACTTGCCTATAGTTTATAAAAATTTTAAGGTGTTACTTACCATTAATAAGCATTTTAGCTCACCCCTTTATTAGGTTTCGTTCTCCCAGGATATGATGAATTTTATTATGAATGACACGTTCAAATAACCTAGAAGTTATGGATGTTGTCCAAGTATTTTCTATATTGTATTTGTTTTCAATTTTAACTGTTGAAATTATATTTGTATTTTGTTTCTAATGGATACTATACTTTTTAGTCCTTCTGGATGCATATTCCTTGTTTATATGCCAATATACTAAAATAAGGCACTGGCTCTAGGAAATTTTGGTCGGTTTCTTATAGTTTGTATCAGAGGAAGTTTAGTAGAAACCATGGAAACTAGATTTAGAAAATATAGACTAGGGAAAAGTCCCTAATATAGTATTTGAGGATAAACAAACAAGAACATCCTGGAATTTTGGTAAAGAATATATTATGTGCATAATTCTAGAAAATAAATACCAGTATGGATAAAAAAGATAGATGTGGCTCAGGCACATATGTACATAGGAGTGAAATCTCTAATAAGAAGATTAGGGCTTGACATGAGGTATCCTGATACAAAACAATGGGCCTTACTACACTCTTAGTTTTGAAACTCCTAGGGGTTATTCATAGGATAATTTAGACTTTCTTTACAAGCCATTATGAAGTATTTAAATGACAATTTTTCTTAAAAAATACCATTTTTATGATTAAGAGATTAGCTATAAATTTAATTTCTATTTATGCAAAGTATTTTTCTACATTGAGATTATAAATTATGATCCATACACTAATATAGTGTATGCCATTATTTAAAAATTGTTCCAGGTGGAAGGAATTGAAATCGAAAGAATGTGCATGTCCCCTGTAGGTATTTCCCATCGATGAAAGATAATGATGTTGGATCTAGTGCTTCAACTGGTGTAGATTAGCTTATAACTATATTGGGACAACTTACTCGGGTTATGAATTTTTACTTTACCCGTATATAGCATCTGGATCCACCACGTGGAGGAGTTATGTTAGATCATTTTTTGCAGCAACAACCTCTATCATTTAATGGGTCTAAAAACCCATTTGTAGTATAACATTGGATATGCTCCCTACAAAAGATATTTCTCACTTTGGGATGTAACGAAAGGGAGAATATTTTCATTGCAGTTTATTGTCTATTGGGAGATGCAGATTAGTTGTGGTCATTATTCCAAATTACAAAGGAGGAGGAAGAAATAGAAGATATTGAATGGAGGTATTTTAAGGAAATATTCCTAGAAAATTATTTCCCTCATGAAAATTGAGAAGATATAAAGAGGTAATTCATGAATCTGAGATAAAAGGGGGATGAAAATGTAGCCAATTATGAATCCCACTTTACAAGTTAGAAAGGCATACTGCGGACTAAATACATAATCCAAGGAGAAAAATTGATTGATTCTATGATGGTTTAAAACCATTACTCCAAAAAGCTCTTGTCTCCCAATGTTTCTCATCATATGATAATATAGTCTCTAGTCTTATCAGGATAGAAAATTAATTTTCTATATCATATGAAATTAATGGAAAACAAGAAAAGAATAGGGATACTAAAAACACTGGACAAGGAATTAAATAAATGGGGAATAAGAGAAGAGTTTAATTTCTATCCTAAATTAATTTTGGGAAGAAACGCCCTGGAATGATGCTGAAGGGAATGGGAGTGTATTACTAGTTTGGAGAAAAAGGACACATATGTCATGATTGTAAGGGGAAGAATGAATCTACCAATGTTCAATGCTACAATTGCAGGGAGATGAGACATTATTCACATGAATGTCCTAAGCATCAGGGAAATGTTCCGCAAATATGGATATGCTTATACAGTCACGACTGTAGAGTTTGATGTTCCTAATGAAGTGGTAGAAGGTACATTAATCGTTGCATCAAACTTAGCCAATGCATTATTTGATTTTGGATCATCATATTCATTTATATCTTCCTAATTTTCCATGAAAATTAGATATGTCCAATTTGATTTAATAATGGAGTTATTAGTCAAAACTCCTAGTGGATGTATCATTGAAAGAAAGGAATGCCGATCTGTCCCCCTAATGATAGATAATCATTACTTAGTTTCAAACCTTATCATCATTCCAATTATTGACTATGATATAATTCTTGGTATGAATTGGATATCAAATTATTATGTGATGATATACTGTAAGAAGAATTAAGTTTCAATTTTTGATAATTATGTAGAATATATTATCTTTAGGGAAGAAAAATCACCATCCGATTATCATCTAGATCCACCCTAGTATCTCTATTGAATTCATTTATTGGTGTGGAAGAGTATGAAATAACTATGGGTGAGGAGAAGAATGTACATATAGAGAATGTAACTATTGCGCAAGAATATGCTTATGTCTTTCCAGAGGATTTACCTCGACATCCTCTAGAGCAGAAAATTTAATTTTCCATCAACTTAATTCTTAGTTTAAGGCCCATATAAAATACGACTTATAGAATGGGCACAATTGAGTTAGTGGAGCTAAAGAAACAACTAGAGGAATTGAGTGATAAAATATTTTTTTGCCATGGTGTTTCTCCGTGGGGAGCCCCAATTATAATGCCCTGACCCCAGTTACCCAGAGTTGGTGCATTATTTCATAACATTGGCATGATTACAAGGAATAATGTCACGAAAGACCGATTAGTTTAGCAGTCTTGGAAAATAGATTCTATAAATGAACATTACATTACACTTTATAACATACAACACAAATAAAATCCTCTAATAATTACTTTGTTCCCTTATCATAACCTTGCATCTCAAACTTAAAACACTTCTTGGGATCTTTGGAAAATAAAACTCAAGAAAGGGGTGAGCTCAGAAGCTCAGTAAGGGTAAATAATTTAGCATAAGCTATAATCTATTAATGCATGATGTGTAATAAAAACAATATCCTTTTAAACATAAACTTGAACATAATATGGAAAAAATAAATCAAACATTATCATATAAACATGCACATGGATAGTTTACTAGTCGAATAATCACATGTAATAACTAATTTCATAATGAGGGAATGCCTAATGCCGTACATCATTACCACATAGTCAAGGACTTGTGCCGAGACTACAAATAAAATTTTTGTCAAGGCCTTGTGCCAAGACGATAGTTTATCTCATGAGACCTACCGATGCATCGAGGAGCTATAGCGGGCTCCACCCGTCTCTTACTAAGTCCAATTCATTCCTCATATGAAAAGGTTGAAACATAACATAAACATTAGTATTAAAACTAGCATATGAAATGTAAATACATTATCTATAAACAATGATTGGTATAAAAATAACACATCCACAACCAAACATATCACAAATCTTTCAATACAATATGTAAGATTTGTATCATAATAAATCAACTTCAAACAAGTTTAAAATCCATAAATGGATGTTGACATAGATGAAAATGATTTGTAAATCTCTTCGAGATAAATATCTCTTTTTCATGAAAACATTTTAAAGTCACACAATATAAAAAGGAAGAAATTTAAAGAAATTTTTGAATCAAAGTGTCTCATAACACTTTGAAACATTTCAAAGGAATTATCATTTTAAAAACATTTCTGTCCATATAAATAAATCCTTAAAAACATTTTGAAAACATAGAAATTAATGAGAAAGATTTAGAAGAATAAATATTTAAAACATTTAGAATGATGTTTTAGTAAAAATTACCTCAAAATGAATCCATTTGAAAAATCTTTTATGAATCATGGACATGGATAATAAATATGTCCCAGTAGATACTTAAGTAAAAACAACCTCGGATAATAAAGATATTGTGAAATTAACCCTTACCAATTTGGTAACTTATGAAAAATACACCCCATGAAAGAAGTATCATACAATTAAGATTTAAATATACATAAATTAATGTTTATTACACATAGAATACAATTATGGGCAGTATATACACCACACAAAATGAAATAGTGGCAATATAGCATGAATCTCATGGGAATAAGGAGTGAGATGAAAACCCTTTACATAGTACTTTTCCTTGGTTGAGGGTAGGTTAACCTCGTGTATAAATGTAAAATAATTTTTATTAATTTATACAAGAATCATATTCATTAATATGATATCATATACGATCTTTTAACATTGCTTTGCTAATAATATCTTAGTATTATCATCATTTCGGGTGTTAACTAATTCGTTTTCCTTTATATGCTTTGTTATGTATGTAATGATTGTTATTTATAGGATGTATCTTATTCATATTCAGAAATATATTAAGTCTTTAAACATTATTTTTAATTATATAATGAAAATTAGTCTTGAATGGATACGATGGCGAATGAATCTCATCGCGTTCATGGAGACGGTAATCCGTACGTACACACGAGCGACAATATCATTCTATTGATATTAAAATAATATATAATTGGAAGTTATATAAAATATACATATTCATTATCATGTTATATTTATTATTTACATCAATTACACAATATTATTATACCCATCCAAATAAAAATGTATTGAATAACAATTACACCATGACGTGGAGAAGGTAAGTCATACGTACGCACGTACGGTGACATGTCATTCAAAGGATGCATTGAATAATGAATTTGGTTATACCATGTTTATAATAACATCATAGTATATACAATATACTGGAGTTATTATTTTATAATGGAAACAACAAAGAAAAATGAAGTGGAATAATAAAGGAACTTGAAATAGGTGATGAAATATTTACCTATTCTTCGGGTTCTTCCTTTTGATTTGATAAAAAGGGCTCCGTTGGTTGGATTTATGACAAATGGAAGGCCTCTAGGATTAAGGGAGGAAAGTTTAGAGGGTGTTTGGGCATAAGTTGGCCGAGCCAAATGGATTTTAAGGAGTGAATTTGAGAGAAGGCAGAGTGCCCTTTTATAAGAGGGGTGAGGGGCACCTTTGGAAAAGATTGAAATGATTTTTTATAATAAAATACTATTCTGTTTATAATAGATCCATATTTATTTATATTAAATATAAAGTGGGTATGGGTCGAAATCCTCTCAACCAATTTGTTTTAGAAAAGTTTAGGTAACCATTTTAACATTATCTTTTAGATTTAACTCAAAGTTAAATAATTTAACTTTTACCATGTCTGCTTGTATTCTTACACTATATGGTTAATAAACATACTATAAATACCCAAAAGAACCTAAAGTGGTTCTTTAATGACATATATATAATTATATAAGTATTTTGGATGAACCTCATATTTTTAGGATTATTATATCAATTAATAATATAATATTTAATTTCAAATCTATTTTATGTCAATTTTCCCACTATTTGGTATTTGTTTTTTTTAAATCCTAAAAGAATGATTAATTAAATAAAAATTGATATAACCAACCCTAACACGTCATAATAACCTTGAAAATTAGTTTAATTTATAAAAAGTCTCAAATTACATTTATTTGGATATTTATAATGTCATTTATTTTAATCATTCATTAATACGGTAATTACACCATCATCATTGTGTCATGAATAAATTTAATTATTTAAGGTATAAAAATTATAAAAAAAATAAAATTATATAGGAAATATTTTATATATTTCTAATGAATATTTATAGATTAATTTATATTATGTATAACCCTATATTAAATATTTTTAGTTATTAATCTTTGATTTTAACTCTTTTAACTCGTCTTTGAATTAAAAAATAATAATTGTCCTATTCTAATCCAAGTGAAGCTAATGGATAATATATTATTCCTAAGGTTGTTTTTTGTCGAATTACACTTATCCAATAGAATTTTTACATGTGTTAGGGTAAGAATAATATCATTTTTACCCTTAATTACCCTTTTTTACTTTTAACCGTGGTAAAAAAAAGTAAAAAGGCACGATTCACCAAAATTATTTTTTTTGTATTGAACTGAATTTTTCTTATTTATATCAACCACGTCTCTCAGATTTTTTCAATTTCACTCACAGAAGCGTTAAAATTATTTTTTATTCGAATGTGCAAATTCTCATTGGAGATGGTTAAAAGACAGTGAAAAGTTCAATAAAATTTTATTTATCTAATATTATTAAAAAATGACTACAATGAATTACAATGAAAATATATAGGTATTATGTATCTACTTTTACCTAAAATAAATTTAAATAAAATAAATAATTATTTAAATAAAAAGTCAGTTTTAAACAATAACTGAGTTTTTTTCACTATTCATCAAAAATTGAAAGTTTTCATAAAAATACCAAAAATTTACCCTAAGATAATTTTGATATAATAAATTCAAAAATTAAGTCTATTTTACCAAATTCAAATAATATAATTTTTATTTATTAATTTAAAATTAATTCACGTTGTCAAAACCAAAAGGCTTGTTTTTGAGAAACAATAACTATCAAAAGATTGACACTTGTTTATGTCCAATATCAAAGTTAAATTACTTACCATGATTGGAATTGGATTAAATTATAAAAATATAATCTATTTTTACTTCCAAACCATTAAAATGTATAATTTAACAGTATAAATTATTTTGAATAAAAATAATTTTTTCAGTTAAAATGTATTATTTTTTTACTATTCAGCCAAATATGAAAGTTATCAGAAAAATACCAAATATTTATTGATACTAAATTATTATGTCCCAATTCTAAATATGAAGTTTATTTTGTCAAATTGAATATTTAGAAGTTTCAAATATTTTATTTAAAAAGGGTACACCATTAAAAGGCGGTAAAAGTGCATTTTTTGAAAAATACATATTTTATCTAAAAAATGAATTAGTTCATACATTATGTCTAAGAAACTCATAATATGGATTCTAAAATTATAAGGATTATATAAAGTTATAAATTTATTTAATACTATTCATAACCACTTTTGAACAACTAGTTTGGTAAGTCGTGGTGCACTTGAACTCAGTTTTGCTGGTAGTGCAAGTTATTGAATTACTTTTAAGAAATAACGTACTATGAAATCTTGGGGTATTACACATATTATTTTCATTAAGAAGAAAGATGGGTCTATGAGGTTGAGCATTGATTACAGGGAAATAAATGCTATTATAATAAAGAATAAGTATCCTCTACAACAAATTGACGATTTATTTGATCAACTTCATGGAGAAAAATATTTTTCAAATATTTATCTTAGGTCAGGATCTCATCAGTTTCTTGTCTAGAGATAAGACATTACAATACCAACATTTCAAGCTTGGTACGAGCATTATGAGTTTACAGTAATGGATTTTGGACTAACTAATGCACCATATTATTTCATGGATCTAATGAATAGAGTTTTCAAGGAATGTCTTGATGAATTTGTGATTGTGTTTATTGATGATATACTGTTATAATCTAAAATCAATGAAGATCAGGGAAATAAATTGCACATTATTCCGAAGAAACTTAGACGAAATGAATTATATGGGTTGTTTAGAAAGTGTGATTTTTTTCTCCAATTAGTTTACTTTTTGGGACACATTGTCTCTAAGGATGGAATATCTATAGATCCTACAAAGACAATGTTTCTGCAAGAATAGCCTACTCCAATGAACATAACTGAGGTATATAGTTTCATTTGTTTAGGAGGTTATTATCAGTGTTTTGTTCAGAACATTGCCCGTTTAGCCAACCCAATGATGAAGCTTACACGAAAAAGGGTTATGTTTGTATGGACAAAGCAATGTGAATAATGTTTTGAAGAATTTAATATTAGGTTAGTGAATTATCCAATATTGACTCAACCATCAGGGAATGATGGATTTGTGATATATAGAGATGAATCAAATAAAGGACTTGGTTTTTTCCTTATGCAGAATGATAGAGTGATTGCCTATGCATCTGGACTGCTAAAAATTCATGAACAAAACTATCCAACTCATGATCTTGAGTTAGCAGTGGTAATATTTTCTCTGAATATTTGGATACATTACCACTATGGAAAAATATTTGAGATATATACAGATCATAAGAGTTTAAAATATAGATTCTCAATATATAGCTCAACATGAGAAAAATGAGATGGATTGAGCTACTCAATGATTATGATTTCACAATACACTACCACACGAAGAAGGAAAAAAGGTGGATATGATTTCAGTAGAATGGATAATATAATTCTAAATAAGATGAGAGTTGAAATGGATCATTTGTTCATGGAACTAATAAAGATGGATATAGGAATTATCAAGGAAGGTAACACATCACAAAATTTTCAAATGTTTTCCAAACCTTATTTACTGGAAATGATAAATTGTTCTCGGGTTGATTATGAGGAGTTTTAAAAGATAATTAAAGCTATAAATGATGGGAAGCTGATTTAATTCATATATGAAGGTGGAATTTAGAAATTTGGAAAGAGGCTTTGTGTTATTGTTATTCCTGAGCTAAAGAGGGAACTATTAGATGATGCTCATAGCTCTAATTTTTCTATGCACCCTGGTGGAACAAATATGTATATAGATATAAAGGAACTTCTTTTGGGAAAACATGAAGAGGGAGATTGCATATTATATGCCGAGATGTTTGGTTTTTCAATAGGTGAATCCTGGAAGACCACATCCTCATGGAGTCATGAAAACCCTTCTTATTTCTTTATGGAAAAGGGATGATATTATAATGCACTTTGTCATGGGGCTACCAAATTCTCCATGAAAGAATGGTGTGATATGGGTCATTTTGGATCATCTTATAAAATACAAAAATTTTATTACTATAATAGATGATTTACCACATGAACATTTAGAAAGAATATATATTAATGAAGTTTTAAGACTTCATCGCATTCCCTTATCAATTGATTCTGATCATGATCCCCGTTTTACATCAAAATTCTGGAAAGGTCTTAAGAAGGCCCTAGATACTGATATTCATTTGAGCATTGCCTACCACCCACAAACTAATAGACAATCAGAATGAACTATTCAAACATTGGATGGCATGTTGGGGTTTCTTTAACTTGACTATCATGGTATGTGGGATCATTATTTACCTCTTGTAGAATTTTCCTATAACAATAGCTTCCATTCAAGTATTTAGATGGCACTATATGAAGTTTTATATGGTAAGAGATGTTGTATACCAACTTGTTGGGATGGTGTTAGTGAATGAATAGTCGTAGTCCCAGAACATATTGAGGAAACAACGGAAAAGGTGATGATTATCAAAACCCATGTCAAAACAGATCAAAGTTGGAAAAAGAACTATGCCGATAACCGAAGGAAGTATTTTGGTTTTTAAGAAGTAGATCATGTTTTCATAAAGGTATCTCCATGGAAGTGTATTAGATTATTTGGAAAGAAGTGAAAATTAAGTCCCCGGTACACTGGACCTTTTGAGATTTTGGATCAAATTATAACTGTATGTTACCATTTCTCAATGTCAATATGTCTCTCTAAAGTTAAAAATGTGTTACACGTATCAATGTTAATGAAATATATTCGAGACCCAACGCCTGTACTCACCTATGAAAAGAATAGAACTTGATCCCAATCTGTCTTATTGGGAAGAGCATATCATGATTCTGGATACTAGAGAACATGTATTGAAAAATCGGAGGACTTTTCTGGTAAAGCATCATTAGAGGAAACATAAGATAGAGGAAGAAACATGGGAGCATGATGATCTTATGTTGAAGACATACCTAAATCTTTTTAGGTTTGTGAATATTGATGATGAAATTTTTGTAAAGTAGAGAGAATGTAATGACCCCATATTTCTTCAATGAAAATTTATTTCTTATAAATAATTCTTAATCACATGAAATCACAACACAATGAACTACTATGTGGTATGTGACCATTAAACATAAGTTTTTCACTTTAGTGATATGAATTTCAAAAATCCGACATACATGGTTACGATCAGTAAGTTATTTGGAGTCTAATAAAAAAACATAATTTTTTATGAATATTAACCTACCCTTATGAATATTAACATACCTTTTTGAATAGTGATATACCCTAATGAATAGTAACCTTACCTATGATATTATATAAATAATATTCAAGTGTTATTATGATATACCTATGCTTTGGATTATGTAAATAAATGTTTTTAAACTGTGGTTTTATAGAATAAATTACATTTTCATATAAATATTAAATTAATCACATTTATAAAATTATTTTTTAAAAATAGAATTCATTTTTGGATTCTACATGTTGAAAAATGGTTAGAGAGAATTTTTTGTATTTTTTGGAAATACTCAAATTTCTGATGGATAGTGAAATATGGAAAAATACCATATATACAAATAATCAGTTAAATAGAAAATTTATGACATCATAAGTGATGTAAGAACACTTTTTTAGAAATCACATGAATTTTTTACTATTCTTGGTCATGTAATTATCACTATTTCTGGTCTTGAGTGAAATTAATAAACTAATAATTAAAAAATCATGAAAACCCTCATATCATCTTCTATAAAACCCCCCATCACCACCTCTTCTCTTCACCCCTCTAAGCCTTGAAGATCTCCAATTATCTACCCAAATACCCTTCCCTATTCATTCCCCATTTCTAGGAAGCTCTTGTCATTTCAAAAAGACCAAAATCCCTTCCCTTAAGGAGGTTATTTCAAGAGGTAAACCACCCTTCTTTTTCTTTTTTGTTTCATTAAAATTTATCTTCTTTTTTTATCCTCTACCCACATCCTCTATCCAAATGACCATCATAAATCCAGTATAATATATATACTGGAATTATATCATGTGAATGGATGAAGCACCATCAATATTCTTACTCTCTCCCATTTATTTTAAATACGAAATCAACGTCCATGAGGTTCCAATATATAACCTTAATGGATGAGGAAGTTTTGTTCTTCAATTTATCCTTCATTATTGGTCATGAAATAAAAATTATTGTTGAAATAGACAATAATACATGTATTATAGCCTAATTAATATTCATGAACCAGTATACATACATTTTATAAAATCTTTTGACCAAACTAGTTCCTAATAAACAAAATACTGCTAAAATAATCTAAGTGAATGTCATAAATATTTCATCTAATGATTCATCTAATTTCCACATAAACAAATCATAGAAATGACCATTAAAATTTCTGGATGATCATAAAAAATATTTAATATTAATTTTGGAGATTTACATCCATTCCACATGAACTCTATTTGTTAAGAACAAGTGAACCGATTATGAAAATAACGAAAACGAACACTTTGGATCGAAAGTCGAAAAAATAACTTATCACTAAGGGAATAAATGAACTAAAAAATTATGATAAAATGAATAAATATCTAATAGGTTCTGAATTATGTTATTAATGATTATAATTTCATATTCCAGGACCTTATGTTCAAGAGGGGAACACATTCAAACTTAAGTTAAGGGTTTTTTCACCCGAACCTCCGTTTCAATTTGGGTTACTTTTATTGTCTAATTACCACAATTAAATTCTTGTGTATTATTATTTAATCTTCGTAAATTCAGTATGAGTGTTCTTTATATTTTCACCGACAAGAATCCTTCTTTATTTTATAGATAGTTAAATTTTTTAAAATGAACATTCAATGTTTTTTCTAAAATACATGCCCGATACAAGGGAATTTCTCGAATTCTTACATATTTTCAAGTGCACTATATAAAATGTTTTTAGAAACCTTTATCGTTATAAAATCAAAAATTTTATTATGAAAATAATATCTTACCTCACTTATGGTTTATACAATGATTTGTTCAAAAGAACTCTTCTTTTCAAAGTAAAAGAGTATTTATATCAAGAATGACTCAAAGATTTTATAGGATTATATTCAACTATTTCAACACACTTGTTGATTATTATGTATTATTGGGATTAATATTTGATGGTATCATCTCCATATTTAATTTAATGGTTTATGATTATTTTGGGTATGGATGTTCTATCTTAAAACCATTCACCAATTTACTCCGAAGAGTTAGTGTCATGCTTAATGTTCGGGGAAAGATATTTACATTTAATATATTAGTTTCAATATGAATGTGTATGTTTTTTATGTTTATCCCTTTAAAAAGAAGAATTAATTGGACATAGTAAGTGTTGGGTGGGGCCCGCTTTAGCCCCTCCGTGCATCAGTAGGTCTGATAAGACAAACTACAGTCTTGGTACAAGCCCTTAACAAAATGATTATTTGTGGTCTTGGCACGAGGACATGACAGTATGGTTATGTTGTCCCACATTATGAATTTAATCCTTATGAAAATTTTATAATTGGATCATGTGGTTATTAGACTAGTAGAATACCCATTATTATGTTTTATTATGGCATTACAAAATCAGCTCTTATTCCTGCCATAATGTCTTAATGTTTTTGTAAAAGGAATATGTTTTTAGTTATTCAACTTGCCTAATGTTTATATATATTCCACTGTATTACTTACCATTTCTGATAATTTGAGTTCTCCCCTTTATTATGTTTCATTTTCTCAGTACATGAATAATTTTATTATGAATGACATGCTGAAATAACCTAGGTGTTATGGATGTTGTCTAAGGAGTTTTTATATTGTATTTATTTTTAAGTTTTAATGTTGAACTTATATATGTATCTTGATTCCAAAGGCTACTAAACTAATTTTTCATTCAATATGAATAATCCATGTTTATATTCCAATGTAATAAAATAAGGTACTAAATCTAGGCAACTGGGGTCGGGTCCTTACAGTGCTAGTTGCCAACCTGAGGCCTACTAGAGGCGGGACTCAGGGGTCATTATATCTTTTTATTCATTTCCATACCAGGAGGGCTATATTTGGAGGGAGGGGGTTGAAAAAATGATCTGTCCAAATGTATTACCCCCAAAATTGAAGAGTCATGGGGATTAAATCTGGGCAGAGATGGGTTTCAATAAACATGAAATCAACAGCACATGTGGACGGTGGAAAATAGATGAGTGGTTCTAAAGTTTCAACTGTGAAACAAACTCTTAAAAGGGAATATTAAATTAAAAAAAATTAATTACAAACATAAAAGTGATTAAAAAATTCAAAATTATCCACCTTGAAAATTAAATGGATGAACAATTTTTATATACAACAACAACACACTCAACCTTGGAAATTAAAACCCAACCACATGATGATTATGCACCACCTAACATCATCAACTTGGGAATGACAACCTAAACAGGAAACAACCTACATTTGTATGACCCAAACAACCCCCTTCATGTATCAATGTGTCACACGTCACCCAAAGATGAATGATATTTTAAACTGATAAACATGCCCAGAATTAAACAATCCTAAAACAAATTCATGTAAAAGGACATACCTACACTCACCTGGGTAACTCCCTTAGATGATGCCATTGAAGAAGACAGGACCAGAAAATCACATGCCAACATAGGTTATTGGAATATCTCAACAGTGCCTATTGAACACCAACAAAACAGAGAAGTATCCATCCTCAAAAAACATGAAAAAACTCATAGAATTCACCAATAATACAAAATCTATATAAAATAGTGAAATAATTAAAAGTAGAAAAAGAAAATAAGTATAATAGAGATCATTCATAGTAAATGTAAACCACCAAAGATAAAAGGTATCCACCTAAACCCATAAAAACATAATAGGACCAAAGCATCATCTAATTTAAACCGAGACATGAAGCCTAGATACTCTAACATGAAGTCTCTCGATGCAAGGCACTAGAAGATCCTAAAAATATGGACTCAGAATATTCACCCAAGGAGATGACCGCCTAAAAAAATCCAAAATGAGATATCCTCAAACAAAAGTAGAATTGCAAGGACACGTGAAAGCAGACTCAACATCCTAGGATAGTTCCAAGATGTGATAAAAAAGTTTGATAGCTTGCTAGAAACTAGGGGAAAACATGCCACATAAGGGACACACATCTTATTCTAGACATACTAATGGGACACAATTCTTAGGAATCCAAAACATAACAACTATACAGGGTTGTACAGAAAACTCAAGAAGCTTGGTGATCAGCCAAGTGACACTGCATCCAAAAACTACCCAAACCGAAACACTGAACTCACTATAAGTCCATACATGGGGAAAAGTCCTAAAGGAAGTGAAGGAACACCACATTGCTAACATAATCTCATCTCCTAGGTAAAAGGTAGACACTAGGGACCTATAATATTATCAATAACTTACTACTAATCGAATCTCAAACATAGTTTAACCTCACAAAAACACATTCCTACCTCGAAACCATAGACACATATAGGTAACTAACTACCACCAATAGTCTTTGATACTCATATTGGAAAAATAGGGAAAAGTAAAGAAAACAATCTATCAATAATAGAATAAAATCAGTGCCTAGGAAAACAAACAACCATGCTGAACAAAAAAAACATGTTTCAATAGGTAAAATCCACAAGAAAACCATTTCAAAGCAACAAACAAATGATTTCAATTTTTAACAAAGAAAAATTTAAACCTAGTTAGGCTCTGATACCACTTGTTGTGAGTGATTCCCCTTTACGAGAGGCACCCCTCAAGTAATAACCCATGATCTATTTGGAGTTTTTGTTCTTCAAAATAAGAAATGTGAAAACTATTTTAATTTTTAGTTTATTAAAAACCAACTAATAATGAGAAACTATATTCTAGTTACAATTCCTATCATTAAGAATAAAACAAATGAATTTAGTGGTGAACAATACATGGTAGTATTGAACAAAAAATACACTAAACAGGTGCTATTATGAAATTCAAGTAATGAAATAAGTTCTCATAAATGAGAAAACATAATTTGTAAAATAAAATTCAATAAATAGAATCAAGAAATAATGAGAATTAATTTCTATAATTATATATACATTCCCAAATTATAGGGTAAAACAACTATGAAAAACCAAGTTAAAATAAGGCACAAAAAACTTATATAATCAACACATTAAATTCATATCCTATGAAATAATAGGTCGGCATATTTGAATTAATAGAAGAAGCATCGACGTTCAACAATTTACATGTTGAAATAAAATAATAGAGGAAAACAGTAAAAGAGACACTTAGGATTTACATTCCTCATTCGTTGCCCTATGTGAATGGGACACGATCACCATGGGGTTCCACTATGGAAGAACATATGATTTAAAGAAGGAAACAAAGGACATAACAACACACAAGATAAACTGAACATGAAAAAAAAAATAAGATACAATGAATAAAAAAGAAGCACACACAAACATAAAAATATGGAAAAAGGAAAACTATAACAGAATCGAGACCCCCTTACTAGGGCTCAATGTCACCTTATCGATAAAGAAGCTTGTGGTAGAGTGATGAAGTATTCATCACCCAATCAAGTTGGTATGATCCTCCATGATCAACACTGTTGTCCAATATCCTCACCACAGATCAGTTCTTTTATCCTCAATCATATCAACTTATAGGTCCAAGAACATTAACCGATGTCCTAGGTGATTCCACTGATAAGATATTTTCATTGTCCAAGTCCACACAAACATGAATCATCTCTATTCAGGCGCAAGATCAAGCACCATCGCCTATAGTCATGGTTGATCTCGAAGTGCAGTGACAAGAAGGTGTCAAGGGATTGTCTCACTCCTTCGCATCAACAAATGGTGATGTAGACTACTAGAAGCCTGACTCCTTTTGTGAAAAAGGATCACATATATGATGTTACTCCCCACTCTAATATCTGTCGAAAAATATTACAGAGAGTACATGGCCAACCAAACACTAGGACATAAGGACCAGAGTGGGCCTAGATACATTCATGACACACAAGATAAAAAGAAACTGCATGTGCAGGGAATACATAAAAAATGAAAATGGAAAAACAATAAATCTGAATAAGACCCCCATACCAGGGTTATGTCTCAGCGTTGTTGACGAAGAAGCTTGCTACGAGTCGGTGAAATTGTGGTCATGGTATTCTATAGGTCAAATTCATCAAGATCACATCTTCTGTTCAAGTATACAACACATGTAGGTGCACAAGTGCGGATTCAGTGACGGTGACCAGATTCCTGATTGTTGTTCAGATCTATCATTGTTATGGTTTGACATCATCCAAGATTAATAATAAGATTCGACTTTCGGTATGTGGATTCCAATGAATCACCATTTCCATGGAATCTTGAATTGAGATTCAAGAACTATTTCAAGGGATGATAATTACCACTATCTTTCGCTGTTATTTCCCCCATCAGATAATGGCACAATATGAGTCTCCCACTTTACATTGTCGCTTCTTTGATGATTTGTGGGACAACATTCCAGAAGGAACCCAAAAAACCGAATGTGGGTTGATACCTTTTGTTATCTCGTGACACTTGTTTGATGGAAGCACGTCGAAGCTCCCCTCTCTTTCGGCTAAACAGGGAACCCAGACTAGGAAGATCGCGGTTGCTCTCTCCTCCTCAGTTGAATTGAATTGTCAGTTTGGGGATCTCATCAAGAGATCATAATCGACTATATTCTTTCAATTAGCCGAATCAGGGAGCCACTGTTTGATAGGTGTAGCCCGATCTGGTTGAGTCGAATGATTTTGGCACGTAGTGTAGCTCCTTGGACTTCCAACCCATAGCCAATGTATCAATTTTGACATGGGTGGTCATCTATCACTATATCGATGTAGACTTTCTGAGGGTGGTGGAGTAGTGATTCGTCTTCTCTACATTATCCCATTTTGGGCTACTGTTATGGGTGTGTGAGAAAGACCTGTAAATTGTGATCCTAAATTATAGTGATTTTCTACCACCCCGTGGACATAACAATTATTCCCAAACTACATAAATCCTTGTTTCATTTTTCATAATTTTTCTCTTTTACTATTTTTGATCTGTTATTTTCTTCCATGCTCCCAGCGTTTCGGCAACATCCACAGCTAGTGATCTCTTCGAATGAATCACAAAGAAAACTAAATAGTCATGGGCAGTAAATCTAGGTTGGTGATGGGTTAAAACAATCTTGAAGTAGATGCCATGCGTGGACTATTGAGAATAGATGAGTGGTTCAAAATTAAAAACAGTTAAACAAGCTATTAAAAGGGAATATTAAAATAAAAATCATTTAATTAATAGTATAAAAGTGAATAAAAAATTCACATATTATGTTGATGAGAATTATTGTAAGCTTGGTTTATGTATGAGTTATTGCCATGTGATGTTGTTTATAGCATTTGTTAAACATTTGTTCATCCTGATTCTTATAATTTTTTTTAAGGAATATATTTTTGGTTATTGGTTTTTTGGAATAATTATATAATATTATACATAGATTTGATTCAGTATTTTAGGATTATGTGAATAAATTTTATACTGAATTGGATTGGGATATTTGAATGGGACTTTCATGCACAGCGTATCCCCCCCCCCCAACATACACCATAGACTGTCAAGTACCCCTATAAGATTCCACTAATATCTTTTTTTTCAAAGAGGACTTTTTAGCTGAATAAAGAAGGATTTAGGGCATAACACGATTTCTAAACAAATACTATGAAAATCCCCCAAAATCTTAGCATATTGAGGATTGATCATTTTTGTTCATCTAATTTTATTTAAATTGTGCTTAGTTTCTTCTATAAATGATGTATAGGTTGGTTGAAACATGTGATTCTTGAATAAGAGGCATATATCCCATTGAGAACAATTTGATGGAAAGCTTTAGGAATGTCTTTACTCTTCAATAGTTTTCTTAGTTCTTACTTAGCATCTTGTCATATTTGTAGTAATATTTCTTCATGTTTGTTCGTATGCCAATCGTGAGTAATCATGTAAATGTAAATGTTTGGATAATGTATTTTGAATTATGATATAAATGTTTCTCATGTAATAAATGGTCCATAAAATTAATTAATAATGTAATAAATTATTGTAGAATATAATAAATGGTCCAAAAATTAATATGGAACGTTATTAATAAATGGTCCATCATTAAATACAGTACATTATCATAAATACGATAATTTATTATACATGTATTTAATCCACCGAGTGAAGTGGGCTTATATTTATAGGGGTTCTACCATCAAGAACCCACCACAATTTACTCAGTTGACAAGGAGTATTAATGGAGATTGATTGCCATCAATGAAATAAACAAATTATTCAAATTGAATTTAATACATTAAATACATGTATAATAAATTATCGTATTTATGATAACGTACCATATTTATTGATGGATCATTTATCAATAACGTACCATATTAATTGTTAGACCATTTATTATGTTCTATAATAATTTATTACATTATTAATTATTTTTATAAACATTTTATTACATGGTCCCTCCAACATGCTTTGGATAAGTTTTTTTTGCTTAGATGAGAAATTTGGAGTCCCTCATTCTTGAGGGAAATTTCATTTCTGGCTACCTCCATGATTCATTGGGTGGGTTTCGTTCAGTAGGAATGAAGGAAGTTTCTCAAAACATGTTCTGTGGGTCTATTCCTAAATCAGTTGGTGGGCTTGAGAATCTTCAAGTGTTGGGGTTTGAGAAGAACTCATTAGACGGTGTTGTGTCTGATGTTCACTTGAATAATCATAATATCTTGATGAATTTGTGGGCCTCCGGAAACATGTTGTCACTTGGAGTACCATCACAGTGGGTTCCTCCATTTCAACTCACAAACCTCCAGCTAGGGTCGTGGCGGTTGGGGCTACGGTTCCCCATGTGGGTCTAATCTCACCACAAATTACAATATTTAGTCATGTCCAACGCCCAAATATCAGGAACCCTACCACCTTGTCTCTGGAGCTTACCATCTTCATAGATTCTATCACTTCCTGCCAATAAAACAATGGGTTGCTTCCAAAATCTATTCCTCCTATCACCATGATAGATCTTTATGTGAACTTACTATCAAGATCACTTTTCCCTTTCATCTGAAATGGCACGAGACACCAAATGAAACTAGGTGACCTTGATCTCTAGGACAATAATTTGAAGGGAAACATCCCGGAATGTTGGGTACACTGAAAATAGTTAAGATAGATAACATTTGAAGAAAAAAATTGACGGGGAGAATTCCAGTCTCGTTGGGGCTTGTAGAGTCATTCTTCATCTTGCACCTGAGGAGAAATAAGTTGTCCGGAAAAATCATGTCATCTCTGCTGAACTGCAAGTACGTTCTCATTCTTGACATTGGAATTAATGAAATTGTAGGATGAATTACATGGTTGTTATGTAGGATTACAACCATGATACTCTGGGGTCTGTGCTCCAATATATTCTATGGTGACATCTCGGATGAATTATGTTAGATCAGGTCCCTGCAAATACTTGATCTTTCTTAAAACATCCAATTGGGGTCTATTCCTAAATTCATTGGCATCTTAACGAGCATGAGAACTATGTCAGAATAGATCTTTCTGATGGATCAATTGTTTGGGAAATGGGGGGATGCTTAGGTGGTGGCCAAACGGAGGGAAGTGTTCTATGGCCACACGCGGCTAGTGATAAACCTGGATCTGTCGGACAATAATATGGGCGGAAAAATCCCAAGGGAGCTAACATGCCTCACATTCACATCATTCTGGAATTTGTCTATAAATTATCTAATAGTGAAAATCCCCCGACACATAGGTGAGATGAGATTAGTGGAATCACTAGACTTGTCATAGAACTGACTCTCCGGGGAAATCCCACCCAACATCACGACCTTGACTTTTTTGAGATACTTGGACGTATCCCATAATAACGTGATTGGAAAAATCCCAATGGGGACACAAATTCCAAGGATGAATGAGCCTAGATTCCTGGACAACCATCTATATGGGCCACCATTCACTAGAAACCACCCCATCCATGCTACCCACATGGTGCTGATATCTGTAAATGAACGAAGGGATAAAACTAGAGACATCATCCAATCTCCCGGGTTCTATGCGAGTATGGCGCTCAAATGTTTGGTAGGTTCTGGGGTTTCATCGGTGTTTTAATACTCAAGTCATGGTCATATGTGTGAATCCAATTAGAAGAGGATTTTGTTATTGGATAAATTATTAGATGAGATAACTATTCTATGTATGTGAAACTTGTTCCATTGTTGTCATGTCTGCAAATATAATTTATATTTATTAATGTGAAAAATTGGATGTAGACTTTTATAATAACTTGTGATGGGGTGATTTTAGGTTGGGGTGCTAATAGGCCATTGTTATATTGAAGGTCGGTTATTACTTTTCTCCATTTGATCTTGGTTGTTGATTTCTTTTATCGATGGATGTTTTCCTATTCTGTGTCTTAAGGGAAATCTTAAGGATACACCCCCAAGAATAGTTGAGGACCACCAAACAACATATTGGTTTTAACTTAAAATGTTTGATATAATGAATTGGAGAGTCAAGAGGTGGAATCATAAAAAAGAAAAAAATCCAAAAAAGGGACATAAGATTTAAAGTGTTTCTAATCCTTTGGTATCATATGTCCACGACAAGAACACCACTCGACATAGAAACATTTTTTAAGCTCAAAAACGAAAACAAAACATTACAGGAATCAAAACAAAAAGAACAGAAATGACGGTTGCTAAAAAAACCATAAATCTAAGCTAATAACATTAAAAATCTTACAAAGACCATATATTCATACAACTTTTTGAGAAATATTCGTTGACGATATGTTGATGTGGATGGTATTGTTCTTGATCCAAAAAATGCCCACTAGAAGTTTACATAATCTGAATCTCCATCAGGAGTCATCATGGATTGTTGGGTTACACAACTTCTCAATAAAGGTTCTTCCAACAACTATCAACATGCCAGAAGGTTGAGCTTTTCCAGGTAAGAACGCGGATAGAACTATGGTTTTTCCTCCACCAAACAAGAGAGAGAGCATTGGGCAACCAAATGATCGAATGAATTATTTGGGAGGATGAAGACACAAGGGTTCATAAATCCCATGAAAAATGTGTAGGATAGCCTAACTTCTAATCTAATCAAACTATGAAACAGATCCCTACCAAAACAGAAAAGAAACCATGCAAAAACATTTGAAAAGTTTTGTGCTACAGAAGGGTCAGAGACACCCATATAACTGTAAGGAGATTTACACCTAAAGGTAACCCACACTACATAAAGGTTAAACCAATGCTACATAAGAGTACACAACTATGATGTACAGGTAACCCTGAAGCATTGTGTAATGATCAAACACCCACTTCGTAACTGTACATACGAACTAACATAAGGGTACAAAACTGCTACATAAGGGTCATCACCCAGCTGTGTAAGGGTCAGACCTGCTGCGTAAGGTTTACACCCAACTCATTTAATGGTAAATTCATCAGCATAAAGCTCATGTAAATGTCATGAGGAGCCTCACTTAAAGGTAAGACAAAAACCACGTAAAGGTAAAGGGACCTCATGTAAGGGTAAAAATCCCTCATGTAAGGGTAAACAAACAACATACAAAAGGTCACACCTCAAGATCTAGAATCAAAATTGTAGCATGATAATAAAAGGAAAATTAAAATTTACGTTGTATTCATGCATAACAATGCATAAATAGAATAAATAAACAAACACAATTTCATATAAAAATTGAACAAAAAATCTCCACCAATTTCATATGATATTGGTGATGTTCTTGCATCTATTTTCGTTGAATTTGAACCGTGTTCACTATGTCTAAACAATAGTTGAACATAGATAATGTCACAGCATTATTCAAACTATTAGCTTAATTATTTTTGGTGTGTATCATGTTGACACTCATGGTTCCTAATTCAATAAACTCTGTAATGAAGTGTAACCTAATTTCAATATTCAAAGACGTACCACAAAATACTACATTTTCAGATAATTTTATGGCAGAATTACTATGAAAATATATAGTATTTATACAATCACTAATACTATGTTTATAAAACAATCTTTTGATCCAAATGGCCTTTCTAACAGCCTCGGTCAAGGATGTATATTCATCTTTAGTGGTTTATAGGGACACCATGGATTACATGTTACAATGTCAAGACACTGGCCCTCCATAGGCAGTAAATATATACCCTATGATGGATATATATGTATCTATATTCCATGCATAATCTGAATCTACATAACCCACAACAAGGTCAGTAATGTATACATTTTTTATATATCGTAAAGAGAATACCAAGGCTTGGGAAATATATCTAAGTAACCATTTTCAAGCATTCCAGTGAGGATTTCCATAATTATTCATTAATCAGCTAAGAGTACAAACAATATATGAAATATTAGGTTGTGTTCAAATCATGACATAGATAATTATCCATACCACACCATCACATGGTATATTGGACAAAAACTCAACATCAAATTATATAGTAGGATATTAAGACAATGAGATCTTAAAATGTTGATTTGTCAAGACATTAGTAGGTTTCATGAATTCAAATGTATATATCATAATTATTTTCAGAATGTATTCATGTTGTGAATTGTAGTGAAATTTCTTTACCCTCTTCCACATTATTTCCATCCCAAAAATTTTCCTAGCATTGCTTAAGTCATTCGTTTTTTATATTTCCTTCAATTGAGACATATCAGAAATAATAATTTTTGTATCCTTTCCAATAATAATCATGTCAATGACATATAGTAGAAAATAGTTCATCACTTATTTCATTATTTTAAAATATAAACATGTTTCATGATTACATCTATTAAAAGTTTTACTAAGCATGAATGTATGGAACTTCAAATACCATTTCCTTAAGGCTTGATTCAAATCATACAAGGATTTATTTAGAAGAAATACCTAATTGGACTTTAAATTATTCGAATAAAAATCAGGTGATTTCATGTAAATGGTCTAATTTATATCACCTTGCAAGAAGGTAGTTTTTACATCAAGCTTCTCAATGTTCCAATCATAATAAGTAATAAAAACAAGTAACAGATGGATGAATGTTTAACCCTAGGAGATATAAAATATAATAATTGATTCCTTCCATTTGGAGGAATTCTTTGTCTACAAGACTAGACTTAAACATGATTTTATTCTCGTTAGTGTTGTCCTATTTCATTTTAAAGATCCACTTGAAGCCAATTACTTTAGAATTAATGGGATTAGAAACAATATTCCATCTGATGTTATATTTTAAATATTTCATTTCATCATCCATGGAACTGACCCAATATTTGGAGTCACTTTCATTTATATCTTGCTTATATGTTTTGGGATCCATGGATACATGATCCTAGAAAATATAGAAAGAAAAAGATTCTATGTCATATTGGTTAAAGCAAGATGGATCCCTAATGACCCTCCAAGATCTATCTTTAGGAAGATGGTAATCATCTTGAGTCTCTTTTGAATCACCATCTGATTTAGCAAGAGAATCAGGTTTATTTTTATCTTGTGCTTGTGATTATAGAGGAATATGCTTAGTTGGAACCTCAAACTAGGTTTGATTATCAGTTTAGACAACTTCATTTTTAGGAATTTCATCACTAGCATCAATGGCATATTTATATTTGGGAACTACAGACTCCTGGAAAACAATATCTGAACTTATAATGCATTTTTGGTTACCTAGCTGGTCCACCCATATCTTATCCCCCTTAATCCCTTGAGGTAATCCTATGAATATCCATTTAAGGGATCACAATTCTATATTATAACTATTAATATAAGCATAATATGTGAAAGGGAAAAAATCTTAAATTATTATAATTAGGGTGTCAATTACACCATAAATCTTGAGGAGTTTTAAGGCCATTTTTAGAATAAGGAGATCTATTGATAAGACAAAATGCAATAGATTCTTATTATAAATAATTTGGGTATCCCAATGTATGATAACATACTTAGAACTATATCAAGCATAGTTTGGTTCGTGTGCTATTCTAAACCATTTTGTTGGTGTGTTTCCCTAACAGTCTAATGACTAACAATACCTTCCAAAGAACGATGTTAGTTAGTTCAGAATATATATATTATAATACATTTTCTATACTTAATTATCAAAGATTTATACCAATTTGATTATGAAGAAGGTATTTCTATGATTTAAATGGTTGAAACACATCAGACATATTTTTACGGAAATAAATCGAAACTCTTATAGAGTAATTATAGTTAAAGATTACAATATAGGAACATCCACCATGAGGAGTAGTCCCAACTGGCCCCCATCATTCAAAATTAACCCAATCTAAAGGGTTACTGGCTTTAAAGGAGTAATTATTAAAGTATACTCTCATATCCTTTCCTAAAATGTAATCTTCACTAAATGTAAGGTTTTTTGGTGTCATACCAGTAAACAACAATTGCATACTCATCTACTCTAGACCTTTAGTGATTACATAGACTAATATTCTATGCCAAATCATAGTACTATCTAATTTGGTGATATATATACTACCTAACTATCTACACTATGTTATTCCATCTAAAACATATATCCCATTTAGAATAAATCCTTTGATTGTTGTCCTAGATCACTTAGATATCTCAAGACAACCTGAATTAGACCTAAATGTGTACACTTTATGATCCAATACACCTAAATAAATGAGATTCCTATATAGGTTAGTGACCCACCATACATATTGTAAGGTCACTATAGAGTGATCATGAAGCTCTAACATTATTAAACCTCTACCCTGAACTCTACACATATTGTTGTTCACTAGCACAACTTCTCCCTCAACTCTCCGAGGAAGATAATGGGAAAACAACTTCATTTGAGAACATATTAATGGAACATTATAAATCTAGAACCCATTCACTAGATAGATTATTTTTAGTAACATTTAAACACTAATTAGTTTCATAATTAACATCAACTATCAAATATTGATAAATGGATTCATAAATTTTAAATCATTGTTTTTTATTGGGCCCAAGTCATTCGGGAGAAATGTGTCTAGGCTTTCTTAAATTATATTGGGAAACCTACTTTCCCTTAAACTTTTATTTATGTAAATTTTGTTTATTTTTATTTTTTTCTTTCCTTACTATTTTTATTATATTTATTCTTACTCTTTGGTATACACCTAGTAAAAATGATTTCTACCTCAAAATTCACTTTAGGTTTAACATGAATTTATTTTCGAAAGGAGGTATGATATGAATTCTTTTAGTTCTGAAGAGTCTTGTATATACATCATGGTATTAAACATGGTATTATAAGAATAATAAAGTGAACTTAATAAGAAAATAACTTGTACATATGACTCAATTTAAACATTAATGTTCTAAATATCTAATAGAAACTGGTTAAATTCGTCAAGGTGTGCTTTTATGGGAGTACCTAGGTTCATTCTAAAGGAAACCAGACTATGTTTCTTATATAGGTGAATAAAAAGTGAATTAGTAAAATATTTGTTTTAAGTTTAAAAATATTCTAGGAGTAGTAAATTTATAATATTCTCCCCTAAGAAAATTTTCACCTAGGGATAGAAGAATCAAGATATGGGACTTTTTAAAGGTGTCAATTGGGTAATATTGATAAGTATTTAGTGTCAATCTATCATTAGACTGGAAACATGTATGTTCTCTAGGCCCATGGAAAGCATCAATAAATCTCTATTGTATAAGTATGTCTTTTATCATTATTTGGTTAAGTTTGAAATCATTATCACACCCATAGTTTTCAATCTAATATTTTTTAGATTCCATCTTCTTATTCGGCGGATCTGATACCATGTTGTTACGGACAATATTAAGGATACACCCCCAAGAAAATACATGTATCACTGAATAGTGGGCTGGTTTTCACAAAATCATTATTGGTAAAAAAAATCCTACACCAACAGTTTGTAACCATTGGTATATGTCACAAAACCATTGGTAGAGGATATACCAATGGTTTGGAAGTCTGTTGGCTTGTCTGGCATTGGTATAGTCCTATAACCATGGTTTAGGAAAACCATTGGTATAAGTAATATGAAATATATGTACCAGTGATTTTGAAAACTATTGGTATAAGTAGTTAAAAAAACCCTTGCCTGGTTTTGATCCCTGAATCTTTAATTTATTTCTCAACTACCTAACCACTCAGATATACTACTTTTTGGAACATAATATGATATATTTGTAAATTTATATTTACATGTATGTTAATTATTTAGGTATTTAGTGTTATTTGATAAAATAATTCAATAAAAATAAATATACCTATACCCACAGTTCGCCAAACCATTGGTGTAGGTATATTTATTTTTGGGTCCTATAACAATAGTTTTGAAAAATCCATTGGTATAGGGTCTTTAAAATGAGGCTATACCAATGGTTTTAGCCAAATCGTTGGTATATCCAACACCTATACCAATAGGTTTAGAAAAACCATTAGTACGAGGTCATTTTAATGAATATATACCAACTATTTGTCAAAAAAAATTTGTATATCTATGAATTATACCAATGATTTTTCGAAAACCGTTTCGATAGGGTCATATTATAGTACCTATACAAAGAATTTTATCCAAACCGTTGGTATAGGGTCATTTTATGAAAGAACAAAAAACGTTCAACCAAAAAGAGCTAACAAATATGGAAAATGAGAGGGTATGGAAATTACCATCAGGACTAGCCTATGCATGCACAAGAAGCCTACCCAAATATCCATATGAATATGGAGAGCGGAAATCATGTTGTTAATGCTGGGGGGGGGTTCTTGTAGTTATATTCTAGGCGATTTACTCTAGACCTTTTGGTCATGTAATGTTAAGAATCCTACAATCCATTTTAAGGTTCCCCATCAAACCATAAATGGGGGATTATAAAAAATGGATAAAAATAGATGGCCTTCTGGACATTCAAAATGGTTCATTTTATGGAATATATAAAAACGGTTTGACCAAAACCAATGGTATATGTACCCTATCCTAACAGTTTTTTTAATAACTGGTACCAACACATTTGTATAAGACGAGTTTTTATTTGTCAATATGTATGATAAAATAAATTTTTCAGTCAGGACATGATAAAAACACTGAACAACAAAAAGGAAAAAGAATCATGAAATGGGACACATGATTTGACATGCTTCAGATCCATTGGAATCATAAGAACATGATAAGAAAAACACCCCACACAAAAAAATTTCATAATATTAAAAATCAAAACAAAAGATACATGAATAAAACTAGAAGGAATAGAAATTATAGATGCTAAAAAATAACCGTGAAATGAAGATAAATAATAGGAAAGATCCTATAAATCCCAAAATGTCTTACCAATGTTGGGGAAATCTTTATTGGTGATAGTTTCATGTCGAGCATCTTGTTCTTAATCTGTAAATGCACACAACAAATTCACATGGTTTGAATGTCCACTGGGGGTCATCTTGGTTGGTTGGGCCACACCTCATATCAATGAAGTATTGTACAAAACATATTGACCATCCAAAAGTTCGAACTTCTCCAGGAAAGCAAACATAGAAAACCAGGGTTTCCCTCTCCTATATGAGAGTGTAAGAACTGAGGGGTTGAATGATTTAATGAATTCCTTGGGATGATGAGGCCACATGGGGACATAAATTCCACTGAAAAACACACATTCTATCCAATTAGAGGATTCCATAGATCCTGATCAAATCAAAAGTCAAAATGTAAAACGATATTTGAAATGGGTAGTGCTATTTAAGATTTAGAGATGATGTCGATATAATGGGAGAAATAATTAAATATATATTTAAATATTAATAAAATATATATAAAAATAAAAAGAAAGATATGAATATGGAAACAAATATTAATGTGGTTCGGAAAAAAATCCCTACATCCACAGAAATCCATAATCACTTCACTAATTTTGGATCAAAATTACAAGGATATAATTTGAGTTTCAAACATATAAACCCTAGCTTGAATGAGTTAATAATGAAGAAAATTAAATATTCCACTAATTTCATAGTAAGTCCACTGTAATGGTTTTTGATGCTTTCATCGGGGTGAACGCCATGTGTGTTATGGTGTGATGCTAGCATGCATTGTTACCCTACATTCCCACTTTCCAAAGGCATGTGGATATCATTAGTTTCATCGATTATGTATGCTCCTTAATAGAAATGGGATGGTGGGATATAGATTTCATATTCCTTGGATACATCCTTAGTTTTCATCACCTAGTGCAGGTCTCCCTAACAAGGCTAGGTATGTTTGGGGAACTCATTCCTGGTAACATCTCTTCATGAACTCCAGTTAATTATGATGCTTATGTCTATACATTCCAATGGGTCTTGATAGGGAAGCAACATTTAGTCCGTGGAGTGGTCATTTTGGGAATCACTGACATGTTTGGACGATGGAACATTGGCCACCTACATTCTTCCTCATAGGAGGGAATCACATGGAGGCATCTTGGGCATGGAACCCAAGGAATCCCATGTCAATCCAGGGGTATTTGATGCCGAAGGAATTTCTTCCAATTCTTTCACCTCAGGCATCCCATATTTATCATGAGGAAACATTATAATCCATGTCACATTTATAATGTCTTATAGATATGGATTAAGATTGATTAGAACACCTCATGTGTGTGGATTAGAGAGGTACAACCCTAGGAGGGAGCACCTTGACGGTTTACCAATGGATGGATCAAAACCACCCAAGGAGGCAGATCTGGGGAGCTGTGTACCATAAAGGGAATATTTCGAACCAGACATCCCTGAAGGTGGATCAGGGAGGTGTACCCCTAGGAGGGGGGAACCAAGGTTTACCATTAGTTGGGATTGAACCTCAATGAGGTATCCTAAGTACCATGTTTAATATAGATGGATCAAAACCCACATAGTTTGATGAATGATGTGGGGCTTATGCATGAGTGTTTCCCTTCACAAGAAGATTTATCTTGGTTTTATTGAGTTAGATTGTATGGGGATTATGTATGGGAGCTACCCAGGTGTTATTAGAAACAATTATGATGTGAATAGGTTTTATGTGTAGGAACTACCCAGATGGGTGGCATGGTTTTACCATGATGTGGTAGCCCTGATAAAATCGGGATGGATTATGGGTGAAGTGAATGGAATGGATGGAGTAGATGATGTGTTGTGTTGTTGGGTTTGGACCTCAAAGAGGCTACCAATTGATTGGGAATCAAATACCATGTAGTTTATGAAGGGACCTGGGGATTACACTTAATGAGGAGGCCCAAATGGGAATGGAGCATGTGGTTAGGGCTTATGTATAGATGTGTCCAAAGTGGATATATTAAGTCTGGGGCTTACTCTAGGAGGTATTCCCCTCGGTGGAGGTGGATGGGTGTCTTCATCACTACAAACCTATAAGCCTACGTGAGTCATGCTCAATGTGAGACACAAGAGGAAGATGTTTACCTAACAGTCGTGTTGTGAAAGATTCATCAATGAGAGATATTATGTGGGGTTTACACATAAAAGATACCCATGGAGGATCTCATTCCATGTGTGGAGAATCTCATTCTGTGTGATAAGGGCTTACTCGTTCAATCATCCCATGGTGAAAAAACTCAAAAGGGAGTGGGATGGGGTTTTGAGAGTGCCTGTCCGCAAGGGAGGAAAATAAGAAAAACAGTGTTACCTCCTACAAGAAAGGCTGGGGGCTTACTCTAGGAGGGTTTCCCATGAGGATTTAAATCTCTATGTAGAGAATGTCATTCCATGTGATGGGGATCTCATTGCATGTCATACATACGTGGGAATCCTTCATTTTCTACACAAGGAGAGATCACAGTTTAACATCATGTGTTGAAGATTCGGGTGCTAAGTAGTTTTACATCGCATAGTTAGGATATGGGGAACTCACTCCTCACCCCATGGGCATACATAACCGTCCCTCATCAACCATTGGGAGGGGGATGGATTCAATAATTCTAGGTTGCAATGGCATGGGGGAGTGGTCACTCACGAGGCCCACATTAGCATACCTATGATGAAAAGTAAGGGGAATTAGTGTATCTATGATAAAAAGTAAGGGTGGTTAGCATACCTATGATGAAAAGAAAAAGGTAAGGAAACACATGCAGAAGGGGAATTGGGGACATATCGCATGGGACTAGAAAATAGATGTGTGCATACTTAGAGGGATGCATGCAAGAGGTATGTGAAAGAGATGAGAGTCGCAATCAAAAGGGGATCAAACATGATGTTTTCACATAATTAAAGGGAATAGGGAATCAAAAATGGGGTTTATGTGATATTGGAGGCTTGTGTGTATGTTCAGAGCCTATGAAAAAGATTCTTATGCACACCAGACATAGGATGATAGAGGTTGGGTAAGGGTTAAGTAACTCTAGTCCCACTCAGGGGAGGAATCATGGGGAACCTTTCAAACAAGATCATATAACTTTATGTTTTCATTCTTTTGAGATTTCATGGATGACCATTCTAATGAGAAATAGAGTGATTCATTGACTTTCATAGGATCTCCTTAAATAGGGGGGTGAAGTTCAATATATATATGAATCCATAGACGATAGTGCACAATATTCCAGTCATGGAAGAGAGATTCTATATAGCCATTCCTTGAACTGTGGTGGGTGAGTGCAAAAAGGGTTGTTTGATGTCACATTTGGTGTGCAAAGTCTTTGCACAGGATTATCTTTATTCTGCACAAAATGAACTACTTGCGTGCACCCTACATGTCTATTTTTAGAGGTTGGGATAGAAGATTCTCATTTGATCTCTCATTGGACACACAAATGGATTTGGTCAGACATTTCAATCTTACACACACACCATGAAACTTGTGAACATATTCCTTCATATTTTCAATTTGATCTGTTGAGTGAGACGGTTCCATCAGTTTACCCAAATATTCCCTCTTGTGGCTCTGTGTGGAATTCAGTGTTCATAAATGCACCCTCAGAATATGAGCTGAAAGGGGACATGGATGTCAGGTTCTGAGGGAAACACCAAATAGAGTGGTTGATTCCATCAGTTTCACACAAAAAATAGCCAGGGGAGCATAGTACACCTTGTACGCACAGAGAAGGCTAATTCCACACCTATAATTATATAGAGGGGGTCCTATGCATGACTCCTTAACTTTTTTGAAGATAGTAAATTTTCTCTCATGCGTAAAAGTTCTATCCCCCTACATGAAAAAAAGCTTGAGATGCTTCTTTTGTGTGATGTTTTCTTCTTCCGTGAAATTTCATCTATCAAGTTTCTAACATTTTTCATCTCTGTTTACTAATATTTCATGTAACACCACATCTTGTATGCTAATTTTAAAATCTTGCATGATTCATCCTTAGATATTTCTAATCCATATGAAATGACCAACCCATAGAAAGCATCTCGGATTGAGGTTGTTTCTGCTACTAGAAGGGATGTGATAAGTGGGAATCATTGGGTTATTTAGGATATGAGGGTTTTATTAGAATATCAGATGATTCTGGGAAAGTTACCTAAATAAAAAAATGACTACCCACTAAGTGACTACCTTCTTATATGGATAATTGGGCTGTTTGATGAAGTGACCATTCCATATATTATGGTTGAATCATCACAGTCATGGTTCACATGTGAATATGATCTAGCATGCTACAACATCTATTTTCATGACCAACATTCAAAGGATCATAGGGACCAATACGTATATATAATAAATTGGAGGACCATGATGGTCACGGGGGACGAGCCAATATCATAGGAGTTCAGGGACCATTAAACAACTACCTTTTAATGTCGAATAAGTGATAATAACAAGGGATGGAAGAAGGGATGGGATGTGTGATCAGGTGACAATTTCACTAGTGAATGGGTATGGTCATACAAGGTGTGATACATGTGCCAATAATATGGGGTTGAGATGTGAGATATTGGTATATAGGATGCAGTATAGAAGTCCCATTTCCATTTTTTCCATCAATAAAATCTAGTTCTAGAGATCCTTATCCATTTTCCCTAGACACAAACACTTTTAATTTCCACCATAGGGAAGTTTTCATCATCCTATGGGATATTCACTACATCAGAGGTATCCTACTGGAGGGATTCCATTATGATGAGTTCCCACTACCACAAAATACATGGGCAGACTGGGAGTAGATCCTAATATCGGTATGACATATCTTAGATGCATTGAAGGAGTATTTTAAGATCGTATTCTTCCAAAAGGAAATACCTTTATAAGCATGGTTCGACTTTTTCATTAAGAAGGATGAGAAGGTGAGGATGCCATGTGGGGGAAAATAGTGTCTAGTTTCATCTTAGAGAGGAAATTCTAGCTTATACTAGCTCATCCTGGAGGAAGGACAGTCCTACAAGTGGGGGTACAATATGGTGGGAGGTTGGGACCCGATGGTTCTCTATTCTTTCTTCCTCACCAGGCAAGGATTTTATAATTTTATTTGAATAAGTGACAATAAAATTTTCTAGTGCACTCACCATAGAACTGGGAGGATTCGAGAAATCAAATATCAGGCCGATGTGTTCTTCACCATCTCCTCCACATCTAATTCTACATCAAGCACGAGTGGGTCCATCATCATCCCATATGCGCTCTTCACTATGGGGTCATGCTCTGCCGTCGTTGTTAAGCAGTATATCACTCTCCCACTCTATATCTGTCATGAAAATCGGTCCAAATTCCCAGATGTCCTTGGATTACTTAGCCTTTAGACTTTAATTGTCATAAAGGACCCAACATTCCTCCTCCTCGAGAAAAAATGGCTCGTCCTTCTCATCTGTGGAAACCATTTCTTCACCTTCCATGGCATCCAATCACTGAACCATGTACTCTTTTTTTATCACTGGATCATTCAACACCATAATGTCTCCAACAAAAACTCACCATAGATCTATCAAAGGATGTTTCCGAACTAGAAGAGTTCCTCCATTCCCTTTGATTGTTGGGTTCATCTATTCTCCTATGTTCCAGTGAAGGTATGTCAATTTTCCATGGAAAAGGTTATTGAACAGGTGGTCATCCACTTGATCTCTACTTTTTTGACCTACATTCCACTTCCTCGCGGTAATTGAGAAGGAATAATCAATCTTGTGTACCAGGTAACTAATGAAAGTCTGGAATCCAACCATCGTAAACCAAGCCCCCTCCCCACCCTTCCGCTGCCTGAAGTGTCCTTTTCCAGGGACTGCTTTCCTCACCACATTTCCACGTTGGTGGATAATACTAGTGATGAACACAAGGATGTGAATCCTCCTAAGAACACTGGTGATGGCGGAAATCTTGGATGCTGGGGGTAGGGTCAACATGTGAGTACCCATGTTGTCTAGGCTATACAACATATGAGGTCATGTTTTTATTGGGAACATACTAAGAAGGATATGTGTGCTATTTTAGTTTTTGTATGTTTGGATCAAATCACATATATTTGTCTACGAATTCCCAAATTCCATTACCACACAAAATTTCAGTCTATAACCAGCATTGATTAATATAGATGGGGTCCAGCTGATGACAATGGATAATGCTAAGGTCAATCTATAGATTTAAAACCATGAAATCATCATCATCCAACCCTTCTCAACCCCTGTTAGTCTGATTCTAGGAAACTAGCAAGGATCATGGGTGAAAAGGGAGTACCTGATAATCTTCAGAGGTGGGGTGTTGGTGGATCATATCGACGACAATGTTCTCAATGAGCAGTACATTCCATCATGTTTTTCCAAAAAATTTGGATTCCTTCAACAGGTGGTGAATAATGTATACATACAGGTCTATGAAGAGTGTAACCCCTATATTCTTCACTAAACATGGTTCATGCTAATGATTTTGGTCTCTATAATAACCATTAGGCTACCTACAACCAACATTGACGAGGTCATGTTGATGGGATATCCCGAAAATTAAGTGGAATCATATCTAGATGAAATCTTATAGAAGTGAATTTGGTTAATAAAACTGGAGAGCATGAAGCCAGAGTAGTGAGGAATCAGGAGGGATACTTCCCAAGGGGAAAGCTAGACTTTTGGTGTGACTCAAGCTGGAACTATAATGGTGGGGATGTCACAAGGTGCAGCCACACCTCTACCTCGTTAATGGGAGTTATCCCAAAACTAACCTTGGGGGCCAGCCAAAGATTCCTGCAGAAAGAATTGTATGTATTTTTTTAATAATATGTGGATTCTTTCTTCCCTTCCCTTCGGTCCACCTAGAGAAAACTGTGAAAAATAGCTTATGATAAAGGACTTTTGGCAGAAACAGGAGTGGGATGAGATCGAGTTGCCAAATGTATGGTGCATTATGGTCGTATAAATAGTGAAATTACATTGATATCACATGTACATGATGACCATGGATGTCTATTCATGCCAATATGGGATGTACGAGGCACCACCACCTTGGTAATGGTAATTCTTAGTCATGATCCGGATCTGAATGAAACACCACCCAAGGAAGAAACTGAAGTCGATGAATAAGAGGAAGAGGAGGAAGATGGGTAACCTCAGGGGGAAGACTCTCATCAACGGATTCCCCAAGAGAGAGGTGAGACTATGGGCTCTGAAGAAGAGTTGTCCTAGTATCTCATGATAAGCTTAACCTGCTCATATCTCTCTTTGATCCTTTCCTGACTCAGATCCACAAAAGTAAAATCATCTCATATATGATAATCTCAATGTTGAGAAAGGGGAACCTATTATAGGGGGTGAAAATGTGGCAATGGTTTAAAGGAACATGATTTAGTGCCTACACCTAGAGCCTAGGTAGGTGGTGATCCCTTCATGGTTGAGGTAGATAGTGGTAGGCCAACTGAGGAGGTTGGTGTGGTAACCTTATAACCCCATGTTCTACCCATAATCTATGGGGGGTTGTTCATTGGTATCCTTATAGAAGAACCCAATGCTAGAGAGGTGGCTCACTTGAGGTGAATTATCATCAAAATTACTCCCCCTCATGGTAAGGGTATATTTCTAATCATTCGGCAAAATCATATTTTGACATAAATTTTGCATCAATGTGTTTTCATGTTCTGTGGAAGTTCTACCCAAACGACGTGAGTGGAACTAGTGATGATCCTATAAATACTCGGTTATAAATGGTCTCTCTTGGTGGAAGTCATTATGTTGATTCAAGATCTTAATCCAATGGTTCTATGATCTTGTAAGACCTTACTTCTGTAGAGTCATTCCTGTCATTTACAGATCATATTGGTTGAGGAACTTTTATCCAATGTAGTTCTTAGAAGAGTAAAAGATTTAAGACCAGATGAGATCAGGGAATCCATGGGATATATTTTTATTTCTAATACTATTGATGAGGTGTTGTTCATCCAAGACAATCTTCTCATGGTGGTTCAGGACGAATAGGCATATGTGGCTGCGAGTGTTACCACTGGTGGGGAAAAACTCGAGGCTGGTAGGGGAGTGGTTATTGAGGAGGAAGAATCAAGAAAAGAAATATACCCCCTGATATGGAGCCTATTACCTTAGAGAAGATAACAGAGGAAGACCATGTTGGTGGATTTCATTCCACTTTTCTAGAGTATGAGCTCGTAAATCCTGACGAGATGAATAAATTTGGCCTTGGTGCAGCTAAGGAAAATTGTATTTTCCATCATTGGGAATGAGGTTCTTCCAACACTTCATTGATCATACCCCAGAGCCATAGTTGGTGGGCTAGATGGGATCCTTTCACTATTTCCTATGAAATCTGTGTGTCAGAGGGGTAGATGCTTGAGGTCTTCATATGTTAGTTCATTATTACCTTGATGAAAAGATACATAATGGGTGGTAGCACCTAAAAGTTTTCGAGAATCATAATATGTCTGAAACGATACACATGATTTGAGAGGTCAATGAGGAGATTTAACATTTATAGGAGTAAGCGGGTGAACATGCTTCATTCACCAAGACCCAAACAGAGATCATCTGTATGCCGATAGCTCAACTAGAAGAGGCTGAGAACCAAATAAAGCAACTGATTGCTCAAATTTATGATCTTAAGGTTGAGTGGGGATGAGAATATACAAGAGTTTAAGAGTTTCATTCAGAGGCTAGTGTTTAGGAATCATATCTTGTGAGGAAGCAAAAAATCATAGAGTCTGCGTGCCAAAGGTTGGTACAATTGAGTAGATCGATCACTAGGGTAGAGCCGTAGAGTCTATTTTATTGAAAGCCATGTGAGGATCCAACATGTGAATGTCCTACCCATGCCTTAACTTCCTTAATTTCGTTGAAAATTTTGTGTGAATAAGAAAATTTATTTCCTTTATTTGATTATCACAATTCAATAATATTCATGAAACATATAACGACTAATACCTAAGATCCCATGGGTCATGCTTGGTGTGAGAAACAAGGGATGAACACATAATTGTCCAAATTTTCTGAGAGTTTCGGATAATCATAGAATTTTTGAGGATTGATATTTTTGACCAACCAATGAGAATTTTTGGTTTGAGAGTGAATATGGCTGGAGAACATGGTTCCCATAATAGTCGGGTTGCTCCTCCAACGTGCGCTAGTGCATGAATGGGATAATTCCAGGGGCATTGAAATCTACTCAAACAAAGGGGAATGGGGAGTGTGAATCACAATACCCAATATATGTAACATAAGTATAATGTCATGGAGATACATGATAACTACTGACCATTTGTTGAAACATAGTATCCCTACCATTAGCCTAAAATAAGGACAAGAAAACAAGGGTTGATCGCTGACCATGTTAAAAACATATACCATCTCTCATAATTTTTTCCAAAGTCTTCTAAGACATTGGAACCGGATAGTAGGTGAGATAATGTGGCACAAGACCATGCTGTTAGTGGGTCCTTTCAGATGTGGAAGAGGGTGAGGATCCAAATGAGGGGCATGTGAAGCATGGGAATGCAGTGATGAAATTTTTGAATGGAATCCAACACTCTTGTAATTATTTCACTATGGAATAGAGAATTTTGGTGTAATCATATTGGTGTAAAAAAGATAAATTCCACCTTATAGGGGAGTGTAAATGTGGATGATGAGAGATAATAGAGAATGTGAACAATGCGGTAGATGGTCAGCATTGGGAAAGGACCTCTCGAGTGAGGTCTTAGACTATTTTTCAGTTTCACATCATGAAAATAATGATGATAAAAACTCAGATTAACATAATATGGCAAGGATAATACATGTTATAATTTAACATTGTTTCATCATTACCCATCCCATAGTTTAACAACACGGGATCAAGATGTTGCACATAGTTTAAGGTCATACTGCCAGGACCTTGGCCAACAGTTTACAATCATTTCATATGGACTATAGGCTCTTAGTTTAAGGTCATAGATTTTGGACCTCAAGAATTTCCTATATGGTCATATGTAGTGTTAATGAGTGAAAAAATTGATATTAATGAGGATCTAGGAGGGCATTACTATAACACATATTTCAGAGGATTCACACGCAGTTTAAGGTCATGATTGCTTGGACTTAAGTGTCCAAGTTTACGATCATATATTTTGGACCAAATGTTCTTCTATGTATCATTCCATTTCATTTCAGACCTTACACGAATCATAAGACCATGTGATCCATGCTTTGTGTAGAAAATAAGGAACGATATAGGGGGTCAACCTGACATGTGGGAGCGCACATTAGAGGTCATGCCAAGGGTGGAATTCCATCATGATATAGGAGAGTGGAAAGGAGGAAAGTTAATATTTTTATGATCTGGATAAAGGAGTGGCTGGTGAGTAATGATAGACTATTGACCATGTTCAAAACATAGGGATCATGGCCACACCAACAATGAATGGGGACACTAAATATAGAGTCAACTGTTTACCAAGATCGAAAGACTGGATATGCAACATGTTGTTGTAGATCCATTAGGATGTTGACCCGACATGTGAGGTGAGACATACTAGATTGATACCATCACAGTTAGGGATTGTGTCTTGATTTGATAGATAATGGAAATCCAAATCAAGAAAGGCATGAAGTGTGGAATAGTGAATATTAGAAATTGAAATTCAAACATAGATAATGCAAACTGTTTAAGGTAGTGTTGCTTGGACTAGGGAATATATATTAAAGTCATGTTTCTTGGACTATGGAAAACCTTTTAAATTCTTATTAGTTGGATTATAGGGGATTCAAATTGTTTATGGTCATAATTCCTTGACCATTAATAAAAGGTGTGTTCAAATATGTTCATGCTATGTGAGAGTCAAAAAATCGATGTGAAGAGACAAAGAGTCCCTTCACTATGTGAAATGACCTTGATACCTATTTCCCATTGTTTTAAATTATTATGGTCTGGGTAATGGGAGAAATCAGTTTACAATCATGATGTATGGACCATTAAAGTGCCAATTTAGGTTGTATCTGTTCGGAGAAGGAGATGAATAATCTAATGTGAATGGATCCAAATACTCTACTGTACCATTTTAATACCATTAAACAGACTCTTATAGTTTAATATCATGTACCTAGACCATAATTGAGGCCAATGGGATGAATGTTTGAAGGATATTGTGGCTGGGCCCAAAGACAAAATGTATGGGTGTTTCTACATAACTGATGAGGAATGGAATCTAACCACATGTAGTTTTAGAACACAGTGAGGCATGAGACTAACATTAGTGGGGGAAATCCAATCTAGCATGGGAACCGAATCATCCAATGATTATTATGAGGCACGTTATACATTTTCATGGAATGTTTGCAGTTTGAAATCATGTGTTGAGGACAATAGATCCTATTTTACGTTCATAGATTTAGGACCATGATGTATGGTATATCAAAAGTGTATGCGTAGTTTGGTGTTATGAAAAAATTGATGTGATTGAGGACCAAGGAGTCCCAATAATACAAAAAATATCCAAGAGAAGACCTGCATATAGTTTAAAGTCATGATTCTTGGATTATAGGATCCAAGTTTATGGTCAGAGAGTTCAGACATAGAGGTGGAGACTCCGAAAAATGGGAATATGTGGCACAATAGAGTAATAAATTTGATGTGTATGAAGACGTAGGAGGCCTATTGATAAACCAAATTTTCCCGAGGAATCTTTTGAGATTTGACCGATAGACATCTGTAAGGAATAGATAGAAGGAATAACTGATGTAAATAGGGAGCATGGAGGCCTACATGCCTTAATTGGGGCCTCATGGAGAAAAAAATATGAATATATTGATGGGCCCAAATAAAAAGTTCCTGGGAATCACTACATATCCAATAAGAATGGGAATCAAGAAACAAGTAGTTATAAATGGAGATATCCATGTGTAGGTCTTACCCATACATAGGGATGAGGTATATTTTTCATTCATTGTTGTTGTTGTTTTTTTGAGTGAATAGACCATTATTGAAAATATGTGTATCTCTACATATCCTATGTAGACAAGAATCAAGTTGTACATAGTTCTAAAACACTACATGGTAGATGACTAGTGTTGGAGATGATTTCCCCTTAGGCGAGAAGATTATGTTGATATGTTGTTTTTCATCATGCTTCTAGGATGATAATTGTTACACAGTTCCAAGTCATGTGAATAAGATGTGAATTATATGTAGTTTTTCATGGTGTGTCTCAGATGATAATCTCATAGTTTAAGGCCATGTGATAGGATCAGTTCACGTAGTTTAACGTTTTTTAGTAAGGATGTTGGTTGCAACACTATTTATCATCATGAAGCTAGGGTATTTGGGTAGATGTGTTTGAGAGTTATGTGTATGATGCGAAAACTATAACCTGATGTGAATAGGTACTAAAGAGGCCTACACCATTCCATACGATCCAAAATAGGACTTGTACATAGTTTAAAGTCATGACTCATAAACGTGAACATCTATTTTATGGTTATAGAGCTTGGAATACATGACCAATTTAAAATTATGCTCTTGGGATGTAGAACTACTTATGAAAATCTTTTCTTGAGTAACATGGAATTTCTCAAAGGAGCGACGTGATCCCAATCCATGGTGACCAAAGGGTAGACGCCGTTGGGATAGACCTTTTGATTGATGTACAATCCCTCCCACTTGGGTTACAACTTTGGCAGTTTCCTGCCTGATATCATTAGTGTTTGAAGAGACAACACTATATCACCTTTGAGGAAAGATTGCAGGTGACACTTCTTGTTGAATTCTCTGGATATCTTTTTATGGTTCATCTCTAGATTGTGCAAGGCTCAGATCTTGTATTCACCGAGGGCTTCCAGTTTAGCTAGATGAAGTTCAGTGGTCTAGTATAATGACTTCTGATCACAAACACATATTCAGTGGGATGGTAACAAAATCACGATGGGATGGATGACCTCTGTTCTATACACCAATGAATATAGAGTCAACTGGGTGGAATTATGATTCATCATCTAATGAGACCATAGGGTTTTGGGGAGCTTATCTGACCAACTCTTGTTTTTCGAGACCACCATCTTTAGTAGAATGTTTGAGAGGGTCTTTTTGAACTCCTTGATTTTCCCATTTTCCTGTGCATTGTAGTGGGAAAAATAGTTGGAACGAATATTGTACATGGTATAAATTTTTTTTAGCTCAATAGCCAAGAAGTTGGTGCTGTTGTCGGTGATAATAGCATGGGGGAATCTGAATTAATTTATGATATTGGTTATCATGAATTCAACAATCTATTGGGACTTGAATTCATTGAGATGAATTTCTTTTTCCCACTTATAAATTAAATCCTTCGTGGTCTTAAATATTTTTCATTAGCGAGCTATTGCTGGTGGATATAGTCTCACAACATTGAGTCCCCATTATACAAAGGGACAAGATTACTTGGTGGTGTGTATGGGCTACACTGGTCAATTCATGATGTTGGAATAAATCAAACATGCGTGTAACCTCTTGGAGAAATCGATATAGTCATGGACCATGGTGGGACAAAAGAATCCCTACCATTGAATATGATGGGAGAGTTTTAACCCTTCCTTATGAGCACCATAGGACCTGGAATGATATTCCTGTATAACCTGGGGAATCTCACCTCCTTTGATGCAACATAGGATAATTCCATCAAACCCACATTTTTAGAGATTCTAATAATGGTTATGCCCACTCTAGAAGGTGAACTTTGTGGCACACTGATGTATTTTCTCATATTTGGTTCGATCTGGCAGAAGAACACCATGCTTGAGATACTCAATTAGAGAGACTATTTAATCAGAGGTTCCTTCTATTTTAGGTGGATAAAGAGGTCCTAATGTGGACGAACCAATAATAAACTAGTTTACCTGGTGGTTTTCCTCCTCATATGTGGTGACAGTATCAATGACTCACCAATATTCCTCATGAATGAATAGTCTATACCGGTTGAGCTCTGAAATAGAGAAAACTAGACTCACCAAGGAATCGACTCATCCATTCTTTAATCAGGGAAAATGAGTCAGTTCTAGATAATAAGGGAACTAGCCCATCAGCTGATCAGTGTGATTTAGTAGGGGATTGAGTTTTGGCTTCCTGATGAAGTAGTCACCGTTGATCTTCTTGAGGACAAAATCAAAATATTCGTTTATGTTCAGTTGGGGAACAACAATATTGAGACCCAACATGAGACTAGTAATGATATCATAGAACACTGCCTCATTATTGGTGTTTCCCTCTAATAGAAAGAATGAATAAGGAAGGAAAACCTATATCGGGGTGATAAATACAATCCCCAGCCTACTCTATTGAGTTTGGGATCATTGAGCCTTCTAACAGTTGGTATCTGGGAGGAAACATTGATATTAATCTTCCATCATGGATTACCATAGTCAACTATGAGGATGGCCTCATATGGGATGTTGAGATATTGGTACTGCTCTGTCGGGGCTATATGGGAGGCCAAGAAGTCTAAAAATTCCTAACCCTTAATCAATTTCTACAGAATTAACATGTTGTCGAACTTCTAAAGGATCATTGTCCAACATGCTAGCTATGATATCATCATAGGGAGGTTTAGGATATACATAAGTGGATCTACATAGGATACTAACTGTATCTCATGATGTTGTTCGTTGTGCTGCAACTTTGGTAGAGTGAAACAAGTGCAAGAAAAATCTTCTCAATAGGAGAGTATCTGGACACTGTGTCGAGGAGCATGTGACTGAGATTGTATAGACTATTATCTATCCCATTAATGTTCATATGTTTTGAAATGGTGATAAGGGATCATTTAAGGGTGGTCACATAAAGAACTAACAACTTCCCCATGATGGGAGACATTAGAAACAGAGGTTGTAACATGTACTGCTTGATTTTCACAAATGCATCCCGACACTCTTCATCCCATTGGTAGACGATCCATTTTTTCATAAGTTAGTAAAAGTGAATACATGTTTCGAACATATTCATGATGAATATATGTATGTAGTATAAGTGTCCATGAAGACATTATATTTCTTGGAGGTTTCTCAGATAAGGCATATGGATGATGGCATTGATCTTGTCTGTGTCGATTTAGATGCCTCTATATATTACGAAAATGCAGAGAAACATCCCAAAGGTAACCCTAAAGAGACACATCAATGAGTTCATCATTGGATGTTGGTAGTAGAGGAAGGTGAACACTTTCTCAATGTCTCTAAGATGATCCTACCTCTAGCTAGATTTAAACACTAAATCATTCACCTAGCATTACACTAGAATCCCGAGGATTAGTTCAAAAATGTGGTGCATGGATTGTGGATAAGTGGATCCTACATTCTTTAAACTGAATATAATTACCTGATAGTAGATGGATCCTTACAAAGCATTGAAGGCTGCAGAATCCTCATCTTCATAATCCATTCATATCTAATTTTATCCGGAGTGTCCATCCATGAATGAGAGATCTTGGAACCCAGAAATTGAATTCATCAATAGATCAATCACCGGAAGGGGAAAATCATCCTTCAAACAGTGGAGGTTGAGGTATTGGAAGTCGATACATACTATGATCTATCTATTATTATTCCAAACAGGAATGATGTGTTACAAATATCAGGGGTCCTAAACCTTAATGATGAAGTTGGATTTGATGAGCTTATCAACATCTTCCATGACCATGGTGCCATCAGAAATGTCCTTTTTCCTGGGAGACTATTGTGAATCCATGATTACATACTGAGAGTCTGAGACGGTGAATAGAAACCTGAGGTTCTAGTCCTCTAATCTAATCATAACTCTAGGAATACACATCTTGATGAAGCTTTAGGAAATCCATATTCTTCTGTTGTTCCTCTATAGACATTGATGAACTGATCAATGTTTGACTCAGATTTGTCTCAGTGTCAGGATTCACATGAACCAACTCATCGATGGTATTGAAGACATTCTCTTTGAATGTGGGATGAGCGTCTTCCACGTCTTGTTCATCGTATGAGGTTGGGTGGTCAGTAGGATTAGATGGTCCATATAATCCATTTGTTTGTAGAGTGACATTGGTACCTTCTTGTGTGGATATAAAATTTTTATTGGGGAATTTCTGCTCTGCAAAAACCATGGTGACGACAGTTTTCGACCTGATTCTATCAGGCCTTCAACGGTGGGATCCATGATTTATTTTAAAGCATTTGTGGTGGAGTAGTTTCTAGAAAATCATCCTGGTCCCTTGAAATAGATGAATGTTCCATGGAATGGTGTCCATTTGGTGAAAATCTCAATAATTCATAGGGGTAAGGGTTTTATAGATCACCAGAGTCTTTCCTGTGTAGGATTACAAGGTAATCTTTTGATGTTTCTTATACTAAGGGATAGGTACACAATTGTTTTTAGAAATGAAAAAGTAGTGTCCAAAGTCTTTCCTCGTGGCCTCTAACTAGTGAATCTGTAGGATGAAATTGTCAACCATGTTCTTCCATTGGTCGGCCACAGTGTTCGTGTGCTTGAACTCATTGGTTTGAACTTTCTTGTCCTTTATCTAGTAATATCTAGTGTCCATATAGCGGGATTGATAGGATTCTAATGGAGATTCATCACTGTAGTGCATGAATACTAGACCATTGAGGGAGTTATTGAGGAATTGTTGATACGAGGAGGAAACTATTGTATATAGATGGATCTAGGTCCTACCCATATACATATTTTAGGCAGTATAATAGGATACAATCATGAATTCATTGTATTATACCAATCCAAGAAATCGGTCTTCTGAAAATTTATTCTGCACATTCTTTTCTCAGTCCTGTCATAACCCAGAATCTTTAGGCTAGAGGTACTCATTTCTATTTTAGATATTACCTACATATAGTGGATCTGGGTCGAGATGAGATTAATCCTATAACCTATGTCAACTAGATCGTGATGAACTTTCATGAAATTGAAATTTCTTATGATATAAAATGGGTGGATTTCCCCCTGTATGAAGGAGCCCTCATCTTCTTTTGAGAATGAGATGATTTATTGGAAATCTTATCATTAAACTTCCTCAGTATAGAAGGTATCTGTGGATGAAACTTCTGTTTTAAACTAGAGGGGGATTTTCAAGGCTTTTGCAAGAGTGTCATAAATTTACTGAGATATTGGGAGGGGCTTGAGGATCTTGCGCTTTACATAAATTCTGGCGAGTTGTTTTAACACATTTCACTCCCATTATAGTTAAAAATTTATTCCCAACATAGGATTACCTTTAGGAGGCACGTTGGACATTTCTAGTTGAATGACTGGATTTTGAATGGTGATAGAAATGCCTTGATTCTCATTAGATGAATCACCCAGAATCAATACTAGTTTATTTTTAGATGGTTTAGGACATCCCACACCTAGAAACGACCAACCATGATACAGTAATGACTATTCTTCTGGGAAAAGTAGCACATTCGGTAGTGGCATAAAATTATAAAAAAAATAGGTTGAGAGGACTGTGCTTTCTATGCTGTGCAAAGAAGCTACTATTTAGTCTTAGTAGAATAAAAAACATGGCTTGGGGAACCATAATGGGCATTATAATGATTCAAATGTTCTCTTCTCCTTCTCCAATGAGATCAACTAAATGAAATCAAGAATATTTCCAGATAATCCTCATTATTGGGGACTACGTAGGGGTCTATCAACTGTTCGGTATTCATGGATGTATACTACTAGACATTGTTAGATGAGTCTAATAGTGATGGGATAACACTCTAAGTTATGCTTAGATCTAGAGGTATGAAATATATAATTTTGAGAGATGGATTTGGTGTTAGTGGCGGAATGTGTTTTCCCTTTTACTGTTAGGGAATAATCTTCTGAGATGTGGAAGGCCACGATGTGGATGTTGACGTGTATTCCATAGAAGGTGGGGAAAGTGCAGGAGGATTGGGCTAGCCTAGGAAGTCACAGATGACACCATAGTCATGATAAAATGATGTACTAGCCAACTAGTAACCATACTTCTTTGTCTCGTGATTAGAAACCTTCATCCATTCACTGAAACCTTCATTGTCAATATCGATCATAGTAGAGACTCATGTCAACTTCATCAGGACACGTCCAAATATGACTGAACGATTGTCCAGATATTCCAATAGCCAGTATTTGAAAACATAAAATTTATTGATGGTATGTCCAAGGATTTTGTGGTTAGGTAAGTGGCCAGATAAATCAGTGAGCTTGACCTCATGTGTCTTCCTACACTCAGGCAGTTTTAGTACAACTTGTTCTAGGTCACTATGGAAACAACTAGGGTCATGTGCATCCTTAAATGAGTAGGTCCATTTCCATATTTTCTAGAAGGGAGATCTAGGAGCTTGAACCTGATGAGGAGTTAGAGACCAATGTGGCATTAGATCCACATTATCTCTTCTAGTCGGCGTGCTTGGTGGGGAAGTTCTGGCCAATTTTTCGTTAGGTGAGTCTATGCCTAAGGCTGCCCTGCTTGGTGACTCTATGTTTATTAAGGCTGTGAAAGGTGAGGCTCTATTGGTAATAGATCTATTAACTCTGGCACCTTAACCTATATTACAAAAACACCCACTACATTGGCGGTTCTTCTTACAGGAGTTGGAAGAGGTAATGGACATGCCTACTTGGCCTCCTACAAGGACGAATCTAGGAACTAGTCCTTGTCCGAGAAATATTAGAATCCACCTAGAAAATTATGATTGACGGGGGAGGGGACCATTTCATTTTGTAGGTTACCCATGCACATCGTTAGAATCAGCTCTTAAGTTAGTCACATAACGAGTGAATACATGAGGCCTTTCCACTCGGAAACAAAATTGGTTACATGTTAATATAGAAGTTTCTTACTCTTAAATATCTCGATAATACATGTATTATAGGTGCTGTAATAGAATAGACAAATAAGATTCTTGTAGAGGTCTTCCAATCCACCAATAAACCCAATGAGTAGCTCAATGTACTAGAAAAATGAAAGCCCTTCCAATATTTGTATGAAACATTGGTGATTTACAAACTCTTGATTAATTGGAGATCCCAACATTGTTCTGCACCTTGAGATGAAGTGGACCAGATGATATAGTAGGTTTACCACCCCATTGAAGGTAAATAAGGTAAGATTTTTGAAATATGTGGGTGTTCACATATCATTCACCCATATTGAATATGACCTGCCATCCAAGGGATTGCCACCTATCATGTTTTAAGGTCTTTAAGGCAAGTGATGAGAGAATCTATAAGGCCCCAGCCTTAATCCTTACTTAATCTTGAGTTAATACAAGATTACACATTGAGTATCTTTTCAGGTTTAGATTTTTAGAGAATTAGATCATAAAACTTGCATTACATTCCACATTTAAAAAAAGTGGTTAAATAAAAGAGAGGATTAATTATTCCCATCAACGGGAACATATTTAAAATAAAACTTGGATTCTTTCTCGAAACATCCTAGAAACTATCATCACATCACTTACCATTCCCTTGACCTGTGAAAACATTTCAAAAACATGGGATGAGCATAAAAAGCTCAGTAAGGGATATAAAAATATGGAAAGGAAACATGAGTTCATATATACATAAGAATGAAATCATACTTTACCCATAAAACATAGGAACTTTAACATACCTCATCAAATCATGAATAAATCACAGAAATCATAAGACATAAAAGGTAAATTGAGGCATTCATAACATTCTTACATAGGGAGTAACCCTCTTGGTTACGTTTTGAAATACCCATCACAGTATATTCCCTGAATCTCTTCGGAGAAACCTTAACGTTTCACTCCTTCGCGTTACCCAATGCATTGGTGAGCTATATCGGAATCACCCACCCTTAGTCTATCACGGAACCACCCGTCTTCATAATAATTCCCAAGAACCTCAACATAATCGTATCACATAAAACATGCATAAAGGAAACATAACATTTCCACCTTTCAATAACAATATATCAATACCACACATTAATATAAAAATATTATGAAAACCATTTTCGATACCAAAATAAAATAAAAGTAAAACATAGTATTTATTTTTCTTTTAAAAAAGGTATGGCTTGTAGAGGAAGCCGAAACTCAAATAATGGTCACGGCGGCGGAGGAGTCATTGTCGCCACATACGTACGACAAAAACATTCCCTTTTTTCATTTAGTAAACTATTCATATAAAAAGATTCCTTTTGAATAAACTTAAAAGTAAAAGGGTTTTATACAACATATAAAAGAAGGTTGTGTATAAAACAAAATATGCCTCAACGAAAGGAGATTGAGACGAAGTCCCTTACAAAGACGGTATCCTTGGTTTAAGGATAAATAAATTACATAATTATGGGTGACAAATGAATACACCAAATATAAGTGGATATTAAGTGTAAAATAATCAATGGTCATTCACAAATATTCAAAGGATGACATATTCAATAACTACATGTTGAACCCAAAGAAATCGAAATTGGATTAAGAAGTTCCCTTGACAGCCTAACGGCGTCACATCAAAATTAGTTGATGAGAGATAAAAAAGGGTATCTCATCACTTGGACATAAAATTTACATCAATAAGGTTATATGAGAACATATCCCAACTTAACAATATGTAAATTAAAAGACCCAACAAAAGAAGTCTTTTAAAAAGAGGAGGGTGAAAGGTTCCCTTACCGACATGGGTATCTTTTGAAACATACACCTCGTGAAAGAAGGACAATAAAACATTGATGTAAATACTCATAAAAGGAAGTATATTACACAATGAGTGAATTAATGGGCAGTACATAGACCACTCAAAGGAAATTTTGGCAAATGTAGCATAAATCTCACGGGAATAAAAGTGAGATGAAAAATCCCTTACAAAAACTCGGCAGCCTAACAACGCCACTTAAAATTTCCAAAAATGGATTGATGAGATAAAATAGGGTATCTCATCACATTAAAATAAAATTCACATCAAGAGGAATATAAAATAACATCCCCCATCATAAAAAATAGGAGCTTAAATGAAGTGACATAAAGGAGAGTACTTAATGAGAAAGTGAGAGGTTAGATCTCTTAAGAAAATTCGGCAGCCTAGCGACGCCACTCAAAACATCCAAAATGGATTAATGAGAGAGAATATGGTCTCTCATAATATGAACATAAAAATTACAGTAAGATTAATATAAAATAATATCCCAATAACAAGAAATATGAGCATTAAAAGGAATGACATAAAAGAGTGTACTTTAAAAGAAAGAGAGGAGTCAGATCCCTAACCTCGGGTCTGACTTGACTCGATCGTTCTTTAACATCCTGAATAATAAACTTGAGTAAATTTCTATTTTCGTAATAACCTTTTCAATTTCATTATTCCTTTTATATCACTTATTTACATTTTATAAACAATATGTAATCATTTAAGTAAATAATGTTTGTTTTGTCGATATTTGGTTCTTAAGTCGAAATTGAACTTCTTACAATTACATGTTGTTCGTGTGGTCAAAGGTTCTTTATATCCAGAATGAAATTCCTGATTTGGATATCATATATATCATATATATCTAGAATATACATGTATTTATAATATCACATAATCATTTAGAGGTAAGAAATGAAATGCACCGTTCATGGAGACGGTAAGCCGTACGTACGCATGAATGCTACTTTCATTTCTTTGTCATATTAATGGAATTAAAACTAAATTAGAAGTATGTATATTTTAATTACAGAATTATATTCATCATTTAGATGTATCATTCATCATATATATCCATTATATACAATTTATTATAATAGTACATTACATTTGGGGATAAGAAATGAAATGCACCGTTCATGGAGACGATAAGCCGTACGTACGCATGAACGCTACTTTCATTTCTATCTCATAATTTAATGGAAAGAAATAATAATGATATAGAGGTATATTATAATTCCAGTATAACATCATATATAATAACATTAAATCCATCCTTTATACGTCCCACATATGGCATTAATGAATCACATCACTTTGAGGGGGCGGTAGTCCGCACTTCCTAAAATGAAGATATCGCGTATACCCATAATGGAGGCCATAAAGTTAAGCCACAAATGAAAAAATACAGAAGATTAAGTAAAACATAAACATATTATATATCATATATAAATATAGTGACATCTTAATGGCCACCTTTGAAGGTGTTATATGAGTGTTGAACAATCATCGTTTCGTGAGGCAGAAATTCACCATCCACAGAAACAGTATGTTCTTTAACCATTAGATGTAGGTGTGTGTAAGTGTATCTCTAATCCTTCTTATAACCACATCCTAGTATATTGAAGATACTGGATTTGTTACAAAAGAAATGAATAAAAAGAGTTTATGGGGTTGGAGAGGAAAAATAAAACAAAAGGACTCAAGTGAAGACATTACCTTAAAATCCGGTAACTCCCTTTTGTTTGAGCTCTAATGCTTCATTGGGAATACTTTTTCCCAAATTCAGGCTTCAAGGAGTAATAGAGGGAAGTTTAGAGACAAAATGGTCCGGGGTTGGTCGATCCAAAGGCTTTGGGAGTGTGGGTAAGGAGGTAGAGGTGGGGGCCTTTTATAAGAGGAGAGGAGGGGCAGTCTTGGAAAGTAAAGAACATTCACTTTATTTTAAAATGATATTCGGATTTAAGAGGTCCCAAATTGATATAATTAGAGGATAAGGTTATAAGGGTTCGAAATCCACCCATCCAATAGGTTTTGGACATGTGTAGCTCTTAGATATTACATTATCTTTCCATTTTATTTAAATCATTAAATAATGAGGTCATCGCTGCATCATCATGATGTTATAAATAATTTCATTTATCTAATGTATAAATATTAGAAAAATATACTATGATGTATGAAATCGTTTTAGCTTTCTAATTAATATTTATAGTCAAAAATCGGATTTGTATAACCCCATTTAAAAATTGTTTTAGTAAAACATTTCATGTTTGTCTTATTTTTACTTTAACATTAAATAAAAAGATATTAATGTCATTTTCCAACCAATGTGGCTTCATGGGGTCCCCAAGTTGACCCATGAGTTTTATTGGTCGGCCATGACACATCCAATGAGGTTAGGACATGTGTCAAGTTCATTTCATATTATTAAAACATTATTTTTACCTTAAACTACACTAATTACCTCTAATCGCGATTAAGAACATAAAAATTACTATTCACCAAAAAAAATTATTTTAATCTCATTGAACCACATTTTAGTTCTTAATTACAACCATGTATGTTGGATTTTTTAAATTCAAAACACAAAGATGGAAAAATTTAATTTAAACGGAAAATCAGTTTTTATAAGTACCACTTAGTGGGTTCACTATTCATCAAAAATTGAAGTTTTTCAGAAAATTACCAAAAAATCACCCTAAGATATATTTGATATTCCGAATTCAAAAATGAAGTCTATTTTACAAAATTCAAAACATATAGGTTTCATTAATTAATTTAATAATTAATTCCCACTGTCAGAGAAAATAGCGTGTTTTTATGAAACAATAAGTATCAAAAGAATGACACTAGTTTAAGTCTGATTTCAAAGTGAAATTAATTCCAACGACCACTATTGGATTTAATGGTAAAAATATATTCTAATTTCACTTTAAAACCAATTCAAAATATAATCTAATCATATAAATAAATTAGATTAAAAAGCTGTTTTGAATTAAAATACAACATTTTACAGTATTCATTAAAAAATGAACTTTATCGGAAAGATACCAAAAATTTACACAGAGTAAATTTTGATGTCCCGATTCTAAATAAGAATTTTATTTGGTCCAATAGAATGTATAAGAGTGAAAAAAAAACTATATTTAATGATGGTTCTCCATCAAAAGGTGATAAGTGAACCTTTAGTGAAAACTAGGGCATATACACCTAAAATTGAATTCTTTCCGTATTTTAAGCCTTTATCTTTTATTGGATAAATGTAAAAACATTTAAAAACATATATAATCATATTTTAGTTATTTCTATCCATTCTCTCCAATACAACAACCAAATGTTAACTACCATTTAAAATAATATTATTTTATTATTAGAGTGCAACGTAAGATTCCCAAGAAACTCATTGTTGCATGTTGGGTACGCCATCGAGCATAGCGTCCCCTTTAAAGACATATTAATATTTTATTCCCAAATATGGATAAATATGAAAATTTCATGTTCTTTATTTACCTGGGGTGTTACATCCTTCCCCCCTTTTGGGAATTGCGTCCTAACAATTTTTAAAATTGGGCTTGGAAACATCCTTTAAAGTCCCACATGGGAACAAGAGTCGGTAAAACAATCACTTTAAAATAAAGAAAGATAAGTACAAAGGACACCCGCGTTAACCCATACTAGGATTCCAAGTATGAAAATATGGACATGGAGGAAAAAACAAAGGGTCATGTTCTGATGGAGAGTGATAGTAAACATGTCTAGGAGAAAGTTAACCATAAGAAAATCACAAACTTGTGATGGGTTAAACGGTATTAGATTCCCCAGTAGGAAAAGTTAATAGACAACATTTTTGTTTTAAGTTACTTTTTATTGAGGAATTTATTCATAAGGAAACATAATCTCTTATCATGTTGACTTTCAACTTTTACTATATTCCTTAATCAAACTCATATTTTCTCCAAAAGACGAGTATTTAGGAAGTTTTGTTCGCATTAAGAGTACTATAATCAATTTCTAGAGAATCACCTAATCCACAATAGAGAACTATATACTTCCCATGTCTTTAGACTCTAACCAAAACCAAAACCAAAAAGGTTAGTACATGTTCAAATAATCCAAAAAAGGATAACCCTTTATAAAAAGATAATCTATTCTTAATCTCCAAAATTTGTCCAACAAAACCCAAAGTTCAACGAGGACCATTCGATAAACAATTTGTCCATAAAATTCTTCAAAGTAAACCAAACTAAGATTGAAACCCAAATATTTTGAAGGATTTAGTCACATAGTATACCATGTTAAATCGTATCATTTATCTCCAAACCACATAAGTTTCTCTTAATGTCTCGTATTGAAATGTAATTAATCCTAATCACTTATCCTCCATGATAGGTTAATAAATTTCCATAGATAACCCAAAATCAACTTAATCTTAATTCCTAAAATCATCTAACTAAAAAGAATCAGTCAAACTAACCAGGGACTTCACGTAGTCTAGTGGTAGGTGATAAATACCAGTTGCACGTTGGTTGTGGGTTCGATTCCCGCAGCTTTGTCCGACGTGACAGGTTGTCACACGGTCTGCGTGTTGTCCTTTTTCCAAAATTATATAATTCTCAAAAAATTTCCCAAAACGAGATAAAATCATCAAAAACAAACATAACATATTTTAACCTCAAGTTTATCTCAGGCCTTTCGTTTTCCATCATAACATATAATAACACATAATTACCTCAAAAGTAAGGATCATATAAACCCTAATGGTTACCTTTTTAATTTGTTACCTGAACTTCCACATCGACTGGTCATCTCATACATGATGCATTATAGAACATACCAAGGTTCAAGTGGTTGATCATGACTCCTTGATAGTTGGTTTAGAACAACCACAAGTTTCCTCATTTAATATCCCATTTCATCCAGTCTCTTAATCAGAGAACCACCACAGTTTCATTCAAACCAATTGTCACTTTGGTACCTGCTAGATCCAGCCATTTACTAAAACCAAAAAGGTCAGTGTGAGTATATTAACATAACCATCATGTACTAATGAGGAAGATAAACACTAATATATATGTACTCATTCACTTTATCTAAAACTAGGACTCTTTCTGAAATCCTAACCATTATGGTAATGTCACTTATGCTTAAAGAATACCCTAACCTCTAAAGTTATCTAAACCGACCTTTGATACCAACTATAAGGCCCCAGCCTTAAACCGTACTTAATCTTGAGTTAATACAAGATTACACATTGGGGATCTTTTCAGGTTTAGAGTTTTAGAGAATTAGATCATAAAACTTGCATTACATTCCACATTTAAACAAAGTGGTTACATAAAAGACAGGATTCATTCTTCCCATCAACGGAAACATATTTAAAATAAAACTTAGATTCATTATTGACACATCCTGGACACTATCATCACATCACGTACCTTTCCCTTGACCTGTGAAAACATTTCAAAAACATGGGATGAGCATAAAAAGCTCAGTAAGGGATATAAAAATATGGAAAGGAAACATGAGTTCATATATACATAAGAATGAAATAATACTTTACCCATAAAACATAGGAACATTAACATACCTCATAAAATCATGAATAAATCATAGAAATCATAAGACATAAAAGGTAACTTGAGGCATTCATAACATTCTTATGTAGGGAGTTACCCTCTTGGTTACGTTTTGGAATACCCATCATAGTATATTCCCTAAATATCTTTGGAGAAAAATTAACATTTCACTCCTTCACGTTACCCAATTTATTGGAGAGCTATATCGGGCCCTCCCGCCCTTAGTCTATCACGGAACGACCCGTCTTCATAATAATGCCCAAGAACCTCAACATAATCGTATCACATAAAACATGCATAAAGGAAACATAACATTTCCACCTTTAAATAACAAGATATCAATACCACACATTAATATAAAAATATTATGAAAACCATTTTCAATACCAAAATAAAAGAAAATTAAAACATAGTATTTATTTTTCTTTTAAAAAAGGTATGGCTTGTAGAGGAATCCGAAACTCAAATAATGGTCACAGCGGCGGAGGAGTCATTGTCGCCACATACGTACGACAAAAACATTCCCTTTTTTCATTTAGTAAACTCTTCGTATAAAAAAGATTCATTTTGAATAAACTTAAAAGTCAAAGGGTTTTATACACCATATAAAAGAAGGTTGTGTATAAAACAAAATATTCCTCAACGAAAGGAGATTGAGACGAAGTCCCTTACAAAGACGGTATCCTTGGTTTAAGGATAAATAAATTACATAATTATGGGTGACAAATGAATACACCAAATATAAGTGGATATTAAGTGTAAAATAATCAATGGTCATTCACAAATATTCAAATGATGAAATATTCAATAACTACATGTTGAACCCAAAGAAATAGAAATTGGGTTAAGAAGTTCCCTTGACAGCCTAACGGCGTCACATCAAAATGAGTTGATGAGAGATAAAAAAGGGTATCTCATCACTTGGACATAAAATTGACATCAATAATGTTATATGAGAAAATATCCCAACATAACAATATGTAAATTAAAAGACCCAACAAAAGAAGTCTTTTAAAAAGAGGAGGGCGAAAGTTTCCCTTACCGACATGGGTATCTTTCGAAACATACACCTCGTGAAAGAAGGACAATAAAACATTGATGTAAATACTCATAAAAGAAAGTATATTACACAATGAGTAAATTAATGGGCAGTACATAGACCACTCAAAGGAAATTTTGGAAAATGTAGCATAAATCTCACGGGAATAAAAGTGAGATGAAAAATCCCTTACAAAAACTCGGCAGCCTAACAACGCCACTTAAAATTTCCAATAATGGATTGATGAGATCAAATAGGGTATCTCATCACATTAAAATAAAATTTACATCAAGAAGAATATAAAAGAACATCCCCCATCATAAAAAATAGGAGCTTAAAATAAGTGACATAAAGGAGAGTACTTAATGAGAAAGTGAGAGGTTAGATCTCTTAAGAAAATTCGGCAGCCTAGCGGCGCCACTCAAAACATCCAAAATGGATTGATGAGAGAGAATATGGTCTCTCATAATATGAACATAAAAATTACAGTAATATTAACATAAAATAATATCCCAATAACAAGAAATATTTGATTTAAAAGGAATGACATAAAAGAGTGTACTTTAAAAGAAAGAGAGGAGTTAGATCCCTTACCTTGGGTCCGACTTGACTCGATCATTCTTTAAAGTCCTGAATAATAAACTTGATTTAATTTCTATTTTCATAAGAACCTTTTCAGTTTCATTATTCCTTTTATATCACTTATTTACATTTTATAAACATTATGCAATCATTTAAGTAAATAATGTTTGTTTTGTCGATATTTGGTTCTTAAGTCGAAAGTGAACTTCTTACAATTACATGTTGTTCGTGTGGTAAAAGGTTCATTAAATCTAGAATGACATTCCAGATTTGGATATCATAAATATCATATATATCTAGAATATACATGTATTTATAATATCACATAATCATTTAGAGGTAAGAAATGAAATGCATCGTTCATGGAGACGGTAAGCCGTACGTACGCATGAACGCTACTTTCATTTCTTTGTCATATTAATGGAATTAAAACTAAATGAGAGGTATGTATATTTTAATTCCATAATTATATTCATCATTTAGATGTATCATTAATCATATATATCCATTATATACATGTACTTATAATAGTACATTACATTTGGGGATAAGAAATGAAATGCACAGTTCATGGAGACGGTAAGCCGTACGTACGCATGAACGCTACTTTCATTTCTATCTCATACTTTAATGGAAAGAAATAATAATGATATATAGGTATATTATAATTCCAGTATAACATCATATATAATAACATTAAATCCATCCTTTATACGTCCCACGTATGGCATTGACGAATCACATCACTTTGAGGGGGCGGTAGTCCGCACTTCCTAAAATGAAGATATCGCGTATACCCATAATGGAAGCCATAAAGGTAATCCACAAATGAAAAAATACAGAATCTTAAGTAAAAAAATAAACATATTATATATCATATATAAATATAGTGAAATATTAATGGCCACCATTGAAGGTGTTAAATGAGTGTTGAACAATCATCGTTTCTGGAGGCAGAAATTCCCCATCCACGGAAACAGTATGTTCTTTAACCATTATATGTAGGTGTGTGTAAGTGTAGCTCGAATCCTTCTTATAACAACATCATAGTATATTGAAGATACTGGATTTGTTACAAAATAAATGAATAAAAAGAGTTTAGGTGGTAGGAGAGGCAAAATAAAACAAAAGGACTCAAGTGAAGACATTACCTTAAAATCGGGTAACTCCCCTTGGTTTGAGCTCAAAGGCTTCCTTGGGAAGACTTCTGCCCAAAGTGAGGATTCAAGGAGTAATATCGGGAAGTGGAGAGACAAAATGGGCAGGGGTTGGCCGAGCCAAAGGCTTTGGGAGTGTGGGTAAGGAGGTATAGGTGGGGGCCTTTTATAAGAGGAGAGGAGGGGCACTCTTGGAAAGTAAAGAAAAGTCACTTTATTTTAAAATGATATTCGGATTTAAGAGGCCCCACAATGATATAATTCGTGTATAGGGTGATAAGGGTTCGAAATCCACTCATCCAATAGGTTTTGGACATGTGTAGGTCTTAGATATTACATTATCTTTCCATTTTATTTAAATCGTTAAATAATGAGGTCATCACTGTATCATCATGATGTCATAAATAATTTAATTTATTTAATGTGTAAAAATTATAGAAAAAATACTATGATGTATGAAATCTTTTTAGCTTTACAATGAATATTTATAGTCAAAAATAAGATTTGTATAACCCCATGTAAAAATTGTTTTAGTAAAACATTTCATGTTTGTCTCATTTTTACTTTAACTTTAAATAAAATGATATTAATGTCATTTTCCAACCAATGTGGCTTCATGGGGTCCCCAAGTTGACCCATGGGTTTTCTTGGTCGGACAGGACACATCCAATGTGATTAGGACATGTGTCAAGGTCATTTCATATTATTAAAACATTATTTTTACCTTAAACTACACTAATTACCTCTAATCGCGATTAAGAACATAAAAGTTACTATTCACCAAAAAATTTGTTTAATCTCATTGAACCAAATTTTACTTCTTAATGACAACCATGTATGTCGGATTTTAGAAATTAAAAACACAAAGATGGCAAAATTTCATTTAAACGGAATATCAGTTTTTATAAGTACCACTTAGTGGTTTCACTATTCATCAAAATTGAAGTTTTTCAGAAAATTACCAAAAATTCACCCTAAGCTATATTTGATATTCCGAATTCAAAAATGAAGTCTATTTTACAAAATTCAAAACATATAGGTTGAATTAATTAATTTAATAATTAATTCCCGCTGTCAGAGCAAATTCTGTGTTTTTATGAAACAATAAGTATAAAAAGAATGACACTAGTTTAAGTCTGATTTCAAAGTGAAATTAATTCCAACGACCACTATTGGATTTAATGGTAAAAATATATTCTAATTTCACTTTAAAACCAATTCGAAAGATAATCAAATCATATAAATAAATTATATTAAAAAGTGGTTTTGAATTAAAATAAAACATTTTAAACTATTCATTAAAAATGAACTTTATCGGAAAGATACCAAAAATTTACACAAAGTAAATTTTGATGTCCCGATTCTAAATAAGAGTTTTATTTGGTCTAATAGAATGTATAAAAGTGAACAAAACTATATTTAATGACGGTTCGCCATCAAAAGGCGATAAGTGAACCTTTAGTAAAAACTAGGGCATATACGCCTAAAATTGAATTCTTTCCGTATTTTAAGCCTTTATCTTTTATTGGATAAATGTAAAAACATTTAAAAACATATATAATCATATTTTATTTATTTCTATCCATTCCAACCAATACAACGGCCAAATGTTAACTACCATTTAAAATAATATTATTTTATTATTAGAGTGCAACGTAAGATTCCCAAGAAACTCGTTGTTTTGTGTTGGGTACGCCATAGAGCATAGCATCCCCTTTAAAGTAATATTAATATTGTATTCACAAATATGGATAAATATGAAAATGTCATATTCTTTATTTACCTGGGGTGTTACAGAATCCATCTCATTTTGGAATGGATTATTGTCATGATGGGGATTCTTGACCATTAATTTATTAACATGCTCATCAACATGGTAGAAAGAATTAGTGGTTTACTTCATGTCCTGTGGGGCGGCTTAAGGTGAAGCTTGATGAGAGAATTGATTTGGGTTCTGAGGATGGTTATCATGTTTTTGGGGTGGATTTAGCGACAGATACTACACTAATTTTCCATAATATGTGGTCTATACCCCTCCAAGATGTGTGGTATTTCCATGATTGATCAAGGGAAGCTATCTAAGGAATTATGGATGTCCCTTCTACCCCAATGGAGGAGGAACATGATCCTATGGAGGATTACCATAATCTAAGCATTGATCTACAAGGTGCTCAACACAGAGTTCATCAATGAGCCTCATATTATCTATGATCTGCTAAAGTAAGGTGTCCATAGTAGGATAAACCTATGTCCTTGGCACAATATATGACGGTTCAGAGAGCTTAGACGTTCCGATATTCAATTCATCATTTTTGGTGTCTTGACCTGCTGGTAGTAAGGCCTAAGGATCTCTATGTCCAAGTGCCCACATTTACAGGCAAGCGACTACACCTGTATGAGGGTCCACTTGATATTGTACTATCCCAGGGGGTGGGTACTCTTCTTCAGACCCTATGAAGGTGTCCTTTTCCTTGAGTAAACCAAGATCAACCATATTAACTCTTACTATACCAGGAGGTGCATCTTCAATATCACTAATCAAGTCATGATTTTGTAAGATAGAATTGATGTAGAGAGTAGCATACTACCTCACCCCCATATTTTCATGCCTGGAGACACCACTTCAAAGATTATGCGGTGCACTGTGAACCTATAAATTCCTCTTTATTGGAGGGACTCATAGTAGATGGGTGACATAGGGTGCTGAGCTACTGGGAGGGCTTCCAACCCCACCATGCGACCGTACCGATCAATGTCATCAAAATGATCCTAGATCTTTGGGTAGACCATCATATTTTCATAGAGGCGAAAACACATCACCCCGATGGTCTGGAAGAAACATGTGACCTCACCAGGGGTGAGTGAGTATTGAATATTGAAGTTGGTCATTGAATTTGGCCAAATGACCATAGGAATGTGATTGATAGCCAAATTGTCCCACTATATTATCTACTTGAAAATAGGGTAGAACAATTGGTTGGACTATATTTTAATTGGTGATGGCCGAGAAAATGGTTACGACACTGCTGTGGATCAGTGTGGTGGTGGACTATCAAATAGAGGATCCATTGAAGGAGTCAAATAATCACTACAAATTGGGTCATCTCTCGAAGGCGGTAACAACCACATCATCACATCCCTATAGGACAAGGTATTTACCACAAAATTATGCATAAGGGGAGTGACAGTCAAATTCAAGTCTACCAAATTATCATTTTCTATAATATCCAAAAATAAATATCTATGATATATGGTAGATGTATATAATGAAACTGGAGATGACTGGGCTGATTGCACCGTAAGACCCTAGAAGGGTGCCAGATCTTCATACTCCCACATATACCTACAAAGGGATTATGGAATTTTATTGATATCACCTTCTGAGATGAAAAAATTCACCTATTGGGGTCCTTCCCTAGACTCTGATGCAGATGAATGGGGTAAAGTATCCATCATTAAATTTCATTTGACTTTGGAATCTATGAAGCCAATGAGATTGACAATGAATTAGCACTTCCTTATGTTTTTCCTTCAATGGTGGTGGTTCTATCTTATACCCTATGATGGTTCTTTAGGGTAGGGAGTTCCTTCGGTATGACGTGGACCTCCTTGCTAGTTGGTTTTGGAGGGGGAGGACCTCTGATTTGGCTGATTGGGATACGGGGAGGACCTCTGTATCGGTTACTATCATAGGGGGGAGGACCTCTACTTGGACTGCTATGGGAGTGGGGAGGGCTTCTAGTTTGGATGTTGATGTAGCATGGAAGAACTCTTCATTGGTTGTAGGTAACATGGGTAGGAACTCAATGCAGAATGGTAGCGACAACATGGTTAGGGTCTCTATACTAGTAAGTGGAAGCATGAGGAAGAACTTTTCACTGATCAAACTGGACATAGGGAGGGCATCCGTGTTGACTGTCGATGGAGTGGGGAGGAGCACCATTTGGATTGTTCTTGGAGAAATGAGGACCTTCTCTTGAGTTGGTGGAAACATGGGGAGGGCCTCTATGTTGGTTGGTGATTTCATAGGGAGGATCTCAGTGTTGGCCAATGGTTATATGGGGAGGTCCTATATTCTGGTTATCGATGAAGTGGGGAGGACCTCCACTTGGATCGATGTTGGAGTGGGGAGGACCTCCACTTGAGCAAGTGGAAACATGTGGAGGGCCTCCATATTGACCGGTGAAGGAGGGGGGGGGGGGGTCCATCGCTTGATCTATGAATGGCGCGGGGAGGACCTTTTCTTTAATGGTATGTGGTACAGATATGACCTATGTATCAGGAATTAAAGGAATTTAGAGAACCTATGTATTGGATGTAGATAAAGCTGGGAGGACCACAACATTGATCAATGTTGGGAACATGCAGATGACCTTTATGTTGAGTCTGATAGCTGGTAGGACCTCCACTATGATCGGTTATGGTATGAGGATGACCTTTATACTGAATCTCATCATCATGGGACAACCCATGATAATTGTTGTTTTTTCTATAGGTTGACAGAGTCAACCCTACCTTACTATAAGGCACCTAGAGTCTCCATCCCAACAGATAAGTGAAGGGTCCCTACTCTTCCATAACTGGGATCTCATGGAGTTTCTTGGTGGTGGCAGGAGCCACTAGGGTTGTGGAAGATGAGGCCCCCTGATTGGAATACTTCTAATAATGGGCCTAATTTTTTAATTAAAACATATATAATGGGGATAGAGGAGTTGGGTTTTATTTCACATATTCTTTGTCCTGAGAGACTGGTCATTGGTGGCATTGATAGGGACTAATGGGATCCCTCTTTAGCAGTTCCCAGACATAAGTCGTAACAAAGACAACTCAAGAATCCCCTACCTCCTCGGGGTAGGGATGTGAGTAATAAGATCACATTGGGGATAGTATCATAAAGTGGTTTTTTATTGGAGTGGGAAAAATTGGCTCCCTGCACGACACTTGGGGCGGTGGTGTCAGTAAGTCGTAGACCCGTATATGTTCTCTTGTTTAATATACCTTGTAGAAATGACCCCATCCTTTTTGTACCATCTTATGAGGGAATCTGGAACAATCCTATGAATGATTTTGGAGGGAGAGACGGGGAATTGGTTTCCGGTATCGATGGTAATTTCTAATGTTATGATATATATGGAGTCATATGGGATTACCATGTTAACATTTCCCCTACCCCTATGTCTAGAGGCTAGGGGAAATTGGTTTCGTGTAGCTTAGGTCCTGTAAAGAAAAATTATTCAGTTGTAATTAATAATACCGAGAATGTAATTACCAATTCCCCAAAATCTTCCAATCTTCTATGGTTGGAGAGAGAGATCCATGATTATGTGGTTGTAGACCAGAATGTTTAACAATTAATTTCCCCTATTTATGTTGAGTTCCACATTGGTCCCATAATTTTATTGATGGGTTTTGGCATCATTTATCTGGATCTGGTGGTATGTTAATATACCAATGTCTCAAATTCTACTTTTACCCATGTTTAGGATAAGAGTTTCATGTCAGGTTCACCATTTTTCTTTCTGATGCTTTCATAGGGGCATCAGCTGTGTGCATTATGGTGCGACACTAGCGTTCATTATTACCCCAAATTCACTCTTCCTAAATTCAAGAGGATTTCATCACATTAATTGAATATTTATAATCATTGATCAAAATGGTTTGATGGAATGTAGATTTTTAATTCCTTGGACCTCTCCTTAGAATTCATCACATAGTTCGGGTCATCCTCATTCTGTTATGTATGTTCACGGAACTCATTCATGATTCCATCTCTACAGGGATTCCGGTTAATTACTCTAATTCGGTCTGGACATTCCAATGGGTCTTGATAGGGAAAAACATTCTTTTAGAGAAGTAGTCACATTGGGAATCATTGACAAGTCTTGAAACTGGAACATTGGACACTGAAATTATTCCTCATAGGAGGGAATCTCATAGAGGCATCTATAGTGCAGAACCCAATGCATCCCATTTCGATCATGAGGTATCAAATTGCAAATGCATGTCTTCCAAGTGCTTCACCTCAGTAATCCCATGTTTATAATGAGTTATAATTATGATACAGGTCGTGAGATTAATGTTCTGGGAAGATGGAGTGATATTTATTAGAATGCCTTATGGAGGTGGATCAATGAAGTACGTACCTAGGAGGGATCACCTAGAAAGTTTATTGATGGATGGATCAGAACGCCCCATAGAGGTGTATCTGGGGAGGTGTGTCCCATAAAGGGAAGATGTCACACCATGAAGGTTGATCTGGACACCCTTGAAGGTGGATCAGGGAGTTTCACCCCTATTGGGGGGGGGGCACCAAGGTTTACCATTAGTTGGGATTGAACCTCAATGATCCATCATACGTACCATGTTTAAGAGATAGGGATAAAAACCCACACAGTTATATGGATGGTGTGGGGCTTACACTTGAGTGATTTCCTTCACAAGTTGATTTCTCTTGGTTGGATTATGTTTTATTGTATGGGTCTTAGGACTTGTAGCTAAACAGGTGCTAGTAGGAGAAGCGATGATGTAGATAGGGCTTACATGTAGGAACGAACTAGATTGATGGCACGAGTTTACCTGGATGTGGAGGCCTAGGTAAAACCAAGATGAATTATGGGTGAATTGGATGTAATGGATGGATTTTATGATGTTTTTGGTTTTTGGGTTTGTACTGGAAAGAGGCTTCCTATGTATCCCATGTTATTGGGAATTAAATACCATGTAGTTCGAGAAGGGGTGCTGGTTCTTACACTTAAAGAAGAGGCCCAAATGGGAACGAAGCACATGTTTGGGGCATATGCATGGAAGAAAACTGAGTGGATAGAGGAAGAATGGGGAATAATCTAGGAGGGGTGCCCATTGGTGGAGGTGGATGAGTGTCATGGTCACTAATAACCCTTAAGCCCATGTGAGTCATGCTTGGTGTGAGGAACAAGTGGAAGCAATTGACCTAACAATTGATTCATAAAATATTCCCCAATGAGAGATATGATATTGGATTTATGCATAGAAGTTACCCATGGAGTATTTAATTCCTTGAAAGGATGATCTCATTTCTTATGAGTGGGGCTTATGCGTGGAAGCAGCCCATGGTGAAAAACCCAAAGGGAGAGGGTTGGGGTATTGAGAGTGCCCATCACCTTTATGATGCTCTTATCTGGGGGAGGAAAAGGGTGGAAAGAGTGATACATCCTACAATTAAGGATAGGGGATTACTCTAGGAGGGATGCTGATGAGGATTTCATTACATGTATGGATTATATCTATCCAAGTGAGGAGGATCTCATTCCACATCACTCATACATGAGAAATCTAGAATATCCAGATAAGGTGATATCACAGTTTAATGTCATATGTTGAGGATGATGGTGCTAAGATGTTTTATGTCATTATTCTCGGACGTGGGGGATTCATTCATCACCCCTTTGTCTTATATAACAATTTCTCATCAACCCTTGGGAGGGGATTACATTAGCAATACAAGGCTCGAATAGTGTGGTGTAGTGGTCGCTCATGGGGTCCACGCTTGTGTCCCTATGATAAAAATCATGGGGGATTATCATACCTATGATGATAGGAAAAAATGTAGGGGAACATATACACAAGGGGAATAAGGGACATCTTGTGAGGGACCTTGATATCACTACATGAAAACCTAGAGGGATTCATTCATGAGATGAGGGTTTCATGGAAAAGGGGTTCAAGCATGGTATTTTGACAAATGTACAAGGAAAGGGGAATCAAAAATGGGGTATGCATAAGATTGGAGGCATTTTCACATTTTTAGGACATGATCAAAAGATTATTAGAGACAATAGTCTTATTATGAAAGAGGTTGGGAAAGGGTTAAGTAACAACGGGCCCACTCAAGGAGGACTTGTAGGCAATGTGTCGTGCAAGATTGTGTACCTTGAGGTTTAGATTCTTGTGAGATGTCGCAGAAGACTTTTCATACATACAATATAGTGATGCTTCTACTTTTTGAGGATCACCCTAAAGAAGAGGGGGTGAAATTCAATATATAAATGATTCCTTTTCCAACAACACATAATATTCGGGGTGCAAAATAGGCCTTCCGTGCAGCTATGCCTTGAGCTGTGGCGGGCGAGCGCACAAAGTTTCCTTTGATGTCTCACTGGGTTCACAAAAGAATTACGTGTGATTGAATTTATTATATACATATGGAACCACTTGCACACACCCTACTTTCATTTTTGAGTGGCTAGGGTAGAAGATTCGCATTTTACTCTGCATTGGGCATGCAAGGGATTTGCTTATAGATTTCACTCTTGAGTGTGCTCATCAAAACATTTTATCTCCTTCCTTTGTATTCTTGGTATGTTCCATTGAGTTGGATGATGAATTTGGTTCACCTAAAGATGGATCATTATGGCCTTGTGTCGAATTTGGTGCCAAAAGATCTATAGTGGATTAGCATCCCAATTCCAAGATTCAACAACATTAGTAGAAATATGTCCATGAAGATACAATACCATTGTCTCCAAAATTAAGAGATGATACACTGATGATTCTAATGTTTAAACTGCTATAGTTTCCTATCCTATACTACTATAGCAAGTCTGCACTTCTATCGTTCCCTGCCAATGTCTCCAACCATTCCTATTATTGTTAGTCAGCATTTATATAGTTTCCCTCTACAAACCCCAATGACCTCATGGTGAAGGATGAACCATGAAGTAATGGTCTAGTGTATAGTCTGGGCGACTATCATTTGACCTAACTTCATCCAAATGGATTAAAATATGCCATTCTAATAATGGAAACCCACGTAACAGTAAGGAGAACCACAAGTAAAGGTAACCCACACTACGTAAAGGTTGAACTGGAACTACATAAGGGGACATGGCTATGGCATGACGGTATCCCAAATGCGATGTGTAAAGGTCAAACACTAGCTATTTAAGGGTTCATATAATCTCATGTAAGTTTAAAAACCCTATACATATGGTTTGACACCCAGCTATGTACGGGCTAGACCCATTGCATATGTCAAACACCCCATTCACATAAGGGTAAACAAATGAGGGTAAAAAAATTAGGCTAAATCTCACATAAAGGTCTCCGGGAGCCTCATGTAAGGGTAAAATAGAAACCATGTAAATGTAAAGGGACATCACATAAGGTTAAGAATGCCTCCCATAAGTGTAACTGAAAAACATGCGTATGGGTAACACCTAAAGATCGAAAATCAAAATTTGAGTATAACAATAAAAGTAGAGTGACAATTCATTTTTTCATGCATGAATAAAATATATAAATGGAAGAAATATATTAAAAAAACGTCATAGAGAAATTAAAAAACACAATGTTTGTTTTTATGTTTATTGAAGCCACTTTTGGTGATTTAAACCTTCATGATTTCTCAATTTCACACCCATTCCCATTTTTCCCCCCCTCAATCAAATTCATAATCTTTATACCCCTCATGAGTTGTTATTCCATGATAACTCATTTCTATCATTCCATTATGACTTTTCTTGACCCCTTGTATTTTTTCATCATTGTATAATTTTTCTATCAGGGCTCATTCGGTTCTCTATGGTCACCTCATTGACACCATACAATCCTAGTTGGATAATTATAAGGGAAAAAGATTAGATTTAAATTCTTTGGATTTTCAATTTACTATTCATGATGGTTTGAAGGGACACTAGTTCTGAGGGAGATCTATATGTTAGATGTGAGTTGTTATTTCAAGAGACATAACATATAGATGGTCTGTCAGTGACTCCAGGATCAATGATATTTTTTGATCTATTAGCTTACATGGCCCATGATATCTATTGGTGTTTTATTATATTCATTATATTTTAGATTTCCAATATAAATAAAGTAGTGGTAATATTATTTTCCAAGTGTAATGATGTTAGATGAATGTAAATACTCTAGTCTATATTTCTTATTTCTATGAAATGTGCAACTATTTTTACCTCTTCTCATAACTTGTGTGATTGATTTTATCACTATGATATTCATTTATTGATAAGTATTTAAAATTAAAGACCCTTATCAATATGTAGTGTGACCTATAAAATGTTGAACACGGAGGAAATGTATAAGAAGCCACAACACATATAGCAATTGGTATCATAATACTATTTTATATATTGAGATGGTGTAATAACTATAAATATAGGATTAGGTTCTGCCTAATGATAATCGAATAACAAACAATTTAGTGGGGTCATTAATTTATTTAATGACTCCCATTTGGTAGGTTCCAAATTTCATCACTAAAGACAAGTTTCTTTGGGTGTGTGACATAGTAAAATATATTGGGAGGGGGGAGTTGGAGATGTAGGGATTGAGGCAAAAGGATGCAGAGATCTTCCTATTGAGGAAAACACTAGTCACACGCCCTCATTAAATAGACCAAGAAGCATTGAATTTTCATTTTTTTCATTATTTAAAGAAATAAAAGTTGATAAGAAGAATAGTGAATGTAATAAATTATCGATTAAAGATATGCTCAATTAGAAAAGAAAAAAAACAAAGCGATACCTTCGTTTAATGAAGTTTCTTAATATATTCACAATAAGCATAACACCCTACACATATTTTACAAATTATAATATTTATGATATCATAAATGTATAAATAAAGAGATATTAAGGATATATACAAAAAATTAATGAAAGAGATAAAATAATAACACTAATACTTAATAACCAACCATAGTTACCAATCGATTTGATCATCAGGTTCCATAAGAAGGATTTATGGTGATAGTATCATCAAAGGATCTCCTTATAATTTAAACCCAAAAATATCTATCAAAGTATAATACTTGTATATATGAATTCAATAATGAAAAAGATACAATAAATACCCTTTAAATCATGGAATTATTCATCTTTTATTATCATTGTCTCTTTTTAGACTTCTCTCTTTCTCAGGATTGAACTGGATGGTGAGAATCAAAATCACTTCACAATCTGATCTACTGGTGTAATGAAGGCCCGATAGTCAATTCTATGAAATAACATCTGATTATTGGTGTATTACCATGATTAGAATGGATTTATCAACCTAAATCCATTAGTGTTAAGAGCCACATGAGATTAAATACCAAACATTGTGTGTGATTTAATAAATATATGGTGTATGATTAAAAAAGTATGAAATAAACTCATGTGATATTTATCCACAAAATAACTATAGTATGTAAGAATAAATGGTCAGGAAAACAATACATGTCATGTGAAACCCAACACTCATGTGGGGTGAAACGAAACACTCACATCAAGTGAAAACAAACACTCATTACTGGCGAAACGAAACACTCACGTTAGGAAAAAACTAAATCAAATGTGAATAAATAAAATAAATCACAACTCATGTAAGATAAAAATACTTCAATGCAAGATTACATAGAGACAAAAAATAGTTTTATATTATTATAAATACATAACATAGATGATTAATGAGAATACACATAAGAATGACACATATATTAAACACCTCATGTTAGATTAAAGTAAACTCGTGTAGGATTAATTCAAATAGTTAATGAATTATATAGTATTAACAAAAATATGTAACTAACAATGAAATAATAACTAATATTAAAATAATAATCAATGTTAAATTAGAATAAAATAGCACGATACAATAGGAACATATGAAGAACGAAAAAATAAATAGATTTTGTTTCATTTCAAAATCAAATTATGCATGAATTAACAAATATCATCCACTTATAAAAGAAACTAACTGTGATGTACTTGAAACTAATGTTATTGAAGTGGAATAATTTTAATAATATCTAACTAATTCCTCAATTTTTACAAATCCATATCCTTAGGAAAACAATTGGATGAGTTTTATTAAGTGCACATCTTGTTTACACAGACAATTCCACTTTCAATAAAATCTCTATTTTTTTAATTTATATGTGTTCAGACCTATATTTAAATAATAAGTTCTTAGACAAATGGATTGTAGATTAAGGATATGAGTAAATAGTAATACGAAAATTACATAACTTAAAATCAAAAATGAAATATTAAATCCAAATTGAGTATTTAATTTCTATTGTCATGAGTAAATAGTAATACAAAAATTACATAACTTAAAATCAAAAATGAAATATTAAATCCAAATTGAGTATTTAATTGATATTGTCAAGGAATTATTCTCATCCTCGTTTATTGAGAGGTCTATAAACAATTTCATATTTATTTTCTGGAATGTAAGACCTCCACAAGTAGATAAATAATATCAAATTAAATATTTTCTAGTGTAAATATTTCCAAAATAGTAAAAATCAACATATCCAGTCACAATTTCATAATGCTAAATATTTATACTATAACATATTGAAATATTTGTAATTGAATAAATGCACCTCAACAACTACATAAGGACCTACCAATGTGGCCTACCGATATTCCTCATGATCTCACTTAGAGTAAAAAACTGATAAGTCGATATCTGGCATATTATAACTCAAACAAACATTTTCATACCCCCCAAATCAACATAATAAATTCAACTCAGGTATTCATTGTCTATGATAATGGTAGGAGATTGAGAAAGTGACAGATTAAAATGTTGGGGAATGAGATACACACAATATTTAATGAATTAAATAGATATCTTTTAAGAAATTTGAGAACATAAGTATACCTAGACAAAAAAAATAATTTTATGTTTATTATCCCAAACTATTTTTATAAAATAATATTCTCACCGTAACATATATTTTTAATTTCAAATATTATATTGAATTTTATTTTCAATGTACTGAAGAATTTCATATCACTACAAATAATCATCACATCATCAACATAAATTAATATGTAGAGGATTTATTTTTGGATATATTTAAAATAATCACATGGATTAAAATTACTTTTATATATATTCCAGAACATGAATAGAAAATATTTATTATACGACATAATAGAAGAAGTATTTAAAACAATAACTTTTTTTTTTGTGAAAATAGACTTGATTAATCTCAAATTCTTTAAAACAAATACTATGTTTTTCATGTATGGATTTTCTTCAGTATCTCCATGAAGTAAAGAAGTTTCAACATTATGTTTTCCAATATAATGATCAAGATAAGTATAATAATATATCAGCATTCAAACAAATAATGTTTACCCAAATGAGAGTAAAATTCAAAATAATCAATCCCTTCTCTTTGAAGGAATCCAATAAACACAACTATATCCTTATATTTTATTTTATTATCCAGTGTTATCTTTATTCCACTTAAAAATATCTTTTCATCCTATAACATTATTAGTATGTGGATTATTAACAAAGGAATAAGTATGGTTCTTTTTCATGAAATGCATACCATCAGGTATAACATCGTTGTTGTTCTTATAATCAATATAATAAAAATCCTAATTATATTTATGAAGGTCTTTATTACTAATATCATAGGAAAAATGAAATGAACACATGACCATATTATCCTAGATATTTCTAGATAGTGGTTTAATCACTCTTCTAACATAATATTTTGTAATATGGAAGTCCCTAATGTCATCCAATGTTTTTCTTCCTAAAATAATACTTGAATGAGATTCAGAATGTGGATCTTGTTGATGAAAATAGGATACTAAATTTCAACAAGAGGATCAATCTCAATATCCCTAGATTGGGGTGTATCACCATTGTTAGTAGTGGAATGACTCATTAGGAGAAAATGACTCATAGAACACAATATTATGACATATAATAACATTTCAGAAAATCAGGTTTTTAACCCAATGTTTATAAACTTTAATCCCCTTAGGATAATCTATTAAAACACTCTAAAAAACTCTAGGTTATAATTTTTACATTTTTTATATAGGAATAGGCAGTGAATCTAAACACACTTTAATATCTATTGGATGGAAGATGGTTTCTCTAGAGTTATTTTGGTGTATTAATCAAATTTTAAGAGGATAGACACCAGTTAAAGAGGTAGTTTATTATAGTGGAAACTTCATCCTAGAATGATTTTTAAGGCCTAATCATGAAATCATACTGAAAACCTATTCCAAAAGTATTTGATTCATTTTATCTAACAACCAATATTTTTATGGAGTGTGATAGGTAGTGTGGGGCATAAGAATTCCCTCATACTAAAAAACTGAGTGAACTTCGTTGACATGTATTCTATATCATTTTTAATTCTCATTGAAATAATATTCTTTATAGTTTGAGTTTGAATAGAATATTTCCATGTTTTAAAAACCTCAAAAACATTAAAACTTATTTCTCAAGTTAGAGATCCAAAAAATCCTACAAAATTCATCTAGAATGGTGACAATGTTTAAGCCTCCACCATAGGAAGTAGTTAAAGAAAGACTATATAAATCCTTGTGGATTTATTCCATTAGGTTATTAGATTTATATCTAGACCTATGTAATTTGATTCTATTAGACTTACCAAGGACATAGTCTTTATAGAATTCTATGTTTCTTGATGAAACATGAGATAAAAACCCTACCTTACACAACTCCTCAAGTCCATTGACACTCACATGCTCCATCCTCCTATGCCAAAGTATATTGGTGTCCCTATTAGTGGAATATGTACAACCCTACTTCCTAGTATGTGTATATCTATAAAAAATATACATCCCATTAATAAGATATCCCTTAAAGGAATTATTGGAACCCATGGAGATCTTAAGAAAAATAGATTCATATTGAATATTAAAACAATTTTGGTCTAGAACTCCTAAAAAATAAGGTTTATTATAAAGGTAAATGAACCACCTTACATTAAGTAAGATTAAAATATAGTGGTCATATATCCATATAAATAAAAGGCTTCTCTCTAGAACCCTACATCTCTTATGGTCTTCAAGAACTACCTCACCTTCAACACACCTAAAAAATTAAAAAAACAAATATCTTTCATTGAACACATGGAAAGATATATTTTAGTCAAGGACACATTCATTACTCATATGAAAATTATAAATAGTCATAACCATAGCACTATCATAAAAAACATTTGTCTGTAGTTAATTATTACTTGATTAATTTGAATTATCACTAGGTTACAGATTAGGTCACTTGGATCTAACATGTCTATATTTCTCATAACGATAGAAGGAAACATCTATAGAATTTGTTATAAAATTATTATCCATATTTTAACTATAGTTCTTTCTATTCCATTCAAATTTACCTTTCTTTTAATCCCTAAATTTAGATTGAACCCCAAAATTATGACACTATGATTTGGGCATAACTTTATGTTTACCATTCAATTCCCACGAAATAATGGAGAACTAAAATTACTTTAAAGACAAGGAATATCTATCATATATCATAACATGAAAAATATTTTCATAAGATCTATCAAAGTGTGTCAATAAAATTAAATAATGGTATTCATAATTTATAATTAGATTAATATTAATTACATGAAGTATAATCATACAAAATTTATCCATATGTGATTGAATTAGGATCCCATGATGCATATTTTAAGTTTTAAAATTTATGTATCTTGTGAAGATTATAATATAATGAAGTATTCATGTATAATTTCCCATGTTGAAATCATTTACCGATAGTGGAGGTCTCATTAGCATCCTGACATAAGATATTATCTCCCAAATAAAGTGTAATGGATCTATGTTATTTCATAAGAATTTCAAGAGGGACTTCTATATAAGTGGTCAATGTATGTCCATTAGGGGGCCAACTAGCCAAAAGATTTCTAGGCCCATAAAAAACATCCTAAATCCATTTTTAGACTAGAAACGCATTTATAAGAGCCAATATTTCCCAAATTTCTTGCAAATATTCATTTATAATTAACCCAATAATTAATATAGAACCCATGTAATTATTTAATTTTATTTACTTCTTTAAATTTTTAATTTAAGTGATACATGAAATATAACTTAATTATTATTGGTTTATTCATTATTGTTTTTAATTTAGAATCCATAAAATGTTATTAGATTCTATGACCAAATTGTTTTAACATTATTTATTATGTTTTTAGTTTTGTTGAATAAAATTTTAATTTACTAGAAAATCCTATATTTGATATTTTTCTGTATGTGAACTTTATAGCTAGAATATGGAAAAGGACTTCCAGTGTTGGGGTCCTTAACTCCACTATGTATGTGTGATGAAGGTCTAATGTGTGTTTCACAGAGGTTGAAATTTTTAAAAGTCCTTACAACATAGGTTCCATCCATTGTATATATAGCTGTGATGGTGGCCAGTGTACATATGATTCCCCTATACATAGGTTTCATTTTCACAACATAATTTCAATTTCCATCTCAGGACTATACACTTTTTCACGGGACAACTTACCGAGTAGCGATGTAATGGTGGAAGCAGGGATGAATGTTTTTTTATGCACGAAGGGGATTTTCTCTATTAGATTAGATTGTTTATGATCTTGTAATTTTGGATGTTTTGGTCTTGGTTTTTTTTCTATGTATTTTATGTCATTATGGGTTCCCCCTTATCCCTTAAAAGTGAGAATATCTTATAGAAAAAATTAATTTTCAATCGGTATTATTTCTAAAAGTTTTGGTGTTATCTGGCTAAAATAAGTGTCATTATTCCCAACATTAGTGTTGATAATGCTTCTTAAATTTACCCCCATAATAAAAAAATTGTGGAAATGTATAGGGTGTTCCATAAATTGTATTTAAAGGTATTAAGACCCAGATGAAAAGTTATCTTAATGGCTGCAACAATCACTTTCATATAGGTATCAATATAGTTCCATAAACTATGTGAAGATTATCCATAACCTATGTAAATTTAATCTCAATATAAAATGTTCTATGTTAAGGTACTAAAATTCAAACTTACATAAAGGTACATATATAGGTAATAAAACATGAAATCCCTAAAATGGAAAAACTTGAATAAATACAAAATATTATTATCCTGATATGGATAAATATTGTAGATCTATAAAACTGTACCCTTGTGTTGATTATAAAGACAAGGAATAGGAAGGAGATTTTATGAGGAATATTGAGAAAGAGATAGAAAATTTTAGTTCCTAGCTACCTCAATCATGATTCATGAGCTGGATATGTGCTAATCATCTGAGGAAGAAGAATTTGAGTATAACATCTTAATTCAAAGGATTGAAGGAGGAAGAAAACAATGGATAAAAAAATTTACCCTCTCTAATTTTTTAAATAATTATTCCCTGTTCATTATAGAAAATTAACTCCTATAATGTTTTCATAATTTCCATTTTAATTCATTTCATTCACTATTTATATTTTGTGTTACACATTTCTCCCCCCTTTATTCATGATTTTGAACCTTTGTAAAGTATTGGTTATTCACCGGATATCATCAATGATGGGAAGTTAAACCAAGTATCCCTTAATGTATGATAACCAGTAATCATGAGGATAGTGAGGGAATGAGGATAAAATTTTACCTCATGCTTTTTTTGTATTTTTCACTGTTGAATACCATTTCCTATCTCTTTATTCAGGCCACTGATGTAAAATTTGGATCAGTGGTTTGGATAGTGGATAGAATCACAGTCACGACCCATTTGAGAGCATGATGACATGATCACAAGGGGATTCTTATAGAGTATGAAACCTATTCACTCCATATAGTAAGTGAGGTTGTGTATAATAGGTTGGAATATATATAGAATGAGATAAGGGGTGAAGGATATTAGATAATGAAGGAAAAAAATGGTTGAATCTAGTTGTTTTTATTTTTCACATTTATTTTTATTTCATATTTAATTATTCATTATATTTTTATCCATAAATCCAACATGTTTTTTAGATTCAAAACTAAGAAAACAAAATAAAAAAACATAAAACGAATTCTATTGAATATCAAAAACCGTCATCTAGAGAGACATCACAGGTCAAGTAGTAGACTACATTCTGTTTCTTATAAATTATAATTATTTATGGTTCCCATGATAAGACAATAATCAACCTGGTGATGTTTCTATAGATTTTGGATGATTTTTCACACTTCTCTTCCAGAATTATAATTAGTTTAACACTTTCATTTGTCTTTGCTATTTTTTATTCATTTTATATTTCTATATACTTATTTCTCTAATTCTCTATATTCTAGTATGAGAAGAGTTTTTTACCCATTAATTAATAATAGACCACCAATATTACTTATAGTTAAAAAGTGCTAGTAATATTACTTCCATGGTCAAGTAATCACTTTATAATGACATTAAACAACAATTTTGTCCACAAGTGTAGGAAGAAAAGGAGGAGAAACCACTCAATATGGTTGAAAGGGAGAATCTATTTAATCAATTAAAATAAAAGTTTTAGTATCTTTGAGGAACATGAAGAATTATAGAAGTCAATATAAGAGAATAATATAATGTTGGAACCACTTAGAATCTCAATAGTGAATGTGGAGTAATAACTGGATGAAGAAACATTACGAATATTTACTCATGAAGGCATATGTTTTGTAAACTTACACTTTGAAGAAGAGTTGGAAGATGATATCCTTGAAGGGGATTCTTATTTATTGAGAATATTTTATTATAAACTAAATGAAATTGAATTAAAATTAGATTCCCTCTAGGTTTTCACCTCTTATTTTATACCTTTATTTCATGAATTGAATGATAAAAATGGTGTTGTAATTGATGTGATTAAATTTTTTAAAAAATAATAAATGTTCAATATTATCTACATAAAAAATAGAATATTACTAAGAGGGATTCAATCATAGATAGAAATAAAAGATTATAATCAAAATGGTGAAAACACTGAACAAGACTCATTTTATTCTAAATTTTTATAAGAAAATATATCCACTAATCTCGCAAGATTTAATTTTATAGATTTAGATGAACAAATTCAAAACATGGATGATGATGAAAAAAATATAGAGGAATTATATTTTTCGAAACAAAGAGGAACTATGTACCCCTTTCATTATAAATTATTTTTCAATGATGTTATAAGAGAAATAAGAGTTTTAAACCATATCATAAGAGGTATTTGAACAAATATTTAACTCTTTATATTTTGAATTTAAAAAATCTATTTTACAAATTGATTTAATTAGTATTCATATTCACGAATGATAACTACTTTTTATGGACATTGGGAAATAAAATAGTCTATGAATGTGAAAAAATAATAACCTCTATATTTTTATGATTATATTGATGTGGGAGTTAGAACACACATATTTATGCACAATAAAAAAATATACCTATTAAATCAAGATGAAAATATACTCCTATTAGAAACATGGACTCATTCAGTGGTCCTCAAAAGTGTTTCAATAGATTAGGAGTGTATTAATTAATAATATTTTAACAATCAAATGAAATATTTCATGAAAGAGTTGGGAGTAGATTCTATAAGAGAAGTGTCTATGTATGAAGGAACAAATGAGGAGGAAGAAAAAATATAATCCATTTTGGTGTCTCCTTATGAATATTCCCTAAAAACTAACATTAAGATTATATATATATTGGTAAATAAGAGGAGTATTTCAAAATGTTCTCTGATGAAGAAACATATGTTCAAGCTTCAACATAAAATCAGAGAATTTTGATATAAACTCCACTTATTTTAACCTGATATAGTTTGAATTACTCACTTACTCTCCATTGGTTGAATATTACCCGAAAATATCATTAATGGAGACACTAGAACTGGAATCCATATGATTTTTGGATGAGGATAACCCAAACATCATCCCTCCACCCATTGTTTATTAGATACTCAACACTGATCAAGGGGACAGAATGTATAACCCTATCAAAAGGGACCTCCAAATAGTAATGAAGCTATGAGGTTATAGAAGAATGTGGAAGTAGTGGGTTTCATCCCAAAAACGATATAATTTTGATGATTATGGATTAACATATGACTATCCAGCTCTATAAAACTTAATACATCACATATTTAGAGAAAAAAACCCAATACACTTTCCCTTACTATCTCGGTTTTTTCATTTCTTAGTTTTTAATTAAAATATAATTTAAATTCTATTTTTATATAAGCTTTCATGGAAGGTGGAATATTATGAATCAACCAGGGGAAATTAAATATAGTCTACCCACCCAATAACTTTTTTGTTTCTATCTTTATGAACTTTTTGACTCATTGAAAATGTTTATTTTTTTAGAAATGAATGAGGAATTATTGAACATGTGTTGGGGAAATTTTCCATATATTTTAAAAGTAAATGTGGAATTTTTTTTTAAAAATATTGGATAGTTTTTATAAATATATAAAAAAAATTATCAACGTTTTTTATTTTCTTTTTTTATTTTAGTGTGTTTGTTAGAATGAAAAAATTGAACTTCAATGTTTTTTTTCCTAGTGATGATTTCATGCTAGTTTTTAAGAATCATTGGTTCTGAATTTTTTGTAATATATATGATAACTAAGTGAATATGTACAAAATTTTAATGGAAATTATTATTTTAAACTAGGAAAAGGAGGTTGACTGAAGAGGATGAAGTGGTATTGGAATTATAACATGAGGAAACTAGTTTTTTTAATTTGAACCTAGGTAAATTATGCTTTCTGAAAAAGAACTCTCTAGGGAGCCAACTCAAAATAGATTCATATAAGTCCTTTAAAATTACAATGAAATGGGAAATTAAGATCCAAAAATGAACTAATGAGATGATTAGGCACTGTGTATTTGAGTAATAAAACCCCTCTATAAATTATATAAGTTATTTTCACAACACATGACATACAAAAATTTAAATAAGCACTTCATTATTAGAAGTTAATGGAAAAACATGATGGTAATATTGAACCCAAATGAATGAGGAAACTTGAATTTAAAAAAATAATCATTTCAGTTGTATCAAGGAAGCGTAAAATGGAACTTTGGTTTAAGGAACGTAGGATATAGCGATTTTTTATTGTTCACCATGTTATGGTATTAATTCCACTAAAATCTATATTATTTTCACTCATAGAACTTGAACTTTATCTTGGTTGGAAGTGAAACAGTAGGACAAATTCATATAGGAATAATGTAATTTTATGTAATGGATGGATATTTTCTTTCTTTAATTTTTGTGTGTGTGTATTTTAAACAAGGAAGGAATATCCTATTTAATAAATAAAATTATTTTTATTCCACAAGAGTTCAATAGTGTAAGTGTGGGTTGGTGATGAGAGCCATTATTTCAATATATTTTAACTAATATTCATTTATAATTAACCCCCTAATTAATATAGAACACACTTAATTAATTTTTTAGTTAATTTTTTAAATGTGAAAATTTAAAGATAAATGTATAGAAACATATTATTCATTCATGGATTTTATTAAGAAGGAATTCCTTGATATTTGAGTCTAGAATCACATTTTTAAAGGCTTTTATCATTCATTTAATTTTTTTGTGTTTCTTTTTAATCAAATAGAAAGGTATATATTTTAATTATGTTTTCATTTTTTGCTGGTTGGAGTTGGAAAAAATAATAAATGACTACCATAATTGGTGTTATTCCATGACCATCATACATGTAATGAAGGAATAATATATGTGTCATAGAGATTGAAATTTGGAAATTTCCTACCTTCATAAGTGTCATTAAAAGTCCATGTAGGTGTGATAGTTGCTAGTATATTCGTGATTTTCCCCTGAGTAGGTGTGATTTCCATCTTCTTATGGTCCACTTGGCTAATTTATGTCTCAATGTTCCAAATGAAAGTGTCGATAAAGTTGCACCAAGATATCCCCAACATCAAACATGTTATTTAAAGTTGAAGGGAACACCAGGCATACTACATAAAGGTATCAAGCTAATGATGTAATCTATGGTCATAAAATTCACTCATGCAAGAGTAGAAGCTTTTATCCATCAACTGTGTAATGTTGCATAAAACCTATATAACCGCTATCCTAAAATAAAATTCACCACATTATGGTACTCAAATTTAGACTTTCATAAACGTACAACCATTTGGAATAAAACTCAAAATCTTTAAAATGGTAGGATATTGAATATAAATCAAATTCATTTTATTTGTTTTGGTCAAATATATGATAGGTCAAAAAAACTAGCCATATATAAATCATTAATCCTAGGAAGATGAAAGAGATAATGGGAGGAATTTTAAAAATGATCTATATGATTCAAGTGCCTAATTTCATAAATCACGACCCTTGAACAAATTTTCCATACAAATCAAATTTATGATGTATTTAATGTTGATTTATAGTCTTGGATACATCCTATGTCATATCCCATGGGGAATTGAATGTTTAAATTGCGTATTTTTAATAAATATTACTAAAACAGAGGTGGTTTTTGAAACAGATGTTAAAAAATTAAAAAAAAATTAAAGAGTCTAATGGTTGATAAATAAAGGTGATGTTTTTATAATTATAAGATAAGGATGTAATTTAAAGTTCACTACACATCCTAAATAGTTCAATGTTCTAAAAATATGACATTTTCTAATGGAATCCTTTGGTTGAGGGTTTTCTATATCTCTACTTCCTTCTTGCCTCTTAAAATTACGCTAAAAAAACCACCCCTTGACACAACAATCATGTTGTCAAGGTTTTGATATAACACATAAATAATTGGATAAAAATCATACAAAATTATTATATAGGTGTGAAAGAAAGAGGATTCTTGTCTTGTCCAATCAGAAAAACACATGATTCCCACTAGAAATCTCAACCCAATCGGTGTTGAAATGTAAAGTGTTTTAATTAGTTAAACCCAAACGAAGAATTCATACGAGAAGGGTGTTAAGATAAAACATAAGGGAAATAAATAACACACAAATTATACAAAATAATTTGAAGAATAATTATTGGAACTCCTTCCCAAGTGTGTGTGGCTCCCTCGAATATGATTGTCCTCTGTTTATCTCATAATTGAGAGGTGGAGGAGGGTCGGGTGGAACATCACCATCATCCTTGACCCCCCTACGAGGATAGGCGCATTCATAACATCTTGTAAGAGTATTGGTATCTTTTGGTTCTCCAAAATGGCATATAATTTCTCATGCTTTGAACTTTCAAATGGGGTTCCCAAGGTATCATTTTATAGGTAAAGTTGAAGGTGGTTTTAGGCACCCAAATTTTGTATCACCACATGGAACATATATTTTGGTGGGTATATAGACTTATATCACTTTTGGAGGAAACTAAATACATGTTTCCCCACCTCCTTACTATCTCTATCGAATTTTTTTCACCATTTCGAGGACAAAATATCAATATGTGGATGAAATACATAACATTGCTTTTAACATCGAGCAGATAACTTTTCATGGAAAGATGAGTTCAGATGTTCCCTTTATGGAAAAATTGGTCTTGTGTGTCATCATAAGAGTTATAGAAATTCAAATTTTTTCATCATACCACAAAATATCATCCCAATTGGATTCATGTATTAGTATCAGTGTGCGGTTGAGGCCACTGGTGTTCTTGGATTCTTGAAAAATATGGCCCATTTTTCTTCAACCTTTTCTAGGCCCCCCAAATCACCTCCATCTATAATGAAATCATCTAAAAAAGTGAAGTTAAAATTTATAACAGTGATTTAAAAAAATTGAATCCATCCTAATGTGGAAATTTTTTATTAAATTAATAATTCATGATACAAAATCATTTTAACATAGTGGTATTAAGGGTTAAAAAGAATAATGAATCAATATTCGATCACACGCACACACCTAAACATTTTAACTCTAAGGAAAAGTAAAATTTACAAAAATTATTCTTGTAGATATTTCCAAATTAATGAATATTAAAAATTAAATAAAAATTTAATATATTATTAAAATGTGATAAAAGAAAAAATCACACCAAGGAGTTATCCTCAGTGAGTATGGAATTAGATGTCTCATAAATTGTATCAGAAAAAAATTATAAGATATTCATGATAGAAATAAAACCAATTAATTTAGAGGATAACCATGGAAATAATTTTGTGTGTGTGTGTGAAAAATATTTCATTTTATTACTTCCACTTTATATCTAGTAAATATAGGTTATTTTAATATTTTTCTTCATAAATGATTTTATCCATCAAACTTTACCTATATCCATTGTAATAAATTTTAAATACCCGCTAACTTAATCTTTCATAGAAGATAAACCATAAGCTACTGACCTAGATATATCCACATCATATACATTTCATCACTCCCCACATTTGTTTTTCATAATTTGAACATGGAAAAAATATGACACTCATCACTCAACCATTGTTTGATCTCCTCATGACACTAATTGTAATAGTCATGAAATGTTAAAAGGTAGAAGAATATTTTTTTTCTGGACGAAGACCCAGCCCATGTTTTTGTGTTTTATTTTTTTTTAATTTTTTTAAGGAGTAAAATAGTCAGATAACAGGGACACATGAATAGACTATTCCGATAATGTAATGAAAACGATCAGATAAGGAACAGACATATGAAAAAATAATTATGGAAAGTAGATTAACATTAATTTAACTAATATTTACCTTCTATTAAGTAATAAATATTTATAATTCATGGTTGGGTCCGAAGATGTATGAAGATATTAAGTTATAGAATTTTCCCATAAATAACATATATTAAGGGTAACATTATTCTCAATGTTTTCAAAGTAATATAACCATTTATATCATCAAAAACAACCAATTTTAGGAAACTAAATCAAACCCCAATGTTAAATTCATCACAAAAAACAAATTCTATTAGTGATTTTTTAAAACAATATAAAATAGTGAAATTCCTCAATCATTTTCAATATTTCACATGATTAAGCAGGAATCATTTTCCATGATTATGAGGGAAAAATTAATATTCCAACATAAAAGTTAGGGATAAAGAGAAAAATACTATTCAAAAAGTGAAAAATAGGAAAATAATAAATATGATGAAATTTTTTAACTAACCTTGGAAAGTTTGGAAAAGCAAAAATACTATGCTCTATGCGAAAGAGAGAAAAAAATAAGGAATATAATAACAAATCCTTACTAAATCATTAATATACCCACCCCCACACCTTGATTATGTAGTGTCCTCGCTTTAATAAAAGATAATTTGGTCATGAAGGATAAAACCTAGTGGGTTTCATTCATAGGTTTCTTCTTGAGCTTGGTGTTCCTCCACTAGGGACTCCAAATTGGATTCATGAAAGTGCTTCAGCTACTTCCCATTGATATTAAAGGTGTTTTTGTTTCTTCATTATGAATCTGAATGACACAAAATGGATAAAAATTTGTTTTAGTGTTTGGAAAAAACTAATGGGAATGAAGCATACCTAGATGAAACATTATCATTGAATTAGAAAGGAGGACCTTCTGCAAAATGAGTAATTGACGATGAAGGATGAGACGGTCATGGTTAGCCTTGGTTTTCTACTTATACATCTGACTATTCTCATATGAATCTCTACACATTTACTCCAACTACTGAATCTGTAGCTTCCTTTGATAACCTATACCAGAAAGATTAGAATTTCATTATTTTATGGCCCATTAATCATGGTTCTCTATCTCAACAGGGATGTGAAAACTCTTTCCTAATACATGCTGATAAGGTGACATTATCATGGGAGTTTTAATGGTAGTATGTTAATCCCCTAATTAATCATCGATTCTAAGCCTCCAATATTTTTTATTAGGTTAAACCGTTTTTTCAAGAATTTTTTTTAACACTATATGAGAAACCACATCTTCAAGATTGGTTTTTGGGTGATATGTAGTAGACAGTCGATTCCTAACTCCACACCGATGAAAAATTGATTGCATTTTTCGGTTTCAGAAATGAGAACCCTAGTCACTGATTATGAACCCAGATAATCAAATCATAGAGAAGATTTGGGGCACATGGGCCTCATCCCGGTTGGTGAGGACTCTTATGTGCATCCATGAGACCCGAGATCAAATTCAGGTGTAGGCATAACTTCTAGGGGATTGTAGTAGGACTGTAGTAGGACTGTAGCGGGAACTGTGCATTACTATAGTAGGTAATATAGTTGGAACTGTAGGAGGCACTATTAGGCACTGTAGCATCTAGGAATTTTCCCCCGTTTGGGCCTTCAGGCCACCAATTTGGCCCCCCAAGTCCTTTAAGGCCTTCGGGCCACCCAAGCCTTTGGGCCCATAAGGCCTTTGGGATACCTCACGGCCTTTGGGCCACCATAAGTGAATATTCAAACCTGGAAACCAACAAGGGACAATCTCTATAGGAGGATGAGCAAGGAGCTTTAATTATAGCAGATGTTACACGGATTGAAAGAATGAGAGGCTATGGTACCTGCCATCAGGTCAAGCATGTGCACAAATGAGATAGCCAAGATGAACAATCATGTGAGGGAGGAGATCTAATTTCACGATGAAGATGTTAGGGAGGAGCAGTTCCATGTAGTTAGACTAGGTTGTATGTAATATTTAAAGCCTACAGGCAATGAATTACTCTATGGCCTATGGGCCATGTAATACTTATGCCTACGGGCCTTGTAAGGGTTCCACCTCACCCCTTGAATGGTGCATTATCAAAATCTATAAAAAATGAAGGCCTTCGGCCCATTTGATGGACAGAGAAGATTTGGGTTATAATAAACTACATAATTGTCCTTGAATCATTTTTCTTTGTGGATTGTGCCTTAAACCATTTTGACATGTAATCAATTTCCTAATGAATGTACAAGTTTCCAAAGGAATTGGGAAATATCCCCATATAGTCGATGCCCTAAACTTAAAAAATGTATTGATAGAGAATGGGTTGTTGTGGAATTTTGTTTCTTTTAGAGACATTCCCCATTATTCAACAACATGGAAAAGTTTTATATAAATCACGGGCATAATGAAATAATGTTATCCAAAAGAGACCATAATTGAGGACCTTGTGAGCAGTCTGTTGGGGACCAATGTGTCCCCAGAATCAAGAGTGTGTCCAATCCTAAGGACAGACTGAAACATGCTATCGAGAACAAAACACCTAAGTAATTTTTCACTAAATTTGTTCCAATGGTTGGGATTATCCCAAATTTACAACATGAATCATCTTTTTTTTATCAACTTGTTTTTTTGAAATCAGTGGGAATAAAAAATATTACCAAATAATTTAAAATTTCAGTATATCAAGGGATAAATTCATTAACTTGGTACAATTTATCATTAGGAAACATTTAATTTATGGGAATACATGGGGATGAGTCATTGTTAAGGATGGAAGGATCCATATAATAAGGTTAGCCACCACATTATATTCTCATTTTTATCCTTAATTTATAGATTAAATTCCTAAAGTATGTGAATCTAATGAATGAGACATGGTTTGTATTATTGATTCTTAAAGAGGTACTAGAGGGCTATATTATCTAATAAAACAATCAATTAAGACCCTAAGAGGTATGATATGAATTTGTCTCTGGAAAAAACAATTGAAAGAAGTTATTTTTTGGTGTAGTTTTATTGGTCACAGTCCAGTTTTCATGAGGAATACGTAATAAAATATAGATCTCAATCAACCTATTGTAATAATAAAACCCCATCTATATAGTTAGAGTAATCCCACAAGAGATCAAATGGTAAATCCCACTGAGGTGGTTGGATTAAGAGGGATAATGTGAGACTCCACTTCAATTTTTTAAAATCTTCCTCACATTCATTACCAAAAACCAATTATTTTTCTTTTTGATGTAATTCGGAGAGTGTGAGTGAAAAATTACTAAATTCATGAATAAAATCATGGTAAAACCCATCAAAACCTAATAAATATCTCACACCCCACCCTTTTTTTGTTAATTTTAGGGAAGAAATGATAGCTAGTTTTTATATATATACTTGTACAACAAACCCAGAAATGACATATCCCAAACCTATACCTTTCTCACCATGACATGGAAGTTCCCATAATTTAATACAAGATTATTTTTAATATAATGATGTTGTAAAGAAACCATAATTCTCAAACATTCATCAAAATATGAGCCATAGATAGTAAAATCATCCATGATTGCTTCTATAGAATTCTCCAGGTAATCTGAAAAAATTATAACCATGAATCGTTGGAAATTACGCAGTGCATTACATTGTCTAAAAGGAACCCTCCTATAAGAAAATTTTCCAAATTGGAAAGTAAATGTTTCATTTTCATAATGCTCATGGGAAATATGAATGAGAAAGTATTCAGAATACCCATCAAGGAAACAGTAATGTGACTTCCGTAGTATCCTTTCAAGATTGTAGTCAATGAACGATAATGTGAAATGGTTCTTTCCTAGCATATTTTTTTATTAAGTGATAGTTTATAAAAACACACAGAAAATTCTTCACACAGGTTTGATCAAATTCATTATTTCCATATTTAATTTTAGTAAGACCAATTTGATTAGGATTAACATGCACTGGACTGACCCACTGGCTATCAGATATGGGGTAAATGATTCCAATAACCAATAATTTTGTTACCTCCTTTTTAACAACATCTAGGACGTTCAGGTTCAGTCGACTTTGTGCCTACATCACTGTTTTAGCCTAATCATTTAACAATATATGATGTGTTAAAATTAATTTGATAATACCAATAATTTAGAGATGTTTCCAAACCAAATATTCTTTATAAACCCTCAAAATTTCAACCAGGCTCAGTTCATGTTGGGGAGGGAGTGAACTAGAAATGATGAAAGGCAACTTCATTCCATTCTCAAGATAAACAAATTAAAAAATTTAAGGCATTTTTATAAGTTCCAATTTTTGTGGAATTTTTATCTACATGAGTGAATGGGTTAGTAGGAGTTCAATGATCTCATATAACTTCTAAATAATAAAATAATCAAATGAGAAATAATCTTTTACAGGATTTATGGTACCATTGATTGTCATGATATCCTCAGTTCTTTAGAAATTATTAATTAACAAATATTCATGACATTTTTGAAGACCACTGAGACACTAATTTCATGAATCATTACCTTGAATTTATATCATATATGAAAACTCAAAAAGGGGAACAGGGGAGAGAAAACATGTTTCTTTTAGGGACAATAGTACATAAATAGAGTTAACTGAAAGTAAGGAACGTTCTTATGAGGGGTGCACCAAGGTATAAAAGATGTCGAGGTGGAAAATGATGCCACCAAACTACATATAAAATGTAACATTAAGAATATCAATTATGTTTTTTATACTTTTTTAGTGAATGCCTCCCCAATTTAATAAGGGCATGTCCACTCATCCTATCATCTTCAATTCAAAGAACATGAAAATCAGTAGAAGAAAATTTAATTTTACACCCTTAGAAGAACATCCTCTAACACACTAGTATAGTGTGATGTACTTCGGTTTAGTAGTTATTAAAAAATCTCAGTAGTATTCAATTACATGACATTTATTGAATATAAAATAAAGAGTGCATCACATTTGTAGAAGGACCCAAATCAAGTATAGAAATGGAAAAAATACCCCCATTAGTGCGTGAAATCAATAATGTTCCAAGATCATTTCATTTGGTAAGAAGTGATGGATATGAAAATTATAAATGTTACTCCACATGGTCACCTTATAATCACCTTGATGTCACCTTCGGTGTGTACACATATCCTTTAAAAACATAGAATATTGTGAAATTTGATTCACAACATCAATCAAGGGGATGTTGACCTGAATTTTTATAAATATATCCAAGATTTATTTATAAAGTTATATTTATTTTTTTTTCTTGCTTGGAATCCCTTTGGAAAAATGAAAGAGGAATGATTAGAAAAGGTGCCTCATCAACATACACACTTTTTCCATTTAGTGGGATTCTCTCAGGAAATGGTTTTTTATCATTTGGAACATTTTCAATGGTTGAGATGGTGTTTTACTCAAGAGTGGATGAATCTAATGGGGGGGGGGGGTTCATTTAAATTTTATGTTGTGTTCCCCTTATAATGGTGATGGCACTAAAATTTCCCTTAACCCAAGGTTTGACTACTAGTTTAGAAGGTAGTTTACCAAACCCAAGAATATGAATTTCCCCCATCATGTTGGATAATTGGCCTAATTGGATTTTTAGGTCATGTATTTATTATTGGGTTGTTTGTTTGAATTATAGATTATTTGTATCCAATTGTTTCATCTCATATTCTAGGTTAGGCTCAGGATTTAGACGGGGTGTTGGTAAGGCCTTTGTGGTGGTTGGGGATTTATGGGTCATGGTGGAGAATGAATTCTCTACTCTAGTTGGTTTCATGGTTTTTGATGTTTTCTGAATACCCCCTTTCATATAGGATTAGTTGTCTTTACACCCAGGGTCTGATGGATAGTATGGTTCATTCCTAATGGTTTGCTTATAGGGGAATCTTGGGAAAATTTCCTCACAACTATAAGAAGATTCTCTTAATTGAAGGAATTTTTCAGAATTGTGCGTATCAAAAATTAAGATACCACAATGTATAGGAGGAGAAGATTATGGTTTCTCTTGTTAAAGATAATGTTAGTGAAAAGGGTATTTACATCTTCAAACTTCGTATGCACCTTCTTCTGAAACATAGAACTTTGAACCTCCTGGACACCTCGAATGGGTAAACTGGTCATCAAATTGAATTGTTTAGCATTCTACACAGTTTTGTAATGAGGATCCCTGTATAAATTGGTGTATTATCTATTACTGAACCATATAAAATAGTATCACTCGTATATTGATCTATAGTAATTAAACCTTCATTTATATTTTGTATTAAAATTTGATCACTTATTTGTGGTGTGGTAAACTTGAACAAATGTTTTTAAATATTTCCCAATATTCATGAAGTGTTTCCCCATATTATTTATTTATTCAATAAATTTATTTCCTTATAGTTTTAGTTCGAGAGGCTGGGAAATATTTTTCAAGAAAAATGCATTTCATGTCCAACCAGCCTCTGATAGGTAAGTAAACATAATAAAACTAATCTTTTTTAGTGTCTTCCAATGAGAAAGAAAATACCTGAATATTTTCATATTATTTATCCACATTATCATGTTTTAATGTAGAAGACAGAATGTGAAATTATTTTATGTATGTAGATATTCTCGCAGATGTATATGGAAACATGGTAATGAGTGAATTAAACCAGATTTTAGTTCAAAATTGGGTGCTTCTAATTGTATTTGAATGTATTTGGGGTAGATTTATGCATCAATTTAGGTCAATTATTTTGTGTTCTATTATTTTAAGACATTTTATACACATTAAGTTAAGTTTATTATTTGGTTCTAGAAGAAGAGTCTTTTAGAAAACAAGTAAGGTGTTTTGTGTCCTCCTTCAAAGGGTTGTCTTATGTGTCTTGGTATCACTGATGTAGGATCCTCTTCAGTTCAGGTTTGAAAGGTGGTAAATCTATTGAAGTAGAATGTTTCATGAAAATAACCTATATAATATATAAACCATAATACAATAATATATGTAAAAATTTAATATAAAAAAATAAATATTCACAAAATTTACAAAAAATAATATAATAAACACACACAAAAAACCAATGCACTCCCTAGAAAAAGGAACAAAATTTGAAAGTTTTGTCATAGAAAATACAATTTAGTATGTTTTTAATATTTATTTAAAGCATAGGGTAGACCCTAGGTCATCTCTCAAAGAGCATTGTATATTTAAAGTGTGTATTTTTAATAAAGATTACTAAAATACAGGGTGGATTTGAAAACATATTTATCAAAATAACTTAATTAAAGAGTTTAATGGTTGAAATATAAAGGTGTTATTTTTATCATTATGGGAGTTTGGGGTAATTTTATTCTCACTACACATCATGGATTGCTCAGTGTTCAAAAAAAATCACATGTTTTAAAATAATCCTTTGGTCGAGGGTTTTCAAGATCTCAACTTCCCTCTTACCTCTTAAAATGATGCTCATAGAACCAACCTTAGACATAACCATCATGTTGTAAAGGTTTATATCTCAAAAATATATAAAGGGTTAAAAATCATACTGAAATATTATGTATGTGTGAGAAAAAGATGATTCTTGTTTTTTTACAATTAGAACGACCCATGATTCACACTTGAAATATCAACACATTCAGTGTTAAAATGAAAAGTGTTTCACTTAGTTAAACTCCAAAAAATAATTCAAAGGATAAGGGTGTTAAGATAAAACATAAGTTAAATATTTAGCACACAAATTAAACAAAAACATTAGAAGAACAATTTATATAACTCCATCCCATGTGTGTGTATCTCCCTTGAAATGATAGTCCAAAATTTATCCCACCATCGAGAGGAGGAGGAGGCTCATGTTGAACTTAGACTTTATCCATGATCTCCCTATGAGGATAGGTGCATCTAAATATTATTCTATGAGGATAGAACAACTTTGGGTCTCCAAAATTTCATATATTATCTCTGGGTTCAAACTTAAAAATGGTGTGCCCATGGTATCATTTTATAAGCAATGTGGATGGTGGTTTTGGGAACCCATATTTTGCAAAACCACATGGAGCATAGTTTTAGGAGGGTAGAAAGCAATATATCAATTTATAGAAAAATAATTTTTTTAAAAACATTTTGAATATATCCAATTAACATTTTTCACTATTTAGAGTTTGAAATTCAAGACATCGATGAAATATAGAACACCACTTTGGATTTAGATAATATTTATTTTCTTGGACAGATCCGTGTATATGGCCCCCTTAAAGGATGAATTGGGATGGGGTGTATTCAAAATAGTTGCATCCCTTTGAATTTTATATCTATCCACAAAAATACCATCTTAATTAGATTCAAAAATTAGTATAAGTGTGCGGTTGAGTCTACTGGTGTTCTTGGATTCCTGAGAAATGTGGCCCGTTTTTTTTTCAAATTTGTTTGGGCCCTCCAAATCACCTCCAATTGAATGAAATCATCCAAAAAATATTAATTATCCTTTCTAAAAGTGACTAAATAAAAATAATTTGATCTAACATGAAGTTAATTTTTTTATCAAATTAATAATTGATGATACAAAATCTGTTTAACACAATTGTATTAAGGGTGGAAAATAATTGTGAATTGCTATGAGATCAACCCTCACGATGGGAATATTAAAATCATTCAAGGAAGAAGAATAAATCATATCTAATTGGTCACTATACTAAAAAATGGAATAGGAAGAAGATAATGGATATAAATATTTTCTCACTCCAATTTTGTAAAGTATTCAACCCTATTGATCATAACAATGGAACTCCTATAATGTTTTATACATTTAAATTTTAATCAATTATATTCATTACTTACTAATCATGTTGTAATTCTAATCCCCCTTTATTTTTGTTTATGAACCACTGTGAAGTAATGATAATTATATGTATCTCAAAATTAAAGAGGTTATAACATGAGGATCACCCATTGGATGAAAACTAGTGAAACAGAGTCCACACACCTAAGCGTATTCTTATATTTTTTATGATGATCTCAGGAGACTATGGGGAAAACGATACAATTTCACCTCACATTTATTTCTTTTACATTTCCTTTCACACTGTTGAAAACCATTTCCTCTCAATCTATCCATATTATTTATATACTATTGCGATCAGTGGTTTGGCTAGGGGATATACCCATAGTTATGACCCATTTAATAGAGTAGTGAGTTGATCACTTGGGGACTATTCATTTGAGTGAAGTCCCTTCAAAGCCTCTCAGTAGTGAGATTGTGTGTAGCTAGTTGGAAAATATATAGAATAGGATATAGGGTCAAGGAAATGAGATAATAAGGAATCAGTGTGGTTTAATCAATGGGTTTATCCTTTATTTCATTCATTTTTATTCAACATTGAATATTTTTTTATGTTTTCATCTATTAACCCCTTGTTTCTTACATTTAAAATAAAGTAATAAAACAAATGTAAGTGCATGAATACTGAATCTTTAGGCCTAGATCCTTGAGAGATGAATAATATTGGACACTAGGATTCATTACAATTTTTATAATATCCGTTTTAAGGGTTTCGTGATAAGATACTCATCACATATGTAACATGATTCTCTAAAAAATGAAATAATTCCATCCACTGAACTTATTAATTTTTTACATAGAAGATTTTATTTCTAATTTCTAGATGCTCTGATTCAAATTTTCAAGGAAAATGAAAGTGTTACACCATCATGAAATAACCTAATAATATTTTTTGTTGTATTTATTTAATTATATAAATCAATGATAATATGGGGAACAATGAAAGAAACCATTTGAATATTCAGGAAATGTGCAAGAATAAAGGAAAATCCTGAAGTAAAAGTACACATAGATATAATGTGAGTTTTCCAGTTTATTCCTACATCCATGGAAATAAATCTACCATGCCGAATATTTTATTCATTCTCAAATAAATTAAAAGATATAAGCAAGTTTCAATGTATGTGTATAGAGGCTTCTTCTTCTCGAGAACCCTAGGTAAGCCTCTTCCTCTTAGTGAAGATGATGGCAGCCACCCTGATCCCTCCCCTTGTGTGGGAGGGATCATAGATGTTCCAACCCCTCTCAAACCCCGACCATCACCCTCACTTCTCGAAGGCAGTTGTATGCCCTAATGTTCTAGAACTATTTGATGGTTTCCCGAATCTCTAGATCTCAAAAATAGTACAATGGAAACATCCATGCTTCTGAAGAAAACCTTGATTGCACAATTTATGTAGTGAAGGACATAGGTTAATTCATTATACTAGTTCGTCTTTGACTCATGGGATCATCCAGAGAGCAAGGTAGTGGGATTTCTTGACAATCACCATAATATGATCAGATTTGCATTGGAGGTATACTGGATCATTGTCTGGTCAAGGTCCCCCTAATGCTGCAATGGTCTTTAGTTTTTCTCTGTTCCCATGGTTGTTCGTGTTCCACAGGAATCACGACTTGACTTATACTGCAATTTCTTTTGGCTTCCCTAATCTTTTATTACCTGTCCAAAACCCATCTATTATTAGAATGCTCTGTAATCTTATCAGTAAGTATTTATGTTCATATTGCCACACAGAGTTAGTTTTTTCACCCTATGATTTGTATGTATTGAGTTGGATGTGTCTAGATAACCCTTCTATTTTTATAGATCATAACTGGCGAGGAGTACAGGTGAATGAAACGTGTGGTTTATTATAACTAGATAGACTTTTTATTTTTCATGTAGATGGCTGGGGTATTCTTTAAATGTATGTCATTGGGGGCCTGCATTGTTGGTGGGAAGGCGTTTAAGAAATCAATTGGAGGTTGGTTTTTTGGGAATCTCGACTCTAAAAAGGATGGTGGAAAACAATTTTGGAAAGACTACTAAAGATGGTGAGGAGGTTGGATCAGGAAATATTGAAACTAGTGAAGAATATAGAGGCTGGGAACCTCTATCATTGTGGATGGGCAAGGAGAAAAATTTCAGCAATATGGCATGTTACATCATTGTTGATAATGCTATTGGTTCTGGTGTGGGAAAGAAAGCTATGTCACATTAGCTCAATCAAAAGGCATCTGATGTGTTCAATCGACTAAGGCAGGATCTCACCAGTCCTTCCAACCCACATAAGGGTAGGGAAGGGCTCAACATGATCATGAAAAAGGTAAAATTTAGAGGAATGAGATTAATAAGGTCTTCAAAAAAACAAGAGGTGGTGAGAAGGTGGGAATATATGGCTCTTTTGCTGGGGATTCAATACTGGGTAGTGTGGATGTGTTTAAAGGGAAGTAGGGGCCCGCTATAGATGTAGCAGTTCTAGATAGAGATCAGATATTTTTTACAGGGGGTTCACATTTTTTGAATCAGACTCATATTCATTTGATAATCATGTTTTAATCCCTCTAAGATGGTGATTAGGGTTCAGATCCCATTGTTCTAGGTGATACAATTGTCAATGGGGTCTGCGAGAAGGAATCCAATGAGAGTGAACTTGGGAATTTAGTAGGCGAAGCATCAAGCCCGAGGAGAAAAAAATATTTAGGAGGAGGAAGGGTAGAAAGGATTACTCATCATTTCCTCCCCCCATGGTTACTAACTCTTCAAAAAAGTTAAATGATAAGAAAATTACTATTTGGACATTAGGACACATGAGGCCAGAAAACGAGGATGAACATTCCTTGTATCTTAAGTTGAGTTCGGATGAAGAAGTGACTCAGCAGGTCTTGGTGCTCAATGAAACCGAAAAGGTGGTTTCCAAGATGATGGGGAGGACCCTCAGACTGTCTCTCTACGAGGAGAAATATGCAAGGATTGAAAAACAAGATCACATTCTAGTAGGGAAATTATATAAAGGGGATTTAAGCATAGGGGACTACATTTAGTCAATAGACCAGCTTGCTTCTAAGGTTGAAAGAATGATGATGGAGGAATCCAATACTCATTTTTTAGCATTATCCTATAAGTTTTTCAAGGAATTAGATTCTGGTAACCTTAAGTTTCACTTTATGACATTTTTTAAATTGGAAGTTACTCAGTTGGTTTTATAGGAATGATGTTCGAGATGTGTCTGGGTTGATTTCAACTCTCTATTTTGGTTTGTTTGAGAAGTATAGTGTTTTGAGCTCATCATGATACTTGGATATGTTTCATATGGGGATCATTGCATTAAATCTTTACAGGAGAATTCCTTCTTTGATCTGGGTTATAAGAGAGAATGGATTTACCATCAGTTTTGTGCATGTGCATTTATTCATGGGACTTATTACCGAAAGGTCATGCTTGGACAAAGATTTGTGTCATGTTTTAATTGTAGTCAGGGAATTGTGTAATGGCCAAAACCCTCTTAGTCAATTAATTTTTCAAAATTTCTAGTGTTTGAGGTATCCTAGGGACCACCAATGACTCATTAACGGTTTTTTTTAAACTCAGTTCCAGTGAAATAGTGGAAATGTTCACAGTTGCACCATGACTGTGGCACTGTGATAGTGGTCCCATGACGGTGGTACCATAATGGTGGCACCATGAAAGAGTTACCGCGATAGTGGAACCATAATGGTTGCACTGTCACGGTTGCACCAATCATGGTCACACACCGAAATGGTGGAACTGTTATGGCGGTATAGTGTCTCCCACCCTTTTCTTATTTTCAAGTCTCTGAGTTTTTTCAGTTCTACTCCCATAATGTATCTTTTCACTTAGAATTGTTTTAATACAATTTTATATCAATTTAATGCCGGAAAAATATTTTTTAAATCCCCAAGAGTTAGGAGACCGGGCAGTTACCAAAACATGTGTCTTTTTCCTCGGTTTAACACCTTTCCACGTGCTTTGAACCTTCACCTATCTTACATGGTTTTCTATATTTAGAGGATATCTATTAACTCAAATCCATTATCTCCATTATCTACAAGAATAATTATTAAATAACAATTAATTCCATCTTGTGTAACCTCCCAACCGCATGGTGAAACCATACTTTGTATTTTAAGTGGTTCCAGATTTAATATCTTATAACTCTAGGATCTAATAGTTTTCTTCTTCTTCCTGGATTCCTTTTTTCCCTGGGTGTTATTAGAGTCCCTCTTTTGGAGACAAATCATGTGACCATGTTAGATTCCTTCCCGCTCAGCCTTGGATACTTCGTATGTTCTTCCTCTCCAAGTCGCGCAACTCTAGTTATTGAGGTGAGGAGAAACTTCGATTGTTGATCATTAAGGTAGGATTTTACTTCATCTATATTTACTATATATCATGCGGTATGGGTATGATAATGTTTCCATTGGTTGAGAATGAAGATGAATTTTAACGAAGTTAATAAATGGTTTTTTAAAGAATGAAAGAGTTTGTTTGATGATGATGATGTTGTACTCTTTTGTCTTCATTTATTTTTTGTTAACTGTATGGGACTATTCCCAATGAAAATTGTGGTCATTGTTGGTCCTTTCTTGAGCACTAATGAACCTATGTTTTTCTAGATAATCTTTTTATTGAATGGTTTTAACATGGAAACTTTTTAATCTTGTAAATTTGGATGATTTAATGGATTCCCAATGAATATGAATCCTTGTGTTATCACCCCGATTTACTAAATAGAAAGAAGGAAATTGAAATGGTATGTGGTTTAATATGAATAATCCCTAGATCTATTTTTCTAATAAGCACAGTTGTTCTGCTTGATTCATGTGGGAGGACGTAGATGGGGATGGGATCCCCTGTTGTCCAGTTGATGGATTGTGGATCTATGCACATATGTTGGGGCTTGGTTTGGTTCCAATACTTTGAGGGATCTCATGGATCTGATTTGTTGTTGTGACTTTACAAGAGAACCATGTGTGAATACTTAATTTTTTTTTCTATTTTCTTATTCAGATTTTTTGTCTTGTGGATGTTCCTGATAGTTTCCCAGTAGTGGAGAATCATTTTCTATTGAAATTACTTGAGCTTTATAAGAATAAGTGGTGGTGCTTTGGTTGCAACTGTTGTGAATTTGTGCATGTATGAATAGTAATGAGAGTGTTTGTGTATATATTGGTTTTAGGACCCTTAGACTGGGATGAGTGCTTGTTTACCCATATTTATAAACATTGTTCTTGTGCTTCTTATTTTCACCCCACCCAAGTTGAGAACTTTATGTTGAACATCCCCATTTCATGGGGGAGGGTGATTTTTTCCATCATTCCTATGAGTGGCTGGTTGTTATATCATTTTATACTCCCTCTAACGGGTATCCCAAGACTATTTGGGATGGTAGTGACAACCAAAACTCCATTTTAGACCAATCTTCTTCTGGCAGGGTATGTTGTGGTGGGTGGACCATGTGTGTGCGGATAGCTTTTTTTCCCAAGTGTATTCGGGATGTGGACCAGGTGTGTTTGGGTGTGGCAGCTGTTGTTCAGGCCCAGGTGTCTATGGGCATGGTTTTGTATGTTTGTGGTGGCCTAGGTATCTACAGGCATAACAGTGGTTGTTCTGGCCTAGGTTTCTATGGGTGTGGTTACATATGGTTAGGGTGCCTCAGGAGTCTGCAGGTAAGATGTGTGGTTATGGTGGCCCAAAAAGAATGTTGTTGGGGTGGAAATGGAACTATAATGGAAATGGAGAGTGAGGTTTAAGACCTAGGATGTCTTCAATAACCATTGGGAAAATGGTGAAGGGTCTCCAAATATCAATGTTTTGTTACTATTAATTTACCTGACTTGCCTTACTTAGGGATTGATCCTTGGTGAGGCTAGGTGGGTAGTTTCCATTTCAAGCTATTTTGGATACCTCTCCTTTCTCATGGGGAATTATAATTCCTCCCCACTTATGCATGATAGATTTTGGTTTTCCCTACTGAGTATACTTGTATACTCACCCAAAATATATAAAACCGCTTTCAAGTTTCTAGGAGAATTTTGAGGACTGTGTAGGACTGTATTAGCTCGGACTTTGAGACAATTTCTGTTGTTGTTTTTTTCTTTCAGAACATCCCTATAGAGTTTTCTTGTACCGTTTAGCACGTTATTTTGAGCATGGATGTGGAACGGGGTTTGTTTTTCTTTTACTTTATGTATTTGGAGTTTTTTTAGATTTACCATCTTATCTCCTGATATTTTACTATAAAAGTGTATTTACTTCCATATTACATGTGATTATATACCCTTGGTTATAATCACTAGTATGGGGCCTATTTAAGGTGTTTGTTGGAGATCATTATCTCTCCTTCAACTTGAAGAAGGAAGGGTCTGATAGTTTTCTGTCTCTTCCCTCATCATGGGGAATGCAGGTCATGACAGAATGGTGTCAAAGGTGATGGTTTTGAGATATGATGAAGTTAAAATGTAGGTATAGTGAGTATTGAATGGGATGTTAGGGAAACATCGCTGGGCAGTCTTGGTGCATGAAACAGGTCAGGCAAGACCGACTAGGAAAAATGATTTTATCCCCCAGTGATCAAATGCAAGGACTATGGGACTATGAAATGATCTAGTGAGGCTATAATGATTGTAAGGTAGAGACCGTAGGAAAGATCCATGCATCATAATAACTTCTGTTATTGTGTTTTCTGTGGTTTTTTGGAATGTAAAATGAATAAAAAGTTTATGAAAAATTTAGAAGGAATCCTCTACACTACTTGAGCTTAGGAATTCATTGTTTACCTTGTAGCTATGACCCTCAGATGACATCCATCATTAGTGTTGGTGATCAAGGCCCAGAAGGTAGATCTGGATGATCAGTGGAGGGATGATCAAGGGGAGGAAGACGCCATGTGGAAGGAGATGCTTCGACCCTTTCAGTGGCAAACCCTTGGGATGTGTGAGGGAAGCATCTCAGACATGGAGACATAATGATGGCTCGAGGAGTTGGTGATAACGTTTATCTTGATCTGAGATTCAGATGAGTACTAGGTTTCTCTGGATGTTAGCTAGATATGATGAGTAGCACATCAGCGGTGGATTCTCTACCTTAGGGTGAAGATGGATGCTAAGGTTCGATGGATTGAATTTGGGAGGGAGTTTCGGGCAGAATTCCTCGCTTCCATAATGAAGGTCAAGAAGAGGCAGGAGATACTATACCTTTAACAGGAGAGTATGTTATTGAGGTAATTGGGACCCATGTTCTAGGATCCCCTTCTTTTTTCTCTGGACCTCCTTTTAGTTGAGGAATCTTTTGCAAGATGTTCAAAGGAGGCGCTCCGACCTACACTTCAGTATGTTGTTACTCCCTTCACATGTAAAGACCCGTAAAATTCAAGGAAAATTTTTTCTCAATTTTATTTGGGATTTTACAAGAGCGTAGTTTCTGAAGGCACCTGATTCTAAGGCCTGGTGAGCCCAGAATTTTTATCCTAAATTTAGCTCGGGTATGTTCAGTGAATGAATGAGTGGGATTTCCAAACCTTTGGACCGGTGCTCGGAATCGAATTCCGAGGGCACCGATGGAATCACAACGCCGGTAATTTCTTAAGAACACCTTTTCCGGAGTTGCGTTTTCTCGGGAGGAGGTGTAAAAAAATTGTGGAAGGTAAAATAAAATTGAGCTTCAATTTATTTTATTTTCAGTAAGTGGTTATCCATTTTGTGGAAGTTGGGAAACTATCCTATATAGGTTATGAGGGCGGTGGGGACCACACGAACCCCACCCCTTCATATTACCTAACTCCCTCAACTCACCATTTAATTAGATAACATAATTTAATTAATTAAGTGAGTTTAATTTGAATGTTTGAAATTAAAATACTTAAGGCATAGGTAATAAAATAAGACTAAACACTTATTTTATTATTGTTGCAGCTTGTTGTGTTGAGAGTGGATTGGGGGAAGAAACACTAAAGTTCTTCTTCATCGTCGAATAATGCGAAGAACGCGAAGAATGCACCGATCTCCGATGAAGAACTCCAAATCCTCAGAGATCGACTACGCGACGCCGTGTACCGCGATGCCAACGACCCTATCCATCCGTGACGATCCATTCTGTGGTGTTCCTTTCCGTGACGAGCCTTCATTCAACAATGCTCGAGGTAGGGGAATTATTGTTTTTGTTCATGAATATTCGACCGTTCTTTGTAATATTAGAAGCTTACTATCGAATAACGGGAGGGGGCCGAACCGCACAAACACAGCCGACCCCCCTCCCTCATTTCTGTTGTTGTCCTTAATGTGGTTTGGAATGGAGATGGCGCGGTGTCATTGCACAGTGCGAGATCGTGCAACAAGGATGTGCAACGCCGTTGAAGTCGAACATGGTCATGGCGCAGTCGCGCCGCACAGGAGAACCACAAAGGCACCGCGGTCGGAGAGAGGTCTCGGAAGAGGGGCATGACGCTGTCGTGCTGCACCGGACGGACAAAGGTTATGGTGGAGTTGGGAGCGGGGGCCGGTTTCCGGCCGCCGGCGTCGGAGCAGGGGGGACGGGACCCCGCCGGTCCCGTGGCGGCAGCATCCGGTCGGCCGGAGCGGGCCGGTCGGTCAGGGGGTAACAAGGGGTTCGAAACCCTCGGCTGGAAGGGAGGAGCATCCCCCCACATGGGGGACGCATTTAATTAGATAGGGGGGCAACGCCCCCCCCCCCCCCCTGTCCGCCCAGATCGGTTACACCGTGCTGGCCAGCAGACTGTGCCAGCGCGCCAGGCCGGGCTGCGCAAGCCGGTCCGGGCCACGCCCAAGCAGGCCGGACCCGGACCCGGTTCGGGCCGACCCAGGGGGTCTCAGGCCAGATTGGTCCAAGCCCAAAACCCCCATTTTCATACCTCTTTCGGTCTTTTGTCCATAACTTGGGCTGCAAACCTCCGATCGATGCACCGTCAGCTGCGATGTGATCCTTGGATCGATACAGTAGTTTCGGTATACTACACTCTAGGTTACGGAGAACTTGGGGTTCATCCGGGTTGGTTCAAACACGAAACCAACTGGGTCCTCGGAACGGAAACACTTATAACTTGAGCTCCGGACGTCCGATTGACGTGTCGTCGACTTTGTTGGATTCCTCTTAGTGAGACGGGCCTTTTGGCTTACTCCACTCAAGGTTTGGATACAGTAGAAGTACAGTTGGATTGGTTTTGACTTAAAAACCAACCGGGCCGCTGGGACGAAAAAGCCAATAACTCACAGACCGGACGACTGATTGACGCGATGTCTTTGAAGTTGAGTTCCTGTTGACGATACAGATCTTTTGGATACATAAACTCCGGACTTCGTGTCAGTTGAGGTATCAGCCCCTCGGCTCATGGAGCGGACCCTCCCAAACGAGCTTGCAGTGTGTGGGAACCCTAGAGGTGGCTGCGACTGCGATGACGATGATGACTGTACATAAATCCTCCGTGAATTCGACGGCGATGACTACAACACTCATTGATCCTACGTGGGTCAGTGCTACCGATCCTGTGTGGGTCAGATCCTGTGTTTGTCAGCGCTCAGCGGTCCTGTATGGGCCAGCACATACCGATCTTCTGTGGGTCAGATCCTGTGTGGGTCATTGTGGGGGTTAGAACATATCGATCCTTTGTGGGTCATTGCAGGGGTTATTACCTATCGATCATGTGTGGGTCCGACGACTTAGATGATTTAGTGGATACATCTGATCATCTCTATCGTCTTACGAAGAAGTTTACTTGTGTGAGCAGAGTCATGACTTTCAATCATTATCTTCAATAATATTGACTTGATATCCTATGTGGATTACTATATGATTTCTTCTGTGGATTTGAGTTGTGTTTTCCTGTGTGGACTGGGTTGTACTTGGGCTCGGATGCAGGAGCCAAACTGGAATTGATGACTTAGGTATATGTATGGGCATATACCTAAGTAGTGTTGGATGTTACTTCGTGATTTTATCTTTCCTTTGTGGATTCTGGGAGACCTTCGGGGGTCTCGGGGTCCCTACTGAGTAGTTTATACTCACCCCTGCACAGGATATGCCCGCACTACGTTTTGTTGGATGCAGATAATGGACAACGCTGATCATGGTGGAGGCTTGTTGAGAATATTAGTACTTGGATGAGGACCACTGGGCGGGACGTACACGGAGTGGACGGATGGACCCGTGGAGCTGAGGAGGCCATCTGTACCCACCTTTCAGGTGGGACTTCCTGTGGACGGCATGATGTTGCGGCTTTAATTTTCAGTTGTTATACATTCTTTGCAGTTGTACTTTACTTTTAGTTTGGGTTTGTATTCTGGCCCACATACTTTTACGCACTAACTATTGTACCCAGTTTTACTTAGTGTTTACTTCTACTTTCATACTCGGAGTGTTTATTTACTTTACATAAGCAATGACTTCCCTTTTTATCGGGAATTACACCTTGGTGCTAGTTGCCAGCCGCTGGCCTATGGAAGGCGGGCTTGGGGTAGTCACGGCACGGGCCCCGAGGACGGGTTGTGACAAATTGGTATCAGAGGAGTTCGGTTCTACCACAGAACTCAGGACTCTGATCTTTTTCTATGTGAAGCAATAGTGTTAAGAGTATTGAGTGTGGTTATCAGTCCAGGGAGTCCAGTGTTGGTGCGGCGGCCGACGTATCCGTACACTAGGACCCTGACTTCTGATTTCCGACTCAATGCACGAAAACATTAATTTCTATTGTGTTTCAAGTTTTCTTTGTGATTACTTTGTTTAAGCTCACTAGGTATATTGTTTGACCGTGGCACACCTGTCTCTTTTCAGGATGGCCCCACGACGGCAGCCAGCTAGGGTTCCATGTTTTGTACGTGACGACAGCCCACCGAGCGACAAGGCCTCAGTGCAGGACCCTATTACTGCAGAGGCACCGACGGTACCACTACCCGCCGAGCCACCGATGCCACCAGCCCCAACCACTGAGAGTGTTGAGTCAAAATTCTTCTTTTGACTTCTATATCATGTTTTGGAAATCACAAATGCATTCTATCATATTTTGGAAATTACAATTGTCTTCTATTTTGTTTATCGTATCGTATAATGCTGATCGTACTATCCATATCGTATCGTACGATACTGATCGAACTGATCGTACTGATCATGCTGATCGTACTAATCATGATGATCGTACTGATCATGTTGATCGTACTGACCATATCGTATCATAAAATACTGATCGTACTTAACATGCCAATCATACAATGCTGATCATACAAGATATGAAAATTGTATTGATTCTGTTACTCAAATTTTTATTACAATTTTGTTTTGGTACTTAGTCAAAAACACTCATTGCATATGAATCATAATCATGTTTTTCATTCCTATATATCTCTTGTCCTAACAAAACGATGTCGTTGAGTTAGTTACAAACTAATCAAAACGATTTCGTGATTTCTGTTTCAATATAACCGTTGTAGGAAATATGACCGTCAGAACCCGAGGCCTATAAATAGGGGGTCATTTGAAGCTGAGAGTACATCGATGAATGGTGAAATGAATGAAGAGACTTCGTGAACTACCATGATTCTAGAGAGAGACAATGTGACTTCTCTCATCTGCCTTGTGCGTCCGATCATCGTATCGTGGGATTTCAAGAAATTGAAAGACAGAGGTGCCGATTACCTACAATATCGAGGGCTGTCGGGGATAGGCAGACAGACGTTCCGATCATCGTATCAAGGGCTGCCGGGGATAGGCAGACAGACATGCCGATCATCGTATCGAGGGCTGCCAGGGATAGGCAGATAGACGTGCCGATCATCGTATCGAGGGCTCACCAAGGTGTTGGTGAGACAGACCTTTTATCATAGGTGAAAGGATAACCCTTCTCTTTGGGTTAAAAGAATTGTAATACTTTTACATTTCCGTTGTTACTTGTATTAGAAAGGAATTTGTATTGTTTCCTTTCTTCTTTACATATTCAATTGTGATTGTTTCAATTACAATCATTCTATTACATATTGTATTGATTGATTCTATACGCTTTAAGGTAGAATCATTCAACTTTGTATTACTCTGATTATTGTGTTCATCTTGAATACAATTGTTTCACATTACATTAGTATTACAATACATCATACCTTTTATATTCAATACAATTGTGTGTGTTTGTATTTGTATTAGTTTAAGATCATTTAAACTAATCTCTTTGTTGCTAAAACTAAAAGGTTTTTAAACCTACAATTCACCCCCCCTCTTGTATTGTTCCATCTAATAGACATATATATCTATATATTCGATCCAACAATTGGTATCAGAGGAGGCTTTCCACTGATTTGTATTACTAGCTTTATTTCTTTCATATTATTATCTTGAATACTTACTACACTAATGTGTGGAGTGGAAAAGTTTTTGTTGTATTAGATGGCAGGAATGAATATTGGGTCAATAGATAATCTGAATCCTTCTAGACCACCAATCATTGATGGGAATGATTATGAGTATTGGAGAGATCGTATGAAGACATTTGTTGTCAATACTTGTGTAGACGATTTTATTATGCTTACTGGAGGTTACAAAATTCATGATAAAGAAGTCAGTACATTCACCTACCAAGAGAAGCAAGAATATCAACTAAATTACAAGGTACACAATACTTTATTATGCTCTATGACCAGAAATATATACAGTCAGATATCTTCATGTGAAGCATCCAACTTTATTTGGAAGAAATTAGAAGTCACTCATTTTGGTACATCCAAGGTTATAGAAACAAGGAGAGCAATGCTTCGAGCAGAGTATCATGGATTTGTTTTTCCTTATGGAGAGCCAGTATGTAAAGTGCAACAAAGGTTTATGAAAATTGTCAACAGCTTACAATCTATGGGAGAAAAAGGTCTTGATGATGAAGCTCTTGTTGATAAGATTATAAATATAATGCCAAATTAATGGAAGTCAAAAAGGACAACTATTAATGAAAATAGAAAAGTTTCTCAGATTACTCTTGATGAACTCTTTGGAACTCTTCTACAACAAGAGACAAGAATGAAGAGAGATGATGATTTCAACAAGAAGAAGAATTGGGAATGGAAGTGCAGCCTTTGCATCTAATGCCAAAACACCTGAAAGGCTTACAAGGTCTAAATCCAAGAAAGTTGTTATATCTGATTCAAGTGATTGTAATCTTTCGGATAATGAATTAGCCAATCTTGCTAGAAGGATGGACAAGATCGTGGGAAAGAAAGACTTTCAATATAGATTCAAAAAGAAAGATATGAATGATAGGAAAGATTCAGAGGTAACTTGTTATGAATGCAAGAAAGAAGGACATATAAGGCCTGATTTTCCTTTAGTGAAGAGGAAAGATAGAAAAGAGAAACACTCTGAAAGAAACAAGAAAAGGTTTTATAAGGCAATGAAAGTCTTGAAAGTAAATGATATGTGGAGTGCAAGTGGTAGTGATTCCTCAAATGATTTTTCAGAATATGAGACATCAGGACAGAGGAATATCAGACCTTTAGCCAGACTACCAATTGAAGATCATTGTCTCATGGATAAGGTACATAATGCTGAAGCTATTAAAAATGTCTCTTTGAATGCAAATTGTACTGATAATAGATATTATGAATCTTCAAATGATGAATCCTCATCATCAGAAGATGATACATTACCTTCTTATAAAGAGGTCTCTAGATTTCCTAATTTACTTGAAAATGAAAATTTTAAACTCAAAAAGAGATTTGAGAAAGAAAATTCTAGAATTTCAATCTTGACTAAAGAAGTATCAGATCATTCTAAAGATCTTGATGTGAAAACATCTGATTTTGAAAGCATTTTAAAAACCCTTGAGAAAGTTAAATCCGATAAGGATAAACATTCTAAGGATCTTGAAACTGTAATTTCAAAGAAAAATATTTTAGAGCCTAACTCTAGTTCAAATTCAAATGTTTTGGAAAATAATAATTTGGTTTTAAAACTAAAGTCAGATATTTTATCCTTGAAAAAGTGTTTGTCAAACTTTACTCATGGAAAAGAAAACATTGATAGGATGTATTCTCAAATTATACCTTTGAGAAATCGTTCTGGTCTTGGTTATACTTATTCCAAACCTGTTTTTAGCAATAACTATTTTGTTCCTCAAAAAACCATTTTCTGTTCTAAGTGTCAATGTGGAGGACACTGGAGAAGAGATTGTTCTCTCAACAAAACTCAATCTTTAGGATTTCATAAAGCTCATTTTGAAAAAAAAAATGTGGATTCCTAAAATTCTTTTATCTAACCCTTCTGGATCCAAACAAGTTTGGATTCCGAAAAACTAATTGTTTCATTTTCAGGAAAACGATAAGTGTACCAATAAGAACATTTGGTACATGGATAGTGGTTGTTCTCGGAATATGACTGGAAACAAAGATCTCTTTGAAATGGTTATCAAAACAAAAGGTGAAAAAGTTAACTTCAGAGATAATGCTCAGGGAATGATTGTTGGTATATGTAATATTGTTTCAAATGTTTTTTTTGTAAAAGGAGATATTGTTTTACAATTCATCGGAATGCAAGAACAACTTGCTGACATTTTTACAAAACCATTACCTTCCGATAAATTTGAATATATAAAACAAAAGCTAGGAATGATTACATTAAAATAATAATTTATATCTACTTCCTGTTTTATATCTCTCCTAATAGTAAGAAAATCCCTTTGAAAGGGGGAGCATATTTCTTTTTGTCTTTATGTTTCTTTTTATCTTATGGATATGTGTATCTTTTTCTGTTTATCGTATTGATAGTTTTATCGTATCATTCATTTTTTTATCGTATTGACAGTATTATCGTATCATTTATTTTTTCTTTTCCATCGAATCGACCGATGATGGTATTGAAATTCTTTTCCATCGTATCAATCAATCATAGTATTGAATCGACCGATGACGGTATTGAAATTATTTTCCATCGTATCAATCAATCATGGTATTGAATCGACAGATGATGGTATTGAAATTCTTTTCCATCGTATCAATCAATCATGGTATTGAATCGACCGATGATGGTATTGAAATTTTTTTCCATCGTATCAATCAATCATGGTATTGAATCGACTGATGATAGTATTGAAATTCTTTTCCATCGTATCAATCAATCATGGTATTGAATCGATCGATGATAGTATTGAAATTCTTTTCCATCGTATCAATCAATCATGGTATTGAATCGACCGATGATGGTATTGAAATTCTTTTCCATCGTATCAATCAATCATGGTATTGAATCGACCGATGATAGTATTGAAATTATTTTCCATCGTATCAATCAATCATGATACTGAATCGACCGATGATAGTATTGAATTTGTTTTCCATCGGCATGTTGTTTAATAATTCTATTGTATTTTATTTCGTACGTTTGTTTTTTCTTTTGAAATATATCGAAACCAACAATTACCTTACGTTCTCCGACAGGTATTTTTTAATTTTTTTATTTTTTATAATCCTAACCATTGATCTGGTTTTCTCTAATCTTGACCGTAGAAGATCAACAATCACTCTTTTTCGACCGTAGAAGATCAACGGTCACCCTTTTATCGCCTATAAATATCCCCCCTCCCCTCCCCAAACCCACATTGATTTTTTCAGGGTTTAAGGCGAAGCTCTGCTCCACCAGCTATAAATCATCGTAAGATCTTCTCATTGGCATCACCTTTATGTCTCAATCCTCTTCTAACACTCCTGTAGAAATGTCTTCAAAGACTTTTACAGAGAAAGACTTTAACAAAGAAAGGTTAGTATCTCGAGACTTTTTCGATACGTACAATTCTACAATCATAAGGATCATTTTGTTTTAAGGGTGGGAACATCTGTTTATTGAAAAGCCTGATTCTCAAGATCAGGTTCTTTTTGATGAAGTATGTCATTTTTATAAAACTGTATCGTTCGACAAAGATATGACTATAAACTTTGCTGTATACGATAGAAAGTTGTCTATGTCTGTGAAACAAGCGGCACATTTTCTGAATGTTTCTGTAGAAGGGGATTCTTTCTGTCCATCAAAAAAACTACCAGAGGAAGTTGGTACGTTTAATAGAGAAAGTGATGAAGAGACTTTGTTTGTTATTATTGAATAAAAGAGAAAAGTGTCTCATCTTTCTCCGGACAATCGTTTTGTGACTTTTGGATGCAAGGTTTTCTTATCCCAAGGAAAGGGGATAGAGAAACTCTGAAAGTTTCTGATACCTTTATGCTTGACTATCTTGTGAATATGAGAAAATTAAATCTTATGGGGTATGTTTTTGAAACCATTAAGAATGTCAAGACAGGAGGGATTAAGTCCCAGATGATTATGTATCCAGCTATCCTTACGAAGTTCATTTTCGAGAGTATGAAGTTTTGTAATATTCCTTTGAATGGAAACCCCATAGATCTGAAGCCTTCTTGGATTAGAAAAAGTACGATGAAAAAGCTGAATGTTTGTTTTGATCCTAATTAAAAACTTTTTTTCAGAGATGTAGAAGCTGAATTGGCTTAGAATCAATCGGCACCTATGCCAGCCAAAGACATTCAATCTACTGTTGTTACTCAAAAGTCTGCTCTACAAACTAGTTCAAAGCCTAAGAAGAATCCAAGGTACAGTAAGGAGGTTGTAGAAAAATGGAGAAAGGATAAGGAATAGAGAAAGGAAGGTGATCCGAAGTTCGGTCTTGATCCTGCTGAGGATTTTGTAGAAAAAGTAAGGATAGAAGAAACCCTTCAGGCTGAAAAGAATAAGAAGCTTCTTTTAAAAAGAAAGGCTTAGGACTTTTATGTCTCTAAAGTCTTGAAAGCGGTTGAGGATTCTAGTGCCCAACTAACAGAATAAGTGCATCAAGAGACCATCATATAGAGTCTCCCTAAGAAAGGAAAAAAAACAAGTGATGGAAGAGATAGAAGAAGTGGAAGAAGAAGAAGGAGACTTTCTTTTATAATTTTTTCAATGTTCAAAGAAGAGTAGAGAAGAATCAGTTCAAAATCTGAGTGAAGGCGTTCAACAAACTCCTCATGCCGATCAAGTACGATCTCCAGAAAGAATGTCATCTCAAGAAAAGAAAGGTGCTCAATCCTCTCACTCTGATAAAGTTGTTGTCATTAGTGACAAAGTGGAAGAAGAAATAAATCATAAAAAAAAGAAAAAGGGAAACAACCAGTTGTTGACTCAAGAAGATCGTATGACCTAGCATCGTACAATGAAGATACTGATTCAGAGCATACAATCTATCCCAAGAAGAGTGATTACATTGTTCATGTTTTAAGAAGGGTTGAGAAGACCATTCCTTATTTCCCGAGGCTGGAAGGGAAGATTGATTTTATTACTGACAATCAAAAGAAGAAGTTTGGCTCTGTAAAAGAATTGAGGAAGAATGTTTTGTCAGTAGAAGCCGATTTGAATGTTCTTTTAGAAAGTTTGGTTGCTCATAAGAAGGCATGCAATAAGATAACCAAGTGGTCGTACAAAACAGAGAGCTCAATCAATGATCATGAAATAGCTATTGAAGATATAAGAAGTTTATCAAATGAGCTTGCAATTGCTTTCAATAAGATTGACAGAGAAACAGTTGAAAGGTTGAATCTTTTGTCTTCTCAAAGAGTCGATGTTCTATTAGTGAAAGATTTGCAAGAGAGAATGAATGTTTTTCAATCTGAATTCTCGAAGGTTTCATCTTTCAAGGATGAAATGGTTTTGCTGATGAATCAAAATTCTGTGTTATCCAAAGATAACAAGAATTTTAAAAACAGAATTGATACCCTTGAAGAAGTAATCAGAGTCCAGGAGGAGACTATCAGAAATCATGATCAGATTTTTGCGGACCAACAAGATCTTCTCAAAACTCAGGGTGAATCAATTTTTGAAGACAAGAAGGAGATCAAGAAGATGAAAGTCGTTCTTCATGAGCTCATAAAGAAGGAAAAGGAAAGAGAAAACAAATAATTTTTGTATTTGTTTTTCCTTTGAAAGATGTCTTTGTTTTGTAATAACTTTTATGATCCTTTTCTTTTATCCTTTGTCTTGTGTTTATTTTCTAACTCCCTCAGACAATTCAAGATTACTCCTTTAATTTTGTAAATCACAAAGGGGGAGAATATTTACAAAGGGGAGAATGTTTTATAAAGGGGGATAATGCTTTACAACGCTCATAAGGAAAATCTACGAATACAATCCTTAGTAAATTCTATACCTAAGGGGGAGTTAGTTGTATTCAATTTCTTATTCAGAAGAGTTTCCAATAACTCAGGGGGAGATAAGTATTTCTTGATACATTTACTTTGTGTGTTGCGCTTTCCAAAAAGGGGGAGATTGTTGAGTCAAAAGTCTTCTTTTGACTTCTATATCATGTTTTGGAAATCACAAATGCATTCTATCATATTTTGGAAATTACAATTGTATTCTATTTTGTTTATCGTATCGTACAATGCTGATCGTACTATCCATATCGTATCGTACGATACTGATCGAACTGATCTTACTGATCATGCTGATCGTACTAATCATGCTGATCGTACTGATCATGCTGATCGTACTGACCATATCGTATCATACAATACTGATCGTACTTAACATGCCAATCGTACAATTCTAATCATAGTAAATGTGAAAATTGTATTGATTCTGTTACTCAAATTTTTATTACATTTTTGTTTTGGTACTTAGTCAAAAACACTCATTGCATATGAATCATACTCATGTTTTTCATTCCTATATATCTCTGGTCCTAAAAAACGATGTCGTTGAGTTAGTTACAAACTAATCAAAATGATGTCGTGATTTCTATTTCAATATAATCGTTGGAGGTAATATAACCGTTGGAACCCGAGGCCTATAAATAGGAGGTCATTTGAAGCTGAGAGTACATCGATGAATGGTGAAATGAATGAAGAGACTTCGTGAACTACCAAGATTCTAGAGAGAGACACTGTGACTTCTCTCATCTGCCTTATGCGTCCGATCATCGTATCGAGGACTTTCAAGCAATTGAAAGACAGAGGTGCTGATTACCTACAATATCGAGGGCTGCCGGGGATAGGCAGACAGACGTGCCGATCATCGTATCGAGGGCTGCCGGGGATAGGCAGACAGATGTGCCGATCATCGTATCGAGAGCTGCCAGGGATAGGCAGATAGACGTGCCGATCATCGTATCGAGGGCTCACCAAGGTGTTGGTGAGACATACCTTTTATCCTAGGTGAAAGGATAACCCTTCTCTTTGGGTTAAAAGAATTGTAATACTTTTACATTTCCACTGTTACTTGTATTAGAGATGAATTTGTATTGTTTCCTTTCTTCTTTACATATTCAATTGTAATTGTTTCAATTACAATCATTCTATTACATATTGTATTGATTGATTCTATACGCTTTAAGGTAGAATCATTCAACTTTGTATTACTCTGATTATTGTGTTCATCTTGAATACAATTGTTTCACATTACATTAGTATTACAATACATCATACCTTTTATATTCAATACAGTTGTGGGTGTTTTTATTTGTATTAGTTTAAGATCATTTAAACTAATCTCTTTGTTGCTAAAACTCAAAAGTTTTTAAACCTACAATTCACCCCCCTCTTGTATTTTTCCATCTAATAGACATATATATCTATATATTCGATCCAACATAGAGTGTATGTCGCCTTAGTGTACTGCATGAGTTCCAGCATCAGAGACCGCCCAGGTTCCACTGGGAGATGGACCCCCAAACAGCTGAGGATTGGCTGGAGGGATTTGTACGAGTTTTTTGTCTGGTAGGGACACCAACAGACCTCATGGTAATCCTTGCAGCGAGTCTCCTGCATGCGACAGCAGGCAGATGGTGGAGCTTGATACTCCAGGTGCATGACGAGGCATCACTCCTCTGGATGGACTATGAGAGGCTCTTATGCTCGAAGTTCATCCCAGCCACCCTCAGTGCGGTGTGCATTCAGGAGCCACTATAGCTGTGGCATGGCAGCTTGATAGTCATCCAGTACTCGGCAAGATTTACCGATCTCTCGCGCTATTCGACGAACATGGTACGGGACCCATTCTTCTGGGCCCGGACCTTCGAGCAGGGATTGAGGCATGAGATCAGGGCATCACTGATCTCCCTCAGCATTTCGACACAGACAGGGGTACTAGAGCGAGCCCTTCTCATCGAGAGATTTCTTGCTGAGCCTTCTTTAGCAGCGAGACCTACCGCAGGGTGGCACATAGCAGAGTCTTCTACAGCTGGCAGTCTACGGATGACACATGGGTCTAGGCAGAAAAGACCCTCAGGCGGAAGACCTCAGGAAACTCGCTCAGAGGTGCGGGGCACACAGCGCAGAGCCAGTTTTTCGAGAGGCAGACAGTTCTATGCGTGCGGCGGGCAGGGCGACATGGCTCGTGATTGCCCGACCCGCCGTGTCTAGGAGAAGCATACGGTTGAGGGACCACCCAGGCAAAGGCAGATGGTTGACCGTGGCAGTCCGCATGGGGTAGGAAGTCGAGGCAGAAGAGCTGGCCGAGCAGTAGTTGGTGGGCGATGCTTTGAGGTTCTACCACCACCACCACCCGGAGGTCCACCCCGACCACATGGAGCTGGCGGGCAGAGACAGGCACAACTCCACGCAGCGGAGGCCTACGACCATGACGCACCTGAGATGATTCGAGGTACTATATGTGTCTACTCCACTCTTGCTACAGTTCTTATAGACACATGAGCGAGTCATTCTTTCATAGCCGCTGCCCTTGTTCGGAGCACAGAGATTCCGACGGAGCTGTTGGCTCGATCCTTACGGCTAGAGACTCATATGAGAGCAGACTCGACGATTACGCACTGGTGCCGGTAGTGTGAGATTACTCTAGGAGGCGATAGATTCGGCGGTGATCTTCTTGTAGTGGCGTCGAGGCCTTACTAAGTCATTATGGGCATGGATTGGTTATCAACAGTTCATGCTCAGATAGACTATATTAGGCACAAGGTGCGATGTGTTCACACCGATGGGAGCATGTTCACCTTCACCGGTGAGAAGGGATCCTTTGCAGCACAGGATGGACTCATGTAGAGGATAGGATAGCCCATCACTCATCAGTTGGATAGCCTCAGCCATAGAGTAGTTGACGTGCGGAGTCCGAGCTTACCGGCAGTAGTGGATCAGTATGCGGACATTTTTCCCTACGACGTTCCAGGACTACCTCCTAGCAGAGAGGTACACTTTTATATTGACCTATACCCCGAGATAGCCCCGTTATCCACCCAAGAATATCAGATGGCTCCCGCCGAGCTTCGAGAGCTACGGGTACAGTTGGTGGACTTACAGGGCAAGGGATTGATCCGACCCAGTGTTTCACCCTGGGCATCCCCGATTTTGTTCGCCAAAAAGGTGGATGGGAGCTTGCAACTGTGTTTCGATTTCCGTCGCCTGAACCAGGTGACTGTGAGGAACAAGTAACTTCTACTGAGGATTGACGACCTCTTCGACCAGCTCAAGGGAGAATGGTGGGTCTCGAAGATAGACCTCAGGTCAGGCTATCATCAGCTTAGAGTTCCGAACGAGGACATGCAGAAGACGGCCTTCAGATGTCGGTATGGCCACTAAAAGTTCTGGGTTATGCTTTTCGGTGTGACCAACACTCCAGAAGTGTCCAAGGGCCTCATTAACATGATCATTCAACCTTACCTCAATCGATCTGTCGTGGACTTCATTGACGACATTTTGATATACTCGACCATTGAGGAGGAGCACACCTACCACTTGCAGGTTGTACTAGACACAGTATGAGAGCACCAGCTTTATGGTAATATCTCGAAGTGTCAGTTATGGATACGCGAGGTCCACTTCTTAGGACACGTCATATCTGAGGCGGGAGTTGCAGTGGATCCTGTGAAGATCGAGGCAGTGCTAGCTTGGGAGCCACCTAGAAGCATGACAGAGGTGCAGAGTTTCTTGGGTTTAGCTGGGTACTACCGTAGATTTGTGCCAGAAATCTCCAGAGTTGTGGCACCGCGTTCAGCTTTGACGAAGAAGGGGAAACCCTTCGTGTGGTTAGAAAGATGTCAGCAGGGCTTCCAGGAGCTGGGACAGAGATTGACCATCACACCTATCTTGAGGCTGCCGGAGGACGGAGTAGGGTACGTAGTTTACTGCGATGCATCAGGGTCCAGACTCGGATGTGTCCTGATGAAGGAACGGGCTATGATCGCCTATGGATCACGTCAGTTGAGGTAGCATGAGAATAACTATGCTACCCATGGCCTGGAGTTAACAGCCGTGGTCTTTGCTCTGAAGATGTGGCGACACTATTTGATGGGCGTGTGCTTTACAGTCTACTCTGACCACCAGAGTCTCAGGTACAACTTCTCGCAGAAGGACCTGAATCTGAGATAGCGGTGATGGCTTTAGTTCCTCTAGGACTATGACTTTGAGATAGTCTATACTCCTGGAAAGGTGAACATAGTAGTTGATGCCCTCAGTAGGAGGACGGGCATCCAGCTACTTGGTGAGGTCACAGAGCAGCTAACCGCTTTTTAGATATCCTTCGTGGATAGTGATGGAGCAGCCTTTCTGCAGTCACTCACAATCACTCCTCCACTACTACAGCGGGCAGAGAGGCACAGTGTAGAGATGTTGAATTTGAGACGCGCCATGCACAGATATCCTCAAGACAGGCACCTGATGGATTCTCTATGGGAGCAGAGCACGTCGTCCTTTTCATAGGACATACCATGGTACCAACTAATTTACAGGAGGAGGTGCTGAGGGAGTTTCACACTTCCCCTTTAGCGGTACATCATGGAGTGGCGAAAATGTACCAGGATCTCAGACGACAGCACTGGTGGCCGGGTATGAAGAAGGTTGTGGTAGGGTTTGTTTCTCGATGCCTGACCTACCAGCAGGATAAGGCAGAGCACAAGGTACTAGCAGGCCTGGTACAACCCTTGGTGGTCTCAGAGTGGATGTGGGACGGGATATATACAGACTTCATGACTGGACTTCCACACACTTCCAGAGGTTACGACTCCATTTGGGTGATTGTCGACCGACTCACCAAGTCAGCGCACTTCTTACCCATTAGAGAGCATGGATTAGTGGAGAGCCTGGGATGTCTCGACGTTCAGGAGATTGTATGACATCATGGTGTGCCATCATCTATCTTCTCCGATCAAGATGCTCGCTTTACATCCTGGGTTTGGAAGGGGTTGCAGGAGGCATTCAGGATGCAGCTACGTCTGAGCACCGCCTTTCACCCTCAGACAGATGGTCAGACGGAGAGGACTATTCATAATCTCGAGGACATGCTCCGCGCATGTGTCCTCGACTTTGTTCGCAGCTGGGAGGACCACCTACCCTTGGTGGAGTTCGCGTACAATAACATCTACCACTCCACCATCGGGATGGAACCATACGAGGCGTTGTACGACCGACCTTGCAGATCACTGATATGCTGGAAAACCCCTGGGGAGTCAGCACTTATGGGACCGGAGATGGTCCAAGCCACGACAGAGAAATTCTAGGTCATCAAGGAGAGGATGTGGACATCTCAGAGCCGGCAGAAGTCATATGTTGATAGGAGGCGGAGGCCACTGGAGTTTGAGGATGGATACCACGTCTTCTTTCGGGTCTCACCTCGACGTGGATTACGGAGATTTGGCCAAGGTGAAAAGTTGTCTCCGCGCTTCATCAGACCATTCTAGGTCCTCATCAAGATTGTCAAGGTGGCTTATCTCCTGGTTCTACCACCTCAGTTGCACCGGGTGCATGACATCTTCCACGTATCTCAGCTGAGGAGATACGTGCATGATCCGACGCATATCATTGACCATGGGGAACTAGACGTTGATGATGGAACAAATTTTTCAGAGGTCCCAGTGGAGATCGAGGATCAACTGGAGCGAGTCCTACATGGATGGTCGATTCCTCTAGTGCGCATCAGATGGCAGCACGGGAACCTCCAGGAGAGAACTTGGGAGTGGGAGGCTCAGATGCATGCGCAGTACCCACATTTGTTCCCCTAGTTTATGATGTATCTTTACGGGGATGTAAAGCCCTGAGGTGGGAGTAATGTAAAGACCCATAAAATTCAAGGGATATTTTTTCTTAATATTCTTTGGTATTTTACAAGAGCGCAATTTCTGATGGTACCTGATTCCGAGGCCCGGTGAGCCCATAATTTTTATCCGAAGATTAGCTCGGGTACGTTCAGTGAACGAACGAGCGGGATTTCCTAACCTTTGGACCGGTACTCGGAATCGAATTTTGAGTGCACCGATGAAATCGCGGCTTAGGAACACCTTTTCTGTAGTTTCATTTGCTCGGGAGGATATGTAAAAAAAATTGTGGAAGGTAAAATAAAATTTCACTTCAATTTATTTTATTTTCACTAAGTGGTTATCCGTTGTGTGGAAGTTGGGAAACTATCCAAGATAGGTTATGAGGGTGGTGGGGCCCACACAAACCCCACCCCTTCATATTCCCTAACTCCCTCAACTCACCATTTAATTAGATAACTTTTGTTAATTAATTAAGTGATTTTAATTTGAATGTTTGAAATTCAAATACTTAAGGCATATGTAATAAAATAAGACTAAAAACTTATTTTATTATTGTTAGAGCTTGTTGTGTTGAGAGTGGATTGGGGGAAGAAACTCTAATGTTCTTATTCATCGTTGAAGAACGCAATGAACGTGAATAATGAACCAATCTACGACGAAGAACACTGAATCCTCGGAGATCGAATACGCAATGTCGTGTACCGCGACGCCAAAAACCCTCTCCTTCCGCGATGCCTTCTTCCGCGATGATCAATTCCATGACGTTCCTTTCCGCGAAAAGCCTTCGTTCAAAAACGTTCGAGGTAGGGGAATTATTGTTTCTGTTTGTGAATATTCGAGTGTTCTTTGTAATCTTAGCCGCTTGCTATCGAATAACGGGAGGGGGGACGAGACCTCGCCGGTCCCGTGGCTGCAGCAGCTGGCCGGCCGGAGCGGGCCGATCAGTCATGGGGAAAACCGGGGGTTCGAAACCCCCGACTGAAAGGTAGTAGCGGCCCCCCACGTGGGGGCCGCGTTTAATTAGACAGGGGGGCAGCACCCCCCCCCCCCTTGTCCACCGAGGTCGGTTACACCGAGCTGGCCAGCGGACCGCGCCAGCGCGCCGGGCCACGCCAGTCAGGCAAGGCCGCGCCTAAGCAGGCTAGACCCGGACCTAGTTCGGGTTGACCCGGTTCGGGCCGACCCAGTGGGTCTCGGGCCGGGTTGGCCTGGGCCCAAAACCCCATTTTCGGACTTCTTTCGGTCTTTTGTCCATAACATGGGCTGTCGACCTCCGATCGATGCACAGTCAGCTACAATATGATCTGTGGATCGAGACGGTCCTTTCGGTATATTACACTCTAGGTTTCGAAGAACTTGGGGTTCGGCTGGGTTGGTTCGATCACGAATCCAACTGGGTCCTCGGAACTCAAACACTTATAACTTTAGCTCCGAACATCCGATTGACGTGCTGTCGACTTTGTTGGATTCCTCTTTGTGAGACATACCTTTTGGCTTACTCCGCTCAAGGTTTGCATGTATTTGGAGTACGGTCGGATTGGTTTTGACTTAAAAACCAACTGCGCCCCTGGGACGAAAAAGCCAATAACTCATAGACCAGACGACCAATTGACACGGTATCTGTGACGTTTAGTTCCTGTTGACGATATAGAGCTCTGTGATACATCAACTCTAGACTTCGTGTTAGTTGATGTATCAGCCCCTTGGCTCGTGGAGCAGACCCTCCCGAATGAGATTGCTGTGTGCGGGAACCCTAGAGCTGGTTGCGACTGCGATGATGATGATGACTGTACAGAAATCCTCCGTGGATTTGACGGCGACGACTACAACACTCAGCGATCCTACGTGGGTCAGTGCTACCGATCCTGTGTGGGTCAGATCTTGTGTGGGTCAGCGCTCAGCAGTCCTGTGTGGGCCAGCGCATACTGATCCTATGTGGTTCAGATCCTCTATGGGTCATTGCGGGGGTTAGTACCTATCGATCCTTTCTGGGTCATTGCAGGGGTTAGTACCTATCGATCATGTGTGGGTCCGACAGATTAGATGAATTAGTGGCTACATCTGATCATCTCTATCGTCTTACAAAGAAGTATACATGTGTGAGATGAGTCTTGACTTTCAATATTTATCTTCGATAAGATTGACGTGAAATCCTGTGTGGATTACTATATGATTTCCTGTGTGGATTTTAGTTGTGTTTTCTTGTGTGGACTGGGTTTTACTTGGGCTCGGATGCTAGAGCCGAACTGGAATTGATGACTTACGTATATGTATGGGCATATACCTAAGTAGTGTTGGATGTTACTTCATGATTGTATCATTCCTTTTTGGATTCTGGGAGACCTTCAGGGTTCTCGGGGTCCCTACTGAGTAGCTTATACTCACCGCTACACAGGCTATGCCCACACTACATTGTGTCGGATGCAGTTGACGAACAACGCTGATCATGGTGGAGGCTTGTGGAGCAAGTTGGTACTTGGAGGAGGACCACTAGGCGGGACATACACAGAGCGGACGGCTGGACCTATGGAGCTGAGGAGGCCATCCGTACCCACACTTCAGGTGTGAATTCCTGTGGACGACATGATGTTGCAGCTTTACATTTCAGTTGATGTACTTTCTTTCCAGTTGTACTTTACTTTCAGTTTGGGTTTGTATTCTGGCCCACTTACTTTTCCGCACTTACTATTGTACCCAGTAATACTTAGTGTTTACTTCTACTTGCATACTCAGAGTGTTTTTTTAATTTAAATAGGCAATTCCTTCCTTTTTTACCATGAATTATGCCTTGGTGCTAGTCGCCAGCCCCTGGCCTATGGAAGGCGGGCTTGGGGTAGTCACGACATGGGCCTCGAGGACGGGTCATGACATCACACTACTGACATACCTGGAGTTTCATAAGAATGATGATGTGGTGGAGAGAATTCATATGTTGGGACATGTTACATGAGAGGGGAGCCTATTGATCATGTCGAAGGGGATGGTCGTCATCTGCAGGCCTCCATCCTTAGGGATTTCAAGGTTTCAACAGATGGGGAGCATGCTCCAGCAGTTCTAATTTAAATTTCCCAGTCCTCACCCTTTATATGCTAGACCAAGACTGAGATGCTTCATTTGAGGTAGTCGTGGGAACCTTCAGAATCATTGTTCGGGCTGAGTTCATTATAGTGGAGGTGGGCAGGTTCAGCTCCCACCTCAACAACATCATTTTTCAACAAAGCCTTTTCAGCAGCAACAACTGGGACAATGAGGTCCCACTATTCCAAAAGAAGACATTGTAGGAGGAGGACAATCTCAGGTAACATCTTAGGGGCCTTGACTAGGGTGTGGTCAGGGAGGAGGCTGAAATCTGAGGGGTAGCGGAGCTGGGCATGTGTAGTTTCATGCCATAGGGGAAGCGGTTCTAGTAGGGACAGAAGTCATTCGAGGTACAATCAAATTTTTTAGTACTATTTCATTTTCCATATTTGATTTAGGATATTTCAACTCCTTTGCTGCACCAAGTCTCACTCATTATCTAGGGCTAAACATAAAGAGACTTCCCTTGCACTTGGTATTGTGTACACTAGTCATAGGTCAGACCAGATTGTCCTATGTTTGCCGGAGATGTAGACTGATGTTGGGGCCGTATCAGTCCAGCGAGGACCTTTTTTTCTACAGATGCATCCATATGATGTCTTTTTTTAGGAATAAACCAAATATTCACCATGTATGCCGTTATTGAGTGCTTCCAATGAAGGGTCATGTTTTCAAATATGGGTGGCCAGCACATAGTTTTTGTTATCGAGCAGGGTTCCCAAGAGGGAAGCTGGTAAGTGGAGCCACTTATTTTCTTATTTCCTATGCTACTAGTGGAGTCAGTAGATTTTGAGATGGGGGAAGTCCCAGGGATCGTCAGTGAGTTCCTAGAAGTCTTCCTTGGAGAGGTGGTGAATCTACCCCCTTAATGTGATGTTGAGTTTGGGATAGACTTCCAACCCGGTGCCCATCCGATTTCGATGGATCCCTATCAGATTCTGCCTTTTCAGTTGTAGGAGTTGCAGATCCTGGTTGACGACCTGATGAAGATAGATTTTATCCGACCGAACATGTCACCATGTGTTTCTCCATATTTTTTTCACAAATAAGGCATATTATGGTCTCATGTTATGTATAGACTACCGAAGGATGAGTCAGGTGACGATCAAGAACTGTTACCCCATCTCGAGGATCGAAAACCTTTTTGACTAGTTGATGGGAGCATGTTGGTTCTCAAATATTGACCTGAAGTTGGGATATCACTAGTTTTGGGTGAAGGAGGGTGACATATCGAAGACTACTTTCAGGTGTAGATATGGGCACTTTGAGGTCATGGTCATGCTGTTCGGCATTACAAATGCACCAGTCATGTTCGTGGGGCTCATAAACTCTGTCTTTCAGGAATATCTGGAGTAGTTCATACTATTATTTATCTATGAAATCTGGATCAACTCATGATCATAGTAGGATCACACTGAGCATACAAGGACAGTTTTAGAGGTCCCCTGATAGCTCTCTCTCTACCGGAAGTTGTCCAAGTAAAAGTTCTAGACACGAGAAGTGAAATTCCTTGAACATGTGGTGTCATAACATCGAATAGAAGTTGACCCATCGAAGGTCGAGGTGGCTGTTTCATGGAATGAGTCGTAGAATGTGGAAGTGGTTCATAGTTTCTTGTGTACAACATGTTACTACCAGAGGCTTGTTCTGAACTTCTCTTGATTTTCAGCACCTTTGAAATCCTTGACCAAGAAATACCAAGTTTTTTATGGAGTGAGAAGTGCCAGGAAGCCTTCTATTTCTTTATGGGGAAACTGATCAGTTCCCCAATACTGAGTTTTAATGAATAAGGGGTAACATTTTATGTGTTCTATGATGCTTCAGGCCATGTCTTGGGGTGTGTGATGATGCAGCAGCAGGGATGATCTATTATGGGTCTAGGTACTTACATCCCCATGAGTGTGACTATGCTACCCATGATCTGGAGCATGCAGTGGTTGTGTTCACACTGAATTTGTGGCAGTATTACCTCATCGGTAAATGATTCATGGTCTTCACAAATCACAAGAGCATGGGGTATATATTCTCCAAATGATACCTGAACTTGCAACAGTAGAGGTGGATGAATTTTCTTTTGGAGTATGAATTAATGATTTCTTACACTATAGGAAAAGGTAATGCAGTGGTTGATTACTTGAGTATGAAGTCACAGAAGGATGAGTATTGAGAATCAGTAGATTCTTAAATGGATATTGGGGATTTTGTTGCCTTACAACTAGATGAAAAAGTGGAAGGCGATAGAAGATTTCAGTTCCAGATGACGGGGAAATATTCCTTGGTATTTTATGTGGAGGAGTCTCAGTGAAGGGACTTAGAATCTAAAGTGATGTGATATCATGTTAGCCAAGGCTGAACTATAGAAGGATGGTCAGAAGAAGGTCAAACTCAATTGTTGTTTTGTGAGAACGAGTTGCATATATGCGTGCCCAATACCCAGAGCAATTTTGAGTTTTGTTCTGTGTTTTTTTGTACTTGGATGTGAAGAAATTATTGACCTTGTAAACTATGTGATGGGTTTTCCCTTGTTATTTGAATGTGTGTGAATATTACTAACATTAAGGATGGGAGGACCTAATCCAAAATAAAGATGCATTAAATAGGTTGCAATTAAACCCATGCAGGTAGACAGTGTGACCCAAAGCAGATATTATCTTGACAAAGTATAAAGAACTCCCTACTCCATGTATCTTTATGGTATGAATTTTTGTTTTGTGTGGTTTCTTGTTATTTAAATAGTTTTTCAATAGATGGGTGAGAGAGATACTCCTGGATGTCAATGTTTTTTCCATATTTCAAACAACTCTGGGGTGGTATGTTTCTAAGAGGTATCTTACAGGGTGGTTGTTCACATACCTGTTTTCTCTTTGGGTTTTCTCTTGATTTATCTAGGGTAGTAATAGTTTGAGAGGTATCTGATGTAATGGAACAAACCCTCCTGGTCAATTAATTTTCTAAATTTATTGTGTTTTAGGTATCATAGGGACCACTAGTGACTAGTTAAAGAGTTTTCTAAAAACTTGGTTCCACCTAACGGTTCTGAAGAAATGGTGGAACCAGTCAGGGTGGCACCATGATGGTGCTGCCGTGATGATGGCACTGTGATATCAGGACCCATCACGAGTGCACACTAAAACGTTGGCACCGCTTACAGTGTGCGGAGGCACCGTTATAGTGGCACCATGTCTCCAACCATTTTCCTTTTTTCCATTCTCTATGTTTTTGAGTTCCACTCCCATAACGTATCTTTTACATAATAGTGTTTTAATATCCTTTTTAAATACATTTTAATATAGTAAAAGTTTTTATAAACCCCGAAGTGTCAGGAGACTATTCAGTGACCAAAACCTATGGATTTTTTCCTCGGTGTCACACCTTTCCCCGTGCCTTCCACCTTTTCCCCTGTTACGTGGTTTTCTCTATTTATTGGATATCAATTAACTCACAGACATTACCTCCACCATATCTGAGGACAATAAGTAAATAATAATTAATTTTATCATGTGTAACCCCCCAAATGTGTGGTGAAACCATGATATACCTTTTAAGTGGTTTGAGATTTCATATCCCGTAACTCCAGGATCTAAGAGTTTCTTATTCTTCTTCCTTGATTGCATTATTTTCCTTGATGCACTATGAGTCCCTCTATTAGAGACGAATCATGAAACTATGTTAGATCCCTTCCCACTAAGACTTAGAAACCTTGGAAGTTCTTCCTCTGCAAGTCATGAAACCATAGCTCTTGGGGTGAGGATAAAACATTTATTGATGATTATTAGAGTAGGGTATTCCTTCATCTCTCTTTAATATGTATCATGCAGGATGGGTATTAAAATATTTCCTCAAGGAATGGATGAAATTTAACCTTAAAAAAGATAATAAATGGGTTTTTAAATAATGAATGGGTGTGTTTGATGATGTTTCTATTGTACACTTTTGTCTTCATTTATATATTGTGAACTATATGGGCCTATGTCCATAGAAAATAGTGGTCATTTGTGGTACTTTCTTGTGAAATAATGCACCTTTATTTTTCTAGATAATCTTTTGATTGAATGGTCGTAACCTGGAAACTAGTTAATCACATAAACTCAGTGGATTTAATGTATTCCATATGAATAAGAATCCTTGTGTTATCACCTAGGTTAACCAAATAAATAGACGGAACATGATAAGTGTTGTGGTTAAATATGAAAACTCCCTTGCTCTATTTTTCTAATAAGAATGGTTACTCTACTTGATGCTTGTGGGGTGACATGGATGGGTATGCGATCCCCTATTGTTCATTTGTTGGCTTGAGGATCCGTGCCCATATGTTGGGTCTTGGTTTGTTTCCAAGACGTTGAGGGATCTCACAGATCACTTTTGTTGTTGTGACTTTACAAGAGAACCGGGTGTGAATGCTTAAATTATTGTTTGGTTGTTTTCTTCTATAGAGTTGTTTTGACTTGTAGATGTACATTATTTTTTCCCAGTAGTGGAGAATATTTTTCTAAAGAATTCACTTGAACATGATAAGAAGAAGTGGTGGTTCTATGTTTGTGGATGTTGTGTATTTGTGCAAGTATTAATTGTTATGAGAGTGTTTGTGTATGGGATAGTTTTGGGACCCTTATGCTGGGATGAGTGCTTTTTTACCTATATGTATAACCTTCATTATTGTGTTTCTTCTTCGTACACCACCCAACTTGAGCACTTCATGCCGAACACCCCCATTTCATAGGGGGTGTTTTTTCCAAAATTCACATGAGTTGTTGGTTGGTAGATCCTTTTCTACTCCCTCTCCTAGGTGACCCAAGACTGGTCGGGTAGGATGTGATGGCCTGAGGTCCATTATATCCCAAGATTCATTGGGAAGGGTATGTTGTGGTGCTTGGACCAGGTGTGTGTGGGTATAATTGTTTCCCATGTGTTTTCGAGATGACGCCTATATGTCTTCGAATTTGGTGGAGGTTGTTCTGGACCAGGTGTCTGTAGGTGTGGTTATATATGGTTGTGGTGTCCTAGGTGTCTATGGGTGTAGAAGTGGTTGTTCTGGCCCAGGTGACTATGGGCATGGTTACATATGGTTGTGTTATCCTAGGTTTCTGTGGGTAGGATTCATGGTTGTGGTGGCCCAAAAATTTGTTGTTGGGGGTAATAGTGGGACTGCTAATAATATTACGGAGGAGGTCTGATGCATAGGATGTATTCAATAACCACTAGGAAAGCCATGCAGGGTACCTAAATATCGATGTTCTATTACTACAACTTTACCTGACTTGCGTTATTTGGGGAGTGTGCCTCGGTGAGTCCGTGTGGGTAGTTTTCCTATCTAGGTGTTTTGGATACCTCTACTTTCTCATGGGAGAATAGAATGCATCCCCACTTGAGCACAATAGATTTTGGTTTTCCCAAATGTGTATACCAGTATGCTCACCCTATGTATATAAAACTTGTTTCAGGTTTCTAGGAGGACTTCAAGGACCACATGAGACTGTATTAGCTCGTACATTGGGACAATAGCTATTTTTATTTTCTTTTCTTTTAGTACATTACTCTGTTTTTTTTCTTGTATGTTTTAGCACCTTGTTTTGAGCATGCATGAGGAAAACAGGGTTTGGTTTTACTTTAACATTCTATATTTGTAGTTGTTTGAGATTTACTATCTTATCACCCAATCTTTTTCTATAAAAAGGGTAATTCCTTACACATTAGGTGTGATTTTACACCCTTGGTTCTAGTTTCCACTTTGGGGACTACTGAAGGTGGGACTTGGGGGGTCATTATCAATCCTTGAATTGGATGAAGGGTCTGGCAGTTTTCTGTCCCTTCCCCCATCTTAGTGATGGCAGGTCGTGACATGATAATCATGTAGTTTTTCATGGGTTTTTGTTTTGGTTTCATATGATGTTGTTCGACTTTATGGTTTCTCACTTTTCCTCAAAAGTGTTTTAAAAATAAAAAATTAATTTTCAGTCAATGTATGTGTATAGATATATTAATGACAAATTCACAAAATACATGAATTAAATAAAATAAAAACAATGATAATTATTTGATCATTAGATTTTCCAACCAACTAGCTCTTCATGTTCTTTGGAATGGATTATTGTTAATAACAATGATAAAATGTATCACTAAAATTTCGACCTAGGGATCTCCACAAGACTCCAATATCAAGATCTATTGTTATTAATAATGGAAAGGATATACAGAATTTCCATCATGGGATGGAATGATCCAAATCTAGTGATGATATTTTGTTTCTAGAGCTATTTATTTATATTGATTGAACTAGATGGAAAAAACCACACCACAATCTATTGTAATAGGGAAATGATAAAGACTTGGTCATTAAGGATGTGATATAAAAACAAAATACAAGTGGATGATCATGACTAACTTCTCGGTAACAACTGAAATCCAATGGCACCAAGGACCATGTGAGATTAAATCCACCATTATACATGAGATTCATTAAATATATATAATAATATAAATAATGTGGGAAAACAACTTGTGTTATATTAAACCACACCATTATTATTGTTTGTAAAAATAAATGGCTATGAAAATAACTCACTTCAATTGAAACTGGACACTCACATGTAGTGAAATTAAGCACTCAAGTATAGTAAAACCAAATACTCAAATTCAAGGAAGCTCTATTCATGTGTGATAAAATCACATAATTCACAACTCAATCAGATTAAAATATTTCCACATCAAATTAAAAAAAATTCTTAATTGAAAAATATGGTTAAAAAAACATCTGATGGAAGTTATCTAGAATCCATCTAAGAATAACACAAAGGGTAAGATACTCACATAAGATTAATGGAAACTCACATAGGATAAAAATAAATAGTTTATTCATCATGTAGGATTAAAAAAATGAATAACTACATACAAAATAGATAAATAATTGAATATTTAAAAAAAATCAATTCAGAGGATATTGACATTGGAGATTATGAACATATGAAGATTAGAAAAAAAATAAAAATAAATTAGTTCAATTTTTCAATCATATATAGAATTCCAAATTAACGCTTCATCCATTATCTATGGAATATGTGTATTGGTCGGAGGGAGGTGGGGTATATTGGGGGTGGTCGAGGTATGATAAGTAGACTACAAGAAGGGGGGTTGACCAGACTGACACTGAGTGTGTTTTTGGGTTGGCTGATGGTGGTTAGTATATGTTGGGGTTGATTGGGGGTAGAGTGGAGAGGTTGCATATTATTATATTGGGGATATTCGAAATGAAGAAGCTATATGTAGAAAAAATCCCATTGAGATTTCTTTCAATATTAGCGACCACCAAATGGAGGTCACTCTCTTTAGTGAATTCTAATGCTAAATTTTCTTATAGTGCATCCAATAAATTTGAAATAAATAAGTTATATATATATATATACTTTTATATTTGGAGGATTTAGTTTCACACCCTCTTTGTGTAATATATACTAATTTATGCCCTCATTGGATAATAAACAATGTTACTAGTCTATCCATAAATAGAAATACTACCGCCTCTTATGTTGATGCCTCCACAGATGTGCTTGCTTTCTTAATATGATAATGTACTAATAGCTGTTTCATAAAAATTATCTAATTCTTATATTTGGATTAATCTTTAACATTTATATATGACTATGTTTTTAGACAATAGGAATTATAATAAAGAAAAAATATATAATTTAAAAGTGCTTCATGAAACTATAGTCTAGTCACATATTGATAAATTTAATAATATATTTACTGATGTATCTAATATTGATGTAAAAAATGAAGAATATTATTAGAAAATTATCATATTAACTAATTTTTAAAATTCATTGCTTCATTAAGAGATTCTATGATATATGGTAATGAATCAAACACTCTTGAAGAAGCTAAATCCATTTTTCCTTCCAAATAACTATATTATAAAATCAATGTAAAATCATAGGATTTTTTTTAAATTTTATTGAAAAGACTAAATAGAGAGGTAAGAAGGTGATTATAGTCAATATCTTTGGGGATAGTCTAAATCTAACGAAAAATGACTAAAGTGTTTTATTTATAATAATTATAAACCTTCTAAGAGAAATCACTTATTTGAAAAAATATATAGTAATAATAAAGAAGGATTATATCACTCTTTATTAGTCATAAATGGTTATGATAGTGAAAAAGTGTTAACTCTATCAACAAAAAATATGTTTAATTATTGGGTTCTTTATTCCAATAATTCATTAAAATTATTCCCTTTTAAATATTCCTTTTTCTAAATTGGTCGAATTTGATAAAGGTTATATAATGATAGGAAATAATAAAAGTTTCAGTTTTATGGAAAGAGGTTACATCTTATTATAACTTCATAATAATACAATATTGATATAGTTTTATGTGAGGTGGGTACCTTAACATCATAAAACCTCCTATCATTATGAGTTTTAGAAAAAAAATCTTATAAATCAGACAATAATTACATAAAAATTACTGAAGGTGATCAAATTCTATCAATAGGATATTTATTTACTCGGTTATGTGTTCTTAATGGAAAAACCAAACTACATTTTTTGGAAACACTTAAGCTATATTTAATGAAAACTCTATACATTGGAATTATCTCTTGGGGAATTTAAGTGCTATACAGTTTTATTAACATAATAAAAATAAGATATTTGGAAATATTACATCATGTAATATCACTTTTTATAGTGATTGTATCCTCATAAAATCTAAAAGTTTAATCTTTAAGAGATATGATTTTATACCAAGAAATTATATTGAATATGTACACTATGATTTATGGTATCCACCTTAAACTACCTCACAGGGTAGAGGTTCATTTCATTCTTCATTTATTAGTGGAATTTCTTAGAAATATTGAATCTAAATTTTGAGAAATGGATCTTATGTGTTTGTTGTGTTTAAATGCGAAAATATTCTATTTTAACTGAAATTAGGAAGAAGATAATGGCTACGAGAACCAATAATGGTCTATAGTATCTACCTACCAATTTTATGGATATTTGTAGCATTGATAACATAGTTAGTCATCGAATAGTTGGAGATACATCACAATAGAAATGTTTGGATGGGTTTATGAATATAACCATCCATGATAAAATTCATAGAAGTATATCATACTCAATATTGAAAAATTCATTTTTTGGATGAGGCTGCTACTATTGGAGTCTAACATATTCATCAATTCCAATCAACTGTAATTGGATTCAAAATTTTGCAGAAATTATAGACTAATAAAAATCACTCTTATAATCTCTTGAGAGACTTATGTTGTATAACGTATGCTCATTCAAAAACTAATAGATTATAACCTAAAGTTATCAAATTCATATTCATTGATTTCCTTGAAGATATTAAAGGATATAAACTATTTATAGATAAAACTTATTTTGAAAATTGAATTATTATTCATGATGGTTTTCATTAATAGCACTTTAGATAAAACTATTAATGATATTAATTTAAAAATACATCAATATGAGGGTGTTGACCTTCAACTCCAAACCCAATCAGAGTCTTCTAAAGGGAATATCAAAACTACACCTTGATTTGCGAGTTAACTAGAGTATGATTCGTATTCTGACATGCACAATGACCATGTGGTTGTTAATAATGAATACAAGTAAATCCTTGACAGTGATAGGGGAGTTATTTGACATATTTATCAATTTATATATACATATATAGATGACATTGTGATATACCGAATTTTTCATACTATTTTGTTGTATTTTATTGAGTAAAAATCAAAATAATTATACATATATAGTCATATAAGGTCAAATATTTAATTACACTATTTAATAGATATTTTTTAGCTTTTAATTTTTAAATGTTAATTTTTGGGGGACTTTGGAAAAGAAAGAAAATGTAAACACTATCTAATTTATATATACATGTCGTGTACCATTGTAGACAACACCAATAAGATCCCTAGAGTTCCAATGTAAGTGCCTAATAAAAAACAAGATGAAATGTTATTGAATAACATGTCAGTTATCCCTATTCTAGATGTTTTTGGTGGATAAAAAAGACTATACATTCCATATATGTGACTGATACACACCTTATACTCTCCACCAACCAATAGTTGACTACTTTTTCCAAGATGATGATTAACTTTTGTGCCATATATGTGGAAATCATCTGATAATGAGAATACACTATATACATTAGTACATGCAGTGAAATTAAAAATTTATATAAAAGATTAACCCAATAACATGTTTGAGGAGTTTGAATAGGGTAAATGTTCTCCTATTTTTTGTATAAATCAGACATTCATTGACAATCATGTGATTTCCTCCCTTCCCATAGAGTTATAAGATCCATGTGATCACTTAGATAGGAACTTGATGTGAAGCTAGAGTCTGATATTGTTGTAGTTTTATGCTCATTTTAATTCTAGGAATTTTTTGTTCTTTCCTATGTACCCAATTTTTTTGAGTAATTTATTAGTATGATAGAATCACACTAATATTACTATGTTTAGGGGTACCCACTTGTGTGATGTTTCAAACTTTATTATTACCACTTTCTTTCCTTTTTCATTTTTGGTGTTCAAGTGGTTCACATTAGAATATTGAAATCGAAAGAAAACCTCCATGTAAATGTATGGTTATTTCATGGTAACTTAGTAAAAATAAATTAAAAACCAAATTTATATAAAAACATATCCCATACATTGCCTTGGTGATTTCTAGTGATGATGTAGGGTGGAAAACACATCATTGGTTGTTTCTATTGAACCAATTTTCATTCCAAACTAACCCATAGGTGGTATCCTAGTAGAAATTTTATATAATTTTTGGAATAGGTGGTATAAACCAAGGAATAAATATATTTAAACCTTTTCTTTGAAATGATGAAGTATAATAATCAAGGGAATCCATCTGGTTGATCATGATCAAGAACACTTTTAATTTTTTTCTTTCTATCTTGTTAATATCTTTTATAACTAGTTTAAAATTTTAAAATGATAAATACAAACCCCTCCATTGTTATTTTTAATTTTTATACGATTATGAAAATATTTAATTTTATCTCCACATTTAGCACTTCATGAGATATGAACTAGGGATGATTCAATACATCCATAAAATCTAGTCTAGAAAAATTAACAACAAATTTGACATGTTTTATGGTGTGATCCACTTTTGGAACCATTTTAGGGGATCATAAAGTGTTTCAAAAATGTTTTTTTGTTATTTTGTAAATATATTATTTCTTTTATAATTTTCATTTTATGTAACTATTATATTAAAAAAATCTCATTTTTTATGAGTATTGGACAAAGAAGGATGAGCACCTAAAACTGACAAGGAAGTACCCCTCTCTCTACCTTATCCTCTCTCTTTAATTTTATTTCATCTTTATTTTTTTATTTTCCATTATATTTTATTTCATTAATGAACATGTTAAAAAATAAGTAGCGACACTAAGTGTTGAAATTGATTGAAAAAATGTAAACAACATTAATTAATTAAAACAATTTTAAATTTAGAGGAACGACTGTCCATCGAGGACTCCTCCATGATGGTAATAGTTTAATCCTTATATGAGGATTATCCACATAGAAAGATAGATTAATTCATATAACATTCCCTTTATATTATAATCCCTTTAAATAAAAACACCTCTCTAGAAGATGTGGCATATTTAATTCTTATTAATTATTCATCACCCCTATTAATGAAATAATTTGGGTTACATGATCTTATAAAGAAGTGTGGACATACATTAATATGGGAACACATTCCCATACAAGGTATTAACCCAACTAAACATTTAATTTTTTATTTAATATCAATGATAAATAAGAGAGGGAAATACCCTTTTTAGAAAATTATCAATGTATGTATTATTTTACTGATGATTAAATAAATAAATTATTCCATGGTGTAGACCAACTTTACATGATGTCATGTAATAATAAAATATACATATATATAGTTTAAAAAATAAAAAAGTATCTCATATGTATATTTATAGGTATAATAATTTTCTAAAACATAAACCATGTTAATATATATATATACACACATTAAATGAAAAAAACCATAAATGAATCTAGTGTTGATGAGTGATAATGTTTACCAGAAGTGACCTGTTATAGGTTTGAATCCCCACTTGACCATTAGTGTGAAATTAATTCTCTTTCAATTATATTTTTAAATTATTATATATATCTATGCAATTGATTGTAATTTAAATATATAAATACAATAAAATTTATTAAAATTTTTGGGAAGCTTTGGGGACTCTACTGGTTAAAAGTATTCCACTAAATCGAATCAGTCATAGGTTTGAACCTCATCCCAACTACGAAATTCACATTTTTTCTGATTACTTTCATTTAAATAATTTTACATCATGTATATATTTATATGAACCATATATCATTCACATGTAGTATGTTCATAGTTATTAAAATTATATATATAAAAATATAAAATCCATGATGGGGTTGGTCTAACTAGTATGATCATTACTTAGATCCCAATGAACTCAAGTTTGAGTCATCCTTGATCTGTTTTCCATAACATAAAATCACACTTCAAGTGTATATTGTTATTTGTTGAATTTTTAGTTCTTGTAATAAATATAAAATAATAGAAAAATAGTAAAGAGGTAGTGGTGTAACCATTATCCCATTTGTTGTGGGTAGACCATGGGATTGAGCTGATACAGGTTTGAATCCTACCCCTTGGACTAGGCCATTGATTATTTATAGAATTTTAATTTTAATTGTATATGTCATATATTTATTTTTTAAGTATGTGTATATGTATATATTAATTTAAAAAGTAAATAAAAAACATAAAAATATAAAAATATAAAATAAAACATAATGAAAGAAAAATAAGTGAAAAATAATGCATATATTAGTTTAAATAAATTACTACACAATATGTGTCGAAAATTATAATATAGTGTATTCTATATTTAATATAAAACTCTAAATATTCCTTCAACAAACACCATGTTCTTTATTTCCCCCTTCTTATGTTGTTTCATACAAGAAACCTCATTCAGATCAAAATTCATCGATACAACAAGTTGTAATGATATGAATCACTTATATATAGTTCACTGCTCGAGGTATGTTCCATACAACCCTAATTTTATTGGTTTTATAATTTTTATAGAATTTAGGATTTTGGGTATATATTTGGATAAAACCTAGCAGTACACATGAACCTATGAAGAACACATGACTTGAAAAATAATACACGAGCATATAATTCACTACAAAAAAATGAATCACACATAGCATGTAAGTTTGGTATACATCGTGTACTATATCCTACTACCAGTATTTAAAAAATCCATGTACTTGGAGTACGTGACCTAGATTTAAAATTTTCAATACATGATCTGTATGTTTGGTACATGGCAAGCCTCTTTATTGCCTATCTGAATCCACCAATTCCATATACCCTCACTACAAGGATTGAGCTTCTATTTCATATACACAGTGTGTCCACGCAACCTATACATCATTTACATTGACACATAACTGACATAGGGATGTCGAGTCATGTAATTGGAGCACACATGTGAGATTCGTGTCATAATTACACATCGTATAATCTGGAATAACCCACTATTGAATTTAAAAATGATGTTTTTTCTCTTGGGATTTTATGGTATTTTATTTTTACATATTCTTGTTATTATATTATGACCATGTCTAATGGAGACCATAATACATTATTTAAAAAGAACCCTAATATGTATTTATTAGAGGAACGACATGTGGCATAAATATTAAACATGGAGAAATGAATGGAGTTGATCACAGCCGAGCACCTGATTTCACAGTTTTTAGCACTAATATTGGTTCCTCCTGAAGTACCATCATCTAATATTAACTATATAACACGATCATATATAGATGATAGAGTTACACATATACCACAAGTTACCACATCATTATGAAAATATATTTTCACAAATTGGGAATGAGAGATACCACCTTCAAAAACCTAGGACCCTCAAACCTTAACCAACTTGATTATTGGAAACATGATCCCATCTATTAACTAAATTTGATAATTCTCATGATACTCCATTTAATTGAGTAGATAGGTTATTGATACCAACATTACAAAGTTTATAGGACACCTTGATGAGATAAAATAATTGTTTTTCCACACACATCTACTAAATAACTTTTAGGATAACACTCCTACGTATAGGGAAATATTTTTGGAGTTTGTATCTATATTGAAGTTTGATGGATAATCTTTCTCGAAATACTTCATTGATATAGAGAGAAAAAATTAAATTATTCTTTAGACATAGAAAATTTTACCTAACTATGAGGTATTTAATATGTGGGTGTGGCTACTACCCCCACCCCAATACCTCACCACCTATTTCTAGTCTTACCAAAACTGATCCAAAACACTTTCTCGCGATGTGGTGATATATTGCTAGAATTGATGTATAGAATACTGCCACAACACAGAAGACTACCTTGACCATTTCCCCCCCACCTTCCCCCTCATACACCTCTTATTTAGTGTTATCCAGTTTCCTTTCTCCATGTATAAGTGATCCATTTATTTATAGGATATGGAGCTTCTCACCTTTATCCTTCACCATAACTACCCTTGACTCCCCTTAATTTCCACTTCATAAATTAATGCCATGTTCCCATGATGTTAGGATAAAACGAATGGTATAATATATATCATTTGGTTGTCACACCTATTTGGAGTTTTTAATTCCACTACTCCAAAAGATCTCATGGTTCCCTCATCAAACAAAATATGATATTATTATACACAAATGGATGGTCAAGAGGACAGAAAAAATTATGACCTCATATTGGAGTTTCTCACACCTATTGTAGTGGTTGAGAACCCTTGGGACACTTAGAGTGTTGCTTCTTTAGTACCTCCACATACTGATATAATTCCACAACTACATACATCCCCATCAACCACATCCTTTTCCACTAATTCACAATACAACTAATTGTTCCCCTTTTTACCCATCTATAACCTCACCATCACCCATACCCTCAAACAAATCATTGGATATCTCTCTATTAAATAATTTTAATTTTAAGTTGAATCATATGGAGGGACATATAGAACATATAATAGGGAGGATGGGAAATATTCATGTCAATATGAGCCATCCATTTTATCATATGGCTCCTTCATTACCACCCACTTCGATACCAATGCCCAACCACTATTTTTCAGCCACCCAACGCACTCACTCATCCACTATAGGGGAAAGAAATATTTTTCTATGTTTTATGATTTAGGTCATGAAAAGGTGATTCTTCATGGTAACCTTGTTCAAACCCACCAAAAAAAATATGGGTCAACCAACTATAGCTTCACCAAACACACCTCCTCTTATTATGGTGTTCATAGATCTAGACATTACACCTATTGAGTATTTTAAAACTCATAAATTTATTGATATATGTATTTATTTTTGTGTGATTATGTTATATGAATATTTCCTCTAATTTTATTTTACTATTCATCAATATTTACTCATTCTTCACACAATATTCTATCATTTTCAATTATTCCACTTGTGGGTATCTCCTAAAGATATTTCATTTCAATTTTATGTGACCTCAACTAACCAGGGGAGTATTTATTTATTTTATTTATATTTTAAATCCATTATTTCATTATTGATTTATCATTCTATGGTGTCCTATAAAATCTACATCCACCTACTTTATAGTTTAACATGAGGGAACATATGAAATATTATGTTTGGGAGAGCATTCCTCAACACCAAATTATTTTTTTCCTATGAATAATATATGTGACATCAATAACAATAATTATTATTTTAAATGTTTTCATTTTTTGATTAAATATGATTATAAATAATAAAAAATGGATGTGGATATTTTTAAAATTACGTGCTCATACATACTTACAAGTTACACCAAAATTATTTATAATATTATTATGATTAGTTTATATTAATTCATGTGAATTTAAAATTATTAGAATTGTTTATTTATTAACACAGTTACATGATTAATAGATACATTTTTAAATACAATCTTGAGAGTTAATATGAACCTATTTTCTTATACAATTCATAATACCCTTCATTCTTTAGTGAATTGAAATTGTATTTTTCATCTAGAACTTTTTTTAATCCATTAAAAAAATTAGAATAATGAAATGTGCTAATGCGATTTAGGTTTCTATTTGATACTGATCCTATATTCATAAACACTTATGATCCCTTAAGTATTATTATCCCTCATTAGTCCTAGAGTATTCATGAAAAGCATTATAGGTTTCCACATCAATAGACTATTTTCTCTACCTACTATAACTCTTGTTTTTATTGCATGGTTATAATTTATTGTATGTGTGGGTGAATTAGGGAAATTCATATATTAAAAAGGGGATGAGCTATATTTCATGGTAATATCAGGATCAGCTACCATTTATTGTAAAATCCAAAAGTTATGAATATTTTTGGAAATTCATTTGAATCCTCCTGTAAAAATAGAAAAAATAGGAATGAAAAAATATATAAAATAATAAAAAATTAAAACATTCTATGTACAGAAATAATTCATTATAAGTTAGAATTTATGACTGTTATCATATCCTAAGAAAGGGAATTGTATTTGGAGATTTAAATTTGGGTTCATTTGATAAGGAATATACCTACTTTTGAATGGTTTATCATGCACTATATACTAAGTGATAACAATCCTTTTTGAGACCTTATATTTTTCACATCAAAATCATAAACCTTACACATGTGAACAATTCCATGAAAATACACATAATTAGAATAATATTAATTATATCTTGTGAAGAGAGTCAATATTCAACCAAAACTATGGTATGAATTTCAATAATTTTAACTACGTATAGCTATACATTTTCACGCTTGATAAATGACTGAAAAAATTTGAGGTATGGCAGATCACAAGTGACATAGATAATAATAAAAGGATGAATAATATGAATGATGAAATACCTAATATTTGAATTGAAATTTTATATGAGGCATTAATAGAGTGATTTTAATTGGTTGAGTTATATTTTTTTAATGTTTCAGTTATAAATTTTAATTTTTATGTATGATAAATTGAATGATTGTCTTGTTAGAGTATAGTTTCTTTTTTATTTGATGTAGATATTTCTATCGAGGGAATGAAAAAGAGTAAGTGTGTGGGAATTGATGACCCCAATATGTGTATTCCATTTTAGTGTTTTTATTTACTTATAATCTAGATAATTTCATTAATATGTTATTATAAGGTCAAATATTTCATTTTAGTGTTTATTGGCTATACGTTTGTTTTTCAAGGTAGAATGTGCATTTTGCAGGAACTTTAGAGAAAAATGAAAATTTAAATGTCATTTACTATATATGTACATAACTCCAACCATTAGAAAACACATGGAATAGATCCCTTGAGTATATCCAAAAATTATTAAATAAATTGATAAACCATGTGATTAAATAACACATAGTGTATCCCTATTCTAGAAGTGTTTGGTGGATGAAAATAACTCTATATTCCAAAAATGTTGGAACTACATATCTTTTACTCTCAACAAATTGATAATTGAACACCACTATCAAGGTGAGGACTAAATATTTTCCAAGAAGTATAAAACTCATCTACAAGAAGAGTACACATTTTTTACATTAGTAAATATCTTGAAATTTTAAATTTCTACATATGAGTGGAATGAGTAGATGTTCATGGGTTTAGATAGGTATTATGGTTCTTCCATTTTATAGACTAATTAAACATTAATCCCCATCATACGGTTTACTCCCCTATAGATTTTCTATGCTCAATGTGATCACATGAGGGGAGACATGGTGTGAATCAAGAGTTCAATTTTAAAATAATTTTAAAATAAATTTAATTCTAGGATTTTTTTCACCATATCCCCCACATCTTTTTATTGGAGTTTTCTACTAGTATGTAATAATCACACTAAAATGATCATGTTTTGGTGTACTGACTCATGTGATGTTAAAAAAATCATTTACTCCTCTTCATATTATTTTTAATTGTTATGTTCAAATGGTTATTATTTGTAAATTTAACTAACAAGAATTACACCATGGCCATGTAAAGTTACATCATGGTATCATAATAAAAATAAAATAAAAACTTGATCTACATTATGAGTTCCTCACATTTTTTCGTTGGACAGTTATTATTATGTCGTTGGAGGTAAATCGATTCATTAAATATATCAATTAAATCACTTTTTATTATCAATTAATGTCAACGAGGAATCTTAGCGGAAATTGGTGTCATTATTCTCTACTAGTTAACTTTTGGCAAGAAAATTTAAATTCTACCCAACTCTAAAATAATAATAAAGGATGTATGGGGTTAATACTCAGGGATCCATATGTATTTTATGATGTGAAATCTTATTCAATTATTCAATGTTTTAGTAGTTTGAATGAAAAACTTGTTCAACTTTTAAATTGACCTACCCTAAACCATGGTAGATATAAATATCACTAAAAATTTGAATTAAAAAATTTGATTTATGGGATTTATATAATGAAAATGAACCAGGGTTATGTGAATCTATGGAGGTTGTGTTTTTCATGTGAATTTTTGTATTTTATATTGGTTGTAACACTCAAATTAAATGATGTAATAACCACAATGGTTTGGTAAAATAAAACTATGTTATTTCAAAATTATTTTTATTGGTCTGAAAAATAATTTTTCAATGATTTTATAAACCCATCCCTCAGGTGACGATGAATCATCTTATGTTCTAGAATAGATCCTTTATAATTCCCACAGAGTTCCTCAAATACATCTTCCAATGTCTCATATTATATATTTAGCGAATTAATTTAATTTATAATGCATAAATTATAAGACACTCATACAAACTTTGAAACACATTAATAACCATTTATTTCTAGGAATGATTCCCCATAATCAACCCCAAACTCAATACATAAGGTGCATAGATTCACATGATTTAATTGACCATCAATAAGATACATTTATAATATTCTTTCATGAATTTATGAAAAATAAGAAAATATATAAGCAAAAATGTAGGAACTATTTCCTTAAATGAATTTCTAGCTCTCTCTTGTAACACCCCGACCTAGTATCCAACAAATATATGCCCCAGGATGATATGCTACATGACCTCAAGGGAATATTTACATGCACTAGAGGCTTCCAAACATTTTGTAATGGCATTAGAAGGTATGTAAAGGATACTATAATCACTTATCATCATAAAAATGGATTTAGAATAACTACAATCACATATAAAATATAAGATAAACATTAAATATATAACAGAAAAATTTCCAATAATAACTGTAGTTTCAAAATTCCATAATAGTGGGTATTATATACAAGTAAAGGATCCCATATGGGTGGATCATATTCAGAACAATAAATACCCAATATTAATTGAAACTAATAACTCCACATGAACTAGTCCCATGTCATGCTCGGTCCCATCATATATACCCACAAAGTTATATCGAGACAACTATTATTAACATCAGACATTGAAATATACTAAAAACCTATGAATAAATAGTGATATATACTTAGGTACCGAAGTTCCACTGATTCATGAGTAGGGTGTGATTAAAACTTAGTAGGCCACCACTGACGACAACCCTAGAATAAGTAGTCAATAATAGTAGTTCATGTAGAAGTTCTCAATCTAAACCATTTAATAGTTATACATTTTCATTATATACAATAAATAAATACCCAACAAGGCACTAATCTTTGGATAAAATCCACATTTAGGTATATCCTTGTTGATCTATATGTCAGTGACTTCAATCAACCCTACCATATTTGTTTTGTTTTTAGGTTTTTTAGAACATATAATGTGAAATTTGGTAAACATAAGTAACCACATAGAGTCAAGGGTTTAACCTAAAATTCCTAGAATCATAGAGTATCACATGGAATTAGGGCACTCATTCCCAAAAATCGCAAGGAATCAGAACTCTCATCCTAACAATCCCTAATCATCATTCCTCACAGAGAACCCAGACACTCATCTTGCCATTCCCATGGAATTAGAGTGCTTATCCTAACATTCAAATAAATAATGAATCATTTGGGTTTACACACTAATCCTGGCCTTCCCAAGGTGTTATTAATCACATGGAATCTGATAGATCATAATGGTATTGCCAACCATTGAGTATTATACGGAATCCATGCAGTCATCCAAGAATGACGCTATAAAAATTTTCATTATATAACTTGAATCATTAATTCACATAGAAGATAATTGAATTAATCATTGTGTCCGCAATCAATTGTTAAATTTACCAAAATCATCATAATCCAAAATCATCATATAACATCTCAAATAACCATGAAAATACATTAAAAAATATACTACTCTAAAAAATAAGGCATTATATAACTTCATGCATTTACATACAGTCTGTACCCTTTATCCCATTTATGAATTTACATGATATCATTACTAAAGCCCAAGAAACATTCAAATCCCACATTCCATTTAAAAAAAGGAGCCTTTCAATTTACCAAATAATTTATCCATTTGAAGTTCCAAATTCCATTTACCACATTAATCGTTGTGAAATTCAATATCACAGCCATAGAATTAATTCTTGAATCCATTATTAACAATTTAAAACATAATTCTCCCTTTATTTTATTCCAATTACTTTTCCATAGATAGGATTACCTTTTATTTATCAATTTCCAAGGTTAAATTCATTTCTAATGGATTCTACGAGGATTACCTTATTTTTGGGATCACTGCATGTAATAAGGCCTTCAAAATTAGAAAAATACCATTTTAGAACATTGTATTTGAGTTATTTCAATGCCCAAAATTCCAACATGGCCACACATCCTATGTAAATTAGATAAATAAGAAATACTATGGGTGAATTTGATAGGATCTCTTAACATAGAATTAGAGGGCCTACATGCTAAGTTTCAACTGCTAATTCTACTTGGAATGGAAGATAATGAGAAACTAGAAAAATGCCATGAAAATAGGTAATATTATAACAAAGTAGAGAGGGATAACATAAAAAGAAAATAAATAAAAAATGAGATCATGTGGATTTATAGCCTTCCCTCTAGATCCAAACTGTAAGAGATAACATCTGAAATAGACAAGTAATAAAGAAGATCTATAATGGAAAGGAAAAAGGAGAGGAAGGTTCGAGAAAGAGGGGTTTTGCAAGAGGGGGGAAATGAATAGGGGTTAGAAATAAAAATTTTCATAGTGGAAAACTTGTTGTTTTCCCACATTTAAATAGGTGTATAGCTTTTCAATCTATACTTAAACCATGCAAAACATGCTATCTAGGACACACCATTTATCATGGTTAGTGAAATGGTGTGAAAACCCATATGCAAATAATGATAAATTTTTATGTGATTTCCTATATATATTTCATGGACTCATATATCCTATCACAATTTTTAATCAAATTGTGATCCAAAATAAACTAAGATGCATGACAGGGAAGCATAATTAACTCTAAACATTCCCCCAGGGTTCTCTCTTAGAACTATAATTTTAATCCTTGAATCTCCCAAGACCTATCTAAGAACTCTAAAAACCTATAAGGTCTCAAAACACACCCCAAAACACCCATTTTATACATATAAACTCTTAGGTTCTTGAACAAACACTAAATTTACAAAAATGACCATCCACCAAAATAAAAACTCGAACTATCCTTAAACCCCAAATATTTGTATGGAAATGAAATTAAAAAATCCCTAACATAGAACCTCACATCCCTGAGATGTCCTTGTGGTCATCCAACCGCACCTTCTGACCTCCATTTTTGATATTTTTTTTTAAATGACCATTTTTATACCTAAATTCCTAACATGGTTTCTAAATGCCACTACAAACAACAAAAAGAAGGCCAATCAATATTGATCCAATACTCACAATGATCACAAAATTTCTATTATGGTACTTACTTTAGACCTTACATCATTATAATTGTTTTTGATGTTTAGTTGATCACCTAGTCAAGGGAGCTCCAAAATATTGGACTCAACTCGAGATATAAAATTATAGTCCACAAATCCTTGCACCTCTATAATTTATTATAAAATAACATTATCTCATCATTTCAACGAAGCTGATGCATTTTCCAAAACACCAGGACACTCATGATAACTCTTATCTACCATTTTTTCTCAAATATAGTTTCAAAGTCATACATAAATAGATAAGACTTCATCATCAAAACCACACCTGAATGTGCTATATTTTCCAAAAAAATATCCAGATAACCCTAGGAGATCCCCCACCATATTAACAAGACATACCAAATGTGGCTTTCAAATTGACACATCTAAACATGCGTAAGAACAATAGTCATCCCTCCCTAGGATTCTCAATCTCAAAACACTAGTATTCCACCTCTGACACATTGTTATCAACTGAAGCATGATGCCTTGAACGATAATGGAATCCTAAAACCACCCAAATCACATTTCATGGACTAACCATGACTTAATAATGTTTTTATATGGTTGAATAACCAACCACCGACACATTTCAATATACACTAACTTGAGTGCTAACGTACCACAAAACCAAACAACACTTATATTATACAGTTACATCACAAACCCCAAATGACCATTCACTCTCTACAAGTGTCGAAAATATAATATAATATGACATTCACTGAGAAATCTAGGTTACATTAATATCACATGTGTGTTAGAATTAGGAAATTTCATGACTATCTAAGGACTTGTCACACACATCAACAACCCTCCCATATGAGGTGAACATTCAATGACTAACACAATGCTTCCCACTATTGAATTGTATTTATTATCATTAAATTGGGTAAAAACCCCATTATCATGGACCAAAACACATATATTATTGAATCTATTAGTCACATATGTCCAAAATTGCTCATATCAGAGTTCCAATACAAACATTAAGCACTGCTCGATTCTGAATCACATAACACTATCCATGGTAATTTTAAAAATTCATTTGAAGAAAGGGTCATGCCTGGTATTAAATTATGGTGGAATCACAGATTTATATTTATATTTACAAACATTTATTCCCAATAAACAACCCCCATAGCCCCTTTCAACATCACAGGTGTATTGATACCCTTGATCTGAACCCCTAATCTTTGTTTAAAATAGACCAGTGTTATTTTGTTAGATCGATCATATCAAAACACTTCAATACAAATCTGTTCCACCCCTCTCAATCAAGAGTATTATCATATTCCAACCAATCCTAAATCATATCTCCCAATAACATCTCCAAAATTTCATCAAATATTGGCTCACACAGAACCAATCGACAACCCAAAATTTGATAGGCACTGTTCTGGACAACACACACTTTCTTAACCCTCACATCCAAACTCATGCTTCATTGAGTCCTGCATCATATAAAATATGATTCAATGCCTAAAATACTAATCATTCTCTTGAAATGGTCAGGATTATTCAAACAAGTTTACCCTCATGAATACTCCTTAAAAAAACACTTCACTTTTGGTAAGATCTACTGCACAACCACCCACCACAAACATCATTCCAAAAATGTAAGAGTATAACCCCCTATTTCCATAATCCCTAATGAATAATGTGAAATTGACTGCGACAAGGACTCAACTGATCCCTCCTATCCCAAACTTTTATACCAAGAACACACACCCCATGTTCTCCCTTATTAAAACTATCCAAGGAATCAACATAATCTTACTATAAACCAATTCTCACCTCACGCTCACTATACCAAGCCCTAATTATCACTTAGATTCTATATATATAGTGTGTGCTCACTCTTTTACTATCAAATATCACTAAGACCAATGGATCTCATAATCAATTATTATCCACTTACAGAAACCAACTAATTTCTTATGAGTCAAGCATCATGGTCATAGGCTCCCGTGCATAACCGAGTAATATAGCGTACTCATGATATGTCACTTATACCCACTAAATAATATAATTACTCTTAAAATAAGAATTAAATCATAAACACATCAAGGGGAAGAAAACAACAACTCATTATCATGAGCATCATTTCCATAACACAAAACCACTTACCTACGTGGGAACTACATACCAAAATAACATTAATAGCAACAGGGACAGACATTTAACTATTCCCACCCCTTCAAAATCAGTCAAAAAAAACAAGGAATTATCACATAGGGAGATCAACAACAACAATTTAAAAACAGGAATCAATGAAAATCACTGATATCATAGGACAATGCACCCACCCATTCTTTACATCTATATAAAGATATCCCATAAGATCAGGTCTACCCCTCTAACAGGTTTCCCTCAAAGGTGAAAAGCCACTAAATCCCTCAACTAGATTCAAAATTTAAATGAAACTTGGTCCTCAAAACTATAACATTAAAAAATATCTCACTAAATCCATAACTCAAAGAACAACACTCTCCCCACTATAATGTTCACATGACATCTAGCATGCTAAAAACCCAACTAAGGGATCTCACAAACAATGCTCTTTCTCTAACCCCACCTATCTTGACAAAGGATAAGATAAACACATAAGTCCTCTAAGACACCTTATTCACTTATGTTTCAAACCATTTCATGTTAAAATTATTATGCATTTACCATTTTACATGGTTCACCAAATAGTGCTAGTTAAATATAATTCCATTCCCAAGCTATATAGTAATACACATTATAGGTTTCCTACTAAAATTTAATTTAACTCAACCATCATTATCTAGGAAAGTAATATTTTACAAATAAAACCATAGTATAAAAGATACAAAGTACACATCCTGAACCATATTCTCTAGATTTCACAATAAGGACATAGAATTAATATTTCAAGTGGTTATCAAGATTTCCACATTCCTAGGGATTGGTTAAATTGGATTCCATTCACAATATGTAGAGTAATGCACTTTCTAGGTTAATATATGAATAAAACTTTAACCAAAAACTTAGATTAAAATTTCCTTTATGCATTTCTATAATTTACCATTCTCATTCTATCTTGGGTCTAACAAGTTATCAAATTTACAAGACTTGATTAAATAATGTGTCATTAAATTTCTATGTTGGAAAACACCTTATAGGTTACTGGGACCTTATTGAATTGAGACCATAATTAATACATTTATATCTTCTTACCCATCAAGATATCATACTATTAATTGGTTAAGTAATATTACACCATATCCATATATGGAAATCACTATATATGATAATGCCAAAATTTTAAATACCAACCCCCGTAATACACAAAAAAAATATAGACCATAGGAAGAAATAAATTAAATTGTTATAATTAAGAAAATATAATCATAAGAAGCATGAAAATGAAATATAAAACCAATTTCTCTAGCATGATCCCTGAAATCACGAACATCGAATTCTCTTACTATGATAAGATTATAAATCCCATGAATTATTACATTAAAACCCATGAAGGTTCCTTAAGTTGAAAACAAGATACAACCGTAAGAACATAAATCCAAGAACAACATGTCCCATTATTGGGAAACTTGGGTTTACCTCCATACATGTGGTGATCAATCCACAAAATGATCTCAATACCATGATCCAAAACACTCCCAGTACCATGGCTTCCTTGCCCAAATAGTAAGAAAAAATAGAAATATCTGAAACCACTATGTCATGAACCAAATCGTAAGCCACTGAACCACTTCCTTAGTCTGATATTCCACATGGAATCAAGCATGTATCCCAATATTCTTGAGGCATTTGGAATGCAGCAGCGGTATAAGGTGGTATGTCAGAGAGACTGTACCCGCAAACCAGAGCCATAATAAAACATATTAATAACAAGCGCATATAACAGGATATAAAAAACTATAGATAAGATATAAAAGGTTACAAAAAACTGATAGTAGAAAAATTACATAATATCTAGTATAACATACATGTAAAAGACCACCATAGATAGATTATATAAGAGAAAATAAATACCGAAAATAAAATAAAACTAAGAACTACTCCCAAACTGGTCTCAAGTCTTGCCTGGTCCATATAGAAGATAAAATAATATATATATATACATATATATTGATAATATATATATAATATTATATTTAATAATATTCTTATGATGAAAATATTTTTATGCATGTATTAAATACATACACATATATATATATATAGTATATATTTATTTGTTCCAAATATTTTTTATTATAAATTTGCTATGAATTGATTAAATGGATTGAATATTTATTGAATAAGATAAAATGAATTAATTTCAATGGGAATTAATGTATATATATAAATAATTTTAGATAACATGTTTCATTTAATGAAACCCATCATAGATGAATATATAAAGGGATGTAATCCCTTATGTTGACTACATTAGATTATGGTCATGCCTCTCAATTATCTCTTTGTCACATATTATTTGCTCATCATATGAGAGAAATTTTATAGAATCCATTTAACATCCGGTTATCCTTACTATATGATTGGTGCTATATTATTTTATGTACCCCCCTCAGAGGTAGGGTTATTTTTTTAAATTCTTCTTGATCTTCATCAAGATTTCTTCTTCATGAAGGAAGAACAATACTACCCCCATTAGAGATTTCCTAGTATAAGGTTTATATTGTTTTATTTATGAGTTTATTATTTAAGATATTAATTCTTATGTTTTAGGTTGTGTTCCACTAATTAATTTTGTATTATTATAAATAAAACCCATAAGTGGTATCAAAGTGAAATATGATTTAATAAATCAAAGTGATTTATGTTTTAGGCAAAATAGGTTTTAATTGTAACATAATAATTTTTATGTCTAGTAATAAATCTAAAAATTAAAAATTAGTAATTAAATACAATGTTTATTTATGTATTTAAGTTATTAATATTTATAAAATAGTTTATAAAATGAGAATAAAATTTATAAAGCTTAATAAAATATAATTTATTAACCTTTTTCAAATACGAAAAGTTAATATTTATTAATTTTTTTTATGAAATGAAATAAAGTATCTATTTTAATCAAGATAATCTAATTATGAATTGAATTATATTATTTATAAAATGTTTACAAATCATTAAAATTAATTTTGAAATATTTATATAAATTTATAATTGATTTATTAATTAATTAACTATAAAATGCTTATGGTAAATTGATAAATATATATTTTTTTAAAAAAGATTTTAACAAATTAAGGCACATGCTTTCTAGTATAGAAATAAATTTTTTATTTATAAATAATAAAATTTTATTTATAATTTTTTTATAAATTATAGAATATATGATATTTTGATTATATAAAATGTGTATATAATAAATTTTAAATTTTAGTATTATTATAATTTATGTGATATCATATAAATTACAATTGATATAAAATTAGAAAGAGTCTATATAGAAAATAATATAAAATTTTTACATTCTTTTAAATTTATAAAATATATATAAATAGCATTTATTTGTTAGTAGCTCATAATTGTCTAATATTTTGAAAAATAAATAAATTGTTTATTTATTAAAATTTCCTTAATATTTATGTTTCGTTCATAATTAATTAATTTTAAAAGTTTAAAATTAAAGGGGATTTATTTTGATATTATTTAATCCATAACAAAAGGTTCTTTGATAATTAATATGATCAATGTTTCAATAATAATTATCCATAAAATATTTAGATAATGTAAGATGTTCACATAATAGAAATTAAATTTCAAATAGTAAATAATTCATATAATATTATATATTTAAAAGGGAAATTAAATATTATGATAAATATAAAATAATTCATTTTTGAAATAGTATAAAAGTTTTATATTATAAATTATTGAATGTCCATAATGTTATAGATGATATTATAAAAGGTTTTATAGTTAGATTTTATTTATAAAATTATTCATATATGTTTATATCATTTTTAATTATATTAATTGATTAATTAATTTATGGTTATCCCCTATATTATTAATAGTTATTAATTATTTATATTATTAATATATGTATTCCAAAGTTTATATCATAATATTATTCTAGGATAAATCATTGCATATAATTCTTGGTTTGATATCATAAAACTTAGTTTTCATCTACCATGACCTTGATTACTAATTTTAGATAGGATATTGAGAATAGTTATTAGGAATAGTTTGTGCATATCATATGTAATATTTTCTATGAATTGAAATATATCTTATGTAATGTCTCCCCAGGTTGAGGGACATTGGGCTAGACCACCTATTTTTTAGAGGCTTTCTTAGATATGAAAGTGAAGGGGGCTGGCTATTAGTCTCTCCACGATTACTCAGGTGGAGTATTTCAATCTTATATAACACTATTACTTTATAGTAAGTGTTCATATAAATTATGAATATGATACATTTATATATGTATAATTGTACTTGACTTCTATTTTTTGAGTGATTAATACAGAATTGTGTGTTGTATAAAGAGATACACATTAATTTTCCATGAACACATTAATTTTGTGGTTGGAATAGGGTTTAAAAAACTAAATCATTATAAATATTGAATAAAATAATGGGAATAAACATTGACAATATAATTATTAAAGAGGATGTAATATTTTTTAATTCAATATGCATGTGATTTATATTAAATTATTCTCACTAAAAACCCTTAAATACCAAGTGCTATATTCCTTCTAGAGAAACACTTTTCAAGACCTCGATCATCCAACTGGGTTGTTTCATGCCATAGTGGGATTCCCCTAGATTATCTTGTGTATGGAAATAAAGTAATGAGTGACATGGGATTATTAAAAGGGTTGTTTTGAAACATAGTGGGGTTCACATGGATTCAATTATGTTAGTTTTTTTTGGTGTATAATTTGGTTTATACCTAATTTGGAAACCACAAGGTTTGAGATTCAAGAGGAATATAATTGGGTGAATCCATATGATGAATTTTTATAAATGATTATACACTCAATTATCAAAGAATAAAAATTATTATTATTGGGATAATTCCATACCTAAACCACTAAATAGTGAGTTTCATGCCATAGTGAGGTAATTTTCTAAGAAAATATGAATCTTGTCTCACATAGTGGATATGATGTATCCGGTAATAATTTTAGTGGGAGAGCACTCATTTAATGTCTCCAATTAATGTTATAAGACAAGATATTCTTTTTCTATTTTAGATAAATACATCATCACCATCAAACTAAACATTATATTAATCCTTGAAATTTTGATCTTATATTATGAAATCCCTTAGACTAGTAGATTAATAAATGTTATTGATCAAGAGAAATATTCAATGTGATTGAAAAATTCCTTCCCAATTAACAAATTATTGATGTTTTTCAAAAATAAAATCACGATTCTTATGAATGCATTAAATGATTTAATATGATTTTATGGAATTTGATGCTAATAGAACAAAGTATTATTAATCTCATATACTCAATTTGATAGGGTATGTAAAATAATATTCAATATTATTTAATATATTAATGACTTGGTAAGACTAAAAGTTTCCTTTAAACATTATGGGTTATAGAAATAAATTCTATACTTTTGATTGATAAATGATATCTATTATATTTTTTTCAAATAATTTTAAATACAATGGAATTTAAAAAAATTAAAATAATTGAAGTTAATTTTTTTAAAAGTAATATAAAAACACATTCATATATTGATAACTTATATAATTCAATATAGTTTGATATCATCATAAAATTTGTACAATATATTACTTAGATCAAGATAAGAGATTATAAACAATGGTTGTTTAAATGAAATGAGATCGGTGTTTTAACATATGTTTTATGTTTATATTAATTCTATAACATTATTTAAAGGGGATACTAAAATGGCTTGTTCTGGTTATGGTAGATATCCTAATTTAATTTATAGAAATATTCTAAAAATATGATTGAATTTAATAAAGGTTTTACCCAATATTATTAAATTGTTGAGAATTAATTAACTGGGCATATGCTATCTGTATTCTAGTACTATATTGACAGTACAAGTGGGAAATAGTTTAAACTAGAAGAAGAAAATTTATCTTATAATTTAATTAAAGTTTCTTAAGGAAGAAAAACATGTTTATTAAAACCTATTTCTGTCTGAAAAAAAAATCCATTAATTAAATATGATTAAAATTTCATAGCTATACCTTATGGAGTTTGTGAAACTTCATGGAATGTCCATATTATTTAATCATGTTAGAGAAATTAATTTGGTATTTGTTTTGAATGGTATGTGATCCTGAATGTATATTTTAAAAAGTGTTATAAATATATACATGATTTCAAAATAAATGTAGTAATTTACCTCTCTTGTATCATATATTCATGTGATTAAGTTAATATTTACTAGATTGGGAATTAGAATATAAATAATTTTATCAAACTCAAATGAATTTAATTAAAATAAAATGTACTTTAATATCACGTCTCTTATAAGATAAGAGGACGGTAGATAAGAAATATTTTTTATAAGATGAATAAATGTATACAAATGGTTTACGATTCATTATAGTTTATAACATGTTTTGACAAGAATATTTGGGTAAAGTGTTTATCCATGATTTTTTCTCGAAATCTTTGTTAAATATATGGGAATAAGTTCCTACCACCCATTGGTGGTATATATTAATAAACTCTTATTTTCATGCATGGATATTTGAAACACAAAGTATACCATATATGATATAGAAGTAATAGTTTATTTGTTTACTATTCCCACTAAATGGAAATAAATGTTATTTCCTAAAATGAAAATAAGTTTATTTTGAATCGTATAAAGATATTCTAAATACAAGTCTAAGATTTGAGTGAGAGTATATATGGACATATAGAAGTTCAAAGCTAAAAAATAAAATAATGCCAATATGAGTTTGAGTGATTATTATATTAATATCCTAAAGTGTTAGGGTGTGAGCTAGTAATGAAAATTTTAAATACTAACATCTATTTTCCACGATAAATTGAATATTAATTTTTGCTAAAGGATTATATATTTTTAAGGTGACAGTGAATCTTCAATGAATGCCACAAAATGTTTAGGACATTTGAGGATAAATAAATATAGAGGGTTATATTTAGATTCATCAAAAATTTATTTATACATGATATCCTAAAAGAATTTTTAGTATATGATTGTAATAAAAAATGTAAATAGTTACATTAGTTACAAGGAGAAAGTGAAATTCCGTTGATATCCTAAAAGAGTTTGGGATATAATATTAAATAAAAATGTATTGAGATACATTTATTTACTATAAAAAGTGAACATCACTATTATGTAAAGGGTCATACCATTTAATACTACGAATTATACTAATTTATATTCTAATGGAGTTATAATTATAGTGGTAAATAAAAATGTGAAAATTTTCAATAGTTATCATAACAAAGGGTTAAAAATATATCTTAAACGATTTTAGGTTATGATAGTAAATAAAAATGTAAACAGATACATTAGTTACCACAAAGATGTTGATCTCAATTTATCCTAAAAGAGTTTAGATGTGCTCGTATAGTGATATTGTAAATAGTTTCATTAATTAAAAATTATTTCAGGAGAGTGTTTTATTTAAAAGGTTCCATGGATGATTATGATGTACTTAGAAAGAGGTATATAAATACAATAGGATAAAACATTATAACATTTGATGTTATGAAGATAAGGATTTTGAATGTAAGTTCAAAGATATGAACTTATGTAATATGGTACATATGTGTAACAATTATTCAAACTAGATTCATTCATAAATGTTACCCTATAAGAGGTTAGTGGGTGTATTTTTTCAAATGGTCACATAAGGATGTGTCAGGATTTACATTTGGATGTAATGTTCAAAATCTACTACTGAAAGAACCAAATTAGGGTCATGAAATATATATATGTGTTTTACACATAATATATCAGTTTTATTGGTTGTTAATGTATCATGTTATTATAATAAATTAAATATCCATTTTTAATTCATTCATGTGTGCTAAAATTTATATTATGTGAATGGTCGAATGATAAATATCCCCTCAATGTAAAAAATATAGAGTTTTCCATAACTAATGATCATCATGGTGTATAATGGGTTGTGATGATATGTTAAGGTTGTACTGAATTGATTCTTATATCCATTGATAATGGGTTTATATGATATATTGAAGAAAATATTGATGAGTTAATAAGTTGATACATACTACTTAGAATGATCCCCTAAATTATATCTCATAGAACGTAACATGGTCATTGATATACTTTGGGGTGTATATTTATTAAAAGTACTTCTAACATAGGTTTGGAAGGATACCAAGCCTTAGAAACTTTATACTTTTATACCCAACTTATGCAATTAATCATATAAAATTAGCTAATATCGGGTGGTTGGGTATATTTTTGTTCATGTTGTCAGTTGGAGGGAAACCAATATGTGATTTTTATACTTGTGTAACAAGAAAAGACATATAACCCTTCAATTAAATAAAATAGGGAAATGCATGTCCATGATTTTTGGTTTTACATATGACGTGTTCACCTACTTGGATAATTGAAATGTGATGTGATTATGAGATGGATTAATGACATGTTTTGTATTATTCCATTTAGTTGGTATTTTAAAGAGAATAAAGTAAATGATGAAAAGACTATACTATATTGATGTGTTCCATGTCTATTAGACCATCAATGTCATGTAAAAAAGGTATTATATAAGATATATATGATTCATATGATACATATTATAGTCCATTTGTTCATATAGAGATATGAGTATGTTTGATAGAGTCACACAAGAACCATTAGTAGCTTGAATTGAACTGATGTTTTTCTAGATCATATTGTTTTACTATATATATGAAAAATATATTTTATAGTCATTTTCAATATTGATAAGAACTGAGGGGTCACACAGTTAGGCCCTTGTATAAGGACAAAAGTTTTGATAAAAGTTATATTCAAAATGAAGATATTTTGATAAAATCCTATCTACAAAATTTTCTGGATAGACTCATAATGATTTGTGAAATTATGTATAATGTGCTTATGATATTTTAGATCAAGTGGGAGACTGATGGATATAAAATATATATATATATATATATAATATGATATTATATTTATAAGTGTATATTTAATAACATGCATCTGATGCTTATATTATTGTTCATGTATTAAATTATGTGAAAATAAATAAATATATATGATATATATTTATTTCTACCAAATGGTTTTTATTATAAATCCATTATGAATGGATTCAATGGATTTAATATCCATTGAATAGGATTAAATGAATTAATGTCAATGGGAGAAAATTTCTATAGATACATAAACATGGTAATCATGTTTCATTTAATAAAAAACATCATGGATGGCAATATAAAGGGGTATGATCCCTCCCATTGATTAAATATGAATATGAGAAAGCCTCTCAACTCTCTCTTCATCCCATACCATTGTTCATAATTTGACATGAATGTTCTAACACCCCTTAAGTATTCTTGTATCCTCACAATGTGATCACATATTCATTGTTTAGAGTACCCACTCAGAGGCACAGTTATTTTTTCACTACTTTGTGATCATCATCAAGAATTATCCTTTGTCTAGGAATAAGAATAATCCTACCATTGGTGATTTCTAGGTATACAATTGATACTATTTTATTTATGTGTTGATTCTTGAAGAAAAATCTTAATATTTTTTGGGTTTTCTTCCACTTAATATGATCATATGATGGAAACCCATCAATACCATTATTTGTACACACACATTAATATAAATCCAAAAATCATCAACTTTTGGCCTTTCCCTATACCTGTATCTAGTAAGAAAATAATGATATCTACTCACGTACCCAAGTGCCATGGTAGCCTTTGTAGGGTATGAGTGAAACTCAACATGCCACCACTAATAATGTCCCTAAAATAACCATTCGTTAATAGAAGTGCATACAAAATTTCTGAAGGTGAACTATTTAACTATTAGAAAATAATTTATATAAAATCCATAAATAACCACATATTCCCTAGTTTCATGAAAAAAATGAGGTTGGCTATACAGTTTTTTATCCTTAACTATGTAACCTCGATCTTCCCTAATTTCTTTTGTTAGTGTTGGGGTTTCTTTGAAGAATTCACATGGACCATGCCAACCACAAGTAAGAACATGGGATATGTTGTTCAACCTAGAAATCCCAGAATCCTAAAGAATCACATGGAATCCAAAAACTCATCCTAAAATTCCCATAGAGTATGATATCTCATAATATTATTTCCTAGTAAAAAATCCTCAAATGTAATCTATAATTCTCATAATAGCATTCCCATGGAATATGAGTGATCATCCAAGAATCCCAAGTCCTTAAAAATCATATTAGTTTTGGCACCACTCATGGACATCCCAAGGTATTATCAAGGACATGGAATTCAAGTGATAATCTTATTATTCCCTACCACTGAGTATCATGTGGAATCCAAGAACTCATCCCCACATCCCTAAGTTAACATTATCATTAAAAAAATTAATATTAAATTTATTTATCAACTAATCAACATAAACAATACAAACCTAATTATTATTTTTTAATTTCACAAAATTGATTCAATCTAAAATCATCATATCACATTTCCAAAAAAATATAAAAAATAAAATAAATAGTATTACACTTTTAAAAACTAATCCATTTAATAACACCATAAAATTACATAAAGTCTATACCATTTATATCATTTAGGAATTTACTAGATATCATTTCCAGAGGAAAATAATCTTTTATAACCCACATCCCATTTCAATAAATTGTTTTGTAATTTTACCAACAAATATAGCCATTTGAATATATAAATTCTTTTTATGACATCGATGGTTGGGAAATTCCATTTCACAACCATAAAATTATATCACAAAGCCCTTTTTGACCATTTCAATCCTAAGTTTCCTCTTAACATATTCCAATTAACTTTCTATATATGAACTTACCATTTAATTATCTATTTCCAAGGTTAAATTTATTTCTATGTTTTTTCTTGGAATACCCTCTTATTGGGATCATGGAATGTAATAGATGCTTGATCATTAAAAACCATAATATTAGAACATTCCATTTAAATTAGGTAAAATACCAAATGGTTGGTAGGACCACATGTCTTAAGCACATTGGATAAATAATAATGAAAATAGGATAATTTAGAGGGACCACCTACCATATGACTAAGAGGTTTTATATGTTATGTAATGGATTATGTTACATCTTGAGATGGTATAAAAATAGATACTTGAAAATTATCTTTAAAATAGGGAATATTAGAAAATTGGGGTGTGGGATTGCTTGATAGTGAAATAAATGAATAATGGAAGGAATAGTATGTGTAGCTATACTTGTATCTTCAAATTACGAGAGATTGTACTTGAAGTGGAAAAGGAATGAATATGATCTCTTATAGGATGAGAAGAGGAGAGGAAGGGTCAATGAAGAGGGGTTCTGACTGAATAGGGAAAAAGGGGGTTAAAATCAAAATATATGAGGAGAAAACTAATAATTTTTCCACTTTTAAACAGATGAATGGTTTGGTTTCATTGTTATCCAAGACGTATTTTAAATAATAATACTTCTCTATCCAGGACAAACCATTTTACATGGTTTGTGTTCATGTTCTAATAAAAGTAGAAAAATCTATGAAAAATGACTCTTTTATTTCCTATTGAGATTGCATAGTATCCTAAATACCCTTAAAAGTCTAAAAAATAGTGAACCTATACAAATAAAGTAACATAGTTGGGGAGTAAGGATTAATCTAAACATGTGCTTACCCTACACCACATGAAGCTCTCCCCAAAGAAATAATTTCAAACCCCAAATCTATTGAGAACTATATGAGAGCTTGAGGAACCTCTAATTCCTCAAACTGAACAAAAAACACAAATTTTATACATTTATACTATTAGGTTCTTGATAAAAACATATATTTTCTATAATGTCAGTTGCACCAATCTCAAAACTCAAAATATTGTTAAAATTCAAATGCCTATATGGTCAAGGCATTATATCTCCAGACTATACTTTCCCTCTAGAATTATGATTCCTTCCTAAATGGTTGGATAACCCCTTAATTAGCTAACCCATATGGTATAAGAGTTTTTAAGGGTTATAATTTTAGGTCAATTGGCTGTTGGGGTAGATGAGAGGTTGTTGGATAATCCATCCAATGTGTATGGTTTTTGTGGATGGATTTTTTAGTCGTGTTCCAACCATGTGATTTTATCTATCCACATACTCTTTAAATAAAATAGTTTATGGTAAAATTTTCATATTTTAGTGAACCATATGAAGAGAGTTCTAAGGCATTATATTTTTAATTTATTCTCACATTATTTTCTGGGTGATCCCGCATGGTTAGATAAACCATGAGGGAACCAACATAATGGGGATTCCATTAGAAATTGAATGTTTGATGGTTTATTGGGATTAGGACCCTAGATCCGAGGTTTTATTACAAACTATTTATAGTTGAAAATGTTCCCAATGGATTTATTTTTTCAATGAAACTCTAAGTTCACAACAACATCAAAAAATTTGTCATCGTGTGGCTATTTTCTACAATAAAAACACATTGAGGCCATAAATAAATTAAAGAAGAACATAATGACCATTTTAATGTGGAATTAAATTTGAAATTATCCTATAAACATCGATGCATCATACTCCCCTAAAATTGATCGATTGTTTATCCCCAAATAATCAACTAGATTTTCCTTCCAAAGGGGCCACCCAAGAGATGGTTAGAAAAAACACATATTATGTAAATTAAACAAAACAAATAAATGAATCATAGATAAAAATATGAAAACCTTCAAGACTCAACAATCCTCAAATAATGAAGGAAAAGAAGGCTCATGTTTAATTTTTCATGTTCCCTAAATAAAATCATCATATTATTAAATATTAAAATTTATTTGTTCATTTAAATGAAATTTCGTCTATTATTTTTTATCTCATCCTATAGAAACGTAGGTTGGAAAAGTATTTCATTAGCACCAAATTTCTAGATTTCACTTTCATAGGAAACAAAATCACATTGACTTGATACATTGAAGTATAAGAGGGTCTTCATTTTTTTAGAATTTATTTTGATATCCTAGTTTTTCATTAATGCGAGATAGTGGAATTGAATTTTGGTAACCAAATTATTAAAATGAGTCACCTTGGTGATTTTGAAAACTAATCAAGGGATCAAGTAATTAATATTCCATAAAAGAAACAAGTGTAGTATCAACAATTTCAATGCCTCAGTACCCCCAAATGAATAATTCAAATTCTATTTCAAGATATCCTTTAATTTTAATTAATTCACCATAAAATCCATTTTTAAACACAATGAATTAAGATAAATTATTAAATAAATATACTTGAATTTTCATATACTAACTCACAATATAGATGTTTGAAGACTAATGATGTTCCAATATATCTCATATAATTCTATGTTTTAATCATTATAAATAATCTCAACATTCTATTTAATTTTATTTCATGAAGTCTGCAGATCAATATGTTTAATGTTATATTTTTTACATGGTGTTAACCTTTGAGTTGAGGTATTTTATAAGTGTTAAAGCCATATGTTCAAGGTATAAAAATTATTTAAGTTCTACACTCAATATTTGTAGTCATTTAAAGTCTAAGAGAAATATCAATAGTAAGAATTTTTTTGTAAGTTATTAAGTCTTATGTTCAAAAAAATCCTTATGTTTAAGAATTATGATTAGTTAAAGTTTTATTATCAATAATTATGTTAAGAAAGGCATATATATAGAAATAATCCTTAAGATAAAGTCATATAATAAATGATTACATTAAAAATAAATTTTTATGATAATAATAATTCCATATGATCAAGAATGTATTATGATTGAAAGGTAGCCATTTAAGACTTTTGACTGAAATCCAAATTTATACAATAATGTAAGGACTTACCTTGATAAGTATTAAACTACTAATTACTCACCAAGTTAGTTACCAATAAGTAAGATTTAGATATATTATTACTATTTTGAGGTCATTTATTATCACTAGAGTATATACAGAAATCATAACTCTTAGTCTCTATTTTATCAAAATTAGTGATGTTTATGTATAGAGAGGTCAGAGTAATTAACGATATTATTTCTAATATGTGCAATAATTCAATGAATATGAAATCTGCACCAATATGATAGCCTATTTTTTTCTATTTTTTGGGAGTCACATGTAAATGGAAAAGATCATTATTTTATGAATATTTTATTTTTTTCTCCTAACCGTTTAATAAATTGAAAAATGATTTGATTTAAAAAGTATGTAGTGATATGTATAAGTTGGTTTTTATCAATTAATAAAAAATGATTCATTAATCATTCATATACTCAATTTTTCAAGATACTATTTATGTGAATTTAATATTTTTTGTCTACTGTGTGATATTCTTGCTACATATATATATAAACATATTTTTATAGATGCTCAAATTTCATTACCCCTTATATGGAAGAGTTATTGTTCAATTTTCAGTTTCTTATTAAAACTGTGAATTGAACTCATAATACTCTTATTTATATTTTTATTTAATGTTTGATAACCTTTTTTCTACATGTGTGAATATATATAAAATGTCTTTAAAAATTGTGATCCATGTTTAATGTTCTTGGAATATTTTTTCAACAAGATGTAGTATCTTTAACTTAACTATTGAGGTCCCGAGGGAAAGGAATTGTGCAATGAAAATCATCAAGATCAATGAGAGAGTATTGGTGGATTCATCTAAAAAATCATTGTTCCCGAAACACTATAAAATGTCTATTTTATTAATCCACATTCTAACATTCAAAAAAAAGTGACCATGAATTTTCATACATAGATATTACATATTAGCAGATAAATATTCATTATATAACATAATGATCCATTCCATATTCATATAAGACTAGTGCCCTAAGAAACTTGGATACATAAACAACTGGTTAATAGGTGAACTACATCATCCCCCACTATGTTCTTCATAACTAGAATCCTTATTAGGCATATCATAAAAAATATCATTTATACTAACCCAGTGAAAGGAAACATAAGAATGGTTGAGCTCAGATACTCAAAAAGGGTGAAAAATGGAGGTATTAACCTAAAATGAGCATAAGGGTATGATAACATGAGAATAACATTTGAAAAAAAAATCATAACCAGGGTATCATAAATCATAAACTAGATTCATGTCCAAAATCATGGAAGTTTATAAGACATGAATCATAATGGATTAAATGAACATAACCCATGAGCGAATAACATTGGAAGAAGACATCTATTTGTGACATACACATAAGAATAGAAATTATTGTGTCAAGAATACCCACCAAGTCATTAATAAGATTTGATTCATGGGATAACCAATCTTGTAGTTTCTTTGGGCATTGGTTAATCACCTGTTTACCCTCTTTTTCAGGCATGTGATAACCTACCATGTACTCTATTTTTCATTCTTGGGATAACCTCATGTGTATGATTTTTTTTCAGCCTCGAGATAACCTATCATGTACCCTCTTTTTGGATTATAATAACCTATTGTGCACCCATTGTGATTATATAACATTAATCATTACCCAATGAATTAGAGGGAGATATATTTCCCACCGTTCATATAATCAATACATTTTTATGATAAAAGATCTAAAAAAAACTCATCATATCACAAAAAATATAAAGGAAATGGGTTTAATAAATATTTCATAATAGTATAACCCATGGAAATAGATTTTTTTCATAAAAATATCATCATTTCATCATATCATTCCATGTGGAAAAGAAATTAGTTTTATAATCATAACCCATGGAAAATAAGTGGGTTAAATAAAAATATTTCTAGCATATTTGTAAGCCCAATAGAGAAATAATAAATATGGTATCACTTTATAATTTACCTAGTGAAGATTATTTAACATCAAAGGGTCTCATCTTAGATGGAAAATTGTTTTGAAATACCACTTGGATAATTTCTTGAGGAAAATAACCTTTATAATTGAAAAACACTTATTTAAAATATTAAAATCACATGATATTAAATAAAAATATTAATTGAAATAACCATGTAAAATATTAAATGAATCTTTAAATAATTTTTCATTCATATTGGGGTAAAATAACATTAATTACATACATGTCAAAAAAAAATTCTCTCGCATTTTTAGTAAAAAGTCAAAAGAGAATTATCCAGAAAATGATAAAAGATTACTTTAAACATTTTGTGTAAAAATTTTAGAATGGGTAAAAATATATTTAAACAATAATTTAATAATTATAAAAGTTTTTATTTATTGAATTTTTAGAAAATTTGTTCATGGAAGAAAAAAGTATTTATTCAACTTACGAGAGAAATAATGTTGATTTTTCTGAAAAACATTCTTTCATTCTCTTGTGTACTTATAGAGATAAAATATGAAGGGAAGAATTTATTATATAGAAATAAAAAAATTATAAGAAAAAATATTTTATTGAGAGATATATCATATTAATTCATTATCAAAATCATTACCATAAACAATCTTGATTAACAATGACATTGTAATAAAAAACTTTTACAACTTTGGTAATGTTAGAATCATATTCCCCATAAAATAAAAATCCATATATGGATATTTAAATAACCATAAATTTCATAATAATAATAATAATATAAATTAATGTGAATAGTATAGACCACACAAAAGAAAAAAGTGGTGAATATGACATTAGCCTCATAGAAATAAAAGATTGATGAAAATACATTACCATTTTGGTAACTTCTAAATAATAAGTTCAAAGGAAGAATAAATTTAAATGAAACATTAAATATAATGATACTAAACAAATTCATGATATAAAATACCATGTGGGATGTATATACACCATATAAAACAATATAGTTTTCATAACATAATTTATGTCCCTAAGAATACAATTTGAGTTAGAAATCCATTACCACTTTGGATACTTTTTATTCATAAGAACCATTAAAGATAAACATCAAATGAAACAATAAATATCATAATTATAAATTTATTAATTATATAAAATTTAATAGGGGAAGTATATATATCACGCAAAATAATTGAGTTGTGAATATGACAGGTCTCCCAGAAATAAAAGAGACTAAAAATTCCCTTACCTCCAGTATCAAGTTCCTTCATACACATTTGAACCACCTATATAATAAATATATTTTTATTATAAATGTATTAAAGAGTTATAATAATTCATATTTTACCATTTTTATTTACTTATGACATTTTATTAACCATTAATTAACAATTTCCTGTTAAAATCATGTTTTGGGTAATAACTGCTTCACTTTTAATGGATGTTTTGGTTTGGTATTTTCTATCCTTCTACATTGAACGTGGTTATATAATCTCCAAAACATTAAACATGAAATAATATCATATATATTCACTATAAATATATTTATAGTAATGAATTATAGTTATATTTAGAAAATAAGTTACAATACTTAAAGAAATTGTAGGTCGTACGTACACATGAACACTGTTTCCATTTTCATGGTCAATAGAATAAAATTTAAATATTAATTCACCATTAAAATATTATTTTTATATATTTTTTTTAAATATATTAATTAAATATACCCTCATTAATATCCATTTCAAAATGAAATTAAAATCATATGAAATAACTTTGTAGAGGTGGTAGTCCACATGTATGCACCAACGACATTATCATTTTCCAACAGATTGAAAGTTAAGAAGGAAGACGTGATATTATAATTATTGAAGTATAATTATGCAATAAATATAATATTTATATAATGTTAATCCATAATTATATCATCATCTTAGAGATGGTAATATAAAATTATTCACATCAGTTCGTGAGGTGGTAGTCTGCCATAACCATGATTAACAGTTTTGTTTCTCATTTTGTAGAATAATAGAAGAATATTTGTTTTTATATTAAAATAATTAAATTTAATTATATAGTAGATATATATTTTATTATATTATCAGATTTTAATAATACTTTAATGATGTTAATAATAAATAAAATAAAAACAATCACTTAACAACGACACCTCTTCTTTAGAAAACCTCCTTAGTTTTGAAACAAATATTTTCATAGGATGGATTACTAATAAAAAACGGACTATATGATGAGTGGATAGAATTTAGTAATATTTTTTATTATGTATTTACTAAACCAAAAGGAAATTTTAGTGTATATAGGATAGTAGAGGAGATATCCTTATAAAAGTGGGGAAAAAAACTATCTTGGAAATTATCCAAAAACAAATTACAGAATAATTACTAAGAGAAATTCATTCAAATGACAACAAAATATAATTTTGGAAAATATAAGTTTTTTATGGTCATCCAATAGGATATAAAAATTTATATTCGAAATCATACACTCATATTTTTAGTTTGACCCCCGGTAAAACTGTTTTAACCTTAACCATGACAATTAATTTTTTACTATCTTTACCATTCATTGTGACCAATAAATAAGTTGAACATATTATATAATATTAACTATGATTATTGAAAATTTGGAATCTATTTTTAAAAATCAAATTTATTGAAGTGGTATAATTTAATTTAAAATCAAACGAGTAGACATGATGAAAAAATAGTTTTCTAAATAAATACTTTCATAACTATAAAAACCATTGATAGAAAATTTCAGAATGTTATTGATTAAAATGAACTCAATTTTATTAAATATAAAAAAACTAAACAAATATTACATTTAAAACAATTTGAAAAAATAATTCAGTTTTAAAATATTTTAAATGAATATACATTTTTCAATAAAAATTATTATTTTAACTATTAATGGAAAAATTAATCTCTTTAGAAAATTACACAAAATTAACTCTATGTAAATTTTGACATCATTATTCCAAAAATAATATTAATTTCATAAATAAATTTTTTAAAATTGGAAGAAATTAAAATAATTTCATTAAACATGACGAAACTACTTTCTAGAAAAATACATTTTTAAAAATAAAATCGGAATTAATCTTTTCCCATGATTATGAAAAATTATTAAATGAGATATTAAACATTTAATTGAATATATAATATTTAAATTTCACTATAATTATTCGCCAATAGTGGATATATTTATTTATTTTGATAAAAACCCTTCATTTACATAAAAATAATTTTTCAGAGAAACATTTATTTTACATTCAAACGATTTTTTATTTAAATTTATAATCAATAGATACCAAATGAATTAACATTATTCAGGTGAACCCATATAGTTTTTTTAATTTTTAGTCATATTAAATACCTACCAATTTAACAGCTAGGTTTTAATGGCTAGGATAAATAATAATATTTTAGTAGTATATCATGGTTCATTTGAACTTTGTGTTGTTTTTAATGAAAACTATTGAAGAATTTAAATATATTTGAGAAAAACAATTCATAAAATCTAAATTTGCAACATTGTACCCACCATAAATAAGTTTCATCCTACAAATTTGAACTTGATCACTGTAATCAAGGGTTTGAAATTTGAAAATTACTTTGTGTAAAACCCACATGGGAAAAATGGATAATAAAAAAACCTCTTGAAAAGGATGAAAGGTATGTACATAGGTCATATAAAATAAAAATAAAAAATGGTTTCTGAATAGTATAAAAGTAATGGGAGGTGAAAATATGGAATTGAAAGAGAATAATATTGCATAGTTATTAACAGAGTGTGAATGAGAACATAGTTATGAGAATTTTAACTACTACAAAACCATAAATATGTAATGAGTTAAAAGGCCATTGATTCTTTAGAAATGAAAGTAGTAGGAAACAATTTTTTATCATAATTTTTTACTAAATCTATATAAATTTTTTATTTCATGATAGACGAAAAGGTAAAATATAATAAATTGTTTTATTTTCATTACAAAATCCTTATCCCATAATTTAGTTGTGATTTGATCAATTTTCTCTTTATCTCTTACTCTAAGAAGTAAATATCAATTTTTAATGCTTAATGAAATAGTAGATAACAAGATCCATAAAATAATGATAAGTTATTCTTTATATATCTATTTATCATTAGGAAAAAAATAGTTAGAACAAGTTTTCCAATATAGATAAATATTTACATGATGAAAAAAAGACATTAATCTCAAAAACCTTATCCAAAGTCCAACTAAAAACATTCAATAAAAAGTTAACCTTATGTCCCTAATGAAATTAAAGAATTTATAAATAATGTTTATAATTTTTAATAATATTTTATGATTAGTCCCCAAATATCATAAAGTGGTTGTTCATTACCACATACCAAATATGTGAATACCTCGGTCATATATTATCCTGAAACATTCTAATAACCAGAATTATCATAAATAATTAATAAAAAATACATAATTCCTCTTTCCTTAAACAAAACCACAAATTATTGAATATATTACACACACACAAAAATTGAAAACTATATCAATGATAACATAATACACTTTTTAATTATATCATTAATTAGTTTCAAGGTCATCAGTACTATCACATTTAATTTATCCATATCAATATTCTCTTAATCCCTACGAAACACCATTGTCATAACATTATAAACATATTAACGGTTTAATTTTTCATTAATCATGTTTTTTTCTATAAAATAATACTTTCCTATTTAATAAATTTTCTATACCATTAGTACCATTCAAAATATTCATGAAAATCCATAATGAATAATTCCTATGGAACAATAATTTTATATTTCATGATTCATATAAAGTGATTCTTGAGTTACAATATATAAAAAACTCAATAATTGAACATAATTTATAAACTATTAAGTTGGATTCATCTTCTTATTCCTTAAAACATCCTTACTTTCATATGATATTTATAATAATGTCATCCAAAGTTGAAAACCCTTCATTCATTCAACCTTGTTTCCCCTCTTCTTGGGTTCCCCCAAGAAACTCAATTTTCATAATTCACATATATTCCACATTTAAAACATTAATCCATTAATGATTCCTTAAGGAAACATTTTTCCCATACCTTTTTTAATTGAACAGTTTTTTATTTTTACTTAGAAATTAATTACTCTATTCCCCTATTATAAAAACATAAAACATCTTCTTAGTCCTTTGATACACATCATTGAGTTCTTCTTCCAGAATTATAGATATGTAGAAAACCAAATATTATTTTCTCTATGGTCTCCACCACCTAATCTCTATGAGAACACTATCCTTCTCCTCTTTAGTGATTCTGAGAGTTTTTTAAGGTGTATGTGATTAAGAATATATTGTGATAACTTATTCGGCATTATCAATCAATACTTTACTATATTAATTGTACCATTTAGTTTCTCATTGATATATTTTCTATCACATTCAACATTATCCCAGTTACTTTTGGTCCCCAAAATTTAATAAAACCAAAAAACATAGTTTGAGTGAAAATATTCATAGTGGAGATCAATATAATCATTAAAATTCATTTATAAGATTTATAAATCATGATATTTTTTTTTCAATCTATGAAACCTTATGATTCATGTAGGTAATTCATGGTTATCATCTATTCAAATTCATCACAATTTTCTGTACAATGTTTTTAAATTTCCAAAAATATCACCCGGAAGTGTAAAAATAATTGTGCAGATTAGCCAATTTTCATGCACGATGTGACAGACAAGTCTTATCCCATCATTCCATTTTTTTTGTAACACGTAGATACAAATGTTCCTAACCCACATACACTTGTAGTATTCAGTCAAAGATGTAATTTCTAGAAAACTACACACTCTGACCTTCTCCAAAATTCAATGATATTTTCCTATACTTTGACTTATCAATATAGCTATACCCAGGGTTCTCACTAATATTTTCTTGTCCTAGTTTTCCAAGGTTAACTAAACCTTACATTGATGCCAACTATAGTGACATAGAATTTTCACACACATATATTACATATTAGTATATAAATATTTGTTATATAACATAATGATTCATTCTAGAATAATATAGGTCTAGTGCATTTGGAAACATATGGATATATAAAGAACATGTTCATAGGTGAACTGCATCATCTCCCACTAAGTTCTTCATAACTATAACCCTTCATATACATATCGTACATAATACCATTATTCATAAAATGGGGAATTGAAACAAAATTAAGGGTGATCTTAGAAACACATTAAGGGTAAAAAAGGTAGATATTTGCATAACATGACCACAAGGGTATGATAAAATAAGAATAAAATTAGAAAAAAAAAGACATACCCTACAAATCATAGATCATAAACATGATTCATGGAATAAAATCAGTAGTTTAAAAGACATGAATAATAATTTAATAGAAGAAAATAATCCATGATATCATAATAATTTCATAAGACATATATTTACGGCATACATATAACCATAGAAAATTGTATGTCATGGCTATACACCATGACATTTAAAACATGTTAGGGTTTGGCTAACAACCTGTATACCTGTCTTGGGCATAGGATAACCTCACATGTACCTTCAATTTTAGGATTGGGGTAATAACCTCTACAACCAATTTTTTGGTCTTCAGATAACCTCTAATGTACTATATTTTTTGACTTGGGATAACCTCATGTGTACCATCATTTTTGGTTTGGATAACCTCGCGTGTACCCTTTGATCTCATAAAACATTAATCATTTCCCAATTAATTATAGGGAAATATTGGTCCTACCCATCACCCAATCCATTAGTTTTTGAGGCAGAATAACATTAAAAATTTATCATATAATATATCATAATAATATCATTATTTAAAATATTTTCAGAAAACTTGAGCATGAGAGATAAAATTATTTTTTGACCGAAGAGAGAAATAAAGTCAATTTTTCATAAAAAAATTAATTTTAGTGTCTTGAGTGCATACTGAGAGGAAAATGAAATGAAAAAATTAATTATCTATAAATAAACATATGAGAATACAATTCATGAAATTCTTGGGAGATATATCATAATATTTCATCATCAGAACCATAATCATGAACAATCACAATAAATAAAGAGATTGTAACATAAAAACATTTCCACTTTGGTAATATCTGTATTCTAATACTGATGAAACAAAGAAACATATATGGATTTATAAATACACATATCATTTTTATCATAAAATACATTAATGGTCAGAATATACACCACACAAAAGAAACAATTAGTGAATATTTCATATGTCTCATGAAATAAAAGTAGGAAGAAAATCCCCTACCTCTTTGGTAACTTTTTAATCATAAGCCCCTGGAAGAATAACATTAAATAAAAAACTATATAGACTTAGACAATATATATTCATGATATAAAATTTCAATGGGGATGTATATACACCTTATAAAAGAAAATAAATACAAAACATAACTTATGTTCCAATGTAGTCAATTTGAGGGGAAAATACATTGCATCTTTGGAAAATTTTTAATCATAAACCCCATTAAATAATTACATAAAATGAAAAATTAAATATAATAAAAAAATTATAATCATTATATAAAATTTTAAATGGGGATTATATACACCACAAAAAATAAACAAGTGGTGAATATGGTATATGTCTCCCAAAACTAAATAAGTGACTCGCAATTCCCTCACCTCAAGTATCAACTTCTTTTGTACACATTAAAACCTCATGTATAATAAATAATAATTTCATATAAATCTATTCATGAACCATAAATAAATACATATCATATCATATATTATTTAGTTATGACATTTTATTACCCTTTTATTAACAATTCCATATAAAAATCGCGTTTATGTAAAAACTGCTTTGTTTTTCATGTATGTTTAGGTTTGGTATTTTTGGACCTTATACTTTGATCATGGTTCCATAGTCTGATTTTTTTAAAATTATATATATATAATATATTAATTATACATTTACATACAACAATTAACTAAAGTTAGATATAGAAATTTAATTACACCGTTCATGGAGGCAACAAATGTATGCATGAACGATGATTACATTTACTCAATGGATGGAAAAAAATAAAGTTATATATTAATTCATCTTCATTGAATAATTTTTATATCAAATATATCGTATATATTATTTAAATGTACCCTTATTACCATAAATTTCTCAAATAAATAAAAAAACATATCACCTCACTTCATGGAAGTGGTAGTATGTACATACACACGTGCGACATTATTGTTTTCCCAATGGATTGGAAGGTAAGAAGGTAGGTGAGATATTCTAATTTAAAATTACCATTATTTAATATATATATATATATATATATATAAACTTTTAATATATCATTATTTCCACCCATGAGAGGCATTGATGGAAAATTAATTATATCTATTTGTTAGCCGGTAGTCCACCATACACAAGATCAACGATTTTCATCCACATTTTATGGAAGAGGAGATAAATGTTAATTATTAAATTAACATAATAAAATATAAGTTTTTGGGATATTTTTTATTATTATATCATCATATTTTAATAATATTTGAATGTGGTGGAAGAATACATATTATAAAAACACCCAATTAAGAATAATACATCTTCTTCGAACAACCTCATTAGGTTAGCACCAAAATCCTTCATAGGAGGGCATACCAATAATAAGATGGACTCTATGATATAGGAATGGAATTAGGTAACGGATTTGGGTAGGTATTGGGATACCAAAAATGATATTGGAGTGTAGATAGGATAATATAAGAGATATACCTGTATTAGTAGGGACCAGAATCCTCTTAAAAATTACTTGGAAATTTCCCAAATAAATCCAAAATGATAGAGTTATTCCCAAGAAAAATGCGTCTAAATGAACATATATTATAATTTGGGATATTTTAAGGTTTATATATTTCCATCAAATATTATTTATATAAGTTTGATTCAAAAACGTACCCTTAAATTTTAATTTTAACCCCTGGTAAACAAGGTTTAACCTTAACCATGATAATTAGTTTTTTAATATTTTTACTATTAACTATGAAAAAACAATGTTCTAATTATTAAATAATATTAATTATACAAAATAAAAATATTAAATCTATTTTTACAAATTAATTTTATAGTAGTCGAATAATTTAATTTAAAAATGAACCCACGAATGCAAGGAAAAAAGCGGTTTTCCAAAAAAAAATCATTTTCATAAGTGTAAAAAGTTTTTATATTGAAGTTAAACATGGAATTGATTAAAATGAAAATAAAATCTCCTAATAATAAAACAATTAAACTAATTAATCTTTTAAAACCATTTAAAAATATAATTTAACTTTTTAAATACTTTAAACAAAATTGTAGTTGTTGACGATCCTTTTCTTCACAGAGTCCAATGAAAGGAAAAGGGGAATACCCTAAGCACAAAGAGGGTCACCCATTAAAGAACATTAAAAAATGACGAAGGCATAGACTAGGAACCCATTTGGAGTGAGGCGTGCATGTAACTTGCACACCGTGCAAGATACTTGTGCGCCACCTATGGGTCACGCAGCTCACTTACATTCCCTATTTGGTTTTTCACCCAAGGTGTAAGGTGGACTATAAATAGCTCCTATGTGCCACTATTTCGAAGACAGAATTTCCAAAAGTCAAATTCTAGATCTGGTCACCCTAGTCTTCAACTCAACTCTTCCAAAAGTATATAAGGTAACTTTTTTCCTATAATGAAAGAATTGATGGAGTAGAATAAGGCATAAGTGTTTATAATTCATCAACACTTGTGCGCATAACAGTCTTGACCTCCATAAAAATAGAAACACTTGTGCACTGCCCTACCCTTTCGATGAAACTTGTGCGACACCCTTTTGGAAACATCTTAGGATAATACTAATGCCTTGAGGTAAGTCTCACCCAAGTATAACCCTACATATTCTTCATCTCCCAGGTGGACCCATGTTGCGCAAGTACACCTGCACAACTAAGACTTGTGCACCAACTTCATTTGTGTTTCTCTCTCCCATTCACCTCTATAATTAAAGATAGTATCCCTCGGACCCCTTTTCAAAGCCATTTATGGAATTTTTTTGTTGGCTTCCTAATCTGAAAGGAATTATGTGAGAACCTCTCCCAAAACCTCCTGACTTACAAGATTTATTTCACTACGGTTAGAGGTGTCCTCCATATAACCTCATCCTTAAAGATGAGAAGAACTTTTGAATTAGGGCCTCCTTCTCAGGAGTAAGTCCCAAGTTCCCTTGGTTTCGGCCTAATTATCTAGAATAAGTCCCAATCATAAATCCTTTATTTAGGTCATCCTCCTTAGGAGTAACCCCCACGTCCCCATAACCTGGTCCTCCTTCTCAAGAGTAATCCCCAGTCATAATTTCCTTTAACATTGGGAATCATCATTCGGAGTAAGCCCTAATCCTAATTTATTTTGATTTGGGCCTCCTTCTCAAGAATAAGCCCCAATCATAAGTCCCTTTTAATTTGGGCCTCCTTCTCAAGATTAAGTCCTAATTTATAAGTCCCCTTTAATTTGGGCATCCTCTTTGGGAGTAAGCCCCAAGTTAAAACTCCAAATCTCCAAAAAGTACACATACCTTTATGGACCCTACTCATTGGTTTCTTTCCTGAAGTAAGTCATGGTCTTCGTCTACATGGGTAGTCATACAAATGTAATCCCCACATCATTTCTTGTGACTTCATCAATCATGGCACAATCGTCAGGTTTACTGATACCTCTTGTTTCTCACAATGAGTATCACTCAGATGAGCTTAGAGTGTAGAAGTAATCATGAAATATCTTTTTGGGTCGTTAACCATACATAAGCCCCATATGTCTTCACCTGTTTTATGTGGAATTTGATCTCTACCTTAAAATTAATGTATGTAAGAAGCCTTTCTAATATTCAATCCCATAATTCATTAATTTTTTTCCATCCCATATGACATTAAACTATATCCTTCTTATAGAACTATGTGGGCTCTGATTCCTTTTTAACGAGGATACGTTGGCAGTCCATCTGCGGGTACGATCACAACTCTTAAATAATCATTGTCTTTATAAATAACAATAAGCTTCAAGTGACCTACTAAGTAGATTTAAAATAGTATTTTCATCACAATGACCAATATATTTCTATATAATGTATTACCGGATACCATTGACTAAGAATATCTAATACATACAGACGATTCTCCATCGATGAAGAACCTCAAATACATATAAAATATTCTCTAAATCCCATACATATCAATCATCGATTTCTAAATATAAAGGAAATATAATTTTCAATCTTAGTGAATTAATAAGGATTCATGAACATAACATAAATATATAAGAGAGTCCCGGAGTAGGCAATAATTCCCCCCCAAAAAGGTGTAATGAGCCTAACCTCCCATCCTCTCAGCCAATTTAAATTATTAATCCTCATCGGTCCACAACTAATGAGCCCCAACATTTAGAAAATAGGTACAAATGGATATTGAATCATTGGGTGTTTTTTGTTCTAAAAATAAACCCGTTAAAAACTGATTGAAAAGTTTGAACCTTAAAAAAACAAGGTCATCCCCATTTCCAGATGAAAAAAATGGTGAACCCGGCATGAATCCTTAACCAAGATAAATGATGTTTTACTTATTTGTTAGGCCCCTAGTAAACTCAATATGGGGGGCCAAAAAAGCAATCAATAACATATGTGCTCATCCAAAAGATGTAGTCTGGCCAGACTTATCTTGATTATGTCTACAATATCAAACATGCAATCTTTTCCAACATCTCTCTAAAACACAAAATGGATTCTTTAAGGTTTGCACCTATGAATGCCTTGGCCTCTACTACTAATGGATCCTCATCCACTCTGAGGACGACATCACCTACTCAGCATCTTCAACATTGGGTCTCAAATGCATTGGTGAGGGAATACTATCAACACGGTACCATCCCAACTCTGGAGGCCGGTCGACATTCCCTCCAAGTTAACAACTCACCCTGGTAGTCCGTATAGCGATGACCAATGGTCAAGAAGAAGGTGGTGTCGACCACCATATCCAACCATTTTGGGTCTTTATCCCCGGATCGGAACAACCAATCCCTCCCAAATTATAGGACGGTGAATCAAGAGGTCACTCAAGGCCTCATTTCAAGAAGACATGAGTCCTTCCTGAGGACTCCCACCAACAATAGCCACCAGACTCGTGTGGTAGTGCACCCTCAACATGATGGGGGTATCGCCTCTAGGCGTTCGGCTTAGGTTCCTCAGACCTAAGCACACATGATGAACCATAAGAGGTGAAATTTGTCCAATAGGGAGAATGATCTTACCACTTCCCCCTCTGGAGATGCCCATCAATCTAACTTTATGGAGAACAATGAGCGGGCAAATACACCTGTCCGTCCTAGTTTCACTGCCAAGCAGACTCATATGGTAGTAACACACCATTCCCACCAGGCAATTCCAGCAGAGTACTATAGGCAGTCACATTCACATGTTTATAAATCATCAGCCAGTCAGCAGGCTCGTCTGACTGCATCCAATGAAGCCCACCAACCAAATGTGGTCACCCCTACAAAAAGGCACATACAACTTCTTACACTAATCAATTCCGCCAGCAGTCTCATTAGCAATTATTCAAGGAAGTTCATCTACCATATTCAGTAGAGAAAAACCAGTAGGCTCATATACCTGAAATTCATCAAGATAACCAATAGTTTTGTTTAGTAGCACTCGGAGATGTCAATTGGGATACTCCAATGAGAAACAAGAGGTAGACACAACTTTTTGTCCCCACACATGAGTACTGTCAAAATTCGCTGATATGAAAAGGAGGAAAAGACCAAGAACACACACCTACTCCAAACACTGAATGGTCATATATTCCCGTTCCGGTATCTGAAGTCACCAAGCACATTCTGAAAATGGTTAATGAGTAGAATAAAATCCCCGACCATATTCTTGATACCTGTCAGAATAATATAACAACTGCAGCAACATCATAGGGAAGGAAACATAAATCCATCCATATCAGTGGAGTGACTCATCAACATGTCCCCCCGGAGCAGATATAAACCATTGTTCCAATACAGGATGGTCGTGGGGAATACTCCCCATGCCATAAGGACAGTCAATTCGGTCACATACACCAGATTTAAATGGAGACAATCAGCTTAACCTAACCATTTCTCCTGATTAGGCACATACATATGCCCATAAAACCAACTTTTTTCAACAAGTGGTTTCCAAAGTGAGTATAAAGGCATCCTAGAAAAAGACCCATCCAACACAGTTAAAAAATAAAGAGCCAATATACAATAAGTCCATGCTCAATGCTGATGTTCTTGAAACCCTCAGACAATTATTTGTTGCAACTCAAGATTCTACTCTCTCTCACTTCCAAATTCCAGAAATAATAATAATAATTACTATGGTCTTCATCATACACTTCCTGATGAAGGATTTCTTCATGAAAATTCGTTCAATCTCAAAGCATCATCTTCGGATGAGACCCACAATAACCCTCTATGTGTCCAAAAGACCAAGGAGGAAAAGGTTTCATCTTTTGATGTCATCCACCATGGTGGTCCTCCCCATGATAATGAATTTATCTAGGAATGTCCTCTCCAAAGTAGTAATTCGAGTTGCCTGGATAATTATTCAATGGAAAATGCAGTAATGAGAAAGCCCTCTTTTCTGGAGGCACGTTCAAATGAGAATCCAGTCATGTATGATGCCTTACCGCTAGCAGGTGAAATACTTTCTAAATCATAAGATTTCTTGAGGTGTAGGTCATTCTATGAACCACTATTGGGTCATTCATATTTTAATTTGACAATTGAATTCTCTATTAATCTTGTTGAATCTGATGAAACAACAAAGAAGCAGCAGCTTTGGTTCAATCATGTAGAATAATCTTCGCCAAATGACAAAGAGGAAGTACTGAATATGAGATAACAATTACCGAAAGGTGAAATACCCGTCATGTATTGGCCTTTGGCTGACTCTTAGTATGATATTCCAGAAATGTTGACAGAAGATTGTATTCGTGATATTCGTCTCAACATATGGAAAACTCTTTACCACTTAAAAAGATAAAATATTACCTTATGATGAATATCAAAATAATGTTAAGATAATAGAAGGGTGGCAAAGCCAAATTGACTTTGCATCTCTCTCAGTTTCCCGATATCCAAAGGTTGAAAAGCAGCAGAGATCCCTTCAGTGTACATGACCCGACACATTAAAAAGGTTACACCAGTTAATTACTAGTGCCTCATCTGGTATTCATATTAGGGGATGTGGTGTTCATGGAGCATTTTATTTCACTATGCTCACCAGTCAACAAAGCTCGCCAAAATTGGTCTCATGCAATGTTATTGCCCATGGATGGCCATAGGTATCTGGTTTTGTGTGTAATCAAAGGATTTCTCAAGAACATGCCTCCTCTAGATCTTCCCAAAGTCAGTCATATAAAGAACATGTTGTCAAATTACTCTTTCATAAGGAATATGATAATATCAAAAAAGCTTCTCATTTAGAGCATGCACATCATCAAGAGACAGAGGTGTCAGAAATAATCCAATGGTCATTTGAGGTAGGTGACTTGAGTGGATTTAGGATGATGCATCCGGCCAATTTCCAGACTAAAATCCACAATATCAGGAGAGCTTCTAAGAAAGATTCAAATGTAGCGGCTCAAAACCCACCTCAGATTTCCAGGCTGGGGGATCTTTTAATCCAACCATCAGGATCAATAGATAGGATTCGAGGAGATGAGCAGGAAATACAAGAACACCCCCAGTCCACCAGACTGGGGACTTTTTCAAATTCTCAATCTCTTCCTTAGAAAAAGTCAGTCTTCTATCGATTAAGGAAGAAGCCACAAGAGGAACGTCGAGCTGGATTATAATGAAATTCACTCCAAATTACGGTTCATCAAGATGTTCTTGAGGGATCAACAAAAAAAAGGCAATGTCTCATAAAGGACTTGGAAGAAGGCAATATTGCATAAATGGTGACTGAAGGGCTGTAATGTGTTATGCATCGATAAATTTCATCAATTCCATTTTCACTGATCCTCCAGAACGTGAGGCTCCCTTAGAGGAATTAGATGAAGAAATTCATGTTCATGAAGCTGTATACATAGAAAAAAATGAAGAAGGTGTGCTTACCTGAAATCAAAGGCTTACCCAAAATCTAGGTATGCCTTTAAATAAACAACTCCCCCTCTCTGAATGGTGTCCAAAAAGGGGAAAAGAAAAAGTAAGATTGAATATCACTTTTTCACTAGAGAAGGTCAATCTCTTTCACATGAAGAGAGACATTCACAACAAGAAGATGAAATGAAAGAGATAAGTAGGTTAAATGAAAAACTACTTCAAGGTAGTCATCCTCCTAAGCATACTAGAGTTAATCAATCAAGGGAATTTGTAGTTTCTATTTGAATGGATCAACAATTCCCCCCTTTACATGTACACCCTCATAGGTCCAATAATATGGGTCATACATGACAACAACCAACAATACTACCATCAGTGGAAGTACCAGTCGCCACACCCATCCAAACTCCAGTTATTTCACCTGCTCAGGTCCAAGATCAACCAGATGTTTCTCAAACATTAATGAATACCATTGAGTCATTAACAGCTCGGTTAGAAGCTATAGAGAGATGGTGTGCGCCAGTTCAACTGGAAAAAAATCATACCCTGAAAGGGTGGATGCAATTCCTTTCCCTTAAAATTTTTCGAATACCAAATTCCCAATTTTTTAATGGTTTGGGAGATCCATAACAATGCTTAACACATTTTGTTTCTCATTGTGATCCTATGACGGGAACTCCTCAATAATATAAAGTAGTTAAGCTTAGGTGTTTTGTGAAGTCACTACAAGGACCTGTTTTTTCATGGTATATAACTTTTCAATCTTGGTCAATTACTGGGTGGGAAGATATCTGTCTAAAACTCCTTCTTAAATTTTGCTCAAAAATACAAAAGATTACAGTTTTTTTATCTTACCAATTTTACGAAACGGAAAATGAATGTGTTTTAGATTTCATTTCTCACATGAAGGGATTATAATATTCCTTAAGTTTAGCACTCCCTCAAGAATAGTTGTTGCCAATCTTGGTGGAAAATCCGCGTGATGAATTACGCACACCATTGATCCCTCTAAAATACACAAGAGGGTTTTGAGACCTTATTTCAATCACTTAGTAAATTTAGGACTCTCTTATACATACTATGAATAAAAACCATGTAATTCCATCAGTTCCAGGAAGGAGACTAGGAAAGGCAGAAGCTTATACAGTTACACTTAAACAAGCACATGTACCTGCTTCTACTTCAAAACGTTCATCATATTGAGGGGATCCACATGTTGAGCGTCAACAGCAACAACCGCCACATCTAGATGATCAAAGAGATCAAAGGTGGAAACATTTTGAGTATTTAAAGAAAAAAAAATATTTGTTCCAGAATGAACTAGTTCATGGTTACTTCATATCGGCTCTGGTAAACAATCTGGTACAGTTTCCAAGGCCCAAAAGGCCAAACAAGGATGGAGATAAAGAACTATCCAATTATTGTCCATTTCATCAGATGTTGGGGAATCCCATTTAAGAGTGTTTTATCATCAAAGACCTCTTACAAAAGATGTTGGACTCTGGACAAGTAAAACAGAATGGTTCGTCATCTCAAGTAGCATGTGTCACTGCTACTGATTCAGAGGAAGAAGTTGAGTGGTACGAAGTCAGAAGTAAAATTTTGCAGAAGTATGATGATTGGATGTTCATGAAAATGATCAACCAAACTCATGCCATTTTACAAACACAATTGAATAAACCAATTATTTATTCTGCTATTTCTGCCACATCAAAACCCCCTTTATCAAAAGGAAAATCGTCAATGAAGCGGCCTAATTTGATGAAAGAATAGCAGTTAGAAGAAGGAAAGCTCGTGGAAAAGCCTATGTTGTCTTTGATTATGGTAGATTTTATGAAATATACTTCAAAAGCATGGGCACCTCCCCCACCAAATGGAACAGCCTAAACTGGTTCATCAGGTAGAATCTTTATCAGATGAAGAATTGTTCTTTGGTTCTGTTCACATGATTCACTTAACTGATCCTTATGCGAATGATAGTTTTGATAATGATGATCCAAATTTCCTTGTATCTTATAGAGGAATTAGAGGAAGCGATAGAGGTATAGGATACATAGGAAGATGTGGATATTCGAGATCCACTATTTCAATCCTACCCCTGCTAGATCTATATATGTGGCAGAACATCATGAAAATGCCCATTAGTAGGCTCAATAGGAACTAGAATGTTCTTCCACACTTGGAAGATTAGGTCTTGTCAAAATTATTTTGGAGGACCGGTTAGTGGTTACACCTTATTCCTCTCAGCAAATTCATAAAACTAGTCGGTCTAATCTACTAAAGCAAGGAGTGTTTCTAATTCCTTCCCCGATACGGGATACATCCACTGACAAAGCATCAACTTCCAAGGCACCTGCAAAACATAATTTTCATGCTAGGAAACACAGACCTTTGGACCAAAAGTATGATTTCATGAAACATTTGGACTGAGTAACGGCCAAGTTATCAACACTGGATTCCTTGAATCTATCAAAAGATCTTTGGAAGGTGCTTATTGAGTCTTTGTCAAGTCCTCATGAATTCGAAACTGAAATTGCTACAGTTGAGGACTACCATATAGAGAATGATACTGCAGAATTCCATGTAGTGATATATTTTACAGATGATGATGGAGATGATGTTGTATATGGACATATCATACCTTCGTATTTATCTGGCAAATCCAATGACATAGACATCCGATGATCTTTCATTGATAATGGATTAGGAGTCAACCTCATTCCTATTCGTACACTTCATCGATTAGGACCCACCGAATCTGATTTATCTCCTTCTACTTTGATGTTGCAAGGATATGATAAGAATGAACAAGAACCTCTAGGTGAGATAACAATCATAATTCAGTTTGGAGACCTTGTGTCTAATTCATATTTCATGGTTGTTCATCAGGACATCGCCTTCAACATTTTTCTTGGAAGACCTTGGCTACATAAACTTGCGGCTGTACCTTAGTCATACCATCAATGTCTCAAATATTGTTTCAATGGAAAAATTGGGACATTTTATGGTGATAAGGCCACATTCAAAAAATTTTAATCTCAATACATTGAGGCGAAATTTTATCCCAATGAAGGAATGGAAAAATCCTCAGAAAAAGTGGTCAACAAAATTTATGCTTCAAATGGGCTGGAAAAGACTCCAATAAACCCATTCATACATGTGAGTACAAAATATGTGTTGCATATTAGTCAAATTGACAGGATAGACCTAAATCCAAACACTCTTACGAAAACTTCCATAATTTAAATTAAGGCAATCAAGCCAGACAACATGAGAGAAATTGTTGATTCACCAAGCAGTGATGAAAACTTAAATGGAGATGTCTTCATTTCATCTACTGAAATCCAGAAATTCTATACTTCATCAACCAGGCCAGAAGAAGTTATAGCAATACTAGAGGAAAATAATGATGTTCATTCTCAATCCTTCATCTCCTCTCTATCACCCTAGGAAGACCCTCCACCATCAATAAGGTCATAAATGGTAGGTTCTTCTTCAAGATTTTTGAATATTAACTTCTCCCCGGACCAAGGAAATTCTACTTCATCATATACTATGCAAGTAGGAATAGAAGAAGTAACACATATTGATGAAGAATAGGAAGATCTTAGGGATTCTCCTCCAGCATTTGAAGAGGGTACCTCTACCACTATGGATGAACTCAGAGAAAGAAATCTGGGTATAAAAGAAGATCCACGCCCCACATTAATTAGTGCATACATGACTCTTAATGGGCAAGAAATGTGTACTTTATTGATATAGAAAAATCAAGTTTCATTTTCATAGAATAATACAGAAATTCCAGGTCTTGATCTCGATGTTTCCACACATCATTTGGATTTTCATGAAGAATAGCAAGGATTCATGAAAGTAGCAAGAAGAGCACACCCAACTTATGCCTCCAAAATTGAATCTGAAGTTGATATGCTTATCAAGGATAAATTTTTCAGAGATGATAAATATCCCAAATGGCTATCAAACATTGTACCTATAAAAAAGAATGGAATAATTAGAGTTTGAATTGACTTCAGAGATCTTAATCAGCATTGTCCCAAGAAAGATTTTTTTAGTTCCGATCAAAGAACTATTAATTGATGCAATAAGTGGCTACAGAGCTCTTTCATTCATGGATGGTCACTCTGGGTACAATCAAATATGAATGGCCCCAGAAGATGAGGAGTCTATAGCCTTTAGAGCTCCCCAACATGTGTTTTTCTATTGAGTAATGCCCTTTGGCATGAAGAATGCAGGTGCAACGTATCAACGTGCCATGCGCCATATCTTCAAACCCTTTTTAGGGAAATTTTTTGAATTTTATCTGGATGATTTGGTGGTTAAATACATACAAGGTTTTCATCACTTGGCTGATCTGGAAATCATATTCAACAAACTTCGACAACACAATTTGATGATAAACCCCTTGAAAAGTGCTTTCGGGGTACCCTGAGGAAAATTTCTAGGAATTTTTGTACCCCATTATGGTATTTAAGTTGATACTGAGAAGAAAAAATCAATCCTTGACATGTAACCTCCTTGAAATTTGTAAGAATTAATAGGACTTCAAGGACACTTAGCCTATATTCAGCATTTAATTTCCAATTTGGTAGGTAATTTTTTACCCTTCACCAGATTAATGAAGAAGGGAGTCACCTACTAGTAGACTGAAGAATGTCAATAAGAATTTGATATCCTCAAGAAATATCTCTTGAGTCCACCAGTATTAATGCCACCTGTTGAAGGAAGAATACTTATTCTCTATGTGATAGCTTTAGAGAGATCATTGGGTGCCTTTATTGTCCAAAAGAATGATGTTAGGAATGAAAACATACTTAACTATCCCTGTTGGACTATGCTTGGGGTATAAATTCAATATTCATGTATTAAAAAGTGCTTCCTAGAATTAAACTTTGCTGTTCATAAATTGAGACACTACCTGAAACATCATGAGGTCCAATTAGTATATCACAATAACCTACTCAAATTTATCTTTAGTCATCCAATGCTTATAGAATGTCTGGAAAGGTGGTTGGTTATTTTGTAGTAGTTTGATATCCAATATGTGTCTAAAGAGGCAATAAAGGGCCAAGCTCTAGCCGATTTCCTTTCCGAACACCCATCTGTAGAAGATACATCTTTAAATATTTAACTTCCCGATGAGGAAGTCTTCTCTAATCAAGATAATCTTCAAATATTGGAAATGTACTTTGATGGAGCCTTCAGAATTCCTATAGGGAAGAAAATGGATGATCATAAATTCAACAATGTTGGGTTAGGAATCGTTCTTATTTCCCCAGAAAAGGCAGTGCTATTCTATTACTTCTTATTGTAGGAAGGAGATACAAACAATGATTGAGAATATCAAGCTCTCATCATAGCCATGGAATTGGGACTTCAGGCATAGGTGAATCACTTGAAGGTAAAAGGTGATTCAGATTTGGTAATCAAACAATTCAATGGGGATTATGATATCAGAAAGAAAGAGTTAATCCCTTTGTGTGATAATGTTAGAGAGCTAGTGGAATAATTTCCCTCAAAAATGACATTTTATTATGTCCTGTGATCACAAAATTCTCAAGCTGATGCACTGGATAATGTAGCCACAACCCTTACAGATCCAAATCAGGATGAAACAATCATTAGTATTTCCCACTGTCGTATATTTTCACCTCTTTTTAAAATCAGAATAGATAAAATAAATGAAATCAATCCCATTTCTGAACCATATGGTAATACTACAATATGGATGACACCTAGCAGGGAATACCTCCAAAATGGAACACTGCCACCTAATAGAGCCGGGAAAGAATAAGTCCAACGACGTGTGGTCAATTTTACTCTTTATTATATCATAGATCACCAAACAATTATTTACAAGTGTAGTTTTTATTGAATTCTCTTCAAATTTACTGATGGTGAAAATATAAAGGTTTTCCTGAATGAAGTACATGCTAGAGTTTTTGGTGCACAACATTTTAGACATAGATTTTCTGGTCAAATTGGAAGGCTTGGACACTTCTGGCATTCAATGATGCAAGATTGTATTGATTTCACTAAGAAGTTTCATTCCTTACAATTATGTTCTAACATCATTCATCAAACCCCAGAGTTTCATCATATAGATAAATACTCCTGGCCATTTTCTACATGGGTAATGGATGTAGTAGGACCTTAACCCCCGGCTACATCAAAACAGTTTTTATGTATATTCTTACAGCTACTGACTTCTTCTCCGAATGGGCGAAGGTAATACCTCGCAACGAAGTCGGTGCTAAAAGCATTGTTAGCTTTGTCAAGTCCTACATCATTACCATATTTCGAGTTCCTCATACCATATTGACGGATAATGGCCCCAAATTTTGTTCTTTTGAGGTTTGAAAATTGTATCAAGAATATAATATCAGATCTAACCATTCATCTCGGTATCATGCAGTGGTGAATGGCCAAGTAGAGGATTTCAATAAGACTCTTTCATACATACTTAATATTATGTTGGATAAAGATAAGAAGTCATTTCTTGCTAAACTTTTTCATGCTCCATGGGTTTATCAGACTTCCACCTGCACTGATACACGATCAACTCCATATTGATGGGTATATGGAATAGAAGAAGACTTGCCTATTGAAGTACAATTACTTCTCTTAGAGTCACCATTTGTGATTAGTTATCTACATATGAACAATCTCAAAAGTTATTTGATGAATTGGAACAACCATATGAAAAAATATTATGCACACTGTACCATTTAGAAGTCTATCAGAAATAAATAGCACGAGCTTTCAATAAAAAGTTTGTATTCGTTCAATCATTCAAGGAGAATTGGTATTGGTCCTCAGAACCCCAATGATACTGGGAAAGAAGCCTCCAAAGCATGATCCAAAGTGGGAAGAACCATACTCAATACATAAGGTCTACTCCAATGGAGCTTTTTCTTTAATCTCAATGGATGGAGAACTCATTACAACTCCAACCAATGAAAGATTCTTGAAGAAGTATTTTGTGTAACACAAATACAACCATTATCCTTGATATAGGACATTAAAGTTCATAGTCCCCTCTATCATCCAACATGATGTTAAACTATGTCCCCTCTATCATCAAACCTGACGGTAAACTGTGCATCGTCTGATCTGCAGGACATTAAACTGACAAGCACCACATGCATGTGACACATGAAATTAAACTGTTATTGTCGCATCCGATATTGTCTTTTAAACTTAGTTTCCATGTGTTCCCCTGGCAGCTAACCATGCATAAGAGGAACACCATCCTTTGTGGTCGCATCGTTCATGACATGACCATCAGGTTTGTTGCTCCCTCTTATTTCTCATATCGAGCATGACTCATGTGAGCTTAGAGTAAGCTTCAACCAAGACATCTTCTTTGGGATTCTAACCACTCTTATTTCCCAACATATTCTTCGGGTCGTTGTCCTCAAGTACACCCTGATTGTGGAATCCCTCTCGATTGAACTACGCGGACTTCGATACTTGCCTCCTAGGCCGGGTACGTAGGCAACCTCTTGAGGTTCAAGCCCAAAACCACTTTATTCACATCGATTCACCTCCATCCTATATGATGTTGATCCATGAATCCCCCATCAACCATCTTATTCATATCAGTTCACTTTCATCCACAATGTCGTTAAACTACGTATGTCCCCTCATCCTAGCTATATGACATTAAACTATACAGTCCCTCGTTGTCCTTACTGCAAGACATTAAACATTATAGCACTGGTCCATGCATATGACCATAAAATATTTTCACTTTTGTCATGTATGACAATAAACTGCAACAATCCCTGATACCCTCACTCGAGAGGAATCATAATTGACATGGCTCCAACCTTGTAATATTTTACGAACTACGTATGGCTTGATTCTAATTCTTATGAGATACGTAGTAACACCCACGTCTTTAATCGTGGGTCCATACAAAATTGTAATAAGTTTTTCTTTACCCCTCATATGTATGAACCAAATCTGTACAAAAGATATTTCAAGAACTATGCGTAGCTTGATTTCCATCCTCATGGGATACATTGGAACACTCGATCATTCCTTGAGTCCAGCCCTGAGCCTTTCAGCCTAACCCCAAAGTCCACTTTCGGTCTCTTGCCTAAATAGTCCCCCTGGGAGCACATGGTGTGATATGGAACACCTCAGCCTTTATTCACATCAGGTTTATAACCAATGCATGATGTGTCTCTCTCACTACGGTCTGATCTCTACGACCCTAAACTAAGATCTTTCATGCTCTCATCCTATATGACGTTAAACTGTATTTCAAGAACTACGTGTGGCTTGATTCCCATCCTAATGAGATACATACTGACATCTAGAATCTCAATTCCTGACCAAGCCGCAACATTATACAAATAATAATCATGGTTTACATAACCATTTTCTTAACTTCTGGTCACAAAATGTCTGATACATGAGTGTTCTTTTTCTTGACTATGCAGCATGTGTTCTTAGGTGGCCTTGCATAAGTTGTCTACATAATAGACCTGTCAGCGAAAAGATGATACTATTTGACTATACAGCTTATTCCCTAGTTGGCCCTACATAATTCAACCTCTATAATGGGTTTTTTCAAGTAATGGTAACTTCATTCTTAAGAGAAGCCTCTTTTGTCCCTATTGGTATAAATAGTGATATGCAGGGATCTATAAAAAACTTCCATCCTTAACATATTTGTTCCATAATCTTTTTTCATGATGTGAAAGTATTCATGTCTATGGTTTACATTTTCCTCCTTCTCCATATATTTAGAGCAATAGGAAATAACCTTGGACCACTTGACCATATGTCATATAATGTTTCTATCTCCGGTTTTAGTCATACGATTTAAAACCACAGATACCTTTTTTCCTACGTTTGGGTCAGACCTTCATAGAAGTCACATTCCGCCAATTTTTTTGACAATTTTGACTGGAAATATCCTCTACATATTCATGTACCTTTCTCCATAAAGCAGACTCTATGCTTTGGAAAATTTGAATCTCCATAAAAAATTCTTTGGCTTTTAGCAATAGAAAGTCAAATTTTTTAGAGTTCTTTTGCCCAACTATGCAGCACATTCCCTTAGGTGGCCTTGCCTAAGTTGTCTACATAATGGACCTGTCAGCCAAAACATACTACTATTTGAATAAGCAGCATATGCCATAGTTGGCCCTGCATAATTCATCCCCTATAATGGGTTTTTCAAGTAGTGGTAACATCATTCTTAGAAAAGACTTCCTCTTATTCCTTTTAGATCTTTTCCCATGGTATTCCTTAGATTCAAAATTTCTCAAGTCACAGTTTAAAATTTTCCCTCCCCATACTTGAATATGGTAATATGTTTCCAAACAAATTATCATGAATTGAGTCAATATCATACATTCCGTCAAAGCTATTGGACCTTAAATATTAGCCTTTTATAGTCTAACATGCATGACTTTAAACTGTGAATAACAAAATACATGGTACTCATTAAATTGGGAACCTATAAAGGGTACTCTGAACAAATGTCGAGTCCAAGCTAGCTAAATGCACATTTTGTATGATTTAGTCAATATTGAGCAATTAAAAGATGTAATGTTTGTGGGGTTATTTATATAAACCTTGTAAAAATAAAACAATGTTTACTAGACCCATTGTCATAGTTAATAATAAGATAAATTATCATGAAAATGAAGGTACAGATGATTGAAAATGAACTATTTTTCATTGATGAAGAAGATTAGAAGAACATCCACAGACCCATTCTAACACCCGAGATTTTATAAGAAATATTTTGTTTTTATTTTATATAAATCATCAAAGGAATATTTCACTACACACAACACTATCTTCACTTTCTTTACACGCAATCACAACCTTCCTTGATAGCTTGCATCGTACGCAATACCAAGTTTCACTAAACAACGATATGCTATTAAAATATTATTAAAACATGCCGTTATTAATAGTAATAACCACTTTTTGAAATTTTGTAAATTTTATTTTTAAAATGGACTTCTTTTTTGGATTTGGAATATCGAAATAAGCCTAGGGTGAAATTTTGGTATTTTTCTGGAAACTTTCAATTTTTGATGAATAGTGAAAACACTGGGTTACTATTTAAAAACTGACTTTTTATTTAAATAATTATTTATTTTATTTAAATTTATTTAAGGTCAAAATTGATACATAATACCTATATAAGTTCAATGTAATTCATTGGAGTAATTTTATAATAATTTTAGATATATAAAAATTTTATTGAACTTTTCACTGTCTTTTACCCACCTCCTAGGAAAATTTTCAAATTTACATAAAACATAATTTTACTGCTTCTGTGAGTGATATTTCAAAAATCCAAGAGACACGGTTGATGTTAGTAAGTAAAATGTGGTTCAATGAGATGAAAATAATTTTTGGTGAATAGTAACTTTGTACTTTTATTTACCACAGTTAAAAGTAAATAGGGTAATTAAGGGTAAAAATGATATTATTATTACCCTAACACATGTCCTAATTCTATTGGATAACTGTAATTCGACCAGAAACAACCTTAGGAATAAAATATGTCCATTTAGGCCCACTTGGATTAGATTAGGACATTTATTATTAATTTATTTAAAGAAGGGTTAAAATAGTTAAAATCAAAGTTTAATAAGTAAATAATTTTTAATATATGGTTATACATAAGATAAATTCGACTATAAATATTCATTAGAAAGATAAAAAGATTTCCTACATAATTGTATTTTACTTGTAATTTTTAGACATTATATAATTTAATTTATTTATGACACAATGATGATGCAGTAATTATCTTTTTAATGAAATATTGACATAATTGATGTTATAAATACCCAAATAAATGTAATTTGAGACTTTTTATGAATTATACTAATTTTATAGGTTAATATGACATGTTAGTATTTATTTAATTAACTTTTTTAGAACTAATAATTCTGTTAGAATTTTCAAAAAAATCAATTACTAAATAGTGTCAAAATTGACATAAAATAGTTTTTAAAACAAATATTATATTCTTAATTGTTATGTTATTCCTAAAAATCTATGGCTAGGAAAAATGACTTAGATAAGGTTATATATATTAATAATAAACAAGTTGGGGTTTTTTTGGCTTGTTATAGTAAGTTTATTAACCTTATAGTGTAAGAACAAAAAAGACACGGTAAAAGTAAAATTATTTAACTTAATGTTTAATATAAATGACAAGGTTAAAATAGGAACCTAAACTTCTCTAAATTCTATTGGATGAGAGTATTTCGACCCATCCCCACATTTGATTCGAAATAAATCAATTTGGATCTATTTAAAACCGAATATGGCTTTATAATAAAATAATATTTTTAGTTTTTCCAAAGGTGCCCCTCTCCTCCCTTATAAAAGGGAACTTCCTCCCTCTCTTCCCCACACCACTTTGAGCCTTCAAGCTCGGCCAAAACCTGCCAATTTATTCTCTCAACTTCTCTATAAACATACTAGAGGTCTTGGTATTATTCAAAGACCAATTTTAGTGCCCTAAAAGGAGGTCTCAAAGAAGCGCTTCAAAGAAGAGGTAATGTCAGTTACCGATTCTTTCATCATTATTTCTTCTTCCACATCTTCTTCTTTAGTTGTTTCATTATGAATTAATAACATCATTATCACTCATATACTGATATTTTATTATAAATTTGAAAAAATCCTATTTCACCATATATCCATCCTACGGAAAACGAAATCACCGCGCGTGCGTACGTAAGGAATACCGTCTCTACACCGTGGTGTAATCTATTTTCCACCGCCACCTTACTTGGATGGGTATAATGGTGTAAATAATGAATATATATGATTATTGTAAAGTGATATTGATTCTGAAATAGTATACATATACTCCAATACAATTCCATGATCATGGGAACGATATCATCGCTCGTGCGTACGTACGGAATACCGTCTCCACGATGTGATGCGACTCGTTCTACATGATTTTCATTGAATAATGATTACATAAATGAATTGAGTGAAAAAATATTATATATATTACACTAATACCATTCTGCAAATAAGGTATCTATAACCTAAAAAGACTAATAATAATTTATTCGACAAAACACGCATAAGAACAAAAAGTAATAAACACCCGAATAACATGTAGCAATGAAATATTACTAATAATAAGCTAAGAATATGACCATATATGATATCATAATAATGAGTATGATTCTGGAATATGTCAACGAAATTATTTAAATCCTTATAAAGGAGGTTCAAACACTTACGAAGTAAATCGGACCAAAGGTAAGGGAAATATCACAATCTCATTTTTATCCGAGATTGTTCATACTTTGGAATTTACTAGGGTGTATTTTATCATCCACATCCTTGTTTACTCAATATGTAATATTATTTCCATCCAAATAAAATTGTTTAAATCCAATTTTACCCTTCTGTGAGTTTTTAGTAAATGATATGAAAGGAATCTTTTGTCGTTTTTCGTACGAGGTACTTTTTGATTTATCAGACAAATGTACGTGAAGAATGTTTTTCTTTTTACTTATACGGAATGAATGGATTTTTTAAAAATTATTTCCAAGAAGATTCCTTTACAAGTTTTCAAGTTTATTTTTAATCAACTTCTTTTATTTTAAAATTGTAAGACATTTTAAGAAAGGAAAAATGTTTTTGGAAGTAGAAATGATATTTTCCTCAAGAATGGAGTTCAAGTGTTTTATCAAAATTATTATCCATCTAATATAATATAGGGTTCTGTTTCTATCACTATTATTACACTAATTTGATTATGTTGTGATGGAAATATTTTTATGAATTCCTTTATCTTATATGAATTGTTTTATGATGTCACAATGTTTAAGATTCCAATTTTTATTACTTGGGTTATGCTATGATGTATGGTTTCTGATTTTCTGGCACACATAAGAATGGTATCATTATGAGATGGGTGGGACCTATATCTCCCTCCAATGCATTGGGTAAATATTTTATATCTCATGAGATATACATGGCTGGAATGGAAGGTTAATCTGGTTCAGTGAAACAGGACTGAAATGAGGAATGAACTCGATTCAGAAATAGACTTTGTCCACTAAGATAGTCTGGGCAATGAGTCCTGACTAATAAGAAATGATTCTCTATGATTATGTGTGTAGTCCACAAAGCATCATGTTTTAAATTATGATTATTGTGATTACATTTCACTACCATGATTTATCCCATGTTATGAAATTATGATCTCTTTTTCCTGGTAAGATTTCCAAAATGTTATGTTCTTATGAATATGATGTGATTGATATTTCTTTTTGTTTACCCTTAATGATCATTTGAGCTCACCCTTTTGTATGTTTTCTTTCCCCAGGTCAGGAATAAGGTTATTAAGTAAGATATGTCAAAAGGGACTATAGATATGACGAAATAAATGGGAGATAGTGTAGATGCTTTATGAACTAGTTGTTTATGTTTCCCAGTTTCTAAAGACACTATACCTATATGGTCCTTTCAGAGTTCTGTTATATGTTGTAATAATTATGCTTCAATTTTGAAGTAATAACCATGCATGTAAAGTATGGGTCGCTATAGTTGGTATCAGAGGAAAGGTATAGTCAAACTTTGGAAACTAAGATGTGAAAGACTTAATAATAATCCTAAGGATAAGTCTAAGCATAAACACAATATTTGTGTTTTAGAAATGGACATTAATAACCTAGGATAAGACCTTAAGTGTGAAATTTTATTCTTGATTATGTGGTTTTCTTATTATAATTAGTGTTGATCACACTATTCTTCTTGATTTTTGTCAATGGCTGGAACCCGAAGGTACCGTGTTAACGCGGAATGTGACGGGCAATGCAATGATTGTCCCCCTGAGCAACCAAACGTTATGGGAGCTAGAATGAAAAATATTTTAGCCATTATCACACAACATTCTCAAGCTATGAATCATGATGGACTTCCAAACGAGCAAAGGAAACAGCAACATTCTATTGAATCCTTCATGAGATAGCGTCCACCTTCATTCAGCGGGTCTACTGATCCATTAGTTGCTGAACAATGGATCAGTACTACTGAAAAGATATTTTCAGTTCATCAATGTTCTGAACATGATAAAGTCATCATAGCAGTGTATCGTTTGGAAGGTGATGCTGATCAATGGTGGAATCTTATCAAGAATACGAGGCCAAGAGATGAAATTGAGTCCATCGAATTGGACTAGTTCAAGAACTTATTTTTCAATAATTACATCCCTTGCATTCTCCGAACAAAGATAGAGAAGGAGTTTATTGAACTAAAGCAAAAGGATGATGAATCTGTTGGTACCTATGAAGCAAATTTTACAAGACTTGCAAGGTACGCTTCTGGGATTCTTATCTAACCTGAGAGTAAGATCGATTGATTCTTTAGTGGCTTAAAACCAAGTCATCTATGGGTGTTTTCCCTAAGGGACTTCAATAGCTACGAGGAAATAGTTCGATGTGCTCTCAAAGTTGAGATGGAGATTGGAGTAACCCATCAGTCATATGGGTTTGATAAGAAGAGGAAAATGGAATTCAAAGGAAAATATAAAGAGCACACTGAAAAGAAGATGAGCTTTCCCTTATGCTCAAAGTGTGGAAAGAAACATGGAGGGAGTTGTCTTAATGGGACAAGTAAATGTTTAAAATGTGGAAAGGAAGGTCATAGGGCATTTGAATGCCGCAATGATGGGAAGTAGATGTCTAATTATGCAAACAAAGTAAGGGACACCCAAAATGAACCTACTGCACTTCAATGTTTCAAGTGCAAGGAGATGGGGCATTATGCCAATCAATGCCCAAATCCAAGGGTTTATGATGATGGTCGACATCAACAAACTCTTAAGGCCAAAGACAAAGGAATGTCACATGCAATTTTTATCAGCGATGTCGAGTACGATAATGAAGTGGTGAAAGGTACACTTACCATCCACTCTAAAGTATCAAATGTTTTATTTGATTCTGGATACACCCACTCTTTTATTTATGAATAATTTTCTAAGGGTATCACCATATTACCTCAACAATTAGATATTGAGTTAGCTGTGACAAACCCTAATAGAACAATAGTCGCATCAAAAGTTTATAATTCTTCACTGATTGACGTTTGTGGGAAAGTGCTTCCTGCAAATCTTGTGATCCTTCCTATAGTGGAATTTGATGTTATTCTTGGAATGGATTGGATCTGTTTATATGGAGCTCATATCAATTTCCAAATAAGTGAAGTTACATTTCATATTCCAGATCAATCTATGATCGTCTATCGATGCAAGGATGAACATAACCTTCCAGTGGAAATTTCTTCCATCTATGGGTCTTGATTCCACTAAATGAAGGTTTTTTATCTCAAATAGTTGGTGAGAAACTCATGATTAAGAATATGCCCATTTTATGGGAGTTTTACGAAGACATTCCAGAGGAATTACCGGGTCTTCCACCAAATCGTGAAGTTGAGTTTTCAATAGAACTCGTACCGGGTTCTTTACCTATTTCAAAGACACCTTATAGAATGACCCCAATTGAGTTGTAGGAATTGAAGAAGAAACTCCAAGAGAATCTTGATAAGGGATTCATACACCCTAGTGCATCACCTTGGGGAGCACCTGTTCTGTTTGTTAAGAAGAAAGATGGATCAATGAGACTCTGCATTGATTATCGAGAACATAACAAGATCACTATCAAGAAAAAATATCCTCTCCCGCACATTGATGACTTATTTGAGCAACTACGCGGAGCTCAATACTTTTCCAAGATTTATCTTCGTTCAGGGTATCATCAATTAAGGTTCAAAAGGGAGGATATACAAAAGACGGATTTCCATACAAGGTATGGACACTATGAATTTATAGTGATGCCATTTGGTCTTAATAATGCCACTACTATCTTCATGGATCTGATGAATAGAGTCTTTAGATACTATTTTGATCAGTTTGTGATGTCTTTATAGAAAATATTATTATATATTCAAAGATCAAGGAAGAACATGAAGATCACTTTAGAATTATCTTGAAGACCCTGATAAAGGTGATGATTTATGGAAAATTTACCAAGTGTGAATTTTGGCATCAAAAAGTTTCATTTTTGGGTCACATAATCTAAAAAGAGGGGATATCTGTGGATCCAGCAAAAACATAGGTTATCGAATGATGGTCGAGACCAACAACAGTAACTGAGATCCGAATTTTTCTTGGTTTGGCTGGATATTACCGACGTTTTGTGAAAGATTTTTTACGATTAGCTAATCCACTCACTAGGTTGACTCGAAAAGGAGTTAAGCTCATGTGGATGGAGGAATGTGAAGTGAATTTCATGGAGTTGAAAAGAAGGTTATCCAGTGCACCTGTACTCACACTTCCTTGTAGTGGAGAAAGGTTTCTGATCTACAGTGATGCATCCAAGAAGGGATTGGGGTGTGTTCTTATGCAAAATTATATGGTGATAGATTATGCCTCACGAAAATTGAAAATACATGAGAAAAATTACCCAACTCATGATTTGGAGTTAGTTGTGGTAATATTTGCATTAAAGATTTGGAGGAATTATCTTTATGGAGAATGGTGTGATATTTATATTGATCATAAAATTTTAAAGTATATTTTCACACAAAAGGAGCTGCATATGCGCCAAAGAAGATGGTTGGAGCTGATTATGGATTATGACTGCTCAATTCATTACCACCCTGGGAAAGCAAATAAGGTGGCAGATGCATTAAGTCGACAAGACCATGCCATTTTTTCCATGATGAGGATCAAAAAAGATCCAATATTTATGGATTTACAATGGATGGATCTTGGAATTATAATGAAAGGGGAAAATCGTATCTTTCTCAAATGAATTTTCAACCATCTATACATGTGAAGATTGAATAGGCATAGAAAGAAGATGTAGAGTTACAAAAGATGGTGAGAAATGTTCCTAAATTCAACTTTGATTGTGATGGGATAATAATGTTCAGGAATCAGGTTTGTGTTCCTCCCATCCACGAATTAAAGAAGGAGATTCTAGATGAGGCTCATAGTTCTTCATTCTCTATTCATCCTGGAAGCACGAAGATGTATAGGGACCTTAAAGAGTAATTCTGGTGGGATGACATCACTACTAGAAATAACAGTTTTAGCGACCGCTTTTGGCGGTCGCTAAAAGGATTTAACGACCACCCAACGACCTCTTTTGGCGGTCGCTGTTGCTTCGTCGGTAAAGCCCTTTAGCGACCGCCAATGGCGGTCGCTACTGTTTCACATCAAGGAAACAGGCGCATGCGGGTCTCCTCTCGTCTCGCGACATATTGCAGGGACACAGACCTTCCCCACCGGCTATGGCGGACACACGGCGGCCGGTGGGCGGTGCGTGCGGCGGCGTGCGGGAGCGTGTGGTGGGAGCGTGCGGCGGCAGTGGCGTGTGGCGGCGGTCACGAGGGAAGAATCGTCCGACATAATGAGGCGGCGTGTGGGAGCATGCGGCGGCGTGCGACGTCGTGGGGCGGTGTGCGGCGGTGACTATTTGCAGCGGCAAAAGTATAGGAGGGAAAGAAGAAGAAGCGCGCACGGGAAAAAAATCGCGCTGGAATTTTAGTTTCGTATTAGCGACCGCCATTGGCGGTCGCTAATACCTTCTTTAGCGACCGCTAATGGCGGTCGCCCGCTTCAGCAGGCGCAAAAACCAGAATTTTTAGTAGTGCATGAAAAGAGATGTTGCTAAATATGTCTCTCGATGCTTGGTTTGTCAGCAAGCTAAAGCTGAGAGACAGAAGTCTAAGGGGACGTTACAACAATTAACCATACCCGAATGGAAATGAGAAAAAATCTCTATGTACTTTGTCATAGGACTTCCTAAAACATCCAAAGGCAATAATGTTATCTGGGTCATAGTTGGTCATCTAAAAAAGTCCGCACACTTCATTGCTATTAGAGAGGATCTCTCTCTGGATCAGCTTGCCAGGATATATGTAAATGAAGTGGTAAGATTTCATGGAGTACCACTTTCTATTATATCTAATCAGGATCCGAGGTTTACCTCAATGTTCTAGCGAAGTCTTCAGCATAATCTAGATACAGAGTTGAGTTTTAGCACTACTTATCATCTTCAGAGAGACGGTCAGTCTGATAGGACAATTAAAACTCTAGAATATATGTTTAGAGCTTTCTCTATGGATTTCAAAAGTGGTTGGGATCAACACCTACCATTGGTGGAATTTTCTTATAATAATAGCTTTCACTCTAGTATTCATATGGCTCCTTATGAAGCTCTCTATGGAAAGAAATGCAGGACTCCAACTTGCTGGGACGAAGTTGGGGAAAGAAAGCTATTAGGACCTGATCTTGTTGATGAGATGGCAGAAAAGGTCAGATCTATTCAACAACACATAAGAGTATCTCAGAGTCGAAAAAAAAGTTATGCCGACAACAGAAGAAAAGACTTAGAGTTTGAAGTGGGTGATAAAGTGTTCTTACGAATATCTTCTTGGAAGAGACTAATGAGATTTGGAATGAAGGGAAAGCTGATTCCTAGATATATCGGTCCTTTCGAAATAATGGATCGTGTTGGGAAGGCAGCTTACCGATTGGCGCTTTCAGCAAATCTCTCTCAAGTTCACGATGTGTTCCATGTACCTCTCCTGAGAAAGTACATACCTAACCCTTCACATGTACTCAGCTCAGAAGTTGTACCGCTGGAACACAATTTTTCTTATAAAGAACAGCCGATAGAGATTCTCGATCGTAGTGAAAAAGTCTTATGGAACAAGACCACTCGCTTGGTGAATGTTTTATAGAGGAACCACCAATTATAAGAAGATACATGGGAGCTTGAGGATATGATGAGGGAGAGGTATCCTCATCTGTTGGTTACAAGTGACGAATATCGAGGGCGAAATTCATTTTAAGGGGGGGGGGGGGGTAGAATGTAACACCCGAGTCTTTTATAAGAAATATTTTGTTTTTATTTTATATAAATCATCAAAGTAATCTTTCACTACACACAACACTAGCTTGGCTTGATTTACACGCAATCACAACCTTCCTTGATAGCTTCCATCGTACGCAATACCGAGTTTCACTAAACAACGATATGCTATTAAAATATTATTAAAACTAGCTGTCATGAATAGTAATAACCACTTTTTGAAATTTTGTAAATTTTATTTTTCAAAATGGACTTCGTTTTTGGATTCAGAATATCGAAATTATCCTAGGGTGAAATTTCAGTATTTTTCTGGAAACATTCAATTTTTGATTAATAGTGAAAGCACTAGGTTACTATGTAAAAACCGACATTTTATTTAAATAATTATTTATTTTATTTAAATTTATTTATGGTCAAAATTGATACATAATACCTATAGAAGTTAAATTTAATTCATTGGAGTAATTTTATAATAATTTTAGATATATAAATATTTTATTGAACTTTTCGCCGTATTTTACCTACCTCCTAGGAGAATTTTCAAATTTACATAAATCTTAATTTTACCACTTCTATGAGTGGAATTTCAAAAATCTAAGAGACACGGTTGATGTCAGTAAGTAAAATGTGGTTCAATGAGATGAAAATAATTTTTGGTGAATAGTAACTTTTTACTTTTATTTACCACGGTTAAAAGTAAATAGGGTAATTAAGGGTAAAAACGATATTATTATTACCCTAAAACATGTCCCAATTCTATTGGATAAGTGTAATTCGACCAAAAACAACCTTAGGAATAAAATATGGCCATTTAGGCCCACTTGGATTAGATTAGGACATTTATTATTAATTTATTTAAAGAAGGGTTAAAATAGTTAAAATCAAATATTAATAAGTAAATACATTTTAATATAGGGTTATACATAAGATAAATTCGACTATAAATATTCATTAGAAATTTAAAAATATTTCCTACATAATGGTATTTTATTTTTAATTTTTAGAAAATAAATAATTTAATTTATTTGTGACACAAAGATGATGGAGTAATTATATTATTAATGAACTATTGGCATAAGTGATGTTATAAATACCCAAATAAATGTAATTTGAGACTTTTTATGAATTCCACTAATTTTATAGGTTAATATGACAGGTTAGTATTGATTTAATTTACTTTTTTCTAACTAATCATTCTGTTATGATTTTCACAAAAATCAATTACTAAATACTGTCAAAACTGAAATAAAATAGTTTTTAAAACAAATATTATATTATTAATTGTTATGTTATTACTAAAAATCTAAGGTCCGTCCAAATGACTTAGATAAGTTTATATATATTAATAATAAACAACTTGGGGTTATTTTGTCTTGTTATAGTAAGATTATTAACATTATAGTGTAAGAACACAAAAAGACATGGTAAAAGTAAAATTATTTAACTTAAAGTTAAATCTAAATGATAAGGTTAAAATAGAAACATAAACTTGCCTAAAATCTATTGTATGAGTGGATTTATACCCATCCCCACCTTAGATTAGAAATAAATCAATTTGGTGCTATTTAAAACTGAATATATCTTTATAATAAAATAATATTTTTAGTTTTTCCAAAGGTGCCCCTCTCCTCCCTTATAAAAGGGAACCTCCTCCCTCTCTTCCTCACACCACTTTGAGCCTTCAAGCTCGTCCAACCCCTACCAATTTCTCCTCTCCACTTCCCCAGAAACATCCTATAGGTCATAGTCTTCTTCAAAGACCATGTTTTGTGCATTAAAATGAGGTCTCAAAGAAGCTCTTCAAAGAAGAGGTAATGTCCGTTACCGATTCTTTCAACTTTATTTCTTCATAAAATTCTTCTTCTTTAGTTGTTTCACTATGAATTAATAACATAAATATCACTCATGTAATGATATGTTATTATAAGTATGAAACAACCCTATTTCACCATATATCCATCCTACGGAAAACGAAATCACCGCACGTGTGTACGTACGGAATACCGTCTCCACGCTGTGGTGTAATCTAATTTCCACCACCACCTTACATGGATTGGTATAATGGTGAAATGAATGAATATATATGATTATTTTAAAGTGATATTGATTCTGAAATAGTATACATACACTCCAATACAATTCCACGATCATGTGAATGATATCATCGCTCGTGCGTACGTACGGAATACCGTCTCCACGATGTGATGCGACTCGTTCTACATGATTTTCATTGAATAATGATTACATAAATTAATTGAGTGAATAAATATGATATATATTACACTAATACCATTCTGGAAATGAGTTATCTATAACCTAAAAAGAATAATAAGAATTTATTCGACAAAACACGCATAAGAACAAAAGGTAATAAACACCTGAATAACAAGTAGCAATGAAATATTACTAATAATAAGCTAAAAATATGATCATATATGATATCATAACAATGAGTATGATTCTGGAATAAGTCAATGATGTTATTTAAATCATTATACAGGAGGTTCGGACACTTACAAAGTAAATCAGACCTAAGGTAAGGGAAATATCTCAATTTCATTTTTATCCGAGATTGTTTATACTTTGGAATTTACTATGGTGTATTTTATCATCCACATCCTTGTTTCCTCAATATGTAATATTATTTCCATCTAGATACAACTATTTAACTTTAATTTTACCCTTCGGTGAGTTTTTAGTAAAAGATATGAAAGGAATCTTTTGTCGTTTTTCATACGAGGTACTTTTTGACTTTTCTGACAAAAGTACGAGAAGATTGTTTTTCTTTTAACTTATACGGCATGAATTGATTTTTATAACATTATTTCCAAGAAGATTCCTTTATAAGTTTTCATGTTTATTTTTAATCAACTTCTTTTAGTTTAAAATTTTATGACATGTTAAGAATTGAAAAATGTTTTTGGAAGTAAAAATGATATTTTCCTCAAGAGTGGAGTTCAAGTGTTTTATCAAAATTATTTTCCATCTAAGATAATATAGGGTTATGTTTCTATCCATATTATTACATTGATTTGATTATGTAGTGATGGAAATATTTTTATGAATTCCTTTATCTTATATGAATTGTTTTATGATGTCATGATGTTTAAGATTCCCATTTTTATTACATGGGTTATGCTATGATGTATGGTTTATGATTTTGTGGCACACATAAGAATGGTATCATTATGAGATGGGTGGGACCTATATCTACATCCAATGCATTGGGTAAAGATTGTATATCTCATGAGATAGACATGGTTGGAACAACAGGTTAAACCGGTTCAGTGAAACATGATTGAAACGTGGAATGAACTCGGTTAAGAAATGGACTTTTTCCACTAAGATAGTCTTGGAAATGAGTCTTGACTAATAATAAATGTTTCTCTATGATTATGTGTGTAGGCCACAAAGCTTCATGTTTTAAGTTATGATTATTGTGATTACATTTCACTACCATGATTATAGCGACCCGGCCTTTTCTTACATTACTATTACATCATTACAAAGATAAACAACATAATAGTATTACACATGGAGGATCTATAGGTTTAGTGTCTTGGGAAAACTAGGACCATACATAACACATTAAACTTTAAGTGTAAACATTCATTTAATTTCTTCTTCTATTTATTCTTATTGAAACTTGTCCTCTCCTTAGTACATGTAGCCACCTGAGGATATACATAAAAAGGGGTGAGCTAAAAGCCCAGTAAGAGGATAGATAAGAAAAAAACATCATGGGGTGAGAATAATAATGACATAGGAAAAAGATCTTGAACATGAGAGGAGCATAAACAATAATCTTGAAATGTGGCAATGCATAAAAATGAAACATCATGTCTTAGTGGTTAACTACCACACATACTTGTGAACAAAGCTAGAATCATGTTCACACATCATTTCACATTTACTCATGAGATTCATCACTTTACCCAATGCATTGGAGCGCTATATAATTCCGGGCGCACCCTTCAAATTTAATCATTCATATTGCGCTATATAATTCCGGGCGCACCCGTCACATCATAACATTATCATTATCATGTTTGCCACATACAACACATATCAAACATGTACATAAATAACCCATGGAAAGGAATGGGTTTCATCTCATAATAACACATTCATAAGCTTTGGGTTCCCAAAAGAAAGAGAGAACAACATACTTGGTGCAAGAACCATCAACCTTGAATGAGAGGTAAAATGTGAGATCTTGAAAGAAGAATTGTTTTGGAAAACATTTTGATGGACATAAAAACTAGTGAAAAACACGTATATCCCATAAATGCAAAGGAAATTATGACAAAATGATCTTTGAGGAGTAACCATATCAAAAATAGAGTGAAAGAGGGAGAACTCGAAGGAAGAAAATTGGGTTTGAGATTTCCCCTTACCTTGTACTCGAATGCCTCCTCTTTAATGTCCTGTATAATGACATTATATTCATTAATTAGAAATTAAAGAATCTTTTATACATTAAAAGGGTTCATTATGGTTTCATTATATCATATTATGTTCCTTTGGATGACTTATAGAGTTTAAAAAAAATTGTTCGGGGATGTTCGTTTTTATGGTTTTCTTGAGCGGTCCACTTGTATTCTTAAATTGATGTTTGGGTAGATCATTGGTAAACATCCATAACTGATACTAAATGTTATTAATGATATTACAGTAGCTTTAATAATTTTTAGTGAATTTTATTATATCCAAGTGCACGATTCATTAGATAAAAATTTAATGATGGTTATTTGGGTTAATTTGGGCGGTTTTTAGATCACAACGATCTTGTTTTAACATTTAACTTAGTAATAAGTCCATAGGTTATTTCCAGAACTTAAAATAGAACATAATACAAATAAAATAATCTGGTTCAACCATAAAAATGGTTTCATGAACAGATCTGAAGGTATAAATGGAAGAAAAGAGCATGTTGTTTTTGAAGGTGATAAATTAACACCACATGAACAACGTTCTCTTTAATAAAATAAATGGAAGAGGGAAAGGGTGTGGGGTGATATAATATAACATTAGAATCATAATATTACAGTATATATATAATACTATATTTACAGAACAATTTGTATGAAGATAGGTAGGGAGAGATCAAGAAAGGAACTTGAACTTGAAAGGAAATTAATGGAGAAGAGAGAGAGAAATTACCTTTAGAATCCTTCTCTTAAGGACCTCCTTAAGGGACTATGCTTAGTCTTTTGATGAGACCAGGAGCTATTGGACGTAGGGGATGATCTAGGGAAGGTGTTTGGGAAGAGTTTAGAGAAGGATTGGAGCTTGAGAGGTGTGAGGAAAAGAGGGAGTGAAGGGTGGCTTTTATAGTGGAGGGGAGAGGGGTTTCCTTAATATAAAATTGATTAGTTTATTAATTTCACCAAAGACAAGGAATAGTGAGTCTTGGATGAGCAAGAATAGTAATTTTATAATGTAATCCCGAACCAAGTGGGCTTACATCAGCAGAACATCATCGACGACTCAATGAATACATTATTTAGCTTTTATTGTGAATTATCGGATTCCACTATTCATCAAAAATTCAAGTATCTCAGAAAATTCCCAAAAATTTACCCTAACAATTTTTTGACGTGTAGAATCCAAAAATGAAGTCCCTTTTTCAAAAATAATTTTCTAAATATTATTAATTTAATATTTAATTAAAATCATAATTTACACAAAAAAACTGTTTTAAGATTAAAACTGATTTTATAGTTCTTTCAAAAATTACATAGGGTCTTATAAAATTATGTAAAAACAATTAGACATTGATTAAATAATTTACGAATATAATTCAGGAAAATAAATATTCATTTAAATTAATTAATTTATGACTTATAAAATACCAAAAACGTTTACTAAGGTCAAATTATCACTTTCTATGATGTCTAAATTTTATTTTATTATTCATAGGTAATGTTACTCTTATTTACTATTCATAAGCGTCATAATACTATTCATAAGGGTAGGTTACTATTCATGAGGGTAGGTTACTATTCACCAAAAATTATTTTTGTTTCATTAGACTCCAAAAACCATCTTGAACACAACCGTGTATGTCAGATATTTAAAATTCCAAACATTGGGGTGACAAAATTATGTTTAAAAGTCACTTATCACATAGTAGTTCATTATTTTGTGTTTTTATGACATAGATATAAGAAGGGAGTTTTCTATTGAAATGCATTGGGTCATTACATTCTTCCCCCCCTTAAGAAATTTTGCCCCTGAAATTTCACTTTACACAAATAGGTGAGGGTACTTCTCCTTCATTGCCTCTTCCGGTTCCCAAGTTGCTTCATAAAACTATTGGTTCCTCCACAACACTTTGACAAGGCGGGTTGTCTTGTTGCGTAGATCCTTATCACTTCTGTCCAAAAAATTTACCGGCTGCTCTTCATAGGAGAGATCATCATCCAGTTGTACCACCTCTGAGTTTAGTACATGTGAGGGGTCTGGTATGTACTTCCTCAGTAGTGATACGTGAAGCACATCATGAACTTGAGCCATATTCGGTGGAAGTGTCAGACGATAGGCCACAGATCCTATACGATCATGGATCTCAAAGGGGCCAATGTACCTTGGGCTTAGCTTCCATTTCTTCCCAAATCTCATGACTCTCTTCCATGGAGATATTTGAAAGAAGACTTTATCTCCAATGTCGAACTCTAAGTCCCTTCGACGATTGTCAGCATAGCTCTTTTGCCGACTTTGAGAAGCTTTGATGTGTTTCTGGATGACTTGAACCTTCTCGGTCATCTCCTGCACAAGATTGGGTCCAAGTAGCTTTCTTTCTCCAACTTCATCCCAACAGGTGGGAGTTCTACATCGCTTCCCATAAAGAGCTTCATACGGAGCCATCTGAATACTCGAGTGGAAGCTATTGTTGTATGAGAACTCAACCAAAGGAAGCTGTTGATCCCATCCACCTTTGAATTCTAGAGTGCATGCTCTTAGCATATCTTCGAGCGTCTGAATAGTCCTTGCAGACTAGCCATCGGTTTGGGGGTGATAGGCCGTGCTGAAATTTAATTCAGTACTCAAATCATGTTTATGGCTCCTCCAGAATTTAGATGTGAACCTTGGATCACGGTCAGAGACAATCGAGAGTGGAACACCGTTCAATCTCACTACTTCCTTCACATATATCCTTGCAAGATGTTCAAGTGATAGGTCTTCCCGAATATCGATAAAATGGGCAGTCTTGGTGAGTCGATCAACCACAACCGATATCGCATTATTTCCTCTTGACGTTTTCGGGAGACCTGTGACGAAGTCCATAGTAACATTTTCCCATTTAGACATGGGTATAGGCAATGGTTGTATCATACCTTTGGACTTTTTCCACTCAACATTAACTTGTTGACAAACCAAGAACCTTGATATATATTCCGCAATCTCCTTCTTCATGTTATCCCACCAGAAGTGTTCTCGGAGATCACGATACATCTTGGTACTTCCAGGATGAATTGAGAAAATTGAGCTATGTGCATTATTCAATTTCTCCTTCTTTATCCCAGGTGATGAAGGCACAAAAAGACACGTTCCAAACCGAATCACACCATCATCGTCAATATGGAACTATTTCAGCTTCCCTTCCTTTACTGCATTCACCCTCTTTTGTATCTCCACATCATCCCTTTATACTTCCTTAATCTTATGTTGGATGAATGGTTGCGCAATCATTTGGGCAAGGTAGGATGTATCCCCTGCCCTTAAGATTCCCAAATCCATCCATTGCATATCCAAGAAGATAGGGTCTTTCTCAATCCTCATCATGGATAGAGTAGCAGTTTCTTTCCTGCTTAGTGCATCAGCTACCTTGTTCGGATTTCCAAGATGATAGTGAACAGAGAAATTGTATTCCTTGATTAGCTCTAACCATATCCTTTAACGCATGTTGAGATCCTTTTGTGTGAACATATACTTTAGGCTCCTTTGGTCAGTGTATATGTCACACTTCTCACCATAAAGGTAGTGCCGCCAGATTTTCAAGGCAAAAATCACGGCTTCCAGCTCTAGATCATGCTTCTGGTAGTTCTGCTCATTGTTCTTCAACTGTCGTGAGGCGTATGCTATCACATTATCATTTTTCATGAGTACACAACCCAAGACTTTCTTTGAAGCATCACTGTATATCACAAAACACTCTCCACTTTTCGTTAGTGTGAGTACAGGTGCAGTGATCAGCCTTCTCTATGGCTCCTTGAAGCTTCCCTCACATTCTTCCGTCCATACATACTTTACCCCTTTCCTTGTTAACTTAGTTAGCGGGCTTGACAATCGTTAAAAGTTTCTCACAAAACGTCGATAGTACCCAGCTAATCCAAGAAAACTACGGATTTTTGTGACACTAGAGGGCCTGGGCCATTCATTAATCACCTTTTTCTTTGAAGGGTCCACAGAAATTCCCTCGATTGTGATCACATGTCCCAAGAACGTGACTTGATTCATCCAAAAGTCACAATTGCTGAACTTGGCGTACAACATCTCCTTTCTCAATGTTGCCAACACAAGTCATAGATGTTCTTCATGCTCCTCATTGCTCTTGGAGTATATAAGAATATCATCGATAAACACTACCACAAATTTGTCGAGGTAATGTCTAAAGACTCTATTCATCAGATCCATGAAGATTTCAGGGGCATTAGTATGTCTAAAGGGCATCACAAAAAACTCATAGTGCCTATACCTTGTACGGAAGGTAGTCTTCTGAATATCTTCCTTCTTCACCATTAATTGATGATATCCAGAATGAAGATCCACCTTTGAGAAGTATTGAGCTTCTCTTAACTGGTCGAACACGTCATCAATCCTTGGGAGAGGATACTTGTTCTTTATGGTGATCTTGTTGAGTTCCCGATAATCGATACACAGCTGCATGGTACCATCCTTCTTCTTCACAAAGAGCACTGGCACACCCCAAGGTGATGCACTAGGGCGTATGAACCCTTTGTCCAGATGCTCTTGTAGCTGATTCTTTAACTCCTCTAGTTCGATAGGAGCTATCCTATAGGGGAACTTCGAGATAGGAGTAGATCCGGGTATGAGTTCAATTGAGAACTCTACCTCACGATCCGGGGGAATTCCGGGTAACACTTCGGGAAATACATCATCGTATTCCCTTACGATGGGCATTTCCTCAAGGGTGGAACTTTCCTTTGACTCAAACATTTGGGCGAGGTATGCTTCTTCATAGGGAATCATCGCCCACACCATTGAAGGATTTTTCAAAGGATATTCATGATCTTCCTTGCATTTGTAGAGGATAATGGGATGGTTCGGAATATGAAAATATATTTCCTTTTCCCGACAGTTGATATGTTCTCTATATGACGAGAGCCAATCCATTCCCATTATAGCATCGAATTCCACCAAGGGTTGTATTACGAGATTTTCCGGAAGAATCTTCCCACATACGTCAATAGGAGAAGAGTCAAACACTTGGGTTGCAATGATTGCACCACTTGGTGTTTTTACAGATATCTCTACTTCAAGGTTTCGGGGCATCGATTGTATAGTTCTAGCAAACATGCAAGATATAAAGGAACGTGATGAAATAGAATCAAATAAGTCTTTTTCCATTCTTGAGTGAATAGGAAGTGTACCTTGTACGACTTCATTATCATATTCCACCTCCGCAGTAGTGATGGCATAAGCCTTCCCGTGTTCCTTTGTCTTTGGTGGTTGTTGGCGCTGATTACCCTTGAGAGCTCGAGGTTTAGTGCACTGGTTTAAATAGTGCCCTAGCTCCCTACAGTTCTAGCAATGAACCACGAGTGGTTCTCTCCTTTCATTAGCTACATTATCCTTCCTTTTCATGTCTTTTCGACACTCATGAGCTTGGTGTCCTTCATTCCCACACTTAAAGCATTTCGCCGTACCTTTGAGGCAGTTCCCATGGTGCAACTTCCCACATTTTTGGCATGTGGGTCATTGTGTTTTCTTCCCATCTTTATCACTAGATCCACCAGCTTGAAACTGCATCTTTCTTTTCTTATCACCATAGCCATGGGACCATTCTCCAAACTCTATCTCCACTTTTAGAGCACACCGAACAACTTCTTCATAATTCCCAAAGTCTCGAATTGCAATAGCCTTTCGAAGATGTGTTTTTAATCTACTAAAGAATCTATCAATTTTTCTATCATTGTTAATAACAAAACCCGAAGCATACCTTGTGAGCCTTGTGAAATTTTCTTCATAGGTTGTGACGGATTCTCCTTCTTTTTGCTTGAGCTCTATGAATTTTGTCTCCATCTTCGTGCGAAGAGTTCTTTGGAAGTACTTATTAAGAAACATTATCTTAAAGTATTCCCATTCCATCTCTTCAATTTCCTCCCTTGGCTTGGTGTTCTTAATCAAATCCCACCATTGATCAGCTTCTCCATCTAGACGATAAACGTCTAGATTCACCTTATCCATCTCGGAAGAGTGAAGAACAGAAAATATCTTCTCCATGGAGTTGACCCACTGTTCCGGAACTAGTGGATTAGAAGATCCACAAAACGTCGGTGGTCGTTGCCGCATAAAACATTTGATAGCTAGTTGCTCCATCTTTGGTGAAGGAGGACGTTCCCCATTATTAGGGTTATTATTCATAACCTGAGATAATTGGGTAAGCATCACCATGAAGTTTTGAACTCCACCTCCAAAATCATTGGGGATGTCGTTCGGGCAATCATTGTATTGGCCCTCGCAAGAGTTGTTGGCCTGATTTCTCCTGGTTCCCACCATTTTCTAAAATAGAAAAGGATAGAACAAAACATAAGTAAACAATTCATGAATAACATATTCATTTAAACAATTATACCAAAAATATAACATATGGGATCCCTAGGTAAATGTTCTTGGGTATGTGTTTGTACTTATTCTTATGCTAGAGGTTTTCAATAGGGTTTACTAATCCTAATTCCCAAATTAACTAAACCATTCCTTTGATACCAACTATACAGACCCGAACTTTTCTGACATTACAATTACATCATTACAAAGATAAACAACAAAATAGTATTACACATGGAGGATCTAGAGGTTTAGTGTCTAGGGAAAACTAGGACCATACATAACAAATACAACTTTAAGTATAAACATTCATTTAATTTCTTCTTCTATTGCTTCTTATTGGCACTTGTCCTCTCCATAGTACATGTAGCCACCTAAGGATATACATAAAAAGGGGGGAGCTAAAATCCCAGTAAGAGGATAGATAAGAACAATACATCATGGGGTGAGCATAATCATGACATAAGAAAAAGATCATGAACATGAGAGGAGCATAAAAAATAAACTTGAAATGTGGAAATGCATAAAAATGAAATATCATGTCTTAGTGGTTAACTACCACACATACTTGTGAAAAAATCTAGAATCATGTTCACAAATCATTTCACATTTACTCATGATATTCATCACTTTACCCAATGCATTGGAGCACTATATAATTCCAGGAACACCCATCACATCATAACATTATCATTGTCATGATTTCCACATACAACACATATCAAACATGTACATAAATAACCCATGGAAAGAAATGGGTTTAATTTTATAATAACACATTCATAAGCTTTGGGTTCCAAAAAAGAAAGAGAGAACAACATACTTGATGCAAGAACCATCAACCTTGAATGAGAGGTAAAAGGTGAGATCTTGAATGAAGAGTTGTTTTGGAAAACATTTTGATGGACATAAAAACCAGTGAAAAACATGTATATCCCAGAAATGTAAAGGAAATGATGAACAAATGATCTTTGAGGAGTAACCATATCAAAAATGGAGTGAAAGAGGGAGAACCCGAAGGAAGAAAATTGGGTTCGAGATTTCCCCTTACCTTGTACTCGAATGCCTCCTTCTCTTTAATTTCTGGTATAATGACATTATATTCATTAATTATAAATTCCAGAACCTTTTATAAATTAATAGGGTTCATTCTGGTTTCTTTATTTCATATTATGTTCCTTTGGATGACTTATAGAGTTTAAAAAACATTGTTCGGGGATGTTCGTTTTTATGATTTTCTTGAGCGGTCCACTTGTATTCTTAAATTGATGTCTGGGTAGATCATGGGTAAACATACATAACTGATACTACATGTTATTAATGATATTACAGTAGCTATAATAATTTTATAGTGAATTATATTATATCCAAGTGGACAATTCATTAGATAAAAATTAAATGATGGTTATTTCGGTTAATTTGGGCGGTTTTCGGATCACAACGATCTTGTTTTAACATTTAACGTAGTAATAAGGCCATAGGTTATTTCCAGAACTTAAAATAGAACATAATACATATAAAATATTCTGGTTCAACCATCAAAATGGTTTCATGACCAGATTTGAAGGTAGAAATGTAAGAAGAGAGCATGTTGTTTTTGAAGGTGATAAATTAACACCACATGAACAACGTTCTCTTTAATAAAATAAATGGAAGAGGGAAATGGTGTGGGGTGATATAATATAACATTAGAATCGTAATATTACAGTATATATATAATACTGGATTTACAGAACAATTTGGATGAAGATAGGTGGGAAGAGATCAAGAAAGGAACTTGAACTTGAAAGGAAATTAAAGGAGAAGAGAGAGAGAAATTACCTTTAGAATCCTCCTCTTAAGAACCTTCTTAAGGGACTATTCTTGGTCTTTTGATGAGACCAGGAGCTCTTGGACGTGGGGGATGAGCTAGGGAAGGTGTTTCGGCATAGTTTAGAGAAGGCTTGGAGCTTGAGAGGTGTGAGGAAAAGAGGGAGTGAAGGGTGGCTTTTATAGTGGAGGGGAGAGGGGTTTCCTTAATTTAAAATTGATTAGATTATTAATTTCACCAAAGACAAGGAATAGTGAGTCTTGGATGACCAAGAATAGTAATTTTATAATGTAATCCCGAACCTAGTGGGCTTAAATCAGTATAACATCATCAATGAATCAATTAATATATTATTTAGCTTTTATTGTGACCTATCGGATTCCACTATTCATCAAAAATTCAAGTATCTCAGAAAATTCCAAAAAAAAATTCCCCAACCAATTTTCGACGTTTAGAATCCAAAAATGATGTCCATTTTTCAAAAATAATTTTCTAAATATGATTAATTTAAAATTTAATTAAAATCACAATTTACCTAAAAAACAATTTTATGATTAAAAATGATTTTATATTTCGTTCAAAAATTACGCAGGGTCTTATAAAATTATCTCAAAACTATTAGACATTGATTCAATAATTGAAGAATATAATTCCGGAAAATAAATATTCATTTAAATTAATTAATTTATGACTTATAAATTACCAAAATCGTTTACTAAGGTCAAATTATCACTCTCTATGATGTCTAATTTTTTTTATTATTCATAGGTAATGTTACTCTTATTTACTATTCATAAGGGTCATAATACTATTCATAAGGGTAGGTTACTGTTCATCAGGGTAGGTTACTATTCACCAAAAATTATTTTTGTTTCATTAGACTCCAAAACCATCCTGAACACAACCGTGTATGTCGGATTTTTAAAATTCCAAACACAGGGGTGACAAAATTATGTTTAAAGGTCAGTTATCACTTATTAGTTCATTATTTTGTGTTTTTATGACATAGATATAAGAAGGGAATTTTCTATTGAAATATTTTGGGTCGTTACAGTGATTTATCCCATGTTATGAAATTATGATCTACTTTGCTGGGTAAGATTTCTAAAATGTTATGTTATTATGAATATGATGTGATCGATATTTCTTTTTTTACCCTTACTGAGCATTTGAGCTCACCCTTTTTTATGTTTTCTTTTCCCAGTTTAGGAAGAAGGTTATTAGGTAAGATATGTCAAAAGGGACTATAGATATGATGAAATAAATGGGAGACTGTGTAGACGCTTTATGAACCAGTTGTTTATGTTTCCCAGTTTCTAAAGATAGTATACCTATAAGGTCCTTTCATGGTTTTGTTATATGTTGTAATAAGTATGATTCAATTTTGAAGTAATAACCATGCATGTAAAGTATGGGTCGCTATACCGTTGATTTCTCAGGCTTTACCTCAGAGCTGGATACTCATTCCTTTTTGGATCCAACTTTGAGGGGGGACTTTTGTTGACACTCCCTTTCATCACAGAGTCCAAAAAATGGAAAAGGGGAATCCCTTAAGCACAAGTAGGGTCACCCTTTGATGAACATCAAAAAAAATTGATGAAGGAATGGACTAGGAGCCCTTTTGGAGGGAGGCGTGCAAGTCACTTGTGTGCCACGCAAGTCACATGCATACCACCTATGGGTCGTGTAACTCACTTGCGCACCCTATTTGGTTTTTCCCAAGGTCCAAGGTGTCCTATAAATAGCCCATGCGGTCCCCCATTTTGAGGATAAATTTTACAAATGTCAAATTCAATATCTGGTCGCCCTAGTCTTCAACACAACTCTTCTAAAAGCTTCTAAGGTATCTTTTTACCTATAATGGAAGACTTGAAGGAATAGAATAATGCCTAAGTGTTTAGAATTCATCAACACTTGTGCACCTAAGTGTCCATACCACATTAAAAATGGAAACACTTGCATGCCACCCTACCCTTTCGATGAATCATGAGCACCGCCCTTTTGGAAGTATCTTAGGATAATACTAAAGGATTGAGTTAAGTCTCGTCAAAGTATTACCCTATAGGTTTTTCATCGCCCAGGTGAACCAATGCCGCACAAGTACACTTGCACGACCAAGACATTCACGCCAACTTCATTTGTGTTCCTCTCTCCCATTCACCCATCCTCTTTAAGATATTAGCCCTCAAACCCCTTTTCAAATCTATTTATGGCATGGTTCCTTTGTTGGATTAATTATCTGAAAGGAATTATTTGAGAACCTCTCCCAAAACCTCATGACTTACAAAATTTATGTCACTATGGTTAGAGGTTTCCACCGTATAACCTCTTCCTTTAAGATTAGTAGATCTTTTGAATTACAGCCTCCTTCTCTGGAGTAAGTCCCATGTTCCCATGGTTTGAGCCTCTTTCTCAGGAATACGCCCCAATCCTAATTCCTTTATTTAGGGCATCCTCTTCAGGAGTAAGCCCCATGTCCCCTTAACATGGTCCTCCTTCTCAGGAGTAATCCCTAGTTATAATTTCCTTTAACATTGGGAATCCTCCTCATGAGTAAGCCCCAATATTAATTTCTTCTGATTTGGGCCTCCTTCTCAGGAATAATCCCCAATCATAAGTCCCTTTAAATTTGGGCCACCTTCTCAGGAGTAATTACAATGTTATAAGTACCCTTTAATTTGGGTATCCTCTTTAAGAGTATGCCCTGGGTTAATACTCCAAATATCCATAAATAACAAATACCTTTATGGACCTTGCTCCAGGGCTTCTTTCCTGAAGTAAGTCCTGGTCTTCATCTACTTGGGAAGTCATACATACGTAAGCCCGAAATCATTTCTTGTGACTACATATTTCGTGGCACAATAGTCAGGTTTACTGATGCCTCTTGCTTCTCACACTGATCATGACTCACGTGAGCTTAGAGTGTAAAAGTAATCACGACATCTCTTTTTAGGGCATTAACCATGCAGAAGCCCCATATTTCTTCACCTGAACTACGTGGACTTTGATCTCTTCCTTAAAAGGTAGAGTACATAGGAATCTTGTCTATGGTTCAATCCCATCATTCATTAATTCTTTTCGGTCCCATATGATGTTAAACTATATCCATATTATTGAACTACATGGGTTCTGATTCATTTTTAACGAGGATACGTTGGTAGCCCATCTATGGGTACAATCCCAACTTTTAAATAATCCCTATCTTTCTGAATGAAAATAAACATAAAGTGCCCCACTAAGTGGCATTAAAACAAGTATGATCAACATAATGACCAAGCGACATCTAAATAATGTATTACAGGATACCATTGACTAAGAATATCTAAAACATATGGATGATTCTCCATCGATGAAGTATCTCGAATACATATAAAAGATTCTCTATATCACATACACATCAATCAACGATTGCCAAATATAGTGGAAAACTCATTTTCTGGCTTGGTAAATTAATAAGGACCCGTGATCATAACATAAATATATAAGAGAGTCCCAGTGTAGGCAATAATTACCCCCCAAAAGGTGTGATGATCATGTCCTCCCATCCTCTTGACCAATGCAAATTCTTAAGCCTCATCGGTCCATAACTAATTAGAACCTACCTTTGGAAAGTAGGTACGAATGGATATAGAATCATTGTGTGTTTCCGGTTCTATGAATAAACCTGTTAGAAACCGATTAGAATGTTTGAACCTTAAACAAACAAGTTCATCCCCATTTCCAAACGAAACAATAGTCTTTATTACAAATTAGTATTTTTCACATCAAAAAATTAATATTATTAGAAAAATCCCAAAAATTAACTCAAAGATAATTTTGACATGATGATTTAAAAAGTGAGATCCATTTTTTCAAATAATGTTTATAAAATTAAAAAATAACTATTTAAAAAATTTGTGTCCCAAATGCGATGAAACCAAATTTTAGAAAAATATATTTTAAACATAAAATCATATTTATTCTTATCTCGGGCTCAAAAAAAGTTAAATGTATGATAAAACATTATATTTAATATATAATATATTAATTTCATTAAAATCATTCAGCTCTGTGAATAATTTAATTTAATAAGATAAATATAATCCATACACATAAATTTTTTTTGAAAGAACATTTATTTTAATTTCATATGATTTTTTATTTTTATTTATAATCAATCGAAAAATGTAAATTATTTTATTCATGTGAAAACCATATGATTTTCAAAATTTATTAATTTATATTCTTACCTAGCAATTTTATGGCTTGTTTATAATGATCAGGTTAAATAATAATACTTTTATATAGTATATCGTGGTTCATTTGAACGTAGTGTTTCATGTAATACAAGATATAAAAGAAGGTAATTATATTTCAAAAAATAATTCATAAATTCTCATGGGATTACAAGAATGTGTTGGTCTGTAATGTTTTATGATGATGTTTTTGAAACAATGATTTTATAATGATGTTTTTTTTCATAGTGGATGTAACTTGATTTCCTAGTTGGGTTGGTTGTAGGATTTCTCCATGGGATTGATAGGTGTTGGTGGAAGATAGAACATGGAAATCGAGATAATATTATATTAGAATTAAAACGTTTGATCATATTTTCCTGAGACAAAAAAATAATATTAACTTTATATAGTTTTTTTTCACAGTAGTAATTAATCATTTAATCATTTCTCTATAATAAAAAAACATAAAACTATTATAAAAATTACAATTTTACTATGAAAAAAATTGATTATTACTATTAATTAACAAAAAATATAGTTAATTAAAATGTAATAAACCCAAAATTCTAATTATATATTTTTATATGGGTTATGGTTTCCTTCATTATAATAAATTCATGTTTTGGTCTTTAATTTTAATTTGCCACTATTATTTTCCACCTCATAAATGACACAAACATGTACCCACCCAAAAGATTCATAAAAATTATTTAGTTGTGATGTGATTGTGATATGGATTATTTGGAGTGTTAGAATGATTTTAGATTTTTATCATGAAAGCATGAATTAAAATAAAATAAAAACTAGGTAAATTTTGAGAATGAGTTATAAAATGGGTGAAAAAGAAGTATTCAGAAACAATTTTTTGAAATTGGTCAAACGTATTATAAATTTGATTGTTTTTTATCATCATTCAAATTAATTATTCTGTAAATGGAATATTATCATTAAATAATCTATTTTAATTCTTTATCCTATTTTTTTCCATTATGGGAACTATAAATTTCCACTTTTCATTTGGATATGCATGAAATCACTACATCAGATGATAGCGGCCCTTGAAATATTAATTTAACATGGAGTCCAGACCAACTAACTGTCATGACCTAAACTATGTGTTCATGAAATCCAAAAAAACATATTACTCCATATACATTAAACACATTAAAAATAATAATAATAATTCCTCAAGATAAAGATCTAAAACATCATGGAATATTTATCTATTAAAGTGACATAATACGAGCCTCCAAAATGGGGATCATCACAAGAAGGAACCTAGAAATTTAAGGGGATATACTTTAATAAGTAACTAAAATTAAATATATACCTATGAAATTTTAATATCTTATAATTAACTAGATCATAGACTGTATATAATGGTATTTTTCTTGGTGTAACTCGAGTTAATATCCCTATCTTTCACAAGCCTTCAGGTCCATTGACACTCCCATGATATAACCTCATGTTCCAAAGTATATTTGTTTCTCGGTTAGTGACATAGGTACTAAAAAAATTAATAGTCTGGGTTTATCCATTAAAAAAATACTTCCCAGTATCAAAAGATTCCAGAAAGAACGTGTAGGATTCCTTAAAGATATTTAGGCAACATGATTCTTATTGAATGATAAATCAATTTTCTTTTATAACTTCTAAAAAAGTAGGTCTCTATAAATTCTAGGGACCCACCTTATATCACGTATGCTACAAAAAGAGTGTTTATCTAGCATAATCAAAATTTTTATTCTCTCTATAACCCTATATATCTTATTGTTGGCCAGACTAACCTCACATTCAACTCCCACAATCAATTCAAAAAATTAATATATTTCAAGGAACATATATTAAGTGAAATCTAAGTAAATAACTATTTCATTACTCATGTATTTATTAGAAATAGTCAATTCCTTAGTAATATTATATAAAATATTAGTATAAAGGAAATGGTCACTAGATTCATTTTAATTCCCACTAGGATTAAATTTAAGGAAATGAATTCTAAAATGTCTAGGTTCATGCAATGATAGAATCACAAATCTATAAAATAATTTCATGAATGATTACCCATATTATTCATATGGTTTTCTTCTACATCATATCCCCTTTCCTTTCCTTTAACCAATAAATTCAAATTGAAAACTAAATTTGAGGCACATATATTTGGGATTAAAAATAGTTTTACCATAAATATATCATTAAATAAAGGTAAATTTATCTTACTCTAATGATAATGAATCTCTACAATAAATTCTAACATAAAAAAATTATTATAATATCTCTCAATGGAGTTAAAAAAAATTAATGTATGGTCTTAATAATTTAAAATAACATTAATATTATTTATTTTGAGTATAATATTACTAAATTCAGCAAGACATTCCAGAATTGTGATCCTCGGATGGATCTGGATATGGATGTTAAATGATTTTTATTTCTAATAATTATAACCAACTAATGAAGTATTAATGTATAATTAATCATGTTTTGAATATATACCAATAGTGTATATTTCATTATAATACTGAAATAGGAAATTACTACCCAAAAACAATGAAATGGTTCTCTATGGTTTCAGTATAATTTTAGGAGAGACATCTACATAGATTATCACAACCTTTCCATTAGGGGACTCACTAACCATAAGATTTTTGGGCCAATAAAGTACATCATAAGACTGTTGTTGGACTAATGGGGAATTTATGAGGGCCCATATTTACCTAATGTTAATCTTATTTTCATTAATAACCAACCCACTAATTAATCTAGAACATGAGTAATTATTTCACTTTAGTTACTTTTGTAAATCCATACATTAAATTATAAATGGTCAAAAAACTATTTTTCAATGTTTTATTTATTCTTGAATTTAATTTAGAATCCATAATTTAATCATTTATTTTGGAATCACATTATTTAGTGGATTTAATTCTATTTTTAAATTTTCAAATCAATATGGATTCAACTAGACTGACCAATAATTGAATTATTATTTTTCATTTGGTGTATGTTGGAGATAAAAAATAGAAAATGACTACCACTGTAGGTTGTATTCTATACACTACTTAAATGTGATGAAATCCTAATATATGTGTCATGGATGAAATAATTTAGAATATCTCTTACATTGTAGGTTTCATCTAGTGTATTTGTAGTTATGATGATGGATAACATACATGTGATTTCCCCTTAAACATAGATGTTATATTCCATAGACATTTTTTGATTTCCATTATCATATGTATCATCTAGCCAACACAAATCTCATCATACCTAGTGTAGTTATTAATAAATTTGTATCCTTGTACCCCCATGATATAATACATTATGTAAAGGCAACAGGTTTCCCACACATGCTATGTAAAGGTATTAAGCCCACAGTGTAAAGGTATTACTATAGATACAAAATGAACTCACATAAGGGTATAAAATTCATGAAACTAGCGGCATAAAGGTTCTCCAAAAAATATGTAAATTTCATCCCCATAAGAAATGTGATACATTAAGTTAGTCAAATTTAGAGTTCCATAAAAACATATTCGCACATAATGAAACATGAAATTGCTAAAATAGGAAGAGATTGAATAAAGATAAAATTATATTATTTTGGTTTTGATAAATTAGTGAGACCACAAAAACAATACACACATGTTAATAATTGATCAATGAAATAAGGAGAATGTGGGAGAAATGTAGAGATTGAGCCAAAAAATTTGAGTTCCTAGGTAACTCAATCACCCCCCTTGAGTTGGACAGGTTCTAATCGTGTAAGGGAGATGAATAAATCATATACAACTTCTTAATTCTCTAAATATAATGATACAAACGAAGATGATAATGTATACAAATTTTCCATTTTGTAAAGGACTCAACAATACCATTCATATCATAGTAAATCCGATTATGTTGTATATATTTTAATTTTAATTAATTTTGTTCATTATTTATTTATTATTATTGTTAATTTATTCCCCATTTCAAAAAAAATTCATTGAATTGTAAAATCATGGTGATTATAAAGATTTCATCAATGATAAGATGTTAACCTAAGGATCACCTGATGGATGTTAACCTATGGACCATATTCAGGACACCAAGACATATTCTTTATATTTTATTCAATGAATATTGGAAGGGTGAGGGGATGGGGAAATGATTTTACCTCATGATTATTTTTTTATTTATTTTTTAATTATAAAAACCACTTCCTATCCCTCAGTCTGGGACACTGATCTATAACTTGGATAAGTTGTTTGAGTAGTGGATAGACTCATGGTTATGATACATTTGGCAGAGTGATGAGTTGATCCCTTGGTGATTTTTATTGAATGTGATGCCTATTCACACCATGTCACACTCCGACCCTCATTTAATAATTATATTAATTAATTATTAAATTATTTTTTTCAAGGATATTTTTTTCTATTAATTTGGGGAAATTGATTTCTTAAATTTTTTATGTGTGTCATATAGTTTGCCTATACGATTGACCAAACCGTTCACCAACAATATCGTTGAGTCTTTCGCCTTGGTAGAGTGGTTTTTAATGGTTGGTGCATGATTTATTAAACCATGAAACTGACCTATGTGGGAACCAATTGTTCTAGTAAATAGTTCATGGTCAAAACACTGTTTGGTAAACAGTGAGGTAAGAACAAGAAAGTTCATCCCAATTTATAATAATAATAAAACAAATATTAAAAAAATAGAAAAAAACCAAAAAAATAAAATAAAACCTAAACCCTCTCACCCCTCCAATAATACCTCATACAACAGCCCCTCCCATGACCAGCCTCTCCTCGTGAGTGACCCCTTTCGGTACGACCTCCATCCTTTACTATTTTTCCATTTGATTCAGTGTTTGATCATACTAGGTAAGTGGTCACTCCTTTACATAATCTTCTTCAATTTTATTCCCCTCACATACATCCCCCATGGAACACCACACATTGGTTAAACCCTAGGGTTTATAGTTTGATAAATTTGGATTTTTGTATTTGGGGACTTGTTCCTAGGGTCTTTGGCTCCCTCATAGGACCCTCTCTACTCCATTCATGATGTTTTTTTCATTTTTAGAAGCCCGAGGAAGTTCTATCCCAATATTAACCTTTTAATTTTAGGTTATTTGATTTCATGACTTGTAAATTAAAATTTTTGATACCTAATAATTTTATTTTGGGTAATAATGATATATTTATGGATTCAATTATGTTTCAATTTGGTATTCTTAAGATTATACTTTAGGTTTTCTATAATATAAAAAAAACTCGTTCTTTATTTTTCTATAAGATGCCTATATTAGTTATTAAAGTGTCATTGGGTATTTTTAATGCCATATAAGTTATATATAACTTTTATATGAATAATTTATTTAATTTTATTTAACTCACATTCATTCTTCCATTATAATTGTTTAGATGGTTTTTAATTATGTATTTTGAAAATTTTATATTTCTTGTATTTTACTAGTGTAGATTTGGCTGCCATTCGTCAAGGGGAATTGCAAAAAAATGCATGGGTAGGGTGTGTGTATATATATATCCTCTTTATACATACCTTCCATAGTGATTGGAATATGTGTATTTAATAAAGGGTCATATATATGTATAGGTGCATTTGTGTGTAAGTATAAAGGAGAGTTTTGTTTGAACCAATTCCCTCATTTCCCCTCCTACTTCTGTGGACCCCTTTAATGTGGATTCACGGTTTACATCATAAAAGGTAACATGTTTGGATGTAGGTACTCTATGTCAAGGATTTTAATTTAAAAACTATGATTTATTTTTGGTTTATTCATGTATTATTATAATTTTTTTAAGAAAAAATAATAAAATAAATGGTTGCAGTTATCAGAATGAGATTATTATATGTTTTTCGTCTTTTCCTAAGCTATCCCCTGGGTTTTTCTATATTAAATCATGATTCTATGTTTTATTAAAGTGAAAAGAACCATGGATGATGGATTTATTTTCAAAATGTTCTTAAAATATGAAATATATGTACAAATGGGGTTTAAAATGATATATATTTGTGTTCAAATGCAAAGACCTGTAAGGAACAAGTATTTTTTGGAAAATGGTTTTGAACTCTCTTGATGTGTAGGCCTTGTAGGAACCTCAAAAACAATATTTGTATGATGTGAACCCCATGGTTGACCTCTAGTTAGAGAGGGTATCTACATGGATAGTGATGGGAAGTGGGAAAGGCATTCACGTTTCCCACCCCCGTGTTAGTGTCAAGAGTGTGATGACCTCCTTGCTTCTCCTTTATAATACTATTATAGAATCCTATGAATCGTAGTGGGAGTCGAGAGAAAATTTCTATTTAGTCCTAATTAGACAGACTATATTATCATTTTAGAGAAACTCCATGTGGTTAGTGATACTTTTGAGTCTAGTTGAGAGTATCTAGGTTTGTTATTTAATATGGATTGCATCGATTGAACAAAAGATAGACTCCGAATTGAGTACCTCTAGGGTCTCTTAACATGGTTTCAAGGTATATCCCATGATATCTGATTCTCATTTATTATAATTTCCCTTATTTATTTATGTTTTTAATAAAAAAATTAAATGTTATGTTTCCACTTGTAGTTCTTATATCAACACATATTTTATTATACTCCCCTTTCCACTGCTTGTTTTTTCATTGGGGTACATTCTTCACTACATGTTCTTAATTATAAAATGGTTTGATGAAAATACATTCAACATTTGTAAATACATTAGGAAATTGGATATGATAATTGTTATTTAGAAATTATGAAAAGGATATAAAAACATTATTTAAAATATTTGTATTTCAAACTTCCAGTATATGGTTTTCTTTTTAAAGGCAAGGTTTAGGGAATAGTTCTTATTTTAGAGTACCTACTGAGAATATTGATGCACATGCCTATATTATCTTCTTTAGCATCAAGTTCATCCAATTATGGATCACTCTAGGAGTGAGTGTGGTTATATGATTGTTGGGGACCCACATGGTCACATGGACGTATGTTTAGTTGTCTAGTTTATTTTGTTTTCACTACTAGTTACAATTTCATTTGTCTTACTTTATTATTTTCCTATTTCCAAAGGCTGATCGATGATGATGAGATCTGGTATAGAGGCCTTCCTTGTACTATCTCCAACCATTGTAGAGTTCCTCCCCACTTCATCATTCATCACCAAGGAGGTCCTCCCCATGCATCCAACACTAGTCCAAGAGGAGGCCATATCCTCCTTGTTGACACCCATAATGAAGCTCCTTCCCATGCATATGGTTCCCAACATGGAGGCACTCCCTATGTCCTAAATCATCAAAATGATGAACTAACTCATTCCATTCCTCACCCAAGAGGAGGTCCTACCTACTCCAATAACCATCAATGTGGAGGTACTCCCTAAATCATCACAACAAACATGGAGGTCCTCCAAAACTGCAGTTTGATTAGTAAAAAGGTCCTCATCATGCTACTATTGCCAACATGCTTAGAGGTACCCCCCATAGCTATAGGAAACCATCATAACTTTTTTACCCATTTTCTTACTAGATCCAGTGGCGATCCTCCCTGCTCTAACACTCATCACCGTGGAGGTTCTCCCCACATGTCCAACAACCAGTATAATGGTCATTCCCATACTCAAGCTTACCATCATAGAGGTCCTCCCCATATCATGTTCAACTTATGCCTAGGTTCTCTTCGTACCTCAGCTTACCAGTAAAGAGGTCCTCCCTATATACCAGCTTGCTCATGTGGAGGTACTCCCTTCTCCCACACCAATCTTCATGGAGGTCCTTCACGTTCCCAAAATTAACCCTACTCTAACAAGTTGTTTTGAGGATGGAAGGTGAACCGTTGATATTAAAGGAAGAACTACGAGAAGAACACACATGTTTTCAATCCAGTTCACTTCTTATATTCTGAGGTAGAAAATGAATCAATGATGGATCCTTCACCGTGATCCTCTACATCATAGTCTGGGGTAGGAACCCTAAACGCCACTAACTCAAGAAAAACTTTTGTTGATGTTAGTGTGGAATATTAAGACCGAATTGGATCCCTCCCTAATCACACATATTTTCCAAGGTGGATTCTTGGATTTTTCTAACAAGGGTTAGTGCTTAGAGGAATCTTAGAAACAATATAATGAGGCACAACCATTGCCACCTCTAACTCGTACTAGAAGAGCTACTAAGGTAGAGACAATTTCTATCACATAGACAGAGGCTCACAGGCTACTAGAATTATTACCAGCAGAGCAGAATCCATTGCCTCACTAATGACATCAGCCTCAGTCCCAACTGCAGGTGTAATAACCCATTGTTTTATCAATGGAAGTTCTATTGTAATAAATATGTTATAAAGTATAAATCAAATAAAAATTACATTTATAACACAATACAGAACATCAAAATGTAAATAATGAATGAAAAAAGAAGTATTTATTAAATTTAAGGAACCTATGCTAATAAAGGAGTAACTTGCTCTTCAGAATAGTAATATTACCCTTAGGAATAATTAACTAGAAAATTGAATAGTTACCTCACCAATGAATGTATAAATAAATTTAATTCATCTTATAAGTATAAATATGATATAATTATTTCATGGTATAAGTAAATATTTTTTTTAAAAATTATTAATTATGTGTCTTTATTTTTGTAAGTCATAAATATTTAATTACAATTTTATGAATGATATAAAAATTTAAAAGAAAATTTATTTTAATAAAATATATTCACAAATTTATATTTTATGTCTTATGATTATAAGATAATATTAAGAGACCATAAGTAATTTTGGAAAGTGTTATAAAACCAATTATAATTTTAAAATTTGTATTTTCAAGGAAAATAATTATTTTAATTAAAAATTACAGTTATCATATTTAATAAAATATTTACATAAAATGGAGTTAATGTTTTAATTATACAAATAAAAAATGTTTCGGGTGATTTTTTGGTATTTTTCTCAAATACATGAAATTTTAGTGAATACTAAAATTCATTAATTTAATAAAAAAACTAAATACATGAATTATGGAGTAATATATGATGTAAGGATGATCTATTTTTCTAATTAAAAGGCCAAAAAAATTATCTAAGGAGGATCTCAATGAGGATAAATTGAAGAGGTAATTTCCTCTTTCTATTTCATTTATTATTATTTTCAAGATCTTATCTTCACCTCACTACCATTTTTCCAAGAAGAATGAAAATTCAGGTATCTTGAAAATACTGTAATTTTATCATTTTTATGGAATAATTCTTCATCAAAGATATTATCCTCTCTCATTTATTTGAAGAATGAAATCATCATGTGTGATGTTCTGATTTTCAACCTTTGTGGTCGATGAGTTTTCATATTTCATTTCCACCTTAATGGGTGATCATAAATCCATTTTTATTGTTTAACAATATTATATTGTATTTATAAAATCCTATTTAAATGTTTTGGAACTATTTTATATACATAATACTAAATCATAAAACAAAATGTGTTTGTTGTGATTGAAAAATGTCCAAAATAACCAAAATGTTTATCATTAACATTTATCTAATGATTTATCCTCCAACAAAATAATAAAATGATTTATTTGATCAATTATCTTTATGGGTTTTAATAAATAACTTTTAACTTATATTTTATATTTCTATTTTTATTTTAAAAAATCTTCCAAAATATTATACAAGCAAACCAATCAAGAAACCTAAGAAAACAAGAACTCCCGAATGATGAATTTGCACACTATAACTCATTAAAATTCCATAAATGAACTTAATAAAACTATAAAAAATCAATTAATTGTATAAAAGGATATTTTAATCATTAATGAATGAGTTTAATTTGATTATTCATAACATTAAGATCACGTGGAGAATAGTTTAGGGCATCAGGTAAGGGATTCTACCCAAACCTCCTATATTACTTTGGGTTACTCTTTCACTATTTTAACCAAATGAAATTCTATTTAATTTTATATAAATATTATTAATTATTTTTATATGTTCAAAATCATGTATCAATATCCATTCATCCTTTTTTAGGGATATACATGTTTTTAAAATGTTCCCTACTAAATTATTCCTGATAAGCAAACTTGATTTAAGTGAACTTCCTGAATTCTTACCCATTTTCAAGTGCACTCAAAAATATTATGAACAGATGAGAGACTAGAATTATAGACTAATCAGAATCCATATTACAAATGTATGAGATAACAATCATAATTGGATTCACAATTATACTAGAATTGGACTAAACCAAATTGGATTCAAAAATATACTAGAATTATACTGGAATTGGACTAAACATAATAGATTCCCATCCACCGTAATTGGATTCAAAATTATACTAGAATTATAGACTAATCAGAATCTATATTATCAAAAGATGAGGGACATAGGCTTTACAACAAATATTCAATAAAAAATAAATATATTTGAACCTAGAACTCTATAATGTATATTCTTTGGTCAACCTAAGGGGATAAAGGCTATGAAATATATATAGATATTCATGGTTAAGAAAACTAAATTTTTATTCATGATGTTATTTCACAAAAACCTCTCAACCAAATCCTATTAAAGATATCAATATAAAGATTCCCCAATATTAGTGCATTGACATACAACACTAAACCAATTATATGACTTCTTAAGGGACTATCTAAACTACTCCTAAAGGTGAGATTCAACCTAAGTCTAATTATGATTTTAACTTGCATAGCCACACCACTAGATTCATTAACAACTTCTACATAAACTATGATAGACTTTGGAGAGTATTTTAGCCTCCTTTTCAATTTAGATATACAAATGTAGATGACTTTGTGATTCACATAATTTGGGCATACTAATTTGGTCTGTTTTATTGAGTAAAAATATCAATACTTCCATTTGGATATCCTTATAATGTCAAATATTTCATTTCAGTGTTTTCTAGATACATTTTTGGATTTTATGGGAAAATGAACATTTTGAGGCAATTCTAGTATAAAATGAAAATATACACACTATTTTATTATTTGTACATATTGTGTACCATTGGAGCACACAGAAAGAAATTTTTTTATAGTAAATTCCCATGTTCCAAAAAAAATAAGACACCATGTGATTAAAGTACATGTTGTGTATCCCTATTCTAGAAGTGATCGGTGGAAAAAAAATTACTCTACATGCCATTTAAGTTGATGCTAATCAATTTGTACTCTCAACCAAGAAATAGTTTACCATTAAAGACAAGGAGATAATAGAATTTTGTGCCAGCCTCGGGAAAATAATTGAATTAGGGAGAACACACTATATACTTTAGTATATACAGTATAATTAAAAAAATTATAAAAGAATGGATCTAGAATATGGTTGAGGATTTTGAAAAGGGTGTAAAGGTTCTCCCATTTTGTATATTTATTAGATGTTCATCAACAAACATGTGATTTCCTCCCCTCCCATGGAGATCAAATATCTATGTGATCAATTAGGAAGGGACGCTATTTTAATATGAAGTTTTATTTTTTTAATAATTGTACATTCATTTTAATTCCAGGTATATGTTGTTTGTGTCCATATCCCCCTCTTATCTTTTTACTGGTATGTCCCAATCATGCTCAAATGATAGTTATTTTGGGTACCCACCCATGTGATGTTTCACTCTCTATTCACCCCACCATTTTCCCTTTCACTACAAAATAACCGGGTTTCCACAGCATGACCATTTAAAAACCCTAAAAAATAACTGATAAAGGGGACCCATTTATCAACATTTTTTTAGTAGCACTGATAATGGGGGGAACTTCTCTGTACTTTTTTCACTAGCGCTGATAAAGAGTATATTTCAAAAAACATTATATTTCATAAAAAATAATATACTTATATATAAGTATATTTTTTTTGATATAAATATAATAAATATTTTTCAAATAGGTTTTAGATTGATTTGATATGTGGTAGATGTAAAATGGAAACGCAGAGTAGAAGTTATAGAAAAACGGAAACCCAGAGAAGAACTTAAGACAATTCTAAGGAATTATGGGCCTTTTGGACTGAAGGAACATTAGAAGGGGTTACAGTGGTCACCAGAGTGAAGATATTTTCTCTATATTTGATTTTATAAGCGTTAGAGAGAAAATGAACACCCAGAGAAAAAGTAATGATTGTTTGAAATTAAGCAACCCTCATAGCGCCTAAAAACTTAAAAACCCTATAACTCACTAAAATAATCATAAATTATGCTCCTTGTGTCTTTTTGATCACCGAGACCATTCAAATAAAATCTTGTTAGATTATTGATGACCAAGTCTAATTGAAACCGTGAGATGATCAAAGAAACATATGATATATCAATTATACCACTCTAAAAAACTCATACATCAAATGATCATAACGTTCGCTGTGGGTGTCTGTTTTAGCTCTACCACATATAAAATCAAAGAGAGAAAAGTTTTCTATGTGGTAGGAATACTGAAAAAATGGTCATGTTACATCCTGAACCCTAAAATTAAAAAAAACATCTGATGGCCTCTAGAACACCATTTCTGTGTCGGGGGCCCTGTAAAAGTTTTCTTAAAATAGTAATAACTTCTGATCCATGTGTATGGTTGGAATCTCACTCCTATTATATATTATTTTATTCCAACATATGAGGTTTGAATAGTCACAGAGATAAAATAGACACCCGACACATACGTTATGCATGTTTCAATGAATCTGTGGTTTGTTACGTTTTTCAAGCCCTCATTTCTAGCACTTTTATCCTATCTACTGTTTTTTCAAACAACTATAACTTATGATCTTCCTGTCTATTTGGCCTCCGGAAGATATCATATAAAATACTGTTTGATGATATGCAATTTGATAGTTCATCATGTTGGAACAGACGCTTAGATCATAAGTTTTCATCATTACCCTATGTTTAGGTTTTATTTAACATTATAACTGTATTTACGGGTTTTGAGGGTTTCTTTATTAATTACCAGTTTTTCAGTTGTTCAGTGATTGTTATCATATTTAATAATGCAATGATATTTGTAATCAAATATATAACAAATATATACATATTTTTTTATATATTCACAAAAAAAATATTTTCATAAAAAAATAATTAAACATATTTACATATAAAATATATTTGTCAATATATAAGCCTTATCTAAATAAAAAACAAACATCCATTTTATTTAAAATAATAATAATATGAAAATATTTATATATACATATAATGTGTATATGTATATATATGTGTGTGTGTGTGTGTGTCTGTATTCACCAACTGATATATATTATCTTTATATTTTAAACATATGTATATACTTAATAATATATAATATTTGTAAATATATATAAATTTTTATAATTATAATTACATATACACATATAATATAGATGTGTGTGTGTGTCTGTGTGTGTGTTGTATATATGTATTTATTTATTTATAAACACACACAAAAAATCATATTTTATAAATTTTTTTAAAACTGTTCTTATAAATATATATTAATATACGAATAAATATATTAATATATAAATATACAATTTAAATATATTAATATAAAGATATATATATATATATATATATGTATGTTAATATAACTATATATATATATAACTATATATATTAATATAACTATATATATATATATATGTTAATATAAATATATATTAATATATGAGAAAATATAACTAAATATATACATAAATAAATAGATATATTAATTAATTAAGAGCAGGGAAATATGGTGGAGTGGTAAAGGATTAGGTGTGTAGGCAACATGCCTCGCATTCGAAAACCGGGGGAGGTTGGTCGTGTGCGCGGGTGGAATAAGGCCTAGCACTGTTAAATGGTTTGATGGGAGCACAATTAATGGCTGGGGGGTTCCTTCTGCGTGTGGGCTGGGGTGGGGGGTTCAAGCACTGTTGAAGGGTGAATTCATGCTTTGTTGAAGTCCCTCCCTGAATTCCATATTTTTTAATGTTTTTTTATTTTTTATCAGTGCTAAAAATGCGCTGATAAGGGATCCATTTATCCACAATTTTTAGCACTGATAAAAGATCCCTTTTATCTGGGATTTTTTATCACTCATAAAAGGGTCCTTTATAAGTTCTTTTCTGAGTGTTTATAAAAGGGAAACCCCTTTATCATCATTGAGATTAATATTTCTTTTTCAGAATGGATAAAGGCATTTTTTAGCACTGATAAAATCATATTTTGTGGTAGTGTTTTTAGTTTTTTATGTTCAAGTGGTTCACATTGGCCGATTGAATTAACAATAACACCTCCATGGAAAAGTATAATTATTTCATGGTATCCAAATGAAAATTAACTACAAACATGGTTTGTGTAGAATATACCCCCATATTCCCTTGGTGAGTTTTGGTTTTGACATTGGGTATAAATTACATCTTTCGCAGTAGCCAGTTAATCACTTTTTATTCCTAGTTAAACCATAGAAGGTATCCAAGATAATATCATAGGCCATTCTGGTTCCATGTGGTATAAACCAAGTATTATAAATATTTAAACATTTCCAATGAAATAATGAAGTATGATCATTGATGTATTGCCTCTATTTGATCACACTTGATGATAATTTTAATTTATTCTTTCAATTTTTGTCAATTTTCATGAAGTTAAAAAATTGTGTGGATTAAAAACAAACCTCTATATTTTAAATGTTTATTTCCATTTGATAGTAAGATATATTTTATTTTACCCCAAATTAAGTAATACAAATGATATGACGTAGGGTAATCCTATAATTCCATTAATTCTAGTCTAGAAGAATTAACAACTAATTTGACGTGTTCACCATCATGATAAAATTTTGACATTATTTCATATGTGCATTGAAAGATTATAAAATTGTTTCATTAATGGTAAATTTTTAAAAAATTTATTCATATATTATTTTAATTTTATATATAAATATTGAATTGAAATAATCTGATTTTTTGTGACTATTGGATGAAGAAGGATGTCCACCTAAACTCGACTCGCAAGCACCTATCTATATCTTTCTCTTATTCAATCTCTTTATTTTTCTATCTTTTTTATTTTTTCTTCTCTATTATATTTTATTCCATTAATTAACATGTCAAAAATATATGATGACATTAAGAGTTTTAATGGATTGGATAAAATTAATACACGATTATGAATTAAAACATTTTTAAATTCAAAGGATCAATTGAGCATCGATGACTCTTGCTGATCGATAATCATTGAATCCCTATATGAGAATGATCCCATAAGGGAAATAGATGATTCCATAGTCCACCCCATCTTTAATATTTTCCCTTAAATCCAAAATACATCTCTAGTGAGTGTGAATGATATTATTCCTAGTCATGCTTCTTTACCCCCACTAAACAAATATTTTTGATTTATTGACCTTGTATGGGATTTTAAATAAGAAATGAGATGGGAATTCATTCACATAATTTTCATTTTCCCAACTAAACATATAATATTATTTTCTATTATCATGAATAAATAAGATAGGAAAATATCCTTTTTTTAATTCATTATTCATATTATTTTATTGCTAATTATATAATTAAATTTATTCAAGGTATACACCACGTCATGAAATTATATATATATATATATATATATTGAATAATAAGAAAATGTGTGGAATGAATATTTATAAGCATTATTATTTTATAGAATAAAAAAGAACAGAGTTAATATATATATATATATTAATATAATAAATTAATAAAAACTAAGAATGAGTCCACTGCCCAGGGCTAAAGTTTTTTATAAGAAACGATTAATCACAGGCTAGAATATTTTCTAAACCATCAACATAGGATTCATTCTTCATAACCATAATTTTTTTGAGTTTCACCATATATTTACATATTCATTTGTAATTGAAATATATATATATATATATATTATAATAGCATGGCATGGAAACATATGGGACTCTAATGGTTGTGATTATTCTATGGAATACAACTAGTCAGAGGTTCAAATCTAATCCCTACCATTGGAGTAACATTTTTCCTCAATATTTAATTTATATAATAATAGTTAGTGTACATGTATGTACACCATGTTTCATTAACAAGTGGTATTTGCATAAATATTAATATTATAAAAGAAATAAATTTAAAATACATAAAATGGTTGGTTCGACTGGAAGGGTTGTTATGCATACCCTAAGGGACTCGAGTTCAAGTCCGCCAAGCTATCCCAAGTCTACCCATTTCCCTAAAATTAAACCACACATTATGTGTACATTAGTATGTCTTGTATTTTATAACAGCCAGAGCCTGCTCTTATAGAATCAGTGCTTAAAACTTATGTGTAATTTATTTTATAAAAATAAACTGAATAAATTCCCAACAGAAAACACAAATGAAGACATTTTACAGACATAAGTTATGAAGGATTAGACAACACCTTACATTTATTAAAGTTGAATGGAAATAAAACAACTGTCAACTACACTTCCATGTGTGATAACTCCAAAAATGATGACATCAATAATTAAACTTCTAAGACACCGATGAAAAATCATTTTAAAACAAAGCATGATCATTCAATTTCCCAGTAATGGGTTTTGAAATCATTGAAATAATTTGTTGAAAATTATTATTTGGAAATAACATTGAGAAATAATTTCAAAAATTCTTTTCAAAATACCATGAAATACATTCTGAAATACCATTGAAAATAATAGTGAAATTATTTTACATATTGAAAATAATATAATATTTTTAAAATACTTACACTCAAATTGCATTAAAAGTAACCCAATGATATTTCTGAAAATCACTACACATTATTTTGAGGAAAAAACATTTTTAGAACATTGATTTCTATCTTGGGCCTACCCACTTTTTGAGGGATTGGGTTTGCTCCCCAATTCCCTACCATATTTACATCATTAAAGTATTTTATTTTCTAAAAACATTTTAACCTTGCTTTATATACATATATACATTTCCAAAGGTGTTTCAACATTAAAAACATGAAATCATATTTATATGTTTATATACATATTTTTGTATATATATACTCTTTCATAATAAAGCGTACAACTAAATTTTGTTTCCTTATGATGTTACTTAAAATACATGGATTGAAAATACTTTTATCATTCATGTATTCTTTTCAATTCATAGAATATAATTTAATAATATTTTTTATCATAATTTATTAGGAAGTAATTATTTATTCCCTGGAGATGTGCATACATTAATGATTTAGTAAATATGATACTGATCGATGCATGACATGTCACATATTAAAAGAAATGGCCATAACATATAATGAAAATAAAAAATATGTGTGTAGATAAAACTATTTGACATAAAATGACAATAATAATTTAATAAAATCTATATAAAATATTGTTTTTCAATATACATATGATCAAGGCTTTAACATATCATCAGGAGAACTTATACAAAAGAATTATTGAAGTAAACTAAAAAAAATTCTTTAAAATTTTCAAACCTTCACAAATAAAAATAACATTTACTATAGATAAACATTCTCATATCTATTTAATATATATATATATATATACTAATAACAAGAATCACACATTAATATATAGACACACATATACGTATATTTTAAAAATAACCCTGAAGATAATAAATCCTTTATTAAACTAATAATAAGGATTATAAATTGAAAATAAATTAAAAAATGTCGATTACGAATTAAGATTGAATATGAACATAAATTCATAATTTAGAAGGGTTTTAAATATATAACACTCTTAAAAAATATAATTTGGGTAAATTGAAAATAAATTTTTGCTGAAATATCAAATAATTATTTGGAAAAAAATAATTTCCCTTATATAAAACCATAAAATAGAGATTATAACTTGAAATAAATAAAGAAATAACTTCCCATACTGATTAAAATAAAATAATTAAATAATATAAACTAATAATTTCATATTTAGGATCTAAATTTTAAAATAATGAAAACAAATCCCTTACAAATTTATTTGCAGACTCTTCTTCTACTAGTTGGCAGAACATTTTTTGCATTCTCTTTGAAAAGGCAATAAAAAATAGGAATGAACTCAGAATTTTTAAATTCCATTCATATAAGAGGCCCGCCTCACCATACCTATCTATATCACAAGCATATATATATATATATATATTCTGAAAATATGATTTATTTATTTATTTAGTTGATTCTCAAATCTTCAATCATAGAAAACAATTTATTTTTTTATGTTTCGTTTGATGTTAAAATATTCGGAAAAGAATAAAATGATGAAGGAGAATCTATTTTACTACGTTTGAGACAGAATCATTGAAATATATTTCTAATATATATATATATAAATATATATATTTGAGACATTCATGGAAGAAGACAACATCGATAGATTTTGATTCTATCCCAAAACAGAGAGATGCATCAATTGTCAAAATTAAAAACAACACAAGAAGAAAAATGAAGTATATGTAATAATATCAATAAATAAAATTTTTATTCTATAGAATAGACATATGAAAGGAACTGATAACAACTTTATTACAATGGATGGAATATTAAAATAATCAGATTGATAAGGGGACCACTGATTTCAATCTAAATTGATGACGTCTAGTGAAAATGAGAGGATTCAAATATCTAAACCAATTAAAAAAATAACAACTTGTGATTCAAGACAATGAAAAGTATATCTCCAAAAATAAATTGTAATTTTACCAATTATCATATGAAACACTCAACATGATATAGATCTGATCTTTAGAAATATTGTCTGTGGTTGAACCTCTCGTCTTTCGCCATCGACTCCACATGTCCACACTTCGGCTTTCTCGACTACTTCTCTCCCCAAAGATAAAGATTCAGTTTCCCCTTCTCAAAGCCTAATGACTAGATCTAATATCATCACCTCTCAACTTTCCCCTCCTGACAATGAACCCTATGCCCAATTTCCATAACTAAATTTCTATTTGTTTCTTTTTTTTTGAAACCATATTTTCGTTTTTTATTCAATTTTCATTTATAAAATAAAACACACACACACACAAACAAACACACACACACACACACACACGCATATATTTCATATTTTTGATTTGAAAATATTATAAATTAAATTAATAATTTGGTAAATCAAAATATCAATAATGTCAAAAAATTTAAAAAATATTTATAATTTTGAAGATTGAAAATTAACAATGTTAATAATTTCAAGTGTCTTTACATATAAAAATTAACAATGTTTATTAAATAATATTATATTGTTTTATTATATAAATTAAATGATTATATTACTCAAGTATTTAAAATAATGAATTCTCAAATATGTCATTATAATTGAATTTATTTTATAAACAAATTAATATATATATATATATACTATTTTGAAAATAATATTAAGTTTCTTTAAAAAAAATATAATAATATGTTACCATTAATTATTTTTACTTATTTAGAGAATATAGTTTATTTGAAAATATAATTTCAGAATAATATATTTGAGGAAATTATAATTAATTTTTATTGTTAATATGTTGTTATGTATTTAAAATGTAATATTTAACACTAATTATTTAAATTATAATTCATTTACTAATTATGTAATGTTTCAAAGATTTTACATTCTCCCCCCTTTAAAGGAATTGTGCCCTCGTAAATTATTTCGTCAGACTAGAGAAAATTATTAATTTCCATCAAAAGAATTAAAGAATTTATATGGGACGTAACTTAGTAAATAAAATTCAAATTCCTAGATTTTTCCCTCAAGAGACTATATCTAATCTTCAAAGATTTCTAGATCATTACTCTGATACCAATTATAACATCTCGAGCCTGCTCTTTCAACTCATTGTTTAATGATGAAGCATAATTTGTTTTATAAAATAAATGAATAATTACACTATAGAAAACACAAATGAGAACCATTTACCGGTATAGGATCTAGAGGATTAGAGGAAACCTTAAATTTATCATAGTTGAAGAAAAATAAAACAATTTTCCACTACACTTCCGCGTGTACTAACTCCAAAAGCAAAGAAATCAGAAATTAAACTTCGAAGATACCTATGAATAATCAATTAAAAAAGTGATAACATTCAATTTACCAGTAAGAGGTTTTGAAATCGTTGATATAATTTATTTGAAAACTAGTGTTTGAAAATAACTTTGAGAAATTATTTCAATTTTTTTTTTGAAAATACCATAAAATACATTCGGGAATACCATTGAAAATAATAGTGATATTAATTTATGTATTGAAAATACTTCAATATTTTGAAGATACATACGCTCAAAATTTCTTCTAAAGAAACCTAATGATAATTTTGAAAAAAACTACATAATATTTGAAAATCAAAACATTGTGTCAACGTAAAGCATTGAAGGATATCTTGGGCCTACCAACTTGTTGATGGATTGGATTCATTCCTCAATTCCCTTCCATATTTATAGCTTTGAAGTGCCAAATTTTTTGGAAATTTTTTTTAAGCATACTTTATATATTTATATACATTTCCACGGGAGTTTCTAATTTAAAAACATGAAAGTATGTTTATATATATATACACACACATATATAATTTCATAAGAAATTATGCAATTTAATTTTATTTTCTTTATAACATTACTTAAAATACATGTAGTGAATTTTTTTTTTATCATTCATGTATTCTTTTCATTTCATATAATCCACATTGAACATATTTTCAATCATCAATTCTCAAAAAGGAAATATTTATTCACTACAGATATGTATACATTAGTGATTCAGAAAATATTAAATAGATGCATGCATGAATTGTCACGTATTATATGAAATGGACATAGATTATAATGATTTTGACATATATGTGTGCAGATAAAATAGATTCACATAAAATTATAATATTAGTTTATGAAAATATACAGAAAATAATGGTGTTATACATGTGTAAGATCAATTCTTTAACATATGATCATGGGAACTTAAACCTGTAAATTATTTATGTAAATTAAAACACATTCCTTAAAATTTTCAAACCTTCCCAAATAAAAATAAAATTTACAACGGAAAAACTTTCTCATATTTTTTGAAAATTGATAGATAGATATTTATATATATACTAATAACAACCATTACCCATTAATATATATATATACACATATAGGTTTATGCTAACAATAACCCTTGAAGATAATAAATCCTTTACCAATATAATAATAATGATTATGATGTGAAAATAAATAATTATGGGTCCATTACAAAATAAGTTTAAACATGAAAAAGAAATTCATAATTTAAAAGGGATTTAAATAAATAAAAAACTTCCAATAATATCATTTGGGTAATTTGGAAATAATTGTAATCTAAAATATCAAATAATCATTTGAGAAAAAAAATAATTTACCTTATGGAAAAGTAGAAAATAGATATTATAAATTGAAATAAATAAATATTTAACTCCACTTACTGATTAAAATAAAATAACAAAATAACATAAACACTTAATTTGAAATTTAATATTTAATTTTTTTTAAAAAAAATTCCCTTAAATATTTATTTGCAGGAACTTCTTCTACTTATTGGCAGAACGAGGTTTACATTCCCTTCGAATAGGAGACAATGAAAACTAGAATGGACAACTAATTGTGGTAGGAATTTATTATGAAAGGCCCACTTTGCCAGAATTACCCCCCTAAAAAATATATATACACTCCAAATCCTAATTATTTAACTATTGAGTTTATTCTCAAATATTCAATTAAAGAGATAAATTTATATTTTTATGTTTTGTTTGAAGTCAATAAAGTGAAAAAAGAATAAAATAATGAAGGGGAATCAATTTTTTTATACTTGATATACATGAATTGAAAAAGGTTTATAATATATATATATATATATATATCTATCTATCTATCCTATGAATTCCTAGAAGAAGTCAAAAATAATATATTTTGATTTGATCCTAAAACACATAGATACATTAGTTTTCAAAATTGAAAATAACTTAAGATGTAAAATATAGTGTACGTAATAAGAAAAATTAATAAAATTTGTCTTCTATTATGAACATGATAGAATAGAGATATGAACGTAACTAATAAGAACTTGATTATATTATAAGGAAGTTTAACATAATCATATTGATAACAAGACTTTTGATTTCAATCCAAATTGGTGGTGTCTAGTGAAAATGGGAGTACTCAGATATCTAATCCAACTAAAAACATATCTACTTGAGATTAAAGAAAATGTGAAGATTATTTATAAAAATCAATGTTCATTTTCACAAATCTCAAATAAAACCCTCATTGCGATACATATTTGACCTTCAGAAAAATTTCCAACTATCGAAACTCTCATTATAGATGTTGACCTTCACGTGGCCACACTTCGGCTCACTTAAATACTCCTCGCCTCAATTATAATTCTTAATTTTCCCCTTATCAAATATCTATGATTGGATATACATCTTTCATTGCTGGCCTTTCCCGTCCTGAAGATGAACCCTACACCCGATTTTCATAACCCGATTTCTATTTTTTTCTTTATTTAATATTTTTTCATATTTTATTAAATTTTAATTTATAAAATAAAACTGTAACAGCATAAAATTTTATGAGAAAAATTCTTTTTAATTTCATTGATATCTTGTTTTGTACACTACACAAATATTATCTTGCAATATACACAACACAATATTAGCTTGTAGTATACACAAACACTATTTTTGGCTTGTGTTGCACGCAAGAGCGACCTTCATCAATAATGTGTGTTGTACACAAGACCGAGTTTCACTAAACAATGATATATGGTTCTAATATTATTATGATCTAGCCATTATGAATATTACTAACCACCATTTTAATTTTATAATATTATAATTCTTCTTAATCATTTTCTAGAAAATGTAATGAGAACAAAATCAATTTTTTGTATAAAGGAAATATTTTTCCAAAAATACAGTTTTTCTGCCTTTTGATGGCGGACCCTCGTTAAATATAATTTTTGACACGTTTATGAGTTGAATTTGAAAATATAATGTTATTCATTTCTATAAGTATATAAAAATTTTCTTTGGATAATTTTTTAATATTTTTCTTTTAACTTTCATATTTTGATGAATAGTAAAAATACACTAAATTTTAATTAAAAAAACTTTTTTCATAAAGATAATTTATATGGTTAAATTATAAAATTTAATGGTATAAATAGAATGTATTTTTACCATTTAATATAAGTTATGTCGTTATAATTAATATCACACTGAATTCAAGGGTAAAAAAAGTTCAATCTTTTGTAATGTTTTAACTTTTAAAACCCGTTTTCTCAACAGCAGAATTAATTTTAAATTAAATGCATCCACTTCTGTGTATTGAATTTAAAAAAATTGATTCCATATTTGGATTCATTAGGTCCAAATTATGTTAATAGACTATGTTTTATTTTTAGGCATTATGAATAGTAACTACGGTAAAATTTATTTACCACGGTTAAAAGTAAATCAGGAAATTAAGTGTAAATTTAATATTATAAAATTACCCTAACACTTGTATTAATATAATTGGATGATTATATCTAATCCTAAAATATACATGGGTCGAAACGGTATCCTTTTGAACCCACATGGATGTCACTAAGTCCTTTAATTTATTTTATTTAAAGAAAGTGAAATATATCTCACTAAAACTTTAATAATTAACATATTTTTAATATAAGGCTATACAAAATATAAATTCGATTATAAATACTCATTTGAAAGTTAATTTTTTTTCTTTGTTATGGTAATTTTTTTTAATTTTTATGAAATATTTAATTACCCAAATTGCTTATACATTAATGATGCATAAATTATCTATTTACTGAAAAAAATATATTTTATTCAAATAATAATACCCATAAATGTCCCAAAAACCTAACCAGAACTTATTGGTCGTGTATATATAAACCATAATCATCCAATGGTCTAATTTTGGACCATTTGGAGCCTTATTTAATCAATTATGACAATTATATTAAATTATTTTAAAAGATGTCAAAGTTGTCACTTTCATAATTTCATAAATATAGTAATATAACTATTTTGATTTAAGATGATAAATTCAAGTAAAAGTATTATTAAGAAAGATATTAGATTTATATTTATCATATCATATTATTTTTTATTTTTATTAAATAAATAAGTATATTAAATAATTATACATAAATGTTGTAATAATTATTTTATTAAGAGAAATTTCAAATAAATGGTTTTAAAAACATTAAAATAAATATTATATGAATGAATTAATGTGCTCCATGATTTTTTAGATTAATATTACATTTTAGGAATCTATTACATATTGTTTTTTAAATATATCTTCTCTGTGTATTTTATTTAAATTCAAATAATTGAATAGTGTCAAAGTTCACACTATCGATATTTTATAAAAATAATATATTATTAAATTGTTTGAAAATCACAAAAATATTTAAAAATTAAAAATTGAAAATTATATTTTCTAAAATTTAATAATTTATATAATCATGGAAAATTCAAAACTCATAAATAACTATTTATAACAATTTAAAAATTAGAATATTATTACCACAAATAAAATAAAATAGATTAAATTCGGACAAATCAAAATGATAGGGTTTAAAATAAACATAAAACATGTCTAACTATTATTTTTTGATGATATTACAACTCTATATTATATCATATTCGAATTGAGTTATTTTTGGAGATTTTTATGTTGGGTTTGATTTTATTATTAACTAATATTTTTGAGGTTTCCAAAAGTGCCCCTCTCATCTCTTATAAAAGGGAACCTCATCCCTCTCATCGTCACACCATTTTGAGCTTTCAAGCAAAGAAAAACTCTGCCCATTACTATTTTAAATATCCCTAGTAACATTTTCGAGATTCTGGTCTTCTCAAAAGTCTAACTCTAGTCCCTTAAGAGGAAGATCAAAAGATGTGCGTCGAAGAAGAGGTAATCGCTTTTACTGATTCTTTCAAGTTTCATTATTTTTATAATTCCTATTATTTAGTTGATTCATTATAAAGCAATAACATAAGTATCACTAATATACCGATATGTAATTATAAATATGAAACTACCATATTTCACCTTATACCCATCCTACGAAAAAAATATCACCAAGCGTGCGTACGTACGGAATACAGTCTCCACGCCTTGGTGTAATTTGTTTTTCCACCACCACCTTACTTGGATGGGTATAATAAAAGAAAATAATAACTATATATTATTTTTATAACATAATTCTAATTCAAATATATTATATCATCCACTCCAATTGCATTCAATAATTATTGGAACGATATCATCATTCGTGCGTACGTACGAATTACTGTCTCCACGATGCGATGAGATTCATACTCCTCGTTAACCATTCAAGAATGATTATAAAGTATATATAATAAATAATAATGAAATATATGACATAATAATGTTACTGGATTTATGTATATATATATTCCATTTACTACCATTCTATTTAATAAGGAAATAAAAACAACGTTCATGCGAACGTACGGCCTACCGTCTCTATGAACATTGTATTTCATTCCATTTATAGATATTATATATATTCGTAATATAAATTATATATATCATGTTTTACATTCTGGAAGTAAGTAATCATGATCTAAGTAATCATATGAATACTTACAAGTCAAAACACGTATGATAAATGAAATGATTTTACCCAAAACGCTACTTTAACATGGAATTGACAAATGAAAGGGTAATATAAAGTCATAAGTAAATCATATATGATATCATAAATATTATTATGGTTCTGTTATAAGTAAATAATATATTTAAACCCACTATACTGGAGTCATGGACACATACCGATGAAATTAGACACAAGGTAAGGGATAATTATTCTAATCTCGTTCTTATCCGAGATTGTTTATTCGTAAGTATTTACTGGGGTTATGTTTATCATCCATGTCCATTTTTTCTCAAAATGTTTTCATAAAATGTTTAAAATTATTCTATGTATGTTGAAAGTCATTTTTACCCTTTTATGACTTTTACCTCAATATATGGAAGGAATCATTCTTTTGTTTCCATATGAGGTACTTTTTGACTTTCTAGAAAAAGTACAAGAAGAATGTTTTTTTAACATATAAGGAATGAACTGATTTTTTACATTTTCATAATTCCTTATTTACATGACGCTTCCTCTACAAGATTTCATGATTATATTCAAATAAATTATTTTCTTTTTAAATTTCATGACATTTTGAAAATAGAAAATGATTTTGAAGAAGAAAGAATATTTTCCTCAAGAATTCATTTCAAGGGTTATATAGAAACAATTTTCCATCTAAGATGACATTAGTTAATATATATATGTTTCATGTATAATGTTTCTATTATTTAAATGTTTTCATTTTGTTTATGATGAAACTATATCCAATGTTTTATATGGATAATGTTATGATGGGATGATATATCTGAAACCCATTTTATTCATTTGGATATGATGAATGATTTATGTTTATTTAGTGGCACACGAAATAATGATTTAATTATGAGGTGGGTGGTACCTATATATCACTTCAATGCCTTGGGTAATGATTTTTCGTAAAAAGGAAATATTTTTAAAAAAATACAGTTTTTCTGACTTTTGATGGCAAACAGACTTTAAATCTAGTTTTTGACACGTTTATGAGTTCAATTTGAAAAGGTAAATTTAGAAATTTCAATAAGTATGTAAAAATTTACTTTGCATAATTTTTTAATATTTTTATGTTAACATTAATATTTTGATGAATAGTAAAATACGCTAAATTTTTATTAAAAACAAATTTTTTCATCATAGAAATTTATATAGATGAATTATAATATTTTATAGTTTTAATGTATAAATAGAATGTATTTTTAACATTTAATATATTCTTATTAATTAGACTTAATTATACAGTGAATTCATAGGTAAAAACATTTCATTATTTTGCAATGTTTTAACTTTTAAAACACATTTTCTGAACAGCGAGATTTATTTTAAATTAAATATTTCCACTTTTTTGTATTGAATTTGGAAAAATCGATTCCGAATTTGGAATCAGTAGGTCCAAATTATGTTAATATTCTACTTTTTATTTTTAGGAATTATGAATAGTATCTATGGTAAATTTTATTTACCACAATTAAAGGTAAATCAAGAAATTAAGGGTAAATATAATATTATAAAATTATCGTAACACTTGAATTAATATAATTGGATTATTATAATTCATCCTAAAATATAGTTGTGTAGAAATGGTATCTTTTTCAACCCACTTGGATGTCATTAAGACCTTTGTTTTATTTTATTTAAAGAAAGTGAAATAAGTCTCACTCAAACTATAATAATTAATGTATTTTTAATATAAGGTTATATAGAATATAAATTAAATTTTAAATACTCATTTGAAATATAATATATTTTTATTTTTTATCATAATTTATTTTTAATTTTTAAGAAATATTTAATTACATAAATATCTAATACATTAATGATGCAGAAATTATTTATTTAGTGAAAAATAAATAATATAGTTTTTATTCAAATAATAATACCCATAAAATCCCAAAAACATGAACAAAACTAATTGGTCGTGTATATCTAAACCATAATCATCCAATGGTATATTTTTGGACCATTTGGAGCTTCATAAAAGCGATTATAACACTTATATTATTTTATTTTAAAAGATGTAAATGTTTTTTAAAGGTTGGGGCCGAAGCCTCATTTTATTATTTGTCACCTTCATAATTTAATAAAAATAACAATTTAAATGATGGATTTAAAGATGATAAATTCTAGAAAAATTATTATTATGAAATATATTAGATTTTTATTTATCATAGTATTTTATTTTTTATTTTAATGTAATAAATAATTATACTAAATAATTATACATAAATGTTGTAATAATTATTTTATTAAAAGAAATATCAAATATAGGGTTTTAAAAAAATTAAAATAAATATTGTATGAACAAATTAATGTGCTACATGATTTTTTAGATGCATGTTACATCTTATAAATCTATTAAATATTTTTTTAATATATATTTTGTGTGTATTTTATTTAAATACAAATAATTGAATTGTGTGAAAATCGACACTATTGATATTTTATAAAAATAATATATTATTAAATTGTCTGAAAATCACAAATATATTTTAAAATTACAAATTAAAAATTATATGGTCTAAAATTTAATAATGTGTTTAATAATGGAAAATTAACAACACATATTTAAGTATTTATAACAATTTAAAAATTAGATTATTACTACCGCAAATAAAATTAAATAGATAAAATAAGGATAAATCAAAATGATAAGGCTTAAAATAATAATAAAACATGTATAAATTTTATTGTTTTATGATATTACAACTCTATATTATCTAATATTATAATTGAGTCATTTTTGGAGATATTTAAGTGGGGTTTTATTTTATTATTAACTAACATTTTTGAGGTTTCCAAAAGTGCCCCTATTTTCTCTTCTAAAAGCCCACATCATCGCTCTTCTCGTCAAACCATTTTGAGCCTTAAAGCTCCGCCAAACCCTTTCCATTACTCTTCTAAACTTACCTAGTAACATTTTAGAGATTTTGGTCTTCTCAAAAGACCAACTCTAGTCTCTTAAGAGAGAGTTCAAAGGAGGTGCGTCATATAAGAGGTAATCTCTTCTACCGATTCTTTCAAGTTTCTTTATTCTTCTACTTAATTTTCTTTAGTTGTTTAATTATAAAGTAATAACATCAGTATCACCAATATAATGATATGTTATTATAAATATTATACAACCCTATTTCACCTTCTACCCATACTACGAAAAATGAAATCATCGCGCGTGCGTACGTATAGAATACCGTCTCCACACCGTGGTGTAATCTATTTTTCCACCACCACCTTAAATGGATGGGTATAATGGTGGACATAAAAAATATATATTATTATTATAACTTAATACTAATTCTATGATATTATATCATCCACTCCAATTTCATTCAACAATTTTTGGAATGATATCATCGCTCCTGCGTATGTACAGATTACTGTCTCCACGATGCGAGGAGATTCATTCTCCCTGTTAACCATTCAAGAATTCTTATAGAGTATTTATAATAAGTAATCATGAAATATATATTATAATAATTATACTGTATTTATGTATATATATTTAATTTACTTCTATCCAATTTATTAAGGAAACAAAAACAACGTTCATGTGTACCTACGGCCTACCGTCTCCATGAACGGTGTATTTCATTCCATTTATCGATCTATTATATATATATATATATTCCTAATATATATTATATATAAATAATTTTTTACATTCTGGAAGTAATTAATCATGATATATGTTATCATATGAATAATTACATGTCTAAACACTTACGATAAATGAAATGATTTTACCCAGAACACTGCTTTAACATGGAATTGACAAATGAAAGGGTAATATAAAGTCTTAATTAAATCATGTATGGCATCATAAATATTATTATGGTACTTTTATAAGTTAATAATATGTTTAACCCCACTATACATGAGTCCTAGACACATACAGAAGAAATTGTACATAAGGTAAGGGATAATTATTCCAATCTCATTCTTATCCGAGATTGTTTATTTGTATGTATTTACTAGGGTTATCTTTATCATCCTTGTCCATGATTTCTCAAAATGTTTCCATAAATATTTAATATTCTTCCATGTATGTTTAAAATAATTTTTACCCTTTATGACTTTTACTACTAGGTATGAAAGGAATCTTTCTCTTGTTACCATACTAGGTACTTTTTTAATTTCCGACAAAAGTACAAGGAGAATGTTTTTTAACTTATACGGAATGAAAAAAGTTTTACAGTTTCATAATAACTTATTTACATGAAGCTTCATATACAAGATTTCGTGATTATTTTCAATGAAATTATTTTATTTTAAAATTGCACGACATTTTGAGAATAGAAAATTATTTTTAAGAAGAATAGATATTTTCCTCAAGATTTCATTTCAAGTGTTTTATCAAATATATTTTCCATATAAGACAACATTATTTAATATGGATATGTTTCATGTATAATTTACCTATTATTTACATGGTTTTATTTTGTTTTTGATGAAATTATATCCACTTTTTTATATATATTATGTTATGAGGGGATGATGTATATGAAACCCATTTTATTCAATGGGTTATGATGAATAATTTATGTTTATTTTGTTGCACACAAAATAATGATTTCAATATGAGGTGGGTGGGACCTATATCTCCCTCTAATGCATTGGTTAAATATTTATATCCCATGAGATAAACATGGCTGGAATGTCATGTAAATCCAGTTCAGTAATATAGGGCTGGAATGCCATGTAATCCCAGTTTAGTAATGGACTTCGTCCCCTATGATGGTATTGGTAGCAATGCCTTAGCTACTATGGAAATAATATCATGTGATTAATGGTTTTCCACAATTACATGTTTTTTTTCCATTCTATTTTATCATGATTGATATTCTTTTATGATCTATGACTTACGTACTGCCAATATTTATTTCCAAACTCAAGATTTTGATGTTTAAACATTATGTTCATGTTTTTTAGTTCAAAAGTATGTGTCTTGTTTTATTTTCTCCATGCTTACCCATACTGAGCATTTGAGCGTACCCTTTACATGTTTTCCTTTCCCCAGGATATAAAAAAATGTTTTAGGTAAGAAAACAAAAGGATAATATCTTTATGGGAGATGTTGAAGATCTTTCACTATGATTAGAAGATTATGTTCCGATTTTTCAAAGATGCTAAACTATTATAGTCCTTGGGCATCTATTTTTGTTATGTATTATGTATTCCACACAAGTAATGTAATGTCCATGTACATCAATCTTGGGTCTCTATGAAAACAAAAATATATATATATATATATATATATCATATATTAGATTTCAAAATGTTAAAAATTAAATTTATAATTTAGAAAATAAAAATAACTATATTATCATAAATTATAAAAAAATTATAATTTTGAAGTTTGAAAATTTATAATGTTAATAATTTCAAGTGTCATTATATATAAAATGTACAAATTTTTTTAAATAATTTCATTTTTTATTATATATTTTAAAAGATTTTAATACTCATATATTTAAAATAATGAATTCAAAAATATATAATTCTAATATAATTTATTTTTATAAAAATTCATAAATATATATTATTTTGAAAATAATAATATGTTTCATTTAAATAAAATTTATAATAATATATTACCTTTACTTTTATTACTTTTGAAAACAATACAATATGTTAGAAAATATCATTTCATGATACAATATTTCATAATATTAGAATTAATTTATATCCTTATTATGTCGTCATATATTTAAAAAGTAAATTGTAACACTATTTATATAAATTATAATTCATTTATTAATTATTTAATATTTCTAGTATGTTACATATTTTTAGTGTTTATTTTAAATATAAAATAAGAAATAATAATAATAAAGAGTCGGTTCCATAAACATTACCCTAGTGGTTGTGTGAAACCTGTGTGATTGAGCGACATCACTTTGAATCCAACCCCAAGAACTAGGGAAAAGATTATTCCTTAACTCTGTATTTATATTTTAAACATCTTTTATTTCATATAACAATCCATGTATATATATATATTTATTTTAAGAAAGAGACAAGAATAAAAATAATTAAAAAAAATTATATATATATATATATTAGTGAACATGAAATACCATTTAGTGTGTGTCTAGTTTTGTAATTCTGTGTAATATATATTTATTCAAAAAATATACCTCCTCCCTCAATATATCTCATGTGAATTCCTTAAAATGTTTTTCATAGTTTCATGGAAGCAACCTTGTCCAGATCTAAATATGTCGATCTCAAGAGTGTTAATGCTTTGAATAACTTATATTTAGTTCCCTAATCTTTGTAAGTCCCATGAAACCACCATTTCATTGGGTTTATTGATTTTTTATAGAATTTAGGGTTTTATTTATGTTTTTTTTTTCAAACTCTAGCTATACACAAGAACCTATAAAGAATACGTAACTTGTAAAATTATATGTAGGAGAATAATTCACTGGAAAAAAACTGAAACACATGGCATGTAAGTTTGGTATACACAATATACTATTTTTTACTACTCAAATTACCACATATCATGTACCCAGAGTACAAAACTTAGATTTCAAATTTTCAATCACATTATGTGTATATTCAATACACATCTTTCCCTTTCACTGCCTTTGTTAATCCCTTACTTTTCATATACCCACAGTAAATGGATTTAAATTCAATTTCCTATACAAAGATCATTAAAAACTCATATACATTATATAAATTACTCATCACTTACACAGGGATGAGAAAGCATGTAACTAGATCACATGAGTTATAGGCATGTCATAATTACAAACAATGTACTATGGAACTATTTAGTTTTAAAATGATTATTTTTTATCTTACTTTTTTATTTATTTAATTTTTTTGTTCTATTATTCATTCATCATTACCATGGATGACAAGGAATTTAGTAAATTAGGTGGTAATATCCCCTCTACTTTACCGTTAGAGGAGTAACCTATGTTGTTATGAATAATCATGGAGTCATGAGTGGATCATCTAGTAGAAGAACTTCTAATTTCCCTACAGATATCACTTATAGGGGATCCACATGAGGTTATATAATTTACACTTCCCAGTATAAGAGAACTATTTGGAGAGGAAGAGATTCCACCCCACATCATCAAGACCACATACATCTATAATTGAGGCGTGATAAAGAACACCTCCAGGGGCCTAACTTCTCAGCCATTCCCTTTCTGGGCCATTGATGACAAGTTCCCATCCACTAAATGAATTTTCCAATTCTCATGATTGGTAAATCAGTGAATAGTTGGGTTTTGAAACCATCCTTATAGAGTGAATCAGATTCCTTGATGATATAGAGAATTTTTTGTCCTATATACATCTATTTAATAGCTTCATGGTTAGCACTCATATATACATATTCTTATTTTAAGAGTTTGAAACTAAATTTTATTTTAATGGACCATTATGATGATTTTATTTGAGTGATATATAGAGAGATATTTGGTTCTCTTAAGGAGTCAGAACCATTCCCTGACTATGAGTGATTTCTTCTAAAGTTGAGACTTCTACAGCCACAAAAATACTAACCCACCAGTTTCCACCATAAACCAAAGTAATGAAAAATAATTTTCTCATTATATTACAAGATATTGATAGAACCAATTTCAGTTATGAACCCACCTCATAAAAGATTACCCTGATATTTTCCCCTACCTTCCACCCCACACATCTATTCCTTATTTCTATTCCATTTATTCACCTTGAGGACAATAGTTTTTTATGTGGGACAAGGAGCTTCTCACTTATATAAATAACCATGGCTACCATGGTCTCTCCATCTTTTTATACTTATTACTTCCATGCCATGTTCAACATCCATCTGGGTATCATTTTTGAGAGATTATATGCCAAATGGTTGGAATAACAATTAAGAGTTTTTAAGCTCTCTAATCCACATTATCTTGTGGGCTCACCTCATATGATATACTATCTCATTATTATACTTATAAAGAATTTATAGAGGTAGTAATGTAGTTATAACATAATGTAGGAGTATTATGCAACTTCTATGGTGATTTAGGACCCTTGATCCCATTGAGGTTATGATGATAATGAATCTTCACCTAACGATCTTGTTCCAAAACAACCACTATCCCTATCATCCATATACTCATAAAAAAATCGACTATCTACCCCAAAGCCTTTTACTTTTTACACATCCATAGCCCCGACATTACCTGTTTTCTAAACCAACACAGATGTTCTCTCTTATCTTGATGATTTTTACCATAATTTGAATCATATAGAAGGACATATAGAAAATTTATAACTGTGGATAGTAAATACTTAGTCTTTAATAATAATTATTTTTCACCATGTAGGCCTTTCCATTCCACCCAATTTAGTTCTACTGCATAAACTCCAACCAAAATCTGAACAAAAAACTCCATCAGCCTCTACAGAGGTGGTCATTTTTTATGTTTAAGGAGTTTGGTGATAACAATGTATCTTTTCATGAGATCCTAGTCAGAACCCATACTGACACAATAGATAAACAAGATACATCATTATCAATCATTCCACCTCTTATTCCTGAGTCCATGAATCCATAACTGGCACCTGGTGAATACATTTTGACTGTTAGATTTTCTGTTATATATATATATATATCCTTGTGTGTGTTGATATTTTATTTCAATTACTTGCATATTTATTTTAATTTTTACTGACTATCACTCGTTCTTAGTAGAATCACCATACAGTTTCATTTACACTACTTTCATGCATCTCCCGAGGATTTAATTTCTCAATTTGTGACATTTCTAACTAGTTCAGAATTATTTTTCAGGCCATTTTTATTCACATCTTAAATTTACTTCTTTCATTACTTCCCTATTATACTCCCAATTTCTTTTCCGTCCACATACACCTACTTTTTTTCATACATTATGGACAATGTGCAATATTAAGTGTGGGGGAGCATTCCTCGACACCATAATTAAATGATCTAGGAGACATAATTTACTTGAAATAATATGTTAACATATTAAAATTTATTAATTATAATTATTTATAGAAAACAAAAATATAGGTAGAAATTATTAAAATTAAAATCTCATTATTATTTTCAAGTTAATACAATATGATCGATGATATAATTGTGATTCCTAAAAATTTACATTTATTAGACTAAATATTTTTATTCATTCCTCAACCTAATAACTAATATGTTTTTATTTTCTATCCTAAGAGGTAATCTGAACCAATTTTTTCATACTCCACCATGTATCCTCTATTATAAAGTGAGTTAAATATTTTTTTTTCTTCTAGAAAATGGTTTTATCATTTATCAAAAAAAAATATTATAAAAAAATGTACTATATTGATTTTGGTGTTTATTTTATATTGATAATATATTCTAATCCACTTCCAAGACCTCAACATACATTACATCTTGTTAAGACACTATTATAATTGAACAACCTTATATGTAGCTACATTAGAAGCCCATTTTTTCTATCATCATTTAGTCTTGTTTATATTTCATGATCATTTTTCTTTTTATGTGTATGGTAATTTGGGTATTTCATGTATTATCATGGGGATGAGATAAATTGTATTGGAATATTTGGTTTTTTTACCATTTAAGTTAAGGTAAATAAATTATTTATATTTTATTCTAATTCATTTGACCACTCTTGAAAAAAATGTAGAAAAAAATATTGAAAAAAATGTATATACAAAGAATAATAAAAAAAATGAAAAAAATATTAATAGGAGAAATCATTGAATATACATTACATTATATGACTTGTGTCCTATCTTGAGATGGGTAATTGTGTTTAGGGTTTAATAATTGTCTACATTGAGTGAGGAATTTACATATTTTTTAATGTTGTTTCATGAATTATATTATTGGAGAAAACCCTCCAATTTGAATGAAAAAATAAAGAATATCTTGAATTGAAATTATATATGAGTTAAGATTATAATTTTTTTGAATTTATTGACTTATATGTTTTTGAACTATTTAGTTTTGAATTTATGTTAATATGTATAATAAAATTAAATTCATCTATTGTCAGAGTATTATTTTATTTTATTTTATTAACTTATTTTTATTAAAGAAAAAAACATTATGTTTGGGGGATTTTATACCCCCATTAGTTCATACTTTTTAGTGTTTCTTATTGACTAAAAAATAAAATGAATTCCATTAATATGTTCTTATAAGGTCAAATATTATATTTCAATTATTAATGGATATATTTATGGTTTTATGGTAGAATATGAATTTTATGGGAATATTGGAGAAAAATGTTGATTTGTGTTATATATATTTATGTTTAATATCATTGGAGAGAACATAAAATAGAACACTTGAGTATATGATGATGTTATTAATCAAAAAAACATTATATATTATGTAGTAATAATCCATGTATCCATGTTCAAGAAGTGGTTGATGGTGGGAAAAGACTCTAAATGCCCTGAATGTTGGTGGTAAATGATGTGGACACTCCACTAACCAATTTCTTACCACCATAGTCAGGTGTTGACTGAATTTTGTTCCATATTTGTGAAAATAATAAAAAAAGAGTACACATTGTGAAATGTTTTCGCCCTTAGATGCTTCTTCCGCAGCACTGCCCCTTTTTTCCTCAGCTCCTCTCGAGGTCTGATTCAGAGCACTGGTTCATAGGGGTTTGGAGTTTCATGATACATCATTTGATAGGTCTCTAGGGGATTCCTTGTTTAGTTTACTCATACATTAAAGTCTCGGGGTTATCTAACTCATCTATGGTGCCGAAAATCGGATCCCTTCGCCACTCTTTCCACTTATCTGACATCTCATTGGGCTTGTCCTCTCCTAGTAAGATCTAGAGCAGTGGTGACATTGATGTTTTGGGAGGTGTGGTTCGGTGGCCTCTAGTGTTCAAGTGTGTCCACTTCATCGATGGATTTGGCTTTTCCGATATCTTGATCGTGATTTAATTAAAATATTGGTTGTTCATTATTAGTGGTCAAACTATTTATTGATATTTTTTGGTGTTTTATTTGTGGATGCAGTTCATTTTTTGTTCAAATTTGGATATGGCGGTGGCTGTCAGTTTGCACTCGAGGGTACTTTTTCGATTTATTATTGAGAAGATGAGATTAATTGGTTTTGGTGGTTGTTTTCATAGGTTCACTAGGGGATGATGACGATGGTGTGATGGTTTCAGTGGAATCGACAGGTTCCGATGTTCTCTGAATGCATGGTGGTTCAATTAAGACTTCAACAACAGAGATGGATGGGGATGAAGAAATGTTCTCATTATTTTGGTGGAAGATTACTTAACATAGGGTGACGTGGAGGAATTTTGTTCATAATCTTCCTGGGTGTCATGATTTTTTTGAGTTTTGAACTATGATTTTGGGTTCCCTTTGTTTTTGTCCCTGCTCAATACATAAAGCAGGTTTAGAAGAAAATATATTTTCTGTCAAATGATCATACACTATCATATGGTTTCTTCCCCTTCCATATTGTTTTAAGATCAATGTGATCACAGATGGATCGACTTGATGTAAATACATAGTTTTATTTTGTAACAATTGATAAATCGTTTTAATTAAAGTTGTATGTTGTTTTTACCATCTCATCATCATCTATATATTTTACTTATATACTATTATATCACATTCTTACTCAAATGTTCATGTATGGGCATACCCACTCATGTGAGGTTACACAGTTCGTTTAATCCTCTTTATTTCCATTTCAATTTTGGCATCAGAGTGGTTCATATAAGTACAAAAACTCACAAAAACACCACTCTGGACATGTAAATTTTTATCATGTTAGTTTAATGAAAATGACATAAAAACCTAGTTCACATAGTGAGTTCTTCATATTTTGTTGTGGTGAGATCTGGTTATGATGTTTGACAAAAGTAAAATCATCAGTGGTATCTAATGAATCAATTTTATTTCTCAATTAAACACTAGGAGATATACTAGCATAAATTTGTGTCATTGTTCTTAACAAGTTTCTTTCGAGTAACCAAATTTAAATTATACCCAACTTTATAATCAGTATAATGGATGTATAGGGTCGATTATAACACTCCATACCCAGTTACCCACAGTCAGTGCATTATTACATAACATTAGCATGATCACAAGGAAATCATGTCCCCAAAGACCTATTAGAGTAGTATTATTGGAATCAAGATTCATACATAATATCAACTTTACAATGTGAAAATAAATACAACACTAATTTATTCCACTAGAAATATCCAATCCTCCTAGATTATTCCTTCATGTCACTCATAACTCAATTCTTCATATCCATGGAAAATGAAACATAAGAAAGGGGTGAGCTCAAACTCTCAGTAAGGGAAAGAAATACAGCGGAAGATAACATAAATATTGAGCACGGTGAATAATTGAAAACACAATCCTTTACCCATAATAAACATGAACTCTTTTTTGGAAGGAATATGAGCTGAGTAAATAATTTGATAATAAAACATAATCATGAGTATTCTACTAGTTGAAAGACCCCATGAACCATCGATATTATTTTCATAATGAGGGAATGTATAATGTCGGACATTCCAAAACATTTTGTTAAGGCCTTGGCCAAGAGGTCTAAAAATGATTAAGGCCTCGACCAAAACCATATATCAAATTTGTAAAGGCCTCGACCAATTCCACGTCAAGTTTTCTCATTTGAACTACCGATGAATCGAGGAGCTATAGCAGGCTCCACCCATCATTTACTATGTCCAATAAATTCCTTATATGTAAAGGTTGAAATATAACATAAACATTAATATTAAAACTAGCATATGAAATGTCAATAATTTAACCATAAACCATGAATGGTATAAAAATAACACATCCACAATCAAACATATCACAAAACATTCAATAAGGCAAAAAACATTTTTTTTGTATTTTCAAATAAATCACTTTATGGGTGAGTGAGAACCTAACGATATTCACTTTGAGGCTAAGTGAGAACCAAAACAAGAACCACAAGCAACATAGTGTGTCCAAGGGGATCCACCATTGAAAACACATGACAGAACTAGACCAAAACACCAAAACAAAGGCAGAGGATGACCAATGGAAAGAGCATCGAACCACTTCAAAGACACCACCATGCCAAAAGAGAACCACCAACATATCCACCTTCACTGAAGCCACCAACATAATCCAAAGCATCGTGAAATCCATCGCACCCAACCAATATGGGGTCGTGGGAGAAGGATCACAATGAAGTGGTAGATGAAACAAGGAGAAGCAGATCCATCGGGCCATAAAGAAGCAACAAAAGCATCGGAGGACAAACCAGTAGGGAATTTTGAATCCATTTGGTGTGGAGAAGAACACTAATATTGAGAATTCATGCGACGACCATCCGTGTCCACGTACATGCCCAGGTTGTCGATGATGTACCTGCCACAATATGAATCCAATGAAAGCAAACCAGTCTACAACAAGGACACAACAAAAAGTCCACTCGGAACACTGCGACACCTTAAGAAGTCATGCCAAGCCTATATGTGGAGCACCAGATGCCACATCGGCCATTTGTGGCATCTTAAGGCCAGGGTACACCATTCAACAAGCTGAAAACGAGTGTGGCATAGAGAACCACAAGGGAGGCTCAGGTTTCCTATGACACATTCGAGGGAGAACAATGAAACTCTAGTGGGGGAGTGGAAGGTCGATCTGTCGACGCCGACGGCCTCGCAGCGGCGAAAAAGGGGAAGCGTCGTCGTCACGGACATCAGCTTCGAGCAAGCCGTCGATGACAGTGGATTTGAAATGATGGGAGACGGGGGAAGATGTCATTTGTTTGTTCTATCAAACAAAGGAGACGTGGAGTCATTGGAATCTGGGAGGGAGACTCACACGACGGGGTTCGGGAGGGCGATGCGGCATCGAACCTGGGATGGAACTTGGAGCCGTGAGATCATGGATTTTGTCAGGCTCTACAGGGGCGCCTCATGGCTACCTGATTCGGTAGGGAAACACTCCTTTATAACAAGGAGGGTGACACGCATTGGAAGTCTTACAGTGGTAGATCCAGAAGCTCGACGGTAGATCCACATACTAGAGTTGCAGGAACAGTGAGGATCAGGGATTGGAGGCGGCGCTGGGGCGGAAGGCGGCGCTGGGGTAGGAGGCAGAAACCCAAGGCCATGGCTCCCAAGAACAACATCGGAACCCCCACAAAACCTTCAGTAAAATATTGATGATTTGTATCATAATGAATCGACTTCGAACAATTATAAAATTCATCAATGGATGTTGACATAGATGAAATCAAAACTATTTGAGAGAAATATCTCTTTCATTTTTTGAAATAATTTAATGTTACATAATTATAATAAAAATCATTTATTTTGATAATATTTTTATATTCTTGTAAGGTAATCTTTAATAATGTTATAATGGTGGAGAATAAATTCACCAGTCGTATGAGTTAAAAAAGACATTCTTACGTCAATCTTGTCGAAAAGTTCATAAAGTACCTTGTTTGAAAAAAACTGCAAGATTCATTTCAAAACATATAAGTTCAAATAAGGGTATAAATGACTTTATCCCATTGTCTAGTAAATAGTAAAAAAATTTTGAAATACATTTTTAAGAAACATGGATGTTGATGATAAAGAGTTCCCAGTAGATACATACGTAAAAACAACCTCAGATAATAAAGAGATTGTAGAATTAACCCTTGCCTTGTACTTTTCCTTGGCTGAGGGTAGGTTAACCTATGTTATAATGGTAAAACAATTGTTATTACATTATACAGTAACCATATACATTAACATGATATCATATATGATCTTCTAATATTGCTTTGTTAAAAATATTTTAGTATTATCGTCGTTTCGTGTGTTAACTGATTCATTTTCCTTTATATGATTTGTTATGTAAGTAATGTTTGTTATGTATAGGATGTATATTATTCATATTAATAATGATATTAACTATTTTAAAATTATTTTTAATCATAAAATAAAAATAAGTCTTGAATGGATACGATGGGGAATGAATCTCATCGTGTTCGTTGAGACGGCAATCCGTACGTAAGCACGAGCGACAATATCATTTTTTTGAGATTAAAATCTTATATAAATGGATGGTATATCATATATACAGAATCATTATCATGTTATATTTATTATTTACATAAATTATACATCATTATTATACCCATCCAAATAATAATTTTTTGAATAACAACTACACCACGACGTGGAGACGGTTAGTCATACATACGCACCTATGGTGACATGTCATTCAAAGGATGGATAGAATAATGAATACGGTTGTTCCATATTTATAATAACACCATAGTATATAGAATATAATGTATTTATTATTTTATAATGGAATAAAAGGAAATAATAAGTGGAAGAAGGAAAATATTGAAAGAGGTGATGAAATATTTACCTTTTCTTCGGGTTCTTCCTTCTGATTTGATCAAAAGAGCTTATTAGGTTGGCTTTCTGACTAAATTAAAGCCTCTAGGATGAATGGACGATAGTGGATATGATATTTTGTTCGGTTTTGGACAATACAAAAGGCATTGAAGGTGTGAATTTGAGGGAATGAGATGTTCCCTTCTATAATAGGGGTGAGGGGCACCTTAGGAAAAGATTAAAATATTATTTCATAATAAACTCATTCTCGATTTCTAATGGCTCAAAAATGATTTATTTCAAGGATAAGGTGGGGATGGGTAATATCCTCTCAAAAAAATAAGTTATAGGAAATTTTAGGTCACTATTTTAACCTTATCATTTAGATTTAACTGTTAGTTAAATAGTTTTACATTTACCAAGTCTCTTTGTATTTTTATATTATATGTTTAATAAACATACTATTAGCTTCCAAGTGAACCCGAAATGGTTACTTATTAATATATAAAACCTTATACAATTCATGTTTATGAACCATTGATTTTTAGGAATAATATATCTATTAATAATATAATATATTTTTTAAAAAAACACATTTATGTCAATTTTGACACTATTTGGAATTTTTTTCTAAATTCATAACAACATTATTACCTCGAAATAAATCCAATAATCAACCCTAAAAGTCATATTATCCTATAAAATTAGTTTAATTCATAAAAAGTTTCAAATTACATTTATATGGGAATTTATAATATCAATTATTTTAATATTTCATTAAGAAGGTAATTACTGCATCATCATTGTTTCATAAATAAAATAAAATATTTAATTTATAAAAACTATAAATAAAATATCATTATATAGGAAATATTTTTCGATTTTAATGAATATTTATAGTCTAATTTATAATATGTATAACCCTATATGAAAATCGTTTAGTTATTAAATATTAATATTAACACTTTTAACTCTTCATTGAATTAAATAATAATAAATGTCCTAATCTTTTCCATGTGGACCTAAAGAACCATATTTTATGACTAAGGTTGGTGCTGGTCGAATTAAAATTATTCAATATAATTAGTACATTTCTTAGTGTAATAATAATATCATTTTTACCCTTAATTGCCCAATTCACTTTTAACCGTGGTAAATAAAAGTCAAAAGTTACTATTCACCAAATATTATTTTTATCTTATTGATCCACATTTTACTAACTGATATCAACTGTATCTCTTGGATCTTTGAAATTCAATTCACAGAAGTGGTAAAATAATGTTTTATGCAAATTTGTAAATTCTAATAGGAGGTGGGTAAAAGACTGTAAAAAGTTTGGTAAAATTTTTATATATCTAAAATTATTATAAACTAACTCCAATGAATTACATTTAATTTATATAAGTATTATGTATCTATTTTTACCTAAAATAAATTTAAATAAAATAAATAATTATTTAAATAAAACGTCAGTTTTATTCTATAACTCAGTGTTTTTCACTATTCGTCAAAAAATGAAAGTTTTCAGAAAATTACCAAAAATTCACCCTAAGATAATTTTGATAATCCAAATCCAAAAAATGAAGTCCATTTTGAAAATAAAATTTATAAAATTTCAAGAAGTGGGTATTACTATTCATAGCGTCTAGTTTTTTTGGTCATAGTGTGTTAGAATCTAGAAGTTGCGTACAATGCAAGATATTGTATTATTCAAAGGGAAACATAATGTAGAAGATTGGGGTGTAACATTCTCCCCTCCTTTAAATAATTTCATCCTAAAAATTTCTAGAAAAAAGATCTGGGTGGTTCTTTATCATATGTTCCTCGGGTTCCCACGTTGCCTCTTCTATTTTATGGTTTCTCCATAGAAATTTTACCAGATGAGTTGTACGGTATCTCAACACATGTTCTCTTGTATCAAGAATCTTAACAAGATCTTCACAATAAGACAGATTGGATTTTAGTTATAATTCCTCATAGGCGAGCACATTCATTGGGTCAGGCTTGTATTTTCTTAACATTGATACGTGGAACACATCATGAACTTTGGAGAGACTTGGCGGCATTGCCAAACAGTAAGATATAACCCCAATTCGTTCTAGAATTTCGAAAGGTCCAATGTACCTGGGACTTAATTTACCCTTCTTACTGAATCATATAACTCTATTCCATGGAGATAACGTCAAGAAAACATGATCTCCTACATGAAATTCCAAATCCTTCTATAGGATATCAGCATAGATCTTCTGACTACATTGATCTTCTTTCATGTAGGATTGGATAACCTTCACCTTCTCAAACATTTCCTCCATAGGTTCTGGGCCTACGAGTTTTCATTCACCAACATCATCCCAACAGGTTGGTGTGCGACATCGCTTTCCATATAACGCTTCATATTGTATCATCCCAAGTAATTAATGAATAATAATTATTTTTATCTATTTCTATTAATGAATTAGACAATGTTTTAGAGGCTTAAAATGAAAATAAATCCAATCTTAAGCATTGAATACACTGATATTTTTAAAAGATTGTTTTACTGCCTTTTAATGGAAAACCATTTTTAAATCTATCTTTTGATAATTTTATAAGCTATTTTTGTCAAAATAAACTTATTATTTATTATTGGGACATCAAAATTTACTTTTTGTGAATTGTTGGTATTTTTCCGATAAAGTTCCATTTTTAATGAATAGTGAAAAATGTTGTATTTTAATTCAAAACCTCTTTTTAATCAAATTTATTTATATGATTATATTATCTTTTGAATTGTTTTTAAAGTGAAATTAGAATATATTTTTACCATTTAATCAAATGTTGGTCATTGTAATCAATTTCACTTTGAAATTGGACTTAAACTAGTGTCAATCTTTTGATACTTATTGTTTCATAAAAAACACGCTATTGTTCATGACAGCGGGAATTAATTATTAAATTAATTAATGCATCTTATATGTTTTGAATTTTTTAAAATATACATCAATTTTGAATTCAGAATATCAAATATAGCTTAGGGTGACGTTTTGGAATTTTTCTGAAAAACTTCAATTTTTGATGAATAGTGAAACCACTTAGTGGTAGTTAAAGAAACTGATTTTTCATTTAAATGAAACTTTTCCACTTATGTGATTTGATTTTCAAAAATCTGACATACATGGTTGTCATTAATAAGTAAAGTGTGGTTTAATGAGATTAAAATAATTTTTTGGTGAATAGTAACTTTTAAGTTCTTAATCGCAATTAGAGGTAATTAGTGTAGTTTAAGATAAAAATAATGTTTTAATAATATGAGATCAGCTTGAAACATGTACTACCATAAATTGATGTGTCATGGCCGACCAAGACAATCCATGGGTCAACTTGGGGACCCCATGGAGCCACTTTGTTTGGGAAATGACATAAATAACTTTTTATTTAATGTTAAAGTAAAAATAACAGAAATATGAGATGTTTTAAAAAAATAATTTTTACCTGGGGTTATACAAGTCAGATTTTTTATTAAAAATAGTCATTGGAAAGCTAAAATGATTTCCTACATCATAGTATTTTTTTATAATTTTTATACTTTAAATAAATTAAATTATTTATGACATCATGTTGATACAACAATTACCTCATTAATAAAAGATTTAAATAAAATGAAATGATAATGTAAAATCTATTACCTACACATCTCCAAAACCTATTGGACGGGTGGATTTAGAACCCTTATCACTTTACCCTCGAATTATATCAATGTGGTACTTTTTGAATCCGAAAATCATTTTAAAATAAAGTGACATTTCTTTACTTTCCAAGAGTGCCCCTCCTCCCTCTTATAAAAGGCCCCCACCTCTACCTCCTTACCAACACTTCCAAAGCCTTTGGCTCGGCCAACACCTGCCCATATTTTCTCTACACATCCCTCTATTACTCCTTGAGGCCTCACTTTGGGCAGAAGTCTTCCCAAGGAACCCTTTGAGCTAAACCAAAGGGAGTTACCCGATTTTAAGGTAATGTCTTCACTTGAGTCCTTTTGTTTTATTTTGCTTCTCCAACCCCCTAAAATCTTTTTATTTATTTCTTTTGTAACCACTCCAGTATCTTCAATATACTATGATGTTTTTATAATAATGATTCGAGCTACACCTATACACACCTACATCTAATGGTTAAAGAACATACTGTTTCCGTGGATGGTGAATTTCTGCCTCCCGAAACGGTGATTGTTCAACATTCTTTTAACACCTTCAAAGGTGGCCATTAAGATGTAACTATATTTATATATGATATATAATATGTTTATGTTTTCTTTGAGCTTCTGTATTTTTCATTTTGGGAATAACTTTATGGTTTCCATTATGGGTAAACACGATATCTTCATTTAAGGAAGTGCGAACTACCGTCCGCTCAAAGTGATTTGATTCGTTAATACCATACGTGGGATGTATAAAGGATGAAGTTATGATATTATATATGATATTACACTAAAATTTTAATATACCTTTATATCATTATGATTCCATTCTATAAAATACGAAATAGAAATGAAAGTAGCGTTCATGCGTACGTACGGCTTACCGTCTCCATGAACGGTGCATTTCATTTCTTACCTCTAAATGATTATGTAATATTATAAATGCATGTATATACTGGATATATATGATATATATGATATATACATAATGATTATGATTCTGGATATAATGGTTACATGAACAACTTGTAATTATAGAGGGTTTATTTTTGACTCAAGTACCAATGATCGTTAAAACAACCGTTATTAACTTAAAAAATTACAGTGTTCATGACATGGAAATAAGTGATATAAAAGGAATAATTAACTTAAAAAATGTTCTTAAACAAGTATAAATTTACTCAAGTTAATTATTCAGGAGATTAAAGAACGACCGAGTCAAGTCGGACCCGAGGTATAGGACTTCGTCTCAATCTCCTTTCATTGAGGCATATTTTGTTTTATACACAACCTTATTTTATATGGTGTATAAACCCCTTTGACTTTTACGTTTATCCAAAAGGAATTTTTTTTATACGAATCGTTTTACTAAATGAAAAAAGGGAATGTTTTTGTCGTATGTATGCGGCGACAACGACTTCTCCGCCGCCGTGACCATTATTTGAGTTTCGACTTCCTCTACAAGCCATACTTTTTTTAAAAGAAAAATAAATACCATGATTTACTTTTCTATTTATTTTGGTATTGAAAATGGTTTTCATAATGTTTTTATATCAATGTGTTGTATTGATATCTTGTGATTGAAAGGAGGAAATGTTATGTTTCCTTTATGCATGTTTTATGTGATACGATTATGTTGAGGATCTTGGGCATTATTATGAAGACGGGTGGTTTCGTGATAAACTAAGTGCGGGTGAGCCCGATATAGCTCTCCAATGCATTGGGTAACACGAAGGAGTGAAACGTTAAGGTTTCTCCGAATAGATTTAGGGAATATACTGTGATGGGTATTCCAAATGTAACCAAGAGGGTTACTCCCTACGTAAGATTGTTATGAATGCCTCAAGTTACCATTATGTCTTATGATTTCTATGATTTATCCATGATTTAATGAGGTATGTTAAATTGATTATGTTTTATGGGTAAATTATGATTTCATTCTTGTATATATATGAACTTATCTTTCCTTTCCATATTTTTATAACACATACTGATCTTTTTATGCTCATCCCAGTTTTTTTTTGAAATGTTTTTCATAGGTCAAGGGAAAGGTACAAGATATGATGATAGTGTCAAGGAAGTGTCAATAACGAATCCATGTATTATTTTAACTATGTTTCCATTGATGGAAAAAATGAATACTATCTTTTTGTAACCACTTTGTTTATATGTGGAATGTAATGCAAGTTTTATGTTCTAATTCTCTAAAACTGTAAACCTTAAAAGATCCTCAATGTGTAATCTTGTAATAACTCAAGATTAAGTAAGGTTTAAGGCTGGGGCCTTATAGTTGGTATCAAAGGTCGGTTTAGATTACTTTAGGAGTTAGAATTATATTAAATGATTATCCAAAAATATTTTTTTTTGAATTGATATAGCATTTGAAGATTACCATGTTACTTCATCTAAGACATGTTTGTTCAGAATTGTTTTCCGCAGAGGAAACAGGGAAGCAGTGCTAGGAAGGCATACAAAAGGAAATAACCTTCCGAATCAGCATCCTGAGATGGTTGGAATTGGAACTGAACAGTTTGTTGCAGTAATGGTGCAGTTGACTCAAGCGATAAATGGTGGTGGTATCCATGCACGAGATCAGCCAGATCAACCGCAGAGGAACATGACAGTGGTGGAACATTTCATGAGGAAACATCCCCCATCATTCAGAGGATCATCTGACCCTATTCTAGCTGAAGGTTGGATTAAAGCACTAGAGAAGATTTTCGATGTCATGGGGTGTTCAGACAATCAAAAGGTTAGTCTTGTTATTTACCATTTGGAGGGTGAAGTAGATCAGTGGTGGTCGATGGTTAAAAATATCAGGGACGCCGACGAGATTGATGCTCTTGACTGGGATGAATTTAAAGGTATGTTTCTTGAGAAGTATTTTCCTAAGGCTGTACGACATAGGATGGAAAAACAATTCTTGGAATTGAGGCAAGTGGAAGACTCCGTGGCTACCTGTGAAGAAAGATTCACTCGATTGGAAATGTATGCTCCAAATTTTATCCGAGACCTTGATAGTAAAATCAATCATTTTTACTTGGGGTAAAAGCCAAAATATCGAAGGGCATTGGCTTCTCGTGAGTTCAAAAGTTATGAAAAGCTTGATCTATGTGCTGAGAAGGTGGAAATGGAGTTTTCCGATGATCAAGTGTTCTATAACAACGAACAGAAGAAGAGACCGAGGTGGCAGGAGAAAGCAAACAATTCTATAAAAAAGTCTGATGGTAAGAAAACTAAGTTTCCAGTTTGTGATAAATGAGGTAAAAGGCATGCTGGGGAATGTCTTCTGAATTCTGGAAAGTGCTACTGATGTGGTAAGATGGGACATAAGGCTCGTGATTGCACTGAAAAAGATCAAGGTGATGGTATGTTCAAATTTGATTTACAGTTAGTGAAATGTTTTAAGTACAATGAGATGGGTCACTATGCAAATGAGTGTCCTACAAAGAGCTCGAGTGATAGGAAGCAGTTAGACTACAAGAAGAAAAGGGTGGTGAAATCCTTTGCAACTACTTCAGCTGATGTCGTGCCATCAAATGATGTTGTATCAGGTTCTTTGATTGTTTTTTCAGATTATGCCAGTGTGTTGTTTGATTCGGGGTCTACACATTCTTTCATCTGTAAAACTTTTTCTAGTAAAATGGGAATACCATCTCAAGAAATGACTCCTGAACTTGTGGTAAACACACATGGGGGAAATTTTGAGGCAAGACGAATTTATAAGAATCGTCCTATCCTTATCTGTGGACAGAACCTACTTGAAAACCTTATTGTTCTACCTCTAGTAGAGTTTGATATTATCCTGGGTATGGATTGGATCTCTATTTACCATGCTAAGATTGACTGTAGAGATAAAGAATTTTCTTTTCAGAAAGACTTTCAGTTTGTGTACAAGAATGAACCCTTACTGTTGATAACATATCAAGAGGCCGAGAAACTTGTAAATGATGGAAATGAATGTTACCTTGCACATATTGTTGAAAACACGGGAACTGTTCAGATTAATGATGTGCCGGTGGTAAATGAGTATCCTGATGTTTTTCCTGATGAGTTGCAGGAAATAATACTAGATCGGGAAGTTGAATTTACTATTAACTTAGTTCCTGATGCTAATCCAATTTCAAAACCCCCTTATCAAATGGCTCAAATTGATGTTTTAGAGTTGAAGGAGAAATTGCAAGATTTATTAGAGAAAGGTTTCATTCAACCTAGCACATCACCATGGGGTGCTCCTGTTTTATTCGTTAAAAAGAAAGATGGTTCTATGAGACTTTGCATTGATTATAGATATTTGAATAACATCACTGTTAAGAACAAATATCCTTTTCCTCATATCGATGATTTGTTTGATCAGCTCCAGGGAGCTCATTATTTTTCAAAGATTGACCTGAGATCGGGGTAACATCAGCTGAAGGTAAAGGAAGCAGATGTTCTGAAGTCTGCGTTTCGTACAAGATATGGCCATTATGAATTTGTAGTAAAGGCTTTTGGGCTAAACAATGCACCTGCTGTATTAATGGACTTAATAAATAGAATTTTCCACGAGTTCTTGGATAAGTTTTTGGTGGTTTTAATTGATGATATTTTGGTGTTTTCTAAAAGTAAAGAGGAGCATGAAATACATTTAAGGGTAATTTTACAAACCTTAAAAGAAAAGAAATTGTATGGGAAATTCAGCAAGTGTGAGTTTTGTTTGCAACAAATTTCTTTCCTTGGTCATATTGTTTCTAAAGATGGGATAACTGTTGATCCTACAAAAACAAAGGTTGTTGAAGAATGGCCAAAACCCACAAATGTAATAGAGATTCGTAGATTCCTTGGTTTTTCAGGCTATTACCGAAGGATTGTTAGAAATTTTTCACGGTTATCTAGTCCAATGAATAAGCTAACTCGGAAGGGTGTTAAGTTTATCTGGACAAAAGAATGTGATGATTGTTTTCAAGAACTGAAAATAAGATTGGTGAATGCTCTAGTTTTGGAACTACCTTCCAAGAATGGTGAGTTTGTTATATACAATGATTCTTTATTGAAAGGACTTGGTTGCGTCCTAATGCAGAATGATCAGGTAATTGCTTATGCTTCACGACAATTGAAAACTCATGAGGTAAATTACCCTACACATGATTTGGAATTAGCTACTGTTGTTTTCGCTATAAAAATTTGGAGGCATCATTTGTATGGAGTAAAGTGTGAAATATATACTGATCACAAATGTTTAATGTATATATTCACATAGAATTAATTTAACATGAGACAAAGGAGATGGCTAGAATTAATCAAGGAATATGATTGTACAATTCATTACAATCCGGGAAAAGCAAATAAAGTGGTTGATGCTTTGAGTCGAAAAAGTAATGCTTCATTAGCAATGTTACGGTTGGAACATGATCCTTTGGTTAAGGATTTGATGAACTTTGGCATAGATGTTGTGGGTATAGGATGTTCTTCTGTTTTATTTCAGGTTTCAGTGAAATATTCTCTATTAGACAGAATGAAGCAAGCACAGAAGAAAGACAGTGAGTTGCAGAAAAAGGTAGAGCTGGTTCAGAAAGGTAAGTTGCCTGAATTCAACATTGATAATGATTGTGTTTTGAGATTTGGGAAGAGATTGTGTGTGCCTTGTGATTCATAGTTGAAGAGAGAGTTGTTATGTGAAGCACATAGTTCTCCATTTTCAGTTCATCCTAGTAGTACTAAGATGTACAGAGATCTCCGAGAGTATTACTGGTGGGATGGAATGAAAAGAGATATTGGTGATTTTACTGTGAAGTGTTTGATTTGTCAATAGTTTAAAGAAAATCGGTAGTTACCAAAAGGGATGCTTCATCCTTTACCAGTGCTAGAGTGGAAATGGGAGAATATATCCATGTACTTCGTTGTGGGATTGCCGAAGACCCCTCGAGGTAATAATGCAATCTGGGTTATTGTTGATCGCTTGACTAAATATGCTCATTTCTTTGCTATACGAGATACATTTTCCCTAGATCAACATTCCCGTTTGTATATTAAAGAGATAGTCAGGTTACATGGAGTTCCTCTCTCCATTGTATCTGACTGTGATCCCAGGTTCACTTCTAACTTTTGTAAAGGCCTTCAGAAGTCGTTGGGTACTGAATTAAATTTTAGTACAACTTTTCATCCTCAATCAGATGGGCAGTCAGAACGAACAATTCAAACATTAGAGGATATGCTATGTTCTTACTCTATGGATTATCGGGGAAGTTGGGAACACCACCTCTCTTTGGTTGAATTTTCATATAATATAATTTTTCATTCCAGTATACAGATGGAAACATTTCAGGCATTACATGGGAAGCAGTGTCGAACTCTAGCTTTCTGGGATGAAGTGGGTGAAAGGAAGTTGATGGGACCCGAATTGGTAGAAGAGTTGGCAGAAAAAGTTCAGCTGATACAGAAACACATGAGAACAGCTCAGAGCAGGCAGAAGAGTTATGCGGATAACCGGAGGAAGGATCTATCTTTCTAGGTAGGTGATCATGCTTTTCTCAAAGTCTCACCATGGAAATGTGTGATGAGATTTCGTAAGAAATGAAAGATGAGTCCAATGTTCATTGGACCATATAAAATTTTGGAGAGAGTTGGATCAGTTGCATACTGGGTGGCTTTACCTCCAAGTTTCTCTCAGGTACACAATGTTTTTCATGTTTCGATGCTGAGAAAGTACATGCCAGATCCATCTCATGTTTTGAGTCCAGAGGTAGTTCAGCTGGAAGAGAACCTATCTTATGAGGAACTACCAGTCTAGATTCTTGACCACAGGGATCATGTGTTACAGAATAAGGTGATTAATCAGGTAAAGGTTTTGTGGAAAAACCACATGATGGAAGAGGCAACATGGGAATCTGAAAATGCAATGAGGGATAAGTACCCCCATTTATTCGATAAGTAAATAAATTGCGGGGAAGAAATTTTTTAAAGGGGGGAAGGATGTAACATCCAAAGTATGTAATGAATAATAGATATTTTTATCTATGTCTATTAATGAATTAGATAGTATTTCAGAGGCTTAAAATGAAAATAAATCCAATCTTAAGCATGGAATACACTAATATTTTTAAAAGATTGTTTTACTGCCTTTTAATGGAAAATCGTTTTTAAATCTATATTTTGACAATTTTATAATCAATTTTTGTCAAAATAAAATTATTCTTTATGATTAGGAAATAAAAATTTACTTTGTGTGAATTTTTGGTATTTTTCCGATAAAGATCATTTTTTAATGAATTGTGAAAAATGTTGTATTTTAATTCAAAACCTCTTTTTAATCTAATTTATTTATATGATTAGATTATCTTTTGAATTGGTTTTAAAGTGAAATTAGAATATATTTTAACCATTTGAACCAATGGTGGTCATTGGAATCAATTTCACTTTGAAATTGGACTTAAATTAGTGTTAATCTTTTGATACTTGTTGTTTCATAAAAACACACTATTTGTCATGACAGCGGGAATTAATTATTAAATTAAATAATTCATCTTATATGTTTTGAATTTTGAAAAATAGAAATCATTTTTGAATTCAGAATATCAAATATAGCTTAGGGTGAAGTTTTGGAATTTTTCTGAAAAACTCCAATTTTTTATGAATAGTGAAACCACTAAGTGGTAGTTAAAGAAACTGATTTTTCGTTTAAATGAAACTTTGCCACTTCTGGGATTTGATTTTCAAAAATCGGACTTACATGGTTGTCATTAAGAATTAAAATGTGGTTCAATGAGATTAAAATAATTTTTTTGGTGAATAGTAACTTCTAAGTTCTTAATCGCGATTAGAGGTAATTAGTGTAGTTTAAGGTAAAAATAATGTATTAATAATCTGAGATGAGCTTGACACTTGTCCTACCCTCATTGGATGTGTCATGGCCGACCACGACAATCTATGGGTCAATATGGGGACCCCATGGTGCCACTTTGTTTGGGAAATGACATAAATAACTTTTTATTTAATGTTAAAGTAAAAATAACACAAACATGAGATGTTTTACTAAAATATTTTTACATGGGGATATACAAGTCAGATTTTTTATTATAAATATTCATTGGAAATATAAAAATATTCCCAACATCATAGTATTTTTTTTATATTTTTTAGACTTTAAATAAATTAAATTATTTATGACATCATGATGATGCAACGATTACCTCATTAATAAACGATTTAAACAAAATGAAATGATAATGTAATATATATGCCCTACACATGTCAAAAACCTATTGTATGGGTGGATTTCGAACCCTTATCACCTTAACCTCGAATTATTTCAATGTGGGACCTTTTGAATCCGAAAATCATTTTAGAATAATGTAACATTTCTTTACTTTCCAAGAGTGCCCCTCCTCCCCTCTTATAAAAGGCTCCCATCTCTACCTCCTTACCCACACTTCCAAAGCCTTTGGCTCGTCCAACCCCTACCCATTTTGTCTCTACACATCTCTCTCTTACTCCTTGAAGCCTCACTTTGGGCAGAAGTCTTCCCATGGAAGCCTTTGAGCTCAAACCAAAGGGAGTTACCCGATATTCAGGTAATGTCTTCACTTGAGTCCTTTTGTTTTATTTTTCTTCTCCAACCCCCTAAACTCTTTTTATTCATTTATTTTGTAACAACTCCAGTATCTTCAATATACTAGTATGTTTTTATAAGAAGGATTCGAGCTAAACCTACACACACCTACATCTAATGGTTAAAAAACATACTGTTTCCATGGATGGTGAATTTCTGCATCCTGAAATGATGATTGTTCAACATTATTTAACATATTAAAAGGTGGCCATTAAGATGTCACTATATTTATATATGATATATAATATGTTTATGTTTTCCTTAAGCTTCTGTATTTTTTATTTTGGGCATTCCTCTATGGTTTCCATTATAGGTAAACACGATATCTTCATTTAAGGAAGTGCGGACTACCGCCCCCTCAAAGTGATTTGATTCGTTAATACCATATGTGGGATGTATAAAGGATGAAGTTATGATATTATATATGATATTACACTGTAATTATAATATAACTTTATATCATTATGATTCCATTCTATAAAATACGGAATAGAAATGAAAGTAGCGTTCATGCGTACGTATGGCTTACCGTCTCCATGAACGGTGCATTTCATTTCTTTCCTCTAAATGATTATGTAATATTATAAATGCATTTATATACTGGATATATATGATATATATGATATATACATAATGATTATAATTCTGTATATAATGGATACATGAACAACTTGTAATTATAAAGGGTTTATTTTTGACTCAAGTACCACTGATCATTAAAACGACCGTTATTAACTTAAATAATTACATAGTGTTCATGACATGGAAATAAGTAATATAAAAGGAATAATGAACTTTAAAAAGGTTCTTAAACAAGTATAAATTAACTCAATTTTATTATTCAGGAGATTAAAGAACAACCGAGTCAAGTCAGACCCGAGGTATGGGACTTCGTCTCAATCTCTTTTCATTGAGGCATATTTTGTTTTATACACAACCTTCTTTTATACGATGTATAAACCCCTTTGACTTTTAATTTTATCCAAAAGGAATCTTTTTTATATGAAGTGTTTTACTAAATGACAAAAGGAAATTTTTTTTGTACGTATGCGGCGACAACGACTTCTCTACCGCCGTGACCATTATTTGAGTTTCGGATTCCTCTACAAGCCATAATTTTTTTAAAAGAAAAATAAATACCATTTTTTACTTTTCTTTTATTTTGTTATTGAAAATGGTTTTCATAATGTTTTTATATCAATGTGTTTTATTGATATCTTCTGATTGAAAGGAGGAAATGTTATGTTTCCTTTATGCATGTTTTATGTGATACGATTATGTTGAGGTTCATGGGCATTATTATGAAGACGGGTGGTTCCGTGATAAACTAAGGGCAGGTGAGCCCGATATAGCTCTCCAATGCATTGGGTAATGCGAAGGAGTGAAACGTTAAGGTTTCTCCGAAGAGATTTAGGTAATATACTATGATGGGTATTCCAAATGTAACCAAGAGGGTTACTCCCTACATAAGAATGTTATGAATGCCTCAAGTTACCTTTATGTCTTATGATTTCTATGATTTATCCATGATTTGATGAGGTATGTTAAAGTGCTTATGTTTTATGGGTAAAGTATGATTTCATTCTTATGTATATATGTACTTATGTTTCTTTTCCATATTTTTATAACCCATACTGAGCTTTTTATGCTCATCCCAAGTTTTTTTTTGAAATGTTTTTCACAGGTCAAGGGAATGGTACATGATATGATGATAATGTCAAGGTAGTGTCAAGAACAAATCCATGTCTTATTTTAAATATGTTTCCATTAATGGGAAAAATAAATACTATCTTTATGTAACCACTTTGATTATATGTGGAATGTAATGAAAGTTTTATGTTCTAATTCTCTAAAACTCTAAACCTGAAAAGATCCTCAATGTGTAATCTTGTAATAACTCAAGATTATGTAAGGTTTAAGGCCGGGGCCTAATACATATGGTACCATATAAATACATGAATGGAAGAAATTGTTATAGGAAAATTCTACCAGAGGTAAATATTGATCCCACATACGTTGAATGTCACGTGAGAAAGGTCTCCACATGTCTTATAAGGTTTGAATAGTATTTTCTGATTGTCCATTAGTTTGATAGTGGTAGGTAGTGCTCAAAAAAAGTTTTGTATGTAGGGAATTCTGAAGACTTTTCTAGAATCATGATGTAAAATGTGGATCATGATCACAATCAATCGATAGGGGTACTCCAGGAAGTCTTACAACATCATTAATATACAGTCTTGATAAACATTCAAGTGGTAAATCTTCTCTTATAGCAAGAAAATGTGATGACTTGGTAAGACGATCAACAATGACCAATATTGCATTATTCCTTCTAGGAGACTTTGGTAGTCCCATGACAATGTCCATCATAATATTATCCTATTTCCACTAAGGTATGAGAAGATAATTCATGAATCCTCCAGGCTGTTGCCTTCCAGCTTTCACTTGTTGAAAAACCACATATCATCACAAAAAATCAGCAATCTCCCTCTTCATGCTTCCCCACAAAAAAATGTTCCTTCAAATATCTAAACATCTTGGTGCTCACAGAGTGTATAGAGAAATTAGGGCTATGTGCATCATCTAACAATTCTCTTTTCAGATCAGGTATATTGGGAACACAAAGTCTCTTCCCAAATATCAAAATCTCATCTTCATATACAAAGTCGATCAATCTCCCATCATTCACATATTTAATTATCTTTTGAAATTCCTCATCATAATCCTTAGAACATTTTATCCTTTTTAGTAAAGATGGTTTGGAAACCATTTGAAAAAGCATTGATGTTTTACCTTCAATGGTTATTCCAATATCCATATTTCTAGATCCATTAAAATAGGATCCCTTTTAACTCTCATCTTGTTAAAAGCTCCATGATCATTTTTTGTCAAAGAAACTTTCACCTTATTTGCGTTCCTCGGGTGGCAGTGTATCGTGCAATCATAATCCTTCAGTAGTTCAAGCCATCTCCTTTGCCTCATGTTGAGTTCCTTCTAAGAGAAAATATACTTCAAACTCTTGTGATCAGTATAAATCTCACATTTTTCACCATAGAAATAGTGTCTCCAAATCTTCAAAGAAAACATTACAGCCGCTAACAAAAGATAATGAGTAGGATAGTTTTTATCATGAATTTTCAGACCTCGTGATGCATAGGCAATAACTCTATCAATCTATATAAGGACAGAACCATGGCCTTTATTTGAGGCATCTCTATAAATAACAAAAAAATCATTCACCAATGGTAGAGTCAAGATAGGATCATTGAAAAATATTCTCTTCAGTTCTTAGGAATATTCTTCACACTCTTTTGTCCAAACAAATTTAACCGCTTTATGTGTGAGCTTTCTTAATGAGTTATCCAATCAGGAAAAATTCTGGACGGGACATCAATAATAACCTACTAAACCAATAGAACTGCGTACCTTAGTTATACTTATCGGTGTTGGCCATTCTTGGATTGCCTTTGTCTTAGAAGGGTCAACATAGATTCCATCCATAAAGACAATATGATCAATAAAAGAAATCTCCTCATGCCAAAAATTCACACGTTCTAAACATCCCAAATAATTCATTTCTTATGAGGGTATTCAGAATGGTGTGCAATTGATTTTTATGATCATCATAGCTTTTGGAGTATATCAGGATATCATCAATAAATACCACTAAAAAGTCATCAAGATATTCCTTGAAAACATTGTTCATTAGATCCCTGAAAACATAGGGTGCATTAGTCATCCCAAAACGCATTACTGCAAACTCTTAATGCATGTACCTGGTTTGAAATGATTTTTTTGGAATGTATTCCTTATTCACACACAATTTATGATATCTAGATCAAAGGTCATTATTTGAGAATTATTTAGCTCTATGATGTTGGTAAAATAATTCATTAATGAGAGGTAGGGGATTTTTGTTCATTATTGTTATAGCATTGATCTCCCTATAGTCAATGCATAACCTCATAGACCCATCTTTATTCTTAACAAAAAGAACAGGGGCTCCCCATGGAGAAACACTAGTGTGAATAAATCCCTTATTACTCAAAACCTCTAGTTGTTTCTTTAGATCCACTAATTCCAAAGTGGCCATTCTATAAGGGGTCTTCGATATGGGCCTTGAACCAGGAATTAAATCAACGGAAAACTCAATATATCATTTTGGAGGATGTCTAGGTAAATTCTATAGAAACACATAAATATATTTTTGCACAATAGGTATGACCACTATTTGAACATTCTTTTCCTCACCCATAGTTATTTCATTCTCTTCCTCCCCAATAATTGAATTTAGTTGTGCTACTGGGGGTGGATCTAGATTAGAATGAGGTGGTGACATTTCTCCTCTAATGATAATGTACTTCTTATCATCATCTAAAATTGTATCCTCCTTCTTCTTAAAATAAATTTTCACATCATGTTTCAAATGCCAATCCATTATGAGGATTATATCGAATTCAATAATGGTTATGATGATGAGATCATCAGATAAAGAACATTTATATTCCCTTATGGGAACTGATTCACAATGATTTTTGCAAGGATACTTCCCTTATTAGTTTTTACTGAAAACTCCCTTGTTAAATCAAATTTAAAATAACTAATTTTCATATAAAACTGGGAATATATGAAAAAATGTGATCCAAAATCAAATAAAGTGTTGTATAAACATGAGGAAACAATTAAATTACCTGCCACAACGTCTTTCAGAGTTTCAACCTCAGAAGTAGTGATCACATAAGTTTGGCCTTGATCCCTTTTCCTTTTTTAGGAATGTTTCCCTAACACATCGAAAATTCATTTAGAGAGTGGCCCATCTCCCTGAAACTGTAGCATTGAACATTGGTAGAATCTTTCTTTCCCTTACAGTCACTAGCAAGATGGCCTTTCTGTCCAAATATATAGTATACTCCTTTTTCCTTTTAGACAGGCACGAGGGTGCTTCCTTCCACAATTATCACATGGTGGGAATTCAATTATTCCATTTTTCCCTAATTCTATATTTCCTTTCCCAGAGTGTTCATCTGATCTATTATTCTCTTTCTTTTCTTTAAAGTCTTATGACGTAAAGAATTCCTTTTCTATCTTGATAGCAAATAAGAAAATATCTTCATATGATGAGAAGCATTGGGATACTAATTATCTAAGGATAAATGGTTTTATCCCATAAATGAAATAGTCAATATTACTTATTGGGTTACGTATATAATTTTTTCCATGCCTTGCTAACGCTGTAAAGTTAGCTTCAAACATTGTGTGACATTATCATCCTCATTTTTCCTTAGACTCGGAAATTTCCATTCTATATCCACTCAATGGTCACAAGGAAATTATTTTGCTAATAAAATTTCTTTAAACTCCATCCATTACAAACTGGACACTTCTTTATCTTCCTTTGTGTTTGGAAACAATTACCACCATTGATCAGTATCTCCAGTGAGGTGATAAACTACCATGGAAACTATTTTCTTTTCACTACTCACCAAAGCATGAAATATTTTCTCTAAGGAATTTATCCATTGCTAATACACTAATGGATTTTTACTCCCATTGAATGTTGGTGGTTGTTTCCTCTTGAAGTGGTATAACATTGATCCTCCGCGTTGTGGATCAGGGTGCTCCATACAGGTAATGTTATTATTTATAACCTGTGTGAGTTGTGCCAGTATGGTGATAATATGATCAAAACTGGTTGCATCACCAGCTCTGCTATAATTATCTTGAGTAGGAGGGAAATCCCAACATGTATTAAATGCATTGATATAGTTTCCATTCCTTCCACTAGGAGCCATTTCTAAACTGTGTCATAAAAGAGATTAGTTTAAGAATTGAAATACATAATTCCAAACTTGTAAAACACTTAACATGAATTGAACAATTTGTGGATATAATCCATAATCATAACAGATGTTTTCTTAGTGGAAGTATATACTCATAAACCCTTCATAATGGGTTGTATAGGAAATTATAATTATTCTAAGCATAAACCCCAGGAGTGTAGAAACCAAGAGTACAACAAGGCCCATTTTCGTGCACGAGTTCTCGTTCGAGTCTTGATCAAAGCAGTGTTTTCGAGTTTTACCCCTATATACATCAGTGGCAGAGCCACCTCTACCTACTCGTATCCATAAAAAGATGTATTTCTTATAAAACTCACAAAATCTATACACTACAAAAATTCTAGTAAGTTCTTCTATACTAATTCTCAAAGTTTATCTTAGGGCTATGTTCTCTAATCAGAGTTTATCTAAATCTAGTTTCCAAGTTTAGTACTAAAATTCATCTGATACCATCTATAACGACTCGAACCTAGTTACCCAAAGTTGGTGCATTATTACTTAACATTGGCATGATAATAAGGAAATCATGTCCCAAAAGACTGATCAGATTAGTATTAATTGGAAACATGATTCACACATAAGTTCAACTTTACAATTTGAAAAGAAATACAACACTAATTTATTTCATTAGAAATATATGAAGCCTCTTAGATTATTCCTATAAGTCACTCATAACTAATATCTTCATATCATGGTAAAATGAAACCTAATAAAGGAACGAGGTCAATCACTCAGTAATGGTAAGAATTATAGAAGAAGATAACATAAATATTAAGCATGGTGAATCATTGAAAACACATGGCTTTACCAATAATAAACATGAACACTTTTATGGCAGGAAAATGAGCTGAGTAAATAATTCATTAATAAAACATAATCATGGGTATTCTACTAGTCAAATGAATACATGAACCATCAATATTATTTTCATAATGAGGGAATTTATAATGGCACACATTCTGAAACATTTTGTCAATGCCTCCCCCAAGACGTCTAAAAATGATAATGGAATCAGCCAAAACCATATAACAAATTAGGAAAGGCCTCATCCAATTCCACATCTAGTTGTCTCATGAGACTTAATGATGCATCGAGGAGCTATAGTGGGCTCCACCCATCACTTACTAAGCCTAATAAATTCCTCATATGAAAAGGTTGAAATATAACTTAAACATTCGTATTAAAACTAGCATACAAAATGTCAACAATTTAACCATAAAGCATGAATGGTATAAAAATAACACATCCACAATAAAAAATATCACAAATCCTTCAATACATTATGGAAGATTTTGTATCATAATAAATCGACATCAAAACATTATAAAATCTATCAAAGGTTGTTTATATAGATGAAATCAAAACTATTTGAGTGAAATACTTCATTATTTATTTGAAATCATTTAAAGTTACATAATTATAAAAGAAAACAATTATTTTTAAAATATTATTATGAGATTGTATGGAAATATTTGACGATGTTATAACAAATGAGAATAACTGCACCCACTATATAAGTTAATAAATACATTCATACATTAATTTTGTCGAAAAGGATGTAAAGTGCCTTGTTTGGAAAACGGCTGAAAGATTCCTTTCAGAAGATATAAGTTAAAATAATGGTATAAATTAATTTAACCCATTTTCTAGTAAATAGTAAAAATGTTTTTAAATACATTTTTAAGACACATGGATGTCGATGATAAAGAGGTCCCAGTAGATACTTATATAAATACAACCTCGGATAATAAAGAGATTGTAGAATTAACCATTACCTAGTACTTTTCCTTGGGAGAGGGTAGCTTAACCTACTATATAATGGTAAACTAATTGTTATTAAATTATTAAAGAACCATATACATTAATATGATATCATATATGATCTTCTAAAATTTCAATGTTAATAATATTTTAGTTTTATCGTTGTTTCGGTTGTTAACTGATTCATTTTACTTTATATGCTTTGTTACATAAGTAATGTTTGTTATGGATAGAATGTATCTTATTCATATTCAGAAATATATTAAGTCTTTAAACATTATTTTTTATCATACAATTAAAATTAGTCTTGAATGGATATGATGGGGAATGAATCTCATTATGTTTGTGGATTTGGTAACCTCTATGTAGACACGACTGGCAATATCAGTCTTTTGGTATTAAAATCATATATAATTTGATGATATAACATATATACCGAATAATTATCATGTTATATTTATTATTTACATAAATTATACCTCATTATTATACCCTTCCAAATAATAATGTATTTAATAACAACTACACCACGAAGAGGAGACGGTAAGCCGTACGTACGCACCTACGGTGACATGTCATTCAAAGGATAGATAGAAAAATGAATATGGTTGTACCATATTTATAATAACGTAAAAATATATATAATATATGGGAGTAATTATTTTAGAATAGAAACAACTGGGAAAGAAGATGTGGAAGAAGAAAAAACCTGAAATAGGTGATGAAATATTTACCTCTTCTTCAGGTTCTTTCTTTTGATTTGATCAAAAGGGATCCTTAGGTTGGCTTTCTGACTAATGTAAGGACCCTAAGATTAATTGGGGACAGTGGATAGGATATTTGGGGAGGTTTTGGACGATCCAAATGTCTTTCAAGGTGTTAATTTGAGAGAAGGGTAAGTTCCCTTTTATAAGAAGGGTGAGGGGAACCTAAGGAATAGATTGAAATATTAATCTATAATAAACTCATTTTCGGTTTCTGATGGCTCAAAAATGATTTCTTTCGAGGTTAATGTGGGTATGGGTCTAAATACTTTCAATAAATCAGTTTTAGACAAGTTTAGGATACCATTGTAACCTTATCATTTAGATTTAACTATTAGTTAAATAGTTTGACATTTACCATGTCTCTTTGTATTTTTATATTATATGGTTAATAAACATACTATAAACTTTTAATAGAACCCCAAGTGGTTCAATATTAATATATATAACCTTATGTAAGTCATTTTGATGAACCATATATTTTAATGAAATAATATCAATTAATAATATAATATTTGTTTTAAAAAGGATTTCATGTCAATTTTGACACGATTTGGTATTTTGTTTTTTATAAATTCATAACAGCATTATAACTTTGAAAAAAATTATTTTAATCAACAATAACATGTCATATTAACCTATAAAAATAGTTTAATTCATAAAAAGTCTCATATTACATTTATTTAGTAATTTACAATATTTATTATTTTAATAGTTGATTAATAAGGTAGTTACTTCATCATCATTGTGTCATAAATAAATTAAATTATTTAATGTATAAAATTTATAAATAAAATAACATCCTCTAGGAAATATTTTTATCTTTCTAATGAATATTTATAGAAAAATTTATCTTTTTTATAAACCCATATTAAAAATGGTTTAGTTATTAAACATTGATTTTAGCACTTTTAACTCTACTTTGAATTAAATAATAATAAATTTCCTAATCTAGTAAAAGTGGACCTAAAGGATCATATTCAACTCCAACGGTTGTTTATGGTCTAATTACACTTATCCAATAGAATTCAGACATGTTTTAGGGTAATAAAAAATCATTTTTACCCTTATTTACCCTATTTACTTTTAACAGTGGTAAATAAAAGTCAAAAGATAATATTCAACAAAAAATATATTTATCATATTGGAAGAAATTTAACTTATTAATATAAACAGTGTCTGTCATATTTTTAAAATTCAATTCACATAAGTGGTAAAATTATGTTTTATGCAAATTTGAAAATGCTCCTAGGAGGTGGGTAAAAGACGGTAAAAATTTTGATAAATTTTTTATAAATCTAAAATAATTATAAACTGACTCCAATGAATTACGATGATCTTATATAGGTATTATGAATCTATTTTGACCTAAAATAAATTTAAATAAAATAGATAATAATTTTAATAAAAAGTCATTTTTGATTTAGAACTCAATGTTTTTCACTATTCATCAAAAGTTGAATGTTTTCAGAAAAATACAATAAAATTCACCCTATGGTAATTTTGATATTCCAAATCCAACGATCAAGTCCATTTTGAAAAATAAAATTTATAAAATTTCAAGAAGTGGGTATTTCTATTCATAATGGCATGTTTGATTGGTCGGAGAGTGTTAGAATCTCAATGTTGTGTACAATGCAAGCTACTTCATTATTCAAAGGGATACACACCGTAGATGTTTGGGGTGTTACATCGATCCTCATAGATTTTTGGGTATTTTCCCACATGAAACACTGATAAATTATTTTATGTTTTAGTTGGAATAACGAAAGCCATGTATAACTATAAAATTTACCTGACCATAAATTATCCTAGATATAAATGTCAATGAAAATTCAAATTAAAAAATAGGAATTTTGGTATTTTTATGAATAAAAAGAACCAGGGTTATGGGATTAGATGGAGGTTTTGAAGGTTGTTTTTTCCATGTATGTTAAATCCTTTTATATTTAATATACCAATGGGATTCAGTGATATTATAACCTCTTTTTTCTGGTAAATTACAAATAACTTATTTCAAATGATGTTCTTAGTTTATAAATAAATTTTCCATTATTTTATAAAATATTTCCTATGGAGATGAAAATCTATCCAATTTCCATGGATCGATTAATCATAATTCCATCGTTGATCCTCAAATGCATTATCCTTAGTCTTATATTATTTTTTAGTCAATAAATTCAATTTATCAAAGATGAATTTCAAAAAACACATATAAAATCCAAAATTCATCAATAAAAATTTATTTCCATGAATGATTACCTATCATCACTAACAACCCCAACACAGAAGGGATCCAACATCTTATGATGCAACTTACTACAAAAAAGATTCACTTACACTAAGAAAATATGATAATAATAATAAACCTGTATTGGGAAAGGCATGATCGTTTTAGAGAGATGTGAGACCATCTCTCTCTAGAAAACGATTGGTGATCTAGGTTGTGCAGTTGGATTCCTTGATCTCCACTTCAATGGCTACCTCATTTCTAGTTCCAGGGAGATTCGAGTCCCATCACTTCTATATGAGGAAACATTCCAATGAGAAATATAATAATGGTTTGCAAAAGAATGTTCTCCTCCTTGATGATTCTGCTTTATGAACATTGCATGGAAAACCAAGAGGAATCTCTTTCTTAGAGGCACTTAAAAATACATATCTATCCACTAATGCTCTTTCGAAGCCACCTTAATGCATGAAATTTGGTGATGTTCATTTCCTTATTGAATATGATCCTTAAGCTCTTCCAAAACATATGAAAATTTGTTGGTATTTAGTTATGGGTTGAACTTCATACCTCAATGGTGACAAACCATAGAATTTTGTAGATCTAAAATTAATAATCACACACTGATGGGGATTCATTGATTGGAAATTAATTCCAATTGTCCCTGGATATTTTTACATTTTATTGAAGACATAGGATCATCTGAATTAGGTTTGGAAATTAGGCAACATACAACTTAAACCCTGTCTCTTTCGAATTTCAGAATGGCATAGGACCTTTTATCCACACACTCACAAAAACACAATGAAAAATGTTTAGATCTGGTTACATGGACTTAATTGTTTCTATTGGAACCCTAAGATTTTTAATGAAATTGAATAATGTATAGGAATACCTATGATGATAGATCAATGTACTCTTAATTATGAATGAGGTTTATTTTATTGGATCTTGGTGGAAATCAACATTGACTCGAACTTACCAAATGTTGTCCACAGTAATTCAAAGGATCAAATAATAGATGTGAGAATTTAATATGAACTAAATCCACCATTTTATAATTTTTCAAGATAGTTGGAAATTATACCCATAACTGTATGGAAGTTAAAACCCAAGATATCCACAAAAAAGAAAACGAGTTGATTGACATTAGAAACAGAAGTGGAAAGATGAACATTACTGATAAAAATGAACACCCAAAAAAGAAAAATGAAACACGGGTTAAGAAAACATCACACCCAAATAATTTAGGAGATACCTTAGGTAATAAATGGGATTAATTGGTTTAAATGGAAGAAAATAACAATATAGAACATGAAATTTTAGAAGATATTGAAAAACTAGTTATGTATGTTATACAAGATGAAGAGTTAATTGAAAAACTGTAACACATGCTACCTTAGATGATATTACAGTACCTACACCCCTTCATAGTGAATCTAGTATAGGTATTTTGATGAAAACGCTTTCCCATATTTATGTATTGGGTCACAGTAGGTCTCTCTTTCATGTACACAGAAAAAGGATTTTTTACACATCTCTTCAGAACTAGAAATTTCTGGGCATCTGCGACAGACTTCAGTCTCAGTGAAGGATGCATTTATTTTGGGACATTCTTCTAGACAATACCCATCATAATGCACAGGTATGGACTCAACATCAGCTTAATTAGATCTGAATAAATGAAAGGTTGATAGTAGTACTATAGAGATCACCGCCATAGATCTTGCTCAGTAGATGGAATCCCACAAGGACTCAAAGAATACTGCTACTATAGTTGTGTGGGATCTCTGCTCTGGATTACAATACAGAATGTGTTATGGCTACAGTCACTGATGTGGACTTCAATAAAGGAGGAAAGATCTTTCAAACTAGCACCTTGTCTGGCTCTCAAAAAAACCTCCCTAGATAGAAGGTAATGAAACCTTTAGATCAGAATAAATGTATAGAAATTGTTTCTCTGAAAAGAATATGAAAGACCACATCGGGAAAATATAATTCATCTCTAATAGTGGATCGATCACAAAGATATAGTCAACTACTCATACCAGAATACAATTGGATCCTCACAAATTGAATATTCCAGGTACCTGGATTAATGTTTCTAATAATATCTGTTCTACTAACAAAAATTTAGATTGTTTTAACATGGAGATTCTAGTGTTTCTAAGACATCATCTGATATTAATATCCTACAAGATGTTGTCTTATATGTTCTTCCTGGTAGTTATAATGTTAAATTAACTATAGGACAACATGGGTTTAATACACGCCCCATGTTGTCTAAATATATTAAAAGATCAACTTGACATAAAGGCTCCAATAGTAAGAAAAAAGGAGTTATAACTCCAAACGTAGGTTTAAATGAAAATATTATATTGAAATTATCAAGGTATTTCAAATATCGACACCTTAATTATTTTAAAACAAATGGTCAATCTTCATAAGACATAGTTTTTTCCATTTTTGAATAGAAGATTAATTTTTCCACTATTTTAGTTTATTTATTTCGTTTTGGTTACACATTTATAGGTGCATGTCATAACAACACTAATCTAGATACTCTATGATTTTTTCTCACTCATATGTGTCTAATGTTAATGTCTTTTACACTGCTAATCAATGTTTCACTTGTGATTTAATGATTGATAGAACACATCTATTTTGTTCCTTTAATTATGCTAAGAACTATTATCATGATAGAAGGACTCTTTGGAATGACGTCACACTCTTGAAATCTTGTATTCATTTCTCATAGATTGTTGTTGGAAACTTTAATGATATTCTCTCTTCAAGTGAAAATATTGGTCCTCTTCATTCAACATTATCTATGATGGAATTTATGGATGCTATAGAAAACATAGGTCTAACTGAAATTACCCTCCTCAGTGGAAAATATACATGGTATAGGAATCAATGTAATAGAGTTGTGGCGAGAAAACTAGATAGAGCCTTCACCAATTACCATTATTTAGATAATTGGGACACCATTTCCAGCATCACCCTTCCAAAAATCCTATCTGACCATCATCCTGTCATGGTCATTATCTCATACAAAACTATGAAACCTCCCCTCCCCTTCAAATGCAACAATGCTTGGTTCTCGGACCTTGACTGTTTTAACCTCATTAATCACGTTTTGTCTTCTATGAATTTATCCAACGATGCCTTTGATTGTTCAATTAAATTAAAACTGTTTAAGAAAAATATTCAAAATTGGTGCAGCATGAAATCCAAGAATGTTGATAGTGATATACTTCTTCTTATGAATGAACTTCACCAAATTCAAAACAGCACCACTCATATGGATTTTTCATTGGATCATAATCAAGAATTTTACATTTCTATGAAACTCAATTTTCTTGTCTCTTTGGAAGACAACATACATAAGAAATCTCTCAAAATCAAATCTTTAACTAATGGTGATAGAAATTCCTAATTATACAATTATTTTCAGATAATCTGGAAAACATGCAGACCTCTTTCTTCCCGCAATGATGGAGGCAACCTCTTAGATGATGAATAAGACATTACTATTCATGTTGTCTTCTACTTTGAGTCATTATTTAATGGCCCTTACATTAGAAAAGTTCTCATTCATTATGATAGTCCAAACATTATCACTGATGTTGATTACACTTTCCTCATTTGCGTTCCTCTTGATCATGAAATCAGAGACACTTTCTTCAGCCTGAACCCTGATATTTCCCGGGGTCCGGATGGTTTTAATAATGTCTTCTGCCAAAAATATTGGGTTATCATCTAATTTAATGTTTTAAAACTAGTTAATCATTTTTTTCTAGTGGGTTCCTACCACATGGGTTGAATGCCCAATTCCTTACTTTGATTCCCAAGGTTGAAAATGCTTCTAAAATTCACCTCTTTATACCTATATTTATTATAAAAACTCTCTATAAAATCATCACTAAACGGATTGTAAATAATATCACCTCTTTTATGGATAAAATTATCTCCTAGATTAAATTTGTTTTTTTCAAGGGGAGATCCATCCAAGACTGCATTTGTATTTCCTCTGAATGCACTAACATGTAAAAAAATAAAAATAGAGGTGGTAACATTTCTATTCAACCTGAAATTAGGAGAGACATTAATACAATGGATTGGTACTTCTTCTTTAAAGTACATCAGGGATTTGGATTGAATAATCTCTTCATTTATATAATCAAAACCTTTTTTGCGCATCCTATATTTCCATCCTGATAAATGGAACTCCCAAATGATAATTCAATTACACCAAAGGTGTTAGATAGGGTGATCCTCTATCTAGAATCATTCTTTCTATTGCAACGGACTATTTATGTTATCTTCTCACCCGTCTGGTTGGCCAAAATAAACATAAACCTATTCATGATTATAGAAATGTGAATGCTCCCACTCACCTCTTTTATGATGATGACATCATTCTATTTCTTAAGGGTGATATAAAAAATATAATAACTCTCAAATATACTCTCACTCTTTATAAAGTGGTCTCGGGTGAAGTCATTGGTTGTAAAAAATCCTCCATCTATTTTGGAAAAAGCATTCGGGATAGTCAACAAAACTCTAGCACTAATGAACTTGGAATTAAATATGGAAAAATTCCCATTAACTCCCTTGGGGTACCCATCTACTAGGGAAGACCCAATGAATGCTACTTTTCAAGTATTGTCGATCAAATTCTTAGTCATATTTACATTTTGAAAGGAAAATCTCTCTCCATGGTAGGGAGAGATTGTCTTTTCATGTTGTTTATTGTCTCTAAATTGGTCTACTCTATGATGGTATACAAGTGGCCAGCTAGTATTATTAAAAAAAGAATGTTCATATTAAAAATGTTGTTTATACTGGTATAACCTTGGATAGGAATCTTATGACTATCCCCTAGGCTACTTGCTATAATCCTTTATACAAGGGTGGTATTGGTATTTAAAACTTAACATTATTTAATGATGCCCTTCAATCCAAAATCACCCTGAACCTAATTCACAATGACAACCCATCGATTGATTTCATCAAAATATGATCCTAGATAGTTTTGGTAGAGGTAGAAAGAACTACCTAAACTCTTCAATTTGGACCTCCATCAGAAATATGTATGCCAACATTATGACCAATGTTAGATGGATGGTAATTAAAAACTCTTCCAGGAAATTCTAGTTGGAAAACTGGACTGGTAATCCTCTTATTAAATTAATTCCTCCGGATCATCTCCCTGAAAATATCCACAACACTATCAACAATGTTCTGAAGTCTCATTTTTCTACTCTTACTATTAATTGTTTTTCAGAATTATTAATAATTATCATTTTCTATCTCAGAGGATTTTCTAACATTGTAACCTACTCACGATGGTTTTCTAAATTCAAAAATATTGAACAACTATGCCTTTTATAACTTTGAAAATTACATTAAGTGGGTTAAAGTCATTGATAAGTCTTGGATTAAGCCATCAAGAGTCACTCTTATTTGGTGTTTTTCCTATAACCGAGTTCCCACTAATTCTTGTTTGAAAATTTTTGGGTTCCAACTTTGTTCTAAATGTCATCTCTATAATCAACATAGAGAGGATACTAACCATTTATGTTTGTATTTTGATACTACCACTACTATTTGGAACTATATTTCTGAAATCATTGATTGTAGATGGCCGATTCTTGATTCTATCAATACACATTTAAAATTTTGTGTGGAAATAGAATACTCCCAAAAATTCAAAAACATATTTCTTCATGGGGTTTCAGATCTTATACATGTAATCTGGTATGATAGAAATTCTATTTTTTATAACAATTGTTCACTGAACATCAATTCAAAAAAAAAAATTGGATTATAAGTTCTATTCATGAAGCTGCTATAATTCAGAAAGTGTGTTGTGAAAACTCGGTGGGTGATTTTATTATTTTTTGGCCTCTTTGGGTAGCTTCCACTTTCAGCCATCTAATACACACTATTGACGTTTTCAGGGGACCACCTCTCCCAGGGTGGATTAAAATCATTGTGTACAGAGCCTCTAATAAAAATACATGCCACATAGGGTATGCCCCCATCTACAAAAATAATCTTGGTCAGATCATTGGGTTCTCTAATGGAGGTTGTGGTATTGTAACCTCTCTAGAAGCTGAAATGCTGAGTGTGATTTATGCCATTTCCTTTACCATACACCATGGTTGGAATAACATGTGTATTGAAAATGATTCTATGAATGTGATCCAGGCCATTTGTAATGAAGTGGTTCATCTATCGTGGATGCTTACAAAGTGTTGGATGAATTGTCTACATTCTCTTCATGGAACCAATTTCATTTCAACCCATACTTTCTGTGGTGCGAATATGGATGTTGATGGTCTCACCAATAAAATGGGTTGCACTGGACATAACCTGGCTGGGGAACTGTCCAGACAACCATCTTTTTCTTCATGTGAAAGATTGTAATATGATCCCATATTTTAGACTATTGTAATCTTTCCTTTTTAATAATTTTTTCTTTGTACTTTTGAAGAAAGAACCACCTTCTAAAAAAATATAATAATAATAAGAAAAAAATAAAACTTAAAAACTTTAGTAAATTCTTCATATGATGAATTTGAAACTCTCTTATTCCAAGTCTCTCTCTCTCTCCCACAAATAATGATTCATTCACAAATGGTTGTTTATCTGATTAATTAGATAATTCCCATGGTATCGTACTTTTTAGGAGTCATAATATCATGTCGAATGGTGGTTGGGTTAGAAGAGAGGTGGTTTTATAATACATACTAGGTTTATGGTTTGGTAAATAATGATCAAATCATGAGATTCCATGTTTTCACATACTCTTCAGTGAAAATAGTTACTGGGTGAATCAAAACAACATAGATAACCATGCCAAGACAATACAAGTTGCATTATAATTTTATTTTTGGTATTTTATGATTTTCTGGGTGATCACATGTGGTCAGATAAACCATGTAAAAACCATGTGAATGCGTCTACCTCTAGAAATTGAAGTTTTTACGGTTTCCTAGACTGAGTTCCACAGTTTCTATGTCTTAGTGTATACCATGATAATTAGAAAATGTTCCCAAATTTCTTTATATGGTATATCAAAATATAGGTTAATTCCAACATCAAAAAATTCTCTATCGAGTGCACATTTTTTTCCTAACAAAATAAATTGTGGCAAAAAATACACGACATATGAATATAATGACCATTTTAATGTGTAATTCATTGTGAAATTATCCAATGAACAATAGTTCTTTGAAACCCCTAAAATTTGATCAATTTTTTGTCTACAAATAATAACTTAGATAGTCATTCCAAAGGTACTACCTCAGAGATGGGTAGAAAAATTAAATGTTTTATTAATTAAATAAAAAATATTAAATGAATCATTATTTAAAATACAACACAGACTCTCCAAGACATTATAATCTTGAAGGAATTCAATAAAAGTATACTGAAGTAAAATTTTCCTAGTTTCTATAATTAAATCATCATATGCGTAAATATGAAATTTTTCTTATTCCTTTAAAATTAAGTACATATATCCATTTTTATCTAATCATGAACACTAGTATGTTGAACCATGATTTCATCAACAACAATGGTGGTATATCACTTTTATTGGATACATAATCACATTGACTTTCCAATTTGGAACCTAAGAGGGTCATCATCATTTTTTGTATTTATTTTCCTATATTAATTTTTCATTGATGTGAGATTATGCAGGACACCGTGGCACCCTAAGAGGGGAGAGGTAAATCAATGTGTAAAATTTTTCTTACAAAGTGATTAATCTTGTTCCCACGTTGGTAGGAACATGTTAAACCAATATGATGGATATTGTGAGAAATCAAACATTCAGATGAAAACAGACGACACAATACTTTTACTTGGTTCACCATTAAGGTCTATGTCTAAGGAAAATAAACCGATAGTATGTAGATCTTACCAAGATAAACTAATCATAACTAGATGTGGAATACAAAAGTTAAATCATAGTCACTCTGTGCTAGGAAAACATTACAATAATTCAGGGATAACTCATTGCATCCACCAGAATACTTCTTCTAACCCCTACAACTCACTACTTTGAGATAAGTCTAACTCTATTTATCAACATGAATATCGATTTATTGATTTGGAATTAAATTATTTGTCCCTAAAAAAGCATGAAACTATAATTGTATCATAGGCCTGAGTTGATGCACACTAAATCACAATCCACATAAACCTAATATTCAGAAACTACCGTTCGCAAAGCTCCTTCACGAAGCTCCTTCGTGAAGATCACTCCTTCACGGAGCTCACTCTTTGGCACTGTTCACTACTTCACAAAGACATATACTTTGCAAAGATATTAAGCCTTTGTAGAACAAAAATCCTTCATGAAGATCACTGAGCCAATGAGGAAAAACCCATCTTCATGAAGCACTAAATACATAGAAGTGTTGAATTCATTCAAGATTAGAATAGTCATTTAGTGAAGCTCATGATTTCATAGGATCCCATTTTTGAGGATCACCCCTTTCTTCATGAAATCAGAGAATTTACCGATTTTATTTGAATGTTTTAATCAAAAAATATAAGGGTTAGCCTCTAAATTACAGTCATATCTAATCACAAAGATCCATCGTCTCAAGATAAATTTACGGATCAGTCAAAAATGCCTTCACGGTGCCCCTCCCTGTGTACAGAACCACTAAAATTTGACATTATTGCGATGATATTCATTAAAATCTATACACTATTGCAATTCTCAACTCACAATGCTTCTCACCTTCCCTATTCACAAAGCACATCGTATTCACAGAGATCATCGTTAGAATTCATTATGTCGTTGAGAAACATACTTCATAAATCCCATCTCTTAGAAACCAATGTCCTCTCAATATTTTCATAAGGCCTTCTTGAAAATACACTTTTTGAAATGATTTCCATTCCCTAAATTTTTGACCCCAAAATTTTGGAAAACACTAGGATATGAAACCAACTAAAATAATTCTTATAGCTTGATCTATTGTTCCCTTTCCTAAAAAGATCTATGGTCGTCCATGCGAGGATTGGAAAGAAACAGAAACCATGCTCCATTTCATGAAAATAATATACTTGGTTCCCATAATGCCCCCCTTTGAGTTTGTTGACAATGAATAGATAAATTCAACACAGAACCATCCCCTATCAAAACCTGAAATGAATGAATCAACATCGCCATCACTCTACGTATATGGTAGAAATTCATAGTGTAGAAAATAATAGGGGAAGATTTAATTGGGTTCCCATGTTTTGAAATGCTTAATGATGTCCATGTTGATCTCTCACCAGGTCATAGAATCATTACATATCCTCAATAGTTTCTTCCTAACATCGAATTCTCATCATGACATAGAATCGTTACATGTCCTGAACTACTTCCTCCTAACATCTAATGATCTTCATTATCCATTATCCATTATCATATAACCAAAAAAACATTTCATCCTCCTATATTATACCATCGAATTTAATAATTCTCTCACATTGGAAATAAATACATAGACCATAATTTTTTCATTGTAGAGATCAAAACACACTCCCCCTGGATCATATCTCCCCCATAAACATGCATCACTTCCACAAATAGATTAAAAAAATTAATTGAACTTGGGAGAGGGGAATCTCATGACGTCCTAATACACTGATAGGTGGATAATAACTAAGGTTCAACCAATGCTTATCGAACACAACTTCTACCAAGGGCTTGGTCAGGATAACATCCATTTTCTCATCACTTCCCACCTGATCCATTTTAATCACGCCTTGTTCATATTTTTCTGTGATGAATTGATATCTTATATCATTGTGTTTTGTATGAGAATTCAGAACATGATTATTTGAAAGATCAATTGCGCTCTTATTATCATAGTGGATCACCATTAGCTGCTTCACCTCATCACCAATATTGGTCACTTATTGCCTCATCCAAAATAGTGGAGTGCAATATTTTGTAGTAGATATATACGCAGCTTCAACAGTAATGGGGGAAGTTCTTTCCTTTTCCATACTTAACCAACCCTAAGAATTTTTTCTTAGAAGAAATGATCCACCAATTGTGGACATTCTGTCCAGCCCATCTATAGCCTAGTCAGCATCACGAAACCCAGATATTTGACTATCTCTTCCAGAAGCAATGTATAAGCCATAATTGTGTGTACCATGAATGTAACTCATGATTATTTTCACTTCTACCATATGTTCTTCCATTGGAATATTCTCAAAATAATCATCTTAGCATGTTTCAAATACAAATATAGCCATGTCACTGTCAAACATAGTAATATTCCAATTATTCTCTTATACATTGTGGGATCTATGTGTTTCAAATCCTAATGTATTCCTAGTTTAGTTCCGACTACTATTAGAGTCGACCTTGGTTTGGATTGATGCATATTGAACTACTTCAGAAACTCTTTGGCATACTTTTCCTGAGAAATAAATGTGTAATCTTGACTCTGAAACAGTTGCAACCTCAATAAGTACATGAGTTCACCAATCAAAGACATTTCAAATACCGATTTCATGTGATTGGAAAATTTATCCACTAATCCTTCCCTGCTTCCATTGAAGATAATATCATCATCGTACATCAGTATGATAAACTGAAATTTCTGATAATTGTGATCCACTATTATTTTGAATTCATGTTTTTTAGATAAAAGTATAGTCAAGAGTACCACACCCATTGTTCCAACTTTAGACTATAGATTGCTTTCCTTAATATGAAAACCTTCATTTCATTATTTCCAGGAAAGAAACCCAGTGGTTGTACAATGTTGACATCATACCATTAATGAATTCTTTATTAATTTCCATTTGATATACTTTATATTCTATTTGGATTTCCATGGAAAGAAATTGACTAGTTGACTCCAGTCTCGCCATAAGAGAAAGTGTTTCATCAATATTGATGCCTTAAATTTGGGAATTTCCCTCACACACCAATTGTGCCTTATTTATGATCACATTACCATTATCATCAATTTTATTCTTAAAAATATACTTTGTACTAATAACATTGTTTTTTTCATGTCCCTTGACTAGATCCCATGTTTGGTTTTTATCGATATGATCTAACTCTTCATTCATTGATTTAACACATGATTATTCCATTGGGGATTCTTAAAATGATGATGGTTCTACAACAAAACTAATTGAATACTGTACATTATTCCTCATTCTCCTTGTTTGTGTCAGTATATTCCAATCCCGATGATGCTGGATTAATCAATCGATGCTCTTAAATTTCTCCTTTTAGCTTTAGTAGAATTCCCTCGATCTATGGGTTCCTCTTCCGATTATTCATCAGATTCAACATCATGTTGTGAATACTATGATTTTTTTACTCCATCATCTACTTTTGTATTTGGATATGTTCCATGTTCACATACTTCTTCTTATTCTATTACATCATAATAAAAATTCCTTGAGGAATTTATTGTTTTATCATCAATCATCTTTAAAACACTGTTTTCCAAAATAATTTCAAGAAATTTATTAAAGCATCTATAGGCTTTGGTAATCATTGAATATTTGAGGAATATTCATTCATCTATTACATCACCATACTTTCCTTGTTTTTTGGATAAACCACTTAATTCCTAAAATGAAAAGATACATAAAATAATAATTCCTTCTTACCAAAACTCATACGGTGTCTTGGTTTCACCCATATAATTACATGTTTTGTTTTTGAATATATACGACACCTTTAATGGACTCTAACTAATAATAGAGAGAGATACAACTCCCAATCAGCATAGTTCTGGCCATACTATTCTTCTGTCAATTCTGGCGCTCAATAACTCCATTTTACTGTGGGGTTCTCATAGTAGTCACCTGATGTTGAATTCCACGTTTCTCCTAGTAATTTTCAAACTCAATTGGTGTATATTATACTTCATTTTTATATGACATAACATTGATTATCCATCTAGTATCGTTCTTAGAAATTCCTCGATATGTTTTCTTACATTCAATCACTTATAATTTTCTATGTATAACCATCACACATGCCATTTTACTATAATAATCTACAAAGAGGACAATTTACCTTTACCAATGAGTTCCAACAACATTTATCAGGACACAAATGTATATTTGGATGAGATCAGAAAGATTTTATACCCCTTTATTCATTAGATGATATGAACTATACACAAACTTTAACCACATGAATGTATCTCATATCCTCTACCATTCAAACATTAGATTTGGAATATCCATGACATTATTCAGTTTAGATATCATTTCCATGACTTGTTGATTTATGATTCCCAATTTTTGATGCCAAAAGTTGTTTTTTTCTTCAACTGATATGTTGAAAAGTTTTTCTTTACAATCAACTTGATAGAAGTTTTATATGTTCTAAATCCTTTCATGAGAGAATTCCTCACCAGTCACTTTGTAGTGTAGCATTATTTATTTAAAATCACTATAAATCAAGAGTCCTAGAGTTGACTCACACGAAGATATTATTGCTCAAACCAAACACATAATGATCTTTAGTTTTATTCATCTCTCCATTAGTTATCTCAGTACTTCCACTAACATTTATCTCCAATGCACTACAATTACCAAACCATACAGTTCCATCAACCATTTTCTTAATAATCATTAACTGGTATTCATTGTATATCATATGTGATGAGAACCCACTGTCAAGAATACAAGTGGCATTGTTCTTTTTAGCATTTAGAGATAGTTCTACAAGGTTAGATTTTCTATTTTTCCATTTCTCCTTCCATGAAATATTATAATGAGTACAAGATTAGGATGGCCTTTATAATCCCTTTTACACATTCATGGGTTCTTCATATTCATACAATTCTTCCAAAGTAGAGAACATTTTTGAAATAGCCACACTATCTGGTTGTCGAGTATTGACCTATATATGAGAATTTCATAAATTTATCCTATCATTCCTCTACCTACAATATGAATCTTTATGGAAAAAGATATAACAATTAAAAAAATATTCATAGAAATTATTTCATCTATAATAAGTGGGATGTGAATTTGTTCTCCTTTGCTGAGCCCCTATCTCTTACCCATTATAATAGCTCCTTGCCTCTTTGCAATAGGACATGGTATGGACTAGAAATCCATATAATTTACAATTTATGAGCTGAAATGTTTTACCATTTGGATTCTTCCTCGTGTATCCTTAATTAGGTAAAAAATTTAGTTGCCTATCATTTTTTGATAAATAGGGATAGTTTTTTGTTCTTATTTTAGATTTAATTGAGGGTTTATTTTTCAGAACATCAGGTGAATTTTCAAAAAGGCCAAATTTCAACTTTTATTTATTTTTTCCAGGTTTATTGTCATCATTTTATGTTTTGACATAACAACTGATTCCACAGTTTCCCATGCGTGCAGGAAATTGATATTTCAAAATCATTTCAAATCCATAAGAACCACGCTTAGCTCTCTATATAAATTTAGAATATGAGAATCATCCAAATTGTATTTTATTCTTGGTTTATTTTGAAATAGACTCACATTCATGTCTACTCCTAGGACCAACAACTTCTTCTTCAAGACAATCGATAGTCTTGGACTTATCTTTCAGTTGAGAGGTGAGATCATCAATGACATTTTTCCATTCTTCAATTCCAACTTTCATTTCTACTACATCTTCTGTGATTGAAAGTGTTATTGATTTTACTTATACTACTTCTTGTAGTCGTTCAATTTCAGCTTCAAGATGACCAACATATTCTGACGATTATACCACAATTTATCTCGACTTTTTGAATCTATTACACTGATCCTCAAGCTCACTAAAAGAATCTATAAGTTTCATCTTGAGATCAAAATCAATGGTTAACTGACTATCTATAGCTTTATCTCTGGAAGGTTCAATCATTTCAACAGTAACCATCATCGATGCATGGGTTGCTGATTCAAATTCCAGTTCTTCTTTCTCAATGTATCCACAATCATCATCTTATTCTTCAATGAAAAACAAATTTTCAATGATTTCTTACCAAAAATGATTTCTCCCTTTTTTTTAAAACATTTATGAGGCTTCTACCAGTCTCCAACTTGACTTTCTTCATCATTAACCTTTCTTGTGCACCGAGAGGCAATGTGCACAACTCTTCCACAATAGAATTAAAATAGAGGTACCATATCTTAGAATTTCCTTTTTCCATTATTGATTTTTTGGTAATGAGATAAGGTAGTTTTATTTCCTCATTATTTTGATCAAAATTATCTCCTAAATTTTCTAGTTTGTCCATGGCTTTCAATTCCTTTTCCTTACTGACATGTGTCTTCATATCTTCTCTATTTAATCTCATTTTTTATACCACCAAACTACTCAGTAGATCATCCAGAGAAATATTTGATAGATACCTTTCCTCAAGGTTTGACAATTTTTTGTTATATATGGTGTAATCCTTATCAAAATTTTCTTAACAACATCAATGCCTTTTATTTCTTCCCTAAGAACTCGAATTTCTCCTATTACTTCTGTCATACAATTAAAGAATGATTCTGCATTCCCTTCCGGATGCATCTTCATACCATCAAACCTATTTTGATGAAATTGTAGTTTTCCTCCTTCACTTTGTTGTCTTATTAATATATATTATCTAATTTTACCCTCATAGACATTGTTGAAGTAAAACTCACCACCTTTAAATTTATCTGATCAAAAATGTTCCGTAGTGAGAGAATTCTACACTTTTTCATCCATATCAAGAATCTTCATGTCTGTTTCAGTCATATACATCTTTATTGGGTCAATTACTTCTATTTCATGAACTATAGAAAAAAGGACTTCCATTCCAAAAGATATTATGTGCGATCTCATCATATTCTTCCATATCTAAATGTCTATTGAATCAAATAGGGGAACTCCATTGACATTTACTGAATTCTCCATGAAGGAAAATAATAGAATTAATACTAGAAAATGACATCTGATACTAATTATATTTCCCTATGGCACCCTGAGAGGGGAGGGCTAAATTAGGGTGTCATATTTTTCTTTTAAAGTGATGGATCTTGTTCCCTTATTGGTAGGAACTCATTAGACATATATGATGGATATGATCATCAATAAAACATTCACATGAAAAAGAATGGCACAAAATGCTTACTTGGGTCCCACACTAAGGGATACATCTAAGGAGCAGACGCTGATAGTGTTTCATTCATATGATAATAAACTAATATTCACTAGCTATGGAATAAAAATGTTCTGATACAGTCACTCTATGTTTGGCACACTGCCTTTACAAGAATTCCAGGACAACTCAATACATCCCCTGAAACACTTCTACTGACTCCCCCTTGCTAATTTCATTGAGAGAAGTCTAAATCAGTTTATAAACATGAAGGCCTATTAAATGATTTGGAAATAAATTTATCATCCCTGATATAACACAAGACTCCACTGGCACCATAGACCTAAATTGATGCACACTGAAAGTACTTTACACAAAATAATAATATCCAAAAACATACTTTTTAAAATCTCATTTATGAAGCTCCATCAATAAGATTAATCCATTGTAGAGCTCACTCCATCGCATTTCTCACTAAATCGCAAATCCATCTACTTCGAAAAGCTCCTTCGGCTTTTCTGAACAAACTACCTTTACAAAGCACACTGAGCCAACACGAAACCACCCATCGTCACGAAGCACTCAATATATAGAAGAATTGACTTCAGTAAAGACCAAAAAAGCATTTTTGTTCAAAGATCAAGCTCACATAGAATCCTTGCTTTACATATCACCCCTTGATTCAAGAAAACAATGTGATTTTGGATTTTATTTAAAACTTTTAATCACAACTGAAGAGTGGTAGCCTCTTATTTATAGGCATGGATGATCATGAAGCTCCATCACCTCCAACTTGATATCCAGAATAGTCAATAACCTTTTTTCAATGCACATCCTTTTGCAATACAACACTAAAATTAGACGTTGTTGTGATTCTCTCCATTAATCCCTTCGTGCCTCTGCAATGCCCCACTCACAATGCTCCTATCCTTTACTATTTTCAAAGCACCTTATACTCTCAAAGATCACCATCAAATTTTTTATGCCTTTGAGATAAAAACTTTATTAATACCATCTCTATAAAACTAATTCATTAAACAAATATTTATAAGGCCTTTAAGAAAAACCAATTATAGCAATGCTTTCTATTCTCCCAATTTTGGTCCACAAATTTTTTGAAAACATTAGGAAACAACAACACCTTAAATACTACATTTGGATAGAGATATTTGATATATTTCCTTAAAATCGTCCTGATCATCTATGTGATGATTGAAAACAAACACAATCCATGCTCCATTTCTAGAAAAGAACAAATTTGTTTTCAATAGAGACTAGAATTTATTTTTGGTACCCACATTTCTCAAATGACCCACCATGATGAATTATAAAAAAATCAAGATATCAAAATAATAATATCGCATAATAAACACAAGTTCTATATCAATAATCTCAAAGACTCTCTATAGTAAAATTTATAAGTGAAAACTTATTTCAAGATTTTACTAAATTTTAATTAATTCATCAAAAACCCTTTTCTAAATATAATATTTTAATATGTATTATTAAATTACTCTACTGGAATTTTACTATGTTCGCTGATAATAAATATATTGGAAATTATTATGTTTTTCTAGTAAATCTCATATAATACTATATTTTAATGATAACTAATTCCCTATACATCATATATATTTTTATTCATAATGTGTGAAGAAAAATATATTTGTTGTTCGAAATTTTTTATATGGTTTTAACCTTTGAATTAATGTTTTATTAAGTATTGATGCCTTACATTCAAGGTATACAAAGTCCTAAATCTTTTCAATCATTATTTACGGTTGTCTAAATTATAATAGAAGTTTCAATATTTATAAATTTTCATACATTTAAATGTCTTATTATTAGTCCAAGCCTTATGTTTAAGTCTTATGACCAGATAATGTCTTACGCTCAAGACTTACGATTATAAAAATACATAGGAAAACATGAATCCATATTATGAAGTCCTATTATAAAAGCCTAAAATTCACATTAATGATTTTTTTATCAAAAGAAATATTACCCTCATGAATTTTTTATGATAAAAAAGGCATATTCCATATAATTATGTTTAAATACAAAAATCATTTGATCAAATAAAATCTTATGTTTATAGGTCTTATGATACCAATGATTCATGAAGCTGGTTATGTTTAAGTAAGTGTAGGATATTTTTTCTATTTCAAGGAGATTAATTACAATTGAAGTATATATATATAAGTATTATCCCACATTAAGTTTCATCAAATTTAGTGATATTTAAATAAGGAATGGTCAATGTAATTAAACCTTCTATTTTCTGGAAGATAAATGTTTAAATGAAGACAAAAACATCACCAGAACAATACCTATTTTATCTACATGTGAAGGAATTACCATGAAAATGGAAAAGAGAATTAAAATATGAATATTTTATTATTTTCCATTGAAAAACTAAATTAGAAAAATATTCTTGGATTTAAAATGTGATAAATGATATGTATAATAAGTTTATTTTTTGAGTTATAGAAAATGATAAAGAAATTGCTGATATAAACTATTTTGGATGATTTAATTTAGTGTAACTAAGAATAGAAATTTAGTATTTTTTTCTATTCTATATACGTCTATATAAAATTATTTTATTTTAGATATTCTCAAATTTCATTACTATTTATTTGGAAGATATATTCTTTAACTGTTAGTTATTTCTTCAAACATTGCATTGAACTCACAAGCCTCATATTTATCTTTTTCCAATAAAATTTTCCGTTCATTTTTCTGAGTGTGTGAAGACCATGGAAAGGCCATAGAAAGAGAAAGATACATATTTATTGTTTTTGGAAACTTTGTTAACAAGTTTCAATTTATTTCACCCAACCATTAAACTCCCTAATAAAAAGACCTATATAGTAAAAACCATCAATCTCAAAGAGAATGACTTGGTGGAGTGATCCAATGAATCCTTGTATTATCAAACATTAAAAAACCTCTATTTTATGTTCTCTAATTTAATGTTTTGTTAATTTGCGATATATATTTGATAAATTAGCGATGAATACTTTGATGGATGATTTTAATTGGGTTTAAAATTTGAAGAACTCAATTCACCCCCATTTATGTCATTGTATAACTCCCTCCAGGTAAAAAATTGGTATCAAAGGTTGAGGCTCTTAGGGGTTCAATAGTAATATTTCAAATTCATAATGATATATTTTAAATGTAAATAATGACTTAAAATAATGAATTAATTAATGTGGTCTAGAATTCTTATTTTAAGGGATATATCTATGGGTGTTGAAAGGATTGAATGATTATTTATATAAAAAATATTGGTTTAATGTATATGTTAACATTTTCAAGACCTATAATGTTATTGAATAAGAACCATATAAATTGGATACTACGATGGATGAAGAATATAAATTAAACTCCTAGGGCTTGAATGATATTATATGTGGAATATTTCCTGATGAGTTCAGTTGAGTTCCACAATGCGATAAAACACATGAAGTATGGAAAACAATATATGTGGTTTATAAAGGTAATGATAATGTTAAGAAACTCAGAAAAAACACATAAAAGTTAAATCTTAACACATTTGTAATGATTATTGGTGATATAATCACTTTGATGAATGGATGGAAAACTGAAATTGTAAAAAATACTGATTTCTTAGGAACTCATGTTCCTGAAACTAATCAAGCTCAACATGTACTTATAGTTCTATCATGAAAAAAGAGAATAATTTCAGATACTACTACAAATAAACTATTATGAAATATTTAAAAATAAAATATCTTAATGGAACACCAGTAATGTATGAAAATGAGATGTAATTTTGGGTGAGAGAACATTATAAGATAAAAAATGCGAATACTACTTTAAAAGCATCCAATTTTAAAATGAAGATTAAAAACAATGATATATAATTTTCATTTTCATCAGATGAACATAATTCATGACTTTTATAGTTGAGTGACGAGTTTTCCAAATTTTCCTCAAAATTCAGAAATTATACAATAAGACAACATGATTAAATAAATCTATTAACAATTATAAGAATTTTCATATTAATACTAAATATATAATATGTCATGGTATAAGAAACTCAATAATATCATGCCAAAATTTCATTAGAAAAAGAATAATTACAAGAATGAAAATATGTATAATAACATATCATATTATAAGAAGAAGAAGAAAGAAATGAAATATATATAGAGAACCTTAGGGGAATCCAATGATGACAAATGTTTTAATTTTGAAGTTGAAATATATAATCAGAAGAAGAATATATGATTGGTGTAATAAAATAATGTGGCACTTCTTTATTATTATTCTTCCTTTGAATATGAATCTAAAAATGAGAACTATTCTTTTTATGAGTTAAATGAAAATTGATTTATGTTGTAAGGTAAATAAAAATTATTCAAAAATGAAAAATTCTATTATGAAATATTATGATATTATGTCAATTGAAAACAATAAACTAACCCAACGAATTTTATAACTTATTATTTTGTAAAAATATGTTTCTAGTTATGATGTCTATGATAGTAAAAGAAAGAATTAGTTGTTGAAGTCAAAGTTTTAAATGATTTTTCTATAGTTTTTACAAAGAGGGGAAATTATCTAAATCAAATCCATGGAAAGAATAAAGAACATAATGGAAATTATTTAATAGTAAGGGGATAACCTAATATTTATAAGAATTATATTATTCATAGTTCCAAAAATAGATGCATATCTGATGTCTCTCATTTCTAATATGTAATTAATGATTTTTACTTAATCTATCCTTCCACATGTGGAATAAAGTTGTAATTTACTTTTATAAATTTATTTATTTTTTATTATAGAACGTATAAGTAGATGTGGGTTCCTAAATAATTTATAGAAAACATTTCTAGACCCATGTGTATTAGGGTACCAAAAAATTTTCTTGATTAATTAGTTTTTTATAGGAAAAATACAAAAGAGAAGCTATGAAAAATGGCATAGGGGTAGTGGATTTTTATGAAATATGAGTGGAGAGGGATAGTGGTATGTTAAGACATATGATTAGAGACTTCTCAAAATTTCAATCACAATATAAAATAAATGGATGATTTTTTTTAATTGGTGATAATGCCAATGGAAATATTATTAGAGTTATAACTATTGAAGATCCACATTCTATCCTCATCAAAAAATTACCGGATGTTGAAGGATTAAGGAATAAAAACATAATAATTTATCAAAATTTGATAATTGATTATATATATATTTTTCTAATAATTATTATTCCATTTACAAAGAAAAAATTAATTAATTTTAATGAAACATGAACTGAAATTGTTTATACTTTAAAACATAATTCTATTTTTAAACATAATGTGAAAATATTAATTTTTAAAATTTATGAATCTTTTATCTAGTATAAATTGATTTGAAATTATAAGGTATATTTTTTTAGAAAATTTTGTAAGGAAATTTTTATTTATGATTTAGCCTAACTCCAATTGGGAAAAGGACAAAATTTTATGCATATGAAATGGGAAATCAAAAAATGAATTTGTTTATACCAATCAAATATTTTCTAACCTCTAAAACTATATAACATATTCAAGAGAATTTTTTTGGATCTTCTAGAACTGAAATTGTTGTTGGAAATAATTTTTCTTTTTTTAGTAGAGGCTTTTCTCTATTAACATGGGTTAATATATTATGGTATATGAGTACATATTGTGTTATGTTTATTAACTTTTACAAATTTGTAAAAAAATCTAAAGTATGATAAAATTTTTCCTTTATGATTTTACCATGTGGGAGAGTTTGAGAATCAAGGATTTAATAGATTTTTCTCAAAACATGGATTTTAACCTACCTTATCTTACCATAGGAGACCTAAACAAAATAATTTCATTTAAAGTAATAATAAGACCTTCAAATATATTTATATAACAATTTTGTTTAAGTGTATAATGCATACTCATTTTTAAGGATGAAACTGTTAACACAACATTTTATGTCAAAAATGATGTTCTAATAAAGATTATCATGAATAAATAAACCTATAATATATAGAATATTGTTTTTCTAATGTTTTGATACATACATGTTTTGGATAAAAAGTTTACATGTTAAAATAATTTATAACATGGTATTTTCAATTCAATGGATGATGGTGGAATATTCCTAGGTGATTCTACTAGGTTAATATCCTATAATGTTTTCAATAAGAAGTCAAGGATTATTTAAGAAACCACTCATGTGAAATTTTATTAAAGTGATACTTTTGATCCCAAAAATGATCAAGTTGATGACGTAAGTGATTATTTAGATAAAATGATACATGAATATTTATTTTATAGAAACATATCGGATGATACATAACATGATTATGAGAAATCTAGTCATGAAATAACCTAATATGAAGAACCTGAATGTTCACTACCTTGAAATCCTAGAACCCAAAAAAACCCTCATAAAGAAAAAAATCAAAAAAAGATTATATGGTTTATTTTGGACTAAATTAGTGTATAAAACCTTGATCGAATTTCTTAATTTTATCCAAGCTATAACCTCAAACCATATAATAAGAAATAATCTATAAGACTTGGGGGTTTCTATGAAAGAAGAATTAGACTAGTTTGGAAATAAAGGTATGAGATTTCGTTTAATTACTCTTTGATTATCCTACTATAGAAAGTAAATTTTTATTTATAAACAAGAAGTAAGATTAAGTTGTAATCACTATAAATTAGGCCTGCCCAATTACCAATGGTTATAATCATAAGGAAGGAATAGATTATATGAAAAAATTTTCCCCTAATGCAAGTTTAAAATCCATTATGACCCTCTTAGAATATTCATGTTATATGAATTTTCAATTATATAATGTGGATGTAAATTTTTTTTTTCGTACATGTATTTTTAATGGAATAATTTTGTGTTGAAAACCCTATAGGTTTTAAAGACCCTTATTTTCAAAATTCAATTTACATAAATACTGAGGAATTGTATAGTCTTAAACATTCTCCCAAATCATGGTATAAAATATTATTTTCATATGTTTCGTCAAATGGTTTAATTTTGAGTTTGTTAGACCCCTATATTTTCATTAAAAATACTTTATATGCTATTTTTTAGTTCAAATTTATATTGATCATGTAATTTTTTGGATCAGAAAATCATAAATTATGTAATAGTATTTCTAATATTATGAAAAAATAATTTGAAATGATCTTGATGGGTGGGTTATATTAATTTTTAATTAATAATATTTATCAAAATGATTTTGGGAATGTTTTAAATAAAATAAAATATGTAAATGACATACTTAAATGGTTTGTACATGAATGTAGTAAGACTTATTCAATTGATATGAGTTTTATTATAAAGATTTACCTGGATTAATATGGGAAAGCACTTGAAAATAAGATATATAGAGGAATAATTAGGAGCATGATTTATCTAACTATAAGTCGAATAGAAATTATTTTGTAAGTATTTTTGTGTACTAGCATTAAATCAAACACAAAATATTCACATTTAATTGATGATAAAATAAATTAATGGAACCTAAAATGAATAATTTCATTATCATTACCATAAAAACCTATGATTTTTATTTAGTTTAATATTATAATTCTTCCATTAAATCTTGTTGGTTATATAAGAAGTGTTCATCCAAAACATACTACATTATATGATAAAGTTTTGTTATATTATCCTGTAGGAAGCTATATTTTGTTACATTATCAATTGGTATATTTGAGTACATTCCATAGCATAGTTATTATGAAAATATTTTGTAGACAAACCAGACACTTATGGATTTTGGATTCATTTTTCACCATGTACCAGTAAAATTTGATAATAATTATTCTATAATCATTTTAAAAAACCAATATTCTTTTCATGAGCGAAACATATTGACTTAAGGAATCATTTATTAAGGTATCACTCATAAAAAGGTTATATCTCTTTATAATTAATTTTTACTAATAATTGGATTATAAATGTATTTAGAAACACATTATCAGCCATTATTATTTATTTTTTGAAAATCTATTTGGGAATTCTTTAATTTAAGAGAAGAAATTCTAATTCTATTAACAAATTCTTTATCTAATTTTTAGGTGTTTCGAGTATTTATATTTTATTTTCAATTCATTTATTAAACATGTAGAGAACTTATTTTATTTTTTATATTTTTATATGTTGAGTTTTTGGTCACTAAAACTAAAAATAGGAATTTATATTTTTTATATAAAACTTTAGAAGTTAAAATGTCTCTTGGGTCATAAAAAACTTATTTTCTCACTCTCTATCATTATCTATCTATCAATACTCATAGATTACACTCTATATATATCCCTCTATTTCTGACTCCACTTGAAAACCTAAACCCCAAACCATTATAACACTCATATGCATATCTATTGTAGTGAAGCCCAAGAGTACTGATGATATAGCCATCGAATGTTCTAAGATAACCTATCCTAGTAAAAAGGACATACGAGTGTTTCCATGATGAGAAATAGATCATGGATCACTACATCTGATGAATCTCATTAAAATAATTGTTATTATTGTTAATAAATGGGAATTTATTTTGGATGATAATAACACTAGAATCATGTTAGAAAAATTTGTAAGATAATTTTATGTGTATGCTTAGTTTTTCATCACCAAGGACTGATATATTATTTTGTAAAAGGTTAATAAAATAGTATTCTCAATTTCATTCAAGAATATGCCTAATGTTTTCAATTATCCTCACAAGGGAATATAAATATATATCCATTAATTGATATTAGATGATTAAATCACCCCTTTTAGTATGATGGAATCATTTTTTTGTATGTCCTAGAGTTTATACATTTCTTAAAAGAAAATAGAAATATACCATAGGGTCAAATAAACATACATTTAGACCAAAATATCCAAAATAACATGAAAATTTTATAATTTTATTTTTAAATACATTAAATTACTGTACATATCTCCCAATTATGTTAAATTAAATCTTCTTTTGTTTATGATTCACTGTATGCATCATTTCTATTAGATTAAGAAATGTCTCACGCTCTCCCCTTTCGTAGAAGGAATGATTTTTACTTAGATGAATCTGAAGTGAAAAGTAAAAAAGGAAAACAACCCGGTATAAGTTGTTTTTAAAGAATATGAAATTGATATTGAATCACCAAAATAATAAGTTGGTTGTTATGAATTAAGGCGAGAAGGAGCATTAGGGGATGGTTAAGTAAACCCTATAACTGATGATCAAGGGGAAGAAGTTGTTGAAGATTGTCCTCATTATGCACATCGTGTTGAGAAGGACTATGATTTGGATATATAATAATTATCTGGTTATTATCTTAAAATTAAAGGTGGTGAAGTTAGTAGTTTATCTATAGTTTCCCTAGAAGATAAATAAGATATTACTATACCATAGTCACATTAACCAATTGTTTGACTAAAAACGTGCTTAGACCTAGAAATGAATTTGTTGAAATAGATTGAAAAAATATGGATTATTTAGTATATGGGAAATTTGAACTACCTAATGTAAGGATATTTAGTCAACTTATATATGTTAATCATGTTTTTCCATTCTGTAAAAATAAATATAATGATTTGTTTTCAACGAGAAACATAAGGAAGTTTCAATCCGATAATTTTGAGAAATGATATGTATAAAAATAAAATAATTAGTTTAAATGTGATCTTGATTTGTATTGACTTGTAAAAAACGTCTCTAATAATGTTTTAATTTAATTTTAATGTGTTAAGGTGGAAATAAATGAGCTCAAGGATGAGATTAAATCCTTAAAGAGCGTGTTGTAGAATCTAAAGTATGTCTCAGTTTCCATAATTGTTCTATCTAACATAATTTAAATATTCACATATAAATATGAATTGTTAAAGAACCCTGAATATATTATCATTTTTCGTTCCTCTATATATATGAAGGTAGTTTAATCCTTCAAAATTTAGTTTTAATATTTGCATGATTTCTCAACCTCTAAGTCTAAGTTGGAAGAGCTGAAGGGTATGATAAGGGCTCAATTTATTTTGATTAACAATTATCTACCTATTAAGATTGATGACTAAAATTTATATCATTAAAAAATTAATTTTCATATTTAAAGGAATATTACATTTTTAAGTCTCCTTTTAATGATTTTCAAGAAGAATTGATTGGAATGAAAGAACTCTCTTTTTTAAAAATATACTTTAATAAATTACAGTGAATTGTGATCTTCAAATTTGAATTCCTAAAAAGAAATTATTCCTTTATAGAAACACCTATCTCAATCAAATTTTGATGAGTTAAAAGTATTTTTTAAAGTTTATAATGTGATATTTAGATTACTACAAACTGTTTCATCACATATTTCAAATTCTCTAACTTTAGAAACTAAAAATATAATGGTTGAGTTGATTCTAGTATCTTATAAGTTTAATTTTGAAAATAAAAGGGATAAATTTATACTATATGATTAATATACCATATATAACATGAAACAATTATCATATGAAGTATTTCTTGAGATCATGTAATAGTTTCATGATAATAGAAACCTAGTTAGGTTGTTGATAGAATGGGAAACAACATTGAATTAAATATTTAGTTTTTTTCTCAAATATAAAATACATTAAAGCCAATATTACCAACATAAAGATTCCATTTGGTGGAAATATTTTTTATAAAACTCTTCATGAAATATCAAATGATAAAAAGACTCATCAAAAGGAGTTTTTTAGTAATTTATAAGGAGAAACGAGACATGGCCACTCATCTTTCCATGAAGAAAAGGTAAACGATTATGTTAATTTACTATTGAAATGAAAAAATATAGAATCTATAGGACCTTGGAAAATCCATGATTTAAATAAGGATAATGGGACCATTGGAGCACCTATTCGTAAAAAATATTAGGAATCCAAAGAACTTCAGCCGAAATAGTTCACCAGTAAAGAGGCCAAAGTTGATCCACAGAATTACTTAGAAGACAATTGTTTTTATTCCAATGACTATCACTCTTATCCTACTAGACCTAAACTCCCATATTTTTTCATATTATAATTATAACATGTTTATAACATCATTAAAATGTTTATTTATCATATTATTTACATTAGTGGAATATTAAACTATTTGGAGGACCTAAAAAATAAAATTTTTAATCCAAAGAATAGATCTTAAGGATATGAAAAAAATCATATATATATAATAAATAAAGGGGATATAGTTATACTATATTATTAAATGTATTATATTACTTCTAGGCTAGATATGGTTGTAAAATCATTGTTTGAAATGATAGGTGTACAATCTGTTGGTGATATTCCACCGAAAAATATCCTCCTCATTGTAAAATAATGGATGAGTGTTTTAGAACTATGTATTTATATCCTAATCCTAAAAACCAAGATTATGTTATTACATGGATCCAATTATTTGAAAACTGTTGATTAATAACTCATCCTCATAAGATTATCCTCTCTATAGTTGAAATAGTTGATAAAGAAATGATCGTAAGAGTTATGGATTACATTTTTTATTTCAAGACCATGAGTGACATAGCTAAGACCATAGTTAGTTCTAATAGATTTTAATAAATCTTAATCACTCCTAGTCTTGGGGTTTTCAATAAAGGATTTCTTTATACACGACCTTAACATTTTTATTCTTCTTCTAAACCAAGACTATCATCCCAGACATCTTTACAGCCAAAACCTAATGTGTTTTTTAGTATTTGAAAACTATATATTTCTCTCAATGTTAATTTGTTATTTTTTTAATAATGAATAGTGGAATATTATTTTATTTCACCTCTGGATGTTTACTATTAGTCTTTTCATTTTTTCAGTTTCATCTTTAATTCAAAATTTTAATTCATTTTACACATCTAGTATTACTGTTTTTTACTTTAGTATTACATATTGAATATGTCCACTATAATATTTTATTAATAATTTTGATCTCACAAAAAGGGGAGTAGATAATTGAGTAAAAATAAAATTTTTACTCACACATTATATTATGTAACTTTTAACCTGTATATTCTAATTTGAATAGTCTTTTTTTAAATATATAAAATTTTGTGTTTCAATTTTTATATTTTTTTGATCTTCAAGAAGTGAGAGATTTTCTGAATTTTTTTAAATATATCACATATAATCCAATTATAATAATGATAAAAAATAACCTCAATATTTCATATCATATTTTTATTTATGTTTAAAGATCAATATTTTCTAAGTTCCATTTTTATAAGGTTTTAACCTTCAGTTTTATGTTTTCTCTAAGTGTTAAAACCTTACATTCATGGTATATTAATTCCAAATTATTTATGCTCTATATTTTTTGTTGTTCTTTTTCTGAGATAATGTTTGGAATTTATAAATGTTTCCTCTATATAGAAGTCTTATAATCAGAACAGTCCTTATGTTCAAGTTGTATGATGATTTAATGTATTATACCCAAGACATAAAAATTTAAATAATTACATGAAAAAATAATCCTTATGTTGATGTCCAATTATAAATAATTACATTGAAATGAATCTTTATGATCAAATTCAATCCTTCTGGTTATGAAATTTTTATGATTAGAAAGGTAGACATCAAAGAATTATAATTCAACTCAAATTTCATATGATCAAGTAATTCCTTATGTTCCTAAGTCATTTGAAATGCAAGGATCACAAACATGATTAACTATAATCAAGTTTAATATATTTTAATACTATTTTAGGTTGATTTATTTTCATTTTAGTATATCATGATAATTCTACTCCATCTATATGTTTTATGATAGGATTTAATTACTAAATTGGAAAGTCCAGAGTTTGTAAATTTATTATTTTTAGAAAGAGAAAAGTTTCATCGAAGAAGAAAATTGTTCCATTATGATACCCTATATTTCATATTCCTGAAGGAAGTTACATGAAAAATAAAAAATTTAAAGAAAATATGAATATTATATTATTTTTTCTAATGTTTTTGAAATATAGGAATATGTTCTGATAAAAACATGATTAAATTTTTTTATAATAAAATGTTTTTTGAGTGTTAATAAAAATATACAAATCATACACATACTTTTTTCACGCTATCCTTTATATGAATCTAAGAAGAAAATTATTATGTTTGTTGTTAAATATAAATATATAGAAAATATATATCATTCAAGATCTATTCATATGTCCTTACACCTTTAGAAGAGTTCGTCTCCAACTATTAACTACTACTTCCAATTGTCAATGGAATTAAAAGTCAGGATATATTTATTTGTAGGAAAAGTTATACACTCATTATTATGAGTTTGTTAAAAATGAAGAATGGTCTTGTAAAAAGGTAAAGCCATATTAAAATATTTTGGAGCATTTTTTACAATTTATAGTTACTTTCACTCAATGCTTGAAGTACCTAGAGAAAGGACCTACACAGTTAAATTTAACATGCTTAAAGAGGGAGCATTGGTGGAGTGGACTAAGGGATATTTATTCCAAAAACCACTATAAAACCTAAATTATTTCTTATTCTATATATATATTTTTTTTCTACTCTATATCTAATAAATTAATAAATAAATATTCAATGAATGATTTTAATGAGTGTTAAAATTTATAGAACCCAATTAAACCATGATTTTGACTCATTTCATAACTACCTCTAAGTTAATAAATGAAAATTTTATAAATAAAAGTTGGTGAAAAAATACCAAAATTATTCACACCAAGTTTTGATCACATAAATAATAGGAATATGTGATATACATAATATCCCTTATCTAGTTTCTAAGGAAAACAATTCATCTTTAGAAAAATGAAATTAATAAATACGGTTTCCAAAATTGAGGTTCCCTTTCTAAAACCCATGATAGAGAATGGCCCCCATAAATGCGTTAAGTAGGAAAATGGACAATAGTTAAGGTACATTCAAGTGGAATATTGAATCTTGGAAAGAGGAGAAAGAATATGAAAATAAAATAAAACTCCATTATTTTTTTTCAAATGACATAGTTTATTATGGTGTTCAGGATCCCAAAAAATGGAAGAGTGTTAACCAAGGAATTTTATAGATCCCATCTTCTAAATTAACTGTAGAATAAATGGAAATGAAGTAATTTATTTTTTAAATATTATGGGAGAAACTAGAGAAATAGATATTCACACCATGTGGAAAAGTATAAAATAAAAAAAATCACAAAAAAGATGATAAAATTGGCATAGTGTAGAAAAAATCATGGAATTTACTTGGGTCACTAAATGTGGCATGTTCCACTACATCCTAGTCTAGGTCCCCAAAAGAATCCTTGTCCATTCCCATATTTTGTATGGCATCACCAAAATTATTATATGTTAAATAAGATCATCACCCACTATCACCTACAATTATAAAATTTAACACTTTTAAAGAGTTCGAGGAATGACCCTCATAAGAGTACATATCCCATGGGAAGTTAAATGATAGAGGATTGGGTGGTAAGGGATTGTATAGATATAGGGATGAAATGTCCAATAGTCTTGAACATTCTAATTCGTGCCTAGTGTACTAGAACATCCAGTCATGTATGGAATACTAATATTATAGAAATATACAGTGGAGTTCTGGGTTATATAATGGGGTTCTTGGTATGGGTTAGCGAGGTAAGGGTTGTATAGGGTTAGAGGCCTGAATGTGGCCAGGATAGGTGTGTGGGATACCATAGATGGGTGGGGGTATTATGAGGGTCCTCAGTTTAATGATTATATGAGGAATGAGATTTCTCCACCTCCAATTGTTTTCTCCTTGGGATCCATGATTTTGGTAATAAATAAAATAAAATGTAATAATCTCCATGTGTCCAATGATTTTAAGATCAAAGGAAATAGGAATATCAATCCCTATGAAATATTCTTTATTGAAATTAACAATCAAATTATCATCAAAGAATATGATTTATCCCACCCCACACAAAAAATCTACCCTTTTAGATATATAAAAATATAAAGGTGATACAATGAAAACACGAATTATAAATTTGATATATGCCTAGTGATTATGAAATAGGGAAAAAATATACTAAAAGGAGACATTACCATCTCTATTTTAGAACAGGATCATACACCTAGTATGAACTCGATTAGAAGAATTGTGCATTTAGGAAATAAACATGTGTGTAGTGAATGTTTGGGTATTGTACATCGGTTCTGGTTTATGGAGTTTTCCACCAAATTACAAGGATGAATTAGGATCCCATTCCATTTTAGATTTAGTAAACTCACGGGTTTCTTATAATATTCATTATAAATCACAGTTAGGGTCAAATATTTCCCAATGGTATGGATGTGACATCGTTTTTGGTTTCGAAATATAACATTTCCATATTTTTTACAATTTCACAAAACTAATCCATATAATACCTCTCACTAAAGTGAATGGTGGATTTGAAATCGAGAAACCATTCATTTAATGTGGGTTTATAAACTGAAAGGGTCTCTATATGATTACCCCTCTGAATAATGCTTCAGAGCTCATCCTATAAATCAATAACAACAATATTATGATAAAATTGTTATAATGATATTATTCATGAAAAAATAATTTTGTAATTTTTTTTACTCTTTAAGGGATAATTATTGGTGAGTTCCAGTGGTGTATTTATAACTAGATCAAGGGGAAATATTTGTGGTGTTTGATTTTATGGTGAGCATTTCTGTGTTTGGGTAGATCCCAAAATGTAATTAATAAAAAAATTCTCATAAGAATACTATATAGATGGACATAAAATTGAAATATAGAACTTAAATCCTAATATAATATCATGGAACACATAAGAAAATGTCTTTTTAGGAATTAAAATTTGGTGTTTTTAAAAAATAAATAGTGAGATGTATTTATAATATAAGGGATTCAAAATATTTGGCATCAAAAATCCAAAAAAATGTGTATAAAAAATGAAATAAAAAATAAAAAAAATTAAATAGGGATAGGGGAGGAGAAGATATGATATATACGAAAATATAATATAAAAAAATATAAGAAATAAAAGAATATGATGATGATTAATAAGGCAAATAAGAACATACCAAGAGTTTTCCACACTAGAGAAAGATGGAGAAGGGAGTGAGTGGGAGGAAAAGATGACAAGAAGAAGGCGATGATGGGGTGTTTCTGGAACATAGGTGAGGCATGGTTATAGAGGTAAACAATATTATGATTCATGACAAAATTGATAAAAATATATGTTTTTTATATATGGTTCATGGTTTCTCCACATATATTGATTAGCCATACAAAAACCGTGAGATTAGTAGTGGAAAGATTCAACCCCCTTCGCATAGTTAATGGACATGGTTTAGATACTCGTGTACAATCTAGGTGATATGTTCAATAAATATTCATCACCCCACATGGTCATAATTCACATGTTAGTAAACCATTTAAAAACTATATAGTTTTCTAATTGTGTTAAAATTTGGTTCCCATTCCATTTCAAAAATCACATCCATTCCCTTTAATGAAAAATTCAGTTTTATAATGATTTTTAAATTTATTAAGGCTTCCATTAACAATATCTTATAACCTAAATATTTAAATTCACATATAATTACTTCACATCATACTTATCATGCAATTTAGGTACACAAAAATGAAAACAGACTAACATGATCAGTTGAAATTAACTAAATATATGAACTATTTTTTAATTTTTTATAAGATATATGGTCACCACCTAGTGAGTTATACAATTAATATCTCAATATAGAGATAAATGGGCCTCTCCTCAAGCCAAAATGTACCACGCAAATCTTTATAACCATGTATTCCATTTTCAAATGTGAATTTAATCATTTACCATTAGCTTTTAATAATTTCCCATCATCTCCTGTAATCTCCATTATACTATGGTGGAAGGTCTTAGTCTCTATAAATGGCCTAGAACAACGAGACATCAACATACATGAAAAAATCATATATTTTGAGATTAAAATTAGTACCTTATCTGCAAGGTAAAAGAACTTACATTTAAACAAGTGATTTCAGACCACCATTGTCTTATCCTTATAAATTAATGTATTTTCATATACCTCCCTCCTAATTTCATCTAGCTTGGTAATTTGGAACCTCTATTTATCTTTAGTGATATTAAGTTCATAATTGAGTTCATTTAATACCAAATATACATTAGATTTGATATTTATTTAAAAGTAAAATGCCTTCCCATAAACTAACTAGAAAGAAGACATTCCAAGAGTATTATTTATGTTGTCTGATGTTCCCAAAAGGAATTATCATACTTCTTTGAAAATATATTTTTTCGTGTCACCCATTTTCTTTTATGTAATTTATTTGATATCCCAGTTAGGTAAATCCACATTAATTCTTGTATGTGGATGGTATAATGTTCCGATTTTATATTTAATGTAACATTTCAGTAAGACATTTATAATCAGTGTGTTTTTAAATGGGTACTTATCTCATTAATACACACCCCGAGAGCTGAAAACTAGTATAACATCTTCTTAATAAAAAATTTATATGAAAATTTGGTTGATTTTTTTTTCAATTGATATGGATTATAAAAACATGGAAACATATTCCACAGACATAAGAATGTAGGTGTTTCTATAAGAGGGAATAATTTCACCCATAAAATTGATACACTATAAAACAATATTTACTCCACTAGTGTAATGCCCAGACCCCAGATGCCCAGAGTTGGTGCATTATTACATATCACTAGCATGATCACAAAAGATCATGTCTCTAAATACGGATTAGTTTAGTATCCTTGAATGTACTAGATACATTAATAAGGTTTACATTACATCATAAAATTGAAAAATACCACAACATTGTTTCCATAGACAAAACTATGATCTAAAATACTATCCCTACAGGTCAGTTATAATATACTTCTTCGCATCCTCGGAAAAATAAAACATAGAAAGGGGTGAGCTCAGATGCTCAGTAAAGATAACAATATAGTGGAAACATTCATAAATAATCACAAACATTTTAGGCAATGTATAAGACTATTATAGAATCCTTTTAAACATGAATTTCATCATAATATGGAAAAGATAAAATTAAATAATTCCATTTAGTTATTCACATGGATAATCTACTAGTTGAATAATCACATGCAATATCAATAGCCACTTTCACAATGATGGAATGCATAATGCCAGACCTTTATAACCACATAGTCAAGGTTTTGTGCCAAGACTACAACTAAGATTTTCTCAATTCCTTGTTCCAGGACACTAGTTTGTCTCAGGAGACCTACTGATGCATCGAGGAGCTACAGTAGGCTCCATACTTCACTTACAAAGTACAATGCATTCCTCATATGAAAAGTCTTAAACCTAACGTAAACATTCATATTAAAACTAACATAAAAATTGTAAATAAAGTATCCATAAACCATTAATGGTATAAAAATAAGACATCCACATTCAAAAATATCACAAAACCTCCAATACAATATGGATGTTTGGTATCATTATAAATCAAATTCAAATAAGCTTAAAATCCATCAAATGTTGTTGACATAGATGAAATCAAAACCTTTTTTTAGGGAAATATCTCTTACTATTTGGAAATAATTTAAAAGTCATATAATTATAAAATAAAACATTTATTTGTAAAATATTCTTATAATCTTGTAAGGTAATCTTCAACGTTATTATAATGGCGTAAAATAGCCGCAACCGCCATACATGTTCAAAAAACATTCTTACCATCATTTTGTCAGAAAGATCTCAAAGTGACTTGTTTTGAAAATGACGGAAAGATTCATTTCAAAACGTATAAGGTCAAATAAGGTTATAAATTATTTTAATTCATAGTCTAGTAAGTAGTAAAAATGTTTTGAAATATATTTTCAGTAAAACACAGATGTGGATGATAAAGAGGTCCTCGTAGATAATTACATATAAAAACCTTGAATAATGAAGAGGTTGTATAATTAAACCTTACCTTGTAATTTTCCTTGGTCGAGGGTATGATAACCTCATGTATAATGGTGAAATAATTTTTATTAAATTAAACAAGAATCATATACATTAATATGATATCATTTATGATTTTTTAACATTTCTTTATTAATAATATAATAGTATTATCATCGTTTAGGGTGTTAAGTGATTCATTTTCCTTTATATGATTTGTTACGTATGTAATATTTGTTATGGATAAGATGTATCTTATTCATATTCATAATTATATTATGTCATTAAACATTATTTTTAATCATCAAATGAAAATTATTCTTGAATGGATACGATTGGGAATGAATCTCCTCGCATTCGGGGAGGCGGTAATCCATACGTACGCACGAGCGACAATATCATTCTTTTGATATTAAAATAATATATAATTGGATTTTATATCGTATATAAAAAATCATTATCATGTTATATTTATTATATACATCAATTATACATCATTATTATACCCATCCAAATAATAATGTATTGAATAACAATTACACCACGACGTGGAGACGGTAGGCCGTACATACACTCGTATGGTGACATGTCATTCAAAGGATGGATAGAATAATGAATATGGTTGTACCATAATTATAAAAACATCTAATTATATATAATATACTGGATTTATTATTTTATAAATGAAACAACAAAGAAATAGGAATTGGAATAAGAAAAGAACTTGAAAGAGGTGATGAAATATTTACCTCTTCTTCGGGTTCTTCATTTTAATTTGATCAAAAGGGCTCATTAGGATAGCATTTTGACTAAAGAAAGGTCTCCAGGATGAATGGAAGACATTATAGAGGGTATTTGGGCAGGGGTTGGCCAATCCAAATTGATTTGAAGGTGTGAATTAGGGAGAAGGGGGAGTACACTTTTATAAGAGGGGTGAGGGGCACCTTAGGAAAAGAAAGAAATATTATTTTATAATAAAATAATTTTCGGTATATAATGGATAAAAATGAATTATTTAAAGGGTAAGGTGGGTATGGGTGGAAAACCACTCAACAAGTGGGTGTTAGCTAGGTTTGGGTCACTATTATGACATTATCTTTTAGAATTAACTCTTAGTTAAATAGTTTGACATTTACCATGTCTCTTTGTATTTTTATATTATATGGTTAATAAACATTCTATAAACTTACAAGATCACCTCAAGTGGTTCATTAATTATACACCTATCATTATATAAGACTTTTGGATGAGCCTTATATTTAAAGGAATAGAATATCAATTAATAATTTTTTAAAAAAAACTCTTTTATGTCAATTTTGACACTATTTTGTATTTTGTTTTTGATAAATTAATAACAACATTAGTACTTCACAAAAAATTCATCTAACCAACCTAAAATGTCATATTAACCTATAAAATTAGTGTAATTCATAAAAAGACTCAAATTTAATTTATTTGGATATTTATAATATCAATTATTTTAATATATCATTAATTAGGTAATTACTGCATCATCATTGTGTCCTAAAGAAATTTCATTATTTAATGTCTAAAAATTATAAATCAAATATCATTATTTAATAAAAAAATTTATCTTTATAACGAATATTTATAGTTGAATTTATCTTCTGTATAACCTTATATTAAAAAAGTTTTTGTTCTTAAACATTAAATTTTACACATTTAACTCTTCTTGAATTAAAAATTAATAATTGTCCTAATATAATCCAAGTGGAATTGAAGGATCATATTTTATTCCTATTGTTGTTTTTGGTTGAACTACACATATCTCATAGAACTAGGACATGTGTTAGGGTAATAATAATATCATCTTTACCCTTAATTACCATATTTACTTTTAACCGTGGTAAATAAAAGTAAAAAGTTTCTATTCATCGAAAATTATTTTCATCTTATTGAACCACATTTTACTTACTAATATCAACCGTGTCTATCAGATTTTTTAAATTCAATTTATAGAAGTGGTAACATTACATTTTATTCATATTTGAAAATTCTCTTAGGAGATGGGTAAAAGACGGTGAAAAGTTCAATAAAATTTAATATATCAAATATTATTACAAAATGACTCCAATGGATAACATTGAACATATATTTATTATATAACTATTTTGAACTAAAATAAATTTGAATAAAATAAATAGTTATTTAAATGAATAGTCAGTTTTAACCAATAACCATATGTTTTTCAATATTAATAAAAAATTTAATGTTTTTAGAAACATACCCAAATTCACGTTAAGATTATTTTGATATTAAAAATTCAAAAATGAAATATATTTTACCAAATTAAAAACATATAAATTGAATTTATTAATTAAAAATTAATTCTCGTTGTCAAAACCAAAAGGCGTATTTTTAAGATATAGTAACTACCAAAATATTGACAATTGTTTATATCCAATTTCAAAGTGAAATTTCTTCCAATTTCAAAATTGGATTTAATGGTAAAAATATAATTTAATTATACTTCCATAACATTCAAATTTATAGTTTAACACTATAAATTATATTTATTAAAAAAGTTGTTTTCAGTTAAAATTTAGTATTTTTCACTATACACACAAATATTAATGTTATTAGAAAAACACAAAAAATTTATCAAAACTAAACTTTTATGTCCTTATTCTAATGAATATGTTTATTTTGTCAAATTTAATATATAAATGTTTCAAATATTGGATTTAAAAAGGGTTTTTTCATTAAAAGGCGGTAAAATTGAATTTTAAAAAATACATCTTTTATCTGAAAAAAATGAATTTGTTCTTATATTATGACTAAGAAACTCATAATATGGATTCTAAAATAATAAGGATTATATAAAATTCAAAATTCAGTTAATAATATTCATAACCTCCTTTGAACGGTTTGTTTGGTATGACATGGTGCGCTTGAGCTCAGTGTTGCGTGTAGTGCAAGTTATTGAATTACATTGAAGAAATTAAGTACTATGAAATCTTGGAGTGTTAAATTATCCCATCCATAAATAAATTATGTCCCCTCAATTTGAAATTGTTCTACAAAAAATAAAAGGTTAAAAATATAAAAATACATTTTTGAGAACTCACATTAGAAATTGGGAGAATAAAATTTAGTCTTAATATGAGTGAAAGGGAAGTGAAAAAGTTTAGAACTAAATTGTGATCTCCATTAGGAGAACATTGGGGGAAATTAGAGATACATAATTGGAGAGAAAATGTAAATATTTATTAAGAGATATTTAGGTCATCAATCACAATATATGATTTAAATATATTGACATAAAAAATCCATTATCAAGACCACTTTACAGACCAAAATACATAAAAAAATATATGGTATTTTTTTCTTTATAAAAAACATTTTGGTTTTCTAAGGAAGCCAAAGATCAAATAAAACTTGCAGCCGTGAAAAGGTCATTGTCACCAATTACATAAAAAAGAGAATTACCTTTTTTGTCATTTAGTAAAATGCTTTGTCGAAAAATATTCCCCTTGAAATGAAAAGTTAAAGGGTTTTATTCACCATATAAAAGAGAGTCATTTAGAAATCAAAAGATGCCTCAATGAAAGGAGATTTAGACGAAGTCCCTTAACTATAGTTTTTAAAAATAATTTATTCATAGAATAATAGGGAATATATATATATATATATATACATACGTACTTGACAAGTAGAGTTACATCCATGAACTAATTCTGAAAGAAATATCATCTTTCACTCCAAAAGATTTCAAAAAAAATTCTTATTATCCTAATCGTATAGGGTTCTGAAAATAATGAATTTATAATTGAAATATCAAAAAATTTGAAAAAGATCTACATTATATAATCCCAGAAAACCCATAGGCTATTGGTATGTGATGCACCCTTGTCAACCTTCAGTTGTGGGTTCAAGTCTCACGGCCTAGCCAGACGTGACTGGTTGTCGCCCGGGCTTCGGGTCGTCCTTTTATAAAAACAACAAAAAACATTCTTCAAAAATGATTTTTCCTTAACAATAGAATCCAATGTCAAAATTAATACATTCCAACCATCAGAATTATCCAAAATAATTCTATACAAAATCACAGTCCAAAATTTATAAGGAAGTTAAACACAATAAAGATCCTTTTTCCATGTAATAACATGTGAACACCTATATCATGTATTATTTTAAAACATGGTAACACCCCTAATTACCATAAAACCATATTGGTTATATTCATGCTCCCTTATCCTGTATATAATATTGGATATATTCCTTATATCTAAAAGTATTGAATATTGCAACAGTGATGAAATAAACAAACTATTAATCAGTTCCATGGAAGTCAAGAATATACAATATAATTTATCCAAATCAACCATCTCTTATTCCAACATTACTACCTTAGTATTAAAACCATATAATCTCAAATTCCCAATGAAATAGTACTGCAGTACAGTCCTTATTTATTTCCATAATTCATATAACCAGTACATCATTGATACAACACTCAAATGACACAATACTTTAAAAACAACAAAAGAACTCTTAATCATTCCTCTTCATCTTCGGTAGTATCATAACTTGATTCTTATCCAATAGCATCATCTGGGGTATACTCTAATGATTTGGACCATGATTCACTTAGTTTCCCAACTCCTTGCAGGTGAAGCATTGTACATTTGAAACATTTTTCTCACCCTTGAAATCACATACATGGTGTCCTTTTCCTCTACACTTATAACAAACCTTCATTACCGTCAAGTATTTACCAAGGTGATTCATTCCACAGTTATCAAATATGGGAGAAATATTTCTTTCCTTCATTCCATTTATCAATATTTATTTCTACCATCATTTTCATTGTTTTCTTCCCTTCAAATCCATAAGACTTAGAGAATTGTCAACTTATCTTATTAACACATGATATTATTTCTTCATATGTTGAGAATACATGAAAGAATATTTCCCTTGTAAATGTTATCTTAATACTGTGAAAGATATGATCCTTTATACTCTTTGGATCATACATATTGTTGGAGTTCACATACCATCTACTGGGTACCATTTCTTTACAATGGAATACACTAGGTCAGTTTATGAATTTCAATAAATATTTCAAATCTTTTAAAATACCTTACATAAATTGAACAGTTTATGGATATAATCCGTAATCATAAAAAATGTTTTCCTTGAGGAAGTATATACTCATAAACTCTTACTAATGGTTTGTAATGAAAAGAAGAAATATCCTAAGCATATCCCCCAGGAGTGTAGTTACCAAGAGTGCATAAATACCCGTTTTCGTGGACCAGTTCATGTTCAAGTCCAGCACAAAGTGGTGTTTTCAGGTTTTACCCCTAGGTACATCTCTGCTAGTGCCGCCTCTACTTACTTGTATCCAGACACTAATTTATTTCTTGGAAAACTCACAAAATCTCTATAGTACCAAAATTATAGGAATTTCATATATATTAATTCTCAATGTCTATCATAGGATAATGTGATCTAATCAGAGTTTATATAAATATAGTTTCCAAGGTTAGTACTAAACTTCCTCTGATACCAACTGTAACACCCAGACCCCAGAAGCCCAGAGTCAGTACATTATTAAGTATCATTGGCCTGATCACAAAAGATCAAGTCTCGAAAGACCGATTAGTTTAGTATCCTTGGATGTACTAGATACATTCATAAGGTTTACATTAATACATAAAATGGAAAACTACATCAACATTGTTTCTATAGACAACACTGAAATCCCATAGACTATCCCTACATGCCAGTTATAATATACTTCTTCGCATCCTAGAAAAATAAAACATATAAAGGGGAGAGCTCAGTTGCTCATAAAGGATTACAATATAGTGGAAACTTTCATACATAATCACAAACATTTAAGGCGGTGTATAAGACTAAAACAAAATACTTTTAAACTTGAACTGCAATATAATATGGAAAATATAAAATCAAATAATTCCATTTTATTATTCAAATGGATATTCTACAATTCGAATAATCACATGAAATATCAATATCCAGTTTCATAATGATGGAATACATAATGCCAGTCATTCATAACCACATAGTCAAGGCCTTGTTCCAAGACTACAAATAATATTTTGTAAATGACTTGTTCAAAGACACTAGTTTGTCTCATGAGACCTACCGATGCATTGAAGAGCTATAGTGGGCTCCACCCGTCACATATTATGTTCAATTAATTCCCCATATGAAAAGGTTTAAACATAACATAAAAATTCATATTAAAACTAGAATACGAAATGACAATATTTTATCTATAAACCATGAATGGTAAAAAAAATAACACATCCACAGTCAAAAATATCACAAAACATTCAATACAATATCGATGTTCTGAATCATAATAAATCAACATCAAATAAGCTTAAAATATATCAAAGGATATTGACATAGATGAAATCAAAACATTTTTTTAGAGAAATATCTCATACTATTTTCGAATCATTTAAAAGTCATATAACTATAAAAGAAAAAATTTATTTTTAAAATATTCTTATAAGATTGTATGGTAAGCTTTGACATTAACATAATGGCTGAAAATAGCTGCACCTGCCGTATAAGTTAAAAAAACATTCTTACCTTAATTTTTTCGAAAAGGACATAAAGTAACTTGTTTGGAAAACGACGGAAAGATTTCTTTCAAAACGTATAAGTTAAAATAAGTTTAAAAATGACTTTTACCCATAGTATATTAAGTACAAAAAATGTTTTGAAATTAATTTTTATGAAAACATGGATGTGGATGATAAAGAGGTCCTAGTAGATAATTACATATAAACAACCTTGAATAATAAAGAGGTTGTAGAATTATCCCTTACCATGTACTTTTCCATGGTCGAGGGTAGGTTAAACTCCTCTATAATGGTGAAGTGTTTGTTATTAAATTATTCTAGAATCATATACATTAATATGGTATCATATATGATCTTTTAACATTGCTTTGTTAATAATATCTTAGTATTATCGTCGTTTTGGGTGTTAACTGATTAGTTTTCCTTTATATGCTTTGTTACATAAGTACTGTTGGTTATGGATAGGATGTATATTATTCATATTCAGGATGATATTAAGTCTTTAAACATTATTTTTAATCATCTAATGAAAATTATTCTTGAATGGATACGATGGGGAATGAATCTCATCGAATTCGTGGAGATGGCAATCTGTACGTATGCACGAGCGACAATGTCATTCTTTTGATATTAATATAATATATAATTGGATGTAATATCATATATACATAATCATTATAACAATTTATTTATTATTTATATCAATTAAACATCATTATTATACCCATCCAAATAATAACATATTGAATAACAATTACACCATAACGCGGAGACGGTAAGTCGTACGTACACACGTATGGTGACATGTCATTAAAAGGATGGATATAATAATGAATATAGTTGTACCATATTTATAATAAATTCATAATATATAGAAGATAATGGAGTTATTACTTTATAATGTAAACAAAAAAGAAAGAAGAAGTGGAAGAAGAAAAGAACATGAAAGAGGTGATGAAATATTTACCTCTCCTTCAGGTTCTTCCTTTTAATTTGATCAAAAGGGCTTCATAGAATGGATTTATGACTAAATAAAGGCCTATAGGATGAAGTTAAGTTATTTTAGAGAATATTTGGCTAGGTTTTTTCCAAGCCTAATGGCTTTGAAGGTGTTAATTAGAGGGAAGGGGGAGTGCCCTTTTATAAGAGGGGTGAGGGGCACGTTAGTAAAAGCTAGAAATATTATTTTATAATAAAATAATTTTATGTTTATAATGGTTAAAAAATAAATTATTTAATGGATAAGGTGGGTATGGGTCTATTACCACTCAACCAATATGTTTTAGACTGGTTTGGGTCACTATATTAACATTATCTTTTAGATTTAACTCTTAGTTAAATATTTTGACATTTACAATATCTCTTTGTATTTTTATATTATATGGTTAATTAACATACTATAAACTTCTAAGAGAACTCCAAGTGGTTAATTACTTATTCAAATATAATTATATAAGTCTTCTGGAAGACCTTTAAATTTTTAGGAATATAATATCAGTAAATAATATAGAATTTGTTTTAAAAACTCTTTTATGTAAATTTTGACACTATTTGTTATTTTATTTTCGCTAAATTAATAACATCATTATTACATCAAAAACAATTCATATAACAATCCCTAAAATGAAATATTAACCTAGAAAATTAGTGTAATTCATAAAAAGCCGCAAATTACAATTATTTGGATATTTATAGTATCTATTATTTTAATATATCATTAATTATGTAATTGCTACATCATCATTTTGTAAAAAATAAATGAAAGTATTTAATGTTTAAAAATTATAAGTAAAATACAATTATGTATGAAATAGTTTTACCTTTCTAATTAATATTTATTGTCCAATTTATCTTATTTATAACCCTATATTAAAAATGTTTTAGTTATTAAACATTGAATTTCACACATTAAACTCTTCTACGAATTAAATAATAATAAATTTGCTAATCTAATCCAAGTGGACGTAAAGGATCATATTTTATTCCTAAGGTTGTTTTAATTGGAATTACATTTATCCAATAGAATTAGGAAATTTTTAGGTAATTATAATATCATTCTACCCTTAATTACCCTATTTACTTTTAACCGTGGCAAATAAAAGAAAAAAGTTACTATTTAACAAATATTATTTTCATCTTATTGAACCAAATATTACATAATGATATCAACAGTTTTTCTCGGATTTTTAAAATTCAATTCACGGACGCGGTAAATTAATGTTTTATTCAAATTTTTAAATTCTCCAATGAGGTGAGAAAAAGACGATGAAAAGTTCAATAAAATTTTATATATCTAATATTATTACAAAATTACTCCAATGGATTACATTGAAAATGTATAGTTATAATGTATCTATTTTGACCTAAAATAAATTTAAATAATGTAAATAATTATTTAACTGAAAAGTTGGTTTTAACCAATAACGCAATGTTTTTCACTATTCATCAAAAATTGAAAGCTTTCAGAAAAATACCAAAAATTCACCCTAAGCATATTTTGATATTCCAGATTCAAAAATGAAGTCTATTTTACCAAATTCAAAACATATAAATTTAATTTATCAATTTAAAATTAATTCTCGTTGTCAAAACCAAGAAGCGTATTTTTAAGAAATAATAACAACTAAAATATTGACACTTGTTTATGTCCAATTTCAAAGTGAAATTACTTCCAATGAACAACATTAGATTAAATGGTAAAAATAGAATTTTATTATACATCCAAACCATTCAAATGTATAGTTGAACACTATAAATTATTTTGATTTAAAAAGTTGTTTTCAATTAAAATTTAGTATTCTTTTACTATTCACCCAATTATGAAAGCTATCGAAAATAAAACCTAAAATTTATCAAAACTAAAATTTGATGTCCTGATTCTAAAGAAGAAGTTTTTTTTTTCAAATTTAATATATAATTGTTTCAAATATTGGATTTAAAAATGGTTTTCCTTTAAAAGGCGGTAAAATTTCATTAAAAAATTACTTCTTTTATCTGAAAAAAATGAATTTGTTCTTATATTATCTCTATGAAACTCATAATATGGATTCTAAAATTATAAAAATTATATAAAATTCAAAATTCAGTTAATACTATTCATAAGAGATTTTTAATGTCTATTTTGGTAAGTCATGGTGTGTTTGAACTCAGTGTTGCATGTAGTGCATGTTATTGAATTACATTGAGATATAACGTAATATGAAATCTTGGGGTGTTACATATAGAATATGATATTTTGGAATTTACACCCAATTCCCAAAATTAGAATAATGGTGGAATATATCAAATCATTATATAGTGTTTTAAGAAACCTTATTCATGGTGGGATAAAAGAGCCCAACCTATAGGTTTTTAATAATGGTTAAATCTTGTCCATTTTGTCCCAGTTATGGAGAAGAATGATAGAAATATAAAATCCCATGTACCACCACCTCTAGAACACAATGATATATAATTATATATTCACATGATTAAAAATAATGTGGATCTTCCAAAAAAATGCTTTAAATTATAAAAAGTAACTTCTTTTATTCATTATAGAAATTTCAGTGTGACACTTATGTTAAAATATAATTGGAAATATCAAAAAACCATTATCAAGGTTCAACTATCACCAGAAATATATGTTCTTTTAATAAATATTTATCTATTTTTCTATATTGTTCTCTCTCAAGGTGAGGAAACTCTATGATAGACAAGTAACCGACAATGATATTCTTGGTTCCTTTAATTTCATGGAATTTTAAATATAAATCTATAAATAGGATCACCCACCATATTAGTCGTGGATTATAATATTTATTGATCCATAGAAACATTATATATTCATATTCAAAATATAAAATCGCCTTTTAAAGTACTCTTTATGATTTAAACCAATCAAACTAAAATACAACCAATGAAATATTTTTTCTATGGTGGTGTAATTGATATAGGATTCATTGAGTTCATGTCTTTCATAATATATTAGATGATGGATTTAGTTTTCTTGTTTTCAAAGAATTTCCCCCACAACATAATAAATACCATCACACATTTGTCATAATGGTTTATTCTAATATAGGTAAATCATGATTAGTGCCTCAAATAAACATTTATTCCTCAAATGAAATTGCTTAATGCATGCTCGATCAAACTCAATTACACCATTTTTAGTTAAATGTGTTGTAAATAATTGATAAATTTTTAGATATCCCTAAAAATATGATAATAAAAGCTAGTATGCCTAAGAGAGAATTATATTTACTAGACTAGATATAGAATAGCTAAATTATAAGTCACATAAATATTCACTATGTTAACTTAAATTCCTATCCTAGATTAATTATGTCCCAAAATTATACCATGTTTGACCATAAAGTGGCAATTCATTCAATTAAGCTCCTTGTTGGGTTTCTCATATCTCTCTAGAATGAGCTCTAGGTTTTAAAATAATCCACTATATTAATTTTTTTACAAATAAATATAATCAATTAAAACATCCAATATATGTTCTATAATTTCATGAATTTTTTCCAAAATGAAATGTTGGATGGTGGCTGGAGCCTTTCACATGTCTAATGAAATTTTGGGATAATTAAATATCCTATAAATAAATGTAAAGGTGTTATTGTTTCCAGTATTTAAGAGGAATGTAAATTTATTAACAACCTGAATAACTATCCATAAATTTAATAGAAATCATTTCATTCTATATACTCTAAAACTTGTCCTATGAAGGGAAGTGTAAAATGGTCTTTTCGAGTATCATCTTTCAACTTATGGTAGTATATTCATACCTTCTAGAAAGTGATCTACAATATGGTTATTAGTTCATTATACTTATTTGATATTACAACAATGGTAAACTTCATCGGTATGAATTTTAAGGGGATCACCCATTGGATATCTTAGATTAGATAGATTATTCCAACACATAAAATTTTAATCACTACCTTTTCAAAAAACACCTTCATGGGAGGGTTCAACATTCACTATGGTTTTCAAGATAGCTTTTATCCTCATTATAAGAGTACCTTGTTTGTAAATACCCTAGAGTTTTTTCTCAAAAGGTCAATGATACCTCACCCAATAAATTTCTCATTCATTTTAAATCTTTCAACAACTTGGCTTCTTGATCCTTGGTGAGGGAATAACTTAGGATTACCAGTAATGTTTATTCTTTCCCCAAGTAATGATACTTCAGTGATGATCGAGGGTGATCATTTCAATTCTTGGGGATTTTATAATCGAAGGAACACAATGTTTTTCTTTATCTCTCTCCTAGATTTCTAGAATTGCATCACACTTCTAATAATGATCTCTTTATCCCTATAGAAATAGAATTAATTATTATTTGACCAAAATATAGAATTATTGATTATATTACTTTTCATATAAATAATTAAAACCTACATTAACTTCTATAAAACCATGATAATTTTTAAAGGTATATGTAGCCATTAATTCCCTATATTCTATAAGGTATATTTTTTTAAAATCCACAACAACATTAAATGATACTTTTTTAGTCAGGGTTTGGATTAGTGGTATGCACCCTGTAATCCTATATGAAAAATGGGGGTTCAAACCCCATTGGTTTCATGCACTGTAGTAGTACCGTAGTGTTATAGTAGCAGTGTCGGTAGGGAACTTTAGCAGTGGCGGTACTATGCAGTATTGTAGTAGGAAGGTTATTATTCACAGAATGGGCATTGGGCAAAACAATTGGGCCTACAAGCTATTTAATGGGCCACAAGCCCACTAGGCCTTCGAGATATGCAATTAGTCTCCTTCTACCCATCTAAAAGAGGTCTTTGCTTTTATTTAATAATAAAATGAGGCTTCAACCCCAAACATTAAAAAAATTAAATGATACTCTTTCATCACCCACATGAATCTTTATCTCACATTGATGGATGTTAATTATCTATTTTACTACTATAAGAAATGGTGTCCCTAATATCACCTTCACCTTGACATTATCCTCTATATAAAAAATGATGAAGTTGGACAGAAACATTTACTTTTAGACCTTAAACAATATATCTTCCAATATCCCCTTAGGATAGTTTATTGATCATGAAACTAAATGAAGAACCCCATTGATGTGATTCAATTTATCCATTCCAAACTTCTGAAAGACTCAAAATCCATATATCTAATTCTATCTCTTTTTTCACATAGATCCTTACCGATATTTTGTGGTCTGATTGTGCATGGGATAAGAAAACTCATACGATATTGTTGTTTTTATAGGATTGAATTTTAAACAACTATTAAGTATTCCTTATTTAGGAAAATGGTTCCCAAGTCCTCTATTTTTGTTTTATTTCTTAAATTAGTATCATTAATATTTCATAAGGGGGTATTTTTTTGAATTCCATAGTAATGGGAATATAGATATGAATCTTATGAAAAAAATCTATTATATTTGTAATTTTTTGGTCCATGTTTTTGTGTTTTAAGAATTCCCAAAAAATATAAATGTTTTATATAAGGTTATACTACCACATTATATTTTTCCTTCCTGGATTACTTTCCTGTAAATTGGTATTTCTCTAGTGGTATCATCTCTTGATCAACATATTATTCAATGGGATTTTAAGTGTTATTAAAGTTATAACCTTTATTTTTATTTTTCATTATCATCACTTATTGTGAGATATATTTTCCTCCAATGAAGAGAAACACATTGGCTTCAACTTGCAGATTATTTTTAGTCTCTCAAAAAAAGTTTGACCAACTATATAACTAAAATTAATTTTTAAATCTTGAAAATTTGTTTAAAAATGATCCAGATAGTCACCTCGTTGTTTTGAAATATCATTTCATGAGTATCGATTAACTTAGACATCATCTCTTACAAGATTAGTTTTGGATCGTTCAATGATTGTTGATCTACTATCTTTTGTTGTTGTTGGGGGGGAGGGGTTATGATTGATAAGGGTTATTATATCTTTTTGATGACATTTTACTTGGTATTATGGGATTTTTCATTGTTTTTATGGCACATTATTTTGTTAGAGAGTGTTTTGAAATTGAGACTGGCCAAACACGAATGGTCTTTTAGTCCTTTTCTATAAAATATGTTGTTTCTGTCCACCCCATACATAATTTGATTAGTCATCCAATACTAAATATTGATAAGAAAAAATATATTTTGTCTATAATATTTTGATACAAAAATCACCTCATAATTAGAATATTTATTACTTATGTTTGGGCACTCCCTTGTGGAATTTTTATCCCCACGCTCACTACATGGGGGTTTTTACATGGATTTAACCTAAATTTATATGCTATGTTCGAGTGAATATATTTTATTTGACATGTAATCTAATTGTGAAACTATAAAGGTGGTTTATTTAAAATTAAATAATTCAATCGTCCATGTTTCACATCCTAAATTCCCTTGGAAATTGTGAGCCGATATATCCTCTAACAAATCCAACAATTCTTCATGTTCTTTCCTCACAATTGTTCCCCCAACTTATACATCTACCATGAAATTTTTTATTATTGTATGTAATCTATATAAGGATTATAATTTCACCCACAATGGTATTTCATGGTGATGGAATTTCCTTGAAATATATTTAAAATTACTCCCTTGACTTATAAATGGATTTACTTTCAAACTACAGAATGTTAGGGATATCATTTATTAGTATCATGGTTTTGATGTGGGAAATTACTTAGATAGAAATTTTTTAGGATGATATTTCCATGTGAGAATAGAGTTTTATAGAAACACATTAATAGAATATTTTTTCATAACTATCAATGGAAATGGATATAGGTGAAGTTTTATAGAATCCTAGAATACTATTTTGTAATGTAATGGGTCACAAATGTACATAAAATTGACATGGTGATAATTGTGATATTTACTTGGTAAACCGCAAAATGTATATTTTATTTAAAAAATTTGAATGATGGAAACATAATTTCAATGTTCTTGGATTTAATAGGTGGATGAAAATTTCACGAATATTCTCTATAGATATATGGAAATCTATATTTCACTAATGTTTATCCAGGATGTTTCTCTATTTGAGGATATTTCAAGATATATTTTTTCAAATATCACGGATAAATTGTTGGAACATTTTGAACCGGTTGTTTTTGGTGAACATATCCCAAAAAAATAGAGGAGACCATTTTCCCTCTCATAGGTGTGAATTTTTTAACAACCCCATAGAAAATGGTGGGTATTCCTTTTCCACATTTGATATGGGAACATTTGGCATGTGATCCCTCATAATTACATGTCTTATCCATGACAGTGTTTTTGAAACAATAATGTCAATGTGGAGTCTCCCTAATGAATTATAACACTAGGAATGATTGAGGCAGTGATTATTGCAGTCACGATCATTCACAAAACCAAAAAACACACCAAGTATAAAATGGAAAATGGAAAAGAAAAAAAGAATAGGTTTAAGATATATTTCTATAGATTTTTTAATTTTTATTTTAAAGTTTATCGAATAAAGACTCATTTGAAAATAAACCATTTTTTATAATTCCTTAACAACAGATCCATAATTTGGTGTTTTTTCACTTAAATATTTACTTTCAAGTCACCCTAATTGAATTCTACCTAACTCGACAATGATTATAATAGAAATATGGGTTAATCCTTAGAAAACCTAATGTAATTTATAAATTTAAATCATGGATAATTAATATATGTTTTAGTCAATGGGATAAAAACTGTATGTGACTTTAAATTGTCCCTACCCTAAAATTAAATAGATATAAAATTTATTGAAAATAAAAAATACAAACTGGAATTTTGTAATTTTTAATGAAAATTCATCAGGATTATGGGATTTTATCATGGTTATAATGGTTATTTTTCATTAATTATTAAGTATTTGAATATGGTTTTACAATTGAGATTAAAATATGTTGTATCCACTAGTCTGGTAAATTACATCTATGTTATTTAATTTTTTTCTTTATTTGATAAATAATTTTTCAAAATTTTATAAAACCAGCAAAAAGGTGATGAAGAATCATCCAATGGTTATTGAGTAGTTGGTCATTATTTTATTAGAGATCCCCAAATGTCTTATCCAAGGTCTTATATAAACTATTTTGTTAGTAAATTCATAATTAAATGAATTAATAATAAAATATCCATATAAACATTACAAACGCATCATTACTAATTTACATCCATGAATGATTCGACATCCTTATGAAAAAAATCTACATAAAAGGAGATTTAAATTATCATGTTGAAACTTATGGAAACAATGGTATAATTATATCAGGTTCTCATTTCATTATGAATAAGAAGAAAATATAATAATAAAATATTGTAACTTCTTCCTATGGTCAATTTTATGCTCTCTATCCAATCAAGAGAATCTCTCCCAAGTTATGATTCCTTCCAAAATAGTTGGTTATATAATTAATTAGCTATCCCAATGTCATAATAGTATTCAATGGTTATAGTCATAGGTTAACCAGTTGTTTAGTGTGGTTGAGAGGTGGTTGGATAATATTTCCAAGGAGACTGATTAAGGGGAACAATATGTTAAAGATAACAACCCTGCTTTTATTACCAACTTAATCATGATTTATTACATAAACTCTTCACATGATAAAACAAGGAAGATCAACAGGTATATTGTCTTTGGGTCTTAGGATCATTACATAACCACTTAAAACATTAAATACAACATATTTATTGAAAACTACCATTACATAACCACTACATTCCCTCGTACTTAGCATTGCATGGGATTACCTGAGGACATACATAAGAAAAGGGTGAGATATAAAGCCCAGAAAGGGAATAAAAATGGAATAACATTAGGAATAAAATAAATTTTAGACAATATTCATATCAATGAAGCACAAGAGAATCATGAATATAAAGGCACAATAAATCATGATAATCATAACATGGAAATGTGGCAACAACACTTAACATAGAATTAGCATGAGACAAGTCTTATTAATCATGGATCATGAGTACAACCTCATTGAAAGTGAAGAATGAGTAAACCCTCATTTAACTTGATTTGGAATGAGTCAACACTCATTCACATTATGTATCATGATACTATACTTTACCCAATGCATTGGAATGCTATCCGGGAGCACCCTTCTTAAACATTTCATTTCATGCATATGTGTTCCACATGGATCATACAACATGGAATCAATAATCCTAATTTATTCCACGATAAAAGGATGTGGAATAAATAAATGAATCTTTAAAATCAATAATTAAATGTTCATAAGGTTAATAACCATGAAAGAAAAATGGGCGTGGTATTCCCTACACAATGACATTGGCTTGGAAAATCGTAGTGAAACTTCGGCAACATAACGACGTGAAATAAGAACTCATAAATTTGGTTGATGAGAGAGAAATGGGTGTATCATCATATTTACATGAAATTGAAATTAGCTGAGTTATATAGATACCTTTCCCAACAAACGTGATTGAATTTATATGCATAATTCTAAAGAATTACTTAGATGAAAAAGAGATGAGAGAAATCCCCCACAGAATTTCCGCATGGTAATAGGTGTACATGGGAGGAATTTATGAGAGAAAAAGGGGTATACCATTATAAAAACATAAATAGGGATGTATGGGGATGATTCACACTCCATTTGTAATGGAAAACAAAATGGCATAACCACTTAAAGAAAATTGGACAAAATGAGAAATGAAGAAATCTCTTACATGGAAGTGCAATCCCAAAGGCTTGTGAGAGGCTTTAGAGAGGAATCTTGGGATCTTGGGCCACATTCATAGGATTCTAGAGAAATTATGGTACGGTTTGGTCGAACACCAAAGGATTTTAGTGAAGAGGAAGTTCAAGCATGTGTGGGTGTATATAGGAAAGAAGAAGGAATTATTTGATATATAGGTTTTGGACATCTCACATTAAACTAATCAATACCACAAACCATACAATGGTTTTTGCCCATGGTTTTTGAAAAAGGGGAGTGGAAAACAATATTTGATATGTTAAATTGATGAACTTCTTAAAATAGTAGATTTTATTATGTGGAGGTGAGTCACACTCTCATGGAAAATAATTTAAAAAGACAAAATGTTTCATATGTCTTGGAGGGTCCACAGAAGCTTTGTAAAATACATAAAACAAAATAAAAATCACATTATTTAAATTAGAAAACATATATTGGTCGAACATAATGTTTATAGTATTTTATTTCATCACTATTGGGTAATTATGAAGTCATAAAACACATTATATATTTAAACAGTATTTAATTTCTACCCAAAAATTTCACTATCTCAGAAAATTATGAAAAATTCACCTTTGGATAATTTTGATGTCATGATTCCAGAAATAATATTAATTTTATTGAAATAATTTTCTAAATATGTTAATTTTTAATTTTAAAATAAAAACTGACATTTATCGAGAATTGATGGGATTTGACAAAAGACAGCCTTCAAACCTTAATAAAAATTACAATTACATTCATAAAATTAAACGATAATTTATATTTAGTAAATAGTAATTTCATAATAATAATAAAATATTATTTAGCTGAAAAATCCATTAATTAATCAAAATTTATTTCATAGTTGAATATTAACTAAAATACTATTTGTGCTTTAAAAGCTATTTACAAAGTAAAAATAATAAAATGAATTTATATTAATTATTATATAACAAATAATGAACCTAATCATAGTGATAATTTCTTGTTACATAACCCCTTATAACACCCACATCAGACCAAAGGGTAAGGTGTGCAATGGTGACAAGCTCTTGGCGTGGCGCGGATAACATCGCTCGGGTGATAATCTTAATTAACTTCCACTTCTCCAATAGTCGGTTCTGCTCAAGCATAAGGTGTTGAAGCTTGGATTGGGATTGGTCATGATCGAATACTAATATGCCACCTCCTTTCTGAGCTCTGAAAAATGGGATTCGTATGGGGGCATTTCTACAGGATAAGGCCATCGCTTCCTTTTTCTAAGTAAATTGGATTTGTTAAAGCCCTATATTTATACTCATCATGTGATCACTATTCAATGGCTATATTAACAACTATCACAATTCATAATGGTATTTTAAAATCCAGAAACATAAAACCAATGATGTTCACATTTTATATAACCATAAAAAGAAATTTAATTAGAACAATAGGAATTTCCATAAATGAAAGCTTCGGTTGTTACATTAAACCATGGGAATGCCATGTGAAAACACTTAGATTTGGTCTATCAATATACTTTATAAGGCCCATGGTAGGTGGTAGAACCCACATGGTTTGGTTAACCATTCATAGTATTTATAAGTAGTATTAGCTTTTGATTTTTTATCTCACAGGTTTCTCAGGGTGATCCAACATTGTTATAAAAACCATGTACGAACCGTAGGAATGAGTCTTCATCTTAAAATTGAATGCCCTACAATTATCCAGGATAATATGTATGGTTTCTAAGTTTTATTAGAAACTATATACAACAAAAAATTCATCCAAACACCTCTATTTTCCTCCAAAACTCCATGTTCACTCCAACTTATAATAATTATACATCTAGTGCACATTTTTCAACTATCATAACTCATTTAGGCATAAAATTCATGAAATTTGAACTTAAATACTATTTATAATATAGAATTCATTATGAAATTAGACTATGTGAACTAGCTCATTATAAATCCAGTACCATTATGGGTATTGGTCAAATAAACTAAGGATTATAAAATATTTAAACCATTTCAATGAATAAATAAAGGATGATCAATGAGGTATTACCCAGATATGATCATGCTTCATCACACTTTTAATTTATTATTTTATTTTGGTTCATTAGTTTTTAAATAGATTAAAAATTAATAATATTAAAAATAGACCCCCATATTTTTTTACATTTTATTCAGCCATAAAAATATTCAATTTTATCCCAAAATTATGATCTCCTTGGGAGACAACCTATTGATGTTGATATACTGTAGATACTTTTAGTATAGAAAATTTAACAACTAATTTGATGTATTCCACAATGTGATCATTTTTCTATTAACATAACTCAAGACATAATTAATAATTATTCCCAAACATAAAAACTGGCTTTTAAAATAGAAATTAAAAAATCTATATTATTTTGGAGAATTATAAAATATATTCTTTTTATAAAAATAACACTCAGATCATTTTGAAAAAGACATCAACATCAATATTTTTTTATCTAATACCTTTCATGGTTTTAATGTTATGTATCTTGATGTGAAAATATCATTCACTAGTTTAAATATTTAATTTTTACATTAGTTTATTATGACTTCTACATATTCTTATAAGGCGTCATCATTATGGGAAATTTGGTCAATATATTTTTAATATCAATTATTAAAACCTTCTTTAAATGTATTTAAAATAGTAGTTTTTATTCAAATTATTTTTTAAATAATTCTCTACATTGGTTATTTTAAAAACTAACATGAAGAATTATCTTTCACAATGATTATCTCAAATATTGATAATGAAATTTATTTTTTAGGATAGTTATTTAAATAAACAACCTAAAAGTAATATGTTGAAACAAAATTATGAGAGGAAACCTCAACCTACTATGTTTTGTATTGGATTTTACAATAATAATCAGAGTTTTATATGACAAAATAATTAGTTTAATATTATAAAACTGACAAAAAAAAGAAAATAAATCATGAAAAAAATAAATGAAATATTATTAAAAATGATTCCTAAAAAATAGAATGATAATAACAAATATATTTCTAATGATATTACCGTTATGCAATGATCTTTGATGAATTATACTTTTAGAACATATGTCGTTTTAATTACAGAAATCATTTCCACTATATCATTCATCACAAATTCCACCCTCTCTATTTCCATAATATATATTCAATCATGATTTGGGATCTATGAATGAATAATGGAGGGTGAAATGAAAAAATAGAAGATAAATCGCACATGTGTGGTATATTTCAAAATGGAGGGAGAAATGATTGTTTGAGGGGGGAAATGGAATTTTCTTTTTCATTAATATGGATTTGTAGGTGGGAATGAAAACTCATGTGAGAACAATACTAAAAATAAATTTATTGTTTATGGAGGAATGTATTTTTATTTGGTAAAATAAAATTACATGGTGCAATGTGACAAAATAGTGTTATGTATACTTTAAAATCCATTTATTGAAAAAAAAGGATTAAAATATTTTCCAGACTATATTTTAGCTATGTTATCTATATTATAAATGTTAAAAATATTATATATAATATTTTTGACATTTTTTTTGTGATAGAAAATGTGAAAAATAAAATTTGAGATTGTTTTTTAACATTTGGTTATTAATAAATGATATTAAAATTGATTTTAACATTGTTTATTAATTAACCGACATTAAAAATTGATCTTATAGATATATATTTTTTATTACTATTTCATGTATAGTGAATTTTAAAGAAATATTTGTTTGAAACCAAATAATTTTTTTATAAATAAATTTAAATAAAATTTATTTTGATTATTAAATTAAATGTTGTCTAGTTTAAAATAGTAATATAGGGAGTTGAATAATCTTTTTATATTGAAAAATAAAAATAAAAATTCGAAAGTTCAATTATTATGTTTATTATAAATATAAAAATCATGATAGGTTATATCTTATATTATATGTTGATGACATATTGGTTATCTATAAGAGAATTATTCTTATAAAAAATGTTACTTATCAACTAAAATTAACATTTTGAAATGAATGACTTTATAGGCAAAAAAGGGATATTAGGTATTTAATAAATTTAAGATATGTGAAATAATCTATTTTACTCTCTATATTGTACTTATATTATCAAATAACTAAAATGTTATATTTTTCTAAATTTATAACAAGTCAGAATAATACGTTGGGAATGAAATTAAATTTCCCCCAAATTAGTCTCTAAGAAAAAGTTGGATATAGAATTCATGAGTACAATTCCTTAGTGAAATAATATTTTTATTAATATATATGACATAATATGTCAGTGTATGAATGTTTCTCCCTCCATATGTATTGTAATGTCTCAGAAAAACTAACTATTAAATCGGTTGTCGAACCAGTTGTATCATGTCCTCAAGCGCGCCTCCCTATACGCTAGAGGTTTTTGACTAGAAGAGATGGTCCAATGATGGTACGGTGGAGGGACTCTACCTTCTAGATTAGGGCCGCATAATTATATTAAAATATTAGAACAATAAATAGTAGTATGCATAGTAATAAATAATGAACAACAACAGAAGAATAATATAATAACTGAATAAAAGTGTCTAACACCAATTTACAGAAATTCATGTATAATAGATGATGGTACAAATACTAGTCGTGGAAATTATATATTGAAATACAGTGTAATAAAAGAATACCTTCCCATCGACATGTTCCATGGGAATTTTGAGCACCATCTCAATCTAGTGCTCCCTTGATCCCCAGTACTCAGCACAACCCAAGTAATAAATATATAGACCTATGAACAAGAAGTATACTCGGGAACCAAATAAAACTTGAAAAGGTTGTCAGATATAAATCTCAGAAGGTCAGCACCCAAGGTGGTTATCCTAATACATTTCATGAAATTAATAATAATTGATACTGTTCCAAATGATATAAATGCAAAGTGATAAAAAATTACATACCAACAATTTGGTTTGGGTTCCTAGAAAAACACCCATCCCATACCACATGCTTCTAACTAACATGAATATCTATTTCTATGGGTAGATCCTCATAAATTAGGATGGATCACCCAAATCAGTGGTAGATTCTCCTGCCGAGGATGAATAACTACTAAAATGTCATAAAAATTCACTCATCCCGCATTATTTCTAGAAAATATTCCTATGGAATCAGGTGACTATGAATATGGTCCTTATACATCTCAAATAAACATATAATATACCCTCGAGTATCAATTACATTTTCTCTTTATCCTCAGTTTTTAGTGAAGATCATGCAGCAAGGCCTCAAAAATCAACAATAAACATGATTCATATCTAGAGAAACTCAACATACCATCAGCATCAAACCCTAGGTTATCAATTGCATCGATACAATATAATCCCAAAATCAAATTAATAAAAAATCAGAAGGCAAGTATCAAACATACCATATTTATTATCAAATGATGTGATAATCAATTAATCAAATTATCATTTGTCTAACCAACCTCATTTAATTATTTAGGGTTCAAAATCATCAACATAATGTTATCAAACCCATTTTAATTATATATTAACCATATGGTTATTAATATATCAATTAACCAAAATTAATTAAGGTAAATAGCCCACAATAAATTAAATAAATTTGTTATTATGCCAATATAATAGTCTAATCCAATAATCAATCAAATTATCATATTTATTGTAGGATAAAAAGGAAAATAGAGTATGTCACAATTATATCCCAGGATAGAACACATGTTGTGTGGATATAGGTCTCAGTCTCCTTGCCTACGGACCCAAATGAAATAAATGGTGGTTTAAAAAAATAGAAGATTATAGTTTAATAGGTATTATCCAATTTATTTGTTCATGATCACATAATTCCATTGTGATCGAACATATCACAATTACTATAAATAACTATTTTAGATACAAATGGATTTAGTTTATACCCCCAAATCAATTATAAATAAATTAATTTATTTAAAATTTTCAATTCATTACAATAATGGAAACCCATCACTCATTATCCATTTCCTTTAAATAAATGTCATTTTACTGAATAGAACATGACAATTGAATTACAAGCATAAAGAGTCAGTTAGATTATGCTCTTATTATTTTGGCAATAACCTACATGGATAGTTCCATTTACAAGTCAAGATAAATCATACACTTGGAGGTGTATTGGTCCGATAAACACTTATAAAGGAAGGAGAAACATCATTTAGAAATAAAAAAAGAAGCCATGTACTGGAATCACACTTATTAAGCTCTAACATGAATGAATAAGAAAATAATCTATGAAATAATCCAAGCATGATATAAAAAACAAATCATTAGTTTTTATATTAGAATACAATGCACCTCCATTGAGGGGTTTTATTATAAAAATATGTCATTGTTCATTCAAAAATTCATTTATCATATTAAACATTATTTCATGAAGCATCCTAAATTCATTTTAAAGAACTATTTCAAAAAATTAAACAAATAGGATATCAACTCAATTCACACAAATAATTTATTATAAAAATTATTCAGCACTAATTAATATCAATTTAAATTACTAAATGGGAGAAATTAATGAATTCTATAATTTAATGGGGCAATGAGATTGGATTCTACTACTAGAGGAAAAAGGGCCAGTTGAAACCACTAGAATATGCTCTTTCCCGCCCCGGGCATATTAAACTTTGTATATACATAAGGGAAATTATACCATATATACATATTAAGATGGATATGAATTTTTACAAGGGGATCCTTATATATTTACTTATATATGAATAAACTTGTCTCCACTGACACCCATATGAGTTTTCATATTATACATAAGATCATCAAGACCCATATATATATATATTCACATGCATGGGTGAATATACATATAACTAGAGAATATAATTCTATATTTATTCCCACAAATGAAATTGTGGGTGTGTTCCATTGACAATGGTATCAAAAAAACACAAAAGGTCCAATTTACTAAAGAAAATTATTGGGAACCCATAAACTAGAAAAACTAAAAATATTTTTATACTAGACAAAGTAGCATAAGAATATTATACTTCAGTTGGAAATTAAAACCCTGAGTGACTCTAAAATGAATCACCTTCAGTATAGAACATTGAAACATGAACATAGTTGACCTAAGAGATGCACCGAATGCACTTATAGAAGAAGGATCAGAAATCTGATCAGCCTTAACCTGAGCGTTCAGTTGAACTGAAATCAGGTGATAGGGGAAGAAAACCTGGTGGAAAATAAATAAGGAGAGAAATATTTACATTTCCTGGAATAATAAAAGAGAAATATGAAGAAAATTGTGTTGAAATTGACAAACCATGGTTCCAAAGAGTGGGTTGAATCGCGTGTATCTAGAGAAACCTTGGGGGTGTATTACATGGAAGGAGAGTGTAAGGGGGAGAGGGAACCCTTGAGGTTTTCCTTAAAACCTATAATAATAATAATAATAATATAAAATAATAATAATATAGTTATTATTTAATGGATTATTTTTTTCTGTTTTAATTTAATTAATTTCATTTCATTTTAAAAAACAACACACAGTTTATGGTGCACACGTAGCCCAACCATCCACCAACTATGCATTGAATTGTGTGAACATGCTGTGAATTTGGCACTAACCCTGTAGGGTAGGTGTATGGTTTGGGTAAACCATGTGTAGCCCATACGAAACCTTCTATTCCACATAAAAAGGTTGCACAATTTTCTATTTGGGGTACAGGGTTTTAGAAGGCTGCACAATTTTCTATTTGGGCTTCACATTTTTAGAAAACCCTTCCACCCTTGGTAGACCAACAAAACTTGATGTTTTCAGCGTCCGAAGCTCCCCAAACTCAACAAGGCTTCTGAGGGACATCTCATTCTCTCTCCCAAGAAAAAAAACAACACATTAAAGTCTTCTAACTCTCACAATTTTATTCTAAATCATGGTTTGTAAAATGTATTGTCCATTAAATGAAAAATTAAAATTTATTTTTATTTTTATCTGGTTTAAGAACACGGGTGGTTACACATACATTTATAAATTTTAGGAATATAAAAATAAAACTCACTAATATGCCTTGGAGTTGCTACTTTGGTTCATTCTTTAATGACTTGTGTCGTTATGCATTGGTGAAAATAAGTGGAATTTCAGTTTTTTTGATTTCTAGTGAGGAGGATGGGTTTTTATCATATTTTAAATGATGTATTGGATATTTTTTATGTTTTAGTTTGGTGAAATCCAACCCTTATTTACTTCTGGGGTGTTGATGGATGAAATTATAAAGTAGGAAAATAACTATGATGTGATGAAGGGAGACATAGTGTTAAAGTAGGCAATTCTAGGATCACAAAATGTTATAGAGTGGAATCAACTAATGAATTTGGATGAATAATATGATAATGATGTTAATTTTTCACTGACCATGTAGGCTAAGTTCAGAGTTTGGATAAAACATGTGAATCCCATGTGACACCGTATATTCCATAGAAAAAGCCAGAAGGTTTTCTACAAGGGCTGCACTATATTAAAATACCTTTCACTATGTACATACCGACCAAACAAGAGATGTCTAGGGTCCGACACTCCCAAAACTCAATGAGACTTCTGAGGGACCTCTCTCTCCCTCACCCAAGACTGAAAAGACACATAGAATTCTTCCAAATCTCAAAATTTCATTCTGATGCTTGGTTTGTAAAATATATTGTCCCGTATATGAAAAATTCAAGTTTCATGGATTTTTCTCAGGTTTAAAAATATGGGTGGTTGCATATACATTAATAAGGTTTATGAATAAAAATATAAAAAATGACTGACATTCCTTGAAATATCTACTTTGGTTCCAATAGAACATGGTATTTCATTTGTTTTCAATTAGGAGTCATGTGTCAATATGTTTTCAATATGCATATGGAAAGGTGATGATGGAAGTTGTGCCAATGATTGATGTAGTGACACATAAAGTGATTCTAGTTATTCAATAAAGTCCCCACTTTGATTATAGAAAAATATTTTGAACTAATTTTGATGATTGTTGATATGATCCAAAGATCCAAATACTTTTATCAAAATGATAAATGTTTACACCATTATAAAAGAAGACCATGAAATACTAAATTCCCTGAGGAGAATGAAGATCCATCAAATGGCTTCTAATTGGATGAAGGTTGTGAATTAAATTCAAATTATTGTAGAACATATCTTAAGATCCAAATCATGTGTCAGATAATTACACATAGTTACAACAGTTAAAGAACCCCCATGAAATTCACTATTGCATGATGAAAGTGGAAGATCCATACAATGTATTCAAATTAGACAAAGGTTTTGTATCAAATCAGATGGTTTATTGTGCTAAAATTCAAATACCAGGACATGTGATAAGGGAAAAACATTTTTACTACAATGATTCCATGAATTGGGTTTCAATGCATTAGGATTTGAAGAATAATTCCATCCACGTTTGGACGTAGAAAGAAGAGAATTGTGTTTTGGGATTCATGTTCCAAAAAGAAATAAAGAAGTGGAAAAAATAAGGAATGGTTTGTGGGAATTACTTTTGAATAAGTGACCATGCATGAATATTGTGTCCATGAATTACTCTTTTTTTTTGTTAAGAAAGTGCTTACCTGTATTACTCAAAAACAAAGGGCCAACCATGCAAGGTCACTGTCCAGCTTCAACCTCAGGCGTATGCGGGACACTGGTTCAACCACTCCCAAGGGAGGGCTACTGAGTATTCCCGCAAGAGGAATGCATGAAGGCCGTGTATAAGCTCGTAGGAGTGTGAACAGTGGAAAACTCCTGTAGCATGGGTTCTAGGAGCGCACCTGAAGGAGGTAGAGTGGGTTCTAAGAGCGCGCTCAAGGAATCCAATACGAGGTGGTATCGGTGGAGGGATAAGAGCAATTTGAGTGGTTATTTAACTACTATGTCTTATAATATGTAGATAAACCATGTCAGAGTTCATTGTGGGATGACATTTAAAAAATCGAATGCGATCCACACCATCCATTTAATCACAGTCATGATCTAAACAACACACTCTATCTCGCGCTCCACTATATATTCTCCACTATCTGTGATCGATCCAAGCCGATCCAGTGGCCATGGAGAGGCATCAATGTTGTCTTCAACCTCAAGACCCTCGCGACCACCCGATGTGAACCAGTGCACTAGAGAAGCCCCCACACCACCTCCATCGATCTCTAGCCACCATTTAATATCGCACTTCCATGCATTATGATCGACTAAGATAAAAGATACCATGCATGAAACTACATTTTCATGAATGAATCTATATAAAGAATTCAAATGTGGTCGAAGAAAATTTAGTTTGAATTCCATTCTATGGATCTTGAATCCTTTAGGAAAATGGGTTGCATGCATTCCTCTTTGCATGCATGAAAGGATGATGCTGATAAATAAGAGCTTGCAGTTGAAAAAGAAACAATATAGATTTGATCATATCATTTACCTCGCGTTTGAAATATTCAAAGAGAATATCACGGGTATTCAATGATTTGAATACCGTATAATCTCACGCATATATGAATGCTCAAGTGATCCAAAAATAACCTATAAATTTTGGACCACCAAGCCGAGAGTTAGTCTTGCAAAAACATTGAGAGAAGCTCTCATTTTCAAAAAATAGATCATTGAAAAGGTTTTCTACACATATCTGCTACATGAAGGATAAGAGGATCCCATTGGATTTCAACAAGTGCTAAAAATTCTTTATCAATTCTTGTGGAGAAGAAGAGAATATTCACCCTCTGTGTGAAGGAAAATCCCAAACATGTGACAGGTTTCTCAAACCACCGCCTTTATTTTTAGATGAATAATCTTCGGACATACAATTGATGGAAACCCACCCTTTTCGTGCTCTTCCGAAGACAAAACCAGAGAACCTTATTATTTCAGTGAAATAGATACATGCGCACACCTTGCGTGATGAAGAACAAGTGATCCCTCTTGGTTTTAGGAAGTGATGAAGGAGAGTTCATAAAGGGACAGTGTATGCATACAGTGCCCTTAGAGAAGAAGAGGAACTCAAGCATCTGGGTGTTGCATACATGACATATACACTTCCCCCTTGAGAAGTAAATCTCACACACACACCACCCATATACCCATTTGGTTTGTGTGTGAATAGAAAACGAAAAATGAGAGTGCCTACATCGTTGAGTTCATGTACATGAAAATAAAATAAAAGAACAAAGTGTGTGTGCACATGTGATGATGGAGGAAGAAATAAATAAAACACACCCTTTAAAAACTAATTAAAAAGAACATGTGTGTTTGTGAGAAGACCTGAAAGAATAATACAAAGATAAAATGGGAAAGAGAAGAGATTGTGTATGTGCTCAAAGTGTTTTACCCACATAGGTTTTCACACAAGGAAGAATAAAAGGAAGTGTTCCTTCATGCATGCATGCACATGAACACATAATGAAAGCATCAAAAGTGTGTGTGCATATTTAGAAATGAAGAGAATATAGAGCATGTTCAAAAGAAAGAGACCCATGTATGAAATCATGCACGAACACATGAATGTGTGAAAATTGATGAGATATAGAGATACAAGAGGTACGATATCCCATGTAATCCATGAATGAAGTATGTGAGTTTTGAGACTGGATCTAGACATAATTAAAGATGTTCTTCTTTCTTGGTTTTTAGAAATTGAGAGTCTAAGAAAAAATGCTGAACTAATAGTGTGAAGAATCACTTTCTCATTCATGAAGAGGTTGTGTGCACCAACTGCACACAAATTTTTGAGGTTTGTAATTAGTCAAAAAGAAATAATTTCCCATTAATTGTTGACGTGGGTACTAATCAGATAAGTTATAAGAATTATTGAGAAAGATCAACATACCTTATCAAATAATATTGAATATTATTGAAGTGATAAACAAGCAGTTTTGATTTAAAAAGCCTATGTGGAGAGATCATAATATCATCTATATTGAATCAACAATGATCTTAAAGAAGGAAGATGCTCGTGTGACTCGAGAGCTAGAAGACCCATGTGAGATTTAGGGAGGAGAAGAAGTCTTCAGTGGTACTTTGAAGTAGGATTGTGGAACATGGGTAACACTGTGGGAAGCGTTATAATGAACCCCTTATGGGACTCAGGAGAGATATAGAGTGACTCTCTATCAAACATTGTAATTTCTCACTGAATTATAGTAGAGAATCTATGTTGGGGCGAATAACCAACATATTAAGGAGTAGGTCTTTGAACCAAAACATGAAATACTTATGTTCAGTGACTTTAAATTTACAACATCACTCGATATAAGGCTGTGAGACACAAGTATAGTCGATTGAGGCTTTACAAACCATATAGTTTTAATTGAAATGAATCAATTGTTAAAAAGTTTAAATGTATCAATGATTCACCGATACCCCTCTTAGTGATTCACACTGATCCAGGCACTTCAGTTGGTATCGGTGGGAAGTTAACCTCTAAAATATCCAAGGGAGTCCTTATAAAGTTATGATTTCAGGATATTATGGAGAAAACTCAAATTTAGATAACTTCCAAGACAGAAATTAATAGAAATAAGAAACATACATGGAAGATGAAGAAGATGCTTACTACTAATGGGGGCACACCTTCTACTTAGGTTAATGTGAAAGGTACATAATGTGTTAATAATTATTATTTATATGATGAAGAATGTTCAAGATGTGATGATTATAGATCAATTAGTGATCCTTAGACTACACTCAAATATCATCTAAAGAAAGTACGTAGAGTAGTGATAAGACACATTGCTATAAGCATTAGTTCTCTTCAAGATGAAAAATTATAGCTAGAAGAAGAAGCTAATTCTTTAGAAGTAGCATTGTCTAAAAGGGTTGGAATATCCAAAAAATTCACAAAACAAGTGGAGGAAAAGGAAGAAAAATTTTCTATTTATAATGACATATATGATGAATTCACTGAAAATTATAGGGATGTATTTTTTAGAAAGAATTCATTGAAATGTTATTTTTATAATCTTTTCATGCATTTGAAAAATTTAACAACGTATCTATGGTTGAAAAAGATACTCAACTAGAAGATAGAGAAAACATGGTAAAGGAGATTGACATATCATTTCAAGAATTAAAATATATTCATCAAGAACAAATGATAATGTTGAAGGATAATTGGGAAAACAAGCTTAGATCAGTTGAGTATGAGAAGAACTCCCTCAACATGAAGTGTTTAAAGCTAGAGGTGAATTTGAATAATCAGAAATCACTCTAAGATGGAACTTTCCAAACTATTGAAAGAAGATATTTTTCCACTCATGTTTTTATTGGGGAATATGATTCCAAATGGAACATCAGATCATCATATAATCCAATGGGACCATCCTCCAAGAAGAAGGATTCCCATAACCCAGTTCTTTATATTTATACTAATGCAGCTGCATCTACCTGTAGAGGTTAAAATCTAAAATCTAAGAAGTGAATTTATAAAAATGTTGTTACATACATCAATATTTCAAGGATGGATAATGGGATGATTAAAAAGAACAAATCCAAAATGGATTCTCCAATGGAAGAAAGATAATTCCATGGACAACAGAGCACTAAATATATCCAAACAAACAATTCAAGAAAAAGATGGAGATTTATTTGCTACTAATAGTGTTATTGGAAGTTTGGGAATTAGGCCAACAATTTCTGTAATAATATGTCAGTATATGAAAATTATGGAAGGCCTACATTCAGGGAATGTAGTTGTAGATTAATGATGAATCTGAAAAATCAATGGTAAAAAAAATGATGAAGAAGAATCTATCTATCATGAACAGATTTGAGTATCTTGAAGAAATCTATGATAATTACAACAGAAGTGGCTATAGTTATGATGATTTCTGGTTTAGTTCCAAAGTTACTTAGACATATGTTGATAAGAATCATAGACCACAACAAAGGAAGGAGAAAGAAAAAGGATTTGAAAAGTCTTACATTGGGAATATGAAAAACAATGATGTCAGGAAAACTATTAAAGAAATTATTCCCAAGAATATGTTAAATATGGATTGAAGAATATCATTCCAACAAAGAAAATATGCTTCTATTGTGGAATTATAGGACATACCATGGATCACTGTATATAATCCATGGAAATAAATGGAAGTAAGATAAAACTAAAAGAAAAATCAATCTAGAAGAAGAGGGGATGTACTAAAGACATTCCTGAAGATAATCTTAATATGTTGCCTAATTAATGTAACATGAAGACAAGGAAGAATCCATTAAGAATCTATAAATTAGAATATGTTAATGATTCTTTAGTTATCTAGACTATTCAATTCCAAATTTCTATATAATCTCAAAGAGAAGATGATGATGTACTTTCTAAAGAAAAAGAAAAAGGGAATCATTACTTTCCACATGATGGAATATTTGAATTTCATGAGAGGTTTTCAGCACATGGAAATAAATGTGTCTCAAAACTACTTTGTGGAAGGTGAAAGAAAGTTGGAAATCAGGCATACAAATGTATAACTATTTTACCAGGAAAAATGTATATGCTGAAAATTGAAGAACATGCATCAATAGAAGCTACTTCACTACTAGAAGAAGTAAAGAAAAACAATCCACACAAATTTAAGGAAAATGAAAGTAAAGGGTCCATGCAGAAAAAGAAAGATAAAAATGTAAAATTGAGAGGAAACAACAGCATGAAGAGTACTAGCCACTTTAGAGCTTCAATCAAAGGATTTCTTGGGTTGAGAGAAAAATCTCAGACCTAGTTCTTCTATTTAGAATCTCACAAGTGTTATATCTTATTCCCTTATATAATTTTTGTATATGTGTGCTTACATTGTTGGGAATTGAAGATGATGGTCATTCTCAAAATAATAATTGAATGAAAAATGTGAAGAACTACATGTTAGACTCATTATTCATGATTTCATAATTACTTGATGTTTTACACAGGGAAATATTATCAATATGAATACCTTGAAGATCATCTGATTATTATTTTCCACCAAGGGAAATGAAATGGAATGTACCTCTTGATGGGGATCAAAAACTAAAGAGATGATATGGAGGATTATATCAACATAGACCTTGATATTCATATCATCTTCAGAATTTGAAGTTGAGGTACTCCAATAAAACTTTCATCCATTGTTCTTAATTGTATTTATTAGGTCAATTAAGGGGGGGTTCTTGATTGATGAAAATATGTGATGAAATGGGATGCTATAACTTTTCACTTGAACTTTTTAATCTTTTTGGGTAAGTATGTGATTGATTTAGAATTTCATGGATAAATCTGATTATTTTCCACCACATGGTTAATAATTGAAACGTTTTGAGTATGATTTCACTTTCATGGTTGTTTGTGGACAACATTTAATATCTTTTTCATATCACTCTTTTTAATAAATAGGGTTAGCCAAAGTATACTTAGAGTTGATAAATTAATGTCTCTTTTCTATGTAAACCATGTGGGATCATCCCTCTCTCAAAAATATTCAAGAAGATATTATTTAATGGAAGGAGAACATGTTTTGAACAGACCTCACAACACCTTTTCATTTGGTTTCCAATAAGGGAAAGAAATTATTATCACATATATTGATTCATTAAATGTTTAATTAATTAATATTAACAACAAAAAACAAAGGGGGATATTGTAGATAATGATGTTTCATTTGTTCTCAATAAGGATTCAAGTGTAAATATGTTGTCAAAATGTGTATGCAAATGTGACGATTGAAGTTTTTCCAATGATTGATGTGGAGATGCTTAAAGTGATTCTAGTAATTGAGTAAAGATCCCACATGGATTATGAAAGAAGATTGTGAACTAATTCTGAAATTTTTTTAGCTGAAAAAAAGTTCCAAAAACAAGTAAAAAAGTGATACATTATTACACCATCATTAAGGTCACCATTCAATACACAATTTCATGAGGATAAATAAGATCCACACAATAGCTTCTAATTTTATGAATGTTGTGAATTAAAATTAGACAATTATAGAACTGATATTAAGTTATAAATCATTTTTTAATGAATGTTACAACTTTTGAATAATCCTTTTCAATACTCTATTGTATGGTGAAAGTGTAAGATCCATCCAATGGATTCTAATTGGATGAAATCTATAAAACAAATGATATGATTTATTGTTCTGAACTTCAATGACCAAGATATGTGTTAAGGACAACAAATTTTTTTCTAAAATCATTCCATGAATTTTGTTTAAATGCATGAGGAGTTGAAGAAGAGATCCATCCATGGTTGGAAGAAGAAAAAAGAGTAATGTTTTTTGGGATTCATGTTCCAAAAAGAAATAATGAAGAGGAAAAGAGAAGTAAAGGTGCATGGGAATGACTTTTGAAGAAGTGACCTTGCATGAATATTATGCACATGAATTACCCTTTTGTTTGTTAATAAAGTGCTTACTTGGATTACTAAAAAAAGGGCCAACCATGAAAGGCCACTGGCTTGCCTGAACCTCAGGCATATGCAGGACACTGGGTCAACCATGCCCAAGGGAGGCCTACCGAGTATGCTCGCAAGAGTCAGGCATGCAGGCTAGGTATAAGCCTATAAGAGTGCACAGGGTGGTGAACCCCTACTACCTGGGTGCTAGGAGCGCACCCAAAGGAGGCAGAGTGGGCGCTAAGAGTACACCCGTAGAATCTGGTACGGGGTAGTACCGGTGGAGGGTGAATATCTAATTGAGTAGTTGATGCCTCACTAAGGCTGATAATCCATGGATAAACTGTATGAGAGTTCAATGTGGGATGGAATTCTAAAAACAAAGACATAATCTACATTGTCCATTTGATCCCACCCCTGTCTCAAATTCACGATATATCCCACGCTCCATGATATTATCTTTATTTCCCATGATCAATTTGATTCGATCCAATGGCCTAAGAGAGGCATCGATGTTTTCTTCAACCTCCAGAATCCCGCGGCCACCAGACGTGAACCAGTTCCCCAGAGAAACCCCCATACCTTCTTGATCGAACACTGGCCACCATTGAAGCTTGTAATTCTATGAATTATGATCAACCAAGGTATATGATACCATGCATGAAACTACAATTGGATGCATTCATCAATATAAATAATTCAAATGTGGCTAAAGAAAATGGAGTTAGAAGGCCACATCATGGAGCTCGAAGCATTCTGGAATATGCATTTTACATGTTCCTCTTCACATGCACGAAAGGATGACACCGAGAAAGAGGATCTCATGGTTGAAAAAGAAAACAAACAATATTTGCACAAACATTTTACCCCGCTTTTGAAATATTCAATCTGAAGATCACGAGTATTCAACAATTTAAATACTGTGGAATCTCATGTGCATTTGAATGTGCAAGTGATCCAAACCTCACCTATAAATATAGGATCACCAAGCCAAGAGTTTGTATTGCAAAAACATTGAGAAAAGTTCTCTTTAATAAAAACAGATCATTTCAACGGTTTTCTGTGCATCTCTTCTATGCGTAGGAGAAGAGGTTCCCACAAGTGTTCAATAAGTGCTACACACTCTTGAACCTTCCTTGTGATAAAGAATAACATTTTCACCCTCTTTGTGAAGGAAAACCAGGAACATGAAATAGTTTTCTCAAACCCTCACCTTTGTTTTTTTGAATACGAATTCACAGACATACAATCTGTGCTTACAGACCCTTGTATTTCTCTTATGATGACAGAACCAAAGAACCTTCATGAATTTGTGAAGGAGATACATGCACACTCCTTTCATGAAAAAGATCCCATGATCCCTCTGGGTTTCACAAAGAGAATAATGAGAGTTCATAAGGGGACATTGTACGCATACACTACCCTTAGAGAAGATGAGGAACCCATGCATTTGGTTGTTGCATATATGACATATGCACTACCCTCTTGAGAAGTAAAACTCACACACACACCACCCATATACCCATTAGGGTTGAGTATGAATGGAAAAAGAAAATAGAGAGTTCATACATGGTTATGTTTGTGTGCATGGAAATAAAACCAAAGAACAAAGTGTCTGTGCACATGAAAAGAGGGAAGAAGAAATTCAAAGAAAACACACCCTTTAAACCCTAATTAAAAATAACAAGTGTGTGTCTTAAGACCCAAAATAAGAAGATAAAGAGAAAAAGATAACGGGAAGAGATTGTGGGTTTTCTCAAATTGTTTTACCTATAGAAGTTGTCACACAAGGAAAAATAAAAGGTAGAGTGAATGCATGAATGCATGTACAAGCACATGTGAGGAAAGAATCAAAAGTGTGAGTGCATATTGGGAAAAGAAGAAAATACAGTGAATGTTTGAATGAAAGAGACGCAAGTATACAATCATGCATTAACACAATAACATGTGAAAATAAATAATATATCCATATACAAGAGGTATTGGATCCCATGAAATCCTTGCATGAAGTATGTGCATTTTGAGACTGGATCCTGACATAATTAAAGAAGTTATTTTATCCGAAATTTTAGTAATTTAGAGTCCAAGAAGGTAGACTGAGATGATATTGTGGAGACTAACTTTTTCATTCTTGAATAGGTTTTTTTCACCAATTTCACACACATTAGTGAGGGAGATTCTTCATTAGAAGAAGAAGGATTTGCTCGAGCATTGTTGAGATGAGTACTGATTAGAGAAGTGATCAGAATTATTGAGAAAGACCAAAAGACCTTATCAAAGGCTATTGAAGATTCTTGAAGAGATACAATGGCATGTTTGATTCAAAAAGCCTATGTGGAGAGAAAAGAAGAAAATATATAGTGAATAAAGAAAGAACTTAAAGAAGTAATTTTCTCATTTGACTCGAGAGGTAGAAGATACCTTTGAGATTCACGGATGAGAAGATGTCATTAGTGGGACTATAAAGCAGGCCAGTAGGAATCTAGTAACACTATGGGAAGCATTATAAGAAACCTCTTGTGGGACATAGGAGAGATACAATGTGACTCTGTATAGACCATTGTAATTATTCACCAAATTATAGTGGGGAATCTTTGTTGGGGATAATAACCAACACAACAAAAATTATGTCTTTGAACCGATCCTTGTAAATCATTATGTTCAGTGACATTATATTTAAAAAATTACATGTGGTATGTATGATAGACACATGAAGAGTAGATCAAGGCTTTAACTAGCCATAGAGGTTTAATTGAAAATAATAAATTATAAAAAAGTTTAAAAGGATCACTTATTCACCCCCCCCTCTTAGTGATTTACACGAATCCGGGCACTTCGGTTCCTTCTTTAATGACATGTGTCATTATGTGTTGGTAACAATATGAGGAATTTCATATTTTTGGATTTTAGGTGATGAAGATGGGTTTTATCATAATTTAAATTATTTATTTTATATTTTTGAAGTCCAAGTTTGGTGAAAGGGATCCAAGAGTGAATTCTTGGGTGTTTATGGGTGACATTATAAATTTTGAAAATAACTATGACGTGATGAAGAGATAAATGGTGTGGCAAGAAGAAATTATAAGATAACACTTTTTTTAAGTGTATAATCACCTCATGAAGGTATGATGAAGGACTGAGTTCATGATGTGGATGAGGGAGCTTTTACCCGATGACGTGGAGCTAGCATGGATCAAAAAACAATAATATAGGGTTTAATTGCGAGACTCCAGTGGGGTGGGACATCATGTAAAGACCATCATGGACATGAAATGGTCGTGCATTTTTAGGGTTGGTCCGTCTTCTTAGGGGTTGGAAATTTTTCCATAACCTAGAGGGTTCATGCTATAATTAGTAATTAGCATGGAAGCATAAAAAAATAACCATCATGGTCACACTATGACGAAGATGATGGGTAATATTTTTATTTGGGATTTATATTATTCCTCCTAGAGTTCTATTTTGAAACCCCTTAGGATTTGTTTGTTGTAGGCGCTCAGAAGAAGAGGTAGATCCCTCTTTGTCTGTACTTTTCACTCCCCATTGTCTCTATTTGATCTAGGTAGTTCATAAGGGTTTAATTATGTGAATTTTATGTAATATATCTCTCATTATCTTACTATATAACCCTATTCATTCTCCCCTAATTTTTTTACCTAGACAGGGTTTCATAAGGACAATTACAAGAGGGCATGGTTGAATCTTCTGGATTCATGGGGATTTGGTGTGTGTCTTCTAAAGGGGGTCCTCGGAAGAGGGTTTCATCTTCTGAATAATCATTTATATTGGGATATTTCACAATGGATTTTATTTATGGATATTGATTAAATTTAGTGTTTTTAACCATTTATTCATGAAAATAAATTAGGGATACAATGTGTATTAGGTTCAGGTGCATGTCATGTGAGTATAGAAAATATAGTTCATGGTTTTAGTGTTGTTATATTGCCTCTAGTATTTGGCATCGATTATGAAAATTTGTGAAGTTGTTATTAAATGTATTTTTTATGAATTGGAGGGTTTTTATAGATGATATAATTTCTCATAGACTCATAAGAGGTCTGTATCACCTTGGGATCAATTTACAGATTGCGTATTAATGTTAGTGGCCTTTACATTATTGATAATGTTTCTCATTTGGTGATTTTAAGTTCATGTTCTATCATTATGAGATTTTTTAGATTTGTTTTGATGACTTTTCGAATATCATCCCCTAAATTGGGATATCCTTACATTGGTTTAATAGAAAAAAGGACCACACAACATTATAAACAATTCATTGCTTTATCCTTTTTCAAATGATTATCAATTCCCCTTTTTATGGATTGTTTTCTGGCATGAATTAGATAATATTGTAAAACATGTTTTACTATTTAAATGTGAATATAAGTAGAGTTTTTATGGGAAAATTGATTTATAATGGAAATGGTTTAAAATCAAATTTATAAGTGAATGAGATAATTTTAGGTAACGGTTTCGAAATGTTATATGAAAACAAATGTGAGATTTTATATAGGAAATTTTCATTTGGATTTTGTCCAAGGTCATAGAGTTAGTAAAGATTATATGTGATTCATATTATAAATGGTTTGTAGAGAGTTTTTTTGATTTAATTTTCTACGGAATATAGAAGTTCTTGTATATGGACTATTTTGGTATAGTTTAGCTTATGTGGGAAGTAATCTATTTTATAAATATTTTATGCTGGGTTGTGCTTCTTGATGGTGATTTTGTAATATGTTATCAATTTTTCATGATGATTCCGGATTTAATAGGAAGTCCATACGATTTTATGATGATTAAGTGTGGTTTTATGGACTCATATGAATGTAGGGTGCATGATGTTCCAAATGATGTTATACTTTTGGTGTAAAATTGCATGGTTGGTTCAAATTGATTTAATAGACCTTGTATAGGGTAGAAAATGGTAAAATGGATTAGGTTTGATTTAATAATTCATGGTTCCATGAAGATATGTAGTGATATTCCCTTGAAAAATGTTTTCATAGAGTGAGCCATTCAGGATCAGTTAAGGCTTAGTTGGCCTAGTAATTTGGTTGGTGGAATTGGATGAAAAATCATTTATTTTTTTAGATATTGGATGAATGATCATGACTAGCCTGGGTAACGTATATGGGTTGGTTTGGGAGAAGCCTATGGGGTTGCCTAGTGATATTTTTTCACTTTGATATTTCATTGTAATTATGGTTAGAATATTGGCATTGATATACTATGTGATGTTACTACCATTTTCTGGTGTTTTCACCAATTATTATAACCACATCTTGAGTTATAGGAATGTGAGTTTTGATGAGGTATGTGAAGAGGTCTGATATGTGATTTGGTTGATGAGAAGACTTGATTCTAGGACACATCCTAAATGATACGACATTTGTATGGACTTCCATGAGTGTGAGGGATCTATTCAAGGTTGTAAAATGGTTTGGAAATGACATGAGGAATTACATGAGAAAGAGGGGAGTGGTAAATTTTATTTTACATGGGATTTTTATGAGGCCATGACATAAGATATAGGTTTTTGGTAGGTACCACCTTTAGTACAAGGGAACTGCCCTGAAATATGATGTGGCATGAGATTGTCGATATTTTGGTTAACATGAATTAGTGGTTTTGGACTCAGAAATTACTATGTGGCCTCCCTTGATTAAGATGGTATAGTCAGATATCTTAAAGAGTAATCTTCTATAAATTAGTGGGTGTAATATATGAGGACTTGAGTAAGGGTATGGTTGTGGGATTGGTATGAGACTAAGTGTGGGGCATGAAGAAAGGGTGTGTGTCTAGTGGAAAACTAAGTATCCTATTTTGAGATACATTATGGAATGAGGATACTCCCTTCCATATGGAGTTTGAAAAATATGTTGGTGTATTAGGTTGTGTTGGCCTGGTTAATATAAAAAAACATAACATATTTTCATGTTTATTCGTTTTTAATTATCTTTCCCACTAGGTGGGTTTAATGATAAATATGTACACTCTAGTTTTTGTTATATGCACATACACTTAATAAAAACTAGAACTCAATGTTTTAATGAAAGATGTATAATCTTAATGGGTCATTATACTCACCCCTACCAATATACACAATAATTGTTTAAATATATAAGAATAAACCTTCATGTTTAAATTTGTGGACATATATCACTTGGAGTTGGATACCTAGTTCAAATATTATAGGGCATGGAGGTAAAGGATTCTGGTGGGATGATTATGTGAGTTGGGATATAGGATATTGTTGTTTGCATCTGGTTTTTGTTCTATATATGTATCTTTCATCATGTAATTTTTAATTTATATGATGAAGATTGTTAGATATTTCTATCATACACTCATATTATATTTTGTTATGATACATAATATATTTTTTTATTAATATATTATTTTAGACAACGGGGGTCCCCATTGGATATGAATTTATATATGCAGTTTTGTGGATTTTTTTTATAAAAATTAGTCATTCATAATTTCTAGTAGATCCGGGAATGGACTTAGGGATTAATTTTGAGATAACAGTCTCTCCAAGACTTTTTTAAGCCTTAACTTGAGTTGGAAGCCTTTGGTATATAGGGAGGTGTGCCGAATTTCATGTTGACCCCCCATACTTGGGTTCCTTTAGGAATATCCTAGACATGGAATTACAAAATGGTATTAGAGGGAGTTTGGGTATGGGAAAATATAGTTATATGTGAAGTTGTGTTGTTGGGGCTCAGGAGTCATACCTTTATTATTCATAGATCACATAGATTTTATTAAAACCCATGTTACTAGAGGATTTATTAGGTTAGGATTAGTCACTCTTGTATGAGTAATGTGGTAGACTAGTAATACCAATTTGGGATGGATGAGACTCTATATAAGTTATTAGGATTGACTAGAATCCCATCAATTTCTCATGTATAATGATATTATAATTACTAGGACATGATATATGTACCAATATATTGTTTTATTTGAAATATATCTTCATTGGGATTTTTATTTAGTTGGAGAAGCACATAATATATTATATTATTTATTGAATACAATATTAGGTGTGAATAGATTAATAAGGATCTGGGTGGATTGTTTGGATGATTTGTGGACTATTATTGTTTGGTCTCTATAAAGAAAGATTATATGGGATTTTTTTTAAATAATAACTCTATATTAATAAACAACTATCTGGAGGAATGTGGTGTGTGTAAAATGGATTAATATGTTAGTTTTTCTTGAAATAAATCATGAAAATGATGATTTTGAAATGGTTTGGTATTTATATATTTTTAGAAAATGTCTGGGAACGTTTTTTAATGATCAATTTTTAAAATTTTGTCAATTTTTATAGAAAAAGATAAGGTTTTTGTCTTTGGTGAATGCTCCATGGATTCAAAGGGGTGTTTTGAAAACTCCTATTAGTTTTTTTTCAAAAAAATGTTTTCAGTTTGTATGAATATGAAATTACAACCTATGAAAACTGAGTTACATGGATTATGTTTTTTTAACTATTAGTGACCTATACTCTTAGTTTCATTATCATTATGTGTGCAATGTTTGAATCTAAGAAGAAAATTAATGTCAGTATGTGTGGGTAGTTCTGGTTTGATGTTAAAATAAATCAACTAGTGCATGTGTAGATCAGGTTCAATTGGTTTTTAGTTGTTAATTGAGAGTGACCTATGTTAATGATTTGTACATTAAATTTTTTTTAATGGGTTTTTAAGATATATGATTTATTTAGGATTACGAATTGGATTTTGGGTGTTGGTGTCAAGTTTTCATATGCATTTTTTGGTGGTTTTAGGGATTGGACCACAGGAAGTGTTCTTTTCGATGTTGAATTTAAAGTGGGAAGTAGCATTACCCAAGACCAAACATTACGAGTAGAGTCTTATTATAGAGAGAACTATAATAATATATATGAATTGATTGTTTTCAATTAAATGTATTGGGATCAATGATTATGATTTAAAACTATCTTGATTCTTGGGGAAGGGGACAAGACCAGTGATTAAGAGATTGGGATAGGGTTCTAATAGTGCCTATGGTTAGATAGAAGAGAAATGATTCTAGGGATGTGTTGGAGGCTATGGATATTGATATAGGAAACTCAGGGAGTGGCGAACCCATCCATTTTTGAATAATATTTTTTGGTGTCAAATAGAATAAGTTTTTTTAGAAATTTTAGTGAAATAATAAACCGATTTTATGGTGAATTGTCAACCTAGGTGAATCCGAATTTATGGTGGTTGGGACACCATGGATTATCATGAATGATAAGAGTTTTTGTGGGGAGTTTGACCTGTATAATATGTATTACTAAATGTTTTAGAAAAAATTGAAATTTTGAATTTAGAGTATGGAATGGGTGTTTTGATATTTGTTTAAATTATTTATGGGATGTTTTGAAAGTTGTAGTTTCGTGGAAGATCACCCAATGTAAATTTTCATGAATTCATTAAAAAAAATAGTATAAAGTCCGCTACACCACGATACATGGAGTCATGGAATGTTAGGCGGGATGATTTATTATCTCACTTGGGCTAATAGGGACATCATGAAATGATGTTTGGAAGAAGAAAAAAGGTCACAATGTGGTGATGGGTATTTCTATGTGATAGCATGGAGTTTGGATGAATAAAAAAACTAAAGTGGGTTTTTTCACTGTGATACTCCTATAATATGGGACATAATAGTGTGATAATAATTTCCATGCCATAATGGTGAACTTTTGGGATCATAATCTATATCTGGGGGTAGGATGTTGTACTATAACATAGTGGGGCCATTCTGCAATAAGGCCTAAGCATGGAAATATCATTTTGTGTCATCATGGTCACATTGTGACCATGCAGCTTGGAAATTATTTTATATATCGGTAATAATAATACCTTTGGATCTCCTATTTTAGATCCCCTTATAATCTATTTGTTTTATTCGGCAAGAAAATGGGGAAATCCCTCTTTTCACTCTCATTCATCCCACTTTTCCTCCCTTTGATACATGTTTTTTTGAGAGGATTTCATTACCTAGAATGAAGGAAATATGACCATGTTTCTACTTAATTTCCTTCACTTTTTCCCTCCTTATATTTTTTTTCACCAACCTAGGGATTTAGGAAGACAATTCTACTAAAACATGGTGGAATCATCCAACTTCATGGGGTTTCAGGTACATATTTCAGAAGGGCACATGAGAGGGGTTATTAATAATATAATTAATCATTGATTTAGGTGTATTTACTAATTAATTTAATTAGTGTTTTAATTAAATTGGGTTTAATTAATCATTAATTACTGTAACTAAACATTGGTATCCATGTTGTTTAAATCTGGGAGTGTATCGGGAGTGAACTGCACCCCAAGGATCACAGTTTCATTTTAATTATAAAACTCTATGTGGTTCGAATAGTTTATCCCAATTTTTTATGTTATTTATAAATGATATATTTATTAATTTTATGGTTATTATGGACGATATAGGTTCTCGTGGACTTATATGATGCTTGTATGAACATATGGTTGATTTAAAGATTGTTGATTGAGGTAGGTGGTCATTAATTTAATCATTATCTTACTCATTTGGAAATTTTAAGTTCATTTAATATAATTACTCTTATTCATTTCTTGATTTCATTAATTCTTTGATATTTCCCAATAAATTAGGATGGGATATCATCTTCCTAGTATTCAAATAGTACTACATATCATTCCAAATAGTTCATTGGTGTCACCTTTTTCAAATGAGTAATAATGAACCAATTTTTTGGATTGTTTAGTGTTGTGAGTTAGATTATAAAAGTAAATGGGGTTTCCATTTTAAATATTTATTTATACATTTCATTTTGATGAAAATTTGATTTATAATGGAAATAGTTTAAAAGATTAATTTTATTGTGAATGTTATGATTTCAGTTGATTGTTTTGAAATGGGATTTCAAATAAATGTGTGATTTTATAAAAAACATTTCAATTGGGTTTTTTAAAAATACATAGCATGAATAAATAAAAATTTGGTTATATTATTAAATAACATATATATATAATTCAGACCTTTTTTGGGAATTATTTGTAGGCTTTTCCTGGGATTTTTTAGTACGGTTGACCTCATATTAATAATGCCCCATTTTCTAAATCATGTATTTTAGATTATCAATAACCATTATTATTTATATTATGTTGTTATTTTAAAATTATGATGAATTTTTTAATATAATTACCTTAATATATTTATATTTTCACGTGTTGTTGTATGGGATTTCATGCTTTCTAGTGACTGAGTGGCCAGATGATGATTTGATTTTGGTGTCAAAGTGACAGGTTGGTCCTAATTGATGTAATTTAACCCTTAGTGGGTAAGTGTGGGTAAAATTTATTGGGGTTGACATAACCATTATAGGTTCCTTGATGAGAGGAAATGTTCTCCCCTAAGAATAACTGATCATAGAGTGAGCAATTTAGGATTAATTAAAGATTGCGTGATTACATGTTTTGGTAGATTATTCTAGATAATAAATCTTTCATCTTTGAAAGTTTCATTTATATATAGTTTCTAGTGTATGTGACCTTGAGGGGTTAGTTTAGTAGAATCATATAGGTAATAATTTTTGTTTTTATATACTTGGTAGGATACTTTAGACTAGTGGATGACCTATTAATGTTATTTGACTCTCTGATGTTCCATAAATTTGTTTTTTATATGCTTACACCAATGGTTATGGTAATTTCATTAGAAAGGGGAATATGGTTTATGGTGAGGTACACGATGAGGCATGTTATGTGACATGATAAATAATGAGACTTTAAATAAGGTTTCACTCTGAGGAAAAGGGTGTTGGTTGCGACCAAATTGAGTGGGAGGGAGTCAGTCTAGGTTGTGACATATTATGGAAAAGTTAGGAGGTCTAACATAAGTGAGAGTGGAGCAGTCAACGTGATATAGTACATGATTTAATTCAAGTAATTTCATTAACCAATAGGTTTTTTGTAGGTTCCAACTTGAAAGAGAGGTAATTAATCCTTAATGTGACATGACATGAGATTGTAGATATTAGTTTGACCGTGAGTGAAAATTTTAGGTTCTTTAGGTTATTGTTTGGACTCCCCTGATAATGTTGGGATAGTTTGGGATAATGATGATTGAACTCTATTGAGTTATATGGAGTTGGATGAAACGTTAAATGGGGATCGATGTGGTACATGATATTTGACACACACTAAGTGAGAGGGAATGGTTGATGGATTGGTATAAGACATGATGTGGAACAAGATGTGAGACCTTGCCTCATGTGAGAAGGTACCAATCATATTATAATTTGTATTTTGATAAAACCGGGTCTTTTTTACTTATAGAATTGGATTAAGTAGGTGGGGTTAGGCATTGTGGTGGTCTGGTTAACACATGATGAACATACATGATTTATTATCTATTCATTTTTCATTATGATCATGAGTGGGAGTATTCAATAAGCACAAACTCCACACTATTATGTATTTTATGAACATCCACTTGACCACAAAAACACATTGTTTGTTGAAGTGAGTAGGGGAATTCAACTAGGTGATTGGTGTATCATCCCAGTCCGGGATCACTCCCAAATAACCAAATATAGTTTTCAACATAGAATCAATCATGCCTCCACATACACTAGATGCTTACAACTATTATTGAGGGCCTATAGTGTTTCAATGGGTAGAAAATACCCTTTGGTCAATATTATGCACAATCGAGAATAATAGATTAATCCATGGTAGTAGTTTAATGATATGAAATAATATAAGAAGAAGTAAAACATCCAGATAAATAAGAGCACCATAGTTATATAAAAATGATGATCATGTCATGATAATATACTAAAAGGGGAAATGAATTGGGTATAGAGCATCTTGAATATACAACATGAGAAAAAAAATATAACAAAAGACTCAATCGTACTCCAAAAAAATCAGGAGCATTAGCCTATTCATTAGATCCCATACTCCATCCGAGGTATAGAATCAAGAATCCATAGCTGGACCCTTTACTTTATCCCTGAATAGAACCATTAATTTTTTAAGGTACCAATTGGAGGCCCAGACAGGGTGTGAGATATTCTCCACAGGCCATCACCAAAAACTTCTAGAATTATACATCCATTGTATCAAAAATAGAAGTATGAAGATAAAAGAATGTAAATAAGAAAAATAAACTATAGACTGGTCGGTTCTAGTTCTATAAGGACACCAGGCTAAAACTATGTGCTTTGTTCTAGGCTTGTATACCCCAATACATGTGCCACCATATATATATATAAAAGTAAAATTATATCTATATATATATTAGATATGTATGTATATATATGAACTATATACATAGTTCCTTATATATCAATGTATATAGATATTAATACTAGTTATGACCCAAGGAAACACTCAAGCATTCATGAATTTTCATAAGACCCCCATGCTGTAAATCAGGTACTAGACTAATAATTGAAATATGGATATAGATTCCATCATATCTCTCAAACCAATGTGTGATGTAAAATTCAAATTACAAGAAACTTTAATGGAAAATGAAAAATCAGGTCCAAAACTCAAAAAAAAATGCAAGACTCCATGCCCAACATCACATTCCAAGGGAATGTGAATCATCATGTCCCACACTATCTATAATCCCGCATAAATATCCAATACACATGGGAAATAATAATATATATAATAACCATCATATAATTAATGATTTAACATATTCCATTGAATGGTTTAAAAATATTTTAAGATTCCATTTATTCAAGTAATAATCCATTTTCCATGTCAGGGTAATGTGATGTGGCCAAACCACTCACTTTCCATTTGGTTGTAACAAGCCGTTAAATATAGTTAGAAAACCAACAAAACCTTGATTGTGGTTTGGAATCACTAAAATTTAATAATTCAATATTATTTAATAAGAACACCCTATTGGGGTGAAACTTCTTAAGGTTGGTGACTCTCGATAATAAAAAAAGGGTCTACAAAAGTTTCCCTAATAAGGTTACCAATTAAAATATGGGGATTCGTTTTTTTTAAGAAATTCCCAAAAAGATATATATATATGGTATGATGTTTCATGATCTAAAAAAATTGACTTTAGGGAAAAACACTATACAACCTACCTTGTCATAGTATAGAATAGCTTGTTCGATATTAGCGTAGTATTTAAGATAGCACATAATAAATCAAATAAATCAACCAATATCCTAAAAATAGGTCATATTAGGTCACATGGATTTATCAATACCCGTGGTTAGGGAAATAAAGAAGAGAAGGAATAGTGTTGAATATCTTACTGATGGATATTAATCATAAAATATGGTGAGTGAATTGAAATCTAAATGAAGGTGGAGGCTCAAATACAAGGAGGAAAGGGAATGGAAATCCCTATGTATTCAGTCTTCTCTAAAAAAGATAAGAGGGAATGTTATTTGAGTTTAAGAGGAAGTAGGGGAAAAATTCACTTAACCATTAATTTAAAGGGGATCATGGTTTGGAAACACGGTATGATACAACCATACACCGATCATGCGAGCATACATCCTAAGTTGCACTACACTTGTGGGCTTGGAACATTATTTGGAAAACCGTGAAGAGCTAGTGAGGATCCCCTCTACAATTACTATATTATTTTTCTCATAGTTGTGTGGACTCCCCCAAATATTTTATCAAAAATTTCTCCTCTATATATGGATCTCATATTTTATCCACATGGTTATTACTGACCATGCTTGAACCATGTGCCAAATGTTATTTTTATAAAATTTAGAGCCCATGGTTCCAACAAATCCCTAGAAGATTCTGAACCTATTCTCAATCCCCAATAAACATCCAATATTTTAAAAATAATGGTTGAAAATGAAATTTAATGATTTTGAACGCCAAAAGAAAATTTGGGACATTACAAACTCTCCAATTTAAAACCCTCATCCCTAAGATTCTCTTATAAGGGTTGTAATACATCATGTGGGAAAAGTTATTTCCATTAGGAAAACACATAAACCTCTCTCTCATAGGTCTCATCCTTTACATGGTCATGATTCCATAGCAACCAAACTACAGGAATTGAGAAACCTTCAAGAGCCTTCATGCTTTGATTGATTATATGAATATGATATTCATCAAAAGAAGTATCTTCCATGGGATCAATATCCTCGGGGTCAAAATAATGATATGGGTCTGAATAATAATAGTGAAGTAGTGATACATGGAAAAAAGTGAGAATTAATTTATAATTTTGAGGTGATACTAATCAATAGGCTACATGCTCGACTCTCCAAGATCTTGAAAGCCTCGACATAATGAGGTGTTAATTTTTCCTATACCTGATTTCATCTATGACCTGACTAAGGATAAGATCACATAAAAACATGATCTCCAACATCTAACTCTAGAGGCCAGTGGAAAATATCATTATAATAATTATTCATAAAATTATACAGTTTTATACACTTTTGGATAAGCTATACTTTCTACTATGTCTCCTAATTGAGATTAGGTATCAGTAGAATTGAATCAACTACCATTAACCAACATAAGGGTGAATGACATGACTTACTATATATGGACTAAAGTGGATCCATATTTATAGTTTCCTTAAATATATTATCATTAGATAATTTGAAATGTTGTAGATGTTTCTCGAAAGAACATCCAAAATCAAGGACACATGCTTGATGTATGTCCTCAAACACCCATATTCTATGCTCAAACTAACTATATTTTGTGGGTGGTTGGATATACTCAATTATATTAGTGTACCTAGTTCCTTCATCAACCCTTGAAGTAACCATTATATAAAAAAACATTATCTGATATGATATAATAGGGAGCACCATGAATGCATATAATCTCACAAATGAAAATACTCCAGAGATTTTCCACTACAATGGTCTAATTTTATAGATAGAATGTGACTTAACATATTCAATCTATCGATGATCATCAATATTTCATCACTTACTTAAAGGGATTGGGAAAACCCATAAAAATCCATGTAATGTATTCTCATTTCCATTCTAGAATAGACAGAGGATTTAAAATTCTAGTTGGCCATTGTCACTTCAAATTTACTTATTTACTTGTGGAATACCATGTGAAAAAACATATAATCTTCCGATTCATACCTGAACCCCAATACAAGCAGTTTATACCCGGGTATATCTTGCTGAGTCCAGGGTGCACTTTCCAAATAGTGGAATGATACTCCCACCTCAATTATTCCCATATGTATGTATACACCCAAACACGACCATGGATATTCAAGATCTCATTCTCGTCAATGACCCATCTATGTAGTGGGTCATCATCTGAAACACACTCCCACATGATGATGAAGTTAGGATCCAAAATATGTATCATATTTAATTTCACTAGAATAAAATTCATTACTGTTATAGATAATAATTAAATCTCCCCTTGAAACACCCAAACCTCTCGATGCATATTAGAAAATAGGGCCATAAAAAACCACTCACTATTGGCATCCAGAACCACTGGTTTTTGAGTATTCATGTTTAAATAATTAGAAAAAACATTTACCTTACCAAGAAAATTATAAAGATTATAGTAAAAGGAATATCGGTATTTAACACATATTCACTTCCTATGATTGATTTCACACTACGTAAATATAAACCTCGGGATTTTTTTGTTAGTGTACACCCCAAAATACTCTCATAGTAAGTAATGCCTCTAAAACACAAGGCATGAACCACAAAAACTATATCAAGATCATGAATTGGGTAATGATTCCTATTAGGAATGAACTAACAAGGCATGTACACTAGAAAACCATCTCTCTCCATTAGAACTGATCCCAGTCTGATGCCTCAAGCATCCTAAAAATATATGTCACATCTGCATGGATTTGGAAGAATTAGGATCAATACTGAAGTAAATATTCTGTTCAACTAATGGAAGGTTGTTTCATAGGCTTCAGACCATAAAAACTAAACTCCATGTTTAGTTAAGATTGTAATAGGTTATTCAAGGCATGAAAAGTGTTTAATAATAAAAAAAATAATATCTATCCATCCATAAGAAACTCTATATGTCAAAGATGACATTGGGGTTCTACCATGATACCATGGATCTCACCTAGTTTGGGTCGATAGACACTCCATCCTCTAAGATGATATGACCTAATAAGTGAACATTGTCAATCCAAAAGTGGAATTTGGGGAGAATATCATAGATATTGTTCGCTTTTAGTATAGTCAACATGATATTAAGGTTTTAGTAATGTTCATGTAATGTATAAGAATACACCAATATGGAAATCATGAAAACTACTATAAATGAGTCTAGATCTGGGTAAAAAACCCAATTCACCAAGGCCATGAAAATTTCTTGTGCATTCATAATATATAATAACATTAACAGATAGTCTTAAAGGAAATATCTTATATTAAAGGATTCACATGTTATATAAAAATGTATTTGTTGGGAAAAAATCCCCCAATGTAACATTGCATCATTTTTATATTGGTTGTGTTTTTTTGACAATGTAGGTTATCAAGTTAAATTTTCTTGTTTGAGAGATGATGTTGACAATCCATGTTGATAAAGAACAATGAGAAAGGAATGTAAGATATGGAGGAAATACAAAAAATAGAAATAAGGTGACACCATTTTCCAGTGTTTCCCAAATTTTAGGGATCCAAAATTTGGGATTTGGTGAGTATTGTGAAAATTGTATTTCCATGAAAATCTCACCCAAATATAGAAAATGCATGAGTTTTACAAAGATAGGATTCTTGATGTGGATTTTTAAAAGACTAAAATAATGATTTTGGTGAGATTTATGATTATGATGAGCTTCATGAATGGTAGAGGATAAGAGCATTGCGAGGTAGCATTGCGGTGGTGACTCAAAATAATTGACAAAATGATTCGTGATTACAATGAGCTTTGCGATCTGAAAATTTCTATGGTGCTTTGCGATATAGAGATAATTTTGGTGGAAATTTTGGAGATTTGCGATTAGAGTTGACATGGCACTGACATTGTAAGAATGTTTATCGAGTCAATGGAATCTCCAATAAATAGGCCTCAAGTCCCTCAATAATAGTAAAGAGTTTTTTATGAAAAATATTTATCTCTTGAATCACAAAATATCATCATAGAGGAAGTGTTATTTACGAAAGGTTGGAGCTTCATGGAGGCTAATCTAGATCCACAATAGAGGTGTGTTCCTTGTTGATCACTGGGTTTCATGAAGGGAGTTTCTTTCCAACATCTTCAACTCTGTGATGGCCTAAGCTCTACAAAGTTTTATGATTTGCGAATAAGAAGGTACTTCACAAAGTCTTGTTTGAGCTTTCCAAAATTGGGTGCTTCAGGAAGTAGGGAGATTTGTGAATGTATTACCAAAGTTCGTTTCCCATTGATTAGTGGAAAGGGGTTATTCATCATTGGATGAAATTTTGACTTCAAAAGTTCATCTATATATACTGAAGGATGCATTCATTAGTGATAATGAAAGGACATCGAAGTCTTTAAAATGTGAGTGGATCCCATCTAGGGTAGTGAGAAATGGAGGAAGAAGAAGGTGACCATTTCTACTAGAATATATTCAGAGAGAGAAAAGGATATAAGGAGAGACCCTTGGGAATGAAGTGTGATAACCCTAATATTTGTGAAGGAAGTGATCCAGGGAATAGAAGTGATCTTGCCCTTGTAATGTAAATTGGTTGTGCGTTTTAGTGGATTTGGTACATCGGAACATCGCTATTGTATTCTCCTAGGATGTAGTCCGGTGAGGGTGAACCAAATAAAAAACATGGAAAAATCTGGATTTCATTCCTTAATCACATTCAAAAAATCATCATCAGATAAAGAAGGGAAGAATATGATGAGTGTAAACACATAAGTATGAAAAAAGGGACCCTTACAATAAATAGGTCAAGATATGATAGTGTAAAAAGCATAAATAGGAAAATAATATCCATAACCTGATTCAATCCCCTTCCCTATCAGTGTATCTAGGCCCCTTTGGACATAACTATAGATATCAGAGTGAATGTTTCTTTTAGAAGAACCAGTTTCTCTGACTTGGTTTGGTCGATTTTTGTGGTTAATGATTTAGTATTCTCTTATCTTTGTGTTCCATGGAAAAGGGAAAAACATTATAGAAGAACCAGAAGTCTGATTATATTCCTTAGTGTGGAAATGTTTATGGAAAAAGTTTAATTCAACTAAAGGAATCAAACAGCTTGATGACAGAAGGCTCAGATGAATTAGATAGGGAAAATATATATTCACTCAATAATGATATAGGAATGAGTGAAGTACTTGAAATTCAATGATATTTTGAAAATACTAACGATGAAGAAGCTTTAAGAATTCCACTTGTTGATAATGTTGACATGACAAAGAAATTGGATCAGAAGTTTGATGAAGAGATTAAATCTGAAGATTTCTAGATCCGAGAAATGGAAATTAAGGTCAACAAGATAAGAGGATTAAACCAAGGGATTATTGACATGGCCATTGATCTGAGAGAGAAGAATGATTATCAAGCTGAAGAACTACAAAAACATATCTTCAAATGGATAAAAACACAAAGATGATGACTAGGGAGAGAATCAGAAGTCAAATGAAATTCAGAATCTGAATTCCAGAAATGATGATCTTGCTACACAATTATTTGAACTATTTCAGAAGAATCAAAGGCTGCAACAAAAAAATCAATCCTGCTCTGATTCTGTAACTAAAGAAAAATTGAAAATAAATAAGAAATTTGATATGGTAGATAATATTACATGATAACTAGATGATGAGATGAGTAGCAAGATGATTCTCAGAAGATAACTCAATGCTCAACTTGAATAAAGAGATAAGATGATTAAAAAACTGGAGTAAGAGATAAAATCTGTTAAGAATGAAATGGGCAAATCAAATGACAAATGAAATCCAATGTTGAATGATGCACTGAACTTACTATTCGACTGTCCTTCGGTGGGATATGATAAAATAAAAAGAATGTATTATATTTCTGAGGAGAAGAAAGAACATATTTTCTCATCTAAAATAGCATATAGTATAGGAATTACTGGAATTGGATATCATGATCCCCTTCTATGCATGATAGGAAGAGAGGAGTGAAGAGTTCCAAAGATAAGAAAAATATTGTTGGTGTGAAAGATAGACCTAAAAAGGCTATTATAAAATGTAATGATTGCAAGTGCTATTTCTGTTGGATTCATGGTCATACATTACGATTTTGTTCAGAGGCACATGAATACATTACAAATTGTGAATATATAAATTTTACTAAATATGTTAATAAAAACAATCCTCAAAAAAATTCATAAATGAACACCTCTAGGAAGAAATCATTTATCAGATGTTATTATTGTGGACGAATGGGACAGTCTATGAGCATGTGTCAGGAAGGTCAGGAGCTCAATATCAGAAGAATAACCCAAGCTACTTCGACATCTCAGTTGAGAAGTTATAAAATTAGGTATTCCTTTGATGTAAAATGTTTTATATTTTCTGATCTAGGTAATTTGGAAATACATTGCAGTAAGAAGAAAGTTGGAATGGAAAAGGGACTCAAAAGGATATTCTCATCTCCAGTGGTGCATAATAATAAATTATGCACTAAAAGACAAAGTGGTAAGTTGAATAATAGAGTTATAACCTCAGGAGAATCCCAAGGAGCTCAAAAAAAGGTGCATCAATATCCTACTATTTTACTGTCACAACAGATCTAATGGAGAGAATGTGAACAAACCTTGAAGAACAAGGGAATATCAACTCCAGTTGCGAGTAATAATAATTTTAAACTACTGGAAGATTCAATCACAACAAGAAAGGGTGGAATGACTTGGACAATTAAAAATAAATGAATAAATAATGTCATAAAAAATTAACATGTCATGCCACACAGTCGGATGTGAAGGCCACAAAAACAACTCATCAATAGAGGAAGAAGCAAGAGCAGATGATAAGTGGAGAGATTCTTGATCGGATAAATTATCATAAAAATGCAATATTGGTGGAATATCAAAGATCAAAATTTATACTAATGGAATTAATTCCCAAATCGTGAAAAAGGATCAGTATCCATAATATGAATATCAAAAGAAGAATCATAATGTGGGTAAAGAATTCATAGTCATATGGAAAGAACATTTGAAGTTTGCTAGGTAGTTGGACAAGGCATGGAAGGAGTGCAATGATCTGTAAGAAAGAATCAATCTTTTGACCCATAATGATCAACTAAAAATCGAATCTTGAGAATTCAAGAAGTTACCCTATCAATAAGTGTTTATATTCCACTAAATCATGTGCATGTGTTTCAGGTTTTTTGGGAGATACAATCCAAGGGGAAGTCACATCAAAATAATCAAGGTGGTGATGTGATGTGATTGAGAATATCAAGAATATTTTGAAAGGATGTTGGAAAACGTAGTTGAAAGAAATGATTTCACTATAGTAGATAATGAATAGAATCATTAACAACATAGTGACTGGTTTCCTGATGAAGGTGATAAAGAGGTAAGAGACTTAGGTGGAGTAAAAGATGAAAATCCTAATTCAGAAGAAGATACTGATAATGACAATGAGGATGGAAAATCCATATTAGCATGAAAGTCGAAGTGTCATGTTGAAATTGACTTGAATGATATAATTGGTAATCAGAGAGTTCTAGTGTAGAAATAGAAGATGAGGACTCTAAAAAATCATCATACTTATTAAAGGTAGAGACTAATTGTTATAGTGAACTAGCTAAACATTATAAATCGGTTCAAGATATGAATAATGATCCTGACCAAAATGAGAATAATAATATGTGATAGATTGTTTTGAGGCCAATAGATAAGAATTTCATCAGAACTAAATGAGTTTTTTTGCAGGAAGATGAATGAAGATGGTGTAGTGATCTGAAACAAAGCATGAATTCTTTGAAAATGTTACTCCCGAATATGAAGTGAAAAATTTAAAATATTTATAGATGTATGTCAAATCATAATTTTTAAATGGGGTTCTAAAAGAAGAAGACTACATTGACTATCATGATGGTTTTATTATTCATGAATATGAGAACAGAGTTTATTGATGGAAGAATGCTTAAAATGGTTTGAATAAAACACCAATAGCATGTTATTAAAGGCTAGATCAGATTCTGGAGAAGTGTCATAAAGATAGGGAGTTGAAGTTAAGTATCCAATTAGAATCAAATATGATTATTTGAAATATATCAATCTACGAAAAAATATAGTACATCACTCAAGGAAAAATCACATTGATATCAAATATATTTTTATCAAGGAGAAGGTGGAGAAAGACCTAGTAAAGATGGAGTATGTTCCTATAGTGTTAGAGGTTGCAGAAATTCTGACAATGACCTTACCTAAGGAAGATTTTGAGAGACATCAACTGGCTCTAAGAGTCTATTCGAATTCCCATACTTGAAAAGGTCTCATTGTGGGACACTCTTTCTCCCTGAGGTATGATGTGTTTTTCTATAATGTACTAATGTGGGGTTTTACCCTATTGCAGACAACAAATGAGTGGCCTTTGGGTCCATTGACAAAGGGGGAGAGAATTTGACTGTTCAAGGGGGATAATTATTGTATTTTCTGGACATGGGGAGCAGTGAGGTAGGGGGAACAGTGACATAGGGGGAGAGTGTTAAATATGATGAATCATGGAGTGGTCAGTCAAAGATTAGATATCATGACATTTGAGGTTCATGATGAAAAAATTTTATTGGTTGAAGTATGCTATAAAATATTGGTGTCAAAAATAAAGTGATTCATTGATGACCTTTTTATACTAATCTAGTTTCCCACGCCGGACATTGCTCAAGTGGGATTGGAGTATGTGGTGGGTTAATATTTGGTCACTATCTAAATCAAAAGAGGAGAATTATGGTAGATGATAGAAGGATCTTCAGTGAGCTACAAAATTGAAGATAATCTTTATGAGAAGAGATGTCAGCAAACCCAAAGTGGGGGATTGTTGGGAAAAATTCCTTAAAGATACATTGCTGCATTTTTTATATAGGTTTTGATTGGTGAAAATGCAAGTTTTCAAGGTCAATTTTTAATTTTCAGAGATGTTGTTGACCATACTTGTTGAAAAAGAACCATAAACATGGCTGCAGCGGCGAAAAGGAATTGATGGAATTATCTTCTATTACGATGATATCTATGATCCAAACATTTCCATGGTTCTTTTCAATATAGAGATAATTTCGGTAGAAATTTTGGATCTCTGAGATTTGAGCTGACATAGTGTTGATTGTTCACGGATGGTTATCGAGTTAGTGTAATCACCTATAAATAGGCCTAGACCCCCTAAAAACAGTAGAGAGTTTTTCAAGAAAACAATTGGTATCTCTTGAATTGTAATATAACTTCCCTGAGGTAGTGTGCTTCATAAAAGGCAGGAGCTTCACAGAGGCTAATCAAGCTCCATAAAAGTGCTTTGTTCCATGTTGTCTTAGTGAGCTTCGTTATGGAGTTGAGTTGTGATGGCTTGAGATCTATGAAGGACTAAGCTCTGGTAAGGTATGTTCTTTTTGAAGAATCAAGGACTTCACATAGGCTTGTTTGATCATTGGGAAATTGGGAGCTTCGTGAAGTGGTGAGGTTTGAAAAGGTAATTCCAAGGGATATTTCCCAGTGATCAGTGACAAAAGGGGTATTCATTAGTCGATGAAATTTGGTCTTCAAAAGAGCATCTACATATAGTGGATGATGCATTCATTATGGATAATGAAAGGAACTACAAGTCGTTAAACTATGAGTGTATCTAGTCCAAAGTAGTGAGAAAAGGAATAGGAAGAAGGTGATCCTTTCTACTAGAAGTGATCCAGAGAGAGAGAAATAGGGAGTGACCCTAGTGAAAGAAACCAGATAACCCTAAGCTTTTTGAAGGCAGTGATCCTAGAAATATAAATGATCTTGAACTAACATTGTAAATTGGATGTGAGATTTAGTAGATTTGGTACATTGGAACATCATTATTATATGCTCCTTGGACATAGCCCAGGAGGGTAAACCTAGTAAAAATCCTCGTGTCTGCCTGTGTTCATTCTTGAATCGCATTCAAAGAATCATCATTAGTTAAAGAAGGGAAGAATAAGATCAGTGTCAACACATAAGTGTGAAAAAAGTAACCCTTATAATAAATAGGTCAAGATCTTGTGGGTTGGGATGAATAAGATGAAAAATAATATCCATATGTTGATTCACCCCCCACTTAGAGTATCTGGTCCCCTTTTGGACCTAATATTAATACACTCACCTATTGATAAATTGTCCATAGAGTGATCTTTGAGAAGATAATCACTTTCTGTAACTATTTAAAGAGATCATATATGTCAGGTATATGGTACCCGTTCCTAAACAAAAGTATATTTAACCTCTATAAATCCACAAAAATATCAAAGGTACCTTCCAACTTATTTGAGAAAAGGATAGGTGAACCCCATGGTGAAGTATTAGGTTATATAAAACCCTTATATTCTAAGTCCTATAACTACTTATTGAGTTCCTAAATCTCTATAGGTACCATCCTATAAGGAGGAACATACAATAGTGTTACTCCTAGCGCTAGCTCTATTGTGAACTCTACCACTCTTTTTTAAGGATGAATAGAAAATTCATCAGGTAAGATATCCCTGAAATGATCCACTACAGAAGATAAATATATACATCTATTCCCCAAATATCACATTAAAATACTAGAAACCTAGGATATCACTCCCCCCATCCGATGATGATCCGATATAGATTGACAACCCTAGACATCCCATTCGACCTTGTGATTATAAGTACTACGCTTAGGAGATGTAAAGGACACCCTATAGGTATATAAATCAATCTAAGAATGAAAAGGCACTAACCAGTCCATCCTGAGTATGAGATGAAAAATAGTCATTTCTTAGACAAATAGGTTCCATACAAAAAGATAACAACCTATCTCATGGGGTCATTCATTAAATTGGCATATTCTCTCATATCATATCCACAGTGAGATGTTGAGAGCCATTATGTCACAAAATTACTCTACCTTTAGACCAATATCATTGATAATTTCCTTATATATAAAATAATGATATGTTCTAATGTAAAATATATCAGACACAAAATTAGAGTCCACTAAAATATTATCTTGAACTATAGAAATCATAACACTATGCTTCTTGGGTTTAGGAAGTACTCCATAGATACGTCCCAATCCACAAGCATGTGATATAACATTACATAATTGAGTTATCTCTACCTCCCATTGAAACTTATATAAATCATGGATATCTTTGACACATTCATATCTATGACTTGATTGGCCAATAGGACTCTATACTGAAACTTGGAAAAGCACATCCAATCCTAATCCTAAAGGTGGAGTTGGTACAAATCCCCAACCTCTAAGAACCTATTGGAAGGTCATATAAAAATGATAAAGATGACCCAACATGCCTCAACCTTATAACTCAATGGGGTCTTTAGAGCACCAAGTATTCTTATTCAATAGCTTCACACACTAATGACACACCACATAACTATCATTGGGTGTTTTTTGACTTTCTCTTCCCTTATGTGAGGACTCAGAGTGGATTATCTTGTTGGTAGTCAAACCACTTACCTGTCTTAATGATGAATTTATGTGGCCCACAGAATCATCTTACCTCAGGTTCCACTTAATAATGAGAACCTAGTATACTATTTTATATATATTATTCAAGGGAAAAACATTAACCTATGACTGGATGACATATACAATCCCATACTCAAACCTTCTTATTTTTGTCAACTCATTACTAGTAGGTGTCTATGTGAAGTGAATAAGTTTGGTGAAATGAGCTAAATACTCGATAATATACATATCACCCTATTTTAGGATCATAAATTCCCTATCATGGTCTACTCTCAGTGTATGTCAAAATATGTAATTATAGAAGCCCATATATAAGTCTACCCAGACTAAACCCGGATGATGATCACCTTAGTTGATTAAATCCCAAAAATTATTCATAGAATTAAAAATAATATAGGTGGAGATATTGACTCTCCTCTCCATAGGCATCTATATATGCTCAAATATAGAGAGCATGAACTCTATCCATGACTTAGTATCTAGGGGACAAAATCCCTCGAGAAATTAGGTGGATACTACTGTTGGAATTATCAAGTAAAATCTACAAAGTAGGATAGGATGTGGAGCTCCCTACACATACTACACAAATATTAGGAATATCTCAAGAAACCAACCTTCTACTCCCACATTTGGAATAACAAGAGGTTCCATATGCAGCTTGAAAGGAGGTAATAGTAGTGGTATAGGGCCGACAACCTCTAGAGCATTATTATTACCACCCTCTTAGAACATGACTCAAGGAAATCATAACAATGTACCTCCACAATTTAAAAACATGCTCCCCATGTAGAAATTGAAATCATAAAGGATCTTAAGATACATGAAAATGATAGGTACATAACCTTCCAATATGAAATTCAACCCATCTTCCTGCTCCTAAATCCACGTTGAGGTAGTTTTTGAAGGTTATTGGTGTCATAAGAGACATTCACTATTTCCCACTACTAAGGTTGGTTCAGGGTCAAGGTATCATATAAAAAATGATATGGAAAATTGGGTTTCAATTTCAAGGTATTGTGGAAAAAAATCTATATATAATAGTTGGAATACCCATTTAACGGTAACCCTCATTTATGTGTTTAAAATCTATTATGTTTATTTTCATTTAAATAATAATTATTAAATATTTATCTTGGTGAAGTTATATGTTTGTTCCATTCCTATATTATAAATAAATGTACTTTATAAGTTTTAATTTGGCATCTCATGAAACTTCTACCAGCCATTATAATGGTTTAGTTACGAAGACACCATTCCTAATTAATAGAGGCCCATACACCCTATAAATTGCAACAAACATTCATTTAATTTTGACCAAAATGTTAAAACCCATTTGATAAATGGTCCTTGCCTCAAACATTCCATAATTGGTTAGATATAGTTCCACCATAATGATATATGAGAAAACACCATTTAGGTTAATGCATTCACATTATAAAACCATTTACCTATCTCCCAACAAGAAACATGAAAAATGATAAAAAAACTATCATGGAACTTATATCAACCACAACTAATACATGAAATGAAAGACAAGGTTTCACCTATAGGGAAGGGAATAATGCATTAAATGTGAATCACTACACGCCTATGATGATTCATTTAGAAGAAATTAATTCTGTAATATTCGAAGGGTAAATTGGAAATAAATAATGTCACGTCACAAAACTAATGCATCACCCAATAATGAAATCAATATAATTGTTAAGAGTGAAATTGAGAACAACATAACCAATTTGCGAAAATTATTATTCTTTATGGTTGGGGTAAGATACACAAATTCATAGGCTCAATCCCAAATTATATCACTTCAAAATATATTGTCTAACCATTCCAAAATAGTAAGACAAAAAATAACCCACCCTAATAAAATTTTGTAGATTCCGGGACCTGGTCCACTCCCATGTAACTCAATATTATTTGAAAAATTATCTCATGTTTACCTCCATATATATCAGAGGCCTCATTCTAGTAGTGATGGACTAGGGTGTGGCCATGAGGATATTTACCTATTTTTAGAGTGGATCAAAATAGAAAAAATAGCAGATAAATTAGTGGAATTAGTGTAATAATAAAAACGAAGGGGAGTAGAAGTAAGTCATCTAGATAATGAAGATTACTAGACTCATATTCAAAAGGTTAACCATGTTATGATAATGTAAAAATAGGGTAAATAAATGAGTTATAGAAAATATTTGATAAAAAATGCTATATGAAAGGAGATATAATAGGTCCATCTAACTCCAAAATCGTCTAAACTATAAGATTAGTCCTCTAATCCCATACTCTATCATAGGAAGAAAAATAAGCATCCATGCGTAGACCCTTCCATTTTTTCCAACCTACCACCAGGAATCCCATTCATGTATCAATCAATAACCCAGATAGAGTTTGAGATAAACTCAGTAGTCCACCACTAACGAAATATAGAAAAATCTATCCAAAAAATAAAAAATGGTGGTGGGAAGATATAAAAATGTAAATAAAAAAATATAAACTATAAATGAGACAGATTTGGTTCTTAAGGGACACCAAGAGTACACTACCTTCTTCAAACATGGTATGGATACCTCTGAACAAATTTCACTATACATATATATATGTTTACAGATGTTTATGTATATGTATAAACAATATACCCAGTGACATATATTGAATTATATATAGTTAATATTATTATCTAGGACTCTAGGTGTAACTCAACCATCCATGAATAGTCATAAGAGTCTCATGATATAAATAGGGTATTTTCCAAGAAATTTGATCGAGGATAGAGATGTCAAAATCTGCATCAACCTGATGTGAAATGTGAAACATAATGTCCAAATAACCCCATAAAAATGTGGAACATCATTTCCCCCATTTAATAAATAATGTCAGATGTCATAACCAACATCACACACTAAGGTAGAGTGAATTGTCATGTCTAACACTAGCCCTAAAGGTGTATCAATGTCCAATATACATGGGTGAGGATAAAAATAATAATAATAACCATCATGTATGTAATATTTTTTAAAAAGTAATGAATTGTTTTACAAATCATTTTAAAATTTGATTAATCAAGGAGTAATCCATTGTTCAAGTAATAGTCTTCTGATGTGGTCATACATCATAGTTTCTATTTGAATTGAAATATTTATTCAATTAGGTGGAAACCCAACACCACATAAGAATGTGGTTTTTCCACATTAACATTTAATAAGTTAAGATAGTTTAATAATCTCACATAAATGGGGTGGAAATTGTTGTGTTGGGTGAACTTTGATAAAAAATAATGGTCTATGGGAGTTCCTCTAACACGATCAGTAATCTAAATAAGGGTATTAAAAATTTTAATGGAAATATAAGAAATTATGATCTTCAAAATTATTGAACATGATATAAAGAAAAGATGATTTCAGAAAAATTACTATACCACAAACCTTATTGATGTAGATGGATTCATGTCTCATATTATATTTGTATTCAAGGTAAGAAGGAACAAATTGAAAAAATCAAACAATATATTTAGAATTAGAAATAGTAGTTCACAGAAATTTTCCATTCCATATGATGAGGTAAATGAATAAAATAAAGGAGATGAATTAATATCTTACCAGTGGATATCCAATGCGAAATTCGATGAGTGAATCTATGTCCGAACAAAGGTGTGGTCTCAAATCATACAAGGAGATGAAATTCAACTCTCCTAGTGTGCAGTCAGTTACGCAAAAAGAGAAAAGGTAAATCAGTTTATGTTTAAAAAGAGTTAGTTGAAAGATATATTTCATAATTTATTTAAATTGGCACATGGTATGGACACATTTTTTTGAAAAACATTCACCTACCGTGTAGGATTACTACCTATGTGGTACTACCTCTTTAGGTTAGGTGCATAGTGGGGAAAACCCCTCACAACCTATGTGGGTCCCCTCTATGATTCTTCATAGACTTTCACATGGACCTAAATCCTCCCTTATAGTCTTATCTATATTTTTATCTTATATATATGTGTTCAATAGTTGAGAAAAATGGTTACTACAATCCGTACACCAACCATGCACCTCAAGCTGTTTCTCTATAAACTGGAGCTCTAAGCACCTAATAAGCCCCAGATGCGCCAAAATCATTTCTCAAGCCATTATGAACCTCCATTATTTTTATATGAAATGTTTAAATGAAAATTAAAAGGATTCATACCTAATAATAAAAGATGGTACATTCCAATTAGACTCTCCTATTACCAGTGTACATAACATTTGTTCTAATGTATGTAGGTAAGAATTTATGTTTTCCTTTAGGAATATTAATTGTTTGAAGTTAGAATACTTCTATAAATATTACAGTGTATGGATGCTAATAATTTTATAGTTGGACATAAAGGAAATTATAGTTTACTTTTAGTATTTTTAGCATACGTACCAGCAAGTGTGCCTTCAATTTTCATTTAGTTTAACAATTCTTGTTATATATGTATATATTCTTCTACTGATCTATTATTTTATAATTAATTATATAGTTTTTTTATTTTTTTCCCAATTATAGAATGTTATGTCCATTTTTGATCATTTTTTATATTTATAGGTTTTCTGATGTCTATTTTATTTATGTTTTATTCCAAATTTCCAATAGATTCAGGCATATAATTGTAGGGAATAATTCCCATAGGACTATTTTTTGACCTCACTACTAGTTTGAAGCTTCTATTATATAATGAGGCATCTTAAAGGCCCACTATGGATACCCATTAATAGGTGTCATCAGAGAAATCTGAGCTACTAAATTCACATTCTATTTCTACTTATCTTGGTTTATGATTTGTTAAGAATACTGGTTCTTAACATAAACGTATTCATTATGTTGAATCAAATTTTCGTTATAATATAAATATACATTATTTTATAACTCGTTATGTGTTCATTATTTATGGTGGATACAAATCTTTCTAGTATAATATAAAATCTACCATATCATTATCAAATAGTATGGACAAGTATATCACACTGACCAAATCAATAATTAAATCAATATCATTACAATATTTTCTTAGTGAACAGAAAAATGTTTTCTCTAATATTCATTTATTATGTGCGATATTTTATTCTTTTCAATAATATTAGAAGAATTTATGTCATGAAATGTCTAATCCAATTTATTTTAGGTTTCACATAGTTAGAGATGTCATTTAATATAAGATAGTATGAGTCAATAAGACACATAATGTTCAAAACTCAACTGATAGATTGATGAAGTGTGTATAATAATTAAAATTAAAACATTTTTTTGATATTTTGGGTAATATATCTATTCAATGAATTTATTATAAGAACACCATTTGTTTATTTTAAAATTTCAATTTGTAAAGGTAGATATTTGTGAACCTTGTTTCATATTTTAATGCATAAATTTGTTTGTGCAATTTAATTTACATTTATTATTATTAAAAATTAAATTTGGAATTTCTCATACACTTACACAATGATGTTTCTGGGATTTAGTGTATATTATAGGTTTGGAACACTATTAAATATCATGGACTAATATCACTTTATAATATTTAATCTTTTCCATTGATTTCTTCTATCTGATGGTTTTAATTTGTATGATTTGTGTTTACTGCTATGTTTTCCCACCATTTTATTAGTATTGATCCTCATTAATTCAACTATATACTATTTGGATACCATTAATAACATAACTTATCCACCCATGTTTACTCCATCATGATTATTCAACTTCATCCCCACCATTCACCCGCTCTATGATATGCCAATCACTCAAAAGTTTTTATAATAATTAACCTAAACTTTCATTCCTAATAGACCCTCTATTTTTAAATTAGGAATTGGTGTTTACTCTTTTTTGTTTCATTATCATAGTTTTCTTTTATGGTTCATCCAGGTTCTCTCTCAATCGATGGGATACCTCATTGATGTTATGATTCTCCAGAGAGAAGACATTTAGATGATTTGTGGAGCTTTATATTCATGGGATTTAAACCACAGATCCATTTCTATTATTATTATGGGAAACTAGTTTTAGTGGAGACCCCTCTATCACATGTGAGTTTTTACTATATAAGCACCAATGAGATGATCCCTAATGGATTATAGATCCATTTAATTTCAAGTACACTCAATGCTCTTGTTTATCCTTTTAAGGTTAGTAACTCTGATCTTTCTGATTTTTCTAGTAATATATTTCTTCAATAAATTAGTTTAATATCTATTTTTTAAATTCATTCCATATATAATGATGAAATATATTGTACTCTTGATTCTATTATGATCGGTGACTCTTGGATCAATAGGATTTTTTTCTATGACAGCATTCCTATTATTTATTGGTCAATATTTAAATCATTCAATTATGTTCATTTATATTTTTATTAACTATAATAAATAGTCTATCATGGTGTTACTATCCTTCATCTAGGTCAAATAAGTATTACTGAATGAAAATACATGTTTCCATATTTCTTTCTTACTTCTCTAGTAAAATGCACAAAATATCACATATTACGCTTTCATTCCTAATAACTTTTTTTATCATGATATTCATTTATTGGGGTGTATGTTATATTTTTCTAAACCATTTCACATGAAAATTAATAGCTTGACCTAATTAATATATCACCAGTATTGAGCTTAGTATATTTCCTCCCAAGTAAGGTGTTTATTTTCATTACATTAATCATATATGATAAATTTGAATTTTTAAATATTGTGACTTAAGATACTGAGGTATTTAATATCTACAGAAGAGTCAAAATCAATACTATAAAGGTTCATCTTTTATTAATTCAAATTAAACTGATAATAAGAATTTAAAATGAACTCCACGTTTATACCATTTAGTGAAATACAAATTTATTAAATAAATAATAACATAATGATTCATTATTTCACATTGAATTCAATGTTAGATTGATTGAATACATAAAATATGAGACACTCTCATTAATAAACGAGGTAGTTACATTGTTCCATGATTAAAATCAAATGATGTCAAACCAGTTGAACTCATATAATGAAAAACAATTAGTAGAGAAATCAGAGCATAAAAACACCACACTACACAAACATAAAATGAAAAAACATATACGAATTAATAAAAGAACAATTACAATTATAATAAATTGTTTAAGGGAAAAAATTATTGGAATTTTCATTTCAATTAAAAATATTATTTAATAGTTATAATTCATACTACTATTTCCAATTAGAGAATATGAAGATGAATTTCTATTGATATTACTACTAATCTTTTATGGGGTTTTTCTATAAGATATAATACTAGATAAAATAGAAGAAATAGAGGAAGAATAAGTAATAAAATCTTCCATATCACACTAGTTACCCAGCTAAGCTACATGAACTCCACATATTAATTGATCACTCCCAATCCTCTCCTGAATATCCAAAATCAAGAAAAAATCCACTTTTATTATTTGGTCCTACAATAGACTCAAGTTTATCCATCTCCTAGATTACTTAAAATAACTACTCTATCACTGAATTAAATAATCAAATTCTCAAACAACTTCTACATCATAACTTCCCTTATTTCCAATCAGTGACTTTTAACTTTCTTTAGTGGAATCAGTTCAATGAGTCTCTAACTGGACCTAACTGATTTGAATAACTTTAGATGTCTATTTTGAGTTTTTTGAATCAATTTTCATTTGAGGATCTATAATAAAATTTTATTCTTAATGATTCAATTAGCTTTTAGATGATTATATCTTCTATCTGGGATTTATTCATTAAATATCAATTTAGTCTTTTAACTCAATGTTTTAATCAATCATGAGCCACTAATTCAACATTATTTGAGCATTAATTGATCTTGTTAATATTATATGGATTCTGTTTAAACTAAAAAATAGATTTAAATTGGTTTAATCTAACATAGATTATGTTTCCAAATTTTATTATCAGGCGAGGCTTCTTATTTTAATCTTAAAAATGTATCCATGATTGATTTAATCACATGTGATCCAATTACCTTCTCTTTTAATTTAAAATAGATGATAAATCCCCCAATACTACTTCACAATTCAAAAGTTCATCTAATATTAATCTATAATATATTATGTCATCAAAAAATAAAAATTATTGTCTATATATTATTAATCTAATATTTAACATAACCCATATAATGTTAAAAAAAACCTAAAATAAGAAATATGAAACTCTCTCAAAACAATGATAATTTAACTATAAAGCTAATATAAGACTACAATATTCAAATGAAAAATGAAATAAATAATGAGAATGATATCAATAGTTAATTAATCAAATTAATATTAACAAAAATAAATTATAAAACTAACAATATTACTTAAATATTATAAAATCATAAATAAAAATGAAAAATATTTATTAAATTAATAATTATATTTATGACACAAAATAATATATTTCTTAATATATACTTAAAATAACTTATAAATGGGAATTATAAAATCCCCCACACTTATGATAAATCTTGAAATTCGTGATATTTTTCCAATATACTCATTAAATATTGAAATTAAACTCCGAAAATAAATTATTGAAATGAAAAAAAGTAAAAAAATAAAAAAAAATATTTTTTATCCTTAAAGAATAACAAGAAAAAATAAATTATCAATATCTAAACATTTAAGTAATTTGATAAAAATAATCGGTTTTAATTTTAGAAATTGTTAATAAAATCTATATTATAAAAAATGAACCATATTTTTTCAAATTTTCAAATCTTCATTTTGACTAATCCTTTTCTCCATGGGAAAAATCACACCCAACTCACAAATAATACATAAATAAGAACTCAACATAATAAATAAAATAATACCTATATAAACATAATAAATAAATAAGTAACAACAAGAATTATAAAATTTAATACAATTTGAAAAAGTTAATCTATCAATATAAGAAAATAAAAATGACCCAGCCATGGATTAAGAGTTTATTCTAGAAAATATTTAAATATTTATTTTAAAACATTAATTCTTAGAAATAATAATTAATTCAAAAAAATAGATCACACATCCAAATTTCTTCAATAATTCTTTTAAAAGATTAATATAAAAATGATAATACAAAGTTATCTTACTTGAGAAATAATTAAAGATATAACCACTTTAAAGAAATAAAAATATCTATGTTTAATTTGATAAATACTTACTTAGTTGAAAATTCAAACAATTGATAAATAATAAATATAAACATTTTTATGAGGATTGTTGATAAATAATCCATGAAATTAAAATAAATATCTTCTGAAGTCTCCACCAAAACATAAACTCAATTTTTTTTTTCAATTTTGAATTTTAATGAGTGAAAAATATAATAAGAGTAAATTGAATAATGATAATAATAATCCAAATGAATGTAAATATAAAATAATTTTATAAATAAAATATTCTACTATAAAAAACCTTGAAGACTCAAAATTAATAAATAGATTAAATTTATTATATATGGGACAAAAAATGGCGACATATAAAAAAATAAATAGAGAAATTTGAAAAAAAATGCATAGAATATAATTGAAAAAATTTAAAATCATATTTAATATATAATTTTCAAATGATAAATTTTCTAAATAAACACATCTTAAATAATATAACCATTAGAGAATTAAAATTTTAAATTTGGATTTTGAAACATCATACATTGGAAATTGTTGAAAAACCTAAATTTCATCTCGACCTTCAAGGAATTGAAGATAATTATTCTATAATAAAATGAAACAGTTAATCTATATATATATAAGACATTATAAACATAATTTTTAAAAACTTATTTATATAAAATCTATTTTATAGATTTTTATGAATTTATAACAATTTTTTATGTTTTTTCAATTTATGTGTTTTTTATATTTTTCTAAGTTTATATATTTTTATGATTTACATATTAATGAATACTATATTTTCATGTTTTATATTTTTTAATTATTTATTTTTTTATTTTTTTTAACTTTTATATTTTTCAAAACATAATAAAAGTTAGTAAATAGAATATGAAGTCTATATTGTTAGTTTTCTAAAAAAATTAATATTTTTCATGCATTTATAGAATACTAAATGAATTAAGGAAAATTGAAAATTGAAAGAAAATATTAAGAGGGAGAGGTTATAATAATCCCATTACTAGTAAAACTTCTTACACAAATCCTCCTTGATAAAATGGGATTTGGAGCTAGAAAGTTAGTTTAACCATTATAGCTTCACCTGCCTATAGAATCATCTTAAAACACATTGATGTAACTATAGGGTACTGAAAAATCTTTTAAGGGAATAAAATACTCCCAAAATCACTTTTCCGAAGGAATAATGTACTCTTAAGAGACTATTATGTTGAATTGACTCAAATTGAGTTGCAAATTTCAGAAAAAACATGATGTAATTCATTTTTTCCAATAATTTCTACTGCCCCATGTACCATCACTAGAAGGGTCCAAAGACTTCCTAGATCATGAACCTGTGGTACGCAGAATGATTTTAGAACCGCTGGCCTGTGGAGTGATGGCTAGTGAACAAGGTAGACCGTGAACATCATCTCTAAAGGATTCATGCGTACAAAGGATATCCACATACCCTATCGTGAACTCAACAGTTTGTGGGTGACGAAAATCAATAGGGTTTTGTGAACCTTTATCGTGAACTATGTCCTCCATAATCCTTGGTTGTTCGAGTATTTTGCGGGTTAAGATATTTCATCATGGTCCTACGCAAATGGTGTCGTATGCCCATAGATACGATTTCCATCAAGCGCTATAAAAGGAACACATAAGGAATTGGGAAACAAGGGATGACGAAATCTTGAAGTGATCCCATAGGTTGTAATAAAGAAATCAGAGAATATTCTAGAGTTAGTATAGAATCATTGGCAAAGCCTGAATCACGAATCACTTTCTCTGTAGGTACTCCATACCAAGAACCATAAAACATGGTAACATAATAATAAAAATAGAACCATGAACCTAAATGGTGAATCTGCTAAACGTATAATTCTCGCAGATGAACGTCTGATGAATTTTGATCCCTCGAACCCTCCTCCAAAATGGATTTCCACGTAGGGCATCACTGTGCGGATTTCACTCAGCACCTCATACTACATCCTTACATGGATTGAACCCAAAGCGGTGTGACTGACTGCGTACCACCATAGTGCATGTTTTTCCATACCCATTCCTGCATACTGCACCGTTATGCAGATAACCCATCTGCACGTATACCATTGCGGTATTCCAGGCTTCCCCCACTCTGTATAAGAAAATAGTTCGCAGAATGGGTTATTTTTGGGTATTATTTCCTTCAGTTCCAACATCACCCCTCCACTACAGTCCAGCCCTCCATAATCCCTCTACGATCCTGTCTTCCGATATCATAACAAAGCCTCCTCTAAAGCCACCAGACCCATATGATCAGACCATCGGGTGCATCAGCGTGACCCTTTAAGTCTTCATACCCATTATATGCAGAGTCACAAAGGCTCACCCCATAGTGGTTCATGATTTGGGAATGTCTGTGGGTCTGAATTTCCATGGTAACCTGAAGTCTATCCTTGGGATGCTGACGTGAACCTCCCCATTCACAAAATTATGGGTGATCACTTTCTTTTCAATTCATTTAGGAATAGTGACCACTCGAGGGATTTACGTTCTCTTCTCCTTTGATGATGACGAAACTTTTCCCCTTCCCAGAACATATTCTAGGGCCCTCCCACTATGGTATGTCCCCAATTTTCTAAGGCCATGTCACATGACCATTAATGTCATTTCACATTGAAACATTCACCACTCCATGACCTCACCCACCATCGCCCTAGCTTATTCCATGATTGGATCTCCCTCTCCCACTAAAACAAGATGAAGTATGTGGTTGGTTGGATCTTGTACATCCTCTTTTTTTCACACTGAGCATGACTCACATGGGATTAGATTCTTGTGACGATTAAAACATAAACACCATATGAACTACAAGAACATTGATTCCTGATCAAACCAGGATATGTAGGAGGCCTACCTAAAGGCCCAAGCTCAAAAGGTTTCCCATCTGATGGGTCCAACCAACCATGTCCCCCAAAATTGGAAGGATCAATTACTAAGCCCCATATAATTCCAAACTAAGTGGGTTCTGATTCCTCTCCAAATGACACATAAGAAACACATCTAATGGGTCCGATCCAAACAGTAAATCACCTTCTACCCCCTGGAAGACGATAAACACCAAAGCACCTTATTGTATGGATCAAGTATGCAGTTCCTTCATAGCATAAAACATATGAATTTCTATGACAATACTTCAAAGAAAGGGTATCCCAATGACACACTCTTCTTGAATGAACCAAGTATTCATAGAAATATGAACACAAATTAAATCTATAAGGGATTCCTGAAACATGACATAATCTTCCCCCAGAAGGGTGCAGTGATCCATACATCCCATCCTCTCATACAATTGAGTCCTCAAGGGTTTTGGCTGATTCATCAATCAATGAGCTCCTGAATTTGGAAATTATGTCTATGAATCATGGATAATAGGGTTGTTCGGTGTTTCTGGATCCATAAAGCAACATGTTAGAGACTATCTAAGGATATTATATCTGAGGAGTACTGATTTCACAAGTACTTGACACCATGAAATTGCTCGCTGGTACCAAATTACTATAGAATCACCTTCGAAATGTGAAATGGTGGAATTTACCATCCCTAGTGGGGTTAATCCAACCTTCTTCTAAAGGATAATGATTCAGCATGGCTCAAAAAAAGAAATAAGGACTTTGAGAAGAAAGCAGCTTTGAAAAAAGAGACGGGTGATGATTTGCGTCAGACCATTTCTTTATCACTCAAAAAACACCCCACCTCATAGGTGGAACAAAAATGGTGAACATGACATGAATACTTACCCAATGTGGTTGTTCTACCCCAATGGAAAAAGAAAAAAAGAAATTTCATGTTGGACCATTTTGTTCTCCCTGGTATGTGCGAAACATGCCACCTATGAATAGGAACAGAAATGGTGAACCCGACATGATTCCTCAACCAATGTTCCTGCAGAGAAACCTTTGATCCAAACGACATCCGAACAACCAACAAAGACACATGCATTAGTATTCCATTAGGTAGCTGGGCCACCAACGAAGAGTAGGACCCCCTCTCCTAGCCACAGTCTTCAATGCTGGGTATCCAACACGCAGATCAAAGTGTTCCACCAAAATGGTACTCTCCCCATAGTGGAGGCCACGAGATAGGCCCTCTAGTAAGAAATGACTCACCAACAACCTCTTCAGCCACAACTGGCACCCCAGCACAAGGCAACCCCTGTGGTAATCTCAAAACATTTTGGTAACCTCTACCTATAAGATAAAAAAAGTACTTCCCTTACCTTTGGGAGGTATATGAAGTTGATGCCAACAACTTCCACTCAACTACACAGGTGTCCTAGTCACGGTCCCCTCCTGAGAATGTCTCCACCAACACTATATGACCAATCCTCCTTACCATGAAGATGACCTTATGTCGAGGGAACCTAACAAAGTCTAGGAGACCTGGGACCCTCAAGCTGCCTACCAAGGGCAGTGTTTATACAATATGGAACAAAATATCCCCCTAGTTCATGAGAAGCAACTACGTCGTACTAAGTTGGTGGCATTCAATGAGAAGAAATAAAACTCTCCCCTTCCACTTAAGTCCACCACAGAAAAATGATGCCAGAATATGGGAACATGCACAATCCAGCTAGTGCTCACCGGTCCCGCCGTGCAGACAGAGTGGCAAACTACCAGAAGATGCGGATATCTAGTGATGTACAAAAACCCATCCACCAAGTAGGGAAGAAACCATCTACACACGAGCACAAATACTTGTTGCCAAATTTCAATACTTCTATATAAATTGGGAAGAAACCTGCTACATGTAGGCACAAATACATATTGATGCGTATCACGCCCACCGTCCAAAAAGTACGACAAGAAAATATGGGTAGAGTCAAATTCCTACGGATGCACACAATGTTCGTGAGACAAATATAGTGCAAATCGAGCATTTGAAAACCCCTAATCGGGAACATGAAGTCCACAAGTCAAATATGGTGTCAATCAGTGAAGAAAACCAGTGGCATACTCGTTCTTCTATCTCGATATAAAAGAACTTCCAGTATCTACTGTTAACACATAGAGGACTAGAGTAGGTACAAACCCCTGCTCCGACATTTAAATGGGCCTTCATACCTTTTCTCACCAAATAGTTTCCATAGCACATCCTGGAAATGATGGAAGATCCGATGTCGATCATCGAACATATCACCCAATCATGCCAATATATTTTTGTATCGGTGTAAGAGGAAAAAAATTGAGCCCATAACCAGGTTTCCTTGAATGGAAAACCTCACATGAAAAATTAGTTAACCCCTTCAGATCAGTTATGCATCACTGCTCTAGTCCCGGAGGGTCGACGACAGTATCCTACAACACACGGACTACCAGAATGGGAACAAATACCCATTCTAAATAGGGTATGTTGGTCCAACATGGGGGATGCTCTAAGGAACACATATATTCTTGCCAAAAATAAAGATGCCTGTCAACGTATCACACCGACATCACTAGACCCAACAAAATTGGTAAATATACATGAAGGTTGTTTCCAACAATAGACGACCCCAATTACCTGCAAGATCATGCTAAAAAATGAAATGCAGCAAAGGAAACCAAAAAATGAAGATCATATACATGATCCTTCTTTACTAGAAGTTGGGGTTCTTAATGTCCTAAAACATTTATCAATAAAGGATCAAGACCCATGTCAGTCAATAACCAAATTATTGAAGTGGCAGTAGTAGTTGTGAAGGTCCTCCCCACAATATCACTACCAGTAGCTCTAAAGGTCCTCCAAGAAACCTATGAGCGCTCAATCTATGGGCCATGAAGGATTGATCATGAGATCCTATCTCCTGATGCACATCGAGTTATCCCTCCACTCAGCCTGATGATCATATGGAAAAAGGTCCTCCCATTGCTATTTTCCACCTTAAAGGTCCTCCATAGAGTATATACTTCATAAATGATTCTCTATATAGTCATACACAATATCATGATGGTAGTTCATGCCATAATGACCTTCATTGTGAAGTTCATCCCTGCAATGGAAGTTGTTGTGAATGACCACTCCATAACAATGTAAAGCAATGAGAAGGTCCTTCCCTCATTGTATTATATCCTAGAGACCCTCTCTAGGATGTGCACTATAAAAATTATCCCTTCATATAGGTATCAAGCCATGATATTAGTCCTCAACATCACAGTAGTCATCGAAATGGTCTGACCCTCATTGAAATCATGTTGCATGAAGGTCCTCCTCTCACTGTAGTTTTCCCTGAAGGTCCTCCCCAGGGTATACACTCTAAATTATTTCCCATGGTCGGGAATTAAGTTGCAATAGTATCCCACACCATTACATCACCAATTTTGAATCCCCCCCATAAAAAAAATTCAAACAGAAAAGAAGGTCCTTCCATTGCCGGAACAAATATGATAAATCCAACCTATGATGAGGCGCTTGGAAAGATGGATTCATACGCATCGGGTGCTCCTTTAATAACAAGTGATATTCTTTATCAACCAGAGGATGGCCAGGGAACACACTCATTTTCTGAGCCACCACCACACCATCCAAAAATAAATAAGTCTCCCACTAGCCCAGTTTCTTGGAATGAAATTATTATGAAGCAGTTGACATGGGAATATCAAGTAGAGGAGCGTTCATAAGAACAACAACATGACATGTTTCTGGTGATAATAAAATTAACTAAGGATAATATAGCAGTGATGAATTAGCCTATGACCACTTCTCACTTCAACATACCTAGAGAGTATTATATGGAATGTATACATGACATTCCCTCTATATATGGACAACTCTTCATCCGTTGAAAAAAAATTCCTACCCTACAAAGACTATGCGGACCACATCAACTTGATAGGGAAGCTTCACCATCTAATTGACTTGAAAGATCTCCCATCTACACTAGAGCCAAAATTAGAAAGGTGAACAAAAAAATGTAAACTGGATTGCCTCCATGCACTGCATAAGATGCATCGCCTCATTGGCGACACCCCAACTAGATTTCACATTCGAGGATGGGGAGAACATGGATCTCTACATTTCACCCCCATCCCATCTAGGAAACCCTATTGTAAATGAAATATTTTAATTTCATCACCCAATGGAAGAAATCAAGTGAAACCCCTTCTCTATAAATATGGGATAATCAACAATAACTTTCCTGGAGTAAGTCTCAATAAAATTAGGACCAATGAGATTATGCCATGAAAAAGCTTCTATGTTAGGAAACCAAGAACATCCAGAAGGCTTCTTGACTAAGAGAGGGCAACCAGCAAGCAGTGCTCGTGTCATAAAAGTACCATAGACTTCGTTCAGGCCCAATTCCATACTCGTCTCACACCCAAGAAAGAGTACGTGAAATTGAAATGGTGGTAATAGCAGGGGATGCTGCCACAATGGAGGGAAAGCCACACCCCACAGGGACAATTGCATTTTTATATTCAATTTCCCCTATAATACCATCAAATCCAGGATGTAGCACATCTAAGGAAGACCAGGAACAACACTAGCCAAGATGGATGGGGGAATTTTTACCTCAAGTCCATTTACATCGAGCATCTATCTTCTTTCATCTTGGATGAATAATTCACAAAGGACTAACCTGTTCCACCCCATCTCGTGGTTCGCACCCTACAAGACAAAGGCATATTATGATGTTAGAATAGGGCTCCCATTGGGTGAATCTTCATCATGAAACCTGATTAATACCATATAAAGGACGGAGAAAGTCCAAAAAGGATGCATAAAGGATTTTTATCATTCAACACCATGTACACCTCCCCCAATTCTGTATGACTCAGTGAACGTGGTAAACATAAAACCCACAAATATGACATGAAATTATGTAGAGGGAAAGGATGAGAAAGAAGACGATTCCCTGCCAGAGGCATCCCACACCGAGCATGAAGGTGTGCATACCCATAACTAGGGAGCAGTCCTAAATCTGGGTTCCCCCTCATTTAATCCAACATTACTGCCCATGCGAAACCTCATAAAGGAAAATACTAAATCCAAGGTCATCTATGAACCACCTTCTCCTCCCCTAGAAATGCATCCCTCACTCTCAAGTAAAGGTTCACCAAGTCAGTGGAAGAAATGAAAGAGATCAGGAGAATTTATGTTGAGATACTCTAAGGGAGCTACCTCACCGGAGGTGTTCCCCCTGCAGAATGTCAGCAGGTTCTCCCAGGAGAGATTCCCTTACCACAGGCACTCATCCCGATGAGTGAAGACATGTTTGGATTCTAGTCCAATCTGGTGTTGGTACCAGAAACATACTTAATCCTGACATTAGATGGACATGAAGAAATCCATCCATTAGGAAGGAAACAAGAATATATCCCAGTAAACCCAAAAATGATACCTCCAAATGGTTATCAGCCTAAAATTCTAGCAGCACTGACAAGACTTGTTTTGGCCCCTACTACACCATCCCAAGATCAAGCTTTACCTGATATGAATCAAAGGCTCTTGAACATTGTTGAGAAATTAACAGCTCAACTAGAATCCATGGAATTGATATGTGCTCTAATACAGACAAAGCACAAACCCTACTATGATTGGGTAAGCAATGTTCCACCAACCCAAATCTTCTGAAACCTCGTATTCCCAATATTCAATGGCCTGTGGGATCTGGAACAACATTTAATGCACTACTCCTCTTATTTTGACCCCAATATGGGCACTCTAGACCAGCATGAAGTAGTGAGACTCAATTTCTTCATACAAACCCTATAGGGATCATCTTTCGTAAGGTATACCAGCCTGCCAGCTAACTCAATCATAGGGTAGGGGACCTCCAATAATATTTTCTCTTCCATTTTAGTTCAATGCTACCTAAAACGATGGTAGTGATCTCATGAACTACCAAACACAACAGAAAAAAAGATTCTCATACATTCTTGATAGATGGGAAGTCCTGAGATATTCCCTTAACCAGCCAATACCCCAATATGACATGCTCTCTATGTGCATCGATAATCTTTGGCAAGAATTATGAACACTGATCAACCCAGTGAAGTACCCAAGAAGGTTTTGAGACTTCTCTTTCATTTCCCAAAGGATAGAAGACTCTTTGAAATGGACCAATATCAAGTCCCAATTAGCTCCATCAGCCCTAGGAAAAAGAGCGGTAAAATATGAAGTGACATATATTTAAGCCACCCCTGACACCCCCTCCAATTGCGAGGCCCCCACCAAATTGATAAGGACCCCTTGGACTCCAACATCCACCCCAACTTGACAAGATGACTGACATGGTGCTAAAATAAATTAGTTTGAAGAACAAAGATATAATTTTACTCATTCTAATATGACTTGGTATGGGGTTGTTTCATAGCCTCAATGAATTGTAACTTGCTCCAGTTACCAGAGACAAAATGATCCGACTATGTGGGTTTCAATGACCGTCCAAATTTTTGTCCCTATCACCAGATACATGGATACACCATCCAAGATGGAATCATTTTCAAGGATCTCCTAAAAAAGATGTTGGATTCTGGGAAAGTCATGTTTGGGCTACTGCCAACACATGTGGCATATGTTTCCTCCTCGGACTCAAGAGAGGAAAAGGAATAGAAAATAGTTACCATTAAGAAAGTGGTTTTTTTATAATTGGATGGCCCAAAAGACAGTCAACCAAGTCCATTTCATCCTCTAAGCATATATGAAACAACCAATTGTGCCCTCAAAATATCCGAATACAGCAAAACCATCCTCCTTGGCCCCATAGTCTCTAAAGCCAAAAGGGAAGAATGCAGGGAAACGAAGAAGGGTTGATGTCGAATTTGATGTCATTGTCGGCACTTTTGGACTTCATGCCAACAGAAATGGTACAACAGGCACCACCCCACCAAACGGTACAATGAGCACCACCACTCAGAACTGTACAATCAGAGGAAAATAGTCAGGGAGAAATATTATCATATCAATAACTAATCATTGACTCCATTAATTTCATTCACTTGGGGGATCCCTTCTTCGATGGAGACTATGGCCACAGTTCTGAATTATCTAGGCACAACTGGAGAGCAAGAGGATGAGGGTGCAGAGGCCAGAGGTTTCCTGGAAGGAAAGATTGTGGCATGAGTCTGATTCCCAGCCACACCACATGTCAAACTTCTAACATCACATAAACTCACTGATAGACCCTTCGATAGACATAGTAAGAATAAGAATTCTCTTATTCCCCCATTAGATGAAATCTAAGCCCAATTTTCATGGAAATTCAATCTAAGGAAGAACTAATATCAAATATCCCAAGGCATGTAGGCCGATCGGTTTGGCCAAACATGGAAAGGACTATAGCACCACCATCCCTGGTCATAGAAGCCAAACTATCTACATCCAAAGTCCAAATCCCTAATGTGTAGGTGAAAGAGAAACCCAATGCTAAGAATCACTGACATTTTGAGATGAAACATGATATTATAAAGTAGTTGGATTTAGAACCTGCAAGTCTCTCAATCCTGGATGTGTTAAGCCTATCCGATGATCTTAGGGATGCACTCATCGAAGCCTTACTATGTCCCCAAGAATTAGAGGTTGAAGTAGCAGCATGCAAAGTCTATCGGACGGAGACCATTCCCGAAGAATTTCACTCTGTCATCTCCTTCACAAACAGTGTTGAAGACTCCATCATGAATGGGAACATAAAAATCATATATGTGTCTAGAAAGATAAATTTAATTGATGCCTCTTGGATCTTCATCAACAATGTCTCTGGAGTTAACCTCTTCCCACTGCGAACGCTTCGTCGGATGGGTGATGATGAAGACAGCTTGGATCCTTGCACTAAATCTCTACCGGGATATGAAAAAATTGACCAGAAACTCTTGAGATAAATCAGGAATAAAACCCAGCTCAGAGATCTCATGTCATATTTAGATTACATTTTAGTACAGTAATGTATGACTTTCATCGTCCTATTAGGGAGGCCTTGGCTGCATTAGCATGCTGCAATTCCATCATCATACCAACAGTGCATCAAATATTTCACTAATGGAAAAAACAAAACATTTCATGCTGATAAATCCATGTTTGAGTCCTGTGAGTCACATAATATTGATGCATGGTACTACGAATCAGAAGAAAAAATTATCTAGACATATTTCATTGATTGGATTACATCCCCGAATGGATTAGAAATGGATCCATCTCACCCCCTCTAGAAACTTGGTGAAGAGTATGTATTATCGATCAACCAAGTTGAATGAATAATCACACATCTGAATGTAGACTCAATTGTTTTCATGGTCCCTATTACGGATTCCATGTCTAAATACACAAAAAAACATTCTAGATTTTGTGGTGATAAGAAAAGACCTACAAAAAATGATGTCAACCCATCCACGGGACCCCAGACTGCCCTTTCCTTACTCGCTAAGAAAAATATGATCTCTCTCCCAACATTGGAGAGTTCATTTAAAAAATACTCTCTCTATTATAAGAGGAAGAAGATGAAGAAGACGATGAAGAAGAGGAATAAGTTGAATAAGACCTCAATGATTCCCCTCCTTCATTCTAAGAAGGTGTCACCGCCACAATCGATGAACATTGGGAGTTAAACCAGGACACCAAGAATGATATGGGGCCCACTCTGATATGTGTAGCTATGAAATTTGAGGAGAAAGAGCTGTATAACTCCTCCCTATAAAATAATCGATATTTTTTTCCAATAATTATGTCGAAATTATATGCCTCGATCCTGAGGTTTCCACCCATCATCTAGGCTTACCAACATATCACTGGGGAAATAAGCAGGCAGCAAGAAGGACCCACCCGATGCATGCTGCCAAAATAGAGGTTGAAGTTGAGAAGATTATCAAATCAAATTTTATATGGGAGTTCCAATATCCGATATGGCTACAAAACATTATCTCTGGTAAAAAGAAGAATGACTATAATGGAATCTACATTAACTTCAGGGACCTTAATTGGCATTACCCAAAAGATGATTTCATAGAACCGATCACAGAATTGTTGATCGATGCAATATCCACATATGAAGACCTCTCTTTCTAGGATAACTATTCTAGGTACAACCAGATCCATATGGACAAAAAAGATAATGAATCTACAACTTTTAGTTCATATTAGGGAGTGTTTTATTATAAATCAATGCTCTATAGTCTAAAATATTTTGGCACCCCATAACCGCATGCCATGAATCAAATATTCAAGACTTTCATGGGAAGATACATTGAGTATTATTTTGACAATATGGTGGTTAAATCACAACAATGATCAAACAACCTAGCTGATATTGAAACTATCATAAAACAATTCTGGCAATATAATTTAAAGATGAATCACCTAATGTAAAAATTTTTCATTACCTCTGGATAATTCCCCAGCATCATCATACTCCATCACAGCATCCAAGTCGACCCTGAGAATAAAAAATCCATCATTGGAATGTCCCCACCTTGCAATCTCATCGAGTTAAGAGGTCTCTAGAGGTACCTCACCGACATCCAAGGCTTCATAACCATCCTAGAAGGTAAATTCTTACCTTTCACTATACTCGTGAAGAAATAAGTTATGTATGAGTGGGATAATTATTACCAAGATGAATTTGAAAATCTCTAAAGATATCTCTTAAGATCACTGGTGATGATGCCACCAGTTGAGGGTAGACCGCTCATTTTGTATGTAACCACCATGGAATGGTCATTAGGTTCCTTCCTCATGCAGAAGAATAATTTTGGGAGGGAGATCAACCTCTATTACCTCATCAAAACAATGAATGATGCTAAAACTCAGTATTCAAAAAAAAAAATAACTACCTTTCCTTAATCTTTGCGGTTTAGAAAATTAGGCATTACCTATAGCACCATGAGGTCCAACTATTCTCCGGCTGCAACCTGCTCAAATATATACTCAACCATCCTATGTTAATTGGATGACTATCATAATGGGAGGTCATTCTACAACAGTTTGACAAACGGTACATACCCAAAAATGACGTTAAATGATTGGAAATAGTAGACACCCTGGAAGGGCACCACATAAAATAAACAACACTGTTGGATGCTGAAATTTCAGATAAAGAAGTTTTATTCATACTAGAGGAACCCCATACATTGAAAATTTACTTCGATGGTGCTTCTAGATGCCAAAAAAGGAAAAGGATAGAGGTTACTAAGCTCAAAAATGTGGGGCTGGGAATTATACTCATATCCCTTAAAAAGGGAATCCTTCATTACTCGTTCCTTATTTCAGAATTGTGTAAAAATAGTAAAGCCAAATATCGGGCCCTCATTAAAGGCCTGGAACTGGCACTTAAGGTGGATGAAAATCACCTAAAAATAAAGGGTAATTTAGATCTATTTATCAAAGAGGTCTGTGGTTACTAGGCCATTAAGAAAAAATTATTAATCCCCTTGATGAACCATGTTTGATAACTGATTTCAGAATTCCCATCAGAACCAACATTGACTGAGGCCCCCTGGTCACAAAATTCCCAAGATGATGCTTTGGAAAATTCCGCCACATCCTTTACCAATATAGGCTGGGATGAAACAATTATTATCATTCCCACCACCAGGTGGTATATCCATTTATCCCAAGAAATAAAGAGAAAATTGATGAAATTAGTCATGTTTCTGAGCCTTATGGTCACACCACTAGCTGGATGATGCCCATTCCAAATTACCTTCGGAAGGGGGAAATCCCACCAGATAGGGCTGGAAGGGAGCAGGTATAAAGACGGGAATCCAACTTTGTCTTATACAGCAGGGTAAACCTAGAAAAGGTTCTCTATAAATGAGACCATAATGGAGTCCTTCTCAGGTGAATTTATGGAGAAGGGACCGCTCATGTCCTGAAATAAGTGCATGTCAGAGCTTTTGGATCACACCCATTTGCAACTAATCTCTCCCACAATGTTCTATGTCTTGGGTATTACTAGCACACATTGATATAGGATTGTGCATTATTCACCATGAAATTCCATTCCTACCAATTTCATGCCAATTTCATACAACGACCCTCAGAGTTACTTCATACAACTAATTACTCTTGGGCATTCGCCGCCTGGGGGATTGATGATGGGGGGCCATATCCCCGCACCATGGCCAGATAATTCAACTTCATACTCATAGTGACCAACATGTTTCCGAGATGGGAAGAATCCATACAACTTAAAGAAGTCGGGGAGATAAAAATAAATAACATTGTAAAGGCAAACAAAATCACTATATTTGGTGTCCCTCATACAATATTGACGTACAAAAACATCGATTTATACATGGATGAGTTGGAAAAACAATATCAAGAGTATGAAATCAAATCCAACCGTTCATCCCGCTACCACATGGCGGCCAATGGGCATATAGATGCTTTCAACAAAACCATGTCCAACATACTCCAAAAGATGGTTAATAAGGATAATAAATTGTGACCAGACAAGCTCCTTCAGAATTTTTGTGCTTACCAGACCATGACCCTTACTGCCATAAAGGCAGCCCCGTACTCACTTGTATATGAGAAAGATGTAGTTTTTCCTATCAAAATCCAAGTACCATCACTTTGTGTAGCCATTTTCGATCAGATATCTATGTTAAAGAAATCCCAGAGATGGTTTGATGGGTTGGAGCACCTAGATAAAAAAAAGATTCACACTTTATACCATTTAGAGAAATACCAAAATGTTGTTGCATGATCCTTTAACAAAAAGGCTTTCCTTCGATCTTTCCTCAAAAGGTAAATAGTGTTTCTACTTAGAACCTAGATGATACTTGGGAAGAAGTCGCCAATGTTTGAATCAAAGTGGGAAGTACTGTATGTCATATATAGACTCTATTATAATGAAGCGTACACCATGATATAAATGGATGGAAAACTCACCATGACTCCCAAAAATAAAAGGTTTCTTAAGAATTACATCATGTAATATAGACATTGATGTCATGTACCATGCTCTATGACCATAAATTTTGAGTTATAACACCCCTATGTCTTAGTCCATTGTCTATGACCGTAATCTATGAGTTCTTTTCCAGACCAACATGATGATAAAATGTATGGTAATAGCTATAGTCCAAGCTCTATGACCCTAATCTATGAGTTATAATATCCCAATGTAATGGATGATACTCTATGACCCAAAACATTAAGTTGTTTTCCAGACCAACATGATGATAAAATGTATGGTATTCTCCATGTTTTAAGCTCTTTAACACTAAACTATGAGTTATAATACTCTAATGTCAAGGTCCAAACTCTATGGCCCTAAACTATGAGTTGTTGTCCTGACCAACATGACAATAAAATATATGGTGTTTTCTATAGTCCAACCTCTATGAACCTAAACTATGAGTTATAATAACACCATGTCACGGTCCATGATCTATGACCTGAAACTATGAGTTATAATACCCCCATTTCATAGTCTAAACTCTATGACCCTAAACAATGAGTTGTTGTCCTGCCCAACATGATGACAAAATGTATGGTATTAGTTATGGCCTAAGATATTTTACCCTGAAATATGAGTTATAATACCTTCATTTCATGTTCCAAGATCTATGACACTAAACTATAAGTTATAATACCCGCATGTCATGGTCTATACTCTATGACACTAAACTATGAGTTGTTGTCCTGATATACATGGCAATAAAATGTATGATATTAGCCATGGTCCAAGCTCTGGGAACCTAAAATAAGAGTTACAGTACCTCCATGTCACGGTAAAAGCTTTATGGCCCTAAAATATGTGTTATAATAACCCCATGTCATGGTCCAATCTCTAAGACCCTAAACTATTTGTCATTTCCCTTTCCACATGATGTTTAAATGTATTGAAATCATCCCCAAAACATTTCATTAATCATTAAATCATGTCCTTACTGTAGGGCGTTAAACAACATGGAAATAAGAATTCTAATCGCATGAAAATAAACAACATTATCCCTCACAGAACTACATATGGCTTGATTCCTACCCTCACATGATACGTAGAGATGCCTCGATCCCCGATCATGTGCCAGTCCCCCCCCAACAATAAAACAATTATCTCATCATATCTTATACCGCCCCACATTGGATAAGGAAACACAATGTCTACTCCTTATTTCTCACATAGAGTACAACTCACTTGTGTATAGGATCAGTAGTAAGGATTATATTATGTAAAAAAGTTATAGATAAGTATGGTAAAATCAAAACCCATTTCAAATGAAACTACATTTCCCTCAAAATTCCTAACACATGGATCGAGACAGAACAATATAAAGAACCATTAGAACTTATTTTGGCTTAATTACTGCTGTTGCAGGATACATAGTGATTCTTGGATTTGGCATCTCAGTTGAGTCACCAAAAAAATGACCCTTTCCCATTGTGTAGGAAAGGCCCGTACATGGAGTCCATGAAAGGTCCTAATCGCATGAAAATAAAATAAGAAATTCTTTAAGAGTTATGTGTGGCACATTTCTCAGTTTCTCAAGATCCCACACATACCCCTCACTCATAAGAAGTCGAACTATCATAATTCCCCCTATTTGTTTGAGTCGGACTAATGTGAAAGATCCAGTAGTTCATAGTTAATCTAGGTCTAGGTACTATTTACATTCCTAGGAACATCCTTTCCATTTTTCAAACAATATATTCTGGGAAAACTTGGATCCCCATAATCATTCAAGGCTATCTGATATGAAATGCCAATTTCATAAGGACACCTTTGTTTGACTATGCACATCATGCTTCAGTGGCTCTGAATATGTTTACCAAAAATATAGAAATCAATAAAAGGAAAAATCATCCCCAGGAGAGTCCTCTCCCATCTCTGTATTCCTAATGGCTTCCTAGACCCATGTCATTCCTCCGGATTCAATTTTCTCCTAGGAAAATGTTTTAAACCATCTATCATCACTCATGTCTAAGGTATTCCAAAATATAATTATTGTAATTAACTCAAAAATATTAATGATATTTATGGTAGAATAATTTTCCTCACTACATGACACTAAATTGTACAACATCAAGTCCTCGCCGCACAACATTAAAATGCAAGGACAAAATTTTCCTTGTCGTGTGATATTAAACTACATAGCACTGTCTTAAGCCTAAAGTTCCCTCTAATATTGATTTTGTTTCTTAGGTAATGACCGGGAATCCTCATAATCTATTTATTCACACTGATCATAGTTCACGTGAGATTATGGATCTTAGAGAGAGATCCACCATGACATTATTGGAAGAACAACCCCAAAATTTTTTCCTAGAAACATGACCCGTAAAGGCATGTCACAGTTTCCATCCCTGAGGGGAACCACACTTCTTATCCATGTGAAATTAAATGACCAGGTTCCCCAAAGATGGGATGAACACCTCACCCTGCCAGTGAGCCTGATCTATGAAAGGGATACCTAATTCCGTGAGTAAATCATAGCCCAAATGTTTCCAATATGTCTAGATACACTCCTGCCATACCTCAAAATCTAGGCTCTGAGTGATCTTGAATCCTTATAATCATTCAAGGCCATCAGAGATGGAAGGTCAGTGTCCTTTAGACACCTTAGTTTTACAATTCACATCATTCCCCAGTGGCTCTACATACATTACCCAAAAAAATGACCGTCAATCAAAGGAAAATTCGTCCCATGGAGAGTCCTCTCCTATATAAGTATGCCCAATGGATTCCAAGCCTCATTCTATCCCTTCAGATTCAAGGGCCCTCAATGTCATGGTTTATAGTTTCCTCCCAACAAACATCTTGGATATATCAGAACATTCGAGCATGATTCTTCTCTGGTCACTTTTTTGGTTTATAAGGATACCCCATCCATATGCATGAAGTTGATCCGCATACAAAAGAAGAGTTCCCCACTCAATTTTGGGAGATGTTCAGTTAAAATTCCCCTTTTCGTGTTCAAGTGCACAGATTGTTGAAGGTCATATAAAATATCAATAATTTTCTCAAAATCCATCATAGTTGGAAGGCTAGTGTCCTACGGAAACCATTTTTGGATATGTATGTCATACCCTAGAGGCTCTGCATATATCGCCTACAAAATCAAAGGAAAATCCATTATCATGAGAGTCCTTTCCAGTCTTCATACGCTCATATAACATTCATGTCCTGTCACACCCTCAAATTTGGAAATATTTAGAAAACGACTTACATAACAACCTATTTCCAAATGCAGTTGACATAAAAAATTCGTCTAACTGAACTTACCATTCACCAGATCTCCCTTACGCAAGAAAGAACCATGTGGGAATAGTTTCCCACTCATAGCCGATATTAATGTCTCTAATATTTTCAGACTCCACTACCCAATGAAGCCACCAACTATGGCTCCGAACATCAAAATAAAATCAAAATTTTTCATAACCCTACTAGGCCATCGAAGAAGGAAGTCCAGTGTCATACGAACACCTATTATTGACTATTCACATCATGCTTGGTGGCTATGCATATTTCACCTATAGAATGGATGTCAATCAAAAGAAAATTCATCCCTAGGAGTGTATATTCCAACCTCTATATGCCTAAAATAGCATCTGAGCCACATGAATTTAGAAAATTCACAAATTTTGGGTCAGAAAACCCCCAATACATGTCTGAAGAGTATTAGAGTTTTCACGACTGACAATCCTTAGTCAGGGCCCTTCCCCATTATGTTTCGTCAAATCTGTTCGACCTAAAATATAAGTAATGAGTTTGATTGTCCGTACTATGAACTACCAGTTAAAAATATGCCATAATTTCTACATGGAAAATCTACAGAAGGCACCTCTAGGAATAATACAAGTCTCGGTTCCTTAAAAACGATGAGCCATCAAAAGATACATAAATATTATGAGGTCAAAAACCCATGAAGGGTGGCCAAAGAAAAATTAGAGTTATTAAATTTAATCTCTTGACAAGTAGTCTTAGGAAAAAATAAGGGTAAAAATGAAAAGGACATAAATGTTCATGAGGTGTTCCAAAATACATCAACCATAATCAAACTATTCTTGTTGATTCCCATGGATAAGGAAAAAATTAGTGCCTGAGTCAATTATTTCAGTTCAATAATAAGGGTCTAAAATTAATACCTGATCAAAATGATGTTTATATGATTGATTATGGTCAACTGAAATGACATGAAATGGAAATAAAAGTATTTGAAGAAAAATCATATTCATTGAGTTCAACAAAAGATGGAGGACCTTCACCATGATCCTCCCTTCCAGAATATGTATATAAGTAAGAAGCGTCATCACAGTAGTTGGGAGGGACCTATGATAGGTCACCCAAGATGGGGTAATCACTTTTCCCTTAGATGGTTCAACCGCTAGAGAGGAATGTGAAGGTCTACAGTATCTTCCGGGGTGTTCGGCGATACTATGTTGGTTCCTACATCATTAAGGTCTTGGGAAGTATCTGTATGAGGGGAGTAAAAAAAATTACCCACCACTGAGATAGTTTGTACCGATGAAGCCCCGCCTCGAAGCTTTTACTGGCGAACTGGGCGAATTATTACCGCAAGGGAAGGAAAATGTGGTGTATTCATCATGGAAACATTGAGGATAAATGTAAGAGGAATAATTATAACACACTTCATAGTAGAATTATTGTGTGACATTGTTTTTGGGGTAAGGATGTGGTAGGGAATGGTTAAAGGTTTCTACACCCACCAAACTAGTTCTCTTAACACCCTGTTGGGGTAATAGTCTTCCCAGAGTTGCGCACACTCCAGAGACAGAATGGTGGATCCCATTGTGTTAGGAATGATAACATCCATAACATCGCCCTCATGAATCATCACAGCCCTAAATAGTGAAATATTACGATATGATACATTCTACTTAATTGAACAACCGAATGTAATGCAGTTTTTTGATGGCATCTGAATTGCCTAGAAAACTGGTAGGGTTGGTATGGATCAAAAATAACTACTTGATCTATACATGCAGTGGGAATCCTGTCCCAATGTGTGATGAGGTACGTGCATTCCTCCAAAGAACCGCCCATGTCACCTCTTAATGACCCATGAGGGGAAGGATGTGGTGCCAATGCGAAGTGAGACACATTATTCAATAGTCCAATGACATCAGTAACGCTTAGAGTCATAGGACCAAATGTGAAAATGTTGAGAAGGGTTGGTTGAAATTCGTAATGAGAAACCTTTTTAGTATGATGATATTCATAATAGGAAAAGTGTTCTTCCATCCACTATATAAAAATTGAAACTGTCTACTAAGATGGTTTAGGGTCCTACCTTCATGTATTTTTCCCAATAACTCATCAAACTAGGAGAGAGTATGAAGGGACAAATTAACAGGTCGACCCTCTACCAGCAAGGATACCATCATCAAAGTATAAGCCTGAACCCTGGTATATAAATCATTGGAAGGGAATATCTATCCACTAAAAAACATGGAAAATACACCTACTAATCTAAGAACAGGTGATACATCTGGTTAAAGATCATATCCACATGTGGTATATTGTCCGACATCAAGGGTAGCACAATATGACCCTGGAGCGTGGAGGAACTGACGGGATGTATGAGTTCGACTATGGTGAGACATTGGCATAAGTTCATTCACCTGCAATAATAATCTTATCCATGCCATGAATGGGATAAGAGAGATATCCTAGAGGGGATGTTCATGTAATCCATCTTCCATAACCAATAAACTTCTTGTCAAAGGGGATATGTGGTTAGTGTCATTTCAAGTAGCGGCTGCCAGGAGAAACTCTTCATACATATATCCAAGGATAGGGAGTCCTCTAAGGGGGTGGATATCCCATAAGCTGATTCCCACCTCCCAATGAAATAAGTTTATGGTGTTGGTTCTTGAACACCAACATATTAGAAACTCAGGAAGGATTTCCCTTGGGGGGAAGAATGAAAACTGAGAAACCCAGGATGCCCGATACAAGCCCATCGCCTCCAACTAGTCAGGGGACTCCAAAAAGGACTTATATACCCAGAATGCCCAGAACCATTCATCAAGAACATCCTTCAGCCCACCGATCCCACTTGGTGCTCTACCTTGCATTTTGATTTTCTTGGGAGATGTTCATAATGCAAGGATACTCTCGGGCGCCTAGTCTCGGGACACCATCATGACACCCACAATTTCCCTGAGTCTGCAACAATCCTCTTAATATGAATACATTATTATGATTTGGATTAATGATGAATTATCCTAATAGGGATATGTTAGCACAATCATGTCCTTGCTATGCAATTAAGAGTATAAAAGGGGTATTGGGGTCAGCCAACGGGAGTGGAATGTCGTCAGGGAGAAAAAACTGTAATGTAGAAACTGTACGGATAGTGGGTAATCTAGGAGCTCTAGCATCAATAAATCCTTTATGAATTTAAAAAGAGGTATAATGTCGGATCAAAGATGATCCTCTCTATTCCACACCATGGTCTCCCTTGTCTTCCTCGATATTATCATAGCCTATAAATCATCCATTGTAGACTACAATGGAAGATCCAAAAGATGATAAAAAGTCAGTGCACTAAATTTTGTTTGATAAAGGATACAAAGGAATGGATATAGGACATAAAATTTGTCCACATAGGGATCCATGTACTATTCCCATAAATAGTATGCGATAGGAATGATTCATGTAATGCATAATTTGTGGAAGAAACAACACTTATAGCATTGGTACACGGATTCATTTCACTGCCCACAAACATGGTACTTGATCAATCCACGAGGTGAAAGACTGTGGATCATTGGATGAAAAATAGAAAGGTTTTCAAGAGGTGGATACCCCGTCCTAGGCCTCATTAAGTTCATTTTAAAATAACATGGGCTAAATGTTTATATTCGGATTTTTATTTCTTAATGTTTGTTTCGTTGATCCATGATCGGTCTGCAGACACACAAGCAGTGTAGCATTCTCCTATACCAGAATATGGATTTTGATTTTAAAAATTCCACCATGTTGTTTTGAAAAAAAAAATTAGTATGAAGATAGTGAAATGGAAGAAATATATGTTCGTGAAATGTAAAAAGAAGTTAATTATATAATTTTTCGCAAAAATAATGTTATGAAAATGTAGAGGAATTATGGGAAGTGAAGATAACTTTTCTCCATGAGAAACGTTAAAAGAGAAATTTCATGGGCCCATATATATTAGTGTGGAATCCTCCTACCATGTCTATATGTTATACCACAATCCATTTCAGTTCAAGACCAATTATACATCAGAATACTCCACTTTTCATTATGAACAAACCCCATTTATGTGGGAGGAATTTGTAGGGTCCTCAGAAATCCACCAGGGGAAGAAAATACTCCCACAATAACCTTGTAGAATGAAGAAAGTACTCATATGAGACTAGAATGGTGAATGGACTCAAATTGAGTTGAAAATTTCATATGAAACATGAAGTAATTCACATTTTCAAATTATTCCAAGTGCTCCACCAACCATCACCTGGAAGGGTCCGTGAACCACGTGGATAACGAACCATCGGTATGCCGAATGATTTGTGAGCCACTATCTTTTGGATTGAGGGAGAGAAAACACGGTGGACTGAGAACTGCGTAGATGAAGAAATCATGTGCATGATGGCGATACATGTACCATCTTGTGAACGTAGCAGTTCGTGGGTGAAGAAAACTAGTAGGGTTTCACGAACCGTGATAGTGAAATGTGGCATCTACAAACCCAGTCGGCTGAGTCTTCTGAGGGTCAAGATATCTCTTCACGATCTTCTATAAATGGTTTCGTATGCCCATATATACAATTTCCCATATGCTCAATAAAAAGAACAAATAATGAATTGATAATGGAGGGATGATGAGTTCTTAAAGGGAATATAGTGGTGGGAAGAAAGAACTTGGATAAGACTCTAACATCAGTCTGGAATCATCAGCAAAGCCCGAATTGTGAATCATGTTCTCCATAGATATAGACATCCATGACCCATAAAATGGGGAACATAATTATTAAAAGAGAACCACAAATATAAATGGAGAAACTGCTAACCATATACTTCTCGCTGATGAACATCCCATGAATGATGATTCCTTGAACCCTCCTCCAAAATGGTGTTCCGTGTAGTGTGTCACTGTGCTGATTTACCTCGATGTAATGTACTACATTAGTACATGGATGGAACCCAGAGCAGTGTAACGGACCAAGAACCACCATGGTTCATTTTGCTCTATACCCATGCCGTCAAAATGTATCGATATGTGGATGACCATTCTACCCACATACCACTTCAGTATGCAGAGCTTCCCCCATCCCACATAAGAAAATAGTACGCTAAATAGGGTATTTTTGTGTATTATTTACTCATGTTACAACATCACCCACCAATACCTTCCTATCATCGATAATCCCTCAACAAACTAGTCCTCCAGAATCTGACCAAATCCCCCCCCCAAAGCCACCAGACCTGTATTATCTAACAATCAGGTGCATCAGCACACCCCTTTGAGTCTACACACCCATGGTAAGTGGATTCAAAAAGGCTCTCCCATAATGGTTTGGGATTCAGGAATATATGTGGGTCTACATTCCCATGGTAACCCTAAGTCCATCATTGGAATGCTGATTTGAAACTCCACATTCTAGGAATTAAGGGTGATCACATGATTTGCCATTAAAATAAGAATATTGATTAGTAAAAGGAGTTATGTTTACTTATCCATTCATGAAGATGATACTCCTACACCTCCTTGAACATATTCTAGGGCCCTCCCATTGAGGTAAGTCCCCATTATTCATAGGTTGAGCCGCATGACCATTAATGAGATTACACATTGAATAGTTCATCGCTCCATGCCCTTGACCACCATCGCCCCAGCCATTTCTGCCGTATGATCTCCCTCTCCCACCAATTAGAGATGATACATGTGATTGGTAAGATCTCTCACATCCTCTTGTTTCTCGCACTGATCATGATTCTTTTAATATTAAAGGTATGTGAAAATTACATAATCCACACCAAATGAACTATGAGAACATTGATTTTTGATAAAACCAGGATACGTAGGACTCCTACCTAATGTCCTGAGATCAAAATGGTTCCCATGAAAAAGGGTTTACCCAACCTGTCCCCCCAAATAGGTAGCTTCCATGTGTAAGCCCCACATAATTCCAAACTATGTGGCTTCTGATTCTACTCATGAGGATATGTAGGATACAAATATTATGGGTCTTATCCCAACAGAAAATCACTTTCTGTCCCCCTAGATGATAATAAAATCTAGAGCGCCTTATTGTATGGATCAAGTCAGCATTACCTCCGTAGCATCAAATATATGCATTCCTACGAAGATCTTGAAAACCAAGTGTAGCACATGGACACACTCTTCATGAATGATCCTAGGATTCAAGAATATATGAACAAAATATATATCTATAAGAGAGTCCTGGAACAAGAAATCATCCTCCCCTAGAAGGGTGTGGTGAGCCTGACTTCCAATCCTCTCAACCAATGGATTCCTTAATTGTCATCGTTTGAATCATCAAACAACGATCACCAGCCTTTGGAAATAAAGTCCATGAATCATGGATAACAAGGATGTTGGGTGTATCTAGATCCAAGGATAGGCTTATTGGAGACCATTTGAGGAAGTTATATCTAAGGAGGACTGATTTCACAAGTACATAACCCCATGAAATCGCCTGCTGGGACTGACTGACTATGGAATCTTTTTTCCAAATTTAAAAGTGGTGAATTTCCCAGCTTCAAAAGTGTTAATCCAACACTCTTTTAAAAGATAATGATGTAGAATAGTTTTATATAAATGAAATGGTGAAAATGACATGAAATCATCTATAAAAAAAGCGACAGTTGATTGTTTGTGTTAGACCATTTCCACATTACCCGAAAAGCAACAACTCAGAGGATGAACAATACCACTTAATAAATGATTATATTTTATGTATAGAAAGGGAAAAAAAGAATATTTTTAAATTTTATTATTAAAATATGAACCATTAATATCTTATTTTAATGTTGATTAATTGATATTTTTTTAACAATGAGTCATACCACAATTAATTTTTCTATGAAAATCGCTTTTATTTTCAATTATCATTGTTGGTTTTTCATAAAAAGGGGAAGAATATACACATTATTTTCTAAATGAAGAAGAATTATGAGATTCCCCTTAAACATTAATAATGAATTCAAAATGATTCCCATAAAATTTTAAAATTTGATAAAAATATATTTTCCCAAGAATCTACAATGAAGTACTCAAATTAATATTCATTTAGTTTAAAAATTTTCAGTCCATGACTATAAAAGTTCCAAAATACATTAACATGAATCTTAAACAATCTCATATTTATATTAAAATAATTATTGATTACATTGGTGTGATAAATAATTAATTGAGTTATTTAAATTTTCATGCACGAATAGTTTTTCATTAAATTTAAATGAATCAAACACTAAATCATGCTCAATAAATGCATACACCTTATCACGAACCATAAAATGATCATCACTAAAGTAATAAATTTCATCTAAATTAACATGGATGATCTAAATACCAAGTCTAATTTCAATCAATTAATATTAATATTAATTTTTACAAAACGGTTCATATTGAATGAGATGTGTTTAATGTTATAATATATCATCAAAAGTGAATTTAATAGAAATATCAAACACTACAAATGATATATGTAGTAATGAATCAAATTTAACAACATACCAATTATTTTTAGAATGTAAAAATACATTAATATTGAAAATAGAAATTTATTTTTTAAATATAATCATTATGTTCCTCTTCATGTAGTAGATAACAAAGTACAAAACTCAACCCCTAATCCCAACCCAACCTGACTTTCTTCATTTATATTTTCATTTTCCATACAAAAATTATCACATAGATCCCAAATATGTTTTCATTAATGTAACTATTGTGTTTTATAATTTACATCATTAAAGAAATAATTTTAGAAAGAAAATTTCCATCCTATTATGTGTTTTTGTTTAATTTTTGTAATTATTAAAATATATTTATTTAAAAAAATAATGATTTTAGAAGAAATAATGTATTAAATAAACGTGATATAATAAAATTAAATGTGTTATATATCTAAAAAAGATACAAAATGGGTGTAAAATAGAATACATTTAAGGATATGTTTATCATGATAAAATTGAAATTTTGATTAATCATTCACTTCATAACACATAATGGATTTTTGTAGTTATTTTTCCTTAATAATTTCAACAAGGTTGATAATTTATAATTTTTTTAGAAAAAATAGAGGTTATACTTATATTTATTCTCTCATTTGCATACTCAATGTCTCAACACATTCGATAAAATTCAACAGTAAAATCAATTTAAGATATTTATTTGGTAAATAAAGGTGAGAAACTAATTATTTAATTTCAAAAATCAATAAACGGTTGGGAATGGAATTTTTCATTAATTTTTTATCCAATTAATGAAAAAATATTTTTTAAAATATATTTGGTGTATAAAGTTTATTTTATTATAAAATAACCCCATAATTATTTTTAAATTCAAAATTTGATCTATTTTAGTTAAAATATTTATTTTCCTCAAAATATAATCAATTTTTATTATTTTCAAATTCTCATGGGTCATTAATGTTATTACCTTAATTTTATCTCAAAATGATTTTGAATATTTATAAAAATTGGAGTTACATGATTTATGTCTATTAATATTTTTTGGCATTTGATTCAAATAAGTTTTTTGAAAAAAATTATTTTATAAAATTATGATTTTGGTGCATTGTAATTAATTGAATATCAGTTTGAAATAATAATTTTTTTAAAAAAACTGATTTGATTTTTTAAATATTTCTGATTTTGAATTGTTTTTTACCTAAATGTATTTTTGTTGAAATTATTTCCAAGTTGATTATATTTATGCAATTTAGTGTAATGTTTTTAAAATATTTTTGATTAGATCCATGATAATTTTATTCCCTTTAAAAATTACAATGACACCAATAATTCACATGAAATGTTTGAAATTTTTTTGTTATAAATAAAGATCAAACTACAGAGAAAATATATCAGATAGTGTAAATAAAAAGTATTTGACCCACACAAAAATAGCCTCATCTAAAGGGTATGGACATTTCAAAATATTAAAAAATAGTCATAAAAAGTAGTGGTAAATATCCAAGAATCATATGTTCCTCTTTAGTCTTTTCAATATTATAATTTTAGTTTTTTCTAGATTTTTTATGTATTTATATTTTTGTTTTTAATATTAAATCATTATAGTGTGTTTTTTGTTTTAAAAAAATTACCATCCTTGAAAGAGATGATTTTTTAATATAATGTATTATCAAAATATTTCACAGGTAAATTAATATCATCATGTCACTTATATTGAACTTGTATTAACCTTGGGTAATTTTATTTCGAGGAATGTGTTTATTTTATTTACATTAATTTTTTATGTGCAATTAGAGTTTTTTTAACTATTTGATGAAAGAAAATTAGGTATTTAAAATATAAAATATAGTATAAATATATACTATAAATTAGTACTGATGATTCATCCACAAGAAACTAAAAATAAACAATTAAAATGATATCCATGTTTATACAAATCAACACAAACAAAATTTATTAAATCATGTTTAAAAAGTGATCCATTACTTCACCATTAATCCAATGATTTATTTCTTTAGTGTATCAAATTCCAAAAAAACTAAAAATGTAATCTAGGTTTATAATTTTTAGACAATATAAACAATCCATTAGATAATGACATTTTTCCTTGATTAAAATCAACTCATATTGAATTAATTAAACATATTTAATTATCAACAATTGTAAATTGCCCAATAGAATGTGTAGTCACTTAATAGGGGGGTGCAGGTTGAATCTTTGTGACCCATTAAATAAGTTATGTTCCTATTTTTAATTATCCCAAATATTATTCAAACCTCTATATTGGTTAAGATATAGGAAAATATTTACATGTTTCCCACATAAACCAATATAGGAATTGTAATAAATAAATAAAAGACAATGACATAAAGGGTTTTTTATAAGTTTTGACACAAATGTGGGAATCCACACAAAGTAGTGTTATGGTCTTGTATAAGAAATAGATATCCACTATATTACAAAAGTGAATACAAGAGATGAAAATTTTATATCCTTGAATCTTATGAGGATTTAAAAACGATTAAGGGAGAAACGTGAAATTTAACCTTCACTCTTCAGTGATAAAAACCATGTAACAAACCAACCTGATCTGACCTAACATGCCACCCAAAATGACCAATCATTAGGCCCGATGGGAATTCCCCTTCCCCATAGACTAGAAACATTTCCTTGGAATCAAATAACACATCTCTAAAAATGATTTATCCATCAAATTATAGTTATTTACCAACTTATCTTTGAAAAAAGGTTTAATATAAACCATCAATTTGTTACATTTCCAGGCATCACCAATATGCACAACCAGAATAAATAATCAAACCAAAAGACTAAAAATAATGAAAATTATTCAACCTTTTTTAATTAACATACAATCATATATATATATATATATAGTAACAATAATAACATAAATAAAAAGAACATTTTTCCTAACTGATACATTGATATCGAAAATTAAATCTGAACATAAAACTTACAACGCCAGAAGACACCTCCATGAAACCAAATTTTTCTCACCGCATCACAACTCACTATAATTGACCTAAGAAAATTAATACAATATAAATATGATACACAAAACCTATCTAAGGATTATGAATTTTATACACACACATAGTGTGTATGCTACGTGTGAGGTGACATTTCCAATATGGTCTCACTAGTGAGACTGTGTAAATTATTTTATTATGTAGTTCATTAATTCTAGTTTAACATGCATTTAAAAAGCGGGGATTTCTATTTATTTATAAAACATAATGAATCTCCCATAGGATGATTATGATGAATGAATTTTAATTATTTTCAATGAATTAAAGGGAAATAAATGAATATATAAAAGACGATTGATGAAGTTGACATACATCCTTAGGGACATCGAAAATATATATCCCTGGATGACCATTTCTGAGTATGCTGAAAAAATATTTATAAACTCACAAGAATTATATTTTTCATCCTACTATATGGATAAATTTTAGTTCGTTGGAATTATAAGAATTGTTATATTAGAAGGAGAATGTTAAAGTACCTATAATAAGTGTAACAGAAAGATACTTTTTAGTGTATAAAGCTTATGTTGTTAAGAGATATAAAAATAAGACATTTTAGTGTTTAAAAATAGAAAGATAAAACTATGTATTAAACTAAAAATATATCATGGAATATTGGAAGAAATGTCACTGTGATTGAAATCGTCATTTTATCAAAAGAATAAATACTACATGCATAGTCACACAAAAATCATGCATCAATGACATTAATTAGAAGGAATCAGTAGAGTTTGTATAAGTTTGAAAACTACGAGATGGTGTTCTTGGATATTATCATAACATGGAAGAATATATTGTATATAGAAATGTATACACACACATGAAAAATTACGAAATCAGATATGAAGATCGAATTCCAATATTTCTGGAAAACATTTAGAATATGGGAAGAACATTTGTTAGAAAAATAATGCTTCCATCATTAGAGGAAATAGTACAGTAAGAACTTGTTGATCCTGAGAGGATATATTCACTAGAATGAAAATAACCCAAAATAAGAGATGTGAGGCAGATGGGTTCACTCAAATGAATACATTACATGAGCTATTTATGAAGAATGATCAAATAAAATCGAATAAATAGTAATAATTGATTACTCAAATATGAATTAGTTTCATATATAAGTTAAAGAGTTGTTGTGTATTTAGATTATATTAAAATACATGAAGCAAATAATTTGAAGAACATGAGGACTATATTGGATAAGTGGTCATGTGCATGAATTATGTCATGTATTCATATAGGAATGCTCATATAAATGGAAGTTGATGCATTTGAATATAAGGGGATAAAAGAATAATGTTAATATATGATATTTCAGTATTTTGGATGATTAATTATACATATAAATTTTTAAAAGAAGGTTATAGTATGAATGATTCCTTGAAGGCTAGATGTAACACCCCCTGATTTTAAAAGATTAAAATTATGTGATATAGTGTAAATGAAATGTGTCATTGAACATATAAGAGAGTTCAAATCCCCAAAACTGCATTATATATTTATTTAATTCCTTTGATAGTTTTATATTCATGCAACATCGAGTTTGAATCAAACGTGATACTCAAATAAAATATTATTCATTAAACAATACCATTATAACCTAGTTGTTAAATTGGTGGGTATTAATAGTAATAACAATGTTATGAATATTATATGTTTTACACATAAATATAATGGATATATATTTATTAGAGATAAAATTAGAAATATTTGAATCTAAAACATATGTTTTAAAAAAATGTATTTTTTTTCTAAAAGATGGTTTAATGGTTCTTTATGAACGTAATTTGAAATCATTTTCCCCAATTTTAGAAAATTTATTTGAAAAAAATATACATATTATTTAAAATCATAATTACAAAATAATTCTAGTGTGAATTTTCCTTATTTTCCAAAAATTTTAGTCCTTTGATCAATATTGGAAAATTCTGAATTTTAATATAAAACAACCCTTTTTTTAAATTATTTAATGTATTTAATTGGATTTAATGTAAAATTAGTTAAAATATATACCTATGAACCCATTTTAATTCATTGTAATATTTTTCATATTTACTTGTGAAATAAAAACATTATAAACTTTTGAACATTTTCTCCTTGAAAACAAGGTTTCTCATTATGTATGTGGGAATAATTTTAAATTAACATTTTCTACCATAGTGATATTAATTTAAAAAAATGTATTCAATATTCAAAAAAAATTATTTTTTTAATAATTTCATAATAATTTTTTATGAAAATTAATTCTGAAAATAGTAAAAATTAATTATTTCATTTATGGTAAAAATTAATAGAGCAAGGGTTAAACTAAAATGATAAGGGTTAAAATTGACATAAAAAATATGAAAAATAACCTTTTAATTTCTATATTTCCTCCTTATAATTTTTAATTTGTTTAGATATCCCCTTTTAAGCCTTTTAAATGATAAAAATATTTGTATGATTGAATCTTTTCAAAATAATTATAAGTGTACCACTAACCTCACTTATAAAAGGCCACCAACTCCAATCCTCTCTCAACGCCATAAAAATCCTTTATTTTGGACAATACATGCCAAAATAAATTCATAAATTCCCTTATATCATCCAATAATCATTACTATTATTTTTAAATTCACCCCCAAAAGGCTTCAGTGAAAACCAAAGAATGATACCCAAAGAAGAGGTGATTTTCTTCAACGATCATCGTTATTTTATTTATTTCCTCACCCACATAAATTCTTATTAAAACAAGATGATATAACAAAATTATTATTTTCCATATTCTGGGTTATCTTCATAACAAGGTAATAACCTAAAACCATCTCCACATTCAATAAATGATTTACGAAATCATTGTTCATTTGTATAGAGGAATACCACCTAAACAACTAATGTTATGAGTTTTTAAATTACAACCCCTCATTTTTTGTTACAATGATGGATATAACATATATATATATATATGATATTTATAACATAAATATACCTATGGAGTCATTATATAATATATAACTTTTTTACTTTCTATAAGAAGGTACGACAATGTCATTCAGGCGTACGGTAGACCAATACCTCGAGAAGGGATGTGATTCGTTTTCACTACCACTTTACATAGAAGGTAATCAGGGTAAATATAATTAATATATGTAATATAAATTAAATAATTATTATATTAATGTAATATTTATTATTATTAATGGATAATTTATCAGTTTCTCCTTGCCTTTTAACTCACTAAAAAAGTTGTAACGTCATTGGTGTATGTCTGGACAACCACATTCAATAAACAATGATAATATCCTCTCAACACCATAAAAATGGTTGATATATATATTATATTTAAATAAATATTATTTTATATATGATATTTTTATCATTCTGGAAAGATAAAATTTTACTTATCACCTTTTTATAATGATTTTTAAAAAATAGAATTATTACTCATGCTTATGTACGGATTACCGTTTTTGTGATCATAACATACATCATTTTTCAAGAAAAACATTCATGAATGGTATAAAATGTATAATGGATGAATAAATATGATGATTATGTCCTGAGTTTTGTTGTTTAGGTGTTTATATAAATACCCCTTTGAACATAGTCAACCCACCAAAATCATTTTTGATATATAAGAAAAATATGGTCAAAACATACGACCTAAACATAATTAATTAGGTAATGGTATAAAAATTATAATAATAGAGATAAAAGTAATAAAAAGAATAAAAAAATTCTCATGAAATTAAATAATTAACATAATTTTATTATTTAGTAATACAAATCCACATGACAAGTTGGACTCAAATTAAAGGACTTTGTCTCAATTTCTATTCGTTGAGGAAACTTTTGATGTTATTCACCTACATACTTTTAATTTTTGTATATAAATCCCCTTTTAAATGATATAATATGAGTTTATATAATATAATTTTATTTAATTTTTATATTAATTTTATTTATTCAAGGAGATTATGATTCATAAATTTCCAAATACATAAGGGACATTTCATTGAAAACAAATCTACATTAATGTTGTCCTTCCAACTCTCTCTTTTCCATGAATATGTATTTAAAATGATTTTATGAAAAAATTTATATGGAGATAAAAAATTTATAAATTAAATTATATGTGTCTTTTTAATTTATTTTCAATGGTTATAAATAGGAATATTTTTAAATGTTTTATACATAACTTTTTGAGTAATGATAAAATGAATGCTCTACACTTAACGAACACATAGAAAGAGAATTTTCCACCACCATGAACATTATTTTATTTTTTAATTCCTTTTCATGTGTTCATGTTTTATTAATTGAAAAAAAATATTTACATTTTTTGGTTATTTTAGTATTGAAAATGGTGTTTTAAAAGAAAATGGCATTTTTATCCGAAATTGTTATTCATATGGGGTAAAAAGAGTATTTAAATTTATTTTATACAGAAAGTTATTTATTTTTGATATGATACAAGAGAATTATATACAAAATGTGAGCCCAATAAATATTTTATGAATGGTTGGGCCCCATTATAGCTCATGGGTGTTCTCAATATAACTTATATGATGCATGATCCCCAATATAGCTCATGGAAAATATGTGGGCCTAATATAGATTACATGAAGGGTGAGACCCAATACAGATATCTAATGAATTTGGTAATAATTATATTGAAAATTTTTCACATGGTTATTCCAATTAAAAGGTGTCTGAAAATGTTTTATTAATATATTGCTCTATGTCACTGAAAAGGAGTTTTAATTGCTTGTTATGGGTTCAAAGGATTTCATTGATTTAAAAAATTGTGTTTTTTCATGTGAAAATGGTTTATTACAAACATTGAAATGAAATTGAAGGATAATGTAAATATTAGATGACTTTCCCTATTTTTCATTGTAATAATGGTTTTATTTATTTTTTATATGCCTTATTAAGATTTATTTGAACATACGATGTTTTAAAATTTTTATCGTAGGGTTTAAGGATGGGTAACAGAATGTAATAAGACAATTTGAAAGTTATAGAGATATTACAAGAAAATAAATCAAGCATTAGTTTGAAGATTTTATATTATCAAATAAATTGATACTAATCATAATTTCCCACTTTGTATTTTATGATTTTTTATGTATGAGTTATTTCCCAATTCTCTAAAACTATAAAACTGAAAAAATCCTCAAAAGAAAGAGTATGAATTCTGGATTTAAAAATAAATATTTCGATATTTTTAAGTATGGCTCCTAATTTTTTGGAATTATAGGAAGATTTAGATAAAATTATATGTTTGGGTAAAGTTAATGACATTCCCTTGAAGGATTCATCCTTATAGAAACATTGAAATGACATCGCATTGTAGGATTACCATGTTTCTTCATTTAACTATGTTTTTTCATAATGATTTCCCACTACTGAAATAAGATAGATTTAGTGGGAAGGAAATTATAGGATAATATCCTTCCAAATCAACATCACATGATGGTTAGAATATGAATGATGCATTTTGTTACAGTGATGGCTCTATTTACCCATGATATAATTGGTGGTGGAATCCATGCTATAGAGGAACCTAATGTACCACGAAGGGAAATGTTTTTAGTGCAGAATTTTATAATGCAACATCCCCCATAACTAAGTGGACCATAAGACCTTGTTGTAGCCAAAGGATGTACCAATTCCCTAGAAAAGATATTTTTTGTCATTATATGTTCAGAGCATCAATACTTATTTCATTCCATTTGAGATTTTTAAGGTGAACTTGATCGATGGAGAACTTTGGTTAAGAATAACAGGGATAAAAATTATTTTGATGATATGGAATAGGATAAAATTAAAAATATTTTCCTTGATAAATATTTCCCAAATTAAATTTGACGTTTGATTGAGAAACAATTCTTGGAAATTTGGAAAAAGGATAAAATATTAATTGTCAGCATATGAATGAAATATTACATGGTCTTCCAAGAACAAACCAGATTTTTTCATAAAATTATTAAAAAACATAATGAAATCAATTTAGGACTAAAACAATTCATCTGAGTATATTTGGTTTTAAGATAATTTAAAATTTATGATAATTTCTTGTGATTAGAAAGTTGAGATGATGTTTTCCGACACTTATGTGCGACAACATGAAAAGAGTAAGAAATGGTAAAAGTGGAAGAGAATTTAGAAGAAATTAACTAAGAAGCCCATATGTAAGAACCAAAAACGTTTCTAGTGAAGGAAAATACATTTTTGGGATTTTATATCAGGATATAAAAAGATTTATTAGTGTGGAATGTTTGGTCATAAGGTTTGTGATAACAAGGAAACTAGTCCTGAAAAGTCCAAGAATGTGATAAATATAACTATTCTATAGTGACTAATTTTAGTGGGAATGAGTAGGGTAATTAATCTAAAGTGTTTCTAATGTTAATTACCTAGTTTCTAAATCATCATGATAAGAATAAAAATGGACAATAAAATAACTTTCAACTTCTATATATGATATGGGGCCATCTCGTGAAGTGGTGATAGCTCCCGGGAGCTCGTTACTTATAGCGACCCGACCTTTTCTCTAATTATTATTAAATAATTTCAAAGATAAAAAACATAATAGTATTACACATAGAGGATCTAGAGGTTTAGTGTCTTCGGCAAACTAGGACCATTCATAACAAATAAAACATCAACTATAAACATTTATTTAATTTCTTCTCCACTAGCTTCTTAGTGGCACTTGTCCTCTCCTTAGTACATGTTGCCACCTGAGGTTATACATTAAAAGGGGTGATCTAGAAGCACAATAAGAGGATAGATAAGAACATTATATCATGGGGTGATCATAATCATGACATAGGAAAATGATCATGAACATTAGAGGAGTATAAATAAAAGACTTGAAATGTGGCAATGCATAAAAATGAAACATCATGTCTTAGTGGTTAACTACCACACATACATGTGAACCAAGTTTGAATCTTGTTCACACATAATTTCACATTTACTAATGAGATTCATTACTTTACCCAATGCATTGGAGGGCTATATAATTCTAGGTGCACCCATCACATTTAAACATTCATATTGCGCTATATAATTCCGGGCGCACCTGTCACATTATAACATTATCATTTATCATACATTCCATAATGAACATATAATATAAATTAACATAAATAACCCATGAAAAGGAATGGGTTTAATATCATAATAACACATTCATAAAATTTGGGTTCCCAAAATAAAGAGGGAACAACATACATGATATAAGAATCATCAACCTTGAATGAGAGGTAAAAGTTGAGTTCTTAAGAGAAGAGTTCCTTCGAAAAACTCTTGGATTGACATAAACTTCAGTATTAAAAATGTATATCCTAGAAAAGGAATGAAAACTATGAAAAATGATCTTTAAGGAGTGACCATATAAAAAATTTAGTGAAAGAGGCAGAACCCGAAGGATGAAAGTTGGGTTCGTGAATTTCCCCTTACCTTGTACTCGAATGCCTCCTTCTCATTAATGTCCTATATAATGACATTATATTCATTAGATAGAAATTACAGAACCTTTTATACATTAATAGGGATCATTCTGGGTTTGTTATGTCATATTATGTTCCATTGGATGACATATAGAGTTTGAAAACATTGTTCGGGGATGTTCGTTTTCATGTTTTTCATGAGTGGTTCACCTGTATTCTTAAATTGAAGTTCGGGTAGATCATGGGTAAACATCCAAAAATGATATTACATGTTATTAGTGATATTAAAAGAGCTTTAATTATTTTATAATGATTTATATTAGATCCATGTGGGTTAATCATTATATAAGAATTAAATGATGATTATATGGGTTAATTTGAGCGATTTTTAGATCACAACGGACTTGTTTTACCTTTTCACTTAGTAATATGGCCATAAGTTATTTCAAGAACATAAAATAGAACATAATACATATAAAATATTCTGGTTCAACCATAAAATGGTTTCATGACTGGTTTTGAAGGTTGAAATGGAAGAAGAGAGTATGTCGTTTTTGAAGGTGATAAATTTAAAACCTCATGAACAACGTTCTCTTTAATAAAATAAAAGGAAGATGGAAAGGGGGTGGGGTGATATAATATTAAATTAGCATCATAACATTCCAGTAGATGTATAATACTTGAGTAACAATAAAATTTTTATGAAAAGAGGTGGGGAGAGATCAAGAAAGGAACTTAAACTTGAAAGAAAATTAAAGGAGAAGAGGGAGAGAAATTACCTCTAGAATCTTCCTCTTGAGATCCTCTTTAAAGAAGCTAGGATTGGTCTTTTTATGAGACCAGAAGCTTTCAGACGTGTGGGAGAGGCTAGGGAAGGTTTTTGGGATGAGTTTAGAGAAGGCTTGGAGCATGAGAGTGTGAGGAAAAGAGGGAGTGAAGGGTGGCTTTTATAATGGAGGGGAGAGGGGTTTCCTTAATATAAAATTGAGTAGTTTATTAATTTCACCTAAGACAAGGAATAGTGACTCTTTAACGACCAAGAATAGTAATTTTATAATTTAATCCCGAACCAAGTGGGCTTAAATCAGCATAACATCATCAATAACTCAATTAATACATTATTTAGCTTTTATTGTGAATTATCGGATTCTACTCTTCATAAAACATTCATGTATCTCAGAAAAATCCCAAAAATTTATCCCAACCATTTATCGATGCGTAGAATCCAAAAATGACGTCCATTTTTAAAAAATAATTTTCTAAATATTATTATATTAATATTTAATTAAAATCATAATTTACATAAAAACAGTTTTTAAGAATAAAACTGATTTTATAGTTCATTCAAAAATTACATAGGGTCTTATAAAATTGTCTAAAACCTATTAGACATTGATTCAATAATTTATGAATAAATTTCAGGTAAGTAAATATTCTTTTAAATTAATTAATTAATTATAAATAATTATTTATGACTTATATAATACCAAAAACGTTTACTAAAGTCAAATTGTCACTTTCTAAGACGTCTAAATTTTATTTAATTATTCATAAGTAATGTTCCTATTATTTACTATTCATAAGTGTCATATTACTATTCATAAGGGTATTTTACTATTCATAAGGGTAGGTTACTATTCACCAAAAATTATATTTGTTTCATTAGACTCCAAAAACCATGTTGAACACAACCGTGTCTGTCAGATTTTCAGAATTCCAAACATAGGGGTGACAAAATTATGTTTAAAGGTCTCGTATCACTTAGTAGTTCATTATTTAGTGTTTTTATGACATAAATATAAGAAAGGAATTTTCCATTGAAAAAAACTGGGTCATTACATTCTTCCCCCTTAAGAAATTTCGCCCTTGAAATTTCACTTTACACAAACAGGTGAGGGTACTAATCCTTCATTGCCTCTTCTGGTTCCCAATTTGCTTCCTCAAACTTATGGTTCTTCCACAAAACTTTGACAAGATGGGTTGTCTTGTTGCGTAGAACCTTATCACTTCAATCTGGAATCTTTAATGGCTGCTCCGCATAGGATAGATCATCTTCCGGCTGTACCAACTCTGAGTTTAGTACATGTGAGGGGTCTGGTATGTACTTCCTCAGTAGTGATACATGAAACACATAATGAACTTGAGCCACATTTAGTGGAAGTGCTATATGATAGGCCACGGATCCTATGCGGTCAAGGATCTCAAAGGGGCTAATGTACCTTGGGCTTAGCTTCCCTTTCTTCCTAAATCGCATGACTCTCACCATGGAGATATTTGAAGGAAGACTTTATCTCCAACGTCGAACACCAAGTCCCTTTGACGGTTGACAGCATAGCTCTTTTTCCGACTTTGAGCAGCTTTGATGTCTTTCTGGACGACTTGCACCTTCTCTATCATCTCTTAAACACGATCTGGCCCAAGTATCTTTTTTCTCCAACTTCATCCCAACAGGTTGGTGTTCTACATCGCTTTCCATACAGAGCTTCATACAGTGCCATCTGAATGCTCGAGTGGAATCTATTGTTGTATGAGAACTCAACCAATAGGAGATGCTGATCCCATATACCTTTGAATTCTAGAGAGCAGGATTTTAGCATATCTTCAAGCGTCTGAATATCCTTTCAGATTGGAAATCGGTTTGGGGGTGATAGGTCGTGCTGAAATTTAATTCAGTACACAAAGAATGTTGAAGGCTCCTCCAGAATTTAGATGTGAACCTTGTATCACGGTCAGAGACAATTAAGAGTGGAACACCGTGCAGTCTCACCACTTCTTTCATATATATCCTTGCAAGTTTTTCTAGCGAGAGGTCTTCCTGAATAGTGATAAAATGGGCATTCTGGGTGAGTCGAACAACCACAACCCATATCACATTATTTCCATTTGACGTCTTTGGGAGGCCTATGACAAAGTCCATAGTAACATTTTCCCATTTTCACATGGGTATAGGCAATGGATGCATCATACCATTGGACTTTTATCACTCAACATTAACATGCTAACGTACCAAGCACCTTGATATATATTCCACAATCTCCATCTTCATGTTATCCCACCAGAAGTGTTCTCGGAGATCACAGTACATCTTGGTACTCCCAGGATGGATAGAGAAAGTTGAGCTATGTGAATTATCTAATAGCTCCTTCTTTATTCTGGGTGATGAAGGTACAAAAAGCCGCGTTCCAAACCGAATCACATCAACATCGTCGATATGGAACTCTTGCAGCTTTCCTTCCTTTACTGCATTCACAATCTTTTGTATCTCCACATCATCCCTTTGTTCTTCCTTAATCTTCTCATAGATGGATGGTTGCGCAATCATTTGGGCAAGGTACGATGTATCCCCTGCCCTTATGATTCCCAAATCCATCCTTTGCATGTCCAAGAAGATATAGTCTTTCTCAATCCACAACATGGATAGAGTAGAAGGTTCTTTTCTTCTTAGAGAATCAGCTACCTTGTTCACCTTTCTAGGATAATAATGAATAGAGAAATCATAATCCATGATTAGCTCAAACCATCTCCTTTGACGCATGTTGAGCTCCTTTTGTGTGAATATATACTTTAGGATCTTGTGGTCGGTGTATATGTCACACTTCTCACCATAAAGGTAGTATCTCCAGATTTTCAAGGCCAAAATCACGGCTGCCATCTCTAGATCATGTGTCGGGTAGTTATGCTCATGAATCTTCTACTGTCGTGAGGCGTAGGCTATCACATTATCATTTTGCAGGAGTACACAACCCAAGCCTTTCATTGAAGCATCACTGTATATCACAAAACATTCTCCACTTTTCGGTAGTGTGAGTATAGGTGCAGTGATCAGCCTTCTCTTTAGCTCCTTGAATCTTCCCTCACATTCTTTCATCCAGACATACTTTACCCCTTTCCTTGTTAACTTAGTTATCATTCTTGACAATCATTAGAAGTTTCTCACAAAACGTCAGTAGTACCAAGCTAATCCAAGAAAACTATGGATTTCTGTGACAATAGAGGGCATGAGCCATTCCTTAATCATATTTGACTTTGAAGGGTCCACAGAAATTCCCTCACTTGTGATCACATGTCCCAAGAACGTGACTTGATTCATCCAAAAGACACACTTGCTGAACATGGCATACATCTTCTCTTTTCTCAATGTCACCGACAAAAGTCTTAGATGTTCTTCATGTTCCTCCTTCCTCTTGGAGTAGATGAGAATATCATTGATAATCACTACTAAAAATTTGCCAAGGTAATGTCTAAAGACTCTATTCAACAAATCAATTAAGATTGCAGTGGCATTAGTAAGTCCAAAGGGAATCACCAAAAACTCATACTGCCCATACCTTGTACGGAAGGCAGTCTTCTGAATATCTTCCTTCTTCACCTTTACCTGATGATATCCAGAACGAAGATCCACCTTTGAGATGTATTGAGCTCCTCTTAACTGGTTGAACAAGTCATAAATCCTTGGGAGAGGATACTTGTTCTTTATGTTGGTCTTGTTGAGTTCCAGATAATCGATTCACAACCGCATGGTTCCATCCTTCTTCTTCACAAAGAGCACCAGCGCACCCCAAGGCGATGCACTAGGGCGTATGAACCCTTTTTCCAGATGCTCTTGCAGCCGCTTCTTTAACTCCTCCAGATCAATAGGAGCCATCCAATAGGGAAATTTCGAGATAGGAGACCCTCCAAGTATGAGTTCAATTGAGAACTCTAACTCACGATCCGGGGGAATTCCGAGTAACTCTTCGGGAAATACATCGTTGTATTCCCTCACGATGGGAATTTCCACAAGGTTGGCATTTTCCTTCGACTCATCCATTTGGGCGACGTATGCTTCTTCATAGGAAATCAACACCCCCACCATTGAAGGATTTTTCAAAGGAGATTCATGATCTTCCTTGCATTTGTAGAGGAGAATGAAATGGTTCGTAATATGAAAAGATATTTCCTTTTCCCGACAGTTGATATGGGCTCTATATAACTAGAGCTAGTCCATTACCATTATAGCATAGAAATCCACCAATGGAAGTATTATGAGATTTTCCAGAATAATCTTCCCACATACGTCAATAGGATAAGAGTCAAACACTTGGGTTGCAATGATTGCCCCACTTGGTGTTTTTACGGATATCTCTACATCCAGGTTTTGGGGATTTGATTCTATAGTTCTAGAAAACTTGCAAGATATAAAGGAATTCCTAGAACCAGAATCAAATAAGACTTTTTCCATTCTTGAGTGAATAGTAAGTGTACCTTGTACGACTTCATTATCATCCTCCACCTCCGCAATAGTGATGGCATAAGCCATCCCTTATTCCTTTGCCATTGGTGGCTGCTGACCCTGATTACCCTCGAGAGCTTGAGGTTTAGTGCACTAGTTTTCATAGTTCCCTAGCTCCCTACAATATTAGCATTGAACAATGAGTGGTTCTCTCCTCTCATCGGCTACATTATCCTTCATCTTCATGTATTTTCAACAGTCTTGAGCATGGTGTCCTTCGTTCCCACACTTGGATCATTTCCCCTTCCCTTTGTGGTAGTTCCCATTGTGCAACTTCCCACATTTTTGGCATGTGGGTCGTTGTGTTTTCTTCCCACCTTTTTCACTAGATCCACTAGCTTGAAACTCTATCTTTCTTTTCTTATCACCATAGCCATGTGACCATTCTCCAAACTCCATCTCCACTTTGAGTGAAAACCGAACAACTACTTCATAACTCCCAAAGTCTTGAATTTCAAGAGCCTTTCGAAGATGTGGTTCTAATCCACTAAAGAATCTATAAATTTTTCTATCATTGTTGATAACAAACCCCGAAGCATACCTTGCGAGCCTTGTGAAATTTTCATCATAGTTTGTGACCGATTCTCTTTATTTTTTCTTGAGCTCTATGAATTCTCTCTCCAACATCGTGCGAAGATTTCGTGGTAAGTACTTATTAAGAAACATTATCGTAAAGTCTTCCCATTCCATCTCTTCAATTTCCTCCCTTGGCTTGGTGTTCTTAATCAAAGACCACCATTGACCGACTTCTCCATCTAGATGATAAACAGCTAGGGTCACCTTCTCCATATCAGAACAGTGATGAACAGAAAAGATCTTCTCCATGGAGTTGACCCACTGTTCCGCAACTAGTGGATCGGAAGATCCACTAAACGTCTGTGGTTGTTTCCCCATAAAACATTCGATAGCTAGTTGCTCCCTCTTCGGTGAAGGAGGATGTTCCCCATTATTATGGTTATTATTCATAACCTGAGATAATTGGGTAAGCGTCTCCATGACGTTTTTAACTCCACCTCCGAAATCATTGGGAATGTCTTTCGGATAATTGTTTCATTGTCCCTCACATGAGTTGTTGGCCTGATTTCTCCTGGTTCCCACCGTTTTCTAAAATGGAAAAGGTTAGAACAAAACATAAGTAAACAAGTCATGAATAACTTATTCATTTAAACAATTATACCAAAGACATAACATATGGAATCCCTAGGTAAATATTCTTTTGTGCATAATTGTACTTAGTTTCATGTTGTAGGTTTTCTCTAGTGTTCACTAATCCTAATTCCCAAATTAAATAAACCGTGCCTTTGATACCAACTATAGCGACCCGGCCTTTTCTTTCATTACTATTACATCATTTCAAAGATAAACAACATAATAGTATTACACATAGAGGATCCAGAGGTTTAATGTCATGGGAAAACTAGGACCATACATAACAAATACAACATCAACCATAAACATTTATTTAATTAATTCTTCACTAGCTTCTTAGTGGCACTTGTCCTCTCCTTAGTACATGTAGCCACATGAGGATATAAATCGAAAAGGGTGAGCTAGAATCCCAGTAAGAGGATAGATAAGAACAATATAGCATGGGGTGAGCATAATCATGACATATGAAAATGATCATGAACATGAGAGGAGCATAAATAAAAAACATGAAATGGGCAATGCATAAAAATGAAACTTCATGTATTAGTGGTTAACTACCACACATACTTGTGGACCAAGATAGCATATTTTTCACACATAATTTCACATTTACTCATGACATTAATCACTTTACCCAATGCATTGGAGCACTATATAATTCGGGGCGCACCCGTCACATAATAAGATTATCATTTATCATGAATGCCACAATGAAAATATAACATAAATGAACATAACTAAACCATGAAAAGGAATGGGTTTCATATCATAATGACACATTCATTATCTTTGGGTTCCCAAAATAAAGAGGGAACAACATACCAGATACAAGAATCATCAACGTTGAATGAGAGGTAAAAGTTGAGTTCTTAATAGAAGAGTTATTTCGAAAAACACTTGGATTGACATAAAATTCAGTATAAAACACAAATATCCCAAAAAATGAAAGACAAATAGGAACAAATGATCTTTTAGGAGTGACCAAATCAAAAATTGAGTGAAAGAGGTAGAACCCGAAGGATGAATGCTGGGTTCGAGAATTTCCCCTTACCTTGTACTCGAATGCCTCCTTCTCTTTAATGTCCTGTATAAGGACATTATGTTCATAATTAGAAATTAAAGAACCTTTTATACATTAATATGGTTCATTCTGGTTTCATTATAACATATTATGTTCCATTTTATGAATAATAGAGTTTAAAAAACATTTTTTGGGGATGTTTGTTTTCATGGTTTTCTTGAGTGGTTCACTTATATTCTTAAATTGAAGTTCAGGTAGATCATGGGTAAAAATCCAGAAATGATATTACATGTTATTAGTGATATTACAAGATATTTAATGATTTTATAGTGAATTATATTAGATCCATGTGGGTGAATCATTATATAAGAATTACATGATGATTATTTATGTTAATTTGAGCGGTTTTTGGATCACAACGAACTTGTTTTAACCTTTCACTTAGTAATATGTCCATAAGTTATTTCCAGAAGTTCAAATAGAACATAGTACATATAAAATATTCTGTTTTAACCATAAAAATGGGTTAATGACCAGATTTGAAGGTAGAAATGGAAGAAGAGAGCATGTCGTTTTTGAAGTTGATAAATTTAACACCTCATGAACAACGTTCTCTTTAATAAAATAAAAGGAAGAGGGAAATGGGGTGGGGTGATATAATATCCCCTTATCATCATAACATTATAGTATATTTATAATACTAGAGTTAAAATACAATTTATATGAAAAGAGGTGGGGAGAGATCAAGAACGGAACTTGAACTTGAAAGGAAATTAACAGAGAAGAGGGAAAGAAATTACCTCTAGAATCATCCTCTTGAGATCCTATTTAAGGAAGCTAGGATTGGCCTTTTTATGAGACAAGTAGAATTTGGACGTGGGGGATGGGATAGGGAAGGTTTTTGGGCAGAGTTTAGAGAAGGCTTGGATCTTGAGAGGTGTGAGGAAAAGAGGGAGTGATGGGTGGCTTTTATAGTGGAGGGGAGAGGGGTTTCATTAATATAAAATTGATTAGTTTATTATTTTCACCTAAGACAAGGAATAGTGAGTCTTGAATGAAAAAGAATAGAAATTTTATAATTTAATCCCGAACCAAGTGGGCTTACATCAGCATAAAATCATCGATTACTCAATTAATACATTATTTAGCTTTTATTGTGAATTATCAGATTCTACTATTCATAAAAAATTCAAGTATCTCAGAAAAATACCAAAACTTTACCCCAACCATTTTTTGACGTGTAGAATCCAAAAATGAAGTCCATTTTTCAAAAACTAATTTTCTAAATATTATTAATTTAATATTTAATTAAAATCATAATTTACATAAAAAAACAGTTTTTAAGATTAAAACTGATTTTATAGTTCTTTCAAAAATTACATAGGGTCTTATAAAATTATCTAAAAACATTCAGACATTGATTCAATAATTTATGAATACATTTCAGGGAATTAAATATTCTTTTAAATTAATTAATTAATTATAATTAATTATTTATGACATATAAAATACCAAAAATGTTTACTAAGGTCAAATTGTCACTTTCTAAGATGTCTAAATTTTATTTAATTATTCAAAGGTAATGTTCCTCTTATTTACTATTCATAAGGGTCATATTACTTTTTAAAAGGGTAGGTTACTATTCATAAGGGTAGGTTACTGTTCACCAAAAATTATTTTTGTTTCATTAGACTCCAAAAACCATCTTGAACACAACTGTGTGTGTCGGATTTTCAAAATTCCAAACATAGGGGTGACAAAATTATGTTTAAAGGTCACTTATCACTTAGTAGTTCATTATTTAGTGTTTGTATGACATAAATATAAGAAGGTAATTTTCTATTGAACAAATTTGGGTCGTTACATTACTTTTAAATGTCTATTCATATTATCAATGTATTAGGCAACTATATTTTGATGTTTTAAGTAATGAAAAAACATACATAGATATTTATTGTGTTTTAAAAATATAATAAATATATATTTTAGTGGAAATCATATTTTAGTAGTAATTACTTGACATTTAATAGACATAAGATTAATGCTATTGAAAACTGTTGTGATTAATATGATCATTAATTAAATTTTAATAACATTTAATTAAAATTATCAAACTTTTTGAAAATGGTTTGTATTAAAAACCTTAATAAAAAGGTTATTAAATGATTATTTTTATTTCAAGGTTGTATGACGATTATTTGGAAATTTTTCAGGAATTTTATGAACATGGTTTAGGAAAAGGAGAACCCAAATATTGAGTGACAACACATCGCATCCGACAAGGCTACATGGACTGAACCAATTACTGAAGGATAATAATAGTACAGCACCTTCTCCTAGAATATGTCATATCTAGGTTAATATGATTTTTTTAGTTATAACTTTTGAAAAAAATATTAATTATGAACTAGTGTGGTACATATGAGTTTAAAGAATAATTTATTATGTTTTATAACTTATTCAACCCATATAGGTTTTGAAAAATATTTTAATACAAACTAAAACACTTGTCAATATTTTATGGATAATATGATTCGTTAAAATAGAATTTTAGTGCTTCTAGAATACACAAATAAATTATGGACATTCATTTATTTGAGTATGGGATGATTTACAAATTTATTGAAGCACAACCAAAGGATGAAATTATGCTTATGAAGTCTAAATGTATCAAGTATGATTATTTCCCAATATTCATAGATTGTTAAATAATTCCTCAACATTAGGAAATGGATATTGAAAAAAAAGATATCATATTACATTCATATATTATGAATAATATGGTCTTTTAAATCATTGCAAATTTATGGTTTTGAGTCCCTAAACATTCCAATGATTATTCAATTTCTTATGATAAATTACACCAATCACACTCTATATTTAATTATGCTTTTATTCAATGCTCATATCTTCACCTACCACCAAATTTCTTCTAAATATAATCATAGTCATGTGTTATTCCATACGAACATTATACTTCTATTTTTCTCCTATTAATAGGATATTTTGTTAACCAATTTTATTAAGTGGGTTTACAAGAAAGTATATTCCATATTCCATTAATTGATTTTTGAGATAAAGATAAAACTAAGAGGTTTTAATTTATTAATGGGGAGAGGATGTAACACCGTATGACTTTAAAAGAAGAAACTTATATTAAATATCATAAAAATACAACATTGATCATAGAGAATAATTTTAAACCCTAATATTTTATGATATTCTTATTGAATCCCCTTGATAACTTGCAATGCCTGTATCACCGAGTTTAAACGAAACACAATACTTAATTAAAATATTATAATTTAAAAATACCCTTAGACCTAGATATTAAACTAGTAGATATGAATAGTAATAAAAAAATTATGATATATATAAGGTTTACTTATAAATATAATGGATATCTATTGATTAGAGATAAAATTAGAATGATTTAATTGAAAAAAGTAATGTTTTCTAAAAAACTATATTTTTACTAAAATATAGTTTAGTAACACTATACGCTCATTTTTGGAAATTAAATTTTACCACTTTTAGAAAAAAAATTAACAAATAAAGTTATATTTTTATATCAGAATATAGAAAATTTCTTATGTTTAATATTTGGTATTTTTTCTAAAATTTAATTGAGAACATCCTTTTTATTTTTATTATTTATATGTTAAATTCTATTTATATTTGGTTTTAAAGTGAAAATAGTTCAAATATATATCTATTAATCCAATTTAGTTAATTTCAGTACTCTTCATATTGAATTTGGATATAAAAACATTATAAAATTTTGATCATTTTTACATTGACAACCTACTTTCTAATTGTGTCTATTAGATAAATTTTAAATTAAAATTTTCTAAATTATTTGATTTTAATTTTGAAAAATAGATTCTAATTTAAGAATCATTATAATTATTATCTCATAATAATATATAAATAATTTTTTTTAACAAAATTAATAATGAAACTAGGAAAAATTAATTACCACAATTAATGTAAAAATGGACTTACCTAGGGTTAAACTATGAATATATCAATTAAATTTGACCTAAAAACTTTTAAAAATCCAATTTTATGGAAATATTTCCTCGATATATCTTCTATTTTTATTAATTTTTCATTTTTATGCATTTTTCATGATAATAATGATTGTATTATTTAATCTTTTCAAAAAAAAAAACTCCATGCGTGCAACTCACCTCACTTATAAAAGGACACTCATCACCTCCTCTCTTTACACCATAAAAACCCATCAGTTCAGGAAACACCTTCCCAAATAACATAAAATATTCCCACGTATCATAAAATAATACTTGTCTTTTTCATAAATCCAATCATGTGAGTTTTTGGTGAAAACCAAAGAAGGATACCCAAGGAGTTGGTGATTCTCTTCAACAAGCGTATTTTTTTCCTAACCACCACAAATTTTTACTAAAACATGATGATATAATAATCTCAGTTTCATAAATATATATAATATATATAATATGTATTTATAATAATTATATGACCAACATACATATCTATATTAATCAAATGGGGTACAAAATCATCTTTCATGTGTACGATAGACCACCGCCTCGCGATCAGATATCATTCATGTTTCTGTTACCACCTCTAACAGTTGAGTATGATGATGGATGTAAAGTTTATATATGATATTTATAACATTATAATACCTATTGGGTAATTATATTAAATATACCATTTTTTACTTTTTATTCCATAGGTGATTCGATAATGTCATTCATCTGTATGATGAACTAATGGCTCATGAGGTGATGTGATTTTTTTCATTAACTCTTTACATGGAATTTAACAAATGTAAATATAATGAATATATATTTTATACATGAAATAATTTTGATAATAATAAAACATTTAACATTATTTGAAGATAATATATCATTCACTTTCTTACAATTTAACTCACTAAAATGTTATAGCATTGTTCATGTACATATGGACTACTACATTCACAAATTGATGTGATTCTCTTTTGATCACTAAAACACATGGTTGATATATATATATATATAATCAAAGAAATACTATGTTTTATATTAAATTATTATAATTTTGGAAATATTATATATTACTTACCTTCTTTCTATAATGATTGTTGAAAAATTAAACGTTACTAATGCGTATGTATGACCTACCGCCTCCTTGATTATAACTCACAACATTTCTCAAAAAAACTTTCACTATTATACTAAAAATAATAGGTTTCATATAACTATAGTGATTATTTAGTGATTACTATTTTTGATATTTTTAAATAACGACATCTCTAACTATATTCAACCTACCAATGTCATTTTTGACACATAAGACGAATATGGTCAATACATCTGATGTAAAATTAATTGATTAAGTAATGGTATAAAAAGTGTAATAACAAAAATAAATGTAATAAAAACTTTTAAAGGTTCATTATATAATTAAATAAGTAACATAATTTTATTATTACGGAATATAAATACACATAACAAGTATGACTCACTGTAAGGAACATTATCTCAATTTACATTCGTGGAGGCATATTTTGATGTTATAAACCTACAACCTTTCATGAGGTGTATATACATATATTTTGAAATTTGTTTCATGAATTTAAATATTTTATTCTTTTTTAATGTTTTTATTAATTTTATTCATTCATGGGGGTTATGATACTAATATTTCCATTGTGAATAGGGAATTTTCTTTTAAAAAAATCAATTTTATTGTTTTCCTTCGAAATATTTATTTTTTCATGCCCAGGTATTTAAATTGGTTTTATGAAAAATTTTATATTATCATAAATGATTTATAATATATATCTTATTTGTATTTTTTTAATTTTTTTTCAAATATTTTCAATAAGAATATTTTTACATGTTTTATATAGAATGGTTTGACAAAAGATAAAAAGATTGTTCAATTCTAAACCTACATAATGTCAAAAAACCATCCACCACCATGGACATTATCTTATATCTAGATAACTTTGCAATATATTACGTTTTATTTAAAAAAATACCATATTTCTCTTTTTTGTTTTGGTATTTTAGTTATCAAAATTGGGTTTTAATAAGAAAATTTTATTTTTAATCAAAAGTGTTGTTTATATAGTATTAAAAGATTTTTTTTATAAATTATGATTGAAGTGTTTTATTCATGAAATTTTACTTGATAATTATATGAAATGGGTGATCCTGATATATCTTATATGAAGGTTTGTTGCCCATTATATCTCACAAGTGTGCCTGATATAGATTATATGAATGTTTGAACCCTATTATTGCTCACGGACAATAGGGGAGCCCGATATAACTTATACTATTTGTGAGCCCCATTATAGTGCACTAATTTAATGGTTAATGATTATATTGGAAGTAAGATATATCGTTATTCAAATTAAAAGTGTTTTTAAATGGTTTTATTGATATTATTCTCTAAGTCACCAAAACAAATTTTAATTTATTATTATAGGTTCTAAAGTATTTCATTTATAAATACATGTGTTTGTTTTTCATGTGAATTTTTTTTCATACCTTCAAATTAAAACGATGGTAGAGGAAAATGATATATAATATTACTTATCTTTCAATAGAATAATGATTTTTATTTTTTTATGTCCCTTATTGATAGTTTCTCCTCCTCTCATGTTTTAAAATTTTTATTCACAGGGTTTAATGATGGGTAATTGAAATTAAGAATACAACGTGAAAGTCGTAAAGATTTTCCATGAAATAAAATTAATCATTATTTTTAATGTTTTATATTATGGTAAAAATGGATACTAATTTGACGTTTCCACTTTGAATTTGATGAAATTTTTTATTTATGAGTTTTAGACCAATTATATAAAACTAAAAAACAAATATATTCTCATATTCAAGAGTATCAATTGTTGACTTAAAAATCAATATAATGTATTATTTAATAATGGTTACTTATACCAGAATAAAAATATTATATAAGAATATCAAAAAAATTGATAATCATTAATCTTGTTGTTTCCCCTTGAAATGTGATTTATTTTTAAAGAGAATGGTCCCATAGATACTGAACAATAAATCCCATTTATTTAAGTAAATGACATAATTGAGTTACTCACATCATGGTCACAATTTTTCTGTTTCTCTAGGAATTTGTGTTTTTGATTGGAACCACTATTTCTGGATGGTTTCCAATTTATTTATTAATGGAACTAGAAACATCCAACAGTTTTGTATCTAAAGGGACGTCCTTTCCAAAGGCAAGTGTTTGATAGGTATTTAAATTTATGACTCTTAAGAATGTTCACTAGTTGAGAGGACTATAGTTCGGGCTCATTGAACCATTGTGGGGGGAATTATTTATTACATTGGAACTCTCTTATAAATTTATGATATGTTCGTGAATCCTCGATTAATTCACAAGTATAAGGTAGGCCATCCAAAGATTGGCCGCCAATTATCATCATGTATTTAATTTAGAATCAACTGTATGTATTCAAGGTTCTTAATTAACGGATATATCTATATGTATTTATAGTTCCCCATCGATGCTATCCTCTCACGTACTAATTATAGATTATTTTCATCATTATCACGATGATGATGGTTTTTATGCCACATAGTTGAACGCTCTAGAATTTATTATCATCTAGGTAGACCAAAGTAACATTGGTGTTTATCATCTTATAGAGAGAAAAAAGCTATTTTGATGTTGGGATCGAACCCATAAATGGGCTACCTATATATCCTCGTGAAAGAATTCATATCCCACATAGTTTTCTTCTGTTTAATGGGACACATCATACCTTTTAAGGTCATGTGATTAGGATCTATCCATACAGTTTACCATAATATGGTGAGGATATCTAGGTGTAAGAGGCCTAGTCAACATTTATCGTGGGATATATACCAAATTAGTCCAAGTAACATGGACGGGATATGATTCTCCATGTTGAATTAGAGCCTGCTGAGAATATAGCCCATAAAAATTGTGTTGATTTGGGGTATTAGGTTTGAACCTCAGGGAGGCATCCTATGTATCCCACTCAAATTGGAATCAAAGCCCATGTTGAATGATAATTATAATATAGGATTATGGAAATTTGATATGAATTGGTTGGGGATGACATATTAAGAGGATTCCCTCTTAATTGGGTCCATGGGAGATTTCTAAACTCATGGAAGTTTGAGGGTTCAATTTGGGGATTACTCTTAAGGATGATTCCCATATTAATGGAATTAGGATTGGGGATTAATCCAATGGAGGATGATAAGATTAAAAGACTAAGATTTATCATTTTGTGGATGGAATTATTTGATGTTCGAGCCTCATGAAGGCTTTTTTACTTATCCCAGTCATTTTTGGAATATGGGTACTCATAGTTCATTCATTCTAGTAGATTTTATGGTGGTTATAATCTTTATAAACCAATAAGACCATGTTAGTTATTCCTAGTGTGGGAAATAAAATTATTTGAAACATTAAAAATATCAAACATATTTCCTCCTCTGCCAATGGAAGAGTTTGTGCCTATTGTGTAGGAAGTTGTGGCTATGAACCATTCATCTCTTCAATGAACACTGAATTTGAATCCAAGGTAAGGAGATATTAAAGGTAGAGGAAATGGGGGAGGTAGAGAGGAGAAATACTGCTACCTCCTACATGAAAGGATAGGGTCTTACACCAAGAGGGTTTCCCTTTGATTGGTCCCATGGGGGGGAGACATTTCCTTTTTCATTTGTAAAAGAAAATGTGATCCTTATCCTCCCTACTAGGGACCAAAGGCTCAAGATCATAGGGATGATAAGGGGTTGACAATGCCCTACCCCTAGAATATGAGATTGGGAACTCCTCAACACTGTCCTTAGAGTAAGGTTCCACATGACCATATATATAAAAATCTTCAAATGTCCCGAGGATCTTGACCCATTGGTAGGACATGTGTGGAAAAACTCTGACCAAAGGAATGAAAATCTAAAAGGGAGACACATTTGGGTAACAATCTTTATGATTCGAATAATCTGGTGGTTTTGGTTGAGGTTTCAACAAGGTCTCTATGAGACAAGGGTTCCTGTGTAGACAAGACCTTACCATGATTGGCTTTGAGAAAGGCCTAATGGATGGATTGAGAAGGCTGAAAGGTTGGGTGAACATAAATTAAGGTAACTCAAGTAAGTGGAGTGCAGGTATGGGGTACTCATGTATTCCTAAGAGAACTGATATCAACTTAAGTGAATAACAACTTGGATTACTAGGCTTGGAAGAGACATGACTCAAGCCTTCAAGATTTATCATGCGTATTCTTGGATGTGTAGGGGAGTAAGTGCATATTTGAGGAATGCAAGAAACTCTAGTATTATTTAGTTTTTGGGGTTGGGTGATTTAATTGTTCAAGTGCTATTAATTTTAACACTCGATGATCCTAAGGCTACATTGGAGGTTTTGGTGGTCTTGGGCGAAGCACTAGGGTGACCAGAGCTTCAATCAGGTTTTTTGGAATTCATATATACCAATAAAGATTCCAAGGGTCTACTTATAGGAAATTATAAGACACTGGGCGAATGTGACTGGTCACTCGAGTGGGTTTCGGGCCAGTTCCATTGCTATCATCAGTAAGACCCATGAAAAATGTAGAGTTGCAATGCGAACTTTTCGACCCCAATTGAAGATGCTAAGGACTGTGACACATGGAATTCCAATATTCTCCTTCTTCCATCAAAAATAAATATTCCTAATTAACCTCATTATTTGGTGTCTAAGTCAAGTTTAAATCTAAATTTCTACAAAAAAGATTATAGAACACATTTCATGGTGTCCACACTCATCTATGAAACACCCCTAAAATTCTAAAATAATAACTTTTTATTTGATAAGGTATATGACATGAAACACTGATAATAATAAATGATACCAAATCATTAAAATTTTGATATATTTATGATTTTTGATAAATTAAATCTATTATATATCTTTTTATACTCACAATATTGGTTATCTTTCATTACACACAATATTGAGTTTATTCAATATCTTACGTTAAAGGAAATACTGAGTTTTAATGAAAAATAATTTATTTTTAAAATATTATTAAATAATAAGATAAAACATAGCAATTAAGTAAGTGTAAAATAATAAGATTAAGTAAATCATAAAATTCAGTGGTTTCAAATTAATTATAAAATAATATAAAAAATGCTTATAATGGAAATGTTTTTATACAAAAAATCAGTATGCATGTAAATAAGATTTATCATAATAAATTAAATAAATTAATAATATTTAATTTATGTTTATAAGTTTATATATTATATATTTAACCATTTTTTAAATTCATCCAATAGGTTTGATAGATATAAGATAAGAACAAATCCAATTTCATTCATAAAAATCATTATTTGTTTTTCTAAATAGAGTTTTGCTGCCTTTTAATGTTGCACCTATTTTAAAAGTAAATCATGGAATTTTAAAAAAATTATTTGAAAAAATGATTTTTTTTTAAATAATAATTACATAATTATATTATGGTAAATTTTAGGTATTTTTCTAAGAGGTTTCATTTTTTGATGAATAATAAAAAATACTGAATTTTTATTGTTAATTGGATTTTGATGTAAATAATTATAGAGATAAACTATATTTTTGATCAGTTTTAAAGTATTATTAAATAAATATACATATCATAATACAATTTATGTCATTTTATTTATTTTTATAATATATATATATATATATATATATATAAACATAATGATCTTGTGAACATATTCACTATAAAAACCCGCTTTCCATCTTGTACGGATGATTAATTTTAAATTAATATACGGAACTTATGAGATTGGAATTTATGAAAATGGATTTAATATTTTGAAGAATAATTATTTACAATTTATAGTAAGTTAAACATAGTTTTTTTTTAAAATATTAGTGAAAGGAATTAAAATTATTTAATATGATTAAGGTGAAAATGATTCTACATAGTGGTTAAACATTATTCTTATAGGGACAAATGACATATAAACTTCTCTAAAATTAATTGGATAGAAATATTTATAATATATCATACCTTTTATCAAAAAAAGTCAATATTTTATTCACACGATGCAAGGATGACCTCTCAATAGAGTTTACCTTTTTATATTTATAAGAATGCCATTCCTCCACCACTATAGAAGAGAACTCACCCCATCACTTCTTCACACTGATCTAGTGATTTGGATATTCCAAACCAAGAAAAAATAATCTCACTAAATCCCTTTCCTCATCCTCGAATCATATATTTGGGTAAAAATCAACACAAGGTAATATTTTATTATAAATGAGAAAGAGTAACCCAAAAAGAGGTAGAGTTCTTCAATAAGAACATTTGATATATTTATTTATCTTCACAATAAATAACTATTATATCCTTATTATATAATAAAATACATATTATTAATATAAATATATTTTTTATGTTAATTATATGACCCAAAATTTCACACACTTCCATCAAATGGGACACAAAATCATCATTCGTGTGTATAAAGGACTACTATCTCACGAACCGATGTTGTTCATTCTTCCAATGAAACCATTCAATATTAGGAATAATGATGTAATTTTAGTTTATATATAATATATATTATATTTATAATATCTTTATTCTTTTTTAATTTTTATATAATGCATACCTTTATGCTTTCCATTTTGTGCGAATAAGATAACATCATTTGTGGACGTGTGGACTACAGCCTCCTCAAAGCGATGTGATTCATTTACACTATACATGAAATGTATTAAGGATATTTTTAATTAAAATATGTGATAAATATTAAATGAATATGATAATTTAATTATAATATACATGTATATAATTTAATTTACATTTTTTAATATAATATGAAAATGAAAAAAAGTCCATGTGTATATAGGACCTATTGTCTCCCTGAATGGTGTATTTTATTTACTATATAAAAATTTTATTTATTACTAAATTTAAATATTTTCTATATATATATATGATATTTAATTAATAATTTTCATTATTTAGTGGATTAAATCCTCATTATAGAAATAGGAACAAAAAAAACAAGTCAAAAATACTCAAAAAACAAGGTAATTATCAATTGAAATGAAGAAAATATTGAAAGGTTACTAACAAAAAGTAAATAATATGCAATAAAAGGATCATATATGATATAATAAATATTGATATGTTTTTGGTATAATTTAAGAACACTATTAAAACCATTATACATGAGGTTAATGGGTATTCATCCAAATGGGAATGAAAGGTAAGGGGATTTCTAGTCTCACTTTTATTTCTGTGTGACTTATGATATAATCACCACTAAATTATACTATTTTATTTATAAAAATCATTATTACATGTTATATCATGAATTATGTTAATTAAATTATAATATATGTTTCAATTGATGTTATTTTTTTATATATCTTTAAATTTAGAATCTACTCAAGTAGTAAGGGGTTTTTAGTCTCACTTTTATTTCTACGAGACTTATGCTATAATCGCCACTCATATTTTTGAGGGATGCATATACACCCCTATTAAATATTATATCATGAGTGTAATATATTTGATGTTATTATTTCGAATATTTCACGATTCAAAATTAACTCTAGTAGTAATGGATTTCACCACAATTTCACTTCATTAGAGAAAATTTTATTTTCATGAACCTAATTTATTAATATCATGTATATAATAACCTATGAAATTTAAAATCATGAATAATTAATTATTCATGATATGTCAAGTTTCAATTTTAATTATTTCATTAAGGGGATTTTAATTACAAGTTACCATGTCGTAATGTTTTTCATAACTCAATTTCATTTCATTGAGTTTTATTACATCCTAATAGTCATTAATATTCTATAATTATGTGTATAGTGAATTTTTACTATCACTAGTGCAGAAAACGTTATTTACGTCGGTTAATTTTCATTTTTTACGACTGTTTTTATCTGACGTTAATATGGACAACGTTATAAATAATGTTTTTTACATCGGTTATTTAAAAACCGACGTAAAAAACATAACACCGTGGTCTTTCTCACGTCGGTTAATTAAAAACCGTCGCGCAAATACTGGGGGGAGTTATCACACTGGTTATATAATAACTAACAAGCTAAACAAGTGTGGGGGATGTTTATAACATCAGTTATTAAATAACCGATGTGATAAACCCATGGGACATGTTTTATCACATCAGTTGTATAATAACTGACCTGCTTAACCAGTCTGGGGGGGAGGGGTTTATCACATAGGTTATTAAACAAATGATGTGATAAACCATTCCACAGGTGTTTATCATGTCGGTTATTAAAAAACCAATGTGATAAACCCTTCCCGATTTCTTTATCACGTCGATTATAAAATAACCGACGTAGAAGACAAATTTTTTTAAAAAAAAATCAAATCCATCCCTCTGCTCTCCCCTAGAAACAACCAGAAACCAAATCAAGAATTCTTACCATAAAAACAGAAGTAGATCAAAATAAGAACTAATGAAAAATTAAGCATTTACATTGATAACATATTAAACTTACCCCACTGGACAACCCTCCCACCACCCCCTAAAGAGAACCCCCTCACCCCACTTGACAACCCCCACCACACTCCTAGACTGCCCCGACCCCCTAGACAGCCCCAAACACCCCGGGACAGCCCCAAACACTCTGGGACAACCCCCCCCCCCCCCCCCCACTAGACAGCCCTCCCACCACCCCCTAAATAGCACCCCTCACCCCACTTGATAGCCCCCAACACACCCCTGGACTGCCCCCCGACCCCCTGGACAACCCCAAACACCCCAGGACAACCCCCACCCTCCTGAATAGCACCCCCTCACCTCCTCACCCCACTTGACAGCCCCCACCACACCCCTGGACTGCCTCAACCCACTGGACAACCCCAAACACCCCGGGACAACCCCCCACCCTCATGTATACCCCCCATACCCTAGACATCCCTCCCACACCCCATTGGAGCCCCCACCACACCACTGGACTACCCCCTCGACCCCTTTCATAGCCCCAAACACCCCTGGACATCCCCCCCCCCCCACCCTCATGTATACCCCCACCCCCTAGACAGCACTTCCATACCCCTGGACAGCCCTCCGACACCCCTGAAACAGACCAAAAAGTTACCGAAAACAAACCAGAACCCACTCACCCAACTAGACTACCCCCACCACACCTCTGTACACGCCCCCCACAACCCTAGACATCACCGCCACCACTGGACATCCCCCACCATCTTGTAGACCCCCCACCCCCTGCACAACACTCCCACATCCCTGGAAAGCCCTCCCACACCCTTGAAACAGACCAAAAAGATACCAAAAACTGACCAGAACCCCCTCAACCCACTAGACAGCACTCAACACACCCCTAGACTACCCCCCCCCCCCCATCCCCATGGATACCTAGAACCCCCCCCCCCCCACTGGACAGGCTCCCCACCCCTGGAAACCCCCCTAACCCCACAAGACACCGCCACACCCCTGGACACCCCCTGGATAGCCTCCCACTCCCCTGGACTGCCCTTCCACCCTTCTATAAACGCTCTCACCCCCTGGACTGCCCCCACTATCATGGACACCCAGGACCCCCACCCCACCAGACATCCCTCCCAGACCCTTGGACACCCCACTGAACACCCCCCCCCCCACACCCTTGGAACCCCTCCTAAACACCAGAATCCATTCCAGAAAAACCATCATAAATAGACTAAAATAAGAAGTAGAGAAAAATTAAACATTCACATATATAACATTCAAAACTTACACTGTCAACTTCAAAAAAAAACTAAATCCAGCCTAAATGACTACCAAATACACAATTACAATGACAATATTCAAAATTACATTTTACATTACAAACAACTAAAATTCAATCAAACCTGTAAAAAAAATTGAACACTCCACTTGTAAGTGAATGATGTATTCAGAAAAATAGGGTTCAGGGTCATCAAAAAGATAAAAATGAATATCATAGTAGTTAAGGTGTATAATGAATAAATCAAATTGAAATATTATGAAAAAGTTTAAGAGGAGATCTTACCAGGTCAAAATTCAAAACTGTCCTAGTTGTTATTATTTCATACATAAATCGTAACATATAATATGTGCATTCGATGACATCTTATTGTTCATGACAATTTTGTATGAATGATTATATATTCAATATTTTATTTTTCTATAATAAATCAAAAAGTACACTTTATAAATGGATATTTACCTTCACATTTATTTATTTGATCTTTCCACTCCTTTTCTTTGTGTTTTTTTGAAAGTAGGACCATGCCCTGTTAGAAAATAATACGAATGAGATAAATTTAAAATTAATTATAATATATAGAACTATTGAGAAATTGAAACTTACTTTTCCAATATATTCATAAAACTTTCCCGCATATCATCATGGATAGAGCATATCCAATAAAGTGCTTTCTCCCTTGGGCAAAAAACCCCTAACATCCATTGATCACTGATAAAAGGAAATTTAAGGTTAGTGGTTTTTTATGTTCAAATATAATGACCTATTTGAGACAGATGTGTTTCATACCTCTCACAAAAAGGAATCATCCAACATTGTTTTACTATATTCTTTTCATGTTTTTCGGTAATATAAAAAATTATTTTTTCCTCATCCAATGTACATGCTTCAGGGGAAATCAAATGCGGGTCCATGAATCCATATACATCTGTCAGCTCATTAATCTCACAAATTTTATAAAGATAAATAATACAAAACAAACATAAGTATACATTTTTAATAAATATAACGTAGGAAAAATGTGTTAAGACTTACATGGATAAAATTTTCACCATGTTGATGCCCAACTTATCTCCAGTAACAGGCTCCATGATATCACTTTTAATAATCCCCACACTTATTGCACATCCACAAAAATTAGCTTTCATTGGAAACTCATAATGTCCCGCCAAAAAATTTGAATATCTTGACAATCTATCAAGACAACTAGAATCTGTATCTAATGTCATAGCCATTTTTCTATGTTGTTGTCTATACAGTATTTCATTACCTTTGAAGTATTCCTGTAAAAATAAATAGAAAAATATATTAGTTTTCAAATGATAAAACAACTTTAATAAGAAAGTAAAATAAAAGATATAACATTCATACCTCTATGGTAATGAGTCGAAGAAATCTGGATGTCCAAATTAAAAAATGGTCGGTACTATGTCCAACTGTTGTCACCTCATCTGTAGGTAATGTTACTCGAGCTGATCTATCTATAATATTATATACAGTGACCATCTGATTCTCTACCTCAAATTGTTGGTGATGAACTGCATCTCCTATACAATATACCAACCCATATGAAACTATATGATGTTGAGGATCATCAAAATACAACTCGAAATAAGTAGGAAGCTACGGCGGAGGAGTAGGATAAAAAACGGGGTCTGCAGGCTAAGGTGGGGGAGTGGGAGATACTGGTGGAGGTGGAGGATAAATAATGAGGTCTTTAGGGGGAGGTGGAGGAGTGGGAGCTGTAGTCTAAAATTGTCTTTCTATGTTTGAAAACATAGACTATACTAACTCTCTAATATTTTCCTCCATCGTCGCATTAATATTATGATCTTTAGCCTCAAAGGATTCTATTTTTTCTATAAACCCCATCAACGTTAGAAGTTGATGAATGTGGAAACACTTTTCGTACCAATACACCTACTAGATATCCTCTTACATGACTAGGATGTTCGGGCTTTCCCAATGCCACAGATAAAATATATTGCCTCCCAATATCTTTAAATTCCCCCTTTGAACTCTGCTCCTTAAGAGAGTCCTTTATTAATTAATTGAACATTTATGTAATTATTGAAATTATATGAAGAAAATAGTTAACTTAAATAAATTAAATAGATATCTTACAATCCTCCCTGCTACGATTCTCGATTCTTCCGAAAGATATATCCCTTTTTCCCATCTTAGCTCTCTTCCATTTTCCATGTCTAGGTGGAGGGGATGGAGGGGCCTCCTCTCTAGAGCTTGAAGACTCAGCTCTTAGTTGTTGAAATTTTTCCGCCATCATTTTTTATTCCAAAAATGCATACCCTCCCCTAGATAAACTATGAGGGTATACATTTTTAGATTGGATCTCTTGATGATAATTCCTTGATTTCTATAAATTACGAATAAGAAATCATTAACATAACATTAATAAGATCATTTATATAAGAATGCTTATAAAAGTTTACATTGCCCTTACCAAAAATGACCCTTTTCTTCTACTTTCAAAAAACTCTCTACATGTGTCTTCATCTATAAAAGGATATATACGACATGGATTGTAATGACTCTTATGACCATTAATGAAACCAGAAAAGAGGGTTGATTTGAAATCCCTCCATCTCTTGGAAGCCAACGAAAAGCATTTCTTCCTGACTCCTCTATTTTCAGGAATATCAAATTTCATCTAATAAAGAATATGTTAAACATATTTTATATACTAGAAACATTTAAATAATAGTCAAATAATAGAAAAAGATCTTACCAAAATCGTCTCCCACAACTGAGAGATTATTGTTTTATCCACACTTCTTCAGTCATCATACATAATGTTTACTTTTCTCTTAACCTGAGTGGATATAAAACTCTTAAATGGTTTTTCATTTAGACCTCTAGGAATATCATCATCATCAAACTCAATGAGTATCCTCCGATCCTGCGTACGGGAAAGTGCTAATTTAGAAAAACGTGTGCACCCAAGTTTACCAACTTCTGAACTCTTTGTTGTAATAGGAGCACATGGGGATGATTGGGGAACATCATGAGGAGCATGTGAATGTTCCTCCCCAGAGGTATGAAAAATATGCTAATCTCCAGAATCATGTGGTTGATCAACTGAATGATCTGTCATTATCCTTCAAATCAAAAAAAATAAAACATTAGTTCACAAATATACAAATTCAAATATTTTAATACTATTATAATCAGAAAATAGAAAAGTGTACTAAGTTACGTAATATTAAACATTGTTAATATGGTAAGCATGTTAAAAAATGGAAAAGATGGTAAACATGGTAAACATGGTAAAGATGGAAAACATGGTAAACATCGTAAACATGGTAAACATGGTAAACATGGTAAACATGGTAAACCTGGTAAACATGGTAAAGTAATTGTAACTGAACAAAAATAATAGATATATAATTCATGTAATGGTAAACACGATAATATAAACTAAAAAAACTTAAAATAAACAAAAACTTTTACTTATTTTGATTTAATACATGTTTTAATAAAGACAAAACATACAATATCTAACATTTTATGAAAAAAATAAATGTAAAAAAGAAATAAAAATATGTTACCTGTAATTTTAGAAATGTAGAAATGGATTGTTTTCCCAAATTCCTTCGTCGTGAACGTTCATTATGGCACAAACCATGTCTTCAACATGCTCATAATTATGTTCTATTAATCATTCTATGGAAGTAGGGATCTCACATAAATAATCATCTTCATCATGTTCATCCCCACCAACATATTGTTTATTCCCTTGTAAAACAGCAGCCCACTGTATATCTGATTGATCTACTATATAAGAATTTTTTTTCATGTGTTCCCATTTTAAAAGAATCAGCAGTGTCTTCTAATCTATTAAGATTTACAAGTGTCATTCCAAATTCATCATGTCGGACACTATTTTTACTGATAAACCATTTATATTTAAAAACAGGAACATTAATTTTATTGTAATAAACCTCCCATATGTCTTCAATCACACTATAATATGCACTTGATGTAGAAATTGGGTTTTTTCCTTAGCACTCGAAAAATACATTGCTTCTGCAAACACCAATACACCACTATTCTGAACTGCACTTCTGTTGTCCTGAGCTTTCGTATGAAATGTATATACATTAATGTCATAATCAGACCATGTTTTCACATTTAATCATGGAACACCCACTATCCATTTTAATGTCTTTGATACATATGATCTACCAAGAATGGTCTTTTTAAACCATGATAAAAATGTTTTGTTGTGCTCATTCAAACTCCACATTTATTTCTTATTTGGAGGACATTGTTTCAACTCATTAACATGCAATTTGATATATGGTTGAGCGTCAGCTATGTTATTCAAGATGTATGATTCTAACTTATTCATCTGTTCAGCTGACAATGATTTGACTTTCAAGACATGAATCCCCTTTCCCTCATTATTAACTCCTTCATGGCGAGATGGTGGAAAACCTATGCATTGCGCGACAACCAACTAGCTCATACCAAACTCTTCTACCTCCTCAGAAATATACTTTTCAATAATGGAGGTTTGAGGTTGAAATGGATTTTTAACATACCTCTTTAATATTTTCATAAACATTTCAAAAGGATACATCCAACAAAGATATAAAGGTCCACAAAGCTATATTTCTCGAACCAGATGAATAATTAAATGCACCATTATATCAAAAAACGTTGGAGGCAAATACATTTCCAATTGACAAAGTATAAAAATTTCACCCTTTTCCAAAATGCTCAAAGAATTCACATCAATCGCCTTGTTACAAATTGAATTGAAAAAATAAAACAACTTCATTATAGAATTTCTGACACGTATGGGAAATATTCAATTCAATGCAACTGGTAGATTTTGTTGCATCATGACGTGACAATCATGTGATTTCATCCCTATCATCTTCATGTCCTTCAATGAGACAAAAGTTTTTACATTTGAAGAATAAACTTGAGGCACATTGATATCATGAAGACACTGAAAAAAGCTAATTTTCTCCCTCTTCAATAATGTAGGACAATACGGGGGAAGAAATCTTCATCTTCCTTTAAGAGTGAGAGCTAACTCCAAACGTATTTCCTTTGATAGTAAGTCTAATCTTGCATTCAAACCATACTTTGTCTTTCCATTAATATCTAAAAATGTTCCAATAAAACAATTACAAATATTCTTCCCCACATGCATGACCTCAATATTATGTATAACTTCATGATACCTCTAATATGGTAGCTCAAAAAATATTGACCATTTCTTCTAAATATGTCTATCATTACCAGATTTTTGTGTCTTTCTCAATGTCAAATCAAGGTTTTTCACCCTCTCAAAATACAGATCAAGGGATAAAGTTTTTGGAGAAGTATAAAATTATTTTGAGCCATTGAATGCATTTTTTAGTCTTTTATAAGGGTGATCCATAGGCAAAAACATTCAATGACCCATGTACACTATTTTCCTCCCATGATGCAATTGACAATATGAAATCTGTTGTATGCAAATTGGATATGCTGTATTCCCTTTAACATTGTATCCAGACAAATTCCCATATGATGGGAAGTCATTTATAGTGAACAGAAGCACTGAATGCAGTTTAAAATATTCAATTTTATAAGAATAATACACACTAATACCATCAGCACATAACTGTTTCAAATCATTAATCAATGGTGACAAGTAAAATTCAATATCATAGTCAGGTTTCTTTGTACCAGAGAACATTATACTCAACAAGAAATATTTGAACTTCATAAAAACTTCAGGTGATAGGCTGTAAATTACCAATAAAATAGGCCATGAACTATGTGTGCTACTTAGGGTTCGGTATGGATTCATTCCATCTGTGCACAACCATAGTCTCATATTTTTAATTTAATTTCAAAATATATAATAATGCGCATCAATTTTCTTCCATTTAGGAACATTAGATGGATGACCTATTTTTCCATCACATACCTGCTCATCAGCATGACATCTTCACTTTTTTCATCATGTGAATTAGAAAATAATCATTTGAAACGATGAATTATAGGAAGATACCAAAATACCATTGAAGGGGTCTTTGTAATCTCTACATCAGCCTGTGATTTTTCTTTCACCTTATACAGTGATGTCCCACATTTAGGACACTCTGACAGAAATTCATATTCCTTCGTATATATAATGTAGTTATTCGGATAGTCATGTATTTTCTTGTATCCCAATCCCATAGGGCATAATATTTTCTTGGCCTTATAATGTTAATATAGAAGATCGTTAACTTTTTGAAGAATGTCTTTCATCAATTGTAGCAGCTCTGTAAAACCTCTTCACTCCATCTATGTTTCGACTTCAGGTTAATGAATAATAACACCACTGAAAAAACCATAAAATTTGTACAACCAGGATATAATGGTTTTTCAGCATCACCTTATAGACGCGCAACTATCGGTTCTATCTCAATTTGTTCTGCTACAAATCGCGAACCATTTCTTCAATTCCATCGGAGTTACCATTTTTCGAATCATCATCATAAGTGACATTCTATCCAGTTTCACCATTCCAAATCCAAGGGCTGTAACTTTAATTAAAACCATGAAAAATTAGATGATCTTTTATATCTATATTTTCAACATCTTCATATTCAAACATTTCAGGCATGGACAGAAAAAAAAATGTCACTACATGGAAGATTCCGTTTAGAAAATTCCAAAAAGGCATGAACACCTTCCTCATATTCGTTTCTCATTTGATGTTCTGTAATCCAACTTCGACTCATTATTACCTATAACAAATATCAAAAATATAAATATTTTTAAGATAAGACAAATATATGTTTATATGAAAAAAAACATAATTTGAATGTAAACAATTTTGAAATAGAAAACAAATCTATGAGTATTTAAAAAAATATGCTTGAATATTTTTTTGAAAACAATATATAGTTAGATATAATAGTTTTAAATTCCATTGAATCATAGAAAACCATGTACAACCCTCCACCCCTCCTAGACACCACCCCCACCCCCTACCACCTTGGACACCCCCCTGGACAGCACCCCACCCCTCTTGACAGCACCCCCACCCCTCCTAGACACCACCCCCACCCCTACCCCCTTGGACACCCCCCTGGACACCGCCAACCCTCTGGACAATCTCCCACACCCTGGACAGCCCCCACCCCTCTAGATAGCACCCCCACCCCTCCTGGACACTACCCCTAACCCCTACCCCCTTGGACACCCCCAACCCTCTGGACATCCCCCCACCCCCGGACAACCCCCCAAACCCCCTGGACAGGCCCCCACCCCCTTGGACATCCCCCCACATCCACCCACCCCCTTGGACTCCCCCTGGACACCCCAACCCTCTGGACATCCCCCACCCCCGGACAACCCCCCAAACCCTCTGGATAGGCCCCACCCCTTGGACAGCCCCCCCCCCCCACCCCCTTGGAAACCCCCCTAGACAACCCACCCCCTGGATAGCCCCCACCACTCTAGATAGCACCCCCACACCTCCTGGACACCACCCCCACCTCTACCCCCTTGGGCACCCCTGGATATCCCCCACCCCTACTAGACACCACCCCCCACCCCTACCCCCTTGGACACCCCCTGGACACCCCCAACACTCTGGACATCCCCCACCCCCTAGACACCCCCCACCCCTCTGGACAACACCCCCCACCGCTCCTGGAGACCACCCCCACCCCTACCCCCCTTAGACACCCCCTGGACACCCCCAACTATCTTGACAGCCCCCACCCCTAGACAACTCCCACCTCCTTGGACAGCCCCACCCACCCACCCCCTTGGACACCCCCTTGATACCGCCTGGACACCCACAACCCTCTGGACAGCTCCCCCACCCATTGGACAGCCCCCCACCCCCCTGATAGCACCCCCACCCCTCCTGGACAACACCTCCCAACCCTACCTCCTTGGACACCCCCTTGGACACCCTCCAACCCACTGGATACCCCCCCCCCCCCCCTGTACAGCCCCCACCCCTCTAGACAGCACACCCCACCCCTCCATGACACCACCCCCACCCCCTACCTGCTTGGACACCCCCTGGACCCCCAACCCTCTGGACAGCCCCCCACCCCCTGACAACCCCCCAAACCCTCTAGACAGGCCCCCGCCCATTAGACACCCCCCACCCACCCCCTTGGACAGCCCACCACCCCCTTCCCCCCCCCCCCACACCTCTGGACTGCCCCTCCCACCTCCATGGACACGCTGGACAACCCCCAACCCCTTAGACAGCCAACAACCCTCTTGATAGCCCCCCAAAACCATGGTATTTTAACCTTAATCTACTAGTTTTGGCATATCTAGATATTTTAACCTCAAGCTACTATTTTTGGTATCATGCCATTATTCAAAATGAGAACCATGAATTGTATCTCCCACTAGTCTAAATGATCTATTGTACAATGAATCGGTTTTTAATAGCATATGAAGACTTTTAATAGTCCACGAAAATAAGCGACGTTAATAGATTATGGAACAACAAAAAGTGATACCCAAAATAGAAACAACCAATGATCCAAAACAATCATTCCACCATGGCAACCCATAGATATACTTATAAAATAAATCACAATGGTACACGGAATGGGTGTATCACAATGGTTTACATATAAATTGTAGTAATATAGGTGAATGAGATCATTAGTTGTCAATGAAAACAAAAATTACCATCAATGTTGGGCATTCGTGAAACAAAAATAAATGAAATAGAAGTAGGTGAGGCTTACGTGAATATTGCGAGTCGATCTAATAGATCTGGGGTAATAAATAAGATGATGATGGAAAAACGAGGTAAGAGTGTTCGAAATCAAAGAATTTTACCTAGTTTAAACAAAAAAATCGCAAAACGTAAATATAGACCATCCAGGAAAAAAACGAACGAAATAAAGTCGTCGGAGGCTTTCCCGAGTGTTGCGAGTTGAGATGACAAATCCAAGGAGAGTAAAGATGATAAAAGATGATGAAAAAATGAGTTTAACGCAGCGAGATCGACGAGTCGATTAGGGTTTACCGCGCGGGAGAGACGAGTTTCTGGACTGTTGATCGAAAAATCATAAATGACAATCCACGGGGCGTGTTAATTTTTTAAATGTTTTATAACATTGGTTATTTAATAACTGACTTTATAAACTGTTTTTATTACATTTATAACATCAGTTATTATAATAATCGACATTATAAATGTATTAGATACGGTTTTTAGGTCGGTAATTTTATAACCGACGTAAAACAATCCGCATGTTGGTTTTTTACGTCGGATATAGAATAACCAATGTAAAAAATACATAAAAAATCACAGTTTTTTTACATCAGTTATTTTATAACCGATGTAAAAAATTCTGTGGGTTGTTTTGTTACATCAGTTATCAAATAACTGACCTCAAAAAATCCACAAAAGCCACTTTTTTACGTCGGTTATTTTATAACCGACGTAAAAAATTTACTCACCGCATTTTTTATGTTGGTTATAAAATAAACAACATAAAAAACCACGTTTTACTGATTATCACCTCGGTTATACATAACCAATGTAAAAAATGGTGACGTAAATAATATTTTCTGAACTAGTGTATAAATGTTTTTATTCCCTCTTATTTGATGTGTACTTATAGTTGATACAAATAATTGATTCATTGGTTGATTTTCACTTTGATATTATGGTATTTTAAGGGTTTACTTAATAAAATAATTTTAGTTGGGATGGTTTACAATTGAATTTCCAACAAATGAAATTATTTGATCATTGTGTAATAAACCAATTATTATTATTATACAATGTTTATTAATGATATTTTTCAAGTAGTAATACTATTTTCACACTCTTTGTAACAAAAAATATTTTTAAATATTTTTCAAGAAAACCAAACGTCAATTATATTTTCGGTTAGAAATGTGTCATCTTTTAAAACCATGGTTTCTTTTAAAAACATGTTTTCTAAAAAGGTTTTAAAACTCTTAAAAATATTTTATTAATAGGGTTTTTCTGAAATTTTTTAAAAGTAATTTTCATGTCATTTCCCATAAAGGTACCATTATAACCTTTTTGCATTACAAAAGTAACGTCCTTCTAACATTATATGACATTTACAGATTTAACCACCATCATTTCTTTATATCATATTTTTCATGTTTAAACGGTAATTAAATAATTATTTGAAAAGTTATTTTCTATTTAATTTATTTTCAAAATATTTTTCTAAATAAAAATTATATTCCCCTTTATAATATTTTTAATTTTTATTATTATTTGTCTTCATCAATAACAGCAACCCCTTATTTTTACTCCACTTAAAATATGTTCAATTGTTACCAAACTTATTTTTCCTCTGTATTATTTATGATTTTTTTCGCCAATAATAGTTTTTTTACTTCAATGATTCATTTTTGTAGTCCCCGTGAAATATTCACTTTTCTAAGACCGTTGGAAATTAAATTTCCCCTAATTATCCATATCATTTTTTATGGATTTATATTATTATTTAAACCATATTACATTTATATATACGATTCTTACATTTTTTTTCACTTGAATAAATGGGGAAATAATGATAAATTTGTATAATTAATTCAATTTGGATATTTTACGATAAGGCACAATGTTCAATAATTAAATTGATCATTTTATATATGAGGAATTCTTTAGACATACAATGATTGATGGGGTATAAACTTTATAAAACCCCTCTATTCATCAAAATATTCTCATTAAGAAAATTATTTATGGAAATTAAATGGGTTTCTATATTTAGTTTTAAACTCTTTGGTAGATCGGACTTGACATTTGTGGTTTTCATTTTCTTGAGACATGGAGTTTGATAATTAATCATTGGATTAATTTATGTTATCATTATTATACATGATATTTTCACTACTATAAAATATATGGTTGCATTTCATTATCAGTTTATTGATTAAATGGAATGTGTGTTTAGTTATTTACCTTTACATATTTCTTATGTATTTACCATTTATTTAAATGGCATGTATGTTAAATTATTACCTTTCCATAATGATTATTTATTAATAATTCATGATATCTTTTGTAGTACTTAACCCTTACTAAGAATTTGATCTCACCCCTAATCTTTTTCCTTTTTCTAGAATTATATGAAGTATACTATGAATGATATTCAAGGACACGTGAAATGGAATAATCTTATTCTTGATAAATAAAATATATATTTTTTTATAATTTTCATATTCCATTGCGATTCAACACTCATATATGTATCTAGTTTACCAATACTACTAAAATGATAAGTGATTTGAGATATGAATAATTATATCTTTTTTAGATATAATGGTAGAAGGATCTTACTCCATGATTTTTAGGGTCTGGTCAATATAGTTGGTGTCTATGTATGTTTAGCAGCAGTCTTGAGAACTAGATTTTTTTTTGAAAAAATAGCTTATGGAACATAACCCTATGATATAATTTGAGGATAAGTATAAAATAACATCCATATGATTAAAGATAGATATTATGTGGGTATTCCTAGTTATACATACCTAGCTGGATACTTATAGTGCATATTTTTCTAGAACAAATGTACCTTGAGGTAATAACTCTGAAAAGGTAATTTCAGGCTTAACTTGAGTGTAACTAGGTACATGATAATGGGATTACTACGCACCTGGTATGATTATACCATGGGTTATACTTAGAATAATTAAAATATTATTTACAAACCATTATGAAGGATTTGAATAGAAGATGGAAATGAATAATCAAGGCTAAACATATGGTGATTTAGATTGAAAATAATGTGTCCTGATTTAGGTATCGTATATATGATTATATGGTTTTTTCACTATGATTATTGTTACTGATACTATATTTTTTTAGTCAATGGATAGAACTTGAAGGAATCATGTTAATAATGAACATTATGGGCAAGGTTATGAAAATGGTAAAACAAATGGGATGATAATAATATGGAAATACATCATGTTTATTCATAATTAGTTTTCCCAAAGCGTGATTAACAAAAAATACCTTAACAACCCTTGAACTCACCAAATAAAAGAAGGAGGTATATTACTAAGAACCTGAGTAGAGGGGACCATATAGAAAAGAAGGCTTGATTTCTATCATGTAGGAAATGTGGAAGGTGGCACCCAGGAAAGATTATCAATAGAATTATGAAATTATGTTTGTGTGGAAAAGAAGGGTATCAAAAAAATAATTTCCAAGGAAAAATTAAGAGTACAATGGAGGGAAATAAATCACATCTTGAGGATCAATTTTTAGTTTTCTTCTATAATCATGGGAAACCTAGGCATTACCCATTTCAATGAACTATTCTAAAGGATAACTCCTATAAAATGGAAGAACCTAGGTGGAAATAAAATGGATGGATTACTTATGCATTATGGTTCAAAAATACATTTTTGAAGCGTCTTATCAATAATATATTGGTTAAAAGAATCATGAAACGTCTAAATATTATGTAAAGTTTTAGGAAAAATTATTTATTCATTAATGTAAGAGTTAGGAATAAAATCATGTGTTAATGAGATTAATATTGAAAATAACTTCAATGACATAAATAATATTTTAGGTTTTATGTAGTAAGAGTCATCCATGTTTAAGGAATTTTTACAGAAATTTATAGAATGTTTATGTTCTAGTAGAAAATATATTTGAGTAATAATTATTTTACATTTTAGAGAAATAATTTTAAATTTATATATAACAATAAATTTTAATATTATCATTAATGAAATTTTAATAATAATCAAACAATATTTTTAGACTTTGTAAAATATAAGTTGTAATGAAAATCCTAGTAGATGAATATTTAATGATCACTCTCATTTCAAAAATTCCTATCATACATTTTGGAAATGTTTTACAAATTTTATTAATTTTTTTAGAAAAAGGAAAACCCACATGTAGGGTGACAACCCATCACATCTGGTGAGGTAGTGGGGCTTGAACCCATGACCGAAGGATGATAAGAGTTTCATCACAACCATTGGCCTATATGATGTCCTGGTTACTATGTCATTTTTTTAGTTAAGAAACTTTTTTCAATAAAAATTAATAAGGAACTAGTAGTATTATTTTTTAGGTTTATATATTAATCATAAAATGATATTGGTTTTTGATAATAGTTTGAGACAAAAATAAATATTTTTTTATAGCTATTATAACTTGTTAAAAGAAAATTAAAGTTCTTCAGGTATAATTTTTTTGGGTATTCATTTATTATAAAAAGGGTTGAACATGAAATTTATCAAAGAACAAAAAAATTGAAGAATTATGTATATTTCCTTATATTCTTAGGCAATAAAATAATTACTCAACATTAGAAAAATGATATAATTTTTTTAGCATAATACCTTATTTTTTTTAACTCATGGGATTTTAAATCGTCATATATTTAGGGATTTGAGGCTCCTATTATTACATTGATGATTCACCTATTTTTTATCGATTACCTTTATCAGTACCTATAATTATTTTCATTTTCCCTGCAAGTCCATATCTTCATTTCCCATAGATGTTCTCCTACATTGAAACCTAGTTATTTGTTAATCCATGTTTCCCTTATACTTACCACTGTCTCTTATTAAGGGTATATTTTATTAACACTATTCTGATGTGGATTTAAAAAAGTTGTAATTTTAAAACATCAAATCATGTATTACTAATATCAAGTATAAATTATGATGATACGATTTATTTAAGGTGCGGATAATGTAACACCCCGATAATTCTAAAAGAATAACATTTTATTCAATAGTGTGTATCGCATGAACAAACAACCGTAGAAAATAATATCAACTCTTGAGTATTTATGATATGATTTTCATTTTAGATAAAATAAATATATTCTATAGATTTTGATAATTCAATATCGAGTTTTCATTCATCGCACACAACAATAAGTTTCTTCGATAGCTTGTGTTACACACCAGATCGAGTTCTTCCAACAAGAAATATATTATTATAATATTATAAAATAACAAGATATAACCTAGAAATTAAATTGGATATTATTAATATGATTAAATATCATATATAATTAACTATTACCAATTAATTATAAACGAATATTAAATCAAATTGAATATAAATGAAATTTTTCAACAAATGCTATTTTTTACGCACCCAAAAGCAATTTGTCAAAATAAATTGAATTAAGTACTGTTATTCAATGATATTAATGAAATAAATATATTATATGTTAAATTTTTTTAAAATTTATATAATATGTTAAATAGGATTAAGATAATGGGAAATCCTATTTCATTAATAAAAGCTATATTTTTTCTAAAGGCGGGTTTTCCGCCTTTTAATAAAAAATCTATTTTGATTTTTTTTATAAATTTTAGTAATTTTCTATGAAAAAATAATGTACATTTTTTATATAGTAATTTGAAAATTATATTAGGGTAAATTTCTTGTATTTTTCTTAGAGGTTTCAATTTTTTGAGGAATAGTCAAATTATTGAATTTTAATTAAAATGGACTTTTTGTCTAAATAATTTATAGCATTGAATAATGTATTTAATTTAATTTGAAATATGATTATATTTATTTTATATATATTAATACTAATTAAATAATTATAATAATTATTATATTTAATTCTAATATAAAAACTTAGTAAACTTTTGAACATTTTTACTTTTAAAATCTGCTTCCTCATCTCATTTGCGGGATTAATTTTAAATTAATTTCTACCACATTTGTGATTGGAATTTAAATTTTTTCCATATTTATAATAATAATAATTTTTAATTTATACTATGTTCAAATTAATTTTTTTATAAAAAACATTATTGAATTAAATTAAAATTAATTACAGTAATTAGGGTTAAACTAAGTTTATATAGTGGTTAAACTTTTATATTATGTTCCTAAATGACCTTATAACATGTACAAACCCATTTCATGGACATATTTATACCATATACCATATTATATTTTAATATGATAATTAGTTGAGGAAGAATATGTAATTTATACCTCCAAAAAATGTGTTCCTTTTTATATTTACAAAAATACCACTCCTCCTCCACTATAAAAGGGAACTCACCCCATACAATTTTCACATCTCTCACGATATTTAAGTCACCAAAAACCTGAAAAAATAATCTACCGAATAAAATTACCTCTTCATAGAATCATTAATTCTACAATAAATCAAACAATTTCCTTTTGGTATAAACCAAAAGGAGTTACCCGAAAATGAGGAAATGTTCTTCAATGAGCACTTTTTTTTATTTATTTATCCACCACAAAATTATTATTATATATTACTTATATAATTACATCCTTGTAATAAATATTTTGAGATTTTGTTATGATACTGGTATGATGAACAATTTCACACACTTCGATCAAATGATATTCACAATCATCATTCATGTGTAAGTCAGACTACTGCCTCATGAATATATGTCGTTCATTCTTCGATTTCCACCTTTAAAGGTTAAGAATAATGATGGGATTACTGTTTATATATATATATATATATTATATATTTATGTGTGTGTGTGTTTGATATTTATAATTATTTTATGCCTCTGTAATATTTATATAACACATACCATCAGGATTTGGATTTTGTGAAAATACAATTACATCATTTGTGGATGTGTGGACTACCGCCTCCTCAAAGTGATAAGATTCATTCACAATCAACATGGAATATATTAAGGGTGTTTTTAATTAGAATAAATGATAAATATGACATTAATATGAGTATTTAAGTATAATATAAACATAAATCATTTATTTTTCATTCTTTTAATATGAAAATAAATTGGAAACACAATTCATCCGTATGTTCGGCCTACCGACTCCATGAACGGTGTATTTCATTTCCTATATCTAGATTTCATATATTACTATAAATTAATATATAATAAATATATATTATATATAAATCATGATTTAAATTATTTTTAGGATGAAATAATGATATAATTAATAGTGAAAAAATAAAAAGTCAAATCATACTAAAAAACAAGTCTATTAACACACAAAATAATGAAAATAATGGAAGTTTTTCAATGAATGTATAGTAATATATTATAAAACGATCACATATGATATATAAAAATTAATATGGTTATTTTATAAGTTAAAAACATTACTAAAACTATTATATATGATGTTAAAGTGAGTTCATTCAAAAAGGAGTGTAAGGTAAGGGGATTTGTAGTCTCACATTTATTTATGAGAGACTAATGTCATGTTCACCACTTGTTTATTTTTTAGTCTATAAAATTCCCTATGAAATATTATATCCTGAATTTAATTTATTATATGAAATTAAATGTTTCAATTTATTTTATTCTATCATGGATCTCGTGATTTAAATGTAACTCAAGTGGTGAGGGGATTTCTAGTCTCGCTTTTATTTCTGTGACACTTATCCCAATTTAACAACATGTTTCCTTTGTTTGGGGTATATAATCCAATATTATATGTTATATCATGAATTTAATTTATTTCATGGTATTAGAAGTTTCAATTTATTTTATTCTTTCATAGATCTAATGATTCAAATGTTACTCAAGTAGTAAGGGATTTCTCCTTAATTTCATTTCATTGAAGAATAATGTATTATCTTGCAGCTAATTTAATTTTTATTGTGTATATACTACCCTATGATAGTTAATATCATAAATAATTCCCTATTCGTGGTATTTTGAGTTTCAATTTGAATTATTTTTTCTAAGGGTATTTTAATTAATAGTTACTATGTAGTACAGAATTTCATAACTCAGTTTTGTTTCATTGAGTTATATTACTTCCTTATTGTCATTAATGTTATATGAGTATGTGTATAATTAAATTTTACTATATATTATTTTATTCCCTCATATTTTATGTGGATTTACAATTGATACACATAATCTATTCATTTATTTATTGGCACTTTAATGTTATGGTTTCTCATGGGTTTACTTCATAATCTCATTTTATTCGGGATTATTTACAATTTATTTTCCATTAAAGTACATTATTTTATCATTTTTTAAGTCACCCATTAATTTTATTCTTCTCTAGTAATAATATACCAATATTTTTTTAGGTATATCCTTGTTAAAAAATTTTGTTTCAGTAGCTAATAATTTGGTTAACGTATTTTTTATTAGGGGTATGAGGATAGTATGGTGTGTCATAGAGTTTATAGACATGAAATGGGGGAGAAAGTGATGATATAATTAATATAAAATTGTTAGAAGTAACTGTGCACCTTAGATATGATTTAATAGAGGCAGGATGCATGGTTTGATAAGCCATGCAAAGGGGGATGCTAAACTGTGTGGGCTTGAACAGAGCCACCCTTCACGGTCATCGCAAAATTTGTTAAATCGTGTGGTCTTTCTAGGAGACTGTGTGAACTAGGCCCTCTAGGAAAGAGGGTAACAAACAGCTGGCACATAGTTTTGGTAACTTTTCATCCAAACCATGTGCTCCGTTAAAAATGTGGGTTTTTTATTCCTTTTTGGATCTAGGGATATATGAGACTTTACCTAATATTATTTTACTTTTCTCCCACCAAATCCATGGATGATTGGGGTTTGCTCCTAAACATTCCAAGGATATATCCCCCTCATTTATAAGCTTTTTGGAGTTCTATTGGTTGAGAATCAAATCCCTTGGTGATTTGACCACTACTATTTTTTCTATTTTCTATTCTAAGCTTGTGGAATCTCTCCCCTTATTTAAAATCCAAAATTCCTATTTTTTTGCAGTTTATAGGTTAATGATTTGAGGGGTGTTTGTATTAGATTCAAAGACCAAGGATTATCATTCAGTTTCCAATGTTATCATGGTAGGTGGTCTAATATTTATATCTCATAGTGTATATATATATATTTGAGTATTTTTTTATGCATGAGTGTAATTATGCTAAATGTTTCGTTTTACATAGCCGAGATTATTATTATTTTGGTAGACGTTTAATTGAACCCCTAAATATCACTTCGCTATGTTTTGAGGTTAATTTTTTTGGGTTAATATCCATTTATGGGGTTTACCAACTCTTGAACATGGAAATTGAAATGTTAATTGTACAATTAAATTACTATGTCATAGATCCCATAATAAGTGTGATGAAATTGTAGACTGGGTTATGAAATGGAACTTTAAGTAATTATTTTTAGTTGTTAACATGGTATAAGGGGATTTATTGGTAAAATAATAAAAGGATAAATGAGTAATGTCTTTAAAATTGATTTTTTTGTTGGATATAGAATGTAAAAGATAAATGGGTTAATTGGGTTAAATCATGTAAATAAAGATGTGTAAATGGGTTAATTCATGATGATGGACAATGTGTGAAGTGGAATATTATTGTAAATGATGTATCTATTAAATGGTTATGGTTATGTTTGGAAAATGTGTTATGGTTATAGAAGAATGTTCACATGTCTTTGTAGTATGTTGGGTATTGACTTGTGGTTCTACGCTCATAGGTCAGGTTGAAATGAGGCTCTAAACCTCATCCCTAGAATGTATGGTTTAGGGATTCCGATTGAGGCTCTATGCCCTTAATGGTTGAATTTATTTAGATTGCCTCGACTAAGGCTCCAAGGTAACTGTTTTCATGGTCTTGGGAGCCATCCTGAGGCTTTATACCCTTATTAGTTGAATTGGATGAGAATACGAAGATTGTGCCTCCATAAAAAGTGTGATGTGATTGTTTGTGAAATTTTTTCCCTATTTAGAAAGAGATAATGAATGATCACTTATTAATATTAATTGGATGACATATTCCATAGAGTATTTTAGTAAAATTCATAACCCATAGAGAAAATGATGGAAACAGATTAAGATAATGTTGTTAACTAATGACCCCCAATAATCATTTCTTTATTTTTTCATTCATTTAGTATATGAATACACTACATGTTTGGTCTAGATATTTTATAAGAACCATTGGTGGTGGCTTAAAAAATTTTATTGATGCGCGACTCAGGCCTCCATTGGGTTCATGAGAAGATTTCATTGTTTCTGGTAAGGACAACGGCTGCGGACCAATGATATAATTTTGAGTTGGGTAGGGGATTTTCATGGGGGAGGGGTCATAATTGGTGTCCAGACACATCTGAGGATAATTAAATTTTATTTTTTGGGATTAATTTTCATCAGGACTAATATAAAATGGTATAACACATTTATTAGTTTGTTTTGGACTTGTAACCAACATTGGAATATGATTATTATTGCATGGTTCTTCCATATAGATTCTTTTGTTTTATATTTTATCTAATGTAGATTAATATGATAATTTGGGTATAATCTTCATATGTTTTTACCTAGATCATCACTGTTAGTTTAAAACCTCTAGTGTATTGGGAGTTGCACTTTAGGTCTTGTGGTGACCCCACTCGAGGCACCAATTTAATAGATCATACTTTAGAGAAATTACATTGTTAATTCATGATATTTTTCTATTAATAGTATCATTATACACTCTTTTCTAATTAGGATGTTTTATTAAATGTTTTACAAAAACAAGACTTTATTTCCCTCTTTGGTCAGAAATTTGTTTCTTTTAAAAGAAGGTTTTTTTAGAACAATGCTTTCATTTTTTTTCAATAATGTTTTTGAGCTATTAAAAATGGTTTTTTAAAGGAATTTTCTACAAAATGTTTTCAAAGGAGTATTTTTTGTTATTTTCTAAACAAGGTAACATTCTAACCCTTTTATATAGAAAAAGGAATGTCCTTTTTACCCCGTGTGGAATGTATCGATTTACCAACCATCTTTTCATTGATGATTCATTTCCATGTTTAAAAGGATAATTTTTAATGAAAATGTTTCTAATTATAATTTTAAAAGAGAATTATTTTTAATATTTGTTTTAAAATGAAAAGATTATTTTATTCATGATTTTTTTTATAAAAAATGGGTTTTCATAGTCATTCTATTCATTAATGAAACCAAAACCTTATTTTGTTCATGTTGCGATATGTTTTATTGATGTCAGCCTTATTTTTCCTCTAGAAGGTTTATTATTTATTTAGTCAATGGTGAAATTTAAATTCAATTCCTTGATTAATCTTTATAATACCTTATAAATATTCTATCATTGGATGTCAAATTTCCCCTAATTATCAATATCATTTATCATGGATATGGTTATTTTTTAAACAATATTGAATTTATACATATGTTGTTTACATTTATGGTTACTTTATTAAATAAGAAATTTTTGATAAATATAAATCATTTATTCAATATGGATATTTTGGGATAAGTAATATTTTTCATTAATTAAATCAATAATTTCGTATATAATGAAATCTTTGGGCATGTAGTGATGGGTGGGGCCCGAAATTTCTATTGCACCTCAATGAATTGACATGTTCTCATGAGAAAAATTTATTGCATGAATTAAATGGGTTACTACCTAGCATTTTATACAACTGAGAGTATATATCTTGATAGTAGTGGTTTTCATGTTCTTGATGCATGATGCCTGATAATTGGTCATTGGATTTATTTAAGTTATCTATATTATCCAAGAGATTTTCACTGTGATAAAGACTATTGATACATTTCATTATTAGTTTATTGATTAAATTTCATGTGTTTTCAGTTATTTACCATGATATATTTTTTATTCCTTATCCAGCTGTTTAAATTTCAAGTGTTTTCAGTTATTTACGTTCCCATATTGTTTTTTTATTATTTATTCAAGGTAGCTTTAGTTTTACTTAACCTTAACAAGGTATTTGTTCCCACCCAAATTTTTTTTCCTTTCCCTAGGATTCTGAAATGTTTAAAATAACTGATATGTAGGGATAGGCTAGATTAACTAAATTTATTCAAGATAAGTAAATGAAAAAAATATTTTGTCATTTTGGTATTCAATTGTAATTCAAGACTCATGTATGTATCTAGATTACCAAAACAACTAAAATTATCGGTCTTTTAGAATGTATTTCCTTGTGTCTTATGCCAATGTAACTGTAGTAAGCACTGAATATGGTAATTCTGGGGTTATTTTAATATAGTCAAATTATTGTATGAAATCACTGAAATATAATATAGTAGATACCTGTAGGTTTACTGTGATGTATAAGGTGAAACTAGAGGACTATTGTTATAATAAAAAGATGACTGAGATATTGTATTATGATATTTGAAATAAAAAATTAGATAAAATTTGATCCTATAATGAGTTAAAGAACAAGAAGGTGTTCCATATAAAGTTCAATATTTATCATAATTTGGAAAATAAGAGTTTTAGAAGAAGTGTTATAAAGTGGTTTTTGGAAAAAATTTCTAAAAGGAGTTTTAATAGGACATCACATATTTTTTTTGAATTCACCATAATTATGAAGTTGCTGAGTTGGACATCCAAATTCTAATATTCATGAAATATTTTTTATTCTATATTAATTTTAACAATATGTTAACATCTGTATTTTACTAGGTTCTGATGAAGATTGCTGATTCCTAAATTTTTGGATATTCTTGTTGGAATTCAATGAAATATTTAAAAGTAAAAAAATATTAGAGTTCAATTATTTTGAATAACCAAATATATTAGAGATATTTAATTTTAAAGAATAATTTGATATCCTTCATAGAAAATTATTAATTATTATTAGAAACAAAATTTGTGAGAATGAGTTTCCAACCTAAATATATTTGACCTTTGGTTGGGATAAAGTTTTATAAAACTAGAAAATATTGTTTTAAACAAACTTGAGAAGATTAGAACATTAGGTTCCAAGATCATTTGATATTTACTAAATTACAATTTCCAAATGAAGTATTATATAAAATTAAAACAATTTTAGACAAATATTAGAGGTATTGAATTTCCATGAGACAAGGATCTTCAAAAAGGGACATAAAGAATTAGTGGTGAAATTATAAATAATTATATTCAATCCTAGATTTCAAATACTGTATAAACATTGTATAAATATCCTTAATTTTAATTATATTGCGAAAAATTATCGTTAAAAATCATTCCATCCCACACCACATGTAATCTATGATGGATATTACAGTGTTAAATCTATAACACAGGTGATTCTATATGAAATAAAGAGTTTGCACCCACATTTGGAATGAACATGGTAAAAATACCCAATTTTTTATACATTAAATTATATACATTTCATAATATAAAAGTTTGGAGGGTCTATAATAAGGATAAATAGTTCCTAAATAATAATTGATATTGGATCAATATAAAGGAATTAAAATATTAATATGAATATGTTTCTTAAAAAGTTGGTGTCCCCAAATTCACTCCCACTCCTAGGGTGACAGAACAATCCACTTTGAACTATAATTAGTATTAGTGAGAAGGTTCCCTCTATTGGATATACATGTTTTTCTCTAATTACTTTTCACTAATAGATATTAAGTTTATAATTATATATGTTAAAGATATATTTTCTTTGGTTGATAAGGATGTTACTCTAGAGTTCAAGTTAATGGAAGATAATCTAGTTAGTGGAAGAGTTTATGTATGTGTTATTACAATGAGGAATAAAAATAAAATGTAATATTATTTTTGAAGAGATTCAACCTCACGAGATTAGTAATATATGGATCCATCATCCCATAAGATAAATTGAGTGGTATGAATTGTGTTAAAATTGATGGAATAAATTATTCAGAAGAAAAATAATATACAATATATTGTTAGTATGAATACATTAAAATTATTAATGATTATTACTCCCAAATTTTAGACAATTTAAATGAGGACCCCATTTAAGAATTAATCTATATATTCTCATTTATCAATAGAATTTATAAGTAAAAATATAACATGATAACGAAAACCAAAAAAATAGAGGAAGCTATGGTTATGATGGTAAGTGAGTGTAAAACTCTCAAAAAACTCACTGATGGAAAAGAATAAATAGTATTAAATTATTAGTAAATATTCAATCTTTCAAGATATCATTGAAAAAAAATTATATAAATTTTTTTCTAAATGAAGTTGTCAAGGAATAATTACATGTACTAAAAGATATGGTAAATGTTAATAAAGTTTAACTATAAGTAATATAAAGAAAGATAAAGTACATAGAAAAATAACTTATGGAATAGAATAAGATTAATGAAGAAAATTAGAAGAAAGAAAATGATGAATTTTAACAAAAGTTAAAATATACTGAATTTTTTTTAAAACATTATATTTAAAGTGTATTGACATGGAAATAAGAATAAAAAATTCAGAATTAGTGCAAGTTAAATATGGATATAAATTTAAAGAGATAAGTTCCATTTTTTGAATTCAAAAAGACTGTATTACTTATTAGAAGACACATCTTAGTAAATGTAAGAACCTGAAATGATCATAATTTCCAGTTTCTAATAAGTTGAAAAAATTATAAACCCATATTCTATTGAATTAGTATACACTATTTCTCATAAATTGAATGGTGAATATTGTAGTTTTGGATAATGACCAGTGAAGAAATATAAAAAAACCCAATACTTTAGTGAAGGTAGAAGAAATAAATAAATGAATAATATTCCCACAAGATTTTAATAAATAAAAAGTTCCAAAACGACCCTCTAGAATCCAAAAGTAAACTCAATAAAAGAAAAAAATGTTTTCCTGAAAACTAATGGTATTGTGGAATTTTTAAACACAAGGCCATCAATTGTTGGCATAATTTTATAGTTCTTTTAAAATATAGAAGTCCTATATTTATTGGTGTAAAATTAATGTTAAGAGATACTCTGATAATAACTCCACCCATCATATAAGAATACTTTTTGAAATATTATATATTCAAATTTATTAAAAAATATTGTGGATATTATGGAAGATGTGGTCTTAGTGATGATGAGTACCAATTTAATTTAACTATGAAGAAGATAGTTACATATAATGGATGGATACCACAATAGAAAATGAAAAATGACAATAATAAACACTATAATTTCTATATCGAAGTGTGGCATAAAGTAAGATTTCAATAAAAATATAGTCAAGATGAAAATGATGGAATATAAATCTTTGAAAGAAGGATGAAACTTATTGGAAATAAAAATATACTTCATGGACTGCTATAAAATGTCCATCAATGTTCAAGTCAACAGAATCATACTCAAGGGAAAAACTGAATCAGCCCAACAAATAAATAAGAAGACTATAATGGTGGAATACATATCCATTAAATAATTTGAGGCATTATAAGAGTTACTCATGAAGAGTAACTTGTTAGAAGATAAAAAATATAGTATGAAGGTTTAAATTTCCTGGTCACACTACTAAAAAATACATGAAAATATTACTAGGTCAAGAGAATATGGTATGTTTTGGTCAGAGTGGATACTCAAGAGGGGGGTGAATTGAGTTCCAATTAAAATTTCTGTTAAAAAATTTTAGGATTAAAATCCCAAAAATTAGAACAACCCAGTCAATTAAGGCAGTGGAGATATAAGTGAGTCATTATTTAATAGCTTTCTCAATGGTTGATTACTCCTCAGTTGAATCAGTATGAGAACTAATTCGACTTTTGAAACAAGTTTACTAAACAAATCAGATATACACACTAACCAAAACTAACTATCAGAGTGAATGTAAAAACCAATTTCTATCTTTGAATATATAAGCACAGGGGATAGATGTTAAATAGAGTAAATAAAAGATGAACACAACAAATTTAAACAAGAGGTTCAGTCTTATGTCAAGACCTAGTCCTCTCCACCTCGTGATCTCCTTCCTCCAAGCAGTTATATTAAAAAGTGAAACACATCCTGTATTGGGCTTTACAAAAGCATTCACAAACTGTCCTGGTTTTGCAACCACTACCACAGTTCTTCATGGGAATCAAATAAACTACCATGCCACACCAAGCTTCTTCCACAGTTATACGTGGAAAACAAATGAAAATATAGTTGGGTATGGGGATATTCAATATCCCTCAGTTTAAGAACAAGAGTCAGTGTGTGTAACACATACACACTGCTCACAAATGTAATGTATTTAAACACAGTAGATATAAAGATAGAAGGGATAAGTTTGGAATGCTCTATTGTGTTGGCAGATCAACTCTAGACTCGTTGGAATGAATGAAATGATCCATTGGTCCTTCTCTACAAGTTTCCTCCAAATTAGAGTGTCACAACATCCAGGTTGTGACTTTCAGATGTATAGATGACCAGCCTCTAGGATTCAAAAACTCTTTGTAGCACACTACTATAGATTGTAGAAGGTTCTTTTCAATAGATCTTCGTGAAGCAATTTTTCTTTTGGATTAGTGCTTGAGAGATCCCTTCTTCTTTCCAGTATGTTCGTGGTCTCTACTTTTGTGTCTCTCTTTTGTGTCTTTTATATAGTCTCTTGTTTTTTGTGTTTTGTTGTCCAGTAGGGGCCGACAAGAGAAATGTTTCCACCACGTGTGGTCTTCCTCATACATCATACTATCTTCTGATAACCCTGTAAATAACATTAAATAGTGTCAGGTGCATTAATTTGTCCAGAAATGTATGTTATAATAGTATTAAAAAAATAGGTAAAGAAAAGAATAGAATATCATTAGATTGTTTGCAGATGCATGTCACATGGTAGACTCCAATATCTACAACTGTGGACTTCATCGGTAGACTATTCAGTTGAGGGCTTCAACTGTGGTCTTTCCAACTATGAACTGTAGTCTTTCCAACTGTATACTTCAACTGTAGTATTTTAACGGTAGTTGTTTATTCTTTGTAACAATGGATCCTCATCAGTGAACTCCATCGGTAGGCTCAACAGTATACCGTTAAAAGTAAGCTTCTAATTGGTAGTTCTGTAACATCAGACAACTTCAATAGTATCCTTTCCAACTGCTGACATGAACAGAGAATTTATCAACAGAAGACTTGAGAAAGAGTCTGAAAGTGGACTTCTAGTATAAACCTTATTATAGCAGTGACCTTATGACAGTAACTCTTTGCCTGTGAGCTTTGATAAGTAGATCATCAGTAGGTTTGTGACAGTAACCATGTACCTTTAGCTTCCAACAGTGACTATAAATCTTCAATAGTGATTTTCTAGCATCAGTGACTTAAGGTGATAGTATGTTATAATGGTGACTTTGAACAGAAAGCTCTTACCATTATCCTTTAACAGAGAACTTATATTTAGATAAATATGGACTGTAAGTTGATGCAGCAATGTCATGAGTCTTAAGAATATATATTGTTGGGAATAAGATAATTCTATATGTATATTAAAAAGAATAAAGACTGACTTAATATATTCTGATCAATATTTAAACATGATATGTGATTATTAAAACAGGTGAGTCCAACAATCTCCCCCTTTTTGATAATCACAAATTATGTCAGTATTTATTAAAGATAGATGACATGTATAATACAGTTAGTAATACTAATAACAAAAATTTGTCAATTATTAGAGATTAATAAACACTGTATTTAGAGAATTAGCACAGTAAGAACAATATTTCTCCCCCTTTTTGATTAGCAAAAAGAAATAAAAATGAGGGAAAAATAAAAAAAAACATAGAAGGATTATATTAATAACACAGTACATTTCATGACCAAAAATAATACAGAGTCCCTATCAAAAGACATAAATAGAGTCAATTCACAGCATCCACGGGTAAGGGGTCTTTCCCTTTGGATGAAGAAGATGGATAAGGAGCTGGTAGATCAGCAGGTTTAGGAATGGTTGTAGGAATGACTGGTGGGGCAGCAATAGAAGTTCATGTGGGTCTGTAGAAGGTAGATTGCTCAGGGATCAGTGGAGTAAGTCTTCTGATAGCTTTATTAGGAGACATGATCGATGAAGAACCACTAGGTTGAGATGTAGGTAAGGCAGAAGGGATAATGATAGGGGTGCAGTCCACATGGAGAAAGGGGAGAAGAAGGTTTCTGAAATCCATAATAATGCTTCCTCCTCTTTCCATAGCAGATAAGAAATCATCTTTATTCTCCATAAACTTATCCAAAGCAGGGGAAAATTCTCTCATCTTGCTGACCTGCTCCCTAAATGCCTGAGTCACTGGAGGCAGCATCATATTCCCTATCAAGATCATAAAGTGGTTGGTCATTTGATGCTTGGTATAGACCTTCTCAAAGTAAGCATCCACCTTATTCTTAATGGCCTCTTGAGAAGCAGTAGTTGCCCGCAGGTGGTCATGAACAAAACTGCTGACTTCCCGAGTGGTAGCAAGTATCTATGTATCAGAGGTGCCACTAGTACTGGCCTTAGAAAACTCGTCCTGGATCACAGTTCTGATCTAGTCAATGTTAACAGAGGAACAAGATGAGGGAAGGTGTTTTTCTGAGAAGGATACTGTATCTTTGAAAGACAGAGTCATGTTACTAATTACCTTCTGAACAAGTGCATCTTGACTGTTCAAATGTTATTTGACTGATGTCTTAAAAGCCTCAAATACTTCCACAAACTGCTTGACTACTTCTTTGATATATCTAACCTCAGCATTCACTTGGGTTTGAGAACTGTTCAAAGCAGTCAATGAAGCAATCGATTGTCTTAGAGCCACCACAGCTTCTTTCCAACTATCAATTTGAGTATGGAATAATTTAACTTCATCCATCATTTCCTTCACTGGACTAGACACAACACATCCCTTATATAGCTTCAGGAATTTCTCCACACTCCTCATCTCTTCAACTAGGATTTTCTTCAAATCTGCCACTGATTCTCTCAGTGCTTCTTTCATTTCACCCTTTAATGACTCAAGGTCCTCCATAGTTTCCAAATTTTCAGCCACAATAGGTAGGATAACTGAATCCCTTTGGGGCTAGTCTTCCTCATCAGAATCTCCATAATTTAGTCCAATTACCATATATCCTGGATCTGATGACCAACCATTGATGTCATACAACACAGAAACTGAACCAAGATGCCCCCCTCACATAGAGCATTCTCCTGATGAATATCCTTTAGCTGTTTTGTTCAAGGCAATTCCACAACCTCCTCTGCAATTTTAGCATATTCAACAACCATTTTCTCTGCTAGTTCAACTTTAGGGTGATTCCTATCCTTTTCTGAGTCATAAATGGCAGTATATGTCACTCCTGATTCCTTATGAGACACTATATTGTCTGTATTATCAATCAGAGGGCTCAAATTGAGCTCTTCTTCTTTATTGTCATCATCATCTGCTTCAATAGCAGCCTGCTTTTCTTCATGAGTAAAATGATCTTATTCGGTAGCCTCATCCTCTTCAGAGGTGTCCTTGATAACATTCTGCTATGATTCTTCTTCTTCTTCAGTGGTCTCAGTATCACTGTCCTTTAGAATAGTCTCTCTCCTCGGTAGTTCTTTTGGAGGGCTAGCTGCTCCAAAAACAACCGTCCTTACAGGACTATGAGGTAAATCAAGATCACTCCCATCATCAATGGGGGTGTTCTCTCTTTGAGGGTCCAATGCTCCTTTAGCCTCCTCCTCATCAGAATAAACCGGTTCTGGCTCATCAGGCTTCAGGAATAGATCTCTATTGTCTTTGGGCCGAGTTGGATGAGTACTAGGGTCAAAAATTTCATACACCTTTCCCTCATCATTCACCCATGTCCTCTTCCAGGTATTCCAGCTAATTTTCATGAACTTGCAAATTACCTTGGAGATACAGACATTGTTCTTGGCGACTATCATTTCTTCTTGATTTCCAGTCACACCCTTTACCTTTAGCATAACAGAAATAAGCTTGGCATGGAATAAGGAATTGTACTTCGAGATTGCCTTGGTGATATCCTCCAATTGTACCATCAGTAACCTACAGAGGTTAATCTTCTTCCAATGCTTCAGTAAGTACATCAGGAATATGTCCGGGTACATCAGTACAGCAAAGTCCTATCTCCCCAGACTAAGAAAATGCTAAATGAATTTGAATAAGAGCATGTCTTCTCCATTCATCTCAGATACAATGATCATTCTCGATTTTCCATCTCCTGTCAGTTTTTTCAGATCATTTTCACACTCAAAAACAACAATGTCTGGAGGAGCCACTCCAGAGTAGTAATAAAAAATTCCTTCATGAGGAACTCTCAAACAGTCAGCCCACTCAGCAGACGAGAAACTAACATCATTGACATTGACTCTGGACATTAGCTTATGCACATACTCTTCCTCTTGGAACATCAGATATTCATAGAATTCATTCAAAATCTTTGTGAAGTAAGGTCCATTGTTGTTGGAAAAGCTTTCGGTCCATCCTTGGGCATCTATTAATTTCAGTACTAATGACTTGCTCGACAGGAGCCACTCTTCACTTAACTCCTTCTCAGCAAAGATTTGTCTCTTTGTCAGATGCAGGTTTACATGTCCCAATGGGGTGTTACTGGTGCCACTGGATTCGGCCTGATTTCTCATAGGCATTAGCGCATCCTCATTAACAGTCGGGGGTTGCTTGGTTCTGGCCATAGAGATTGAGAGAGGTACGAGGGCTCGGGTGAAGGGTTAGAGTTTAGAAATTTCGAGAGAAAGGTTCAATATTGGGATAGGAAGGTGGATTGAAATGTGTTCGTTGCCTTTGATTTTATCATTTAAGGATTAAAAAAAATAGAAATAATAAAAAGAAATGAAAACGGTTCGAATTCCCACAAAAATAAAACCAAACAATGAGGTATCCAACAGTGAGATGTATCAGTGAGGTACATCGGTGAGGTGCAACAGTGAGGTATAACAGTAAGGTCCAACTGTGAGGTCCAATTGTGAGATCCGACTCTGTGGTCTAACTGTGAGGTTCGACTGTGTGGTCTATCTGTGAGGTTCGACTGTGAGGTCTAACTGTGTGGTTCTACTGTGAGGTCTAACTTTGAGATCCGACTATGAGGTCTAACTATGAGGTCTCCTATGCTGAAATTAATCATACCTAACTCATTTGTGATGTAATTTAACCTCTCAGAATTCAATGTCTTGGTGAATATATCAGCCAATTGTTGTTCTGTGCTAATGAATTAAAGAGTGATATCACCCTTTTTATAATGATCCCTCAATAAGTGATGTCTCACATCAATATTCATTGTCCTATAATGAGATACTGGATTTTTGGAAATGTCAATAGCACTTGTATTGTCACACTTCATAGAGACATGTCTAAATTGATATCCATAGTCCAGTAAAGTATGTTTCATCCACAGAATTTGAGCACAACAACTACCAGCAGCTATGTACTCAACATCGGCAGTAGTTAATGCAACATAATTCTACTTCTTACTAAACCAAGATACTAGTGACTTGCCTAAAATGTGACATGTCCAAGAGGTGCTTTTTCAATCTAACATGCAACCGGAAAAGTCGGCATCAGAATAACTCAACAAATCAAATTATTGTCCTTTTGGATAGAATAATCCTAAGTTGGGAGTATGTTTGAGATATTTAAAAATTATTTTAACACCAGTTGAATGAGACTCTATTGGATTGGCATGAAAGTGAGCACACATGCATACACTAAACATGATGTCAGGTCTACTAGCTGTAAGATAGAGTAGAATTCCTATAATACCTCTGTAGTTGGTTTGATCCACTGGTTCTCTAGCTTCATCTGTATCCAACTTATAGGTAGTACTCAAAGGTGTGTCACTACCTTTACTACCATCCAAAGAAAAAATTTTAAAAGATCCTTAATATATTTTCTTTGATTCAAAACAATGCCATTTTTATTTTGAAGGATCTAAAATCCAAGGAAAATTTTGAGTTCTCCCATTAAACTCATTTAAAACTCATTTGGCATCATTTTTTAAAAATCAACACATAATGATCATTTAGAAGATCCAAAAATAATATCATCCACATAAATCGGTACTATCAAAACATCTTTATAAATCCATTTAATGAAAAGAGTAGGATCAGCTATCCCTTTGGTAAAACCTTTTTAAATAATAAAAGAGATGATCCTATCATACCATGCTCTTGGATCTTGTTTTAAGCCATAAAAAGATTTAGATAGTTTGAAAACATGATTGGAAAAATGGGGGTTTGTAAAACCAGAGGGTTGTTCAAAAAACACATCCTCAACTGTGTATCCATTTAGAAAATCACTTTTAACATCCATTTGATAAATTTTGAAATTCAGATGAGCTGTAGAGGAAAGTAGTATCCAAATGGCTTCTAGTATAGCTATAGGTGCAAAGGTCTCCTCATAGTCTATTCCTTCTTCTTGGCTATATCCTTGTGCAACTTGCCTAGCTTAATTTCTTACTATATTCCCAGACTCATCTACTTTGTTTCTAAACACCCATTAAGTGACTATGGTTAGGGTGTCCTTGGGTATTTCCACTAATTCCCAAACATTGTTTCTTTCGAACTGATTTAGTTCTTCTTGAATATCCATTACCCAAAATTCATCATTGATTGCATCATTAATATTTTTGGGTTCAAGATCTGAAATAAATGCTTGATGTTCAACCTAGTTTCTTAGAGAAGCTCTAGTTTGTGTTCCTCTATTTAAATCACCTACAACAGCATCTAGAGGATGATTCTTTAGAGTCCTAATACCTCTAGGAAGGGTTGAACTAGATTCTTCATTATTGTCTATTGGTTCAAAATCAACAGGTGCAGATTCTGAAAAATATCCAGAACTGGATACTTTTACAGAGGATTCACTATTTTTATCATTAAGGTTCAAATTTGATAATTCTTCCTCAGGATTTTCAAGAGAAGATTTAGGCTCATGTGGATCAGTCTCATCCAATTTGATATGAACTGATTCTTCCACACATTTGGTTTTCTTATTTAACACTCTATAGGCATTACTTGAAATAGAATAATCCAGCAAAATTCCTTCATCACTTTTGGGAGGAAATTTGTCAACATTATCTTTATTATTAAGAATAAAGACTTCGCAACCAAAAACTCTAATGTAATCATCCTTAGGATTCCTATTATTCCAATGTTAATAAGGGATCCTTTTTAGAATGGGTCAAATTAAGACTCTATTAATAATGTTACAATATGTATTTATAGCTTCATCCCGAATATAAATAGGTAAGTCATACTCATTAAGCATAGTCCTTGCAATTTCTTAAAGAGTCATATTTCTTCTTTCTACAACTCCATTTTTTTGGGGTGCCCTAGGGGCAGAAAAGTTGTGACTATAGCCATTATGAAAGCATTAGGATTCAAACTCATGATTCCCAAACTCATTGCCATGATCACATCTTAGTGTTTTAATCTTAAGTCCACTATGGTTTTCTACAGACATGGAATATTTGAAAAAGTAGGAAAAAGATTCACTTTTGTGAGCTAGAAAGTATACCCAAGTATACCTAAAAAATCATCTACAAGAACATAAACATAGTGCTTCCCATTTAAACTTGAAACTCTTGATGGTCCAAAAAAATCCATGTGAACCAACTCAAGTGGTTGAGAAGTTGAAACTTCTTTCTTTGGTTTGAAATAAACATTGTGTTGTTTTCCCTTTTGATAGGGATTACACACTTTATCATTTGGGAATTCCAATTTCGGTATGTCTCTAACTAAACATTTCATAGATAGATTCCTAAGTGAGTGCACATTACAGTGTCCTAATCTTCTATTCCACAACCAAGATTCTTTATAAAAAGCATTTAAACAAGAAACATTTTGTTTAGCTAAGGAGTTTAAATCAATAGCATATACATTCTCATTTCTATATGCAGTGAAAACTAATTCATTCTTTGAATTAAACACATTTCATGAATCAAATTCAAATTTAACATTAAGGCCATCATCACATAACTGAGATATGCTATGTAAATTATATTTTAATCCATCAACAAAAAGTACTTTAGATGTTAATATTGTATCAGGGTTACCAATATGGCCTAAGCCGATGATTTTTCCTCTTTCACTATCACCAAAGGTGACATTCCCACCATAAACTTTAATTAGACTCTTAAAACATGAATAGTCTCTTGTCATATGTCTTGAACATCCATAGTCCAAATACCATAGAGTGTTACATGGACTCTTTAAACAACTTCCCTGCAAAACAGATTAAACATGGGATAATTTTGGTACCCAGATCTTCTTGGGTCCAGAAATGTTAGCCAATAAAACATTGGGAACCCATATTTTCTTTATAGAATTTCTGAAATCAACAAACATATTTTGAGACATAAATACTTTGTTCGGTCATTTAGAAAATTGTTTCTCAAAAGATTGTCCAGAATTAGTAGTGAACTGTCCAGATTTTGAAACAATTTGGTTTTACTAATGTGTATCTATCCAAGCTGGTCTCCTAGACTAGTTGTATATTTTGGAGCAATATGTCTTCCTAGAAACTGTGTCAAGGTATCCTGACCAGCAGTGAACTTTTCAATATCCTTCCTCAATTGTTCATTAGATAATTTGAGCTGAGTATTCTCTTTCAACAATTGAGCATTCTTTTCTTTTTCTATACTTAGATCTATTTTGATATTACTAGTCAAGGAATGATATTTCTTCAAAGATATGTATTTATGTTTATGTTCATTGCAGGTATATTCCAGTACATTGCAATATCCAAACAGTTCATCCTTAGACATATTTGCATCATTATCTGAGTCACTGTTATTTTCAGAATAATAATCATTTAGAATAGGGGAAACAGGTACCTCAGATTTTTTAGTCATGAAGCACATGTTGGAATGATTCTTTTTGGAGTTAGTAGCTTCTGATTCACTTGTGCTATATTCTGAATCACTCCAGGTTTCTTTCATGGCTTTCTTGTACTTTTTGTCGTTATAGTCATATTTCTTTTTGAATTTTAACTTCAGACAGTCGGCCATGATGTGTCCTTTCCTCTTGCATTCATAGCATACTATATCATCTTCCTTATCAGATTTCATCGAATCCTTCTTCCACTTACCTTGTAGATCATACATACCCTTGTAGTTTGGCATTCTAAAAAACTGTTTCTTCCAATAGAACCTCTTAAATCTCCTAGCTATTTGGTCCATTTCGTCATCACTGTTTGAATATGAATCATCACTAGTTGAACTTACAGTAGGTACATGTATTTTCTCCTTTTCTTTACTCTTAGAGGACATAGACTTAAATTCTACAGATTTTCTTTTGGGTTCATCATATTCTTTTTTGTTCACCTTAAATTCATCTTCATACATCATTAGTTTACCAATCAATTCTTTAGCTGGTAGCTTGCTGATGTCACATGACTATCAGATAGACATAGAAGTGACTCTCCATCTTTCAGGAAAACATCTCAATATTCTCATGATCTATTCCTTTTATAGAACAACTATTCCCAGTAAACTCATGGTGTTGACAATCTCATTGAACCTAAGATACATATCATAAATGGGTTTATCAGGTCGCATTTTAAAATTATCATAATTAATAGTATAAGTATTTAATCTAATTTCATTCACATTGGTTGTTCCTTCATGAGAAATAGACAAGGTGTCCCAGATTTCATGAGCTGTTTTACATGCCTAAATTAGGTTAAATTCCTCATTTCCTAAAGAGAAGTAAAGGGAATTCATAGATTTACAGTTATTATTATAGTCAGACTATGTAGCATCATCCCAGGTAGATCTAGCAGTTTTGGGAATTTCATATTCTGATTCTATTGCAGACCAAATATCAAAACCAATACTTTCCAAATGAATTTTCATTTTAATTTTCCATTAACCATAATTCACAACATTAAAAAAAGGTGGCATGTTAGTAGCAGCACCTTCTAGTCTATTGTACATATCTAGATTTTAGAAAATATTTTAAAGAGAGAAAATGTATAACTAAAATAAATTTAAGATCTTTAAGTAAAACTAAAATCACAGTTTGAAAATAGAGGGTTTGAAAACCTTTTATTTCTAAATAAGAATGAATCCTCTGATACCAAATGTTGGTCGGAGTGGATACTCAAGAGGGGGTGAATTGAGTTCCAATTAAAATTTTTGTCAAAAACTTTTAGGATTAAAATCCCCCAAATTAGAACAGCCCAGTCTATTAAGGCATTAGATATATAAATGAGTTATTGTTTAATAGGTTTCTCAAAGGTTGATTACTCCTCAGTTGAATCAGTATGGGAACTAATTAGACTTTTGAAACAAGTTTACTAAAAAAATAAGATATACACACTAACCATAAATAACTATCAGAGTGAATGTAAAAATAGATTTCTATCTTTGAAAATATAAGCATAGTGGATAGATGTTAAACAGAGTAAAGAAAAGATGAACACAACAAATTTAAACAGGAGGTTCGGTATTAAGTCAAGAAATAGTCCTCTCCACTTGGTGATCACCGGCCACCAAGCAGTTATATTAAAAAGTGATACACAGCCTGTATCAGGCTTTAAAATAGCTTTCACAAACTGTCCAGGTTTTGCAACCTCTACCACAGTTCTTCGTGGGGAAAAAATAAATTACCAAGCCACACCAGGCTTCGTCCATAGCTATACATGGGAAACAAAAGTAAAGATAGTTGGTTATGGGGATTTTCAGTATCCCTTAGTTCAAGCACAAGAGTCAGTGTGTGTAACACATATACACTGCTCACAAATGTAAAGTATTTAAACACAGTAGAGCTAAAGATAGTAGGGATAAGTTTTGAATTCTCTATTGTGTGGGAAAATCATCTTTGGACTCGTTGGACTGAATGAAATGAAGCTTTGGTCCTTCTCTGCAAGTTGCCACCAAAATAGAGTGTCACAACTTCCAGGTTGTGACTTCCATATGTAGAGATGACCAGCTTCTAGAATTCAAAAACTCTTTGCAGCACACTAATATAGATTATAGAAGGTTATTTTCAATAGATCATCGTGAAACTCTTGTTCTTTTAGATTAGTGCTTGAGAGTTCCCTTCTTCTATCCAGTATTTTCGGGGCCTCTACTTTTGTGTCTCTCTCTGTGTCTTTTATATAGTCTCTTGTTTTTTTGTTTTGATATCCAGTAGGGTCCATCAAGATAAATGTATCATCCACGTGTGGTTTTCCTCGTACATCGTACGGTCTCCTGATATCCCTGAAAATAACATTAAATAGTGTCAAGTGCATTAATTTTTCCAGACATGACCGTTATAATAGAATTAAAAAAATAGGTAATGAAAAGAATAGAATATCATTAGACTGGTAGCAGATGCATGTCACATTGTAGACTTCAATCTCTACAACTATGGACTTCATCAGTAGACTATTCTGCTGAGGGATTCAACTGTAGTCTTTCCAACTATGAACTATAGTCTTTCCAACTGTAGACTTCAACTGTTGTATTTTAACGGTAGCTGTATATTCTTTGTAATAGTGGATCCTCATCAGTGAACACCATCGGTAGGCTCAACAGTTGAACTTTAACAGTAAGCTTCTAATTGGTAGTTCTGTAACGTCAGACTACTTCAACAGTATCCTTTCCAACTGCATACTTGAACAAAGAATTTCTCAACATAAGACTTGAGAATGAGTCTGACAGTGGACTTCTAGAAGAAACCATGTTACAGCAGTGACCTTATGAAAACAACTCTTTGTCTGTCAGCTTTTATAAGTAGATCATCAGTAGGTTTGTGACAGTAACCATGTACCGGTAGCTTCCAATAGTGACTGTAAATCTTCAACAGTGATCTTCTAGCATCAGTGACTTAAGGTGATAGTAAGTTATAACGGTGACTTTGAACAGAAGGCTCTTTCCAGTAGCCTTTAACAGTGAACTTATATTTAGATAAATATGGACTTCAAGTTGATTCAACAAAGTTATTAGTCATAAGAATATATATTATTGAGAATAAGATAAATGTATATGTAGATTAAAAAGATTAAAGGCTGACTTAATATATTATGATCAGTATTTAAACATGATTTGTGATTATTTAAATAGGTGATTCCAATAGTTTGTAAAAGGAAGAAACCCTTAGAAAGAATAAGTGTTGTTGAAAATAAATCTTAGTATAAGAATAAAACTATAAATATTCTAAAGGTTTTCGTGGTTTAATTGCCAAAATAGTTTGATGAATAATGTAATTTTCAAGTAAGAGAAAATAAATATAGTAAATGTTCCATTCGAGTCTTCCATAAAATTTTAAAAAGAAAATTAGGAAGATGAAATACAAAACCCCTAATAAGATTAATTCCTAGAAAGTTATGTGTGAAGGCATGAAGAAATGTGTTGTTATAGAAGGGTTTTATAGATTCATAAAATTTTCTCATCTTTTTATCTATTATTAATAATGAAAATAAGAGCCACCATATTCCTTGATATGTTCTGATAATGTTCAATGTATAAGGGAATTGATGTTGATTTATTCTTGTGGGGGTTTTCCTTTGAAAAGTAAATTGAAAATTTATAAAACATAATGAAGATGAAAGAAAGATTCAAATTCTAAACATCTATATTTTATGAACCAGATTCTAAAAACATTGAAGAAACTAGAATATGATGTTCTAGATGATGATAAAGAAGTTTAGGATAATAAAAATATAAAGGGAAAAGGTTACTGTCATCTTGAGGTAACTTTTTTTTACTATCCAATTATTTTATAAAGATCAAGGCTTACATAAAATTGTAAAAGATTTATTTCTTGAAAAAACGATTTTAAAAAGTGGGAGAAATATTCTATTTTCAAATTGACTATTATTTTTTAGATTTTGAGATGAATAAAAAAAATTAATATAAATGAAATTGATGATTTTTACCCAAAAATAAGATTTTATAAAATATTCAATCACTTGGTAAATCTTAAGGAAATATTTAATCTCTAAGTTAATCACTTGTATTTTTTTACTCTAAACAGGACATACATAAACATAGAGTTTGTTGGTTTTTGTATTATTTACTTTATAAAATGATTTTATCCTTCCCTCTATAAATTCAAGTTTTATATTTTGTTTAATGGTAGAAAGGGGGGAAGGAAAAGTGTGAATAAAATGCCTTCCCCATCTCAAGATGTCAATAAGGGGGGTTAGAACTTAGATCATTAAGGGGGAGATAAAATTGATCCCTCGCACAATTTCATTGAATTTATTTTCAAAAAGGTTGAGATAAATTCATTAACATTAAAATATTAAATTGGTATTGAAAAAAAATCCAAAGGGGGATATTAAAGAGTCCACAAGAATATAATGATTAATGTATTGTATTTTTTGTTAATAAATCAATGAATATTCAATGAATCAATGAAAATTAAATTAATAGTTAAATGAAGATTAATGATGTTAAAGTACTACATATGGGTGTTTAAAAAGATATTTTATTAGATAAATGTTTCTGTGCTTATTAGAATGATTTTTTTACCTCGCACGGAGAAGCCTTTATATACTATTAGAAGGGGAAAAGTTTGTTCAATAGATTGAGAAGAATTCATCAACTTGAAGGATAATGTTAAAGTAACTATTAAAATAATAAATGAATATAAATTTTCAATGGATGAAGAATAAATTATTGGGAGATATAATAAAATTATTTTATAATGATTAATAACACAAGAATAATACCATGGAGGAAGCAGAGAAGATAAAATGGACCACAAAAATGAATGTCAATATGATCTAAATTTATTATTTATTGGCAAAATATATATTACATGTGTAATTATAGAATTATCATCCATAAATGTAATAAATTTAAAGGAGTTGTTGGAGTATATCTATAGATTAAAACTACTAGAAGTTGTATGTAAATATTATCATAAAAAGGTATAAGATCATATGTAGAGAGTTGTACATACACCTGAGAAAAATAATGATATCACTTATGAGGATCAAATACAAAATATTATAGCCTTTGTATAGAAGGTGGGAAGAATATATGTTATTAGAATAATGAATCGAGCATGATATGATAGAGTTTGGTAGTACACATTGAGCATGAAATTATATATTCACTAGAATGAAAATTACTGGAAGTATGAGATGTGATGCTAATGAGTTCAATAGAATAAATACCAAATAAGATCTATTAATATAGAATTACTGAATATCAAGTGACTGACTACTAAAAAGTGATTACCAAAATAAAATAGTCTCTTATATGAGTGAATAATGTAAGGATCATAAAAAAAATTAAATACAGGTTGGGCATTTATATTATATGTAAGGAAATTGTATATTTTTTCAAACTAGATAATGAAATTGGATTATTAATCAAGATAATGAATTGTTTCATTTATGAATATATACATGCTGATATAAATATAAGATAATACATGTGAATGTAAGAAGATCATGAAATAATTATAATCTATAGAAGATTAATTTTTTTGATGATGAAGTTATCATATGAAGTTCTAGAAGAAGAATATAGTAAGAAGGATTCTTTGAAGAATATTCGAATAATATCGTACAAAAAATTAAATGAAAATGTGCGTTGGAGAATCGATTAAAGTTATGTTATGAAAAAAATAGTGGATATATGCATACTTAATTTGATTCATATGTTGAATATTTTGGAGTATGGTTATTATAAAGAGAGAATTTTCATTATCAGAAGGAGATGAACAGGAAATTATTGTAATATACTTAAAATAATAAATAACATGTATTTTGATCATCATAAGGAGTTTCAGATCTATAATTAGTTCCATATGATGTTCATCATTTGTGATAATTAGACAAAGAAGAGTTCTAGAGGAAGTGTTATGTCAAGGTTTCCCGAATAAAATTTTAGATGGATTTTTAAAAATGCATCACATGAATTTGGTAAAGATATAATAATTATGAAGATGTTGAGATGGACCATTAATTCCCTAAAATTCATGAAATAATAATTTTCATTATTCTATTTGTGTTTTATGGATTATTCTGACTCCTAGGTTTTTCAATGATATAACAATGTTTATTGACTCTTAAGACATAGTATATTATTAATTGAATTCAATGAAATATTTAAAACTGATAAAATCTTTGAGTTAAAATATATTTCACCATTGAAAATTTCATGAATATTCGAGTCTATAAAAGAATACTAGTTCATTTAGAGAAAATTTATAATGATTATTAGAAAACATAATTCTGAGAGTGAGTTACCAACCTAATGATATCATAAGTTCTATTGGGTTCATGTTTTAAAAAATGAAAACATTAATTTATGATGAAATTTTTGAAGATCCAAATATTAGGTTCCAAGGAAAGTTGAGGTCTCTACAATTAAAATTTCAAGACATAGTATTGGATGAATTTTATGAATGTTAAAATGAATATCCTGGGAATTCAATGTTTCATCCCCAATAAGTTTTTAAGTGGACTTGAAGAACTGGTGGCGCTAGTATAAAAATTTATTTTCTAGCCTGGGGGTGAATATTTTATAAACATAGTATAATGATCCTTCACTTGAGTCATATAGTGAAGTATTAGGGTTAATGGTGATTAATTACCACAAAGATTCTATTCTATAATTGATATTATAGTAGAAAATATGTGTTGTGGGTGATTCTGGAAATATAAAAGAGTGGGTACCAACATTCAGATCAATCCTTGTAAGAATACCTATTTGTTTTTTTTCATTACATAATATATATTACATAAGGGAAAAGTGAGGAGGGTTCATAACAAATATCTGAGCTTCCTAACTGATGATAAATGATCAATAAACATAAATAATGGAAAATATTATGATAAATATCATTGGAAAAAAAAAATTTAGCCAGATTCACCCCCTCTCAGGGTGATTTCAGGATCCACTATTCACTAAACATAAAATAAACTAACATCATACAATACTCTAATTTAATGATGTCACTTATTATCATAAAACATAATTAAAATTCCAAAAATTGAATCCTTATATTTCATGAAGAATTTTAAAATCCCTTTTCTCATTTCAATCCTTTTATGAAATTCAAGACAAGAAAATAATTGCTTTTTATTCCAAAATAATTTTATTTAATCACTTTTGAAAACCATTTCAAAAAAAATCCCAAAGATAGTTAAATAAAACAAAACACAAACAGGAAACCACTATGGCTATGGAATATCAGAAAATTAAACATTAGAAAGGAACCACAATAAGATATCATTGTTGAATACAATATACATGATAGGAATTCCCTATATGGAATCACCAATCAAAGAATTAGTTTGGAGGCCTATACCATAGGCCTAAATGTAAGATGATTCTATATTTTACCTAGTACATGAGACCAAATACTAGAATATATTCATCCAACCTAAAAAAGAAGCCACCAAAATATCCCATAATATAATAATTAGGTGTATAACTAATCTAATCATATATCACACCATATTGGACACTATAAAATATCTTCTATAAACTAGTGTATTATAAATCATAGTCTCTCAATAGTTACTCTTATTCTCGTGACCAATATAATGTAATAGTGAGTAATCAATCAACACATAATGCATCAACAAGCACAAATGAAAAATCTCCCTCACTATCAACCCCTCACATATAATAACCATTGTCTATATCATACAACCATTATATAGCAATACAAAACACCTCATAGAATGAAATAATAAGAGTTAAACTAATAAGGGTCTCATAACATCAATCCATTAATTTTTAAATTAATAAAAGATTATTTAAAATATTTGACCTAGGATTTTAGGTCACTTTCTTTGAATGGAATTTCTATATTGGACATTCAATATATGTCATTATGAATCAACACATTTTACCTCTTAAAAAAATTATTTACAAATCACATCAAAACTACCACAACCTTTTATCTAAAAAACTACTTAAAAACTATTTTTTATTCTTTAAAAATAATAACAAGGACAAAGACTTTATTATTCTATAAAAATACATAAAATTTATTTATAATAATTATAAAACGGGGTTTGGGAAGCTTAAACCTGAAATTTCAAGTAATAATTTGCAATTCATAAGGAAACTCTATTATGACACTCTACATGTTAATATAAACCATTCACAAAAATGTAAAAGATATATATGGCCATAATTACATAATAATTAATTTTAGAAATATTATGAAAAAAATCAATCATAAATGAAGAACATTGAATAATCTTCCTTAATCTAGGTGGAGTCAAGCCATAATGCATCTCTTTCCATGGATAACTCCCAATAGAACCAAGAATCTCCATACATAAGACCTATATAAGCAAAACCATAGGATTATTATAATCTAAATACCATTTACATAGTTATTGGGTTTATATATTGAAATAAAATTCATGGGAAATGAGAAATATAATAGAAGGAAAGAGATCAAAGAAGGAGAGGGAGTATTTATCTTGAACAAAATCTTAAAAACATTAAAGTAAGAGCTATATATTAATGAATAAGGAGAGGAAGATCTCCCATGATCCCAAGGGATAGTTATCTACATGAGTCTGAAGGATAAATGGAGAGGATAGTCTTAAAACAAGTGGGGAAAATTTGTAAATTATTCACTTTATGTAAATATGAAAAATAAGCATTGTTAAGCTTTATTGTTTGATAAACCATAGACTTACTATATTGATTTTACTAGAAACTAACTGGACATAAATATAGTTTAGCTACAAAAATAATCTCAACCATGTGGAAACCTTTTAAGTCACCCATATGAATAAAATTGGTTGCAAAAATTTCTAGAAGAACACTTATGTGTAGAAGAAAAATTCACCAACCATGAATAATCGTACTGACAAGAATTACATAACTACTGAATTGTTACCACAAGGTTAATATTGACCATGCAAAAACCATGAAACACCTAAGAATCCATAAAATATTAAACATTAATGAAAAAAATAAATCAAAACATTACACATCTAGAAATAATATAAAATAAAATAAAATAAAAAGAAATAGTAACATTGGGTATTCCAATCTCTCCACCATGACAATTTCTACCCCTAAAAAATCCTTTTAAGAACTAGATGGTTGCATAGAATAAAAACCACCACACCAAAATAGAAGAGGTGGGATGAATAGATAACACATGACCTCAAAAGACTAAACCTAAACCATCAAACACTACCAGAGGTCTCTCTGTATAACTTAACCATAACCATATAACATGATACCCTAAATTTATAGAGAAATATCATAGGTGCCCTCTCTATTTATAATTCCTCGAAAAGTTTGTCACAAAGGGAGGGAACACATATAAGGATATATTTAACGTAAGCAACTACAACTATATTATACATATAATGACTAGAGATATTATATTATACACACACAAACATAGAAAAAGGAGTTACTTACAACCCAAAGGAAAAACAACCCACAACAACCAAATGCCAACTTGACTAATCTCGCCAAAATATTTAGCGAAACCATTACCCAAATCCATCAAAAATGAGAAATTAAAAATTACATCAAGACTTAACAAGGAGTGATAGGGATCAAACCATAAGTCATAGTAAAGGTAAAGGGGAAAATAATGAAAGAGTGGTTACCTAGGACATCACACATATAACATCTACTCTTAGTGAAACAAAAAAGATCAAAATTAGAAAATTTCCAATGAATAATCTAAACTAGTGCATTACGAGTCTTAGTTACCCAAATTCAAATCCAAGGTTTTACCTAATTCTACCCATAAATTATCAAACCTCATCACCAATAACTCACATATATACACCACAAAAGAAAAATTTTAAAAACCATTCTCAAGAATAACCAAAACAAAACAATAATCCATGAATGAAAACAATCCAATTGAAACCAATGTAAATAAACCACATGAATTACCTGAATGATTTGATTAAATCCATGCACACTATTGTGAAAAAAATAGACGAGTAATTGAATTTCTATATCATACGATAGAAGATAAAACTTTTAGATGATTGATTTTTACCTACCAAATAATCCAACCTAGGATCATCTAGTGAAAACCTCTTTATTTCTTCCACAAAATCCTCAAATAATCTCTGATGCACCACTAAACCTCCATTATGGAACAATCTCCTTTTTCCACTCCATTAATATTCATGTTAGAATAAAAACTATTTAGATATTATCTCTTAATATTACTCTTGAAGACAAAACCCTACCATTTCACAATATCTTTCTATGTTGATTTTTCAAAAAACAAAAAACATGAACCACACCCATTCATGATTCATAAATCAAATTTAGTAGTCCAATTATCAAACTTAGGAGAAATCAAAAAGCACACACACTAAGTAAAATAATTTTAAAACCTCCCTTTTCCAAAAAATAACACATTTAAAAGTATAAATTCCTTTAATAAGGTTCTAAAAACTCATTTACAAGAAATAAAATTTTTAAAATATTTAGTTTCATTATAAACGCATTTCTTTATTTAAAAACCAAATTCAAAATCATATTAAAAATTAAAATCCCAGTTCTCTTATCAAAACACATATTGTTTTTTAAAACAAACCCACCATCATTGAATACAAATTATTTAATTCAAAAGAAGGAACTAACTATTCAAGATAAATTATTAGTTCATAAACACATCATCCCCTTATTTTTTTCACACCCAAAATTATTAAAACACTCATATCAGTATTTTTGGAAAATAAACCACCCACATGGTTTGAAAATAAATTATTTGATGTTATACTTTTTTAATGAAATATATTCAAAAATTTTGTTTAAAAAATAGTATTGTTCATTAAAATTTCATTTTAGTTTTAAAACATTTATAATCATCTATTTTAATATGGACATACTTTTCAAATAATAATATAATGTGAAAATTTTCTAAAAAGTGTACAATAAAACCAAATCCATTTTTAAAAAATACCTTGGGGATTATTTGAAAATAAAAAAAATGTTTTATAAAAATATATCTTTCATAAAAAAACCGAAATTACATATATCCATATGTAAAAAATAAAAAACCTCTATAAAAACCAATCCAATAACATAAAAATATCTCGAGATCATCCATAATTATTTTATAATATCTTAAAATTTCACTAGAATAATAAAAGGATAAGATTTTATAAATAAAAAACCATGTTTTATATAAAACCATGCATTATTTTCCTAAATGGATAACATCTATGTTCTAATAATGAAATAGAATCTAAAAAGTTTATAGAATAAAGATTTTAGTCACTATATTTTTTCATGATGTAAAATAAATCCTCAAAAGTAAAACTACTACTCCACGTTCAATCTAAATCAAAGGAATCCTCTCAAGGAAACTCACCCATTTACAAATAGGATAAAATGCTATCATCATAAATCTAAGACCATAAGAATAATAAAAAGTGTAAAATCCAAACCACCATAGGAAACTCAATGAGCAGGAAATAAATAGAAAGCAATGATATCTCCACACTAACCTATTGTTTCTCAATGGTCATATTATACATTTTTAGAAACATCCCACATAATAAGATATTGTTGGTCCCAGTATAGAAACTATATTCAATGATTTGTCAATATGTGTTTGGTGAGTTAATGGAGATAAGTGATAATTCGTGGAGAATTATTATGGTTTCACTTTATGTAATTTTATGTCACTCTGGGAAAATTATCAATGGAAGTGTGGTGATTGATGTATTGATATTAACTTCTAGGACTTGTGTTAAGGATGAAAAATTTCTTTCATCATGATGAAAAATAATTAATGTCATGAAAATTAATATTTTCATGAGGATTATTTGAATGAAATGATGAGAAATGGATTTTAATATAATGGTGAGAATGGATTGAGATTATATTCTATAATTAAAATATAATATATGCATTTTTATGAGTTTAATGAAAAAATATATTCAACCATTACAAGCCATATTATCTAACATGATAAAAAAATGTGGTAGGAGGACCTCAAAAACATGGGAGAGAAGGTCCATATAGCCCACACGGTAGAAGGAGAGTGGGACCAAGTGTATATCTTATAGTTTTACCAACCCGATCTTTTTATTAATTTTTGTTTCCTTTTTTGTGTGTGTTATTTTATACTCAACAAAACTATTTGATTTAATGAAACGATTATAATTAAAATGAGGCCGTTGGGTTTCAACTGTGATATGACTGTTGGTCAATATGACCATTAGAAACAAAATGTTGTGATTTTTGTCTATAAATACAAGTTATCATGGTTAATTAACATTGAAAGAAGATTTTATGGGCTCATCCAGTAGTCTCAAGCCGATTGAAGCCCGTTTTACGAATCTTGGGAAGGAGGTAGCACCACTGGGCTTTTCGCAAAACCAAACCCAAGACAAACTTCATCGTGTGATACTGGAATGGAATCACCTTCGGAAGAAGTTTAAGCTGAAAGAAATTACCACTCAGGCAATGTTGGCCATGCCGCCCCAACATTCTATCACCTTAGCACACCATACAATTAAGTCTTATGAAGATTTTATAAGAGGCTATGTAATGAGACCTTAGCTGCTTTAGGTAATCTATTAATATAAATAAAAATTGGGATTTCTTCCTATGGTGAATTTTGTGAATTCTTAAATTTTCAAATAAAAATAGGATGCATATTATTGATGATTTTTGGAAGAAGGATATTTTGAAATATTTATGTAAACCTTAAATAATTAATAATTTGTAAGGATATCCCAAAAATGATCTTCTACAATTATGTTCAGTATGAAAATTACAGTCTAATAAGATCAACATAATTTATGATGAATAATAAATTAGGAATAGTGATTTTATATTTATGATTAGTAATGTGACCAAATTGATTAGTAACCTTACCTAAGAAAGTATTAATATAATTTAGGTACCTTGATTAAGTAATGTGATTCAATAATATCAGTAAATAACTATTTCAGAAATTATTAGTTATGTATGAGTTTTTTTCGGTGAATAGTGTTTTTATTTAAAAATTAAAATTAAAATATTTAGAAAATTATTTTCATAAAATTGAGTTTATTTTTAAATTTAGAGCACATATATTAGGATAAGGTTAATTTCTGGGATTTTTCTGAAACAGTTGAATTTTTGGTGAATAGTGTTTTATTTGAAAATTTAATTTTAAATATTTAGAAAATTATTTTTATAAAATGGAGTTCATTTTTTAATTCAGAGCATTGATATTATGTTAAGGGTACTTTTTGGAATTTTTCCGAAATAATTGAATTTTTGGTGAATAGTGAAAATACAGTTTTGAGTTTTGGGGGTTTAAATAGATCATTAAGGATGTAATAATTATGTAATCATTCTAGTTGAATTGTGAATATTAAGACAAGGTCTGAGGTGCCATAAGTTTCCAATACCATGAGCAAATACCCTAGGCAAGCCCTTGGTTTTTCCAATACCACTGATGAGGTGTCCCAAGGCCACTACTGATTTGTTCCCTCAGTTCTTCTATAAATACAAAGTCTTTTCCTCACTCATTTCACTCCCAAATCCTCCCCAATTATTTTTTGGTATCCATACCTTTCAAGGAGTCCTCCTAATGTTCCCTCAAGCCTCCCAAGGTCCCAACCTTCATTCTTTTGAAATTACTCTTTAAGGTAAGGGATCATTTCACCCTCCTCTTTTAAAGTCATGACTTCTTTATGTTTTGTCTTCTAGTTTCCATCTCTTTATGTTGAGGGTATGTTTTTATATGTTATATTTACTTTCCATTTCATGTATAATATTTGAGATACCCTTATTCTTTCATCAATTTGTTTTATGAATTTTTAAGTGACGTCGTTATGCTGTCAAATTTCTTGTAAAAGAAATCGCATCTTTTCTTTTCTTTCATGTTTCCTTTTGATGTGGTATTTCATTAAAATATCCATACCATGATCTTAATCTATACCCATACTATGTTATGAATTATTTATTAGTTGGTGACCCTTGTCCCCTATCATTTAAATGTTTTCTAAAACCATGTTATATAGCCGTTATGCTGCAGAAATTTCGCCTCAGAATTTCAATCTCTTTCCCTCTAAAAGTTATCTTGTTTTCTTTATGTGAATACCCAAACATATTTCTTTTCTTTGGGTTATCATAAATATATAAAAATTATATATTTTATTTTTTAATTGACATACATATAACCCTCACTCCCTTTCCATGGGTTATAAATGACATAATGATCTTTTTTTAAGATCATTTAAAACGTCACGATCTTGAAATGAAACCCATTGTTTTTATTCTCCATGAGTTATTTATGAAATGTTTGATTATGAACTATGTGGATCACATGAATATAAAGACATATTAAGGTTGCACCCTGATACCCCTCTAATGCATTGGTTAATGAATTAAACTCTAGAGATGACAAGTTTCACGATACCTTGGTGAATAACCATGGTAATTGTTATGACACATTGGGGATAGAACTTGGTGATATGTTCCTGAATGTCTAAATGAAATGTTGTAGCCAAATATTAATGTTAGGTTCCATGTTATTTTCATTATGATGTGCATATACTTCCTTTGATCATGTCTTTATGTTTTTATTCAAGTTCTTATTGTTAACACAAGTAAACTTATTCCCTTGTTTACCCTTACTAGGCCTTCTTCTTAGCCTTTCCTTTGATGTATGTCTCCAGGATATGAGATGAAATAATTTTACATATGATGAACCTATGATGAATCCTTACAAGTGGGTTAGAATAATGTTTTCTATTGTTCTCAAGTATTAGGTTCCTGATTTCTAAGGAAGTAGACTTTAAAGATCCTCTATTTGTAAAATGAAATGAAATGTTATGTAATAAAAAAGGAAGGATGTCATAGTTAGTATCAAAAGATAGTTTATTTATTTATGGAAATTAGGATACGAAAACATTAGGAATAACCCTATAGAAAAGATTAAATATAGTAAATCTTCCTGGTATTTTGGTGAGTATTGAGTAAGTGGTTAATCGAGGAAATACATCCCTTTCTGGATACAAGCAGGTAGAGGTGCATCCGGCACCGATGTGCATAGAAGTAAAACCCGAAAACAAAGCTTTGAGCTAGACTCGAATGGGATCTGGTACACGACAACGGGCCTTGCTGAACTATTGGTTATGACACTCCTAGGGGATATGTTTGGTTAATCGCATGCTTTTTATGAATCTTTATGAAGCAATTATAGAGAAATATAATTGTTTAAGCATGAATTTTTAAGACATAAAATACTTTATAGTTAAAAGATTCAGAAATGAAATAATATTCTCACAAAGGATTTATTATTTTATAAAATGGCAGGAAATTGGAAAAATCTTTCATATGGTGACCGCAATGGACCATGCACTTACGGACCTCCAATGGAAGCTGGAATGGAAACATTCATGCGAATGATGAACAAACTGACTCGTGATATGGGAAATAACTGGAATCAAGCTGAGAGGCTAATATCACCATAAAGGTGAAAACATTCTACTGAGTCCTTTATGCACCAACGACAACCAACTTTCTATTGATTAACTGACCCATTGATTGATGAACAATGGATCAGCTCTATAGAGAAGATCTTTTCTATGCTATGTTGTTTAGAGAAAGAGAGGGTCACCCTGGCTGTCTATCACTTATATGGAGATGTTGATCAGTGGTGGGAACAAATCAAAAATGCGAGGCTATGATTTGAGGTTGAAGTTGTGGAGTGGGAAGAGTTCAGAGGGATATTTTTCAGTAATTATTCCCCTCCATCCATGAGAACCAGAAGGGAGAAGTAGTTTCTTGAGCTAAAGCAGAAGGAGAATGAATCTGTGGGAAGCTACAAGATGAACTTCACAAGGATTTAATGTTTCACATATAGATTTTTCATGGATCCAATTTGTAAGGTTGATAGATTCATTGCTGGACTGAGACCTCATATGCGGAAGAAGCTATCCAACTGAGACTAAGATAGCTATAAGAGATCATGCAGAGTGAGATGAAAGTCGATCTGAAGTTTGGTGAGATTCAGTGGTCTCACAAATCCAATGACAAGAAGATATTGATGGAGCCCATATAAGGGAGGAACGTAGATCAGGGAAGAGGGGGAAAGAAAATGCAATATCCCATGTGTAATAAATGTGGGAAGAGGCATTCGGGGAACTGCCTGATCGGGAGCAGGAAATGCTACAACTATGGAAGATATGGCCATATTATGAGGAATTCTCATAGTGAGGTGAAACATTATCTACAAAAAACTAACTACTAGGGGAAGATGTTTCAGTCCCTAACTAATGTCTAGTACTTCAAGTGTGGAGAATGTGGGCACTTTTCCAATCATTGTACAAATCAGGGGCAGTGGAGGGGAACCACCATCTACTTTAGCAAAGGTTAAGGGATCAAGGTCGTGCTTTTGGTATCACGACAGATAATGTTGAAGCTCTGAATGATGTGGTAGGAGGTACTATTGTTTTCCTCTCAAATATATCAAGTAATTTGATTAGTTTTGGTTCTACGCATTCCTTTATATCCTCCAAGTTTTCAAAGAATTTAGAATCAACCCCCGATTTTCTGAAAAAAGAGTTATCAGTCAAGAATCTTGGTGGGATTATCCAAGAATCATCAGTCTTTAGAAACACTAGTATTTACTTTAGATAGAACAATCTTATCGAAAATATAGTAGTCATTCCCATGCTAGAATTCAACATTATGCTAGGTATGAACTACCTCCCAAAGTATAATTCAAAGATCAAATGCAGGAGCATTCAAATCTCAATAGTCTTAAATAGAAAACCTACAATCAACTTCCAATGAGAGATATCTCAACCTAATCCTTATCTAGAAGAACCCCCTATACCCTTATTTATAGAGTTGATCGGTGAAGAAGAATAAATAGATGATAGTTTAAGGATAGAAAGTGTCTCCATCATCTAGGAATACGTTGATGTATTTCATGAGGAGTTTCATGGACCTCCCTCTGAAAGAGAGGTAGAGTTCTCTATTGAGCTCATACCTAGATCTCATCCAATTTAAAATACCCCCTATATGATGGTAAATGTGGAGTTAAAGGAATTAAAGAAATGACTCCAAGATATTTTGGAGAAGGGGTTTATCCGACCATGTGTGTATCCTTGGGGAGCACCAGTTCTCATTGTGAAGAAGAAGGATGGATCAATGCAACTATGAATTGATTATAGAGAACTGAATAGGATCATAGTGAAAAAAAATACCCTCTTTCAAGAATTCAGGACTTATTTGACCAACTTCGTGGGGCTCAATTATTCTCTAAGATTGATCTTGGATTTGATTATTATCAATTGAGGGTTAAGAATGAAGATATTCCAAAAATAGACCTTTGATCAAGATATGTGAATTATAAGTTTTTTGTTATGCACTTTGGATTGACTAATGCACCTACAATTTATTTGTATTTGATGAATAGAGTCTCTAAAGACTAAGTTGATAACATTGTGGTAGTTTTTATTAATGATATTATGATATATTCCAAATGTCGCAAGGAGCATGAAGATCTTCTAAGAGATATTTAGGAAACTTTATGGAAATAAAGGGTTTTAGGAAGTTCATAAAATGTGAGTTTTGGTTATAATAAGTTGATTTCTTGGGGAACATTGTAACCAATGAAGGATACACAGTTAACCCCGCAAAGAAAAAAGTTGTAGAGGAATGGTCTCAACCTACAATAATAACTACGATTCATAGTTTTCTTGGATTAGAAGGATATTATAAGAGGTTTGTGAAGTACTTTTCATGTCTTCATAACCCATTAACAATGTTAACTTGAAAAGGGGTCAAGTTCATCTGGACAAAGGAGTATGAGGAAAGTTTCAAATAGTTGAAGAAGATATTGGTTACTGCATCCCTGTTAACTATGCCCTCAAGTGGAGAAGGATTCATTATTTTTAGTGATGCGTATATGAAAGGTCTTGGTTGCGTCATCATGTGAAATGGCAAGGTTATTGCTTATGGATCTCTACAGTTGAAGACTCATGAGAAGAATTATCCTACGCATGATCTGGAGCTGCCTGCGGTCATTTTTTCTCAAAATATATAGGGGCACTATCTCTTTGTGGATAAATGAGATATATACACTGACCATCAATGTTTGAGGTATATTTTCACCCAAAATGAATTAAACATAACACAAAGGAGATGGTTGTAACTTCTTAAAGACTGTGATTGTTCAATTAATTATCATCCCAAAAGAGAAAACAATGTTGTTGATGTATTGAGCAGGAAAGACCTAGTCGTTCTTTCCATGATGAGGATTCAAAGAGATACTTTGGCTAATGACCTAGTAAAGCTGGAATTTGGAATTATGAGGGAAGAGACATCATCAACCCTAACCCAAACGATTTCTCAAAAATCATTACTAGAGAAGATCAGGAAATCTCAGAAAGAAGATCCTTTTTTATAGAAGATGTTTAAAGTTGTGAAGGATTGGTTGTTTCCTGAGTTCAGTATTGATCAAGAAGGTGTACTAAAATTTCGTACAAGAATATGTATTCCATCTATTCCAGAAATAAAGGAGTTAATGGATGAAGCCCAAAGTTATACCTTTTCTATACATATTTGAAGCACAAAAATTTATAGTGACCTCCATGACCATTTTTGGTGGGATAATATGAAAAGAGAGATTTCTAACTACACTTCAAGGTGCCTAGTATGTTAGCTAGTGAAGGCAGAGCCACCACTTACTAAAGGGGTATTGAAACCACTACCCATACCATAATGTAAGTGGGACAATATCACTATGGACTTCATCACTGGTCTCCCAAGAACTTCCAAAGGAAACAATGTGATATGGGTTATTGTGGACTGTCTCACCAAGACTGCCCATTATATCTCAATATGAGAAGATGTATCCCTTGATCCACTTTCCAGGATTTATGTTAATGAAGTGGTAAGGTTTCATGAAGTTCCACTTCCTATTATATCTGATCATGATCCAAGGTTCACATCAAAATTCTGGAGAAGTCTTCATCATGCTCTGAGCACTGAATTGAATTTCAGTATGGCCTATCACCCCCAAATTTATGTCCAATATAAAATTACAATAAAAACACTAGAGGACATGTTGAGAACATGCTAAATGGAATTTAAATGTGGATGGGATCAACATCTCCATTTAGTTGAGTTCTCTTACAACAACAGCTTCCACTCAAGAATTCAAATGGCACCCTGTGAAGCTCTATATGGGAAGCGATGTAGAATCCTACATGTTGGGATGAAGCTGGTGAGAGAAAGCTTCTTGGGCTGAATCTTGTGCAAGATATGACTGAAAATATCTATGCCATAAAAGAACACATTAAGGTTACTAAGAGTCGGCAAAATACCTATGCTGACAATCATTGAAGGGACTTGGATTTTGATGTTGGTGACAAGGTCTTTCCTCAAATATCATCTTGCCATAGATTCATGAGGTTTGGAAAGAAAGGGAAGCTCATCCTTAGTTGCATTGTCCCCTATGAAATTCTTGATCGAGTAGGAGTAGTGTCCTATCATCTTGAACTTCCTCTAAATCTAGCACAAGTTCATGATGTCTTCAACGTATCCATTTTGAAAAAGTACATACCCGACCCTTCACATGTACTAAACCCAGAGGTTGTACAACTGGAACATGAACTCTATTATGAGGAGCAGCTGGTGGATATATTAGATCGTAGAGAAAAGGTTCTATATAACAAGACTACCCACCTTGTTATGGTGTTATGGACAAACCACAAATATGATGAAGCCATGTTGGAACCAGAGGAGTCTATGAGGTAGAAGTACCCACACCTTTTGTTCTCTAAGGGTATGAGTTAAATATTTTAGGGACAAACTTTCTTGAGGGGGGAAGAATGTAACGACCCAAAATTTTGAATAATTTTTGTTTCATATTTTTGTGTGTTCTTTTATACCCAACAAAACTATTTCATTTAATGTAATGAGTATAATTAAAATGAGACCACTGGGTTTCGAATATTATATGACTGTTGTTCAATATGATCATTGTATAATAAATGTTATGATTTTTGTCTATAAATACATGTGATCTTGGTTAATTAATACAGAAGGAAGATTCGATATCCTCATCTAGTAGTCTCGGGCTGATCGAAGCCCATCTGACGAAACATGGGAAGGAGGTTGCACCACGTGTCTTTTCCACAGACCAAACCCAAGACGAACTTCATCATGTGAACCTGGAATGGAGTCGCATTCAAGATAAGTTCAAGCTGATAGAAAATTACCACTCGGGAAATATTGGTCGAGCCGCCCCAAGATATTATCACCGTAGCACACCTTACACTTAGGTCCTATGATGGTGTTATAAGGGGTTATGTAATGAGACATTAACTACTTTATGTAATCCTTTGATAGAAATAAAAAATTTTATTTCTTATTATGGTGAAGTTTGTGAATTCTCAAATTTCTGGATAAATATAGGATGTATAATATTGATGAATTTTGGAAAAGGGATATTTTAAAATATTTAGGTTAACCTTAAAAAATTAATAATGTGTAATGATTTTATAAAAATGGTCTTTTAAAATTATGTTCAATAAGAAATTTAGAGTCTAATAAGATCAACATAATTTTTTATGAATTGTAAATTATGAATAGTGATTTTACGCTTATGATTAGTAATGTGACCAAATGGATTAGTAACCTCACCTAAGAATGTATTAATATAATTTAGGCACCCTGTTTAAGTAATGTGATTCAAAAAAATAAGTAAATAACTGTTTCAACAATTATTAGTTATGTATTAGTTTTTTGGGTGAATAGTGTTTTTATTTTAAAATTAATTTAAAAATATTTATAAAATTATTTTCATATAATAGAGTTTATTTTTGAATTCAGAACATCGATATTAGGTTAAGGTGAATTTTTGGGATTTTTCTGAAATAGGTGAATTTTTTTTAATACTGTTTTATTTAAAAATTAAATTAAAAATATTTAGAAAATTATTTTCATAAAATGGTGTCTATTTTTGAATTCAGAGCATTGATATTAGGTTAAAGTGAATTTTTGTTATTTTTTGAAATAGTTGAATTTTCGTTGAATAGTGAAAATACAGTTTTGAGTTTCATGTGTTTAATGACATCGTTAAGGATTTAATAATTAGGTAATCATTCTGGTCGACTTATGAATAGTAAGATAAGGTATGAGGTGCCCCAAGTGGCCAATACCATGTGAAAATACCCTAGTAAAACCCATGGTTTTTCCAATACCACCGATGAGGTGTCCCTTGGCCATTAATGATTGGTTCCCTAACTTCTCATTTAATTACCAAGCCTTTCCCTCATTTATTTCACTCCCAAATCCTCCCCAATGATGTTCTGGTCTCCTTACCTCCCAAGGAGTCCTCCCAAGGTTCCTTGTGGCCTCTCAAGGTCCCGACCTTCAGGCTTTTGATGTTACTCTTCAAGGTAAGGAATCACTTCACCCTCATCTTTTAAAGTCATTACTTCTTTTATGTTTTGTCTTCTAGTTTCCATCTCTTTATGTTGAGGGTATGTTCTTATATTTTCTCATTACTGTCCATTTCTTGTCATATTTTTTAGAGACACTTTCTTCTATCATTAATTTTTTTTCTGAGTTTTAAAGTAATGCTGTTAGGTAGCCAAATTTCCCATAAAAGAAATTGCATCTTCTCTTTCCTTTCATGTTTCTTTTTCATATGGTATGTCATTAAAATATCCATACCATTGTCTTAATATGTACCCATACTATATTATGAATTATATATTAGAGGGTTACCCTTTTCCCATCTCTTTTCAATGTTTTCTAAAAGCATGTTATATAGTCATTATGCAGTAGCAATTTTGCCTTAGAATTTCTATCTCTTTCTCTCTTGAAATTATCTTTTTTTATTTAAGTGAATAACCATACCAATTTAGTTTTTTTGGGTGTTCATAAATATATAAAAATTATATATTTGATTCTAGAATTGACATACATATATCCCTCACTCTATTTCCGTGGGATATAAATGACATAATGATCTTATTTTTAAGAACTTTTAAAACCTCACGAACTTGAAATGAAACCCATTTTTTTATTATCCATGGGTTATTTATGAAATTTTTTATTATGATCAATGTGGATCACATGAAAGTAAAGATATATTAAGTGTGTGCCCTCATAGCACTCCAATTAATTTTGTAATGAATTAATCTCTATAGATGACATGTTTCACGATACCTTGGTGTATAACCTAGGTAATTTTTATGACACCTTGGGGATGAACCTTGGTGATAGGTTCATGAATGTCTAAATGAAATGTTGTAGCAACATATTCAAGTAATTTTCCAAGATTTTTTCATTATGATACACCTATACTTACATTTCTCATGTCATTACTTTTTTATTCAATTTCTTATTGTTAACACAAGTAAACGGATTTCCTTGCATACCCTTACCGGGCATTCTGCTCACCCTATCCATTAATGTATTTCTCCAGGATATGAGATGAAAAAATTTTACATAGGATGAACATATGATGAAGCCTTAAAAGTGTTTTAGAATAATGTTTTATACTGTTATCTTGTATTAAGTTCCTGATTTCTAAGACACTAGACTTCAATGATACTCTGTTTGTAAAATGTAATGAAATGTTATCTAATAAAAATGTGGGATGCCATAATAGTATTGTGCTTTAGTGTGAGGGTGTATTAACTAAGGAAAGTGGTATTGTGAATGTCTGCATGGCCCATGAGGCCTCGGTGTGTGATGTTGTGCATGGGTGATGATGCCCTTCTCCCAACTCAAATTGATAGAATTCGGTTTTCATTGATGAATTAGTCTCTCAAACAAAGTGATATCTTTTTTTGAATGAAAGAGACAAACTAATATTCCTCCCTCATTAAAAATTCATACATAAGATTCACCCCGCAATTAAGATGATATTAACTAACCAATGGAACCCAAGAATTTCATATATAAAGGGAATAATCCTCCACATCTATTGACACTTAAATTTTATCTTATATCTCTTCTATTCCATAGTTTATACAGAAATTATGTTGAACGAGTAGGAGGTTTCATTGATCATTCCAAGATCAAGGTAATGAGGTGATGAGGCATCGAATCTTCATGAATTCATTCTCCATCGTTCATGTATCTAGATAACTCAAATACAAGACTCTACCAAATAAAAATGATGTTTCAATGGCTATTGGAAATCATGTATGTGTTAGATCTTTAGAAAGAAGAAAAACACACAATCCATATGAAAAACAGGTGAAAATTTCAGTGAAATATCAAATAAGAAATAATTCCATATTTTTTAAGTAATTATTTTTATAAATAATAAAACTCATTGATTTTTATAAAAGGCATGACATGATATAAATTACATTGGAAGGAAATGGAATAAAAAATGTACATAAGGCATTAGATGTTTCTTATATAAAAAAAGGCAATGCCTATGAAAGTGTTTTTGATATTTTGAGAGGATCAAATTTTCTCTTAAGAAAAAAGATCACCAGAGACAATATTTAGAGATGAGTTTCTATACATCTTCTTCATTCATGAGGAAGAGGATAATCCAAGGGGAATTTAATTTATAAAATTAATACTAAAGTTATTCACGATGAAACTTGTTTCCATAAAGTAACTTGGGATAGTTTCATATATGTAATATCCCAAGCTCGCATGAATAATTATATGAACTCATTTCAACTAAATAATTCATGAATGATTTTACTGTGATATTCTAACCTTTCAAGAAGAATATTGAGACACCGAGAGAATTGAAAATTCATTTTGTTTATGTGAATGGTTTTTTGAGAATTCCACATACATATTTTCATTAAGAAAAATGTTAACTCACACCCATTTTTTGTTGTTCATGGAAGACAAAGGTTTGTATGTGGAAGGTTATACATGAATACATGTATTCCTCAATAAATAGTTTATAACAAAAAAATAGAATAATCATAAGAGGTACATAAAACAATAAAAAAATATATATGTGGGAATCATAATAAGTTGATAAGACCACGTATTTTACCACATATGCATGAGAATTTAGATGTTAATATGTGATTGATATGTTCACGTTATATATTGTATAAAATATTAATGAATTGTGTGAACAACATTTAAACAGTAAGTGTGGACAAGACATCAAATATAAATAATAATTTCCCAATAATTCATTACACTAAAGAGAATAACTATCTATAGGTTATATTAGTTATTGAGAAAGACCAATATAATTCACTATCTGTTGTTGAAGGTACATGAATATGTACATAAGAAACATAGATCCTTCAATTTTATAAGGAAATATTGATTGGTCATCCGATAGTTTATCAAACCTCGTATTAATGTTAAGACTTCTAGTTGGCATCATGATTTTGGGAAATATTCTTCTCGGTGCTAGGATTTTAAGGAGTCTCTAGGTTGCAACCTGCAAAACAATTAATTCGACTGGATCTAGAAGAAAAATGTTTATTTTTGTTGGAGTTGGATTAATAGTATTTAATTTGGAGATGAAATAAGGTAAGTCTTTTAGTTAACTCTAGGAGTAGTGTAATCAATTGTTTTATAGTGAATAATATATTACTGGGGGGAATAAATTTTAAAAGAAAGGAGTTTTCTATATCCAAACCCTGAAAATATTTTGGGATTCTCTCTCTCACTATATTATTAAAACTGCACATGAGGTTATATTGAGAGATAATATTGAGTTGATCTATAACATTAAATTTTTTGAGTTCTTATTTTGAAAATAAAATGAATTAATAAAACAAAACCACAGATTCACCCCTCTCCTCTCAATGGTCAATCCATCCTAGGGATCTACCAGCGGTATTAAAGTAAATGATCCATCTAAAGATCCATTTGTGTATTCAAAAAGTGAAAATTTTAGGAATTGTGTGAGCTATATCATATATATAATAAATGAATATACTCTGGAGGATACAATCCAATATATTTATATCAATAATCAGAAAAATAGAAACAAAATTCAAACATGAAATTTGAATAAGAATATTACAATAAAGGTAGAGACACAAAGCTATCAAACATGTATATCTTGAATAATTCTATAGATTTATATTATTAAAATGAATCTCGATAAATATATTATGATGATGCATCATTTAGGGATATTCATTTTGTTCTCAAATAACAACTAAATAATTTTTTTAAAGAAGTTATAAATTGTATCTTTTCATGTTTTATGTTTCATCAAAATAAAATATTACTGCTAAAAGAAGAATATTTTACCAAGGATGTGGCATTGGTTAATATGGTTGTATTATCTAACACTATCAATTTTTTTTGAAATAAAATTATGAGATAATTTTCCTTTTCAATGAAATTTATGCTGAGTATAATGAAATATTGTAAATAATATTTTGTGAGAAATATTTTTTAATATTTTATTTTTGGACTCTTTCCATACTCTTAAAAAAATATAAAGTCTCTAAGGATGTAAATGGTACATAAAAAGAGTTTAAAGAAAACAAAATAAAGGATGTTGATAAATATTTTCATGAATTAATAATAATTCATAAGGAAAAAAAGATTCATTTAAAGGATAATCGGGAGTAAAACGTGAGAATATTTGAATATGAGAAGAATCCTCTCAACATGAAGTGTTTAGAGGTAGAGGTGAGACTAATGAGTAAGAGTCACCATTGGATAAAACTACCTAAATTATAGGAAGAAAAGATATTTAATCCAAATTGTGAATTGAGGATCCTGACTCCAATAAGATCATAAAATAATTCTAAAAGAAAATGGAAATATCCTCTAAGAAAAAGGTATATGATAACCAAGAAACTATATTTAGTACTATTGTTTTTTCAAGTTATGGTACAGGGTTCAATCCAAACTCAACTAAATCATGGATGGTAAAAAATTCCGATAAACCCACCACATCATGGGTGGGTGTTGAAATAAGCATGGATATATATTCCCTAATACGTGTCCTAATGTTTGGTGGTTCCACTCAAAAGGAGTAACATAATGACCAATAATTCAATCTATGGGATTTCCATTTTTATTTTTATTCCATAGAGTATATATCACATTAAATCAGTTACAAAATATGATAAAAACATCATAAATGATGAATGAATTAATTAAGAGTTATTTGTAGATGATAAGAAACCTATACCCCTAAAATAGTAACCTCACCTTCCAAATAGTAATATTACCCGTATGAAAAGTAAATCGGCCTAATGAATAATAACCTCACCCATGAAAGTATATATAAAATTTCGGTACATTATAAATAAAATAATCATGTAATTATATCATATTATTAGTTAATAAATGTTTTAATAATTATTAATTAAATTTTGGTATTTTTAAGTCATAAATATTTAATTAGAATTATTAGGTCCACTAGGCTAGATACCCTGAGAGGGGGGGGGGTGAATCAGTGTATGACAGATTAAAACAACATCCCCTTCTTCTCTTGTTTTTCTGTTAGAAAAAACCCTCTTCCATCTCCTTCCTGATGTAGAGTATGAATAAAACATAAAGCATGCCTAGGACACAACAATTTTTACTTGGTTCACCCTGACTGGGCTTTGTCTAAGGAGCATACACCTATAGTGTGCTGATTTACCAATTACACTATAAGCACACTTTTGTATACAAGTTCGAAGTGGAATCAATGTCCCTCCTGGTTAAGAACCACTAACAATTTTAAAACTCACTACTCTTTCAACTGAAGTGAGCTCACTGCTTCTTCAGAAGATCCACTCACAGTTTATAGACCTTTAGGTTTCTTCATTTGCATGAAAGCATCTATCTTCAACTGTTGATATATGATATATTTATATTTAAAGTTCATTCACTGATAAAAACCCATTTTCACCTAAACACTGGGCAAATCTCATTGCAAACTACTTCTCAAAGGACTCTACTTCACGAGGCACCAAATTTCGCAAAGCTCAAACAAGACTTCATGAAGCTCTTGCATTTTCATGAAGCACTGTTGCAAAGAACTCTTGCAAAGCACTCCCGCGAGGCTCCTATCATTGCAGAGTGACTTCCCTCATGAAGCTCACTGAGCCAACACGAAGATCGCTACTTTTTTGGATCTAGATTAGCCTCTGCAAAGATCTTCTTTTGTGAAGCACACTGCCTTCGCAAACCTCCTTCGCGAAGTAAGAGAAAAACATTTTTTTCTAAAAACCTCTCTACTACTCCCAAGGGGGCCAGGGAATATTTATAGGCGATTCCACTGACCCTTGAACCTTACGTGTGAAGTCAACGCCATGTCATTTCAAATCACAAACTCCGATGTTCCCATCAAAATTCTCTCAAAATCACAATGCGCCACTGAAATTTTCCAATCACGGAGCTCCTCGTAATCATGGAGCATCCTGTCAATTCCTTCGCACCTTCACCGAAAATCTCCCTAGAAAACCCCTTCACCGTCGCGATACACTTCAACCTATGTCATTCGCGAAGCTTAACATAATTGCGAAGAATCAACACCATCATTTTTCTAGTCTTCGCAAAATCCAATCCCTAAAGCCTACCTTCACGAAACTCATGGCTTTTCCATATTTAAATGATATCTTCAAGGATATCCACTATTCATTATGCTCACCAAACTCCAAATTTTGGACCCTGAAAATTTGGCAAACACTAGAAAACGGCACCACCTTATACTGCTCTTTTTTTATAGCCTCCAAATCGTTTGTTCCTTTGTCTAGGTTTCTTATCAACATTGATTTTCAACAACATCTCTAGAACTCAACAATTCACCATGGAAACCTTCTTTGTCAAAAAACACAATCAACCCAAAAATGGTGCAATGTAACCATGAGGGATTTGTGCCCAACAAGAATTCTAAAATTAATATAATGAATTAAAATAACATACATTTTCATAAAATAGATTATCAAATTAAAATTTTTTTATATAATTATTTTAGGATTATTTTATGAGACCATAGTTATTTGTTGAAATTGTTATAAAATCAGTTATGAATTTAAAGTCTATATTTTTCGAGTAAATAATGGTTTTAATTAAAAATAAAATTTCTCATATTTAGAAATTTATTTTCATAAAATTGAGTTAATATTTTAATTCTTCATGTTTAAAAATGGTTAGGTTAATCTTTTGATATTTTACTAAATACTTAAATTTTTTTTGAATAGTGAAATATGATAATTTACAGTATTTAATCTATAATCCAATTACATGAACAAAAAAATCATACATGATGTAAGAACCAAAATATCATACTATCCTTTATTATTTTAATATATCTGATGATAATTCGCAAAATATTCATAGTCTTGGGTCAAAGTAATAAACTAATGACTAAAATATTCAAAAATCACCCCTCTCCTCCACTATACAAACCACCCTCACCCCTCTTATCCTCAATACATTAACACTTAGAAATTGTAAAAATTATGCCCCAAAAAACTTCCATATTATCTCCTCACAATCAGGTTCTCATGGTATTTCTGAATGAACAAAAACACTTTCCATAAAGAGGTTCTCGAGGTGGATAATTCAAGAGGTAAACCCTCTTCCTTTTTTCTTTTAATTTCATTTATAGTTATTTAATTTTCTCATCCTATCATCACCATCTCTACAAATATGAGAATTATAACTACCATATATTATATATAATTTAATTATATCATTTTAATGGAATACTCATCATCAAACTTCTTTTCATTCTCTTTTATTTTTAAAATGAAATCAACATCCTTTACGTACAAATTTACAACCTTAATGGATGACTGATTTTCATTATTCAGTTTCTCCTTCTTGTCTATTAATATAACAATTTTAATGGTTCAAATAGTTTTAAAAATTTATATTACAACACATTTTATTTTCTGGATGTAACATATTTACATAATACTAAATGATAAAACAAAATGAGTTCTTTATTATCAATAATCATTGTAACAATCTAAATGATTATCATTAAATGTATTATATAATGATTCATAATAATAATATATAGGGAAATGATATATATAACCATTTAAACTACTGTATGTTAATTAATATCATATATTTCTAATTATTTATAATTTTACCCATTTTAAATAAACTTCTTTAATTATAAACAAGTGAACCAATCATGAAAACATTGAAAATGAATGCTCCTGAATAATGAAATTCAAATCTATAACCCATCAATAAGCACATAAATGAACTTAATAAAAATATATAGAATCAATTATATATTTATTATATTATTTATTAATATATTAATGTATTTAATTTGATTATCCATGATATTGAGTTTAATTGCATTACACATTCGGACATAAGGTAGGGGTTTCTCCCCGAACATCCATTTTTCATTCGAGATTCCACTTTCTCTCTCTTTACATGATTAAATTATTAATTATTCCTATTAAATTAACAAAAATTTTATCATAATGTTATATATATGTGTGTAAAAATCATAATACTAATTTTTTGAGGGGGAGTTACATGTTTTATAAGTATCTATCTAAATTCTTTATGATAGGCATGTTTGATTAAAGGAAACATCCTGATTTCATTCTAATTTTCAAATGAAATCAATATTATATTTTAATAAACCATTATATTTATAAAATTATTAATTTTATTACGGAAAAATATTATAGTTCATTTATGGTTTAATTCAAATGTGTTTCTATCGTACCTCTATTTTTACAAAGTAAAAAGAGTATTTCTCTCAAGAATTACTCAATTATTTTGTAAGAGAGTTTTTACCTATTTAAACACCTTTGTAGGCTCTTATTTTTAATTGGGATTAATATTTTATGATATAAAATACCATAATTTATTGAATTTTTTATGATTATTTTTCTATTATATGTTTTATCTTGATACCATTCGACACCGTACTCGAAATGGTCAGTGATTATGTTTACTGATTGGGAAAAGTTATTTACATTTCATATGTTAGTTTCAATATAAATGTACATGTTGATAAAATTTCAATAATTTTATATGTGGAATGAATTAGACTTATTATGTGTTGGGTGGGGCCCACTATAGCCCCTTGGTGCATCGGTAGTTCTCTTGAGACAAACTAGTTTGGGTTTTACCCATTTACGTATAGTCTTTGTATGAGGCCTTGAAAATATGGTTATTATGTCCAAAATTATACATTAACTCATTATTAAACAATCAAGTGATTATACATGTCATTCTTATAATATTATAATATCCATGGTTATGTTTTATTATGGAATTATTTATTCATTCTTTATTCCTTCCATATTTTTATCAATATTATGTTGTAATGACATGAAGACATTTATTTATTCACCATGGCTTATTATTTATGCTTCTTCTATTTTACTTACCCTTACTGAGTATATCAGGTCACCCCTCCATTTTAAGTATTTTCCCCTAGGATGTGGTGAAGCATATTATTATTTACCTCCATAGATAATCTAGGAGTTATGGATGTTTAAAATATAATTAACAAGTTGTATTTCCTATCAAGTTTTAATTTTAAACTTATTTTTGTGTCATATTTTCCAAAGATACTAAACTATTAAATCCTTTGGGATGTGTATTCCATGTTTATGTGAGAATGTTATAAAATAAGGCACTGAGTCTAGGAAACATGGTTTTGGGTCCATACAGTTGGTATTGGAGGATGTTTTATAGAAACCCTTGAAACTAGATATTGAAAACCTCGATTTGTGAACAAAATTCTAAGATAGATTTTCTGAATATGCACACATGAAAATACTAAAATTTAGTTAATGTACTGATTATTTGGATCTTCCAAGGAAATATATACCATTCTGGATATTAGAAGTGGGCATGGTTCTCGAACAGATGTAACTAGGAGTAAAAACATAGATATGGTGTTTTGTGTAGCGCCACGACCCCAGAAACCCAGAGTCGGTGCATTATTACGTATCATTGGCATGATCACAAAATATCATGTGTCGAAAGTCTGATTAGTTTAGTAGCCTTGGACGTTCTTGATACATTCATAAGGTTTACATTATATCATAAAATAGAAAACTACAACAACTTTGTTTCCATAGAAAACACTAATATCCCATAGACTATCCTTGCACGTTAGTCATAATATACATCTTTGCATCCTTGGAAAAATAAAACATAGAAAGGGGTGAGCTAAGATGCTCATTAAAGATAACAATAAAGTATAAACTTCTATAAATAAGCATTAACATTTAAGGAAATGTATAAGACTAAAACAAAATCCTTTTAAACATGAACATCAGCATAATATGGAAAAGATAAAATCGAATAATTCCATTTAGTTATTCAGATGGAAATTATTCTAGTCAAATAATCACATGAAATATCAATAGCTGCTTTCATAATGGTGGAATGTATAATGCTAGACTTCATAACCACATAGTCAAGGCCTTGTGCCAAGACTACAAATAAACTTTTTTCAAGGCCCTGAACCAACACACTAGTTTGTATCATGAGACCAACCAATGCATCAAGGAGATATAGCGGGCTCCACCTATCACATACTATCTCCAATACATTTCTCATATGAAAAGTTTGAAACATAACATATACATTCATATTAAAACTAACATAAGAAATATCAATACTGTATCCACAAAACATGAATGGTATAAAAATAGCACATACACAGTCAAACATAACTCATTCAATAAAATATGAAAGATTCTATTGTAACAGATTAACCTCAATCAATAATAATGAAGGATATTAACATAGATTATAATAATCATCAACACTATTTGAGAGAAATATACCCCTTTTTCTTGAAAACATTTAAAAGTATCCCTATTTATCAAGAAGTCATTTAAAATAAATTATTGAATCAAAGTGTCCCACACCACATTGAAACTTTCCAAAGGAATTTTAATTTTAAAAAATTAATGTCCATATAAATAAATCCTTAAAACCATTTTTAAAACATGGTTTTTAATGAGAAATATTGAGAAGAATAAATAATTAAAACATTTAAAAATGATATTTTAGTTAGAGTTTCTAACGAAATGAGAGATGCTTGAATACAACTAATTGAGGTAATAAAAACATTATAATATCATGAGAACAAAGGATTTCATGATATACTATGTCAAGGTATATTATATACACCAAAACAAGTGAGTTGGTGCGTAACAACAAAGAAGACTCAATGGAATGTATGTTGAGATAAAATCCCTTCTAAAGACTGTTTCCTTAGGTTAATGACAAATAAATGACATAATTATGTGTGAAAAGTAATAATACACTCAACATGATTGGATATTCAGTATAAATTGATCAGAGGACATTCACACTTATTCTTGTAAAAACAACGCCAATGAATTGGATGTTTAACTCAATAACAGGAGATTGAGATAAAATTACTCTTATCAAAGTTCATATCGATGACTTGAGAATTTATAAATGGTGTGATTATGTTTTTCAAAAGTATATCCACAAAAATGGGAGTTTAAATTAATACACAAATAAAAAATAGTGATTCCACAAATAATCATGGAGTAAAATAATCAATGAAGTATGCATAATTCCCAATGAGTGGAAATTGAAATTTGAAATTCACTTACCGATTTGGTAACATATTTAACATACAACACATGAAAGAACTATCATAAAATGAAAAATTTAAATACTCATAAATTATTTTATATTACACTAATAATACAATCATGGATAGTACATACGCCCCATAAAATGAAATAATGGCCAATATAACATGAATCTCACGGGAATAAAAAGTGGGATGAAAAACCCTTACTTCTTTGTAATCAGTTCAGTGGTATGAAAAAATGTTAATAACCAACAAATTTATCATAGAATACACTTAATATATAGAGAATCATGATAATGTATATCAAATGGTAGTACACAATACACCACATGCAATAAATAAGTGGCAAAAAATGGAGATCTCATGGATTTAAATGTGAGATAAGAAACCCCTTACCTTGTACATTTCCATTGTCGAGGGTACTTTAATCTCCTTTATAATGGTGAAATCGTTGTTTTTAAATTATAAAATAACCATATACATTAATATGATATCATATATGATCTTTTAATAATGATATTTTTCTATTATTGTTGTTTCAGGTGTTAACTGATTTGTTATCCTTTATATGATTAGTTACATAAAAGATGTTTGTTATGGATGGGATGTATCTTATTAATATTAAAAATTATATTGAGTCTTTAAAAATTATTTTTAATCATCAAATGAATATTATTCTTGAATGGATGTGATGTGGAATGAATCTCATCGCGTTCATGGAGACGGTAATCCATATGTACACACAAGCGACAATATCATTCTTTTGATATTAAAATCATATAAAATTAGATGGTATATCATATATAAAGAATAATTATCATGTTATATTTATTATTTACACCAATTACACATCATTATTATACCCATCCAAATTATTATGTACTGAATAACAATTACACCACGACGTGGAGACGGTAAGCCGTACGTATGCATGTATTATGATATGTCATTCAAAGGATGGATAGAATAATGAATATTGTTGTAAAATATTTATAATAAAATTATAGTATTTATATGATACCGGATTTATTATTTTAGAATGGAAACAACAAAGAAATATGAAGTGTAAGAAGAAAGGAAATTGAAAGAGGTGATGAAATATTAACCTCTTCTTTGGGTTATTCATGTTGATATGATAAAAAGGGCTCCTTAGGTTGTCTTTATGACTAAATGGAAGCATGTAGGATGAAGGGAGGAGAGTTGGTAAGATATTTGGGTAGGGTATGGCTGAGCCTAATTGATTTGAAAGTGTTAATTATAGAGAAGGGGGAGTGCCCTTTTATAAGAGGGTTGAGTGGTACCTTTGGAAAAGTAAGAAATATTATTTTATTAAAAAATAATTTTGAGTTTATATTAGCTAAAAAATGATTTATTTAATAGATAACGTGGTTATGGGTCTAAAAATACTCACCCAATAGGTTTTATACTTGTTTGGGTCACTATATCAAATTTAAATTTTAGATTTAACTCTTAGTTAACTAGTTTGACCTTACCATGTCTCTTTGTATTTTTATATTATATAGTTAATAAACTTACTATAAACATCCAAGGGAACCCCATGTTGTTCATTAATGATACAAATATCATTATATATGTCTTTTTCATGAACCTTAGATTTCTAGGAATAGAATATCAATTACTAATATAATATTTGTTTTAAAAACTCTTTTATGTTAATTTTGACACTATTTGATATTTTGTTTTTGCTAAATTCATAAAAGAATTATTACTTCGAAAATAATTCATCTAACAATCCTATTTTTTCATATTAACCTAGAAAATTAGAGGAATTCACAAAAAGACACATATTTACTTAATTTGAATATTTATAATATCAATTAGATTAATATTTCATTAATTATATAATTACTGCATCATCATTGTGTAATAAGTAAAATGAATTATTTAATGTCTAAAAATTATAATTAAAATAACATTATGTAGGAGATCTTTTTATCTTTCTAATAAATATTTATAGGATAATTCATCTAATTTTTAACCCTATATTAAAAATGTTTTAGTTATTAAACATTGAATTTAACACTTTTTACTCTTCTTTGAATTAAATAATAATAAATGTCCTAATCTAATCCAAGGGGACCTAAAAAATCATATTTTATTCCAAAATTTGTTTTTGGTCAAATTAAACTTATACAATAGAATTATGACATGTTTTAGGGTAATAATAATAAAATCATTTTTACCCTTAATTACCCTATTTACTTTTAACCGTGGTAAATAAAAGTAAAAAGTTACTATTCACCAAAAAAATATTAACATCTTATTTAACCACATTTTACATATAGATATCAACTGTGTCTCTCATATATTTGAAATTCAACTCATATAAGCGGTAAAGTTTTGTTTTATATAAATTTTCAAATGCTTCTAGGAGGTGGGTAAAAGACGGTAAAAAGTTAAATAAAACTTTATACATCTAATTTTGATATAAAATGACTCCAATGAATTCTATTGGTCTTATATAGGTATTATATATCTATTTTGACTTTAAACAAATTTAAATAAGATAAATAATTATTTAAGTAAAAATATGGTTTTAAACTATAACGTAGTGTTTTTTCATTATTCATCAAAAAATTGATAGTTTTAATAAAAATTGAATGTTTTCATAAAAATATAAAAAATTCAGCTAAAGATATATTTGATATTCTGAATTCAAAAATGATGTCTATTTTACCAAATTCAAAACTGAGAAGTTGTATTAAATAATCTAAAATTAATTCCCATTGTCAAAACAAATAGCATGTTTTTATCAAACAATAACTATCAAAACATTGATACTTTTTATGTATAATTTCAAAGTGAAATTTATTCCAATGATAAACATTGGATTTAATGGTAAAAATATCATATAATTATAATTTCAAACCATTCAAATATATAATTGAAAAATATATATTATTCTAAATAAAAAAGATGTTTTCAATTAAAATTTAGTATTTTTAACTATTCACCCAAATATGAAAGTTATTACAAAACACAAAAAATTTATCAAAACTAAATTTTTATGTCCTGATTCTAAATAAGAAGTTTATTTTATAAAATTGAATATCTAAAAGTGTCAAATATTGTATTTCAAAGGATTCACCATTAAAAGGCAGTAAAATTGAATTTTTTAAAAATACTTTTTTTATCTGAAAAATGGAATTTTCTCTTTATTTTGAAAAAATATACATAATATGGATTCTAAAATTATATGGATTAAATAAAATTCAAAATTCAGTTAATAATATTCATAAGTGCTTTTGAACGGATATTTTGGTAAGTCATGGTGCACTCGAACTCAGTGTTGCGTGTAGCACAAGATATTGACTTAAAGAAAACAACTTACTTTGAATATTGGGGTGTTACATTCTTCCCCCTAAGAAATTGTGTCTTCATAATTTTAAAAATTGGGCTTCAGAACATCATTGAATGTCCCAAATTGTAAAAAAGTCAATAAAACTATCACTTTAAAAGAATGAAAGAGAAGTAAAATGGTCATCCGAGATAACCCATACTAGGATTCCATGTATGAAAACAAGGATATGTATGATAAACTATGTGTCAAGTTATGATGGAGAGGGATAGAAACCATGATTAAGAGAAAGTTAACTATAAGAAAACCACAAAATTGTGATGAGAAAAATGTTCATTAGTTTCCTAGTAGCAAAAGAAAATAGTTAATGTGTTTTTTTTTAAGTTCCATTTTATAAATTTTAGGAATTTATTTTTGAGATTGACTAAGAAAATAATGTTTTATACTTAATTTTTAAGTAGCGTTTAATCCATTAAAAAATTTCTACCACTAACTCATTTGTTTTTTGAAACGATGAGTATTCACGATGACTTGGTTACACCTAAAGCACTAGAATCAATATCTAGAGAATCAGGTAATCCACAAAGGACAAACTATATATATTTACCTTGTCTTTAGAGATCAACAAAAACCAAAATGGTTAGTACAATATCAGATGATCCCCAAAAAGGATATTCCTTTATAGAAAGGAATACTTATCTTAATTTCTAAAATTAAACCAATAATACTCGAAGTTCTATAAATAAAATTCAATAAAGAATTGTCTTTAAAATCCATCAATATAATCCATACTAAAATTGAAACCTAAAACATAGAAGAATTTGATTACATAGTCTTCCATGTTAAATTGTATTTCCAAATAACATCAACTACTCTTAAACTCACATACTTTAAAGCAATTAATCTAATCACATATTCTCTATGATAGGTTAATCATTTCCATAAATAACCCAAATAGGTATAATTTCAAAATAAAAACATATATAAAAATCCATCCTTACTCCTAAAATGAAATCACATAGTATTCTATTTTCCTTAGGCATATAGTATTTCCAACAGAGCGAATGTCTTCCAAAATAACATTTATCACTTAATCCCCAAATCATTTTCCTATACTAAGGATATCAATTTTATAAGACATAAGATCCCAAATCAACTTATTATTGATTAATAAAATCATTTAAATAAAAATAATTAGTCACACTAACCCGGTCTGGATGTTATCCTTTTTCAAAAAAACTATATTTTATAACATTCCCAAAATGAGATAAATTTCTCAAAATAACTATAACATAATTTCACCAGAAATGTTATCTCATACCTCATATTTTCATCCCATATTTTAACAACAATTAATTGCCTAAAATTCAAGGATCATATAAACCTAAATGGATATTTATAAATATATCAAAAATAGGAAACAAAATTCTTCCTAAAATATAATTTTCACATATTAAACTACATGGTTACACATAAGTTAAACGTCTTCCAAAGTAATCTCATCAACAAAGAGCACTAAAAAATTTAAACATTTGACTATGTATTTATTTCCACTTAGGTTCTTCCTTGACCAAGGAGTTATCCTATAGAATAGGGAATTCACTCGGGTAATTCTTAGGTCCCCTAAATTTACAGTAAATTATTGTAAATGGATTCATGGGATCATTTTTATTTTCTTTTGTAGTACTATTTCTTTTTTCCTCGTCAATTATTTTCATTATGTCCTTATTTCCCGCACATAAAGAATTTCTTTTTTCCATTAAGACACTTCCCTAGGTGTCTCCTTCCACATTTCCTATATGATGGAAATTGATCATTCTTTTCTCCATGGTCTTCACTACTAGGGTTCTGATCATTCACCACATTTCTCTTCTTTGTATACTCTGGGAGTTAGTTAATATATATGTTTTTGATAATATTTTTGAAAAACTGATTCAGAATGAACATGATATCTGATACACCAATCAATATTTCATTCCGTTTCTCATTTCCTCCATAATTCCCACCTTGTACATCATGTTCAATTTTAAAATGAATTCTTGGAATCCAGAAATAGTCTAACATAATAAATCATAGGGTGAGTCATAAAATCATTTAGAGAATATCGTACCACCATATTTTCAATCTAAAACACTTTAGGATTAATGACAGTTATTTATTCTCATCTTATATTAAAATCCCTCAAATTTTTCTTTAATGAAAATACCAATTATCCTAATAATATCCCCAGGGAGTTTCATAACAAAGAGTGGAGAATGTCCCATTGTCATGTACCAAGATACCCAGGGTCATGCCCAAAGCTCCTTGTCGGAGTTTTCACTCCCAGGTACATCTGTGCCAGAGCTGCCTTTACTTGCTCGTATTCAGACATTGATGTATTGTTTAGAAAATCAAACCAATCTCTACAATACCAAAATTCTATAAGTTCTTCTATACTTATCCTCAAAGTCTATCATAGGGTAATGTGCTCTAATGATAGTTTATCTAAATCTAGATTCGAAGGTTTGTACAAAACTTCCGCTAATACCAACTGTAATGCCCCGACCCCAGAAGCCCATAGTCGGTGCATTATTAAATATCATTAGCATGATCACAAAAGATCAAGTCTTGAAAGACCAATTAGTTTAGTATCCTTGTATGTTCTAGATACATCCATAAGGATTACATTACATCATAAAATGGAAAACTACAGCAACATTGTTTCCATAGACAACATAGATATCCCAAAGACTATCTTTGAAAATCTGTCACAATATAATTCTTCGCATCCTGGGAAAAATAAAACATAGAAAGGGGTGAGCTCAGATGCTCAATGAGGAAAACAATAAAGTGGAAACTTCCAAATATAAGCATAAACATTTAATGCAAAGTATAAGACTAAAACAAAAGCCTTTTCAACGTGAACTTTATCATAATATGGAAAATATAGAATCAAATAGTTCCATTTACATATTCACATGGATATTTTAATAGTCGAATAATCATATGCAATATCAATAGCCTCTTTCATAATGATGGAATGCATAATGCTAGACTTCATAACCACATAGTCAAGGCCTTGTTCCCAGAGTACTAATAAATTTTGTCAAGGCCTTATGCCAAGACACTAGTTTGTCTCTTGATACCCACCGATGCATTGAGTTTCTATAACAGGATACACCCGTCACTTACTAAGTCCAATACATTCCTCATATGAAATGTTTTAAACATAACAAAAACATTCGTTTTAAATCTAGCATGTGAAGCATAAATACTTTATCTAAAAACCATGAATGGTATAAAAATATAACACACACAGTCAAACATAACTCATTCAATAAAATATAGAATATTTTATTATAACATATTAACCTCAATCGAGAATAATGAAGGATATTGACATAGATAAAAATAATCATCAAAACTATTTGAGAGAAATATCCCCCTTTTCTTGAATACATTTAAAAGTTTCACTATTTATCAAGAAGTCGTTTAAAATAGATTTTTGAATCAAAGTGTCTGATACCAATTTAAAACATTTAAAAGTAATTTTAATTTTAAAACATTAAAATCCATATAAATAAATCCTATAAACCATTTTTAAAACATTGACATTAATGAGAAATATTTATAAGAATAAATCTTTAAAACATTTAAAAATGATATAATAGTTAGAGTTTCTAACCAAATGAGGGAATTTTGAATAAAAATAATTGAGGTAATAAAAACATATTTATATCATGAGAAAAAATGATTTCATGATATACCATGTCAATGTACATTATATACACCAAACAAATGTGAGTTGGTGCTTAACAACAAAGAAGACTCAATGGAATATAAGTTGAGATGAAATCACTTATAAAGATTGTATCCTTAGGTTAAGGATAAACCAATGACATAATTATGTAAAAAAAATATAAATACACTCAATATTATTGGATATTTAGTGTAAATAAATTAGAGGACATTCCCATATATTCTTGTAAAAACAACACCAATGAATTTGATGTTTAACTCAATGAATGTATATTGAGTTAAAATTACACCTATTAAGTTCATATCGATGACTTGAGAATTTATCACTGGAGTGATTATGTGTCTCAAAAGTATTTCCACAAAAAGGGAGTGGAAATTACTAAAAAATGATAAATAGTTATTCCACACATAATAATGGAGTAAAATAATCAATAAAGTATCTGTAAATCCCACTGAGTGGATATTGAAATGTTAAATTCTCTTACCGATTTGGTAACTTCTGAAACATACAACCCATGAAATAAGGATCCTAAAATGAAGAAGTAAATACTCATAAATTAAATTATATTACACCAATAATACAATCATGGATAGTACATACGCCACACAAAAGGAAATAATGGCCAATATAGCATGAATCCCACAGGAATAAAAAGTGACATGAAATCCCTTACTTCATTGTAATCAATCGAGTTGTATTCCAAAAAGTTAATAACCAAAAAATTTAATCCCAAAACACCATGAATATAAATAAAATAATTATAATATATATCAAATGGAAGTACGTAAATACACCACATCCAATAAATGAGTGGCGAACAGTGGAAATCTCACAGAATTAAATGTGAGACAAGAAACCCCATACATTGTAATTATTATTTGTAGAGGGTACATTAATCTCCTTTATAATGGTGAAATCATTGTTATTAAATTATACAATAACCATATACATTAATATGATATCATATATGATCATCTAATATTCATATTTTAGTATTATCATCATTTTGGGTATTAACCAATTCATTCTCCTTTATATGCTTGGTTATGTAAGACATGTTTTTTTTGGATGTGAAGTATATTATTAATAGTAAAAATGATATTAAGTCGTTAAAAAACTATTTTTAATCATCAAATGAAGATTATACTTGAATGGATATGATGGAGAATGAATCTCATCGTGTTCATGGAGACGGTAATCCGTAGGTACGCACGAGCGGCAATATAATACTTTTGATAATAAAATCCTATATAATTGGATGGTATATCATATATAAAGAATAATTATAATTTTATAATTATTATTTACACCAATTACACATCATTATTATGACCTTGTAAATAATTATGTATTGAATAACAATTAGACCATAACGTGGAGACGGTAAGCCATACGTACGCACGTATGGTGACATGTCATTCAATGGATGGATATAATAATTAATATTGTTGTACCATATTTATAATAAAATCACAGTATATATAAGTTACTGGATTTATTTTTTTATAATGGAAACAACAAGTAAAGAGGAATTGGAAGAAGAAAGGAACTTGAAAGAGATGATGAAATATTTACCTCTTCTTCAGGTTCTTCCATTGGATTTTATAAAACTAGCTCTTTAATTTGACTTTCTATCTAATGTAATGCCTCCAGAATGAAGGGAGGAGAGTTGGTAGGATATTTGGGTAGGTTTTGGCCGAGCCTAATGGCTTTGGAGGTGTGAATTATAGAGAAGGGGAGTTCCATTTTATATGAGGGGTGTGGGTTACCTTAGGAAAAGCTAGAAATATTATTTTATAATAAAATAATTTTTCGGTTCAAATGGCACCAAAATGAATTATTTAATGGATATGCTGGGGAAGGGTCAAAAACTACTCAACCAATCGGTTTTAGTTAGGTTTGGGTCACTATATTAACTTTAGCTTTTAGATTTGTCTCTTAGTTAAATAGTTTGACATTTACCACATCTCTTTATATTTTTATATTATATGGTTAATAAACATACTATTACCTTCCAATCGAACCCCAAGAAGTCAATTAATGATACACCTATCATTATATAAGTCTTTTGGCCGAACCGTAGATTTTTAGGAATAGAATATCAATTAATAATGTAATATTTGTTTTAAAAACACTTTTGTGTCAATTGCGACACTATTTGGTATTTTGTTTTTGCTAAATTTATAATAGCATTATTACATTGAAACAAAATTCTTCAAACCAACCCTATCATGTCATATTAACCAATAAAATGACTTAAATTCATAAATAGTCTCAAATTACATTAATTTGTATATTTATAATTCCAATTATTTTAATATTTCATTAATTAGGTAATTACTGCATCATCATTATGTTATAAATAAATTTAATTATTTAATGTCTAAAAATTATAAATAAAATACAATTATGTAGAAAATTGATTTATCTTTCTAATGAATATTTATAGTCTAATTTATCTTGTTTTTATCCAAATATTAAAAATGGTTTTGTTCTTAAACATTGAATTTAACACTTTTAACTCTTCTTTGATTTAAATAATAATAAATGTCTTAATGTAATTCAAGTGGACCTAAAGGATCATATTTTAGTCCTAAGGTTTTTTTAGTTATAATTAAATGTATCCAATAGAATTATGACATGTGTTAGGGTAATAATAATATCATTTTTACCCTTAATTATCCTATTTACTTTTAACCATGGTAAATAAAAGTAAAAAGATTCTATTCACCAAAAATTATTTTCATCATATTGAACCACATATTACTTATTGATATCAAATGTTTCTCTCGTATTTTTGAAATTCAACTCACAGAAGTAGTAAAATTATGTTTTATGTAAATTTTCACATTCTCATAGGAGGTGGGTAAAAGATGACAAAAAGTTCAATAAAATTTTATACATCTAATTTTATTATAAAATGACTGCAATTAAATATATTGAACTTATATAGGTATTATATATCGATTTTGACTTAAAATAAATTTAAATAAAATAAATAAATATTTAAATAAATAGTCAGTTTTAATCTATAACACTGTGTTTTTTCACTATTCATCAAAAATTGAATGTTTTTTGAAAATTATCAAAAATTAATCCTAAGATATATTTGATATTACAAAATAAAAAATGATGTCTATTTTAAAAAATTCAAAAAATTGTAGTTTTTTTAATTAATTTAAAATTAATTCTCATTGTCAAAACAAATAGCGTGTTTTTAAGAAACAATAACTATCAAAAGACTGACACTTTTTTATGTATAATTTCAATGTGAAATAAATTCCAATGACAAACATTGGATTAAATGGTAAAAATATGGTATAATTATACATCCAAACCATTAAAATGTATAATTGAACACTATAAATTATTTTTATTAAAAAATTTGTTTTCAATTAAAATTTAGTATTTTCCACTATTCACCCAAATATGAAATTTATCAGAATAACACCAAAAATTTATCAAAACTAAATTTTTAGGTACTGATTCCAAATAAGAAGTTTATGTTGTCGAATTGAATATATAAAAGAGTCAAATATTGGATTTAAAAGGATTCCCCATTAAAAGGGGGTAAAATTGATTTTTTAAAAAAATACTTATTTTATCTGAAAAATTGAATTTGTTCTTATATTTTGTAAAAAAACACATAATATGGATTCTAAAATTATATAGTGTTTTTAAAACTCAAAATTCAGTTAATAAAATTCATAACTGCTTTTGGACAGCTAGTTTGGTAAGTCGGGGTGCGCTTGAACTCGGTGTTGCGTGTAACGCAAGCTATTGAATTAAATAAAATAACTTACTATGAATATTGGGGTGTTACATTCTTCCCCATATTGGAAATTTCATCCTTGAAATTTTTAAAATTGGGCTTCAAAACTTAATTGAATGTCCCACATCAAAAAAAGAGTCAAAAAACTATCACTTTAAATGAATGAAAGAGAAGTACAATGGTCACCCAAGATAACCCATACTAGGATTCGATGTAGGAAAACATAGATATGGATGATAAAAAAGTGTCATGTTTTTATGGATAGGGATATAAAACATGATTAGGAGATAGTTAACAACAAGAAAATCACAAACTTGTGATGATATAAACGTTTATTAGTTTCCCAGCAGCAAAATTAAATGAATAGAGTTTTGTTTTAAGTTCAATTTCATAAAGATGAGGAATTTATTTAAGAGATTGACTTAGAACATAAGGAGTTATACTTACTTTTTAAGTATAGTTTCATCCTTTAATAAATATCTACCACTAACTCATCTTTTTTTTCAAACGATGAGTTGTCAAGTTGACTTGGTTACACCTGAAGCTCTAAAATCAACATCTAAAGAATCACATAATCAACAAAGGAAACTATATATATATATATATATATATATATATATTTACCTAGTCTTTAGAGATCAAACAAAACTAAAATTTTTAGTACATGATCAATGATCCCCAAAAAGGATATTCCGTTAGAGAAATAAATACTTATTTTAATTTCTAAAATTAATCCAATAAAACCCAAAGTTCAATAAATACCATTCAATAAACAATTTTCCATAAATCTATCAGTATAATCTAAACTAATATTGAAACACAAAACACTCAAGAATTTTATTACGCAGTCTTCCATGTTAAATTGAATTTCCAAATAACATTGACTACTCTTAAAGTCACATAATTAAAATTCATAGACCTAATCACATATTCTCTATGATAGGTTAATCATTTCCATAAATAACCCAAATCACTATAAATCCACAAAGAAAAACATAGATAAAAATCCACCGTTACTCATCAAATGAAATACCAAAGTATTCTATTTTCCTTAGGCATATAGTATTCCCAACAGAACGAATGTCATCCAAAATAACATTAAAAACTTAATCCCCAAATCATTTTCCTATACTATGGATATCCATTTGATAAGTCATAATATCCCAAATCAACTTATTGTTTATTAATAAAATCATTTCACTAAAATGAATTAGTTACACTAACTAGGGACTTCACATAGTCCATTGGTATGTGATAAATCCCAATCGCAGTATGGTTGTGGGTTTGATTCCTGCAGCTTTGTCCGACATGATGGGTTGTCACACGTTCTGCGTGTTGTCTTTTTTCAAAAAAAAACTATATTTTATAACATTCCCAAAATGAGTTAAACTCCTCAAAATAACTATAACATAATTTCACCACAAATTTTATCTCATAACGCGCATTTTCAACCCAAAATTTAATAACATTTAATTCCATCAAATCCAAGGATATTATAAACCTAAATGGTTATTTATAATTATATCAAAAACAGAAAACAGAATTCTTCAAAAAATTTCTTTTTCACATAATAAACTGGAGGGTTACAAATATGTGAAAAGTATTCCAAAGTAATCCCATCAACAAAGAGAACTAATACTTTTAAACATTTGACCATCCATTTATTTCCACATAGGTTCTTCCTTGACCAAGGGATTACCATATAAAATAGGACATTCACTCAGGTAATGCCCAGGTCCACTACATTTATGACAAATGACTGTAAATGGATTGTTGGGATCATTTTTATTATCTTCCATAATACTCTTCATTTTTTCTCGGCAATTCCTTACATTATGTCCTTATTTTCCACACATAAAGAATTTCATTGTTCCATTAAGACACTTCCCTTAGTGTATCCTTCTACATTTCATGTATGATGGAAACTGAGCTTTATTTTCTCCATGGTCTCCACTACTGGAGCTCTTATCATTCACTGTCTTTCTCTTCTTTGTTGATTCTTGGAGTTGGTTAATATAAATTTTGTTGAATTTTTTTTTGGAGAACTGATCTGGAATGAAAACGATATCTTTTCAAGCTATAAATATTTCATTTTGTTTCTCATTTCCTCGATTGTTCCCACATTGTAAATCTGTTTCAATGCTACTATTACTACCTTGGAATCCAACCACATACTAACACAAGAAATCATAGCGTGAGTCACAAAATAATTTAGAGAATATCATAACATCTTATTTTAAATCTAAAACACCTTACTATTAACAAAAATTATTTATTCTTATCTTATATTAAAATAATTCAAATCGGTTTGTAAATAAAATTTGAATTATCCAAAGTATATCCCTCGGGGCAGTCGTAACCAAGAGTCCAGCAAGGCCCATTATCGTGTACCAAGATACCCCGGGCCATGCCCGAAACTCATTTTCGGAGTTTTCACTCCTAGTGACATATGTGCCAGAGCAGCCTCTACCTGCTCGTATCCAGATAGGGATGTATTGTTTACAAAACCCACATAATCTCTACAATACCAAAAATTCTAGAAGTTATCCTATACTAATACTAAAAGACTATCTTAGGGTAATGTTCTCTAATAAGAGTTTATCATAATCTAGAATTCAAGGTTTGTACTAAACTTCATCTGATACAAACTGTAATTCCCAAACCCCAGAAGCCCAGAGTCGGGGAATTATTACATATCATTGGCATGATCACAAAAGATGAAGCCTCGAAAGACCAATTAGTTTAGTATCCTTGGATGTTCTAGATACATTCATAAGGTCTACATTACATCATATAATGGGAAACCAAAACAACATTGTTTACATAGAAAACACTGATATCCCACAGAATATCTTTGCAAGTCAGTCATAATATACTTATTCCCCTCCTGGGAAAATGAAAACATAGAAATGGGTGAGCTCAGATACTCAGTAAGGAAAACAATAAAGCTGAAACTTCCATAAATAAGCATAAACATTTATGGAAATGTATAAGACTAAAACAAAAGCCTTTTAAACATGAAATTCAACATAATATGGAAAATGTAAAATCAAATAATTCAATATACTTATTCACATGGTTATTCTTCTAGTTTAATAATCACATGCAATATCAATAGACACTTTCAAAATGATGGAATGCATAATACCAGACCTCTTAACCACATAGTCAAGGCCTTGAGCCAAGACTAGAAATAAAATTTTGTCAAGGCCATATGCCAATACACTAGTTTGTCTTTTTAGACCTACCAATGCATCAAGGAGCTATAGCGGGCTCCACCCTTCACTTACTAAGTCCAATACATTCCTTATATGATAATTTTGAACCATAACATAAACATTTGTATTAAATGTAGAATACGAAATGTCAATACTTTATCCACAAACCATGAATGGTATTAAAATAACACATACACAGTCAAACATAACTCATTAAATACAATATAGAAGATTTTATTGTAACAGATTAACCTCAATCATTAATAATGAAGAATATTGACATAGAGGAAAATAATCATCAATACTATTTGAGAGAAATATCCCATTTTTCTTGAAAACATTTAAAAGTCTCACGATTTATCAAGAAGTCGTTTAAAATAGATTGTGGAATCAAAGTGTCTCATACCACTTTGAAACATTTAAAAGGTATTTTAATTTTAAAACATTAACGTCCATATAAATAAATTTATAAAACCATTTTTAAAACATGGACATTAATGAAAAATATTTAAAAGAATAAATCATTAAAACATTTAAAAATATTTTTTTAGTTAGAGTTTCTAACCAAATGAGAGATGCTTGAATAAAAATAATTGAAGTAATCAAAACATTATAGTATCATGATAATAAAGGATTTGATGATATATTATGTCAAATTATAGTATATACACCAAACAATAGTGAGTTGGTGCGTAACAACACAAAAGAACCAGTTAAATGTATGTTGGGATGGAATCCATTATAAAGACCATATCCTTGGGTTAATGATAAATCAATGAAATAATTATGTGTAAAAAATATAAATACACTCAATAGGATAGGAAATTCAGTGTAAATCAATTAGAGGAAATTCACACATATTCTTTTAAAAACAACACCAATGAATTTGATGTTTAACTCAATGAATGGAGATTGAGTTAAACTTACTCTTATCAAGTTAATATTGATGACTTGAGAATTTATCAATGGGGTGATTATGTGTCTCAAAATTATATCCATATAAAGGGGAGTGGAAATTACTCTACAAATAATAAATAGTTATTCCACACATAATCAAGGAGTAAAATAATCAATGAATTATGGGTAATGCCCAATGAGTGGAAATTGAAATTTTAAATTCCCATACTGATTTGGTAAATTAAGAAACATCCAACCCATGAAAGAATTATCACCCAATAAAGATGAAAATAATCATAAATTAATGTATCTTACACCATGAATACAATCATGGACAATACATATTCCACATAGAAGGAAATAATGGCCAATATAGCGTCAATCTCACTGGAATAAAAAGTGACAAGAAAAGACCTTACTTTGTTGTAATCAATCCATTCATATGATCAAAATTTAATAACCACAAAATTAATCACAAAATACCGTGAATATAAATAAAATCATGGTAATATATATCAAATTGTAGTACATAATACACCACATTCAATAAATAAGTGGCGAACAATAGAAATCTCACGGAATTAAATGGGAGATAAGAAAACCCTTAACTTTTACTTTTACATGGTCCATGGTATGTTAATATCCTTTATAATAGTAAAATAATTTATATTAAATTATAAAATAACCACATACATTAATAAGATTTTATATATGACCTTCTAATATTGATATTTTAGTATTATCGTCGTTCCGGGTGTTAACTGATTCATTCTCTTTTATATTCTTGGTTACGTAAGCCATGTTTTTTATGAATGGGGTGTATCTTATTAATATTCAGAATTATATTTAGTCTTTAAACATTATTTTTAATCATTAAATTAATATTATTCATTAATGGATACGATGGGGAATGAATCTCTTCGTGTTCGTGGAGACGATAATCTGTACGTACGCACGTGCAACAATATCGATATTTAGATAATAAAATCAAATATAATTGGCTGTTATATCATATATAAAGAATAAATATCATGTTATATTTATTATTTAAACCAATTACACATCATTATTAATCCCATCCAAATAATTATGTATTGAATAACAATTACACCACGACCTGGACACAGTAATCCGTACATACGCACATTTGGTGACATGTCATTCAAAGGATGGATAGAATAACTAATATGGTTGTACCATATTTATAATAACATTATAGTATATATAATATAATTTATTTATTATTTTATAATTGGAACATCAAAGAATGAGGAAGTGGAAGAAGAAAGCAACTTGAAAGAGGTGATGAAATATTTACCTCTTCTTCGAGTTCTTCCTTTTGATTTGATCAAAAGGGCTCCTTATGTTGTTTATCTGACTACCTGAAGGCCTCTAGGATTAAGGTAGGAGAGTTGGTATGATATATGGGAAGGGTTTGGCCGAGCATAAAGGCTTTTATGGTGTGAATTATAGTGAAGGGTGAGTGCCCTTTTATAAGATGGGTGAGGGGCACCATAGAAAAAACTAGAAATATTATTTTATAATAAAATTATTTTCAATTTATAATAGCTCCAAAATGAACATTTGTAAAGGATAATCTGGTTATGGGTCGAAAACCACTCAACCAATAGGTTTTAGATAGTTTTTGGTCACTATATTAACTTTATCTTATAGATTTAACTCTTAGTTAAATAGTTTGACATTTACAATGTATCTTTTTATTTTTATATTATATAGTGAATATACATAGTATAAACCTCCAAGGTAACCCCAAGTGGTTCATTAATTATACACCTATCATTATATAAGTCTTTTTTCTAAATCATAGATTTTTAGGAATAGAATATCAATTAGTAATAGAATTTATTTTAAAAAAACTCTTTTATGTCAATTTTGACACTATTTGGTACTTTGTTTTTAATAAATTCATAACACCATTATTACTTCAAAAAAAATTAATCTAACCAACCCTATCATGTCTTACTAACCATCAAAATTAGTGAAATTCATACAAAGTCTCAAATTACATTAATTTTGAATATTTATAATATCAATTAGTTTAATATTTCATTAATTATGTAATTAGTGTATCATTATTGTGTCATTACTAAATTGAATTATTTAATGTATAAAAATTATAAATAAAATACCATTATGTAATAAATATTTTTATATTTCTAATAAATATTTATAGTTAAATTAATCATATGTGTAACCCTATATTAAAAATTGTTTAGTTATTGAACATTGAATTTAACACTTCTAACTCTTCTTTGAATTAAATAATAATAAATGTCCTAATCTAAGACAAGTGGACCTAAATGATCATATTTTATTCCTAAGGTTTTTTTTGGTCGAATTACACTTATCCAATAGAATTACGACATGTGTTTGGGTAATAATGATGTCATTTTTACCCTTAATTACCCTATTTACTTTTACCCGTTGTAAAAAATATATAAAATTACTATTTACCAAAAAATATTGTCTTCTTATTGAACCAAATATTACTTATTGATATTAACCTTGTCTCTAAAATATTTTAAATTCAACTCACAGAAGTAGTATAATTATGTTTTATGTAAATTTCCAAATGCTCCTAAGAGGTGGGTAAAAGACGGTAAAAAGTTCAATAAAATTTTATACATATTATTTTATTATAAGATGACTCCAAAGAATTGTATTAAACTTATATAGGTATTATATATTTATTTTGACATAAAATAAATTTAAATAAAATAAATAATTCTTTAAATAAAAAGTCGGTTTTAAACTATAACGTAGTGTTTTTCCACTATTCATCAAAAAATTGAATGTTTTTAGAAATATATCAAAAATTAAAACTATACTATATTTGATATTCTGAATAAAAAAATTATTTCTATTTTACCAAATTCAAAAAATAACATTTGTATTAATTAATTTAAAATTAATTACCATACTCAAAACCGATAGCGTGTTTTTAAGAAACAATAACTATCAAAAGATTGCCACTTTTTATATATAATTTCAATGTGAAATTAATTCCAATGACAAAAAATGGATGAAATAGTAAAAATAAAATATAATTATACATCCAAACCATTCAAATGTATAATCTAACACTATAAATTAATCTGATTAAAAAAGTTGTTTTCTATTAAAATTTAGTATTTTTCACTATTAACCCAAATTTGCAAGTTTTTAGAAAAACACAAACAAACTTATCAAAACTAAATTTTTATCTCATGATTCTAAAAAAGAATTTTATTTTTTTAGATTTAATTTATAAAATTTTCAAATATTGGATTTAAAAAAATTAACCATTAAAAGTCGGTAAAATTGATTTTTTGAAAAATACTTCTTTTATCAGAAAAATTAAATTTGTTATTATATTATGTAAAAAAACACATAATATGGATTATAAAATTATATGAAGTATATAAAATTCCAAATTCAGTTAATATTATTCATAACTGCTTTTGAAAAGCTTTTTTTGGTAAGTCATGATGTGCTCAAACTCAGTGATGCATGTAGCGCAAGCTATTGAATTAAAGAAAATAAATTACTATGAATATTGTGGTGTTACATTTTGGGCCTGACTCAAGTTAACCTTGTTCAGGAAAATAGGCCTTACTATGCACCAAGTTTGAAACTCTCAAGGGGTATGCTCAGGATAATTAACTTTTTCATTAAAAAACATTGTGAAAGATTTAAATTTTTGTATATAACCAAAGAAACCATGCGTATGATTATGAAATTAGGCATTCATAAGAATCAAATTTATGTTAAGTATTTTTTCTACTGATACATTATAAATTTTCATTCATAAACTAATTTAGTGTGTTCCATTATTTAGAAATGGAACATTGTAGAAGGAATTGAAACTGCATGAACACGTGTATCCCATGCAATGATTTCCCTCCTATTCAATATACTGATGTTGGTTCTAGAGATGTGACTGATGCTGAGACACATATAACTATATTGGGAAAACTTACTCTGGTTATGAATAATAACATTTTTAATATGGAGCATCCTAATCCACAACATTGAAGGAAAATATTAAAATTATTTATACGATAACAAACTCTATCATTTAACGGGATTTCAAACCCATTCATAGCATAGTAGTAGATAAGTTCCTTAGAGAAGTCATTTCTCATTCTAGAAATAACGAAAGAAATAAGGTTGTCAAGGAAGTGAAACATCTATCAGGAGATGATGATTAATGGTTGACATTGATTCAAAACACAAAGGAGTATGAAGAGATTGAAAATGTGGAATGGAGGGATTTTGATGAAATTTTCCTAGAAAAATGTTTTCCCCACAAACAATGAGCAGATATGGAGATGAAATTTTTGTGTCTAATAAAAAAAGAGGATAAAAATATTTAGAAGTATGAAGAAAACTTTACACGAATAGAAAGACATATTGTTGACTATATACATAATCCAAAGATCATGATTGATTGACTCTTTAATGGTTTAAACCAATTCCTCTAAAGGGAACCGGTCTCTTAGAATTTATCATTATTTGAATATATAATCTCATGGGCCATCAATATAGAAATAAAATTGTTTATGTCTTACTAATTAAAAGTAAATTTAGAGAAGGATAGGGATACTGAAAACTCTATAAAAAGAAATAATGAAATGGGGAATAAGGTAAGAGTTAACTTTCTACACTGCATTAATTATCCGAAGAAATATCCTGGTACTTTCCAGAAGAGAATGGGAGTTTGTTACATGTGTAGAGAAAAAGTCCACCCATATCATTATTGCAAGGGAATGAAATAAGATGACAATGTTCAAAGGTATAATTATAAATAGATAAAAAATTATGCATATTAATGTCCTAAGCATCAAAGAAACCTTCCTCAAATAAGGCTCAGGGAGAAAGGCCAAGCTTATACGACCAAAATTGTTGTGGTTTATGTTCTAAAAGATGTAGTGGAAGGTACGTTAATAATTTAATCAAACGTATCCAATGCTTCATTTGATTATATATCATTACATTTTTTGTATCATCCTTGTTTTCCAATAAAATTTTGTATTTCTAAATTGATTCAATAACAGAGTATTTGGTCAAAACTCCTAAAGGAAGTATCATTGAAAAAATATGTGTCGATCGGTCCCGCTTTTGACACATAAATGTGATTTAGTTTCTAAACATATCATGATATCCATGATTGACTTTGTAATAATTCCTAGTATAGATTGTCTTTAAAATTATTATGCAAAAATATATTTATAAAAGAATGAAGTTACAATCATTGAGAATGATGTCAAATCCCTTATCTTAATATTTGAAACCTCATAATTTCATTATTATCTAGATTCACCCCCAATAGCTCTTCTAAATTCAATTCTTGGGGAGAAATAAAAAACAATATCAATGGGTGGGAAAATAAATCATCAAATTGAGGAATTAAATATTTTTCAAAAATACATTGATGTATTCCCATAGGATTTACCTGGAAATCCTTCGGAGTAGAAAATTGAGTTTTCTATTTAATTAATTCCTAGTGAATGGCCTATATAAAAGACTCCTCATAAAATTTACATAGTATAATTAGTGAAAGTAATGAAACAACTAGAGGAGTTGAGTAGTAATGGGAATATTTTCCCCAATGTTTCTCCATAGGGGGCTCCAATTCTTTTCGTAATGAAGAAAATGGATCTATGAGGTTGTGCATTCACTATAGTGAGATCAATGATATTATGATAAAAAACAAGTATCCTCTTCCTTGCATAAATGAGTTATTTTATCAAATTCATAAAGATAAATATTTTTCAAATATGGAACTTCGATATTTATATCATCATTTGCATGTAAGGATTGAAGATATTCAAAATATAGTATTTCGAACAAAGTCGGAAAATTAAAAGCTTATAGTAATTCCTTTTGGACCGACTAATGAACGCTTTGTTTTTATGGCTCTAATGAATTTAGTTTTAATAGAATATCATGATGACTTTGTTTTCATATTTATTGATGATTTCTTAGTATACCACCAAATCTAGGAAGATAATGACAATCACTTGTGCATTATTCTAAAGAATCTTAGAAGAAATGAGTTATATGGGATTTTAAAAATTGAAAATTATGGCTTTACACGTTTCTTTTCTAGTCCATATTGTCTCTAAGGATTGAATATTAGTTGATCCTATGAAGAAAAAGGAAGTTCAGGATTGATCTCCACCAATGAACATAATCAATGTACATAGTTTTATTGGTTTAGAATGACATTATCAACATTTCATTCAAAACGTTGCATTATTAGCTAACCTGTTAACAAATATCACTCATGTGTGGATTATGTTTGTATGGACAAAATAATTTGAATAATGTTTTGAATAATTGAATTAGATATTATTGAATGATCCAATCTCGACTCTACCATCGGGAAGTGGTGGATCTGTGATTTATATTGATGTATCTAAGAAATGATTTGGTTCCATCCTTATGATGAATGATAGAGTTATTTCCAATGTGAAAAATTACTAAACTGAATGATTGAAGTCATGATCTTGGGTTATCAGCAATAATATTTTCTTTTATAATATAGAGACACTATGTATATAAAGAAAGATGTGAGATATATAGGGACCACAAGAGTTTGAAATATATCTTCTCTGTAGTGGTCTAGAATTACATCCAGTGGACTATAACTGATACCTATCAGGGCACTCCATTGGAGGCTACACCCCCTGGGTGGGACACACCACCATCCCCAGTGGTAGCCATTTCCTCATGAAGCCCTTGGGTGGAGAGTCATGCTTCGTCCAACACTCACATGTGAGAGTTCCCAAGGATCAGATTCATTCTTACCTCTTTTGCCTTTGATACCTACTATACAGACCCAATGCTTGATGTACATGGAAATTACATTAATTTTTTGGAATACTTAGTACATAACAAAAACAGACACCAAAGGACCATAATAGTTTAGTGTCTTTGGAAACTTGGAACATAATCTTCTAATCATGGTGAAAGATCTTCAACATCTCCCATAAAGATCTTCCCCTTTTGTTTTCTTATATAAAACCATTCTTTATATCTTGGGGAAAATAAAACATAAAAAGGGTGAGCTCAAATTCTCATTATGGGTAAACATAGATAACATAAAACAATCCATAAACAATTGAATTCAAAAACATGAACATAAAATCTAAACATCAAAATCTTGAGAAAATACATAAATCATGGAAGTACGTAAGGCATATATCATAATGGAACATCAATCATGATAAAATAGAATGGTAAAAAAACATGTAATTGTGGAAAACCATTAAGCACATGATACGATTTCCATAGTAGCCAAGGCATTTCTGCCAAGACCATCTTAGTGGACAATGTCCCTTACTGGACCGGGTTTACATGCCGTTCCAGCCATGTATTAATGAACCAGATTTATTTTCCATTCCAGCCATGTCTATATCATGATATATAAATCTTTACCCATTGCATTGGAGGGAGATATAGGTCCCACCCATCTCATAATGAAATCATTCTTACTTGTTCCCAAAATAGACATAAATCATTCATCATAACCTAAAGAATAAAATAGGTTTCATAAACATCATCCCATCATAACGTAATCCATATAAAACAAATGGATATCATTTCATCATAAAAAGAATAAAAACATGTAAATAATAGAGACATTATACTTGAAACATTATCATAATAAATAATGTCATCTTATATGGAAAATGGTTTTGATAAAACACTTGAAATGAATTCTTGAGTAAAATATCCTTTCTTCCTTAAAATCATTTTATTTTCACAAAATGCCATTCAATTTTAAAATAAAATGATTTTGTTGAAAATAATCATGAAATATTGTTGAGGAAACTTCATGAAAATACGGCTTTATAAAACCGTAAAAATCCTTTCATTCCGTATAAGTTTAAAAAACATTCTCCTCATACGTTTTCAGGAAAAGTCAAAAAGTTCCTCGTATCATAAGAAAAAGAATGATTCCTTCCATACGATGAGGTAAAAATCAAAAAAGGGTAAAAATGACTTTAAATATACATGAAAGAAAATTAAACATTTTATGAAATCATTTTGATAACATATGGACATGGATTATAAACATAACCCCAGTAAATACTTACGAATAAGCAATCTCGGATAAGAATGAGATTGGAATAATTATCCATTACCTTAGGTCTGGTATGCTTCGTACGTATCTGAACCTCCTGTATAATGATTTAAATAATGTCATTTACTTATTATAGAATCATATTCATTTTTATGATATCATATATGTTTCATGTATGACATTATATAAGCCGTTATTTTGTAAATTCCATGTTAAAGCAGCATTTTGGGTAAAAACATTTTATTTATCGTACGTGTTTGGAATTGTTTTTCATGATATTATTATTAATTATATCATGATTTACTTTCATAAATAATATAAATCATGATTTATATATATAATATATATTCATCATATATATATATAATAGATAGACAAATGAAATGAAATACACCATTCATGGAGACGGTAGGTCATACGTACGCATGAATGCTATTTTCCTTTCCGTATTGACTTGAATGGAAGTAAGTAGATGGAATATATATAAATAGAGTAGCTTTATCATGTCATATATTTCATTATTATTCATTATATAAATTTTTTAATCATTCTTGAGTGGTTAACATTGAGAATGAATCTCATCACGTCATGGAGATGGTAATCCGTACATACGCACGAGCGAGGATATTGTTCCCAAAATTATTGAATTGAACTGGAGTGGATGATATAATATCATAGAATAATTATTATGTTATAATAACTATACATAGTTATTATTTACACCATTATACCCATCCATGTAAGGTGGTGGTGGAAAAACCGATCACACCACGACATGGAGACGATATTCCATACGTACGCATGCGCGGTGATTTATTTTTCCATAGGATGGATAAAAGGTCAAATGTGATTGTTTCATATATATAATAACATATCAGTATATTAGTGATACTGATGTTATTAATTTATAATGAACCAACTAAATAAGAAGAAGTTGAATAAGAAGGAAACTTGAAATAATCGGTAGAAGAGATTACCTCGTCTTCGACGCACCTCTTTTAAGCTTCCAGTTAAGGCACTAGAGTTGGCCTTTTTAGGAGACCCGAACCTCTATATTGTTTCTAGGGAAGTTTATAAGGTAAATATTCAGGGTTTTTACGATCCAAAAAGCTCAAAATTGTGTAAATAGAAGAGGGAGGAGGTGCCCTTTTATAAGGGAGTAGAGGGGCACCTTTGGAAAAACATAAACTATTATTTTATAATAAAGTCATATTCAGTTTTTAATAGCTCCAAATTTATTTATTTCTAATATAAGGTGGGGATTGATCTAAATCCTCTCAACCAATAGGTTTTAGACATATTTAGGTTACTATTTTAACCATATCATTTAGATTTTACTCTAAGGTAAATAATTTATCTTTTACCGTGTCTTCCTTTTTTCTTACTCTATATGGTTAATAAACTTACTATAACAAGTTCAAAGAACCCCAAGTGGTTCATTATTAATATATATATCTTTATTTTAGTCATTTGGCCAAACATTAGATTTTTATGAATAGAATAACAATTAATAATATAATATTTGTTTTAAAAACTATTTTATGTCAATTTTGACACTATTGGGTAATTGATTTGAGTGAAACTCATAACAGCATGATTAGTTCTAAAAAAGTTAATTAAATCAATACTAACATGTCATATTAACCTATAAAATTAGGTTAATTCATAAAAAGTCCAAAATTACATTCATTTGGGTATTTATAATATCAATTAGTTTAATATTTAATTATTTAGGTAATTATTGCATCACCATTGTGTCATAAATTAATTAAATTATTTAATGTCTGAAAATTTTAAATAAAATACCATTAGGTAGTAAATTGTTTTATCTTTCTAATGAATATTTATCATAGAATTTATCGTCTGTATAACCCTATATTAAAAATTCTTTAGTTATTAAACTTTGATTATGACTATTTTAACTCTTTTTTAAATAAAATAATAATAAATGTCCTAATCTAATCCAAGTAGACCTAAAGGGTAATATTTTATTCCTACGGTTTTTTTGGTCGAATTACACTTATCCAATAGAAATAGGACATGTGTTAGGGTAATAATAATATCATTTTTACCCTTAATTACCCTATTTACTTTTAACCGTGGTAAATAAAAGTAAAAAGATATTATTCACCAAAAACATTTAACTTATTGAACCACATTTTACTCCATGATGTTAACCGTGTCTCTCGGATTTTTGAAATTCCACTCACAGAAGTGGTAAAATTATGTTTTATGTAAATTTTCAAATTCTCCACGGAGGTGGGTAAAAGACGGTGAAATGTTCAATTAAATTTTTATATATCTAAAATTATTATAAAATGACTCTAATGAATTAAATTGAACATATATAGGTATTATGTATCAATTTGGATCTAAAATATATTTAAATAAAAAAATAATTATTAAAATAAAAATTCGGGTTTTAAATAGTAACCTAGTGTTTTCAATATTCATCATAAATTGAAAGTTTTTCGAAAAACACCAAAAATTCACCCCAAGATAATTTCGATATTCCGAATCCAAAAATGAAGTCCATTTTGAATGATAAAATTTATAAAAATCAAAAAGTGGTTATTACTATTCATAACAACTACTTATATAATATTTTAATAACATATCATTGTTTAGTAAAACTCGGTATTGTGTACGACACATGCTATCATGGAAGGTCGCGATTGCCTATAATGCAAGCCAATTCCGGGTTTCATGTAGTGGAAGATTCCTTTGTTGTTGTGTATAATAGAATCCAACCATATTTCATTTATACATTTAATATATATATATACACAGACGCAATGTTGCGTAGAATAACTTCTATAAAACGAACATGAAATTGTGTGTAACAAGATCCAAGATTAGTGTTGAGTATACTACAAGATAATACGGTGTTGGGTATAGCACAAGATAATCTTGGTGTAGCATACAATAGAAGATATGAAATAAATTAAAAAGAACATATCTTATAAAATCTCGGGGTGTTACATTCTACCCCGCTTAAAATGAATTTCACCCTCGAAATTCGTCGGGGTTATAAATCCTTTACTACTTGAAAGATTCTTTCATATAAACCCACATCGTAAAAAGGAATAATAATACTTAATTTTAAAAACTAATGTATGAAACGTAATGGTTACCATAATTAACTAATCCATGGGTTTCCACATAGGAGAACATAGGTGAAAATATGGATACGGAGGAGAAATATAACCGTCATGCTCTGATGGAGAGTGGTAGAGAACATGGCTATGAAAAATCCAACAATCAAAAAGCCATAAATTTATGATGATCTAAGGTACTAAATGATTCATCAGATCTGAGGGAAATAGGACAACATTTTTTTTCATATCATTTCCCTAATGTTGAAGAATTTTTGAATTAAAATAAATACATAATTGATTGTGGTAAAATCTAATTGTTGTTCCTGCCATGAACAATTTCCATATCATCTCTTAAAGAAATGAATTTGAATTTGTCTTCCATGAAGTGTTAGCGGATCATGTGATAGAATGATAGGTCTTTCCATCTTTCTAAAACATAAGGTTAGAAATAGGTATATACATAAGTCCATTTATGGGGAGATTAATCGTATACAGTTACAAAAATGGACTAATAATTCATCTATCATACCACATAATAAAATAAAACTAATTTCTACAAACCAGGGACTTACTATAGGCCAATGGTAGGCGATAAAGGCTTGTCGCTCTTCGGTTGTGGGTTTGATTCCCGCAACCTTGTCTGACGAGACGGATTTTCGCTCGTCCTGCAGGTTTTCCTTTTTCTAAAACTTCACCATTATAACATTATATAAATAATATCGAAAAAAGGTTATAGCCTTAAACAATACTATCTGATGTCCAACTTAATCCCTTTCAATCATTAGGCTTATCCAAAATACTTCGATCCAAGATCATAGTATAAAGAAAACGATGACTCGAAATGTCATCAACCAAGAATGTGAATACTATAATTTATCATATGATATATCTTGTTGGTCACATTACAAACATGTTAATACCTTAATCATTTATTCTCTTGAAAAATGAATACCCATTGAACCTTAGTGAAAACCTGAATGTTGTCAAAAGTTAACTCTTTCCACATACCAAAATCCCAAAAATTCTATATACTCCAACCATGATATCACTTTGTCCTTATATTAGTCATGAGTTCATTAATACTATCAAGCATATTATTTTCTCCTTATCCCTTCATTATTCACATATCATCTACTTTCCAAAAATATTTCAATCAGTTTTCATGGTTACCAGTACCATATTCTTATAGAAAACCATAGTGTACCAATACTCAGATATTTCAATATACTATAAAACATCCTCAACAACATTATTATTTAATTAAAATAAATAAGCCCTTCAATCCATCCTCTTCAATGATTGGCATGGAATAGTTCTTTCCTCAATTTAGATGTATCTTCTTAGGTCAGGGCATTGAGTTGGGTAATGCCCTTGTTCTCCACAGATAAGAAATTGGACTCCATAACAGTCTTTCACTCTATGACCCTTTTCTCCACATAGATAACATATTCCCCTCCATTTGAGGTATTCCTCAAGGTTCTTCTTCCCTTCTTTATAAATCTCAATCTTCCTTTCTCTATGCTCATCACCATGATAACATGCAAAAAATTCCATCTTCCTCTTATTTGATGACTTAGGAATACAACTAATGTTCACCTTATTAATCATATATCGAGATGACTCATTCAGCATAATCACAATATCTTTCTCTCCAGGAATTACACAATTTCGTTGATCATAGTCACCAATTTTTCCATTGGAATCAATGTTAACTGAATTCCTTCTCGTTCCCTCCATTGACTAAGACAAGAAACCATATAGTAAGAAACAATTAATATAACGAGGAAGCACATACTCATAAAAAGTCACTTATGGGATGTCTAACTTATCAAAAATTCTTTAATCCATGACACCTAAGTTTCACCCTAGGTTATTCATGATCATAAACATAATTCTAGGACTCTAACCAACACATATACTTAACCGTAGGGACATCCCTAGAGATACTTTAGAAATATCTCTAGGGATTTCACTAATGTTTTCGCATCCTAGTTTCCAAAGGTTAACTAAACATTTCCTCTGATACCAACAGTAGTGGTCTAGAATTACATCCATTGGACTATAATTGATACCTATTAGGGCACTCTATGGGAGGCTACACCCCCTGTGTGGGACACACCACCATCCCCAGTGGCATCCATTTCCTCATGAAGCCCTTGGGCAGAGAGCCATGCTTCGTCCAACGCTCACATGTGAGAGTTCCCAAGGATCAGATTCATTTCTACCTCCTTTTCCTATGATACCAACTGTAGAGACCCAAAGCTTGACGTACATGGAAATTACATTACTTTTGTAGAATAGTTAATACAAAACAAAAAGAGACACCAAAGCACTGTAATAGTTTAGTGTGTTTGGAAACTTCGAACATAATCTTCTAATCCTGGTGAAAGATCTTCATCATCTCCCATATAGATCTTTTCCTTTTTTTCTTACCTAAAACCTTTCTTTATATCCTTGGGAAATGAAAACATAAAAATGGTGAGCTCAAATTCTCAGTAAGGGTAAATATAGAGAACCTAAAACAATCCATAAACATTTGAATGCAAAAAGTTGAACATAAAATCTAAACATCAAAATCTTGAGCAATAACATAAATCTTGGAAGTACGTAAGGCATATATCATAATGGAACATCAATAATGATAAAATATAATACGAAGAAATCATGTAATTGTTTCAAACCATTAATCACATGATATGATTTCAATAGTATCCAAGGCATTGCTGCCAAGACCATCTTAGTGGACAAAGTCCCTTATTGGACCGGGTTTAATTGTCGTTCCAGCCCTGTATTACTGAACTGGATTTACATGCCATTCCATCCATGTCTATCTCATTAGATATAAATCATTACCCAATGAATTTGAGAGAGATATAGGTCTCATCCATCTCATAATGAATTCATTATTACTTTTAAAACAAAATAGACATAAATCATTCATCATAACCCAAAGAATAAAATGGGTTTCATAAACATCATCCCATCATAACATAATCCATAGAAAACAAATGGATATAATTTCATCATAAAAATATTAAAACCTTGTAAATAATAGAGACATTATACTTGATAAATAATCATACTAAATAATGTCATCTTGGATGGAAAATGGTTTTAACAAAACACTTGAAATGAATTTTTTAGGAAAATATCCTTTGTTCTTTAAAATCATTTTCTTTTAACAAAATTCCATTCAATTTTAAAAGAAAATTATCTTGTTGAAAATAATCATGAAATATTGTGGAGGAAGCTTTATGAAAATAAGGCTTTATGAAACCGTAAAAATCCATTCATGTCGTATAAGTTAAAAATCATTCTCCTCGTACTTTTTCCAGAAAAGTCAAAAAGATCCTCGTATGGTAAAAAAATAAAGATTCCTTCCATACGATGAGGTAAAAGTCAAAAAAGGGTAAAAATGACTTTAAATATACATGGAGGAAATGTAATCATTTTATGAAAACATTTTGAGAACATATGGACATGGATTATAAACATAACCCCAGTAAATACTTACGAATAAACAATCTCGGATAAGAATGAGATTGGAATAACTATCCCTTACTTTAGGTCTGATATGCTTTGTTCGTAACCAAAACTCCTATATAATGATTTAAATAATTTCATTTACTTATTAAAGAAACATATTAATTGTTATGATATCATATATGGTTCACGTATGACTTTATATTACCCATTCTTTTGTAAATTCCATGTTAAAGCAGCGTTTTGGGTAAAATCATTTTATTTATCGTACGTGTCTGGACTTGTTGTTCTTGATATTATTATTACTTATATCATTATTTACTTACTTATATAATATAAATAATGATTTATATATATCATATATATTCAGCATATATATATATATAATAGATAGATGAATGAAATGAAATACACCGTTCGTGGGGACGGTAGGTCGTACGTACGCATGAACGTTGTTTTCCATTCCTTATTGACTTGAATGGAAGTATGTAGATGAAATATATATAAATAAAGTATATTTATCATCTCATATATTTCATTGTTATTCATTATATATACTTTATAATCATTCTTGAGTGGTTAACAAGGAGAATGAATCTCATCGCGTCGTGGAGACGGTAATCCGTACGTACGCACGAGTGATGATATCGCTCCCACAATTATTTAATTGAATTGGAGTGGATTATATAATATCTCTGAATCATTATTATGTTATAATAACTATATATAGTTATTCTTTACACCATTATACCCATCCAAGTAAGGTGGTGGTGGAAAAACAGATTACACCACAGCGTGGAGACGGTATTCCGTACGTACGCACGCGCGGTGATTTCGTTTTCCGTAGGATGGATAAATGGTGAAATGTGGTTGTTTGATATATATATATATATTAACATATCCGTATATTAGTGATAATTATTTTATTAATTTATAATGAGTCAACTAATGAAGAAGAAGTTGAAGAAGAAGGAAACTTAAAAGAATCGGTAGAAGAGATTACCTCTTCTTCGATGCACCTCTTTTAAGCTTCCACTTAAAGGAACTAGAGATGGTATTTTGATGATACCAGAACCACTATATTTATTCAAGTGAAGTTGAGAAGGGAAATGGGTAGGGTTTTGTCGAGCCTGAAAGCTCAAAATTGTGTAAAGAGAAGAGGGAGGAGGTGCCCTTTTATAAGGGTGGAGAGGGGCACCTTTGAAAAAACTTAAAATATTATTTTATAATAAAGTCATATTAGGTTTTTAATAGCTCCAAATTGATTTATTTTTAAGCTATGGTGGTTATGGGTCTAAATTCCCTCAACCAAGAGGTTTTAGACAAGTTTAGGTTACTATTTTAACCTTATCATTTAGATTTAACTCTATGTTAAATAATTTAACTTTTACCGTGTCTTCTTGTTTTCTTACACTATATGATTAAAAAACTTACTATAACAATACAAAATAACCCCAAGAGGTTCATTATTAATATATATAACCTTTTCTATGTCATTTTACAGAACATTAGATTTTTATGAATAAAATAACAGTTAATAATATAATATTTGTTTGGAAAACTATTTTTTTCAATTTTTACAGTATTTGGTAATTTATTTTTGGGAAACACATAACCGCATGATTAGTTCTAAAAAAGTAAATTAAATCAATACTAACATGTCATATTAACCAATAAAAATAGTTGAATTCATAAAAAGTCCCAAATTAAATTTATTTGGGTATTTATAATATCAATTAGTTTAATATTTCATTATTTATGTAATTACTTCATCACCATTCTGTCATAAATAAATTAAATTATTTAATGTATAAATTTTTGAAATATACTACAATTAGTTATTAAATCGTTTTATATTTATAAGGATTATTTATAGTAGAATTTATCTTTTGTATAACCCTATATTAAAACTATTTTAGTTATTAAACTTTAATTATACCTATTTTAACTCTTTTTTAAATAAAATAATAATAAATGTCCTAATCTAATCCAAGTGGACCTAAAGGGTAATATTTTATTCTTGAGGGTGTTTTTGGTCGAATTACACATATCTAATTGAATTAAGACACGTGTTAGGGTAATAATAATATCATTTTTACCCTTAATTACCCTATTTACTTTTAACCGTGGTAAATAAAAGTAAAATGTTACTATTCACAAAAATTATTTTTATCTTATTGAACCAAATTTTTCAACTTTATATTAATCGTGTCTCTTGTATTTTCTAAATTCCACTCACAAAATTGGTAAAATTATGTTTTATGTAAATTTTCAAATTTCCTAGGAGGTGGGTAAAAGACGGTGAAAAGTTCAATAAAATTTTTATATATCTAAAATTATTATAAAATGACTCCAATGAATTACATTTTACTTATATAAGTATTATGTATCAATTCTGACCTAAAATAAATTTAAATTAAATAAATAATTATTTAAAAAAAAATTCGGTTTTTAAATAGAAACCCAGCGTTTTCACTATTCATCAAAATTTGAATGTTTTCAGAAAAATACCAAAAATTCACCCCGGGCTAATTTCGATATTCCAAATCCAAAAATGAAGTCCATTCTGAATGATAAAATTAATAAAATTTCAAAAAGTGGGTATTACTATTCATATCATCTAGTTAATATGATATTTTAATAACATATAGTTGTTTAGTAAAACTCGGTATTGCATACAACACACGCTATCATGGAAGGTTGTGATTGCGTGTAATGTAAGACAGGTCAGGGTTGCGTGTAGTGTAATATTCCTTTGTTGTTGTGTATAATAGAATCAACCATATTTCATTTATATTTTTAATATATATATATATACTTGCAATGTTGTGTAGAATAACTTCTATTAAACGAACCTAAAATTGTGTGTAAAATGATCCAAGATTAGTGTTGCATATACTAAAAGATAATACGGTGTTTCATATAGCCCAAGATAATCTTGGTGTAGCGTACAACTGAATATATGAAAGAAATTAAAAAATATATATCTTATAAAATCTCGGGGTGTTACATTCTCATAGAAAGAACTCAACATGAGGCAAAGGGGATTGCTTAAAGTGATTAGGGATTATTAATTTTCAATACACTATCATCCATGATAGGAAAACAAGGTAGTTGATTCATTGATCAAGAAGGGTCATGTAGTAATGAAAAAACGAATATTGAAAGGGATCATGTGTTTGTGGATCTAGTAAATATGGATGTGGAAATTATCAAAAAAGGTGAAAAAACATAAATTTGTGACTTTTTCCCCAACAATATATATTAAAAATCATTAAAATATCTCAGTCCAAAGATAAGGTTTTTCTAAAAAAAATTAATGGTGTGAATGATAGGAAGTTCCCAGACATAGTGTGTGGGGATAGAATTCAGAAATTTGGAAGAAGGCTATGTGTTCACTCTATACTTGATCTAAAAAAGGAGTTCGTGGATGATTACAATACATCAAATTTCTATAAAAAGCATGGTAGCACTAAGAAGTTTATATATTTAAAGGGAAAATTCAGGTGGGATAATATGGAGCATGAAATTTTTGAGTATGTATCAAGATATTTAGACTCTCAACAAGTGAAGGATGAAATAAAGCATCATAGAGGAGTCCTGAAAACTCTTAATATTCCGATATGGAAATGACATTACATTTCTATGTATTTTTTCACCATATTACCCAATACTATATGAAATAATGATGCAACATGGTTAATTTTTGAAAAACTTACCAAATATTCACATCTCTTTACTATAATAGAGGATTCTGCATAAGAGTTTCTGGAAAATATCTATATAAATGATCTTTTAATAATTCATGGAGAGACTCTCTCAATTGTGTCTTCTCAAGATCCACATTTTATGCTGAAATTATATTAAAGTATTTATAAATATTTGAATATTGAGTTTCATTTATGTAATTCTCATCACTCTCAAATTGACGAGCTGTTAAAAAGAATAATCCAAATGCTAGAAGCCATGTTGAGATCATGCTCACGTGATTTTAAAGGTATGTGAGATCACAATTTAAATTTAGTAGAATTTTCCTACAAAAATAGTTTCCATTCTATTATTAAATTGGAACCATATGAAGAATTTTATAGAAATACATGACATACACCAACTTGTTGGGATGATGTTTTTGAAAGAAATATTGTAGGCCCAGAGTCTGTGGAGGGAACACCAACGAATGCAATGAATATTGAAACCCATATCAAAGCTTCTAGAATTAGGGAAATTATCTATGTTGTTAATCAAATGAAGGATTTATAATTTCAATTGAGAGATTATGTTTTCTAGAAAGAATCTCTATGTAAGGGTGTTATATGGTTTGGGAAGAAAGGGAAACTAAGACCCAGATACATTGGACCTTTTGTAATTATCGAGAGAATTGGATTTGTGGCTTATCATTTGTAAAACCCACCCATCCTTTCTATGTTACACAATGTGGTCCACATATCATTTTTAAGAAAGTACATGTCACGACCCGTCCTCGGGGCCCGTGCCGTGACTACCCCAAGCCCGCCTTCCATAGGCCAGGGGCTGGCGACTAGCACCAAGGCGTAAAATCCCAGTAAACAGGGAAGGCATTGCCTTTATAAGTAACAACCACACAGAGCCAGCAAGCGGAAAGTAAAGTGCAGAAAAGAAAAGGGGCCGGAAATACAAGCCCAACTGTAAAGTACAACTGAAAAGTAAAGTACAACAACTGAAGAAAAGACGGCGGCCTCGTGTCGTCCACTGGCAATCCCACCTGAAGGGTGGGTACAGATAGCCTCCAGGCTCCTCGGGTCCCACGTCCGCTCCGAGTACGTTCCGCCCAGTGGTCCACCTCCAGGTACCGTCCTGCTCCACGCCCCAACCGTGATCAGCGCTGTCCGTCGTCTGCAACCAACACAACAAGGTGCGGGCATAGCCCGTGCAGGGGTGAGTACAAGCTACTCAGTAAGGACCCCGAGACCCCCGAAGGTCTCCCGAAATCCACAAAGGATATAGCACAAAAGAAAGATGCAATCACGAAGTAACATCTGACTTGACTTAGGTATATGCCCATACATATACCTAAGTCCCCACTTCTAGCCCTGCTCACGAGCTCAAGAACAACTCAATCCACAAAGGAAAGCAAGACTCAAATCTACAAGGAGGGTAAACAGTAAATCCACAAAGGATAGTTCAACACAATCCTCAACGGAAAGCAACATAAGATTCAGCTCAACCAGGTATACTTTTTCAGATGACGTCAAAGACGATCACTGATCCGTCTAAGTCGTCGGACCCACGAAGGATCGATAGGTACTAACCCCCGCAGAAGACCCACACAGGATCGGGCTCACACAGAACCTGTAGGCAGTGGCTCACACAGAACCGGTAGGCAGTGGCTCACACAGAACCGGTAGTAGGACCCACACAGGATCGGGCACTGATCCGCGTAGGATCGCTGAGTGCAGTAGTCGACGCAGTCCACTGAGGATCTCTGCACAGTCGTCGCCGCAGTCCACGAAGGATCTCTGCTCTGCCGTCGTCGCAGTCCACGGAGGATCTCTGCTCTGCCGTCGTCGCAGTCCACGGAGGATCTCTGCTCTGCCGTCGTCGCAGTCCACGGAGGATCTCTGCTCTGTCGTCGAGGTCACAGCCAGCGCTAGGGTTCCCGCACAAAGCGAGCTCGTTTAGGAGGGTCCGCTCCACGAGCCGAGAGGCTGATACATCAACTGACACGTAGTCCGAAGTTGATGTATCCAAAAGTTCCGTATCGACAACAGGATCTCAACGCGACAGACGACGCGTCAATCGGACGCCCGGTCTGAGAGTTATTGGCATTTTCGTCCCAGGGGCCCGGTTGGTTTTTAGGGCAAAACCAACCCGACCGTACTCCGCCTGTATCCGATCCTCGGGCGGAGTATGCCAAAAGTTCCGTCTCACTTAGAGGAAACTACCACAGCTGACGGTACGTCGATCGGACGTCCGTAGCTCAAGTTATGAGCGTTTCCGCTCCGAGGGCCCGGTTGGCTTCGTGTACGAACCAACCCGGCCGAACCCAAAGTCTTCCGAAACCTTGAGTATAATATACCGAAACGACCGTCTCGATCCAAGTATCGCGTAGCCGCTGACGGTTCGTCAATCGGAGGTCCCAGGCCCAAGATATGGGTGAAAGACCGAAGAGGGCCTGAAACGGGGGTACTGGGCCCGGGGCGACCCGGCCCGAACCCCCCCTGGGGTCGGCCGAACCGGGTCGGCCCGAACCGGGCCGACCCGAACCGGCCCGAACCGGCTCGGCCGGGTCCGGTCCGGCCTGGGCGCGGCCCGGCCGACCGGACCGGCCGGCTCGGCTTCGGCCGAGCGGCCGAAGGAAGGGCGCCGCGGGCTTGACCCGCGGCTCAAGCGAACGCGGCCCCCGCGGGGGGCCGCCTGCCACGCGGACGCGGCCGGGCCGCCGCGTCCGTTCCCGGTTCCGCGCGGCCGCGGAACCGGCCGCCGTTGCCGCCGCGGCTTCAGCCGCGGCGGGCTTCCTCCACGGCGGCGCGCCGGGCGCCGCCGCCTCCGGTCGCCGGCGCCGCCGCGCCGGCGACCCGCGCCGCCGCCGCCTTCCGCGGGCCGCCGGCGATGCTCCGGTGGCCCGATTTGCCTCCCGTCTGCGCCGTTGCCCCTCCCGGATGCCGACCTTCACTGCGGGATCAACGGATCGCCCCTGCCGCGCGGTTCGTCGTCGTCCGCCATATCCGCACAACAAAATAGATCGGCGGAGGGTTGCCGGGTCTTGTTCGTTAGACCCGCAACCCTCCGCGTTAGCCATAAACGTCAACGGGAGGAAAAAGGATTAACCAAATCAACAATTTTAAATAGATTAAAATTGTTCCGATCGAGTTCTTTATTTGAAAAGAATAAACACGGGAAAAGAAATAAAATAATCCAATCAACCCTTACCTTGTCGTCGTCGTCGGACGAGGGGTCGTCGCGGAAGAAGGAGATCGTCGCGTCGTCGCGGTATCCGGCGTCGCGTCGCCAATCTCCGGATCAAGAACAAACGGATTTAATTAATTAAATCCGTTGTTATTGAAATTTAAAAAAAAGGAGAAATAAAAGATTCGATTCTCACCTTTGTTGCCGATCGCACGTTCGCCGCGGAAGAAGAGGCACCGAAGAAGAAGAAGAAGAAGAAGGTCGCGGAAAAGTTGTCGACGTCGCGGATCGTGCGTCGTCGAATTCCGGTTCCGGCGTTCTTCGCGTTCTTCGCGTTCTTCGCGTTCTTCGCGTTCTTCGCGGAGAGGGTGGAGGCTCAGAGGAATAGCAATCCTCCAAAATAGACAAGTTTGTCTATTTTATTATTTTGCCAACAAACGCAAAACGCGTAAGTAACGACCCACTTAATTCGTTGAATTAATTCAACGAATAAAACAGCCCATTTAATTCACGAAAGAAACAGCCCAATTAAATGGTCTGTTAAGAATTAAAGAAAACGCGTCGGTTGACTTTTCAGTTACTTTGACGGGTTTTCGCGGGTGCGTTACTTAGCGAAAGAAACGGCGGGGCTCGTGCGGGCCCTGCCTCACAAATATCCTACCAAGGGGTAGGATATTTCTGGATAGCATCCTATCCAGTTCAACTTAGTTCAATCCGTCTTTAAGTGACTTCAAGTGGCTTCCAAGCAGCTTAAGTGAAATAAAATAAAGTTGTCGCACAAACTTTATTTTATTTCTGACTTAAAGCCGTAAAATTTAAAAACCACGTCTGAGCAAACGCAACTCCGGAAGAGGCGTTTCTAAGCAAATACCGGTGCTGCGATTTCATCGGTGCCCTCAGAATTCGATTCCGGGCACCGGTTCAAAAGATAGAAAAACCCGCTCGTCCGTTCACTGAACGTACCCGTGCCAAACTTCGGAAATTCATTCCGGGCACACCGGGCCTCGGAATCAGGTGCCGTCTGAAGCTGCGCTCTTGTAAAATTCCAAAGAAAATTAAGAAAAAAATTTCCTTGAAATTTGCGGGTCTTTACATTACTCCCACCTCAGGGCTTTACGTCCCCGTAAAGATACATCAAAAACTAGGGGAACAAATGGGGGTACTGAGCACGCATCTGAGCCTCCCGCTCCCAAGTGCTCTCCTGGAGGTTCCCGTGCTGCCATCTGACGCGCACAAGAGGAATCGACCGCCCACGTAGGACCCGCTCCTGTCGATCCTCGATCTCCACTGGAACCTCCGCAAAAGTCGCCCCATCGTCCACATCCAGCTCCCCAAAGTCGATGATGTGTGTCGGGTCGTGCACGTATCTCCTCAGCTGAGACACGTGGAAGACGTCGTGCACCCGGTGCAACTGAGGTGGTAGAGCCAGGCGATAAGCCACCTCTCCTATCCTGCTGAGGACCTGGAAAGGCCCGATGAAGCGTGGAGACAACTTGCCGCCTCGGCCAAATCTCCGTAAACCACGTCGAGGTGAGACACGCAAAAAGACGTGGTCGCCATCCTCGAACTCTAGTGGCCTCCGCCTCCTGTCAGCATATGACTTCTGCCGGCTCTGAGCTGTCCTCATCCTCTCCTGGATGATCTGGACCTTCTCTGTCGTGGCTCGGACCATCTCTGGTCCCACGAGTGCTGACTCCCCAGGGTCTGTCCAGCACAAAGGTGATCTGCAGGGTCTGTCGTACAACGCCTCGTATGGTGCCATCCCGATGGTGGAGTGGTAGCTGTTGTTGTACGCGAACTCCACCAAGGGTAGGTGGTCCTCCCAGCTGCGACCAAAGTCGAGAACACATGCACGGAGCATGTCCTCGAGTGTCTGTATGGTCCTCTCCGTCTGACCATCCGTCTGAGGGTGGAAGGCTGTGCTCAGATGGAGCCGCGTCCCGAACGCCTCCTGCAACCCCTTCCAGAGCCGGGAAGTGAAACGAGCATCTCGATCGGACACGATAGATGATGGCACACCGTGAAGCCGTACGATCTCCTGGACGTAAAGACGTCCCAAGCTCTCCACTGAGCCCTGCTCTCTGATGGGTAAGAAGTGTGCCGACTTGGTGAGTCGGTCGACAATCACCCAAATGGAGTCGTGACCTCTGGAAGTACGTGGAAGTCCAGTCACGAAGTCCATAGATATGCTATCCCACTTCCACTCCGGGACCTCCAAGGGCTGTACCAAACCTGCTGGTACCTGATGCTCTGCCTTCACCTGCTGGCAGGTGAGGCATCGTGAAACGAACTCTGCCACAGCTTTCTTCATGCCCGGCCACCAGTGCTGTCGTCTGAGATCCTGGTACATCTTCGCCACTCCGGGATGTACCGCCAAGGGAGAAGTGTGAAACTCTCTCAGCACCTCCTCTCGTAAAGCAACTGGTACGAAGGTACGCCCTCTGAAAAGGATGTCGTGCTCTGCTCCAAGGGAGAAACCATCAGGCGCCTGACCTGAGGATATCAGTGCACGCCGGGTCTCACAGTCAGCGTCCCCACGCTGAGCCTCTCTGACCCGCTGTAGAAGTGGAGGAGAGACTGTGAGAGACTGAAGAAAGGCTGCTCCGTCTCTATCCACGAAGGATATCTGCAAGGAGGCTAGCTGCTCCGTCGCCTCCTCAAGTAGCTGAATGCCCGTCCTCCTGCTGAGGGCATCGGCTACCACGTTCCCCTTCCCAGGAGTATAGACTATCTCAAAGTCATAGTCCTGGAGGAACTCAAGCCATCTCCGCTGTCTCAGGTTCAAGTCCTTCTGAGAGAAGATATACCTGAGACTCTGGTGGTCAGAAAAGACAGTGAAGCGCTCGCCCATCAGATAGTGCCGCCAAGTCTTCAGAGCGAAGACCACTGCTGCTAACTCCAGGTCATGAGTGGCGTAGTTCTGCTCATGCGGCCTCAACTGACGTGATCCGTAGGCGATCACGGACCGCTCCTGCATCAGGACCCACCCGAGTCCAGTCCCTGATGCATCGCAGTAAACTACGTACCCAACTCCCTCCTCAGGCAACCTCAAGATAGGTGCGCTGGTCAATCTCTGTCTCAGCTCTTGGAAGCTCTGCTGACATCTGTCTGACCACACAAAGGGTTTCCCCTTCTTCGTCAAGGATGAGAGTGGTGCTGCAACTCTGGAGAAGTCTGGCACGAATCTCCGATAATATCCCGCTAGGCCCAAGAAGCTCCGCACCTCTGTCACGGTCCTGGGTGGATCCCAAGCTAGCACTGCCTCGATCTTCGCGGGATCCACTGCAACTCCCGCCTCAGAAATGACGTGCCCCAAGAAATGGACCTCACGTAACCAGAACTGGCATTTTGAGAGCTTGCCATAAAGCTGGTGCTCTCGGAGTGTGTCTAGCACAACTCGCAGGTTGTAGGCATGCTCCTCCTCAGTCGTCGAGTATACCAAAATGTCGTCAATGAAGACAACGACAAATCGGTCGAGGTATGGCTGGAAGATCCTGTTCATGAGGCTCATGAACACTGCTGGAGCATTGGTTACGCCGAACGGCATAACCAAGAACTCATAATGGCCATACCGACACCTGAAGGCCGTCTTCTGTACGTCCTCGTCTCGAACTCTGAGCTGATGATAGCCTGACCGGAGGTCTATCTTCGAGAACCACCGCGCTCCCTTGAGCTGATCGAAGAGGTCATCAATCCGTGGCAGCGGATACTTGTTCCTCACTGTCACCTGGTTCAGGCGACGATAGTCGACACATAGTCGCAAGCTCCCGTCCGCCTTCTTGGCGAACAAAATCGGGGAAGCCCAGGGTGAAACACTGGGTCGGATAAACCCCTTGCTCTGCAAGTCCTCCAACTGTACCCGCAGCTCTCGAAGCTCGGCGGGGGCCATCCGATATGCTGGAGTAGATATCAGGGCTGTCCCGGGGTACAAGTCGATGTAAAAGTCTACCTCTCTACGAGGAGGTAGCCCTGGAACGTCGTCGGGAAAGACGTCCACGTACTGGTCCACCACTGCAGGAAAAGCCGGACTCCGCACATCCACTGCTCCTAGGATGAGGCTAGCCAACTGATGAGAGATGGGCTGCACTCTCCTCCGCGGAAGTCCATCCTGTGCTGCAAAGGTTCCCTTCTCGCCGGTGAAGGTAAACCTGCTCCCGTTGGTACGAACACATCGCACCTTGCGCCTAAAACAGTCGATCTGGGCATGAACCGTGGATAGCCAATCCATGCCCAAGATGACGTCGTAAGGCCTCGACGCCGCTACAAGGAGATCCCAGCCGAAGCTCTCGCCTCCTAGAGTAAGCTCACACTGCCGGCACTAGTGCGTAATCGTCGAGTCTGCTCCCGTAGGAGTCTCTAGCCGTAAGGATCGAGCCAACGGCTCAGTCGGAATCTCCGAGCTCCGAACAAGGGCAGAGGCTATGAAAGAGTGACTCGCTCCTGTGTCTATAAGTACTGCAGCAAGGGTGGAATAGACACAGATCGTACCTCGAATCATCTCTGGCATGTCGGGGTCGTAGGCCTCCACTGCCTGGAGCTGGGCATGTCCCTGCCCTCCAGCTCCCTGTGGTCGAGGTGGCCCTCCTGGTGGTGGTGGGGGTAGAGCCTGGAAGCGTCGCCCACCACCCGCTGCTCGGCCAGCTCCTCTGCCTCGTCCGCCTCCTCCCTGCGGACCGCCACGGTCGACTCTCTGCCTCTGCCTGGGTGGCCCCTCCACCGTCTGCTGCTCCTCTGATCGGCGAGTCGGGCAGTCACGAGCCATGTGACCCTGCCCGCCGCAAGAGTAGCACAGCCTGCCTCTCGAAAGGCTGGAACTCCGCTGTGTGCTCCGCACCGCTGAGCCGGTGTCCTGAGGCCGTCTGCGAGGGGGTCTGGTCTTCCTGGACCCGTGAGTCATCCGTCGGCTACCAGCTGCCGATGACTCAGCTACCTGCCGCCCTGCGCTAGGTCTCGCAGCTAAAGAAGGCTCTGCCAGGAAGCTCTCGATCAGGAGGGCTCGCTCCAGCACTCCCGCCTGGGTCGGAATGCTGAGGGAGATCAGCGACGCCCGAATCTCCTGTCGCAAGCCCTGCTCGAAGGTCCGGGCCCGGAAGAAGGGGTCCCGTACCATGTCGGTCGAGTAGCGAGATAGGTCCGTGAACCTCGCCGCGTACTGAGCGACCGTCATGCTGCCCTGGCGCAGCTGGAGAAGCTCCTGGATGCGCACCGCTCGGAGGGTGGCCGGGACGAACTCAGAGCGGAAGAGGCTCTCGAAGTCCGCCCAGAGCAAGGATGCCTCATCGTGAACCTGGAGCATCAGGCTCCACCATCGTCCTGCCGCCGCCTTCAGGAGGCTCGCTGCGAGAATCACCATGAGATCCGCTGGTGTCCTCACTAGCCTGAAGATCCGTACCACCGCCTCTAGCCAGTCCTCGGCGGCCTGGGGGTCCGCCTCACCGCGAAACCTGGGCGGTCGCTGGCTCTGAAACTCGTGCAGTGCCCTGAGGCGACGTGCATCGTCAGCGTCTGGTACTGGTAGCATCGGTGGCTCGGCGGGTAAAGCTACCGCTGGTGCCACTGCTGGCAAAGGGCCCTGCACCGAGGCCTCGTCGCTCGGTGGGCTGCCGTCGCGCCCAACACTCGGAACCCTAGCTGGCAGTCGTCGCGGGGCCATCCTGAAAAGGAGAACAAGAGCACCACAGTCAGAACAGTATACCTGGTGAGCTGGCACAAGTAATCACAAGGAAAACTTGAGACTTTCATAAAGCAGATCAGTATACCCGGTGAGCTGACATAAGTAATCACAAAGAAAACTTGAAACACACACGCAATCAATGTTTTCATGCATTAAGTCGGAAATCAGGAGTCAGGGTCCTGGTGTACGGATACGTCGGCCGCCGCACCAACACTGGGCTCCCTGAACTGATAACCACACTCAATACACTAAACACTATTGCTTCATATAGAAAGAAAGGACGATCAGAGTCTGCGGTAGAACCGACCACCTCTGATACCAATTTGTCACGACCCGTCCTCGGGGCCCGTGCCGTGACTACCCCAAGCTCGCCTTCCATAGGCCAGGGGCTGGCGACTAGCACCAAGGCGTAAAATCCCAGTAAACAGGGAAGGCATTGCCTTTATAAGTAACAACCACACAGAGCCAGCAAGCGGAAAGTAAAGTGCAGAAAAGAAAAGGGGCCGGAAATACAAGCCCAACTGTAAAGTACAACTGAAAAGTAAAGTACAGCAACTGAAGAAAAGACGGCGACCTCGTGTCGTCCACTGGCAATCCCACCTGAAGGGTGGGTACAGATAGCCTCCAGGCTCCTCGGGTCCCACGTCCGCTCCGAGTACGTTCCGCCCAGTGGTCCACCTCCAGGTACCGTCCTGCTCCACGCCCCAACCGTGATCAGCGCTGTCCGTCGTCTGCAACCAACACAACAAGGTGCGGGCATAGCCCGTGCAGGGGTGAGTACAAGCTACTCAGTAAGGACCCCGAGACCCCCGAAGGTCTCCCGAAATCCACAAAGGATATAGCACAAAAGAAAGATGCAATCACGAAGTAACATCTGACTTGACTTAGGTATATGCCCATACATATACCTAAGTCCCCACTTCTAGCCCTACTCACGAGCTCAAGAACAACTCAATCCACAAAGGAAAGCAAGACTCAAATCCACAAGGAGGGTAAACAGTAAATCCACAAAGGATAGTTCAACACAATCCTCAACGGAAAGCAACATAAGATTCAGCTCAACCAGGTATACTTTTTCAGATGACGTCAAAGACGATCACTGATCCGTCTAAGTCGTCGGACCCACGAAGGATCGATAGGTACTAACCCCCGCAGAAGACCCACACAGGATCGGGCTCACACAGAACCTGTAGGCAGTGGCTCACACAGAACCGGTAGGCAGTGGCTCACACAGAACCGGTAGTAGGACCCACACAGGATCGGGCACTGATCCGCGTAGGATCGCTGAGTGCAGTAGTCGACGCAGTCCACTGAGGATCTCTGCACAGTCGTCGCCGCAGTCCACGAAGGATCTCTGCTCTGCCGTCGTCGCAGTCCACGGAGGATCTCTGCTCTGCCGTTGTCGCAGTCCACGGAGGATCTCTGCTCTGCCGTCGTCGCAGTCCACGGAGGATCTCTGCTCTGTCGTCGAGGTCACAGCCAGCGCTAGGGTTCCCGCACAAAGCGAGCTCGTTTAGGAGGGTCCGCTCCACGAGCCGAGAGGCTGATACATCAACTGACACGTAGTCCGAAGTTGATGTATCCAAAAGTTCCGTATCGACAACAGGATCTCAACGCGACAGACGGCGCGTCAATCGGACGCCCGGTCTGAAAGTTATTGGCATTTTCGTCCCAGGGGCCCGGTTGGTTTTTAGGGCAAAACCAACCCGACCGTACTCCGCCTGTATCCGATCCTCGGGCGGAGTATGCCAAAAGTTCCGTCTCACTTAGAGGAAACTACCACAGCTGACGGTACGTCGATCGGACGTCCGTAGCTCAAGTTATGAGCGTTTCCGCTCCGAGGGCCCGGTTGGCTTCGTGTACGAACCAATCCGGCCGAACCCAAAGTCTTCCGAAACCTTGATTATAATATACCGAAACGACCGTCTCGATCCAAGGATCGCGTAGCTGCTGACGGTTCGTCAATCGAAGGTCCCAGGCCCAAGATATGAGCGAAAGACCGAAGAGGGCCCGAAACGGGGGTACTGGGCCCGGGGCGACCCGGCCCGAACCCCCCCTGGGGTCGGCCGCACCGGGCCGACCCGAACCGGCCCGACCCGAACCGGCTCGGCCGGGTCCGGTCCGGCCTGGGCGTGGCCCGGCCGACCGGACCGGCCGGCTCGGCTTCGGCCGAGCGGCCGAAGGAAGGGCGCCGCGGGCTTGACCCGCGGCTCAAGCGAACGCGGACGCGGCCGGGCCGCCGCGTCCGTTCCCGGTTCCGCGCGGCCGCAAAACCGACCGCCGTTGCCGCCGCGGCTTCAGCCGCGGCGGGCTTCCTCCACGGCGGCGCACCGGGCGCCGCCGCCTCCGGTCGCCGGCGCCGCCGCGCCGGCGACCCGCGCCGCCGCCGCCTTCCGCGGGCCGCCGGAGATGCTCCGGTGGCCCGATTTGCCTCCCGTCTGCGCCGTTGCCCCTCCTGGATGCCGACCTTCACTGCGGGATCAACGGATCGCCCCTGCCGCACGGTTCGTCGTCGTCCGCCATATCCGCACAACAAAATAGATCGGCGGAGGGTTGCCGGGTCTTGTTCGTTAGACCCGCAACCCTCCGCGTTAGCCATAAACGTCACCGGGAGGAAAAAGGATTAACCAAATCACCAATTTTAAATAGATTAAAATTGTTCCGATCGGGTTCTTTATTTGAAAAGAATAAACACGGGAAAAGAAATAAAATAATCCAATCAACCCTTACCTTGTCGTCGTCGTCGGACGAGGGGTCGTCGCGGAAGAAGGAGATCGTCGCGTCGTCGCGGTATCCGGCGTCGCGTCGCCAATCTCCGGATCAAGAACAAACGGATTTAATTAATTAAATCCGTTGTTATTGAAATTTAAAAAAAAGGAGAAATAAAAGATTCGATTCTCACCTTTGTTGCCGATCGCACGTTCGCCGCGGAAGAAGAGGCACCGAAGAAGAAGAAGAAGAAGAAGGTCGCGGAAAAGTTGTCGACGTCGCGGATCGTGCGTCGTCGAATTCCGGTTCCGGCGTTCTTCGCGTTCTTCGCGTTCTTCACGTTCTTCGCGGAGAGGGTGGAGGCTCAGAGGAATAGCAATCCTCCAAAATAGACAAGTTTGTCTATTTTATTATTTTGCCAACAAACGCAAAACGCGTAAGTAACGACCCACTTAATTCGTTGAATTAATTCAACGAATAAAACAGCCCATTTAATTCACGAAAGAAACAGCCCAATTAAATGGTCTGTTAAGAATTAAAGAAAACGCGTCGGTTGACTTTTCAGTTACTTTGACGGGTTTTCGCGGGTGCGTTACTTAGCGAAAGAAACGGCGGGGCTCGTGCGGGCCCTGCCTCACAAATATCCTACCAAGGGGTAGGATATTTCTGGATAGCATCCTATCCAGTTCAACTTAGTTCAAGCCGTCTTTAAGTGACTTCAAGTGGCTTCCAAGCAGCTTAAGTGAAATAAAATAAAGTTGTCGCACAAACTTTATTTTATTTCTGACTTAAAGCCGTAAAATTTAAAAACCACGTCTGAGCAAACGCAACTCCGGAAGAGGCGTTTCTAAGCAAATACCGGCGCTGCGATTTCATCGGTGCCCTCAGAATTCGATTCCGGGCACCGGTTCAAAAGATAGAAAAACCCGCTCGTCCGTTCACTGAACGTACCCGAGCCAAACTTCGGAAATTGATTCCGGGCACACCGGGCCTCGGAATCAGGTGCCGTCTGAAGCTGCGCTCTTGTAAAATTCCAAAGAAAATTAAGAAAAAAATTTCCTTGAAATTTGCGGGTCTTTACAGTACACACAAGACCCAACACAGGTACTCACTTTTTAATGAATATAATTGGAACCTGACTTATCGTATTGTGAAGAGCCTATTAAGATTATATAAACTAAAGAACAGGTGTTTAAGAATTAGAATACTCAACCAACAATGGTTCTCTAAAAATAATTAAGTTAAAGAGGTGATGTGGGATAATGATTAACATATGATTAAGAACAACCCAAATCGTTTTATAAGGTAACATTTTAGAAATATCGAGGATGAATTTTTTGTTGGACGAGAGAATGTAATGAAAATGAATTATATCAAAAGGATTTTCCTTATTATGTTTATTAAATACCGTATAGATCAAATAAAATTACATAGATAAAATGATCTAAACATCATAAATTAAGAAATGAATGAAATAATTGGTGTTTCTAGAAGTTAAGGAACATCTAATGATGAAATACTAACATAACCATTAGAATAGTATTACGTACCTTAAAAATGTAAATAGGCCTAATGAATAATAACCTCACCCATTAATTAAAAATAAAAATTTTGGCTCCTTCTAAATTAAAGTATATTGTAATTATACCACAGTATTAGTAAATGAATATTTTAAAAATTGTTAATTAAGTTTTTGTATTTTTAAAAGTCATAAGTATATAATTAAAATTTCATAAATAATAAAATGATTTAAAATTAAAGTTAATTTCATAGAATATATTCATAAATTAAATTTTCTATCTTCTGATTTTAGGATAATTTTATGATACCTTGGAAATTTCTTAATTGTGTTATAAAATTATTTATAATTTTAAAACCTGTATTTTTTGTGTAAATGATAGTTTTAAGGAAAAAATAAATTTGAAATATTTAAAATAATATTTTCATTAAATGATGCTAGAATTTTAATTCTTCACATCCAAAAATAGTTAGCATTACTTTTTGGTATTTTTCTAAAATTATTGAATTTATGGTGAATAGTGAAATTCGGTAAATTACGCTATTTAAATTATAATCCAAATACATGAATTAAAAACGTCATGCATGATGTAAGCACCCAAATAATGAATGATCTATAATTATACTACTATATTTTATGGTAATGCTAAAACTATTCATTGTCTTGACACAAAATAATAATTAATTATTAAAATATTCAAAAATAACCCCCACTATAAAAACCAACCCTCATCTCGTCTTCTCCTCACACCTCTAATAAAAGAATATTTTCAAAATTCTTCACAAATCATCTTAAAAATTCTCTCCCTATGTCTAGGATCACTTATTCTTATTGAAAGTCCAAAAAAAAATCTAATGAGGTTATCATTGAGGATAAATAAAGACGTAAATCTTCATCCCTTTTCATCAATTTCATTTCGTGTACTTTTATTTTCCTATCCTCACCTCACATCCAATGTCCAAATGAGAAAGATAAATCTAGAATAATATATATACTTGGATTATTTCAGATTAATGGAATATTCTTCAGATAACTCTTTTTCTCTCTCACTCTCTCTCTCTTATTTTAAAATAGAAATCATCATTGGTCATGTTCCTATTTACAACCTTCGTAGATAAAAATTTTTTATTCTTAAATTTCTCCTATAAGTCTATTCAGGAATTAATTTTAATGGATGAAATATATTTTAAAATTTTATATTAAAACTTTATTTTTATTTTCTATAAGGATAGTATTTAAATAATACTAAACAATAAAAGAATGTGAGCTTGTTATGATCAATAATCGCCATAATAATCTAAAAGATTATCACTAAATGTATTACCTGATGATTAATCATAATATTATAAAATATATATAAATATAAAAATATAAAAATATTTATGTTTATTAACAATATCTAATTACAATTCTAGAAAATTATACCCATTTTATAAAAAGTTTAATAATTATAAACAAGTGCACAAATCATGAAAAGCATGAGATAGACTGCTCCCAAACGATGAAATTAAAATCTATAACCCATCATTAAGGAAAAAAGGAACATAATAACACTATAATTAATAAATTATATATAAATAAAGTTATTAATTAATATATTAATGGATTTAAATTTATATCCAGGACATTATGGTTATGTGAAAAAAACATTCAAACATAAGGAAAGGGTTTCTCCCCAAAGCTCCATTTTTCATTCGGGGTTACGCTTTCTATCTATTTACCACAATGAAATAATTAATTCCTATTATTTAATACTTATAAATTATATTTTAATTTTTTATATATGTGTACCAATCATAATCCTACTTTCTATTATGGGTAGTTACATGTTTTATGAGGATCTTTCTCAATTCATTAAGATTAGAAAGCCCGATTAAAGGGAGCATCCTGATTTTTTTTACCAATTTTCAAGTGAAATATATAATATATTTTAAGTCCCCATAATTTTTATAAAATACCCCATTTTTTATGAAAATACTACCATAGTTAATTTCTTGTTTTATGAAAACAATTTTCCAACAGAACACTTCTTTTCAATTTAAAAAAAGAGTATTTCTCTTAATAATTCCACAATGATTTTATAAGAGTGTTTCCATATATTTCAAAACCGTTGTTGATTATTATGTTTTATTGCGATTAATATTTTATGATATCATATACCATATTTTATTTAATGGTTTATGATTAGTTTCATAGTAATGTGTATCTTGATATTATTCACTGTATTACCCCAAATTGTTAGTGAATATGTTTATTGATTGGTGAATGTTTTTATATTTCTTATTTTGGATTCAATATGAATATATATTTTGATTAAATTTCACCAAATTTATTTGAGAAATGAATAATAATTAATAAGTGTTGTTTGAGGATTTCTATAGCCCCTTAGTGCATCGAAAGGACTCATGAGACAGACTAGTTTGGGTTTTTACCCATTTTTGTTTGGTCTCAGAACGAGGCCTTAAGAATATGGTTATGATGTCCCACATTATGAATTACTTAATTATGAAAAAATTACGTTATATTCCATGTTATTATTCAAATACTATAATATCCATGGTAATGTTTTATTACTGAATTATTTATTCAGTTTTTATTCCTACCATATTATGCTCAAGATTATGTTTTAATGGCATGTGTAATTTTATTTATTCACTATGCCTTATTATTTTTCATACCATATTTTAATTATCCTTAATGATCATTTGATCTAACCCATTTATTATGTATTATTTGTCACCATTATTTAAATAATTATATTTTTAATGACTTGTAGGGATAATCCTGGATTTTTGGATTTTTATAATGGAAATTACCTATTTTATTTCCCTTCAAGTTATAAATTTTAACTTATGTATGTATCTTATTTTCCTTATCTACTAAACTATTTATTCATTTGGTATGTGTATTCAATGTTTATATGACATTGTAATAAAACAAGGTACTGGATTTAGGAAACTAGATTTGTGTCCTTACACACAATGTTCTTAATTTATGAAAAATAAATAGAATACACAATAGAATAAGAGAAGAAGGCACATAGGATTTTGTTGATGTTACCAGAAATTCTTACAAAATGCATTAGAATTTTGGAAACACATAAATATTCACAAGAGTAACATAATTCTTTTATTTTGTGGGAATACTGATTAAAATAGAAGACCTACACCAGAGAAGAAAAATCTATATAAAATTAAAGGTGGATTGTTATCATTGGAATATGGATAAAAAATAACACTATTTATTTTTTACCAAAAAGAACAATGATATATCCTATTTTATATGAAAGAAACAAAAAATATATTTCAATAATATCATATCCCCTGAGAAAAAATTCTTAATTTGGAGAATTAAACAACAACAAGTATCCAGACCAAATATATATCAATGTGAAAGATCTATGTTTAGCGGATTTTTTTGGTCCAATGAAATCTATTTAAACAAAGAATACTCTTATTAACATAATATGTCATTGCAATGAAATAAAAATGAATAAATCTAGATTTCTAGTGAATATATGAGATAATGTTCTCATAGCTAAATTTTTTTTTGTAGAAATTCATATAATCTATCGATTCATAATAGATATTAAGACCCAAAAATGGTTTACGGAAGATGTAATAGAAAATTTCCCAAAGATGAGAAATGAAAGTCAAAAATTCAAGAAGATATTACCTTTGCTAAGAAATGGAATACTCTTCAAAAAAATTGTTTCCCGTATTTTTAAGATTATATGAATACAACAAATTCAAGAAAATAAATTCAAATTGTTTGGATAAGCTAATTAAAATTGGCTAAGCAATTTGAGGAAGCTAATTAACATGATAAATCTGAAGAAAACCATATTTATTTAAAATCAGAGATTGAAAAATTCATTCATAAAAAATAAGAATAATGGAATAAGGAAGAATGTCAAATAAATGAGACTCAAAACAAAACCCCTGATTCCAACGAAATGATCCAATGCTGAGATTTGATGAAGTGAATGAACTATATTGAGACTAATTTCTCAATCTTAATTTTTTATCAGATGAACTAATATGTCCCTCCTTATTCCCAAATATCTAAAGTGTTTTAAGATAACATACAAGGAATTTAATTATATGTGTTAGGTTATCAATTCTAGAAAAAATAAATAAATTTTACATCATATAGTTTACTGACTGATATGAAACTAATGAAGAATAATGTGTTCATTATATAGAATAATCCTTGATAATAATCATAATTTTTTCTAAATTATAGTGAATCAATAAATTTAAGATAAATTTCAAGATATACGGTTGAGTTATGGAAATCCTACTTTCATTAATAATTCTTAATTTTATTAATCCTATTAGTTAAGTGATTTATCTTGGTTGATGATAGGATTAGAGAAAGTGGGGTTATTAATGTTCACCAGAAATTTCCGATTTGTTTACTAAAGTGTGTGCATGATTTTTCATTTCATTTAAAAAAATTTATTATTAAAAATCCCTTTAAATGGTAATTTGAAAATTATGAGAATGACTTCACATAAATGTTATTTTATGAATAACTTAGACAATATGGGTTATATTTATCTTGTTTTCTACATTGGGTTTGACTGTATAGAATTAGAGTTGATGTACTGGAGACTATTTTCTAAGAGAACCATTTGATATCATTAATCTCTCAGATCCATGATAACCATGAATAAAATCACCACTTATCATTTTCAATGATTTATAGTAAGGGGGAGAATACTTGAGTGAACATATTGACTTTTAAATATGTGAAGATATGTTGAAATCAAAATATTAAAGGGTAGACTGTTGGGACCTCTGTGGAATGTGTTGTCAATGATGTGTAAATATGTGTATGGTGAGTTTATAGTGATATGTACTAATATTTGGAGGTTTTAAAGATTAAATTTATGGTTTGGGATTTCACACATGGATAATTCTCCTTGGAAATTTTAAAATTGATGAACTAATATAAAATTACAAGAATTGTGTCAAGAATGACACATTTGTTGCAAAATGCTGATGAAGAACAAAGGCCATGAAAATTAATGTTTTCATGAGGATTATTTAACGGTAATGTTGAGAAGAGGTTTGGAATTTTATGGTGAGTATCGACTTGGATTATATTTTACACTTAGAATATAAATGAAGTATTTTTATAGTAGTTTAATGGAAAAATAAGTAGCCAGCCATTAGAAGCCACATGGTCTAACCCAAATCCACTAATGAGGGAGGAGGACCTCAACCGTGTGGGAGATTCATTCCACAAATCCCATATAAGGTCATGTAAGTGGGCCTATATATAAGGCACTATAGGAGTACACTCGGGTGTCAAGGTTCATGGGCTTAGGAATGTGGGCTAGTATAGGTCGACCTGGTCGGTGATTCTCATGTCTTTGAAGGTCTACACAGGTGATGATCCCTCACTCTCCTATAAAACATGTAGTTTCATGAGTTAAATAATAAGGGACATAATTGAAAAAAGTTATATCAGATGTGGGATGTAGGAGGCACTATAAAGGTCATAATTCATATAAAAAATTGATATAATTTGTGTCTCTCAATCAATATGATCTCATTCATCTTATGGATCCTTCACATCACATATATGAATGGTATCATATTTTATATCTAGTGACACATGGTACTTATCCATGATCTTCATTATGGCAGATTTTATGCTGGAATTTCTTTTAATGATCATGATGTTTCTATGACTATTCATAGGTAAATAAAATTTTGATATGAGGCATTGAATCACTATACATGAAATAACCTACTTGCAAGATTGTAGATAACATGAATACATGCCTTAACTAAATTAAATTGAAGTTGTAGAGGTCACTGGTGATCATGTATGTGTTGGAACATTAAATGTAGAAGAAGAACATGATCCATATCAAATTAATTTCAGGAATGAAACTAAAACCCACATAAATAAAAACACAATTTTTTTTTGAAGAAGTACATTGAGAAACAACCAATCTATTTAGTGTTTTTGATACCTCTGACATGTCTTAAATTTCTAGAGGCTTGAAGTAGTATAAAAATGTAGGATAAGCAAGTGGAGGTTTCCTATACAAATAAAGGAATGGATGAAGAGATTTCAGATAATATTTTGATTGGCTCTCATTTTCTACTGAGAAAGTATAGAAACTCAAACACTATTTCTTGAGGATAAGACTTTCCCATTAATATTATTATTATGTATCGAAGAAGATAATACAACAAGAATTCTATTTTATAAAATCAAACTGGAAGTGAATTTTTAAGAAACTTGTTTTCAAAAAACAACTTTGGATAGCATGATATGTGTTATATACTTGGCCTTCTTGATGAACACTGAGAACTCACAACATATCATACTTATTTGAAGGCTTTGATACTTAATGTGTACCCATGCACCAAAAAGGTTGAGGAATAATTATAATTGTACATTTATATTATTTTTATGAATAATTTTTTTTATAAGGTCACGTACATAGTTACATGAAGAAGAGAATGTACTCACACCCATTCAGGTTTGTGCAAGATAAATATAGGTTGGCACATGGAAGGACCTATATTCGTTCATGGATTGATGAAGAAAAAATAAAAATATAGAATAAACAAAATAAGCACCTAAAAAAATAAATAGATATATATATATATATATATGTATATATATGTTTTAGGGTTTATACTATGATTCTAATGTGAATTGTATCACACATTCATTGTAATTGAGAAGTAAAGAAGAGATGGAGCAATATAGGTTCGGTCTTTAAAAAAATTTGGATGAAGAGTGTTCACCACATTCACACATTTAGTGAGTTTGTTACTTCATGATTAAATAATAATTAGATTCACATTTTTTTTACTGAGAAGGATTATTATTTTTATGTGATTAGAATTACTATTCAATACCTACTGACATCGAACAGGGGTTGGTCAAAATATACGAGAAAGCCATATCCAATAAGCATGTGAAGTTATATAAATAGATCATCCTATAGTAGATCAAGCTATGTATTAAGGTTAAATATTCCTATTTTTTCTATGACCTTGTAAAGTCTTCATGTTGGTATAAGGAGAAGGAGTCTTTTGGTTGGAGTAAGAGAAATATTTATTTCGGTTGGATCAGGAGAAAAATATGAGTCTCTTAGTTGGACCCGAAGAAGAAGTCTTTTAATTGAAACTAAAAGATAGGGAAGTCACATATCTAGTGTCAGGAGTAGTGAATCAATTATTTGAAAGTGAATAATCTACAACTTAGGGGAATAACTAGTTATATAAAAGAATATTCCTTTTCTAAGGAATATGATAATATGTCAGTTTCTCAATATCAATTATTACAAGTTCACAAGATATGAGGTTGAAATATAATATTTAGAAGATCAAGAACATTAAAATGTTCAATAGGATCAATTTTAAATAAAAATAATTTATAAAAATAATACACTAAATTACTCCTCCCCTCTCAGTGGTCAATCTGAGCTATATATTTATAGAGAGTATTCAATAAACTAGGAACTTATTTTAACCTAGAATTGGATACCATTTAAAATAAATTTTCCTTGGCTGAGCTGACATGCCAATTGACCTAAACCATCACCGATCACAAAGGGTGTTCCTGGACCCCAGTGGCTAGAAACTATTTCCTCATAATTATATAACACATGTTTGAGAATAATTTCTCCTGAAAATAAGAGAAAATGTATAATATATCTTTTATTGATGTACTGACATGTACCATCTATATGTTCGATGTCTATATACCTTCAATACTAATAAAAATAATGAATAATTAAACCAAAAATATCATAAAAATTGAAAATTATTTAACCAAATAATATCAACATCAACAAATCTAAAAAAATAACAAGTAATTACACGAAGAAACTAAAAACATGTTAAGAATATACTTCATGAAAATAATTCAATATCCAAAATAAAACTGAAAACAAACCAAACAAATCTACCTGAAACCTCCAAGAAACCCAACTTTACTCACAACATCACAACTAACCATCGATGTCCCAATAAAATTAATCAAATATGAATGAGTAATCGAGAAACTGTGTACAATATAAGAACTACACACACACATAGTGTTTATATACGTTGTAAGATAATATTCAATGAATGATTTCACCATATAGCCTGTGCAATTCATTTTATTCTAATTTTATTCTTTTTATTCTTAAATACATCATAAAATATTTTTTCTTGTTTCTTTATAAAATAGAAAATTAACCAAAAGCATAATTTACATTACCGTATTTAAGTAACTTATTTACTTAAAAAATAGTTTAAAAACCATAATGTATGCCTTTGGTTTTCATGAAGAACTATAAAAGATATTTTCCACATTTCAAACCTATCATAAAATTCCAAACAAGAATATAATTCCTTTCTATTTTCATTCAAAAGAGTTACATTAAATAAATATTGAAAAACCATTGCAAAATAAACTAGAAAAATATTAATAAAACAAAATATAAATACTATGAAACTTTTTTAAAGGAATATCACAATAAAAAATAATATAATGTGTTCCAAATAAAGTATTTATAGGTTAATACTAGCAAATGAGTTACGTATCCATTACATAGAACAAAAAATCAAGGAATGAGTGTCATGGTATACACTGTGGGTTCTAAATTGAGAAAATGCAAGACCTTACCTAGTATATGGGACCAAATATCATTATATGTTGCGTCCAACCCAAAATAGATGCCACCCAATAATCCCACTCTATAATACCTTAGGGAACTATTTGTATAGAATAATGTAACATTAGAGGGGAAACTACACCATGTGTTCTCTTAACTAGTGTAGCATAAATCAATGTTTCTCACCTAGTTACCATGTTTCCCATAACCAAATATTATATGTAGGTGAGAAATCAGTCAACATATAATTCATCATCAAGAATAAACCATAATCCCAATCACTTAAAATATCCTTACATCGAAAAACCCCATTTTATTTCACGCATCCACACATATAAATGAAAACCCCATGAGGGGTAAATAAGAACAAAGGATAATCAATTAGGGTCTCAAAGCCTCAAACCATTATCATTTATTGTTAAAAATGGTCCTATATGAAACTCAAACTAGTATTCTAAGTCGCATTCATTCAATGAAATTAAAACATTAATCATTCCTTAAAAATAAAAAAATCCATACCACATTCTAAACAATTATTTAGAAATCAAATAAAAACACACCACACCAATTTATCCAATAAATTTCCCAAAAAAATCTTTCCTTAATTAATAATCTAAAAATACCAAATCCTTATATCTTCCCTCAAAAAACATAATTGAGACTCATAAAAATTTTAAAAATTGTATTGTTATTCTTGAATAACCATTTTCAAGTAATTATTTAAAATTTATAAAGAATATATATTTTTAGATAAAAGTCTATGGGAACCTTGAGAAAAGAATCATGGATGTCATACATATCTATAATTTCCTATGAATTTAATTTACAAAGAAGTACTAACCTCATGATGTATAGAATCTAGACACAATTCATTACCTTCCATTGATAATGACTAATAAATCCAATACTTACAATCTAAAAGGCCTAAAGGAAATCACCCATGCTTTTATGGACCCAGACCCTAAAAAACCTTTTAAAGTGTGATTAGGGTTCTAAGATATATGTATGATCAAAGGAAAATAAAATAGGTAAGAAATTAGAATAGGTGGAATATGTAAAGGGGGTTTTCGTTAATGGGCCTCAAAAAAACCATGAGTATGTATACATAAATCAATATAAGTGGAGTGGAAACAATCCTTATATCTTAAGGTTAAACGCATGATTAGGGTGGAGAAAGGGAGAGGATACTCTTAATATTAGAGGTTTAATGACATAAATTCCACTACTTATGTAAATATGGAAAAGAAACATGGTTAGGGAACACAATTTGTTAAATAGTGGACCAACTATATGACTTTACACTAGACAAGCACTGGGAACCATTATGGTTTGGTATCATGGTCACTTCTTTCCACACGCCAATATTGAAAGTCACCCAATGAACTAAATAGATGATAATGTTTCCATAAAGATATTACATGTTTCGGTGAATGATTTACATACCATGAAAAATCATAATTTCAATAATTACAACACTATTTCCTGGTAACTTCACAGTTAATAATATTTAGAAAATAACATGGGACCATAAAGAATTTCAAGATATTCAAAAATTAGTGACCCAAAATCTCTCAAAATATAATACACCAAGAATTAACATAAAACAATATTAAATAAAAAAAATAGTAACATGGGGTATTATATGTCATTTTCATATAATTATTTAGTTTCTTAAATCATGTGGATATTATTAAACTAAATTGGTAAAACCATTAATGGTATTCACTATAGTCTGTTTAAATATTATCCTTAGTATTCTCCAAATTTCACTACATCAAAAATGGAAGAACCTCTTCCTCAACACTAAGTCTTCGAGTGATAAATTTCCTTCAACTATAATGACATGCACATTTTCTATATTATCTCATATCAAACGTAAAATAATTAGTGTATTCTAATTATAGAATTATTTTTTTACTTCTTCATAAAGCTTAATATTCTTCAGTAGCTCTAATACATAGATTGTGAACCACAAAAATAATGTCACCCTTCCTGAAATCTATTGTTCTTTATTCTAAATCATCTTTTACAATATAAAAATTTCATGGGGCTTGTTATTCTTCGTATCTTATTATTCTTACTCATTTATGTATTGATCTAATATACATATAATATCATTGACTTATTTGTATATATATCACTTTGATACATACAAAATTCTCTCAAGGAAAGTAATATTAGATCCCCAACATTCTCTATGTATTTTTTTCTTCTTTTTTATTCTCTAAATAATGTGAATATATTTTTTATATGAGAATATAGAAAATTAATTTAATCATGGGACCATTATATTATCAGTTAATCTGACCAATAACATCCTTTATAAATCCTCTAGATTCATATTCTCAATCAAACCTAGTCAAAGATATATTTAGTTAGTCTCACAAAAAAACTCATGATTATGCTTCTTTAGAAATTCCATTAATTATGAGAGTAATCTAATTTATTGTATATATGATAAAATGAGGAGAAATTCATGGTGAAACACATATCAGTCACTTTTCCCTTGATAACATGACTCTTGCATTTTTTATATATCATGATGTGGCATAAATATAAAATTCTCATTGCATAACTTTTTACAACATAGTATCTCTCAGTGGAATATGATCAACTTTATTCTTCTCAAATCCTTTCATAATTGTAGAGTGAAACTAATTTCTACTTTTGAAATATTCATTAAAACTCAAACTCTTTCATCAGTAATTATTTCTACAGTCTCGTATTGAATCATAACTACTCAAGGAATTATAGTATTTTTTTCTTTTAAGAGTATCACAATATCATCATATTTTCATTATCACATGTAATATATTTTATTTAATATATATTATGGGAATATCATGTAGTATTATATAAAGATATCCTATTTTATGATTTCTAGTAATCTCAAATTTTCCTATTTTATGACTCTTAGATATCATCCTATTAACTATTATGTAAAAAAATATTACTCTCATGTATCATAATGAGCCTCCAAACTTGTCCAAATCATTGTGAAAAATATCATTATATAATATGTTAGGTATCACAGTGAGGGTTCAATACATTCTCAATTTTTTGCATGAGTATAGACATTATGTAATAAATTTTTACCTTTACATAGCACATAAGGTTTTTTTCTTTTTCCAAATATTCAACTCTCAATGGAATGATACATATCACATAATATTTTCCCATTTTACCCACTTTCAATAACTGGTGACACTTATGTATGGAATTTGTTTCTCTTCCATATTATGTAATTTTTTACCTTTTCACTTTTTCACTACCCTCAACCGCAAGACTCAAACTTAATGCAAAAGTTTTTTTTCATTTTCCAAATAATTTGATCAAGTATATTTTGAATATAAAATAAATTATGTATTAATGTAAGATTCATTCTTTTGAAGAATTCTTCAATTCATATAATTTTTAGACTCCATGACATTTAGTCTAATAAACTTACTTATCTTCTTTATCTACTTAGAATGTTATCTTCTAGACTTATGATATTTATTATTATAAATCACCATCTAGTATTAACTAATCCTTTTTCATTTGAAATAAATTCTTGGTTATACTTGTGTCATACATATTCAAAAAATACATCATCTTGAATTCAAATCTAGTTAACTTCTATGGACTGAAAATCTTTTAACTTATCCAATTATAATATTTATCTAATCATCACCTAAGCTGATTTAAATATAATAAGATATCCTTTATTCTTGATAATATATTGATGTACTATCACTCTATTATACTATATTTATTGGACTGCAAAAAATATTACACCTTGTATTCATAAAGAACCTGTTATATATAGTTTTTTCTATAGCCATATGTAATTGTCTTTATTACTCATTAAGATTATCTATTGAATCCTTAGATGATTTGTATTAGTTTAAAAACACAAAAAAACATCCTAATTAAACTCATTTTTTAACATAGGAATGTATATCCCTAAACATGTACAATAGAATAGAACTTAAATTAAAGTAATCCAATAGAACTCCATTCCATATATCAATGGCCAACCTTTTATTCATTAAGAACTTCCTACATCATGACACACATACTGAAACATATATTATTCATTGAAAATAAATACAATCATCACAATTCGTTTGGGATATTCAATCCCTAATTTTTATTTTTTCAACTCCCTTAATTTCATCACATAAATAATTGTAAATATATCTTAAAAAATTAGAAATTTCATTCATTTTTATTGAAAATAAATAAAAATATTCAAGATTAATGGGTATAACTATCTCCATCTAATAATTTAATAAACTATCATCTTCTAGATCTTAATAAAATATGGTCCACTTAAGATTTTGATGAAATCACATTTTCCTAATAAATGAGACACCATTTAATAAAATCTATATTTATTTGAGATATATTAGTGTATAATACAAGATTTAGTAACCTATACATAAAATTTATCTAAAAAGTTATCTTGTATATGTTACTAAATTAAATATATATTTATAGGGGATGCGAAAGAAGTTATACAAATTAACACTTCCACTAATTTTAGAAAAACATATTAAACTTTCATTTGAAAGAATTTATATCCCTATTTATAAATCATAAAATTTTCCCTATAAAATATTAGATAATTCTATGAACAGATAATATGAATGAGCTATCCCTTATATTAATCTTTATCTATCACACTTTAACCTTAGTTATCTTCTTATTTCATTTATATTTATTTAGTTCATGGGTATTGATATTTTTATTAAGGGTTGGGTTGAGTTCCCATTGCTAGTTATTTATTTTGGGGGGTTTCTGTCTATTTTTTCCATGTTTGTGGTTAGTCTGCATAGTTTGGGGAGAAGCCATGAGGTTTGTGGTTGTTGGTGGTGTTTCCAGTTCATTTTGTTCTTCCATGGGTTTTCATGCATGACCTGAACATAGTTATTCCAAAACCATGAATGTAAAATAAGTAACCATGTATCTATACTATGAAAGTGTGTCTTCGTTCTAAGTAGGGTGCACAAGGTTGGTAAAATGGTTGGTTAACCATGCAACCTAACGATGAAACTTTCCCAGGTTCTCCAAAAATTGAATTTCTCATTTTTTTTCTCTTATATTTTAACACAAATTCACACATATCCTCACATACCCATTCATGGGGATCCTTAGGATCCTTCAGGGCTTACTATTCTCCTCCTCTTTCATTTTTTGGTTCTTCTACTTGAATTTTGGGAAGATTTATCATTGGGGAAGTCTTCCTCTTCCACTTATTTCTTATCCTTATTATTTCTTCTTCATTATTGTCTTATATCCACATTAGATGAACCATAGGGTTATATTTGGATTATTTCTATTGACTGTTTTTATGGTAGGGTTTTGGTTTGTTCCGTGTTCAATCTTATTCATTCTTTTTGAGTTTTCTCACATTCGTGCATCATTGTGGTATGCGAATCCATCCATTTCCTTTCTAGAACATTCCATATGATGCTTGATCTTTCCAAATTAATTTTATATTATATTATTAATGATTTTGATGTGTTTATTTTATTTATTATTCTGTTTCATGTAATTAGTTTCTTTTAAGTGGGTTCTTCAATGAATTTATATAGTTATGAATATATTTACTTAATGTATATGTATTCTATGAGATTGAAAAAATTCCAAGTGGGTATTTTGAAGTGGTTTTTGGCCTTATTGAGTTGTTTTAATTGATTAATGTTTGTGTAAATGGGATTGGGTGTTTTTGAATTCGTCTTTACGGTTGGGTACATATTTTGTGACACTTATTATGCTTTATTACGATGTTTGTTTTGTCCATTAAAGTAGATTTAGGTATTCTCATAGATTTCCATTTATAATCTATGTAGGATGTAAAACTCCATATCTACATAAGGTGTGCAAATATAATTACCCATACATAAAAATGGTAGATTACATTAAATACCAATTTTATAAAACCCTATTTTATTGAAATGATTTTCTAAAACTCTAAATGTTTTCAAAGTAGATTTTTGGTTTCCATGTGACTCAAAATTAGGTTTCTCAGTGTGTTTATTAAATCATAACCAGTTTGAAACATTGGGAGGTATTTTTGGTTGAGCATCCTAGTTTTGGAAATGGTTCTGGATAGAAATGTGTTTTCCTTAGAAATGTATTTGTTTCTAAAAATACAAGACTATTTTGGTAATTTGAGAAGTTTGGAAAGATCATTTTGAAACAACGTGATATACTCGCCCAATTGGATCCTATGAATGGTTTTCTGTGTGATGGGAACCCATGTGTTTAGCATAATTTTGTGAGTGTCTTCACATAGATGGTGTTGGAATGATGGAAAGAGATTCACTATGGAATCTACAAGTTACATTAAATTACATGTGTATTATAACCTCCTCACATTCCATTTATAATATTATAATAGGATTCCAAGAATTCATATAGAGGTTCGATTGGTGGTTTTTTCAATGTATTTATTATATAGACTAGATCCTGTTAGACAGACTGATAATTCATGTGTGATATTCCAATGCAGTGTTTAGTTGGATCAACATGTTTGCTTAAAGATTATGGATTATATCATATGTTGGTAGATGGATTTGAACCAATTACATCAAGGATAATCTCTCGAGTTGTTTAAGACATTTCCATGATTACATATCTCAATGTTAATATATTTCATTTTGGTATTTTACTTTCTTATTCATCCATATGAATTATTTTATTTCTGGCTTATTTTATATACCATTTTACTTTTACTCAGTTCAAACTTTAGGTTTTTTATGCACTATTTAAGGTGTGTTTTTTATTAGGTTTTTGGTTTTCAATGTGGGGTTTGAGATGAAAATCTGTTTGAAAAATAAAATTCATATTTCATTTTCAAAAGAGTATTTTGTAAAATATATTCTTGTTTATTTTAAATTTAAAACCATACTTTCTTGATGTATTTGAAAGAAGTTATTATGGACTATTTTATTATATAAATTTTATGGATTCTATGATTCTCACCTATTGATTTAATTTATATTAAAAACCCTCATGTTAAAATTTATGTCAATATACCATAGATATTTTGAATTTTTAGGCTTCTCTTCAGAATCTATCATGAAGAATGTTTAGTTTTGTTGTTGGTGGTGACTTGTGAGGTCATATGGGGGTAATCATAGTTTTATTCCTTTTATTTTTTATATTTTTTTATTTGTTTAACTTTTTTTATGTTATTTAAATCTTCCCAATTATGTATATTTATCTCAATACAAGTTTCCATCTTAGAAGGATCCAAAACACCTATCAGGCCATGTAGTGGGCCACCTCAACTGACCGGTTCAGGGACCAACCTTGGAGGGTTCATGATAAAATGGTATTATTAAATCACATTATTAATTGGGGTTTTAGGTATATTGGATAGAATATCATTAAGAATTATGAGGTAGTTCACTGGTTGTTTTTCTGATCACTCCTGCTTGAGAAGAAACCAAAGTCACCATGTGTAATTGGTCTTTGAGTCTATAATTTTGAATTTGGATTTATATTGTTGGAACATGTTTTGTTTGACGAGATTGTGAATTTAGGGGTGGATGGAAGTTATATTATGTCCTAGGTTTCACATACATATCATTATAAACTATTTGGGGCCCATTTGAATGATTCAATATGCTTCTAGTGGTTAGTATATGGTCAGTTATTGGTCTGTTAAACCATGTGTCCAATTCATGTATGAACACTAGTTTCCTACTTGGTAGGTTCAAGTGTGACTAATAATAATTGCCTTATTTTTTGTTAGTGTGAGTTTATATTGAATATAAATTTAATTTTGAACATGATTTTTAATGTAAAAAAATTCTTTTGAAAATAAAATGATTCTGGGAAATGGATTTCATTGAAAAAGAACTTATTTTCTAATAGGGTATGTGGTTTTACAGGAAAAATAAATATTATTATTTGGGATCTAATGTGGATGAATCATGATTATTTTTGGACCAAGATAACCTAAAATGGGAATTTTTATTGGAAATGTAATTTTCTTTTGGAAATGATTTTGGTCCATGAAATGGGTTTTTAAAATTGGTTTTGCTATTTTTTTGGAAGTGGGAAATAATTTTTCTTTTGAAATAGAAATTGTGGTTTTTGAAAGCCGTATTTTGGTCTATTTTGTAACGTTTGGATTTATGAAATATTATTATTTGTCTTGGAATATTACTTGAATTGAGGATTGATTGAGGTTTGGATTGATATTTATTTGGTTTTGTGTTTTTATGTTATTTCGAGTATGCTGCCCAGAAAGTTCTAGATGGTTTTTGTGGGGTCTCTTTTGGTTCTTGGTTTTGTTTAGGCCCTCAATGGTTTGATTATGTAAAATTATTTGTTTTTTCTCTATTTCATATGATGACATGGGAAAAATATTTATTTTTGAGTGGCATGATGAAGGTGAAAGTGTCTTCTACACATTGAAAACACTCGAAGTTATGAACATGTGAGTTATCTTTGGTCAGTTAGAGGGACTTTGTTTGGACAAGAAGAAATTGGAAATTTTATCCTCATTTCAAGATGGTATTCCATGGGAGATATTTAATAAAAAAAATTTGATTCTCTAATTCTTAATTGGTATGTTTTTTGCACAACCAAGAGATGAATCACCAGTTAGAGATTTTCAGTTCCTAACTATTGGGAAGCGGATACTTCAAGACATATGGGAACCAAGAACATGGTTACCAGTTAATATTCTCACAAAGTTTAGGATTTTCTTGGTGTGGGGATATATTCACAACTTGTTATTCTAATGTCATAATAATCCATGTTGAAACATTTATGTGTTTCCCTTTCAATGGATTCCGGTTCATTGAACCTTATTTTGTTGGAAATTTGGGTGACCTTTTTTCCTAAGACCAATGAATTTTTGACTTATGGATATGAAATAATGGATGATTGACCATCTTGTGGATCATTTTTAGTTTTTGGTTGATGCTTTTTTGGATCTGAATGCTTTTTATGGGAATCATGAATCATGGTTTGGTTCATTAATTGGCTTTGTATTTTCATGGATGGTTCTTTATCGAGTTAGGGTTGTACATTGTACTAGACAAATTTTTAATGGTGGGGGACCCATATCCTTCAACATATATATTTTCATCATTTTTTCTCTGGAAATGGTCTGGTGTGATATGTAGAGTTTAAAGTACACACTAAGGTTAATGTTGACATGACCTTGTTTAGTTTTGAGTTCCAGTTTTATTCCTTGTTCAGCATGTGACTTTTGGGGGGTAAAGTGATTAAATGGTAGGGAAAAATGTAACATCCCAACACATTTATTATTTTTATTTCATTTATTATTAGTTATTTATTAGGTTTTTATATTTAAGATTATTTTTAGGTTCAGTTCCTAATGATATATTTTGATTTCTGGAGGTTTCAGTCTGTTTTTGGCCCTATGCATGATTAGTGTGCATGGTTTAGGGAGAAAATATGTGGTTGGTGTAATACCCTGACCCTAGTAACCCAGATTCAGTGCATTATTACATAAAATTGTAATGATAACAAGGTATCATATCCTGAAATAATGACCAGTTTAGTAGCCTTAGAAGTAGTAGATACAAACATTAGTTTTACATTACATTATAAAATTAAAAAAAACAACAACATTGTCTCCTTTGACCACATTCATATCCCATAGACTATCCCTACAGGTCAGTAATAATAAACTTCATTACATCTTGGAATAAATAATACATTGAAAGTGGTGATCTAGATGCTCCTTAATGATAAAAATATAATAGAAACATTCATAAATAAGCATAAACATTTAAGGTAATATATAAGAAATAAAAAACCTTTTAAACATAAACATCAACATAATATAGAAAATATAAATCAAATAATTTCATTTAATTATTCACATGTATATTCTACAAGTCAAATATACACATGTAATATCAATATCCAATTTCATAATGACGGAACACCTAATGTCAGACATCATAACCACATAGTCAAAGCCTAGTGCCAAGACTACAAAAAAATTTTGTCAAAGCCTTATGCACTGACACTAGTTTTTATCATGAGAGCTACCTATTCACTAAGGAGATATAATGGGCTCCACCCATCACTTACTATGTACAATGCATTCGTCATATGAAAAGGATGAACCATAACATAAACATTCTTATTAGAACTAGAATACGAATTATTAATAATTTAACCATAAACCAGGAATGGTATAAAAATGAAACCTACAAAGTCAAACATATCAAAAAACCTTTAATACAATATGGAACAATGTTTCATAATAAATCAACATCAAAGAAGTGTAAAATCCATCAAAGGATGTTGACATAGATGAAATAAAAACCATTTGATAGAAATATCTCTTTTATTTTATAAATCATTTAAAAGTCACATATTTATAAAAGAAAACATTTATTTTTAAAACATTCTTATATTGTTGTAAGGTAATATTTGAACATGTTATAATGACCGAAAATATCACCACTCGTCTTATATGTTAAGAAAACATTATTTACTTAATTTTGTCAAAAAGGACGTAAAGAACAGTGTTTGGAAAACGACAGAAATATTCCTTTATAAAAATTCTATATAAATTAAAAAAATGGTATAAATGACTTTAACCCATAGTCTAATAAATATTTAAATTTTTTTGAAATAAATTATTAAGAAGCATGAATGTGGATGGTAAAGAGGTCCTATTAGATACTCACCTATAAACAACATCGGATAATGAAGAGATTGTAGAGTTAACCCCTACCTTGTAATTTTCCTTGCTCGAGGGTATGTTAACATCCTTTATAATAGTTAATTAATTTTCATTATATTATGGATTTAATTAATAACTAAATATGATATCATATATGATCTTTTGATATTGCATTGCTAATAATATTTCAGTAGTATCATTGTTTCGAGTGTTAACTGATTCGTTTTCCATTATATTATTAGTTACATAAGACATGTTTGTTATGAATATAATGTATTTGATTCATCTCTTGAATGATGTCAAATTATTAAAAATTATTTTTTAATCATAAAATGTAAATTATTCTTGAACGGTTATGATGGGTAATTAATTTCATTGCATTCGTAGAGACGACAATCCATACGTACGCACGAGCAACAATAAAATTCTATTGATGGTTAAATCATTTTTAATTGGATGTTATATAATATATAAATAATCATTAACATGTTTTATTAATAATTTACATTAGTTATACTCGTTATTATACCCATCCAATTAATTATGTGTTTAAATGACAAACTACACCACGACGTGGAGAAGGTAAGTCATACGTACACACATATGGAGACTTGTCACTAATATGGTGGATAGAATAATGAATATGGTTGTAACATATTTATAAAAACATCATAGTATGTGTAAGGTACTTGATTTTTTATTTTGGTATGGAAACAACAAATAAATAGGAAGTGGAAGAAGAAAAGAACATTGAAAGAGGTGGTGAAATTATTACCTCTTCATCAGGTGTTTACTTTTGAGTTCATCAAAAGGGATTTTTAGGAAGGATTTATGACCAAAGTAAGACCTCTAGGTCTAAGTGAGGGTATTCGGGAGGATATTTGATTAAGGTTTAGCCAATCCAAAGGGATTTAGAGGTGTGATTTCGAGAAAAGGTGATGTACCCTTTTATAAGAGAGGTGGGGTCACTTTTGTAAAAGCGTGAAATGTTATTTTATTATACAAAGTTATTCGGTTTATAATTCCTCCAAATGATTTATTTTTAGTATATGGTGGGTATTGGTCGAAAACCTCTCAACTAATAGGATTTAGACTGGTTGAGGTCACTATATTAACCTTATCGTTTAGATTTAACTCTTAGTTAAATAGTTTCACTTTTACCATGTATTCTTGAATTATTATAATAAATGGTTAATAATCCTACTTTCGAAATCCATGTGAACCCCAATTGGTTGACTATTAATATATCTAACATTATCTATGTCGTTTGAGTGAACCTTATATTTTAAAAAATATTATGTCAATTATTAAAATAGTGTTTGTTTTGAAATCTCATTTATGTCAATTTTGACACTATTTTGTATTTTGTTTTTGTGAAAGTCATAAAAACATAATCACTTTGAAAAAAATTGATTTAATCAACCATAACATGTCATATTATCCTATAAAATTATTGGAATTCATCAGAAGTCTCAATTTAAATTTATTTCGATATTTATAATATCAAATATTTTAATAATTCATTAATATGGTAATTACTACATCATCATTGTATCATAAATAATATTAATTTTTTAACGTCTAAAAATAAAACAATAAAATACCATTATATAAGAAATATTTTTATCATTATAATAAATATTTATAGTTAAATTTATCTTCTTTATAACACTATATTAAAAATGGATTAGTTATTAAGAATCGAATTTAACACTTTTAACTCTTCTTTAAATAAACTAATTATAAATTTCCTCATCTAATCCAAGTGAACCATAAGGATAATATTTTAGTCCTAATATTTATTTTGGTCAGAAAAAACTTATACAATAGAATTAGGAAATTTTTTTGAGTAATTATAATATCATTTTTACCTTTAATTACCCTATATACTGTAAACTGTGGTAAATAAAAGTCAAAAGTTACTATTCACAAAAAATTGTTTTCATCTTATTGAAACATATTTTACATAGTTATGTCAACCATGTCTCTTAGATTTTCTAAATTCAGTACAATGAAGCCATAAAATTACATTTTATGAAAATTTGCAAATGTGCCTAGAAGGTGGGTAAAAGATGGTAATAGTTCAATAAAATTTAGTATATTTTATATTATTATAAAATGACACCAATGAATTACATTGAAAAAATATAAGTATTAGGTACCTATTTTTTCTAATATAAAGTTAAATAAAATAACTAATTATTTAAATAAAAATTCTGTTTAAAACGATAACATAGTGTTTTTCACTATTCATTAAAAAATGAATGTTTTCAGAAAAATACCAAAAACTCACCCTAAGAAAATTATGAAATTCTTAATCCAAAAATGTAGTCCATTTTGAAAAATAAAATTTATAAAATTTCAAAAATTGGGAATTGCTATTAATAAAGGCTAGTTTGATTAGTTGTGGTGTGTTAAAACTCCACGTTAGGTAAAACGCAATCTATTGCAGTATTCAAAGGGAAACGTACCGTGGAAGCTTGGGGAGTTACAGTCTCCCCTCCATCAAATAATATTGTCCTTTAATTTTATAGAATATTACTACATAAAATTAATTGGGTGGTTCTTTATCCTAATTTCCTCGGGTTCCCACATTGTCACTTTAATCTTATGATTTCTCCATAAAACTATCACCAGACGGGTCGTTAGGTTTCTCAACACTTGTTCTTTGTTATCATGAATTCTGATAGTCTCTTTGCAATAAGATAGGTCAGGTTCCAGTTCTATTTCTTCATAGGTGAGGTCATTCATTGGGTCAGGAATGTATTTTCTAAATAGTGATACGTGGAACACATCGTGAACTTTGGAGGGACTTGGTAGGATTGCCAAATGATAAGCTACAAATCCATTTCGTAAAAGAATTTTGAAAGGTATGATGTATTTGGGAGTTAATTAACCCTTTTTAATGAATATCATAACACCCTTCTAGGGAGATACCCACAATAAAACTAGTTATCCTACTTGAAATTCCATTTCCTTCCTTCGGTTATCGGTTTATCTCTTTTACCTACTTTGATCTTCTTTGATGTGTATTTGGATAACCTTCATCTTTTCCATTGTTTCCTCAACAAGTTCTGGGCCTACGAGTTTTCATTCACCAACATCATCCCAAAAATTTGTGTGTGACATTTCTTTCCATATAACGCTTCATATGGTGCCATCAGAATATTTGAATGGAAGCAATTGTTATAGGAAATTTCTACAAGTGGTAAATATTGAACCCACATACCTTGAAATTCAAGTGGGAAAGATCTCAAAATGTCTTCTATGGTTTAAAAAATTTGTTCTGATTTTCCATCAGTTTGATGGTAGTAGGCAGTGCTCAAACGAAGATCAGTATCCCAGGCCTTCTGAATAATTTTACAGAATCTTGATGTAAAACAGGTATCATGATCAGAAACAATCGATAGGGGAACTCAATGAAGTCTTACATCTTCATTAATATATAGTCTTTCTAGACATTCAAGTGGTAAATATTGTCTTATAGAAAAAAATATTCTGACTTTGTAAGAGGATCAACATTGACCCATATTGCATCATTATTCCTAGGAGTATTTTGTAGTCCCATGAAAATGTCCATCATAATTTCATCCCATTTCCACTTAGGTATGGGTAGAGGTTGCATGACTCTTCTAGTATGTGGTCTTCCAGCTTTCACTTGATGACAAATATATCTTCCTGAAACATAATCAGCAATCAATCACTTTATTTTCCCACCAATAAAGTTCTTCCAAATCACTATAAATCTTAGTGCTACCAGGGTGTATAGAAAACTTGGAGCTATGATAATCATCCAAAAATTCCCTTTTTAGATCAGGTATGTCTAGAACACAAAGTCTCTTCCCAAATTTCAAAATCCCATATTCATATATGAATTTGATCAATATCCCATCATTCACACCATTAATTTCATTCTGAAACTCCACATCATTAGTCTAAAAACCTATTATCCTTTCTATTAAATATGGTTTAGTAACCTTTTGAAAAGGTATTGATGGTTCACCTTCCATGATTATTCCCATATCCATATTTACTAGATCCATAAACATAGGATCTGTTTCAACTATTATCTTGTTCAAAAATACATGATCTTTTCTACTCAAATCATCTTCCACCTTATTTTCCTTCCCCGGGTGGTAGTGTATAGTGAAATAATAATCCTTCAGTAGTTAAAGCCATCACATTTGCCTCATGTTGTGTTATTTTTGTGAGAAAATACAATTCAAACTCTTGTGATCAGTATATATCTCAAATTTTAAATCATAGATATAGTGTCACCATATCTTCAAAGTAAATATGACAACTGAAACTCAATATCCTGAGTGGGATAGTTTTTTTCATGAATTTTTAGCTTTCATGATGCATAGGAAATAACTCTGTCATTCTGCATGAAGACAAAACCAAGTCCTTTCTTTGAAGAATCACTATAAATAGCATTCCCATTATTCCCTGATAGTATATTCAAGATAAGAGGATTGAATAATATTCTCTTCGGTTCTTCAAAACATTCTTTACACTCGTTTTTTCAAAAACAAATTGACCCCTTTACGTGTGATCTTGGTTAATGGGTTAGCCAATCGGGCAAAATTCTGGATGAAACGCCGATAATAACATGCTAAACCAATAAGATTTCATATCTCAGTCATACTCATCGGTAATAGACATTCTTGTGTTGATCTTGTCTTATATTGATCAACAGAGATACTATCCATAGAGAAAGTATGTAAAAGAAAAGAAATTTCCTGGAACCAGAATTCACACATCCTAAACCTCCCATGTAATTAATTTCTTCTAAGGGTTTTCAGAATATTGAAAAAGTGATTTTCATGATTTTCATATCATTTAGAGTAAACCAAGATATCATCAATAAATACCAATAAAAAGTCATTATGAAATTCATTGAAACCTCTATTCATTAGATCCATGAAAACAAAGGGTGAATTAGTCATTGCAAAAGGCATTACTGTAAACTCATTATGTCCACACGTAGTTCAAAATGATTGTTTTTGGAATGTATTACTTCTTCACACACAATTGATGATATCCGGATCAAAGGTCAATCATTGAAAAATACTGAGCTCCATGAAGTTGATCGAATAAATCATTTATGTGAGGTAGGAGAAACTTTTTCATTATTATTATAACATTGATCTTCTTATTGTCAATGCACAACCTCATAGATCCATCTTTATTCTCAACAAAATGAATAGGGGCTCCCCATGGAGAAACACTAGGGTGAAAAAATCATTTATTACTCAATTCATCTAGTTGTTACTCTAGTCCAACTAATTCCACAGTGGAAATTCTATAAGGGGTCTTCTATATGGGCCTTGAACTAGAAATTAAATCAATGGAAAAATCAATTTCTTGTTTTGGAGGATGTCTAGGTAAATCCTCTGGAAACACATCAACATATTCTTTAACAAAAGGTACATCCTCTATTCGAACATTATATTCCTTTCCCATAGTTATTTCATTTTTTCCTACCCAATAATAGGATTTAGTTGAGCGAATGGGGGTGGATCCAGATATGAATCAGGTGGTGATGTTTCTAATCTTAAGATAAGGTAGTCCTTCTCATCATTGAAAATTGTAACCTCCTTCTTCTTACAATCAAATTTTGCATCATGGTTTGAAATCCAATCCTTACTGAGGATTATATCAAATCCAATCATGGTATGATAATGAGATCAGCAGATAAAGAATATTTATATAGCCTCATGGAGACTAATTGACAAAACATTGTTGCAATAATACTTACCTTAGTATTTTTTAATAACATCTACCTTGTGAAATAAAATTGGAAATACCTAATTTTCAAAGCAAATTGGGAAGATATGAAACAATGCGATGACCCAGAATAAAATAATGATTTGGCTAAATTTGAGAAAACCATAGAATAACTTCCACCACATCATTCAGAGCTTCAACCTGAGCAGTCGTGATCAAATAAACATAGCCTGACTCCCTTGTAATTTTCTGAGATAATTTTCCTTAGAGAAAAGGACATTAATTATCATAATGCCCCATTTCTCCACAATTGTGTCATTCAACATTAACAGCCTCTTTATTTCCCTTACAATCAGGAGCTTGGTGGCCTTTTTCACCACACTTGTAACAAATTCTCATGCCCATCAAGAAAGTACAAGGGTGTTTCTTCCCACATTTACTATAGGATGGAAATTCATCTTTTACCTTCTTCCACTTATTTCTATTTTCAGAGTGTTCAGCAGATCTCTTCTTCTCTTCCTTTTCTTTAACGTTGTAAGACATAGAGAATTCATTTTCTTTCTTGATAGAACATAAGATAATATCTTCGTATTATGAGAAGGATTGTGAGACTATTGCTCGAACGAGAATTGGTTTTAACACATAGACGAATAAATCAATAATACTCCATGGGTTATGTATATAATCTTATACACACCTTGCTAATATTGTAAAGTTTGCCTCATACTTTTTGACATACTCATCATATTTTTGCCTCAGACTCCGAAATTGTCTTCCCATATCAACTCGATGGTCACGATAAAAGTATTTTTTCAAAGAAACCACTTTAAACTACCTTTATTTCATATTTGATACATCTTCTTATTTCTTTGTGTTTTGAATTAATGACCACCATTGATCTGTATATCCAGTGAGGTGATAATTTTCCATGACAAATTTTTCCCTTTCGCTACACCCCAAAAAATGAAATAATTTATCTGAAGAACTTATACATTGTCCAACTACAAATGTATTTGTAGTCCCATTGAATATTGGTGGTTGTTTCCTCATGAAGTGGTCTATCATTGATCCTATGTATTATGGATCAGGGTGCTCCATAAAGGTATGTTTATTGTTCATAAACTGAGTGAGTTGTCCAAGTATGGTGATAACCTGATCAGCACCAGTTGCATCACCATCTCTACTATAATTATCTTCCGTAGGAGGGAAATCCCTAAATGGATTACGTGCATTGATACAGTTTCCATTCCTTCTACTGGGAACCATTTAATAACTATGGAATACAATAGAATAGTTTATAAATCGCAATTCATAATTCCAAAATCCTAAACACTTAACATAACATGAACTATTAGTGGATATAATCCATAATTATAAAAATGTTTTCCTCAAGTAGGTATATACTCATAAATCCTTCTTAATGGGTTTTAATGAAAATTTCAATTATCTTAAGCATATCACATGGGAGTGTTGTAACCAAGAGTGCAGCAAGGCCTGTTATCATGTACCAGGATACCTCAGGTCAAGCCCAAAACTTCTTGTTAGAGTCTTCACTCATTGGTATATATGTGCAGTGCCACCACTACATGATCGTATCAAGACATAGATGTATTTGTAGTAAAACTCACAAAATCAATACATTACCAAAATTCTAGGAAGTTCGTCTATACTAATATTCAAAGTGTATCTTTCGGTCATGTTATCTAATAATATTTTTTCTAAATCTAGCTTCCATGGATTCCAATAAACATCCTCTGATACTAACCATAATGGACCGAACCTAGTTACCTTGAGTCGGTGCATTATTACAAAACATTTTTAGGATCACAAGGGATCATATCCTGAAAGACCGATCAGTTTAGTATCCTTAGAAGTACTAGATACATAAATAAGTTTTACATTATGTTATAAAATGAAAAACAATAAAGAAAATTGTCTCCTTTTACAATATCTATATCCCATAGGTTATCCATGCAGGTTAGTCATAATAAAATTCTTTCCATCCTGGGAAAAATAAAACATAGAAAGGGGTGAGCTCTGGTTCTCAATAAGGATAACAATATAATGGAAAATTTCATAATTAAGAATAAACATTTAAAGAAATGTATAAGACTAAAACAAAAGCCTTTTAAACATAAACTAAAGCATAATATGGAAAATATAAATCAAATAATTCCATTTATTTTTTCACATAGATATTATACTCGTCGAATAAATACATGTAATATCAATAGCCAATTTCATAATGATAGAATGCATAATGTTGGACATCATAACCACATAGTCAAGCCCTCATGCCAAGTCTACCAATAAGGTTTTGTAAAGGCCTTGTTCCAAACACTAGTTGGTCTCATGAGACCTACCGATGCATTTAGGTGCCATAGTGGGCTCCACCCACCTCTTACTAAGTCCAATACATTCCTCATATGAAAAGGTTGAAACATAACATAAACTTTCATATTAAAACTAGAATATAAAATGTAAATAATTTAACCATAAATAATGAATTTTATAAAAATAACACATCTACATTCAAACATATCACAAAACCTTCAATATAATTTGGATGTTTTTATCATAACAAAACAACATCAAACAAGGGTAAAAACCATCATTGGATGTTGACATAGATGAAATCAAACCCATTTGAGAGAAATATCTTTTTCTATTTTGATATCATTTAAAAGTAACATAATTATGAAATAAAACATTTATTTTGAAAATATTATTATAAGCTTGTAAGGTAAGCTTTTAAGATGTTATAATGGCAGAAAATAGCCGCACTCACCGTTTAAGTTAAAAGATATTCTTTCCTTAATTTTGTCGAAAAGGTCATAAAGGACATTGTTTGGAAAATGACCAAATTATACTATTATAAAGATTCTATAAAAATTCAAACAATGGTATAAATGACTTTAACCAATAGACTAGGAAATAGTAAAAATGTTTTTAAATGCATTATTAATAAACAAGGTTGTGGATGATAAAGAGGTCCACTATGGGAAAAATGGGTATTTTCCACGGGTTATTTGCAACGGGAATAAATCCCGTCGCAAATACCGCTGTTAAAAACTTATTTGCGACGGGGGTATTTGCCCGTCGCAAATAAGTAGCCTTTTGCGACGGGATAGCTTTCCCCGTCGCAAAAGGATTGGCGCCCTTTGCGCGCCAAATCGCTGGAAACATATTTGCGACGGGGGAATATTCCCGTCGCAAATAACCGACGGCGGTAAAAGGTATTTGCGACGGGAATATTCCCTCGTCGCAAATAGTATGTCGGTAGGTGGTTATTTGCGACGGGTCCCGTCGCAAATAACTATTTAACCGTTGACCGTAATAAATGTTGGCTAAGGTATTTGCGACGGTTCCCGTCACAAAAACTAGTATTTGCGATGGGTATCCCGTCGCAAATGGGACCGTCGCAACTAATCTAACCTATAAATACCCCCATCCGTTTTTTTCAAATCATTCTCAAATTCAATTTTCTTCTTCTCTCAAAATTTTATTTCTACAGTTCAGTTTTTCTCAAGTTTAATTTTTTTCTCCGGAGTTCATATTGAAGTTTTGAAGAACGATCAGAGATCAACCACAGATCAATTTTCAAGGTATTTATATTTATTTTAATTTAATATTTATTTTTAATGTTTTATTAGTTTTAATTATTCTTAATTAGTTGTAATTTAATTATGTTTACATTGTTTTATAACTTAATAATTAGTAATAAATACTAATAATTAGGAATAATAACATTATTTAATTATGAATATATTTTATTATTAATATTAAAATAATATAATTTTTTATATATATACAATTCTCTTTTCATCTGTGTGTTTGCTGTCTTCACATGTATTATTTGTATATGGAGATAGAAAACACACAGATGAAAGGAGAATTGTATATAAATTAAAAAATTATATTATTTTAATATTAATAATAAAATATACTAATAATGTTATTATTCCTAATTATTGGTAATTATTCCTAATTATTGGTAATTATTCATTTAATTACCCATAATTAAGAACAATTACCAATAATTACCAATAATTAGTAATAATTAGTAATAATTGGTAATAATTAGTAATAATTACCAATAATTAGTAATAGTTTGTAATAATTAGTAATAATTAGTAATAATTAGTAATAATTAGTAATAATTACCAATAATTAGTAATAATTACCAATAATTAGTAATAATTACCGATAATTAGTAATAATTACCAATAATTAGTAATATTTACCAATAATTAGTAATACTAACCAATAATTAGTAATAATTACCAATAATTATCAATAATTAGTAATAATTAGTAATAATTATTACTGATTATCAATAATTAGTAATAATTATTAATAATTACTAATAATTACCACTAATTAGTCATAATTAAGAATAATTAGTAATAATTAAGAATAATTAGGAATAATTACCAATAATTACCAATAATTAGGAACAATTAGTAACAATTAGTAATAATTAGTAATAATTAGTAATAATTAGTAATAATTAGTAATAATTAGTAATAATTAGTAATAATTAGTAACAATTAGAATTAATTAGTAATAATTAGGAATAATTAGTAATAATTAGGAATAATTAGTAATAATTAGGAATAATTAGTAATAATTAGGAATAATTAGGATTAATTAGGATTAATTAGGAATAATTAGGAATAATTAAGAATAATTAGCAATAATTAGTAATAATTAGCAATAATTAGCAATAATTACCAATAATTACCAATAATTAGTAATAATTAGTAATAATTACCGGTAAATAGTAATAATTACCGGTAAATAGTAATAATTAGTAATAATTAGAAATAATTACCGCTAAATAGTAATAATTAGTAATAATTACCAATAATTAGTAATAACTACCAATAATTAGTAATAATTATCAATAATTAGTAATAATTACCAATAATTAGTAATAATTACCAATAATTAGTAATAATTACCAATAATTACCAATAATTAGTAATAATTAGTAATAATTAGGAATAATTAGTAATAATTAGGAATAATTAGAAATAATTAGTAATAATTAGTAATAATTAGTAATAATTAGTAATAATTAGTAATAATTAGTAATAATTACCAATAATTTGTAATAATTACCAATAATTAGTAATAATTACCAATAATTAGTAATAATTAGTAATAATTACCAATAATTAGTAATAATTACCAATAATTAGTAATAATTACCAATAATTAGTAATAATTACCAATAATTAGTAATAATTACCAATAATTAGTAATAATTACCAATAATTACTAATAATTAGTAATAATTAGTAATAATTAGTAATAATTACCAATAATTAGTAATAATTACCAATAATTACCAATAATTAGTAATAATTAGTTATAATTAGTAATAATTAGTAATAATTAGTAATAATTATCAATAATTAGTAATAATTAACAATAATTAGTAATAATTACCAATAATTAGTAATAATTACCAATAATTAGTAATAATTACCAATAATTAGTAATAATTAAGAATAATTAGAAATAATTACTGGTAAATAGTAATAATTAGTAATAATTAGAAATAATTACCAATAATTAGAAATAATTACCAATAATTAGTAATAATTACCAATAATTAGTAATAATTACCAATAAATTCCAATAATTACCAATAATTAGTAATAATTTGTAATAATTACCAATAATTAGTAATAATTACCAATAATTAGTAATAATTACCAATAATTAGTAATAATAACCAATAATTAGTAATAATTACCAATAATTACAAATAATTAGTAATAATTAGTAATAATTAGTAATAATTATCAATAATTAGTAATAATTAGTAATAATTACCAATAATTAGTAATAATTAGTAATAATTAGTAATAATTAGTAATAATTATCAATAATTAGTTATAATTAACAATAATTAGTAATAATTACCAATAATTAGTAATAATTACCAATAATTAGTAATAATTACCAATAATTAGTAATAATTAAGAATAATTAGTAATAATTACCAGTAAATAGTAATAATTAGTAATAATAAGAAATAATTACCAATAATTAGAAATAATTACCAATATTTAGTAATAATTACCAATAATTAGTAATAATTACTGGATTAAAAAGTCATGATTGTCATGTTATAATGGAAAGACTGCTACCCATTGGATTAAGAGTTCTGTTGAATTCTGTGATTTGGGATTCCATAACAGACATGTCTCAATTTTGTCAGGAAATTTGTGCGGCTACAGCAGATTATGATGCTCTAGGCAAACATGAAAAAGATGTTGTTGAAATTATATGTAAACTGGAAAAAATATTTCTGTCGTCTTTCTTCAACTCAATGGAACATTTGATGTTACATTTTCCATATGAAGCCAAATGTGGAGGTCCAGTACAATTTCGATGGATGTACCCATTTGAAAGATGCATGCAAAAATTGAAAAGAAAAGTACGTAACAAAGCATCTGTTGAAGGATCTATTGCAGAAGCTTATTTGCAAGAGGAAATATCTTTTTTCTGCTCCCATTATTTTGAATCTGAGTATCCTTCAAAACACAACCGAATGGGACAGAACAAGAGGAATATTGATGAAATCGACAATCAATTATCTGTTTTCAACCAGTCAGAGCTTGGTTTTGGTGGAGTTTATGAACGCTAGCTTTCAGATGATGAACATCATAGAGCTCATACATATGTTCTGCTCAACTGTGTAGAGATGACATCAGTTGTACTGTAAGTGTTTATATCACTTATTCTATCATTTATGTTACAGTAAATAACTTTGTTTTTTATAGGTTGTATGATAATCATATCAAGAAACAAATTCCACAAATTACAGCAGCTGCTCTCGAAGAACGTCGACTGAAAAATTTCTCTCAGTGGTTTCAAAAACTGGTAACATAAATTCTTTAGCTTTTAGAAACTCATTCAACGTATAGTTTACTATATTGATAATTATTTCACAAATTTTCAGGTGTCTCGACATGCTGATAAAATTGACAAACGGCTGTGTGTATTGAGTAACCCACCTTCCAAACTTGTTAAAACTTATAATGCATATGTGGTGAATGGATTTCGATTCCACACACATACATATGGGGAATCGAAAAAAACAATGAACAGTGGAGTTAGCTTTAGAGGATCTCATCATCGAGAAAATGAAGTTGACTTTTATGGCATACTTGATGAAATCATTGAACTCAGTTATCATGGACAATATTACATAACCATGTTCAAATGTCGGTGGTTGGATACAGAGAGAGGCGTGCGTGTTCATCCGACTCATGGAATCATTGATATTAAATGTAAAAGTGTTCTCGCAGTAAATGAACCATTCTTATTGGATCAACAGGCACATCAAGTTTATTACGCAAAGTAATGTGCTACATCAAGAGACTTGACTGATTGGTGGAGTGTAATAAAAATCAAAATTTGATACAATCAGTTTAGTCAAAGTGAATGTGCTTTCACTGATGTGAAAATAATTGAAGTTTTTCAAGAGAGTACTCAAAATCAATCTTTTTTGCAAAGAGACATGAGTATCGACGAAGACACCCCACATTTAAGAGTCGGTGATGACAATGATGTTAATGATGTCACATATGAATTTGAAATGGTAAGAGATGAAGCAACTGTAACTCGAATGGATATCGATGATGTTGAGGAGGAATACGAAGATGACATTGACATATATGAAGATGATGATGAAGATGAACACTGATAGAATTCCATGGTATTTATATACAATCATAATATGTATATATGTATATATAATAGTAATTATGAATTATTTGCTAACAACATTAACATTTTCTGTTTCAGATGGACGACGCCACATTTCGTGAGTTGGCGGATGCTGACCTGACTTTCGATGCGGATGAGTTGCTTCCAGAAGACCCTCAGCCTGCAGGCGCTCCAGGGAGTACGCGGAGGGGGTGCAGTCTTGCACGATTGATGATTCCTGACCCCGTCCCCGAGCGACATCCACGTCTTGGGTTTGATCCACACACATGGAGGTGTGATAACCTGTGTGATAACCTGTTGATTTGACTAAGATTTCATTAATCTATTCATATAATAAATGTTTATTATTTTTATAGTTTTCCGCATATAGCAGTCGGACAGGGCAGCGCTATTTTGCACAACTATTTCTCTCAGCCGTGGACCACATGGGAGCAGATTCCCATTGATGTGCAGCAGGCCATGTTCGGCCATTGGTTGGTACGTACGTAAATAAATAATTTTTATTTTGAAAATTATTTCATTTCTAACTTGATATTTTGATTTATTTGTAGGGTTTATGTTATCCGATCAAGGATACCATGCGTGACGCCATCCACGAGGCATGGGAGGTGGCCATGCGTGATCGCCTTCGTCAAATTTTGCACAATTTAAGAAAAGCTGCGATGAAGAAAGCAGGAGTGTCAGATTTTGACGAGTCATGTAGAGCACACCGACCAGAGTACATTTCATCCCATGTATGGGATAGATTATGTGCGAACTGGTTGAGTGGTTCCTTTCAGAGGAGATCATCGGTGGGCAGGCAGAATCGGGGGAGACAGGAGGTGACTCATCGAGCTGGGAGTCGTTCTTTCAGTACTCATAGACAGCATCTGGTACGTACATTATTTATAAATATTTTATATAACTATAAATATTAACAGTTTATTTTTTATTCTTATAGGCTGTCGAGCACCCCGATATTACGGAGTACGACGTATATCGGAGGATTTATAGTGATCCTGCTACTGGGGAGCTCAGATGTGATCATCAGCGTCACATCGTGGTTAGTATTATTTGTTTTCAAGTTTAAAAATTAACTGTATATAATATATTCACAATTTTAATTTTAAATTGCAACTACATGAGTCATATGAGACCGCAGCGTCACAGGCCCGGCCTGAGAGTCAGGCCGAGTCATCAGATCAGACCACTGGCCGTCAGTTTGATGAGGCGGCATGGATGCAAGCCACCCAGTATGCCTTCGAGAAGGGCTGGGTAGTTGGTATCAGCTCTCGACTGACTCCCGGAGATTATTATGGCAGTGCTGCGATGTCGGTGACCAGCTCGAGAGGAGCTCATGCATCTTCTTCTGCTACACAGTATGAGGATCAGTTGCGATCTCAGACTGCACTGATAGAGAGTCTCCGACAGGAGCAGGAGCAGATGCGTCCACAGCATGAGGAGGAGCGTCGACGCCAGCAGCAGCTGTACGAGGAGCAGACGAGTCGGTGGCAGCAGCAGCATCAGGAGCAGATGGAGTACATGCGCCGACTCACTCATGCTTTAGGGATGGAGTTTACTCCACCACCATCTGCAGATCCCCCCCCTCCTTCAGATTAGAGTTTGTATTTATGTTATAAAATTTGTGAAATCAAAATATGATTTTTTTCTATTCGTAGTTTCTGTCTCATTATAAAATATTTATTAATATTCTATTATTTTTTATTTTTGAATTATAAATCTATTATTATTATATTAATTAAAATAATTTATTATTTTTATTTGTGAATTATAATTCTATTATTATATTAATTAAAATCATTTATTAATATTTTATTATTTTTTATTTTTGAATTATAATTGGATTATTATTATATTAATTAAAATAATTTATTAACAATTTATTTTTTTTATTTTTTTATAGTATTTGCGACGGGATACTAATCTCGTCGCAAATAGTATTTTTATTTTTTTATATTTTAAAAAATAGTTTTTGCGACGGGCCCCGTCGCAAATACCTGTTGCGACGGGCCCCGTCGCAAATAGTTTTTTACAAATATACGGAGTACTAGTTGCGACGGGGATTCTCCCCATCGCGGAAAAGGGCTTTAGCGACGGGCCCGTCGCAAAAAATTGTTATTGCGACACCGTTTTCAGCTACGGGTCATTTGCGACGGGACCCCGTCGCAAATACCTGTTTTTCTAGTAGTGGTCCTATTAGATACTCACGTATAAACAACCTCGGAAAATGAAAAGATTATAGAATCAACACTTATCTTGTACTTTCCCTTGATCTATGGAATGTTAACCTATTTCATAATAGTAAAATCATTGTTATTAAATTATACAAGAACTAAATTCATAAATATGATATCATATATGATCTTATAATATTTCATTGTTAATAATATTTCAGTAGTATCATTGTTTAGGGTGTTAACTGATTTTTTTTCCTCTATATGCTTGGTTATGTAAGAATTGTTTATGGATATGATGTATTTTATTCATATACATAATGATATTAAGTTCTTAAACATTATTTTTAATCATAAAATGAAAATTATTCTTGAATGGTTATAATGGAGAATTAATTTCATCGCATTCATAGAGACGGGAATCCATACATAGGCACGTGCGACAATATCATTCTATTGATGATGAAATTGTATGTAATTGGATGGTATATAATATATTCCAAATCATTAACATGTTATATATATTATTTTTATCCGTTATACTCATTATTATATCCATCCAAACAATGAAGTGTTTGAATAAAAAACTACACCACGTTGTGGAGATGGTACACCATACGTACGCACCTATGGTGACTTCTCATTCATAGGATGGATATGATAATTAATATGGTTGGACCATATTTTTAATAAAATCAATTTATGTATAAGGTACATGAATTCTTATTTTGGTATTTAAAAAACAATGAAAGAGGAAGTGGAAGAAGAAAAGAACATTGAAAGAGGTGGAGAAATTATTACCTCTTCTTGGGTGTTTCCTTTTGAGTTGATCAAAAGGGCTCCTTAGATTGGCTTTATGATCAAGGTATGGGCTCTAGTTATATGTGAGGGTATTGTTGATGATATTTTAGTAGGGGTTGGCTGGGCCAAATGGATTTGGTGGTGTGATTTGGAGAGAAGATAAAGTACTCATTTATAAGAGAGGTGAGGGTCACGTTAGAAAAAACATGAAATATTATTTTATTCTAAAATAAAATTTGGTTTTTAATGGCTCCAATATGATTTATTTCTAGGCTAATGTGGAGATTGTTCAAAAACATCTAAACCAATATGTTTTATATAGGTTTAGGTCACCAAATTAACCTTATCTTTTAGATTTAACTCTTAGTTAAATAGTTTAACTTTTACCATGTATTCGTGAATTATTATAATCAATGGTTAATAATCATACTATAAAAAACCAAGTGAACCCAAAGTGGTTAATTATTAATATATCTAAACTTATCTATGTCCTTTTCCTGAACCTTAGATTTTTATGAATTCTATATCGATTAATAATATAGTATTTGTTTTAAAAACTCATCTATGTCAATTTTGACACTATTTGGTATTTTGTTTTTGTGAAAGTCATTAAAACTTTATCACATTGATAAAAAATTATTAAATCAACCCTAAAATGTAATATTAATCAAAAAATTAGTCGAATTCATCAGAAGTATCAATTTACATTTATTTGGATATTTATAATATCAATTATTTTAATCTTTCATTAAATAGGTAATTAACGCATCATCATTGTATCATAAATAAATTTAAATATTTAAAGACTAAAAATTATAAATAAAATAAAATTATGTAGGAAATCTTTTTATAGTTATAATTAATTGTTATAGTATAATTTATCTTATGTGTAACCCGATATTAAGTTTTTTTAGGTATTAAAAATTGAATTTAACACTTTTAACTCTTCTTTAAATAAAATAATAATAAATTTCCTATTATAATACAAGTGGAACAAAAGGATAATATTATGTTAATATGTTTTATTTTCATAGAAAAAAACATATCCAATAGAATTAGGACATGTTTTAGGTTAATCACAATACAATTTTTACCTTTAATTGCCTTATTTACTTTTAACCATGGTAAATATAAGTCAAAAGTTACTATTTACCAAAATATATTTTCATTTTATTAATCCAAATTTTACATACTAATTTCATCCATGTCTCTCAGATTTGTGAAATTCAATTCACAGAAGCGGTAAAATTACATTTTATGCAAATTTTCAAATGCGCCTAGAATGTGTGTAAAAGTCCATAAAAAGATCCACAAAATGTTATATATCTAATTTTAATAAAAAATGATTCCAATGAATAAAATTGAACATATATAGGTATTATTAATCTATTTTTACCTAATATTAATTTAAATAAAATAACTAATTATTTAAATAAAAAGTCAATTTTAAACAATAATGTAGTGTTTTTCACTATTCATCAAAAATTGAATGTTTTATGAAAAAAAAAATTCACCCTAAGATAATTTTTATATTCCAAATTTAAAAATTAACTCCATTTTGAAAAATAAAATTTATAAAATTTCAAAAAGTTGGTATCACTATTCATATTGGCAAGTTTGATTGGTCATGGTTTGTTAAAACTCCAAGTTGCGTTCCACGCAAGCTATTGCATTATTCATAGGGAACATACTGTAAAAAATTGGGGTGTTATAGTTACGAGATGTATATGGTGTTTATTTTTTATGATTTTCTTTAATGGTTTGTATTTTAGTTTCTATTCATGGTTTGGACCAAACTATATAGGTCGAAGAAGTCACCACATGACCAACCTGTGCAAGGGTGGTTTTATTTCCATTAGGGGGGAACACAGTTGATGTATAGTTTAGTAAAATGTCTGTTAAAACAAAACAGATTTCCCAAGATCTCTAAATATAAAATTTGAATTTTACCGACTTATTTGTTAACACAAATCCACCTCAATTCTCACCCAATCATTCATGTGACCTCATGGGAGCATTGGAAGCTTCCTTCTCTCCCCTCCTTGGATTTTCGTGCTTCCAATTTAATTTTTTGTTATATTTATCATTGGGTAATTCTTCCACATATTCTCCATTATTTTACCTCTTGTTTCTTATCCTTTCGTAGTTTTTTCCTTTTTGATAAATATTAGGGTTGAGTTTTAGGTTATATGGGATCATTCTTTTGATTGTATGGGGTGTAGTTTTATCCTTTGGCCTTCTTCTTCCTCCTACTAGAGATTAATCGCATTAACACATCTTTGAGGTAGGGGTATCAATCCATTTTATTTCTAGAACATTCCATATAAATCTAGATATTTTTAAATTAATTTCAAATATTTTTATTCATGATTTCGATGGATTGATTTAATTTATTATGCCTTTTCATGTTGGTACTTTTTGGAAAATGATTTTTTTTCAAATTATTTTCATAGTTATGCCTATATGTGTTGAATTTATATATATATTGTGAGTTTGATAAAATTAAAAGTGGATATAAATTATATTTGTGTATTTTGAAGTGATGATTTTATTGTTGAGTTAGTGTAATTGATTTATTTTTGTGGAATTGTGGTTGGATGGATTTTAGTGCCTCTTTATGGTTGGGTGATTATGTTGTGACACTATATTTTCTTTATTACAATATTCATTTTATTTTTTTATGTGAATTTAAGGTATTCTAATTTATGTATATTTATATTCCATGTAATATGTGTGACTCCATATGTGCATGGGGTGTTCATAGAGAATTACACATCAATATAAATGGTATATTCCATTTGAATACCCATGTTCTAAAACCCCATTTTCTTCACATGTTTCTCTAAAAATAGAAATTTTTTCCGAAGGACTTTTGAAATAAAAATTACTCCAAATTAGGATTATACATTTTTTTATTAGTTCTTGTCTTATTTAAAACATTGGGTGTTTTTTTGGACGATCATCCTATTTTTGGAAATGGTTTTTTATAGACATGTGTTTTTCATTGAAATGTCATTTGTTCCCAAATTCTAAGGATTGTTTGGTACTTCGAGATTTTTTTAGTGATGGTTTTAAATCCATGGGAAAATATATGTACTATTTTAAATTGATAGAGGTTTTATATTTTATGGAACCCCTATAATATTCCTCCATTAGGGAGAGTGTTTAACTATATGGTGTCAGAATGTAGGAAAGGCATGAAAAGTGGCATCTATGTGTACTATTTAATGCCAAGAATGTTATGAACTCTACAATTTCCCTTCATACAATTTTCATGTGATTCATGGAAAACATCTAGAGGGTTGATTGATTGTTACTTTATATGTCCCTATTAAGAGGATTTTGACCCCTTATAGATAGTGATAATCCATGTGGGGTATGTTAATTGTGAGGTTAGTTAGAGTAGCTAGGTTGGTTATCGGAAATGGATTTCATCATATGTCGAAATCTAGGTCCAAACCAGGTACATCAATGGTCTCCTCTTGATATTTTTAGAACATGAACATGTTTATATATCTCTATATTCCTATATTTATTTGTGTAATTTATGTTTCAAGTTATTCCTTACTATTACATTGTTATTTATCTTGTATGATATACCCATCTTATTGTACTTAGTTATGGAATCCCATTTTCTCATGAATTTTCTAGGTTGTTCTTTATATTTTGAATTTTTTTTTAAAATAGTGTTTTGAATTATGAATCAATAAAAAAGGAAATACATTTATTTTTTAAAAAAAAGTTTTTTTAAAAAGAATTGTTTAGTTTTCTATAGTTTAAAACCTACTTTATAACTGTATGTCTAACTAGTGTTTATGGAATAATTTGAGAAAGGAAATCTATGAATTTGGTGGTGTGTTGCTACTATGATGGTTATCTATCACACCCTTTTTGTCCTAATCGGCATTGGTAGACCTAAGCTATTATACGCATTCAAGTGACTCGTCATATTCTCTCCTCGAGCGAGATTAGTTCTATGGTTTGTGGTGAGCCATGAGGTCACATGGATCTGAGTTTGGTTTTTTCCTCTCTATTTCAAGTTTTTATTTTATTATTTTTGGTTAAAGTTATTTATATTCCCTTTTATGTTTGAAATCATTCTAAATTGAGTATATTTGATGCTTGACACTATTTTATAGCCAAAGAGTCTTGGGAATGCCTCTCAGGCCATGTCACGAGATGCCTCAGGTGAAAGATTTTGGGACTATACTATAGGGATTCTTTATATTATCTATAAATTCTATATTGATAAGTAATAATAGTATTTTATAAACTTCTCATCATATCTCTACCTTAAAGGATATACTTCAATAATATTTTTCATGGATGGTCTTCTTTAAAATCAACTCCAACAATATTACTTTTGACCAACTATATATATTACATGGATTCATTATAAACCAATCAAATTTACAATATGATGGATATATATTTTTATTGTAAAATATTTATATATTTCATTAGTATCTCCTCTTATATGCATCACATTCAATTACAAGCCTTACAACACATAAATAATCAAATAATTTTAATAATAAATTAAAACTGTTTTCCCCATTTAAGACAACATAGGTTGAAAGTTACTTCTCCACCAAGATAAATATATCTTTTTATCTCAATATTGGTAAAACTATTTATTGTAACAATTCCTTTTACTTTCCAATCATAAAAATTCATTGGTATCATAGACTTATTATTTTAACAAAGTAAAATGAAAACAATTATCTAGAGTGGGGAGGGTATGAATAGAACATTTAGAACCTTCAAAACTAAAATAAAATAAAGACTAAGTAAAATCAGGATATAACAATAGCTTCCCATACATAACAAGAATAATGAAGTGTTGGTGACATAGTATTTAAATAATAAAATATAATAAAAAATTCAATGACATAAACATGATATCTTTATAGTTGTTTGGATCAATGTAATCTTATATGTACTCTCCACTCATATATACTCTATCGAAAAATTACACCCACTAAGAACCACACTTTTTAAATTTGTGATAACCTTTTACAAAGACAATCATTTTCCTTACAATGAGCCAGAAGAAAAAGAAAAAATTACGTTTTTTTCTAGAGTAACAACACAAAAGACTTGTTTTTTAGGAGGTATAACGTACACATATTTTAATCTGGAATGATAAAATCATAAAATGACTATTAAAAAAATAGACAATAAATTATACTATAATGGAAGTCAAAAATAAATTAAGAACATAAGCTCATTGAATTTTAGAATAATGATTAAGTTGTTGATCACTTTAGAGAAGGATCATAAATGGTGAAGATCTCTCATGATTAAAATAATTGAAAAATAATTGATATAGTGGACATTAATCACCTCAGGATAAATATTTTATATCTCATGTATTGTGTCTTGTATTGAATTATCCGTCTCATTTTTTTTCAACTTTGGATTTTTATATTTCCAACAGATAATCCCATATTTAATTATTAGTTCAGTTTGATGTGTGTGGGTTTTAATTGAGAAATGATCATATGAAACCATGATTATAAATAATATTATAATGTAATAATATCAATTACCTATATCAAAAAATATTTTTTCTATTTCCTTAATCCATCAGTTTAGTATTACTTTTATTATAATAATTACCTTTTATATTTATTTTAAAAATTAACAAAAATTTAATAGTAAAGCATATTGACATATATATAACCAAAATATCAAAAGTTAAGTAAATAATGTATCAAAAAATGATTTTAAAACAAATTCAACTCTATAGAATGAATTTTATATCTATGTAAAAATAATTTAAAATTTTCAAAAAGACAATTTTTTTATGCATGAATTTTTTTAAGCATGAAATCTATAGTCATGATTTAAAAATATATATCCAAGTAATAATCAATGAAAATATTTTAAATTCTATGTAAATATGATTATATCATTTTGTAATTATGAATTTATTTTTTGTAAACATCAATGAGTTCCTTGTAAATAGAATTTAGTTTTTTATAAACATAAATAATTTATAGGTTTTATAATTTTTAAAATCACATAACATTAAAATTTCATTATTTGACCTCATCAAAATAGTTTATAAGAATTCATAAAACCATGTGGTTTTAAATAAAATTTCCACATAAATTTAAAAGTAATAAGACTTAAAAAAATGTTTCATATGTATTTGAAAATCATATGTCTTTGAAAACATTGTAAAAAACCCTAGCGGTTTAAAAACTGCAAATTTATTATTAAAAAATCATACACCTAAAGAATATATAAAATATTATATTACAATGTTATGATAAAATATAATTATTCAAATTAATCATATAAGCTATTTATAAACAATTTGATGTATTTTTTATATTAAAAAAATAAAATAACATCAAATCTTAGAATACCAGTATCACTAAATCTTTTATCTAATAATCTATACATTTTTTTAAATTAAAATATAGAAAAATATTTTAAAAAAACTATAAAAATTCTGTGTATTTTTTTAAATTTAGGAAAAATTTGGAAATTAATAGTATATTAATGAAATATGCATAAATATATTTATTTTTTAATTCACTATATTAATTTAAAAATAAATTTAAAAACACTAACCTATCAACTAAAATAATTTTAATAAACATTCATACTCCACATTATTTTATGAAAATGAAAACTAATGATTTAAAATGGCATGATCAAACCAAGATAATATTATAAACTGAAACCAAAAATGTAATTTCATCATGAATAATAAAATATATATATTAAATGTTAAATTAAATATCTCCCCCATGTTATATAAATAGACATATTTATAGAATAAATAAAAAATTATAATATACTATATTGATTTAACAGAAAACTTATAAATTACCTTTAATTTTGAAAACATGTTACAAACCAGTTCTTAATAACAACGTTACTGTAGTAAAGTTATTCTAACCATTAAAATTTTATAAATATTCCAAATTCCAGTAATTTAAATTAAAAGCTCCATCATTTCATATTCAAGTTTATTTTTTCAAACATTATAACATCAAGAGGTTTAATAAAAATATCATCTAATTACTTTTCTATTGGAAAAATGAAAAAACATGGTCACATTTATTCACATGATATCTTATGAAATAAAATCTAAAATATTTATTTTATATTCTAGTGTATTGAAATCGATTTTTTTAAAATTAAAATTGAAATATAATTATCATAAAAAATATAAATTTTAACAAAACAAATTTTAAAATCACATTGGTTTTGTTTAATCTACATACCATGATATGAATAATTATAAGTATCTATATACTTAGCCCCAAATTTTTCTACACAAGCTGATAATTTCTTGTCAAGCCCCTATTAATTTATCTTTTTTCCCAAAAATAAAACAAATAAGTAATATGATTTTTTATCAAACATACAACCTCAAAAATAAAAATTAGAATAAGATATAAAACAAAAACTATTCTGAAAATAGTAAAAGAAACATAAATTAATAGATTCTTTAATGTATTGAAATATTAATTTTATTGAATTTAATTTAATTTATTTACAATTTTATTGAATTATTTAACAAAAAACACAAAACGTGATATAATGATAATATGTAGTTTAATAAATCAAACTACATATCATTCCTCTATACAGTTTAATATCAACACATTTTATTGATTCATTTAAATCTATCTTCGAAATAGTTTTCATGGGTGTTTTAAAAGATTTACATGAATCAAAACTGAAAATTTGTACTAGTTATTTTGCTTATTAAGATTGATTAAAAAATATTCAATCTTTTTTCAAGAGTATTTTGAAGACATTTAATGAATTTTTTTCCATCAATTAAACAATTATCAAATTCATATGTCATGACGTTATAAAATTAATTATTAATTGAATCATTAAAATAAACAATAAAAATATCATCAACATATATTTTTAAAACAAAAAATATCATTTGAAACATTATTAAAAAGTAATGTAGGAAAAACCATTCCATTTAGAACCAATTTGCAACAAAAAATAGGCAGTAAATCATTCCAAGATAGTTGTGCTTTCTTTAGAACATAAAAATACTTTTATAGTTTAAAAACAAAATTTGGAAAATTATCATACTCCAAAATAGTTGTTTTAATTTTATATACTGTTTCCAACACATTTTCCGAGGTGCGTGTGTCTGTCTATGGAGGAAACACAATGGTTTCCCCGCATTCCCACTTTCCAAAGGAGGGCAACATCCATTCCTTCTTCAGGGACGTTTTCTCCATAATCGAAACGGGATGATGGGATGTCATTTCTTCCTTCCATGTATTCCTCTTCGGAACATGTCAAATAGTCCAGGTCTCACTTATATATTTATGAAATTGTTCATGAATCTCTTATTAGTGCCATATCTACATTGGCACCAGTTAATTACACTGCTTCTGTCGGGACATTCTAAAGGGTCCAGTCAGGGCAGCAACCTTTGTTTAGGAGAGTAGTCATGTTGGACATCACTGGCGTGTCTGGGTTTCTTCCCCTTATTAGAGGTCTTCTCGAGGTCATAAAAGCCCAATTCATCCCACATAAAATGCGGGGAATCATATTCCATAGGCTAGTATCTGAAGTTTTCCTCAGCTACCCATTTTTAACATAGGGTATGACACAAGTTTATCGTCCATCCGAGATGGATCGAACTGATCATAATACTGACTAGAGTGGATAATATGGGTGCAACCTATGGAGGGAACACTAATGTTGGGTCCAACATGCAGATAGCTTCTAGATTGTCATTAAGGGGAATGGGGAATAAAGTGGCATGATCCCACCGGCATGTGGCCGCCCTGGTAAGAATCAGGATGGATGATGGAGTGTTGAATGGAGTGGATGATGAATGAAGTGGATAGTGAATGGGATGGAACTTCCATGAGGATGATTATGATTTTGGTATTGAGTCTCAAAGAGACCTCCTTCATATCCTCATGGTACGGAATCAAAGTCCTCTTTGTTCACCTAATGACGGCTTATCGCCGATTGGGGGTTTCAACGGCTTACCGCTGAATGGAAACTCAAGAGCTTTCCGCTGGATGGGGATGTTAATGGCTTACTACTGAATGGGGTTGATAATGAATTACAACTGAATGGGGTCACAACGGCTTTCTAATGGATGGGGTTGAAAATGGCATACCGTTGAATGGGGACACAATGGCTTATCTCTAGATGGGTTCACAATCACGTACCACTGGATGGGGTTGAACCTCATAGATGCTTCCTACATACCCTGTCGAGGATACAAGGATCAAATCTCACTTGTTTAGGATAGAGTGAGTGGGAACCGAAGTGAATATGGCCTGGACCAATGGGTGGTGGGCTTGAACCTCAGGGAGTCTTCCTACAAACCTCTCCTTGGCAAGGATAAAAGTCCACATAGTTTATGTGAGTGCAATGGCTTACCACGTACTAGAGAAACAACGACTTACCGTTGATTGAGGTCCATATTTTAACATCATGTAGGATTGGGGAGAACCGACGTGAAGGGGGTCGGTACTGCTGGGTGTTGGGCTTGAACCTTTGGGAGGCTTCCTACAAACCTCACCTTGGCGAGCATCAAAGACCACGTAGTTCTGGATGATGGTGTGGGGCATACACTCTAGGTGGCCCGTGGTGTTGGTGAGCAGATGTGATAATGGTCGGAATGACTGGGTGTTTGGCTTGAACCTCAAAGAGGATTCATACGTACCTCTCCTTAGCGAGGATCAAAGACCATGTAGTTCAGGATGAGGCATTGGTGCACCATTTTGAGGGTGGTCTGGACCAATGGTTGTTGGGCTTGAACCACAGGGAGGCTTCCTACGTACCTTGCCTTGGAAAAGAACAAAGTCCACATTGTTCAGGATAATGGCATGGGGCTTACCCTCTAGGCGGCCCGTGAGAATGGATTTCACGGTCGATGATTACTCTAAGCCCACATGAGTCATGCTTGGTGTGAGAAACAAGAGGCACCAGAGACCTGATGATTACATTGAGAAAGGTGCGTACATGGTAACTGAAGTGGTGATCATGTGTGGTTAGTGGCCCAAAGAGGAAATAGGGTCTTACGCGTGATTATCTACACATGTGATGGAGATTGGGACTTACCCTCGGGTAGAGGCTTGATGGTGACATAGCCCAGTGGGAGATGGACTTCGCATAGATAAGAGGAGGAGAACCATCCTTTACCACACCCTTTACCTCCCTTTGGCATCAGAAAAGAAAGGAGGAGTAGGGGTACTACCTCCTGAAAGAATTGCTAGGGGATTACACCAAGATGGTTTCCCTCCCCTGTGGATAGGCACCACCGTAGAAAAGACGTTCTCATTCTATTTGAGGAATATTTCACTCCCATTGAGACTTGTGGACGTGTATAATGGCCAAGGTGGGGGACTCTACATAGGATATGCGGGGTGAGGTCACAGTTTAACATCATGTTCTAAGGACGATGGTGATTGGAAGTTTAACATCTTGCATTTCAGATGAGGTGGGTTCGCACCCAACCCCTAGGAGATACATAACTGATACCCTCCCTCCCTTGGGGGAAGGAAGCCATTAGCAAGGAAATGATTTGGAGTTCTCGAGAGGTGATCCAATTGGGGGTCCACCTTAGCAATGCTATGTGAAGAAGCAATAGTAGTTAGTGTGCCTATACAAAGAATCATGAGGTGAAGAAATGTAATGGGCAGTATCTTCCATGGGACTTATAAATTTCTCCTTGCAAACCGAAAGGTATTCATGGGAAAAGGAGTTACAGGGAAGAGGTGTTCATATGTAGAGGCCTCGTGAAGCTCTGGTGCTCCGTGAAGTGGAAGGGCTTCATAATGGGATGTGATCCGTGAAGTGATTTCTCCTAGACTGGGCATTTTTAATAGGTGAATATGAAAGGAGCTTCATGAAGTGGAGAGGCATTTGTGATGTAATGCCTCATGAAGCAAGGGTTCCTCACGAGGCATGGTGTTGTGAAGAAATGTGCTTCACGAAGCATAGTGACCCTTCCTTGTCATGTGGGTTTCATGTGTTCCTAGGATGTCTCGTGAAGCATAAATGCTTCGCGATGACCTGAGTCCCCATGGGCTTCTCGAAGGGAATCCCTCCCAGAATAGGGGCTCAATTAATGCATAGGGGGATCCATTTAGCAATGAAAAAATACCTCATGTAGCGAATGGTTCACAATATAGAGAGTTCTTCATGATTCGGGAGATAGGAAGTTGAAAGGTTGGATGGTCCATCCTTTGGGATTGAGGGGAACTTGGTACTTATAGGCAAGAGGCACCACGAAGAAGGGTTGGCTTGGCACGAAGATGAAACTTGCTTTTTGGTGGGTCACGAACATCAAAGGGGTTCGTGGAGCCATCCCACATCCTTGCTTCGCGGCGGGTCGCGAACATCAAAGGGGTCTGCAGAGCAATCCCTCATCCTTTCTTTTCAGTGGGTTGAGATTGTCAAAGGGGTTCGTGGAGCCATCCCACCTCCTTGCTTCGCGGTGGTCCACGAACATCAAAGGGGTTCACGGAGCCATGCCACCTCATTTCATTGTTGTGGGTTACGAATGTCAAAGTGGTTCGTGGAGCCGTCCGACATCCTTGCTTCCTGGAGGATCGCGAACGTCAAAGGGGTTTGCAGATCCATCCCGCCTCCTTTCTTTGGAGTGGGTCACAAACATCAATGGGGTTCGCGGAGCCATCCCACCTCCTTTCATCGTGGCCGGTCCTGAACTTCAATGGGTTTCATGGATCCATCCTGCCTCCTTTCATCACCGAAGGTCGCGAATGTCAAAGGGGTTTGTAGAGCCATCTCGCCTCATTTCATCATGGCGGGTCACGAAAAAGATCTTTTGCACTGGTCGTAGGGCTCTGGGGGATTCACGATCTGTCTTTGGGAGGCATTATCTAATGCTTTCAGGATGTTCTGTTTTCCCCCAATTTTACCATCAACAAATTCCCCCCCCCCCTCTCAGACTGGGAGTCAAGAATAAAATGTGAATCCATGTCTGGGGGTCCATCGCCATAATTCCTTGGTTTCCTATGAGGCAGTCATGCGATGATGAGAAACGATGCACGAGCTCGGCGTGCCGTGAAGTCCGTTGTAGCTAGACGTGCTGCGAAGCACCCATGGTTCTCACATATAAATAGTGGGGCTGACTTCTATTTTTTCCTTTCTCTCCTCCGCAATTTCAACTATTTTCACTCTCGATTTGCGAAGATCCGTGTAAACGGTGATCGCTATTAGAGAATCGGTCCTTTTGATTCACGACAAATATTGAATCTTCAACTTTAAATTGTTACGCTTCGCAACTTGCGTTAGAGGGTCAGAAAAAGGCTCTATGATTATGCGATCCAGATCGAGCTCCGCAAATGGTCTCCATGCTTGAGCTTCATGATCCAGATTCGCGATCCATCCTTGCGATCCAGTCAAAAAATTATCTGAATTTTAAGGATAGGATGGCTCACCCAGAGGATGTCAGTGGGGTCCTTGCAGATGCTTCCCAAAGGGAAGAGATGGAAAATAAATTTTGTCTGTGGGAGTTTGTACAGAGCCACTCTGACCATGATTCACTGGTGCAACTATTGTCAGAATGTCAAAGGGACTACCTGTTGTGAAAGAGGCTTACTCTATATGGATTTTGACTAACGATTGATGTCTTCATCCCTAAAGCAAGTGGGGACGAGGCATCCTATCAGTCCATGATCACATCGTGCCAACGCTAGTAGTTTAGGGTGGCTAACAGCCTCCCTCGGGAGAAATGTATGCATGTTACAGTTGATTGTTTATACAATCATCTGAATGACATTGACCAGAAAGCATTGTAACCGGAGACGTCCCCTGCTCTATACCAAACAATGCTGAAGGCGATGCAGTGGAACCCGAATAAGGGATGGTCTGATTAGTGGGACCTACAACAAGGTGGAAACTCCATGGACGACATAGCATGGGCCTACTGGGTAAGAACCTTGTGTGAAGAGTTTGGGGCAGAGCTGAGGTGAGTAGATCTGTATGAGGTGGCCTGGGCTCCCAATTTCACATCTACAAACTAAATCAGATGAATCCAAAGTTGTTGATCTGGTGGTTATCGGGGACCAATACCTTCCACCTACATCACAGGGAGGTTGGCATCAGCTTATGGGATGTGCATCAGATCTAGGTGCACCTGATACTAGGAGCGATGTACGACGAATTCCTCCCTGATAGGGGTTCATGGGAGGATCTAGAGAAGATTCTGCCACAGGCAATGGCGTTGATGAGACTGGTACCAGTAGAGGACAAGGAAGAATTGAGATATTTCCACTTTCGACGATGGTTCAAGCAATTTTTGAACTTCCCAGAAAAAAGATGGTTCCCGGTGAGGCCCTGGACATTCCTAAAGGGGGACCAACGGGGAAAGGAGCATTCATACTGGTATCTAATGGAGGAAAAATAGTGGAATACCTACGGATTTAGTGTCAGCAACGAGCATCGGCTGGTAGTCAAGCTGGCCGAATTCATCGCAACTCTCATATGATGCTGGACCTTGTCGATGAGGGACACAAATGCAGGTGTGCGACCCAACACATTTATCATGATCTCCATGCAAGAGATCAGAGGGCTAGTGAATCTCGGAATCTTGATTCTAGCCAAGATGTACAAAATGCTCTGGCACATCAGCAAGGGGAAGAGGCCACCGAGGATATGTGGGTCATTACACCTCCTATACAAGTGGATAACGGTGCACATTATGCGGTTTTATGAATACCCAAACCGTATTTTCCCTCCAGGATCGGACATTTTCCCATCCATCCTGAACACCGCGGGTAGAATTCCAGCCAAGATGAATGTACCATCGATATTAAACTGAGTATGGAAGGTAGAAGAGTTCAACTTCCATTTGTTCCCTCTACCAATGGGGTCCTTCACGGATGATGGTCGAGGGATAGAAGGGAAATGGTCCTATCTCCTGGCCTTCCAAGGGGGAGTCTTGGTGGTGTTGATGGACTGCGATATCCACTACGAGTCGTACACCCCTCACTATTTTTCCTGGAAATTTGGGTAGATGTAACAACGGACCCCGAGGGTATATTTAGTGGTGCGCCACAAGGAACACCCTTTTGTGATGAGGTAGATGTGGCATATGTTAACATAGGAATACATGAAGATGATGAACTAACTGCCTCTACATACTACTCCATTGAGGTTAGTAAAAGAGTATTCCCAAAGTTTGGAGGCTGCCTACTCGAGGGTGATATTGAAGCATCCAACTGTTTGGGTTGGTGATAGTGAGCATCCCCAATCTCGAGGTCGGGGCTGGAAGGCGTCAAGGGAATACTGTAGTGGTGGGGTTGCCATGGCGGGGAGACCTACATCAGTTGAGGGTGAGCCAGCAGAGATAGATCCAACAATAGTAGCAGACCCAACGGTACTAGTAGAATAAATTCATCTAGAGGGGAGACCACCGAGAGGGTTCCGTAGGATACCCACCTAGGCTCTGGGGAAGCGGTTTCACTATATAGACATGCAATAGAATGTTGTCCTCCCAAAGGATTGGGACATCTATGAAGTCAAAAAAATTCCTTAGCCCCCCAGAGATGTTGCAACATTTGAACCATCTCGAGATGGACTTTCTGGGGACATGACCTATCACAGCTGCCTTTTCGATGTCCCAAGCAAAGGCGGAGCAATATCTGGCAGAGCTGGAGGAATTTGTGCATTCCCGGGGTGTCCTAGGTCCAATGATAGACCGCATCAAGGTGCTTTTGGATCGCACGGTCCCACTACAATTGTCTTCCACTGAACTGAGAGAAAACTTCCCTTTGTTTGAAGAATCGGACGAGTCCTCATGGGGGGATTAGGCTGGAAGAGGGATCTCGTTGGAGTAGGGTGATGTTCGTGATTTAGACTCATACCTCAAAGAAGTTCTAGAGGCCCTTGAGGTGAATTACCAATCCCTTTCCTTAGGTTCTGCTCCCAGGAAGTTCTGGACACCTTGTGAATACTTGTACTTTGAATGAGAGTCTCATACACAAAACATGTTCTTGTCCCATATTGGATACAAGTGTAGGGCCTTCAGGATCCACCCCTGTGGCTACATCAATTACTACATCCAACAGGGCCAAGACACCTAAGGTGACCCCTCTGGAGCTTTCAGACCTTCTAAAAATGTATGGGGGGCCACGACTAGGGGTCCAAATGACGTGAACCCATGAACAAGACCTGGAATTCGATCTATATATGTCTCTTCTTCCAAATTCATTATTTTCACCCATTGACCATATTTACTGATGTTTGAGCCCTCTTTGGTGTGCACAGTTCTTCAAATTGTGTGGGCCACCTTGCCGAGCCTGGTTGGGTCATCTGGATGCATCCTTCCTGGAGGAATGATGGTGATCGTGGATGTGGATATCCAGAAAGACTGAACTGTGGAACTCCCGATCACTGGTGGGACCGCCAGCATGGTTGTGCCCAGGATTATTGAGGTGGGATCTGATGATGAGATTCAACCAGATAGCCCAGGTCCTGCCACTCCTGATCGAACGCTAGACGCAGAACCTATTGAAGTGTTATGAAGGGAGTTTCCACATATGAGCCTGCCATTCATGGTGATTAGGGTGAAACAACCTTTGATGAAGAGGATAGAAAAATAGCCTCTCACCGATCATGGAAGCTGATTACGTGCTTTGTTAATAAAACCCCCAAGCACTATGGCTGGATGATATGGACAAATTTTTACTTGTGACTATGCGAATTATGTTCTGGGGGAGCTGATGCCCGACGTCCCCACCTGCTCATCTAAGATCTTATTGCAGAGAAGATTCGAGAGTACGATCGTGGCCTTGGTGTGGGATGGCAGCAGAGGATCGCAGTGAACATCAAGAGGCTCTAGGAGGTTGAAAATAAAGTTTAGCAACTACAGGTCCGAGTATATGAGCACTCAAACTCCCTCCATGGACAATTAGAGATAATATTGCAATTGAAGGCCCAGATGGCATAGTCCAAATAGGGCATGAAGCGAGCCTCTGAAGAGATGATTTTTATTTGGACCAATGTAGAGTGGGCCCGGACTGCGGTCGATGAATTGCACCCCATCGCTGCTGAGCAGAAGTGGGAACTGAACAGCTGATAGCAAATCCTGGATGCCATAGGCCAGAGGGTGGCAGAGCTACATCTTTATTTTGACGGTGGTAATCCTTCTTTGGGAGGGGTAGACCCTCGGGTACTATAAAGATCACAATCCCTCTAATGCACTTTCATTCATTGATTATTTGGATTCCAAAGCATGCATGAGTCCCATTGATAGTACTAGTTTTACATGCATCTGTTTTATTCATGAAAATCCCAGTGATCAATCTATAAGCACACATGGGTCGAGCCAAATGTGAGAAAAAATAAATGATTGCAGTGTTATTCCGCCTCAACAAAAGTGTGCTGGCCAAGCATCGGGTATCCAGGGTCTGAACAACCAATCCAGGTTCCATGGAAGTGAAGGGAGAGACCTGACTAGAGAATGAAGCTCTCAAAATAGTTGAATTATTTTTTTCCCAGTGTGCTCTTATGCACAAATGGGGTGATGCCATGGGCACTGGAATAAATCCGAACAGGGGGGAATGGATGGTGTGAATCCCAATACCCAAGATTCGAAACACTATAGTTATTGCATGACAATTAAGAATGATAGTTGACTGTGTTACAAACATAGTATCCCTATTGCGTTATCCTGAAATGGGGATAACAAATATTCTTAAACCGCAGACCATTTTCAAAAGATGGGCCTTGACTCAGAATGTAATCCATTAGTCATATAGAACATTATCCTAGGAAAGTAAGCGAACCATAGGTCGAGAATTTATACTCTTACGATGTTCCTTTAGATATAAAAGAGGACAAGGATTCAAATAAATGTCGTGCAATGCTTGGAGAGTGGAGTGATGGGTTTTTTGACTGGAGTCCAACACTCATGAAATTACACCACCGTGGTGGAAACAAATTATGTGGATACATCAGTCTGATTAGGGATCAAACATTCTTCTAAACATAACCTCTCTGATGAGGAAACTTTCACCTCCCAATGTTATCATGGGGCATCCTAAACTTGTCCTTGGTAGAACAACAGTTTAGTGTCCTACGTTGAGGATATATGAACTCGTGATATTTAATTTCATACGATAGGACGTGGAGTGAAAATGAATATCCTAGGAAAGGAGTTTGTGGTGTGGTAGCAATAAACCTGATTTACACGAGGACATGGTGTCTAGATGACACCACATATCCCTAGGGGAAACTCTTCAGGTCAAGGGACCAAAATTGAAAATTAGGGTTGGGCCTGAAGAAAAGTGGTCGTGCATTCCTACGTACCGCATGAAAATGGGAATCAAGACCTAAATAGTTCTATGGGAGTAGTTTAACATCATGAATGATGAGTAAAGGTACGTGTGGAATAGCTACGATAGTACACGTCCTACCAGAACTACTAATCCCATGTAAGTCATGCTCAATTTAGGAGGCGAGCTGTAGTGATGAGAATTTCCTAGCACAGGGAGGCACAAGATAGGAACGGCATGACGCTAGGTGAATGATGTCCTATAGATGCTGACCCGCCCATATAGCGCACCTAGATGCACGAAGGGGTAAAGCTAAGTATGTTGGAATTCCACTTGAACATAAAGAAGTGGAAATGTTTGAATCATGATTCTTGAGATCTGGACCACAATGATGGTGGCATGAAAATAGGGGATAGCTGTTGACCATGTTCAAAACACAGTATCCATATCGCGTTATCCTGGAATGGGGATTGAAAAATGAGGGTTGACCACTGACCATGGTTGAAACATAGGACCTTTCTCAAATTTCGTTCATGATCTTTAGTGATGTCGGCCCAAAACAGTATGTGAGTCGAGGAGGCATAAGAACAGGTCGTGAAGGGCATCCCTCCATATGTGGAAGAGGATTAGGATCCAAATAACTGTCTCACGATGCTTGTACATGGAATAAGGGGAATGTCCCTGTGAAAATTCCACACTTCATCTTTTCCAAAATGCATCTGAGTACGACAATGAGACACATCAGATAGAGGGAGTCGAGAACGTTCCCAAGGAAAAGGGTCTTGGGGTCTCACACTTTAAACATAAGGTCCTAGGGTGGACCATTATAGGGTGTCTTGATTTAATTGGATGTGCACATGGTGGTGAAATAGCCAAACATGACACACAACTCCCATAGGGAGATCTTAGTTTTTGGTCATAGAGCTCAGACCATGCTGGGAAATGATATTGGAAGCACAAGGTGTAGTGAAAGAGCACTGTCATGGTTGACCTCAATGATTAGTGTGATTTTGGGGTAATTAGGTGCAGCAGAGTGGCTGACCAAGGTCATCTCTCAAAGGAGGAAGTGAATTAAAACAACTTCTTAGAGGTATTCTAAAAATAAAATAAAAGAGAATAAAAACACTAATTTAATTGATGGGGGTTGTTTATATTTTATAGATCTAGAAGAAGTTTTCTGGAAGAAGATTGTATTTTTTTTGTTTTTAATTGTGAAATGATGTTTGATTAAAAAGACACAACAAGAAGATGTTTTTTTTAGAAAATATTTTAAAAGGCGTAATCGATCTAACTCTACTACTTCACTCTATTATTAATCATTATAATTTAAACTAATATTCACTTAATTATGATCACTTAATTTGTTAAATCCTGAACCCTACGAGAATTTACAATACCACGAAGATGAAGTGAATTTAACCCTAGGCTAACTTCGGAACATGCAATCGCAACACCCTGCTTTTATTGATGTTCTAATATTAGCTTATGGTCAGTGATAAATTAAGGCACATAATGACTCTAGAAATGAGGATTAATTGAGTGTAGGGATTTTATTTGAACTCTACAAATTGATCCCGTGTGGTCTTGTATTACCGATTAAAATTACGCTCTCACAATTCACACAAATCCCGACCTCGCACGTTTTGTGTTTATTGTGCAATTGTTTGATTAGTTTCATTTAAATTGAAAACTCAATTAATAGATCATATTTAGTGAATTACATTATATCATTCATTCAAAATAAATTAATGAAGAAGGTGAGAGGTATATCGATTACTAAAAGACTACTGTTCCCTGGGTGGCGTAATCATCGTAGAAGCGTTTTGCATGTGAAAAGGTTTATAATAGGCATAACCCAATAACGCTTCTACTCAATAATTCCAAACCAATTAGGAAGATTAATAGAAGAATAAATTTAAACAAAACAGAATAAAAGAGAAGAAATAAAAGAAGAACAAAGAAATTTATTACACAAATGAAAACATTACAAAATAAAGAAGGGAAGGAGGCTTCGATGAGGGGATCCTTGCTTCAAGAGCTACCCCTCATACAATGGTTGGAGAATTTGGGTGAAACAAATTCTCCTCTGCCTCCAATCTCCTAATGCACGTCCCCAACCACTACAAATGAGAAAAACTCCAATTTATAGAGTGGAGGGGAGGCTAGGTTTAAAGATGTTTCAAGTGTGAATGGGAAATCTCGACCAAATATTTTAATACAACTTTCACAGCTCATTTGACCTCAAAAACGCATGAACCAGCTCTCCTTACAGAAGGAGGATTTGTGGGAAAAGGAATCCCCGAGATCCTCTCAAAATATGGGCTTACTCCAAGACCGGATGAAAACGATATGTCCCAAATACAGAACCCATGTCCATTCTGCCGAGTCCAGACCATCATTGGATTAATGTCCCATTTACTCCCTCCAAATGCACTCTTTAGCTCTAGTGTCCTGAATAGAAGTTGTAGAACATTAAGTTAGGAACACTGTTAAAAATTTTCAAATTACAATAATAAACCAAAAAATATTTATCTTTGAAATACTACAGTGCACTATAAAGGGTAAACCTGGAATTTTCACCAAATTTTCAAATGAATGATCAAATCCCAAATATTTTATAAATAAACATATTTAGCACAATGTGGGGAAATTATATCATTTATTATCAATAAAATATTCAACAAAATAGTGTTTTATCAACTCCCCCACACTTACCCTTTTTCACTCGTGAGCAAAATCTCATATTAAGTAAACATCAATATCAAATCAAAACCAATTTTAAAACACATATCCTTGAGATCAATCAATTTCCCACCAAGAATCAAAAGATATCATGCCTCATAAAAAATCCTTATTTCAAGTTATACATTTATATAATTCAATATATTTCCACTTCATTTATCCTCCCATGCACAAAACACTTACCTCGCTTGAATTTTCTCTCATCACTCAAATATCAATTTTTTTGCAATGTCTTTCTCATCGAAACTCATACAAGGGTCACCACAGGCTTGATAGATTCCTACATCGCTACCTGATGTGATTCAAGGACATATGTTTATCATGAGCACTTTTTAGGGTTGTTTTGTGGCTTTCGGTTGGTAGGATTAAGATGTGAAAAACTCTGAGGCCGAATGAGGAGGGCTTGACTCTTTTGAAGAAAAATTGCATTAATCTAATTTTCACTTAAATATGGTCTTCTCCTCAATCCCCATAGTATCAATTCAGCTCCATCATCATGAAAAGTCATGAAAATTTCACACCATTCATTATTTCAGCATAAAAAATGTCAATCTTCTCAAACATGATTTTCTTGAAAGCTCAATATGGGCACAACTTTCCACCTCAATTAGAATCTCCAGAAAAGGAACAGCTTCACTTGTCATGAAAGCTTTAGAAAAGGCACAGCTTTCAATATAATGTCTTTATTCAGTAGAAAACACATCTCTTCAGAATTTAGTTTTCCACCCAAAGTATCACAGAATGTGGTGGCACAACACAAAACAGCTTCCCCCACACTTAAGCTCAACTAGATTATGCAATTTCACTTCAAGAGTTTGTTGGATAGGGAAAATTGGCTTGTAATGTGGCTAACCTAACAGGCTGTGCATGGATTCTAAGGGCTACAAGGATTAAATATTCAAGGTAGGCCATTATAAAAAAGGATTCTTTGAAATACGGGCCTTAATACCAAACAAATGCGTCAATCATTTAAACATAAGTACCTCAAACCCTCAAGTTTTGACAGGAATAAATCAAATTCTGGTTAAATCATGTATGGTTTGGTTCTCTCAAGAAGTGAGGTGAATGTAAAGAATATGAAAATAATTGTTTAGAAGCCTCACAGGAAAGTGATTTCAAATATAAAGACAGTGAGATGTGGTATGGGATTCAAAATTCAGTGTACTTTTCGTCAAATTAATAAATATTTGAACTTGAAACAAAGTCATTTTCAGCATTCATTTAAGCTCATTTTCATGGGATAAATCATTTCACTCATTTATATGCATTCCAAAATTGTGATGAGAATCATTTCAGCTCAAAAATTTCAAAAACACAAATAAAATTGAAAAGTAAACACACATAATTAGAAAAAACACACATTTTTTTCCTAAATCAGGAAAACAATTGAAATTACTAAACTAAAAGGTTCCCTCCCCCACACTTAAAATATTTCATTGTCTTTAATGTGAACCCATGAGATGATATATGCACATGAAATGTAAAATTTTTAAATAGGAAAAATAATATAAAAGTGAAAGGGTTAAGAATAGCCTGATGTGATAGAGCGATGACGGGGTCATGCAGTGTGATAAAATCTACTGCATCAGTAAGAAGTCCCACAATGTATCTCTTCAAACATTTCCCATTGACTGTAAAGATCCTTCTAGTGTCCTCTTGTGTGATCTCCACTGCACCATAAGGAAAAAAGTTAGATACAATATAAGGACCTAACCATCTTGAACGCAACTTACCAGGCATCAGCTTCAGTCGTGAACTGTAGAAAAGGACTTTCTCTCCAACATGAAACTCCCTTTGTTGGATCATTTTGTCATGAGCTGCTTTTGATCTTACCTTGTAGAGCCTTGAGTTCTCATATGATGACAGTCAAATCTCCTCAAGCTCTTGAATTTTCCACTTTCTTTGAATTCCAGCTTGGGCCAAATCCATGTTGCATTTTTTATAGCCCAATATGCTCGATGCTCGACTTCCACTGGGAGATGACATGATTTCCCAAAAACAATCCTAAATGGTTACATACCAATGGGTGTCTTGGATGTTGTCCTATAAGCCCACAATGCATCATCCAAGTGCTTTCTCCAATCCTTCCTATTTGGCTGCATGTTTTTCTCCAATATTTGTTTCAACTCACGATTTGAAACCTCAGCCTGGCCATTTGTTTGGGGGTGGTATAGTGTTGATGTTTTGTGTGTCACCCCATACTTTCTAAGGAGGGAAGAAAAATTCTTATTGCAAAAGTGTGTCCCTTGTTCACTGATGATGGCCTTTGGTACTCCAAACCTACAAAAAATATGTGCTTTGACAATGTCCACAACAACATGAGAATCGTCAGTCCTGATGGCCTTGGCCTCCACCCATTTACTCACATAATCAACAGCAAACAAAATATTCAAAAATACAAATGAACTAGGAAAAGGACCCATAAAATCAATGCCCCATACATCAAAAATCTCACAGAATAATATGGGTTGTTGGGGAATCTCATGTCTCCTAGAAATATTCCCAGTGTGTTGGCAACGAGATCATGACTTACAAAACACATGGGCATCATGGAACAAGCTAGGCCAATATAATCTAGATTCCAAAACCTTCCTAGCTATCCTTTGGGGTCCAAAGTGTCCACCATAAGCAAGTGTATGACAGAAATGCAAAACAGACTCAAACTCATGATCGGGAACACACCTCCTAAAGACTTGGTCACTACACATGTGCCAGAGGTAAGGATCAACCCACACATAATACCTAGACTCACCTTTTAATTTTTGGACTTGATATTTCTTTAAATTTGCAGGTATTTCAACGGCAACAATGTAGTTCACAAAATCAATATACCAAGGATGCGTACCTGAGATGGAATAAAGATGCTCATCGAGAAAAGTGTCCCGACGTGGTACCTGGTCCAAGGTGTCATCCTCTAGTGTGTGTGTAAGACTACTCATGTGGTCCGCCACCAAATTCTCTGAACCCTTCTTGCCCTTTATCCCAAGGTCAAACTCTTGAAGAAGGAGCATCCAACGGATAAGTCATGGCTTTGCATCTGGCTTCTTCAGGAGGTACCTCAAAGCCGCATGGTCAGAAAAAAAAACTACATTAGAGCCCAATAAATATGAACGGAATTTATCTAAAGCAAATATGACAGAAAGAAACTCTTTTTCTGTGGTTGTGTAGTTTGATTGGGCTGAATCCAATGTCCTTGATGCATAGGCAATCACATGTGATCTTTCTTCCACCCTCTAAGATAAGACAGCTCCAACCGCGATGTTGGAGGCGTCACACATAAGCTCAAATGGAAGGTCCCACCGTGGGGGCTTTATGATAGGTGGAGTGGTCAGGCGTTGTTTTAGCTCATCAAATGAATTCCTGCAAGAAACATCAAACACAAAATCAAAATCCTTTTGAAGTAATCTTGACAGAGGAAGAGAAATCTTACTAAAATCATTTATGAAGCGCCGATAAAACCCTGCATTCCCTATGAAAGATCTAACATCACGCACACATGTAGGATATGGAAGGGATGAAATAATGTCTATCTTAGATCTATCAACCTCTATCCCATGTTTTGACACTACATTCCCTAAGACAATGCCTTTCTCTACCATGAAATGACACTTTTCAAAGTTCAGGACCAGATTCTTCTCAGTACAATGATTCAATACCTTTCCCAACTCTTTATACATTCATCAAATGAGGATCCATACAATGTAAAATCATCCATAAATACCTCCATGAAGGTCTCAATAAAATCAGAAAAAATACTCACCATGCATCTCTAGAAGGTACCTGGGGCATTGCAATGTCCAAATGACATCCTCTGGTAGGCAAATGTTCCAAATGGACAGGTGAATGTAGTCATCTCCTGATCCTCTAGAGCTATAGGAACCTGAAAATATCCATAAAATCCATCCAAGAAACAATAGTGTGTTTTCCCAGCTAGTCTCTTGAGCATTTGATAAATAAATGGGAGGGGGAAATGATTCTTGCGAGTGGTTTGATTTAGTTTCCTATAATCAATACACACACGCCAACTGTTTTTCACCCTCATTGGAACTAACTCATCTTTCTCATTTTTAACAATAGTAAAACCAGTTTTCTTAGGCACAACCTGAATTGGACTTACCCACTGAGAATCTGAAATGGGAAAGATTATACCTGCCTCGAGCAATTTCTCAACTTTTTTTAACAACTTCAAGGAGGGTTGGATTGAGTCTCCTTTGTGGCTGTCTCACTGGTTTAGCCCCATCCTCCAAGAGAATCCTATGCATGCAAATGGAGGGGATAATACCTGATATGTCAGCCAAGGTCCACCCAATCTCCCTGATGTTCTCCCTCAAAATATTCAAAAGCTTTTCTTCATTTTCAAAAGGGAGATTGTTAGCAATGATAACAGGTGATCTCTCACCACTCAATAAGTATGAGTATTTCAGATTTGGTGGCAATGTCTTTAGTTCTAATGAAGGAGGGTGATGTATGGATGGAGAAATTGATGCTACAGACATATCTGCACAATGAACATTAGTATCAGAATATAAATCATCACAATCAGAGAATAAAACACCAAATCCATCAGCATAGTCAATAGCCATGTCATAATCAGAGTTCACATGATCAAAATCAGAATATGATTCCATTTCAAAATCAAATCTTAGAGAGTATTCTTCCTTAAAAACGGGTGTAGAATTACTCTTAGACATCAAACTAGAACCAATACTCATAATCTTCCTAAGCATAGGACAATCCAATTCCATGGGGTTTTTACTTGGTGGTTCAAAATGGGAGATAACAAAAGAATAATGGTCCTCAGAGGGGTACTTCATGGAATACATAACATTATATATCACAACTTCATCTCCAAATTCCATGGAAAGTGTACCCTAATTGACATTTATGATAGTTGTTGCAGTTTTGAGGAAGGTCATGCCTAAGATAATGGGGGCATGAGAACTTACCTGATCATCCTCCATGGTAAGAACATAGAAATCCGCTGGAAAGATCATGTCTCTTACCCAGAAAAGTACATCCTCAAGGACTCCTGCTGGATATGCCGTAGTTCTATTCGCCAATTGCACCACTACTCTTGTTGGCTTCAACTCACCAACCTTCAAGCATGAGAATATAGAGTGAGGCATCACATTTATTTAATCTCCTAAATCACAAAGAGCATCAGAGAAGTGCAACTCCCCTATGGTAAAAGGGATGGTGAATGTCCCAGGATCCTTGCACTTTGTTGGCATTGCTAGAGTTAGTGTAATGAGTGCCAAGACATTCCTTCCAAGGTTGATCCTCTCATTTCCCTTGATCCCTCTTCGATTGGTGCAGAGTTCTTTTAAGAATTTGGCATACCTTGGGATTTTCTTAATGGCTTCAAGTAGAGGAATGTTGATCTCCAGATGCATGAATGTGTCCAAAACCTCCTTTTTCATTTCTTCTTTAGCCATCTTCTTGGTTTGAACAACCCTATTGGGTAAAGGAAGGGGTTTAGAAGGAATATCATCAATATTTTTCTTACCTTTATATTTCTCCTTGGATTTCTCATCAGTTGGTTTGGAATGCGGCTTCTTCGGAGTTGAGGTGAATACCGGTGGAATGGTAGGTATAGATGTACTGTTCATTTGCTTCCCACTTCTCAATGTGATGGCACTGACATTCCCCTTTGGATTTGGAGTGGGTTGGGAAGGTAGATTTCCAGAATTCTTACTCACAAGTTCATGGAGGGCAGTGGCAATCTGGCTCATTTGAGTCTTCAACTCCCTTAGCTCTCCGAACTTTGACTCTTCATCTCATTCTGTTGATTAAGAAAACATTTCTTTAAAAGATCATCAGTATTAGAATCTAAATTTGGTGGAGGATTCCCTTATTGCTGACTTGTTGATGTTTGAGCTTTAAATCTCCTTTGGGGCTGTTGGAAACCTTGTTGGTAAGGTTGAGGCTGCTGGAAGTTTGTTTAAAAAGGGGACCTTTGTTGTTGTCCAGAGCCATACCTCATGTCCGGTTGATCTTTCCACCATTGTTCGTATGCTAGAGAAAATGTATCAAACTTCTTTTGGGGATATGCTTGTTGCTTCTGCTGAAATGGTCTCCCTAGGAATACTGCTGCGCAATCCTCTGTCTCTTGTAGTTGTGGGCAATAGTAAGTTGGGTGGCTTGTCTCAGTGCAAATGAAACAAGGCCTTGAAGGAGGGGGTAGAGATGTCTTTTGTTCCAAATCAATTTGCCTCACCATAGTTGTCAATTATTCTAGCATGGTATCAATCAAGTCACTCTCAAGAGAAGAAGGACTTACCTGATGTACTCCCCTGATATGTGGTGTACCTCGATCACCAAATTGTTGGGAGTTTTGGGCCATCTTGTCAATCAATGCACGTGCGGCTGCTGGTTTCTTTTTCACCAATGCTCCTCCAACTGAAGCATCAACCATTCTCCTCTCCATGGGTGTGAGTCCTTCGTAGAAGTATTGGATGAGGAGTTGATCATTGATTTGGTGATGTGTATAGCTTGCGCATAACTTCTTTAATCTCTCCCAATACTCATAAATTGACTCCCCTTGTGCGTTCTTGATCCCCGAGATCTCCTTACGAATGGAAGTGGTCCTTGATGCTGGAAAAAAATCTCTGCAGGAAAAGACGTTTCAAATCGTTCCAACAAGTTACATCTTCGGGTTGTAAATAATACATCCAATCTTTCGCAGCTCCATCAAGTGAGAATGGGAGTGCTCTTAATTTGATTTGGTCTTCAGATACATTTCCCAGTTTCACGGTTGAGGAAACCACATTAAATTCTTTCAAATGTTTATTAGGATCCTCACTAGAGAGGCCATGAAACTTTGGAAGTAAGTGAATTAACCCAGATTTTAGTTCATAGTCTGATTCGAGGTTCGTTTATGCAATACAATTTGGTTGATAGTTAATATCAGGTGTAGCCAATTCTCGAATGGTTCTATTAAGTTCATTTCCATTATTTCCAGCCATTGGTTCCTCTTTTATGTTTGAATTCAAATTTCTTCCAATTCGAATGTTTCCATAAAAGAGGAATTCACCAATAGGTTGAATATTGAAACCTCTCATAGACTGAGAGTGTCTGATTCATGCCCTAAGGCTACATTCAATCATAGGGTCAAGATCTAAGAGATCTTCGAGATTAGTTCGTGTCATAAATCAAATAAAAATGAAAAGAAAGTGAGTGGACCATAGTAAAATAAAAATGAGAAGTTGATTTGATGGTCCAAAAAGAAAAGATGAGGATGAAAAAAAATGAAAACTGGAGAAAGGGGAAAGATTAAAGAGAGAGGTGAAGAAAATAATAAAATGAAAAATAAAATAAATACCTCTAAATGGTTGAATAAATTACTTGCCTCCCCGGAAACGACGCCAATTTGAAAGAGCACTGTCGTTGGTGCCCTCAAATGATTAGTGTTATTTTTGGGTACTTAGGTGTAGGATAGTGGCTGACCGAGGTCGTCTCTCAAAGGAGGAAGTGAATTAAAACAACTTCTTAGAGGTATTCTAAAAATAAAAACACTAATTGAATGGATGGGGGTTTTTTATAATTTATAGATCTAGAAGAAGTTTTCTGGAATAAGATTGCAATTTTTTGTTTTTAATTTTGAAATGATGTTTGATTAAAAAGACACAACAAGAAGATGTTTTTTTAGAAAACATTTTAAAAGGCATAATCGATCTAACTGTACCTCTTCACTCTATTATTAATCATTATAATTTAAACTAAAATTCACTTAATTATGATCCCTTAATTTGTTAAATCCCGAACCCTATGAGAATTAACTTTACCACAAAGCTGAAGTGAATTTAACCCTAGGATAACTTCAGAACATGCAATCACAACACCCTTCTTTGATTGATGTTCTAAGATTAGCTTAATGTCAATGATAAATTAAGGCACATAAACACTATGTAAATGAGGATTAATTTAGTTTAGGGATTTTATTTGAACTCTACAAATTTATCTCGTGTGGTCTTGTATTACCAATTAAGATTACGCTCTCACAATTCACACAAATTCCGACCTCGCGCGTTTTGTGTTTATTGTTCTATTGCTTGATTAGATTCATTTAAATTGAAAACTAAATTAATAGATCATATTTAGTGAATTACAGTATATCATTGATTGAAAATAAATTAATGAAGAAGGTGAGAGGTAGATCTATTACTAAAAGACTACTCTTCTATGGGTGGCGTAATCATCGTAGAAGCGTTTTGCATGTGCAAAGGTTTATAAAGGGAATAACCCAATAACAATTCTACTCAAAAATTACAAACCCATTAGGAAGATTAATAGAAGAAGAAATTTAAACAAAACAGAAGAAAATAGAATAAATAAAAGAAGAACAAAGAAGTTTATTACACAAATGAAAACATTACAAAATGAAGAAGAGAAGGAGGCTTCGATGGGGGATCCTTGCTTCAAGAGCTACCCCTCATACAATGGTTAGAGAATTTGGGTGAAACAAATTCTCCTCTACCTAAAATCTCCTAATGCACGTCCCCAAATACTCCAAATGAGGAAAACCCCAATTTATAGAGTGGACGGGAGGCTAGGTTTAAAGAGGTTTCATGTGTGAATGGGAAATATCGGCCAAATATTTTAATACAGATTGAACCGCTCATTTGACCTCGAAAACGCGTGAAACAGCTCTTTTTTCAGTAGGATGATTTGTGGTAAATTGAATCCTCGGTCTCCTCTCAAAATATGGGCTTAATCAATGACCGGATGAAGAAGATATGTCCCAAATACAGAACCCATGTCCATTCTGCCGAGTCCAGCCCGTCATTGGATTAATGTCGCATTTACTCCATCCAAATGCCCTTTTTAGCTCTCGTATCCTGAATGAAAGTTGTAGACAATTAATGTTTTAACACTGTTACAAAATTTCAAATTACAATAATAAATATAAAAATATTTATCTTCGAAATACTACAGTACACTATAAAAGGTAAAACTGGAATTTTCACCAAATTTTCAAATGAATGGTCAAATCCCAAATATTTTATAAATAAACATATTTAGCACAATGTGGGGAAATTGTATCATTTATTATCAATAAAATATTCAACAAAATAGTGTTTTATAATTTAGCTATTGAAAAACTCAACACGAACAAGAACCTAAGAGGTACTCGTCACACCACATTTTACCAAATGAGTTCGGGCCAAGGGGTCGAAAAGGAAAGGATATGATTTTTAGATTTCTGGGGATGGATGTGTAGTAAAAAATTCCTGGGCATTCTTATGTATCCCATGAGGATGAGAATCAAGCCATATGTAGTTCTGTAAGATTTCATGCATTTTAACATCTTGTGGGAAGGATGCAGAGTGGTCTTAGTTTATGGTTGTAGAGCTTGGACCATGGATGGTAAGAAACACGGGAGACACATGGTGGGGTAATTATAAAACTTGACGTGAATGAGAACCTGGGGTTCTGACCACCATGTGTTCCTTGGGGAGGTTTTTTAGGTAGAGGGACCAAAAATGAAATGTAAGCTGGTCCCGAGGCAAAGTGCACGGGCATTCCGATGTACCCCATGAGGATGAGGATCAAGCCGCATGTATTTATTAATGTGGAACAGTGGGATACCAGTACCAGGTATAATAAGGTTGTGCGGGTCTGGCCCATACACAAAAAGAAGTGGTATTTGATGTATATTTTTTGTCCATTGGGATTAACGAGTGTTTTTTTTGTGTAGCGATTGACCTAGGATAGAAATTACAGTAATCGCCATAAAAATCAAGCCATGTGGAAGTGTCGACAAATGGTACGGTGCATGACTGATACCAAACATGATGCCTCTTTAAGTGAGGGTATCATAGTGCAGTGCTATTTTTCGTCATGCGGCCAGGATGATAATGTCACAGTTTACGGTCAGGTGATGGGACCAGGAGACATCGTTTAACATCACATGGAATGGACGTAAACAGGTGAGATGAGGTTCTAAAGGGGATGCACACTGCGTGACAAAGAATACCCAATGTTACTGAGGATGAGTTCCACACCATACCGTGTGCGATTCTGAGGAGGAAACCTCGGGCCGAGGGGCCAGGAAAGATTAGAGGATATGGGGAAGGAGAAACTAGTTCCCAATTGAGCAGGACCCAAAGAAAATATTTCGGACTGTTATTACATATTTCATGAGGATGGGGATCAAGCCATACATAGTTATTGAAGGTTCCTTTTAATGTTGTGTAGTACAACATACAGTTTAATGTCATGTGGGACAGGAAATATGGGGAGTATCTCTTAGAAAGGGGAGTACATGGTGTGGCTAATTCAAATCCAACATGAATGAGGAAAAAATCGCATACCACACCACACATCCATGTATGAGTTAGAGCCCTGAAGGAAGAACAGAAGCGATAAATTAGTGGAACTTGAGCTGGACCTAAAGAAAAGATGTCTCTACATTCTTACGTATCCCATGGGAATGAGAATCAAGATTTACATAGTTCTTAAAATAGATTTTAGTTTATTATCTTAGAGGTCAGACCATAGAGGAGCAAAAACCTTCCAAATAAGTGCAGACTTCAACGCGATCCATAAGCCCATGTGTGTAAAACATGGTGTGGGAAACTAGGGTAGAAGAGGATTTTTGCAATACCTGGATCACCGTCAAAGGGAAATCTTTGCGGAGCCCTGAATGATGCCTTTGCCCTATCTTCATTCCCCTAACGGTTAAATGTGCAATATGGGATTGTGACAGGAGTGTCAAAATTCCTTTTGGACATGGTGAGATGGTGAAGTATATGAGTCATGTAACCTACATTTTGGGCTTAATGGGGTTGTCGTGGTGATGGAGGATAACTTTTAACTGTGTTCGAAACACAACATCCATATCGTGTAACCTGAAATGGGAAAAACAAACGAGTGTCGACCGCTGAACAATTTCACACCAAGGGACTAGTATCAATTCTTTGCCTGAAACCCTTGAGGATGTTGGCCCATAATGGTAGGTGGGCCCTTGGCCCGAGCATCCATTCCATTTGTGGGCCCATATGGATGTGAAAGGTAATGGAAGCCCTAATGAAGGGGAATGTGATGCGTGAGAAATGGGTGAAAGCATGTCCGGGTAGAATCCGACATTCTAGGTGGCATACCAGAGTACCCTTGGACACATTGGTGAATCACCGATGAGGTTCAAGGGGCTCATCTTGAGAGTGGGTGATTTGAAAATATGATAATAGAACAAGGGGATGGAGAACTTTCAGGAGGAGGTAAATGGTGTGGTTGTTACAAGACTGAACGTGAATGAGGACATAATCCCATACCACATCATACACTCCTCTCCCTAGGGGAATGCAGGCCAAGGGGCCAAGATGAGGCTGGACGTGAAGACTAAACGTCCGGGCGGTCTTACATATCCCATAAGGATGGGAATCAAGCTATACATAGTTTTATTGGAGACAAAGATAGGGGTAGGATAACCCAATGAGGGGGGGGGGGTGTATGGCACGACTAGTAACCCAATGTGAATGAGGACGTAATGCCATACCACACCATACAACCCCAAGTGAGAACTTGGGCCAGAGGATTGAGAAGGCTGAGGGACATGATATTGGGTGTTCCATCCAATAGTTGTTATATGACCTGTTATGTGGGTGTTTCCTCCTCATAGCTCCTAATCCCACGTGAGCAATGATCGGTGTGGGAAGCTAGGCGTAGGACTTGTCTCTCACCAGTATATATGATTTAGATAGCGGGAATCACCCGTGGGAGACCACATCATGAAGGTGAGACAGGGCAGGATGAACCACTGCCCTCATTATTTGGGAGTTATGGGGGTGGAGATAACGAAAAAGGATAGCTGTTGACCATGTTCAAAACACAACATCCATATTGTGTTACATAGAATGCAGACAAAAATGAGGATCGACCACTGACCGAATTCACATCACGAGACATGTATCAATTTTTTGTTTGAAATCCATCAGAATGTTGGCCTGAGATGGTACAAGGGCCCTTGGGCTGAGCATCCATGCCATTCGGGGGTCCTTCCAGACATGAAAGATGATGGAGTCCCAAGTTAAGAGTTTGAGTAAAGCATAAGTGTGCATGTACATTTCAACATCAAGTAGGACGATGAAATATGTGGAAGTATATGGGGAATGGGACGCACGGCGGGACTATGATGAACTCAAAATTGATTAGGAAAAAAGCCTATGCCACTCGATATGCTTTGACCCATGGGGAGACTCCAAAGTTTGGGCTGGGCTAACAGAAAAAATTATCTGGCATTCTAACGTATCCCATGATGATGGGAATCAAGCTGTACATAGTTATTGAAGGCCAGGAAGTTTAGTGTAGTGTGGAAAGGACGTTGGAGGATAGATGAATGAGGAGAAAGCACACAGTGTGGTCGTCGCAATTCTGACATGAGTGGGACCAATGAATCCTTCAATACACCATGTAAGGACCCTCCATGAGAAAAAATTCCAAGGAGGGATAGACAAAGAGAGGAGTTTGGGGTTGGACTCATGAAGAGGCATCTGAGCATTCCTAAGTATCCAATAAGGATGAGAATCAAGATTTACATAGTTCTTGGTATGCATTTTAATGTCTTGAAGGATGATATATGGTTTAACGCCTTGTAGGATGTTTCATAGATTAATGTCATATAGGACCAAATATAGTTTAGGGTCGTGTGGGACCAGACATGGTTTGGGGTCATGTGGGACAAGACACGGTTTAGTGTTGTGTGGAAACAGACACTATTTAGGGTCAAGTGGGACCAGACATAGTTTAGGGTCATGTGAAACCAAACACAGTATAGGGTCGTGTGGGACTAGACAGAGTTTAGGGTTATGTGGGACCGGACATAGTTTATGGTCGTGTGAGAACAGACACAGTTTAGGGTCGTGAGGGACCATACACAGTTTTGGTTCGTGTGGGACGAGACACATTTTAGTGTTCTGTGGGACCCGACATAGTTTACGGTCTTGTGGGACCAGACATAGTTTAGGGTAGTGTGGGACCAGACACAGTTTTGGGTCATGTGGGACCAGTTGGATTAGGCAAAGTATTGCATGAGAAACTTGCATTGGTGGGGAGGACGAGGCAGTGGATGGCCTCCTAAGGTTCTAGTTCTAGAATCTCGTCATAGCTCTAGGATAATACATCATGATATTGTTTCTGGAAGTTTAAGTATCATTCCTGGCCCTCGAGGCGCATGGAGGCACTATTCAATGTGGGTCTCGGGTCTACCTTTTTATTTAGGTTCACCTGAACCAGTTCATCGACTGTGGCAGAAACTCCCTCTTCAAAGGTAGTGAGAGAATCCGATAAGTCCTATTCTTCTCTTGTGGCGGAGGGATCCCCTGTGGGAGGAGATTCCTCTAGGTCGGGAAATTCTGATGGGAGGATGGCACCAGCCTGAGTAGCAGTGGTCAGCACATTCAGAGATTATGGTATGGCCAAAACCATAGCAATAAAGGTCATAGACTTGATCCAATCTAGACTTTTTCCAAAGGGGCCACACTTGATGATATCAAAGAAATAGTGGTGCGTTGTCCTGATCCAGTTGATTCCATCCAGGTAAAAAAGGCAAGTATGATGTATCGTTGTTGCCATGGGGAAGACATCTCGATGCCTTATGGGAGTAGGGGGATCAGGGATCACCGAGGATTGATTCCTATAAGAATACGCAGTGATCTCCCGATGTCACTAGGACATGAAAATATGCTTCCCCCCTGTGCCATAGAAAATAAAACATTTCCCCATATCAAGGGTCATGGCCCCCAATCAATGAATCGGGAAGACGTAGGCGTCATCCAGACCTGCCCAGGGGTCGGTTCCAACTGCATCATGCTTGACCTCATTGGCCCGAATCAGCTTGTCCTTGATCCTGTAACAGTCATCATCTAGGTAGAGGGCTTTACAAGAGGCAAAAGGAGACACGTGACCCTGGAGCAGGTCCATTCAACCATTGAGGGAGTACTTGAGGCACTGGTGATATGATGAGGGAACCACCATGTGTAGGTGGAGCCATGGTCTTCCCATCAATGCATTGAATGCAGTGTCTTTAGAGACAACCATAAACTCAGTACCAGTAACTAGGACACCAAACTAGGTTTTCAAATGGATCTTGCTAATTAGGGTCTGCTCTGTCCTATCATATCATAGGATTTTCAGGTCATAGGGAGTCAAGTCATCTTCAGATAACCCTAGTTTCTGCAATGTACATTTTGGGAGAAGGTTAATCCCGAAGCCACTGTTAACAATATTGTGGTGAACCTCCACTTCATTGAATGGAAAGGTGGTGTACAGTGGGTGAATGCGCCCCTGTATGGGAGAACCATTATCTTCTTTAGAGAATAAGATAATGTACTGGCAGTCAGCATTCTCGAGAGCCTTCTCATGAAATTCCTTTGTAGAGGATACCTCCGTCTCGAACTAGTGGGGTCTCCTTAAAGCCTCGTCAATTGCCTCACACATATCTGACGACAAGGGATGGGACTCAAGGATAGAGAACTTGGATGGAATACTAGAAAGATATTTGAGTACATCATACTTCTGTTCCAGGTGTGGGATTATACTTGAAGGAGGATGCTCTGCAATAGGATGTATGGTGGGCCCTTCTGGCTGGACCGGTGTCTGGCTGATAGTGGGAATGTCTCGCTGCTCACTAGTCGATGCATGCAGAGTGACTACGGTGCTGGGGACAACTAACTGAGACTGGTCTGGGGTAGAGCGTCGCTGATCATGTTGAGGCCTCGGTAACTCTTTTTTTTAGTAGCACAAACGACTATGGAGGCACGCCTGATGGCACTATATGAGGAGGCTGTGGATGCTGAGCTCTGATATGGGACGACGGTATAGTCTCAGTTGCATACTTGGCCTGACTAGAGGTTCCTATTGATGTGACTTGATGACCCATGTATCCATGGATCCACCGATGCTGGCATTGACTGGGGAAGTTAGGGAGGTATTCCTGGAGTTCCTCATCATCGAGAGTCATGTAGGGGATTAACTGCTCCACGGTGTTAACCGAAGTGTATGCTTGACCATCACTTGAAGATTCATACACTACTATGTGGATCCTGGGATGAATCCCCATATCCGAGGGAATCAAGTCGCTGAGAGTACGTGGTGATGATGGCATTGGCGGGGCACGTTTCTTTCCCTTGTGTCACCGATGTTTTTTCTTCTAAGAAGTGGTCGGCTGAGATGATGATGCAGAAGTGGTCGCTGCAGATTCTGAAGGCTCTGGCCATTTCAGGCATTCATGGATGCTACCATGGGCATGGGAAACCATTTTGCAAGACATCTAGTCATCGTACACCTGGGACCCACTATTAGAAACCTACTGCCACTCGCTCTCACTGTTGATGCTGCTGACTAGCCTTACGACGACACATGCCAGTTTCACTAGGGCCGGGCAATGCCTGACTATGTTCTTATCAACCTGGTCTTGGATCCAGTCTTTGAACACATAGAACTACATGAGAGTGTGTCCCAGGATCTGGTGATAGGGGCAGTAGTTTGGGAGATCAGTGAGGTTCACCTCTTCTGGTCTTCAACACTCATGAAAATGCACTATTCCCTATTCCAAGCCACATTGTAAATAGATAGGAACCGGATTCTCATTAAACAAGTAGGTTCGGTTTCTTCTGTCCGATGGAAATGGGGTCTATCCCCACGCACCTATTCCCACGGTTCTTTAAACCGTGGGGATAGTATGTTTTTTTGCTGTTTATAGCCACGGTTTTATTAAAACCGTGGGTATTAATTTTTTTTTCGAGCCCTTGTATCGGGCTCCTCCTCAATCTCTCCTCAATCTCTCCTCAAATCCGCGACGCATCGAGCTCTACCCTACCTCCCCAAGCCGCGACGCCGCTCCCCGACCACTGACTCCCGACCCTCCCCTCTCCTCTCCGACTCCCCTCCCCGGCCTCTGACTCCCCTCCCCGGCCTCCAACACCGGGCTCCGACTCCCGGCTCCGCCTCCCGGCTCCCGACTCGCGGCTCCCGACTCGCGGCTCCCGACTCGCAGCTCCAGATTCGCGGCTCCCGGCTCCCGACTCCCGGCTCCCGACTCCCGGCTCGGCCTCCCGGCTCATGACCTGGACCTCCCGGCCTTCTCAGTAGTGATTTTTTTTATGCTGGAGTCCCAGATTTCCGGGTAATTTCTTAGTCTTGGTTGATTTCCCATAATTTCATCATATTACCTCTTGATAATCAATTAGTGTTGTAGTCAAAGGTAGCAGTTGATGCATTCATAGGTTAATGGAGTGGTTTGATTCTAAATTTTTTTAAGCAATTTCATTTTTTTATGATGGAATACTAAAAGATGAATGATATAAATATCCTGATTATCAAACCCAGTGAGAATATTTCCCCAAATTAATTTAGCATTGATAATCCTAAGATGCACTATTTTGGCCTTAAAATAGTATATATGAAGGTATGTACATACACATGTTGAGCAGTTCCGGGTGGTTGTTTATAAATCTATCAAGTTTCAGGTTTTGGCTTGGTTCCTCTTTGAGGAAGGGTACCCTTCCAATTCCTCAAATTTATTAATGCATTAATTAGTTTCTTACTACACTTTTTCTTTGTTTTTAGTTAATGCAGTGAATACATTAGATTAAATTCCTCTTAATCTTGAATTTACTATGTTTCATGATTTAAGAGTTAAAGGTAATAAATGATTGTTTCATAAGAAATATCATGTTTATATATTAAAACCCCTCCAACAGAGGTGCGCTGTCTTCAAGTTAAAAAACAATTATTAGACTTTTAGGATTTATTGTCTTGTTGTACTGATATTTCTTTATGAATTGATGTTATGTTTGAATTATGTCATATATGACCCCTAATGGAATTAAAAAAACTATGTTTTCCTTTTTAGATGATTAAATAACCAAGGAACCGTTTACGTTCTTTGACCGGTTTTTATATTGGAATTACCCATGTAGAATTGTTTCCCATAATTTTCATTTTAGTATGTTGACATGTTTGAGCCACCATTCGGTGAGCCTTAGATTTAAATTTCTAAGGGTATGATTTTCTATATTAAATGGCTTGAATTATCTTTTGAATTTCACAATGGAAATTACCCTGTATGCACAGCATTTAACCCGCCTAATGTAAGTGCTTCAATGTAATAATTAAATGTGAAATAGAAATTGTAAAGTATACTAAGTACATGAATTAGCCGTATTAGATGTAATTGAAAAATATGTTGCGTATTCATAGAACCCCTTACCATGTTAATGGAAGGTACCAGAGTGAACCTTGATTATTGAAAATGCCTTAAATGGATTAAATGAGTGGTTTCAAGCTACATGGCCTTGTCACGCTAATGAAAGGCTAGGGTTGAACAAAATTGACTTATTGATTAATTATTACTTGATTAAAGGGTTTCATGCTACTTGGCCTTGTCACACTAATCAAAGGAAAGGCTTGAACCAAATGGAATATTATATGAATTCAATATCAAAGTAGGTGTGGCCTGACTCAACCTCACCTTGGATACTTGAGAGAAAGCCTTGAGCACTCAAGGACCCTATTCCGAATTCAAGGATACAACTTTCTTAGGTTGAGACCTACATAGAACCTGATCCTTGTCTAACTTTAGATGCCTGGTATGACACCATATAATCCCTCATGTATTACAACAAGATTCCTTAGATACACTCCTTGGTTCCAGAATTGACAAGTAGGTGCCATGGTTAAATCCTAGCCCAATCTTTTCTTAGACCCATTTTACCTTGGATGAACTTCTTAGACTAGATAGTCCTCTTATTGTGGAATTAGTTGGACTGTTATCCTTGGATTACACTGTTACCCCATGTGAGGCTATAGTTATTACTAAGTTGTTGACACTTGAGGTCTATGTTTCCTTGGTTATAACCTTGGAACTTCATTATTAAATATCATTACATGTTTTCTTGTCACATCTTAGAACCTCAATATCTTTCTCATATAAATTATATTTAAACTGGATAAAATTGATTAATGAAATGGTTACACATTCTAACATCAGTCAAAGGCTAAAGAAGGTATAACTGCTATGTGTCCCATAGGAACCTGTACGGGTGATGTTTATTTATCTCTCTATTATTATTCTATATACCAGTGAACTATATATTTTATACTGCACTATCTAGATTGGGCTGGACATCAGTGGTTCCATCCTATTATTTTATACTGCACTATCTATGTGTCCTGTTTGTATGAAGAATACACGATCGAGAAGGCTTAAATATCGTCGTAGTTTCAGTTTCATGGGGCATCGCCGATTCTTGCCAATGGATCATCAATACAGGAAGAATCGTCGGAGGTTTGATAATAATGTTGACACTGAAGAACCACCTCAATGTATGTCAGGAAATGATGTGCTTGATGAATTGAAAGATTTCAACTTTTCATTAGGAAAAGGTCATTTGACATCTCGAAAGAGGAAGAATGCTGATACTGAAGTCATTTACAATTGGAAAAAGAGAAGTATTTTTTTTGTGTTGCCATATTGGTCTACTAATTTGTTACGTCATTGTTTAGACGTAATGCATATTGAGAAAAATATATGTGAAATGTTGCTTGCAATTCTTTTGAATATTAAGGGGAAGACCAAAGATGACTTCCGATCTCGTAGGATTTATTGGATTGGGGTATTCGACCAGAACTACATCCTGTTTGTATCAGTGAAAACAAATGGAAAGTTCCATGTGCTTCTTATGTGATGACACAGGCAGAGAAAGATCAATTTCTGGCAGTATTGGATAATATTAAGGTTCCAGGCGGCTATTCTAGCAACATATCTAAACGAGTCAACAGAAGACATTTGAAATTGAAATCCCTAAAAACTCATGATTACCACATCCTTCTTCATGAATTGATTCCAATATCAATTCGACATTTGCTATCCAACAATGTAAGGGTGGCAGTGATTCGGTTGTGTCATTTTTTTAGAGACCTTTGTGCTAAAAGGTTATCCAAATCATTGTTGATAAAAATGCAGCAAGAGGCACCATTAATTCTGTGTGAGTTGGAAAGTGCGCGTGCTGAATTAGTTGCGACAAAGAAAATAGTATTAGAGGAGCGTGAAAAAAGTAAGCTGATGAATGAACATCTCATGAAAGCTCTGTCAGTTTTGAGTCAGTCACTACCATCAGAGGTTGCTGCCACTTTTCATTCATGTATGACATCAATGCGCTCTTTAAATAATGCCTCGGGTGATTCCCATGAGGGTCCTAGTGGCGATAACGGTGGTGGCGATATAGCAGACGAGGATGTTGCTGATGATGTTGTTGGTGATGAGATTGCTGATGATGATGTTGACGGTGCGGTTGGTGATGATGTTGCTGTCGATGTTGCTGCTGCTGATGATGATGATGGACATGAGGATGACAGTGATGGCGATGGGGGGGATATTAATCCCCTCCATTTTTGACTTAGCAGAGAGACGTGTGTTGGAGTTTAATGTTTTTTTTGTATTGGTGGACTGCTTGTATGTGAATTTCATTATGCAATGAAATGCATTTTGGATTATGTTTTCATCAGGGGTGTTATTTGTCAGTTATTTAGGCAATTTTCACATGCCATTATGTTTACTCCTTGTTTTTTCATGAACTTTCTGCAGGGGGAGGTGGGGGGGGGGGTGGGCAGGGGGGGAGGGGGAGGGGGGCTGGGCAGTGGGAGGGCTGGGCAGGGGGGGAGGGGAGGGGGAGGGGGAGGGGGTGTTTGGGCAGGGGGGGAGGGGGGGGTGCTGGGCAGTGGGGAGGGGAGGGGGGTGGCTGGGCAGGGGGGGAGGGGGGGGGGGTGGGCAGGGGAGGAGGGGGGGGGGGGAGGGGGGGAGGGCTGGGCAGGGGGGAGGGGGGGGGGGCTGGGCAGTGGGAGGGCTGGGCAGGGGGGAGGGGGGAGGGGCAGTGGGGGGCTGGCCCGTGGGCGGGCTGGGGAGGTGGAAAAATAGGTTTAAATATGACGTACATAGATCAACCTGATGTTTGAAGTAGTTCTCTGTGGAATTTGAGTTCAAGATATTTCTTGAGATTTCAACAATGGTTTTTTGTAATAAATATCTCATTATAAGTCATTTAATAACCAATTAAAATAATTTTAATCAATGAATAAAGTCATTCATATTTCTAAGAGAAGGTATGATTTTTAGTAGTATTTTAAATTCAAATTCCAAATGCACTAATTGTTTTGAATATCACACTTTATCTGGTGATATTTCTGGATCTGTTTGACCACGATCAAATCACATTCTTATTTATTCTCAACTAGTTTAGTGTGCAAGGATGTATACATACATGTTTTGATCTACTGCTACTAATAACAAAATTTCTTTATGCAATTTCTTCTTTCATTTTTTCTACTTTTTTTCAGCATTTGTTTTAGTTCTATATGACATTTCATTGCTTATGAGTCTTATATATTCATTAATAATAATTCATGGTTTTATTTGTTGCATGTACAGATTGTAGCAAATTAAAGTATGATTAGCAATCAGTGGTTTGCCATTCGATCTTTATCAAGGTGAGCTGACAAATCTATGTGCCAATCTAACACGGAATTTCAGCTTATTCATGCATGACTCATCAATGTGAATTCTTCTTTGAGTTATGAGTCTAGCTGAAACGAACTTTAGATATTGGAATCATTGAACACACATGCATTCTGAATGTCCAATTTTTTTTTCCTGCTCGGTCATTGGTTTTAATCTAGCTTCTTTCATTTGGTTGGCATTTCCCATCACTTTTGTGCTGAATATGTTTTCCATCTATTGTTTGAACAGTTGAAACTGTTTGAATGGTTATGTATGTAGTATGTGGGTGTGTCTCGATACGTTCTGTTTGACCAAGTCTATCCTATCCCCTTATCTTCTACATGTACTTCTCACCTCCAGGATATTCTTCTACATGTACTTCTCACCTCCAGGATAATCTTCATCAAAGATATTTACTATAGTGTGGTTGTGCTCCAGGGTGATGGAATTTGTCATCAGGATGTCTGTGATTGCAGCTTTGATACTGCACTTACCTAGGTGAACTCTACTACTTAAGGATAATTTTATATGTATCATTTCAATGCTCTTATTTCAATTAAATATATTTACTATAGATTGGTTGTGATCCAGGGTGATGGAATTTGTCGTCAGGATGTCTGTGATTGTGATAATGAGGATGAACTACACACCTGAATGAAGGGAAATGTAAATAGGAAAATAGAAAAGGCAGACTAAAATGTGATGCCGCACACCAATGGTAAACATACATGTTTACTATTTAATTTGTTTTCAGTACTATTTTTCAAATTCCTATTTGATGTGAAATAATTATTACATTATCTACAGTACTGAAACGTTATTTGAAATTTATGTTGCTCCATTGAAAGCAATTAGTCATTTCATTATCCTGTTTTCATTGTGTTCAATTTTCAATGCCTGAATTATTATACTGCACAAATACGACATGTTTGTTGCCTCCTATCATTACAGTTTTCTGTTTGCATACTGTACATACACACCATCATGGAATGTATTATATAAATGCCATATTATTCATTTTTATTTGAACTCCATGTTTCAATGGTATTGGTTTGTAATCATGTCATTTGATGAAATATGTCATTCTATCTTCCGATTATTCATTTTGTTTCATATGCATTTTTAAATATTTGTAATTGTCAATCATTTATTTGATTCTGATTTCTTTATCAAACACCGTTTTTGAATTGTGAATTATACAAAATTTTGTGCATTATACATAATTGGTCATTTTTAATCGGTTCTATTACATAGCCAAACTTCTCCTCTTCGTTATCTACTCCACTACTACTCTCCTCAACCGTTGATCTTCTTCGACCAATCATGGAGACCAGGAACCAAACGTGATTTGACGGTGCCAAGCAGCACCTTGGACGCATCGAGATAGCTCTCGCAGATTTGACTTCGCAAGTTCACGGCCTCTTGCAGAGCCAACAGCGGCTGGGGCGGGAGTGGGTCTGTGAACTGCAATAGAAACCAGATTTCCAGAAAATTCTTACACTTTGTGTTTCACCTGGAGAAGATGAAATAGAAGAAATAAGTGAATCCCCCCTATTGTAGAGCCAACGGCTGGGAAGGGAGTGGGGCTGTGAACAACAACAGAAACAATAATTCCAAAAAAGCCATACACTCTGTGTCGCCTGGATAAGATGCTGCCCCCTTTCACCCGCATTCCAGCCTCCTCCCGCTCCCTTCGCTCCTGGTCGGAAGATGCTGCCCCGCGGATGTCGCTGGATCGGGCCAACACGCTGCGGTCACGCCGCGGTCACGCCACGGTCACGCCGCGGTCACGCCGCGGTCACGCCGCGGTCACGCCGTGATGTGGCCCTGCTCCAGCCACATCCAGCAGGGGGGAGGGGTGTCCAGCGGGGGGGAGGGGTGTCCGCGGTCACGCCGCAGTCACGCCGAAATATATCTATACGTTTGTAATCAATCTAAACAAAGAATAAGAATGGTGTACCTTACACCATTCGATCCAGTCTTTCGAAGCTTTTCACAAGTGTTTGATTGTGATCACTTAGAAGTCGCTGAAAGACTCCTTCAGAGGTGTCCACAAATCATGGGAATCACCCGACACTTAGTAGGACCCCCCTTTCACCCGCATTCCAGCCTCCTCCCGCTCCCTTCGCTCCTGGTCGGAAGATGCTGCCCCGCAGATGTCGCTGGATCGGGCCAACACGCTGCGGTCACGCTGCGGTCACGCCGCGGTAACGCCGCGGTCACGCCGCGGTCACGCCGCGGTCACGCCGCGGTCACGCCGCGGTCACGCCGCGGTCACGTCGCGGTCACGCCGCGGTCACGCCGCAGTCACGCCGTGATGTGGCCCTGCTCCAGCCACATCCAGCAGGGGGGAGGGGTGTCCAGCGGGGGGGGGAGGGGTGTCCGCGGTCACGCCGAAGTCACGCCGAAATATATCTATACATTTGTAATCAATATAAACAAAGAATAAGAATGGTGTACCTTACACCATTCGATCCAGTCTTTCGAAGCTTTTCACAAGTGTTTGATTGTGATCACTTAGAAGTCGCTGAAAGACTCCTTCAGAGGTATCCACAAATCATGGGAATCACCCGACACTTAGTAGGACCCCCCTTTCACCCGCATTCCAGCCTCCTTCTGCTCCCTTCGCTCCTGGTTGGAAGATGCTGCCCCGCGGATGTCGCTGGATCGGGCCAACACGCTGCGGTCACGCCGCGGTCACGCCGCGGTCACGCCGCGGTCACGCCGCGGTCACGCCTTGATGTGGCCCTGCTCCAGCCACATCCAGCAGGGGGGAGGGGTGTCCAGCGGGGGGGAGGGGTGTCCGCGGTCACGCCGCAGTCACGCCGAAATATATCTATACGTTTGTAATCAATCTAAACAATGAATAAGAATGGTGTACCTTACACCATTCGATCCAGTCTTTTGAAGCTTTTCACATGTGTTTGATTGTGATCACTTAAAAGTCGCTGAAAGACTCCTTCAGAGGTATCCACAAATCATGGAATCACCCGACACTTAGTAGGACCCCCCTTTCACCCGCATTCCAGCCTCCTCCTGCTCCCTTCACTCCTGGTCGGAAGATGCTGCCCTGCGGATGTCGCTGGATCGGGCCAACACGCTGCGGTCACGCTGCGGTCACGCCGCGGTCACGCCGCGGTCACGCCGCGGTCACGCCGCGGTCACGCCGCGGTCACGACGCGGTCACGCCGTGGTCACGCCGTGATGTGGCCCTGCTCCAGCCACATCCAGCAGGGGGGAGGGGTGTCCAGCGGGGGGGAGGGGTGTCCGCGGTCACGCCACTGTCACGCCGAAATATATCTATACGTTTGTAATCAATCTAAACAAAGAATAAGAATGGTTTACCTTACACCATTCGATCCAGTCTTTCGAAGCTTTTCACAAGTGTTTGATTGTGATCACTTAGAAGTCGCTGAAAGACTCCTTCAGAGGTATCCACAAATCATGGGAATCACCTGACACTTAGTAGGACCTCTCTCAATACCAGTCCTTCCTTCTTGTCGAAGTTTTCACAAGCGTTTGATCGAGATCTCCGAGAAGTCACCGAAAGACTCCTTCTGAGGTATCCAAGGATCATGGGAATCACCCGATGCTTAGGTAGGGTCTCTCTCAACACCACAGTCTGTTAGAACCTTGTTTAAAGGTGGGAGAGAAACAAGAGCTAGAGAGAATCGACTTTGAGGAGTTCTAACGATCACATGATCTCATCCATCAAGTGCAACCACTTGCATAGTAATTGAACCAATTAATATAGGCCTTCGAGAACCTCAAAATGTTCAGCCTATTCATGGTACGTTACACAAATGTCCCAAATGTTTCAGCTCATTTGAAGCGTACGGATCAATCCCATTAGTAATCGTTTAACATTTAAATTAAACGATTATGTGAGATGTTCAAACTCCCCAAATCCATCGAAACAGAAAGAAGCTTCGAGCCGAAAGGCTCTAAAGCCATTTTATTAAAAACAAAAGACGACATAAGAGAGGAGATTGGGCTAGACATTGATAAAATTGCCTTCATAATAAAGCATTTCGTTTTTATAACCCCCCTCCCCGACATCATCATCCCATTCCAAGTTGTAGGTAGATGAGCTATGAGACCTAGTCACCATCGTTGTTCTCCATTGAGAGCAGTCTTTCTTCTTCCTTGATTTCCTTGAATAGACAATTTGAAATCCCTCTTTATCAACTGAAGGAAACTTTCCCTTGCTTAAAATATCCTTACATGGATCACTTCTATGGGCATAATCATCATTTTCTATTCCGGCCCAACTTCCCCCTATATTATTAAGCTCCATTTGCCGATTGATCTCTTCCTGGATCTGAGAAGGTTGACCCATTGGTTCATGCTGCTGAGACCCATACTGAGGCTGCCCCAGTGAAGCACCAAGCTGCTGATACCATTGCTGCATGCAAATTCCAGCTCAAAACCAGATCTGTTTTCAGCTCTAAAATATATGCTTTGTGAGCACACTTACCCCATGGATTGTGTCTCCCCTTCTTTAGGTTTGTTATCTTCTTCACAACCCAAAACACAACCTGTTTTTCCTTGGACAGCTTTACCACCAAGGATTTTTCTTTTCACTATAGGTTGATTTTTCTTTCTCCAAATCACCTTGCTGCTTGGACTGTCCCTGCAAGCATTTTCAGTACATACCTTGCCTTGGGGCACCCCTTTCACATGAATCCTTCTAGTTTTAGGATCATGTGAGTTCTTCTCATGCTTCCAAGCCCTTTTTTGTGTCTTTCCAGGGGGGGGGGGCTGGCAGGGGGCAGGGGGGGTCTGGGGGTGGGGCTAGCAGGGGCAGGGGGGCTGGCAGGGGGAAGGGGGGGGGGGGGGGGGGGCTGGCAGGGGGGCAAGCAGGGGGCAGGGGGAATGGCAGGGGGACAAGCAGAGGGAAGGGGGGGGGGCTGGCAGGGGGGCAAGCAGGGGGCAGGGGCGGCTGGCAGGGGCAGGGGGAGGCTGGCAGGGGGAAGGGGGGGGGGGTGGCAGGGGGGCAAGCAGGGGGCAGGGGGGCTGGCAGGGGGACAAGCAGGGGGGGCTGGCAGGGGGCAAGCAGGGGGCAGGGGGGGCTGGTAGGGGGAAGGGGGGGGGAGGGGGGGGGGCTGGCAGGGGCAGGGGGAGGCTGGCAGGGGGAAGGGGGGGGGGGGGCTGGCAGGGGGGCAAGCAGGGGGCAGGGGGGGCTGGCAGGGGCAGGGGGAGGCTGGCAGGGGGAAGGGGGGGGGGGGTGTTCAATGGGTCTGTTCAAGGGGGTTGTCCAGGGGGTTGCAAGGGGGTTGCAAGGGGGCTGTCCAGGGGGGGCATGGGGGTCCAGTGGGGGTGCAAGAGGGCTCTCCAAGGCCGCTTCACCTTTCCTTTTTCTCAAAAATCTTGTGATCTAAACCAAACTCACACCAAATTGTTAGTATATAAACTGTAAAGCACAAAGGGTGTGTGACATACCACTTTTAGCATGAATTGATACCATTGCTGCATGCAACTTCCATCTCTAAACCAGATCTGTTTTCAGCTCTAAAATATATGCTTTGTGAGCACACTTACCCCATGGATTGTGTCTCCCCTTCTTTAGGTTTGTTCTCTTCTTCACAACCCAAAACACAACCTGTTTTTCCTTGGACAGCTTTACCACCAAGGATTTTTCTTTTCACTATAGGTTGATTTTTCTTTCTCCAAATCACCTTGCTGCTTGGACTGTCCCTGCAAGCATTTTCAGTACATACCTTGCCTTGGGGCACCCCTTTCACATGAAGCCTTCTAGTTTTAGGATCATGTGAGTTCTTCTCATGCTTCCAAGACGTTTTTTGTGTCTTTCCAGGGGGGGCTGGCAGGGGGCAGGGGGGGGCTGGGGGTGGGGGCTAGCAGGGGGGGCTGGGGGTGGGGGCTAGCAGGGGGGGCTGGCAGGGGGAAGGGGGGGTGGCAGGGGGGCAAGCAGGGGGGGGGGGGGGCTGGAAGGGGGACAAGCAGGGGGAAGGGGGGGGGGGGGGCTGGCAGGGGGCAAGCAGGGGGCAGGGGGGCTGGCAGGGGCAGGGGGAGGCTGGCAGGGGGAAGGGGGGGGGGGCTGGCAGGGGGGCAAGCAGGGGGCAGGGGGGGCTGGCAGGGGGACAAGCAGGGGGGGCTGGCAGGGGGGCAAGCAGGGGGCAGGGGGGGCTGGGGGGGGGCTGGCAGGGGGGAGGCTGGCAGGGGGAAGGGGGGGGGGGGGGGGGCTGGCAGGGGGCAAGCAGGGGGCAGGGGGTGCTGGCAGGGGGACAAGCAGTGGGAAGGGGGGGGGGGGGGGGGCTGGCAGGGGGGCAGGGGGGGGGGGCTGGCAGGGGCAGGGGGCGGCTGGCAGGGGGAAGGGGGGGGGGGGTGTTCAATGGCTCTGTTCAAGGGGGTTGTCCAGGGGGTTGCAAGGGGGTGCAAGAGGGCTGTCCAGGGGGGGCATGGGGGTCCAGTGGGGGTGCAAGAGGGCTCTCCAGTGGGGAGGGGGGGGGGGTGCTTGGCTGAATTGAATTTCAGATCATTTTTGAAACTTGTCATCCCAATTTAGAAAAGGGAATAAAAAATGTGCCCATTTAACTGAATTGCTAGAGCACACCCTAGTTCTTCTTCATCATATCAAGGTCACGCTGCCACAAATTTTTGCTACATGTTTTCATTTCCATGGCTTTTATTGATGTTTTAATGCATTTTAATTTATGCTGTGCAGCTTGCAAGTTTCTTTTATTATGAAATTCCTGTCTCCAAATCACTATTCTTGTTGAACATCATTAATGCAATATCCATTATTCCCATTGTGCTGGTAGTATCTGTATTGCTTCATTTTTTCCCTGCGGTTTCAAGCTATATCCATGTAATGTTTTCAATGCCTATAATTAGACTTATTTTTAACTTGCACATTGTTCCATGTAGGATGATCAGAAATTTGTTATGCGGAAAACAGAACTTGGCGGAACATTCTCAATTGCAAGCTGCATACTTTTTGTTCTTATATTTTGTTCTTATATTTTGTCTTCAGGTAGAATTGCAGAGCCTGCTGCCAGGCCTGCGTTGATGCGGGGGACATTGCAAATACGCACGGTTCATTTGAACCGTGGAAATATTCTGGCGCTGGAAACATGTGTACCCACGGTTATAAAACTGTGGGAATACATATATACCCACGGTTCAAGTGAACCGTGGGTATATTCTGGAGCTGTAAAAAACTATACCCACGGTTATAAAACCGTGGGTATACATATATACCGGAGCTGCAAAAAACTATACCCACGGTTATAAAACCGTGGGTATACATATATACCTACGGTTCATTGAACCGTGGGTAATATAAAAATTTCTGGGTCTATACCCACGGTTTTTTAAAAACCGTGGGTATATGGCTATTGCGACGGCATTCCAGCCCGCGGTTGGCGAAACCGTGGGTATACCCTATACCCACGGTTTCAAGGGCTATACCCACGGTTTGAAACCGTGGGTATAGGTGCTATTTCCAGTAGTGGCCCTTGGAGCCTGACCCTGATGGGCGGCTAGAAGAGCCTTTCGAGGAGGTGGAGCCTGGTTATCCCGCCTGGGTGGTGGCTGCACATTGCGTAGGGGAACATGCCGATTCAGAGGTGTACGCTGCTAGGATGGAGGTTATTCCTGTGTTGGCGACCATCTATGAGGTTGTAGAGGCAGCCCCACTCGTAATAATCACATCTGTCTAGGGGCCTAAATTTGGGCCACCGTGGTCAGATCGGCTTTGGAATCCCTCTTGCAGGAATTACATGGGGAAATGGACGTTCCTTGATGGACTACTTCAGGGATTATTCCAGGCGATGGGCCTTATCAGAGATGTCTTGTAATCTTCTAGGATTGTTCTGGGTGATCATAGAGGGAACCCATTCTATTTTAACATTCCCTCAAAACATCTTCGGTAATTTCTCCCGAGTCAGTGGAATGTCAAAAGAATATGTGGACACTTTCCACCGGGTGATAAAGTCCGAAACATGCTCATCGGGCCTCTGTTTTCAATCGAAATGGTTTATGATACTTGTATTCCACATGGTGGAGCTGAACTGGTACAGAAACTACCTGCGTAGATCCTCCCATCTCATTATTGACCCGATGGGGAGTTGGCTATAGGAGGCGAACACAGGACCTTCTAATGTCTGTACAAAACAACGGATCTTGGCGGCTCCTTGCTGCATCGGGGTTCCTATCATGGGCCCACACCATGAGGAAAATTGGATCAGATGCTGTGGTGGGTCACCCATTCCATTAATGGGGGAGAAAGTGGGATTTCCGAAACTTGGGGGTGTAGGAATATAATCCACCAATGATGGATATGGCTTTCCATCATGTGGTAGTTCCACCTGTCGTGTTTCCAATGCCACAAGATAGGAAATTAGTGATGCTATTGGATCATATGGACGGCGGGTCCCTATCTTGATGAGGATCCCTAACCATGAGCGTGTTGGTGGGTTCTTCAACATGGTAAGGTGGCTCAGCGGCTCGTGGCACGGCTGGTGGGCCGACCTATGGGGAAGATGGGGTAACCCGAGCTGGGTTTCACAGATTTTCAAGCCGTTCTGAAGGGGTTGGTGAGACATAATGCAGCCACTTCCCGTTAGTTCTGGACTCAACCTTGACTGATGTGGCTGGATGGTCAGGGTCACCTGGAAGAAGCTCGCCTGGGGGAAGTTGTTCCTGCCCCTGCTTCCCTGGCCCAGGATTGTCGTAGTCCAAGAATAGCTCTACAGAACATTCAGTGAGGAGGTCACCAACTAAATTCTTTTATTCAGAAAGTTTTTGGCGCAACACAGCCCTCTCAGGGACCTCCACCATCTTCTACATAGAGGCAGACGAGTCAGAGTTTTTGGAATCTCTGAGGTTCTCTATACCCTTTTCGTGATTTTGGCTAAGGACTAATGCCTTGGTGGGTGCAGGGAGACACAAAAGATTACTATGTTGGCGAGTAACTCTTCCCTGATGGATCCAGTGGTGGTGGCATGCCTTCGGGGTGTATTTCCCCCTCAAGAAGCTCCAGCTCCTCCTCCTCGTCCACTATGTAATCCATGTTCACTATGACCCTTCCTAGGGGCATGTCCACTATATTTCTTAGCGAGTCGGGATACAGTTGGATTGGACTGAAGTGGAGAGAAACATATTTCCCCCAGCCATAGATTTGTATATGGGGGAAGCCTCCTTGATAATATTGGGAAGTACCATGAAACTCTGAATTCATTGTCGTTGGAGGGCCTTATGGTGGCCTGGTGACTTGGGGCCCTAGGCCATAGGGAGTGCGGTCAATTAAACTACACATAATTGTTTTACAATGTCTTCAAAATGTGCATGGCTCCTGGGATAAATCACTCATTGATGACAACTATGGAAGTACATCCCGTAGATGGTTTGGTGGAAACACTCAACTTCCTGTAGGGTGAGGGATTCTGGTGTGACGAAATTCAGCACATCCACGGGCCAAAAAAACATAGAGAAGTGGTCCACTAAGAGTATATTACATAAACTTTGTGACTCGGATCCAGGTTCTGGCCCTTGATTGCAACATTCGTCAACTAGGGTGGATGAGTAACTAGCATTGGTAGTGAGGCATACCATGGGGAGGGCAGGCTGGCCGGTGGGGAATATGACGAACGAGATGACTGGCCGCCGAATCACAGGCTGTCCTCCGAAGAGTGCAGAGACTTATCCACCACATCATGGTAGGATGGGTTGATGACTACAATTCCTAGTGCAAGGGATAAGGCTACTGGTGATAGGTCGCGCTGTTGCTCGCCCGTAATTGGTTCGTAGTACTGCTCTATGTGATCTCTAGTTGAGGTAGAGAGTGCTTATGGTGCCGATGGTGGTGATTTCAAAACTGTAACATGTGGGGTTTCAATATTTTCATCCTCCTAGATATAGATGTAAAGTAAGGTAGAAATATGATGGACCTTGCATTCTAGGAGAACTAGGCAGATGCCCCTTGTTCCTAACCCATCCCTTGGTTCAGATGAGCGAGGGGAGGGTTCCTACACTGAGTCATATTCCCCTTTTGATTCTAAGAAGCAGACTGGTTTGATATCTATCCGGACCTTCCCCGAATCCTTCTTATGGTGGTGACAACCTACCTTCGTACCCTTGGATGGCTCTTCTGGATAGGGCAGATTTTGGACATGAGGTTGTTCGGCCGCACTATTGTGGGAGCAGAGAGGGTTTCCACCTAAGAAAGTCGGGATATGAGGTGCACCAGGACATATATCAATGGGCACATGTGGATGACCTCCATGGGTAGCAATGGAGTGGGAAAGACCTCTGCTAGAACTGGTAGAAGCATGGTAAGGACCTCCATTCCTGACATAGAAGTGGGGAAGATCCATGTTCTCTATCGTAGTGGTACGGGGTAGACCTCTGCACTGAGTGGCACTGCCACAGGTTAGTCCACAGCGGGCACTGCCTGTGAGGGTGACTAAGAGAGTTGACCCAGCCTACCCATGGGAGGTTGGGGTCTCAATCCAATTTGGGTGTATAAATGTCCCTATTCATCATACATAGGGAGTGGGTGGTACGCATTAGTGGTGGCTCGGGGCACAGTATCCGCTAACGTTGACGACCCTCGGTGGGTGTCCTCATTGTCTTGTGCCTGACACTGGCGATGGGTTAGACGGACCCTAACTAGTGGTGCAGGTGCATGGATTTCCTACTCCGCGTCCCGTATGATCGGGAGGTGGTGTTGATGCGGCCGAGTGGGAGCCCTCACTAAGAGTCCCTAGAATGGGACTCTAACGGGGCTGCCCCGGACATCCCCTACCTCATCGGCGTAGGGTAGGGAGTCATCGGGGAGTTCTGGGGACAGGCTCCCTAAATAGTTATATGTTAGAGTGGGGAGCAGTGGCTCCCTGCGTGTCCCTTGGTAGTGGCATTGACGACGAGCCATAGATACCTCTAAATTCAGGTTGTCCATATCCCATGTAGGGATGATCCCCTCCTCCTCGTACTAGCGTACGAGGTCATTGATCACCCTTCGTTGGATAACCTCAGACGGGGAGATGGGACAAGAGTGCCCCTTAGTCATGGGAATAGAGGCTATTGTAAAAGATGCAGAGCCGCACTAGACATCCGCATTGTCACCGCCCATACCCCTGCATCAGTGGGAAAGCGGTGACCGGGTTCTGGGTGCAACAGGATGGTTTCTGGAAGCAAGAAGATTAACTCATAAGTGATGAATGAAAAAGGAAATCAACGACTAGTGTCACATCTCCATCCCATCTTCGGTGGATAGTAAGATGGATCCAGGATGACAATGTCACAGACTGGGACGTCCAATGCTCAACTGCCCCAACTTCTAGTGAGTTTCACGCCAGGCCCGTTATTTTCATGGCGGGACCCGGTGCTAGATATCTGGATCTGGTGACACTCTAATCCACTAATATCTCGAACGGTACTAATAACTATATTGAGGAGAATATATTCACGTCAGGTTCACCATTTTTGTTTCTCATGATTTGTCCGGGGCATGCACGTCCTTCTATGGAGTGTGTGGAGCTATTACCCCACATTCCCAATTTCCAAAGGTGGGAGACATCCATTCTTTATTCAGGGACGTTTTCTCATTGATTGAAACGGGATGATGGGATGTCGTTTCTTCCTTCCGTACATTCCTCTTTAGTACTCATCACCTAGTCCAGGTCTGCCTTATAGATTTAAGACAATGGTCACAAAACTCTCCCTAGTGCCATATAATCATAGACAACAATTAATTACACAGCTTCTGTCAGGACATTCCAAAGAGTCCATCCAGGGCAACAACCTTCGGTCAGGGGATTAGTCACGTTGGACATCACTAGCGTGTCTAGACACTGGGACATTGGTGTGTCTGGGTTTCTTCCCCTTATTATATTCCTTCTTGAGGGCACAGAAGCCCGAGGCACCCCACATCGAACGTGAGTAATCATATGCCATAGGCATGTATATGAGGTTTTCCTCATCTTCGCATGTTTAACACAGGGTAGGCCACAAGTCTAATGTCCATTGGAGATGGATCGAACTTATTAGAACACTGACTAGAGTGGATCAGATGGGTGAAACCATTGGAGGGAACACTGATATTGGGGCCAATGAGAAGTTAGCATCCCAATTGTTGTTAAGGTGAATAGGGAATGAAGTGGCATTGTCACACCGGGATGTGGCGGCCCGGGTAAGAATCAGGATGGATGAATGATTCTTGAATGACGTGGATGATGAAAGAAGTGGATGGTGACTGGGATGGAACTGCCATGATGATGATGATGATTTTTTTCATGAGACTCAAAGAGACCTCTTACATATACCCATGGTAGGTAACAATGTCATTGTAGTTCACCTAATGACAACTTAGCACTGATTGGGGGATTTAGCAACTTATAGCTGAATGTAGGCACAATGTATTACCACTGGATGAGGATGTCAACATCTTACCACTGAATGGTGTTGACAATGGATTACCACTGAATGGGGTCACAACAGCTTACCGTTGGATGGGGTTAACAATGACATACTACTGAATGGGGTCACAACAGATTAACGCTGGATGGGCTCACAAAAGCTTACCACCAGATGGGGTTAAACCTCATAGAGGCTTCCTACGTACCCTGTCTAGGAGACAAGGATTAAATATCATGTAGTTTATGATGGACAGAGAGGGAACCGGCGTGAAGATGGCCAAGACCAATGGGCGGTGGGCTTGAACATTAGGGAGGCTTCTTACTTACCTAACCTCGGAAAGGATCAATGACCACGTAGTTCTGGTGGGTGAAAAGGCTTACCGATGACTAGGGAAATAATGGATTACCGCTAATTGAGGTCCACAATTTAACGTCATGCAGGACAGGGGTAAACCGATGTGAAGGGGGTATAAACTACTATATGTTGGGATTGAACCTCAGGGAGGCTTCCTATGTACCTCTCCTAGGTGAGGATCGAAGACCACGTAGTCCGGGATGATAATATAGGGATTACACTACAGGTGACCAATGGTGTCAGTGAGCCAAGGTGAAAATGGTCGGAATGACCAGGTGTTGGGATTAAACCTCATGGAGGCTTCCTACGCACCTTGCCTTGGCGAGGATCGAAGACCATGTAGTTCGGGATGAGGCATTGGTGCACTACTGTGAAGGTGGTCAGGACCAATATTTGTTGGGATTGAACCTCAGTGAGGTTTCCTATGTACCTTGCCTTAGCAATGATCAAAGTCCACGTAGTTCAGGATGATGGCGTGGGGCATACACTCCATGCAACCTATGAGAATGGTTGTCACTGTCAATGCTTACTCTAATCCCACGTGAGTCATGCTCAGTGTGGGAAACAAGAGGAAGCAGAAACCTGACGATCATGTCACAAATGGTGCATCTGTGGGAAGTGATGTGGGGATCATGCGTGGTTAGCAGGCCAAAGAGGAAATAGGGGCTTACGCATGATTAGCCACCCAAGTGATAGATATTGGGACTTACTCCAAGGTGGAGGCCCAATGGCGAATAAGGCTAGTGGGAGAGGGACATTGCACAAATAAGAGCAGGAGAACCATTCCTCACCATGCCCTTTGATGCCCTTTGGCACCAGAAAAGAAAGGAGGAGTAGGGGTACAACCTCCTACAAGAAAGGCTTGGGACTTACACCAAGATGGTTTCCCTTCCCCATTGACATGCATCACCACGACAAAGAGGATCTCATTCCATTTGAGGAAGATTTCACTCCCATGAGACGAGTGGGACTACAAAATGTCGAAGGTGGGGGACCCCACATAGGATGCATGGGGAGATTTCACATTTTAATATCATGTGTTGAGGATAATGGTTCTTGGCAGTTTAACGTCCTACAGATCGGATGAGGTGGGTTCTCTCCCCACCCCTAGGACTTCCATATACAATACCCGCTGGACCTTGGGGGATGGAAGGCATCGGCAATGCCATGACTAGGGGGTGTCGAGAGATGATCCCACTGGGGTTCCACATTAGTGTGGCTATGTGAAGAAGAAATAGCTGTTAGCGTGACTATGTGAAGAAGCATGAGGCAAAGAAACGTAATGGGAAGTATCGTCTACGGGACTTTGAAATTACATCGTGGAAACCTGAAGGGCTGCAATTGAAAAGGACTTGCAATGTAGAGGTGTTCATATGTAGAATCCTTGTGATGCTCGGGTGCTCTATGAAGTGGAAGGGATTCTTAAAGGGATGTGCTTTGTGAAGTTAAGTCTCCTAGACTAGGTATATGCCATAGGTTCATATGGGAGGAGCTTTAAGAAGTGGAGAGGCATTCACGACGAAATGCTTCACGAAGAAAGGGTGCTTTGTGAGGGATGGTGTTGTGAATCAATGTGCTTTATGAGTAATTGTGACCCTGCCTTAGAATGTGGGTCGTGTGTGTTCGGTGGGTGTTTCACAAAGAATAAATGCTTCTCGACGACCCGAGTCCCCATGGGGATCACTTACCTTCACGAAGGCCCATGGGCTTCGTGAAGGGAATTCCTCTTGGAAAAGGGGTTTAATTAATGAAAGGGGGAGCCATTTCACGATGCAAAAATACCTTGCGTAGGTCATGGTTTGCAGAGCAGAGAGTGTATTGAGATTCAGGAGCTAGGATGTTGAAAGGTCGGATGATTTGTCCCTTGGGATGGACGGGAGCGTGGTATTTTTAGGCAAGAGATTCTGCGAAGCAAGGTTCCCTCAGCATGAAGTCGAAACACTCCTCGTGGCGGGTCACAAACATAAAAGGGGTTCACAGAGCCATCCCACCTCCTAGATTCACGGTGGATCATGAACATTAAATGGGTTCACGAAGCCGTCCCACCTCCTTGCTTCGCAGCAGGTTTCGAACGTCAAAGGGGTTTATGGAGTCGTCCAACATCCTTGCTTTGTGGCGGGTTGCGAATTTTAAAGTGGTTTGCGGACCAGTCCCACCTTGTTGCTTCACAGTGGGTCATGAACATCATAGGGGTTCGCAGAGCCATGACTCCTCCTTGCTTGGTGGCAGGTCCTGAACGTCAAAGGGGTTTGCAGATCCGTCCTGCCTCTTTGCTTTGTGGTGGGTCACAAACGTCAAAGGGGTTTGCAGAGTGGTCCCTCCTCCTTGCTTCATGGTAGGTTGCGAACATCAAAGGGGTTCTCAAATCCATCCTTCCTCCTTGCTTCACGGTGTGACGCGAACATCAAAGGTGTTTGTGGAGCCGTCCGACCTCGTTGCTTGACGACGAGTCATGAATGGGATCTTTTGCACCGGTCGTAGGGCTCTGGGGGCTTCACAATCTGTCTTCGTGAGGCAGTCCCTAATGCTTTCAGGATGTTCTCTCCACCCCCACTTTTTTTGTCAACATATACCTATTAATAAAATAATATAATTAAAAATTACATTTTTTATCCACTTAAAAAAATAAAATTAAAAAAATAAATAAATAAGAAGAAATTATAATAGATTATTTCCTATAAATAGAGGAAATTGAATATTTATAATTAATTCATTCATTATGATAATAGACTTGGGAAACTAAACAAGATTTAATTTTAACCATATTTCTTAATTAATATAGTTTATTCCAAAAAATATACTTTTTTCTTAGAAACATATTATAATAATGTAATTAAACCGAATTATAAACATTTTTCTAGATAATTGAAGAAGTTTATCCTATGCAGAAATAATCTAGTTTGAATCGTTACAAAACATCATTAATATCGTAATGAACTAAATTAAAAACAATGTATGATTTAGAGAAATATTTTAAAATATATTATACTTTTTAATTCTATATTCATCATTATTAATTACATTTTAAGAGGGTGATTTGTAAGAGTCATCAAGTATTTTGGATTATATTGAGGATTTATATTCTCTTCTTCACCTAATAAATTATCATTTTATAGTAACCCATACTTTTCATACATAGATATCACATCATAACGGATTAATAATTCATAGATAACATAACAATCCATTCAAGAATCACATAGGTATAGTGCCTTTGGAAACATGGATACATAAACAACTGGCTCATAAATAAACTAAATCATGTCTACTATGCTCTTTATAACTAGAAACCTTCTTATAAATATCATACATAATACATTTATCTACAACATGGGAAGAAGAAATATAATAAAGGGTGAGCTCTACGGAAAATAAACTGAGAAAAAGTGAGATATCAATGATCATAGAAACATATCATGCACAGAAGGGTATGATAACATGAGAATAACATTGGAAAACTATACCCTCCACTTCATATATCATAATCTACAGTCATAGAAGAAAGTCTGTTAGTTTAGAATACATTAATATTTACTGAATCAAAGAACAAGATCCATGAAAGAATAAAATTATTATAAGACATTGATTTTTGGTGTACAAATAAAGAGAGAAAATCATTTACCTAGTAGTCATGGAATATTTCTATGACTATCATATTGGATTGGATTGACTCCCCAAACCATAATTGTATTCATAGTTAACTCCCTCGACTATCATAGTGGGTAGATTCCTTTATTAAAATGGGTTTACTACCCATTCTAATCCTTCTTATCTCATGAGATACCGATATTTTCCAAATACAAGACATGGATATATATTTATGATCCCACCTTTCCTATATTGAAAATTATACATATGAGTGTCACAGTATCATAAAACATCAACCATATCACAAGTTATGAAAATAAATGGGTTTCTTAGGTATTTTATCATTGAATAACTCGAGAAAAATAAACATGTTCTATAAATATTTCATCAATTCTTCTTATCATAACTCATTAAAAAGGAACATGTTTCATAATTTATTTCTATTTTAATCATAAACTGTATGGGGAAATAATAAGGATTTTTTCATTGGATTATATCCCTCATAAAAACAAAACTAGCACCAAATGATGTCTTCATAGATGGAAAAGTGACTTTAAAGATCACATAGAATGTTTCCTTCTAAAAATAACCATTTTTTACATTGAAACCACATATTTTAAAAATAATTACCCTAATATTGTTGATGAAATTTTATTTTAAAAGAACATTATATACTTGTAATGTAACCTTCAAGTCATTAATCATTGTTTATGGTAGTAAATTGTATACATGTCTTATATGTAATAAACATCGAATTCACACTTTTGTAAAAAATGAAAAGATCTTCATTCTAAAAACAAATAGAAGGTTAGTTTTTTAACATTTAAAAAAATAGAACATGAGGAAAAATTACTTTATAGATCGTAGGATAATATTATGAAAATTCATAAAAATATCTTTAAAAATCATGTACATGTAAGAGAAAATATTTTGGACAGAATAGATAAATAATGTCTATTTTCATAAAAATTGTTATTTTAGTCTCGTGAGTACTTAATGATAGGAAAATTAGAAGAAAACATGTTTTCATAAGAAATAACATAATTAGAATAATATTTTTTAGTTTCATGAGAGGTATATCCAAATATTAAACCATCATATCTCAATAATAAACAATCTGGATTAACAGTAATATTGTAAATTAAAACCCATAACTCGAGTTCCACTTGTATCGAAGGAACACTATAATCCTGTATAATAATTTTAAATTTATTATAATTATATATAATAACTATTTTCATACTTATAATATCATATATAATCCATTTATTACATTTCAAAACCCATTTATTAATATCCTCTTCTTAAAATCTTCATTTTTAGATGTTAACAATTTCATTTTTTCATAAGAATCTCATTTCGGTAGTTATAGTCCATATACATTGATCATGGGGCCATATTATCCAAAATTTTATTAAAAATGGAAATATCATATATATTGATTATGAATATATATATACATTCATCTTAAAATTTTATATATAAAAAAAATTAATGATACCGTTTATGGATATGGTAGACAGTACGTATGCATAAATGTTGTCTAAACTCTTCAATGGATGAAAAAAAGAATGATAAATAAAAAAACACATTTCCATAATCAATATTATATAAAATACATCATATATATTCATAAAATTCATAATTATTTCCATATAAGAAAATAATAAATGAAAAGAAAATCAAGTCAGTTCTTGGGGGTGGTAGTCCACCCATACGTATGAGTGACATTATCGTTTTCCAATGGATTGGAATGTAATAAGGTAGATATGATATTATCATTAAAAATATAATTATTTCATAAATACTGTATATAAACATTATTCCCATTATAATACCTATCTATAGAATATGATTAAGAAAAATTATTTGTATCACTATATGGAGATGATAATCTGCATGTAAGAATAATCGATGCATTAAAATCAAATTTTATGGGAAAGAAGATGGATAATAATGGGTTCATAATCATGAAAATAGTATGGTGTGTTGACGACATTGGAGACAAAATTTCATAAAAAATATGATATTATTGTTGGCAGTAAAATAATAAGTAAAAAAATAAAATAAATTGAATAGTTAAGGTGATTACGTCTTATTTAAACTAACTCATTTAGATCTCCCCTTTAGTTTCTTAGTGTGGGTATTTTGAAAAAACCCCCATGAATTTTTATAAGGATTATGATAAGGTAATTTGGTAGGTGATGGTTGATAAAGGGTTCTCAAAGTTGTGTAAAGAAGAGAAATCAATAGTTCCCTTTTATATGTGCAGGGAGGGGCACTCAAGCAAATTCTTAAATGATTAAATAATAGAAGGCAATTCTCTACCAAATTATTCAATATTATATGAAATTAAAAAATTTATATTACGTGTTTCAAATATATTCCTTAAATTAAATTTGGATTTGTATAAGTGGTGTCTTGAAATTTATCTTTTTTTAAACCCATTGTTAAAAAAATTTAACCATAACAACAACAAGGTCTATTTCACTCATTAAGGTTTAAGAAATTTCAAAAAATTGAAAATTGACTCATAGATAAACAATGGTTTATATTTACAAATGTATTAAATTCGCATGTATAATGTAAATATTTCTAGGATTTATAAATCATTTAATTAAATATTAATTATTATAAAATATCATTAATTCTAGTTGTGGTACTATTCAATTAATTTGAATTTAATGAAAAAATGAAAATGATGAAATATAAATATAAATTCATTAAAAAATTTATATTAATCTATAAAATTAGTAAAACACTATAACTCACACAAATTATATTACTTTTAATAATTTTATGTTCATTATTTTATTAATTTACAAAATACTATATCGATGTTGCCTTAGAATTTAAAACAATTATATAATTAATAAAAAATAATATTAAATTAGAATTATGGAAAAAATTTATTCTTCTCTGAAATGACCATTTAATAACCAAAGATATCCTTTTTTATATATATATTCCAAAAAGTTATATATAATATATCAAAGATGATGAAAATTCTGAATTTTCATTACATAATCTAATATAAAAGAGAAAATCAATGAAATATTTACCAATTTCCCATATTTTATTAAAAATTGATGGAAATTAATGAACTCCACTAAAAAAAAGTTAAATTCAAGTTTTAGGGTGATTTTTTATTCCTTGTCATATTATTTTTTACATTAATTATTTGATTTACTTGTATCGTGGTGACATTTATTTACTACAGTTACATTTCATAATGCCTTAAAATAATATTATACTATTCAAAAACTTTGTACATAATAATTATAAGTATGAAATGCATTTCTCTCAAACAAATATCTACAAATTTTATAAAATAATATTATAATAAGAGCACAAAGCATGATAGAAGTTGATTTTTAGATAAATACATTTTTAAATCTAAAACTTGATTTATTCTAAAATCATTCCAATAAAATGAATGAATGTTAACACATTGATTGAATATATAATAAATAAATTTCATTAAAATCATTCTCAAATAAATTTAAATTTAAATTATTATGATAAAAATACATTATAAATATAAAAATAATTATCATAATAACAACTTATTTATCTTCCAATGATTCATTTTTTCATTTCTAATTAATTTTTAAAAATTATTTAAAATATAAAATTTAGTTTTTAAAAAAATTATTTAATTATATTAAACCCAACAATTTAAGTACACGGTTATATCAATGACATTATATAATAATATTTTAATAGAGTATCATTGTTCATTTCAAATCGGTGTTTCATGTATCACAAGCTATCAAATTTATTTTTTTTTGAAAAAATGTACCATAAATTATTAAGGTGTAAAATTATTCCCCACCTAAAATGAATTTCACCATTGAAATTATACTAGTAAGATAATAAAATGATGATGTTTTTGTTCTATTAAATCCAGTGTTTCCTAATTATCTTCATTAAAACCCTAATTACTTTAATGAACATTAACCAAGTGATTAATCTTATTATGTTGTACTATATCTCTTTTATACAAAGTTTATACCAATTGTTCTTCATAAGAACAATCATGTACTTGTTGTATGAGATATAAGTGTAGTTAATGTGATGTATCTAGTATGTATTTCCTCATGAGTGATACATTAGAAGACAATATGAACTTGTGAGAGGATCAGTCAAAGTATCGATGTATAAGATACAATCCATACTCGATCTAGAATATCAAAGGGGTCAATATACCTATATATCAATACACATTTCTTCCTCAATCTCATAACCCTCTTCTATATATATATTTAAAGAAATTTTCACCAATACCAAATTCTATACTTCATTGATTATTATTAGAATAAATTTTCTATCAAATATGAGATGAATTGATGGGTTGTTGAATATATCTGACTTTATCCACCATTTCTTTGGCTAGGAAAGGTGCAAGAATATTTCTTTATATAACTTCATCCCAATAAGTTTTATTCCTAAAAATATTTCTATTGAGGGATTCACATTGTGTCATATAAATTCTTGAGTGAAATCTATTATTTTAAGAAAACTCATTAAGAAGAATGTGTTAGTCCCGCAAAATTTGAAATACAATGATAAATATCTAAATATATCCTCTAGGGATTGAATGATTCTCTTAAGTTTAATTTTTTTGAGGATGATATACTATAGAGAAACTAAACTATGTGATTACAGTTTTCTAAATTCATTCACCAGAACATTGAGGTAAAACTCAAATCCCGATAAGATACAGTAGAAAGTGGTACTCCAAAAAACATTACCACTTACTTAATTTGTAGTTTGGAAACACGGTTAAGAGATAATTGTTCTCTAATAACAATAAAGTGTCCTAACATTGTATTGAGGTTGACTACAACCCAAATATCATTACGGGTTTTAGACTTTTTTGGGAGTGTGAAGAAAATATCTTTGGTGATGTTTTCCACTTTCCATTCTATTATGGATATAGATATAAAATAGATTTAAAATATTTTCTTCTAGACATAAACTACTGACATACCAATCACTAAGATACATACTCTACAATGTCTATATTTATGTTATCCCACATGAATTACTCTATCATATCATTATAAACCATCGAACATAGAGTATGAATCTAGAATGATGAACTAGGAGCCTCGTCTAATAAATCAATCTTCAAAGCTTGTATAGAGAAAGAACATACATGGTTTCTAAAACATATCATCACATTTTAATTAAGGTTAAACTCAGTAACATTTTAGACCTTATATAATTCAAATATTAATAATTGCACATCTTGAATCCTTACATGGAACGATATTTGAGCACTCATTTGAGAATGATAATATTACCCCCATACTTCAATGTTTCCATATCCACTCATCATAATTCGAAAATATTATATCATTTATAATCAATAACATATATAATCTAGCATGATACTTTTGAATCAGATCACCTTCCACCTTATTTTCATTCCCATTATGGAAATGCATTGATAAGTCATAATATTTAATCATCTTTATCCATATACTCTAGAACATAGTAAACTCTTTATGTGTGAATATATACTTTAAAAATTTATGATCAGCATATATATCACACATTTATTCATTAAGATAACGCCTCTATATATTTAATGTAAAAATTAAAATATATTAATCTAAATAAATAGTTGGCTAATTTTGCAGATGAATATTTAATTTTCATTAGGCAGAAGATATAACTATATAATTCTTCATGAGAACACATCCCAGTCACTTTTTTTATGAATCACTATAGATCAAAAAACCATCTCAATATTATGGTAATGTAAAAAATAGGTGTAATGATTAATGTTATCTTTAGTTTATTTAACTCTTCATCATATACATATATCAAAAGAAACTTTTATCCCTTCTTATTTAACTTGGTGTGTTGTATAAATAGTCATGAGAAATCCTCCAAAAAGCACTGATAATTACTATCTAGACCAAGAAAACTTTATATCACATTCAAATTTGTCAGTCTAAACTAATGTACAATTACTTCAATATTTTATAGATCAAATGATAAACCCTCTATTCAGATTATATTACCCCGAAAATATTTATTTAATAGATAGTATATCCACTTTTAATTTTTTTCACAAAACTTATCTTTTCTTAGTGTCTTTAGTACACTCCTCAGGTTATCTTCATGAACTTTATTTATCTTTGAATATGTAATAGTATCATCTATAAAGACTAACAAAAAATAATCTAGGTAGTTTATAAAAACTATATTAATTAAATCCAGGAAGAAATATAAGGAATTAGTTAGATCAAATAGCATCACTATATATTCACACTGTTCATACCATTTCTTGAATGCATTCATGGTTATATCATCTTTCTTGACACTCAATTAATGATATTCATGAAAAAGTTAAATATTGGAAAAGTATTTAGCACCATAATTTTTATCAAACATGTAGTAAATATAGTATATAGGATACTTGTTCATGATTTTGATCTTTTTAAGTTGCCAATAATCATTTTATAGTTCCATTGATCCATATTTCTTCTAAAAAAACAAAAAAGTGTACCTTAAGGTTCTAGACATGGATGAATGAATCAATTGAATAGATAATATATTATTTTCTTATTAATTTTATTAATATAAATTAGGGCCATTCTATATGCAGTATTTGAAATAGGTGTAGTACTAGGTATGAGTTCCATTGAGAACTCAGCATCATGATTCAATGGAAGCATAGAAAACTCTTCCAGAAATACATTAAAAAACTCCCATAGAAAAGGAATATAATTTATGTTGAGTTTCCCTCCAACCATCTAATATATCCATACCTTTTTAATAAGAATAAACACCCATACAATGGATGTGATTTCCATTAGAAGTTCATATTTATCATCCCCCTGAGATATGATCACAAGCTTATTCAGAATTCCAAACATGAGATACCCTCCTAGGTAATTTATTTGGGATATAAATATATAAATTCAATTCCAGCCAATTATATCATCAAATTACAGGAGTGGTAGAATAAATATATTTGTAGGAAACACATTCACATAAACATCAACTAGATAAAAACCGTAGACTATATATTTTTTCATCATACCATTAGATATTTTAAATACCAATTCAATATCTAATAATTGGGGTGAAATTTTTATACCATTAAAAAATTATTAGGGTATATCTAGAGTCAAATAAGGCATCAATAGCTCTTGAGTGGATTGTAAGTGTATCATTCCCCATGTCATTGTCATATCCATTATTTAAAATAGTCATTACATGATATTTTCCTTTTTTCTAAGCTTACAAGTTTTTTGAATTTGATAATAATAATTAATTATAGTATTTGAGAACAGGTTTGTATAATTACAATACTCCTTGAATTAAAAACCCAAGATTGAGGGTGGGGTAGTCCGTGGATATTTCTCTCTATTCACAACATTAGCTAACTTCTTCCAATAACTATAATATTTGATTTTTTGATAACCTCCATTTCAACACATATAATGTTAACTAGGTCTATTAAAACTTTTCCTCCATGTTTAGTTACACAATTCAATTATTAAGAATGGATCATATTCTTCTCTCCATGGATCTTAGAGTTTCTTTCATCATTATTTTATTATAAAAACCATGATATTAATGGGTAACTCTAATATTTATTTCCACCATGATAGAACATAAAATTATTTCTTCATATATACTAAATTATCTTATGGTTAATGTCCTTGAAGATATTGGTTTTAATTAAAAGAATAATTGATCATCCTTACTTTTAGTTTGGATGATAATAATATAATTGTACCAAAGAAACATTATAAAACATGAAACTAGGTACCAAAATATTTATAATCCTTCTATTTAAGTCAACGATGTTTGGTCATATTGGTTATAATGAAGAAACTAGGGGGTGAATTTTGATCCACAAAAAATTTAATAGATTTCAATTTCCCCTCTTTGATATGATGTAATTTTTTCATTCTCTCATAAATATGAGTAAGAAGGGGATATAAATAAATAAATGAACATGATGATATATTTTTTTTCTCGGTATAATATTCCTCTAGTCCACTCCACCAATCTCTCTCCTGGGTCTTTACGATTTGCACTATTAATTTCTTTAATAAAGGACTTCCAAAACTGTGTACAAATTATTTATAACTTTATTTTAAGACTTTTATGGGGAAATTTAGTTATTTTAATAGGAACTATAAATCCAACAAAATTTAGAAGATGATACTCCTTCACTAGAATGAATGATTTCTATCATCTGATTCTCTAATTAATTAATATATATTTATTTGATTAAGAAAATAGTTTCTGCTCACATTTTTAGCAGATAATGAAAGATGTGTTGATTTTCAATAAAGAACTACAATAATAAATAGATATTCAATGTCATACATTCTTATTGAAGGCACAAATAGATCAAACACCATGAATATAAATAAAAATGTATGTTTCCAAAGTATAATTTGTGATAAAATAATTGTTGAACTTGTAGAAGATTATTTAATGAAAAAATAAATAAATACTAACATTACTAACAATGAGTCAATTAGTTAGATCAAAACATTTATGTCTCCAAAGTGTATATCTTAGGATAATGACAGTCTATTATTTTATAAGAAAACAACTCTTTATTTTTAATGAATATATGTATATTATAAAGATGAATATATCATGATTAATAGTAATGGTTGAGAAACTCTAGGTTAAACCATCTCAAGAAATACTACACAATAAATTGTAAATATTTGGATTCAAATCATCCAAATCATTAAAAGAGAGTCGTAACTTCCATTAGAAATAGAAATTATATAATACATTTAGCACAATCCTTTTAATAATTCAAAAAAAAGATGTAAAGAGATATTTACTTCCAGAAAGACCATTGCAGAAATCAAGAATAATATCTTCAATTTAAAACTCCATCATTAACCATGTTAGCATAGTGTTCCTTCTTGAAGGGACAAATTCCAAATGTATGGTTGAAAACATAAGTATGATTACAAAATTAGGGAATATGAATGATACAATTTTTTTAAAACTTAGTGGTTCATCCAAATGATGGGTTGATCTTCCATACTATACCAACAATATATGGAATCTGATAAATATGTTTTAATCAAAATATAGGGTTCTATAACCATACGTTATACTCACAATCATTGGGTATTAATAGTGTTTCCATATTACATAGAAAGTACATCAAATGTACAAAATCAAATATCTTCCCAAGGATTAAGAACTTTTGAATATTTATATAATAATTTTTTTAAAAAGAAAACACCATCTTCTTGAAATTAACATAAATGAAAATTTATTAGATACGTAACTGTAGGTGTTTGTGAGCATGTAAATTAAAAATAAATTTAGTAAATTTTTCAATCATCACATGTTCAACAATATCCCCCATTTTTATGATGAAAACCTGATAGAAATAATATTAAAATTTTTAAAAATACATTTCATGATTCTCATTAATTTCTCATAAATATAATTTCATCATAAATTTCACATAAATTTCTCTCCCATTAGTGACAAAAAAAATATGAGAATATAATATAGCAATAAAAAATCCCTATAAAATATTGTTTTAAAATAATACAGTATAGGAGTCATCAAAACATATGAAATATTATTCAATGAAAAATAAGGGGTTTTAATGAATGTACTAAATAATTTAATTCATTTAATGACAAACAAATTTAAACATATGCTAAATATTTAAAATAACCCCCTATGTCATAAAATAATTATAAATGATATTCCGTGAATTAAATAAAATATTTTCAAGGATTTTTAAAATAAAATATTTTTAAATTGTTTAAAATTAAAATTTCACATGTCATAATTGAGGAAGACATTTTACTCTATTAATTAAATAATTTTTCACTTACAGTAATGCAATAATTTATCACATGAAATGAACTTAAATATTAAAACTTTAAACACATATTTACACCATAGATAACCATTTATATAAGATAATGAGAGTATTTAAATTAAAAAAAAATTATGAAACAATTTATACCACATTTTTTTACTAATCAAATTATTAAAAATATATATATATATATAATATGTAATTTAAATAAACTACAAAGAAGAAAAAAGTCTTCATATAAACAATCCAAATTTGTAACTTTTAAATTTAAATCATCTATAACTCTTAACAACTACTGTATTATGTTTTGAACATATATAGATATATGATATAGTGAAGAGGATGCAAACCATTTGACTAGAAACTCCTTTAGTTCATCTATATCCAACTTAGTAACAACTTCTCTTCTGAGTGTCCCCATTTAAATTATCATTTCAATTTTAATCATTTCAAATTCTTATTTCTAAATTGAAATTTATTTCATATTTCGAAACTCCCTTTTGATGTGTTTATCAAGTATTTTTTTAAACATACACTTTTATATTTTTTTCATACAACTTATTAGATAATTTTAGATTAGTATAAAGCTTCAATATTTCTTAATTTAATGTATTGACCTTAAATATAATATCATGATAAGATATTATATCTTTATGTATTTGAGATGATGAAACTTATTTTTCATCATAACCATAAAATTCCTATTCTTGTTCAAAAAAAATTTAAATGAACCCTTAACATAGGAAACCAAATATTCTCCAAATACATTAGAATATAGATTACCATTTGTTTTATTTTGAGAAAGTATTTTCTCTGAAATTAATGTTATTAATTTCTTTATATTTCTCAAATAGATTTCATAATTCTTTGAAAAATATATTACAATGAAGAATGATAAATATTTTATCTGGTATCAAGAAGAATAATCTAGTGTTGTAAAGAGTAATGTGACATGTTTTTTTCAAAAAATTTGCAGATGAGAGTCATATTATTGAGCTAATAATACTTTTTAATAATATTAGTGTATAATTTTTTTATAAGATTTTTTACATAAGAAATATATTTTTAATGAAAAGTTATGTAAACATATTGAATTTCTGTGAATACAAATTTTTTTAAAAAATAATATTTTTTAAATTTTAAATAATGATTATCATTTTTTTCTAAACCAATTTTTATAACTAAACTATTACTATATTTTCTAATGTCTACTTTTTATGAAAAATATATTAAAATTTTGTAAAATATATTTTTATATTTTACCAATTCAATTATATTCAATTATATTTAATTATATTGACTATGTTTTAATAGTATGATTCAAAGAGAGATAAGGGGTTTAACACATAAGCATAAAATATCTCTATTTACCTATAAAGATAGTTAATGTAATAAAATATATATATATTATGATAATGATGGAATACTTCTTAGATTATAAGTTATATTTCTAAGAATGTTTACCAATGAACTACTTTAGAGTTGATCACTCATTTGTTAAAATTGGAATTACCATATATTTCTCAGATGATAACTTAATGATTTAACGATGTAGTTGAGTGTTGTATTCCTGAAAAACATCAAATACAAGTTTATTTTAGTTATCATATACTTCTAGGTCTAATTTTACAAGAAATAAATATTTTAGGTAACCAAATTTGCATAATTTGTGTAGAGATTCTACTATTTATGTTAGATAATAATTTTGATCAAAAATAAATTTTGAAACAAAAGAATTGATGTTTTCTAATTAAAATTTAATTTTTATTATTTATATTAATAAAACAATAATAAAATTTAACAGTTGAATTTATTTTTCTATTATAACATGGAAAAAGTAATTTCTATATAATACTGAATTTTCACCATTACTACATATTCCATGTTTTCCGTTATGATTTTTTTACAAATAATGCTTTAAATACATTTCTCCTTTAATAAGCATACAATTAGATTATTTTTTGAATATCAAAATCATGTAATAATTATTTAATTTTATCTTCTTGTAGATCAAATGTCATTTTGGAAAAAGTATATTTTAAAATGGTAATTTTTTTTGACAAACATTCTTTATCTAATAAAATAACATCATATGAATTTATAAGTTTTTATGATCTTTATTTAATGAATAAAAATATTTTTTAAGTATACAAGATTTATTTTTCAGTCTATAATAATTATTTTTTAGAATTACATAATTAAGTGTAAGATGATTGTACCTCATCAACATGATACATGATAAATGTCATTTATTTTTATTTTTAGTATCAAAGATTGTATAAGATTAATCATTTGAATCAAAAGAATCACTCCATGTTTGATTCATAATTTTCATTCCTTTTATTTTAAATTCATATTTCATTTGATACATAAGAAATTTATAGTAATACATAGTATGAAATTTCTATTTTCATTCATAGAATTTTTTCTCTTCAATACCTTTCAGTAATTTACTATATAGTTTTTCAAACCATTTATCACGATTTGATGGATCATAATTGTAATCCAGATAACTTGAATCAGATGATTCAAAAATAATATTTTTTATAAGATATTATTTGTATTTGATTTGATTATCATCTTCTACTTTCATCTTAGCTTCATATATCATCACAGTTCTAATAAATTCATTCATTGTAAATTATTTAACTAGTGTTCATTTTAATATAGTAGTATGTATTCCATTCCACTTAGAAGCTAATAATCTATGAAATTTTAATTATATACCCTATTTCATAATTGGTAATCCCAAAAAAGCAATATTATTTACTAATTTGATCAATATATAGTTCACGTGAGTGATATTTTCACCATCATGCATTGAGAAATTATCAATATTTAACATTTCGTTATTATAACATAGTTGATTAAGAGTAACTTCATAGGATACAAAAATAGTATGCCTCATATCATACGTAGTAGAACAATGAGAAACTAGATTAAAATCATTAGTACCAAAAACATAGATTATAGAATTCATTACTCCTGATGTATTTTCATAATATTTTTATTAATTATCATTCCATTTTTTAGATATTCCTTATTATTTTTTAAGGATTCACAACATTTAAATAAACATTTATTCAAAGATTTTTCATGTAAATAGTAATGAGATATTTCTAGTATCTATAATTATCATCATGAAAGTAAGGATCATGGATCATCAACATACCTTAATTTAGATCATTCATTTACAGAGTTGTCTTCATCCCAACACTTAACTCAGTCTTGTTAGATCCAAAAGATACCTATGATGTTTTATAATAGTTCAAACTTTTGATTCAGTTGATTGTATTGAACAGAATAATCAGGGGTTTCTAAAAAGGAATTTTTTAATAGAGCACAAACATTGATATTATTTATTGATATCATATAGTAACATAATAATTTAAAATAAAATAAAAATAGAAACATATCAATAGATCCATTCCATTGATTCCACTTATTAGTTCAAATTGATTTTAAAAAAGACACAAGAGGGGGTTGAATTTGTATCCTTAAAAAAAATACTTCAATAGATTTAAAACATCCCTCATTGATTTACGTCGATTATTTCCTTATATCTTAATGATGAGAAAGAAACATATAAAAATAAAGAAGAAAAAATGCAGATGTATAGTGGTTTAGGGAACATAGATCCCCGAGTCCACTCCACCAAATCTATCTATATGATATTAGTGATTTTCATTAGTAATTCCATTTAATGGGGACTTTTACAACTCATTTCAGGTAATTGATAACATTATACTATGGGTTTTACAAGCAATTATAGTTATTTTAAAAGGAAATGAAAATCCATAGCTTAGTTCGAGAACTATATAATCCTTCACCACAATGACAATGTCTAATAAGCTGATACACTAATCAGTCAGTAGATATCAATTGGATTGATAAATCTATTTCCACCCACAATTTTATTAGCAACTAAAATATTTTTTGATATTCAATAAAGTATAGAAATATTAAATAGATATTTAATGTCAGACAATCTAATTTTAAATTGAGATAGGTTAAACACCAAAAAGATTAATAAATATGTATGTACCAAAAGTGTAACTCTGAAATATTATTTTCTGAACTTACAGAAGAATATATTAAAGTAAGATATCATAGAAGTGAAAACAATAAAAGCGAGTTGATCAGATAGATCAAAAACGTCTGTGTATCCAATGTATATCCCTAAAGGAAATGGCACACTATTATTTTTTAATCACACATTGATTTAATTTCTATGCATATATGTATATTGAGAAGATGAATTTATCAGTATGCATCCTGATGATTTAGCTAATCTAGGATAAACAAACTCCAAAAAAACCTTACAATAAGTCTCTAATATTTAAATTCAAAACATTTAAGACATTAAATGAGAGTCACAACATAAATTAAAAATATAAAAAATTTAAACAGTTGAGTATGAGATAGAGAATTAGTTGAAAAACGTTATTTAAGGAGATATTTACTTCTAGTGAGACTTTTGCATACAAAACACGGATAATATATTAAATTTGAAACTCCATCGATGACCAATTCCAAAGTAGTGTTCCCTCTTATAGTGAAAATCCCCAAAATTATGGTTGAGAACATACGATGGATTACAAATGTAGGGTTAATTAAAAATAGTATTACTCCCTGAATGTAGTGTTTCTTCCCAACATAGTGTTTGTAATACATAATTTTCCTACAACATTGGGTATATGATCCACACTTTTTATTACAAATGTAGGGTTCCAAAACCATATGTATGTATAGAAAAAATGGGTATGAATAGTATTTCTAGATAATATTTAAAACACATCTATAAAAATTAATGAAATATATTCTCATAGATTAACTACTTTTGAATGTTCTAGAATAAAACTAAATATTATAAAGAATATAATTTTCCTGAAATTCACTTAATAGAAACATAATTAGTAACATAAATGTGGGTGTCTGTGATCATAAAAATAAAAAATAAATTAATGATGTTAATGAATCAAAAAATTCTCAATAAATCAATCTGTTATAAATTTTTTAGGAAGAATATATGGAAAATAAATATTGAGAAAATTATCTTTTTTAAAATCATCTCATTCCATAGATTAAATTTATTCTTATTGTCTCATATTGTTGATAAGATTAAAACATTGATGTGGTTCTACTTATAATTTATAGACAACTAAAATGACATTTTCAAACTCTAATCACCAAACAACAAAAAATATTTTCTAATTACACTAATACATATATCAATTACTAGGAAATCATCATAACAATTAAGATAAGGTGAATATTTCCTCGTGATTTACAAAATTAAATATTATTCCCTCATTTTCTCATCTATAATATCAATAATATTTATAGCTGATGAAAGTTGAGATATCATTGAATGAATATTTTTTATTCCAGATTCCCTAAAATGTGGTTACTCAAGTGGAATTGCAATACATTGTCTATCACATTCTATATTTACATGATTCTGTTAGGTCTTATCCATTTAATAAAACCAAAATCATAGTGTGAGCCTCAATAATCATAGTGAAAGAACACACAGTTATTAAAAATCGTTTATAGGATATCTAAATCATGATACATTTTTTTAATCTATGACACCATAAGTTTAAATGGGGTCATTCAAGATCATCAACTATTCAAATACATCATTGTAGCACACAATATTTCATATAAGTAGCTTATTTATGTATTTTATGTATATAATGTGTTTGGGTATGGTTTGAGAGATTTTGGAAGAGTTTGAGAATGTTTATGGGTATTTAATAAAGGTTAAAGATTAGGGAATATTTTTTGGAATCCATGAAACTCTTACAAAAAACCGTTCACTATGAGACATGGTTTGAGTGGAGGGAACATGGTTAGGTTCATGGTTTCTCCAAACGATGTGACCACCTGATAAAAACCATGAAAAGTGGGCCATTGGTATTTTGCATGGTTTGAACATGGTTTGTCTAACCTTGTGGGACAACCAAGTGATGTTCTTCTTGAGGGGGAGGTTGGTGCATAATTAGTGCGTTTTTTCCTAACCATGTGACTAACCATGATCGATTTAAAAACTAGATCCTAAAAAAGTGGATATCGATCAGAATTATGTTTTAGTACCACATTTTTACTCCAAATCAACCCAAACTCATGGTTTCTTCCTCCGAAAGGTTATATAACCTCTCCCCATTGAATTGGAAGTGGTCCACATGCCTTTCATTGTACATTTATGTATGATTACCTAGTTACGTCCTTGTTTATGGTATTTTTTTATGATTTTTCATAGATCTACTTTAATCCCTATCTTATTATCTTAGATCTAGTCAGTTGTGCATATATAGATGGGTTTTTATGATAATTATTTTATTATTTGAACTTTGTTATGTTATGGTAAAAGATTAAAGGCGGGGGTTTTTTTTGAAGATTTAACCATGTTTTATGGGTGTTTTTGTGTCTTTCTTAATTTTTTTACTAATTTCAAATGTATGTGGATTCACTCCCAAATACTCTTATTAGAAAATGAAAAATTAGATAGAAAATTATTTTTTTATTGAAATTGATTGTGAACTTTTTCTTCAAAGCATGGTAGAAACCATCTTTAGTGATGTTTTGTGTATCTTTTCTAATTTTATAGAAAATTGTAAAATGAATGTGAGGTGTTTTTTGTTCTTGATTGTAAAATTTTTATCTCAAATATAGATTTTTTGGATTTTTGGTAAATGTTTTAATAGTTATTTTTCACTAAAGTTATGATTTTATTGAAAACAAATTCATTGGGTTGTTTGAAAGGTTTTCAATAAAAGAATAGTTTTGTTAAAATGGTTTGAATTGGTTGGTTGGAAATGGTTTTGGAATACATGGGTTTTGGGAGTTAATTATTTCTATGCCACTCTAAATAAGGGGTGTGTACCATTGGGGTACAAATGGACATGACCCTAGGTAACAGGTGTGTACCATTGGGAAATAAAGATATTATCCAGTTTGTGACGACTTAGTGGATGGTTGAGAAACGACTCCTGAAGATGGAACTGTCATAGAAGAATTCATTTGTGGGTATGTGTGTGTAAATTAGGTATTGTGTATGCCAAAAAGTAATTTAAAATGAATTAAATTATTTTTTGGTTTCTTTTCCTTAAAAACCTATTTTGGTATCAAACTATCTGAATTTGATATAAACTGTTTTTAATTGTGTTACATAACTATTTTTTTAAATATATAAGGACATTTTATACCCTAGTGGCATGAGTGTGGAGGTTATTTGGGGGAAGCCTATTGATTTTGATTACTCACCCATTTTTGGAACATTGGTTATTTTAAAGATATCATTTAATGAGGCATAAGAAAAGGAATCATATCAAACTTCTTTAGTGGTGCATCATGATACACGTGCTATTTTATGGAGTTAGATCATGGATCATGTTTGAGCTTTGTATTTATGTTGGTTCTCATTTAATTTTTTGGTTTTATATTCTATTGTTCACATTGATATTAGTTATCTTATGTTGTGGAACTATATTTTCATTTGTTTTGAAATCAATGGTATTTAATTGAATTGTGTTACATTTTTATCATGATTCATGTAGTGGTTTATTTTTTAAGTCATGATTGGTTGGGTGGTTTCATTTCATAATGGTAAAATTTTCCACCAGTTGTATTAAATCCCAAGGCATTTATTGATTTCTTTTAGTGCCTTCGGGATGTCCCCTAAGGACAACTAATGTCCTTTTACTTTGTAAAGCCAATGAGGAGGGGAATTATGATACAAGTGGTACCATATTGGTAGGTACTGGAATTGTAAGTGGTATTAGTCTTGGTCAACCTTTGACTCTGTTATCTTTTATCATTCTTAGAGTTAAAATTAATTCTGGTCTATTAGTTGTGTCAGGCTAGTAGAAAATATTAGGACTCTCGGGAGATGAAATTTAGATCATAAAAAGATGTAGATAAAATGTTTATACTAAAAATCATGTTAATAAGGAGTTAGGAACATATTTGTTGTGGATATATTTATATTAATTGAAATCTCGATGTCTTGTGTTTAACTAATGATACAAGCATGACATGCATGTTAGAAATGGGTTCCCACTAGGAGTACATATTTCATTTTGAGTAATGATATATAATTTGGTATAAAATTTTGATTTTTATGTATTGTTAAAGTTGTTTTCTAGTGTGGGATTTTTGAAAATAATTAAATGGTTATTTTGAAAATGGTATAGTTTTCAAAAGCATGGTAAATATTAAAAATAGTTTGACTATGGAAGATGTTGAATTTTGGAAAGGAATTTTTTGACAGATGATGTGTTATAATTTAAAACTATTTGGCCTTAAATTTATAAGGAGTGAGACTAAGTGCATATATTTTATATATAGAAAATGGAACTCAATAGGCATCATAGAAACAAACTGGAGGAAGCTGCTGAAAACATGGTAATAATTGTTCCCTGGGTGAACCAATAGCTGGATCAGAGTATTTTCGATGAATTTAAAGCTATGGATAGTGGAAATATGTGGGATGAACAAAAGAAATTAGATCCATCCATCCAGTTTGAGAATAATAATCCACAAATATTTCAGGGTGATTCATAATCAGAGAAGGTAGAGGTGTGGCTGACCAGGATGAATTGAATGATCAATTTCCTTGGTACATTGGAAGAGATGAAATTCAAGTCGGTGACTTATATACTGGGGGTATTTCATAAAAATGGTGGGATTTATATGTTCATGAAAAATTATACCAAGGACTTACATTGTATGATTTTAAATTATTGTTCAATAAATAAATCTATCCTCTTAAATTCAGTATCACTAGAATGATAGAATTCTTTAGCTTTATGTAGAAGATCATCAATGTGACATAGAATGCAGCTAAATTTATGAATTTAGTCTTCTTTTCATCTCGTGTTACTTCTAGTACATCCCTGAAGGAATAAATTTTTTAATCAATGTTCAGGTAGTAGATTCGATCGAATAATTTCATACTATCTATAATGGAATATATATAGATAAAAAATATAGATACATTAGCTAAAAGGGACATAATAGGATAAACAGGTGGAGGGAGAATGTTGATACCGATGGGAAATGGTGGGAACTCTAATGCTTGGAGAATGCTGAAGAGGGACACCTATTTCAAAGGTATGGGGATGACTCAGAATCATACAATTAGATAATTAATTCTTCTTCCAAGACCTAAGAGAAAAGATGGATGTTTTCAATGTGGTCCATTCGACCACATGAAGAAATAGGGCACAAATACACCCATAACGTGCCACAATTGCAATCAGATGGGGCATCTTTAATGCTTTTATCACAGTTCTAGGAGTTTGGGTGTTTGAGACACCTCTCACGTGTCATATATTTCATATTCCTAGATAAGATGAGGGAATCAGAATAATTATCAAGAACAAAATAGAGCAATCCATGGTGATTTAAGGAATACCATGACTCCTCAATAAGGGAACTCTCAATATGGAAATAATGAAAAAAGTGTCATGAGTAATAAATTATATGTAGCCCAAAAATTTATTGTGTATGAGAAATATAATCCATCGATGGTGAAAGGTAGGAATTTTTTTTTATCATTCCCTTATTTATTCATTATTTGATACAGGTTCATCCCATTAATTTATTGCATATCATGGTGTTGATTTTCTATGTTTTAGTGTTGAGATAATTCCTTCTATTTTAAAACATCAAAATCGTCTTGTTCAAAACGAATTTAGAGCCTTTATTGGTATAACATGTTCTCTAAATGTAGATGGATATTATGTGATATGTGAATTATCTATTCTTGAGATATATATCTATTATATAATTATTATTATTTATTGGTTGAAAATGTTCGAGGAGCACATCGACTGTTATTTCTAAAGGGTCAGTTTTATGATTGATGATAGCATCGAGTATCTCTTTAGAGGGGATCCAAATTTAATTGCAAGTGAAATGATATTGTTGGAAGTAGTGATTGGAATGATATAAAAATATTTTATATCATTTAATTTATAATTTATTGCAGATATCGAGAATAATAGTTTTCTTAGAGTTTTTGAATCGTTTCTAGACATTTTCCCATGAGTTTCTCAGGCTTCCCATCCAAAAGAGAAGTAGAGTGTATAATTGATCTCCTTCATGGGAATAATACTATTTCAATTTTATATTACCAAATTTAACCATTAGAGTTATGGGAAATAATATTTTAGTTGGAAGAGATAGAAATAAAAGGGTTTATTCGGCTTAGCATGTATCTATGGGAAGTACCATTCTTGATTGAAAAAAGGAGGATGGAAATATGTGGCTGTGTTTAGATTATCATAATCATAAAAAATTTATGAGAAGGAATAAATATCCACTTCCATGATTTTATGATCAATTATACCAATTTATGGGAGCTTGGTGGTCCTCTAAAATGTACTTTCTATTAGGATATCACCAATTCTGGATTAAAAAGGAGGATATTACGTAGACAAATTTCAGAAGTATATTTGTCCATTATGAATATATGCTAATTCCATTTTGTTATAGGAATTTACAAATAGTATTTTTGTAATTTATGAATCATACATCTCATATATATCTATATTTTTTTGTGGCGGTGTTTGTGGATGACATATTGGTGTATTCAAAGATAATGGCTAAGCATGATAAACACTTGGGGATAGTGTTACGAATCCTGAGAGATCATCGATTGTATACCTAATTATGAATGTAAAAAAATTTTGATATAAGAGGTACATTTAAAGGGACATGAAATATAGGAAATATGTTCTTCTAGGGATTAGAAAAATATTGATTCTGTTATCTCTTAGAAACTTTCTGAGAATGTATTTGAGATTTGAAGTTTCCTTAGTTTTGAAAGTTGTTACTAATGTTTTTTTTCATTTTTTCACTAATACCCCCAAATATGAAAAAAATTTAAAAGGAATAATGTTATATTCCAATGGGATGAAAAATTTCCAATTTATTTTTAGGAATTGAAAATTATCCTTACATTATCCTCAATATTTATTTTTCAAGAATCAGGACAAGGGTATGGGGTGTACCGTAATTATTAAGGATATGGGTTGAGATATATTCTAATGCAAGTAGATCATTTTTATCATTATGGATCAGGATAGTTAAAATTTTATGATAAGAAATACACAACACATTATTTGGAGTGAGCTACCATTGTCCATGCCTTGAATACATGGTTTAATTACCTCTTTGTGAAGAATTTATAATGTTTAAGGATCATAATATCTTGAAACATATTTTATCAAAAATTGATTTGATTCTAATTCAATGAATTAGTATGGAGTATCACAAAATGTTCAACTTTGACTTGATGTATGCCTAGGGTAAAGGAAATATGGCGACATATGCATTAAGAATAAATTTGTATGCTCAGTTGGTAAACAATGATTTAGATCAGTGGACATTGAAGTCGGTCCTAGATGACATGCACATGGAATGAGATAATTTAGGTGATGTTGTGGTTTTTGTTCTAGTTTATTTTGTTCTTGATTTAGTATATATGGTTCAAGAGGCACAAACATCTTCTTCGGAATGTAAAATATGAGGAAAAAACTCATTGGTTGGGAGACCATTAAGGGATAGACACTAGATGAGAGTTATGTGTTGGGATTTCAAAATCTAATGGTCGTACCTATGTATTGATTGGAATAACATTTTCACACTTACCACCATTCCAAATAGTCTATACATATTGGGATACAAAAAATTAATAAAGCATTAAAACTAAAATTTTGTTGAGTCAACATGGAATAAAATGTGGATGTGTTTTTTTGAGATGATTAGCATATTAGTAGGATTAGTAATGTCACTAATGTAAAGGATATATGATATATTCCTTACCTATTTGTATTTTGAAATGGGATCATATAGCTATGGATTTTGTAATGGTCCTCCCAAGATTGATTTAAGAAACATGATTCTATAGTGTTTATAGTGTATCAAATCACAATTTCTTCCCATTTCATAGCTATTTGTAAATCTTATATGGTGGGGGCCTTGTCAAATATCAATATCTAAGAAGTGGTAACGAGGCAAGGATAATAGTTTTGATAGTTTTATATAGTGATTTATGGTTTACATCTCATTTATAGAAATAATTATTGAAATCCCTTGGGACTCAGTTGCAAATGAGTACAAAGTCTCATCAAAAGATGGATAGGAAATCTAAAAGGATGATTCAAACATTATAATACATGATATGGTCTTGTGCAAGGGATTTTTGTGGCTTATGGAAAGAGAACATCCCATCAGTGTTGTTATCGTATAATAACAGTCACTATTCCTTGATACATATCGATCCTTTTGAAGAAATGTATATGAATCCTTTTTGGTGTAAACTTTTTTGGGTGGAAATAGGTGAGAATTAATTATTTGGGCCATGCCCTATTCTGTATACTACATAAATGATTTATTTTATCAAGAAATAGATAGTGGGAGACCAGAGTTATCTGAAATCATATGAGGATCAACATCGATGGCTGTTGTCATCTGATGTGAGTGATCATGTCTTCTTGAGGATCTATCTATGTCTTGGATATCATTGTTTTGGGAATATGGTAAAGTTATCTCATCAATACATAGTTTCATTCAAGATACATGAACACGATGGTGAGGTGGAATATCTTTTATATTTTCAACCACGGTTTAGGGATGTGTATAATTTGTTTCATGCATCTCAGTTGAAAATGTATCAACCTATTCCTGACCATGTGAATTGATGGGATCATTTGGACCTAGATCTGGATGCTACATTTGAAAATGTACAAATACAGATTATGGATATGCATGAGAATAACTTGTGTTGTAAAAGAATCTGTCTAGTGTGCGTTTTGAGGAAACATGGTCAGATTTAGGAAGAGACATTGGAATGGGAAAAAGAAATAGTAGAGAAATGTCACAATTTATTTCAAAACACTACTGGAATTCGACATTCTATTGATGGAAATTCAAGAGGTGGGGAGAATGTAGCACCTCGATTTTCAATTAGGAATCCATTTCTAGGTTTTAAGTATGTAACATTTTTAAATGATGTTTGGGAGGGTTTGGAAGACTTTTTTAATGTTTTTGGGTCTTTTATGAAGTCTCACAGTTGGTTCACAGTTTTTTAAACCCATAATATTCCTATAATAAACCATGTACAATGAAATATGGGCTAGGTGGAGGGCACAAAATTAGAGCATGGTTTGTCCAAACCTTGTGGCTACCCATGAGAAAATGTAAAGAGTGGTATAGGGATTTTTTTCATTATTTTGACATGGTTTTTCTAACCATATAGTCAAAATAAGCAAGGTAATCCTTGGGGCCTAGGATGTATAATGGTTAGCAAAAACTTTTACTAACCATGCACGATTTGAAAATAATATCCTAAACAAGTGGATCCCCATCGGGATTAAGTTTTAACCCCTCCATTATTCTCAAAATTGACCCTGGATCAGGGTTTTACCATACCAAAGGCTTTTGGCCCTCTCCCCATCATGTTGGAAGTCATTTAGAGGAATTTCTTTGTGCATTGAATCCCAATTACCTTGGTAAGTCCCTTTTTAGAGTAGTTTTTTATGTTTTTTCTTACATCTAATTTCTTCACTCTATAAGATTGTTATATCCATTCCAATAAGGATATATATTTGGGTTTTAACCTAAATCATGGTTATATTTGGCTTGTTTATGTTAGTTGATGAGATCTATGGTGGGTTTTTTAAGATTTAACCTGGTTTTCTGGGAGTTTTTGTTCAGTTATTCATTTTCTATATATTTTAGAGGTAGGGGGATTTAGTCTCAACTCTTATAAATAGCACGTCAGTGATTAGTATACAAATCACTGTTTTAATTTAGAATCATATTAAAATTGATGTGAAAATCATGGTAGAATCCCTCTTTAGTGATGGTTTGTGGATTTTCATGAAATTTTGGAATTGTGGAATGTGGTTATGCAAGGTACTTTGTTTTAATTTTCTTAAAATGTTGATTTTAGACAATGTAACCATAAAATTTTTGGTAAATGGTTTAATTGATATGTTTTCAATAAAGGATGTTTTTTTGTAATGAATCTAAAGGTTTGTTTGAAAGGTTTTCAATAAAAGAACAATCATATTGAAATTGTCTGAATTGGTTATTTTGAAATGATTTTTTTCATACATGGGTTGTGTGTGTAAATGATTTTGACATGACCCTAACTAAGGGGTGTGTACCATTTGGGTAAAAATGGTTGCAACCATGGTTAATGGGTGTTTTTTATTGGGGCACAAGGAGATTAGCTACTTTGTGATGAATTGGTGGGTGGATGAGAAAACGCTCCTAATTATAGAACTGTGAGATAAGAATTCATAACTGGGTTTGTGTATGAATCATTAATTGTGTATTAAAAAAAGGAATGTGAAATGGTTTAATGTATTATTTGGTTAATTTTCCTTGGATAACTATTTTGGGATTTAAATTATTTCCTTGTCTGTAAACTGTTTTTAAGTTTTTATATAATTTTTTTTATATCAATGTGATAACATGTTATTCCCTAGTAGAATGAGTATGGATTTCATTTGGGGAAATCCTCATAAGTTTCATTAATCACACATGATTTTGAAATTTGGTTCCTTTGTAGATATTTTTATTAGGAAACATGCAATGGAAAAGTATCACACTTATTTAATGGTGCATAAGGATACTTGGGTTGGTTTATGGAGTTGTAGCACAGAAAAAGTTGGATAATTGGAGTTATGTGGGTAATCATGTAGCATTTTTTGTTCTATTTTTCACTGTACACATGGATTTTAGTTGTCTTCCTATATGGTAATATATTTCTGTTATTTTATATTAATGGAATTTATTTGAATATTTTTATATAGTTATCATGGATCTTTTAGTGGTTTATTATTTATGGAATGTCTATTTTGGTGGTTTTCTTTCATAATGGGAAAATCATCATCCAATTATATTGAATCCCTTATCATTTATTTCCATCCGTTGGTGCCTTGGGTATATCTCTTAAGGTCAAGTGATTTCCTTATTCCTTCTCAATTCAATGATGAGGGGTGGGATGTTACATTCATGATGGTTAATGAATAAAAAGTGAACCAAGAAAATCATATCACTCAAGAGTGTTAAACCATTTGTGTGGTAAGGGAAGACTCACCATGAACCAAAATTATGATAGAGATACACTCAATGAAATATTTTCTAGGTTAATACCGTTATATTAATTTGTTCCAATACTGTATCAAATTGTGGTAGATGTAAAAGGATATTATGTTTGGTAAACTATACACCTTTCTTTAAAAACATACACTATGTTTTCTTATATAATGTATTATCCTAAGGTTTCTCAATAATTTTTTCTAATAATAGTTTATAAAGTTAATTAAATATCTATTTGATTCCAACTATAATAACCCATAATTTTTATAAATATATATCTCATCATAAAAGATTAATATTCATTGAATGAAACAATCTTCCATTCCAGAAACGTATATGTTTAGTGCCTTTGGAAACTTGGATACATAAACAACTAATTCATAATTGAACTACATCATCTCAACTATAATCTTTATAACTAGTACAATTTTTATTCATTTCACACATAGTACCTTTATTCATATCATTTGGAGCATAAACATAATAAAGGGTTTTCCCAGATGCTCAGTAAGGGTAAAAAGAGATATATTAATGATCAATTAAACATAACATGATCATAAGGGTATGAGAACTTGAGAAAAACATTTTAAAACTATAAATTATATACCATAGATCATAATATTGATTAATGGAATAAATATTGGTAGTTTATATGGTGACCTAGGCTTTACATATAGAAATATTACGTCTCTTTAGATTAAGTTTCAACACATTTCATAAACACAAACCCAAGGACTATAATTGTTTAGTGTCTTTAGAGACTATAAAAACAATATTATTATTCCATGAATGATATTCCATCTATACATTAAATATATTGTCACATATTACTAAACATAATAAAAACCAACCTACACCTTTCTTGATATCCAAGGGGAAGAAATACAAGAAAGGGAGAGCTCAGATGCTCAGTAAGGGTCAACATAGGATAAATCAATCTACAATGATATGAAATCATTAGAAAAACATCATGTTATGTGATTATAAAAATATCTTATTATTTTCATACCCAACTCTCATATAACATAAACAAGAGTAATGACATAAATCTTTACCATTTCAGAAAACATACCACATAAGAGTGAAAAATCAGTATAATTTAATCCTGAACCAGAATATATTGTCATAAAAGTGTGGAACCCTCATAAATATATAAAACCATTTCATATTTCAAGGATAACATCCATGGAAATTAATATACTATATTAGGACCTATCACATGATTCCCACTATGAATCTGGACACACTTATTTCTTATGGTGGATCAGGAGTCAACTATTTCCAATAGTGGATCAATCCCATCAACTTGTTTTCCATTATAATATAATTTGATATAAATATTTTGCTAAATAAGTTGAGGGAGATTCATCTTCCACCCATATACTAATGAAAACCATACATATGTGTACAAAATGTCATAAAATATTCATCATATCATCACTTCATAACCCATGATTTGAAAATTGGTTTCATAAACATTTCTTCAATTCACCATATCATAATCCCTGAAAAATAAACCGGATTCATGTAAATTTTATCACTAAAAATTAACCATATAGATATATATTTTGGATGGTATCATTTAATATCATCCTATTTAGATAATAAGTAACATTAAAGCATGTAATATTATATATAAAATTATTTTTAATGATCACTTGGATCATTTTGTGAGAAAAATATCCTTGCCACTTTGAAAACATCTTTTTAAATACAAAAATTCTGAAAATATGTTGAAAATAATTTTCATTGAAATTGCATGTTTAAATCTATAAATTAATATTTAAAAAATATATTGAATATAATGAAATAAATTTATATCATTCCATACACTTTAAAATAATGTTTCTTTTCACATTTTTTACAAAATCCAAATGGATATTATTTGGAAAATGAAAAGAATATTAATTTCAAAAAAAATTAAAAAATAAATAGTGGTTAAAACATTAATTAAAAAATAATGTGGAAAATTTTAAATATTTTTTTGGAAATATTCTTTTAGAATACAAGATTTTGGTAGAAAACTTTATTTCAACTGAATAGAGAAATAAAGTTGGGGTTTCTTTAAAAATGTGGGTTTGAACTCTTCACTACATAATCTGAGAAAAATGACAGTAAAACAATTATTATCATTAACTATCCAATGTATAATAAAAATTATTTTTTTATTAACAAAAATATTTTAATGTTTCATTATCCAAATCATAAACATAAACAATTCTAATAAACAATGAGATTATAACGTCCAACCTTTACTATGTTGGAATCTTTTGAATTGTTGGACCCATTAAATACTAACATCAAATGAAACATATAATATCATTAATATAATTATATTCATGAAATAAAATTTCAAATATTTTGTATATACACCTCATATAAGGAGATAGGTCCATAACATAACTTATGTCCCAAAGAATGAAAATTGAGACAGAAATCCCTTATCTATTTGGTGACTTTTGAACTATAAACCCAATAAATTAAAAATACTAAATGGATATGTAAATATCCATAATTTTATGATAATATCAATAAAATTAATTCATTAGAATGATATACACCACATAAAAGAAATTTTTTGTGAATATAACATGTGTCTCCAAGAAGTTAAAAGTGAGACAGAAATCCCATACCATATGTTTTGACTTCCTTCGTACACATTAGAACCTATATAAAATAAACATATGTTTGTGATAATTCTATTAAATAAACATAAATATATATATCTAACCATATAAGACTTAATTATTTCCTTATATTAACCATTTAATAAAAATTATTTATTTAAATGAGTTTTTTGAAAATAAACTACTTTATTTTTCATATAAGTTTTCATTTTTTTATTTTCATCCATATAACATTAATAATCATTCTATCAGATCCATAACGTTATACATTGTATAAATATAATATATATTCATTATGTATGTATTTATATTCATCCTTAAATTTAAAAGATATAAAATGAAATACATTGTTCATGGAGATGGGAGGTCATACATACACATAAACTATTTGTTCTGGTCACATCAGAAGTGTGAATTGGTGAGAGATATATTAAATTGTATTTTAATAATTTCTCCCCAAATATAAGCTTAAAGATCTTTAGTCTCATAGTTTGAATTAATTTTTTTAATATTTTATGAAATTAATAAAAGTGCCTATGAAATTTCTCCATTTGTGAATTTTGATCACTGGAAAATAAACTTAAGGATTAACATTATTGCATTGTGAGGATCAATATAAAAAACACCACTAGTGGTGATCCCATGATCCTATGATCTCTGAGAAACATCAATCAATCTATGGGTGATAGCGAAGCAATATCAGTGTCTTGTTTTGTTCGTTCTTGATCAATCATTTATTAGTTTTGAAGAAATCCGAATTCTGCTTCTCATTCTTAAGAGGGAGAGAGAAGAAGGAGTGGAGACAGAGTCCATTGTGGGAAAAAAATTATTGATTCTCAATATCATATGCTCTACCAAATATAATTACCTATCTATTTATATAATTTTGATTTAGGATAAAAAAAATTTATAATATATACCGACCATTAAATAACATTTATTACCTTTAATAGTCTCCATGCCACATAATAAAAATAAAAATAATATTTTGTGGAGTTTACCAACTTATGCAATAAACAATATTATATGAACGACATGATAATTAGTATTTGTCATAAATCTTTCTGTTGGTCTATTCAAACCCATATTTAATTTATTAAACACACGAATAAAATTGTATTCATAAATATATAATTTATTCAAATACCAGTTAATAAATATTTATTACATATTAAATGAAATAAATAAATATTTTTTTATTCACATTCTAGAGAATAAATATTTTTTTAATTTTTTCTGATAAATATATATTGAATAAATTATTTTTCAATCGTGAGAATAATCTTTATACCATTAATTAAACTCAAATAGAATTTAATTGAGATCAACAAAAACACATAATATGTGACCCTCTTAGATTCGTTATCATTGGAATTAAGAAGGGTTTCCTAAATTCCATGATTACTATCCAGCAACGGGTTGAGGAACCTAAAAAAATAACTTAATGTCACATCATGGAAAAACACATATGAATTCTCACTACGTAATATAATCTTCTTTTCACAATATCTTATCATGAAGGCTGAACGATGGTTTCCTTAGCCTATTTACATGATACACCATTCATTGACTATCTAAAATGAAAAATTCATTACACCATGGCTATGAAATTTAATGTGACCACTCTATTCTAATCTATGGTTTGAGATATTAGTTTTCATATAGATGGAAGGTACAAATTTTTCATATACTAATATAATAAAAAATTGTCAATTGAGATGTACCCATTTTACCATACATCCCATAAATATATTGAAAGATAGTTTTGATCAGTAAATACACGTGAAAGAGTCATTAAATATGATAACTACTATAATAATGTCTATGGACTAACACACATGTTATCATATAAGAATATCCAATGATTCCAAAACATGTTGAATTCCAACTGGAGGGTCTGTTATAAAAATCTTCCTTATTAGACATTACCAATTGGGAACTTCATTAGAAGAAGCCTCATCTTATTTGGAGCACTCACACCTAATTATTTAAATAATATGTGTCCCATCATATTACGTTATCGAACTGTAGAAAAAAAATTAATATTGTCATTGAACGTCAAGGTTCTCATCATTGTAGGGAACTAATATGGATTTATCAATGTAACAAATTTTATAAGACATTATTACATTAAATCCATGTAGAAACAATGAAAAATATGTAATATGATGTTTATTTAATATTAAATTTATTTAACATTCATTTAATCTAAGTAAAATTAGTTTTTCCTCAAATAATAACTCTAACAAACACTCATTAGACTATATCCAACTTCTTCAGACTTTTTTTCTATTATACCTCACATGATAATCATATTTATGTTATATCAAGGATTTAGTCAAGGAATCCCCTATGTTGAATATTGCTTGAATACTTCTCACTCTAACCTCAACTCTCTAAGAAAAATCCTTCAAAAGATGAAACTTTTGAAATATGTTCTTCATCCATTGATGTGACCATAAATCATTTTACAAAACCACCATTATAATATTATTAAAATAGAGTCTGATTAGATAATTACTTCTAGGTACCATGTGAAGCACTTGGTTGAATTTTCACATCCATAATGCTTCTTTAGATGCTTTATAAGCCACAATATACCAAGACTTCACTATTAAAATCTGTGATCGCAACCTTCTTTGAGAACTTCAAGCACACATGACCTCTATTCAATGTGATTATGTATCTTGTTTGTGAATTGAATCAATCCTGATCTGTTTAGAAACCATCATTTTCATGTCATCTAATGACTACATCTTCATCCCCTCCATAAACTAATACAATATCATTTCAAGGTCTCTAATACTTATCGACAGTCATGATTTACATCCAAGGGTAGTCACCTAGATAATCATGATATCGTCTCACCAAACTCAAGTAAAAGGAAAAAACTATCCTAGTATATAGAATAATATAAATGACTGACCAATGAAATGATGCATATGCAATCATTTCTATTCTATTTCATTCCTCACGTGTCTAGGGAAACATTTTCATTAAATTATGCAATCTATTTGATGCAGGAAGTATTCCCCTCTTTGATTTTTTCATACTGAATCTCTTCAACATATTGTTAATGAATTTTCATTGATATTGGATGTGAAGTCTCTTGGATCACTCGTGATGGGTCTTGATCCCAAGAATATATGCTACTACACATAAGTCTTTGACAAAGAATGATTTATTGGACCACATCTTATCAGACTATAGAAACGTTATTTCATTTCCTTTGAGTAATATGTCATTAATATAAATATTAAGAAAAGGATACCACTATCAATAAACCATTTGCAGAAAAAAGTCTCACACTCAATATTTATGAAACAAAATTCCATTATGGCTTACTGTATTATTGAGAACATCAAATTAGATGTTCAATTTTTACTAGAATTTTTGTAGTATAGAAGGAATCTTAGTTTACCTCTTGATTGAGCCTTAGATCAGTAATTTAATTAAACTGTTTTGATTATTAAAATAAACTAGGAATGAGATTATGTTTAATGATGCATTTATGAATTAACAATATAAATTTAAATAGTATTACTATGTGATATAAATATGTTCGATAAATCGTCATCAACCCGAGTGAGTATTCCTTGATGCTCAATGTGTCATTAATCTCAAGGGAAAAGGATGGATAGATGATTAGTTGATTTATACATACTAAAACCAGTATGGTATGTGATTTCTCACTAGGTTACAGTCTAGGATTTTATTGATCACTGAAATTGATTATAGATAATGCTCAAAACCAACAAAATTATATCGATCTAAAAACCAAACTAAATCAAAGAATCACATCAACAATGTGATGAGGTGAAAATATTTGTGCCAATGATATAGTTTTTTCACATGAAAAGGAAATTTATATTCATGGGTTAAATCTTATATATTTTATCAACTAATATAATCCATTCATACACTAATGAAATCAAAGGGGTGAGAAAAGAGGCGAACAAGCTCAAATCACCACAAGATCGAGGTTATTCATGGTAGCATAAGGATTCATATTCATTTTTTTATATTTTATCGTACCATAATTAAAAAATACAAAAGTTATATATGATGAAAAATACAATACATAGCTGGAAATTCAATCACTCTCTAATAATTAAAAGCATAGAGCTTAGGATTAAAACAAAGAACACCCCCCAAATTGATTACTAATAAGTATATAAATACATGTTGTTGAATAGGGAGAAAATGGATAAATAATGATCTATCAGTCAAATCACTCTTACCAATGGTTGTTAAAAACGTTCCAATTATCCATGGAGTGATTTTAATGAAAAGTTTAAAATGTTTTATACAGTAATAGTCAATGGTCTCTGGGTGTAGGTGATCTGTTGATGATAGATTTTTCCACAATGTTTCATCAGATGTTTGAATTACCAAAACACATTCACGTCTCCAAAAATTTAGTGGAGAGTTTGAACATCATGTTAGATGTCCAATGGGTGTATAATTATCCAAATTAGAGTTCTGAGGGCCGAGTTATGTTCCAAACAAAGATGGTTAGTCCATTATGGACCACCTAGAATTTTTTTCACATTGTGGGCCACTATTGGGCCTCTAAATTGATAAATTATGCACCATTGTATTCTATAATACTATATCAAATATATTTTTACTCTTGGAGAAAAATTTTCACCCCAATTAGATGTATGGATTATCAACAATAAATATTCAATTCCACTAGTGGGCTTGGGATCTCACACAATTTAGACCATTTTGCTTGAATTTACATCAAGGGATCTCCAAATTACATTATCTAACATTGTGAACATTATAACAAGTAAAATTTCCCCATTTAACAGTGGTAAACATACATTGTTTTAATAAAACATGAAGTGAAATATTTTATTATAATTTTAGTTTTCAATAAAAACTACTTTAATATAGCTGTGTTACGGGTGAAATGAATAGTGATTCATTATGTGATCACATCCCCATGCCTAAACATTTTCACTGTTGGGAAAAGTCACATTTACAAAAAAAAAATGATGCATATAGATATTCCAAACATGGTCAAGATTTAACATTTAATGAAATTTTAATTCATTAAAGTAATGTGATTAAAAAACAGTGCACACCAAGTAGTTATTCCTAGTGATCATGTAAAAATATGTCTCGCAATTTGTATCAGATTGAAATTAAAAGAGATCATTGATACTAATATGAGTAAGGAATTAAAACATAAACCATTCCAATAAATCTCTGTGTGTGTGAGAAAACTATTTCATTCTATTCTTTCCACTTTCTATCCATTAAATATAAGTAATTTTTGAAATTACTACGTACATGATTCTTTCCAATGAACTTGGCCTACATCCATTGTAGTCAAATTTCAAGACCCACTCACTCAAGAATTTATATAATTCAAGAAAAAATCTCCCATCCTATATATCCAAATTTTTTGTACATTTTGTCACACGCATCATTATTTTTTATTATTTTTTAAAAAATATATATTATATATATATATATTAAGGGTGTCAAATTATCAAATAACATGTGCACACACATATGTGAATCTAGTATAATAATGAAATAAGTTGGATAAGTAATGAATATATAGAAAAATAACATTACAAATAAGATAAAAATTAACCTAAAATATATTGACCTTCTATTAAGTAATAAATATTCACACTTCAGGGTTTGGTTCAAATATGTGTCGGGATATTAAGTGATACAATTTTCTCATAATCTAATCACACAATGTCTATCATTCCTATCAATGGTTTCATAGATATAAAACTATTTATGTCATCAAAAAGTAACCATTTTTCTAAAAATCACTCCCCAAGGATAAATTCATGAAAACATTTACATTACATAATTGAGTCAATTTTTCATTAAATTTCAAAACTATAGAAAATTAGTAATGTAAACAATCATTTTCATTATTTTCCATGATATTTTGAGAATGAGGATGGGGTGATGGAAAACACTATTCAGTAATATGAAACTTTTTTTGATAAATCGCCTCATTATTGATAGACTTTTTCAACTCCTTATAGAATCCTGAGTTCTCATATGAATCACACTGAATTTATTCCTACTCCCAAATCTACAAATTTTTATGCTAACCTACTTCTGAAAGAATAAAATTAAATTTCTTAAGAGCCCAATATGCATGGTTATATACCTATAATTTTAGGTAATAATCCTTTCCAAACACAATCCTATATGGTGAAAATATCATTAGGTTTTTAAAAGCTGTAGTGTATTTCCAAAGTGTATCATCCAAGTGAAAACTCCTATATTTCTTATTGGGTTTCACTAATTTTTTCCAAGATTCTCATAACTTACCAATTAGATATTTCCACTTGTCCATTATTTTTAGGGTGATTTGAAGTGGATACTTTATGAACAACCCCATAATTACTGATAATTTGTTTTTTGATTAGGATTGAAGAAAATGTGAACCCTGGTCACCAATAGTGACTTTTGGAAAACCTAACTTGCTAAAATTACAGGACTTAATAAAATTGACAACTAGTCAAGAATCACCAGTCTAGGTGTCCTATACATCCACCCATTTAGATACATATTCAATAACCAATTAAATGTGCACAAAAATAAATGAATTTTGAAAATTTCACATGAAGTCAATTACCCATGTATTGGTGATTTACAAAATAACATGGATTCTTTGGGAATTTCATTCCTCTTGGAAATGTTTCTAGTGAATGGAAATCAATTACATGACTTAGAAAAAAAAATTCATTCCTATATAATTGTTTCCAATAATGTCCCAAGTCAATGACCTTTTGAGCTGTATGTTTGGAGCTAACATGTCTCCCACAAGACAAAGTGTGGGAGAATCTCAAAATTGAGGTGAACTCCAGATAGGGACACACCTATGAATGAATTGATCACTACAAATTATCCACATGTATGTGTAATACCAAATGTAGCATCCTAAATCTTGATTAATTAGGTAGGATTGTGAAGTAGTGAAATCCATAGGAACCTGAGATTCTGCTTCAAAATTCACAATGTCCGCATACCAAGGGGTATGGTCCACAACATCCCAAAGATTATCATAAGGAACAAATTCTCCAATTTGGAGGGATGATTCATCATGTTGGTGCAATGGGGGGGGGGGGGGGGTTGAAATCATGAATATGTGGTTAGATACCACATTTTAAACTCCTCTATTATCCCCAATATTATGTTCAAACCTTTAGATGTGGATATCCACTGAATGAGGTGGGTCTTAGCTTCTTGTTCCTTAAGAGAAACTGTAGGGAAACTTAATTATAAAAGAAAATTATTTTTTCACCAATATAATATGAATGTATTATTTTCTAAGGAAAACACAACATACATGAGTTCTATTATAGTGGCAGTGTAGTTTTCCTACATTGGGTCAAGGGTACGTGTAATATACACAATTACATGATGAGTATTCTCACCCCTTTATGATAAAACTTCCCAAAATAAACATTTAGAGGAATAAAACATAAGCTCTAAGGGTATATCCCACCATGGTGGTTTGATGATGGGAGGTGATGCGAGACTCGTTTTTAGTGAACTGAAAGCATCCTCACCATTTTTATCAAAACATTCAAAATCATTTTTCAATAATCAAGATATAGGATGTGTGATATTACTAAAACATTTATTTAATTGGTGGAAAAAACAAAGATTACCCAAGAAATATTACACCTCATAAAAAGATTTTCGATATGGAAGCGATGAAATTAATCAAAATTTTGATTTATTCACTTGAATTTCCTCATTTGAAATAACATGAACAATAACTATCCCCAGGTCAACCATGAAATGTAATTTCACATAATTTAATAAGATATATTATCAATTAAATGAAGAAGTAATGAACCTAGGAGTGACAAAAAACAATCAATTTAAGTTCCATCATGTGTGAAATCATTGATAAAAACTTAAATTAAATTCTCAAGGTAATCAGAACAAAATACACAACATATGTCATTGAAAAGTACTAGGAGAAGTCTTATGACCAAAAAAATCTGTATGTATGAAAATATGTTGAATGGACAGGTAGTTGTTGTATTTTTTTATCCTTAGGGGATGTATGTATTTTAAAATAACAAGAATAGTAATTAAGGAAAAAATAATGGGACTTACTAGCTAGTGGTTCTAAAATTTGGTCAATGAAAGGTAGAAGAAAGTGGTACTTTCACATGTCTTAATTCACTTTACATATGTCAATACAGACTCACCAACTATTTTTTAATGATGATGGAACCAATTTAATGCATTAATTTGACATAATAATTATTCCAGTTTTTTGGTAGAATTTTCACGGGACTAACACATTTACAACTAGATATAGGATAAATAATCTCCACAACAAGTCATTTACTAACTTCCAATTTTATCACTTCAAGGATAGTGGGATTCAACAGGTGTTGGGATTCCGTTATGGGTTTATATTCATTTTCTTAAATTATATATTGCATAAAAATAGATGGGGTAATCCCAGTAATATCATCTGATGTCCATTTTATTTCCCTTTTACACTCTCTCAAATGTGTGAGCAGTTATGATTCAATATGTAAGATTGTTTACTGAAAATAATGATAGGAAATTGGTCCAGACTCTCAAGAAAGAAATATTTTATATTTGATTAATGTGGTTTTAATTATAACACCAGTGGGTTTTGGATTTAGGTAGTGGTTTTACGGTGAGTGAGTTAAATGAATCTACCTATATTTCTCTAAAACCACACAACACATAAAACATGATTCAAAACTCAAATCATCTTAGGGAGAAGAATGTGCAATGAATAATTATATGGGTCATGGAGAGAATTCTGTGTGTGTGTGTCATTTGATATAACATCCATCATAGAGACAAGAAGAGTGGAGTTCCCTTCAATGATATGTTTCATTATATCCAAGATATTGTACCAAATCATTTCTCCCCCAAACTTCATGGGTAACACATCATTTTCAATGATGATGATCACTTTTTATGGTTTGAGGAATATACTCCCAAGTATGAGAGGATCATGTCCTTAGTTTCATGTATTATCCATCTCATGAATGTAGATGGTTATAAATAATATGAGATTATATACTCATAAAAGGATATCGTCGATCACTCTAACTGGTTGTAACATGCTTCAGTTGGAACATTTTACGATGATGACAATTGGTTCAAGATCTCCAACTTATAGATAAGTGTACATATAGTAAGGAATTACATTAATCTAATCACCCAAATCCAGCATTGCAAAAAAAATAATGTATCCCCTATAGTGAAAGGTTCCGTAAATGTTCTATGATAGTTTAATTTGGTTAGAATTTCTCATTATATCAAACCTAATATATTACATTCTAGGTTGACTCTCTCATTCCCCTTAAGTCACTACATATGGGTGCAATGAGCATTAAAAAATTTGGTGTAGAGAGGGATTTATTTAGCTGTATAAAATAAATGACTGTTAACTTGAACCTTCTTAAATGTATCAATTATTTATTTATCAATATTATTTTCAATTTTTTTCTTAGGTTTACATAGTATTTTTGAGAAATGAAGAGGAATTGATTATTCAAGGGAATCCACAATGATAATTTGTTTTAATCTTTTTGTCTTTTTTTCATTACATGATTCTATTGAGGGTAGGGAAAGAGACTTTTTAAGAGGGGACATATTTTTTTGGGAAGAATAGCTGGAGGGAAAAACATATTTATCAATATGAAGTGTAATTCAACAAACCTTACCTTTTTCTTTGGGATTAGAAACATGTTGGGATGGTATTTGTCCAGAACATTGCATATTTATATCAGCTATATGATTTTCAAATTGTCCTACTAAAATTTTTAGGTATTGAATAGAATATTGTGTGGTCTGTTGGAACTAGAGGTTCTATGTTTTGATTTTCATCACCATATCTTTAACTCTTGGTTCAGATTTGGGTGGAGGAGGATCTTTTTGAGATGTGTATGATAAATAATGTTTCATATGTTGTCCTTGTTGATATTAGTTATGTTTAATGTAGATCAAGTTTCATCCTTGTTGGTATTATGGTTTTCCTTCACACTCAGGATTTAGATTTTTCCTTAGTGATTCTTGATTTATTGTAGTTACTTATTATAATGGATTCCCAGGGAATACTATTGTAATAAACTCAAATGAAACCTGAAGTTGTGATCACTGGTTAGAAAAATGTGTGTTATCAGAACAAATACGATAATGAAACTGAATATGTAGAGGGTGTGAATTACCTAGAGATTGAGATAATTCTCTTGGAAGGTTATTAGTTTCATCATTTTTATTAAGTAACATTATTATAGAGTTGAATGAATTACCTCATAAACTCCTCGAATGGGTGAAATTGATATTTTACCAAAATTTTGTGCATTTTGAGCCATGATGGATTTTATGTTATGAGCGGTGGGAGGATTTTTATCAAATAAAGTACCACTAGTTGTATCATCTACCATACCAAATTCCATAGGGACATGTATCTCATTGAATTATTCAATTACAAATTTTTCACTTATTTGATGATGGGGGCATCTTAAAATTTTTTCTTTTTTTAATCTCTCCCAATATTCAAGAAGGGCTTCTCCTTTTGATTACCTAATTCCAAATATTTCGTTTTTAATTGATAATGTTTGGGTGGAAGGGAAAAATTTATATGGAACATGTCATTTACGGTCATTCTGGCCCCCAATTGTTGTAGCAGATATAATATCCAGAATTTGGCTATTCCATCAAATGATAATTAGAACACCCTAAACTTAATGAGATCTTCAGACACATTTTGTGGTCCCATGGTGGAGCACACTATGTGAAACTCCTTTAGATGTTTGTGAGGGTCCTCACCAGGATGACCATTGTATTTAAAAAGGAGGTGGATGGGGCCTCATCTTTTCTCAAAGTTGGAAGCTTTGTTAGGATATTGGATGTATGCAAGTTGGTACTCCACATTTGGGATAACCAGTTTTTTTAAGGTCCAGTTATTTATATCCATGGTTTAGGGAATTTTATTTTGTTCACTTTTATATTGGTTTTGTGATACTTGATATTTATCAACGGATTAATAAATTTAACCAAACTATCCCAGTTTAGATGACCTAATTTTTCTGTGAAGTGTCTTTTTAATTTCAAGGTTTAATTCAAATAATTATTTTTTTCCACATCAGACCATGCTATTAAATTGTTAAGCATGGTTATTTGTTTATTTATTGTTGTTTATTTTTAATGGAAAAAAATAAAAACACTTAATAATAATTAATGGAGAAAATAAAATAGAGTGCTATATTGTACAATTATATGGATATAAATAAAAGAGAGTGAGAGTGAGCGTGAAGAAACACAAAAAAAAAACAATAACAAAAACAACTAATAAACAAAAATGTTAGGTTAAAATATTAAAGGGAGTAATAAATAAAAATAAATTAATTAAATAAGAGGAAAAATGATATTGGATCCCCTGAAATGGAATCAAAATTTAACCGAGTTTTTGAGAATGTTAAATTTGATGTTTAGTTTTTACTAGAATTTGTATATTATAGTAGGGACCCTAGGTGGTATCGTGGAAGGGAATTAAATCTTTAATTAAATAAAATTATTCTAATTATGAAAAAATGGAAATTTTATTATGTATTTGTGGGTTTTATGATTTGAAACTAGAAATTGAAATACTATTACTAAGAAAGATAAATAAGTTGGAGAAATCGTGATCAACTTGGGTGAGGGTCCCTTGATGATTAATCCATCATCACTCTATAAGGAATGAGAAGCATCATTGATTCCTTGATTTATAGACAATGAAAATAGTATGGTATGTGAGTTATCACTAGGTTACCATGTTGGATTTGATGGATCAATTATATTGAGTAAAGGAAAAAACTCAAAATCAACAAATTTATATTAATGTAAAAACTGAACTCAATCAAGGAATCAAATAAATAACATGATGAGAAGACCATATTTGTGTCAATGATATAATTTTACAAAATAAAAGATCATTTATAGTCATGGCTTAAATATTCAATATTTTATAAACAAAAATAACACATTATCAAACTAATAAAATTAAAGGGAAGTGAAAAGAGACAAACACACCCGAATCCACAAAAGTTATGGGTTATGCATGGAAGCATGAATATTGTTGTTCCTTTGATGTTTATTTGAACATACTAGAATAAACATAAATTAAAAAGGTATAAATGAAGAAAAATATAATAAAAAACAATATATTGAATCACCATCCATTTATTATAAGCATGAAGCTTAGGATTACAACAAAAAAACCCCAAATTGATCACTATGAAATAAAGAAGTATATGATGTAGATGTGGGAGAATGTGGATGAAGAAATATATACAATTAGAATAACACTTATCCATGGTCTTTCCATAATTTCAAATTATCCATTAAGTTATTTTAAAGTGAAATTAGAAAATTTTGATCAAAGAATTGTCAATCGTCTATGGGTGTAGGTGATCTATTCATGATAGATTTTTCCACTAAGCTGACTTGGCTGGTTGTCTAGGAAACACATGTTCAATTGCCCTAAAATTTTTTGTGTAGGTGTTAATTTGAATTATATGTCTAATGGATGTAAAATCAAGCTAGTTTTAGTTACAAGGACCGATTTATTACCAATATAGAGAAGGGTGGTCTAATCTAGCCCTCTAAAAATTTCATCACATTGTTGGACCCTTTTTGGAATCCAAATGGAAGAATTAGGATCCATGGTCTCCTCTATAATTGTAGCCAACAATTATTTCAATTTTACACCTATTTTCATTCAACAAGGATGTATATAATTTTCCATAGTAAATATTCCATTCCATAAGTGTTCTCAGGATTTGGCAAAATTTGGCCCTTCTTGATTGAATTTCATCATAGGCTCTCAAAATCACATCCTCATACATTGTAAACATTAAAAAAATTAAAATTTATCTATTTATAATTGATAAAAATTATATTATTTAAATAAACATGAATTCAAATTTTTTATAACTAATTTAACTTTTAATAAAAAAACTAATTTAAAATATTGTTGAAAGGGCGTAAATGAATAGTGAATCACTATGGAATCAATGGATTTATCAGTTTTTTGTCCATGATTGAGATTATGGATTTAGTACATAAATGGAATTTTTAAATTTTAATATATTATTATAATCCTTTTAAAAATAAATCCTTTAGGTTGTGCCCTATATACATCTTACTAAAGGTTACCATTAAGGAAGGATGTTTTGAAATCCATTTCCAAATATCATAGTCATGGTAAGCTACATAAGAAAGTACTATGATGATTAATTATTCATTTAAAATAGTTAAATGATTCATCCTAGTGAAGGACATGATTATTTTTAAACCATTTTTTCATGAGGCACTCCATATACATATTAACTTGTCCATCCATGTCTAGTTTCTTCTTGAATAGAATTTGAAAATAATATGTTTTACATCAACTGGAGGAGAAATAAAATTTCATACCTGGGTTTCGTATGTGGAATCCATTTCAAAATTCAATGGTTATTTCAACTTAGAATAATCTATGCCACATACTACTTCCTTATAGGATAGAGGACCATTATTATCAATTAGTAATGAGTTACCATCTTTAGTGAATAAAAAACCATAACGTTTTGGTGCACTAACCTATATTGTACTACTTCATATTACTTGTGTCCCTAGAATAGTTTCAACTTCCACGGGGATTTGTATAATCTATTTTTGTACCAACTATTGTGTTCCCTGATCCTCAACCTCATCAATGAAAATATTGTTCACACTATCTTTTTTAGATATTTTCTCCCTCTATATGAATATGAATTTTCTTTGCATTATAATAATTTTTTACGAGGGGTCGTATATGTAATATATATTTATTTTATAAGGTTATTCTATAATGGAACACGTTTAACCTCAGGAATCATTTTTTTAACATGAATAGGCCTTAAAAATTTCTTTGCTTCCCTACACATGTAAATTTCATAATATGGTTTTTCATCCACTCAAAATTTTTTATTGAATACAATTCATCAGTTTAGTTAGTAATTAGTTTAGTATATATACATGTATTTGTAACAAATATCCCTAAAATGATAATGGAACACTCTCATGACTTTTCATTGATCTAACCATGTTCAAAAAGGTTTGGTTCCTTCGTTATCATACACCATCCCACTAAGGAATATAAGGAGTAGTGAGTTGAGATAATTTATCAAACTCTCATAATTAATGAATAATGTCTTAATTAATATATTCTCTACCATTGTCTAAGTGTAGTTTCTTAATATTATTAAGAATATGGTTCTAAAATTCATTCTTTTATTCCTTAAATTTATAAAAATAATCGGACTTATTAATCCTCATGTAGAAATATCCATATATATTAAAAATCATTATTAAATCTTATAAAGTATGAATACCCATACGTTTCTTTAAAATGAAATGGTCCACACACATGGTTATGATATGATTCATAATCTATTTATCTCTTTTACCTTTCCCAATAAATGAGGATTTGTTCATTTTTCTTGTAATCATTTTTTTCATAAACAAATATATTTTATTTTTATAGAATTTAAATATCCATATTGATGTAATTTAGTCATTAACTTTTTGTTTGTATGACCAAGACGGTGACTCAAGTGGTGGGTATGGTATGATTCATGTGAATTTCCTTCTTTAAAAATTTATATTACTTGCTTCATGTAATCCGACAAATGAGGCTAGTTTTTTTAAATGTACCTTCCCTTAAAAAATGTTATATTTATAAAACAAGAAAATTTTGTTTCCATATTTGAGAAAAATAAATCTATATCATGTATGGATATAGATATAATTCTTGTGGTAATATATTAAACATAACCAACATCATTCTAGTCATCTACATGATTTTTTAGTCCTCAATATCTACAAAAATGAGTTTAGCTCTTTTGGATACTCATTTATGTACCTTCCCTTAGTCAATCATTCTAAATATATTTGTTTCATATACTTGAATACATATATGAGCACCAAATGCTTTATCTAAAACCCAATTTTTAGAAACTACTAAATTTAACTCAATAACAAATGCACTTGAATCATCCCTTTACATATTTGGATTAGTGTTATTTTTCTTCTAGTGGCCCATCATTCCATATAAAAAACAGAAAACATCATGTTCCCATTCTTTTACCTTGATATTCCTATTCTTGGAGTGGCTTGAAGATGATTTGGGAATAAATATAATCTCTTTACCTTTTCATTTTTCTCCATAGTGTTGGTATACTTTTGTGCTTCACATCATTATCTACTAGTTAAAGAATATTTAGAAAATATGACCGAGATTTATCAATGTTTTTCATATTGAAATTCACAATAAAATTGGATAGGCTCTTGGGGAGTGATGATAGAATGGGGTAGGATCCCAGTTCTTTGAGAATTTTGTACCCTAAAATCTTTAGGAGCATAATGTAGCCAATGATCATGGCTATATAGGCCCGCAAGGTGGTATTATATGGTTGCGCCCAAATTTACCCTACTAGTAAAAAGAGGTCGATGTAGTACATGTAGCGATCGAGTCTACAGGGACCGAAGAAGTAACCTTGAGATGCTATGATTTGGTGAAGGATGGGCTTTGAAGTAGCCAACATTGGTTTTGATTTTGGATGGATTTAACGAACACTAAGAAACCTAAGTGATTTAAATTCAAAGAAAATGGGTCGATCTTATGATTATGCTCGGGGTGGATTGAATGAACTTTACTTCTTTAGACAATTTTGGTTTTATTAATTCTTGATGAACCCATTCTTCAAAAATAACACTACCTTCATCATTTTCTAGTTTGGTCATTACTAAACACAATTACTAATCCCCTATACACTTAGAGAACCAAATTCATGATCTATACAAGGTATATTGTCATTTAGTAATTGAATTTAGTTTTTTCAAACACAGTAAATATGAAGAGTAGAAATAACTAAAGAATGGATGTCTTAAATTAATTATCCAATTAACAAAAATTCGTTCATAAAATAACATTCAATCGAGCCTTTGCATCTTCCTAAGATCAACCCATTAAAGGGTTATCCCTCCATTGATGGTATGGTATACTCTTAATGGTGGGTGGAAGACGGCTTACAAGAATTGGATTGAAGAAATTAAAACCGCGAAAATAACGAGCACTCCTCCATGTGTGTGAATGAAATTCACACCAATGTGTGAACTAATTCACCACAACGCAGAGATATCACTGTTCTTTGTGAAAATTTTGTGTTAATAAATGAATGGTAAATATAGAAGAGAAATATGTTGATTAAGAACAAAAAAATCATACATGGAAATTTAAAACATTACAAAGGAACTTTTTCAGCATAACCTTATAATGAAACAAACAACAAAAGATGATATAAAATATATGAGATCATATTCCCTTCACCACCAGGTTCTCATATAGGCATATTAGGAGCCTTAGATCTACCCCCCCAATCAATTCACCCCCAACAATTAATAGAGTCAAAAGGAGGGTGAATAATCAAAAGGTAATTGACGTTTTGAAGTTTTCCGGGAAAACTGTCCAGATTCATCCACCATATTGATGTGTGAATTAATAATTGAATAAAGCCGAATCCAGAGGGGTTTTAGTAGAGAAATATCTTCTTCAAACTGTCCTCTATGAGCTGTAAAAAGTTCAGGAAATTTGGCTTAGCCGTTTTGATGTTATGGTCCAAATGGTGGGATGGTTTTGTGTGCATTAATGTCGGGTCCACCATTTAAATCTCAACTTCAGATCCATTTGTATGATGGGCCTTAGGCCCATTATACTTTTTCCAGCAAGTTTCTGCCTTTAGGTTCAAAAATATCCATCTTCCCTTTTGATTAATCCATCAAACCTAAAAGAAAAATTTTTCAAAATAAAGTGTTGAATCATATACAAAAATATCAAATTAAAATGATGAATATTGTAGTTTCCACAAGAAAATTATTGAGTGGGCCCAAATTGAAACATTAAGCATAAATTTCACAATGATGGGAAATGATGTTCAATTTCTGAATTGGACTAAAATTGTTGTTTATAAACTTTTAAACACATTAATATTATGATCGTAACAATGAATATCAGCCACTTTCAGTGACTAGTCACACCCCCCAACTTGAGTTTTGCTAGTCCCGAGAAAAATATATTACAAATTTGAAATTCAAATCCCCTTTTCCAAAAAAAATTTATACACATTTCTCACCAAAATACCTCATACCAAAAAAATTATCTAACCCATCAAAATCATTTAAAACAAGCTAGGTCCATAAGCATATCCCTAGCCCAAGCCCATTCCTTTGTTCAAATTTATCGCCACATTTCATCCAATTTCAATTATGCATGATAAAGTGCTGTGCATCACAAAAGATAGGAGGCCCATTTTATTGTTCAAGGGGAAAAACTGGAAGCACTAGGTTGGAATCACATTAAACCTTAAGAGTAGTATCCATTTTTTTTATTTTTTTGATGATTTTGTTTTTTTTAAACCACAATAGCTAGGAAAAGACTAACTCTAGGCAAGAAAACTATGGAGTCAGAATCCCCAAGTCCCGGACGCCACACATATTGTCAATTCCATGCCCTACAATAGAGGTATAAATCCTATCTATGGGCAAGAAAACTATGGAGGCACGATCCCCATGTCCCGGATGCCACACATTTGGACAAAACATTTCTCTATGCAGTCATTATTTTTTGTTTCAATTTTTTTTTTGTTTTTTTGGTTTTTTTTGGATACTCAAATTAAACTACAACTGACCCCAGAACCCTATGCTATAATTAAAGGGACCCAAGAACTCAAATTTACACCCACGATCTATTAGACATGGATTGTGGAATTTTTATTAAGATGATGAAAATGTAAACATTGAATAATCACATCGGACAACCACACTATCCAAAAACTATGCTCAAGAACATAAACATGAATTAAAATCATAATCAAGGCATGCATAATTATTTGATATCTAATTTCGGAGTTTTTAATGTGTGTTATAATGTTTAAATTTAATGGAATTTTTCTTTTCATTCAAGTTTTTATTCACAAAAAAAAATCATTTTTTACCTCCCCCCATCCTAGAATAACACTGTCCCCAGTTTTTAAAGAAAAGAAAATTTAGAAGGGGGTAGGTGACGAGTTCATAGAAGAAATTTTAAAATGATAAACATGGAACAAATTCACCTAGTTTTTGAAGTTGAAGTTCATGATACTCCAGATTACTCCTTTGATCTCTTGGGGAATGTAGGCACCTCCTTGATTGAACATGTATCACCCAATATAGTTCCTGAACCATAAAAAGAAGAACAAAGAAGACAAAATAAACAACACAATGATTTTTGTAATTCCATGTATCATCATTTTTATGGTTTTCCATTTTTTTTAAATCAAACTAATGATACATTGTCTTCTTTTAAATTTTTGGGTAAGGTATTACTTAGGGATCACACCGCGTGACACGAATGAATATGGAGATCCACTTTCATACCCATCCATACTCATAAAAGAAGAATAGGCAAAGAGTATAATATTATTTTTAACCTAAAAAAAACTAAATAAAATAAAATAAATTGATGATACATTATCTTATTTTAAATATCATGGTAAGTTATTACTCAAGGATCACACTGCATGACACAGATGAATACGGTGCTCCCCTTTCATACCCATACTTACTCATAAAATAAGAACATGTCAATAGTCTATGGTAATTTATTATCTGAAATATTAAATGATTCAAAATGATTACAAAACATGGGAACCATGGGTTGTCTTGCATGCATCGATTTTGTTTAACGTCGTTAGCTCAACTTGAACCCCCCAACTTATCCAATATCAACTTTCAAAATTTTAATGAACCCATCTTTTTACACCTCAAAAAGATTTTGATTAAGTCTTTTTTTAGAATTTTTTCCATGTGAAATCCCATGCTTAACAATGAGTGTGAAAGTCCAAGGAATTTCTGTAATGGTTGATTGAGTTTCACTTGGAGTATTTCCTAAGATTTCAAGGTTCATTCCTACTTTTTGAGATTCTTGATGAAAGTGGATGATAATTGAATGGTCTAGGTTTTCATAAATAGAGAGATTCTTGAGTGGGGAAGGAAGGATCATAATGTTGAGTTCAGTTTCATTGAATTTTCCCAAATATGAATGGAAATTTGAATCCAAATTCGTTTCTTTTACAAAACATTTTGAAAGAATTTGTTCCTTTTGAAAATATGATTCATCAGTAAAATTTACCATTTGAATTTCATGAGTGGGTATGGAATCACTATTTGTTATATCTCCCAATGGTTCAATGATCAGTGATTCTAAAAAAACGTTATTGGATCAATATTTTGAGCACTCAATCCATGAATATAAATTTTCCCCATGTGAATCCAAAAAACTAATTTCTCCCTGATTTAAATACCCTTCAACATTTCCGTGATCTTGTTCAGTTATCCCATATCCAATGGTTAGTTCATTTTTTCAATTCATGGGAGGTTTTGGGATAAAAGATTCAACTATCAATGATGAGGAAAGAACATCTTGAGTGGGAACGGGTTCCTCAAAAGTCTTAAAGCTTTGTAATTCTAATCTGAAAGATAAAACTTCTAAATTCATTTTATCCATTTGTTCACATAATTGTTCAATAATTTTTTCAGGATTGGGGTTAATATATGTTTCTACATCATGGACTTCCTCATTATTTATCTTTTCAATCATTCTTTATAGGTATGGAAATTGATCTTTTAAACATTCGGCATCCCATTGATTATGCATATCATCTGGTGTGGTGTATTCAATTAAGTTTTGGTCAATGAAATTCCATATGTGAGGTGTTTCCCAATATTGATTTACAACTTGATTACATCATTGGTTTATGAAGGTGTATTTTGGAGGATAATCCATTGGAATTGATTAAAAATTGGTTTTGGGATTTTTTTTTGGACACACAAAAATAGAAAGGGGAAAAGACAAGAGAAATTAGGGTGAGAATAGAGAATTTGGGGTAAGAAAAGAAGACGATGGTCTAAGGTACTTACTTGGGTCCCCGTAAATGGTGCCAAAATTTGGTTGCGCCCAAATTTTCCCTACTGGTAAAAAGTGGTCTATTTAGTACTTGTAGGGGTCGAGTCCACAGGGACCGAAGAAGAAACCTTGAGATGCTATGACTTGGTGATGGACGGGCTATGAAGTAGCCAACATTGGTTTTGATTTTGGATGGTTTTAAAGAACAGAAAGAAACCTATGTGAATTAAATTCAATGAAAATGAGTTTATACTAGGATTATGCTCAGGGTGGATTGAATGAATTTTATTTCTATAGACAATTTTGGTTTTATTAATTCTTGATGAATCCATTCTTCAAAAATAACACTACATTCAATATTTTCTAGTTTGGTGCTTAATAAACACAATTACTAATCCCATATACACTTAGAGAACAAAATTCAGGATCTCTCCAAGGTATATGGTCATTTAGTAATTGAATTTAGTTTTCTCAAACACAATAAAGATGAAGAGTAGAAATAACTGCAGAATGGTTGTCTTAAATTAATTATCAAATTAACAACAACGCATTCATAAAATAACATTCAATCTAGCCTTTACATCCTCCTAATATAAACCAATTAAAGTGTTAGCACTCCATTGATGGTATACTCTCAATGGTGGGTGGAATATGGCTTACAAGAATTGGATTAAATAAATTCAAACCGTGGAAATAACGAGAAATCCTCCGTGTGTGTGAATGAAATTCAGACCTATGTGTGAACTAATTCACCACAACGCAGAGATATCACTGTGCATTGTGAAAATTTAGTTTTAATAAATTAATGGAAAATATATAAGGGAAAGATGTTGATTAATAACAAAAAAACTTACTTGGAAATTGAAAACATTACAAAGGAACTTTTGCAGCATAACCTTACACTGAAACAAGAAATAAAAGATGATAAAAAATAGATGAGATCCTATTCTCTTCACCACTAGCTCTTTACATATGCATATTAGGAGCCTTAGACCGCCCCCCATAATTAATTCACCCCCAACAATTAATATAGTCAAAAAGAGGGTGAATATTCAAAAGGAAATTGGCGTTTCGATGTTGACCCAGAAAACTGTCCAGATTTATCCACCATATTGACATATGAATTCGTAATTAAATAAGGCCTAATCTGGAGGGGTCGTAAAAGAGAAATATCTTCTTCCATCTATCCTCTATGATCCGTAAACATTTCAGGAAATTTGTATTATCCGTTTGAATGTTATGGTCAAAATGGTGGGACGGATTTATGTGCATTAATGTCAGGTCCACCATTTAAATCTCAACTTCAGATCCATTTGTTTGATGGGCCTTAGGCCCATTATTCTTTTTCCAGAAATTTTCTGCCTTCAGGTTCAAAAATATCCATCTTCTCTTATGAATAATGCATCAGACCTAAAATAAAAAATGTTTCAAATAAAGTGGTGAATCATATACCAAAATATCAAATTAAAATGATGAATATTGTAATTTCCACAATCAAATTATCGAGTGGGCCCAAATTGACACTTTAAGCATGAATTACACAATGATGGGAAATGAAGTTAAATTTCTGAATTGGACTAAAATTTATTTTTATGCACTTTTAAACACATTAATATTATGATCTTAACAATGAATATTAGCCACTTTCAGTGACTAATCACCATATAAATTATTTCTTTAGAATATTACATTATAAATCTCAAAGAGTTATTGTATAAATCACTTATTGTAAATACCATAGATGTGATGAATCATTATATACACATATATCTTTTTGGGAGACTTATTGAGTTCCCTAGATATTGATGAAATTATCAAGCATTGAACATTGATAGAGTCACTCACATATTTCTCATAGATAAGGAAATTTTCTTCACTAACGTCCTTAGTGGGTGGATTAGGAATTGAGGATTCTCATTTGTGATATTTTTATTCGAGTTATAGAACAACCTGAATGCTTCTAAACATAAAATATAAGATACTTCCAATTAAGAGGATGTATTTATTCAAAATTCATTGTATGGAAAATCCGTACGATGAGGATTCCATTTTTTCTATAATTAAAAGAAAAAGCTATTAATACTTTTCTTGATTACAAATTAAGTGTGGAATAATAAATTAAATAACTATTTTTTTAAATCTCCCACTATTTTATCACGTTCCAATATCCCCCTTAATTTAACTTGGAATGTATAGTTTATATGATATTATAGTGGTAATGACTCATAATCCCTTTCACATAACCCCAACAGGGGATGGGCATGCTACATGATGGTATTTAGGTCAGAGGTTTTTTTTCCAACTACATGCTTGAAACTCCATGAGGCGTGGAATAGACTCTTCGATCCTAAAATCTAGAATTGGAATTTTCAACACATTCATATGAAATACACGATGTCTAGAAAGAGGTACTCCTCTTGATTTAAAAGGATTATGCCTGCCCAAAACATTCATAAGAACTCCCTATATAAAAGTAAGTGTCCCAAAAAGTGTTGTTCAAACACATATTTTTATTAAGTATTATTCCTAATCAATTAATGGAACACCTAGTCTGATTTAATATTTAATTGAAAGATTTTAATTCATTATGCATAAATTTTACAATTTTTTATCTATGAAATGTATTTTTATTATTAAGTGGATTTTAATTAATTAAATAACCATGTTGGATAAAAAATTTACACATAATTTTTTTTAATATTCATCAATGCACAATAATTTTTTAATTTATCTGATCGTGACCTTACATACATAAAATAAATAAATTCATGGATAGAAATAAATAAATAAAGTAAATGACCAAACCATGAGTTTATATAATTGTTGATTTAATGAGAGAACATTAAATCAACATATTCCCTAAGAGAATAGATGAATTTATTGATCTGGTCACAGGATACAACATTCCACCTTTACACATGTGTAATGGTACTATCTTGAACCACCTACATGCACCTTGGTATGATCTATTAATGAAAAGTACTTATTACTCACACAAAAGTGATGGGAACCAAAGGATTGGTTAAATGGGATTATATAAATATATTTAGACATGCATGTCCTACATAATAATGGATGGATGGATGACATGATTTCCGTCATTTAATTTAGTATTAAATCATTGAGAACTTATGCAATAAATTAAATTAAATAAATTAAAAAATATACATAGGTACAGTTCAATCCCATGATCATTAATACATACAATTAATACAAAAAACGTAACTAGATAACATTCATTTCATTATTTGTTCACTATTTCTAATATAAATGCACTTTTGTTAATTAATTAATTAATTAATTAATTTTCATTCTTATTAATGATTAAATGAAAATTATTGTAGATACTCATCATTTATAGTATTCATAAAAACAAACAACACTTCCAATAATGGAATATTTATTACAATAAATTATCCTATATTTTATAAATATTAAAAACCATTTTTAAATTATCAAACACACAATATGTGTCAACAGATAAATTAATATTTTTATTCTAAAATTTTAAATTTAATTTAATTTAAATATACCATTAATTGGGAGAATACTTGACATTTAAAATCTTGCTACACATCATTTACCTCTGTTGTTTTGTATCTAATTAACACACATAGGGATTCGACATGTTAAACTGGCCAGATTACACGACATGCACATGTCAACAACATGCCATGTATCCACCATTCATGTGATAAATTGGTTCAGTCAACACATGGGGTGAAATAAATTAACTGCACGTAATTAACTACCTAGTGCCTCCACATACAATGCGCAAGGGTATGTGACATGTGATCAAGGTATACACTATGTAACCCAGTTTTACCAGCTAAATATTTAGCGCTTCTTGATGGTATCTCTGGTCATTATTAATTTCTTCTTAAACTATTGAAAAATTGAAACACGGAATGAACTTGATTAATATATTGATAATATGTTTATTAAAATTTTATTAATAAACAAATAACATGAAATTAAAACATAACCATATTTTTTCATAGATCAATATTCAAATAAATAATTATAAATTTTAATATGACTGCTATGATACCACTTGTTGGTTATGGGTATAGCGGAAGCATGCCTTGGTAGGTTATTTATTAAAATTCCATTTAATAATCATTCCAGGAAAACCAAGAGAAGGGCTATTTCACATCCTCATTATAATTATTCTATATAAAATTTTAATAAATAAATACCTAGTCTTAGGAAAATTTTTCATTGGTGAACATTGAACATCAAAAAAGACCATTCAGAATACCTCCATTGTGCTGTGAGGATCCAATGATAAAATCCCACTATTAGTGATCTACACGTTCTCTTATAATCTCTAAGGAACACCATTTTATCATTGGGTGAAAGGGAGATGAGTCAAATTCCTTTCATTTTTAATTTTTTGTCTCACATTTTCTGGTCTTGAAAAAATATCTCTCTTGATTCTCATTATTTAGAGTGGGATATAAGGAAGATTTGAGAGAGAATTCATTGGGCACATAAATTAACTATTCTCTAGTCAAGATTATCAACAAAATCGATATAAAATTATTTTTATAGAGTTAGGATTTAGGTTAACATATTATGTAAATGATTATGGTCATTAAATAACATTTATAACTTCTAATAAACCACATTCCAAATAATAATAATATTTTTATTATTATTATAGAATTGTTTCCAATATTCATGATAACTAATATTATATATCTGATTTGTTAATTAATATTTTTCTTTGGACACAGTCTTGGTCTATTCGAATTCCTCTTACATTTACTTAAAAACTAAACAAATTTATTCATAAATAAGTATTTCATTCACACACTAGAGAATATATATTTATTAAATACTTAATAAAATAAATAAAAACATTTTTATTCAGTTTCCAAAAAATAAATACTTATTTAATTTGTACGGTAAATATAACATTAGTAAAATTATTCTTTGGACTGGAAAATAATATTTATTTCATTCATTAAACTAAAATATAATTCAATAGTGATCAATAGAAACACTTAGTGTGTGGTCATATATGGTTATTTCCCATTGGTATTAGGTAGGTTTGCCTAAACTCCAGGATTACTATATTGAAATTGGTCAAGCCACCTAAGAGAAAAAAAATAATTCTAAAACGTTGACAATGAAACAGGAATACTCACTATGTAATATAATCCAATTTTCACAATATCTCATCAAGAAGCTTTAATGAAGGTGTCATCAACCTATTTACATGATACATATTTCATTTACTATCTGAAATACAAATGTTGTTACACCATGTCCATGGAATTTAATACGACGGTTCTATTCCAATCAATGTGTTGATATACTAGCTTCCATAAAGATGTAAGGTATAAATCATTCCTCGACTAATCCAATAATGACATGTTAATAATAAAGCACCTGACAAACCATACTTCCATATAACATATGGCATGATTATTTCAGTATTCCAATCTATGTGTGTGATTTATTACATACATTAATAATAATATGAATGTCTAAGGACCATTACACATGATCGCATATAGGAATATTAGATGACACCATAACATGCATAATTTCTATTGGTGGGTTTGTTCCCTTATTCTCCCATCTTAGATATATCCAGGTGTGAAATTAATGGGAGAAGACTAATCCTATTATGATAACTCTAAACTAATTCTCTAAATACTATATGTCCCATCATATTACATTATCAAACCACAAAATAATATTAAGAGTATTGTCAAGCACTTAAAGTTTCTCATCATAACTGGGAACTAATATGACCTTATCAAAGAAAAAAATGCCCTAGGACATTATTAAATTAAAACCATGTAGAAAAAAAGAAAAATAGGTAATAATACATTAATTTAATATTCGATACATCTAATATACATGCAATCAAATTATAATCATTTGGTACTATGACACCAACTCTAAACGTTGTCTCTATTTTCTCAATGGATTAAAAGAAAAAATGATAAATAGTATTTTAAAATTATAGAATCCTTTTTTATTTAGTTTATATATATCACATATTTTTATGTAAAACTATCCTTATTTCCTTCCGTGTAATATGTAGACAAAGAATGAATCATATCGGTTCACTAGGTGGATGTCTATTGTACACTAGAGCAACATTATCATATTCTCAAAGAATTGAAAGTAAGAATGTATATGCGATATATTTATTAAAAGGTATAAATATGTTACAAATATCATATATATTCATTTAATATATCTTTATTACAGTGTAGAATAGAAATTAAAGGCAAATCACATCAATTTGTGAGGCACTAGTCCATTTTACACATGAGAAGTGTTATTGTTTTCAAATGGGTTTGGAGGTAAGAAGGTAAATTTTATATTATAATTATACAGGTATAATCATATCATAAATCTCATATATAAAAATTAAATACATAATTAAGTCCAACAATTATATTTGGTGATGGAAAACAAATAACATCGGTTCGCGGGGTGATAATACGCTTTAGACATAAATGATGATTACGTATCACATTTGATGAAAGAAGGGATGGATTTAGGTTATTACATTAAAAAAATAATATATCATTATATTGAAGATAATTTGCATATTATTTTATCATATTTTGAAAATATTAATGGTTTTTTAATAAAAATATTGCAAAACTCCATGTTTGTGAATTTTACCTCTTCATCAGAGAGTCAATTTATGTCTACACTTAAATCCTTCTTTGGATGAATTACTAACCTAATTATGGAATCTATGAATAGGTTATATAATTATGGAATTTATTTTAGAAGGTTTTGAATAGAAAAAAGTTTTTTAGAGGTTTGAATAGGATAATAAAATGTGCATTTCACTAGGTCATGGATTATTCCACTATCTTTTCTCCTCATTCAATTCTGGGATTTAGGTGTAGAGCATAGATTCATTGTTATTAAAACATGGATGGATTCATATAAAGTTGTGGTATATTTATTTTAATTTCTCATGGGAATTAAATTAAGTATTTAAGGCTTGGTTTTGTTTACATGGAATCAATTGGATATTTTGCACCCCAATATTCTACATGAAATTGCAGTGGAAATTGAAACTCTTATCTAACCTGTTAGTGAAACTGAGCATGTATTCTTTGAGAATTATTCTAGAATTCTAGTGGAAATAGATCATACCTCCACCCTTATTGACATGAGAACTCTCTCCACTCTGACTAAGTATATACACATCAATGATGAGTATGATAAAATGCATCTTTATTATGATTCTTTCGCACCTATTTGAAATTCACTGAATTTTTTTTCAAATAACCAAACCTTATGAGTGGTTTTAGTTGAAGGGAAACCCGACCAATATTATTAATAGAATTTTGAATGCTGAAACTAGAAAAAAGAATCTATATAATGGAGGCAATGGACCTAGAATTACAGTTGTGCAGGTAAATGAGAAAGGAAATTATGAAAAGGTTTGTTTGAAGGTTAATGGAATAATATTATATGGGTAGTCCTCAGTTGGAAAATGTGATATAGGCCAATTCAGGCCCCAAAGTATCAATGTGATTTCCTTTTCCTGGGCTGATCTTACAGAAGTGGAAAATTTACCTTCGGATAATGATCTGGGTAACTGTTTGGTAATGTCCGTACGTCTTAGTTTGTTGTATAATTATTCTATGGTGGTTCAACAATCCCAATCTTCTAGAGATACATTGATAAATAAGGTGGATAATTAAATATTGGATTACTCCTTAAATTATCAATATCAAGGTGAACTTGAGGTATAAGATACGGTGTATCATTAAATATGTCTTAATCGTCAACTGGTAAATTCTATGAGTGATAAGGGTAAGAAAATGTTTTTTTATTCTCATCATGATTATCTTAGTAAGAAATTTTTTATCAGTAGAAGGACAAAGGCTATAGTGAGTTCTCAAATTGATGCTGTTGTTAGTGGGAATAATGTGAGAATTAGTGAATCCCATTGTTCTATGTTAATTTACCTAAATAAATAGTTTATTGGAAAGGAATCTCCCTTCTTTCTAGGTGATTCATTAGGGTCCTTATTTGGTGACTTGGGTAGCTAGGTTGTAGGTAGGGATTCTCCCCCTTACTTAGATTTATAGGATGGAACGTATATTTTATTTCTTGGTTGTTTCCCCTAAGTCACCATAAAGAATCATTGCGAGGGTGAATGCTACTATTATTTCTAGTTTTCCTAAGTCTGGTAATGAAGTTGATGAGTGTCATTTGAATTATAGAGTTTCTAGGAAGGTTGATTCTAGACATTTCATATAGAAGATTATATTGTTTAATATCACTACATTTGATTGGAATGAAAGGTTGGATGAGTACCAAACTCCCACACATTTTTAATATATTAAATTTACTTACCCAATATAAATTTATGTACAAGAATCATCTTTAGATCTTGGTTCTTCCTCCTTGAGGATGGATCCTTGGACCATAGTACTTTCAGAAATTGGGTCCGTAAGGGATGAATGTATTTTGTAATATAATGTTCATATATGATATATAACATTGGGAACATAATATATGTATATACATGACTATTTTGGAGTTACTTATTCTATGAATGATGTGAAATATGACAGAGTCTTGATAGATAATATGTAATTTATTATAGAAAAAAACGAGGTTTTCATATTTGATGACACGTCGAAAAGTGTGGGGATCCAATTTGATGTTGATAAATCCAACATGGAGGAAACTGATATTAAAGTCCTTTTTTATCAATTGAAAATTGGAGGAGAGAAAAAAACCTATTGTTCTAGGCCTTTGGTGGGGTCATATCAACTGGAATGCAATTCTTAGTGAATAATGTGAGATTGCAATAATGATTAGGAAAAAGTAATGTCATTGATGTTTTTTATGGGGTAAGTTTTCCTTGTCTAATCCAATACTCTATCTATTTTTTTGTTTTTCCACTAAAAAAGGTCTCTTTTCATAACTATTATAAGGAAAAGAATTAGTTTAAAACTTATCATGAAGATTTGATGCAAAAGTGGGTTCCCATAGAGATAACTTTCAACTATTTAAAATATTTTTATATAAAAAATTAATATGATATTAATTCCAATGAACTGAATTAGATTGATAGATATATAAATAAACTAATTTTCTTGTTAAAATCATATTAAATACATTTTAATGTTTTTAAAATATTTAAATTAAAATAAAATTCTTAATTTAAGCCATTATTTTTCACTATTCACTAAAACTTTTATCTTTTCGGAATATTCTCCAAAATACACTCTAAGAAATTTTTTCCATATAGATGTTAAAAAAATATGTTTTTAGAGTAAATTTTATATCATTTTATAAAAACAACATTATAGTAAGCATGTAAAATTTGAAAAAAACTTATTTTATAAAATACAATGTTTGATTTAAAATTATATTTATTCTTATATCATGTTATGAAAAAAAATTAGGTGAATGTTAAAATTTTATTTAATATAAATACATAAATTTTCTTAAAATCACTTACCAAAAGTGATATTTTAAATTTATTGAGGTAAAATAATTTTTTAACATAAAAATATATTTTTTCACAAAAATATTTCCATTATTTTCAAATGCTTTTTATTTTAATTTCTAATTAATAATTCATAAATGGATTCATTTTATATATACGTGTGTGTAACCCATATATTTCATAATTTAATTAATCCAATTAATACCCACCATTCCAGTGTATAGTTGATAGCTATAATTTTAAAAAATAATATTTTAAAAGTTTGTTGTGTTTCGTTAAACTCGATGTTGTGTGAAATGAAATATAATATTGGTGTTGTGTGTATCGCAAACTAAAATCAATGTATCTAGTAATGAAATATATAATCATTTTTTGAATATAATGAAATCAATCAAAAAAATAAACTTTATTCAAAAACATAATTCCTAAATTTTTTCCGTGTTACATTCTACCCCACTTAAATATATTACATCCCCCCAATTTGATTTTGGTCTCATTAATTAAGGGGTTTACATTTGAAATTACCTTTTTTACCCACATACTAAATATAGTTAATGATAATTACTTTTGGAAATATAGAAACGCATGTATGAGGTTCTTCTAGAATTATACATATCTAGGTTTCTATAGTGGAGAACAGAGTTTGTAAGTGAACACACGGACATATAAGAGAAAAATACCACCCAAATATTGATCAAGAGTGACATAGAACATGGTTCGGAGAAATTTAATGAAAAAAAATGTCCATAAATATGTTATAGGTGAAAAGACCATCCAATCATCATTAATGAGGTTAAATGATTAAATTTTATTTTAGGATCATTTTAATAAATATGAATAATTTACTCATTAAGTTTTACTTACTTGACTTCATTAAATTTTATAAGAACAATCTCATTATTTTATTACTACTTGATCCATTTCCAACTCATCTCTTACTCGATGTGATTATTTTTTTCATTTATAAATCACTAATCAGAAAATAAGATCCTTAAAATATAGATAATTCATTCCATATTTCTATATTTCTAATCAATAACCAAATAGTTATCACATGTTATCTAATTTTCATAAATCATCAAACTGGTAAATAATACATTATTCTCTCAAACAATATAAAAATTTGAAATTAAAAAATTCCATAAATGCTTAACCTTATCACCCTATAAAAATTCAAAATTTATAAATATGGCCACAAAATTTGATAAAATCATCATAACATTAATTACCCAAATACCAAAAAGTAGATCTTACTTTTTACAAAACAAATATGTCAATACCTTTGTCATGTATTTTCTTGAAGAATTATAATAACCATAATTACCCCAAAAATTTAATAAAATCATACATAAATACCCATTAATTGAATAAAACCATATATTATTTAATATATTCCATAAATCCAATAATATTGTAAACTCCATCTATGGGAACATAAACCAATTTTTTCACAAACCATTAATTAGTTTAAAAGTCATCAATACAATCCAATTTACATTATTAATATCCATAGTCTCTTTATCCCAAAATTATTATCTCAACATTAGGAATATATTATGGGTTTTCTTCCCTTAATTATGTGTTTTAAATAAAATATCACCTTTCCATTATATTTTTTAGGCTATTAATACCATTCAATGTATTCTTAAAAATAAATAATAAAAAACATATACATAAAAATCCTTATTTTTTATAATTCATAAATTCCAGTACCTAATGACATCAATCATTATAATTCATTCAAAAAACTATTAACTATGAGTCATAGCCTTTTTCCCAAATACCCGCATTCCTTTCATATATCATTTAAAATCTCCTCCTCGTCGATAATTGTTTTACCTAAACCACTTTACAGATCCACTTCTCGATCATCCCCCTCGGACTTTGATTTGTATAATGCAAAAAATATAAACATTTATAACATTCAACCATTCAAGATGCCTTCTGGAAAGCATTTTGTCACTATTTTTCTTCATATAAGATTTCTTTTTTTATCACTAATCACTTATTTTTTGTCCTTATTCTGTACATATAAAACATTTTCTCATTTATCTGAGACATCCCAAGAGTGATTGTCCCCATATTCATAACATATTATGGTCTCCACCACCAGAACAGTCAACGAAATCTATCCTTATATTCCTTATTGATCCATAGATTTAGTTAAAATTCCTTTCTTAATGATATATTATGACAACATATTAGGAATAATCATAATATACTTTAGCAATGTCATTTTCCCATTTGGTTTCTCATAAACACATTTCACATCACATTCAAATTTAATATATTTCATTGTGGTTCCCTCGAATGAAAAAACAAAACCCATAGTATTAGTAACAATATTCATTGTGGGAAAACACATAATCATGAAAAATAACTAATAGAATGTCTAAATCATGACACATTCATTCCAATATATTGAACCCTAGGCTTAACTTAGGTCTTGTGTAATCATTATTTAAATCCATTATGATATTTCTTAAAGAGTTTCTGAATTTAAAAAGCATATCTCCATGGAGTGTCAATCCATTTCTGAAGTAAGGCTGGTTTATATTCTAAATTTGATGGTCAATTTTAGATCAATTCACCCTATTTGGAATAAATACCCCTGGGTACAACTATGATAGATCCATATCAACTTGTAGTATCTAGATAGGGATTTAATTTCTTGGAAATCCTTTTTTCATACATCACCAAATTTTTTTGATATTTTATTTTACTTATAATTATACATTGATTTATTCATATAGATATACCTATAAATATCACAATAAAAATCCTTAGGCATGTCTCTAGATCTCTTAATAATTGTTTTCCAATCCTAGTATCTAAATATTTATTAATCTTTTTCTCTAATACTACTTATAATAGCACATCCTTTTCATAAAAAATATCACATGTTTTTAGATGAATATTCAACACATTTCATAAACACATTCTCAAGGACAGTAATAGTTTTTAGGTGTTTGGATACTAGAAACACAATAATATTATATCAAGAAATATCTTCAATATGTCCATAAGATAACGTATCACATAATACTCTTCTTGGGAATACCCTACCTAAACCATTCTTTATATCTTGGGGAAGGAAACATAAGAAAGGTTAAGCTCAGATGCTTATTAATTCTAAACGTAGTAAGTATAAATATATGATAATATGAAATAAAAATATAATAATAAGGGTATGTGATCATGAACAATACTTATTAATTACATACCTAATATTTCATAGATATTAGTCATGATAAATTGGAAAAAACATGTCATCTCAGAAAATCCAGCCTAAAAGAGTAGGAAATCATCATAAAAAACATGAACCATAATTTCATGTCATAAAATTTGGTAGCCATAATAAATATAAAAATACTTTTAATATTTTAATATTAACTGCCAAGACCACCAGGAAATTATATCAGGACATATCACATATTTCCCATTGTGGATCAGGATTCACCAACTTCCTATAGTGTATTAGGACTCACCTTTTTCCCATAGTGGATCAATAATTTCGTAATGTTTCCCATTATTATATCATGATATATAATTATTTACCCAATTAATTAGATGTATATATAATTCTAACCAATATCATAATGAAAACCATTCTTATGTGTTCGATAAAATCACAAAACATTCATCATATCATCTCATCATAACATGTGTAAATAAAACATGATTCAAAAACATTTATTAAAATTCAAAATATCATAACACATGAATAATAAATGGGTTTCATAAAAATTTCATCAAATAAAATATTTACCATCCAGAAAAAAATAGGGTTGGTATTATTTAATATCATCCCTAATAAATCCTACGTAACATCAAAAGATATCATCTTAGATAAACAATTAGTTTGAATAATCACATGCAATACTTATTTAGGAAAATATCCTTTACATTTTGAAAATAAAATTTTAATGATAAAAATAAATAAAAATTTTAAATACTTTTTCTGAAAAAATAATTTAAAAACTATGAAGGAATCATTAAAAAATTTATTGTTCATGATCGAAAAATTTCCATTTATGTCGTACATGTTTCAAAATGTTTCATTTCACTTTTCCAAAAAATTTCATATATTATTTTTTCCAAAAATGACAAAAAGACCCCATTCAAATATTTTTTTTTGTAATAAGTAACAATGGGATTAAAATTTCTTTAATAAATCATTTTTAAAATTGTAAAAAATATTTTTGAAAACTTTTTTAGAAAACTAGACTTTGGTTGATTTTTATTCATCTAAAGAGAGAAATATAACAAGTTTTCTTTTAAAATTTATTTTCCACACTTGAATACATAAAGAGAGAATAATAAATGTAAAAAATGTATTATCATGAAATAAAAAGAGGATAAGAAAAGTAATGATTCTATTGAAAGATGGAACATATGATTTCATCATCAGAGGCATAAACATATTCAATCCTGATAAATAATGATATTGTAACATCAAACCATTAATACATTGTTATCTTTTGAATCATGGTACACTTTAAATAATAACATTAAATAAAAATTTAAAAATAATTAATATAATTATATCAATGATATAACTTTTCAACAAGATAGTATAGAAATATCATATAATATGATAAGTGTATCACATAACTTTTGTCCCAAAGAAGGAAAATTTAGAAAAGATCCCTTATCTCATTGGAAAATTTTGAACCATAAACCCCAAGAAATAGGGATGTTAAAAAGTATTTGTAAATCCCCATAATTTTAATATTAATAATTATAAATAATGTTATGGGTAGTATATACACCATATTTAATAAATTGGTGGTGAATATGGAAAGTGTGTCACAAAAGAAAAAAAAAGTTAGAATGAAGTCCATCACCTTAAGACTTGAATTCCTTCATACACCTTAAAAACTACATGATAATAAAAATAACATTATTATACATATATTAATGAACAATACTTATATATATCACAATATATATGATTTACATGGTACTTTGGAGAATAATTAATAAAAAATTCCATATTAAAATCTAATTTCGGAAATAACTGTTTTATTTTTAATGTATGTTTTAATTTTTTATATCTAGTATATATGTATTTATATAAACCGTATAAAATTAAGTTATAGAAAATGAAATACACTATTAATGGAGACAGTAATCCAAATGTATGTGTGAATATTGTTTCCATTTCTTGAATAGATTGAAAGAAAGGTAAATAATATATTACAATTCAAGAATAATTATTACGTCATATATATGTATATAATTTGTTTATTTAAACCTATCTTTATTACCATCCATGTAAAGAGTACATGAATAACGAATCAGGTCACTTCATATGGTAGTAGTCCATCGTACATATGAATGACATTACGATATTACCATATAATAAATTGTAAGAATGGATATATGATATCATTATTTAATAAGTATAAATATGTTGCAAATTTATTATAAATTAATTTAATATATCTGAAATATCATTCATGTAAGATTTAGATGAAAAATAGATCACATCTGTCTGCAAGACTGTAGTCTACCATACACATGAAAGGGGTTATGTTTTCATGTGTGTTTAAAGGAAATAAGTTAAATGTGTATTATAATTCAAATGGTAAAATAATATATTAAATATCATAAATATACATCATATCTATAATTATATCTAGTCATTATAGGTAGTGATGGAAATTGAATAACATCGGTTCATGTGGATATAGTTCACCACCCAAAACAATGATGCTTTCATGTCCCAATTAATATAATATGAGATGTATTTAGGTTATTATATTTAGAAAATAACATATCAATATATGTGTGATACTGGTTTTAATATTTTTTAATATTTGGAAAATATTAAAGGAGGTAGAAGAATATATAAAAAAACTCATGATATAGAATTGTACCTCTTCTTCAAGGACCCTCTTAAGGTTTCAACCAAAAGATTTTTTAAGAGGTATTATTAACCATTATACGGCCTATTTGATAAGGTTATAGATATAAGGAAATTATTTTTGAAGTAATTTACAGAACCAAATGGTTTTTTTAGTATTGATGGGGAGAGGAGAGTGGGTGATGTTTTATATGTAAGGTGATTTCAGTATTTTAATTTTTGAAAAGAAAAGGTCGTACCCACATTTTTCACATGCCCCAAGGTTCCATAATAGACAATTATACATAGTTTAAGAGTAAATTTATAGATATGTATAAACAATGGGATTTTTTTTGAAATCTTATTTGGCATTTTAACCCTTATCATTATAGTTTACCATCCTAGTAAACCCATTTCAACCATAAAAGCAATAATAAATTTTTACTGATTTTACTATACATAATGGTAAAAAATTAGGTTTACCTTTTTAGAGTATATAAATTATTATGATCAGAAATTTCTAATACATTCCCCCAAATTTCATTTATAAAAGTGGTGAAATATAATATCAAATTATCCTCACAAATATGATGAAAAAACGATTCTCCAGAGAGAAAAGTCTCAAAAGTATAAAAAATTTATATAAAAATTCAATATTAAATTGAGTAAAATGACATAAATTTGATTAATATATATATAATTTAATTAAATTTTCTTTTCAAATACTTTTTTATTTTTTTCTTTTTTTTAACATTGAAAAGGAAAAGAAAAAATCTAATACAAACAGTATTTTTCAGTATTACTGATACATTAATCCTTTCATAAAATTATCAAACCCTCACTTTGGGATAATTTTTTCATATAGACTTCAAAAAATAATTTTATTTTTTAAAATAAATTTTAAAAAGTGATAAAATTTAATTTTAAAATGTTTCTAAAAAAGCGACAAAACTGCTTTAAAAGAAATACCACTGTAACTGTAAAATTAGATTTATTATTCTATCATATATAGAAAACACATAAGATGAATGATATTAATTTGTTTGAAAATATAATAAAATATTTTAATTTAAATAATTAATCAAAATTTATTTGTTAAATTTATTATGATAAAACAAGTTTTTGTATATAAAAATGGGTTTTTGGAAAAAGATTTCATTTATTATCAAAATGTTTCTATTTTAATTTCTAATTTATTGGTAACAAAATAACTCCATATATATATATATATGTTTAAACCATATATTTTCATAATTTAATTAATCACATTCATACATTCCATTCTAATTACTAGGTGATAACTATCATATGAAATATTAATATTTTAATTATATATCGTGTTTCGTTAAAACTCGGTGTTGTATTTAACAAAACATAAACTCCTTATTGAATGTAATGAAAGCTAAACTCTATGTTACATTCAGAACAATATAAACTTATGGTTTCATTTATTGAAATATATTGGAGAAATTATGAGTTATTTCAAAAAAAATATTTCATAAAATCTCAAGGTGTTAAATTTTACCTCCTAAATAATTTAGGTCCACGCAATTTGAACTTTCCCATCATAATAATTGATTTAACATTTTAGAATCCCTTTGTTGGGAACCCACATCCTAAATGGTTAATAAAATTCTACTTCACATGATTTAAATTGTTGTGTGAATTTCATCTACAATGACACATTACTAGGATTCTATGTAAGATAACATTGGTGGAAAGTGAAAACATGGACATAGAAAAAAAACTAACATCTAAATAGTGATAGAGATTTATAGAGATGATAGTTATAAGAAATTTAATGACCAAAAAGACATAAATATGTGACAAGAGAAAAGGAAATTAATTCATCATAAATTAAGATAAATGTAAAAAAATTTATTTGATGGTATGATTCCAAAATTTTATGAATATTCATTAGAATATATACATACTTTATTTCATTCCATTTTATATGCATAATGTCTCCCATTGGATATGAAATAATCAATTTCTACATTATCACCTACTTTAACAGATTAATATTTTATGCCTAAACCATATATTCTATAATAACATCTCTAAAATAAATATAATTCATTCCTTGTAAATTTAGTTATTATAAAAGACAAATTTTTTGACCATGTTATCCAATATGAATGAATATTAATATGGTGAAATAACTTATTTATCTCTAAAACCTCATCCAATGATCTATTTAAACAATTACATGTATACTTAATCTGATGGAACTTACAAAATAAAATATTTATAATGAAGGTCACCGAATATTCCAAAATCAACCTAATATTAACCCCGAAAATTTCATAAACTATCTATTAATTATCAAATACAAAATTTTTTCATTCCATAGTCATTTTTTTAAACATGGTAATAACCTAAATTAAAATAAAACATTATTGAAAACTTATATACTTCATCATTTTTTGAATAAACCAAAGGTTATTGAATACATTCCATAAATCAAATAATAATATAAAATACATTTATGATAACATAAACAACTTTGTCCAAAAATAATTAATCAATTCCAAGGTAATCAATAATATCCAAATTAAATTATTCATATCCACCATCTATTTATCCCAACATCATTATCTCATCATCAGGAATATATTATGGGTTATCATCCTTTGATCATATATTACGAAAAAATATCTTCTAGCCATTAAATTATTCATTGATGTCATCATCACCCTTCAACATATTCTAGAAAATCATTAAGGAAACCGTATACAAAAAATTACTTATATATTTCATAATTCATGAATTCTAATACATAATAACTTAATTATTTTATTTAATTATTAAACCATTATCTATGATTCATTATCTTATTACATATAACTATTTTATTTAATATTTAATTTTTAGTCTCCTCAACATCAACAAAAAAATATTTACTTGTACTACATTTCATGTCCATTTTATGAGATTACCACCAAGGAAATTGATTTTTATAATGCACATACTTTACACAATAATATCAATAAACCATTAATGATTTCTTAAGGAAATCATTATTATCATTAATTTTAGTAACTAAACATTTCATTTTTTTCAATGGAAATAACTTACTCTATTTCCTTTTATCTACAAATAAAACATCTTTGTATTTCATTAAGACATTTCCTCACAAGCTTCTTCCCATATTCTTGACATACATGAAACAAAATATTCTTTCCTATGTGGACTCCACCAAAAAAACTCTCAATGAAATCAATCCTTCTATTAATTCGTGAGTATGAGAGTTGGTTAAGATACAATTTGTATAAACATATCATGATAATTAGTTATTAATAATCACAATATCCTTCATTCTATTAATCATCCCATTTGGTTTCTTAGCAGCACATTTTCTATCACATTTGACATTAGTCCAATTCTTTTTGGTTCCTTCCATTGACTAAAACCAAGAATGATAGTGTCAGTAATAATATTCATAGTGGGAAACCACATAATCATGAACATATACTTATGATATGTAAAAATTAAGATACTTATTTTAATCTATAACACCTTAGTCTTATCCTTATTCAACCATGGTCATTATTTAAATCCTTCAAGATTTTTGTGTAATGATTTTGTGTGTTTCAAAAGCATATCCACCAGGAGTGTCAAACCAGGTGTCCAGTAAGGCCCACTGTTGTGCACCGGGTGATGACTGATTCCATCTCAATACAATATTTTCTCAGTTATTACCCCTTTGTAACCCATACGATGGCCATATCCACTTGTAGTATCTTAACAGATATTTAATTTATTGTAAACCCCTTGATCTATCCTTCACAAAAATTATATGATATTTCCTATACATATAATTTTCTTTAGACTTATACATATATATATATATTGTGACATATACTTCAAAAAATACCTATTGATCTCAATAAATTATTTCTTAATCATAATCTATAATGATTTATTAATCTTTTTCTCTGATACCAACAATGACATCCAATATTTTTTATATAAAAAACATCATATCTTTTTAGATGAAGATTCAATACATTTCATAAACACATGACGAATGACCACAATGGTATAGTGTATTTTGAGACTACAAAAAAGAATGTTATTTTATGACAATATCCAAAATACCCCTTGATTATATTCTCACATATAACTACTCTTATTAATACCATACATAATCCTTTTTTTCTAACCTGGGGTAAGAAAATAATGAAATGGTGTGCATAGATTATCAGTAAGAATAATGATATGAGCTACAAATCTATTATCATATTTAATAATGAGATTTTATAAGGTTATATTATCATGAATAGAACATATGAAATTAAAAAACAACCAATCATAAATTATAAAAATGCTTCAATGCATGAAAATTTATTATTTAAAAAATCTGGCCCAGAAGTGTGATAAATCATCAAAAATAAATCATAAACCATAATATCATGTCATTGAAGTGTGTCCCCATTATAAATATAGAAAACTTTTTAATATTCAATTGTTCACTACTAATACCATAAAAAAGTGGAATGGGAATTAGCACTTGTTTCATATTTTGGATCAAGACGAACATGTTTACCATAGCGGATTGAGACTTATATGTTTCCCATATTAGATCTATCCCATTGACTTGTTTCCCATTATAATCTCATGAGATATTAATATTAACTGAATTCATTAGGAGGAGATATAGGTCCTACAAATTTCATAAAGAAAACCGTACATATGTGTTTCAATATATAATAAAACATTTATCACATCATTTCATCATAACTCATGTAATGAAAATAAATTGCATAAACAATTCATTAATTCATGAGAGCATAACCCATGAAAAATAAATGGGTTTCATAAACATTTCATCAATATAAAAAATAGCCATCCAGAAAAATAATAATGATAGTATCATTCAATCTTAACACTAGTAAAGAATATATAATATCAAATGATTTCATCATAGATGAATTTTTTTTGAAATATTAGTTGGAATATTTCTTGGAAAAAATATCATTTTTTCCTTTGAAAATTGTTATTAAAGATATAAATTCATAAAATATTTGAAAATAATCATTTAAAATTTTAAAGGGATATTAAAACCATTGAATAATAAAGAAATTAAAATTTTCTCTCATTTCTTACTCATATAAACAATTATTCTTTTTAGATCTTCAGTAAAATCTGAACAGGTATTGTTTAGAAAATTAGAATAAGATTAATTTAAATTTTATTAAGAAAAAAATGGTTAAAATATTATTTATTAAATCATTTGGATAATTTTAAAATTAATTTTTGAAATCATTTCTAGTAAAAAATATGTTAGAAAAATTGGTTTTTTAACATAAGTGAGATATAGAGTTGGTTTTCTTTTAAAACATTATTTTGAACTATTGAGTATATAAAGAAATGAAAATGGGGATAAAATGTATTCTGATGAAATAACTCGAGTTTTATAAAATTTATGAGGTTCATGAGATTTGTATCATATTATTACATCATCTTATACATTAACAGAAATAATCATGATAAACAATGAGATTATAACATCAAAACTCTAATACTTTAGTTTCTTTTGAAGCATAATAATAATTAAATAATAATATAAAATTAAAATTTTATATCATTAAAATAATGATATTCATGATATATATTTTAAAAGGGGGTATATATATAACCAAAATAAGAAGATATGTGCATTACAACACTTATGTCCCAAAAAAGGTAAATTTAGACAAAACTCCCGTACAGCTTTCGTAAATATTGTACCACAAAACCCATGAAAGATATATACTCATATGGATATATAAATACCCAAAATTTTATTTTTAGTAATAATAAGATACATTCATGTGATTTACATCGACCACATAGAAGAAATAGGTGGTTAATAGGGCATGTGACTCATATAAGTAAAATTTGAGAAGAAAAATATCTTATAGTAAGTCTTGACATTCATTGTAAATTTTTTAAAACAATTTAAAATATATATAAGTTTATGATAAATCTATTAAATAACCATAATTATATATATCATACAATATATGAATTATTTTTTACCTTTTATTACCTGTTTATTAACAGTTCCTTATTAAACCCATATTTCGAGCAATAACTACATTGTTTTTCCTGAATGTTTTGACATGTTTTTTCTATACCCATAAATTATATCATCGTTCTACCATAATTAAAATTTTAACCAATATATATATATTTAATTTATATTCAGTACATATTTATTAATATAAATCCATAAAAGATAGTGATAAAATATGAAATACACCGTTCATGGAAACGGAAATCAATGCATATTCGTAAAGTTGTTTGCATTTTTTTAATGGATTAAAAAGATAATAAATAATATATTATCAATCCATAATAATTGGTATTTTATATATACATTTATGTGACTTTTTAAGAAAAACTATCTTTTTTACCATCCATGTAAAGCTTGTCTGAAGAACGAATCATAATGCTTCTCGATGATTAATCCATAATACACATAGGTAACATTGTCATATTCACACTGAATGGGATGTAAGAAGGTGTATTTAATATAATAAATTAATAATTATAAATAAGTTATAAATATCATATATATTTGTTTAATATATCATTATTAGCATACAATTAAAATATAAATGAAAAACACATCAAATCGGTTTCTGAGGTGGTAATCTATAATACACGAAAGCAATATTATTATTTTCCAATGAGTTTGGAGGTAAGAAGTTATATCTGGTATTATAATTAAAGAGTTATAATAAAATTATATATATCATAAAAAAAATAAATCCATCATTGAATCTAGTTGTGAGATGTGGTTATGGAAAACAAATAACATCAGTTTGCGAGATAGCATTCCCTCATACACATGAATGGTGATTTTATATCAAATTTGACGGAAGTGGGGGTGGAATTAAGTTATTACATTAAAATAATAAAATATCAGTAAATTTTAGATAATTGTTTTGTTATTTCATAATATTTGTAAAATACTAATGTATTTTAGAGGAGAAATAAATCAAAAAACACATGTTTAATAATTTTACCACCTCATTAGAAAGCCTCATTAGGTTTACAAATAAAGAATTATTAGGGGAGATTACTCAAAAAAACAATGAATATAAAATTAGGGGTGTGATTTATGGAGTTTTTTATTTTATTTTTTGGATAAATTAAATGATTTTTTAGGTTTTGAGAGGAGATTAGAGGGGGAGTCATTTTATAAGTGAGGTAAGGGGCATACTTGTTAATTTTGAAAAAATTGTATACCAATGTTTTTCAAGTGAAAAAAATCTCCAATGATGGACCATAAATGATGACATATTCTATAATGTATAAATATATCCATAAAATTTGTGTTGTAGATGTTTATATGTCATTTTACCCATTATCTTTTTGGTTTAACACCCTGGTAAATCCATGTTCCTGAAAACTGTGGTAATTAATATATACTCATTTTACTATTATTAATGAAAAAATAATAATTTGAAATTATTAGATAATATAAATTATTATAATTCAAAATGTTAAATCCATTCTCCAACATCCATTCATGGAATTGGATAAATTTATTTTAAAATTAATCTCTCAAAAGCGATAAAAATATGGTTTCCAAAGATAAATGTTTTAGATTATTAAAATTTTTTATATCAAAATTCACAATGAAATTGTTTAAAATTACCTAAATATAGATACACAATTGAACTAATTTTACTTTGATAACCATATTATTACTATTAAAACTTTTTTATAATCTATAATCAAAAATAAAATTCATAATAAATGAAAGAATATTTAATTTTTCATTGAAAATTTACATTTTAAGAAATATCTATAAAATTAAATGCAAGAAAATTTTTAAATTTGGATATCAAAAAAGACATTTATTTTTTCAAATTTTTTTTATAATGGTCAAAATTAATTTTTAATTATGTGTGTAAAGTCAATAAAACATCATTTTAGAAAAATAAAATTATTAACATAAAATATAATTTATTACTATCTCTTGTTCATAAAGCACATAAGATAAATGTTAAACATTTTACTGAATATATAATATATAAATTTAAATAAAATAATTAATCAAAGGTTATTTTTTAAATTTATTAAGGTAAAACAGGTTTTTCCACATGACAATTGTTTTTAAGAAAAAAAATTCATTTATTTTAAAAGGGTTTTTATTTTCATTTCTAATGAATTAGTCACTGAATAATTAATTATATATAATTTTTTAGTCCATATATTTTCATAATGTAGTAACTTTTATTCATCCCCTCCATTCAAAATTATTTGGTGATAACTATCATATTAAGTAATTTTATTTTAATAGTACGTTATCCTACATTAAAATGCTATGTTTCCTGTAATACAAGAGGAACTCAATGTTATGCATAATGTAAGATAATATTGTTGTTGTGGGTAATTAATGATAAAATAGATACTGCATGTAATGTAATCTATACAAAAATTAATTTATGTGAAAAAAATTCACAAAATCTTCAGGTATTACATTTTGTGAGTCATGAATCATTTTGAAATAAAAGAACATGATCCATTAGAGAATAACATTAGCCTATGAAATTAATTTAGGTATACACATAAGCATGGAAAATAATTTTTTTAGTAGTCAAGATTCATTTAAAAGACTATAATAGTGGATTTGGTCTACTCCCTTATCCATCTTATTAGTCAAGGTTCAATCAAAAGACTATCATATTATACAGATTCCCTTACTAACATGGGTACACACCCTATTCCAGTCTTAATTATCTAATGAGATATCAATCGTTACACAATTCATTAGAGATCTATATAATTTTGGATAAATCCATCAGCTAATTAAATTCAAATTTATGTGTTTCATAAGATCATAAAACATTTATCATTTTACAACATTTAAAATGTTATAGGTTTCATAATAATTTCATCATGGAATAACCTATGAAAAATTAATGGGTTTTATCAAAATTTCATTATTTCCACATATCATGACCAATGGAAAATTAATCATATTCATAAACATGTTTTCATCATAATAATAAAAAATCTAGAGAATGAAAAATGATGTTATCATTGGATCATATCCACAATAAATACTTATATAATATCCAAGGATTTTTTAATATATATATAAATATTCCCTTAAAGATCACATGGAACATTTATTTAGGAAAATAACCTTTTCACATTGAATTCAAATATTTAAAATCTAAAAATTTACCCAATCGTAAGTAAACAAAATTCTTCAAAAATTAACATGGATCATTTTAAAGGGAGGATAAAATCATTTAATTATCCTCATGGCATGAAATTCAATTCATGTTGTACAAATTAAAAGAATACATTCATTTCACACTTCTTAAAACAATTACCTTGTTTTTGATAGAAATACAAGAATATTCCTTTTGAGCCAATATTTAAAAAACATATTTTTGGATAAAAATGGATTTAATGAATCATTGTATAATATCTAAAACACTAATGAAAACCGTTTTTGAAAACATAAACATGGAGAGGATGGATTTTAGACTTTATGGAAAAATTATGTAATTATTCCACAAAACATTATTTCAGTCTCTCAAGAACATAATGTGGGTAAAATGAGATTAAAACATGTTTTCTTGAGAAATAAACATATTATATGAAAATTAAAGAGTTTATCAAGAGTTTCATATTAATATTTTATCATCTAAATATAATCATAAATAATCCATATAAACATTCAGATTGTAACGTAAAACCCTTACCTCGAGTTCCATGTTTCTACAAAAGTTCTCTAACATTCTATATAATAAATAAATATTTATTACAATACTACAATAGAATTATTTACATACATATATTATAAAATATGACCCATTTATAACATTTGAACACAAATTTATTAATAACCCCCTATTAAAATTATCATTTTGCATGTTTACTATATTGTTTTCCATAAGAATTTAAGTTTTGTAGATTTGTTCCTTGTATTTTGATCATGGTTCAATAAAATATAAAATTATATTAATTATATTAATATAATATATATTAATTATTTAAATATATTTGTATTCATCCATAATATTTAGAGATAGAAAAATGAATTACACCATTCATTGATATAGTTGGTCGTACATAAGCAAGAACACTATTTTCACTTTTCAAAAGAGGTAATTAAAGAAATTTAAATAAAAATTGAACCTTATAAAATAATTATTATATATTATAATTAATATATATTTACAACATATATTCTCATTAACACCCATTTAATGTGTAAATGAAAAAATAATCACATTGCTTCATGGAGGTGGTAGTTTACACGTATGCATGAGCGACATTAGCATTTCCCAATAGATTGCATTGTAATACAATACATGCGATATTATTCATCCAAAAGGACAGTTATATCATAAATATCATATATAAACATTAATCCTGTTATAATACCTATCCATAAAATATGGTGATGAAAAATAAATTATATCTCTATGTGGATAAAATGAGTTGTGCGTACACACGAGAGATACATTCACATCCAATTTGATTGAATATACGGCGGATAATGGCCGTCTCATAATAAATATAACATTTATATATATTTATTATTTATAATTTACCATTTATTTATAAAGACCATATATTTATAATAGGTAATATAATAAGTAAAAAAATAAAGTGATTAGCTAAGAAAATTATATGTTCTTTAGAAGTACTCATTTAGATAATATCTATAGGATCCTAATGTTTTTATTTTGGGAAGACCCAAACCTTTAAAACATGGTTATATTTTTTATAAGGAAATTTTTTTAGAGAATGATTGATCTAGATTGATCAATTTGGTGTAATTATTATAAAGGAGGGTTTCCCTTTAATAAGTTATGGGAGCCACACTCTTTGAATTTATTAAAATATTAAAATATAAAGATTCCATTATAAAGAAAAATTATTATAAATGGATAGATATTAGAATAATGATAGTATTTTTTTGTATACCATCATACAATAAAATTTTGATAGTTTTAAGTGGTTTATTAAACCATATCTTTTGTTTTAACCCCTTAGTTTAGTCATTTCAACCTTAACCATGACAACAACTTATTTACCCTTAATGGGTTATGAATATTACAATAAATGTAACAGTGAATCGTAAATATACAATAGATTATATGTTAAACCATATTCCATTAACATTCATTGATATATTGTTTTTATGAATTTTAAATTAATTAATAATATATTACTAATTATATAATATCATTAATGTCGACTGTTTAAGAATTCATTTAATTTGGCATTAATGAAACCATAGAAAATATTGAATCTAAATATAATATATTAACACAAAAATAATATGTTATAATCCTCTGTAAAATTTTTAGACCAATATAAATCACTCCAATTATGTTACTTTTCTAAATTTTATAATCATTTATTATATTTCTATTAGTTGAAAGAATATAGTATCGTCGTTGTGTAATAATTTAAGGTAAATATATATTTACTAAAAACAAATTAACATCAAAAAAATAAATAATTTTTAACTCAAAATACCATTTATAAAATAAAATGGCCACTTATTATCCTTATTTAATAAATTTATAAATAATAAAAGAAACTAAGTGTTATTGTATGACATTGTTTTCTATACAATAACATAATTTTACAAATAAAATAATTTTGTGACCAAGTTTCCATTATTTTTAAAATTAGATTGAAATAGTTGAAATACAGTCATAAAATTTTATAACAGTAAGTATTAGTGTCATTTTTTAGTCATTATCATATTATTTTTAACCTTAATTACTTAATTTATCCATATCTTGTTGACAATTATTTATTATGGTTACTGTTCAAAATGTATAATTTCAAAAACTAAACTAGGAACTCTATTAAACATATATTTGATCTGAACATGAAATACACTGGAGAGACTTCCAAATCTACACATGGAAATGACTAGAACAAGACATCTTATAGCCTGTAGGGGGGAAATATTTTTTTCATAAACAATAATAGAAGAAAAAGAAACAAGATAGTATGAATATCAAAAAAAATACACTATGAGTAATGAAAAAAATATAACAATGCATAAAATCCCAATGTACTACCACCCAAGTACTATGACCGGAAAATATCCCAAGTCCCTATGGACACAACTCACCAAGGCCATGGTTTAACAACTGGATCCATATCAAAGAGGTCCTTTTACCTTTCTTAAACCTAGGAGAAAGGCTAAAAATACCTGAAGGAAAATGTAGGGTGTGTACTAAAAATATCAGTAGAGTCTCACCATATGTTCCATAACACATTCCAATAATATATTAACCAAATTAAAGAACTCAAATTTATATAAATTCAGTTTGGAATTTTGAATCATATTTAAATAGATCATGATATATAGTTTAAATGATGGAAAAAAATATATTAATCAAAGGCTTCAGAAATGAGAGAATATTTAAAAAATTATGGGTTAAATAAAACACTTATATAAAAAAGTTTATATAACTATTGAGGGTGTATAAATGAGTTTAAAAAACATTATCAATCATTTTTATCTCAAATATAAAACAGTTGAGCAACACAGTCATCTTCCAAATGGTACGATGGTATTTGTGGCAATATAACTCCACACTCCGTATGTGATTTGAGAAATATGTGTATAAAAATTTCCCCCTGACATTGAAAAAAGGAGACTAATTACCATCCCAATGGGGATGTAACCCATTGCATGAATATTTTAGAACGTTTAAATAATGTAGAGTTCACCCAAATAACTCACCAACTACATAATGTGTGCATGTTCTCTTACACAATAAATGATCTTCAATTTATTTTAAGACTTATTAAAATTAAATTAAATCCCATTATTCATTTTAAATGCTAATTTAATATCTTTAAAACCAAAATAGGTTTTAATAAAAAAGATTCCTCCTTAATAAGATAAAATCTCTGGGTTTCTATGAAACCATTTTAATCCATTTTATAAAAGATTGAAATCCTTTAAAAACCAATTCCATAAATTTCAAAATTAAATTCTACAATTTAAATGAAATCATTTCCATCAAAATCCCAATTTAAATTAAACAATTTAAATTATCCAGTTTCAATATACACACCCAAATTCCATGGAACTAAGGTTTTCTCCAATTTTTCATGACTAAACCATTAAATAAATATCCCATGTAAAAGGAATTGGATTTTTTCAAATAAATTAAAAAATGTTTGATCAATTTAATTTAATTAAATAGTTCAAATAATACAAGAAATTAAATGTTAAAATTTTGGCTAATCGGGATGGAATGATAAAACAATATTCTTGAAACTCAACACTAAAAAAAGAACACATCAATGAAAAAGTTGGTGTATAAGTAATTGAAATTCATAATAGAAACAAGATCTTCTAATAAAGACAATAGATCCATCAAACTCCAATGGAGTAGAAATTGATAGAGATGATGAACAAGAGATAATACTTGTCTAAGAATCATAACACACGTTCCATGATGATCAAATACTAAATGAGAGGATCTGAAAGTGTTGGAAGGTTACATGACTACCTGGGGAAGGATTTTGGTCGAGTTAGATGAAATTGGAGTAGTGCTCTAAAAGGAAACTACCATATGCATTTCCTGTTCCAAAAACTACATTCATGGTATTAAAAGACATGTCATACTAATACATAATGTGAATCCTTTAATTTTTGGAATATACTAAAAACATGTCACCCTTAATTAAAAATCAAGACTTAGATTTAAAAACTAATTTATAAAAAATTCACAACATGTATCATCCACAGCGTGAATCCTTTCACGACTTGTACATTTAACCTTTGCATGACGGCTAATCTTGATACATAATGTGTAACCCTTTAGAAGCCTTCATAAAAATATGGGTAAAGTTGAGAGTCCAGCAAATAATTTACATCATCATTATATGTATCACATGAATATAATCCCAACCCATCCCATTGAACTAAAAGGGAAAACCATGACACTGTTAAAATTATAACTTTTAGGTATGTAATTGGATGTTACAACATCCCCACCATATAAACATTCTATCCCCAGAAAACCTCTGATGAAACTTCTGTGAAAAAAAGATAAGTCCTCTTCTCTCTTATTAGTGCCCTTAATTCCCATGTCTCGTGATTTTAGAATGATGCTTCTATAGCACATGAACGAAACGTATTGTTCTCTGATGAATCACCTTGGTCTTAGAATCAACTATCATGACTCGCCGCTCAGTCAAAGATAAATTTGGTTCAACGTCAAGATCTCTCAAACTCAAAATGATAGATAGATCAAAGAGATACTTTCTTTTCTGTGATACATGGAATAATTAATGTATCAACATCAGTGGAAGGGGAAGTGCTATTTGGTATGAAACATTCCTCACCTACTCAACAACTTCAAAAGGTCCCAAAATATTTGGAGAAATCTTCCCCTGCCTCCCAAGCCATCAATGATCCAACATGGGTGAACATTTTTAGAACACATGCTCACCAAAAAAGAACTCCAAAGGTCTGTAATGAATATTATCATAAGACTAAGATCAGCTCTGTTCAGTCAACAATATCAGATGAATTAACTGAATCTTTTCTATTTTATCAGGAACTAAAATTGGTCAAACCAAGGATCTTTCACCAATCGTCATCCAACACAATGTAGATTTACAATTCTAAACATACAAGTCCTAAAAAGGTTCCATTATGATCATGGACTGATAACTATTGTTATAGTAAAACTCATCCAGCCCCAAGTGATCATCCCAATCCCCACTAAAGTAGAGAACACAAGTGCAAGAATATCCCCATGAATCAGTGTGGATCTCTCTGTCTAGCCATCTAATTGTCAATGGTAGGACATGATCAAATGGACCTATTATCATAGTGGAACTTTATAGAATCTCTAAAAGTGAGTAGTGAACCAAGGATCCCAATTAGAAACTCTTATATATGGAACTCCATGGAAATGCACAATCTCTTTCACATAGAGATTTCCCAAATCCTCAACATTTTTTGTAACTTAAATGGGTATTTATTTAGCCGACTTAGTCAACCTATCGATCAAAAACCATAACATGTTTTTCTTTCTCCGGATATGAGGAAACCAAACCACAAAGTCCATATGGATTACATCGCACTTCCATGTAGGAACTAGAAGTGAATTATGTAAACCTGAATTTTTATGGTGCTCGGTTTTCACCTACGGGCATGTATAACAAAAATGAACAAACACATCAATACCCCATCTCATATCGGGATACCATAACTACCACCACATATCGTTGAACATATTAATGGTTACTTGGCTCACAATATAATAGGAGTTACAGAAATCCCCCATTATAACCCTTCTTACTAATAATAACACATCGAAGTGATCCTAATAGCAGAGGAAACCCTATTTGGAGAATGATCATTGGGGAACAGTCTCCCAACCAGAAAGAAGGATTCTAATGCTAGGGAATTCATCATAAATCTCTTAATCATGAAGAATCAACTCAAGAAGACTGGATATCAAATGAATTCTATCTAAATAATCTTAAAACCCTTTCTCAAGAAATCTATTATGAAACAGTGAAAAGAGATTCATAAAATTACACTCTTTGTAAGATTTTTTCACTTCCTAGTTTGGTAGCTTCATACTCAATGCATCATTAGTGACATTCCCTTTCCTTAGAGTATAGTAAATTTCAACGTGTAACGTTTGTAGGTACTCTTCCGAACTCCTCTAAATAATATTCAAATAGTTTTGAGAGAAGATATAACTAAAGATTTTTTTGGTCCAAATACAAAATAAAACTTTCTCTAAACTGGTAGTGATTCTAACTCGTAAGAGCATGCATCACGGCTGCATGTTCATGGGCATGGGTTGGATAATACATCTCATGTGACCTAACTTGATGAGATATATAAGATACTACCAGATCACACTGCATAAGAATGTTTCCCCATCTTGAATCCAATGCATCACAAAAGACCACATAGCCCTTCCTGGCTTCTGGACGTGGAAACACTAGCATAGTAGTCAAAAGATATTTTAGTTCAACAAAATAACACTAAAATTTATCATTCCAAGATAAAATGACCAACTATGAGTTAGATCAATTATTATAGATTCCAAATTTAATAATTTCATCATGAACCTACTATAATATACATCCAATCCTAAGATGATTCAAATCTCAAAGACATTATGTGGTTTCTCTCAAGTCTTAATAACCTTCACCTTCTCAGGATCGACTAATATATCATGTTCAAAAGGTATGGATATTTTCCAACATGGGTTCCAATATCATTGAAATAAAATCGATACAATTTTTGTTGTACTAAAGTTGATCCACCTAAGATAACAATAAATCTAGGATCTATTGGATATTATCCAAATAATCCTAAAAATGACGTGAAGATTTTTCAAGATGAGTGCGAGAAAACTCTAAGCAAGATCGAAATATTATTGAGAGAAAAATAAGCGAATCTATGGAGACCATTCTCTCTCTTCATACCAAGGGGTGTAGTAATATCCACTACACATGATAAAACCTCCATAGAAATATTATTCATATTAACAACCTAGGTTGAAATAAATGAGTGAGATAAACCATAATCAAATAGAGTAGTCTTCAATGATGATGCTATAGTAATGGTATATCTCACCATTTTTGGATACATGTATTCTTCCTATGGAGACTCATCCACTACTTGATCTATATTCATTTCTTATGTTTATGGATTGAACCCTTTTATATTTGATGAAACTGAAAACCGCATAGTTTTAGGAGGTGCTGAAAATCCTATTCCACTTTATGGAGTGTAAACGTTATGGAAGAATCTATGTGTGATCCCCGAATTCCCATATGAGATACAATACTTAGTTTCCTTTGTGAAAGGCCTCCTAGAATGACCTTACATTCGACACTAATAACAAATCATGCAACTTCCTCTTGGAGTTGTTGGAGGTCTAGAATGACTCTTCCATTTAGAACATCTCTGAGAATCATCACTCTTCTGTTTCCCCTTTAAGAAACTCATTATACGATTGTGAGAAAAGTGAACTCCTAATAACCATAACATTCCAAAAATGTCCATCATAACCGTCATCTCTCTACCTAACACATTAGAATAAGTTGAAATATTTAGTAAGAAATCCTTAAAACTGATATGTAATCGACATCCCAACTCATACCACTGAGACTTCATCCTCTCGATAGATATAATCTATGGTGAAAAATTCTAGAGTTTAGAAAAGTATTTTATGTACTCAATCATGAATCTTGCAACCTATTCAAGTTTTTAAAACTCCACAACCTTAGTCAAGACCATTCACTTTGGATAGAATTGATTGGTGAAAAGAATCTTGGAGTCATTAAATTAAAATCATTCATGTTTTTTTCCATTACCATCATGTACCACTATCTCCTGCTCAGTCTTTCAGTATGAACATGGCACATTTCACCTTGATCTGGACTGGTGAATTTAAGAACAAAAATATATATTCTATCTTTCCCAACTATTCCTCGGTATTTTGAGATTTAGTAGAGACTTTATTGTTTTTTTTTCAAGAAAAAAATCACTTGATAATGATTCTGAAGAACATCCCCCTAAGGATCCATAGTTGGATCCTAATCTAGGACTGGTGGTGGTGCCTATCCTAGAGCATGGATAGTGCACACAATCACCTCAACCAGATTTGGATTTACAAAAGGATTTTCGTGCTAATATTTAGAAGTAGTCTTTTCTTGGATTCTATTCACACATATTCTCATAGGTATGATTCTACAAAACATTATAAGACAAAAGAAAAGACATTATATTAACACTGAAACTGAGAAACAAGGGAAATCATTCCTGAAATATAGAATAAACCATATTTGGATTTCACACTATCCAAATCTGAATAATGAAAATACTAGAACATATCCAAAATCCTTCTTTCCCTAACCTCCCTTGAAGAAAAAAGGATCATTTCAGTAAGATATGGCCACTCACTCAGGCCCAGATAACTCCTAAGCTCTGAAAGGATTTCAAAAATGCATACTGACTTTAAGATGAGAGTCGAACAACAACCTTTGATACCAATTTGTCATAAACCATCCCGAGTACCCTAGTAACATGATAAATAACCCTACTCATACATATCCCGAAGTGTGTTCCTAGTAGACATGGGTCGATGACTAGCACTTGGAATAATATATCATGTAATTGGGAGAAAACTCTCCACAAAACATAACATATGATAAAGGAACAAGATAGTATGCATTTCAAATGAAAGTATATTAGGAGTAATGTACTAGAATAAAACAAACATAAAATAACAATGGACTACCACCCAAGTACCGAGATAGGAAAACAAACCAAGTCTATAAAACACTACTCACCATGACCAAGGTTCGATAGCAAGATCCACCTCCAAGAGATCCTTTTCCCTTGCACGAACCTAGAAGGAGAAAGCCTACAAATAACTGAAGGAAAAAGTAGGGTGTGAACTAAATATCCTTGTCAGGTCTCGTCATGGATTCCAAAATAGATGAAAACAATATATTAACCAAATTAAAGCATTAAATTTTAAATAGAGGTTCATAATTTAAAATAATATTTAAACAAATCATGATATACAATTCAAATGAAGGAAAGAAACCCTTTAAGAAAAGGCTTTACAATTGGTTAAATATTACAGAAAAATGGATTAAATAGAAAATGTATAAAACAGTTTATATAAATACTAAAGGCATGTAATGTAGTTCAAAAAACACTGGCCAAAATTTATACCTCAAACATAAAACAAGCATGAATCCTTGACATCTACCAAGAGGTACAATAGTATTTACAGCTATAGGACTCCACACTCTCTAAATTATCTTATAAATATGTGTATACAAATGAACCCATGAAATTATACAAAGGTGACGCATCACCATTCCATCGAGGATGTGACCCACTACATGAAAATTTTAGAATGTTGTAATAGTGTAGAGTGTGTCCAAAGAACTCCCAAAATACCTAAGGATTGCATGTTCCCTTAAAAAACAATGATAGGAAATTTATTTCAAGACACCTTGAAATACAATTAAATCTCATTCTTCCATTAAAATTATGATTTTCTATCTTTAAAACCAAAATGAATTTTCATAAAAAAAAACAAGCATCTTGAACAAGATAAAACCAATGGGTTTCTATCAAAACATTTTAATGTCATTTTTCTAAAAGTTTGAAATCCATTCAAAACCAATATTATCAATTTCTCAAATCATTTATACAGTAAAATTCAAAAATATAACTAAAATAATTTCCATCAAAACATAAATTAAAATTAAAATTATAAATTAACCAATTTCTATTAACAATCCCCAATTAAATGGAATTAGAGTTTTATTTTTAATTTTTCATGACAAACCCATTTCAAAATCTCCCAGTTCACTAGAATTGGATTTTATCAGATCAATTGAAATTAATTTTGAGAAATTTAATATAATTCAATAGTTGAAACAAATCCATAAATTCAAGGTTAATTAATTTAGGAAATTGGGATGGAACCACCTGCCTTTATACTAAATAAATTACAGTCACAATGGAACTCATTAATGAGAATGATGGTATAAGAAGACCATGAAATTAAACCTAGAAACAAAATATAGAAGAACATAGAAAATATCCATTAAACTCCAAAGGAGGAGGAATATATAGAGATAAAGAACAAGAGAGAACACTTACCCAATAATCAAACCACATGTTCCAAGATGATCGAACACCAAAAGAGAGGATCCAAAAGGGTTGGAAGGTCCTAATACCACTTGGGGATGGCTTGGGGTTGAAGGAAAAAAAATATAACGGATAAAAAAGGAATATACCAGCCACACAACTTGTTTAGAAATTTTATGTTGGGGTATTTCATAACGTGAAATACAAATACATGTCATGAAACCTTTAATTTTTTGTAACCGCCAAAAACATGTCCAATCACATTAAAAAACAAATCTTGGATTTAAAAACCAATATTTAAAAAATTTACATCTTTTAAATTTCTGTCATGACATGTACCCTCTATAGAAAAAATCCTTTCATGACATGTAAACAAAACCATTACACATCATGTAAACTTGTTACATGATGTTTAACCCTTTGGCATCATGTAGAATAAGTTGGTTAAAGTTGAGAGTCCAAAAATAACTTACTTCACCACTATAGGTATCCTCCAAATTTATTATCAACACTACGATGTAAATGAAAAGGGAAAACCATGACACGGTTAAAGAGGTACATCTCAGATCAGAAACATGATGTTGCATATAAAGAAAAAATGGCCCTATATATTAAATTTGTACATCTTGATTCCAAATATATAATAACTTTTTCGAAACTCAATTTCACTTTATGGTAGGAATTAATTTCAAAATAATTTTGAAAAAATGAAGTGAAAACAAATTTTTATAAAAATATATTTTTAAAAATAAATGTGGATTAATTCTTATATCATGCACTTAAAAAACATTAGATAAATTTTTAGAAAATTATTGAATATATAAAATATAAATTTAATTAATATAATTCATCAATATTTATAATTTTATTTTATTTTGATAAAAACACATTGGGTGTATAAAAACTGTGTTTCAAAAGAAACAAATCCTTTATTTTTATGCTTTTTTATTTTCAATTCAAAATAATTGATAGATATTGAATTATTAGGTAAAATATATGTTTTTATAAAATTATTTAATCATGTTAATACTTTATAATTTAATATCTTGGAGATAAATATAACATTAAATAACAATATTTTAATAATTTATCATGGTTTATTTAAACATAGCATTGTGTGTATCCCAAGATATCAAATTTTCCTTTAAAACTATATATAAAAAAAATCAGGGTTTTACACATTTTTAAAATATCATTATTCAAATTTATGTTCTCTATATTCTTCATCACTGTTATATAAATATTATTTTTTATTTATATTATTATTTTCATCAAACATAACATGTATTAAAACTTATACAACCAAAGTTCTCATATTAATGTCTATTTATGCCTTACTATAATTATAATATCCTAAGAAAATTACTCCATCCACTTTTAATCACACTTATTTAGACAATATTTTTCATATAAGAGAAAAAAATACAACCAAACACCCTAAAATATCAAATTTTATGATTAATTTCTTTAAACAATTATTAAAGGGTCTTATTTATAATCAGTATAATCAGACATCTATTTAAAACATGATGAAATTTACTAAAAATATTTGTACAAATTTTATAAATAGATATATTTTTCCATTCTATATAACAATTTTTCTACAGCTAAATGTATAAATGTTTTGAAAATAACCCATATCTTAAATTTTTTTAATATTCTATATTTTAAAATTCTCAACCTCTGTCACCCCAAATAGAGTGAACTAAATAATTTTTTTATTTTGATGATATTTTAAAAATTAATAAACATGAAAAATTATTCCATTATCTATAAAATAAGTCTATATTCATCTACTAACATAATATAATATTATATATTGTATTTCATTGAACATAAACTAGTAGTGTGTAAAGGATGTGATATATCAAGATGTTGATATTCAAGAAGTGTATAAGATTACAAAATTATCATGTGATTATTAATTTTTAAACATGAATCAGATAAAATTATTTTAATTAATTCTAATTTTGGAAAATCTAATACCATTTGTTCAATGAATATTTATGCAGTAACCCAGAGTTAGCATGTACAAGCCTTATATGCCTTACAATTTAATCCTTTTACACACCATTTAATAAATTTATATTATGATTAGTTTGTTCATAGATATTTATAGAGAATATGTTTTTTTACGTCTTCATAAAACAAAAGAGTCATATTATTAAAAGTTATACATCTATTATATCTGAAATTAAAATTCATTGAATCATCAAATGTTGTGATATATTCATTAAAAAAATTTAAACCGTCAACATATAGAACTTTATAAATAAAAATATATTTAGAAAATACCCCTTCACCAAAGACATTAATCTTACATATAGTGATTTAAATAAAAGTTACAATTCCATATAACATGTCATGGGTTTGGAATATTCATTTACCATGTACTATGTTTCCTTGATATTTATAAGGTAGATTACCTGAATTAATTCAAATTAACTATTTTTTTGATACCCATGCTATCTTGGGTCCAATTAGTATAGTATAAATATTATCCACACAAAATAATTTTATGAATTCATTTATTAGTAGTCTAAAAGATAAATTATTATAGGTAAATGTTTACTGTGACTAAAATATTGATTAAATATTCAATAACATTCATTAATTGAATAGAACATAATTCTATATGTAAAACTAGTTAAACTTGAGACAATTCCATTTTGGACATTTAAAAAGTCAGATTTTTTCTTTGTAATTTTGCTTTATAAAAAATTTATTTTCTATTTTTATCATGTTTAATAATTAACATCATTTTATCATATTTTTATTGACCCAAAATATAACTAGTTAAATTTTCTTTTAACTTTAAACTTTTTGGAATTTTTTATTTTTTATTTTTTTATTTTGAATTGATTTCCAATTATTAATTTTTTTTTTCATTTTTACATGAAGTTATATTTCATAGTCATTAAATATATTTCATAAAATTTACACACAATTATTAATCTTTATTCATATCACATAAAAAATTAAATTTTTTCATTAATTTCATTACAATTATACACATATTCATTAGTTCTACAATTCTCTACCTCATTTTCTTCTTTATATAATCTGTTTTTGATACATTATAATCACTATATCTTTTAAATTCTTCCATATTTAGTGAAAGAACATTTTTTTTTTCATTTTCCTCTTCCCACATTCTTATATTTTCTTGGAAATTCTTGGTATTACTCAACAAATTTTAAAAGAAGATTCCAAAATTTATTATTTTAATTATGTTTCTATATAACCCATGAATTTTATTATCTATAATCATATCTAATATAAGAATATGAAATATTTTAATCTTCAATATTACCAATAAAAGAAACTGGTTTTAATAATTATATAGAAGATGAATTAGGTTACATAGAATAAGCATACCTCAAAGAAAGGCTACTTATCTCTCTTTAATTTCTATAATTTCTTATTGAGAAATAATCTTGAGTGTTACTTACACCACCATAAAGTTTTATCTTATTTTTATATTTCTTATATATATTTAAATTTTTTATTTTAGTACATTCTGACATTATATGTCCCTTCTTTCTTCACTCATTACAAGTTAAAATTAAAAAATTATTATTTTATCTAGAGTTATATTTTTTTGTTTCCTCCCAATTTTCCTTTCTGATACTCATAAAAAATACAACATTATTTTTTCTTAGGTTGAATATTATTATTGAAAAAACCTTCCATAAAATATGGTATTTTCAATCACTTTATCATGTGCAGACATTTTGTTGATAATTCTTGTGAATATATTGAAAATTTGATTCGCACATTCATGTTCTCCAATTTCGAAATCATGTAACTCCACATAATGAAACCCCACAATTGTTCTATTTTGATTTTTAGTGTTGTAGTGTGTCACTTCATGTATTATACATATATTCTAAGCTTCCTTACATGATGAAACATGGATAAAAACACATCAAATTACTAAAAAAATTAATATATCCATGACATTATAATTCAAAACATGCTTTACCACATTATTACATAAATGAGTGTCTGGATCAACATCTGATAGATTATTTGGTTTCATAGTTATATTATGGTGATCCATACTAAAATATTTGAGATGTTCTTATATTTCATAATTTCAATAACCATTGGCATTCCAAACTATGTATGGTAGTTTTTATTGTATCTGAATATCTTTTATATTCATTCCTTCAAAATTAAATTTTTTTCCTTATAATTTTATACCTATGGCAAACTTTTCATATATAATAATATGATATCATTAAATGGAACAAGATTTGATGTCAATTGTTTTCTCATATTAAGATTGAAGCAAGGATATATAGGGGTGAATATACCTTTCATAACCCTATAAAAAAACAATAAATCAGATTAATTTATTTTATAAATGAAAAAATGATTTTTTTCAAGCATAAAAAGAATTGTGTATTATAGGTTAAGTAATGTTAAAAAATTATATTTAGTGAAATAATTAAAAACTATGGACATAATATTTTTATATTTTTCAAAAAAAACATTATATTGCATCCACTCTTCACTACTCTCTACTCATCAAGAGGAATGAAACCCACTAACAACATGAATCTTGAAATGTATGATAACATTTTATATAAAAATTCATTTCCCCTAGATGAACAAATCATACAAGTCCTTACATGATTTTGGGGCTACAACCCAACAATATATACATTTTGTTTAGGGGTTATAACACACATAGATATTCTTTGGAATAGTAAAATCAAAAACTTCCATTTTTTACTTCAGAAGTAGATATTAAAAATTAAAAAGATGAAATTACAAAATAAATGAAGAATATATGAGTAATTAATTTTAGAATTTTGATGAAACTTTGGATCAAGATAATAATGCATAAAATGGTGAAGATCCCTTTTTATCACTAAAATGTAACAGTTGGAAAAGAAAGAGGGATTCAGTATTTCATAGTTCAGTTTGTGTATATCATGTATTATATTAATTATTGAATTATATTAATTATATATTATCGAGTTCCCATGATTTGATTTCCAATGGAAAATCCCAACATTAACTCTTATATCACCTTTAGTGTGGTATTTTTTGGGAACTAATAATTAAAAACCACTATAATAAATCACATAAGAAAGGGATAATATTGCGTATAAATATATGGTAATTTTATTTTCTATTTATTTTATCAATAAATTTATTATTAATTTAAATAACATATTAAAATTATATATATATTTAATAAATTAGTGAAATAGTAGGAATAAACTATACTGACCTATATTAAATTGAAATTTTACAACACATTTGAAATATAGGATTAAAAAATTATTTTGAAACACTATAAATAATGTATCCTAAAATTTTATATCAGTTTAAAAAATATTTCTATTTTACAAAAACAGAATTTTCTATAAGAATAAAATTCATATAAGCATGAAATAAAAAAATAACTATTAACAAATTCCTAAATGTATATATAGCTTCATAATTAACATCATTTTACTATTTCTTAATCTATAATTTAGTTTGTGAATGAATTAATGAGTAATAAATTAAAAAATAATTAGTTTTTCAAAAAAATAAATTTGTTCTTTGTAAACATGAATTCATTCTTTGGAAAATCAATTCATTGTACTTTCAATGAAATATAATTTGAATTTAAATTATCTTTTTTTGCCTTTTAAAAATCCTATGACTTTGAAATTGCTATGTATGACATAAAATTATTTTATAAGACTTGAAAAATTATATATCTATAGTTTATATTTTTTCATGAAATTAAATGTAAGAATATTTTGAAAATAGTTTTTATGTATTTAAAAAACACATGTATTTGAAGAAATTTTAAATTACAATAATAGTCTAAAAACTATAGATTCTTTATAAAAATCTAATAAATTTAATGAGAAAATAAATTGTGATCTATCAATACTATTAAAAATAATAGTTATTAAAATTAAACTTGTGATGTATTTTCGAAATGATTTGAGGTATTTTTTAAATTTAAAAAACAAAAAATAACCTCAAAACATACAATCGCCCTATCACTAAAACAAAAACTAACACCTATTGATCTCTTTATCTTTATTATAATATTAAAGTGAGTTCTTCATCTTAGATATCAAGGAAATTGATTTTTTGTATTTTTTTATCCTTTTATCAATTTCAATCTGTGTTTTACGTATGATCACACATTCCTTAAAAAATGAACAACTTTCTAATTCTGTAGTAGCATATTTTTTCCAAATCCTTTTCAATGATTAGGTATGTTATGAATTTTTTTAAAAAAATAACCACTTTTTTCACCTATCAAATAGTTTATTAAGAACTCTTTTCTAACCCTATTAAAAAAACCCTCATGAAATATGAGTTCATATTTCTGTGGAACAAATTGTTTCCCTATATTACTTTCATTCACTTATAATGACCCATATTTCATCGATTTGATATTTTATTTCTGTGGAATCATAATGTTTATAAATTTGGGAAACATACTATAACCTTTAAATTATTCATTAAAGGTACCTTCTTCTAATAAGAATAGTTTATTTATTTATTTTATTTATTATATTTCTTATTTTATCATGATTACTATAACTTTGATATTCATGAAATATTTAAAAAGTTCTATGATGTGGTATTTACTTCCATATTATATGTATGCATTCTTTTAGGTAACATCAACAATAGACTACTATCAGCTATTACTTTTTCAGTACACTTATTTTTTTACACCCTAAGGATGAATCATGTAATTGTATTGATTTAATTATATTTTATTGTAATCTATTATCATTATCATGTGAATTATTGTTGGTATGAATAAACCAACCATATTTATCACTTTTTCAATTCTTTAAGAAATCACACATAAATTTTCTAAACATTCAAAAAAATAGTTAATAGAATTTACTTTTTCTATGTTATTTTCTTTTTTCAAAATCCCCCCTTAATGTAGGCCATTTTTAATCTCAATAAATATATATATTATGAAAAAATTAAACCAACCTCTACCAAGACCACTAAAAACTATAAATGTGGCCAAAAAACTCTTATTCTATTGACTTTGGTTATAGTTTGACCATATTGTATAGCTTTATATTTTTGGGTACAAAAAAAAATCTTTTTAGGACCTTTATGGGTTGTAGGGTTTCTTGGACATTCTCATTTATACCATTGACGTTTAGTTGGATTTCCTTTCACTTTTATTCATCCAAATATTTTCATGTTTTTATTTGTACCTAGTGATAAAAAAGGAAATAACATTAGTGAAAAAAATATTTTTTAGACAATTGATACATTTTTCACTATAATTAAAGTTTATATGTATTTACATAATCAAAATCCCTAATTTCCAATGATATGAGTCTTTTTAGAAAAATAATCTCACCAAAAATTTCTATGGAAACTAATCTCCTTTACTCAAAAACATGGGAATCCAAAGATGTTTTACTTCTATGATTTTCAATTTTTTTTACTCTTCAAGACACGTTAATTTGAGATTATTTTTTTATCAAAAACTATTCTCCATTTCCCTTCCCAGTATTTTTTTTTATAATTTTAATCCAATCCATGAACATTTTTATTATTTCTAGTAATAAATTATTATTTTATTTTATTATTTTACAAATAGACTCTAGTTGGGTACTGTTCTTATCAATATTATATTTGTGACTTTATTCTAAATCATGGATATTATATTTACATATTATAATAACCTAATAGTTCACAAAAATTTAGAACTGAAATAACGCTTCATTGAAGGTGACTTTTTCTCCACTAATAACCAATATTAACCTTGGATTTTTCATTTTTTATGAGATCTTTTCACTTTTTAAAGTGGTTTGTTAACTTTTTATTATATTTTTTATCTATTAACAGTTATAATTTATCTTCAAGTAGGTCCAAAATATATTAAAATATTGTAGTGAAACCTTTTATAGGAACTTTTATAAGTAATCATGAACCTCAAAGTAGATATATCCATGTGATTTAACAGATTCATCATCTTTATACTCTTCAGAAATAAATTATAATTCTTTTAGTGGATGAAAATAAACATATTTAACATATGAACTAACACTTTGATTAAATTTAATAGTGGTGATTTTTCATTATCCTTTGAACTATTTCTCATCTTTTTATCCACTATTTTATTCTTGTTATACATCATTTCCAATGAAACATCTATATTTATATTAATAGGGAATAAAAATTAATTCTCCATCTAACTAAATTATTTTCCATCATGAAATATACACCACATTATTTCTAATAAAAATAGTACAAAATAGTTCTAATTAGAGGAAACCTGGATTAGATTCATTACAACATGAAGTGTCTAGGTATCTATGAAGTCATCACATAGAAGGGTGAATTAGTGTGCCCATTTATACATAATTATATTACAAATTTTATTATACCTATTTTTATTTCAAACAATAAATTCATTAATATTTAATGATATGTTTATGCATTCCCATCATACACCACCACCAGAAAAGAAGTAAATAAATAATTCATTAAAACACACATGATTTTTACAAGATTTTACCCTGATGTTAGGATCTACTACATATTTTGTTTAAGATAATATATAGATATATATATTCAATATATTGAACAAGTTAATACTAGAGAATTATACATTATATATATGACTGTTGTGAGGCTGTATTAGTGATTATAAGTGAATGTTAGAGTTCTTCCTCGACTCCTATAAAAAATCTATCACTAAAATATTTTTTAGCCTTCAGACTGGTATAGATATGATTATACTCTTTAACCTTATTCTTTATTGGTCCTCATTATAGTCTCCTTGAAAACGACAATTAGTATACTCCAAATATCACTACATCAACATTGAAGTATCATCTTCTTCATAGATATTCCTTTAACTACTAAATTGTCTTCAACTACAATAACACATACATCATCCTTATTGCCTCAACTCAAACGTAAATTTATTATCATATGTAAATATCAGAATCATTAATATTTCCTTGTTCATCAATCTTCTTCTACTTCCTCAAGATCTCAGACACATAGATTAAGAACAACAAAAACAATAAAGTAATTCATCAAATATTCTCATATTTCCTCTAATTAAAATTATATGATATAAGAATATCATAATACATCATACTCTATAACTTTTATGAAAACAATATATCAGAGGACAAGCCCTTGATCTTTATTATTATTATTATTATTATTATGCTATTCATCTTCTTCAATGAACATGATATAATATATAGAACATCATAGTCATATACCTATCTTTTGCGAATGTAATACTCTATTAAGAAATGAAATATTGGATTCGAATCTCACTCTCAATATTTAATTAGATTTTTATTTATAAAAAAAATTAAAAAGATATTGTTTCCTTATATAAACACGGTAAATTATATCGATCTAAACTACTTGATGTTCTTTTTGATTCTTGTAAAAAATATCCTTGATAAATCCTATATCACTTTGTTCTCATTCAGTCCCAGTCAAAGATAACATTATTTAATCTCTAAAAATATATATTATTGTAATGTCTCTGATTTTTCATGTATAATTTATAAATAATATATGGAATTATTTTGAGACCAGACCATTTGAAGACGTGTAGTTCTGAGGCCCAGAGTGCCTGGAATAAATGTTTGAAATAATGTAATCTTTTTAATGTCTTGCGTGAGTGGTTTTCTTAAAAATGTGGAATAAAATTTAAATAGGTGCGCATATAAAAAATATGAGGGAAACGTTGCATTCAGAGCATTGACTATACCTTAGGCAGGGTCTAGAATCAATCGGCATGGGTCAACTACAAGAGTTTTTTTGGACGTTTTAAAGGAAATAAAATAATTTAATAATTTTTTATAAATGTTTCCTTTTTTGAAGCAACCCAATTCCTTCCTTTTAAATACCTACTTATGGATATTTCATAGGGTTATCCTCATAACCCTGCGAATTGAGAGAGAGCCTCTTGGAGCTTTGGAGGAGAAACTGTTGGCGGACAATGACGACATGATTGATCGACGCATCTTGGATTCGACGAACACCACCAACGAACGTGACACAATGATCGTTCTTCAACTGAATCGAGGAAGGGGTTCTTATTTAAATTCTTCTATTACACTTTATTGGATTAAATGATAAAAATTGATCAACCCACCTACAGGTTGATATACGGTTCAGGCGTTCTAGCGGGAGGGCGTCAATTTCCTTTTCTTTTGGGGTTTTCATTTGGGAATTTATTTTATTATAATCATGGTCTGTCATTTTGATTCTCTTATTAACCATATTAATGGGATAGGATAAATGCCTTGATGAATGATGGTGGAGGTTCGTTTCTCATTTTTTTATTATTTTTCTTCCTCCCCTTCATCCCTGCATTCTTCACGTTCTTCACAGGGTTATGAAAAAATAATCATTTCACATCATTTTCACAACGCAACGATCCCAAATTGGATATATAACATCACGATGACCTAGCGGTGGAGCGATGACGATGGCGTCATACGAATCGATACTGTTTTGGATTTCTCATTCTTCTAACGTTCTTCAGGTAGGTGGATCAGAATGCATTTTTGGGGCTGTTCGGAGGCCCAAAAACAACGTAATTGGATTCGTGATGATCGGGTGACCTCAAACCTTTAGTTTCAGGATGATCAGATTCCTATAACGGACATCGGAGGACACACGGAGGTGTAGAACGGAGAACTGGCGGTTTTGGAAATTTCCGAAGAACACAACATGTATTCCAAAGAACATGCCACGTTGGACCGACTCAATGGAAGCTAGTGTTTTATGATGCATGAAGCTATGACACGACGTGTTCTCCAAAGAACATGGTGGGTAGACCCCACACGGCATGGTAGAAGTGGTTATGTGTGACTTAGTGTATATTCAGGGGATATGCAGACATGGGGTGGAGTACACGGCCGTGTACTCCACCACACGGCTAGACCAAACCAACTTCATGGGTTACCCCATGTACCAGATACACAGGTTGTAACACATGGGTTGAAGCCATGTACGTGCACTTGTCCAGCGTAAACAACATCCTCCCAAGATAGAGGAAGATGACTTGTCACTCTCTTACACGCCGTGTATAACTTTTACTACATAACCAGCCTTATGACATGGGCAGTTGTACACAGGAAGTACTTGGGGTCAGAAGAAACAGTTTGTGACACTTCTACGTGCTTTTTATTTCTCAATACATGGATTTATCTTCTTTTCCATCATATATTTGATATATTTCATTTGGGTTAGTTCCCATTTTTCTCATTACCCTGAAGGTTAGGTATCGTTTCCTTCAACAGTAATATGATACCTTCAGCAGAAATTTCTAAGATAGAGTCATGTATCCCTCCGAGAGGCCCAGAGCGAGATCCTCTATCCATTCTTAACCCTGGGTAGAGTAAGGTATCAACATGACTATTTCCAAAGTGTGTCAATCATCTACCTAGCAGGTGAATATGGATGAGTCGCAGTATCCCCCAATACCCTTGTAGTGAACTACATTTTTGTATCATGATATTTCTCCACCTAAGAGTGTGTTCTCTAAGAATGAGTGTATCTACCTCTCATGGATTTTCTCGATGGACAGTACTTCTCAGACAGACGACCTTGAAGCTATCAGAATTGTGGAGTGAGTTATCCCGAATGAGTTCTTCCAGGAATCTTCGAACTGAATCTTTAGCTTCTGTATATTGTTGTGTGACTTGTCTCTAGAATACAAGTCTCATATTATAGTATATCTAGATTGTGTTCTCTTGCTATACGTTTTGTTGGCATAAATTGTGTATTTATTTGTGGGTTTCAGGGTCCTCTACTAATTATTGTTATACTCACTCTTACACAGGCTTCTTCTGCATGTGTCATATCCTGTGCAGACGAGCAGCCTTTCGATGGATTCCATGGAGGACTAGGACAGAACCAAGCTTTCTGATTTCCCTACATGCTGGGGTGTTCTTATGGTTACGAGAAGTAGTCCTAGTACCTCTTTATGATTACATCTAGGAATTTTGTGGTTGGCAGTCTCTTGTTTGGGGGGGGGCTTTTATTTTGGACTAGTTTATTTTCCATACTTTACTTCTTCCATTCTCTATTTGTTTTGGTTTATTTGTATCCTTGAATTTTATTCCTTATTGGTTTTTTCATTTCAACATTTGTGGGCCTGGATATGTGTGCATGCGTATAGGTAATTAGGAAATGCATCCCATGTTTGTAATATACCAACTCGGTGCTAGTCACCAGCCCCTGGCCTATTAGAGGCTGGCTTGCGGAGTCACAGCACATGCCCCACTGGGATGGTTCATAACTGAGTGGTATTAGAGGTGGCCAGTTCTACCTCCGGACCAAGAGTCTGTGAGATCAGTTTGGGGAAACCACTTTATGTATTTTGAGGTCAACATTCAAGATAAAGACTCCAGTGTTGGTGTGGGCGACCGTTGTATCCATACATTAGGACTATGATAACATACTTTTTGACTCGGTACATGAAATCACTAGTTAAGGGTAAATAAAATATTGGTGCATGCATCATATAGGAATGGTTTGTATTTTCCATTTCCTTTGTTTCATCCATCTAGATATACACTTTGACAATGGTATATCTTATTTCTTAGAGGATGCTTCCTCAATTCATACCCACTAGGATTCAGAAGTGTGATCATGAGGATGATCCCCTCTGTGACAAGGCTTCGATACATAGACCATTTCCCAAGGGGTTACCTCCAAGAGGTGAACGTGTTATACCACCACTAGTAGAGTATACTTTGGTACCTACAGTACTGACAGATGATGGACACATGATTAGCGTGAACCAGTAGTTCTTGAGATAGATATCCATTATGTTTCTAGGTGATCCTAACTGTCAGGCAGGTGAGGACTAGCTTGAGGTGGTTACCAGAGATTTCCACCTCATGATGACACCAGCGGACCAGATGGTGTTCCTAGGAGTGAGCCTTCTTCATGGTTTAGGGGGATGGTCATGGAGTCTTATCACCAAGACCCATGATGAGGAGACACTTTAAAAGATGGAGTTTGAGTGACTCTTTAGGAAGGAGTTCTCTCCAGTTACACTGAGATTAGTGCATATCTATGAGCATCTTTAGCTATACTAGGGAAGTTTAATGGTGTATGACTATTCATCATAGTTCACAAACCTCTACAGGTACTCGATGGATATGTTCAGGGATCATTACATCAGAGCTCAGACCTTTGAGTGAGATATATGATGGGACATCCGAGCTAGTGTCATGCCTCAATGCATAACAATTTATTCTGGAGTGCTTGATCGGACCTTGGTGATTGAGTGCTTCATAGCCGAGCAGAGACAACTGACAGAAGTTAGCAGCAGGAAGATAGGTGCATAGACCTTCACAGGAGGGAGCTGATTTCAGGAACAGTGATATGGACATGGGAGATGTCATAGGAGGACCCAAGTAAGGGGATCGATAGTCCAGGGCTCTCATGTTGGATCTAGTCAGCCTTGGGAGAGGTGGTGCTACTCGTGCGGCAATAGGGGACATCTCGCAAGGGATTGTCTTACCTGTCGAGCTTCTGACAGGGAAGTGGAGGATGGACCACTGACGCAAAGGTATAAAGTGGATCAGATTGACCCGCTTTTCGGCATAAGTGGTAAAGGAGAAGGGAGAGATGCAGGTGGTGGAAAACACTTTGATATACTTCCACCACCACCCCTTGGAGGTCTGCACCAGGCTCAGGGATCTGTGGGACAGGGGAGGGGACAACTTCAGGTGGTCGAGGATACAACCCAAGGACTCCAGGGATGATCCGAGGTATGATCATCTCCTTTTCAACATTAAAATCTGTACTTATACACATAGGTTCCATTCATTCCTTCCTCACCACTAGTCTTATACGAAACCATGGGATTCTAGAAGAGTTGTTGAATCGACCCTTATGCTTAAGGAAACCTACCGGAGGAGACTCGATGATCACCCATCTTTGCAGAAAGTGTTATCTTACCCTTGGAGGCGAGAGTTTCTGTTGGAACCTCTTGGTGGAAGGATCGAGGCCTTACAACATCATTCTCATCATGGACTGTCTATCTTCGGTCCTTTCCCAGTTTGACTAGTCTCAGTGAAGAGTGTGGTATGTCCGTAGCGATTGGATGAGGATTTCCTTAGTCAACGAAAAGAATACTTAGGAGGAACAGAATGGGATCATGCATTGGATAGTGTAGATAATCACTCATGAGTTGGCTAACCTTACCCTCAGAGCAGTAGTTATTTTGAGCTTCCAGTTCCAAGCAGTAGTGGTGGAATTAGAGGATTTCTTTCCTGAAGATGTTCCAAGACTACCTTCCCATTGGTAAATCGATTTCTGCATTGACTTACACCCCAGGATGGCACTGATTTTTTCATCATCATATCAGATGGATCCCATAGAGCTTCATGAGTTGAGGGTGAAATTAGAGGATTTTTAGAGGAAGGGTTCCATAAGACCCATCCTATCACCCTTGGTGGCCCTAGTTTTGTTTTCCAAGAAGGCATATGGGATTTTGATGTTGTGTGTGGATTATCAGCTCTTGAACAAGGTAATGGTGAAGAAAATTTATCCACTATCCTGGATCGACTACCACTTCGATCAGTTGAGAGGGGAACACTATTTCTCTAAAGTTGACCTTTGGACAGGTTACAAACAGTTACGAGTACGGAACAAGGATATACTGAAGATGGATTTCAGATGCCGCTATGGTCATTATGAGTACATGGAGACGCCGTTCGGAATAATGAATTACCCCGCAGTGTTCATGGGACTTATTAACCGGATCTTTTAGGTATATTTAGACCGGTTTTCCGTAGTCTTCGTTGACGACATCCTTGTGTACTCGGCATTAGAGGAAGAGCACGCGAGACACCTGGGGATGGTTCGGGATGTACTTTGAGAGAACCAACATTATGGGAAGCTCTCGAAGTGCCAGTTCTAGATTCAGGAGGTCCACAATTTGGGACATGTCATTTCAATAAATGGAGTAGTTGTGGACCCAAACATGTTGGAGGCAGTGTTAGCATGGGATCCACCTCAAAGCGTGATGGAGGTGCAGAGATTCCTTGGTTTGGAAGGATATTACCATAGATTTATTCCTCACTTCTCCCAAATATCATCAACGATGATAGCCTTGACCAGGAAGGGGAAACGCTTCATGTGGATGGAGAAGTGCCAGTAGGATTTCAAGTAGTTGAGGGAGAGTTTGATGAGTTCCCCAACCATGAGATTGTTGAAGGAGGGCGTCGAGTACATAGTTTTTGTGCTGCATCGAGGACCGGGTATTGATGTTTCATAATGAAGAGATAGGCAGTGACTGCTTTTGGTTTGTGCCATCTTAGGTTACATGAGAAAAACTATTTGACCCATGATCTCATGTTGGCAGTGGTAGTCTTCGCAATGAAGATATGGCGACACTACCTTATGGGTGAGAAGTTCATCGTCTACTCTTAAAAGAAGAGCCTCAAGAACATCATCTCATAGATGGATCTGAATTTGAGATAGAGGCACTAGCTAGAGTTCCATCAGGACTATGATTTTGAGATCATCTATAATCTTGGGAAGGAGAACAGGGTGGAAGACGGTATTAGTAGACGATCGAGCTCACAACTACTGAGTTAGGTGATGGAACAGGTGGCCTCATTATAGTTATCATTTATGGATAGAGATGATGTATCTTATGTTCAGTCGATGGTTGTCACCCCTCCACTCTTACAGTGAGTTAGGGAGGCACAAATTGGGGATGTTGACTGTGAGGATTTACATGCCCAGTTATCATTTGAGAATTCCCCTGATGGATATTCGCAAGGTGGGGAGAACATAGATATTTTAAGAGGATGAATTATTGTACTAGTGGTGTTACGGGAGGAGGTCCTGAGGGAGTTTCATACATCCCCCTTAGTGGTACATCCTAGAGCGGGGAAGATGTACCGGTATCTTCTATGATAGTTATAGTGTTCAAACATGAAGAATGAAGTAATAGAGTTCATTTCACGATGCCTTACATGCCAGCATTGGAAGGTTGAGAACTAGGTTCCAGTGGGATTTTCTAACCCCTAGAAGTCCAGAGTGGAAGGGGGATGGAATAAAAATGGACATCTTAACGGGATTACCACAGGATTCCAAGGGGCATGATTCCATATGGGTGATCATTTTCTGACTCACCAAGTCGACACACATCCTAGATTTCAAGGAGCAGAGTTCTGTGGAGAGCTTGGGATGCCTCTACGTGTAGAACATAATTCATCGTCATGGCATCCGTTTAGCAATAGTCTCAGATCGAGATGCCCGCTTCACATCCCGATTGTGGAAGGCATTACATGAGGCTTTTGGAACTCAACTATGCTTGAGAACAGCATTCCACCACCAGATAAATGGTCAGACTGAGAGGACTATTCAGGTTCTGGAGGATATGTTGTGGGCTTGTATATTGGACTTTGGTCATAGTTGGGAGGACCACAAACCACTGGTGGAGTTTGTTTACAATAATAGATACCACTCCACCATTGGTATGGCACTGTTTTAGGCATTATATGGGAGACCATTCCGGTAACCACTTTTCTGGACTGACCCAAAAGAGTCAGCACTCATGGGTCCAGATTTGGAAGAGCTACCAATGAGAAGTTGCAGGTTATCTATGAGAGGATAAAATCTACCCAAATCTAGAAGAATTCTTAGGCTAACACATGACAGAGACCTCTAGAGTATGAGGAGGGACACCTTTTATTCCTTCGAGTCTCACCTCGATGAGGGTTACAGAGATTTGAAAAAGGCGGAAGCTGTCTTTGAGGTTCATCGGACCTTTTTAGATACTACACAGAGTTGGAGAGGTGGCATACTAGCTAGCTCTACCACCACAGTTGCATCAGGTATATGATTTCTTCCCTGGGTCGTAGCTAAGGAGGTATGTGCATGACCCATTGCACATCAACGACTAGGGAGAGTAGGACATCGATGATGGAGCGTCCTTTACTGAGAACCTATTGCAGATTTAGGATCAGTAGGAGAGGATCCTTCATGGAAATTGATTCCCTTGGTTCACATTTGGTGGCAGCACAAGAATCATCATGAAAGCACATGGTAGTGGGAGACTCATATTTGTGCCTAGTACCAACCTCTTTTTGAGTATCCCTTGTTCTGTATTTTTGGGGATGCAAAGAACCATGGTGGGGAGAATGTAATGTATCATATTTTCTGTGTTTTATTTTTAAATATTATAGGAAATATTTCTGAGGCCATATATTTTTATGCAGTGCAGTTCTGAGGCCCGGAGTTCCCAGAATAAATTTTTGAAATAAATTAAACTTTTTAAATGCACAGACGAGCGATTTTCGAAAAAAAAGTGGTATATATTTTAAACAAGTGCTATGATGAAAAATATGAGGGCCCCTTTAAATTCAAATTATTTAATTTACCATAGGAGGGGTCTATCATCAACCGGAACGGGTTAGGTGGAAGAGTTAGTTTTTGGACATTTTAATGGAAATAAAATAATTTAATAATTTATTTTATTTAAAAGTTTAATTTTTGTGTAGTGACCTAATTCCACCATATTAAATACATTATTATGGAATGTTCACAAGTATAGCCCCATAACCCTGTGAATTGAGAGAGATCCTCTTGGAGCTTTGGTGGAGAACCCATTGTCAGACGATGACGACACGATCAATCGACACATCTCGGATTCAACGATCCCTGCCAACGAATGCGACACGACGATCATTCTTCAACTGAATCGAGTTAGGGTTTGTTATTTCTATTTTTCTATTCTATTTTCTTTTATTAAATGATGGATGTGGATTAACAAACCCATAAGGTGATCCGCTGATTGTGAATTCTTGCAGGAGGGCATAAATTTTTTTTTCTTTTGGCGTTTCGATTCTGAAATTGATTTTATGATAATATTTATTATTTATTTTAATCCACCTGTTAAACCTATTAAAGAGATTAGATCGATGTCATGAAGAATGGAGGATGAGTTGAATTCCACCTTTTTTATTGTATTTATTCTTCCCCTTTAACCCTGCGTTCTTTACATTCTTCACAGGCTTATGAACAATAGATCATTGAACATCCATTTCACAATGCAATGATCCCAAATCAGAGATCCAACATCGTGAAGACCTAGATGAGGTGTGATTGTGATGGCAGTATGAAAATTGACATGGTTCCTACGTTCTCATTATTCAAGCATTCTTTATGTGGGTGGACCAGACTACATTTTTAGGGCAGATCGAAGGCCCAAAACTGACAGAATCGACTTCATTAATGATTAAGCGACCTCAACCCTTTAGTTTCATGATGGTCAGATCACTTTTGTGGTCATCAGAGGATCGAAAGAGCACGAAATGAAGAACTAGCTGTTCTAGAAAATTTGGAAGAACATGGCCTGTATTTCAAAGAACACATTGTGTGGGACTGGCTCAGCGGTGACTAGGGTTCTATGATGCAATATGCAATGAAATGAACTGTTCTCTAAATAACATGGAATGTAGACCCTACATGACATGATAGAGGCAGCTATGTGGGACACGGTGTGTATCGATGGGATACACAGACACATGGTGCAGTACACGGCCATTTACACCAACACACAGCCAGACCAGGCAGACTGCATGGGTTACCCCATGTACCAGATACACAGGTTGTAACAAAAGGGTTGAAGCCATGTACGAGCACATGGACAACATACATGGAGTCCTCCCCTGATATAAGAACATGGTAGGTCACTCTCTTACACTATTTGTATACCTTATTTTACACGACCAGCCTTATAACACGGGCCGTTGTACACGGCCAGTACCTGGGGTCAGAAGACACTAAGTGTGACACTTCAACAATCAATGTACTTCTAATTACAAGGCTTGATCTTCTTTTCCACTATATCGTGTACATGTTTCTTTTGGGTTAGTGCCCCTTTTTCTCATTCTCCTAAATGTAAGGTCTCATTTCCTTCTATGTGAATATGATCTCTTCAGCATGAATTTCCAAGATAGAGTCATGTATCACTCTGAGAGGCTCGGAGTAAGATCATCTATTCATTCATGACCCTAGGTAGAGTTATATATCAACATGAATATTCCCAGAGGGCCCCGATCCTCTACCTAGAAGTTCAATCCAGATGAGTCACAATATCCACTAAGGCCATGACAATGATCTTTATCTATGTATCGTGATCCTTCCCCACTCATGAGTGTGTTCTTCTTGAATGAGTGTATCTATCTCTCATGGATTTCCCAATGAATGGTTCTTCTTGGAATGACAACATCAGAGCTACCAGAATCATGGAGTGAGTTCTCCTAGATGAGGATTCATGGAATCTTAGAACTGAATCCTTATCATGGGTATGTTATTGTGAGACTTGTCTCTATACTATGAGTTTAGTATTTGAGTATATCTAGATTGTCTTCTCTTATTTTATGTTTAGTAGACATATAAAATGTAGAGATGTTTGTACATTTCTTTTGTGTATTTCTTTGTGGTTTTGGGGTCCTCTACTGATTATTTTTATACCCACCCCTACACAGGATTTTCCTTCACGTGTCATGTCTTGTGTAGACGAGTTGTAACACCCCAGGTAAATAAAGAATATGACATTTTCATATTTATCCATATTTTTGAATAAAATATTAATATTACTTTAAAGGGGACACTATGCTCGATGGCGTACCCAACACGCAACAACGAGTTTCTTGGGAATCTTATGTTGCACTCTAATAATAAAATAATATTATTTTAAATGGTAGTTAACATGTAGCCATTCTATTGCCATGAATGGGTAGAAATAACTAAAATATGATTATATATGTTCTTAAATGTTTTTACATTTATCCAATAAAGGATAGAGGCTTAAAATACAGAAAGAATTCAATTTTAGGCGTATATGCCATAGTTTTCACTAAAGGTTCACTCATCGCCTTTTGATGGTGAACCATCATTAAATATAGTTTTGTTCACTCTTAAACATTCTTTTGGACCGAATAAAACTCTTATTAAGAATCGGTACATCAAAATTTACTTTGTGTAAATTTTTGGTTTCTTTCCAATAAAGTTCATTTTTTTAATGAATACTGTAAAATGTTGTATTTTAATTCAAAACCTCTTTTTAATATAATTTATTTATATGATTAGATTATCATTTGAATTGGTTTTAAAGTGAAATTGGAATATATTTTTACCATTAAATCCAATAGTGGTCGTTGGAATTAAATTCACTTTGAAATCAGACTTAAACCAGTGTCAATCTTTTGATACTTATTGTTTCATAAAAACACGCTATTTGCTCTGACAGCGGGAATTAATTATTAAATTAATAAATGTGACTTATATGATTTGAATTTTGTAAAATAGACTTCATTTTTGAATTCGGAATACCAAATATATCTTAGGGTGAATTTTTGGGATTTTTCTGAAAAACATTAATTTTTTATGAATAGTGACACCACTAAGTAGTACTTATAAAAACTAATTTTTCGGTTTAAATAAAATTTTGCCATCTTTGTGTTTTTAATTTCAAAAATCCAACATACATGGTTTTCATTAAGAAGTAAAATGTGGTTCAATGGGATAAAAATAATTTTTTGGTGAATAGTAACTTATTAAGTTTTTAATCGCGATTAGAGGTAATTAGTGTAGTTTAAAGTAAAAATAATGTTTTAATAATATGAAATGAACTTGAAACATGTCCTAACCTCATTGGATGTGTGATGGTCGACCATGAAAAGCCATGGGTCAACTTGGGGACCCCATGGAGCCACTTTGTTTGGGAAATGACATAAATAACTTTTTATTTAATGTAAAAGTAAAAATGACACAAACATGCTATGTTTTACTAAAACAATTTTTATGTGGGGTTATACATGTCAGAATTTTTTTTATAAATAGTAATTGGAAAGATAAAAAGAGTTCCTACATCATAGTAATTTTTATATAATTTTTAGACATTAAATAAATTAAATTATTTATGAAATCATAATGATGCAGCGATGACATCATTATCTGATGATTTAAATAAAATGAGAAGATAATGTAAACTCTATGACCTACACATGTCCAAAACTTATTGGATGGGTGGATTGCGAACCCTTATCAACTTATACATGAATTATATCAATGTGGGACATTTTAAAACCAAAACACATTTTCAAATAATGTAATATTTCTTACATTCCAAAAGTGCCCCTCCTATCCTCTTATAAAAGGCCCCCACCTCTACCTCCTTACCCACACTCCCAAAGCTTTTGGCTCGACAAACCTCTGCCCATATTGTCTTTCTGCTTCCCTGTCTTACTCCTCAAAGCATCACTTTGGGCAGAAGTCTTCCCAAGGAAGCCTTTGAGCTCAAACCGAAGAGAGTTACCCGATTTTAAGGTAATGTTTTCACTTGAGTCCTTTTGTTTTATTTTGCTTCTCCAACCCCATAAACTCTTTTTATTCATTTATTTTCTAACAAATACAGTATCATCAATATACTAGGATGTTGTTATAAGAAGTATTAGAGCAAAACTTTCACACACCTACATCTAATGGTTAAAGAACATACTGTTTCCGTGGATGGAAAATTTCGGCCTCCCGAAACGATGATTGTTCAACATTCTTTTAACACCTATAAAGGTGGACATTAAGATGACACTATATTTATATGTGATATATAATGTGTTTATGTTTTCTTTATTCTTCTGTATTTTTCATTTTGGGCATACCTTTATGGTTTCCATTATGTGTAAACATGATATCTTCATTTAAGGAAGTGCGGACTACCGCCCCCTCAAAGTGATGTGATTCGTTAATGCCATACGTGGGACGTATAAAGGATGGATTTAATGTTATTATATATGATGTTATACTGGAATTATTATATACCTCTATATAATTATTTTTTCTTTCCATTAAAGTATGATATTGAAATGAAAGTAGCGTTCATGCGTATGTACGGCTTACTGTCTCCATGAACGGTGCATTTCATTTCTTATCCCCTAATATAATGTACTATTATAAGTACATGTATATAATGGATATATATGATTAATGATACATATAAATGATTAATATAATTCTGTAATTAAAATATAAATACCTCTCATTTGGTTTTAATTCCATTAATATGACAAAGAAATGAAAGTAGCGTTCATGCGTACGAATGGCTTACCGTCTCCATAAACGGTGCATTTCATTTCTTACCTCTAAATGATTATGTAATATTATAAATACATGTATATTCAAGATATATATGATATATATTATATCCAAATCTTTAATATAATTCTGGATATAATGAACATTTGACCACACGAACAACATGTAATTGTAAGAAGTCCACTTTCAACTTAAGAACCAAATATCGACAAAACAAACATTATTAACTTAAATGATTAAATAATGTTTATAACATTGAAATAAGTGATCTAAAAGGAATAATGAACTATAAAAAGGTTCTTAATAAAGTGGAAATTAACTCAAGTTTATTATTCAGGACGTTAAAGAATGATCGAGTCAAGTCGGACCCGAGGTAAGGGATCCTACACCTCTCTTTCTTTTTAAGTACACTCTTTTATGTCATTAATTTTAAGCTCATATTTCTTATGATTGGGATTTTATTTTATATTACTCCCACTGTACTTATTATGTTCATATGATGAGAGACCCTATTTCCTCTCATCAATCCATTTTGGAAGTTTTAAGTGGCGCCGTTAGGCTGCCGAGTTTTCGTAAGGGATTTTTCATCTCACTTTTATTCCTGTGAGATTTATGCTACATTTGCCACAATTTCAATTGAGTGGTTTATGCACTGCCCATTATTACACTCCTTTTTTAATATAATTCCATTTATGGGTATTTACATATTCATTTTATGACACTTCTTCAATGGGGTGTACTTTTCGAAAGTTACCCATGTCGGTAATGGAACCTTTCACCCTCCTCATTTTAAAAGACTTCGTTTGTTATGTCTTTTAATTCACATACTATTATGTTGGGATATGTTCTTATATATCCTGGTTGATTTAAATTTTATGTCCAAGTGATGATATTCCCTTTTTATCTCTCATCAACTCATTTTCTGAATTTTTGAAGTGACGCCGTTAGGCTGTCGAATTTTACCAAGGGAACGTTCGAACCCAATTTCGATTTCTTTGGGTTCAACATGTAGTTATTGAATATGTCATCCTTTGAATATGTGTGAATGATCTTTTATTGTTTTACACTTAATATCCAATTATATTGGGTGTATTTATATTTGTCACACATAATTTTGATATTGATTTATCCTTAATTTAAGGATACCTTCCTTATAAGGGATTTCATCACATTTTACATACCTATTGAGACTTCATTGTTGTTATGCACCAATTCACTCTTATATGGTGTATATAATGTCCTTTGGAATATTATATCATGAATCCATTTATTCTCATGATATTATAAAGTTCTGATTAAATGTTATTCCTCAATTATTGTATTCAAGTGTCTCTAATTTTGGTAAAAACCCTTTGACCAAAATATCGCTTTAAATGTTTTAATGACTTGTTATTATTAATATCCATGTTTCCAACAAGGTTTTAAGGATTTATTTATATGGATATTAATGGTTTAAAATGTTAAAATCTTCAAGGTGGTATGTGACACTTTGATTCAAAATTCTCCTTATTAAATGTTATAAATTGTTTTGGAAATGGTTTCTTTTTGTATGGATTCATTATTTCAAAATAATAAAATGTTATATTGTGATTGAAATGTGGTAATGTTTTGTTTCCTTTATTCATGTTTTATGTGATATGTTTATGTTATGGTTCTTGGGATTTTTTATGAAAACGGGTGGTTTTGTGATAAACTAAGGGCGGGTGAGCCCGATATAGCTCTCCAATGCATTGGGTAACGTGAAGGAGTGAAACGTTAAGGTTTTTCCGAAGAGATTTAGGGAATATAATGTGATGGGTATTCCAAACGTAACAAAGAGGGTTACTCCCTATGTAAGAATGTTATGAATGCCTAAAGTTACCTTTATTTCTTATGATTTCTATGATTTATTCATGGTTTGATGAGGTATGTTAAAGTGCATTTATTTTATGGGTAAAGTATGATTTCATTCTTATGTATATATGAACTCATGTTTCCTTTCCATATTTTTATAACCCTTACTGAGCTTTTTATGCTCATCCCACGTTTTTGAAATGTTTTTCACAGGTCAAGGGAAAGGTATATGAAGTGATGATAGTGTCAAGGATGTGTCAAGAAAAAATCCATGTTTTATTTTCAATATGATTCCATTGATGGGAAGAATGAGTACTGTATTTCATGTAACCACATTGTTTAAATATGCAATGTAATTCATGTTTCATGATCTAATTCTCTTAAACTCTAAACCTGAAAAGATCCTCAATGTGTAATATTGTAATAACTCAAGATTAAGTAAGGTTTAAGGCTGGGGCCTTATACGAGCGACCTTTTGTAGAGGTCCAGAGAAGATATGGGTAGGACCGGGCTTTCTATGTTCTCTATAGACTGAGGTGTTCCTACAACTACAAGTAGCAGTCCCAGTACCTCTTTATGCATACAAAGTGGACTTATATTCTGGCCTAGTTTATTTTCTGTAATTTAATTATGTCGTACTCTTTTAGGTTGAGATCAGTTGTTTTCATTAATTTTGTTCTGTAGTGGTTATTTTATTTCATACTTTTTGGACTTGGAGATGTGTTCCTGTGTACATGTACTTAGGAAATGCCTCCCATGTTAGTAATATTCCTACTAAGTGCTAGTCACCATCCCCTGGCCTATTAGAGGCGGGCATGGGGAGTCACGATGCAGGACCCACTAGGACGGGTTGTGAAAATTATTATCATTCTTGAAAATATAAAAAATCCAATTTATCTTAACATAAATGTCTATATGACAACCTTCATAGAAGATTATGGTGCAACACATCATTTATAGTGTGAGTGAACATAGGTTTTTCTCCATAAATAATGGTTTTGACATGAATTCTTTTATAGTGGTGTGACTGTAATATATATATCTCATTCTAAATCTCACTAAACCATGGATATCTATTAATATTATGAGATGTGTTTTATGTTTATATAATAATTTTTTAATTATATAATGAAACTCATTCACACAATGGAACGAATCATCACAGCTCAACTTTATTATTCACTAATTCTGTCTTTAATCATTGATTAATTCACAACTCTTTAAGCATCACAATATTTTATGTTTAAAGTCTAGAATAGAATCATCATAATTAAATAACTACTTATATCATATTTTCTAAAATTTTCAATATATGAATATGATGTAGTGTGTTATATAAACATTATATTCTAATCTGTCCAGTAATATAATATTATTATAACTAATGACCATCACATATCACTATGTTAAACATTATTTAAGGAATTATTACTCTTCTATATCACAGAGATTTTCCATATTCTACAAGATTCGATGGAAAAATACTTATGTATAAGATATTATCACTCTAAAGAATTATAGCGACAATTTGAGACTATTAATTTTATAGTGATTATAAAATTTACATTTAAAATTTTACCTTTAAATATCATATAATGTTTTAAAAGTTTATAAAATCATACTCTATGAGTAATGTTGTGCATCATGTTAGGTTATTCTATTAAAAACATTTTTTAATTAGTGAATCATATGTAAGGAATTTGATACTCTTACATATTATGTATAAATTTCACAGTTACTATATTTATATCATCCATAGTAATAAGACGCTTATGTATAGTATGCGGTTTTTTCAATTAAAAATTATTTATATAAAGAATCAATATAATTCAAAATATCTTATTTAGTAATGTGTGTTCTTTGATTAATTGTATTCCCCAATATTTATAACTTCAGGTTTTCTTCACATCTAGGTTAATAAACATACTCAACTTCATTATATTCTTAACTTCCAGTGCTATATCCTTTTGAATTTTCTTATAAAAAATCCCCTCCTAAACTAACACATTATAAAACATTCAGAATTACTTTTGGGTTATCTTCAAAGTGTACATGTTTTAAAAATAGTGACTCTAGAAATCACATCCATATAATTTTAGGATACCTTGACCTCTTGGACATATCTAGTTATAAGTTTCATTCAACAATCATCAAAGAAGATTTCCATGAAGGGAGTCTCCTCAATGCTTAATAATCTATGAATGTATTCTCACTATCTTCATCTAGACCAATTTATCCAAAAAATGGCCTTCTCTTTGGGTTCACTAAGAACCATTTGTAGAAATTTCATACAATAAAAATTATCACATGTCTTTAATATTCATTATATCATCTGAAATATATATATATATATATATATATATGTTACATTCATAAGATAAATTCTCTTCGAAATTAAAATAATTTTACAAAATAAGAGTGGATATCAATCAACTTGAACAATGGAAGACAACCTCAATACAAGTAATTATGAGGAACTCCAAGTAGTATATAAATATAAAATTCGTGATTATAGTGAATATTGTTTTTATAAATTTTCTTTCTTAAAGTGTAATAATAAAGGCTAAATAACTTTCTATATTTTAATAATATAAAATAAACTTTTATAAACATATATATCACCTAAGATGCTTTATTAAATTTTTACCATGTATTATGGAGTTTTACTTATTAAAATGTTTTTTAGAAAGAGGAAACATATAGGTTGGGTTAATGCTCATCACATCATTTCAGGTTGTGGGGCATTAACCCACGAATGAAGGGAGACAAGGGAATATCCCCTAACACAAGCCTATGGTCCATCCTACTTCTATATTATATAAGTTTTTATATATAATCCCTTTTACTATATTCATAATACTTTTTATATGTATATTTTTATAACTCCATTAATTTTTAGTTTTACTTTTATATGATCAGTGTAATTAAGTCATTATTAAGTAATAGATAACATAGTATGGTAAATGATATCAATGTCACCAGGTGGTAAAATGATGAATGTAATTCCATATATTGTTTGATATGAAACATATGATGAATTGTTAAATACCATTTTTACACTAAAATAATACATTATTATTCATTTTTTACTATATTATAACTAATTTAATTTCTAAATTGTTTTAATCACATTATATATTCATATTATATTTGTCAATAATTTTCGTTCACAGTGTATAGTAACATATTATAAAATAAAATAACATTATAAAATATTCATTATTTTTTTAAAATATAATTCCTCTTATATATATTATTTTATTGTCACAAAATAGTTATGAAATTTTGAAAAAAGAGTTTTTAGAAATGTCGAATAATCATTAACAAATAATTGGGATCCTAACGTATATAGTTGGTTACAGTAAAATCATTTTCTCAATTATGTATTTAAAATATAATTTCAACTTAATTACAAGAATAATTTAAAAATATATATATTTATATATATTTAAAACAATAAATAATTGATTATCATTCATGTAATAAACAAGTAATAATAGAAAATATAAATGTAGTCACTCATAAAAAGATATATATTTTTATAAATATACCTTTTCCCCTATTAAATGATATTATATACAATTTATGTTCCTTCCTTTTTTAATTTTAATTTTATAAAAATGTAGCTAATTTTTTAAATTTTCATTTTTAATTATCTTCAGATGAATTTTTTGGAATATTCTAATGAAGATTATGTTTCAGTGAAAATACCAAAAATTGTTTTTATGAGTATCATTATTTTAATGACATTATTTTCATGGAAAAATAACTTAAAATTTTATTATAATATTTTTTCAACCAAAAATGTAATTAAAGGGGAAAATAAAGAATTTAGAAATATTATCATGAATTTATAAACATATATTGGACATTTTCGAACAAAAGTTACATTTTACCATTAAATACTAATTATTTAGTTCATTGTATTTAATATAGTTTATGGAAGATGAAATTTTTTTAAAAATTTATTTAAAATAGAATGTAAACCAGATTTTTCAATAATAGGATGAATAATCTCATTGGAATCAAGTCCACCCCAATGTATTTGTCCAAAAAATCAATATAATAAATATTTTATTCCAAAAATACCCTCCTCCTCAAGTATATTTACTTACACAGTCTCTCATTCAACTCATGTCCAAATAAATTGAGAATAATTTACTTCTAATTCCCCTAAAAATAGTATTTCCAATGTTTAATTTGATTTTATGGTGTTCCTATAAAGCTTTAAGAATAAATTGTTCAATTTAATGGTCCCCAAAAACTTCTCTCCTTTATTATTTTTTCAATTTTTCCATTTTCATTACTTTAAAAATAAAAATGTAATTATTATTCATTTATATAACTTTTTTATTGCATTATCAATGATATGTCAAAATTAATGTCCACTATGATACTTCATAAGCCATTATAATTATCAGACACTCCTATAGCGAGAAAATATCCTAAAATTTTAGTAAAGAGTGTTTGTTTTTTTAATAATGAAATCCTTATCTGGATACGAACATGTGTATTCACTCTCTATATTTGATGAAACTTGGGGTGATAAACATGAAATTTTTTAGTTGGTAATTATATATTTCTTCTATCAATGAACGATAAGTGAGCCTAACTGCGCACCTGGATTGACACTCTCTGGGGGGAATATACTTTGGATAATTCACAAACTCTTTAGGAACCATAATAAATAATTATTTAAAACTAAAATATCCTACATTATTATTTAGTGCATATTATATAAAAAAATATATATTAATTTATTCTAACATTCTATAAAAAATTTGAAAAAAAATTAGTTAATCAAAATAAATTTGTTAAAAAAAATAATATGAAAAACCATTCCTTTTTATGATTATCCATTTTTAAAAAATATAAATAAAAAATTCCAAAGATCATTTTATATTGAGAATGAAAAAATGAATTTAATTCAATTATATTTTCCTGTTTTCAAAATCATTAATTTATTATATAAGAGGAATAAGTGTGATAAAATGAAATAGGGTATAAGGTATGGGTTCATGGTCACAATTTTAATTCCTTGAGATATGCTTATTATTGTTCACAACTTATCTCTTAATTAGTGTACATTATTCCATAATCACTTACTAAATATTATATAATTATTTATTCATGTAATTTTGACATATATGTAAGATGTTTATACACCTTTTCCTTTGGTTGACACATTACCTAACTCTTAAATATTATTATTGTTAACTAAATTTTATTCCATTAAGATATAACCCATATTCTTGAACTTAATCCTTCTATATTTGGTATATTTCACCATATGATTGTAATGTATTTTATTCCATTTTTATTTTGTTTGGTTTATGTTTCTTATTTAAATTTCAGTACACTTTAGTTTATAATTTATTCAAATGATTACTTGTATGTGGACACATCCTTGTATCACACTTACAGTCAAAAATATTTTTCTTCCATATCCATTTTTATTATAATGTTTCAATAATTTTATTCTATGATACATGAATAATTTATTAAGGTCATTTTATACGATATTTGACTTCCTTAACAGATGTTTTAAAATTAATTGTTTTTATGTTTTCTACAATGGCCATTTTGTACCAAGTGAAAATAATTTTTTTTTTCAACATGTTCCATGTGAACACATTTTACCACCATTATGAATATTAATAATAATTTATATATCTTTATAAGTTTCTATGTTCATTGAAAGAAAACATTATTCTCAGTGTTCTATGAATTTTTCATTTTAAAAATATGGATAATGATTTTGAAGAATAAATATGGGAATTTCATTCCAATTATGCATTTTTTATCTTGCACTCCATATTTTTCTAATTTAAATTCCTTTATTTTTAATTTTTCAACATTTATAATTTTTTTGAAATTATTCTTTTCGTTGTCCTCTTTTCAACAAATGAAATTGAATTCATATTAGTGACATATATGTTTTTTGTAACCATATAAAAATGTTTTTAATTTTTATAATTTCCCCCCCATTTTCCTATCAAAATTTAAAGGACATATCTCTATTACAGTTATGTTGCCTGAATTACCCTCTAGATACTCTTATAAATTTATAGTTCATACCTCACCATGTTTATACGAGTTATGTTCTCTATCACTCTTGATATCTCCAATCACAATGTTTTTCTCTATAATGTTAGTATTCAATTATTTCATGTATATATTCTTTACCACTTCTTCTATTTATATATTTTATTTTCATATAATAACTTAATCATATACAAATTTAAATATATGATGTTTTTTGGAATGATTATTACCAAAAAAGTGATTCTATTTAATGGATGGGTAATTATTGATAGTCCATATAATAGTTATGTAAATATGAATGATTACTGATTTCTAAGACATATTGGTTATGTATTGTATTGTATTTTTTATTCATTCATTTTTATGAAGAATTCATTATACAAAATTAGTGATGAGGGGGTTTAAAATTTAATATCCACAGGATGCATTTCTTAGTATAATGATATCAACTAGAAAGTGTATTTGGTGTTGTCCGTCGTAATTATTTATAATATCTTGTCATAAGGCTTTGACTATATTATTATGATGACTTGGAAAAATTTATTAATTGTAAGAATAAGATGAAAAAAATTATTCATTAAATCACTCTAAAATAATTTATTTTTTCCATGTGGTTACTTGAATTGTTATGTTATTCATGGATATATAACATGCTAGTGTTATTAATTATATTTAATTTTTTGAACATTACTTACTCATTCCATAATATTCATCCATTATATAGGATACCACTTTCTGATGGTTTTATCTTACCCTTCTAATGTTTTCTATTTTTCATGTTATAAATAAGAGTATAAAGTATGATATTTATAGATGAGTATCGTGTCTGGTGAATTTTTTATGAAATATAGATGGCATATTGTATAATAATGAATATTTGGTTTGGTGTGAAATATCGTCTTGGATGGGAAAGATATGGGGTTTGTTAATTAATTTTTTTTACTAATTCTAAAAATATTTAACCATAAAAAGTTATCAAGTGTCAAAGCAACTCAATATATTCAATTGATTTTGTAATTATCAATTAATATATTTGGGTCCATGTAATCAGTTTTCAAAGTCAACATGTAAAGAATATGTTAATATCACCAAATTTGGGAGTGCGGGTATGTGGGGTCATATGAAATGTTCAACATCTCCATTCATTATGATCCAACTCTATATATATATTGAAAATCAAGTTATTCAATGAAAAATATAAAATCATCACAACCCATTGGAAAATTAAATATTTTTGGAAAATTAGGACCTAAAAAATCTACCCTACATGACATTCAAGTTAAATATCATACATGAATTAAATCTTGAAATGATTAAACATTCCATGAATTCATTAGTGGAAAAAATATATATTGTTTTAATTAAATAAAAAATAAAAGTTATTTTCTATAATACCTAAAATTATTATCTAATGGAGGATATGAAATGGAATAATTTATATAGATATCACTACCTTATTATTACAGGTTCACAAATTAGCTATGATATTAGAGAATAGGAAGGAAGAAAAACTAAATTAATCTTTCCCTGCACATGATTTAATCCATTAATCTACAAAAAATGTTCCTTTAACGTGTTAACTCTCACTGATATCTATAATCTCCCTCTATAAATATAAACTCTACTTTTTTTTCTTTAGACTGAACATAGTCTCGAGTTCTCCCTATCTCAAATTTCATCTATAAAATGCTTCAACCATGAATCAAATTATATAATTATTAAAACAAATTATGTCATCACTTTCAATAGATTAAACTGATGTGATTTAACTTCATTAAAAAAATTTGTACAATTAAATATCTAGTTAAACCTAACTAATTTTAACAAATTTGTATCTCTATTTGGAGTTTATTGATACTAGGATTTTTTATTGATCTACAATTGAGTAGTTATTTCAATATTTGATCGGTTCTGTGGGTAATTAAATATTGGATTTGTGATTTATTCCTTTATCTCCAATTTATTCTTTTGTCTCATGGTTTTATTCTCAAACGAGCCATAAATTTATCAGATGTGAGTGACAACTAATCTTCCTAATCTTATATGCATCGAAAGTTATCTATTTAAAGAATATCCAAACAATTTTATTGTAATTTAACTCAACTTTACCCATTTTAATCACTTTATAGGGATCATGTATTTTTCTAATTAAATGAAGTGTGGTTGTTTTAATAAAACCTGATCCAAGTCCCTTTTATTTTAATCACATATAGTATCTAACACTTCCAATACAACAACACATAAGAAATCTCATATAAGATTAATCTATAATAAATTAATTCAATATGAAATTAAAATTAAGATATATATAATGGTAACAATAAATTTTAGATTACATTTATAATAAAAATAAAAAAATAATAATATAGTAATATTATTAAAATTATAAATTAGTAATAAAGGTAATATAAATTAGATTATTCAAATGCCTAATAAATTAAATACTAAGAATAATCTTAATAACATATTAATTAAATTAAAACCAAAAAAATAAATAACGAAATTATAAAAAATAAAAAAATATTATAAAATCTCAATTTAAATAATAAAATATTTATTTCATAAAAAACAATATTGAAGAAACAAAAAAGAATTATTAGTAAAGATATAATAAAAATAACATAAATGTGAATTATCAAAAAAGTATTTCAAAATTAGGAACCATCATAATACAAAGTTTATCAGGATGAGTGTAGAATGTGGATCTAGTACAGTTAAAATTGGAAACAACCCACTCTAATGTAAGGAATATATTGTATGAAAATAATATGGTTAAATAAGATATATATATAAAACTTATTTTCTTATTGATTCTTAAGAGTGATTATTTTTAAATTTAATTTTATTATTCCATTTTTCCCAAATTATCATAAATAAAAACAATGAATAAAACAATTGTGTCTCATTTGTATTGATTTTGATGGGTATTTATTAATCTCAAGAAACATAACACATTTTACTCATATAATTAATAATCAAAAAATTTGATAACCAAAAAAATAATATTTCATATATATATGTGACCATAGTTTTTAGATATCATGTATATAATACCCATAACTAATAGCCTCAAATCTTAAAAAATGAAAAAAATATTAGACATGTATTGTACAATATCTTTGTTAATGTATTTCATGTAGTATTTATTGAATGAAATTCACTGAAAACATTATATTTTATTGATCATATTAGCATAACTTTTCAGATATGTTATGATATATAATAAAGTATTATTCATTTTCTATTATTTGAGATTTAATTATGGTGAAAATTTAAAAGAAGAGTTGTGATTATGGTGACCCATGTCTCATTTATATTTATTAAGGTATTATAATGGATTTATGTTAGATATTTTGATAGAGAAATACTAGATTATTTGATTTTTTGGATTAATATAAAGGTAATTATTACTTTTTATCCCTGTTTATTGGTTTTATGTTTTGAGGGTGAAATATTTGGAAAGATTGTTCGTATAAAGTATGATGTTTTAAGAAGTATATGAGGTGGAATAACTTATAGTTTACCACTAAAAATGAGACTGTGTACCTAGTGAGTTATGTAATGAGATTTGTGTCCTAAATATGACACTATGTACCTGGTGGCCTAGTACTAGGTACCTAGTAGCTTGAACCAATATTTTTAATTGGGGAACTTTGGTAATTTTAATTGAAACCCATATTCCCAATTTTAGATCACTTCAATATTTATTCACTGTAGTCATCCAGAAGCTCCTCCAAAAGATCCTCATGATCCTCTTAATTCCACTAATTTGTCTCTTGATTCAATATTACACCCCAAAATTTTATGAAAGTTTTTCTCTTGAACATATTTAATATCCACGATAGCTCGTGTTTCATGCAACACCCAACATTGATGAACCACGATAAAATATAAGTATTATTATTTAATCATGACCATTTTTACCAAGATTTTAAACATGAAGAAATGAAAAATCAATAACTAATTTAAAATAAGTTGTATAATGGTTTTATATATAGAAAACATACTGATAAAAGATTATTGAATATTAAATAAAATCTTCATATAATTTAAAAAATACAATTTTCTCAGAAAAAATGTTTTTATTGATTTTTGTGAACAAATAATATAAGTAATTTATGAATAAAGTATAATTTTTTTTGGAAAAAACGTTATTTTTTAATCTAAATGTTGATATTATATTAGGGTGAAGTTACTGGATTTTTTTTTAAAATATGAAATTTTCAAGGAATAGTAAAAAATAATGGGTTTTATTGAAAACAACATTTGTCAATTAAAGAATGTATAATGTTAATTTTGTTTTAAATAGGTTTTAAAAAAAATTGTTTTATATTAATATTTATTAATATAATTCAGGTCATTATAATCAATTTGATATTAAATTTGGATATAAAATATTTTAAAACTTTTGAACATTTTCAATGTAGAAAACCAAATTCTCATCACTTCTGAGGGTTTAATTTTAAATTAATATTTACAAATATAATGAATCAAATTTTTAAAAAGGAATGAAATATTTTTCATAAGAATAATTTATATTATATAATATGTTTAGATTAATTTTTTTATAATATTTATTCTAAAAATAATAAAAATTAACTATTTTGATTGAGGTTAAAACGGGTCTACCTGGGGTTAATAAATGATAAGGGTTATAATCATCAATAAAAATTTCCAAAAACATTGGATTGAAATTTTCAAACCCTATCATGTATTTTTTTCATCCATGATCTATTTTGAGGATTTTTTATGTGAAAAATGTGACTATAACTTTTTTGTTTCAAACATCACAAGTGTGTCCCTCAACTCACATATAAAAGGATGTCCCCCCCCTCTCCTCTCCATGAATTAAAATAAATTTAGCTTATAATAAACCTACCGAAATATCATAATTATTTACTTATCCTAAACCTATAACATTTATTTTGATCAAAAATGCATCCAAATAATCTTATTGTTCCTTACCTTAGGATGTTATCTAGAGATGAGGTATTGTGCTTAACCAAGCATCTTTTTTTAATTACTATTAATACTCCATAAAATAATATTTAATTATTTTGATATAATAGAAGCAATACATCCCTTATATGTATAATTTATTCTGTTAATTTCCTAATCTAAATCAATCGTACATTCCATCAAATGGGTTACAAAATCACCATTCGTGTGTACGGAGGACTACCCCCTCACAGACTAATGTTATTCATTTAACATTACGAAATTACATATATTAATATAATAATTGATTTAATATCTATATGTTATTTTTTTTATTGTAATTATATAAGTATCATACCACAAATTTATTCTTTCTTTCTATTCTGTAGGGGTTACGATAATGTCATTCATGTGTCTGGTAGACTAGAATCTCTTAAAGTAATGTGATATATTTTTCACTAACACTTCTAATTGAAGGTAATTAGGGTAAATTTAAAGAATATCTGTGATATAAATTATAAAAAAATTATTCCTTAAAATTTATATATTATATACCATCATGTCATTTTGTCTATTGAGAAAATGGAAAAACCGTTTAGGTGTACGTACAACCAATCATCTCCATGAATGATGTATTTCATTTTATATCTATAAATTTGTAAATTACTATAAATAAATATATGATAAATATATATGATATTTTTTTCATACATAAAATTATATATATTTCATAACCATGGCCAAATTAATAGGGCAAACAATACCAAATCTCGGAATGGTTTATGTTTTTGATGAAAATATATTTATGAAACACATTTCATTTCCAGAAGATATAACATGATAAATTGATTATGAAATGTGATTCTTTTTCCATGTGTTATTCTATGATGAAATGATTATTAAAACTATTTCATTTTCAATGTTTATGATATGATGAAATGTTTATAATAATCATTCCTTTTCATTGGTTTAAATAAGATATTTTTTTTGGATTCTTTTTAAAATGTATATATTATTTTTATTATGTGATTTAGGGGACCATTTATCCCTATACTGAATTTGGAAAAGATTGATATATCATTAAATAAAATGGATTAAAATGGGAGGTGAACCCTCCTTAGTAAGGAACTCTATCAACTATGACAATATTGGGGGTGAACATTGATAATTAATATGGTTTGGGGAGTGAACCAATTACACTATGATAAACATGGAAATTATCCTTGATTTCAAGGAAATGATTTTTTATTCTTATGGGTATTCCACAATTACATGTCTTACTCAAATGTTATTCTCTCTTGGATTAGGTTATTTTATTATTTTATGATTCATTTTTTTATTAACTCCCATGATTTATTATATTAATCGTGTTAATGATCTATGATATATGGGGTATGGGTTTCTAAAATGTTAATCTCATGTTCCCATACCTTTATTCCCAAGAAATGTCTATATCTCCCTTATATACCCTTACTGAGACTATGAAATTGCCCTTTCCTATGTTTCCATTCCATAGGTTATGATAAAAGTTATTATTTATGATACAACTAAAATAGGATCTAGTTTGGAAAAAATTAGTGGGAGATTACATATATCACTTATAAACCATTTTTTGTGTTTATGTTTCCAAATTTACTAGATCATAATTATTCTAGAATGGATCACTATATAAGATAGTTAATATCCATCTACAAAGATGTAATATTTTTGTATGAGATGTTTATGATATTTACAGTTGGTATTAGAGAATAGTTTTGTTAAAATTTTGATTCTAGGATTACAAATATATGGTGATATCCCAAAGTATATGTATAAGGATTAGTATATACATGGGTTAAAGTATAGGAAAATGCAGTAGAATTTTTATAAATGATTGAGTGGGTGGTTTCAAAGCTATTACATCTCATTCAGGATACAAAAAATTGATTTAGCTTTAGAAAATAGGTACCTAGGGTTAATAACATAGAAAATGGAACATTTATATAGACGTGATCTTCACCTAGTGTGTGGAGATGGAGATTTATTCACACATGGTTTCAAGCTATCATGGGATAGGATTTAGAAATTTAAAAAATCTAAAAAAACCATCATGAAGTATTTAAATAGAAAATTTCTATGAATAACATTAGATATACCTATGTTTTCATAGATAAAGAGAAGGTGTCAATATTTCGATATCCTTTAGGTTATTTTTCCTGATTATATTGTTCTCCACTCGGATTATTATATCGTACACTATTCTTTTTTGTATTAGTTAATGGATAGAACCCAAAGTAACTCTTTTAATACTGAGTGAAACAGACAATGAACAAATTATCCCCCTAAAATAATAATTGTTACCAGATCTAGAATGAAAAAACGCATACCTATATTCACACAAAATTATCAAGATATAAATCATTGTGAACTTTTGAATAATAATAGAATAAAACAATGTTATGTTGAGTCCATCATGGGGAAACATCCACCTTCTTTTAGTGGTTCAACGGATCTACTAGTTGTAGAAAAAATGGATTAGTTCCATTTTGAATATATTTTATATTCTCTAATGTCTAGATCAGGAGAAAACAATTATTTCTATCAATCTTTTGAAACATGAAATAGATAAACGATGGAATCCTATCAAGATTATATGTCAACATGTTTAAATTCACACTATGGTATGAGATGAGTTTAAGAACGTATTCTTAATATATACTTTCCTCTTATAATTCTCCCAAAAATTGATATGTAACGCCTTGATTTAATAAATAAGGAGAATTAATCAGTTTGTACCAATGAGGAAAATTTTACAATACTTTAGAGGTATTCCTCAGTATTATCAATCAACCTGAATAAAAGGTTAATTGATTCTTTAGTGGTTTAAAACCAATTCCCCAAAGGTAGTAGTTAATAAGGCACATTAGTAGAAATGAAGAAATTTTTCATTGAGATATCAAGGTACAAATGGAGATTGGGGTTACCTAAAAATCACATGGTTTTGATAAGAAAATAAATATGGAATTCAAAGGAAACTCTAAAATTCATGGAGAAGAGAAGATGATATTTCATTCATGATGAAACTGTAGAAGGAAAAATAGAGGAAATTATATTAAGGGGACTTGTAAATGTCTTAAATATGGGAGGTATGGTCATTATAAAATTGATTTCATAAGTGATGGGAAGAAACTAGTTATTGTTGTTAATAGAGAGAAATCTACACCAAATGCCCCCCCAGACTCTAGTGTTTCGTGTGCAAAGAATATTGGAATTATGATATCCAATTAAAAAACTCAACAGTTAATGATGATAATTAATATCATCAACCAATTAATTCAAGTGTTTATGGTAAATCTCAGGAGATCATTATTTTATATAAAGGGTGTCATAGTGAAGTGGTAAGATGTAAACTTACCATCCACTCTAGAATTGATAATGTCTAATTTGACTATCGATCTTCCCATTAATTCATATAGGAATAAAATTTTAAGGGTATCAAGATTTCTCCCAAATAATTAGATATTGACTTATTAGGTAAAACCCTAATGTTAATGTGATCACATCTCAAGTATATGATTCCTCTATAGTTGATGTTTGTGGGAATGTGCTTCTCGAAAATCTTATCATTCTTCCTCTAGATTAATTTTATTTTATCTTAGGGATGTATTTGATTTCCCTATATAAATACAACAATAATTTCAATGTAAGGGATGTAATGTTTGAAATTAAAAACCAAACTATGAAATTAGATATTTGTGATGATAAATATGAACTTACTATTGAAATAAAAAACATTTAATATGATTTGAATCCTATTTAAATGGGGAATTTGTCTCAGAATATTTGGGTGAGAATAAACATGGATGATATAACTTTTGGGCATGGATTTTTTGATGTCTTTCCAGATGAGTTTCATATCCTTCAAAAAAAAATCAAGAATTTTACTTCTCAGTAGATTTTACACCTAGTTCCCTAAATATTTCTATGACTCCCTATAAAATGTTCCCAATTGAGTTTCAAGAATTGAAGAAGAAACTCTCAGGTAACTTTGATAAGGGATTCATTCAACCAAGTGTTTCAGTTTTGGGTGATCCTATTATTTTAAATAAAAATATTGATGGATAAATTCCACTATACTTTGGTTATTTGGAGCTAGACAATATCATGATCACGAACAATTATACTCTTCCCGGTACTGATGTCCTTTTTGATCAACTATAAAGAACTCAATACTTTTCCAAAATTAAACATCATTTTTTATATCACCAATTTTTTGTCAAAAAGGAAAATATACCCAAGAGAAAAAATAATTACAAGGTATAGGGATTTTGAATATATTGTGATTCTATTTGGCCCTACTAATTCCCATGATATCTTAATGAATTTAATGAATTGATAATTTATATATTCTAAGGATTAGTTTTTGGTTGTCTCAATTGATGATATTTTCCTTTATTCAAAAATAAAGGAAGAGCATAAATATCACTTGAGAAATATAATAAATTCCCTAATTAAGGATATAATATATGAAAAATTAATAAATTGTAAATTTTAGAAAAAACAGGTTTCATTTTTTGGGATATATTATCTCAAGAGAGGTAATATTAGTATAACCATAAAAGATTCCAGCTATTGAATGTTGTCTTAGACCAACCATGGTGACTGTGATCCATATTTTTTGTGGATTAACATGATATTATCAATTTTTTTGGATTATTTCTCATGACTATATGAACCACTCACAAAGTCAACATAGAAGGTATCCATGTTTCACCTGATAAATGAATTTGAGGACAATTTCGAGGAACTGAAGAGAATATTAGTCTGTAAACCTCTACATACATAACCCACCTGTAGATAATTGATTTTAATATATATTAATGTAACCAATAAGAGATTATGATGAATTATTATACATAATGACATGGTTATATCTTATAACTCATGAAAATTTATGTTTCATGAGAAATATTATCCAACTCATGAAATGGATTTATCATTGGAAACATTTATATTAAATATATTGATCCATTATTATTATTATTAAAAGTGTGATATTTATAAAAATTAAAAAAATTAAATTACATATTCACATTTAAGGAGTTTAATATGACCCAAATTAGATGGTTGGAGATGATTAAATATAATGACTACTTGAAAAATTACCAAAATAGGAAAGAGAACATGGTTATTGATTATTTTAATTGTAAGGATCATGCTAGATTATCCATTTTGAGTTTCAAAAAAGATACATTATTTATAGTTTTCAAAGGATGGAAATTGAAATCCTAAAGTAAGGGGGAGAAATATTATCTTTATCAACTGAATGTTCAACCATATATCAATGATAATATTAAATAGGTTCATAAGGAAGGTGTTTAACTGTAGTTGGAGGATATAAATGATTATGAGTATAACCTTAATCATGACAGAATGATAATTTTTAGGAACCTTGTATTTGTTCAGTCCATATCTAATTGGATTAATGAGTTGTTAGAGTATTCTCATAGTTCTTAATTCTCTATTAATCCTAGAATTAGGTCGATATATTGTGATTTGAATGAGTGTTTATGGTGGTATAGAATAAATAGAGATATCAAAATGTTAATATCTCAATGCTTGGTATGTAAGCAAGTTAACACTATGATACAAAAGTGTATGGGGATGTCACTTCCATTACCTATACTTGAATTGAAATGGTTAAACAACACCATGTATTTTCATCATCAGACAGCCAAAAAACTAAAGGGAATAATTCTATATGGGTTTTGTCTATCTCCTTATAAATTTATCGCACTTCATAGCTATTAGAGAATATTTATCTTTTGATAATCATTCCATGATATTCATTAATTAAGTTCAAAGGATCATGGAGTACCACATTCAATTCTGTCTCACCAGAAATCAAGGTTTACCTTGATGTTGTGGTGACGTATTCAATGCCCTATTGATATAGAGTTGAGTTATAGAACTATGTATCATCCTCATACAGATGGTCAGTCTGATAAAACAATCCAAACCATAGAGGAAATATTAAGAATATTTTTTATAGATTTCAATGGTTTTTAGGATGAACATGTTCTTTTAGTTGAGTTTTCATAAAAAAAATATCTTCTAATAAAGTATTCATATAGATCGTTATGAATCCTCTATGGATATTAGTGTAGATATCCATTATGATTGAATAATGGTATATAATGAAAACCATTGGGACCGTATATAGGTAAAGAAATGGCAGTGATATTTTGAGATATTCAATAATACACATGGGAAAGAAATAGTCGATAGAGAATTTATGATGATAATCATCAACATGTTATAGAATTTGAAGTTACTGACAAGGTGTATCTAAAAGTTTATCTATAGAAAAATTTTATGGGATTAGGAAAGAATTGAAATCTAACACCACGGTATACCGGTCACCTTTAAATTCATGAGCATATTTGGATGAAAACCAATCAAATGAAACTTCTACAAAACCACTCGGCAGATCATGATGTGTTTCATATATCTATCAAGATGAAGTATGTACCTTACCTTTAATATATACTCAATGATGAGGCCATGCTTCTAGAATATGATATTTCATATTAGGAACAACTAGTAGAAATTTTGGATTGAATAGAAATTGTTTTATAAAACATGAACACTAACCTTGTCAAGGTTTTGTGTAAACCCACTATTTTGAGGAAGCTGCATGGAAATATGAGGATATAATGATGTATACGTGGGATGATATATTTTCATCATAGGGATGAATTTATATGGTTGAATGTATTTTAAGGGGGTTGGAAAAAATAGCTTTTGTGTGCCAAAAAAATGATCTGAAATAAAAATTGTACCTTAATATAATGAAAAAATTATTTAACCTTGAGCATGATAATACACATTTCACACTTAGAAACTGGATATAAAATAATTTTTCATGCCTTGATTTTGATTTTAATTCATATTTATGTTCATGTACGTAGTTTTTGGAAAGTGCAATGTTCCGATGTGTTTTTTCACTGTTTATATTTGCATACATTTAATAATAATAAAACACAACGCACATCCTCTGGATTGTGGGGTATTTGTTTGTGTTATTGGGTTCCCATAATTAATTTCATGGGTTTGGGGATCAATTTTTTTTAAAATGAATATTTAAAAAATAAAAAAAAATATAGACAAAATAAGAAAAAATGCAATTTGTGCATTGACCAATGGATTGACCTAATGTGTAGATTTCATTACTTGGGGTTCATGAATCCATAGTTATCTAGCCCAAAGATGGGAATTTGATCTCTATTTTTGGTAATTTAGTTTTTTTTTATTTAGTTAACACAAAATGATTCCTGAGTAATTTAGCATTACTTGGTACCCTAAGGTCTTTGAGCCAGGGATTCATCGACAAAGTCATGATACATGGGTTGAATTTATTGACTTCAATTTCAATTACAATGGAAAAAAGAAAAAAAACATAAAAAATTCAATACTCATCTTAATATTAAAAAGTTATTCAACCCAGTGCTTCCACATTTTCTCCCTTGAAAATGTTCAACCCCCATGTCTATTATGATGCTCAATACATCATCATGCCTAATTGGAATTGGATGAAATATTGTGTTGTAGTTGAAAAATTTAATGGTCATGGGAGTGGGATATTCTTATGAACATATATTGTGTTTGAATAATTTTTATTGGTTTCACAATTTTTTATTATGAGGACTTTTTGTGAGCATTATGTTTTAAAATGTTTTTGGAAAAGGGAATTAAAATTTCAGATTTTTTAGATATATTTTGCTCAGAAAATGAAAAATAAATTTGGTGTATGATTACACACAAAAAGATTCTAATATTCAACTTTTATATTATAATATTCATGTGATTCATTATTCATAAACACAATTTTTAGTGCATTTAACTATTTTAACACTAATTCACATTATGATTTCAATTCATTGTTAAAGTGTACTATTATGTAGTGAATATTTTGAAAACCTCCTTAAACACAAAATGGTCTTGATTTTAATTTAATATTTAATTATCAGGATTCTCATTCTATTTTTAAAAATTAATACTTCTTTAGAACTTAAATATTCGCATTAGAAGACCACCAAAGTGGTCCTTGAACCAAGAACATTCTGGGTGAAATGAATTAGAGAGAATCCCATTCAAATTTCTGTATAAGACAAGATACAAGCCCAATGAATCTGGACTTTTATCGTAATATTTTATATTTCATGTGGAACATTTCATCAAATAGTAAAAAGAGCTAATTCATAGTGTAAAATGGAGTTCCATGTGGCCTAAGATGGAGATAAAAATCTTATGTCAGATTCTCTGTACCAAAAAACATCCCTCCATTTTATACATATCATGCAAAAACATTATCCATTTGGGCTTCAACTTGATATTCAATCAGTTTAAATCCATATATTCATTTTTTTTCATATATTTCCCACTGAAATTATGCCTTCTATAAGCTCATTTTGGTGTCTTTGTTTAGTAGACGCAAGTTGGCTCAAACTGATTGTCAAGGGTGGAAATGTGCACTCTCCTTTTAATTTCCACCCACCTAAACCCACCACCATTAAGTGAGGTGACATCAATAGTTAGAGATTTTAATAAACACTTCAAAAATTCTTATTAAATGTAGTGTTGGTGAATGAGTTGATGATCATTGTTTCTTTGTTTTATTGTAATGGTATTCTTCCAATTTGATGTTTTAATCACTTTTAATAAATTTGTAAGGTTCTAAAATCACCTTACCATCCCATAAAAACATATTTTTCATTAAATTTTCTATAGTTTTTGTTTTCATATTTATACCGGTACCCTAAGTTGTGAACTTAGTCACACCAAACCATGTGAAATTAGTCACACAATAGCGATGTGATCATTTTGTTTTTATTGTTTTTTTTACTTCATTAATTCGTCCTTCAGGAGTCTACTTCCCACTTCTTTTGAAACTGTATAATCCTTTTTTTTGGGCATGGATCTTGTATTATACATTAATTTCAATGGGATACATTCCAATTGACTTCACCCAGAATGTTGTTGGTTCAAATACCACTTTGGAGGTCTTCCAATGTCAATCTTCATGTACTCCAAAAGTTTGACATGTTTCCAATGGAATGTAAAACCTAAAAATTAAATTAGAAGGTGAAATAATGAATGTTTTTTTGTTAGGATGTGTTAATGTATTTCCCACATAATATTTCACTTTAAAAATGATTTACAACTGTAATGTGAAATAATGTTTAAATTGTAAAATCCACTAAAAATGGAGTTTATGAATAATGAATCACATGAATATTATAATATAATCAATTAATATTATCTTATTTTAGTGGATAATCAGAGGTATAATATGACACCCCAAATTTTAGGATATATATTTCTTGAATAAATTTAATTTTTTTTAAAACATACATTACATGTAACACTGTGTTTTAACTAACAATGAGAAAAAGTAATATTATTATTTAAACACAATCATTATTACATAACCCTTAAAAATGGATACATAGATACTAAAAACCAAATTTAAAATATTATATAATAATATTTATATAAATAAAACATATTGATAGTAATGTGCTTAATTTTCAATAGTCTTTTATGTTTTGAAAATAATATTTTCTCAAAAAATGTTTTTATTGCTTTGTGTAAAAAATTAATAAAATTAATTTTATAAAAATTTATATAATTTTTTTCAAAAAAGTAAAAATTATTTTTTAAATATATATGTCAAAATTATCTTAGAGTGAATTTTTTATATTTTTCTGAAAAGTAAAATTATACAATGAATAGTGAAATACCGATTTTAACTAAGAACTGCCTATTATTTTAAAGGATGTATAAGGATAATTATATTTAAAAATGGCGTATAAAGTAATATTAGTTCAAATAAATATTTTTTAATCCAGTTTATTTCAGTTGAATAAATTTCAAACATAATTGTTATATAGAAACATCTGAAACTTTTGAGCATTTTAACTTTGGAAAACCACTTTATCATCATGTATGTGAGTTTAATTTTAAATCAAAATATTCCACTTCTATAAATTTCATTTTTAAAAATTTATTCCATATTTTTTAATAAAAATAATTAATATTATATAATATTTTGAAGTTAAATTTTGTTGAAAAGTAATAGTAAAACCGGAAAAACTTAATTATTGTAGTTAAGGTCAAAACGGGTTTACAGAGGGTAAAACTGAAACGACAAGGGGTAAAACCACATACAACCTAGTTACAAAACCATTTTCATGTCATATATAGACCTTAACACCTCTATTTTTATATAATTTCCTATTTTTTATCATTTTCCAATAAATAATATGGTTACTCCTTTTTCATTTCAAACATTACAATTGTTCAACTCACATCACTATTAAAAGTCAACCTACTGTCCTCTCCTATTCAAACATTAAAATACCATTTATTGGATAATAAGTATACATATATATTTATTAATTAACTCATCTAATACAAGATAGGTTATTTAGATCATAAATCCATCTTCATTCTCATTTTGGTTCTTACCTATGGAGGTTGTCTATAGAAAAGGTATAATTCGTAACTGGGAATCTTTATTTGATTTCTTCATTGACCACATTAAAATATTATTAAATTATGATGATATAGTATCACTAAAATATTATATATAATGATATGTAATTATTTTAATTTAGTAACCTAAATACATATCCTCTTCCATCAAATGGATTACAAAATAATCATTCTTGTGTGTGATGGATAACCACCTTACGGACAGATGTTATTTGTTTTCCGTCACCACCTTACATGGATAGATGTATTAATGGATAAAATATAAATTAATTATATTAATTATATTATTATACTTCTAGATATTTTATATCTTAGTTACATTATTAAATTAAATTTATTGGGAAATACGATAATATGGTTCATGTGTATGGTGGAATACTGCCTCACGAAGCGATGTGATTCATTTTCACTGATGATTTTAATGGATGGTAATTATGGTAAATGTAAGTAATATATGTAATAGATATTAAATATAAATTACTTTTTAGTTGAATTACTTTATTTACCTTCCTTTCATTTTATCTTTTAGGAATATGGAAACAACGTTTGTACATACATATGATGTACCGTCTCCATGAATGATGTATTTCATTTTCTATCAATGAATTTATTGATTACTATAAATACATATAAAATTAATATATATTATATTTCTATCATGTTAAATATTTTGTATATGATGGGTCTATGGTAAAATTAATAGGACTTAATATACCAAATATAATTATACATTACAGACAAAGTATTTAATTCCCTGAAACATGATTTTAACATAGATTTTTTAATAAAAAGGAAATAAAGTGTCATAAGTTGTCTATATATGGTAATATATTTACATTTATTGTTATAAAATATATTTATATTAAAATTATATTTATTATATAGGAGGTTTGAATGTGTATGAAAGAATTTGATACTTAAGGTAAGGGATTTTTGTATCAAATTTCCTTCTTCATGTCATAAGTAATTTTATGTGCCTATACTCTTATATGAGGTGTATATATAGACCTATTAACATGTTATATCATTATTATAATTATTTTCTTAATATTTTATTTTTTATTTGATTGTATACATTATTTGGGATTATGATTCAAAAGATTACCAAAGCGGTAATGGACTTTTATCTCAAATTTCCTTCCTTGGGGAATATGTTATATAATGTGCATGTCTTGTTCAATGAGGTGTATATAATACCCCATTGAAATATTATATAAATAATCTAATTTTATTTAAGATATTTAATGTTTATTTTAGTGTTATTATTTAATGGTACTTATGATTCCAATGTTACCGAAGTGGTAAGGATTGGATTTTACAATCTCATTATTTATTAAGATTTTTTATGATTATGATTTTTATAATGAAATATTATGGTATATTTATCAATAATATCATGAATTATTTTATCCTTGGTATATTTATTTGTAATACATGTTTCCATTAATTTTCCTCTGTTTATGTACCCAAGAGACCAAAATACTTTTTTAATTAAAAAAGTTGTTATTTCTCTCTTTGGTCAAAAAACCTTTTTATTCCATATCCATGTTTTCTAAAAAAATAAAAAATGTTTAAAAAATTTCATAATTATTTATTAAAGACATTTTTACCGATGTATTTTTTTTTACAATGTTTTTTAAGAGGAGTATTCATGTCATTTCCAAAACAATGTCCATTTTTCTTTTACAAAAAATGTGCAAGGAATCATTCCTTTAATTTAAAAAGCATGAACTCAATTTAACACCTTTTTGAACATTATTTTATTTAAATATAAATTTATATGTCTTAATGGTATTTTTCAAATATAATTGTGGTGAAAATTTGTATGATTAAAAAATCATTTTTCAATGTGGAATGGATATTTTCCTCAATTTTTTTAAATGATATTTAAATATTCCCTTATATGTTTATAGGTCTATTTAAAAAATTATTTTTAAAATTGGTTTTTAATTTCATGTTTTTAAAATTGATTTTTAAATTTTAAATTCTAGTTTTCTCAATAAAGTTTCTCATTGATCCTTCAAAACCATTTTGAAATTAATATGAAATTCATTGAGGTAACTTATTCTTTATTAGGGATATGATACAAGAGTACTATTATTATTCTTTCAAGGAAGGGGTTAAAAATATGATCAAAAAATATTTTCGAAACACATTTCTATTTCATGGTTTATACCATGATTAGATTTTTGTGAATCTCACTTATTTTATATGGGTTATACTATGATGAAATGATAAGATGATTATGAAACCTGTTTATTTTTCACAGGTTATGCTATAATGAAACATTTATGAAACCAATTTCATTTCATGAGTTATAATATGTATAATGTTTTATGATTATGTGGAACATGAATGTATGATTTTCATTATGTGATGAGTGGGACCTATATCTCTCTCTAATGCATTGAATAATGATTGATATTTAAGAGATAAATAGGGCTGGAATATTGAGTAAACCTATATCAGTAAGAGACTCATTCGACTATCATATTATTTGGGTGAACCATGAATACTATAATGGTTTAATGAGTGAGTACAATACACTATGACAACCCTAGAAATGAGACTTGACTACTAAGAAAATGATTTTTTATTCTTATGTGTATGCCACAATTACATGTATTGTCCTAATGTTATTCTCTTATGGATTATGTTATTTGATTCTTTAATGATTCAGGACAAAAATATTCTAGGATATATTCAATGAATTAAGTTCATGATCAATGATATAGAAGGTTTAGTTTTTTAAATTGTATTACTATGTTCTTATACCCTTATACTCATTATATGTTGATATCTCTCTTGTTTACCCTTACATAGAATGTAATCTCACAATTCCATATGTTTCTTTTCCCTATGTTATAATGAAAGTTATTATGTATGATATGACTAATATGGGTGATAATTATAAATAACATAGTGGGAGATGACTTAGATAAGTTATAAACCTGTTTTTGTATGCCTATGTTTCCAAATTCACTATAACTAAATAATTATGGCATTGATATTTTGGCTATCTAATGAATATCAATATACTGGGATGTAATATTTATGTATGATATGTTTGTGTTATTTACCTTCAAGGATGATCAAAGGATTCATTTTTATCCCAAGCCCTGGTAATCCTCCTTGTTATTCCATTTATTCAATATTCTACTATTATTTTCTAATTTCTCGGGATTATAAAATGAATTCTACTACATCATGGTATAATTCATCTGATATTAAGAGGACTATTTTTTTATATTCCAGTATTAGTATTATAAGGTTATTTTCATCTTTTTATCATTGTTTTTATGGAATCCAGATGATTTATATTATATTTTAGTTATTTTATTATTTTTTGGGTGAAATATGAGGATGTTTATGTCTTCATATCAGAGGATGTTTAATTGGGGATGTATGTTGTTCTATTATTTGGTGTATTTTAGGATTTTATCACATAGGATTTTATTAAGTTTTTTGGATATATATTTATAGAAGATATATAGTTTAATTCTATGGACTTTTGGAACTTGTTTGAGTGAATTTAGGGTATTCTTAGGGGAATTTTGGATTGGTAATCTCTATTAAAGATATGGTAGGTTGTATCAAAACTTTTTCTTTGTGGATACTATTTTTCTCTGAGTGTCAATTATTTTTTAAAAAATAAAATTTAAGGTATTTTCATGATCCATTTCCCGGGGCCCGTGTTGTGAAAACCCCAAACCCGCCTTCCATTTGCTAGGTATTGTCAAATAGCACCATAATGGAATATTCTTGAAAGTGGGAAGGTGTTGCCTTTAAACCTGTAAAACACATAGACCATGAACAGAAAAATATTAAAATCACATAGTAAGACTTTAGTAGTAAATAGTGTACTAAAAGTAAAGGTGGGTATAATACAAGGCCAACTGAAGAGATACAACTACAACAGAGAACAACCCTTGAGATCATCTACCAAGGATTATAAAGGAAGGGTATATTCAGCTCATCTCTACTGCTCTCCATGCCAACCAATCACCTCCATATACCTCCTGGTCCTAGCTTCCTAAAGTCTCATCCAAGCTTCTCGTTAACTTCAGAAGACCCAACAAGGTTCGGGCGAAGCCCGTGCAGTGGTGAGTATAACAATACCTAGTAGGGACCCCGAGACCCCCCGAAACTCTCTCATAATCCCAAAATGAGAACCAAAAATCATGATCTCAATAAAAAAAAACAAAAAAGACACATCTCAAACCAGTTATATGACTCGTAGTTTAGGAATAAAGATTATTAGTCTTAAGATATATCATTTTTTCCCTTAGAAAGTTTCCACAACTGATCCACGAAGTAGTTGTTCCATTGTAAATCCACAGAGGGTTGTATGTCACTAATCCACTATGGGGCACTCTTAGGCTGATCCTCATTGGGTCATGCGCCTCTAATTCCCAAAGACTAGCTAGAATGAGGATCCACACGTGGTGCAATGATGCAAATCCACACAGGTTCACTCTTCAATTGACATCCAACCACATGATTCCCCGCACCCGGTGCACATGAGTTCTATTGTATCTACTTTTCAAGAAATCAGTCATTAGTTAACTACCATGACATTCCATAAAAAAGGAATCCAAAATGCCTCCAAGTCGTATGGGTCCAATGCGACATACGACGCATCAATTAGACACATGGAATGTTTGTTTTATGTGTTTCTGTATCGAGGGCCTAGTTGGATTCGAGTTAGATCTAACCTGATCATACTCCAACTTTCTTCGATACTCAGGTAAAGTATTTCAGAAGGACCTTCTTGTTCCAAGAATTCTATTATTGTGTATGGTTCAAAAAACATACATCTGGTTTGTGAGATACAACATTTTAAGCACATCTCGGTAAAAAATGGTTAGGGTCTGGTTCGACCTGGTCGGATTGAACCGACCCGGTTGGGTTGACCCGACCCAATCCGAGTTTGACCCAGCCTATCCTGATCCAAATGAACTGCTCTAAGTGGGATGGGATACGGTAATCTTGGCCCGTTAGGCCGCTTCCCACTAGCTGGCATGGCTCCTAGCTCAGTGGCCACACCAGATCTCTCCCACCTCAAATGGGCATTCTGACTGTTCAGTAATAAATTAAGGTACCACTTTTCACCACCCCCTCTCAGCGGGACCCAAGTGGCACAGGTCCCCTCCACTGCAACCCGATGACCTGGCCTGCCTCCGTAGTCCACTGCCTTCCACCAATGGGTTAGGCCGAGGGCCGACCACCGCTACTACCTCCGAAGAACCTTCAGGCACTGCCCTTCTTCATGGATGATGATTGTCGGTCCCCACCATCGTCGGTCGTCAGCATCACCACACCATTTCAGTGCTGGAAGGGGTTCTATGAGACATCGAGTTTTCCCTGGTGGTCTGTTTTCCCTTCTGAATGCGTCTATGGGCCTCCCAGGTTGTTGTCATCATTATGTGGCTCCCAGATTCAGGATTCTGTTGAGTTATAAAAAGTTTCCCCAATGAATGAGACAAAAACCGAAGCAGTGTAGGGTCTAAGCCTTATTCTCTTGGCCTGAACCCTCTATGTTATAATCATAAAATGTGGGTATTAAATAAATAAATCACATAGTTAATGATTAATATCCATTCAAATCTCCTGCAACAACCACCCACGATTTCATATAAATCGTAGATCAACTCATTTTGGTTGATCTGTATTTATCATGATTTTCAAGAACTAGGATATTGAATCGATAAATTATTTGAATTTAATAATAAACCCTCCCTCGGATTTAGAGGAAACATTGTGGTTGTGGATGTAGAATCCATGTTTGATGAAGTCATCGGCATTCTTCATTACCAGATTGATACATCCAACATTTTTATCCAGGCCTCCATTCTTCAATGGTGGAATATTTCTCGGCACTTCGCTAGATGTTCCTCTCTTCCATGTCCAAAACCCAAGCCCGAGCTTCATTTAAATAGATGGTAATGGAGATTAACACACCATAAGAATTAATGTGGTTAATTAATGAGTTTTAATTAATGAAACTCTTAACTCTCAATGGTTTGCTTAGAAAACAGAAGATTCAAGCCATTAAAGAGGTTAACAACCAAACAGTCCCTCCACCACCGCTCAACAGTTGGTAGAAAAACAAAATTACATTTTTATCTTATTTTACTATTGATTAAAAAAATATCAAACTATTATTTTCACCTGACCTACTACATTCAATGTTAATTCTCCCATAAGCGAATCTCACAGCTGTGAGTTCAACGATGCCCTTATATGTCAATTCTAAGCACCGGTTCAAAATATAGAAAACACCACATGCACATTTGTAGAACGTACCTTAACAAAATTTCAATATTCCATTCCTGTCACAACAGGACTTGGAATCTAGCACCATCAATATTCGCAGACTCTTAATAATCATAAATAATTTTAAAAAAATATAGAAATTTTTGTTCTTTACATTCTCCCCACCTTAGTGTTTTTCGTCCCCAAAATCTACAACAAAACTAGGGGAACAAATGGGGGTACATAGAACGTATCTGAGCCTCTCGCTCCTAGGTTCTCTTCTGGAGGATCCTGTGCCGAAAAAGAACCCACACAAAAGGAATTGATCTCCCACAACAGAACAACTCCATAAAATCCACTATCTCTACTAGGAACTACAAAAATTCCACCCCATCGTTGATTTCCAGCTCTTCCCAGTCAATAACGTGTGATGGATCATGCACACACCTCCTCAACTACAACACATGGAAATAATTTTTCACTCGGTGCATATATGGGGGAAGAGATAGATGGTACGCCACCTCGCCTACTGTATTAAGGATATGGTAATGTCCAATGAACCATAAAGGTAGATTTTTGCCCTAGCCAAACCTCCATAATCTACTTCGGGGTGATACTCTTAGGAAGACTTGATCTCCCACCTCAAACTCCAAGGGTGTTCGTCTCTTATCGGTAGAATAATTATGTTGTCTCTGTGCAGTCTTCATCCTCTCATAGATGATATTCACCTTCTCCGTGGTAGCTTGTACCATCTCTGGACCCATAAGTGTTAACACCACTGGGTCTGTCCAGCATAGTGGTGACTTGTGAGGTAGGTCGTACAAGGCCTCATGTTGAGACATGTAGATGGTGGAGTAATAACTTTTTCTATAATATAACTCCCCTAGTGGCAGGTGGTATTCCAATATATGATCAAAATCAAGGAAAAAAACAAAGCATGTCCTTGAGTGTCTATATGGTCCGCTCTTTCTGACCAACTTTATGAGGATGGAAGGCAGATCTCATATGTAGTTGAGTCCCAAACACCTCCTACAATACATTCCACAAGTGGAATGTAGCAAATTCATTTCAATTTGAGACCATAGTCTATGGAATCCCATGAAGATGTGCAATCTCCTCAATGTAGAGATGTCAAAATCTCTCTACTGATCCCTACTCTTGGATGGGTAGGAAGTGGGCTGACATGATGAGTTGTTCAATGATCACCCAGATGGAATCGTGCACCCTGGATGTACGTCATAGAACTATCACAAATTCCAAGAATATACCATCCTGCTTCCAAATTGGTACCTCGTGTAGTTGTGCTAAGCCTACTAGAACCTAATTCTCGACCTTCACATGATAACAAATGAAGCATCGTGATATGAACTTTTCCACTACTTTCTTCACCCCTGATCACCTGTACAGACACTAGAGATCCTGGTACTTCTTCACCACTCAAAGATGTACCTCCAATGGGGGTGTATAGAACTCCTTCCACACCATCTCCCATAGCATCACAGGTACTATAGTGTATCCTCTAAAGAGGATGACATGGTTACCACCTTCAGAAAATCCATCAAGAGCCTATCCTGAGGGTATCTAAGCACGCTAGGCCTTGCATTCTACATCCCCAAGCTGTGCCTCCCTGCCGCGCTGAATGAGTATGGGAGTAACTATCATAGAATGGAGGTAAGCTACTTCATCACTATCCACGATGGATAACTACTACGTAGCTAGAATCTTTTTCACATAACTCAACAACTATAGGGAAAACCTCCTGTTGAGTGTGTCTGCTACTACATTACCCTTACCAGAAGTATAGACTATCTCAAATTGGAAGTTCTTGAGGAACTGTATCCATATTCAATGTATCTGGTTCAGGTCCTTCTATGAGAATATATACCTAAGACTCTTATGATTCAAGTAGACTGTAAAACATTATCCCATAATGTTGTGCCACCACATATTCACCACAAAGACCACTGCTACAAACTCAAGGTCATGGATGGAATAGTTATTCTCACGTTTTCTCAACCACCATGATCCATAGACAATCACTGCTCCCTCTTGCATTAGGACACAACCTAATCTGGTCCCTGATGCATCACAGTAGACCACATACCCAATTCCCACTTTTGGTAGCCTCAATATGGGGGCACTCATCAGTCTCTTCCTCCACTCCTACAAACTCTGCTAGGATCTTTCTATCCACATGAAGGGTTTTCCCTTCTTTTTCAAATCTGACAAGGATGTCGCAACTCTGGAAATTCGTGTACAAATATTTGTTAGAACCCAACCAATACCAGGAAACTGCGCACCTTGATCACACTTCTTGGTGGCTCCCAAGAAAGAACTACCTCTATCTTTACCGGATCCACTCCAACTCCAGCCTCTGATATAACATGATCAAGGAAGTGGACCTCTCGTATCCAGAACTAAAACATCTGGAGATTTCTATAAAGCCGATGCTCTTAAAATGTATCCAAATCTATCTGTAAGTGAATGGCGTGATCCTCCTCTGATGTCGAGTATATCTAGATTTTATCGATGAAGACTACCAAAAAATGATCAAGGTATGGCTGGAAGATCCTATTCATGAGGCCAATGAATACTTCCAAACCGTTGGTTACGTCAAAGGGAATCATCAATTACACATAATGGTGATACCAACATCTAAAGTCTATCTTCGGTACGTACTCATCACGTACCCTAAGCTGAAGATAGCATGATCTGTGGTCTGTCTTCAAAAACCATCGAGCTCCCTTCAGCTGGTTAAATAGATCATCCATCCTCAGGATTGGATATTTATTCTTCATGGTCTCCTGGTTTAGGCATCGATAGTTCACACAATTCCTCAGACACCCATCTGCCTTCTTAGCGAATAAAATCAGGGATTCCCATGGAGAAACATTGGTCCTTATGAACCCCTTCCTCTGTAAGTCCTCCAACTATACCTGCATCTCATAAAGCTCTACGAGAGCCATCCTATTTGCTGGTGTAGATATCAGTGTTGTCTTGAGGTATAGGTTGATGTAGAATTACACCTCTTTATGAGGAGGTAGTACCATAATAGCATCAAGAAAGATATCATTGTATTGTTCCACCACTATATTATAACATGGAATCCTCACGTCAACTGATCTGAGGGTAATGCTAGCCAAATGATATTTTATTGGCTTCACCATCCTCTGAGAAAGCCCATCCTATGCTGAAAAGTTTCCCTTGTCACCGGTGATGGAAAAAATGACCCCATCCTCATGGATACACTTCACATTGTGCCTAAAATAGTCAATTTGAGCATAGACCGTGGATTTCCAGTCCATACCCAGGATAAAATCATATGACCTTGATGCTACTACTAAAAGATCCCAGCCGAAGCTCTTGCCTCTTATAGTATGCTCACACTATTGGAACCAGTGTGTAATCGTTGAATCCTCTCCCATAAGAGTCGCTAATTTTAAGGATCGAGCAAATGGTTCTACCAGAATCTCTGAGATCTGAATGAAATTTTTGGCAATGAATAGTGATAGGAACCTTTCTATATAAGTACTGCAGCTAGGGGGAGTGGACACAGATCATACCTTGAATAATATTTGGAGAGCCGTGGTCATAGGCCCCAGCTACCTAATGTTGTGCTCGTCCAAGTCTGCCTACACCCTGAGGTCAGGGAGGACCACCTAGAGGTGGTGGCGGTAGAACCTCATATTGCCACCACCACCTACTACACGACCTACTCCCATGCCCCGTCCGCCACCCTGAGGACCTACTCACTCAAATATATGTCTCTTATTATACATTCCCTTGAGCACCTATTGATCGTTGGTATGGAAGGTCGAGCAGTCGCGAGCCATGTGGCCTTGCCCTCCGCACATGAAGTATAGTCTGATCCTCTGCTGGCCAGCTCTCCCTCATGAGATCCGTACCTCCAATACCACATCCTGGGTTTGTCCTATGGATGGTCTGGCCAGCATAGACCTCTGTATAATCTTCTTACTACCTGCTTTAGATGACTCGGCTACCTGTCATTCAGTGGTGGCTCTCACCATCAGTTCTTCCTCACCTAAGAAGCACTCCATCAATAATGCTCGCTCGAGCACTCCATCCTGTGTCGGGATATTGACAGATATCATCGGTGCTCTGATCCCCTACTGGATACGCTACTCAAAATTCTGAGCCATGAAGAAAGGGTCACGTACCATGTCCTTGGAGTAGCATGAGAGTTTAGTGAATCTCGTCGTGTATTGAGCTACTGTTAGGCTACCCTGCTGTAAGTGCATGATCTCATGAATAGGAATAGAGAGTAGGGTCGTTTGAAGAACTCCACCCTGAAGAGGCTCTCAAATTTCATCCAAGTGAGGGTTTCCTCATCTTGTAATTGGAGTGTCATTCTCCACCATCTCTCTATTGTTCCTTGGAAGAGGCTGGCATCTAGGATCACCACCTGCACTACTGGTGTCCCAAATAGGCAGAAAATCCATGCCACAACCACTAGCCAGTCCTCATATACATGGGCATATTTTTTGCCTCAAAACCTTGGAGGCCTCTGCCTCTAGAAAACATGAAATGTGCTCAGTCAGCGTGCACTATACACTAGTGGGTCTGGTGAAAACTACTACCCAACAGGTGGTGGTGTTGCTGTTGCACCACCGGATGGTGCGATAGTGATAAGAGGGCCCTATACCGAATCCTCATCGCTTGGTGGGCCATTATCCTAAGCTCTATCGGGATTCCTGGATAGCTTTCAATGTGGAGGAATTCTAAATAAACAGGATCTTCATGGTCAATAATTTATACCTAGTGATTGTAACATCCCAGATCCGGGTGGCACTTAATGGGTACCCCAAACCCGGTTGGTCACATGACCTCAAGTGCATTTCCCCAAACACTAGAGGTTGCTGACTAGCAGTGAGGGCCCATGTCTAATAGTGGGGAAATAATGCCCTCATTTGTCAAAGTGTAGCATAACAGAAAGGATAAATAACTTAATAAAGTGGAAGCAGTAAACAGTATACAACTGAAAAGGACACCTGAAGTAAATAGAACCAGCAGTCATATACACATATATATATATATCAAGATGGAGCATGTCTCTATTCTATGAAAATACCCAGAACAGGATACACTGCAATACAATAAAATATAGATCAAGTACAAGGTACAGAAAAAACAAAACAAAACAGTGCAACAGGAGCTCTGTAGCATCGCAAGACTAATCTCAGTCTCATGCTCTCCTACTCCTATGCAACAGTCATGTACCTGTATAAGGACGCATGCCCGTATAGACACCTGCAGCAATATATTCTTTTTGGGATGAATACATGACCCAAATAGGGTGTGAGAAATAAATCCCAGTAGGCACCCACCAAAGGCTCGTGCCCAACTGTCAATGAAAAATGTGCAATAGCAGTGTGTAGCAGTAAAATGCAATAATCTAAGCAATACTCAAATTTAACTAACTATACCAGTCATATTTCCATTTTAATATTCATTCAATCATGCCAAGCATGTGATTTAACTTGGAAGGTATAACATTTGAAAATAACCTCGGTGAATAAGCCTGATAAAACTGTCCTCAGACATACAACCTTACCCTCAGGTAATCTGAGTCACAACCCGCAGGTAATTGCCCACATGAATAATAGATATTTCCCTCAGGCATATGATGTGTCTCCCTTAGGCACATAATCTACTGCCCACAGGCATGGAAGGAGTTTCCCTTAGGCTAAACAGAAAACTTCCCTCAGGCTAAATTGAACACTGCCCTCAGGCTATATTGAACACTACCCTTAGGCACAAGTAACAAGGCCGATCCCAACATATAATCATGAAATAATATATAATTATTCTCAAGGCAATTAAAGCATGATAAATTTTATGGTATACCTCGGGTAACCTCCCCAAAAGGCTAAGCAGAAGAATGCCCCCCATGGGTGGTCCTTGATCTATGTAGCTATCCCCAAAAAGAAGTTAATAATTACATTAAATTACCTATACAATTCTAGGTATTTAAAACAGCCAAGGCCTCATCCATATGACACCCCAAACATGGGTTCGTAGCACCACGGTACACAAAAATGCATAGCAGTTGGAATTTAAACACCAGACCACCTACCTCAATCGCCTCTAATCGGTGTACATGAACATCGCCTCCCAAAACTCACGAGAAGGGAATAGATCAGAGATAAGATAATTCTTGTTCAAACGTAAATAACTCTCCCTTGGGAAGGAATTAGCAAGAGCAGCGCCAGGAGAAGAGAGGGCTCACCTGAGCAGTCCCAACGAGATCGAAGATGAAAGAATCATGTTCCTAGTGCATGATCGGGTGATCTCCAAAGCTCTGGCCATCACTCCCAGCTCCCCTCCGGCGTTCTAAGATTCTTCTGTGAACAGAGGAGGCTACTGCCCGTTTTAAGTGAAAAAAATTACACGACATATACTATCAAGTACAGGGCGTGTACTTTCCATTTTTAAACTGTTCCTCTTGCTGTTTCTCACCAGCATGGAACTGTTCATCCGTCGACATGAGTACACATCATGTCTTCATGATTACATGGCGTGTACTATCGCTCCACTAGCGGCTGCCTCCCACCTTCCGACTAACTGCACGACATGTAAATAACCACAACAGGGCGTGTCGTCAGTTTTTACACCTTTCATCGCAGGTAGGGCTACACGCCCGATGTACTCATCCCACACGACCAAAGTACACGGCATGTGGAAGGGTACACGGTGTGTACCAAAAAAAATTGGGATTTTCAACCATTTTTTTATTTTCTCAAAAACACTTAAGGAAAAAAGAAAAGAAGAAACTCGTACCTCAAGAATAAAAACAAGTTTCTTACAAACTTCCCCATTAAAGAAATTTTTCCACGAATTTCCCTTCCAAGGGTGGTGAAGATAAAGTTGAGAACAACTCTGACCATTGAGCACATACATCGGTCTCTCCCTCCCAATTTTCATCCTTCACTCGACCATGCTTCCATAGCACCCGTACGAGAGGCACTGAATTGCATCAAAGAACCTTCATGCTCCTATCAACAATATGAGTCGGATGATCCTCAAAGGATGCATCGACCTGAAGCTCAACCTCCTCAGGATGAAAAATGTGAGACAGGTTTGAGTGATAACGGCATAGCTCAGATACATGGAAGACGTCGTGCATGTCCCGGTACCTCTTTGGTAAGTAAAACTGATAGGCAACTAACCCAACTTTCTCCAGAATATGAAATGGCCCCACATTCCTCGGTGAATGTTTACCCTGTCTCCTGATTCGCTTGTGTCCCAACATCAGTGAAACACGCAAGAAAACTTGATCCCAAACCACGAACTCTAAGTGTCATTTGCAGAGATCATAATATGATTTATAATGAGACTGTGCATTATCCATCCTCTTCTAAATCAACAGGACCTACTCTGAAGTCTCCTGCACGTGACGTGGTCCGAGTAAATCTGTCTCACCTGCCTCCATCCAGCACAAGGGTGATCGGAATGGCCTACCATATAAAGCCTCATATGGTGACATCTCAATAGTTGCTTGGAAACTATTATTATAGGAAAACTCAACTAGGGGTATATGCTTCTCCCAAGAGCCCCCAATTCCTAGGACGCAAGCACACATCATGTCCTCAAGCACCTGTATCGTACACTCTGACTGGCCTTCAGTCTGAGGGTGGTAAGTTGTGCTCAGAAACACCTGTATACCCAGTGCCCTTGGAAAAAACTACCGGAAAAGAGACATAAAATAGGTTCCCTATATTAAATGATAGAACGAGGGACCCGATGAAGACGTACGACCTCTCAGATATACAACTTCCCGAGCTCTTCAACACTGACAGACTCCTTGATTGGAAAAAATTGAGATACATTTGTAATTTTTCAACAGAAACCCACACGACATAATTTCCTCTAGGTGACATCGACAACCCCGTCATGAAATCCATCGCAACATCATCCCATTTCAATTTCGGAATTGGTAACTGTTGTAACAGTCCAGCTGGCCTCTGATGCTCCGCCTTTACCTATTGACAGGTGGAACATCATGTAACAAAATCAGCTTCATCTTTCTTCATACCCAGCCACCAGTACTGACGCTTCAAGTCATATTACATATTGGTAACTCCGGGATGCACTACCCATACTGAAGCATGAATCTTCCACATCAGAACCTCGCGTATATCCCCTAGAACACACACTCCTCCATGGAAACGTAGTACCTCATCATCGCCTATCGCCTATCACCCAACCAAGAGGAGGTTCCTTGCTTGCCATCGACTCCCGTAGAACTAGGCCTTCTGAATTAGATAGTGGTCTCATCCTCACTCTATCCAGGAGGGTATAAGTCACAGCTAAGGAGGAAAGGTAGGTTGGGCCTTGACTATCATGCACCTCCAAATGCATCTCAGAGAACAAAGCCATGAGCTGCCACTCACCACTGGCCTCATGTACTTCCTATGTCTGAGTCTTCCTGCTCTGTGCATCGGCTACTGCATTACCCTTACCAGGTGTATAGGCACGTTGAATGTCGAAGGACTGAAGGTATACAACCCACCTTCACTATCTCAGATTCAGTTCACGCTGAGTAAAGATGTACTTGAGACATTTGTGGTCGGTAAAAACCATAAAATTCTCTCCCAAGAGATAATGTCTCAAGAAGAACATATCCATCCAAGTCGAGGTCATGCGTCTGGTAATTCCTCTCATGTGGCCTCAACTTCCGAGACCTGTATGCAACAACTCGACTGCCTTGCATCAAAAATGTTCCCAGCCCAATACCTGATGCATACCATAGACTGTATAGCTCCTCCCTTGCTCTAGATGTATCAGGATTTTTGATGATGTCAACCTTTACATCAAGTCCTGAAAGGTTGTCTCATAATCTTCTGACCAAACAAACATCACACCCTTCTTAGTCAAACCCGTCAACAGTGCTGCTATGTGGGAGAAGCCCGGAATAAAACACCTATAGTGACCAGCTAGCACCAAGAAACTCCGTATATCAATAAAGTTCTAAGGATTCTCCTAGGAAAATACTGCTCTCACCTTCTCTGGGTCTACTGCAACTCCTGCTTCTGAGATAATATGACCCAGGAAGTGTATCTGGTCCATCTAAAAGTGACACTTTGAGAGCATAGCATATAGTTGGTGCTCTCTCAGTGTACTCAGTACGATCTCAAGATGGGTTTCATGGTCATGTTGAGTGTGAGAGTACATCAAGATGTCATCCATGAAAACTACCATAAAAGAGTCCAGATAGGAGTGGAACACACAATTCATCGGTTCCATGAAAACTTCTTGTGCATTCGTGAGTCCGAACGGCATCACCAAGTACTCATATAGACCATACCTACTCCTAAAGGTAGTGAGAGGTATATCAGATAGTCTAACGCGCAACTAATGATATTCAGACCTCATGTCAATCGTCGAGAACACTCATGCTCCTCGAAGTTGATCAAAATGTTCATCATTCCTTGGTAGGGGATATTGGTTCTTAACCGTCAACTAGTTCATCTTCGGATATTCCACACAGAGTCTGAGGGTACCATCTTCCTTTGTCACAAAAAGGATAGGCGAACCCCAAAGATAAGTGTTGGGTCAGATGAAACCCTTTGACTGCAACTTCTCTAACTATCTCTTGAGCACATGAAACTCAGGTGCCTCCATCTTATAAGGAGGAATGGATACCCGTGTTACTCCTGGCACAATCTCAATAGAGAAATCCACCTATTTCTCTGGAGATAGACCTGAAAATTTATTTAGGAAGAAATCCATAAAACAGTCAAATACTGGAGGCAAATACTTCTAATAAGTCCCCTGATCATCTAGATATAGACTCGCAATCTGGGTTGTCACTCCACCTCACCCACAATGCTCTGGTCTAGCTCGACTCGCCTGAACATCTCATTTTCCCTTGTATAGAAACTATCCACCCTCTAGTGATGTAAAACTCACCCAGCGACGATAAAAATCCACAAAGGCTCGGAAGGGTACCAATCAGTCCATCCCAAGAATGAAATCATAGATCGTCATCTCCAATAAATAGAGGTCCCATAAAACGTGACACCCAAAACCTCTACGGGGCACTCCTTGAACTGACGCACACCAGTCGTTCTAGTTTCCAACAAAGTGTCTAGCGTCATAACACCAGAAGAAGAAGAAACACAGAGCCCGAGGTTCTATAAAAATAGCATAGATATAAAACTATGTGTAGCACCCATATGAAAAAGTAATGAAGATAAAACATAAGATACAAAAATAGTACCTCTGACAGTTGAAGGTCTGGGATCCTGCTTCTGTTGGGTCTGTTGCACTGCAAATGCCTGCCCAGTGTTGCAGCCCTGCGACACAGCCATGCTACCCTGAGCTATTCCTCCCTACTGCCTCTGAGATTATAGGGTCTAGCTACCAAGGCCACGAACACCTTCTCTAGCTGTATGTCCTGACGTACCACAATTTCATGACTGGTAAGAAGCTGTTGGTCCTACTCCTGCACGTGGAGTCTGCACAGAACCCCTCTCATTAGCCACAAGTAGAAACTCCATGAAAAAGTTCTATAGATGACCCATCTTGCCGCAAGCTCGTCATTCCACTAGGTCAAGTGGACACTGTGGTATCTTGTTCCCCTCTTTACCACACTGGTAGCACATGACCTAGCCACCTGAAGTATTCCTCTAGCTAGTACTGCCACCATGAGAGAATTCCATTTTCCTCTTCCTCTTACCAAAAGAGATCGTACCTGAAACTGGTGTCGAACTGCCCTAGCCCACACCACTATCTTCCCATAGGTTCTGCTCTATAATCAATTTCTGGTTCACAATAGCATGCATGGTAGGCAACCTGAAAAAATCACCAGTGCTCAGATGTCATTTCGAATACCATCCACAAATCGTTTATCCATCAACGTCACATCACCCACTAGAACAGGAGAAAAGCGATGTAGCTTTGTGAAGTGAGAAGAATAATCCATCACTGACATGGTGCCCTGCTGATGATTCATGAACTCTCAAGATCGATCTTCCCTCCGCGTCTCCGGGAAGAAGAATTCATAGAAGGCTGCCTAAAAATCTTCCCACGTCATGTCTAGGTGATGCTCAGTCTAGGTGGTAACATCTTACCACCTCTTTGTGGAATCACGCAGCATGTTTGTAGCGTGCTGGACCTCCGCCCTGGAGGTGTCTGAAGATGCTCGAAAATAGTATGCATAGAACCCAACCAAGACTCTTCAGCTTGTGGTCCAACATCCCCTGAAAATGTAGGCGGATACTGCAGGTGGAATATACGCATCAACTCTACCATAGATGTGGTGGCCTGCGGTGCTCCATGAAAGGTCTGCATGAACCACATGAAGCCATCATGGAACTGCGCCTCCGTGCCTATGTCCGGTATAATGGTTGGAGCTGCATCTGGAATGGTTGAAAGATCATCTAGTAGCCCATGGCCCACTATCTTAGGAGTATAATCATCGCCACTCTCTTAGTGAACAACTGGTGGTCATCTCAGTGGCATGACTCTACAAGGTCAAACCCACGCCTTAGATCAAGAGTATCAAAGACTGAGAACAAGGAGACCAATAAGGGATCCCGAGAAAGAAATCATTCAAGATTTACAAAACATTACTACACGGTGTGTATAAAAACAACATCGTGTGTTCTCGAAAGACATTCACATGGTCGTGTACTCCAGCTAAAATTGGTCGTGTAACACCCCAAACACACGGCGTGTTCTTAGACTACATTGCGTGAACTTGAATCCTATTTCCCTACCCGGGTCTTTCCTCATGGCTAAGCCACATGAATCTCTTAAAAAAAGACTACACGGTGTGTCCCACAGGCACACTGTGTGTTCAAAGAAGCCCCAGATCGACCCTTGTTCCTCGCTACATAGCTGGAAACCCGGCTGACACTACACGACATGTTCCAGGTGGACATGGCATGTACTAGGAAAGATAACACTGACCCGTCTTGTTTGTGACACCACGGGGTACCTCAGTCAGACTACACGGCGTGTTCAAGGTAGACACAATGTGTATGCCTTAGGGTTTCCTTTTTCTCTGTTGTTAGTTACATAGCGGACACACTACATGACATGTACATCCGGTACACGGCATGTCCCCCAAACCATTCCCTACCCTTTTTCCCTTCCCACATGGTCTATGACACGGGATAAAACTACACAGCGTGTACTGAGTGTACATGGTGTGTACATAAAAAGTTTCCATTTCTTCCCAAACATAAGAACACACGGCGTGTGTTCAAAGAACTACACGGCATGTATCTGAGGTTTTCCGACTATTAAGCCTCAGAAACTACTCTGAAGACGATAATAACATTGAAACCAACACGTAAGTGCCAAATTCTAATCCGTGAGGGCCCATACTCCCCTCGAATCAACTCTTGGAATCTTATACATGTTATAACATAGAAACCACATTTATGATCCACAAAATTCCAGTTATTGAGGGCCCATACTCCCCAAAAACCAATGTCTAGTTTCCATTCAATCAAAAATCTCACACATTAATACCCTATCAAATAGCAGGTTTTTATCAAAGTAGCTTTCACAACAGGATGCTTTTCTAGAACAACAGCTATCACAAGAACATGAAATTTCTAATACACCTACATGGAATGGAATTTATTCATGGCATGTGATTTTAACTTGTTCCTAAATGATGGATGAGATGGAATACCCTAATCTCATCGGGTTGCAATGAAATAGAACCCACGTATAACATATAAATAATACAATCACAAGTGCGTCACCCAAAAGTGAAAATAAAATCAACTATAAAATTGAAAAACAAGTAATCATTGCAATAACGAGGTAATTTGGATTTTCCCTGTACATAGGTTAGCTACTCTCGGTCACAACGTATTACAAACTACCATGTCCGTCCAATCCCATACCAACGTTCCAAACAGTATGTCAAAAAAAAGAACCGCCTCTAATACCACTTGCTAATGTCCCGGATCCGGGTACCACTCAATGGGTTCCCCGAACCCGGTTGATCATATGACCTTAATCGCATTTCCCCAAACGCGAGAGGCTACAGAATAGCAGCAAGGGCCTAGGTCTGAGAGTTGGGAAACTATGCCCTCATTTGTCAAAGTGTAGCGTAGAGGAAAGGATAAATAACATACAACAATGGAAGTAGTAAAAATTCTACAATTGAAAAGGAAAACTGAAGTAAAGAGAACCAGGAGTCATATATATATATATATATCAAGATGCAGCATGTCACAATTCTATGAAAATATCCAGAATATGATACACTGCTATATAATACAATACAGCTCAAGTTCAAGGTATAAAAAAAACCACACAACATAGTGAAACCGGAGCTCAGCAGCATCACAAGACTAAGCTCGGTCACATGCTCTCCTACTCCTCTGAAACAATCATGTACCTGTATAGGCTCTCATTCCCCTATCGACACCTGCAACAATATAGTCTCTTTGGGCAGAAAACATAACCCAAATAGGGTGTGAGAAATAAATCCCAGTAGGCACCCACCAAAGGCCCGTGCCCAACTGTCAGTGAAAAATGTGAAACAGTAGTGTGTAGTAGTAATATGCAATAACATAAGCAGTAATCAAAAGTAACTAACTCTACCAGTCAGATTTCCATTTTAATATTCACTCAATCATGAAAATCATGTGCAATAACTTGGCAGGTATAACATATGAAATCACCTTAGTTAATATGTGTGATACCACTGTCCTTATACATACAACCTTACCCTCAGGTAATCAGAGTCACAAACCGTAGGTAATTTCCCCAAGGCATAATAGATATTTCCCTCAGGCGTACAATGTGTCTTCCTCAGGAACAGAATCTACTACTCATAGGAACAGATGGAGTTTCCCTCAGGATAATTAAAACTCTACCCTCAGGCTGAATAGAACACTGCCATCATGCTAAATATAACACTACTCTAAGGAAAAAGTAACCGGGCTGAGCCGAACATATAAGAAATCAAATATATATAATTCCTCTCAAGGAAATTAAATCATGGTAAATTTTATGGTGTACCCTCGGGTAACCTGTCCAAATGGATAAACAGAGGAACACACCCCAAGGGTGGTCCTGGATCCAAGAAGTGATCCCAAATAGCAGTTAATAATTACATTAAATTACCTATACCATTCTATGTCTTTAAAACAGCCAAGTCCCCAGCCATACGAGACCCCAAACATGGGTTTATAGCACCATGGTACACAAAAACGCACAACAGTAGGTATTTAAACACCAGACAACCTACCTCGATCATCCCTGATCAGTATATGTGATCGTCACCTCCTGAAACGCGCGAGAAGGGTGTAGATATGAGATAAGATAATTTTTGTTCAAACTTAAATAACACTCCCTCTAGAAGGAATTGGCAAGAATAGTGCCAAGAGAAGAGAGGGATCACCCGAGCAGTCCCAATGAGATTGAAGGTGAAGGAATCGGGTTCCTGGTGCATAATCAGTTGATATCCAAAGCTCCACATGTCCCTCCAAGCTCCCCTCCAGTGTTCTAAGCTTCCTCTGTGAATAAGGGAGGCTAATTCCCGTTTTATTCGAAAAAAACAAAATACACGGCGTGTACTCTCAAGTACACGTCGTATACTTTACATTTTTTAAACTCTTCCTCTGATGTCTTCACGCCAACATGGCACTGTTCATTCGTTGACATGAGTACATAGTGTGTCTTCGTGATTACCTGGCATGTACTGTCGCTCCGCTGGCAGCTGCCTCCACTACCTTACTATTCACCTGCTAACTGACTACACGGCGTGTAAATACCCACTACGCGGCGTGTAGTCATTTTTTACACCTTCCATCGTCGGAAGGGCTACACACCCCATGTACTCATCCCAGATGGCCAAAGTACACGGTGTGTGTAAAAGTACATGGTGTGTACCCACAAAATTTGGTATTTTCCCCCATTTTCAGTTTTTTCTCAAAAACACTTAGGTAAAATAGAAAAGAAGAAACCCGTACCTCAAGAATAAGAACCGGGTTATTACATTGATCTAAAACAAAATGGATCAAATGGAAAAATATATCAAAAACATAAACAATCGGGTTTTTTCTTGCATCGAGTCAAAAATCAGAATTCAGGGTCCTGGTGTATGGATACGTTAGCCACAACACCAACATTGGACTCCCCACACTAAAAACCACACTTCATACACTTACACTTTTACTCCAACGGAAAGATTAGAGTCCTAGTTATTTCAATATAATTGATAACTCTAATACCACTTTTTCATAAACCATCCACAAGGGACCATTCTGTGACAACCTCAATCCCGCCATCCATAGGCCAGGGGTTGGTGACTAGCATCGGAAAGACATATCCCTAAAAGTGGGAAGGAATTTCCTTTAAACCTATAAACACATAGACCGTGAACATGACGAGATGAAAACCATGTAGTAAAACTACAGTAGTATAGTGTGTACTAAAATTAAAGGGGTCAAAATAGAAGACCAACTAAAAAGATATAACTACAACAGACAATAGCTCATGATATCATCCACCAAGTATCTTACCTAAAGGGTAGGTACAGCTCGTCTCCACAACTCTCCACATCAACCATTCACCTCTATATACTACATGGTCCTAGCACACCAAAGACTCATCATATCTGCTCGTCATCTATAAAAGACACAATAAGGTGAGGGTGAATCATATGGAGGACTGAGTATAACAATACATAGTAGGGACCCCGACACCCATAGAAGGTCTCTCGGAATTCAAAAAAGGAAGACCACAAATCATGATCTCAATCAAAAAACATAAACAAAAAGACTCATATCAAACCAGATATCCAACTCAGAGGTTGGTAATAAAGATGATTAGTCTTAATCTATATAATTCTATTCTGTTATGATGTTTCCACAACTAATCCATGAATGAGTTGTTCCATTATCTATACACATAGCGTCGTATGACACTGATCCATGAATAGATTCTCTATGGATGGTCCTCGTTGGGTAGCACACTTTTGATCCCCACAAGGTCTATAGAATGTTGATCCACACAGGGTCAATATGATGCTGATCCATACAGGATCACTCTTCAATTAACAGCCAGCCACAGGATTCCCCGCACCCAGTGCACTTGAGTTTCGTAGTATCTGCCTCTCAAGATATTGGATGTGCCTCAACTACCATGATGTCCTGAAAATGAGTAACCCAAATGATCACCATGTCTTAAGGGTCCCAATGCGATGGATGATGCATCAATCAGATGCCCGGTCTATAATTTTAAAGTGTTCTAGTACTGAGGGCCCGGTTGGATTCATGTTTGATCCAAACCGTATATACTACAAATTTCTCCAAAACAATGGTGGAGTATCTCAAAGTGACCGTCTCATTAGAAGGATTCCACTACCGAAGATGGTTTGTCAAACGGACAACTGGTTTGTGAGATACAGCCTTTTAAGCCTAACTATGCCGAAAAGGGACTGGATCTCAGCCGACCCAGTCAGACTGACCAGAACCACCCCAAACTGGGCTGACCCAAACTGATTCAAGTTGACCCAACCTGGACCAAGCCTAAGCTGGCTAATCTGAGTCTGAGCTAGCTGGGATGGCCAAAGTGGGTTGGGTCATGGCGAGCCTGAACCGTAGGGTCGTGGGGTCATCCCACTCGTTCGTGGACTGACCCAGCCCACCACGGCTGGGCACAGCCCGCCGGGATGTCTGACCTACTAGCTGGCTTGGCCCCCAGCTCGGTGGATTGAAAGAGGTCTCTCCCCCTCTTGAACAGACATTCTATCTTTTCGGTATGAAACGTTGGCACCACGTGATGTCAAAACCCTATCAGCGGGACTCGTGGGGCACATATCCCCACCGCCATGGAACATTGCCACGTCATGCATCTACGGTGCGCGAGGATGCACATCATTCCTCTAATGCAGTCAGTCATGGGTTGGCCACCATGGTGCCTTCAGGCACTTCCATTCTCTACGGCTGGTGATAGATGGATGTCGCTGCGCCGGTGCCGTGTCAGTGGGGCTTATGCAGGCCACTAGGTGAGCCCTGATTTTCCATTTTCCCTTTCTGAACGTTCCTACGGGCCTCTCGAGATTCTTTGATCACTGCGTGGCTCTCTAATCTAGGATTCCATCTAGTTGGAAAAACCTTCCTTGAAAAACGAGACAAAAACATAAGCGGTGGAGGGTTCATGCATTATTCTCTTGGACAACGCCCTCTGTGTTATCATCATAACAAGTGGGTATTAAATAATTACATCACATAGATAATGATTAAACCCCATTCAAATCTCCATCAACAACCACCAATAATTTCATACGAATCAGGGATCAAATCATTTTGGTTGATCTGTATTCGTCATTCTTTTCAAGAACGAGGAAATTGAATCATGAAATTACTTAAATTTAGTTAGGACCCCTACCTCAGATTCAGAGGATACGTCACGATTCTTGTAGAAAAGTCGACGTTTGGTGAATCTTTCGGCATTCGTGATTTCCATACTTATTCCTCCAATGTTGTTTTCCGTGCTTCCCTTCTTCGTTGGTGGAAGCCGCCGCGACACTTCCTCGGAGGTTCCTCTCTTCGGTGTCAAAAACCCAAGCCCAAACTACATTTAAATAGAGGGGAAGGGATATTAATGCATCGTAACAATTAATGAGGTCCATTAATGATATTGAATTAGTTAACCTTTTAACTGAAAACGGTGTGGTTACAAAACCGAATAGTCAATCCATTAAATAGCATGACAACACTACAGTCCCACCACTGCTGCTCAATAGTTGGATGATGAATAAAATAAAAGTTTTATGTTATTTTATTATTCATCAACAATTCCACAAAAATATCTTCATCACCTGACTTACTACAGTCAAAGTTAAGCTTCCCTTAAGAGAATCTTGACACTGCTAGTTCAATGGTGCCCTCAGATTTCAATTCTAAGCACCAGTTCAAAATACATAAAAGGTAACTCACACGTTTACTGAAGGTACCTTAAAAAAATTTCAAATTACTGTTTCGAGAACACCAAGCCTCGGAATCAAGCACCGTCAGTTTTTGGAGACTTGTAATAATACCAAAAAATAATACATATATATATACATATATGGAATTTCTGGGACTTTATAGGTATAGTTTTTTAGAATTATGAATGGGTTATTTTTCCGAAAATATTTTGATATATTTAGTTGATGTAATAAAATTATATTATATATGATAAAATTCAATTATTATGAATCATTCAAATTTTCATAAAAACCATGGATTATGACATTGTAAAAATATATCACATAATAATATCTGGTTTTATCATGAATAACTTGTTTCATTATATATTTGATCTTGGATTCTTGGAAAATGTCCATCTGACATATATTGTTATTTTAAAATTCCAAATTCTATGATCCTAAAGTGTGGTCCTGTATTTCATATGTTTTTACATGACTCTATTTTATTATGTTTGTTCATAGATATATTAAAATTACTAAAATATTATTGGGTCCATAAAGAAATGATTGTGTCTTACATTTAGTATATTTAACTTAAAATTATCATGTTTATGTTGAATAAATGTTCTTTCCCCTTTTATTTTGGGTTATGAAATCTAAAGACTTTATCCAATAATTAAACCAAGATTCATTAAAACTAATGATTTTATAACATTAAAATGTTTTAGTTGAACATTACATTTTGAATCCATAATTAGAACTATAAAATAGTATATCTCATTCCACTCTAACTGAAAGGACATACAAGTCAAATGACAAAACCAAGCCCTTTGTTAATTGATTGCTTCAAAATGTGAGAATGTATGGGTTGATTAAGTTTGGAAAAATGGATTTGTTCTTAAAAAAAATTACATTTAAAATAAAACACAATGATTAAAATTTACTATTGAAACTTATTTTAAAAGTGGATAAATGTTGAAATTGTTAAATGGTATAACGTAAATCTTGTATAATATTTTTAGAACATCTTCTTAAGAAAATATTTTTTTGTTTTAAAATGTTTAATGAAAAACATCATTTGGGAGCATTGAACCTTTATTCCAAAAATTTCTCTACCCTTAAGTCTCAATTATTTTGATGCCAACAAAATTGCAAGTGTGGAAACAGATTTTAAACTACTATTAATTATAAAAATAATAATTATGAGATACATTAATATGTTATTTCATACCATGTTCATGTTTAAAATAAACCTTTCATTAATTATTTTGTGATTTCATATTAAAGTACTAGTAATAAAGAATTTTCTTCACCCACAAATTAATATAACAAGGTAATACTTATTTAAACAAAAAACTATTATGGTTCGATATCCTTGGTCTCATGCCTTTATAAAATTTTAATATTATTAAAATGAATGTTCCTTATTTGGTTGGATAATAAATTGTTTTCATTTTTATTTATTTCCTATCTATTTATTTATTAGGAATTTCATTATTATGTATGAGATTTAATTCATATCATGCTTGGAACCATGTTTTTTATAGTATTGTTATAACTAAAAAAAGTAATTTTTCATATATTTATGATTTATATATTTTAATATTAACATTCGTGATTATTACTATATTATATTTTATCCATGTAATAGTATATAGAAAATTTGATATTCTTATTTTATGGGGATTTCCCTTTTGAAAATATTTAGGATTAAATCAAACTTATGACACTTATATTGTTATGAAAATCATGTATATATTTTGATATTTATATCATCTTGATTCAATGATTTTTTCATATAAATGAGAATGGAAAATGATTTGACATATTTAAGAAGTGAAAAGTTTTATATATTTTTTTATTTAATTTTTTTGTAGGTATGTTGATCATGGTAATTTTTTTTGGTTTGTGATGAGATAATAAATCACTGAGAAATTAAACACTCTTCCCTTTCCTTTCGGTTGGTTGATGCACCCAAACACATTATACAATATTCTATTCCCCGTTGAATTATTATTGCACCATTACTCCTAAAATATATTTAATTTTGATTATGAACATCATCTCAATGTAGTTAAATAGGTATAGAAACTGTTAGTATATAAAGATTAATGTTATAGTTAGTATTCATATGTAGGTTTTTATTTACTCATCACTAATTGGTTTGATTATTTCATATTGATATATTTTGATGTGTGTGTGTGTGTGTCTGAGTAGATATTTTAATGCATAAAGTTATTCAATAATTTTGTGTTGAGACACTATTTATAGTAATTTATCAAGTATTTTTCTCACATACTACATGGAAAAATTAATTGAAATGATTTTCCTCTTGATGAAATTGAAATATAAATTGATATACTTATTATAAATTTATGTTAATAGTTTATTAGGAATTAACTTCATTGGATATGGTTCTAACTCAAAATTAGGTTCAAACCTCAAGAGTCCAAGTTTGGTAGGAGAATTGTTCGGAAATCACCATATTCACTTATTTAATTTTTTAGAATGATTTTCTATATGTTATCTGTTGGGAATTATATTATATTTATCAAATTTTGTTTCTTATATTATGTATATTCATATATAAACATTGTTCTATAGTTTTATACTTATAGATGATGTGACATTGGTGTACAAGCTACCCATTTGGTGAACATTTCATATTTTTATTTTAGACATGTCATACCTTTGAACATGTCTTGATAAAATTTTTCTATAATTTTACTATGAATTATATCGCTAATTTCAAAGGATAAATAATTCCCCAATAATAAATGGACACCCTCATCACCAGTATTCAACCCATGTTGGTAGGGAAGCACACCTAGAGTTAGTGATAAACTAACTAAAATATGGTACAATTATATTGATGGGGCTGTTAGAAAGGTTTTTAGTGTGGTGTTGGTTTTTTCATATTTAATTTCATTATACAAGAGTTAATAATATAGAGACATGATAAGAAACTGATAAAAATACCTGATTAACCTAGTTAGGGAGAATGAGTAGTTTACTATGGGATGTCTATAGATTTATTATGAATCATTGGATAATGTAATGATTTTTTCATACTCTATCATGTATGGGAGTAGTTTGAATCAAGGATTTCTATATGGCTTAGTTTAGAGCCAAATTCCCCATTTTTTCCAAATAAATATGTTTTTATGGAACATTTGGACATATTAATTTTATTTTTATAAAACATTTACACATGTAAATGGATATGGATAATTAAATACAACTAGGTGAGTAAATATAAATTTTCTAAATAAATTTTTAGGCATTATTTAATTAATTCAAGTCAGTCATAGACATATTTTTTATGATTTATGATCTAGTTGTTATTTAATATTTTATTGTATACTTTTTACAATATAAAAAATCATGAGAATGCTACTTATTTTTTATTACAGTTATAGTGAAGAGTATATTATTTTTTCTCTATTTACTATTGTGATGTCATAATTGTGAAATGTATTCTCCAAGAATACATTAAATTATTTTCTTTCTCTATTTTTTGGAATGATTTATAAATAATTTTATTTTTAGGAGTGTTTCAAAGGAAACATGATTAGTAATTTGGGATATGTTTTACTGTGAAATTGGTTAGTGTATGTCATGGATATTTATATATCATAGTGTCTGGTGATTTGGAACATATTTATGAGTTATGAATTAAAATTAATATATATAAATATATATCATATGATAGTATTAGAAGATTTTTTATCAATGATTTAGTGGAGTATTGAATCTTTGGATGAACATATCATCAAACATCTATGGGAAGATAAATTTTATGGTGGATGTTTTTGAGTTACTAATGTCCAAATTATAACATCTAAGGCATTATTATAGATTTAAATTTGATTTTTTGAAGTTGAAATGTGGTATTGTTTGAGTATTTGGATTTGGTAATGGACCATTTTACATTTTTCAATATGGTCAAGTCTTATAATTATTGAAGTTGAAATCATAGGTTTTTAACAAGTTGAATGATGGTTCTTAAGTGGATTAGGAGTTTAGGGGTTCAGGTTGGCTAGGTGGTGTAGTAACCTATATTTTAGAACTACATATAAAATTATGTACTAGATTGTAATTTATTAGGTAAATAGTGATAGAGGGAATATAGTTATTGGACCAGTAGTTCCCCCAACTACCTAGTGGGATTGTACCAGGAACCCATGAACATTTTCTATTTTTAAAATGGGTACTTTGGACATTTTAATTTAAAACCCACATTCCCCTTTTATAATTCCGTTTAACCCCATTTACCATTTTAATTGAGAGATCTTCTGATTACACTAATTAGTCCAATGCTTTCCCACCATTTTTCACTTGATTAAAATTTGTTCCATGAATGGATTTTTATGAAAAATCAAAGAAAAAAATACATTCTCTTCATATTTCTCCTTAATATACTATTCTTTTATCATATATCTTGTTTTAATTAGGTAAACATTGAATAATAACATTACGTACTAGTGTGACTGGTATACGATTAAGGGGATTATTTCATTTTGAATTAGAGTTTATCATGAAAGGTTTTCTTCATCCCATTCATTTCTATTTTAATGGAAGCTATATAAAGAATTTTTTATTATAAGGAGTCTAATATATTATGTTAAAATTAGTAGATATTTAGGTGGTTTTAATTGAGGTTTTATGATTTTATATATTTGGGTGAATTTTAGTGGATGATCATATAGATTTTCCTTGATTCTTAAAGAACAAGATCAATGGTAGTTGTTTACTTGAATATCACTTGATATAGGAAATTTGGTTGGTGATTTTAATACATACTTTGTGGTGGTTCAGAATGGGAATTCTCCATAATTGATATAGATATTCTTCTCAAATCTAAATGTGGTTTTCATACTTTTTATTGAAATGAACACTACATGTTTCCCAAACAATTAATGGGGTTTGGAGAATATATTTATATAATTATGAATTGGTGAATTTTATAACATTATTTTCATATATGTAGTTAATGTTATAAAATGGGGTTTCGTGTGAGAATATGAATTCTTTTTAATTCATTCAGGATCATGAATATGTTTTTATATTATGAATTTGATATTGGTTTCTGGGGTAATGTCCATCCCACATGTTTTTTTTGTAATTGTAAATCCTATAAACTAGAAGGTGGTATTGTATTATTTATTAGTTTAAATTTTCTTATTTATTGAGTCTGATTCATTGATTTATTAGGAAGCCCCAAATATTTTTTGATATCCATAAAAAAATTTAGTTTCTTATATTTAAGTAAAGTCAATTAATGTTTTAATGTTTTAGTATCATATATGTTCTTTCATATTTTATTATGGGATATGTATTTGGAGACATTATATAATAGGAAAAAAAACATCTTTAAAACTAAATATTATACAACATGTTTATGATTTATTTATGAATGGAATTTTTAATCCATATTTGGTACTATAAAATACTAAATTTCATTCCAAAATAATCACAAGGAGTTACAAGTAAACTAACTATACTTAACCAATAATAAACCATCTCAGGATGACATGATACATAACCCTAGAAGTCCCTCTACATGGTGGTAAACAACCAAACCAATAAATAAGTTTCATAAATATCTAAAAGAAAAAATAAACTATTAGTGTGTAGTGTAGAATAATTAGAACCACCCATGATATATATTATTTCATTCCAAAAAGGCTATAACCAAATTTAAAATAACACAAGACAGAACAAAGGATTTGTGTGTCCATCTGTCACCACCAAACTATATCACTAAAAATGAGACTGCACCCAATGAAATCGTGAAAGCTACAAGTTTACCTTCCCTTTACCTGTGTCCTAAGATACTACATTTTAGAACACCTGAAGTAAAAAAGTCAAATGTGATAATAAAGAACCATAGGGTTTCATCAAAGAATATATACAAAGTCTAATCCCTTGAAAGCATCCATTCTAGATTTAAAGAAAATCTTATTCATAATGGATTTTTGGGAAATAAAATATTTTTTAAAATATCATATGTTTTTCATAAAATATTTTTATTTTTCACATAAACCCAATATATGATAGGTACATGAGAGATTTTATGAATGTATAAATAACACATCCTGGATGATCTAAAATATAAACAATTTAGAAACTGAGTATGAAATGAATAATCATGTATAAAAAATTAAAAATTGAGAGAGAACTAGATTGGTATCTATTGAATGGGAATACATACTTTGAAACATGATGGAAGACTAATCCAACCATCACCTGTATCAAAAAATATCTATCCATATAACATTAAATTTATTTTAGTCTTCTAATGGTGTTACTTTCACTAAACTAACATACATCTATTTCTAGATGAACCCAGGGTTTCTAATGTCCTATGTTTTCTAAAAACCATTTCAAAACCATTCTCACTATTTGTAAAACATTTTCATAATGAAGAGCTACTAAATACATTCTTAAAACCCCCTTTTCAAATTATTATCCACTTTTATGTCATTTTGTTGAACAAAAAGTGTGAAAAAATATATTTTTAATGTAAAATAACTTTAAAAACATAAATATTTCTAAAAATTACGTTTTGATTTAAAAACCATTAATTTATAAAATAAAACCATTGAAATTTGAAATAAATTAATGTAATCCATGGGATATAACTGTTTTATAGAGACACCTACATATATAACTGCGGAAAACTAATAACTTTTGAGGAAGGAGATTGGAGTTGATTGGGTCTTTACAAACCCTAAATATATACATCATGAAAAAATGAAAATCAAAAAAACCTTATAGAGTAATCCTATAGATAACTAGGGAGTTTTTTTAGAGAAGTAATGACTTTTAGGTGATGGTATTTAAAAAGACAAAGGGAAGATATGTAAATTATAACATTTTAAATGTTCATACCATGGTACATTATTGGGGAAAATTGTTTAATAAACCATGTGCCAACCATGTGTGAACTATTTCCCTTTTAAATAAAGGTTAATGACTACCTAGGTAGGGCTACACCATTTGGAAAAATTCTTCTCATGCCATGTCATTCCTCTAGATAAAAACCCAAAAACTAGGATGGTTCACTTATCAGGTCATGTGGTTTGAAAAACCATATAATAATCTTGAAGAATTACTCTGGGGCCTTAGAGTGTCATTATACATAGTAACCACATAGTTACTACTAAAAATGATCCAAAACTATACACCAAGAATGATTTATAAAAAAATCTATTCATTAACCCCTGAATCATAGAAAACTCTAGAATAACAAAAATGATAAGAATTATATGGAATAATTATGATATAGATAGCATAAACATTCCCACCAATGTTAATCTATATGTACCTATAAAGTAATCTTGATGTTGGAAATTAAAATAGAGAAGGTCATTTTTGCCTCATAAATGGTTCCCACACTCACATATCATGGTTATACCATATATACTACCAAAGTACATGTATCATGGGAATTTTTTTTCTAGACAATTATTTTTCATAGAGATCTATAATTTGAACTAGTTTCTCTACCAATGTGGTGTCGAGATCAAGATCAAAATCTTCCTATCCAATCACATGGTAAGGATATATTTATTACATCGATTTCTTGGAAATATAAAACACAATATAAATTTATATCAAGTGATATGGTAAATATAATTGATATTCCACATTTACAATTAGTCCAACATTCTCAAAGAGGAAAACACACCAAGGTTTAATGTTATTTTACTTATCTAACATATGGTTTCCCAAGTGAGGGGAACTCTTGGGAAAACCCAATCACAAACTAAAAAATATATTCGGTGATGATAATGGATTGAATAAGATTTCAAATGACTCTAAGAAATCACTAACCTGATATGGATCAGAATCACCCTTTCTATTGTCTATAAATCCATACATGGGCCACTCCCCTAACTATTCCTAGAACAAGGGAGATCTAAAGGATACCCATAAAATGTCTTTAAGAGAGTCGTCATGATCGATGCCTGATAACTGTTATTATGGTAAAATTTGACACGGGGATTATTTTTTTCCTAAGAACCATTGAAACCAACACATGAAGACTCAAATAATATACTAAAGTATCTTGATATCTCCCAAAATCTGCCAATCATTTTGTAGAATATATTCCATGATTAATTTCAATTGGTAACCCATAGCCTCTCACAATCCTTTAAAAAATATGGATGTAAACCATGTTTCCCTACCAAAAAATATTGTAAAGGAAACTTTATGAATATTTAAAATATTTCATAAATATATGCACCCTAGCTTCTGTACCTTTATCATCTCTATCTGTTGTAGTGACTATCTCAAGAGGGGGTAAATTGAGTACCCAAAAAAAATTATTTTATAAGGAGTTCAAGTAAATTCCCCCAAATCATTAAAATAGCTCAGTTAGTCAAATGAGTAGATAGATATATATTTTTATCTTTTATAATATTTTAAAATGATTGATTATGCCCTAATTAAAAAATTATTATAACTATTTTAACCATTGAAATCAATTTACATATAAAATTTATATAAACACTAAATAAGATTAACTATAAAAGCAAAGGTTTTGTTTAAATTTTAATTAAAAAATAGTTTAAATATTAAAAATGAAATGAAACAAAATATATAGTTGAATTAAAACAATAGGGTCATTCTCATGTTGAGACCTAATGATCTCCACTTAGAAATCACTTGTGGATAAACAGATTATATAAATATAATATTGATCCAAAACCTATATCCTGTATACACGAAAACTAACCAGCTGTCCACACCTTGAAAAGAACAATTCCATAATAACCCTAGGAATAGAATACTCATAAGCCAACCAAGGTCCTCTTCGAAAAAACAATCGATAAAAAAAGAAAAGAGTGTGAATAATATATCATTTATATTCCATTTAAACTGGATGAATAATGTCTATCCACTAAAAAGGGTAAACCACACATTGGTAAAAATTAAATTCGACATATATAAAGGAAAAAAACAATATATTGATAGTTTAGTGATACTCAATTTTATTTTACCAAAAATATTAAGTCTTTTTATAGGTATAAAGAAGTGGAGGCTAAGTTATTTCAAAGAAAAACATATTAAATAAGAGCATTATATGCTCTCTTTTCCTATCTTTATAAAAGGATCTATATATTTTTTACCTTTCACATTCTCATATTCTTGATTAAAAAAGATTCAAAATGTAATATTATCCACTAAATGGAAGACTTGATCGTCTATTTTCACTCGGCCAATATGAATTATTTCATTCCATAAAAGCATATGAGGGAGTCTCTTTTTTAATATCTTTTTGTAGAATATGAGAGTATCTGTTAGAAGGAAAATCATCCAAATCTTATGCTCCTCATACCGAGCACTAAAACACACTTTAATTTATACATAAAATATTAAAAAACAAATATAAAATATTCTATTTCATTAAATTAAATAATATATTGTTTATAAGAATTTAATTTAAATTAACGAGAAACATGGATGGTAACTCTTCTAGAGGGGAGAGAACTCTGGTGGTGCCTCATCCTTGTGGTGACATGAGATGGTGGTGAGTCAGGTTGATAGTAGGTCATTCTGTGGTAGATCATAGTCAATGGTGACTGATCTCACTGGTAACTCATCTCAATGGAATTTTATCTTGTAGTATGAATTTTGAATAATTTTCCAAATTTCATGGAGGTAAGTAAATTCGGATGGTAGGTCATCTTCAAAAGTAAATCAGGTTCAACAGTGATTCATATCTAGAATTTGGCTTTCCCAACACGTTTCTAAATTTCCATCTTGATGATGGAACATCTCTAATAGTGGGTCTTTCATAGTGATGACTCATCTCAATGGTGATTCATTGATAGTGGTGAGTAATGTGTGATGGTAGAAATTTTCTGTACTCATCCAACATTTCGTGAAACTATCTTATATAAAAAATACAATAGTAAATCTAAAAACTCATAAAAAACATTTTATTTATTCATTAATTTTTTTTTCATTAATCATACCCTTGTTGATGATCACAAATCATGGAATTTTATAATCCTTTAAATAATAAACACTAGAAGAAAATATTCTAGTAAGAAATATTATTTAAATATTCTTAACACATTTTAAAATATAATGTTAGGGTTTATACATAAATTTAAGCATATTGAAAAAATTATATCAAATATATCTAGTAGTAACGATGATTAGAGGTAGTTAAAAAAGATGGTTTCAATGAGATAAAATAAAAAAATGATTGTATGAGAAAATAACATTACCATAAAATTACATACCCATTATTAATGATGATGGTAACAAAATAATAAATTAAATACCTAATAAAAGTATTGTATTAAGGTATGGTTTCAAGAACCATGAATAATGATGGTATCATAAGATAAAATCACTGTAAAAGTAAAAATTAAATTTCATATTCATTGTAACCCTTTAGGATATTCAAAAAGTAAAAAGAAAACCTGAGATACAAAGAAATAATATATGAATAATAAGATTATTTTGATTGAAGGAAAAATGTTATTGAATTATGTTGAAAAGATATTCGGCAAAAAATAATATATAAATTCATATAAATGACTTAAAGTATAATCTCAATGCTTCTTAGGGTGGGATGAATGAACAAGAGGTTCTTTTCCCTCTCCCTCGTCAGAAAGAGAGGGAATAAAGTTGAGGCCCTGTATGAGGTAAAACTTATGGGGGTTATAAGGACCAAATACTAACTATATAGACATAGTATGTATGTTGAATATACATTATTATCATTGGAAAATGCTTCTGAATTGACCCGAATAGTGATAAACTCAATATATGAAACAGAGATGTAGAGGTGAATTGGGATCTCTAGAATAGCTAGTCTAAAATACTCCAGATTAGTAAATATTGGAGTAATATGACAAGTCACTCGTATGGACTTATGTTCTACCACTATAGTCCTAAAAACATGCAGTAAAAGAATCATCAGATTTATGAATTATTTAATGATTTTTCCTCCTCACTCAATGGCACTAGAGATATGTTGCATCTCATCTATGAAAAATAAAATCGCATGTGTCACTTATTTTAACTTAGATACTTACAAGTTCAATTCCATAGAAATAGGCCATAATAGAAGGTTCTTAGTAAGAAACATGAAATGAGTGGTCATCTCATGTTTATTATAATTCTTTAAAAGATAATAATTATCTGACTTTGTGACTATTTCTCTTTCATTTCCAATATCACTCATACATTCCTTCACCATATTACACTAAGGATCACTGTTATGCCAGATAATTATCAAACTATACTAAGGGACATCTGGAACATCACCTAAAATAGATCAAAGATCATATCTAATTACTAATATGATCTACTCAACATCAAGAGGAGGGTGAGTACTCAATATAGAATCTATGAGAGACATGTTCTCCACCATCACTAAAAACAGCCACATAATGTGCAAATGAAGATCTCATCTCATCCACTATAGACTTCTAGGTCTCTACCTCGTTATCAAACCTCATTTTCTCTATCCCCACTTCTTGAATGTGATGAATCATATTAGGCTAGATGTGCTGGATCACTTTCCCAAAAAAGTATATTGAGTATTTATCACTAATATTAGTGACATGGGGTTCATGTTTTCTCATCATCATAAAAATTTCTATGATAGCCTCTCTATAAAGTATTTCAGGTAATCATTTGACACAAAATCAACAAGCATTAAGAAAAAATAGGAAAAAGTGCACTGATATGAGAATGCATTTGTATATAAATACTATTAATTAAATAATCATCTACAAGATCATATATAAAAGTAACATATAAAAAAACATTTTATAACTCTAGAAGCTACTATCTATTCACCAATTTATCCCTTAGTATCTATCTCTACTAGAATAGAGTGTCCACCGTTATTTGTTGATTACTGTCATCATATGAATTTGTGTATTCCATACCAAGTCTAACATACCTAGGGTACATCTCCCATTCCTCATAAGATGTTATATCAAACATGATTGAGGATACAATAGAATCCCCAATAACTACAGGCTCAAATATTATAGTCTCAATAACTACCAAATCAAAAACTAAATAATCCAATATTATATATAAAGAAACTTTCTTATCATAAATTGTAGATCCAACATGGTCTTCATTAACAAGATTAATAGGGTGACTATTAGGCTTGGGGATCCAGCCACCCCCAATAGATCTTTCCATCTTATCTCTATTAGTTCTATCTATATCTTGTACTGTCCTTTGTCTCTCTTTAGATCTAGAAACTTCTCATAAACTTAGACAAGAAATAGTTTTCTGATTTGTTTGAACATATCCACCACCAATGAGTCTATTAGGAACATAATGCTCATAACCACAATCACTATCATCTCCATCACCATCTCCCTCATCTTTTCCATATCCATTTTCATCTTCATCGTCATCATCATCTTCTTCTTCTTCATCATCATTTTCTTTATCTTATTCATCACTTATATTTTCATTACCATTTTGTTCATAAGATTTAGAAGTTCTCTTTTAGTATTCCTCTAAAAAAACATCAGTATCTTCCTCTTCACAACATTCTTTTAAAATATTGTCTCAAATGTGGAGAGATCTAGGCGGGATAATAGAATCATAAGAGATAACAAGATGACTCTTTGGAATGCCTGGGTCACTACCTTCATCAACTAAAATCTCCTTCTGATCTTTACTAGAAATATAAACCCACTCTTCTTCCTCATATGAGTACACAAATACCTCATATGGGCTACATTCCAGGATCCACAAGATGCAATAATTTTGAAGGGTGGTCAACATGATTGGGATCCCCATAAATCTTGTCAGCATCATCTACCCATTGCCTCTTCTAGGGGTTCCAACATATCTTCATTATTTTTTTAAAAAATAATGTAAGGAAAATTCCTCTACATTTTATTTCTTCTTATTATTCATGATCTACCAATCCTTTGGCCTCAACCATGGCATAAATGAATCTACGGTTGATAAGGGTGTTTTATTTGGATGAAGTTTTATACATCTCTATCAAGTGAATTATTAAGTATCTACAAAGATTTTTATTCTATCCTCTCTTCATAAGACATAAGATATATAAATCATGATAACTCATTTTTCTAAAATATTCTTTTCATGGGAACAAAATATGATGAATTAAATTGAACAACCAACGGAATTCACTATCAATATCAGTTACAACTGGTCTTCTTAAAATTCCATCTCTAGTAAGCTCTACCAATATCTCCTCCTACAAAAAGTTATCGCCATCACATAAAATATATCCCTGATTATCATTTGAGACACCTTCTTAATGAACTTTTATACATCTATCTCATTGTACTAAATAGAAAAAAAACTTTTAAAACTTTTATTATATTTCTAACCTTGTCATCAATTCCTTAACTCTAAACTCAGCATACTGATAGAACTGGTGCAATAAACTTTAATAGAACTTCCTCTAGTTGGTCGATAACCACTCTACCCATACTTGGACATTCATAAATTTACGCAAAAAAGGATTTCCTGATAGTAAACAATAAGTATTAAATTCCTTCTCGGGTATCACTATATTCTTTGCACGATGCGGGTTCACTAGCTCGACGGCTAGATGCCTTAATTCTCTTTAATGATTATTTGAATGAATTGACTTGTAGGGAGTTGAAACTACAACTAAATTCACTCTGACCATTGAGAATGGTTTGAAAGGTTTGGATGATGTTAAGGGAAGGCTAACTATTAGGAGAGGAATTGTCTCAATAAATCGTTAAAGGTAATGTAAAGAGAAAGAGTGTGTGTGGAAATTAGAAAAGTCCCCGATTTAATTTTTTTAAGGAATTGAAAATCCTAAATTTAAACACTATATTCATAATTGAAAACAAATTAAATAAATAACCTTTAAATAATGATTAGTGATTGAAACTTAAAACAAACACTATGTAATTACTAATTGTGTGTTGTTCCAATGGTGAGTATACAAAAAGAGTGGGTAAGCATCAACGATGGATAAAATCCAGTGGTAGGTAAACAAAAATAGTTGGTTATATACAATGATGGTTAAACTCCAACCAATAAAATTATAATTAACTGAAATCAATCACTCTTAATTCATGTTTGATATAGTTTATTCTCTCAGAATTCAACGTCTTAGTAAAACTATCAGCAAGGTAACATTCATTTATAAGGTATTCAAGAGTCATATAACCATTTCAAAAACGATCTTTCATGTAGTGATATATTACATTAATGTTTTGTAATATAATGAGATACATGGTTATTAGAGAAATTTCTAACACATATGTTATAATAATTTATAGGTACATTCATAACTGATATGCATAGTATAGAAACATGTGTTTCATCCATAATATTTTAGCACAACATCTACCTACAACTATGTATTAATCTATAGGAGTAGATTTTGAAACACAGTTTTGATTCAACCTATAGCAATAAACTAGAGACTTTCACAAAAAAATGACATGTTCCACAGGCGATTTTCCTATCTAACTTTCAACTACAAAAATTTGTAACTGAATAACTAACTAGGTCAAATTCTTTTCCTCGAGGGTAGAACAATCCTAATTTGTTTTAATACATAGGGTATTTTAAAATCCTCTTAAAAATAAATATATGTCACTATTGGATATTCATGAAAATTATCACACATACACATAATAAATATAATGTTATGTCAGCTAGTGGTTAAATATTGAAGACTTCCAATCACAACAGTATAACTGGTTTGTTATACTAATTTCTTATCATCCTAAAGATCCAGTATTAAGTTTGTACTCATTGGAGTGTCACTACTCTTAGTTATATCCAATCCAACATATTTTAAATGGTATTTTTTATATTTACATTGATTTAAAATAATTCTATCTTTATTTTAAAAATTCTAAAATCCATGAGAGAATTTTAGTTCATCCATTAAACTCATTCCAAATTACTTTTGTATCACTTTTGTAAAATTAGTACATCAATAATTTTTATAGGTTCCAATGATAATATCATCTATGTAAAACTGAAAAACCAAGAAATATTTTGAAACTATTTCTATAAAATGGGTAGGGTCAAATATAACTTCTTAAATTAGAAAAGAGTTTATTCTATCATACCATGATCTAGAAGATTTTTTTAAACCATTTAAATATTTTTTTAACTAAAATACAAGATTTTGAAAATGACTAGTTTGAAATCTAGTGGGTTGTTCAAAAAAATTGCCTCAACTATATACCAATTCACGAATAAACTTTTAAAATATAGTTCATAATGTTTAAAATCAATATGTGATTCCTAGGAAAGAATTATTCTAATGAATTTAGTTATAGATACATATGAAAAAAGTTCCTAATAGTCTATAATCTCTTATTGACTATACCCTTGTGTGACTAGTCAATTATTGTTTCTTTATATTATTACTGTTTCATAAACATTTTGCATGTACACCCATTTAATGGTATTATTTAAGGTGTATTTAAGACCATCAAAAAGTTCCTAATAATTATTTATTTTAAATTGATCAATTTATTATTGGATAGAAAATACGCATAAATCACCAATTATTTTAACATTTATTTTCTTAGGTTGAATTTGGGATAAGAAATATTCATGTTCATCCTAATTTCATGGATAATCTCTTGTATATTAACCTATATCTATGTCTCCAAATAAAAAATCTATAGGATGGAATTTAAGCGTCCATGGAGATCTTGAAAAAGTAAAGGATTATAACCTAAGGGTTTCTAGAGGTTTTGGTTCTGGATCTCAATGTTCCTTAGAACATGATGTTTTTTTCATGTTTTATGGAAGAATTATAAGGGTTAGAATTTATTTTCAATTTAGATAAATTATCCTCATAGTTTTATAAAGGATACTAAAGATCATGTGAATTTTTATCATCAAACATGAAATAGATATAATATTCTATAGTCATGGATCTTATGTTGAAAACTCTATAGTATTTACCAGTAGTGGAATAACTAGGGAAAATCCACTCATCTCTTTGGAGAAAAATGTGTCAATATTATACTTTGTGTAATGAATAATGATTTTTCTACTAAAAACTCTAGTGTAATTAACCTTAGTAATTTTATTATTCCAAAGTTCATAAGGTATTTTATTTAATAAATGACTAATTAATACTATGTTAATTATATAATTGGTTTTATTTACAGTCTTTACCCAAAAGTAGATAGGTAAGTCATATTAATTTAGGATTGTTCAGGATATCTATTTATGTTTTATAATCTATTATTATATTACTCTATTCAACTGGTGGATCCTAGGTGTGGATAAGTAATGCTAATAAAAAAATTTTTGAAAATGGTTTCAAATTCATGATTTTCAAACTCACATCCACATCCACATTTTAAGGTCTTAATTCTAATACCAAATATATTTTCAATAGATTTAGAATTTTTTAATGTAATAGTATGCCTCACTCCTCTGATATAAAAACAATACCCATGTATAAATAGAAAATTCTTCTATAAGTATATAGACATAGTGCCTCCCATTTAATCTAAAAACTCTAGATGGTCCAAACAAGTCAATGTGAATAAAATAAATAGGTTGAGAATATGAAACACATTTCATTGGTTTAAAATATATTTTTTGATGTTTCCATTTTTGATAAGGGTTACAAAATTTATCATATGGGAATTCATGTTTTCGTAAATCAATGACTAACTCATTCCTAGTATGATTTCTAAGTGAGTAAATATTTCATTATCCTAGTCTCATGTGCTAAACCCAAGATTCTATAAAAAATAAAATTATGGAAGAACCATTTTTTGAAATTAAATAATCAAGATTACATGTAAATAACTATTAATTTATCAAACTAGAAAACACGAAAGACTTCTTATAATTAAAAACATTGCATGAATTATTTTCAAATTAAAAATAAAACCCATTATCACATAGATATGAGGTGCTACGCATGTTTTATTTTAATCCATCAACAAAAAGTTCTATCAAAATGAAAACCGAATTAGGGAATTCAATTTTTCAAAGGGTGATGATTTTTTTCAATAGAATTATCACCAGTGGTCACATGAACACCATATACATTTATCAAGTTCCCAAATATTGAGTAATCTCTTATCATATTTATAGAACAATCAGTGTCTTGGTAATATATATTTCTACAAGAGATATTCATGCAAGTTCCCTTTAAAAATATTTTACAGAAAAAATGATTTTTGTTCCCAAAATATCATGGGTACAATATGTTAGTGATGAGACCCTATTTAATAAACAATTTTTCATGTCAAATATTTAATTTTTCACTTTTGTTATTAGGAAATGTGATTATAGGTAATGTGCTAAATTACTTTTTAATAATAGTTAATTAAAACCAATATTTTAATTAATCATTTTCATGGTTTTCACATCAGTTATCCAATAACCATTATGAATTTTTTTAAATAAGAAATTGATTAAACCTCCAAAATGTCAGAAAAATGAAAAATAATAGCAGAAAAGGTAGCAAAAAACTATAAAAACATCCATAAATACACATAAAATTGATTATTCAAATTTAATATATATATAAAAAATATACTAAAAATCATGGAAAACTATAAAATGATTCACCCATTAAATTTTTAAATGTATCAAATTCTATGCACTATATGGTCATGGTTTATCAAAAAGATATAAAACATTAAACAATTCATTTAACAAGTATTTTCAATATAAAATTATATATTAAAGAAGACCTTATAAATAAATCTATACTTTTGAAACATTGTAATAGTGTAAATTGAAATTATTTCATAAATAAATTTTAATACATAATATCCTCATTATTTTATACATTATTTTTTATGATTATTTTGATTAAAATATATTTTAATTCAAAATAACTTTTTTATTTATTAAATCCAAAAAACCAATTGTAGAGGAAAATTCATCTTAACTTGTATAGATTTGATTTTGGCGATGTTCCCTCCTGTTGCGTATCTAAAAAAGTCCATTACCTTTTGGAAAATAATATGAATACAATAAATTTTATTCATCAAAATATAATCATGTATTAAAATAATATAACTAATAGGTTCAATACATTATTAAACTTTTCTCTCACTTCACAATGGATAGCGCATAGTAAGTATAATTTCATCTCTCATGGAAAAAAATCTACCAAAATCCTATGAAAACTAATATATAAGAAACTTTATCATGAATTATTAATATTTTGAGATATATATAACAAATTTTTAGAAAATATGTTTCATAAAATTGAATATATTGAAAAATATAACACTGAATACTGACATTGTTCTGAAATATTTTAGCAATATAAATTGTTCTGTGTTGATCATCCATTGTCAAAGCTATTAGAGAAATAAATGATTGGTATAAAAATAAATATAAATCTTTATTTCCGTTGAATAGATTTATTATATATACCGAGTTAAAAACAAACATATTACTCAACAATCAATAAATTAATGTAATGTGTATTTTTTGGTAATCGACATACATGGGAAAAAATTCATTGTGTTGATGACCAACTAATATCCAAATACAAGATCCATTATATCATTTCTAAAAGTCCCCAAAGTCATTATATACACAAAAACAACAACATAAATTTCAATATCATATATATCTAAAAAAATATTTTAATATGAAGATAATCTATCAAGACTGGTATAATCAATATTTGATGTCATGACAGTTTGCATTTTTTATTGTCTATACAGTAATTATTTACCTTTAATGTGTTATTGTAGAAAATTAGATAAATATATAAACATTAAAATTAGAAAAATATTTAATAGAAAAATTAAATTAAAGATAAAATAAATACATATATCTATATTAATATGTGGTAGTAGTTGAGATGGCCAAACTGAATAATGACTTGTACTTTGACCAACATTACTCACCACATCTACAAGACCCAATATTTTATCTAATATATCTATAATATATAATACAATGACCCTATAATGGTCTATCTATATTTTTTAATGAGAAATTTTATCACATATATAAAATATAATCCCATATGAAACAATATTATTGGTATCTTCAACATATAACTCACAGTACATTGGATGCTATGGACGAGGGGTATAAGGGAAAGATAAGAAGGAGTGGGGTCTGGAGTATGGGACGTAAGGGTTGTATAAGAATGGGTGGGGTCTGGAGGTAGAGATGTATGAGTAAAGAAAAGTAGGAGGAGTGTGATCTTCTAGAAGTGGTGGTGGAGTTAGATCGGCAGTCCAAAAAAAAATACTTGCATGTATGTAAACATCGACTGTACTGAATTTCTAACCCTATTCTCCATCGTAAAATGAATATCACAAAATTTTTCATCCAAATATTATTTTTTAAAATAATTATACATTAATGAATCTTTAAAATGTGGAAAATCTTTTATAATTTATATACTTATTGGGTATCCTCATACAAGACCTGGGTGTTCGGGATTTCCCAATGTTTTAACTAAAATATCCTTTATACACTCAAGAATAAAGACCTCACATGTGCTCTTCTCCTTAAGGGAATCATGTATGGAATATTTGAAAATAATATTTAATGAATCAAAATATATTAAGGGTGTATTTAAGTAAAATAAATATATTAAGTAAACATCTTATAATCCTCTTAGCTAAAACCCTCAACTCTTCTGTAAGACATTGTTGTTTTTATCATCCAATCCCTCTCCCATTTTTCATGTATATTGGGGGGGACAAAGTGAAACCTATGCAGACCCTTCAGTCTCTACTCTGAGAGTTTGATGTTTTTTTACTATAACTTATTCTACTAATAATTTATACCCACCCTAAGATGATATATGAGGTTATATGATTCTATATTGAATATCATGATAAGACCTCCTCGATTTTTGTAAAGTATGAATTAGTAATAAAGAAATAATTTACATGGTTATTAATATAAAAAATTATAAAAAAAGTAAAATTTCACTTACAAAAATATATTCTTGTAATATACTTTCAAATAATTACTTCAATGTATATTCAACTATAAATTTATAAAAATCACATGTATTTTGTTGTTGTCTGGCCCAAAAAATGAATTTTGATGTGAGGGATGATTTAAAATACATCCATCTCCTTTATTCCAATGGTAAAAAATTCCTAATGTCTCTTCTAGTATCAAGTATATCATATTTCATCTAATAATAATAGGGTAATCTTATATTATAATTAATATTTCATGATAAATAAAATAATAATAAACGATATTGCCGAATGGTCTCTTAAAAGTGCAATTTTTCACTTTGTGAACCCTTTATAAATCTTCAAACAAAATATTAACATTTATTATATAATGTAATAAAACAAATGTCTTGAATTATTTTGAATTTGGACCACTTGAAAAATCATAATCATTAAATTGTATTGGTATCCAATTTTTTGTGGCTATGGAGAACTGGTAATTTTTTTTAAACATTTAGTGAAAACATTACCAACCCTTGAACTCTTTTTCCCTTGTGGAATTTTATTTCTCTTCTACAAAATGATGATGTGGGTCATCAATAAGAGAATGTGTATGTTCCGCCCTAGATTTTTGAGTATGATCATCTCCAAAAATAGGTGGTGTATCAAAGGATTGATATGTAATTATCCTATATATCAAAGAGAAAATAAAGTGTCAAAAAAATACAAATCCAACCATTACATACAAAAGAAAAAAATTAACAATTTTCAAAAAAAGTAAAGTAAATGAAAAATAAAATTTTTTATTCATATTTTTTATTGTTAACTAAAATAATAACAATATTAATGAGATATTAAAAAACATAAATGAATGAATTCAAATCCAAAAATGGTTTTTGAATAGTAATAATTCTCTAAAATGATAAATTATTTTCACACAAAAAAAATAATTTTTTTATAAAATAATATCATTAAATATTTTCTATTTTTTTATAATATGAAATTTAAAATAATTGGGTATCAAAAAAAGTCAATTAAGAGATAAGTTACATAAGGTTAAACATGGAAAACTAAACAAAACAATACTAATATAAACAAACAATAATTCTTATTAGTTATAGTACATATATTAATAAAAAATAATATAAAATTATCTAATAACATGTGAAATTTAAAAAAATTATAATAATAATATGTGACTTGTAATATTAGGAATGTACTAAAGTATTGTTTCCAAAAATTTATTTTCCATAACCATTCTGTATGGCACAAGCCATGTCTGTGACATTCTCAATGATATTATTTGTTAATCATTCCATGGATGTAGTAATCCCCCTAAAATAAGCATCATTGTCAAGAATATCATCACCAAGATAGTTTTTAATTGTAAAACAATAGACCACATCATATCAAATTGATCAATAACATATATGTTTCTTTTACATGTGTTTCCATGATAAAAGGATCAGTTGTGTATTCCAATTTTTTTAGATTGATATGTTTCATTCAAAATTCATTATGTCTATCAAAATTTTACTAATAATTCATGTATCGCTAAAACAATATAACAAAAAATATAATGTATTATAATTCCTTATTTATTCTATGGATCTATAATATGAAGTTAATGCTGAGATTGGGTTTTTTTGTCTTTGTCACTTGAAAAATGAATTCTTTCTGTGAACACAAGTTTCTGTGAACACAAGTACACTATTATTTTTACAACACTTATATTGTCCAAATATTTTGTATGAAATGTATAGCTATTAATGTCATACTAGGACTATGTAATCAAATTTAAACTTAGATCTCCCATTAATTAACCCAATTTTTCATATTCATCTAATCTACCTTGAACAGTCTCTTTAAACCACATAAAAAATGTTATGTTGTGCTTATTTGAAATCCATGTATCATTATTAATTTGATAACATTATTTCAATATATTAATATTCAATGTAATATTGGGAAGAGAATTATATATTTTATTCACGATGTATAAGTGTACCTTATTTAAGTGTTCACCGGTAAATTATTTGAATTTCAATCCACAAATCCTCTTCCCCCCATAATTAACCCATTCATGGTGAGATGTAGGAAAACTGATGTGCTCCACTATAGAAAAATAACTTGCAAAAAACTCTAAATCACCCTTAGAAATAAAATTCTCAATAATGGATTCATTAGGTCAATAAGGATTCCTAATAAACAACATTAATATATTCATATAACTTTCCGAAATATACATCCAGTGTAGATATACAGGTATGCATAGCTTTATTTTTCACACCAAGAGAACCATTAAATGCACCATGATTTCAAAAAATATAAAGGAAAAAATATTTCCAATTGAAAAAGTATAGAAACCGCTTCATTTTCAAAAAAATATAAAGAATTTTGATCAATAATCTTTTTAAAAGATGATTTGAAAAAATAACACACCTTCATGATAGTCATTTTTTTACATGGATGTAAAATATTCCATGCAATGAAACTGGTATGAGCTTTTTCATCATTACTTGACAATCATGAGATTTCATACCTATCAACATCATATCCTTTAAATACATAAATGATTCTACTTTTTTAGAACAACAATGTGGCACTTTGATATCATGAATACAATGAAAAAATATAACATCCCCTATCTTGGATAAGGTATGACCAGATGGGGTGGGAATGGTCGCCTTTGATCATGAGAGGGAGGAAACTCCAAATATATTCCCATTGAGAGTAAGTCCAATCTTACATTCAAACCATATTTTATATTTCCATTAATATCTGAAAATGTTCTAATCAGGCTATCATAGATATTCATCCTCATTACAAGACTTAAATTTTATGTTTGACTTCATGATATCTACAATAAGGTAGTTTAAAAAATGTTGAACATTGTGTCAAAATATATATATAATTACCATATTTATGTGACATTCCAAATGTAACATCAATGTTTTGAACCCTATCAAAATATTGATCAATGGATAATGGTTTTGGAGAAATATCAAATTCATGTGAGCCATTTAAATCCTTTTTCAATATTATATAAGATATTTATATTGACTAAATGTTTTTTACGACCATGGTATAGTATTTTTCTCTCATGATGAATTCGATAATATGAATTCTATTGTTCAAAAATTAAAAAATATTTACAACCCTTTAAAGTGTATATAGATATATTTCTAAATACTAGGAAGTCATTTATAGTGATCATAATCATTTCATGTAGTGGAAAAAATTAAATTTTATAATAATCATACACCCTTATACCTTAACAACATAATAGTTTCAAACCATCTATTAGTGGTGATAATAAAACATCAATATCATTTCTGGGTTGTTTTGGTTGATGGATCATTAAAATCAACACGAAATATTTGTCTTCATAATGAAATCTGTAGATATTTTGTTAATTACTAATAAAACATGCCATGAATTATTTAGACAAATAAAGATTCTATATAGATTCATTCCATCAATTAACATTACAATTATGAGATTTCTAACACTATTCTTAATTGTAGGAAACTAGTGATCAATTTTATTCCACTATGGAAAATCATCAAGATGTCATAATTTCACATAACAAATCCACTCATCTTCAATCAATCATAAGTTTTTTGCATCATTTTAAAAAAATATGTTTCAAATGAGTAATTATAGGAAGATACAAATGTCAATGGTACGGATCTCTATAACTGCTAAAAAATCATGTTATTTTTCTTTCATCTAATATTATGTCCTCTTATTTTTAGGACACCATAAAACAAATCTGTATTCCTTTCTATATAGCAGACAATCATTCAAATGGACATGTATTTTTTTGTACCCTAATACCATTGGTCATATTATTCTATTATTATTATAATGTTATTTTATAAGTTCTCTATATTTATTAATAATATATTTCAACAACTTTAGAAACTATATAAAACTCTTTTCACACCATACATGTTTCACCTTTAAGTTAATCAATATTAACATTGTCGATACAACCATACATTTCATAAAACCCATATAAAATAGGTTTTCAGCGTCAACGAGTTGATTCCCAATTATTTAATCTTTCACAATTTAATTTGTTTCAATGTCACAAATTATTTCTTCAATTTTATCAATTTTATCATCATGCAAATAAACATTATCATGAGATCTGAAATTATACCTAGTTTCACCATGCCAAATCCAAGGGTTGTAACCCAAATTAAATACAATATATATTACATGTTATTTGATATATCTTATTTTCAACTTCTTCATGGTTTAACAATTTATGCTTGGAATGAGAAACATGTCTTTGTTTGAAACTTTATGATTAGAAAATTCCAATAAAGAATCAACACCTTCCTCTTAGTCATCAGTTATACGAACTTCCAAAATCCAACATAGAGTCATTATAATCTATATAAAATTTCAAACATAAATATAAAAATAAATATCATGTAAAAAAGAATATAGTGGGGATAAAAGTGAGGATAAACTATTCAAGTCAAACCCGGTTTATATTTGTATCAAAGATGTCTTAATTTGAAGGTAATTAAACATTAAAATTTAAACAAAAAAAATATTCTTATTTGAAATATATAATTATAAATTTTATACAATAATGGAATATAAATTTTAATATAATTGATATATAAAAATTTACAGCCCTTAATATTTTTGGTGCCAAATTCTACTATATATTATTTATATCTAAAAAATCATTAAAAATTTACTTTTAAAACAATATACCACTATATATTTTCACAAATAATTTATTTTACAAAATCAAATCATTTCATATTAGATTTTAGTTAAAAATACCCTCAATTTTTAACATTAAAAAATGGAACTATTTAAAAATATTTATTACATTTAAATAAAAAATGATATATTTAAGTCAAACGTTTAATGAGTACCCATTATTGTGAGTAATTTTTAAAATCCCTGATACAACATTATCAACCTAACAAACCATGATATTATATATTATACAATACGGAAGAGACAACATATATGATTCTATGTAATAAGAAATGAAATTTACATAAAGTCACATGATCATGAATTAAAATAATTTGAAAATTAAATAATTCAATAACAAATAGGATTTAAACCCCTAATCATAACATAGAATAATATTATAGTGACTAAAATTAATTATATAGCATATAATAAGGATTATAGGATAATTATGATTACATTATGAGTTTTTATTTAAAAATTCATGTAAATTTATATAAAATTGTAATTATATTAATGGAACGTAGATAACCTAATGTTCAACTAAATATATGACATATGTACACTAAATAATATTTTCTCCCAATTTAAATTGACTCCATATCCCTAGTGTCTATAATTCCATCTCAAGATTCCAAAAATCACTAACTCAAACATTTCAATAGTGTCAATAATGAACCCCAAGATATCCCTTGTATCTTTTTTTACGAATTATGAAAAATAGGAAAATATAAACATTGAAGTAAATAGAGTTAAATCATTTATTTGAATATAACAATTCCAAACTATAATCATTTTCACTAATTGGGTTCCTTCATTAAAACATTATTTTTGTAAAATCTAACTACTTAATTAATATTGAATTTTATAAAACAATGGATCAAATTTATAATCCATTACTAAATTAATGGAATAAATATTTTAGGTTTTGGAAAACTAAAATTAATTTTTTAATGAATTATTTTTTATAAGACATTATTATATTGAAAATAACTCTTCTTGAATCATATAGAAGATGTATCCTAAATTACCGAGTAAAGGTTATTATGTAAAATTTTGTCTAATATAATATATATATATATATATATAATTTATAGTATTAAATAACATTTTATAAATTCAAACTTGTTGATGATTTAGGGTCGAAATATTTCTCCCCACTTAACTAATTCATCCATTAACTATACACCCATTCAATAAAAAATATGAAATTTTGGAATGGGTTATGACTTATAATTCATTCAGGATATAGCGGGAATAATTTATCTCACCTTGTAAAACATTATGAAAAATAAAAAAAGTTTCTTCAACACTATAATATCATAATAAGGTTCATGTTCATTGAAGTATTTCAATGATTATTATTAATACCCAAGTCAAATGGTTAATGGAACACATATATCACTATATAAACCATCATCAAGCCTGGCATTTCCATGATACAATGTTGAGGAAAATAATTCTATCAATATTAATCATATAAATGAAAATTAATACAAGAGTACCTTTGTAACCATGTAAGGAATGGATATGTTATGAAACCAATAAAAGGGATCTGTAATATTTCTTAATAATACACATTCAATGAGAAAATTAATATATTTACATAAGGGATTAGAAATAATTTACATTACAATAAACCAAGAACAATGTTTTCTATAAGAATATGTGATTTAATACTACATCATAGTTCAATAAAAATCTTATAGAATGATCATATTAATTAAAATTAATTAAAAATTAAAAACTATCCAATCTTACGTTCAATTTATTTTTCATTATTATTCTTTTAAAAAACTAGTAGAATTCATGTCTTAGGAATAAACCGAAAATTCATCATAAGGGTTCATACCACCTACAATTAACAAAAGAAATCATTAATGAATCTAAATGATCTTTGAGGATCCCTTCAAATTCACACTAATTTTAAATAAAAGATAACATAATAAAACATTTATCTTAACCCATTAATAATAAAACATATTAAACCCAAGGTGGATAACTAGTAAATGATTCTAACCCCATTACTGTCAAAATTGTTAATGGGTTAAGATAAATGGTTTATTGTGTTATCTTTTATTTAAAATTATTATCAAAATTAAAAATTCAAACGATCATGTAATATTTAAATTCTATAATAAGATTTATAAATAACAATTTTAATCATATAATAGTGAATTCACAAGAATGTGATAGTAGTGTGAGATTTGAATAAACAAAATAAAAAAACACGATTAAGGACATGCATGATCAAGGATTGATGTGTGAGGATTACATGATATTTTATATATGAGTCGATCAAATTCAAAATTATATTGGTAAAGAAACATGATTATGTATGAAGATGGAAATATGATATTGTATTTCACTAGATCAATGAAATGAGGATGGGGCTTCAACATGAGAAAAACAAGTTTTCTTTCACGATATCAAATCACACCAAAATGCATCAAGACAGAAATTCAAAATATTTTAAATTCTATATCACATCAGTTATATTATTACCGATGTGATAATTATATTTTATTGTTTTAACACATTGGTTATGTAGTAAACGACATGAAAAATGTTCTTTATCACATTAGTTATCTTATAAATTATGTAATAAATCAATGATATTTTTTTATCTAGTCGGTTAAAATATAAACCATGTGAAAAACCCCTTTATTCCATTGGATACTATATAACAGATGTGATAAACTATGATACTATTTTTTTCATGTCAGTTTTATGATAACTTATGTGATAAAGCAATAAATAATAATTTTCCCATCATTTATGGATAACTGACATGAAAGATTCAATGCACTAAATAAATTTTATACTAGTGAGTGGTTTGAGAACCCATATTTTAGGGGTTTTTCAATTTCATTGGTAAATATCTCTAGGTCTATAGTTTCTAATATGAAAATTCCAGTTTAGTATTATATTTTAATAATGTATCATTCATTTATTTCTTGATAGTAAGATCAAATTTCATATTAGAAGATAAAGCATGTAGTTTCATTAGAATTTTGTATATTTCATTAAGCTCATTAAATGTATCTTGAAGAGTAATTCAATATTAAAACATTTCAAATTTTGACATATAATAATAATTTTTCATCTTATGAAGGATTATAATTATGCATAAGAGATACAATAGGTTCCTCAGATATTGTTTTCATGAAGCACATACTTTATCTGTTAGGCTTCTCTTCATGAGTCATGTCTGATTCATAGCATATATCGATAGAGGAACTCTATGTGGATTTCTTTTCATTCGTGTATTTCTATATACTTATCATCATTCTTATTTTTTTACTTTAACTCGGGATAGTTATCTTTTACATGTCCTTTTCATTTATACTCATCACTGGTAATTTCATTTTAATTATCGTCTATTTTCTGGTCCGTTTTACAATTCCCACTATTTTCATATGTTCCCTTATAGCTTAGTTTTTCTAAAGAATATATTCTTCTTGTAGAATTTATTAATCCTTCAAGACAAATGGTATATTTCCGCATCACTGTTAGAAGGTGATTCCTCATCACTTGTGCTTTAATATTAAACTCTTTCTTTTTTTACAACTATCATGATATAATAGTCATGAAGGATATATATTTACTCCTTGGTTAATAATAATATTCAAGTATTACATTATGTTCATCCACATACATTATCAACATCTCTATCAACTCCTTTACAGGTAGTTTTCTGATGTAACAAGATTCTCTTATTAAAATTGATGTTCCTCTCAACCTTTCTCGAAGACTCATACCAATCTCATAATTTGATTTTTTTTCTAACAACATATTTCCCAAGGTACTATTTATATTCACTATCTCATTAATCATTATATACAAATCAGAAATTATCTCATTATGTTTAATCTTGAATCTATCATATTTAATTTTATAATTATTCAATCTCATTTCTTTCACATTCCTCCATGTAAACTATCTAATTTATTGCAAATTTTATAAGTATGTTTACTATAATAAATCCTATTAAACTATTTATCTTCTAATGTAGAATAAATATCATTCACCGATTTTTAGTTTTTATTATAATAAATTTTAGTAGCATCATCCAATTTATTCCTTGGAGTCTTACGTAATTCATACTTATCCTCTATAGAAGACAATATTTCAAAACCCAAACATTCAATATGCATTTTCATATTTATTTTCCATTGAGAATAGTTATTTCTATTAATTAAATAATGTATGTTAATAGTACAACCTTAATATATATTATCCATTTAAGGAACTAAATTTAGAATTTAAATAAATTTAGGATCATAAAAACATAACTAATACTAAAGTTGAAAAGATTTCGAAAACCTACGATACAAAATATTGGTCCGAGTGAGTATCACAAGGAGGGGGTGAATTGTGTATCCAATAAAAATTTATTTTTAACGGATTTTAAATAAAATCCACCTTGTAAATAATTTATCCCACTTAGTCAAAACAAAAGATCTTTATAAAATATGATATTTTAAAATAATTATCATAACATGATTAAGTCTCTATTAAAATAATATGAAAACTATTTTAACCTAGAGAATCAAATTAATTAATAAATATCGTATACAAACAATAATTATGTTTGACTATAAATGTAGAGGTTTTTTATATATTAAAAAAATCTTGTTTAAATATTAGAAATGAAACAAAACAAACATACACATCAGAATTAAGACAAGAGGTTCAGTATCAAGTCAAGACCAAATCCTCTCTACATTGAAATTACCTACATCCAATTAGATTATATAAATATAATCATTATTTATAAAATTGATCATCTTTAAAAAAAATAACCATATTTCCAGGCCACATAGGGATGTATTCCAAAATAACTGTGGGAGTAGAATAAACACTGGACACTCAAGGAACTTTTCCTCAACACCATGGGTAATAAAAAGTAAAGATAATGAAGAAGAATTATTTTATCAAGTAGTTAAAGAACATAAATATTGTGTTTTTAATAGATAGGGTAAACCACACACTATTCAAAATTAAATACAAAAAAAACAAAAGTGAAAGTAAGAATATTTATAGAATGTATTATTACTTTATTTGATGTTCCCTAAATGATTGATACTTCATGGATGTATCCTAGAGTATATATCATGTTTTTTCTTAGAAAAATATTGAAAGGATAATTGTTTTAAGATCTCTTGTAATGTATATAAAAAGGATATAAATTATCATTATGGTCCAATTTATCACAATGGAGGTTAGAAAATATGTACCATGTAATGTTCTCCCCTAAATGAAACATTTGAAAATCTTTTTCAATTAACCAGATTGCATGAATTCATTCCATAGAAGAACAAAATTAATTCTAAATTTTAATATATTTCTATACTATGTAGAAGTATTCATTTGTATAAAAATCATTTGGATAATTTTCTCCTCACACTGAATGATGACACACACATTAATTCACAGATAAAATATTTAATAAAACAAATATTCAATTTCAATTTCATTAAATTAACTAATATAATTATTAGAAACTTTTAATTCAAATTAAGTAGAAGAATTGATAGTGACCCTTTTATCAGTAAGAAAACTATAAAAATATCTAATCTGGATTGTGACTTATGTTGGAGGTGAGTTAGGCCAATAGAAGTTCAGTTTTACAGTATGTTACTTGGAGGTTGTTAATGTTCAATGGTGACACGTATTTGTAGTGACTCTTCCCAACAGTGTCTTCTTTAGCATCAAGTATTTCAAATACATTTCCACGATTCATGTATGTAGGTAAATTTTGATGGTAGGTCATCTTAAATAGTGACTCAAGCTCAACGGTGGGTCGCATCTATAGGAAGGTCTCCTCAACACTTTTCCAAATTTCTATCTTGATGGTGACTCAACTCTAACATTATGTCTTTCTGAGCAGAAAATCTTCTTCAATGGTGAGTCATTACTAGTAGTGAGTAATGTTTTATGGTATGTCTCTTCAAAAGTGAACCAATATTTTTCCAAATTTCATTTTATAAAAAATGATAAAATAATTCATAAAACTAATTAAAACTTGATTAACATGATTTTTTGATCATTAAAACAATGGTGTCAACTATCTCTTTTATATAGAGAAAATGAGTTTATTTTATAAGTCGATCAATGATCACCAAAATTGAATCACTCCCACTAGAATTCTGTTGTAAATCAATGATGAAATCCATATAAATATTTTCATAATTCCATAAATGAAGGAAAAAGGTTGAAACTAATATTTATCCCATTAGTGATCCACCATCAATCTCCGAAAAATAAGGCAACATAGAATGAAGTCTATAATCAACTGTCGCATCCCTATACACTAATACTAACATATCATATCATTATACATCATGGGACACCCTAGGTGTATAGACCAACATAATTTTTTTATCATTGTATAAACCCCTCTACATCAAATATATAGGAAAACCCAATATGCTTCAGAAACACAAAGTGTCTATTAGAGACCAAAACCACTCACTCATGGCCCCCCAACACAAATGATTTTATATAAGAACAAAAAATAACTGATTGATACTTACTTATAAGGACCCAACCTTAAAACATTACTTAATATAGAATTAAATGAATAATTCACATTGAGTATCTTTTCTATTTTAGAGTTTCAGATAATGAGGGAATAACTATTACATCTCAAAAGATTACGAAGTAGACACCTCTACACAGTTTCCATTTTTTTTGCAAAACATTAACTCTTGAAAAAAGAGTCATGCCTAGTTCCATGTCTAAGACAACATGAATTTTCCTTGAAACCATCCTTGACCCTATTCCACATTATGTCCTCTGAAAACATTTCAAAAACATGGGATGAGCCTAAAAAGCTCAGTAAGGGATACACAAAGAAGGAAAATTGTTATTTTTTCAAAACAACAAGTAAACCATGAATAAATTAACATAAGTAATGATTTTCACATTTATTAAGTAGTAAAAATTCTTCACTGAATAAAATATCACTACATACCCTTTTGTAACTAAACTATTTCCCATATAAATAACACATAACATATAAAGGTAACTTGGGAGATAAACATACTTAAATGGATTAACCATACGATCAACTTCCACACATATCAGTAAAGGAAATATCCATACAGACAACTTCCATACCCAATGCATTGAAGGTTATAATGTGACCACCCGTCCTGGTATTCACGGCACCACCCGTCATTTGGTTTATCATGTAACCACCCGTCAAATGTCCATGTACCATTATAAAATCATAACACATAAACCAAATATAAAGGAAAGAAAACATTTTCATATTTCAATAAAACTATATCACTTAAATATATTTGACATAACAAGTCCATTTTTAAAACCACTTTCAATACTAAAATACATAAAACAGTATATGGTATTTATTTTCATAAAAAAACATTACAGCTCGTTAAGGAATACAAAGAACAAATAATACTCGCTGTGGTGGAAAGGTCATTGTCACCGCTTATATTAAAAATAAAATTCTTCTATCATTTATTAAAATGCATTGTAGAATAATATTCCATTTTAAAAGTCAAGGGTTTTTATACATCATATAATAGAAATTTGTTTATTAAAAAAATTAGACCTCAATGAAAGGAGATTAAGATGAAGTCCCTTACCTTATTTATGACATGACTCAATCATTCTCTAATCTCCTAAATAATAAAATAATGTTAATTTATACTTGCTTAAGAAACTTTTTTAAGTTTAATATTCCTTTTATATCACTTATTACCATGTTATAAACATTATGTAATCATTTAAGTTAATGTTGTTTGTTTTGTCGATATTTGGTACTTGAGTCAAAAATGGACATCTTATAATTACATGTTTTTTATATGTTCAATGGTTCATTATATACAGAATGATATTCATGATTTGGATAACATATATATCATATATATCTAGCATATACATGTATTTATAATAGTATATGACATTTAGAGGTAAGAAATGAAATGCACCGTCCATGGAGACAATAAGCCGTACGTACGTATGAACACTACTTCCATTTCTATTTCATATTTAATGGATTTAAAACATAATGATACATAGTAGAATTATAATTAAATTATTTTATCATATATAATATCATAAAATTTATCCTTTAGATGTACCACATATGGTATAAACGAGTCATATCATTTTGAGGGGGCGGTAGTCCGCACTTCCTCAAATGAAATTATTGTGTTTACACATAATGGACACCATAAAGGTTTTCCATATAAAACAAATGTAGAAACATAAGGAAAAAATAAAATTATATATATCATATATAAATATAGTTCCATAATAATGGCCACCATGAGAGGCTGTAGAAGATAATTGAACAATCATCGTTTCATGGGGCAGTAGTTTGTCGTCTCGAGAAACAGAATGTTCTTCACCAATTAGATGGAGGTGTGTGTAAGTGTAGCGCCAATACATCTCATAAAAACGTCCTATTATATTTAGGATATTGTTTCTGTTACAAAAGATAGGAATAAAAAGATTTATGGGGTTTGAGAAGTAAATTAAAATAAAAGAACATAAGAGAAGATGTTACTCTTAAATCAGGTAACTCCCCTTGGTTTGAACCAAAAAGGGTTTCTTTAAGTGCTTTCTGCCTAAGGTAAGGCTTCTATGTTGAAGAGAGTTATTTTGGGAGCTTATTTTATTAGAGGTTTGACGAGCCAAATGGCTTGAGAAGTGTGTCAAATGGGTAGGAAGTGGGGTTTTATTATAAGGTTGAGGAGGGGCTCTTTTGGAATGATTGAAAATATTATTTTATTATATAATTCTTTTCGGTTTCTAAAGGTCCAAAAATAATTAAAGTAGAAGATAAGGTGTCCCATATTTGAAATAAAATCATCCAATAAGAATTTGACAAGTTTTGGATATTGTTTTAAACTTTATATTATTATTTATTTAAATTATTCAATAATGACGTAAACACTGCATCATCATTTTGTCATAAATAATTTTATTTATTTGATGTCTAAAAATTATAAAAAAATTACCATGATTTAGGAAATAATTTTATCTTTATAATGAAAATGTATAGTCAAATATATCAATTATTTAACCCCATGGATAATTTTTTTTAGTAAAACAATACATGTTTGTGACATTTTTTTACTTTAAATATAAAGTTATTGATGTCATTATAATACTCATGTGGCTCCATGGGGCCCAAAAATTGACCCATGTAATGTCTTGGTCTTCCATGACTCATATAATAAGGATATGAAATGTGTCAAGGTATTTTTATTTTTTTATAATATTACCTTAAATTTCCCTAATTACCTTTAATCACGGTTAATAAAACTCAAAAGTTACTATTCACCAAAAATTATTTTCATCTCATTGAACCACCTTTTACTTACAAAGGAAAACCATGTATGTTGGATTTTTGAAATTCAATTCATAGAAGTGGTAAAATTTCTTTTAAATGAAAAAGTCAGTTTTTTTAACTACTACTAAGTGGTTTCACTATTCATTAAAAATTGATGTTTTTCAAAAAATTACCAAAAATTACACCTAACATTTAGTTGATATTCTGAATTAAATAATGATATCTATTTTTCCAAATTCAAACCATAGAAGTTGAATTAATTAATTTAAAATTAATTCCTGTTGTTAAAACAAATAGCGTGTTTTTAAGAAACAATAACTATCAAAAGATTGACACTTTTCTATGTCCAATTTCAAAGTGAAATTAATTCCAATGACCAATATTGTATTAAATGGTAAAAATATATTATAATTAATCTTTAAAACCAATTAAAAAGACAATATAACCATATCAATAAATTATATTAAAACATATTTTTGAATTAATATACAATATTAACACAATTCAATAAAAAATGAACTTTATCAGAAAAATTCCAAAAATTTACACAAAGTAAATTTTGATGTCCCAATTCTAAATTAGGATTTTATTTGGTCATATAAAATGTATTAAAGTTACCAAAACTAGATTTAATTAGGGTTCGCTAATAAATGGTGGTAAATCGACCTTTCAATGTAAATTATGCTTAAAATTAGATTCATCCATAGTTTAAGCCTCTAACTTTTTATTGAATAAACGTAAATATATTTAACAAACATGTATAATCATGTTGTAGTTAGTTTTTTTCATTATCTCCAATACAACGGCTATAAGATAACTACCATTTAAAATAATAATATTATATTATTAGTCTGCAACATAAGATTTAAAAGAAACTGGTTGTTGCGTATCGGGTACGCTATCGAACATAGTAACCCCTTTAAAGTTACAATAATATTTAATTCACAAATAATAATAAAAATGAAATATGCCTTATTTTTTATTTACATGGGATGTTACATCCTTCCCCCCTTTTGGGATTTCTGTTTGCACAATTTTACTTATAAAAATTTGTGGGGGGTATTTATTCCTCATAGCATTCTCATATTCCTATGTTGCCTCTTCAGCCGTATCGTTTTTCCAAAAAACATTCACTTGATGAATTGCCTTATTCCACAACACTTTCCCTCTATGGTCAAGAATCTGGACTGATTGTTCCACATAAGAGAGATCCTCTTCCAACTGAACTACCTCTTGGCTCAAAAAATGAGATAGATCTGGCATATACATTCTCAACATCAAAACATGAAAAAAAAATTGTGTACCTAGGACAAACATGAAGGTAAAGCCACACTTTTTTCCACTGAGCCAAATATATCCAGGATTTCATAATGTCCAATATCCTCATACTTAACCTTCCCTTATTACCAAAATGCATCACACTTTTCCATGGAGAAACTTTGAGAAAGACCTGATCACCTACCTCAAAAGAAGGATCCTTCCTCTGGTTATCAGCATAATGTTTTTGTCTACTCTGTGTTGTTCTCATGTGCTTCTGAATCAACTGATCTTTCTCTACCATCTCTTCTACCAATTCTGGTCCCGTCAGTTTGCTTTCCCCTACATCATCATAAAAGGCTGGAGTTCAACATCGTTCACCATATAATGCCTCAAACTGGGCCATCTGTATACTGGAATGAAAACTGTTATTATAATAAAATTCAACCAAAGAAAGATGTTCGTCCCAACTTTCCTGGTAATCCATCGTGCAAGCATGTAGCATATCTTCCAAGGTATGAATTGTTCATTCTAAAATCCCATCTGATTGAGGATGAAAAGTTGTACTAAAATTTAATTTATTACCCAACGAATTCTGATGGCCTTTCCAAAAGTTAGAAGTAAACATGAGATCACGATCAGATACAATGAAGAGGTGAAATCCATGTAACTAGACTATCTCTTTAACATACAACTGAGAAAGTTGATCTAGAGATAATTTATCTTGAATAGGAAGGAAATGAGAATATTTAGTCGATCGATCAACAATAACCCAGATTGCATTATTACCTCGAGATGTCTTCGGTAATCCCAAAATGAAGTCCATGGATATATTTTCCCATTTCTACTACGGCACCTATAAAGACTGAAAAATCCCTTCCTGTAACTTCTGCTCTGGTTTAACATACTAACAAGTCACACACTTTATGGAAAAATCATTAATATCACTTTTCATTCCATCCCACCAGTAAAACTCCCGCAGATCATTATATATCTTAGTATAGCCAGGATGAACTGAAAACAGGGAACAATGAGCCTCACATAAATACTCATTCTTCAACTGTGAATCATAAGGCACGCATAATATCTTCCCAACCCCCAAAAAAATCATTATCAATGTTGAATTCATGAAAATTACCCTTCTGAACTTGCTCTACCTTTTTCTGCAACTCACTGTCTTTCATCTGATATTGCTTAATTCTGTCTGATGGAGATGATCTCACTGACACCAGAAACAAAAAAGAAGAACTTCCTACACCAAAAACATCTAGCTAATGTTCATCAAATCAAAAACAGAATGATCTCGTTCTAAACATAACATAGTTAATGAAGCATTACTTTTTCAACTCAAAGCATTAGCCACTTTATTTTCTTTTCTAATATCATAATGAATTGTCTCATCATAATCCTTGATTAATTCCAGCCATATCCTCTATCTCATGTTCAATTCTTTTTGGGTGAATATATACTTTAATCTTTTGTGATCGGTATATATTTCACAATTTAAACAATACAAATGATGCCTCCAAATTTTTATTGCCAAAACAACAATAGCTAATTCCAAATCATGTGTAGGGTAATTTAACTCATGAGTTTTCAACTGATGTGAAGCATAAGAAATTACATGATCATTCTTCATAAGGACACAACCGATTCCTTTCTACAAAGCATCACTGTAAATAACAAACTCACCATTTTTGGAAGCCAGTGCCAAAACTGGGGCATTCACCAATATTCTATTCAATTCTTGAAAACAATCATCACATTCATTTGTCCAAATAAACTTAACATCTTTTCATGTTAACTTAGTCATTGGACTAGATAACCCTAAAATATTTTCAACAAACCTCCGATAATAACCTACCAAACCACGAAAACTAAGGATCTCAGTTGTATTTTTTGGTCTTGGCCCTTCTTCAACAACTTTTGTTTTAGTAGGATCAGCAGTTATTTCTTTTTTGAAACAATGAGATCGAGGAAAGAAATTTGTTGTAACCAGAACTCACACTTGCTGAATTTACCAAATGGGTTATTTTCTTTTAAAGATAGAAAGAAAACCATTAAATGAATTTAATTCTCCTCTTTAATCTTAGAATAAACTAAAATATCACCAACAAACAAAACCACAATTTATCACTAGAATCAACTGAGCCATCATGGAATTAAACTGTTCAGTTCTGATTCTGACCATCTCCAGATGCTGATTTGGAAGGTCATTTCCTTTTATATGACTTCCCATCACAACTTCCATGTTTTTTCTATGAAAAACCATTCTCAACACAGTAATATCTTAGGAAAATAAAAATGGTAATCTGTAAATTCTATATCATTACAATGTTACCATAAATTAATTTATCGACAATTATTTTACAATAACCTAACTCTTAAAGGTATCTAAACTGACCTTTAATACCAACTACAAGGACCCAACATTAAAACATTACTTAATCATGAATTAATTGAATAATTCACATTGAGGATCTTTTTAGGTGTAGAGTTTAAGAGAATTACGACATAATTATTACATCTCAAAAGAGTACGAAGTAGACAATTCTACACAGTTTCAATTTTTTTTACAAAACATGAACTCATGAAAAAAAAAGAGACATTTCTAGTTCCATGTTTAGGACTGCATGACCTTTCCATGATCCCATCCTTGATCCTATTCCACATTATGTCTTGTGAAAAAAATTCAAAAACATGGGATGAGCATAAACATCTCAGTAAGGGATACAAAAAGAAAGAAAAATTGTTAGTTTTTCAAAAAAAACAAGTAAACCATGAATACCTTAACATAAGTAATACTGTCCACCATTATGAAATAATAAATACTCTTCATTGAATAAAAGATCAATAATTACCCTTTCTTAACCAAAAATAGTACCCATATAAAGAACACATAACATATAAAGGTAACCTGATACATAAACATACTTAAATGAAATAACCATACGGTAAACTTCCACACATATCCCTAAATGGAATAGCCATACGGCCGACTTCCATACCCAATGCATTGGACGTTATAACGTATCCACCAGTCCTGGTATTCACGACACCACCCGTCATTTGGTTAATCATGTAACCACCTGTCAAATGTCTACGTACCATTATAATATCATATCACATAAAATAAATATAAAGGAAAGATATCATTTCCATATTTTAATAATAATATATCACGTATATATATTGACATAAAAAATCCATTATAAAAACCATTTTCAATACCAAAATACATAAAACAGTATGTGGTATATATTTTCATGATAAACATTACTGCTTGTTAAGGAAGCCAAAGAACAAATAATACTCACGGCGGCGGAAAGGTCATTGTCATCACATATGTTAAAAAGAAAATTCATTTTGTCATTTAGTAAAACTCTTCATAGAAAAAGATTACCTTTCAAAATTAAGGGTGTTTATACAACGTATAAACGAAAGTCATGTATTAAAACATATTATGCCTCAATGAACGGAGATTGAGACGAAGTCCCTTACCTCATGCCCGACTTGACTCAATCATTTTTTAATCTCCCGAATAACAAACTAATGTAATTTTCTACTTCCTTAAGAACCATTTTCAAGTTTACTATTCCTTTCATATCACTTATTACCATGTTATATACATTATGTAATAATTTAAGTTAATGATGTTTATTTTGTCAATATTTGGTACTTGAGTCAAAAATGGACTTCTTATAATTAAATGTTGTTCATATGGTCAAAGGTTCATTATATCTAGAATTATATTAATTATTTGGATATCATATATATAATATATATCTAGAATATACATGTATTTATAATAGTATATAACATTTAGATGTAAAAAATGAAATTCACCGTCCATGGAGACGTTAAGCCGTACGTACGCATGAACAGAAATTCCGTTTCTATTTCATATTTAATGTAATTAAAACATAATGATACATAGGAGTATTATAATTCCAGTATTGTATCATATATAATATCTAAAAATATATCATTTATACATACCACATATGGTATAAACGAGTCATATCATTTTGAGGGGGCAGTAGTCCGCAATTTCTCAAATGAAATTATCGTGTTTACACATAATGGAAAACATAAAGGTTTTATATATAAAAAAATTCAAAATAATAAAGAAAAAAAATCAAAATATATAACATAGATAAATACATTTTCATCATAATGGCCACCATGAGAGGCGGTTGGAGATAATTGAACAATCAACGTTTTGTGAGGAAATAGTTTGTCGTCCAAAGAAATATTATGTTCTTCACCCATTAGATGGAGGTGTGTGTAAGTGTAGCACGAATACTTCTTATAAAAACATCCTAGTATATTGAGGATACTGGTGTTGTTACAAATGAAAGGAATAAAAAGAGTTTAGAGGGTTGGAGAAGTAAAATAATAATAAAGAACAAAAGATAAAATGTTACCTTTAAATCGGGTAACTCCCCTTGGTTTGAACCAAAAAAGGGTTCTTGAAGTGATTTCTGCCTAAGGTAAGGATTCTATGATGAGAAGAGAGATATTGGTAGCTTATTTGAGTAGAGTTTGGATGAGACAAAGGGCTTGAGAAGTGTGTGAAATGGGTAGTAAGTGGGGTATTTTTATAAGGGAGAGGAGGGGCTCTTTTGGAAGGCTTGAAAATATTATTTTATTATATAATTATTTTCGGTTTCGAAAGGTCCGAAATCAGTAAAGTCAAAGATAAGGTGGCTCATGTTTGAAATAAAATCATCAAATAATAAATGGACAAGTGTTGGATACTGTTTTAAACTTTATCTTATTATTTATTTAAATTATTGAATAATGATGTAAACACTACATCATCATTGTGTCATAAATAATATTATTTATTTGATGTCTAAAACATATAAACAATTACCGTGATTTAGGAAATAGTTTTAGATTTCTAATGAATATTTATAGTCAAATATATCAATTATATAACCCCATGTAAAAATTGTTTTAGTAAAACAATACATGTTTGTGACATTTTTAGTTTTACTTTAAATAAAAATTTATTAATTTCATTATCATATCCAAGTGGCTCCATGGGCCCCAAAAATTGACCCATAGATTGTCTTGGTCGGTCATGATTCATCCAATAAGGTTATGACATGTTTGAAGGTATTTGTATATTTTTATAATATTATTTTTACCTTAAATTACCCTAATTACCTTTAATCACGGTTAATAAAACTCAAAAGTTACTATTCACCAAAAATTAATTTCATCCCATTGAACCACATTCTACTTCCTAATAACATCCATGTATGTCAGCTTTTGGAATTTCAATTCACTGAAGTGGTAAATTTTCATTTAAATGAAATAGTTTGTTTTTTTAACTACTACTAAGTGGTTACACTATTCATAAAAAAATTGATGTTTTTCAAAACAAATAACAAAAATTAATCCTAAGCATTAATTGATATTCAGAATTCAAAAATGATGTCTATTTTTTAAAATTAAAAACAAAGAACTAGCATTAATTAATTTAAAATTATTTCCCGTTGTTAAAACAAATAGCGTGTTTTTTAGAAACAATAACTATCAAAAGATTGACACTTGTTTATGTCCAATTTCATGTTAAAAGTAATTCCAATGACCAAAATTGGATTAAATGGTAAAAATTTATTTTAATTACACTTTAAAACCAATTTAAAATATAATCTAACCATATAAATAAATTAGATTAAATAATTGTTTTGAATTAAAATACAATATTTTCACTATTCAACAAAAAATGAATGTTATCGGAAAAATTTTAAAAATTTACACAAATTAAATTTTTATTTCCCCATTCTATGTAAGTATTTTATTTTGTCATATATAATGTATTAATGTGACCAAATCTATATTAAAATAGGGTTCTCCAATAAAAGGTGGTAAATTGACCTTTTAATGTAATTTATGCTTAAAATTAGATTCATTCATATTTTAAGCCTCTAACTTCTTATTGGATAAATGTAAATTCATTTAACAAACATGTATAATCATATTTTAGTTATATTTTTTTTCATTCCCTCTAATACAATAGCTATGAGTAATCAACCATTTAAAATAATAATATTATATTATTAGTGTGCAATATAAGATTTCAAAGAAACCTATTGTTGTGTATCGGCTACACTATCGAACATATAAACCCCTTTAAAGTAAAATTAATATTTAATTCACAAATATTAATAAATATGAAATATTTCTTATTCTTTATTTACATGGGATGTTACATTACTTATGTTGATTCGGCACAGAAAATTATGTTTTATCATCCACTAATTCTAGTAACATAGTCTTACCAGCCTCATCCATGAATTAAATCATATCATTGAATAAGCTCATTAGTGACAACTAGACTACTAATTCCTTCACGTATTTAATCATTAATTTAATACTAAATGCATCGATAACCACATTCACATTTCTAGGTTTAAAAGAAACATCAAAATCAACATTACAAAGACAATCAACTCAATGCCTATTATATGTTCATATCCATCTATGTAAAAACATACTTTAACATTTTATAGTAAGAGTATACCATAAACCATTCTCTAGAGATATAGTGGGAACACATTTTTAGTGCATGAATAATTATTGAAAATCCAATTTCATGGATTGGGTAGTTTTTCTCATGATGTCATGGTTAGTGAGAACCATAAACTACCATATTACTTCCTTGTTTCAATACACACCCCAATAAAATTATTGAGGCATCACAGTAATTATTAAATGCTAAACACAGTTCCAAAATAAATTGCACTAGATTAAAAGTCAACCACATATTTAGTTCCTTGAAATATATCTGACATTTTTCATTCCATTAAAACAAATATTGGTTGTGAACAAAGGATGTCAGAAGAGATTCAAACATATATAATCCTTGAAAACATACCATAAATAAACATTCAAGAATAAGAAGATATGAATTTATTACACATCTCTGGGATACTCCCAATACATTCCTACAAAAATATTTTCATGATCCACTGAAATGAACTTCTGATATAAAAAGTACCCAAGACAATTCCGTTCTTCGATCCAAAAATCACCATTATAAAGATTACCATAAAAGTGATTTTATCTCAAGATTGAATGTGTGGTATCCAAATGATCCATGTTTTCCTTATCAATCAGGGAGGACACAAAAATATCATCTAAAAACATGAGTATCATATATTATAAGTTGATGAAAATTTTGTTTGTCAATACCATAAATACTGAAGGGGAATTATTAAGACTTAATTTCATAAACAAAATCAAAATTCCCATACTAATTGAAAAATTATGTCTTATTTATATCTTCATCTTAATCTCTCAACTAGTGGTATCAGGGATTCATGTTAATCATATAAAAGCAATGATCCCATGTGATTTAATTATAAAGATCATTGTTTCTAACTCATTGACTGGGGTATGCTACCACGAGTTTTACTATCTACTATCATGTTTTTTACCATGTATTACCATTTTATAATGGTACGATGCTTTCATCACTTTCTTTGCGATGCCTTCTCTTTGATTAAAATTGGATGTCGAGATGCTGGTTCCTCCTTCCTTGGATTTATCCTTAGAACTCATCGCCTACTCCAAGTCTCCCTCATTAATAAAGTGGTTTTCGTGATAGTAATTACCATTTCATATCTTTTTATACACCACATAATTATTCTTTTTATGTCTATAAATTCCAAGGGGTCTTGACAGGGTAGTAACCATTGGTTAATGGGTAGTCATGTTGGGAGTTAATGGCATGTATAGATGCAGGAACATTGGTCACTTGTATTCATCATGTCGCGATGAAGTGAAACTTGTTAGAATTCCCCATTGACATGGATCAAAGAGGCATGTCCCTATGAGGTATCACCTAGAAGGTTTACCAAATTGGTGGATAAGAATGACACTGGAGGTGGACTTGGGGAGGTGTGTCTCATAAAGGGAAAGTTTCACACTATGAAGTTTGTTCTGAATTCCACAAGGGGTGGATTAGTTAGGTGCACCCATAAGAGTGGGTCACTAAGGTTTACTGTTGGTTGGGATTGATCCTCAAATGGGAATCCTATGTACCATGTTTAGGAATCACGGATCAAAACTCACATAGTTTGGTGGATGGTGTGGGGATTACAAATAAAATCTTCCCATGTGCTACTAAGTGAAGCGATGATGGGGAGTTGGATTATGTGTTGCAACAAACTAGGTGGGTGGAATGATTTTATCAAGATGTAGTAGTCAGTTTGAAAATATGTGTGGATCCTAGAAAATTGGATAGTGTGGATGGAGTGGATGGATTATTGGGTTTGGAACTTGAAGAGGCTTCATATGTATCCCAAGTGATTGTTAATCAAATCCCATTTAATTTTATGGGGGTGTTGAGGAATACACCTAAGGAGGAGGCCTATCTGGTTGGGTCTTACCCATAATAACAGACTATTGGGGGACATGTGACTATGGATTACATGTAGGAATAACCCATGGATGGATTATGGATGGTTCTCGAGGCTTACACTCCGGAGGATTACAAGGAATATGGATATCTTTCACGATCACTATAATCTTCTAAGCCCACATTATTCATGATCGATGTGAAAAACAAGAGAAATCAGAAGACATAATTATCTTTTTGTGAAGTATTCTCTAATGAAAGATGGTGTGGGGTTTATACATGGAATTTGACCTGAGGTGGATCTCACTCCATATGACAAGGATATCATTCTATGTGAGTAGTTATTTAAAATGGAAGTGTCCCTTGGAGAAAAATCCCAAAGGGAGAAAGATGTGGCATTGAGAGTGTATAAAGTGAATGGGATCAAGGTGCCCATCCCCTCTCCAAGCCTTGTACTCGGTGGAGGAAAAGAGGAGAAAAGGTGCTTCGACCTACATGAAAGTCTACGAGCATACATCAAGATGGATTCCTATGAGGATATCATTCCCTATGCAGAGGGTGTAGAGGATGTCATTCCATGTGAGGAGGATATCATTAAATGTCACCTATATATGGGACATCCTACATTTCCCATGTAGGGAGAGGCAAAAATTTAACATCATGTGTTGAGGATGTTTGATCCTCGACAGTTTTACATAAACAGTTCAGATATTGGGGACTCACTCACTATCCCTAAGGCTAACATAACAGCTTCACATGCAACCCTACGTGGGGCATGGATTTGGAAATTAGAAGCTGCAACAGTGTGGAGGATTGGTCAATCAAGATGTCCACATTAGTGTTTATTTGTAGAAAATCCAGAGAAATTAGCATACCTATGCTAAAAATTATAAGGTAAATGAAATGAATAAGGGACAGCTCACATGGGACCAATAAATAATATCATGTAATCCTAGAGGGATATGCGGAAGGGTTTCATGAAAGAGATGATGGTTGTACACAATAAGGAATATAACTTTTTGTATTGAAAAAGGAATGATCCATGGAGCATCAAAGAGGAAGATAATGCATGGTTGGAGGCTTGCGCTCAAGATTGAGGAATATGCACAAGAGTCTTATGTGCACCTGACTTAGGCTTAAAGAGGTCGGGTGAGGGTCAAGAAACTATTGGCCCACTCAAAGGAGGTCTATACGAAAACTATTGTGCAATATCTTTATGTCGAGGTTGCAAGAACCCAATTATAAGTTGATGTACACATCCTTTTATTTCCATAAATTCTTAGTTTTAATGCTTAAATATGGCATGATGTGAATTCTTTTTGAGGTTAGGGAGGTTTTGGGAGTGTGTGGGGCTAGTTCGGAGCCCAAAACCTAATATTTTTTGTGAAAATTACCTCGAGAATGGCTAGTTTAAACCATGTTGGGAAGGATTCATAGTTTAACAAAACATGAGAGGAATGGGTGGAGAGAACATATAGGCAGAAAGATTTTAAAAAAACTATGTGATTCGGATTGCACAACCATAAATATAGCTCATCTATTTGGATAATAGGTTTTCTCAAGGTTTCCCTATGGTTAGTCAAATTATGTGAGGTAAGTGTGTAGGTGGCCGTACCCAACAGACACCCATGCAAGGTTGGTGCACTGTTTAAAAAACCATGCACCTAAAATTTATAGCCATGATATTTTGGGAAAATTTAATAATTTAGAATTACAATAAAATATATATGTAACCCTAAATTAATTTTTATTCCTCTTGTACAATGAGTCCATATTTCAGAACTCCTTCTTAATGTCGAAACAGGTAATTGAGGTAAATCCTCTATCCAAGATCAGAAACTAAGGCCATTAATATTTTTGATGCATTATGGTATGACATTAAGTCATTTTTACTTATTCTCCATTATTCTGGATATTGATTTCTCTATTTAGGTGAATAATGATTAGACCTATTTTTGGGTTATTCATTCGTTCTTAAATTTTCTATTGATCTACCCCAAATCAGGAGATGATACATATGAGCTATCAACCATGAGACTAAGGTATTTTCTCTCATTCCTTTCTCTTAAATTCAATCTATTTATATATTTCTTCATGCCACAGACCCAATTTCTGGGTGTCGTCTTAAATGAAATTGAATCCATGAATTGATAGGTGTGACCTATTCAATTAACAAGACTCTCTAATGAGTGTTTATAGGAGGAATGATTTAAATATTGATCATTATTGGATTTTTTATTATTAAATGGACAATTTGATGTCTTTTGGACTTCGACATGCAATGGTGTTCCCTTTACCACTGACTTTGGATGTTAAGTGTGAATTTTATTATCAATTGAATTATAAATCTAATGATTAATTGAATTGTATTGTGAGATGTAATTTAAATGGTTATGGGATGGGATGAATTGAACATGACCCTATTCCCATTCCTTGAAATGGATTATTATGTTTGTGATGATTAATATTTTAAAATTCTTATGCTAGTTAAGTGATGTTTATGATATTCAATTGCTTGAGTAAGAATGGATTTTTCTCATTATTGATTTTCCCATGTTATATTTATAGATACCATGATATGTAATGGTTTTTATGCTTGATATGCTTGTTATCATGTTTTTTACATAGGATTAATTGAATGTCCAGTCTTTACATGGTTGGGCATTACTTGGCTCACCATTGAGGTTAGTTTTATATGAGAAATTTTTGGTTTTGAACATAACATGGTTAATTGAAATTGATTAAATGGTTATGAACACTATTAAATGGATATGTGACTTGGGTGATATGTGTATTCAAATTAGAATTTCCATGGATATACTCAATGGGCTCAAACCATGTTTTATATGTTGAGTGATACCTGGATTCATACGATACTACCATGAATAGACTGAAGGGAATTGATTATATAAAAACTCATGATACATGGGTTCCATAGAGGACTTCCAATGACAAAAAAATAAGGCAAGAATTATATATCAACTGATACATGGATTCATATGAGAATTTTATGGATAGATTGAATGTTAATTTGATCTATATTCCATGGGTGATACTTGGGATCCCTTAGTGGACCACCATGGATGGAATTGAATGGAAGAGATCTTATACCAAACCTTGACTGATACATGGGTTATTGATAGGTTCTCTGTAGTTGATCTTGTAGGGAGTTCGTTTATATTACACCTAGAGTGATACTTGAATTTGAAATAAGGAAATTTATGTATGGACTGAGGTTCTAAATAAAATAATAAATAATTGGGTCATAGGTTGCATCTTCCAAGAGAAATATTGAGTCTAGATTCGGTCTTGACTTATACGTTTTAGATGGCCTGCTTATGAATCTATTGGGATTATGATTATATGGGAAACAGCGGGATTATAGGGTCTCAAAACTTATAAATTAAATGATATTTAACTATTTAGTTAATTGAACATTCTTATGAAATGACTGACTGTTAAATCATTGAACTACTCTCAGAATGATATCGATTAATTGAAGTGGATAAAAATGAGAATTTGATTATATTGGAATTTTGCTGTAGTATAATTCCTTTGTTTATTGTTATATTTCCTATTATATATATATATATATATTCACTAACTTATTGGCATGATCATTGGGTGGTTTCCTTCTATAATTTTAGCTCACATCTTATTTGGACAACCTTTGGGGATCCAAAAAGATTATATGATTTTAGGTATTGATAAAGACATGCACCATACGACATGTTCTTGATTGATACTGAGGATCAGGATAGTTTGGTACCAAGATGAGGCTTATGATGGCACTAATATACTTTTGATTCTCATGTATATTTGAAACATGTACTATATTGTACTATTGTGTAACTATTTTGGCTGATTTATTATAGTTATATGACTTGTGTCATCATTTTGTATATAAGTTATCTTCTCACATTATTTATATTAGTATTCCACTATTTACCTTGTTATCTATATGATTTAAAGCATCTTTTACTTGTATATTATTATTTCCACTATTTTTCACTCTAGTAAGAGGGAATAGTCTCCCCACGGCGTCACTAATTGATCTCACTTCTAGTTTGAAGACACTAGAAATTGGGGAGATTTGCCCGAGGCAATGTGAACCACTGATATCGGGTCACCATTAGAGGAATCTTGGTATGAGACATTAAAAAGTGGTATCATATTAGTTATTTTATAGTTTGATTTAATATTTTTTGATAATATAATTTAATTGGAAGAAATGTGGATTTGGTAATGAGTTGTGCCTAGGCATAACTAACTCATGTATATGATAAATCCAAATGGCCTCAAATTGAATCATTATTTTCTAGATTTTGGCTATTATAGTAGATTTCATTAAACCGTTGGGTGATACAAATGAGTTGTGATGTTATTATTGATATGACTTTGTGTTTTATTTCACTATAACCAAATGAAACGAGGGGTTTCCGTATCATGTATCATATATGCACCATCCAGATTTCACATGTTATGGATTAGTCCATGCCATTTAAGATGAACAAATTGTTTCACACTATTGTTATAGGTTTTGTGATATATATTACCAATGTTGTTATAGGTATTCTAGTTTATTTTATGGTGTGAAATATTTGGAAACCATTCCTTGGTCCCTAAGGAGTATAAGCCCTCTTGGATCAAGATTTTGGACGACGATTTCTTTATCCTTATAAAATGAAATGTGATTAAGGTGAAATGAGTCTGAGTTAAAATGAGAACGAATGGGTGAAATCAATTAAAAATGTGATAAATATGAAATCAAGTGAAACTGAAATGTAATGTAGAAGAGAACTTGACAAGACCCAGAATTAGTAGTGATATTTTTGTAGTATATCTCACTTATAACTGATCTTTGTAAACCCAACCATGACTCTTGGAGCAGGAAAGGGGGTGTGGTCTTGTATAGGAAGTCTTGTAAATGTCTTATTTCAATTTTTAAACTTTTTATCAATGAAATTTGTTAAAAATATCAATCTAACATGTTTTTTGGAACTATAGAGGCATGCCAAACAATGACCTCCAGTCTTACATTAGTAGAGTGGTGATGACCCCAATCCATAGGTGGTGGGTCATGGACTACAAGTAGATCCTCACGTTGTTCCAACTGCTGAAATATTTGTTTTTGTAGACCTTGGTCCTCTGAAACAATTTTGTGATGGGTTATTGGGATTTATGAAGACCATACATGGAGAACCATTACCTATCCCAACTGTAGAAGAGTTAACACATGAGTTTCACTAGAAACATCATTTTTTAGTGATTGAGGACCACATACTAAATAGAGATGGCTAGATTCTAGGATATCTATCTTTGAGCATCTAGAGATTCTTCTTGGGAGGAGGGTAAATCTCACAATGTATATTCTTCTTGATTCCTCAATGAGATGGTGGGATTTTATTTCTCAGATGGATGTTCATTAAAATATATCTGGAATGGATTCTCATATTGTATTCTTCGATTACTTATATCCTGAGATGTTTTGTGCTGATTGATCATGGGAGTTACTTTATCTAAAGTAGGATGTGCTATTTATTATTGATTATTAAAATTGTTTTACTTGTCTCCAGTGATTCACACCTATTATAATGGGTGATGAGTTATCGAATGGAAGGTGATTCTAGGATGGTCTAAGGTACATAAACAGATTTCGGTTGAATGTTTTCCGAGTGGCAATCGTTTCAAGAATAATGTGTCTGGAGATTATCAGAGAGCATATCCTAAGAGGGGATAGAGGCGTGAGCCATGGAGGTTCATAATCTATATCTGTTACTATATCGAATGATTGTAGGGAGCATCATCTGGAGCATCTACGTGGTGATACTAGTTTCTAGAGAACTCACTCAGGTAGCCATGTGAGGTGCTACCAGTGCGGAATGGTGGGACATTAGAGGACACAATAAACGAGGGACCTAGTTTAGTGTTGATCTTACTAAAAGATGGAACATCTATAGCCCCTCTTCATAAATTTTCCATTAGAACACAGTTATATAGGGTCTTCATTGAGTCCATGTTCTTGAGTAGGGTTAGAAGCGTCTCATCTAGTAGGGAGCTAGAGAACAGCTAGCCGATCAGGCCGAGGTGGTTGTCATGGGCATAGTAGTTAGACCCACATTACAAACAGATAACAGGATGGATATTCTCATGGTAGATAGGCAGTAACACAAGGTGACCATTCATGCCAGGTGTATGTAGTGAAATAGACCCATGAAGAGAAGGATCCCAAACCTCTTCTACAGAGGTACTATTCTAGTATCCATTACATTAGATTCGACACTTTTCGATATAGGTGATTCTCATATATTCATATATAGGGATGTTTTAGAGATAATTGGGATTAGTGTTCATAACACAGATGTTTTTTTATTCTTAACACTCGTATTGGGATTAGAATAGAGGGTGTATGTTAGTGCAAGGAGTTCCCCATTGAGATTGGTGGGTGTCACTTCTTATGGTACATATATATCCTTGAGATTACTGGTATTCATATAATTATCAGGATGTAATTTTTGGTCTCCATTCATGATATCATTGATTTCTATCAACGAAGGGTGAACTTTACAATAATATAGGGTGGTGAGTTCACTCACAAGGGTGGATGGGATTTCGTGGAAATTTGAGTTCGACGAGAACATCATGGGATGTAAAGGATGGTATACCATATTTTGAGTTTATATTTTGATGATTGGAGAACATGTCAGTGTAATATTCCTCTAGTATTTGATAATTTCAAGGACATATTCCTAGATGACTTTTCAGTATTACCTATAGATAGAGATGTAGAATTATCTATCGAGCTACTTCCAGGAGATGCACCTATATCTCTTCCTCCTTACAAGATGGATACTACTAAGATGCAAGAGTTAAAGAGGAAGATAGATTATTTAGTGGAAAGGGGTTTCATCTTCCCAAGTACTTATCCATGCTGTTTTATGGCCCTTATTCAAAAAATTATATTGGAAGCTCTCAGGCTATGTATGGATTAATGGAAATTGACCTAGCGGACAGTTAAGAATCAACATCCTATACTATTTAATGATAATCTCTTGAATGGGATTTGAGGATCTTGATTATTTTCAAATATTGATTTGAGATCTGGTTATCATCAAGTGTTTTTTACACCATTATAGATATCTCATACTGCCTTTTGTAGCAAGTATTCTCAATTAAAATATTGTGTTATGTTGTTATTCCTCACAAACACACCATCAGTTTTCATGGCACTGATAAACTAAGTGTTCTATCCTTATCTTGACTTATTTTTATTGGTTTTCATGGGCAAAAATATTTTCACAATTGACATGAACATTTCAAAAATCATGAGATCATTTTGAATACACTTGGACAGAATTAGTTATATGCTATGATCACAATGTCCAACATCTTGAGGTATTAGATTCAGTTCTAGGGTTATATTATCTTAGATATAAGAGTACCAGTAGACCCAGATAAGGTGAGAGCAATAGATTTTAGGTAACATCCCAATAATGTATTTCACGTTTGGAGTTTATTAGAGATAGAATGATATTACAGGGATTTCATACTAGACTTCTCATGCATAGAAGAGTTGTTGATGGGCTTGACTAATAAGGGTGTGAAGTTTGTATGGTAACATTCTTGTGAGATGGATTTTTTGGATCTGAAAGGGAGACTGACTTTAGTTCCAATAGTGATTATTCCAGAGCTAGGACGGAGTTAAACTATTTACTATGATTCATTATGTAACATGTTGGGATATGTTCTTATGTAGCATGATAGATTCTTGGAATAATGGTCCAGATAGTTAATTCCACATGACAGGAACTACCCGATGCATGATCTCGAGTTAGCTATAGTTCATCCTGAATTGAATTGTTGGAGACATAAATTTATTGGAGAAGGTTTTATGATGTACACAGACCACAAAATCCTCTTGAACATATTTAATCATTATGACCTAAATTAAAAGAAACAAAGGATGGTTGAGTACCTGTTGTCTTTTGACATTGAGATTACCTAAATTCCTGTAAAATTCAATGAAGTGGAGAATGAACTGAGTAGGGAGACTGAGATACAAGTAGTTCAGTAAGACAAAAAATGAGTTTAAGATCATGTATTTTTTATCTAAGATACACTTGGAGGTGAAAGACGGCCTGGGGAAGAAATTTTTATCATCCTTATATGTTACCTCTACACTTTGGGAAAGAGTAAAGATGAGGTAGTTATCAAAATTTGTGATCACATTCTTATGGGAGAGTGTGGCCGATAAAGAACCACCTTCCATATGATTGTAGTAAAGGATTAGATTCCATATATTCATGGTTGCATATAGTATTCGGCTGACATCCTCGATGAGATGATGCAGGATTCCCAGGCTTCCGGTTAGATAGTGCACCTAAGTATCATCATGATGTATTGGAATTTACATCACCAGTACTATTGGATGGGTATGAAAAGGGATGTAGACGGTTTGTTCATGATATATTCAACCATTCAGCTAGTGAAGGCAGAACACTAGGGACTATATGAAGTTTTATAGTAGCTATCCATTCCTAATTGGAAATTGATTGACATCATGATGTATTTAGTGAATGGCTTATTGAGGTCACATTTAGGTTATGATGTTGTATTATTTGTTGTTGACATTATCAATAAGGTTTAACATTTATTTCAAATCAAGGAAACCTTCAGTGTCGATGATCATGGAAGGTTGTACATCTATTAGACAATATGACTCCATAGGGTCTCATATAGCATTGTTTCATATAGGGGCACCTGTTTTAATTCATGATTTCTAAAGGGATATAGAGGGAATTGGGTACACATGTTCTTCAGAGCACAACATACAACCTCCAGATAGATGGAAAATTAGAGTTCATGATTCATGTAATTTATGACATGTTACGAGCATGCATCCTATATTTTAGGGACTCTTGGGAGCGACATATACCCGTAATTGAATTCACATAAAACAAAAGATTTTAGGATAATATTCATAAGGTTCCTTATGAGGATTTTTATGGTAGGATATGTCGATAACCCCTGTGTTGGTTAGAGGTAGGAAAGGAAGTGATGCTTGGACCTTGTCTTGTTCAAGAGGCTACATAACATGTGTAGTTGATTTAGAATAGGATGGCTACTATGCAGTCTCATCATAAATCGTACACATATCACCATAGACAATATCTATATCTATCAGGCTTTCCAATGAGTTTCACCAAGGATGATACATAAGGGGATCATGAAAGATGGTAAGATTCATCGAGAGACATCGGGCTGTTTGAGATCCTTGAGACAGTCCGGCTAGTAGCCTATTGGTTACAATTACCTAAATGGTATCTAGGAATGCAAAAATTCGCCCATGCTTCTTAGTTGTGACTATATTATTATGACATGTATCATTACTTTTATCTCAATTGGGTTGTGTTAGTGGTAGATGTATCCATTTAGGATCAAGATATATGCAATGTGGATCATATCACAAATGATCTCCAAGGCCAGTAAGTTCCTTTAGTACGTGTTCTATAGTAGAATGATCAAGTACATGATGAGAACCAGGAGTAGGAGTCTAATGAATGATCATAGTGGCTAAAGTTATTCATAGATCCTGCTTCACCACCCTTAGAAGGGAAATTTAGGGATAAATTACTTTAATGGGGGGAAGTTTGTAAAAACCCAGTTCTTCTTTGTGGTATGTATTTTTTTTATTTCAATCAGTTCTAAGTTGAAATGTTTAAATATGTCCTAATGTCAATTCCCTTTGAGGTATGGAAGTGTTGGGATGTTCGAGGATAGTTCAGAGCTCCAAATCCGTGATTGTGGGTGAAAATGTCTTGGTGCACAGTTAGTTTAAAACAAGTGGGGCATGACACACTGTTTAAAAACACATGCAATAAATATTAAGAGAGAATATATATGGAACACAGGTTTAGAAAAACTATGTGATTCAGGTTGCACGGCCGTACGACTATGTCTAGAATTTGGAAAGTGGGTTTTTTCACGGTTTCTACATAGTTAGTTAAATTGTGCCACATAACCATGTGGGTGCCCCTACCCTACAGATACCCATGCACGGTTTCCCCATAGTTTGAAAAACCCTGATATCTTGATAGTTTGTGAAAAATTAATAATTTAAAATTACATTAAAATCAACTATTAACCATAAATTCATGTTTCTCTCCCCCTGTATAGAAAGATCAAGCATAAGAGTTCTTTTTGGTTTCTATACTAGGAATTTATTTAACTCTTCCATCCAAGCTCTGAAATTAATGCAGTTCATCCACATGGATTAATAATTGCAATACCTCCATTACTTTTTAGTCATTCTCTATTATTCTGGATATTACTTGTGCTATTTAGGTTCAAGCTGATTTGCCTTATTTTTATGTTCTTCATCCATTCATCAATTTCATCCTGATTTGATCCAAATTAGGAGATGATAACAGATGATCTATCAACCACATACATAAGGAAAGTGGTATCCTATCTTTTTAGTAAATTCAATCTATTTATATATGTCTTCATGTTGTGCTCCCAATTTAAAAGAATCATATTAAATGAAATTGAATCCTAGAATTGATAGGTATATCTTATTCAATTAAATATACTCTATAATGAATGGTTATGGGTGGAATAACTTGACCATTAATCACCCTTGAGGTGTTTATTATTAAAAGTACCATTTGATGGATTTTAGACATGGACACCCTTAGGTGATCCCTTCACCCCTTTATTGGGATTTCAAGTGTGAATTTTATTTTTCATTGAATTATAAATCAAATGATGAACTGATTTTTAATTTAAGACATAATTGAAATGATTACAGGAAGGGATGAATTCACTAAATCCCTTGACCCTTAATTTTAAGTGTCCTGTTTTGCATGTGATTCTTGATATATTAAAATTCTAATTTGAGTTATGTGATATGGGTGATATGGAATTTCTTGAGTAAGATTAAATTTCTCAACTTGTTGATTTTAACAAGTGAGTTATATAGAGACTCTGTAATGGTTTTTTATGCATTGGATTCATTTTACCATGTTTTTCCCATGTGTCTAATTGAATGAACAAGCCTTATAAGGTTGGAAAAATATTTATTCACCTTTTAGGAAAGCTTGATATGATTTGTTTATGGATTTGACCTCCACATAGTTAATTAAAATTGATTAAATGATTATAATGTTGATAAAATAGTTATGTGCATAAGATTATAGGTGGATTCATATTAGAATTCCACATAAAAACACAATTTTCGTGAACATTGTTTTATACGTTGTGTGATACATGGATTCATATTATAATGCCAGGAAAAAACTCAGGGGAATTGATTATATAGCAATGGGTGATACTTGGGGTCCCTAGAGGGATACCAAGCATAGACTCTGAGGCTTAAATCATATTCCAATTGATTAATGGATTCATATGAGAATCCCTATATGGACCCATAGTGATTTTGATCTATATGTTGCTGGCGATACTTGATTTCCCTAAGTGGGCTAGAAAAGACAGACATGAATGAAAGGGATGTTATACCACACCTAGAGAGATACATGGGTTATTAAGAGTTTCTCCCTAGACATTATTATAGGGTGTTAATTTATAATTCATCTAGATAAATACTTGAATTAAAACATCGGAATGTCATGGATGGACACGTGTTCTTAATGTAATAATGAATGGAGTGGACCATATGACGTGTATTCCAAGACAAATTGCAATCTTGGATTAAGTATTGACTTATACATTTTAGATGGCCTACATAGGAATCTTTTTGGATTATAATTATATAGGGGATGTCGTGCTTGTGTCGGGTCTTGAGATTTATAAATTAAATGAGATTGAACTATTTTTATAATTAAACATGCTTATGATGACACCAAACTAAATCTTAAATTAGGGAATTACTATTAGAATGATATTGATTAATTGAAATGTTTATTGTATGAGAACCTAGTTATATAAGATGTTTAATTTTAATAACTTCATTTGTTTATTGTTATATTTCCAATTATATATATTCACTAACTGATTGTAAGATACCATGTTTGGTTTCATATATGTATTTTATCTCACATCATGTTTGGTCCACCATGGGGTCCCCAGAAGATTATATCATTGTATGTATTTTTTAAGGATGGTTCCCTAATATAGGTTTGTGAATAATGTTTAGAAGCAGGGGATCATGAGAACAAGTTGAGGTTTGTGTTGTTGCTGGGATAATTTTGGGAATTTTGGTATACTTGATACATGTAATGTATTGAACTTATTTGTTCTTGTTTTGGATTATTTGTTAGAGACACATAAAATGTATAATAATTTTTTAATATGAGTTGTCTTTTGTCATTGTTTATATTAGTCTTCCATTATTCACATTATTATATGTATTATTTAAGGCTTTTGCTACTTGTATATTATTATTTCCACTGTATTACACTATAGTAAGAGGGCATATACTCCCGACTAAATCACCATAGGACCTTGATTCTAGTCAGAAGCCTCTGGCATTTAGGGAGATGAGAATGAGGCCATGTGACCCACTTGTCATGGGGAACCTTTAGTGGAATACACTATTGTGATATTACAATGGTTTATATTCTTCCATGATGTCATGTAGGACCATTCTTATGAAAAATAGAGTGATGCTTCTACTTCTGTAGTTTTTCCATGAAGAAGGATATAACATTAATATATTGGATGATCCCTTAGAAACAATTTAAATGATTCTGGGAGTGGAAGAAATATTATGCACAGTCGGTCCATGAGTCATGGTGGGAGAGCATGCAAATGGTTGTTTGATGTTGAATTGGATGTGAAACAGTATTACATGAATATTCAATTATTGTACATAGACGAAACCACTTGAGCATTCCTCCTTTGGATGGTTACATTGGAATTCATTGAAAGGGAGAGACATATGCCACATTTGGCATGAATTGGTCTTGTGCGTGGAGTTCAATCCTGCGTGCACACCTTGAATCTTGTTCCCACACCATGAATCTTTAATGCACCTTCCATGGGATTTTCCAATTGATCTGTTCAGTCCGGTTGGGATTTTGATTTACCTAAATATGGCCATGGTGGTCCTATGCAGAATTCAGTGATAACAAATTTCCCTTGAAATATGATCTAGAAGGGGACCTAAATGTTTGGTTCTGAGGGAAACACTAGAGAGAACATTTTATCCCATGATTTGATTAATAAAATGGTCAGGATCAGGCAAGATACCTAATGCATGCATGAAATACAAGGTTCATGCTGATAAATGAGGGGGATATTTATAACACATTTTACTTCTATACGATAGGTGAACCACTCTATTTCATGTATGTGTGAACTATATGTGCGAAAATCCATGATTCATTCGATCTTTCATGATGCCTCTTATTATTACATGGTTATGTATTTATGGAATTTCAGTAATTTTCTACGACCAACAACCAACCTTGCATCGATATATACCATCTGCACGCTGATCTATAAACTTTCATATACCTTCCATTGGATTTCCATAGTCAATCGACATGTACATTTAATATATCTCTTATGAGATAGAATATTTCATTGCATAGTGAAGAGGAAAATGATTTGGAACCCTTATATACTTCATGTCAGCAGGTTCAAATCATAAAATCAAAAGATACTTAGCATACTGACACAACTTGAAAGGATTATCTTCTATGTGAGAGACTCCAATTGTTGAACATCAGACTGAAAGATGAATTGGTTTTCCCAACCGTCATAGCCTTCTCACCATGGTCATGGTTTACATATGAAGATAGACTTCAACGATACAACATTAATTTTAATGGACATTCCACTAGATATAATTATAACATGAGCATCTATGTATTGAATTGGAAGACAAGATGGTCATAGGAGATAATCCAAATGAGAAGGATTTACCTGACTACTAAACCTTCACCTTCTAAATAAGCATATGTAATGATAGTGTGGGTTGTTAAAAGACTTGATAGATTAGGTTCGGAGGAAACTTTATAATTTAATGGGCATGCACATACTAGGTATACTACACATTCAAGAAGTTTAGAGAAGATTTTTGCAACATCATGCTATATGATGAAGCATGGACATCAAAGATACAAATCTATCATCAATAAGATATCATGCTAGAGCTACTTATTTGATGGTCTCCTGACCCAAACATGATCCATGTTCCCCATGGGGAAGTTAGCATCATCTTGTGGGACATTACCTATATTATAGGTATTCCCTTAAAGAGATTATAGTATAATGATTTCCTTTAGTCATAGAATACATGGGTGGGTAGGGAATGTATAATAACCCAATCATGAATTACATGAATATTAAATCTATTTAGATGACTATTAATTAGATTTTGAAAAACACCTTAATGAGGACCATAATAGTTTAGTTCCTTTGGAAAAGTAGAAAAAATTCTTCTAAATTGTGAATGATCGTTAACATCTTCCACAAAGATCTTCCCCATTAGTTCACAAAGATCTTCCCCATTAGTTCTCCTACTTAAAATATTTCTTTATAACATGAGGAATGTAAAAATAAGAATGGGTGAAATCATATGCTTAATAATGGTAAACAAAAAAACATGAACCTAAGAAAGTAAAAACATGAAAATAACTTTTGAAAATCATACCATTTATAACATATATCAAAATTTTTATTCATGGAATAAATATTAGAAACTCATAAGGAATAAATCACAAGGTAACATGAGCCATGGAAAAATAACTTTGGAATAAAACATGGAATTATGGGGAAAAATCCAAAAACATCATTTTTATATTAGCCAAGGTTCATTTCCAAGACCCTGATAGCAGAAAAATTCCATTACCAAACCAGGTTTACCTTCCATTCTAGCCATGTATTACTATTCTAAATTTCTGTTCCATTCATGCCCAGTGTTATTGAAATAAATTTACTTTCCATTTCAGCCCTGTATTAATGACCTTGATTTACTTTATGTTCTATCCATATCTATCTCATGAGATATAAATCATTACCTAATTCATTGTAGGGATATATAGATCCCACCCTTCACAAAATGAAAACCATACATATATGGTCCAAAAAAACTAATTTATTAATAAAAACATAAGTCAATGAATAAAATGGGTTTATTAAACATCATTCTATAATAACATAATCCATGTAAAAGAAATGGATTTCTTAAATAACATTCCATAATAGACATACTCAACCATAAAAATAATATGGATACTATACTTGAATAATTTCCTAAATCATACATAAAAAAATTGATAAAAAGAGTTGAAATTATATATTGTGGAAGATTTCATTTCTGTTTCTAAAAAATTTTCTTTTCTCAAAATTCCACAAAATTTTAAAAGAAAAGAATTTATTGGAAAATAACCTTGAAATAATGTAAAGTAATATTCATGGATATAAAGAATTATAAAGTCATAAAAATCCATTTATGTCATATAAGTTAAAAGATAAGAATATTCTCATAATTTTTTGGTAACATGAAAAAGTACCTCATACCGAAAACGACTACAGATTACTTTTATACCAAATAAAAATTCACTAATGGGTTAAATAGACTTTAAAAAATTGTAAAAGGGTAAAAATAATATTTTGGAATAAATATTTAGGATACATGGATGTGGATGATATATATATCCCCACTAAATACTTATATAGAAACAATCTTAGATAATAATGAGATTTCAAAATTAGCCCTTAAGAATTCATAATCAGTTGAATCATATGCCTAAAAAATAAGGAAAATTTTTATTCCTATGTAAATATCATAGTATTCATAATAATATTCATTAAAACATTCATGGTCTGTTAAACACCATTGAAAGGAAATTGGTTGTGGATACATCATATGTCTCACAAAAATAAAAGTGAGACAAAACAATCCATTGCCTTTGGTCTGATATCCATTGTATGTATATGACTCTTTATATAATGACTTGAATAATTTAATTAACTTATTGATTATTAATATTCTTTTTTATGATATCATAAGTGATTATATTATTCTTTCATCTTTATATTATTAATCATATTTTGAAGAATTAGTTCTTGTTCCTATTCTTAGGTTATGGTTATATCATTTCCAGACTGATATTAATATAATATATATCATAATTATTCATTTTATTAATTTATATAATCAATAACTAATTAAGATCATGTATAATGAATCACATCATATCATGGATATTGTAAGCCGTACGTAAGCATAATAGATGATATCATTCCATTAATTACGGAATGGCATGGAAGTGAATAGTGTATATATACTCTTACAGAATCAACATTTTTTATAATGATAATATATTGTTATAATTTCCATCATTATACCCATCCATGTATGGTGGTGGTGAAAAACATATTTCACCATAGTATGGAGATGGTAAGTTATATATATGCAGCCATGGTGATTTCATTTTTTGTAGGATGTATAAGAGGCTTAATATGGTAGTTACATAACCATAATAACATATCATCATATAAGTGATATATGGGTTATTACTTTAGGATGAAAAAACTAATTAAGAGGATGTATATGAATAAATAATTTGAATTAAATAGTAGAGGATATTTCCACTTCTTCGATGAACTCCCCATAGATCTCCTCTTAAAGGAACTATAGTTGGTCTTTTGAGAGGACCAGAACCTCTATATTGGGACTAAGGAAGTTGAAAATGGTAATTGGTCAGAGATATATGAGCTTTAATATAACAAAACATACTTTACATACATTGAATTTACTTCAAAATGATTAATATTCATTACAACATATAATAAAGCCACAATAGGACCGAATGGGTATAGTGTCATTACAATCTAGGAAATATTAACATGTTATTGATAAAACATATACATTGTATCCTTCTTATTTCTATATAAATATACTATTTCTGACATATCTTAATTAATACCTTTCCTTATGACCTCAGGAAATGAATCATATCAAAGGGTGACCTCAAATTTCAAGTAAGGGTAAACAAGGAAAATATCAATCATATCATAATCGTAATACATAAGAACGTAACATTTGGAAGTCTTATCCTGCATATGAAATATTACGATATCATGTAATGAGATAAAAGTTCCGAATAATTAATGCACATAAATGAAATATTCAAAACATAATACATGATGTTTTATGGAATGCACAGAAGCTTAGAAAAAAATTTCATATTTTTCATGGCTCATTATTTTAACCATCATAGCGGACAAAGTCCATTACTGAATAGGGTTTACTTTTCATTACAACCCTATATTACTAAACCATATTTACCTACCATTAAATTAATGTATATCTATTAATATATAAATCTCTACCCAATGCATTGTAGGGAGCTATAGGCCCACCCATATCATAATAAAATTCTTCTAACTTATTCTAGAAAAAAAATCATTCATCAAAGCATAAGCCAAGAAATAAAATTGGTTCCTTAAACATCGTTCCATCATATCATAACACATATAAAATATCATTATATTATTAATAAGAAAATATCATAGTAATAATAGGTATTGAATCATAACCCTATTTAAATAGTGTCATCCTAGATAGAATATAATTTTGTTAAAACACATGATCTTAATTTTTGAGGAAAATAACCTTTCTTCTTCAAAACATTTTATTTTCTCAAAATAACATGAAATATTAAAAGAAAAGAAAATAATTTAAAATAAAAATCAAATCCTATAAAGTAATATTCATGGAAAAATTATGTTATTAAAGTGTAAAAATATGTTCATGATGTATATGTTAAAAAAACTTTCTCCTTGTAATGTTTCATGAAAATTCATAAAGTACCTCGAATCGAATAGTGACAAAAGATTCATTTCATACCATTTAATAAAAATTAACCAAAATGTAAAATATAATTAAAAAATTGTTTAATAATATAAAAAAATTTACATGATTAAGAAACATGGACATGGAGGATAAATATACCCATGTAAATACTTATGTATAAAAAATCTCAGATAATAATGAGATTGAAAAAGTACCCCTTACTATAGGTATGATATATTTTATAGGTATCCAAAACTCATTTATAATGATTTCAATAATGTTATTGACTTATTACAGATTCATAATGATTTTTATGATATCATATATGATTATATTATCATCCTTTTGTCAGTAATAATTCATTTTCACTCGTTATTTAGATATTAAATGTTTTATGTTCTTACGAATGTTTTGTCAGATAAGTTTATGTTATACATATTAGGTTATAATTACATCATTTATATAATGGTATTAGTATAATATATATCATATTTATCCATTCAATTCATTTATACAATCATTGTACAATTAATATCATGTAGAATTAATCTCATCACATCCTGGAGATGGTAGGTCGTACATATGCTCGAGCGGTGATATTATTCACATAATGGTTAAATGGTATTGAATTAGATGGTCTATTAAATATATAGAATAATTATCATATTATATTCAATATTTTAATCCATTATACTCTTCATTTTACTCATCCAAAATAAATTATTGTTTAATAAACAATAACACCACATCATGGAGACAGCATGTCGTATGTACACACGCATAGTGATATTGTTATTCGTAGGATGGATAAAAGGACATATAAGGTTTTAACATATTTATAATAACATATAATCATAGATAAGATACTTAATTTATTACTTTATTAAAGAAACAATATAATAAGAAGAAGTATAAGAAGAAAAGTATTTTGAAAGATGTGATAAAATAATTACCTCTTTTTCAAGTATATCCTTTTTATTAGGACAAATGGTTTCCATAGGATAAGTTTCTACCCAAAGTATGCCCTATAAGATTAATTTTGGTAAATTTTTAGAGTAAATGAGAAGTTTTTGGAAAATAAAAAGGGATTTAGTAATGTGATTAAAATAGAAGATGTTACCTTCTATAGGAAAGATGGGGGCACATCAGGAATGTCTTGAAATATTAATTTATTACAAATTATTTTACATTTTATAATGGTACCAAAATCATTTATTTAGAATATGAGATTATTTTGGGATGAAATAAAATCATCAAATAAAATTTTTACAAGTTTGGAGAAAAATTTGATCCTCATCTTACTTGATTAACCCTTATTTTTCCTTTTTTAATTTTATCATGATATCATGTTATGTACAAATTGTGTGTTAATGTAATTATCATATCATGTTAAAAGACCTGAAAAAGTGTCATTTATGACTTATTAGAACTTATCTTAACCATTTTTCCAATGTTTATAATTTTAGTAATGTTATAACATTTAATAAACTATTTTACATTTTAGGTTATGAATAATGTCAATTTTGACATCGTTCATAATTGAGTTTTTCAAAAAATCACAACAACCTGATTACTTAGAAAAAAAATACATTAAATATGTAAAAAAAAATGTAATAGACAACATGAAAAAAAAATATGACGTATATAATGTCATATAATTTTTATTTTAATTTTTATAATATAATTTATTTGATATTTCTTTTAATAAAATAATTATTATATCACTACTTTTTCTATATTTATGGTAATTATTTAATCCCAAAAAATTAAAAATAAATCCCCATTATGTATATAATGTATTTATATTTGTGTAGAATATTTATGTTCTATATTTTATACATTTAATCACTACATTAAAATTATTAAACATATAAGAGAAAAGAGAATGACATGTTGTCACTTTCTTTTGTTTTAGTGATAATTACATCACTTTAATGGGCAAAAGTCCATATAATTAATAAATCCCCTCCCTAAAGTGATATGGGTCTAATTTTATTCGTATAATAGGAATTTTTCACTTTTTTTGTTAATTTTATTATCCTTATCACATTGTTTGTTACCCTAATTTACATGAATTACCATTAACTATGGAAAATAAAAATTAACAAAGTTACAATTAATAATGTCCCAAAAATAAAAGTAACATAAATAAATAATTTGGACCCAATGATTCCAAATATGGATTCAGTTTTTTCAAAATTAAAAAAGCAGAAGTTTTATTTTTTAATTGAAAATTAATTCTTGTAATGAATATGAGAAAACATGTTTTTTAAAATTAAGAACCATAAAAAATATTGTTGAGCATTTGTATCTAATTTCAATGTGAAATTACATCCAATTAACAAAGTTGGATTAAATGATAAAAATATAATATAATTATACTTTAAAACCAATTAAAACTAGAATCTAACTATATAAATAAATTAGATTAATAGAAAATTTGAATTAAAATGCAGAATTTTTCACAATTAATTAAAAAAATAATTTTTCTCAGAAAAATACCATAAATCAAAAAAAGTAAATTTTGATGACCCACTTTAAAAGAAAATATTATTTTGTCAAATAAAATTATTAATTTGTAAAAATATTAATATAAAAGTGGTTTTCCATTCAAAGGCATAAAATTGCCCTTTTTAAAAAATATAGGTTTTTAAATATCAAATAGGGTTTATTAATGCCCTATGACTAAAATATTCACTCGATAAATATAAAAAATATTCTATTATTTATAAAACTTATATATATCATTAATTTTATTACCAATAGTAATTCAATAAAAAATACTAATATGTAATTGATTTATATTTTTCATTAATAATTGATGGACAATGAATTCACAATGCATTTTCATAAGTTAGTTATACTTATTCTAACTAACATAATGACAAGGCTTTAATAGTAATTTTACAGTAAGGGCGTCTCACAGTTCATTTAAACTCATGATTGCATTCAATGAAAGCTACAAAAGAATTAAAATTATTTAAATAAAATATTTCACAAAACCAGTTAGGTGTTACATTCTAGCCCCCTTATACTAATGTTCTCCATATAAATCCATCACTTAGAAACAAATAAATGATGATACCTCCCCCTAATCATATCCTCATATTCATATGTAGCTTATTAAAATTGGTGGTCACACCATAAATCTTTAACCAAACGATTAGTTTTGTTTCATATAACTCTTTTCCTACAATCTAGAATCTCTATTGATTGTTATTCAAAAGAATGATTTTTCTCCAGTAGTATCACTTATTAGTTTAGTAAATATGAAGGATTAGGTATATAATTTCTTAGTATAGATACATGGAACACATAAAGAACTTGGGAGATATTCGGTGTAAGTGCCAATTGGAATGCTACCATACTAACATGATCCAAAATTTCAAAAGGCCCGATATACCTGGGGATTAAATTTACATTCTTTCAAAATCTCATAACTCTCTTCCTAGGAAATATTCATTGAAAACCCATATCACCCACTTTAAACTATAGGTCTTTTCTTCTGTTGTCATCACAACTATTTTTTACTCTGAGATACTCTTATGTGTTTTTGAATAAATGTGACCTTTTCTACCATTTCATCAATGATATTAGGTCCTAATTGCTTTATTTCCCAAATATCATCCCCACAATTTGTATTTATTCACTTAATTCCATATAGGGATTCAAAAGGATCCTTATTAATAGTGGATTGAAAGAAATTTTTGTAAGACAATTCCACCCAAGTTAGGTGTTTATCCCAAACACCTTTTAAATCCACTGAAGAATCTCTCAACATGCCTTTTAGAGTCTGAATTGTCCTCTAAGACTGACCATATATCTGAGGTTGATAAGATGTAATGAAACATAACTATGTATCCATATCTTACTAAAAACTTCACCAAAACATCAAGGTAAACCTCAGATCCCGATCATATATAATGTAAATTTGTTCTCCATGCAATCTTACCACATCCTTTATATATATCATAGTGATCTAATCAAGATTTAAATTTTATCTAATAGAAATGTAGTGTGTCAACTTCATAATGTGATCAACTATAACCTAGATAGCATTATTGTCTTTGGATGTTTTGTGATGTCTGGAAACACACTGTATAGTGATTTTTTCCCATTTCGATTCCATTATGGGTAATTGTTGTAACATCACTTTAGACATATATCTCTCAACAATTACTTTCTGACATACCAAACATCAAGATATATAGCTGATAACATATTTTTTCATGTTATCCCTCTAGAAATACACTTTTAGATCATGTTACATCTTCGTGATTCCACGGTGAATATAGAATTAATAACTATGAACCTCATATAATATCTCCTTATTTAATTTTGGCATGGAAGGAATACAAACCCGAATATTAAACCTTATTATTTCATTACAATCAAGGTTTGTCTGGGAACATTTCACACCTTCTTTTTTAGATGTACATATTTTTTTACGCCTTATTAATCTTCACTGGTACTTATGGTTGAACATTCATTCAAGAAAGATAATATTTATCCCCTTCTCTATAAATTTCATGATCTATCCTTTAAAAACCATAAATATTAGATCTTTTGTGACCCTTATCACAGATAGTCTAGAAAGGCCTTGTCGACTCAAAGCATCTCCCTCTTGTTCGCTTTCCCAAGGTAGTAATTTTTTAACCATTCATAATATTTAATCAACCCCAACTGTCTTCTTTGGTTAATATTCAGTTATTTTTTTCTAAAAATATACATTAAACATTTATGAATAGTATAAATATCACACCATTCTCTATAAAGATAATGGATCCACATCTTTATTGAAAATATTACCGTAGCTAGATCTAAATAATGCATTGGGTAATTTTCCTCATGGATTTTCAAATTTCGTGAGGCATAAGCTATCACCGTATCAATTTTCATGAGAACACATCAAAATCACTTCTTGGATTCATCACTATAGCTAATAATACATTATCCACAACAAGGAAGTGTGAGAAAAGGTTCACTAGAAAACAATATTTTTAACTCTTTCAAATTCCCTTCACATTCTTCTGTTTAAACAAACATAACCCCTTTCCAAATCAACTTGGTGAGTCGATTATAAAATTGTGAATAATATTTCACAAACGCTGATAATGTCGAGCCAATCCCTGAAAAATCGGGTCTCATTTACCATTTTTGGTCTCATCCAACATTCAACAACATCTATTTTGGTTGGATCCACAGATATCTCTTCTATTGAGATTACGTGATCCAAAAATGAAACTTTCTAATGCCAAAATTCAAACTTTGTAATTTTTTTATAAATCTTCTCCTTTATTAGGGTCATCAGTACACTTTTCAAGTGGTCATAATGTTCTTCCTTTCTCGTTTAATAGAAAATAATATCTTTTATAAAGACTATCACAAACTGGTAAAGATTATCTCTAATTTCGCTATTCATTATATCCATGAGGAGAGTAAGGGAATTAGTAAGACCAAAAGGCGTCACTATATTTTCATAGTTTCTATACCTTGTACAGAATTCCATCTTTGGTATATTCTCTTTCTTGGCCTTTCATTGATGATATCCTTAACGATGATTAATCGTGGAAAAGTATTGATCTCCATGTTGTTGGTTGAATCACTCATTAATGTGGGGAAAAGTATATTTGTTCTTGATAGTGATCTTGTTATGTTTTAGATAATCATTGAAGAGTTTCATTCAACCATATTTATTATTAAAAAAATGAACATTTGATCCCCAAGGTGACACACTAGGACATATGAATACCTTATCAATATTCTCTACGTGTTGATTCCTCAATTCCTATAAATCAATTAGGGCTATTCTATAAGGTATCTTTGAAAAGGGCATAAAAAATGGTATGCGTTTTATTGAAAACTAAACATCTTGATTTGGGGGATGAAATGGAAATTACTCTATAAGGACATCATTAAACTCCCATACAATGGGTGTATTATTAATTTTGAGTTTCCCCCCAACCATTTGATATAAATAACATTTATTTATAGGAATCAAGACCTGTTTGATTGAAGGAATTTCTACAGGATGGTTATATTCATCCTTGGATCAATAGATGATTATAGATTGATCTGGAATATGAAATTTTACTTACCATCCTTGGAAATTGATATAAGATCCATATAGATAAAAATAATCCATGGAAATAATCACATGAAATTCCACTATAAGAAGGACCAAACAATTTACTGGAAGCACTTTCTCATAAATTTAAACTAGAAAATAATTATAAACTTTTGATGCAATGGTTGTTCCATTAGAAGATTTCACAACTAACTCAACATATAATTCTTGTGGTAATATAGTTATACTGATAGAAAAATAATTTGGAATAAAAGTGTGAGTTGACCCACAATCAAATAAAATTATTACTACTCTAAAGTGGATGAAAAGTGTAAATTTCACCACTTCATTATCATGTTACACATCACTGGTAGTGATTTCATGTGAATTTCCATTACCTTTAGACTTAAGAGTTTTTTGATCTCAACTATCAATAACCCTTGGATTAGGGAATTGATTGGCATAATTCCCCGTTTCCTTTAACTTTTAGCATTGAAGTGTATGGGGAGAATTTTGTGTAGCCTTTCTTGTATTCACATCATTAGATATATTTTACCATTAGTTTGAAATTTAACTTCCCAATTAACAACTTTTCCACACTTAAAACATTTATCAGTCCATTTAAGACAATTTACTCCATGTTTTTCCCACAAACTAAAAATAAGGAAAAATTAATCTTCTTTTTAGTTTGGACTTCCTATTTTCCTTTTAATTCCTTTTTTATATTCTTATCAGACCCATATGTCTGATGGGATATTCTAATCTCTATCCCAAACATGAGGGAACATTGAACAATTTCCTCATATCTCTTAAAGTCCCTTATGAATAATTCCCATCGAATTATTTGTTTGAAGTCCCTGAAGATTCGATTAATTTTAGTCTTAGGTTGCATAATAATTCCAAAATCTTACCTTGGAAGTCTGGTAAAATTTTCGTCATAGGTACCAACAGATTCATCACCCTTTTACTTAAGTTTGAGGAACTCATTCTCCATCATTGTTTAAAGAATATGAGGAAAGTGCTAATTGAAGAACACATTATTAAACTCATCCCATTCCATGGACTCAATTTCAACTCTTTGCCTCATGTTCTTGATAATATTCTACCATTGATCTATATCACCTTATAAATGATATACTACTAATATGAATTTATCATGTTAAGAAAATGGTAGAACTAAAAATATCTTTTCAGTGGTACTGACCCATTTTTCATCCACTAATGGATCAGAAGCCCTACTCAAAGAAGGAGGACACTAGCTCGTGAAGGACTCAACATAATTTTTCTCCCTCCTATTCTCATTTGGAATTCATTCATGATTCATATTTTAAGAAAGTTATGGGAGAAGAGTTACAATACTTTAATTTCCATCTCCCATAATATTTGGTTTCTCAAGAGGACAATCATTGCATTTCCTCTCACATTCATCATTTACATGGTTCCTTTTTGTTCCAACCGTTGGCTAAAACTAAGATATATAGTGTGAGAAACCCATATTATAACGGGAAAACCACAAATTCAAAAATAAAATTTAAAATTAGGAAAATTTTTATTTTATACATGTTTATTCATGGTCTTTTCTAAAACACTAGGATTGTAACATATACTTAGAAAAATCCATAGGGTTTTTACTAAGGCTTTCTCATCCTTGTTTCCAAATTTTAACTATAAATTTCCTCTAATACCAACAATAATGACTCATACATTACATTCATTGAGGTTACATAAATATTGAATTATATTCAGTACAACATATAATAAATCCTTGAGAGTACTGTATAGGTGTACTGTCTTTAGAAATTTTGAAACATAAACAACTAGTTCATAAAACATCTACATTGTCTCCCGCTTGTTTCTTTATAACTTGAATCCTTTTGTAATATCTTCCATAATACCCTTCTTCACAACCAGGGGAAGTGAAACATATAAAAGGGTGAGATAATTTTCATTTTAAGGGTAAACATGAGAAATATCAATCATATAATAATCATAAGACATAAAAACATAACATTTGTATGTCTTATCCTGCATATGAAAGATCATGATATCATGTCATGGGATAGAAACTCATATAAATTAATGGACATAATACCAAGAGTCAAAACATTAAACATGACATTTTGTGGCATACTGATAATATTAGAAAATCATCTCATATTATTCAGGGCTCATTTCCAAGACCATCATAGTAGACAAATTCAATTTCTGAACCAGGTTCACTTCCCATTCCAACCCTTTATTACTGAACCGGATTTACTTTACAATTCACTCATTTCTTTCTCATGAGATATAAATCTTTTCCCAATAAATTATATAGAGATATAGCTCTCACCCATCTCTTAAGGAAATCATTCAAACATGTTCTACAAAAAAATAAATCATTCGTCATAGTGTAAGCCAAGAAATAAAATAGTATTCTTAAACATTATTAAATCATTCCATAATCCACATAAAATATAATTTCTTCATTAATATAATATATCCGTTTTAATAATATTGATTTAAATATAATCCTATTTATAGGGAATCATCTTGTATGAAAAAATAATTTCCATACAACACATGAACTTAATTCTATAGATAAATATCATATCTTCTTCAAAAACGTTTTCCTTTATAAAAATTTCATGCAATTTTAAAATAAAATTATTTAATTTAAAATATTCAGAAACCTTGTAAATTAATATTCCTAGAAATATGGCGTCATGAAAGCGTAAAAACCAATTCATGTGGTGTGTGTTAACAAAAACAATCTCCTTGTACTTTTTCTGGAAACGTTAAAAAGTACCTCGAATCAAATTCATTTAATAATGTTTAATTAGAATTCTTCAAATGTTAAAATTAAATTTAAAAAATTACAGAAAAATATTAATAATAGTATATACTTATGAAACATGGATGTGGATGATAAATATAACCTAGTAAATACTTCCATATAAACAATCTCAGATAATAATGATATTGCAAAATTATCTCTGATATTAGGATCGATATCCTTCGTATTTATCTGAACATCCTATATAATGATTAAAATAATGTTATTGACTTACTCCAAAATTATGATAATTTTTATGATATCATATATTATTACATTTTCAAGAGTTTGTTAGTAAACTTTCATTGTCACTTGTTATTCCGATATTAAGTGCTTCATGGTCTTATGAAAGCTTGCTCAAATAAGATCATGTTCCACATCATAGGTTTTAGTTTTATAGTTTATATAATTATATTATCATAATATATATCATATTTACTCATTCCATTCATGGATATAATCAGTATTTAATGAAGATAATGAATAATGAATCACATCTCAAAGTGGAGACGGTTGGTCGTATGTACACACGAGCAACAATATCATTCACTAAATGGTTAAATTGTAAAGAATTGAATGATATATTAATTATAAAGATTAATTATAATGTTATATTAATTATTTATATCCATTATACTCATCATTATAACCATCCAAATAAATTATTTCTTGAATAACAAATTACACCACAGTGTGGAGACGGTAAGTCGTACGTACACAGACATGGAGATATTGTTATTTGAATGATAGATAAAAGGAGATGTAATTTTTTCAAATAATAATAATAACATCTCAGAATATAGAAGATATTTTATTTATTACTCTAGTATGGAAACAACATAATAAGACTAAGTATAAGAATAAAATTATTTTGAAAGAGGTGATAAAATAATTACCTCTTTTTTGAGTATCTCCTTTTGATTTCATCAAAAGGTATCCCTATGATGGATTTCATACAAATGTGTTCCCTCCAGGACGAAGTGAGGAAATTTGGGAGAGGATATGAGAATATTTTGGTAGAGAAAAAGGGATTTATATGTGTGACTAAAAGAGAAAGAGAAGTTCCCTTTTATTGGAGTGGTGAGAGGAACTTAATGAAAGTTTTTAAATTTTAATTTATTATAAATTTTTATTTTGATTATAATTATCCCATAATAATTTATTTAGAATATATGTTTATTTTGGGTTGAAATAAAATCATCCAAAATTTTTTTGACAGGTTTTGAACAATTTTGAATCCTTATTTTTTTGGTTAAACCCTTATTTTTTCCTTTTTAATCTTACCTTGATATCTTGTTTTTTACACTTTCTGTGTTAAAATAATTTTCATAACCTGTGAAAAGACTAAAATAGTGTTATTTATGAAATATTAGAACTTATCTTAACCATTTGATTGAATATCATATTTTTCAGGATTTTATAACATTTAATAAACTATTTTCTATTTTAAGTTATGAATTATTTCAATTCTGAAACTATTCATATGTAATGTTTTTAAAAACTCATAACTTGATTAGTTAAAAAAAATTACTCATTACTAAAATGTTATAAACAGCCATAAAATTCAAGGTTTATAGAAATTATGTAATATAATTTTTATTTTATACTTATAATATCATTTATTTGTTATTTCTCTTAATAAAATAATTACTATATCATTGTTCTGTCAATATTTATGGTAAATTTTAATATCTAAAAATTAAAAATAAATTCTCATTATGTTGACAATTTCATTATATTTATGGATAATATTTATGTTTGATGTTTCATCATGTTTATCACTACATTAAAATTATTATTCTTATAAGAGACAAGATAATGACATGTCACTTTCTATTGTTTTAATAATAATTCATTCAATTTCATTAGAAAAAGTCCTTTAAATGAACCAATTCTGAAAATTAGGTGATATTGGTCTAAATTTATCCATAAAATAAGATTTTTTCAGGTTTAGGGAAATTTTATTATCCTTTTCATTTTTTATGTTGCATTAATTTACCTGATTTACCTTTAAATGCGGCTAATAAAAATTACCAAAGTTACTATTTTAATTGTCCAAAAAATAAAAGTAACCTATTAACATAATTAAGACACACTAATTCCAAATATGGAATGAATTTTTCAAAATTAAAAAAACAAAATTTTGAGTAATTAATTTAAAATTAATTCACATTGTCAAAACAGGAAAATGAGTTTTTTAAAGTAAAAACAATCAAAAGATTGACGTGTGTTTATTTCTAATTTCAATGTGAAATTACATCCAATGAAAAAATATGATTAAATGATAAAAAAATAATAAAATTATACTTTAAAACTAATTTAATGTATAATCTAACTATATAAATAAATTAGATGAAAATACAATTTTGAATTTAAATGCATCATTTTTCACTATTAATTAATCAAATGATTTTTATCTGAAAAATAAAAAAAATCTTTAAAAGAAAAAATTTATGTATCACATAAAAATAAAATTTTTGTGTTGAAATATAAAAATTATTAATGTATATAACTCTTAATTTAAAATGGGTTCTCCATTCGAATGTGTAAAATTACCCTTTTAAAAACATAGTTTTTATACATTAAATATGGTTTATTCATACCCTACGACTAAAATATCCATTGGATTAATATCAAAAATATTTAATTAAGTATATAACATATGTGTATCTCATTAATTTCATTTCCAACATTAATTCACTCAAAATTAAAAATATCTAATTGAAATAAATATTTCAAAAATAATTGATAGGTAATTAGTTCACAATGAATTTTCATAAGTTAGTTATAATTATTACTTCTAAACTAAAGGCTAGGTCGTAATAGTAATTAATACTAAGGGTGTATCTTGGTTTGTTTAAACTTATTATTACATGATATGTAAGCTACTGAAGAATTAAAATTATTTAGAGAAAATATTTTAAAAAATCATCTCTGTGTTACATTTAAGGCTCAAAGTGAATTGAAATTGAGAGGGAGAATAGTCCCTTTTATAATTTAGGTGAGGGGCACATTTAGAATCACAGAAATTATTATTTCATCATAATATCAAACCACATACAAAAACCTCCAAAACATCATATTTTCGAATATTTTTTGAGAAAAGGATGTAATCTCTTCAAAAAAAATTCGATGTGTTTTTCTATCAATTTAAACCTTTTCTCTTTAATTAACATGTAGTTATTATATTTTAAATTTAAATGGGGTAACAAATGTTTCAATATTATAATAATATAATTTTTACATATTTGATAAAAATTAGACAATAAATGAAAAATTTAAAACATTTTATATCATATCATAAATATTTTATATGTTTAAAAATTTATTAAAATTTTTAAATAATTTAATAAAACATTATTTTCCTAAAATTCCAATTTTGACTCTATTCCATTCATGAATTTTTAAAAAAAATCAAGATAATATTTTATCCTTGAATAAAATATTTTATTAAATCTATACGGGGTCAAGTTTATCTAGAAATTTCATTTTATATATTAATTAATAATATTATTATTTAATTTAACATTTTTAATCACATTAATTTGATATTTCAATTGATAAAATAATTATTACATCATTTTTGTGTAATTATTTAATACACATATTTTTAGAAAAAAAATTAAAACTAAAATACAATGATGAATATATATTTTTGATATCTTATAGGACTACTTGTAGTATAATATATATTGTGGAAAATTCATCATTACAAATGTTATACATTATAGAAATATGAATGTAAAAACTTAACATCACTTTAAATAAATCATTATAAGAGTAATAATCATTTCCATATGGATTCAAATGATCTATAACTAGACCTTTGGATGATTATGGTCTATATATACACTAAAAATAATACTTGAGAATGTTTTTTTAAAATTTAATGGTTATTATCATTTTTTAAAAAAAAGTATTTAAATTTCAAAAATTAAATAATTTTTTCATCATCATTGTGTACGAATATAAGGTAATTAACTAATCTTCAAAAAAATTAAATAGAATTCCATGATTTTGATAAATACATTATATTTTTGGAGACTATTTATTGTATATGTAATCTAATATTTATCAATGTATTAAAATTATTTTATTTATAAGAAATAAAAGGGTTACATGTTGTCACTATTTTTATTTTAATAATATATATCACTTTCAAGAAAAAATGTTTATTTAATGAATAAATTTATATCCTTAGATATTATGAGTCATCTTTGATTCATCCAATAAGATTTTTGCTGGTTTGATGGTACTTTTATTGTCCTTATAATATTATTTGTTACCTTAATTTACCCAATTTAACTTCAACCATGGGGAATAAAAATTTTCCAATGTTACTATACATGAAATCAAAAAATGTAAATAATTATGTAATTTAAAACCAATTACTATAAATATAGAATCCATTTTTATAAATATGAAAAATATAATTTCCAGTATTTTAATTAAAATTATTCCTATTGTCAGAATGAAAAACATGTTTTAAAAGATAAAACATTGTAATTGATTGAATTGTTATTACATAAAAATTAATTGAAAAATTAATTCCAATGATGAAAATTACCTTAATTGAAAAAAAATATATTCTTTTTATACTTTGAAAAGAATCAAAAATAATAAATTTATCATATAATGTATTTTGATAAAAAAAATTCTATTTAAATTTGGTATATTCTTACTATTCATCAGAATATAAAACTTATATGATAAATATAAAAATTTCATCCAAAGTAAATTATTATTTCCCTATCATAAATAATATGTTTATTTTTTTGAATATTATATATAAAGTGTCAAAAATTATATTAAAAATAGGTACACCATCAAAAGGCTGTAAAATTGATTTTCTTAAATACATATTTTATCTGAACAATTGAATTTGTTATTAAATCATGACTAGAAAATAGATAAGATGAATTTAAAACATTACATTGAATATATTACATATCCATTACATTAATAAAATCCATCAAGAGTAATTTTATAATTTTATAAACTCACTTATTTAAATATTTTTTTCAGAAGAAAATTAATACAGTTCATACCAGACATTGTAATAACTAGGTTTTAAGGCAACATAATAATATTTATAGAATGACATAAAATTATTATAGTGTGAAATTGATTCTATCAAAATAACATGAAATTTTTTTAACACAATATAAGCATAGTTTTTCATAGACCACAAGCTAAGCTGGTATTGCGTATAACACATTCGCATCTCCTCCTCCAAATATATATTTCTTATTAAAAGGGCACTTTTATGGAAAAAGTGTGAATCCAACAAGTCCAAAAAAAGACATCAAACACTATAACACATAAAATAATTATCAAAGACCATCTTGAACCCATTAGACTCAAATCCCTTAAATATTTTCCAGGATATATTTGTTACCTTTTGGCCGGGGTCATCCTTGATACTATCTTCAAAATGGGTAGCTATATTGTCCCATGCTCGCAAGAACTCCTCCTCCACAATTTTCTTGTTATTGAAACCTATTACTAATATTAGGTGTTGTTTGTCAATCCACTCTCATTTCTCCTTGTTTGTGTCTACTCGGATCATCCTTCCGTTCATTCTTTCTGCATCCTTAGTAGAAGCACATATGGTTAACGCCATCTCACCCTTCTCTTCTTCAGATTGTAATAGCATCTCTCATGGTGATTCCCTATGCTTGGACTCTCCTTCCAGCTCACTAGGCATCCCCTCTTCACCCTCCATTGTAGGAGAAAATTGAACTAAGTGATTGTCGCTCCCCGCACATGGTTTCCCATCCTCTCTTCCTGATCCTAAAACCATCGGGTCCCTCTCCAGCACCTCTGTCCCCTCTACATCCCCCAGTCCATGAATCGAGTCAACAATGGAAACCAGCTCCCCTATATTCTCTACGGGAAAAGACCATAGGGCATGACAGGACCTGATTTCCTTCTCTGTGTTCTTAGCTTTGACTACTGACCTCTTTGTCACTATTTTTGGAAAATTTGATTAGTCCTTGCGGAAATTAGTTAGATTAACATTGTTAATTAGGAAATGGCCTAAGAGAAGAGGCTCCCTCTTCCCTTTTATAATTCCAGAACCACCGCTTGTATACCCCTGGAGTTCATTCTCATCATCTAACCACAACTACGAAATCAATTCTTTCCCACTTGATTCAGAATCCACATTTGACCTTGTACCATTCGACTTCCTTTTCAACTTTGGAATCACTATTCTCCAACCTCCAGGATCCACATTCTCCTTATCCATCGTGACCAAAGGATTAAAAAGGTTACTGATCTTTAAGGAATGAACATGATCCTGCTGACCCGGAGACCGTTGAAGAGGAAGGCCCGGGAGCTGGACAAAAATTTCTTGCAGTGGGGAAAACCTTCCTCCCACTCCCACAGCCTTAACTGCCTCTGTGAAAGAGGGAGCTATCCTAGGAGGGGACTGGCTGGTGGGCCCCTGGACCTGAAAAAAGAACCAAGGAACCCAATGTCCTGATTCAAACTTTTAAAGATGTCAGCAACCTTTGTCATCATAGACACTAATGTCGAACTCTTCTGAGGAGGGTCATCATTGGAGATGTATCTTCTTTCCATGGGAGGGACATCAGAGAGAATGTCCTTCTGCAATAACCCTCCCTACACGTTCATATTCCCTCAGAGGCATGGAAAAGATGTGTTCCCCAGATGCTTAAAGGAGTTACAGAACTGTGTCTAGGACTCAAAGATTACCGGATGCTTATATCTAAATTCCTCCCCAAGCGATATCCAAACCCACTCGACAAGAGTTAAAGATACATCGACCTCATCACAAACCTGATGGGAAATCAGGTGACAAATGGCCAATGTTCTTGATTCTGGTCATAGGTACCAACAAACCAGATTACCCAACATAGGAATTATATACGGATTTTGAAAAGGTAAAGGTAGCTCAGTAAAGCATACCCGCAAAGCCGACAGTGAAGTTTCCTTTTTCTTGTGATGATCATTGGACCATCTAAGAAGTAAGAAATGATAGCCATTGTAGGTACACAGAGCACTTGACCACGCAGTGATGAAATCATCCAAAGACGAGAAATGAACCATGATGTGCCGCCTACCCAACAGACCGACCGTCGCCCGCTCCTTGAGGTCCCATGAAGTGAACACAAAATGGTTGAAGGTGTCCACCGAAGTATGTCGCGATGTGAAATGAGCCACCAAAATTATATTCAACAAATCTGAGGCCTCTATTAATTCTGAATTCGATAGCATGAGTTGAGGAAATCCTTCACAGAGATCCACAACTTTAGGGATAAGAGAGATGATGGGAAAGGGATGGAAGATATCAGGGCTGTAAAAATGAATAATGGTTTGATGTAGAGGAAAGACCTCTCCTTCTAGTCGGGAAGGGACGGGGATAGTGGACATCACCACTGCCTAGGTCATCGCGAAACCGAGACATTGTATTTATCTGGTTCTAGATTTCAACACAAAAAATCTATGAAATTAAAAAAAATGTATATCTCATAAAAATCATAAGATTCACCATTATACCCACCTTAAAATTAATTTCCCCCTTAAAAATCTTCTAGGATACAAAAGGATTATTACAAGGTAGTTTATTTCATAGAAACCCACATCTTAAAAATGAATTCTAAAACATCCTTTTAAAAATGAATAATTGGAAAATAACAGTTACCCAAAGTGAATCATAACTAGGTCTCTACATAGTATAACATAGTCGATGATTTGGTAATTTAGTAGAAGAATAAATAATCATAGAGATTGATAAAGATCACTGATCAAAAGGAATTCCCTGATCCAGAGAAAGTTAAGAATCTAAAAAACATAAACTAATGAATAATGATAGAGGTCATTGTTATCATAAAAAATGAGGATAATAGGAAACCATTTTACATCAAAATCCATTTTCTTAATGTGGAATAATTTTCATGAGAATATATACATGCTTTAATTTTGTAAAATCTCACTATTATTTATTCCTTGACAAATTTCCAATTCATTTATTTTTCAGATAAATGACATTGAATTTGTCATTTCAAAAGTGTTAGCAGATCATCCGATCTATAAAAATAATGACACTTTATTCCATCTGTCTTTATAAAAAGAAAAACGTTATCACAATAATCAAATATTTATAAGTCCACTTATGTTCAGATAATTTTTTATTCTAACGAACAATATCCATAGTTTAAATTAACCATTCCAAAAATTGAGAACCTTACAATTATTTTGAAATTTGAAAATAAAAAACATTAAAAAAAGGTTTATTGACTCAGCTTAAAATTTTTCCTCCATATATCATGATGTATCTTTTGTTGGTCACATTCCAATAATGTGAAAACCTTCATCATGTATTCTATTGAGTCATGGTAATAACCTAAATTACCATATATCCCTTTTTAATACATGTTTATTTCCATATTCCAAAACTTATTGGATGTATTACATAAGTCCCAAAAATATGTATACTTCATCCATGATAGCATAACCCTCTGGTCAAAAAATCCATAATTACTTCCCAGTAAACTAACATCATCCAATTTACTTCTTCAAATTCAATACATCTTCATCCAATAATCATTATCTTAACATAGGAGACATATTAAGGGTTATCTTTCACTTAGTCACGTGTTCTTCAAGTATATCACCATACCCATAAACTAATTTTCTAGGTCCTTAAAAATATTCCACATATCCTTTCAAATTCTAAGTGAAATAATTATACTGAAAACACTTATTTATTGCATGATTCATATTACATAATATTTAAATTATGTAACATATAAACTTCAATCATCCAGCTTTATTCTAAAACCATTACTCATGATCCATCATCACAGTGTCCAAAAATATGAATAATGTATTAAGGTTCCTCAACATTAATCTAACCTTGATTCATATAGTTTATGTAAACAGTAATGTAATAACATATAATACAATTCAAAATTAACTTATAATCTATGTATTCTCAATATTATAATGAATACTTTTACCAACATCATTATTCTATTTATGAGATATCCAATTATGAAATCGGTTTTCATAATCTCTGTAATTTCCACATCTGAAATATTCTAGGTTAGCTATGTTCTATTTAGTTCTGAAAATTTACTAAGACCATAAATAAAACATTGAGAAATACATATTATAGATTAAAAACACATAAATGAAGTAAATTAATTAAAATATTTCAATCTATGATACATTAGGATTAATTCTAGGTTATTCATGATTATCAAAAAAAACTCTAGGATTTTATCCTATACTTAGAGTAATCTATAGTACATCCATAGAAATACATTATAAAAAACTCTACGGATCTCCCTAAAAATTGTGTATCCTAGTTTCCAAAGGGTTACTAATCCTTTCCTATGAAACCAATTATAATGACCTAAGCATGGAATACATTAATATTATATTTTTATATATATTTATATGAATATTCATTACATTTTACAAATGCATGAATAGGAATCATAATAGTTTAGTGAATTTTGGAACTTGTAATACAGTATTCTAACTTGTGAAATATCTTCAATATCTCCCATTGTTATCTTCCCCTTTATTACTCATACTTAAAAACATTCTTTATAACATGGGTAATGGAAATAAAATCTTTTATGCCTAGTAATGGTAAACAAAAAAACAAGAAATTAAAATGTAAAAACCAGAACATAATTTTTTGGAATCATTACATGTATAACATATATCAAAATTTCGAGTCATGGAATAAATCATGGTAATTCAAAATGCATAAATCTTATGGGAACATGAGCCATGGGAAAATAACATTGGCACAAATCATGGAATTGTTGTGAAAAAATAATCATACAAAATCAATTCCATATTATCCAAGGCTCATTTACAGGACTATCATAGAGGGAAATTTCCCTTATTGAACTGGGATTACTTGTCATTCCATCCCTGTATTACTAAAACAGATTTTCTTGTCATTCTAGCCCTGTATTACCGAACTAGATTTACATTTTCTTTCAGCCCTATATTATTAAAGTAGAATTACTTATTGTTCAATTCATTTCTATCTAATGAGAAATAAATCATTACCCAATGCATTGGATGAAGATATTGGTCCCACCAATCACATAATGAAATCTGTACATATGTGTGACACAAAAAAACATAAATCATTCATCATAACATAACACAAAGAATAAAATGGTTTTCTTAAACATCATTCCATCATAACATAATCCCTCTAAAACCAATTTATTTCATAAATTGGATTTCATCAAAAACATACTCAACCATTTGAATAATATGGATAATATACTTGAAAAAAATAATTAATCTTATGTGGAAAATAATTTTGATAAAAGATATGATATTAATTGTTATGGAAAATAAACTGTCTATTTCGAAAACATTGCCTTTTCTAAAAATACCACACAATTTTAAAAGATAAAAATTTCATTCATGTAACCTTAAACTCAGGTAATGTAATCATTATGGATGTGAGACATTATTAAAGCATAAAATTATATTCATTCCATATAAGTTAAAAGAGAACATTCTTCTAGTACTTTTGGAGGAAAGTCCAGAAGTATCTCAAACCAAAAATGACTAAATATTCCTTTTATGCAAAATAAAAAGTCACTAATGGGTAAAATTGACATTAAACAATTGTAAAAGTATTGAAATAATATTATGTATTAAATATTTTCAAATCATGGATGTGGATGATATATATACCCTAATAAATACTTATGTGTAGGAAATCTCAGATAATAATGAGATTTATAAATTATCCCTTAAAAATTTATAATCAGTCGAATAATTTCCTCATAAAATAATGAAAATTATATTCTTATTTAAATATAATAGTATTCAAAATAATAGTCTGAAAAACATTTAGGGGTAGTATAAACAACCTATAAATGAAATATTTGGTGTATTAGGCATATGCCCCACAAAAATTAATGTGATACAAAATAATCCCTTACCTTAGGTCTGATGTCCTTTGTATGTATTAGACACTCTTATATAATGATTTGAATAACATCATTAACTTTATATAGAATAATATTTATTTTTATGATATCATAACTGATCATATTATGATTATATCATTATTTTATTATGCATGTTTTGACGAATAAGTTCTTGTTCCTTTTCTTAGGTTATCGTAATATCATTTCTAGAATGATATTAGTATAATATATATCATATTTTTCCATTTTATTCATTTATATAACCATTATTTAATGAATACCATGTAGAATAAATTGCATCACATCATGGATTAGGAAATTTGTACGTACGCACGAGTGATGATGTGTTCGGAAAAAATACCTAAAGGTAACATTACAACATTTTTTGGTTCATTTTGTATGTTGAAAATGCAGGTTTATATGGTAAAATTTCAATTTCTAGAGATGTTTTTGACAATCCATGTTGAAAAAAAAACGTGACAAAGGAATGGAAGATCTAGAGTTGGTACAAAAAGACAAGATACAAGGTAGCACTGTTTTCCAGTGTTGGCCAAATTTTTGGGGACCAAAAATTTCAGTTTGGTGAGAATAATGAAATATGGATTTCCATGAAGATCTCATCAAAATATGGAAAAGGAATGAGTTTTGAAAATATGGGCTTCTTGATGTAGATTTCACTAAGACGTGATGAATTTTGATGGTCTTCTTCGCGATTTTAACGAGCTTCACGAACAATGTAGGTGAAGAGAATTATGGAGAAGCTTTGTAGTGGTGGTGTGAAGAAATTGATGAAACTCCCCATGATTATGATGAGCTCCATGATCTAATTTTTTTTGGGTTCTTCGTGATATAGTGAAAATTTCGTCGGATATTTCAGAGGTTTACGATTTGAGATGATGTGGCACGGACTTCGCATGGAAGATTCGAGGGTCGGTGGAATCCCCTGTAAATAGACCTCGACCCCCTTGAGGGATGTAGAGAGTTTTCCAAGTAACATTTGTTGCTATCAAACTGTGAAAGATGTTCACGGAGGTAGATTTATTTGAAAAAGACAGGAGCTTCGTGGAAGCTAATCTATCTCCATGAAATTAGTGTGTTCTGTGTTGGCTCTATGAGATTTGTGTGGGAAGTATCTATATGATGGCATGAGATCAATGAAGGCCTAAGCTCTATGAAGTCTTTAGCTTTGAAAAGGTTTGATCTCTAGGAAGTAGTGTGCTTTACGAGTCAGTGAAATCTGCAAAGGTTTGTGCTTCACGAAGACGCAGGGACTTTGTGATAGCTTGTTTGAGCTTGGTAATATTGGGATCTTCACAAAGTATGGTGATTTGCAAAGGTATTTCACAAATGGTGTTGCATAGTGATTAGTGGAAAAGGGGTATTTATCAGTGGATGAAATTTTGACATCAATAGAGTATCTACATATAGTGGAGGATGAATTCACTATTTATAATGAATCGACCAACAAGTCCATAAACTGTCAGTGGAACCCTTACAAGTGTTGTGAACAAATGAACAGAAAGAAGGTTATCCTTTCTACTAGGAGTGAGCCAGAGAGAGAGAAATAGGTATTGAACCTTGGGAAGGCAATGATCTGACCCTAAACATATTAAATGCAGTGATCCTGGGCATAGAATTGATCTAGCTCAAACATTTTTGGCAGTGAGCTTTTGTGGATTTATTTCAGCGGCACATCATTATTGTCTTCTCCTTGGATGTTTCCCAATGAGGGTGAACCAAGTAAAAATATATGTGTCTACCTGATTTCTTCCCTACACTACATCCAATGAATCATAATTAGATAAAGAAGAGAAGAATTGATTATAATAAACACAAAAGTGAAAAAAAGTGACCCTTGTGATAAAGAGGTTATGATCTAGTGGAAAAGCTATAATTTATAAAAGAATATTCATACCTCGATTAACCCCCACCCCCCCATCACAGGGTATATAGGCCCCTTTTAGTCTTAATAATTGGTATCCTAGTGATTGGTTTATTTTATCAGATTTTTTTTTCTGACTTGGTGTAGTCAATTGGTGTGGATAAATCAGTCTTCTCTTGTCTCGGTGTTCCATAGAAAAGGGTATAACTTCAAAGAAGAAGCATAATTATTGTAAAATTGCTCAGAGTGGAAGTGTCTATGAAATGAGTGTGATTCAGCTAGAGGAATCATGTAGTGAACAGAATAATTATTTTGATAAATCATATAGAGAAAATAGTAACTCATTCAATGATGTAGAAGTAATGATTGAAGAACCTGATATTCCATGTGATGTTTGAAATACTGATGATGAAGAAACTCCCATAAGGAAAAAAGTGGAAGTTGTCCCTGAAATAATGGAATTGGATTAGAAGTTTTATGATGAGATTAAATCTAAGGATATCATGATCCAAGGAATAGAAATTAAGGTTAACATGCTAACAGGATTAAATAAAAAGATTATTGACGTGGCCACTGATCTGAGGGAGAAGAATTATTATGAAGCAAATAACTCCAAATTTTTCTACAATGAGTGAAAAATGAAAAGATTATGTTAAATAAAAGAATGTGAACTTAGATGAAATTCAGAATCTGAAATCCAGCAATGGTGGTTTTTCTACACAACTGTCTGAATTAGTTCAAAAGAATCAAAGGCTTCAAGAAGAGAATGCATCCATATCAGATTCTATTTCTCAATAAAAATTTAAAATAAAGGATAAAAATGATATGGTATATAAGATCACATGAGAACTATAAGATGAGATGAGTAGTGAAAATGATCCTAGAAGATAACTCAATTCTCAACATGAATCATGAGATAAGAAGATTTTTGAAATAGTGGAATATCTACAGTTAGTCAAGAAACAAATGGAAAAATATAATTCCAAAGAGAATATCATGTTGAAGGATGCCTTACACTTGTTATTTTATTATCGTTCGGTAGGTGATTATGAAATGAAATATAAATATGATACATAAGAAAAGAATCATGAAAGGATTGCATCATCCCAAAGGACATCTATTATTGGAAAATTTGGAATTGGATATGATAATACCAATCTTATGTGTGATAGGAAAAGAGTAGTTAAAATCTCTAGAGATAAGAAAAACCTTGTAGGTTCTTGAGAGAGAGCTAAATATTATTTTATAGGAATAAATGATACCATGTGCTATTTTTGTGGGATTCATGGTCATACATCAAGATTCTATTCAGAGGCTCTGGAAACAAAATTCATGCTATGAAAATAGAAACTATAATAAATCATAGAATAAGAAGAAGTTTTATGAGAAATCAAATAGATGAGTCTCTCAGAGTAAAACTTTCATCAGATGCTATTACTATGGAAGAAATAGACACACTATGAGTATGTGTCGGGAAGCTCATGAGCTCAATGTAAGAAGATTAAATCATGTATCATCAATATTTAGGCTATGAAATGATGAAATAAGGTATCCCTTTCATGGAAGATTCATTGTATGTTCTCAATATGCTCATTTGGAATGATATTATAGTAAGAATAAAGAAGGAAAGGAAATTGGACTCGAAAGGATATTCTTGACTCTGGTGATGCATAAAAAGAAATTCTACAATCGTAGAAAATGTGGTATGTTAAAGATTAGACCTATAGCCTCAGGGGAATCACAAGGAGGTGAACCAAAGATGTATCAGTCACCTCCTCCACCACACTCACAACAACTCACTCAGAAATATCATGAACAAATATGGAAGATAAAGGGATGATTCGCTATAACTCTGAGTAAGACGAATGAACGTTCATTGGTGGACTCACCATCAGCACAAAATAGAGTGGTGAATTAGATGTCTGATAAAAGAAATATGAAAAATACTGAATGAAATAAATCACATGTTGTGTTCTATTGATAGAAGTGGAGGAAAATTTGAAGATGAAAGGTAGAGATATTCTTACTAGGATAACGAATCAAGGTACGTGGAATATTGGTGAAATATCAATGAATGAAATTTGTACTAGTGGTTTTAAACTCCAATGTGTGAGAAAGGCCAATCTTAAAAAATCTACATATCAGAAAAAGGCTCAGCATGTGGGCAATGAATGGTTAGTCATATGTCTAGAACAATAGAAGTTTGCTATCCAGTTGGAGCAGGAAAAGAAGGAGTGTGATGCTCTGTAAGAAAAAATAAAAGGGTTAACCCATCATGATAAACTGAAATCCTCATCTTGAGGAATCTTAAAGATCTCCTGACCCTATGTACATAAATTTTTTTAACTAATGATTCGTGTGATTTTGGTTTTTGGGGGATACAATCCAAGGGGAAGTGGTATCTAAAGATTCAAAGGGACGAGGTGATAAGCTCCAATGATTTAACTGATTCAAATTAATAGGTTTAGAGGTATTTTTGATGGCTCAAGGCCAAGTTATATATGAGAAAAAATGATTTAGTATAATGAGAATGATTATGGTTCAAAACATTGGTCCCAACAATAGGAAGAGTTTCATATCATAGAGGAAGATATCTATCTCCTAATTAGATGAAAGAGACCCAAGGGGAGTAAAAGTGGTAGATTCTATTTTATAAGAATATAGAGTTAATAAACAAGAATAAGTCAAGTCTATATCTATGAAGAATTCATGGATTCGAGTTGAAATTGACAGGAAAAATATCATTGGAGATCATTATTCTCCAGTTCAGACAAGAAGAATGAAATAACTACAGTAGAAATCATTCCTACATCAGGTAGAGTCTAAGTGTTTTTCTGATGCAGTTAAAGATGAAAACTGGGTTCAGGCTATGAATGAAGACCTCAATCAGATTGATAAGAATCAGAATTGGGAGATTTTTCCAAGTCCAGCTGATAAGAATTCCATCGGGACTAAATGGGTCTTTCGCAATAAGATGAATTAATATGGAACTATGATTCAAAAAAATCATGACTATTGTGAAAAGAATACTCCCATATAGAGGGAATAAATGTCGATGAGACATTTTCACCAGTTTCAAGACATGAGACAAACATATTATTCATATCCATTATAGTGCAACAGAATTTCCATGTGTTCCAAATAGATGTCAAATTTGCATTCTTGAATCTTATTATGGAGGAAGAAGTGTATTTTGAGAAGACATTTGGTTTTCTCATTCATGAGGATGAGAAAAAGGTTTTCCAACTGAAGAAGTCATTATATGGGTTGAAACAATCACTGAGAGCATGATACTCAAGTCTTGATCAGTATTTAAAGAAACTTGGTTTCCCACATAGTGGAGTTGACTACAATCTCTATTTCAACAACCACAGCAAACAAAGGATTTCAGTGCTGGTTTATGTCGATGACATAATATTTTGGCCCATCAGATAAATCACAGTGCAAATATTTTTCGGAATTTATAAAACATGAGTTTGAAATGTCTATGATTGGTGACCTGACATTTTTCCCTGGTTTACTGGTGACCCAAGGATGGAATGGCACATTCATTTCTCAATCCAAATATACTAAGGACGTTCTAATGAGATTTGGAATGTAAACTTCCAAGGAGATGAAGACTCTGATTTCTTCTCAGATGATACAATCCAAATATGAGGATGGAAATGTAGATAATATAACATAATATAGGTGAATCATTTGATGTTTGTTGTACTTGACAGCTATAAGGCCTGACATTTTATTCACCACATTCCAGGCCGCGTGATATCAAATCAACCCCAAGGAAAGACACATTCTTTCAGTGAAAATAACACTTCATTATATTATGGGAATAGTGGATTTCATATTGATATATAGTGAAAAATCTCAGTCATAGTTATTGGGATATACTGATGCAGGTTGGGCCGGTTCAGTGGATGACAGGAAATCAACATTATGAGGTACATTTTATCTTGGTAGATTGTGTATTTTTTAGCTGATCAAGAAGAAAGATTTCATTTAATTCAGAACCACAGAAGCTGAATATTTTGTGGACACTCAGCATGCACTCAGTTATTGTGGATGAAATAGTAGCTTGATGGCATTGGAGTTGAATTTAAGTCTCCAATCAAAATCTAGGGAAATAACTCAAGTGCTATAAATCTCATCAAAAATATCATCAATCATTTTAGGACAAATAAAATTGAGATAATGAATCATTTTATCAAGGAGAATGTTGAGCAAGGAAGTTTGAAGATTGATTATGTGCCTATAGACCTACAAGTTGTAGAGATTCTGTCAAATGCCTTACCCATGGAAGCTTATCAGAGGAATCTATTGGCTCTGAGAGTTCAGTTCACTTCCTGCACTTGAAAAACTATGGATGTGGCATCCCACTCTCCCCGATTTATGGGGTGTTTTTCTCTAATATCCTAATCTGTGTTCTTTCCATTGTCTCAGACCAAAGAGGATTGACCGTTGGGTTCATTGAAAAAGGGGGATAAATACTAACTCCTTAAGGGGGAGAAATTGTGGCCAAAGATGGGAGAAAATGTATTAGACAATGACACTGAGAGAAGATGATATGTGGATAAGTGAGGTAGGGGAGAAATGAAATGGGGGAGAGTATTTATTCTGATGATGATAGAAGTGATCAATCAAAGAAATAGATATCATGACAGCTATGGATCATGATAAAAGCAGAAGATTGGTGTTGGAATGGTGTTAGAAGTTTTCCATTGATTAGAAATTGGTATCGGTATCATATCAATGATTGGTGTCAGCAATGAAGTAATTCTTTGATGCTGGAAATAATTTTTTTTTATTTTCTCAAAACCGGTTTATGGGTTACCGGTAACCATACAGGAACTGATCCAAATCACAAAAAAACACCCCAACCACATATTCAACCATCCAAATTCAAAATTCAAAAACCATTCCATCATTTCAAACGTGAGTACCGACGCGTCTCGGGTAGAACGTCACCTCAAGCCACACCCTTGCAGCATTAGCCGTACCGCCGACAACAACCACCATCGTCGCCACATCAGACAACAGAAAATACCCTACAACCAGCACCGTCAAACCTTCAACAACGTAACAACACCTCTCACTGATTTCAATGAGGGAGGAACCCTCAGCATAACTCATCGTCATAACTGGCATCACCAAAATCTCACGAACAACATTCTCCAAGGAAACGATCCTCAACCGACAACAAATACTCAACCGAAACTCAAAATCAACAACACAAACTCAACCAGACCATCACCTCAGGCAATCACGAACTTAGTAGAAGAAACCACAAACCGCATCCAAAAAAACAATGACAGGAATGAAAATAGGGTCAGAAAACCATCACCAATCACTCTGGAAGGAAGTACCACCAAAAAATAGAACTCGTCGCCCCCAACCAGAACGCCCGCGGAAGCCATGAAAAAAATCCAAACACACACCAGAGATGAGGTGGAAACTCATAAGCCGTAGGAGCTAGATCTAGGTTGTGTACTATCACCGCGCAACCCAGAAACGGTGAAAGAGGTTGAGACTCTAAGTCCATGGATAATGCCACCGCAACAGGAATCCACTGCCATGAGCTCCACAATATAAAAATATTTGTGGTATTTCATGATATAGAGAGAATTTCGGCGAAAATTTTGGAGCTTCATGATTTGAGCTAACGTGGAATAGACATTGCGTGGATGGTTAGAGGGTTGGTGGAATCTCCAATAAATAGACCTCAACCCCCTCGAGATAATTATAGAGTATTCTAAGAAAATTTTGTTGCTTTCAATTTGAGAAAGAGGTAGTGTTATTCGAGAATGACATGAGCTTCGTGTCGGCTATTATAGCTCTATGAAAGTGGTGTGTTCTATGTTGGCTCAGTGAACATCACTAAAGAAGTTTCTTTGTAATGTCTTGAGCTCTACAATGGCATAATATCTATGAAGGCTTCATCTTTGTGAAGGTACGAGCTTTGCAAAGCAGTGTGCTCCACGCGGTAGTGACCTCTGCAAAGGTGTGTGATTTGCGAAAAGGTAGGTACTTTAAGAAGGCTTGATTGAGCATCACAAATTTGGGTTCTTTCTGAGGTACAGTGCTTTGCGAAGGTATTTCCCAAAGGGTGGTTCCTAGTGATCAGTGGAAAAGGGGTATTAATCCGTGGAAAAAAATTTCTTCAATAGAGAATCTACATACAATGGTGGATGTATTTATTACTGATAATGAAGGTACATGTTTGTCCATAAACTATGAGTGGATCCCTTCCAAGTGTAGTGAAAAAAGGAAGAGAAAGAAGTTATCATTTCTACCGGTAGTGAGCCAGAGAGAGAAATATGTCGTGACCCTTGGGAAAGCAGTGATTTGACCCTAAACATTGCTAAGGAAGTGTGGCTTGCCACAGAAGTGATCTATCCCGAACATTATTGGTAGAGAGATTTATTAGATTTGGTAAAACTATCACATTTTCATTGTATGCTCCTTGGAATTAGCCTAGTACAGGTGAACAAAGTAAAAATCTTGGTGTCTGCCTTCCATCTTCCCTACATTACATCTAAAGGATAATAATCAGATAAAGAAGAAAATAATTGATCATAATAAACACACAATTTCTAACAAAGTTATACTTGTGATAAAGAGGTCTAGATCTAGTGGGGTAGGCAAAATTTTGAAAAAATATCCATACCCTGATTCACCCCCCCCCCCCCCCGTGGGTATATAGGCCCCTTTTGGTCCTAACAAGATATCATTCCATTAATTATGGAATGGTATTGAATTGAATAGTATATATATACCATTGTATAATAAACAATTTTTATAATAATAATATATTGTAATAATTTCATTCATTATACCGATCCCAGTATAGTGGTGGTGAAAAAAAGATTACACCACGATACAGAGACGATAAGTTATACGTACACAAACCTAGTGATTTCATTTTTCATAGGATGGATATAATGTGGAATAAAGTTGTCAGACAACAATTATAACATTTTATCAAATAAGATATACATGGGTTATTACTTTATAATCGAAACAACTCATGAAGAGTAATTAGAATAATAAATAATTGGAAATAATCAGCAGAGGAGATTACCACTTATTTCATGAACTCCCCATAGATCCCCTCTTAAAGGCACAAGAGCTTGTCTTTTGAGAGGACCAGAACATCTATAACAGGAAAAAGAAAATTGATAAGGGGAATGGTAATGTGAAAGATGATATTGAATATAGCAACCCATACTTTAAAAATATTGATTTTATTAAAAAATTGATGTATATTCACTAAAACATATAATAAATCCACAATAGGTATGAATAGGTATAGTGTCTTTAGAAACACAAAAACATAAACAACAAGTTCATAAAACATCTACATTATCTCCAGATTATTTCATCATCACTAGACTCTTTTGAAATACCATACTTAATACCCTTCTTCATGACCTGGGGAAGTGAAACATATGAAAGGATGAGATCAAATTCTAAATAATGTTATACAACGAAAATAACAATCATATAATAATCATAAGACATAAGAACATAACATTTGGAAGTATTATCTTGCATATGATGAATCATGATATCGTGTCAACGGGTTAATGTTAATTAGAATTAATGGACATAATCCCAAATGTCAAAATATAAGACATGATGTTTTGTGGAAATCACAGAAGCTTAGATAATCATTTCATATTTTTCAGGGCTCATTACTAATACCATTATAGCGTACAAAGTCCATTACTGAACATGGTTTACTTTTTGTTCAAGCCCTATATTATGGATCCATATTTACTTCCCATTATATTCATGTCAATCTCATGAGATATAAATCTTTACACAATGCATTGTAGGGAGATATAGGGTCCACCCATCTCATAATGAAATCCTTCTTACATGTGCCAAAAAAATAAAAAAATATTCATTATAGTATAAGAAAAGAAATTAAATGGGTTCATTAAGCATCATTCCATCATAACATAATCCATATAAATATCATTCCATCATTAATATAATCAAATTAATGTAATAGTATGGAAAAAAACATAACCCTATTTAAATAGCTTTATCATATATAAAATATAATTTTTGTAATACACTTGAACTTAATTCTTGAGAAAAATATCCTTTCTTCTTCAAAAAAATTAAATTTTCTCTAACTTTCATGCAATTTTATAAGAAAAGAATATAATTGAATTTTTTTTTTGAAATCTTGTAAGGTAAGCTTCTTGGAAATAAGGTATTATAAAAGTATAAAAATCCATTCATGTTGTATATCTTAAAAAACATTCTCCTAATAATTTTTCCAAAAAATTCAAACAGTACCTCGAATTGAATAATGTCAAAAGATTCATTTCTTACAGTTCAATAATAATTCACCAAATAGTAAAATTTTCTTTAAACAATTATAGATGAATATAATAATTATTTCATACATAAGAAACATTTATGTGGATAATAAATATACCCTAGTAAGTAATTACACATAAACAATCTCGGATAATAATGACATTGAAAAATTATCACTTAATTTAGGTTTAATATCCCTCATATGTATCCCAAAATCATGTATAATGATTTAAAAAATGTTATTGTCTTATTCAAAAATCATAATCAATTTATGAAAACTAGACTATATATGAAACATTTAGAAAATTTCAGAGCATATAATAATTATTTTCTATTTTTAAAATTTTAATATGACTTTTAAATAATTTAATAAATAATTATTTTGAAAAAAATATCAATTTTAAAAATATTTATTTCATGGATTTTTAAAAATTTAAAGATAAGATGTTATCCTTGAACCAAAGAATTTATTATATCCTAATCTGGTATAGGTAATCTAGAAAATTCATTTCATATAGTAATTATCCATAATAATGTTTCTTTTAATTTTGTTAATCACATTAATCTGATATTTCCATTAATAAAATAATTACTACGTCAGTCTTGTGTAATTATTTAACAAACTTATTTTTTCAATAAAAATTAAAAATAAAATAATATGAACAATATAAATCTTCTATATTTTAGAGGAAAACTTATATTCAAATATATCTTCTGAAAAATCCATCATTAAAATTGTTTTACTTTTAAAAAATTTGGATGTGAAAACTTAACATCACTTTAAAGAAAATATTATATTTGTCATAATATTTTCCATATGACTACAAATGATCAATAACTCAAACCTTGGTTGATAATAGTCTATATATACTCTAATAATAATATTTTGTCTTTTTTGGTATTTTAATGGTTTTAATCATTTTATTTAAAATTATTTTATTGATTTTTCAACAATTAAATAATTTCTACATCATCATTATATAAGAATTTAAGCAGATTATATAATATATAAAAATTATAAATAAATTACCATGATATGGATAATTTCATTATATATCTATAGAATATTTATTGTTGATGTTATATCATATTTATCAATATAATAAAGTTATTTTATTTTTAATAAATAAGAGGGTGACATGTTGTATGTTCCATTTATATTAAAATATATATCATTTTCCTTGAAAGGAGCCTATTAAATGAGTCAATTTAGATACTTAGGTGACAGGAGTCAACTTTTATTCATCCAATAATGTTGACATGTTCTAAATACCTATTTTTTAGTAATTAAATTAACTTGAATCCCATTTTTGGAATGAAAATGGGTTTTAAAAGTTAAACCATTCCAAAAGATTGAATTGTTTTTAAATAAAAATTGAGGGAAAGATTAATACCAATGACCAACATTATATTAACTGATAAAAAATATTATATTTAAACATTAAAACCATTAAATAATATTTTTTATCCACATAATATATTTTGATGAAAAAAGTTGTCTTCAAATAAAATTTAGCATCTTTTTACTATTCATTAAAACATAAAACTTATCAGAAAAATATTAAAATATCATCCAAAGTAAATTTTTATGTCCTGATTCTGAATAATATGTATATATTGTTAAATATAATATATTATAGTGTCAAAGACAAGATTTATAATAGGTGCGGCATCAAAAGGTGGCAAAAATTCACTTTTTTAGAAAAATACTTATTTTATCCGAAAATTTGAATTTATTCTTATATAATGTTAAGATAACATATAAGATTAATTTTAAATATTAAATTGAATATATTCCTTGTCTATTACATAAATAAAAACCATAAAGAGTGATTGTATTATTTATAAACTAAATTATTTAAATAGTTTTTCATAAGAAAGTTAATATTATTCATACCCTCTATTATAATGAATAGGTTATAATGTAACATAATAATATTTAGTTGTAAAATTAAATTAGTATTGTGTGAAATTAATTCCATCAAAAGAACATGAAATTTATTGTAACAAATTCTATGCATAGTGTTTCATATATTGCAAACTAAGTTGGTGATGTTTACAGGGAAAGCTTATCTTGGTGTAGAGTACAACAAATTAAATAAAATAAAATAAAAATATATGCCTCAAAAAAATCATGGGTTGTTTCATAATGCACACCTATCATAACAAGACATCTCTTGGAGGATACTAATGAGAATATAATGATCAATTCCATTCAAAAGGACATCCCTTTTCGTGAATGATTTGACATGTTCCTTCGAAATAGTGAGAGGGTGAGGATGTCGAGAAATGGAAGTCAATGTCCCATGGAGTTGGAGAGGGGAAACACAGGATCATATTGTGTGATCCTAAAGTTATTAGATTATAATACATGGCGATAAAACAAGGGTGGAGGCTAGGGACCAATGGTTTTCTACACCACATTCCTTGACACTTTATCAAGTGGTTGGTTTTTACCTATGAGAGACACAAGGATGGGGATATGCTTGAGGACCTTAGCGATGGACGGGATCCTGAAAGCTCATAAAAGGGATAAACTTGGAGGACCTATGTTATCCAAGCTCTAAAACATATTATGATGTGTCTTAAGGGGAAGAAATCTAGTAAAATCTATATATCATTACTACTCCTAAATTATTGGATTATAGTACATCTTAGTGGGTACAAATTCCTAAACACTATCTTCCCTCCAGGTTCCATTGTAAGTCCATCCCAGCACAATGTTGTGGGGGTATGGCCACTTACTCTTTATGATGATGAGGTTTTACTCCATATTGGGAACCATGGAATCATTAAAACTCACCACTTCTGCACTCCATTTGGCAAGATGGTAGAAAACCTACATGGTTTGTGGGAGAAAAAAGAGTACATATTTAGCTTCAGGGGTGGTGTGTTAGTGGCCAGTATTGATGGAAAGTTTATCTGTGACTCATATGTGCCATCCTGCTTCATCATGAATTTAAAATTACTTCAACCTATGAAAAATAAAGTGTTTAGGGAGCATTGTGATGAGAGGTTCCCCAGTATGCATTTCTAACCATGATATATTTTGATGACTTCAGGCTTTGGCGCAACAATCACACATCCAGTCAATAATGATGATGTGTCCCTACTAACTAACTATGTCAAAAACATGGTGCAGGATTATCTAGAGGAAATATTTAGAAAAATCATTAGTATGATTGAACCGGTGAGAGTGGATCTAGAGCATCGGGAAGGAAAACAAGCTAGTGGGTGCATAAGAGAATGTTTCAAGGTCTGCACTTGGGCCCAACATAGGTGGTGGGACGATCGTAGAAAATGTGTCTAGTGGTGGGAAACCCTAGGAGGAAAGAATGGAGACCACATAACCACATGCCCTTCCTTTAATCTATGGGGGGTTATTCCCTCACATCCCTATGTTGGATCCCAATATTAGAGGGTTGGAACACCCTATGTGGATTATCATTAACATTCATTCCTCTCCGTGTAAGAGAAAATATTGAACTATTTGATCTTAATTTGGTTTCCATGGAGCATTAGCATCAACATGTAGCTGCCTTTTGATTATTATGTTCATAAAATGTAAGGATAATTGGTGGATATCACTAAAATATCAGGTTATGAGGGGTATACTACAGTGGATTTCCCTATGGTGACTTAAGAGTTTTCCCCTACAACACTTAACTTTTGTAATTCCTCTATTTCAGAAAATCATACCAATCATCTGTTAGGAAAATTGATTAAGGATATTTGTTTTAGGTAGTTCTGTAGAAATTATGAGCCCATTAATAGGATAGGGATGATAAATCCATGGGATCTATTCATATGTTTTCACCTTCCAATGAGCAGATGGTTATGAAAATTGATTTAGCCTTGCTGATTCCAGACGAAAAGGTGGATGCAATTTTGGGAGATTCTACTAGTGGGACATAACATGAGGTTATAAGGGTAGAAGTTTATAAGTAGGAGGGATTAGTTCAATATATATTCCACCATGATATGGATCTTATCCCATAATATAGGATTCTAGAGTAATATCTTACTACTGAACTCATAGCTTCTTTCAAAGACTATGAACCTACATATCTTGATGAGCTGGAAGATTCTAATCTAGATAAAGCCGAGGAAAATAATATCATCTAGAATCTTGCATGGAATTGCATCAGGATATTAATTTACCAAATTATAGAACCACTTTGGGTTATCAGGATGGGGTCACATTAGCACTGGCAATGTAGTTTCTGTACTGGAGTGGAAGACACTTGAGGCCACCACGCATTGTTCCATGACTATCATGCCAAAAATTTGTGGGAAGGAAGAAAACAATTGGATGTAACTTTAAATCAAGAGAATTATAACAACATTTCGATGATTTAGGAGGCTGAACAAGAAATCTAGTGACTAGAATAACAATCAAACAAGATTTTTACCTTCATCATCACTCAATCAGAACTCACAATTCAACTGAGAACCCAGATGACAGAGGCCCATGAGAAAATAATACAGGCATCACATCAAGTGATTGATCTCTGAGTTGAGTGGGATCCGATGAATATTATAGATAATGAATTTTTTTAGTAGCTGGAGAGGTATAAATAGATCTTATGTGGTTGTATAAGTACTTGGAGGCCACAGGCTAAAGGTTGGCAGAGATGAAGCAATCAAAATTATGATATGATCTATTGGGGAAATTTCACCAAAACTCATAATATGATCAAATATGTTGATGGACCCTGATACTACCATTGTTTTCTAGCTCATTGTTGATACCATTTTTGTGTGTTTTCACACATTATTTTACTTGATTTTTCTATCTCACTTCAATCATATTTGTGAGAATACTAATGACCAATTCCTAATCTAACATGGGAGATGCCCAGTGTGAGAAACAAGGTTCGACCACCTAAGTGTCACTTTGAATGAGAGTATCAGAATAAAATATAACTCTAAGGGTCTGATATTGTTGACTGACTACCAGGAGTGTTCTGGATGAGGGAGTTTGTTTATGGATAATAGGGCTCTTATAGAATCCAACATGCTTTTCCAATGTGCGATAGTGAACAAATAGGATAATTCCAAGGGTGTTGGAATCTAATTGAACTAGGGGGAATGAGATGTGTGAATCAAAATGCCCAAAATTAATATCATAAGGAGAGTGGAATGGAAATATAGGATAAATGATGAACATGTTCAAAACATGATATTCATACAATTATCTTGGGGTGGGGAAAAACAAGTAGGGGTCGATCGCTCACTATGTTCGAAACATAGAATCTCTCTGAAAATGTTTCCTGAAGTCTATTGATATATTTGTGAGGATGGTAGGTGAGACAAAGTGGAATGAGACCAGGTCATTAGGGGAACCCTTTATACATGGAAGAGGATGATGATCCAAATAAGGGTCATACTATTCATGGGAATGGAGTGATGGAATGAACAAAAGGTTTCCCAAACTCTTTTAATTATGCCATGTGGCTTAGAACCCATTTGTGCCAGCTTATTTTTGTCTGAACAAAGATCAAACCCAACATAGAGTAGAGAGTCATCTCGACAGATGAGAGATATATAAAGATGATAACATTGAGGTATATGACCATCACTGAAGGATAGAACCTCACTAGTGAGGGTATGGGATGCCTTGCAGTTTTACATCATGAAATTACGGATGATGAACACATAGTTTAACGTTATATTGTGAGGATGATGAAAGGTATAGTTTAACGTCATGTGATCAGGATGCGTTAGGATGTTTGACATCATGTTATTGGGATGTTGCATATAATTTAAGGTCACAGTTACTTGACCATATAAAATAGTCAAAAATAATGTTGCATGGACTATAATAATTTCTATTCCTATAATATTTATTTGGCATGGAAGAAAAAAACCAAAGTTAATGTGCCACATGATGCTTGAACCAAACACAAGTATCAAGGAATATATGTAATGGATGATTCCTAAAAAGGCATATGTGATGTGGTGAGGGACAAACCTGATGTGAATGAGGGATTAGGAGGAGTAGTGTCAGACCACATTTCCCAGTTAGGCTCTAAGTTTAATGAAATAGATATTAGATCAAGAATCCATTGTGTGGATCAACCAGATCAGTACGAACCCTATCAAAACTATTAATCCCACCTGAGTTGTTTCTGATATGGGATACAAGGATTGGTACATTGATTTTACCTGACCTGTGGTTGTTCACATTACAGGTGACACAAATAATGGAATACCATAATGACATAGGAGCATAGAAAGGAGGTAATTTGATACATTCAAGCTATATATGAAGGTGAAAATGTTTAGTAAGATCCAACTATTGACCACATTCAAAACATAGGTACCACAACCATACCATTTAAAAGTGGGTCATGATAATTAAGTATCATCTTTTGACCAAATTAAAACATTAGATCTGCTATTTTTACCAAAAATTTATTAGGTAACTGGCCCATGATGAGAGGTGAGACAAAAATGTTATGAGACAATCATTATTAGGGGGTTCATATGGATTTGAATGATGGTGGAAATCCTAGCCCTGAATGACTCGATGTGTGGAATGGATGTATTGGGAAGTGGGAATCAAACCCATGATTTTCAGACAGTTTAGGGTCGTATTGTATGTACTGTGAAAGGTAGTAAAAAATAATGTTTCATGGACTATAAGATATTAGTTTAATGTCATAGAACTCAGACCATACCTATATAAAGTTTTAATTCATGATTCCCATATTTGTAAAATAGTTTAAAGTCATGTTTCTATGACTATTGGGGTTATATAGTGTATAGGTCCATAATTCCTAGACCATAATCCGGTCCATGGGGCTAAACAAGAGAAAAATATATGGATTAGAATAAATAATAATGGTCTATGAATCACTATGTATCCCATAAGAATTGGTATCTAGACACACATAGTTCCTGAACACAGTGTGGTAGGACACCGACACTGGGTGGGGTGATCCTCTCTGGAGAGGGAACTAAGGCATCCCACGATTATCATGGGGCATCCTAAAATTGTTTAGTGCATGGTTTTATGTTATCTCCATGCATTTAGGACTTTAGATCATGGTTTAAGGTCATAGATCAAGGAACATTACGGTTGGTATCTCAAATAGACATGTGTATTACGACATCATGATAACTGAAACCTGAATGAGGGAAACCGGGGGTTCAACACCACTCAACAGATATGTGAGATGAACTTAATATAATTTATTATCATGATGTTTGGACTAGGCTCGCTTTTTATGTTCATGGAGTTCATACATATCATAGGAGTCTCCATAAAAGGGTACATGTGGCATGGTTAATGAATAAACCCACTGTAAATGAGGGATTAGGAGGTCTGACGATGCACCACATTTTCATGATAAGGAAACTATGAGATTGACCCTCTAGACATCTATATGGAACATATATATGGAAAAAACATCATGAATGAGTTCAAAAGGACCGCATGGAATAAATGGGGTCTAAGGGTGAAAAGAGGTGATGAATTTGGGACTAGGCCCAAAGAAAAATTTTATGGGAATTTCTATGTATCCCATAAGTATTGGAATCAAGCCACATATAGTTGATGTACTCTGTATGGTAGATAAACATTTGTTGATGTCAATGTACTCTTAGGAGAGAACAATAAAACTCTATGATTATTATCATCATGCAACGAGGATGATGATTCCATTGTTTATGGTCATATGACTGGACCATTTGGTGTAGTTTAACTTCATGGGGGTAAAGACGCTAGTTTCTTATCCATTTATGAAATTTCAGCTAAGATACTGATGGGGCAGGTGTTCTGAGACGAAATTTATATGATGCAGTAGCTATATCACGACACGAACGAGCCAAATGAGTCTTGTACCATATGAAACATTTCTGAGGAAAACCCACAGATAGTTTTTATTCACGATGTTAGGACTTAGGTTCCCTTTTTAACATCATGTTTCTGGGATGTTGAATCATTATATGAAGTAATTATTGAGTAAATTTTCATTGGTGAGATGAGTTATACACTCCCTATAAATGGTGACCAAAGGATACACACACTTGGTGTATACCTTGTGAATAATGTATTGTCCTTCCCACTTGAGATCCAACATTGGTGGTTTCCTGCCATGTATCGTTGGCATTCAGAAATCCAAAACTTTATTTTCTTTAAAGAATGAGTGGATGAAAACCTTATTCTTGAATTCACGTTCTATGTTTTCATCTCTATATATATTATTCAGGGCTTGGAGGTTGTTCTAATTGAGGGATTTTAGTTTAGCTAGATGAACTTTTCCTATTTTATCTACTAATCATAGTCAAAAATTCAGATTAAAGATAGCATAATCTCGATTGATAGGATTGACTTGCATCAATAGACTAGGGAATACAAGGTCACATAGGTGGAATACTGAGTCATTTTCATATAAGACCAAGAGGAATTGGGGAGATTTTTTTTCCAAGTTTTCTTGACTTGGACCACAGTATTTTGTATAATGTTCAAGATGGTTTTATTAAATTCCTAAATTGGTCCATTCTCCCATGAAAGGTTGAGGGATGTATGGATGGACGTGATATTGTACTTGGAAGTAAACTTATTCATCTCAGTATCCTCGAAGTTGGTTCTGTTTCCAGTAAAAATAAAATGAGGGACCCCAAATTGATAGATCATATTGGAGCTCACAAATACAACAACCAATTGGGCTTTGACTTCCTCGGTAATAATTGCTTCAAACAAATTAGTAAAGGAATAATTCATGGTCAGAATGAACATGGCATATTAGGCTGTTGCTGGTGGATACGGCCCCATGATGTTGATCCCTCAAACTACAAAGGGCCAAGAATACATGGTAGTATGGAGGGGATCTATTGGTCGATGCATAATGCTGGAATGTATCTGAAACACATTTAACCTCTTAGATAACTTGATATAGTCATGAAAAATAGTGATAAAGATGTATCCCAGCCTTTGAATATTGTTGGATAGGTCCAACACTACATGATGAGAAACAAAATCCCGAACATGAAATTATTTCATGAACTGAGCGATCTAGTCTCCCGGGATAAACGGATGATAATTCTATCAAACCCACATTTTATTGAATTTTATCACGGTTGATTTCAATCTATAATGTTAAATGTACGACATCCCAATTGATTCTCTCTCATTCAGATTGATCTAACGGGATATTTATGTGTTAGTGACACTCAACTAAAGGGGTTGTCCAATCAACAGTTTATTCTACTATAGGTGGATTTAGGGGTCCTGATGTGGAAGCACCAACTGTCAGTTGGTTTACCTGATAGTTTTCCTCATCATCTAAGCTTATGGGAGTGATGACTTTTTGATATTATATGTGAATGAAAAACTCTTCCTTGTCAGGTTCTTTATGAGATGTAGCTAGGATTTATAAGGAATTAACTCGATCATTTTGTGACAGAGGAACATGAGTTCCATTTGGTAGAGAATATAACTGGGCCATCATCTGTTGAGTGCACTTCATCAAGGGTAAAAGTTCTATATTCAAGATGAATTATTCATTTTTTATCTTCTTTATGACTAACTCGGAGTCACTATTTACATGAAAATGGGGAATATCAATCTTGAGATCTAGTTTGAGACCAATAATTAGAGACTGATACACTGCAGCATTGTTGTTGCATCCTTCTAATAGATGGGATGAATATGGAAAGATATCCAATGTTGGGGAAATGAAGATAATCCCCATTGGCCTACTATGCTGACACTACGATCATTGAGACTTATACTGATTATAATCTAGGCGGCTCAATTGAAATGCATCATCAAGAAAGGCATGGATTAGTGCACTGAAATGATGGTATCATCTAGAACGTGAAAATTTAGGGACTACACTAATGGGGTTTGATGGGCAATAAGGAAGTCGGCAAATGCATAACCCTTGAAAACCTTATGTGGAACAAAACTGGTTTTTAATTGATGAATGATAACATACCACCATGCCAATATTCCCATCAACATAGGTATGTTCGAGATATAATTTATCTTATTTATGCGAGAAACCATTTTTATCTTATTATGCTACAGGTATTGCAAAAATATTTATACCACAAAAACCAGTGTGATGAAACTCTTCTCGATAGGAGAGTATGTAGACTCTTTGTCAAGAACCATCTGACTATGATAGTATAAAGAGTTATCTATCATTTCATTATTTTTCTAGGTGTGCAGGGCACCGAGGGAGAGTTCCATGGATGTCATGTAAAGGACCAACAACTTCCCTGAGATGGGTGGTATCAAAACCAAATGTTGTATTTGGTGATATTTGATCTTCTCAAATGAGGTCTAGAAATTATAATCCATCAGATATATATAAAACTTCTTCATGAGCTAGGATAATTGCATAAACGTACTAGATATATTCTTGAAGAATCGGTGTATGTTGGTTAATTAGCCTTGAAGACCTCGGAGCTCTCAAAGGTTGCTCGGAAGGAGGAATCTGGATTATGGGTTTGATATTCTAAAGGTCAATACCAACACTTCTATATCTAATGAAGAACCTGAGAAACATTCTATAGGTAACCCCAAAGGCACACTTAAAAGGGTTAATCATTAGGTGTCAGAAATGGAGGAAGTTTAACACTTTCTCAGGATCTCTGAGATGGTCCTAATGCAGGTAGGATTTAAACAAAAATAACCCATGTAGAATTCTACTAGCATCATGAGGATCAGTTTGAAGATTTGGTGCATTTATTAATGGAAATTGTCTTTTATATTGATCATACCAAAGGAAATTACTTGATAACATAAGGTTCCCATTTTCACTCTAAAGTTGTTAGACTCATTGTCTTCAAGAGCCATCCTTAACTAATAGTACCCAAAGTATCAATCCATGAATGAAAGTGCCTGAAATGAATTTTTAGAATCAAGTAATAGATCTATCATTGGGAGGGGAAAATAATCCATTGGGATGTGGTTATTGATGTCCTTGATGTCGATACAGTCCCGGATCAGTCCATTAATCTTCCTGAAAGGAACGAAGTTGGCCAGCCATTTGCGGTGCTGAACATCCATTATGAAGTTTTCTTGGTTGATCTTATCATTTTTGGCCTCAACCATGGAACCAGGTGAACACAACACTATGATACTTTAGGAAATATATTTATGACTAATATTCCTCTATAGGGATAACTTAATAGATCATCATTGGAATTAGATTGTTCTCAAAACTATGATTCTTTAAAACCAACACAAAGATGGTGGTGGATACACACTCCTCCAATATGGGAGGAGAATCTTCCATATCCTCTTTATTGTATGAGGTAAGGTGATCAGTGAGAGGATACATTTCTTGAAAGCCTATGGATTCAAGAGGAACAATGATCCCCACTTGTTCAGATAAAAAATTGTTATTATTGATTCATTCCCTCTAGAAACCATGGTGACGGTACCTTCTAACCTGATTCTATCAGGCCTTTGACTATGATGTAAATGATTGATGTCAAAGTAGTGTTGGTGGGTTGGATTTTGGTGACTCAATCCTTCTCCATGAAATAGATGAATGTGTCATGGATTTTTTTCCATTGGGTGAACATCTCAATACTTTACGGAGCTAAGGATTTTTAAAATCACTCAAGCATATCATGTGTAAGTGTATAAGGATATATTCTAACATTTCTTATACATTGGTACTTGTATCACCTTCTTTTTAGAAAGGATGAATTTGTTAACAAGTCTGGAATCATGACCTCTGACTGGTGAATTAGGAGGATTAAATATTCATCAAAATATATCCACAGTTTTTCCACAGTGGTCATGATACTAACCTAATGGTTTTAAACATTATTTCCCTTTCTACAGTAACATATTTTATCCATATAATTGGCTTCAAAATTTTCAAAGGGAGATGCATCACCATGGAGCATGCCTACTCGACCATTGAGGGATTACATGAGGCATTGGTGGTATGAGGGGATAAGTGATTCCTGATGATAGAGCAAAGGCCAACCAATTAGTGCATTGTTGGTGGTACCCAATGATACAACCATCAATTGTGTGTTTGAGAACAAACCAAAGAATTAAGACTTCAAACAGACTCTACCACATGACCTCTACTTGGTCCTATTAGAACAATAAATATTCTGGTAATAGGGACTCAAATATGTTTTAGGCAGTCCAAACATGTGGAGCATCTTAGTGAGGATGAGATTTATATAATAACATGTGTCCACAAGACTAAAGCATACATTCTCACCATTGAACTAGTTGGTGATGTCCATAGGTTTGAGGTTACCCTACAAAAGAGAGCCCTCATCATCCCTAAATAATGAGATGAAGGAAATACATTATACTATTTGGACTTCCTCATCATAGAAGGTCTTTTCACCTTTACCTCTTTTACAAACTAGAGGGAAAATTTCAAGGCTTCTGTGAGGTCTACATACATATCTTCTAATAGAACAAGGGACTCACGGATAAAGATCTTTTCAGGAATTATATCAGGGTTATATATCAAATAGTAAGTCCAGTCTAAGATAATATTTCTACCCACAAGGGGGTTTCTCTTTGGGAGACAGAAAGAGATGTACTACAAGTCATATCAGTGGACTCTGGATGGTGTTTGAAATGTCTTCTGTTCATTAATAAACTCTCCTAGAATCACTACTGGATGATCATCATATTTTGAGGGCCTATTCATAATGGGATGTGGCTGATCATGATGTCGTCAATCCTATTTTTCCTAGTCTAGGAGCATGATCAGTTGTGGTAGATAATTTATAAAAATGGACTAAGAGGATAGTACCTACTAAGCTCCACCCAGAACAAGCTGTCTGGTCTTAGTCACATGAACATCTTTGCTCGGGGCTCCAAACTAAGCATTATGATAATTAGTATAACCTCATATCCTTCTACGATGATATTTATCGGAGGTAATTAGGAATATTTCTTGACATTCTTGGTCAGTAGGGATCAGTTAGGGATCAAAATATTCAATGGTATTCACATATCATACTTATATCCATCATTAGAATAATCATAAAAGGATTTGAGGACTTTGGGTGTGATTTCCATCTCTAGAGGCATGAAATCTATAAGAGTGTAGGATGGATTCAGCACCCATGGGGGAATTTTCTTTCATATTTTCCACCGTATGCTAATCTTATGAGATGTGGAAGGTTGCGAAATGGATGTAGAAAAAGTAGCTGGTGGATGTGAAATGAATAAAGGAGGGTTGGGATGATTTTAGTGGGCATGGGAAACTATTTTGGATGCCAACCAATCATCATACTCTTGGATTCCATGACTGGAGAACCTTTTTCATTCACCTTTACTGTCATTATTGAGTTAAAAAAAGCTTCTCACCTATGATAAGACATATCCCAACATTAATACACTATTTTATAATTTTTACTTGATCCAATCATTGAACTCATGAAAATTATTTATGGTTTGGCCAAGGATTATGTGGGGTGGGAAGTTGTTAGGGAGATCAGTGAGATTGGCCTCATCTGGCTTCATTCACTTGGGTTGTTTCAGGAACCCTTATTCCAGGTCAGTACTAAAATAATTAAGGACTTATGAATCCTTTAAAGAGTTGGTCTAGTTTCTTCTATATGGGAAGGGATCTATGGGAACTTGTATCTAAGAATGTGTTGGATCTTGATGGGTAGTAGGAGATATATTGTCTTATTTATGTAGCGATGCTTGGTGGGGTGGTGCCTGTAAATTCTGAATTGGGAAGGGCAGAACTCCAGGTTGATCATGAGGCTATTTCACTCAGAAAGTATATTCATTGGAGGATATTCTAAGATATGATCCAATGATAATATTTCTATAAACTCTATAAATTATACCTTTACTGTGGCAGTAGTCTCGACCTTGGTAGTTCTTCTTGTAGGAGATAGAAGAGGCAATAGATGTGCTTGATTGGCATGTTTCAAGGCATACTCTAGGAGCTGGACCTTGTTAGAGAAATAATAAATTCCTTTTAGGATGTTATGGGTGTTGAGGGAGGGGAACATATCTGTCTTTATATTCCCCCACACACATTTTTATTAGTTTTTCTTCGATCAACATCATTTCAATTGAATAAGTAAGACGCTTCCACTAACTGAAAAAATATGTGGTATGCTCATATAGTAGTGAATTTCACTTGAAGTGATTGAAAATAATTGTCTAATAGTTGTTGGAGATGAACTGGTAATGAAACATCTTATGGAGGTTTTCCCAGGTAGTGATAGAACCAATGGGTAGATGGTTGTACCATACAAAAGTAGAATATTCCAATGTTTGTACAAAACAACAGATCATGGAGGCCTCTTTCTATTATGGTGTCCACAACAAGGGTCCATGACTTGAGATAATGTGGGCTAGATATTGTATGGGTTCTCCCATTACGATGAAGGGTAAAATGGTAGGATTCTCGAGATCTGGGGATGCTCGCATATCATCCCACCACACCAGATATGACTTTCCATTAGGTGGGATTTCAACTATTTGTGTTTTATGTGATTTGAGGAGATCATTGAGAGAAACTATCAGTTCATCTTTGTGGGGATCCTGATCATGGTGAGGATTCCTAACCTCCAATGTGTTTATAGTCTCATCAACATGATATGTTGTCCCAACAACACATTTCATGACATGTGGGTAGGCTTGATGAGAAGTGGTATCTAGATCATGATGGGGGATGACGCTGCTTGGTCGGATTCAGTGATGCATACCAAAGTGATTTTCCATAAACTAAAATTTCTACCATGTTAGGATTTGTAGTATTTCCAAGATCGATCAAGGGTAGTTGGATGAGAATGACTTGTAGCTACCCCTTCTATCCTAGTGAATGAGAAACTTGATCGCGTTAAGGATTACTATTGTCTAAGTGATGCTCTGAAAGGTTATTAAAAAGGATCTCGTCAATGAGCCTCTTATGATTTTTGATCTACTCAATATGTTCAACCACACTAGGATCATCATATATCCCCTATGAAAAATATGGTTGATTAGAGGTTTCAAGAGGTCCCTTGTCCTTATTGAGGTTTCAACTAGTGTAAATGGATGGAGAGGGTTTCCCATGGATGAGTATTTACCTATACAGGTGAGTGAGAACACCCTTATGAGGGTCCATCAAGTAGTATTGTACCTGGGGGTCCACTTAATTAAATCTGGTGTGGGTTTTTTTTTATTTGAGTACCCTATTTTCATCCATATTCACCACCACAACACAAAGAGGAATGTCCTCAATATCCCTAGAAATGTTGAGAAACATCATGATATTGACGAAGTGGAGAGTAGTGCACTGCCCCTAGCCCTGGATCTACCAGTTCATGGAAGCCTCTATAATAATTATATGGAGAACTATGAAGATTTTAACTCATCCCTATTTTAGTGTCTAGTGGTAGGGGGTGATGTAGGTTGGTGAGCGACTTTGAGAGAAACCCAATTAATCATGCGACACTTCTGATTAATGTCATGAAAATGTTCCTGAATCGTTGGGGTGAATAAATGTTGGTTAAATAGGTGGAAACACATCACCTAATGGTCTGGTAGAAACACATGACCTCGTCTTGGGTTGGAGACTTATGAATATCAATTTTTGGAATTACATTTTTCCAAAAGACCATAAAAATTGATTGGTGTCCAAAGTATCCCACATGGAACCTTTCTAAAAAGAGTGGTATGACTCTTTATTGTACCATACATCAACCAATACTAGAGGAGAAGCTACTGATGGCATCGGTGTGGATCAGTGCGGAGATGAACTGCCCATAGGAGGATCCACTACTTGAGTTAACTTGTCATTGTATGTTGGGTCATCTTTCAAAGGTGGTTCCCAACACATCATCATATCCACGTAGGATTGGTTACATGCCACTGCCTCATGTGAAGGGGTGGTGGAAGTAATTTGTTGGATTATTATATTCCCTTTGTAAATAAAATTCTAGAATAATTCTATGTGATATTTAGTATAGATATAGAACACAATTAGCATAGACAAAGTTGAATTCCATGTAAGTCCCTATAAGGGATCCAATTAATCCTCCACCAATATATACCTTTGAAGGAATTTAGGGATCTGGTGCATCTCACATTATGTGATGAGGAAAATCCCTTATTAGGATCTTATCTCAGACTATAATATAGATTAATTTGGTTATGTATCCATCATTTAATCCAATTATTCTTTATAATCTTGGAAGCGAACGATATTGATTAGAATTTTAACTTCCCAATGTTTTTCCTTCTTCAACTATGATTCACCATTCTCCCCCCGGATGAATCTTTAAGGAAGGGATTTTCATTGGTCTGGAGAGGACCTCTATTCTAGTTGGGACTATAGGGGTAAGGACCTCTAGTTTGGCTAACTAGGATTTGGGGAGGAACAATGTGTCGGTTTCTGTCAAAGTGTGGAGGAACGTAACTTGGACTTCTATTATAGTGGGGAAGAAATCCACTCGGAATTCAAACACAGTAGGGATGACCTCCTCTTTTGTAAGAAGGAACATGGGTATGACTTCCATGTTATCTAATGGTAACATCATGGGTAGTAACTCTATACTGGTAGGTGGGAGGGCGAGGAGGACCTTCACACTAATCGAACTAGACTTGGTGTGGGGTGATCAACATTGTTTATTGATGGAGTGGGGAGGACCTCCTCTTTGATTTGTGATGGAGCCAAGTGGTCCTCCACTTGAGCTGGGGGGAAACATGGAGAGGGACTCCATTCTAGTTTTCTATTTCATGTGGGAGGACCTCCATGTGTCCAGTGGTGGAATGGAGATGGCCTTCGTACTTTTTTCAGTTATGTTGGTGAGAGTCCCACTTGGATCCATAATAGAGAAGGGAGGAAATCCTCTTGATCATGGAAAGGAATGAGGGGAACCATCATGTTGATGTTCAATGAAATGGGGAGGACCTCCATATAAAAAACCATAATCTTTAGGATGTCCTCTATACTGGGCATCAACAAGGCATGGAGGACCTCCACATTGGATGATGTTGGGAACATGGGGAGTGACTCCATATCGAGTGTGATAGTGGGGAGGACCTCTAATCTGATGGGATATTGTATTAGGAGGAACTCCACACTAAATATAATAATCACGAGGCGGTGCTTGATGACTCTCTATTGTGATAGTTAGCGAACGATTCAACCCATCTTACATGTGGGGAAAATAAGGTCAAATTTTTGACCAAGCATTGACGGGTCCCCTCTTTGAAGTAGCATGGATCTGGAGGAGTTCACTGATAGCCTAAGGAATGATTGGAGCTATGAAATATGATAACCCTGATGAATATCTTCTTGAGCATGGGAAGGATATTGGAATCAGGTCATCTGGACTAAGTATGGTGGAGAATGGGTGTATTTCACCAGTTTCTCAACCTAAGAGATCAGTCGTCAATGGTGTTTTTGGGGCATGGTGGGAGCCCTACATTGAGTCACCTAGGTTGTAGCCACAGCCTTTGTGACCCCATGTAATCCCCTACTTCCTCGGAATAGGGAACTAAGTTATAAGATATCTCCAGGAAGAGGCTCTTGAAATGGTTCATTATTAGAGTTGGGAAAAACTTCTCCCTATACATCCCTTGGGGGCACTGGTGTCAGTGAGGTGAAAAAGCCTCTAGGTCCAGATGTTCTAGATCCCTCATAAGAACGAACCCCTCCATCTTATATTGGCATATTAGTGTGTCCATAAACCTCCTCTAAATGATTTTCGAGGGTGATACAGGGTGTGGGTTCTCGGTATCTATGGTCACTATTGAAGTCGTGGTGGAAATTGATTCACATGGGATTTCTTTGTTGAAATTTATCCTACCATTGTGCATGATGGTGGGGAGAAATTATTTTCCTATAGATTGGGTTCTTGTAAGGTAGGAAGGTTAAGCTATCAGCATAGATGCATAGGAAGAAATTCACATTTAGTCAATGTCATCCAATATTCCATTATAAGGAAGAGAGATCCACATAGATAATGTTATAGACTGTAATTCACAAAGATTAACTACAATAATTTGAGGTTAGTTCTACATTGGGCCCATCATTTTATTGTTGGGACATGGAATTGGATATTTAGATTCGGTGAAATTATTATCTTCTAATGTCTCAAACAATACTTTTCCCCATTATTAAGATTAGTGTTCCACATCGAGTTCACCATTTCTTTCTCTAACACATTCAATGAGGTGCTCCATCGTTCATGTTATAGTCTATCGATGCACGTTGTTTCCCTACATTCTTGATTTCCAAAGGTGTTATATTTCATCACATTATCAGTGATTTCTATACCTTGATAGAAATGGGATAATGGGATGTGGGTTCCTACCTCCAGGGATTTTCCATGTAACTCGTCACCTAGTCTGATTCTCCCTCATAGATTATGATGTCTTCGTGAAACTCATTCCTAGTTCCATCACAATGTGGATGGAAGTTAATTACAAAACTTATATCTATATATTCCAAGGGGTCTTGATATGGTATAAATCTTTGGTTTGGTAGTAGTCTTGTTGGTAGTCGTTGGAAGGTCTGGACACTTGAACATTGGTCACTCGTATTCTTCCTCATACGGGGGAATATCATGGAGGCGTATCAGGTATGGAACTTGAGGCATCACTTGTAAATCATGAGGTATCTGATTCCAAAGTCATATCTTTTGAGGTTATCCTCAGGCATCCTATGTTTAACGTGAGGTAGAAGTGTGATAAATCCTGAGTTTAACATCTTGTGGAGACAAAATCAAATAGATCATAACACCTCATAAAGGAAGGTTAAATAGGTATATCCTTAGGATGGGGAACCTAGTTGGTTTACCAAATGAGGGGATTAGAGTTCCTATATAGGTAGACCTTGGGAGGTGTGTCCATTAATGGGATGATGTTACACCATGAAGGTTGATCTGAACACTGCTAGAGGTGAATTAGGGAGGTTTACCCCTATGAGGGGGACACTATAGGGTATCATTGGTTGGTATTGATCCTAAACAAGGCATCATACATACAATTTTTAGGAAATATGGATCAATATCCACTTAGTTATATGGATGGTGTAGGGCTTACACATGAGAGCAGCCCAAGTGCTGCTAGGAGAAGCGATGATATAGAAAGGGATTATGTGTAGGAACAGGCTGGGTAGAGGGTTGATTCTACCAAGATGTAGTATCCCATTTGAAAATCAGGATGTATTATAGAAGGATTGGATGAGGTGGATAGAAAGGATGTATTTTTGGGTTTAGACATCAATGAAACTTCTTACCTAAACCAAGTGATTGGGAATAAAATCCTACACATTTCAAGAGTGGTGTTGAGGATTACACATAATTAATAGGCCTATATTTTTGGGGATTACACATTGGAGTGGCCCATTGGGGGACATGTTATTGGGTCTTACATGAAGGTACTTCCCATGAATGGAAGATGGATTGTTATAGATGCTTACTTTCAGAAGGATGCACAAGAAGATGGATAGGTTTCATGGTGGATACCATCCTCTATTACCAAGTGATTCACGCTCAGTGGGAGAAACAAGAGGAAGTAGTAGAAATGATGGTCATTTCATGAAATAACAAATGATGAATGATGTTGTGGGGATTACACTTTGAAGAAGAATGAGGAGGATCTCATTCTATGTGAGGAGGATCTCATTCCGTGTGAGTGGGGGTTGCACGTGGAAGTGGACCATGGTGACAAAACTTGAAGGGAGAGGGAAGTGGTGTTGATTGTGAGTGATGTGGAAGAGATCTTGATGCCCATCCCCTGCCCTATATTAATACCCCTGGGAGGAAAATATGAGAAGAGGTGATGTCTATTGCATGAAAGGCTGGGAGCATACTATGGGAGGGATTCCTAGGAGGATATTGTTCCCTATGTGGAGGGTGTGGTTGATGTCATTCCATGTGAAGAGGATATCAATCCATATCACTCAAAAAGGGGTTATCCTACATTTTATTAAAATTGAGGGGACATAGTTTAACAACATGTGTCGAGGATATTTATTTCTAGTAATTTTTAAATCACACAGCTCAGAAGTTGGGTCTCACTCATTTCCATGTGGGTTTACATAACCGTTGCACATGAAACCCTAGTTGGGATATGGATTCATAAATGAAATGATGCAACGGTGTAGAGGAGTGGTCAGTAACAAGTCCACATTCGGCTCTCTATTCTAAAAAGAGAGTAGAATTATTACACCTATTCATAAAATTAAAAGGTAAGGAAAAGACATAATGGAAAGATCATGAGGGACAAAAGAAATCAAAATGTAAAATACATAAGGGTTGTGTGGATAAGGTGAATGAATGAGATGATTCATTTTCACAAGAGGGGTTCAAACATGGTGTTTTGAAAAAGGATATAGCCATATAGAATCAAAGAGGGAGTGCACACATGATTGGAGGATAGTGTGCAAGATGAGGGACCGAACACAATATTATTACATGAACTAGAATTAGGATGAAATAGATTAAGAGATGCTCAAGATACTATGTTACCACACATAACAGTAACCTCAGGAACCTATAATGGAATTTATATACCTAGAGGTTTCCATTAATTCCCAATGTTATTTATTACCTGTCATATTCACAACAAAGCAACGCTTCAACTTCCGTAGGATTACCCTAAAGATGGGGGTGCACTTAAATATATTGGAGGACCCTTAAATGATGGTATTCATGATTCTGGGCTTGGAAGAGATCTTCTATGTAGTTATTCCTTGATCTTTGGTGAGAGATCACTCAAAGGGCCGTTTAACAGACTATTAGGTGCACAATAGTCTTTCACACAGATTCACTTGTTACATTTATAAACAACCACTTGGGAACACCTTCCATGGATGGTTTAATTAGACATCATGGAAAGGGAAATACATATGTTGTATTGGAAACACAAGGGCCTTCAACATGGGTTTCAATCATTCACACACACCTCATATAATTCACGCACCATCCTTGGAATTTTTAGAATGCTTCATTGATTCAGGTGGTGCGTTTGGTTTACCCAAAGATGGCCTTGGTGACACTAGGTGGAATTCGGTGTCAATAATCTTCAATTCATGAAAATAGATACTGGATCTTAATTGTCACCTAATTCAACTTTTGGTAATCATTTTAATGTATAAGGCTTCCATATTCCTTCTTTAAAAATGGTATAGGTGATAGCCTAGGTGACATGATAGGATGAATAAATCCCTTGGCCTCAAGATACACCAACTAAAATTTAAGCTCATTTAACTTGGTTTGTTCCATGTGATAAGAAGGAATAGAAATGGGAATCATAAAAAGGAGAATTTAAATTATAAACTACCTTTCTCTATGGTGGTAAACAAAAAAAGGCATCAGAAAACACATTTAGATACACACTCATCACTACAAGAAGTAGGACACAAAATCACGATTCAACATAAATAAATAAAATTTCCTTAAACTATCTTGAGATCACTCCAATATAAGTGAAATCTTGCCTACCCCTATAAGATCTATAATCCCACTCTCCCTGAAATACATGAGAGACTCCATCATGAGATAGAAACTTAACACAACAATGATAACAGTTAATATAGGACAACACACTAATCATCAAATAAATTAAAATAATATGGTTGAAGAAGTCAAGGACAAAGAATATAATTCCTACACTAATTCTTGGTTAGTTATCATCACTTGAAATGAGGGAGATTTAAAACCTTGTTTGGACCCCTTTCCTGGAGGCATGGAATTATCCAACATGAATGAAATATGTTTGGAAAGAAAGACCATAAAATAAATTAAAATTAATGATATAAAACAATGATTGGACCATATATAAAAAATATCCAGTAATATATAGGTTTAAATAAACTTTATAACTCTAAAATTATTGGACACTACCTCACATTCCTCTAGTGCATATTGCACTGTGTAAAGACCTCTAGTCTCAAATCCTCCCTAAACCATTTTATCCACATGAATACCACCCTTGGCATGAGGATAAGTCCCCCCAAATTTTGAAGAATCATAATTAACCTATAAAACCTTGGTGAGAGCAAATCTAACTATACAACCATCATTCATCCTTATATAAAAACACCTAAAATGACCGTGTTGTCTACAATGATGACATGTTTTCGGAAATTCCCCACAATTAAACTTAGTATGAACATTACTTCCACAATGATAAGAAAATATTATTTTATCCAAATGAATCTATAGATATTTGTCCTAAGGAAACTAAGAACAATTTTTATATCCTTTTTTTGATAGAAAACATACCCTTGATAACAAGTATATAAATCAAAGCTCCCCTTAAACCAATTTTCCCTGATATGTATACCTATTCTATAGTTGCTTTATTGAATATCTCTATAAAGGGTGTAAGGTAAACGAGAGCTATCTTTGATCACATATCAACCCTTAAACCCATCTAAGACCTATTATCTTTAATGTAATCATTGGTGACAAGAAATGGTGTCATGTGCACCAACACAATAAGAAGGGTTAGATACTTCAAAACTTAAGGCTCTACTTTCTCTAAGGTAAGAACTTTATAGGTCTTCCCCACTCAAAATTACACAAGATAGAACTTATGGTTGAGGTTATTCATCAAAGAGCAACTGGTAAATTCATCGTGTAATATAAATTGCACTATAGATACCCACCATTTCATTCCTAGTCCTTCAAGAATGTGCATGGTGAAACCCACCTTAATGTCCTATGGTGTTTTTAAAAAATGAGTGATCTATTAAATATTATCAATCCAATATTCATCTTCCTATTGTTATTTGTCACCATTTAATATGTTTGGATTATTCTTAGTAAATTTTGTGCCATGATCTACCATTCATCAATGGTTTCCAACACTCACCCGAACCAGTGTCTGAATTGTTTGAATAATTGATTCCATTAAATAGGGGTTTACTAGATAATTGAACTATATAAATTTAATCACTACATTTTCCCTATGATTTTAAAGATATCTTATATTCATTTTAAAATAAATATGAAAGACAATAACATATTGTCTTAAGGGTAGTTCTATAAACAAATACCAACATCAAGAATTCAAATCTGTTCCTTTAAATGATAATAATTTGATGAAATTATAGATTTTATTACTGAAAGTAAAAGAATAAAAAAGGAATATAATTATTTAAATATATAATATGCCAAGTTAATTTAAATAACCTCAATCAAAAAATCAAAATATTTAAAAAATCCCTGAACCCCCATGGTTCTGAAGATTGTAAATTGAAATAATATTTCCATGAACCCTCCAACAATTACTATCTTAATTCTAATAATCATATCTCTCATTTAAAAAATATATGAACTGAGCATAGGATGTTTCAAAACACTTTTATCGCCTTAGTCCCTATGATATCATGTTTTATAAAACCATGTCGGGTCAATATGAAAAATTTATCGACAAGGCCCTCCATATAGTAGTAATCAACTAAATAACTAAACTATTCTTTGAAATTATTATAAATAGATAAACTATTAGATTATATTGTGGAATAAACAAAAACAATCCATGATGAATAAACCATCAATCCCAAAAGGTTAAAACAATACATAAGATAGGGTATGATGTAATTGAATCTCCATGTGACTATCCATCAACACCAGATCATTTTACTAAGAAGGTGACAACAACCAATAGAATATGACAATCTAAAAAATGTCCCCATCCTTACCTATTACCTAATAAATTACATCTACTATTTCTAAAAGTCAAAAGTAGAGTGTGATCCCATATCCCTATAGGATTTCACCTAATAATCCATACAAAGACTAATTATTAGAAAACAATACCTCATTATTTAATAGAAATAAAATTTATAAATATTTTTTGCAATATAAAACATTTTATAAAACATAATTTAGTTTTTATAATATCCTTCTATATAAAGATAAACCATCAATATGATAGGTACTTGAGAGATAAAATGAATGTATTAGAAAAATCGATCACAGATTCATGAAATGATAGAATAGTGAGAAACCAAGAATGAGAGGTATCATCTTGTATAAAACCCAGAATAAAAGAAAAAAATACATTAGGTTCTATAATATGGAAATATGTGCTTTTACACATAATGGAACACCGATCTCGGAATCACATGAATCCAACCAATATCAAGTTTGGTCAAATAATGTCAATATCAATCATCAAGTAGTGCTGCAAACACTAAAGTGAAATACAAACATTTCCAAATGCATCCATTGTTCCCAATGCGTATTTATTGAAAAAAAACATTTGAGAACCTTGATAACCATTTTTAAACATTTTGAAAGTGAATAATTAACGATTCAATTATTGGAATTAACTTTTTAAAGTCAAATACAACATTATGAAATTACACTGAACACATAGTTTATACAAATATATTTTTAAATTAGACCCCTTTAAAACCATCCATCTCTTTAAACATATACGTTTTGATATCAGAAAAGAATAAAATTAAAAAATTAATCAAAATTAATTTACAATAAGTTCCATAAATACATGAGTTAGAACTGTTTTTAGGGACACCTACCTTAACAATGGTGGAAACATAATTACTGATGAGAGTATAGATTAGAAACAAGTTGATTGGTTAACCATGTACCATCAAGGTATCTATCAAGAACAAAGTAAAATAGACAATAATCCATAGTGAGAAGCTTATAGAGAATTTTTGAAGGTTTAGTTAAATCAAAATAAACATTAGAAGGTGAATAGATATAAAACTACCTAGAACGAATATGATTATTACATCTCTTAAAAGGTTCTGATTTAGGCTGCATGGTTTAAAAATTAATGTAAAAACCATATTAGTCCTCTATCCCTTTTAATTTAAGGTACATGAAATCCTAGAGAGGACTTCATGGTTTTGGAAAACCATTATTAAGTCATGTGACACATATGGACAACGACTTAGGTGCCTTCATGGTTCCCTTCAAAAACATTAATATATGTAAAACCATTCACAATACATAAAAAAGTTTCCAGATCCTCACATTTCCATAAAACATGATTAATGCATGGATAGTACAAACTGAATTCCTATAAAATGTGTCTGTTTTATTTCCTCCCATAATCCAAGTTCACACTCAAACTCGCAGAAGCCTCTATGCCTACCATAAGATAAACCAAATCAATATATGGAATACCTATGATCTAAATGGTGTATATTAACCATTTTTATGTATTTATTTAAAAATGAGATAATGAATGAGTTTATTAGACCTAGATAAATGTATTCATTTTTAAAATTTTATAGAATTTAAACATTAATTAATATTTTAAATGTAGCAATTGAACTAGTTTCATGTATTAATAAGCAAAATATTTTTTAATATAAGAACTGAAAATTTGTAGACTATTTTCATTGATAATAATTTTTGGTAAAGATATTAAATTTTTTATAAATAACATGATTAATGAATACTTATCAATTTTTATTAAGACATTCAATTTCTAAAGTATTGGTTTTGATAATTATAAAAAAATGGTAAGTGTTGGAATGAGTTTAAAACTAATAATAATGATCAAAATGCTAACAATGTAGTTTAATAACATGTTAGGTACTACGTTAGTGTTTAAGGTAAACCATTAATTATATTAATTGATGATTAAATCTTAATTCACTATTAATGGAAGGGTTATTGTCGTAAACATTAATGATAAAAAGTGATCAATGTATAAACAAGTACCTTTAATGTTTTTTTATTATTCATCTAATACTTTGTATACATTGGTAATAAAATTTCATGGATAGTTTCTCAATTGTGTGGTAATAATTAGATTAAATTTCTGTTTATTCCATATATATTTCATTTTTATCATTCTATTGTTACATAAATGATATAAATCATGTCATTTCAAGTTCCATTTTTTTAATAAATGTTTTCCACATTTTTTTTGATGACATTAATTTTATGTTAACATTTTTTTCTTTTCAATGTTAACTTTATTCAATTGAATAACCACAACATAAATTGATATTCTTGAAGAAAGGGCTTATATATTTGGAGAATAATTTTGGTTGTGACACAAATGTGAATACTTTCTTATTATGTTAATCATGAATTTATTTTGATACATTAATCTTGTAAATGATCTATAATTATTGAAATTACCTGATCATTGAAAATTAATTATTATATTGGAAATGATTAGTGTTTTAGATTGTATCTTCATAGACATGATAATAGGTTTTGCAAAGAATGTGGTTTATAATTGTTCTGAAATGGCCTAACTCATTATAAATTATTCCCTTTCTCTTAGGAATGGTGATGAACCATGAATCATTAAAAATCATTCCCTTTTCTTCGAGAAAATTGATTCCCCTGAACTCATTATACACTCTTTCATAACCCCTGGGATATGATTTTCTCCTTGAATCATTATATTCAATTGTGTTAGATTTTGAGCTTAGACCCAGGGTTGTTATATATGTTTGGATTTTCTTGGTACTAAGAAGAAATATTTATGGTCAGTATTCATCTATATGTTTCTATTTATTAATTTATATTTTTACTTAATGTATTTAATATAAAATAATATATTATATTTATATAAATGAGTTTTATTTTTCATGCATACACATTTTTATTTATTGTGTGGGTTGAGACATCATTGATGGTACCCAAATAAGTAATTTTTCTCACACCCTACATGGAAAACTGGATTGAGGTATAGTTACACACTTTATATTTCAAGTATGGATGGGTATACTAATAGATATTAGAGATACATAATGTTTTTAGTCATGGATTTCATATGATTGTTTTAACACCATGATTATGTTGTAGCTAAAAGGCCTAATTGGTATGAGTTGTTGGTAGGAGTGGTGTTAACACGAAAACACTTTCATTTATATTAATTTTTTGGAGACTTCTATATGATGTAATGTTATTGGTATTGTCTTATATTTTTCTATTTCTCTTGAACATATTTGTATCTAACAAATAAATGATTCATTTTATTTATATGCTTTTAGTTAAGGTAGAAGTAGAGTATAAATTACCCATATAATAAATAGGTCATATTATTTGTTTTAAAAATTCCAATATATAGGAGAGTCAAGATGATATTTATCTCATTAATATAATTGGTTAAATAATTCCCTAATGATAAAACAATACTAATGAGGACAGTATTTATTCATCAAGGATTCATAAATGCTCCTAGGGTTTGTGATATCTTGATTTGGGTATGTGATTCAACCAAAAGTTTCTATATTTTTTATTGCATTTAATTAATTATACCCCAGGAAAACTCTTAATGTAGGGGAATTTGCAACATATTTATTTTATAGGAATAATTTTTACCTTATCCTAAATATTTTTTAAATTCTTTAATTTAATGTATACTTAGATAAACTATGATTTTTTTCATGTTCATACATTTGATAGTGTTTTTTAATTATTAAATATATGATTAACCTAATATAATACTTGTCAAAATCAATGACCTTGTGGGCTGTGAAGAAACAACTGAGTGACATGAGTCAATATCAATAAGCCAATAGATCCTGTGTTAGATCATAGAAATGCATCAGAATTTCAAATCCATCTCATAGAGACTCAATGCTATATAAGGCCCCCAAAATTAGGTCACATAAGACATTTAAAAGGAAACACCAATATAAATTCTTTCCAATATCTATATTGAGGATTAATGAAATTTAACATAAGGAACATAAATTATCTGGGGAAACATTTTTGTTTCAACCATATCTCCCCGTAAAACATGCCATGCATCACTCATGTATGGTTTCATAGATTAAAACCTTGAAAAGAAATCACCACATCAACATAACATTTCAATGGTCTAAGAAACTACAAAAATCACTAAAGTAAGCTTAAACCCTATTATTAATTTCAAATTCAATAAAAATCCCTTTATGTATTAATACATTATATTATAAAATATTGTAATACCTTAGAAACATAACCTTATAAAGTTTTAATGTATCTTGTGCCTTAACCATGACACTTTTTATAATAAAAAATTACTCATAAGGATTAATTCAGACATATATTAATGTCTCAAAATTTCCACTTATTCCATGAAAAAAAATCTTTCTCATGATTAACATACTCTTGATCCCACTCTTGAGATTGTTGTTGATCCCTAGGATATATTGACCAATATGTGGGAGGATTATGAATCAGCATTATAATTTTAAAAACAATCTATATATATAATTTAACCTCTTGAATCCATTAATGTTCTCTATATACTCAACTTTATCTCATATCCTCACCTCATATGTAGCAATAATAATAGAGAACAAAACACATGATCTTTATAAGGTTCAAAAAAAATCATTCTCCTTTACATGTTGGTAAGATTCCCCAACATGGATTTTTTGCTAAATCGTCATGTGGATGTAAAAAATATGTTATATAAAACAATCCTACAATAGTTGTAGTTGGTTATACACCCCCACTAAGAACCTATAGAAACTCGTTATATGACATAATAACAAACTCTTCCAATTTTAATCCAATGATAAAAAAACATCAATAAGATTTGGGTTTCTTCAATAATAGTTATGAATTTATCTTCATTAAACATAAGGCTAGATCATTTTTGATTCTCATTCACAATCATCATCAAATTCTATAGCACAACTGGTCTTGAAACTCTTCACTTGATCTCACAAAATTTAGATTATTATCTTCCATCTGGCTCATTGATATTTATGATGTATTGACTCCCGAAATACTCATAATGCCCATTTGAGTCTTTAATATAATCCACAAATCCTTGGATGCATTCATTATTCAATGGTTTTAACAATAATATCTAAATATAAATCACATTTTTTGGAGGATATTATTTCATATTTAATATACCGTAATTCATTGAAGGATCTATTTCTTCTTCTTCAATAATCAAAACTTGTTTTAGATCACATATTTTTCATTTAATTTATCAATGAATTTACATAATGATCCATATTCCAATAGGTAATAACTACAATAATATCTCCTACAAACTCATTTAAATAACCATAGAAAACATTCTTTAAATTGTCCATGATATTTGAGCTTCATCCTTTATAAGATGTTTAATTTATCACATTCCTAAATTATAAAAACAATGACTAGATTTAATGTTATTCAAAATATCATCATGTAAACATATTTTTATTCATCAATATTTGATGGGGCCCCCATAATTTTGGAAAATGGTCACCCAATGTACACTACAGAGTGGTCATTTTCCATATATCTCACAGTTAAAACTTTCTTATGAAACAACTTTCACTATTATATTTTTTGAAAATGATCACAATTTTTGAATTTTTATCTTCACCTAGTATGAATTATTGATTTTATGTTGCAGTGTCCTGACCCAGATACCACTAAGTTGTGGCCCATGATGGTTAGACACATGACCTCAAGCGTGTCTCCCCGTATGCTATAGGCTATCAACTGTGAACGAGGTATTTTGGTGAGTCTGTGGGGAGAATTTTCTCTCATGATTCAGAGTGTTAAAAAATAGAAAATAATAAATAATTGGAAATCAATAGAAGCAATAAAATAATACACATCAAAATAATAATAATAAAACATCTAATAATAATAAGAAAAAAGCTAATTCATAAATAGGAATAAAAATAATGATGATCATGTCGTGTGGCTATATAAAATTACATACATGGGATAAATGGGAAACATGAAAATACCACATACTATATAAGAAGAAAAAAAGACAAAATGTTGAATCTGCTATAATAATTATCATAGGGTTGGTCCTTTACACCCATACTCCATCAAATCACTCAAAACTAAACCTCGAAAGGTATATTCTTCTTTTTTCCAATATCTGAAACCATTAATTTTTATCAGGTACTATAGGTGGCCCAAACATGGTGTAATATATACTCAGCAGGACACCAAAAATAATGATTATAAAAATCTAGTCAAGGTATATAAAATGAGAAGTGTAATAATAATAGTATAATAATTCTATAAAATTTAAACGGGTTGGCTCTTGTTCCTGAGGATATTAACAAAACTCTACCTACTATAGCTTAATCCAAATGATATCTGAACATGACACAACATTTGTACATATGTATTGTCTATATACATTGTGATGTCTATGGACATATATATTGAAACCTCTAATATTATAGAACTGAGGTGTAACTCAGGAATCTATGGGTAGTAACATGAGTCTCTTAAGTATAAATGGGCATGGTTCATAGTCATCACATGTTGTTTGGAATCCCAACCCATGTATCATATGTATGTAGGACACCCTCCCGGAGTATCATAAGTGTTTGGGGTTCCATGTTAGAGTATCATAAGTGTTTCGGAATACCTTCTTGAGTATATTAAGTTAGTGGGATACTTGCCTATGTAGTATAATTTAATGGGATTCCCTACCTTAGTACCATAAGTTCATGGGATTCCCTAGGTGAGGATCAAAAGATTATGGGATTCCCAAACTAAGTATAATGAGTAAATGGGATGTAAGGGGGGACCTACCTGAGTATCAAAAGTAAATGAGATGTCTTGCCCGAGTATCATATGCATAAATAAATAAATAAATAGAACTAGTAATGCTTTAACATATTCCAAGGGTTGAATTGCAATTAATTTATAATGACATTAAATTATGATTCATTCATTAATCATAGGTAAGTCAAGTAAAATGGTTTCACAAATAGCGTCCCCTTAAATTTTGTTAGTCAATTCACTTATCCATCAAGTGAATACCACATAGAATATGGTTCATCAAAATAAAAATTTAGTAATTTCTGAGTTATTACTTGAGCTCCCCCTAAATGGTGGCTCTTGTATAGGTGGGGAATCCACTAGACATAAGAAAGAGTACAAGGTTATGTCTATCATGGATGAAAATCTAGAATAAGAAAATATTATGTTTTAGAACATACAAGAAGGAGTCCAGCGTGCACAATGTTAGTGTACAATATAAAATTAATCAACTCTAAATAAAATATAAAATACCATACCAGTAGGACTCTCCTAATTTTGTGTTGGAACTTGAATTTATCTATAATTTAATAAATTATAATAATTGTTCGAAACTCAGAAAATAAAATATCAATTTCTATAAAAATAATAAAAAAGATAGTGAGATAATTGATGAAATGAAGTAAGAGTATTAGGGAGAATTAGTTTTTAGATCCAACCCACCCAATAATGAAGCAAATAGATCTTGTATGGAGGAGAAAAATTCAAACCTAGCTTTTTCATGGGGAGAGCTCTTTACACACTACTCCTTCTATGCAGAAGAAGAAAAGAACCCCTATTAAAAAAATTAGGGGGTTCTATCCTCTTTTTTAAAAACTATCCCTGGAGGTTACATGACATGAAAATTCATTACAAATCATGTAATTTTTGGGGTAATTTTTCTTGGGAACAAACCAATTACACGATGTGTGAATACATTTCACGTCAACTAATGCTTAGTTTTGTTCCTCACAAGGAGATTCTAATTCACTATGTGTATGGGGGTTTTCAAAATACTCTACCAATTCTATATCCCCCATATGCCAGGTATTTTTAGTAAACATTACATATTTGGTATACATCCATCCTTTCATCCCACCTAAAACATTACCTTCAAAAAATAAAACATACCATCCTAAGGGCCCGGCCACCAGTGTATAAGCCAAAATAAGAAATCCATAAGGGTTTAGGAAAAACTACAAAAAAGCACCCCACACTGAAAATTTGGGAAATTAAAACAACCCCTCATTAAATAAACTCGTACAATAGTTTCCATTGCGAGGGTGGTAAATAATCCTCTACGAAAATTTTTGGCCACTCATCATGTACATTGTTCTGTCTTTCCCAAGCCCCTTCCAGTACATTTTCATACTACCACAGATCACAAAATAGAAAAATTGAACTGTCTTAAAGAGGTTTGTTGATTATAATAAAGATACATATTAGATACTATTCAATGGACATATAAACCTCCAGCTCAATGTGCTCTGGATCAATGGAATGTGATGGGTTATAATGATAACAGTGAACAAGTTATATGTGATCGCACTAAGATTCATTGTGTTATTTCAATCTTACACCACTACTCTAATCTTGTTTTGAAGTTAAAATTAATAATTTAATAAAAAATTTAAATTCCCATTTGATTCAATAATTTAATTTTCATCTCATTAAAAAAGGTAAATTCAACTTTTTGGATGATTTTATTATAGGAGGAGATGATTAGGTGGGCTGGAGATGATCCAGAAAAAGAATGGGCCAAAATGAATTGAAGCTCATGGACTCTTGTACAATGTTTTAAATATTATTATAACTATGTTATTTAAAATATGATTAAATTTTTTAATATGATCAAAAAAATTATAGGATATAACTCATCCCAATAAATTGAAGCCCAGTTCATCCATTTGGTTTCCCATTTAAACTGATCTATCCAGTGGATTGAATCTACATGAATTCAAATGATAGGTTTGATATATTGAAATTATATCCCAATATATGTTTTAAAGGAAAAAAAACAATACATGAATATATTAAATTGGAATTAAAACAAATCTCCTCTTTCTTCCAATTCTTGATATGGTCTTTTACTTTTCCAAATTCATGATACAAAGGATATAACTGATACTGGGTTCCCAAAAAAACTTTTTATTTTGGATATAAAAGGTAACCATGGGCACCAAATATTCATGTTCAAATAATAGATTGAATTGATTACAATTTTTGGTTCCACAGGAGTTCTCTCATCATCTTTTCGGTTTTGGAGCTCCCTATCCTCATAGGTAGAGTCTAAATGAACAAGTATATCCACTCGACTTTCCTCATCCTCTTAATGTTGGTCTAAACTGAGGGCGTTCAATGTGAGGGAGATACAAATTTTGTAAAGGGAGTTCTAGAACATGTAATAATTTTAATTTGATGTATTTTTGGGGTTTGAAAGCATTTAATTAAAATATATATTTCTTTTATTCATGTTTTAATACCTCGTTTGATTTAATCAAATAGAATGATCTTACTTTTAACCGATCTATGTGAATTCTAAAGTGCGTGAATTGTTTTTTTCCAATTGGAAAACACAAGTATCATTTCATTCCCCACATATATGATATTTTAATTTGATTTTAAAGTTATTATATCATTCATGAGATTGGTCCTTTGGATATATTGTTTTTATGTCAAGGTTGTGCTCGATGTGCTTTGTTATAAATGTTTGGAAAGTAAACAGGATTTCGATTAATTTAATCCAAATAATTACATCAAACCCTTATTAATATCCAATAAATATGATCTTTAAATGTGTGTAGTGAAATCACAATGAACCCTTTTCTCATATTTTTCAAATCCACAAGGTTTTTCAATTATTAAAATCATTAAATTAATTTATTTTCTTAAAGATGTTTTCAAAACCTCTCCTTGTTTAGTAATCGTTATTAAAAATACACATAGTAAAAATCAAAATATCCATGATATATAACATATTGTATTCCCTATGATATAAATCAAACATTAAAACAAAATAAATTTATGTTTCCTAAAAATAGGGTCAAACGTTGGTTCCATTTCCATGGAGCACATTGTTTTTTAGTGTGTGTTTTTATATTATTTTTTTAAATATTTTGAATATTTATTTTTTTTATTTTATACCTCTACATGTATTTTAATATTTCAATTTATTTATTGTGTAGGTTCAATTGATGTTTCATTCTACTACCAAATATTTACCACCTTTCAAACCCGAACTAAAGAGGATCCTATAACCGCGACACCAAGACACACAGGACAACCCTTTGATGGAGGACACACTAAAACTTGAGAATTTTATAAACCCCGCTTCTTCTGGAACCAAATTAGAAACTGAAATTAGTGTGTATAAAAAGTTTTAATGAAATCAAACAGTAAAATAAATAACCTCACCTAATTTTAATATTCAACCTACTTATATTCAAATTCAAAGCATGGCACCCAATTTTGAACTAAAATCCTGTCTAATTCACTTATTACCAACATTTAATAGACTTAATAGAGAAGACCCAAATAAGAAATTGAAATAATTTCACACTATTTGATCAACATTAAAACATAATAATGTCGATGAAGAACAAGAAATGCTTAGGGATTTCCCATTTTCATTTGAAGACACTGTGAAATATTGGTTTTACTGTGTAAATTTAAAAATTAGAGGTTGGGCAGACATGAAATGAAATTTTCTTAAAAAATATATCCCAATGTATAGAACTGAAAAAATATGTGCGATATAAAAATATCAAGGGGAAACACATCACAAATACTCTAAAAATTTTAATAGTCTTTGTTCATGTTTCATAAATCCCCAAATATGTGATCAACATCTTATAACATATTTTTATGATGTTTTATTTTTTGTTGATTGAAACATGATTAATGCTGCTACATGAGTTGTGCTAGTTGATAAGACCCCAATTTCAACAAGAAATGTAATTGAAAAAATGGATCAGAATACCGAAAAATTTGGCTCAAATTTGGCTCAAGGTCCAGTATACACATTCGAGGTATATATGAGGTGGAAAGTACTTAGCTCAAGAAAAAGGATTACACAAAGTGTGAAGTGGTAAGTACCCTTCTCTGAAAACATTCTCTTTCCCAAGGGAATTTGCAATATAATCCTCATATTCATTGTGGTGTGTGTTCATCCAACACACACTATTCAAAACAATTCCATCAATTGAGAGAAACTTTATAGTGTTGTGAGGCAATTTTTCCAGACCTCCCCTATAATCACCCTATTAGGAAAGAACCTTACTATCCATCCAACCCTAGGTTGAATGAAAATAAAGCCTATATGAAAGTGCGTATTCAAACCAGCCTCATCAAAAATGGAATCAATTTGGGTAGAGTAGTCATCCAACACCCCCACCAACAATTACCCATCCACCATAAAGGACTCTCAACAACCCCCTCTAAAACAGGAGCCTAGCCTATAGGACATAATGAAACAAATGGTTACTAATAACTGCTAATTCCAAAAAACCACGTATGCAACCATACAAGACATAAAACCCCAAATATGCCAACTCACCAACTCAATGGGTGAAATTAAAATTCATTATTCAGGTAAACTACATTATCCACCACTAGTCAACCCATGGGTTAAGGTAAATGTTAGTGTCATTACACTTTGGAGTGGAAATCATCTTAAAATCCAAATAAATCCTCTGTTAGAGTCATCCCATCTGAAGGAAACCCGCATCTAAACCACTAAAAATGGTCCAAATGTAGAAAAAACATGTCCTCAGAGAAGACCTTAAAAATGAAATAATTATTCATTCGATGAGCCCCTTATACAAATCCTTGCTCTTCTATTTCCTCAAAGGGACACCAAACTATAAAAAAAATGAAACTGAACTTGATGGAGAAATATTGGAATCTTTAAAAAACAAGTGTAGTTTAATATCCCTATGATCAATTCTGTGAATCAAATTCCACAATACAAAAAGTTCCTCAAGGAGATTTGTGCACATCGAAGGAGACTCTAAGGTGATAAAAATGCCAGATTGGGTAGGAATGTCTCAGCATTGACAGACCCACCACTTCTTACAAAATGAAATGATCCAAGAACATTTTCGATTCTGTGCACCGTAGAGGAGTACTAATTTTACATTGTTATTCTTGATTTGGGTGCTTCTATAAATGTGATGTCTCACTCTATGTAGTCTTCATTATAGTTCAAGGAACTAAAGCCCACTATAATTTTTGTTTAATTAGAAAATCATAGTGAAACACACCCTTCATGTGTGTTAGAGGGTGTTCTTGTGAGGGGTTAAAATTTATTTTTTCTTACTAATTATAATGTGATTAAAATATAATATTAAAGGATGAATGGAAATTACCCAATTATATTAGGGAGAAACTTCTTTAAAACTATCAAAACCATTGTTAATTTTCATAATGGTGAAATATTAATGGATTTTGGTGGCGATAATTTACACTTCAACATCTTTGATTCAATGATGCACCCTACAGAAGAACATAACTCTCTCTCTGTCAATTTAATTGATGTACTCCCTTCCTATATTGAATCTTATTTTCTCTCCATCGATCCTGTATAACAGTTTTTATCCTTGATAGAAACTTTAGGTCATGAATCTTTCACTGAATGTTTTATCAGTCTAGAAAAATTTTATGAATGCTTGTTAATTATTATTTTACTAAACACTAAGTATCCCATGAGCATCGATGATACTAATTTGCTTGTAAATGACCATTTCTCATCTAAGGGTTCTACCATTTAGCATTTATATGAGATCATTGTCATATGACTATCACATTCACTTTTATCAATCCAAAATCCACATGAATTGTAACTAAAACTACTATCTCGAGTTTTAAAATATTCTTATCCTGATAATGGAAACAATATACATGTCATTATTTCTACTTCACTCCATCCAAAGCATGAATTTCAACTACTTGAACATTTGAGGGTGTATAAACATGCATTGATATGCAAACAATCTGACATTCCTTGAATTATCCCATCAATTTGTACACATCAAATTGATAAATTATGAGGTTAAACTAGTGAGGAAGGAAAAATGTTTATTGAAACCAAACCTATTAGATGTTGTTAAAAATATGGTAACAAAATTATTGGTTACTAGAATCATTTACCCCATCCCTAACAGCCAAGAGGTCAGTCTAGTACAAATGGTTCCAAAAAAACCGGTCTAATAGTAATTAAAAATGAAAACAATGTTTTGGTTCTAACTCATGTAAAGAATAGTTGGCATGTATGTATTGAATATTTTTGAATAAACCAACACACAAGGAAGGGCCATTTCCCATTTTAGTTCATTGAAAAAATTATAGATAAGCTATAATGGTTGTCCTCTTATAATTTTATTTATGCATATTTTGGATACATTTAGATCCATATTGCCCCCCGAGAAATTGGAAATGAAAACCTTCACTTTATTCTTTAGCATGTATACATATATAATGATTCTATTTGGTCTATTCAATGATCTAGGTAGTTTCCAGTGATGCATGGGTAGTATTTTTTAGATTACCAAGAGAATTTCATGGAAGTACTCATGGATGATTTCAAAATGTACGTCTCCACCATTGATGAATGTTTGAGTAGTATAGGTTTTATCCAACATTTATGTATTGAAAATAATATCATTTTAAATTATAAGATATTTCATTTCATGGTGCAACAATTTATAGTATTGGAAATTCATTTTGAGGGATGATATCTAAGTAGATAAATCAAAATTTGATTCCATTTCTTCCATACAATTTCACAAAATTTGTGGGATGTATGTTCTTTCTTTGGTCATGCTAGATTTTATAATCGTTTCATTTATGATTTCAGTAAGACTGCACTCCCCCTATCCCAATTACTCCAAAAATAAGAATAATGTTTTTTGATTAAGAATGTGATGAAACTGTTAATAATATAAAAGAGAGTCTCAAATCACCCGTGGTAACCCAAACACCTTAGTGGTATTTACCATTTCAAATCATTTTTGATGCCTCTAACTATGCAGTTGGGGTTGTCTTATCACAACTGGTTCATTGAGCTCCACATGTCATTGCCTATGAATCATGAACACTAGACCCTTCCTAATAAAACTACTCCACAATAGAAATTAATTCCTTTATATTGTATTTTCCTTGAATAAATTCAGGTCTTACCTTTTACATTCTAATGAAATTGTGTTCTATGAATATGAAACCCTTTGGTATCTCCTTAAGAAACTATAAAAAAAATCATTTCTCATTCATTTGATGGTCTTACTTTAGAAATTTAATCTTGAAATATTTGAAAAAAAAGAGTATAGAATGTTGTGGATGACTATATCATTAGGATCCTCCCATGGACAAAAATTCAATCATCCTCCTGTATTCTTATAAATGAAAATTTTCTTGATGAAAAATTGTTCCGAGTGAAAGAAATTTTTCCATGGTATTCTGAAATTTTAAATTATTAGGTAATATCTTCAATTCCTATTGATTTCAATAAAAACAAGATGGATTTCTAAAACATGAGTTATGTTGGAACATTTGATATGGATCCTACCTTTGGAACACATGTAGTGATCAATTCCTAAGGCCTTATGTTCCTAATATCATGTTTCAAAAGGTACTTATGTCCTTTGAAACTCTTTATTATGTGGGACACTTTGGTCCCTAACGGATTACTTGAAAGGTCCATGATTCTAGTCTCTATTGGAAAAAATTATTTCAGGATGCCCTTGATTTATATAAATCTTTTACTCACTATAAAAAAATAGGGAATTTCTCTAAAAGGTATGAAATTACTCAAAACCCCTCTCTCTTCAATGAAATATTTTATGTTTGGGGCATTGATGTTATGGGTCCATTTAACAATTCCTTTGGAATATTTTACATTATTCTAGAAATGAATTATCTATCAAATTGGGTATAATCACACACCACAAGGAATAATGATTCCAAGAATATTGTGGAATTTTTTAGAACCCAAATATTTTGTAGGATTGGATTAATTAGGTTCATCATCAGTGACTAGGGTTGTCATTTCTACAATCTAACAATGAAATTAATTCTATATCGATATGGGGTTGGGCATTGAGCGTACACAACTTATAACCCAAAAACTAATGGTCAAGCTAAGGTATCAAATAGAGAGGCAAAAAATATTCTTGGAAATGGTTTATCTGAATAGAAAAGATGGTAATATTATATTCGATGATGCATAATGGGATTACGATACTTCCTTTAAAGCTCCCATTGGAATGTCAACCTATCAGATTGGTTTTGTAAAGTGTTATAACCTCCATATTGAGATTGAGAACTACGCCTACTGGGCCATTAATCAATGTAATTCTATTATTTCTGGTGGAGGTTCTCAAAATAAGTTATATCTTCAAGTGTTAGTGGAAATATGTATAGATTTATATGAGAACTCCTAGATTTGTGAGGAGAACCCATGGATTCTAACAACCTAATCATCCTTCATCGTCAATTCCATATTGGGAATAAGGTCCTCCTTTACAATATAAGGATGAATTCCCAACCAAGTAATATTCATTCCCACTAGATGGGACTATTGACTGTTAATATTTTTTATCTATTTGGTGTTGTTGATGTTCAAATTGATGAAACAAAACAAACCTTCGCTATCAATGGGATGTGACTGAAGAACTTTCAGGAAGCCATTCCAAAGTCCCTAATTGAGGAAATCCAAGTTTAAGAAGCAACCTACCAATGAAACCCACTAGGTTTTATCCTCCTTCCAACATTCTCTTTTATTACAGTGATGACAATACAAACTCTAGGTGTGAGGTATTGGTATATTCCTGGGATACTTTGGAATTTTTATCATATTTCTTCTTTATAATTTTTTGGATTTCTCGACAGTATTATTACCTTCCAACCATGATTTCACTTTAACTCTGGTGCTAAAATATTCACTTTTGATGCCTAATGTATCATTGAAAATCATTCCCTCTTAATAATGGAAGTTATTTAAATTGCATGAGGAATTTCCCTTTTTCATATAATTTTAAAAACAAATTATTTCAATGATGTAGTGTGTGTTTCAGCATGAAATTAACAATGAGTTTTTGAATTTTTTGAAAAAAATACTGTTTTTGGTGATATAAATGCTTGTATCATTTTTAAAAAGTTCCAAAGAATGGGAATCGTTTATGTGAGTGGTTTATATGAAATTGTGTCAAAATATATTGCCATACATTTTTTCAACCAACCATGATGTGTGGTTCTTTTAATTCTAAATAAAAGGCAAATATATCTTAGTTTACTATTTATCTACATTTTAAAATTATTTTCCCATATGTTTTTTCTTTATTTGATATTTTTCATTACTTTACCAAATCAAACTATTTATATTTAACTATTATCAAGAAGTTTTACACTCTAAAAATAATAAAAAACTAAAATAAATAATCACTTTTGGGGAGTGATGTAATGTAAAACATATGTGGATATATTAGTCGGCATATTATGGTTTGACTATTATGAATGCTTAATTGGGTGGGTCTTGAAATATGATTACAATGTGTGTAGGGAAGTTTCATTGTAAAATATCATGTATGAAGACAAATTTTAAAATAACCTACATTTATTCAATAGAAAGTGGAAATAATATAATTAAATGGTTGTCACCCACATACACATAGATAATTAGTGATATGATTAAATTATTAATTATTTTACTATATTTGTATTATGCATCTCTCAAAATTTAATTCTGATGCAGTTTTTTAGAAGCCTTTTTCCATGATCACTGAGAATAAATCCTTAGTATGATTTTCAATTTGATCACATTTCTATCAAAAACTAAATTCTCATCGAATGTTAAATCATCAAGAGTTAGGGAAAATATCCACAAATAATTTTTTGTAATGTTCTTTTTCCTAGGAGTATAACCATTTAGGTGTGAGGTTTTGATGGAACTATGATTCACTACATTATTTCACTCTTACACCACAATTGTAAACCGGTTTTGTTTTTGAAATTAAAAATTTAATCAAAAATATAAATTATCATTTTATAAAATAATTTAATGTTTATCACTATCAAAAATGGAAATTTTCCTTATTTTGTTGATTTTATTGTAGGAGGTTATTTTGAGTGTTGTGGATGATGGAAAAGGAAAATGAGTAAAACTATATTGAATCCCAAGGAAACCTATCTACATTTTTAAAGAGTTATTGAAATCCATGAGTCCAATTAGGACGATATTTTGTTACTTGATCCATATATTCATGGGATACAACTCATCTAAAGAAACTAAATCCAAATCCATTCATATTCATTCCCATCTGAATTGATCTGTTTAGTGGATAAAGCATCATGAATTCAAAATATATGTTTGGTAACTTGAAAATATCTCCCAATAAAAGTGTAAAATGGCTTCCAAATTTGACAGCGAGGCATTCATATTTCAGGTCAATAACTCTCATATTTTTATAAATTCGTGATATGGTTGTTTACTTGTCCAAAACCGAGATACAAGTGGTATAACCATAACTGGGTGCCGAAAACTAGTTATAGATTTAGCAACAAAAGGTAACCATGGGAAACCTATTTGCATGTTTGATAAAGGGAATTTTTTTATAAGAAATTTTATTTCTAGAGGAGTCCTCTTATCACCTTGGAGGTTATGGAGAACACTATCCATGTAGGGAGATATGAAATAATCAAGGATATCCACTCAAGTTTCCTTCACCTCTCAATGTTGGGATAAATGGTGGGCCTTCATTTTGAGGGTGCTACACATCATATAATGGGAGATCTGAAACTCATTTTTGTTTGGAAACGTTTCATTTATATGTATATTACTTTTATTCTTTTTTAAATTCTTTGTTTGATTGAATCCACTAGAAAGTTCTATACATTCAAATTATCAGTGTGAAGTCTTCAGTGTGTGACTTGTGTTATTCTGATTAGAAAACATTGGAATCCTTTTTCTTCCCCAATTATTTGAGATTTCAATTTTCTATGTGTGTTATTATTCCATGCATAAGACTTGTAACCTGGTTATATGATTATTATGTCAAGGATTGGCTGAACGTACTTTGATATAAAATCTTGTAAAGTAATAGGGATTCGGAATATTCTTAACCAAATACTACATCAAACCACAACTAATATCTAAGAGGGATGGAATATAAATTAATTTAGTGAACTCCAAATGATGCGATTTTATAATATTCTTCAAATCCATTTTTTTTCAAATATTAAACTCTTAAAATTAAATTATTTTCTTAAATATGTTTTCAAAACCACCCCCTCTTTTTGTAATCCTAATAAAATATAAACACTTTAAACATCAAAATATTTTTTATAGATGACCTAGGGTCCACCCTATATGATAAATAAACAATAAAAACATAATGAATTTTTCATTTCCTGAAAACATGAACAATATCTAAAAGACATTGTGCATGATACAATAGCTCGGAGGTAACTACAACTGATAGGACACAAGCCTGACTCTCTCCATGGTATCTAAAGTATTCACATAATGAGGTGATAATTTTCTCTGTCTATGAATCCATACATGACCCAATCAAGGGATAATACTAGGAAACACCAATATCCCACCTAGAACTCAAGATGTCATTGGTGATGATCAGTGTAAGACTTTTTTATATAATGAGTTGTAGTCAGACATTTCATAATCAGTTGTACGGCTCTGATGTCTCCAAAATGGGATTAGGACCTCGTAGTGCTGCCTCACATTCCTCTAACCAGCAAATGGGTGAATCTCAAAGACTATAGTAATGGGAATCATATGGATACATCTGAATCATTACTTGAAAGATGTTATTATATGAAAACTAAAAAATATAAATATTTCCGTCCAATGAGCCTCCGAAATGAAGGATTAATTCATAGAGAATATCCTCTAACACTACTATCATCTACTAAGTCTACCCATCAGAATGAGGGTGATACTCTATAATCAATATAACTTATGATCGCATTGATCATTGTAACATAAATTAGAAACGCAACATGAACCAGACATCTAAGTCCATAATGATAGAATAGGGAACACCATAAATGAACAAAAACTACTGAATATAAAGAACCCCAATATCATCAACTGATATATTCTCTTCAATAAATAAATTGTTCAAAATTAGTCAATTTATTAATATCAACCAAATTTTTTCACTTTCTCATTGGGTTCATAAAAATACCATAAAACAATATAGAGTGACATCATTCTATTTCCACTTCAGAATGAATAGAGGTTGTTGATGTCAAGTAGGTCATTGATGCTCATCCTTCACTAACTAATAGGTGGAGAACCAAGTGAAAATACCCCAGCATACCGCTTCAGATCTGACCACCAATACTAGCAATGTATGTCCTATTATATATTAGTATTCCTAGGTTGAATTTCACAAACACATGCATGAGATTATTCAATAAACTTGTCCTCTATGTCTAAATGATCCTAGATAAATCCATTAAATTTAAAAAAAATGATCCTCTATAATAATTCAACTGGGAGGTGGGTCCTCAACTAAGATAGTACCCATCGGGCTGGGGCTATTAGGATATGATATATTCCCCATTATTACATGTTCTAAATTAAATTATGTCACAAATAAAGATATTAAAATAGGGTTCTCATGAAATTACTCAATATCAATGTGCATTTCAAAAAACCAAACAATTAACTGACACCCACTATATGCCTCCTAGATGGCCAGTGTCTGGGTCTACTAGCTCAATGAATAATCTAGTACATTACCCTTTCTATGTGTGTAAGAAATCTCAATTATGAGAAGCTAAAAATATTCTACCCACTTTCACACCCTAATATTCATGTCATGTTGTGTTGAGATGTATTTTATTCTTTTATATTCCATGTTAATTAAGATCCTCTATAAAAATATATTTTTTCTCCAAAAATTTAATGAATGTACCATTGATGTTATATCGAGATCATGCATAGGGTAATTTTTATCATGAGGTATCAAATGGTAGGAATGGTATGTTATAACCCAATCTCCCATAATTATAACAACTCCAATACTGATTCCTGAATCACCAAAATAAACTGCATAAGATCTTCTTAGCATTGATATAATAAAAATTGGCACTGAAGCCCATCTCCCTTTCAACTATCAGAAGTCAATTTCAAAATATTCAGACCATATGAACTTCACACCCTTTTTATTCACTCCCCTTAGAGATGTTACTAGGATTGATATTTCCTAAATGAAACACTCATAATATGCATGAAATCTTAAGAAAATATGTTTTTCAAACACATTATTGGAATGCACCCACAAAACCATGGTGCTCACCATCTTTGGGTCAGAAAATATGCCTAACTCTAAAATAATATGACATAAGAAGAAAACCTTATCAATCTATAAAAGACATTTTCTATGATGTGTATATAAATGATGCTATCTCATTGTATTCAATTTGATCTCAATATGTTTCTAATAGTCAGGTCAGGTGTGAAAATACACTAAGATGTCATACCCAATGACTACCAAAAATGAATCCAGTTATATATGGAAGTCCCAATACTTTAAATCCATGAAATGAACTATCATTTTTATAAGGAGGATCTACATAAATAGATATTCACACAAGCCATATCTACTCTTGAATTATATACATAGTATGTCTTCTCATCTCAAATGAACATGAAGGTATCCTGACCAAAAAATAAATCTTAGAGAAAACTAGTGCTTCTTAAATTTGGTCAAAGAGGTAATCTATATGAGGTATTGGATACTCATTCATAATCAAAATATATTTCAACTGATGATAATACATGCACAACCAGAGGGTACCATCCTCCTTCATGGATAAAAGGACACATGAAACACAAGGATAATTACTAGGCCATGTGAACCCCATTACCTATATAACATCCAACTTCTTCTTGAGTTGTTGGAGTTCTGAAGGTCCCATCCTATATGGTAGAATGGGCATTGGTTACACTCATGTAACTTTATCAATGGTGAAATATACCTCTCTAAATGAAGGTAAACCAGATATTATTCAGGGAAGACGCCCATGAAATGATCCTGGATATGAGGGAACATTGTGCACTGTGTTGCATTATCATTCATAGGGAGACTATCCATCTGGGTTTTCACTCCTGCAATCCTAGAATTCATGGGTCCTTCTTGAATCAATTATACATCACATTAAACCTTATGAATATAATAACTTCTCTCGGGTGAGGTAATCGACACACACTATTTACATCAATCAATATGTGCAAGATAAGACACATTCCATCCAACTCTGAGAATAACTTAAAAGGAATTGACCTTGATGAAATGTGATTTCCACAAGAATTGTTACCCACCAATATCAAGGAGGAACTACTTTCAGTAAAGTATGGTCTCTGATGGAACAAATAAATGTGTGTTAGGATTTATTGCTTCACATACATATTCCATTTTTGGATCATAATTTTCATAATTTCTGAGGATATAGAAGAGTGTGATTCACCTCTATCAAACAAGGATAATACTAAAGTAAAGTCTACTAGAATAGTACTTATAAATATAAAATGCCTTGGACTTCTATACTTTTATATAGGTTTTCCTGGAAAGATATATCCAAATCTACACATTTAAGATACAACAAAACTAACCTTAGTAGGATCGCTCAGTTGTTCTTGATCCTCTAATGTTTGACTAACTTAGCTATGTCCACCCCCTTAGAATGATCAGTCGATATTATAATAACTACACACACATATATATATATATAGGAATCACTAATACTTATAGAGAAATTGATTTGGATCCTCTTAAAATATGAATAATTGGAAGAGTCCTTCAAAATCATTAAAGATGTACCAAACATTAATATCCTCATCATTCAATATGATCACTCTAACACTAAGGCTTCTTGTTCCATAGATTTCCCACTGGTGAAATACTATGTAAATTTTAGTAGGTTCTATCTGACTGTTTCTACCACTGCATGTAATATTTTAATGTCGCTTCTCGGCACATAAGGGACTGCTACACTATCTCAAAAATGACCATATATCACCCCCACCATCGGATTTTTGTAGGTTTTTCTAAGTGATGAGGGTCTTATTTAATAACTCAAAATAGAGGTAAATTGGAATTCATTCACCCATGATCATATGGAATATTCAAGACCACTCACAAAATGTATAATGGTTTCAAACTCATCCTCGATAAGAGTCAATGTGGATCACAGATGATCAATTTAGCATGCAAAATATTCCATCAAAAAACATAGGGCCTTTGTGTAGATGGATAAAATCCGTTTAATGATCTACCATCAATGTATATAGAATAGAGAAAGCATGTAATGTTTTATCTATGTTTTCCCAAACCTTACCCTAATAATGATAAGCATGAGTAATAAAATCCCCCCATCATTTATAATAATTTTTAAGCATATTGGTGACAATCTCAAACCACTACTTTGGAGGCTTCTCAAAATGTTCAAAGATCAATAAAATAGACTATAGGAATGAATCAATAGCCTGAGGACTTCCATACCCTAAGAATATGGGGGTCTAATGCTACTGGAATTCTTACATCAACTATACCATAGTACGGGAAGGTCATGGAGATCCCTGTATGGAATTCATGAAATAGAAGAAACTATCTCAAAACTAAGAATATGTTCCAAGTGGAAGATCAATATGAGGTTCCTTAGGTGTCACTATAGGAGATAATACTTGGGGATTATGGCCCACCACCTCTAGGGCATGGTCATCGCCACCCACTTTGAGTATGACATGAGAAAATCATGTTGGAACAACTCTATAATTTCCAAATTCATGCCTTAGATAAGATTTAACATTATAAAGAAAATAAAACGACGTGATATAATGATTGAAAGTACTTACTATAAATGAACCAAACCTCTCTACCTGATCTATAATCCATGTATAACTGATGATAAATGTCACTAAAATCACAAGATACACAACCTACATCCCACTAATAAGGTCAGGTCAGGTCCAATGTCTCATATAACACATAGATGTTATGGTATATAGAGTTTAAATTACATGGTATAGTGGGGAAAGCCCTTTAATTTGAAATTGGAATACCCATTTAGTGGTAAATGTTCCAATTTAATGATTGAATTAATTTAACATCATTATTACATATTTGTATAATGATACCACAGTTTGGTTAAATTCATCACCATTCCTAACTTATAAGGTCCCATAATTTTTATAATTCTCAATTGGCATGTCACGTAATAATGACCTAACCATTACATCAAGTATCATGGTGTAATAGTTTATATATAATGATTTTCTTGAATTAAATACCATTCATAATTTATAAAATTATATAAATCATAAATATCAATTGGTATTCAATAATCAAATCAACTGATATTTCGTCCAAAAGAACCAGTGGTTCATTGATCAAAAGTGGAATAACTGGTTAATTAATGTATTTCCATCAATATATGTGGTAAAAAACCATTTATATTGATATAAACAATTTAATTAATCCAATTATGTTATCCTTATAAGAAAAATTACCACATTCCACATATGATAATCCCAAAACTAACTATATTCAATACGCAATGCACATAGAAGGTAAACATGGCATGGGAAAATTCCTGGCATATCATTCATAAGTGTCTAGTATGATGAATGAAACAATACCACCTTATTGCACCAGGCCATTAAAATAATTCCATAATAATAATAATATATATAATAGTTATAATGTAAAAAATAAAGTGAATCACCCAATAGAGAAATTAGTACAATTGAAATAGGCACAATACAAAATTTCATGAACCCATCCCATTTAATTTGGGTTTCCCCTTTAAATGGTTTAGATACTCCCAGGAATTGAATCATTACCAAAATCTAATACATATTAGTGTACTTTAAAATACCCAAATAATAAGATAATGGAACAATTTTCCTATGATACCACTTTGTGGAAACCTTCCTTAGATTCTACTAAGCAGATTCCTGAGACGGTTTACCACATGACCTCAATCATTCCTCCATGTAAGCCAGACCCTATTGAATATCTGAAAGGGTTCAAGGTGTGTATGTGGGGAGTCTATTTCCTCAGGATTCGGTTTGTATAACATCGATACATAACAAATAAATAGGAAATAGTTAAATCATTAATAAACAAACTATAGCTAAATAATAAATATTCATTCAAAAATAAGAATATGGAAGAAAGGTCATAAATAGACAAAAAATGATGATGATCATGTCATTTATCTATAAAAAATGAGGTAAACTTTATATAGTGGATGTTACACCCCTAATATTTTATGGTATGCCACTTTTAAATTTAACATCATTGATAGATTATGTTTCACTTAACATTGAGTTTGAAACCATGATATACAATTTAAAATATTTCCTTTATAACCAGGCAGTTAAATTAGAGGGAATTGATAGTACTAATAACATTATGAAATTTATATATTATCTATTAAATAAAATTATTTTACATTCATAAAAATGATTTTTATAGGCATAAGATAATAGAGAATAAAATTTTATGAATATATGGCTATCTTTTTCTAAAGGTCGTTTTACAACCTTTTAATTGTGCACTTATTTTAAAAATAAATTTTGAAAAATTTATAATTTATATTGAATAAAATAAAATTCATTTTTAAAATAGTAATTTCAAAATTATTTTTGGCTGAAATTTTGGTATTTTCTAAAAAATATTTGTTTTCTAGTGAGTACTGAAAATGTCGATTTTCGTAAAACTATCAATTTCATTATATTAATATCATATTTATTATATGAATTTGATTAAAATTTAAGATAAATAATATTTATATACAAATAGACTACATTATTTCATCGTTATAGCATATTTTCCCATAAGTAAATTTGTTTACTTACAAATTCATTTAAAAAAAACTATTTTTTGTAGTGTTTTATCGATTGTATTTTAAATAAAAAATTTCCACTTATGTTTTTTAAATTTTTATAATTGGATTAAATATCTGGAATCATATAGTGAATGTTTTTTGAATAATTATATTTTATATTTCACCAATATATAATGTATTATTGGTAATTTTTTATGACCATGGTTAAAGGTATGTTGGGTAATTTATGATAAAAATAAAATTATAAGAACAATAAAATTAAATTAATACATAACTGAATATTATTTTATGATTTATATTCTAACCATATTATATAAGGTTTTAATCTGAGTAATTTAATGAACACTTGTCCATAAAATATCTTTGATACTATTTAAATTAACGAAAATCACAAAATGTCACATTCTTATTTTTACTAACTATATTGTTTTTAATATTGTTTAAAAGGAAGAAATATTTTATTATAGATATTATTTTGGATGTTGAAATATTTATCTACATAATGGTATTTTATTTTTTACTTTTAATGTATAAATTTTTTCCTTAAATAATTATACAATGATAATGTTGTAATTGTTTTATTAATGAAATAATCAAATAAATGTTGAATGTAATTAAAAAATAAATTTGTTATATTTTGAAAATTATTTTCATAAAATTGAATTTGTCTTTTAAATATACATGTTGAAAATGGTTAGTGTGATTTTTTTGGGTTTTCAAAAATAGTTGAATTTTTGTGAATAGTGAAATACAGTTATTTATGTTATTTAACATTATAATTAAATAAAAATATTTTAATGAGTTATGTTTGAGTCATAGATGGTGTAAGTGGCCATTATCTTGAACTCATGTTCTATATTCTCTGTATTTAGTTTCAATAACAAAAACTATTGATAGTCTTGATCAAAAATATTAAATTAATGACTAAAATAATCAAAAAACACCCCTCTCTTCTTGTATAAATTCACCACTCACTACCCCTTCATCTCACACATTTTAATTCTTGGAGCCAAATTTTACTATTTTATATTACTATCCAAAAATTAATCCCCTTGTTATGTAAATTATATTATAACCAAAATACAATCACCATGTTTCATAAGGAGGTTCTCAAGGAGATGACTGTCATGTGGTAAAACCCTCCATCAATATTTATTAATATTATTATTTTTTTTCATATCCTGCGCTCCCCTTACCTATTAAAAGTAACATGATAAATCCCTTATAATAATTATACAATAATTTTATTATATTAATGTAATATCCTTACTAAAATCTCATTTCCTTTCAGTTTGTTTTATAAAAGAATCCATCGTTTGTGAGGTGTCGAATCACCGCCTTCGGGGATGATGAGATTTTATTTTTCATTACTTCCATCAAGGCAGGTCATAAAAAAATTATTGTAAAAAAATTATATTTTTTTATTAAAACTTATTTAAAGTTAGTAGATTTGAATATAAACCTATTATTAAATAAAATGGCACTAATTCGTGATTGTCATATAAACCACCGAAATAAACTAATTATTTTTCATTAAAAATTATTCTAATGAATATTCATCATACCATATAAACTAATAACATAAGAGTTCATGAAAAATTATGTTAGTTAATTAATATTTTTTTAATTTCACTTTTTGATATGTTATTCATATTTTATGGGAACTTTCATATTTATACTGAAGGGACCCAACCATAAATCCATGAAACAAGTGCACCCCAAACAAAAAAATTGAAAATTATATCCCATATAAATGGAAATAAAGTAACTCAAGAAAATTATAATAAATAAAATATATGTTTAGGTGGTTCTTAATTAATTAATTAATGAATAAAATTTAATTATATTGGAAATTAAGAACAAGAGAAGAACGCTTTTAGACATAAGGTAAGGGTTTCTCGTATCACTTTTATTTCAGTGAGATATTCCATAGGCACCACTTATTCTTTGTGCATGGTGTGTGTATACTTCCATTTGAGTAATAATTTTATGAATCCCTTTATATCAATTGTATTATATATTTCATTTTATGATCATTAATGGGGAATATAGTTCGACTGATTACAATTTGGTAAAGGAATTCTAAACCCAATTTCCTTTCGTAGGTTAAACTTCATCTCTGTTTATTATGTCATGCAATGATTATTTTTAAAATATTTTTTTATTATATAGTGATATCTTTCCATTTTTTTGGTATTTATAATTGATACACATAATGTTTTCATTTGGATAACTCATGCACTTTTTTAATAAATACTATCTAATATACTTTTTTTTCAAAATTGAAAGAGAATTTCTTTTTACTGAATGAGTGGATTTCATTGATTTCATAACACCTTAACTTGTTTATGAATCTTTTAAATGTTTATATAGATATATTCAATGAAAGTTTTTTCGTTTATAATTATGTGACTTGTAAAACAAATGATTTCAATTTAAAAGCAGTATTCCTCTCAGGAAATATTCGGTGGTTTTATTAGAGTATTTTAATCTATGTCCACACTATTTGTTGAATATTATACCTAATTGAGGTTATTTCTTAAGATACAATCAAAAAAATTTATTAAATTATATATGATCATTTTTACCGGTGGTGTTCTATCTTAATAACGTTTTCCATATGACTGCGGATAGTTTATGATTAAGTTTATTGATTGGGGGAATTATTTATATTTCAAATTCTAGTTTCAATATGAATTTATATGATTATTATGTTTTAACCCCTTCATATTAGGAATTAGTTTGACCTAGTAATTGTTTAGAGGGGCCCACTATATCCCCTTGATGCATCAGTAGGACTCTTGAGACATACTAGATCGGGTTTTGGCCATGGGATTTTTCCTTTAAGTAGACTTCTTGGTCAAGGCCTTGATGGTTTGTCTACAATGCCCCACATTATTCATTCCCTTAATATAAGATTAGTTATTTATAGTCCACAATATTATTCAACTATAAGAATATATATGGTTAGGATTCTTTATCACATGAATTTTTATATGGAATTATTTGATCATATTTTATTCCAACCATATTGTGCTCAAAATTTTGTTTTTATGCAGGTGTTTTTAGTTATTCGACTTGCCTTAATGATTATATTTATTTATGAGAGCTACTTCTGTATCCATAAAATTATTGATCATCTAGTCTCACCCCTTTCATATGTATTATTTTTTCCCAATACGCCATGATTTATATTATGTATGACATGTGGGGATAATCTAGGAGAATGTGGATGTTTCCAATAGAGTTTCTATGTTGTATTCCATTTCTATATGTAAGGTAAAAAATATATTTGTATATAATTTTTCAAATAAACTAAAATATTTTTTCCACTGGGATGCAATTGCTTTTATATAGTACCAATATAATAAATTAATAAAATAACTCTGATCTACTTGGTTTGATGTTTTTATAGTTTGTATTAGAAACTTTTTAGTATAAACATTGAAAGCTATATTTATGAAAACATATATTAGTGAACTTAACACTATTTGAGACACCAAGTCTAACTATAGAAGATTATCCAAAATAAATCATGTTTATGAGAGTATCTATGAATAACATTTTCAATTTATTTTAATTATTCCACTAATTCTGATATTATACATTGTGAAATGACCAAGTATACTATAATTCATCATTTATAAATGGAACCAAGAATAATTTATGGGAACTTAATCAATTCACATGATCCAATGACTAATAATAATAAAATATTTTATTTTATTGTATCAATATTTTCAAGGTAATGATTATCCCAGACATTCTCATCATATGAGGAAATAATTCCATATACTAATGAGACAAAGAAAAAATTCTCTAAGTATAATGGATTCTAAGGGAAGCATGAGAACATGAGTACTGGTTGGAATGATATGGATAAAATATATAACATAAAGACGTATTTTCCCACATTAGATGAAAGAGGAATTAATCACCCGAGTACTTTCTTAAAAAGAATGGGCGTGTTTTATACTCATGTAGATAAAGATCATTATTCTAATGATTTAAATGACAATAAAAAGGTTTCCAATGTAAAATTATAAAACTAAATTTAGATGGGAAACTATGTAAATCAATGTCTCAAATTTTAAAGGAATATACCCTAAAAGAGTATAACAGATCATGGTCAAGATTATTCTACTTCCAGGGACAAATAGGAATGAATAACATATCTTTTTTTGGATTCATGAATTATGTTATTTGAGTATTTTATTAAAAATTATCTTTTTATATGAATAATGATATATATAAGGATTTTACTTCAGTATATATTCATTAAGGTTTGTAATCATGTGATGAATCACACTACTAACCAAGAGAGGTGATTATGTTGTATGTTGATGATTTGGAAAAGTTAATCCTAAATACGTTCTTAATGTTTAGATAATAAAAAATAGATTTTTATGGGATAGTATTTGTGACCAGAAATATGGTTTGTGATTTTATGGTTTATAATCAATTTACAAGGGTTTAATATATGTTAAAATTTAACAAATACATTTGATATCCTATGATTTTATTTTTGGAATCATGCATATTTTCATTAAGGTTTTGCATTTTTCAAGTTATTCATATTTTTGTTATGTGGGATTAAGAGCTACATAATGTTTGGATAATCTATTGTTGTGTTAATTTTGAAAATTTAGTAACCTCTCTTCTAAATTTTTAGTTTTTGAGTTTGGAATGAAACGTTTTGGACGAGTATTAAAATTTTTTACTTATGGAATGGATTATGTTTAACATTATATAGTATTTGTTTCAAATTTAATTTATGATTTATTTTACTGGATATCATATGTTAACCATTCTTGTTTGAGTAGAAATTTTATGGTAAAAGGAGTGATTTGTTCAATTTATTATTTAATAGTGTTTTAGGCATAAAAAATCACTATGAACATTCATCTCCTGGTATGTGAAATGATGTTGAAATATATCAAAGCATACCCAAAGGATGATATTATTCTTATAAAATGGAAATAAATAAAGAATGTATATTTTATCAAGGGTCTATATGTATATTAAAAGAATCCCTCCTCATTAGGAAAGGGATTTTGGTACAAAAATGTTGTCCATTTACTTTTCAATTTGAGAAATCAATGGTATTATAATAGATCATAGATTTAGAGCCTTGGGATGGTTATCTTTCTATTATCCATGTTTTATATCACTCTCCATCAATACATGATGGGTGTATTTTCTTCCATGTCCATATTTTCACTTACCAACAATTTTATCCTATATGAATTCCTAATTTTGAAGTGACATTCAAATTTCCCATTCCATATTCTTAACATGATGTTTTATTAATCCTTTTTATGATGTGGGATTTCCATAATTGAATTTTAAAATGGAAACTCCATGTAACACGCCGACCCCAGTTACCCAGAGTCGGTGCTTTTTTACATAACACTGGCATGATCACAAAAGATCACGTCTCGAATGACCGATTAGTTTAGTAGCATTAGAAACACTAGATACATTCATAATGTTTACATTACAACATAAAATGAAAACTAAAACAACATAGTCTCCATAGTCCACACTCATATCCCCTCATACCATCCCTGTAGGTGATTCATAAAATAATTCTTCACATCTAGGGAAAAATAAAACATTGAAAGGGGTGAGCTCAGATGCTCAGTAAGGATAACAATATAGAAGAAACTTTCATAGATAAGCTTAAACATTTAAGGCAATGAATAACTAAAACAAAATCCTTTTAAACATGAACTTCAACATAATATGGAAAAGATAAAATAAAATAATGCCATTTACTTATTCACATGGATATTCTACTAGTTTAATAACCACTTGCAATATCAATAACCACTTTCATAATGATGGAATGTATAATGCCAACCTATCATAACCACGTAGCCAAGGCCTCGTGCCAAGACTACAAATAAGATTTTGTCAAGGCCTCATGCCAAGACACTAGTTTGTCTCATTAGACATACCCATGCATCGAGGATCTATAGAAGGCTTCACCCGTCACTTACAAAGTCCAATGCATTCCTCATATGAAATGTTTGAAATATAACATAAACATTCATATTTAAACTAGAATACGAAATGTCAATACTTGATCCAAAAACCATAAATGGTATAAAAATAGCACATCCACAGTCAAACATAACTCATTAGATACAATATTGATGATTTTATTGTATCAGATTAACCTCAATTGAGAATAAAGATGGATATTGACATAGATGAAAAATATAATCAAAACTATTAGAGAGAAATATCCCCCTTTTTCTTGAAATCATTTAAAAGTCACACTATTTGTCAAGAAGCCATTTAAAAATATTTTTTTAAATCAAAGTGTCCCATATCACTTTGAAACATTTAAAAGGAATTTTAATTTTAAATCATTAATTTCCATATAAATAAATCCTTAAAAACATTTTTAAAACATGGACATTAATGAGAAAGATTTAGAATAATAAATCATTAAAACATTTAAAAATGATATTTTAGTTAGAGTTTCTAAACAAAACATAGACACTTGAATACGATGAATTGAGGTAAGAAAAAAAATTAATATCATAAGATTAAAGGTATTCATGATATACTATGTCAAAGTACATTATATACACCATATAAAAGTGATTTGGTGTATAACAATAAAGAAGTCTCAATGGGATGTAAATTGAGATTAAGTCTCTTATAAAGACCGTATCCTTAGTTTAAGGATAAATCAATGAAATAATTATGTGTGAAAAATTTTAATACACTAAATATGATTGGATATTCAGTTTAAATAAATCAGAGGACATTCACACATATTCTTGTAAAAACAACACCAATGAATCGGATGTTTAACTCAATAAATGGAGACTGAGTTAAAATTACTCTTATCAAGTTCATATTGACGCCTTGAGAATTTATCAATGAAGTGATTATGTGTATAAAAATTAGATTCACAGAAAGGGGAGTGGAAATTGTGACATAAGCAAATGAATAGTGATTCCACACATAATCTTGGAGTAAAATAATCAATGAATTATGCGTAAATCCAAATGAGTGGAAATTGAAATGTCAAATTCCCTTATCAATTAGGTAACTTACGAAACATACTCCCATGAAAGAAGTATCATACAATAATTATGTAGACATCCCCAAAATAAATTATATTACACAATGATTACAATCATGGGAAGTACACACACCACATGCAATAAATAAGTGGTGAACAATGGAATTCTCACGGAATTAAAAGTGAGATAAGAAACCCCTTAATTTGTACTTTTTCTTGGTCGAGGGTTTGTTAGCCTCCTGTATAATGTTGAAATAATTGTTATTTAATTATACAATAATAATATACATTAATATGATATCATATGTGATCTTTTAACATTTCTTTGTTAATAATATAATAGTATTATCGTCGTTTCGGGTGTTATCTTACTCGTTTTCTTTTATATGTTTTATTACATAAGTCGTGTTTTTTATGGATAGGTTGTATCTTATTCATATAAATAATTATATTATGTCCTTAAACATTATTTTTAATCATAAAGATAGTATTAGACTTGTATAGATACGATGGGGAATGAATCTCATCGCGTTCGTGGAGACGGTAGTCCGTACGTATGCACGAGCGATAATATCATTCTTTTGATATTAAAATAAAATATAATTGGATGGTATATCATATATAGAGAATCATTATCATGTTATATTTATTATTTACATGAATTAAACATCATTATTACACCCATCTGAATAATAATGTTTTGAATAACAATTATACCACGACGTGGAAACAGTATGATGTACATACACACGTATAGTGACATGTCATTCAATGAATGGATAGAATACTGAATATAGTTTTAAAATATTTATAATAACATCATAGTATATATAATATACTGGAGTTATTAATTTATAATGGAAATAAAAAAGAAATAATATGTTGAAGAAGAAGGGAACATGAAAGAGGGTGGTGAGAACGTTACCCCTTCGTCGGGTTCGTCCTTTTGATTTGATCAAGAGGGGTTCTTAGGTTGGCTTTATGATCGAAATAAGTCCTCTAGGTTGTATTGAGGGAAGTTGGGAGGATATTTGGTCAGAGTTTGGCAGATCCAAAAGGCTTTAGTGGTGTGAGGAATTGGTTATAAGTGGTGTCCTTTTATAAGGGGGAGGAGGGGCTCTTTAATAAAAACTTAAAGTATTAATTTATAATAAATTAATATTCTGTTTCTAATGACTCCAAAGTATATTATTAAATGTATAATGAGGGGAGGGGTAGAAAACCACCCAACCAATAGATTTTAGACTGGTTTGGGTCATTATAGTGACGTTAACTTTTAGATACAACTCTTAGTTAAATAGTTTGACATTTACCATGTCTCTTTGTATTTTTATATTATATATTTAATAAACATACTATATACTTCCAAGATACCCCCCAAGTTGTCCAATAATGATACACCTATCATTATATAAGTCCTTTTTCTGAAACTTAGATTTTTAGGAATATAATATCAATTAGTAATATAATCATTGTTTTGAAAACACTTTTATGTTAATTTTGACACTATTGGGTATTTTGTTTTTGATAAATTCATAATAGAATTATTACTTCAAATAAAATTCATTTAACCAATAATAATATGTCATATTAACCTATAAAATTATTTTCATTCATAAAAGCTCTCAAATTACATTTATTTGGATGTTTATAATATCAATTATTTTAATATTTAATTAATTCTTTAATTACTGCATCACCATTATTTCATAAATAAATTAAATTATTGACAGTCTAAAAATTATAAATAAAATACTATTATGTAGGAAATCTTTTGATATTTCTAATGAATATTCACAATCGAATTTATCTTATGTATAACCCTGTATTAAAAATGTTTTAATAATTAAAATTTGATTTTAACTCTTTTAACTCTTCTTTGAATTAAATAATAATAAATGTCCTAATCTAATCCAAGTGGACCTAAATGATAATATTTTATTGCTAAGGTTGTTTTTGGTCGAGATACACTTGTCCAATAGAATTAGGACATGTGTTCGGGTAATATTAATATCATTTTTACCCTTAATTACCCTATTTACTTTTAACCGTGAAAATAAACGTAAAAAGCTACTATTCACCAAAAATTATTTTTTTTCTTATTGAACCACTTTTTAATCCGTTATATTAACAATGCCTCTCGGATTTTTGAAATTCCACTCACAGAAGTGGTAAAATTAAGTTTTACGTGAATTTCCAAATTCTCTAAGAAGGTGGGTAAAAGACGGTGAAAAGTTCCATAAAATTTTTATATATCTAAAATTATTCTAAACTAACTCCAATGAATTAAATTGAAATTATATAGTTATTATGTATCTATTTTTACCTTAATTAAATTTATATAAAATAAATAATTATTTAAATAAAAATTCGTTTTTAAACTATAACACAATGTTTTTTCACTATTCATCGAAAATTGAATGTTTTAAGAAAAATACCAAAAATTCACCCTAAGATAATTTTGATATTCCGAATCCAAAAATAAAGTCCATTTTGAAAGATAAAATTTATGAAATTTTAAAAAGTGGGTATTACTATTCATAACGGCTAGTTTGATTTGGTGTGGTGTGTGTTAGAACATGAAGTTGCATACAACACATTTTATTTCATTATTCAAAGGGAAACGTACCATGGAAGATTGGGGTGTTACATTCTCCACTCTTTAAATAAATTGCGTCATCACGATTTTTAAAATTGGGCCTGTGGATATAATGGAAATTCCCATATCGGAAAAAGAGTTAATAAAACTATCACTTTAAAAGAAAGAAAGATAAGTAAAAAGGTCGCCCGAGATAACCAATAATAGGATTCCATGTAGAAAACATGGATATGGATGATAAACTATGTGTCAAGTTCTGATGGAGAGGGATAGGAAACATGATCAGGAGAAAGTTAACAACAAGAAAACCACAAACTTGTGATGGGACAAATGGTCATTAGTTTCCTAGTAGGAAAAGTAAACGAACAACATTTTTTTGTTTTAAGTTACATTACATAAAGATGAGGAATTCATTTCTGAGATTGACTAAGAACATAAAGAGATATACATACGTTTTGAGTAAAGTATCATTCTTTAATAAATTCCTACTACTAACTCATTTTTAAATGATGAGTATTCAAGAAGACTTGGTCACACTGGAAGAGATAGAATAAACTTCTTATAGAATCACATGATCCACAAAGGATAAACTATATTTTCACCTTGTAATTAGAGATTAATCAAAACCAAAATGGTTAGTATAAGATCTGATGATCCCCCAAAAGGATATTCCATTAGAGAAAGAAACACTAATCATAATTTCTAAAATTAAACCAACAATACCCCAAAGATAAATATATACCAATCAATAAACAATTGTCCTTAAAATCCTTGAATATAATCCAAACTAATATTGAAACCCAAAACATAGACGAATTTGGTTATGTAGTCTTCCACGTTAAATTGTATCTCCAAATGACATCAACTACTCTTAAAGTCACATACTTAAAAGTAATTAACCTAATCACATATTATCTATTATAGCTTAATCATTTTCATAAATAACCCAAATCACTATAAATACACAATAAAAACATAGATAACAATCCACCATTACTCCTCAAATGAAATCCCATAGTATTCTATTTTCCTTGGGCATATAGTGTTCCCAACAAAGCGAACATATTCCAAAATAACATTTATCAATTAATCACCAAATCATTTTCCTATACTAAGGGTATTAACTTGACAAGACATAAGATCTCAAATCAACTTATTATTGATCAATAAAATAATTTAACTAAAATTAATTAGTTACACTAACCAGGGACTTCATGTAGTCCAGTGGTAGTTGATAAATCCATATCGCACTTTGGTTCTGGGTTCGATTCCCACAGCTTTGTCCAATGCGACAGGTTGTCACACGGTCTGTGGGTTGTCCTTTTTCATAAACTATATTTTATAGCATTACCAAAATGAGATAAATTCCTCAAAATAACCATAACTTAATTTTAACCAGAAATGTTATCTTATACATTGCATTTTCATCCCAAAATATAATAACTTGTAATTTCCTCAAACCCAATGATCATATAAAACCAAATTTTTATTTATAACTATATCCATAAGGGAAAAGATAAGACTTCCTCAAATATCATTCTCACATGGAAAACTACAGGGTTACAAATAAAAAAGAAAATAATTCCAAATTAATCCCATCAACAAGGAGCACTAATACGTTTAAACATTTCATGAACCATTTATTTCCACATTGCTTCTTCTTGGACCAAAAAAATAACCTAGAGAATAAGGCATTCAGTCATCTAATGGCCAGGTCCCCTACATTTACAGCAAATGACTGTAAATGGATTCTTGGGACCATTTTTATTTTCTTCCATAGTACTCTTCATTTTTCCTTAGCAATTCTTCACTTTATGTCCTTCTTTCCTACATGTAATGAATTTCTTTGTTCCATTGAGGCACTTTCCTTGGTGTCTCCTTCCACATTTCTTGCATGATGGAAATTTAGGATTCTTTTCTCCATGGTCTCCACTGCTAGAGCTCTTATCATTCATCACCTTTCTCTTCTTTGTTGAGTCCGGGAGTTGGTTAATATATATTTTGTTGATCATATTATTGGAAAATTGATTTGGCATGAACATGATATCTTTTACGCCTATCAACCATCCAATTTGATTCTCATTTCTTCCACCACTCCCACCTTGTACATCATTCTCAAAGTTACTATGACTTCCTTGGACTCCAGCTGTAACACCCCGAGATTTTATGAAAAATAATCTTTTTAATTTTATTGATTCCTTGTGTTGTACTCTACAACAAAAAAGTCTTGCACAACATGCAACCCTAACATGGCTGCATTACACGCAATCACGACCTTCCTCGATAGTGTGTGTTGTACGCAATACCGAGTTTCACTAAACAACGATATGCTATTAAAATATTATTAAAACTACCTGTTATGAATAGTAATAACCACTTTTTGAAATTTTGTAAATTTCATCTTTCAAAATGGAATTCATTTTTGGATTCGGAATATCGAAATTAGCCTAGGGTGAAATTTTGGTATTTTCTGAAAACTATCAATTTTTGAAGAATAGTGAAAACACTAGGTTACTATTTAAAAAACCCAACTTTTAATTTAAATAATTATTTATTCTATTTAAATTTATTTTAGGTCAAAATTGACACATAATACCTATATAAGTTCAATTTAATTCATTAGAGTCATTTTATAATAATTTTAGATCTATAAAAATTTTATTGAACTTTTGACCGTCTTTTACCCACCTCCTAGGAGAATTTCAAAATTCACATAAAACATAATTTTTCCACTTATGTGAGTGGAATTTCAAAAATCCGAGAGACACGGTTGATGTCAGTAAGTAAAATGTGGTTCAATGAGATGAAAATAATTTTTGGTGAATAGTAACTTATTACTTTTTTTACCACGGTTAGAAGTAAATAAGGTAATTAATTGTAAAAATGACATTATTATTACCCAAACACATGTAATAATTATATTGGATAACTTTAATTCGACCAAAAACAACATTAGGAATAATATATGACCATTTAGGCCCACATGGATTAGATTAGGACATTTATTATTAATTTATTTAATAAAGGGTTAAAATAGTTAAAATCAAAGTTTACTAAGTAACTCATTTTTAATATAGTGTTATACAAACGATAAATTAGACTATAAATATTCATTAGAAATATAAAAAGATTTCCTACATAATAGTATTTTATTTGTAATTTTTATACTTTAAATAAGTTAATTTATTTATGACACGATGGTGATGCAGTAATTATATTATTAATGAAATATTGACATAATTGATGTTATAAAAACCCAAATAAATGTAATTTGAGCCTTTTTATGAATTAAAATAATTTTATATGTTAATATTACATGTTATAATTGATTTAATTAACTGTTTTTTAACTAATCATTCTGTTATGAGTTTCACAAAAATCAATTACCAAATAGTGTCAAAATTGACATAAAATAGTTTTTAAAACTAATTTTATATTATTAATTTTAATTTTATTCCTAAAAATATAAATTTCATCCAAATGACTTATATAAGGTTATATATATTAATAATAAACAAATAGGGGTTTTTTGTGCTTTTTATAGTATGTTTATTAACCATATAGTGTAAGAAAACAAGAAGACACGGTAAAAGAAAAATTATTTAACTTAAAGTTAAATCTAAATGATAAGGTTAAAATAGAAACATAAACCTATATAAATTCTATTGGATGAGATGATTTAGACCCATCCCAACCTTATATTAGAAATAACTCAATTTGGAGCTATTAAAAACCGAATATGGCTTTATAATAAAATAATATTTTTAGTTATTCCAAAGGTGCCCCTCTCCTCTCTTATAAAAGGGCACCTCCTCCCTCTCTTCCTCACACCACTTTGAGCATTCAAGCTCGGCCAAACCCTGCCAAATTTACTTCTCCACTTCCTTAGAAACATCCTAGTGGTCCTGGACTTTTTCAAAGACCAATTTTGGTTCCCTTAGAGGAGGTCTCAAAGAGGCACTTCAAAGAAGAGGTAATGTCTGTTACCGATTCTTTCAACTTTATTTCTTCTTCCACATGTTCTTCTTTAGTTGTTTCATTATTAAGTAATAACATAAGTGTCACTCATATACTGATATGTTATTATAAGTATGAAACAACCCTATTTCACCATCTATCCATCCTACGGAAAACGAAATCACCACGCGTGCGTACGTACGGAATACCGTCTCCCTGCAGTGGCGAAATCTGTTTTTCCACCAACACCTTACATGGATGGGTATAATGGTGTAAATAATAACTATATATGGTTATTATAACATCATAAAGATTCTGATATATCATACAATCCACTACAATTCTATTCAATAATAATGGGAACGATATCATCGCTCGTGTGTACGTACAAAATACCGTCTCCAAGACGCGATGAGATTCATTCTCAATGATTAACCATTCATAAATGATTATAAAGTATATATAATAAGTAATCATGAAATATATGAAATAATAATGCTACTGGATTTATGTATATATATATATGTATGTCATCTATTTAGTTTCATTCAATTCAATAAGGAAACAAAAACAGCGTTCATGCGTACGTACGGCCTACCGTCTCCATGAACGGTGTATTTCATTCCTTTTATCGATATATAATATATATATGTATATGATGAATATATATTATATATAAATCATGTTTTACATTCTTGAATTATGTAAATCAGGATATAAGTATTAATATCAAGAACGACAAGTCAAAACACATACGATAAATGAAATGATTTTACCCAAAACACTGCTTTAACATTGAATTTACAAAAGAACAGGTAATATAAAGTCATAAGTGAAACATATATGATATCATAACAGTGAATATGATTCTATAATAAGTCAATGAAATTATTTAAATCATTATACAGGAGGTTCGGATACGTACAAAGCATATCGGACCTAAGGAAAGGGATAAATTTTCAATCTCATTTTTTATCCGAGATTGCGTATACGTAAGTATTTACTGGGGTTACGTTTATCATCCATAACCATGTTTTCAAAAAATGTTTCCATAAAATTTTTACTATTATCCCATGAATGATTAAAGTCATTTTTACCCTTTATTGACTTTTTACCACATTGTATGGATGTAATCTTTCCTTTGGTTACCATATAAGGTAATTTTTGACTTTTCCGACAAAAGTATGAGGAGAATGTAATTTTTAACTTATATGGCATGAATGGATTTTTACAGTTTTATAAATCCATATTCTCATGATGCTTACTCAAACAGATTTCATAACTATTTTTAACAAAATCTTTTTCTTTTAAAATTGCATGACATTTTGTGAAAAGAAAATGATTTTGAAGAAGAAAGGATATTTTCCTCAAGAATTCATTTCAAGTGTTTTATCAAAACCATTTTTCATTTAAGATGACATTATTTCATATGTGTATGTTTCATGTATCATGTCTTTATGATTTACATGGTTTCACTTTCCTTATTATGAAATGAAATCTATTTCTTTTATATAGATTATGTGATGATGGGATGATGTTTATGAAACCCATTTTATTCATTGGGTTATTATGAATGATGCATGTTTATTTTGTGGCACAAGTAAGAATGATTTCATTATGAGATGGGTGGGACCTATATCTCCCTCCCATGCATTAGGTAAAGATTTATATCTCATGAGATAGACATGGCTGGAACGGTATGTTAATCCGGTTCAGTATTACAGGACTGGAACGAGGAGTGAACTCGATTCAAAAAGGGACTTTGTCCCCTAAGATGGTCTTGGCAGCAATTCCTTGGCTACTATGGAAATAATAACCAGTGATTCATGGTTTCCACAATTATATGATTTATTCCCATGCTATTTTATCATTATTGATGTTCCCTTATGATATATGCCTTACGTACTTCGAAGGTTCATGTCTTTGCCCAAGATATTGATGTTTAGATTTTATGTTCATGTTTTTGCATTAAAATGTTTATGGAATGTTTTATGTTCTCTATGTCTACCCATAATGGGAATTTGAGCTCACCCCTTTTATGTTTTCTTTTCCCCAGGATATAAAGAAATGTTTTAGGTAACAAAAAAAGGGGAAGATCTTTATGGGAGATGTTGAAGATCTTTCACCACGATTAGAATATTATATTCTGAGTTTCCAAAGACACTAAACTATTATGGTCCTTGAGTGTCTGTTTTTGTTATGTACTGAGTATTCTGGAAAAGTAATGTAATGTCCATGTACGTCAAGATTCGGGTCTTTACAGTTGGTATCAGAGGAAAGGTTTAGTCAACCTCTGGAAACTAGGATGTGAAAACGTTACTGAGATCCCTATAGATATTTCTAAGGTATGTCTAGGGATGTCTCTAAGGATAAGTATACGTATAAGATATAGTCCTAGAACAATGGTAACAATCGTAGAATTTAACCTATTCTGTTATATATTGATGGTACTCCCCCTTTATTATGTTTTTTTCCCTAGCATGATTTTTTCCTCTCACACTATTCTTTTTGGGTTTTAGACGATGGCTAGAACCCGAAGGAACCGTGTTGATTAATGTAATGGACAATGCAATGATTGTCCTCCTGAACAAACCAATGTTATGGGATATGGAGTGAAAAATCTTATTTCTATACTTACACAAGCTATGAATCATTCTGGACTTCCAAATGAGCAGAGAAGGGAACAATATTCTATTGGGTCCTTCATGATGCAACGTCCAGCTTCTTTCGGTGGGTCTTCCGATCCACATGTTGCTGAACAATGGATCAGCACCACCGAAAAGATATTTTCAGTTCTTCAATGTTCTGAACATGATAAAGTCATCTTAGTAGTATATCGTTTGGAAGGTGAAGATGATCAATGGTGGAATCTTATCAAGAATACGAGGCCAAGGGATGAAATTGAGTCCATGGAATTGGACGAGGTCAAGAAGTTATTTTTCAATAAGTACTTCCCTCATATTCTTCGAACAAAGATGGAGAAACAGTTCCTTGAACTAAAAAAAGGATGATGAATATGTTGGTATATATGAAGCAAATTTTACAAGGCTTTCAAGGTATGCATCTGGCTTTATCATCCAACCTGAAAGTAAAGTTGATCGATTCTTCATTGGCTTAAAACCAAATCTTCGAACGACATTATCTATAAGTGACTTCAGTAGCTATGAAGAAATTGTGCTTTGTGCTATCAAGGTAGAAATGGAAGTTGGTGTTACTTATCCATCTCATATTTTTGACAATAAACGAAAGATGGAGTTCAAGGAGAAATCTCAGAATAATGGTGAAAAGAAGATGAATGTTTCTTTGTGCTCAAAGTGTCGAAAGAAGCATGGTGGAGATTTCATAAAAGGTACTAGAAAATATTTTAAGTGTGGAAAAGATGGTCATAGATTATTTGATTGAAGAATTTATGGGGAAAAGGTTGCTAATGATGTGAATAGATAAAAGACCAAAGAGAACTCTCCACCAACACTTCAATGCTTCAAGTGCAAGAAAATGGGGCATTATGCTAATAAATTCCTTAATACAAGGGTTAGTGATGATCGACATGAGCAACTACTTAAGGAAAAGGACAAAGGGAAGTCTCATGCGTTCAATATTGGATATGTTGAATATGACAACGATGTGGTGGAATGATTAAGTGTTTATGTAATGGGATTCCAAAATAATGTTGTATATAGTATCGTGGAATATTGGAATATTTATGTATTGATCTGTTGTGGTTTTCAATAATTTTATGGTACCGGTAACCATGGAAAGTGATTGAGATATTTTTGGAAATAAGATGAAATGCACATAATGAAGGGATAAGGAGAAAATGAAATTTTTGATAGTATTCATGAGCTCATGACTGATATAAGGAAATAGTTATATCATGGTTTGAGGTTTTGGTATGTGAAAAGAGTTAACTTCTGACATCACTCATGTTTTCAATAAGATTCAATGGAGAATACATGATTAAGGACTTCGAATGTTTGGAATGTGACCAACAAGACATATATCATGATATATGGGGATCAATGACGGTATTAACATTCTTGTTATATAAACTCTTTGGTAATCGTTTTCACTATAATATGAGATTGGATAGCATTATTTTGGATAAGCCTAAAGATTGGAAAGGATTATGTTGGACATAAGTTAGTATTGTTTAAGGATAGAACTATTTTCGATATTATTGTTGGGATGTTATAGTAATGTAGTTTTAGAAAAAGGAAAACTTGTAGGACGAGCGACAGCCCATCACGTCGGACAAGGCTGTGGGAATCAAACCCACAACCGAAGTGCGATTGGCCTTTATCGCCTGCCACTAGCCTACAGGAAGTCCCTGTTTAGTATAAACTAGTTTATTATATTAAGTAGTATGATATATGAAGTATAAGTCCATTTTAGGAACCATATATGATTAATCTCACTATAGATCGACTTATGTATATTTGATAACTTTTGCTAACCTTTTGTTTGAAACAGAAGGAATGACCCATCATTCTATCACATGACTTGTTAACACTTCACAAATAACAACTTCAACTTTATTTCTTTATGAAATGAAGAGGAAATTGTTCAAAGAACGAACAAAAGTGAGATTGTACCAAAGTCCAGCAATTATTTCTTCTAATTCAAATTTTTCAACTTTAGGGAAATGATATTAAAAACCAAAAATGATATCCTAGTTCCAATATATCTGACGAATCAGATGGTACCTTAGATCATCACAAATCTATGTCATTGTTATTGTTGGATTTTTCATAGCCATGTTCTCTACTACTCTCCATCAGAACATGATGGTTAGGTTTCTCTTCCATATCCATATTTTCACCTATGTTATCCTATGTGGAAACCCATTGATTAGTTAATTTGGGTAACCATTATGTTTCATACTTTAGTTTGTAAAGATTGGTTTCGGTATTCCTTTTTACGATTTGGGTTTCTATTAAAGAAACATTCGAGTAGTAAACCATTTATAACCCTGACGAATTTTGAGGGTGAAATTCATTTTAAGGGGGGTAGAATGTAACACCCTGAGATTTTATGAAAAATATTCTTTTTATTTTTATTGATGTCTTGTGTTGTACGCTACAAAAAAGGAGTCTTGCACAACATGCAATCCTAACATGGCTGCATTACACGCAATCACGACCTTCCTCGATAGCGTGGGTTGTACGCAATACCGAGTTTCACTAAACAACGATATGCTATTAAAATATTAATAAAAATACCCGCTATGAATAGAAATAACCACTTTTTGAAGTTTTGTAAATTTCATCTTTCAAAATGAAATTCATTTTTGGATTCAGAATATCGAAATTAGCCTAGGGTGAAATTTTGGTATTTTTCTGAAAACATTCAATTTTTGATGAATAGTGAAAACACTAGGTTACTATTTAAAAAAACCGACTTTTTATTTAAATAAATATTTATTCGATTTAAATTTATTTTTTGTCAAAACTGACACATATTACCTATATTAGTTCAATGTAATTAATTAGAGTCATTTTATAATAATTTTAGATATATAAAAATTTTATTGAACTTTTGACCATCTTTTACCCACCTCCTAAGAGAATTTCCAAATTCACATAAAACATAATTTTACCGCTTCTATGAGTGGAATTTCAAAAATCCTAGAGACACGGTTGATGTCAGTAAGTAAAATGTGGTTCAATGAGATGAAAATAATTTTTGGTGAATAGTACCTTTTTACTTTTTTTACCACAGTTATTAGTAAATAAGGTGATTAAGGGTAAAAATGATATTATTATTACCCTAAAATATGTCTTAATTCTATTGAATAAGTGTAAATCGACCAAAAACAACCTCAGAAATAAAATATGACCATTTAGGCCCACTTAGATTAGATTAGGACATTTATTATTAATTTATTTAAAGAAGGGTTAAAATAGTTAAAATCAATGTTTAATAAGTAAATCATTTTTAATATAGGGTTATAAAAAAGATAAATTAACCTATAAATATTAATTAGAAAGCTAAAACGATTTGCTACATAATGGTATTTTATTTGTAATTTTTAGACTTTAAATAATTTAATTTCTATATGACACAATTATGATGCAGTAATTATATTATTAATGAAATGTTGACATAATTGATGTTATAAATACCAAAATAAATTTAATTTGAGACTTTTTATGAATTAAAATAATTTTATATGTTAATATAACATTTTAGTATTGATTTAAGTAAATGTTTTCGAACATATCTTTCTGTTATGATTTTCAACAAAAATAAATTATCAAATAGTGTCAAAATTGACAGAAAATAGTTTGTAAAACAAATATTATATTATTAACTGTTATGTTATTCTTAAAACTATATGGGTCCTCCAAATGACTTAGATAAGGTTATATATATTAATAATAAACAAATTGGGGTACGTTTGTCTTGTTATAGTAAGTTTATTAACCTTATATTGTAAGAAAACAAGAAGACATGGTAAAAGAAAAATTATTTAACTTAAAGTTAAATCTAAAGGATAAGGTTAAAATAGAAACCTAAACTTGTCTAAATTCTATTAGATGAGAGTATTTCGACCCATCCCAACCTTAGCTTAGAAATAACTCAATTTGGAGCTATTAAAAACCGAATATGACTTTATAAGTAAATAATATTTCTTGTTATTCCAAAGGTGCCCCTCTCCTCCCTTATAAAAGGGCACCTCCTCCCTCTCTTCCTCACACCACTTTGAGCCTTCAAGCTCTGCCAAACCCTGAAAAATTCCCTTCTACACTTCCCTAGAAACATCCCAGAGGTCCTGGTATTCTTCAAAGACCAATTTTGGTGCCCTAAGAAGAGGACTCAAAGAGGCGCTTCAAAGAAGAGGTAATGCCCGTTACCGATTCTTTCAACTTTATTTCTTCTTCCACTTATTCTTCTTTAGTTGTTTCATTATGAAGTAAAAACTTAAGTATCACTAATATAATTATATGTTATTATATGTATGAAACAACCATATTTCACCAACAATCCATCCTACGGAAAACGAAATCACCACGCGTGTGTATGTACGGAATATCGTCTCCATGCCGTGGTGAAATCTATTTTTCCACCAACACCTTACATGGATGGGTATAATGGTGTAAATAATAAATATATATGGTTATTATAACATCATAAGGATTCTGATATATCACACCATCCACTACAATTCTATTCAATAATCATGGGAATGATATCATCTCTCGTGCGTACGTACGGAATACCGTCTCTCCACGACGCGATGAGATTCATTCTCAATGATTAACCATTCATAAATGATTATAAAGTATATATAATAAGTAATCATGAAATATATAAAATAATAATTCTACTGGATTTATGTATATATATATATGTCATCTATTTAGTTTCATTCAATTCAACAAGGAAACAAAAACAGAGTTCATGCGTGTGTACGGCCTACCGTCTCCATGAACGGTGTATTTCATTCCTTTTATCGATCTATAATATATATCTATATATGATGAATATATATTATATATAAATTATTTTTTACATTCTGGAATTATGTAAATTAGGGTATAATTATTAATATCAAGAACAACAAGTCAAAACATATACGATAAATGAAATGATTTTACCCAAAATGGTGCTTTAACATTGAATTTACAAAAGAACGGGTATTATAAAGTCATAAGTGAAACATATATGATATCATTACAGTGAATATGATTCTGTAATAAGTCAATGACATTATTTAAATCATTATACAGGAGGTTCGGATACGTACAAAGCATATCGGACCTAAGGTAAGGGATAAATTTTCAATCTCATTTTTTATCCGAGATTGCTTATATGTAAGTATTTACTGGGGTTACGTTTATCATCCATAACCATGTTTTCTAAAAATGTTTCCATAAAATTTTTACTATTATCCCATGAATGTTTAAAGTCATTTTTACCCTTTATTGACTTTTTACCACATTGTATGGATGTAATCGTTCCTTTGGTTAGCATATAAGGTAATTTTTGACTTTTCTGAAAAAAGTATGAGGAGAATGTAATTTTTAACTTATATGGCATGAATGGATTTTTACAGTTTTATAAATCCTTATTCTCATGATGCTTCCTCAAAAATATTTCATGACTATTTTCAACAAAATCTTTCTCTTTTAAAATTGCATAACATTTTGTGAAAAGAAAATGATTTTGAAGAAGAAAGGATATTTTCCTCAAGAATTCATTTCAAGTGTTTTATCAAAACCATTTTTCATCTAAGATGACATTATTTCATATGTGTATGTTTCAAGTATCATGTCTTTATGATTTACATGGTTTCACTTTCCTTATTATGAAATGATATCTATTTCTTTTATATGGATTATGTGATGATGGGATGATGTTTATGAAACCCATTTTATTCATTGGGTTATTATGAATGATGTAAGTTTATTTTGTGGCACAAGTAAGAATGATTTCATTATGAGATGGGTGGGACTTATATCTCCCTCCCATGCATTGGGTAAAGATTTATATCTCATGAGATAGACATGGCTGGAACGGTATTTTAATCCGGTTCAGTATTACAGGACTGGAACGAGGAGTGAACTCGATTCAGAAAGGGACTTTGTCCACTAAGATAGTCTTGGAAGCAATGCCTTGGCTACTATGGAAATCATAACAAGTGCTTAATGGTTTCCACAATTACATGATTTATTCCCATGCTATTTTATCATTATTGATGTTCCCTTAGGATATATGCCTTATGTACTTCTAAGGTTAATGTCTTTGCCAAAGATTTTGATGTTTTGATTTTATGATCATGTTTTTTCATTCAAATGTTTATGGATTGTTGTATGTTCTCCATGTTTACCCTTACTGGGCATTTGAGCTCACCCCTTCTATGTTTTCTTTTCCCCAGGATATAAAGAAAGTTTTTAGGTAAGAAAAAAAAGCGAAGATCTTTATGGGAGATGTTGAAGATCGTTCACCACGATTAGAAGATTATATTCCGAGTTTCCAAAGACACTAAACTATTACGGTCCTTGTGTGTCTGTTTTTGTTATGTACTAAGTATTCCGGAAAAGTAATGTAATGTCCACTTATGTCAATCTTTGGGTCTTTACACCAGCCATTGACTAAAACCAGAAATCATTGTGTGAGTAACAGTAGTCATAAAATCATTTAGAGAATATCATGAAACCATATTCTAAATTTGAAACAACTTAAGATTAACCAAGGTCATTAATTCTCATCTTATATTAAAATACTTCAAATTGTTTTGTAAAGAAAATGTCATTTATCCTAAGCATATCCCCCGGGAGTGTCGTAACCAAGAGTGCAGCAAGGCACGTTGTCGTGCACCAGTTCTCGTTCAAGTCTAGCTCAAAGCGATGTTTTCGGGTTTTACCCCTAGGTACATCTATGTCAGAGCCACCTCTACCAGCTCGTATCCAGATAGGGATGTATTTCTTGTAAAACTCACAAATTCTATACAATGACAAAATTCTAGGAAGTTCTTCGATACTAATCCTCAAATTATTTCTTAGGGATATGTGCTCTAATAAGAGTTTATCTAAATCTAGCTTCCAAGGTTTGTACTAAACTTCCTCTGATACCAACTGTAATACCCAGACCCCAGTTACCCAGAGTCGGTGCATTATTACATAACACTGGCATGATCACAAAATATCAAGTCTCAAAAGACCGATTACTTTGTTAGGCTTAGAAACACTAGTTACATTCATAAATTTTACATTACATCATAAAATGAAAACTACAAAAACATAGTATCCATATTCCACACTCATATCCCCTCATACTATCCCTACAGGTCATTCATAAAATAATTATTCACATCCTGGGAAAAATAAAACATTGAAAGGGGTGAGCTCAGATTCTCTGTAAGGATAACAATATAGCGGAAACTTTTATAGATAATTATAAACATTTAAGGCAATGTATAACTAAAACAAAAGCCTTTTAAACTTGATCTTCAGCATAATATAGCAAAGATAAAATGAAATAATGTCATTTACTTACTCACATGGATATTCTACTAGTCGAATAACCACATGAAATATCAATAACCACATTCATAATGATTTAATGCATAATGCTAGACTATCATAACCACGTAGCCAAGGTCTCATGCCAAGACTACAAATAAGATTTTGTCAAGGCCTCGTTCCAAGACACTAGTTTGTCTCATGAGACCTACTGATGTATCGAGGAGCTATAGCGGGATCCACCCATCACTAACTAAGTACAATGCATTCCTCATATGAAAAGTTTGAAATATAACATAAACATTCATATTAAAACTAGCATACGAATTGTCAATACATGGTCTACAAACCATGAATGGTATAAAAATAGCACATCCATAGTCAAACATAACTCATTAGATAAAATATGGGAGATTGTATTGTATCATATTAACCTCAATTGAGAATAATTAAGGATATTGACATATATGAAAATAATTATCAAAACTATTAGAGAGAAATATCCCCCTTTTCTTGAAATCATTTAAAAGTCACACTATTTGTCAAGAATCCATTTTAAAATATATTTTTTAATAAAAGTGTCCCATATCACTTTGAAACATTTAAAAGGATTTTTAATTTGAAAACATTAATGTCCATATAAATAAATCCTTAAAAACATTTTTAATACATGGACATTAAGGAAAATGATTTAGAAGAATAAATCATTAAAACATTTAAAAATGATATTTTAGTTAGAGTTTCTAAACAAATGAGAGACACTTGAATACAAATAATTGAGGTAATTACAACATTGTAATATCATGAGAATAAAGGGATTTGTGATATACTATGTCAAAGTACATTATATACACCATATAAAAGTGATTTCGTGTATAACAACAAAGAAGTCTCAATGGGATGTAAATTGAGATTAAGTATCTTTTAAAGACCGTATCCATAGTTTAATGATAAATCAACAACATAATTATGTGTGAAAAATATAAATATACTCAATATGATTGGATATTAAGTGTAAATAAACCAGAGTACATTCACACATATTCTTTTAAAAACAACACTAATGAATTGGCTATTTAACTCAATAAATGGAGATTGATTTAAAATTATTCTTATCAAGTTCATATCGACGACTTGAGAATTTATCAATGGAGTGATTATGGGTATCAAAATTATATCCATATAAAGGGGAGTGGAAATTATGACATAGGCAAATGAATAGTGATTCCACACATAATCTTGGGGTAAAATTATAAATGAAGAATGCGTAAAGCCGAATGAGTGGAAATTGAAATTTCAAATTCCCTTATCAATTTGGTATCTTAAGAAACATACACCCATGAAAGAATTATCATACAATAATGATGTAGATATCCATAAATTAAAGTATATTACACAGTGAATACAATCATGGGCCGTACACACACCACAAGCAATAAATAAGTGGTGAATAATGGAATTCTCACGGAATTAAAAGTGAGATAAGAAACCCCTTACTTTGTACTTTTTCCTTGATCAAGGGTATGTTATCCTCCTTTATAATGTAAAAATAATTGTTATTGAATTATAAAATAATAATATACATTAATATGATATCATATATGATCTTTTAACATTGCTTTGTTAATAATATCTTATTATTATCGTCGTTACAGGTGTTAACTTACTAATTTTATTTTATATGTTTTGTTAAATAAGTCGTGTTCGTTATGGATAGGTTGTATCTTATTCATATAAAGAATTATATTATGTCCATAAACATTATTTTTAATCATAATATTATAATTGTACTTGTATAGATATGATGCGGAATGAATCTCATCACGTTCGTGGAGAAGGTAGTCCGTACGTACGCACGAGCGATAATATCATTCTTTTGATATTAAAATCATATATAATTGGATGATATATCATATATAAAGGATCATTATAATGTTATATTTATTATTTACATGAATTACACATCATTATAATACCCATCTAAATAATAATGTTTTGAATAACAATTACACCACGACGTGGAGACGGTAAGTCGTACGTACGCGCGTATGGTGACATCTCATTCAAAGGATGGATAGAATACTGAATATGGTTGTACAATATTTATAATAACATCAAAGTATATAGAATATAATCGAGTTATTATTTTATAATGGAGATAACAAATAAAGAGTAAGTTGAAGAAGAATGGAACTTGAAAGAGGGTGGTGAAAACGTTACCCCTTCTTCAGGTTCTTCCTTTTGATTTGATCAAAAGGGATTTTTATGTTGGATTTCTGATCAAACTAAGTCCTATAGGTTGAAGTTAGGGAAGTTGGGAGGATATTTGGGTAGAGTTTTGCCGATCCAAAAGACTTGATAGGTGTGAGGAATTGGTTATAAATGGTGTCCTTTTATAAGGGGGAGGATGGGCTCTTTAATAAAAACTTAAAGTATTAATTTATAATAAAATAAATTTGGTTTCTAATGGCTCAAAAGTATATTATTCAATGTATAAGGTTGGTAGGGGTCTAAAATCACCCAACCAATAGATTTTAAACGGTTTGGGTCTCTATAGTAACCTTACCTTTTAGATTTAACTCTTAGTTAAATAGTTTGAGATTTACCATGTCTCTTTGTATTTTTATATTATATAGTTAATAAACTAACTATATACATCCAAGATACCCCCAAAGTGGTCCATTAATAATATACCTATCATAATATAATTCCTTTTTCCGATCCTTAGATTTTTATGAATATAATTTCAATTAATAAAAATATATTTGATTTAAAAACTCTTTTATGTCAATTTTGACACTATTGGGTATTTTGTTTTTGATAAATTCATAACAACATTATTACTTCAAATAAAATTCATATAACTAATAATAATATGTCATATTAAAATATAAAATTATTTTAATTCATAAAAAGTCTCAAATTACATTTAATTGGATGTTTATAACATCAATTATTTTATTATTTCATTAATTCGGTAATTACTGCAACACCATTGTGTCATAAATAAATTAAATTAGTTAATGGGTAAAGATTATAAATAAAATACTATTATGTAGGAAATATTTTTATATTTCTAATGAATATTTACAATCGAATTTATCTTATGTATAACCCTATATTAAAAATGTTTTAGTAACTAAACTTTGATTTTAACTCTTTTAACTCTTTTTTGAATTAAATAATAATAAATGTCCTAATCTAATCCAAGTGGACCTAAATGATAATATTTTATTCCTAAGGTTTTTTTTGGTCGAGATACACTTGTACGATATAATTAGGACAGGTGTTAGGGTAATATTAATATCATTTTTACCCTTAATTACCCTATTTTCTTTTAATCGTGTTAAATAAACGTAAAAAGGTACAATTCACCAAAAATTATTTTTATCTTATTGAAACACGTTTTACTATTTTATATTAACTGTGTCTCTCGGATTTTCGAAATTCCACTAACAGAAGCAGTAAAATTATGTTTTACGTGAATTTCCAAATTCTCCTAAAAGGTGGGTAAAAGACGGTGAAAAGTTCCATAAAATTTTTATATATCTAAAATTATTCTAAACTAACTCCAATGAATTACAATGAAATTATATAGGTATTATGTATCTATTTTGACCTTAATTAAATTTAAATAAAATAAATAACTATTTAAATAAATATTTGTTTTTAAACTATAACTTAGTGTTTTTTCACTATTCATTGAAAATTGAATGCTTTCAGAAAAATTCCAAAAATTCACCCTAAGCTAATTTCGATATTCTGAATCCAAAAATGAAGTCCATTTTGAAAGGTAAAATTTATAAAAATTTAAAAAGTGGGTATTACTATTCATAACGGCTAGTTTGATTTGTTGTGGTGTGTTTTAGAACTTGAAGTTGTGTACAACACACGCTATTGCATTATTCAAAAGGAAACGTATCGTGGAAGCATGGGGTGTTACACTCCATGATTACCAATAACAAGTTAATATTTCGTGAATTCAATCTATTTTATGGGAGAATGAAACATTCTATTATTTTATGGTATATCTCTATTAAATGTATCATCATCGATAGCTTATGCTGCATGCAACACCATGTTTAAAACCATGATATACTATTTCAAAATGTGACTATTAAATACTAGACATTGAATTGGAAAAAACAAATACTATTAACCAAGTAATGATATTCTTATATTATATATTCAATCAAATATTTTTACATTCATCCAAATAATTTTAATAGGCATAAGATTAGAATATATTAAATTTTACACATAAAAGTCAATATTTTCATAAAGGCGGATTTACCACCTTTTAAAGGATAAATGGATTTAAAACTAATTTTTGACGGTTTAATAAATTATATTGAACAATAAAAACATAATTTTTAACATCTTAATTTCCAAATTAGTTTAGGGAGATTTTTTTTATTTTTTTGAAATTATTTACTTTCTCGGGAATATTAAAAAATAAATATTTTTATAAAATATCAATTTCATTATATTAAATGTATATTTGGGTTATTAATTTGATCACAATTTAACTACAATACTCCCTTTTTTTATATAATGTAATTTACATAATCATTATACCTTATTTGAGAATAAGTTCATTGTTTGGGCTTAAAAATGCTTTTTGAAGAAAACTCTTTTTAGTTGTGTATTGTCAGTTTAATTTTACATTTAATTCTACCACTTAGTTGTTTTAAATTTCAATAAATGAATTCCTTATTTTGAATCATAAGTTCCAAATATAGTAAATATGTTTCTTTGTTTACTAATGTGAATGGTATATTTGGTAATTTTTTTATTACCATGGTTGAAGGTAAATTAGTTAATTTTGATTAAAAATAAAATAATAAGAATTGGAAAATTACCTAAAATTTTCAAAATATTATTTGATGATATAAATGATACCCTTAAAACATAAAGTTTGATCTTAAGCTATTTAATGGAAACCTTTCCTTGAAAATGGTATTGATATTATTTAAATTAAAAAAATCACAAAATGTCACATTCTTATTTTTAATAAATATATTATTTTTGACATAGTTTTATTCAGAATATATCGTTTAATCTATATATTATTTTGAAATATAAAATATTTATGTAGATCAAGATATTTTTTAAAATTTCTTTTTTGAGGAAACATTTTGCATAAATAATTATACAATGATGATATAGTAATTATTTTATAAATGATAACATAAAATAAATGGTGATTTAAATAAAAATTAAATTTATATAATTCATAAAATTGTTTTCATAAAATGGATTCCCATGTTTAAATATTCACATTTAAAATGGTTATGATTGATTTTTGGTGAATATTGAACTTGGATAATTTATGGTATTTAACATTATAAGTAAATAAATGATTTTTGAGTCATTCTTGATTCATGGTTGATATAAGTGGCCATTATATAAAACTCAAAAGCTCTATATATTATATTTGGTCACCAAAATAAACACTATTGATAGTATTGAGACAAAATAATTAATTAATGAATAAAATAACCCAAAAACTCCCCTCTCATACCCTATAAATATCACCCCTAACTACCCCTTTTACACACACCATATAAGACTTGTATCATTTTTATATTATTCCCAATTCCCCTAAAAAACCTCTTCACCATGTTACAGTATTTATGGTCTCACCAAAAGGCCATTTCCATGTACCTTAAAGAGGTTCTCAAGGAGATGACACTCTGAAGGTAAAACCATCTCTCTTTATCATTTAATTTAATTTATTTTCATATCCATCCCAAACCAATCCTATCAATAGTAAAATTAAAACACTAATAAAATAAAAATATTTTGATTTTATTTTGTTAATGTAATATCCATCATAAAATCTCTTCTCCTTTCCTTTTTTTCTATAAATGAAACATCTTCCGTGAGGTGTCGATTCACCGCCTTCATGGATGATGAGTTTTCATTTTTCATTATTTCCTTCAAGTCTACTAATAAAACAATTTTTGTTGTTAAAATAGATTGTATTATTTTTATTAAAAGTTATGTAATGTTCTGAAATAATTATATAAACATATTTTTAAATAAAATGATACTAATTCATGATGGTCAAAAAACTTCCAAAATAAACTAATCATTTTTCATTAACATTTTATCAATTAAATCAACCTAAAACCATAAATACAAATGATATATAATATCATGTAAACATTTTAATGTTATTTAGCACTATATAATATCAATTATATATAATTTAATCCCATTTGATAAGAACTCCCATATTTACACTCAATGGAACCAACCACAAAACAATGAAATAAACACACCTAAAACAAAAATATTAAATATTATAACCTATTTAAATTGTCATAAATGATATAAATAAAATTAAAATAAATAAAATATATGTATAAGGAGTCATGAATTACATAATTAATGAATATAATTTTATCATCCATGGAATAATGTATAAGATAAGAATGCTTTCGAACATAAGGTAGGGGTTTCTCATCACACTTTTATTTATATGATATATTCCTTATTCACCACTTATTTCATGTGTGTGGTGTATGTATAATTCCCATTAATATATCATTTTTTGAAACAATTTATACTCATTACATTTAATGTTTCATTTTGTGATCATTAATGGGATATATGGTTAGACTAATTACAAATTGGTAAGGGAATTATTAACCAGATTTCATTTTTCATGGTTAAACATATACTCCATTAATTATTCCATGATATTATTATTCGTAAAATTAATATTGATTATATTATAATATATTCCCATTTTTTATGTGTATTTATAGCTGATACACATAATCTATTCATTTGGTTAACACTACCAAATTCTTTTAAAATACTCTTTTAAATGTTTCTTTTTTTAAAAATTCAGAAGGAATGTTTTTTACAAAATGAGGGGATTTTAATACTTTCATAACACCATATTGTTTTTATGTATATGTTAAAATCTAAAAATGTATCTTTTGAAATAATAATTTTTAGTTTTTATTTTCATATGTTTTAAGATAGATGATTTCAAAGTAAAAGTGGTACTTCTCTTAATAAATTTTCAATGATTTTATTAGAGTTTTTACATCCATAGTGACAATATTTATTGGATATTATTACACATTTAGGATGACATCTTATGAGAAAATCTACTGTAATTTACTTAATCGGTTATGATCATTTTAACTATGGATATTCATTCACGATTCCATTCACCAAATTACTTTGGATAGTTTATGATTATGTTTACTGATTGGAGGAATTATTTACACTTCATATGCTAATTTAAAAATGAATTTATTTGTTTATTATGTATCATACCATTAATATGATTATTTAATTGGACTATGTATTTGTTGGGTGGGGCTTTCTATATCCACTTGATTCATAGGTATCTTTCTAGTGAAAAACTATACAGGGTTTTGGTGAAGGCCTTACCCATTTATATAGACTTTTTTGTCAAGGAATTAATGGTGTGTGTATGAAGTCCCACATTATTGAGTCCATCATTATGATATTATTTATTGATTTTTAATGTGACTATTCCACTAGTAGAATATCCATGTTTAAATTTCATTACCATGTGAATTTATATATGTCATTATTTGATCGCCTTTTATTATCTACATATTGTGATAAAGATTATGTGTTGAATGGCATGGGTTTTATATTATTGAACCTACCTTATTGTTTATGTTTATTTATGATTTTTTTTATATTCTTATACTTTCTGAGCATCATTTCTCACCCATTTATTAAGACTTTTTTCCAGGATGCAAAGATGTATATTTTGATTGAAATGGAGGTATAATCTCGGAGAGTTGAGATGTTTCTAATAAATTTTTTATGTTTTATTCCTTTTCAATATGTAATTCAAACCATATTTTAAAATATCTTTTTCAAATATATTAAACTGTTTATCCCAATTACATTCAATCTCTTGTACATTTTACCAATGTAAAAAAGTAGTCAACCAATAATGAGTTACTTCTTTTGGGGTCTTTACAATGGAAACATGCATATACCACATGCTATAAAAGATATAAATAGAAAAAATAGATTCCTATACTAGTATCATGGTTATAATACTAGTCCTCTTCTCTATTACACTATCCTAGAGCTCAGAATCAAGAATCAAAAACATGATACTTCCCATTTTCTATACATACAACCATGAACTATATTCGGGAACCATAGGTGGACCGTACAGGTCGGGAGATATACTCATCCGACCACTACAAATGGAGTATAGTAAAAATACTGGTAATTTATATAAAATGATCATTGAATACATCATAGTATAAAAACTCAGTAAAATTTAAATGGGTCATCTCTAGTTCCCTAGGATACTAAGAATAATCTACCTGTTTCAGCCTAATTGAGATGATCTGTGAACAAGTAACCTTATGTATAATTATATAAGGTGTATATAAGATTTTAAATCTATAACTATATATATGGATACTACTACCAGTCAAGAACCAAGGTTTGATATAGGAATCCATGGTTATTATAACTAGTCTCTCAATTATCAAGGGATACCATTCATAATCATCATAAATAGTTTGGATGCCCTGCCCTCATATCATAAGTAAGTGGGATAACGTACTTGAGTATCATAAGTTTATGGTACACCATTCTTGAGTATCATAATTCTATGGAATTCCCCTTCCAAGTATCATAAGAAAGTGTGACTCCCTAACAGAGTATCATATGGGTATTTTGGATTCCCTTCCCAAGTATTATAATTGTATGGGACACTCTCCCAGAGTATCTTCAGAGTATGGGAAACCCTTCCTGAGTATCATAAGTGTATTAGATATTTTAACCATGTAACATAAGTAAATTAGAGAGCCTTTCTATTTATCACAAGTTTATGGGTCTCCCTATCCAAGTATCATAAGTAAATGGGGATACCATCTCATGTATCATATGTATAAAAATATAAACAATAATTTTCATGATTTAACATAAAACAAGGGTTGAATTTTACTTAATATACCATGATATTAACTAAGAATCATGTCGTTATTCATTGGTAAGCCATATAAAATGGTCACACCACTCTATTTCCGTTAAATATTGCATTCACTTCACTTATGAATCATGTCAATACCACATTGAAGATGGTTTGAACAAATAAACATTCAATAATTTAAGAGGCATCACATGAGATCACCCTAAATGTTGGAACTATATCGGGTGGGGAATCCACTAACGATAAATAAGATTCCATGGTCTTATAAATAGTGGATGGAAATCTTGAATAAAAAAAAGTTATGTTTTAGGAGATACATAGAAGATTATGGTGTGTATCATGATGTCACATAAGTTTGACTTGGATAAATATTAACATTGATGGGTCATGCTTTCAAGGAGACGTGAAGGGGGAAGTTATTGTCCGGGATCCTAATGATAATGTGATTTCAACCTTTATTTCTTCTTTTGACCAACGTAGTCCACTTCAAGAAGATGGTTAGGACCTGTTTGAGGTTCATGATGTTTTTTAATATAAGAAGATCGCTTGTGTGGTGGTTTAAACTTATTCAATGACAATATATATTTCTCTCAACAATCAAATCCAAACTCTATGGTATAGTTCTTAACATATCTGAAGATGTATGACTCTCATCAAAAATCTGATGTGATTACAGCACACATTGTGCGAGGAGAATAATGTGGAAAACATCCTTGGTTCTTGGAATTATCATGTTAAACCCTTGATTTTCTTCCCTATCTTGTGTTATCTTACCTATACTTATGAGAAACGTTTTAGAGGATATTCCCAAGGTCTCCACTACTTTGGACCCCCTAACTCCCCAAATTTATTTTCAACTATTCTGTTACACTTTTTTCATCTGTATATTCATTCCCCCATTTAATTTTTAATAAAAAATTTATATTTTTGTGTGTATGGAAAAAATACTACACCACCTACCTTAAGAAAATAATACTTTACTTATTTAGTGTAGTCGCTTGAGTTGATGTATAATCAAAAAATAAAAAGAACAGACCAAAACCCTAAAAATAGGACATATCATATTGCACCAAAATAGAAAATAATAAAATGATATATTGGAATATAGGAATGAATAGTATTATGGTTCTTACCTTTTTTGATCAAATGCACCTGATGGTGATGAAAATGGATCACAGAAGGAGGAGAACTAGATGACCCCTTCTTAGGTGTGTTGGATCTCCTCTAGCGCTGCTCCATCTATACATAGGAATAAAAGAACCCCTATTTAAAGAATAATGGTTTTAGACCCTTTTTTTAAAACTATCCCTAGAATATGCATGATGTGTAAATTAATTACAATTTATCTAATTCTTGGATCTTTTCTCCTGATCACAAATCAATTACATGGCATGTGAATACATTACACATCAACTAATTCTTGGTTTTTTACCTCCCAGGGAAAGACCAATTCAAGACATGAAGGAGGAATAGTCAATATATTACACATTGTGTATCTCAAAAACACCATGTATTCTATGTACACATTTTGTATTTAGTACACACCATGTAATTTTCTACAACTAACCTTCGAACTCATCTTCACTCTTAACTTCCCAATATATAATGAACAATCCTAAGGTTTGAGTCACCATGTTCAACATAAAAATAATAACTCAACATTATTTTAGTATAATATAATGGAAAATGTACGTCATTGAATATATGGGATGTTAAAAATGTCACGTCATATTATTCACTTCTAAACATTGTTCATACATTTGATCATCCAACCGTGTGGAACTCATGGGATACCTATCTCACTATAAACTATTGGTTGTCCTACCGTATCTACCATGGTAAATTACTCTAAAATGAAGGATATCTTGTTTGGATACCCTTCTTGATATCAATCATATTACCATTGATTTATATCATGATTGATATATATGAAAGACATATGACTAATATATATTTCGGTCATTTGATCATTTATAGTTACTCATGTATGTTTTCAATTGATCATCATACATTCGATCACATTAAATTGTTTGTTATTGATTTTATTACTCACATAGCCTCACTTTAACAAATATTTTAATTCAATTATTTAGTCCATAGGATCATAGACTAACCCTTATAAATTTTCGAAAATAAACTTAAACATATTTCATAATTTCTTCACTAATATTAATAGCCATTAGATCTTTAGTATACCATTATGTGAGTGATATATAACCCCTACATAGTAAAATGTCATATTATATAACTCTTATGTTGGTAATTAAATAAATTTAAATAGCCTATATAATGTCATAAATACTTTTACATTGTCAATGTATTTCATATCTAACCCTTATAAAAATTCAAAATTTAATTGATTACCTTTACGTAACACTTGAATGACTTCATTACCTTTATTCAGATAATGTAATTAAAAGTTTAAATTTACAAGTACAGAAGGAAATCAATGTTTACAATTCATAGGTAATGAATTCATCTCAAATTAATTTTAGTCATTCATCAATAATAATCATGATCTTTTAACATTCATCTAATGTTTTTGGTAATGCTAAATCAACCATAATAACATTTATAATTGAAGATCAGTGTAAGACTCATAAGATATCAATGAAAGATTTTATAATCAACAATAAAATCCATTATTTCCATAATAGTCCTCCAAGAATCCCTACTTCATGAAATATGAATATGTAGACGCATTGGAAAAAAACTCAACCAAACACATTGGGGGAAACAATATCCCCATTTGTGATTGTTGACAATACCTCCAAATTTTTTGGTCAATATGTGATATTATTCTTTCTCCCCTTATTTATAGTCAAATGAAAAGGGGATGTGTGAGTCTTTTCATCTTTATTTATCATTTCAATAATACTCACACACATCTACCATTTCAAACATATAAAATAGTATTTATATTTTAGGGAGAATGGTAAAATTACTTTTTTTTCTTAGAAACAATCCTTCAAGTATTTTACTCTATGTATTTGTGAGAAAAACATATGTATAAGAAAACAGAGAAATAACCTAAATTTTCTATTCCATCCATAAATTAAAAAAATGTGATACCATGGATACAACTCGTTAAAGGGTCTGTTTTACAAAAATTTGGAAAAAAATAACCTACCCCAAGCTCTATAATTCTTCAAACAATTTATTTTGAAAGTCAAATAAATCCACATTTTTTATCATGTAAGAAACAATAAAGACTCACCCAATAAAATATGTTTTATACACTCAAGAATAATTATTTTATGTGTGATTGGTATACCATTTTTTGATATATAATATACTTCTCTAAAAATTCTTTATTATATAGAATACTTTATTTTTATATCCATATAAATCATTTTCTCCCTCAAGGGACAATCCTTAAATATTCTCTTCATAGTAGATGCAATACACTATGAATAATGGCTTTTTTATATCCATTATTATTGGAACTCATTATACTCATTCAATTCATTGCATGTTCGAACAAATAAATAATAACAATATGGACTTAATAGGGACCTACTATTTCTTAAGAAATAAATTTGTGGGTAAGAGTTTCCTCTAAACCGGGTCTATTCATTCCTTCTACAACTAAAACTTATTTTTATATCAAAAATATTAATTTATTTTGAACTCATATTCTCACCATGATCATTTTTTATTTCAAAGATGAAATTATTTTCCTTATAAGTTAAATTATACTCATATTTTTGGGATTTCAATGACTATTTCATTGATAATTTATGGTAAATAAGAATATTCATAAAATTGTTGATATCAGGTCTAGTTTGGTTATACCGTTTACATATTCTTTTTTGGTTTTTAAGTCACCACATGTGGATATATTATCAAGTATTTTTGTATCGTCATTTTCTAAATACTTATCATGAATTATAACTTCTTCATATAAAAACATATTCTCTTATATCATTAGTATCTATTTATTATTTCTCCATTTTTGTGGCCATATCCAAATAGTCTTTCTAGATTTCATGGAACACATTATTGAAATGTTGAGGTTATTAATACTTCCTAAATGACTTAGTTATACATTAATATTTATTGTAATCATAGGATACTTCACCATGGTGTTCAGTCAGGCCAATCATATCATTTTAACATTCTATTGCACATTTACCATATATAATTTGAAGTCATCCATTTTTTTTAATTGAATGGTTTGGAGTAGAACTATTCAAATCTCACTTTCCCTTTAAATCTTTCACCACATTCTCACTAGTTCCCCCTGTTTATTTCCTCGTTACATGAATTTAAATGTTTTACTAAAAATATTAATTTTTCTATCCATACCTTCTAAAACATGAATAATAGCCAGTAAATTATGTTCTTCCAATAAGAAGATGAATCATTCCATAATATTTTTGATGTTTAATTTAACAAGTTTGATAATTCATTTTCTTATGTTGAATTTATATCCTTGGAATATTCCTTCATTCCATAGATGTGGATGCTTTCCTCTCACATTTCTTAATCAAATACCCATCATATTTATTTTTCACAAATACACACCTAGAGATACTATATTTTTATTGAAACAGATTTGATTTTATATTACCTTATTCTCTCATACCACTCTTATCACTATCATTAGAAAATTAACATTTAATAATATTAGCTTCTGATTAGTATTTTCTGACATTATTCATCTCATCTGGAACAAAAATGAGTATGGATTTTGTTTTGTCCATTTCTTTTTTTCTTGAATACAACTTTTCTTTAAGACCATATGTTATCTTTTTTTCTCATAGACCATCAAATTATTTATTCTAATTTAATCAACATGGTATGATTCTTTAGATAATTTATCTTCCACTTATTAAATATTTTAATCTCATAAATATATTATTCCAACTCACATTTCAATTACTACTCTTTATCTTCCCTTTATTCTCTTTTATCATCGTTTCTTGGTGAAGGGAGTTATTTTTCAAATTTTGAAAAGAAATTAACCACATCATTTTAAGATATAATTGAAGATGAATTAGGATTATCATGATTTATCATTAATTTATTTATCCTAATGGAAGAATCATACTTCTTATTCTTCGCATACTTCTTCTATTTTTAAAGTTTCTCTCATTCCTTATCAGATTCAGATTCACGAGTCTTTTTCTTAAAAAAAATCATTGGAAATGTTTCTATTCCATCATATTTTCATCATTTTAGTAAATTTTTTACTTTTGATTTTAAGTTTAATTTTATGAACACTCTTGATATAAAGATAATGATATCTATAATCCCTTCTTCGTTGTCTATATTTTAATCACTTGTTTCACCAAACTCTTATTATTCTTTGTATTTTTATTTTTTCATTACATCAAATTTCATATCATATTTGTTTTTCAAAATATGGAGTTTTTATCATCACATATTATATAATTATTTTATGTAACTCATTGTGTTTAAAATACTATGTTTTTTATAAGTATAATATATTTTAATCAAATCAATATGGAAAATTATTCATTAATTTTTAAATAATGATGGATTACTCTCTAAACTCACCAAAGACCCGTATATTTCACTCAATATCATTGAAATAGTCATCAATAGTGTCATCATCATCAATCATCATGTACTCAAATTGGAACCTCAAGAATGTTGTCTTGGATTCTTTGACATTAATATAAACTGAATAATTACTTATTAATTTATACTAAATCTCATAGGCTGTCTAGAGACCCATGTCCTTTGTGTGTACCTTCTATGATAGAGATATCAAGATAATTTTTTTTTATTTAAATCTAACTCCATATGTATTTATTTGACATTAGTCATGGAAAAATATTCTAAAATTGGTGGAAACACAGTATTGCAGCATCTCTCACTTCTGAAATAGGTGATAAATAGAAATGTGACATCATATACCTCTAGGTCTGATAATTCATCCCATAAAATGTGGTAACACACCATCAGTTCAAGGATTTAATATTTTAAATATTTCAAAATTATTCCTAGATATTTATAGGTGAATCTACTTTTATACCACTTATAGTGCCCCAGTCTATAATGTAAAATAATGGGGGGGTGAATCAATGGGAAAATATTAATAATTCTCTATATTTTGAATTCAATATCTTGAGAAATTTATATTTTTCAATAAAATAATGTGTATATTAAATCCTTGCCTCATAAGAAGTAATAATAAGAGAAAATAAAAAAAACTATATTTACAAGTTTTGGTATAAAATCCTACTCCTTGACATTTTGATTATGCAATAAAGTTGTATTCCCCTCTAAATCTTCAAGTTTCCACCACATGAATTGGTTAAACACCCCAATCCCACAATATATGTACTTGGTTATACACCACAAATATAAATCTTCATCAACTTTTTGTGCACCCTAGTCACAAACTTTTTCAATTTTGATCAAATGATAGAAACATGTCAATAAGCTCTAGGTTTATTCTAAAATAGTTTTGAATTGATATTTATCTATAGGAAGGATGGATTAATAGGTATTATCATTTACAATCTTCAATAACATTAGTTGTAATGATGGTCTCAAAATTATTTAAAAGATATTGAGTATTCCAGATCTCCTTCTTCCTCCCCTCTCATTGATATAGATGTTATATCAACTCTTAGAAAAATCACATAGTTTATTTGAGTTTAAATATACTCCACACATCCATAAATACCTATATGTAACTTTTAAATTTACTATAATATCATGAATAATATTCTTAATTATTCTAGTAATTATCTCATTTTTAATATCCCAATATTTATTATAGGATCTCATTTTTGTTATTAGTTAATCAAATCTCCAGGTTGATCAATTATTATTTATATAAATCTATAAAATAACAAATTTAAGACTTGTGATTGAAAATTATATTATTTTAATTAACATCTTATTGAAACACATTTAAATACAAGTTAAAAACATCATTTTCATTAATAATAAGACTCAAACATTATTCATTGTGTGACATTTAATTTATCAAATCCCCATTTTGTACTAAAAAGTATAAATTTAATATTACTTAATATATTACCATGCATACAGGTTTATATTCATTAACCCATGACATATATCTCCATTTTTTTAAAAATAGTCACTCGTTATACACTATGGCATGGTCACGTTGCCCATTTCCCATATGTGAACATTTATTTTTAAATACCATGCACTATAGTGTGGTCTGAACATGCTCCCCATTTATCAATTTGCATCAGATTCCAATATGCACCATGATATGTATATGAAATAATATTCCCCGCTGTTGATCACTCATCATGTAGTTGACCATCATACTAGGTTGAGCTCATGGTTGGTTCATCTCACATCATAAGTTCATTTTTTCTACCATATCACATATGGTCGATAATACTACCATAGAGGTTCTCATAGTAGAAAACCCTTCTTATGGTATGTCACTTATCCATAGAGGTTTCAAATAGTAAATACATATCAAATATTTATAGTAGGTCTCTAATTATTCCATACAATTAGTTGGAATTTCTCATGCATACATCCAGTTGATAATTAAGGGGTAGATCACCTTCTCTTGTATGTGGTTAGTTTCATTACTTACGCAACCTCACATTTATACATATTAGAACTCTCTTAAATAGGCCTAAAGATACTAGAGTAACCTTTATGAATTATCAAAATAACCCTACACACAACTTATATAATTTCTTTGATTTAATTATGTTGGATTTAGATCATCAACATGACCCTTAGGTGATATATCTATAACCATTACATAGTATAACATCATCTCAACTTACTTTTGTGTAGAAAATTATCCACCCTTACATTGCCTATATGAATTCATACATACCGTTATATAGTTAGTTTATTTTATAGCTAACCAATAAATAGATTCACAATTTAATTCATTAACAATACACAGTGTGTATATATATTTATTACCATTATGTTGGTAATAAAAATCATTTTTTTCATTTATGATTACTTAAGAAAATCAATGTTACCTTTACAAAATTAATGAATTCATCTAAAAAACATCATATGTCTTCCTCAATCACTCCTGATTCCTTTTAACTTCCATCCCATGTTGTTGGAATCCTCATGTGTTAATCATGTTTTAATAATCACAAATCTCATTACTGTTAATTAATCTTGACCTTCAGTGCACATCTTGTTAATGCTCTTCAAACTAAACAATAGGTGCATATCATGTTTTTATAATAACAAATGTTATGGATGTTAATTACTCTTTACATGTTTTATTCATAATTACAATTCTCTCATATATTATCTCTAATGAGTAACCTTAACTCATATTCTGCATATCACTGTCTTAGTCCAAATACATATTTTTTTGTCTAAGTATGGACTCACCGCGAAGGACTCACCGTGACCAGACACCATGACCAGACACCGTGACTAGACACCGTGACCAGACACCGTGACCAGACACCGTGACCAGACACCGTGACCAGACACCGTGACCAGACACCGTGACCAGACACTGTGACTAGACACCGTGACCAGACATCGTGACCAGACACCGTGACCAGACACCGTGACCACTCACCGTAACTTGGACACTGTGACCACTCACCGTAACCCAGACACCGTGACAAGACACCGTGACCAGACAAAGTGACGGGACACCGTGACCAGACACCATGACCAGACACCGTAACCAGACACCGTGACCAGACATCGTGACCAGACACCGTGATCAGACACCATGAAGAAGATATCGTTTCCATGATCATTGTGACACCGTTTCTTAAGCTTTTTTAAATATTATTTTAAGTGATGCTAACAGTCATATTTATTGTTTTTAATGCAATTAATGTTATTTAATGCTAGTTGTTGGCTTTACAGGAAACTGTATCTCGTACCTATGAAAAGGGAATCATTTCTACTGCCAGAGCTCGTGGAATATAAAGAAGATTGAGCTGAATTAGAGAACAAATGAACGAACACACGAATGAACGAACGCACGCGTGCACGCCTGACACGTCTCGACATGTATACTACAATACATGCGAGCCTTGTTCTGAACAAAAGAACAATCTAGATCACAACTGTGAAGAACACATCGCACGATTCTCAATGAAGTTCCATACATGCAATCCTACATTTCTGAAGAACACATGATGAATCAAGAGACTGTAGAATACAAACCGAACTACGACACGCTATTTTTCAACAGAAAAACTAGAGAAGGACTCTGAAGCATTCCTGCTCAATCCAACGAGTCCAGAGCTACATTGACAATCATTGGAGCCATTTCTAAAATCTACATCTCTGCTCTGTGATTCATTATTTACTTTTCAAGCAGTGTGTGCCATCTTATGTATTTTTACACACAGACTATCTCCTGGACTTTAACTGGAGGATCTATAAATCCTCACTCAAACTCTTACATCTTTTATTTCCCACTGGGATAGTGGTAGAGGTCGTGTGTGACCTGAACAGCTGGTTTGCTGTTGTTTTGTTTCCCACGAATAACAGTGGTAGAGGTCTTGGACCTGGACAGTTTTTGTAAAACTGTTGTTATCCCCGATCCAGGGTGTGGATCAACTTCTTATATATACTTGAGAGTACTAAGTCTCGGCTTGAGACTGAACCTCTTGGTATATCTGTTGTGCATCTTTTATTTATGTCTAATGTATACGACATATATTATATTTATTCTGCTGCTATTACTTTAAAATAAAAAATTATTTTGAAGCTACTTTGATAGTTAGATTAGCAAGTGTTTACACTTATTGTAAATTAGTAGATTAGTTTCAAATGATAGTTTGATATTGTGGTTAAACTAACTGAGACCTAATCAATCTTTTAGAAGCTAAGTGAATATTTACAATCTGTATAAATGCACTACAGTTTAACCTATTTTATAAATCAGGGGATTTTAACTAGACAATGTTATAATAGAAATTTTAATTGGAACTCAATTCACCCCCCCCCCCTCTTGAGTGTCCACTCCGGCCAACATTTGGTATCAGAGGATTTGTTTTTGTTTGTTCAAAGATTTTTGAAATACTCTGTTTTTCAACTGTGATTTTAGTTATATCTCTAAAGATCTTAAATTTCTGTTAGTTCTAAATTTTTTTATCTCTTTAAATTGTCTTTCTAAAATCTAGTTATGGATAATAGACTAGAGGGTGATGCTACTAACATGCCACCTTTCTTCAATGGTACCAACTATTCCCAATGGAATCTTAAAATGAAAATTCATTTAGAAAGCATAGGTTTTGATATATGGACTGCCATAGAATCAAAATATAAACTTCCCACTACTGCTAGATCCACTTGGGATGAACCTACAAAGACTTCTTACAATAATAATTGTAAAGCCATGAATTCCATGTACTATGCTTTAGGAGATGAAGAGTTTAACAGAATTTCTGCTTGTAAAACTACTTTTGAAATTTGGGATACCTTAGCTGTTTCTCATGAAGGAACAACCAATGTTAAGGAAATAGGATTAAATACTTATACTATTAAATATGATAATTTTAAAATGAAAACGGATGAACCTATTTCTGACATATGTCTCAGGTTTAATGAGATAGTCAATACAATGAATTCACTTGGAAAAGATGTTCCAGCAAAGGAACAAATTATGAGAATCTTGAGATGTTTACCAGACTGATGGAGAGGCGCATCTGCTTCAATCAGAGAGTCATGTGACATTGATGATCTACCTGTTAAAGAACTCATTGGTAAGCTTATAATGTATGAGGAAGAACTCAAGGTAAACAAAGAATAAAAATATGAACCTAGAAGAAAGTCTGTTGCTTTCAAATCTTCAACTTCAAAGGACAAGGATAAGGAGAAACTCCACGCTATAAACGAGAGTTCAAGCTGTGAAGATAGTGAAAGTGCTTCTGATAGTGACGCTGAAATGGCTCACATTTCCAAAAGGTTTAAAAAGTTATATAGGAAGAAGTTTTTCAGAAAATCAAATTACAAAGAAAAGTATGACAATAAGGAACATTGGAAGAAGGATTGGAAAAATCCAGATAGAAGTAATGAAGTTGTCTGTTATGAGTGCAAAAGGAAAGGACATATTAAAGAAGACTGCCCAAAGATCAAATTCAAGAATAAATATGATTACTAGGATAGTAAGTGCAAAAAGGCTATGAAGGCTACTTGGAGCGCTTCTGAGGATAGCTCTATGGAATCTGAAGTCTCTGAAACTGAACACAGAAATAAGGCAAACATGTGTTTTATGACAAACACTTCTGAGGTAACAGCTGAAACTCCTACATTAAATTCTTATTATTCTGGAGATGATACTGACTCTGATAACATGTCAAAATCTGAACTATTTTAATATTGTGATATGTTAGAAGAAAACTATAATGAGCTGAAAGACAAATACAAATGTTTAATGAAATAGTATGCTTTAACCGTTAAACATAAATCTGATCTTCATATTTAAATGGAAAAGAATGCTCAGTTTCTTAAAGAAAACACTGAACTGAAATTATCTAATGAGAAACTCAGAAAGGATTTAGAGAAATTCACAAATGGAAAGGATACACTAACTCAAATGCTAGAAAATCAAGTTGCACCAAAATACACTACCGGAATAGGCTACAAACCTGGACAGAGACAGTTTACTAAGAAGAGATTTATTCCTAAATCTGGACAGAATGCTGCTAATTCTAGTTCTGGACTTTTATATTCTTAAACTAGTTATATTCATAGTTATGGATCTAAGCAGGTTTATCTTTCAACGTCTTTTGATTCTAAAATGTTCATGAGACCCATAAGACAAATTTGGGTACCAAAAGCTTTGATTGCTAACCTGTCTAGACCCAAGAAGTTCTGGGTACCAAAATCATTTCCTATATAAATATGGTTTGTAAGAAACCTGCTTAAAGATCTCCTGTAGGAAGACCTGGTACTTGGACAGTGGTTGTTCAAGACATATGTCTGGAGACTTCTCATGCTTTAAATGCTTAGTCAGAGATGATGGAGGTTTTGTCACCTTTGGTGATAATTATAAAGGGAAAATCATTGGCTTAGGCCAGATTGGTAACACTGACTCAGTATTAAATTCTAAAGTTTTATTTGTTAATGGACTTAAATATAATCTGTTAAGTATTTGTTAGTTATGTGATGATGATTTTAATGTAAAATTTGAAAATGATTCGTGCAATGTTTTTAATTCTAAACATGCTTTAGTATTTTCTGCCCTGCGAAATGAAAATGTTTATGCTGTTGATTTAAATTCTTTAGCTAAGCAGAATATTACTTGTTTAAATTCTTTTCATAAAGTGTCTTGGATTTGGCACAAAAGATTAGGACACTTCAATATAACGTCTCTTAGAAAACTTACTCGGAAGAACTCAGTTAGAGACCTACCCAAACTTGAGTTTCCAAATGACAAAGTTTGTAATCCCTGTCAAAAGGGAAAGAAACATAAAGTTTCTTTCAAATCAAAGAAAGAAGTGTCAACTTCTCAACCTCTCGAGTTGGTTCACATGGATTTATTTGGACCATCTAGACTTTCTAGCTTAAATGGGAAGCACTATGTCTATGTCTTAGTAGATGGATTTTCTAGATATACATGAGTATATTTTCTATCTCACAAAAGTGAAGCTTGTTCTTACTTTGTTAAATACTCCAAATCTGAAGAAAAACCTTAGTGGACTTCAGATTAAATCTCTGAGAAGTGATCATGGCTGTGAATTTGAGAATCATGAATTTGAATCTTACTGCTCTCACAATGGCTATAGTCACAATTTCTCTACCCCTAGGACACCCCAGAAAAATGGTGTAGTAGAAAGAATGAATAGAACCATGAAATAAATTTCTAGAAATATTCTTAATGAGTATGACCTACCTGTTTATTTTTGGGATGAAGCTGTAAATATAGCTTTTTATATTATCAATAGAGTCTTAAGCAGACTTGTTCTTAAGAGGACCCCTTATGAGTTGTGGAACCATAGGAAACCTAAGGTTAACTACTTCAAAGTCTTTGGTTGCAAAGTCTTTATTCTTAATACTAAAGATAATCTTGATAAATTTGCATCCAAGAGTGATGAAGGAATTTTCCTAGGTTACTCTGTTTCTAGTAAATCCTATAGTGTTTTCAATAAGAGAACCAAGTGTGTGGAAGAATCTGTTCACATCATGTTTGATGAAACTGATCCACATGAGCCTAAAACCTCTGTTGAAAATCTTGAAGATGATCTCTTTGTTTTGAACCTTAATGGTAAGGATAGTGGACCTATAGTTAAAACGTCCAGTTCTGGAAATTTTCTAGAACCTGCTTCGGTTGATTCCCAACCTGTTGATGAACCTGAAATTTCTAGCCCTACCTTTACTAGATCAACTAGAATTCTGAAGAATCATCCTTTAGATGCTGTTGTAGGAAATCCTGATAGAGGGACATAGACTAGAGCTTCTCTTAGAAATCAGGTTGAACATCAAGCCTTCTTGTCAATGATTGAACCTTAAAACATTGATGATGCTATTAATGATGAATTTTGGGTAATTTCTATGCAAGAAGAACTCAATCAGTTTGAAAGAAATAAGCTTTGAAATCTTGTGGAAAGACCTAAGGACACATTTACAAAAGGCACAAAATGGGTGTTTAGAAACAAAGTAGATGAATCTGGAAACATAGTTAGAAATAAAGCTAGACTAGTTACACAAGGCTATAGTCAAGAAGAAGGTATTGACTATGAGGAGACTTTTGCACCAGTAGCCATATTAAAAGCCATTAGGATTTTACTTGCTTATGCTGCACATCTAAATTTCAAACTATATCAAATGGATGTCAATAGTGAATTCTTAAATGGATATATTGCAGATGATGTTTTTGTTGAACAACCACCTGGCTTTTCAAACCCTCATTTTTCAAATCATATTTTCAAATTATCAAAAGCTTTATATGGTTTAAAGCAAGCTCCAAGAGCTTGGTATGATAGATTAAGTACTTTTTTAATTTCTAAAGGTTTTACAAAAGGAATAGCTGATCCTACTCTTTTTATAAAACGAATTTCTAAAGATGTTTTAATAAAACAAATTTATGTTGATGATATTATCTTTGGATCTTCTAAAAATTCTTAATGTGCTGATTCTTCAAAAATAATGCAAAATGAATTTGAAATGCGTTTAATGGGTGAACATACATTCATTCATGGTTTTCAAAATTTTCATAATGATGATGGAATTATTTTAACTCAAAGTAAATATACAAGAGATCTTTTAAAACGTTTTGGATTGGATAGAACAAAAAGCAGTGACACTCCCATGAGTACCACCTGTAAGATGGATCTTGATAAAAATGGTAAATCTGTTGATCGAACCACTTATAGAGGAATGATTGGAAGTATACTCTACCTGACTGCTAGTCGTCCTGATATTATGTTTAGTGTGTGTATGTGTGCTCATTTTCAAGCAAACCCTAAAGAGTCACATTTAAATGATGTAAAGAGAATTTTCAAATACCTAAAGCATACTCCCAATTTAGGAATGTTCTATCCCAAAAGAAAATCATTTGAACTAGTTAGTTATTATGATGCTGACTTTTCTGGATGTAAGCTATATAGAAAAAGCACCTCTAGAACATGTCATCTTTTAGGCAAGTCACTAGTATCATGGTGTAGTAAGAAAAAAAATTCTGTTGCATTGTCAACTGCAGATGCTGAATACATAGCTGCTGGAAGTTGTTGTGCACAAATTTTGTGGATGAAACACACATTACTAGACTATGGATATCAATTCAGACATGTCTCAATAAATTGTGACAACACAAGTGCTATTAATATTTCTAAGAATCATGTTTCTCATTCTAGGACAAAACATATTGATGTAAGACATCACTTTTTGAGGGATCATTATCAAAAAGGTGATATCACTTTGGAATTCATTGGTACTGAATATCAACTTGCTGATATATTCACTAAACCAATATATTTTGAAAGATTAGACTACATCATACATTATCTTGGAATGATTAATCATAAATAAATATCTTACTGTTTCTAAGTTACTGTTTTTATGCTCACGGTTTGACAACTCACTGTCTCACCGTGACTATATAAACTGCTCACTATTTCACCATGATGACTATAAACTGTCTCACCGTGATGGCTAGTTTTCTATCTCACCGTGAGAAGTATGATAATTTTTATTATTATTATTTTATTTTTACCCTTATCGCTGTAATTTTTATTTCACCACTATTTTATTTCCCGCGTTTGTGTTTTTATGACGTTTGACATTCCCAAATGATAAAACATAAGGGTTTCATTCGACTCCTTACCCGAATTCTCTCCTGAACCTTCTTTTCCCTCTCGCCTGAACCTTTAGTGAATGCCAAGGATGAAGCGTCCATCTTCACCCTCGTCTGAGAAGCGCCGCTCTAAGAAACAAAGGAGGATACTGAGGATAGCGCCCGAAGGATCTTTAAACCCAAACCTGGTAAGCCGTATAGTTGTACCTGAAAAAGAGGTCTTCCCTGAATGGTTGTTGTCTAGTAGATCATTAGTTTTGAAAGTTTTAAAAGAACAAGGATGGCTTGAATGGTTCACTGGACAGAATAGACCGATTTACCCAAGGTTTGTATCTCAATTCTATAAGTATGTGAAGTTCTCTTTTGAGTTTGGAGAATGCTTTTTGGTGACCAGCTAGATCAATGGTCAGAAGTGCTCTTTCTCTTCAATGTTGTGGGCTGCATGCCTAAGAATTCCACATGATGGAGTCTGTGAAGATTACCAAAGAGACCCTCCTCCAACAACTGACATCTTTGAACTAGAAACTGCTTTGGAAAATCTAACTGCAAATGGAACCAAGAGAAGGGACAAAGATGCTGAACTGGATGGGGAGACAAGACTTTTGTTCAAGTTTGTTCAGAATTTGGTTATTCTAAGAAAAGGAGATTTTGTAGTGATGAAGTATCAGGATGTGTTCCTGATTCACCTGTTGATGAATGGTCGAAAGATCAATATGTGTATGTATGTTATCAACCATATCTGTGACCTGATCAAAGAAACTTCCAAATCCACCTCCATGTTTTATTCAAGGATGATTTCAGCCATGTTAGTCTCAAAAGGAATGGTTGGACCGAATGAAGAAAAATTAGATGACTTTGATTTCTTCCTATCCATGCAAATCATTATAAGGATGAAGATTAGCTGAAATCCATGGAAAAAGAAATGGGTTGAGGATAGTGATCAACTGTATAAAAAGTTTAATCATGTTGACTATCCAAGAAGGCCTAAGAACCTAGCTGATCCTGGTTTGGAACCAGATGAAGTGGCTGAGTACTCAGAAGAAGAAGAACAAAAATAAGTAACAGCTGAAGTTCCACCTAGAGAGGAATCTGTAATATCTCCAATGGAAACAGTTCATGTTGAAGAGGAAAGGGTTGTTATCCCTACTGTTATCCCTGCTGAAATACTTCAAGGAGAGTAATTTGTTATTGAAAAGGAAAGGACTGAGGATCCTTCGGTTGTTCTTCATGAGGAAGAAGCTCATCCTAATGCTACAAGGTAATTAGTTTTTCCTGGTTCAGAACAGCAAGCTACTTTTGAGGAAGTTTTGTTGAAGATACTCTTTCTGTTGAGAAAGAAGAAAGCCCGGAAGCTTATCTAGTGGAACAATCGGTTCCTGAGATTATTCCATCTGCTGAAGAAAGAATGGAAATTTCCTTTCAGCTGGTGAGGCAAGAATTTTCTGAAGAGATTAGGGATGATCCTGTGGATATATTCCATGTTCCTGAACCTCAATAATCTAAAAGGGAAGCACAAGTTGAGGGGGAGGAAACTCGAAATCCTGATATTGTGGATGCTAGATCTGGTGAAGCTTCTCAACCTTCTGTCACTTTCTCTGTACACTCTCAGTATGAGTTACCAAGATTTTATGATGTGAATGAGTCATAGCAAGTGACTGCAACTGGAATGGATCTTTCTTCTCTGTTTCAACTGAAGTCCTTAGCTCTTTCAGAACCAGAACCAGAGCCCCAACCTCAATCTGGATCTGAATCTGAATCTGAAGATGACTCTGACCCTCAACTAGAATCTGAGCCTCTACCTTTACCTACATCTTTACCTGAGCTTCATTCCTTTGTAACCAAAGATGATCTGAAAGCTTTTGGTGAGACTTTGTTGGCTGGTTTTGAGAAAATTGTCTCCACTCAACCTCGCCCAGTGACTCAATTAAGTCAAGAAGATGCATCAATTCTCTTGGAAAATATTGTCTTGCATATTCAACCAAGGATAATTCGAGAAATTCAAGAAGTCCGAGTAGAGAATAAGCTAATGAGTGCTGATGTTGCAAATCTGAAAAGTATGGTAGCAAGTCTGTAGAATGAGTTATCTATGAGATCAAAGCCTGCTCCTGTTTCTGCCCCTGCACCTGCGGCTGTTTCACCTGAGTCTTATGATTCCCTCCTTGCTAGGGAGATTGTGTCTCAAGTTCATCCTTACCTTCTATCTTTTGATGAAAATATTGGAAAAAGGCACACAAAGATGCTGGAACGCATGAGAGAGCTTGTGGAAACTCTGAATAAGCTTACAGATGAATACACTGGATGTCTGCAAAAAGTTCTGAAACAGCTCAAAGTTCTAACTGAAGTTGTCAAGGCTTCACCTGCTTCTGGTCAGACCTCCACACCGGCTTTGGATGATTCTTTTCTGAGATTCTTAATTAAGGAAGAATTACATAATGCCTTCAGTGGCTTGTATCTATCTTCTTTTTCAGATGTAATTAAGAACAGTGATAGAGCATTGGATTTGGTTAGGATCCATTCAAAGATAGCCAATGATGCTCAACAAGAGATCTCCATGAAAATAGATTTGTATCTTTCTTGGATTTTCTCTAAAATTGACATGATAGATCACTTTAGATATATTGTGGAAAATATGAGAATCCCTCCGGTGACTCAAGATTTTAAAGCTCAAGTTCAGAAACTTTCGGAGTTCACCAGATTGATGGAAAAATTTCTGGAAAATAAGGATGATTTTGAAAAGGCTATGCAGTATGGTGGTGAAATCATTACTGATTTCATCAATCTCTTGAAGATGTATCTTCATGTGCAGTGTACTTCAATTGTTTCTCCAGCTGCTACACCCCTTAGACCTAGACTTCCTGCCTTAGCATCTACTACCATGACAGTTAGCCAAGCCCTTTCTCAGATCTGGCCAGTCATTCTTGAGAAATCTAAGCATAGATCTTCTACTGCTCCTACTTTGGCTCCATCTGTTTTTGAAGGTCTACCCTTAACCTTTTTGTGTACCTCTTTTATGCCTTCTTCTACTTCAGCACCAGCTCCTACTGCTGATAAAGGCAAGACAAAAATGGATCCCTAAAGAGTTTACTGTCTTTCTTTCTTTTTGATGGGATGTCATTTCTTGTTTCAAGTTTGTACTTCTCCTGTACTTTGTATTATGAATGCTTTGGTTAATGATAATTGCCAAGTTTCATTTCATTTTCTCTACTTTTTGATAATTCCAAAATGGGGAGAAAAACCTCCAAGTATCAGTTCTATAATAGTATAAATGGGGGCGAAAAACTGCAAGTATCTGTTCTATAATGTTTTTTCTATGCTAGTATCTTTAATATTACATATCTTTTATATTCTGCCTATATATGATTTGTGGTCATCAAAAAGGGGGAGATTGTTGGACTCCTCATGTGTTAATAATGTTTTAATAATCACAAATCTCATTACTGTTAATTAATCTTGACCTTCAATGCACATCTTGCTAATTCTCTTCAAACTAAACAATAGTTTAATATCATGTTTTTTTAATAAAAAATCTTGTGGATGTTAATTACTCTTTACAAGTTTTATGAATAATTACAATTCTCTCATATATGATCTCTAATGAGTAACCTTAACTCATATTCTGCATATCACTGTCTTAGTCCAAATACAGATTTTTTTGTCTAAGTATGGACTCACCATGAAGGACTCACCGTGACCAGACACCGTGACCAGACACCGTGACCAGACAATGTGACCAGACACCGTGACCAGACACTGTGACCAGACACCGTGACCAGACACCGTGACGACTCACCGTAACTCAGACATCGTGACCACTCACCGTAACCCAGACACCGTGACCAGACACCGTGACCAGACACGGTGACCAGCCACTGTGACTCGACATCGTGACCAGACACCTTGACAAGACACCATGACCAGACACCGTGACCAGACAGCGTGACTAGACACCGTGACCAGACACCGTGACCAGACACCGTGACTAGACACTATGACCAGACACCGTGATTAGACACCGTGAAGAAGACACTGTTTCCATGATCAATGTGACATTGTTTCTTAAGCTTTTGTCAATATTATTTTATGTGATGCTAACAGTCATATTTTTTGTTTTTAATGCAATTAATGTTATTTAATGCTAGTTGTTGGCTTGACTGGAAACCGTATCTCGTACTTATGAAAAGGGAATCATTCCTACTGCCAGAGCTCGTGGAATATAAAGAATATTGAGCTGCATTATAGAACAAACGAATGAACGCACGAACAAACTCACGAACGAACGCACACACGTGCGCACGCCTAACATGTCTCGACTCTTGTACTACAATACATGCGAGCCCTATTCTGAACAAAAGAACAATCTGGATCACAACTATAATGAACACATCGCACGATTCCCAAAGAAGTTCCATACATGAAATCCTACATTTATGAAGAACACACGACGAATCAAGAGACTGTAGAATACAAGACGAACTACGACACTCTGTTTTAAACAGAAAAACTAGAGAAGGACTCTGATTTATTCATGCTCAATCCAACGAGTCCATCGATTCATTGACAATCACTATAGCCATTTCTAAACTCTACATATCTGCTCTTTGATTCATTATTTACTTTTTGAGCAGTGTGTGTCATCTTCGGTATTTTTACACACACACCGTCTCCTGAACTTTAACTGGAGGATCTGTAAATCCTCACTCAAACTCTTACATCTTTTACCTCCCACTGGGATAGTGGTAGAGGTCGTGTGTGACCTGAACAGCTGGTTTTCTGTTGTTTTGTTTCCCACGAATAACAGTGGTAGAGGTCTTGGACCTGGACAGTTTTTTGTAAAACTGTTGTTAACCCCGATCCAGGGTGTGGATCAACTTCTTATATATATTTGAGAGGAATAAGTCTCAGCTTGAGACTGAACCTCTTGTTATATCTGTTGTGAATCTTTTATTTAAGTTTAATGTATACGACATATATTATATTTATTCCGCTGCTATTACTTTAAAATACAAAATTATTTTGAAGCTACTTTGATAGTTAGATTAGCAAGTGTTTAGACTTATTGTAAATCAGTAGATTAGTTTCAAAAGTTAGTTTGATCTTGTGGTTAAACTAACTGAGACCTAATAAATCTTTGAGAAGCTAAGTGAACATTTACAATTTGTATAAATTCACTATAGTTTAACTTATTTTATAAATCGGTGGATTTTAACTAGAAAATGTTTTAACAGAAATTTTAATGGGAACTCAATTCACCCCCCTCTTGAGTGTCTAGTCCGACAAACACATGTTGTAGCCAATGTTACCTCAACCCTAATCTCTTTTATTTTAATTTATGATTATAGAAAAAATCATAAGAAATTGAGGGAGGATTACCTTATCAAGCATGAAATCCATTTTTTATATTATAATTGTATAAGAATAATTTCTTTTTTCACTAAGAACATATTGATATATTAATAAGAAATATAACTAAACACTTTAATTGTAACAATTTCAAAATCATCCGAGAACATCACCAAAAAACCTTATCATGTTGTATTGGATTTCTTATGTTTCCATTTCCCTATTAATTCCATTAGATTTAACCATGCATCTATACTAAATATGATTCCTATGTTCATTATGGTTATTGATTATAAATATAGATACATGGAATCCATTAAAAACTTGAGGTTCACATCAAAGATTCCATATACACATTACCTAAAAAATAAATTATAGATTCAATGACCTGACCACATACAACAAGATTAATGAGATAATGAGAAGAATGACCACGATATTAAAAATACATTATTAATGAATCTTATAGGGGAAGGATATGGAACATAATTATTAGTAATTAAGGATATCTTTGGTAAATAAATTTCAAGATTCAATATCTCTAAACATAACAACCATTACTTCTTATATTTTACTATATTTTATTCTTTGTTGTGTTCTCTCACTTATTCCCTATATGAAACCTCCTTCCATAAATGTATAAAAATTAGTTTTTCCGTGTATTAATAAATAATTTATAATAATAGTGTCATTGAAATTAATTTCCTTTTTTTATTCCTTCTCTATATTTTTGTATTTTCAGTGGGATTTTCAAATTATAAAGGAAACAATTATCACATAGAATATCTTACAGACCTCTTCTTATACATCTCATACTAATACAACAATGCATCCCCTTATAGGGTTATCTTGAATAAAGTGGATAGAGATTTCCATGGATAGTGTGGTTTAGAAATTACTTTCCATATATAATGGGATTCCATACACTTATCCAACTGAACAGGTTTAGGTGTAGATGATTTGTAACAACCAATGATAACAGTAAATACTTTTCCTCAAGTAAATATCTTGTTGAGTTGATTTTCTTACACACAATTACAAATAAAAATAAAAAAAACATAAAACATTAATATAATAAAGTTATTAACTATGAATGATATATTATGGTCATTAAATTGATAGGTATCAATAGAAGTAACCACAAAATGAAATTTATGTAAAGAGATATATTAATATAAGAGATATTTCATTATAAAAATATTTTTTTATAGTTATGAGTTTTTATATTAAAATTAATTTATATCTAACCTAAAACATGAATTTTATAGAACTAACATTGATTTTAAATTTCATATATAAATATAGTCTTAATATTATTTTTTAGGTTTTTTGTAAAATAATAGATTTTTAGATGACTAGGGAAAAATGAAATCTTTTCCATAGTGATGAATATTATTACTTTATCATTATGTAATAAAGACATTGATTTTTAAATAAATAAAACAAATGCTTAAGGAAAACTTTATTAATTTTAATTTTATTGTTTAAAATTTATAAATTCAATGTTTAACCCTAGAGAAAAATAGTAATATTTTAGTTATAATAAAAAATGTGTGCAGTATTTTCATATAATTACATATTTTAATAGTAAAATTAGCTTTAGGCTTGGCTTTAATGTTGCATACAATTTTTTAGTTTTATAATAATTCAATTTATCTCATTTAAATTTATAATTCTGATACATATGTCTTACACATGCGTTTTAATCTTTAAAATAAACATTTTCTTATAAACAATTATTACATGATAGGTGTGTTTATTTTAAAATAAAATTTTTAGCTGTTATAAATTTTATTATTTAAAATTATTTCAAGATTTTAAATAATAAGGTTAGAAATAACTAAAACATTTTATTTTCATTTGTTCATTATAAATTAATTACTATTGTTTAAAATCAATTACCCTATTAAAAGAATAAAGTGATAAAAATTGAGTTAATAAGTTAAAATAACCCCAAAATGCTAAAAACATGTTTCCAAATTGATGGTTGAGGTGTGGCTCAACCAAAACTCACATCCCCTTACAACTAGTTCTATTTTATATTGTCTTACCAATGAACAGTAAGATTAAATTATTAAAAACATAAAGGATGATTCAAAAATGGTCCTCCTCCACACTTATAAAAGGGGATCATTTTACCACTTAATTTAAAACTTTTAATTTAAAATTTAATTCTAAAACTAAGACAATTTTTTTTATAAATAAACATATTCGGGTTCATTATCCACTAGTCACCATAAGTTATCATAATCCCTTCATTTCCAAGGATACTATCTAGAGAATGTTTTACTTCCGAAAGTGAATATAACTTAATCCCTAACTTTTTCTTCTTATCATTTCCCTTCAAAAACATATCATAATTGTATTTATACAATTATCCCAATTTAAATATAATAATTAATTTTTTTATATTAATATTACAACAATTAATTATTTATTCCCATCCATTCAGAAAAATAAAACAATGTTGATCATGCATTGTGCAGACTACTGCCTCCATAAAGTAATGTTGTTCTTTTTTCATCATGGTTTTCATTATTTTACATAAATAATTAATATATGAATTTAAAATTAAAAAAAATAGATAATATCATTATTTTTATTTAATGGTGATATTTTGTCTAAATAAACAATTTCATAACCATACCCACCCATCAAATTATAGTATATTCATTTCTGAGTTGGTCTAACTAGCTAGATGAATAATGCTATAAAACTATATACTGGATGAATATGGGCACATAAATACAATAATTATTATTAAATAATAATAAAATAGTTTTTTAACATTATATAAATTTTATATTATTTATTAATACTTTTATTAAAATTTCATCAACAATCAATAAAATTAAAAAAATAAGCTGACATTGTTTCCATTTTTATGAAAACATAAGAAAAAAATATATTATATATAAATATAATATGATGATAAATTTTCCTTAATAAATAAAATATATATGAATAAGGTTTTTATTTTGTTTTTTAATAAACCTAATATTTTTATTTAGGATGTTAGGTGTGTGTGCAGAACGAATGATAACCACAATAAGGGTTTCATTGACTAAATTTTTAATTCACTGGGTAAATGTTTATCATACTTGAATATACATTTCAATATTTCATTGATACCTCCATCCACAAAAATTATATGTTATCTCCTTTTATTCCCTCTGTAAAATAATTCTTATCATCAATAACCACTTCTTTGATAAAATGGTTTTGAAAATAAAAGAATAGATTTTTTAAGAATAACTCTTATTCTAACCAATGAATATCCTCTTAAATGTTCATATTTTCCAATAAAATGAGTTTTATTTAATTAAATGCCACTTTTTATGTTATTTTTTTCATTAAATTTTTTATGAAATTAAAATCTTTAAAACTTTTTCTGATGTGGATATTTTTTTAAAATGACCTAAAATATTAATAAAATCATATATTTTCATTATTTACCACTCCAGATTTGTTACATTTATTTTTTATTTTGAAGGATATTTTATTTTAAACTCATTATAATGCTTTTTACAAAAAACTCTATTTCCCTTCTTAAAAGATTTTTTGAAATTAATTTTCTTTTTTTATTTTAAAACATTTATAAAAGTCATTTTGACAAGTTTTGTTTTTTCACTTATATATTTCCTCTAATATTTATCTTTCATAAAGTAATATATTGATAATCCTATATATGTTAATTTGAAATTATTCATTTTCAAAAATGATAATATTTTATATTCTATGATATCTTATGTTTATGTTAAGTGGTTTTAAAAAAAATTAAGGAACTGTTTATTTTTCTACGGATTATTTAATATTGGAATATGATTCATTTTAAGTGTAAAATATATGTAGTTATAATGATGTATGGGTACAATATCTCCCTACAATATATTAGTTTAATTTAAAATCTAATGAGATAGTCAGGAGTTTATATAATTAGTTTTTTCTCAGAAACATGGGCATAATGGTTTTTCTTATAGTTTTAGGTGTGAAAATAATGATTTTTTTTCATGTAGGAGTGGTAGTAAATATTATTACCACTTAGTTTTTCATATTTTTTTGGGAAAAAATTCCAAGTTATTTTCCATGTTATGAAAAATTCTATGATTCATTTCATTTTCATGATATGTCATGTTTTCATTTTACACCTTATTTTTTAAGTATTTCACACTTATATGTTTTATGAGAGTTTAGATTTATTTTAATCAATGTAAGAAATTTTATTCTTATTTAAAATCATTTTTATTCTCATATATTTTGATATCTTGTATTATGATTATCATATAAGGACTCATTATCATTAATTAATATATTTTTCTCTTATAAATATTCTCTTTCAAGTTTATGATCTTGTACATTATGATATGTTTTTCTATTTCCAAACTTCTGATCTGATCCCTTTATTATGTTTCCATTACATAGATTACAAGTATGATTATATCATTTTATATGTATAAAAATGGTCTAGAGGAACATTCCTATGGATGACTATTTATACGTGTTTTAAAATAATATTTTTATGTAGATAATCTCCAAGTCACTAAACCTTTCGATCCACAGGATGTGGAATTATTTGTGTGATGTGTTAAATAAATCATGAAACTGGTGTATTATTTAAGATAGGTGTTTCTTTAGTTTTTATAAGAGGAGGGTTTAGTAATTTTTGTCATATGTTTAGAGAATTTTAGTGAGAATCCTATGCATAATTATAAAGAATACGTCTAAGAAAAAAATAATATTCTAAAATTTTGGTATAATAAAATTTTATTTTTTCCATGAAATTGCATCCATATCTTGATTCTATAATCATATATAGGTTTTGGCACAAATTTACTAAGGGTTAGAAATCCTAAAAGAAGAATATAGTGTATTAACTCAATATCCACCAATGGTATGAAAAAGTGGCCTAACTGGACATCTATTTTGATCTTCCTAGGGGTATTCTTTTGTTAATTCATATTATCTTTATGTACCATTATAATGGATTTAGATATATAATTAGCTTACTTGGAATAATAACAATTTATATCCTTAATTGAATCATATAAATTCCAAGATTGACCTATTCAAAAAATTCATAAAATCCTCCTTCTAAGTTTATGATTTCCATATACATATAATAATTAATTTAGGTATGCACATTTTATAATTTCATTTAGTCAAGGTAATGATGTAAACACAAAATAATAGAGTTGGCAGTGAATTTAATGGAAAATGTGGATCTTTTAACAACAGGAAAACTTATGAGATTGGATTTGGAATAAGAAACAACCTGGATATTTTCCACCAAATATCTCACAAAATGATCAATAAAGAAACTTTATTTGAGATATCAAATAAAGAAACTTTATTTGAGATATCAAATAAAGAAGTGATGGAATATCTTGTAATTATGTTATTAATGATGTAACATCAACCATATTTTTTGGGTCTTCTAATCCACTGGTAATTGATTAGTGTGGAAAGGTAATGGAAATGATATTTTTTTCTCAAGTAATCACAATGTAATAATGTAATTTTGGATGTATATTATTTAGAAGGAGATACTGACTAGAGATGCACAATTATTAATAATACCATGAAGAGGGATGAAGTAGACTCTATGGAATGATAATTGTTCAAGATAATATTTTTCCCTAGGTAATTTCCTCAGACTCTTCTAAAAAATGGATAAGTAATTTTTGTGATTGAAGTAAAAAATGATGAATCTATTGGATCTGATGAAGAAAATTTCACGAGGCACATGAGTTATTGAAAAAAAATCCTTTTTCTCATATTATTACATTATTTTAAACATAAATACCCATTTAGTACAATCAAAGGATTAGACATCCTAGTGTCTTTGTATGAATATGTACACAAATAGGCAACATGAAACTAAAATAAAACTTCATTATTTTAATATTCTTAATGATCTCTTAAATTATTTAGATATCATAAAAATACATAGGACAACCTTGGGACTAAATATAAATAATGGGTTAGCTAAAAATAATAGTATGGGAATAAATAAATGAATTATAACATATGATTCAAAAGGAAGAACATAGTAAGATAAAAGGAATGGATCATGAATAGTTATATAGAGTCATAATATTAAAAATGAAATTATAAGATTATGAAAATATAGGAATGTAGAGAAAATATATTCCAAGACATAAATATTAGTCAAGGATAACTTCCAAGACAATATAACATGGTATAAAAAGTCCCATAATAGATTTCGTTTAGTCCTCAATCCCTAAGATATCACCTCCAGATACTATAACATTACCAGATAATTGTATTACTATCTATAAACAACTATCATCAAAAATAAATTAATACTTATTCCAAATAAATAAATCAAACATAAGAAATAAATATAAGTATTACCCATGTAATGAAATGGGTTTCATAATCATTTAGTAAGGCATAAGAAAAGTGAGTATCATAATGGTTTCCAAGAAAAAAAATTATCTCATACATAGAAATTAATAATGGAAAAATAATAATAGATAATGTTAAATGATTTCCAATTGAGGTGAATATGTTAAATAGGGTATAGAAATCACATTAGAAACTTACGCTTAAAAATAAGCATTATGAAAATGGGTAACCAATATTTAAAATGATAAATGCTATAACAATTTTCATACATTTAAAAAAAGAAAGAAAATTGTATTCTAGGATAAAATGACTTATTTTAGAGAATATGGGTTTCTTAAAATATTTTATTAAGTTTACTAGATAAGGGGAAATAAACATAGAAGTTATCTTTAATCAGGTTTGTTTGTTGAGATGAATTAATAAAAGAACATTTTAAAACATGTATATCACCATAGAAAAAAGATTAAATAAATTTGGTATATTTGTTTGGGACATATTTATAGATTGTATATTTTTATATAAGAAGAATTAAAATATTAATTGAGGTAAATGTAGAGAAAATGAGACTCAAATAAAATAGGGAGGTTCGAAGAGATCCCTTGTCCTATCTTATAGAATCATTCTCAACTTGACCTAAATATCCAAAATAACCAAACTATATTAACAGATTTCATATATTGGAAAATTTTATATTTATATTTTATTTAAGATTATTTTATTATATTCATTTATTTCCATTTAAATGAGATATAATATTCAATTATTTTGTTCTAAGATTGTTTATTTCATGGTTCCAATGTCAGCTCATTTTTATGTAATTATTGATGTTCTTTTCATATGGGACTAAAAATACAGAAGTGAAAATATTTTATATTAATGTAAATAAATAAATTAAAATACATAAAAATATTCATATGTGTGCCAATATATGGATGGTTTGTCGAGTAAAAACAATAACTTTATGTGGTTTGTTCATTTAGATGGTTTTAGCGACCATCATAAGGTAGTATAATTTTATTTAGTAATATGTTTATATATTAATTACAGAACATGAAATATGTTATAATACACTTATTAAAATATTATTTAACCATAATAATATTTTTATTACCAGCGTATAATGTGGAAATGTAAAATGGAAACCCATCATCCAAATATACGGTTAACTGAAATAATATGGACAGTGGTTTCATTATTAGAATATGAATATAAAATAAGAGGATGAATTTAAAATATTCCATTTGAACTATAAAATTTTAAAATATATTTGATATTATATTAATTAATGAATTTTGGATGAAGTAGGATTTGAGAATTTATAATTAAAAGTCATTTAAAAGTGGTAACCTGAGAATATTATCTATGAAATGATACCTCCTAGAAATAATACATAAGGAACAAAGAATTGGTCTTTTAGTGATACCTAAATAACTAATAAATTGTGGTAGATGTTTGGGATGTTTTCTATGAATAAAATTGAAAATATATAAGGTTTATAAGGTGTGAAAATAAAGGGTTATTATTGGTTGTATTTATAAGGGGATGAGAGGGTTGTTTTATAATATTATATTCATTCGTTTATTATTCCGGATCTAGAATATAAAAATTATTTATTATTTTTACTATATGATGTAAATGGTATATTTTAGATTAAAATAATGGGTTATTACAACATTCATGACTCAAAAAATCATGTATTTATCTTATAATACTAAATACATTGATTTATCGTATTTCACTATTCACAAAAATTCAACTATTTTAGAGAAAAAAATCACCCTAAATTTTTTCAACATGTAGCTTCCATAAATAAAATCCATTTTATAAGAAAATTATTTTAAATGTGATAAATTTAACATTCAATTTAAATACTCGTTTATTTCAGAAATTCCAATTTTGATATTATGATCAATTTTCAAACCCTTTGAAAATTTATTTATAGCCTCATAAAATTATCTTATAATTATAATAAAATGTAATATTATTTATTAATCAAATATATGAAAATAGTTATTATAAATATTTATATTTATTATAATAATGAGAATAAAACATATCTGTTTTAAAAAAACAAATAAAAAATATTTTATACTTTTTAAAACATTTATTTTGTTTTATTATGACATAAATATGTAATATTTTACTTTTATAGGATACATATATATTTTTTTACACAAAAATAGGTGATTGTACTATTCCAATGGTAAGTTTTCTATTCTAATAGATAGGTTACTATTCCAATTATCGGATTTTTAATGGTCATATGGGTTCCCTAATTTCTATAAATACATCTTATTTCATTCATTATTAATTCACATTTATTTTCTGTCAATGTTATATATACTTTAATTTTCAAAATGGATATTTCATTACTAATATTCAATATCTTTCTTATAGGTTCTTTTATGAGTGCAATTATTTTAGGGGATCAAGAGGATCTAAATTCTCATATTCTTATGGTCTTGTTTTCTATTAATTGTAGCAGTATAATACTTTCAATTCTTATGGATATATTTTTTTTATAAACTTAATGTTCAAATTATTATAATAAAATATAGTTGGTTTTATCATGTGGTACATATGTGTTATATAATATTGTATCACAAAAATTATTTTCTCATAAGGGAAACTATACTTAAAAAATTAATGGTTATTACATTTCCCCCTTAATAAATTTCAACATGAAAATTTATTTTTACATACTAAGGTGAAATGGGTGAGGGTACTTCTCCATCATCACTTGTTATAATTCCAATGTATCCTCCTTGTAATTATGGGTTTTCTATAATACTTTCTATATGTTTGTTTTCTTGTTACATAGAAATTTATCTTTATATTCCATGATCCTCACCAGCTACACCTAAAATGAAATATCATTTTACAACTACACCACCAATGAATTTAGTACATGTGAGGGATCTAGTATGTACATAATCAAGTGGGGTATGAAGAACACATAATGTACGTGAGACATAATTTGTGGAATTTATATTTAATAGGCCATCACTTCAACCGGATAAATAATCTCAAAGGGACTAATGTTCCTAGGATATATACATCCCTTATTCCTAAATATCAAGGATATATTATATATAGATTCATGATGGAAAAACTTATCTATGAAATCAAAATACATGTATCATTGTTGATTATTATCATAGTTATTCTATTTACTCTGAGAATCCATGATGTTCTGCTGAATGGTCTATAACTTTTGTACAATTTCCTCGGCCATTTCATGTCCCATTAGCTTGTGTTTACAAACTTCATCCCAAAATTTAGGTGTTCTACATCAATTCCCATAAAGGGATTCATATGTCACCATTTAGATTATTGAATGGAAACTATTTTTATAAGAGAACCAGAATAGGGGATGATGATACTCCCATCAACCTTTGAATTCCATTGATAACTCCCTTAACATGTGTTACAATGTCTTGATAGTTCACTCAGATTGTCCATATGTTTGGTGTGATTAGACATAATACAGTTTTACTCAATGTTTAGATCATGTTAGAGAATCTTCTGGAACATAGAGGTAAATATAGAATCATTGTCAGATATAACCAATAATGGTACTCCATATAGACTCACTACTTTTATGATCTATATAATTTTACGTTGATCGAGTGAGAATTCCTCTCTAATTTCAATGAAGTGTGATTTCTATGTAAGTCAATCCAAAACAACCAATATACCACTATTTACACTAGATTACTATGTAGAATCAATGAAAATTCAACAATGATGGTTTCTCATTTCCATATAGGTATGATTAATGGTTTCAAAATCCCTTAAAACATTTTACATTTATCCTTCACTTGATGGAAAACTAGGGACTAATAATTATATTCTATTATCTTATTTTTTATATTATGGCAATATTATTGCTCTCAAAGATCTTGATAAGCCTTAGTGATCCATGGGAGGATGTAGAAGCTCGAGATACTTGAATTAATCAAAATAACTTTATTTATATTTATATTTTTTCATACACATAGTCATGATGTAAATATTAAAACATATTCCTTATTTTGAAATGTGAGGTTTTTTAATTTATGATAGCTTCCAACTTCTTCTAAATTTTCACATATTCTATTTGTGCATCCTTTAAAATTTCCACAAGTGATGGTTTATTATTCATTTTAGAATGTAATGATGATTTTCCTTCCTATTTGATCCCATTATCCATCATTTTCACGTTTAAGAAGATTGGATCCTTCTAAACTATCATCATTGATAAGGTAACAAAATCCTTTCTTTTAAAAGTATCTATCACTTTATTTTCATTCCAAGCATGATAATGGATGGAGAAGTAATAGTCCTTGATAATATATAGACATATATGTTTTCACACATTAATCTTCTTCAGCGTGAATATTTATTTCAATCTCTTGTGATCTGTATATATCTTACACTTCCCCCCATAGAGATAATCGCAAAATATTTTAATTATGAAGATTATTACAACCATCTTTAGATCATGTGTTGGATAATTATAGACATGAACATTCAGCTACCTTGAGGAAATATAAATACCATTACCATTTTGTATTAATACACAATCCAAACCCTTCTTTGAATCATTTTTGTATAAAATAATGAGTTACCCACTTAGGGGTAGTGTAAATACTAGTGTAGTGATCTGCCTCTTTTTCAACTTCATGAAGTAATATTAATATTAATTGGTCTAGAAAAATAATAATCCCTTCCTATTCAACTTTTATACTGTGATTTTCAATAGTGAGATGTTCCTCACTAATCAACAATAATAACAATCTTGACCCAGGAAACTACGGATATCCATTAAAGATATTTTCTTTGTCCACTCATAAGTTTCCATTATCTTAAAAGTGTCCACAGTTATCCCTTTTTCTGGAGATAACATGCCTTATGAATGATACATCCTCTATATTGAAGTCACATTTACTATACTATTTATATAGTTTCTCATTTCACAAATACTTTAGAAAATTATTCAAATACTCCTCATGATCCTCCTTGATTTCAGAGTATATCATAGTATCATCTATAAATACTACAAGAAATTTATTAAGGTAATCTATAAAGACTATAATAATTATGTTTATAAATATTTATGAAGCATTATTGAGTTAGAAGGGCATCATTATGAACTCATGGTGTTTATACCTTATTCAAAAGTAAGCCTTATAAATTCCTTCCTTCATCACCATTAATTGGTGATATCTGATCCTAAAGTAAATCATAGAGAAATATGGGCCCTACATAGTTGATTAAATAAGTCATCTATCCTCGGAAGGGAATACTTTTTATTTATCATGATTTTCTTGATCTTAAAATAATCAATTGAAAGGTACATTGACTCATTATTCTTCTTAACAAATAGGTCTGGAACCCCCATGGGGATGCACTCTAGCATATAAAATAGTTATCTAGATTCTATTATAATAGATTCACGTGTTCTTCCAAATAAATGGTGTCCATTATATTGGAAGTCAATGATATGAGAATATATCCATTTCAAATTTTAATTGATAACATAAACTCTCAATCATGAGGAAGAATGAAAAAATATTTATGGAAAGCATCTGTGTAGTCCCTCAGAGTGGGAATGTTTTTGAAGCATTATCCTCTACTTTGTCTCAGTGATTTAATCTGGGTACACCTTCTCATAAAGCAATAATATCCACACTTGAGATGATGATTCCAATGAGATTCATCATCCTCTTTACACGAGTACATAATCAGAGGATGACTCTATATTTGGAGAGTTATATCCCTATCATATGATATTATGTTATCCTTATATAAAGATAGTGAATCCAAGTCAAACATAGGATAAAACTCAAATAAAGGATGTAACGTGATATTTTATCTTCGGTTCAATCAAAAAACATTGATCGGGGGGATTTATATACTTTTGATGGAATAATTCACCTATTTTTATTCTCATTTATAACTCAAACTTCATATATTGAGGTGGTGTTTTAATAGTTATACTAAACTTATAATATATGAATTAATGAGTAAAACCCAACTCAAAAAATATGATCACTATTCTTGAATAAATAACATGTATTCTTATTAATTCATCCTTTTCGAGATCCTCCTCATCATTAGGGATATTATATTCCCTTCTTGACTATTTTTGTGTTTATTTTCCTTAAATGTATATAATAACATTTTCCATGTAGAATTTCCTCACATATTACCCATGTTCCCGGAAATTGAATCATTATAATATAATTTTAGTCGTGATCAGTCCCCTCTTTTATCTTTTGGGTTTACTTATTTCCCTTTATAACTGATTATCCTAATGCCCCTCTTTTCTACATTTGAAAAATCTACAAATTCCTTTTTGATATTTTCTCATATAATTATTTCTACACTTTTGAGAAGTTTTATACCGGGTTTTCTTTTCTCTAGGAGATTTATTTGTTGATCCTCCCATATTAAAGTCCACTTTCATGTTTTTTAAAATAGGACCACATGACTATAGAGAGTCACCAATACTCATCTCAACATTAAGGTAAAAATATAAAATATCATTATTATTATGAAAATCATGAATTACAAAGGATTTTCATATAATCCACTTTAATCCAATAAAGATGTGATACACCTTGATTTTTGGCTTCATGACAAATATGAATGTCTGTCATTAAATCCTTGTAATTTTTTGTTCATATTCCCTAATAGACTCATCATCATTTTTCTTTAGTCTGAGGAACTACCTCTCTATTTTAAGATGGAATGTTTGGGGAAAATATTTATTTATTTTTTTCTTTAATCTTTCCCATTTGATCAAATCATTTTACTCTTTGTATATAATTTTATTGATCAAATTCCACCCCTATATAGCTTCCCCATTAAAATGATAGACTTACAGTATGATTTTTTCTTCCTTTGTTAAATAGAGGATATATAATATCTTCTCAATAATGAAAACTCATTATTCCATTATGAGGGGATTAAAATATACACTAAATGGAGGGGGCTTGGGTGATATAAAGGATTTGACCACAACTTTTTTTTCTTAGGAGAGGGATCACATTCCACATGATTCATGCTACTATTCATTACATGATCATGTTGATCTAGTACTGTCTAGAACATTTTATCTCCCTCTCCCATCAAGTCAGGCATCTTATTAGAGAAATCATCACATTTCATATCACGTTATTTTTTCATATTTACCACAATTGAATATAAAAAACATTAGGGGTGTGAAAACATAGCTAACTAGAATATAAAAATAAACTCTGAACATGGATGGGAGAACCTATAAATTAAGAGTATGAAATAACATATCACCCCCTATGATTTAAATTCAGTTTTTCATGGTAAAATTTCATATACTTAGACTTATCCCTATGGTTCTCAATAAATATTTCTAAAAATAATACATAAAAATAAATAGGTTTTTCCTTGATACCAACTATACTACCCCAATAAATTTAAAAATATTATTACATGACATTAAACATAGTTGATGGCTCCATATTATCAGGGAGTTCTCTCATGAGATCGCTACAACTTCATATATGGTTCAACCCCCTGGCCTTGGGGAGGCTTACCTCACTATCTCATTTCTCATCTTCATGATTCTCTTTTTCTTATCTGTATTCCTATTTTAACCTTCTAGTTTTGTTATCTCTTCTTAAATTACCTTGATTTCCATTTATTTGTCATCTTATCCTTTATCTGATGGTTCAAGTTGCAGTTTACGGCTATCTCATCCCATTGAAGATGATTTTTCTTTGTTCTATTTATAGAGATTTCCAATGGAGTCACACTCTCTTTTTCAAAAATGATGGTTCGTCGATGATTTTTTATATAGGGTTGAGGGTGTTGGTATCTTAAAGGCCTTATATAGAGGTTGGGTCCGCTCTTACTCTATTTAGGATTCCATATCCCTTACTCTTATCCAGGTCAGTTTTGTGTATGGTTTTAGAGGAGGTTATGGAATGTGTCTGTGCAAGCGGTGAGTGCTTTAGGAAGCATGTTTTGCAGAGACCTTCTTTTCTTCGGGTTCCCTTAGTGGTTGCTCTTCGTTTCAGTGATTATGTTTCAAGTTGTACTGATGTCGGACGTTGCTGGTCATGTTGTAATTTTTTGGCTCATTGTCGGTGCTTGTCCCCTATTCTGGAAATATGATCCCAAAAATCATCTCCATATTGGACTTGGGTGATAGTTTTCATGTTTTTTCAGAATGTGTAGTTCAAGCATTTGATGGCATTCTAGGATGTGTTGTTCACGATGGCTTCTTCTTTGCCTTCATCTCTCTGTTGGTAATGTTCTCAACCGATCCGATTTTCTTCCATTTAGTGAAATGCTTGTCTCGAATGGTGCTATTTTCGAAATATGGATCTCGTGTGGATTTCATTTTGTTTGGAAGATGATTCAACGATGGCAAGGCTATTGGTGTCTTCAGTTTTTATGGTCTGTAGCTTTATTAGGAATATTTCTGGTGATCTATATCAGTGGTGGTTTTTTTTTATGAGTATGGTGATTTGTTTGTCAAGGGTGTGGCTCGAGGCGTACCACTGCTAGAGATTATGTGACTCACGTCGGTTTGATGGTGATTGGGCCAAGATGTATTGTTTTAAATTTCAAATGTGGTTTTGTGGATCTGTTTTGAATTTCAAATTTTTGATGTGAGGGTTTGATGGATGAACATATTGAATGTGAGGTTCCCACTTATCCCTAAAGTTTATTCTTAGAAAAGACCAAAAAATGTATTTTGAGGTCTTTATACATAAAAATTCATTAATGAAAAACCATGGATCAAAAATTCTAGGGTCTTTTGAAGACTAAATTCACAAATAGTTAACATGAAACTAAAATAGAAATTTATTATTTTAAATTTCATAATAAGTTCCTTGCTTTTTTTGAGCTCCAAAAACTACATTGGATAACCCAGGGAATACATAGTGAAATAGAGAGATCTAAAATCCTAGTAAGATAATAAAAAAGGAATTGATTTATAACATGTGATTTAGAAGGCATAACATGATAGCATGAAAGGCATGTCTCGTGAATAATCATATAGAGGAATGACATAAAACACATAGAATCCAAATATCATGGAAATATAAGAATTTAGAGGTATCATATAACATGACATAAAACTAATTAAATGATAATTTCCAAGATAATATCACATGGTGACATGGTCCCATAATTTATTAGGTTTACATTATAATCAAATACATATTTTCTCATGATACTATAACATTACCCAATACATTGGATAGATATCTGGGAGCACCCATCATAAAATTTACATGTATATAAATGTGACATAAATAAATCTAACATATGTCATAAACATAAGGATTAACTATGGAATGAAATGGTATGCATAATCATTTTATAAGGAATAACCAAATGGTGTATCATAATGGTTTCCATTAAAAAATGGATTAAATAATTATTGGAAATTATGAAATTAAAATTAAACAAATATAAATATAAATGATGTCCAACTTATGTGAATAAATGAAAATTAGTTGATAAATCCCTTTTGAAAAGTACAGCTTAATCAGCAATTTATGAAAATGGGTCGCTCATATTTAGAAAGGGTAAAGACATAATAATTTAGGTAAATCCAAAAAATGATCTAAAACGTTTTTCCATGAAAAAATTAGTGTTTTAAAAAAAATTGGGTGGCTTAAAACATTTTAAAGTGTCTACATGAAAGGGGTAAGAAATATAGAAGTTCCCTTTAATTGGTTTTTCTTATCGATAATGAGTAAGAAGGGAACCTTTTAAAACGTGTATTTACTAGTAAAATTAATATTTAATAAAAAAAATTATATAGGTGTGGGACATGTATATAGAATATATAAGTTTTATATAACAAAAATAAAGAGATAAATATAGGTAATGAGAGGTAAAACATAACCCAAGGAAAATATAGAGGTTTGGGGACATCCATTACATTATTTTCTTGAATCGTTTAGCACTTACCCTTAATTCCTTAAATAAGAAAATTAGTTTCAATAATAAAATATGTTATAAAATTTTATATATTTTTTTATTTAATATAATTTTATTATGTTCATATTTTCCCAATGTGATGAGATATAAATATAAAGTATGTTATTCTAAGAGCATTCGTTTCATGGATCCAATGTCAGATGATTTATGGATATGTATTGACATTATTGTCATTTGGGACAAAAAATACAAAAGTGAAATGAAATTTTATACATTTACATTAAAAATTTTTATGGGTAAGAATTATTAATATTTTTTGATATAATCATGGTTAATTAAGTATAAATGTTATCTTTATGTGGTTAGTTTGTCAAAATGATTTTACCAACCATCAAATACTAGTTTCGTTTTATTTAATATTATTTTAATATATAGTTTCAGAAAATATAATAAGGTAAAATATACTTATTACCATATTATTTAATAATAATAATATTTTTGCGAATATAATTAAAGGTGGTAATGAAAAATGAAAATTCAACATCCATAGAGACAATTAACCGACCAAATATAGACAATGATTTCATTCTTAGAATTAGAGGAAAAAAGAAGATGATATATTGTATGAATTAAATTAACACTATGAAATGATGTTATATATATGATACTGGATTGATTAATTCATTTTAGATCAGGGATTTGACAGGATGGTAGAAGAAGAAAAGAATTTAAAATAAGTGATGTGAGAAAATTACCTCTTAAATGCCTCCATGAAATATCTTTAAGAAACATAGAAATTTTTTGGGAGACGAAAAACACTTGGACATGGGGGGGGGAGGTTTGTTAAGGGTGTTAATTATAATTTTTTCAAGATAAAAATAATATAACTTGTGAGGAGAAAGGGTGATTATGGGTTGTATTTATATTGGTAGGAGAGGAGTGTTTTAGAATGTTAGATTCATTACACTCGTATATTGGTACAATATAGTCAATATTATTGATTATGATGACTATATACAGTAAATTATCTATGTGGGTTTGAACTAATTTTTCTTATGTCATCCATGACTCAAATAAATATTTTTATTTAGCTTATAATGCAAAATACCATAATTTACAGTATTTCACTATTCACCAAAAATTCAACTATTTTAGTAAAATATAATAAAATCACACTAATTGATTTTAAAGTATAGATTACAAAAATTAAACCCATTTTATGAAAGTAATTTTCTAATTACAATAAATCTAATTTTCAAATTAATTCCCCATTTATTTTAAAAACTCAAATTTTAACATTATGATCAATTGTTTAACCCATATAAATATTACTTATGGTCTCATAAAATTATATTTTCGTTATGATAAAACATAACATTAATTATTAATCAATTTTGTAGAAATCGATTTTTTAAATCAATATATTTATTATAATAATTCAAATAAAACATATATGTTCTATAAAAATACAAATACTTATATTATAATTTTTTAAAAATGAATTTAATTGTATTATGATATAAATATTTCATTTTATAAGATACATAAGTATTATTTTACTCAAAATGGGTGTGTATATTATTTTAATGGTGTGGTTACTATTGTAAATGTCATGTTACTATTAGAATGATCAGATTTTTAATAATAATATGGGTTCCCTGATTTCTATAAATACATATAATTTCATTCATTCCCCATTCAGTTTTATTTTATCTCAAGGATATATATTTTTTCATTTTTTAAATGGATATTGAATTATTAATATTCTTCAACTTTTCTTTAGTGTTGTTCATGATTTTAATTTTTCATAAAGATTTGGTAGATCCAAATTATCATATTATTATTATTATCATATTTTCTATTTATAATCCCAATTTAATAATATCAATTCTTATGGAAATATTTTTTCATTAAATGAAATTTTAAAATTTGTGTAATAAAATGTTGTTAGTTTCATCATGTGGAACTTGTTCACAATATAATATTATATTAAACAATTATATTTTCAGAAGGAAAATTCTATCGATAAAATTCTTCATCATTACAGTATTCCTTTTGTTTCATATCTGATACTGAAATTAAAATCTCTCTCTACTTAATTACCTTAAAAATCAGTCTTCATATTTCATTTACCATAAAATTCGTCATTATATAATAATATAATGTTCAATGTGATATTAAGGTAGATATGGAAATTGGAACCTATAATTTTCAAGGGAGAAGAAAATGACAGCGGAGTGTCATGGGATCCCCGATGATAAGACACATAGTTGTAAGAATTTATAACTTCCTACATGTAATAAATGTCGACGAAATAACCTAAGTAATTTTACTGGGGTTCGGTTAAGTATTTTGAGAGTGCTAAAGTTAGACCCAAATCCCATACCTATTGAAGTAAGGCTACACGGCTAATTTCTGCCAAAGAAAAAAATAAATTCCCTACTAATGTTCCACCCACACTAAAGTTCTTCAAGTGAAATGAGTTTGGAGATTATGTGAATTAATAAGCATACCCTTATGGAAATAAATAAAATAGGCCCCAAGAACCTCTATAATAGAGGGACCAAATAAGGGAATTGGTGATCAATGCCAATGATTTAGATTATGATAATGATGTGATACAACATACACATGATATCTTTTCAAGATATGCTAATAAATTGTTTGATTCTTGTTCATAACATTCTTTTATAACACACATGTTTTCTATGAATTTGAAATCACCACCTCAATCAATGGATACTGAACAATCCCTTAAAAACACTTGGGGAAATAATTATTGCATCCAATATATAAAAAACTTATCTATTTACGATTTGTGGGAGGATACTTCATACATCTCTAATTCTTCTTCCATTTGTTTAATTTGACATAATATTTGGTTTGGATTGGAATTCCCATTATATAGAACAAATACAATTCTGATATAAGAAAATATAATTTCATATATCAAGTCATCATGATATCAAGTATCAAAGAAATGATTATTTTAAACACCATATGAAATAAAATTATATATTATGATATGATATCAAATAAAACAGGTATCTAGGGAGTAAGTCAACATTGAAGACCTGCCAGTTTTGAAAGCCTATGCTGATGTATTTCTAGATGAACTTTCTAGTCATCCTCCAGATAGTGAGGTTGAGTTTTCAATCTAATTAATGCATGGATTTATTCATATCTCAAAAAATCCATATAGAATGGTTGGAATTGGATTAGAGAAATTAAATAAAAAACTACAAGAAATAATGAATTTATAATAATACCCTATTAATTATTCCATAATTAAAAGATTTAAGGGGGGGATATTAACAATACATTGTTCCATATGATGTATAGAAACTATGAATTTATAATGATACCCTATGGACTTATGAATTATCCCACAAACTTCAGGGATATAATGAATTTGGTGATTAGAGACTACATTGATCAATTTTCTATTGTATTTATGGACCATATTATTATATATTCAAATATAAAGGAACAACATAATGGCCTTTTTTGGATTGTGCTAAGTACCTCGACAAACGGGAAACTATATTCCTAGTATATAATGTCTAAATTATATCTACAGAAATTATTATTCATTGATCTTGTAATCACAAGAAAGGTAATATTAATTGATCAATCAATTAAAAAAGATATCAAGTAGTGGCCTAGAACAACTACGGTAACCGAGATTTATAGTTTTCATGGGTTAGTTTGATACTATAGATTCTTTGTTATTTATTTATCAGTTCTATCAAATCAACTTACTAGATTATCATGAAAGATAATAAATTCCAAATTGATAAAGGTATGTAAAGAAATATTCAAGAGACAAAAAAAGATATTGGTCTCTACCCACATACATAATCTAACCTACATTGGAGATGGGTTTATGATATATAAGGATTCTTCCTTGAAGGTTTTGTGAAGAATTTATATGAGTAACATGAAGATAAATGATTTTTTATGATTTCATTATATAATTTCAATAAAAATTACCCAACAAGTTATTTTAAGTTGGTGACATTGATCTTTGAATTAAAAATTTAGTAAAATTATCTCTATGGAGAAAAGTGTGATATATATAATAATAAAAAGAGCTTGAGATAAATATTAACATTGATAGAGTTGAATATGATCCCAAGGAGGTTTTTGGAATTTATAAAATATTGTGATTTCTCAATAAATTATTATATTGGGAAGGAAAAAAAGGTGGATGATTCTATGAGCAGGAAGTACCCTTATATCATATACATGATGATGATTGAAAAAGACTCAATACTCATTGATTTTCAATGGATGAATCATGAAATCATTTGGGAATGGTTGAAATTTTATCTTTCTTAAATTATTTATCAACCATCCAATCTCAAGAATATCAATGAAGCCTAGAAAGATGATGTGAAACTATATAAAATAAAATTGGATATTTTGGAGTTTATAATTGATATAGAGAGAGTTTAAAGGTTTAGAAACCGAATATGTGTCCCCTAAAAACATTATCTCAAGAAGGAATTTTTGGATGGTGCACATAGAATAACCTTCTCTATTCTAAAATATAGCATAATGATTTAAAGATAACTAAAAAAACTTCTTACAAGATAACATGAAGTGAGAAATGTTATAATATGTATCATGAAGCCTAGTATTCCACCATGTTAATAATGGATTAATCATTTATATGGTTATATTCTAAACATTACCAATACCTATATGTAATTGGGAAAAAAATTCCCCGAATTCCATCATAGGAATTTCTTGAACGTCTAATGGCCATAATAGTATTTGGGTTTCATTTTATCAACATACTAATTGAATGTGTTTCATTACTAGCCAAGAATATTTATCTCTTGACTAACCCAAAAAGATATAAATAACAGAAGTATTAAGGATACACGGATTACCACTCATTGTTGTATCTTATCTGTATATGAGTTTTACCTCTACATACTGAAGAATTCTTCAAAATGTGTTGGAAATAAAGTTGAGTTTCAACACTATTTATCACCATCATATAGATGGAAACATTAATAGGACCATCCACACTTTAGATAATATGTTTAGATCTTGTTTAATGGAATTTCGTGGATATTGGGATTAACACCTCCCCTATTAGAGTAGTCATCAAATAATGGTTCTCATTTTATCATTCAAATTCAACCATGTGGGCCATTGTATGGGGAGATATGTAAGACACCTATAATATGGGATATTGTTGGAGGGAATTATCTAAAAATTCCTTACCTTTTTTAAGAAATGAGGGATAAGGATCATATCATTCAACCATATATGAAAGATGTAAAAAGTTTACCACAAAATTATACAGATATTATTCAATGTCATCAAGAGTTTAAATTTTGTTACAGGGTGTTGCTTAAAATATCTCTTCAAAATTGTGGTATGATATTTAGGAATAACGGGAAGCCGAGACCTTGGAACATTGGTCCTTTTGATATCCCTTACCATATATACATAGTGGGTTGTTTCTTATAGTTCCCTCTTAGCCTCTCTTAAGTACATGATGTGTTCCGTGTATCAAATTTTTTTAAAATATTTACCAAACACTATATAGGCATTAAACATCGAATTCATGCAATTAGAAAATGATATCTCATATGAGGAACAAATAGTAGAGATCTTCGATCGAGGAGATAATGTGTTATCAAATAATAACACTCATATGTTCGATGTTCTACAGAGGAATCATAAGTTCTAAGAATCTATGTGGGAACCCAGAGATGTAATGAGGTAAAATTTCCCTCAATTGTTTCCTTCATAATAATCAAAATTTCAAGGATGATATTCATTTTAATGGGGGTAGAATGAACCAAATGACCATTATATTAAATACTTTTTCCATGAATAAATATCATGTTGAGTGGCATAGCTTACACAAAACACAAAATTAAAACAGAAAAAATGATGATAAATTAATAAAACAATGTTGTTATATATGAATGATATATTATTGATGTTAAATTTATGGAAATAAATTGAAGTAACCACCCCATGAAAACTATGTAAAAATATATATTAATATACGAGTTGTTTCCTAAAAATACAATTATTTTTGAATTTTTATTATTTTATTAAAATTAATTTTTTAATATTAACAAAATCAATTTTTTAGAATTAATGTAATTTTTTAATTCCAAAAATTCAAATAATCCAAATATTTATTTTTGGAATTTTTATGATACAATTTTTTTAGATGCATTGTGAAATAATGCAGTCTTTTCCAAAAAGTTTCCTTTTATTACATTATAAGTATATATATATATATTTAATATTTTCTACTTAATAAAATATGAATTTTTGGAATAATTTTATTAATTTTAAATATATATTTTTTAAATCTTTACAATCCATGTTTGACCTTATAAAACAAGAATAATTTTTTTAGGTTTAATAAAAATCTTTTATAATAATCACTTTTAATTCAGTATATTAATGGTATAATTTTGTTTGGGATTTCATTGAAAAGTAAATAAATTTTTTATAAAAAATTATTACATTCCCTAAAATTTGATAATATTGATAACCATGGCTTACACATATGTTTTAAACATGAAAACATAGTGTTTCCATAAAAAATTGTATTAATATTATATATGCATTTATTTTAAAAATAATGCATCACACTATCATAAATATTATTTGGTTTGATGAATTCAAAATTCAAAATTAAATGTTTAAAATTAGGTAAAATTTTATATTTTAATTTTTTTTCATTAATAATTAATAACTATTGTAAAATATTAATTACCCTGGTAAATATAAAAAAAATAAAAATTGATTAACTAATTAGAAATTACCCGAAACATGTTATAAACATACTTCTAAATAGATGGTTAAGGTGTCACTCAAAAAAATCATCTCCCCCTTCCTATTATACCCCCTTTAAGAGTTTGAACATTTAATAGTAACATTAGATTGTGGGGAATGTAAATCATGCTTCCAATATTTGTATCATCTTCACTTATAAAAATGGATCATTACAGAACTTCATGTTTCACCATTACCTTATCACTTCATTCTAATAATATTCCAGTTTCTTCAAATAATAAGGCTCTCATGATTTAATTGGCCTTTGTTCACCATATTTTTTTCTAATCCATTTATTTCCAAGGTGACTATCAAGAGAATATTCAGGGTCCCAAATTGAGTGTTATTCAATCCGTAACATTTTCTTCTTATAATTTCCCTTCTAAATATTTCTTAACCAAAATTATATAATGATCCCAGTATAATTGTTATAATTAATCATTATTAAATTTATGTAAAATCATTATTTAATCATTCTCATCAACATATAAAAACAATATTATATCATTTTTTTCATAGTGAAGGGTACCGCCTCCATGAAGCAATGTTTTTCATTTTTCATCTTGATTTTGTTTATATAACCAATACCGTTATAATATTATTGAAAATATTGAACCTTATAAATTATGTCATTATTATTCTTTTATAATTATATTACAAAAAATAAACAATTTCAGAACCATACTCATCCATCGAGTTATGGTTTTCCATATCTGGGTCGGTCTAACCTCCTACCTGAACAATGAAATAAAGCACTATCATGGATTACAATAAGAACATAAATACTTACATTGTTATAATTTAGTAAGAATATAAAAAAAATATGGTTATAACATGTTTATATTATGTATTGAACATAATATTAAAATGTCATCTTTGATCCCTAAAATTACCAAATTAAGCCGACACTAATTCTGTTTTCATGAAACCATAGAAAAAAACATAATACATAAATAGGGTATGATAATAAATGATCCCCAATAAATTAAATATATATGAAAATTGTTCCTAAAAAGGTATATAATAATCTTAATTTTATGATTCATGATGTTATGCAAGTGTACTGACCAATCATGTCTATGGTATGGTTTTCATCAACACAATTTCTAATTCAATGGTTCATAATATTTTTTACTGGAATATGATTATATAGAATATTTTTATAATAAAATTACATTTTTTATTATGGTATTTAATCATTTTATCAATTTAAAATTCTTTTTATAATCAATAACCATTTCCTTGATGAATCATTTTTTGAAATACAATTATTGCACTGGTAAGAATAAATCCCATTGTTACTAAATAATTTTAACTTTCGTGTCCATGATTTTCCTATAAATTTTTTTCTGTAATTAAATAATATATGATTTTTATTTTATATTCTTCATATTTTACTTGGCATCATTTATGATATGAAATTTTCTAAATGTTTCTCTTATGTGGTATTTTTTAAAAACAACCTAAAAACATAATAAGGGTGTTTCTTTTCATTATTCACCACTACTTATTTTTTTTATTAGTTTCTATTTCATTTTAAAAAAAATTATTAAAACACTACAAAATAATGTTTTGAAAAGTATTATCCTTACCTTATTAATTTTTTTAATTAAATTTCACATAATATTTTAATAATTTAAAATGTTTTGTGAAAACATTTTTATTTTAACTTCTATTTTTTCTCCAAGATTTATATCTCATGAAATGCTATTTTGATCACCCTATATATGTTATTATTAAATGATTACTTTTGGAAACATATATTTTTTTATAACCTATGATATCTTATGTTTATATTATTTTATATTTTAATAGTTTATGAAACCCATTCTTTTTCCGTGGGGTCTTTAAAATATGATGATGATTGAGGTTTTGTAGAAAATATATGTATGGATCTTTAGATTTGGGGTCCTATATATCCATAAAATGAATTGGAATAATTTTATGTCTCATAATACAGTCAGGAATGTATATAATCAGTATGTTCAAGTAGGAATGGACCCATTCAGATTTGTCACATTTTCATGGGTGAACATAATGAATTTACTCACACAAGCATGGGAATAATGAGTTTTCTCACGATTCGTTTCCCATGTTTATGGTTTTTATACATTTCAATTTTTTATTTCATTTTCATGATATTCCATTTTTTCATGTAACAATATATTTTTATATTATTTTATACTCTTATTCATGATCAAATTGTCTATGAGTATAGAGATGTGTTTTAAGTCATTTGTAACATTTATGCTTCCATCACAATATTTTTATTATATTATGTTTCTATATAATGTTTTATGATTATCATATATGGTATCTTGATCTTTTAGAATTATTTTTATCTATTCCTCATATTCTCCTTTACATTTACGATCCAATAAATTCTGATAAGTTTTTCCCTAATAGAGTTTTTGAGCTCACCCCTTTCTTATGTTTCCATTACCCAAGTTAAAAGGATTATTATATCATGATAAATGATAAAAATTGTTATAGAGGAATGTTATTATGGAATAATTATTTCATGTTTTGTAAAATAAGATTTTTATATTGAAAATCTCTATGACACTAATCATTTTGGTCATCGGGCAGTGCGACTGTTTGGTAAATGTATTAGATAAATCCTAAATTTGATGCATTATTTATGTTATGGGTTTACTCAATAAGTATTCATCCAATTGGGGTTTGTTTTAAGTCATGGGATGTAATAGGATAAAATTATCTATGATCATGTCGTTTTAATGAATTGGTACCATATATGAGAATGAATATGGGGATGATCACATGAATGGAATTGACTATAGTTACTAACTATTAATGAAACATGATTTATCAATGGGGAATAATGATGGTATAATTACATGGATACTTTTAAGAATCATCACCTTTTTTTGGATTTTTCTTTAACTCATTACATTCTAAAAAATACCATTTATTTTTTTTATGACAAAAAATGTTATGATTCAAGGAAAATATGTTATACCAAGGATCATAAAGAGGGATTAAATTAGTGATCTCCTTAGAATCATTCTAGATATAAAAATTAAAATGTGTAATCAAACCCTTAAATAAGGTTTCATAACATCTTTTTTTAGCATCAATGTTGGGGGGATAACAGAATCTCATTATATACCATTCAATCTAAACATAATTTCCTAAATTTCCAATAAATTTGAAAATAATATATAAAAATTTGAATAAATTTTGTATTCACCCTCTCCTTAAAATGAATTTTTTTAGTTATTAGTTAAATTTTTTAAGGGAGTAAATAGATCCAATTAAAAAAGGATAAATTTAAGGGTCTCAATAATTATTTCATATAAAATACCAAGAAACAAATCATATAAACTATAGAAAGGGAGATAAATGATTCCTCCAACTACTTCCCTAAGTTCAATCAAAATTAGGTCAAGGAATGATAATAGCCTATTATCCCTCCCAAATTTGATGATGATGATGAAGAGATAAGAACCACATTTAATAATTATCTCATCCTAGTAAACTTGGATTTCATTCTACTAGATTTTCAATAATATGAAATAAAATGGATGGATCAAATGAAGTGAGTTTACCTAACCTTGGAATCTATTGTTTTTAATTTTACTTTTTTGAAAAAGTATATTCACTTCCCTAGTATTTAATTTTAAGTATTATTATATTTGATATCAATATATTATGAAATGGAAAATTATACACAACCATTGAGGAGAATATGGTGTGGAATTTTGAATAAGATACCACCAAGGAGGCGGAAAATAAAGAATAAGACACGAAAGGTTAAATGGTGATGTAACAACCTCCTTGGTATCAAACAAAACTTTTATTGGAGGACAACTCCATAATAGATGATACAGATATTATCACCTTTCTCCCTTTATAATTAAACTATTTATCTTATTTGGTTTACATAGGGGGTGACAGTTATCTTATTTCCTAGGGTTATAGACTCTTAATTGTTGTAAAAGTGGGTTCTTTATACCCAAATTCATCAGTACTTTTGATTACCATACAATGTGTACAATGAGTTCTGCAAGACTGTTGAAACACTTTAGGAATAAAAAATGACTATAAATGCATTCCATGGATATTTCAATGTCTCAAGAAAATTCTCAAAGAACTAAAAGGCACAAAAATTAAACAAAACCTATGTAGAATACATACATGACTGGGAAACAAGACAGAGATACACATTAAGTTGATCTTTGTACACCTATACAGAGGAGCTACACAGAAGGGCTATGTGTCTGACCTACACTGTTGAATTCCTTTTGACCAACCCCCTCCTTTCCTATAAATAGGACCCTTGGGATCTGCATTAAACAACTGAAAAGGTTGAATGACTTCTTAATTCACCCATTGTGTAGCTCCATCACCTAAATCCCACAAATTGTCTGAGGTAACTCTCTAAAAACATGACGGTTGAGATAATTATATAGCATAAGCATGTTTTGAAATTATTTCACAGTTTTAAGCTTTGATAGGCTTTTTTTACCTATGTGAATCATTTTCTTCAGTTGCCAATAAGTCCTATGTGGCACACCTATGCAGGGTACCTACGCGGCATACCTACATGGGGTAACTACATGGCACAGTTGCGCACATGGCCTACACATCATCATGTAAACCCACTTCAAAGCCACTCATGGAATTTTATTTCCTTCGTTTGTTCCCTTATCTGAAGGGGACTAAGTTGAAGCCTCCACTAAAACTCTTGAATTATAAAACATTTCGGAAAGAGGCATTAGTGTGTCTCTTATTTGGTCTTGTATAGCTAAAGACAAAGGTTTCCCACATTTGTTTTGAAATTATTTTAGTATTCAGGGAATGTCTTTGGGTATGTATATCAATAGTCACATAGACATTTCTCCGAGGAACAATGTTGGAAAGTACCCAATTTGGAGGATTAAGGTTTGGTTATTTCCTCCCCTTTTCATCCCAAAAACATAGATCCTAAGGTCACTGGTAAGGAAGGTATGGTGCAGATATTCTTTTCCATTTGAAAATATGAGAAGTCTCCCTTTCCTACTAGGACCAATAATGTTCATCCATCGTAGTGTAAGCCCCTACCTTTTCAAGTATGTGGTTACAGTCTTGATCCTCTCTACTTCCTTCACCTCCACTCCTTCCTTACATTGGACCCTTGTCAAATATAAAGTTAATAGAGGGAAGGCTCGTCACCTCTCCCTCTTCCACTGTTGTTGTCATAGGCACGGCTTCTTCTACCAGCGAAGGAGGAAAAGTGTGGTTCCTTTGTTTAATCTTTAACATCGTCTAATTTATCACACCGATCATGACTCATGGGGGCTATAATATTTTTCATGATCTCACATTTAAACAAACACCTCTCTTAATGAAATACGAGAACTATGATTCCCACCATAGTTGGGATACTTAGGAAACCATAATCTAGGCTCGAGCTCATTGGATATCCTCTTTATTAATCCATACTCAATTACATTAATTTGGGAATCCCCCTTATGAGTAAGCCCCTAATTAATCCCCCCCCAACTCTTGAACTATAAGAACTATGATTCCCACCATCAATGGGATATGTCGGAATCCTTCTTAAGGCCCGACCTTCAACTCATTTCATCCATAAATGGGCATCCTCTTTAGGAGAAAGACCCAAATTAAACCCTCAAATCACCGAAGCATCCTTTTCACGAAGTAAGAACAAACTCATCTCTCTCAAAGGACTATATTCTCTTATTAGACTCATCGAACTATATGGGCATTGATTCCCATCCAAATTGTTTATGTAGGAAGCCTCTCTGAGGTTAAAACCCAACACCTCAAATAAACCATGTTATTCTAGGTCCATATTCGTAATAGGGTATAATAAAACATGGAAACCCATATTCTTTCCAAGTTACATGGGCTGCATAGGCATAAGTCCCACAACAAATCTTGACTAACCTCTTATCTCTTAGATGCCCTTACCACATGAGATTAATCTTTACAGATAGGTCCTTATCACATGACCATAAAATGTATGATGTGTCCCATTATGTATCACCGAACTATGAGGGTTATGATTCATTTCACAAGGATACGTAGGTATCCCATTTATGGGTAGGATCCCATAATCAAAACAAACTTTCATCTCCCTAGATGATGATGAAATTCCAAAGTGCCCCACTGAGTGTCTTAAAAACTATTATCATCATAACGATGGTTAAAAGAATCTTTAAATGGTATATGATAGGATTAAATTTATGGATAACCTCAAATACATATGGATATCTCCATTAATGAAGATCCTAAAATGAAAAAAGATGGTTCTAAATTTTACACATGATAATAATTGATTGTAAATTCTAAGGAAAATATAGGTTATACTTGGTATATTAATATATATTCATTTATATATATATTAAATCTATAATATAGTCCAAGAGTAGGAAAAAAATCCCCTAAAAACAGTGTGATGAGTCTGACCTCCCATCTTCTCCACCAATGATCATTCTTATGTATCATGTAGTCAAACATAATGAACACCTTCCTTTTGAAAGTAGGTCCATCTAGATAAATAACCTTTGTAATATTCTGGTTACATAAATAAATCCAATGGAAACCGCCTAGAAGTAGTGATTCTTAACCATAACACACATTCCGAGGGACGATGAAACAAAAATGGTGAACCCGATGTGAATCCTTAACCAAGTTAATAGTGTTACCCATATTTCATGCCACAATAAATTGATAAATGAAGGCCCTAAAATTGAATCAATAATTCATTTATCTATCTAAAAAGATACTTCATTAATTATGTTCATTTTTTTCAGATTTCTCAAAACTCCCTTCACTCTAAAATGGATTCCTTCAAGTTTGCAGCTGTGAATGGCTCGGCCGCTGCTAAAGATGGATTGTCATCCACTGGAAGGACATCATCACTAAATAAAAATCTTCAACACATTATCAAAAATTTAATAGTAAGGGAATACCATAAGCATGGTATTATCCTGACCTTGGAGGCTACTCGGCAGTCTTTCCATGTCAACAACAACCCTCGATCATCCGGTCAGTGATGACCGGTGGTCAAGAAGCAGACAGTTCCATCCATCGTCTTCAACTATTTCAAGTCCTTATCCCAAAAATGCAACAACCAGTCCCTCCCATACTATAGGTAGGTGTATCAATAGGTCCCTCATTGCATCAACTCAAAGATGTAGGGGTCCTTCCTAAGAGCTCCTACCAACAATCGTTGTTAGCAAAATCACACGACTGTGAACCCCCGACATAATAAGGGTGTTTCCTTTGGTTGTTCAGCCCAGGTCCCTCAGACCTAGGCACACAAGATGAACCTTAGGGGACAACGTCCGAATAATAGGGATAAGGTTATTAACTTTTCCCCTATATAGAAATCCATAAACCTAACTTGATAGTAAACAACAAACTAGTACATACATTCGTCTATCCCAATTCTACTGGCAAGAAGAATCATCTTACAACAACCCAACAATCCCACCATTAACATTAGTTGGAGTAAAGTGATTAGGAACATTAAAATATTTAAAAAATTTCATCCAATCAGCAGGCTCTCCAGACTACATTCAAGAAAGCTTTCCATTTAAATATGGTGGAAATTGGTAAGCAGAAACACAAACCTACTTACACTCACCAATCCTTCCAACAGTATTGTTTGGAAGTACCTGGATAAGTCAGTTAGAAATATCCAGAAAAAAATATATGGTAGACTCATCTCTCTTCCCCCAGGATTGAGTACTATTAGTAACCACTAAACTGTAAAATGTGGATAGGAGTAGGAACATAAACATACTCCAGATACAGAATGGATGTATATTCCCGTTCTGACTGATGAATTCACCAAACAAATTTTTGAAATGGTGAAAGGGAAGACAAAAATTCCTACCCAAATTCTAGAAGCATTAAAGAAAATAATAAAAACTTATTCAGTAGTACCAGCGGAATAAACACATAATTCTCTCTGCACAACTAGGATGACTCATCGGAACGCCATCTGGATGTAGATACACACCTATATTCTAGTCCTAGAGGGTTATGGGGCATACTCCCCCATATCATATGGACATCTATATCAAGAACATACACCCTTTACAATTATGGATATTTGGCCCATTCTTATGACCACTCTAATGAAAGAACATACACATTCCCATGATAACCACTTCTCCATGCAAGTGGCCCCAACTATGTGTAAAAGATCCTCTATGAAGAAGTGTTTCTAATCACTATTAGAAAATAATGATCCAATCTATGATATGTCTACTCTTAATGTTGGATTTCATGAATCCATGAAATATTTATCTATTGCAATTCATGATCTTACATACCCTTTACCATATGATGGGAATCATAGCAGTAATTATGAAGTTCTTCATCCGACTCTTTATTATGAAGGATTTCTTCATGAAAATTCGGTCAATCTAGATATCATATCTCCCGGTGAGAGCCAAAGTAAACCTTTGTGTGGCCAGAAGACCAAGGAACCAGAGGATTTATCAATTTTAGTAATAAACCTTGGTGGTACTCCCTTTGATGGAATTCACTGTGAATGTTCTCTCCATAGAAGTGTTTCACATTGTTGATACAATTCTCTAATTGACAATGTAGTAATGAAAAATCCGTATTATCTTGAGGAAAATTAAAATATAAGGCCAGTCATGTCTGATGCCTTGGCACTAACATGTGAAATAATTTTTCAACCAGAAGTCATCTTAAGGGGACGGTCATTCTCTAAACCTCCCTTAGGTCATTTTTCTTCTAATATAACACTGGAAAAATCCACTTATTCCATTGTTTGTAATAAAAATTATCTAAAAACATCCACTCTGGTTAGACCAAGTGAAGAATCCTCAAGAAAAAGATTATGATGATATGTTGAATATGAGAAACAAATTAGCTAAAGTACAAATACCATTCATGTTATGTACTTTGGAAAAATCTAAATACAACATTCCATAATAGATGGGAGATGATTCCATTCGTGATATTCGCCTCAACGTTCGAAAAAATCTTTGCCTGCAGAAAGCCAAATTATTACCACATGATTTATATCAAATTCATGTAATGGTAATAGAATGGTTGAAACACCAAATTGACTTTTCATCTATCACATTTTTACAACATCCAAAGGTTGATAAGTAGAAGGGAACCCTTCACCGTGCATGCCTCGATTAACTAAAGAGGATGTGCTAGTTAATTTCTGATACCCCATCTGGTGTTCATATCAGAGGATGGGGTACACATAAGGACTTGCATTTCCTTGCACTCCAAAATCAAAAAAATCCTTCCAAAAGTGGTTTCATTCAATGTTATTGCCCATGGAAAGAAAAAATCAATAGATTTTGTGTGTAATCAAATATACGCTCAAGAATAGGCCTCGACTAACTCTCATCAGAGTCAGGAACAAAGAGAGAATTTTGTTTTGATACTTTTGCATAAATTATCTGACAACATTAAGTAGGCCTCCTGATTAGGGGATGTTAGCCATTACATGGTGCAAATGTCCAAAATAGCATAATGGTGTTCCGAAATAGATTATTTAAGTGGTTGTCGAAAAATTCTCCCAGCCAATGTTTGGACCAAAATTCTAAAAATACGAAAAGCAACTACGTGAATCTCATCTATAACAGTTCAAAATCAACTCCATATTATAGGGTTGGGGGCTTTAATAATTCAAACTTTGAAATCAATAAAAAAAGTTGAAAGGATTGAAGACTAAGAATTGAAACATCCCTAGCCTACTAGGTTGGTGGATATTTCACATCAACAATTCCCTTCTCAATTGAAGTCAGTTTTCTCTCAATTAGGGAAGAAGTCACTAGGTGAATGAATAACTGAACTATCCAAGGATCCCCTTGAGGTTATTTTCCATCAAATAGTTCCTGATAATGAATCATATAAGAGAATAGAGTCTCATGGAAGATACAGAACGATACAATCATACAAAGATACTAAAAGAATTTCACAAATGCATTATTCATTAGTAAATTTCATTACTACCAATACATAAGATCCTCTAGGGAATGAGTCTAGTTCAATGGAGATAGAATATGAATTTTGTATCCATAAAATGGTATACACTAATGCAAATTAATGAGGTTTTCATATCCAAAATCAGAGTCTTACCCAGAATTAGGGCATTTCATTAAGTAACTAACTCCCACCCATTCAAAAGGAATCTAATAAGGGGAAAGGCAAAGGTCAGATCATGTATCACTTTTCCAATGGAATAGGTCAATATCATTCTCTTGAAGAAATATTTTCTCATCAAGAAGAATAAATTAATGAGATAAAAAAATCAATACTGAGTTACTACAAAACTTTATTTCGGCCAGACATGCTCCCCAAAAAGATCCACAACATGCACATCCTGTAGGAACTCCTCAATAAAGAGGGTTTATTACAACTACAGGTATGGATAATGAATTCCCTCAATTGGGTACACAGCCAGGGTGGGATCAAATATATCTTTATAGGCCTATCCCCATGGGATATCCAAGACAAATACTAGTATCACAACCACTAGTGGTTTTTTTGGTCATTGTACCAGTTCAATCTCCAGTTATTGTACTTGTACAGGTCCCATATCATCTAGATATTCTAAAAATGCTTATGAACATGATTGAGGAATTGACAATTCAATTGGAAGCTCTGGAAAACTGTCATACACTTGTACAACCAGAAAATAAATCTTACCCAGAATGGGTATATCTGATCCCTCCCCCGCCATATTTTTTTAATACTAAATTTCCAATAATTAATGGTTTTGGAGATCATGAGAAGCACTTAATTCATTTTTTTTCTCTTTGTGATCCCATGATGGGGACCCCTAAACAAAAAGAAGAAGTAAAGATCAAATTATTCATGCAATCATTATAGGGGCCAACTTTTGTTTGGTATACGAGTTTGCAGCCTCGATCGATTACTAGATAGGAAGGCCTATATCAAAAATTCCTTCTCCAATTCATCTCAACATTGCAAAAAATAATAGTTTTTTATCATAAAATTTTAAAACAAATGAATAATGAAATAGTTTCATATTCCCTTTCTTGATGGAAAGGGATAACATATTACTTAAATCTAGAACTCCCTTCATAAGAGTTACTGCAAATTTCTGTGGTAAATTTGTGTGATGAGTCACACACTCCACCGATCCCTATTAAATAAAAATGATTGTTTCAATACCCTTATTCAATCACCCATCAAGTGGAGTATTATATTGTGGAAACTAAAGATAAATGTTGTGTAATTTCATCAACTCTAGGAAGGCGAACAGGGAAGAAAGAGACTGATATAGTCACAATTAAACCATCACCTTTACCTTCTTATACTTCAAAACCTTTATCATACTGAATGGATCCACCTACTGAGTGTCAGCAGCAATGAAAGCCTCTTAAAGATGATCAAAGAGATCAGAGGCATGGGTAGTTAGAGGAGTTAAATAAAAATTTTATTCTTTTTGGAATGAATTGGTTTCTGGTTCCATCAATTCAGATTTGTGAAAAAATTAGTTCAGTTTCCAATGAAAAAGAAACCAAACAAAGAAGGATATGAAGATCATCCAAATTATTTACCCTTTCATAAAATGTAGTTTCATCCCATTCAAGAGTGTTTTGTTTTAAAAACGTCCTATAAAGTATAGTAGACTCTAACAAAGTGAAACTAAAATGTTCATCAACCCAAGAAGCATGTGTTACTACTACTGATCCAGAGAAAGAAGGTGAATGACATGAAGTCAAAAGAAAATTTTTTCACAAGTATGATGATTGGATGATCAGGAAAATGATCAACTGAATTCATTCCATTCTACAAACATAGTTGAAACCGACGATTGTGTCTTCTTCCAATTCCGCCATAGAAAATCCATCTTCATCAAAAGACCTATTCTCTAATGTTCAGTAATTAAAGAATTAAATTGGTCATAAAGATAATGAAAAATTAGAAGAGGAATATCCAATGTCAAATCCAAATCTATCAATGAATTTGGAAGATTTCAAGCCATCTGATTAAAAATCAGGGGTATTTCCCCGCCATAAAGCACAGCCAGAACCGACCTATCAAGAAGATTCTTCATCAGATGAAGAATTAATCATTATTTCAATTAACATTATCCGATTAATGGGTCCTTATGAAAATGATGATTCTGGTGATGATGAGCCTGAATTCACTATAACTAATTGGGGAACTATAGGAAGAATCCAAGGTTGAGGACACATGGGAAGATATGGGTATGCTGGAAACCACTATTTTACTCTACCCATGCTCGAACTGTATATGTAGTGGAAACTTGTGGGAGAGCACTTCAGTGGGCACAGTAAGAATTAGGAAGTTCTCCCCCACATGAAAGGATTGGTCCAGAAATGATTATCATAGATGAATAATTAAATATTACATGATCATTCTCTAAGAAAGTAGATAAACCTAGTTAGTATAATCTACCAAAAAATGAAGTATTTGAAGATTCTTCCCCAACACAGGGTACATCTACATTAGGAGTATCAACATCCAAGGAACCTGCAAAACAACATCTCCTTGTTGGAAAATGTAGACCTTTTGACCAAAAGTACGATGTTTTGAAATAGTTACCAAAGTACCAACCATGTTGTCGATCTGGGACTCCTTGAATCTTTCAAAAGATATTTGAGAAGCACTTATTGAGGATTTTTCAAGTCCTCAAGATTTTGATATCCATGTTTCTACTGCTTAGGTTTAAAGTATAGAAAATGATCCTACAAAATGTCATGCAGTGATATATTTTATGGATAAAGATGAAGATGATGTTGTACATGGACAAATCCGGAACATGTATCTATCTGGAATAGTTAATGATAAATACATCTAATAAGAATTCATTGATAATGGATAAGGAGTCTACCTCATTACCATTCATACCTTTCGTCGTTTGGGCCTCAATGAATCTAACTTATCTCCTTTCACTTTTATGTTTCAAGGTTATGACGAGAATGAACAAGAACCTCTAGGTGATATTACACAAAGAACTCAGTTTGGAGATCTTGTTTCTAATTACGATTTCAGGGTTGTCCATCAGGACACATCTTTCAACATTCTTCTTGGGAGACCTTGGTTATATCAAAATGCGACCATCCCTTCTTCATATCACCAATATATCATGTATTGATTAAATGGTCAAATTGGGACATTTTATGCTGATAAGGATCCATTTAAAACATGTGAATCTCAATATATTGAAGTATAATTATATCACAAAAAGGGAATGAGGTCTATGAAAAAGGATATAATGAAAATCAATAATCCAAATTGTCTAGAAAAGATCCCAGTTAACCCATTCAACCATTTGAGTATAGATAATTTTTTTCTATAAATCAACATGAAAGGATAGACCCAAATACAAGAACAAATCCTGTGACTTCTAAAATTTGAATTATGGTAATTGAGCCTAACAACATGGAAATATTTATTGATTTACCAAGAAGTGGTGAAAGATTAAATAGAGATGTCTTCATCTCATCCATAAATCTTCAAGAAGTCTTTGCTTCATCAATCAGGCTAGAAGAAATTGTCCCAGTACAAGAGGAAGAAAAGGATGTTGATTCCCAAACCAACACATTATCTTCAATGCTCCAGGTAGACCCTTCATTATCAGTAGGGTCAGAAATATTTTCCTCTTCTCCAGTATGTTCGAATACTGACTCCTCCCCTAGATCTAAACGGTTCCCTTTATCACTTACTATGAGAGTAGAAACAAAAGATGTGACATGTAAGGAAGGAGAAGAATAAGATGTCACAGATGCACCTCCAACATTTTAGGAAGATGTCTCTACCACTGTGAATGAGATCATAAAAATAAATCCGGGTATAGAAGATGATCCACGCCCCAATATAATTAATGTGGCCATGACATCTAAAGAGCAAGAGAAGTATACTTCATTTTTAAAGAAACATCTAGATATATTTTATTGGATCTATACATGAATTATAGGACTTAATCCCAATGTATCTATTCATCAACTAGGTTTTCCAGAAATGAATTTAGGATTCAAATAGGCAGTAAGAAGACCACACCTGACTAATGCACCTAAAATTGAAGCTGAAGTCGACAAGCTTATTAAGGATAACTTTTTCCGGGAGGTTCAATACCTCAAATGGCTGGAAAACATTGTCCCGGTGGAAAAGAAGAATATTAAAATTAGATTTTTCAATGATTTAATAAATCATAACCATAATTTTCCTAATGATGACTTTCCAGTTCCAATCAAAAAATTTTTGATTGATGCAGTAGCTAGCTATGAGGCTATCTCTTTCATGGATGGCTACTCTTGGTATAATCAAATCTGAATGGTCCAAGATTATGAGGAGACTACAACATTCAGATCCCCTCAAGGTGTAGTTTTCTATCAGGTAATTCCCTTTCGCTTAAACAATATAGATGTAATGTATCATTGTTACATGCACCATATATTCAAACCCTTGATAGTAAAATTTGACGAATGTTATGTGGATGATCTGGTAGTGAAATCCAGACAACATTTTTATCACTAGTCTATTCTGGAGACTATATTCAGTAAACTTAAAAAGGATAATTTGAAGATGAATCCCTTGAAATGTTCTTTCAGAGTTACCTTAGGAAAATTCAATGGATTCGTCTTATTCCATCGTGGCATCTAAGTTGATCCTGAGAGGAAAAAAGTGATCCTTGGAACGTCACCTCCTAAAAAAATGAATGCATTAAGAGGACTTTTAGGAAGCATGACCTTTATTTGGAGATTTATCACCAATTTGGAAAGAAAGTGTTTAACCTTCACCATATTAATGAAGAAGGGGTACCCTATCAATGGAACAAATATTGAAAAGAGGAATTTGATTCCAACAAGAAACTTCTCTTGAGTCCACCGGTATTAATTCCACTTAATGAAGTAAATTTTCTTCTTCTCTTTGTGATAGCCTTAGAGCGATCACTGGGTGCCTTCCTTGGACAAAAGAATGATGCTGGGAATGAAAATTTCCATTACTATCTTAGTATAACTCCTCTTGACACAGAGACTTGATATTCATGTATCGAGAAGTGATTTCTGGTATTAATCTTTATAGTTCAAAAATTGAGGCACTACCTATAACATCATGAAGTCCACTTCGTATCTCGAAATAACCTGATAAAATTAATCTTTAGTCATCATATGATTATAGGAATTTTAGAATTTCGGGATGTTATTTTGAAACAGTTTGATATCCAGTTCATGCCTCAAAAAGAAATAAAAGGTCATGATTTGGAAGATTTTCGTGCAAAGCATCCATATGTAGAAGATACATCATTTAATACTAAAATTTTCGATGAATAAATATTTTATATTCAATATAATCCCCAAACATGGGAAATTTACATTGATTGTGCTTCCAGAAGTCTAACAGGGAATAGAATGGAAAATACTAAACTCAACAAAGTTGGGTTAGGAATTGTACTTATCTCCCCTGATAATGCAGTGTTTTAATATTCCTCCCTATAGTTAGAAGGTGGTACCAAAAATGAGGTATAATATCATGATCTCATTGTAGGCCCTGAATTGGAACTTTAGGTACAATTGAACCACCTAAAAGTGAAATTTGATACAGAATTTGTAATAAAACAGATCAATGGGGAATATACTATAACGCCCCGACCCCAGTTACCCAGAGTCGGTGCATTATTTTAAAACATTTTCATGATTACAAGGAATCAAGTCCCAAAGGACCAATCGGTTTAGTAGTCTTGGAAAATAGATTACATACATGATTGTTACATTACACTTCATAACATACAAAACAATATAAATAATCCTTTAGGAATTCCATTATTCCCTTGTCTTAACCCTACATATCAATCACAATACACTTCTTGGAAACCTGGGAAAAATAAAACATAGAAAGGGGTGAGCTCAGATGCTCAGTAAGGATAATAATATAGGGGAAACTTTCATAAATAAACATAAACATTTAAGGTAATGTATAACTAAAACAAAAGACTTTTAAACATGAACTTAAAAATAATATAGGAAAGATAAAATGAAATAATTCCATTTACTTATTAACAAGGATATTCTACTAGTAAAATAACTACAAGTAATATCAATAACCACTTTCGTAATGATGAAATTTATAATTCCAGACTATCAAAACCATGTATCCAAGGCCTCGTGCCAAAACTTCAAATAAGATTTTGTCAAGGCCTCATTCCAAGACACTAGTTTGTCTCATGAGACCTACCGATGCATTGAGGAGCTATAGTGGGCTCCACCTGTCACTTACTAAGTCCAACTCATTCCTCATTTTAAAAGTTCTAAACATAACATAGACATTCGCATTAAGACTAGAATACGGAATGTCAATAAATTACCCATAAACCATGAATGGTATAAAAATAACACATCCACAGTCAAAAATATTAAAAAACCTTCAACACAATATGGAATATTTGTATCATGATAAATCAACTTCAAAACAAGTTTAAAATCCATTAAAGTATTTTGACATTAATGAAAATGATTTGTTAAACTCTTTGAGAGAAATACCCCTTTGTCATGAAAACATTTAAAAGTCACACAATTTGGAAAATAAGTCATTTAAATACATTTCTTAATCAAAGTTTCCCATACCACTTTGAATCATTTTAAAGGAATTAACATTTTAAAAACATTCATGCCCATATAAATAAATCCTTAAAAACCATTTTGAAGACATTGACATAAATGAGAAAGATTTATAAGAATAAATATTTAAAACATTTGAAATGATGTTTTAGTAAAACTTCCCTTAAAATAATTCCTTTGAAAACTCTTTCATAAAACATGGACATGGATAATAAATATTTCTCTGTAGATACTTACGTAAAAACAACCTCGGATAATAAAGAGATTGTGAAATTAACACTTACCAATTTGGTAACATAAGAAACATACACCCCCTGAAAGAGGTATCATACATTGAATATGTTAATACACATAAATTAAAGTTCATTACACAAAGAATACAATTATGGGAAGTAAATACACCACACAAAAGGTAATAGTGGCAATATGGCATGAATCTCACGGGAATAAGGTGTCAGATGAAAACCCCTTACCTTGCACTTTCCTTTAGTCAAGGGTACGTTTAGAGTCCTGTATGAAGACTATAGTATGTTATTAAATTATAACAGAACCATATTAATATTTATGATATCATAAAGTATTCATTTATTACTTTATACTACCCATTTAATATTAATTTCCATGTTATATTAATAATTTTGGTAATAATCGCTTTCTTTATCGTACGTGTTTTAACTTGTTACTCTTGATTTTATCACATAGATCAAGATTTAAATACATCCAGAATATAAAACATGATTTTTTTATCATATATATTTAGAATATAAAAATTTATAATATACGTATGTATGAAATGGAAAACACCGTTTAAGGAGATGGTAGTCCGTACGTACGCATAAACGTTGTTTCCGTTTTCATATAGCATTGAACGGAAGTAAGTGAATAAGATATATCTAAGTACATAAATACTTTTATATATAAATATATATATTTACATTATCATTATTATTTCATATATTACATACTTATTAGTAATATATATTTTCTATAATCGTCGTTGAATGGTGAACTTGGAAGTGAATCTCATCGCGTCGTGGAGACAGTAATCCATACGTATGCACGAGCAAAAATATCATTATTTTGATATTAATATAATATATAATTGGATGGTATATAATATATATAGAATACTTATCATGTTATATTTATTATTTACATCAAATACACTTCATTATTATACACATCCAAATAATAATGTATGGAATAACAATTACACCACGACGTGGAGATGGTAAGCCGTACGTACGTACGTATGGTGACATGTCAATCAAAGGGTGGATATAATAATGAATTTTGTTGTACCATAATTATAATAATATCATTTTATATATAATATACTGGAGTTATTATTTTATAATGGAAACAACAAATAAAAAAAGTGGAAGAAAAAAGGAACTTGAAAGAGGCTGGTGAATTCATTACCACTTCTTCGGGTTCTTTCTTTTGATTTGATCAAAATGGATCCTTAGGTTGGCTTTCTGATCACAATAAGGACTCTATGTTGAAGTTAGAATAGTTTAGAGGGTATTTGGGTAGGGTTTGGCCGAGCCAAATGGCTTAGAATGTGTGAATTATAGAGAAGATGGAGTACCCTTTTATAAGAGGGGTGAGGGGAACCATAAGAAAAACTTAAACTATTATTTTATAATAAATTCATATTCGGTTTCTAATGGAAACAATGTTTATTATTTAAAGTATATGGTGGGAATAGGTCGAAAACAACTCAACCAATAGGTTTTAGACAAGTTTAGGTTACCATTTTAACTTTATCATTTAGATTTAACTCTAAGTTAAATAAATTAACTTTTACCGTGTCTTCTTGTATTCTTAAACTATATGGTTAATAAACTTACTATATACTACCATTAGAACCCAAATTGGTTTATTATTGTCATATATATTAGTATATAAGACTTTTTTCTGATCCTTAGATTTTTAGGACCATTATATCCATTAATAATATAATATTTGTTTTAAATAGTATTTTATGTAAATTTTGACACTATTTGGTGTTTGTTTCTTGTTAAATAATAACAACCTGATTACTTAAAAAAAATACATTGAATCAATACTAACATTTCATAATCACCTATAAAATTCGTTTATGTAATAAAAACTTTGAAATTATATTTATTTTAATATTTATAATACCATTTATTTGATTCTTTAACGAATAAGGTAATTACTTCATCAACACTGTGTCATAAATAAATTTTTTTATTTAATGTCTAAAAATAATAAATAAAATACCATAATGTAGGAAATATTTTTTCCCTTATAATGAATATTTATAATCTAATTTTTCTTTTGTAAAACCCTATATTTTAAATGTTTTAGTTGTTAAATATTGATTTTAACTCTTTAAACTCTTCTTTGTATTAAATAATAATAAATGTCCTAATCTAATCCAAGTGGACCTAAATGATAATATTTTATTCCTAAGTTTGTTTTTGGTCGAGATACACTCGTCCAATATAATTAGGACATGTTTTAGGGTAATATTAATATCATTTTTACCCTTAATTACGCTATTTACTTTTAACCGTGGTAAATAAAAGTAAAAAGTTACTATTCACTAAAAATTATTTTTATCTTATTGAACCACATTTTACTCCTTGATATTTACCGTGTCTCTCGGATTTTCGAAATTCCACTCACAGAAGGGGTAAAATTAATTTTTATGTAAATTGCCAAATTCTCCTAGGAGGTGGGTAAAAGACGGTGAAACGTTCAATAAAATTTTTATATATCTAAAATTATTCTAAACTAACGTCAATGAATTACATTGATCATATATAGGTATTATTTATCTATTTTGACATTAATTAAATTTAACTAAAATAAATAATTATTTAAATAAAAATTCAGTTGCAATCTATAACTTAGTATTTTCCACTATTCATCAAAAATTGAAAAATTTTAGAAAAATACCAATAATGCAGCCTAAGATATATTTGATATTATGAATTAAAAAATGATTTCTATTTTACCAAATTCAAAACATATAAGTTGCATTAATTAATTTGAAAATTAATTCTCGTTGTCAAAACAAATAGCGTGTTTTTAAGAAATAATAACTATCAAAATATTGGCACTTGTTTATGCCAGTTATAAATGTGAAATTATGTCCAATGACCAAAATTGTATTAAATGGTAAAAATATATTCTAAATATACTTTAAAACCAGTCAAATTCATAATTTATCACTATTAATTATTTCTATTAAAAATTGTTTTTAATTAAAATTTATTAATTCTCAATATTCATCAAAATATGAATGTTATCCGAAAAGCACCAAAATTTCACCCTAAGCTAATTTCGAAATTCCGAATCCAAAAATGAAGTACATTTTGAAAGATAAAATTTATAAAATTTCAAAAATTGGGTATTACTATTCTTAACGGCTAGTTTCATTGGTTGTGGTGTGTTATAACTTGAAGTTGCGTACAACACATGCTACTGTATTACTCAAAGTGAAGCGTACCGTGGAAGCTTGGGGTGTTACAAATACAATCACAAAATAAGTGTTAATCCCTTTTTTTAAATTATGTCAGAGGGTTAATGGCTGAATTTTCCTCAGATCCAACATTGTCTTATGTCCTATGATCACAGAATTCCCAAGCTAATGCACTGGCCAATGTAGTCAGAACCCTAGAATATCCAAATCGGGATGAGACAATCATCAGTATTTTCCATCGGTAGGTGGTTTCACCTTTCATTCAAACTAAAATGGATGAAATTAATGAAATTATCCCTATTTCTAGTCCATATGTTCATACCACTGGATGTATGACACCGATCATGGAATACCTTCAAAATGGAGTACTTCAACCAAATAGAACTAAAAAGGAATAGATATGGTGAAGAGCGGGTAATTTAACTCTTTTTGATAGTCCAAATGACAAGAAGATCCTCTACAAACGAGGATTTAATGGAATCCTTTTTAGATACGTTGATGGAGAATAAACTGTGTCTATGGTGAAAGAAGTACATGTATGAGCTTATGGTGCTCACGAATCTGGGAATAGGATTTCTAATCAAATCCAAAGGCTTGGATACTTCTTCCCAACTATGAAACAAGATTGAATATATTTCACCATGAAATGTAATTCATGTCCAGTGCATTCTAAATTCATTCATCAACCCCCATAGTTTCTATATACATCTAAATATTCATATCCATTTTCTATATGGGGAATGGATGTAAAAGGACCTTATCAACTAGATACAGCAGCGCAGTTCAAGTATATTCTTACTTATACTGATTTCTTCTCCAAATGAGCTGAGGTAATACCTCTCAAAGAAGTAAGATCCAAAATACTTCCTAACTTTGTCAATGATAATATCATTACCATATTTGGTGTCCCTCATACTATATTCATAGAAAATGGCACCAATTTATGTTCTGTAGAAGTAAGAAAGTTATACCATGAGAACAATATGAAATCCAAGCATTCATCTCTCTATCACGCAATGACCTATGGAAAAATATAGGCTTTCATTAAAAATATATCAAATATACTCTAGAAGAGGGTGGATAAAGATAATTAATAATTTATTGATAAACATTTTCATGATTTATGGGCATATGGGTCTACTACCGGTACTGCAACTCAAGAAACTCAATATTCATTGCTATATGAAATAGAAACAGTTGTTTCTGTTGAAATTCAATTTTGGTCACTCTAAGTTGCAATCTGTGATCAGTTATCTATAGATTAAAAGTATCAGAAGAGATTTGATGAGCTAAAATGATTATACAAGAAGACATTTCATACTTTCATCATTTAGAAGTCAATCAGAATAGAATAGCACAAGCTTTTAACAAGAACTTTTTCTTCCGCTAATTTCATCATGGTGAATTGGTATTAGTCCTTAGGAATCCAATGATACTAGGAAAGAAGACTCCAAATCATGATCCAATGTGGAAATGACCTTATCATATACATAATGTTTAATCAAATGGAGCTTATTCCATAATCTCAATGGATGAAGAAATTAATACAACTCTAATCAATGCAATATTTTTGAAAAATTACATTGTGTAATTGCACAATTCAATGTCCTCGGTGCATGAATCTAAACTGCACAACACAAAGTCCTAGTTGCAGGACATTAAACTGCATGGAAAACATAATCGTTCATTTTGCACGACATTAAAATGCATAGAAACTTTTCCATTTTCGCATGATGTTAAATTTCATGACATCATTTTTCCTTGTTACACTCCATTAAACTATACGACTAACGTCTTTTTTATTTGACGTTATGATCTTCCATGCACAAGCATCACTTACATCATTGCAACTCCTTAGTGTCACATGAGTTTTATTTCTCCCTATGTTTGAATCAGATCTGCATAGAGACTGTGTTTGAATAAATACATGTGGGTTGATTCTCATTTTTGATAGGATACGTAGAAACACATGGATCTCTAATCATAGGCCTATCCACAACCACAAAAAAAATTATTTCCCTTCTCTCCTCCTACATATGAACTATATCTATCAAAGGATCTCTTTCAAGATACATGGGTTGATAATCATACAATTTTTTTGTCTTATGTTTAGACATTATTTTTTAAAAATTTGTTAAAATCCCCCATATCCAACATCAAACTCTATTAGTTGTGGGAAATTATTATTTCAAGAACTACATTTGGTTTTATTCTCATCCATATGAGATAGGTAGAGATTCCTGGATCTTCAATCATGGGACAAACTACCACCATGATAAAAAAACACCCATTATTCACAATGTATGAATGAAACCTGCATAGTAAGTGTTCAAATAACAATGTATGGCTTTATTCTCAACCATATGTGATACGTAGTGAAACCTATTTTCAATTCCCTAGTCTGGCCACAATATTCCCTTTTCACGTTAGAATCACTTCATGTCCTCACTTCATGACTCTAATTAACTAAACATAATGTATTTAATGCATGACAAAAAAATGAAAATCACCCAAAGAATTACGTATGGATTGATTCTTATTCCATTGAGATACGTAGTGAAATCATGGCCATATTTTTTAGTCCCATCCACGAGATAAATTTTTATCTCTCTTCCATATATGATTAACAATCTATGTGGGAGTCTTCATTCTGGGTCCTCTCTTAAGAGATCCCACCAAGGAAACAAGAAATTTCACAATTTTACATATGAGTCAAATCTATGTAAGGGACTCCAAACTCATGGACAATACTAATTCAAATATTTCTCATGTGCATTGAGAATTACCCCATTTCATATATCACACACTTAATCATTAATATTTTTAGATCTTTATAATTATTTTTACAGTTTGGTCGCAGAGTTTCTGATATATGAGAACTATTTTTCTTGACTATTTAGTACGGGCCCCTAGGTGGCCTTGCATAAGTTTCCAACATAATAGGCCTATCATTCAAAAGATGCCACTCTTTGGATATGCACTATATACCCTAGTTGGCCCTATCATAATACAACCCCCATAACTGGTTTTTCAAATAATGGTAATTTTGATATTGGTTAGTGTTTCTTTTTTCCCCTTCAAACATTGATGAAAGTATAAAAGAATAGGTATCTTAAAGTAGTCATCCCCGAATAATTGTCCCATTACCTTTCTCTCAATCTAAAAGTCTTCAAGGCCATGGTTTACAAATTTCCCTCCCCATGTGTTTAATGAATTATAAAATGACCTTGGATTATTTTACCACATATCATCAACTATTTTCATTATGGTCCTAGTCATAGGACATAAATCAATAGACACCACATTTCCTACATTTGGGTCAAACCTTCGAAGAAATCCTATTCTTAAAATTCATTGAAAATCAGGAATGGAAATACTCTTTTTGTATTCAGGTACTTTTCTCCATAAACTGAACTCTATTTTGTAGAAAATCTGAATATCCATAAACATTCTTCGGCTTTTAGAAATAGAATGTCAAATTTTTTTAGAGCTCTTTTGCCTGACTATGAACTATGTTCCCCTAAGTGGCATTGCATAAGTTTCCTAAATAATGGGGCAGTTAGTCAAAATATTCCATTATTTGGCTATGAACCATATTCTCTAATTGACACTACATAATACAACCCCCATAATGCATTTTTTAAATAATGGTAATTTTGTTATTAGAAAATACTTCCTCTAATCCCATTATCTCTTTTCCCATGACATTCTTTAGATATATAAATTCCCAAATCACATATTGCAATTATCTCTATCAACACATGAACATGGTAATATGTTTCAAAACAAATTATCTAGAAATAAAAATGTATTAAACCATTTTTCAATGAGAAATAACATAAATTGAAGCTGACCAACTTCCTCACTAGATGACTTAAAACTTCATAGTACAACGTCCTCACTACATGACTTCAAAACTACATAGCATGATATCAGAAATCTACCTTTTTGAAAAACTCAAACCATTCCTCGGACACGAAATTTTTTTAGAAGTGGTATTCCTTTTCCTAACATATGTTGGAAAAGATAACCCTTTATTATTAAAATCTCTTTCCTTGGTAAAACCACCCATTATGGTCATGTGTTACCAAAATATTATTTTCCCTTTTCTATCAAAAAAAATGTTAAATTTCGGATAACTCTTTTGCGTGACTATGTAGTACATTCCCCTATGTTGACTTGTAAAGTTTTTTTACATAACATGCCTATCAGTCAAAAGATTACACTCTTTGGATATGCAGCGTATGCCCTAGTAAGCCATTCATAATAAAACCCCCACAATGGGTTTTTCAAATAATGATAACTTTGTTCTTATAAGATACTACCATTATGTTTATACAAGTTTTAGATTTGGTGACCATAAAAATAATGACTCAAGATTCCCCTTGGAAGTATATAAAAAATATTGGAGCAATTCCTAGCCACTAATCCTTCTTTAGGATCTAATTTCAATATTTATGTTTAAATATGTTCGACTTTAAATGAAATCTTTTTTAGTCTGACATGCATGAATATAAACTATCAACAACAAGAGACATGGTACTCCACAAATTGGAAACCCAAAAGGTCACTCTGTACAAAAGTCGAGTCTCAGCTCACTAAACATACATTTTTTGTATGCTTTACGTAATATTGAGAAATAAAAAGTCAAAAGATGAAATGTTTTTTGGGTTTGCCTATATAACCCTAATAAAAATAAAACTATTTTTATAAGGCCCATCGGCTAAATAATAAATTCTTAGACTGTTAATTCCTGTTATATTAATTATGATTATCTGACATAAAGGTCTGATGTAAAGAAATCATCACCATCATCAACATTAATGTTTCAATTATAGAAATAAAGAATCAAGAAATATATGATTGAAGAAAATATTATTTTCATTTATAATTAAAATCATAGGGACATCCACACAATGGATCCTCTCTGTCATGTGTCAAAAGAAATACTTAGCATGAATCTTTATTTTTTGAATGGACTGATGAGCCTTATAAGCTATCTATTGAAATTGAGATAGTTGAGAAACTTCATCCACATCATCCTGAAGAAGTGCCTCCTTGGAAGTTAAAATGAAAGGTATCCCTTCCAACTAGGATTATCCCAATGTTTGGCTCATTTTCTCGAGTTTTTTTGAATTAAATCCTTTTTTTTGTTGAAGATATATCATCTTCTTCAACGCTTATTTAATTCGTTGGCCGATTTTGATTAATATCTTATTATGATCAGCCGATGCCTTATCTACTATATCTTGGAAGCTCTTAATATTAACAATATTTTTAGCCTCATCAAGATATTTTCATAGCTTATGTTCCTAATATTATCTAATAATGGTCTCTATCATTGCATCGTAGACTGGTTGATAACTAAATCCACCAAATCCCAATATGCAGACTACTGTTAGGAGTTTTCCCAAATGGGAATACATCCCATCAAAAGGCTTCTCGACTATTATTTTCCATATATGTTTCCATGTCTTCCTACGTGCCATAACATGGGAAAACTGCATATCTAAATCTGATTCTAGTTCACTACCATGGGGTAGAATGTACTTTAGAAACAGATCACTTGAAAAGGTACCTTGTTTGGCTTCTCTCAGAAAAGTGGATGCTTCACCTTCTACAGATGTCTAAGCCAATACAGAAGCTTCCCCTTTCGATATGAATGTGGGAGCTGATAACCCTAAATGATGAATCAAGATTATTATTATTTTTAGAAGAATAGTAAAAATAGATCATGATCTAGACAATAGATAATATTTACCTAATAATAATTCATCTGCTTAATTAGATTCATCCCTAGTCTTCTCAACTTCAACAACCTGAGTAGATGTTTCATAAGGAAGAGAATTATTTTGAGTTTTCCCAGTTTCCATAATTGAAGGCTCTGGAATAGCCCTCAACATGGGGTCCTCATTTGGTATTTATCAATCATTAAAAGAAGATGGATAGAGTGGAATGCCCCATTCTTGAAGGGACTTTTCAACATTCTCTGTTGGAAAATCTATATAAGAATAACAATGATGTGAAGTACCTGGTAAAAGAAGAACATTTATGTATGGAAAATACAAGAATGAGAACATACGTCCTGTCAATTCCTCATGAAATTCCGTAAACTCCTTGAAGGAACCTGGAATATTAATGTCTATATTAAGGGTGTCCATCATTTTATTGTATTCATATTGGAATGTTATAACATCCTCACCATTTAAGGTATGCAACAAATGTTTGTTAATGCCCAAATTTGCTCCACTGACATTCTGCTCCATCATTTCTTCAACCAATACAACATCATCAGATCTTTGCAGGTTAGTATCAACACTAGTATCTACTTTATATTTCCCAGGATCTTTCTTCCTTCCTTCTAGTGTAGTGGTAATGTCCTCATTGATTATCGTAGGATCCATTGGAAAGGGAAACTGATCTGAGAAATTTGGAAGAGAATAAGATTAGAAAATTATTTAATATTCACGATAAATTTATTTTACATTACCATGACTTTTCTATATCTCAATAGAATGAGGAGCAGATATAGGTAACCCTTATAATGTCTAATCCATCAAGTTAGAAAATTCACCAACATGAACCTGTGTTTCTCCTAGAGTTTCTTTCTCTGGTCTTGAGGGATCATCTCTTAATCCCTTAAGAGAGGAGAGGGATTTAGATCCTATGATAGGATAAATGTGTTCACCAAAGTGTATCATGAAAATAATAATGCCAATAGATAGTATAAATAATTACTTCTTCAATGTACACAATAGACTAATTTCATTACTCTCTTGCATTTCTTTTTATAATCATGAGGAGAAATTGAAACAATCCACTTGAAAAGAGAAACCTGAGGTAATGGATATGTATTGTCTCTCTCCATTACCCCAGTCATTATTCTCACTCCTGGAGATAGTTCCGGAGACTTGGGTGGATCATTTAACATGTTGATGGGAGGACCTGTAGGTACATACCTTGGTGAACCAAGAACCAGTCCTAAGGTTCATTCCTTAAATTCAAGTGGAAAAATGCAATCTCATCAAGATTAATGATGATAAATGAAAAATCATAATTGAGACAAAAGAAATGTAAAATACATTCTCATTATTAATATAAATGTCCCATTCCTCCTTAGGGTTAATAATTACCCCTTCATGTATCCCTAGTTCCATCATCTCATATACTCATTTAGAGGATGGTATTTGTTCATCAGATGCATATATAAAGTTATCTAGCTCTAAAATATACTCTTGTTGTTAGGACCCATCCCTCGGGGCCCGTGTCATGACTACCCTAGGCCCACCTTCCATAGGAAAGTGGCTGGAGACTAGCACACAATGTGTAAATCCTTAAAACAGGGAAGACATTTCCTTTAAACCTATAAACACACACAACAGAGTACAAGCTGGAAGAAAAACACTAAGTAAAACTATATACAAATGGAGTGATGAAAAGTAAAAGGGGGCCAAAAATACAAGCCCTACTATAATGTACAATGAAACTGAATGATCAAGTATAAATGAAGAATGTTAAACATCAGAAAGGTGAAGAGTAGCTCATGGGTCATCCACCATGGATCCTACTTGAAGGGAAAGTACAGATAGCCTCCACGGCACTCTACATCCATCCGTCTCCTCCGTGTACTGACACACCGCACTTTGCGCCTAATACAGTCATTCTGAGCATGGACTGAAGATAACCAGTCCATACCCAAGATGACGTCTTAAGGACTCGATGCCGCTACAAGGAGATCCCAACCGAAGCTCTCACATCCTAGAGTAAGCTCACACTGCAGACACCTTTGCATAATCATTGAGTCTACTCCCGTATGAGTCTCAAGCCGTAAGGATCGAGCCAATGGATCTGTATGAATCTTTGTGCTCTGAATAAGGGAAGTGGAAATGAAAGAGTGACTGGAACCTGTGTCTATAAGAAATTTCACTATGGTGGAGAAGACACAAATCGTACATCGAATCATCACTAGAGCGCCATGATCATAAGCCTCAACTGCCTAGATCTGATCTCTCCCCTTTCCACCTGCTCCCTGTGGTCGGGGTGGACCTCCTAGCGGTGGTGATGGTAACACCTCGAATTGTCACCCACCGCCTGTTGCACAACCAGATCCCCTTCCACATCCTCCTACTTTCTTCGGACCGCCTCGGTCGAATATTTGTCTCTTCCTGGGTTGTCTTTTGACCATTGTTTGATCATCTGAACGGTGGGTCGAACAGTCATGAGTCATGTGACCATGTCTGCCACATGAGTAACATTGTCCGCTCCTGGCATGTCTGGCTCTGTCTCCACTCTGGGTTCCTCGCACAACCGATTCTGAGTTGTGTGGTCGTCCACCTGTAGGTCTGGTCCACTTGGGCCTCTGCGACATCTGTCTACTGTTAGCTGTAGAAGACTCCTCTGCATGTCGACTAGTGGTGGGTTTCACTATTTGAGACTTCTCAGCAAGGAAACTCTCCACTAAGAGGGCTCTCTCTAACACCCCTTCCTACGTCAGGATACAGAGGGAGATCATCGAAGCCCTGATCTCTCACCTGAGACCTTGATTGATGGTCCAAGCCCTAAATAAAGGGTTCCGTACCATAATTGTGGAGTAGTGTGAGAGGTCAGTGAACCTTGCTGAGTACCGATCTACAGTCATTCTACCCTACTGTAGATGCAGTAGCTCTTATATCAGCACCGCTCAAAGGGTAGCTAGGACAAACTCTGCCTGAAATAGACTCCCGAATTCAGCCTAGAGTAGCGTCATCTCATCGTGCACCTAGAGCATCAGAATCCACCATTTGACTACTGATTCCTGAAGGAGACTCGAGGCAAGGATCACCATGAACTTGGATGGTGTACATACCACTCTGAAGACTCTCACCACAGCCTCCAACCAATCTTCAGCTGCCTTTGGGTCTGTATCTCCCATGAACCTTGGTGGCCTCTGGTGCTGGAACTCATGCAACTCGCTCAAGGGGTGTGCATCGTCTACTGCTGGGGTTGGTGGAATAGGTGGCCTAAAGGGGAGTGGTATCGCTGGTGCCTCCGCTGGTAAAGGGCCCTGCACCAAGGCCTCATCGCTCGATGGGCTATCTACGCAAACAACTCTCACGGCTCTAACTGGTCGTCCGCGGGAAGGCATCCTGAAAGAAACAGATGTGACATGGTTTAAATATTTCTACCTGGTGAGCAGACCTAGTTCAGCTGACTTAAAGAAAAACATTTGAAAACACACATGCAATCAATGTTTTCTTGTACTGAGTCAGCAGTCAGTAGTCTGGGAGTCCTAATTAGGTAGTCTCCTGAAGAGGAAGTTACACCTTATTGACATGAGTCATATCATTTATCCCTTTAACAATTTATCATTCGGGGGTGTTACACCCATACTTTAGCCATGATTCTATTCAGATGACAATTAGAATATGATTTTGTGTCACCCACATCCAGTATTAAAAGTCCATTTTGTTGGAATTCCTATGATTCCATAAGTTCATGAGTCAGGCTCTCCCAAAATTGACCATCAGAAGGATGCACATAATTCAGATTTAGTATGGTCGCATGTGGAGAGAACTCAACAACCTCTGATTAGAGAGTGTCTTCATGCCTCCCTTATTCTTGAGAGAGTTCAGCAGATGGTATGGGAATCCCTTTTTGATGGCAGTGTCTGGATCAGCTTGGTGCTAGAGGTATTGTTTCCCTATCCCTAGTCTTCTTAGTATATCTTCTGTGAAGATGTTTTGAAGGTTTTAAAACTTCTGAAGCCTCTGCATCATCTTTGGTTTTAGACTTATTTACATGATTTATATGCATAATAGTCATTATGGCCACCACCTGATATATTACTTTTTTCAAATCCTCCGGAGGGTTTGAAGAAGCCCATGATTTGGCATAAATAGCTTCCAATCAAATTGACACATCTGATAGAGGTAACATAATTGATAATTTGGATGTCACTAAAGCCATCAAAGTCCACAGTTGTCTCACTAACTATTGGTTGTTTCTCATGTATAACGTGCATGGTGGGAAAATGTTTTATTGTTGATGACATTTATATTGGTGATAAAATATATAGGGGATGTAAGTCTCACGGATAATTTCCCCATCAATCCTGGTTGGTAATACACTATCCCCAAATGCTATCATATAAGACCTCATCTCATACTTTTCTTTTTTACTGTCATCAATAGATCTTCCAATTTCTGGGATACCAAAAATAATAAAATATAAATTCTCATAATCCATTCAATTCCCTTAGCACTATATCCAGTGTCATGTTTTGAGGATGAATACCAAATTTTTTTTTATAAAAATGGGGTGAATCGACCGTTGGGTAATCTAACTAAATTCAACACTAAATATGAAGAAAAGTGTGCCGCAATCCATCCCCCCAACAGTTAGAATATCCTTGAAATTTTAAATGGATCCTTCCCACTATACAAATTTAGAAGGGAATAATAAATTCTTTTCAATACATATGTTTCTAACCCAATATATTTCCCCACAACCAATTTAGCTACATTAACAAAATTTATTGTCCTTACACTGCCACCGGACTCACGTACTAGAAGAAAGTCACTGCTTAGCAAAATGGAAAGGAAGTCTGATAAGATTACATTTGCATCGATACCAAATTTGAAATTATATCCCCAATTCTTGTTGTCACCTATCTATAATGTGGAAAATATGTACTTGAAATTCCCCATTTATCTATAGAAGTAAAATAGTAGGACTTCCACAAGTGGGATATTTCTCTGTTGTTGGTTCTAAAAAGGATTCATTTCACACTTTTTCATGAATGTATTTCTTGTCTTTTAAAAAATTCTTTACTATCTTGAATAATTCATGAGATAGTGTCGGTGTCCTAGTAACATCACCCCATGTTGTTGTGGTTGGAATGAACTCATCATACATTTCCCCAAGAATGGGAACCCCATAAATTTGATAGACATCCCATTAAATAATACCAACCTCACCGTGCGTCAAGTGGAAGGAATTTGTTTGTGGACTTCATCGGCTATACAATTGATGAATGAAATCATTTTTATAAACATATGTTTTTCCCATCCAGATAGTTTCATAAATATAAATATATGATATCTCTTTATTGAATTCTTTACAAGTCTGGCATACCCAAACTTCCCACATCCATTTAGGTTTAACACCTCCTCTGGAAAGAAGATCTCATTTTTCATTCCTACCATAAGACTAATATCTTTTTTGAAGCCTGAAAGGTTGAATCATTGAAATGTGTCCTTGGTTCTAAAAAAGATCTTTCATATCATCATTACAACAACTATGGTGTAAGATTCATCCAATAGGTATTGGTCCATCATGAACTGGAATACTTCTCATAGTAATATTCATGTATGGACAATTGGAGTATTGTAGAAACAAATTCATTGGAATTTATCTCTTAATAGATGGAATGTAGGCATCTTGGAAAATCCTCTGCCCATACAGGGGTAGATAGTGATATTGTGGGTAATCACATTGATATGGAATTAAACATTTCCATAGTCCATAAAGAGTACATTTAACCACATCACAATAGTCTGGTATGATGATTTTTATCATCCCATTTTGATGAGTTTTAACTTCCTTAGTGAAGGTCATCACGTGCGCCATTTCCTCCCAAATAATTACCAAATTTCCCCTATTAGGACAAAATATTAACTTAAGAAAATTTAAATTTCAACTTAATGGGATTTAAAATTTTGGAAAAGGAAATTCATTGTGTAGGTAATGCGATGAGGTCATTTTCATAAGTCCTTTGACAAGGGTCTTAGCACAATTACCTAAATGGTGCCCTTCTGCATAGCTCCATCGCTCAAATTGTTTCACCTTGAGAAAATTTCAAGGAACCTATGCGAGAGCACAATGCGTCAAGGCTGGATGAATAAGCTACACCATGAGAGCATAAAATCTGAGAGCTCGGGTGAAGAAAATTGCAAAGGGATGGACCTATTTATAGACATAATCGACCTAAGAAGCATGCCATCATGAAATAGCTACATGACATTCCTACACGAAATAGCTATGTGGAAAACCTGTGCGGTGCAAAAAATCCTCCATAGTCATTTTTTACACAACCTTACCTTGGGACTCAACCCTCTTTGTAATCAGATCCAATCCTGAGGGGGGATTTTTTTTACATTATTTAGGGTGACAAAATTACTATGAGGAAATTCAACAGATATTTCAAAGACCGATGATAAAGCTGAAATAACTAAAAGGCACCACAAGTTGATGATGACCTAAAATGAATACCTAGGAACTCGGGCTACGTGAAAGAGCTACGTGGAAAGTTGATCTCTGTATAGTTATGTGGATGAGCTATGTGGAAGGTCTGCGCAGCTGACCTATGCTGCTGAATTTATTTTGACCCCCTCCTTGATTATAAATAGGACCTTTGAGATCTCCATTTAATTACTGAAAAAGTTTCAAGTCTTCTCGAACCTCCCATTGCATAGCTCTTTCACCCAGATCCCTCAAATTGTCTTATGTGGCTCTCTAAAAACATGAGAGAAGAGATAATTTTATGAGATAATTATGTTTTGAAAATATTTCACAGTTCGAAGAATTCATAGGCTTAGTTTCCCTATGTGAATCATTTTCTTCAGTCATCACTAAGGCCTATGTGACACACCTACATGGGGTACCTACATTGCTTACCTACATGGGGTACCTACACGGCACAGCTGTGCACATAGCCTACACATCATCTTCTAAACCCCCTTCAAAACCACTCAGGCCATGGTATTTCTTTCCTTGGTTCCCTTATCTAAAAGGGTCTAAGTTGAAGCCTCCAACAAAACCTCATGACTTATCAAACCTTTGGGAAATTCAATCAGCGTGTCTCTTATTTAGGTTTGTATATCTAAAGTTAGAGGTTTCCCTCATTTGGTTTTCTATGGGGTTAGGATTCACGGACTGTCTATGTGTTTTTATATTTATATTCACATGGACCTTTCTACTAGGAACAGTGTTGGGGAGTTCCCATTTTGGAGGATCAGGGTTTGGGTTATTTCCTCCCCTTTTCGTCTCTAAAACCTAGATCAATAAAGGGTAGACATCCTAGTTTAAGCCCCTAACTTTTCAAGTAGGAGGTTGCAGTCTTACTCCTATCTACTTCATTCACCTTCACTCCTTCCTTACATTGGACCCTTGTATAATGTAATATGAATAGTGGGAAGGCTCATCATCTCACCCTCTTCCATTATCACTGTCGTAGGTGCGTCCTCTTACACCTATTGAGGAGGGAAAGGGTGGGTGCCTTTGTTGAATTTTTGGAATCCTCTTGTTTCTCACACTAAGCATGAATCATGTGGGCTTATAGTTTTTTCCTGATCACAACTTTTTCACAAACACCTCTCTTAATGAACTATGAGATCTCTGATTACCGCCACATTTGGGATACATAGGAAGCCTTCATTAGGGCCTGAGATCATTGGATATCCTCTTTAGGAATCCAACATCAATTCCCTTAATTCAGGCATCCTCCATATAAGTAAGCCCCGAATTAAGACCCCCACAAACTCTTGAACTATGGGAACTCTGATTCCCACCATAATTGGGATATGTAGGAAGTATTCATAAGGCTTGATCTCCATCTCATTTCATCCATAAATGGTCATCCTCCTTATGAGGAACACCCAAATTAATCCCTCAAATTACCAATGAATCCTTTTCAGGAAGTAATCCCGAACTCATCACTCTCCAAGGACTATTATCTCCTATAAGAATCATCAAACTACATAGGATTTTATTCCCAACCAAATAGGATATGTAGGAATCCTCTCTGAAGTTCATACCCTACACCTCAAACCAACCCTTTTTCTTGGGCCATATTACCAACATGGTCTAATCGAACATGGAAGCCCATATTCTTTCCATGTTCCTTGGGATGCTTAGGAAGAAGTCCCACACAAAATCTTGACTAAGAACCTTTCACTTAGATGTCCTTACCACATGACATTAAACTATATGGAATGGTCATTATCACATGACCTTAAATGGTATGATTTATCCCATTAAGCAGCAGTGAACTAGGAGGGTTATGATTTCATACACAAGGATACATAGGTAGCCCATATATGGGTATGATCCCAACATTAAAACAAACTTTTGTCTCCCTGGAAGATGATAAAATTCTAGATTTCCCTCACTAAGGGGCTTAAAAACTAGTATCATCATAAGGATGGTTAGAAGAATCTCTAAATCGTTTTTGAGAGGATGCCATTTATAGAGAACCTCGAATACATATGGATGCCTCTATTAATAATGAACCTTGAATACATACAAATGATTCTAAATTTTACACATTCTAATAATAGATTTTATATTCCAAGGTAAATCTAAGTTATTCTAGGTAAATAAATAAGGATTCGTGAATATATATCAAATCTATAAGAGAGTCATGGATTAGGAAACAATTCCCCCCAAAAAGGGTGTGATGAGTCTGAACTCCCATCCTCTTGACTAATGCATATTTTTAAGTATTGTGAGTTCAAACATAACGAATTCCTACTTTTGGAATGTAGGCCCCCTTTAGATAAAGAACTATTGGATGTTTCTGGTTCCATAAATAAATCCAATGGAAACTGCCTGGAGGTAGTGATTCATAACCAAAACACATGTTATGAGGGACGATGAAACAATGACATACACTTACAATTATTGTGTAGATATTTCTCTGTCAACTATTAAAATGGTTATTTCCATAGATTATTTGATGTATCAAAAGTTATATCATTTCCTATCCTATAATGATAACCTTGATTTACTATGAAATTAATATTAGACATTTTAACTATATTCTAGATACATCAAACTGACCTGAAATAGTGGAGGTATAACTATTAGGTGTTGGGGGATCATAACCATTGATAATATTTCTCATAAGGTTCACACCTAGTGTTCTTTAGTAGGTAATATCATAAACGAATAGCTTCCAATAAAAACACCACATGTTTCAAGTGTCATTTTTTTATTACTATCTATGAACATATATATTGAACTCTTAACATGGGATCAATGTTAATGTGTTCTATTTCATCATGTACTTTGATAAATGGAAAAAACTACAAAAATGAAGGAGTGGGGATGTAGCTTGTGTTGAGAGAATCATTGATGGTATGGAATTGGTTGAATTGTCATGATAGGATATTTCACTTCTGAGTTGAGAAGGTAATATCTCAGATCTGGTTGATCATGATGGTAGTTCCTTCGTAAATCCTTTTACAATGTAGTCAGTGGTAGGTCTATCCAGTTAGATAAACAGACAATAACACAAAGAATTACAATGACATAAATGTGCATCCTTCTTCATGAGATATCTAAATACAAAGATATTATATTAAATAGTGTTTGTTCATAGGATAGTTGTCATTTTTATGATCATTCCTTATATATTTAGATGCCTTGATGGGATTTTAGAATCCACTCTTGGTATGTGAATACTATTCCATGCTATCGAGATATTGTCCTAGATGGTGACACACAACAGTGTATTCAATTATATGAAATATTCAGGTGAGTAGGTATATTGGACATGGTGGCACACACCATAAGGTATGAGATTTATACATATAATTGACCACTGCAAAATAAGAAAATTCATTATTATTTAAGTATTGAAAATTTTGGTTGAATTTATTTATTAAATTTATTCAAGTTATATAAGTGAATACAAGAAAAATGTTATATGAACAAATATTACTTTAATATTCAAGGCTCATTCAATATTAGCTGGAATTATGAGTCGAGTTAATGAATCACGTTTTATAGTGTTATACATTTACTATATTACAATGAGGTGATAAAATATAAATATTATTTTTGAAGTAGTTAATTCATGATTACAATTTATTAGTTTATTATATAGTATGAGTTATATTTTTCGGTGGCGTGTAAAAAATAAATAAATAAGGCTTCATTCTCATGATTTCTCAGTAACCTTGGGGTCTCCCTATCGGCCAAAATATAGTACCACTACTCCCTCTCCATCAATCATGCTGCCTCACCCAGGCCGCTAGCCACGCCACCAAGACGAGTCCTCTGATGCATGATCTGCCTCCCTAGTTTGGTCGTCCTACCCTGGTACCACCACTCTATTTTTAATAACCTAAACCTTATTTTCATGTAGTTTTTTCTCTTTCTGGTCGTTTTTGGGAAAAGGAGGATTTTCTGGAAATTTTTGAAGTAAACGTCGTTTACTTTATGAGTACACACTGTGTACTCCCTTTCCACTTGAGACCGTGTGCTGGCTGTGTCCGGCCCACACACACAGCATGTATGATAGATGTTGAGGCCGCTTCATGTGGGGTACGGAAAAGCTGAGTACACGCCATGTACTTCATAAGTACACGCCGTGTATTTTCATTTTTTTCATTAAACGGACCGGGGTCGTGTACCATCGATAGAACCATATTCTTCTCCATGTTATTTGACTGAAAGCATTCTATACGGCCGCGGATATTCTCTGAGCCTCTGAGCCTCTATCCATTCATTGAAGCGACTGTCGTCGATTGCATTGGGATCACTGCAGTAAGCTCTCTCTTCTGCTAGAGCTCTGTTTCCCAATTCCTCTTCATTCTCAAGTTATCAGGGGTTGAGCATTTTGTGCGTTTTCATATATCTTTTCCATTATATGGAGAATCAAGCCTCGTGGTTCAAGTATATCAATCTCCTAGGATTGAGGTAGGTGGTTTGTTTCCCTATGTTGAATGTCTTTGAGTTTTTGGGGAAAAAGTGTCGGATACCCATGTATTGGGTATCTTGGGTTTGAGTTTTGATTCTATATTATTATATGCTTTGTATTTCATGTATTCTTGAGGTTATTAGATGATTGATAGTTGCTTGTTAGCATGTTTTAGGATCACCCCATGGGTGTTCCCCCTATTTTGGCTGTTTATCACTATATGGCTTAGGTTTGCGGTGAGGCATACCTTATTGCATTGTTTTCCAATTTTAATATAATTGATTGCATGTATTTCCTGCTATTTATATGCTTTTGATGAATTTTATCAATTATCCAAGTAGTTTTTGAGCTTACTTAGGCTTCTAACAGTCGATTACACACGACTAAACTGCTCAGGGCTGTGTGAACCTGGTGTGGTAGACTAAAGGAGTAATTGACGATTAGGGCTTCCCTAGAGAGTCTATTATAAATTAGTATCATTCGCAGGACCCATTGGAATGTGACTTTTTTTCTTCCTTAGAGTTTCCTTAGTTACGTATGGAGACTATAGGTGAAATTAGACATAAGTGCTTCCTCGGAGATTCTATATCTATCGTTGAAGACTGTAGGGGAATTGACAGTGAGAGCTTCCCAGAGTGTCTGTGCCTTTGTACGTTTACTTGAATAGTGGGGTCTTCCAGTGTCAGCCTCCCAGAGAGTCACCTTGAATATTGTCTGGTTGGTTGTGATGAGTCCACCAGGCCAAAGAACAAGCTTGATTTTTGTACTATTTTCTATTTAGGTAGTTTGTTGAGATACCTATTATGTTACTTACTATGCCTTGAGAATATAGAGTTGTTTCCAAGATTCCTTGGTTGATAATTTAATCAGTGAACTAAATTAATAAATGAATGTGAATGGAGATTCGTAAGATTGTTTACTCTAGTGTACTTCTGTTTCTCTATTGCATTTATTTACTTTACTTTTTCTATATTTCTCACTGAAAGTAGGGAACATATCTTATGTTCATTTCCTATTGGGATTAGTCTGAAACCCTGTTTGGGTCCTACTTTTTGGCCCAAATAGTTTATATGGTTGTAGGTGTGGATATGGATTGTGTCCCTTCTAATTCAGGTACATGATTGCTGGTTGGAGCTGGAGAGCATAGGTCTGACCCTAGGCTTGCGATGCTGCTGCAGTTGTTGTTTACTTTTAGTAATTTGTTCTCAATTGCATTTCAGCATGTTATTGTGTTTTCCACTTTCCTTATATACTTGTACCTGCCACAACATTTTCATAATTATTATATAATGCATTGCTTCTGCTGTTTAGTTTTAGTTTTTGTATGATATTTACTGCTTCCGCTATTGATTGTTATTTCCGTTCTTTTTATACCTTACCAAATGAGGGAATAGTTTCCCCAATGACTCACCAAGGCCCTCTCTTCTAGTCGGCAGCCTCTGTAATTAGGGGAAATGCGCATGATCTCATGTGGCGAACCAGGAACGAGGCACCAGTTGAGTGGATCTGGATTCGGGTCATTACAATGTGGTATCAGAGGAGTTTCTTTCCTTTTCTATTGACTTACTGTTTAGCGACATTAGACAGGGATATGTAGGAATAGGTAAATGGTAAATAGCTATACACGGGTGTTCTAGAACCTGTGTACATGGAAAAATCTAGATTACCTCGAATATTTCAATTTTCGAGTTCTTGCAAATGTTACAGTTTAATTGATTTCACCATTGGGTGGTGCACTTATTTTATGTGGTTTCTCTTTGTATGATTGTGGTTCTATTTTGTTGAAACCCAATGAGATGAGGGTATTCCATCTCATGCATTATATAGGAACGTGTTAGAAAAATCACAAGTCATGCATTTTTCCATGCCATCTAGATTGCATTATAATTTGCATGTTGTTATGATATAATTTGTGATAGAAGACGCATGTTGTTGTGATAGATACTGTGATTTAATACATGCTGTGTTGATAGGGTATCAGTTGTTTAGATCTTCTTTATCATGGATGCCAAAATTTGGTCTTAGAGGTGTTATGGGCCCCTGAGGATTGGAATTTGGTGGGTTGTGATTTTGTTATACTGTTTACTTGTTATATGCATGGTTATGATGCCAATATTAGATTCGTGGGGAGTATGGGCCCCAACGGATCGGAATTTGGCACCTTAATATGAGTTTTTCTGTGTTTTCTAGGCTCTGGTGCATTTCTGAGGTTACTGTCCGGAAAAACCCAGAATACACGATGTGTACTTTATGAATACACGCCGTGTAGTTTTTAGCCGTGTCACTGATCGGGTGGGTAAGGACAAGGGGTCCGGGAAAATCTTATAGGAACATGCTGTGTACCAGCTTAGCACACCGTGTAGTCTGGAATACGTATCTGGCCGTGTTACGAACAACACGTGCCGGGGTTTTCCTTCAATTGCACGTCGTGTCCCTTGGGAATACGTCATGTATAGTTGACCATGTAGCCAACCGTGTAGCAAATGGCATGGGTTGGTGTTATCCCTCTATGTACATGTCGTGTCTGTATGGAACACGCCGTGTAGTGTCGACCGTGTATCAGGCCGCGTCTCTAAAAACACGGGCCATGTAAGGCATTTCCAGTACAAGTCGTGTCTACTTTGACACGCCATGTAGTAATAGTTGTCTGTGTACCAGTCTTTGTGACTAATGACACGGACAGGGGAGAGATCATAAGAAACATGCGGTGTAGTGGACAAGCATGCCGTGTAGTTTTGTGCTGGGAAAGTCTGTGTTCCTAGCCGTGTAGGAGTGAACGGGCAGGGAGAAGAGGGTTAGTACATGTTGTGTAGATTAAGAACATGTCGTGTAGTCGTGTGGTTTGCACAGCCATGTATGTCCAAGGTACACGCCTATAGTAAACTTATAAGAAACACGCCGTTTAGTAGTACTAGACGTCGTGTAGTCATGTTTTCCCAAAACAATAAATGGGTTTTCCCTCCTATTTTGTTTTAGTCTCTTATGTTGCAAATGCTTTCGTCATTAATGAAGGTGTGCTTTTGATCTTTCATATCAATGGCACCAAGACATCCTCTCGTTGCATGTCAGGAACCAGGCAGTGACCGTACCCCTGATACAGAAGATCAGGGACTTCCAGTAGTTCCGCCTATCATTCCGGACATGGCACCTACAGTGATTCAAACACTGGTGTTGACGCTCAGTTTAGAGAAGGTTTCATGAGATTCATGCAGACCTTCTAGGGAGCTCAGTATTCTGCCCCGACGATGGCAGAGCTGACGTGGGTTTTCCAGCAGCATCATCCTCCCATGTTCTCAGGGGATGGAGGATCGCAGGCTACAGACTCATGGCTAGAATCCATGATATCCATATTTGATCATCTGGAGACACCTCCAGAGAGGATAGTGAAGCTCGTGACTTAAATTCTATGAGATTCCTCCCAGAGATGGTGGCATCTGGTCTCACAGATAGGGCGCCAACAGGCTATGGCTTGGGACGAGATTTAGCATACGTTATACGACTACTTCTACCTGGAGACGCTGAGGGATGACCGAGCCAGGGAGTTCATGTGCATGTAGCAGGGTACTCTCTCAATTATGGATTATTCCTCCCACTTCACTGAGTTGTAGCATTTCACTCTCGTTCTGGGGAATGATGAGCTATTTTTAGCAAGGAAGTTTGAGTAAGGCCTCAGACCAGACATAAGATCGCATGTGAATGTTTTTCAGATGACTTCTATTACTCTGATAGTCAACCAGACACTCATCACAGAAAGGAACCTGAGGGAGACTGGAGCTGTGGACCAGGGCGGTTCAGCATCCAGGGCTAATTTTTTTTTTCAGGAAGACAGCAGGAAGCTCCACCAAGAGTCTACACGAGGTGTTCCTTCTGGTAGATGAGATATTCCTTCTGGCACCCAAGTGGTGTGTTATCAATTTTTAAGGAGCGGGAATAAGAAGCCTCAGTGCCCTAGGGACCCATTGGAGTTCTGATCTTGCAGCTAGATGGGTCATCTGCAACATTTCTGCAAGGTTCCCCTTCCTGCGGCTAGTGAAGGAGGATTAGTTTCGACTCCAAGTACAAGAGAATGATTTATAGTTCCGAAGAAGACTAGGGGATGGAGTTCTTCAGGTCTCTCAAGCCAGGGTAGAGGTCATGGACACAGTGGTCAGGCTCAGGGAGGAGCAGTACAAGGATCTCAGGCTGCTATGAAGGGCCGCGGTATAGGCAAGACTTTTTCTGTAGAGCAGATTCATCAGGAGTAGGATCTCAGACCTTCTACAGTTCAAGGTACGATCTTAGTAGCCTCAGTTTTATCTTCAACTCTTTTCGATACTGGTTCTTCACATAGCATTATATTTTTTGTTGTTGTGGAGAGTCATGGGCTCTGTATCTTTTCGTCTACTGACTTGTTTACTCTTGACACACCCTTGGGAATGAGGAAATCTAGCGTACGTCAGTGCAAATAATTGCCTCTTGAGGTTGCAGGGTGTTACTTATTATGGGACCTCTATGTCCTAGATATGATTGGATATGATGTCATTCTGTGGATGGACTAGTTGGTTCACTTTCAGGAAGTCTTCGATTTTTATCACAGCCGGGTGAGTTTCGTATCACCAGACGGCTGGTCTTTTCTTCCTAGAGGCGAGTGGGATGTCCAGGTGGGTAGAGCTGGAATCGACCATCAGGGGCTAGGCGGAGTTACAGCCCAGATTTCTAGTCTATATCTAGGTGACCAAGGGACTTCACAGTTAGACTTTCCTTTAGTGGTGGATCATTTCAGGGATGTCTTTCTTTAGGACTTTTCAGGTATTCCTCTAGAGTATGAGGTAGACTTATCGATCGAGCTCATGCCCGGAGTGGCACCGGTCTCCATTCCTCCTTATAGGATGGCTAAAACTGAGTTTTAGGAGCTCAAGAAGTAGTTTGAGGAGTTGCAGGAAAAGGGTTTCATTTGACCCGGTACTTCTCCTTGGGGTTCACCTGTGCTATTTGCAAAGAAGGCAGATGGAACCCTTCAGATTTGTTTGGATTATCGGAAGCCAAATGAGTTGACGGTCAAGAACCGATATCACTTGCTGAGGATAGATGACCTCTTTGATTAGCTTCAAGGATCTTGGTTGTTTTCGAAGATCGACTTGAGGTCCGGGGATCATCAGTTACGTGTTAGACCATCAGATATACCTCTTACAGCCTTCCGGAGCAGGTATGGTCTATATGAGTATACAGTCATGCCCATCAGTCTCAAGAACGCGCCAACTATCGTCATGGCGCTGATGAATAGAGTTTTCTATATTTACTTGGATTCCTTCGTGGTGGTTTTCATGGAAGACATATTGGAGTACTCCCACACTCAACACCACCATCATACCCATCTTGAGATCATTTGAGTACACTGAGGGAGGATCAGTTATATGTTAAGATCTCAAAGTTCCACTTTTGGATGGACGAGATTCACTTCCTAGGTCATGTCATCTCATAGACAGGAGTATCAGTAGACCCAAAAAAGGTGAGAGAAGTTGTTACCTAGGAACAGCTGAAGAATGTCTTCGAGGTACAAAGTTTCTTGGGGCTGGCTGGTTACTACAGACAATTTATACAGGACTTCTCACTCTAAGTAGGGCTGTTTACAAGCATTAATAAAAAGGGGTGAAGTTTGTTTGGTCATAAGCATGTGTTTCAGCCTTTCAGGAGCTGAAGAGGAGATTGACTTCAGCACCGATTCTAGTTTTTCCAGAGCCAAGCAAGAGTTACACAGTTTTCAATGATGCATCTGGAATCGGTCTTGGATTAGTGCTTCTACAGGAGGATCATGTTTATGCATATAGATCTCGGCAGTTGAGGCCACATGAGAGGAACTATCCTACGCATGACCTGGAGTTGGCTGCAGTTGGTCATGCCTTGCGTTCTTGGAGGCATTATCTTCTGGGAGAGAATTTTTTTGGTATATACTGACCACAAGAGCCTCAATTACATATTCACGGAGTGTGACCTAAATCTGAGACAACGGAGGTGGGTTGATTATCTCCAGTCCTTAGATTTAGAGCTTGCCTATACACCTGGAAAAGGAAATGCAGTGGCTGAGGCACTGAGTAGGAGGACTCAAATGCAGGCAGTTCAGGAGGCCATTAGTGAGTGGCAGCTTATGGCCTTATTCTCTGAGATGCATTTAGAGGTGTGCAACTGACCGAGGAAGACTTTCCTATCTTATGTAGCTATTACCTCGACTCTTCTTGACCGAGTTTGAATGAGGAAACTATCAGATTATGAAGGCCTAGTCCTACGGGAAAGCATGTCAGGAGAGGACCCTCTTCCCGGATGGACTGTTGGCAAGGATGAGATCTTGCGTTTTTAGGGACGCATATGGGTGCCAGCAAATATATGTGAGGAGCTGATGTGAGACTTCCATTCCTAAGTTTGGGTAGTTCATCCGGGTGTCACCAAGAATTATTGTGATCTACATCGCCAGTACTGGTGGCCAGGTATGAAGAGAGATGTGGCTGGTTTTTTCATGAGGTGTTCCACCTGTCAGCAGGTGAAGGCGGAACACCAAGGTCCAGCAGGGCTTTTGCAGCACTTAGCCATTCCTGAGTGGAAGTGGAATTTTGTCGTGATGGAATTCATGACAGGGTTACCAAGATCGCCTCAAGGGAACGACGCAGTATGGGTTGTCGTTGATAGGCTCATGAAGGTTTCTCACTACTTACCGATAAAGGAGAAATTCGGTGTCGTACATCTGTGAGATTGTGCGCTTGAATGGGGTTCTGAGTACTATCATTTCAGATAGGGATGCCCATTTTATGTCGCATTTCTAGCAGGGGCTACATAGGGCCTTTGGTATAGAGGTACTTTTGAGTACAACTTACCATCCCCAGACAGATGGCCAGTCAGAGCACGCGATCCAGGTGCTTGAGGATATGCTCCGAGATTACATTATGGAATTTGGCGGTTTGTGGGAGAAGCATATTCATCTTGTGGATTTTTTCTATAAAAACAGTTTTTAGGCGACTATTTAGATGGCACCTTTTGAGGAGTTGTACGGTAGGCCATGCCGATCACCTTTTTGCTGGCTGGTTGTAGGGGAGCTAGCTTTCCTGGGACCTCGTCCTATTTAGGATACCTCAGAGCAGATAGAGTTGATTTGGAGGAGGATGTCTATAGCAAAGTCTTGACATAAGTCTTTTGCAGATCAGTAGAGATGACCTTTGGAGTTCAAGGTCGGAGATCAGGTTTTCTTACGTGTTACCCTGAGGTTGGGACACAAGAGGGTCAGGAGACAGGGTAATCTTTCACTGAGATAAGTCAGGCCGTTTGAGGTTCTGGAGAGAGTCGGGCCAGTTTCTTATAGGTTTCAGTTACCTCAGAGATATCAGGCTATGCACGACGTCTTTCAGGTTTCTCAGCTTCGACGCTATTTCTCATACTCGTATCATGTTTTTGGACCTAAGGAGGTTGAGCTAGAGCATGATGCATCATTCGAGGAGCATCCTATTAGGATTGTTGATCGTAGTGAAAAGTTAATCCATGGCCGGTCTGTTCCTCTGGTATGGGTTCTATGGCAGCAAGGCCGTGTACAGGATGAGACTTGGGAGAGGGAGGCTGATATGCGATCACAGTGGCCAGAGATGTTTGAGGATTCTTCATCACTACCATGTTAGGGAAATTCAAGGATGAATTTATTTAAGGGGGAAAGTTTGTAAGAACACAGACCTTCTTTTCCAGTACATTTTCCCCTTTTTGGTCATTTTTGGGAAAAAGATGAGTTTCTGGAAATTTTTGAAGTACACGTCGTGTACTTTATGAGTACACGAAGTGTACTCCATTTCCACTCCAGACCATGTGTTGGCCATGTCCGGACCACACACACGGTGTGTAGGAGAGATTTGGAGGCCACTTAAAGTACAGTACGGAAAAGCTGAGTACACGCCATGTACTTCAGAAGTACACACCGTGTATTTTCTTTTTTTCATTAAACGGGTCGGGGTCTCACCCCATCGACAGAACTGTCTTATTCTCCTTGTTCTTCGACCGAAAGTGTTCTGTACGGCCACAGATCTTCTCCAAGCCTCTGTCCCTTCTTCGAATTGACTGTCGTCGATTGTGTTGGGACCAAAATTGTATGCTCTCTCTTATCCTAGAGCTTTGTTTCCAAATTCCTCTTCTTTATCAAGTTGTCGAGGGTTGATCATTTTTTGCGTTTTTTGTAGATATACATCGTTCTAAGGAGAATCAAGCCTCATGGTTCAATTATATTGATCTCCTATAATCGAGGTAGGTTGTTTGTGCCCTACGTTGAATGTCATTGAGTTTTTGGTGAAAAAGTGTCGGATACCCATGTATCAGGTATCTCGGGTATGGGTTTTGATTCTACATTGTTATCTGACATAGATTGCTTGAATTATTGAGGTTATTAGATGATTGATAATTGCTTGTTAGCATGTTTGAGGGTCACCCCATGGGTGATCCCCCTATTGTGGTTGTTTATTGCCATTTGGATTAGGTTGTGTGTGAGGCATACCATGTTGCATTGTTTTCCTGCCTTTATATAATTGATTTCCTGTACTTCCTACGGTTTATATGATTTTGATGCATTGTATCTATTTTCCAAGTATTTTGTTGAGCTTACATACGCTAATAATAGTCGATTACGCATGACTAAACTGATCAGGGCTGTGTGAACCTGGTGCGGCAGACTAAGGGGGGGGATTGACAATTTGGGCTTCCCTAGAGAGTCTGTTATAAATTAGTATCATTTGAAGGACCTATGGGAATGAGACATTGTTCTTACATAGAGTTTCCTTAGTTACGTATCGAGACTATATGGGGAATTAGACGTAAGTGCTTCCTCATAGAGTCTATAGTGATCGTTGTAAGACCCCAGGGGAATTGAAGGTGAGAGCTTCCTAGAGTGTTTGTGCCTTTGTAAGTTTACTTGACTAGAGGGGTCTTCCAGTGTGAGCCACCCAAAGAGTCACCTTGAATATTGTTTGGTTGGTTGTGATGAGTCCACCAAGCCAAAGAACAAGATTGAGTTTTGTACTGTTCATTGTTTAGGTAGTCTTCTGAGATACCTATTGTGTTACTTGCTTTGCCTTGAGAATATAGAGTTGTTTTCTAGATTCCTAGGTTGATAATTTAATGAGTGACTTAAATTAATAAATAAATGTGAATGGATATTTTTAGGATTGTTTACTCTAGTGTACTTTTATATCTTTGATGCATTTATTTCCTTTACTTTTTCTATATTGCTCACTGACAGTTGGACACAGATCTTGTGGTGATTGCCTACTGGGATTAGTCTCACACGCTGTTTGGGACCTGCTTTTTGGCCCAAATAGGTTATATGGTTCCAGGTGTGGATAGGGATTGTGGCCCTTATACATCAAGTACATGATTGCAGGTTGGAGCTGGAGAGCATTGGATCGAGCCAAGGCATGTGATGATACTGGAGTTGTTGTTTAATTTTAGTTCTTTTTTCTCAGTTGTATTTCATCATGTTGTTGTGTTTACTGCTTTCCTTAGTTACTTGTACCTACTGCAACATTTTCATCATTATAATATTATGCATTGCTTCCGCTATTTTGTTGTAGTTATTGTATGTTGTTTACTACTTTCGCTATTGACTATTGTTTACTTTCTTTGTATACCTTACCAAATGAGGGCATAGTTTCCCCAATGACTCACCAAGGCCCTCACTGCTAGTCGGCAGCCTCTGGCGTTAGAGGAACCGCACTTGAGGAAATGTGCTGAACCGGGTATGGGGCACCAGTTGAGTGGCTCTGGATTCGGGTCGTTACATTATTCCTTGGATGTGCGTCCTTCACCTGGAGACCACCGCACCCATGCCACCTTTGCTTCTCCAAGAACTTGGAAACTGAATCAATGTGCCATGAACTCCAACTAATCGTCAACCATCATTGGTGGTACCCGTGGTTGCACCACAGTAGCTCGGGCCTTTTGCCGCCGCTGGCGGCACTACGACCTGATCAGGCACCCACCGACCACTAAAACATCGACGGGCCTTGTTTCCCCACACTAGCATGACCTCCCCCTCCTCATCACAGGTGTGTTGTCTGGGCAGCAGCGCCTCCCTCAGCAGTCATCCTCATTAGAACACCCCATCCATGGTCTCTTCATCCGAGTTCCTCCACACCCAGTAATGGCCTAATGCCCCAAGTTGCCGCTGAAAGCACCTTTGGCAAACCCCACTATACAGTAAACCCCCACCCATGTGTTACTTTTTCCTATTTAGCTACCAGTATCATAAAATGGGTAATGCCCTCCCATATGGGCTTGGGTATGCATGCCCAACCCAAAATAGGCCATCGTAGTTTCTCCAGGCCCCGAACAGCTCTACCCATCTAAAAATGATCATGCGCGGGGTCGACCCAACCCGGATTGGCCCGGCAGGGGTTTTGAGACTCAAAAAAAACATTAAATATAATAAAAATTAAATTATTAGTTTTTTATTTTCATGCTAATAATTTTAATAGTCAAAAAAATGAATTCAATTTTCGTAACAAATTCAAACAATTAAATAATTTAAATTTAGGAATTAAAATTAAAATAATATCATAATCGAAAAGAATTAAAGTATTTGAATTTTAATATTTCATTTAATTTATTAAATAGCCTCATACTTAAAGTTATTTTATTTTATTTTTATCATTCTTTAATTTTACACATTGACCAGTCTTGATCATTGACCGACATATGTATGTCTGGTTTTTTTAATTATTTAATTGCGCATGATTAATGTAATTAAATAATGTTGTCTTTTCATCATCATTTATTGTCATTTATTATGTATAAGGGTATACATGACCATATAAATTCGAGTTTTTTTTATCTTTTACTCCTGAGACCCCCTTTCTAGTGTGAAATTATTTTTGTACCATGAAAAGGACGGTGTAAGACGCAACCATTGATATGTCATGGTGACATCCCGTTGAGAAGTGGATAGTAGATGGGAACAAGATACATCATATGTCATGTTAGGACTTAGGTATTATAACCATAGGTTATGGTTAATCCATTATGCTTAAATGGATCAAGACATATTATAATCTCTAGACCGGTTTGGTATATTTGTTTCCATTGCTCATTTTTTATTATTTTCTACATTTCATTAAACTGGGAAACACATAAAATTAGAAATAGTAAAATTCATAACGGTGCAATTATTGTTTTTAATATTAATGTTTATTTGTGAATGTGACAACATATAATGAATTGATTAATTGAGATGGATTATATTCATTAAAATATATAACTAAAACCCTTATAACTATATTGAGTTGTAAATGTTTTCCATTGTTTGAATTTGAACAAACCCGGGTGTTCGGGATGCTCATTATCCAATATTGAGGGTTCCTCATACTACTGAGGAGTTTTTGTGATATTGATGAGTTGAAGTAAAAAAAATTTGGAAGAAAAGAATTATCCAAATATATCTTGTTTCAACATTAGAGGAATGAATTGATTATATCCTTTTTATTATTTAAGATGTTATAGCTTCACTCAATAGATCATGTAGCTGCAAGTTTATGCAGTTGACCAGTGAAATTCCTCCATTGAACTCTCAGAGTAGTGGCGTAACTAAAGATTGTAGAAAATGAGGGGATTTTCAAGGATCATTTCCACTAGAATACTCAAGATATAGAGTATTATGATTCTAGTACACAGGGTTTCTATAGTTTGTTGAAATAGTGGGAAAAATAAAATGATTTAAACAATAAATAATGTCTAATCTGTAATCAATATTAAATTACTAATCTGTAAGTTTTTATTTTTGTAAAAAATATCATGAAATAAAAAAAATACTAAGATATCCAATGGGAAATGAAAATTTCCACACTATCATAAGATTTAAAATATTTTTGTAGGTTCTTGAAAAAAATACTATGACATTATAAATTCAAGGTGTTGTTGTTCCCAATACTTTTTAAGAATCCTCTAGAACTGAAGGTGTAGATTTTTTCATAGTAGACTCGAGTAAGAAAAATAAGATGGTTTTGTCATAATGCTATCATGAATGGCCAATGTATGTTGTATATACTACATTAGGACACATATGATTAAATATGTTTTCTCATATATGAGAAGATTACATGGAGAAAGTGAACCGAGATATGGATGATTGATGATTACACAGGATATGTATAAATTGGAAGGGAGATCATGATCATTCAAATATCCCATTATTAATCTTATTCACCCATATAATCCAGTTTCTTTTAAGGTTGAAAAATTCCTAGTAAATAGATAAAATGATTATTTGTATTTTAGAAAAGGTTCACCAAGAAAATAATAAATTAAAGAATGTACAATATTTAATTGTTATTGTGAACAAGTAGAAAGATAAAGTCAAAATTTCAATTAAAACAGAGATGAAAGAGGCATCATCTAAATTTCATTCAATGAAAATTGGTATTATACAAGAGGTTTTTATTTCGACATATCATGAAAATAAAATTTATGGAAGTTAAAGGCAATTAAATAAATTGGAGAATCAATTAGTCACTTCTTCTTCAGGTATATTCATCAATTGTATGTAATGTTTCTATAATAATTTTTCATAATTGAATATAACATGTCTATCAAATATGTGTATTGCAATATATTATGAATGTAAGAATAGAAATGATACTAGATGTAATGTTTATTCTCTAAGAGGCTGAGAGAGGGTGTTCCTAAGTCAGTGGTGAAAAGAACACAACTTCAAATTTCTATGTAAATCACTCTAGTTGAAATTTTGTTAAGTATTATCTAAAAAATTATTCAAAACGTATCTAGTGACGAGCTTCAATTAAGCGTGCTTCAATTCAAATGGGGTAACTATTCGGGTTTTTTTGTTCATATTAAATTCACATGAGATCCTCTTACCTCTACCAACACATATATCACCATAGATGGAAAATTTTGTAACACTAATGATGAAAATATTTAAATCATCATGCCATTTACTTCTACTATGCACCATGGAACTATTATTTATGTACTCCATGGAATTAAGAGAAAACAAATGTGGTGGTTTTCATCACACAAACCCCCTATACCTTTAGATTGTGGGTAATATCCAATAATTTTTAGGTATTTCTGTCAATATGTTTTGGTTTTCGTTTGAAGTATAGTAATATCTTTTTGGACCATTATTGTGTGTATGAAACTAGCTGAGCTATTTTTAACTAAGTTTTACAGAAGTGCTAGAAGCCATATGATGTAGAGAAAAGTCATGATGTAAATCATATATTGATGGTGTAAATTGATCAGCTGATCTGACCCCATAAAAAATATTCTGATATAATATTTTCAGAGAATTTCATTAAACAATACTTAACATTAAAAACTAGATTTTACAACATAATTTTTTACAGGTTAATTTGAGGAGATAGAATTTTTGGTGTTTTTGAAAATGATGGGATTCATGAAATAAATTCCCTATTTATGTTGTGAATTAACAACACCTAGTTTTTTTAACCCTCTATATGTGTCATGAAATCTCATAACACATAGTATCTCCCCCTCAATTTGTGGACCTCCCACAAATGAATTTTGAGGATCCTCTTTGATCCCATAATATCATTATACATGGATCATGGAGCATTGGATTATGATATAAAAGAGTATATTAGATTTCATATGAATGGGAGAAGGAAATAATCTTATCATTAACTCATATTATTGGAATTGTGATTTCCTTCTCGTATTTTGATGTTAGTGATCTATAAATTCTCAATGAAGCCTATTTTAATTTCACAATTTATATCAAATAACTACGATCATGATGTAGTTTCAATCACAAAACCTAAATAATTGGTTAATTTTCTTTTTAAAATAATCAAATTTTTATAAACATCCATTTTATCATATTGGGTCCATTAGAATTGAGATCAAAATTGGGAATACCTAAGAGGTGATCCTACCCTCAATCACAGAGATCCTGATTCAATGATAGAATGCTTTTGAAAAAACTTAGTGCCAGGAAATTTTATTGAAAGAGGATCACAAAACTAAAATATATTTTTTAATTCAAAGGACTCACCTTATAAATTTAGAGCACTATTGTATATTTGATACATAATGAAAATTTAATGATTATAATGATATAATTTTGGTTTTGATTAACATTTCATGATCTAGAAATATATATTGGTTGTTATGTTTTGGATGTGTGGTAATACATAGAGGGATCTTCCTAGATGTGATGTAATACTTAGAGGGACTAACCCGGATGTGCTGAAAGGCTTAGAGTTCTCTACCTATATATAATTAAATACTTAGAGGGATCTATCCAATGATGCTAAAATTATAAGAAGGATATTCCCAATTTTCATTTGATTATTTGTGGTCCATACACTGAGAGGGTTGGGATTATGTTTGGAAAGGTTTGATAGAATTCTATGAGATCCCTAGTGCCATACTAAAGAAGGTTTTGTTAGCCTTGAGTGTCGTTATTGAACTCTAGGGTTAGTGAGTATATTCATGTGTGGTTTTAATTTAATAAATTTATACCCAAATCTCTACATTATTAGATGAAATATATACTCATGATTGATTGGTTTAGAGACCATTGGTGGTGGCTTATTGAGATTTACTCACAACCTATTCAAGCCACAATTTTTTACAAAAAAACATCATAGATTCATGTTTATACAAGGTTAAGGCACCATGTTGTTAACTATTAGTTGTTGGATGGGTTGGAGGGAAGATATGGGACTGAAATAGGGTTTAGGATCAGGGTCTTTTTTTATAGAACCTAATAGTCATTATTTTTAATTACATACATCATATCATTTAGATATATTTCATTCTAATAGAACACAGTTATTATTATTTAGTTTTTTTTATTCATACTTTATTCTACTAAAGATTCATATTTTTTTATATATTTTGCTTCCATTATTTCCAAAACAATGTTATTATCTTCACATGTTACTACAAATAAATAAAAGATGGTATAGTATCCCTAAAATATTTCTTAAACCCTCTATACTAGTCTCCAGTCTCTGGAATACTGGGAGGCACAACTAAGGTCATGAACCCACCTAACTCGATCACATAAGTCAGAAATGGGTCGAGAATGGTAGATATTGTTATCAAAGGATCATATTTCATCTATTTTTCTTTAACATATTGGAAGGGTATAAAGGAGACTAGGATGGATTGAGACTTACTCTGAATGGCCCGAAGGCCTTCTTTTTTATTTTATTATCGATAATCCCCCTTTTAAGGGTTGAAGGGGAACTTGTACATGACCCGTATGCCCAAGGCACAGGGCCCGACATAACCAGTAATACATGACCCGAAGGCCCAGAGGCATACCATTCGCATACATGACCCGTAGACCCAGTCCACTAGAACTACCCATAGCTTCCGCATCATTGATCGCCTTTAGTTCCCCACCTGCATTGCTGATCGGCTAGCATTTCCCCATTCAAAGCTGCACAATTCCTGGTCCTGATGGCGGTTTCCATACCCTCCAATTATTCAAATCCAGTTAGCTCTTCTTCTGGTGACTGCTACTGTTTCTTTGATCCACTTCTAGGGCCTGCTCTGTGTGAAGTGGGCCACTTCATGGTCTTCAATGTCCCGAAGGCCCTGTGGCCCGAAGGCCCTTGAGACTCGTAGGCCCAAGTTGGTGGCCCGAAGGCCCAAATTGGGGGAATAGTTCCGTCTGCTACAGTACCGAACTGTACCTGCTATAGTACCTGCATAGATGAGTATTCATAGATCATGAGAGGAACCTAGGGATATACGATGACAAGTATGGTTTATTTATGTATAATATTTATTACATTTGAAATATTTTATCATATATATTGTGAAATGAAAACATCGATATATCCGATGAAATGAAAGTAAATAATTTTTTATTTTATTCCAATTTAATTTTATAAAAAATTGAATTGTAAAATAGATCTAGTGTTTCTCTAATGCTTTCACCTGCTGAGGTTTCTATTATTGTGTAAACTTTTTTCTAAGGTGATTGTTAAACCATTATAGAGAAAATTACTCCCCGTGATCTTCAAATTTAGTGTATGGAGAGTGAAAATCAGTCAAATCCTAATGCCATCGAGCCATAACATCCTATAGATTTTGATAATCATATGAATGAAAAAAAATGTAGCTTTATGAGGGTCATGTGATCAAATGATATGGATACTGTTTTCACCACACCTTTGATTTATGAGCTGACAGTAGATTTATAGCTACAATATTTACTTATATTAACTGGTAAGGGAGACCCTTGGATAACTGAGTTCTTGATTAATATGTCTAAATGATTTTATATAATTTTGAGACACTCATAGACAGAAGAGTTTGGCTTTCTTCCTATATAAATTAAGGCCAAGAAAAGAATTGGTGTGATGTACTAGAGAAAGTCAAGAAGCAAGAAGATATGTATTGAAAGGGATTTGAGGTCTTTCCCTTGATTCACTTCTATCTAGATTTTTTTAGGGATGATACAGATTGAAATTTCAATTATCTAACATATAATGGAATTTTAGTGATGGACTATGCAATATGCTTCAATAACGTATAGCATTTTTATCCATCATTTTCATTGATGAGGTTACTAAGGAAAGACGATTCAAGGAGACCTGATGAATCAGTCTCTCATCACAAAAGATAATATAAGAGATGACCTAAGTGGTGGATCAGTGGTTAAAATAGGATGATCTAAAATATCTTCTTATTGAAGTAGGAAGAACCACTATGATAGATAATTCTAGAGAAGTAATGGGAATAAAAACAAGGTTAGTAGGAATATATTCCAAAATTGTGACTTGTTTTTTTCTTCTGTTGAGGAAATTTTATCCATAGGCACTTATAGTTTTCTTGCCCCATAAGGGAGTGTTTTTATTGTAGTAGATTATTACTTTTCTAGAGGTTATTTAGGGACTCTGAATATTAGTATAGAAGAGTGTGATCGGGTTATTCACCAAAGTCTTGAAACGACCCATCTACCCTGTAATAGGACGGTAACTCAAGTTCCACTGGACATTCAGGTCGAGGTAGGGGACATGGTACCCTGTCAGGGATTTGTAGTACCACTCAGAGGGAGTGGCATAGTGGAGTCAAACCCGAGCCTAGGGTAGAGGGGTAAGTCAGCTTTATGCTATGAAGTCTACTTTGAGTAGTATTGATGTAGTACATCCTACCATAAAAGGTTTGATTATTGTATCATCTACTCTTACATTCATTTTTTTATACATGAGAAACAAATTATTTTTCTATCTAATAAATCTTCAAACGAATTTTATTGGTTTGTAAGTCATTTTATGATGTTGTGAACATCAATATGCCATTGGGAGTGTTTTGTAAGGATATAAAATGTTGCGAATAATATTCAGCTGAAATTGATGGTTCCAATTTCCTTTGGGAGATTTTTGTGTTGGAAATAATAGATTTTTATTTGATCCATAGTATTGGATATTTCGTTAATAGATCCATATCAACTATTATTGATGTATAATTACCATTATATATCTATAATGGGGAAGTTATACTGACCAGGGTGAGTGCGGTCTTCATGCATGTCATGCATGATGAATTCAATGTAGATTAGATAGTCTCAATGAGTAGATAGAAAACGTTATTTTAGATCTTTTTTAATGCTTTCTAATTTCATTCAATTAATATTGGGCTGTTTTTAGGATTTAATTCATAAATAATTATTTATCTTAAAATCCAAATGGGAGATCAAGTTCACTGTCGAGTTTGTACTATGAAGATATCTTGTTTATATCCTACAATATAGAATGGCGATGGTATAAATTTCATGAGTTTAAATATCAATTGTAATTTATAGAATAAGAAAGTTTCATATGGAATAGTATATATATGCAGGGTTCCCTGATACTTTTCACATAGAATATTGATAAAAATTATTCTTGTGTGTGGATTATCGGAGACTGAACCAAATGACAGTCAAGAATTGGTAGCCCCTTAAACACATCCATGATCCCTTTAATCAGTTAATATGTGTCATCATATTCTCCAAGATCAAATTTAGTTAAACATGCCACTACCTGATGGTGATACCATCACACATACCTCAGATAGATTTCATGAACATGTCTGTATTGTATGGGTTTTTAGTGATATCATTCGGTTGGATGAATGCACCAATGGTATTCAGGGAATCAATAAAATAGATATTTCATCCATTCCTATTTAATTTTATGGTTTATTTAAATGAAATATTAGTGTACTCATAGTAGATATATGATCATTCACAACATACTTTCATCATATTGAGTTCTCTAATAGAGTATCGATTTTAGATCATGCTATCAAAATGAAACTTCTAGATTGATAGAGTGCATTTTGTAGACCATGTTATCTTAGAAGCTAGAGTGGTAATAGACCGAGAGAAGTTTGAATCCATAGTATCTTGGGAAAACCCCTATAATTTCATTGAAAATAAAATATTTATGAATTTGGTGGGATAATATCATTATTTCATCAAGAACCTCTCTCATCTGGAAATAGTGATTGCTTAGCATACTAATAAATGGTTGATTTTTGTTGTTTTGGTTTATATGATAGAGATTTATTGGAGTTAAGGATAATTCTAAAATTAGTATTGATACTCACCTTTCTTTTGCTGGGTAAGGAATATAATTTTATTGTTAAGCATCTAGAGTTAGACATGGATTAGATCTAATATAAAAGGATGTAGTTATTTCTTATGGATATAGATAACTGAGACAACATAAGAGGAATTACCCTTCTCATAATATGGATTTAGATGTTATGGTACATTCCATAATGTTCTGTAATCACTTTGAAGAGATAGAGGTTTGTAGTCTTTATAGACAATAAGATCCTAAGGTACATCTTTTCTCACCAAGGCCCAAAACTTCGAAAAAGGAAGTTGTTCATGTATCTTTCATATTTTGAATTTCAGCTACCCTACACACCAGGTACCTAATACAAACAAATATAGGCATATTTAGTATGGGAGTCTTCCAGTTAGTTTCTAATGATGTAACACTTTTAATACATGTATGTAGAATATTGAGAGTCCTGAGGATGAGTATCTCTAACTTCTATATATGTTGTAATTTTGCTTTTACATAAAATAATGATAGGGATTTTATCTGATATAAATATATTAGATCTAAGAGAAAGAATATATGGTGGGAATCCATGATCAGTATAGCCTTTTAGTATTGGTGATGTTTTTATAATCCATCGTTGTGTATGGGTTCCTATATTTTTTCATAAGGATACGATGAGGGAGTTTAATGCTTCTAAATAGGCTACCTATCCAGGTCTAAAAAAGATGTATCATGATATCTATAGACAATGTTGGTGTCCACGAATGGAAATGTATTTAGAAGGATTCATGGAATGATTTTTCTCATATCTTCTATTGAAGGCTGAGCACCAAAGACTTACTAGGTTATTGTATTTACTACCCATTCTGGTATGGAAATGAGATGATGTCACTGCAGATTTCATGACAGGATTATCTAGGACTCCCTACAAGAATGAAATAGTACAGGTGTTCATGGATCAACAGATTATGGTGTCAAACTTATTTTTTATTAGGGACACTGTCACAATCCACAATATGGGTATTACTAATGATAAAGATATGGTTTAGAAACCTGGTGTTCATTGGAGTATCATTTCTGATCAAGATCCTCATTTCACACCTCAGTTTTGGAAGGTTCTTCAAAAGGATCTGGGAGCCAGGTTCTTTATATTATAGCCTATCATTCGGGGGCTAAAGGTCATTCTGAGTGAATGATTCAAATTTTATACAATATATTTTGATCCTATTTTGTAGATTTTAGTGGTACTTAGTTGTATCATTTAGCACTTATGGAGTTTTCCTATAATAAAATTATCCATGAATCAATAAAAATATATACTTTTGATCTTTTTATGGAAGAATATTTCATTATCATATTTTTTTATGGAGGTAAGTGAGTTAGCACTTATTAAACCTATTCTTGTACATCAGACCTCTCAAGAGGTTTAGTTATTCATTAACCATTGGGTGGCCACCAAAACCCTTACAAAATCATATATTGACCACTAATGATAACCTATAGAGTTTTAATTTGGTCATAATGTTTTATTTTTGGTTTCTCGTAGGCTTGGTTGATTCCTTGTCAGGAAATTAAGGTAGCTAGAACCTAGGTTTATCGGGTAATTTGAGATAGTGGAAATGGTTGGTCCATTGGTGAATGGTTTATCCCTTCTAATATGCTATAATATCATTTATGATCTGTTTCAAATTTCATCGATTTATAGATATCATGATCACACTTCTCACGTCATATAATTTTTTGATGTCGATATGGATGTTTATGTGCCCTATTAGCAGAATCTGATTTGAATCGTGGAATGTTGTGAGAAGAATCTTTGAGGGAAAATCATAGCACTAGTGTGAGTGTTTTTTGGGCATGTGATGAGCCATAAATTTCAACAATTTCTTAACAATTTTTATTATCTCAAATAGCCATATGTTTTTACTAATTATGTTTCTCTTTGTGTATTTTAGGATATTATTTATCCGAATAATTATTTTAAACTATAAGAACATTATATTTAAATTCCTATGATGTTTTTTCTTTTTATTTTCAAGAAATTTCATAATATTATAGAATCATAGTTCATAACCCTAAATTTGAAGAGAAAATTGGGATTAATAAGTCTAATTTTTTAAATATCACTACTTTTGGAATCCTATAATTGAAGTAAATGTAAGGATTGTGAACTATACTTTTGTCAATTTCCATGCAGTTTCATAATTAATGTAAAGTTCATCAACCCAAATTTTGGAATCATCTATACACTATGAAAAATATCTTTAATGATTATTTATACATTGTGAGACCCTATGTTTTACCCATTCATCTACTATATTGTAATTGTTTATTATTTTAACGATTTATACAACAATTTCATTGGATATATTTTTCCATTTAAATCAATTTAAATATTTTTCCAAGAAATTATTCATTAGAATGAATTATTATTATTTTTATGGGATGTATTGTTTTTCTCTTGGATTTTAAATTCAAATGATCATTTTTTATCTTGTGGATTTTCTATATTTTTTTGACCTGATGAAATTAAATATTCTTGTTAAATACTGAGAGTTTATTCTTCTCAAAATGGTAATAGTTTTGTATCATCTCCAGTTCATTGAAGACATATACATTGGATACATACATATTTTGATATTTTTTAGTTTGGTCATTATGTTTCTACTTCTATATCCATTTTTAATCTTTTACCATTGTTCTTACAAAAATATATCATAGCTACACATTGGAGATATAAATTTTTATCATATCATGAGTGTTGTTTTATAATTGATTAAAGAATATAGAATCCCACTCAACATTGAAGATATTTTTTCTACTAATGTGTTTGATTGAAGGTTATCTACATATTTCAGGGACTACTATAACTATGAGATGATCTTGTATACAATATCTATATATCACATATTTAATTGAACTTTCAGATTTTTATACTCATTTATTGGTGGAGTGTAAACTAATATTATTAAGATATGTATATCTTATTTCATAACTACAAAAATGGGCTATTCTATAGTTCAAAACTGTCACAATAGGGCCAAAAACTGTGGCCATACCCTATAGCCACGGTTTTTCCCAACCGTGGGTGTTATCGTCATGGTAGTAGGGTATACCCTATGACCACGGTTTTAAATGTGTCTGTAGGCATCTCTATAGTCAACCGGGGCAGTAAACATTTGGCCACAATTTTAAACGTGGAAATAGATGGACTATTCACACAGTTTTACTAGGCTATAGCCCTATAAAACTGTGGAAATAGCCTAAAAATAATGTGTGCCTAACCGGATTTGATCCCAACACATTCCTTTCACATTTAAGTGACCTAAACGCTACACCACCAAGGATTATATATATATATATAATATGTTATATTTATATTTATAAAAACCATTGATGTATCCTGAAAAACATAGCAATAGTTCTTCCAGCCATTTTTTTGGCGGGAAATGTTTTCTCCCGCCCAAGGGTGGGAGAACTATAGTCACGGTTTTGAAAACCTTGGCTATAGCCCTTCGAAAAAATCCCTAAAGCCACGGTTTTTGAAAACTGTGGCTATAGGTTTGGGTTATATCCACAGTTTTGAAAACTGTGGTATAGGCCATGAAAAGAAGACCAATAGCCACGGTTTTAAAACTAGGGCTATAGTTCACATAACCGTGGTTGTAGCCACCTATTTCCACGGTTTTAAAATTGTGGATATATATCTGTGGATGTAGCCTATTTTTTTAGTAGTGTTTCCCTATAAAATTACTAGAATCCCTTGTAAATGACTTAATGTAAGGTGCTCAGTACCCAAAATCATTTGTAGAGGTCCCTGGTAAAATGAACATCTATTTAAAATCACCAAACTAGTGCAGAGTTTTTGGTATACTGGACTAGGGGATTTTTGTTCCTTGATCCACAATATAACATTATGTTTGGTGCTTTTCTTTATTTACTTTCTTCTTTTCACTATATTTATGCAATAATGATATAATTTATTTATTTCAAGAGGGGAGTTTAAAATTTTACATTTTTTTAAAAGGAAATAATCCCCCCTCTAGTATCTTCATCATTTCTATTATGACCAAAAAATTGGTACCAAAGGTTTGGATTCATTACATATATCTCTATTGTTTTTTAAATCCTTGAATATTCAGTTGTTTCTATCCAAAACATAACATTTGGTTTTGAAAATCTATTCAAGTAGATATATTTGTTTTTTCACGAAAATTTATGAGTTAAATATCAAGATGAATAAAAAATATCAAACCCTATTATCAGAGAAGTTATATCAATAATCTTTTCTCCTTATGTTAACAGTGATGATTTTTGGATAATGTAAAGTTTACATGATTATCTATTTGATGAATATTATAATAAGGTCTTATTTGAAATTGTTAAAGTCTTATGAATTTCCTAAATACTTTCAAGATAAATAGAATACTACTCAAGATACTAATTATGATCTTAATTTTAGATATTTTAATTGTGATATTTTGGGATAGGTAGAGATGAATTCAACCTCATTTCTTAATGTTCTACACGATATTATATTAAAAAAATAGTTGTTGTTGACTAAAAAGGAACCACGAAGATAAAAATGTTAAGGTGTAATACATAAAGGTTTAAATTTAATAATTTCAGGATATATGATGGTTAAATAGTCACTTAGATGAATCAAATATTGATTTAAATAATTAATGCCGTTGAATCATTGGGAGAACCAATTATTGAACTTGATTAGGCTATAAATGTCCTAAGATTGCAACCATCAAAATATAATGTAATATCTACTACAATAAGATAGTCCATTACTATAAAAAAATATTTAAATAAATGAGTTTATTGAAACCCATGTTATGTATGCAGTTGAGATGGAAGAAGAAGCTAAATATCATATTTTTATGTAAAAGGAAATTATTTCACTTAAACTTGAGATGGAAGAATCATTAGATTATAATCATTTTGGTTCTAATTATGATCTATCAAAACATGTAGAAAAATTAATTCTATTCTAAAACAAGAGGAATGAGATGTTAAAAATGAATAAGAAAAAAGAAGTCAGATGCTACGCATGTTAGAAGAAAGGTCATATGAGATATACTTTTCCTTTTTTAAAATCTAAAAGGAATGTGGATTATAAAACATAAGGAATGAAATACGTTAAGTATGCTTTTAGTTATATTGATTATTAAAGTGATACATCTACTATAAATTTTGTGTTAATAATTAAAATTAAAAAGTAAATCCATGTCTTATAGGTCATGATAATGAGGCACAATCTAATTTCTATAAAAAATATAAATCATATTTTTTTATAATTAGATTAACAAATATTTTTTCCTCATTTAGGATACATTTTAATCTAGAATAAAATATCATATAAAATAAAAACAATTTTACGATCCTATTTCAATCTAAAAGGAAAAATTTTTACTTTCGATTTCAGGTTTAAGATCTAATATTTACAAAAATTATTTTTCATTAAATTAAAATAAGAATTAGGAATTTATGGTTGAGGTTTATTCTTTAGAAAAGATTTTAAAATTCTTATTAATGGATATAATTTTTAAAATAAAATTCCTGGTAAAAATAAACTTAATAAAGGAATTAATGGTATTGGTAGTAAGGGAGAAGACCTAAATTGTATATGAATTATTCTGTTCATGGCTCTAAAAGTAAAATAATTTCAACTCATAAATATTTTCATTATATAATTAATGAAAATTATGAAAAAGACTGCTATTTTGGAAATACTAATTTTTAGGGTTTCGTGCATGTTCAATATTCAAATGCCTTATCTCAATGTAAATATGATATATCTTCTCAAAGTAAACATATTTGGTAACCTAATTCTTTCATTGGTAACATTTGAGGAACAAATATCATATGGGTTCCAACATGGAATTTTTTTGATATTCTGTAGATTTGTTCCATTTAACATTGTTGTTATATTAATAAGTGTCTGGTTGAAAATCATATAAATATTTCTGATTAATGAGAATTGAACAACTCTGAAGTAGATCATTTTCGGATAGAAAATATTATTAAAGTATGAAATACTAAAATCTAGAAAGTATTTTATTTCCATTTTAATGGTAATACACTGACTATTTTTATTTAGGATGAAGAATACTTTAAAAAAAATTATCCTTAATCCCTATATATTAGATTATTCTTATGATTTAACTATTAAATCATTTTATGTTGTGAATTATTTTCATGAATTGTTTTGTCAACGTCGTACAAACTTTCTATTATTGGAATGTGTTAACTTATTAAATGTTAGTTTCCTTATAATAATGTATTTTAAATACATGTAATAAATTGATCATTTATGAAAAGTGTTAAATTATAAAAAATATTTTGGTTATTTATGACATACACAAAATTAGTAAATTGATTGAAAATCCAATATTCTGATTTCCTTTCATAGTCTTAAAGGGATTTATTTAAATATATTAATGTATGTAAAAATATTTTATTTTATAAATTAATGTATATGATATAATATTCTATTATAAATCATATATTATAATTTTATTAATAATACATATAGGTATGTAATGGTAATTCAAAATAAAATATATAATTTTTTTATTCTTGAATATTATTAATATTATTTAAACTAATTCTATTTGAAAAAGTATTTAACAATTATTATATTATCTCAAACATTTTAATTCTTTTAAACTTTACTAATGTAATATTTCTTATTAAAACAATTATTTTCAATTATAAAATCTGAAATAATTACACTATATTTTGTCTTGAGATACTAAAATTTTCCCTAAGAACTGTCAAAATAAAACCCTTATTTCATCTTCCTTAAAAACACAATCTTAACTCATTCTCAGGTCCACTAAATGTTTTTATCTTCCATCCATACAATTTCAATATAAAAGTCCTTTAATAAAGACATCCTGAGTGGGATTAAGTGACTAAATATCTCTAGTTATGAAAGAGGTTTCATCCAAAATATAAGCGCTCATGGATTGATATGTTTGGTTTATAATATCTTTTCAGTATGATATAATGTGAATGAGATTGAAGAAATATATAATAAATGTATTTCACTTCCTAGTTATTTAGATTATATCTTTTTGGAGAATTTAGTATCGTTTATTGAATAATATTTAGAGAATTATTCTATAAAAGGTAAAAAATTATTGGTTGTGAAGAACCAAAAGTTCAATTACATCAAATTGGTAAAGATATAATGCCTTATTCAATGTATCTTAAAACTCTATATGATTATGATGAGCTATTTTTATAGAAATTTTAATTATTTATATGAAAATTTCATCTAATATTAACCTTTGAAAATAAAAAACAAGTGTGTTTGTATAAAGAACAAAAAAATTCTAGAACTTCATTTGAGGAGATGAAAAACCATTCTATTTCAAAAGTAGAATTTGAATCCCAAAAATTTCAATATCAAATTATGTGGAAAATTTCCATGTCAATAAAATATTTTGAACAATTTTTAAACGAAAATTTTGATAATGTAGTGCAGATGAGATGAGAAATTATCTTTAAAACAGATCATAATGAGATAAATTAGTTCCTAGTTAGTCAGTTTTCTTCAACTTCAAGAGGAAACTGATATGTAATTATTTAAAAGACAATAGATTTGATGTCAAATATTTTATATGAAATTTGTAAAATATTCCAATGTACTGAGTGTGGAGATAGCCCCCTTAACCTTCTTAAAATACTGTATCCATTTTCTCAACTTGTACCTTAGTCTATACAAAAAAATGAGTAAAAAAATAATTGTAATCTTATATTATTGAACTAAAATTATACATTCTATAATCTATATTATTTATTTACAAATTCTCATGATTTTATGCACAATAATATTCATTAAATGAAAATTTTTTTCCTTTTAAATTTATAAAGATCCCTAATAATTTTCATGCATTAATGTATTCATATTTATTTTTGATATCACAAAGGGGGTATAAATATGGTGGATAAACCCAACATTTTATTTTATCATTGGGGATAAATATAGAAAATCTAAATAATTTTTTTTCATGATAAATATAGATAAATAAATTATTTATATTTCTCTTTATAGGGGAGAAGTTTTATTATTTTCTATTAAAATTATTTTTTGTGTTTATATATTTTTTTATACATTTTGTTCTATGGGTTTTGAGATCATCCAAATGGGAAGATTATTAGGATTCTGTTGATCTAGAAATTTCATTAATTTATCATTTATTTCGACACTCATAATCTCCAAAATTTGTGTTACTAATGAAGTTTATTTGAATATATTTCTCGATAATATTTATTGTAATAATTATTTGATTTGGGAATCACTTTCATTTTAAATTTGGATAATTTTTTTTCTTAATGTATTTCAAGCATTTCAAAGTAGTCTGGAGTCACTATTTATTAACCTACATTTAACAAAAATGTCTAAAAAATGGAATATACTTTTTTAATGATCACTACTTATAGAACCCTATGTATGAAGTAAATATATGGTTCTGGAACCATACTTATATCAACTACCCTAAATTTTCATACTTAACCTATGGTTTATCAACCAATCATTTTGAATCATCCATATGTTTTCATAAATACTTTTTATGATTATATTTATGTAGTGAAACCCAATTCATGACCCATTCGTCTATGATATTTGAATTATGGATTATTTTCACAATTAATACAACTATTTCATTGAAGATATTCTATCATTAAATATTTTTTAATGAGTGATTACAAGGAACTTATTCAGCATAATAAATCATTCATATTTCCAAGGTATGTTATGTTTTTTCATAGAAGATTACATTCAAATGATCATGTTTTATCAAGAAAATTTTCTGTAATGGTTTAACATGATGAAAGTGAAGATTATTATTAAATACCAAGAGTTTATTCACTTCAAAATTATAGTACTATGACATTTCATTTCTTTATATGAAGATATATAATTTTGAGACATACATGTTTTTATGTTTCTTTTTTTGAATATCATGTTGTTACCGCTCTATCAATTTTTGAATATTTTACTACACTTAATCTAAATAACATTGAGAGATACACATTGAGGACATAAATGATTTTTCATATACTATGTGTTTTCACTACTACTATTTAAAGAAAAAGTTAGTCTTCTCAAAGTTGGATATTATTTTGGTTGCTTCTATGTTTGATTAAAGATCATATACATATATTAGTTACCATTACAACTATGACTTGATCTAGTATTAAAATTCAAGATCACATCTATTTACATGAATTGTTGGATTATTTTACTCATTCACTAGTGGAGTGTCATCTTCTCATAAGAAAAATTTGTGTATCTTGGTACCCTATAACATAACTAGAAGGCCTTTTAAAATCCTTGTTTTTAGGTTCTAACCACTTGTGCTCGGTTGTGAATCTTTTCGGAAAAAGGACCTGCTATTAAAAATCACCAAGCTCATGGAGAGAGAATAAATAGAGTTAATTAGATGATTTATATTCCTTGAACCATTCATGTATAGTCTATTAATTTATTAATTTTCTATTGGTCACACATCATTAATATATAAAGAAGAAATCAATTTATTTCAATATGTATGTTTCATGTTTGTCATGTTTTTTAAAGTCACAATATTTACCCCTCCTCTCCCCTCTTGTATCGTCGTCATTATTGTTCTGAACGAATAGAGTGGTGGAAGCATAGGTGTCCACAATAGGAGACACAGGATAAAACGTTGGATATATAGACACAATGGCTATACTTTTTCACCCATGTCCACTAAGATGCTTAGGACCATAGCTCGGGGATGAGTTTCTATATGTAAGGATGTTTTAAAATATAATAATTTATTGGTACATCCCTCCTTATTTTTTAAGTAAACCTATTAAAGTTGGGTTTTCTATTATTGGACCTTGTTTGTGAGTCTATAACTAGCTAGGTTGTTTTTGAGTAAGTGATACTGATGTGCCAAGAGTAATAGGATATATATAAAAGTCATCATAAATGTTATACATTTAAAATGTAAATTGTTTGGATGAGATGACCCCGTATAACCCTTTTAAAACATTAATTTTTTATAGTAGTCCATAAATCTAGAATTTACGTTGTAAACCATAGTAGTGTCTACTTGTAAAATTCATGTGTTATGTTATGGCCTAATTCTCTAAAACTCTATACCTGAAAAGATCCTCAATTTGAATTATCCATTTAATTCAATATTATGTAATGTTATAAGGCTGGGTCCTTATACACATGGAGGTGTTCATAAGGTCACATAACCCACCTGACTTGGTCACATTAGGAAACACTAGGTTGGGAAAGTTATTATAATATCTCCACCCTATGATACGGTGAATTTTCAATTCAATTTTGGTTAAACAACATCTAAATGGGTAAATGGAATTTTTATTATGTATAAGGATGGTATCAAGGTGGTCATGGGGGTTTGTGTTAATGAAAAGTGGAAAAGGGGTCCAATATATAATAGGTGAATTATTGAAACATAATTTGTAAAATTCATTCCCCATAAAAATGTGGCCTAAATAAGGAGTGTGAACACTTATAAGAACTATGCGGGGTATCCTAAGAAACTATATGGGTTGAGGCACCCCTTCGGTAGTCACAAACGCTCACCGACCACATGGTTTGTTAAAACATGGAAGAGGCCATACAAATTGTGTGTCCTGGATTCATCATACACATAGAGAACCACATATTTGGCACATAGTTTGTCTAATTATGTGGACAAACTATTCACCTCTTAAAAAGTGGTGGAAATAACCATTTTTTCCCGCAGGCTTAAAGACTTATCCACTAAATTCCCACCATTCAACCCCAATAGCTTAGGTTGTGAACCATGGGATTTCTTCTTCTCTATGGATGATTCTCCATTGATTCTAGGTAATTTAGATTGTTTTGTAGTGAGAATTGAATCCTTCAGAAAGTCTTTAACTCCTCTTTATTTTATCTTCTATAATACACATTATTGATTGTTTAATCTTATTTTAATGCTCAATAAACCGACTTCTCATAGATTCTTAACTCTTTAAATTACTACAATTCTATATTAAATCATGTTACATTATTGGATGAATTTTTTTTCATAAGATTTAGTTTGTATGTTTATAATATTTCTCTCATAATATTGATGTTCTTATTATGTATCTGGTTGTGCTATTTTCCTTCAATGATATGCATTTATATCATTTACTATGAAAAATAAATTAATCCATGAAATGATATGATAGACCTTTCATGGACTCCTTTGGTTCTATTGATGTTTTCGAGACTAGACTTATGGACACCCATGGGGCGTTCAACTTCATTTACGATGGTGAAATATGTTTTTAAATTCCAAAGATGTGGTTTTTTGAAACTAAACATGTTATACTTTTTTTTTCTATGTTGGTATGGTATAAGGGGTTGTATATCTTAACATGTAACTTTTAATGTGTTAGATGTTGATAATGTTAAGAGGTGGAAAATGGTTAAAGGGGTGTGAACATGTTTTTAATGGTTTTAAAGATCATTAATGGGTGTATTATATAAATATTGGATTAATGTTCTGATTATTTAATTAGGATAAAGTTGGGAAGTGGGATAAGTCATGTTTAATGGATTTAAGGGATTTATGTCATTTATATATTTTCTAATTATCTAATGTATGCAAATAGAAAAATCTGAAACCTTTATATTTTTATTTATAAAAAAGTTAATGATGAAGAATAATAAAAAATGTGAATATAGGATTTGGTTTGATGCTGTAATGATTCTCAAAGCTCTTATGGTTGGATGTTTTATGGTGGATACTCATCCTTGGGTGGGATATAATGATACTTTAAGTACATGGTGCACACATTTTTCAGAGGATGAACTAATTCTCCATACTCTAATGGTATAGAAATGTCATTGGAAATCATTGTTGGGAAGGTCAAACATGGTGTTCCAAGTCGCTGATTTAATAAGGGTACCACTTTTCTATGATATGATGATATATAATATATAGTTATCTAAAATGATACTCCATGGTATGATGATGTATATGGTCTAAATAGATAGACTGATGGTCCAAGCTATGATGATGAATATGGTATGAGTAACTAAACTAATGAACCAAAGTACGATGATGTATATGATATGGGTACCCCAGACTGATTTCCCAAGGTTATATGAATTATATCCAAGAAATTAATGAAATATCTTTTGAAAAAATTGGTTAACCACTAGTGGTATATGATTTAGATATCTGGTGCGGTGTGAAACATGTATGGTGTCTATTAGTCCCACCAGGTCAAATACCCTAAGGGGGGGTGAATCATGGTATGAAATATTAAAACCATTTCCCCTGCATATATTGTTTCTTCATTAAAAAATCTCTTTCACATAACAGTATATGTAGAGAAATTAAAACATGCACAAGACACAATAATTTTATTTGGTTAACCCACACTATGCTATGTCCAAGCATCATAAAAAGACAATGCTTTGTTGTACTGAATCCCCTAAAATCACACTGCAATTTACAATGTCTGAAGTGGACTCACTCTACCTTCTAGTTTACAACCAATAACAATTTGAAAGGTCACTACTCTCTGAATTCCAGTGTGATCACTAATTCCTTATAATATCTGCTCAACTTTTATATACTTGTATGTAACTTCATTATCTATAATTAATGTATCCTCCACTATATATAGATTCTATATTGATGTCCCACTTTCATCCACTGATGAATACTGCTTTACCTCTGATGTACTGGGAATGTTCACACTTTTGGGAAACCCTGGGATGACCTGCATGCTACTTTAACCACATCGTGGAAGTGTCTCCTTACCACCTGTGTGACACTCCATTATCAAACTGAAAACATGGGTGAATCACACCCTTTTATGTCCATGCCAATATTAGCGTGCAACTACCAACCAATGTGCAACTTATAAGTAATTATATACATGAGTTCCCAAACCAAATGCAATAATGGAGCTCAAATTTTCTATAAGTTTTGAGATTAAAAAACAATTACGAGGGTTAGTTGCCTATTTATTGGATTTTCGGACTATATAAGCACCACACACAGCTTTCCTCTAGCCACACTATTCCATTTGATCAGTCCTCGGTCATTCTAGTGACCATACACAAACTACTCCAAAACGTGTATTCCCTTATTTACATTTACATATTTGATGTTATTATCTTGAAATAAATATGGCACACAACTTTAAAAGCCTCCAATACACTAGAAAGTAAGTCCATTTTCCAAAAACACTTTTCTCCATCTACTAATTTTTTGGTCAAAAATATGGAAAACACTAGAAAATGGAGACACCTTATATTCGTTCTTATTGTACCACCTACAGATCATCCATTACTTTTTCGTGGTTCTTTTTCAATAAAAAAACCCTCTTTTCTACTGAACACAATCAACCAAAAATTACATCAATTTTTCCTTGAGGGATTTTTCCCATCAGTTTTGGTATTATTGTAGACCCATACAGGCCATGGGGATTATAGAAAACTATATAAAGATAAAGCCTATTTTACTATACTAATAGAATATTGTATCTTTATACTCCAAAATATACTTCCATTAGACTGGATGTTTCTTTAGAAACAAGTGGTGGTGAACTTCTGAGATGTATTCACTCCATGCTCGGGCTACCATGGCACTTGGGTACTAGAGTGGACACTATTAATTTCTGGTATGGGTTCATAGTATGGACCTAGATCTTGGATTCATATTTTCACTGATAGGATAGAGCATGGGATGTTGGGACCAGGCATGTACTTGAGGCTGTGTTCCATGATTTTCCTTGTTTTGGTACTTTTTAGGGGTTTATATTCTCAATATTATTGATATGTAGTGTATCCATGTCATTGTTATATTATGTTTCACCCAACAGGTTTTGAATCATTTTTGCATGTCCCATTTATCAAATTTACCAATTCTTAAATATGGTAATGTATTTCTAGTGATGTTTCACTCTGATAATAAGGTATAAACGACCAATTATATCTCTATAGTCCTATGATGAATATTGAAAACCTATGGTGTAAAAAGAGATGTGCCTGATTTCATGGGGTGAACCAGCTTGAGGAATTTGTTTAGCGGCATAGGTGTCAAGATGTTATTATGTGGTATCAGATATAGTTACTTTTTTTTACTATTTGGTCATTGTATACAAAAGACTAGGATCTTTTCAGATCTTGTTAATGAGCTCGTTCTTGAGAGCCTATGTCCCCACACATGAGGGGAAAATGAGTTACTAGGGGTTATAAATTCATGTATATTATACATTATTTACTATTAAATGATTTTACACCTCATGTGGTGCACTGGGGTGTGATGTTACTGATTTATATTATTTTCACCTATTATGCTGGTATATCAAGAGAAGGTTAGTGTTCATGCATCATGATAAGAACACAGTATTGGCATGTGATTATTATATTGCATATGGTTGATAGTTACCTTGGATTCATCTATTTTTGAACTATATTTTTGATCTGTGTTCTATGTCTTTTGGTAATTTATATATTCATATTATAAATTATCTAGAGGTGTTTCTATTTAAATTGTATTTAACCATTTATATTGCTTTTATATAAGTGTATAGTGGAACACCTTTTGACAAACCCCTCAAGAGACATGAGGGTAACGATAATCTATAAATTAATTGTATGATGAATTTCTGGTTAAATTGTGATTCGATAAGAAACTTATAATGTTTTTTTCCATTGTAACATTAAAATGATGTCCTATATAACCAAAATGTTGAATTATGTGAACAAATAAATATAAGGATGTTCAAATATGGTTAATGAAAGGTTTTGAAATATGAATTCCTATTATCTAAATGGTAAATATTAACTAAAGGTATATGTTAAGTGATGGACCCTTTATGGGGGATGCTAATTAATATCATAAGTGTTTTTATCTGAACCTATGAATGGGTGGTTTTTCTCTAAGAGTACCCCTACTTTTCTGACATGTATTTATTTTTTTGAGGCCTTGATAGGATTGGAAGTGGTGGATAATGGGATGTTTCTTGTTGTTTCTTCTATTAGGTTATGACCTTAGGGATTTGAGGTGTCATTAACTATCATGGATCTTATAACCATCATGGTTTGTAACAATGTGGTTGTGTTCAATACCTTGAATTGGGTGTCTTCATTTTTGGTTCTTATTGTAGAGGTTTTGTTGCTATGGTGTGGAACTTAGAGTACATTTTTGGATTTTTCACACTTTGATCCATGTGTTTTGGAATGAGGGAAAGGGTGTTTGTAGTGAATAGTTACTCATGTGAGGTTTGATTTGTATGGAACAATGAGGGAGCTAGTAGTTTTTGGAATATGGATTCGGTGGCTCCCATGAGTTGGTGGATTTGGGTAATATAGTATAACTATGAGGGAATTTGTCCCTCTATTGTGGGTTCATGGGAATGTGAATCTTAGGTAGGTGATTTAGATGTGGAATCTATGCACAGTGGGTTCCATATAGTTATGGTAAAGGGAATGTTTATTCCTTGTTTTCTATTCTATATAAAACACCTCATGGGGTGGGGTTTGGATTTATGGTTGGTTTCTAAAGTATAGGATTGTTTAGAATCATAGAACTACAATATAGGCAATTTTTATGTGATGATTATCATTTACTTAGGTTGGATGAGTCAAGAGTGGATATGCCTTGCATAGGTTTTTGTATCTATAGACGACACCCTCATAGATGGTTAGTCAGATGGTGGGACTTTTCCTGTACGAATGATTTTGTTTCTAGATGAAATCATCGATTAATCCTTGAGGCCGATAAGGATGATGATCTAGGAGTCATGGTTTATAAGGCCCCGACCTTAAACCTTAATTAATCTTGAGTTATTATAAGATTACACATTGAGGATCTTTTCAGGTTTAGAGTTTTAGAGAATTAGATCATGAAACATGCATTACATTCCACATTTAAACAAAGTGGTTACATAAAAGACAGTATTCATTCTTCCCATCAACGGAAATATATTGAAAATAAAACATGGATTCTTTCTTGACACATCCTTGACACTATCATCACATCATGTACCTTTCCCTTGACCTATGAAAAACATTTCAAAAACATGGGTTGAGCATAAAAATCTCAGTAAGGGTTATAAAAATATGGAAAGGAAACATGAGTTCATATATACATATAAATGAAATCATACTTTACCCATAAAACAAATGCACTTTAACATACCTCATCAAACCATTAATAAATCATAGAAATCATAAGACATAAAGGTAACTTGAGGAATTCATAACATTCTTACATAGGGAGTAACCCTCTTGGTTACGTTTGGAATACCCATCACAGTATATTCCCTAAATCTCTTCGGAGAAACCTTAACGTTTCACTCCTTCACGTTACCTAATGCATTGGAGAGCTATATCGGGCTCACCCGCCCTTAGTTTATCACGGAACCACCCATTTTCATAACAATGCCCAAGAACCATAACATAAACGAATCACATAAAACATGCATAATGGAAACAAAACATTTCCACATTTCAATCACAATATAACATTTTAGTATTTTGAAATAATGAATCCATACAAAAAGAAACCATTTCCAAAACCATTTAAAACATTTAATAAGGAGAGTTTTGAATCAAAGTTTCCCATACCACCTTGAAGCATTTAACATTTTAAACCATTAATATCTATATAAATAAATCCATAAAACCATTTTGGAAACATGGATATTAATAATAACGAGTCATTAAAACATTTAAAGCGATATTTTGGTCAAAGGATTTTTACCAAAATTAGAGACACTTGAATACAATAATGGAGGAATAACATTTAATCACAACTTTATAATATCATGAGAATAAATGGATTCATGATATAATATTCCAAAGGACATTTTATACACCATATAAGAGTGACTTGGTGCATAACAACAATGAAGTCTCAATAGGGATGTAAAATGTGATGAAATCCCTTATAAGGAAGGTATCCTTAAATTAAGGATAAATCAATATCAAAATTATTTGTGACAAATAGAAATACACCCAATATAATTGGATATTAAGTGTAAAACAATAAAAGGTCATTCACACATATTCAAAGGATGAAATATTCAATAACTACATGTTGAACCCAAAGAAATCGAAATTGGGTTAAAACGTTCCCTTTGTAAAATTCGACAGCCTAACGACGTCACTTCAAAAATTCAGAAAATGAGTTGATGAGAGATAAAAAAGGAATATCATCACTTGGACATAAAATTTAGATCAATAAGTATATTTAAGAACATATCCCAACATAATAGTATGTGAATTAAAAGACATAACAAACGAAGTCTTTTAAAATGAGGAGGGTGAAAGGTTCCATTACCGACTTGGGTAACTTTCGAAAAGTACACCCCATTGAAGAAGTGTCATAAAATGAATATGTAAATAACCATAAATGGAATTATATTACAAAAGGAGTGTAATAATGGGAAGTACATAAACCACTCAAATGAAATTGTGGCAAATGTAGCATAAATCTCACAGGAATAAAAGTGACATGAAAAATCCCTTACGATAACTCGGCAGCCTAACGGCGCCACTTAAAACATCCAAAATGGATTGATGAGAGAAAATAGGGTCTCTCATCATAGGAAAACAATAAGTACAGTGGGAGTAATATAAAATAACATCCCAATCATAATAAATATGAGCTTAAAAGGAATGACATAAAAGAGTGTACTTAAAAAGAAAGAGAGGTGTAGGATCCCTTACCTCGGGTCCGACTTGACTCGATCGTTCTTTAACGTCCTGAATAATAAAATTGAGTTAATTTCCACTTTATTAAGAACCTTTTTATAGTTCATTATTCCTTTTAGATCACTTATTTCAATTTTATAAACATTATTTAATCATTTAAGTTAATAATGTTTGTTTTGTCGATATTTGGTTCTTAAGTCGAAAGTGGACTTCTTACAATTACATGTTTTTCGTGTGGCCAAATATTCATTATATCCAGAATTATATTCAAGATTTGGATATCATATATATCATATATATCCAGAATATACATGTATTTATAATATTACATAATCATTTAGAGGTAAGAAATGAAATGCACCGTTCATGGAGACGGTAAGTCGTACGTACGCATGAACGCTACTTTCATTTCTATGTCATATTAATGGAATTAAAACTAAATGAGAGGTATGTATATTTTAATTCCAGAATTATATTAATCATTTATATGTACAATTCATCATATATATCCATTATATACATGTACTTATAAGAGTACATTATATTTGGGGATAAGAAATGAAATGCACGGTTCATGGAGACGATAAGCCGTACATACGCATGAACGCTACTTTCATTTCTATCTCATAATTTAATGGCAAGAAATAATAATGATATAGAGGTATATAATAATTCCAGTATAACATCATATATAATAACATTAAATCCATCCTTTATATATCCCACGTATGGCATTAACGAATCGCATCACTTTGAGGGGGAGGTAGTCCGCACTTCCTTAAATGAAGATATCGTTTTTACCCATAATGGAAACCGTAAAGGTATGCCCAAAATGAAAAATACATAAGCTTAAGGAAAACATAAAAACATTATATATCACATATAAATATATTTTCATCTTAATGGCCACCTTTGAAGGTGTTAAAAGAATGTTGAATAATCATCGTTTCGGGAGGCCGAAATTTTCCATCCACGGAAACAGTATGTTCTTTAACCATTAGATGTAGGTGTGTGAAAGTGTATCTCAAATCCTTCTTATAACAACATCCTAGTATATTTATGATACTGCATTTTTTACAAAAGAAATTAATAAAAAGAGTTTAGGGGGTTTGAGAAACAAAATAAAACAAAAGGACTCAAGTGAAAACATTACCTTAAAATCGGGTAACTCCCTTCGGTTTGAGCTCAAAGGCTTCCTTGGGAATACTTATGCCCAAAGTGATGCTTCAAGGAGTAATAGAGGGGAGTGGAGAGACAAAATGGGAAGATTTTGGCCGAGCCAAAGGCTTTGGGAGTGTGGGTAAGGAGGTAGAGGTGGGGGCCTTTTATAAGAGGAGAGGAGGGGCACTTTTGGAAAGTAAGAAATATTACTTTATTTGAAAATGTGTTTCGGTTTTAAAAAGTCCCACATTGATATAATTCGTGGATAAGGTGATATGGGTTCGAAATCTACCCATTCAATAGGTTTTGGACATGTGTAGGTCATAGAGGTTACATTATCTTCTCATTTTATTTAAATCGTCAGATAATGATGTCATCGCTGCATCATTATGATGTCATAAATAATTTAATTTATATAATGTCTAAAAATTATAAATAAATTACTATGATGTATTAAATCTTTTTAGATTTCCAATTACTATTTATAATAAAAATTCTGACTTGTATAACCCCACTTAAAAATTGTTTTAGTAAAACATATCATGTTTGTGTCATTTTTACTTTTACATTAAATAAAAAGTTATTTATGTCATTTCCCAACCAAAGTGGATCCATGGGATCCCCAAGTTGACCCATGGCTTGTCTTGGTCGACCATCACACATAAAATGAGGTTAGGACAATTTTCAAGTTCATTTCATATTATTAAAACATTATTTTTACCTTAAACTACACTAATTACCTCTAATCGTGATTAAAAACTTAATAAGTTACTATTCACCAAAAAATTATTTTTATCCCATTGAACCACATTTTACTTCTTATTGAAAACAATGTATGTTGGATTTTTTAAATTCAAAACACAAATATGGAAAAATTTCATTTAAACGGAAAAATCAGTTTTTATAAGTACCACTTAGTGGTGTCACTATTCATCAAAAATTGATGTTTTTCAGAAAAATCCCAAAAATTCACCCTAAGCTATATTTGATATTCTGAATTCAAAAATGAAGTCTATTTTACAAAATTAAAATCATATAAGTCACATTAATTAATTTAATAATTAATTCCCGATGTCAGAGCAAATAGCGTGTTTTTATGAAACAATAAGTATCAAAAGATTGACACTGGTTTAAGTCTGATTTCAAAGTGAAATTAATTCCAAAGTCCACTATTGGATTTAATGGTAAAAATATATTCTAATTTCACTTTAAAACCAATTCAAAAGATAATCTAATCATATAAATAAATTTGATTAAAAAGAGGTTTTGAATTAAAATACAGCATTTTACACTATTCATTAAAAAAATGAACTTTATCGGAAAGATACCAAAAATTTACACAAAGTAAATTTTGATGTCCAGATTCTTAATAGGAGTTTTATTTGGTCCAAAATAATTTTTAAGAGTGAACAAAACTATATTTAATGATGGTTCACCATCAAAAGGTGATAAGTGAACCTTTAGTGAGAACTAGGGCATATACGCCTAAAATAGAATTCTTTCCGTATTTTAAGACTCTATCCTTTATTGGATAAATGAAAAAACATTAAAGAAAATATATAATAATATTTTAGTTATTTCTATCCATTCTCGCCAATACAACAGCTACATGTTAACTACCATTTAAAATAATATTATTTTATTATTAGAGTGCAACGTAAGATTCCCGAGAAACTCGTTGTTGCATGTTGGGTACGCCATTGAGCATATCGTCCCCTTTAAAGTCATATTAATATTTTATTCACAAATATGGATAAATATGAAAATGTCATATTCTTTATTTACCTGGGTTGTTACATCCTTCCCCCCTTTTGGGAATTGCGTCCTCGTAATTTTTAAAATTGAGCTTGGAAACATCCTTGAAAGTCCTACATCAGAACAAGAGTCGGTAAAACAATCACTTTAAAATAAAGAAAGATAAGCACAGAGGTCACCCAAGTTAACCCATACTAGGACTCCATGTAGAAAAACATGGACATGGAGGAGAAAACATAGGGTCATGTTCTGATGGAGAGTGATAGAAAACATGTTTAGGATAAAGGTAGCCACAAGAAAATCACAAACCTGTGATGGGTTAAACGGTATTAGATTCTCCAGTAGGAAAAGTTAATAAACAACATTTTTGTTTTAAGTTACATTTTATTGAGAAATTTATTCATAAGGAAACATAATCACTTATCATGTTGACTTTCAACTTTTACTAGATTCCTTAATCAAACTCATATTTTTTTCCAAAAGACGAGTATTTAGGGAGACTTGTTCGCATTAAGAGTACTATAATAAACTTCTAGAGAATCACCTAATCCCCAAAATAGAACTATATACATCCCATGTATTTAGGCTTAAACCAAAACCAAAAAGGTTAGTACAAGGTCAGATAATCCATAAAAGGATAACCCATTAAAACGAAAATCTATGCTTAATCTCTAAAATTTTTCCAACAAATCCCAAAGATCAACGAGGACCATCTGATAAACAATTTGTACATAAAATTATTCAAATTAAACCAATATAAGATTGAAACCCAAATATCTGAAGGATTTAGTCACATAGTCTTCCAAGTTAAATCGTAACATTTATCTCCAAACAACATCAGTTTCTCCTAAAGTCTCGTATTGAAATGTAATTAACCTAATCACATATCCTCCATGATAGGTTAATCATTTTCATAAATAACCCAAAATCAACTTACTCTTAATTCATAAAATCATATAACTAAAAAGAATCAGTCAAACTAACCAGGGACTTCATGTATTCCAGTGGAAGGCGATAAATACCAGTTGCACTTTGATTGTGGGTTCGATTCCCGCAGCTTTGTCCGACGCGACGGGTAGTCACACGGTCTATGTGTTGTCCTTTTTCCAAAACTATATAATTCTCAAATCATTCCCCAAAAAGGGATAAAATCATCAAAAATAACCATAACATAATTTAACCTCAATTTTATCTCATGCCTTTCACTTCAATCATAACATATAGTAACCCATAATTACCTCAAAAGTAAGGATCATATAAAACCAAATGGTTCTTTATAACTATGTCCACAAAAGAAAAGATAACTATTCCTTGAATAAAATTTTCCTATATTAAACATTAGGGTTACACATAATATAAAAAGTCTTCTAATGTAACCCCATCATCAAAAGAGACTTAATACTCTTAAGAATTTCACCATAACTCTTGAAGCCCTTATATGTTGACATCTTACTCATTCAACATTATTCACGATCCATTAACCATTCCTTTCCAACTTATTCTGAAATACCTCTTTCTTAAAAACAAAATCATGAATCATATCCTAAGATTCCAAAATAGGAAAACAATAGTCATGAAATAGTACATACCTTTGATTGGTCATTGTTAGTTTCTTCATCCTCAATCGGAATGGCATTAGGTAGTGGTAAACGAACATTTGTACGTTCTTGGTGACCCCATTCACGAAACTTCTTCATAGGACATGTGTTTGCATAATGACCATGCACACCACATTTAAAACATTCAATTGATCCCTCAGAAATAACTTCTTTCCCTTTCCTCGAGTCAACTGGATGCTTCCTTTTTCCATGGCAGGTTTTTGCTTTATGACCTTAATTTCCACATCTATAGCATATTTATGTCCCTTTGAAACATTTTCCTAGGTGTTTCTTTCCACATCATTGACGCATAGGTTTTTGAACACACTTACCTTTATGATTATTACCTGTACTTCCGTAGGGATTTGTTTCTTGTATATATGATTCCTTAGAGAAATATCCAAGGTTTAGGTGGTCAATCATGACTCCAGATAGTTGGTTGAGGATAATCACAAGAGTTCTCATTGCAGCTCCCATATCGTTTAGTTGCTTGCTCAAAAAATTGTCACAGTTTCCTTCACATCCACTGTTACTTTGGTGCCTGCTAGATCCAGCCATTTACTAAAACCAAAAAGGTTAGTGTGAGTATATCAACAAAACCATCATGTACTAATGAGTAAAATAAACACTAAGATATACTTACTCATTCACTTTATCTAAAACTACGACTCTTTCTGAAATCCTAACCATTATGGTAATGTCACTTATGCTTAAAGAATACCCTAACCTCTAAAGTTATCTAAACCGTCCATTGATACCAACTATAAGGCCCCAGCCTTAAACCTTACTTAATCTTGAGTTATTACAAGATTACACATTGAGGATCTTTTCAGGTTTAGAGTTTTAGAGAATTAGATCATGAAACATTCATTACATTCCACATTTAAACAAAGTGGTTACATAAAAGACAGTATTCATTCTTCCCATCAACGGAAACATATTGAAAATAAAACATGGATTCTTTCTTGACACATCCTTAACACTATCATCACATCATGTACCTTTCCCTTGACCTGTGAAAAACATTTCAAAAACTTGGGATGATCATAAAAAGCTCAGTAAGGGTTATAAAAATATGGAAAGGAAACATGAGTTCATATATACATAAGAATGAAATCATACTTTACCCATAAAACAAAGGCACTTTAACATACCTCATCAAACCATGAATAAATCATAGATATCATAAGACATAAAGGTAACTTGAGGCATTCATAACATTCTTACGTAGAGAGTAACCCTCTTGGTTACGTTTGGAATACCAATCACAGTATATTCCCTAAATCTCTTTGGAGAAACCTTAACGTTTCACTCCTTCACGTTACCCAATGCAATGGAGAGCTATATCGGGATCACCCGCCCTTAGTTTATCACAGAAACACCCGTTTTCATAACAATTCCCAAGAACCATAACATAAACGTATCACATAAAACATGTATAAAGGAAACAAAACATTTCCAAATTTAAATCACAATATAACATTTTAGTATTTTGAAATAATGAATCCATACAAAAAGAGTGTACTTAAAAAGAAAGAGAGGTGTAGGATCCCTTACCTCGGGTCCGACTTGACTCGATCGTTCTTTAACGTCCTGAATAATAAACTTGAGTTAATTTACACTTTATTAAGAACCTTTTTGTAGTTCATTATTTCTTTTTAGATCAGTTATTTCAATTTTATAAACATTATTTAATCATTTAAGTTAATAATGTTTGTTTTGTCGATATTTGGTTCTTAAGTCGAAAGTGGACTTTTTACAAGTACATGTTGTTCGTGTGGTCAAATGTTCATTATATCCAGAATTATATTCAAGATTTTGATATCATATATATCATATATATCCCGAATATACATGTATTTATAATATTACATAATCATTTAGAGGTAAGAAATGAAATGCACCGTTCATGGAGACGGTAAGCCGTACGTACGCATGAATGCTACTTTCATTTCTTTGTCGTATTAATGGAGTAAAACTAAATGAGAGTTATGTATATTTTAATTACAGAATTATATTAATCATTTATATGTATCATTCATCATATATATCCATTATATACATGTAATTATAATAGTACATTATATTTGGGGATAAGAAATGAAATGCACCGTTCATGGAGACGGTAAGCCGTGCATACGCATGAACGCTACTTTCATTTCTATATCATACTTTAATGGAATGAAATAATAATGATATAGAGGTATATAATAATTACAGTATAACATCATATATAATAACATTAAATCCATCCTTTATACGTCCCACATATGGCATTAACGAATCACATCACTTTGAGGGGGCGGTAGTCCGCACTTCCTTAAATGAAGATATCGCGTTTACCCATAATGGAAACCATAAAGGTATTCCCAAAATGAAAAATACAGAAGCTTAAGGAAAACATAAACACATTATATATCACATATAAATATAGTTTCATCTTAATGGACACCTTTGAAGGTGTTAAAAGAATGTTGAACAATCATTGTTTCGGGAGGCCGAAATTTTCCATCCACATAAATAGTATGTTCTTTAACCATTAGATGTAGGTGTGTGAAAGTGTAGCTCAAATAATTCTTATAACAACATCCTAGTGTATTTATGATACTGTATTTGTTACAAAAGAAATGAATAAAAAGAGTTTAGGGGGTTGGAGAAGCAAAATAAAACAAAAGGACTCAAGTGAAAACATTACCTTAAAATCGGGTAACTCCCTTCGGTTTGAGCTCAAAGGCTTCCTTGGGAAGACTTCTGCCCAAAGTGATTCTTCAAGGAGTAATATAGGGAATTGGAGAGACAAAATGGGCAGAGTTTGGCCGAGCCAATGGCTTTGGGAGTGTGGGTAAGTAGGTAGAGGTGGGGGCCTTTTATAAGAGGAGAGGAGGGGCACTTTTGGAAAGTAAGAAATATTACTTTATTTGAAAATGTGTTTCGGTTTTAAAAGGTCCCAAATTGATATAATTCGTGTATAAGGTGATAGGGGTTCGAAATCCACCCATAAAATATGTTTTGGACATGTTTAGGTCATAGATTTTACATTATCTTCTCATTTTATATAAATCGTCAAATAATGATGTCATCGCTGCATCATTATGATGTCATAAATAATTTAATTTATATAATATCTAAAAATTATAAAAAAATTAATATGATGTAGGAAATATTTTTATCTTTCCAATTTCTATTTATAATAAAAATTATGACTTGTATAACCAAACTTAAAAATTTCTTTAGTAAAATGTATCATGTTTGTGTCATTTTTACTTTTACATTAAATAAAAAATTATTTATGTCATTTCCCAACCAAAGTGGCTCCATGGGGTCCCCAATTTGACCCATGGCTTCTCGTGGTCGGTCATCACACATCCAATGAGGTTAGGACATGTGTCAACTTCATTTCATATTATTAAAACATTATTTTTACCTTAAACTACACTAATTACCTCTAATCGCGATTAAAAACTTAATAACTTACTATTCACCAAAAAATTATTTTTATCCCATTGAACCACATTTTACTTCTTAATGAAAACCATGTATTTTGGATTTTTGAAATTCAAAACACAAAGATGGCAAAATTTCATTTAAACGGAAAAATCAGTTTTTATAAGTACAACTTAGTGGTGTCACTATTCATCAAAAATTGATGTTTTTCAGAAAAATCCCAAAAATTCACCCTAAGCTATATTTGATATTCTGAATTCAAAAATGAAGTCTATTTTACAAAATTAAAATCATATAAGTCACATTAATTAATTTAATAATTAATTCCCGCTGTCAGAGCAAATAGCGTGTTTTTATGAAACAATAAGTATCAAAAGATTGACACTGGTTTAAGTCTGATTTCAAAGTGAAATTAATTCCAAAGTCCACTATTGGATTTAATGGTAAAAATATATTCTAATTTCACTTTAAAACCAATTCAAATGATAATCTAATCATATAAATAAATTTTATTAAAAAGAGGTTTTGAATTAAAATACATCATTTTACACTATTCATTAAAAAATGAACTTTATCGGAAAGATACCAAAAATTTACACAAAGTAAATTTTGATGTCCAGATTCTTAATAGGAGTTTTATTTGGTCCAAAATAATTTTTAAGAGTGAACAAAACTATATTTAATGATGGTTCACCGTCAAAAGGTGATAAGTGAACCTTTAGTGAAAACTAGGGCATATACGCCTAAAATTGAATTCTTTCCGTATTTTAAGCCTCTATCCTTTATTGGATAAATGTAAAAACATTAAAGAACATATATAATCATATTTTAGTTATTTCTATCCATTCCCGCCAATACAACGTCTACATGTTAACTACCATTTAAAATAATATTATTTTATTATTAGAGTGCAACGTAAGATTCCCGAGAAACTCGTTGTTGCATGTTGGGTACGCCATTGAGCATAGCGTCCCCTTTAAAGTCATATTAATATTTTATTCACAAATATGGATAAATATGAAAATGTCATATTTTTTATTTACCTGGGTTGTTACATCCTTCCCCCCTTTTGGGAATTGCGTCCTCGTAATTTTTAAAATTGAGCTTGGAAACATCCTTGAAAGTCCTACATCAGAACAAGAGTCGGTAAAACAATCACTTTAAAATAAAGAAAGATAAGCACATAGGTCACCCAAGTTAACCCATACTAGGACTCCATGTAGGAAAACATGGACATGGAGGAGAAAACATAGGGTCATGTTCTGATGGAGAGTGATAGAAAACATGTTTTGGATAAAGGTAGCCACAAGAAAATCACAAACCTGTGATGGGTTAAACGGTATTTGATTCTCCAGTAGGAAAAGTTAATAAACAAAATTTTTGTTTTAAGTTACTTTTTATTGAGAAATTTATTCATAAGGAAACATAATCACTTATCATTTTGACTTTCAACTTTTACTAGATTCCTTAATCAAACTCATATTTTTTTCCAAAAGACGAGTATTTAGGGAGACTTGTTCGCATTAAGAGTACTATAATCAACTTCTAGAGAATCACCTAATCCCCAAAATAGAACTACATACATCCCATGTCTTTAGGCTTAAACCAAAACCAAAAAGGTTAGTACAAGGTCAGATAATCCATAAAAGGATAACCCATTAAAACGAAAATCTATGCTTAATCTCCAAAATTTGTCCAACAAAACCCAAAGTTCAACGAGGACCATCCGATAAACAATTTGTCCATAAAATTCTTCAAAGTAAACCAATATAAGATTGAAACCCAAATATCTGAAGGATTTAGTCACATAGTCTTCCAAGTTAAATCGTAACATTTATCTCCAAACAACATCAGTTTCTCCTAAAGTCTCGTATTGAAATGTAATTAACCTAATCACATATCCTCCATGATAGGTTAATCATTTTCATAAATATCAAAAATCAACTTACTCTTAATTCATAAAATCATATAACTAAAAATAATCAGTAAAACTAACCAGGGACTTCATGTAGTCTAGTGGAAGGCGATAAATACCAGTTGCACTTTGATTGTGGGTTCGATTCCCGCAGCTTTGTCCGACACGACGGGTAGTCACACGGTCTATGTGTTGTCCTTTTTCCAAAACTATATAATTCTCAAATCATTCCCCAAAAAGGGATAAAATCATCAAAAATAACCATAACATAATTTAACCTCAATTTTATCTCATGCCTTTCACTTCAATCATAACATATAGTAACCCATAATTACCTCAAAAGTAAGGATCATATAAAACCAAATGGTTCTTTATAACTATGTCCACAAAAGAAAAGATAACTATTCCTTGAATAAAATTTTCCTATATTAAACATCAGGGTTACAGATAATATAAAAAGTCTTCTAATGTAACCCCATCATCAAAAGAGACATAATACTCTTAAGAATTTCACCATAACTCTTGAAGCCCTTATATGTTGACATCTTACTCATTCAACATTATTCATGATCTATTAAGCATTCCTTTCCAACTTATTCCGAAATACCTATTTCTTACAAACAAAATCATGAATCATATCCTAAGATTCCAAAATAGGAAAACAATAGTCATGAAATAGTACATACCTTTGATTGGTCATTGTCAGTTTCTTCATCCTCAATCGGAATGGCATTAGGTAGTGGTAAACGAACATTTGTACGCTCTTGGTGACCCCATTCACGAAACTTCTTCATAGGACATGTGTTTGCATAATGACCATGCACACCACATTTAAAACATTCAATTGATCCCTCATAAAGAACTTCTTTCCCTTTCCTCGAGTCAACTAGATGCTTCCTTTTTCCATGGCAGGTTCTTGCTTTATGACCTTATTTTCCACATCTATAGCATATTTATGTCCCTTTGAAACATTTTCCTAGGTGTTTCTTTCCACATCATTGACACATTGGTTTTTGAACACACTTACCTTTATGATTATTACCTGTACTTCCGTAGGGATTTGTTTCTTGCATATATGATTCCTTAGAGAAATATCCAAGGTTTAGGTGGTCAATCATGACTCCAGATAGTTAGTTGAGGATAATCACAAGAGTTCTCATTGCATCTCCCATATCATTTAGTTGCTTGCTCAAAACATTGTCACAGTTTCCTTCACATCCACTGTTACTTTGGTGCCTGCTAGATCCAGCCATTTACTAAAACCAAAAAGGATAGTGTGAGTATATCAACAAAACCATCATGTACTAATGAGTTAAATAAACACTAATATATACTTACTCATTCACTTTATCTAAAACTACGACTCTTTCTGAAATCCTAACCTTTATGGTAATTTCACTTATGCTTAAAGAATACCCTAACCTCTAAAGTTATCTAAACCGTCCATTGATACCAACTATAAGGCCCCAGCCTTAAACCTTACTTAATATTGAGTTATTACAAGATTACACATTGAGGATCTTTTCAGGTTTAGAGTTTTAGAGAATTAGATCATGAAACTTGCATTAAATTCCACATTTAAACAAAGTGGTTACATAAAAGACAGTATTCATTCTTCCCATCAATGGAAACATATTGAAAATAAAACATGGATTCTTTCTTGACACATCCTTGACACTATCATCACATCATGTACCTTTCCCTTGACCTGTGAAAAACATTTCAAAAACTTGGGATGATCATAAAAAGCTCAGTAAGGGTTATAAAAATATGGAAAGGAAACATGAGTTCATATATACAGAAGAATGAAATCATACTTTACCCATAAAACAAAGGCACTTTAACATACCTCATCAAACCATGAATAAATCATAGATATCATAAGACATAAAGGTAACTTGAGGCATTCATAACATTCTTACGTAGAGAGTAACCCTCTTGGTTACGTTTGGAATACCAATCACTGTATATTCCCTAAATCTCTTTGGATAAACCTTAATGTTTCACTCCTTCACGTTACCCAATGCAATGGAGAGCTATATCGGGATCACCCGCCCTTAGTTTATCACAGAAACACCCGTTTTCATAACAATTCCCAAGAACCATAACATAAACGTATCACATAAAACATGTATAAAGGAAACAAAACATTTCCACACTTAAATCACAATATAACATTTTAGTATTTTGAAATAATGAATCCATACAAAAAGAAACCATTTCCAATACCATTTAAAACATTTAATAAGGAGAATTTTGAATCAAAGTGTCCCATACCACCTTGAAGCTTTTAACATTTTAAACCATTAATATCCATATAAATAAATCGTTAAAACCATTTTGGAAACATGGATATTAATAAGAACAAGTCATTAAAACATTTAAAGCGATATTTTGGTCAAAGGGTTTTTACCAAAATTAGAGACACTTGAATACAATAATTGAGGAATAACATTTAATCAGAACATTATAATATCATGAGAATAAATGGATTCATGTTATAATATTCCAAAGGACATTATATACACCATATAATAGTGAATTGGTGCATAACAAAAATGAAGTCTCAATAGGGATGTAAAATGTGATGAAATCCCTTATAAGGAAGGTATCCTTAAATTAAGGATAAATCAACATCAAAATTATGTGTGACAAATATAAATACACCCAATATAATTGGATATTAAGTGTAAAACAATAAAAGGTCATTCACACATATTCCAAGTATGACATATTCAATAACTACATGTTGAACCCAAAGAAATCGAAATTGGGTTAAAACGTTCCCTTGGTAAAATTCGACAGCCTGACGACATCACTTCAAAAATTCAGAAAATGAGTTGATGAGAGGTAAAAATGGAATATCATCACTTGGACATAAAACTTACATCAATCATTATATATAATAACATATCCCAAAATAATAGTATGTGAATTAAAAGACATAACAAATGAAGTCTTTTAAAATGAGGAGGGTGAAAGGTTCCATTACCGACTTGGGTAACTTTCGAAAAGTACACCCCATTGAAGAAGTGTCATAAAATGAATATTTAAATACCCATAAATGGAATTATATTACAAAAGGAGTGTAATAATGGGCAGTACATAAACCACTCAAATGAAATTTTGGCAAATGTAGCATAAATCTCACAGGAATAAAAGTGAGATGAAAAATCCCTTACGAAAACTCGGCAGCCTAACAGCGCCACTTAAAACTTCCAAAATGGATTGATGAGAGGAAATAGGGTCTCTCATCATATGAACATAATATGTACAGTGGTAGTAATATAAAATAACATCCCACTCATAAGAAATATGAGCTTAAAATAAATTACATAAAAGAGTGTACTAAAAAGAAAGAGAGGTGTAGGATCCCTTACCTCGGGTCCGACTTGACTCGATCGTTCTTTAACGTCCTGAATAATAAACTTGAGTTAATTTACACTTTATTAAGAACATTTTTGTAGTTCATTATTCTTTTTAGATCAGTTATTTCAATTTTATAAACATTATTTAATCATTTAAGTTAATAATGTTTGTTTTGTCGATATTTGGTTCTTAAGTCGAAAGTGGACTTCTTACAAGTACATGTTGTTTGTGTGGTCAAATGTTCATTATATCCAGAATTATATTCATGATTTGGATATCATATATATCATATATATCCCGAATATACATGTATTTATAATATTACATAATCATTTAGAGGTAAGAAATGAAATGCACCGTTCATGGAGACGGTAAGCCGTACGTACGCATGAATGCTACTTTCATTTCTTTGTCGTATTAATGGAGTAAAACTAAATGAGAGGTATGTATATTTTAATTACAGAATTATATTAATCATTTATATGTATCATTCATCATATATATCCATTATATACATGTAATTATAATAGTACATTATATTTGGGGATAAGAAATGAAATGCACCGTTCATGGAGACGGTAAGCCGTGCATACGCATGAACGCTACTTTCATTTCTATATCATAATTTAATGGAATGAAATAATAATGATATAAAGGTATATAATAATTACAGTATAACATCATATATAATAACATTAAATACATCCTTTATACTTCCCACGTATGGCATTAACGAATCACATCACTTTGAGGGGGCGGTAGTCCGCACTTCCTTAAATGAAGATATCGCGTTTACCCATAATGGAAGCCATAAAGGTATTCCCAAAATGAAAAATACAGAAGCATAAGGAAAAAATAAACACATTATATATCACATATAAATATAGTGTCATCTTAATGGACACCTTTGAAGGTGTTAAAAGAATGTTGAACAATCATTGTTTCGGGAGGCCGAAATTTTCCATCCACATAAACAGTATGTTCTTTAACCATTAGATGTAGGTGTGTGAAAGTGTAGCTCAAATAATTCTTATAACAACATCCTAGTGTATTTATGATACTGTATTTGTTACAAAAGAAGTGAATAAAAAGAGTTTAGGGGGTTGGAGAAGAAAAATAAAACAAAAGGACTCAAGTGAAAACATTACCTTAAAATCGGGTAACTCCCTTCGGTTTGAGCTCAAAGGCTTCCTTGGGAAGACTTCTGCCCAAAGTGATTCTTCGAGGAGTAAGATAAAGAAGTGGAGAGACAAAATGGGCAGAGTTTGGCCGAGCCAATGGCTTTGGGAGTGTGGGTAAGGAGGTAGAGGTGGGGGCCTTTTATAAGAGGAGAGGAGGGGCACTTTTGGAAAGTAAGAAATATTACTTTATTTGAAAATGTGTTTCGGTTTTAAAAGGTCCCACATTGATATAATTCGTGTATAAGGTGATAGGGGTTCGAAATCCACCCATAAAATAAGTTTTGGACATTTTTAGGTCATAGAGTTTACATTATCTTCTCATTTTATATAAATCGTCAGATAATGATGTCATCGTTGCATCATTATGATGTCATAAATAATTTAATTTATATAATATCTAAAAATTATAAAACAAATTCTATGATGTAGGAAATCTTTTTATCTTTCCAATTTCTATTTATAATAAAAATTATGACTTGTATAACCAAACTTAAAAATTTCTTTAGTAAAATGTATCATGTTTGTGTCATTTTTACTTTTACATTAAATAAAAAATTATTTATGTCATTTCCCAACCAAAGTGGCTCCATGGGGTCCCCAATTTGACCCATTGCTTGTAGTGGTCGGTCATCACACATCCAATGAGGTTAGGACATGTGTCAAGTTCATTTCATATTATTAAATCATTATTTTTACCTTAAACTACACTAATTACCTCTAATCGCGATTAAAAACTTAATAAGTTACTATTCACCAAAAAATTATTTTTATCCCATTGAACCACATTTTACTTCTTAATAAAAACCATGTATTTTGTATTTTTAAAATTTAAAACACAAAGATGGCAAAATTTCATTTAAACGGAAAAATCAGTTTTTATAAGTACCACTTAGTGGTGTCACTATTCATCAAAAATTGATGTTTTTCAGAAAAATCCCAAAAATTCAACCTAAGCTATATTTGATATTCTGAATTCAAAAATGAAGTCTATTTTACAAAATTCAAATCATATAAGTCACATTAGTTAATTTAATAATTAATTCCCGCTGTCAGAGCAAATAGCATGTTTTTATGAAAAAATAAGTATCAAAAGATTGACACTGGTTTTAGTCTGATTTCAAAGTGAAATTAATTCAAACTACCACTATTGGATTTAATGGTAAAAATATATTCTAATTTCACTTTAAAACAAATTCAAAAGATAATCTAATCATATAAATAAATTAGATTAATAAGAGGTTTTGAATTAAAATACAACATTTTACACTATTCATTAAAAAAATGAACTTTATCAGAAAGATACCAAAAATTTACACAAAGTAAATTTTGATGTCCCAATTCTTAATAAGAGATTTATTTGGTCCAAAAGAATTTTTAAGAGTGAAAAAAATATATTTAATGACAGTTCACCATCAAAAGGCGATAAGTGAACCTTTAGTGAAAACTAGGGCATATACGCCTAAAATTAAATTATTTTCATATTTTAAGCCTCTATCCTTTATTGGATAAATGTAAAAACCTTTAAGAACATATATAATCATATTTTAGTTATTTAAATCCATTCCCACCAATACAACGGCTACATGTTAACTACCATTTAAAATAATATTATTTTATTATTAGAGTGCAACGTAAGATTCCCAAGAAACTCGTTGTTGTGTGTTGGGTAAGCCATCGAGCATAGCATCCCCTTTAAAGTCATATTAATATTTTATTCACAAATATGGATAAATATGAAAATTTCATATTCTTTATTTACCTGGGGTGTTACATGGTTAGTTAATCGAGTTGGTATTTGAGACTAGTTCTGATGACATACCACTCATTGGATTCTGAGACAAGTTCATTATATGGTCAGAAAATTGTGTGTGAACAATACATTCTAGTATGGTCTATATGGTAGGCATGTATTGGAGGTTCATGATGTTTTTGGGGATATGTGAATATGTGACTCTTAAGTGAGAACCCATTATTTTCAGTGAAATTAAGGTGATGTGTTATGGTTGTGTATGACACCATATGGTTTTGGAACATGTGAGGAGACATTTACATTCTCAACAAGGAGTATTCATGTCAGGGTGGAAGAATGAATGTGGTGTGGTGTTAGTAATTCCACCAAAATAATTGGTTCACAACTTATTTTTAGAGAGTTTTGAGGCAGTTGTGAGTTTGGTGGATGGATCCCTTTTGGATCTTTGTGCTTGAGAGTAGATGGGATGCATATGGGTAAGAAATACTCGGACTTTTAAGTGGGTTGAGGTGTCCGTTTAGTGGGATTTGACATTAAGAATCGATCAATTATCATGGTGTTCAACAATAATATATCATTAAAATATTATACTTGAGATGATCATGACCAAAATGTTAATATCATCCCATGTACCCTAGGAGAGAATCAATAATACACGAGGATACATAAATATTGTTCATGTTTGATGAAGGGGGATCCTCATAAGTTTGTTCTTGTGGGGTTATGTTGGTGAATCTGTGTGGTGGGAAGTGAACCATCTACCATCCTTGAATGAGCTCATTGTGGTGGATTTGATGTCATATAATGGTATGGGTGCCATTCTAGGAATCTAGAAATTGGTGATAGTTTTCATTTTTTTCATACTAGTGATGGAAAGACAACTCCCTCCACTTCTCAAGATCAGTAGTGGTGGAAGCATTGGTTATGATGGTTCATGATTATTTTTTGAGGTGGTAAAAATGACACTCCTAAGGTGTGAAGTGTCATGTTTGTAGTGGGGATACATACCTCATGTTGGAAGGTTCATAGACATGCAAAACTGGCCATGGGTTGGTAAAATATGGCATTGAGATGTCAGTAACGAACCGATGAGGGTAGATCTTGAATTCTATTAGGAATACTAATAGGTAATAAAAATTAGTGAATGAAAAATCCAAGTGTTAGCTCTAGGATTAGGGTAGTTCTTAGAATAATTATATGTGTTTCTGGAATAGGTGCATAGGTGGTTGTGGGAGAGAATGAATTTTTTTTATTGTGGTTTTGAATATGTAATCCCATTGGGAGTTGGTTATGGAATCAAATAGGCTAGTTCAGTTGGATGCAGAATGCCTTAGGATAAGAATGAATCATGATAAGATAAGATGGAAATGCACCTGTAGTGGGAGATGAGTGTTTTCAAGTCGATTCGGCCATGGGATAATTCAACTTTAGATAGAATATTGGACAAGTTTTGTAAGATACCGACCAAAACCATACTATTACCTTAGAAAATATTGGTATACATCTAGTTTGAAGTTTGTATTTTCAGAAAAATAGAGCTCTATTCTCAGTTTGTGTATGGATTTTGGGTGTGAATCAAATCCAGTGGTTTCTCCAAGATGAGGATGGGTTTTAATGTTGATTTATGTTTTTGTGGGTGTTTAGAAATGGAATGTGGATACCATGCCGAGGACATTCTGGGAGAGTGAGTTTGTGGTTCTGCTGATCTATGTAATGGAGAAGGACAAAAATTTGAAGTGTGAGGTTTTAAGATAAAGCATATGTTTGGGATAACCATAGGAATGGTAGGTGACTAGATGACAACTCCTTCAATGCTCAGATTGGATGGGCTTAGTTATGTTCCCTTTTGGGTTTTCGTTTTGAAAATGGGTGTTGGCTCAGGTTTATGGTTGGTTCAACACCATGAGTTAAATATTGTGCCTTGATTTTGGTTAGGACATTATAAATGTTATTATTCCATTCTTCATTAAATAATATATTAATGTAGGTTGTGGGGATGTTTTTGGGTGATTTTGTGTTCCTTTAGGTGTCCTGGAGTTTGAGTCACTATTGGATTCAGAGATAGATTATGTTATTGCCCCGGTATAAGGGGATGTTTGAGATCGTGGAGAGGATCATACCATTAACATACCAATTTGAACTTCCACAATAGTACAGTTCTACAATTAATGATTCTCATGTGTTCCAGTTTTGGTTATATTTCTCTGATCCTTTTTATGCGGTTGTGGATGTTAGCTATGTTGAGAGTGAGTCCTACGTGTCCTTTGAGTTACATAAAACATGTTTTTAGATCACAGTGAGAAATTTTATGGGGTGAAGTCCATGAAATTGGTATGAGTGTTGTGGTGGAGTGGCTAGGTTCAAGAAAAAAACATTTGAGAGGAATTTATTTATGTGGGTCCAATTTCTAAACCCTTTTTCCTTGGGACCTTAGTGGTGCTTGGGAGTGTAGCTCGAGGAAGAGATGTTATGATGTAGAGAGGATGTGATATTCCAACACTATGATGGGGTGTGTTTTCATTTCATTTTCTGTTAAAAACCATCTAAATGGGTTAATGTGATGTTTCCCATTTTCAGAAAACGTCCTAGGTGGTCATGGGGGATTTAAGGAATGAAAAAGATGAAAAGGGATCCAATCTATACTGGGAGTAGGGTTGTATCATAGATAGTACAAACCATGTGCCTTAACTATGAGGCTTGAAAAGGGAGGATGCACTTTTAAGAGAATAGTGTGGGGAAGCTTAGGAGACCCTGAAGCATGTTCCCCCTCATGGAGTGGTGAATTCATAAACACAACTTAATTTTTAAAACCATGTGAAAGGCTAGATAAACTTTGAATCTAAACCATGCATATTTTAAAAAGTAAGGAAATGACCATTTCTTCTATCAAGATTAATGATTTTCCACTCAAATTTCTCCCCCATTTGACCCCCAATAAGTAAGGGTTGAAACCATGATCTCCCATCCACCCCTAGTATAATTATTTATCATTTCATGGGTGTTTTGAGTTTCATTTTGTGAAAATAAATTATCTGGGTAAGTCTTTGACTCTATTTCCTTCTATTTTATAGAATATTATTTGTTGATTATTTCATATATATTAGAACCTAGTGATCCCTATTTATCGGAGGCCATTAAATTTGGAATTTTCGGCCATCTTTTCTCGAGTCAAGGGGTTTTTTCTATGAGTGGGTACCTATGAGATTTCATTTGTATGTCTATGATAATTATCCCAATGTATTTATGTTTTAATTTTGTATTTGGTTGTCCTATTATGTTGTCTTGTTGTGTACTTATGTCCTTGACTAATAGAAAAGTAAATTAATCCTTGAAATTATATGATATACCATTTATGGAACCATGGGGTATTCCACTTCCTTGTGGATGGTGATATGAGTTGTTAAATGATGAACCTTGGGGTTTATGAGAATATTACAATTATTATTTTATTTTTAATGATTTTTCTATATAAGGGGGTTTTGGGATAAAATATAATTTTATGATAAAGGTAAGATGTTGTGAATTGTTGAAGGGGTGTGAACATGTTATTAGTAGTTTTAAGGAATGCTAATTGTTTTCATATACGACGAAATGGATAAGTGGTTTAATTATCTCATCAGGTTAATGATGTGAACTAGGAATGGTCATGCGAAGTGCAATTAAAGGCTTTGGGTAATTTAGATCAAGATGAATAATTTAATGTGGGTAATTTGAAAAATGTCCACCCTTGTTGTTGGAGTGTGTAAAAAGTTCAACAATGATGAATTTTAGAAAATTTGAATAAAGGGTATGGTTGTTTGATGGAATGATTCTCTAAACTCATGTTGTTTGATGTTGTACTGAGTCTCCTCATCAATGGGTATTAATGACTGATTCTCTAGGCACCAGATGCATGCATGGTTATGAGGTTGGATTAATGCTATAGGCATCAAGGATATGAACATGGAATTCCATATCATGGTTTGGATGGTCAAGCATTGTTTTTCAAGTCTTGGTTTGAATAGATTGACTGATGCTCCAAGATATGATTATTCACATGGTATGGTTACCAAGAATTATACTCCAATGTATGATTATGTTTATGGTTTGAATAACTAGGATGCTTCTCTAAGCTCTAAAGATGCATATAGTATGGGTAACTAGATATATTCTCCTAGGTAAGATGATGTATATTGTATGTGTATTTAAACTGATTCTCCAAGGTATGATGAATTATATGGAATTAACTAATTAATTCCTTTGAGACTCAAAATGGCTAGCCCCTCATTGTATATGATTCAGTCTTTTGACATAGGCCAAAGAAGGTTTGTTGGGTTGGTATTGTTATGTACCCTAGGAGCCCTTGGGGATTATTGAAAAATATTTAAATATAAAATTTATTTTACTGTATTTTTGTAATATTATTTTTTAAACTCTTTTATATAGTTTCATTAGACTGTATTTCATTTTAGATACCATTGGTGGTTGTCTATTCAGTAGTACTCTCTCCCTTCTTAGGCTTCCATGGCACTTGGGTACATTAGTAGTCACTATTGGTTTCTGGTACAAGTTTAGAGTAGGGACTTGACTATTAGTCTTCTATTTTGGTGGATAGTATGGATCATGGGATGTTAGGATCAGGCTTGTAATTGGGTTCATGTTCTGAGATTTTCCATGTTTTGGTATTTTTTGTGTTTTATAGTGTATGACTACCTAACATACAGTTTATGTAAGTAATTATTATAGTATGTTCCACCAATAAGTTATTGACAATAAACATGTGTGTCACATTTAATATTTATAATTACTGTTAAGTGTTTTGATATTATTTAGTTTGATCATTTAATCGAATAAGTGGGTGTAGTCTTCCCATTGTATCTCTATGGACATGTGTTTCTAGTCAGCGGCCTTTGGTGTACTATGAGGCACACCTAAGGTTATGTTGTGAACTGGATCGAGGAATAAATTTTGTGTCCCCTAATCCGGGATGATACAATTACAATTTGGTATAAAAGGAACAATTTTATTATCTATTGCTTTACAATATTAGAAAGGTAGAACGGTGATTTTGGATGTGTTGAGACATGGAAATGAGCTCATTCAAAGGAGAAACTAACTCATGCATGGGGGAAAAACTGAGTACCCAGGGATGGGATTCCTATTCATTATATTCACATCTTAAGGTTGATTTTATTTCACCTTTGGTGATTAACTTATTATTTAATGTTACTGTTTTTTGAGGTTTTTACTATGGGATGGTACGAAATGATATGATTACGAATGCATCCTAATATGAATATAGGGATATATGTTGACATGCATGGTTCAAGGTAGGGAAATATTTATTTCATGTGAGATTTATTCCCATATAAACTCTGAAATAAAAATTTTTATATTTCTAATGATAGAAAATAAAAGAAACTATTATTTTAGGCCAATTCACTTTTTTATCCATGTGTAGAAGAACCTTAAGCTAGTGGACATATATTGTTTCTTATGCTGTGATTTATAATGTCATGTATCATGTATTCTATGTTGCGAGTTAAGAATTTAAAGAGAAAATTCATCCCTATCATCTTTGAATTGAGCATTAGAATATTGGATACACAAACCTAACACAATCAGTTCAACACCTCCTATAAATATAGAGAATGAGATTGATGATTTTCTTCACAATAGATTATTGAGGGTCATGTAATCCATAGAAAAGTAAATTTCATACACCTCACCATTGATGACATAGATAATGAGAGAGTAATAATTACAACATCTGGCTATGTTCATTGGGGAGGTAATCCCCCATGCAGTTGAGTTCTATATTGATTCGGTCCATTCTGTCGTCTAGAACCTCAATACACTCATTAGTAATAGGGTGATGGTCGATTCTTATATTCTTTTAGGAATATATAAGAATTGTTGGTACATCCTTTAGAACTCCGGGAATCCATATGATTTTTACTAGTAATACTTTTAGGTGACATTATTGATCCACTTCTATATAGAGATGTTGAGGGATGAGAGAGCTCCTGAGTTCAATAATATGACACATGATAGAATTCTTTTGATGTACTACATATGATAATTTACAAAACTAATTTGTTTTCTCTATTATTATAAACAAATGATGTCACTAGGGAAAAAAATAAAATATATTCTTGATTGGCCACTAAATGAGGATAATATTCATTGTTATTATATATAATTTTAATGTGATTTATTATTCATAAACACCATTGCAATGAATTTTACACTTTGAACATCATTTCACATTATGATTGTAATTCCTTCTAAAAATGCACTATTATTTTGTACATTTTGTAACATCATTTAAAGTACCCAATGATTCATCTGATTTTAAGGAATGTAATTATCCATATTTTTTAATTTTATATTTTGGTAAATTAATATAAACATCAATATGAACATGTTTCATTTAGGGATCAATGGAGAATTCATGGAGGAAGATGGGGATATTTTGTGATGAAAGGAAACAATTATGGAGAAGTCAGATTGGACACCAACCCACTTATGAGAATGTGGGGCCCAACATTTAGGCCTAATGAATCCCAAAATGGGTGGGATGCTCAGAGACATGTAGTAGAACAAAACATTATTCAGGAGCCAGTGCTAATTTGGCCTCCACGGTGGTCATTAAGGCGGCCAAATTTGGAGATAAAATTCTGGGCCAAATTCTGCAGCCAAGAAACAATCCTACCAATATAATCATATCTCAGAATCCAAAACTCAAAATGGGTCCATATTTTACTGGATGTTAGGAGACATCTGGGGATCCACTTTCTTCTATGATGACCACTCTAAGTCTTCCATCTAGAAGTCCATTCATAAGCATTTGTTCACTAGATGAAAGCTGGCTGCCACCTCAGGTCAAGGGTGGAAATTTCAAGTCTCCCTCAACTTTCCACCCACCTATGGCCTACCACAATGAAATGAGGAGACTTAAACTATTGGATGCTCTACTCAAGGATTCATAAATTACTATTTAAGGTAGTGGTGGTGGAGGAGTTAATCAACCTTGGTGCTTGGTTTCATTGTAGTGTTATACTGCCACTTTGGGTTTGTAATCACATTTATTTCTCATGTAAGTTGATTAATTCACCATAGTTTCTTAATAAAAGTTATTACTTTAATCTTATTATATTATTCTACATATCATTTTGATACATTTGGTTATGTTTTTTAATTTATTCACTCCATACTTTGTGATATTTATCACACAACGGTGGAGTTATCAATTTTTGTTGCTGTTTTTACTTCAATTCCTCCCTCGTAGGTCTACTTCCTGCTTCCATTGAAGACATGTCATCATTGTAGGGATAACTATTTTATGGGTTGATCCCAGGGAGTAGAAAGGTTCTGTATTGGATTTTATTTCTCACTCCATTAATGGTTAATCACTTCTTTTAAATGATATTTTTATTTGATGATTTTAAAACCTCGTCATCTTTATTGAATTGAAGGTCACACATTTCAAGTGCTAATACAAACCTTTACCTTGGAGTGATCAAAAAATTGATCCTTCAAGTGTATAGGTAATTGGTGTTAGGTTTTGTAGGAATTAAATCAGTAAGTGATGAAGTTGTTTGATCTTCTTAAATGAACCCATCTCAAATAAAAGAAATTGATATCATTAAAAAATGAATTCATCCAATCCACCCCTAGCGATAACCTATGATAAACACATTTCCTTAATTTGAATTAACTAAAATCTATTAGTGATCCTTTAAACCCATCTAAAATAAACCCAATTTTTCTAATTCATATCCAAAAACAGTCCTTAGAATGTGCATGTCTATATTTTACTTCTTAGGTCTCTCAGGATTTCACAACCCAAGCTAGACTACAAGGACCTTTCTACCTTCTTCTTTTGGGTTAATTTGAACATGAATAAAATTTTGTTGCCATTTCTGGGTACCCAAGTAATTAATCTAAACACCCATTCTATTCTCCCACATTTCTTCTTTTCTCATCCAAATTCTATTATCTTGTCCCTTTCTCTCTTTTTTTTCTTTTGGTGCATGTCCGCCTACACCCGTGATCAACCAAACCATCTAGTTAGGGTGGATAGTCCTAGGGTTAGGGAGTCAAGAACACCAAGGGAACTCTGTACATTAGATTCTAATATTCATAACGCCCCCGAGTAAAAAATTGAGCCCATTTAAATGGAATTTCTTCAAAGAAACCAACTCATAAACCCAGGTGGGAACCAAAATGGAAACCCAAACGAGGCAGCCCCAAACTTGGGGAACGAAATAGATCAAAACATGAACGACTACCTCACAACTACCTAGACTAATTCCCCCTCATGCATTAGACACAACTCCCTAGGATATGCTGACTGCATCTTTTAACCCCATGTCCTATACCATGTTCCCACATTCCATGGAATGGAGTCCGAGATGCCCTACCTTCCTATTAAGGAGTTCAATGACATTGTGGAAACCATGTGTCCCTCATATCAACTAGAATATTCTAAGATGATGATATTTCATTTTTTATTAAAGGATTGAGCAAAAAATTGGCTAAAAAATTTGATACCATAATCTATAAACTCTTGGGACCAATTACAAAGATAATTCTCTAAAAAATACATTCCCCACCACAAAACAATTGCACATAAAAAGATCATCCAAAACTTTTTTTAAAAGAGGGAGAGTCATTCTATGAAACACGGTAGAGGTTCAAGGACACTCTAAACATGGTTCGACAACATGATTTTTCTATTCCTGAACAAGTGATAATTTTCTATGAAGGTTTGGTTCTAGGGAACAAACAATTCATTGACATGATATGTAATGGAACTTTTGAAAACAAAGCCCCAAATCATGCTTACGAGTATATAAAAAGCCTTGCTGAACAGAACCAAACAAGGGGAACTTCGCCTTATTCTAAAAAGCCAAAAAGAACTACTAGAATTCATATTCATAGATAAGGGGAATTCCTTAGGGCTAAACTTGTAGTACTATCTAGGAAGGTTGAATAGATAGACCTTATTAAATTCCATGAAATGTAAAGTGTAGACCCTGTTTGCACAATTTCTGACAAACATGACTATACGACAGACAACTACCCAAACATTCAATCCATCAAGGCTGCTCTTTTAGGAGGACCCCCAGCAGATGTAAATGCTTTGAAATTTCAAAAACATCAATACCAAAACAACTTCAACCCATAGTATAATGACCACCCAGGCTTCCACTGGAAAGATAACCAACAACCTATCCAACCAGAGAGAAAAAATCCTTACCCCCATTAGAACTACCAAACCAATAACCAGTTCCAAACCCAACCTATCCAATACCAACAACCACCTGTCCATTTTCACAAAACCATACCACCTCCAAAATATCCGCCTAGGATAAACTAATCTTCTCAAGAGCCAACCCAAATTGTTCCACAAATCCTACTAGAACAACTGTGCAAACAAATGTAAAGGATTAACTCAGAATTCTTTTCCATTAAACAAGAACTTCAAACCATCAAAACTGGAATGGAACCCATGCCTACTCAGGCGATACCATACTCAACTTCAAGGGTAGATTCAAGTTTCACTTAAACAACACATGAACAACTAAAGTTTTGACTATTTTAAGAAGTGGACAATCAATTGAGAAACCTGAACAACTAATTCAGAACCCATCTGAAGATTAAAACATGGATGAAAATTCAAATGAACCAAACGATCAAACTGAAAAACAAGATAAAATTGTCAAAGAAACAACTCTTCAACAAACAACCCCATAACTTGCCCCATGTTCTCAACAGATGATGGGGAAAACCAATCCTGAATTGAGTGAAACATTGAGATAAATCTTTTCACAAGTCAAGTTGAACATTCCCATTCTCGATGCAATCCAAACCATACCTGCCTACTCAAAGTACCTTAAGGACTTGTGAACTTTGAAAAGAAAATTTTCACATAAAAACAAAGTCCTTTTGGAAGTTAATGTGAGTACCACCATTCAAGGGACCATTCCTCCCATGATGAAAGACCCGGGTTGCCCTTACATCAATGTTGAACTAGGAGAGAGAATCGTTGTCAAGGCCTTGTGTGACCAAGGTGGTAGTGTCAATCTAATCCCCTGTGATGTGTACTACCAGTTAGGCCTAGCAGAGCTCCAACCCACATCTGTCACACTTCAATTTGCTGATTGTAGAATTAGGGTTCCAAAAAGAATTTTAAAGTACATTCTGGTAAAGGTTCAAAACATCATCTACCCTGCGGACTTCATTTTCCTTGAAAACCATCCAAACATAGTAAATAAGGAACAAAGCCCAATAATCCTTGGACATCCATTCCTTGCAACAATCAACTCTTTTATCTGAGTTCTAAACGGGAACATGAACATCACCTTTGGAAACATGAGTCGAGACTTGAACATCTACAATGCAAGCTCACAAATAGGGGATGACGAGGAAATTCATGATGTAAACATGATAGTAGGCATTGATAATGAATCCATAGAACATCAAGGAATATTTGATGGATGATTAAGTCAGGATGAGATTGATTTCCTTTCTTCACATGAAGAAAGTTTATCTCCTTGGCTTGAATCATTTTCAAATTGCTCTTATGATGATGTCATTGGTCCAACAATCAGTGAAAACTTTCAGGAAACCACCTTCATAGAGACCACTCCATCTTCCTTCCATAAATCTGATCAATCCAATCTAGTATCTGAACCTTATACATGTGGGAATCAATCATATATAAAACTCTTGGAAACAAAATTTAACTTGATCCAATGTTCCATTCTAATGCTGAAATTCTGAACCAAGCTGATATTGAATTGAAGGAACTTCCTACTACACTCAATTATGCCTTCATAGGGGACAATCAAACACATCCTATTGTAATTTATTCTTCTCTTAAATCCAATCATGAGAGGATGATTCTAAATTTCTTCATTAAACATAAGAAATCCATTGGTTGGACCCCATCTGGATTCCTGAGATTATCCCACTTATTGCGACTCATTGTATTGTTCTGGAATCTGATTCAAATCCATGTCGTCAACCTCAATGGTGAATCAATCCTAATCTCATGGAAGTAGTGAGAAAAGAACTTCTGAAATTGTTAAAAGATGGTATCATATATCTTATATCTTAGTGTGAGTGGGTTAGCCGAATCCAAGTGGTTCCGAAGAAGGCAGTAATCACAGTGATTACCAATAAGGATGGAGTGATTCTTCTAACTAGGGTGAGCAGTGGATGGAGGGTCTGCATTGACTATAGGAAGATAAACTCATTCACCAAGAAGGACCATTTCCCCTTACCATTCATTGACCAGTTCCTAGAGAGAGTGGCAGGTCATGCCTTATATTGTTTCTTAGATTGGTACATAGGGTATAATAAAATTGAGGTCTCCCTAGAGGATGAAGGGAAGACTACATTTACATGTCCATTTGGCACCTTTTCTTTCAAACGCATGCCCTTCGGGTTATGCAATGCCCCTGGAACCTTCCAGCAATGCATGATGGGAATATTCTCAGACATGGTAGGGTATTTTCTTGAGGTCTTCATGGATGAATTCTCTATCTTTGGGGATTAATTTAAGGGATGTATTAGATATGTGAAGAGATTCTTGTTACGATGTGAAGAAAAGAATCTTGTTTTTAACTAGGAAAAATGCCATTTCATGGTTATAAAGGGACTCGTTCTAGGCCATCTAGTCATAGGTAGGGGAACTGAAGTTAATAAAGCTAAGGTTGAAATCATTCGTCATCATCCATCACCCAAAACATTCAAGTGAGGTCTTTCTTAGGACATGATTGTTTCTATAGAATATTCATCAAGGACATTAGTTCAATCTACCACCCCCTTTGTGCTCTCATAATAAAGGATGATCCATTTGTTTGGACAGAAATATGTGAGGGTTTATTCTCAACCCTAAAATCCTCTCTCACCTCTCCCCCCATTATGAAATCTCCAAATTAGAACCTTCCTTTCGAACTTATGTGTGATTCCAGTGACTTTTCTATAAAATCTGTGTTAGGAAAATGTTGTGATAAAACTAATTATGTCATTTATTGTGCAAGAAAATACTTAAATGATGCCCAAATCAACTACACCACTACTAAAAAGGATTTACTTTATATATTTTTTTGCCTTAGATAAGTTTAGGCCCTACCTCTTAGGATCCCCCATCACTGTGTTCACTGACCATTGTGCACTAAAATACCTCTTCCAAAAAGAAGATGCTAAGGCTTGACTAATTAGGTGGGTTCTTCTCTAACAATAATTTAACCTCACAATCAAGGATAAAAAAGGGTGTTTAAAATGATGTAGTAGATCACCTCTCAAGGATGGAATTCAAAGACAAATCAGTTCACCTTTCTGTGTCTGATTCATTTCCTGATGAACACCTATACTCTGTGAGTGACTGCCCTTGGTATGCCGACATAGCCAATTTCTTAGTTACAGGATTCACTACAAAATTCTTAGGGACTCAAGATCGAAGTAAATTACTTTATGATGTTAGGCCCTATGTGTTTGATGATCCATACCTCTATAAGTTTTTCCATGACCATGTCATTAAGAGGTGTGTCCCAGAATCTGAACAACAGTCCATCCTTAAATTCGGTCATAGTGAGGCATATGGAGGTCACATTTCCTCTAAGAAAACTTCTACAAAGGTTCTTCAGTGTGGTCTCTTATGGCCCACCTTCTCAAGGAACTCTAGCACATTTTTTCAAAGCTGTCCTAGGTGTCAACAAGTAGGGTCCATCACAAAAAGGAATCAAATGCCACTCACTCCCATCTTAGTGGTTGAAATCTTTGATTTTTGGGGAATTGATTTCATGGGTCCCTTACCAAACTCTAGGGGATATCATTACATTATTTTATCTATAGATTATGTCCGCAAATGGGTTGAGCCCATTCCTACAAAATCCAATGATCATAAAACTGTGATTAGATTTCTCAAGGAAAACATCTTCTCTAGATTTGAAATTCCTAGGGATATCATTTGTGATCACAGAAATCATTTTTGGAATCTTCCATTCTCATCACTCATGGAAAAATATGGAATTTCTCTCAAAGTGTCCACTACTTACCACCCACAGACTAATGGTCAAGCTGAGTTAGCCAATCGAGAAATCAAACAAATTCTTGAGAAAACTGTTAATCCATCTAGGAAATATTGGTCGAGAAAACTCTTAGATGCTATTTGGGCCTATTGAACTGCATATAAAACCATTTTAAGAATGTCCCCATATAGGTTGGTTTATGTTAAAGCATGCCATTTTACAGTGGAGATTGAACAGAAGGCTTTTTGGGCAATTAAGAAAATGAATTATGACCTCTCAATGGCCGAAACAAAAAGGAAATTAGATCTCCATGAACTTGAGGAACTTACGATGGTGGATTATGAAAATTCATGGATCAATAAATCTAGAGTTCAAGCCTACCAATATAGGAATATCAAAGTCAAACATTTTAAACTGGGTAAATTTGTTCTCTTGTATAGTTCAAAACTTCATTTACACCGAGGAAAGTTATGGTCCAGATGGTCAGGTCCTTTCATGGTGCATCATGTGTACCCCCATTGGGTAATAGAGATTCAAGATCCCACTAGTGGTCACATTTTCAAGGTCAATGGTCATAGGTTAAAACCATTCATTGAATCATTCAATAAATAGAAAATAGGGGTTGAGTTAACTTAACCAATTTATGAACCAGGAAAAAATTTATTGATTTAGGATCCACGTCGGGCTAACGATGTTAAACAAAGCACTGAATGGGAGGCAACCCATGGTTTTCTTGTTTTCAATCTTCTTAGAATCATATATTTTTATTAATCATTTTGATATTTTAAAAAATACTGTTGATATGTTCTTCTATTATAATTATGGATGGGTATGAAAGGGGAGAACCATATTTATCTGTGTCATGTGGTGTGATCGTTGAGTAATACCTTACCCAGATATTTAAAAAGAATACAATGTATCATCATTTTATTTTATTTTATTTTTATATTTTTGTAGGTTAAAATAAAAATAAATAAATAAATATATAATAATAATAATAATAAAAGTCCACATCGTAGATTGTGGGTCAAACCCTTCACAACTGGTGAAGATGCGGGGATTCGAACCCCGGACCGAAGGGAGACAGGGGAGTGTGCTTACCAATGACCTATGACTTTTTGTGCTTCTATATTCAATAATTTTTATATATATACTTATATTTTACTTTCTCTTTTAAATATATATTGTTTTTTTTTCATTTTTCATTTTTCTACTAGGGAACTCTGCAAGTGACATGAATATCTAAGGACTAAATTAAAGTAGAAAGAACTTCAACTTCAACCACCAGGTGACTTCATTCAACGATCCTCATATTTCAATTTTCTTTTTGAACTTCCCTTATCTTCCTCTACAACTTCTAAATTTTCATTTCTTCAATCACAGGGGATAGTGTTATTTTATTCTGGGGGAGATAAAATAAAAATTGATTTTATGTCAAATAAAATGAATGAATTGAAATAAAGTGTGTAAATTGGAGGAGAAGTTCCTTTAACTTTGATCATAGTAATACACATTTCACACATTGAAATTGAATATAAAATAATTTATCATGCCCCGATTCTGATTTTAATACTTGTATAATTTCATGAGCATAGATTTTGGAAAGTGTGGCTGTCCAATGTGATATTTCATAATTTATATTTTCATCCAAATAAAAAAAAGATCACAATGCACGTCCTTTGGATAGTGGGGTATTAGTTTGAGTTCATGGGGTCCCTAAAAAATAGCATAGGTTTGGTGATCATTTTAGTTTTAATATGAGTATTCAATAAAAAAATTTATAAAACAATAAATTTATGCATAGAGCAATGAAATGACCTAATGCGTGGGTTTCAGCACTTGGGGATCGTGACTCCATAGTTGTCTGGCCCAGAGTTAGTAATTTTATCTCTATTTTTGGTAAGTTGATTTTTCATTGACTGAGTTAACTCGAGATGACTCCTGAGTATGTGGGTTTCACTTTGTGCCCAAAGGACTTTGAGCCTGGGAGTCATCAGTAAAATCTTGCTATAGTGGATGACTCTTTTGGGTGCATTTTCAATTACCAGGGAAAAATTCAAAAAAACACAAAAAAAATACAATATTAAAAAAACTGAATACTAATCTTAATATTGAAATGTGATTCCACCTAGGACTTCTATAATTTCCCTCTTGAATAATGATTAACCCCCATGTCTAATGTGATGCACAACACATCATCACTCTTAATTGATATTGGATGAAATATGGTGATGAATTTGAACAAAGAAATGGGTTTGGGATCGGGATATTCTTATGAAACTATCTTGTATTAAAATATTATGATGGGTTTAATGATTGTTTGTAATAATGTTTTTGGCGATCATTGGGTATTAAAATTCTTTTGGAAAAGGGAATTAGAATTTCATATTGTTGAGGTATATTTTTCTCGGGACTAGAAAAAATCAAGTTGGTGTTGTGATTAGCCTCTAAATGGGGATAATATTCATTGTTAATATATATAATATTAATGTGATTTATTATTCATAAACAACATTTTAGTGCATTTTAAACTTTGATCATCATTTCACATTATGATTGTAATTCCTTCTTAAAATGCACTATAATGTGGTACATTTGTAACATCATTTAAAGTACCCAATGATTCATAGGATTTTAAGGAATTTAATTACCCATATTTTTTAATTTTATATTTTTGGAAATTTATCTACACTTCATTATGATCATGTTTTATTTAGGGATCAATGGATAATTCATGGAAGAAGATGGGGATATTTTGTGATGAAAAGAAACAATACATGAGATGTCAGATTGGACATCAGCCCACTGATGAGAATGTGGGGCCCCAAATACAGGAACAATTAATCCCAAATATTATGGGATACTAGAAGACATGTAAGGGAACAAATAATTCTCCAGTAGATACAGCTAATTCGGCCTCCATGGTGGTCATTAAGGCGACCTAATTTGGAGATATAATTCTGGGCCAGATTCTGCGGCCAAGAAAAAATCCTACCAATATAATCATATCTCAAAATCCACAACTACAAATGGGCCCAAAGTGTACAGGACGTTAGGAGACATCCGGGGATCCATTTTATTTTTCTATGGCCCACTCTAATGCTACCATCTATTAGGCCATTCAAATGTGTCTGTTAAGTGGATGAAAGCTGGATGCCACCTCGGGTCAAAGTTGGAAAAAGCAACTATCCCTCAACATTCCACCCACCTATGGCCTAACAATATTATTTGAGGAGACATGGACAATTGGAGGCTTGACCCAAGGCTTAAAAAATGACTATTTAAGGTAGTGGTGGTGGAGGAGTTGATCATCCTTGGTTCTTGGTTTCATTATAGTGTTATACTGCCATTTTGTGTTTGTAATCGCATTTCTTTCTCATGTAAGTTTTTTAATTCACCTTAGTTTCTTAATAAAATTTCTTCCTTTACTATTATTTTGTTCTTCAATATATCACGTTTATACCTTTAGTTCAAGGTGTAAATTTATTCACTCCATACTTTTTGATATTTATCACACAACGGTGGGCTGATCAATTTTTATTGTTTTTACTTCTTAAATTCCACCCTCGTAAGTCTACTTCCCGCTTCCGTTGAAGACATGTCATCAATTTAGGGATAACTCTTTTATGGGTTAATCCAAGGGAGTAGCAAGGTTCTAGATTGGATTTTATTTCTCACTCTATTAATGGATAATCACTTCTTTTAAATGAGATTTTGATTTGATGACTTTAAAACATCTTCATCCTTATTGAATTTAAGGTCACGCATTTGAACTGATAATATGAACCTTTACCTTGGAGTGCTCAAAACATTGATACTTCAAGTGTATAAGTAATCAGTATTAGGTTGTGTAGGCATTAAATTAGAAAGTGATGATGTTTTTTGATCTTCTTAAATGAACCCATCTCAAATATAAGAAATTGAAATCATTATGAAATGAATTTATCCAATCCACCCCGAGCGATAACCTAGTATAAACTCATTACCATAATTTGAATTAACTTAAATATGTTAGTGATCCTTTAAACCCATTTAAAATTAACCCATGTTCACCACTTCATATCCAAAAATAGTCCTTAGAATATGCGTGTCTATAGGTTTCTTCTTAGGTCTCTGAGGATTTGACAACCCAAGGTAGGCTAGAAGGACCGTTCTACCTTCTTCTCTTGGGTAAATTTGAGCGTGAATTAATTCTTCATGATGAAATATGGTAACATGTGATGGTTCCTTCATATCCATCTTTTCAGATGAGATGAACCAAGATATCATCATCAAGGGAAATCTAAGAGCACCCCCAAATGATGGATAAGATATTTTAATAGGGTGATATGGGAGATATACTTATGGTAGTAGGAAGATAATATATGAAAGTTATCACTAAGTAGTGGGTAGATTATCCAGGGAAGTAGGTATAAATTCTATAATAGTGCCCTGTTTTATTGCTTCCAATATAGAAATCCTAAAAATAGATATTGGAAGTTTTCTTAAACCATAATGGTGTCTCATGATTTATGTATATTAGTCCATATCAATGGTTTCTATAGGTAACTTGAATAGTTGAACAATAATTGGGGATCATTATAGCAACCCAATTTAAGAAAGGAACTATCTACCTTATAAAAGACTGGTAAATTGATTTTCACTAGACATTCCGGATGAGGTAGGGGATGTGGTACCCTAGTACAAGAATAGTATTATGATACAATGGAAGTAGGATATGGGATTCATAATAGATACTAGGTAATAAGTGTGAGTAAATGTTATGCTATACAGTCTACTCTTGGATAGAGGACCTTCAACTATTTGAGGTACAATTGTTATATAATATAATTTTTCTCAAATTTTTCTTGATACATGAGCATCATATTCATTTTTATCTACCCAATTTTAAAATTTCTTGGGTATATTTTTGGAAATCATGGATTGTTTTATTTCCATCTATATTTTTTTTCGGAGTATAGTCAACCGTCATCAAATGATGAAGGGAAGGTTCTCTTGAAATTCATGGCAACCATTTTCTTTGGGAGATTTTTGTGCTGAAAATGATAGGTTTTGATTTGACCCTTGGAATTGATATGGGATTTATCTATCAAGACTATATCAAATATTATTGTAGGATAGTTTCATTTCTATCTCCATAATAGGTAAATATGATGACTATAGTGAGAGAGGTCTTCCGGCTAGCCATTCGGGACCAATTCAATGCATATTGGATTATCTCATGTATTAGATAGAAAGACTTATTCTACATGATATAAAAATGTAACATGCTGCATTTAATCTATTAGTAGACCGTTTTATAGATTTATTTAATGAAAAATTATCCAAATTTCCACATGATCAGGAGATTGAGTTCATTATCAAGTTGGTATCAGAAGTAGAAACTGTTTATATCCCTCCATAAAAATAGAATCAGATGAGATTCATTAGTTGAATTTTTTTGTTATATAGAATTAATTTGATTCATAATTCTTAGCACATATCTTCGGGGTTCCATCGTGCTTTTCACCCATAATGTTGGTGGGACCCTGTGCTTTTTTGTTGATTATCAGAGAATGAACTAGATGATGGTCATGGATTGGAACCCCATTGGATGAATAAATGTAATCTTCAATCATATAATAGGTTATAGGATCTCTTACAAGATATAATTGAGGTTAGGATACTATCAATTGAGAGTGATATCATTTGACATACCTCGTATTTCTTTTAAGAGAATGTATGGCTTATAATAGTTTGTTGTAGTATTGTTTGGTCTGAGTAACGCACCAGTGGTATTTATGAAATTGATAAACTGGATCTATTATCCATTTATACAGAATTTTATTATTGTTTTTTTCAAATATAACATGGTGTACTCCTAGTATAAATATAACCATTCCCAACTTTTTAGCATCATCTTCACTATACATAGTGAGCATCATTTTTATGCTAAACTATCTAAATTCATCTTATGGATTGATAGTGTTCACCACCAACTAATATTTATGTTATATAGACACATTTAAAAATGAAACACAATATTGATATTAAAACATATTTTTGTGGGTAAATGAGAAAACCATACTATAGGATATTCATGTTTCCTTAATTTTGAATTTTTACAGTATTTTTAGGATCTCATGAGTTGAAATTAATACCTTATTAATGATGTATTATCATGGAAACATTGGAAAAAGTAATTGATTTTAAAATATAATGTATCAATTAATGAGAAAATTGATTTTTTTCAAATATTTCATTTTAAATATTTAATAAAAAGTGATCAAATGTGAAACTCATTTTCATAGTTTTTTCCTTATTCTAAACTCTCTAACCTGAGGTGTTTCAAAACATTTTTTATATCATCCTCCAATTCTATTTTTCTTAAGATAATTGATTAATTAAATAAGATCTAGAACATGATGTTTTATCTTCCCATAATTGTTAAAAATCATGATTTGTGCCAAAAATAATTTAGACACAAGTTGGAAAAGGACTTTTTAAATTTAACCTTTTTCTAGTACACCCTTAAATCAAAACCTTCTTTGAGCCCACTAAAAGAAATAAATACCCTATTTGGTATCCAATTTGCAACCCTATCATCCCCACCTACCATACAGTTGATAATTATAAATTATTTCATTAAAATAAAGTGTGGGGAAAGGGTAGCTTCACTGTTTATATAAGAGGTTGGTTTATTTGCAAGAAATATTTTTTATGTGTGCCACTATTTTGGGGGTAGAAGAGTTCATTATACTATTTATAATAAATGATCCTAAAATATGGAATACAGTAATAATTATTTGTTATTGTATCTTGATATGTTCATATCAAAGAAAAATATAGTTATATATATATATATATTATTTATATATTTTTAAAATTATAATAAAAAAATTAATAAGAACAGGATGAATTATATTATTATATGTTAAAAAATAATTATAACTGTCAATTTACTAACATTAATAATAATAACTAACATAGTGATCATAAAATTGTGGTTATAATGAAATAAATTTAAAAATATAGTTATATATATATATTAATAAAAAATGATTAACATTGGTAGTTTGTATAAATAATATATTTATTATATTAATATATATAAGTTATATTTAAATAATATAGTTGTTAAATAACATAATTAAATGCACATAATTATAATATATCAAACACTAATCATCTATTTATGTCCATGGTGTCACATTTTTAAAAGTAATTTTTTGTAATCAATTAAATCTTTATAACGAATTATAAAATCATCATAGAAACCAAATAATAATATTTATAATAATTAAATTATAAATATGGTTTTTAAATACACTATTATAAGAAATTCTTTCAATCTTCATAAATAATAAAAGTCACTTCAACTGAGCAATATAATTTCTATATATTAAGTTAAGTATTATGGTAAAATAATATTCAAACAATTTAATGAAAAAAATTATTTTGATATTTAAAATTTAAAAAAAATTATATATAAACCAACAATTTAAATAATTTATATAGGAAAAAAATAATTTTTTTGGTATGAAAATAATTTTATGGTGTCATTTTTTTTCAAAAAAAAGTAAAATCGTTAAATAAATGAGGTAAAAATCCTCTATAAATTTTTTATAACCATTATAATATTTTAAAATATATTATAAAAGTGATTATAATATCTCATACTTGGGCTAAAATTTATTTCATGATTATAAAAAATATAGAAATAAAACATATTTTATATTTTAAATGGTCTTTTAAACTTATAAACAATAGAACATTACCGAATAAAAATATGAGTTAAATTTCACATAAAAATGAATTTCATTTTTAAAAGCTGAGAATCACCAAAGAACATACACATAAATTTCATAATAAAATTGAAAAGAAAATTAATTTTTTTAAGACATAGATGAAATATATTTCACCTAGATAACGAGAGAAATTTCAATTATCCATGTAATATAACATTAAATATGACATTACTTCTATATTTTTAAATCTTATTAACTATAATATAAAAATGAATTTTAACTTTTTAACAAGTTTAGAAAATTTTACCAAAAACCAAGAATTTTATGTTTTTTCAATAATATTTCCTCATGATTCTAATTTATCATACAAAATAAGTGTCCAGAATTTTTTAAACAAAAAATAATAAATAAATACTTTTCCCTTAATAATTTATTAGTATACATAAAATATATCTCACATACTCGATTAGATAAATTGTATAAAAACAAAAAAAATATTATATTTTTTAAATATTTTCAGATAGTTTATAAGATAAGATTTTCTTACAAACTATGTGAGATAAATTTTGTCTCTCTAACTTTGTGAGATAGATTTTTAAAATTGTACATCCATCGTATCAATATTCCAATGATAATTTTATCTATATAATTATGAGAAATAATAATATGTTTGATATATTTTTCATGTATTACATAATTATTTTAGATTCATAGAAATGAAAATTAAACTCATATTATCATTTAGATGATATAAATTTTAGTTTTTAAAAGATTATTTAGTTTATATGAATTTTATCTTATATGATACATTATTAAATTTCATTTTTTTTTTAAAAAAAATATGTTATTTTATATATAATTTATCTCTTCACATGCATGTGAGAAATTTTATTCGATAAATTTTTGATCATTTTATGAAGATAATTATATCATCTCATAAAAGAGATTAAATTATTATATTATTAGATGTATTATTAAAGGTAAAATTTATCTCATCACTAATATGTGATGATTTTATTTTTTAAACTCTTTATCATTATACATTAAATTTACCTTATCTAAAACATGTGATCATTTTAATTTTTAAAAGATATAATATAGTATAATAATATTATCACATATTGTATATTAGATGAATGATGTGGCTCTATTTTTACATAGTTTTTCCACATCTTTTATTTAATTTTTATCAATTTAATAAATCATTTTCACACTTTTTAATAAATAAAGGAACATTTGTAATTTTATCATTACTTCTCTTAATTAATCACTTTTTATAATTAAATATGTGTTTTTAGTCTTTTTATATAGTCTAATTAATTTTTCTAAACATATATTAATCTAATTTCTAGTCTGATATTCTAAATTTGTTTTATTTATTAACTTTTCTAATTAATTATTATTTAGTTGTCATCTCTATTTTCTTAAATCTAATCCAGTTTTTAATCTAAGACTTTTCCATTGAATTATGATTTATTTAAATAAATTAACATTACTTTTTAACCGGTTCAATTACTCTGCTAAGTAAAAAAGTCAAAGTTAAAGTTTAATAAAATAATATGTTTTTAATGTTATGTTTCATCATAGCATCTTACTATTTAACTTTGTTGTTTAACATCTCTAGTTAATTCTAATTAATATTTTTTTAGGTTTGCGTTAATTATTTGTTGGTGTTCTGCATTTATTAAACTTATATTTAATTAAACTTAACTTTTATATTCTTAGTTAATAATTTAGTTACTTTTATTTATAGTTTATAATATAATTTAGTTAGATTTCAGTTACAACCAATTAATTAGTCTTTACCAATTTAGTTAATTTGACTTTTTATTTAATTAATTAATTTTTTATTCTTTTGATTATTCAATTTGAATTAATTTTTATTTTTAATGTGTCAATTTGTACATTTGGTGAGTCATGACACATCGATGTTGTGACGCGCCGATCCTTCCATCAGTTAGTTTAATTTAAAATTAACTCAGTTTCATCCCCTAATTTCATATTTATGTTTTTCTGCCATCACCGCGACCTAAGAACATAACCACCTTTATGAATAGGATTCAGTTTCCATCCCTCACTGATGAGTTTCTAGAAGGAGATTCCCTAAAGAGATCTATGATTTGAGATCCATTGCATTGAGGATTCCACCGATGGATAAACTAGAGCTACTTCGGATTTTACCACACCTGAAGAATTCCATACTGAGCTCACTATAAAACTAATATTGTGACGCAATTTGAAGAGGTAAATTTCAGGATCAACCTGTAGGAAGGAGTTTTTTGTGGACCTATCGCCGTGATTGAAGCTCTATCTCATCGCCACCACTGTGAAGTAGTTTGCTCCTACTACTGGAAACCTATTTTTACACGAAGGAAGAGGCCACTATTGGGCCTGTCTTGTGAAACCGCCGAAGACCCCCTCTAGGTCGTTTCAGAAGAACCATGGACGAGTTTTGGAAGCTTCCTTATGTTAAGAAGCATACCCCCTTTTTGTACACCACACCACTTTTCTGTAGCCTTAACTTTTTACAACCCAAAGCCAGCACATTGAGAAGATCTGTCGCGCTGTGATGGTGCCAAGGGAGCTGATGTCGTCGTCCCTGTTTCCAGCGTCGAGAAGAAACCCTTCATCTATTTTGGGTTTCTCTAAATTGGGGGAGGGGATTAAATGAATATAAAAAAACTAAAAACTATTTTAAGAAAAACTAAATTAAAAACCTAAATTAAAAATAGATAAATTAAAATGTAAAACAATATTAATTATAAATCAATCATCAAAATAGAATAATTGACTTATAAAATTGAATTAATAAATTATTTAACTTAAATATAACTTTAAATTAAACTAATTAATAAGAATATCTAAAAAAATTAACTTAATGTGGCATACTAAATAGTTATTTATTAATGAAATTAATTACATAATAATAATTTATTTCAAACTTAAATAAATTAATCTAATTAACATAAATTAGTAAATAATTTAATTTATAAAAAATAATAAAATTTTAAATTAACACTGATAACTTTAATTAATGAGAATTAATAACTTTATAAATAAATCTTTTAACATATCTAATTAACTAATGACTTTAAATATTAATTTATTTCCTACTCGTTTTTTTTCTGTTTTTTTTTTGAAGGTTCATTCAAGGGACTAAAACATGCCCACATTCATCTAACTAAATCTTTGGGAGTTACTTATGAGGGAAATTCTAGCACAACATGCTTGTTGCAAAAAAAAATGCATGTGTGCGGTGCGCATTTTATAAATATATTATGTCGATGGAAGATGTAAAGTGACAAACAGAAAGTGACAGATGATTTTTAAGGTAGAGGAGTAGAAGATTTTGGGGGATGCTCATTCACAAATTCGACGAAGACACCTTCCTCAGAGCAGAGCAGAGAACCTGGAGAACTTCTCAGAGAGCCACTATTCTGAGTTCCGAGAGCCAGGGGTAGTAGTAATTGATGCAAGCAGAGGGAGTTTTCTTCCACTATTTTCTTCCAAATATCTTCCTCTGTAATTGAATGACTTTAGTATTCGAGACAGTGATAATGAAAAATATATTAGATAGATAAATTTTTAGTTCAGGGATATTTCTTGTTCTATCGGTGATCATTTTCATCCTTTTCATTAAACGTTACTTCTGTGATTAGAATTGATCGGCAAGATCAACTCTAATTACATATTTCTGCTTCATACCACGACACTGAATTTTTCAAAACTCAGTAATAATTCGACGAGTTTGATTATGGATTCATATTTTATGTAATCAACTCATAATGAAAACCTTAGTACTTACATCGAGTTTGTACTATTGTCCTTTTAAACCATCATTCTGAAGTTCTACTTCTTTGGAGTGGCGACCTCTATGTTGTACAATTTTTGTGACTAAACTCCTGTAGAGGGAAGAAAGTTGCCTATATGTAGTGGTACAAAGTAGTACTTTTACATGATTATTAGAAACAACTTAAACCAGTATACTAGAGTAATCCCCGAGCATTCTTTTCTGTTTGTCGTTTATTAGAGTTTTATTTTCTTTGTTACGTTTTTTCAGAAGTTCTCTATTTCAGAATAGGTTAGAACAAATTTACAAGAGATGTGTGGTTCTACTTTATAGATTATAAGAACATAAAAAAATATTAAAAGATAAAAAAATATTAAGAAAAAACCACTTCACTACTGACAATATGGAGTTTACCAAGTTTTTAGTTGAATAATGGCTGAATTTGCCTTCCCTGTGGGTTCGACCCTGCTTGCCACATATACTGTAGTTAGTAGGAATATAAATATTAAACTTTTATCAGCTTCAACGAAGATTTAGGTAAAGTTTTTGGCGCTGTTTCTGGGGAAGGCAGAATCCATTACTCAAACACATTTATAAAAATCTTTAAAAAATTAAAAAAAATTGAAAACAGAAAAAAACTGTTACTTTTCATTCAGAATTATTACTACTGATATTGTCTTCTATTTTTTGCATGAGCACAAGACACTTTTTTGTTTGATTAAATCCTCTGAACCTTGAAATTGATAAACTTCAGACTCCTCTAAGAAAGAAGAACAAAATTGAAATTGAAAACCTAGATAAGAGAGTTTCTGAGCAAAATAACATTCAAAATAACCATCCAGAACACTTAGATGAACATGAAAGGCCTAGGATGTGGGAGTTCCAACTCCCAAATGTTTCATGAAACCCATCATCCATAAGATTGAGTCCTAGGGCTAGAAACTATGAATTGAAATAGTCACATATTTTTCTATTTCCTGCTTTTAATGGGCTCTCTAATGACGACTCACTTGCCTTCATTAGAGATTTCTACAACACTGTACAGCAACATCCTTTAGTAGGACTCACTGAAAATGAGCTAAGGATTGGGTTTTTCCCCTTTTTCCTTAAATTTAATGCTAGGAATTGGTTTTTAAGTTTAGATGAAAACATTTTTGAGAAATGGGATCAAGTTTACAACTCTTTCATTATAAAATTTTATCCCCAAAGATTAAAAGGAGAACTGAGAACTATGATCACTAGTTATTACCAAGAGGATGGATAAGAATTTAATGTAGCTTGGGATAGATTTAGGGACCTGCTTAGGAAGTTTACTCATCATCAACTTCCATCTCATCTCCTCATGGATACCATCTATGAAGGGTTGTCCTCATCTGGTTAGAATTTAGTAGATCAAGCTGTTGGGGGTAGTTACAATGATAAAACAGATGTTGAGTTGAGGAAAAATTTTAACAATCTGTCCCTTAATTATCAACATAAAATTTCAAGAAGAAATAGAGTGAATAGGAGTGCTAACAATGGTTCAATGAATGAAAATCATGCTCAACTAGCTGAAATCACCAACCAACTTCAAACTTTAATGAACCAGAATTCAAAACAAACTGTAAATCAAATTGAAAACCCGAATCATAACCAGTCACTAAGGCAACAGTGCACTCAATGTGGTATATTTGGGCACTCTGAAATTTTTTTTCCTAATGCTGATTTAACAGCCCAATAACATGAAACCTTACACTTTTTTAATTATTGTCCTATGATGCCTCAAAAAGAAGATCCATTCTCAAACAATTACAATCAATGTTATAGGAACCATCCAAATCTATCATGTATGGATCAAGGAATTATTACGCAACCAACTGCCCATAATTATCAAAACCAACCAAGGCCGAACTTTAAAAATCAACAAAGGGGGGAGTCTTCAAACACTCAAGGAAATAATGATAATCAAATTTCTTCAAAACTAAATCAAATATTGAATAAAATTAATTCACAAGAGGAATAGTTTATGGCTCAATTAAATAAACATCAAAATCAATATGAGTGACATAAAATTAAAAATGATGTGAGAATACAGAATATAGAAACACAGCTAGGACAATTAGATAGAGATTTGACTTCTAGGGATAAAGGTAGGTTGCCTTGTACAACATAACTTAACCATAGGGAGAATTTCATGGCTGTTGTAACTAGAAGTGGACTTAATACTCAAATTGATACAAAAAAAGAAATTGAAAATTCCCAAAGTAAAATTATGCTACAATCTAGAAATAAAAATATGCTTTGTACACATTCTGGAAATTCACAGAAAAGTCATGAAAATGATCTAAATATTAATTTATCATCTGAAACTCAAGCTAAAACTTCATCTAAAAATCAAAAGAATAAAGGAAAAGAAAAATATGTGGAATAGGTGAGGGATATGCCTACTGTTCTAAAAAATGTCCCCACCCATCCCTTTCCTTGAAAAACTGAATCCTCAAAGTAATACCCGGGCTGAACTTCTTCAGTTCCTTGGTTTTCTGTCTAAACTTCCAGTGAACATCCCATTTATCCAAGCCTTAATTCAAATTCCATATTACATGAAATCTTTTACGAAAATTGTTTCAAAAAAAATACCCTTGAAGAATTTTCTACTTACAGCCTCACTAAAGAGTGCAGTGCTGGGCTTCAAAGAAAAATCCCACAAAAATTGAAAGAACCGGGTAGTTTTTCCATCCCTTGTACTCTAGGAAATTCTGGTCAGCTCAACTTTCTATGTGATATAGGTTCTAGCATTAATATTCTCTCTTACTCACTGTTTCCACAATTGAGTTTTGGTGACCTACAACCCACCACATTCATACTACAGTTAGTCGATGGATCTTTCACTCATCATGTGGGAAGGGTAGATGATTTGTTAGTTGGGGTAGGGAAGTTGTTTTTGCCTACTAATTGTAACGCCCCTACCCCAGCTACCCAGATTCCGTGCATTATTGCCTAACATTGGCATGATCACAAATGATCAAGTCTCAAAAGACCGATTAGATTAGTAGCCTTGGAAAAACTAGATATATTAATAAGCCGTACAATACATCATAAAGTAAAACAACACTACAACAAACATCTTTTCTTCATATCCTCTCATACTATCCCTGTAGGTTATTCATAATATACTTCTTCACATCCTAGAAATATTAAAACATTGGAAGGGGTGAGCTCAGATGCTCAGTAGGGATAACAATATAGCGGAAGCTTTTATAAATAAACATACACATTTAAGGGAATGTATAACTAAAACAAAAGCCTTTTAAACATGAACTTCAACATAATATGGAAAAGGTAAAATGAGATAATGCCATTTACTTATTCACAAGGATATTCTACTCGTCGAATAATCACATGCAGTATCAATAACCACTTTCATAATGATAGAATTCATAATGCTAGACTATCATAACCACGTAGCCAAGGCCTCGTTCCAAGACCACAAATAAGATTTTGTCAAGGCCTCGTGCCAAGACACTAGTTTGTCTCATGAGACCTACCGATGCAGTTTTTTTTAGAAAATACCTACGTTTAAAATTTCTCAAATATACTTCAGTGTTTTTCTAAAAACATTATGCAAGCTTCTGAAAACAAAATAAATAATTCTGATACAGCTCAACTAATTACAGGCCATGATGGGTCCATGCCCAATCCCTTCCTGTCTACCACACTCGAGAGTCGAGTTTTCTGAAAACATTTGTAAGCTTGCATTAAATGCATATACATTTATACTAGATTTTCATATATTGGAGAGAAATATCTCTTTTTTGAAATCATTTAAAAATAACATAATTATAAAACAAAACCTTTTGAATAAACGTAAAAGTCAAAGGGATTTATACACCGTATAAAAGAAAGTTGTGTATAAAACAAAAAATTCCTCAATGAACGGAAATTGAGACGAAGTCCCTTACAAAGATCATTTTTTAAATAAAATAGATCTATTATGTGTATTAAATATATTTACACATAAAGAAAGTACAAATACAAGATAAGACATAATAATATCATGACATAATTTGAAAGTAGGAGATTAACCCAAAGAATAGAAATTGGGTTAAGAAGTTCCCTTACCTCGTGTCCGACTTGACTCGACCGCTCTTTAACCTCCTGAATAATAAACTAGAGTTAATATATACCTGCTTAAGAAACTTTTTCAAGTTCATTATTCCTTTTATATCACTTATTACCATGTTATGCACATTATGTAATTATTTAAGTTAATAACGGTCGTTTTGTCGATCTTAGGTACTTGAGTCAAAAATAAACTTCTTATAGTTACCCTTTGTACATGTGGTAAAATATAAATTATATCCATAATTATATTAATGATTTAGATATCATATAAATCATATATATCCAGTATATACACTCATTTATAACATTACATAACATTTAGAGGTAAGAAATGAAATGCACCATTCATGGAAACGGTAAGACGTACGTACGCATGAACGCTACTTTCATTTCTATTTCATATTTAATGGAATGAAGTTATAATTATATAAAGGTATAATATAATTCCAGTATAATATAATGTATAATACCATTTACTACATCCTTTACACATCCCACATATGGCATTAACGATTCAAATCACATTCAGGGGGCGGTAGTCCGCACTTCCTAAAATGAAAATATCGTGTTTACCCTTAATGGAAATCTTAAAGGTATGCCATAAATGAGAAATAAATAATCATAAAGAAAAAAATAAACATAATATATATATCATATATTAAAATAGTGTCATCAAAATGGCCACCTTTGAAGGTGTTATATGAGTGTTGAATAGTCATCATTTCGTGAGGCAGAAATTCGCCATCCACAGAAATAGTATATTCTTTAACCATTAGATGTAGGTGTGTGTAAGTGTAGCTCGAATAATTCTTCTAACAACATCCTAGTATATTTAGGATACTGGTTTTGTTACAAAAGAAATAAATAACAAGAGTTTAGAGGGTTGGAGAAGCAAAATAAAACAAAATAACATAAGAGAAGACATTACCTTAAAATCGGGTAACTCTTTTTTTTTGATTTGAGCCAAAGGCTTCCTTGGGAAGAATTCTGCCCAAAGCGAGGCTTCTAAAAGTAATAGAGGAAATTTGGGGGAGTATTTGGGCAGAGGTTGGCCGAGCCAAAATTCTTTGTAGGTGTGAGTATGGTTGTAGTGGTGGGGGCCTTTTATAAGAGGAGAGGAGGGGCACTCTTGGAAAGTCATGAATTGTTACTTTATTATATAATGAGTTTCAGATTTTAAAAGTCCCACACTTATATATTTCGAGGGTAAGGTGATAAGGGTTCTAAATATACTCATCCCATAGGTTTTTGACAAGTGTATGTCTTAGATTTTACATTATATTTTTATTTTATTTAAATCATTAATTAATGAGGTAATCGCTGCATCATCATGGTGTCATAAATAATTTAATTTATGTAATTTATAAAAATTAAAAAACAATTATCATGATGTATTAAATCTTTTTATATTTCTAATAAATATTTATAGTCAAAAATATTACTTGTATAACCCCATTTAAAAATTGTTTTAGTAAAACAACTCATGTTTGTGACATTTTTATTTTAACATTAAATAAAAAGTTTCTAATGTCATTTTCCTACCAAAGTGGCTCCATGGGGTCCCCAAGTTGACCCATTGTTTTTCTTGGTCGGCCATGACTCATCCAATAGGGGTAGGACAAGTGTAAAGGTATTTTAATATTTTTATAATATCATTTTTACCTTAAACTTCATCAATTACCTTTAATCGCGATTAATTATTCTTAAAAGTTACTATTCACCAAAAATTTATTTTAATCCCATTGAACTAAATTTTACTTCCTAATGACAACCATGTATTCCAGATTTTTGAAAATCAAATCACAGAAGTGGTAATGTTTCATTTAAATGAAAAATCAGTTTTTTAACTACCACTTAATGGTTTCACTATTCATCAAAAATTGAAGTTTTTCAGAACAATGCCAAAATTTCACCCTAATCTATAATTGATATTCTGAATTCAGAAATGATGTCTATTTTACAAAATTCAAAACATATAAGTTTCATTAATTAATTTTATAACTAATTCCCGTTGTCACAATAAATAGCGTGTTTTTAAGAAACAATATATATCAAAAGATTGACAATTGTTTATGTCAAATTTCAAAGTGAAATTAATTCTAATGAACACTATTGGATAAAATGGTAAAAATATATTCTAATTAAACTTTAAAACCACTCAATAGTATAATTTATCACTATAAATTATTTTGATTAAAAAAGTTGTTTTTAAGTATTTTTCAATATTCATAAAAAATTGGATGTTCTCCGAAAATTACAAAAAATTCAACTTCGGATAATTTCAATATTCCGAATACAAAAATGAAGTCCATTTTAAAATATAAAATTTATATAATTTCAAAAAGTGGGTATTACTATTCATAACTGCTAATTTGATTGGTCGCGGTGTGTTAGAATCTCGAACTAGCGTACAATGCAAGCTATTGCATTATTGAAAGAGAAGTGTATCGTGAAAGCTTGGGGTGTTACACTAACATTATTGTTTTGGATATGGAATGTGATCAAAGGTTACCCATAATCTTTGGTAGGACCTTCTTGGCCACATCTGGTGGTGTTATTGATGTGTCAAAGGGTTAGGTGATATTCAAAATTAGTAAACAAGAAAAAGAGTTCAATGTTTTTAAAAATATTAAGGAACCAACTTATTCTGAAAATTTCTCAAAAATATAGTTACTTGATGCTAAATGTTATTATAAAAATCACGTTGAACTCATTGAAAAATATAAAAAACAATCGTCTGATGAAGAAAACATTTGTGAAGTTGGAAACCCTGTTGAATCTATTTTAGAAGTTTAAAAATCTGCTCAATCACCAACACTAGAAAATTTTCCAGATCTGGACAACTGTCTAGTATCTGCTGTAGAAGAGTACCCTATTTCTGAACTTAGGAGATTTCTAAGTGAATTTGAGGGTGTTTCATTTAGCACCAACAATTATGAGAACTTTGATATTGATGGGGAAGAACTTTTGAGACAACTTAATGATTCTGTTTTCATTGAGATGTTGAATTCTGATATGGAATGTATGGAAAGTGAGTTGTCCACCTTGGACAGTAAGACGGTTATCTCTGAATCTGAGCTTGAAATTAAAAATATTTCATCATTCAATAATACTTTCAAGAAATATGTTGAAGATCTTGGATGTCCCAGGACTATGAGTCTTCCTTCGAGTTCCGAACCACCCACTCTCGAACTGAATCCAATCTCTTCTCATCTTAAGTATTCATTTCTAGGTAAGAACTCCACCTTTCCTATAATAATTTCTGCTGAACTGAATGAAAATCATGAACAAAGATTTTTGAATGTTTTGAAGAAGTTTAAATCTTCCATAGGTTGGACAATAGCTGATATCAGGGGTATCAGTCCCTCATTCGGAATGCACAATATTCCTATGGAGCCTGATCACAAGCCTAGGATAGAATGTCAATAAATATTAAATCCAAACATGAAAGAAGTTGTGAGAGAGGAAGTAATCAAACTTCTTGACATTGGAATGATTTATCCAATTTCTGATAGTTCTTGGGTCATCCCTTTATATGTTGTTACCAAGAAGGGAGGTCTCACAGTAGTTAAAAATGAAAAAAATGAAGAATTCCAAGTTTGGAAAGCCACAAAATGGAGAGTTTGTATTGGTTATAGGAAGCTGAATGCAGCCACTAGGAAAGACCATTTTCCAATGCCCTTTTTGGATCAAATTCTTGAGAGGCTTGCTGGAAGTGAATTTTTCTATTTCCTTGATGGGTATTCTAGTTATAATCAGATTCCTTTTGATCTAGAGGATCAAGAGATGACCACTTTCACATGACCCTTTACTACATTTGCCTACAGGTGGATGCCCTTGGGGTTGTGTGGAGCTCTATCCACCTTTCAAAGGTGTATGATGGCTATCTTTTCAGTCATGATTGAGAGAATTATTGAGGTTTTCATGGAGGAATTTTCCATTGTGGGTAGTACTTTTGATACTTATCTTGAAAATCTTGAGTTAGTCTTGGAGAGATGCATTGAAACCAAACTTGTTCTTAATTGGGATAAATGTAAATTCATGGTTACAGAAGATGTTGTTCTTAGTCATAAAGCATCTAAGAGAGGTTTAAAAGTTGATACTACTTTGACAGAATTTATTCAAAAACTGCCACCTCTTGTTAATTCCAAAGGTGTTAGATGTTTTCTAGGGCATGTCGGTTTCTACCAGAGATTCATAAAAGATTTTTCTAAATTAACTGAGCCCTTATGTTATTTGCTGGTCAAGGATACACCTTTCAGTTTTGATGAAAATTTCATGAAATCATTTAATTTTCGTAAGGAGAAACTCACTGCCTCACCTATCATTACTGCACCTGATTGGAAAATACCTTTTAAGCTAATGTGTGATTCTAGTGACATGGTTGTAGGTGTTGTCCTTGGAAAAAGAAATGATAGGAAGTTACATGTGGTGTATTTTTCTAGTAGACTTCTAGATAATGCCCAAAAGAAATATACCACCACCAAAAAAGAGTTGTTAGATGTTGTGTTTACTCTAGAGAAGTTTAGGCAATATCTGTTAGGATCAAAAGTCATCATTTTCCCTGATCATTCTGCCTTAAAATACCTGATGTCTAAAAAGGAAACAAAACCCAAACTGATTAGATGGATTCTACTATTACAAGAGTTTGACTTAGAAATTAGGAATAAACAAGGACCTGAGAATCTTGTTGCAGAACATTTATCTAGGTTACCTCACACTTATTCTGAGGATACAAGGGAGATAAATTCTTCCTTTTCTTAATGAGATGTTTCTATCTGCTTCTGTTCAGCAGTCTACTTGGTATGAATATTTTGCCAACATTCTTTCAGTAGGTGTTTTTCCCAAAAACCAGTCCGATAATCAATGAAATAACATCACTTATGAGCTTAAATATAATATTTGGGATGATCCTCTGATGCTTAGAAGGTGTGCTGATGGTATTCTTAGAAGGTGTATTCCTGAGGAAGAGATTCTTCCTGTGTTACAAATTTTTCATTCTACACCTTGGGGAGGTCACCATGGTGGTGAAAGAACCGCTCAAAAAGTCTTAAAATCTGGTTTTTATTGGACTAATATTTTTATGTATGCTAGGAGCTTGGTGGTTAGCTGTGACAGGTTCCAAAGGTTTGGAAATGTTGGAAGAAAGTGGGAGTTACCCCAAAAAAGAAATTTTGGAAGTTGTGATTTTCGATGTATAGGGTCTAGATTTCATGGGTCCAATTCCATCATCTCAAGGCAATGAGTATATACTTGTCTCTGTTGAAAATGATTCTAAATGGGTTGAGGTAGTGGTACTACCCAACAATCAAGCCAAATCTATAATAAAATTTTTCAAAAAGAATATCTTTACTAGATTTGGTGTCCCAAGAGTTTTTATCACTGATAATGGAACACACATTAAGAACTTTAAGTTTAAATATTTGATGAAAAAATATGGATGTGTTCATAAAACTAGTAATCCTTATCATCCACATCCCAGTGGACAAGTGAAAATTTCAAATAGGGAACTGAAACAAATTCTTGAGAAAACTGTGTCAAACTATAGGAAAGACTGGTCTCTTAAATTGTATGAAGCTTTATGGGCATAAAGAACTATTTTTAAGACCCCAATTGGTATGTATCCTTAAAGATTTCTATTTGGGAAATGTTTTCATTTACCTGTGGACTTGCAACATAAGTCATATTAGGCTGTTAAGGCTCTTAACATTGACATTAAGCGTACTGGTGAGAGGAGATTACTTGAATTGAGTGAACATGATGAAATTAGGAGAGAGTGTTTTGATAACTCAATAATTTATAAAGAGAGGTCTAAAATATTTCATGATTCTATCATTAAATCCAAATAATTCAAACCTGGATAGAAGGTCTTCCTCTTTAAATCTATACATAAACTCTTTCCTGGAAATCTAAAGTCCAAATGGTCTGGACCGTTTACTGTTGTGAGAGTTCTTAAGAATGGAGCATTGGAAATTATTGGTGAAGAGAATAAACCCATGTTGGTCAATGGGAAAAGATTGAAACTTTATTTTGAGGGACAGCCAAAGGGCTTGGATGCATTCACTATGCTTGAAAACTGTTCTTGGATAATGTCTAGCTGGGTACTTTAAACATAGTGCTACATGGAAGGCAACCCATGGTTCTTTTTGTCTTTATGTTATTTCTTTGTAAAATTGAATAAAGTGCTTCTTCTGTGCACTGTTTTTTGGAAATAATTGTTACTGCTTGTTCTTTGTTTCGGGTTTTCATGTTTTGTGCTTTTAGGATGTTGCTATTGTGTAATAATGGAGGGGAATTCTCATGATCATTTTTAGACAAGAGCTTAATTAGGAAAGTATTTCAACTTTCTATGTTTATTTCTTCTCCCATTTTATTTATAAAATGCTTTTTACTACAAAAGTTCTTCTTATCGATGAAATTTTTCTATATGTGTATTAAAAATTTTGTTGCATGATTTGAATTGTAAAAAACTATTGTTTGTTGGATCGAATAGTAGATATAAAAGTCTATTAGATGGAACAATACAAGAGGGGGGGTGAATTGTAGGTTTAAAAACCTTTGAGTTTTAGTAACAAAGAGATTAGTTTAAATGAACTTAAACTAATACAAATACAAATACCCTCAATTGTATTGAATGTAAAAGGTATGATGTATTGTAATACTAATGTAAAGTAAAACAATTGTATTCAAGATGAACACAATAATCAGAGTAATACAGATATAAATGATTCTACCTTAAAGCGTATAGAACCAATCAATACAATATGTAATAGAATGATTGTAATTGAAACAATTACAATTGAATATGTAAAGAAGAAAGGAAACAACACAAATCCCTTTCTAATACAACAGCGGAAATGTAAAAGTAATACAATTCTTTTAACCCAAAGAGAAGGGTTATCCTTTCACCTAGGATAAAAGGTCTGTCTCACCAACACCCTGATGAGCCCTCGATACGATGATCGGCACGTCTGTCTGCCTATCCCCGGCAGCCCTCGATACGATGATCGGCACGTCTGTCTGCCTATCCCCGGCAGCCCTCGATTTTGCAGGTAATCGGCACCTCTGTCTTTCAATTACTTGAAAGCCCTCGATACGATGATCGGACGCACAAAGCTGATGAGAGAAGTCACAGTGTCTCTCTCTAGAATCTTTGTAGTTCACAGAGTCTCTTCATTCGTTCTCTTTGTTCATCGTTGTGTTCTCAGCTTCAAATGACCTCCTATTTATAGGCCTCGGGTTCCAACGGTCATATTGCCTCCAATGGTCATATTGAAACAGAAAGCACGACATCGTTTTGATTAGTTTGTAACTAACTGAACGACATCATTTTGTTAGGACAAGAGATATATAGAAATGTAAAACATGAGTACGATTCATATGCAGAGAGAGTTTTTGACAAAGTACCAAAACAAATAATGATCATCTGAATAGCAGAGTCAGTATGATACGATTGACAGAGTCAGTACGATACGATTGACAGAGTCAATACGATACGATTGACAGAGTCAGTACGATACGTTTGACAGAGTCAGTACGATATGATTTGGTCGGTACGATCAACATCGTACGATACGATAAACATGATAAAAGACAATTGTAATATACAAACATATGATAGAATACATTTGTGATTTCCAAAACATGATATAGAAGTCAAAAGAAGACTTTTGACTTAACAATCTCCCCCTTTTTGGAAAGCACAAATACACAAAGTAAATGAAACAAGAAATACTTATCTCCCCCTGAGTTTAAAAACTCTTCTGAATAAGAAAATTGAATACAACTAACTCCCCCTTAGGTATTGACTTTCCTAAGGATTGTATTCGTAGATTTTCATTAAGAGCATTGTAATGCATTCTCCCCCTTTGTAAAAAAATCTTTGCTTTGTAAATATTCTCCCCCTTTGTGATTTACAAAAAGGAGTAATCTCGAATTGTCTGAAAGAGTTAGTGAAGTAATACAAGACAATGGATAAAAGAGAAAGGATTATAAGAGTTATTACAAAACAAACAAGTTCCAAAAGAAACAAATACAACAATCATTTGTTTTCTCTTTCCTTCTCTTTCTTTATAAGCTCATGAAGCACAGCTTTCATCTTCTTGATCTCCTTCTTGTCTTCAGAAATTGATTCACCCTGAGTTTTGAGAAGCTCTTGTTGATCCGCAAAAATCTGATCTTGATTTCTGATGGTCTCCTCCTGTACTCTGATTACTTCTTCAAGGGTATCAATTCTGTTTTGCAGAGTCTTGTTATCCATGGACAACTCAGAATTTTGATTCTTCAGTAAAACCATTTCATCTTTGAAAGATGAAACCTTAGAGAATTCAGATTGGAAAGCATTCATCCTATCTTGCAAGTCTTTTACTGAAGGAACATCGGCTCTTTGAGAAGATAAAAGGTTCATCCTTTCAACCGTTTCTTTATCAATCTTGTTGAAAGCAATTGCTAGCTCATTTGATAACCTCCTTATATCTTCAATAGCTATTTCATGATCATTAATTGAGCTCTCTGTTTTGTAGGACCACTTGGTCATCTTATTTCAAGCCTTCTTATGAGCAACTGAGCTTTCTGAAAGAACTTTCAGATTGGCTTCTACTGACAAAACTTTCTTTCTCAATTCTTTTACAGAGCCAAACTTTTTCCTTTGATTTTCAGTAACAAAATCAATCTTCCCTTCCAGCCTCGGAAAATAAGGAATGGTTTTCTCCATCCTTCTCAAAACATGAACAATGTAATCACTCTTCTTGAGAGAGATTGTATGCTCTGAATCAGTATCTTCATCGTACGATGCTAGTTCAAACGATCTTCTTGAATCAACAACTGGCTGTTTCCCTTTTGCTTTTTCTTTCTGTTTTCTTTCATCTTCCACTTTGTCACTAATGACAACTACTTTATCAGACTGAGAAGATTGAGCATCTTGCTTTTCTCGAGATGACATCCTGTCCGGAGATCTTTCCTGATCGGCATGAGGAGTTTGTTGAACATCTTCGCTCAGCTTTTGAAGCGATTCCTCTCTACTTTTCTTTGAACTTTGAAGAAATTCTAACAGAAAATCTCCTTCTTCTACTTCCACTTCTTCTATCACTTGTTTTCCTTTTTCTTTCTCAGGCAGACTCTGTACGATGGGCTCTTGGTGCACTTCCACAGTTAGTTGAGCACTAGCATCTTCAACTGCTTTCAAGAATTTAGAGATATCAAAGTCCTAAGCCTTTCTTTTCAAAAGAGTCTTCTTTTTCATTTCATCTTGAAGGGTTTCTTCTACCCTTATTCTTTCTGCAAAGGCATCAGCAGGGTTAAGACCAAACTTCGGATCACCTTCCTTTCTCTGTTCCTTGTCCTTTCTCCATTTGGCTACAACTTCCTTACTGTACCTTGGCTTCTTCTTTGGTTTTGAACTAGTTTGAGGATCTGACTTTCGAGTAACACCGGTGGATTGATTGTCCTTGGCTGGCATAGGTGCCAATTGATTTTGAGCCAATTCAGCTTCTACATCTCTGACAAAAAGTTTTGAATTTGAATCAAAACAAACATTTAGCTTTTTCATCGTACTCTTATTAATCAAAGATGGCCTCAAATCCATAGGTTCTCCTTTCAAAGGAATGTTACAAAACTTCATACTCTCAAGAATGAATTTCGTAAGGATGGTTGGATACATTATTATCTGGGATTTATTCCCTCCTTTCTTGGCATTCTTGATGGTTTCAAAAACATATCCCATGAGATTTACTTTCCTCATATTCACAAGATAGTCGAGCATAAAGACATCAGAAACATTAAGGGTTTCTCTATCCCCTTTCCTTGGGATAAGAAAACCTTGCATCCATAAAGTGACAAACCGATTGTCCGGTGAAAGAAGAGAAACATTCCTCCTTTCCTCATTAATAACAAACAAAGTTTTTTCAGCACTTTCTCTATTAAACGTACCAACTTCCTCTGGTAGTTTGTGAGATGGACAGAATGCATCGCCTTCTATAGAAACATTCAGAAAATGTGCCGCTTGTTTCACAGACATAGATAATTTTCTATCGTACACAGCGAAGTTTATAGTCATATCTTTGTCGAAAGAAACGGTTTTGTAAAATTGACAAACTTCATCAAAAAGAACTGGATCTTGAATATCGGGCTTTTCCACACAGAGATGTTCCCATCCTTGAAACAAAATGATCCTCCTGATTGTAGAATCGTACATATCGAAAAAGTCTCGGGATACTAACCTTTCTCTGTGAAAGTCTTTCTCTGTAAAAGTCTTTGAAGACATTTCGGCAGGAGTATTAGCAGAAGATTGAGACATAAAGGTTCTGCCGATGAGAAGATCGTACGATTTTTTATAGCTGGTGGAGCAGAGCTTCGCCTCAATTCCTGGACAATCAATGTGGGTTTGGGGAGGGGAGGGGGGTATTTATAGGCAATAAAGAGATGACCGTTGATATTCTACGGTCAAGATTAGATAATACCAGATCAATGGTTAGGATTAAAGAAAAAAAACATTTTAAAAAAAAGAGTGAAAAGAAACCTGTCGGAGAACATAAGGTGATTGCTGGTTTTGGTATGAATCAAAAGTAAACACAATCGTAAGGAGAAAAAAACATGATGCCGATGGAAAACAAAGTCATTACTATGATCGGACCGTACGATGGAAAATAGTTGTTACCATTAACTGACAGTACGATGGAAAACAATACCAATACTATCATCGGTCGATACAAAACTATCGAATGATACGATGGAAAAGAATTTCAATACTATCATCGGTCGATTCAAACAAAATTGAATGATACGATGGAAAAGAATTTCAATACTATCATCGGTCGATTCAAAAACTATTGAATGGTACGATGGAAAAGAATTTCAATACCATCATCGGTCGATTCAAAAACTATTGAATGGTACGATGGAAAAGAATTTCAATACCATCATCGGACGATGAAAAAACTATTGAATGGTACGATGGAAAAGAATTTCAATACCATCATCGGACGATACAAAATTTTTGAACGATACGATGGAAAAGAATTTCAATACGATAAACAGAAAAACTGAAATGGTCAATACGATAAACAGGAAACTAAATATTTCAATACGATAAACAGAAAAAGAAACATATAAATAGAGTAAATAGTTAAAGATCAGAAACATAAAGACATAAAGAAATGTCCTCCCCCTTTCTACGAGGAGTTTCTTACTATTAGGAGAGATGTAAAACAGGAAGTAGATATGAATGATTATTTTAATGTAATCATTCCTAGCTTCTGTTTTATAAACTCAAATCTATCGGAAGGTAAAGGTTTTGTAAAAATATCAGCAAGTTGTTCTTGTGTTCCGATGAATTGTAAAATAATATCTCCTTTTTGTGTGTGATCTCTAAGAAAGTGATGCCTAACATCTATGTGTTTTGCACGAGAGTGATGTGCTGGGTTTTTACTAAGAGCTATGGCACTTGTATTATCACACAGAACTTGAGTTTTGGAGAAACTCAAACCATAGTCAGTGAGTGTGTGCTGCATCCACAATACTTGAGCACAGCAACTTCCAGCTGCTACATATTCAGCTTCAGCAGTGGAGAGTGCTACTGAGTGTTGTTTCTTGCAGGACCAAGAAACCAAAGAGTCTCCTAAGAAATGACATGTTCCAGGTGTACTTTTTCTATCCATTCTACAACCACCAAAGTCAGCATCTGAAAAACTTTTTAAAACAAAATCATTTCCAGAAGAGTAGAAAAGTCCTAAATCCATAGTGTCTTTTAAATACCGAAAGATTCTCTTTACGGCTTTTAAGTGAGACTCTTTTGGATTAGATTGATATCTTGCACATAAGCATACAGAAAACATCAAGTCGGGTCGACTAGCTGTCAAGTATAGCAAACTCCCTATCATACCTCTAAAAATTGTTTGATCTACTGGTTTCCCAGTTTCATCAATATCAAGAGTATTTGAGGTACCAATTGGGGTGCTAATACTTTTAGTTTTGTCAAATCCATACTTTTTGAGTAAGTCTTTAATATACTTATGTTGAGATATATAAGTTCCTTCTGGTTTTTGAGATATTTGAAAACCTAGAAAGAATGTTAACTCACCCATCATACTCATTTCAAACTCAGATTTCATTAAATTTGCAAAAGAATCAGTTAAAGATTTCTGAGTTGATCCAAATATGATGTCATCAACATAGATTTGGACAATCAAAACATTTTTGTTTTCCATTTTGATAAAAAGAGTTGGATCAGCTGTACCTTTTATATAATTGTTTTGTAAAAGAAATCCTGTGAGTCTATCATACCATGCTCTAGGGGCTTGTTTAAGACCATATAGAGCCTTGGTAAGTTTAAAAACATGATCAGGATGTTTTGGGTCTTGAAAACCAGGAGGTTGTTCGACAAAAACTTCTTCTTGAACAAAACCATTTAAAAAATCACATTTGACATCCATTTGAAATAGTTTGAAATTGAAATATGCTGCGAAGGCTAATAGAATACGAATAGATTCAAGTCTAGCTACTGGAGCATATGTTTCTTCATAGTCTATTCCCTCTTGTTGATTATAGCCTTTAGCAACAAGTCTTGCTTTATTTCTTACAATGATTCCATTTTCATCACACTTGTTTCTGAAAACCCATTTTACACCAATTACAGTTGTTTCTTTAGTTCTTTCAACTAAAGTCCAGACTTGATTACTTTCAAATTCATTTAGTTCATCCTGCATTGCTTTGATCCAATCATCATCGCCTAAGGCCTCACTTGGACTTTTAGGTTCAAATTGGGAAAGAAAAGAAAGATGTTCTATTTCATTTCTTAAGGAATTTCTGGTCCTTACAGGTTGATTTATATCACCAATAATGTTATCACTGGGATGATTCCTAAGAAAAAATTGATTTGGGTTTTGTAAAACCTGTTCATCAACATATGGTAGAAAATCTTCTATGGTAAATGTTTCCGGAACACTTTCTTGAACACTTTCCTTATCAGAATGTTCTTCTAATATAGGTTGATAAACATTTTTGGAAAACACATCCGAGGATGTAGGATTGGGTTGGTTGAAAACAAAAGGGTTAGTTTCATCAAATTTTACATGTACTGTTTCTTCAACAGTACAAGTGTTTTTATTGAAAAATCTATAAGCCTTAGAGGTTGTGGAATAGCCTAGAAAGATTCCTTCATCAGATTTTGGTGCAAATTTGTGTAAATTATCTTTTGTATTCAGAATGAATACGTTGCATCCAAAAACTTTGAAGTAAGAAACTTTAGGTTTTCGGCCAGTCCATAACTCGTAAGGAGTTTTATTAAGAAATGGTCTAGTTAAAACACGATTTATAGTATAACAGGCAGTACTTACAGCTTCAGCCCAAAAGTGCTTAGCAATTGAGTATTCACTCAACATGGTTCGAGTCATTTCCTGAAGAATACGATTTCTTCTTTCAACAACCCCATTTTGCTGAGGAGTTCTTGGAGCTGAGAAATTGTGAGTAATACCTTTCTTACTACAAAAAGTTTCAAAATCTGAATTTTGGAATTCACCACCATGATCACTATGAATAGTTATCAATGGTAGGTTTTTCTCATTTTTAACTTGGGCTCTAAAAGTTTTGAAATAGGAAAAGGCTTCAGATTTCTTTGTGAGAAAGTAGACCCATGTAAATCTAGTAAAGTCATCAACTAAAACAAATACATAGTATTTGCCTCCAATGCTTCCAGATTGTGAAGGACCAAACAGATCCATATGCACAAGCTGTAATGCATTAGAAGTTGAAACTTCATTAATTGGTTTAAAGCTAGTTTTATGTTGCTTGCCAAATTGACAAGGATCACAGACTTTTGAAGAATCATATCTAAGATCCGGTAGCCCTTTTACAAGTCCTTTCTTTGAGAGTTTTCTTAGGTTTCTCAAATTACAGTGTCCTAGTCTCCTATGCCATAGCCACGATTGGTCTTCTATTACACTTAAGCAAGGTAAGTTTTGGTTCCTAAGGTTTTCTAAGTTAATTGTGTAAACATTCTCTTGCCTATGGGCAGATAGAATGAATTCATCCTTGGAATTGTGAACTAGACACTTATCATTTCTAAAATTCACAAGGTAACCTTCATCACATAATTGACTTATGCTGATGAGATTGTGCCTAAGACCTTTTACAAATAAAACATTTGAAATAAGAACTTTTCCAAGAAAAACGATATTACCTATACCAACAATCTTTCCTTGAGCATTATCTCCGAAGGTAACTTTTCCACCTTTTGTTTTGATAACCTTTTCAAAGAAATCTTTGTTTCCAGTCATATGTCGAGAACAACCACTATCCAAATTTGTTTAGCAAAATGAGCTTTATGAAATCCTAAGGATTGAGTTTTGTTAAGAGAACAATCTCTTCTCCAATGTCCACCACATTGACACTTGGAACAGAAAATAGTTTTTTGAGGAACAAAATAGTTATTACTAAAAACAGGTTTGGAATAAGTATAACCAAGACCAGAACGATTTCTCAACGGTCTAATTTGAGAATACATCCTATCAAAGTTTTCTTTTCCATGAGTAAAGTTAGACAAACACTTTTTCAAAGATAAAATCCCTGACTTTAGTTTTAAAACCAAATTCTTGTTTTCTAAAACATTTGAATTTGAACTAGAGTTAGACTCTAAAATATTTTTATTTGAAATAGCAGTTTCAAGATCCATAGAAAGTTTATCCTTTTCAGATTTGACTTTCTCAAGGGTTTTCAAAATACTTTCAAAATCAGAAGTTTTCCCATCAAGATCTTTAGAAAGATCTGATACTTCTTTAGTCAAAATAGAAATTCTAGAATTTGCTTTTTCAAATCTCTTTTTGAGTTTAGAATTTTCATTTTCAAGTAATTTAGCAAATCTAGAGACTTCTTCAAAAGAAGGTAATGTATCATCTTCTGATGATGAGGGTTCATCATTTGAAGATTCATAATATCTATTATCAACATAATTTGCATTTAAAGAGACATTTGTAACAGCTTCAGCATTATGTACCTTAGCCATGAGACAATGATCTTCAATTGGTAGTCTGGCTAGAAGTCCAATATTCCTTTGTCCTGACGTCTCATATTCTAAAGAATCATCTGAGGAATCACTACCACTTGCACTCCATGTATCATTTGCTTTCAAGCCTTTCTTTGTATTATAAAACCTTCTATTGTTTCTTTCAGAGTGTTTCTCTTTTCTATCTTTCCTCTTTAGTAAAGGACAATCAGGCCTTATATGTCCTGCTTTCTTGCATTCATAACAAGTTACCTCTGAATCTTTCCTATCTTTCCTGTCTTTCTTTTTGAATCTATATTGAAAATCTTTCTTTCCCACAATCTTGTTCATCCTTCGAACAAGATTAGCTAACTCATTATCCGAAAGATTACAATCACTTGAATCAGATACAACAAATTTCTTGGATTTAGACCTTGTAATCCTTTCAGGTGTTTTAGCTTTAGATGCAAAAGCTACACTTCCATTCCCATTATTCTTCTTATTGAAATCAGCATCTCTCTTCATTCTTGTCTCGTGCTGTAGAAGAGTTCCAAAGAGTTCATCAAGAGTAATCTGGGAAACTTTTCTATTTTCATCAATAGCTGTTCTTTTTGACTCCCATTCATTTGGCATAATATATATAATCTTATCAACAAGAGCTTCATCATCAAGACCTTTTTCTCCCATAGATTGTAAGCTTTTGACAATTGTCATAAACCTTTGTTGCACTTTACATACTGGCTCTCCATAAGGAAAAACAAATCCATGATACTATGCTCGAAGCATTGCTCTCCTTGTTTCTATAACCTTGGATGTACCAAAATGAGTGACTTCTAATTTCTTCCTAATACAGTTGGCTGCTTCACATGAAGATAACTGACTATATATATTCCTGGTCATAGAGCATAATAAAGTATTGCGTACCTTGTAATTCAGTTGATATTCTTGCTTCTCTTGGTTGGTGAAAGTGCTAACTTCTTTGTCAGGAATTTTGTAACCCCCAGTAAGCATAATAAAATTGTCTACACCGGTATTGATGAAGAAAGTCTTCATACGATCTCTCCAATACTCATAATCATTCCCATCGAAAATTGGTGGTCTAGAAGGATTCAGATTATCTATTGATCCGATATTCATTCCTGCCATCTAATATAACAAAAACAACTTTTCCACTCCACACGTTAGTGTAGTAAGTATTCAAGATAGTAATAAGAAATAAAACTAATAATACAAATCAGTGGAAAACCTCCTTTGATACCAATTGTTGGATCGAATAGTAGATATAAAAGTCTATTAGATGGAACAATACAAGAGGGGGGGTGAATTGTAGGTTTAAAAACCTTTGAGTTTTAGTAACAAAGAGATTAGTTTAAATGAACTTAAACTAATACAAATACAAATACCCTCAATTGTATTAAATGTAAAAGGTATGATGTATTGTAATACTAATGTAATGTAAAACAATTGTATTCAAGATGAACACAATAATCAGAGTAATACAGATATAAATGATTCTACCTTAAAGCGTATAGAACCAATCAATACAATATGTAATAGAATGATTGTAATTGAAACAATTACAATTGAATATGTAAAGAAGAAAGGAAACAACACAAATCCCTTTCTAATACAACAGCGGAAATGTAAAAGTAATACAATTCTTTTAACCCAAAGAGAAGGGTTATCCTTTCACCTAGGATAAAAGGTCTGTCTCACCAACACCCTAATGAGCCCTCGATACGATGATCGGCACGTCTGTCTGCCTATCCCCGGCAGCCCTCGATACGATGATCGGCACGTCTGTCTGCCTATCCCCGGCCGCCCTCGATTTTGCAGGTAATCGGCACCTCTGTCTTTCAATTACTTGAAAGCCCTCGATACGATGATCGGACGCACAAAGCTGATGAGAGAAGTCACAGTGTATCTCTCTAGAATCTTCGTAGTTCACAGAGTCTCTTCATTCGTTCTCTTTGTTCATCGTTGTGTTCTCAGCTTCAAATGACCTCCTATTTATAGGCCTCGGGTTCCAACGGTCATATTGCCTCCAACGGTCATATTGAAACAGAAAGCACGACATCATTTTGATTAGTTTGTAACTAACTCAACGACATCGTTTTGTTAGGACAAGAGATATATAGAAATGTAAAACATGAGTACGATTCATATGCAGAGAGAGTTTTTGACAAAGTACCAAAACAAATAATGATCATCTGAATAGCAGAGTCAGTACGATACGATTGACAGAGTCAGTACGATACGATTGACAGAGTCAATACGATACGATTGACAGAGTCAGTACGATACGTTTGACAGAGTCAGTACGATACGATTTGGTCGGTACGATCAACATCGTACGATATGATAAACATGATAAAAGACAATTGTAATATACAAACATATGATAGAATACATTTGTGATTTCCAAAACATGATATAGAAGTCAAAAGAAGACTTTTGACTTAACATTGTTGTGTGTCACTATGTTGAATTAAAAAAATCTACATGCGCCTCTTACTAAAAAAACTGAATTTTATTGTTATTAAAATCTTTTCCACTACTTGAACTAATTGTGGGGGGTGGGGGGGGGGGGTAAATGCTGCTGGTCTATTAAATATGATTAATTTTGGGGTGTTTATCATGAATTTTTTTGCTTTATTGAATAATTAACTGAATAAATTTTGTTAAACTTTCTTACACCAAATTAATTTTTTACTTACAAATTACATGATATATCTTGAACTTTAATGGTAAATTTCTGTCACTGGACATCAATATTAATACATATACTTGAAAATGAACCTGCTGATTATTTATTTATTGTGTAAATTAATATTTTTGAACATTAAAGTGACCTTTATAAATGTTATAAATCTACTTAATTGAAAATCTTTTTTGAACCTCAATTGATTAATTTTTCTTCTCCACTTTAGAAGTTAAATATGGGTACAAAGTTGGGTTTTAAGTGTGGAGGAGGGGGTCAATTCTGGACTATTCTAAACTATGATTAATTTTAAGCCCATCAATTCCCACTACAAATTCAAACTTTTTGTTAAAAAATGGATAAATTTTATCAAAATTCTTGCATAATTTTAGGCATTACATTATACTCAATTGGGTCCTGCATTAGGAAATGTTCCTTGCTAGTAGTCAAGAACTGCTTTGAACATGAAATTGATGATAATAGATGATTGATGAGAGATCTTACTTAGTGATTTGATGGAAATTTGGTTTAGGACCTACTTCAGAAAGTGATATGCGTTTCATATTTGTGGATCTATGGTCATAACCCTTGGAACTGGAAGTATGATTCTGATTCTATTGGACTCTTTAATCTTTTAATTATTAAAAGTAATCTCTTTAATGAGCCAATGTAAATGATATTTTATAAAAATATCTTGGAAATGGAGTAATTTGGGAATCTGGGATCCCACGGTGGGTCTCTAAGACCCTAGATGCTGGTTGCATTTTTGTTTACTATAAGCCCTCGCTTCACCTTGAATAAGTGCATTGCACAGTGCTTAGCACAATGATACATGGCTTTGGAAAAATAAATAAAGTGTCTAGGGTCAAAAACGAGCTCATTAAGGTGAGGGGAATGATGAACGCCAGATGAAGAAGTGGTCAATTGGTTTATTTGAAAATAATTTAGGTTGTATCATTGAGGTGATTCACAAAATAATAATTATTTTTGGAACTTAGGTGAAAAAATCAAAGTAGAAAGTTCCTTGGTTAAGATCTCAATTAGATTGATGTTTTACCTCTTTTCATTCTTGGACTTAGGACATAAGCTTGGATTGATGTGATTTATTAAGTAGTATCAAATATGAGGCATGACATCTTCATTTTTTGATGATTCATAGCTTTCTTAATTACCCTTGAGTATTTGTTATAAGCAAGATTCATATGAGTAACTCATTTTCTAAGCCTGTTGTTATGATTTGTCCTCTGATTTTGAGTGTTGGACATTTTATAGTGTGATCTTAATCATAAAATACTTTATTGTTTTTCAATGGAAATAAGACATGGGATTGTTTGAGGACAAACAATGCTTAAGTGTGGGGGAATTTGATGTGGCTCCATTTTTTTCATAGTTTTGCCACATCTTATATTGAATTTTTATAAAATTAATAAATTATTTTTACACTTTAATAAATAATGGCACATTTTTAATTTTATCCTTACTTCTCTTAATTAATCAATTTTTATTATTAAATATGTGTTTTTAGTCTTTTTATATAGTCTAATTAATTATTCTAAACATATATTAATCTACTTTCTAGTTTCATATTCTTAATTTGTTTTATTTATTAACTTCTCTAATTAATTATTATTTGGTTTTCATCTTTATTTGCTTTAATATAATCCAATTTTTAATCTAAGACTTTTCTATTTAATTTTGATTTATTTAAATAAATTAACTTTACATTTTAACAGGTTCAATTACTGTACTATGTAAATAAGTCTATGTTAATGTTTAATAAAATAATATATTTTTAATGTTAAGTTTCATCTTAGCATCTAACTAATTAACTTTGTTGTTTAACATCTCTATTTAATTCTAATTATTATTATTTTCAGGTTTGTGGTTAATTATTTTTAGGTTTTCTGCATTTATTTAGACTTATATTTAATTAAACATAACAGTTATATACTTAGTTAATAATTTAGTTAGTTTTATTTATAGTTTGTAATATAATTTAGTTAGATTTCAGTTACAGCCAATTAATTTTTCTTTACCAATTTAGTTAATTTGACTTTTAATTTAATTAATTAATGATTAATTATTTTTATTATTCATTTTAAATTAATTTTTATTATTGATGTTTCAATTTTAACCTTCGGTGAGTCATGACGCACCGATGTTGTGACGCGCTGATCCTTCCATCGGTTTCGATCTCTCTTTTTAAACTATCGGTGAGATGTTATTTTCTTACATCGGTATGTCACACACTAATACTTTTTTATTTTAACTAACAGTTTTTCAAGGCCACTAATTTTATTTGGCATAGTTTTATTGCATATATAGGTGAGTCATTAACTCACCAATGTTTTTTATTTATTTATTTTAACTTATGCCGACTTGTTTTAACATTACTTCTATCGGCGTCTCGTCGCGAATGACCTTAATTTCTTCTATTGGTTAGTCAATGACTCACTGATCCATTTCCGACTATCAGTTTTACAAATTCCACAACGTTTCCAATTTCTGTATCTGCTACAGAGCCTCATCGGTCTCTCATTCCTCCTACCGATAGTTCATTTATTTTTATTCATCCTTCTCATGACACAACGATACCCCAATTCCCGAATGGTCTCAGTTAACCCCTTAATTCCATTTCTTCTATCAGTGATTGTTTTTCCCCTATTCAGTTATCGATACAACATCGGTTTCTTTACTCCATCCTTTCCATACACCGATGCACCGATATTTTAGTCACCGATTATCTCCAGCCTTCGACCTACCGATGCATCAGTTTCATCTTCTCACTAACGGCTTCTCCACTCCTCCAATACTCATCATCTTCACACTGTCACCACAATTTCAACATAATAGATTCACAATGACTCAAAACAAGGGAAAAATATACTCAAACCAAATTTAAAATTAACTAGGTTTCATCCCCTAATTTTAGATTTATGTGTTTCTGCCATCACTGCAACCGAAGAACATAACCGCCATCATGAACAGGAGCCAGTTTCCATCCCTCACTAATGTGTTTCTAGAAGGAGATGCCCTTAAGAGATATGCGATTTGAGATCCGTTGAAAGGAGGTTTCCACCGATAGATAAACTAGAGCTGCTTCAGATTTTACCGCACTTGAAGAATTCCATACTGATCTTACCCGAAAATTAAGATCACGAAGCAATTTGAAGAGGAAAATTTCAGGATCGACTTATAGGAAGGAGTTGGTTGTGGACTTGTCTCCACGATAGAAGCTCCATCTCGTCTCCACCACTGTGAATTAGTTTTCTGCTACTTATGGAAACTTATTTTTTCACGAAGGAAGAGGCCATTATTGGTCTTGTCTTGGAAAACTGCCGAAGACCCCTCTAGGCCGTTGCTGCAGAACTGTGGAGGATCGTCGATAGCTTCCTTGTGTGGAGAAGCATACCCATTTTTTTATGTCGCACCTCTTTTCCGTAGCCTTAACCTGCTGCAACCAGAAGTCTCCACATTGAAGAGATCTGCCGCACAGTGATGGAGACGATGGAGCTGAAATCACCATCCCTGTTTCTAGCGCCGAGAAGAAACCCTCCCCCTTTGTTAGGTTATGCCGATTTGGGGGAGGGGATGAAATGAATATAAAAAAACTAAAAACTACTTAAAGAAAAACTAAATTAAAAACCTAAATTAAAAATAGCTAAATAAAAATATAAAACAATAATAATTATAAATAAATAATCAAAATAGAATAATTTACTTATAAAACCGAATTAATAAATCATTTAACATAAATAAAACTTTAAATTAAACTAATTAATAAAAAATCTAAATTTAATATAACAAAATGTGGAATACTAAATAGTTATTTGTTAATAAAATTCATTGCATAATAATAATTTATTTCGAACATAAATAAATTAATCTAATTAACATTAATTAGTAAATAATTTAATTTATAAAAAATAATAAACTTTTAAATTAACATTGATAACATTAATTAATAAGAATTAATAACTATATAAATAAATATTTTAATATATCTATTTAACTAATTACTTTATATATTAATATATTTCCTTCTCTTTTTTCTTCAATTTTTTTTCTTTTGCAGGGTCATTCAAGGGACTAAAACATGTCCAATTTCATCTAACTAATTAGCGGGAGTTAGTTACGAGGGAAATTCTAGCACGGCGTGCTTGTCGTGAAAAAAAAACACATGTGTGCGGTGTGCATTTAAGAAATAGATTATGTCGGTGGAAGATGTGTAGTGACAATAAGCAAGAGATATATTATTTTTAAGGCAGAGCAGCAGCAGATTTTGGGGGATGCTCATTCATGAATTCGATGAAGACACAAGCCTCGAAGAAGAGCAGAGAACCTAGAGCACTTCTCAGCGAGCCACTATTCTTAGTTTTGCGAGCCCAGAGTAATAGTAATTGATGTAAGTAGAGGTATTTTTCTTCCTCGGTTTTCTTCCAAATCACTTACTCTGTAATTGAAAGACTTTAGTATTTGAGATAGTGATAATGAACAATATATTAGTTATCTAAATTTTTAGTTCAGGGAGAGTTCTTATTTTATTGGTGATCATTTTCATCCTATTCATTAAATGTTACATCTGTGATTTGAATTGATCAGAGATATCAATTCTAATTACATATTTCGGCTTCGTACCACAACACTAAATTTTTCAAAACTATGTAATCATTCGGAGAGTTTGATTATGGATTCATATTTTAAGTAATAAACCCATAATGAAAACATTAGTACTTACGGCGAGTTTGTATTGTTGTCCTTTTAAATCATCTTTCTGAAGTCTTACTTCTATGGAGTGGAGAACTCTAAGTAGTACAATTTCCATGACTAAACTCCTAGTGAGGGAAGATAGTTGCCTATTTGTAGTGGTACAAAGTAGTACTTTTACATGATTAAGAGAAACAACTTAAACCAGTAAACTAGAGTAATCCTCAAGCGTTCTATTTTGTTTGTCTTTTATCAGCGTTTTATTTTCTTTGTTACGTTTTATTTTCAGAAGATCCCTATTTTAGTATAGGTTAGAAAATTGTTTCAAGAGATGTGTGGTTTTACTTGACAGTTTATAAGAACATATAAAATTATTAAAAGATAAATAACATATTAAGAAAAACCACTCTCCTGCTGACAACAGTGGAGTTTTCCATGTTTTTAGTTGAAGAGTGGCTAAATTTTCCTTCCCTGTGGGTTTGACCCTGCTTTCCACATATACTGTAGTTAGTAGGAATATAAATATTAAACTTTGACCAGATTCAATGACAATTTAGGTCCATGAATTTCACTTTTAAATTTTTTATCACTACTGATTAAATTTATATTATATCATACATAGGATATATTAATGGTGAGATCCCACAAAACACTATTTATCCACAAAATATTGGTAAAGAAATGATAAGTATACATATGTTTCTTTTTTGAATAAAAAACTTTGAGGCATAAAATAATGAATAATTAATTAATAAAAAGACTAAACTAGCAGTAAGGAGAAGTTTAAAAATTTCAGAACAAATGGATCTAACATTCATTGAACGACATTGGTCCTGTAAGCATGGCATGAACCGCATACCCATAACTCTTAGTTATACAAGATAAATAAACAAAAAGGTCCTAGAAAAGAAACTAAATGGGAAGACAATAATGTAAATGTACCAAAGAGTTTTCCTCTTTAAAGAAGGCGACACTAAAAAACATATCATGAGAATTTAATGTTCAAGACATTCATTATTGGACCACTCGCACACATAATGGAAAGAATGTAAAGAAATACATAAAAAACTAATAAAAGATGAATAATACTCTTACAACCCTAGGCCTACACTAGGAACCTAAATTCAATCTTTTGAAAGGATGATTGGTGCTATCAGGGTCAAGAAAATCATTTAAAGCCATCATTATCCTCCAATAAGATCAAGTATATGGAATCTCTATAAAAAATAACTCTAAAGGATTATGTGCAGTAGAACAATCATGCATAACATTATATCTCCATTTTCTTTATGACTCCCTCAATTCACTCTCAAATTCACGAGTCTTGGGAAGTCGAATAGCAAAGTTTAGTGGTGAATGTGTACTTGGGAAATCCAAAAGGTGAGCGAACATTACTCTTCAACTAATCTAAAACAAGTGTCAAGTGGAGTAGAGAGAATTTAATTACATACAAAGACATTACATCACTACTAAAGAATACATAAAACATTATACAAACATATTCCCAAAAATCATAATAGTCTAGTTCATTTGGAAAGACAGAAACATACACATTGTTACATAAATGGGATATATTATCTCCCACTAGGTTATTTTTGAATAGCACCCTTATTAGACATAAAAAACATAATATGTATCTTCATAACCTAGGGAAATGAAACATACAAAGGTGTTAGATCAAATTATTAGTAAGGGTAAAAAATAGAGACATGTAAGAATAGTTTTTAGAATAAGGTTTGGAGAACATGAACAAGAAAATAAAAGTTCAAACCCTATATATCAGAGATCATAATCATGAATCATGAGATAAATAGTGGATATTTATATGTAATGAATCGTAAGGAAAGAAAGAGAATAATCTAGGAAATAATAACATTGCAATAAAACATATAATTTAGAGAAAAAACATAAGCATATAATATGATTTCTATAGTAGTCAAGGAATCAATTCCAAGGCTATCTTAGTGGAAAAATTCCTTTTCTAAACTAAGTTCACACCCTGTTCTTTCCCTATATTACTAAACAAAGTTTACTCATTGTTCCAACCCATCAATACTGAACTGAGTTCATTTATTATTCTAGACTTGTCTATCTCAGGAAATATAAATCTTTACCTAATGAATTGGAGGGAGATATATGTCCCACCAATCTCATAATGAAATCATACATACATGTCCCAAAAATTCATTAACAATAATATCTTAACCCATGAAATTAAATGGGGTTTATAAAAATGTAATTATATCTTAACCTATAGAAAAATACAGGTTTCATAATCATTTTATCAAAATAATAGCCCATGAAAAGAAGAATTTTTCTAAAGAATATACCATATAAAAGAGAAAAAGGGTCATGATCATCATTCCCTCAAAACATAAACCATTAAAAATGAATATCAATGCATCCTTTAAATCACATCTTTAAAGTTCATGAGTAAAATCAATAGATGTTATCTTATATGTAAAATAACATGGAAATATATTTTGAAAATATTTCATGATGTAAATATACTTTCTTCTTTTAAAAGTGATCTTTAAAGCATAAAAAACTTTTGAAACCAAATTTTATAAAAATAAATAGTAAATATAATAAATAAATCATGGAAAACTTTTTTGAAATATTTTTTTTTGAAAACATATAAAGATAGCTCGAAAATATTTTAAAAACAATTTTCTTTGAAAACTTATAAAAGAAGTTAGAAAACTTTTTGAAAACAATTTTCCTTGAAAAATTATAATGGATGCTTGAAAAAAAATTGAAAATTATTTTTTAGAAAAAAATTTCCTAAAAATTAACCTTATAAACATGCAATAGATGATTTTTAGAAATGATGATGGGTAAATCCATACATGTCATATTATGTAAAAATAAGATTAATTTTCCCTGATAAAAGGTTAGAAAATTTTATTTTTTAGAAGGTGACAAGAATATTACTTTAAAAAACATGGTAAGACATAAAAAAGTAAAAATATTCCTTTTGAATATTCTAGGATAATATTATAATATTCATGGATATCCTTTTGTAGAATATTTTTTTAATGGATCATAAATTTCTGACGGGAGAGAGGGAAAAGTTAGGATTTCTTAAAATTAAATTTATAACTATTTTATGTACCAAAGAGAGGAATAATGGTACTAGTAAGTAAATATATCATGAATGTCCAGAGGATTAGAAAATTCATGAATTTTCTTGGGATATGGATCATAATAATTCATCAAAGGAAGCATAATCATAAACAGTCTTGAAAGGTTATGAGATTATTTCAATAAACTCTTACCACATGTTAACTTTGAACCATACACCCTATATAAGAAAATGAAATAACATGAAGCTAAAAATATAATGAACAAATAATATTCAGTATATTACTTTTAAAATACATTGTATACATCTCATGTAAAAATATAGGTTCATAACATGAAATGTTTCTCAATGAAAAAAAATTGAGGAAAATTTGCTTTTCCCATCTGGTAAATTTTTAATCCTAGGTCTAATGACATAAATATCATAAAATGGGTATAAAATTACCCATAATTTTAGGTATAATAATAATATAATATATCCATGGGTATTTTACACACCATTAAAGATAAAATAGTGGTTAAAATGGCATATATCTTATATATATATATATGAGATGAAATTACCTTACTATTTGGCTTGACTGCCTTCATAATCATAGAAACATACAATATAATAAATATATGTTTGTTATAAATATATCAAACAACATTATTCTTATTTAAAATACCATATAATATTTAATTATAAATTTATATTACCCTCTTGTTAACAATTATATATAACCGATTCACTTTGGAAAGTATCTTCTTGGTTCTAAGCATGTGTCTTAATTTGTTATATCTTTCATCCTTATACTTATTTCATGATTTAAAGAATTTAAAAAATGATATAAAAATCATTTATATATATTATATATGTATTATAATAATCTATAGAATATATACATATGAAATGGAATTCACTGTTCATGTAGATGGTAGGCCATGCGTACACATGAATGCTGATTCTGTTTAAGTGTGCTATTGGAAGAAAGAACATCAATGAAATATATTTATATATATATCATTATTAAAATATTATTATTATATCATATATATCATATGTGTTTACTAAACTCATCCTTAGTACATTCCATGTAGTGTGTGAACAAATCACATCACTTTGAGGTGGTCTTGTTCACACTTCCACAAACAAAATCATCATATTTACACCAAATAGAAAGTGTAAATATATGTTTTATAAAATAATTAAATAATATTTAAGGAAAAATAAATATAATAGATAATATTTATATACATATATTCCATCATAATGTCTACCATGATAGATGGTAAATGAAAAAAATGAACAATCATCATTTAGTGAAGCTGTAGTTCGTCATACACATAAATAGTATATTCGTTACCAATCAGATGGAAATGTGTGAATGTTTTGGTAGAAAACAATGTATAATGAAATCCTAGTATATTTAGGATACTGGTTTTGTTATAAAATAATGTATTAAGATGAATTTTGGTGGTGGAGGAAGAAAATAAAAGGGGCTCGAGGGAGGGTGTTACCACTTAATCGGGTAACAATTTTTTTGTGCACCTAAGGGATTCATTGGAAGGATTTATGGAAAAAAAAATAAAGTATTAAAGAAGGAATTTTTGTTTTTTTGGGGTATATTTGAGAATATATTGGTTGAACCTATGTGGATTAATAGTTTAAATAAGTGGAGGAGAGGATACCTTTTTATAGTGGAGGAGGAGGGACCCTCTTCTAATATTTTGAAAAAGGAATTTATAAACAATTATCACATGTCAAGTGGATCACATAATTGAAAATATTAGATCCAAGGTAGGAATGGGTCTAAAAAATTCCATCCAATTGATCTTGGAAGTGTTTCTAGGACGTTTTGATTCTTAAATTTAAGGTTTAGTTCTTAATTAAGCTAAATTTTATCTTAATCAATGTAATCGATTTTAATTATGCTCAATAATATCTTTTGGTAAAAAATATTGTGACATTTTTATAAATTTTTAGTTATTCTAATTCATAATATAGAATCTATTTTTCTAAATTCCACTCACATAAGTGGCAGAAATTAGTTTAAATTTAATCTTGTGGATGGGGCAATAATGTAGGTTTTTAAAGTAAAATTTCTCAAACATTTGATAAGTTGTTATAAACAATTTAAAATTGAAATTGGGTTCATGGAACTTTATAATATTAATTTATAAAAAAATATATAAATAAACTTTTTATACAATATTAAATTCAATTTTACATTATAAATAAATTAGATGAAAAAGTTATTTTGAACTATATTATAGTATTTTTCTCAATTCTTTAAAAAATGAAAAGTCACAATTTAATACAATAAAACTGCCCAAATCTAATTATTATGTTTCTATTTCAAATGTGATGTTTATTTTAATTATTAAATCTATAAAATTTTAAAAATTTGGATTCAAAGTGGGTTCTCCATTGAAAGGTGGTACAATGAATTAATAAAAATTTAGGATCATGAGAATGAAAATGGGTTTGTTCTTATCTTTTTTATACCAAATATATTGTATAATTATTAAAATTATTTTATTTAATATATATAATATATATATTTTAATTCAATATCACTCCCTAATGGTAAATAATTTAATTTAATAGGGAAAACATCATCGCGACCATTCAAATAATAATATTTTCCTTTATATTCACTCTGTTTTCAAAAGTAATTTCTAATTAATTGGTAACCTCTGAATTGAACTCATATTTATGTAAACCATATAGTTCCATGATTTATTTAATACTATTCATGACGTGTAATTTAATGACTAGTATATATCTTATTATATTAAATAATAACATTTTAATATTATATTATTTTTTGGTAAAACAATATCATGCGTGTTACACAGGCCATTCAGGAAGGTAATTATTGTGTGTAACACAAGATAACTCGATGTTCTAGATAAAATTTATATTTCATATAGTTTATGATTATCAAGGTGTTCCATATATTTTAATCTAAACATATAAAAAAATTCTTCTCAGCGTTGTGTAAAATGAAAAATATCAAAAAGATTAAATTAATTTGAAAAAAGATAATTCTAAAAATCTCAGTGTGATGAATTCTACCCCCCATAAAGATAATTTCTCTAGGTAATTATTCTTGGTTATGATCATTTTAATACTTGAATTTTTCATTCATAGAAACCCACATCATCAAAATGAATACAAAAACTTCCCTTAAAAAGGGACATTACGAACCATTATTGTTACCCAAAGTAACCTATAACTGTGTTTCCACATTAGAGGAAATAGCTTGGGAGTGATGATTAGACACTAAGGTAAAGTATAAATATTTATAAGAGGTTATTGATGTCATTAATCACAAAAATAGTGAATGATCCACAAATATTTTAGGGCCTTAAAGTTATAAATATCTTATAATATAAAAGGACACCTCAACAAAAACAAATGTATTAGGATGAAACATTCTACTTTTGGTCATTATCCTATCTATCAATAATTATTTTATTGAATATGAATATAAGGATATATACTTAAATGATATATTTCTATACAAAAAATTCCATTCATTACTTGTGCTTTTATCTATTTCTAATTCAACCATTACTTCCATAAATGGATGTTCAAAAAATAACATTGATGCCTGATGTAGAAAAAGACACTTTTAGGAGAACAAAAATACCATAAATGAATGAAATGTCTAAATATTTTTCTATTACTATTTTTCAAAATAAATATGGTCAATTTATTAGTGTGTAAACATAAAAAGTAACTATGAGGTTTCATCATTAATATTTTTTTCAAAAATAATAATTACACATTAACCAATACATTGCTTAGGACGTTGGCCGGAGTGAAACCCTTATCATCCTTGGGTCATGGAATCAATATCCACAACCTTTATGTACATTATTGTTTTTCACTCTATATATATAATAACCATTTCTAAAACCACACTAATATAATTTCCAAAATAAATAAAATGGAAATCCTTGAAATAATGTTAATCACTAAATAGACTTTTAATGAAGTTTTTCAATACAATCTCAATATATTAATACTTCCTCTGAAGTTTAACAAAAAAAATCATGAATTTTTAACATTATAACCCTTCCAAATTATGTAAATCCAAATCTTTATAAAGAAATTCATGAAATCTTCTTAAAATTGATCCCATATATATCACAATGTATTACATGGCTGTCACATTCCAAAAATCATAATATCTTCATTAATTATTTCCTTGAAGCATGATAAAAATTTTAATTACCCTAAATAACTCTAGAAAACATATATACTTCCTTATTCCATAAATTACTGTATATTTTCCAAAAATCCAAGAATATTTAAACCTCATCCATGGTAGTACAAATTAATTGTTAACAATTCCTTAATTATTTACAAGGTAATCAGTACCATCCATTTTACTTATATCCAACATATCTTTGTCTAAAAAATATTATTGTACTATAAAGAACATATTAAGGGTTTCATTTCACATAATAATTAGTTTTCTATAAACATCATATTTCCACTAAATCACATTTATATTCCATCAGATCCATGAAATGTATTCTTGTAAATCATTAGTGAAAAAACATAAAATTGAAAATCCTTATATATTTCACCTTTAATAATCCTTTCATCCAAATAAATAAAATCTTCGATTAATTCATCCTTAAGATATTAAAATGTATACCTCATCCTATTACATAATACCAATTTCCTTTCACATTTCAATTGTAGTCTCTCATCGTCAATAATGTAACCATTACTTACACCACCTTGAGGATTCTATTCAAGAGATTTCCTCTTGGGACATTATGTTTCATAATGACCATTTACTCGACAATAAAAAAAATTAAACATTAATAGTGTTTTTGGGAGGATAATATTTCTATCCATTTATTTAACCAAAATATTCACTTTTTTCTTACAATCACTTTCTTGGAGTCATTCTTTTAAAAAATAAAAACATCTTTTTTTTCCTCCAATACATTCACGTAGGTCATTATATCCACATTATTGACACAAAGGAAACTGAATCTTCTTCCCTCCATGGTCACTATTAACTAAACTCTCAGTGAACTCCTTCTTTCTATTCCTTAATGAGTCAGAGGGTTGGTTAAGGTAAATTTTTTAATCATGTTATAGGAAAACAAAATATGCATGATCACAACGTCGTTTACTCCCATGATAGTCCTACTTGAATTTTCATTAGATAATCATCCATCATGTTCAAAATCAATTTAGTTCCTTCCAATTCCCCCAATTGAAAAAACTCATAAGAATAGTGTAAGAATTGCATGGCATAGTAGAAAACCACATAGTCATGAAAATAATTAATCATAGGATGTCTAAATCATGACACCTTCCTTAATTTATGACATCCTAGGTTCATCCTATGTTATTTATATTAAAGTTTTATTTAAATAATTCATGGCGGTTTATGAAGATTTTGTGAATTCCCAAATGTTATCCCCTAAGAGTTTCATAGTAGGCCTTAAATAAAGGACCATTTTTATATGCAAGATTACTCCACATTAGGCTCGATGCATCTTATCGTAGTTGTTACCCCTAGGTACATTTTTGCTAGTGCCACTATTTTTATATTATACATATAGATAGTTTATTCTATGAAACCACTCACCTTATCATTTAATAAAATTCCATGAAATTTTCTTATATATTTCCTTATCCTTAGACTTATCCTTATTAATGTCCATAGGGTTCGCCTTAAGGATTTCTCATCCAAGATTCCAAAGGTTAACTAAATAGTTGAATTTATACCAACTACATTGACCCTTTATTTACATACATTTACATTACAAAACTTTTACAAAATACTTAAACATTATACAAATTGTTTCCAAAAGATCGTACTTGTCTAAAGCCTTTGGAAACAAGAAAACATAAAAACTGGTACATAAATGGGAAACATTTTCTCCTATTAGGTTTTTCTTGACTAGAATCCTTCTTAGAAACATGAAACATAATATGTATCTTCATAACATAAGGGAATGGAATCATAAATAGGGGTGAGGTCAGATGCTCAATAATGGTAAAAAAGGGAGACATGTATGCATAACCATGACCATAATGGTATGAGAACAAGATCATGAAAATAGAAGATCACACTGTGCATATCAAATATCATAAACATTAATCACAGAATAAATATTAATAGTTCATAGGGAATGGATCATAAGGAAATAATGTCTATTATACCTAAAATAATGACATACGAGTAAAACATAGAATTGTGTAAAACACATAATAATAAAAAATGATTTCTACTGTAGTCAATGCATCACTACCAATGCCATCCTTATGAAAAAATACCTTTACTGACCCAGGTTCATAACTCGTTCTAACCCTATATTACTCAATTGAGTTCACTCTTTATTACACGCCTATAATACTGAACTGGGTTCCTTTCTCATTCCATCCATGTATATCTCACGAGATATAAATCTTTACCCAATGAAATGAAGGGTGATATAGGTCCCACACATCTAATAATAAAATCATACATACATGTGCCACAAATTCATAATCAATCATATCATAACCCATGAAGTGAAATGGGTGACTTAAAAATGAAATCATATCATAATGTTTGTAAAAAATACATGTTTCACCATCATTTCATTAAATGCATAACCCATGAAAAGAATAGCGTTTCAGAATAATATAACTCGTGGTAGAATAATAGGTGTCATAAACATAATTCCATATAAACATAAATCACACATTAAGGAATATAAATGGATCTTTTGGATTATTTTTTATAAGTTCATTAGTAACAGTAATATATTTCATCTTAAATGGAAAATAACTTAGAGGGAAATTTTGAAAACATTTCATGAGGGAAGTATCCTTTATTATTTGAAAAGAGATCATTGAAACATAAAAAACTTTTTAAACACATTTTATTGAAAATAATCTTGAAATATTATAAATAAATATTTGAAAACATTTTAGAAATATTTTACTTTGAGAATATATAAGGCGATATTGAAAACTATTTGAAAACAATTTATTTGAAATCTTATTAATAGAGCATGAATTTGTTTTGAAAACAAATTACTCAAAAACATATAAAGTAAGATTAAATTTTTTGGAAAAAATTATTTTATTGAAAAATATTTTTTGGAAAAAATTATTTTATTGAAAAGTATTTTTTAAAAAACATTTTCTTACAAATATTTCTTTAAAACATACAAATGATGCTTTATATAAATTATACCAGGTAAATTCCTACAAACTGTATAAGGTAAGAACAGTCATTTTACATAGTAAAAGGTAAGAAAAATTTATTTTTCGAAAAGAGACTAGAATATTCCATTTAAAACAATAGTAAAAGATAATAAAGGGATAAAATTTATTTTAAATATTATATAATAATAGTATAATATTCATGGAATCCTTATTTTTAAAACATAGTTTTGAAGGAACACAACTTTCCGAATGAAGAGAGGGTAAAGTCAAGACTTCTTAAAAACAAATTCTTAATTATATTATGTACCAAAGGGAGTAATAAAGGTAAAAATACCTAAACAAATCATGAATATCTAGAGGGTATTAAAATTCATGAATATTATTGGGAGATATATCATAATATTTCATCAAAGGAAGCATAAACATAAATAATCATTAAAAGTGATGGTATTTTTTCAATAAACACTTACCACTAGGTAACATTGAACCATACTCACCATTTAATTAAATAAAATTACATAAATCTTTTAATATAATTTAAATAAGGATATTCATGATATAACATTTCAAATGTAGTATATACACATCATGGAAGTATATAGGTGCAAAACAACTAATGTTTCTCAATAAAGGAAAATTGAGGAAAATTTAGTTTATAAATTTGGTAACTTTTGAAACATAAGTTCCATGAAAGAAAGATCATGAAATTTATATTTAAATACAAATAATTTTAATTATACTTATAAATAAACATCATTAAAACATTACATAATCTTGAATTAAATGAATAATTCACATTGAGGATCTTTTCAGGTTTAGAGTTTTAGAGAATTAGGTCATAACTGTTACATTACATCCCAAATGTTACAATGTGGACTCTTCTACTCAGTTCCAATATATTTCACAAATTAAAAAATCTTGAAAAAAAGAGTCATGTCTAGATCCATGTTTTAGATAGCATAAATTTTCCTTGATCTCATCCTTGACCCTACTCCACTTTATGTATTGTAAAAAACTTTTCCAAAACTTGTTACGAGCATAACAATCTCAGTAAGGGATACAAAAAAAAATAAAACTGTTAGATTTTTTAAAATAACATGTAAACCATTAATACTTTATCATAAGTAATAATTTTCACTTTTATAAAGTAGTAAGTACTCTTCCCTGAATAAAAGATCATTGATTACCATTTTGTAACAAAAAAGATTACCATAAAACCCATATAAATAACACATAACATATAAAGGTATCTTGGGACATAAATATATTTAAATGGAATAACCATACTGTCGACTTCCACACATATCAATAATTGGAATAGCCATACGGCCGACTACCATACCCAATGAATTAGAGATTATATCATAACCACCAATCCAGGTTTATCACAACACCACTCGTCATTTGGTTTATCACATAACCACCTGTTTAATGTCCAAGTACCATTATAAAATCATAACACATACAAAAAATATAACGGAAAGAAAAAATTTCCACCTTTCAATAACAATATATCAATTAAATATATTGACATAAAAAATCCATTATAAAAACCATTTTCAATATGAAAATACATAAAATATTATATATTATTTATTTTCCATTTTAAAAACAATACTTTTTGTTAAAGAAGCTAAAGATCCAATAATTCTCGCAGCAAATGAATGACCGTTGTCACTGTTTTGTTAAAAGAAACATTCTTTTTTTTAGTTTAGTAAAATAGTTCATAGAAGAAGATTCCATTTTAATGAAATAAAAAGTCAAAGGTGTTTATAATGCGTATAAAGAAAGTCATATATTAAAACAAAATATGCCTCAGTGGAAGGATATTGAGACGAAATCCCTTACCTCATGTCTGATTTGACCTATTCGTTCTTTAATCACCTGAATAATAAACTAAAGTTAATAGATACTTGTTTAAGAACCATTTTTTAAAGTTTATCATTCCTTTTAAATCACTTATTACCATGTTATAACATTATGTAATCATTTAAGATAATAATGGTTGTTTTGACGATATTTGGTACTTTAGTGAAAAATGAATTCTTATAATTACATGTTGTTCATGTGGTCAAATATCCATTATCTTCGGAATGATATTAATGATATAGATATAATATATATCATATATATCTAGTATATGTATGTATTTATAATACTATATAACATTTGGATATAATAAATGAAATGCACCGTTCATGGAGATGGAAAGTCGTACGTACGCAAGAATGCTACTTTCATTTCTATTTCATATTTTAATGGAATTAAAACATAATAATACATAGTTATATTATAATTTCTGTATTATATCATATATAATATCATTTTATCCATCCTTTATACATCCCACATATGGAAGTAACGAGTCATATCACTTTGAGGGGGAGGTAGTCCGCCCTCCCTCAAATTAATTTATCATGTTTTCCCATAATGAAAACCATAATGGTTTGATATAAATGGAAAATATAGAATCATAAAGAAAACATAAACATAATATATATCATATATAATTATAGTTCCATCATAATTTCCACCATGAGAGGTGGTAGGAGATAATTGAACAATCATTGTTTCGTGAGGCGTTAGTTTGTCATCCAATGAAACAATATGTTCTTTACCCATTAGATGGAGTTGTGTGTAAGTTTTGTTCGAATAATTCTCATAAAAACATCCAAGTATATTTATTATATTGGTTTGGTTAGGAAAAAAATTAATAAAAATATTTTAGGGGGTTGGAGAAGTAAAGAAAAACAAAAGAACTTAAGAGAAACTATTACCTTTAATTCAAGTAACTTTCTTTGGTTTGAACCAAAATGAATTCTTGAAGTTTCTTCTTCTTATTTTAAATCTCCTAGGTGGAATACATGGATTTTTAGAGCTTATTTGGGTATTTATTGTATGATACAAGTGGCTTGAGAGATGTGAGGAATGGGTTAGAGGTGAGGGCCATTTATAAGGGGGGGAGGGGTTCTTTAGGAAACTATGAAATTATTATTTTATTATATAATGATTTTTGGTTTCTAAAGGTCCAAAACTTATTAAAATAGAATATAAGATAACTCATGGTAAAAATAAAATAATTAAATAATAATTGTATAGGTTTTGGATATTATTGTAATATTTGAAATCTTATTTATTTAAATCATTTAATAATGAGGTAAACAGTGCATCATTATTGTGTCATAAATTATTTTATTTATTTGATGTCAAAAAATTATAAAACAAATACCATAATGTAGGAAATATTTTTATATTTCCAAGTAATATTTATAGTTTAAAAGATAACTTATATAACCCTATGTAATAATTAATTTACTAAAAGATATTTGTTTGTGTCATTTTTGTCTTTTGTTTAAGTTAATTAAAATAAAGTGTAATTATCACTCCCATGTGACTCCATGTGGTCCCAAAATCTACCCAAAGATTCCCATGGTCGGATATGTATCAACCAATAATATTAGGACACATTTTAGGGTTATTGTATATTATAATAATACTATTTGTTTGCCCTTATTTACCAGATTTACCTCTTAACCATGGTAAATAAAAATTTTACTGAAGTAAATATTAATAATGTCAAAAAACAAAAGATATATATTTATGCAATTTGAACCTCTTAATTCCAAATATGAAATAAATTTTTCCAAATTCAAATCACAGAAGTGGCATAAATTAATTTACAATTAATTTCCTCTGTCAAAACAAAAAATGTGTTTCTTAGATATATTAACTATCAAAAGATTGACACTTGTTTATGTCCATTTTCAATGTCAAATTAATTAAAATCACCAAAATTGGATTAAAAGGTAAAAAATATAATCTAATTACACTTTAAAACCAATTAAAAAGATAATCTAACCATAAAAATAAATTATATTAAAATGAATTTTTGAATTAAAATATAACATTTTTCACTTTTCATTAAAAATTGAATTTTATAAGGAAAATACCAAAAATTTACCCTAAGTAAATTTTGAAGTCCCAATCCTAAATAAGAATTTTATTTGTTCAAATAAAAAATATAAAAGTGACCAAAACTATATTTAAAGAGGGTTCTCCATTAAAAGGTGGTAAATAAACTTTTTGGGTAAATTATGATTAAAATTAGATTAATTCACATTTTAAGCCTCTAACTTTTATTGGATAAATATAAAAACATTTAAAAAACATGTATAATAATATTATAGGTTTTTCTATTCATTCTCACCAATACAATGACTAGGAATTAACTACCATTTAAAAAAATATATTATATTGTTAGTGTGAAATGTAAGATTTCAAAGAAACCCGTTGTTGCGTACCAGGTACATTATCGGACAAAAAAACCCCTTTAAAGTAAAATTAACATTTCATTCACAAATATTAACAAATATTAAAATTTCATATTTCTTTATTTACCTAGGATTTTATATCCTTCCCCCCTTTTGGAAATTGTGTCCTCGCAATTTTATTCAATTATCAAATAAATGGGGGGTATTTATCCCTCATAGAATTTTCTGATTCCCACGTTGCCTATTCAAACATATTGTTTTTTCACAAAACATTTACCTAGTGAATTACTTTATTGCACAACACTTGATTTCTATGATCAAGAATTTTCACTGGTTGTTCCTCATAAGAGTGATTCTCTTCCAACTGAACTACCTTTGGGCTCAAAACATGAGATGGATTTGGCATGTATTTTCTCAACATTGAAACATGTAAAACATTGTGTACCTGGGACAAACATGGATGTAAAACCACTCTGTATGCAATTGATACAACTTTATATTGGATTTCATAGTGTCCAATGAACCTCATACTCAACTTTTCCTTCTTACCAAAATAAATCACACTCTTCCATGGAGAAACTTTGAGAAAGACATGATTACCTACCTCAAAAGAAAGATCCTTCTTCTGGTTATCCGTATAACTTTTCTTCTTACTCTGAGCTCTTCTCATATTCTTTTGAATAAACTGAACCTTTTTTACCATCTCTTCTACCAATTCTGGTCCCATCAGCATCCTTTCACCTACATCATCCCAAAAAGCAGGAGTTCGACAACGCTTTCCAAATAATGCTTCAAATGGAGCCATCTGTATACTAGATTGAAAACGGTTGTTATAAGAAAATTCTACCAAACAAATATGTTGGTAATAGATTACCGAGTAATCCATTGATCAAGCACGTAGCATATCCTCCAAGGTCTAAATTGTTCATTTTTACTTCCCATGTGATTGAGGATGAAAGGCTGTACTAAAATTTAATTCAGTATTCAATGACTTCTGAAGGCCATTCCAAAAGTTAGAAGGAAACCTGAGATAACGATCAGATACAATAGAGAGGGGAACACCATCCAACTTGACTATATCATTAACATAAAACCGAGAAAGTTGATCAAGAGACAATGTATCTCGAATAGGAAGGAAATGAGTAGATTTAGTCAATCGATCAACAATAACCCAGATTGCATTATTACCTTGAGATGAATTTGGTAATCCCACAATGAAGTCCATGGATATATGTTCTCATTTCCACTCTGGCACCTGTAAAGACTAAAGCATCCCTTTTAGTAACTTCTTCTCTACTTTAACCTATAGTCATGTCAAACACTTCACAGTAAAATAAACAATATCTCTTTTAATTCTATTCTACCAGTAATACTCATGATGATCTCTGTACATCATAGTATTACCAGGATGAACTGAAAACGAGGAACTATGAGCTTTATATTACAACTCATTCTTCAAATTTCAATCACAAGGAACACATAATCTTTTTTCAAATCTCAAAACAAAATAATTATCAAGGTTAAAATCAGGCAACTTACCCTTCTAAACCCACTCTACTTTTTTCTACAACTCACTATCTTCCTTCCATGCTTTCTTAATTCTGTCTGATAGAGATGATCTCACAGACACCTGAAACAAAATAAAATAATTTCATGCACCAAAAACTTCTATGAAAAAGACCATAAAATCAAAAATCAAAGGATCTCATTCTAAACTTATCATGGTCAATGAAGTATTACATTTTCGACTCAAAGCATCAACAACATTATTTTCCTTTCATGGATGATAATGAATTGTGCAATAATAATCCTTGATTAATTGTAGTCATACTTTCTATCTCATGTTCAATTCTTTCTGAGTGAATATATATTTTAAAATTTTGTGGTCATTTTATATTTCAAATTTTACTCTATACTGATTATGCCTCCAATTTTTTTAAGCAAAAACAATAGTAGCTAATTCCAAATCATGTGTAGGGTAATTTAAATCATGAGGTTTCAACTGACGTGAAGCATATGATTACCTGATCATTCTGCATAAGGAAACAACCAAGTCCTTTCAATGAAGCATCACTGTAAATAACAAACTCACCATTTCTAGCAGTTAGTTCCAAAACTGGATCATTCACCAATGTTATTTTCAATTCCTAAAAAAAATCATCGCATTATTTTGTCCTGATGAACTTAACACTTTTTTGAGTTATCTTAATCACTGGACTAGATAACCGTGAAAAATGTTCAACAAACCTCCAGTAATAACCTACCCAACCAAGAAATATACGGATCTTAGTTATATTTGTGGGTCTTGACCATTCTTCAACAACTTTTATTTTAGAAGGATCAATAGTTATGCCATTTTTTGAAATAATGTGACCATGGAAAGAAATTTGTTGTAACTAAAGCTCACACATGCTGAAGTTCCCATACAGTTTCTTTTCTTTTAAGGTTTTCAATACAACCCTTAAATTAATTTCATGTTCCTCTTTACTTCTAGAATAAACTAAAATATCATCAAGGAACACAACCAAAAACTTATCCATGAACTCCTGAAAAATTATTTTCATAAGATCCATAAATACAGCAGGTGTAATGGTTAAACCAACAAGCATAACTACAAATTCAAAATGGCCATATCTAGTACGAAACACGGTCATCAGAATATCTGCTTCCATTACTTGCAACTGATGGTGCCCCTACCAAAAGTCAACCTTTACAAAATACTGAGCCCCCTGGACCAGATACTACTTCATTCGAAGGCCTAACATTGGCTGAAGTAGTTACAAAGGATTTCACCACCCCTTTCTACTTGTAGTCTAGCTGCTTTCCTTCATTTGAGTTCTTTGTTGGACACTCATTTTTATAATGAATCATTTCATTTCACTTAAAACATCTTACCACTAGCTTTTCATGGCCTGTTTGATCAACTTCCTTACAGTTAAAAGCAATATGACTAGAATTACCACACTGAAAGCACATTGTAGTCTTTGATAAACATTCCCCATGATGCTTTTTACCAGACTTCTCACAAGATGGATATTTAGTTTTCTTACCTCGAGGATTTTTTGAGGAATTATTTCCCTTTTTCTACCAACTGGACCTCTTATTCTATTATTTTTCAAATACACATGATAATCGGAAAACTCCATTTACACCTTCTCTGCATAGCAAACACGTTTTTCATAACTTTTAAACTCACGAGAGGCTAATGATCTTCGGTATCACGACTTTAGTCCTGAGTTAAATTGATTTATCTTACTATCAAGATCTCAGATGAAATTTTGAGCATACCTTTCCAATCAAGCGAACTTTCCTTCGTAAGTAGCCACATAGTCATTCTCCTTCCTCAATTCCAAGAATTGTTTTTCCACCCTAAGTTGAACCACCTTAGGAAAATATTTCTAAAGGAACATAACTTTTAATTCATCCTAATCAAGAGCACCAATCTCCTCACTATCCCTAGTATTTTTCACCATCGACCACCAATGATCAGCTTTACCTTAAAAACAGTAAACAACGAGACTAACCTTTTGATGTTCGAAACACCCCATAACATTGAAAATTTTCTCCAATTCTTTAATACACCCTTCTGCTAGCAGAGGGTCAGATGATCCTCTAAATTATGGGGGATGTTGCCTCCTAAAATTCTCCACTACTAACATGTTCCTATGTGGTTGATCTGGTTGATCTCATGCATGGACACCACCACCATTTGTAGCCTGATTCTATTGTGCCGTCACTACAACAAAATATTCAGTTCTAATTCTGACCATCTCAGGTTGCTGATTTGGAAGGTTGTCTTCCTCCTAATGTCTTCCCGACATAGCTTCCATGTTTCCTCTGTGAGAAACCATTCTTAACACATAAAAGAGTCATGTCTAGTTCCGGGTTTTTGAAAACAAGACTTTTCCTTGATCCCATCGTTGACCCTATTCCACTTTATGTCCTCTGAATAACATTTTAAAAACATGGGATAAGCATAAAAAGATCAGTAAGGGATACACAAAGAATGAAAATTGTACGTTTTTTTTAAAACAACCAGAGAACCATGAATACTTTATCATAAGTAATACTTTTCCCCTTTATGTAGTAGTAAATACACTTCTCTAAATAAAAAATCATTTATTACCCTTTTGTAACCAAAATATTACCATAAAACTTATATAAATAACACATAACATATAAAGGTTACTTTTGAAAAAAACATACTTTAATGGAATAACCATACGATCGAATTCCACACATATCACTAAATGGAATAACTATATGGCTGACTTCCATACCGAATGATTTGTAGGTTATAACATAGCCACCCATCCTGTTTTATCATGGCACCACCCATCATTTAATTTATCAGGTAACCAACCATCAAATGTCCAAGTACCATAATAAAATCATAACACATACAAAAAATAAAAAGGGAAGAAAATATTTTCACATTTCAATCACAATATATCACCTAAATATATTGACATAAAAAATACATTATCAAGACCATTTTCAATACCAAAATAAATAAAAGATTATATGGTATTTATTTTCCATTTAAAAAACAATATGGCTTGTTAAGGAAGCCAAAGATCAAATAATACTCATAGTGGCTGGAAAGTCGTTGTCACCGCTTATGTTAAAAGAAACATTATTTTTTTCATTTTGTAAAACACTTCATAGAAAAATATTCCATTTGAATGAAATGAAAACTAAAATTTGCTTATATAGTTTATAAATAAATTCATGTGTTAAAACAAAATATTCTTCAATTAAAGGAGATTGAGACAAAATCCCTTACTTCATGTTCGATTTGACCCATTCATTCTTTAATATTCATAATAATAAACTAAAGATAATTTATTCTTTCATAAGAAACTTTTTTTCACGTTTATAATTCCTTTTAAATCACTTATTACCATGTCATAATATTATGTAATCATTTATGTTAACAACGGTCATCTTGTCAATATTAGGTACTTGAGTAAAAAATGAACTTCTTATAATTACAAGTTAATCATGTGTTCAAATATCCATTATCTCTAGAATGATATTCATGATGTATATATAATATATATCATATATATATAGTATATTTATGTATTTATAAAAGTACATAATATTTGAAGATAAGAAATGAAATGCACCATTCATGGAGATGTTAAGACTTACGTACACATAAACAATACATTCATTTATATTTATTATTTTAATGGAATTAAAACATAATTATAAATAGGTATATTATAATTACAGTATAACATCATATATAATACTATTATCATTATCCTTTATATGTCCCACATATGGAAGTAATGAGTCATGTCACTTTGAGGGGCCTGTAGACTGCACTTCCTCAAATGAAATTATCGCTTTTACCCATAATGGAAACAATAAAGGTATGCTATAAATGGAAAATATATGAAAATAAAAAAATATCATATATATCATATATAAATACAGTGTCATCATAATGGTCACCATGAGAGGAGTTAGGAGATAATTGAAAAATCATCGTTTCGTGAGGCGTTAGTTTTCCATCCACAAAAATAGTATGTTCTTTACCCATTATATGGAGGTGTGTGTAAGTGTAGTTCAAATCCTTATCATAAAAAAATCCTAGTATATTGAGGATACTGGTGTTTTTATAGAATAAAAGAATAAAAGGAGTAGGGGGTTGGAGAAGTAAAATAAATAAAAAGAACTTAAGAGAAACAACTACCTTTAATTTGTGTAACTCCCTTTCGTTTGAACCAAAAGGACTTCTTGAAGTGTCTTCTAACTATGTTAATGCTTCTAGGTAGAAAAGAGGTATCATGAGAGATTATCTGGGTAGGGGTTTTATGATACAAGGGGCTTGAGAGGTTTGAGTAATGGGTTATAGGTGATGGCTTTTTATAAGGGGGAGGAGGGTCTCTTTAGGAATGTGTGTAAATATTATTTTATTATATAATGATTTTAGGTTTAAAAGGTCCAAAACTTATTGAAGTAGAATATAAGATGCCACATGGTGCAAAAAAATCGTTCAAAAAGAATTGGGCAGGTTTTGGATTCTATTTTAATCTTTATAATCTTGTTTATTTTAATAATTTATTAATGAGGTAAACACTACATCACAATTATGTCATAAATAATTTTATTTATTTGATGTATAACAATTATAAAAAAAATACCATGACATATAAAATTTTCTTACATTTTCATATAATATTTATAGTAGAAAAGATAACTTATATAACCTTATGTAAAAATAAATTTACTAAAAGATATTTGTTTTATGTCATTTTTGTCTTTACTTTAAGTAAATTAAAATAAAGTGTCATTATCACTCCCATGTGGCTCCATAGAGTCCCAGAATCGACCCAAAGATGCCCATTGAAGGATATGTATCCACCCATAGGATTATGAAACATGTTGGGGTAATTTTATATTATTATAATAATATTGGTTTACCCTTATTTACAAGATTTACCCTTTAACCATGGTAAATAAATTTTTTACTGAAATAAATATTCATAATGTCTAAAAATAAAAGTTACCTATTTACACAATTTGGAAATCCATATTCCAAATATGAAATACATTTTCACAAATTATAAACATATAAGTGGAACAAATTAATTTAAAATTAATTCCCGCTGTCAAAATGGAAAGCATGTTTTTTAGAAATATTAACGATCAAAATATTGACACTTGCTTCTGTTCAATTTCAAAGTGAAATTAATTGCAATGACCAAAATTGGATTAAATGGTAATAATATAATCAAATTACAATTTAAAACCAATTAAAAATATAATCTAACCACATAAATAAATTATATTAAAATTATTTTTTGAATTAAAATACAAAAGTTTTCACTTTTCATTAAAAATTGAATTTTATCAGAAAAATACCAAAAATTTACCCAAAGAAAATATTGATGTCCCAATTCAAAAAAGGATATTTATTTGGTCAATTAGAACATATAAAAGTGACCAAAAATAAATTTAAAGTGTGGTTTCCATTAAAAGGTAGTAAATGAACCTTTAAGGTAAAATATGCTTAAAATTATATTAATTCACATTTTATGACTCTAACATTTATTAGATAAAAGTAAAAACATTTAAAAAACATGTATAATCATATAATATTTAGTTCTGTCCATTCACACCAATACAATGGCTAAGCGTTAACTACCATTTAAAATAATAATATTATACTGTTAGTGTGCAACGTAAGATTTCAAAGAAACCTGTTGTTGTGTATTGGGTACGCCATCGAACATTGCAACCAATTTAAAGTTAAATTAATATTTAATTCACAAATATTAATAAATATTAAAATGTCATATTTATTAATTTACCTAGGATGTAACAACCTTCCCCCCTTTTGGAAATTTCATCCTCACAATTTCAGTCACATATCAAATAAATGTGGATATTTATCCCTCATAGAATTTTTAGATTCACATATTTCCTCTTCAACAATATGGGTTTTCCACAAAACCATTACCCAGTGAATTACCTTATTTCGCAACACTTACTCTCTATGGTCAAGAATATGGACTGGTTGTTCATCATAAGAGAGATTATCTTCCAACTGAACTACATTTGGGCTCAAAACATGAGATGGATCTGGCATAAGCATTCTTAACAATGAAACATGAAAAACATTGTGTACCTAGGAAAAACATGGAGGTAAATCCACTCTGTATGCTCCTAATCCATATTTCTCCAGGATTTCATAGTGTCCAATAAACGTCAGACTCAACATTCCCTTCTTACCAAAATGCATCACACTCTTCCAAAGAGAATCTTTGAGAAACACATAATCACCTACCTCAAATTTTAGATCCTTCCTCCGGTTATTGGCATACCTTTTCTACCTGATGTGATCTATTCTCATGTTCTTCTGAATAAACTAATCCTTTTCTACCATCTCTGATACCAATTATAGTCCCATCAGCTTCCTTTCACCAAGTTTGTCCAAAAAGTCTGGAGTTCGACAATTCTTTCCATATAATTTTTCAAACGGATCCATCAATATAATGAAATGAAAACTGTTATTATAAGAAAATTCAACCAGAGAAATATGGTGGTCCTAACATACATGGTAATCTAGTGAAAAATCATGTAGCATATCCTCCATGGTCTGAATTGTTCGTTATGAATTCCCATATGATTGAGGATGAAAAGATGTACTAAAATTTAATTCAGAACCCAGTGACTTATGAAGGCCTTTTCGAAAGTTAGAAGTAAACCTGGGATCATGATAAAATACATTATAGAGGGGAACACCATGAAACCTCACTATCTCTTTAACATAAAACTGAGAAAGTTTATCTACAGACAACGTATCTCAAATAGGAAGGAAATGAACATATTTAGTCAATTGATCAACAATAACCTAGATTTCATTATTACCTCGAGATATCTTTGGTAATCCCACAACCATGTCCATGGATAGATTTTCCCATTTCAACTCTGGAATCGGTAAATAATAAATCATACCTTTTGATAACTGCTACTCTACTTTAACCTGTAGACAAGTCCAACACTTCACAGTAAAATCAGAAATATCTATTTAATTCCATCCCACCAGTAATACTCCCGAAGATCTCTGTACATCTTAGTACTATCATGATGAAATGAAAACGAGGAACTTTAAGCTTCACATAACAACTCATTCTTCTACTGTGAATCACAAGGCACACATAATCTCTTTTCAAATCTCAAAACACAATCATTATAAAAGTTAAAATCAAGCAACATACCCTTTTGAACCAACTCTACATTTTTTTATACAACTCACTGTCTTCCTTCGATGCATTCTTAATTCTATCTGATATAGATGATCTCACTGACACCCAAGAAAAATGAGAATAATTTCCGACACCAACAACTTCTATACCAAAATTCATCAAATCAAAAACCAAATATTCTCATTCCAAACGTAGCATGATCAATGATTCATTAATTTTTTGACTCGAAGCATCAATTACTTTGTTTTCCTTTCCTATATGAAAATTAATTGTGCAATCATAATCCTTGATTAATTCCATACATCTCCTCTATCTCATGTTCAATTCTTTCTGAGTAAATATATAATTTAGGCTTTTGTGGTCAGTATATATTTCACATTTTACTCCACATAGATGATGCCTCCAAATTTATAAAGAAAAAACAAAAGCAGCTAATTACAAATCATGTGTAGGGTAATTTAACTCATGAGGTTTCAACTGAAGTGAAGAATAAGGACACAACCAAGTACTTTCAATAAAGAATCACTATAAATAACAAACTCACCATTTTTGGAAAGATGTGCCAAAACTAGAGCATTTACAAATATTCATTTCAATTCCTGAAAACAATCATCACATTCTTTTATCCAGATGAACTAAACCCCTTTTCGAGTTAACTTAGTCATTAGACTAGATAACCGTGAAAAATCGTCAACAAAGCTACAGTAATAAAAAGCCAAACCAAGAAAACAATGGATCTCAATTATATTTGTGGGTCTTGGCCGTTATTTAATTACTTTTGTTTTCATAGGATCAACAATTATGCCATTCTTTAAAACAATGTGACGAGGGAAAAAAATTTGTAACCAAAACTCACGCTTGTTGAATTTCCTATATAGTTTCGTTTCTTTTAAGGTTTTCAAGACAAACCTTAAATGAATTTCATGTTCCTATTTTATTTTAGAATAAACCAAAATATCATCAATGAACACAACCAAAAACTTATCCATAAACTCACAAGAAAATTCTATTCCTTAGATCCATGAATACAGTAGGGACAATGGTTAACCCAATAGGCATAAATAAAAATTCATAATGTCCATATCTAGTACAAAACGCGGTCTTTGGAATGTCTTTTTCCTTTAATTTAAACTAATGGTACTCCGACCTCAAGTCAATATTTGAAAAATACTGAGCTCATTGGAGATGATACTACTTAATTCGAAGGCCCAACATCTGATAAAGTAGTTGCAAAGGATTTCACCACCCCTTCTTTCTTGTAGTCTAGATACTTTCCCTCATTTGAGATCTTCGTTGGACACTCATTTTCAAAATGGCCCATTTAATTTCACTTAAAACATCTTGCTGTTGTATTTTCATTGCCTGCTTGATCATCTTTCTTACAGTTACGAGAAATATAACCAGACTTACCACACCGTAAGCACTTTACAGACATTGATAAACATTCTCCAGGATTCTTCTTAACACACTTCTCACGAGATGGATATTTATTTTTCTTACCTCTAGGCTTATTTGATGAATTTGTTCCCTTTTCCGGCCAACATGACCTCTTATTCTGTTGTTTTTTCAAGAACACCTGATCGTTGAAAAACTCTATTTCAACCTTCTCCGCACATCGAACAAGGTTTTCATAAAATTTGAACTCATGAGAGGATAATCATCTTCTATATCATGGGTTCAGTCCTGAGTAAAATCAATTTATCTTACTATCAAGATCTCGGATGAAATTTGAAGCATACCTTGCAAGTCAACTGAAATTTCCTTCATAAGGAGCCATTGAGTCATCCTCCTGCCTCAATTCCAAGAATTGTTTTTCCATTGTAAGTCGAACCTACATAGGAAAATATTTCTCACAGAACATACCTTTGAATTCATCCCAATCAAGAGAACCAATCTACTCACTATCAGTGATATTATTCCCCATCAACAACTACTAATCAGATTCACCTTCAAAACGGTAAACAGATAGACTAACCATTTCGATATTCTGAACACCACATAACAATGAAAATTTTCTCAAGTTCTTTAATCCACCAATTTTCTAGCACAAGGTAAGATGATCCCCTGAATGATGGAGGATGTTGCCTCATGAAATGATCCTCTACTGACATGTTCCTCTGTAGTTGATTGGGTTGATCTCGTGCATGGATACCACCACCATTTATAGCTTGATCCCACTATTCCATCACCACAACAAACTATTTAGTTCCGATTCTGACCATCTCAGGTTGCTGATTTGGAAGTTTGTCTTCCTCCTGATGTCATCCCTACATAGCTGCCCAGTTTCCTTTGTGAAAAACCATTTTGAACACAGAAATATATCAGGAGAATCAACATGGTAATATGTAAATGCTATATCACTTCAATATTATCATAAATTTATTTATGGATATTAATTTAACAATACCATAACTCCTATAGTTATCTAAACCAAACTCTAATACCAAATATAAGGATCGGGCCTTAAAACATTACATAATCTTGAATTAAATGAGTAATTCACATTGAGGATCTTTTTGGATTTAGAGTTTTATAGAATTAGGTCATAACTGTTATATTACTTCCCAAAAGTTACAAATTACATTCTTCTACTCAGTTCCCATATTTTTCACAAAATAATTTTTTTTTGAAAAAAAAGAGTCATGTCTAGTTCCATGTTTCAAACAACATGACTTTTCCTTGATCCCATACATGACCCTATTACACTTTATTTCCTGTGAAAATCATTTCAAAAACATGTGATGATCATAAAAAGATCACTAAGGGATACAAAAAGAAGGAAAATTGTTAGTTTTTTTATAAAAAACATGTAAACAATGAATACATTATCATAATTAATATTTTCACCTTTATGAAGTAGTAAATACACTTCACTAAATAAAAGATCATTGCTTACCCTTTTGTAACCAAAATATTACCATAAAATCCATATAAATAACACATAACATATAAAGGTATCTTGGGACATAAACATACCTGAATTGAATAACCATATGGTTGACATCCACACATATCACTAAATGGAATAGCCATACGACTGACTTCCGTACCAAATGAATTGGAGGTTATAACGTAACCACCCATCCTATTTTATCCCGACACCACCCTTCATTTGGATTATCATGTAACCACCCATCAAATGTCCAAGTACCATTATAAAATCATAACATGTACAACAAATATAAATGAATGAAAACATTTCCACATTTCAATCACAATATATCACATAAATATATTAACATAAAAAATCCATTATCAAAAGAATTTTCAATACCAAAATACATAAAAGATTATATGGAATTTATTTTCCATTTTAAAAACAATGCAGCTTTTTAAGGAAGTAAAAGATCAACAAATACTCGTTGAGACTTAAAGGTCATTGTCACCGCTTACATTAAAAGAAACATTCTTTTTTTTCATTTACTAAAATTCTTCATAGAAAAATATTCCCTTTGAATGAAATGAAAATTGAAAGGTGTTTATACAGCGTATAAATGAAGTCTTTTATTAAAACAAAATATGCCTTAATGAAAGGAGATTGGGACGAAATCCCTTACCTTGTGCCAGATTTGACCCATTCATTATTTAATCTCATGAATAATAAACTAAAGTTAATTTCTACATGCTTAAAATATTTTTTCATGTTTATCATTAATTTAAAATCACTTATTACCATGTTATAACATTATGCAATCATTTATGTTAATAACAGTCGTTTTGTCGATATTTGGTACTTTAGTCAAAAATGAACTTCTTATAATTACATGTTGTTCATGTGGTCAAATATCTATTATCACCAAAATGGTATTCAGTATTTAGATATCATATATATCATATATATCCACTATATGTATGTATTTATTATAGTACATAACATTTAGAAATTATAAATGAAATGCACCGTTCATGGAGACAGTAAGTCATACGTACGCATGAACTCTACTTTAATTTCTATTTCTTATTTTAATGGAATTAAAACATAATGATAGATAGGTATATTATAGTTATAGTATAATATATAATATAATATCATTATCACTATCCTTTATACATCCCACATATGGAAGTAACGATTTATATCACTTTGAGGGGGTGGTAGTCCACACTTTCTCAAATGAAATTATCGCGTTTACCTATAATGGAAACTATAAAGGTATGTTATAAATGGAAAATATAAAAGCATAATGAAACAATAAAAATAATATGTATCATATATAAATACAGTGCCATCATAATGGACACCATGAGAGGTTGTAGGAGATAATTGAACAATCATAGTTTCATGAGGCTTTAGTCTTCCATCCACAGAAGTAGTATATTCTTTAACAATTTGATGGAAGTGTGTGTAAGTGTAGTTAGAATTATTCTCATAAAAACATCCATGTATATTTACTATACTTGTGTTTTTACAAAAGAAAATAATAAAAATAGTTTAGTGGGTAGGATAAGTAATGTAAAACAAAAGAACTTAAGAGAAACCTTTAGCTTTAATTTGGGTAACTCCCTTTGGTTTGAACAAAAAGGGCTTCTTGAAGTGCCTTATGCCTATGTTAAGGCTTCTAGGTGGAATTGAGTGATCTTGAGAGCTTATTTGGGTAGGGGTTGGACGAGACAAGAAGCTTGGGAGGTGTGAATAATGGGTTATAGGTGAGGACTTTATATTAGGGAGATGATGGGCTCTTTAGGAAAGTGTGAAAATATTATTTTATTATAAAATGAATTTCAGTTTCCAAAGGTCAAAAACATATTAAATTCGACGATAAGATGACTCATGGTCAAAATAAAATCATATAATAACTATTGGAAAGGTTTTGGATATTATTGTAATCATTATAATCTTATTTATTTAAATCATTTATTAATGTGGTACACACTGCATCATCATTATGTCATAAATAATTTTTTCTATTTGATGTCAAAATATTATCAATAAAATACCATGATGTACAAAATATTTTTATATTTACAAAAAATATTTATAGTATAAAAGATAAATTACTTAACTCTATGTAAAAATCAAGGTACTAAAAGATATTTTTTATGTCATTTTTGTCTTTACCTTTAGTTAATTAAAATAAAGTGTCATTATCACTCTCATGTGGCTCTATGGGGTCCCTAAATCGACCCAAAGATTACCATGGTCAGATATGTATCAAAAAATAGGGTTAGAACATATGTTAGAGTAATTTTATATTATTATTATAATATTTGTTTACCCTTATTTACTAGATTTACCCTTTAACCACGGTAAATAAAATTTTTACTGAAGTAAATATTCATAATGCCTAAAAATAAAAAGATATCTATTTACACAATTTGGACCTCAGGATTCAAAATATGTAATAACTTTTTCCAAATTCAAAACATAGAAGTGGTAGAAATTAATTTTAAATTAATTCCCGATGTCAAAACAAAAAAGTGTGTTTTTAGAAATATTAACTATCAATATATTGACACTTCTTTATTTCCAATTCCAAAGTGAAATTAATTACAATGACCAAAATTATATTAAATGGTAAAAATAAATTCTAATTACACTTTAAAACAAAATAAAAAGATATTATATCCATATAAATAAATTACATTAAATGGTAGTTTTGAATTAAATTAAAAACATTTTTCACTTTTCATTAAAAATTGAATTTTATCAGAAAAATAACAAAAATTTACCGAAAGTAAATTTTGATGTCCTGATTCTAAAAAATAATTTTATTTGGTCAAATTAAAAACATAAAAGTTACCAAAACAATATTTCAAGAGGGTTATCTATTAAAAGGAGATAAATCAACCTTTAAGGTAAATTATGCTTAAAATTAGATTAATTCACATTTTAAGCCTCTAACATTTATTGGATAAATGTAATAACATTTAACAAACATGTATAATCATATTATAGTTTGTTATATTAATTCCCGCCAATACAGTAGCTTTGAGTTAACTACCATTTAAAATAATAATATTATATTGTTAGTGTGCTACATAAGATTTCAAAGAAACATGTTGTTGTGTATCGGGTACGGCATCGAACATACCAACCCCTTTAATGTAAAATTAATATTTCTTTCAAAAATATTTATAAATATTAAAATTTCATATTTCATTATTTACCTTTTATTATACAATAATAATTATAGAATACATACATGGGTAGTATACACACCACACAATTTAAAACAATGGTGAATATGGCAGGTATCTCAAAGATATAAAAAATGAGATGAAATTTCCTTACCTTGTATTTTAAATCTCATGGTACTCATATGAAATTCATGTTTAATAAATATATGTTTATTATAAATCTATAACATAACCATATACTAATATATAATACCATATATGGATTCATTATGACTTTATATTACCCACTTGTTAACAATCCTTTTTAATGCATCACTTCTGGTAATATCTGCATTATACTTCACATGTGTCTTAATTATTTATATTGTTGGTCCTTATACATAAATAATGATTTGCATAATTTAAACTGTGATATAAATAAAATTTATATTCAGTATTACTGTATTATAATAATCTAGAAAATATATAAGAATGAAAGGTAATACACCATTCATAGAGATGGTAGGTTGTACGTACGCATGAATGTTGTTTCAGTTTAATTATTATATTTAATGAAAGAATGTAATTGAAATATATATATATATATATACTAGAATTATTATATCATATAGATATTATAATTTCACTCAACACATCCTTATCACATTCTATATATTTTTTGAATGCATCACATCGCTTTTATAGGGTGGTAGTCTACACCTCCTCAATCAAAATTATCATATTTAAACCAAATGGAAAGTATACAGATATATGGGGTAAAATAATTAAATAATACTAAATAATTAATAAATATAATAAACAACATATATATACCTAGTTCCCAACATAATTTCCACCATGAGAGGTCGAAATAAAAATGAATAATCATTGTTTAGTGAGGCGGTAGTTTTCTATCCACATAAATAGTGTGTTCCTTACCCATTAAATGGAATTTTTTGTAATTTTAGATTGAAAAAAATGAATAAATATATAATATTAATTTAGGATACTTGTTTTGTTATAAAATCATTTAATAAGTTGAATTGAGATGGTGAAGAAATATAATAAAAGAAAGGTTCTTGAGGGAGGGTGTTACTTTTAATCGGGGGACTCCTTTTAGTTTGAACCAAAGGGATTCTTTGGAGAGATTTATAGAAAAAGGGAGGATTAAAAGATGAAGGTAGTGGTTTTTGGACAATATCTTAGAATTTATTTTCATAACCTAATTTTTTAGAGTTTTAAAGTATTGGAGGGTTAGAAGCCTTTATCATGGACGAGAAGGACACTCTTGTAATATTTTGACAAAGAAGTTCCATACACATTTTTCACATGTCTTGTGGATGGTAGATTGGAAACTATTATAGAAAATGGAGGATAAGGTCGAAATATTTCCAGAAAAGTTCTCTTGGAAATGTTTCTACATCGTTTGTATTCTTAAATTTATGTTTTATCCTTAGTTAAGCTTAATTTTACCTTAATCGATGCAATTAATTTTAATTAATTTCACTAATATTTTTGGTAAAAATCTAAATTAACCATATTTTACATTATATGTTATGATTATTCCAAATATGGAATCCATTATTCCAAATTCTAATTATATAATTGAATGAAATTAATTTAAATTTAATTTTGCTGACCGGACGACACCGGAGGGTTTTAAACTAAAAATGTTCAAATGTTTGCTATGTTTTTATATCCAATTTCAATGTGAAATTTGTTACAATGACCAAAATTGGATTAATTGATAAAAATAATATCTAATCAAACTTTTAAACAAATTTAAAAATTAATTTAATCTTATAAATATATTAGATTAAAAATAAATTTTTAAGACAATTTTAATATTTTTAACTATTCATTAAAAATTGAATCTTCATTAAAAATGCCAAAAAAAATTACACTAACATAATTATTTTGTTCATATTTCAAGGTTGAAGTTTATTTTTACATATTAAATCTATAATGGTTCAAAAAATTATATTTTAAATTGATTCTCATTTAAAAAGTGGTAAAGATTCCTTACTAAAATTACATTTTTTGAAGCATAAAATTGGGTTCTTTCTTATAATATGTCTATCAAATATATTGGATAAATATAAAAAATATTTTATTTAATATATAAAATATATATCAAAATAATATAACTCAATAATTTTAATTAATTGAATATAATAGGGTAAAACAGCTTTGTGACTATAAAAATATTAATATTCCCCTTTATATTCAATCAGTTTTAAAATACATTTATAATTAATTGATAACCTATGAATTCATCTAATAAATTTTTAAAGAATATATTTTTATAATTAGATAATAATATTCATAACCATTAAATTTAACATATAGGTTATATCCTATTATATTAAATGATAATATTTTAATAACATATTATTGTTTTGTAGAACTCGGTCATGTGTATTATGAAATCCTTCTAGGAAAGTCATTGTTGCATGTAATGAAAGATAACCTTAGTGTTCCATATAGAGAAATATAATTTTTTTTGTGTAGTTTAATATTAACTTGGTGTTTCATATTACATAATCCGAACATATAAAATGTACTATTTTCAGTGTTGCATGAAATGAAAAAAATAAAAAAAATATTAGATTTGTTGTAAAAAAATAATTAAAAAAATATTGGGGTGTTACAAGAGTCAAGGAAGTCATGAAAAGGAGGTATATGTGGATGGATTATTGTGTATATAAGGTTCACATATGTGACCAAAGTAATAAACCCACATGACTAGGATAGAAATACATCACATCATTATTATGAACCATGAAATGATAGTGGATCTAGTGAAATATATTATTGATAAAAGATAGTGAAAAAATATAAGTAGTTTCCATCAATCTATTGGATCATGTAGAAACAATATTAATATCAATCTCTTATAACATTCCACAAATCATAAGGTATTATTTTGAGGAATTTTTCTGGTGACAATGGATGAGAGAAATTGACATGGTCCATAAGTCTATGCCAATATAAAATACCAATATATATGGAAAACAAAAACTAAATATGTCCAGTAAACAAAAAAAAGATAGACAAGAAATATAATTTTTATATGAATATATATATATATATAGGAAATATAGTAAACAAGTAACACATATATGAAGAGCATAAAAAATGTAAAAAAATTATTTTTAAATAGTATTCCATATTTTCAAAGTATACACCTTTCAAATTAAATTATAAGTTATAGATATTCTTTAAATTGTATTGTATCCTATAAACATGTTTGTGTAGTTATCAAACAAATAGTAAGACCTAATTACACCCATAAACCCCCATGTTCGATTATTATCATATCTTGTGTAATAGGGACCAATGTATATTCATCAAGATCCATGTAAATATCATGTAATTCAAATATATATTTAAAAAAACATCGTAATATTAGAGAAACAATAACTGATCGTACCCTCATAGATATATCTTCACCTATGATTATGATACCATATTTTTTATAAAATTCCATTAATACCTAACACTATATAAAAAATAATTAGCTGATATTTTTATGACTGAAACTAAAAAATAACACCAGGTATAAAAAATATCAATTTTCATGTATTAAAAGTAAAATAAATATTGTAAGAAAAAATAGATGATTCAAATTGAGAAAACATTGTCAACCTAAACCTATACTAGATCCGAATTCCCATGAATGAGAAAAAACCATTATTATCTAAATATAGAACCCTTAATTATAACCATTTTACCCTAAAAATCATATACATATCCTTTCCTAGTGTCATAAAATAATAAAACCCAATATCTACACCTAAATCCATTATAAGGGAACCAAAAAGGTTTATAGGACATCTAAAATAACAAGATAAAAGGTTTTCATATTTATATGGGACCCCCTACACCTACACTTATTCTCATGAAAATATTTATTTTAATGTCCCTGGTTTTACAATAATGATGTCTCTTAAATGTAACAAGAATTCTTTTTGTCGTTTTCTATAATTTATCCTCTAAATTTAATTCACTAAACCAAATACAACACCCAAATGACCACCACCTTTAAATAATGGGTCAAAATATCCATAATCTATTAATTCAATATATTCTTATGTATCCTTGTTTTGAAAATTATAATCCACTTTATTTTTATTTAACACTAACAATATGATTTTTCTACTTCTATTTTTCATTTCAGATAAATTTATAATTTATTAAATTCTAATGAATTGAATGTTAAATATAATATTTGGAGTGTTTTTTGGGTTTTTATTGTATCAAGAAGAATTTGGAGCATACTTTAGATTCAGTTACAATTGATCTCATACAATGTGGAATATTATCAATGGAGTTTGTTATATCATTCTCTATAAATATAAGTCAATAAATTCAAGTAAAAGTACCAAACTGTAACTAAACTTATTATATTATGAATATTTTTGTGCATCATAAAATTTCCCTTTTAGTGCTTTAATTTTAAATTTTTTTTACAATTCTTATAATATCTTATTTCTCTGTAAGGAATTTTCGTACAATATTTTACCATTCTAATTTGTGGTCATTTTTTTATAGTCCTCAGGATCTATGAGACTATAAGGCTCAAATAGTATTAAATACAAGACTTATAGTCAACAATGTCCATGGTTAATGAACTTTATTTTATTAGAGAGATCAATGAGGAATCTGGGATATAATTGCCTGATTTTGGAAATTTTCTGAAGAAGTTATAAGTGTAGAAATTGTGATTATTTGAATCGAGTATAATAATGATGACCCTGGTTAGGAATTGCTTCATCTGAATGGATTATTCAATGAAGTTCATGTTTTGGTGAATTTTGTTACATTGGATCTGGTTTATTGATCTACCTACCAATTTGGTATAAAAGTAAATAGTTCTATTGATTGGAATAGATTTGATAATAACACCTTTTTAGGATTTTGAGGATATTTATCATAAAATATAATAACTGTTTTTTATATTTCCTTATTTTTTAATTTATCTTGATTTACTTTCTTACATAATTATTTTTTTAAAATTCTAACAATTTATTTTAACTATGTATTTATATTTTATTCTCTAATTTTTTAGATGATAGAACATATTACTGACTAATTTCCTAGAGTATGTTAGTTTTTTAGTAGATTGTGGGACTTTAATTCACCTCCAAGTTTAAGTGTATTCAATCTTTATTTACATACACAACATAGATAAAAAATCATCATTTACTTCCTTAGGAGTTCTTGACAACCAGAATAAAATCATATAATCTTTCAAAAAATTATATCAATCATTTAATTAAGTCAATGAAATCATTCATTGCTCTTTGTCTCCTATAGAGGAATATATATTAGTTAAATCCATTATTACTTTGTTAAATTCATTTAGGTGAACCTAGATTGTAGTTTTAGGAAGCATCATAAACTTTTATACACTATATTTTTTTAAAATATACCAAGATAGAATTCATTAATATATATATAAATATATATATCTGTGTGTGTGTTTTAATTTCAACCATGTATCTTTAGAAGAATCCTTCTTGGATACTTTAATAATTATCTCATATTCTAGGATAAAATGCACCATTAATTGAGTTTTTAATTGGATTTAATGGAAAAATCAACATACGAGGTGTTAATATCTACTTCATCATACACAATTGTGATTGGTTAATTTATACTACATAAGAAATCTATAATTCTATTATGGGTATGAAATTCACACATCATAATTCACCAAAATTAAAATTATCTCTCTATTAAATTTTATAGAATTGAACATAAAATAAAGATAAATTAAACTTAATATATAATCTATTACTAGTAGTTAATGGGGGGATCCCATGGTAAATGTTTATCCACATAATAGGGGAAAATAAATATTGATTTCTCTATTGTTTCATTTATAAAAAATCATGAATATAGAAAATAACAATGATGGAAGATACAAATTGATCCATAAAGTAATAATGAAAAGTTTGAAAAGGAAATAACACTTGGATTTAATGTTATTTGAACCACTTTGGTCTAAAATGCATCGCAAGAACTACATTCCTATAACTCAGTATTATGATAAAAAAACAATATTAGGCTAAAATAGTAATGAGAAATAAAATAAGAAAAATAAGACTAATTAACAATTTTATCAGTGATCCCCATAAAAAATGTGATACTAATCAGATTCTTCATGATATGATAATGTTCACCACCTTTATGATGGATTCAACCACATGAATAATTGAAAAAATAGATTAAAACACTAAAACATAATAAGAATAAGAACATTATTACATCCCCATGCTTATCTCTTCAACCTAGATTTGGTATTTAGAAGGGATGATCATTATTGTTAACTATGAGGAAGTCCTTTTAAGGATATTATTTTACTAATTTGATGTAATAAGGTATAAAATAATTTTCTAAATGAAACTAAAATGAATTAGAAATAGTGAAATTGTTGTGAAATGTTTTGGATCACATTTTTCTATAAGTATATCTTAATTATTTATGAAATTCATCTATATATGGAAGTAAAATTCCATAGTGTTCTAGTGTAAGAGGCCTCATAAAAACTAAAATTTCGGAGATAATTACTCTATAATTGAACCCGTGTTAGTGTTAAGTGGTGTGGAAATCTCATTGAAGGTAGGATTTGTTGATGATTGAGTGTGTGAAGAGGGGTTTTAAATATTCCCAAAGTAACAAACCTGGTTGATTTTAATTAACACATGACACACCCATGTCGGAATCCATGTAGAACAAATGTATCTAGTGAAATATTTCATTAAAAACATAGTGGGAAGATATGGGTTGAACTCAACTAAGTTCTTGGATCAAAGTGATACATGATTATAATAAACCCCCATAATAGTACATACATCATAGATTAATAGATCATGGAAGCTTTCTAGTTCCAAGGGTTATACAAATGAGATAGTGTTCAAAAGTACAAGCTAAAATAGATTCCCAAAACAGAGGCCTGAGAAAAATCCTTCCACACTAAACAAATCCAGCTAACAAATAAATTTGGACCGTAAAATATAATTTCCATAAGAAAAATAAAATTTTTTATACATAAGACATATACTGAACTTAAATCATAGATAAAATAGAGATGAAATATAAATAAATGCATAAATTTAAATTTTAAACAAAATTCCATAATTCATATGATAAATATAATTTTATAAATGATGAATAATTATATAAATAATTTCTTAATAGTAAAAGGACATAAGTGTTTAGGGTTTACCTCACTAAATATTATTTTCCTTAAATTCGTTGGTTTTCTAGTTGTAATAAACTGAAATTTTAATACATGTTTTTCCTCTAATTATGTTAAAAAATTCCATAACTTTCCCCCCATAAAACACCAAAACTATATTGAAACTATTATATTTTTAAACCAATACAAACATATTAATTAAATTAGTGGGGATGAACATGAGTAACAAAATTATTTCAAATGCTCTAAAGGTGTTAGGCATGGTGATCCGCTTTCTCTGATCATTTTTTCTATCGCTGAAGATTATCTTAGTAGACTACTCTCCCTCAATGTTGAGGAAGGCAGACTCAAGCCTATAATTGCTTCCAGGAATATTCATTCTCCCTATCACCTGCTATATGCCTATGATATTATCCTTTTCCTTGAGGGAGATAAAATAAATGTCAATAACCTTAAATCCATCATGTCTCACTACGAGGAGATTTATGGTCAATGCATTAACTAGAAAAAATCTTTCATTTACTTTGGTAAAAAATTCCCCCCTAATAGGAAATCTCATATCACCATTGTTTTAGGGATAAAGGAAGGATCCCTTCCTTTTACTTATCTTGGTGTTCCCTTGTTCTGGGGTCAGCCCAAAGGTTGTTATTTTCTTAGCCTTGTTGATCAAACTCTAAATCAATTTTCTTCCTGGAAAGGTAAATCCCTTTCTATGGCTGGAAGAATTTGCCTTGTGAAATCCACCATTGTCTCTCAGATTGTCTACTCCATGATGGTCTAAAAATGGCCTTTGGGGCAGATAAAAAGACTTAATACAGCTATCAAAAATTTCATCTGGAGTGGAAGTACTCTGGAAAAGAAATTAGTTACAGTTTCTTGGGCCACTTGCTGTAAACATATTGAAAATGGAGGAATCGGTATTAAGAATCTTAAAATTTTTAATGAGGCTCTTCAAGCCAAACTCACATGGTCCCTCATTCATAATAACTCTCTCTCCATGAGATTCCTCAAAAGTAACTTCCTTGATAAGCTTAAGTCTAGATCTTTTAATTATATGACTTCTTCTATCTGGCCTTTGATCACAGCTTCTTTTCACTCTATCATGGAAAATTCTAGATGGATTGTTAGTAAAAACTCTTCTTTAAATTTCTGGTTTGATAATTGGACTGGCTACCCTCTCATTACTGATATGCCTAATACCTTTTTTCATAATACTTCAAATTGCTCTATTAGAGAGATGATCAATTCCCTTGATTCTCAACTTCTGGATCCTATCAAGGGGATTGTGGATAATTATTATTTCACCTCCAATGAGGATCTCCTTATTTAGGAACCTGCTCATAATGGCCTGTTAGACTCTAAAAAGTTTTATCTCTATCAATTCCCTAATAAGGATGAAAATTTTAATTGGGTTTCAAACCTCAATAAATCATGGATTAAGGCTTCTCGCCTTACCCTTATGTGGCTTATTGCTCATCAAAAAATTCCAACTGATATCTGCCTGCAATCCTACGTCTTTAGCCATTGCTCTAAATGTAGATTATGCAAACAACATCGCGATGAAATCAATCATCTTTTTTTATCTTGTGATACTGCTATGGCCCTTTTTCATTGCATTTTTGACCTTTTTGATTGCAGATGGCTTTTAGATACTTTTATTCTCTCTCAACTGAAAAGAACGTTGGAATTCCCAAGATGTCCTCAAATCAAGAATCTCTTTCTAACGGTTGTTGTGGAGCTTATGCATATTCTTTGGTACGGTAGAAATGATTCTGTTTTCAACAATAATTCATTTAATATTAATGCAGGAAAAATGCGGATTCTACTGGCTATGAGGGAAGCGGCTATGATACAAAAGGATTGTTGTGACAATTCTGTCATAGATTTTGAAACCATTCGCCGAATTGGCGTCAAAGGTATTTTCCCAAAACCTCGATACACTAGTGAAGTTTTCTGGAAGGCACCTGGTATTGGTTGGGTTAAAGTAAATGTGGACGGTTCTTCAAAGTGCAATCCTGGTCTTGCTAGATGATGGGGAATCTTTAGAGATCATCAAGACCAGATCCTTGGATGTTTCTTTGGAAGCTGTGGAACTGCTTCTGCGCTGGAGGTCGAGATGCTTGCTACCATTCGTGTCGTCTCCTATGCAAAGCACTTCAACTGGAAGAATATCTGGATTGAGAGTGAATCCACAACCATTGTGCAAGCCATATGGAAGGGTGATGTTCATCTGGCATGGCCTCTCACCACCAGATGGATGGATTGCCTCGCTACGCTCAATGACCTCAATTTTATTGCCACACATACCTATCGGGAGGCTAATATGGTCGCAGATGGACTTGCCAACATGGGAGTCTCTCATGAGATCACTTGGATGAATGAACTCCCGCCAGAGTTTATTCCTGCTTATATTAAGGATTCTAGAAAATTGCCCTCTTTCCTTCTCTTGTAACTCTTTTGTGACTTTCTCTTTTGAATAAATTTCTTTGTTCTGTTCTTTTGACCAGAACCTACCTTTTAAAAAAAATTAAGTGTGGTTGTAGGGGTTCTCACTCATACACAATTATGGTGATCAGGGATATTGAGGATTTTATTGAACATGGCGTTTCCCCATGATCTGTGTTTGGTTCCTCTAGTTTGTTTAAAGCTCTACATTATAGACGATAATGTTGAATGGAAGGAAAACACCTCTCCAACCATTCACAAATAAGATTATACAAATTCAAATAATGGGAAATTTTCATTAACTGTGAACATATCTCAGAAATTTACGTCACATTCCCATATGGTTGAAAATAGAGAGGCCATCCTCAACATATTTATGTCCTGTGAACATTTTTTAATCATGAGACTTGTTGTGCTAATGGGAGTGAGATTCTTGAAAAACCAAGTTTTGGAATTAAAATTGGATTCATTTTGGTGATTTTTTAAATATAAATGTACTTCAATGGTTTACATATGTTTCCATATTCTCATCTCTTCATAGTATTTAATGCCAAGATCTTGGGGATTAGAAAATTTTCTTTGGTACAGGTTTGATTGGTTTTCAATAATAGAATTTCTATATCAACCCATTTCCACAGAGAAATAAAAAATTTTAATCACAGATTAAAATCGTGGGAATAAATTAATTTTTTGGAACCCCTATGTTTTCATTTGATATAGTATGTTATGTGGGATGTCCAATTAAAATTTATAAGAATACTAAATTTTCAAAATTTGGAATTTATGATAGAGTGCTTATGGAATTTACTTACACAATGATCTAATTGGAAAGGTTATTCTTTCATTCTTTCATTATTATATTTATCCTAAATTATTATAGTAAAGTCTTCCTCGATTCTATTTAGATTATCAAACTATAGGGCCTCTCAATGTAAGTTTTTGTAAATATGTTTGAAGTGATTTCTTTCTCTCTAAATGAACACTATAAGAGATCTTGTAAAAAGAATTTTAAGAATAAATAAATGCATACCGATAAGAATATTGTGGGAATTAGTATTGTAGATATAGATGGGAATAAAGAGTCTCTCAAGACTAATACTACTGAGGGGGTATCCACTAAAAAACGTAGGTATGTTGGTGATAGATAGGGGAAAACCTATTTTACTTCGGTTTATGATGGATAGACTGTCCAGGTCTAAAATCATTCCACTTTTCATTTGAATGACAATGACCTAGGTCATATTAAAGGGTGTGGGGTTATAAAAATGTTGTGGGATCTTCTTCACTATTTACAAGAGAATAATTAGGAGAATATGAATCTAGTCTTAGGGACGGATGACATCGGGGCTATTTAGTTGGTTTTCAATATACTATATGAGTCTTTTTTTCTTAAAATAGGGGATCGGGATCAATGTGATTAGTTCTGTGAATTAGATGCAGATATAGAAAGGTTATTCGACATGGCACTGTTCTCATAAGAGTATATTATATTATTGGAAAGAAAAATTTCAATATATGTTTCATTGATAGTGTAAGGTTTTAAAAATTATGAAGAGGTAAATGAAATGATCAAAACTCAATGTATGCAAGGAAGCTTCTTTTTATTTGGATGATGATGCACCTTAAGAATTTCTTCATAATTAATGATTGTCTAAAGGGGATAAGGTTCTAGTGGTTGATGAGGTATCTCAATCTAATACTCCTATGAAGGCTAGAATAAGCAAGTAATTCTCTCATTTAAATTCAATAATGATTAACATTTCATAGTCCTCAAGGATATATATTAGATTGGTATGATGAATATGACGATTATAATGAATTAGATCACGATCCATGATTTTATTTCTATTTCTTATTTAATTTTTCTTTTTCTTTTTTTGAATTTGAATGGATAAGCCATGTCTGGACCCATTCATCTCTTCTCATTTTAAATATTTTTAATAAAAGTGTCTTTGGTACTAGACTGTTTCGGTAAAGGTAATTTCATATAAATGAACATAATTCATTATTTTGCTTAATAATATATAATTTTATTTATTATGTTTTTTATTAGAAAATTTTATTTCTATTATTCTTAAAATGATATCATAATAAAATATATTATTTATTAATTAATTATATAATTATTAGTGTTTTATATAATTTAAGAATAAGAATAACTTGTGTTTGAAAATGTTATTTTCCTATAAAAATGGTTTCCCATTGTATTTTATGATTTTATTCAAAAGATAAAACAGAAAATTATATTTTAAAAAATAAATTTCATTTATGAATTTGGAATATCAAAATTTAGAATATAAAACTTAGTTTAGAATAATTTTTGGGTTTTTTGAAAAATAAATGATATTTAAGTAAATTGTGAAACATACTGATATTTGTTAATATTTTTAGTTCTATGACATTATGAATTAAAGGGTTTTGAAAAAAAAATTAATATAAAAATATTTTTTATAATTTCAAATAAATCATTTAAAGATATTATTCTGGATATATAAAATCAATGTATATCATTTTATAAACTATAAAATTTTAGGATAACTATTTTTATTCTATTTCATTAATTATGTTTAAACATGGAGGAAATTATAGTATGGATTTATTTCACTATAAAATTTTCCTTATCTGATCAATAATAAACCATTTTAATAACATTATAATCATTAAAATTGATTATTGGTTCTTATAGAAAAGTTTTATTCATTAAAAAAATCTTTTCTTAAATATCAGTTATTATGTATTGCATGTACTAACATTAGGATTGATTTCCCTACACCTATAAATATAATATGTTAAAATGATTCTCATATTTATGATATTAATTTTCATATTATTTAATACATCCAATTTCAGTTTTAGTTCTAAGATTTAGATTATTATAATTAATGATAATTATAATGATAATTATAAAACAATTTTATTAAAAATCATTTGTTTATTAACATCATGGAATTTATATCAAATCAATTTAAATAAAATTCATTAAATAAAAAATATAATATGATTTATAAAATAAAAATAAAAATATATTAACAATTATGTAATTGGTAATCCATGATTGTTTGAGATATAAGTTGATCTCCCAAATCATACATTTAACAAAATTATTAAGGAAAATTTATGGTACAATGAAAAAATGACGTGTAAAGAGATTACACTATCCATAGATTTTGAGATATTAAAGATGTAAATGTTAGGATGCACATATTATAGAAAAACTTGAACTTGTAATAGTGTTCCATCTTCTAATCCTATCAGATCCCTAATATGTAGAACCATTATACCCATGATGATATGTATCTGGTATTCCAAACTATATATCTAATAATAATGTTGTATACTACAACATACCTTCATATTATCATTAAACCAATCTAGTATAATTTTTTTCATGGGATGCATTTCCATCAAATAATAATATCAAGATTCATAGTAGGAAAAAATACTTCATAGTTAACAAATTATGGCTTGAGACATCGGGGAATTAGAGGCACCATCCCATAAAAAACTCAAAATAAACTAGAAATAATCCACCCTTTTCATTTCATGAGAGGTTCCAAGAATAAGAATTCATTACTTATAGTAAAATACTCCATGTAGATCCTTCAATTTTTGGATAATCAAAATAATGGAATGAAACATCAATTTTTTGGATAATCCACCTCCAATTAATGATGTTAACTATCAAGTGCACATTCTTTCCTTCCAGTTCTTTATTTTATATTCTTATAATAAGTTTTTCCAAGTGAAACAAAACTTACTAAGTTAATCAATCCATTTAAGGTGTGATGTATTCAATTATACTAAAAATAACCTGATTCACTATTGGATTTCACACCACACAGCATCCTTTCAACCCACACCAACACACATAAAAAATTAGTAATGTATGCCTAAATATTGGACACCCATCAAGCTAAGATGAAGCATATCATTCAATACATAAATTAAGAAAATCATGTTTCAATTATAGCACACTTTCAATAGTCAATCCAAAATTTTACCACAACATCCAACACCAATAAACTATAAAAAATCACCCATTTAACAAGCCAAAATCCTTATTAACAATGGTAAAGGTAGATTAAATATCTAGGAACAATCATAAAAGGAGGAATACTCAGGATAATTATATGAAATAGAAACAATAACCACACTACTCCCATAGAAGTTATCAAAACACAAAATTTGTGTTTCTGTCGAATTTATCCTCAATTTTTGAGAACATGTGCACCCTTATATATAGACACTCATCCATAAGCATATCCAATTTTTAACATCTATTTAATTATCGACCTTTTTTCATTAACCTAGGAATATATTTATTACATGAGGATTTAATTAATGAAATGGGTGTCACTCCAAAACAGGATGACATCTTCTATATGTTCTAACTCATAGGAGGTGAAGGATATCTCATCATATGAGGATAAAGAGGGTCCCTGAAGAAACTATTTAGAAAGAATAATTTTTATGAAAATTCTAGATGATCTTGTAATGATTTTACATTCCAATTTAGTGTAATCCTTTCCCTTTGGGTATTCATAGGGTGTGGTGAGATAAAAACATTAGAATCCACCATCATTTTCCTACCTTTTTGGAACTCAAGTGTAAAATATATTATATAAATTGATGTTTCTTTTAAAAAGGATCATGATTGGACTTGGAAAAATCACTACGACACTTTGCTACCTCCTATTATGTGGAGACGTCAGCTGCTAATGAACACGATTCAACAGGTTTTCCAACTACTTATGAGTTTGATGAGCATCATAAACAACATTTTCAAGGAAATAATTGTCCCCAAACTTTGGTTTATTATATCTTTAAGGACCAATGAGGCCTTTAGTCATAGTCTAATTAGGGGAAGACCTAAGATATCCTTTATCTAAACATGATCCTTCCCTCCAATTGGGATAATGAGAATTTTTTTTGAACACAATTTTTTGTGCCTAATTGGGGGTATTGTAGTGGTTTCCTTGTAATAATACCCAACTATGTGAAAAATATTATGACAAGATCAAAAATACATGGGAATATTTTCATATGTGATATTTTCCCCAAATTCCTTATTACCATTTTGGGTAAAAATAACAAATGTAAATGGACTTGAGATATCCACCTCTATGGTAATCCTTTATATAGTGGACTTAAAAAATATAGATATGGTGTCCTTGAGTAATTCTTAACCAAAATACACCCCAAAATACATTATTTTGACACTTATTTCCATCAAACCTATAATAGCATTGTTAGCACCAATAAATTCACATTTCACACTTTTTGAATGATGATTCATGGACAATAGAATAATAATTGGAAATGGCACAAATAAAGGCTTGATATTTGAGGTTACATCTATAGGTCCCTTATATTATTCTAAGAACATTATTCTTAGTAGTTAAGGTTTTTGATTACCACCCTTATGAAAAAAAAGAAGTCATACACTTTCCAGAAATGCCAATTCAACCACAGCACCATGTGGGACTAGAGACCAACCCCGCCCAGTGAGAGATAGCCTGGGCTAGAAAGTTAACCATAGGTATCATAACTCCTACAATAGGAAGTCAATCATGTGGTTCACAAGACTCTAGGCATGTATGAATAGTCTATGCCTTGGACTCTGTGGGTTAAAGCCCACTGGGTTGAAGTGTTTTTTATGGTATAGATGCTAACCTCATTTCTAATTAGAACCAATAGAATCCATGAGTTGGGGATTCTACAGGAGAGAAGAAGGAACATGATTTTGATGTGGGCCATTTAATTTTTGTGGTAATCATTCCTTGGTTTTCTGATCATACTGTTTGATGATCCATGCCATTTGATCAGACATCCCATTGATCCCAGCTGTTCTCTTTAATCCAGCACCTCACAAGATCAAAACAAATAGATAGAGGAAGGGTTGTTTTCATGGCACCCTCCCTCCAACCCTTTGAGGAAGAAATGATTGTTTATGTAGAAAAACATATCACTAAACACCAACATGATAATACTACTCCCTAAAAGATAATCGTGGGAATACACCTAAGATCTTAACCTAGAGATGATGTGGTAGTATATACTTATATAATCCCACATTGAAGTGAAGTTACCTATCCCATAGGGCTGGGGGAATTTTCATATTTATCATCCCATCATCTGGAGAGATCCAAAAAACATTCCACCTTACGCCAACTAGTAGGGATGGAGGATCTTTCATATTTTTCACCTCCTCGTCAGGGATATTCTAGAAACCATCTGACGATAGGTGTCACCACAAAACCTTTATAAGATTTAGGGAATTTTAATCAATAATAACCATATACATTATCCAATACCCCAAATTCCTCAGCAACATCCCTCGAATTGATAGAGACTGAGACATTATACCACATACCCTTGAATCAACCACACACCCACACCGACGGTGGAAAAGATAGCATGCATGAGAAGCGTTCTAGTCACCAATCTCTTGAAGACATGAATAAATAATTACATTCTTTACAAGACAAAAATATTCTAGTTTATTTCTATTATTCCATATATAATGGTTTGATAGAGCTCATTATAGAGATAAAGACTTGTGAGGTAGGGTTCGTTGTCCATAATAATCAATTCACATATCACCAATGTATGGGATAGAAAAATAGAAGGTTGATTTTCCATTAAAACATTCTTCAAGATCAGATGGACATGGGGATATTTTAATCACTAATACCAAGATTGATGCACCAATCACCTGGTCATTCTTAATTGGGAACAATGATTGTGTAGTAAATCATATTTTTCCTACATCCTAATGATAATAGACCATATTTTGAATCACGGTTGAACAAATCCTATTCTTTACAGACAAAGCATGTATCTAAATACTTTTATTGTGCATTGGAAATTTTATTGATGGAACACTTGATAATGATTTAGATGAACAAGGAAGAGTTGATTGGACATAATGACTATTTCCCCTAACATCAAAATTCTAGACACAAAATAGAATGCTTATCATTATTCAATGATTGATTGGAGGACCATGTAACTACAGGTTTGATAGAGTTGAAATATCCTAAAACTAATAAAATATGTCTATGAGTTTTCCATGATCCTATAGATGAGATAATCTCTTGATATGTTATTTACCACAGTCCTCACTAAAGAATGTTAAAATGCATGGATACTGTTTTTTCTGCAAGATGTGAAACTTCATGGCTAATGTCCTTACCACAAGATGTAAAACTGCATGGATGATGTCCATATGATAATAAATTAAACAAAATTTCCATCTTCAGTAATGTAATATGTTACACTATAAGGAAAACATCATTACCGCATGATGTTAAACTACACAAATATCATCCTTACAACAATATATTAATCTACATTGATCTCTTCCTTAATGAAAGAAATTAAAAAACAGTTATTCTAGAACTACGTATGGATTAATTATCATTTTTGATGAGATAAATACATATTCATTGATCATATATCTTGGTCAAACCACTACACAACATAATATACTATTATCCTATTCTCCATTTCCTTTGAATAGTGAAAGAACCCTTTTTCATTCCTTATTTCTCGCACCTATCACAACTCATGTGAGATTAGGAATTTCAGTAAGGGTTTTCCAACATAAAACATGGTATGGAGGCTTGAGATATGAATATTGTAATCAAAAATGAAATACTATAAAAGGAATACCCTATGTCAGTACCACATTTTGTTAAACTTCATGGTTTATGCCCCTTAAATGACATAATATTGTATATTCTTATGGATCTCTCCAAAGATGGCCATCATTGTTGGTGTTAGACTTCTAGCACACCTATGTTTTTCAATGGCGGTCATCCTAGATACATGATATAAAAATACACATATCCAAAGTGTTACCTTCCCATCAAATCAGGTAATCCTTCATCTGTACGGTATGATGTCAAACCGCATGGCTGTCATCCTAACCACATGACATTAAACTGTATGGAGGTTGTCATTTTCATAAGGTGTTATAATATAGGGTTTCGTGATAACTATGTAGGGATTGATTTCTATCATAACAAGATACGTAGTGATACCTGATCCTATATTCTTGGGATGATCCATAGGATTATCTTCCTTTTACATTAGGTAACCGAAAATCCTTACTGCATGATGTAAAAAAGAATGGATCTAGAACTTCCCCACCTATTATGGTTCAACCAATGTTCTTACAACATTAAATAAAACTAAAACAATCCATAATATCCATATTAATTCATGTTAAGTCGCCCTCATCCTTACCTTACGACATTAAACTGCATGGAATTATGTCCTTCCCTCATAATGATAAACAACATGGATGTATTCCCTTATGACATGATACTAAACTGCATGAAAGTATGTCCTCCCTCCATGATGTTAAACTGAATAGATGTAGGTCCTTACTGCATGAAGTTAAACAACATGGATGTACATCCATGGAACATGACATTAAAATACACGGTCTTTTTAGACCTGGATATGGAATGATTCTCATTTCCAATGAGATATGTAGGGATGCCATGATCCTATATCATGGTCTAGCCACTACATGATACAAAATTCACCTACTGTACCATCAACAATATATTCATTATAGGGAAACCATTTCCATGGCTTGTATATCACTCCGACCATAGAACACATGAGCTTAGTAATTATGGCATGGACATACCCTCACGAGCAAGGCATAATGACATAAAATAGGTCCATTACGATCCTAAATTCAGGACCAGAAAATGTATATCACGAGTCCTCACCACCTGATGCTAAACTACATGGTAAATTTCATTGCCTCATGACATTAAACTTAACAGTTCCCCAAGAACTACATGTGGTAAGATTCTCATTATCAAGATATACTAAGTGATGCCCAGACATCCACCCTTGGTCCTAACTGCAATATTCACATAAATTCATTTCAGTCCCCACCCTATACTCAGTTCATGCCATTAAACTAAATGGGTTTCAAAGAACTATGTGTTTTATGATTCTCATCCTCATGAGATATGTAGTGATTTCATCACATCAACATTTGGTCCCAAGTGTAAATTTTTCATTTATTCCCATCGATTCACCCTCATCCTTATTGCATGATGTTAAACAACATTTAACCTCAAGAACTATGTGTGGAATGATTATCACTATATTGAGATATGTAGTGATTCATTCATCTCTAATCCTAGTCTTGTCTTCAACAGTAAATTGATGTAATTCCAACCTCTACGTATGATTCAGACCTGCATAGAGTATTTCCTATTCAAGGACTTTGGGTCACTTGATTCCTATCCTCATAGGATACGTAGTGATGCCCAAATCACTAACTATGAGCCTATTCACAATGAAAAAGGTATAAAAATTACACTCCTTGTGTATGGGACATACCTACTTATGAGACTTCATCAAAAACTATGCATGGATTGATTCACTTTTTTAGTGAGATACATTGGAACACCTTGATCTTATATCTTTGTCCAACCATACATGACACAAAATTCCCATATTGTACCCCCTACTGTCTCTACACCATTGGGAAACCTGTTCCACTCCTTATTTCTCCAGCAACCATATCTCATGTGAGATTAGGAAATGCGGTAGGGACATACCCTCACAAGGAAGGCATAAAGGTACTCAACATGTCAATTACAATCCTGAATGGAAAAACATAAAATGCATACCATGAGTCCTCAATGCGTGACGTTATATTTCACAATAGATGTACTTACTACGTGATGTTAAACTAAAAGGTTCTACAAGAAATACATGTGGTTTGATTTTCATTCACATGATACACATAGTGACACACGAGTCTCCATATTTGGGCCCAACCGCAACATTTCCACATTTTCACATTGGTTTCCCTTTCATAACCACATGATGATTAAACTGCATGGATTATATCCTTACTGTATGATGTTAAATATCATGAAAGTATATTCTTAACACATGAAATTAAACTACATGGAATTACATTCTTAATGCACGAAGTTAAACTGCATAGAAGTACGTCCATACGTCATGACCTTCAAATTCATAGAAGTACGTCTTTACCACACAAAATTAGACTATATAGAGGATAAAACGTAGCCACAACATGATAATAAAGTATATATAATACCTTCCATTTTTATTCCTGATGAAAGGAACACAAGAGACAAGCCTTGTTCCACTAGATTATGAGGTTATTCCAACATCTATTAAAATCACCCCAATCCATGTGCCACACTTTACATCATATATGCCTCATATTTTCACAATCCTTTCATTTACCTTGAAAAAGGAAAATAGAGATATCTCAGTTGGCAATTTTACTGATGCCAAAGGGCTTTAAAACGATCAACATACAACATATTGGTCCATCATAGAGGGCCTCTAGATTATCATGATCCTGACATCAATGAGGTGGAACTGATCAACATATGATTTTACAAGACATATCAGTATGATTTAAAATATCATTTCTCATGTTCTAAGGAACTCAATCCATGATTAAAAAAATTTCATCTCCCACTCACAACGATTTTGGAGTACTCTTGACCTAGGGTATCCTACTTTGGCTCTTGCGTAACATCTCCCATATTAGGTCGAGGGGTGTCATGCTGCTAAACTACCTATGTTTTGGTCAAAACTATATGAACATAAACACGTTCCTATATTTTCTAAATCCCAAGACCATAAACTTACAAAAAAAAGAGACATGAATCATTTCACATTGATAACCTGAAAAGGAATACCTGAGCAGAATTTGAGTCTCCTCTTGCTAAAATATTCTTATCTAGTTTTTATGAAATATTTAGGCCCAAATAAAAGTTATAAATCTCATAGGGTCTACTCTAAATCCCAATAAAAATCCAATCTATGATTGCTGGAATCCATGGTCTAATATAAAGTTATAGAAATTATTGGTCACATCTCCTTGCCATGATAATTTGTTCACTAGGTGGTGATGAAAATTTTAGGGTACATGAACCCTTCTTGGACATTGCATTTTCCATAAATCACACATCATGATTTAAAGTGTCTTAAGTCCTCACAAACGTTTCATATCCCCTGAAGAAGAAAAAGATATCACTCAGATGGCCCTGATACTAGTGAAAAAAGGATTTAGACCCACCAACTGGAGACATCTTTGTCCAATATAATGGGACTTCTTATTATTATGAGCCTGGAATCATTACAGTGGAACTGGGCACCCAATATTGTTTTATGATATCTCTGGTGTTACTACCCAATACCTACTTCATGGACTAATCACTTTGGACTATGATTTACAGTCTCCAAACTAGACTATTCAAGCGAATCTAACAACCTCAACATTAAATCACCATGTTTTTTACCATTTCTCAAGCACAAAATGAGACATTCTGTTCCCAAACATTTAATGTACACACCTCATTATTCTAAATGGTAGGGTGTAAGGATCGGGCTTCATAACATAATATCCAAACTGCAGTTGGGTTCCGGAACCCTACCTATATAGCTTTACTTCTAAATCCAACTTCATCATCTAGATGTTTAATTCATCGTAAATATTTCATGACCCTTGCAATGAAGTCAAGATTAGGTTTACATTTCCATGATATCTATGAATAATAGATTTAACCCACCGACTAATGGAATCTTCACATTGAATAAGAGGATATTCTAATCCTTGTGATCCCTTACAAAGCTGTGGAGGAATAGAACATATCACAATGTTACAAGACATACATGACAAGTATGACCCATCCATATTCATAGGCCCGTATCATTTGGTTAATGATTTTATAACCCAGAATTCAAATATCTAGGAAGGCCTAGTATCCCTATATTTTTTCCCTCGACCATATTTTCTTCCATAAACCATCCATAGACATTGGAGAAGGGTTTAGATCTACTTTTCATATCCATGTTATTGATGCATATGGGATTTAACATTCCAAATAATGGCATATCTTCTTTATAAGAAAGGAACTCCAATCCTCATGAGCCCTAGCATTACCACTATCGAACTAAGAACCCCATAGTATTTTGAGTCATATATGGTCTACTAGCCCCATATTCCATAAAATTCTCATAAGTAAGACATTAAACAACATGGAATCCCAATGGTCTGATATAGAAAGCCAAAAACAAAAGTACACCAAAGGCTGTGATCTAGAATACTTTAAACTACAGTACACCAAAGGGTCCAATCTCGAATAACATAGACTAAAATACCCCCAAAAGGTATGATCTATAAGGCCTTAAACTACATTACACCAATGGAATGAGCTCAATGACCGAAAACTATAGTACGATGATTATCTAGCTAACATGAACTTAAAACAGAAATACATTATACTCACCAAGATAAAAACCAGATAAGGGAATCCTAAGAAAATTTCATGTCTCTGCTCACTGGAAATGTAATTTTTTTGATCCAAGATAATTGATAATCTATAAAATTGAAGAGGCGTCGAAGCTTTTCAGTACAAAAATCAATAACAAGGAATCCTGAGAAAAGTCCAAGTCCATGCCCACTAAGTCTTCCCCCATATGAAGCTTAAGAAAGAGTTCATAAAAAATAAATAAAAAAGGATTCCAAGATTGTGGGTACCACTCTATGGCCTCAGAAAAAATCATGTTATTATTGTTTAGTCACTTGAATAAGGAAAATGTTATAGCATTTTTGAAGGATATCATGTACAAATTTCCCATATAAATCATAAAATATCAAGGCTTATAGAGTAGGTGGACCAATGAATAATTTCATGTTAGTGGTCATTAATGAAAATTCCTTAAGGAATAACCTATTCAATGTCTAGAACTCAAATCTAGGTGACCAGTTCAACATGGTGTTAGACTTAAAATATGACAATCATGGATGATCTGATCAACATATCAACCAAGACATAGCCCTCTATGTGGGATTTCATTCCAAAATGATGTCATCCCCTTCCTTTGTGTGAGTTAGATCTACTTAAAGGAATTCATCATAGAGTTATTTATCCATGAAATCATATCTTTTTTGCATGATTTTGATTTACATAGTGATATATTTCATAACTATGTGTGCCTTGATTCCCATACTCATAGGATATGTAGAGACATCCATGTTCTTTACATCAGATCCAACCACAAGTTCATTTTCACCAAACCCATGTTCCATTCATGAATGCATATAAATTCAAATTATAGGGTATACATGCTATTGGATAGAGATACACTCTATATTGTATTCAGCTGAGAAATTGTTTCCAAATGTATCATCTTCATAACAGTTGAGAGTTCCTCATACATACTCGGGACATATTATCTCATGAAGTTTAGTATCTTGAATCATCAGATATTTAGATATGCATCAATGTGATTTATATTTACCATAGAAATGGATTCTTTTCATTCTGACAAATTTCAGTCACGGGGTGGGGGGGATTTTGTGGGCACCAATATTTGTGCACTTTATACTTTTCTGCTGAAGATTCAAAGACTATGGTATAATACATGGAAATGGCATAGATAAAGGCTTTGGATTTGAGGATATCACTTTGGTACCCTTATGTTCTACTAAGAACATTATTATTGGTAGTTAATGGTTTGTATTACAACTATTAGCCAAAAAATGAAGGCATACACTAACCAGTCAAGTCGATTCAACCACAGGACCATAAATCTCTCTAGATGAAGTTAGGCTCGTGCATAGGGCCCATGGTGCCAAATACCATAGGCTCATGTGCATAGCTAAAGCCATATACTTTTTGGGATAAACACCACAAGGTGAAAGTGTTTGATATGGTATGGTAGCTAACCCTGTTACCGGCTCGAACTAATGGAAACAAAGGAATGGATTTTATACTGAAGGGAAGAAGGCACATGAATTTTTTGTGGGGCACGATATTTCCATGGTGATCAAACATGGGTCATCTAATCATGTCGACAGACAATCCGAATTTTCCCATATCACCTCCCGCTGATCCTAGTTTTCTAATTTAATTGAGTTCCTCCTGAGATAGAAATAAATCAATCCTCCAGCTAAGTAATTTTGAATCAAGTGATCTCGTACACCACGAGACCACCGTCTTAAACCTCTCACCTAGTTGTTAGTCCATGATGATGCAAGTTTGACATTGATATTCGAGGATAGTTTCTTAATCATGTAGTGATAACCAGGATCTCCACCGCTGATCCATTGCTGATAGATGTGAGTCTGAGAAAACCATCATGGGCCACCCTAAACACAACTGGCCTTCAACAATAGCTCTAGACAAATGATCAAATTCATCGTACGATCAGCCTTCGATCATGTGACCTAACCGAGTAAAACCAACATGAGCCAATGAAAACATCAATTACCTTCCATGAGATTCCCTAATAGCAATCGTTTCTAATTTAAATATGAATTTCTCTAGTTCACATAGCTTCAAATAAGGAACCTGAGATCATTGCATGATCGTTGTTTTATCATGCTAACAAGGTAAAGATAGGTGCTGAGGGAATCATAATCATTTCAGAGACTCTAAATTACTTCTACCTTCAAGTATTTTCCATATGATTTAATTCATGTTTTTATGATCTTGCGAGGGTATATGATAAAAATAGAGGCATCGACTAATCATATGAACTTATCATGCAATGAGATATTCACTGTGTCATCTAGTGTACATGGGATCCATCCCTCACAAAGTGGAACCATATGTAGAAAACTTTAGAGTATATAAAATGACCTCCTTTTTAGAAAAATGCACACATGAGAGGAGGAAGATGAGATCTAAAAAAGAGGGTAATATGATCACCGCCCACGAGATAAATTCCCAGGTAATCATGATGTCCATCTGTAGGACCTTTTGAGGATTAGGTGATGAAATGATGAATATAGTTTCATGTGATTCTTGATTCATATGTGATGTTCATGTGATCATATGATACATTAATGGGTTCTTGAATTCTCCAAGAAGGGACTTCTAACCCAATGTTGATGAATAACCCAGGGTAACCATGGGTCTCATGAATTCCATGAGCATCCTTGTCTTTAGATGATCCAAAATATCATCATACATAGTTTCCTTGGCCTACAAACACCACCCACAAGTCCTCGACATGGAATCAAATACTGTCATAAGATCTATTCCATAGAATCATGCGACCATATGATGAGATAAAAATCATACAAAGATACATTTCTTATGAATTGTTTAGGTGAATTATCAGGGGAACCTACATGTTCACTCACAAACATGACCTCCTCTTTACGAGGAAGGCCTTTGAAGTTGTGACCCCAATAAGGACCCTCAATAATGCATCCTACCTTTTGAAATAATACACAATAAATATATGTGTTTGAGGATCATCTCACATTACCCTTAAGCAATCATGCAGACACATAATGGACATGTGTCCCCTATTATGCGGTGCAAAGTAAATCTCCGACCAGCATCCCACATCCATGCAGCTTCGACAGAGAGGATCCCTTGACCCTCCATGTCCCTATTAGGAGACCCAGTGAAGGTCTTTAGGCTTTAGGGACACCCATTCTGACAACCATGGGAATGCAGCTGTAAACAATCAAGCTCTCACGTGACCCCACAAACCCTTGGTCTTGCAACCATTGCACACATCCCTCATAATGGATCCTTCATCCCTCACTATACATCTCTCCTCGACATGAAGTGTGTTCCTTCATCCGCGCACATCAAGGCTTCGATACACAGTCCCTCACACATGACTATTGGGACTATAGCGAGAACCCATTAGGATGACATGAAAATAAAATGCATCCTTGGAAGTGGTATTCTCGATATGTAGGATCCCTATAGACACCTTCTCTATGAAAGAATAGTAGTGAAAATATGCAACCCATATGCCATGCACTCCTGGCCATGAAACTATCATCACTCATTCTTAATTTGATTTTGATATGTATCCCCCCAATTCATAAGTGTGGAGATCATCAAGAGTCTTAAATAAGGTCATGGAGATTGCATATATATGGGAATCATGTAATATTATAATGACACCTCATAGAATACTGGTTATCCAGTTGTAAGACCCTTATATGTGTTCGCCAAGGAACCACCTCCCATGATGGAAGAGTTATTAGGAATCCTCCATACACATTGGAAGACTTCTTCACAATCCCTTTGGAGTCTATGTGAATTACATGAATGAAGGATCATCATGAGAACGTACCCTTAGTGTGTAAATGAGCATACAGATAGAATATACCTTTTCCAGGAAACCCATATGGTGTATGCCTTTAGCAAGGACACTCAAGCATATGTTGTTTCCCATGAAACATAGGGGATAATACCTTTAGACATACACATTCAGTACATGAATGATCACAAGTCCCTAAAAATATATTCAAGGCCTTGGCGTGTGAATGGTTTAAGGACAAATGACCATGAGACCCTTTGATGGTCTCGTGATGTACATGGGAAACCCTTTACATGCCATGTTGATCAAAAGAAAATCCGCAGGGAAGTTGGGATAACCTCACGACAACCTTTTGACATGTCACTATGGTTATGAAATAACCCAAGGGAAAGTCAAGTTGATCTGATGATAGACATGTGGCACGTCCTCATTATCATAAGATAAGATTTGGACAAGCTAGTATGTCCTCACAAGACACCATTGACAGGTCAGCACAATCATGCAATTTCCCATTAACATGGTGACATTACCTTGTGATGTTTTGAAGACAAGAAAGTTTATCAGATGACAAACTCTTAAAATTGTTACAGAAAATAATGTGAATCATTCGAAGAACCCTGAATTTTTCTACCTAGATCATGTGAATTATTCCTAGAAAACAAGATTTTATCTTGAAATGGATCCATTAACATGTGGGAATGATCACACGATTTCCCATATACATGTCCATTTTGGAATTACATGTTCAGATGAAAACTTATTTTATTAGGTGACATTGTATAGTCATATCTACTTTGATCATGCACAAGACCCCATTCATGTCTACTTCAATCATGATAGATACCCTACATGTTTCCACCTTTATTATGAGGAACCCTTTGACATATCTAATTAAAACGAACCAGGTATTTATATAACAATACTTTTTTTATTAATATTTATGAATAAGATACTAATTTTATGTTAAATAAGACACTTTTTCCGATATCATACTCAACACTCAACAAAAGGTTACCATTAAATCTTACCTTGCACACAATTTTAAGTTATATCGAAAAAATGATAATAATATTATTTTAAATGGTAGTTAATGCATAGAAATTGTATTGCTGAGAATGAACATAACTAACTACTTTATGACTACACATGTTTTTTAAATGTTTTTACATTTATTTAATAAATTTTATAGGGTTAAAATAAGAATGAATCGGATATTAAGCATGAAATACTTTAATATTCTTTAAAAGGTTGATTTACTGCCTTTTGATGGAAAACCCTTTTTAAATAAAGTTTATGTCATTTTTATATGTTCTATTTAAAAAAATTATTCTTTTGAATTGAGATATCAAAATTTACATTGGATTAAATTTTAGTATCTTTCTGATAAAGTTTATTTTTTTTAATGAATAGTGAAAAATAATGCATTTTAATTAAAAAATGACTTTTAATATAATTTATTTATATAGATATATTGTAAATTTAATTGGTTTTAAAGTGTAATTGTATTATATTTTTATCATATTATCCAATTTTGGTCATTTTATGTAATTTACCTTTGTAATTGGAAATAAACACATGCTAATCTTTTGGTAGTTTTATTTCTTGAAAACACCCTTTTTGGTTTTGACAACGAGAATTAACTATAAATAAATTTCAGCAAATTATGTGTTTTGAATTTTTAAAAATGGATTCCATATTTGGAATCATGATTTCCAAATAGTGTAAATAGGTAAATTTTATTTTTAGGCATTATGAATAGTAATTTCAATAAATATTTTATATATCATGGTTAAAGGGTAAATATGGTAAATAAGGGTAAAACTATAATATTATAATAAAATGAAATTACCCAAACATGTGTCCTAATCTCATTGGATAAGATATGTCCGACCATGGGCATCCTTGGGTCGATTTTATGACCCCATGGAGCCACATGTGTGTGAAAATGTCATTTAATTACTTTTAATTTAAAGTTAAGGAAAATATAACCTAAACATATATCTTTTACTAATTTTTTATATGGGAATATATAAGTGATATCTTCAATTATAACTATTCATTATAAATATAAAACCATTTCCTACATCATTGTATTTTATTAATATTTTTAAGACATCAAATAAATAAATTTATTTATAACACAATGATGATGTATTGATTTCCTTATTAATGAATGTTTTAAATAAATGAGATTATAAAAATTAAAATAAATTTATTTTGGAACTTTTTCTACCATGAAATAATTTTATAAATAATTATGAAATGTTATATTTGAATTAATTATGGTTTTTTTGGAAATAATCACATTGTAATGGATCTATTTAAAATTCATCATATGAATAGAATATAAATTGACAGAAATGAGTTTTTAAAACAAATACTATTTTATTAAATTATATAATAGTCCTAAAAATATATTATTCGACCAAATTACTTAGATAAGGTTTAACATGTAATTAATGAACCACTTGAGGTTAAATTTACATTTTATAGTAACTATATTAACCATATAGTATAAATATACAAGGATGCATGGTAAGAGTCAAATAAATTAACTCAGGGTTAAAGCTAAATTATAAGGTTTAATTGGAAACCAAAACATATCTAAAAAATATTGATTTATAGGATTTATAATAATCCTCATCTTATCTTAGAATTAAATGATTTGTGGACATTTGGAAAATTGATATTCAGTTTAAAATAAAATATTATTTCAAACATTCCTAATGTACCCCTCCTCCCTCTTATAAAAGGCCACCACCTCAAACCCTTGATGGCACCTCTAAAGCCCCCTTGCCTCATCCAACCTCTGAAAAAATCATCTCCAAACATACCTATATTCCACATATAATACGTACCTTGGGAATAAGGCAATTCAAGAAGGCCTTTTAGCTTAAATCAAAATTAGTTACCCGATTTGAGGTCATGTTATATCTAATGTTTCTTTCATTTATTTTCCCTTCTCCAACCCCCTAAAATCTCATTATTAAATTATTTTATAATAACACCAATATATTTAATATAAAATGATGTTTTTATTTTATGTATTATAAATAAACTCCTACACACATCCATCTAATGGATTTAGAACATACTGTTTCTATGAATGGAGAACTACTGCCTCACGAAATGATGATTGTTCAATTATCTCCTACCACCTCTCATGGTGGACATTATGATGGAAATATATTTATATATATGATATTTATTATATTTATATTTTCTATTTTATTATGTATTTTTAGTTTACATCATTTTTTTATGCCTTCCATAATGCATAAACACAATAATTTCATTTGACGATGTGCGGACTACCACCCCATCAATGTGATATGACTCGTTCATTCTATACACGAAACGTATAAAGTATGGAATTAATGAACATATGTGACATATATAAAATATATATTATACAAGAATTATAATATACCTCTATAATATATTGTTTTCTTTCCTGTAAATATGAAAAAGAAATGAAAGTATCGTTCATGCGTACATACGACTTACCGTCTCCATGAACAATGAATTTCATTTATTATAACCAAATTTTAGAGAATATTCTAAATATATATATATAATGGATATAAAAACATATATACTATATATATATGATATTTAAATCATGGATACAATTATGGAGATAATGTACTTTTGACCACATAGACAATTTGTAATTATAACAAGTTCATTTTTTACTCAAGTACCGAACATCGACAAAATGACCTATATGAACTTGAATAATTATATGATTATAATATGAAGTTAATAAGTGATATAAAAGGAATAATAAACTTGAAAAAGGTTTTTAATCAGGTAAAAATTAACTTAATTTTATTATTCAGGAAGAATAAGGAACATACGTGATGAGTCAGGCTCAAAGTAAGGGAACCATTCATCATCCTATTTTAGTCAAAGAATTATTCTTTATTATGTATTTTAATGTCAATTTTATTATGTTGGGATATGTTATTATATATCCTTATTTCTGTAAATTTTATTTCCATGTTTTGAGAGACCTGTTTCTCTCCCATCAACTCATTTTCTAAATTTTAAGGTGACATCGTTAGGCTGCCGAATTTGCGTAAGGGACTACATCTCAATCTCCTCTATTTGAGGAATATATTTATATTATGAACCTTTCTTATCCTATAAAATGTATATAATTCACATTGACATATTATATAATGAATCTCCTCATTATCATGATATTACATGTTTTGTTTAATTTTATTATTTAATTATTTTTATTCAAGTATTTTCTCAAGTGGTAAGGGAATATTTAACTAAAACATTGTTTTAAATGTTTTAAAGATTTAATTTTATAAATATTTCTCATTAATGTCCATTTATTCAAAACGGGTTTAAGGATTTATTAATATGGACATTAATGTTTTAAAATGTTAATTCTTATAAAATTTTCAAAGTGGTATGGGACACTTTGATTCAAAAATATATTTATTAAATATTTTAAAAGGTTTTCAAAATGGATTGAATATTTCAAATATCATGAATTGATTTATTCTAATGGATGAGTGAAATGTTGATAATTTCAATCTTTATGTGCTATGATTATGTAATGGTACATGGACATTTGATAGGCGTTTACATTATAAACCAAATATGGGTGGTTCCATGATAAATCTAAGGTGGGTGAGCCTGAGATAGATCTCCAATGCATTGGGTAATGTCACAAAGGTAAAAATTAATGTTTCTAATAAGAGATTTAGGGAATATACTATGATGGGTATTCCAAACGTAACTCCCTATGTAGCTGTGAAAGCAACAATGTAAGTATGATATGGATGCCACAAGTTAACATTATGATTTATTAATTCTATGTGTTATTCATAAATATTATGATTTAATGATGTGTCTTAAAGAGATTATGTTTCATTATTGAGAACTATAATTTCATTTACTTGTACTTATTGATGTACTAAAGTTTTATTTCATTATTTTATAACCCCCACTATGATATTTTTGCTCATCCTGTGTTTTTGAAATGTTTTGCATAGGGAATAATATAGGGTAAGAGAAAGGAAGTATTCAAGAATATTTATATCCAGAAAAAAACTCTTTTATTATTTAATGAGTTTTATTATTGTGAAAAAAATTGGATATATTAAAATTGTCTACTTTGTAATTTTTGAGATGTAATTTAATAGTTACGGCCTGATTCTTTAAAACTCTAAAAAAGAAAAGATCATGAATGTGAAATCTTGATGTAAATCAAGATTATGTAATGTTTTAATGGTGGAGACTTGCACTAATTCACTAATTTGAAGGCATCTGAGATAGATCATTTGATAATGCATGAGACCCTAGACATTCTCACTTTGGTCATGAAATGAATCTTGGACATGACACCTCACCCATTCAAAGGAATCCAAGGCATGATAATTGATTTGGTAGACACCCTTGAATGTCTATGTTAGGTAAGATTAATCCCCCGCAATATTAAGAATAAAATCAATACATTACAAGTAGATTTCCAAGTCATGTCAAAAAAATTTCCAACTACATGCCCACATTGTATGGTGGACATTCCTAGACTCATGTCTTGAGGACCCCCTACTGAGAGCCTTCATCCAAATATCCCTTTTATAAGGGAAGAGTTATGGATAATCATGCATCACATAATTTTGTGACATTAACAATATTATTCTCTCGAACAGAACATTTTGGCCATCACCACCTATCATTAATATTCCAAAGGATAAAGAATGACCTGGCCAAATGGGAAGCCTTAGAGTGTAAGCCCCAATCAACGACATGATATGAGTATACCAATTTGGTAGCCTCAAAGTGTATTCCCTAATCAGTATCATGGAATGAATATTTTAAATATAATTCTTAGTTAGTAAGCCTCGACGAACAATATAATATAATATTTTACCACCAATCGGGAAACCATAGTGTGTAATCCTCAGCCAATCTGGAATCCTTAGAGTGTAATCCCCGACAAATCGGGAACCCTCAGTGTGTAAGCCGAAATTACAGATATAAATTAATATCTACCTAGATATGGGTCATTAATTTTGGTGTAATCCCCTAGTAGACATAAAATATCATCGATAGTCATAACATCCCTTTGAATGATCATCCACCTTAGCCTATCAATGGGTTAAGGGACAACTGAACAATGAGAAATCTGATTCCTGTGATAATCGGGAAACATAGGATGCCTTACTAAGACCTGATATAAAATGGTAATCCACCATGATATGAGTGATCATTATTCTTTAAGGGAAACATTAATGTGTAATCTCCTTACATATATTCTCTCATGAAATGTGTACAATCTTCCATTGTCTCTTATTTCTCACAGTGAACATGGATCTCGTGGGCTTAGAGACAAGTGATGATTGCACCAATACCCTGATGAGGACTCTCTTAATACTATATTTATACCATAGGTACACAATTCTGATTAAATCCCATCTCTACACATAGGGTCATATTCATGATGAAGCAATCCATTGTAGTCTTATACGCATAAGTCACACCTAATGCCTCTACTGTCATTTCTCTCACATCATAGACACCAACTATAAGAACAATGTGGAATCAGATTCCTGTATGAAACATGATAGATAGGATTCCTCATTGTGTCTCGAGCCTAATCATTTCCATATGACGTTAAACTACATGGATGGGTCCAGTCTTACGACCTTAAACTATATCAAACAAACAACGCAAGTTTTGATTCCAATTTTCACAGGATACATAGGAAACCTTTTAGAGGTTCAATTTCATCCCCATGAGAGTGCTCAAACATGTTCATGTACCAAATAATCCTAATTAAAAATTAGAGTGATAGATAACTCAGGATATACCCATTATATCCATGTCCATACATGTTTGTAATCAAGTCATTGGAACTGCGGTAACTAGTCCTGTATCGGGGTTTGAGAAGGATTTCACAAACATATATAAAATCAATAATATAGTCTCAAAGTAGGAAAAAATTCCCCCAAAAAGGCTATGATGAGACCAAACTCTCGTCTTCATGAAGAATGTGATTCCAAAAGAGTCTTTGGTCTTGAAAACACATATGAACTCCATCACTTGGAAATTAATCTTCTGCCCCGCTTCAAATTATGGAACCATTGTGTGTTTAATGGGAAAGACAAAACACATGGAAACCCAGATGTATACAATTCAGTGAGGAAACAAAAACCCCCACAATTAAACCATCATTCAATACCCATTACATGGCTTTAAAACCCAATGAAACATGTGTCACTGAATTATTACAATAAGAATGGGGTTTCCAATAGATCCATTTTCCTCTCTTATAAAAATAGTTCACTTACACCATCTAAAACATAAAACACCCATTTAAAATTTCATTATAATACTTCTGAAACTACCTCTAATATAATCTGTTTTCCCATGATTTTTTCATTGGTCTCAATAAGTTATCTTAATTTCATCACTTCCAAGGAAGTCTCTAAGGGAAGATCAAGTCTCCAACATAAGTGTTACCTTCTCCAAAACATTTCCTCATAAATATTTCTCTAAAAATATTTTATTTCAATAAAAATACACTGAAACCTGTATCATTATTATACTGATATGTTATTATATTAATTTAATAAAAATTAATTATTCATATCCATGTGCTATGAAAAACAAAAGTGTTGTTAGTGTGTTGAGCGAACTAACGCCTCTACAAAACATTATCTTCTATTTTCCAACACCACCATTAATGAATAATAAAAATGATGTAATGGATGTATATATTATATATATATATCTATATTATTAATATGATTTAGAAATTTGTAATTAGAATTTAACTTCTTTACCTTTCATTCATTGATAAATAGAAACATTAATCATGTTTATGTGCTAACTATCACCACCATAAGAAATGAGTTCATTTTTATCACCACAAATCATGGTTGGTCTTAAAAATATATTTAATATATAACAAATATTTACAAAAGAACTTTTAATATTCTATAAATTATGAAACTATTTTACAATTTGTTTTACCATGGTTAACTTATATATGGTGTTTTTTGAAAATTGATTGAACAAACTCAAGTAACCAACAGTGGAAAGAAAAATATTTTATAAATAAATAACTTATGATTGTAGAATGAACCTGAAACATTAAATATAAATGTTTATGGTTCATGGTTATATATTTAATGAACTCAATTTAGATATACAGGAAGTTAAGTGTAAGTATATTTCACTTTTAATAACAAATTAAGGGTTTTCATCTCAATTTCTCTTCATAAAGACAGGATTTAATGTTATGTTCCATTTTAGTATTTCAATATTGTATATATTTACCAGTAATTTATTTTGTTATAATACATGATTTGATTCATGGAGTTTTTATAAACATATTATGTTCAATATTATAATTAATTTTAAATAAAAATTTACTAAAGTCATAACAGCTTTCATCTCAATTTCTCTTCATTAATACGTGTTTTAATGTTAGGAAAAAATTTATTATTAATATAGAGTATATACTTCCCAAGAGTTTATTTTGGAATAATCTAATATATTATGAATGGTGTTTATAGAACCATGTTATTTTAAATCTTCAATAACTTCTTTACTAAAGTTGTAAGGGTATTAATATAAATTTCTATTTATAGAAACATGTTATAATGATATACATCAATTTCATAGTTATATGGTGTATTTAAAATAAAAGAATTTATTTTTTCATAATTCATGATTTAATTAATAATATTTAAAGTGAAATTTAATTTTCATGTCTCCAATGACGTTTGATGAAAAAAATACTATAGTCATAAGGGGTTCGCCTCAAAATTTCCCTCTTTGGTACAAATTTTTTATGCACCCAATTTCATTTAAATAGTATATATAATTAAAATTTGATATATAAAAGAATTAATTATCATTATTGTTTGTATTTTAACATCAACATTAATAGTTTTCTCTTTTAAGGGGTTTTATTACAATGATTCTCAATCAATAAGGGATCTTTTAAACCTCCTTCATGACCTGTCACGTAGATGTTATCTTTTTTTATCTCCATTTTATGCAATAAAATTCTCATGAAAAACTTATATTTTTGTATATATTTACCCTAAATATGTACCTACATAAATATCACTTTCATTTATGTGGTTATACATTTTTTTGTTCCATTAAAAAAATTAATTTTTTATAAACATGATTTAAGGAAAAGATATTATTTATTGACTCATGTATAACATCATCCCCATAAAATGATTTTATACCATGAATACATTATATAATAAAAATATTATTTTATTGAGTTCCTTATTGGTTCAATTCATATTTTATATAAAAAAAATTAGGTCTTTATTTAATTAAAGGGATCCATTACTTTATTTCACTAAAGGGATCCATTACTTTTTTCATGAAGAATCATCCAATTGTAAGTTTTTTTTCCTTTCTTCTACTTGATATTTCTCATGAAATATTTATATGGGAACTAAATGATAAATAACTATGATTAGTTTCCATGTTCAAAAACACAAATTATTTACTTCCATATTTTATTTGGAATCTTTATGATTTAGTCTTCAGTAATACTATGAATCGAAATTGTGAAACCCACTCCCTTCTTATGGGTTTTATCATTATTATTTTTTATGTATGGTTTATTTTTATCATCTAGCATGAATATATAAAATTTTAATTTTTTTTAATTTTTTTTAACAAAATAATATAACCCTAAAATTCATTATTTAAATCGTTATATCTCATGAGATGTTATATAAGGGATTGGTAGTGATCATATATCCCCAAATGGACTTTTTCCACTTTATGATGATGGTCCTGGGATTAACCATTGAATTATGATTATAATATAGTGTTTTATGTTAATTAAACATGTTTATGATCTTATGATATCTTGTCCTTACCCCATTACTCCATTATTATGATCATCTTTTTTATGATATCATGTTATACCTCTTTAATATCAGGTTATGATTTATTTCCATGTTTATTCCCTTACTATGCTCTATAGCTCAAATAATTCCTTTCATATGATACCTAAGATATCCATGAATGTTTTAGAATATTCATGGGATTTAAAACCATTATGTGGAGTCTAAATTAAATATGTTTTTTTTATGTTTAAAATTATGTATTTGTATTTATAATCATTACAAGACACCATACCTGTAGACCCTCTGATTGTTTTTTTGGAAAAAAATACTCAGAATCATGAAATAACATGTGTTCAAGTATTTGTCCGTTGTAGTTAGTATCAATGGATGGTATAGAAATTATTTGAGATTATGATGATAAAAGCTTAGTAAAAAAACATTAGTATAATTCTAAGTAATGAACCTGATCAGAAGATGACATCCTAAATTTTTGGTAAAGTTGTAGTTGTGTGGTTTCCAAGTAATTACATCCCTATTTGGATAGTAGAGATTTGATGGAATCTCTAGAACATTTTCATCTAGGGGTAATATCCTTAAAGTGTTTGGGTTGGGTATTGAATCAATTGTGTCTTGGTTAATGATAAATAGGTATATCAATATTCCTTTCTAGACACACCTCAGTGATATTATTTGGTCAATCATATTCTCTTTATGAACCTTTATAAATGATTTATTTTCTTTTTACCTTTATGGACTATGATGTTAATATCAATAAAAAACAATTTACAAAAACTTAGGTTAAATCAAGAGAGTTATAAGATGAACTATGTGTCTCAATAATGAAATGAAAGTATCATAGGTTGAAATGAAGGTGTAACTGGAGAATAAATATTAGGATTGATCTTTAATATTAATACGATCATTCAATCAGATTATATTGGTAAACATTTTTGGTGTTGGTAATTGGTTGAAATATGATCAAGGAAATAATGTTGAAAAAGGTATGTATCTATAAACTACTACGTATTAAAACTGAATAATGGAGAACACTAAAATGATTGATAATCTTAGTATATGAATGTTATGATGGAAAAGGAGAGTTTCTAGTCATTCCTAATTTAGTGAGGTTGATATCCTAATATAAAATAAATATCGATACTCTAAAGTATTTTTATAAGAAAGTTATATTTATAATGTAACAAGACTAGAAAACGTGGGTTTCTCCTTAGTTGTAGATCCGGAGGCTCTTCAGTAAAGAATCAATTTATGTAAGTTTTTAGTCCATGGATGCGTTATTTATTCAAAGGGTGATAGGCCCTGGTCTTATGATGATATCAATAATAGAATCTCTCATTGTTGGGGTAATCACGATTGGAGGTCGATCCCGATTGGATGAGGTTTTTTTCACATTATTCTTCAATCTAAGGATGCCTTGATCTCTGTGTGGAACATTGGGAATTTACAGTTGAAACCTGATTTTCTTTCGATCTCTGAATGGGACGTCAACTTTAATCCCTTTAACCTCATGCAGTCGAATGCGTAGCTATGGATGAGGTTGCACGGTCTGAATTGGGTTTATTGGCACCCACAGATCTTGAATGATCCAGAATCTTGCATTGGTATACCGATTAGAATGGATCAACGAACTTTGGAAGGAGAATTGTGATTCTATGCCTGAATGTTAGTTGATGTAAACCTAGAAAATAAGAGGCCTGAGAGTATCTCTTTCCCTGCTAATGGGAATCGAACAGATGTAAGGGTGGTGTATGAGAATGTCCCCTCCTTCTGTAAGGTATGTACAATGGTGGGTCATTCTCTCTCTAATTGAAGTGTTCTTCAAAAGAAGGTTAATGCTCCTAATGTTGTGGAGTGGACTGAGGTGAATAAGAGCATAAAATAAAATAATTTACCTCTTGAAAGGAAAGCGGGAATCAGGGAGCAGGCTGGAACATCAAAGGCTCCCCTTATGACTCAACTGGTCATTAAAAAGGTACAATTTCTTGAGACAAATCAGAATTCTGCTAAGTTGTAGGATTGCACATCCTCTGAAAAACAATCCTGGGCTGAAATGGTGGAGGGGGAAGAGTTTGAAAATGCTAATCCTCCTGGATCTCATACCATGGTGGAACATGCATTGATTTCCCCCTCTGAACAGTAAATCAAGGAGGATGTTGATATGGGTTTGGTCTTTTCTAATTACTTTTTCAACCTAGACCTTGGTCATCAACAAAAAATGGAGGATGATTTCCTTTCTTTAAAATTTTCTAATGAAATCATGTATTTGGTCTAGTCTTTAACAGGTGATGACACCCCAATTGCATCTCGAAAACGAACCTCAAATCTGGTTGATACTCTCACTCCTGCCAGGTCTTCTCCTCCTTCTGGACAGGATGACATGAGTCCTGCTTCGACAGAGAAAATAACACAAGAGGGGATGACTTCTGAAATGAATCTCTGCACAGCTTAGGTACATGATTGCAGCAGCTCGGAAACCCCTTCTATGATGCAGGATGTTCAGTCCATCATAGGCCATAACCAGGATGTTGTCTGCTCCAGTATTATTGAACCTGCTGCTACAAATAAATTACAGGGGAGCAGTCCTGTGGATTGTAAGAATGCCTCCAACAACATTTTGAATCAACAAGTCCAAACAGATAAGTCTAATCATGGTCTATCTGTCAAAGGGATGGATGATTTGTCCAGCACAACTGATATAAAGGATCTGTTGTCTCCTATCCAAAAAATGTGGGAAGGCCACTTAAAATGCCTAGAGATAAAAATTTGAGGGTTCCAAATCGCGGCCTCCATTCTAAATGAAGATTATGTTTTGGAATTTCCAGGGTCTGGTCAATATGGAAACATGAAGATCCATTCGGTTATTAATTCAGAAACACAAACCTATTCTTATAGGTATTTCTGATCCTAAAAAAATATTCTCCTTTGCCATTGCTAACATGGAGAACTTGGGATTTCATCTAATTGACACTAATATGTGTTCAACAGATGTTAAGAGTTTATGGGTGCTGGCTCACCATTCTATTGGAAACACCACCATGGTGATGTCAAGTGATCAACATGTCACATGTTCATTTAATTACCTTGGTTCCCATTTTACATGTTCTTTCATCTATGCTCGCAACAGGTATCAGGATCGCAGGAATCTGTGGATGGATATTACATATCTCAAATCTATCACCTCTAATCCTTTGTTATTTTTGGGGGACTTCAATGCAATTTTAAATCTAGATGAGAAAATGGGAGCTGAAAATACCTCAATCTCATCCAGGGAGTTCAGATTATGTATTGACTAGAATGACCTGATTGAGGTTAATTTGGTGGGGGCCAAATACACTTGGTTTAGTAAGAATCTAAATAGCTTTTTGGCTAGTAAGATTGACATGGCCTTTGTTAATGAGGCCTCTCTGGACACTTGGGGTACTATATCATGCTCAACTCTCTCCAGACTTAAATCTGATCATTATCACATCTTGATGGATCTTTGTGAGAAGGAATCTAAACCTCCACTCACTTTCAGGTTCAACAAGTCTTGGGTCTCTCATCCTGAATGAAAAGTCATTGTTCAGAGCACTTGTATATTTGTGAATTATAGAGATTATGCCTTTTACTTCATTTCCAAACTCAAAATTCTTAAGAAGAATTTAAGAATGTGGAGAAAGAATCATTTTAGTTCCCTTGATTCTGATATTTCTGCCCTTGAAGATTCTCTTCCGAAGGCTTAGGAGCTCAATGAAAATAGTGATTTTTCTGATGGGATTTCAGTGGAAGCAGACTTATCCCTTAAATTGAACAATCTTATTAACTTGAAAGATGACATGAAGAGGGATTCCTTTAAAGCGAAATGGTTAAAGGATGGTGATAGGAATTCAATGTTCTTCAAATCTCTTCAAAAAATCAAAAAAGTCTCAAAGCCTCCTTCTTTGATTAACAATGGGTATTTCCTCATTAACAATAGAGCAGATCTATCAGAGCATGTCATATCCTACTTTAAGGATCTTTTTTAATGGCTCCCACTCTAGCATTGATCCTCTGGATGGGGTGATCCCAAAATTGGTTACTCAAGGGGATAACTCCATTCTTTTTGTTGTGCCTCTTTATCTAGAAATCAAGGAGGCAGTATTTAGCCTCAAATCTGAGAGCTCACCTAGTCCTGATGGCATTGGTAACATCTTCTATCAAACTTTTTGGGACTTCATTCATGCAGATTTGTGCAGGTTATTCATTCATTTTTTCAAAGGTGGAGCTCTTCCTAAAGGTTTAAATTCCCAATTCCTTGCCCTTATTTAGAAAGTAGAGAATGCCAATGAAATTCATCTCTTTCGGCTTGTGCCGTTGGTTAATACCATTTACAAAATCATTTGTAAACTTATTGTGAGTAGGCTTTACTGCATTGCCTGCAAAATTGTTTCCCCAAATCAATTTGGCTTAATTAAAGGGAGATCAATTCAATATTGTCTTAGCACTGCTTTAGAGTGTGTTAATCTCCTCAAAAAATCTGCCAGAGGTGGCAATATTGCCCTCAAATTAGATGTTAAGAAATCTTTTGATACAATGGATTAGGGTTTCATCTGCAAGATCCTTGCTATGTATGGTTTTGATGATGTCTTCATTAACTGGATCAAAGACATTTTATCCTCTGCTCATATTTTAGTCTTTATAAATGGATCTCATGAAGGGTATTTTGATTGTTCGAGAGGTGTTAGGCAGGGAGATCCTTTATCTTCCATCCTTTTCATCCTACTGAGGTCTATCTTAGTAGGATTCTTTCTCTCATGGATGGCAATGGAATATTGAAGTCTATTCGTGCTGGTAGGGGGAATGTTGCTCCTTCTCACCTTCTATATGTTGATGAAATCATCCTCTTCACTCAAGGGGATAATGGTAATGTCAAGAATTTAAAGAGATCTCTTTTACACTATGAAATGGTTTCTGGACAGGATATTAGTTGGAGCAAGTCTTTCATATTCTTTGGAAGAATATTCCCTCCTCAAAGAAAAAATGACATCATTAGATAATTGGGCATTCTTGAGGGGAATCTTCCTTTCACTTACTTGGGGGTTCCCATGTTTTGGGGAAGGCTGAAGGTATGTCATTTTTCTAGCATTGTTGGCATGATTAGAAGACAACTCTCCACATGAAAGGGAAAATCTCTCTCAATGGACGGTAGGGTTTGTTTAGTGAAGTCAATCATCACTTCCAAATTTGTGTACTCTTTTATGATGTATACATGGTCGATTTCATTGATCAAGAGCATTAACATATCTATCAAAAATCTAATCTGGAGTGGTAGCAATTTGGAAAGACAGCGAAAAATGGTCCCATGGAATTCTATCTACTAGCCTTATGATGCCGGTTGTTTGGGCATCAAAAATCTTGGGGGCCTCAATGATTCTCTGTAGGCTGCGTTTATTTGGAGTATTATAAATATTGAATCTGAGGCTCTTAGTTTTCATTGAGCCAGATTTACTCACAGGCTCAAAATAGGGAACTTCAGTTATTTCAACTCTTTTGTGTGGTCTGCCGTCAAAGGTATTTTCTATAAAATTAATGTTTACTCTAGGTGGTTGATTTCGAGGGATTCATCTCTTCCATTTCGGGAATGTAACTAGACCAGGAATCATTTGATTGACATGGTTCTAAAGAATCAGTTGAATCTGGATTTTGACGTTTCAATTAAAGATCAGATTGAGAACATGGAGAACCTTCCGGATCATATCACCTCTTTAGTGGAAAATTATTGATGGTCTTCTAGAGGTGATTTTTGGGCATGGGAACCTATTGTCAATGGTATTCTCACATCCAAAGGATTTTACAATCACTCTTTTAGCAGCTCATTATAATTGAAATGGATTGGAAATCTTCATAAAGTGTTTCTAAGGCCATATAGATCCATTCTAGTATGGAGGTTGGCTCATAAAAAATTACCAACTGATGACTTTTTGCAGGCCTGTGGAATTTCCCTTTGCTCTACATGCGCTTTATGCTCTCGGCATAGAGAAGATGTGGATCATCTCTTCCTCAGTTGTGCAGCAGCTTCGGCGATGTGGAGGGTGGTTGATGGTATTTTTGAAGTTGTCTTTCCTCAAACCAAATCAATATGTGAATTCATTAAGAGTTGTAATTTTCTGAAATTGTTGCCGCAAATCTGGAATTTTTCTTAAGATGCAGCAGAGGAAACTATTCATTTCATCTGGTCTTCGAGGAACAAATTCAAACATGAGTCACAACCTTTTCAGGTTGGTGCTGATCTTGCAGGTATACTTGCTGCTGTGCGTGAGGTGGAAACACCTAAAGGTGTGTTTTTCTATAATTCAATTCATGATTTATCTGTGTTGAACCGGATCGAGATTAAAGGTAATTTTTGACCTCCTCTTGGGACAATGGAAGTCATCTGGCAGAAACCTTTTTGTGGGTGGATTAAAGTTAACTCTTATGGTGCTTCAAGAGGCAATTCAGGCCCCTCAGGTTTTGGGGCTATCTTTAGGGATTATCAGGGGAATGCTCTTAGGTGTTTTCATGGCTCATGGGGTTTTGCCTCCACTCTTGAAGTGGAAATGCTTGGTGTTATTGTGGCTGTGGAGCAAGCGAATGCATGGGGTTGGGACAAGATTTGGATTTAGTGTGACTCTATGGCTATTGTATTTGGTTTACAAACTGTTTCCATACACCTTTCGTGGAAGATTACTAATCGTTGGATTAGATTCCTGGATTCTCTCTACTCAAAGGAACACTTTGTTACTCATATATACATAGAGGAAAATGCGTTGGAAGATGGCCTTGCTAATATGGGCGTGAATGTTAATGATTATCTCTGGATGGATCATGTGCCAGATGTTCTCCTTCCTCTCTATAGGAAGGATCTTTGAAAATCTTCTTCTTTCAAGCTTCTTTAAGTTTTTTTTCTAATAATATAGAGATCTTGCTTTTCATAACAGGATCTCAGTTTGTTTAAAAATATATATAGACTAATGGATGAATATAGTGCTAAATATTTAAAGGAATATATTATTTCAATATGGTTTATTGTCTTCAAGAGTCAAATCATTTTTAGGAAATGTATTTTATAAAGAATATATAAATAGGGAATATACATACCTTAGTATATGACTCTATGAAGGATTAATCTTGTTTGAGGATAGATAAGTAACTTCATAAAACCTTAAGAGAGTATGGTGGATTTAATTATAATAATTTATATCCTAAATGGTGAATATGTAAATAATAACAAACCTATATTCATTAGTTAGGATTAATAATAATTCAGAGGATGTAATTTATTTAAATGTGGGAGAATGTAATGACATGGGATTTTAATATATGTTTTTCATTTATTCATTAAAATAAGATTAATATAATTCCCCACATGAAACAATGAACTATAAAATGGAAATATTTTTAGAACATTAAAATCCAATTCATCAAATAAGTAGGTATGAAAAATAGTAACTAAATTAGGAAAAATATTAATATATATATATGTTATTTTTCACAAATTTACTTAATTTCTTATTGCGTTGGATATTCTATATTTTTATGAAATTTCTTTTTTGTTAAATAAAAATAAGTATCTGATTGTTAAATGATAATCATAATTAAAAATAACGTTTATTGATAATTTCTATCTTTATTAGTGTTTTATAAAAATTAAGAATAAAAATAGCTAGTATTTTAAAATGTTATTTTACTATAAGAAATGTTTCTCATTATATTTTATGATGTTGGTCCTAATTTAAAATTAAAATTATTTAAATATAATTTTATAACATAAAATTCATTTTATAATTTATAATATCAATATTATATTACTATATGTTTTTTTTTCTAAAACAAGTGATTCTTAAGTAAAAAGTGAAACATGTCAATTTTTTTAATATTGACAACTTTATAAAATTATGACTTAAAGGTTTTGGATCATTTTTAATATAAATAAATATATTATAGTTTCAAATGAATATTTTGGAAAAAACTGTTTTGGTATCATGATATCAATGTATACCATTTTAAAAAATTAAATATTTTGTGGAAACTATTTTTTATCTATTTATTTAATTATGTTTGAACATGGTCAAACATAGGATAAAAATTGATTTAATAGTAAAATAACTCTTATTTTATAAATAATATTATATTTAATATCATAATAATTAATAAAAGTGATAATATTGTCCTATACATGGTATTTATCCTTAAATTTACAATTTTCAAAATGATGGGGTTTTATGTGTTACATGTGATAACATTAAGATTGATTTCTCTATAGATTTAATGTTAATTTAATAAAATTATTATTCAATTTTAGATAATAGTTTAAATATTTTTTTTATGGAAAATTCTATTTTTAGGTGTGAAATTTATTTTATTAGGATTAATTTTAACTACAATGATAATAGTGAAACAACTATTTTACAATTACTGTTTTATTAAAATCATGAAATTTTATCATATAAATTATAATTAAATAAATTTAACAATTCATATTATATAATTTATGAGCACATAAATATATATTTTAGCACTCATTATATTTTTAATAAATAATAAATAACATTAAGAACCTATAACAGTCAAAATGTCATTTTTCTACTAGAATTGTTTTTCTGCATATTACCTATTTTAATTTAAATGTTAATTTTAAAATATTTAAAAATTGAATTTATTAAATAGAGATTAAATTTATTTTAAAATAAAAAATATTTTATATGATTTATGTTATATTTTAAATAAGACATGTAAACACATAATTAAAAACTAGTTACCTAGTTTTAAAGTAAAAGAATAAAATGAAAAGAAACATATAATGTTAAAAACCTTATAACATGTTTAAAACAATTCTATAAAGAATATTTTATTATTAATTTGTCCAAATAATTAGAAAAATGTATTATTTTACACTTTTGGGCCACTGATCATGGAATAGTGTCATAAAATTATTAAAATATAAATTTTGTTTCCAAAAGTGTCATTTTCCTCTTTTATAAAAGGAGTTACTTGCACCACATCAATCATAAACCTCATATTATAAATTTACTATGACATATAAAAAAAAGAAAACTCCAAGAATAATTTTTCTCACCTTTAAATCCCCAATCTCTATATGTTATCTTAAGACCTCCACAACAAATGAAATGTCAAAGAGAATATCAAGTCTCCAACATAAGTATTACCTTATTCATAAATTTTCCCCTAATATTTTTTTTAAAATTGTATCCATAAAAATATAATGAAATTATCATTATTATTATAATTAAATATTTTCAATTTAATGTTATAACTGTTATTTTTTCCTCTCTATCAGCTATGAAAAAAATTGTTGCCAGTGCGCGGACTAACGCCTCCACATACTCACATCTTAAATTTTTTATCACCACCATTAATTTATGATAAAAAATATATAAAGGATATATAAATATTATACCAATAATATCAATATTATTATGAAAATTAAAATTATCTTCTACCTTCTTCCCCTCAAATTGTTTGGGAAATGGAAACAGTAGTTATGCATACGTGAAAACTATCATTCCACGAGCATTGAGTTTCATTTATTATCATAAACCATCTTGTATGGCATTAATTATATATTTAATAAATAAAAATTATATAAATAACACAATTAAAATTCTAGATATCATTAAAATATTAAATTTTTATTGACCATGGTCAACATAAATCTATAGTTATCGAAAAAATTATCCAACTACCTAAAGTAACCAACATAAGCAAGAATAATATATTATAAATAAATAACATTTGGTAGTTTAAGGATATTTTAACATGAAATATAGATTAATATGGATATTTATTATATATATAATAAACATAATTTAATTATTTGGAATGTTAAGTGCATGTTCAAATCACTTTCATCAAAAGTTAAGAGTTTTCAACTAAATTTATTTTTACTGAGGCAAGTTTTAATGTTATAAACAAATTTAATATTTCTATAGTGTATATAATACCTAATAATTCATTTTTTAATAATTAATTTTTTAATTTTTTTTATTTAGGTTACAATATTCTTTTTAGTCTTCCAGTTAATTTTGATTAAAAAATTCCTTAAGTCGTATGGGGTTTTGTCTTCAGTTTTCTCTATTGCATCATGCTTTTATGTTATGCACAAATTTATTATTTAGTTGGAGTATATAATTTCCAATAATTTATTTTGGAATAATCCATGATTTTATGCTTTAATTTTATTGATCCATATTAATTTCATTCTTCCAATGACTTTTGTTTCGAAAATTACTAACTTCTTAAGTATTTTGGCTTAATTTCTTTTCATTTAAATTTTTTTAATGTCATACATAGATTTAGTATCTATATGGTTTATGTACATTAAAAGTTTGTATTTTGGAATAATATATGATTTAGTTCAGGGTATGTAATTTCCAATTTATTTTCAAGCCTTCAATAAATTTTGATTTAAAAACTTCTAAAGTCGAATCATTTCATCTCAAAATTTCCTTTATTGAGGTATATTTTCATTTATGTGACAATTTTTATTTAATTTGTGTTTATACATAAAATTGGATATATAATATAATTAAATGTATTTATTCAATGTATTTTAACATCAAATTTAATATTCCCCTCTATTAAGGGGTTTGATTATATTGTTTCTCAATCCATAAGGGGTATCTCAGACCTCCTTCATGACTTATCAGTTACAATTTATCTTTATTTTACACTATTTTATGAAATATTTAAATCATATAGATTTTCTATATTGATTTAAAATACCTTAAATATACACCTAGTAAAATATACCATTCATTGTTGGGGTTAATCATGTCTTCAGTTCCCGTCAAAATTTCCAATTTTATATAAGCACAGTTTAGTGGAATGTTGCAATTTCTTGAATCATGTTAAGCATCTTCCCCATAAAATTATTTTAAATCATGAATAAATTATTTAAAAAAACTAATTATTTTATAGATAACCCTCTTAGTTCAATTTTGGTTTAATATAAAAATATGTTCTTTCCTTATCTAAAAATATCCTTTTCTTATTTCAAAATGATTCACCTAGGTGGAACATTTTTATACATTCAACTCCCAGATTGTTCTCATTATATATATATATATATAATAAGATTAAATAACAAATACATATGTTTAATTATTTAATATGATCATCCAAATGATTTATTCCATTATTCTCTTTACAATCCTTATGATTTATTCTTTGATTATGACTTGAACTAGAATTATAAAACCCACTTCCTTATCATGGGTTTGATCATGTTTATGATTTATGTATGGTTTAGTATCCCTATGTTGAACACATATTTATGATTTTCATTTATTTAGTTCGTTTGATTGTAATTATATATCCCAGAAATTAATTGGGTAAAGAATTATATCTCATGAGTAGTTTTGTATGGTATTAAGGGGTAAACCAAAATCAAATGTTGGACTGTGTCCACTCTAATATGATAGTCTTCGGAGTGACACTTGAAATAGGTTTATGATATCATGTTTATATTGTTTCCAATTTTTTATGAACTTATGATATTATTTACTTATTCCATGTATCGATTCTGAGTATTATCCACTTTATGATGTCATGTTATGCTTCTAGACTGTCAAGTTATAATTTATTTCAATGTTTATTCCCTCACTCAGTTTCTGGATCACCCATTTCCGAATTTAACTTCCCTAGGATATCCTATTTAGTTTTTGATGTTCAATGGGAGTTTGTAGTATTATGTGGAGTTTTTAATAAATATTATGTTTTTTTAAGATGATGTATTTGTATGTTTAATATTCAAAATACATTATTCATGTATATCCATTTGTTTGATTTGTTGGAATAGAATGCTTAGAATCATGAAAAAATATGTGTTTAAGGGTGGGTTAACAATACTAGTTTCGTAATGATCACCCATGATCTAATTAGAGAAGATGGGGTTCATAATGTTGGGTCTATCTTTATCCTATAAACCATATCTACAGTTTAAGGTGCATAGGAGAAAGGTGACAAATCATGAAACAAATAAATGGAATGGAATAATGTCTTTCTGTCATAACATATCTTGACAAAAAAATTGGTAATGTCAAAAAAAATATGTGTAGAAAATTATATAGTGTAATGAGCGATCTTTTATATTTTAAATAGAATATATAACAAAAGAAAATCCAACATGGCCAAGTTAAAAAAAGATATTCCCTAAGAATTATTGTGTACATAGTAGAGGCTCCGGAAAATGAAAGGAATCTCAAAAATAATACTATTTATAAAATAAAATCAACCTCATAATTGGACTCAAAAATAAAATTGATTTTAAAAGACAAAAAATCAAATATATGACCATACAAATCTTAAGATCACCATTTAATTAATTATGAGCCATAAAATCACTATGATCAGAATGAAAATAATCATTGATCAATCTTTGAAAAAATATCACTTTGTAAGATGTGTAATAATTATGTTTAATTCATCAAATAGGAAAATTGGTGTTATAATAAATAATATTATTTGTCTCACTAAAATATAGGCCTTGTATCTCTTTTATAAATATGATTGTATAATATAATTGATAATTATATTAATGTTTCCATGAAAATATATCATGGAAAAATTAATTATGAATTCAGAGAGAGATAAAATTGTCTAAATTTTTTACATACATCATGAAATTATGATTATTAAATTTTATAACTCCATTTTAAACATGAATTATTATTAAAAAATTATATTATTTATATAGGACCCAGTTAGCGAGGTACCACAACAATACATCCCTATAAAGAATTTGGGTATCATCATTAACCCTTTAATCAATCTACCACATTCAAATTTACCTTTCAATAAAATAATGGAAAACATGTGAAATTCATTACCATTAGTATAAATTATTACTATATGTAATATAGTGATTAGTGATATTTTTATAGGATTATTAGTCGTTAAACAATCAATATATTATTTCCTTTATATTATGAAAAAATACGATGAATATCTCTATAAAAAAATTTTAGTGGTGGTTAAATTTATTTCACGGTGTTCTTTTTATAAATTTCATGAAAATATAATTAACAATGGTTTTTATTATATACTAAATATTATACATTTTATTAATATGACATATTTAATAGTGGTTAAAGCTATAACAACTTGGAAAAATATTTTATCTAATAATCAGTTGAAATTATTAAACATTCACTAAATATTGAACATAATTTTATATCATGTACATTTTAGCAATAAGTTTTTAATTAGTTCCAATTTTATCCACCATTAAATATATAGTGGTGGTTTAAACCAAAATTAACAGTTTCTATGTGAAAAATGAAATTAAATTCTTGATATTTCATCATATTCGATATAGGAACACAAGAATATTCCAATTTACACATCCAATAAAAAATAAAATAAAAAATCATGTTCAGATAACACATAAATATATCAAAAATCAAACATACTATATAAAAAGACTATAGAATATTATATGTTTACATCAATAAACTACAGAGATTCATTTAATCGTAAAAGTTCACACAATGCTTCAGTTCACTCTCTCAAAATGGGCTATTATTGTCATCACCTCCCTATTTTATCCCCAACTCGGGTGTTTATATTTAAATAAATTAGGTACACATTAGTTCTAAAAATTTTTAGGAGACAAAAAAATAATTAATTGATCATAAAAAAATAAATACAGACAAGGCTTCCAAATAAAACATAAAAAATTAAATATTATACCCATTAAAAATAAACATATGCCATTTTATATTATTATATAAGTATCATATTAATAAATTAATTAAATCAATATTTATTAGACCATATGAAATTGATATTAATAGAACATTTTACCATTATACAACAAAACATAAATCCTTAATATGAATAATTAGGCTCATTATTAGATTAAAATATAAATTCTTATTTAATGGAACAAAAAAACAACCACAACACATTAAAATGAAATATTAAACATAATCATTATAACAAAAAATAACTTGACGCTGTAAAAAATTATTAGTATAATTTAAATAAATATATATTGAGACAATTTAGTTATTTTAAACTATAGAATCACATAGAATCCACTATAATTGAACATAAAAAAATATTAATAGAAAAATTATCATATAATTAATATACTATGTCATTAATAATAAAATGTACCTATCAAAGAAAAAGTAGAAGTATTTAGAAAAAAATTTCAATAAAATAACTTTTAATTATATATAATATATATCAATAAGACATTAAAAAATACAATATCTTAAGATGAAGTAGTTTTACTATCCGATAATAAAAACATAACACTTTAATGTATAGCACATATCACAATTACAATAGTTATTAAAATAAAATAAATATTACATAAATAACAAATCTGAGTATTTTAAATTATCAAAACAAAACACATTAAAATAAATTAATTAATAAAATAATAATAGAAATAAAATATTTAAAACAGATATGAATGGTTAGTGTTAATTTACAGAATTTACGTGTTCACAATTCCATATCAATGTTGCTTTTATTCAAGAATATTTCCCACAGTCCTATTAAATACATAAGAAAATAAATTCATTAAATAAAAGACCCAATTAATATATATTTTAAAATGGGACTCATTATCTTTTACTGTATTTTTTAGTTTATAAATTTCATACTAAGAAATAAAAATTTCATTATTTATAATTAAATAAATTATTTTTTTACATTGAATTATTATTATTTTCACTATTAAAATTTTTTATTTGTAATTAATTTATTTATTTTTTCGACGAGGATACTTTATGTTGGGCATCCATTTTTAGAATTTTGTGTTTCTGAGACTAAGATGTAAACCACAACATTCTTTCGCTAATGATACTTGTTTTGTTTTAGTGGATAATTTCCCAATAATCAATCCTCTTGAGCAGATATATACTAATTTGGTGGGATATGTTTCTTTTTCATGATTCTTCACTCCAACATATTTGATGGATCGATGAAAAATACATATCATCCTATTAGAAATGGCTTCATGTCTTCACAAGTATTATGTTATTAGTGAACATGAACTATTTGTGAAATCAAATAATTCCATAAATCATGATCTGTTTTCACATCCAAATACCACACTTCCTTATCTGACCAAAATGATATTAATCCCTTTTGTTCCATGATGTTTTATTATGTAGATTTATTCTTTTTTGTAATCATCATTGTGGAACCAAGAGGGAATTCTAGAAAGATATATATGGGAGAAGGTATTCATTAGGTATTACTATTGATCATTGAGATGTTTGTAATCGCAACATATGGTGTTTTCCTACTGAGTAATATTTTTTTATAGATCAAAGGAGTATATGTTTTGTTTTTAAAAGATAAATATTATTTATCAATGAATAATAATCAAAGTGAAGGAACCATTTTTAAGCCTCCAACTAGGTCATTGTACTAAGGCATGGATCATAAAGCAAGTTTTGTTATTATGATGGTATTTTATAGTTGTATATGTCGATTTCATTAATCATAGGGTGTATCAAATCTTGGAAGGAAGTAATATTAACTTCTTCTAATGGAGCAGATCATCATCACCTAGGTTAACATGGAATGTTTCCTTATATAGTTTATCTTATCCATTATAGATTTTATGTCTTTTATTTTCCACTTGTTACTTTTGATATAATATATAGGTCAAGGAGGTGGTGTTCTTTTCATGTGTGTGGGTCCATAGTTAGAAAAATATTTAAACTCTATATGCTATTTCATTAATATATTTCTTTTAAAGAGTTCTCAGCATTATCCTTTTCATTAGTTTTTTTAATATGTATCATTATTAAACTAACCCCATATTTATAAAATTATAACCATCATTATAAGTCAATGGATTGACAGCATTTATTATGGAAATAATAATAGTAAGAGAAGTATTTTCCAACAAAAAATTGTATTATATCCATTAAAAATATAAATATGAGATATTTGATAGTCAAGATAGATATGTTCATTAGGGAAAATGGTTTCAATCTTGATAGAACTAATATGAGTCTATTTTTTATCACAATTAGATTTTGGATACTCCATATGTTCTGAATAAATAGTCCCCAAGGAGTCTGTAGATAAGAAAATTGTTATTATCTTTATAGACATATATTTTGATCTTATTCATAATGATTGTAGTCTCTTATTCCAATTTTAGGTGATAATGTTTTTTGAGAGGTTACATACAAGTCAAAAGTTTCTAAAAAATAGTTTAAAGTAGAATATTTATTTATGATTATATATTTGGTTATAATTATTTATGAAAAGATAAGGTGATTAACTTTTATTATGTTCCAAAGAACGGAAGTTGATTCATATATGGATGATTTTAATGATATATTTTTATATGTATAAAATATGTAATTTAAAATAGGTTATGAAGGATAAATATAATTTATCTAGTCACACTAGATAGATCATTCTTTTTTTCTAAATATTCTTTGCTTTATAATGGGGACACCCTTATGGTAAACAAGATTAAATACACTTTTTTATCTAAATTACATAAATATTATTCCACACTAAGATAAATTTGAGGTATTAAATGTTTGGGGAAAAGTGAACATAGTGGTTACTAGAGTGATATTAATTAATCTAGGAAAATTCACTCTTAATATGAGAATGATGTGGTAAATTTTATCTTTGCAAGAAAAATATTAACATTAAAATAATTTATTATAATAAATAATTGTCCTTGAATTTTTAATGATCATTATTTTCTTCTGTATCTAGACTTTTATACTACAGATGTACTTAACTTGTGTTCAAAAATCGTTTTTTTTTGGATTTGGTCCCCAATTTAGGGTTCCATATTCATTTGTTTCCAAGGAGGTAAAATTTACTTAATTTAATGATACAAAATATAGTCTTTTAATTTTAAGAAAAAAAATTATCATATCATGGAAATAGGTTTTTTTCCTTTATAGATTCATGATGGGATGTTATAAATTCAAAACGTGAATGGGTGGGTACTCAAGTTAATATAAACCCACATTTCCATTAAATTACTAGAAAAAGTGTTATACTATTTGATTTAACTCTATTAATATTAGGATCTCTAAGGGATCTCTTTCTATAATAAAGGGTACACTCAATAATGAATCATATGTATAATATAGAAAAAAGGATATAACACTAGTTAAATCCAACCCATTTCCTATTTTATGATAAAATTATGCTCTTTCATAGTCAACATGGGAATCTAAGTGTCATGTGATTATATAAACTAAATAAATATCATTTTAAACTCAAGTAAACCAAAAAAAATCCCTTTTTGATGATTATTAATATGGTAAATCGAAATTTTGAGATTTGAAATGACAGATTACAAAGTCTGAAACCCCCTTGAGTGTGTGCACTCATATATATAAGGTCCACCCAGAGTACCTCAAATGGTGTAGGTTATGAAATTGTGACTATTTGTTATGATTTATCAGATTAATTATATATTTATATACAGAAACATAAATACAAAACTTTTGAAATGTTTAAAACAGGGAAAACCATTGTTAAAAATCAATTATAAAATATGTTAATGGATTCTAGAACTAATAATGGGTTAATTATTCTTTCAAATGTTGTTATTTGATTTGGGTATCTTCACGAGGGTATTAGGAACTGAATTATAATCGAATTTATGAAAATGGTTTAGTTAAATTGTTTTTGACACTTTTGTTGGGGACCGCATCTATGTTGATATAGTATGAAATTATATTTCCCTACATTCCCACATTCTATAGGTGAGATACATTCATCAATTTTAATGGATATATCTTCTCCTTGATTAAAAATAAACTATTAGATTCCAGTTGTTCCTTCCATTGATTCCTCTTTCGAGCTTGTTTCCCAGTTTGGGACAAAAACATAAATTTTAGTCATGCTTGTGCAACTCATTCATGAAATTATCTCTATGTGGATATCGGCTAATTACATAGCTTATGTCTTGAATGGGAAGAAACCTTCTATTTGAATGGTAGTCAGGTTGGGCCTCTCTATACATTTCTGGACATTGGGAGCATTGGTCACCAATTCAACTTCTTATTGGGAGGGAATCTCATATGTGGAATCTTAATAGAAAAACCCAAAGGCATAATATGTCACTAATGAGTTTAAAAACAATAGGATCTAAGTATTCTAAGAATTGTTACCGCAGTAATCCCTTATTTATTTTATGGGGTAGGTTTTTTGGATTGGGGAACGATTCCAACCTCATGTGGAGATGGATCAGAGCATCTGGTTGAGATGGATCAGGGAACAAACATAACATTTTGTGGAGATGGTATTGGATTATTTGAAAGGCACATGGATTAGGATCATGGAGTTGTATCCCTAATGGGGAAGAGGTCACACCTAGACGGTTTACCGATGGATCATAATGTCCTGTGGAGGAAGATCTAGAAGGTGCAAACCCATGAGGGAAGATCTCACCCATCTATGGTTTACCAATGGATCAAAATTCCTTATGGAGTAAGATTTGGAAGGTGAGTCCCTAGGAGGAAACACCATTAGTTTACCATTCATAGTATTGAATTTCATATATTTGTTCTATATACCCTATTTATAAGATAGAGATTAGTACCCTCATAGTTTTCTTCAATTGCTAAAGGTTGTGTGATAGGAATGATCCATGACTTTTAACATCGTGTGGTAAAGACAGTTGTGTCATGGAAGGACAATCAATGATAGATGGTGTGGGGATTACACATAGAAGCTTTATTTTTAATTGGATCACTCCTGGGGGAATGATGTGGGGTTTTTACATTGAAGCTTCCCATTTTGGGTGTCTCTTCCCCTGATGGGGAAGAATGGTGTGGGGATTACATTCAGAAGCTTATTGATTGTGAAGATCTATGGCCTAGGAGTGAATCTCTTTTGCTCGAGAGTGAATCTCTATGGCACACTTATGGGGAGTGTGTTATCCCATAATAATCGTAGATGGTGAATCATGTTTTCATCACACAGGGTAAGTATATAGTTTTATGAGATGTTTGAGGATATTTTGGTTCAATTATTCATCAAATGAACAGGACATGTAACTTGTTAGTTTTATATCATATATTTCATACGTGGGTACTCACTCCAAATACCTTGGGATTACATGAAAACCAATCATGCACCATTGGGTGGGGAATGGAGTTGGCACTATCCTGGAGGATTGGTCAATCAGATGGTCCACAATAGGGTGAATATTCATAGAATCAATGGGCATTAGGGTACCTATGCTTAGAAGAAACAAGAATTCTAGTAACTCGATCCACACTTGGGGTGAAGTGGTTCAACACAATAGTGGGTGGAAATGGTTACATGGGGAATCCATTCGAAGCTGAACCAGTCTTGGATTGGTGAAGCATTTATGGGAACACAACTATTGTTAAGGGGTTCAGTATAAAAGAGGCACCATGGAGAGAACCAGGAGTGGTGCTTCATGAATATTTGATCTTTGAAAAGGAGTTTCCTCTAACTCTTTGGGTCCTCTCAGAGTTTAATGGATTCATTAAGGAGTATTAATCGTGAAATAGAGTTACCCTACCTTGGATTGAATTCCTGATTCATGGGTGGAGTGCTTCATAAAGGTAGAATTATTCCCGAATCCTGAAGTTCATAAGATGGCATTATTCACTCATTAAGGGAATATGTCTTCTTAAAAGGAATCTCCATTCGGCATGGAACCTCTCAAGAACACATAGGAGGAGTCTTTTCGATTCCTATATACATTTTGTGATCCATCTTCTATTTCGTTCTTGGTGCTCAAGGGCCCCCTGAAAAGAGAGTGATTTCATAACCAAAAGTTCTTTGTTGATACCTAAAACATTGTGTTGGAGGAGTATTTATAAGGCATGGGATTTGTGAATATTTTTGGTGATCGTGAATTTGTGTCAGGTTCATAAAGGGGTGAGACACTATGAGTTTAATAGTTGTGTTCATATAGATTACCATCAACCCGTCACATGATGAGGAAGCACTCTATGACTATGAGATGTTTTTGTGAGAAGGTTACTGTCAAATATCTGCAAGCTCGTGAAAGAGTGCGACATATTAAGGGATTTGTGAGATCCATCCATTCATAAAGCAAATATGTTTCCTAAAATATCACATTATATGGGACTTTTTATCCATTTTCAATAGGATTTTCCCCAAGCCAAATATTTTGGTTGTTCCTTCCTCAAATTCTCCTATGGAATAAATATTTTTGTTCCACAAAATTCCCCCATAAGAATGGAAGATAAGGAGAAATGGAAGGGTCATATTCTTAGGGAAAATTACTGGATATTGGTAATCAATTCCTTTTCGTGAATCACATTCAAAAATATTGATTGTGAAGCTCAAATCACAAGACCCATCATGAATCATTGGGAGATCATACACCTATAAATAGAATAGGGGGCCCTTAGAGATACCACTATTTTTTTACAATGATTAAATCCTACACTATCTTTAAACAAATCTCAAAACCTTTGTGATTACTTTGTGATTCTGATCCTTACCACTCGCAATGCTCACCATATCCATGATTAGATCTTCAAAAACATGTTTTGTGAACACAACCTCAGCGAAATAGATCTTCATTAATGGCCTCTATGAGTGACCTTGGTGAACCCGACCTACAAAAAACTAAATCATGGAAAAATGGCAACTCAACGAGTAGATTTTTCTATCAATCACCAGGATGAATTTCCAAAGAATATCGGGATTGTGGAGAGTCTCAGGGGAATGTCAGACCATGAATCACTCATTTCACTAATTAAAGAGGATCAAAAATATTACTCATTTTGAAAGAGGCTTCCACTTTATGGGATCAGATTGAAAGACAACATTTTTATCCTTGGGATGAGGAATGAAGATCTAGAAAATTTGTTCAGGATAATGTCTGGACAATTATAGTGTTATAGGGTTGTTGTAGGCCATATCTAGAAGGACCATACACCAATCAAAGTAGAAACTCTATATATTCACATCAACAGTGTTGGTGGGGAGAAGTAGAAGGATGATACATCCCCCTCGTTATTTGATGATCCTTAAGGAGGTTTCGAGGAATCCACTCAAATGGTTAAATGACATATGGGACCTACGCCTAGAAGTAAACATCACTGATTAGTGGGGCTAAGATAATTGGGAATTCACATTATGTTGCATGTTTTATTCTGAGTTTATCTGATTTTGAATTTATGAGGTAGTATGGGCCCCATAAATTCATGGTTTCCACTACCATGACATCATGCTTGATCTTTTGAGTATATGGTCCTTGGGTAACAACACTTTTCATCACCATAATTTGGAGTTTGGAGTGATATTAGGGGATCATCATCAAATCGCCATGATCATAATCCCTAGGGTGTTGTTTTATGATTTCATCCCTGTAGAGAATGTCCTGGGTGGAAAAAGAGCAGATGTATGCTTTAGCGAAGGCTTTGCTGGATCTGTTATAAGGAATAAGTTAAAAATAGTTTTGGATGAGGGATATCCCCTTCATGCAATGGTTTGGGTAATTCATGAATGAACCCAAACCTATAAAAGAGGTACCTAAGGGGGGTGAATCAAAAAATTAGCTATTGATATATTTGTTTCACATGCCCTGGGGGATACCAATGGGGAAAAGAGAACTTCTACTGGATGATCTTGGAGGTGATCCAGTGGTAGGGGTAAGGCTATCACATAAATCGTGACGCTCCTTTGGTCTGAATTAATTGTTTCATGTCCACTCTCAGATGTGGCTAGATTCTCCATGTAGTGGATTCACACATAGTGGTGCATGCGAGTATCTTCATTATGGCATATATTTTTTCGATGTGGAAGTGCATTAATTTAGCTGTCCTAGTATTTGAGAATTTGTACAAGGTGCTTCTCCATATCAGTAAAGGGATGAATCATATTCATGTGTGTGGGATCCTTCACTTATTGTATTGATAGGTGGATACACACATGGTGGGATATGTTTATCTAAATCCCATCTCCCCTCTCAGTACACACTTCTAAAATGTAATCCTAAACATCCCAAGACTCACTTGATCAATTTTGTATTGGTGGACATTATAGAAACATTAGGGAAATCAAAGTGATTTACGTTTCGACTGTTCCCCATCCTAATGGGGATGATGGATAATAATGGTTTGGGGACTATTGAGTAGTGATCGTAACTCCTAGCCTTTTGAGCTGGGCCATTGGTGGTTATGGTTGACTGTGAGCTAATCTGTGAACCATTCAATCAAAAATTGTTTACAATGAAATTCAAATGTATGTAGAGGATGACATAGAATGTATACATAGAGGTAATCTAGTAGTGTCAACCTTTGGTTTTGAGTTAGATCAAGCATATGTTCACATGTAAGGATGGAAAACGTTGAAATGAACTGTCACCACAAACCAATACATATGGCATCGTTAACGAGTATGTAATGAACTAGGAGAGTGCATATAATGGTGAGATACTGAAGCTTTGAACCACTAATGTCACTAAAGTACATGCCCCCAAATATATGGATAGGGCTAAGTTCTGTCTGATGTGTGTCGTGGAGGTAGCACAATAGCGGTGGGGATGATAGTCCTTTTCCTAACATAGGAAGAAGCTACAGGAAGATGATCAATAGTAACAAGTTCTGATATCCTAGTAAACTAGTTATAAGAGGAAGGTAAAACTTCCAAATTAATCCCAAGGGTGTTTTTTCATGTCTCGGGGAAGTGGGTACATCTCCTGAATGCTAATTGAGAAGCCACATTTCCTAATGCTTGAAAGGTTTGGGGAATCACAAGAAGCTCACCACCCATCATGGGTTGTGGTAATACCTCATCACATGTGGGATATACCTCATCAAATTTAGTACAAGAATAGAATGGTTTCTACACTCCTCATGTTGAGGTGAAGCAATATATGGTGAAGCTGGATGGAATTTTCTACTACTAGGGTATTGTGCATCCCTTGGCAGATCTGGAGAAGATGTTGTTGGGAATTTATTCCCCTCCATTCACTCTTTTGGGTCATGAGGTAGGTGGTGTAACTAAGGGTGAAGTATCATAAGATTCATGGGGAAGTGATGCCTTCCATATCTCAGATTGAAAAAGAAATCATATTATCTGCTAGTTAAATCCTATAATCATTGTACATTATGGTATATCACCAAAACCATTGAATAATTACATGATACCTTCTTTCACTTGTAATGAAATTTTTGAGAATAAAAGAGCGAGAGGTTTGTGATGATCCTCATGTGGATGGTGAGGGAACATCAACAATTTAATGGGTCAGTATGGGGTTCCTACCTGATGTTGTAGTCATGGTAATCCAACCAACATCACCTGTAACTAATGCACTAGCCACGTGGGGAACATTTCTCGAATAATTACCTATGAATTTATATGATATCTTTACTAGTCTATATTATTCAATTATTCCTCTCATTCCCTTACACATTTTCATGTTCTACCTTTCCTTTCTAGGTTTGTTTAGAACAAAGTTGAATGAAAATTTACACCGTAGACTGGGATAATCCACTTGTATCCACATCTATATCAGTAGTGCTTGAGGGTGAAGTGGTGAAAATTGGTGTTATTCTTCTGCTGGAAAATGATCATGATACCAAGATGGTAAGGCCAACCATAGTGGTTCTACAAAATGGGATTGATAATAACACACCCTTGATAGAGGGGGTTGAGGTGGTTCCTATGAAATGGTTAGGAAAAGAATATATGGTTGTGGATCCAATCATAGTGGCACCACCTAACATATCCATTAGAGCTAAAGTTACAATGGAAGAGGTGGAAATTTCACCAGTAATAACTGGAGCAGCTCTGGTGGCTATATTGAACACACCTTTTATAGAATTTCGCACATTGTTGGTTGCATGAGTTGAGGCTAAGATAGAACCACCAATAAGGGAAACTAAAGAGGCTAGGATAGTTGTGTCCACCTAAAATGTTCCACATGGGGTAGTAGTGGCCTCTGATGCAGGTGAAGGAGATGATGAGGATCTGATTCGGGGAATAGATATATAACCACTCACACCCCAAGACCTACGACTGGATGATTCGGCCGATGATGTATTGTCCATATTCCATCCTTATGATCCTACAATACCTGATGTTATTTAGGAATCCATCATAGATTCCCCCAAGGAGAACCAAATTGTTCATTTCAACACATGGAGGTATGTGTGGAACATCATCACTAACACCCAGATAGCTTTCCAGCCAAGAAGGATGGGATATATCTTCTATAATCTAGTAAAATTATGTACTAGTGTGCTGGAATCTAGAATCCATCATGAAATGGATTAGGACTAATTCTTTGAGTGAGCACGTGTGAAATAGAATGTGCTTGACCTGGCCTAGAAGAGGTATAAGACCAAGGGTACCAATGTACTTTAGGTTCCTGAGGAAGTGGTTACTCATATAGAAGGGATGAAATATAATAATGTAGTGATAACTACTATTTAGGATGGTGTCATTAATAGTTTAAAGGATCAGTTGGTAGTGAATGAGGCTAAGGTGGTGTAGAAGACAACATTGGTGATTGAGTGATTAGAAGAGAAGAACCAATAGAGGATCAGATCCTAGGAGGTTCTTCAAAAAGGTGATGAAGATAAATATGACCTGGTGGAGGGAAATTGGACCCTAGAGGAAACTCTATAGAGGCTGGCTAAGTATTAGCGTTCAATCATCGAGGTCAATATTTGAAGTAATTTTGTAAATAAGAGGCTCCAACTTGTGGATAACCCTATAAAACATTGATCTTCTTATTTTAAACATCCTACATTCGTGGAATTGTTCCTTCTATTGCACTTATTTTTTCACTTCAATCATACTTTTGAAATAACCAATGACAAATCCCTGTGCTCCCATGAGTCATTATTGATATGAGAAACAATGGATGAACATATGATTTATCACATATATGAGAGAGTTAAATAATCATAGATCACTTGTTGTTATTCTATTATTGAATAAAAACTGGGGGAGTTTGGGTAGAGAGGATCCATGGATGAATAATAGTGGCTCTCTAAAAATCCAACATACTTTTCCAATGTGGTATAGAAAATGAATGGGATAACACTGTGGACATTAAATTCTACTCAAAAAAATGGGAAAAGAAAGTGTGAATCACAATTCCCAAAATCTGGAATACAAGGTCTATGGTGTGGCGATATAGGATAACTGCTGACCATTTTCAACACATAAAAATTGTACAACATATCTTGAAATTGGGATAGAAAATGGGGGGGGAAACCATGGACCACGTTTGAAAAAACATAACCTATCTTATAATGTCATCCAAAGTCCTTAGTGTCATTCTCATAGGATGGTATGTGATTAATTTTTTCATGTAACCAATGTAGTTAGGGGGCCCTTCATATATAGAGGGGTATGAGGATCTGAATTAGGGGAACAAAAAACATAGGAATGATGTGATATAATGTTTAAATTGATTCCAACACACCTAGAATTACCCCATAACTACTTGCGGTAGATCAGATAGGCATATCAGTCTGAAAAAAAATCATACTTGTCTACCATGGGAGAAACATCTTGAATGTCAAACAATAGTCAATGAACAAGAATGATGTGGTAGATGATCGACACCAATTGAAAGGGCCTCACGGGAAAGATAAAAAAAATCCTTTTTATTTTACATCATGCAATGGGGATGATAAACATGAAATTTAACATCATATAGTGAAGATGATAGACATGTAGTTTAACATCATATGGTAAGAATGATTTATTGAACGTTTAGACCTCATGTGTTTAAGAATTATTGTGGTGGGATTATGCAATGAGCTTCACAAAATTTCTTCTTCATGACAGGTGAAGAGAGAAGTCTATTTATATTTCATTGGGTAGGGATACAATTTAATGTCTTCTAAAAGGATGTGTGAATAGGTATGAGGGAGGTTCATGGAAGGACATTCCACAGATAATATCCTAGAAAAACATTGTATTCACATTGTTTATAGTCGTGATGCTCGGACCAAGGGGGGTGTGTTTTGAAAGAACAAACACGATATTAGATAAGGTAACCAATATGAATTGAGGGGCCCATGATTCCACCTGATGAAATGAAAAAAAAATCTCCAAGATAACCACATAGAGTATAAAGTCTTGTTGTTTAGACATGGGCTCTACACATAGATTAAGGTTATTTATTTTATACTAGTGATCACCACTAAGTTCTGCGTGGCATGAGGGATTTGTATCCTATTTTGGATTGAGGGCTAAGGGAGGCCCACGCGTAATGTGAAACATAAGGGGTGATCATGAATATTTTAAGGTAATGATAATAGGACCATGGGTTTTAGTTTAAGGCCATAAATATTGGGCCATGAGGGTGAGAATACAAAGAGGATACATGCAGTGTAGTGGAGTGAAAATCCATATGTGAAAGGATGGTTAGTGGGGCAATGATAGACAATACATTTTCTTGGAGACTTCTGACCATAGGATCGTCATTATAAAATCATAGAGGAATAGGTCCTATGAAAATTAAATTAAGGGGCTAGATCCAAGATAAAATATTTGGGAATCACTACATATCCCATGATGATATGAATCAAGCCACATGTAATTCTGGAACACGGTGTAGTAGAGGAACAATAATAGTAGAGGGATATCCTCTCAAATTAGGGTACTGAATATTATCATACATTTATTATAATTGGGAAAAGATTAAATTTAACCACCTGTGATGAGGATTCTGTATTTTTTATCCCATATTTTTCATACATGGCATCCTGGTTTGATGTAGGGTAAGATCATTGTTCCACTTCATGTGTTGAGGATGTTGGTGAGCTTACACATTAGGTTTTTAGTTATTTCCTTAGTCAAACCTATATATGATGAAATCTCATCCTACTGATGGGTTAAGGAAATTTAATGGGGCTTATACATAAAAGGATTCTTATGGGACATTTTGGAATGATTACACTATAGGTAAGAGATGATTTTGTGGTGAATCTTTAACTGCACCTAGAGATGAAAATTTTATGCATCACAACATATCCCAAGATGATAGTAATCAATTCACAAGTAAAATAGTTTAGATTCATGATTCTTAGAATATGGGTGATCTATTTGTAGTCACAACATGTGGAATATAGAAGCACCTATTTTGGGGATATTTATGGGGTGATGAAGTGTTAAACCCTAACATGAATGTATCCAAAGAAGAATCATGTACTACACAAGTATAAATAGGAAAATGAAACAAATTTTATATTTATAATTATCAAAGTGATATTGGTATCAAGGGTTTCCATGTGGCACAACAGATGAAAGACATAACAAGGAACTATGGTGGCTCGCATACCATGTGTACATCTTCAAATAAACACCATATAGTTTAGGGTCAGGATGTGGGCATTGTAACTGGAGCCACAGTGGTGTGGAGTTGGTAAGTTTGTGGCTGGGCATGGAGATGACATGTTTGGGTTTCACTAACTATCCCATGAAGATCGGAATGAAGACACATGTAGTTTTGTAACATGATGTGGTATGAGACCAATGCCAATAAGGGGATACCCACTTTGGAGAGAGAGCTAAGAAATACAATGTTTGTTGTGGTCTATCCCATGATCAGGGCTTGAAGAAATGTTTTTTTGACAATCCCATAATTATCGTTAGATTCGTCGTAGTTTTATATGGGGTAAATGTCATCTATTATTAAAAGGAATCCTATAAAAACCATGCTTTTATTACAAACTTACAGATGATTTATTAAATAAAACTTCACTTGATACAACAAGAAGATCGAGAGGTTTAGTGTCTTTAGGCCTTAGGATCATTACATAAAAACATAAAACATGAAATACAACATTTTTATTGAAAACTTCCTTTACATTACCACTACATTCCCTTGTACTTATCATTGCATGGGATAACATGAGGACATGCATAAGAAAAGGGTGAGCTATAAAGCCCAGTAAGGGAGTACACATGGAATAACATGAGTAGTACAATACATGCTAGGCATTAGGCATATCAATAAAGCATAAGAGAAACATGAAAATAAAGGCATGATAAAGCATGATAATCATAACATGGAAATGTGGTAACAACACTTATCATGGAATTAGAATGAGCCAAGGATCATTGCACATGGAGCATGAGTAAATCCTCATTGCACATAAATCATGATTAAACCCTCATTTCACATGAATTATCATGAGTCAACACTCATTGCACATGACGTTTCAGGATACTATACTTTACCCAATGCATTGGAGCGCTATAAGGGCGCACCCTTCTTAAACATTTCATTTCATGCATAAGTGTGCCACATGGATCATAAAACATGGATTCATAAAACATAATCATTTATTCCACGATAAAAGAATGTGTAATTCATACATGAAACTTTACAATCAATAAGTAAATGTGCATAAAGGTGAATACCCTTGATGGAGAAATGGGCATGTTATTCACTACACAATGACATTGGCTTAGAAAATCAGTGCGATTTCGGCAGCATAACAACGTGACATAAGAATTCATATAAATGGTTGATGAGAGAGAAAGGGGTTCATCATCATATTTACATGTAATGTACAGTAAGGATGTCATATATATACATGTCCCAACAATTGTAATGTAATTTATATTCATGATACAAAAGTATTTCTTCAATGAAAAAGAGGAGAGAAAAGTTCCTTTCAGAATTTCGGCATAGTAACGGGTGTACATGGGAGGAATTTAATGAGAGAGAAAGGTGTCTCCCATCAATCAAACATAAATAAGGCAGTATGAGGGAGGTTCGAAACCATACCCCAACATTCATAATTGAAATTAAAAGGGAAAAATAACATAATGAAAATTGGACAAAAATGAGAAAGGAAGAAAAAACCCTTACTTTGAAGTGTGCTTCCAATGGCTAGTGAGAGGCTTGTGAGAGGCTTCGTGGGAGATTGGGGCAACTTGAGAGGATTATAGAGAGATTAGGGCAGAGGTTGGATGAACTCCAAAGTATTTGAGTGTGGAGGAAGTGGGAGCTTGGGTGGGTTTATATAGGAAAGGTGAGGGTATCCTTTATTATTAAGGTTTGGGATCACTTATATTAAATTAATCCAAACTACAAACCATACAATGGTTTTTCCCATGGTTTTTGGAAAAGGGAAGAGTAAAATAATATTTTATAAGGCCAAGGTCCTAACTTCTTAAAATATTAGGGTTGCTTATGTGGAGGTGAGTGACACTCCCATGGAAACTAATTTAAAAAGAGAAGGTGTTTAATATGTCTTGAGGGGTCCATTAATGCTTTGAAAAGTAAGTCAATCAAACCCAAAATCATATTATTTTAATGGTAAAACATATATTCACAGAACATAAAGATTATAGTATTTTATTACATCACTATTGGGTCATTATGATGTTATAAAACACAATATATATTTAAACGATATTTAATTTCTACCCAAAAATTTGACTATCTCGGAAAATTATGAAAAATTCACCATTGGATAATTTCGACGCCCTGATTCCAAAAATGACATTTATTTTATATAAATATTTTTCTAAATATGTTAATTTCTACTTTTAAAATAAATGTCGACATTTATCGAAAATTCACGTGTTTTGACAGAAATGGCTTTCAAACCTTAATAAAAATTATAATAGCATTCATAAAATTATAAGATCATTTACATTTAATAAAAATAAAATTAATAATAATAATATTTTATTAAAATAGTATTTAATTAAAAATCCCTTAATTTAATAAAATAGATTTCTTAATTAAATAAAAACTAAAATCACCATTTGTATTTTAAAAACTATTTACAATGTATCAAAAATGAATAGAAATTATATTCATTAATATATACAAGAATAATTCACATGAACATAGTACTACTTATTTGTTACATAACCCCTTAAAACAGCTGCATAAGACTTAAGGGTAAGGTGGGCGATGGTGACAGACTCTTGGGGTGGATCAGCTAACGTTGCTCGAGTGGTAATTTCTATCAACTTCCACTTTTCCCGTAGATGGTTTCGTTCGACCTTGACATGATGAAGCTCAGCTTGGGATTGGTCAAGAGAGAATCCCAAATGCCACCTTTTTTCCGAGCTCTGAAAAATGTGCTTCGGATGGGGCAATTCTACTCGACGAGGCCATCGCTTCCATTGTCTGAGTAAAATTGGATGTGTTAATGCCCTATATTTATACTAATCATGTGATCACTGTTCAACGACTATAAAAGTAACGGTCACAATTCTTAACATAAAACAAAAGAAGTTGACATTTTATATAAACATAAATAGACATTTATTTAGATCAAGAGGTATTTCCATTAATGAAACTTTGGGTCGTTACAAATCCAATTTTTATGTGTGGTAATATTATATTTTAAAATTTTAAAATTTGTTGTTTGGGATTCATTGTTTAATTTCATAAAACATGGACAAAATGAGATGAAAGTAGTTAAATTCATTATGGTCAAACCCATTGAAAATTATTTAAGGTCATATTGCATGGTCCATATGGATACTATTAATTTAAGGTCTTAAATATCGAACTAACATGGCTCTTAGTTTAAGGGAAAATAGTTTTCACAAATGGGGATCTTATTTTAAGGTCATGGAGTTTGAACTAATGGTGATCTTAGTTTAAGGTTGTTGTGTTTTTACAATATGGTGATCATTTAAAAAGATAAATGTATACCTTTATGGGAATAACCAGCTATTAATTGAGGGGACTATGAGGCCCTTATGCCACATAACACATTCCCATGGAAACTCATACATGGTTTACAGTTGTGATGATTGGACATGGAATCTTATTTTAAGTTCATTGTGTTTGGACATTCCTCTATTCATGCAATGTATTACTTCAGAAATATTTTTTTGGTTGGAGGTGTGATATACTCTTCATTCATGGTGATAAAATATTATGCTCTATTAGAATAAACATTATGAATGATGTAATGTTCTTCCCACTAGGGATCTTACATTGGTGGATTTTTGATAGGTATCATTCAAGTTCTAAGGGCCAGTATTATATCACCCTATAGAAAGGATTAGAGGTGAGCCTTCTTGTTGAGAAATCTTGATATCCTGTATTTATGCCTCTTTAAATTCTTCATGGCCTAGAGCATGTTCCATTTAAGGGATTCTAGTTCAGAAGGAAAGACTTATGCAATTTTTTAAGGAATCTTATACTTGTATATATTTGTTCTTAGTGAAGTAAACTTATCCTAGACTGATAAGACTACCTCTATTCCATTAACCATTGATTATTAGATCTCCTCGGTGGATTTCCAAAAATTTTCCAAAAATTCCATAGGTTTTTTCGGGAACTTTTTCAGCTAACTCTTCTTTTTTACAACTCTCCAAATTATATATAATGTTATATATGTTTTTTATTAATTCCTCAATATTTCCTTTACTGATGATGGTAGAAGGATGTATGTATAGGAAGAATTTTTTATTTGTAATAAACTTTATTTGCTCGACAACCTTGGATTTGGTGTAATTTTTTATGATAATATCTTGAGGAACTATAAATCAATGGATGATATGGGAGATCTTAAACTCAATCAATGATAATGTTGTACTCCTTTGAGGGGAATCACTTCTTCCCACATGGTGAGTAAATTCATTATGTTTGGAATGAAACTAAACTAGCGAGTTATAATGGGTGTGTATGGCCCCACAATATTGATTCCCCATACTACAAAAGTCCAATAATCCATGGTTGTGTGGAGGGGCTCTATCTGTCGATGAACAAAGCTGACATGGATCCAACATGCATGAACCCCCTCGGAAAACATGATGTAATCATGGAAAACGGTGGGAAAAAGTATCCCAACATCTAAATCTAGTGGGAGAGCTTCAATACCATCTGATGGGAACTATAAGAATCAACATAGAATTTTGTATAACCTAGTGAATATCACCCCCTGGATACAATAGAAGAAAGCACAATCAAACCCACATCTCTAGAGAGATGATTCGAGGATAGGCCCTCTATCAAGTGTGAATTAAATTGTACGACGATAGATTTTCTAATGCTCAGCTCGATCTATTGTGAGAATGCCATGCTGGAGATACTCAATGAAATTAATTGTATAATTGGACATTACCTCTATTATGGGGAAACATGAGAGACCAAATGTAGAAGAACCAATAGCCATCTATTTTACCTATTTCATTTTTTCATCATTAGACATAATGGGAGTGATAACCCTATGTAGCATCACATGGATGAAAAATAAATGCTTTTTAGGACATACAAGAGATGTGAAAAAACATGCCAAGCCATCGAATCGCCCATTCTGTGATTGAGGGACATGATTCGCTTTTGGTAGAGGGGAACTTTTCTGTTAGCTGGAAAGTGAGCTCTAGTAGGGGTAAAATATCTAGTGTCCTGATGATATAATCAACATTAATTTGTTTGATGAATAGTGTGGATCATTACTTTACACGAAAGTGGGGAACAAAAATCTCAAGGGTCAACTCAAGATAAATAATGAGAGTCAGATACTCTACCACATTATTAGTGCATCCCTCTAATAGAAGGAATATGTATGGTAGGATGGCCTATACTGGAGTGATAAAGATGATCATCATTCCTACTCTATTGAGTTTTTGATTGTTGATACATATACCAGTCAGTATTTGGGATGCACCATCAAAATGAGTCTCTTAGTACTGTGTAGCCTTATCCATTTAGAGAATAGAATATTCTTGTAAATCGATATCTAGGGGGATTTCATTAGGGTCCAAATGAGTATCCCAGATTTCTTCCAATGCGTAACCCTTGTGGCCTTTTATGGAATGAATATGATGTCAAAATTCTTGAGGATCATTGGCCATCATGAAAACCATCCCATCATTATGTGGAGACCTTGGAAAAAAATTAAATGGATCCACATGGGATACCATCTATATATCATGATGGGGTAGATAATGTCTAAACTTCTGTGCTACAAAAAAATGACATGAGGCATCTCTTTTTGCTGGGAGAGTACCTAGTATCCATGTCTAGGAGCATGTGTTTAAGATGGTATAAACTGTCTTCTCTACCCGTTTTATTTCTCTATGTGTGAAGGGAATCGATGGACCATTCTAGGGTGGTCACATAGAGGACCTATGGCTTCCCAAATATGGGTGGCATCAGAATTAGAGGATGTAGAAGATACCAATTGATATTATAAAATTAATTATGGAAATCCTCATCTAGAGGTTAATGATTCCATTCTTCATGAGTTTAGATAAGTTCTTACTTTTTCCTTCCATATTTTTGATAAACTGACGTATGTAGGCTATGTGGCCTCAGAGATCTCATAGCTCCTAAATGTTTCATGGGGGAGTAATTTGGATAATTCCCCTGATCTTCTCTACGGAGATACTCAAACCTCTCTATCTGACGATAAAGCGAAGAAACATCCTAGTGGTGACCACTATTGAACTCTTCAATGATTTCATCTTTAAATATTGAGTTTAGAAGAAGCCAGATAGTTTCTAATAGTTTTTAGGTATTCAATACGGCTGTATTATTTGACCTATATTTTTTCCACATTTCATTCCAAAAAAATCCTTAGAATTAGTTTGAAGATGCGGTGCATAACCCACTGATATGTGGATCTTACATTATTCAGGTCAAATGGAATTACTTGATAGAAAAAAGTCAAATGTGGAAACGAAATGGTCGAAGAATATTCATCCTCAAGGCTATATGGATATTCTTGTACCCATAGTATCCATTCATAAAGAAGATTTATTATAATCTGAAATTAGCATCAATAAACAACTCTGTCACTAGAAGGGTAAAATCATCCTTTAGACAATGAATGTTGTGGTCCCAAAAGTCAATATAGACCATGATCTTTGTGTTCTTATTCCTAAACAGGATTGTATTTTATATAAACTTGGGGTATTTTAATTCCTTAATGAATATGGATTTGATAATCTTGTCATCCTCAGCCCCTATCGAAGCACAATGATAGGTTGCATCATTCTATGAGGTTTCGTGAACCCACGATGACTCCATGGGAGGCTGAGACAGTCGACGGTGACCTGATGGAATAATCTTGGTATATCATCATATCTCTAGAAAATTACATCATGTATCTTTCTAGATAAGGCCACATGAGACCGCTTCTCCTCTTGAGGCATGGCTGCACTGACCAGTGTTATCCTCGATTCTTCCTTAGTATCACGTTTCACCTGAACCAACTCAGTGATGGTGGCGGATACACACTCATAAAATAAATGAGGGTTGTATTCTAGATCCTCTTCATCATTTGAGGTAGAATAATCAATGGGATGGTCAAGTTCTTCATGGTAATCTAACACAAAGAAAAAAAATGAACCTACTTGGGAGGACACAAAACCTCCATTGAGGGGTTCATGCTCTTCAAAAACCACGAAAATAGAATAAATTGTACCTATTAAATCTTTCCTACAACCACAAGGAACATTCATAATCTCAATGAAATATTAGTGACTCTACTTCTGTCAATTCAACCCTTATCTATTAAACATGCAATAATTCTGTGAAATAGTGGCAATAGGGTGAGCCTCTCGGTACTTCATGGGGGTAGTGGCTTTTGGAATCACCCAAGCTTACCCCGAGTAAGAGTAATTGGAAATATTCATAAGTTACTTATTTTTGGGGACATTAAATCCCCTTTTATGATAAATGATAATGAAACTTCCCAATTTTTTGTTTTGGGATCTAGTTACTGAATCAAGAGAACAAATGAATCTTCCAAGTATACCAATAGACTAGTCGTAGTGGTTGTAAGATCATTGGTGTGCTAAAACCTAATGGTATGAACCTACTTCCCCGATCCCTTGTAGTTGATGAAATCCATATAGAATGATTTACAGGACTCTAAGGGATATGCATCACCATTGAGTACCCCTACTCAACCGTGGAGGAAGTTGATATGGATCTATTTTTACATAGTTTTGCCACAACTTTTATTTAATTTTTATCAATTTAATTATGCATTTTGAAACTTTTTAATAAATAATGGAATATTTGTATTTTTAGCACTGAAAATGTTAATGAATCATTTTTTATAATTAAGTATGTGTTTTTATTATTTTTATTTAGTCATTCTATTTATTCTAATTGTATTAAATTACTTTTTAGTATACTAATCTTAATCTTCTCACCTTTTAAAGACATAAAATTAATAATAAATAATCATTTAATTTATTTATTTGTGTTTTAATTAATTTGGACTATATTTTAATATTATATCCTTTAATTAAGATTTAGGAGAATAAATTTACTTAGTTAAATAATTTGTTTAACCATATTACTTAATAAATAAGTTATGAAATTATGTTAATGATTAATTAGATAATGTGTTTTTTTATATTTTATGTTTCATTTTGTCATTTAGTTATTTTACTTTCTTGTTTTATTTCTTTGGCTAACTATAATTATTTTAATTTTATGTTTGCGGTTAATTATTAGTAGTTGTTCTGCATTTATTTGGACTTATATTTAATTAAACTTAACATTTATATTCTTAGATAATAATTATGTTGCCTATATTTTTAGTTTGTTAAATAATTTGGTTAGTTTTTAGTTACATTTAATAATTTAATCTTAAACAATTTCGTTAATTTCTCTTTTTTGTTAATTCATTAATGTTTTATCATTTTATTATTTGTTATAAATTATTTTTTAATGGTTAATATTTTAATTTGTCAATCGATGAGTCGTCACACCAATGTCACAACGTACTGATTCATTCATCGGTTTCGGTTTCTTATTTCCTCGGTTTCAGTTTCTTATTATCTTTCGCGACGCACCGATGTTGCGACACATTGATCCTTCTCAATTGGTTTTGATCTCTCATAACTTCTGAATCTTATTTTATTTTCATCTATCAGTGAGTAAATGACTCATCGATATCCTAAATCATAATCGGTATCACGTCGCGCTGATTAATTTTTAATGTTTTAATTATCAGTGACTCATTTTATTTATTTGTATTCTATCAGTGAGTTACTGATTCACCAATCCATTCAAAAATTTCAGTCTCTCTTTTTAATTATCAGTGAGTCATTATTTTCTTCAATCGGTGTGTTTCTCACCGTTTCTTATTTATTTTTATCATTCGGTGTCTAATTATTTTTATTGAAGACACTAATTTATTTCTTCTATCAGTGTCTTTTGACTCACCGATTCACCCCAGCTCACCCTGCTTCTGAATTTTTTTTAGCATCGGTTTCTTATTTCCTGACCACTCACCGATAGTTCAATTCTTCATCCTTATCTCACACAGATTCTTCTCAACTATCGGTTTCTATGTTCACATCGAATCTGGATTTTTTTACCAAAGCACCATTTCCAGTATCGGTTTCACCTCGCACCCCTGCCTCGTCTTTGCTCTCAACCCTCCTCTGCCATGGAACCACTACATATCCATCATCCGCAGCCCACACCTCATCGTCACCCTTGACCACTACTTGCAAACTGTCTTTACCACCACAACTCTACAGTGCTTCACTTCCCTTTTCTCCCTTCATGTTTTTGTTTATGGATACTTACGGCATCATCCACTTCATCAATAAACAGCAAATTTCGAACAAGTTGTAACTCTGATTACTTAACATATATTTTCAGTACTTAGAAATCCCAAATTTGAAAAAGGATGAATCAATTTTATAACTTTATCAGAGATAGATTTAATCATGAAAACCCTAATTGAATTCTCCCTTTCCAAATATTGATTTTTTTTCTCAACCTCTTTGTGTTGCAGATTGAGTTAAGTTGCACCAAGGATGGCTAAAAGGAAGCAGAACCAAGGTTTGAAGGCAAGAATCGATGCACCATAGTGAGAACCTGAAGCCACCCGAGGTTGTGGGGGAGTCTGTGTCACACCACTTGTCGATGTCGCGCTGCCTTGCTGAAGTTGGGATGCCATGCCGCTTTGCTGATGCAGGGAGATCTGCCGCTGTAGAGTCTGAGTCATTTCGATAGAGGAGTAGCAGAGAGTTGCAACACTGCAATACAAAAGAATCAAATGGATAATAAACCCTCCCCCTTGTGCCGATAATTAGGGGGGGATAAGATTGGTTTTAAAAAATAATAATAAATTAAACTAATTAACAAACAAACAATTTAACCAATATTAAATTAATAAAAAAGTTATCATAATAAATTAATAACTAATTAAAACATGAATATTAAACTAATTAAATTATCTAATTAAATTAATTTTTAAATTAATCTAACTTTTTATAAATTAATGTAATTAATAGTGGTCGCATTTAAGAATTAAACTATGTTATGTTCACTAAATATTAATAACACTTATTTTAATAAAATAAATCAATGAATAAAAATAAATTAAAAACATATTAATTTTATTAATTTTTTTATTCATAATATTAATGTTTAATCTATTAAATAATAATTATCAACTTATGTTTTTTTATTTAGTTAACTTTATCTAACCTTTCACGAGTAATATAACACTTAACCTAAAAAATAACTGTTTTTCATTCTTTGTGTTCTCATTTATTTATTTTTCTGTTCTAACTTTTTAGGTTCATTCAAGATGTGGGAAAACATCTAGGTGCGTTCAACTAACTCAGCGGGAGTCAGTTATGTGAGGAAAATTAGTGCGACTTGCCAATCGCGAAAAAAGCACACATGTGAAGTGCACAAGTGAAGGATCTCTAAATTCGGTGGAAGCATGCAGTGATGTGTAGCAGATGAGGGATGATATTTCAACAAGCGTAGTATAAGAATTTTGGGGGAGGATGATCATTGATTCAGTAAACACACTAGACACAAGAGCAGAGCAAGAACCTTTGAGGAGAATTCTGAAGCAACTCTCAGAGAACCATTCCTTGGAGATCTGAGGTGTCTAGAAGCAGTAATTCATGCGAGCAGAGGGAGTTTTCTTCCTCTGTTCTATTTCTATTATCTTCCACTATAATTTAATGAATGTAGTATATGACATAGAGATGATGATAGGCTAAAAACTTCTAGTTTGGGGTAAAAATCGATTCTTCTAGTTATCATCCATATCTGTTCTCATTATCATTTTTAATGTGATCGGAATTGATTAGCGAGATCAGTTCTGATTGAATTCAATTGAAAGGAACCACCTTCACTTAATCCTGTAATACTACATTCATATGGTGATTTTGAATTTGGATTAATTTTATTAATCTTTTGAATTTAAATTAAAGACTACAGAACATATGGAGGGTTTGTTCTGTAATCTTTTCATACTAGAATTTCAATGTTGATTAATCTAAGAGTGGAGAACTCTGAAATTGGTCGACTTGAGTGATTTATCTTTTGGTGAGGTAAATAAATCACTCATTTTCACAGGTATTAGTTGTAATCACTTTTATGATAAGGAATGATTTCAAAACTAGTAGAGTTTATATTTTCCCCGTATGTACTTCTCTATATTGTTCATTCTCCGGCATATTATTTCTCTATGACTTACAATTTCTAACATTGTTTCTTGTTTTGGTACAGTTTAGAACAAAAAAATTTGTTGTTTCAACTGTTCTTTATAATAAAAAACAAAAGTTTATAAAAAAATAGAAAAATAGAAACCCAATCCCACTGCTGACAACAGTGGGGCCTTTAGTCATTTTTTAGAAGATTAGTGGTCAAAATAGCATTCCCTGTGGGTTGGACCCTGCTTGCCACATATACAGTAGTTAGTAGGAATATAAATTTTAAACTTTTACTAAATTCAATGATAGTACAAGTCATGTTTTTGGCACCTTCTCCGGGGAAGGAATGAGCCATTACCCCAGAAAAACATTTAAAAAACACATATATAAAAATCTTTTAATTTTTTTTGATAAATTTGAAAAATGTAAAAAAAATTGTTATTTATTGTTCTGAATTGTTACTGATGATACTCTCTTCTACTGTTTGTATTAGAACAAGAAATTATTGAGTTAGATTAGATCGTTTGGTCCTTGAATTAGATAAACATCTCACTACTCTAAGAAAGAAGAACAAAATTGAAATGGAAAACATAGATAATAGAGTTCCTGGACCTAAAAATTATCAAAATAAACTAGAACATTTAGATGAACATGAAAGGCCTTGGATTAAGGAATTCCAACTTCCACAAGTTTCAAGGAATTTATCATCCATCAGACTTAGTCATAGGGCCATAAACTATGAATTGGAACAATCATACATTTCACTACTGCATGTTTTTAATGGGCTCTCTAATGAGGACTCTCTAGCCTTCATTAAAAACTTCTATAACACTGTGCAGCAATTACCTCTTCTAGGACTCATAGAAAATGAACTAAGAATGAGATTCTTTCCCTTTTTACTTAAGGGGAATTCTAGAAATTGGTTTCTGAGTCTAGATGAGAACATTTTTGAAAATTGGGATCTAGTGTATAATTCATTCATTACAAAATTTTATCCTCAAAGATTAAAAGGTGAACTCAGAACTAACATCTCTAGTTTTTATCAAGAGGATGGAGAATCTTTTCATGAATCTTGGGATAGATTTAGGGATTTTCTTAGGCAGTGACCACGTCATCAACTCCCATCTCACCTTCTTATGGATACTTTGTATGTAGGACTATACTCCTCTAGACAAAACCTAGTTGATAAAGCTGATGGGGGTAATTACAATGATATAACTAATGAATAACTTAGACAGATCATTAATAATATTGCACTAAATTCACAACATAAAAATTCAAGAAGAAAAAGATTCAACAGAAATATTAATTCAAACACTGGTTCAATGAATGAAACTCAAGCTCAACTTGCTGAAATCACCAATGAACTTCAACATTTAATGAACCAGAATTCTAAAAAAACTGTTAATCAACTTGGATGTCAAAATACCAACCAATATTTAAGGGAACAGTGTGTCCAGTGTGGTATATTTGGGCATACTGAAAATTTTTGTCCAAATTTTGATATGCGAGCCCAATAACAAGAAAATTCTAACCTTGTTAACTATGGTACTAGAATTCCTCCTAAAGAATATGCATTTTTAAAAAATTATAATCAAGGCTATAGGAACCATCAAAATCTATCCTAGAAAGATCAAGGCTTAATTAAACACTCCACTTCCCCTAATTACTCTAATCAACCAAGACCAAAATTTCAAAATCATCAGAGGGGTGAGTCTTCAAATGTACAAAGAAACAATGATAATCACATGTCTTCTAAATATGATCTAATTTTGAATAAAATCAACTCTCAAGAAGATAGATACATGAATAAACTATCCAAACATCAAAATCAATATGAGTCTAACAAAATGCAAACTAATGTTAGAATTCAAAACATGGAAACACAACTTGGCCAACTTGATAGAGATTTTTCATCTAGGAAAAAAGGTAGAACTCCAAGAACCACTGAATTTAACCCTAGGGAGAATGCAACGGATGGTGTCACAAGAATTTGGCTTAATACACAAACTGATGTTGAGAAAGAATCTAAAAATACCCAAAATTAAAATCTGCTTCAATCTGGTAATAAAAATCTTCTTTGTACACATGCTGGAAATTCACAAAAAAAGTCTTGAAAATGATCTAAAATTGAATTTGTCACCAGAAACTCTAGCTAAAACTTCTTCAAAAAATCAAAAGAATAAAAGAAAAGAAAAAGTAGAGGAATAGGTGAGGGATATTCCTATTGTCCTGAAAATTGTTCCCCACCCATCTATTTCCCTGAGAAGCTGAAACCTCAAAGTAACTCCAAGGTTGAATTTATTCAATTCCTTGGTCTCATTTATAAACTTCATGTGAACATAATTTTCATACAAGCTTTAATTAAAATCCAATTTTACTTAAAATATATGGAGAAAATTGTTTCAAACAAAAAACTCTAGAAGAATTTTCTACTTACAGCATCATTGAAGAGTGTAGTGATGTACTTCAAAAGAAAATCCTACCTAAACAGAAGGACCCAGGTAGTTTTTTCATACCTTTCACACTAAGAAACTCTGATTAACCCATCTATTTGTGTGATTTAGGTGCTTGTATTAATCTTCTCCCATACTCACTATTTCAACAGTTGAGGTTGGGTGACCTTCAAGCCACCACAGTCAAACTACAGTAAGCTAATAGATCATTCACTCATCCTGTGGGTAGGGTAGATAATTTACTTGTTGGGGTTGGGAAGCTGTTTTTGCCTCCAGAATTTTTAGTATTGGATATGGAGGGTGATCAAGAGGTGCCCATAATCATTGGTAGGCCCTTCTTGGCCACCAGTGGTGCTGTTATTGATGTCTCTAAGGGTCAACTTATTTTTAAAATTGGATAACAATAAGAAGAATTAAATTTGTTTAAAAATGATAAAGGACCAATGTTTTTTGAGAAATGTTCGATGCTAGAGTCCTTAGAAAATGAGAACTAATATGAAAATATTGGAAAATATGAGAATCAATCCTCTGCTGAAGGAAACATTTGTGAAGCTGAAAATCCTATTGAATCTGTTTTAGAAGTTGAAAATTCTGCTCAAACTCCAAATCTGGAAATATTTCTAGAACTGGACAACTGTCCAGTTTCTACTATAGAAGGATCCTCTATTTCTAAACAAAGGATCTTTTTGAGTTAATTTGATGGTGTTTCTATTAACACCAACCTTTTTGAACACTTTTATGATATTGAGAGATAACTTATAAGACAATTATATGATTTTTCATTGATAAACATGCTGAAATCTGATCTGGAAAATCTGGACAGTGTGATGCCCATGCTAGACAGTAGCATTGTTACTTCTGAATCTAAACAAGAAATTGAAAATATTTCATCTTTCGATACTCTTTAAAAGAAATATGTTGAAGACCATGGACCTCCTAGGCCTAATATTCTTCGTTCTAGTGTAGTACCACCTACTCTTGAACTGAAGCCAATCCCTTCCCATCTTGAATATTCATTTCTAGGTTAGAAATCCACTTTGCCAATCATAATTTCTCCTGAACTTAATGAAAATCAATAAGAAAGATTTTTGAATGTGTTGTAGATGTTTAAATCTGCCATAGGCTGGAAAATAGTTGATATCAAGGGTATTAGTCCCTCATTCTGTATGCGCAAGATTCTTATGGAGCCTGACCATATGCCTAGAGTAGAATGTCAAATAAGATTGAATCCAAACATGAAATAAGTTGTGAGAGAGGATGTGATTAAAATGCTAGACACTGGAATGATATATCCCATTTCTGATAGTGGTTGGGTCTGCCCTTTCCAGTTTTTCCCTGAGAATGGATATTTTACTGTTGTTAAAAATGAAATAAGTGAAGCTGTACAAGTTAGGAAAGCCACAAAATGGAGATTCTATAGTGATTATAGGAATCTTAATGCAACCAAAAGGAAGGAATATTTTCCAATGCACTTTTGGATCAAATACTTGAGAGGCTTGCTGGAAATGAATTTTTCTATTTTTTGGATGGGTATTTTGGTTACAACCAGATTCCTGTCAATCCAATAGATCAAGAGAACACCACATTCACATGCCCCTTTGAAACGTTTTCCTGTAGGAGGATTCTATTTGGGTTGTGTGGTGCTCCAGCAACCTTTCAAAGGTGTATGATGGCTATATTTTCAGATATGGTTGATATAATCATTGAGATTTTCATAGATTACTTTTCCATTATGGGTAGTACTTTTTATACTTGTCTTGGAAATCATGAATTAGTTTTGGACAGATGCATTGAAACCAACCTTGTTCTTAATTGCGAGAAATTTCAAATCATGGTTACCGAAGGTATAGTGCTTGGTCATAAGGTTTATAAAATAGGTTTAGAAGTTTATAATGCTAATATTGATTTTATTCAAAAACTACCACCTCCTATAAACGTAAAAGGTGTTAGAAGTTTCCTAGGGCATGTCGGTTTCTACCAGATATTCATAAAATATTTTTCTAAAATAACTGAGCCCTTGTGTTCTTTGCTGGTCAAGGATGCACCTTTCAATTTATATGACAACTATTTGAAATAATTTACTCTTCTTAAAGAAAAGATCACTAAATCACCCATCATTATTTCACCTGATTAGAAACTACCTTTTGAACTTATGTTTGATGCTAGTGATATGGTTGTAGGTGATCTCCATGGACAGAGTAAAGATAATAAATTTCATGTGGTGTATTATGCTCGTGTACTGTTAGATGATACCCAAAAGAATTATACCATCACTGAAAAAGAATTTTTAGCTGTTGTGTCTGCTCCAGATAAGTTTAGACAGTATCTCTTAGGTTCAATAGTCATCATTTTCACTGATCATTTTTCTTAAAAGTACTTTATATCTAAGAAAGAAACTAAACCCAAGATGATTATATTGAACTTGTTGTTACAATAATTTGATTTTGAAATTAGGGATAAGCAGGGATCTGAAAATTTAGATACTGATCACCTATCTAGGCTTCCTCTTACTCAATTTGAATATGAAAATCCTAGGTAGATTAACTCTTCCTTTCCTGATGAAAATTTGCTTAATGTTTCTATTAGGAAATCTTCTTGGTTTGCAGATTTTTTAAACTTCTTGACAGCATGTGTTTTTCCCAAAAACATGTCCAACAACCAAGGAAATAAATTCATTTCTGATCATAAATAATATCTTTGGGATGATCCCTTACTGTTTATGAGGTGTGCTGATGGTATTCTTAGGAGGTGTGTGCCTGAGGAAGAGATGATACCTATCTTAGAAATTTTTCATTATTCACCTTGGGGATGTCACCATGGTGGTGAAAGAACCACTAAAAAAGTCCTTCAATATGGTTTCTATTGGCCTACCCTTTTAAGGATTCTAGGAGCTTCATGGTTGGTTGTGATAGGTGCCAAATGCTGGGAATCATTGGTAGGAAGAAAAAGTTACCCTAAAAAGGAATTCTAGAAGTTGAAAATTTATTTGTTTGGGGTTTATATTTTATGGGTCCATTTCCATCATCTCATGGAACTGAGTATATACTTGTTGTCATAGACTATGTTTCGAAATGGGATGAGGTAGTGCCACTACCCAACAGTCAAGCCAATTCTATAATCATATTTGTTAAAAATAACATCTTTACAAGATTTGTAGTCATAAGATCTTTTATCATTGATAATGGAACACATTTTAAAAACTATAAATTTAAAGCTTTGATGGAGAAATATGTTTTTGTTTATAAAACTGGTACTCCTTATCATCCACAGTCCAGTGGACAGGTGGAAATTTCAAAAATGTGACTGAAAGAAATTCTTGAGAAAACGGTTTTAAACTCTAGGAAAGACTGGTCTCTTAAATTTGATGAAGCTTTATAGGCATATAGAATTCCTTTCAGGACCCCAATAGGTATGTATCCTTATAGGATTTTATTTGGGAAATGTTGTCATTTACTTGTGGAGTTGCAACATAAGTCATATTGGGCAGTTAAGGCTCTTAACTTTGACATAAAGAGTGCTGGTGATAAGAGATTACTTGAGCTAAGTGAGCATGATAAGATTAGTAGAGAGAGTTAAGATAATTCTAGGATTTATAAATAGGGGACTAAAATATTTCATGATTCTATCATTCAAAACAAGGAATTCAAACCTAGTTAGAAGGTCCTCCTCTTTAACTCTAGACTTAAACTATTTCCTAGAAAGTTGATGTCCGAGTGGTCTGGACCTTTTACAATTGTGAGAGTTTTGAATAATAGAGCTGTTGAAATTGTAGGTGAAGAGAATAAACCCATGTTGGTTAATGGGAAAAGAGTGAAACTTTATTTTGAGGGATAGCTGAAGGGCTTGGATACCTTCACTGTGCTTGAAAACTACTCTTGAATAAGGTCTAGCTAGGGACATTAAATATATAACTACATGGGAGTCAACCCATAGTTTTTTTGTCTTTATGTTGTTTCTTTTTAAACCTTGAATAAAGTGTTGCTTCTATGCTCTATTTTTTGTGAAATACTTGTTATTGATTTTTCTTTGTTTCATGGATTTGTGTTTTTAGGTTGCTTCAACTATGTAATAAAGGAGTGGAATTACCATGATCATTTTTGGACAATAATCTAGTCAGGGAAGTAATTCAGCTTTCTACAATTATTTCTTCTTCTGTTCTTTCCAATAAAATTCTGCTCACTGAAAAAAAAATATGCTTGTTTTATGAATTCTACTACATGTGTATTGAATATTCCGCTACATATATTGCATAAAAAACATATGTTTCATGTCACTATACTGTGCATAAATGTTTCATGTGCCTCTTGCTGAAAAATTGAATATCACTATTGCTAAAACCATTTCACTGTATGAAATTAAGTGTGAGGGGAACATGTTGCTAGTTGTTGTGTTTTTTTGGAATGTGATTTGATAAGGGGTGTTATGAATGTTTGCCTTATGTGTTATTAAATATTCAATTGAATCTTATTTTCTGAAATTCTTTACATCTATCCACTCTGCACCCATAAGTTTTATGCCTTGTTTGAACATTAATAAAAAATATTTGTCACTAGACATCAATGTTAATGCATGTTTTTTATAATGAAACAGTTGTAAGTTAATTTTTGTGGAAAACTATTTTTTTGAATTTCATTGAGACCCAATATACATGTCATTAATCTGCTAAATTGAAAATCTGTTTTGAACCTTAATTTTTTTAAAAGATGGGTCCAAAGCCTCATTTATTATTAAAGGAAAGTGAATACCTCTTTATCTAGGTAGAGGGAGACCCATTACATAGCCTGAAGTCATCATTGGGGAAAAATTTGGGTTTTAAGTGTGGGGGAGGGGGTCAATTCTTGACTATACTAAACTTTGTTTTAATGAAATCCCATCAATTCCCATTTCAATTCAAAATTTCTGGTAAAAAATGGTTATATATTTTTTTCAAAGTTCTTACACAGTTTTAGGCTTTATACTGCACTCAATTGGGTCTTGCCTTAGGATAGGTACCTTTCTAGTAGATAAGAACTTATTCGAATCTAAAATTAATGATAATGGATGATTTCTGAGTGATCTTACTTAGTGGTTTCATGGAAATCTGGTTTAGTAACTATTTCTGAAAGTGATATGGGTATCCGTTGATTGGAATTATGATCATAACCCTTGGAACTAGAATTTTGTTTCTGATTCTAGGTCCCTCATTCATCTATAATTATTAAAAGTAATCATCCTAAATGACCTATTGGTAATGATTTTTATATAAAACTTTTGAAATTGGAGTAATTTAGGCATCTGGGATCCCATGGTGAGTCTCTGAGACCCTAGATGTTGGGTGCATTTCTGTTAACTATTATCCCTCTGTGAACCTTGAATATGTGCTTATTCACAGTTATTATCACAATGAAACATGGTTTGGGAAAAATAAATAAAGTTTCTAGGGTCAAAAATGAGTTCATTTGGGTGAGGGGAATGATGGGCGCCAGATGAAGAAGGGGTCAATTGGTTTATATGAAAATCATTTAGGTTGTATCATTGAGGTGATTCACAAAAAAAATATTTTTGGAACCTAGGTGAAAAGGTCAAAGTATAAAGTTCTTATTTTTATGTTCTTAATTCTGCATAAATTTTACTTTTTGTCACTCTTGGACTTTGGACTTAATCCTGGATTGAATATAGTCACCAAGTTGTATCACATATGTGGCATGACATATTCTTTGATGGATTGGTCTTTGTTTTCTTAATTACCCTTGAGTGTTTGTTATAGGCAAGATTCATATGAGTAATTCATTTTCTAAAAGCCTTCTGTTATGTTTTGTCCTCTGTTTTTGAGTGCTGGACATGTTACATTGTGATCTTAATCATAAAACATATTACTGTTTTTCAAAGAAAATAAGACATGGGATTTTTTGAGGACAAACAATGCTTAAGTGTGGAGGAATATGATGTGGCTCTATTTTTACATAGTTTTGCCACATCTTTTATTTAATTTTTATCAATTTAATTATGTATTTTGACACTTTTTAATAAATAATGGCATATTTTTATTTTTAACACTGAATATGTTATTGAATCATTTTTTTATAATTAAGTATTCAATTTTAGTCTTTTTATTTTTTTAATTCTAGTTATTCCAATTGTATTAAATTACTTTTTAGTATACTAATATTAACCCACTCACCTTTTAATAACTTGACATTAATAATAAATAATCATTTAATTTCTTTATTTGTGATTTAATTAATTTGGATTATATTTTAATATTTTATCCTTTAATTAGGATTTAGTAGAACAAATTTACTTTGTTAAATAATTTTTTTAACCATATTTCTTAATAAATAAGTAATGAAATTAAGTTAATGATTAATTAAATAATGTGTTTTTTTAATTTTATGTTTCATTTGGTCATTTAGTTATTTTACTTTCTTGTTTTATTTCTTTATTTAACTCTAATTATTTTAATTTTATGTTTTTGGTTAATTATTTGTAGTTGTTCTAAATTTATTTAGACATATGTTTAATTAAACTTAGCATTTATATTCTTAGTTAATAATTATGTGGCTTTATTTTTATTTTTTAAAATAATTTGGTTAGTTTTTAGTTACAGTTAGTTATTTAATCTTAAACAATTTCGTTTATTTCTCTTTTATGTTAATTAATTAATGTTTTATCATTTTATTATTTGTTATAACTTAATTTTTAATGGTTAACATTTTAGTTTTTCTATCGATGATTCGTCACACTGATGTTGCAACGTACTGATTCTTTCATCGGTTTCAGTTTCTTCTTTCATCAGTTTTGGTTTCTTATTATCTCCCGTCATGCACTCATGTTGCGACACACCGATCCTTTTCAATCGGTTTCCGTCTCTCATAACTTCAACATCTTATTTTATTTTCATCTATCGATGAGTAAATGACTCACTGATATCCTAAATCATAATTGGGTTCACAATGCACCGATTGCTTTTTAATATTTTAATTATCGGTGACTCATTTTTTTATTTGTCTTTTATCGATGATAACCGATCCGTTTAAAAAATTCAGTCTCTCTTTTCAATTGTCTTTGAGCCATTATTTTCTATGGGAAATAGGTGATAATTCTATGAAATAGTGGCAACAGGGTGAAACTATCGGTACTTCATGGGGGTAGTGGCTTTTAGTATCACCCAATCTTACCCTGAGTAAGAGTAACTGGAAATATGCATAAGTTACTTATTTTTAGGGACACTAAAACCCATTTTATTATAAATGATAATGAAACTTCCCATTTGTTGTTTTGGGATCCAGTTACTGAATCAATAGAATGAATGAATCTTCTAAGTATACCAATATACTAGTCATAGTGGTTGTGAGATCATTGGTGTGCTCAACCCTAAAGGTATGAACCTAATACCCCTATCACGTGTATCTGATGAAATCCATTTAGAAATATTTACAGGACTCTATGGGATATGAATCACCATCTAGTACCTCTACTCAACCATGGAGGAAGTAATGAAGGAACTGGTGATACGAGGAGGAAACTGTTGTATGAGGATGGAAGATAGGGAATACCCAACAACATATTATAGGTGGTGTCATATGAGACGACCATAACTTGGGTACTTGTTATCAAGCCACCAAAGTGGGTCTTCAATTAGACCTTTCTACATGGTTTCTTATCAGTCCTATCATTTACCAGGATTTTCAGGTTAGAGTGAGTCAAATCTGCATCATTCAGTCCCTACTTATTTAGAATCCTAGTTGGGATAGGGTCGATACTGAAATGCATTTCCACCCAAAAGTAGTGGATATGCACTCCAAAAAACTAGAATGTAATGTATAGAGGGCATATTTTCCCCAGCACAATGTTTCCTTTATCTTCACTAGAGAATGAGATGATATTTTCAAACTCCACTTTCCTGACTTCCTCTTTATAGTAGGACTATATTAGGGAAACATATTCTTTGAACTGAAAATTTATTTTCAAGGCTTCCATCAAGGACTCACAAATTTATTTTTGACAAGATGGGGGCCTTGAGGATAAATATCCTTGTTGGAATTCTTGTGAGGTTCTTCAATAGGCCGTACTTCTATGAAAAATGACTGCTCATTCCTATAAGGGTATCTCTTCAGAAGGTGGCACAAAGGATGATGATGGATGTACCACTGGGTTCTGGCCGGTATTGGCAATGTCCTGATATTGACTATCAATCAAACACAAAACTACCATTATCTGACTATTGGTGGGATGAGAAATGGATCCAGTTAGAAACATCTGATCACAGTACGGTAATGGGTAATATTCTTTGTTAGTTATCATGGTCAGTTATAGAAACCAATATGATGGAGTAGACTGGGAGTATGATCCCTGATAACAACTTCGCAATGAATGTTGCCTAGTCTCTGTAGCATCCACAAATTGGTTTGAGGTGACGGCCTAATCATTCTGGTGCCTCTAATTTACTCAACCTTTACTTCAATGGTGACCGCTAGAGATATAAATGGGGTTTACCTAGTAATCCTCAATGTCAATTAGTATGAATCGGTCTATCAATTTGATGGAGTTTGTGGAGGAGTACTCCTTCTTATAAATATTGAGTTTATCCATCAGCGGGTGGACCTTGGAGGTTTCTTCCCAAGTCAGGAGGCATGAAATCTTGAAGGGTGTGTGGTGGCTTCAGTATTGGTGGGAGAGTCTAATTCCCCTTACACTTTCGGTGCATACTCTTCCCATATTTTTAAGGCTATGACATATATGTAAAACTAGTAGTCGGAGGAGGTGTGGATATCATAGAATATTTTGGCCTTCTAAGGAAGCAACTAATGATACTGTGGGTGTGATAAATTTCTCTATGATCTGAATAGTCATCATATTTATGTGGTCTGTAGCAGGAGATCAATTTCCATTCTTTTGAGGCCTCGCTGTTCATATCGTGGTCGAGGGAGACATGCATCACCTATGCATGAATGTATCTCAACTTAACCAAACCACAATCCACTAAGTCCTGGAGCCAATACATTAACATAAAAAATTCTTTTATGGTATTTTTTGGAATTATATTGTTTGAGAAATTTTTAGGGATGTTAGATCATCTGGCTTCCAATTGATTCTTTCAATCTAGAAACAACATATTTTTGTTCTCTATGGAATATATGAAGTAACCAGACACCTATGAATTATTTAAAGAATATTTCATATTCCTTGTGTCAGTATAGGTAACTATTGGATCATGTCCAGGAGGTGGGGATAGAGCCACATTATCTCATCAAGGTGACTGAAATTGGTGAGGTAGTGTCTGATGGTTTTCCATTGGGTGAGGCTATACTTGGTAAGGTTTCTGTACTCAATCAGGCTCTTTAGGAAATTGGGGAATAACTCCATTTTGATTGGAGACTTTACCTATATGTGTTGGAACCAAGGCTATTATTTAGTGGAAATAAAGCTTGTTTTGTGTTTATTTTCAATTTGAATATGGTATATCAAGGAGTGTTCAATAAAAAGTTCTCTTATAGTACAAACTAAAATAGTGTTGAAAGTGGTGTCAATTGCAATATTTTGCCAATTTTTTTGGCTAAAAATCTGGAGGAAGGGATAATATCATTAAGGGTTATTTTCTATAATCAAATATTCATTAAAATGGTAAAGGTATGGGATTTATAAATATTGTTATAATATTCACGATGATATGGAGAATCGTCAACCGTGATGTTATTCACTGTGATTATGATAATTAGAGCATTGTGAGCGTGTAATGATTTGATGGAAAGCTCCGTAACAACGTCAAATCTCAACAGAGCATCTCAAATGGAGAGTCATCACAACGATGTTTTGGAAGGATCCAGAAAACACGCTGGAGGTGGTGGAGCATCATGAATGGCCAATCCTATAAGTATTGGTCTACCCCACTTCATTTTACATGAATTTATTCATAGAAAATTCAAAAGCTATTTAATTTCCCGTGGGTAGGGGGACTATGAATCAGGCATTCCATGCGAGATTGAGAATCAGGAAAATAATACTTATGTATTCACTAATTCCAATGATTTAATGTAATGGGTGATTCCTGATTATAAGTTATCTTGCATTGACTTAGTTAACTTTACAAAGGAATTTTGTTCCATGATTGGAGTTAGCATTGTGAATAGTTGAGCTTCACAAAGGAACTTCACAAGATGCAGTTTTGGAAATCAGTTTTTTAGTGATTAGTGTTTTCAGAGTGCATCTACTCTGGACTATGGTTTCAGTAGTGTCCCATTCTAGAAAGGGAAAAAAGACATTAATTCCAATGGATTCAAGCTACCATCATGTTGATAAATTGAGTTAGACTTCTCTCAATGAAGTGATATATGGGGAGTCGACAGAAGTGTTCTGAGGGACACAATGTGAAATCCCTAAAATCATGTAAAGGAAGTGATCCTAGAATAGAGTGACTATGTCAAAATATTTTTATTCCGCATCCAGTAAATATTATTATATTTTTATAAATCTAACACATAGTCAGTATATGCTATTTTGACTAACCCTTAGTGTTGAACTAATTAAAATATATGTATTTTATCTCCCCATGTGAATATTTAAATTATTGAACATTACAATCAAATAGTTATAATAGGTTCATACCAATGTTGGAACAAGATCATTCACTTTTTGATGAAAAATTTGACACCCTGATTCACTCTTCCACTCTCAAGGTTTTTAGGGGTCCTTCAAGTGGTATCAGAGCCTACAGGTTACTGGTTTTAAAGGTGTCCTTATTTGCTGTCATAGATAATTTAGTAAATTTTCAGGGATTCCCCCTATTTTATTGAAGTTAATTATAGTTTTGGAGAAACATGATGAGATCTAATCTAAGATATTTTGAAGTCGAGGTCCTTTTTTCCAATATAAAATGAATATAGGTCACTAATGAAACATTGATGTCTATGACAGAAATAGTCAATAAAATTCTTGATGCATATCCCAAGCACAGAATACCCTTACTATTTCTCTATTTGGTCAAATATATCTCATAGAGATGAGTTGAAATTCAGCCATGTCTATGTGGGAAAAATGGAAAATATTTATAATAGTGAAAAAGTTTAAAGATGAGAAAATCCTAGTTCTACGCAATTGGTTTGATGCTATGAAGATTCATCATTTTGAAAATGCATATAGATTTTTTAATTTAGTTACATAAGTTATTGGATAAATTATAGGACTTGGGGAAGAAATCAAAGACATTGAAATTGTGAATAAAATATTGATAAGGCTTCCACCTCTCTACAATCAGAAAGTTTCATTCATTGAGGAAATGGATATTTCTAAACATTTTTTTAATTATCAATTATGCGGTCTAGTAGAATATGAAATTATAGTCAAACCAAAGGATGTAATAAGTTGAGTTAAAAAAAATATTGATTTCAAATCAATGGAAAACGTTATATTTTTTGACAAAGTTTTGGTATAGATGATGAAGAAGAAGAACTTATTTATCTTTTTCTTTTTAAATTAAAGAGAGTAAAATTTATATTTGAAGCAAAGATACCTCTAGATTTCTTTTATTATGGAAGATTTGGGAAAATTTCCAAACAATATTCAAAGAATATTTATGATGAACAAAGTGAATGTTAAAATATATATAATTATTAGAAAATATTTTCCTAAAAGGAAGAATACATATCATGAAATAAATTATATAGTAAGAGTTCTGACAGTGACGAAGATGATGATAATGAATTTTTCCAAAATAAAGAACTAAAATTTAAATCTGGAACTCAGTCATCCAAGACGGATATAGTTGTTAAGTATAATCCATAAAAAGAAAAATTTATATATAATCATTTTATTTCTAATTCTGATATTAATATGGAACTTGAGGATACTATTGAAAAGCTTGAAAATCAATGAAACAAAAATAAAATGAGGAGACCAGTTCTGGAAGAGTCATAAAAATATGTTGATCGACTTGAATCACATATGGAATGATTTGAATAATATGTAAAATAATATTCATTAACTACAAAATTAGTAAAATATTGTTGAATTTAATCTTAGGATTTAATAATAAGAAAATGTCATTAATGAACTTACATCTAGACTAGAAGAGAAGCCCATGATAGTTGAGGGTTTTGAAGAAGATGTTGTTACTCTAAGGAGTAAACATAAAAGTGAATAAAATTCAAATGAAACAAAGATGAACATATATTTTGGAAGATTCTCATATGTTGAGCTGTTAGAGGGAGATATGTAGGGTTATAATGGAGTTAAAATTGTTTTGAATGATCAAACATCCACATGCATGGTAAATAGTGGAAATAATTGTGATTTTGAAACATCAATGTTTAGAAATAAGATATACTAAAGTAAAGAAAAACCATAAGTTGATCATACATCAATTTCACCTACAGACCTAAAAAAGGGAGCCTCAAATAAAACTAAAATGATAAATAAATCCTTTACAAAAGTTTCCAAAAATGATAGGTAGTTAAAATATTTTCATATAGAAGGATACATGGGGAGGAATATAAGTGAGGGTATATTTCCTCTTATGAAATGTCAATTCAGTGGAAATCTTGGCCATACCATGTCATATTGTGAAGAGGAAATGAGTTATTTGAATAAGAAAGATCTATGATATAAACAAAGGAGAAAAAATTCATTAACTAATTATTGTGTAAGAAATAGTTTCTGTGGATATTTTTTTCATTGTTCTAATGGTTTTCATATAGTTTATTTTTACTGGAATAGGAAAGGCATGAAAATCCGTATAGAACTAAAATACAAGACCATACTTGTCAACCATATGATGTTTCTCATTCGAATATGTTTTCTTCATAGGAATAAGTGTACGAGTATGATGAACCTTTTCAGATTAAAAATATATTGTAAATTCAATCTTTATCATTCACCCAATCTAATATTTCATTGGAGGAAAACAATAAATTTGAAAAATTCAACCCTATTGAAGTATCACTCAAAGCTACAAAGAACAGTAGCATTTAGATTCTTGATAGTGGGTGATCATCCCATATGATGTGAAATTCAATCTTATTAAATAATGTTAAGAAATATATTGATGTAATAGATGGTTTAGTAATGATGGTGCTTTGAATGTTCAAGGCAGTGGATGTATTGATCTGGCTAATAAAGAGATGAAGAAAACTGAAGTTCTCTTTGTGGACTGTCTGCGTCACAATATCTTGATTTTGAGTCAACTCTTAGTTGTGGGACCAATAGTGAGATTTAACCAAAACGAATCCACTATAATTGGAAATATAGGGAATTATCTAATGAAAGGATGCATAATAGATTACAACTTATATCAGGTTGATACTAAAGGGAACATATGAATTTAACAATTGAAGAAGAAAATAGCATATGGAACAAGAGGTTGGGTAATATTGATCAACAATACACTGAACTGATATCTAGGATGAATATAGTCATGGATATCCCAAATAAAAATCCTGAAAAAGATAAGACATGTGATTATTGCATATAAGGAAACTTGGTCTACAGTTTATATGGTCCAAGTAAGAAAACAACATCAAATATTCTTGATCTCATCCATACAAACATATATGGTGAGATAAATGTTGATGTAAGATATATAGAAAGGTACATCACTCTTTTCATTTATGATTATACTATAATGGCTTGTGTGATAGTTATAAAAAGGATATGAAAAGTGCTTGATTTCATGAGATCTTATCTTTGAATAGTATATAATGATATTCGGTGCACGATCGAAGTTCTACAATCTTAAAATGGAGGGTAATAAACATCCATTGAATTTTAAAATTACTTGTAGAAATGATGAATACAACATGATGTGGATGCTATTAGAACCCCAACACAAAATGGAGTTGTTGAGAACACAAATCGATAGGTGAACATTATGGCCAGAGCCATTCTTATTGAGAGGGCTATCTCTCACCATTACTAGAAAGAGGATATCCATGCTACAATGTATACTCAAAATCTAATAGGATTTATATGGGAGAAACCAAGACACAATATGACTTGTGTCTTGAAAAGGAATGCCTCTTTTAAGGATTTTCATGTTTTCTAAAGTAAATGTCTTATCAGAAACAGATAAGTAAATCAAGGAAAGTATAGTGATGTTGTATATGAAGGAATATGCTTAGATTATTTAATTCATATAAAAGGTGATAAATGTATCAATAATCATCTTGGGAGAATAATACAAAGTCGTGATTTTAATATCCGTGAAGATAAGACCAAAAATTCTTCAAGAAGACCTTATGGTAATATTATATAAGATGAAGAGGACAGTGAAGACATAATATAATCAAATGAAGAAATAGAAGAAATAGATTAAATAGTTTATAGGTTACAAAATTTTGATGATGTAGAATAAGAATTAGAAGAAGAAATTATGGCTGAATAAAATTTACTTAAACCTCATAGTAGAAATAAAAGTGTATAAATCAATCAATCTAACATCATTAGGGATTTAAAATCACCCAAAAATACAAGGATAATGAGTAACAATTCACAATAAACCTTCCTATCAGTTTTGGAACCATTCTCATTTTAAGAGGCTCCAAAGGATGAATGATTGGATAAATCCTTGAGTGAAGAGTTAGATCATATTGAGAAGAACCAAACATGTGACATTCTTAAGATACCGTAAAGTCATAATGTTATTTTTAAAATGTTTATTTTTAAGAATAAATTTTTTAGAATGGAAATGTTATTATAAATAAGGTGATAATGGTGTGTAAAACATTTTCATAGATTAAAGGTGTAGATATTGAATAAAAATTTTCCTTAGTGGTAAAACTGGAGTCAGTCAGAATTTTTCTTTCAATTATAATTAAAATAGAGTAATAAGAGTATCAAATTGATATCAAAATATATTTCTTAAATGGTATTCTTGAATAATAATGCTACATTGAAAAACCAATCAGTTTATTCTTTGTATTGATGAAATAATGGTTTGAATACTATAGAAGACACTCTGTGGTTTGAAACAGGAACCACGAGTGTGGTACTCTCAATTGTATTCATATCTATTGAATCTCAAATTCAATAGAGGATGAGTGGATCACAATATTTATGTGAATAATTATCAAAGAGATCAATTCACATTACTGGTGTACATAGATGATATTATATTCAGTGGAATCATATAAGGATTGGTGGATGAATTTTCTAATAACATGAAATAAAAAATTTACAATTTCCTTGATTAGTGAACGTGAATACTTTTTGTGGCTGTAAGTGATTCAAAGGAAAGACTGTACCTTTATTTCTCATGAGAGGTATGAAAGATAGTTGCTGATGAAATTCAATATGGATGTCTCTAAAATAATGTCAACATTGATTGTATTTGGTACAAAACTGGGAAAGTATTTGGATGGGACATTTGCTGATCCCTCAATGTAGAGTAGAATCATTGGAATCCAATTATACTTAACTAAAACATGATTAGATATTTACTTTATAACATTCTTATTATCCTATAATTTTAAGAATATAACTAAAAATCATTTTAAGGTTGTAAAAATATCCCAAGGAATATTCATGGAACTCACGATTATGGAATATACTTTTATTCAATAAAAGATAATGAACTATCAGAATTTTGGATGCTGATTGGGATGGAGTTGTGGTGGATAGAAATCCCACAAGTAGTGGATATTTTTATTTTGGAAATAATGGTATGTTATTTTTGATTAATAATCATGAATAAAATTATTTTCATAAATTTGATGAAGTGTATATCTCTACTACAAAGGCTTTCACTCAACTACTAAGGATGAAGAAAAAACTGACTAATATTGGTTATAAAGTCAAATAGATAATGGTGATTCAATGTGATAACAAGAGAGTGATAGATCTAATGAAGAATCCTATTCAGAATTCTCATATAAAACATATTGAAATAAGATATCACTTTATCAAGGAAAAAGTTGAACAAGGCATGATTAAAATGGATCATGTTGGAACTAATGACCTAGTGGCTAACACTCTAACGATGAAATTGGAATCTCATATGTTCTAGATACATTCGGTGAATCATAGTGTTAAAACATAACCCAGTGCATGAGGTGGTCATAAGTGTTACCCTCTCCCAATATTTGTAGACTAGTTTAATCTGTTTGTGAAAGTGATGAATGTTTATTGCAAAGATACGATCCAGGGGGAGTGTGTAGTTGATCTCCACATGATCAATAATAGGTTTTTTGAGTTTAATTCCCACTTGGGGGAATTGATAAATTCAATGCAATGAGGTTTGAGGATAAATTATATGTTACAGGAGAATTGATAAATAAAGGGGGAGAATGTAAAATTTATGATTATTTAGTTTTTGGTTTTTGAAAAATCTTGAAATGATTCTTTGACACGATGAGAACCACATGTTATTGGGAAATAGTTCAGGGTATATAATTCTTCTATGTCACGGTATGAGATTTTCATGTACATCATTAATAATTCCAATACATGAGAACCAAATTAAAGATTCCACTCATGTTTTCTACTCCACAAATTTCTCATGTAGACTTAGAGTGTCATATGAGGTGTTTCTAATGTTTCATGTTTTGATAGTGGCTGGTATATTATTTAATTTATTTTTATATTTTCAGTAAATCCAAATGGGGATATTGGTGGAACCAACTATATTTTTTTATAGAAATTGATTTTTTTTGTGTTTGTTGTCAATACTCACATGGTTTATCAAGGAGCTTTCAAGACAAGTGATATTGTAGTACATGTTGAAAATAATATTGAAGGTGGCACTATTTCCCATTGTTTTCCATATTTTTTCGCTGAAAATCCAAAGGTAGGGATGCCATCACGAAGGGGTATTTTCTGGAATCAAATCCTTATAAAAAATGTAAAGGCTTGGGGTTTTCAAATATTGGGATAATATTCTTGAATATATAGAGCAATGAGAATCGTGACAGTTTTCTCTGTGATTATGAGAATTAGAGAACCACTGGTGCGTGGTGAATTGATAGAAATCTTCATGACAATGTCAAGTATAAATGGAGTATTGTGAATAGTGGATCACTGCAAAGATATTTTTGAAGGATCTTAAAAAACACGTTGGATGTGGTAGAGAATCATGAATGGTAAATCCTATAAATATAAGTCTTCCCAAATTCATTTTACATAAAATTATTTATGGAAAATCCATAATCACTCAGATTTTGTGAAGATATGGGAGCTTTGTGAATACGGATTTCCATGAAAGCCTGATCATTGTGAAAAGGCTACTTATGTCTTGACTGATGAAAATAATTATATGTAATGGATTCTTTGTGATGATGGATTTCTTGTCCTTGACTCTATGAGCTTCATGAAGGAAGTTTTTTTCCATGAATGTAGTTAGCTTTGTTCACTTGAAAGGGGGGTTATCGAAAATCAATAAAAATGAAGGCCTTCGGGCCATTCAGGCAGGTAGTTAGCTTTGTGAAGGGTTGAGCTTCATGAAAGAGCTTTTTGAAATGTAGTTTTCAACCTCAGTTTTTTAGTGACCAATAATTTCCAAGTACATGTACTCTGGTCTATGTTGCAAGAATTTTTTCATTCCATATAGGGTAAACCATTTAATTACAATCCATTTTAGAAACATTAATATTAATAAACTGATTTACACTTCTCTCTATGTAGTGAGCGGGGGGGGTTTGAAAAAATTGTTATGAGGGACACAATGTTCTATCACAAATCTCATGTAAATGTGGTCATATATGTATAGAGTGACTATGTCTAGATATATGTATTACTCTTCTAGTTATGAATACTGTATTATGGTACGACCGACACACTTTCAGTGTATGGCCCTTGGACAAGCCGTTAGTGGTGGAGAAATCAAAATTTATTTGTTGTCTCTTTGCATGTGAATGTTTAAATTACTACACATTACCATCATACAGGTTTAACAGGTTCCGACAACCATGGGAAAAATTTTTGTCACTTTTTATGAAAATAATGACACCCTAATCCACCCCAACCCTCTTATGGTGTTCTAGGGCCCTTTAGTATAGAAGAAAAAGTCTATACATTGACAGGCCTTCTAAAATAAATGGGGAGAGGCAGTGGGCATTATTACTTATCCTTTTTCAAGGATTCTTCCAAATTTTGTTCCTTATTTGAAAACTCTTGGAACAAACTTGGAAAAATTTTTGTGATGATGGTAGGGGCGAACACATTATTTATATTTCCCTTGTACATCGTTAGAATCTTATAATTATCTAGTGGCATGATGGGTTATTATGTGAGGCCTTTCTACTAGAGAAAAAGTGTGTGACTCACTCCTAAGGCCTTTTATTACGCATGAATAGGTCAAAAATAATTTTATTTCCCTTGGTGAAGCTAAAATAGTAGAGGAACTGCCTGATAAGATCTTCCAAAAGAGTGATAGACCCTATAGGCTGGTGACTATACCAGATGAACAAGGGTCCTTCCAGTTAATGAACAAAACACTAATGTTTGTAATATTTCTGTTCCTTTGGGGTTCCCAACATTAGCCCACACCTTTAGGTGATAGGGTCCAAGTGCTGCAGTGGGTCACCCATCCAATTGAATGGGAACAATCTTGGAAGACCAAAATATTGGGGTTCTCATATGTTTTCCACCCATGTCAAGAATTCCTTTCCATCGGATGGGATTGACACTTCTGGAGTTTTTAGGGCCTCAATGTGAGTGGTAAGAGACACTATCAAGTTATATTGTCATGGGTATTTATATTAATGATGTTACCTACCCACCAATGCATTTATAGACTCATAAATTAGGGATTAAGGTCAACAATTTGAGGATCATAATGAACTGGATCTCGAGGATGGTAATTACACCGCTCTGGTAGGTTTGGTGACTCATACCTTGGTCACTTTCTATATATGGGTTGGAACTTCACTCTAGAAATTAATGACATGGGTAGGGCCTCTTTGTTGAGATGCAGAAGTATAGATAGGACCTCCATACTAATTTTCAAATTGGTATGGAGGGCCTCCACTTTGAATGCTGAAAATGCGGGGAGGACCTCCCCATGGTTGGTGCTTTAGTAGGGAGGGCCTCCTCCTTGGCTAGTGATGGAACGAGGAGTAGCTTTAAACTGGTTTTCACAAAATAGTGGGGGAACTTCAATTGGGATTATAACATAGCAAGGAGGACCTATGTACTATGTCTCATCAACATGGGTTAGCTCGTACCATTTTTCAAGGGTGCTATAGATCACAAGAGTAAACGCAAACCGCCTATGAAGTGGTTGGGGTATCAATCCCAATTAAGAAAATATGGATATCTACTCATCTACTATAGTGATCTTTCAGGATGCTCTGGTGGTGGAAGGGGCCAATAGATCCATGGATGATGCCCTATTTTGGTCATTATCCTGAGTATGTCTCGATGATGGAATTAGGTGATTTGGACTGGGGTTGGTAGATTAGTGATAAATTCTACATGTTCTTGAGCTTGAGTTATTGATCATTTATATCATTGATAGGGCCTAGTGGGATCCCACCATGGTGGATCCAGGGTATTAGTCATGGAAATCATGACTCAATCATCTTCAACCTCTACAATGTGGAGTAAAAACTCATCAGTGTGCTCTGGGGAGAGACTTTCATTGTGATTCTTTATCAAAATGAGGGTTAGTTTCTACCTCTGCATCTGTTAGGGTGGATTAGTCAATGAGGATCTAGCAACTCTATGTCCTGGGGGGTCATATACCGTAAGGGATTGACCCCCTTCTACTCAAAATGGAATATGATCTTGTTTATAACCATCCTAGGGATAATATTAGTGGGTGATATGGGGCATGGGTGCTAATTATTTGACCGGGTATTAAATTTCATGGAAAAATAATGGTTTTAACGGATTGTTGCTTCAACATTATTCACGCCCCGACATCTACGAACACTGGGTTTCAGACATCCTAAATTTGGGGTCTTATAAGGAAGGTGGATTATCCATTAGTAGAAGTATAATTAATGAGATTCACAATTCCTCAACATCATCCAATATTCTAACGATAGAGAGGGATCCACAATGACATTATCACAAAATGAGGATTCCCAATTCTAACTTCCACAATTCAAAAGAAGGTTTTGTGTTGGTTCCAATTTTATCATGGTGTGACCACAAAACAAATGTTTGTATCTTATGACATGATAATTTTAAGGTTACCCAGTTTTACTATTACACATGTTTATGAGAATTGTTTCATGCCATGTTCACTGTTTTTGTTTAGGATGCTTTTTATGGGGCCTTCCTACATATTTATGTACACTAGAATTCTATTTCCCCGCATTCTCACTTTCCAATGTTGGGTTTCTTTCAACACATTCAATGGTGATGTATACTCATTGATCAAAACAAGACTATGGGATGTTGGTTCCCCTTTCTATGGATTTCTCCTTTGATCTGATTTACTTCTCCTGGTCTCCCTTATAGATTTGAGTCATGTTCATTGTACTCATTACCAGTTCCTCTTATATGTTGACACCAACTAATTATAGAGATTCTGTATTGATAGGTTAGAAACCTTCAGTAAAAAGATTAGTCACATTGGTTATCCCTAGCCATGTTTTGATATTTGATGCATTTCTCACCTTTTAATCGTCCTCTTGGGATGTAATCTAATACGAGGAATCTTAGCCATGGAACCTAAGGCATCTCATGTTGATCACGAGGTAGAAATTCTTGGTGTGTAATTATTTTGAGTATTTTTACCAAAATATTCCCATATATATTTTATGTGGTAGGTATTTTGGATTAAGGAATAGTTTCTATGTCATATAGTGATAGACCATAATGTCTGGTTGAGACAGACTATGGCATTAATTTAATGTCTTATGGATATGGGCATATCTTTTTATAATTCCCCATAGAGGTGGATCAAGGAGTTTCATCCATAGGAAGTAATATGTCACACATTGATGGTTTATTGATGTATTATAATAACCTATGGAGGTTGATCGGTAATGAGAATTCCTATGAGGGAAGCTATCACACCTAGATGGTTTTCCAATGGATCACAATACCATGTAGAGATTAATCTAGAAGTCATGTCCCTGGGAGGGAACAACATTTGTTTAGAATTTTTGAGATTGAACCTCATAGAGGATTACTATTTACCCTATTTAGAAGATAGTAATGGTAAAAATTTTGTGATAGCATGTTTAAGGTTATGTGATAGGATATATTCATATAGTTTTACATCAGGCAGTAAGGACGCTCATGTTGTGAAAAGACCATCTATGAGGGATGATGTGGAAATTTCTGAATATTCCCTTCGTATAGGGATTTCACATTAGGGAATGGTGTGGAGATTATATATGGAAGATTCTTATTGAAGGTGTCTCATCCCCTAGTGGGGAATGATGGTGTGGGGATTATGTGTGGAAGCCACCTGAGTGTTAAGCTCTGTGCCCTGTGAGTGAAGCTTTGTGGCCCAAGAGTGATTCTCTATAGACCATGGAGGGATAGGGTGGAATAACAAGATGATTGTAAAATGGGGTATTTTATGTTCATCACATATCTAAAAGATATAGTTTTACATCATGTTCTGAGTATGTTCTCATTCATTTTAACGTCATACAACTAGGTCATGGAACTAAGCAGTTTTATATCCTTCAACTCAGATATGGGGGGACTCACTCCTCACCCCCTGAGCTTACATGACCACCACATATGTACAATTGGGTGGGTCATGGTGTTGGAACATCCATGAGGAGTGGTCAATCATAAGTCCCATATTTGGGTATATATGATTAGAAGAAATAGGCATTAGGGTACATGTTCTTAGAAGAAACAAGAAGACCAGAGGCATGAGCCACACTTGGGGTGAATTGGATGGACCCAAGAGTGGGAGGCACTGGTCAGATGGGGACTCAACGTGCAGCTAAACTAGTCCTAGATGGTGGGGGGGTCTTGATAACTCAAAATTCATGATGATGATCATCATAATGGAGTCACCATAGAGAGGACCCGGAGATGTGCTTTTTAGGATTGGAGAATCGTGGTGGAGGGTCCTATGATAATTGGGGTCCCTATGGAGGTCAAGGGGTTTTCAAAGGAGTATAATTTTTGAAACTAATTTACCCTTCCATATATTGAATTCATGATTCATTGGGGGTGATTTGTGAAGGATGAGTGCTTTGTAAAGCCTTAAGTGACTCATGGGTCCTTCTTCTCCCACAAAGGGAGTAGGCCTTAATGAAAGGCATCTCCACTTGGGGTGGAGGATCTCAAGAAAACACGGGAGGGGGTTTCGTGAAGCAAGGATGAATTGGGTGATCCACTGTATCTTTCATTCATGATCCTTAGGGTGTTCATGAAAATAGAGCGATTTCATAATTTAAAGGGTCATCATCCATCACTAAAATGATGGACTGAAGGGTTATTTATAAGGCATGGGTGTCATGAATATTGGAGGAGATCAACAATCTGTGGGATCTTTGTGAAGGGGCACGAGTCTAAGAGTTCGAGAGTCACATTCATTGAGATTACTATAAACCCTTCACATGTTCATGAATAACTACCTGGCTATGATATGCCATTTTATAGAGGTTACCATCAACCCTACACATGATCGTGAAGGATGTTTATGGCTCAAAAGATTTGTGAGATCTTTCTATTCTCAACCATCTTAGCTTCATGAAATAGATCTTTAGAGGGGATTTTTCATCCATTTTGAACTAGATTCAACCCAAAACATCTATATTGGTTATTCCTTTCTCAACTTCTCCCATGTAATGCATATTTTGGCACACACATGAGAATAGTAATAGGTCCATCTATGAAAGGGTGAGAAGTACACCATTATTTTCAGTTTTTTCTTAGTCCATCTAAGTATAATTTTCTACTATTACAGTGTACCTCATCAACCACTTCCATTATCAAAGTATTATATTTAAAACAACTAATGAGATGTTGATATTAGTAAATCCTAACCATTAATTCCTTTGAGTCTTTTATTGGACTATTTTTACTCATATTAATAAATTTATTCCGAAACCTAAAGCTATCAAATGTGTTATTGTGGTTCATCTAGAGATAAAATCAATACTAATGAAATTCATCATAATTCATAATGGGGTGTTCCACAAGTCATTAATTCCTATGTATAATCTTTTTGTTCCTAGTAATATTATGAATCCTTTATCATTAGGTGTTAAGGTTCCTTTAAAATCTTTTGATTATTCTAAATCAATGACTTTCTTAATTCATCCTCCAAATAATATTCAAATTCAGTCTGATTATGATTTTCTATCATATGAGGATGGAGTTAACAACCATACGAATTAATAGTGAACCTAATATAGGGTTAAGAGAAAAATATAACCCCATACTTGATTCATTGAAAACAATTTGGATTCATATATGTTCAAAATTTCACAAAAACTTAATGGTGATAACCAAAAAAACTTTAAGAAAGATATGAATCAATTTATAATTAAAGGATTTACTATAATGAAAATTCACCCTTTTATAAAACATTAACTAATTAAATTTCTTCTTTATTTTTTCCCATAATGGTTCTGATATTAAGCTATTATATGTAAAAACAAATCATGTGAATTTGGATGAAAATATTTTTATAAATTCTCCAAAAGAATTAAAAAACATAAAACCTAATAAAAATTTTCTTTTTAAAATAAATTTTCATGGTTAAAATAATATTCAAGTAAATTTTATAAATAGTTTGATTATTTTATGATACAGTTTTTTTTTGTTTAAGAATTTGTGATGAATATGTTTATTTTATGCCTATCATTTATGAAATTATTTACATATTGTTATATAGTTTTTATATACTCATTTTTTTTAAATATATGATTATGATTAAATGTATAAATATCCAACATAATACTGACCATGAAATGAAGGATTTTAGTAGTATAAAAAATACCAAGAACAAAAACTTTATATAATAGAGGATGATTTTATATCTATCATAACATTATTTTGGATGAAATTTTTAATTGGATGTCAATTTGGGAGCCATAAACTTGTTAGAATGCCATTAGGTTCAAACTTCATGTTGTCCGACAACCAGTCTCCATACTGTTATTCTGATCTAAACTTCATAAAGGACATACTGTATGCCAATATTATTGGTATCCTTATAAAGGAAGTGGTTTTTTAGACCAAACATTGATTTTTTAGATTTTACTCTTAGTGGTTTCATGAGTAACACCAGAAAAAAATAAATGGAAAACAATGAATTGGATCCTGAGGCATGTATTTATCTCTCACTAAAACAAAAGAGGCCATTAAAAGTGCTAGAATTGGCCTTTATCAATGCTACAAAAGTGTTAACTTCCATAGTGTGGTTCAAAGTTCAAGGCTTTTATCAGTGTAAGAAAAGTCCTGAAAAAGGGGTAATTTATCAGTGCCAAAAGGTTCCAGTAAATCACACGTTTATCAGTGATTTTAGAAGCACTAGTAGAAGAAGCTATTTATCAGCACATTTATTTACTGATAATAAATTGATTCTTTATCAGTACTTTAAAAAATGCACATAAAGGGTTACTTTATCATCACTAATAAATATGATGATAAAGGAGACCTTTATTAGAATTACTAAGTGTGATGATAAAGGGACCCTTTATCAACATATATAAATTTGTTGATAAACAGACCTTTTATTAGTGCCTTTAAAAATACTAATAATGGGTAATACTATAGTGTGATTCTATATCACACTACAACACTACAAACATGGCATGTATCGTGTTGTAACAACACAATGCATCACCAAAAACAATAGAAAAAATTTGAAAAATAAAATAAAAATACCAAATTTAAATAAAATAAAATTTCCATCACAAATATAAGAAAGAAATCTATTATAGAGTATGTTAGTTTTTTTTACTAAAATTAATGTTAACTTTGAATAAAAAGGTGTATTTTGAGTCATATTGGTCACACCGTTAGTTAGATTGATTTGAGACTTACACCTACATATCAAAAATGACTTCTAGATCATTTTTCAAAATGTTCCCAAACAATCGAAATGTTTTTTTCTCAGTTATGAGTATGTCTATTGTTTTTTTATCAAAATTAATGTCAATTTTGAATAAAAAGTTACACTTGGAGTCATGCCTATCAAACCACGTGTCAGATTGATGTTTTGATGATTCTTATACATCTCAACTTCATTATGTTTCATTCTACTATATTATCAAAACAATATTAATGTGTTTACTCTATTTTGAGACTGGAACTATTTTTTTTTATGAAAATGTATTTTAAAACTGAAAATAGGAACCTTGAGTCATACAATTTGCATGATGTTTGGGTTTGACATGAGACTAATTCATACACATTAGAAATGAATTGTGAATTTTTATCAATACAATACAAGAATGTTTTTCATTTTTTAGCGAGTGACACATATTTTGTATTAAATTGTCAATTTTAAACTAATAACAGACACTTTTAGTCATAACAAGAACATCATGAATTTTATTGAGGTGTAGATGATTTCTTCACATCAGAAATTACACATGAATCATTTACCAAATATACTGAAATAGTTAAAAAAAATTATCGATATTTAGTGTGTAATTTTTTGACTAATATTAATGAATGTTTTGATTAAAAAGATGAACTTGGAGTCATAATAGTCACACCGTGTGGTAGGTTGAGGTGAGAATGAATCCTAAACATATAAAATATCATCTATTGGTTTAATTAATTATACAAATAATACTAATCTTTTTCCTCAGTTTTTAGTATTCCACTGGTCTTTTTACAAAAATTTCATATTAAATTGGAAATAGGAACTTGAGTCATATAGGTTCAATCGTGTTTGGGTTTGACATGACACTAATTTTTACCCATCAAAAATTCATTATGATTCATTTTCCTAAATTATCAAGACAATATATGCACATTTGGTTTGTTTTTAGTGAGTTACACGTTTTGGTATTAAAATGTCAATTCTAAACTAATAATGAACACATTGACTCATAATGGCCACATTGTGTATCAGATTGAGGTGTGGTTTATTCCAAAAAATAAAAAATGAATTATGAATCGTTTTACTAAAGTACCAAAACAATTTTATTGAATTTTATATATTTTGAGTATATTAGTTTTTTTCCCTAAAATTAATGAAAATTTTAAAAAACAAATCATTCAAAGAGTCATAGAGGTCACACTATGCATCTGATTGAGGTGTATCTGATTCCTAGACTTCTCAAATAAAATATGGATTATTATTTTAATGTATAGAAACTATATGATTGTTTTTAATACGTTTATAGTACACCACATGTTTTCTATAAAGTGTCATTTTAAACAAGAAACATTATAATTGAGTCATACATGTTGTATCATATGTGGTTTTGACATTAGAATTATTCCTAAATATCACAAATAGATTATGAATGATCTTCCAAAATTATGAGGAAAATATGACCATGTTTTCTCAGTTTTTAGTGACTGACACTTTATTCTATTAAAATGTCAATTTTAAATAGATAACAAACAATTTCAGTCATGAAATGCACATTGCGTATCAGATCGAGGTGTGGATGATTCTTATACATCAAAAATGACATTTTATTTTTTTTACTAAAGTACCATAATAATTTTAATTATTCTCAATTTTTAGTATGGTAATTAATTTTTCACTAAAATTAATGTCATTTCGGAATAAATAGATGCACTTTGAGTCATATAGGTCACATTGTGTGTCATATTGAGGTCTGGATGATGTTTACACATCTTAAATTACTTATGGGTCATTTTACAAAATTACCAAAACTAAACGAATGAATTTACTCAGTTTTCAATTAGCTATTTTCTTACAAAAATGTCATTTAAATCTGGAAATATGAACTTTTAGTCATACAGGTTGCATCATGCATTCATTTAACATGAGACTTATTCCAACATGTCAAAAATGTATTATAAAACTTTTCCTAAATCATAATGAAAATATGATCATGTTTACTTAGTTTTTGATGAGTGACACTTTTTGTATTAAAATGTCAATTTTAAAATGATAATAGGAACATTGACACTGGACCTCTTGGATGACCATGATATATCAGTGATGGTTTTCCTCAAATAGTTATCTCATACACCTTCTATTTAAGTTGGTTAATCTTTCACATTTTTATTCAAACATATATGTTTAATTATATACCATTTTGATTATTAGGAGTCTAACATATGTAGATTAAATAACACTAGTAGTGAAATTGAAGGTTCCAACATAGAATGAACATACCTATAGATTAATACCCTATATAAATTTAAATAAAAAAGTTCCGAAAAATATAATTTCAATATGCCGCCTAAAAAAATTTCACAGTGGCTATTATCTCAAGTAAAAAATGATGTGTGCACTTGTCGAAACATTTCATGAATCACAATCTTTGTATGATCCTCATTCTACATAATTTCCCAAAAAAATTTTATTTTCAAACTACTTATTTGTATCCTCTTTCACCGTGGTCTCCACCTCGATATCCACATTTACCTCCACCTCCACGTTGGCATCAAACTCTAACTTTGCCTCTACCTACACCTCCTCCGTCACATCTATCCATGCCTTCGTCGACACCTCCTCATCCACCTATACCTCCACCTCCTCCTCTACCTCCACCTCTATAATTTCCTAACAAGTTTATTGATTTTTGGTCAGTGCATCTAAAAATAATAATTTTCTCCATTTTACTTCTCCTTGAGAAATTGATCAAAAATAATATATAAGAATTATGAAATTAATGCTTCAAACCCCAAATATTTTTTGAAGTTCATAAAGCATACTAGATAATAAATATAATAGGTAATCACTAAAATTTGTTCTAGAATGTGTTATAACAAATAAAACTATGCTTCCCACTCATCTTTAAACACATTTATTTATTCTTTTGAGTATATAAAATTTTAGAAATATTGATAGTAATGATAAAATATAAACCAACAAATTATTATGAAATATTTTTAATGAAATTCTAATTACCTTCATTAATTACCTATTGGGGGATGTTAGTCTTTTCAAGCATTATGGTATCTCTCATAAATTTGTAAACATAATATCTAAAAATTTTGTCATTACATTGTATTTTACCCTAAAAAAACATTGACCAAAATTAGTATTTTTTTTAAATCATTTGAGAGCTAAATATTTCAATATATATCGTAATATTTTTCCATTTGTATTCAATCAAAGCCATTATATCTTTAGAAACTGAATTCATTCCTTGATTTCTCCTATATATAACAACTTCCCTATCATGAAAAAATTATTATTAAAACATATACTGAAAAAAAATATTTTTATGATTATCATAAAAATTGTTTATTTTAGTGTATTACATTTTCACAAAAAACATCATATGTGTTCAGTTAGTTGGATATCCATGCATTGGATCCCCAAAAAATATATTTTGGGTATCCATATTGATTGTGATCAGCATCCAGTGCTCCCTAAAAAACAATAATAATTATGTAATAAAAAAATTTAGGTGATTAGATTATAGAGTTTTACTTTTTCATTATATAAATAAAAAAGTGTCTGACATCTAACAGTTATTGATTAAATTCATTGTGTAACTTATCTTTTTTTATTCTTAATTTCATCATCATCCAAAGTTAGTTTTATAAAGAGATTATATGGGGACTAAGGAATCCAAATCGAGAATCACATGATCTTCCCTTTATATATTTGTTTTATATATTTTTGCAGAAAATATGAATAGTTATTAACTTTAATAAACATATTAGATCACTATTTGGAATGATGTATTATAAACATTTACATTATGTATGTATTCATATTTAAGACACATATCCATTCATTCTTGAGAATCTCATACAGTTTCTTGAGACCAATTCCTTTTGTAATGGAATTTACATATATTTATTTTCATTTACAATGTATGATATAGATTTATGTTTAAAAGTGGTCTCTGCATGAAGTTGTAATGAGAATAAGTGTTTCCCTCCAACTGGTGAGTAGAAGCTACTCTCAGAAGGTCATTTTGTTTTCCTTGATGGTTCACTAGATTTTATTGATTTGACCTTCCATTTTCCCACCTCTTTATCTATATGTATAATCATAACTCACTTTAGACATTTTATAGTCAACAACTATAGGTTTTTTAAATCGATTTTTTTGAAGGTCATACCTCATTTATCTTTATAATATTAGATATCCAATATATGAATACTACAATATCATCACTGTCCATTCTAATATATGCACCATGAAGTGGAAAAATAAACTCTTTACTTAGATCATGAGCTACCTCAATCCCCACTCTCATAAGATCTTTTGGGGGGTCTTTAGGGTGTATCTTTTCTTTTATGGTATTATAAATTTTACCTATTTAAACATTGAAGTGCATGGGTTTTGAGAGATACTAATCACGTACACCTATATCATTTTCAAATTTAGCAATATAAAATTATTGGAATTAATTTTTTTAACTTTTAGGACAAATAGTAATGAAAAAAATGATTACCACAAGTAAGGTATGTAGTTGGGGGGAATGAGTAGCCTCAAATATATTTTGATCCTTTGGATTATGTGCATATATGTGCTCCACCACTAGATCATATTGATCCTTTCTAATACATTTGTCTTCCAAACTAGATTGGAAAATAATTTCATTGAGTCAGTATATTTCTGTCTACAATCATCTCACAATATTATATATATATTTATTTAGTTTGATCTTCTATTAATATGATCAAGGAGAGAGTCTAAAACTTAATCCTCTAACACGACCATATTTTTCATGCCACTTAAAATATATAAAAAGTGGATTTTCTTTTGGTAGGGTCATTTATGATACATTTGTCAAAATGATATAAAAAAATATGAAAATAAATAAATAATGGTATGTAATATTTTTAAAAAGAATAAATAATTAAAGTTATTTCATTCTTACACATGCTTACCATTCTATTTTGGTGTTTTCATAAACTAATATACACTCTTTATATACATGAGCCTCCATCAATAGAACATGATGTGAGAAGAAAGGGACTTCAAATTTTGATTCATCAATCTTCAAATAAACATAGGATCCTATGTTCTTTCATACCACATAATTATAAATTTATTATGGATTTAAATTTCATAAAAACATATTTTCTAATGAAGCATGCCCACCATTTATTTGTGATAGGGTTTAATTGGTTTTGATAGACTTTCTTTATTTGTAGAACTCTTTTTTTGTTTCATAAATTAATAAATTTGAATCAATTTGGATAAAATAATAAATGTAAAATATTATATTATCCATTGAAATACACATGTAATGGTTTATCATCGCAATTATTGATGAATGAAGACTGTGTTTCCTTATTTATAATATGTTAACAACTAACTCATCGTCGGGGCTTTACATTCCCCTTAGTATACCTAAGATGTAACTTTGTAAGAAGAGTCTTTAAGCCTCAATAGTATTTTCTAGGGGCCATTTAGACCAATTTTTTATGTAAATCTTCTAAAATCAACAAATTCAGAAAATAGTAAGGAAAATTAATTCATTTTTTCGTTATATAATTTTTCATTAAAGTATAGAAATTATATCAAAACATTACTATTATATATTTCCAAATAATTTCCATCATTAAAAGTTAGATTGGATGCTATGAATCAATATCAATCAAGAAATTCAAACTTGTTATAACCCCAATATAACTAGTTAGTGTTGACCTATTTCAGTCAGTATGTTTTACTTATTGATTCAATCCAAACTCAAATTTTGTACCCTGAGTTCATACCTTGATAGTTTTACTCAAGACTTTGATGCTATGTATATTTGGTTTTTTCATCAACATGCTTTCTATCCCATAGTAATTCCTCCATTTCATCATCAGTAGTCTATTCTTTTTTAGGACTGGTAACATCATATGGTGTAGAAGAAACTGTCTACAAGATTAGTAAAACATTTAATTTTTATTGAATAACAACAATACAATAACCTTTATCCCTAAACATTTCACATTTCCATGCATATTGTATGAAAATCGTTGTTGTTTTGAATTGAGATATAATATTTCAATACTACATTTCAACTATCATTAACTATCTTTATTTAATCCATTATCTAATTCTTGATTTCCTTCCATATATTGATGATGGATTAGACACCCTCTTTCAAACTATACTTCCCCCCATCATTCTAGTTTCAATGTTCCCTGATGACATACCACTCAAGTAGCTATTGTTTTATTTTGTTATTTGATACCTGTCACCCATAATTTTTGGAAATCCACCTATGTTTCATGAACTATTCTAACCAAAATTCATCCCATACTAGGTACTATTGATCACATTGGATAAATAATGATCAAATTAGTTACTAAAACAATGATTATTTGAGGGATGAGTCTCAAGAAAAAAATAAAATAATAACCATTCGAGATATGAAAGTTCTCATACACTACCATGTAAACATCAACTCATCCAAAATATGATACACTAACTCAGACCTGTGTTACTCATCATTTTACCTCACATGAATCTCAATTAGAAGATATTTTTCAACCACTTAGTTTAAAAATAACCTAAATCAATTTTCAATAATGGATTTTAACATATTACATTTAAAAAATTAAGAAATACATTCAACAACACATGACTACTACTCACATTAATTTACTTCCATTCAAAAATATTAATCATTTTCCACTTCAACTAAATTTTTTGAGGGCTTAGAGGAGATAAAAACTTAAGGTGTTTGTGGTGTTAGGTGGATGAGAGATCTTAACAACTATCCATTTCTCCAAGATGGGAAGAGTATGTATCCTCAAGATGATGCCACAAATATGTCTGGATAGATCTACCCATTATGGGTCGAATACCTTAGAGAGTCAAATTGGAACCCCATTAAATTTATCAAGGTTTAAGTGAAATAGAATAAGAAAGTGCATTGTGAATATTTTTGTTTTTCAAAAAAAAGGTCATCAAAAGTATTTTCAAGAGATCACTCATCGTGATAGTATTCTTTTCTAAGTATAATTAACTATGGAGTTCTAATAAGATCTAACATGATTGAAACAAAATTAAAAGATATTATTGATGATTTGTTGTCAAAAGTAAATGAGAGAGTTTTATAATAAAATGATTATCAAGATACCAAAAATATTTATTCATTTTGTTTTGATTAATTTTCAGGTTTAATTTTTTGTGTTCTGAGGAAGTAGTATTTGAGGAGGATCAAAGACTGAAAGAGTTGAAGATTGCGTTTGGAGATGATTTATTCAATGTCATGGAATCAATTTTGATGGACATTAATTAATATAATCCAAGCGGGTGGTATGTCGTCAAGGATCATTGGAACCACAATAATGGGAGGAAGTCTAGTTTGAAAGAGGGATTTCAATCCATCATCAAGAGATGGAAGGAAATCAGGCATTTGAGGGCATATTATATAATGGTAGTGAATGTTAGTTATATTAGATTATTGAAGTATTATATCTCTATTCAAGATAGTAACAATTTTTATTAAATAAGCATGCTAATGTGGACTTTTATTCATAAAGTGTATTTTATTGTATATCTATCTTACTAAAATGAATCCTTACTTACACAACCTTATTTATGAAAGTCATGGACCTTTTTTATGAAAATATATTTATGCTTCCTATGACTATTATGTGTTGTTTTCCTATTTAAATAATCATAAATTAGTAATATTTTCATGAAATAAAATTAAACACAAGGTTTTCATATAGATTAGGGGTTACTAAGATCATTTGAGAAAACCTACCTCGTTACGTTACTTAACCACTTTATATACATCTTTTTGAATGTGTAACTGATGTTTCATTTGATTGAGTATTGAAAGGATTTATTATTTATCGGATTTAATAAAGAATAAAATGATAGAAATTTGAGGCTTGTGCAGTTGTTTCATCAACGGAAGGTTGTTTATTTATATAGGGTTTTATTTTTAGCTACGATTTTTCAAATTGTTATTTTTTTTGTTTTTGTCGGCATTTATATTCATGGTATTCTATTGTGAACAATTTTACATAGATTCACATTTCATGTGAGTTTTTTTAATCCATTTATCATTGATCGTGTTTAATGAAACATATTTATGATCAATCCTTTGGAAGTTGTTTGATTTTACAAGGGTTGAGTAAAATTTTGATTTAGCTCGGGTCAGGTTATGAATAATTGATCTATATTGTAATGTTTCTGTTTAGTAAAAGGGAAATTTTAATAAGAATTAATAGACACACAAATGAAGAATATTGTTTTCTTAAATCAGGTCACTTCATCAAAAATCACTTCATTCGTAGAGAGGAATTTATTTAAAAAAATTATTTGTTAGAAAATTAAACTCATATATAATATCTTTAATAGATGATGCTTCATATGGAAACTATTATACTGGAATCTGATCTAGTAGTTTGTGATTAGACATGTTTAAATTTATGAATTTAAAATATATAAAATTCATAAAATATACTGACTATTATTTTATAAAAAATAAAAAATTACTTCAACTAGTTATAAATTTAATGGACATAGGAAATTATTGGAAACCATTCATTGACATTGGAAATAAATTTTATCTCCTCTAATGATCACCCTATCCCATTAAATATCATATTCTCTCAGTAATGTAATATTTTAGTGAATTTATTTTTCATTAAGTGTACTAATATTAGGAAACTATCAATCAATTATAAACAAACCTTTTAATGAGAATACATCACAAATTTTGAGTTTTCATCAATTAAAAAACTAAAAAAGTATACTTCTTTTGATTTCTATGGATATTTAAATAGTTTCTTCATTATTAAATTATATTGATGTATCATATTGATAATGTTAACCAATAAAAAATGGAAGATTTAAATTTTAGTTACCAGAATTAGATTGACCCATTCACATTAAAACAATACGTAAATTAACCATCTTTATATTATTCATATACAAAAACATTCCCTCTAAAGTGAGTCCAACATAGTGTTAACCTTTATTTCATCTTCCTGTGCATGTTATGCTATTAAAACAAGATTAAAATAATGAAAAACAACTCTATATATAAGGTAACATTTAATAATATAATGGAAACTTAAAAAATTCTTCGTCAACTACAACAATGGATAAAGATATTGTTCGCAGTGGTCTCATATGAAGACATAATGAGTTTACAGAGTATGGGTGGATTTGTGTATGTATAGGTAAGTGATGGAGATAAATAGTGATTTGATGTAGGTTTCTTCATGGTTAAGAATAGTTCAAAAATGAAGACTGTGAAACCCAAAAAATCAAATAACGAGGGAGGAAATGAGAAAATAACATACATTATATTCTAGTCTTGATTTTTCTGAGAGAGTGTGGTGGATTATCACTAGTAATAAGGGAGTACTATGAGAGCTTGATAATTGTAAGTAAATGATATGTGGTTAGGGTTCTTTTAAATAGATTAGGGACTCTTTTATCAGTTTTTTCAAAAAGCGTCGATAAATATCCCTTTTCTAAGAGCTCAATTGATAAGTGTTGATAAAAGGCATCTTTGTCAGCACTATTTTAGAGCTGATAAAAATAGTTATCAATGCAAAAACATTAGCGCTGATAAATGATGTATAATTATAATTACAATATATATATATATAATTATATATTTTTTTTATAATTTTATAATTACTTTCATGTATAAATATTAATTCATAAATACATTAATATTTTTTTTATAAATAATTATTTATATTTATATTTATATTTATATATTTTATTTTATAAATAAAATAATTAAAAATTTATAAATATAATTACAATTAAATATACAGAATTATTTAATTACAATTATAAATATATTTATAAACTTATATAAATTATATAATTATATATATATATATAATAAATATATAAAAATATAAAAATATAAAAAACCGTTATTCAAAATTTTTTATTAAATTTTTATATTTATTTATTTATCAATATATGAATAATAATCCCAAAAAAATTTATATTTTTATATAATTATATATATATATATATAGCCCCTAGGGTGCAAGATAGTTGTAGCTGCCCCTGTGGGTCTCGATGAGGTCTTGAGTTCAAGTCTCGCAGAGTAAATTATTTAAATAAATTTATTGTAATTTTATAATTATTAAAATATATATAAGTATTTATTTATAATTTTATATACATATATTTTAGAAAATAATATTTATTTATTTATATTAATTATAAATATAAAAAAATTATCCTTATAGAAAATATACATTTATATATATATTTATAAATTTTTATTTCAAAATATATTTTTAACATTATTAATGGATATATAATATTAAATAAATTAATTTTAAAAATTCATGAAATTGAATAATTCAAAATTTGTACACTTTAAAATTATTGAAAAAATAGATAAGTTTTATTAATAAAATAAAAAGTATGGTTATATATTGACGAAGGAAATAATATATATTGAAAATTTGAAAACATAGTAAACATATATATATATATAAATAAAAGAAATTGGAATAATTTAAAAATAAATAAAAATAAAAGATAAAAATATCATCAATGAAAAATTAATACCTAACTATAGTAATATAAAAATAAATAGATAAAATTGACCAATTAAAAAAATAATATATTAAATGTGTCATGTTATAATTAGATTCTAAAATATACCAAAATTTGTATAAATTTTATAAATATTAGGTGTTTGTGTTAAGATATATAAAATTAATAGCATAAATATTTGTGTTTATGCGTTATATATTAAAATTCATTAATTATATAAAGGTATCTAAAGTTAATGAAACACATGATGTTTGTTATATGTGAAATTGAAAAATCAAACATCATTAAAAATGAATAAGACATTAATATGTTTTAAATAATTATATTTATTAATTTTCTAAAAATATTTATTTAATATATATTATTTATTAATTTTTATAATTAATATATATATATAATATACTTATTCCTATATATTAATAATTGTTTCATTAATAAATTTATAATCAAATTTGGTATTTATTCATTTTTATTTTTTTTGTTTAATTATTACAATTTATTCATTTTACATATCTATATTTAATAAACACTATTTATCAATATTTATAATCTATCTACATGTATATTAAATTTATTCAATTGTTAATAATTATTTAATTAATAAAATGTTTAATATTTTTCTTAATTTAGTTAGTTTTATTTTTTATTGTTTAAAATTTTTTCTTATTAATAATTTTGTATATTTCTATATTTAATATATATTATTTATTATTATTTTTAAATTATATATTTGTATATTCAATTTTTTCATTCATTACAATAATTATTTAATTAATAAAATTATTAATATTTTTTTGTTTAATTATTTCATTTAATTTTGGGCCTTTATGAGCACTAAAAATACATCGCTAAAAAGGGTACACTTCACCAATGCTAAAAATAAAGCACTGATTAAAAAGTGCCTTTTCTCAGTTCTAAAAGAAAGCACTGATAAAAGGCTCTCTTTATGAGATCTTATTTTAGCGCTGATAAAGGCATCCTTTATTAGCACTTTTTGATCACCCTAATAAATAATAGCACTGTTAAAGGCCTCTTTTGTAACGCCCCGACCCCAGAAGCCCAGAGTTGGTACATTATTATGTATCATTGAGCATGATCACAAAATATCATGTCTTGAAGGACTGACTAGTTTAGTAGCCTTGGAAGTGCTTGATACATTCATAAGGTTTACATTACATCATGTAATGGAAAACTACAATAACATTGTATCCATAGACAACACAGATATCCCATAGACTATCCCTGCAGGTCAGTCAAAATATTCTTCGCATCCTGGTAAAAATAAAACATAGAAAGGGGTGAGATCAGATGCTCAGTAAGGATAACAATATAGCGGAAACTTTCATAAATAAGCATAAACATTTAAGGCAATGTATAAGTCTAAAACAAAAGCCTTTTAAACTTGAAATTCAGCAGAATATGGAAAAGATAAAATCAAATAATTCCATTTACTTATTCACATAGATATTCTACTAGTTTAATAATCATAAGCAATATCAATAGTGACTTTCATAATGATGGAACCCTTAATGCCAGACTTTCATAACCACATAGTCGAGGCCTTGTGCCAAGACTACAAATAATATTTTGTCAAGGCCTTGTTCCAAGACACTAGTTTGTCTCATGACACCTACTGATACATCGAGGAGCTACAGCGGGCGCCACCCATCACTTACGAAGTCCAATGCATTCCCATATGAAAAGGTTTAAACATAACATAAAAATTTGTATTAAATCTGGAATACGAAAATTCAATACTTTATCAATAAACAATGATTGGTATGAAATAACACAACCACATTCAAAAATATCACAAAACCACCAATACTATATTGAAGTTCTGTATCATAATAAATCAACATCAAACAAACTTAAAATCCATCCAAGGATGTTGACATAGAAGAAATTAAAACATTTTTACAGAAATATCTCTTTATATTTTGAAATCGTTTAAAGGTCACATAATTATTAAAGAAAACATTTATATTTGAAAATATTCATATAATCTTGTAAGGGAATCTTGGATGATTTTATTATGGCAGAAAATAGAGGCACCTGCCATATAAGTTAAAAAAGACATTCTTTCCACAATTTTGTCGAAAAGGTTATAAAGTACCTTATTTGGAAAATGACGAAAATATACCTTTCAAATAATTTTATAAAAAGTCAAAAAAGGGTATCAATGTAATTATCCCATAGTTTAGTTAATATTAAAAAAATGGAATAAATTTTTAAGAAACATGGATGTGGATTATAAAGAGGTCTCGGTAGATACTTACGTAAAAACAACCTCAGATAATAAAGAGATTGTTAAATTAACCCTAACCTTTTACTTTTCCTTTGTCGAGGGTAGGTTAACCTCCTGTATAATGGTTAAATAATTGTTATTAAATTATAAAAGAATCATATATATTAATATTATATCATATATGATCTTTTAACATTTCTTTGTTAATAATATCTTAGTATTATCATCATTTCAGGTGTTAACTGATTCGTTTTCCTTTATATGCTTTGTTACGTAAGTAATGTTTGTTATGGATCGGATGTATCTTATTCATATTCAAAATGATATTAAGTCTTTAAAAAAAAATTTTAATCATCTAATGAAAAATACTCTTTAATGGATACAATGGGGAATTAATCTCATCGTGTTCGTGGATATGTTAATTCGTATGTACGCACAAGCAAAAATATCATTCTTTTGTTATTAAAATAAAATATAATTGGATGGTATATCATATATACAGAATCATTATCAAGTTATATTTATTATTTACATCAACTACACATCATTATTATACACATAAAAATAATAATTTATTGAATAACAATTACACCACGACGTGGCGACGGTACGCCGTACGTACGCACGTATGGTGACATGTCATTCAAAGGATTTATAGAATAATGAATATGGTTGTACAATATTTATAATAACATAACAGTATATATAATATAATTGAGTTATCATTTTATTCCTAAGGTTGTTTTTAGTCGAATTATACTTATCCAATAGAATTAGGACATGTGTTAGGGTAATAATAATATCATTTTTACCCTTAATTGCCCTATTTACTTTTAATTGTGGTAAATAAAAGTAAAAATATACTATTAACCAAATATTATTTATATCTTATTGAACCAAATTTTACTCCTAGATATTAACCGTGTCTCACGGATTTTCGAAATTCAACTCACAGAAGCAGTAAAATTAAATTTTATATAAATTTGCAAATACTCCTAGGAAGTGGGTAAAAGACGGTAAAATTTCAATAAACTTTTTATATATCTAAACTTATTATAAAATTACTCCAATTAATTACATTTAACTTATATAGGTTTTATGTATCTATTTTTACCTAAAATAAATTTAAATATAATAAATAATTATTTAAATGAAAAGTCGGATTTAACCAATAACTTAGTGTTTTTCACTATTCATAAAAAATTGAACGTTTTCAGAAACATAACAAAAATTCACGATAAGATAGAGTTGATATTCTGAATTAAAAAATGAATTTTATTTTACCCAATTCAAAACATAGAAATTCCATTTATTAATTTATAATTAATTCCCGCTGTCAAAACCAAAAAACATATTTTTTATGAAATAGTTACTATCAAAAGATTGACACTTATTTATGTCCAATTTCAATGTGAAATTACTTACAATGACTAGAATTGGATAAAATGGTAAAATATAATCTATTTATACTTCCAAACCATTAAATTGTATAATTTAAAACTATAATTTTTTTTGATTAAAAAAGTTGTTTTCTGTTAAAGTATATTATTTTTCACTATTCACCCAAATATGAAAGTTATCATAAAAACACCAAAAATATATTGAAACTAAACTCTTATTTCCTGATTCTAAATAAGAAGTTTATTTTTTCAAATTGAATATATAAAAGTTTCAAATATTGGATTTAAAAAGGGTGTGCCATTAAAAGACGATAAAATTGAAATTTTTTTAAAATACTTCTTTTATCTGAAAAATAAATTTGTCCTTACATTATTTCTAAGAAACTCATAATATTGATTATAAAATTATAAGGATATTATAAATTTCAAAATTCAGTTAATATTATTCATAATCGCTTTTGAACGGTTAGTTTGGTAAGTCGTGGTGCTCTTGAACTATGTGTTTCATGTAGTCTAAGTCATTGAATTACATTGAAAAAATAACGTACTGTGAAATCTTGGGGTTTCACATTCTCCCCTCCTTCAATAAATTTTTTCCTCACAATTTGAAATTGTTCTTCGAAAATAAAACGTTAAAAATAGAAAAATACCTTTGTGGAGAACCCACATTAGAAATTGGTTTAATAAAATTTAGTCTTAATAAGAGTGAAAGGAAAATGAAAAAGTCACCAACAAATTATAATCTCGATTAGAAGAACATTGGTGTAAATTAGAGACACATAATTGGAGGAAAAACTTAATTATTTATTGGGACTTATTGAGCTCATCAATCACAAACAAGTGTAAAATTGAGGGCCTCAAAGCCATCAATCTAAGATGATTTAAAATATCATCGGTTCAACAAAACATAAGGTATTAGGATAACACATTTTTGGTTTTAATGTTTCTAAACTAAATATTAAGAATTAATTTCTTCCTATAATAAAAAAATATATACTTGACATGTAGAGTTCCATCGTTTAACTAATTTCTACCACAAACTCATATTTCACTATAAAAGATAATAGAACATAAAAAAACTAAATTTCTCCTAATCGTATATGGTTCCAAAAAATTAATTTATAATTCATCTATCAGACCTTTTAAAAAACTACATTATACAATCTAGGAAATCACATAGGCCTGTGGTAGGTGATCCACCCTTGTTGCCCTTCGACTATGGGTTCAAGTCACGCGGCCTTGTCGAACGTGACTGGTTGTCGCCCGACCTCCGGGTTGTCCTTTTATAAAAAATAAAAAAATAATCTTAATAAATGATTTTACATTAATAATATAATGCCATTTCAAACTTAATCCATTCCAACCTTTATAATTATCCAAAATACCTCTATCCAAACTCACAGTCCAAAATTTATATGGAAGTTAAACACAATGAAGATCCCTTTTTTCCACGTAATAACATGTGAATACCTTCATCATGTATTCTTTTAAAACATAGTAACACCCTGAATTATTGTAAAACCATATTGATTACATTCATGCTCCCTTATTCTTTATAGAATACTGGATATACTCCTTATATCCAAAAATGTTGTAATCTCCAACAACGATGGAATATAGAAACCATTAATCAGTTCCAAGGTAGTAAAGAATATCCAATATAATTTATCCAAATTGACTATCTCTTATTCCAAAATTACAAACTTTTTATCAGGAACATATAATCTCAAATTCCCCTTGAAATAGTACTGCTGTACAATCCTTATTTATTTCCATAATTCATATAACCAGTACATCATTGATACAACACTCAAAACAACACAATACTTTAATAACAACATAAGAACTCTTAATCATTCCTCTTCATCTTTGTTAGTATAATAACTTGATTCTTATCGAATAACATCATTTGGGGTATACTCTGAGGATTAGTACATTTATTCATGTAGTGTCCCAACTCCTTGCATATGAACCATTGTACACTTGAAACCCTTTTCTCACACTTGCAATCACGTACTTGGTGTCCTTTTTCTCCACATTTATAACAAACTCTCATTCCCTTCAAGCATTTACCAAGGTTATTCTTTCCACATTTATCACATATGGGAAAATCATTCTTTCCTCTCTTCCCTTTATCTATCTTTCTCTCTACAATCCTTTTCTTCTCTTGCTTCCCTTCAAAGCCATAGGACTCAGAAAATTCTTTACATATCTTATTAACACATGATATTATTTCGTCATATGTTGAGAATACATGGGATACTATTTCCCTTTTAAATGTTGGATTAATACCAGGAAATATATGATCCCTCTTACTCTTTGTATCATATGTATTGATGTAGTTCACATTCCTTCTACTGGGCATAATTTCTATACAATTGCATACACTAGGTCAGTTTATGAATTACAATGAATAATTCCAAACATGTAAAATAACTAACGTAAATTGAACAGTTTATAGATATAATCCATAATCATAAAAATGTTTTCTTTGAGGAGGTATATACTCATAAACCATTCATAATGGTTTGTAAAGAAAATTAGAATTATCCTAATCATATCCCCTAGGAGTGTCGTAACCAAGAGTGCAGCAAGGCCCATTGTCATGAACCAGTTCCCGTTCGATTCTAGCTCAAAGATGTGTTTTCAAGTTTTACCCCTAGGTACATTTGTTCCAGAGCCGCCTCTACCTAATCATATCTAAAGAGGGATGTATTTATTATAAAACTCACAATGTCTCTACAATACCAAAATTCTAAGAAGTTCTTCTATACCAATCCCCAAAGTCTATCTTAGGGCTATGTGCTCTAATCAAAGTTTATCTAACTCTAGTTTCCAAGGTTTGTACTAAAATTACTCTGATACCAACTGTAATGCCCAGACCCCAGAAGCCCAGAGTCGGTGCATTATTTTGTATCATTTTGCATGATTACAAAAGATAATGTCTTGAAAGACTGATTAGTTTAGTATACTTGGAGGTGCAATAAACATTCATAAGGTTTAAATTACATCATGAAATAGAAAACTACAAAAACATTGTTTCCATAGACAACACTGAGATCCCATACACTATCCTTATAGTTCAGTCATAATATACTTCTTCAAATCCTTTTAAAAATAAAACATAGAAAGGGGTGAGCTCAGATGCTTAGTAAGGATAACAATATAGCGGAAACTTTCATAAATAAGCATAAACATTTAAGTCAATTTATAAGACTTTAACAAAATCCTTTTAAACTCGAAATTCAGCATAATATAGCAACGATAATATCAAATAATTTCATTTACTTATTCACATGGATATTATACATGTTGAATAATCACATTCAATATCAATATCCATTTTCATAATGATGGAATGCATAATGCTAGATGTTCATAACCACATAGTCAAGGCCTTGTTCCAAGACTACAAATAATATTTGGTCAAGGCCTTGGTCCAAGACACTAGTTTGTCTCATGAGACCTACCGATGCATCGAGGAGCTATAGCAGGCTCCACCCATCACTTACTAAGTCCAATGCATTCCCCATATGAAAACGTTTAAACATAACATAAACATTCGTATTAAAACTAGCATACGAAATGTCAATAATTTATCTATAAACCATTAATGGTATTAAATAACCAATCCTCATTCGAACATATCACATAAAAATAAATACTAAATGGAAGTTTTTCATCATAATAAATCAACTACAAACAAACATAAAATCCATAAATGGATGTTGACATAGATGAAATCAAAACCTTTTTAGAGAAATATCTCTTTCTATTTTGAAATCAATTAAAGGTCACGTAATTATAAAATAAAACATTTATATTTGAAAATATTCTTATAAGATTTTAAGGAAAGCTTCGATGATGTTATAATGGCGTAAATTGTCGCACCCTCCGTATAAGTTAAAAAAGAAATTCTTACTTTAATTTTGTCAAAAATGTTATAAAGTACCTTGTTTGGAAAATGACAAAAATATTACTTTCAAACCATTTTATAAAATTCAAACAAGGGTATAAATGACTTCAACCCATAGTCTAGTAAATTGTTAAAATGTTTTGGAATACATTTTTAAGAAATATAGATGTGGATGATAAAGAGGTCCCAGTAGATACTTATGTAAAAACAACCTCAGATAATAAAAAGATTGTGAAATTAACTGTTACCATGTACATTTCCTTGATCGAGGGTACGTTAACCTTCTGTATAATGGTGAAATAATTTTTATTAAATTATAAAATAATCATATATAATAATATAATTTCATATATGATATTTTAACATTGCTTTGTTAATAATATCTTAGTATTATCGTCATTTTGGGTGTTAACTGATTCGTTTTCCTTTATATGCTTTGTTTTGTAAGTAATGTTTATTATGGATATGATGTATAATATTCATATTCAGAATGAAATTAAGTATTTAAACATTATTTTTAATCATCTAATGAAAATTATTCTTTAATGGATACGATGGGAAATGAATCTTATCGCGTTCGTGGAGACGGTAATCCGTACGTACGCATGATCGACAATATCATTCTTTTGATATAAAAATAACATATAATTGGATGGTATATCATATATACAGAAACATTATCATGTTATATTTCTTTCATCAATTACACATCATTGTTATACCCATCCAAATAAAAATGTATTAAATAACAATTACACCACGACGTGGAGACGGTAAGTCGTACTTATGCATGTATGGTGACATGTCATTAAAAGGATGGATAAAATAATAAATATGGTTATAAAATATTTATAATAACTCTATTGTACATATAAGATACTGGAGTTATTTTTTTAGATTGGAAACAACAAATAAATAGATAGTGGAAGAAGATAGGAACTTGAAAGAGGTGATGAAATATTTACCTCTTCTTTGGGTTCTTCCTTTTGATTTGATCAAAAAGGATCCTTAGGTTGGATTATTGACTATTACAAGGCCTTTAAGTTGAAGGTAAGAAAGTTTATAGGGTATTTGGGTAGGGGTTGCTTGAGGAAAATGTCATTCAAGGTTTTAATTAGAGAGAAGGGGGAGTGCCCTTTTATAAGAGGAGTGAGGGGAACCTTAGAAAAAACTAGAAATATTATTTTATAATAAAATTGTTTTCATTTTCTAATGGTTAAAAAGTAAATTATTAATTGGATAATGTAGGGATGGGTCTAAAACCACTCAACCAATTGTTTTAGATAGTTTTGGGTACCTATATTATCCTTATCTTATAGATTTAACTCTTAGTTAAATAGTTTTACATTTACCAAGTCTCTTTTTGTTTTTATATTATATTGTTAATAAACAAACTATATAATTCCAATAGAACCCCAAGTGGTTCATTAATGACACAAATATCATTATATAATTCTTTTTTCCAAAAATTATATTTTTAGGAATAGAATATAAATTAATAATATAATATTTGTTTTAAAAACACCTTTATGTCAATTTTGATAGTATTTGGTATTTTGTTTTTTCTAAATTCATAAAAACATTATTACTTCGAAAACAATTCATATAACCAACACTAATTTGTCATATTAACCTATAAAATTAGTTTAATTCATAAAAAGTCTCAAATTACATTTATTTAAATATTTATAATATCAATAATATTAATATTTCATTAATTAGAAAATTACTGCATCATCATTGTGTCATAAATAAATTAAATTATTTAATGTCTAAAAATATTAATAAAATACCATTATTTAGGAAATATTTTTATCTTTATAATTAATATTTATAGTCTAATTTTTCTTATGTGTAACCCTATATTAAAAATGGTTTAGTTATTAAACATTGAATTTATCACTTTTAACTCTTCTTTGAATTAAATAATAATAATGTCCTAATCTAATCCTAGTGGACCAAAGTGGTTCATATTTTATTATTATGGTTGTTTTTTGTCGAATTATACTTATCCAATATAATTAGGACATGTTTTTGGGTAATAATAATATCATTTTTACCCTTAATTACACTATCTACTTTTAACCATGGTAAATAAAAGTAAAAAGTTACGATTCACCAAAACAATATTTATCTTATTGAGCAACATTTTGCTTATTTATATTAACCGTATCTCTCAGATTTTATAAATTAAACTCACGGAAATTGTAAAATTATGTTTTATGTAAATTTTCAAATACTCTTAGGAGGTGGGTAAAAGGCGGTAAAATTTCAATAAAATTTTTATATATCTAAAACTATTATAAAATGACTCCAATAAATTAAATTGAACTTATATAGGTATTATGTATCTATTTTGACCTAAAATAAAATAAAATAAAATAATTAATTATTTAAATGAAAATTCAGTTTTATCTAATAACGGAAAGTTTTTCACTATTCATCAAAAATTGAACGTTTTCAGAAACATAGCAATAACTCACCCAAAGATAATTTTGATATTATAAATTCAAAAATGATGTCTATTTTATCAAATTAAATACATAGAAATTTCATTTATTAATTTATAATTAATTCACACTGTCAAAACAAAAAATAATATTTTTAAGAAATAATAACTATCTAAATATTGACACTTGTTTATGTCCAATTTCAAAGTGAAATCCACTATATAAACTAAATATGGGTGTTTCCAAGCTGATGTGTAACCTCCAAAAATAACCACATCACCCCAAAGACTCACTCATTCCCTATTATACCCCCCGACCATCGCGCCCCACCTCCACAATTTTTTCACCTTCGTCCGTATATACAAATTCAGCTACTCGTCTAACCCTTTTGCTCAAGCTGCGATTAGGGTTTCAACAGTCCTCCATTCCCTCAATATCCTCCTGCATTCCATCCCCGACCTCGACAGCCTCATCGCACTTACCATCCCTGGCCTGGAAAACCTGCACTTGGGTCGCGGTCTGTATCTCCCTCGACTAGAGGCTCCTTCGATCTACTCCTCTCGTTAAACCCACCCTCAGTATCCCTCCTTCATCGACACTCAGATTCTCCCTGGCTGAATTACAATCTCAGGGTTTTTCATTCTTCCATTACAAGTCCATAAGAACCTATTTTGGAGTTTGGGTTCCCACAGAATCTCGACTCTGTCGATCTCCTCCTCTCGATATCTATCTATTCTGACATGTTGGTGATCCGTCTTCCTTTTTATCTCGCTTTTAACATAAGTCTACATCATTTTCCTATCTTCCTCGCATTACCTTTACCGGTTTTCACAGCTCACAAATGCATCTTCAGTCGACCCCGCTACCTACGGTTCTTCCTCCAGAAGCATCCTTCCCTAACGTCCGATTAGTTTATTGACGCAGACTGTAGGTATAGCTTCTTACATCGCGAGTTTTCACTCCTACCTTACCCTTTATTGTTTTGAGATTTTTTTGCTTCATTTTATGCGAGCAATTCATTCAACATTTCATTCTATCCCATAAATCGTAACTATTTTTACAACATTAATGATGCCTCTTAAGATTTTATTGAAGGTTATTTTAGTACCATATATTAATGGTTATTCATAATAGGTTATTATTTGAAGAATACATGGAGTTATGTTCTAGAATTTCACCTTTTCCTGGATTTGGATTCAATCAATGTTTTATTATTCACTTCAGTCATTTTAGGCATCAGGTTCATGATTCAGAGATACAGATTTTATTATGGTATATTATCCTCATTCCATTTCAGTAGTGTTTAATCTATCTAATTGTGCATTGCTCAAATTTTTTTGTTACATTATTAAGAAATTTTATTAAAGTTGTTTCAGGGATCTATTTGCTCAGCAATTTTTTATATATCTATTCAGATTCTACTTCTTTGTTCATCTCTAATTCGATGACAAAACCACATGAGACTGCATGTGGTATACAATAAATCAATTTTTCTGTGATATTTTTGTTTTTATCATTTTAAAAAATTATTGATGTGTCTCCTGATTGTTTTTTGTGCTAGGAAAGGAAAATAGTTTAGAATATTCATAAATATTCTCCTCAACGATAAATCCCCACATCAGATGTCACAATAATGAAAATACTAGAACATCATATGCTTACAGTAAACTTATGGTCGATGTTATTGGTATTCCATTAAATTCGTAGTTGGACTATTTCATTATACTAATGTTTTTATATATTCTATTCGACTATTCATCTCAACTAATTAGTGGCGATTTTGGCATTTCACTCATAATCACTATATACTCACTACTTCATAGAAGATTTCCACAATTGATTTAAATACAATCCCATTAACTTCGTAATTGAGGGTCGCAAATATAACTATTATTGTGTTTCATTTTGTTTATATTCCAAGCATTCCATGTACTGAAATACATTTTTGGATTTTAACTGCATTCTTCTTCCTTAAACAGTATATAATTCAAACATCTTAGAGCACCTCCACATGCCATGACATCCCACTTTAGTATCCAGTGGAACTTCTCTAGAATATAGGAAGATTTACCAAGGTTAATTTAGTTAAAAATATTTGAAGCCTATACAAGTAATTTACAAACACATGGTGCATAAAAAAACACCACCTTATTTTGGAGTATGTAATATGTCTCCACTATACACATTAGAATTTAACCATTTATTTTCATTTTTATGTACATTAAATGTATAAGCCTTATGGTCTTTCTAATTTCTTAAAGATGTTTTACATTTTTTAACATCTATATATCTATTCACTACTTTCAAACTAGCCACCCATATTAATTATATTTATAGATTACTGAAAAAATACACATAATTTTGTATCCTATATCACTGTTTACCACTTGAACGTGATTAAGTTGATTCTTATGATGTCATTTGGAATAAACATATTTCCCGTTGATCATTCGGTTATGTGTACATATAGTCAATGCTTCAAAAAAATCACTACTGATTTAAATACAAGCCCATTAAGATCATAATTACGAGTGGTAGATATAACTATCATTGTACTTAATTTTTTAGTTGTTCCAAGATTTCCAAGTACTATAATACATTTTTTTTAACTACATTATTTTCCTTGAACAACCTACAATTCAAATTTCTTTGAGCATCTATTCATGCCATGACAAAAAACTTTAGCAACCACTGGACATTTTCCAGCATATAGACAGATTTACCATTTCTATTTCAGTTAAAACTATTTAAGGTATATATAAGTTCTACTTTTGTGCAATCATGGTGCATAAAAACAAACATCACCTTCCGTTAACAAGCATGTTGCATGCAAACAAACACAACCTCATGTCAATCTCAACCAACTTTCAGTCATAGTAGTTGGGTTAGGTTGTCGGTTTGGATCAACTAATAAGAACTTCACACCATTAGTTCCCCTAGAGTGGGGTGATTTTTTTTCATTGAAGCTGAACTAACCAGAATTGTAATTGGAGGAAGAAGACAGTGTGGGGAAGAAAATTACCTGACATTCCACCTCTTTTCTCCCGCCCAAGACCCAAGTTCATACTAATCCAAGTAATATATTTGTCTGTAAAGAACCCATTCTTTTCCCTTATGTAATCATTTTCCTCTCCCTCCATCCTGAACCTTTTCCAGTTTGATGTAGACTGGGTGAAACAGATTATGCAAATAATTTGATAGTATTATAACTGTTTTGGTACTTGTTCACGACCCAATTTTTTTTTGAAATAGAGCTGCTGAAGTGAGGGAGTCTATAAGGAGTTAGAAAAAATGAAAATTTTTGTTCTAGGCCAACTGATAGAGCCTAAATTATTAAAAGTATCCTTTCATCTTTCTAACTATTGTGTTCAGGATAAACTATTCATTCAATATTATTGGAAGAAAATACTCTTGCATCATTGAGGTAGTCTATTTTTATTTTACCTATTATAGGTCTTCCTTAAAAATAAATTAATTTTCATCAGAATGTATGTCATTTTCAGGTTTCCATATAGTTGCAACAAAATTTTCAATGTATACATATCCTATTCGGATACTCCTACTAACCCATTTTATTTATGGAAGACACTTTGTATATATATCAATTGTTTTATGACATTTTAATATATGTTTGTTTATTTTATTTGACATTTTTTTATCCAAAATGTTCTCTAAATATGACATTATATTTAACTCTTTAGATGACCAAGACACTAACATATAAAGGTTCTCAGATAAGAACATGATGAAGAAAAAAATGGCCAACATTCTGTTCAGCATTATGTGGCTAACAATTTGTAATTATCTTTTATATTCTTAACGAAACTGCTAATATTTATTGAATCTATCCTTTATGTTTTCTTCTATTTTAACTTTCTCTGTACTTTATACAATTTTTTTACAATATTCTGTACCACTTATTTATTCATTAAATATATTCTATATAATCATAATTATTGTTGGATTTTGATCCTGCATTCAGGGTGACTGTGTGGAGTAACATTAGATTTTGTACAAATAAAACAATAGGGAATAATGGATCAATGACATATTTTGGATCAATGATTTGTTTTATTCTATTTCAATTATAGTTTATTATACTAATCAAGACTGACTTATTTTTTAGATCATTGGATCATGTGCATTTACTCTCTTTGAATGTGAATTTCAATTTTTAGGTTGAGCTGGGATAGACACAAATAGGGCCTGGGCCTTGTGTTGGATAATTAGATGTTCGCAAATGGATGTCTACTAGATATTTCTAGCCTTTAGACCATGATGGGAAGATTAGTTACAGAAGACCAAACTAGGTGTTTTACATGCTAGGGTTGGAAGTGTGAAACCTCAATATCGAATCTTTGAGAGGAATAAACAACTTCTGCTGGTGGTTTGCTATTGCCATTACCAGTTTAAGTACTGCGATTGTGTTGGGTTGAGCTGAATCGAAGATGGTTTATGGGAGTTTTCTTTATTCTGTAGAATCAAAGTGGGGTTTTTTGCATTGTGGTTTCACATTTGAGGCTAGATATATGAATCCACTGTTCAACCAGCATTTGAAGATGTGGATGTTAAATCTGTATGTTATTTCCAGATTCATTAAAGCATTTTTTATCCTGTACATGTGGTCTATTGCATCTTGAATTCCGTCATTTCTTTACTACCTTCTTATTGTTCCTAGATAAATTATTATGGTTCTATATAGTTGATCATGATTTTTTATTGATCAATGGTTCATTTTTTATCATTTTTAAATTATGATTATGATGAGTTTTCTTTACCTGCACAGTTGGAGACACTCAAATCAAAAAAAATCTTAATTCTCAATTTATGTAACTAATTTTAGTATTCAAACCCGTATTCAATATTTTGAACATAACACATAAAAAGTTCTTTCTATCAATGATAATGAGCATTACATTTTCAGCTTCACTAACACCTTCGACCAAAAGCAGGTAATAATGTTTACAAATTTTTTCAATACTATAACACTTATTATGCACATTACATTTTTGTTTTGTTTGACATAATATAGGAACATAATTGTAGTGGGTCTTCAGAGGTAAGTAGTGGGGTTGAAAATATCAAGGTGCAATGTTCTTCAACATTTCCAATTTCTATATTCCACAAACGAAAGTCACCAAAATCTAATATTATTTTCTTCTTTTCTTGATTGTATCATCATAATGATAGGTCTTATACTTTGTACGTTGGCTCAATAATAGTTGCTTCAACATCAGACATGAAAACTACTTAGGTACAAAAATGATAACTACAATAACTATTATATTCATTGCACTATTATCTAATTACATTCATTACTATTTGGGGGTTTTATATTTATTACATATTCCAAGGCACATATCTTTTCAATTTCACCTATCTACTATTAATTATATGATTTGTGCTTCAATGATTACACATTCCATAGTATGTTACCTATATATTATTCTAAATTTCTTGTCTATGAAAAAATCTTGCTACCTGATTTTGAAAATTATGAAGTGATTCAACATAATCTGTTGATTTGTCGAATCACCCCAGGAACATCAAGTCATCGTAGTCACCTAGACATGCCAATGATGGAAAATTTCAACAGCGAGTGAAAATTTTTAGTAATGTTTTCTACTGGAACCACAATGTACTATTGAATATTCATGTTCTTTAGTAACATTGATAGATAATTGTTTATTACACACTATAATGATGAGGAATGAAATAAGTGATTGTAATGCTTTATTTAGTATACTATTCAATACTATAATATTCATTTCTATTTCAAGGCCATGTTTTAGTGTTAAATGTTAGTTAAATTGTGAAATTATGAAATAGGTCTCAATTTATTGTAGTTATCTGGTTGGATATTACATTATCTCATTTTAAAACCCCATTTGACTTTGGTGATCTATGGTCCTTAAACCCATATTTTTCATTTATATTGCAACACCATATTTGAATTATAACATTCTGTTATACTTTATAGTGATGACATAGGGTAGTAGGTATTTATATGATGTGTTCGGTATACTTTATAATTCCAGAATGGCCAATTTAATCTATTTAATTGTTAGAATCAGTTCTCAAATATTAATATTATTTACTGTTTATTAGTCATTATAATTATTATTTCATCTTTAGATTGTTGTTGCTAGATGAATTTGAAGGTGTAGATTTATTTCAACAATACCTTTTTCCTAGCAGGGTGTATAATGTGATCTAATAGAAAAACTTCTACATAAATGATGGTCAAAAAATTAGCAAAAATTATTGATTGGGTTTTTTAATTATGTATTCCCATTAATCATCTCCTCAGTTACATTTTTTTATTATTACCAACACTAATGTATTTTTATTTCTCATTCATATATAAATGCAATCTCCTTCCAAAATTAAAAATTGGTTTTTATATATCCATTCCTATTTCAAGTATTTTAATGGTGTATCCATATTTTATGGAATCCTATCCCATTTTTATGCACTATCACTTCCTGATAAAAAAATGAACATTATTATTTCCTCTATACTAATACAAAACAAATTATCTTAATAAATAAAAACCATTAAACTAATAGGTTGTGCGTATGAAGATATGTAAGAATGTTACTCCCCTACTACAACATTAAATTTCATTGAACTGAAACATAGATTTAAGGACTGCATAAACTAAAATACTGATCAAATAGATGGATATTTAATGATGTAATTGCATCGTAATTGAAAATCAAGCATTAATCAGTTATTTTAAACATTGTTTTTTAATTTTTATTTCCTCTATAATCTATATTGTTAATAGATTGTCCAGATATTATTAACATGTTTTTTAACAATTTTTATGAAACTGTTGTTCTTTTAAATGAATTATTTACATTTAATTTTGGTTTCTAATTACTACCCATTGTACAGTTAATTGATTTCCCTGTTTCTTTTGTTTTTCCAAAATATTGTATTGCCTTCATAAAAGCAGTGAACCATATCGTCGTGAGAACGCATGAACTACGAATTTTGTTTTATCACCGTGCAAATGCACTGAAGAGTACTAGTAACTTACAATGACTAGAATTGAATTAAATGGTAAAACGATAATCTATTTATACTTCCAAACCATTAAAATGTCTAATTTGGCACAATAAATTAATTTTATTAAAAAATTTGTTTTCTGTTAAAATATAGTATTTTTCACTATTGACCTAAATTTGAAAGTTATCAGAAAAACTCCAAAAATTTATTGAAACTAAAATCTTATGTTCCGATTCTAAAGAATAATTTTCTTTTGTCAAATTGAATATAAAAAAGTTTCAAATATTGGATTTAAAAATGGTTCACCATTAAAAGGTGGTAAAATTTCATTTTTTTAAAAATACTTCTTTTATCTGAAAAAAAATGAATTTATTCTTACATTATGTCTAAGAAACTAAAAATATTAATTATAAAATTATAAGTATTATATAAAGTTAAAAATTCTGTTAAAAACTATTCATAACCACTTTTGAACGGCTAGTTTGGTATGTTATGGTTTGCTTGAACTCATTGTTGCATGTAGTGAAAGTTATTGAATTACATTGAAGAAATAATGTACTATGAAATCTTGAGGTGTTACACATTTTGTAGTATTATTGTCTGATATGTGTATTTTTTTCAATAATAACATTTATGATAATGATTCTGCAGATTTTATAGATTATAACTTTGTACTATGTTTCATTGTTTTTTAATTTTTTCATGTGATGAACATGTGTCATATATATGAAATATAGATTCATTTATTTCCTTTTCAACGACATACATAGAATTTGTTTCCATAAATGAATATATAAAAAGTTTAATTTTTAATAGGGACTCATAAATGAATTTTATTTATTTTAAAGTAGTATTAATGTGTATTTTGATTGCTGGCCTCCCTTTATTTTTCTAAAAATCATTCTTTCCATAGTAAATCAATGAATATAGATATTCGGTTGTATTTTTCTAGGGAATATTTTGATAGTTGGATGATGTGTGTCAAAATAATATACCCTTCTAATAACCCATAAGATACTTTTCCTAAGTCCATTCCATTGTCAAATATTAGACATTATATATATTTAAGGAATGTGGTCCAAATATAATAACATTTGCATAGAATAACACAATCAAACATAATCTTTTTCATTGTAAAGGATGATATTTTTGAAATAAGGATTTAATTTTTTGAAATTAAACTACTCATTTCATTTGTTGCGTATTTATTTTCTTTTCAATACTACATTTTTAATTTTTAATTGTAATATTTTCTATGGAATCTAGGGTCCTGGGTGGTGGACCAACATTGTTGGGCTTTTGAATTTCTCTAACGAGAATGTTACCCAAGTCATATCTCATATAATAATCCATGTTTTCTTATAGAAGATGATTTCTCATGCATCAATAATTTTGGTCAAATAGATTATATGGGTGTGAGATTAATTTATTTATTTTCTATCTTCACATATATATATTCTATAACTCTACACCTTCTCTCTTTCAATCAATCAGGATTGATATATACCTATATGGTTGTTATGAAATATTATGACAAAACCATATGTTTGATATGAGACATCTACACACCCTGATCTTCCAGCACTACCTGAAAAAACATCACATCGGTGTCCCATAATGATTTTAATAACATTTATTCCTATAGGAACTATGTTGATTCGACATTCACTAAGGTCTTCATTGAACAATTAAGAGAGAATCTGAGTGAGGGAGAGAGCGAGGTGATAAGCTATTTTTATGCATTTCTATTATTATCTGGGAAGTTCACCAATTTTGTTTGTGGTGCTCACCCTATGACTATCAATTTGTTAGATATTATAGGATTGTGTGTGTTATCATTGAAATCAAAAGATACTTCTTTCTTAAATCTTTATTAGGGTGGAAGATAAATTATTATCAAACCCACAACTATGTCTTGGTTTTGAGCAATGGATTTGAAATCAAGTTATATTCATTTCATCGATTTGTATTCTATAATATAAATTTTTTCATAAGATTTTAGTGTTTAATATTGGTCCATCAAAGTTAATAGGAATGTTATCTCCTTATAATAAATTAGATCCCTATTGCATGGTTAAACCTGGTCTACTTCCTTGGATATTTTCTCGGGTCATTTACTATTATTGTGTCTTTCATATTGGACTTTTTCATTGTAAATAATAAATAGGTTTGAGAGGTGTTGTTATTACTATTCATGAAGGATCAATGTGGGACTATACACATAAATCCAAATGGTATTTATTTATTGGTTTTATTTTATATCATATTCATCAAGATCCTTTTCATGATATTTTATTTCAAAATTCTGTGAATAAATATATGTCAACTATATGAATCATAAATATAATTATATGCCATTGAATCATTGTATTTTCTTATGGAAGTAATATCTTGTGGAGTAGGATTTTACCACAAACTTACTTTGATTTTGGATAACCAAATGTAGTAAACCCCTCTGCATGTAATGACCTTTGGAAAGATATTTAAGCCTTTATAAAGATCCATGATGAGGATGATCCTCAATACATCACCCTAACATACCAGAATTACATTCCCTAAGACTGGAGTAATGTCATTATCCTCGGATAATGAATCATAAATGGAAATTTTAACATCCCATGATTCTTTATTTTTACAATGAATATTAGGTAAAAAGAAATTATAACATAATTTTGTATTATTAAATGGAAATTACTAATATTTTCCCAGATACATTCAGTATGGCTATTCAATAATTTCAATCCATTTTTGTGGATGTTAAACCATGTCACCATCCATCAAATTTCACAGCCTAAATCTTTAACCTGATCATGAATAATATATTGTTATCATTTAAAACACTTAAATTATATAGTGTTATAAATATATATTCAATGAAATTTAATGAAACTATACCATATCATTTTTCTATGAAAACACACTAATGAAGTTGTGTGAGGAATCAATTTATTCCCTTTAAAAGAATTTATTTTATGGAAAATATCTAATAAAATTTTTATATCAATATAAATTGAAATATAATTAAAAAATTCTATTAATACAACGATATATAATAATATACCATATGTGATTTGGAATGATATTTTTTAATAAAATTCATCCATTAGTCCCTATATTCTAATAAATCAATGATATTAATAGATATATACCATTAAATTCATTCAACAATCTCCAATTGAAATCTTTCTATTTCTTCCCCTAGTTTTTAATGCTAACAAAAATTTATTTACATCAACTACATAGATATTGAACAATACATATAGATTAACAAGATAAAATTCATTAGTTTATCAGAATTTTAAATAATTATTTTTATTAAATCATATAAGAAAAAAGTAAGTGTTTTATTTATTATCAAACAACTCATTCTTCCAAGATAATGAAATATTCATCCAATCAGAATTAGGTATAGGGTGGGATACAGCCTCACATGAAAAGTGAGCCACAAATTTCCCAAAAATTCCTATAGTTTCCTCAGTTTGTATTCTTTATAAAACAAACGAGATGAACTTATTTTAATATATCACTATAGGAATGATTTATTATTAAATAAGGTGGCTTAGATGATTGCCTTTTGGTTTTTTCTAGTGGGGGTATTTTTTTCATTTGAAAAAGGTTATTAATTCTTAAAAATTGCATTTAAAGTATCCTACCACCACTCATTATCCACATTGTTGGAACCATACCCCCACCACCGAAGCCAACATCAATGTCCCTACTCTCTTCCAGAACCCTTATTCCCCCACCTTGGTTTCCCCGTAGTTTATGATGACATCAGCCGAAAATGTCTTATATCACCCATAATTAAAGATTGATATGGTGAATCCTCTAAGGTCAAACGTCACAAGGTCACATGACCTCAAATGTCCCTTATTACAAGAAAAATATTCCAATCTAATAAAATATTGTTTTAGTTGTGGAGAGAATCAAAGAATTCCAAATAGTGGTTACTAAATCCTTCAGTAAAAATGTAAATGTGGCCATAGTTTTGTAGTCACAAAATCCAAATATTCTATTAGTAGATAAAAATAAAAACATATTATATATTGATTCATGTCTCATTTATGTTATTATATAAAATTTTTTAACAAGTAAATGAATAAAATATTTATTCAATTAATGTTTTCTCATTGAAATGTATATTGATAAGGGTGATGTGAAAATGTCCTTTAAATGGTAATTAAGTCATTGTATTTTTATGTAATGATGTCCCAAAATCAACACCTAAATCATAACTTGGGATGAAAGTATAAAAACATGAGGGGAAATGGTATAAAAATAGTTACATAAGGTATGTGACTACGTTTACTCTATGTACTATCGATATATGGTATATCTTAAATTTATATTGTACATAATATAACATGACTATATTGACAATCCTATGTTCATGGTGTAATTGGTGTAGAATGAATGTAAATTCTATCATGACCATTCAGTAAACTATGTATTATATGGGTAAAATAGCCATCTTATACTATGAATGTATCTTAATTTATAAAATTTATCTATAGAGTTGAGTGAATAATGATTCAAAACACATTCAAGCATACAATTCCTATAAAAATTTCAAGAAATGAAATAATTAAAAATTTCATGTAGATACTTCCATTAATGATTAAAAATTTCACTATAAATTAAATTTTTATTGGAAATTTCCATTATAAAGATATAATTTTATTTATTTGTAACATCTATTACATATTTGAAGTTTTAATTTAAAATTAAATTTTGACTCAAAATATCCCCTTGAAACTATTATTTTACATGCATAATTACCATTAAAAATTAATATGATAATTATAAAATTTTTAATTGATAATTTTATATTAAGTAAATATTTATAGTTTAAATATTTACTGGAAATTTACACTAAATATTTAAATTTATTTATATATTCCTACGTAGGCACACACAGATACGCTAATATATATATATATATATATATATGTAAGTATGTTTACACAAAATAATAACACCATCGATTTTCCCTAAAAATAAATATGTACTTTTTTATTTGTATGTATCTGTGTGTGTATATATATATATATATACATATGCAAGAATGTGCGTCTATATTCAAGAATGGAGGTATATGAAATTATAAATATTATTAAATAATATATATAGTATGTAAATATATACTAAAAATTTCCAATATAATATTTCAATTTTTTTTCAAATGAATGTTTACATTATTTATATATAAATATATTTTCAATATAAATTTATGAATATTTTTGTGCAAAATTTTGTATTCTTCTAGAGGAAATTCGATATCATGTATAAATTTTCACGTGCCACTAAAAATTTTCAACATAAATTTTCATTGAAAATTTTAATGTAAACAAATGAAGATTGCATTTGAAATAAAATTTTGAACACAAAAAATTAATATTTAATAAAAAATAATCATTATTAATTTTCATTTGAAATTAATATTAATTTTTTTATAAATTAAATAACTAATTAAAATTTCTATTAGTGACTTGAAATTTCTACCAAATATTTTAATACACATTTTCTATTTTTTGAAAAAAAATAAATTGTAACTATATAAAATTTAATAAGGATATTTTGTGTTAAATAAATCACCAATATTTATAGTGAAAATTTTATGTTTCACTTTTATATGTATCAACACACACACACACACTAACACACACTTAAATATATGTTTTTAGGGAATAATTATATATACTTTCCTATATTTTGTAATCAAACATCTATTTGAAACATACATTATATGTATTTATATATGCATGTGTATATATAAACAAACATTCATTAGAAATTTTATTGGAGTTTTTTGGGTTTCCATTGATAATTTAATTTTAATTACACAATACCACCTATAATATTCTAGAGAAAATTTTCAATATAAATTTCAACTTGTGAAATTTCATTATAAATTTTTATTTTTTGTCTTCATAAAAAATTTATAGTTTAAAATTACAGTTTAAATTTCATAAGTGTTCACAGTTTAAATTTCATAAGTGTTCATGTGTGTGTGGATATATATTTTTTAGATTAAACATACGAAATATTATAATTATCCAAATCCATGAATAAAAATGATATAATTGAAAAAGGTAATCCATTAAACAAAATTAAAATGGAATATTTTACCCTGATTTTATAAACATGATGTAACCACATGGTTTCTCCCCACTTAATAAAAGAAATTCATCTTCATCGAAAAAAGGCATTGAAGCCAAATATCATCCAATAAGAAGCTCACCACATTAAAAAAAAAATTGGTCTCGAATTAATCATGAAAATATAGGTCATGAAATTTTACCCAAAATCAATCTCCTTCAATACTGGGTCCTTTAAAACTGTGAAACTGAAACACACTACCATAAAATCTATGTTCATAAGAATCTGATATGAAATAAATTTTTTTTGTAATGAAACCAAAACCTAGGATATTAATCTGTGTATAAAAATACATGAGAGTCTTTAATAACAACATCATAAATATTAATCTTAAAACTCCAATCATTTGAGGGACCTAATGATTTCTTATATTTCGTTTTACTCTATCATTAATATCATCATTTTAGCTCCTCTATGTTTCTAAATTGTTAGAAATTTTTTTATAGTTATAATATATATATAAATAGTATCAGTTTTAAAATAACCTCATTGCACCTTATCCAAATAAAATAGGTAATTTTAAAAATATTTTAAAAACATATGTATCCAATGAATATACCAAAATGAAAATACATCTTCTATACTACTATTATTAGCAGGAATTACAATCATGTTCCTCCCACACAACCTTCAAATCATCATAAATAATTAACAGTTAAATAGTGCATGAAAAACATTATCCTATATAGAATCATAAAATGGAAACCATTGGAATTTTGGAAATTTAAACTATAAATTGTGTGTGTTTGTGTGTTCACATCTTTAATTATTATATATGTGTATACGTATTATTTATATATTCACACATCTGTGTGTATATAAATATATTTATACATGAATTTTTATGAACATACAAATATAACTACACAGATGCATTGATATATGCATATACACATATAAATATAAATATATATTTATATATATAAAAACACACACACACACATATATATATAATTATTTTCCACACATAAATATATCTCTATATATTATGATTTTCAGTTTGAAATTATGTGTGTGTGTTTATTGATTTATTATATATATGTATATTAATGAGTATGTATATATAAATATATTGATATAAACAAATATACACATATATATATTCCATGTTTCAAAGGATGTAAGTACTATCATTAGAAATAATATAAACAATATAAAAACCCTAATCTAAGACCAACCCTGAATGAAAATGAAATTATATGTACTAAAACATAAAGTATAAATCTTTTAATCGACACAACCCATCGATACCTATGGAGGAGGGATGCCAGTCCACTATCTTTTATGCTAAATTCAATATCATTAATTGAATATGGATAATATTTTTTATAATTAATATGTGATTGATGGATATAACATTAAAGGTAGTTGAAAGGAATACCTCCCCCAGAGGTATATATGGGTTTTTTCGAATCACTCATCGTATGAGTGGGATTCTTCCACCCTCTATGGTATGCTAGTGTTCCATGGTGTAAAGGAGGATAGATAAGAGAGCCATGAGAATGAGATCATCAACCAAGCCTTGGGTAGAAATTCATAATCACCATCTCATGGAGAATTAAAATTAAAAAATCTCTCAATTATTCAATTCGAGATAACATGCATTAAATCACACGTTAAAAGTTATTTCATGAATCATTTAGATCCCTAGGTTATGCCAACAGTCCCATACATTTCATTTTATTGAATATATCTATATTTAATGATAGATAATGTGTTAGATCACAAAAATGAAAAAACATAATTGTTGGTTATCATATCTATGATAGAAAATGGTATAGTATCATATACCAAGCCTTCTAATATATCGAATCATTTAATATGAATTACATTGGTTGTAGTATGAAACCATGTTGACATCCCCTTATAATAAAATATTTTATAACCAAAGTGCTCATAAGAAAAATCAATTTCGATCATATCTCACTCAATCTATCACATATACTATAGTATCTTAATGTTTGTCACATTTCACCTTATATTGTATCATTTACTAGAACTTGTTAAACCATATCCATAAATAATTTTGGATATATTTTAATTTTTTATAAAATTAGCATCTACTTGACCATGTATCAAATCATATGAAAGAAATAATTAATGGCCATCCAAAACACTTTTGGATAAAATTAAAAATATTTTTATAGTGACTCTATTAGTTAAACTCTATCCCCATTTAGTTAACAACAATGTGTAACCCCCAATAGCTTTATAATTTTTTTAAGAAAAATTGAACTTCAGGGTCCATAATTTCAAGAAAAGAGAAGCTTCTAGAAAAGAATATGTGATACTCGGGATATAAAGAAATATGGTGTGATCTCCATTAATGACATGTGTCAATATACTTGTGTCCGCTAGATACCCATTTATATTTTATATAAAATCTTCATCCAACACAATGGGTGACCAGGGGACATAGAGTATTGTATTCCCATTTAGCCTACATAAATGTTCTTGAATCTCTGAGTATAGACTGAACAGATTAATGAATACATCACATGTCAATCACCATTAGATGTGACAAAAACACATGTCCCTCACCTGAACAGAAAATCAAATAATATACGTTATATAGGAATGAATGTACACTTCCTCAATTTATCTGAATCCAGGAAAAAAAATTTCAAACAAGTAATATGAGAGGGAATATATCTTCTTAGTTGATCTCTAATATATGAGAAGATTATTAGAATACAAAGCCACTATATAATTAAATAATATTTGATTTTTCTATAACAAACGTGTAAATGAATTAAGGGTCCTTTTCTTAGTATCTCATAGACCATTTCTAGTGGGGCATACAAATATGATATATGCACCCCTAGAATACTAAATACAAATATTATGATGCTCCATGTGGAATACTTAGTAGGTAATCTAGTGATAAAACTATTCGGTGCCTCATGACTGTATTACATACCCAAATACATGAATTTTATTCATTTTATCCATAACATTTCATCATAAACAATAATAATCTATGAAAAAATTGTTTGAGGATAATGTCATACTTTTAGAGGACAGTTATCATTACACTCAAAAATATATATAAAAATATAAATATATATGTAGCCAATGTGATAAAATGATAATGTGGATATCACATAATTTATAAAATGTCACATATTATATTTTTAAACTCCATTAAGAATACATAACTAAGTTGTACACATGCACCAGTCTGGCATATCATATATTGAAGACTGATAGATCATTTGTTTATTTACTATAGTTTTAGGAGTTTTTTTAAGTTAAATACATCTTAATATAATTCCTACCACATCTCTTTGTGACTATATGATAAATCTATCTCACTAAAATCTTTATTGAGTAAAATATATTAAGAAATATGTTTTAAAAAATGGTCAGACTTTAAAATCATATATATAATGTTAAACTCCTTCAATATATTCAAACTCCTTTGTAATAACCCAAGTATTTATATAACAGTACTTTTTTCATTTATATTAATATTTATGAATAGGATATTAATTTTTTGTTCAATAGGAAACTACTTATTATATCATACTCAACACACTACAACAGGTTTCCATGAAATTTGACGTTCCATACAACATTGAGTTATATTGGAAAATAATATAATAATGTTATTATTTAAAATGGTCATTAATGAATAGTATTTTTATTTCTAGTAATGAACATAACTAAATAAATTGTTTTTACACATGTTTGTTAAATGTTTTTACATTTATCCAATAAATTTTATAGGCTTAAAATAAGAATAAATATTATTTTAACCAGGAAATGCTTTTATATTCTTTAAAAGTTCAATTTATCACCTTTTGGTGGAGAACCCCTTTTTAAATCAATATTTTTTGTAAATTTTATATGTTATATTTGACATAATATAATTTTTCATTATAATCGGGAAATTAAAATTTAATAATAATGAAATATTGTTATTTTTATGATAATGTTCATCTTTTAATGAAAACATAAAAATACTGCATTTTAAATCAAAACGTCCTTTTAATCTAATTTATTTAAATATTTATATCGTAATTTTCATTGGTTTTAAAGTGTAATTGAATTATATTTTTATACTTTAATCCAATTTTGGTCATTTAAAGTAATTTCACATTGAAATTAGACATAAACAATGTCAATCTTTTGGTAGTTTTTAATTTTAAAAACATGGTTTTTGGTTTTGACAACAAGAATTAATTTTAAATTAATTTATTAAACTTATGTCTATTGAATCAAGAAAAATTTATTCCATATTTGGAATCAATCGGAAATTTTTTTGTAAATTTGTATCTTTTATTTTTAGACATTATGAATAGTAACTTCAGTAAATATTATATTTACTATGGTTAAAGGGTAAATCTGGTAAATAAGGGTGAAAACGTAATATTATAATAATATTAAATAACCCTAACACTTTTTCTAATCCTATTGGATGATATATTTCCGACCATGGACATCCTTGTGTAGATTTTAGGACCCCATGGAGCCACTTGTGTGTGAAAATGACATTTAATAACTTTGAATTTAATGTTAAAAAAATATAACATAACCATATATCCTTTACTAAAGAAAGTTGTATATGTGGTTATATAATTTATCTCTTCAACTATAAATATTCATTATAAAGTTAATATATTTACAACATCATGTTATTTTATTTATTGTGTTTAGACATCAAATAAATAAATTTATTAAGACATAATGATGATTTAGTGATATGAATGTTTTAAATAAATGGGATTATAAATATTAAAATAAATTTATTTCATAGATTTTTATGTGATACATGAGATTTAGGGATAATTTTGACTTTTTATCTTTTAATTAATGTAGTTTTTTCGAAATAATAAAGTTGTTATGGTTTTTTATGTCCTGATATGAATAGTATATAAATTGACACAAATGAGTTTTCAAAACAAATACTATTTTATTAAAGGATATAATAGTCCTAAAAATCTAATATTTGGCCAAATTAATTATATAAGGTTGAAAATTTAATTATTTAATCTCTTGAGGTTCTATTTCCAAACTATAGTAATTGTATTAACTATATAGTATGAATATACAAGAATACATTGTAAGAGTCAAATAAATTAACTAAGGGTTAATTCCAAATGATAAGGTTAAATTTGAAATTCAAACTTGTCTAAAAACTGTTGTTTGAGAGTATTTCGAACAATACGAATATTATATCCAAATTAAATGAGTTTTGGAACTTTTGAATTTTTGAATCTAGTTTATACGAAAATTATCTTTCAAACTTTCCCAAAGTACCCCTCCACCCTCAATTAAAAGGCCACCACCTGTAACTATTAATCACACATCTCAAGCACCCTTGAACCATCCAACCTCTACTAAAATAAGCTTCAAAAATACCTATCGTCTTCCTACAATCCTTACCTTTGGAAGAGGGAAATTCCTTATGGCCTTTTAGCTTAAATTAAAAGTAGTTACCCGATTTGAGGTAATGTCATCTCTCAAGATTCATTCATTTATTTTCCCATCTCCAACACCCTAAAATATACTTATTCAAATTTTTTATAACAACAAAAATATATTCAATATAAAAGTATGTTTCCTTATCAGGGATTCAAACTACACACACACAAACCTCAATCTAAGGGATTTAGAATATACTGTTTATGTGGATCACAAACTACTGCCTCACAAAATAATGATTGTTCAACTATATCCTACTGCCACTCATGGTGGACATTATGATAGTTATATATTTATATATGATATATATTATATTTATATAGTCTCTATTCTTATTTATTTTTCTTTTATATCATACCTTATTCTTTCCATAACTCGTAAATATGATAATTTCATTTGGGGAAGTGCGGACTTCTGCCCCCTCAAAGTGATATGAATCGTTAATTCTATACATAGAACATATAAAGGATATAATTAATGAACTTTTGTTACATATATAACATATATATTATATTATAATTATAATATACCTATGTATAATTTAGTTTTCATTCCAATAAATATAAAAAATAAATGAAATTATTGTTCATGTGTATGTACTTGTTACTGTCTCCATGAACAGTGCGTTAAATTTATTATATAAAAATGTTATGTACCATTATAAATACACATATAATAAGTCTAAATACGTATATTCTGGATATATATGATATTTAAATCATGGATATAGTTCTAGAGATAATGGACTTTTGACCACATCGACAATTTGTAATTATAACAAATTCATTTTTGACTCTAGTGCCGAACATCGAAAAAATGACTGATATAAACTTGAAAAATTATATTATTGTTATAGAAATATAATAAGTGATATAAAATGAATAATAAACATGAAAATTTTCTAAATCATTTATAAATTAACTTATATTTATTATTCTAGAATAATATGGAACAAACGTGATGAGTCAGAGTCAAGGTATGGGAACCTTTCACCCACCACTTTTAGTCAAAAAATTATTCGTTTTTATGTATTATAATTTACATTTTCTTATGTTCGAATATATTATTCGATATCCTTATTTCTTTACATTTTATGTCCAAGTGGTGATAGACCATTTTCTCCCCCATCATCTCATTTTCTAAATTTTAAAGTGACGTCCTTATGCTGCCGAATTTTCGTAAGGGGCTACATATCAATATCATTTCATTTAGGAATATATTGATATTGTGAACCTTTATTATCCTATAAGGGGTATATAATTCCCTATGAAATATTATATCCTGAATCCAATTATTCTCAGGATATTATAATTTTTTTTTCATGTTATTATTTAGTTATTTTTATTCAATTATTTTTCTCAAGTGTTAAGGGACTCTTTAGTAAAAATATTGTTTTAAATATTGTAAAGATTTAATTTTATAAATATTTCCCTTTAATTTCCATGTTTTAAAAATGGTTTTAAGGATTTATTTTTATGGAAATTAATGTTTTAAAATGTTAATTATTAAAAAAGTTTGAATGTGGAATGGGACACTCTGATTCAAAAATATCTTTATTAAATGTCTTAAACAGTTTTGAAAATGGATTGAATATTTAATATATATTGAATTGTTATCTTATGTATACTGATTGAAATATTGATAATTTAAATCTTTTAGGTGTTATGATTATGTAATTGTACTTGGACATTTGATGTGTGGTTATGTGATAAACCAAATATGGGTGGTTCCATGATAAACCTAGGGTGTGGGATCCCAAGATAGCCCTCCAATGCATTGGGTAATGTGACGAAAGTAAACATTAATGTTTCTCCTAAAATATTTACGTAATGTACTATGATGGGTATTCCAAACATAACTCTCTATGTAGTTGTGAATGTTAAAATGTAAGTATGATATGTATACCATAGGTTACCTTTATGATTTATGATTTCTAGGTGTTATTAATAAATCATATGATTTAATTAGGTATGTTAAAGATTATATGTTTTATGATTGAGAACTATGATTTCATTGATTTGTATATATTTATGGACTAATGTTTTCTTTCATTATTTTATAACCCTTATGGTCTGTCATTTCACCGAAGGTATGTTGTCTGTGTCGCAAATTGATATTACCAACTGTTAAGCTAGTACAACGTAGGTGTGGGGTCAATCTGCAAGGAAGTGATGAGTGCATGAATTTGATTGTGTTTGGAATTAACATAGTGAGGGATGCTAAATTTAGAGTGGTATTTTTGTTTTCGATTATTATAACCATTTTTTTAATGAAGTAAACATTAATGATTAAAGGTAAAGAAATCAAAAGTGGTTTTTAATGTGGTTGATAAAAAATGAGTGTTTTGGGGATGTGGTCACTATAGAGGTTATAGAAACATCTTATTATGGTGTGTTCTTCATGATAACCCAGCACTCTGAGTTTCAATTGGGACAAGGTTCCCTTGGTCCAGTAAACTATGTCTGGAACTAATGAAACTGAATTCCTGGTCTGGTAGTCAGTGTTCCACAATTTTTTATTTAGATCAGTCCATTTGTGAGTTGATGAATACTTCCAGTGATCATGAAGGTATTCATCATTATTCTTCCTTTCAGACCCTGAAAATTATGCCCTTGGTCTGGCTCAGAATTTTGAGTGATAAAAAAGAAATGATTGAAGAAAAAATTGATAATTAAACAGAAAAAATAGAAACATAGTAATTAATAAAAATAATAACACTCTTTCATCATACAAAGACCTAAAATGGGGGTTTAGATACAAAAGGAAGAAAAGATGAAATCAAAACCCTCGATACATAATGAGGTTATCGCAGAAACTTTGAGGAAATGTGAGTTCTTTTGGTAGGATAGTGGAATGGCAGAGTAGCAGAATAGCGGTAGCATGACAGCAGGGCAGCAAAACCTCCCTCTTTGTAATATTGTGTAATGAATCAAAAATCAAAGGCAAAGACCTCTATTTGTTGAAAACAAAACTACAATGTGTATATGAAAAGTACACATCGTGTAGTGTCGTTAACACATTTTTGTCACAGTTTTTTATTTGGGAGGTGTCTTCCTACACAGCCCTTAACTTCCATGATGTAGACAGTCGATTGGTGGAGGGTACACAACATGGAGTGCCACCTCACATGACGTTTAGTCTTCGTAAAATTCCACCAACCGCATCTATAAGCATGTACATGGCGTGTAGGTATGACCCACATGACATGTTGTCTCTATTCTGGCGACTTGGGTGTGTACTCATCTATCTAATCCATGTCTGAGTCTACATATACACGGTGAGTAGTTATGTACACACCGTGTAGTTGGGAATATTACTTAGAGTTATCCCAGTTTTTATGTTCATCCAGAAAACCCATGAAAATGTATTAGATCACCAAAATCAAAGTACTCGTCCATTATATAGTATTATTTTTTAGAAAACATATACTCTTTTTCAAAAATATATATGTAAAAATGTATACAAAAATCCAGTGTATCACCTTACTGAGCATTTTATGCTCATCCCATGTTTTTGAAATGTTTTTCATAGGGTAAGGAAGGGTAAGAGATAGAATGTATTCAAGAAGATTTATATCATGAAAAAAAATCTTGTTTTATTTAAGGACTTTTACTATTGTGAAACAATTTGGATAGAGAAGAAGTGTCTACAATGTAATTTTTCAGATGTAATGTAATAGTTATGGCCTAATTCTCTAAAAAATAATCCTGAAAATATCCTCAATGTGAATTCATTACTTAACTGATGATTGTGTAATTTTTTAAGGCTAGGGCCTTACAATTGGTATCAGATGTCAGTTTTGATAACTTTTGATAATAGAGTGTTATTTAATCATAAGTGACATAACCATATTGGTTAGAATATCAAAAATATTCATATTTATTTTAGATAAATCGAATGAGTTTATGATAACATGGCTATTTATATCTTAGTGTTTACCCTCCTCATAAGATATTATATGATGATTTTACTGATATAATCACACTATCCTTTTTGGTTTTAGAGTAAATTACTTGATCTATAAGGCACCAAAGTAACACTAGATATGAAGAAAACAATGAGGGTATTCTGAATGAGCAACTAAATGAAATGGGAGATGCATTGATAACTGTTGTGGTAATTCTTAACCAACTATCTGGAGTCATGATTGACCACTTGATCCTTGGAGATTTTTCTAAGTCATCATATATAAAAGAAATTAATCCCTATATAAGTGCATGTAATAATCATAAAGGTAATTATATTCAAAAACTTATGTTTCATAGATGTGGAAAGAAAAATGTAAGAAAATGCATCAAAGGGATGAGATTATGTTATAGATGTGGTAATGAAGGTCATAAATCAATAACCTACAATGAACAATGAAATGTATGAATTAAGGATAATAAAAAAATGGTAATGACCTTTGAAAGATATGAATAATTTCATAGCTGATATTTTGATATTATTGAATCTTAGGACATGATTCATGATTTTGTTTGTAAAAAATAAGTAATATGGGATAAGTAGAAAAAATTGTTAAGGGATCTTAGAGAATGATGGATGATTAAGATGTCTACATTTTAGAAATTCGAGAGTTATGTTAGATATCTGGGTGATAAAATGTTTAAAAGTATTAAAGCTCTTTGTAGATGGGATTACATTGGAATACTTTTCTCTTGTATGTGTAACACTGTAGTTTGTGATTTGAAAATACTATTTGAGGAAGAATTGTCTTTTATTTTTTGGATATAGTTATAAAGATCCATTTGGGTCTATATTATCCTTGATTTTGAGGCAATTACCAGTTATTACATTTTGGGAAGAAAATGCAAGGTATGAGATAACATATGTGGTTAAAATATGTAATGGTTATTTGGAGGAATTTATATCATTTGTTAGAATGTTATTAAATTATATATTTTTTGAAAAAGGACAACATGAAGACCATGTAACAACCCATCGTGTTAGACAAATATGCAAGAATCTAACCCACAACCAAAGTGTGACTGGGATTTATCACCTACCACTATACTACGTGAAGTCCTTGGTTAGTATGACTAATTATTTTTAGATAAATTATTTTATGGATCAACAATATGTATATTTCGTGTACTTATGATTTATCAAATTAATTTCCTCGATATAGGAAATTAATATGGTGATTAAGTGATATATGTTATTTTAGAAGACGTTTTCTCTTTTTGGAACACTATTTGCCTTAGGAAAATAGAATTCTATGGGATTTTATTTGAAAAGTAATGGTGGAATTTTATTTTTAAAGAATTTTTTTTATTGTGGACTTACAGAGATTTGGGTTATTTATGGAAATTATTAACCTATCTTATAGAATATTTGATTACGTTAATTACTTTTATGTATGTGAATTTAAGAGTAGTATATGTTATTTTGAGATAAATTTTAAGATTTATCATGGAAGACTATGTGAAAAAATATTTATAAATTTTGAGTTTCAAACCACTTTTGGATTATTTTAAAAAAAATTATGGAAATTTTTTTATTGAATGGTATTTGTTGAACATTGGGTATTTTTTATTTAATTGTGGTGATTAAGAGTAGTATTTCTTTTTATAAAGGATAATCATTTTTGGAGATCATCTAATCTTGTACTAACCATTTTGGATTTGGTTAATGTCTAAAGATAAGGGAAATATATAGTTTATCTTTTTTGGATTATATGATTCTCTAGATGTTGATTCTAGTGCTTTAGGCATGACCAAGTAATCATGAATACTCATCATTTGGATAAAAGATGAGTTTGTGGAAAAAAAATTATTAAATTATGAAACTCTACATGAAAAATAATTATATTTCCTAATGTTCAAGTAAATCTTAGAGGCTTCAAATAAGAATGAATCTGATTTTAAGCATGAAATACTTTAATATTTTTTAATAGGTCGATTTATCTCCTTTTGATGGTGTACCCTTTTTAAATCTAGTTTTTTTTCACTTTTATATGTTACAATTGACAAAATAAAATTCTTATTTAGAAGTGGGACATCAAAATTTACTTTGGATGAAATTTCATTTTATTTTAGATAAAGTTCATTTTTATTGAATAGTGAAAAATACTGCATTTTAATTCAATACTTCCGTTTAATATAATCTATTTATATAGTGATATTTTACTTATAATTTATTTTATAGTGTAATTGGATTATATTTTTATCATTTAATCCAATTTTGGTTATTTTATGTAATTTCACTTTGAAATTAGAAATAAACACATGTCAATATTTTGGTAGTTTTAACTTCTTCAAAACACGCCTTTTGGTTTTGACAAAGGGAATCAATTTTAAATTAATTTCTGAAAGTTTTTTGTTTTGAATTTGGAAAAATGGAATCCATATTTGTAATCAAAAGGTCCGAATTTTGTAATTAGTTAACTTTTTCATTTTATACTTTATTAATAGTAACTTCAGTACATATTTTATTTACCATGGTTCAAGGGTAAATCTGGTAAATAAGGGTAAATAAATAATATTATAATAATATTAAATTATCCTAAAACATTTATAAATAATATTGAATGAGATATTTCCAACCATGGGAATCCTTGGGTCCCTTTTAGAACCCCATGGAGCCAATTGTGTGTGAGTATGACCTTAAATTACTTTTAATTTAATGTTAAGGAAAATATAAAATAAACAAATATCTTTTACTAAAAAAACTTATATATGGGGTTATGTAAGTGATATACTCAACTAAAAATATTTCAAAAAACATGGAATTTTATTTATAATTTTTAGACATCAAAATAAATAAATTTATTTATGACACAATGATGATGTAGTGATTACCTTATTAATGAATGTTTTAAATAAATGAGATTATAAAAATTAAAATAAATTTATTTTTAATTTTTTTATTACATCCTATAATTTTAGGGATATGAATGAATTTTTTTCTTTGAATAATTTATGTTTTTTCTAAAGAATCAAGTTGTAATTGATTTTATTAAGAGTCATGATATGAATAGTATATAATTAGACACAAATGGGTTCTTAAAACAAATAATTTTTTATTTAATGATATAATAGTCCTGAAAATATAATATTTGCCCAAATTACATATATAAGGATGAAAATTTCATTAATTAACAACTTTAGGTTCTATTGGAATTTTATAGTGACTATATTAACCATATAGTATGAATATAAAAGAAGATTTGGTAAGAGTTAAATAAATTAACTAATGGTTGAAGCTAAACGATAAGGATAAATTTGAAAGAAAAACTTGTCTAAAAACAATTTTAGAGAATATATTTAACAATAATCATCTTATATTTTAATTAAATGATTATTTGACCTTTTGAAAATTTAAATTCTGTTTATAATAAAATAATCTTCCAAACTTTCTTAATGTGCCACTTCTCCCTATTATAAATGGCCACCACCTCTAACCCTTACTCACACAACTCAATACTCCTTGGATCATAAAAAATCAGCCCAAATAGGCTCCATTACTCCCTATATTACTCATATAATCCTTACCTTTGGCATAGGTAAATTAAATAAGGCCTTTTAGCTAAAATCCAAATTGGTTACCTGATTTGATGTAATGTCATCACTCAATCATCTTTCAATTATTTTCCCTTATCAAACCCCTTAAACAAAATTAATTATATTATTTTATATTAATAAAAATATATTAAATATACTAGGAATTTTTTATTCCAATCATTAGAACTACACTCACACACACCTCTATCTAATAGATTTAGAACTCACTATTTCTATAGACGGCGAACTACTGCCTCACGAAATAATGATTGTTCAACTATCTACTACTACCTCTCATGGTGACCATTATGATGGAAATGTATTTATATATGATATATATTATATTTATATTTTCTCTAATTCTCTATATTTTTCTTTTATAGAATACCTTTATGCTTTCCATGACGCGTAAATACGATAATTTCATTTGAGGAAGTACGGACCACCACCCCCTCAAAGTGATATGACTCATTCATGCTATACATGGAACACATAAAGGATAGAATTAATGAAATTAGGTAACATATATAACATATATATTATAATGGAATTATAATATACCTTTGTATCATTTAGTTTTCTTTCTTTTAAATATAAAAAAAAAAGAATTAAAAGTAGTGTTCTTGCGTATGTACGACTTACCATCTTCATGAACGGTGCATTTCATTTCTTATATCCAAATGATATGGACTGTCCTAAATATTTATTTATTGGAGATAAATACATATATACTGGATATATATGATATTTAAATCATTGATACAATTCTAGAGATAATGGACTTTTGACCACATGGACAATTTGTAATTATAACAAGCCCATTTTTTACTCAAGTACTGAACATCAACAAAATGAAAGATATGGACATGAATAATTATATGAATCTTATATCAAGGTAATAAGTGATATAAAAGTAATAATAAACATTAAATAGGTTTTTATGTAATTATAAATTAACTTAAGTTTATTATTCAGGAAGAATAAGGAACATACGTGATGAGTCAGAGTAAAGGTAAGGGAACCTTTCACCCTCCTCTTTTAGTCGAAGACATATTCTTAGTTATGTCATTTAATTTACATTTTATTATGTTTGGATATGTTCATATATATCTTTATTTCATTACATTTTATTTATATGTGACGAGAGACCCTTTTCTCTCTGATAAACTCATTTTCTAAATTTTAATGTGACGCTGTTAGGCAGCTGAATTTTCATAAGGGACTACGTCTCAATCACCATTCATTAGGGAATATATTGATATTGGGCACCTTTATTATAATATAAGGTGTATATACCACCCTTTGACATATTATATCATTAATATCCTTGTTCTGATGATATTACAAGTTTTTTTTAATTTTATTCCTGAATTATTTTTATTTAAGTATTTTCTCAAGTGGTAAGGGACTCTTTAAATAAAAAATTGTTTACAATGTTTTCAGGATCTAATTTTATAAATATTTCTCATTAATTTCCATTTTCTAAAAAATTTTATAAGGATTTATTTTTATGGAAATTAATGTTTTAAAATGTTAATTACTAAAAAGTTTCAATGTGTTATGGGACACTTTTATTAAGAAATATTTATTAAATTTTTTAAATGATTTTGGAAATGGGTTGAATATTTCAAATATATTGAATTTATTTATTCTAATTGAAGAGTTAAATGTTGATAATTCCAATAATTTATGTGTTATGATTATGTAATGGTAATTTGACATTTGATAGGTGGTTACGTGATAAATCAAATACGGATGGTTATGTGATAAACATAGGTCAGGTGATCCCGAGATAGCTCTCCAATGCTTTGGGTAATGTGACAGAGGTAAGTATAAAGGTTTATCCTAATATATTTAGGGAATATAATGTGATGGGAATTCCAATCATAATTCCCTATATATCTGTGAAAGATAAAATGTATGTATGATTTTGAGGTCACAAGTTAACTATATGATTTAGGATTTCTATGTGTTATTCATAAATCTAATGATTTAAAGAGGTATGTTAAATATTTTCTATTTTATGATTGATAACTATGATTTCATGGATTTCTATGTATTTGTGGACTAATTTTTTCGCTTTTTCTTTTATAACCCTTGTTGATATTGTTATGGTCATCCAGTGTTTTTGAAATTTCATTCACAAGGTATAAGGAAGGGTAATAGAAATGAAGTATTCAAGAAAATTTATATCAAGAAAAGAAATCTTATTTTATTGAAGGAGTTTTTTTATTGGGAAAAAATTTGGACAGAGTAGAAGGGTCGACTTTGTAATTTTTGAGATGTAATGTAAAAATTACGACCTAATTCTATAAAACTCCAAAACTGAAAAGATCCTCAATGTGAATTCCGGAATTAACTCAATATTATGCAATGTTTTAAGGATAAGGCCTGACATCCTTGATATAACAACATCAAATGTGTAATTACTTGAGATTTTATGAAATATATTTTTTGAATGAATTTAATTTTTTTTGATAGCTTAAGTTACAATCAACACATAGTTTTAACGAACCACAACAAACTATTAATATTATTATTTAAACTTGATTTTTATTACCTTGATGTTAAAATTCTAATTTGGAAAAAGAATAAAGAAAATTATAATTATAATCATAATTTTGTTATATAAATTAATAATATTGAAAATTTTATATCATTTTCAATAAAGTATTTATGTTTTTTGAAAATAATATTTTGACAAAAATTAGTTTTTATTTATTTATTGTGAAAAATTGATCAAAATAATTTTTTAAAATATTAGAAATATTATTTCATAAAATAAAAATTATTTTTGAAATATGAATTTCTAAAACATCACGAAGTGAATTTTTTATTTTTCTTGAAAATATTAATTTTTCTATGATTAGAGAAAAAAACTATTTTTTATTGAAAATAGTCTTTTCATTTAAAGAATTTATTATAACAATTATTCTTGAAATTGGTTTTTAATGGATAATTATTAAAATTATTTATTAATTAATCCAATTTAGTTCATTGGAATAAATTTCCTACTGAATTTTGATATGATAAATTTTTAAGATTTTGAACATTTTCACTTTAGAAACTGGTTTCTGATCCCAATGGTGAGTTTAATTTTAAATTAAATCTACCACTTCTATGACTGAATTTTGTAAAAATGGTTTCAATATTTTTAATCAGAATAATTTATATCATATAATAAAGTTATATCATGTTTTTTTAAATGAATAATAAATATTAATTACAATGGTTGAGGTTAAAACAAGTTTCTTAGGGTCAAACTAGAATAATAAGGGGTAAAATCACAGATATACATGTCCAACACCCATTTTCTGGATCATTTATTGGTACTCTTCAACGAAAATATTCTAATTTATTCCCCGAGAAAGGATGAGCATGAGGATCACTTGAGAATATTACTAATGGCCCTAAAGAAGGGGGAAATGATTGAACAATTTACAAAGTGTGAATTTTGTCTTAAAAGGATTAATTTTTGTCATATAATCTCAAGAGAGGGTATATTATTAGATCCATCATAGATAGAGGCTATTGAATATTGTCCCAGACTAACCATGGTGACTGAGATCCATAGTTTTCATTGTTTATCTGGAGATTATCTATGGTTTGTGGAGGATTTCTCATAAATATCTAATCCACTCACCATTTTAACTCATAACATATCTAAGTTCCATTGCAAAAATGAACGTGAGGAAAATTTAGAGGAACTAAACAAAATATTAGTTAGTGCACCTATGCTTATAGTACCATGAAGTGGAGAAGGTTTTGTAATCAATTGTGATGCATCCAAGAAGGTATTGGGATGCATTATTATGTATAATTAAATGGATATAGCTTATGTCTCATGAAAATTATATGTTCATATGAAAAAATAATCAACACTTTATTTGGAGTTAATTGTACTAATTTTTCATTTAATATATGATTGAATTATATTTTTGGAAAAAAGTGTGTTAGATTAACTAATAAAAATATTTTAAAGTATATATACACACAAAAGAAATTAAATATTCTCTAGAGACTATGGTTAGAGATTATTAATTATTATGACTACTCAATACATTACCACCCTGGGAAAGTGAAGAACGTGGATGATTCATCGAGTCAAAAGGATCATGCTAGCTTATCCACAATAAGGATAAAAAAGATCCAATATTTATGGATTTTTAAAGGATATATTTGGAAATCTTGAAATAAAGGTATAATTATTATTTTCTCAATTAAAGTTTCAACCATCTATCCAAGTGGTGATTACAGAGACTCAAAAGGATGTTATAGAGCTATAAAAAAAGTTAGAATCACGCTTGATTTTGACCTTGATCAGGATAGATTGTTAAGGTTTATGAACCATGTATGTGTTCAATATAAACCATATTTTTAGAAATAATTTTTAGAGGAATCTCATTATTCTACTTTTTTTATTCATCAAGGAATTACAAACATGTATATATATATATGAAAGAGTACTTGCTGTTGGATAGTATAAAGAGATATGTTAAAAAATTTGTATCCTAATGTTTATTTTGTCAACATGTTAAGGGAGAGAGACAAAAGATTAAGGGGTTGTTTTATCCATTACTCATACCATAATGGAAATAGAAAAACAACACCATGCATTTTTTATCAGACTCCCCAAAACTTCTAAAAATCATAATGTTTTAGCGGATGTAGTTAATCACATTACCTTGTTTTCTCACTTCATCTCTATCAAATAATATTTCTCTCTGGATACACAAGCAAGAATATACATTAAGGATATGGAAAGCTAAAATGGAGTACCAAATTCCATTATGTATATTATATATATATATTTTACCTTAAAGTAATGGAGATTTCTCAGTAAGCTTTGGGTATGGATTTGAGTTTTAAAATTTTGTATCATCCAATGATAGATGGTCACTTTGAGTAAATAATTCACCCCTTGGGGGATATGTTGAGATTATGTTATCTATATTTCAAAGGAGGTTGGGATCAAAACCTTCATCTAGTTTACTTCACATACAATTATTGTAACGAATTGAAATTCATGAATAATAATTATTTCAAAAAAATGTGTGTTATATTATTTTACACAACAAAAATATATATCATTAATAATGAAGTATATTATAAAGTGACCATCAGGTTTTGACTGTTATATGACTGTTGTTCAATTAAGACCATTTTTCAATATGATCATTGAAAACAATACCCATAAGATTATGATTATTGCTTATAAATAGAAATGACAGTCATTAATTAATGTAGAAAAAAGAGTCGATGGCCTCATCCAGTAGAATCGGGTCATACGAAGCCCATTTTTCGGATCTTGGGAAGGAGGAAGCATCACTAGAATTTTCTCTAGACCAAGCCCAATCTGAGTTTCATCATGTTAATATTGAAAAATATTTCACGTGGGATAAGTTCAATTTAGGGGAGATTAACAATCGTTCTATGTTATCCCAGATTCCCTATGAGTGCATCACCATCGCACAACTTACCCATAGGTCGTATAGGGTTGTTATAAGGGGATATGTGTCAAGGCCTTAGTCACTTAAATTTTAATCACCTGTTTTAATAAAATTTTAATTTCATAATTTCTATCTTAATAATAGTTTTTCTTCATAAAATATAGGTTTAAATGAGACAATTTTGATAAATTGATTATATAGTTAAAAATTGTACAATTCAGAGATTTATCATACATCAAGAATCATTATGTTAAAAGAATCATCATTTTTTAATTTCAAAATTGAAAATTAATATAGGGTGAATTTTTAGTATTTCTCTAATAAGTTTCATATTTTTGATGAATAGATTAAAATTATGAATTTTTTCATTTAAATAATTATTTTACTTTAAATAATTGATTCTGTGAAATAATATTTGGAAAATGGACAAGAAAAGTTGTAATTGGGGAGATATTTATAGTCTGATAGGATTAACTTAATTTTTATTTGTGAATAGTAACTTGACCCTTTTGAATATTAATGTGAATAGAAATATGACCAATGGAATAGTATCCTCACATAAGGAGTTATAAATATAATTTAGGCATCTTAAATGGTAATGTGATATAATTATACCATATTGTAAATAAATAAATGTTTTATAAATTATTAGTTATGTATTGTTTTATTTATAAAAACATAAATGTTTATTTAAAAATAAAATAGATTTAATTTTGGATTTCTACCCATTAAAAAATGTTTAGGGGGGATTTTTTGGGTTTTCCTAAAACAATTGAATTTTTTGTGAATAGAAAATATGTAGTTTTGACTTTGGTATGTTTAATGACATCATAGCCATGTCATAATGATATAATTTTTAATTTAAAATTATTGTAAAATCTTATGTATTAATGTCACTCAATAGGTGTCCCTAGTGGCCAATACCATGGTAAAATACCAATGGAAGCCCAAGTATTTTCAAATACAACTACTATTGTGACCTCAAAAATTAATAAAAAAACACCCTCAATTTTTCTATAAATACCCACCCATTACTTCATTTCAATTAATTAAACATTCATACACCACTATGTTCTGATAGTTTTACCTCCCAAGGAGTCCTCACAAGGTGTCCTCAATCCCCCAAGGTCTCGATCATCGAGTTTTAGGGGTTACTCTTCAATGTAAGGGAACTCTCAACTTCTCTTTTCCTTCCATGTCATCTTTTTATGTAGTATATATTTCAAATATCCCTACCATGTTTTTTGGTCCATTTTATTTTACTTATTTAATATATTGATATTAATTTTTAAATGGTATAACCTTTTCCCCTCTATTTTAATTTCTTTCTAAAACCATGATTCATACTCGTTATGATGATGGATTTTCATCCTAAAATTTATCTCTTTTTATGATGAACTTATTTTATTTTATTTTTTAAATACCCATAACTCTATATTCTCAATGAGAATTCACATAGAATTCAAAATTATGTATTTTAATTCTGGTATTAAATACATGAAACCCACCTTCCTCTTTTGTGGCATTAAAATGAAAAAATCATCATGTTTTTCTGCAATTTCTAAAATGCCATAATTTTGATACGAAACCAATTTATTTTATTTTAAATGGGTTATTTATGAGATAGTTTATTATGATATATGTGGTTCACATTAATTAAAAAATATTTAGTGTGTGCCCTGCTTGTTCTCCAATTCCTTGGGAAAATATTTCTTTTATAAATTTTTGTCAAAAACAAGAGAAAGTCACTCTAGCTATGTACCGTTTATAGGTAGATGTTGATCAGTGGTGGGAACTAATTAATAACATGAGGAAAATAGGGGTGATTTAAGATATGGAATAGGAATATTTTAAGAGAATCTTATTTAATACCTATTTCCCATGTTCTATTAGAAAAACATGGATATGGAATTCCTCAAACTGAATATGAAGGATAACAAAATCTATTTGAACCTATAAGATAAAAATCACATTACATTCCCGTTATAACTCTATATTTTCCATAGATACTAATGGGAAGGTTGATAGATTCTTTGGTGTACTAAGACCTCATCTATGAAATAATTTATCCAACTGAGACGATGACAGCTATGAGGAAATCACACAGAGTTCTATGAAGGTAGAATTGGAGTTCGGTGAGTTGTAGTGTTCTCAAAAATAGAATGAGAATAAGAGATATCTAGAACAAATCATGGAGGGGATATTTGACCAAGGGATAGGATTAAAGCTGGTACCACTTTCCACATGAGAAAAATGTGGGATGAAGCCTTTCAGGGAACTGCCTGCTCAGAAGCGGGAAGTGTTACATTGGTGGAAGAGATATCGATATGGTTAGGAACTATTTTACTCAGGTGAAGATACAACTTCTCAAAAAAAATTATAATTGGAAGATGGTCCAGGCCCTCTCTAAAGTCCAATGATTCAAATGTGGATATCCTGGCACATTTCCAATCACTATCCAAATTTGAGGTAAGTGGAGGGGACTCGCCATCAACCTCAGGATAGTACAATGGATAAAATTCATAATATTTCTATCAAGATAAGTGATGATAATGTTACAAATGACATGTATGAAGGTATTCTTATTGTTCTATAAATTATATCTAGTATTTTTATTGATTATGGATCTACGCATTCCTTTGATTCCTCCAAGTTTGTAAAGAATATAGAATAAATTCGTAAACTACTAAGAGTAGAGTTATAATTCAAGACTCTTAGTGGGATTATCTAACCATCACCAGTGCAAATAAACTCTAGTATTTACATTTGGGAGAAAAATATAATAAAAAATCTAGTAGTTATTCCCATGCTGTAATTTGACATAATACTAGTGATAGACTGGATCTCAAAGTATATTACAATGATAAAATTCAGAAGAAATTAAATATCAGCAGTCTTGAGTGAAAATATTATAGTTATCTTCATAAGAGATATATCTCAACCTGATATTTTTATAGAGGAACGACATGTATCATTCTATACATATTTGATCAATGAAGACAAATATAGGGATAGATGAATAAGAATAGATAATATAATCAATGTTCAGGAATAAATTGATGTGTTTGTTGAGAAGTCAACTGGACTTCTCCCAGACCGAGAGGTAGAGTTATCTATTGATATCATGCTTATTTCCAAGATGGTATCAAAAAAACCATATAGAATGGAAAATTCGGTGCTTGTGGTATTAAAGAAACAACTATAAGATCTTTTGTAGAATGGGTTTATCTGACCATGTGAATCTCCATAGGGATCACCTATTATATTTGGGTAGAAAAAGGATGAACCAATACGGTTGTGAATTCATTACATATAACTTAATAGGATCACAGTGAAGAATAAGTACCCTCTTCTAGGAATTGATGATTTATTAGACCTGATTCATGGGGCTCAATTATTCCCCATGAATTATCTTTGATTTGGCTATCATTAATTGAGGGTGAAGAAATAGGATATTCCAAATACCACCTTCCAAAAAAATAGGGTCATTAGGATGTAGTTGTTATGCCTTTTGTATTGACTAATACTCCATTTATTTTTAAATATTTGATGAATATATTCAATAAAGACTACCTTGATAACATTATGGTAGTTTTTATTGGTGATATTTTGATATATTCCAATAATTTTTAGGAGAATGAGGATCCTATAAGGGTTATATTGGAAATTATAAGGAAATATATGTTATTTTTAATTTTCAGAAAGTATGAGTTTTGGTTACATCATGATTAATTATTGGGGAACATTGTTAATAGTGAAGGAATATTAGTTGAACTGGAAAATAAAAAGGCTTTGGAGGAATTATAAGGATCCAACCTTAAACATTACATAATCTAAAATTAAATGAATAATTCACATTGAGGATCTTTTCAGGTTTAGAGTATTATAGAATTAGGCCATAACTGTTACATTACACCTCAAAAATTACAAAGTATACAATTCTATTTAGTTTCCAAATTTTTTTACAAAATAAAGACTCTTAAAAAGAAACATGTCTTATTCCATGTTTTATACAACATGAATTTTCTTTGATCCCATCCTTGACCCTATTCATCTTTAAGTCACATGGAAAACATTTTAAAAACTTAGTATGAGCATAAAAATATCATTAAGGGTTATAAAATAAGGAAGGAAAACATTATCCCATCAATAAATACAAATCAATGAAACCAATACTTTTCAATCATAACATACCTTATGAAATCATAAGATTTATGAATAACTCATAGAAATCATAAATCATAAATATAAATTTTGGAATTCATAACATACATTGTAGCTATCACAGCTACAAAGGGAGTCACATTTGGAATACCAATCACAGTATATTCCCTAAATCTCTTAGGAGAAACATTGACGTTTACCTCTCTCACGTAACCCAAAGCATTAGAGAGATATCTCGAGCTCACCGGCATTAGGTTTATCACAGAACCCCCCGTGTATGTAAACAATTCCCAATCACCATAACATAATCATAACACAAAACACAAGAATAAAATGATGATAACATTTCCACATTAAAATCCCAATATTTCATTTCAAGATATTGACATAATCAATGCTTTATCAAACCATTTTCAAACCCATTTAAAACATTTAATATAGAGTTTTTTAATCAAAGTGTCCCATACAACATTGAATATTTTAAAGAAATTTACATTTTAAAACATTAATGTTCATATAAATAAATCCTTAAAACCATTTTTAAAACAAGGACATTAAAGAGAATGATTTAGAAGAAAAATCTTTAAAACATTGAAAATTATATTTTAGTTAAAGAGTTCCTAACCAAATGAGAGACACTTGAATACAATTAATTAGGGAATAAAATTAATTAAAGCATATAATATCATGAGAATAAATCAATTTGTGATATAATATGTCAAAATGCAGTATCTAAAGCATATATGAGTGAATTGGTGTATAACGACAATGAAGCCTCTATGGAATGTAAATTGAGACGAAATACCTTATAGAAATTGTATCCTTATATTAAGGATAAATAAATTACATAATAATGTGTGAAAAATATAAATACACTCAATATGAATGGATATTCAGTGTAAATTAATCATTAGACATCACACATGTTTTTTTAAGACAAAACCAATGACTTGGATGTTTAACTCAATGAATGGAAATTGAGTTAAAATTACCCTTATCAAGTTCGTATCGATGACTTGAGAATTTATCAATGGAGTGATTATGTGTAAAAAATGTATATCCACACAAAGGGGAGTGGAAATTAAAACATAAATAAATAAATGGTGATTCCATAGATAATCATATCATGACATAATTAAGTATTAGAAGATTAACCCATGGAATGGAAATTGGGTTAAATGGTTCCCTTAATGATTTGGTAACTTAAAAAACAAAAAACCTATGAAAGAAGGATCATAAAATTAAGATGTTAATACCCATATTTTAATTTATATTACACAATCAATAAAATAATGGGTAGTATATACACCACACAAAATAAATAGTGGAAAATATAGCCTGAATCTCATGGGAATAAAAAGTGAGATGAAAATCTCTTACCATGCTGTAATCAATCGAGTCGTATGACCAAAAGTTAATAAACACCAAATGATTCACATAATAACGTGAATATAAAGAGAATCCTGATAATATATATCAAATTTAAGTACACAATACACCACATGAAATAAATTAGTGGCGAACAATGGAAATATCACTAAATTAAAAGTGAGATAAGAAACCCCTTACCTCGTGTTCGACTTGACTTCTTTGTTCCCCATTCATCATGAATAATAAACATAAGTTAATTTATAATTTATTAAGAATATTTTTCAAGTTTATTATTTCTTTTGTATCACTTATTACCTTTCTATAACAATTAGTTAATTATTTCAGCTCATATTGGACATTTTATCAATGTTCTGAACTTGAGTAAAAAATAAAATTGTTATAATTAAAAGTTGTTCATGTGGTCAAAATTCCATTATCTCCATAATGATATTAATGATTTATATATCATATATATCATACATATCTAGTATATTTATAAATTTATAATATTACAGAACATTTGGAGATAAGAAATGTAATGCATCGTTCATGGAGACGGTATGTCGTACGTACGCATGAACGCTACTTTCATTTCTATTTCATATTTAATATAATGAAAACATAATGGTACATAGGTATATTATAATTGAATTATAATATCATATGATATATAAGTTACACATTTTCATTAAATTCATCCTTTATACGTTCCACGTATGTCATGAACGAATCTTATCAACTTGAGGGGGCGGTAGTCCCCACTTCCTCGAATGAAATTATCGTGTTTACTCATAATGGAAACCATAAAGGTATGATATAAATTAAAAATAAATAAGAATAAAGAAAACATAAACATAATATATATCATATATAAAAACAGTACCATCATAATGGCCACCATAATAGGTGGTTGGAGATAATTGAACAATCATCGTTTCGTGAGGCGTTAGTTTTCCATCCATAGAAACAGTATATTCTTTACCCATTAGATGGATTTTTGTGTATTTTTAGGTTTACTACTCTTCATAAAAACATCCTAGTATATTTAGAATACTTCTATTATTATAAAAGAAATGAATAAAAAGAGTTTAGGGGTCGGAGAAGTAAAATAAAAGAAAAGAACTTAAGAGAAAATGTTACCTTAAAATCGGGTAACTCTCTTTGGTTGGAACTAAAAGAATTTGTTTAAGTTCCTTTTGATCAAGTTAATGATTATAGGTGTAAGATAAATATTTAATGAGATTAATTGGGTAGATTTTGGATGATCCAAGGGGCTTGAGTAGTGTGAGGAATGGGTTATAAGTGAGGGTTTTTTATAAGGGGTAAGGGTCTCTTTAGGAAAGTTTGAAAGTAATATTTAATTATATATTAATTTTTGGTATCTGAAGGTCCAAATCTCATTAATTTAAAAGATAAGATGACTCATGGTCGAAATAAAATCATCTAGTAAGAATTGGATAGGTTTCGGATATTATTTTAATCTTTTTAATCTTATTTATTTAAATCATTTATTAATGTGGTAAACACTACATCATTATTGAGTCATAAATAATTTAATTTATTTGATTTATAAAAATTATCAAAAAAATAACATGATGTAGGAAATTGTTTTATATTTCAAAGGAATATTTATAATCAAAGTGATAACTTATATAATCTTACGTAAAAATTGATTTACTAAAAGATATTTATTTATATCATCCTTGTCTTTACATTAAATTAATTAATATAATGTTTTATTATCACTCCTAAGTGGATCCATGGGGTCCCAAAATCGACCCAAGGATTCCCATGGTTAGAAATGTATTAACCAATATGATTAGAAAACATGTTAGGGCAATTTTATATTATTATAATAATATTTTATTACCCTTATTTACCAGATTTACCCTATAACTATGGAATATAAAATTCTAACTGAAGTAAATATTCATATTGTCTAAAAATAAAAGGTACCTATTTACACAATTTGGATATCCTGATTTCAAATATGGAATCAGATTTTCAAAATTCAAGACACAAAAGTTGGAGAAATTAATTTAAAATTAATTCTGGTTGTCAAAACAAAGAGTGTGTTTTTAAGAAATAATAACTATCGAAAGATTGACACTTGTTTACACCCAATTTCAAAGTGGAATTTCATCCAATGACCAGAATTTGATTAAATGGTAAAAATATAATCTAAATAAACTTTAAAAACATTTAAAAATATAATATATCCATATAAATAAGTTATATTAAAAGTATTTTTGAATTGAAATACAGTATTTTTCACTATTCATTAAAAAATGAATTTTATCAGAATAATACCAAAAAATTACCCAAAGTAAATATTGATCTCTGCATTCTAAAGAAGAATTTTATTTTCTCAAATAGAACATATAAAAGTGACCAAAACTAGATTTAATGAGTGTTTTACATCAAATGGCAGTAAATTTACCTTTTAAAAAATATTAGAGTATTTATGCTTAAAATCAAATTCTTTCTTATTTTAATCCTATAAAATTTATTCAATAAATGTTAAAAAATTTAACAAAAATGTATAATCATATTTTAGGTAGTTATGTATATTCTCTACAATAAAACTACCGGTCATTTACTACCATTTAAAATAATATTATATTATTATTTTTTAGATGACCCAATGTTGTGTGCAACATAAGATTTAAAGGAAACTCGTTGTTGCGTATCGGGTACGCTATCGAACATAGAATCCATTTTAAAATAAACATAATATTTAAATAAAAAATATTAATAAATATGAAAATGTTATATTTATTATTTTCATGGAATGTTACATCCTTCCCCCCATTTGGAAATTCTATCCTAGAAATTTTAAAATTGGGCTTGGAAACTTTATTAAAAGTTCCACATTGAAAAAGAGTTAATAAAACTATTAAATTAAAAGAAATAAAGAGAATTACAAAGATCACATGATGCAAAAAAAAATTACATTCCATGAAAACATGGATATGGAGGATAAAAAATCCATCAAATTCTGATATAGAGTGAGAGAAAACATGATTAGGATAAAGTTAACCACTAATAAATCACAAACTTGTGATGGGTTAAACAGGATTTGATTCCTCAGTAAGAGAAGTTAATAGAAAATGTTTTTGTTTTAAGTTACCTTTTATAATGTTATGGAATTTATTTATTATCTTAAATAAAATAAAAATTAAACATACTTACTTTTCATGGTGACTTTAATTCTTTACTAAATTTCTACCACAAAATCATATTTTCTCCAAATGATGAGTGTTCAAACTGACTTGGTTACATTAAAAGAACTAGAATAAACATATAGAGTATCACATCATCCACAAAAGATGAACTATATATTTGCCCTGCCTTTAGACTTTAACCAAAGCCAAAATGGTTATATGAGATAAGATATTCCCAAAAATGATAATTTTTTATAAAAAGAAAAACTATTATTTATCTCCAAGATTCAACCAAAAGTACCCAAAGTTTAAGAAAGACCATTAAATATACAATTTTCCATAGAATTATTCAAAATAATACAAACTAAGATTGAAATCCAAAACTCATAAAGATTTAATCACACAGTCCTCCATGGTAAATAGTAACATTTGCCTCCAAATAACACTGACTACTCTTAATATCTCATACTAATAAGTAATTAACCTAATCACATATTCTCTGTGACAGGTTAATAATTTCCAATGATAACCCAAAATTAACTTATTATTGATTCGTAAAATCATCTAACTAAAAATAATTAGTCATACTAACCAGGGACTTCACGTAGTCCAGTTGTAGGAGATAAATCCCAATCTCACATTGGTTGAGGGTTCGATTCCCACAACGTTGTCTATTGCGATGAGTTGTCACACTGTCCATGTGTTGTCCATTTTCAAAAACTATATAATTTTATTACATTCCCAAAAAGGCGATAAATTCATCATAGATAACCATAACACATTTTAACCACAAATGTTTTCTAATAACATTCATTTTGCATCCTAAAATGTAATAACCTGTAATTGCCTCAAATTCAAGGATCATATAAACCCAAATGGTTCTGTATAACTATATCCAAAAAATAAAAGATAATTCTACTTTGAATAAAATTTTCACATTTAAACTCTAGGGTTACACATAATAGAAAATTTTTTAAAACTAATCCCATCATTAATACATTCAAACATATCATTATCCATAACTCTTAAATTCCTAAAATGTAGACATAATAATATTCGAACATCCTTCCTGATCCATTATCCATGTTTTTCCATCTTATTCTTATATACTTATTTCCTACAAAAATCATGTATAATGTCCTAAGATTTTAGTAATTTCAAAACATGATCTAACAAATAATCCATACCTTTCATAGGTTATTTTCAGTTTCCTTATCTTTAATAGGAATGTCATTAGGAATCAGTAAATACATATTTATATGATCCTGCTGATCCCTTTCCCAAAAATTCTTCATAGGACATCTATTAGCGTAGTGACCATGCACACCACATTTTAAACATTCAATTGACACATTAGAAATAACTTCTTTCCTTTTCCTTGAGTCAGCTAGACATATCGTTTTTCCATGGTAGGTTCTTGCTTCATGACCTTCATTACCACATATGAAACATCTTCTCATTCCTTTGAAGAGTTGTCCTAAGTGTTTCTTTCCACATCCTTAACACATATTTTTTTGTATATACTTACCATTATTATTTTTACCAGAACATCCTCAGGAATTTTTTTCTCACATATACGATGACTTACAAAAATCACCAAGGTTCAGGAGGTCAATCATGACTCCAGATAGTTGGTTTAGAATAACCATAAGATTTCTCATTGTAGCTCCCATTTCATTTAGTTTCTCATTCATAAAACCATCATAGATTTCTTCACATCCACTGTTACTTTGGGGCCTACTAAATACATCCATTTTCTAAAACCAAAATGGTAAGTGTGAGTATATTAGTAAAATCATCATATAATTTATTACGAGGAGGGTAAATACCAGGATATACTTATTCATGTTATCTTAAACTCATTAAATTTATCTAAAATAACTATTACTATTTCTAGGAACCTAACCATTATAGTAATGTCAATTATGATTAAATAACACCCTAACATATAAAGTTATCTAAACTGACATTAGATACCAACTATAAGGACCCATCCCTAAACATTACATAATTTGGATTTAAATGAATAATTCAGATTGATTATCATTTTAGGTTTATATTTTTAGAGAATTAGGCCATATCTGATACATTAAATCTAAAAAAATTACAAAGTAGACACTTCTACTCAGTTTCCAATTTTTTTACAAAATAAAAACTCTTAAAAATAAACATGTCTAGTTCCATGTTTTAGACAACATGACTTTTCCCTGATCCCATTATTGACCCTATTCATCTTTACATCCCATGGAAAACATTTCAAAAACTAGGGATGAGCATAAAAATATCGTTAAGAGTTATAAAATAAGGGAGGAAAACATTAGCCCATCAATAAATACAAATCAATGAAATGAATACCTTTCAATCATAACTTACCTTACGAAATCATAATATTTATGAATAACACACAGAAATCATAAATCAAAAAGGTAACTTATGGAATTAATAACATACTTACATTGTAGTTATCACAACAACATTGGAAGTCACATTTGGAATACCCATCATAGTATATTCCCTAAATCTCTTATGAGAAACATTAATATTTACCTCTATTACGTTATCCATTGCATTAGAGAGATATCTCGATCTCACCCACCCTAGGTTTATCAATGAACCTCCCGTATACATAAACAATGCACAATAACAATAACATAATCATAAAACATAACAAAAGAATAAAAGGAAGATAACATTTCCACATTGAAATCACAATATATCATTACTATATATTGACATAATCAATGCTTTCTCAAACCATTTTCAAAACCATTTAAAATATTTAATGAAGAGATTTTTGAATCAAAGTTTTCCATACCACTTGGAAGATTTTAAAATAATTAACATTTTAAAACATTAATGTTCATATAAATAAATCCTTATAAACATTTTTAAAACATTTACATTAATGAAAATGATTTATAAGAAAATTCTTTAAAACATTTAAAATGGTATTTTAGTTAAAGAGTTCCTAACCAAATGAAAGACACTTGAATACAAGTAATTGAGGAATAACATTAACGAAAGCTTATAATATCATGAGAATAAATATATTAATCATATAATATGTCAACGAGAAGTGTATACGCCATATAAGAGTGAATTGGTGCATAATGACAATGAAGCCTCAAATTAATGTAAATTGAGACGAAATCCCTTATAAAAACTGTATCCATAGATTAAGGATAAATGAATTACAAAATAATGTGTGAATAATATTAATACACTCAATATGATTGTATATTTAGTGTAAATCAATCATACAAAATTCACATATGTTTCTTTAAGACAAAACGAATGACTTTGATATTTAACTCAATGAATTTAAATTTAGTTAAAATTACTCTTATCAAGTTCATATCGATGACTTGAGAATTTATCAATGGAGTGATTATGTGTATCAAAATTATATCCACACAAATGGTATTGGAAATTACAACTTAAATAAATAGATATTTATTCCACAAAAAATCAAATCATGAAAAAATTAATAATTAAATGATTTTCCCATGTAATGGAAATTGGGTTAAAAGGTTCCTTTATAGATTTGGTAACTTACGAAACCTGAAACCCATGAAAGAATGATAATAAAATGAAGATTTAAATTCCCATAAATTTAATTCTGTTAAACAATTAATACAATAATGTTCAGTTCATACACCACACAAAATGAAATAGTGGTAAATATAGCATGAATCTCAAGGGAATAAAAAGTGAGATGAAAATCCTTTACCATGCTGTAATCAATCGAGTCATATGACCAAAAGTTAATAACCATCAAATTATTCATAGAATAAAATAAATATAAAAATAATCATGATAATATATATCAAATGGTAGTACACAATACATCACATGCAATAAATTATTTGCAAAAAATGGAAATCTCATAAAATTAAAAGTGAGATAAGAAACCCCTTACATCGTGTTCGACTTGACTTGTTTGTTCCTTGTTCTTCCCAAATAATAAACTTATGTTAATTTATACTTTATTAATAACCGTTTTCAATTTTATTAATCCTATTATATCACTTATTACCTTGCTATGACAATTATTTATTTATTTGAGCTCATATTGGATATTTTGTTGATGTTCGGAACTTGAGTCAAAAATGAACTTGTTATAATTACAAGTTGTTAATGTGGTAAAACTTCCATTATATATGTAATGATATTCATGATTTATATATCATATATATCATATATTTACAGTATATGTATATATTTATAATTTTACATAACATTTGGAGATAAGAAATGAAATGCACAGTTCGTGGAGACGGTAAGCCGTGCTTAAGCATGAATGCTACTTTCATTTCTATTTCATATTTAATAGAATTAAAAGATAATGATACATAGGTATATTATAATTAAATTATAATATAATATGATATATGTGTTAATTAATTTCATTAAATATATCTTTTATACGTTCCTCTTATGTCTTGAACGAATCATATCACATTGAGGGGGATGTAGTCCACACTTCATCATATGAAATTATCGCATTTACTCATAATGGAAACCATAAAGGTATGATATAAATTAAAAATAATGAAGAATAAATAAAAAATAAACATAATATATATCATATATAAATATAGTTCCATTATAATGCCCACTATAACTGGCAGTATGACATAATTGAACAATCATCATTTCGTGAGGCGTTAGTTTTCCATCAAAAGAAATGGTATGTTATTTACCCATTAGATGGATGTGTGTGTAAGTTTAGTTATAATAATAATCATAAAAACATCCTAGTATATTGAGGATACAGTTTTTGTTATAAAAGAAAGGAATAAAAAGAGTTTAGAGATTGAGGACGTAAAATAAATGAAAAGAACTTAAGAGAGAACATTACCTTAAAATCGGGTAACTCCCTTTGGTTTGAACCGAAAGAATTTTTTGAAGGGCCTTGTTCCAAAGTTAAGGCTTCTAGGTGTAATATATAGATGTATGGAGCTTGATTTTGTAGAGTTTTGATGAGCCAAGGGTCGTGAGAAGTGTGAGGAATGGGTTAGAAGTGAGAGATTTTTATTAGGGGGTGGAGGAAGGGGATCTTTTGGAAAGTGTGAATGTATTATTTAATTATATTATGATTTTAGGTTTCTAAAGGTCCAAAACTAATTAAAGTATATGATAAGATTTATCAAGGTAGAAATAAAATCATCCAATAGGAATTGGACAGGTTTTGGATATTATTTCGACCATAATAATTATATTTATTTAAATCATTTATTAATGAGGTAAACACTGCATCATTATTGTGTCACAAATAATTTACTTTATTTGATTTCAAAAAATTATAAAATAAATAACATGATGTAGTAAATCTTTTTATATTTCAAATGAATATTTATAATCAAATATTTAACTGATATAACCCCATGTAAAATTGATTTACTAAAATATATTTGTTTATGTCATTTTTGTCTTCACTTTAAATTAATTAATATAAAGTGTCATTATCACTCTTAAGTGGATCCATGAGGTCCCAAAATCGACCCATGTATGAATATGGTAGGAATGTTATTAACCAATATGTTTAGGATAAATGTTAGGGTAATTTTAGTTTATTATAAAAAAAATTTGTTACCCTTATTTATCAGACATACCCTTTAACCATGATAAATAAAATTTTTGCTGAAGTAAATATTCATATTGTCTAAAACTAAAAGTTGCCAATTTAAAAAATTTATACCTACTGATTACAAATATGGAATCCATTTTTCAAATTCAAAATACAAAAGTCTCAGAAATTAATTTAAAATTAATTCCCAAATCAAAACCAGAAAATTGTTTTTAAGAAATAATAACAATCAAAAGATTGACACTTGTTTATGCCCAATTTCGAAGTGGAATTTCATCCAATGACAAGAATTGGATTAAATGGTAAAAATATAATATTAATAAAGTTAAAACCATTTAAAAATATAATCTAAAAATATAAATATGTTAGATTAAAAGGCACTTTCGAATTAAAATACAGTATTTTTCACTCTTCATTAAAAAATGTATTTTATCAAAAAAATACAAAACAATTTACTCAAAGTAAATTTTGATGTCCCAATTCTAAATAAGAGTTTTATTTTGTCAAATAGAACATATAAAAGATACCAAAACTATATTTAAAGAGGTTTTTACATCAAATGGTTGTAAATCAACCTTTTAAAGAATATTACAGTATTTATGCTTAAAATCAGATTCTTTCTTATTTTACGCCTCTAAAATTTATTGGATTGATGTAAAAACATTTAAAAAACATGTATATTCATATTTTAGTTAGTTACTTCCATTCCCACCAATACCATGGTTTGGAATTAACTACCATTTAAGTTAATATTATTTTAATGTTTTTCAGTACGACCCAATGTTGTGTGCAATGTAAGATTTCAAAGAAACCTGTTGTTGGATCTCAGGAATGCTATCAGACATATCATACCTTTTAAAATAAAAGTAATATTTAAATCAAAAAAATTAATAAATATGAAAATTTTATATTCTGTATTTTTCAAGGATGTTACCGGAGTGGCCTCATCCTACAACAGTAACTGAGATTCATTGTTTCTTTGGATTAGCAGGATATTATAGAAGATTTTTAAAAAACTATCATTTATTTCTAATCCACTAACCATGTTAACTCTAAAAGGGGTTATGTTCATCTAGAAAAAAGAGTATGAGGAATGTTTCCTAGAGCTGAAGAAGAGATTATCTATTGCACCCATGTTAACTCAACCCTCTTTTGGGGATGTATTGGTTATTTTTAGTGGTGCGCATTTTAAAGGGATTCAGTGCGGCCTCATGTAAAAAGAAGAGGTAATTACTTATGAATCATGACAGTTGAAGAATTGTGAGAAGAACTATCCTACACATGACTTGGAGCTAGGTGTAGTTTTTTTCTATGAATATTTGGAAGAACTCTCTTTATGTAGAGAAATGTGGTATATACACCGACCTTGAATTTTTGAAGTATATATTCATGCAAAAGGAATTGAACATGGGATAGAGGAGATGGTTTTATCCTCTTAAAGACTTTGATTTTTTAATTCATTATCATACCGAAAGAGAAAACAAAGTCACTAATGGATTATGTAGGAAATAATCTATTGTTTTAACAATGATGATGATTCAATGAGATAATTTGATCAAATACCTAGAATAAATGGAAATAGGAATCGTATGGTAAGGGTTATCATCAACCATATCCCTCATAATCTAGCAACCTCCGTTACTAGATAAGATCATGAAATATCGAAGAGAACATGTTTTTTTGTAGAAAAAGATAGAGGTTTTCATGAATGGTAATTATCCTTATTTCAATATTGATCAATAAGGTGTAATGAAATTTAATAAAATGATATGAATTACATCTATTCTGTAAATAAAGACGGAGATGATAAATGAAGGTCATAACTCTACTATTTCTATACATCCTAGAATCACACTAATATAAAGGGACCTTCATGATAATTATTTGTGGGACAACATTAAAAGGGATATTTATGAATACACTACAAGTGTCTAGTGTGTCAACAAGTGACGGAGGAGAAAAATGTTCTTGAAGGTGTATTGAAATCACTTCTCATACCATTATGGAAGTGGTACAATATAGCTATGTATTTTTTCACAAGTCTACCAAAAATATCCAAAGGAAACACTACCATATAGGTTATAGTGTAAAATCTCACATTATTGCCTATTTTATCTATATTTAGGAACATTTCTCTCTTGAAAAACTCTCCAAGATATACATGGAGGTAATGGTAGGGCTAAATGGAGTTCCATTTTCTATTGTATCTAATCAGGATCCAAGGGTCAGATCAAAATTATAGGGAAGTATTAAACATTATTAGGGTACCAAATTAAGTTTTAGTACAACTTATCACCCCCAACTTGATGCAAAATCTGGAAGGAATATTCAAACACTTGAAGACATATTGAGAACATTTTCAATGTAATTTAAAGGTGTATGGGATCAACATAACCCATTAGTTGACTTCTCATTCAAAAAAATCTTCCATTCGAGTATTCAAATGTCACTCTATGAATCTCTATACGGTATGAGATATAAAACTCCTACTTTTTGGGATGAAGTTGGAGAGAGAAATATTCATTATCCTGATCTTGTGTAAGAGATGATTGAAAAGTTTCATGACATACAAAAACACATAAAGGATTCTTAGAGTCTGTAGATGAGATATTCCAACAACCATAAAAGGGACATTGAGATTGATGTTAGTGAAAATTTCTTCTGTTGAATTTCACCTTGGAAGAGATTCATGAGGTTTGGAAATAAAGAGAAGCTCGTCTCTAGGTACATTGACCCCTATGAAATAATTGATCGTATAGGAGTAGTGGCCTATCATCTTTAACTTCCACTAATCCTAGCTTAGGTTCATGATAGTTTCCATGTATCTCTCTTTAGTAAGTACATTCGTCACCCTTCACATGTAATGAATTATAATGTGGTACAACATTAACATGACCTCTCTTATAAGGAGAATTCAATGGAGATCTTGGATCAAAGATAAAATCTTATATATAAGATGACTACACACCTCATTAAAGTTTTGTGGTGGATCCACAATTATTAAGGATAGACATCAGAACTGGAGGAAACAATTGGGCAAAAGTACCCCCACATTTTCTCAACTGAGATAATGAGTTGAAATTTTAGGGGAAAAATTTATTAAGGGGGAAGAATGTGACGACCCTAATAATTATTGTTTTTGTAAAATGTGTGTTATATTATTTTACATAATAAATAAATATCTCTTTAATAATTATGTGATAATATTTTAATGTGAACATCGTGTTTCAACCATTATATGACAATTGGTCAATTATGAATGTTGATCAATATGACTATTGGAAACTATGCTCTTAACATTATGTTTTTGTTTATAAATTAAAATGATATTGGTAAATTAATGTAGAAATAAGTGTCAATGGCCTCATATAGAAAAATTGGGTTATAAGAACCCCATGTTTAGTGATAGGGAAATAGGTTGCATAATTGGGATACACTCTGGACCAAGCCCAAGTGGAGATTAAAAATGATAATATTGAACAAAATCACTTACAAATGAAGTTCATGTTTGTGAAGATTTCCACTTGGGTGATTTTCATTGAGCCACCCCCAAGATTCTATCACCATCACACACCATACCCTTAGGTTGTATGTGTATGTTATAAGGGGTTATGTGTTAAGGCCTTAGTCACTTAAATTGTAATCCTTTTTTAATAAAATTGTCATTTCATCATTTCTATTTTATGAATAATTTTTCTAAATAAAATAATAGTTCAATTAGGACAAATTTGATAAGTTGATTTAGTTGGTAATAATTGAGCAATTAATATACTTATCATAGTTATAGAATTATTATGGTACATTAAACTGCATTTTTGAATTTCAAATGTAAAAATTAATCTAGGTTGAATTTTTAGTATTTTTCTAATAAGATTCATATATTTTCTGAATTATGAAAAATAATGCTTTGATCATTTAAATAATTATTATAAAATAAATAATTTATTATGTGAAATGGTTTTCTTAAAATGGACATAAATGGTTGTGATCAATAAGATATTCATAGTCTAATAGGATCAACATATTATTTTTCGTGAATAGTAACTTTACCCTTTGGAATAGTATTGTCAATAGTAATATGACAAATGGAATTGAAACCTAACAAAAGGAAGTATTCATATAATTTAAGAATAATAAATGGTAATTTGATATAATTATATCATAGTATAAGTACATAAATGTTTTTGAAATTATTAGTTATGTATTTGTATTTTTATATAACACAAATGTTATTTTACAAATTTATAATTAAAAGAAAATTCATTTTCATAAAATGGATATCATTTTCTAATTATACCTTTTCAAAAATGGTTCAGGTGAATTTTTTTGTTTTTTCTAAAATATTTTAATTTTTGGTCTATAGTAAAAATACCATTTTCAGTTTTTGGTATGTTTAATGACGTCATCGCTATGCCATAATGATGTAATTATTAATTAAAAATTATGGTAGACTCTTATGTGAAAAATTAACTCAATAGTTTTCCCTATTTAACAATAACATGAGAAAATATCATGGGAAAGCCCACGGTTTTTCAAATACCACTACAGAGGTGTCCTCAAAAATTAATAAACACCCTCACTTTTACTATAAATACCCACCCATTCCTTCATTTATTATCAATTAAAATTAATCTGACATTATTTTATGATATTTTTACCTCCCTTGGAGTCTCCTATGGTTTCCTTAATCCTCATAATGTCCCAATCATTGAGTTTTAGGAGACACTCTTCAAGGTAAGAGAGCTCTCCACGTCTCTTTTCCATTCATGTTTCATTTTTATGTTTTATGTATTTAAAACTTATATACCATGTTCTTATATACATTTTATTATATCCCTTTAATTTATTAATAGTAATTTATGAATGGGAGACCCTTTTCAACTCTCTTTTTAATGATTTCTAAAACCATGTTTCATACCTATTATGTTGTTGGATTTTTGTCTCAAATTTTCTCTCTCTTTATCATGAAACTATTTTTATTTTATTTGGTGAAAACAAAAACCTCTATCTTCTCTTGTGGTATTCAAATAGAAGTAGAAATGTTATATTTTTATTCTGGTATTAATATGCATGAAATATACCTTTCTTTAACATTTATTTTTAATGACAAAAGAATCATGTTTTTAAGAACATTTTAAAATGTAATGATTTTAATATGAAACATTTTTTTTATCCATGGGTTCTTTATAATATAAATTATTATGATATTTATGTATAATATTAATTAACCCATAAAATTTATACTCCCTGATAGCACTCCAATTTATTGGGTAATGAATTTAATCACTATTGATGATAAGTGTTACGATACCTTGGTGAATAACCTTGGTAATTTTTATAACACATTAGTGATAAACCTTGGTGATATTATTATGAATGACTGAATTAAATGTTGTAGAATCCTTTCCAAGGTATGATTCATGTTATTATTATTTTGAAATTTTTAGTTCTCATTCCTTTATGTATTTAATCATGTTATTATTGGTATTTCTCAATATCACAAGTAAATTGTTTCCCTTGTTTCCCCTTCCTAGGCCTTATGTTAACCCTTTCATTAGATGTATGTCCCTAGGTCAAGAGATATAGTAATTGAACTTGTGATGGACCTTTAATGAAGCCATTATATTAGATTAGATTAATTTTCTCATATTTTCATGTATTGAGTACTTTTTCCATGTCAAAAAACATTAAAATATCCTATGTTTGTAAAAGGTAATGAAAAGTTATTTAGCAAATAGGTGAGATCCCATAATAATATATTTTACTCAAGTATTATTTTGTATCCTTATGAATAAATCTATATAAATATGTGTAGATATCAAATGTTATGGATTGATGTTAGAGAAATAAATCTATTGGATCTAAAGATAGATAAAGAAGTAGAAGATTAGGTTAATCCAATCAACCACACAACAGAGTGTCACAAAGTAGACAGAAAAGTTATTTGGTGAATCATGGAATTTATCTGAAATTTAATGTTGGTGAGAAGTTTTTTCAATGAATTTATCCATTTAATAAGTTAATTATATTTTTAAAAATAAGAAATCTACTCAAAGGTTATATAACTCCCTTTTTAAATTTTGATCGTATTGGGATGGTAGCCTATCAGTTGGGAATTCCACCGAACATATCTTAATTTTATGATGTATTCAACGTATCTATATTGAAGAAGTACATGCCTGATCTTTTAGATATACATAACATAGAGGTTTTACTACAAGATAATGATATCTTTTATGAGGAAAAACTGGTGGAGATTGTGGTTTGAATTTGAAAGGTTATACTGAATAAGACCACTAACCTTGTAAAAGTTTTGCGAAGAAACCACCTAGTTGAGGAAGTTATGTGTGAACCTGAAGATATGATGAGGAAGAAGTATCCTCAAATGTTTGAATCATAGTGAATAATTTTAAATATTAAAATCATTTTTAGGGTGGTAGAATGTAACATCTTGATATTTTATGAAATATTTCATTTGAATAAATGTATTTTCTTCAATAGCCTTTAATACAAATAACACTAATTTTTAATGAATCGTTAAAAATGTAAGAACCCGGTTCTTATTTTTGAGGGGCAGGCTTCTTCTTTTTTTTTCCTTAAGTGTTTTTGAGAAAATATGGAAAATGGGGAAAAATGATAAATTTCGAAACTACACGCCGTGTACCTTGTCAACACATCATGTACTTTTGGCCGTGTTGGGATGAGTACACGGGGCGTGTAGCCTTGTCGGCAACGAAGGGTGTAGGAACCGACTACACGTCGTGTAGTGGTACCTCACATGCCGTGTAGTCAGTCGGCAGTCTTGAATAGTAAGGTGGTGGAGTCATCTCCAGCTGGGCGACAACACACATTGTGTACTCAAGAGTACATGCTGTGTACTTAGGTCGACAGGTGAACAGTGTGGCAGTGCCACCAAATGAACAGTTAAATGAAATAAGTACAGGTCGTGTACTCAGAAGTACACATCGTGTACTTTGTTTTTTCGGCTTAAAACAGGCAGTAGCCTCCTCATTTGGAAGAGGAGGCATTTGAGCCATTTTGTAGACAAAGAGGATGGTCAGACCTTTGAAGATCAGCCGGGTGTTCGTCTGGAATCCGATTCGGCTTCGGGCGATCTAGTTGGAACCGCACAGATAAGCCCTTTCTCCTCCGTAAGCCATTCTTACCAATTCTTCCCCTAACGGATGTTATTTACGTTTGAATGAGTTTTGTTCTTCATCAGATCTACGTCGTTCTTGGGCGTTTCTAAGGTCGGCGTTCGGGTATAATGTACGTTGGCGTATAAGGTAGGTGGCATTGTGTTTATTTTCTAACTGTCGTGCGTTTTTGTGTGTTTTTGTGCGTTTTTGTGCCACGAACCCATGTCGGGGTGTCATGTGGCTGAGGTCGTTGCTATATTTAATGCTTGAAATTGCATAAGTGATTAAATTGTGATAATAAAATTCTGGTTGGGATCATTTCTTGGATCCGGACCCACCCCAGGGGTGTGTTTCACTATTTAGCCGTTTGGCCAGGATACCCGAGGGTATGCCTTTAATGTAGTAATTTTAGAATTTCCTTGAGAGGAATTTCTTATTTACTGCATTTTACATGTTGGGAATGGCCCGTTTACCTGTTAGCCTGAGGGATTTATTGTGATTAGCCAGTGGGAACTAAACTATTTTTCCCGAGGGCTGTAGTATTTCGCCTGAGGGCAACCTTTCATGCCTGAGGGCTTGACTTTGGTGTCTGAGGGCGACACTTCCTACGCCTGAGGACAAATTATGTTACACCTGAGGGTTATACCTGCGGGATGGGTTCTTCTTACCTGAGGGTAAGGTTTTTCTTGTCTAAGGACGTGGACTGTTTGCGTAGAAATGCATTGTGGTGATTTCTTGTATTAAATGGATTAAATGAATATTAAAAATGGAAATATAAATGATAGTTGTTACTTTGGAGTACTGCTTACATTATTGCATTTTACTACTACACACTATCGTTGCATGCTTACACGCAGTTGGGAACGGGCCTTTGGTGGGTGCCTACAGAGATATATTTCTCACACCTAGTTTGGGTCACACTTTTCAGCCCAAACAGATTATGTTTCTACAGGTGTGGATTGGGGAAAGAGTCCATATACAGGTACATGACTGTTATAGAGGAGTAGGAGGGAATGGGACCGAGCCTTGGCTCGTGATTCGGCTGCCAGCTGTTTTGCTTTGTTTTGATGTACTCTGCTTTTGGTTGTATCGTATTGATGTATAACATGTTCTGGCTGTTTTTCTTAGAACATGAGACATGTAGCATCATCATTTACATATTGTTGGTTATATCCACCGTTGTTGTGTGATTCAGTTGAGTATGGTTTACTGCTTCCGCTATTGGTGTATGTTTTCTTTTCTTTTCCACTGCGCTACACTTTGACAAATGAGGGCGTAGTTTCCCCACTATCTGACCTGGGCCCTCGCTGCTAGTCGGCAGCCTCTGTAATTTGGGGAAATGCTCTTGAGGTCACGTGGTGAACCGGGCTCGGGGCACCCGTTGCGTGGCAACCAGGTCCGGGACGTTACAAAGTGGTATCAAAGAATGTTTCTTTTCTTTGACTTACTATTTGGAGTCGTAGTCTGGGATAGGATGGAACGGTAGTTGGTAATATGTTGTGCTCGGGCGTAGCTAACCCGTGTACAGGGAAAATCCAGTCTACCTCGTATTTTTCATTCTTTTGATTTTTCAATTTTACGATTGATATGTTTTCACCATTGGGTGAGGCACTTGGTTTGTGTTGTTTATATTTTATCTGTGGGTTCTCTTGAGTTGAAACCCGATGAGATGAGGGTATGCCATCTCATGCATCATATAAGCACATTCTAGATATCACATTCCATGCATAGTTTCCATGCCATGTAGGTGCATTAGAATTTGCATGATGTTGTGATAGTTGTTGTGCTAATAAAGCATGCTGTTGTGATAGCTGCGTGATAAATACCTGCCTTGTGATATGGTATTTTAGTTTGAGCATGTTTCTAGAATGGACGCCAAACTTTGGTTTTTGGGGAGTATGGGACCCCATTGACCGGAATTTGGAGGATCATTGACTGTTTATTGATTATAACACATATAAGATGTCAAACTTTGATTCGTGGGGAGTATGGGCCCCCACGGGTTGGAATTTGACACTTAGGTGTTGTTTTTCAGTGTTTTCTGGGTTCCGGGGAAGTTTCTGAGGCATACTGTCTGGAAGCCCAGTATACACTCCATGTAGTACTTTATACACGTCGTGTATATCCTTCTGTTCAGGAAGAAAAATGAACCTTTTGAGTACACATCCTGTACCCGGAGTACACGACGTGTAGTCTCTTCCCGTGTCAGAAACCGTGTGGGCGGTGACACAGGGTAGGGATGGGCTTGGGTAAAACATGCAGTGTAGTTTTGTACTTTCCATGTAGTGTGATGTGGGGACTCAGCCGTGTAACTAACAACACGTTATGGTGTCACCTCTCCCTGATCACGTCGTGGAACTGTGGGACACGTCGTGTAGTCTTTTCTGAGGACAGACCGTGTGGAGTTAGTTGTGTGGCTAGGAAATGGGGTGGTGTACATGCCATGTGCGGGTGTAACACGCCGTGTAGTGTCAAGCCGAGTAGTCGACCACGTCAAAGACGGAACGGGAAGTTGGAAAATAACACCGTACACGCCATGTAAATATTATACACGCCGTGTAGTTTTGTTCGACGAAAGCCGTGTGGCTTAGCTGTGTAGAAGGACCCGGGCAGGGGAAGGAAAGTCAAGTACATGTCGTTTAGTCATTGTACACACTGTGTAGTGTTGTTTTGAAAATTTTGAATTCCTTCTTCCTCTTATTTACTTGGTGGTTCCTTCGCTTTTTAGTTATAATAATCTTGAATCTGGGTCGTGCTTTTGACCTTGTAGTGTCATGCCGCCTAGACGACCGCGAGTTGTTCGCTAGGAGAGCGGTGACAATTATACTCCAGAGATGGTGGGCCATGGGCTACTAGGGGATCCTCCAACAGATCCAGATGCAGCACCAGCTATTATACCAGACACAGGTGCAGAGGCATAGTTCCGTGAAGGTTTTATGCGGTTTATGAAGACCTTTCAGGGAGCACCACAGGCTGCTACATCTATGGCTGAGTTGACGCGTATCATTCAGTAGCAGCATCCGCCTATGTTTTCATGGGATGGCATACAACAGGCTGCAGAGTCATGGATAGGGTCAATGCAAACTATTTTCGAGCATCTTTAGACGCCTCCAGGGCGGAGGGTCATGCTCGCGACTTACATGCTACATGATTCCGCCAAGAGGTGGTGGGATGTTACTACCCAGTCAGAGCATCACAGGGACATGATGTGGGAAGACTTTCATGCATTATTTTATGACTTTTTCTTTCTCGAGATGTTGAGGGCAGATAGAGCTCGAAAGTTCATGAATCTGCAGCAGGGCGCTATGTTAGTGATTGACTATTCTCCTCGTTTTATGGAGCTTCAGCGCTTTTCACCAGTGTTGGTGGGTGATGAGACGTTGAGAGACAGACGTATTGAGGATGATCTTCGGTATGACATCTGACTGATGGTGAATGTTTTCAGGTTACCTACTGTACATGTGATTGTGAACCAGGCGTTGATTACAGAGAGGAACCTACGGGAATCAAGTGGTGTGGGCCAGGGTGGTTCAGCACCAGTTACTGGCACTTTTTATGCTGGAAAAAGGAAGAGACAGATAGACTTCTCTCAGGATGTCAGTACCAGACAGGTAGCTTCTTTAGGTGGTCCAGTCAGGTGCTACCAGTGTGGCAGAGAGGGGCACAAGAGACCGTAGTGTTCATGAGACCCTGTGGTGTGAAGAGCTTGCGGTAAGAAGGGTCTTATGCAGTGCTTTTGTAGGGTGTTTCCACCAGTGGATAATGAGAGGGGATCTATGCAGACTCCTCGTGAGAGATCATGACTAGTGGCTTCTTACCCGTCTGGGAATTGGAATACGTCAGGGCATGTAGGCAGAGATGGTGGTCGTGGCCGTGGTAGCCAGACTCCAGGATCACAGAGGCAGTAGGGCGGGACAGCTCAGGGTAGCCAGGTTGTGCCGCAGGGCTGCGGCACTGGGTAGGCATATGCAGTGCAACAGACCCAGCAGGATCAGGATCTCAGACCTTCTACAGTCAAAGGTACTATTCTAGTAGCTTCTGTCTTGTCTTCATTACTTTTTGATACGGGTGCTACGCATAGTATCATATCTGTACCCATTGTGGAGAGCCTTGGGCTCGGTGTTTCTTCTTCTTCTGATATCATGAATCTAGACACTCCGTTGGGGACTAGAACGGTTGGTGTGCGTCAGTACAAGGAGTTCCCCCTTGAGGTTGGTGGGTGTCACTTTCTTTGGTACCTCTATGTCTTAGAGATGACAACCTATGACGTCATTCTCGGGATGGACTGGTTGGTTCCCTTCCGAGTTTTTTTAGACTGCTATCGTCACGGGGTGCGTTTCACGTCACCAGAGGGCGGAGAGATTCTATACAAGGGCGAATGGGATGTTCAGGCGAGTCAAACCGGACCAGAGCATCATGGGTGAGGTGGAGTCACAGCCAAGATTGCGAGCTTAAATCTGGATAACCAGGGGACTTGTCAGACAGATTTCCCTCCAGTTGTCGATCGTTTCAAGGATGTCTTCCCGGACGACTTTTCAGGTCTACCTATAGTGCGTGAGGTGGATTTCTCTATTTAGCTAGTGCCAGGAGCAGCCCCGGTGTCCATTCCTCCTTATAGGATGGCCACTCCTGAGTTGCAGGAGCTCAAGAGGCAGTTAGAGGAGCTACAGGCGAAGGGTTTTATCTGACCCAGTACTTTTCCTTGGGGTTCTCCGTTCCTTTTTGCGAAGAAGGCGGATGGTACCCTTAGGCTTTGCGTGGATTATTGGAAGCTGAACCAGTTGATGGTTAAGAACTGATATCCCTTACCGAGGATTGATGATCTGTTTGATCAACTTCGTGGAGCACGAGTTTTCTCAAAGATTGACTTGAGATCTGGATATCATCTGCTGTGCGTTAGACCATCTGATATACCTCTCACAGCTTTCAGGAGTATGTATGGTCTATATGAGTATACGGTTATGCCGTTCGGACTCACGAACGCGCCAGCAGTTTTCATGGATCTGATGAATTGTGTGTTCCATCCGTATCTTGATTCATTTGTGGTAGAATTCGTGGACGACATATTGGTGTACTCCCACTCTCGACATGACCATGCCACCCACCTTGGGATCATATTGAGTACACTGATAGAGCATCGGCTATATGCTAAGCTCTCAAAGTGCCACTTTTGGATGGGCCAGATTCACTTCCTGGGTCACATTATCTCAGAGGCAGGAGTTTCAGTAGACCCAGAGAAGGTGAGAGCAGTAGCTTCCTGGGAGAAGCCTAAGAACGTGTTTGAGATATGGAGTTTCTTAGTGCTGGATGGTTACTACAGACGCTTAATACAGGACTTCTCCCTCTTAGCAGCACCGTTGACAGGTTTGATTAAGAATGGTGTGAAGTTCGTTTGTTCGGAAGCTTTTTAGGACCTGAAAGGAAGGTTGACATCAGCACCGATCCAGATACTCCTAGAGCAGGGGAATAGCTTTATATTTTACTGTGATGTATCAGGGATTGGGATGGGAGCCATTTTGATGCAGGGAAATCGAGTCGTTGGGTACAGGTCTCGGCAGTTGAGGCCACATGAAAGGAATTACCCAACGCATGATCTCGTGTTGGCTGCAGTTGTGCATGCATTTAGCTCTTAGATACATTATCTGTTGGGAGAGCATTTTGTGGTTTTCACTGACCACAAAAGCCTCAAGTATATATTTACTCATCGTGACCTGAATATAAGGTAGAGAAGGTGTGTTGAGTACCTACAGTCCTTCAATTTTGAGCTTTCCTACACACCTGGTAAAGGTAATGCAGTAGCTGATGCACTGAGAAGGAAGACTCAGATACAGGCAGTACAGGAGGCCAGTGGTGAGTGGCAGCTGATGGCTTTGTTCTCTGAGATGCATCTAAAGGTGCATGACAGTCAGGGTAGACATATCTTTCCTCATTAGCTGTGACTTCTACCCTCCTGGATAGAGTGAGGATGAGGCATCTATCTGATTCAGAAGGCCTAGTTCTACAAGAGTTGGTGGCAAGTGAGGACCCTCCTCCCGGTTGGACAATAGGCAATGATGAGGTTTTGTGTTTCCATAGATGTGTATGGGTTCCAGGGGATATACGCGAGGATCTGATGTGGGAGTTTCATGCTTCATCTTGGGCAGTTCATCACGGGGTTACCAAGATGTATCGAGACTTGAGATGTCAGTAATAGTGGTCGGGTATGAAGAGAGAGATAGCTGGGTTTGTTACGAGATGTTCCACCTATCAGCATGTAAAGGCAGAGCATCAGAGACCAGCTGGACTGTTACAGGAGTTACCCATTCCAGAGTGGAAATGGAATGATGTCGCGATGGATTTCGTGACGGGATTGCTGAGGTCACCTTGTGGCAATGACGCCATGTGGGTTTTTATGGACAGACTCAGAAAGGTAGCTCACTTTTTTCCGATCAAGGAGACCTTCAGTGTGGACGATCTCAGAAGGCTTTATATCCGAGATATCGTACGTCTTCATGAGGTCCCTCGTTCTATCATTTAAGATAGGGATGCCCACTTTACGTCTCATTTCTAGAATAGTTTTCAGAGGGCGCTAGGTACACAGGTGCTTCTGAACACAGCATACCAACCTCAGACAGATGGCCAGTCAGAGTGGACGATACAAGTTCTAAAGTACATGCTGCGTGCATGCGTCCTAGACTTGGGGAGATCTTGGGAGAATCATATAACCTTAGTCGAGTTTACCTATAAAAATAGTTTCCAAGAAACTATTGAGATGGAACCATATGAGGCCTTATATGGTAGGCCATGCCGATCACCTTTGTGCTGGTTAAAGGCAAGTGAGGCAGCTTTACTGGGGCCAGAGCTCGTGCAGGATACATTTGAGCAGGTCCAGTTGATTCGGAAGCATATGGCTACTGCGCAGTCTCATCAAAAGACTTATGTTGATCGCCGCATATGACCTTTGGAGTTCGTGGTCGGGGATCAGGTTTTTCTACGTGTTTTTCCAAGGCTAGGACACAAGAAGATCATGAGACATGGTAATCTTTCACCGAGGTATGTGGGGCCATTCGAGATTCTGGAGAGAGTCGGGTTGGTTGCCTATCGGTTACAGTTACCAGAGCGGTACCGATCCATGCACGACGTCTTCCATGTACCTCAGTTGCATCGCTACTATTTAGACCCATCTCACACATTTCATCTTGAGGAGGTTGAGCTTCAGCATGATGCGTCCTTTGAGGAGAATTCGATACGTATCATTGACAGGAGCACGAAGGTTCTATGAGGCTGGTCAGTTCCTGTCGTACGGGTGCTATGGCAGCATGGCCGAGTGCAGGACGAGACCTGGGAGCGGGAGGACGACGTACGTACTCAGTGGCCAGAGCTGTTCTGAGGTTTATCTTCTCCACCCTTGGAAGGGAAATTTGGGGACAAATTTCTATAAGGGGGGATGTTTGTAAGAACCCGATTCTTATTTTTGAGGTGCGGGATTCTTCTTTTTTCCTTTTCCCTAAGTGTTTTTGAGAAAATATGGAAAATGGGGAAAAATGCTAAATTTCGAAACTACACACTGTGTGCCTTGTCCACACGCCATGTACTTATGGCCGTGTTGGGATGAGTACACGGTGCGTGTATCCTTGTCAGCGACGAGGGGTGTAGGAACCGACTACACGTCGTGTAGTGGTACCTTACACGTCGTGTAGTCAGTCGGCAGACTTGAATAGTAAGGTGGTGGAGTCACCGCCATCTGGGTGACAGTACACACCATGTACTCAGGAGTACATGCCGCGTACTTAGGTCGACGGGTGAACAGTGTGGCAGTGCCGCCAAATAAACAGTTAAATGAAAGAAGTACACACCGTGTACTCAGAAGTACATGTCGTGTACTTTGTTTTTTCGGATTAAAATAGGTAGTAGTCTCCTCATTTGGAAAAGGAGGCTTTTGAGCGATTTTGGAGCCAAGGAGGACGGCCGGACCTTTGAAGATCCGCCTGGTGTTCGTCTGGAATCTGATTCGGCTTCGGACGATCTCGTTGGAACCGCACGGTTAAGCCCTTTCTCCTTCATAAGCCTTTCTTACCAATTCTTCCCCTAACGGATGTTATTTACATTTGAATGGGTTTCGTTCTTCGTCAGATCTACGTCATTCTTGGGCGTTTCTTAAGTCGTCATTCAGGTATAACATTCGTTGGAATATAAGGTAGGTGGATTTGTGTTTATTTTCCAACTGTCATGCATTTTTGTGCGTTTTTGTGCATTTTTGTGCCATGAACCCATGTTGGGGTGTTGTGTGGCTGAGGAAGTTACTATATTTAATGTCTGAAATTTCATAAGTGATTAAATTGTGATAATAAAATGTTGGTTGGGATCGTTTCTTGGATCTGGAACCACCCCAGGGGTGTGTTTCACTATTTAGTCGTTTGGCCAGGATACCCGAGGGTATGCCTTTAATGTAGTAATTGTAGAATTTCTTTGAGAGGAATTGCTTATTTACTGCATTTGACATGGTGGGCATGGCCCGTTTACCCATTATCATGATGGAATTGTTTTGATTAGCCTATGGGCACTGCACTATTTAGCTCGAGGTTTGTAATATTTCACCTGAGGGAAACCTTTCATGCCTGAGGGCTTGACTTCTGTGCCTGAGGGAGACACTTCCTACGACGTAGGGAAAATTCTGTTACACCTGAGGGCTATACATGCGGGATGGGTTCTTCTTACCTGAGGGTAAGGTTTTTCTTGTCTGAGGATGTGGACTGTTTACGTAGAAATGCACTGGGGTGATTTCTTGTATTAAATGGATTAAATGAATATTAAAAATGGAAATATAACTGATAGTTGTTACTTTTGAGTACTTCTTACATTATTGCATTTTACTACTGCACACTACTGTTGCATGCTTACACGCAGTTGGGCACGGGCCTTTGGTGGGTGCCTACTGAGATATATTTCTCACACCCGGTTCGGGTCACGCTTTTCGGCCCAAACAGATTATGTTTCTACAGGTGCGGATAGGGGCAAGAGTCCCTATACAGGTACATGACTGTTGCAGAGGAGTAGGAGGGCATGGGACCGAACCTAGGCTCGCGATGCCGCTACCAACTATTTTGCTTTGGTTTGTTGTACTCTGCTTTTGGTTGTATCGTATTGATGTATAACATGTTCTGGCTGTTTTTTATAGAACTTGAGACATGTAGCATCATCATTTACATATTGTTGGTTATATCCACTGCTGTTGTGTGATTCAGTTTTGTATGGTTTACTGCTTCTGCTGTTGGTGTATGTTTTCTTTTGTTTTCCACTGCACTACACTTTAAGAAATGAGGGCACAGTTTCCCCACTATCACACCTGGGCCCTCGCTTCTAGTCAACAGCCTCTGGCGTTTGGGGAAATTCACTTGAGGCCACGTGGAGAACCGGGCTCGGGGCACCCGGTGCATGGCACCCGGGTCCGGGACGTTACAAAAAACAATTAATATAATCATTTAAACATGTCCATTATTAACTAGATTTTAAACATAGAGTATTGATTTGTAACAACCACATTTTAAATATTAGGTATAAAGGGTTTCTATAAAGAAAACATATTGATATAAAAGTACTTAATTTTTGGTAAAGCCATTATATGTTTCGATCATAGTATTATCTCAAAAAATATATTTTTATTTAATTTATGGAAGATATAATAAAAGAAATTATTGAATCTTTTAGAAAATTTATTTTTAAAAATAATCTTCATTTATTAAATCTACGCTTCATAATTATCTTCTTGTTATTTTTTTATTTTTCTAAAAAGATGAACTTCTAATGAATAGTGAAAATATTGGTTTTTATTGAAAATTGTCCTACCATTTAATGATTTACAATGTTCATTTTTCTATAAAATTATTTTTAATATATAATTAGATCAATAATATATTTTTTAACCCAATTTCCTTCATTTAAATCAATTTCATATTGAATTTTGATATGATAAATTTTTAGACCATTTAATATTTTATCATTGGAAAATTTCTTTATCATCATGTTAGTGGATTTAATTTGAATTTATGTTTTAGAAATTATGAAAATTCAATATAATAAAATTCATTCCATATATTTAATCATCATACTTTATATTCTATAATAATTGCAACATAATATTTATTCAAAATGAATAGTATAAACATTAAAATTTAGTTTACATGGTTAAGGTTAAAACAGGTTTACCATGGGATAAAATAAAAATATAAGTGGTAAAATAACATAGAAACCTATCAAAAAACAATTTTAAGATTTCTGAGATGTGAAGAATTTGTGTACACCTTTTTCTTATAAAAATTACATGTTTTCCACTAACCTCACTTATAAATGGTCCCCCCTTATTCTCTCCTTTTCAAACATTCTAAGCCATTTTTCATAACCAAGCCTTACCCAAATATATTCTTTTCTTCCCTCCCCATTACCTATAATAATAAATTTAATAAAAAATAAATACTATGAATCCTTTTGTTTCTTACCTAAGGAGGTAGTCTAAAAAAGAGGTATCATGCTTAACTAAACATCTTTATTTTATTACATCTTCTAACTCCTTAAAATATTCTTCAATTATTATTATATAATAAAAATATTCTACAATATACTAAGATTTTATTACGTTAATTTTATAACCCAAATCTATTTCATCTTCCATTAAATGTGAAACTAAATCATCATTCATGTATATGGAGGACTACCACCTCACAAATATATTTATCCATTTTCTATCACCACCCAACATATTTGGATATAATGGTAGATTTAATATCTCTAAATTATATTCATTATATTATTATAATTTTTAATTTATTATATCACCTTTACCCTCATTTTTGTTATTCGTTTGGGGATATGATAATATCATTTGTGTCTATGGTGGACTGAAGCCACACAAACTAATGTGATTCTTTTTTCACTAAAACATTTCATGGAAGTTAATTAAGTTACATTTTATGGATATATATGATATATATGACATAAAAATGAATATTTAAAAGTAATATATTACTTAATTTACTTTCATTTCATCCTTAGATAAAATGAATATAGTTTTCATGTGTATGTATGGCCTACCATCTCCATGAAAGATGTATTTTATTTTCTTTCTCTAAATTTATATAATACTATAAATACATATTTACATAATATATATTATATTTATATTATAGTTAAAATTATTTAGATTATTTATTCGTGATCAATGTAAGATGACATAATATACCATATCAAATTATATAATAAAAGCAACGCAGTTATTACCTAAAATGTTATTTTTTCATGGAATTATTAATAAAAGGGTAATAAAGGGTTATAATTATTTCATTTATGGAATTATATATATAATTTTGATTCATTAATATATTTATAAGAAACATTATTTCACATTCTAGGTTTAAACACGCAGGCAAGATTCCAATACTTATGATATTGTATTGTTGCTTGAAGTTCACTTCCTTAGGACATATTTTCTATACTCACATATCTTATTTTGTGAGCTGTCTATACTACACCTTTTAAAAATTTTATCATTAACAAACTTATTTTAATTATATTAAAATTTAATTTTTATTTTATTCTTTATTGGGACTAATGATTCAAAAGATACTGAAGTGGTAAAGGTTTAATGTAACATTTTCATTGTTCATTAGGATATTTTATTATTACGCTTTCAATAATAAAATATTATTATTTGTTTCTCAATATCTTCATAAACTTTTCTCCTCTATTGTTATTTCATGAAAATACATTTTTTTTCATTTCATTTTCCTCTCTCTATTTACTCAAGAGATGAAAATAACTTTTTTAATGAAAATCCATATTTATTTGTCTCGTTAGTTGAAAACCCTTTTTTCACAATGTTTTTTAAAATTAATATTTATTTAATTTTACCTAAAATTCCCTTTTTTAATTAATTGAAAAAGTGAAAGGAATTTTTTTAAAAATGTTCCTGGTATGGAAAAAATTCTCACCATCATTACCATTATTTTCTTTGAATATATCTTTATATATCTTCATGATTATTTTATTTGAAATGATTTAATGAATATTTTTTAAATTATTTATTTTGTAAATGTAATTTTCAAGTAGAGTATATTTTCCTCAATAAACATTCCAAGTGAGTTTTTAAGATAATTTTTTATAGAATATGACATCATTTAATGTTACATAATATTTAATAGGGATATGATCTGATGATACCATTGTTATTATTTCTCTGGATGGTTTCCTAGGACGAAAAGTTTTTTATGAAGCTTGTCTATTTTCCAAGGTTTATGCTATGATTAAATTTTTTGTTACACCCATTTATTTTCAGGGGTTCTGATATGATAAATGATTTATAAATCCTATTTTATTTCATGGGTTTTGTTATAATTAATCTTTTATAATCTGTGGGAACATGTATGTATGATTTTTATTATGTGACGGGTAAGAAATACATCTCCCTATAAGGCATTGGGTAAATCGTGATATATCATGATAAAAATAGTACTGGAATGGGAAGTGTAACCAGTTCAGTAGGGGAAATTATCCACTAGGATAGTCTTGAGATTTAACCTTTAATACTATGATGGTATGGTGAGTGAACCCATTTCACTATGATATTGTCGACAATGATCTATAACTATTAACGAAATGATTTTTTCTTATATTTATGCCAAAATTCTTTGTCTTACACCAATTTTATAATATCAAGTAGTTTTTTAATTTATTTCCTTATTATTCAGGTCTTTAAAACTATAAATATTTACTCCATGTCTCAAATTTATGACCTTTGATATATAGGGTATGACTTTGAAAATGTTACTCTCATGTTCTCATAACCATATGATCCTAATATGTTTGTATCTTCTTTTTTTACCATTAATAATCATCTCACCTCTCCCTTACATGTTTTGCCTTTCCCTCGATTATGATCAATGGTATTATGTATGATATTTACAAGTAGGGTTATAGTTATTAAGAATATATTACAAGATAACATAGGTCACTTATGAACCCGTTTTTTGTGTTTAAGATTCCAAAGGCTCCAGACCTAAATGATTCTAGCGTGGATCATTATTTTAATTAAGAAATATTTATCTACTAAAATGTTAAATTTATTTATGAGATGTATGGAATCTTTACAAAATGTTTCAAAGTTAAAAATGTTTATTATATTTATAAAACACTTTCTTAGTTCATAAGCATCAATTTTAATACCCATCCCATCAAATTTTTTATCTTTGAAAAATTTTTGTCACTAATATAACTATTGAATTTTTTTTTGAATTTCAACTTGATTTTTTAGTGGAAGAATAATTTATTATTATTAACTTTGAAATTCTTAAGGTATAAACATACTCCCACTAGCCTCACATATGCTATATTCTCTGAAGAATACCTTTCTAAAATATAGAAACTACATTTGGTTATGAAATGATATTTATTTACTTTTAATAAGAATTTTTTAAAATAAAATATATTATACATAAAATATATAGTATTCCATGCATCTGAAGTATTTTTTAATACAATATTTTTATTCATTAAAATATTCCACTGATTGTGGTGGAATCTTAATTTCATATATTTTTAAATATATATATATATATTATTTATCATAGATTAAACATGTAATCATTATAATTTTCATAAAATAATGTCATTGAATATAGGGAATAATTAACCTCGTGTATTGGATTCATTATCTCATATTTTTAATAACAATAATTTGTTAACAAACAACTCCTCTTATCATATTAGTGAAGTGATATAACTACACAAACACTTTACTAAGGTCCATATGAACATGATTTATACATTTGAATTAAATTTTTTATATATAAACTCTTTTATTCATTAATTAAATAAGAAAGGAAATATTTTTCAATTATTTTTTTTATTTTGTGCTCGTATAGTTTTAAAATATTTCAAATATATATATTTTTGGTATCACAAAGACTTTAGAATCAATCAACTCATTTCAATAAAAATGATGCATAAAATGGATACTACAAGGATTTTCATAAAATCAACTAGGTATTATGGAAAATTGTATCAAATGGGATCATTAATCCACCATCGTAATAACACTTTTAGGTTTCAATAACCTTGACATGATAATTGAAGAATTTTTTTTAATTTATAACTTACTTCCGTTTTTTGGTTAAAACTATTACTCACTTGTACAATAAACAAAGCACCCAAACCTGGACATCCTATTACCATATAATCTATCCTTAAAAATTTTTTAACAACTGGGAACAAAATTATTTAATTTATTCATCTTGATAAAATATTTCTATCGATGAAGATAATGTGATTTCCATAACTTGAATATGTCTTAGAGGATATATTTAATCTCCCGAAGTCATTAGAATACTTACTCAGATTGAATATATAAATAATGACTAAATATACTTAGCTAATATTTCATATGATTCCTTTTAAATCATATTTGTATAATTTTATACTCTTCATATTCATTCACATTCAACTGTTGAACAACACCGATAACCGGTTACTCAGAAAGTGGTTTTTATAATACATATAATTTTCCCTCTAATAGAATATTCTCTTATGTTACCATTATTAAGAGTTTACAAAAATAATGTTTCACTCTTCAAGGATTGTTTTAAATGTTAATGTTTATAATGATGATTTAATTTATCTATAAAATATTCTTTTATCAGATGAGTATCATTTTTTATAAACATTTAATAATAATATTTATTAAATGTTTTCCCATTAAATTGATAACCACTTTTTAACTCATCATATCAATTATTATGATAAGATCTATATTTCACCATGAATTATAATATTTTTAGAATGTAAATAATCCATGGTTATATTGTGAATACAAATTTTTCAAACAAAATCATACATGATTCTGAGATTTCTGAGTATATAAATCATGATCAAAATCGATCATATGGATATAAACTCGACTCTATTCATCTTGTATCATAACCATTAGGGATTATTTGAAGTATGAAATCTAAATAAAACCCCAATAACAAGTACCTAACCATTACATTTACCATATTACGTACTTTCCTTATAGATGATAATATAAGGTATCACAAATTTGGCATGAATTTACCTGTTTAGATGATATAGGTCTTGATATGTTATGTTTTATAAAGAATATTACACTTAGTATATTTAAAGGGATTTAATCCAATCATATTATCTCACTTTATTGTCATTATATATCCATACTTCTAGTGATTTAGTTTTAAATTTAATCGTATCAACCAAATAAATATGTTAAAACCATATGGATTTTTTACTTTTTAAAAAACTCAAAACTTGTGTTACTAACTTGAATTAAAATATGGCTATACTTATAATCATTCAAATGAGTCTTATTCTTATTTTATATGAAACTTGTTCATGTAAATGACTATTTTTTTAATGACCACCACTAGTGAAACCCCTCCTATGTTAGAAGTAAAGATAAGCATGGCCCATGAATTTCACCTTCAATAGGCCATTAGTTGGTGACTAACATTGAGGGAAAATCTTAAAAGTGTTGGATGAATTACTATTTTAATTCCCAAGAAAAGATAACCAATCCACCAAAAACCTCCAAATAAACAAATAGAAGAGTTTACAATACCCAACACCAACTATAACTAGATGAATCAATACAATAAAATTATAGATAATGAAAAATTGAGCTCCTTAAGATCCACTCTAGAAACCCAAATCCCATTTTCCGGATCTCCCAAGATTTGACATACAAACAAATTAATAAACTATGGAGTTTTGATCAATGGGGAGTACTTAGTAGGAAAATATATTAAAGAATAAAGACTTACATGTGAAACAAATGTGTTGATATAAACATATAAAACCTAAGGAAAATATTGAAAAAATAATAAGGGTAATTAATAAATCAATGTTTTAGTTAAACGTAATTACCACTTACAATTGCATCATTTTCAAAGACTATTATACAAGGATATTCGGATATCATATATAAATTGTTTTATATAAAATTTCTAGAATCAGGTACCAAATAATAAATATTCAAAACCCTTACAACCATCTCCTAAATAGGTTAAAATGAAGGCATCAATTCCTAAGGAAAATATCATCTATAAAATGAAAATGGAAAACAATAGCATAGAAAATTACCACCACTCTTACTTTTTCATTTATATGCCCTCTCTACTCTAACTGATGGTAATCTAGTAGGATATCCCCCAACTAACAGATCAATGATCTAAGAACATAAAAACATTGTATACTTATCATCCCATTAAGAAAATATTACTGAGCCTCGTAACCATATCCATAGTTATATCATTATCTGTACATCATTACCCAACATCCAAAATGACTTGATCCCATTAAAAATAACTTCTAGATTACATCAATTTATAATAACCATGTTTCATAAAAAAAATAAAATACAAATCCATACACAGTTTTATCCTCATAACCATGAATAAGAATCATTTAACAATCAAGTAGTAAGATGTTAAAAAGAACTAGTAAAAATCATTATATCAATGGATGTTTTGATTAAGGAAATACCATTTTCAATAGGGAAGTTCTATTATAACTCATTTAATTATCAAATTACATACTTGACATAATCAATTACTCCATCATTTATACATATCATCAATATTAATATAATCCAATCATCAAATTCAATGTATATTAAATTAATTATTTAATATCATGATGGGATTTATATTACATTTATTTAAATCGTTAACATATTACGAATAGATCAACCACATTTAATTTAGCCCATTATTTATTAAATTTGGAATATCATAATATGTAGGTTTCAATTTGAAGTGCCCGGATCAGTGTGATCACTGAGAGGGGGAGGGGGTGAATTAGTGATCGTTTTTAACTTTTTATTAATTTATTCTTTATCAATTAAACCTCTATGTATTGTTAAGGCCTCGATCCACTCTTCTTTTATCTCTCATCCTTTCCTCGAGTGATGCAGTAAATGTAAAGGCATAGGACACAAGGATTTACAAGGTTTGGATCCAAAGGCCTACGTCCTTTCCATGTTTTTTAAACGCCCCAACATGGTTTCTCCACTATAATTCAGTTGGTAGTTACAATGGTCGATACAGAGTCACACTGTATCTCTCCTAAGTCCCACAGGAGGTTCTTTATATTGCATCCCATAGTGTTACCAAAGTCCCATTGGCCTGCTTCGGCTTCCACCAAAGACTTCTCCACCCTCAGTCTCACAGGGGGTCTTCTCCTGGCTCCTCGAGTCACACGAGTAGCTCTTCTTCTTTAAGATCTTCAAGAGTCTTCAACATCCTTGAGTAAGGTCTTTTGGCCTTTCTCACTTCTTCTGATCACTTGTGGTGTCCAGGACTCCTCTTCTTTGCTCTGGCTTTATCTCCTTTTTCTAAGGACGACCCTGCCTCTGTCTTCAAGAATCTTGATGGAGAAATATGTTCTTGCACTGAGTATGCCCACTCAATATTCTTGGTCTTCTCAACTACTGAAAAACTTAGATAAATGATGTATTTAACTTCAGTTTGGATTCAGTCTCTCTTCAATTAAACTTCATGCACTGATTGCATGGCATCTCTGAATCATCATGTGTTGAATGCATGGCTTCTCAATTATCTTCAAGAACCTTTGTTCTTGGACTTCTCAGCTGCACACACACTGATTTAAACTTTTTTTATGTGTGCATGTGCATGCATGCAAGCATGCTCTCCCATTTTCTTCTTTGTGTGATAAACACTCAAAGGGTGTAATCTCTTTTTGCACACACACCTTCTTCTTTTCCTTTATTCTTTTCTTCTTATTCAAAGTGTGCACACTCCACTTGTTCACACACTAAGGTAATGGCTTCTTCACTTGTTTAGCACACACAACCCGTAGGGACTTGGGCATGCACCCTTCACCCACATGTGTGATCCATTGGGCTACCTTTTCTTTTATGGACACACGGCCTTCCTTCATCAACCCGTGCACACACACACACAGATGGTGTGGCCTTCCTCCTCTTTCACACACACAACCAAGGTGTGTTGTGGCCTTCCTCTCCACTTTGCACACACACAAGCCCATGTATGTGTTGTGGCCTTTCTCCTCTTCAGCACCGCTTCAAAGGAGGGCACGCAAGCATGCGGCCAATTCCTGTCTTCAACCGCGTAGGGTGCGGAAGCTTCTACCACGTAGGTGGCGCGGAAACCCCTTCTACAACGTAGGTGCGGCAGCTCTCTCCTACCATGAAGGTGGTGCGGTGGATTCTTCCTTTCGTGCGAGTTCGCAGGCACAGAGGGCACGCGGGGTGCGGCCACTTGCTACCGCGCAAGTGTTGCGGGCAGCAGGCACACAAGTTCACGTGGCTCAGCTACTTCTATTTTGCGCAAGGGGAGTGCGCATGGAGGCCTCCTCATCAACTTCTTTCATGCAGGGGTTGCGCAAAAGGCTCTCTCGAAGCCTCGTGTGGCTCCGGGATATTCTTCCATGTAGGTTGTGCGCAGAGCTTTTCCTCGCGTTGCTCAGAGCTTCGCCGGACTTTTTTTCTCAAGTGATCAACAGCTCTCTTCTTGGTCCGGGTTTCTTATTTTGTAGGCGATGAGGGCGATCAAGATCCATGAATATCGGGATTTTGAATGCCTGAGATCTCCGGCTTCAAAATTTGGAACACGTGATGTTAGAATCCCAGTTGTTTCCCTTTTCTTTTTCAACCACAGGATCTTTCGTTCTTGGTGTGCGGATTCTTGATCGTATGGACGATTATCGTGCATGAATCTCTTATGGTTCCATGTGGCCTCGACAACTCTATTTTCCTTGTCCGATTTTTAATTCTTTATCTCATAGCATACATGTGACTTTTTAACACATGCATGTGTTCAGTACACCCAACTGATCATCTTGGAGGCTTCACCTTCATCGGAGGTGGCCGGGAGGTCCATCTCCCACGTACGGGATGCCACTGGTTCACGGGAGGCATCGGGAGGCTCCTCGGCTCGGTAAGAGGTAGGAGACAACTCCCAAGCCATTGGATCATAATTTAATGATGATAGACTGCTGAGATTATAATGCAGCACTGTGGATACATCAGACGGTTCGGATCAGCACGCGATCAGATGAGCGGTAAGGATTTCCTCTGCGTTTTTAAAAACTCGTCCCACATCGAAATGCGTCGAGGTTTTCGCAAGTTTTATCAATCAGTTTCTCCCAGAATTTGTTCATAAATCTCCTCTCCCCCCTCCGGTGCCGCCCCGCACCGGTTCTTCTGTGGGTGCGCTCTAGCGCCCACTATGCTCCTCCACGGGCACACCCTTGGCGCCCACGCTGCGCGGGCTTGACCTCCGCGTGGCTCGGGCCTACACACGTCCCGACCTCCTGTGGGTAGGCTCTGTCTAGGCCTCCTCATGGGAGTGGTCGACCCCTTGTGGTCCCGTATGTGCCTTGGGTTGAAGCTTGGGTAGCTAGCTCATGGGCAGGCCCCATTTTTTACATAATCTCTACCTTGTATACTAAGTTAGACCAAGTAGGAACAAGTCTACTTCAATCCAATCTCCTCTTATTCACCTCCTCTTTTTCTTTAGAATTCCTCATCTCCTCTTCAACATTTATTCTCTACTTAGGTGGGAATTCTCGAAGGTTCTTCTTCAACCATTTCTCTTGAATCAAATATTTATTCAGGGTTCTTCAATTATCCAATCATAGATGAGGTTGGATCATCTTTAAATCCTCATGCACTAAGAGATAGTGCATGGTCTTCTTCAGACCACTTCATCCACTTAGTAGTTGTGGATGGTTTTCCTTTCATTCCTCATCCACTTAGTGATTTTGGATAGAACCCTTCTTCATTACTCATCCACTTAGTGATTGTGGACGACACTTCTTTATCTCCTCATGCATTGTGAAGACAATTCATGGACTTCTAACAATGTTGTTACATTGTATCTCCTTGATACAAGTATTGTAACTTTAAGATCATCTCTAAAATCGTCTTATTTGTATGGATAATGTTTCAACCATTACCTCCTATGACACTTAGTGATTCTATTAAGTGACATGCTTCTTAGTACAATGGTCATTCTCCAATCATCACCATCACTTCCTTTGTCATTCACATATTGACACTCCTTGTCATCCATTAAATCCTTGACACCTTATTGAAAACATCACCATCACCATCACTTACTTTTTCATTCAAATATTGACACTCCTTGTAATCCATTAATTCATTGACACCTTATTTAAAACATCACCATCACCATAACTTCCTTTTTCATTCACTTATTGACACTCCTTGTCTTCCATTCAATCCTTGACACCTTATTGACAACAAATACAACACAGCGCACAACAATATCCCCCTTTGTATTTGTTGTCAATATCACTGGAGCACATTTGAATGGGTCAATATGTGTTCCAAGATTTTCTCCATCTTATTGGAAACCAAATGAAAAGGTGTGTTGTGGTTCTCTTCAAAATATTTCTTCCTCCCTTTGAATAGCATCTTCTTGAAAATCACTAAGAGAGGGATGATGTCACATGTTCACTTTAGCAAAGAGCCTCTAGTAAATCATCCCTAAGTATACTTGGGATAACCCAGTGTAGAGAACAAGAGTGATTTAACCAAGGAATTCAATGTTGTCCAAAATTCACTATACAAGTGATATCAGGCTTAGGCTTCATGGGGTTGAAAGTTTTCAGATATATCAATGAATTGCTAAATCTTGCACATACTTCACCAGCCTCATTAGAAAGTTCAGGTGCAAATATAAAGCTCCCCCTTTCATCCTTTTGTCTTAAATAAAACACCCCCCCTTAATTGACATGTTAAATACAATTAATAAACAAGGGATGAAAGTGTGATTGGAATACCTTCATTCTTCACAAGATTATATGAATCTCAAAAGATCATCTTCTTCAGATTAGCTCCCCCTTAAGGGGTGCACTCCATTCTGTAGATACCATTCTCAATTTTAGAGTGATCATCATCTTCAATTCCCTGAAATGTAAGCACATGTATATACCAAGGATTGGAGAATAAGATGGAACCTCCTTGGTTCATCAGTTTGAACAACAAGGTTGAGATGATTCTCTCAACCGAGATGTTCCATTTTCTCCATTCTTCACACTTGCACATTTGATCTTCAATGATGTTTGTGTTGGTGTGGATCTTAACAACTCTTCAACTTCTTTGTGTGTGAATCCTCTCATTCTAAGTGCCTTCTGAGCACTAGAATCTTCTGGTGCAATCTTTATTCTCTTGAAGAATTATTTTTGAGTTGGAAGAAGTGTCATGCATTTATTACTAATATGACCATCTTTATTGCACCTCACACATAGAACTTCATCTTCATGTGAAATCTTTTGTTTTACTTTTGCACTAGCTTTGGCATGTGAATTTTCTTCCTTTATCATTATTTCCAAATCTTTTGGCCGGATGATTAATATTTCATTTGGAAGTGAGGCATTAGATTTGTATGTTCCACATGGTTCCTTTGATGCTTTTAAGTTACCTTTCTTAGGAAGCTTATTTTCAATCAATCCCTTCTTCTTCTTCTGGATTGATGGTCATGTTGAGTGTATTTTGCTTCTATTTAGTTCCATGGCTTGTTCAAAAAGATCCATGGTATGACCTTTCTTTCCACAGTAGAAGCATTTTTTTCTTGGTGGTCCTTCTAGATGCATCACCCTTCTTGGATTTGGAATCCAAGGACTTCTCTTTCTTTTTCAAAATCTTATTGGGAGCATTTTCAACTTTCTTATACTGGCTTCCCAAGGATACTTCTTCTTTCTTAGCCAGGTTCTATGATATTCTCTTATTTTCAGCTTTGGATACATTTGGAGATAGGTATGTATCATTCTTGTGACCACTTTTGCATTCATCCCAGATGTTATCAAACATTCCAAATCTGTTTGCAGTAAACAGATGTTTTTGGACCTGTGTATGTTGCTTCTTCTTCTCTGGCTTGCTCCCCCTTGGCATGGTCTTCCTTTGTGCTTTAACTTTTAGAGGATTGTACAAACAATCCATTGTACAATGCCCATATCTGTTGTAGCACCAACATTGACCTACAAATCATGTCTTCTTGACTACATTTGATTGTTGGATCTTTCTCTTGAATTGTTGTGTCTTTTCAGGAGATCTATCTTTCTTCATCTTCTTCATCCATACATGTTTAGAGTTAATCTTCCATCCTGCACTTTATTTGGAAACACATTTAGAAGCATGAGTACAAAATGGGATGGATGGTACCTTCTTCTTAGTATATGTTTCCCTTTCCTTAGAGGTTGTCCTTCTTTTGGAATCATCCTTCTCAATGCACACTTGAGTGGTAACATTTCTTCTTCCAGCTAACTAGGAGGTTTTGGCTTTGGGTGATTGGCGATTTTTCAATATCACCTCTAGTTTTAAGAATTTCATGTTGAGAGAGTTCTTCTCATCCTCAAGAAGTCTTAGATTTCCTTCCCAATTCTCTTTCAGTTGTTTCATCTGGTCTTCATGCACCTTATTCATTTCTTACAATTAATTGTCAAGCTCCATTACCCTTTTTTACTTTGTTTTCTAGTTGATAATCTTTGACAACCATTGACACTTTGTGCCACTTTTCCAGTGCATGGAAAACTTCTTTGAACACTAACTCAATAAATTCTTTCTCACAAATTCTTCTTTGCAATTCTTCTCTAACATCTTCAATTCTTTCACTGCAAAGTGAAATGGATTCATATTTAGCCTTCACCAGCTTTGTGAGAGTGTTGGTTATGCCAATGCTTCTTGCCAATTGATCTTCCATAGAATTTGATTCTTCTTCTTGATGTAATTTTTCTTCTTGAAGATCATGGATACTTGTAGCAATACACATTTCCACTTCCCTGGGGACTGTCTTCAAAAGATATTTGAGTGCATTTAGAAGATTATTGATTGTTCCATCATTATCACAGCTAGAGAAGGCTTCATCAGAAGAGTGATAAAAGGAATTGTCATCTGTTGTGAATTTCACATTACCTTCAATAGAAGGTGTTTCTCTATTAGTAGAAACTTTATTCTTCATCTCCATGGCCTGTTTCTTCTTTCTATTTTTCTGAGTCTTGGCAGATATCTCCATTTGAGGGTGTTCACTCATTTCCGCAAATATTAACTTCATAAAGACTCCCTTGGATCTTTTAGAGGTAACCTCCCTTTGATACCAATTGAAGTACCTAGATCAGTGTGATCAATGATAGGGGAGGGGTGAATCAGTGATCCTTTTTAACTTTTTACTAATTGATTATTTATCAATTAATCCTCTATCTCTTGTTAAGGCGTCGATCCACTCTTCTTTTATCTCTCAGCCTTTCCTCGAGTGATGTAGTAAATGTAAAGTCACAGGTCACAAGGATTTACAATGTTTAGCTCCAAAGGCCTATGTCCTTGCCATGTTGGTCAAACGCTCCAACATGGTTTCTCCACTATAATTCGGTTAGTAATTACAATGGTCGATACAGAGTCACACTATATCTCTCCTGAGTCCCACAGGAGGTTCTTTACACTGCATCCCACAGTGTTACCAGAGTCCCACTAGCCTGCTTCATCATCCACCGAAGACTTCTCCACCCTGAGTCTCACAGGGGGTCTTCTCCTGGCTCCTCGAGTCACATGAGTAGCTCTTCTTCTTTAAGCTCTTCAAGAGTCTTCAACAGCCTTGAGTAAGGTCTGTTGGCCTTTCTCACTTCTTCTGATCACTTGTGGTGTCCATGACTCCTCTTCTTTTCTCAGGATTTATCTCCTTTTTCTAAGGATGACCCGGCCTCTGTCTTCATGAATCTTGATGCGGAAATATGTTCTTACACTGTGTATGCCCACTAAATCATCTTGGTCTTCTCAACCACTGAAAAACTCATATAAATGATGTCTTTAACTTCAGTCTGGATTCAGTCTCTTTTCAATTCAACTTCTTGCACTGAGTGCATGGAATCTCTGAATCATCATGCGCTGATTGCATGGATTCTCAATTATCTTCAAGAACCTTTTTTCTTGGACTTATCTACTACACACACACTAATTTAAAAAAAATTTACATGTGCATGTGCTTGCATGCAAGCATGATCTCCCCTTTTCTTCTTGGTGTGATATACCCTCAAAGGGTGTAATCTCTTTTTGCACACACACCTTCTTCTTTTCCTTTATTCTTTTCATCTTCTTCAAAGATTTCACACTCCACTTGTGCACACACTAAGGTAATGGCCTCTTCACTTTTTTAGCACACACAACCCATAGGGCCTTGGGCATGCACCCTTCACCCACACGTGTGATCCTTTGGTCCACCTTTTCTTTTATGCACACACGACCTTCCTTCTTCAACCCGTGCACACACACACACAGATGGTGTGGCCTTCCTCCTCTTTCACACACACAACCAAGGTGTGTTGGGTAATTCCTCTCCACTTTTCACACACACACACACCCAAGTATGTGTTGTGTCCTTTCTCCTCTTCAGCACCGCTTCAAAGTAGGGCATGCAAGGATGCGGCCAATTCCTGCCTTCAACCACGTAGGGTGCGGCAGCTTCTACCGCGCAGGTGGCGTGGCAACTCCTTCTTCCGCGTAGGTGCAGAAGATCTCTCCTACCATGCAGGTGGCGTGGTGGCTTCCTCTTTCCGTGAAAGTTCGCGGGCACAGAGGGTGAGCGGAGTGCGGTCACTTGCTACCGCGCAAGTGTTGCGGGCAGCGGGCGCGTAAGTTTGTGCGGCTCGGCTTCTTCCCTGTTGCACAAGTGGAGTGCACAGGGAGGCCTCTTCCTCGACTTCTTTCGTATAGGGGTTGCGCAAAAGGCTCTCTCGAAGCCTCGGGTGGCTTCAGGGTATTCTTCCGTGCAGGCTGTGCGTGGAGCATTTCTTCGTGTTGCTCAGAGCTTCACGGGACTTCTGTTTTTCTCAAGTGATCAGTAGCTTTCTTCTTGGTTCGGGCTTCTTCTTTTGTAGGAAAGAAGGGTGATCAAGATCCATGAATATCGGGCTTTTGAATGCCCGAGATCTTCGGCTTCAAAATTTGGAACACGGGATGCAAGAATCCCAGTTGTTTCTCTTTTCTTTTTCAACCACGGGATCTTTCGTTCTTGGTGTGAGGATTCAAGGTCATATGGCCGATTCTGTTGAATGAATCTCGCACGGTTCCACGTGTCCTCAACAACTCCATTTGCCTCGGCCGAGTTCGAATTATTTATCTAGTTGCATGCATGAAACTTTTTAACGCATGCATGTGTTTAGTACATCCATTCGATCATCTTGGAGGCTTCACCTTCATCGGAGGTGGCCGGGAGCTTCATCTCCCACGTACGAGATGCCACTAGTTCGCGGGAGGCATCAGGAGGCTCCTCGGCTCCGCAAGAGGTAGGAGACAAATCCCAAGCCGTTGGATCATCAATTAATGATGATAGACGGCTGAGATTATAATGCAGCGCCGTGGATGCATCAGACGGTTCGGATCAGCGCGCGATCAGATGAGCGGCCAGGATTTCCTCTGCATTTTAAAAAACTCGTCCCTCATTAAAACATGCCAAGGTTTTCTTGTGTTTTATCAATCAGTTTCTCCCAGCATCGGTTCATAAATCTCCCCCCCCCCCCCCCCTCTGGTGCTGCCCCACACGGGTTCTCCTACAAGCGCGCTTTAGTTCCCACTACGCTCTTCCAAAGGCGTGCCCTTGGCGCCCATGCTTCATGTGCTTGACCTCCGCATGGCTCAAGCTTACACACAGGCCGGCCTCCTATGGGCTGGCTCTGCCTAGGCCTCCTCATGGGCGCGGTCGACCCCTTGTGGTCCTACATGTGCCTTGGGTTGAAGCTTGGGTAGCTAGCTCGTGGGCAGGCCCTATTTTTTACATAAGCTCCACCTTGTATACTTAGTTAAACCAAGTAGGATCAAGTCTACTCCAATCCATTCTCTTCTTCTTCACCTCCTCTTCTTCTTTAAAATTCCTCACCTCCTCTTCAACATTTATTCTCTACTTAGGAGGGAATTCCCGATGGTTCTTCTTCAACCGTTGCTCTTGAATCAAATATTTCTTCAGCGTTCTTCAATGATTCAATCAGAGATGAGGTTGGATCATCTTCAAATCCTCATGAACTAAGAGATAGTTCATGGTCTTCTTCAGACCACTTCATCCACTTAGTAGCTGTGGATAGTTCTACATTCATTCCTCATCCACTTAGTGATTGTGGATAGAACCCTTCTTCATTCCTCATCCACTTAGTGATTGTGGATGGCACTTATTTATCTCCTCATGCATTGTGAAGACAATACATGAACTTATAACAATGTTGTGACATTGTATCTCCTTGATACAAGTCTTGGAACTTTAAGATTGCCTCTACAATCGTCTTATTTGTATGGATAATGTTTCAACCATTACCTCCTATGCCACTTAGTGATTATCCTAAGTGACATGCTTCTTAGTACCATGGTCATTCTCCAATCATCACCATCACTTACTTTTTCATTCATATATTGACACTCCTTGTCATCCATTCAATCCTTGACACCTTATTGACAACATCACCATCACCATCACTTCCTTTTTCATTCACATATTGACACTCCTTGTCATCCATTCAATCCTTGACACCTTATTGAAAACATCACCATCACCATCACTTCCTTTGTCATTCACATATTGACACTCCTTGTCCTCCATTCAATGCTTGACACCTTATTGACAACAAATGCAACATAGTGCACAACACAATTGAATTGTATAATTCAACATCATAAAAGCCATCATAAATTATATATATATATTTAAGAACGTCTAAAATATCAAAAAAAAATTATATTCCAATTACAGCTACATTTATAATATTTTGTTAATAATAAAAATTCATTATTTATTCCACTTTTAGCATAGTTTGGTTACTTTATGCATAGACCAGTGTCTTTGGGAAACTATGACTTATAATTCAATCTTGAATGACTGTTTCTAAGGAAACACCAAACTATTCATGAAAATATGAGTCACTCTATTCCCACACAACCTATAATACAATATTATGTATCCCAACACAAGACATACCTCTAAACTACCCACCTCCTAGAATTGAATATCACATAACAATTCTCTTACAAATCACTCTAATAAGACAACAGATCACCCAATTTTACTTTCAAAAATAACTAATAGCCCCACCCTTAGTGAAACACTAGACATCATTACCTAAATATCTTGTTGGTTCTCACTGAACTAAATTTGTTTTAAAGCATCATCCTATGGGAATGAAAGAAGCATATTTAAACATCCTCATCCAAAGTGGTCAAAAACATTTCCCATTAAACCTATGGATTGTAACCAGTCTAAGATAATATACCATTCCTAAAAGAAATCAACAATAATTAATACTGAAATCATCCTAGAATTCTACTATAAGATAATACATTATAAGGATACAATTACCCAATCATCCATAGTGTCAACCCTACTATATAAGCACTGAATATCATACCTTTAAACAATACTAAATATTAATTACTGGTTACTTATCTTTTCATAATTAATTTTTCAAGTATATCTATAGTATATTAACTTTAATCTAATATGTTCATCCTTATGTACAAATTCAACATATATTTCATCCTAATCTTTCATTACCAATGAAATAATATTTTAAACAGAAATTAAGAAATCATATATTAGATGAAATGAAGGGGGGGGGGTACCAACCTGGTCATATTTTTTACTTTTAATTAACATATAGGTTAATTTTATTCATCAACAGGTTAAAAAAAGTGGTTAGAAATGAATAACATAGAAATATTGAACTAATGTAAAAACTAAATCAAACGAAATTATTAAATCCACGGAAGGAAAATTCAAATAAATCCTAACCAATCTATGAAATATAGTAAGAGAGAACACATAACATCCTATTCCCCTTTATCAAACCAATAACATCGAGCCAATGATAAGAGATCAATTGATGGAGTAAAGGAAATCATACAAAAAGTCCTCCCCTAGATAAAACCAATGACGCCATTCATGAGGGAAGTGTTAGATAATTAAATTCATATAGAAAATAGTAACCCACACCGTAACTAATACAACCCCACTAAAATTGACATGGGAGTAATAACTTATAATGTCTAAACAGATTTTTTTGGGTTGAATATCAATGTTTTAATTGGTACACGTAGTTATCTTATAAGATTAAATAGGTGTGATTCAAAAAAAAAATTGAATGACGTGAGATCTAGGTATTCATGAGAACAACTAACAATTGAATAGGAATGATCATAGTTCCAATAATTCATTTCAACGAGCTAGTATTCAAAGGGTTACATGTTTAATAAGTTAAATAATATTATTCCACAACATATCAAGAAAAAGTAATTTTCGAAGATATATGGATGCTCAAAAATACCCTACTTATATCCATAGCAATAAAATAGAATAAATTTTCATAAGGAAGTGATCTCTCATGGGGGGATGCTCATGTTTGGGGCCAAATTTTCTCAAGGATTATCAAGGTGATATATAATCATCTAGTTATAATGAAAATATAAGATGAACTAAGGTTATTAACATTTAATATAAAAATACTACATGTGATGGAGGTCATCAACCCCAGCCACATCGATACAAATAAGAGAAACAAATGGAGTGTACGTTGAAAAATTCAATCCATCATAGGTATAAAACCAGACTAGAATTGGTAAAGGGGATAAAACAATGAAACTAAGTCATGCAAATCAAAAATATAGGATTGGGTCAAACTAAATCCATAGTGTGTTAGTACCCAATATGGATATTGATCCATTGACTAATTCCCCTTCAAAATCCCACCACGATGTTGAGGAATTTCCTTCATTGTTTCAAGAACACAATAGCTCATACTATAGCATGGATAATCCTTAATATCCATTTCCACTCAACTATCCAACTCTACCATTCCTTGAATCAACACCAAAATAGATACCAAAATTGGTGTTTTACCCTCCTTGTTCCCTATAATAAAATTTTCTAAAAACAATTCCCCTGAAAAAAAAATTTATTCCCTCACCATGGTACTAACTCACACCTATCATGCAGTTGGTTAGACGTAATAATTTATTTTATTAGTGAAACATAGTGGTGGACCAAGTTTATCTCACTTGAGGTTCTTACATATATCAAGTACTCATAACCCCTAATTAAATTATTATATTATTTATACTTTTATATATTTTATAAAATAAAGTATACATATGCGTTTGAGATTATTGAATGAAAACTAAATCTTATCATGTAGATTCAATAAAAATAGAATTATGTTATAAAGAAATGTGAATGCCCCAAAAGTATCATTGCATAAAAATTAGTGTTGAAACCCAGGTTTTAATGATCAAAAAATCATGTTAATAATTTTTTTAATAGTTTTATTACTTCAGGATAACATAATACAATATAAGGTATTCTGTTGAAAATTTGGATAATTTTTTAAATAAATCACCATTAAGTTGAGTCACCTCAAGAAAAGACTAACCATTGAGACGATTCCCCACATGAAAAGACCGATCATTTAATTTGAGTCACCGACAGAAAATATTCACCACATGGAATTTCTCACTTATAGGATGACCTTTAACCATACTTTACCTACCTTCATATGATTCACCATCATAGGAGTCACTATTGAGATGGGTCACCATTGAGACGAGCCACCATTGAGTTGAGTAACCATTGAGTCAAGTCACCATTGAGATGTTTCACTATTAAGATGAGTCATTGTCGCCTTTAATATGAGTCCCTATTGAGATGATTCACTTGTTATATGAGTTGATGTTGAGAGGAGTCACCACTGAACATGACCCACTACTAAAATTGGCATGACACTAGTTTGACTCGCCATTAGTCAGACTCACTGTCACACATGAGTCACTACGATCCATGACCCACCATCTCATTTTTGTGAAATTTAAATAAAATCATTCTATTATATATATACATATATGAATATAATTTAGAGGTTTATTTTAATTATTATTCTTAAATATCAAATGGTAAAAAATTAAAGTCCATGTTAGGAGTTTATTATAAGGAGTCAACAAATCTGAATGATTATTCTTTTAATCATATTCTCCTGTATACTGAATATAGAGGGAGTTTTGTTAGATCTATGTGTGAAATTATATTAGAATCACATAGGATCCTCTCTTAAGAGCTCACGCTGTGCATATTACCTTCACTCGATTGTGGAAGAGTAAAACATGTTAGAAATTCATAACCTTTCCTATAGTAAGAACAAATAGATCATACAATTCTATATTTTAATATAAATTTTTAAAAAAAATACTTGATCTCCTCTTCAAACAATATCAAAGGAGTTTCAGGATTCTTTATCACATTAGAATGAGAAATACTATCTTTTCTACTTATTTATAATTGTTCTTTTTATTGGTTTACTTTACTTGTCAAGAAGTGTGTTATTTGACCTATTTATCAACATGAACTATATCATGTACTATAATTGGGGAATAACTGATATTCCCTTACACTATCTTAATTTTCCATACCCACAAGTGTTTTAGAAGATGTACTTGTGGGGAATGTTTTTGTTTTCTTACCGCGGTTATTTTGGAAGAGGTCCCTATGTGGCTTGTACATCTTATTAGTTATTGTGTATACCCATTCCTAGTTATAGATCAAGATTATTTTTATATAATTTTAATGGTATTGGACCATTTCCATGTGGAGTGTATTAGGTATCAACTTGAGATGGAAGCTCTTGTTATTATTATAATTTGTGTTTTGTTTTGATTTTGTTTATTCTCAAATCATTGAACTCAATTTCATTTAAAATATAAAAAACTAGTATTTTGATAGTTAATATTCACTAGTGTTTATATAAGTATTTTATTGAGTAAATTGATTCCAAATTTTAAATTAATATTTATTTTATTTTAACTAATCCGAACATATCATTATGGAATACTTTAGATTGTCAAATTTATACAAAACTACTATTTTGATTAAGTGTGTGATTTTATTTTAATTGGTCGATTTAATTTAAACTTGATTCAATGGAAAATTATTTTGGGTAATTAATACACCCCCACCCCACCCTTTCTTGAGTTACTCACTTTGACCAGTATTTGGTATAAGATATTTTTTTCAAAATCTTATCATCTATGATTTTTTAAATATCTTAAAATTTTGATAGCTTTAAATTTAGTTCATTAAATAGATAAAAGAGAGGAAGGTGTTTCTACTAATAGACCACCCTTATTTAATGTAAATAACTATTCTCAATTGAGAATAAATATAAAAAATCATTTTGAAGGAATTTTATTTTTAATATGGTATAATATAGAGTATAAATGTGATATACTTGAATCTATTTCTGTTACCTGGTCTGATGAAACTATAACAGCCTATAATAATAACTATAAAGCCTTGATTTCTCATTCTCATAATTTATGAGAAAAATAGTATAATTAGATATGTTCCTATAAAACTACTTATGAAATTTGGGATACATTTGATATTTCCCATGAAAGAACAAATAATTCCAAATAAATGAGATTAAATAATTATATAATTAATTATGAGTCATTTAAAATGAAACCTAATGATCATATTTCATATATGTGTCTCAAGTTTAATGAGATAGTATGTACAATGAATTATTTGGAAAATCTAGGTTCATACAAAGATCAAATCATGTGACTACTGATCTATTTTCTAGAAATATGGTGGGGAACATCAGCTTAAATAAGATAATATTGTGACATCAATATAATTCCTTTCAAAGATTTTATTGTAATGTTAATGACTTATGAGAAAGATATTTAAGTTTACCTTGTTGAGGAAGATGACCCTAAGAGTAAATTTGTAGCCTTTAAGACAAATACAAAAAAAAGATAAAAATAGATCAAGATAAGTGCACCAGTGATGAGGAATCATCGGCCAACAGTGGTGAGGAGATTGACCATCTAGGAATAAAGTATAAGAAATTTTATAAGATGAATAAATTTCAAAGGAAACTGAACTATAATGGAATGTATTATAATATATTTAATTGGAAGAGAGACTATAAGAGAGATAATAATTCAAATTATATTACTTTTTGTGAGTGCAAAATAAAATTACATGTCAAGGATAATTATCCAAAGTTAAAATACATAAAAAAGTATGACAATAAGGATAAATAATATAATAAATCAATGAAATTTACCTGTATTGCCTCAGAGGACAACTCTAGTGACTCTGACTCAACTCATGAAGAAAATACTAATATATCAAATATGTGATTCATGAAAAACATATCTGAGGTATTTACTATCTTTTATATACATAATTAAAATCATTCTGGAGATGAACATAATGAAAAAAATTTGAAAAATGCAAAAATTATTGACTATTTTAATATTCTTGAGTACACCTTGAATGATCCTAATGATAAATAAATAACCTTAAAGAGACAACTATAATTATCTTTCAATATAAAATTTTATTTTCCAATAGAGAAAGAGGAAAATTATCAATTTTAGAATGATAATATAGAACTATAACAGTCAAATGAGTATTTAAAGAACAGATTAGAGATATTTACTAATGTAGAGAAACTCTCACTCAATTAGTAGGAAAAAATAGTGTCTGAGTATATTACTGATCTAGGTTACCAACTTGGATAGAGGATAATTTTCAAGAGACCATTTATTCTTAAACACAATATTACAATTGTTTTTTCTAGTTATCACACAAATAGACCAAATAATGTTTTTATTTTGAAAAAAATTAAGTAAGCTTATATGAAACCCATTAAAAAATTTGTGTTCCTAAATCCCTAATAACTAAGATAACTGGTCCTAGAAAATTTTTGGTTCCAAAATCATTTTTGGTATAAACATTATTTTGTCTAGAACCTTGTTTATGTACTCCAAAAAAAGTATATGGTAAGAAGATATGGGCTATTCAATAAATATTAGAGTATATTAATCGAGCTTAAATGACATTATAATGCTTTATGATGCATATTTAAGCATTGGTGATAATACTAAATGGAGAATATTTATCCTTGGAAAAATCAGTACCTCTTAATCAGTTTAAATTTCTAAAATATTATTCATTATAGTTTAAAATAAAATCTTCCCTTCATCTCACACATATGTGATGATAGTTTTTATGAGAAATTTTAAAAGAATACATGTAATTTTCTTGACTCTAAAAATGATGTAGTATTTACTTTTATTATAAATGAAAATTTTTATGTTGTTGATATTGATAGTTTATTTTAACCAAATTTCTTAAGTGATTTTTATAAGGAATCTTGTATTTAGAATGGGATATTAAAAGATTTTAACATTTAATCAAATATGAAGATAAATAATAAAGGGTTAGTTAATGATATACCTAAACTATAATTCCCTAATGATAATGTCTATAACCCCTATCAAAAATTAAAACAACATAAAATATCATTCATAACAAAGATAGAATATTCATCTTATCAACCCCTAGAATTGCTTCACATGGACTAATTTGGAAAATCTAGATTATTTTTCTAAATGGGATGAACTATGTATATGTACTAGTAGATGAATTTTATTGGTATAATTGGGAATTTTTTAGCTCAAAAATTTCAAGTTTTACCTTACGTTACTAAGTATTATTGATCGGTAAAAACCATAAGTGTACATTGGATTAAAAACTTAAGGAGTGACCATGAACTTGGGTTTCAAAATCAAGACTTTGAATCCTTTTGCTCAAAAAATGGATATAACCATAACTTCTCTACTAATAGGACCACCAAATAGAATATATTAGTAGAAAGAAGAAATTGAATAATTCATGATATACCCTAGAATATTCTATTAAACATGAATTAGATATCTAATTTTAAGAAGAGGCTGTAAATACAACCTGCTATATAATTAATAATGTTTAATTAGACCTAAATTGAAGAAAATCTGTTATGGTATTTGAAATAGTATAATTCCTATGATTAATTATTTTAGAGTTTTTGGGTGAAAAGTACATATTCCAAACAAAAAATAATAATTTTGAAAAAATTTCTTCCATGATTGAAAAATAAATTTTCCTTGGTTATTCAAATTCTAGTAAGTCTTATAATGGATTTTACAAAATAAAAAAGACCCTGGAAGATTTTGTTCATGTCAGGTTAGATGAGACCAAAACACATGAAACAAAAAACAATTTAGAAATCATTGAGAACTAATTTCTTAATATATACATAAATTTAATAACTTATGAATATTTTTTGAAACAAGAAGAAAAACCATCCGGTTATGAGGAACTTCTAAGACATGAACCTAAAATAGCAGAAGACCATGAGGTGACCATGACCTATTTTCCTTGAGCTATTAGAACTCCTAAATACAATCCTTTAGATGCAGTTCTAGAAGACATAGTCAGAGGTAAGATAGTTAATTCATCTCTACAGAACTTGGTTGAACATTAAGAATTCCTGTCACAACTTGAACCTAAGAACATCACTATTTCAATTAATGAAGAATTATAGGTGATGGCTATGAAAGAAGAGATAAATCAATTTGAAAGAAAAAAAGTTTGGGAAATTTTTTACATACCTAAAAACCCCTAAAATATTAGAAATAAATGGTTTTTTATCAACATGGTTGATGAATCTAGTACCATATTAACAAATAGATCTAGACTAGTTTCACAGGGGTATAGTCAATAAGAGGATTTATACATTGAGGAAAACATTTCACCTATATCTAGAATTCAATATATAAGAATATTTTTATCTTATGCAACTCACAAGCCATTCAAACTATATGAAATGAAAGTAAAAAATTTAAATCTTGATTAGTTATATAGGTGATGATGGTTTTGTTGAACAAACCCCTAGTTTTCAAGATAATCATTTTCAAAATAATTTCTTTAAATTAAAAAAAACATTATATTTTTTAAAATGATATTTTAGAGCTCTGTGTGATAGGCTCGTATATTTTATTATTTATAAAGGATTTTTAAAAGGTATATCTAACCCTACCCTTTTTATAAAAATAATTTCAAATGATTTTTTATCCATTCAAGTCTATGTAGATAATATTTTCTTTCGATCCTCTAAAAGTTATTTGTGTAATAAATTCTTATAAGATAAAACCAAGTGAATTTAAATGAGTTTAATGGATGAAATGATATTCTTTCTTGATTTATATATTTTCTTAAGTAAATAAGGAATTATTTTAAATCAAATTATGCACACAAAATACCTATTAAATTTTTTTTGGATAGCACTAAAAGTAGTGACACTCCCCTGAGTACCACCTATAAGTTGGATCATGATAAAGACAAGAAGTTAGTGTATCATGTAGTTATATAGATTTGATTGGAAGTCTTGTCTAGATAACGTCTTGGTGACCAGACATGATGTTTAGTGTATGTATGTGTGCTCATTTTCAAGAAAACCCAATAGAGTCACATTTAATTGATGTAAAAAGAATTTTTAAATACTAAAAATATAAAACCAATTTAGGATTGTTCTACACAAAAGGAAAATAATTCAAATTAGTTAGTTATTCAACAACTGATTTCCTAGGATTCAAGTTATATATAAAAATAACTTCAGGAAAATTTCATCCTTTGGGAAAATATCTAGTTTCTCGGTGTAGTAAGAAACAAAATTTTATTTCACTATCTACTATTAAATTTGAATAAATATCTACAGGTAATTGTGTTGATCATATTTTTTTAAATGAAACAAACTCTAAAAGATTATTGATATCAATTCAAAAATTTCCATATAAATTGTGATAACATAAGTGCAATAAACATTTCCAATAATCTAATGTCTCCATCTATGACTTAACACATTGATTTAATACATCTCTTCTTGAGTGATCATTTTTAAAAGGGTTATATAGCTCATGAATAGATTGGAACTGATCATCATCTTGAAAATATTTTCACTAACCCATTGAATTTTTAGGAATTATGATACATCAAACATGAATTAAGAATGATAAATTTTGGGTAGACGTGAAATCTTGGTGCCCACCATTGGAAATTATCCACCATTATAAATTAATCTCAATTGGAAATTACCCATCATTAGAAGTTACAATCCATTGGATAACCCACCATTAGAGACCTCATTAGTGGATAAACCACTATTGGATAACCTGCTCTTGGTAATGAACTGCCATTTTAATTAAGCTTTGGTTGATAATTTTATATTATTTTGATATTAATTTTTTATTTTTTATTTTTATTATTTATTCTTATTTATTTTTTTCAAATCCCAAAATAAAATAAATTATACCCTTAGTATAATTTTGAAAATCTCTCTCTCACCATTTCCTTTTGAACTTGTATATTATGATTTCTCTCCCAACCATTTTCCATACCTCAACCTTGTTTGAATATTTCTAGAAAATTTTAAATTATTAGAGTAATGTGATAATTCGTGTCTTCTTCCAATGATTCAAATCCTTTGAATAATAAAAAATTAGATTTGATTGAAATAGGTTCGGAGCTGCAGAACCCACATCTTGCAAATCAAATAGTGGTACCTGAGAGGGAAATAAATATTGAGTGGTTAATGTACATAATATCATTAGTGATGAAATTAATTGATATCCAGGGATGGGTAGAGTTGTTCTAGAATAATGAGAGGTCATTTTATCTTAGGTTAGTGAATTAGTTTCATTAGAGTGTTGAGTTTAGATTCAATAATGATAAATATTGTGTTCGATGTAGAATAAATGGAAATAATGTCGTTTTCTATTCAATTTTATGGGATATATGTATTAAAGATCTTCATGATGGGTTCTAAAATTATTATCAAGTATCGACTCTAAGAGATATTGATTCATTAATAAATTATAATTCCATGGCTGGGATGATTGGAGATGGAACCATAAGAAGACCATTTGTAATCGAGTTAGATGGTGAGTGGTGACGGATCTTTAAGATTATTTATCACATGTTTTTTTAAGAAAATGATATTTCAGTATAATGTGATACAAAGAAATATATCTTCTATACATTACAAATATAGGAGAAAAAATAAACATTTTCGGTATTTTATGGTTCATATAATGGAAATTTTCAATCTATCATCCAAGTAAAACTCCCTCATTTATCCTATATTCATTTTGTCCATACTGGAGGAAAATGGTTTGGTTAATGGGGAATAAGAAACTACGGTAAATTTTGGAGGATTTTGTTTATCCTAAATCATTTTCAAGAGAATTAAAGCTAATTAGAACCCCTGGAAGAGGCAGTAGGTTAATTATTTTGATACGACTTCTAGATATTTCAATCCCATTAATCACCAATATAGAACTAAGGATATTGTTGGTCTTGGATTGGAACCAAATGACGTGGATATATACATAGATGAGGATCTAGAAAAATATGAGGTTGGTGATGAGGAGTAGTTACCATATGAGTAGGGTAGTGACATGAATATTCCTAAGAGTCCCCATGATGTCACTTATTGTTCAACTATTCCACTTATATTTCTATAAGTTAAAGAGGTTCTTTTAAGATAATGTATTTAAGAATTAGAAGTTAATATATTTTGAGAAGAAAAATATATAACCTCATCTTCAAATTCATATAATAAATATATAGATTTCTCTAATGGGAAAATTTAATTGATGAAGTTGATTATAATGGAGAGGAAGAAGAGGATGTAGAAGAACATGTAAAAGTCTAAGTAGATGATGATAAATTAGAGACAAATGAAAAATATATAGGATATAGTGATAAATATGGTGGTGAATATGGTTATGGTTTTTATCATGATAGGAATGATTATCATGAGATGCCTCAGGCACATGTATCTTCATCAGGCTTGTATGTTTCTTCTAGAATTATAGAGAGACTAGGCCTTGTTCATGATGTGGATGAAGCTACTACATATGAGTTGAGATCATCAATTGAGGGGGAGGAGGACCCATGTTTTGCGATCCATAGAGTTCAACATGTAGTTTTATATCCTTATAATGGTGAATTAGTTGAGCCTATAGATGTTGGGCTTGTAGTTGTATATTTTTCACGAGTATGTCTTTGTACTCTTGGGAAAGATTCTAGGATTTGTGATACTTATCTTGGATTACTCTAATTATGATGTTGATGTGATAAGTCCACCAAATAATTGGGGACTTGATTCCTCTATTCGAGTTGAGGATGAGCCTATGGGATCAACGATTGGGTAGGTATATGTTTCTTGTGAGCTTCAAATATTTTCATTTGATGTTCATACTATATCATAAACATCAAAGTCTACTGTTGAGAGAGTATCTTCACCATTACATATTGTTCCTTTGGTACTTATTAATGTGATTTCCTGAGATGATATGGAGTCATTCATAGAAGGGATACTTTTTTATTTTAATGGTATTATGAATAAAAGATCTCATTTTGTCACAAAGATCTATGGGAATGATACTAGATATTTGTATGATATTGTGATTCACCATGTTCATCCCAATATGTTTCACTATATTCAAAAGTTTGATATATATAATTTGAGGCTTGAAAATAAATTATATACATTGATAACTATTATGGAGGATATGGATAACTATTTTTTGAGAGTTATGGCTATTTTTTTGGATATTCTAGAGTCTATTTAGTTATCATATTATACTTTCATTGCCCCACCTCTTTCATTGCATATTGAGTTTATCAAATCAGTTGATAGAGAGGAGTGTCGAGCTATCTTGGAAGATGTTCTTGATATCCTTTAGGAGAGTCTATGGATGATTAGAAAAAATTGTGATCATGTGTATAAGATGATGAGAGAATGTATCCATGACTATAGATGTGATAGAGAAAACAACACAAAGTGAATTAAGTATTACCATTCTCGGATCTAATGGAAGCATTATTTTAACTAACACTTCAGGTTTCTTAGTGAGAACATCTGAATATAATATGTTACTCAGTCCATCATGGAGCATGTTAATTATATTATTTCGATGAACATAATGGTCAAGTTATTTGTGGAGGAGAATATAGTCTTTTAAATTCCATGGAGTGATTTGGAAATATTAATATGGACTATATCAATCTGATGATGCATTTTTTCAAGAGTTTGGAAGAGTAGTCATAGCTCAAGAAGTAATTCTAGGGATTTATTATCTGACCCCAACCATCACTACTCCAAATATATTCAGATTTGATGTAGTCTTGGATCCTAATGAACTTTTACCTTCTTGGTTCTATCCATACAGTATGTTTCCTAGATAATTAGTTCATCATATTCATCCAATTATTATCTGAGATCCTCCCACTCTCCCTTTTGTACCTACCATCTCTACTATATATTACACACACTCAAAGACTATGACCTTTTCTCCTAACAAGAGAAAATCACATATTGTTCCAAACAACCTAGATGGGATGATTTGAAATTTAGATTTTTTTTGTTGGGACTTATGTATGTATTTCTATCTCAATTTTATTATAAAACCATTAATTTAGTCTTAAATGAAATGACTCTTATTATTCATCTTTTTACTATTTTAATTCCCTATTTCTTATCTTCCCTTTTTGATAATACCAAATAGGGGAGAATAATTATGGAATATCCATTTCATCTTTGTTATTTCTAGATAGGATAAGAATTTAATTTTTTTCCATGATACCATAAGTATGTAATGTATTTACTAATACCAATTTTATTAAATATGGATATTTACTTATATTTAATTTTATGATTATGTTTTACCATAACTTTAACATACTTTTCGCATCATTTTTATTTAGTACCTTTGATACCTACATCAAAATTTTCTTCCATTTTAAGGGTTTAAAATCTATTTTCAACACCATAAATTGTTTTTCAATAAATTATTAAGAATATATATTTAATCCAAATTTGATTTCATACTTGGTTTATAAAATATTTTGATTTATGGTCCCCAAAAAAGGGGATATTTTTAGCACGCATCTATAAATGATCCCAAAATAATGTTAATTATATTTTTAATGGTTTTACTATCTTATGACATCATTTTACAATATAAGATAGTCTGGTAAAATGTCACGACCCGCCTTCGGGGTCCGTGCCGTGACTACCCCAAGCCCGCCTACGATAGGCCAGGGGCTGGCGACTAGCACCAAGGCGTAAATCCCAGTAAAAAGGGAAGGCATTGCCTTTGTAAATTAAACAAACTCCACAGAGTAAACAAGCGGAAAGTAAACACTAAACAAAAGCAGAGTGCAACTGAAAGTGCGGAAAAGTAAATGGGCCAGTATACAAACCCAAACTGAAAGTAAACTACAACTCGAAAGGGAAAACAACAACAGAAAAGTAAAAGCCGCTACTCCGAGCTGTCCACTGGAACTCCCACCTGAAGGGTGGGTACAGATAGCTCCTCTGCTCCACGGGTCCCGCCGTCTGCTCCGAGCACGTCTCGCCCAGTGGTCCACCTCCGGGTACCGTCCCGCTCTGCAAGCCTCAGCTAAGGTCAACGATGTCCGTCGTCTGTAACCAACACAACGTAGTGCGGGCAAAGCCCGTGCAGGGGTGAGTATAAGATACTCAGTAGGGACCCCGAGACCCCTGAAGGTCTCTCAAATCCACAAAGGATAAACCACGAAGAAAAGTAACAATCATGAAGTAATAACCGACACTTCTTAGGTATATGCCCATACATATACCTAAGTCATCAATTCAAATACGCTCTATCCTCCGAGCCCAAGTACAACTCAGTCGAAACAGGAAAGTAAACGTATTCCACACAGGAAAGAAAAACGTATTCCACACAGTAAAGCAAAACGTAATCCACACAGGAAAGCAATAGGATTCAGCTCACACAGGTATACTTCTTCAAAGGACAATAAAGATGATCACTGATCCATCTAAGTCGTCGGACCCATGAAGGATCGATAGGTAACTAACCCCCGCAATGACCCACACAGGATCGGGCCCACACAGGACCTGTAGGCGCTGGCTCACACAGAACCGCTGAGCGCAAGGACCCACACAGGATCGGGCCCACACAGGACCTGTAGCACTGATCCACGTAGGATTGCTGAGTGCTGAAGTCATCGTCGTCGAATCCACACAGGATCTCTGTACTGTCGTCGTCGCAGTCACAGTAGCAGTCGTAGCAGTAGTAGTCACAGTAACAGTCGCAGCCAGCACTAGGGTTCCCGCACACAGCAAGCTTGTTCGGAGGGTCCGCTCCACGAGCCGAGAGGCTGATACATCAACTGTCACAAAGACCAGAGTTGATGTATCCAAAAGTTCCGTATCGTCAACAGGAACTCAACGCAACAGACGGCGCGTCGATCGGACGCCCGGTCTGAGAGTTATTGGCATTTTCGTCTCCGGGGCCCGGTTGGTTTTTAAGGCAAAACCAACCCGACCGTACTCCACCTGCGTCCAAACCCCGGGCGGAGTATGTCAAAAGATCCGTCTCACTAAGAGGAACACAACACAGCTGACGGCACGTCAATCGGACGTCCGTAGCTCAAGATATGAGTGTTTCCGCTCCGAAGGCCCGGTTGGTTTCGTGAACGAACCAACCCGGCCGAACTCAAAGTAATCCGAAACCTTGAGTGCGATAAACCGAAATGACCGCCTCGATCCAAGGATCGTGTTGCCGCAGACGGTTCGTCATTCGGAGGTCCGAGGCTCAAGATATGGCCAAAAGACCAAAAAAGATTCGAAACGGGGGGGTCCGGGTCCGGGCCGACCCGGCCCGACCCCCCCTTGGGGCGGCGCGGGGGGGGGGGGGGGGCCGCGGCGGCGCGGGGGGCCGCGGCGGCTTGGCGCCGCGAGATGGCTGCACGCGGGGGCTAAGCCCCCGCTTCCTGGGATGGCGGCGCGGCCTTTGTGCCGCGCCCTTTGCAAGAAAACGGCCCCCGCACGTGGGGGCCGGCTGGAAATAAAACTGGGGGGCTGCTGCCCCCCTCCCTTCATGTAACTGCCCCCCTCATAATGAGGGGGGTTTTGAACGTTGGCCGGGGAATTAATTTTCCCCGGTTTAACGTCATCCGGTCGGCCAGCTGGCCGGCCGGTTTTCTCCAACGGGACCGGAAATTCCGGTCCCCTCTTCAGCTTCCGACGCCGGCGGCCCGGCCGCCGGTCTTCTCATCCAGCCGCGGCCCGAAACCGGCCGCGGTCTCCTCGTTCCGCCGTGGCCCGGAACCGGCCGCGGTGTTCGTCGTCCGGCGCGGTGCGACGGCACCGCGCCCTTTCGTCGTGCCTTGATTGCTTTCAACGCGGCGCGACGGCGTCGCGTTCTTGAAGATTCTTCCTCGGCGTGGTGTGACGGCGCCGCGTAAAAAAAATTGCACGATTATCCGCGTGGTGCGACGGCACCACGCCACTTTGCTTCCACCCGCAAGAATAAACAACAAGAACGATGGAGGGGGTTCGGCCGTGTTCATGCGGTCCGGCCCCCCTCACGTTAAGCAATAACGCAACTTAAATTAATTCAAAGCCACATGCTAGACTTGCTAAAATTCATGATCAAAAACAGAATAACTAAACAATAATCAACAAACCCTACCTCGGGTATAATGTTCGAAGATTGTCAACGTTCCGCGGAAGACGACGTCGCGGAGGTCGGGCGTCGCGGTAGCCGTTCGTCAAATCCGAAGACGAAGGGGGTGCGTCCGAAGAGACACGTCGTTGGCGAATACTTGTACGCCGACGAAGGTTGTCTGAGGAAGAAGTGGCGTCCCCTTTCGTTGACACGGAAGACGAAGAAGAGCGGAGCGGCGTTCTTTGTCGGGACTTGAGCGTTCTTCGTCAAGTTAAGCGTTCTTCGTGATCTTCGTCAGAGATGAAGAAGAAGAAGAAAAAGCTCTCCACCTCTCAAGAAGACAAACAATTAACCAAAATAAAATAAGACAACATCTTATTTTATTAACACATAACACACTAGAATTTCAAATGTTTGAAATTCAAAAGGATTAACTCCCATAATTAAATAAGTAACTCAAGTCATTTATTGAGACGTTAAGGGAGTTGAGAGAATATGAAAGGTTTAGGGGTTCGTGTGGGCCCCACCACACTTAATCCTCCCAAGGGAGGTTAAGTGGGTGTGGGTCCCACTTCCAACCCCCTTTGGTAGGTTTTATCAAGTTATAATAAAATTTGTTCTTCACAAATTTTATTTAACTCAAACTAAAAAGTCCAAAACTAACTTTCAACCTGCAACAAACGCAACTTCCGAAAAGGTATCTTTAAGAGAATATCGGTGCTGCGAGTTCATCGGTGCCCTCGGATTTCAATTCCGAGCACCGAATCAAAAGTTAGGAAAACCCGCTCGTTCGTTCAATGAACGTACCCAAGCCAAACTTCAGAAATTAATTCCGGGCACTCCGGGCCTCGGAATCAGGTGCCGTCTGAAACCGCGCTCTTGTAAAATTCTAAAGAAAATTAAGAAAAAATTTCCCTTGAATTTTACGGGTCTTTACATTACTCCCACCTCAGGGCTTTACGTCCCCGTAAAGTTACATCAAAAACTAGGGAAACAAATGAGAGTACTGAGCACGCATCTGAGCCTCCCGCTCCCATGTGCTCTCCTGGAGATTCACGTGCTGCCATATGATGCGCACAAGAGGAATCGATCGCCCACGCAGGACCCACTCTTGTCGATCCTCTATCTCCACCGGGACCTCCGTAAAAGTCGCCCCATCGTCAACGTCAAGCTCCCCATGATCAATGATGTGCGTCGGGTCGTGCACGTATCTCCTCAGCTGAGATACATGGAAGACGTCGTGCACCCGGTGCAACTGAGGTGGTAGATCCAGACGATAAGCCACCTCGCCAACCCTGCTGAGGACCTGGAAGGGTCCGATGTAGCGCGGAGATAACTTGCCGCCTCGGCCAAATCTCCGAATACCACGTCGAGGTGAGACCCGCAAGAAGACGTGGTCGCCATCCTCGAACTCTAGTGGCCTCCTCCTCCTGTCAGCATAAGACTTCTGTCGGCTCTGAGCTGTCCTCATCCGCTCCTGGATGACCTGGACCTTCTCTGTCATGGCCTGGACCATCTCTGGTCCCACCAGTGCTGACTCTCTAGGGTCTGTCCAGCACAAAGGAGATCTACAATGTCGGCCGTACAACGCCTCGTACGGTGCCATCCCGATGGTGGAGTGGTAGCTGTTGTTGTACGCAAACTCCACCAAGGGTAGGTGGTCCTCCCAGCTACGACCAAAGTCGAGGACACATGCGCGGAGCATGTCCTCGAGTGTCTGAATGGTTCTCTCCGTCTGACCATCCGTCTGAGGGTGAAAAGCTGTGCTAAGACGTAGCTGCGTCCCGAACGCCTCCTGCAACCCCTTCCAAAGCCGGGAAGTAAAGCGAGCATCTCGATCGGATATGATAGATGATGGCACACCGTGGAGCCGCACAATCTCCTGAACGTAGAGACGTCCCAAGCTCTCCACTGAGCCCTGCTCTCTGATGGGTAAGAAGTGTGCCGACTTGGTGAGTCGGTCAACAATCACCCAGATGGAGTCGTGACCTCTGGAAGTGCGTGGAAGACCAGTCACAAAGTCCATAGATATGCCGTCCCACTTCCACTCCGGAACCTCCAAGGGCTGTACCAAGCCCGCTGGTACCTGATGCTCTGCCTTCACCTGCTGACAGGTGAGGCATCGAGAAACGAACTCTGCTACAGCCTTCTTCATGCCCGGCCACCAGTGCTGCCGTCTGAGGTCCTGGTACATCTTCGCCACTCCAGGATGTACCGCCAAAAGAGAAGTGTGAAACTCTCTCAGCACTTCCTCTCGCAAAGCAACTGGTACCATGGTACGTCCTCTGAAAAGGATGTCGTGCCCTGCTCCAAGGGAGAAACCATCAGGTGCCTGTCCCGAGGATATCTGTGCACGCCGTGTCTCACAGTCAGCGTCCTCACGCAGTGCCTCCTTGACCCGCTGTAGTAGTGGAGGAGTGACTGTGAGAGACTAAAGAAAGGCTTCTCCATCTCTATCCACGAAGGATATCTGCAAAGAGGCTAGCTGCTCTGTCGCCTCCTCAAGTAGCTGGATGCCCGTCCTCCTGCTGAGGGCATCGGCTACTACGTTCCCCTTCCCAGGAGTATAGACTATCTCAAAGTCATAGTCCTGGAGGAACTCGAGCCATCGTCGCTGTCTCAGGTTCAGGTCCTTCTGCGAGAAGATATACCTGAGACTCTGATGATCGGAAAAGACTGTAAAGCGCTCGCCCATCAGATAGTGTCGCCATGTCTTCAGAGCGAAAACCACTGCTGCTAACTCCAGGTCATGGGTAGAGTAGTTCTGCTCATGCGGCCTCAACTGACGTGATCCATAGGTGATCACGGCCCGCTCCTTCATCAGAACACATCCGAGTCCGGTCCCTGATGCATCGCAGTAGACTACGTACCCTACTCCCTCTTCAGGCAACCTCAAGATAGGTGCACTAGTCAATCTCTGTCTCAGCTCCTGGAAGCTCTGCTGACATCTGTCTGACCACATGAAGGGTTTCCCCTTCTTCGTCAAAGCTGTGAGTGATGCCGCAACTCTAGAGAAGTCTGGCACGAATCTCCGACAGTATCCAGCTAGTCCCAAGAAACTCCGAACCTCAGTCACGCTCCTGGGTGGCTCCCATGCTAACACAGCCTCAATCTTCGCGGGATCCACTGCAACTCCCACCTCAGAGATAACGTGACCCAAGAAGTGGACCTCACGTATCCAGAACTGGCACTTAGAGAGCTTACCATAAAGCTGGTGCTCTCGGAGTGTGTCTAGTACAACTCGCAAGTGATAGGCGTGCTCCTCCTCTGTCGTAGAGTAAATCAGAATGTCGTCGATGAAGACCACGACAAACCGATCAAGGTATGGCTGAAAGATCCTGTTCATGAGAGCCATGAATACTGCTGGAGCATTGGTTACAACGAAAGGCATAACCAAGAACTCATAGTGGCCATACCGACATCTGAAGGCTGTCTTCTGCACATCCTCGTCTCTGACTCTGAGCTGATGGTAGCCTGACCTGAGGTCTATCTTCGAGAACCACCGTGCTCCCTTGAGCTGATCAAAGAGGTCATCAATCCTCGGTAGTGGATACTTGTTCCTCACTGTCACCTGGTTCAGGCGACGATAGTCAACACAAAGTCGCAAGCTCCCGTCCGCCTTCTTGGCGAACAATATCGGGGAAGCCCAGGGTGAAACACTAGGTCGGATGAACCCCTTTCCCTGCAAGTCTTCCAACTGTACCCGTAGCTCTCGAAGCTCGGCGGGGGCCATCCGATATGCTGGAGTGGATATCGGGGCTGTCCCGGGGTACAAGTCAATATAAAAGTCTACCTCTCTGCGAGGAGGTAGCCCTGGAACATCGTCAGGAAAAACGTCCGCAAACTGATCCACCACTGCAGGAAAACCAGGACTCCGCACATCAAATGCTCCAAGGATGAGGCTAGCCAACTGATGAGTGATGGGCTATCCTCTCCTCCGCGGAAGTCCATCCTGTGCTGCTAAGGCTCCCTTCTCGCCGGTGAAGGTGAACCTGCTCCCGTCGGTGCGTACACATCGCACCTTGCGCCTAAAACAGTCAATCTGTGCATGGACCGTAGATAGCCAATCCATGCCCAAGATGACGTCGTAAGGCCTCGACGCTGCTACAAGAAGATCCCAGCCGAAGCTCTCGCCTCCTAGAGTAAGCTCACACTGCCGGCACCAGTGCGTAATCGTCGAGTCTGCTCCCGTAGGAGTCTCTAGCCGTAAGGATCGAGCCAACGGCTCTGTCGGAATCTCCGAGCTCCGAACAAGGGCAGTGGCTATGAAAGAGTGACTCGCTCCTATGTCTATAAGAACTGCAGAAAGGGTGGAATAGACACAGATAGTACCTCGAATCATCTCGGGTGCGCCGTGTTCGTAGGCCTCTGCTGCCTGGAGCTGTGCCTGTCGCTGCCCGCCAGCTCCCTGTGGTCGGGGTGGACCTCCTGGTGGTGGTGGTGGTAAAGCCTCAAAGCGTCGGCCACCACCGGCTGCTCGTCCAGCTCCTCTGCCTCGTCCGCCTCCTCCCTGCGGACCGCCACAGTCGACCCTCTGCCTCTGCCTCGGTGGTCCCTCAACCGTCTGCTGCTCCTCATCACGGCGGGTCGGGCAGTCACGATCCATGTGGCCCTGCCCGCCGCACGAGTAGCACTGTCTGCCTCTCGTAAGACTGGCTCCGCGCTGTGTGCCCCGCACTGCTGAGCCAGTGTCCTGAGGTCGTCTGCCCGAAGGTCTGGTCTGTCTGGACCCCTGAGTCATCCGTCGACTGCCTGCTGCAGATGACTCTGCCACGTGCCGCCCTGCGATGGGTCGCTGTGCTGGTGTAGACTCAGCAAGGAGGATCTCGATCAGAAGATCCCGCTCCAGTACTCCTGTCTGAGTCGGTATGCTGAGGGAGATCATCGATGCCCTGATCTCGTGTCTCAAACCCTGCTCGAAGGTCCGGGCCCGGAAGAATGGGTCCCGTACCATGTCGGTCGAGTAGCACGAGAGATCGGTAAATCTCGCCGAGTACTGAGCGACCGTCATGCTGCCCTGCCGCAGCTGTAGAAGCTCATGGATACGTACCGCACGAAGGGTGGCTGGGACGAATTCCGAGCAGAAGAGGCTCTCAAAGTCCGTCCAAAGTAGAGATGCCTCATCGTGCACCTGTAGCATCAAGCTCCACCATGGTCCTGCTGCTGCGTGTAGTAGGCTCGCAGTGAGGATCGCCATGAGGTCTGCTGGTGTCCTCACTAGCCTAAACACTCGAACCACTGCCTCCAGCCAGTCCTCTACTGCCTGGGGATCCGTCTCCCCACGAAACCTGGGTGGTCACTGGCGCTGAAACTCATGCAGTGCGCTGAGGCGACGTGCATCGTCAGCGGCTGCTGTTGGAAGCATCGGGGGCTCGGCGGGTAAAGCTACCGCCGGTGCCACTACTGGAAAAGGGCCCTGTACCGAGGCCTCGTCGCTCGGTGGGCTGTCGTCTCGCTCGAATCTCGGAACCCTAGCTGGCTGCCGTCGTGGGGCCATCCTGAAAAGGAAACAGGTGCGCCACGGTTAGAACAGTATACCTGGTGAGCTGATATAAGTAATCTCAAAGAAAACTTTCAAACACACACGCAATCAATGTTTTCGTGCATTAAGTCGGAAATCAGAAGTCAGGGTCCTGGTGTACGGATACTTCAGCCGCCGCACCAACACTGGACTCCCTGGACTGATAACCACACTCAATACGCTAAACATTATTACTTCAAATAGAAAAGATTAGAGTTCGCGGTAGAACCGAACTGCTCTGATACCAATTTGTCACGACCCGCCTTCGGGGTCCGTGCCGTGACTACCCCAATCCCGCCTTCCATAGGCCAGGGGCTGGCGACTAGCACCAAGGCGTAAATCCCAGTAAAAAGGGAAGGCATTGCCTTTGTAAAGTAAACAAACTCCACAGAGTAAACAAGCGGAAAGTAAACACTAAACAAAAGCAGAGTACAACTGAAAGTGCGGAAAAGTAAATGGGCCAGTATACAAACCCAAACTGAAAGTAAAGTACAACTCGAAAGGGAAAACAGCAACTGAAAAGTAAAAGCCACTACTCCGAGCTGTCCACTAGAAATCCCACCTAAAGGATGGGTACAGATAGCTCCTCTGCTCCACGGGTCCCGCCGTCTGCTCCGAGCACGTCCTGCCCAGTGGTCCACCTCCGGGTACCGTCCCGCTCTGCAAGCCTCAGCTAAGGTCAACGCTGTCCGTCGTCTGCAACCAACACAACGTAGTGCGGGCAAAGCCCGTGCAGGGGTGAGTATAAGCTACTCAGTAGGGACCCCGAGACCCCTGAAGGTCTCTCAAATCCACAAAGGATAAACCACGAAGAAAAGTAACAATCATGAAGTAATAACCGACACTGCTTAGGTATATGCCCATACATATACCTAAGTCATCAATTCAAATACGCTCTATCTTCCGAGCCCAAGTACAACTCAGTCCACACAGGAAAGTAAACGTATTCCACACAGGAAAGCAAAACGTAATCCACACAGGATTGCACAACACAATCCACACAGGAAAGCAATAGGATTCAGCTCACATAGGTATACTTCTTCAAAGGACGATAAAGATGATCACTGATCCATCTAAGTCGTCGGACCCACGAAGGATCGATAGGTAACTAACCCCCGTAATGACCCACACAGGATCGGGCCCACACAGGACCTGTAGGCGCTGGCTCACACAGAACCGCTGAGCGCAAGGACCCACACAGGATCGGGCCCACACAGGACATGTAGCACTGATCCACGTAGGATTGCTGAGTGCTGAAGTCGTCGTCGTCGAATCCACACAGGATCTCTGTACTGTCGTCGTCGCAGTCACAGTAGCAGTCGTAGCAGTAGTAGTCACAGTAACAGTCGCAGCCAGCACTAGGGTTCCCGCACACAGCAAGCTCGTTCGGAGGGTCCGCTCCATGAGCCGAGAGGCTGATACATCAACTGTCACAAAGACCAGAGTTGATGTATCCAAAAGTTCCGTATCGTCAACAGGAACTCAACGCAACAGACGGCGCGTCGATCGGACGCCCGGTCTGAGAGTTATTGGCATTTTCGTCTCCGGGGCCCGGTTGGTTTTTAAGGCAAAACCAACCCGACCGTACACCACCTGCGTCCAAACCTCGGGCAGAGTATGCCAAAAGATCTGTCTCACTAAGAGGAACACAACACAGCTGACGGCACGTCAATCGGACGTCCGTAGCTCAAGATATGAGCGTTTCCGCTCCGAAGGCCCGGTTGGTTTCGTGAACGAACCAACTCGGACGAACTCAAAGTAATCCGAAACCTTGAGTGCGATAAACCGAAACGACCGCCTCGATCCAAGGATCGCGTTGCCGTAGACGGTTCGTCATTCGGAGGTCTGAGGCTCAAGATATGGCCAAAATACCAAAAAAGATTCGAAACGGGGGGGTCCGGGTCCGGGCCGACCCGGCCCGACCCCCCACCTTGGGGCGGCGCGGCGGCGCGGGGGGGGGGGGGCGTGGCGGCTTGGCGCCGCGAGATGGCTGCACACGGGGGCTAAGCCCCCGCTTCCTGGGATGGCGGCGCGGCCTTTGTGCCGCGCCCTTTGCAAGAAAACGGCCCCCGCACGTGGGGGCCGGCTGGAAATAAAACCGGGGGGCTGCTGCCCCCCTCCCTTCATGTAACCGCCCCCCTCATAATGAGGGGGGTTTTGAACGTTGGCCGGGGAATTAATTTTCCCCGGTTTAACGTCATCCGGCCGGCCAGCTGGCCGGCCGGTTTTCTCCAACGGGACCAGAAATTCCGGTCCCCTCTTCGGCTTCCGACGCCGGCGGCCCGGCCGCCGGTCTTCTCATCCCGCCGCGGCCCGGAATCGGCCGCGGTCTCCTCGTTCCGCCGCGGCCTGGAACCGGCCGCGGTGTTCGTCGTCCGGCGTGGTGCGACGACACCGCGCCCTTTCGCCGTGCCTTGATTCCTTTCAACGCGGCGCGACGGCGTCGCGTTCATGAAGATTCTTCCTTGGCGTGGTGCGACGGCGCCGCGTAAAAATAATTGCACGATTATCCACGTGGTGCGACGGCACCACGCCACTTTGCTTCCACCCGCAAGAATAAACAACAAGAACGATGGAGGGGGTTTGGTCGTGTTCATGCGGTCCGGCCCCCCTCACGTTAAGCAATAACACAACTTAAATTAATTCAAAGCCACACGTTAGACTTGCTAAAATTCATGATCAAAAATAGAATAACTAAACAATAATCAACAACCCCTACCTCGGGTATAAGGTTCGAAGATTGTCAACGTTCCGCGGAAAACGACGTCGCGGAGGTCGGGCGTCGCGGTAGCCGTTCGTCAAATCCGAAGACGAAGGGGGTGCGTCCAAAGAGACACGTCATTGGCGAATACTTGTACGCCGACGAAGGTTGTCCAAGGAAGAAGTGGCGTCCCCTTTCGTTGACACGGAAGACGAAGAAGAGCGGAGCGGCGTTCTTCGTCGGGACTTGAGCGTTCTTCGTCAAGTTGAGCGTTCTTCGTGATCTTCGTCAGAGATGAAGAAGAAGAAGAAAAAGCTCTCCACCTCTCCAGAAGACAAACAATTAACCAAAATAAAATAAGACAACATCGTATTTTATTAACACATAACACACTAGAATTTCAAATGTTTGAAATTCAAAAGGATTAACTCCCATAATTAAATAAGTAACTCAAGTCATTTATTGAGGCGTTAAGGGAGTTGAGAGAATATGAAAGGTTTAGGGGTTCGTGTGGGCCCCACCACACTTAATCCTCCCAAGGGAGGTTAAGTGGGTGTGGGTCCCACTTCCAACCCCCTTTGGTAGGTTTTATCAAGTTATAATAAAATTTGTTCTTCACAAATTTTATTTAACTCAAACTAAAAACTCCAAAACTAACTTTCAACCCGCAACAAACGCAACTTCCGAAAAGGTCTCTTTAAGCGAATATCGGTGCTGCGAGTTCATCGGTGCCCTCGGATTTCAATTCCAAGCACCGAATCAAAAGTTAGGAAAACCCGCTCATTCGTTCACTGAACGTACCCGAGCCAAACTTCAGAAATTAATTCCGGGCACTCCGGGCCTCGGAATCAGGTGCCGTCTGAAACCGCGCTCTTGTAAAATTCTAAAGAAAATTAAGAAAAAATTTCCCTTGAATTTTACGGGTCTTTACATAAAATATTGAATATGTATTGAAATAACCCACTTTTTAGATGATTTTCCAGAAGAAAATACACATCTTTAAAGTTGAGTTGTCGCTAGAAAATAATCACTTCTAGGAATGTCTCACTAATTGGATGACCAACTATCAGACATTACTTACCATAATAAGAGTCTCCATTTGACGAGTCATCATTGGGATGAATCACTATTTAGATGAGTCCCCATTGAGACAATTCCCCATTGAGAAGAGTAACCATTGAGAATATTCACCATTGACATGAGTCACCACTAAGACAAGTGACTGTTGATATGAGACATCATTGAGAAAAGTCACCGCTGAATATGATTCAAATATATAAATAACCTACCTTCAGAAGATCTATCGCCAACTTGACTCCCAACTAGCCTGAATCACCACCATACATGAGTCACCTCCATACATCACCAACTATCATTATTATAGGATATTTAAATTAAATTATTCTAAAAGATATATTCATTAATATAATTCAAGATATTATTTTATTGATTGTTCTTAACTATTATAGTGAAAATATTATAGGCCATCTCATGAGTTTAGAATGGGGAGTCAGTAGATCCAAATAATTAATCTTAAAAGAGGACACTCTTATATGTTGCATATAGAAGGTGTTGTGTTAGAGATAAGTTTGCACTACTTTTTGAATCATAGAGGATCAACTCTCAAGATCTCACTCAGTGAATCTTAACATCGCTTGAATGTGGAAGAGTAGAACATACAGAACATTCGGAACCTTCCCTATAGTTAAAACAAATATATCTAAAGGTGCAATGTTTTACTAAAATTTTCAAAAAAATATATGATATCCTCTTAAAAATACATCCAAGGAGTGTCATGATTATAGATCACCTCATACCAAGAAATAATATCTTTCCTACATCTTTATAATTTTACTTTCTACTTGTTTCATTTACTAATTAAGTATTGTTCGTCCTATTTATCAACAGGAAATATCTATTATACTGAATCAATGGAATTCCTGATATTCACTTGTTCTCTATTTACTTGTACTTAACCACTAGTGTTATGGAAGTGGTCTTTTGTGGCTTGTGTTTGCTTTCTTCTAAAGGTTATTGTAGAAGAGGTCCATGTGTGGCATAGACATCTTGCTAGATAATGTGTGTAACCAATGTAGGTTGTGGATTAAGATTATTTTTATATAATATACCTGGTAGTGGGTGATTTCCTAGTAGTGTGGATTAGGTACCATTTTGAGACTAAACCACCAATTATTATCCTTTTTTGTAACTTTTTAAAATAATAAATTGGTTGTTTTGTAGTAAACAAAATAACTACTTATATAGTTAATCTTAAATAGTTTTTATATATGTATTTGACAAAGTAAATTTATTTCAAAAGTTAAATTAATATTCATGTTATTTTAATTGAGTATTAATAAAGAATTAGGGAAACTTTTAAATGATAAAGTATATAATAAACCACTATTTTCATTAATTGGGAAACATTATGTTACTTGGGGGAATTTATTTAAACATTTTTTTGAAAAATATTATTATAAACTGAATCCACCCCTACCTCTTGAGTTAATCACTTTAACCAAATATTAGTTTCATAATTACTATATGAATACACTCCATGATGTGTATAAATATCTTCTTCTACCCATGTTTGGAATATATAGTACACTTGATATTCACAAATTACATTACACATATACCTCCTAGATTTAGGGAGAATCATCCAAAATAAAAATCTCTAACTATTATGGGAATTATAAACATAAATGTTTTTTATCGACTATGATCTCCCTTAATCTAACTCTAAGAAAATAACATATTGGATTTGGTGCTGAAGAATATATTTCTACATAAATTACCATAAAATTTATTCATAGTTTTAAATATTAATATATTATTTATCACATCATGATTGTCATTTTGTGTAATAAAGCTTGTGATCATGTCCTATGAGTCACTACCACACTTAAATGTTATAACAGTTATCCTTTATGATGAGAAATTGGAAGTTTCATGATATTATTTGTAAATATATGTTATATAGAAGTAAAAAGAATTTAAGGGACACAAATGATATTGGATTCCATAGTAGGAAATTCATAGTAAATTGAGTCACCTCATGGTGTACGACCTTAGTGATTTCCAGTGTAGGATATTATGAGAACGAGACTCGCAAGAACTAAATACACATTTATATATGTCATTAGATGTTCCTATATATAGATGTGTGTATTGGCCCTTAGTCTTTAGGGTAATTATTAATGGGTATTATGAGTTACATACATTCATGTATTGACTAAATTCAATATGACTTATATTCTCAGTGAAGTAGGATACATTGTGTGTGTCACAAGTATAGTATTTTATTAACAAATAATGAGAGAAAATATTTTTCCATTATGTTGTTTAATGGAAGTTTATATATCAATATCTTTGGTAGAAATGATGTAGCCTATATAAATCCAAGGCCATGGTTTTATATAGGTATGTTCAATTTATATAATGACAATGAAAGTGACTTTGATCACATCCATAGGTGGAACAGGCATGAAACCTGCTTGGTTAGTTATATCATGATAAAGGTATTTTATAACACAATAAGATTAAATATGAGTTTTTATGTCATTTCCACATTAAATTATTTCTATATAGGAGCCATGGTGTGTCGCTAGATGTTGACCTTATAATTTAGGCTGCTTCACCTAATGGCAATGAGAAAGCTGCCTAAAGGTTTGCACACTAAGTGTATCCCGAATATTAGTTAAATAATAATAATATTTATTATTTAAAAAGTTTAATATATATTATTATAATGTGTGGTTTAATGATTATTTATTTTTTCTTGATCACATGTATTCCCTCACAAGTTATTCAAGAGAACATCTTCCATTAATAATAATATTTGTTTATTTATTTTTTGTAAACTAAATGTAATATGTGTTAATTTATTGAAGAATAATGAAGTGATATTTATTTATTAAATAAATGGTCATTTAAAGGCCTGATAAATATTTTCTTTTAATGGGGGAATGTGATTAATGGTTTGGAGATAAATAATACATGTTAAATATTATTTTAATAATTATATTTAATTTAATTTGTGATTTTTGTGCATGTGAAGAAATAAAAATAAAATTGTTATTATTATATTCATGGAGTTTCATAGGGAATAATGAAATAATAAGTTCACATGTGATATTATTATTACATAACCAAATAAGTATTTAAAAATTATATTATTTCTCAAGGTGTGGTTTCTATTTTATATTTTTATGCACAATGAAATATAAAGATAATTATCTCAAAGTACTGGAGAGCTCCTTCTCCAGTAGTGATTTAATGAATGGAGAGAGATACTCCAAGAACACTAATCCTGACTCTAGGGAGATCAAATAGAATCTTTATTCAAGGGATTCTTGGAGTGGTCATAGTAAAATGATTCAAACCTCAGGAACAACATGGATAACATGAGAGAATTCATATGGTCAGTTTCATGGGTACATGGAATAGGTTTGGATCACCACTAGAGGGAACCTATTATTTGTTCCTCTAATGAAATTATAGTATAAGATAAATACATTATAAGATAAATCAGTTAATAAGTAATTTATCTTTATCTATTTATTTAAATAATTATATGAATTATAAATAATATACTATGATCTTGAATCATGGTTATGGAATTCAGTCGTTAATTAATATTTGATTAAATTCCATTGATAATGGCGTTTATCATTTAGTAAATCACAAAATAAATATTTATTATGATAAAAAAACATGAGTTGGGAATGCCCAATTGGTTTTTCCGTTACACCTAGAACCTTCAATTGGTATTAAATGGGTCACATAATTATTTATAATTATTTCGAAATCATTGATTGATTTACATATTTATCATTAGTTTTCAGTTATAATTTAATCATTAAATAATATGTATCTTAAAGATAATATATTATTAGTATTCATTCTAAAAAATACAATCAAATTGATTAATTTTATGAATAAAATACTTCTGATTAATACATATAGAGTTTTCAAGGATTCTGGTCAGTTAACATAAGAGTACACACTCTGTGACTTGTTGGTACACCCCATGTACCAGTGTATAGTGCACTAAGAATTTGTTCAAATTAATTTGGGTTATTTTCATTTATTATACATGGTGTGTATTTAAAAACAAAATTCCTTGATTAGGCCAATATGTCACATGTTCATCTTGACTACATTATGTGTAACATCCATACATTATGTGTAGTCCATTAGTCAAATACATGGCATGCATTATCTTACACAACTTACATGAATTTTGACCATGTAACATGGAGACCACACACCATATAGATCATGTATACAGTATGTAATCCAGTAATTTACATGACATAGTTACATTATGAGTCCCTAGGAATGTTCCATAGATATATTGGTAGACATAGACACTCTAGGTAGATGGATTTTAAAGGTTGTGTATATTAGAAAATTACGTATAATAAAAAAGTAATTTATTATACATATTAAACCATAACAACATGTGTTCCATGGGGTAATTAAGTTGACTGTATAAAAAATGTAATGATATATATATATATATATATATTAAATTACAAAATATTTTCTATGTAATGTTCAAAACTACATATCGTGTATACGTCGTAATTCAATTATAATTGTATGTGTATTGAAGTATAACATGATATGTAAATATAATGTGTTCTGTGTGGTCATTAAGTTGATAGTACATTACATGAAATTATGTGTTATGTAATTCATGCCACATGATGAATGAGTAAATAGTATACAAATATAATGCACATTGGGTAGTTTGGATGGTTACTCATTGTTTTTCCTCTAAGGTTTAATCTTCTAAAAAAATTCATTTTATAGAAATTTATTCAGATTATTTAAAATTATGATTGATAAGAATGACATGGAATTCATATGAGAATTAAGATAAATGAATTGATTAACTAAAGAAGATAATTATTTGATTCGAGTACAATTTATCTTAAATAATAACTATTATAGTTTAATGATATTTTTTATTAAATTCCTAATATGTTACATGTATGTGAATGATCATGAACATAGACTAGGCCAATTTATGTGTTCATTTTCTTTAAATTTATTATTAAAATAAATTTATGGCATGTGAATCATCTCTCTTCTCATTATGAAAGGGCACTCATGGCCATAGTTTCTTTTATCTAAACCCTTTAATAAATATATGTTTTCCCCGCACTGGCAAGTTAGTATAATCATATGTAATAGATGGAGATCCTAAGATACTGGAGGCGGTTCAGGTTTAGTCATTAGGAGAAACCAATCCATTAGAGATATATAGATGGACATGAAAAAAGATAAAAAATAACTATAAATTGGTTCAAGTTATTTTCCCCAAGATCAATGATCATTTTATCATCTACCAAATAAACTAATTATTAGTAAAAGATCTTGATCATGCCACTTAATGATTTTATTTCATTCCTATTCCATGGTTATTTCATTATGGGTGTTTTATCACAGGAAAATGAATTAATTGATTAAAAATTAAAAATTATAGAACAAAAATAAATTGGATTATGAATAAATTTTATCTAAGATATGGTTAATCGCTTAAGTAAATATTTTAAATATTAACAAGTACATAATAAAGATAAAATTTTAAACTTATAGATTAATAAAAAATCCATCAATTATATATATTATGTTAGTATATCCTTCCATCACTTATGTTAAAATATAACCATAGTTCAAAGTTCTTGATTAGCCAAATTTGGGGTGATTTCATTTATTGGGGATTGACTAAAATTAGTTTTTATCAAGTTATGACTACCAAAGAAAGACATAGTCTAATTAAGAGGAAAAGGTTAAGGAAATTCAATTATAGGATTTTTAGATTGGGGAGTCCACTCAACATATCATGGAACTATGAGTTAATGTAGTTTCCATCTGTAATGCCTACCTAAACCCCTTCGAATAACTTGACCAACCAATGTAAAGGTGGTTAAAATAGGAATATGGATCCTTTCTAATAGAATATCCAAAAAATAGTATATTTTGAACCCAATGACGAGGGATATATATTGGTATAGGAAAAATAAATATAATATTTTATTTTATTATCTACATTTTATCAGATAAAGTATTAAAATTCGGATAATCTTATTTTTAGAAATGGAAATAAACATGACTTTAAATATATCACTCTAGTCCATACATAGGAAGAATAAACATATCACCGACACAAATTTCTATGAGTTGAAAAGGTAAATACATTTTATCTTACAACATGAAATGAAATTTCCTATGTTGGAAGATCCTATTACAAAAATTCATGGTAAAGAGTCTTGTGAGTAAGAGTTGTCTCTCTATGAAAAACATTTGAATTATGTAACAGATTCTTAATGTTTCATGTTATCATCAATCACCAGTGAGATTCCAAATTAATATAAGGTAATGGATATATTTATCATGATATATCTCCATTAGGATATCTATCAAGAAAATGTGAGCCAATAGAGATATGAGATCTCCAATTCTCTACTAACAACTAATCCTGGAGATGTTTCCCCAACTGGGCCTCAGGTAGTCAATATTATTTTCTAAAATGAATTTTTAGATATCTCATAAATTAAATTCTAAGATGAGTTTAAAAATCATTTCAAACTTTCCTCACTACCTGATTTATTCTAAAATATTATTGTTCATTATAACATGATAAATAATGAGAAACGTCTTTTATATCTTCTAACTATGATTCAAAAAGTCGAAAAATACGTGGGATGTCAAAAATACAAAATCCTTTTGGTAAATAAGAAAGTAAAAAAAGAATGAAAATATGAAAAAAAAACTCGTAGAAATTCAAAATCTTCCAAGTAAAATCCTTCCAATAAGGGGTTGGTATGAAGGGAAGTAATAGGTAACTAAGTAATATGATTTTCATGTAGAAAGTAGGTCCATGTGAAGAGGAACTACACCATGAAGTAAGAGGAAAATTAATATGAATTTATTATTGAGTATAATAATTAAATATCGACATATTAGGTATTATATAAATCTTTTGGTGATCATATTTGTATCGAAATGTAGAAACAAAGTGGATTCAAAATATTTCTAATGGATTGGAGTATTTGAGAGATTTTAATGGTGTGAGGGTATCGACTCTAGCCATAAGAGACTACCAACTATCATTTCCAATTAGACTGATATTTTTTAAGATATTTTTATTATTACCAAGAATATAATTTATATATCCTTCATAGATATAGGTTGTTTTATTTTCACATTTGCACATAAAATATAGTTCTTTTTATGGTCAACATGTGTTATTTTATGGAACATTAAAATAATAGTATTTCTGTATTAAATTAGGGGAATTTTATTTGGGAAATTGATAATGAATCTTTTTTTCATGACTGATATAACACCCATCTATGGAATCAGTATCTTGGTCATGTAAATAAAATAAATTTGAAAAATCGCAGTTTGGATAGATATTTCGAATCTACTATCTAATGTCCTATAAATTTCAATATTATTTTTTAAAAAAATTATATGAATTTATTTTCAGAGCAGATGCTTTGACCACACCTGATTCTGAGGCCCAATGGGAATGGGAGAGAATTTTTAACTCTTTTTAGTTCATTTAAATAAATGTAAAAGCAGGTTTTTTCAAAATTTTAAACTAGTGCTCAGATCAAAACTCATAGGGCACCGTTGAACTCAAAATGATGGTATTTTCCTAGAATGGACCTAACATCGACTGAAAAGGGTCGACTGGAAAAGTTAATTTTTGGACTTTTCAGAATAAAATAAAATAACCTAAAAAGTTATTTTGTTTGTTTTCCCAACAATTGGGTGGTGGCATAAGAGTGTTGCGGTGTAGTGATAAACCAACAACGAGTCTCATTAAATGAATCTCATTAATGGATCATAAAAATGCAATGAAATGGTGCATTAAATTAATCTTAATAGATATGTTGTTTCAAAATTGAAACAACGTAATGACGCGACGATGCAGTGTAAAAGAAACACTATGAGGTGTTTTCTTTTAATGGGTTAACGTGTTGGAGAAATCAGGACCCAAGGGAGGAATTTCTCGGACAAAACTACAACAATAATTCTCTCTAATGACAAACAACGAATGTCGGTGAATCACCAGTGACATCAACACACATAGAAGAATGGGACTAAAGAGCATCAAATGCCAACAGAACTTGAATACCTATGAACGAATCACTACAATGATGAACTACAATTAGGTAGGGTTGTTTTGTTTTAATTTCCCCATTCTTTATTCTAAAACGACCAACACAGATCTACCCATGAACTGGTTGATCCATGGATCAATCACTCTTATGGAAGGGAGCTTTCCTTGGGGGTTTTCTCCAAGATTAATTATTTTTGTTGGATATAACTTCAATCCCAAGCCTCTCTATGTTTAAATTCTAATGTGGAGGGAGTGGGCCAACACAAACAAGGCCCGATCCCCTCCGTCTTGTGTGTTATTTATGGAAAAACTATATAAATGGGGGAAATAATGTTTTGAGGCCTTAAAAGAGAAGGTGGTTCCCTATGGGGGCCAAAGGCATAACCGACATGAATAATTGACCACCGGAGTATAACTGGGGTCTGTAGAAGACACTACAGGCAGCCTGGAGGTGGACTATGGCAGCAAACATGGGAAGATGGTGGTGTGCGGGAAGTGGAAACCAAATCCATCTCGGCCCATGGTGAGGCAGCAGCAGCCGCAGGTGCTCGGTCTGGCGGCTGATGGACCAGGGACGCGGCCAACTAGCCACATTGGATAAGGCAGCCCGCACATGTGGGCTTCAACACCAAGAAAGAACGTGGTCGTCGGACCATGTGAATACCCCCAAAGATTCCATCCTAGTTAGACATAGGGAAAAAACTAGATTCACTTAGGTGTCTGGGCTAGAGGAGACCTGAACCACACTCGTGGTATGGGCAGAGGGAGTTGGCCTACCTGTTGTAGGCCGGACTAAGGCGCATCAATCGGGACGTTATATGGCTTAGGGTAAAAAACAAACCATCCCTCTTCTGTGGTCTGGGCCGGTGAGGTAACACGAAGACACATGGAAGCCTGTGAGGGGAATAAATCATCCCACCATTTTTGGGTCAAGCCATATGGAACTGGGTCGTTGAGCTACCTAACATGTTGGACACCCCGACCGTACTAGGCCTGGTCCAGTAAATCCATATGTGTCCATCCCACTGGCCAGGCCGGACCAGGCTAGCCCAGACCTGAACAATGTTGGTTCAGGATAGTATAATCAAATCGGGGCATGTGGGACCCCCGAGAAGGGTTGGTTAAGTCTGTCCAACTAGGTCAGACTAGGCCTAGACCTAACAAGTCCCTATTTAAAAAAATTCCAATATCTCTCAAACTAGGTGTCCGATTGATGATATATTTTTTGATTTGGAACCCTCTGGGTGAGGTGGATCATTTTGAATAATATAAAGAGGCTTCCATTGATGTTGAAATATGATTATTGTCTTGAGGAGTGGTTTCTCCTATAATAAAGCACACTATGTGTGGGAGTCCTATGGCTAGATGAGAACTGAAGATTCCTAACAAGCGACCGTGTGTGGATCATCTACGGTGGATTAGTGGTAAGCATATCCTTGTGACCCGGTAGTTCCATGGGGGGAGTGGCTCTGTGTGACCCAACATACCCACGATACTCGACGCGAAGGAGTACCATAGTATGTTGGCCAAGGTGGGAAGCGGCTTTGTGTGACCCAGCATGCCCATGACAGAAATTGGCTCTATGTGACCCATCATACCCATGTTATGCATCATAGATAAGTGAATAAATTGTCCATGGTTAAGGGGAAGTTGATTTGTGTGACCTGAAAGGCCCACGGTTGGGAGAGGCTCTATGTGACCCAGCATACCCAGAGTACTCATTGAGTAGGAGTACTCTAGCATCCCAATGTGTTTCTTGGTATGGGTGATAACCTTACTTTCGTTAGTCAAGATTATACCTGGTGTGATCGGTATTACATTGTGATAATGATTCGTGGTTTTCTTTGTGGATTTCTTATGGTCTTGCCTTTGTATTTTGGGATCCCTACTGAGTGTTTTTTTACTCACCCCTACACAGGATTCACCTACATGTGTTGTGCCTAGTGTAGATGATCGACTCCTTAACGGAGGACCTAGTTGCCTAGGACCTGGGGGTGCCCAGTGAGACCACACAGGAGGGATGTGCTTCTACATCTTCTAAAAGCTACCCTACACTTACTCAATAGGTAGGGTTTTCAATGAACGACAATTTAGAGTACCCTTGTACTTCCCTATTATTAGTTTATCTTTCATTGGGTATATATTCTGGCCCATTTTATATTCAGTTATAATTTACAAAGTGGTTGTTTAGTGGCTTGTTTGTTCTCTTTTCCAGTTTTCTAGGGACATTGTTGTGTGCGCCAGTGTATAGGTACTTGGGAAAATGACTCCCACTTGTAGGTTGATGCTTTTAGTACTAGTCACCAAACCCTAGCCTTTAGGAGGTGGACTTGGGAGAGTAACGAAATAGGTCATAGGGGACAGGTCATGACAAAGTGGTATCAGAGGTGGTTGGTTCTACCATAAAGACTTGGAGTCTGTTTCTTTATGTTTGGGAAACAAGGTTAAATGTTTCCTATTAAACATTCAGATTCAGGGAGTCTAGTGTTGGTGTGGAGGGTGATGTATCCATACACCAGGAAATTGATTTTTTATTCTCGTCTATATATATAAAAACACTAGTTTCATTCATCATATTGGAATTGAGTGTTTCCTTGTTTTCTTCCAAAATTTGAGACAGACCACCATGTATAATCTTTTGAATGTGGTACATCTTGATCTGTATCAGTATTCCTCTATGAAAACATCCATGTAGGATAATGATGTGTGACTGTGATGACAACCTTCCTAGAGATGATGAATTAGTTCAGGGACTAGTGCTAGATATGGCATCACCAGGTGGTGTGCCAGAATTAACACCACTCATTGATCGACAGTTACTACCATCTTTACAAGTAGAGGATGCATGTAGGATCAGTGCCATACAAGAGTTCTAGAGAAAAAGTCCTCCTAGGTTCAAGGGAGAGGCAGATCCTCAGGTCACCGAGGACTAGTTAGAGATGGTGATGTAGGTCCTTCACTTATTGAGGACATTGTTTGATTAGATGGAGACCATTGAAGCGAGCCTTATTCATGGATCGGAAGGGAGATGGTGGAGCTTGACCATATGAACTCATGAGGAGGTGACCCTCACCTAGACTAATTTTAAGCTCCTTTTGGGGAGTAGTTATTCCCCAAAACTTTGCACTCAGAGCGCATACCGGAGCTACTGCACCTACAGAAGGGGAGCATGACAGTAGTAGAGTACTCATAGTTGTTCATAGATCTTTCTCGATACTCTATAGACATGTTGTGAGACCCGTTATTCAGGTATCGAGCCTTTGAGAAGGGATTACGCTAGGATATCAGGGAATCCATGTTGTCTCTCATCATCCCTACCCAGGCTGGGGTACAATAGTTGGCCCTACTTGTAGAGAGATTCTGGGAAGAGTGGATGCCTATGGCTAGATCCACTAGTAGACATCAGGTGGATGAGTAATAAGTGGTGTGTAGTAGGTAGTAGACAAGGGGACCCAAGAAGGTCAAATCCTTTAGGGGATGACCTCATGACTATAGGTCGGTAGTGCAGGGTCCCAGAGTATATGAATTAATATGGGAGCCAGGCTTTGCTTCACATGTGGCGGGTAGAGGAACAAGGCTCTTGTGTTCCTGACCCGCCACACAAGAGATCATCATATGGTCTAGGGAACATCAAGGTAGAGGCATAGGTTCGAGAGAGGAGGTCCACAGGGAGGAATACATGGAAGAGAAGCAGGTTGAGTAGTAGGCGGTGGCCGATACTTCGAGGTACTACTGCCACCATCCCCAAGTGGTCCACCATGACAATATGGAGGAGGTGGATAGGGGTGACCACAGCTTGAGGAAGAATAGGCTTATGACAACGGTTCTCTAGAGATGATTATAGATATGATCTGTGTCTTATACAATTCTGTTGTATTTCTTATAGACACAGCTTCCATTCACTATTTCCCTTCCACAGATCTCATTTGAAGCTCAGAGATTCTGACGAAGCCATTGGCTTGATCCCTACAATTAAGGACTCCAACAAGAGTGTATTCAATGATTACACACTAGTGAAAGAAGTGTAAGCTAACTATAGGAAACAAGATCTTCAGTTGGGATATCCAAGTGGAGTAATTGATTAATTATCAAGTCATCATGGATATGGAATGGTTATCCACATTTCATGCTCAGATCGACTGTTTTAGGTGCACAGTGAAGTTTATCTGTGGAGATGGGAGTAGGTTTTCCTTTTTCGGTGAAAAGGAAAAAAGTGTAGCATATGGCATACTTACTCAGAGGAGGGTGCAGCCGATCACTCACCAGTGTGCTAGCCTCACCCTCGGTGTAGTGCAAGAGAGGAGTCCTCACTTTTCTATAGTGGTAGAAGAGTACGAGGACGTCTTCCCTGGGAATTTTCCGGGACAACCTTCTCATATAGAGGTACACATATGCATCGATCTATGCCTTGGGAAGACACCGATATCCACACCCACATATTAGATGGATTCTATAGAGCTTCATGCGTTTAGGGTACAACTGGTGGACTTGCAAGAGAAGGAAATTGTGAGTCCCATCGTTTCACCATGGGCACAACCAGTTTTATTTTCCAATAATAAAAATGGGTATTTGGGGTTTTTCATGTACATTAGGCACCTGAATCCGGTGACCATGACGAAAATGTATCTACTGCCAAGGATTGATGACATCATCGATCAGCTGAAGAGAGTATGGTGGTTCTCGAAGATAGACCTCAGATCAGGCTATCATCAGCTTCAGGTACGGGATGAGGGCGTACCTAAGACAACATTTAGATACGGGTATGACCAAAATGATTTTTTGGTGAGGACTTTTGGAATTACCAATTCCCCAATAGTATTCATGGGAATCATGGATTGGATCTTCCATCCCTACCTAAACTGATTCTTCATAGTCTTCATTCATGACATCTTGGTGTACATGGCATCGGAGGAAGAGCACACTACACACATGCGGATATTCTTGGATACACTCCAAGAACATCAACAATACTATAATATCTCTAACTGCTAGTTCTCGATTTAGGAGGTCCACTTTCTAGTACACATCATCTCAGAGGCTGGAGTTGTAGTGGATCCAGCAAAGATAGAGGCAGTGTTATCTTGGTAGCCACCCAGGAGTGTGACTAAGGTGCATAGTTTCTTGGGGTTGGTTGGATACTATTGGAGTTTTGTGACCAACGTTTCCAGAGCAGTATCACCTTTATCAGTCTTGACCTAGAAGGTAAATCCCTTAGTGTGGATGGAGAAGTTTTGGTAGGGTTTCCCGGAGCTAAGGAGAACATTGATGAGTTCCCCTATCTTGAGACTTCTAGAGAAGGGCATTGGGTATGTAGTTTTTTATGATGCATCAGGGACCAGACTAGGTAGTGTCATGATTCATAAGCGAGTGGTGACTGCATACGGCTCCCGGAAGCTGAGGCAGCACAAACTGAACTATGTGACCCATGAATTTGTGTTTGCAGTAGTGGTATTTGTTTTGAAGATGTGGAATCACTACTTGATGGGTGAACAGTTTACTATCTACTCCGACCACAAGATTCTCAGGTATATCTTCTCCAAGAAGGACCTCAACTAGAGAAAGCGATAATGGCAAGAATTATTTCATTATTGTGACATTGAGATAGTCTATACTTCTAGGAAGGGGGACATGGTGGAAGATTCGCCCAACAAGAGTTTTGGTTTATAGCTACTAAGTGAGGTGATGGAGTAGTTAGCTGTGATGAAGATATCCTTTGTGGATGATTATAGAGCCGCTTACCTTTAGTTGATTATTTTAACTCCTCCACTCATAAAATGAGTCACGGAGGCATAGATTTTGGATGTGGACTGTGAGGATCGGCATGCTTAGTTATCCTCAGGAGATGCTCTTGTTGGATTTTTGATAGGTGGAAAGAATGTCATCCTTTTCAGATGGTGCACAATAGTACCAGTGATGTTGCGGGAGGAGGTATTTAGGGAGTTCTATACATCCACTTTGGTGTTACAACTTAGCATGGAGAAGTTCTACTAGGACCTCTGACATCAGTACTGGTGTCTAGGGATGAAGAAAGCAGTGGCCGAGGTCCATTCATGATTCCTTACTTGTCAGCAAATAAATGTTGAGAATAAGGTTTTAGTAGGCTTGGTATAGACACTTGATGTATTGGATTGTAAATTTGATGGTATATTGAAGGAATTTTCAATGGGGTTACCACCCACATCTAGGGGCCAGAATTCTCTCTGTGCGATAATTGACAGACTCACCATGTATGCTCACTTCCAACCCATTTTGGAGTATGGATCAATAGAGGTATTAGGTTTCCTCTATGTCCAGAAGAAAGTGAGGCTCCATGGGTTTCCTTAAACAATTTTCTTAAAACATGATGCATTCTTTACTTCCTAGTAGTTGAAGGGATTTCATGCGGCATTTAGGACTCAGCTATGCTTGAGCATAACATTTCACCCATAGGTGGATGGTCAGATGGAACAGCCCATACAGACTTTGGATAGTATGCAACGTTCTTGCATTATAGTATTTGGTCATAGTTGGGAGGACCACCTTCCACTATAGAAGGTTGCATACAATAAAATATATATCTACACCATTGGAATGGTACTGTTTGAGGCATTGTACGGGTGACCTTGAAGATCACCTATTTTCTTGATAGACCTAGGGGAGTCATCACTCAGGGGTCCATAAATGGTACGGGCTACCACTGAGAAGGTGAAGATAATATAAGAGCTTATGAGGATCATATAGAGAAGAAAAAATCATATAAATATAGAATATGTAGGCCCTTGGAGTTCGAGGAGGGAGAGCATGTCTTCCCTTCGGTCTCACCCCGACGGGGATTATAGGGATTTGGTAGGGGTGGAAAGTTATCTATGAGGTTCATCGAAACATTATAGATTCATATCATGGTTGGTGAGGGGATGTACCTCCTAGGTATCCCCATACAAACAGACCAGGTGCACAATGTTTTCGACGTATCACAACTGAGGAGGTACGTGCATGATCCATCTCATGTCATTAACTATGGCGCACTAGACATTGATGATGGGGAGATGTTTGCAGAGTTCCCAGTAGTGATAGAGTATCGATAAGAGAATGTCCTTTGGGGACGGTTGATTCCTTTGGTTTTCATTTAGTGGAAATAGGCTCATGTTTATGCTCATTACCCCCATTTGTTTGTTTAGCTTAGTTTTGGATTTCAGAGATATAAATCCATAAAATTGGGGGTGGGGGTAGTGTAATATCCCTGATTTGTTTTTTGTAATTTTTTAAACACTTATATGGAATTATTTTAAGACAAGATGCTCTGAAGGCATCTAATTCCAAGACCTGGTGGTCCAAGGATATAATTTTGAACTCTTTTTAGTTATTTTAAATAAAAATGTGAGCGAGTTTTTAAAATGTTTTAACTAGTGATAAGATCAAAAATATGAGGGAACCATTGAAATCAGAATGGAGGGGTTTACCTAGAATGGAACTAACTTCGACCGGCAAGGGTCGACCAAATATGTTATTTTTAAGACTATTCGAAAAAAATAAAATAACATAAAATTTTATTTTATTTGTTTTTTCCAACCATTGGGTGGTGGCACAACAATGCTCCAGTGTGGTGGAAATACAACAACGAGTCGCATTAAATGAATCTCATTAATGGGTCATAAACGTGCAATGTAATCATGTAATAGAAGTGTTGCGAAATGTTTTATTTTAATGGTTTAACACATTAGAAAACTCATGATCAATGGGTGGAATTTTATTGATGAACATATAGTGATAATTCTCTCCAACAATGAATTATGAACTCTAAAGAATACCCAGCAACATCGAAACACCGTGAAGAATAGGACCAGAGAGTTTCAAACCCCAATGAAACGTGAATCCCTACAAATGGATCACTTCAACGATGAACTCCAATGATTTAGGGATTGTTTTGTTTTAATTTCCCCGTTCATTATTCTAAAATAAAGAACACGAATCATACCACAAACATGTCGATATATGGATCGCTTGTTCTTCCGGGAGGTTTCTTTCCTTGGGTTTTTTATTAAGATTAATTGTTTTGGTTGGATAGAACTTCAATACCGAGCCTCCCAACATTTAAATTCAAATTCAGAGGAAGTGGGCCAACACGAACTAGGCCTGATCCCCTCTGTCTTGTGCGTTCCTCATGGAAAAAAATTTTGAATGGAGGGAAAAAAGTTTTAAGAATTAACAAAGAAAGAAGATTCCCATGAAGGCCAAAACCACATACAACATGAAGAAAATACCATTGGGTCAGCCTCAGTGGTCCGCGGAAGAACTCATCGGTGGTGGCCCATGGTGGTGGCTGCAGACGGGTGGTGGTGCGCCACGACTTCATGATAAAAGTGGTATATATGGATGGAATGGGCAGAAAAAAGGTATTAGGATCAGCTGATGCTCGGTTCGGTGGTTGGATAACCAATGATGCAGCAAACCAGCTACATCGAACAGGGTGACCAGTACTCACAGGCATCAGCACCCTTCTGGAAAGTGGTAGCTAGTCTGTGTGTGGACCCCCTGAATCACTAGCCTAGCCTTCCATAGTGCACCAATATAGACTCCCTTAAGCATATGGGCATAAAGAGACTTGGCCCATGCTCACGGGCCATGCATAGGGAGTCGGCCTGCCCGCTACAGGACGGACCAGGGCACACCAATCGGGCGACTATGTGGCCTAGGAAAGAAATGAAACTAGCCCGCTTTTTTTGGCTGGTCCAATGAGGTAAAAAATGGGGCCCAAGGCATCCTGGGTTGGGAATAAACTAGTTTTTCGATTGTAGGATGTGCCAGATGGGACCGGGTCATAGGGTGACTAGGCAGGCTAGACCCCCAACCGAACTGGGCCAGGTGCGGTGAAGCCTAATGGTAATTTTCATCTAGCTAGGCCAGATAGGGATTATCCAGACCCTAACCGGGTTGGTTTTGGTTATTTGAATCATACAGGGGAATGTGGGGCCCCCAGGTCGGGTCGGTCGGGTCAGTTCGACTGGGTCAGACGAGACCCAAACACAACCAACCCCTTTTCACAAAAACACCAATATCTCTCAAATCGAGAGTCTGATTGATGAACCGTTTGTGGAGTTGGAACCCTCGTGGTGAGGAAGAAATTTTTTAATACTATAGAGAGGATTTAATAGACGTTGGAATATGAATAATTCCTTGAGGATTAGTTTCTCCCATAATGAATCACACTAAGAATGGGAATCCTATGGATTACAAGGAACTGAAGACTCCTGAAAGTCGACCCTGTGTGGATTGGCTATGATAGACTAGTGGAAAGTGGCCATGTGTTATCCAGAAGGTCCATTGTGGGGAGAGGCTCTTTGTAACCCAGAAGATCCATGATACTAAATGGGGAGGGGTACCTCAGTATGGTGGCCTAGGTGGGAAGCAGCTTTGTGTGACCCATCATGCTCATGGTGGGGAGCAGCTCTATGTGACCCACCATACCCATGGTACTCATCTGGGATGAGTACCATAGTAGTCCAAAGTTAGGAGGAAGCAAATCTATGTGACCTAGTCGGCCTGTGTTGGGGAGAGACTTTGTGTGACCCAGTATACCCACGATACTCGTTGGGGAGGAATACATCAGCATTCCAAGGTGTTTAGTGATATGGATTATAGTATTACTTTCCTTACTCAAGATTATAATAAGTGTGATATGTTTTAAATTGTGATAATTCCTAGTGGTTTTGTTTATGGATTGATTATGGTATTTTTTTTTGTGTTTTAGGATCCCTACTATGTATTTTTTTACTCAACACTACACGGGCTTCACACGTACCTGTTGTTTATGTTGCAGATGATTGATGCCTTGACAGAGGACCTAGTGTCCTAGGTCCTGATGGTGACCAGTGAAACAAGGAAGGTGATATCTACTTCTATATATTTCAACAGCTATCATACACTTAATAAACATGTGGGGTTTTCAACAGACATACTTTAAGAGTTTCCTTGTACTTTCCTATTTTCAGTTTGTATTTCATTGGGTTTGTATTCTGACCCATTTTATTTTCAGTTATACATTTCACAGTGGCAATTTAGTGGAATGATTATTCTCTTTTCCTATTTTCTGAGGACATGGTTGTGTGTGTATGTGTACAAGTACTCAGGAAACATCCTCCCACTTGCAGGTTGATGCCTTCAATGCTATTCGCCAACCCCTGGCCATTGGGAGGCGGTCTTGGCGGAGGCAGGACACAGGCCACGGGGGATGGGTCGTGAAATGTTTAGATAAAGACATATAAGAGATTTCAACCTTGTTTATGATGAAAAAATTACCAAACCACCATTAATTTGACATGATGAATGGTCTAGAGGGATTATAAGATTGTTACACAATGATGTGTGTGGACCACCTCTAGTAGAATCTATATATGGGTATTCTTACATCATAATTTTTTGTTACGACTTGAGTTTATATAAATATTCCTACTTTATGACTTATAATTCTTGGTCCTTTGAGATATTAAAAGAATCCAAGGATGAAATAGAGAATCAAAATTGAAAGAAAATAAAATAGATTTGATTCAATTGAGGTGGTGGATATCAAAAAGAATATTTTATATAATTTTAATGCGAGTTTGGGTCTCTATCTCAAATCACTTCACCTTACACACCATATGGGAATAGTGTTAGTGGAAGGAGTAACCTAACATTCCTTTACATGGTAATGTAAATGATGAGTCATGAAGATCTTCCATTATAATTTTAGAGAAATGCATTACAAATTTCATTATACATACTAAACCGAGTACCATATAAAGTAGTAAATGAAATTACCCTGGATCTAGGGAGTGGAATGAACTATTTTTTCACATGTATATGTATGGTGTTGTGAGCCATTTTAAGTTCTTCTGAGGAAGGAAACTAGCACACAACTCAAAAAAGTTTATCATTATAGGGTTTCATATGAAAAACCGGGTACTACCTATAAAAACCCTTAGACAATTAATTTAATGTCTCTAGAAAATCTACCTTTCATGAGAGGAAGAACATCCTCAAGATGTATTGTGGAATGAATATGGACTTCGATCATGTTGATGATCAAGATAAACAAGAGTTGGTATAGGAACATATTCTTAAAATTCCCATGAAAAAAGTTATTCCTAAAACACAAGTACTACATTATGTCTTCTCTAATGTATTCTTTGTATGAGAACCATGTATCGACTTTGGTGGGTCTTCATGAAAATGAAAATATTTTTGGGTGAAATGGGTATTTAAGAAAAAAATTGACATAGATGGTAAAGAAAGAACCTATAAAGAAAGGGTAGTGGATTAAGGGTTTAAACAATATCAAGGTGTTGACTATAATGATAACATTTCAAAATTTTCCATGTTTAAATACTTATATATTCTTCTTACTACAGTAGTGTACCATGGCTATGAAAGTTGGATGTTGGATGTCCAAAGAGGTTTCCTTAATTTGAACCTTCAAAAATATTTCTATGTGACACAACCATAAGGGTTTGTGACTCTTGGTGATTCTAAAGGGATATAAAAATTGTAGAGATATATTTATGGATAAGAGGAAGCATCCAATTTTGAGAAAATTCGATTCGATAAAGATATAAAATATTTTGGATCCATTAAAAATAATTTTGAGCCATATGTAAACAATAGTTTTAGTTAAAATGTGTTCATCTTTTTAGTATTATATTTTGATGAAATAATATTTAATGTAAATGACATACCAGTAATATAGTATGTTACTAAATAACATTACAATTGATTCTCCATGAATAAATTTAGTGAAGCATCCTATATTCTGGGGATCAATATCATTCATGATAGACCGAAGATTATGTTTAGACTAAGTAAGAGAACATAAATTGACTATATGTTATAGATATATACTATGGATCAGTCAAAGAAGGGATTAGTTTTAGTGCCACATGGTATAAATCTTTCCAAGAAAATGTGTCCTTATACATAATAGGAGAAATATATAATGAGGAAGATATTATACACTTCGATGATATGATCAATCATGTATTCCATGTTTCTTACTAGACTTGATTCATCCTATGGATTGATCATGGTAAAAAGATATTAATCTAATCTAGGTGATCAAAATTGGTTTGTTTTCAAGGATATTTATAAGTTTATAAGAATAACTAAGGATATGTTCATGGTGTATGGATTTTTTGAGGATCTAGTCATCGATGGATATATTGATGATAGTTTTTAAATAGATCAAAATGATCAGAATTCATAGTTATGATATGTTTATGTCTTAAGGGATTATTTTTTAGCTAGAAGAGTTCACATAATCCAGTTTTCACATACTTATAGTAGAGTATGAGTATAGAGTACCTTTTGATGAATCCAAGGAATCTAGTTGGATGCAAATATTTTTTCATTGGATTTATGTGGTATATAGAATTAAAGAACCTATCATATTGTATTGTAATAATATTGTAGTGGTGGATCTTTAAAAATATACAAGGTCACACTAAAAAAATAATACTAGAGAAGTATCACAACTTGATTTATTTTTATCTGATGGGTGAAGTTGTATTATGAAATGTATATATTGATGAAAATGTTATAGAAACTTGGGCTAAATAATTTTCTCAGAAAAATCATGAGTATATTATGATAGATAGAAGACAGAGGGTTGTCAATGTTTAACTCTATTGCAAGTTAGATTCTATTAGAGTAGACACCCTAGAACAAACTTTTGTACACTTTATGATTTCATGTATTAATATTTGTGAATATTTTGAAAATCCTTATCACATATTGATTTTTCTTCTATGTAACATATCATGTGATAATACCCAAATAGTTGTTTTTAAAATATAAGGACCTTGTAGTTCACTACTATGATGAGAACCCTAAAGTACTATGATAACATTACAAAATATATTTTATATAGCTAGAATAAATATTTTAATGGAATTAAATGATGCTTGTTGTTTGGGAGGGAGACTCATAGAAATTTTTGGAACATTCTCATGGTCTATGCCCTTGGAAATTTCTAATGTATAATATTTTGAGAATGAAAAAATCTAGAAGGAAATCCACATTTATATGTGTCATTGAATGTTTTGATATGTGGTTGATTTTCATGGTCATTATACTTAAAATTATTATTAATGTATATTATGAGTCACAGAATTTGATGTATTGATGGAAACATTGATGAAATTTTTTCATTGAAAATTAGGATACGTTGGGGGTGTCATGTGTAATATTTTATTAATGAATAGAGTGGGAAATGATTTTTACATTATATTATTTAATGGAAGTTGATATCTCCAGACCTTTTATGGAAAATATATATCCTAAATAAATCCATTTATATGGTTTTCTATAAAAATGTTTAATTTTTGTACGGTCAAATAAATTTACATCGAGAACATAGTTTGATGTCACCATAATGCATCCTTCTTGATTAGAGATATCATTATAAGGATATTATATAATATATTAAGTTTCCATATGAATTTTTATATCATTGTGACATTAAATTATTTATATATGGGTTTATTTGAATGTTTTTAGATACTATCCTTAGAATGTTGGGTGATTTCTCCCATTTCCATTAAAAAATAGGCTAATAGTGTCACACACTATGTGCATAGAGAATCATCATTAAATAAAAATTATATTAACTATTTTAAAGGGTGAATACATATTATTCTAGCACATGGTTTAAAAATTATTCATGTTTTCATTATCTCATAAATTTCATCAATATTTATTTGAGCTAAAAATTTGTGGGAAGAATATTTGATAGATTTTTATTTTCTATTTAGTGAATATAACATTTATTTATTTATTATTGAAAAATGTAGTTGTTTTTATGTATTAAATAAATATTAATTATTCATTGAAAGATAAAAATGGTTGAGCAATGGATGACTTGGTATATTGGTTTAGTGAGAAATAATATATTTTTAATATTATTTTAACCAATATTATTTAATTTAATTCCATAGTTTCATGCATGTTAATAAATAATAATATTGTTATTGTTTTAGACATGGTATTATTTATAGATTAAGGAAATAATAAGGGCGAATGTGAAATTATTATTTTCTAACCATATAAGTATTTAAAACCATTTATATTGTTTCTAAAATATCTTATTCCATTTCATATTTCCGTGTAAAATGGAATAGATAGATAATCATCTCAATGCCTTACAAATCCCCCTCTCCAAGAATATTCTCATGAATAGAGATAAATCCACCTCTGACACCACTATCAATACTTGAGAGGTCAAATAAATTCCCTCTTAAAGTGATTGTTTCAGTGATCAAGGTTCATTGATGAATGAATTAGGATCTAAAATTCTAACACCTAAATATTCCTATGTTGATGTTTGGTGGTTTTTGCAACATGTTTGGATAATCGTTGAAGGGAATATACTATTTTTTCCCACAATAAAATGATGTTACAACATTGATACTCTATCATAACCATCAATGAAGAGTGTATTAATCATAAGGTAATTTTCAATTATTTTTTCTTACTATTCACATCTACCTCCACTTTTGATGGAGGATAATGAAAAAAAACTATGCCTCATGGGGAAAGTGGTGATATAAAGGTGCCTTTCCCACTATTATATCCCTCATCATAACTCTATAAAAATATTAAACATTGATCATGAATGTATAGGGTTTTGGTTTTACATAGGATTACTCTCCTGGGAGAGTCCTCTAGTAAAATAATAATTATCATGAGCATAGAATGTCAAAATGAGAATAAGATGAGAAGAAATGAGAGAAAATAAATTAAAATACCAAATTATAAATATATAATAAAATAAAATAAAATACATAATAAAACATATCTAAAATTATATAAGAAATTCATAAAAACTTCTATGAGTGAATCCTCTCACATCCCAGCACTCTCCTGTATTTATAGAATGAATGGGAGTCTCAATTCAATGATTACAACTTCATATTTTTGAATTTAGAGTAAAAATTCATCCGTATTTTTTGCATTAGGGTTGTCCCCTTAAATGAAAAAATTAAATCTTAATAAATTTAGTGGAAATATTTAGTGTTGTGTTTTATAATTTGTTTGAATTTTTTTGATACCTAGGATCTTGAATGAAAAATTTATAGATTGTTTATTTAAGTAAGGTTCATATAGATTAATACAATATATCTTTGAATTTAGTTCACATTATCTATAAGAATAATTGTGATACTACTCGAGTAATTTGAATTGAATATTTATACCAACATTTTCTCAATCCTAACAAAGAAATTAAAATAAAAATTCAACACGTAAAAAAAATTATGATAAAAATATTATAGTGTAATTGGAAGGGAAAACTATAATTTTTAAATAGTTTCCAAATTCATTAAATAAATAATAATTCCAATTAAATAAAAAACCCAAAATACAAATCTACGAATTAATATAAAATATAAATTAAAATACATTATTAATCATTTTTGTATTCAAACCAAATTCTAATTTTATTCTGAATATGTGAAAATTACGCAAAAAATAACAATTTGAATGAGATATTTAACATCATTATTGAGTTTAAAAATATGAAAATATTGATTCTTTCAGGTCTCCTACATATAAACATTTCACTCATTGGAAATAGAATGAATACAACTAACAAAAATAATTATATTTTATAGGTACAAGAAAACCAAAAAATACTAGAATTCAAGATTCATTCAACATTGAAAATATCCTGACATCATTATAAGTCCCACATGTTTTCCTAGTTCAATTAAATAAATTTTTAAGTTCTAACATTACATATAAAATATAATTTAGTGGAATAAATATTTTAACTAGTGTAACTATCACAAATAACTATTTTCCAAAATTCAATTACTCCACCATTTATACATCTCATTAATATTAATATAATCCAATCATCAAATTCAATTTATATTAAATTAATTATTTAATTTCATGATAGGATTTATATTACATTTATTTAATTCATTAACATATTACGAATAGATCAACCACATTTAATTTAGCCCATTATTTATTAAATTTGGAATATCATAATATGTAGGTTTCAATTTGAAGTGCCCGGATCAGTGTGATCACTGAGAGGGAGAGGGGGTGAATCAGTGATCTTTTTTAACTTTTTACTAATTGATTCCTTATTAATTAAACCTATATGTCTTGTTAAGGCCTTGATCCACTCTTCATGTATCTCTTAGCCTTTCCTCGAGTGATGCAGTAAATGCAAAGGCACAGGACACAAGGATTTACAAGGTTTGGCTCCAAAGGCCTACGTCCTTGCCATGTTGGTTAAACTCCCCAACATGGTTTCTCCACTGTAATTTAGTTAGTATTTACAATGGTCGGTACAGAGTCACACTGTATCTCTCCTGAGTCCCACAGGAGGTTCTTTATACTGCATCCCACAGTGTTACCAGAGTCCCACTGGCCTGCTTCAGCTTCCACTGAAGACTTCTCCACCCTGAGTCTCACAGGGGGTCTTCTCCTGGCTCCTCGAGTCACACGAGTAGCTCTTCTTCTTTAAGATCTTCAAGAGTCTTCAACATCCTTTTGTAATGTTTTTTGGCCTTGCTCACTTCTTCTGATCACTTGTGGTGTCCAGGACTCCTCTTCTTTTCTCAGGCATTATCTCCTTTTTCTAAGGACAACCCGACCTCTGTCTTCAAGATCTTGATGGGGAAATATGTTCTTGCACTAAGTATTCCCACTCAATCTTCTTGGTCTTCTAAACTATTGATAAACATAGATAAATGAGGTCTTTAACTTCAGTCTGGCTTCAGTCTCTCTTTAATTCATCTTCATGCACTGAGTGCATGGAATCTCTGAATCATCATGCGCTGATTGCATGGCTTCTAAATTATCTTCAAGAACCATTGTTATTGGACTTCTCAACAGCACACCCACTAATTTAAACTTTTTTTATGTGTTCATGTGCATGAATGCAAGCATTCTCTCCCCTTTTATTCTTTGTTTGATAAACCCTCAAAGGGTGTAATCTCTTTTTTCACACACACCTTCTTCTTTTCCTTTATTCTTTTCTTCATCTTCAAAGTGTGAACACTCTACTTGTGCACACACTAAGGTAATGGACTCTTCACTTGTTTAGAAAACACAACCTGTAGGGACTTGGGCATGTACCCTTCACCCGCATGTGTGCTCCTTTGGGCCACCTTTTCTTTTATGCACACACGGCCTTCCTTCTTCAACCCGTGCACACACACACACACCCAGATGGTGTGGCCCTCCACCTCTGTCACACACACAACCAAGGTGTGTTGTGGCCTTCCTCTCCACGTTTTACACACACACATACAAATATATGTGTTGTGGCCTTTATCCTCTTCAGCACCTCTTCAAAGGAGGGCACGCAAGGATGCGGACAATTCCTGTCTTCAACTGCGTAGGGTGCGGCATCTTCTACCACGCAGGTGGTGCGGAAACCCCTTATACCACCTAGGTGGGGTAGCTCTCTCCTACCATGCAGATGGTGTGGTGGCTTCCTCCTACCGCGTGAGTTCGCAGACACAGAGGGCGTGCGGGGTGCGGCCACTTGCTACCGCGCAAGTGTTGCGGGCAGCGGGCGCGCAAGTTCGTGCGGCTCAGCTTCTTCCCTGTTGCGCAAGGGGAGTGTGCAGGGAGGCCTCCTCATCAACTTATTTCATGAAGGGGTTGCACAAAAGGCTCTCTTGAAGCCTCGTGTGGCTCCGGGCTATTATTCCATGCAGGTTTTGCGCGGAGCTTTTCTTCGTGTTGCTCAGAGATTCGCAGGACTTTTGTTTTTGTCAACTGATCAGCACCTCTCTTCTTGGTCTGGGCTTCTTCTTTTGTAGGCGAGGAGGGTGATCAAGATCCATGAATATCGAGCTTTTGAATGCCTGAGATCTTCAGCTTCAAAATTTGGAACACGGGATGCTAGAATCCCGGTTGTTTCCCTTTTCTTTTTCAACAATAGGATCCTTCATTCTTGGTGTGCGGATTCAAGATCGTATAGACGATTCTCGTGCATGAATCTTGCACGGTTACACGTTGCCTCGAAAACTCTGTTTGCCTTCGCCGAGTTTGAATTATTTATCTCATTGCATGCATGCGACTTTTTTACACATGCATGTGTTCAGTACACCCAACCGATCATCTTGGAGGATTCACCTTCATCAGAGGTAGCCGAGAGATCCATCTCCCACGTACGGGATGCCACTGGTTTGTGGGAGGCATCGGGAGGATCCTCAGCTCAGCGAGAGGTAGGAGACAACTCACAAGCCATTAGATCATAATTTAATGATGATATACGGTTGAGATTATAATGCAGCACTGTGGATGCATCAGACGGTTCTGATCAGCATGCGATCAGATGAGTGGCCGGGATTTCCTCTGCATTTTTAAAAACTCATCCCACATCTAAATGCATCGTGGTTTTCACGTGTTTTATCAATCATTTTCTCCCAAAATTGGTTCTGAAATCTCCTCTCCCCCCTTTGGTGCCACCCCGCACTGGTTCTCATGATGGCGCGCTCTAGCGCCCACTATGCTCCTCCACAGGCACACCCATGGCACCCACGCTGCGCGGGCTTGACCTCTGCGTGGCTCGGGCTTACACACGGCCCGGCCTCCTCCGGGATGGCTCTGCCTAGGCCTCCCCATGGGCGTGGCCGACCCCTTGTGGTCTCATATATTCCTTAGGTTGAATCTTGTGTAGCTAGCTCATGGGAAGGTCCCATTTTTTACATAAGCTCCACCTTGTATGCTTAGTTAAACCAAGTAGGAACAAGTCTACTTCAAGCCATTCTCCTCTTCTTCACCTCCTCTTCTTCTTTATAATTACTCATCTCCTCTTCAACATTTATTCTCTACATAGGAGGGAATTCCTGAAGGTTCTTCATCAACCATTGCTCTTGAATCATATATTTCTTCAGTGTTCTTCAATGATCCAATCAGAGATGAGGTTGGATCATCTTCAAATCCTCATGCACTAAGAGATAGTTCATAGTCTTATTCAGATCACTTCATCCACTTAGTAGCTGTGGATGGTTTTGCTTTCATTCCTCATCCACATAGGGATTGTGGATGCAACCCTTCTTCATTCCTCATCCACTTAGTGATTGTGGATGGAACTTCTTTATCTCCTCATGAATTGTGAAGACAATGCATGGACTTCTAACAATGTTGTGACATTGTATCTCCTTGATACAATTCATGGAACTTTAATATCATCTCTACAATCGTCTGATTTGTAGGGATTATGTTTCAACCATTACCTCTTATGCCACATAGTGATTCTCCTAAGTGACATGCTTCTTAGTACCATGGTCATTCTCCAATCATCACCATCACTTCCTTTGTCATTCACATATTGACACTCCTTGTAATCCATTCAATCCTTGACACCTTATTGACAACATCACCATCACCATAACTTACTTTTTCATTCTCATATTGACACTCCTTGTCATCCATTCAATCCTTGACACCTTATTGACAACATCACCATCACCATCACTTCCTTTTTCATTCACATATTGACACTCCTTTTCATCCATTCAATCCTTGACACCTTATTGACAACAAATGCAACACAGTGCACAACAATCTCCCCCTTTGTATTTGTTGTCAATATCACTAGAGCACATATGAATGGGTCAATATGTGTGCCAAGATTTTCTCCCCCTTATTGGCAACCAAATTCAAAGGTGTGGTGTGGTTCCCTTCAAAATATTTCTTCCTCCCTTTGAATAGCATCTTCTTGAAAATCACTAAGAGAGGGATGATGTCACATGTTCACTTTAGCAAAGAGCCTTTAGTAAATCATCTCTATGTCTAATTGGGCTAACCCAGTGTAGAAAACAAGAGTGATGTAACCAAGGAATTCAATAATATCCACAATTCACTATACATGTGAGATCACGCTTAGGCTTCAAGGGGTTGAAATATTTTAGATATATCAATGAATTGCTAAATCCTGCACATACTTCACCAAACTCATTAGAAAGTTCAGGTGCAAAGATAAAGCTCCCCTTTCATCCTTTTGTCTTCAATCAAGAACTCCCCCTTAATTGACATGTTAAATACAATTAAGAAACAAGGGATGAAAGTGTGATTGGAATACCTTCATTCTTCACAAGATGATATGAATATCAAAAGATCATCTTCTTCAGATTAGCTCCCCCTAAAGGGGTGAACTCCATTCTGTCTATACCATTCTCAATTTAAGAGTGATCATCATCTTAAATTCCCTTAAATGTAAGCACATGTATATACCAGTGATTAGGGAATAAGATGGAACCTCCTGGTTCATCAGTTTGAACAACAAGGTTGAGAAGATTTTATCAACCGAGATGTTCCACTTTTTCCATTCTTCACACTTGAACATTTAATCATCAATGATGTTTGTGCTCGTGTGGATCTTAAAAACTCTTCAACTTCTTTCTGTGTGACTCCTCTATTTCTAAGTGCCTTCTGAGCACTAGAATCTTCTGGTGCAATCTTCATTCTCTTTAAGAATTCTTTTTGATCTGGAATGAGTGTCATGCATTTATTACTAATATGACCATCTTTATTGCACCTCACACACAGAACATAATCTTAATGTGAAATATTTTGTTTTCCTTTTGCACTATCTTTGGAATGTGCATTTTCTTCCTTTCTCATTCTTTCCAAATCTTCTGGCCAGATGATTAATATGTCATTTGGAAGTGAGGCATCAGATTTGGATGTTCCACATGGTTCCTTTGATGCTTTTAAGTTACCTTTCTTAGGCAGCTTATTTTCAATCAATCCCATCTTCTTCTTCTGGATTGATGGTCACGTTGAGTGAAGTTTTCTTCTATTTAGTTCCATGGCTTGTTTACAAAGATCCATGGTATGACCTTTCTTTCCACAGTAGAAGCATTTTTTCTTGGTGGTCCTTCTAGATGCATCACCCTTCTTGGATTTGGAATACAAGGACTTCTCTTTCTTTTTTAAAATCTTCTTGGGAGCATTTTCAACTTTCTTCTACTGGATTCCAAAGGATACTTCTTCTTTCTTAGAAAGGTTCTGTGATCTTATCTTATTTTCAGCTTTGGATACATTTAGAGATAGGTATGTATCATTCTTGTGACCACTTTTTCATACATCCCAGATGTTATCAAACATTCCAAATCTGTTTGCAGTAAACATATGTTTCTGGACCTGTGTATGTTTCTTCCTCTTCTTTGACTTGCTCACCCATGGCATGGGATTCCTTTGTGCTTTAACATTTAGAGGATTGTACCAACAATCCATTGAACAATGCCCATATCTATTTTTTCACCAACATTGACCTACAAATCATGTCTTCTTGACTTCTTCTGATTGTTGGATCTTTCTCTTGAATTGTTATGTCTTTTCAGGAGAGCTGTCTTTCTTCATCTTCTTCATCCATACTTGTTTAGAGTTAATCTTCCATCCTGCACTTTTTGTGGAAACACATTTAGAATCATGAGTACAAGATGGGATGGATGGTACCTTCTTTTTAGTAGATGTTTCCCTTTCATTAGATGATGTCCTTATTTTGGAATCATCCTTCTCAATGCACACTTGAGTGGCAACATTTCTTCTTCTAGCTGACTGGGAGGTTTTGTCTTTGGGTTATTTGTGATTTTTCTATATCACCTCTAGTTCTAAGAATTTTATGTTGAGAGAGTTCTTCTCATCCTCAACAAGTCTTGTATTTCCTTCCTAATTCTCTTTCAGTTGTTTCATCTGGTCTTCTTCCACCTTCTTCATTTCATGCAATGAATTGTCAAGCTCCTTTACCCTTTTTACATTGTTTTCTAGTTGAGAATCTTTGACAACCATTGAAACTCTATGCCACTTTTCCAGTGCATGGAAAAATTCTTTGAACACTAACTCAACGAATTCTTTCTCACAAATTCTTCTTTGCAATTATTCACTAACATCTTCAATTCTTTCACTACAAAGATAAATGGATTCATCTTTAGCCTTAACCAGCTTTGTGAGAGTGTTGGTTATGCCATTTCTTCATTCCAATTGATATTCCATAGAATTGGATTCTTCTTCTAGCTGCAATTTTTCTTCTTGAAGATCATGGATACATGTAATAATACACATTTCTACTTACCTGGGGACTGTCTTCCAAAGATATTTGAGTTCATTTAGAAGATCATTGATTGTTTCATCATCATCACAGCTAGAGCAGGCTTCATCAAAAGTGTGATAAAGGGAATTGTCATCTGTTGTGACTTTCACATTACCTTCAATAGAAGGTGTTATTCTATTAGTAGCAACCTTCTTCTTCATCTTCTTGGCCTATTTCTTCTTTCTATTTTTCTGAGTATTGGCAGATATCTCCATTTGAGGGTGTTCACTCATTCCATCAAATATGCACTTCATAAAGACTCCCTTTGATCTTTTAGAGGTAACCTACCTCTGATACCAATTGAAGTACCCGAATCAGTGTGATCAACGATAGGGGGAGGGGTGAATCAGTGATCCTTTTAACTTTTTACTAATTGATTCTTTTTCAATTAAACCTCTATGGCTTGTTAAGGCCTCGATCCACTCTTCTTGTATCTCTCAGCCTTTCCTTAAGTGATGAAGTAAATGTAAAGGCACAGGACACAAAGATTTACAAGGTTTGGATCCAAAGGCCTACGTCCTTTCCATGTTGGTTAAACACCCCAACATGGTTTCTCCACTATAATTCGGTTAGTAATTACAATGGTCGATACAGAGTCACACTGTATCTCTCCTGAGTCCCATAGGGGGTTCTTTACACTGTATCCCATAGTGTTACCAGAGTCCCACTGGCCTGCTTTGGCTTCCACCGAAGACTTCTCCACCCTGAGTCTCACAGGGGGTCTTCTCCTAGCTCCTCAAGTCACACGAGTAGCTCTTATTCTTTAAGCTCTTCAAGAGTCTTCAACAGCCATGTGTAAGGTTTGTTGGCCTTACTCACTTCTTCTGATCACTTGTGGTGTCTAGGACTCCTCTTCTTTTCTCAGGATTTATCTCTTTTTTCTAAGGATGAACCGGCCTCTGTCTTCATGAATCTTGATGCGGAAATCTGTTCTTACACTATGTATGACCACTCAATCTTCTTCGTCTTCTCAACCACTGAAAAACACAGATAAATGATGTCTTTAACTTCAGTCTGGCTTCAGTCTCTCTTCAATTCAACTTCATGCACTGAGTGCATGGAATCTCTGAATCATCATGCAGTGATTGCATGGCATCTCAATTATCTTCAAGAACCTTTGTTCTTGGACTTCTCAACTACACACACACTGATTTAAACTTTTTTTACGTGTGCATGTGCTTTCATGAAAGCATGCTCTCCCCTTTTCTTCTTGGTGTGATAAACCCTTAAAGGGTGTAATCTCTTTTTTCACACACACCTTCTTCTTTTCCTTTATTCTTTTCTTCTTCTTCAAAGTGTGAAAACTCCACTTGTGCACACACTAAGGTAATTTCCTCTTCACTTGTTTATCACACACAACCCGTAGGGCCTTCGGAATGCACCCTTCACCCGCACGTGTGCTCCTTTGGGCCAGATTTTCTTTTATGCACACACGGCCTTCCTTCTTCAACTTGGGCACACACACACACACTGATGGTGTGGCCTTCCTCCTCTTTCACACACACAGCCAAGGTGTGTTGTGGCCTTCCTCTCCACTTTTCACACACACACAAACCTACGTATGTGTTGTTTCCTTTCTCCTCTTCAGCACCGCTTCAAAGGAGGGCACGCATGGATGCGTCCAATTCCTGCCTTCAACCGCGCAGGGTGCGGCAGCTTCTACCGCGCAGGTTGTGCGACAACTCCTTCTACCGCGTAGGTGCATAATCTCTCTCCTACCACGCAGGAGGCGCGGTGGATTCCTCTTTCCGCGCAAGTTCGAGGGCACATAGGTCATGCGGGGTGCGGCCACTTTCTACCGCGCAAGTGTTGCGGGCAGCGGGCGCGCAGGTTTGCGCGGCTCGGCTTCTTCCCTGTTGCGCAAGGGGAGTGCGCATGGAGGCGTCCTCCTACACTTCTTTCATGCAGGGGTTGCACAAAAGGCTCTATCGAAACCTCGGGTGGCTCCGAGCTATTCTTCCGCGCAGGTTGTGTGTGGAGATTTTCTTCGCGTTGCTCAGAGCTTCCAGGGACTTCTGTTTTTCTCAAGTGATCAGGAGATCTCTTCTTGTTTCGGGCTTCTTTTTTGTAGGCAAGGAGGGTGATCAAGACCCATGAATATCAGGCTTTTGAATGCCTGAGATCTTTGACTTCAAATTTTGGAACATGGAATGCTAGAATCCCTGTTGTTTCCCTTTTCTTTTTCAACCACGTGATCTTTCGTTCTTGGTGTGCGGATTCAAGATCGTATGGCCGATTCTCGTGCATGAATCTCACACGGTTCCACATGGCCTCGAAAACTCCATTTTCCTCGGCAGAGTTTGAATTCTTTATCTAGTTGCATGCATGCGACTTTTTAATGCATTCATGTGTTAAGTACACCCATCTGATCATCTTGGAGGCTTCACCTTCATCGGAGGTGGTCGGGATCTCCATCTCCCACGTACCAGATGCCACTGGTTCGCGGGAGGCATTAGGAGGCTCCTCGGCTTAGCGAGAGGTAGGAGACGACTCCCAAGCCGTTGGATCATCATTTAATGATGATAGAAGGCTGAGAATATAACGCAGCGCCATGGATGCATCGGACGGTTTGGATCAATGCGCGATTAGATGAGCGGCCAGGATTTCCTCTGTGTTTTTAAAAACTCGTCTCGCATAAAAACACGCCGAGGTTTTCATGCGTTTTATCAATCAGTTTCTCCCAGAATCGGTTCAGAAATCTCCTCCCCCCCTCCAGTGCCGCCCCGCACCGGTTCTCCTACGGGCGCACTCTAGCGCCCACTATGCTCCTCCAAAGGCGTTCCCTTGGCGCCCACACTGCGTGGGCTTGACCTCCGTGTTGCTCGGACTTACACACGGACCGGCCTCCTGCGGGGTGGCTCTGCCCAGGGCTCCTCATGGGCACGGCCGACCCCTTGTGGTCCTGCATGTGCCTTGGGTTGAAGTTTGGGTAGCTAGCTCATGGGGAGACCCCATTTTTTACATAAGTTCCACCTTGTATACTTAGTTAAACCAAATAGGAACAAGTATACTTCAATCCATTCTCCTCTTCTTCACCTCCTCTTCTTCTTTAGAATTCCTCATCTCCTCTTCAACATTTATTCTTTAATTAGGAGGGAATTCCCAAAGGTTCTTCTTTAACCGTTTCTCTTGGATAAAATATTTCATCAGTGTTCTTCAATGATCCAATCAGAGATTAGGTTGGATCATCTTCAAATCCTCATGCACTAAGAGATAGTGCATGGCCTTCTTCAGACCACTTCGTCCACTTAGTAGTTGTGGATGGTTCTCCATTCATTCCTCATCCACTTAGTGATTGTGGATAGAACCCTTCTTCATTCCTCATCCACTTAGTGATTGTGGATGGCACTTCTTTATCTCCTCATGCATTGTGGAGACAATGCATGGACTTCTAACAATGTTGTGACATTCTATCTCCTTGATACAAGTCTTGGAACTTTATGATCACCTCTACAATCGTCTGATTTGTATGGAGAATGTTTAAACCATTACCTCTTATTCCACTTAGTGATTCTCCTAAGTGACATGCTTCTTAGTACCATGGTCATTCTCCAATCATCACCATCACTTCCTTTTTCATTCATATATTGACACTCATTGTCATCCATTCAATCCTTGACACCATATTGAAAACATCACCATCACCCTCACTTCCTTTGTCATTCACATATTCAAACTCCTTATCATCCATTCAATCCTTGACACCTTATTGACAACATCACCATCACCATCACTTCCCTTGTCATTCACATATTGACACTCCTTGTCATCCATTCAATCCTTGACACCTTATTGACAACAAATGCAAAAAAGTGAACAACACAATTCAATTGTATAATTCAAAATCATAAAATCCATCATAAATTATATATATATTTCAGAACATCAAAAATATCAAAAAAAAAATTATATTCCAATTACAGCTACATTTATAATATTTTGTTAATAATAAAAATTCATTATTTGTTCCACTTTTAGCAAAGTTCGGTTAATTTATGCATAGACCAGTGTCTTTGGGAAACTATGAACTATAATTCAATCTTGAATGAGTATTTCTAAGGAAACCCCAAACTATTCATGAAAATATGAGTCACTCTATTCCCACACAACCTATAATACACTATTATGTATCCCAACTCAAGACATACCTCTAAACTACCCACCTCCTAGAATTGAATATCACATAACAATTCTCTTACATATCACTCTAATAAGCCAACAGATCACCCAATTTTACTTTCAGAGATAACTAATAGCCCCACCCTTAGTGAATCACTAGACCTCATTACCTAAAGATCTTGTTGGTTCTAACTGAACTAACTATGTTTTAAATCATCATCCTATGGGAATGAAAGAAGCATATGGAAACATCCTCATCCAAAGTGGTCAAAAACATTTCCCATTAAACCTATGGATTGTAACCAGTCTGAGATAATATACCATTTCTAAAAGTGATGTACAATAATTAATAATGAAATCATCCTAGAATTCTCCCATAAGATAATAAATCGTAAGGATATAGTTACCCAATCATCAATAGTGACAACCCTACTATATAAGCACCGAATATCATACCTTTAAACAATACTAAATATTAATTATTGGTTACTTATCTTTTCATAATTAGTTTTTCAGCGATATCTATAATACACTAACTTTAATCTAATATATTCATCCTTTTGTACAAATTCCACATATATTTCATCCTAATCCTTCATTACCAATGAAATAATATTTTAAATAGAAATTAAGAAATCATATATTAGATGGAATGAAGGGGGGGTACCAACCTGGTCATATTTTTGACTTTTAATTAACATATAGGTTAATGTTATTCATCAATAGGTTAAAAAAGTGGTTAGAAATGAATAACATAGAAATATTGAATGAATGTAAAAACTAAATCAAAAGAAATTATTAAATCCATGGAAGGAAAATTCAAATGAATCCTAACCAATCTATGAAATATAGTAAGAGAGAACACATAACATCATGTTCCCCTTTACCAAACCAATAACATTGAGCCAATGATAAAAGATCAAATGGTGGAATAAAGGAAACCATACAAAAAATACTCCCCTAGATAAAACCAATGATTCCATTCATAAGGGAAGTGTTAGATAATGAAATTCATATAGAAAATAGTAACCCACACCGTAACTAATACAACCCCACTAAAATTGACATGGGAATAATAACTTATAATGTCTAAAAAAATTTGGGTTGAATATCAATATTTTAATTGGTAGAGGTAGTTATATTATAGGATTAAATATGTGTGTTTCAAAAAAAAATTGAATGACGTAAGATCCGGGTATTCATGAGAATAACTAACAATTGAATAAGAATGATCATAGTTCCAATAATTCATTTCAACGAGCTAGTATTCAAAGGGTTACATGTTTAATAAGGTAAATATTATGATTCCACAACATGTCATGAAAAAGTAATTTTAGAAGATATATGGATGCTCAAAAATACCCTACTTATATCCATAGTAATAACATAGAATAAATGTTCATAAGGAAGTGATCTCTCATGGGATGATGCTCATGTTTGGGGACAAATTTTCTCAAGGATTATCAAGGTGATATATAATCATCTAGGTATAATGAAAATATAAGATGAACCAAGGTTATTAACATTGAATATAAAAATACTACATGTGATGGAGGTCATCAACCCCAGCCACATCGATACAAATAAGAGAAACAAATGGAGTGTACGTTGAAAAATTCAATCCATCATAGGTATAAAACCTAACAAGAATTGGTAAAGGGAATAAAACAATGAAACTAAGTCATGCAAATTGAAAATATAGGATTGGGTCAAACTAAATCCATAGTGTGTTAGTACGCAATATGGATATTGATCCATTGACTAATTCGCCTTCAAAATCCCACCACGATGTTGAGGAATTTCCTTCATTGTTTCAAGAACACCATATCTCATACTATAGCATGGATAATCCTTAATATCCATTTCCACTCAACTATCCAACTCTACCATTCCTTGAAACAACACCAAAATAGCTACCAAAATTGATGTTTTAGCCTCCTTGTTCCCTATAATTGGATATTCCAAAAAGAATTCCCCTGAAATAAAAATTTATCCCCTCACCATGGTACTAACTCACACCTATCATGCATTTGGTTAGACGTAATAATTTATTTTACTAGTGAAAAATAGTGGTGGACCAAGTTTATCTCACTTGAGGTTCTTACATAAATCAAGTACTCATAACCCCTAATTAAATTATTATATTATTTATACTTTTATATATTCTATAAAATAAAGTATACATAAGAATTTAAGATTACTTAATGAAAACTAAATCTAATCATGTAGTTTCAATACAAATAGAATTATGTTATAAAGAAATGTGAATGACCCAGAAGTATCATTGCATAAAAATTAGTGTTGAAACCCAGGTTTGAATGATCAAAAAATCATGTTAATAATTTTTTTAACAGTTTTATTACTTGATGATATCACATTCCTATATAAGGTATTCTGTTGAAAATTTGGATAATTTTTTAAATGAATCACCCTTAAGTTGAGTTACCTCAAGAAAAGACTAACCATTGAGACGATTCACCACAGGAAAAGACCCATCATTGAATTTGAGTCACCGACAGAAAATATTCACCACATGTAATTTCTCACTTATAGGATGACCTTTAACCATACTTTACCTACCTTCATATGATTCACCATCATACGAGTCACCATTGAGATGGGTCACCATTGAGACGAGTCACCATTGAGATGAATAACCATTGAATAAAGTCACCATTGAGATGTTTCACCATTAAGATGACTCACTTTTACCTTTAATATGAGTCTCTGTTGAGATGATTTACTTGTTATATGAGTTTATGTTGAGAGGAGTCACCACTGAACATGACCCACTACTAAAATTGATCTGCCACTAGCTTGACTCGGCATTAGTCAGACTCACCACCAGACCTGAGTCACTATGATCCATGACCCACCATCGCTATTTTGTAAAATTTAAATAAAGTAATTCTAATATATATATATATGAATATAAATTTGAGGTTTATTTTAATTATTATTCTTAAATATCACACGGTAAAAAATTAAGTCCATGTTAGGAGTTTATTATGATGAGTCAACAAATATGAATGATTATTCTTATAATTATATGTTCTTACATACTGAATATAGAGAGAGTTTTGTTAGATCTATGTGTGAAATTCTATTAGAATCATATAGGATCCTCTCTTAAGAGCACACACTGTGCATATTACCTTTACTCGATTGTGGAAGAGTAAAACATATTAGAAATTCTTAACCTTTCCTACAGTAAGAACAAATAGATCATACGATTCTATATTTTTATATATATTTTTAAAAAAAAAACTTGATCTCCTCTCCAAACAATATCCATGGAGTTTCAAGATTCTTTATCACATTACAATGAAAAATACAATCTTTTCTACGTCTTTATAGTTGTTACTTTTATTGGATTACTTTACTTGTTATGAAGTGTGTTATTTGACCTATTTATCAACGTGAACTATATCATGTACTATAATTGGGGAATAACTGATATTCCCTTACACTGTCTTAATTTTCCATACCCACAAGTGTTTTATAAGATGTACTTATGGGGCACGTGTTTGTTTTCTTACTAGGGTTATTTTGGAAGAGGTCCATATGTGGCTTATACATCTTGTTAGTTATTGTGTATACCCAATCCTAGTTATGGATCAAGATTATTTTCATATAATTTTCATGGTATTGGACCATTTCCATGTAGAGTGGATTAGGTATCAACTTGAGATGGAAGCTCTTATTATTATTATACTTTGTGTTTTGTTTTGATTTTGTTTATTTTCAAATCATTGAACTAAATCTGTTTTAAACTATAAAAACCCAATATTTTGATAGTTAATATTAACTAGTGTTTATAAAAGTATTTTATTGAGTAAGTTGATTACAAATGTTAAATTAATATTTATTATATTTTAACTAATTAGTAACATATCATTATGGAATACATTAGAATATAAAAGTTATACAAAACTACTATTTTGATTAACTGTGTGATTTTATTTTAATTGGTTGATTTAATTTAAACTTGATTCAATGGAAATTTATATTGGGTACGTAATACACCCCCACCCCACCCCCTCTTGAGTTACTCACTTTGACCAGTATTTGGTATAAGATAATTTTTTCAAAATCTTATCATCTATGATTTTTTAAATATCTTAAAATTTTGATATCTTTAAATTTAGTTCATTAAATAGATAAAAGAGAGGAAGGTTTTTCTACCAATCGACCACCCTTATTTAATGTAAATAACTATTCTCAATTGAAAATAAATATAAAAATTCATTTTGAAGGAATTGTATTTTTAATATGGTATAATATAGAGGATAAATGTGATATACTTGAAACTATTTCAGTTACCTGGTCCGATGCTACTAAAACAGCCTATAATAATAACTGTAAAGCCTTGAATTCTCATTCTCATGATTTATGAGACAAATAGTATAATTAGATATGTGCCTATAAAACTACTTATGAAATTTGGGATACATTAGCAATTTCCCATGAAAGAACAAATAATTCCAAATAAATGAGAATAAATAATTATATATTTAATTATGAGTCATTTAAAATGAAACCTGGTGATCATATTTCATATATGTATCTCAAGTTTAATTAGATAGTATGTACAATAAATTCTTTGTAAAATCTAGTTTCATACAAAGATCAAATCATGTGACTACTGATCTATTTTCTAGAAATATGGTGGTGAACATCAGTTTAAATAAGATAATATTGTGACATCAATATAATTCCTTTCACAGATTTTATTGTAATGTTAACAACTTATGAGAAATATATTAAAGTTTACCTTGTTGAGGAAGATGACCTTAAGAGTAAATTTGTAGCCTTTAGGACAACTAGAAAAAAAATAGATAAAAATACATCAATCTAAGTGCACCAGTGATGAGGAATCATAGGCCAACAGTGGTGAGGAGATTGACCATCTAGGCATAAAGTATAAGAAATTTTATAAGATGAATAAATTTCAATGGAAACTGAACTATAATGGAATGTATTGTAATATATTTAATTGGAAGAGAGATTATAAGAGATATAATAATCCAAATTATATTACTTTTTATGAGTGAAAAATAAAATGACATGTCAAGGATAATTATCAAAAGTTATAATACAAAAAGAAGTATGATAATAAGGATAAAAAATATAATAAATTAATGAAATTTACCTGTAGTTCCTCAGAGGAAAACTCTAGTGACTCAGACTCAACTCATGAAGAAAATACTAAAATATCAAATATGTGATTCCTGAAAAACGTATTTGAGGTATTTAGTATCATTTATGTACATAATTAAAATCATTCTGGAGATGAACATAATGAAAAAAATATGAAAAATGCATAAATTATTGACTATTATAATATTATTGAGGACACCATGAATAAGCCTAATGATAAATAAATAACCTCAAAGAAAAAACTATAATTATCATTCAATATTAAATTTTATTTTCCAATATAGAAAGAGGAAAATTCTCAATTTTAGAATGATAATATAGAACTATAACAGTCAAATGAGGAGTTAAAGAATAGGTTAGAGATATTTACTAATGGTAGAGACACTCTCACTCAATTAGTAGGAAAAAATAGTGCCTAAGTATATTACCGATCTAGGTTACCAACTTGGATAGAGGAGAATTTTCACGAGACCATTTATTCTTAAACACAATATTACAATTGTTTTTTCTCGTTATCACACAAATAGACCAAATAATTTTTTTATTTTCAAAAAATTTAAGTAAGCTTATATGAAACCCATTAAAAAATATGTGTTCTTAAATCCCTAATAACTAACTTAACTAGTCCTAGAAAATTTTCGGTTCAAAAATCATTTTTGGTATAAAAATTATTTTGTCGAGAACCTTCTTTATGTACTCCAAAAAAAGAATATGGTAAGAAGGTATCGGCTATTCAATACATATTAGATTATATTAATCGAGCTTAAATGACATGATAATGGTTTATGATGCATATTTTAGCATTGGTGATAATACTAAATGGAAAATAGTTATCATTGGAAAAATCAGTACGTCTTACTCTGTTTAAATTTCTAAAATATTATTCATAATGGTTTAAAATAAAATCATCCCTTCATCTCACACCTATGTGATGATGGTTTTTTAAGAGAAATTTTAAAAGAATACATGTAATTTTTTTCACTCTAAAAATGATGTAGTATTTACTTCTTTTAAAAATGAAAATGTTTATTTTGCTGATATTGATACTTTATTTTAACCAAAATATTAATTTCTTAAGTGATTTTTATAAGGAATATTGTATTTAGAATGGGATATTAAAAGATTTAAACATTTAATCACATACGAAGATAAATAATAAAGGGTTAGTTAATGATCTACCTAAACTATAATTCCCTATTGATAATGTCTATAACCCCTATCAAAAATTAAGACAACATAAAATATCATTCATAACAAAGATAGAATTTTCATCTTATTAACCCCTAGAATTGGTTCACCTGGCCTAATTTGGACAATCTAGATTATTTTTTTAAATGGGATGAACTATGTATATGTACTAGTAGATGAATTTTATTGGTATAATTGGGTATTTTTTAGCTCAAAAATTTTAAGTTTTCCCTTACGTTATTATGTATGATTGATCGGTAAAAACCATAATTTTACATTGGATTAAAACCTTAGGGAGTGACCATGAACTTGGGTTTCAAAATCAAGACTTTGAATCCTTTTTCTCACAAAATGGATATAACCATAACTTCTCTACTAATAGGACCACCAAACAGAAAATATTAGTAGAAATAAAAAATTGAATAATTCATGAGATACCCTAGAAAATGCTATTAAACATGAATTAGATATCTAATTTTATGAAGAGGCTGTAAATACAACCTGCAATATAATTAATAATGTTTAATTAGACCTAAATTGAAGAAAATCCATTATGGTATTTGAAATAGTATAATTCCTATGTTTAATTACTTTAGAGTTTTTGGGTGAAAAGTACATATTCCAAACAAAAAATAATAATCTTGAAAAAGTTTCTTCCATGATTGAAAAATAAATTTTCCTTGGTTATTCAAATTCTAGTAAGTCTTATAATGGATTTAACAAAATAAAAAAGACCCTGGAATATTTTGTTCATGTCGAGTTAGATGAGACCAAAACACATGAAACAAAAACCAATCTAGAAATCATTGAGAACTAATTTCTTAATATATACATAAATGTAAAACCTTATGAATATTTTTTGGAACAAAAAGAAAAAACATCTGGTTATGAGGAACTTCTAAGACATGAACCTAAAATTGTAGAAGGCCATGAGGAGAACATGAACTATTTTCCTTGAGTTATTAGAACTCCTAAATACCAACATTTAGATGTAGTTCTAGATGACATAGTCAGAGGTACGATAGCTAATTCATCCCTATAGAACTTGGTTGAACATCAAGAATTCATGTCACAACTTGAACCTAAGAACATCACTATTTCAATTAATGAAGAATTATAGGTGATGACTGTGAAATAAGAGATAAATCAATTTGAAAGAAAAAAATTTGGGAAATTTTTTACCTACCTAAAAACCCATTAAATATTAGAAATAAAAGGTTTTTTATGAACATGGTTGATGAATCTAGTACCATGGTAACAAATAGATCTAGACTAGTTTCACAGTGGTATAGTCAATAAGAGGATTTATACATTGAGGAAAACATTTCACCTATATCTAGAATTCAATATATAATAATATTTTTATCTTATGAAACTCACAAGGCATTCAAACTATATCAAATGAAAGTAGAAAATTTAAATCTTGATTGGTTATATAGTTGATGATGGTTTTGTTGAACAAACCCCTAGTTTTCAAGATAATCATTTTCAAAATAATTTCTTTAAATTAAAAAACATTATATTTTTTAAAATGATATTTTAGAGCTTGGTATGATAGGATCGTATATTTTATTATTTATAAAGGATTTTTAAAAGGTATATCTTACCCTACCCTTTTTATAAAAATAATTTCAAATGATTTTTTATCCATTCAAATATATGTAGATAATATTTTCTTTCGATCTTCCAAAAGTTATTTGTGTAATAAATTCTTATATGATAAAACCAAGTGAATTTGAAATGAGTTTAATGGGTGAACAGATATTCTTTCTTGATTTATATATTTTTTAAGTAAATAAGGAATTATTTTAAATCAAATTATGTACACAAAATACCGATTAATTTTTTTTTGGATAGCACTAAGAGTAGTGAAACTCCCCTGAGTACCACCTATAAGTTGGATCATGATAAAGATAAGAAGTAAGTGTATCATCTAGTTATATAGATATGATTGTAAGTCTTGTCTACATAACTTCTTGAAGACCAGACATGATGTTTAGTGTATGTATGTGTGCTCATTTTCAAGAAAACTCAATAGAGTCACATTTAATTGATGTAAAAAGAATTTTTAAATACTAAAAATATAAAACCAATTTAGGATTGTTCTATCCAAAAGGAAAATAATATGAATTAGTTAGTTATTCAAAAACTCATTTCCTTGGATTCAAGTTATATATAAAAATAACTTCAGGAAAATTTCATCCTTTGGGAAAATATCTAGTATCTCGGTGTAGTAAGAAAAAAAATTTGTTTCATTATCTACTGTTGAATTTGAATAAATATCTACAAGTAATTGTGTTGATCATATTTTTTAAATGAAAAAAACTCTAAAATATTGTTGATATCAATTCATAAATTTCCATATAAATTGTGATAACATAAGTGCAATAAACATTTCCAATAATCCAATGTCCTCATCTATAACTTAACACATTGATGTAATACATCTCTTTTTGAGTGATCATTTTTAAAAGGGTTATATAACTCATGAATAGATTGGAACTGATCATTATCTTGCAAATATTTTCACTAACCCATTGAATTTTTAGGAATTATTATACATCAAACATGAATTAAGAATGAAAAATTTTGGGTAGACATGAAATATTGGTGCCCACCATTGGAAATTATCCACCACTATAAATTAATCTCCATTGGAAATTACCCATCATTGGAAGTTACAAGCAATTGGATAACCCACCATTGGAGACCCCATTAGTGCATAACCCACTGTTGGATAACCTGTTGTTGGTAATGAACTTCCATTTTAATTAATCTTTGGTTGATAATTTTCTATTATTTTGATATTAATTTTTTATTTTTTATTTTTATTATTTATTCTTATTTATTTTTTCAAATCCCAAAATAAAATAAATTATACCCTTCATATAATTTTTAAAATCTCTCCCTCACCATTTCCTTTTGAACCTGTATATTATGATTTCTCTCCCAACCATTTTCCATACCTCAACCTTGTTTGAATATTTCTAGAAAATTTTAAATTATTAGAGTAATGTGATAAGTCGTGTCTTCTTCCAATGATTCAAATCATTTGAATAAGAAAAAAGTATATTTGATTGAAATAGGTTCGGAGCTGCAGAACCCACATCTTGCAAATCAAATAGTGGTACCTGAGAGGGAAATAAATATTGAGTGGTTAATGTACATAATATCATTAGCGATGAAATTAATTGATATTCAGGGATGGGTATAGTTGTTCTAGAATAATGAGAGGTCATTTTATCTTAGGTTAGTGAATTATTTTCATTAGAGTGTTGAGTTTAGATTCAATAATGATAAATATTGTGTTCGATGTAGAATAAATGGAAATAATGTCGTTTTCTATTCAATTTTATGGGATATATGTATTAAAGATCTTCATGATGGGTTCTAAAATTATTATCAAGTATCGACTCTAAGATATATTGATTCATTAATAAATTATAATTCCATGGCTGAGATTATTGGAGATGGAACCATAAGAAGACCAGTTTTAATCTAGTTGGATGGTGAGTGGTGACGGATCGTTAAGATTATTTATCACATGTTTTTTTAAGAAAATGATATTTCAGTATAATGTGATACAAGGACATATATCTTCTATACATTAAAAATATAGGAGAAAAAATCAACATTTTTGGTATTTTATGGTTTATATAAAGGAAATTTTCAATCTATCATCTAGTTAAAACAACCTCATTTACCCTATGTTCATTTTGTCCATACTGGAGGACAATGGTTTGGTTAATGGGGAATAAGAAACTACGGTAAATTTTGGAGGATTTTGTTTAACCTAATTCATTTTCAAGAGAATTAAAGCTAATTAGAACCCCTTGAAGAGGCAGTAGGTTAATTATTTCAATACGACTTCTAAATATTTCAATCCCATTAATCACCCATATAGAACTAAGGATATTGTTGGTCTTGGATTAGAACCAAATGATGTGGATATATACATAGATGAGGATCTAGAATAAGATGAGGTTGGTGATACGGAGTAGTTACCATATGACTAGGGTAGTGACCTGACTATTCCTAAGAGTCCCCATGATGTCACTTTTTGTTCAACTATTACTCTCATATATCTATAAGTTATAGAGGTTCTTTTAAGATAAAGTATTTAAGAAGTAGAAATTGATATATTTTGAGAAGAAAAATATATAACCTCATATTGAAATTCATATAAGAAATATATATATTTATCTAATGGGAAAATTTAATTGATGAAGTTGATAATAATGGAGAGGAAGAAGATTATATAGAAGAACATGTAAAATTCTAAGTAGATGATGATAAATTAGAGACAAATGAAAAAGATATAGGATATAGTGATAAATATGGTAGTGAAGATGGTTATGGTTTTTATCATGATAGGCATGATTATCATGAGATTCATCAGGCACATGTATCTTCATCAGGCTTGTATGTTTCTTCTAGAATTGTAGAGAGACTAGGCCTTGTTCAAGATGTGGATGAAGCTACGACATATGAGTTGAGATCATCAATTGAGGGGGAGGAGGACCCATGTTTTGTGATCCATAGAGTTCAACATGTAGTTTTATATGTTTATAATGGTTAATTAGTTGAGCCTATAGATGTTGGGCTTGTAGTTGTATATTATTTACGAGTATGTATTTGTACTCTTGAATAATGGGAAAGATACTAGGATATGTGATACTTATCCTGGATTACTCTAATTATGATGTTGATGTGATAAGTCCACCAAATAATTGTGGACTTGATTCCTCTGTTCGAGGTGAGGATGAGCCTATGGGATCAATGATTGGGTAGGTATATGTTTCTTGTGAGCTTCAAATATTATCATTTGATGTTCATACTATATAATAAACATCAAAGTCTATTGTTGAGAGAGTATCTTCACCATTACATATTGTTCCTTTGGTACTTATTAATGTGATTTCCTGAGATGATATGGAGTCATTCATAGAAGGGATAATTTTTTATTTTAATGGTATTATGAATAAAAAATCTCATTTTTCCACAAAGATCTATGGGAATGATACTAGATATTTGTATGATATTTTGATTCACCATGTTCATCCCAATATGTTTCACTATATTCAAAAGTTTGATATATATAATTGGAGGCTTGAAAATAAATTATATACATTGATAACTATTATGGAGGATATAGATAACTATTTTTTTAGATTTATGGCTATTTTTTTGGATATGTAAGAGTCTATTTCGTTATCATATTATACTTTCATTGCCCCACCTCTTTCATTGTATATTGAGTTTATCAGATCAGTTGATAGAGAGGAGTGTCGAGCTATCTTGGAAGATGTTCATGATATCCCTTAGGAGAGTCTATGGATGATCATAAAAAATTGTGATCATGTGTATAAGATGATGAGAGAATGTATCCATGACTATAGCTGTGATAGAGAAAACGTCACAAAGTGAATTAAGTAGTATCATTCTCGGATCTACTGGAAGCATTATTTGAACTAACACTTTAGGTTTCTTGGTGATAACCTCTGCATACAATATGTTACTCAGTCCATCATGGAGCATGTTAATTATCATATTTTGATGAATATAATGGTCAAGTTATTTATGGAGGAGAATATAGTCTTTTAAATTCCATGGAGTGATTTGGAAATATCAATATGGACTATATCAATCTGATGATGCATTTTTTCAAGAGTTTGGAAGAGTAGTCATAGCTCAAGAGGTAATTATAGGGATTTATTATCTAACCCCAACCATCACTACTCCAAATATATTCAGACTTGGAGTTAGCTTGGATCCTAATGAACCTTTACCTTCTTGGTTCTAGCCATACAGTATGTTTCCTAGATAATTAGTTCATCATATTCATCCAATCATTATCCGAGAGCCTCCCACTCTCCCTTTTGTCCCTACCATCTCCACTGTAGTTTACACACACTCTAAGACTATGACATTTTCCCCTGACAAGAGAAAATCACATATTGTTCCAAATAACCTGGATGGGATGATTTGAAATTTAGGTTTGTTTTTTATTGGGACTTATGTATGTATTTCTATCTCAATTTTATTGTAAAACAATTAATTTAGTCTTAAATGAAACGACTCTTATTATTCATCTTTTTACTACTTTAATTCCCTATTTCTTATCTTCCCTTTTTGATAATACCAGATAGGGGAGAATAATTATGGAATATCCATTTCATCTTTTTTATTTCTGGATAGGATAAGAATTTAATTTTATTCCATGATACCATAAGTATTTAATGTTTTTACTGATACCAATTTTATTACATATGGATATTTACTTGTATTTACTTTTATGATTATGTTTTACCATACCTTTAACATACATTTGGTATCATTTTTATTTATTACCTTTGATACCTACATCAAAATTTTCTTCAATTTTAAGGGATTAAAATCTGTTTTCAAGACCATAAATTGTTTTTCAATAAATTGTTAAGAATATATATTTAATCCAAATTCGATTACATACTTGGTTTAAAAAATATTTTGATTTATGGTCCCAAAAAAAGGGATATTTTTAGCACCCATATATAAATGATCCCAAAATAATGTTAATTATATTTTTAATGGTTTTACTATCTTATGACATCATTTTACAATATAAGGTAGTCTGGTAAAAAATTGAATATGTACTGAAATAACCCACTTGTGAGATGATTTTCCACAAGAAAATACTCATCTTTAATGTCGAGTCGTCGCTAGAAAATAATCACTTCTATGAATGTCTCACTAATTGGATGACCAACTATCGGACATTACTTACCATAATAAGAGTCTCCATTTGATGAGTCATCATTGGGATGAGTCACTATTGAGATGAGTCACCATTGATACAATTTCCCATTTAGAAGAGTAACCATTGAGAATATTCACCATTGAAATGAGTCACCACTAAGACAAGTGACTGTTGATATGAGACATCATTGAGAAAATTCACCGCTGAATATGATTCAAATCTATAAATAACCTACCTTCAGAACATCTATCGCCAACTTGACTCCCAACTAGACTGAATCACCACCATACATGATTCACCTCCATCGATCACCAACTATCATTATTATGGGTTATTTAAATTAAATTATTCTAATAGATATATTCATTAATTTAATTCAAGATATTATTTTATGGATTGTTTTTAACTATTATAGTGAAAATATTATAGGCCATCTCATGAGTTTAGAATGGGGAGTCAGTAGATCCAAATAATTAATCTTAAAAGCGGACACTCTTATATGTTGCATATAGAAGGTGTTGTGTTAGAGATAAGTTTGCACTACTTTTTGAATCATAGAGGATCATCTCTCAAGATCTCACTCAGTGCATCTTAACATCGCTCAAATGTGGAAGAGTAGAACATACAGAACATTTTGAACCTTCCCTATAGTTAAAACAAATATATCAAAAGGTGCAATGTTTTACTAAAATTTTCAAAAAAAATATGATATCCTCTAAAAAATACATCCAAGGAGTATCATGATTATAGATCACCTCATAAAAAGAAATAATATCTTTTCTACATATGTATAATTTTACTTTCTACTTGTTTCATTTACTAATTAAGTATTGTTCGTCCTATTTATCAACAGGCAATATCTATTATACTGAATCAATGGAATACCTGATATTCACTTATTATCTATTTACTTGTACTTACCCACTAGTGTTATGGAAGTGGTCTTTTGTGGATTTTTTTTTGCTTTCTTATCAAGGTTATTGTAGAAGAGGTCCATGTGTGGCATAGACATCTCGCTAGATAATGTTTACCCAATGTAGGTTGTGGATTAAGATTATTTTTATATAATATACCTGGTAGTGGGTGATATCCTAGTAGTGTGGATTAGGTCCCATTTTGAGACTAAACCACCAATTATTATCCTTTTTTTGTTACTTTTTAAAACAATAAATTGGTTGTTTTGTAGTAAACAAAATAACTACTTATATAGTTAATATTAAATAGTTTTTATATATGTATTTGACAAAGTAAATTTATTTCAAAAGTTAAATTAATTGTCATATTATTTTAATTGAGTATTAATGAATAATTAAGGAAAATTTTAAATGATAAAGTATATACTAAACCACTATTTTCATTAATTGGGAAACATTATGTTACTTGGTGGAATTTATTTAAACATGTTTTTGAAAAATATTATTATAAACTAAATCCACCCCTACCGCTTCAGTTAATCACTTTGACCAAATATTTGTTTCATAATTACTCTATGAATACACTCGATGATGTGTATAAATATCCTCTTCTACCCATGTTTGGAATATATAGTACACTCGATATTCACAAATTACATTATGCATATACCTCCTAGATGGAGGGAGAATCATCCAAAATAAAAATCTCTAACTATTATGGGAAGTATAAACATAAATTTTTTTTACCGACTACGATCTCCCTTAATATAACTCTAAGAAAATATCATATTGGATTTGGGGCTGAAGAATACATTTATACATACTTTACCATAAAATTTATTCATAGTTTTAAATATTAGTATATTATTTATCACATCATGATTGTCCTTTTGTGTAATAAAGCATGTGATCGTGTCCTATGAGTCACTACCACACTTAAATGCTATAACATTTCTACGCTATGATGAGAATTTGGAAGTTTCATGATATTATTTGTAAATATATGTTATATAGCTGGAAAAATAATTTAAGGGACACAAATGATATTGGATGCCATAGAAGGAAATTCATAGTAAATTGAGTCACCTCATGGTGTACGACCTTTGTGATTTCCAGTGTAGGATATTATGAGAACGAGACTCGCTAGAACTAAATACACATTTATATGTGTCATTAGATGTTCATATATATATAGATGTTTTTATTGGACCTTAGTCTTTAAGGTAATTATTAATGGGTATTATGAGTTACATGCATTCATGTATTTATTAAATTCAAGATGACATATATTCTCAGTGAAGTAAGATACATTGTGTGTGTCACAAGTAGTATTTTATTAACAAATAATGAGAGATAATATTTTTACATTATGTTATTTAATGGAAGTTTATATATCAATATATTTGGTAGAAATGATGTAGCCTATATAAATCCAAGGCCATGGTTTTATATAGGTTTGTTCAATTTATATAATGACAATGAAAGTGACTTTGATCACATCAGTAGGTGGAACAGGCATGAAACCTGCTTGTTTAGTTATATCATGATAAAGGTATTTTATAACACAGTAAGATTCTATATGAGGTTTAAGTCACTTCCACATTAAATTATTTCTATATGGGTGCCATGGTGTGTCGCTAGATGTTGACCTTAGAATTTAGGTTGCTTCACCTAATGGCAATGAGAAATCCCCCTAAAGGTTTGCACACTAAGTGTATACAGAATATTAGTTAAATATTAATAATATTTATTATTTAAAAAGTTTAATATATATTATTATAATGTGTGGTTTAATGATTATTTATTTTTTCTTGATCACATATATTCCCTCACAAGTTATTCAAGAGAACATCTTGCGTAAATAATAATAAATATTTATTTATTTTTTGTAAAGTGAATGTAATATTTGTTAATTTATTGACGAATAATGAAGTGATATTTATTTATTAAATAAATGGTCATTTAAAGGCCTGATAAATACTTTATTTTAATGGGGGAATGGGATTAATGGTTTGGAGATAAATAATACATATTAAATATTATTTGAATAATTATATTTAATTTAATTTGTGATTTTTGTGCATGTGAAGAAATAAAATTATTATTATTATTATTATATTCATGGAGTTTCATAAGGAATAATGAAATAATAAGTGCACATGTGACATTATTATTACATAACCAAATAAGTAATTAAAAAATTTATATTATTTCTCAAGGTGTGGTTTCTATTTTATATTTTTATACACAATGAAATATAAATATAATTATCTCAAAGCACTGTAGAGCTCCTTCTCCAATAGCGATTTAATGAATGGATAGAGATACTCCAAGACCACTAATCCCGACTCTAGGGAATCAAATAGAATCTTTATTCAAGGTATTCTTGGAGTGGTCAGAGTAAAATGATTCAAACCTCAAGAACAACATGGATAACACGAGAGAATTCATATAGTTAGGTTCATGGGTACATGGAATAGGTGTAGATCACCACTGGAGGGAACCTATTAATTGTTCCTCTAATGAAATTATAGTAGAAGATAAATACATTATAAGATAAATCAATTAATAAGTAATTTATCTTTATCTAATTATTTAAATAATTATATGAATTATAAATAATACACTATGATCCGGAATCATGGTTATGGAATTCAATCGTTAATTAATATTTGATTAAATTCCATTGATAATGGCATTTATCATTTAGTAAATCACAAAATAAATATTGATTATGATAAAAAACCTGAGTTGGGAATGCCCAATTGGTTTTTCCATTACACCTTGAACCTTCAATTGGTATTAAATGGTTCACATAATTATTTATAATTATTTAGAAATCATTGATTGATTTACACATTTATCACTAGTTTTCAGTTATAATTTAATCATTAAATAATATGTATCTTAAAGATAATATATTTTTAGTATTCATTCTAAAAAATACAATCAAATTGATTAATTTTATGAATGAAATACTTCTTATTAATACATCTAGAGTTTTCAAGGATTCTGCTCAATTAACATAAGAGTACACACTCTGTGACCTGTTGGTACACCCCATGTACCAGTGTATTTTTCACTAAGAATTTGTTCAAATTAATTTGGGTTATGTTCATTTATTAGACATGGTGTGTATTTAAAAAATCATTCCTTGATTGGACCAATATGTCACATGTTCATCTTGACTACACTATGTGTAAAATCCATACATTATGTGTAGTCCATTAGTCAAAGACATGGCATGTATTATCTTACACAACTTACATGAATTTTGACCATATAACTTGGAGACCACACACCATATAACCCATGTACACAGTATGTAATCTAGTAATTTCCATGACATAGTTACATTATGAGTCCCTAGGCATGTTCTATAGATATATTTGTAGACATATACACTATAGGTAGATGGATTTTAATGGTTGTGTGTATTTGAACATTATGTAGAATAAGAAAGTAATTTATTATACATAATAAACCTTAAAAACATGTGTTCCATGGGGTCATTAAGTTGACTGTATAATAAATGTAATGATATATATATATATTAAATTACAAAATATTTTTTATGTAATGTTCAAAACTGCATCTTGTGTATACGTCGTAATACAATTATAATTATATGTGTATTGAAGTATAACATGCTATGTAAATATAATGTGTTCTGTGTGGTCATTAAGTTGATAGTCCGTTACATGAAATTATGTGTTATGTAATTCATGCCACATGATGAATGAGTAAATAGTATAAAAATATAATGCACATTGGGTAGTTTGGATGGTTACTCATTTTTTTTCCTCTAAGGATTGATCTTGTAAAAAAATTCATTTTTAAAAAATTTATTCAGATTATTTAAAATTATGATTTATAAGAATGACATGAAATTCATATGAGAATTAAGAAAAATGAATTGATTAACTAAAGAAGATAATTAGTTGATTCGAGTCCAATTTATCTTAAATAATAACTATTATAGTTTAATGATATTTTTTATTAAATTCCTAATTTGTTACATGTATGTGAATGATCCTGAACATAGACCAGGCCAATTTATGTGTTCATTTTCTTTAAATTTATTATTAAAATAAATTTATGGCATGTGAATCATCTCTCTTCTCATTATGAAAGGGAACTCATGGCCATAGTTTCTTTTATCTAAACCCTTTAATAAATATATGTTTTCCCCACACTGGAATGTTAGTATAATCATATGTAATAGATGGATCTCCTAAGCTACTGGAGGTGGTTCAAGTTTAGTCATTAGGAGAAACCAATCCATTAGAGATATATAGGTGGACATGAAAAAAGCTAAAAAAGAACTATAAATTGGTTCAAGTTATTTTCCCCAAGATCAATGATCATTTTATCATCTACCAAATAAACTAATTATTAGTAAAAGATCTTGATCATACCACTTAATTATTTTGTTTCATTCCTATTCCATGGTTATTTCATTATAGGGGTTTTATCACGGAAAAATGAATTAATTGATTAAAAATTACTAATTATAGAACAAAAATAAATTGGATTATGATTAAATTTTATCTAAGATATGGTTAATCGCTTAAGTAAATATTTTAAATATTAACAAGTACATAATAAAGATAAAATTTTAAACTTATAGATTAATAAAAAAATCCATCAATTATATATATTATGTTGGTATATCCTTCCATCACTAATGTTAAAATATAACCATAGTTCAAAGTTCTTGATTAGCCAAATTTGGGGTGATTTCATTTATTGGGGATTGACTAAAATTAGTTTTTATCAAGTTATTACAACCAAAGAAAGACATAGTCTAATTAAGAGGAAAAGGTTAAATAAATCCAATTATAGGATTTTTAAATTGGGGAGTCCACTCAACATATCATGGAACTATGAGTTAATTTAGTTTCCATCTGTAATGCCTACCTAAACCCCTTCGAATAACTTGACCAACCAATGTAAAGGTGGTTAGAATAGGAATATGGATCCTTTATAATAGAATATCCAAGAAATAGGATATTTTTAACCCAATGATGAGGGATATATATTGGTATAAGAAAAATAAATATAATATTTTATTTTATTATCTACATTTTATCAGATAAAGTATTAAAATTCGGATAATCTTATTTTTAGAAATGGAAATAAACATGACTTTATACATATCACTCTGGTCCATACATGGGAAGAATAAACATATCACCGACACAAATTTCTATGAGTTGAAAAGGTAAATACATTTTATCTTACAACATGAAATGAAATTTCCTGTGTTGGAAGATCCTATTAAAAAAATTCATGGTAAAGAGTCTTGTGAGTAAGAGTTGTCTTTCTATGAAAAACATTTGAATTATGTAACAGATTCTTAATGTTTCATGTTATCATCAATCACCAATGAGATTCAAAATTAATATAAGGTAATGGATATATTTATCATGATATATCTCCATTAGGATATCTATCAAGAAAATGTGAGCCAATAGAGATATGAGATCTCTAATTCTCTGTTAACAACTAATCCTGGAGATTTGTTCCCAACTGGGCCTCAGGTAGTCAATATTATTTGATAAAATGATTTTTTAGATATCTTATAAATTAAAATCTAAGATGAGTTTAAAAATCATTTCACACTTTCCTCACTACCTGATTTCTTCTAAAATATTATTGTTCATTATAACATGATAAATAATGAGAAACCTCTTTTATATCTTCTAACTCTGATTCAAAAGGTGAAAAAATACATGGGATATCAAAAATACAAAATCCTTTTGGTAAATAAGAAAGTAAAAAAAGAATGAAAATATGAAAAAAAACTCATAGAAATTCGAAATATTCCAAGTAACATCCTTCTAATAAGGGGTTGGGCTGAAGGAAAGTAATAGGTAAGTAAGCAATATGATTTTCATGTCCAAAGTAGGGCCATGTGAAGAGGAACTACACCATGAAGTAAGAGGAAAATTAATATGAATTTATTATTGAGTATAATAATTAAATATCGACATATTAGGTATTATATAAATCTTTTAGTCATCATATTTGTTTCGAAATGTAGAAACAAAGTGAATTCAAAATATTTCTAATGGATTTGAGTATTTGAGAGATTTTAATGGTGTGAGGGTATCTACTCTAGCCATTAGAGACTACCAACTATCATTTCCAATTAGACTAATATTTTTTAGGAGATTTTTATTATGTACTAATTGTTACCAAGAATATAATTTATATATCCTTCATAGATATAGGTTGTACTATTTTCACATTTGGAAATAAAATATAGTTCTTTTTTAAGGTCAACATGTGTTATTTTATGGAAAATTAAAATACTACTATTTATATATTAAATTAGGGGAAAAAAGTTTGGGAAATTGATAATGAATCTTTTTTTCCTGACTGATATAACACCCATCTATGGAATCAGTATCTTGGTCATGTAAATAAAATAAATTTGAAAAATCTCAGTTTGGATAGATATTTCGAATCTAATGTGTAATGTCCTATAAATTTCTATATAATTTTTTTAAAAATTATATGAAATTAATTTCAGAGCAGATGCTTTTACAACACCTGATTCTGAGGCCCAATGGGCATGGGAGAGAATTTTTAACTCTTTTTAGTTCATTTAAATAAATGTGAAAGTGGGGTTTTCCAAAATTTTAAACTAGTGCTCAGATCAAAAATCTGAGGGCACCGTTGAACTCAAAATGATGGGATTTTCCTAGAATGGACCTAACTTCGACCGAAAAGGGTCAACCGGAAAAGTTAATTTTTGGACTTTTCAGAATAAAATAAAATAACCTAAAAAGTTATTTTATTTGTTTTCCCAATAATTGGGTGGTGGCAAGATAGTGTTGCAGTGTAGAGATAAAGCAACAACGAGTCTCATTAAATGAATCTCATTAATGGCTCATAAAAATTCAATGAAATGGATCATTAAATTAATCTTAATAGATATGTTGTTTCATAAATGAAACAACGTAATGACGTGACGATGCAGTGTAAAAGAAACACTGTGAGGTGTTTTCTTTTAATGGGTTAACGTGTTGGATAAATCATTAAAAAAGGGAGGAATTTCTCAGAGAAAACTACAACAATAATTCTCTCCAAGGACAAACAACGAATGTCGGTGAATCACCAATGACATCGACACACATAGAAGAATGGGACTAAAGAGCATCGAACGCCAACAGAACTTGAATACCCACAAACGAATCACTAAAATGATGAACTACAATTAGGTAGGGCTGTTTTGTTTGAATTTCCCCATTATTTATTCTAAAACAACCAACACAGATCTACCGATGAACTGGTTGATCCACTAATCAATCGTTCTTATGGGAGGGAGATTTCCTTGGGGGTTTTCTCCATGATTAATTATTTTTGTCGGATAGAACATCAATTCCAAGCCTCTCTATGTTAAATTTCTAATGCGGAGGGCGTGGGCCGACACAAACAAGGCTCGATCCCATCCGTCTTGTGTGTTATTTATGGAAAAAATTTCAAAATGGGGGAAAGAATGTCTTGAGGCCTTAAAATAAAAGGTGGTTCCCTATGGGGCCAAAGCCATAACCGACATGAATAATTGACCACCAGAGCATAACTAGGGTCCGTAGAAGACACTACAAGCACCCTGGTGGTGGACGATGGCAGCAAGCATGGGAAGATAGTCGTGTGATGGAAGTGGAACCCACGGCCAACTCAACCCATAGTGAGGCAGCAGCAGCTGCGGGTGATCGGTTTGGCGGCTGATGGACCAGGGACGCAGCCAACTGGCCACATTGGATAAGGCATCCCGCACATGTGGGCTTCAACACCAAGCAAGAACGTGGTCGTGGGACCATGTGAAGACCCCCAAAGAGTCCATCCTAGTTAGACATGGGGGACCAAACTAGATTCACTTAGGTGTCTGGGCTAGAGGAGACCCAAACCACACTCGTGGTATGGGCAGAGGGAGTTGGCCTACCTGTTGTAGGTCGGACTAAGGCACATCAACTAGGCCGCTATATGGCCTACGCTGAAAAATAAACCTTCCCACTTTTGTGGGTTGGGCCGATGAGGTAACACAAAGACACTGGGCAGCCTATGATGGGAATAAATCGTCCCACCGTTTATGGGCCGAGCCACATGGAACCGGGTTGTTTAGTGGCATGTTTATTCTCTTTTCTAGTTTTCTAGGGACATGGTTGTGTGTTCCAGTGTATAGGTGATTGGGAAAATGACTCCCACTTGTAGGTTGATGCTTTTAGTGCTAGTCACGAACCCCTAGCCTTTAGGAGGTGGGCTTGGGAGAGTCCCAAAATAGGGCCTAGGGGACAGGTTATGACAAAGTGGTATCAAAGGTGGTCGGTTCTACCATAAAGACCTGGAGTCTGTTGCTTTTTGTTTGGGAAACAAGGTTAAAGGTTTCCTATTCAACATTCATATCTAGGGATTCTAGTGTTAGTGCGGAGGCCGATGTATCCATACACCAGGAAATTGAATTTTTATTCTCGTCTATATATATAAAAACCCTGGTTTCATTCATCATATTGGAATTGTGTGTTTCCTCGTTTTCTTCCTAAATTATAGTCAGCTTACCATGTATAATCTTTTGAATGTGGTACATCTTGTTCTGTATCAGGATTCCTCTAGGAAGACATCCATGTAGGATTCTGATGTGTGATTGTGATGACAACCTGCCTAGAGATGAGGAATTAGTTCAGGGACTAGTGTTAGATATGGCCTCCCCGGGTGGTGTGCTAGAATTAACACCACTCATTGATCGACAGTTACTACCAGCATTACAAGTAGAGGACGCATGTAGGATCAGTTCCATACAGGATTTCTAGATAAAAAGACCTCCTAGGTTCAAGGGAGAGGAAGATCCTCAAGTCCCCGAGGACTGGTTAGAGATGGTGATGCAGGTCCTTCACTTATTGAGGACATTGTTTGATTAGATGGAGACCGTTGAAGCAAGCCTTATTCATGGATCAGAAGGGAGATGGTGGAGCTTAAAAATATGAACTCATGATGAGGTGACCCTCACCTGGACTAACTTTAAGCACGTTTTTGGGAGGACTTATTCCCCGAAACTTTGTACTCAGAGCGTATACCGAAGCCAGTGCACCTACAGAAGAGGAGCATGACAGTAGTAGAGTACTCATAGTTGTTCACAGAGCATTCTCGATACTCTATAGATGTGTTGTGAGACCCGTTATTCAGGTATCGAGCCTTTGAGAAGGGATTACACTAGGATATCAGGGAATCCATGTTATCTCTCATCATCCCTACCCAGGCTGGGGTACTACAGTTGGCCCTACTTGTAGAGAGATTCCTGGAAGAGTGGGCACCTATGGCTAGATCCACTAGCAGACATCAGGCGGATAAGTATTAAGTGGTTTGTAGTAGGTAGTAGACACGGTGACCCAAGAAGGTAAGATCTTTCTGGGGACGACCTCAAGACTATGGGTCGGTAGTGTAGGGTCCCAGAGTAGATGAATTAAGATTGGAGCGAGGCTTTGCTTCACATGTGGAGGGTAGAGGCATAAGGCTCTTGAGTTCCTAACCCACCACACAAGAGATCATCATATGGTCTAGGGACCATCAAGGTAGAGGCCGAGGTTCGAGAGAGGAGGTCCACAGGGAGGAAGACGTGGTAGACAAGCGGGATGAGTAGTAGGCGGTGGGCGATACTTCGTGGTACTATTGCCACCATCCCCAAGTGGTCCACCACGACCCCATGGAGGAGGTGGATAGGGGTGAGCACAGCTTGAGGAAGCAGAATCATATGACAACGGTTCTCTAGAGATTATTAGAGGTATGGTCTGTGTCTTTTCCAATACTGTTGTAGTTCTTATAGACACAGCTTCCATTCATTATTTCCCTTCCACAGATCTCATTCGAAGCTTAGAGATTCTGATGAAGCCATTGGCTTGATCCCTACAATTATAGACTCCAACAAGAGTGTATTTGATGATTACACACAAGTGAGAGAAGTGTAAGATAACTATAGGAAACAAGATATTCGTTTGGGATCTCCAAGTAGTAGAGTTGAGTAATTATCAAATCATCTTGGATATGGAATGGTTATCCACATTCCATGCTCAGATCGACTGTTTTAGGTGCATAGTGAAGTTTATATGTGGATATGGGATAAGGTTTTCCTTTTTCGGTGAAAAGGAAAAAAGTGTAGTGTATGACATACGTACTCAGAGGAGGGTGCAGCCGATCACTCACTAGTGTGCTAGCCTCACCCTCGGTGTTGTTCAAGAGAGGAGTCCTCACTTTTCTATAGTGGTAGAAGAGTACAAGGAAAACTTCCCTAAGGATTTTTCGGGACAACCTCCTCATAGAGAGGTACACATATGCATCAATATATGTCTTGGGAAGACGCTGATATCCACACCCACATATTAGATGGATCCTATATAGCTTCGTGCGTTTATGGTACAACTAGTGGACTTGCAAGAGAAGGAAATTGTGAGTCACATCGTTTCACCATGGGCACAACCAGTTTTATTTTCCAAGAATGAAAATGGGAGTTTGGGGTTTTGCATGTACATTAGGAACCTGAACCCGGTGACCATGAAGAAAAAGTATCCACTGCCAAGGATTGATGACATCATCGATCAGCTGAAGAGAGTGTGGTGGTTCTCGAAGATAGACCTCAGATCAGGCTATCATCGGCTTCAGGCACGGGATGAGGGTGTACCTAAGAAAACATTTAGATACTGGTATGACCACAATGATTTTTTGGTGCGGACTTTTGGCATTACCAATCCCCCAACAGTATTCATGGGAATCATGAATAGGATCTTCCAGCCCTACCTTAACAGATTCTTCATAGTCTTCATTCATGACATCTTGCTGTACATGGCGTCGGAGGAAGATCACACTACAAATCTGCGAATATTCTTGGATACACTCCAAGAACATCAACTTTGCTATAATATCTCTAACTGCTAGTTCTCGATTTAGGAGGTCCACTTTCTAGGACACGTCATCTTAGAGGCTAGAGTTGTAGTGGATCCAGAAAATATAGAGGTAGTGTTATCTTGGGAGCCACCCAGGAGTGTGACTAAGGTGCAGAGTTTCAGGGTGTTGGTTGGATACTATTGGAGGTTTGTGACCAACTTTTCCATAGTAGTATCACCTTTATCAGTCTTGACCTAGAAGGTAAAGCCCTTAGTGTGGATGGAGAAGTTCCGGCATAATTTCCCGGAGCTAAGGAGAATACTGATGAGTTCCTCTATCTTGAGACTACTAGAGAAGGGCATTGGGTATGTAGTTTTTTATGATGCATCACGGACCAGACTGGGTAGTGTCCTGATTCATAAGCAAGTGGTGACTGCATACGGCTCACGGCAGCTGGGGCATCATGAACTAAACTATACGACCCATGAATTTGTGTTTGCAGTAGTGGTATTTGTTTTGAAGATGTGGAAGCACTACTTGATGGGTGAACAGTTTACTATCTACTCCGACCACAAGAGTCTTAGGTATATCTTCTCCAAGAAGGACCTCAACTAGAGAAAGAGATAATGGCTAGAATTATTCAATTATTGTGAATTTGAGATAGTCTATACTTCTGGGAAGGGGAACATGGCGGAAGATTCTCCCAGCAAGAGTTTTGGTTTATAGCTACTATGTGTGGTGATGGAGTAGTCAGCTGTGATGTAGATATCCTTTGTGGATGATTATAGAGCCGCTTACCTTTAGTTGATGATTTTAACTCCTCCACTCATACAATGAGTCACGGAGGCATAGATTTTGGATGTGGACTACGAGGACCGGCATGCTTAGTTATCATCGGGACACGCTCTTGTTGGATTTTTGATAGGTGGGAAGAATGTCATCTTTTTCAGAGGGCACACCATAGTACCGGTGATGTTGAGGGAGGAGGTATTTAGGGAGTTCCATACATCCACATTGGTGTTACAACGTAGCATGGATAAGTTCTAGTAGGACCTCCGACATCAGTACTGGTTTCTAGGGATGAAGAAAGCAGTGGTAGAGGTCCTTTCATGATTCCTTACTTGTTAGCAAATAAAGGTTAAGAATTAGGTTCTAGTAGGCTTGGTATATCCACCTGATGTATTGGAGTGGAAATTTGATGGTATCTTGAAGGAATTTTTGATGGGGTTACTACCCACATCTAGGGGCCAGAATTCTATCTGTGCGATATTTGACTGACTCACCATGTCTGCTCACTTCCAACCCATTTTGGAGTATGGATCAATAGAGGTATTAGGTTGCCTCTATGTCCAGAAGAAAGTGTGGCTCCATGGGTTTCCTTAAACTATTGTCTTAAAACATTATGCATGCTTTACTTCCTAGTAGTTTAATGGATTTCATGAGGCATTTAGGACTCAGCTACGCTTGAGCATAGCATTTCACCCATAGGTGGATGGTCAGATGGAACAGACCATACAGACTTTGGATAATATGCATCGTTCTTGCGTTATAGTTTTTGGAAATAGTTGGGAGGACCACCTTCCACTATAGAAGGTTGCATACAATAAAATATATCACTACACCATTGGAATGGTACTGTTTGAGGCATTGTATGGGTGACCTTGAAAATCACCTATTTTCTTGATAGACCTAGGGGAGTTATCACTCAGGGGTCCATAAATTGTACGGGCTACCACTGAGAAGGTGAATATCATATAAGAGCTTTTGAGGATTACATAGAGAAGAAAAAAATCATATAATGAAAGAATACGTAGGCCCTTGGAGTTTGAGGAGGGAGAGCATGTCTTCCCTTCGGTCTCACCCTGACGGGGATTATAGGGATTTAGCAGGGGTGGAAAGTTATCTATGAGGTTCATTGAAACATTCTAGATTCATATCATGGTTGGTGAGGGGGTGTACCTCCTAGGTATCCCCATACAAACACACCAGGTGCACAATGTTTTTGACGTATCACAGTTGAGGAGGTACGTGCATGATCCATCTCATGTCATCAACTGTGGCGCACTGGAAATTGATGATGGGGAGATGTTTTCAAAGTTCCCAGTGGTGATAGAGTATAGATAAGAGAATGTCATTTGTGGACGGTTGATTCCTCTGGTTTTTATTTAGTGGAAGCACAGTAATCTCTAGAATAGAACGTGGGAGCAATAGGCTCATGTTAATTCTCATTACCCCCATTTGTTTGTTTAGCTTAGTTTTGGATTTCGGAGACATAAATCCATAAAATTGGGGGTGGGGGTAGTGTAATAGCCCTGATTTGTTTTTTGTAATTTTTTAAACAATTATATGGATTTATTTTAAGACAAGATGCTCTGACGGCTTCTAATTCCAAGACGTGGTGGTCCAAGGATATAATTTTGAACTCTTTTTAGTTCTTTTAAGAAAATGTGAGTGAGTTTTTAAATTTTTTTAACTAGTGATAAGATCAAAAATATGAGGGAACCATTGAACTCATAATGGTGGGGTTTACCTAGAATGGGACTAACTTCGACAGACAAGGGTCAACCAAATATGTTACTTTAAAGACTTTTTAAAAAAACATAAAATTTTATTTTATTTGTTTTTTCCAACCATTTCGCGGTGGAACAACCATGCTTTAGTGTGGTGGCAATGCAACAATGAGTCGCATTAAATGAATCTCATTAATGGGACGTAAACATGCAACGCAATCATGTAATAGAAGTTTTGCGACTTGTTTTATTTTAATGGTTTAACGCATTAGAAAAATCATGATCAATGGGTGGAATTTTATTGATGAACATATAGTGATAATTCTCTCCAACAATGAATGATGAACTTTGAAGAATATCCAGTGACATCGATGCACCTAGAAGAATAGGACCAGAGAGTTTCAAACACCAATGAAACGTGAATCCCTACAAATGGATCACTTCAACGATGAACTCTAAAGATTTAGGGATTGCTTTGTTTTAATTTCCTCTTTCATTATTCTAAAATAAATAACACGAATCATACCACAAACATGTTGATATATGGATCGCTTGTTATTCTGGGAAGTTTCTTTCCTTGGGGTTTTTACTAAGATTAATTTTTTTGGTTGGATAGAACTTCAATACAGAGCCTCCGAATATTTAAACTCAAATTCAGAGGAAGTGGGCCAACACGAACAAGGCCCGAGCCCCTCTGTCTTGTACGTTCTTCATGGAAAACATTTGAAATGGAGGAAAAAAATAAAGAATTAACAAAGAAAGAAGAATCCCATGAAGTCCAGAACCACATACGGCATGAAGAAAATACCACTGGGTCGGCCCCGGTGGTCCGTGGAAGAACTCATCAGTGGTGGCCAATGAAAGTGGTTGCAGACGGGTGGTGTTGTGCCACAACTTCATGATAGAAGTGGTATCTATGGATGGCATGGGCCGCAACAAGGTATTAGGATCAGCTGATGCTCGGTTCAGTGGTTGGATAACCAATGACGCAGCCAACCAGCTACATCAGATAGGGCGACCTGTACTCACAGGCAGCAACACCCTTATGGCACGTGGTAGCTAGTTTGTGTGCGGACCCAATGAATAACTAGCCTATCCTTCTATAGTGCACCAATATAGACTCCCTTAAGCATCCGAGCATAAAGAGACTTGGCCCATGTTCACGGGCCAGGTATAGGGAGTCATCCTGCCGGCTACAGGACGGACCAGGGCGCACCAACCGGGCGACTATGTGGCCTAGGCAAGAAATAAAACTGGACCTCTTTTTCTGGCTGGGCCGATGAGGTAAAATTGGGGCCCAAGGCAGCCTGGGCTGGGAATAAACTAGTTTTTCGATTGTAGGATGTGCCAGATGGGACCAGGTCGTAGGGTGACCAGGCTGGCTAGACCCCTGACCAAACTGGGCCAGGTGCGGTGAAGCCTAATGGGAATTTCCATCTAGATAGGCCAGATAGGTATGATCCAGACCCTACCCGGGTTGGTTTCGGTTAGTTGAATCATACAGGGGAATGTGGGGCCCCTAGGTCGAGTCGGTCGGGTCAGTCCAACCGGGTCAGACTAGACCCGAACACAACCAACCCCTTTTTACAAAAATACCAATATCTCTCAAATCGAGAGTCTGATTGATGAACTGTTTGTGGAGTTGGAACCCTCGTGGTGAGGAAGAACTTTTGTAATACTATAGAGAGGATTTAATGGAAGTTGGAATATGAATAATGGCTTGAGGATCAGTTTCTCCCATAATGAATCACACTAAGTATGGGAATCCTACGACTTACAAGGAACTGAAGACTGCTGAAAGTCGACCCTGTGTGGATTGGCTACGATAGACTAGTGGAAAGTGTCCATGTGTTATACCGAAGGACCATTGTGGGGAGAGGCTCTTTGTGACCGAGAAGATCCATGATACTAAATGGGGAGGGGTGCCTCAGTATGGTGGCCAAGGTGGGAAGCATCTTTGTGTGACCCATCATGATCATGGTGGGGAGCAGCTCTATGTGACCCACCATACCCATGGTACTCATCTAGGATGAGTACCATAGCAGTCCAAAGTGAGGAGGAAGAAAATCAGTGAGACCTATCCAGCATGTGTTGGGGAGAGAGTTTGTGTGACCTAGTATACCCACGATACTCATTGGGGAGGAATACATCAGAAGCCCAAGGTGTTTAGTGATATGGATTATAGTATTACTTTCCTTACTCAAGATTATAACAAGTGTGAGATGTATTAATTTTTTATCATTCTTAGTGGTTTTGTTTATGGATTGCTTATGGTATTTTATTTTGTGTTTTAGGATCCCTACTGTGTATTTTTTTTACTCAACACTACACGGGCTTCGCACGTACGTGTTTTTTATGGTGCAGATGATTGACGCCTTGACATAGGACCTAGTGGCCTAGGACCAGATGGTGACCAGTGAAACAAGGTAGGCGATACATGATTCTAAATATTTCAACCGCTATCATACACTTAATAAACATGTGGGGTGTTCAGTAGACATATTTTATAAGTTTCCTTGTACATTCCCATTTTCAGTTTGTATTTCATTGGGTTTGTATTCTGACCCATTTTATTTTCAGTTATACATTTCACAGTGGCTATTTAGTGGAATGATTATTCTCTTTTCCTACATTCCGAGGACATGGTTTTGTGTGTATGTGTATAGGTACTCAGGAAAATTCCTTCCACTTGCGGGTTTATGCCTTCAATGTTATTCGCCAACCCCTGGCCATTGGGAGGAGGGCTTGGAAGTGGTAGGACACAGGCCCCGAGGGATGGGTCGTGAAATGTTTAGATAAAGACACATGAGAGATTTCAACCTTGTTTATGATGAAAAAATTACCAAATCACCATTTATTGGACATGATGAATGGGCTAGAGATATTATAAGATTGGTACACAATGATGTGTGCAGACTGCCTCTAGTAGAATCTATATGTGGGTATTCTTACATCATAATTTTTTGTAATGACTTGAGTTTATATAAATGTGTCTAATTTATGAGGTATAAGTCTTGGTCCTTTGAGATATTAAAAGAATCCAAGGATGAAATATAGAATCAAAATTGAAAGAAAATAAAATAGATTTGATTCGATTGAGGTGGTGGAAATCAAAAAGAATATTTTATATAATTTCAATGTGATTTTGGGACTCTATCTCAAATCACTTCACCTTACACACCATATGGTAATAGTGTTAGTGGAAGGAGTAACCTAACATTCCTATACATAGTAATGTAAATGATGAGTCATGAAGATCTTACATTATAATTTTAGAGACATGCATTACAAATTTCATTATACATACTAAACTGAGTACCATATAAAGTTGTAAATGAAATTACCCTTGATCTAGGGAGTGGAAAGAACTATTTTTTCACATGTCTATGTATGGGGTTGTGAGCCATTTTAAGGTCTTCTACAGAAGGAAACTAGCACACAACTGAAAAAAGTGTATCATTATAGGGTTTCATATGAAAAACCGGGTACTACCTATAAAACCCCTTAGATAATTAATTTAATGTCTCTAGAAAATCAACCTTTCATGATAGGGAGAACATCCTCAAGATGTATTGTGGAATCAAAATGTACTTCGATCATGTTGATGATCAAGATAAAAAAGAGTTTGAATAGGAACATATTCTTAAAATTCCCATGAAAAAAGTTATTCCAAAAACACAAGTTCTACATTATGTCTTCTCTAATGTATTCCTTGTATGAGAGCCATGTATCGACTTTGGTGGGTCTTCATGAAAATGTAAATATTTTTGGGTGAAAATGGGTATTTATGAAAAAAATTGACATAGTTGGTAAATAAAGCACCTATAAAGAAAGGGTAGTGGACTAAGGGTTTAAACAATATCAAGGTGTTGACTATAATGATAACATTTCAAAATTTTCCATGTTTAAATACTTAAAAATTCATCTTACTACAATAGCGTACCATGTCTATGAAAGTTGGATGTTGGATGTCCAAAGAGGTTTCTTTAATTGGAACCTTCAAAAATATTTCTATGTGACACAACCATAAGGGTTTGTGACTCTTGGTGATTCTGAAGGGATATAAAAGTTGCAGAGATATAATTATGGATAAGTGGAAGCATCCAATTTTGAGAAAATTCGATTCGATAAATATATAAAATATTTTGGATCCATTAAAAATAATTTTGAGCCATATGTTGACAATAATTTTAGTTAAAATGTGTTCATTTTTCTAGTAGTATATTTTGATGAAATAATATTTAATGGAAATGACGTACCAGTCTTATAGTATGTTACTAAATAACTTTACAATTGATTCTCCATGAATAAATTTGGTGAAGCATCCTATATTCTGGGGATCAATATCATTCATGATAGACCGAAGAGGATGTTTAGACTAAGTAAAAGAACATAAATTGAATATATATTATAGATATATACTATGGATCAATCAAAGAAGGGATTAGTTTTAGTAACACATGGTATAAATCTTTCCAAGAAAATGTTTCCTTATACATAACAGGAGAAATATATAATGAGTAAGATCTCATACACTTTGATGATATGATCAATCATGTATTCCATGTTTCTTACAAGACTTGATGCTTATTATGTATTGATCATGTTAAAATGATATTAATCCAATCTAGGTGATCAAAATTGGTTTTTTTTCAAGGATATCCATAAGTTTATAAGAATAACTAAGTAAATGTTCATGGTGTATGGATGGTTTGAGGATATAGTCATCGATGGATATATTGATGATAGTTTTCAAATAGATCAAAATGATCTGAATTCATAGTTATGATATGTTTATGTCTTAACGGATGAGTTTTTAGAAATAAGAGTTCACATAATCTAGTTTTCACATACTTACAGTAGAGTATGAGTATATAGTACATTTTGATGAATCCAAGGAATCTAGTTGGATGCAAATATTTTTTCATTGGCTTTATGTGGTATCTATAATTAAATAACATATTATATTGTATTATAATAATATTGTAGTGGTGGATCTTGAAAAATATACAAGGTCACACTAAAAAAATAATACTCTAGAAGTATCACAACTTGATTTATTTTTATCTTATGGGTGAAGTTGTATTATGAAAAGTATATATTGATGAAAATGTTATAGAACCCTGGACTAAATGATTTTCTTAGAAAAATCATGAATATCTTATGAGAGATAAAAGACAGAGGGTTGTCAATGTTTAACTCTAGTGCAAGTCAGAGTCTATTGGAGTACGCACCCTAGAACAAAATTTTGTACACTTTATGATTTCATGTATTCATATTTGTGAATATTTTGAAAATCCTTATCACATATTGATTTTTCTTCTATGTAACATATCATGTGATAATACCCAAATAGTTGTTTTTAAAATATAAGGACCTTGTAGTTCACTACTATGATGAGAACCCAAAAGTACTACGATAACATTACAAAATATAATTTATATATCTTGAATAAATATTTTAATGGAATAAAATGATGCTTGTTGTTTGGGATGGAGACTAATAGATATTTTTGGAACATTCTCATGGTGTACGCCCTTGGAAATTTCTAATGTAGATGATTTTTTGAATGAAACCTTCTAGAAGGAAATCCATATTTATATGTGTCATTGAATGTTTTGATATGTGGTTGATTTTCTTGTTCATTATACTTAAAATTATTATTAATGTATATTATGAGTCACATAATTTGATGTATTGATGGAAACATTGATGAAATTTTTTCATGGAAAATTAGGTTATGTTGGGGGTGTCACGTGTAATATTTTATTAATTAATAGAGTGGGAAATAATTTTTACATTCTATTATTTAATGGAAGCCGATATCTCCATACCTTTTATGGAAAATATATAGCCTAAATAAATCCATTTATATGGTTTTATATCAAAATGTTTAATTTTTGGAAGGTCAAATAAATTTACATCGAGAACATAGTTTGATGTCACCAGAATGCATCCTTCTTGATTAGAGATATCATTATAAGGATATTATATTATATATTAAGTTTCCATGTGAATTTTTATATCATTATGACATTAAATTATTTATATATGGGCATATTTGAATGTTTTTAGATACTATCCTTAGAATGTTTGGTCTTTTCTCCCATTGCCATTAAAAAATAGGCTAATAGTATCACACACTATGTGCATAGAGAATCATCATTAAATAATAATTATATTTACTATTTTAAAGGATGAATACATATTATTCTAGCACATGGTATAAAAATTATTCATGTTTTCATTATCTCATAAATTTCATCAATATGAATTTGAGATAAAAATTTGTGGGAAGAATATTTGATAAATTTTTATTTTCTATTTAGTGAATATAACATTTATTTATTTATTATTAAAAAATGAAGTTGTTTTTATGTATTAAATAAATATTTATTATTCATTGAACGATAAAAATTGTTGAGAAATGGAGGACTTGGTATATTGGTTTAGTGAGAAATAATATATTTTTAATATTATTTTAACCAATAATATTTAATTTAATTCGTTAGTTTCACCCCTGTTAATAAATAATAATATTATTATTGTTTTAGACATGGTATTCTTTATAGATTAAAGAAATAATAAGGGTGAATGTGAAATTATTATTTTATAACCACATAAGTATTTAAAACCATTTATATTGTTTCTAAAATATATTATTCCATTTCATATTGCCGTGTAAAATGGAAGAGAGAGATAATCATCTCAATGCCTTACAGATCCCCCTCTCCAAGAATATTATCATGAATAGAGATAAATCCACCTCTAACACCACTCTCAATACTTGAGAGGTAAAATAAATTCCCTCTTAAAGTGATTTTTTGGGTGATCAAGGTTCATTGATGAATGAATTAGGATCTAAAATTATAACACCTAAAGATTCATATGTTGATGTTTGGTGGTTTTTGCAACATGTTTGGATAATCGCTGAAGGGAATATATTATTTGTTCCCACAATAACATGATGATACAACATTGATACTCTATCATACCCATCAATGAAGAATGTATTAATCATAAGGTAATTTTCAATTATTTCTTCTTACAATTCATATCTACCTCCACTTTTGATGGAGGATAATGAAAAAAACTATGCCATATGGGGAAAGTGGTGATATAAAGGATCCTTTCCCACAATTATCTCCCTCAGCATAACTCTATGAAAATATTGAACATTGATCATGAATGTATAGGGTTTTGGTTTTACATAGGATTACTCTCCTAGGAGAGTCCTCTAATAAAATACTCATTATCATGAGCATAGAATATAAAAATGAGAATAAGATGAGAAGAAATGAGAGAACATAAATTAAAATACCAAATTATAAATATATAATAAATTAAATTAAAATACATAATAAAACATATCTAAAATTATAGAATCAATTCATACAAACTTCTATGAGTGGATCCTCTCACATCCTAGCACTCCCCTATATTTATAGAATTAATGGCAGGCTCAAGTAAATGATTACAAATTCATATTTTTGAATTTAGATTAAAAATTAATCCCTATTTTTTGCATTAGGGTTGACCCATGAAATGAAAAAATTAGATCTTAATAAATTTATTGAAAATATTTAGTGTTGTGTTTTATAATTTGTTCCAATGATTTTTATACCTAGGATCTTGAATGAAAAATTTATAGATTGTTTATTTAAGTAAGGTTCATATGGATGAATACATTATATCTTTGAATTTAGTTCACATTATCTATAAGAATAATTGTGATACTACTCGAGTAATCTGAATTTAATATCTATACCAACATTTTCTAAATCTTATCAAAGAAATTAAAATAAAAATTCAAAATGTAAAAAAATTTATGATAAAAATATTATAGTGTAATTAGAAGGGAAGACTATAATTTTTAAATAGTTTCCAAATTCATTAAATAATTAATAATTCCAATTAAATAAAAACCCCAAAATAAAAATCTAATAATTAATATAAAATATGAATTAAAATACATTATTTATAATTTTTGTATTCAAAAAAAATTCTACTTTTATTTTGAATATGTGAAAATTACCCAAAAAATAACAATTTAAATGAGATATTTGACATCATTATTGAGTTTAAAAATATGAAACTATTGATTCTGTCAGGTCTCCTACATATAAAAATTTCACTCACTGGAAATCCAATGAATACAACTAACAAAAATAATTATATTTTATAGGTACAAGAAAAACAAAAAATACCAGAATTTAAGATTCATTAAACATTGAAAATATCCTAACAACATTATAAGTCCCACGTGTTTTCCTGGTTCAATTAAACAAAATTTTAAGTTCTAACATTACATATACAATATAATTTAGTGGAATAAATATTTTAACTAGTGTAACTATCACAAATAACTATTTTCCAATATTCTAATACCAAATTAACATTTTTAACATCCTTGATAGAACCTAAATGAAATTCTTAAAAGTTAACTCCCTTACTTCATTAGGTTTGTATTATTTCTCTTATATAAATCCATTCTTTTTTATGATGATTCAATACATTTGTTTATTTTTCCCCCATTTAGTTTTTTTCATCGTTTTTTCTTTTTTTCATTACTTAATATATCAAAACATCACATGGGATCCCAATTACCCTTTTAACTCTAATTTTGGAGTATTTGTGGGGATATATTTTCGGATGGATCCCTAAGGAATTATTTTTCACAAAATAAATGTTACTCAAGATATATTTCAAAATTATATTTCCCTCATGTTATAATTTTAATTTAAATTAACTATTTTCCATTAAAAATCTTTTTCCTAGGTATAAAACAAAAATTTCTATGAATTTAGTGTAAAAACTCAATCACCGACTATATAATTTTGAAAAAAAATTAATCAGTGAAATATTCAAACTAGAATTATGTTATTTACTATAAAAAATGATATTTCAAGATGAAATTATTAATATAAATAAAAGAAATTTAAAATCATAAAAATCATTACAACACTAAACATATAGATACTATTCCCTCACCCATAAACTATTAATACTAGTTTTTTTGTTCAAAACTGATTTCTTATTCTCAACATAAAATTTATTTGGATTGTAAAAGATAATGTATAAAATGGCCACACAACCTATCTTATTGTAAGGGTACCCTTATTCTCCTAATTTTTTACAACTAAAAAATAAATAAAACATAATAAATAGAAAACATAATAAATTTATTGAAGTAGAAAACGATAAAATTATATGGAAACTAAATAAAAAAAATATAATTCTTATTTTAACCCCAAAGTAGACCATAGGTTTTAACTACCTTGGAATGGTATCTCTAGCTATCATATGAATTTTGATGTTCATTATAGTTCATTTTATATGAATAACCACATAAAATTATTTATAATATAAATTATATTACCTTTATTATTGAGGAATCCAATGATAGAAGGCATCAGGACCTCCCCATTACAATTAATTGCAATCTTCATCGTGGGGGTTGGAAAATGAATGGGTCCTCCTATGTTTCATGAAGAACAACTTATTTTGTATCTTCCTCCACTTCTAGGGTTTGATTAATTTGTGGTGCACATAAAGATTTTTTATTTGGAAGGATATAGAATAACTCTCCTTGAAAAAAATATTAAGTATATATAATAAATAGTAAAATATTCTCTTTCATATTTTTCCTCTTATAACCCAGTTAATTTAGAAAAATCGACTAGGTACTCATCATGTACTTCCTTTTTTAGATATTTAATTTGTTTTGGGATCTCCATGTAATCCTCATCAGGAGGAAATTTTTATTTTTATTCATCCTTTATAGAAATCCATATATTTACTGAATCTAATGATATTAAACATTAGGATTTAATTTTTAATACAATTTTAACAAAATCATATAGAAATGGGTTCAGGAAAATATTTACTCTTTTATTTTATATTTTGATTATTGATTTATTGGAATGTGCCAATTGTAATTGGGTTTTCATGGATGTAGGTTTGTATTTTTGATCCTCTAGTATTTATTTGATCTCCACCACATGGGTGGTTTCTTATTCCATGTCCAAATATAGGTTAAAGGGTGATAATTCTTCTTTTTCAAAGGTAGGAGAAAATTTATTTAGGTTACATTCGAAAAATATATTAAGTAACTCATCTAACTTTTAATAGATAAGTGTTTTCGAATTAATATTTGACACATTCCTATCATAGGGCATGGGAAAAATAAATTATTTTCCTAGTGAATCACAATGGCTGATTTGGGCTATCTCACTTGAAGAACTTCTTAGTTAGATCAATTACTTATTATAAATCACTTAAACTAAATGTTTTTTTTAATTATTTTATGAATACATTAATAATTCATTTTTGATTATTTTTATTTTCTAAAATAATTAAATGAAATGGAAAGTTTAAATTTTGATTTCAACTAACATAAAATTAGAAATAAAATGAGTTAGATAAGAAATAACAAAGTTTTGGGTTCAGATATGATTTCAATCATTATTCTACAGTATTAGTTTTATTTTATTTTGATAATACAAACATTAAAAGTCATGTACAATTACAATTGTTTTTTTAGAAATTTGGGATTATTTTAATGACTATTAAATGTCAATTTCACAACCTCTTGTAATCAAGGTTGATGACACACCTAGTTTTATGGTGTTCCATATTTTAGGACTCTACTATATTGATGTCCTTTTATCCATTCATTGGGTAAACTCCACGTGTGAAGTGGAATCCAATAGAAATAGGGAAAATATATTTAAATAAAAGAATATAAATAAATTGAGTTTCATATTTTGGGAGATAGTCACCACACTGGGGACATTTGTCTCACCCATGCGTGTTTCTCATATCTACCACAAATTTAAAAGACATTTTAAGAAAAAATCAAGAAGTACTTGACCTCCCCCAGGACAAGAATTCAGTCGTCCTCCCATTATCAGGAGTAAGATATCAATTTATTGGATAAAAAGATGAGAATAAGAAATAAAATAAAAAAATATGATAAAAAAGAAAAATGATAAAATAATAAAAATAGAATAATAGAGAGAGAAATAAAATATAAAATAAAAGAATAACTATATAAAAGAGTGTTAAAATAATAAAAATTTAATAGAATAAAATAAAAAGAGGAGTAATTAAGAAGAAGTGGAAGAATAAGGGGTAGAATATAATTTTTTCAATAAATATGTATGAAATAATTTATTTAATAAAACAAAATTAAAATTAAAATTAAAATAAAACTAAAATAAATAAATAGGGGAAAGGAAAAGGTAAAATAAAAAGAAAAAAAATCAACATCTTAGCATAGAATCCTTGGAAGATTCCCACATTGGATGTGGGATCTAAATTTAGAGTGGATGAAATAATCCTTAGATAGTCCAATGGGGTGCCATCCTTCAGTATTTAAATTCACGATCTTTCAAATATCCCTTTAAGATCTATTCCATATTTTGTTCAATGAACCATTTCTCATGTTAGACCCATTTAATGACTGAACATGGGATTGATGCATTCTTAGAAGATATTCTAAAATATCTTTCATGTGTTCCCAAAACAAATTATTAATACTCCATGTGTATTAGATGTTATATCCCATTTACACCAAAAATTTATTTTTCCCTTAAATAATATTAACATTTCATAAATATGATTTCCCATGAATTTATGTAATTAATATTTGTAGAATAAATTGGTGATATAGTTTTGAATGTTTTTGTTATGGAAGTTATATTTATCATTATAGAATTAAAGCTCTATATTTCAATCCATTTTTGAGATATTCCTAATTTCAAAAATATCTAGTTCTCTGAATATATTCTAATGCTTAACTTATGTGATTATTTTAGTTCTAGAAATGATCGATCTAGCTTTGGTTCTAAAAAAATAAAATGAATCCCAAGATGTATTTAATCCTAAAAAAGGTAATTTCATAAGTTAAATAGTTTTATAAAATATTTTTTGAAATACATATTTAAATTAAAATGGATAAATTTCAAAATTAGTTTATTATTTCAATTAATCCAAAAAATTTACTAAAACCATAAAATGTAACAATTTACCTTAATATATCACTTATATTGGATTAAATCCATTGAAATATGTTTAAAAATATTTACGAAGATTGAGTGTCTCAATTCCCCCACACATAAACAATGCTTTTTCAAAAGCATAAAATCTCCACATTAAAACGCAGAGGGAACCAATGTTATCATTTTTCAAATTTCAAAGAAAATAATATTGAACACTCATCAATTTCAAATAAAATATTAAAATTTCGAATCAATTATAAATTAAATTTCCCATTTTCCAAAGATACAATAATTTTATATATTTTACATTCTTGTTTTTGAAAATGGTGGAACTTATTCTTTCATTCATTCAAGATTATTAATTCATTATTATTAATCTTTCGAAATCATGATCTACCACTCTTTTGAATCTTGTCACTCATCACTAATGATATTAATTCATGTAAAGTTGTGATCATATCACTAATGAATTCTCGGTATCTATTGTATTATAATGGAGAAACTTTCTCTACTTTTTTAATACAAAAGACACAGGAAATCATGAATACATTCCTTAAAGGTTCAAATGACTATAAGTCTTAAGGTTGGTAGCAATTGATATTCAAAAATAAAGTATCAAATATGAGGTTTCTACCTTAAATAAAATTTATGATAACAAAATATTATGTCCAATGAAATTTTCCCCTTCAAATTAGCATCTCTCAATTCCCCCCCCCCCCCAAAAAAAATTCAATGTAAGGTCATTATTAATGTAAAAATAATGAATTATTTTTTAACTCGCTTGATTTTTTCACTAATTTTATATTATTGTTTCTTTTGAAAGAAATATTTTATTTTATTTTTATTTTTATAAAGATATGTTTATAATATACTTTACATCCACCACCAAACCCAATATGATATAAATCATAGGTCTAGTAATTGTGATTTTTTTGTTTTATTAAATAAGAACCTATTATTTCTTTTTTTTTTGTTCTATTTTGTCATTTTCACTTTTTTATTAAAGAGGGAAAAGATAATAGATTAAATTTAATAACTCAACAACCATTATCAGTAAGCACAATTATCATCACTACACTTCTTCCTTCTAATATAAATCACCCCTTTCTTCACGACTACGTTAACCCCCACACTTCAACATTATTATATCATTTAAATACCAAGAGTATGGTATAAATTGATAAAAAAGGGTTGAAGCATGGATTATACCTAACAAGGTCATTCATAGTTTCAATGTGACAAAAAATTAATAATGTAAATGTGTGTTTTAGGAATAATGTCTTTTAAAAAGAATCCTCGAACATTTTAAATGTGTTTCTATACATTCATAACTTTGACATGTTATAATACATGTTCTAGCCAGTGGCATGTCCCAAGATCACACAAGAAATATGATCAAGATTAAATAGGAAGTATTTGGTGTAAATATCCTTCTAATAATGGAACATATGATTTTGGAAAATCAGTCTTGGAAATATTAATAATAATAAAACTAGTTCAAATAAATTTTCTAAATTCAAATCATGAAAAATGCTTTGGAAATTTCATTTACATGAATCACCTAATTTCATCAAACCATGAGTCCTCGTTTTAAGGTCTATGTTTTCATTTAATAATTCAACTATTTATTTTACTCATTAAATATCATGGAAATTTAAATATAAAACATCGAATCACATTATTCCTAAAAAACTCATGTCAGCTAGATAATTAAGTTATGTTTTCAAGCATGGGCATACAGTTCAATTTCAAAGCTTAAAACATGTTGTTTGACAAAAATAAAGGGAGTTTAAATTATATAAGTAAAAATTATTACTATATTTCCCATGAATCTTTTCCATTTTCACCACTATTAGGAGATTCCTTATTCCATTGTAAACCTATAGTAGAGAATTAATCTTTATTCACAAAGATCATGTCATTTAAGCTTCAAATGAATAGATGGAGTGGGCTGCATACTGGACTAATTGATAAAACAAAAGTTGAAATATAAATTCTTAGGAAACAAATAAATGTATATGTGTGGGTATGATCCAAAAAATGGGACCTGAATTTTTACTACCTTCAGAGGGTAGTACCAACTGTTATATAATGTCTGATGGTCGATAAAGATTCTTATATTTGAACCACTACATGTGGATTTTCCCAACTACTGCATCATCCCTCTTAGTGAGGAATTATCCATGGATTTTGTATATTAGATACTCACCTTTCACAATTAGGTATATATTGCATGGAGTGGGTAGGATGAAGTATGAATCGTCCTCTTTATTGGTTCTACATGTGAAACATTCTCTTTCTCTTCTAGTATTGGGTTTAGATTGCCTTCATGAAATGTATTATCAAACATAGAATAAATAGGTATTTTACTAGAATAAATTTTTAAATTTGAGTTTTTAATAATTAATTTCTCTCCTTAAATATAAGAAGCCTCTTTTTTTATTTCCTCGAGCTCAGCTACATAAATCTCTTAATGGTACTCCTCAAATATATTTTCATGAAAATTAGTGAGCTCCATGTATTCTTCAATAGGTTAATGTTTGGTTTCTTCATCCTTCTCTAAGACATGGAAATAATTGACCAAATATGAAACTTCAAAAAAAATAAGGAGTAAAACAAAATTCAGATTGAAAAAAATTAGATAATAAAGAGTTCAATGAAAGATCGCCTCTATAAGTTGGTTCTATTCTAATCATTGTCTTAGTATTATATTCCTCTTGAATTCGATTTTTGTTAGATGGGGGTAGGCAGTCAGGTTCCACAAGTCTATATTCAATTTCAAAGATGATTGGATGAATTTATTCCACAACTAGATCATTTTTTATTTATGAATTAGTTTTGTTGTAAGGAATGGTGTGATCAAGTTGTTATTCATAGTCATTTAAGAATTATTCCATATACTCTTGATCCCCCACGTATATCTGAGGATCTAATTTCTCTTGGGTATCATGGAAATATTATATTATCCTTCTAATATGTCCCTGTAGTACTTCTATTTACTCTTTATGTTCCTTCAATTGTGATTTATTGTACTCTAAAACCACTTGTTCTTTTTTTTCACCTTTCAGTTGTCATTCCTTACAGAGTAAGAGTTGTTTGAATATGTTATAGAAAACCAATTTTTAATGGTTATTTTATTTTCTAATATAACTATAACTATATACTACAAAAATAGTAAAGGAAAATGAAATATCGATTATCTCTCTATCAACAGTGTTAGTTTTAATATAAGCCAATCAAAGGGTATGGAAACAAAAAATTATTTTCCAAGTATAGGACAATGGATGACAATGGTCATATTACATGTGGAGATTCTTAGTTTGTTAACTTAACTATTCTAAATCCCCCAAACTAATTATTTTCTATTTTAATTATTTTATGAAAACAAAGATAAATATTATTGGGTTTTTTTATTTTCTAAAATAATAAAACGGCATGAATCATTGAAATTATAATTTAAACTGACATTAAATTCTAAAAGGAATGTGCTAAGAAATAATGAACATGGTTTTGGGTTTTGTTTTTCATCAAATCATTATTCTCCTTTATTTTTTTGATTTTGGTTTTATAATCAAATCATTAACTGTCATATTGAATTACCATTATCATTAGTTAGAAATTGTGAAATATTTGAATTCGTATGAAATATCAATTGGACCTTATCCTGTAATCAAGGTTGATGACACTCATTTTTTTAAGGTATTCCATCTTCTATGAATCTACTGTATTGATTTTGTTTCATCCATTGATTATATAAACTATATCTTGTGAAAGGATAAACAGTTGAGAGAGGGAAAATTGATTTAAATAATAAAATAAAAATAAATTGAGTTTCATGTCATGGGGGATAGTCACCACACTAGGGAAATTCATCTCACCTATACATGATACTCATATCTACCACAATCATAAAATAAACTTTAAGAAAATATTCAAGAACACCTTTACCTCCCCCGAGCCAAGCCTCAAGTCATCCTCCAATTATTGGGAGTAAGAGATCAATTTCATGTATAAGATGAAGTGAAGAATAAAAAAACTAAAAATTAATAAATAAATAATAAGAATAAAATAATGAGAATAGAACTAGAGAGATATATAGAGAGAAATAAAATTGAAAGGAAATGTATAAATATATATAGCATCTCTAAAAGAGTAATAAAATAATAAAATAGAAGAATTAAGTTAATTGAAAAGAAAAAGGAGAAATAGTGGACCACAATTGGTAGAAGAAAAATTAATGAACTAATTTATATAATAAAATAAAATTAAAATTACAATTAAAATTAAGATAAAACAAAAAATGAAAATTAAATAAAAAAAATAAAACACTAATTAAGAAACATGGATGAGACTCCATGGTGTACTTGCTCATTAGATGTGTGTATATCCTTTGATCATGGGTGAAATCCTCTTTATATTGGCCAAGGGGTGTCATTATTATGTATTCAAAATCACAATCTTCCAAATCTCTCTTTAAAATCCCCTCAAATTTATATTTACTCATAGTTTCTTCATTGTAGACCCATTTAATGACCAAATTTGGGGAATATTTCTTCTTTAAAGTTTTTCAAAATTGACTTAATCATTTTTTTCAAAAAACATTAGCCTTATCATCCATGTGTAGAATAAGTTATGTCATATTTACTCTAAAAACATTATTCTAGCTAGACATAAAATTTGAATTGCATAAATTCTATTTCTCATTCATTTTAGGTATCGATATTGGTAGACTCAAGTGCGTATATAGTTTTTAAATTTGTTACTATGGATTTTGTTGTTATTTTTGTAGAATTAAATATACATTTTTTTAGTAATTTATGAGCTATAGACCCAACATCAAAAATATCTAGATCATTGCACATATTTTGAGGCCTAAGTTGTGAGATTATTTGGGGCCTTCAAATGATGGATTTAGCTTTGAGTATATAAGAATGAAATAAAACAGAAGTTATATTTGAGCCTACAATAAAAAAGCATTGTTAATAGAATCTATTTATAAAAATGTATGGTAGAAATTACTAAATTAGAAAAAATAGTTAAAACCAAAAGTAAGGCCATTTTTAATTAATCCCAAAAATGTACTAAAACCATAAAATGTTATAATATTATATAAAATATAACATTTTGGGATTAAATAAATGATTTTTCTAAAAAAAAATCATGAATATTGATTGTGATAATATGTTCTACTGGGATCTCCTCAAATTATGGTTGAGTGTAAGATGACAATAGTATTTCTATATGTAACTATTTCTTTCTCTCTATATTTTCATCAATAACAAAGTTAGGTGGGGAAAAATCTTTCTAAAATGGGTTTGGTTAAGGTTCTAGTTGTTCCAGCTGAAGCTACTGTGATACATGGAAGTATTAAATTTTTTATTCTTTCTAGCTCTCCTAGTTTTTATGTCATCTCCAATTCCTATAAATTATGATTCATAATTATTATAATTTTTTTCCTTATTCTATAACATTTTAGTATCATTCCATGAAGAATAATATTAGTTTCAATACATCCAACATAATTCTTTTTTTATTTTTTTTGTTATTCAATTATTTATGAAGAAAATTATTTATAAAATGTAAATTAAATTTTGTGATAAGGAATGCTTGAATCCTTGTAATGGAAAAATGTTTTGATACACACCTATAATGGGTTACATAAATTGAAAAAAAAATCCTAATTTATAAAAGTAGTTGGCTAGGTCCATCTTGCTTGAAGATATTTCAAAATTCAAGCACTCACTTTTCCTAATTAAATTAATATATTTTTTAGAAATTTATATATTTTATGAATGGGATTAAACATGGGGTTTGAGATTATGGAATGAAATCTTAAACTAATAATGTAGATAAAATGTAAAAATAATGAAGTTAGATAGAAAGGATATTTTCAAAGAAGAATCACCATGAGTAAACCTTCATTACCTTTATATTAGTTTAATATTTACATTATGAAAAAACGTCATTATATTTTTGAAAATACTATTATAATCAGGTTTTGAATATATAGTACACTTAGGACCACTAATTATAATATAAATCCACCTCTTCAGCTGAGATATTGTAATATAGAGGAAAAATCTAAACCTCGGGTGGAAATTTCAAACACAAAAGTTCATTTCCCACTAAGTTCCACTCAGCCTAATTCTTATTCAATATAATACATTGAGAATGAATGTTTATGTACTAGGTTAATCACTAGATTAATCCCTAAATAATTTAATTTTTTTACCCTCCAATTATCATGACTACAAGATATCATTATGAGAATAAAGAGGGAACAAATGAGAGGTCATAAATTAAAGTATTTAAGTGTTAATATAGAATAAAAATATATATTACATAATAAAACTAATGAAAAATATTTGAAAAAGTACTTCTAAACACCCCAATATAATCACATAACCTCTTATCTCATAATTATATAGTGAATCAGAAGCTGAAGTCAAAAACTAAAACATGAAATGTTAGGAAATAGGGACATAATTAATAATAATAATTGTTTTTAATGTGTTAAAATTCTAAATTCTAGATAAAATATTACTTCATTTAAAAAATATTTTAGGTTTTGATTAATTTATTTTGTGTCAAAGTTTCTTCTCATTTTGAGAAATTGTGTAAATGTTATGGCCCAATCATTGATGTAAAGTAAATAGTGATGAATCCATTCCATCATGGACTTTACATCCTATTATATTGATGATAACATGTGATCTGTGACATGTTAGTCATATTAAATATGTATCATAACATTTTCTGAATCCATTTAAAATTATATAAATAAAATGTAAACAAATCCAAAAATTTAGGATAATAATACTGAAGTGCATTTGGAAGGGTAAAACTAGTAGTTCAATGCTGTTTCAAAATTCATTTTCTAGTTAAAAAATATATTAAATCCATTATTAAAATATTATGTATTTATAAATTAGTATCAAATTTGAATAAAAACACATTGAAATGCATAATTAATCAATTTGTTCAATTCAACCAAAATATCCTTTTAATATAAATCTATGATAATTACCATTAAATTAATAGTTTCGGTTGGATTTTGAACATTAATATTAATGTGAATAATATGAAAATATTCACTATGTTAGGTAAAAAGGTAAATATATAACACCACATACCCCTAAAAATAGGGGTTTCACTCCATAGGTATGCAAAGAAGCACTATTAACAACTCCCATAGTTACAGTTCCAAAATAGGTAAGGCCATGGCCTCCCCAACAATATCTGCCATATGATTTTTAGACCCAAAATAGCAGGAAAAAATCACCCTTTGCCTCCAAACAACCTTCAAGATACATCTCAATACTCGTAACACCTAATAAACCCAATGTAAAGAGACAATGGAAATTAGATTCTTTACATTAGATACCTCTCAAATAATTATTATCCCAAAGAATCAATAAACAACTTAGGGGAAATAGAAATTGGATCCCTTCGATGGTATCGGTATAACCTTACCATTATATTAAATTAAACTCAATGACTGACCCTATGAGAATCTATAAAATCCAAAATTGGAAAATCTAAAATAAAAAATACAGGGCTTTATGTGTCTAAAATATGAAAAAAAAACTACCAATACCATCCTAGAATGTGGTTCACCTCCTGATATACAACTAACTTCCCACTATTGATTGTGAATCATTATTACCCTTATGGTAATCATACTGATGATTTCCCACAAAATTATAATTAATATTATGTAATTCACCCGATATGAGGCAACATGATTAACTCGGCCATGGGTCTCAAAACCATGGTCTAAATCTAGATGATCATCTCATTCATTACTTATGTGGATCTAAATCCCACAACTCAACGCATTCATCTAACCCTATATAGAATCTTGAGAGGTCCATATAAAAATACTTCACTCATGGAAATTCCTCTTTCTGTGACATTTTCATGATCTCTCTTCGATTCTTATGAACTATACTGAAAGGTTGCGATGGATCACTAAATCTGGTACTTCAAAGAGAATGAAAAATGTTGTGCCTGGTCTTATTCAATGGCTAGTAAATATAAAAACTGATTAAAAATGTTCATAAAATTATTCTCAATTACACACCTATTATCTACCCATTATTGGATATCATTAATCACTTTCAAGAATATATCCATGTAAATATGACAAATAAAACCCCTCTTGAATATTTTATAAAACTAGTCCCAAGGAATCACATCTATGTTGATATGATCAATCCTCTACTATTATTGATCCACCGTCCAAAAAGAAACAGCCAAAGTGACTAAGAATGGATCAAAATTCTTCAATAACTATTAGGAAACCAAAATCTATTCTAACCATTCCATATACTCTTTAATGGATGGTATTTGAAGAACTTCAATAATTCCTATAGTTGAATATTTATAAAATATTAATCTAAATATTCCCTTTTCTCCTTTCCTCATGAAACGTATTGATGATATTTCATTTGCATGAATTTAATAAAATATTTAAAAAATATTTTAGTTCCTATCACAAGAATCGTAAAAAAATAACATATGACAAAATAATAAGATTGAAACACCTCCATAGGCACATCATACCCATTATCCCAAAAAAAAACCCCACATCATAACCACATTATCAAAACCATCACAACATGTAAGAAAAATAGAAAATCCCGACTCTTAGCCTATTCCATCCATCCCAACATCATCCTTAGAAATAATATACAATCCTCTCTAAAATAAACATTCACCAAATATCATCATATAAAAAACATATCATGGATATGAACTAGAATTTCATGATAATTCATTCTCAAAAATGTTTTCAAATAACAATAAACCAATTACATGGTCATATCAATATGAAACATCATGAAAATAATATTATCAATATATAATAAATAAAATGATTATAATTTAGTACAAAATATTCAAACACCATTTCTTAAAACCCTTCATAGATAACTCATGGAATAATTATATTCTTCCAATCGTAACATGATATTTTTTTAGTACATGAATAAAATTAATTTAATAATAATATCTTAACATGATTTTTCAAACTATTATATAATTATAACATTGTTTTCTTTTATAACTCACACTTAAATCATAACATATCATACCTATTGAATTACATACTGTATTCTAAATAAATGCATTGGAACATCATTCTCAATATTGAAATGATAAAAATAATCTTTTTATATATCATAGAATGTTTCCACAAAAATAACTTATGGGATTTGTCAATATTATACATTCTATCTAAAATAATTATCACATGAATAACACATTAGTTATAAATTTAATCATTCATCATTAATTCTTTATAAGAATATTATGTAATCTATATTTAAAAAACAAATCGTTATATTATACATGATAAATATCAATATTTAACAACTTCAGTATGATTTTTAAATTAAATAACTCACAATTAAATATTTCTTTCAATTATAAAAACTCAAAAAAAATAATATGTTTGAAATAACATATTTAATGAAGAATAATTTTAATAAATGTTATAATTTTTAATGTGTTTTATAAATATTTCATTTAAAAACCCTTTATCCAAATTAATATTAAATCTATAAGGTATTGTTTAATTGAGAAGATTTGTAGAAAAAAAATCAATGGAAAAATAATATTTTATCATTTTATTCATCATTAAGAAAAAATGCATTTAATTCAAAATGTGATTCTATAAGTTCATTATTTAACAAGCATAAAACCCTATGATTTAACTAAACATGTCATACTAAGGTAATCAAGTGTCATATCATATCATAATTCTACAAGAATTTATATTCCAAACTAGCATGAATCAAAGTATTAAAATACATGTAGCATAATTATAGATAATATATCATATCTGTATAGGTTATTATTAATAAAAATACTAATTATAATCGTAAATAAATACCATATCATAGAATAAAATATATGAGAATCATGCATGCGCCCTTCCAAATATGTTTACCCTATATTCAGTTTATTATAACTAAACATGTTTATTAAACTAATAATATCCTTATATTTGATAATATATGGCCCAAAATACACATTTCCTATACATTCTTCTCTTGCACGTGAGCCTTAGCCCAGTTGGTAAGGACTCTGTAAGTAAATCCGGGAGACCCGGGATCAAATCCAGGAGGAGACGTTATTTATGGGTATTGTAGTAGTATTGTAGCAGGTACTGTAGCATCAATGTAGTAGGTGTTGTAGCGGGACTGTGCAGTATTGTAGCATATACTATAGCGGGAACTGTAGTAGGTACTGTTTGGCACTGTAGTAGCTAAGAATGTGCCCCCGTTTGGGCCTTCAGGCCACCAATTTGGTCCCCAAGTCCTTTAAGGCCTTCGGGCCACCTAGGCCTTTGGGTAAGTAAGGCCTTTGGGCCACATCAAGGCCTTCGGGCCACCTTAAGTGCAGATGCAAACCAGACGACCTACGAGGAACAAGATCTACAAGGAGGATTAGAAAGGAGCTTTCACCACAGCAGAAGCTAAACAGATTGCAAGAATGAGAGGGTATTGCACCTCCCATCAGGAAAAGCCTATGCATGCATGGGAATGCCTAGCCGAACAACAATGTGAAGGTGGAGAGCTGATTTCACGATGAAGATGATGGGGAAGAGCAGTTCCAAGTAGTTAGTCTAGGTTTTATGTAATGTTTGAAGCTTATGGGAAAAGGAATTCCTCTAAGTCCTATGGGCCATTTAATATTTATGCCAATGGGCCTTATAGGGATCCCCCTCACCCCTTGAAGGGTGGATTATCAAAAATCAATAAAAAATGAAGGCCTTCTGGCCATTGGATGGATACATACTTATCTTCCTACATCACATGGTAGTTTTATATGGAATTATTTCCCAACTGTCCCCATGAAATCAAAAATTGTGCCTAAATTTGTACTATATAGTATCTCTTAACCAAAATCTTTGATACCTATTTATTAAAACCCATCAACTTTAAAACCCTACTTGGGTCTATAGTGAAGATAGGTATGACCCTTTAGGACAACCTCTAAAAGGACCATGGTTGGAGACTACCTCTGAGGGTCTTCATCACAAGTTTTGGAGGCATTTCACTCTTGATGCACAAGAAAAAAGACCAATTAACTCCAAATAAACAAATAGAAGAGTTATAATAACCCAATACTAACTATAATACACGAAATAAATAAAATATAGTCAAAGATAATGTATGATTAAACACCTAAATATCTACTCCAGCTACTCGTTCAATATCATCCCAAATCAACCTCGATTTTACCTAGAAACTACATGATATAATATATTGTGGTGATCACTTGGGTGAACATAGTATGATTATATTTTATTTCATAACAACATCGATGATAAATTAATATTCTATGACAGACATATGTCAAAAACAAAACGTTAGAAATAGCTTTAAAAAAGAATATGGATACAAAATCAAGAACAATCAATGATTACAATTTTTACTACTACTAATTACATCAACTTAAACCACCAGGATAAAATGATATTCTGATTTCATAAATAAATGAGGGTACTATTTGAAATCTAGAATCATAAACATTATTAATAAATAATAAATACCTCAGAAATCATCTCCTCAAGTCGATAAATCATAACCATTGATTCTTAAAGGAAATATCATATATAATATAACAAGGAATAAAATATCTCTTAAAATAATCACCACTCTCATGTATCAATTCAAAGTCCCTTCCCACTCAAACTAATAGGGATCTCGTCTAAAAACACCTCACATATGGAGAATAAATCTAAGAACATAATAATAGTCATGTACCCATCATCTATTATGCCAACATAACCAATCCTCTTTACCATAGCCACAACTATATTATTATCTATTCATAAATCCCCCACATTGAACAAGAATTGAGCCAATTAGAACCCACCTCAAAATAGTATTGTGTTATAAGATCTATAAAGTATATTAAATCAAATATAAATCCATACAATATATACAATCGTCATAACCCTGAGTATCTATATTTAATAATTAGGTAATAATATGGAAAAAAATAGAAAAAATACCTATATCAATGGACTTCATAATCATGGAAATATAATTTACAATAAGGAAGTTCACTTATTTCCCATTTACACATAACATTACGTAGTCTACATAATTCATTCTATTATCATCTATACATCTCATTAATATTCACATCATTTAATAATTTTCAACAACATCTATTATATTCCTAATTTAATAATTTCCAAAATTTTAAATAATAATGACTAAAATAATGTTTATTGATAAATAATGTTTGAAATTATTTATTACCAAATATAAAAAATTACAAACATAATAATTACCAATAATGTTTGAAATAATTTTTGAAATTATTATATTTTGTAATAAAATAACTGTATATTTTCTTAATATAATAATATCAAACATTATTTGATATAAATTTCAACTTTAAAATCTATTAATAATTCAATTTACAACTATTTACCTTTCATATTAACATTAATTATTGATTCATGTGTTTATACTAATGTCCATATTCTACATATATTTCATCCCAAGTTATAAATATAAATGAAGTAACATTTTAAAGACAAATTTAGAAGTTATATCAAAAATGGAATAAAGTGGGGAATCACCAACCTTGTAACATATCCACATTCAATTAATTTCCAAGTTTACATAATTCATCAACAACATAAAAAACTGAATTATAAAGGCATAATATCTAAATCTATCAAAAATGAAGAAAATTAAAATAATTAACAGAAGTAATCTAATAGAAATATTATAAACTAAAGAATAATAAATCCATGAAATATAGAATGAGGGAACACAAAAAGTTACCTTCCCCCATTATAATATAAGAAATAATTATCCTAAGTAAATGGTTTGATTTATGTAATAAATTAAATCATCCAATAACCCCTCCCCCAGAACCAAACCAACAACACCAATATTAAGGGAAATATTAGATAATGAAATACATAAAGTAAATTGAAACCTCTACTTTGGTCATAACTATCTCCATTGAAACCAAGGGGATTGATAACTTTCTTCTTCTGAAGTCATTTTTGTTATGGTTTAACTATCATTATTTGAAATGGTACAAGTATTCAGCACAAACGATTCAACCAGTCAGTTTTAAAAAAAGATAATGATGGAAGTTTCAAGAATTCATACAAAGGAATAATTAAAAAATATTACTTATGATAATTATAATCATTTTTTTATGTGATAATAATTAAAGAGATATAGGCTTAGAATCGTATCATAGATGATTATGTAATATACCAAGAAAAAAAGTAATTTTAGAAAATAAAACAACAATTAAATTTCATCTGCCTGAATTGAAAATAACAATAGAGAAGACATGTTCACATGTAATAGATATCACAATGTAATTTATCGAAGACAACGTTACTCTCTGCTCAAGGGTGATAAAATTGATCTCTTATTGTCAATGTATAAAGGATGAAAAATATTAATAGATAAGAGGTACCCTGAATATAAAAATACAAAACGTAGGGGAACTCATCAACCACTTCCAACATAAATACAAATTAATGAAATGAATATGATATTTTAACCAGCAACATCACCACATTAAATTCATGGTAGGTATGGAACCTAAATATAAGGGGAAAGGAATAAAAAATGACAACCCCTAAATCATGAAGATATAAATATTTCAAATCTCTTCTTTAGTTTGTTGGTACCAAACATGACCATAGATTCCTCAACCCTGTCTCTGTTATATATTCCACTAGCATATGGAAGAATTTCCATCACTATTTACTTCCATCCAAGGATGTAACCATGGTATGGAGGATCCTTTTTCTTTTTTTCTAACTTACTCATGAAACTTGACGTCAGCTCAAAAAAAACATGATAATTACCACAAAGAGGGGAGTTTTAGCCACCCCATTTCATATTGTGAAATTTTCCATGGACTATACCCATGAAACAGCCCTTTCGCATCCCCAAGGTGCAGAAGAAAATCCACAACATACCAATACCATTAAAATAATAATTTTACTCACTAGGTATTCCAATCTGCAATACGTTCATCTCCCATAACCACATCTCTAAGATATGAAGGACCATGACCTATATTATAGTCAGTGCCAAGGGAGTTTAGGCCACTATTGATCCAAAAAATTACCCTTTACCTCAAGAACTCTTTTAAAGTCTTTTTTGGTACCCCTAACCCATTTGAAACATAATGAAAATATATAGGTAAAACTATGATCTTTACAAGAATTATCTAAAATCCTCAATTTTCACATGATTTGGCCTCGAGCCAGAAATAGTCAACCCCCGCTTCCCTAGAATGAGGCATGAGGCTCAATGCGTGTGCAATGTATAGCCAAATGTCCCTCTACCTTGGGATAAATTATTCAAGAAATATATTAATTTAATCATAACTATAACACCTAATATATATTAATAGATAATAATTGAATGCTTAATTAATGTTCATAAATCATATGGGCCAAATTCAAATAAAAAGAAAATCTATATCATTTATCATATAGAGCATGAAGCTCCTTAGATGAAAGTATTGTAAAATAAAAGTGTTTTATAACATTAAAAAGCATAAAAATATCCATAATATAAATAATTTATAAACATGAAAAATAAAGTAGGTAATAACTTTTTGATAAATGATGATTTTATAAATTTTCACATGATATAAACATTTATGAAAATATCAGAAGTAAAATATAAGTATAAACAGATCTTATTTAATCTATTTATTATGTATATTACATAATATTAAATATAAAAAAATTATAATAATTATATAATATTAAATATTTCACTTATTCATTATATAGAATTTCCCTTGAAATATAATACATTAAATGAAATATAAACAATTACTTTTTTATTTCTATTTCGAAAAATATTTAAAAAATTCAATATTAGACACTTGATATTGTTTAATCCTTGATAAAAGTAAACATAAAAAATTATTTTATGTGGTGTAAATAATATCAAAAATCAGGCCTTTAATTTTAAAATTTAAAATTAATTGAGTATGAACAAATAAAAATTTGATATAAACTCTTTTATATATGTGCCTTATTTTTGTAAACATTAAACATTTCATAAATCAAAATTATTATTTCTAAATAAACCAAATTATTTTCTAAATTATACTAAATTCCATATATTATAAAAAGGAAATTAATATTAACATTTAATGTAATGTAATATTTATTAAAAAATCATAAACATTTAATTAATTAAAAAATTCCAAGTACCTTATAATTAATTAATTTATAGACCATTTTATAAATTAAAAAATATCCCCAATACCTTTTATTATAATGTATACATGATTTATAAATTATACAATTCAATTCATAAATTAACTTTAAGAAAACCAATTTTTATATAAAAATCATATTTAATTATACATGTATATTCATTGAATATTATAGACATGTTTATGTTTATTAAACCTTTTATGTTTCATAAGTAATATTTTAGTACTAATGGTCTTATCATCACTTATAATTAGCTAAAATTATCAAGGATTTCAGTAATACTAAAAATGAAGGGATAATTATTTATGGAGTAACCTATACCTAATTGAGTAACCCATAAATAAGTGGAGTCAACTTTTGTAACAATGAATGTGGATTTTACACACGATCAGTGTAACCTTTATGTATTAATCATATTTTATGATTCCCATCATTATTTATATGTTGATATAATGCTCTATTTTCTTAAAACCGTGGTTTCAACTATAGATTGTGATATCACATATCATAGATTATTCCGCTAAAGAAACCCATGGGTTTTGATGCATTATAATCTACAATACAAAACTATCATTAGCTACAACTAAGAAAAGTAAATTATGTTATCATATTTCAAAATGTTAAACTAATTCAATGCATATTATGATATCATATATTGTAATGTCAATATCTTAATTGATATTAAGTTATCACATAATGTGATTTCATCTGCAGTTATTCATTTTAAAAACCTGATTTGAATAATAAAAATTCATGGTATCTCTATGATACCACTTTTGGGTTTCAAATAATATAATGACACTAATTAATCATGGATGAAGAAATATAGATATACAAATTCAACATCTACCATATAAGAAAGAGAAATCATGTGTACTATAAATTGAATAAATTGTGTACCTTTCATTGAATATGGTTGCTGAATTTTTCTCCATTCCATGTGCTAAATAATAATCACATGAGCGGAAAAAAATGGAATCCCCCTCCAAATGTATCATGAGTTTCTATTGAAACACTCGTCAAATGATTTGGATTCTTCCACCCCCCCCCCCCAGGATGCTAGTGCCTTATGGTGTAAAGGATATTCGAGAAGAGATCTACGAGAAGGAGGGAGTTGGAAAAGTATTGGGAAGGCATGCATAACAATTACCTCATTGTGAATTCCAATTCTTAAATCCCTCAATGATGGTCCTTGAGTAAAAAACAATTAAGACATACATTATGAGTTAATGAAAGCATCGGTTGTAACCGTAAACATTTCCAACTATCCCATATGTCTTATCTTATGTAATTCATCTATAATTTATTATCACCAATTTGGTAGATCAATTGAATGTTAATATTTAATTTTCGATTAACATATCTATCATAAGTTGTGAAATGGTATTATATTTCCAGCCTTATTATATAACTAGTCATACAATATGACTTGCATGGTAAATAACATGAAACCTTGCATTATGATATCTAATTATCATAAAATATGATATGGAGATATTTACCATATGAATAATTTATTTGGGGAATATCTCCCATAATATATTCATATACATAAAAAAATATAAACATATATTTATATATGTTATGCTTTTCTACGAATAACAATAAAAATATGTATAATAATTTCATTATAATAAAAAATATAACATAACTAAAAATTTTAATATATATTTATTGATATTTATGTGTGTGTTCATGTTTCAATATATTTAAATTAGTATGGGATGAGTGGAATGATTTTGGGGAATATTTTATCCAATGTTTCGATTTTACTGTGTTATTGGACCTTTGGACTTTAGATGACAGAATACAAACAATAAAATAGGTTTATGGTTTTCTCACAATGTTTTAATAAGAATGTGTAAAACTCTATTACAAATTTATAATCATTTTTAGGTAACAAACTATGAAATAAAAAATATTCAAATATCCCCTCCTCAAAATCAATTTTTATTATTTTCATGAAAAACCTACTTTTTGGGAAAAGTTAGAACTGTACAAAACCGATCACACCTTACAAATTCAAAATTCAAACCAAGTCCCACATTTTTTAATTTTCAAAAAGAAACAATTATTTATTAGTTTTTAGTATAAAAATTTTCATTATATATTTCCCAATATCATTTTTCCATAAATCATTTATAATAATTCCAATTCTCAATTACTTCCCATGACTATATTTTAGACCTGTAGATATAGTCACATTCAACTGTGGATATAAGATCCCTAAAACCATGGTCATAAATATAAAAAAAATGTGTATTTATAGGGGTTATGTTTTACTTTAGATGCTATTATTAACCCCTAATAATTCATTTTTTGTGGATATAGAAAACAACTATAAATATTATTATTCAATACTATTTTTGGTGGTTATCCTTAAGTTTTGGTAAGGTAAAAAATATAGTTTCATTTTAACACCATCAATTTTATTTGAAAAAAATAATATGAGGACAATTACTAAAAATGCTATAGATTTTAGAAATATGGGAAATATAGTGGTGGTTTTAAACCAGTACTAATTTATTTTAAAAAATTAAATCATGGGTTTTGGAAAATGGCCCCACAAGTATTCAAAAAATTAATATAAGAAATATTTTTTATGGGTGCTCCATCAGCATCCCTTAAGCACCCTTAAACTAGGGAAACTCCAAACCCATATTCTCAGCACAACCACAACAACTCAATCATATGACTATAGAGCATACTCTTTGTTCACCACATGAATTCACACAACCAAAAAATCTTCCCACTCATGATTCGGTCATGCACCCTATAAGAAAAAATAATACGTACCATATTGAGAAGAAAAAAGTCATTTCCAATTACTTATATATGTGTGTGTGCCTGTGTGTCCATATGTTTATTAAATGAATTTAATAAATTATATATGAATATAACACACTGAATATATATATTATAAAATTAATTTTTTTATTTATTTAATTGTGTGTACAATATATATAATTATATAAAAATATATGTAATATAAATTTATTTAATATAGAATAATTTAATTTTATATATAATATAGATGTATTTTATATAATATAAATATATATAATATATATAATATATATTTACAGTAATATAATATATATTTATAATATATACATATATATAATTTATACAATTTATTTATATAATGTATCTATAAGTGTTGTTGTAATGTATTTATTATAAATATATTTATATAATATGTTTGTATAATGTATTTGACTACATTCATATAATGTACGTATATAGTATATTTAAACTTATTTTTTCATTTAGTTATGTTATATATTAAAATATATTTTAAATGTATATTTAGTTCCATTGGTATAATGTATTATAATATATATTTAATTTACATACTATTATTAAAAAATGTGTTTGTAATATATTTACATATATAATTCATAAATACAATTATAATAAATTTCATTTATATATATATACATATAAATAATATATATATATAACATTTCAAGGACTTTGAGACAAAGAGCATATATTCACAATTGGGGTGGTAGTCGTGTGGTTCAACACCCTGTAATCCAACATGAAACCTGCGACCAAGTGTGGGAGGGGGTATTTTTGAAGATACATTAGAACTACTTTAGCTATATAGTAGTACGGACACTGTTCACCCAAATTAGGATTTCAGGCCACAAAATTAGACCTTCGTGCCACTAGACGACTAGGCCATAGAGAATATTTTACTCAGCTAAAAAAATAGGAGAAACCCCAAGGAGGATTCTATCAATAGTAATGAATATGTGGATCCAACCTATCTATGGATTTAATAAGGGATATGGTTGTCACACTATCAGCCCAAGCAGCTTTACACATGGGAACTGGAAACCAGTAGTAATGTAAGGATGTGAGCTAGGTGTAATCATTAAGATTTGATGTGGAAGAGTTGTTTTAGTATAGTTATTGTCAGAACTTGGGGCATGTAATGTTTTTTAATCCATTGTTCCCTGGGAAAGAATGCAAAAAATGAATATATGTCTCTGGGCCTCTAGGGATATGTAAGGGTTTATTCTCATCATATTCTAAAGGGTATTATCTAATGAATAAAAATTTCAATACGTTTGTTCCAAGGAGGTATGTATTTCATATTTATATAAATATATTTATAAATATATTTAAATTATTTATAAAAATGCACACACATAAAAAAATCTATATAAATATGTGTTTCTATGCACACATGCGTGTGTGTGTGTAATTATATATAAATACATATTTATGTGTCTGCGTAATGTATTTACATATTAATGATGTAAAATATCACTAAAAATTTAAAAAAAATTGAAGTGGTTATAAACCCCTACTAATATAAGTTGTTTTCAGGGGATTAAAGCACTCACTAATTTTTTAAATTTTTTAATAAATCATTTATATGTTTGTTGATTATTTTACAAGAGAAACCATAACATATTAATTAATTGATTATTTTTTTGTGATTAAGAATTAGTTATTAAATATTAGTTAGAATAATTTAATTATTTATTACTAATTATTTAATATTTTTATTTATTTAACATTATTGAGGGAAAAATCACAAACCTTTATGATCATTCCATGTGTGTGGTGGTTCACACTTTTTTCCATAACATATATTCATCTACTATATTTTGGTGGAATTTTTATATAGAATAGTTCTTGTACATGCTATGTAATGTACTCTTGTGTGTGATTCTAATAAATTATTTGGGACCATGGGTTAGGGTTTCCAAATCCATGTTTTTTTTATTTCTAAATAATGTTTTTATTTATTATCACTTTTAACTATTTAATATTCAATATTTAGTATTTATTTTTTGTAATTGTTGCCACCAAAAATAGTATCTTGGGAATTGAAATACGTGATATCCCCAAGGATAGGGATAATTTCTCGAGGTTCATTTTAAAACCAAAGAGACCATTGCATGAAACTTTAAATGCTTGCACATAACTTCAAATATGGAAGCGCAACTCACTTACAATATAAAGGAAATTAAAAACACCTTATGATCCATATATACTTATAAGCACCTCAAAACCAAAGGGAAGGGGTCACATGAAACTTCCCAAAAATTCATGAAGCTCCAAAAAATTGTGATTTGAAAATGAAAGGTGACATAAAATTGAACGGTTACGTAGGGAGCATACAATGGAAAAGGAACATGTGTCTCACAACCCAAAGTTGTGCGTCAAAAGCTTGTGATTGGACGAAGTACCCCAATATTCCATGATTCAGTCCCATGTTGAGTGACATGGATATGGTTGTTCAAGACATTTCCCCAACCATACAAAATGTATTTATGTAGTGCATCAACCCATATTTTTGGGTAGGACCTCCACATTTCAATGATTTTTGATCTCATCTATAACAACACTTTATTTCATAAATGTGCACAACTTGAGCCTCCCATGTACTGAAGGTGATATACTAGTGTTAAATCAATCACATAGGTCCAAAATAACTTATAATAATGTATTATATGTCTTTGGAAATCTTTCCTTTAAGACAGACTGATTTCACAGAAGAAGTTAATCATTCGCAGAACTCTATACTTCACGAAACACTAAAAGATTCATGCAACTGTGTATTTAAAATTTGTGGGTCATAATTGTTCTAGAGATCATGCTTCACTCAATTGTAAATACTCATGAATCTATAACGTTTTTCGATATAGTATTCAGGTCCTCAACTCTATGCCTCCTACCAAACAAGGTTGTATGTAAGTTGAGTGCCATGAGACATACATCCATTTGTTCCAAGTTCACTAGTGCAGACCCCATTTTCATTATTAGCTTCAGGGACACTCATTATTAATCCCTTAATTCCATGAATGGGATGTGGTGACTCATTTCCTTAAAAACCCAACCATATAAATCCTCATATTAATACCATTTCATACTGCCTCAAATGGGTAGTCTTGATGCCTCTTTTTCTAAACATAACAGTGGAAATGTATGCCCAATTTTTGGATTCATTAATGGAAAATGACCAGCATCCCCCTAGACGAAAGAAATTAGGATAGTTGAATATGTCTCTCCTCCCACCCTAACTTGTAATGGAAATATATTCATGTGTAATCCCTAATGAACTCCAAGCTATAGGAATTTAAACTGAATCGCACTATTACCTAGTCTTGTGATTTTATAAATCACTACAACTTCCATAGAACAATACTTTAAACTATAAAATTATCCTATGTGCTAGTTATAGGAATACCAATTTGATGAGAAAAATTTTAATCATGTGATAATTAGGGTGTTCTATAGGAAAAAAGTTTGATATGATCACCCCATCCTTCGAAAAGGTTATATGCATTACCCCCATGTCATCACTTGTTTTCAATCCTTTCAGTATTCAATAATAATTATTGCATGGTGTTAAACTACATGGTACAGTCTAGACATATGAACTTGAACTGTGTACTCAAACTATGTGGGTTTTGATCCCTATCTTCTAGCTGGCTACATAGGATACATCTTTGGGGTTCAATACCAGCATTACTAAAAATATATCTCCCCTAAATATGATGAAATTCCAAAGTTTGATCACCTTTCTTGAGTATTCCAAAACTAACACCAGGAAAATAAAATGTTCCCCACTATACTTTAGCATCAAAAAATGATGTTAAAATGTGCCTATATAAGCACATGATGAGTGTATATAGATAAAATCACTGCACTATTCATTAAATCTATGAATATCCACTACTGGACTGTAAACCATGAGCACACTCACCTGTCTTTAAACCTATTCTTAGCTCTATATATGAGAATCATATTGGGGGAGTCCCACATTGGAATGTAAACTTATAACCCATCCAGATGTATCATAATACTAGACCTAAGTGGCAAGCCTAAGGTTCCTTATACGGTGAGATTATTAACTGTATGTGATGATTATATGATCTCTTATTCCCCATTCAGGTGATGATCTTGAGTTTCTACCTCATGTGATGAGCATGAAATCCCATAGGTGACGAGACTAAGAATTCTATATAAATATTATACGATCTATTCATTACCAATTAGGTGATGAGCCTAAGTTTCTACATCTTTTGATGAGCATGATATGCCTTAGGTGATGAGGAAATAAGCCTATATATGATGATAACATGATCTCGCCTCCCATTCCTTGGGGGATGATCATATGTTTTTACCTTCTGTGATGAACACTAAATTCCCTACCTGACAAGACTACAAAGCCTTATGTGGTGATTATAAGTTTTATTCTTGGATGATTGGGAGCTTCCTCACATAAATAATGTGATCCACCTTTTGTTAGGATAATAGGATGTTTGAGGAGATTAGCCTTAGATGGCTTACAAATTGAACATAAGTTCCCTCATGGTGATCACAAAATGCCTTGGGATTTTCACCTAATACAACTTGGTTTATGGGCCTTTTATTCCATCATAATCCAAAATTAAGATGGATTTTATAAATCACCAACATGATGGACATCATAATTATCCCCAACCACAGGTTTCCTCCCTATTATGGAAAAAAATAACAAAATTAATCAGTTTTTATGAGAAAGTGATGTCTAGAACAAGATTCATAGACATGTCATAAATCATTAATGGATAGCCATACTAGGGTATGAAATCCAAGGAGGTATCCAATATTGTAAGAGATAATATCTCATCATACTATTACAGTAAAAGATTAGAAATAATTAACCATGGTGGTTGAGGCCTCCTACCTTTGGAAAGAAATAATACGGGTCACCATGATTGCAAATAGTCTAAGGATGAAAAATATCAGAATGAGATAATTCCATATTAGAAGTGTTTGAAAATATAATTGTTAAACTAATGTGAATACCTTATCCTATAAATATTTTTATGTGAGGAGAATTGGGTAACTCCAGCTCTAGGAATCATTGTTGTGAATACCTTCTCCTCCACCGGAGATAAATGAGTAGTGCTGGGCATGTTGGGAATTATCTTCGTCAGAAATTTATAAATGGTGGGATTGATATGTTGAAAACGTCAATAACTAATGGAAATTATCAATATCTAACCAATAATAGGCTTAATGGGAGAAGAAAAAATCATAAAAAATTCCTATACATTTATTTTTCTAATTTAATGACCACTTACCCCATATATCCCTGGTTACCTCCACCCATACCTCTCTTATATATCATCCAACAAAGGTTCATCACTACCCTGGTCCATTTTTATGAAGAATAACAAGTCATCCCCTCATGATTGATAGATCACAAATAATTATAGGTTGTAGTACTGTATCACCACTACTGTTTTCAAGTACATGGGTAAAATATGACTTCCCCCAATTACAAAGAACAATATTTCATGGGTCTCTCATGGGAACTCTCAAACAATTATATACATTATAAAGAGTTTGTAGGATATTTTTTAGTCGCATCTATTATAAGAACCGCCTGGGGTCTCCAAAAAGGGCTACAACCATCTGGAACCACAAAAAATGTCGGTAATCCCCATATTCTAGTGAATAGGTTGATATCATTCCTACACCATAGGTCCCCGTCTAGGACACATGGTTCCTTTTCAGGGGGAATTTCTCCAATATTGAATGATGACAGGATCCTTCCACAATTCTCATTGCCCCTTCCAATGACTATGCATCCCCTTCCATCCCAACAATTGTGCATGGGAACATCATAGCATAGTTGGGAATAAGACCCTAGACACCTAATGAGCAGGCATGGTTGAATGTCCTATCCATGGTCACCACCCGCAACCATCATGGGGGGTCACCCTATGATGAAGAATTCCACTGTGGAGGTCCTAATTCTAATGAATTTAACCAACATAGAGGCCTTACACCTTTCAAAGAATTTTGATTCCTGAATGATCCTTCCTGAAGAAAGATATAAACTTTCTTCTATACAGACCCTACCCTTCATTCCAACCCTAAAATGAATAGAAGAAATCCCCATGACCCTCAATGGCTCATGATCAGGGATCTCTCATGTCATCAATAGAGTGGGGCAAGGGTCATTATCTCTATATCGCCTGCGAACATTCGAATTCTTAGGAAACCAATGACTCAAATGAAGTTACACAACTTCCACCACCCAAGCTATGGGTAGGATCCCCTTAGTGGAAGATTCACATCCCTAAGGATGAGGACCATAATTTCCCTAAATCCTTATATAATTACTTGCACATATAGGATGTATTATCTTCTTTTCAAGGACTCATTGTGTGGTTATCCATTCCACCATATATTTTCCTCTTATCCTTCTTCACCATAAATAAATAGGATACATTCATATCTATTATTTCACCATAATATGAATTATATCATCCCATATATATACATGGGATTAATGACCTAACCAACAATCAAGATTTCATTGGACCCCCATCTGACATGGACATGTTCATAATGCTAGGTCTGCCTCCAAAATAAACTCACTTAATTCAAGGATAATTGGATCTTATGATACCTCCTCTACTCGAAAATAATAAATAAATCATACCTACATCACTTCCTCCCACAAATTTGTGATCATCACTGATAGAATCCTGGGATGATGAAGATAATAACTACCCTCAAGATGATAAACAAGAGGAATAAATGAAGTTAGAAATATTTTACATTTACTAGTTTCCATTTTTTCTCTAGCCACTATAATCCCCAATATTTTCTATCCTAGATTTTATTATTGAGGTCGATGTAATTTGACTCTATAAAAACATTTCGACAACATTTAACAACCTCTAAGACCATCACTTGACCTGTTCAGAAATCCATGAACACCTTCAAGTGCTCCATATGTAGTGTTTAATGTTCGACATCTTATGAATCCCTATAGATAAAAACACTAACATATAAGGGTTCCAACAGAAAAGTTGAGAGGCTCACAATTATTTAATGAATTAGGGAAGATGTGTCTCCTCATATAAAGATAATGAGAATGGGGTAGTATCCTAACATCAAATTCAGTCCTCTTGCAAATAATTGCAAAACCAATAGGATAATACACCCCTGAATGGTGAAATACCCTCTCTATTAACAACCACTATGAATGTTATCATTTTTAACCCTCTAGATTATCAGGAACATATAGTTGGTGATGGGGAGAATAGGGAAGAAGATCCACCCATAATAGAGATGCAGCATTAGACATACCTTATGATATGTTCTTGTACTAATTGGAAGGGATAGATATTTAATCATAGGAGCCTCACTAATTAATTTATTCATATACATCAACACCTCCATAATGTAAAACGGGTCATTGAACCTCTTAGTCATTATTATCCCATAGAAGACACTGAAGAAAATATTATAATGGCCACTTTACTCTAGGATCTTGGTAATTAAAAGAGTCTCGAAACATCAATTCTCATAGAAAAACACAAATAATGGAAGGATGTCCATGAGGTCCCATCCATTCCCCTTGTGGAACCATGACAATTTTTCCTCATCAGTCAGTCATCCAAGTTCAAGGAATGCAATCGTGTGCATCTAATTAGGGTAGATACCAGTGGCTTCACTCAATAGATTCATGATCTAATACTCTTCGTGGACCCCTACTTGGTTGATTAACAAAAATTTCCACCTCTGTGCTATGTATGTTCCACATCATGAGATATAAGTCTAGTTCGGGGTTATATTAATACCAACCAACCCCCCCCCCCCCAACGATGTGAAAGGTGCTCTCACTTCTCATCTTGAGGACTTAGAGATACAATGTTCCATGATCCATCCCCATAGGAAGCTATATCTAGTTTGGATGGATGACACTTCTCCACTCCCAAACATCAGTAACCTAAGAATTGATTCATTCAATGGTATAAGATACCCGGGAAAAAACTCATCCTTCTTCGCTTCTCGATGTGTCCTAGATTTTGGAACCCCATAGTAATGGGAATTTGTTAGACCTTAGTTTTTTTAAAGACCATGTAATGACCCAATTTTTTCTGGTCTATTCAGTTTTTATTGGGTTCCATTTCCAGCTCAAAATATCTCTACATGTAGTTTCATAACCAGTTCAACTGAACCTTGTGCAGGACAAGCATCAATGGCCCTTTCTAAGTGAATTAGTGAGATATTTATCATCTCAGAGAATTAATCACCTGATAAAATGTACTAACATATTCCCCTAATCTGCTTCTTCCTTTGGACAAATTTCTAGGAATGTTCATAGAGAATGTTCAGGATAAGTTAGTCCCAACCATTATCTCCCTAATGTACCCATGTTGGTTTAGGGAAGTTTCTGAGAGATATCAACATTTGGAAGATGACATATAGGAGACAAATTATATTTCACACCCATTTCCTCTTCCAAGATAAGTATGAAATCATATGATAGGGTAGATGTCTATTACTAGGAAAACTCGGGCCCCATTGATGGTCTACCTTTAATATCCTCTATAGAAAAAGACTCTACAAGCATATCCTCGTAATTAGAATGTTTTACAAGGCCCATAAAAGGTCTTAGAACTAAAGGGTTCCGTTCATATATAGAAAAAATAGGGCCTAAGTCTTCATGGATGAGAAAGTCCTAGGTTATGTTATCTGGGCAATGGAGAAGAAAATTTTTAAATTGTTGGATACCAAAAGGCCATAAGTGGTTAGTTCAATGAAATGTGATGATTAATATTACTACCATATAATCCTTGGGAACAACATGAAAGTGTAATTTGTCATCAAATATTATTGTTAGGATCATATAGATCATGGCATGGTTGAGTTGGCATATCCTCTGGTGTAGGTGAGATATGTAAATATAACATATTTTAGTGATGATTAAAATTCTAATGGATGGAAATATGTTTATGGTTGAATGGTGTATAATTTGGATGATTAGATATCCCAAAAGTCATTCTATCACACCCATGGTATTATCAATGCGCGATTGAACAAGAGAACAGAGATTATTATCACCACACCTTCAATAGTTTCCCCATAAACATCATAGCCTTTCATGTCTCAAAATTTCTAGTTCTAATAATGCCATGAGAATTAAGATTAACCCCTATCACCAGGAATACTTTTAAATCTAAGTGATTTTATACCCCCTAAATTTGGATAAGTCCCTAGAATCTGTTCTGCATTGGAGTAATCTACTAACGAAGAGAAGGATAATACTTATCTCACCACCATTAGGCTAGTGTATTATTTTACTGGACCTAGTAGTGAATCTTTTCACCTAGCCACTTCAGGTAACTTTATAAGATGCCATCAAAGAAAGGTTGGATTCCACACTAGCAAGTAGAATGATCAAGGAGTTACCTTGTAAAGGATGGCTCATTCCACTAAAACTATAAAATTAGAATTACTCAAGTGATTTGAAATCATATACCTCACATGCCACATTATCAAGAATAACCCTATGAACTATTGGGTTGGTTGATCATATGACTCATCCCCAACAACCTAGGGCATAGCCAAAATCATTGAAGGGACGACCTCAACCACCAAGTGACTGGCCTAATACATTTGACCAATAGTGGAACTAGGAAAGCACTAGTTATTCCTTAATGTCTCATCCAACCATAGTGAACACATTTCATATCAAAGAGAAAACAATATTATGCTTTCTTAGAAATATTATGTGCTAAATCACATAACCGGTATACCATCACATCCCTCAATCCAAAATGAACTTTGACTATCAATAACGTTCTATGAGGAAGTTATCGATTCCCTAATGATCCCCCTATGGTTAGAAAATTATGTAGTAGTTATTGCGGCCCATCACACAGGGAAGCCTTAAAAGAAATAGTGACATGTCATCATCTCCTTCCCCAAGGAGTATGAGGGTTCCATCTTTTTGGGATGCTTATAATCACTCTATGTCTTTGTCCTATTCAATGGAATTGAAATATATCACTTCATAGTAGGAACATTCATTTGATTCAATATTATACCAATATAAACACTCCATATGTTAGGGATCACTAAGGTGTATTTTTCTTCATCCAACATGAAAATATAGGGGTATAATAAGGGAGATCAAAATCAATGTAGAAAATTTTGTTAGAGATCTAATTTGGAGAATTTTCATGAAACACTCTGTTTTTTGGTTTTCATCCAAGACACTTCCTAAAAATACATACGGGGATGGACCTAGCTTCCCCTATACGTGGTGGTCTTCTCTTCATTGCATCAGTTCCTAATATTCTCCCTTAATGGTCAAGTAGGTAAAATACATTGCGATGTTCTCCCTTTAACACATTTGAGTCCCTCTATCTAGATGCAATGCATTATAAGAGGTTTTGGAAGGATGTATTGATCGATGAGGTCAAACATGTCAATTCCCTAAGTGACTTTTCAACCACCTTGGAAGATCCTTGAGTGGATGTGAAGAACAACTACATTATACTAGTCCACTAGTTATACTAAAAAACTATAGAACTTCGGAACCATTTAATCATCGCTATGTTTACATAATAATCTATGATTACCTAATATTTCTATAATATCCCTTCGCCACTAAAGATATAAATACCAAATTATGTTACATACTACAATGTAGATCCATTCGTAACCAACCATGGAATGTATCATGTCTTTTCTATGGTGGTATTGACCCAATATAAGTTAACCTGGGATTATTGTTTCAACATAAAAGGTGGACACCCACCGTCATGCATAACATAGGATTTGGTCATCATATTTTGTTTCCATTGTCTCTATAGATTCAAAAGGACATGAATCCATTACTAAATATTCCACTCCTATATTGAAAGGTGAAAATACAACCACATGGTCTCCTATTCCTATTGATTTTTCTCCTTCCACTGATCCGCATGTTTCCCGTGATGAAAATGATTTGTATGAATCCCCTCCTACCTTTGAGTAAGGGGTATCCACCACAATATATGACTTTAACCTAGTTAATATTGACACTGAGTAAGACCTTGGGCCAATAATGATTATAAAAATCATGTACCCAAATAAAAAAAGAATTATATGGTATTCATAAAGAAGAATAATGAGTTTTTCATATGGATCTATAATGAAATTTCATGTCTTAATTCGAATGTTTTTTCCACCACCATAGCCTTCGTATTGGCCATTGTGGATTAAAACAAGTACCCATAAAGATGCATCCATCAATGGTTCCATGGTTGAGGTTAAATTTGATTATTTTATCAAGGAAAAATACATAAGGTAATTCCAATATCAGGAGAGGTTTTTTAACATTATCCCAACTAGGAGAAAGAAAGGACATATAATGTTTTATATCAAATTTTTGGATCTCAAACTCTATTATGAATAGGATGATTTAGCTATCATAGTGATAGACCTACTAATTGATGTGACTATTTTTTCTTAGGATCTTTCCTTCACATATGGGTATTTTCGGTGTAATAAAATCTATAAATCCATCTAAGATAAAGAATACAAAAACTTTTAGGGTTCCTTAGGGAACTTTTTTTACTGAGTGGTTCTGTTTAGTTTAAATAATTATAGATTAATTTATCAGTGTTCTATAAATCACATCTTCAATCAACACCTCGGGACACTAATTGAGTGTAATGTGGATAATTTGGTGGTAAAATCAAACTAACACTAGAACCATCTATAATATATTGAAAATTTGTTCAAACTTCTCCACTCTCATCACCTGATGATGAACCCCTTAAAGAGTGCTTTCAGGGCTACCTCTAGTAATTACCTAAGACTAATTTTCATGCATATGGTTATTAAGATAAATTCATATAAGATCAATTATATCATCTAAATGCCTCATCCATGAAATCTATGGTTTTTGTGGGGCCTTCATGGATAAATATCCCACATTCAATGGTTTTTTATAAACCACAATATACAATGAAATCCCTTTTAATATGTAATGATGAAATGTTTATATTATCAATGGAATAAGGAATTCCAAATGACATTTGATGACCTCAAGAGGTATTTTAAATATCCTCTAGTTCTAATTCCACCATCCCAAGAAATCCCCTAGTCTTTTATGTAACCTCCCTAGAATGATCCCTTAGAGGAGTCTTGGCCCAGAAGAATAATAAAGGGAAGGATAATAGTATGTACTCTCTATATCTCATGATACTAAATGCTAAGACCAAATATTATTCTATCAAAAATAATTTCCTCACATGGGTAATTTTCGTATAGAAAACACAACACTACTTGTATCATCATGAGATAAATATTGTGACCCACATTGACATGTTAATGTGTATCCTCAAAAAACCCTACTACCTAGATAGTTTAAATGATTGGAATTCATTTTTTAATAGTTTAATATCAGGTTCATCCCTTATAAATATGTAAAGTGGAAAGTGATGGATGCTTTATTGGTCAAAAATAAAACCTCTAATGATATTCCCTTAGAATATTACTTCTAATATGAATCCATCATATCTATTGAACAAGTCACACCATGCTGGAAATTTCACTTTGACAGTGGCACTCAGAGCCCAATTGAGAGAAAACTCAATAACACTAAACTCAGTAATTTTGGATTTAGGGTTTCCTTCACCACACCTACACAGGCCCCCATGTTGTACTCATTCCTTTTAATAGAATTATGTACCAACAATTAATATTATTACCATTCCCTTATCATGAGTCTTGAGTTCTCTCTTGAGATTGAGATTCCATAGTTATACATAAATAGTGACTCATATTTGGTCATCAAATATATCAATTCTCAATACATCGTTAGAATAAATGAGAATATACACTTGTTGTAGTGTACTCTTGACCTAATATCCCAACCTCCTTCAATTCCATAGGTGAATCATGTAACATGATCTTGGAGTGAAATAGATGATTCTTTGGATATCATAGTTTTATCACTCACATAACATGAACAAGGTATATTGGTTATTGTCATGGAACATCAAGAAATCCATTTCCCTATCACATCTAATGAATAAGATCTTTAATTAAACTAACATTTCAATGACACTTCCTCTTAAGGATCTCCCAATTCCCATGTGATAGTAGAAACACCTGAATAGATAAATCCCTTAATCGATTACCTCCAGCACAGGACCCTCTCATTAGACTAAGATGAAAATGAGTGGATTCAATTTAATGAAGTGAGTTTTACCCTTATATATGGCACCAACATAGATATAGATCTCTAAATATGTGTATTTGATGGAATCCTTCTCCATTGAAAAAATGGGTGGAGGTACATTGGGTATTAAATGATTTGGATGTCGGTTCATTTGGGTCCAATCAATCAGGATTGAAGATCTCACAAAAAATCAAAAGAATGAAATAGTTTTGGAATACCATGGTTCAAGACTGCATATTATTCACAAAGATGTGTCATGCATTCTAGATCCATTCCAACTTCATGCATCATCCCCCAGGTGTTTTCCCTAAAACTGAGTACTCATAACCATTTTTTATATAGAGAAATGTTATTGCAGGCCCTTGTCCTCCAACAATAGCTCAATGGTACATTTCCATCCACAATGATAATAACTTCTTCTCAAAGTTTGTGAAATCCATCCCTCTCAATGAGGTCAACACTCAGTCTATGATAAATTTTGTTAAATCCCAAATAATTCTTTAATTTTGGATTCCTCAAAATATTCTCATCGAAAATTTTAGCAACTTTCTTGTTACTAAACTGAACAATATATAGACCAAATAGAATATATAGTCCAACTACATCTACAATGTATAGGTGAATGGGAAGATTGAGGAATTATATAAAACCATATATAAATTTCAATCGAATATGGTGGGTTAAAAAAAGATATAGCCCAATAATATCTCTATTTCCATATGGTAATATCAGATGATAGCTCATAATCCCACCCAGAAAACCCCATACTATCTGGTGAATGACAGAGTGGTAGATAAGAGAGTTGACGTTAATTTTTCTAAATGTGAGTACCTCGATGAGATTGGGCTCCATGAACTACACAAAATTGAAGTTAATTAGAATTTTTTGCACAGGAATTCAACCTAAATTTTCACCATTGTGCCTTCATTTAAAGAGGCATGTTATTGGAATTAAGGATGAAAGTGATACCCAAAAAAGAAGCCTCCAAATGTGGATCATAAGTAATAGGTTCCATTCATAATTCATTATGACTGCTCTATCATTTCTTATTCATTAATCACCATGTATGGGGATCATACAACCCCACACTAGTTTTAGGATCCTCAAACAATACATTACATAACCTTTTGAAATGTCCTGGTTATATAACATTAGACTGTAGGACAAAATCCTAGTTATATGATACATATTCCTCACTATATGATGTTAAACTATGTTCCCAATGTTCAGCTTGAAATATGATAAAATGTAGGAAAACAACTTTGTAATATGATATTAAATTATATAAAACATCATTCTCACTATATGACATTAAAATTTATATCCAACATCCTCACCACAAGATTTGAAACTTCTTAGTCCACAACCCCATCATATTATGGCAGACTGTCTGATTCTCTATCCCTCACCAAAGAGGACATCCCCTTTTAATGTCAATCACCTACTGCAACACCTTTTAGAACTACATATGGATTGATTATAATTTAATGGGTTATATATAGATTTAAGGATGTCTTAATCTAGTTCTATATATTGAAAAACTTTGTGTTATCCCCTACATAATATAGTTTACACTTTCTCACTGATATTATTATTCAATGTGATCAAAGGAATGGTGGCATAGTACCTAGAGTTTATAACTCTTAATAAAAATCCCTTATGTTAACTATAAAAATTTGATCATTCCTTGATTTTGATCCTTGTAATATTCCACATCAGAATGGGCTCCCCTACGATGAGGTTATATGTCCAAAATAGGCTCTCCTCCCATCTAGGGCACACACTTAGAAGGAGTTATTCAGAATAGTGATGGATCCCATATTTTCAACAGGTTTAATGGTTGATCCATCACATGGTCACCCCATACTTGACAATGAAGTTGTGGGAAAAATGTTTTGAATAGATGTTCAACAATCATTCTCACCCACTCATCACCACCTATTTTGGTTTAGATCCCAATATTTGTGATTTAATTCATATCCACGTCCCTTTATTCTGGTGGAGTTATAACACCCTTTCTTTTACCCCTTTGTTCACTTTTGAGAATTAGCTAGTAAAATTATTGTTACAAGAACCTTCCCAACCTAGAATCTTTTCCTCTATTATTCACTATCATGTGATAAGGGACATCTCTCCCAACTTCTTTTCTCCCACAATGAGCAATACATGCATGGGATTAGTAATCTTAGTGGATACTCACCAACATGATTGGGTCTCATAAAATTTCCAGGTAGGACATCCCCTAAGTGCATGTATCATGACCTTAAACTCTGTGCATCCTATTTTGAAGATGTGTGTGTGGTGTTGAGCTACTTGTCCCTCCATTAATGTTGGGTCTACATTAACTTTGGTGTTATGTAAACTAATATATCCCTTTAATTCATCCTAACTTCTTGATTTTTTATGTACATAGTATCATTCTTATTGTATGACTGATAACTACATGACACATTAGGACATCACTTTATAGGATTCCCCTCTTCCAAATGTTGGTCTATCTCCACACAACCTAATAGAACTATGTGCTTTTTTATTCCCATTTTTGGGATATATATGGATACCTAGATCCCCTATCATAGTCCTATCAGTATGTTCCTCATTACTCCCACTCAATGTTGGCACTTCATACTCAATTTCCAATCATTAGTTCCTTCTTTCATACTAAAATAATGGGATTCTAATAAGGAACTGGTCCAAGCATTGAATCCTTAAATTGTCTATTTCCCATACAAGAGACTATTTTGTGTCAATGTACATTTCATTCCCTCTATTGAGGTGAGGTTTGTATCACTATTAATACTCTAGAAGTTTCTTCATTATAGATTCAGTCTGTTTTCCCACCCTTAAAAGGAAACTCCACTTTGGTCCAAGCCTTACGACCTTAAACTGTGTTCCATAAAAAATGATTCATGAACACACACCAAATGACGCTCTTTTTCTAGGTTAGTTTATACTATAATTGGATCTTCCATTCACATGAATTTTATTTTTCATAAATCATAAAAATTGAGCTACCCTGCATCTTATTCAAAGCTATATGAGCATAAAACTAGAAGAAAATTCCGGTTAAAATTGTATAACCTTAAACTCTAACCTCCTAATTTTCTATTTAAAAATGACTATAAATTTTATGAGGTGAGAGAAATAAACACCCATCAGGTTGAAAACCTGAAAAACATAGTCTGAGTAAAAGTAATTCCTTCACTTGAATATGCCCCCCTATTACATGTAAGAAAATAAAGGTTTAAATGGAAAAGTTAAAAATCTTGTAGGACTCATTGTGATGCCCTATAAAAATGGTTGTTCTTTCTAAACCCACTAGTTCCAAAAAAATATTAGTGCTAATCCATCACCCCTTATCCCCTTTTATATCGATACCGTATGATGTTAAACTTCATATCCAGTGTCCCTTCTGTAATATTTTAAACACACAATTTATTTCCCAATTGCATGACCTAAAAAATGATATATTTCATCTAAATAAAGAGATAATCTTGTATCATGTTGGCTTCCATTCATGTACCATCTTGGGTGTTGTAAATCTACAATACCTAATCTATAAAAATGTGTGACTTGATTCATATACATGGGATATATAGTAATTATTGGACCTTCTCTCTCAAGCATGTTCCTAAACTTCTCTTTCACTGGTGAGGTTTCTTTTGCTCGAATTGGATCCACTAGTGTCAGTCCATTCAAGTTAAAAAATTCCTACTATGGATAATGAGGCTTCCTCATAACCCATGGTGTAGGAATCATAACTGTAAACTATATACCAATATATTCATGAGATATAATATTCTTTCACACGCCCCTTGTGGGTCTTAACATTCATGTTGGGTTTGTTTTTTAATCAGTTGAAGGTCTCTCATCCTCCCTGTCCAAGATATATGACCTTAAACCCAAGTACACTAGGGTCATAGCTGCACAACCATAAACTAAAGCTCCCCTACTTGTCCAATATGAAATATTGTCAAGGGAATGGCCCATAGACTTAGATACAAGAACCTTAAAGGAACACCCTTTGGTCGAAGCTATATGACCATAAATATAGAAACCTAGGAGATCACCAATCTCCTCATTATAGAATGATTGATCCTTGTAATGACCTGAAATTTTTATTTATATTTGTTTCCTAATTTTGAGTGTTATTTTATTTTATACTCTAGAAAACTATATCCTTTAATTAATGAAGTGGATATAATTAAAATGATACCATTGGGTTTCGACTGTTATATGACAGTTGGACAATATGACCATTGGAAACTATAATCTTAACATTTTGTTTTTATAAATACGGTTATCTTGGTTAATTAATACAGAAAAAAGATTTAATGGCCTCATCCAGTAGACTCGAGCCATATGAAGCCCATCTGTTAGAGCTAGAGAAGGAGGTAGCATCACTGGGCATTGCTCTGGACCAAGCCCAAGCCGAACATCAATGTATGAAGATTTAATGTAATCGCCTAAGGGAAAAGTTCAAGCTGATAGAAGTCACCAATCAGGAAATTTTGTCTGAGCCACCCTAAGATTCTATCAACATATCACACCTTACACATAGGTCCTATGCTGGTGCTATAAGGGGATATGTAATGAGACCTTAGCTGCTTAGTGTAATCCTTTTGTATAAATAAAATTATTGTTTCTTATTATGTCCATGTTTGTGAATTTCATATATCTGGTTAAATAATAGATGTGTATTATTGATAAATTTAGGGAAAAAGTGGTATTTTAAAATATTTTTGTATTCTTTAAATAATTAATAATGTGAAATGATTTACAAAAAAAATCCTTCTACAGTAGTTATCAGTGAAAAACATAGAGTCTAATAAGGTCAAATTAGTTTTTAGTGAATAGTAAATGAGGAATAGTAACATACCTATATGAATAGTAATTAATATTATTGAACAGTAATTGACCAAAAAAATAGAATCTTCACCCATGAATGTATAAATACATTTTAGACATCTTAAATGTGAAAAAAACATAGTTAATGTTTTGGTATTTTTGTATTTCATAAAAATTTTATTTAGAATTTTATAATTAATTTAATAATTTAAAATAAAAATTTATTTTCATAAAATTAAATCATAAATTGTTAATTTATTGCCTTGTAGTTATAAAATAATTTTATGGGACCTTGATTACTTTTTTAAGGTGTTTTATAATGCTTTATAGTTATAAAGTTGTATTTTTTGGAATAAATAATGATTTTATTTAGAAATTAAATTAAAAATATTTAGAAAATTATTTTCATAAAATGAAGTTAATTTTTGAATTCAAAGCATTTATATTTGGTTAGGGTGAATTTTTGGGATTTTTCTGAAACAGTAGAATTTTTGGGGAATAGTAAAAAAAATGTTTTGAGCTTCGGGTGCTTAATGACATCATTAATGATGTAATAATGATGTAATATTTATGGTCTACTTATGAATAGTGATATATTCTATTAGTTGTCCCAAGTGGACAATACCTTGGGCAAATACCATGGGTAAGCCCACGATTTTACAAATACCACCGATGAGGTGTCCCTTGGAAATTAATAATTTATTCCCTCACTTTTCCTATAAATACCATGCCATTTACCTCATTAATTTCATTCCAAAATCATATTAAAAGGAGTTTTGGTCTCCTTACCTTCCAAGGAGTCCTCCCAAGGTTCTGTCAAGCCTCTTAAGGTAAAGGAATCTTTCACCCTCCTCTTTTAAGCCATGACTTCCTTTTTGTTTTGTCTTCTAGTTTCCATCTCTTTATATTGAGGGTTTGTTCTTATATGTTCTCATTACATTACATTGCATGTCTAATTTTTTAGAGACCCTTTTCGATCTCATCAATTTATTTTCTCAATTTTTAAGTGACTTCATTAGGCTGCTGAAGTTTCGTGAAAAAAAATCGTGCTTTCTCTTTCTTTTCAAGTTTCCTTTTTATGTGGTGTGTTATTCAAATATTCACAGCATGATCAAATTTATTTTTATTTTTTCCCTCTTCTATAAAATTATCGATTTATGGATGGGTGACCCCTGTCCTATCTCTTTTATTATTTTCTAAAACCAAGTTATATAGCCGTTATGCTGCAGAAATTTCATCTCAGAATTTCTCCCTGTTTCTCTCAAGAAATCCTCTTACTTTATATATGGGAACACCCATAACTATTTCATTTTTATGTGTGTTCATAGTTATAAAAAATGATCTATTTTATTCTGTAATTGACAAACATATAACCCTCACTCCCTTTCCATGGGTTATAAATGACTTAATGATCATATTTTTAAGAACTTTTAAAACGTCAGGATTTTGAAATGAACCCATTTCATTTATTATCCATGGGTTATTTGTGAAATGTTTGTTTATGACCTATGTAACTCACATGAAAGAAAACAAATATTATGGGTTCACCCTGATAGAGCTCCAATGCATTGGGTAAATAATTAATATCTAGATATGACAAGTTTCACGATATCTTGGTGAATAACCTTGGTAATTTTTATGACACCTCGGGGATAAACCGTAGTGATATGTTCAGGAATGTCTAAATGAAATGTTTGAGCCACATATTCAAGTTATGATTCAAGTTATTTTTATTATGATATTCTTATTCTTCTATTTCTCATTCCTTTATGACTTTTATCAAGTTCTTATTAATATTGCTCAAGGTCACAAGTCAATTGTTTCACTTGTTTTCCTTACTGAGCCTTTTTCTCACCCTTTTCTTTGATGTATGTCTCCAGGATATGAGATGCAATAATTGTACACATTATGAACCTATGATGAAGATTTACAAGTGGTTTAAAACACTTATTATATTTTCATGTATTATGTTCCAGATTTTCAAGACACTATACTTTAAAGATCCCCTTTTTATAAAATGTAATGAAAAGTTATGTAATAAAAAAGCGGGATGATATAGTTGGTATCAAAGGATAGTTTAGTTATTAATGGAAATTATGCTATGAAATATTTAGGAATAATCCTTAAGAAAAGTTTAAATATTGGAAAACTTCTTATTATTTTGTTGAGTATTAAATAAGTTGTTTATCAAGAAAATTCATCTCTGTCTGGATACCAGTAGGTAGAGGCGGCTCTGGCATAGAGAAACCAAGGAGTGAAAACTACGACAATGAGTTTCAGGCTTGATCAAGGGTATCCTAGTACACGACAACGAGCCTTTCTGCACTCTTTTTTATGACACTCCCATGGGATATGTTTGCTTAATAATATGCTTTTTATGAATCATTATGAAGGATTTATAGAGAAATGTAATTGTTTAAATGAGTTTTAAGACATGAATACTTTATAGTTAAAAGATTTGTAAATGAAATAAGTTTCTCATTAAGGTTTTATTATTTTAGAAATGGCGGGAAATAGGAGTAACCGTGGAAATGGTGACCATAATGGACCATGTGATGACGACCCTCCAATGGAAGCTAGAATGGAAACATTCATGCGAATGATGAACCAACAGACTCAAATTATGGGAAATAACTTGAATCAAGCTGAGAGACCGATCTCACCCTAAAGGAAAAAAACATTATCTTGCGTCCTTCGTGCATCAACGACCACCAACCTTCAGTGGATCTACTAACCCATTGATTTTTGAGTAGTGGATCAGATCTATTGAGAAGATCATTTATATGCTTCGCTGTTCAGAGAAAGAGAAGGTCACCCTTGATGTCTATCGCTTAGAAGTAGAAGTTGGTCAGTGGTGGGAGAAGATTAAAAACACGAGGCAAAGAGTGGAGTTTGAAGCTATGGAGTGGAAAGAGTTCAGATGGATCTTCTTCAGTAAGTATTTCCCTCGTTCTATGAGAACAAGAATGTATAACGAGTTTCTCGATCTAAAGTAGAAGGAGAATGAATCTGTGGGAATCTATGAGATGAACTTCACAAGTCTTTCACATTAGACCACTAGCTTTATCATGGATCCAAATGGAAAGGTTGATAGATTCTTCGGTGGATTGAGACCTCATCTGTAGAAGAATATTGCCAACTGAGATTATGACAGCTATGAAGAGATCATGCGAAGTGTAATGAAATTCTAACTGGATTTTGGTGAGACGCAGTGGTCACATAAATCCAATGATAAAAAGATATCAATGGATCCAATCCTAGGGAGGATATTTGATCAAGGAAGAGGAGGAAAGAAAGTGCAACATCCCACGTGTAATAAATGTGGGCAGAAGCATTCGGGGAACTACCTTCTTTGGAGTGGGAAATTCTACAAGTGTGGAAGATATGGCCATATTGTGAGGAATTTTCATAGTGAGGTGAAACCTAAACTTCCAAACACTAACGAAAAAGGGAAGATGGTGCAGACCATACCTGATGTCCAGTGCTTTAAGTGTGGACAACTTGGGAACTTTTCCAATCACTGTCCAAATCTAAGGGCAGTGGAGGGGAACCACCATAAGCCTTAGAAAAGGCTAAGGGAGCAAGGTCATGATTTTTCTATCACAATAGCTGAAGTTGAAGCTCCAAATGATGTGGTAGTAGGTACTCTTGTTGTTCTCTCAATCTAGATATTAATTTGTTTGATTTTGGTTCTACACATTCTTTTATGTCCACGATGTTTGGAAAAAATTTAAAATCAACTCCCGATTTTTTAAATGTAGAGTTATCAGTCAAGACTCCTGGTGGGATTATCCAAGCATCGTCATTATTTATAAACTCTTGTATTTACTTTGGTGAGCACAATATGATTGCAAATATAGTTGTCATTCCCATGCTGGAATTCGACATTATACTAGGGATGGACAGTCTCTCAATGTATAATGCTAAGATTAAATACAGAAGTAAGGAATCTCAGTAGTCTTGAATAGAAAACCTATAGTTATCTTCCAAGGACTGATATCTCAACCTGATATTTGTCTAGAAGATCCTCATATATCCTTCTTTATGGAATTTATCAGTGAATAAGAAGAAGGAAATGCGAGTTTGAGGATAGAAAATGTCCTCATCCTCCAGGAATACGCTGACATATTTCTTGAGGAGTTGCATGGACCTCCACCAGAAAGAGAGGTAGAGTTCTCCATTGAACGTGTACCTGGATCTCATCCGATATCAAAGACCCTGTATAGGATGGAAATGTGGAGCTGGAGGAATTAAAGAAACAACTCCAAGATCTTTGGGAGAAGGGGTTTATCTGACCAAGTGTGTCTCCTTTGGGAGCACCTATTCTCTTTGTGAAGAATAAGGATGGATCAATGCGGCTATGCATTGATTATAGAGAACTGAATAGGATCACAATAAAGAACAAATACCCTTTTCCAATAATTTATGACTTATTTGACCAACTTTGTCGGGATAATTTCTTCTCTAAGATTCATCTTCGATCTAGTTATCATCAATTGAGGATGAAGAAAAAATATATTTTAAAAACTACCTTCCAATCAAGATATAGGCATTATGAGTTTGTTGTTTTGCATTTTGGACTAACAAATGAACCTACTATTTTATAGATTTGATGAATATAGTCTTTAAGGACTACCTTTATAACATTGTGGTGGTTTTTATTGATGATATTATGATATATTCCAAAAGTCATGAGGAGCATGAGGATCATCTAAGGATTATTTTTCAAAACCTACGGAAGGAAAGGATTTTTGGAAAGTTCAGTAAATGCGAATTATGGTTACAACAAGTTTCTTTCTTATGGCACATTGTTACCAATGAAGGAGTCATAGTTGACCCTGCAAAGACAAAAGTTGTAGAGGAGTGGCCTCGGCCTACAACAATAACTGAGATTTGGAGTTTCCTTGGATTATCGGGATAATATAGAAGGTTTGTGAAAAAAATTAATGAATTTATAATCCATTAACCAATTTAACTCAAAAAGGGGTCAAGTTCATCTAAACAAAGGAGTGTGAGGAAGGTTTCCAATAGCTGAAGAATAGATTGGTTATTGCACCTGTGTTAACTCTGCTCTCAAGTGGAGAAGGATTCGTTATTTTTAGCGATGCATCTCTGAAAGGGCTTGGGTGAATCCTCATGCAAAATGACAAGGTCATTTATTATGCATCTCAACAGTTGAAGACCCATGAGCAGAACTACCCTACGCATGATCTGGAGCAGGTTGCGGTCGTTTTTTCTCTGAAGATATGGAGGCACTATGTTTATGGGGAGAATTGTGGTATATACACATACCATCAAAGTTTGAAGTATATTTTCACACAAAAGGAATTGAGCATGAGACAAAGGAGATGGTTGGAACTTATTAAAGACAATGATTGTTCAATTAATTATCATCCTGGAAGAGAAAACAAAGTTGCTGATGCATTATGCAGGTAAGACCTAGTTGTTTTTTTCATTATGAGGATTCAAAGAGATCCTTTGATCAATGACCTAGTAAAACAGGACATGGGAATTATAAAGCAAGGGTTACCATCAACCGTAATCCAAATTATTTCTCAACCATCACTACTAGAGAAGATCAAGAAATCTTATAAAGAAGATCCTTTGTTACAGAAGAAGTTTGAGGCTATGAAGGATAGGAAGTTTCCTGAGTTCAATACTAATCAAGAAGGTGTACTGAAATTTCATACAAGACTATGCGTTCCATCTATTCCAGAAATAAAGAACGAGATGATAGATGATGATACTATCTCTACTTTCTCTATACATCCTGGTAGCACGAAAATGTATAAGGACCTCTATGATCATTATTGGTGGGATAATATGAAAAGGGATATTGCATACTACACTTCAAGGTGCCTAGTATGTTAGCAAGTGAAGGCAGAGAAACAAATTCCTAAAGGGGTATTGCAACCACTACCCATACCACCATGGAAGTGGGAAAATATCACTATGGACATTGTCACTGGTCTCCTGAGAACTTTCAAAGGAAACAATGCGATATGGGTTATTGTGGACTGTCTCACCAAGATTTCATTTTTATCTCCATTTAGGAAGATTTCTCTCTGGATCAACCAGCCAGGATTTACGTGAAAGAAGTGGTAAGGCTACAAGAAGTTCCACTTTATATCGTATCTGATCGTGATCCAAGGTTCATATCAAGATTTGGGAGAAGTTTTCAACAAGCTCGGAGCACTAAATTGATGGCCAAGATGAAAGGACTATTCGAACACCCGAGGACATGCAGAGAACTTGCTCAATGGAATTTAAAGGTGGATGGGATCAATATCTCAATAGCACTCGAAACATTTTATGGTATGTCTCTCTCAAATACATTTTAGTTATAGCCTATATTTCATGAATCACTAGGCTTATATGGAACAAAACATGGTTACTTATAAGAGATAGCCATAACCTAGCCAAAAAACTTAAATTTGTCAGCTCTGTGATTTGAATTTTAAAAATCTAACATACACGATTGTGATCAAGATGATAATTAGAGTCTGATAAAATTAAATTAATTTTTGGTGAATAGAAACCTACCCTTATGAATAGTAACCTACCTTATGAATATTAACATACCCTTATGAATATTAATAAGACTCTTATGAATTGTATATATTCCATTTAATGTATAAATGAATTTAGGCACCTTAAAATGAAGATGATTATTTTAAGGGTTTATATTTTTTTGATTAAATATTTATTTTAATTAAATATTTAATTAATCATATCAATAAAATTATTTTTGAAAAATGGACTTCGTTTTTGGATTATACACATCGAAAAATGGTTAGGGTGATTTTTTGGGATTTTCTGAAATACTTAATTTTTTGATGAATAGTAAAATCTAATAATTCACAATAAATGTTAGATAATGGATTAATTGAGTCATTAATGATGATATTCTGATTTAATCCCAATTTTTTAGAATTCACATCGATATGTCACTTTTCTTGGTCATGGAATACTCACAATTGGTTGTCTCGAGAGGAAATAATAAATTAATGATTATAATATTAAGAAACCTCCTCTCCCCTCCACTATATAAAGCACCCCTCACCCCCTCTTCCTCTCACACCACTCAAGCCTTGTGCCTTGCCAATATTCTTCCCATTTCTCTTCCCAAGATCTTCCCCCAAGTCCAAAAGCTTCTAGCCTCTTCTAAATACCAAAACCTCTCCCCTTAAGAGGTTCTCAAAGGTGGATGTCCCAAGAGGTAAATTCCTCTTTCCAATTCCTTCAATTCTTTTAAGTTATTTTCTTTTTGTTTCATTCCTCACCATAATAGTATGATAAATCTAGTAATATAAATGTACTAGAATTTTTTTAATGTGAATGGTATACTGCATTTCCTTATCTTCTTTCCACACCATTTATTTGAAAGAAATGAAAGCACCGTTTGAGATATGATAATTTAAAACATTGAAGGACAACGGTTTATCAATTTATATTATAATATTTAATTCTGGTCATGAAACCATTTGTGTTATGGTTGAACCAGATTATTATATATGTAATACATCCTATTTTTAGTTCTTTAATTATCTTGTACAAATGGTATTGAGTTATAATGTAAAACATGTTTATTGTAATCAAACCCACCGTTTAGCTGAAATGGTTTTCACTAAGGTTATATATATAATAATTTGAATTAACTATAAGTAAACAAATTAAATATATAACCATGTAATATTTTGGATGTTCACTTATATAATATAACTTCATTTCTAGACAAAAAAAAACTATCTTATATATTTATCCGAACATGAATATAAGTGAACTGATCATTTAAAACCAAGTTAACAAACGAGCCTGAACAATGAAATTAAACCTTATAACTAATCAAATAGGCCTTGAATGAACTAAAAAGGGTTATAATAAATCATTTACATGTAGAAGAGGTTCTGGAATTATGAATTATTAAGCCTAATTTTTTTATTCAGGTCTTAAATAACATGTCAATAACACTATCAAGCATAAGGTAAGGGATCCTCTCTCTCACTTTTGTTCAAGAATCTCCCCTATGTTGTGCCCTTTTATTTTTAATTCCTAATAATGGGGTATGTTCTTTCACCTCCCCCATTCTCTCCTTGGAAATATAAATAATGTAATACCCCTTTACCTCTCATTAATCCCTCGCAGTAACACTCATTACCATGCCAAAATGTTTGTAAGTGGTTTCTCATATCACTTTCATTTCTGTGATATTTTCATTGTTCGCCACTTATTTCTTGTATGTGGTATATTTGTACTGCCATTTGATACATAATAACATGATTCTATTTATATTAATGTTATTCAATGATTCATTTGAGTTTTATTAAGTTCAGATCATATGATTCGACCGATTACATTGTAGTAAGAGAGTTTGTCTCAACTACAATTTTGTTGTGACTAACATTGTATTGTGCACCTAATAATCCTTATGTGGTGTACCTACTACCCATTTGAGATAACTTTTCATTTGAAATTATATTTATATTAAATATCCATAATCTCATATCATGGATATTTTTTTTTGTCTAAGCTGTATACCATTTTTCATACGATGTTTATTTGAAAAGTTATTTTAATTATGGAAATATTGATGAATCTGTATACTCTACTCTGTATGGATATTGAAATGGAATATTGATCTTGTATTGAATAAATGTATAAATAATTTTTTGGACATGAAGTGGTGGGTGGGGCCTTCTATAGCCCCTCTATGCATCGGTAGGTCTAATGAGACTAATCATTTAGCGACAAACCCTTCGAGTTTGTTTCCAAAAAGCAAACGGGTTTCAACCCAAAGAACTAAACCGTTTTTACAGTATTATGGTTTCATGTTCAAGATACATGGAATCCAATTAAAAAGAATTATCTTTATTCATTATTAGTTATTATTATAATCCATGAGGTTTTCCCTATGAAAAAATCTGTGGATGTAGTTTCATTCTCAGTTTATTAATGGAATTAGTTATTCATTTATTAACTATACCATATTGATTATGTCAGATTTATTATGATTATATTATAATTATACTCATTCTTCCACTATTTGTAACACTTACTAAGAATTTGATCTCACCCCTTTCATTGTTTACTTTCAACAGGTGACAAAGAGGAGATACTTTATTGAGTTCTTCTAGATGCAGTTTTTAGTTTTGTTATGTATTGTATTTTGTAAACTTTTCCAATGTAATTTGAGTAACATATATGTATCTGGTTTCTTCAGGACTACTAAAATGATCGTTACTTTTGGATTTTAATTTCTTCTAACCATGCCAATATTAGAATTAATGCACTGACTCCAATCTAGAGGGGTCGGGGTGTTACAGTTGGAATCAGAGGAAGTTTAGTAGAAAGCATGGAAACTAGAGTAGGAAATGTATTATAGGGAACAAATCCCTAAGGTAGTATTTGAGAATAAACATACAAGAACATCCTGGTATTTTGGTAAGGAATATATTATGTGGATATTTTAAGCAATACGTCCCTATATGGATATGTGTAGGTAGAGGCTGCTCTGTGATAGATGTATCTAGGGGTAAAACCCGAAAACACCACTTTGAGCTAGACTCGAACTGGAACTGGTGCACGACCAAGGGCCTTGTTGTAGTCTTGGTTACGACACTCTTGGGGGATATTCTTAAGATAATTCACATTTTTTTAGAATCCATTATGAAAAAGTTTAATGGAAATTTTTCCTCATAGAAATCATTTTTATAAGATTAGCTATGCATAGAATTTAAATCTATGTTGAGTGATTTTCTATTTGAGATTCATAAACTAATATAGTGTATACCATTATTTAGAAATAGAATCTAACATAATAAGGGGAATCAATACTCATGGGCAAGGAAGGGATCTCCCTACTAAGAAAGTAAACATATTCAATCTTAGATTAGATCATATCATGACTATATTGGGACAACTTACTCAGGTTGTAACGAATAACCATTCCAAACCTATGTTGGATCATTTCATGTGGTAGAATCCACCATCATTTAATGGAACTACTAACCCAGTTGTTGCGGAGCAGTGGATCAATTCCATTGAAAATATATTCATGGCGTTAATATGAAATGAAAATGAAAAGGTGGTACTTGTAGTATATTGTCTCAAGGGAGACATTGATCAATGGTGGTCCTTGATTAATAATACCACGGAGGAAGAAGAAATAGAAGATATAGAATGGATAAATTTTAAGGACATATTCTTTGAAAAATATTTCCCTCGTGAGAAATGAACTGAAATGAAGAGGAGATTACTTTGCTTAAAACAAAGGGAAGAAGACAGTATTGCAGAGTATGAGGCAAATTGCACAAGGCTGGCCAATTATACCATAGATTACGTACGTGACTCAGTAGACAAGATTGTTCTTTTCTATGAAGGTCTTAAGCCAAGTCTTCGAAGGGCACTAGATTCTCAATCATTTTCTTCATATGATGAATTGTATCAAGTGCCATCAAAATAGAGAGGGAATTTTCTAGATCAAATCTTTTCAAAGGAAACGAAGATAAGAAGTGGGACTCTGATAACAAAGGAAAAGGAGAAGCACCAAATAATGGAAAGGGAAAAAACATATTCCCATTATGTGAGAACTGTGGAAAGAATCATCTAGGGAAATTCTTGAAAGGCATGGGAGTCTGCTATAACTATAGAGAAAAGGGTCATCAATTTGATGAATACAAGGGGAAGAAACAATTAAATGATATTCAATGCTACAATTTCATAGATATGGGACACTATGAAAATGAGTTTCCTAAGCACCAAGGAAACATGCCTTAGAAAAATCAAAGAGAACAAGGGAGAGCCTATGTGATTACAACTTTGGAGGTTGAAGTTCTTAATGACATAGGGGCAGGTACTTTAATTGTTTCCTCAAACATATCCAACACTTTATATGATTCTTGATCATTGCAGTCATTTATATCTTCCCAGTTTTCTAAGGAAATTAGATGTGTCTAATTTGATTTAATAAAGGCTTTTTTAGTCAAAACTCCCAGGGGATATATCATTGCCACAAAGGCATGCCAACTAGTCCCCCTACAGACACCAAAATGTGCTTTAGTTTCTAACATTACCATCATACCAATGACTGAATTTGATATAATTCTCGGTATATATTGGCTGTAAAATTATGATGCGAAGATTTATTGTAAGAAGAAAGAATTTTCAATTTTTGAAAATGGTGTAGAATCCCTTGTCTTTAGGGAAGAAACTTCACCACCTAATTCTTATCTGGAACCACCCCCAGTAGCTCTACTGAATTACATACTTGGAGAGGAAGATAAACCAATATCTATGGGAAATGAAAGAAATATTCAAATTGAAGATGTACACATAGTGCAAGAATACATTGATGTATTTCTAGAGGACTTACCTGGACATCCCTCAGAGCGAGAAGTTGAGTTCTCTATTGATTTAATTCTTGATGAAATACCTTTATCAAATAATCCCTATATAATGGCTACTATGGAATTAGTAGAGCTAAAGAAACAACTAGAGGATTTGAGTGAAAAAGGATTTATTCGACCTAGAATTTCTCTATGGGGAGCCCATGTCCTCTTTTTCAAGAAGATAAATAGATCCATGAGGCTTTGCATTGATTACTAGGAAATCAATGCTATTAAAATAAAGAACAAGTACCCTCTACCCCAGATTGATGATTTATTTGATCAACGTAATGGACCTCAATAATTTTCAAATATTAACCTTCGATCCGGATATCATTAGTTATGTGTAAGGAAGGAAGATATTCTGAAGACAGCATTTCGATCCAGGTATAGGCATTATGAGTTTACAGAAATGCCTTTTGGACTGAAAAAATCACCTTCTATTTTCATGGATTTAATGAATAAACTTTTCAAGGAATATCATGATAACATTTGTTGTGGTATTCATCGATGATATCCTCATATACTCAAAAATCTATGAAGACCATTAAAATCACTTGTGGGTCATTATAAAAATTCTTAGAAGAAATAAATTATACAGGAAGCTTAGAAAATGTGAATTATAGCATTAATATGTTTCTTTTATAGGCCATATTGTCTCCAAGGATGGAATCCTAGTTGATCCTGTGATGACAAGGGCAATAAAAGATTGGCCCACACCGACAAACATAACTGAGGTATGCTGTTTTATTGTCTTAGCGGGTTACTATCGGCATTTTGTTCAGAATGTTGCCCGACTGGATAACCCTCTAAACAATCTCACATATAAAGGAGTTAAGTTTGTGTGGACAAAATAATGTAATTAATTCTATGAATAATTTAAAAGAAGATTGTTCAATGCTCCAATTTTGACTCTTCCATCTGGAAGTGGTGGATTTGTAATATATAGTGATGCGTCAAAGAATAGAATAGGTTGCATCCTTATGAAAAATGATAAATTTATTTCTTATGGATCAAGATAGTTTAAGACTCATGAGAAAAATTATCCAAATCATGATCTTGAGTTAGCAGTCATAATCATTGCTCTGAAAATATGGAGGCATTATCTCTATGGAATGAAATGTGAGATTTATATATACCACAAGAGTTTGAAATACATTTTCACACAAGAAGAACTCAACATTAGTAAGAGGAGATGGCTTGATTTACTCAAATATTCCTATTGTTCAATACACTACCACCGGGGAAAGGAAAATTAGGTGGAAGATGCATTAATCAGGAAAGATCAGGGAATTCTTACTCAAATGATTATTGAGAGATATCCTATATTTTTGGATCTAGTAAAGATAGATATGGAAATTGTTATGGAAATTGAAACATCATTCCTCTTTCAAATGACTGTTAAACCATATTTATTAGAAAAGTTAAAAATCTCTCAGCAAGATAATGAGAACCTGCACAAGAAAATTAATGTTGTCAAGGATGGGAGACTGGCTGACTTCATGTATGAAGAAGGAGTTCTGAAATTTGGGAAGAGGTTATGTGTTCCATCAGTACTTAAGATAAAAAGGGACTATTATATGATGCTCATAGCTCAAATTTCTCTATACACCCAGGTAGCACCAAGATGTACATAAATCTGAAGGAATATTTCTGGTGGGATAATATGAAGCAGGAAATTGCTGACTACATGTCAAGATATCAAGTTTGTAAACAAGTGAAGGCAGAGAGCAACATCATAAATGAGTGGTGCAACCTCTACATATTCCTATGTGGAAGTGGGATAACATTACGATAGATTTTGAAACCAGAATACCAAGTAAACCTAGAAGGAACGATGCAATATGGGTAATTGTTGATCATATAACAAAATCAGCACATTTTCTTCCTATAAGAGAGGATTTTCCACTTGATCACTTGGAAAGACTTTATATTAATGAATTTGTGATACTTCATGGCCCACCTCTATCGATTGTGTCTGATCATGATCCCTAATTTACATCAATATTATAGAAAAGTCTCCATAAGGCTTTGATTACTGAGCTTCGTATGAGTACTGCTTATCACCCCCACACTGACGGACAGACTGAATGAACTATTCAAACTCTAGAAGACAGGCTGATGTCATGCTCTCTTGATTTCCAAGGTATGTAGGATCAATACTTTCCTTTGGCAGAATTTTCCTACAACAATAGTTTCCAATATAGTATTTAAATGACTCCATTTAATGAATTTTATGGAAAGAGATGTCCAACTCCATCTTTTTGGGACGATCTTCGAGAGAGGAAACTTATAGGCCCAGAACATATTGAAGAGACCACAATAAATGTGATGAAAATACAAGCCCATATTAAAGCAGCCCAAAAGTAGGCAGAAGAGTTATTCTAACAATCGGAGAAAAGACATGGAATTTCAAGTGGAAGATCATGTATTTTTTAAATTATCTCCATGGAAGGGTGTCTTCAAGTTCGTTAAGAAATGGTAACTGATCCCCAAGTATATCGGACCATTTGAAATTATGGAATTAATCAGAGGAGTAGCTTTCCAATTAGCAATGCCGCCAAATCTCTCCAAAGCCTAGGATGTGTTCCATGTGTCATTGTTGAAGAAATACATGCCAAACCCAACGCATGTACTCACCTATGAAGAAATTGAATTGGAACCTGATTTTTCATACTGTGAAAAGACTATAGGGACTCTTGACACAAGGGAGAAAATATTGATAAACCAGACAACTAGTCTTGTAAAGGTTCTTTAGAGGAACCATAATATGGAGGAAGCAACATGTAAACCATAGGATTTCATATAAAAGAACCATCCACATCATTTTGGTTAGTTTCATACATAAAATTTCGAGGATAAATTTTCTGAAGGAGGGAATAATGTAGCACCCCAAACATTTTATGGTATGTTTCTCTGAAATACATTTTAGTTATATCCTATATTTCAAGAATCCCTTAGCCTCTATGGAGAAAAACATGGTTATTTATAAGAGATATCCATAACCTAGCCATAAAACATAAATATGTCCACTCTGTGATTTGAATTTTAAAAATCTAACTTACACAGTTGTGATCAAGATGATAATTAGAGTCTGATAGAATTAACGTAATTTTTGGTGAATAGTAACCTACCCTTATGAATAGTAACGTACCCTTATTAATAGTAACTTACCCTTATGAATAGTAATATAACTCTTATGAATGGTATTCGTGCCCTTGATTGTATAAATGAATTTAAGCAGCTTAAAAATGAAGATGAATATTTTAAGTGTTTATATTTTTTTTATTAAATAATTATTTTCTTTAAATATTTAATTAGCCATATTTATAAAATTATTTTAGAAAAATGTACTTCATTTTTGGGTTCTACACATTGAAAAATGGTTAGGGTGAATTTTGGTATTTTTCTAAAATACTTAAATTTTTGGAGAATAGTAAAATCTGAGAATTCATAATAAATGCTAAATAATGGATTAATTGAGTCATTGATGATGATCTGCTGAATTAAGCCCAATTGTTTCAAAGTCACAAGAATATATTACTATTATTGGTTATGGAATACTCACTATTTGTTTTCTTGAGAAGAAATAATAAATTAATGATTATAATATTAAGAAAACTCCTCTCCCCTCCACTATATAAAGCACCCATCACCCGCTCTTCCTCTCACACAACTCAAGCCTTGTGCCTTGCCAAAAGTCTGCCCAAGTATCTCCCAAAGATCTTCCCCCTTGTCCAATACCACCTAGACTCTTCAAAATACCAAAACCTATCCCCATAAGAGGTTTTAAAAGGAGGAAGTCTCAAGACGTAAATTCCTCTTTCCAATTCCTTCAATTCTTTTAAGTTATTTTCTTTTTGTTTATTTCTTCACCATAATAGTATGAAAAATCCAGTAACAAACATGTAATGGAATTTTTTCATGCTAATTTTATATTTCATTTCCTTCTCTCCTTTCCCTGCCATTTATTTTAATGAAATGAAATCACCGTTTGAGATATGCTAATTTAGCACATTCAAGGAAAAAAGTTTATCAATTTCTATTACAATATTTAATTATGGTCACAAAACAATTTGTGTTTTTGTTGAACCATATTATTATATATTAAATATATCCTATTTTTAGTTCAGTAATCCTCTTGTACAAATATTATTAAGTTATAAAGTAAAACATGTTCATTGTAATCAAACCAACCGTTTAGCCAAAACGGTTGTCCCTAAGGTTATATATATAATAATTCGACTTCACTCCAAGTAACCGAATTAAATTTAAAACCATTTAATCTTCTGGATGTTCACTAATAGAATATAACTTCATTTTTTGAAAACCACATACATCTTATATATTTATCCGAACTTGAATATAAGTGAACCGATCATTTAAAACCAACTAAACAAACCAGCCCAAACAATGAAATTTAACCTTATAACTAATAAAATAGGCCTTGAATGAACTAAAAAGGGTTATAATAAATCATTTAAATATAGAAGATGTTCTGGAATTATGAATTAATAAACCTAATTTGTTTATTCAGGTCTTAAATAACAATTCAAGAACACCTTCAAGCATAAGGTCAGGGATCCTCTCTCTCACTTTTGTTCAAGAATCTCCCCTATGTTGTGCCCTTTTATTTTTAATTCATAATGATGGTGTATGTTTTTTAACCTCCCCCATACTGCACTTGTGACATATAAATAATGTGATTCCCCTTTACCTTAATACCTTGCAATAACACTTGTTACCCTGCCAAAATGTTTGTAAGTGGTTTCTCATCTCACTTTCATTTCTGTGATATTTTCATTGTTTTCTATTTATTTCTTGTATGTGGTATAAGTGTACTACCATTTGATATATAATAACATGATTCTATTTATATTAATTTTATTCAATAATTAATTTGAGGGTTATTAAGTTTTGGTCATACTATTCGACTGATTACATTGTGGTAAGAGACTTTGTCTCAACTATAATTTTGGTGTGACTAACTTTGTTTTGTGCACATAAAATCCTTATGTGCTATACCTACTGTCCATTTGAGATGAATTTTCATTTGAAATTATATTTATATTAAATATCCATAATCTCATGTCATAGATATTTTTTTTTCTAAACCGTATACCATTTTTTATTTGGTGTTTATTTGAAAAGTTTTATTAATAATGGAAATATTGATGAATTCGTATACTCTACTCTATACAGATAATGAAAAAATATATTTATATTTTATTGAATCAATTTATAAATAATTCTTTGTACATGCAGTGGTGGGTGGGGCCCGCTATAGCTCCTCGATGTATCGGTAGGTCTCATTATACAAATCAGTTGGTGACAAACCCTTCGAGTTTGTTTCCAAAAATCAGACGGGTTTCTACCCATAGAATTAAACCATTTTTACGGTATTATGGATTCATGAGCTAGATACATGACATCCAATTAATAAGCATTCTCTATATTCATTATCAGTTTTTTATTATTATCCATGAGGTTTTCACTATGAAAAAATCTATAGATGCAGTTTCATTCTCAATTTATTAATGGAATTAGTTATTCATTTATTCATTATTCTATATTGGTTGTGTCAGATTGATTGTGATTAGATTATTATTTTACTCATGCTTCCACTATTTTCAACCCTTTTGGAGCATTTGAGCTCACCCCTTTCATTTTTTACTTTCAACAGGTGACAAAGAGGAGATCATTTGTTGAGTACTTGTGGATGTAGTTTTTAGTTTAGTTATGTGTTGTATTTTGTAAACTTTTCCAATGTAATTTGAGTAACATATATGTATCGGGTTTCTTCAATACTAAGAAACTTATTGTTCCTTCGGGATTTTCATTCCTTCTAACCATGCCAATATCACAAGTAACGCACCGGCTCCAGTCTAGAGGGGTCAGGGTGTTACAATCTCTCTTTATTTGAGTTCTCTTACAACAAAATCTTCCACTCGAGAATTCAAATGGAGCCCTATGAACCTCTACATGGGATGTGATGTAGAACTCCTACTTGTTGGGATGAAGCCAGTGAGAGAAATCTTCTTGGGACTGATCTTGTGCAAGAGATGACAGAAAAGGTCCATTCCATCCAGCAACACATTAAGGCTGCTTAGAGTCGGCAAAAGAGCTATGTCGACAACAATCAAAGGGACTTGGAGTTTGATGTTGGTGACAATGTCTTTTTGAAGCTTTCACCTTGGAAGAGAGTCATGAGGATTGGGAATAAAGGGTAGCTCATCCCTAGGTACATTGGCCTCTATGAAATCCTTGATCGTGTGGGAGTTGTGGCCTATCAGCTTTCACTTACTCCAAATCAAGCTCAACTTCATTATTTCTTCCACATATCACTCTTGAGGAAGTACATACTTGACGGTTCACATGTACTAAATCCATAGGAGGAACAACTGGAACATGACCTCTCTTATGAGGAGCAGACGGTGGATATCTTGGATCATAGGGACAAGGTTCTACGCAAAAAGACTACCCACCTTGTTAAGGTGTTGTGGAGGAACCACAAATGTGAATAATCTATGTGGGAACTGAAGGAATCCATGAGACAAAACTACCCACACATTTTCCCATCATAGGGTACAAGATAAAATTTCAGGGATGAAATTTCTTAAGGAAGGAAGAATGTAACGACCTAAAATTTTAAATTATATTTGTTTCCTAATTTTGTGTGTTATTTTATTTTATAATCAACAAAACTATATCCTTTAATTAATGAAGTGGGTATAATTAAAATGAGACTGTTGAGTTTTGACTGTTATATGACAGTTGGTCAATATGACCATTGGAAACTATAATATTAACATTGTGTTTTTATAAATATTGTTATCTTTGTTAATTAATATAGAAAAAAAATTGAATGGCCTCATCCAGTAGATCCGGGCTATATGAAGCCCATCTATCAGAGCTTGGGAAGGAGGTAGCATCACTGGGATTTGCTCTAGACCAAGACCAAGCTGAACTTCAACGTATGAAGCTTGAACGGAATTGCCAAAGAGAGAAGTTCAAGATGATAGAAATCACCACTCGGGCAATGTTGTCCGAGCCACCCCAAGATTCTATCATCATAACACAGCTTACACTTACGTACAATGCTGGTGTTATAAGGGGCTATGTAACGAGACCTTAGCTGCTTTGTGTAATCCTTTTATATAAATAAAATTGTTATTTCTTATTATGGAAAATTTTGTGAATTTCAAATATCCGGATAAATATAGGATGTGTATTATTGATGAAATTAGGAAAAAAGGGGTATTTTAAATATTTTTTTATTCTTTAAATAATTAATAATGTGAAATTATTTTGAAAAAAACTTCTATAGTTATGATAAGTGATAAATTTAGAGTCTAATAAGATCGACATGGTTTTTAATGAATAGTAAAGTAAGAATAGTAACATACCCATATGAATAGTAATGAATATTAATGAATAGTAAATTGGCCAAAAAAATATAAACTTCACCCAGGAATGTATAAATACATTTTATATATCTTAAATGTGAAAAAATGATCATAGTTTTTGTTTTGGTGATTTTGTATGTCATAAATATTTTATTTACAATTTTATAATTAATTTAATAATTTAAAATGGAAATTTATTTTCATAAAATTTAATCATAAATTCTAACTTTATTGTCTTATTGTTATAAGATAATTTTATGGGACCATGATTGCTTTTTTAAGGTGTTACAAAATGAGTTATAGTTTTAAAGTTGTATTTTTGGAATAAATAATGATTTTATTTAAAAATTAAATTAAAAATATTTAGAAAAATATTTTCGTAAAATTGGATTAATTTTTGAATTCAGAGAATCGATATTAGGTTACGGTGTGTTTTTGGGATTTTTCTAAAACAATTGAATTTTCGGTGAATAGTAAAAATACAGTTTTGAGTTTCGGGTGTTTAATGAAATCACTAATGATGTAATAATGATGTAATATTTCTGGTCTACTTATGAATAGTGATATATTCTATGAGGTGTCCCAAGTGGCCAATACCATGGGAAAATACCGTGTTCTAGCCTATTTTTTTGCAAATACTACCGATGAGGTGTCCCTTGGAAATTAATAATTTATTACCTCCCTTTTCCTATAAATACCAAGAAATTTCCCGCATTCAATTCATTCCAAAATCATCTTCAACGAAGTTATGGTCTCCTTACCTCCCAAGGAGTCCCCCCAAGGTTCCCTCAAGCCTCTCAATGTCCCTACCATCAAGCTTTCAAAGTTACTTTTGAAGGTAAGGGAATCTTTTACCCTCCTCTTTTAAGCCATGAATTCCTTTATGTTGTGTCTTCTAGTTTACATCTCTTTATGTTGATGGTATGTTATTATATGTTATCATTACTGTAAATTTCATGTATAATTTTTTAGAGACCCTTTATTCTCTCATCAATTGATTTTCTGAATTTTTAAGTGACACTGTTAGGCTGCCGAATTTTCGTAAAAGAAATTGTGCTTTCTCTTTCTTTTCATGTTTCTTTTTCATGTGGTGTGTAATTAAAATATTCACACCATGATCTCATTTCTTTTCATTCTGTCCATATACTTAAAATTTATCAAATAATTGATGGTTGACCCTTGTCCCCGAACTTTTATTATTTTCTAAAACCAAGGTATATCGTCGTTATGCTGCAGAAATTTCGTCTCAAAATTTCTCTCTCTTTCTCTCAAGAAATTCTCTTATTTTATATATGTGAACACCCATACCTATTTAGATTCTATGGGTGTTAATATTTATAAAAAAATGGTATATTTTATTCTTCAATTGACCTACATGTAACCCTAACTCCCATTCCATGGGTTATAAATTACTTAACGATCTTATTTTTAAGAACTTTTAAAACATCATGATTTTGAAATGAACCCATTTCTTTTATTATCCTTGGGTTATTTCTGAAATTTTTGTTTATGACCTATGTGGCTCACATGAAAGTAAATTCATATTAAGGGTGCGCCCTAATATCGCTCAAATGCATTGGGTAAAGAATTAATCTCTAGAGATGACAAGTTTCACAATACCTTGGTGAATAACCTTGGTAATTTTTATGACACCTCGGGGATAAACCTTGGTGATATGTTCATGAATGTCTAAATAAAATTTTTTAGCCCCATATTAAAGTTATTATTCAAGTTATTCTTATTATGATATTCATATTCTTCCATTTCTCATGCCTTTATGACATTTATCATGTTCCTATTAATATTGCTCAAGGTCACATGTCAACTGTTTCACTTATTTTCTTTACTGAGCCTTCTACTCACCCTTTTCTTTGATGTATGTCTCCAGGATATGAGATGTAGTAATTTTACATAATATTAACCTATAATGAAGCATTACAAGTGGTTTAGAATAATATTTTATGTTCTTTTCATGTATTATGTTCCTGATTTCCAAGACACTATACTTTAAAGATCCTCTGTTGTAAAAATGTAATGAAAAGATGTGTAATAAAAAGGTGGGATGCTATAAGCCTCAATATAATTTCCTTCCCCTAGTAATTTTTTGTGTTTTCACCACTAGATCATATTATTTCATTAGGATTGGTAAAACCCATCAATATAAGTGATGCATGGTAGTAGGGAATTAAGTGTGTTTGAAATATTTTTGAGCATATTGATACTTCATCAACACAATTTGTATCACCTTTATTTGGATTAAAATCAATTATTAATGTCCAAACAAGCTCCCCTAATGTGATGGAACATGGTCAAAATAGGCTTGGCTCCCATCTTGGGTACACTCTCTAGATGATCCACCTGCAACAATATTTGAATGGGATCCCCTATTGTTATGTTTCATGGAAAAATAGGCTATCCTATTATATAGGAGACATGTCCCAATAGAAATATCTTTAGTAAAATGGTAGTGGAACCCATGATTCAAAAATGGTCAATGGTTATCTTCAACCAACATGCATCAATTCATATATATAGACTCTTGATGTCTTAATTTACCTATCCTTACTTATCCCTTACACATGTGGAATTTTATGACCCTTGTTTCCATGCCCTCATGAGGCTTTGACATAATTAGGGCATACTAAACCCCGTTAACATCATCAAAATGATTCCCAAATACATGGGTCATAGAGGTTATCAATGAAAAATTATGATATAACCCATTCATCCCTTGTATAAAACTCCAATATAAATAATAAACCATTTATTGGGACCTTGTTTTTTATAATGATTGTGATCACGTAGGCATAAATATTTGTAGTTATTAGCATTTTTATAATTGTGGGGTTGAAAAATTAAAATTGGGAAGCTATGGAAAATAAAATTTTATTTCTTTGAATAAAATAGCAATTATGAGGGTCAAAAAAATATTATATCCTCTCTCTTATGATGGTGAACACACCTATGACTTGGTTTGGGAGAGGGACCAGACCTGGTCGGCCGACCTCTATCAAGTTGGCTTGAGAACCTATTGCAACTCATCTAGCTTCATCATCTCCTCCACTAATTCTAGAAAACCCTCATTTCCTTGAGCCTACACCAAACCATATTTGTTCATTCACTCTACCAATAATGATTTCACCTCCACCACCTCAACACATCTTATACTAGTTGTACCCTCATTTATTTGATGATTTCTTCCATTGAAGTTATGTTGACCTCGTGCAATTATGTTTTATTCCAAAACAAGTTGAGATCATATTCAGCCACTCTTATTACCTTGACACTCTAAGAAGTATATATATACTAGGATTTGTTGAACTCATTCTATTCTGTACACACCTACTGAAAAAATAATTCTCAAGGAAAGGAATGGAGGGAGAAATAATCTTCACCGATAGTCCCAGGATTTTCAATCCAATGCTAAAGATACCCCATCTAGCCTACAAAATTAATACATGGGTTATGGGTGGTAAGTTGTTTGTCGTTCCTCTACACCCTATCCTAAAAAACCTGGTTCTCTTCCGTAATATATTACTTAGAATCCTAAAATTATATGGGTGGTGTGGGATGGTACTTAGGGAAGGTCATGACTACATTCGTGGAGAGATATTCTTTGATCATACACTCTAACTGAATGGGATCTATGTCGAGTGGGAGATTGGATTTTTTCAACCCCATTCAAGCTACCACCTTCCCACCAGCTATAGGCTCCACCAGCCCAATGGTAAAAATTTTAATTGGGATGAGTTGTTCTTCTTGAACCATATTCAGCTCCTCCTAGGAAACCAACTCCATAGATCATATCCCAACCATTGAGACAATAATCAGAGCATTGATCCCCTATATCATGTCTTTTCCTTAAGGGGATTCCTCTCCATACACTTTTTCAATGAAATAAAAAAAATTGGTTATCACAACTTTCTACAATGACCAGCTAAAATATAATCTATCGTAGAAATTACATACATAATGGGACAGTGCAGATAACATCCATATCTATCACCCCTTCAACAACATAATCATGGGAGGCTCCCTCCCTAGCCAAAAACTCTAGGCATGGGGATTAAAATGTGATTTTCACCATTAGGGACCCCTATACACTGATAGGCACACCCGTGAATGTCATAATGTCTTCTAGGGTTGTATTCCTAGGATCTATACAGATGGTGAGAATGAAAGTTAGCTAATGGTACAAAAAAGAATCCAATAAAAAAATTGAAAGTAACTAATCTTTTACCTTAGGTATGAAAATGGATTTAGATGGGTAGAAATATTGGACAACATTCCTTGATATCAAATGGACCTGATTTTGAGATGATAGGGAGAGGCCCCAGAAATGACTGGGAGGATAGGGGAGTTGGGATCCTCCACTCCAGTTTTATTTATAGGATCTCTTACAAAGGCCTAAAGGGATATGATTTATATGATTCACATTACCCTTATAAACCACTAAACATACCTTTAGGAAGATAAAAAATTCTACAAAAAAATAATTGGATCATCTTTTAGTATATAAGAAGGGATTATAAAATTTTATTAAAATAAATATTATATTATTTTTTAAGAAATTAAATCTATATTTGTGTAATATAAGTGTTTGTGGCTCTAAAAAAAATACACATAGGGGTAATAACACTGAAATCACCATATTGAGATAAATTCAATTGGGAACTAGTGGATGATAATAGGCATTACAAAACACCTAGTTTGACACACCCAAGGGATATTATTTAGATGATTTACATTCTCTTTAAAAACTATTGAACATACATATATAAATATTATAAATTTTACTAAGAAAGAATAGTTCCATCTTTTAGGATATTAGAAGATGTTCTAAAATTTTGGTAAATTAAAGATTGTGTGGTAAACACAATGTGATGATTTTTCATTGTTAATATTATTTACAATATTTAAGTCAAGAACAAAACCAATTTTTTACATAGAAAATCATGTTTTCTTGTGTCCACTACTATATAGATGTTATTCAAACCAAATAAGAATATTTATATAGTAAAAACCCAATAAAATTGTTATAAAATATAATTTTGTAACCCTAAGAGAACATAAAGAAATAATTCATAGTTGTATAAATATGGGACCTGGTCAAGAGATCCAATAAAAAATATATACATTTTCAATTCCAAGATATGTTATTTCAAAAATCTAGTGCAATGGGTGCTGATAAGGACTGGGTATGAGAAACAACATTATTTTCCCAATGCTCAAATGGTTCCGTGATGGAGTTATATATTTAGGTTTCTAGTGTATATCACTAACATCAAATTTTACGAAGACATAGACATAATAGAGTGTTTAAAGAAGGTCTATTCAATGAAAATGTGGTCATTCCATATGACAGATAATATGAAAACCTAATTGATCTCCCAGATATACAACATAATTAGTTGGATGAGGAGAAGGATTATAATGATAGAACAAATAGAGAAAATAGTGATGATGATGAGTAAGGTGCGTAAGATAGGGAGTAAGTTTCTAGAAATACGGTATCTATATAGAAACCTTCATGCATATTAAATCATCCACCACTCTTCACATCGCGGTCATAATAAATGGAATGTTTTGTTGGATTAGAATGAAATGTTATCACACCTGAAGCAGTGTTTTCTAGAGTTATAGAGGATATATTTAGTGAGTTAGACAAAACATAATATATTTTAAGTGATTTTACAAGTATATATTCAATAAAAACACTCTAAAATTATTTCATTTTAAGATAAACTATATAAATTTATTTCTGGAATCAAGACATAAAAAATGAAACACGGGTTGTGATAAATAGGTGGATGATTATAGATTCCTCTTGATGGTGATCCAAGACATTTCATTTGGCGGTTATAGAATTTCTATGATTGAGGCACCTCATACTTATCTTTAGAAAAACCTAATATAGTACTATACTTCATTATATTCTGAATTTGTGTCATCAATTATCTCTGAGAATATTAAGAAAATCCAATATATTACTATATTCCTTGTCCAAGAGAGGATACAAAATATGTTTGGTTATAATATTTAAAATAATAAATATGGATGGTGAAACATAATGAAATATTCAATGTCTATGGTGATTGGAATGACTTGTATTTGGTGTTACAATAAATTATAGCCATATTGAGACATATGGACCAATTTTTATTCTATCTCGATATGAATAAAATTTTGTCTCAAGATAATATTCTTAGCCTATCTCATGTCCAATTTCATCTGTAAATCAAGAAATTACTTCCATGTATTTCAGCATTTAATTTCTACAAATAGTTCCTACAAATTGACAGGACATTTCTATACATAAAATACATGGGCTTATTATTGATTAAAGAAACCCAAGATGTAATTCATTCACCTCTATCATTTGCATTTTCCATTGTGGATAAGGTAAATTACGAATCATGGTGTTGGTTTTTGGCATGTATTAGAAATATTTTTACCCACATCTATGGTGTCTATTTGATATATGACCATCATTGGGAAATAAATGAAGCAATCAAGGCAGATCTTTTACAAGGACATCCTCGAATTCACATCATCAATAGTGCATTTGACAAATTTCAAAGAATGTGTAAAAAAATTTCTATAATGAACCTATAAATAAAATTATCACCAAGATTGGTATACAATGTCTTTATTAATTTTTACTATTTAAATATAAAGATAAAATTGATTTATATTAAATATGATCAATTTCATATAGCATATTATCCATATCAATGAAGATTTGACCAATGATTAGAAGAAATATGTAGGTCTAATTAGTCAGTGTGTGATTATATAATTCAAAACCCAAAAGAAAATGGAAATTGGAATATGATGGGGGGAAGATGTATAGAAACATCACCACAAGAAATGTGGAGTTAATCAATAAAAAATTCAAGGGAATTTTATAGTTAACTATAACTAGATTATTTCAGGATACATTTCATCATTGTGTCAAGTGCTTTTTTGATAGAGAAAAATAGATTATGTGTGGGATTTTGCAGTAGATAACGTACATATAAAACATTCAATGAGAGTATAAAAATAATATTAAAGAAAATATTCCTTATATATTTCACCTTTCATGGAAAGAAGAATAATAATTTTAAGTAAAACTATGTATGCAACCCATCGTAAGTAATAGTGATCACGTCATTGTGGTATTTCTAAAAGAGAGGAAATATCAATGCGGAGACTTACAAGAATTGTGGCTTCTATGCCACATTCCACTACTACAAGTTCCTCTATGAACATGTCGTGGGAAGAATATTTGGATCCATTGTACCATATAGATACAATTTCTAACTATTATGATACACTATAAACACCTATTGGGTTTTTTCGACAACTTTTAATACCTAGAGATTAGCTAATATTGATACTAGACATGAACAGGTTGCAATAGCGAGGGGTACCGAAGTCCATTAGGATACAGAATAATATTGACTAGCCTGATGAGTAAGGGAAACATTTGAGAATCAATATATGTCACCGGGAAGTTAATAATAGGAAAATATTCCCTAACATTAACGGATCAAGTTCACACTATTATCCACAACAAGGTCTTGCCTCTAATGTGAACTATTTATAATATCATTTACATGGTGTTAATATAAAATCCATCATTTTTTAGAATTCTTTGTCATTTAGATATACTTTTACTGTCAAATAATAAATAGGTAATAAATTATACAACCATTTACCTAAATCACACACGTGATAAACATTCATAAATGTTTCATAATTTCAATAAATACAACTTTATGCGACATAATTACCTTCCATTTATAAATTTTTTCACATGATAAACCCATTCTGTAGATCATCCCTTGGTTTTCATGAAAACCCTTACATATTCACATTATAAGGAATATGACAAGTACATGTGAGATGAAATGAAATAATAATAAAAATATATATGGATACACCATAAGGAAAGCATGTGAGATAATAAAAATGATCTGTACCAACATATGAGAAATCATACATAAATTAAAAAATCACAGCATTTGGGATCTGACCTATTAGTACATATTCTATACATAAAATAAATCATCATTCCATAAGGTGGATCCAACAGATACAACCTATGTGTGTACAAATCCTTTTTTAAGTAAAACCCATTTTAAAAAATGTCTCTATTCTCACAAGAATGGATGAAAAACCCATGACCTTTGGAAAAAATCCAAAAATAAATAACTTTTAAACAAAAAATTTTAAAATCCCTTTAATTTTATTTTATAAAAGAAAATTGTTTTCTAAAACAATTCCAAAACATATATCAAGTAAAAAAACAAGGCCAGAGGGAACAACATTCTCAAAACACAATCAAATATAACCTAATGGCATAATAAAGGTGAACATAAGTCAACATATTTAACCACATACATGGAAAATGAACAAATGGACATAATACCTATTATCACATTAAATTCAAAATCTCATATAAATAAATCATATATACCAATAATGCATTAGTAATGTGAACCTAGGGGCTCTTACCACTAGACCTTTCATTAGTGGGTAAACAAGTACTATAGGTACTCCATGCCAGCACATCACAAGAAAGTACCCATATCAATAAATCCCTAACAAAAGATATTTCATAAAAAAATATTTCAAATTAAAAAAAATTACATTTTCTAAAGAAAAAACCATATCTAAATCTACTTTAGAAATATTCTTTGAGAAGAATGAATACAATTCCTTTTCTTTTGGTAGAAAAAATATGATAAAAAGTGGTTTAGTAATGTTACATCATAAATTATACCAAACATAACATTATTCTACCCATAATTTTATGTTTATAGTTTACACTTATATAAGATATTTTTAATTTTTATATGTACAAATAGAGGATACTATGCTACACACTGAGAAGTATAGGCATGTTTCGTGTGATGTGCTAGTGGGCAGTGAGGTTCGATAGATAAGGGTGTGTAAATCCCACCATTATCATCACATTCTACCACCATCTACCATTATATCATAAATATTCCATTATAGATTCTACAACATTTTTTCTCCAATTTTAAATTTCTTGATCATCACCTCCTTGCTTCCTAAACTAGAAGATGGTGACTTTAGACACACACATTCCACATTCCAATGGGAGATATGACCATCACCCATGAGGATGAGGTAGATATGATTGGTCTTCTGATCTAGGGGGATGCATTTATAGGAATCACTAGTGGAGACTAGTCAGATAATGTACAATGATTTATAGGCATCGACATTATAGGGGATGATGATGCTATAGATGGAGAGTCGATATCTATTCAATGTATTGAGATGCACTTTTCATAGTTACCTATTGTCGTAAATGAGAAAACTATCATGTGTTATGCATAGGTATATATCTTGTGTCTCATTTGAGAGATTTTGTGCAATTATCACTTTGGTATTCATGAGAACATAATGTATCTATGTCTACTATAGGATTTTGATCCAGCTGATAGATATAGTTTTGGATATGCATTCTTTGAATACACTTACAAAAAAGTATGCAAAAAAATTCAATTAGACCGCATTTATCTCAAGGAATGTTTCATGCTTATTCAGATGTGGGAAAACAAGAATATACCTACCCTCTCCCCTATTTCTGTTGGTCAGGATCATTAAATAGATGTGATTCATGACGATCTGTGTAGATGTTGGTATGATCAATCAATTTTACTTTTTTATGCTGCATTGAGTTATTAAAATAATTTTTTTAAAAATTTATCAAATTAGGTATTGTATATTATAGGTGGAGTCAGACACACCACTTTTCCGGGATGCTGAGGCACGAATTAGGTGGATATCATCTCATATTGTATAGTCTTGTACCAACGAATATAAGTATATATAGTCTTTAATTGAATAATAAATTTCAAAATATCATATTTTTTGGATTTTAGAAATAATATTTTTTATCAAATGTATCATGTCATTTTAGATTGCATGAATTCCATATTGGGGTCTACTTAACCAGCTTCTAGTAAACTCCATTGATGGGCCTCATGATAATATGAATGTATTTCCCCTCATTCACTTTGATATTTTTTAGTGTCACCAGCCTGATAGAGTTATGATGTAGTTTGGATATGTTCAATGTATTCTCATTCCACTAACAAAATCATCAGTAATTCATTCTGTGAAGCTAAAAAGGGGTAGAATGTCGACTTGTGCCGATGACATATAATGTATTTGGACCTCTCGAATAGACAATCATCATTTCAAGTTGAGGGTATCTGTAAAATTTGATTTCCTTCAATAGATAATCATGATTATGATCCATGGTATATACTGATGTTTATATTGTATCTTACTCTACATGACAGTGGGCTTATAGATATTGTAAGTTAATAAATTAGATTTACTATTTTTTCTTTTTATTTAATTAATTTTGAATCTATTTATAACATACTCGACTACAATATATTATTTGTATTTTTGTTCTGGTGGAGTAGGCAGTTTTTAGCAAGGATGTATACCATGTTGTATTAAATGGGATGATATTAGCGCATCATGTTATATATGATAGTATATTTGATTATCCACCCCATAGAGATGGTGTTCCTTCTCATAGAGTGCATGTTACAACTTAGGAACCTCCTCCAATATCTTTTGACATTGGGGATTCATGATGAGGACGATGTAGATCGTGTTGTGTTTCACTTGAGGAATCACCTGGTCCACATGCATAAGTCCCACCTCTACGATTTTAGCCTTGTCTGATTGGGGATGGGCATCTGAATGCATGATATCCATTTTAATTATTAGGATATCCACAGTTTTCTCTAGGTATAGATGATATAATGTTCTATTAGAAGTCATTTCTCATACCTCCACCTTTCATTCTTGAGCATTCACAATATGCATGCTTCCCCCATGTGATGATGGTTGGTCCTTCTACTTACGTAGTGGGAGAACGACCAGGTTCACAAGATGACGTCTAGCTGACCCCTCCTCTATATGAGCCACATCCATATCAACTAACATTTTTGGTTCTAGTAAATGAGTAAAATCATTCTACAACACATCATATTCTACCCCAGTATACAGGACATCAATCTAAATAGGGGCATCCCATTTCCATGCCAGATTTTTGGGGTGAGACATCATCATTGATAATGAATGTACTTGTAACACCTGAGACTTTTATAAGAAATATTTTCTTTTTATTTTATATAAATCATCAAAGGAATCATTCACTACACACAACCCTAGCTTGGCTTGCTTTACACGCAATCGCGACCTCCCTTGATAGCTTGCGTCGTACGCAATACCGAGTTTCACTAAACAACGATATGCTATTAAAATATTATTAAAACTAGCCGTTATGAATAGTAATAACCACTTTTTGAAATTTTTTAAATTTTATTTTTCAAAATGGACTTCGTTTTTGGATTCGGAATATCGAAATTAGCCTAGGGTGAAATTTTGGTATTTTTCTGGAAACTTTCAATTTTTGATGAATAGTGAAAACACTGGGTAACTATTTAAAAACCGACTTTTTATTTAAATAATTATTTATTTTATTTAAATTTTTTTAATGTAAAAATTTATACATAATACCTATATAAGTTCAATGTAATTCATTTTAGTAATTTTATAATAATTTTAGATATATAAAAATTTTATTGAACTTTCCACCGTCTTTTAGCCACCTCCTAGGAAAATTTGCAAATTTACATAAAACTTAATTTTATCGCTTCTGTGAGTGAAATTTCAAAAATCCAAGAGACACGGTTGATGTCAGTAAGTAAAATGTGGTTCAATGAGATGAAAATAATTTTTGGTGAATAGTAACTCTTTACTTTTATTTACCGTGGTTAAAAGTAAATAGGGTAATTAAGGGTAAAAATGATATTATTATTACCCTAACAGATGTCCTAATTCTATTGGATAAGTGTAATTCGACCAAAAACAACCTTAGGAATAAAATATGACCATTTAGGCCCACTTGGATTAGATTAGGACATTTATTATTAATTTATTTAAAGAAGGGTTAAAATAGTTAAAATCAAAGATTAATAAGTAAATAATTTGTAATATAGGGTTATATATAAGATAAATTCTACTATAAATATTAATTACAAAGATAAAACTATTTCCTACATAATGGTATTTTATTTTTAATTTTTAGACATTAAATAATTTAATTAATTAATGACACAAAGATGATGCAGTAATTATCTTATTAATGAAATATTGACATAATTGATGTTATAAATACCCAAATAAATTTCATTTGAGACTTTTTATGAATTACACTAATTTTATAGGTTAATATGACATGTTATTATTGATTTAATTAACTTTTTTAGAACTAATAATTCTGTTAACATTTTCACAAAAATCAATTACTAAATAGTGTCAAAATTGACAAAAAATAGTTTTTAAAACAAATATTATATTATTAGTTGTTATTTTATTCTTAAAAATCTAAGGTTCGGCCAAATGACTTAAATAAGGTTATATATGTTAATAATAAACAAATTTGGGTTCGTTTGGCTTGTTATAGTAAGTTTATTAACCATATAGTGTAAGAACAGAAAAAGACATGGTAAAAGTAAAATTATTTAACTTAAAGTTAAATCTAAATGATAAGGTTAAAATAGGAACCTAAACTTGTCTAAATTATATTTTATGAGAGGATTTAGACCCATCCCCACCTTAGATTCTAAATAAATCAATTTGGAGCTATTTAAAAACGAATATGGCTTTATAATAAAATAATATTTTTTGTTTTTCCAAAGGTGCCCCTCTCCTCCCTTATAAAAGGGAACCTCCCCCCTCTCTTCCTCACACCACTTTGAGCCTTCAAGCTCGGCCAACCCCTGCCAATGTATCCTCTCCACTTCCCTAGAAACATCCTAGAGGTCCTGTTCTTCTTCAAAGACCAATTTTAGTGCCCTAAAAGGAGGTCTCAAAGAAGCCCTTCAAAGAAGAGGTAATGTTCGTTACAGATTCTTTCAACTTTATTTCTTCTTCCACTTCTTCTTCTTTAGTTGTTTCATTATGAATTAATAACATCAGTATCACTAATATACTGATATGTTATTATAAGTATGAAACAACCCAATTTCACCATATATCCATCCTACGGAAAACGAAATCACTGCGCGTGCGTACGTACGGAATACCGTCTCCACGCCGTGGTGTAATCTATTTTCCACCACCACCTTACTTGGATGGGTATAATGGTGTAAAGAATGAATATATATGATTATTGTAAAGTGATATTGATTCTTAAATATTATACATACACTACAATACAATTCCATGGTCATGGGAACGATATCATCGCTCATGCGTACGTACGGAATGTCGTCTCCACGATGTGATGCGACTCGTTCTACATGATTTTCATTGCATAATAATTACATAAATGAATTTAGTGAATAAATATGATATATATTACACTAATAACATTATGTAAATGAGGTATCTATAACCTAAAAAGAATAATAAGAATTTATTTGACAAAACACGCATAAGAACAAAAAGTAATAAACACCCGAATAACAAGTAGCAATGAAATATTCCTAATAATAAGCTAAGAATATGAACATATATGATATCATAACAATGAGTATGATTCTGGAAAAAGTCAATGACATTATTTAAAGCACTATACAGGAGGTTTGGACACTTACAAAGTAAATCAAACCTAAGGTAAGGGATATATCACAATCTCATTTTTATCCGAGATTGTTTATACTTTGGAATTTACTAGGGTGTATTTTATCATCCACATCCATGTTTCCTCAATATGTAATATTATTTCCATCCAACTACAATTTTTTAAATCCAATTTTACCCTTCGGGGAGTTTTTAGTAAAAGATATGAAAGGAATCTTTTGTCGTTTTTCGTACGAGGTACTTTTTGACTTTTCCGACAAAAGTACGAGAAGAATTTTATTTTTAACTTATACGGCATGAATGGATTTTTAAAACATTATTTCCAAGAAGATTACTTTAAAATTTTTCAAGTTTATTTTTAATCAACTTCTTTTCGTTTAAAATTGTATGACATGTTAAGAAAGGAAAATATTTTTGGAAGTAGAAATGATATTTTCCTCAAGAATGGAGTTCAAGTGTTTTATCAAAATTATTTTCCATCTAAGATAATATAGGGTTTTGTTTCTATCCCTATTATTACATTGATTTGATTATATTGTGATGGAAATATTTTTATGAATTCCTTTATCTTATATGAATTGTTTTATGATTTCACGATGTTTAAGATTCCCATTTTTATTACATGGGTTATGCTATGATGTATGGTTTATGATTTTATGGCACACATAAGAATGGTATCATTATGAGATGGGTGGGACCTATATCTCCCTCCAATTCATTGGGTAAAGATTTTATATCTCATGAGATAGACATGCCTGGAATGGCAGGTTAAACTGGTTCAGTGAAATAGGACTGAAACGAGGAATGAACTCGGTTCAGAAATGGACTTTGTCCACTAAGATAGTCTTGGCAACGAGTCTTGACTAATAAGAAATGATTCTCTATGATTATGTGTGTATGACACAAAGATTCATGTTTTAAGTTATGATTATTATGATTACATTTCACTACCATGATTTATCCCATGTTATGAAATTATGATCTCTTTTGCCGGGTAAGATTTCCAAAATGTTATGTTCTTTTGAATATGATGTGATTGATTTTTCTTTTGTTTACCCTTACTGAGCATATGAGCTCACCCTTTTGAATGCTTTCTTTCCCCAGGTCAGGAAGATGGTTATTAAGTAAGATATGTCAAAAGGTACTATAGATATGATTAAATAAATGGGGGACAGTGTAGACGCTCTATGAACCAATTGTTTATGTTTCCCAGTTTCTAAAGAAACTATACCTATACAGTACATTCATGGTTTTGTTATATGTTGTAATAAGTATGCTTCAGTTTTGAAGTAATAACCATGTATGTAAAGTATGGGTCGCTATAGTTGGTATCAGAGGAATGGTATATTCAACCTTTGGAAACTAGGATGTGAAAGCCTTAGTAAGAATCCTAAGGATAAGTCTAAGCATAGAACACAATCTTAGTGTTTTAGAAATGGCCATGAATAACCTAGGATAAGACCTTAAGTGTGAAATTTTATTCTTGATTATGTGTTTTTCCTATTAAAATTAGTGTTTCTCACACTATTATTCTTGGTTTTAGTCAATGCATGGAACCCGAAGGAACCGTATTAATGCGGAATGTGACGGGAAATGCAATGATTGTCCCCCTGAGCAACCAAACGTTCTGGGAGCTGGAAATTCAAAATCTGTTATCCATGCTCACACAACTTTCTCAAGCTATGAATCATGCTGGACTTCCAAACGAGCAAAGGAAGGAGCAACATTCTGTTGAATCCTTCATGAGACAGCGTCCACCTTCATTCAGTGGGTCTACTGATCCATTAGTTGCTGAAAAATGGATCAGTACTACTAAAAAGATATTTTCAGTTCTTCAATGTTCTGAACATGATAAATTCATCTTAGCACTGTATCATTTGGAAGGTGATGCTGATCAATGGTGGAATCTTATCAAGAATACGAGGCCAAGAGATGAAATTGAGTCCATGGAATGGGACGAGTTCAAGAACTTATTTTTCAATAAGTACTTCCCTCGTATTCTCCGAACAAAGATGGAGAAGGAGTTTCTTGAACTAAAGAAAAAGTATGATGAATCTGTTGGTACCTATGAAGCATATTTTACAAGACTTACAAGGTACGCTTCTGGGAATATTATCCATCCTGAGAGTAAGATCGATCGATTCTTTAGTGGCTTAAAACCAAGTCTTCGAAGGGTGTTAGACATAAGGGGCTTCAATAGCTACGAGGAAATCGTTCGATGTGCTCTCAAAGTTGAGATGGAGATTGGAGTAACCCATCAGTCATATGGGTCTGATAAGAAGAGGAAAATGGAATTCAAAGGAAAATCTAAAGAGCACACTAAAAAGAAGATGATATTTCCCTTATGCTCAAAGTGTAGAAAGAAACATGGAGGGAGTTGTCTTAAAGGGACAAGTAAATATTTCAAATGTAGAAAGGAAGGTCATCGGGCATTTGAATGCCTCAATGATGGGAAGAAGATGTCTAATGATGTAAACAAAGGAAGGGATACACATAATGAACCTACTACACTTCAATGTTTCAAGTTCAAGGAGATGGGGCATTATGCCAATCAATGCCCAAATCCAAGGGTTGATGGTGATGGTCGACGTCAACAAACTCTTAAGGCCAAAGACAAAGGAAAGTCACATGCAATTTCTATCAGCGATGTGGAGTACGATAACGAAGTGGTGAAAGGTACACTTACCATCCACTCTAAAGTAGAAAATGTTTTATTTGATTCTGGATCCACCCACTCTTTTATTTCTGAATGATTTTCTAAGGGTATCACCATATTAACAATTATATGTTGAGTTAGATGTGACAACCCCTAATGGCACAACAGTCGCATCAAAAGTTTATAATTCTTCTCTGATAGAAGTTTGTGGGAAAGTGCTTCCTGAAAATCTTGTGATCCTTCCTATAGTGGAATTTGATGTGATTCTTGGCATGGATTGACTTTATTTATATGGATCTCATATCAATTGCCAAAGAAGGGAAGTCACATTTAATATTCCAGATCAATCTATGATCGTCTATCGATTCAAGGATGAACATAAACTTCCAGTGGAAATTTCTTCCATCTTATGGGTCTTGATTCCACTAAATGAAGGTTATTTATCTCAAATGGTTGGTGAGAAAATCACGATTAAGAATATGACCATTGTACGGGAGTTTGACGATGTCTTTCCAGAGGAATTACCGTGTCTTCCACCAAATCGTGAAGTTGAGTTTTCAATAGAACTCATACCGGGTGCTTTACCTATTTCAAAGACACCTTATAAAATAGCCCCAATTGAGTTGTAGTAATTGAAGAATAAACTCCAAGAGAATCTTGATAAGGGATTCATATGCCCTAGTGCATCACCTTGGGGAGCACCTGTTCTATTTGTTAAGAAGAAAGATGGATCAATGAGACTCTGCATTGATTATCGAGAACTTAACAAGATCACTATCAAGAAAAAAATATCCTCTCTCGTGCATTGATGACTTATTTGACCAACTACATGACGCTCAATACTTTACCAAGATTGATCTTCGTTCAGGGTATCATAAATTAAGGGTAAAAAGGGAGGATATACCAAATACGGCTTTCCGTACAAGGTATGGACACTATGAATTTATAGTGATGCCATTTGGTCTTACTAATGCCCCGGCTATCTTCATGGATCTGATGAATAGAGTCTTTAGAGATAATCTTGATTAGTTTGTGGTAGTCTTTATAGACGATATTCTTGTATATTCAAAGATCAAGGAAGAACATGAAGATCACTTGAGAATTATATTGAAGACCCTGAGAAAGGAGAAGCTTTATGCCAAATTTACCAAGTGTGAATTTTGGCTTCAAAAAGGTTCATTTTTGGGTCACATAATCTCAAAAGATGGGATATCTATGGATCCAGCAAAAATAGAGGTTATTGAAAGATGGTCAAGACCAACACCAGTAACTGAGATCTGAAGTTTTCTTGGTTTGGCTGGATATTACCGACGTTTTGTGAAATATTTTTCAAGATTATCTAATTGACTCACCAGTTTGACTTGAAGAGGAGTTAAGTTCGTGTGGACGGAGGAATGTGAAGAGAATTTCAAGGAGTTGAAAAGAAGGTTATCCAGTGCACCTATACTCACACAACCTTGTAGTGGAAAAAGGTTTGTGATTTACAGTGATGCATCCAAGAAGGGATTGGGATGTGTTCTTATGGAAAATGATATGGTTATAGCTTATGCCTCACGACAATTGAAAATACATGAGAAAAATTACCCAACTCATGATTTGGAGTTAGCTGCGGTAATATTTGCATTAAAGATTTGGAGGCATTATCTTTATGGAGAAATGTGTGATATTTATACTGATCATAAAAGTTTAAATTATATCTTCACACAAAAGGAGCTGAATATGCGCCAAAGAAGATGGTTGGAGCTGATTAAGGATTACGACTGCTCAATTCATTACCACCCTGGGAAAGCAAACATGGTGGAAGATGCATTAAGTCGACAAGACCATGCCAGTTTATCCATGATGAGGATAACAAAAGATCCTATATTTATGTATTTACAAAGGATGGATCTTGGAATTATAATGAAAGGGGAAAAATTGTATCTTTCTCAAATGAATTTTCAACCATCTATACATGTAAAGATTAAATAGGAACATAAATAATATGTAGAGTTACAAAAGAAGGTGAGAAATGTTCCTGAATTCAACCTTGATTGTGATGGGATAATAAAGTTCAGGAATCGGGTTTGTGTTCCTCCCATCCCTGAATTAAAGAAGGAGCTGCTGGATGAGGCTCATAGTTCTTCATTCTCTATTCATCCTGGAAGCACTAAGATGTATAGGGACCTGAAAGAGTACTTCTGGTGGGATGGAATGAAAAGAGATGTTGCTGAATATGTCTCTCGATGCTTGGTTTGTCAGCAAGTTAAAGCTGAGAGATAGAAGCCTAAGGGGATGTTACAACCATTACCCGTACCCGAATGCAAATGGGAAAACATCACTATGGACTTTGTCACAGGACTTCCTAAAACATCCAAAGGCAATAATTCTATCTGGGTAATAGTTGATCGTCTTACAAAGTCCGCACACTTCATTGCTATTAGAGAGGATTTCTCTCTGGATCATCTTGCCAGGATATATATAAAGGAAGTGGTAAGATTGCATGGAGTACCACTTTCTATTATATATGATCAGGATCCGAGGTTTACCTCAAAGTTTTGGCGAAGTCTTCAGCATACTCTATATACAGAGTTAAGTTTCAGCACTTCTTATCATCCTCAGATAGACGGTCAGTCTGAGAGGACAATTGAAACTATAGAAGATATGTTGAGAGCTTGCTCTATGGATTTAAAAGGTGGTTGGGATCAACACCTACCTTTTGTGGAATTTTCTTATAATAATAGCATTCACTCCAGTATTCAGATGGCTTTTTATGAATCTCTCTATGGAAAGAAATGCAGGACTCTAACTTGCTGGGATGAAGTTGGGGAAAGAAATCTATTAGGACCTGATCTTGTTGATGAGATGGCAGAAAAGGTAAGATCTATTCAAAAACACATAAGAGCAGCTCAGAGTCGACAAAAAAGTTATGCCGACAACCGAAGAAAAGACTTAGAGTTTCAAGTGGGTGATAAAGTGTTCTTACGAATATCTCCTTGGAAAAGAGTAATGAGATTTGGAAAGAAGGGAAAGCTGAGCCCTAGGTATATCCGTCCTTTCGAAATACTGGATCATGTTGGGAAGGTAGATTACCGATTGGCGCTTCCACAAAATCTCTCTCAAGTTCACGATGTGTTCCATGTATCTCTCCTGAGAAAGTACATATCTGATCCTTCACATGTACTCAGCTCAGAAGTTGTACCGCTGGAAAAAGATCTTTCTTATGAAGAACAGCCGATAGAGATTCTCGATTGTAGTGAAAAAGTCTTACGGAACAAGACCACTCGCTTGGTGAAAGTTTTATGTAGGAAACACCAATTATAAGAAGCTACATGGGAGCTTGAGGATATGATGAGGGAGAGGTATCCTCATCTATTTGTTACAAGTGACGAATTTCGAGGGCGAAATTCATTTTAAGGGGGGTAGAATGTAACACCCGAGACTTTTATAAGAAATATTTTGTTTTTATTTTATATAAATCATCAAAGAAATCTTTCACTACACACAACACTATCTTGGCTTTCTTTACACGCAATCGCGACCTTCCTTGATAGCTTGCATCGTACGCAATACCGAGTTTCACTAAACAATGATATGCTATTAAAATATTATTAAAACTAACCGTTCTGAATAGAAATAACCACTTTTTGAAATTTTGTAAATTTTATTTTTCAAAATGGACTTCGTTTTTGGATTCGGAATATCAAAATTATCCTAGGGTGAAATTTTGATATTTTTCTGGAAACTTTCAATTTTTGATGAATAGTGAAAACATTGGGTTACTATTTAAAAACCGACTTTTATTTAAATAATTATTTATTTTATTTAAATTTATTTAAGGTCAAAATTGATACATAATACCTATATATGTTCAATTTAATTAATTAGAGTAATTTTATAATAATTTTAGATATATAAAAACTTTATTGAACTTTTCACCGTCTTTTACCCACCTCCTATGAGAATTTGCAAATTTACATAAAACATAATTTTACCACTTCTGTGAGTGGAATATCAAAAATCAAAAAGACACGGTTGATTTCAGTAAGTAAAATTTGGTTCAATGAGATGAAAATAATTTTTGGTGAATAGTATCTTTTTACTTTTATTTACCACAGTTAAAAGTAAATAGGGTAATTAAGGGTAAAAATGATATTATTATTACTCTAACACATGTCCTAATTCTATTGGATAAGTGTAATTCGACCAAAAACAACCTTAGGTATAAAATATGACCATTTAGGCCCACTTGGATTAGATTAGGACATTTATTATTAATTTATTTAAAGAAGGGTTAAAATAGTTAAAATCAATGTTTAATAAGTAAATAATTTTTAATATAGAGTTATATATAAGATAAATTCGACTATAAAAATTAATTATAAATATAAAAAGATTTCCTACATAATGGTATTTTATTTCTAATTTTTAGACATTAAAAAATTTAATTTATTTATGACACAAATATGATGCAGTAATTATCTTATTAATGAAATATTGACATAATTGATGTTATAAATACCCAAATAAATATAATTTGAGACTTTTTATCAATTCCAATAATTTTCTAGGTTAATATGACATTTTATTATTGATTTAATTAACTTTTTTTGAACTAATAATTCTGTTATGATTTTCACAAAAATCAATTACTAAATAGTGTCAAAATAGACATAAAATAGTTTTTAAAACAAATATTATGTTATTAATTGATATTTTATTCCTAAAAATCTAAGGTTCGGCGAAATAACTTAGATAAGGTTATATATATTAATAATAAACAACTTGGGGTTCATTTGGCTTGTTATAGTAAGTTTATTAACCTTATAGTGTAAGAACACAAAAAGACACGGTAAAAGTAAAATTATTTAACTTAAAGTTAAATCTAAATGATAAGGTTAAAATAGGAACCTAAACTTGTCTAAATTATATTTTATGAGAGGATTTCGACCCATCCCCACCATATCTTCCAAATAAATCAATTTGGAGCTATTTAAAACCAAATATGGCTTTATAATAAAATAATATTTTTTGTTTTTCCAAAGGTGCCCCTCTCCTCCCTTATAAGTGGGAACCTCCTCCCTCTCTTCCTCACACCACTTTGAGCCTTAAAGCTCGTCCAAACCCTACCAATTTCTCCTCTCCACTTCCCTAGAAACCTCCTAGAGGTCCTGGTTATCTTAAAAGAACAATTTTATTACCCTAAAAGGAGGTCTCAAAGAAGCTCTTCAAAGAAGAGGTAATGTCTGTTACCGATTATTTCAACTTTATTTCTTTTTCCACTTCTTCTTCTTTAGTTATTTCATTATGAATTAATAACATCAGTATCACTCATATATTTATATGTTATTATAAGTATGAAACAACCCTATTTCACCATATATCCATCCTACGGAATACGAAATCATCGCGCGTGCGTACGTACGGAATATCGTCTCCACACAGTGGTGTAATCTATTTTCCACCACCACCTTACTTGGATGGGTATAATTGTTTAAAGAATAAATATATATTATTATTTTAAAGTTATATTGATTATGAAATAGTATACATACACTCCAATAAAATTCCACGATCATGGGAACGATATCATCGCTCGTGCGTACGTAAGGAATACCGTCTCCACGATGTGATGCGACTCTTTCTACATGATTTTCATAGAGTAATGATTACATAAATTAATTGAGTGAATAAATATGATATATATTACACCAATACCATTCTATAAATGAGGTATCTATAACCTAAAAATAAGAATAAGAATTTATTCGACAAAACACGCATAAGAACAAAAAGTAATAAACACCCGAATAACAAGTAGCAGTGAAATATTACTAATAATAAGCTAAGAATATGACCATATATGATATCATAACAATGCTTATGATTCTGTAACAAGTCAATGACATTATTTAAATCATTATACAGGAGTTTCGGACACTTACGAAGTAAATCGGACCTAAGGTAAGGGAAATATCACAATCTCATTTTTATCCGACATTGTTTATACTTTGGAATTTACTAGGGTGTATTTTATCATCCACATCCATGTTTCCTCAATATTTAATATTATTTACATCCAACTACAATTTTTTAAATCCAATTTTACCCTTTGGTGAGTTTTTAGTAAAAGATATGAAAGGAATATTTTGTCATTTTTCGTATGAGGTACTTTTTGACTTTTCCGACAAAAGTACGAGAAGAATGCTTTTTTTAACTTATACGGCATGAATGGATTTTTAAAACATTATTTCCAAGAAGCTTACTTTACAAGTTTTCAAGTTTATTTTTAATCAACTTCTTTTAGTTTAAAATTTAATGACATGTTAAGAAAGGAAAAAAAAATTGGATGTAGAAATGATATTTTCCTCAAGAATGGAGTTCAAGTGTTTTATCAAAATTATTTTCCATATAAGATAATATAGGGTTCTATTTCTATCCCTATTATTAAATTGATTTTATTATGTTTTTATGGAAATATTTTTATGAATTCCTTTATCTTATATGAATTTTTTTATGATGTCATGATGTTTAAGATTCCCATTTTTATTACATGGGTTATGCTATGATGTATGGTTTATGATTTTGTGGCACACATAAGAATGGTATCATTATGAGATGGTGGGACGTATATCTCCCTCCAATGCATTGGGTAAAGATTTTATATCTCATGAGATAGACAAGGCTGGAATGGCAGGTTAAACTGTTTCAGTGAAACAGGACTGAAACGAGGAATGAACTCGGTTCAGAAATGGACTGTGTCCACTAAGATAGTCTTGGCAATGAGTCTTGACTAATAAGAAATGATTCTCTATTATTATGTGTGTATTCCACAAAGATTCATGTTTTAAGTTATGATTATTGTGATTACATTTCAAAACCATGATTTATCCCTTGTTATGAAATTATGATCTCTTTTGTCGGGTAGGATTTCCAAAATGTTATGTTCTTATGAATATGATGTGATTGATATTTCTTTTGTTTACCCTTACTGAGCATTTGAGCTCACCCTTTTGTATGTTTTCTTTCCCCAGGTCAGGAAGAAGGTTATTAAGTAAGATATGTCAAAAGGGACTATAGATATGATGAAATAAATGGGAGACAGTGTAGACGCTTTATGAACCAGTTGTTTATGTTTCCCAGTTTCTAAAGACACTATATCTATATGGTCCTTTCATGGTTTTGTTATATGTTGTAATAAGTATGCTTCAATTTTGATGTAATAACCATGTATGTAAATTATGGGTTGCTATAGTACTCATTTTTTATATGTATTTTGTCATCTTAAAGGATTTGAAATAATGATGTATTCAATCAACTATATTATTTTCTATCTATTAAATAATGTAAATCATTTTATTGTCAACCATTTTTTACATGTTTTTATAGTGTTTTAATTTCCAATCTATATGCTCCTTAAAGAATAAATTTTATATGATTTATAATTGGAATACTAAAAACATAAGAAAAAAAATTAAATTTCAAGTAGAAAACTTTAAAATAATAAATAATATAATCTATAAAAACCATCTAATTAAAACTAAAAACACATCCTATAAATCTATTTTTTCAAAATAAGAATTATTTCAACAATATAATCCACTGAAATTATTTTACATGACATAAACATTATTGATAAAAAACATAATATTTACACATTATAAAATATATTCACAAAAAAATATAATAACTATAATTTAAATGATATTTATAACATTGAATAAATATATTAAAAATATTTCCAAGTAAAATGAATGTTAAAGAAAAATTTATTAAAAAAAATGTAATGTTTTAAAACTAAAATACATTATATCACTAAAATTTAATTTTATTAATTTTTCTTATGAAATAATTTTCATTTTAAATTGTGTTATATATGTCTAATGTGTGTATTAGATTTCATTTATATTGTATTCCTACTTTAATATTTTTATCCATTCAAAGTCACCTACCTGAAACATTATTATGTTTCATGCAGATGACTTTGAAAGCATATAAATTATAAAATTTATATACAAACTAAATGGTACTTGAAAATGTGACACAATATATAAAAAGTATTTTTAAATAAAAAAACTAGAAATATAATAAACACAATATAATTTACTTGTCACAAAATTGTTTTTTTTAATTTAAAATTTCAATTTCAAATATTATTATACATAATTTTTATTAATTATTATGTTATTAATTAAATTAATATGAAGTATTATTAGTTATATTATTATAATTAAATGTTATTAATTATGTTATTAATATATATTAATTATAACACTATATATTTACAACAATAAAAATAATCAATAATAATAATTATGTTTATAAAACAATTATTAATATATATAATACTATAATTAAATAAAATATTTTTAAAATAAATTTTTATGATATTAGTAGTATAAAAAAATTAATTACTAACAATAATGGTATTATTAAAAAATTATTTTTATATATATGTATCTAAACAAAATAAAAAAAATAAATATATTAAATAGACAATCATATATTTTATAATTTTTAATTTTTTTTATTTTGGAAAAGGCAGCATCAACCTTTCCACCTTTATACTAATACCCATAGGCGAAAAGGTAGATTCCCCCTTTATGTATTAGTTGTATAAATATTTTCAATGTAGTTTTATTTTATTAAATATTTAAAAAATTTATAAAAACATCCTTATAGGAACGACCAGGTTGGTGAGATGAGGGGAGGGAGTGTGAGATGGCTAAGTCGGTGATGGATGTGAGACATAATAGTGTGCTTTTGGAGGCAGTCGACCGTACATGGAGATTTGGTGACAATGTGTTCTGGACACCATGTTTAGCATAGAAGGGGAATTTTATTCCACCTATCTTGGTATGTAAGAGGAGAAAAATTAAAAATTAGAAGAAGAATAATAATAATAATATGGGGCCACAACCCCTGATTGGAGAGTGGGAGGAGTGGGCATACATGAGTCCCCCAATACCTCATTAATATATATGAATTATTATATAAATATATTATTATTATTATTGTCTACTTTTGGTTTTATCTTTTTTACCAATTTGATGGATTGATTAATGGTATTGAAAATCACAATTCAAACATTAAGACTGACGATTCAATATCAATATGTGCTACTAAACATTGACTCATGAAATGGTTCCTAGGTCCCAACACGCAACCTCTCTTGACTTTGACATGATAAAATACATATTTTTAATGAGTTTCTATTTTTTAAGGTTAATATCCTATCAAGACCATTATTTATACATATATCACAATCGTGTGGAATATTTTGATTTCTAAAACTATTTTCATGCTGTGATTGAATGATTTAGAAGTTTTCTCTCAAGGGATGACGACTTGATGCGTACTGTTGAAGTACTCCAAATGAGAATTTTAAAAATCACAAAGAAATAAATAAATGAATATGGGTATTATTTTCCCATAAATGTAAAGGGAGAAGACGCTGGACAAGATCACACAGATCGTAAGAACCCCCAGAAGACACATGATCACATGACCTTTAGAAGGTCATGTGGATGGTCACACACAGTATAAAGCCTGTGGAAGATCCCAAAAATCCCCTTGGATAAATAATCTTTATTATATTGAGGTCAACTTAGGAACTCACTGATCATGCGGTGACGTCTAAAAAAATATCCCCAGGTCACGCAACTTTTTCACTGGTTAATGCTCGAAAACTAATAAAAAAATACTTGGAATATATGTCGAAAATACCGATTATTTGGGATCCTTTTGTGGTCATAAATTTCACGAGATGCGTCACCAATATGTAGAGATATTTTCTTTGAAAACACTCATAAAACCTAGTGAGATTCCAAACCATTGTAAAATAAACAATGGAAAAAAAGGGGGAAAGACAAGAGCCTTTTATAGTCGTAAAACTCATCTGACATTCCCTAGTTGGTTTTTAAGACAACACAACCACCCAATGACATGTCTGCATTGTCTCACAAAATCCTACCGACATGTCACCATTACATTGAAAAGGACTTTAGACATGTCCAGGTGACCTCGTACTACCCCTTTGTCTCCATATAATAAACAAAATAGTTTTTCCATGAAGTGTTATTGCATATCCACATGGCCTTTTATTGGTCATGTGATGCATCACCAATGGGAAGAGTGATTCTCTTCGACAAAACACAAGAAAACACACAAAAACCCAAAAGTCCTTGTAATGTTAAAAAGGAAAGAAAAGGGAAAATGCAGGATTCTCTTGTGGTTGTGAAACTCTTGCGATGCAATAAAACGATCTTGAGAGACCACATGAAAACATGGTTTGATCTCTTAGATACCCCTTAGTAATCCATCTTTATCTCATGGACTATCCGAGACATGGAATAAAAGATCACATGAAGGCCTTTCATCAGGCATCCTAATCTCATGAAAGTACATAGACATATTGGCCTTAAAATATAGATGACCCTTGACATAGTGGAATTATTCATAAATCCCCCATTAATGATCAATAATAAAATAATGGAGGCATTGACTGGATGGTCTCGTGGTCTCTGTAAATTATGTGACACCCAGGGAAATACTTACAAAAGGATATCACAAAAATCCTGACATTAAATCATTACGCCGACTCCATCATGGATTTTCACGATATGTGCCTCACAAAGCGGTGATCAAATGGGGTAGTAAAGAATATAAACATACCACCCTAAAATCAAAAAGAAAATCCTTAGATGAAAAAATGAATCCATTGAACCTCACATTAGTGCACCCAAGCATTAAAAAGGTTTTCTCAATGTAAATGATCTCAAGACCGGGATTTTTTGCATCAGGTAAGATTTGGGGAACAACTATAATGAACATGTAGCATGTATAGTAATATCTCATGATCACTCATAGATCATGTGAATGACTTCTGGAAGGTCATGTGAAGTCCATCTCACATATATTCTAAAAAACATGATACATAAAACATGCTAACAATGAACAAATATAAGGAATATACTTTAAAATGTTGGAAAAAGTCTAAAATATGTGATTCATATGTGAAGAAAACATACGCTGGTCCTCATACGCTTTCTATGAAACACTTGGGTTATATGATAAAACCAGGGAAAGTTTCCCAAGTCATGTGAGACTCCTTTGTTATACTATTTTGATCATGATAATTCCCCTAGAAATGCCAAGAGAAATTCACATGGTGCCACTAGGGCATGCTCTCCAAGTCTCACAAAACCCTTTGGGATCACCATCTAGACCTCTTGGTGTCCTATTTTAATGTCACCCAACACATATTGTGTCACCATTACATGTTATTTAAGTCAATCATTGACCCCATGCTATGTCAGCTGTCTCTCGTGACATCCTCTGGACACATATCTGGAACTCGCGATGTCCTCTAGACATGTCAGCTGGATTTCTCGGTGCCATCCACACATGTCATCCTCGATCATGAATCACCCTAAAAACATGTCACATTGACTCTTAAAATTCTTTCCAAGTGTGTCAACCAACATTCACAATGACACCAAGGATTGTTAGATGGATCATCTGATTCCGTCTAAGCATTTTAGCTGGGGTCACGGGATGGCTTCCAAGATCTACCATCTAGGTCTCACAATGTTATCCAGACATGACTGCCTTGATCATATGAGAGCCTTTATACATTCCATCTAGGTTATTAAAAATCTCTATAGCAAGTCAATTGGATCAGGCGATTGTATTTGGACATGTAAGTTAGACATCCTCTGACATGTCAAATAGAAAATTAATTCATGTTGAGTAGATAATCAACACACGTCCGAAAGACAAGTAGCCCAAGTCAACCGAGCATCCCAGTACATGATAACCTTTACCATCCTCATTGTGTAATCCCCGATAAAAAGGGAAATGTTAGAGTGTAAGCCCCAAAAAAAGAATTATGATTATTCTGATTCCTTCTATAACCAGGATACATAAGATTCTTCTCTTAGGCTCAAGATCTATATCAAACCTCAATAGGATGTCCCTATGCACAAGTCTCATATCTATAAGTAAGGAGACTGATTATTTTTCGTACCTTATTTCTCATACCCTACATAGCTCATATGGGATTAATGAGTTTCAATGATCATATCATCCATGTCATAATACTCTATAATGAGAAGGTAAACCTCATCATGTAATCTACAATCATCGGCATAATATAGTATGTTCCATATATAAGGGAAAACTCAATGTGTAATCCATGATCAACTGAAAAATGATGACTTGGATTCCTGCCATAACCGAGCAAAAATGGTCTCCTTCCTAAGTCATGAGCTCAAATATACACTTACTTCAACATATGCATATCCATGTCTCTGAAACTTCAACCATTAGGACCCAATCATTCCCATTGGATGATCATTCCTTTCTCATCCAATAGAAGATTGAGAAGTCACTGAACTATGATGAATATGAATCGTACAATAACTAGGATACGTATAACACCATCTTATGGCCCGAGCTCACATTGGAATCCACTTTGGTTCAAGTCCCCTCATTTCTCCAACATTTGAACCATCAGGACCCAGTCTCTCCCATGTGATGATCATACTTCCTCACCAATCAGTAGGAAAAGAATAAAATTGAACTATGATGATTAATATTCCTTCCATAACAATGATACATAGGATCCCTCCCTAAGGCTCGATCTCCCTGTCATTATATACCAAGGTAATTCCAAGAACACAATATCTCTACCCATGTGTAATGAGATTAATTACATGATCTAACTTGTTTCTCACACCGATCATAGATCACGGGGGATTATGGAAAAGAAATAGTCATATAAATTTCATTTTGAATATCCACTAGCTAGAGAAATATCATTATGTAATTTCCTATGATAGTCATTATATAAACATCCCCCATATGAGTGAATCTACCGTAGGTAAAATACCAAGATCATGATTAAAATATGATAACTTTAATTCCATTTATAACCAAGACACGTAGCAATTATTCTTAAGACTCAATCTCAAATATTCAGTGCCCAAGTGTCTGCACATAATTTTTTCTATATGAAGTTAAATTGAATGGGTTTAATGAACTATGAGAATTTTGATTCTTACCATAAACAGGATATGTAATATGACTCATAATGGCTCAATCCCATCCTTGGAATATTTATCTCCTCTCTAAATGGAAAAAAATTCTGATGTTCTTGGTTATTTGGATTCTGCATATACGTAGTAATTCATTATTGGGAAATTGATAAAGAACCTTGGATACATAAATATGGATTCACCAATTAGATTCCCTTATCCTTTATATAAGAGAGTTTAATTTATAATCATTTTGTTAGGGTAACCGTTCCCATATCAGGATAAGTAAGAGATTATTGAAAATATATTAAATCAATAAGAGAGTCCGGGAGTAGGCATAAATTCCCCCTAAATAAGTCAAATGAGCTGGACCTACCATCCTCTTGACTAATTTGAGTTCTTAAGAGCCGTTGGGATTGAAACCCCAAATAAAAACCTTCCTTTGGAAAGTATATCCATATCTTGTTATGGATGTGGTAACTAATTGTATTTTCCACTAAAAATGAAAATGTAGAACTAACATCATTGATTTTGCATGAAATTAAACCCCTCAAAATCAACCATCAGACCAAATCTAAATCAACTTACCCCTAACATTTTTTCATCAAAAGAAACGGTGAACCCGACATGAACTTATTTAATCATGGAACTCCTTTAGAACATAAAATTGATAGACTTCCTAGTTCTCATCAAAACATTTTTTGAGTGAGAGTTCTCATCCATCTATTTGTTCTATCAAAACCAAAATAGTGAACCTAGCATGAAATTATTTAATCATGTCATCTCCTTTGAAACATAAAAAGGAAAAACTTCCTAATTCTTAGAAAAAAATTTCATTCAATGAGGGTTCCTAGACATATCTTTTCTTTCAAAAAAATGGTGAACCATACACGAATATATAAAATAACATAATTATTGTTTAATCAATCATAAGGCCATTTTTATTTTCATATTCAATGAATGTAATGATCCCAACGTAAAACCCTCAAACAGAAGGATGGTTGGCTTTCCATGTGTTGGGACACTTTGTGGGAATAACAGAAAAAGTTGATAATCCTAACATAAATATTATATATGATCTTATAAAACTAGAGTTCCCATGAAATAATTCCATTCTTGCTTTGATATGTCTATGCGAGAAGAATGGATGAATCCGTAATAAAAATAGAAATTGTTTTAATAATTCATATCTGATTGATCATGTGTCATTCCTATGATATTCCGCTAATTGGTAACCTTGTTCCTTGTCGTTTTCATGACTATATATACTAATGTCGTAATCAACATTCATATTTGAGATAATGAATTCATCCAGCAATCGTCCTAGAAAATTATCTTTGGATGCAACCTCAATGGGTCGTAAAATGAACACACCTTCCTAACAACTTCAACATCAGGTGGAAAAAACAATGGTCTTTGAATAACATCGACATGGTATAATCTTGACTCTTCAGGCTTCCCTATAGGGTCTCTAAGTACTGAAATTGATGAGTCTGCATCATATAAGAAATGTTATAGCTTAGCCAGTGGCCCTAGTTTCCATATCCAATCGTTTAGAGAGATTATACTTGAAGTGAAACATTCACCACCTTCATTACCTGATGAAGGTGAACCAAGGAGTCAAATACAACTCCCTTCAAACTCCAGAACCTTCAAGGAGGGCCCTTATCAACTGATGTTTCTAGAACGTTCCCACCAGTGCCCATTAGTTTCCTGTAGAGGGTACCACTTGACAAACTTCCAACTCTGATACCCATGTATGATAAACAATGAAGACACATTAGTTGAGTAAGGATCTAGATAACCTTGAGTGGTCTCATATTCCCACTCCAAATGAAAAAGTTATCCGGTGAATTCTGGTACTATCCAATGAGTAATATCATATCCCGCACCCCATAGATCTATTATATGGGCATATTCCTATAGTAGTCATGGGGGAGGCACATATCCCTACCCCCATGCATGAATTATGTCAACATATTCAGATTCCTTAAGAAGGAAAAAATTGGGATCATATCATCGATTCAATTTAAGATGGATTATAGTATATAGTGGAGACATAAAATGTGTAGGATTATAACCCTACACACACTTTTCTATAATTCCATTACATATTAGCAATATCTAAAGGACTCTGCTTCCATATTATGAAACTGATATAGATATAGTGACATGCACATATTCCTATCCCTATAGCTAGAGTAGCCCAACATTCTGATCATTATATAATAGTGGTTTCCCTAGATCAAGCACACATTTTTTCTATCATCCAAGAGGATTATTCGAATACTTCAGTAAAGGATGAGACATTGGACTAGGTTCATATTCCCTAAACAACTGGTGATCACCAAGTGAGAGTGGAACATCCATCTGGTTAGGGGAACATGTCTATCAAAAAATTCATGTAGAATATTCCAAAGGCCCAGGATTGTGCCCATATCCACGTTCCAATTAAGGTTCACCAAGTGAGAGGGGAACATACCGCAATACATGCTCAAATTACTATCATAGAAGACTAGTGGAATATTTGAAAGGCCTTGGATCAGGCTCATATCCATGTTCTAGATGGGGTATTGCCATTTCATAGTTGAACGCGCCTTGAGTCAGAATCACATTCCTATATGTCAATATACGTGGAACATTCTATCAGATCATGGAATCTAGAAACATTTTCATAATTCTCATAATGAAAGAATGCACCAGTATCCTTTTGATGCAATACAAGAGGCGGATCATATCCCTTCTCCCATTATGGAGGTCCTTCGACATATTTTGTTAGGGGATTCACATTCATATTGAGAACATATTCTTGTTCCAACCAATGCTAACCATATGAGATCAACACATGAATCTGAGAACGCTCATATCACTTCCACAAAAGACCAGTGGAATATTCCAATGGCTTGGTATTAGGCTCATATTCTCGTCCTAACTGATGCCCACCATGTGAGAATGTAAAATTCCTTTTGAAAGACACAAATTTCTATTCATAATGATGAATAACATTAGAATATTCTAGTTGCAAGATCATATCACCACATCACCAGATGGTTATAAACCAGGTCTAAAATTGTCACACATCAGGCACATATCCCATCACAATTCCAGAAGTTAGGTCGGAATATTTCATCCATGATGTAGAATGGGGATCATATCCATAATCTACTCAATTCTATCGTTCTTGAGGTTGTTTTATACACATTCTCAATACCCAAAGGGTCCATAAATTCTTCAATTGAAGTAGAACACCGTCATTGTTGTGATAGTCCTCTTCATGATAGTGTGGAGATAGATCATAGGGACTCTAATGCAAATATCCACCATAGACAACCTCCCTATGATTATATCTCCCATGAAAATGGAACTCCCCCACCTTTCCTAGACTTCTTAATATAGAAATTTTTTCAAAACTAGAAATAATTTGTATAGATGGGTTCTTGAAACATCAGGATAAAATACATATAGTTCCTCATCAACTTCTAGCAGCACTTTACTCTAGTTAGTTGGCAACCATGAGAAGAATATTATATAGTTTGATCAGATACGGGTGAGTAATTCTGATGAATAGAATGATGGAATTGTTATATTGGGAGAGTTATCTAGAAACAACCTCCTAACCATGTTCTAGACCCTCACGACTTCAAACTATGAGGTCCCAGATGAGCTATATAATAAGTGAATTCCTTATCTATGCCAAAATATGTGGGTTAATCATCAGTGACTAAATGATATACATAGAGTATCACCTTTATCTCATTAATACACTATATTTTCAGTTGAATATTTCTTCCTTTTTCATGACCCGAAACCCAAGAGTGGTAGAGCATGAAAAAAACCTACGTAGTGTTTATCTCCATATCATGAAAACCCTCTACTGACAGATTTATATAACTTTGAAAGACTTTTATATCTGGGGATAGGTGAAATATGGATAATTTCACTGCACTATCTCCCCAGAATAGCAGAACTTTTTAGATATAGTGACCTATAATGTCACAGTCCTTGGAGAAATGAGAGGAATGGGTTATGTTTTATCCTGTAAGATACAAATCAAAATTCCACCACATCAATGATTCAAAAAAATAATTAATGGAGGTAGAGTATAACAAACTTTTCATTTATCTATTCTCCTTGAAACTATGTGAATTCATTTTAGATGTGGAATCCAAGGTTTCAATCAACTTGATGACATCTTGTAGAAACTGACTCTATTCATGTGCTTCAATGGAACCTATCTCTAATGGGATCAAAATTGTGCCACATCATAGAGTTCATAGTATCAAATTTCATAACAATCATCCATGAGTGGACCCAGCTCACCAGGCCTTGGGAATAACTACCACTACCTCCACCTCTTAGATCATCAACTCCCAAGAGGATTCAAGACATGTAATCAGTAGCCACAAACAAACCCCATCCCACTAGTCTTGGAGAGGTTATATATCAATCACCATCATTAGGTTAATCATCCCATGATTGGGTCTTGAGTAAATTAAAGGTAATTCTAGATTATCTCTTGCTTATTGGGATGGGGGAGTTAATATCTCAATATCCATCTCAGAAATCCTCAAATCCATGACGTAAATCATTGGGTCTTCGACAACATGATCAATCAATTCCAATTGTGGCCCCAAATAAACCCCAACTCATAGGGATGGGTTCATTTCCACCACCATCATCACCATAGAGATAATCAGTCTTCTCCAAGATGGGAAATAAATTGTGATAGTTGAAATCCAATATTTTCTTACAATAATAAGAAAAACACTTCAATTTAGGGATAATTCGACAATCATGATAAAAAAACTCCATCAAATTCATTACTCATAGGATGAAACAGTATGATCATAGGGGGAAGGAAATCAAACCCCTCTAAGGTCGCAAGCCAAAGTGTCCCATGTTATTCCGGGGTTCATGGAATGACCTTGGTGAAAGAAGTGCAAAATCATCATGTTGCATTTAATGTAATGGAACAACCACCATTTCCTGATACATCATTGTAATGTTCATCACTATCAAACTTATAAACATTGTGGATTTAGAAAAAAAATAGAGGGGTGTAACACGGAAAATACTTCCCTGATTGGAGGGTGATCTGGATACCCCAAATGAGGATGCACACACCTAGAACCAAAGGAGGCTTTGAAACCTATCCCCTATGAATATTTATTTCCCAACTCTACAATATAAAACTATTAATGAAAAAGGTAAGGGAGTGGCTACATCCTAATCATTTCTCAAAAGAATAAAAGTTCCTTCTATGGATGAATATTTATAATAATGCAAGATTGAGAGACAGAATCTCAAGCAACTCACTAAGGAGCTACTCATGGGCAATTTTTCCACAGGTCATCATCTTTAGGTGCAGATGAATATTCATCCTCTAATAGTTGATCCAAATTAAAAATTAGTATCTAAGTGTCAAACCAACTCTAGATCCCAACAACTTCTCTACATAAATAAAGATGTTGAAAATTATTGTGACTTCCCTCCGTTGTGGTGACAAATTCTCCCTCACAAGGGTAATCATTCATTCTTATGACGAATTGAGAATCGGTAAGAGAAAAATGTAGGGAAACTCATTGATCCACTCCCACTCCCTATATATTGGAGGTGGCTCAGAAAACAGTAATCCCAGAGCTTGTTAATATCATGGAATCCCTAACTAATCCAATGGAAGACATTTAACGAAAATGTGCACCTATACAAACTAAAAGGAATCCATATCCTGAATATGTGGATGAAAATTTTACTCTACATAGTTTCTGAAATCCTACATTCTCAACATTTGATGGCACAGGCGTCCCTGTATAGTGTCTCACAAACTTCATATCCTAACTCATGCCAATGATGGTCCCTTGAGATAAATAGAAGGGAAATATCCATAAAACATTAATAAATATTTCTTGGTAAGGGGGTAATTTCCTCAAATAAGTCACAAGGGTCTAAAATAATGAATCCCATGTGCATCATCCCTAACAAGATTAACACACCCTGGGGGGAGGGAACCTGTGATAGTAAAAGTGATGTGTGTTCTTTTATTAGTAGCACAAGAGGTCAGAAAATCTGCAACCATATTTCCTTCCCACATTGTGTGATTAATAGTCATGTGATTGGTGACAAAAGTTTTTCATTTGTGAACCAAATAATTGCTAGACCATGGGGAAGGAATCACTTATTTGATGAACATATGAAGAATTGATGAATCTATTACCACCCCATCATGCGACAAACCATGGGAGAGGCACAGTTCAAGTCCCTTTATCATTGTGGTTACTTTTTCAAGAAGCGAATCACCCTAGCCAAATAGTGAACTTTAAAAAAAATGGCAAACTCAATCGAGTTCCAATCCACCCCTACACACCTCATAATACCATCCATACATGACCCATCAATATTCCTCTTTATTTTGTGATTATGAGTGATCTAGTGAACCCACCTAATTTGATGAATATATTCATAAACCACATAAAAGGAATGCATATCCATGGTTATCCATAATGATTGGGAGATATCCCACTACTTGATAATGGGGCCAGCTTGACCACCAAGGATCAGGCCCTAACCAATACCACAAGTTCTGAATATATATTCCCATAATTTTGAACCCTATTATGAGTTTTACATATAATACAACATTCCTCTATCAGGAATATATCCCTCTCCCTATGTTCATGTTTGTTATTGTTTGGACCATGAAACCATGAGGGTATAAAGTTGTGATTAGAGTAACCGTACCAATCATATCTGTAGAGAACACTATGTCCATGCCACATGTAGTTTGTTCACTCTCCATCAATGAAATTATGACTAGTGGATTCATAAACTATAGTGATAGACAATGGAGACACCCCTTCTTTGTACCTCCTCATCTATAAGTAAAGCACCGAAAAGGAGGAATCTAAGTTGAGGTGTTTTTTATAGACTCTTACATGGTTTATCCATTATTTGGTACAGTAGTCTTCCAACAATATCAATCATAGGTTGGGGACACCTTCATCATAAATTCTTTTCTTATTTCATTTCCACACAAAGAAAAATGAAAATCATTAACCTGAAAAACTACAAGAAATGTGAAAATGAGAGTGTGTCTGACTGCATAGCCAGATGGAATTATTTAACCTATTCACTAATAATATATCTCTTTTAGAAGAAACATCTTGAACACTATGCTCGAAATATAATGGATGAGTTACAAACACCTCTAATCCCAATGATGTATCTGGGTGGGTTCCATGAGTTCATTGAAATGGAACAACATTTGGAAGACACCATTTAGTGGACATGATCCAAATCTCAACTCATTCCCTCATCACAGGGAAAAGGGCTCAAAAAAGAAGAATCTGTACCTATCACTATCATTCCAGTAGTAGTTCCCATCCATGTACCTAGGAAGGTCTCGAACCACCCATCACCTCTTGTTGAGTAGAAACAACCAAAAAATATCCCCCAGCTATAAGTACAGAGAAATCAAGGTCGTCAAAGATTTAATGACTGAATTAACAAAGCATACTATATTTGAAATAATCATGTCCTTAGTTATTTCTTGGTATACATGGATAGTAAACATCTTAGGATTCCAAAGACCATGAATCCCAATGAGGTTAACCTCACAAATCTCCCCAACTAATTCCCTTTCCATATAAGGTTGGATGATAATATCCAAGACGTCTTCATCTTCAAGGACATACTTCAAGGCATGTTCAATTATGAATAGGTGGTGTTAGATAAATCCTCGGGGTAGGTGGGTTGCATAGACATTTCCTAGTAAGAAATAAAGGGTGACTATAAAAAAATACCATCTAAGTGTGAGTGTAAGATAGACAACTGGATGACTCAAATGATAGTTGACGAAGATCTTTCCAAACTGAGAGTACAACTGTGTAGACTCAAATAAGCTCTTCCACATAGGGATGTAATATCTAATATAACTCCCAATAGTAGATGATATAATTTTAAGTAGGGGGAAAAGAATTGTATGAGTCATATTCTAATCCAACACAAGCTCTATGTCTTGAAGATTTATTCCCTATAACATCCAAAGAATGGGAACCACCCCAAATAATTAAACCCTCATTAGATAATGACCTCATATTTGGTTTGGGAAATTTGATACACATCGAAGACCCCTTCTCGGGTGATGAATATTCCTTATAATTTTATTTTCCCAAAAATATCTAGGGAATGGGAGGTCATATGTAGAGAAACCAGGTATATAGGGTACAATATTGGCATAGTTGGAAAAAATATTTTGATCATGTACCTATAGAGGACATAAATGAAACTGAGAATCATGAGAAATTTCTCCAATATGATCAAAAGTGGCATGGAGGTGTCCAAAAACCCTTCAGTAGTTGACCATGCCTAGTTTTCATACATGAACACCTATCAGGGGTGAGATTATCTAATCATCCCATACTACTGGGAAAGTTGTCCTGACTTTCACAATTAGAAGAAGATTCCCCTTTGAAATCTATAAAAAAACTAAGTCCATCCACCTTGAATTCCTTGTCTCTTGAGGCACATGTTATGGAGAAACCCTAGCTCATGAAGAATTTAACTCTAGAATAAAGGTACAACTTTGTGAAATAACTAGTGGTTGTCTTATCCAAGATCTCAATCTTGGATGCACTACATATTTCAAAAAGGCTCAAGGAGGCACTTGTTAAATCCCTCTATATCCTATGAGGGTTTCAGAAATAATTTTTTGTAGCTATGACTTATTTATTATAGATCATACCATTATAAGTCCATGTCGCCATCTCGTTCACTGACTAGGATCAAGTAGAGGTCATCCAAGGGAACATTAAGCCCCGATATGTTTTAGGAAGACTCAATATTGTTGATGTATGAAGGGATATTATTGATAATACTTTCTATATAAACCTCATCCCAATTCAAAAACTCTTATATTTTGGGATATAGAGAAGGGGAACTATCTCCCATAAAGATAACTATTCATCGAAATGATAAGCTTGAGAAAAAACCTCTCAAGAATATCAATATAAAAGTTCAATTTGGGGATTTCACATATGATGCTGATTTTATGGTTATCCAGCAAAAAACTAATGAAAATATCCCACATAGAAGTCCCTAGCTCCATTTCCATTAGGAAGTACCTTCAACATTCTAGCAGTTAGTGAAATACCCCATCATTGGAAATTCCAGGTTACTACATGAGGACAGTTCCCCCTTCAAGACTTTCGGGGCCTTATAAGATGAAGAAGGTTCCTATAAAAGGAATAAAAAACAACCAATGGTGGATGATTATATACAGGTTGTAGCCCCTAATACCTTGGGGACCTCCCAAAACATTCCATGGTGTATTCATGATAGTTACTATGTTCTCCCTATAAATCTAATTGTGGTAATTAAATTTATACTATATTTCCGATCCCCTTTAGTCCTTAGAAAATTTTAAAATAAAATCACCTCAAACATATCTCTCTGAAAATTCAGGTAGTAGTGTATGATGATGTCTCTTCTCATGGCTTATATCATCCTGATAGTGATACATATGTATCTATATTTTCAACTTATATTGAAAATTCCTCCACATACTCAAATATGGAATAATAGAAGGACAACCTGAGGAATTCTCCTCCCATGTTCGAGGTAGGTTCCTCCACCACTATTTATGATCTCAGGAAGGTAAATATATGAATAGAATAAGATCCACGAACAACACTGATTAGTGCATCTATGTCCCTCAAATATCAAAATTTGTAAATTTCATTTTTAAATAAACATTGATATGTGTTCACTTGGAACAATGTAAAAAATCTCTGACTACCTCCGAATATGGATAGTCATTATATCATATTTGCTGAGGATAATCGAGGCTTCAAGAAGGAATCCATGAGTATTCACCCCTATCCTGACACCAATGTAGTGATGGAAGATGAAAAATTCATCAAAACCAGCCTTTTTGAGAAGTGGAATACCCGAGATGGCATGCCAATATCATATCTCTCAAGAAAATGAATGGGCAGATTAGGGTCTGTAATGATTTCTAAGGTATTAATCGATATTTACTAAATGAAGACTTAATATTTCTGATTATAAAATTATTGATTGATGAAACTTATACATTCCAAGACCTTTATTTCATGGATCAGTATTTAGGGTACATTCTAATAAAGATGACCAATAAATTTAGTAATCCACTACCTTCAGAGAACCTTGGAGGATCTTTTTCTACAAATTCATTCCCTTTGTCTTAAATAATTTTTGCACTAGTAATTAATGCACCATGTATCAGATCTTCAATCCATTAATGGGAAGGATATCCAAATGTTATTTTGATGAATTGGATTTCAAATTCTAAAAGTTCACTTCATGGATCTCTAAATAATATTTGAAAAACTACAACAACATTGTCGAAGATGAATCTGTTGAAATGTGCCTTCATGGTAACCTCATAGAATTTTCTTATCTTAGTGGAAGTTCATTGTGGCGTCAAGGATGACCCAAAAAATACTAGTGTTTTTTTTAGAAATTTCACCAGTATAAAAATCAAAAAATTGAGGGGGATCCAAGGGAACCTCACCTGAATTCAACATTTCATAGCCAACTTGGCTAGAAAATCTCTCCCATTCACCATGATAATGAATAAGGGAATCACTTACCAATAAGATGGGAAATTGAAAGTATCCTTTAAAATTTTAAATCAGTATCTACTCCACCAACATGTTTAGATTCCTATGATGGAAGAGAGGCTGCTCATATTTTATGTGGCTGATATGTAACGCTCTCTAGGAACCCTCCTCATGCACAAAAATAATTTGAGGAGTTAGAACAGTCTCTACAACCATAGCTGAACAATGCTAGGTACTAAGACCCAATACTTTGATGTTGAGAGGAACTGTCTTTCACTCATCTTTTAAATGAAAAATATGAGTCATTGCATATGGCACCATGTTCTCCATCTGGTCTTTTGTATTAATCCACTCAATTAAATCCCTTCGTGGCTTATATTGACTAGGTGCTTGGCAGGATAGGTGGTTATTCTATAGTAATATGACATCCTATTCATATCATGGAATTCAAAGAAAGGGAATCCCTGGATTATTTTCTCACAGAACATCCCACCCTAGAGAATACCCTAGTGGACACTGAGATCCTAAATGAGGAGGTATTATATACCCATGAAACTCCCCAAAAAATGGATATGTATTTTTATGGAACCTCTTGAAGTTTTATCAGTAAACAGATTGAAAATATGAGGCCAAATCAGGTTTCGTTATATATTGCATTTTTCTCTCAAGAAAAATCATTTTTACCAACTCTTTCTCACTATCTGAAGGCTATATGAGTAAAGAGAATGAAAAAAATCCCTCATCAGTAGCTTGGAAATATCCTTATAGATTTAGATAGACTACCAAAATATCAAAACCAATTTATAACTAGATATAAAGTTGATTAATTGCAAATATTCCATAAAAAAGAATGAACTAGCCCCTCCCACATTCTACGTAAAGGGATTGGTGGTATAGTTTCATTTTGATCCCATGTTAAATCATTTTTTCCAATTATAGAATGACCATGTTGATGTGTCATCTAATACAACCATAGTCTTGGTTGAACCTAATCAGGAAGAACCAATATTCTATATCTTTCACCAAATAATGGTATCGTCAATTTTAATCTGTGATATGAAAGAAATAAACTAGGGAAACACTACCATGTATCATGATTAACCGATATCCACCCCTAGATGAATAGATCCCATAATCAGTTATCTCTGAAAATGGGGCTCTCTCGATGCACTGAATCAGAATGGAACATATTCAGCATTATGTGGTGAACTATCCCTATGGGATGACCCAAATGGTAAAATATCCATATACTTGTGTGTTTTTAATGGAATCCTCCTTATAAGTATAAAAAAGAGAGATTCACAAAATCATGGAAGAAGTCTATATAGGCTCATGCAGTGATCATCGGTCCAGAAGCAAGCTCTCCCACTAAATCAGAAGGTTGGGTTACTACTAGAAACCCATGATTCAAGATTGTGTTGAATTAACCAAGAAATTTCATCATTCTAGATCCATGAAAACTTCATCCATTAACCCCGATAATTGCTACATACTGATAAATATTCTTGTTTGTTTATCATTTGGGGAATGGATGTTGTGGGGTCGTATCCCCCATCCATAGATAAATAATTAAATTACATAATTATTGTTACTAACTTATTTTCCAAGTGGTATGAGGAAATACTTATCAAGGATTTTGGGATGAATAATTTCATCAACTTCATAAAATCCCATATAATCACTATGTTTGGAGTCCGTCACACAAAATTGATGGACAAGGACACCAACTTCTATTTTACAGAGTTGAAGAAACTGTATTGGGAGTACAATATCGAGTCCAATCACTCATATTTCTATTATGTAGTGGAAAATGGAAATATATAGTCCTTCAATAAGGATCTATCAAATATTCTTTAGAATATGGTGAACAATGTCATGATGTCCTAGATGGAAAATATCCTCCATGTTGTATGGGTCTACAGTACCACCAAGCATACTACTACACAAAAAACACCATACCCATTGTTGTATGTTACTGAGGAAGTGTTTTCCACAAATTTCTAGTTTCCTTCACTTAAAATATTCATTTTTGTAAACTCTTAGATGAAGATAATTCACAAATGTAGATAGATTAATTGTAGTAGCTCGATGAGAGCAGGTTGCATACAATGAAAAAACATAATGTCTATCAGAATTGGATCACATGATAAATTTATAAAATTATTCATCTTTGTTCATTCCTCCAAGAATAACTAGTGTTGCTTCTTTGAACCCAAATGATTCCATGGATTAAGGCCCTAAATCTAGAACCCAAATGGGGTGGTACATACATCATACATAAGTTCTATCACAGTTGATATTACTCACTAGCCATAGTTGATGTGGAACGTGTAACATCCCCTCCCCCCCACCAATGTGCGGTTTCTCAAGAAATAGTTTTCATAGCTATAATCAGGTGTAAATTCCTAGAATCAATCCATTAAACTCTGTAGTATCCCACATCATGACCACACGACGATGGACTATATGGTGCCATCTTAGAAGCAAGATGTTAAACTACATAGTGTTTCACTTCATAGTAGAAATACGTTAAACTTTACAGTATCTCAAGTCCTGGAAATAAAACATTAAACTGTATAGTGACCCTATATTTACCGTATGATTTTAAACTATAAGATTTATGTCTTTACCAAAAGAAATTAAAATACACAAGTTTCTAGAACTACATGTGGTTTTATTCCTTCCATCATAGGATATGTAATGACACTTGATCCTCTAGTCTTGCACACAACTAAAATATTCATTTCCTTTAATGTTAGGTGATCCATGTCCTTACTTCATGATGTTAAATTACATAGAAAATGTCTTTATCACATGAACTAAAACTACACTGATCCTGGACATCCATATTCATTCACATTGGGTGACCTATATTCTTACATCATGATGTTAATCTACACGACTGATGTCCTTTCCACATGACACTAAACTGCATGCATTTTCTTGAAATATGTATATCTTGATTCTCATTTCAATGAGATATGTAGGGAATATTTAATACTATATCTTAGTCCATCCACAACATGATACAAAATTCCTTGGTCTTATCCTTAATCTTCTCGGTAGGGTGAGAGGAACCATTTCCATTCCTTATTTCTCATAATGTGAATAGATCATGTGATATTAGGAATTTTAGTGTTGAATTCCCCGCAAAAACAAGGCCTATCAGATCATGATACCATCACCATGGTCCTAAATGCATGACCTTGAAATACATACCATGAGTCCTCACCACATGACATTAAACTATATGGTTAATTTCCCCTTTATGACATAATGTAGCGCATTACAATAGACCTCGCTCAAGAGGAAAACACTTTTTTGGTGATTTTTCTCCTACCAAACCTACATTAAAGAACTACATGTTAATTGATTCCTGAAATCACAAGAAATATAGTGACACTCGAATCTCAAACCCAATTTCAAATCATAACAAATCATAAAAATACCCCCTACATATAGGCCAGACATTCATGGGAAGAACCTTACTCAAGAAATACATGTGGATTGATTCCTATAATCACAGAATATGTAGTGATTATTCGATCTCCAATCATGGGACGAGCTGAAACAATCAACAGAAACACTTCCCCCCTCTAACTATGGTCATGACCTACATAGAGAGTTTCATATTTGAGAAATACATATGGATACAATCTTATTACCGTGGGATACATAGTGATGCCCAAAATAAAATTCATGGGCCTAAAATCCACTTAACGTTGAGGAACCCACATACTTATTGCATGAAATTAAACTGCATGGTTTATCAGGAACAATCTGTGTCTTGATTTCTATCATCATTGGATACATAGTGACATATGGATCTCCAACCATGGGCCCAACTATAGTAATCAATGGATAAAATATCCCCCTCTACATATGGGATATACATACATAGATATTTTCCCATTTAATAACAATGTATGGCTTTATTCCTATTATTTTGGGATACGTAGTGAAACCTAATATCCCATTTATAGTCATAGAAACAATATTCCAATTTCATGTGAAGGAACCCACATCCTTGCCAGATGACATTAAACATCATAGTTACTTGAGAACTACACATGGGCTTATTCCTATCATCACATGATACATAGTGATTTATTAATCTCCAATCATGGGACCAAATACAACAACCGATAAAAACATTCCCCCAACTGCACAATGGTTGATTCATGCAATCTAATTTCACCTACGTAAGAGTTAAATATGTCTACGACCTACTTGTGCACATAATATATCAAGCTCAAGTTTTCACATCGGTTCCCAAATCATTAACACATGACATTAAACTACATGGAAACAAATATTTTCTTACTATGTGACATTCAACTACATGGAAAATTTCTTGGTTTCATGATATTATTACTGAATGATAAGTAATTCCCCACTACATGACGTTAAAATGTGTAGACCATTACCCATTATCATTCCTTATCAAAGTACCACACAATACTTACACATATCAACTAGAGTACGAGGTTGTTCATAAATATCTTAAACACCTCAATCCATATACCACACTACATGTATTAAGCAACTTGGGTTGTATTAAACAATTCATGGCCCTTGTAAAGGAAAAGATATCTCACTGTCTTAAAATGTTGGTGATGTATAAGGGATCAAACCTACCAAACAACTAAACGTTGGATCTTGTAATACGGGATTTCTAATCCTCATAATCTTGAATTCATCATGGAGGAACTCAGCACCTGAGGGTTCTCTAGGATGTCCCCAATATGATTGTCCCATATCATTTCTCAAGACATGAGAACATGGATCCATGATTTAAAATATTTCCATCTCCCTCTTAGAATGATATTTGATAAATATTGACCTAGGGTATCTTAATTGGGATCTTGTGTATCGTCCACCATATTAGTTCCATGTACATCACCGACAAATATCACCTAAAATTTTCTCAAAGATGTATGATCTTAAAATCTATCCTATAATGGTTTAAATAGATAGACCAAAAACTATTAGTGAGATAGGCACTAAACATTTATGGTTGGAACCCTGCAAAGGACATCCTGAGAAAAGGTTAGGTCTTTACTCGCTAAAATATTCATATTCAATGTTTAGAAGACATTAGGGCACAATTAAATAAGTCCTAAAAGTAATAGGGTCTACATAGTAGCCCTTGTAAAATCCAGGCTATGCTCGTTGAGCCTCCTGGTTCACGAAAATGTTAGATTAATGGTTTATCACATCCCCTCATCATGATAACATGTTCATAAGGTAGTGAAAAAACCTTTAGGGTTCCTGATCCTTTTGTGAATATTTCACATTTTATAAAAAAAACCTTCGTGCCATTGAAGTCTGATGTTGGTGTAACCTCCCAATAGTAGACTGGTAATAAGGACTTTCTCTTGAAAATAGACCATAAGATCCTAGAAATCACCCACCCCACACCCTTAAATCCAAGAGTTATCATCCTAACATTGTTGAATAGTGGAGACTCATACCATCCCCGATGGTTGAATTTTACCCACTAGTTCCCACCTCTAGTTAGCTCAGATATTCCTTGACCATGATTTACAATTCCCCCAATGAGACTATTCAAGAGGATTTGACATCCCCAATGTTGCATTAGCATATTTCATACCCCTTCTCAAACCAATAATGCAACACTCTATTCTTGAACCTTTGATAGCCCAGACCATATGATTCAAAAATGTAGGGAATAGGGATCGAGCGTAAAAATTAAGAGTTGAACATCCCTACAGTACCAGAACCCTTCTTGGATAGCTTTCAAACATACCCAAACTCATCATATTTATGTTTTAGTCCTAAAAAATCTCTCATTTCCCTATGAAAGAAGTGGAGATCATCTTTTATTAACCATGATATTGATGCATAAGATCTTTGACCTACCAACTAAAGTCATCTCCTCCTTGTAAGAAAGGAGATCCAATCCATGTGAGCCCTAGAAACACCGTGGTGGAACTTGGAACCATAGGGTGTTATGATCCATCCCCAACTTGTTTGGCCCATCCCATATTCACTAAATAAACCTTTTGGGTTATGAATTATATCACCCATATTCCAACTATCTGGGTGGGTATAACTTTGATAGTATGTTTTAATCATCCAATATTACCACCATGAATCATCCATGACCCTTGGAAAAGAGTCTAGGTACCTCTATTTGGCCATGATACTGACACATAAGGACATTTATCTACCATGAAGAGCATATCCTCCTTATAGAAACATAGCTTTAATCCTCATGAGACTCAACAACACCAGGATAAAACTCAACACCTTATGGTGTTTTGGGTCATTCCTGGAATTTATCTACCATATTCCATGATGGTTGATCAATTCCTAGTAATAATACATTAAACGATATAATAACCTAAACTCTGAGCTAAAATACCCTAAAAATAACTATAGAAGGTCTGAGACAAAGGACCCTAAACTAATGTAATATAATTTCCAAGATAAAAGACCCCAAACAATAGTGATATAAGTTCTAATATAAAACACCCTAAACTATAGGGATATAAGGGATATGATAAAATACCCTAAACAACAGTGATCGAAGGTCGGAGCTAAAAGTCCCTAAACTATAGAAAAAAATGATTTAGTCTGCAAGAATGAAAAACCATGTAAATCCTACCATATGGCCTTTGAAAAAATCAAGATGGTCTCACCAAGACCATATGAATTGGAATGATAATGATTTCTCTCCCTATGTGATGTATATTCGACCCAAAATTATCCTTTTGTGAATTAGGTAATCCCAAGATATCTTGAGAAGAAATATCAGTAAGGAATATAAAGATCATAGTAATTCATGAGCACTTCTCGGGAATAATATGTTGTGATTTAAATATTTAGATCCAAGTAGTTTGGGTTACATGATATTATTCAATGGTTGGGTATCGTTAGTGATTAAAATAACATCATATCAATGAAAACACTTTCACATCATAAATGAATGAAAATGGACAACAATATAGATGTTATGAAAACACATTATTTGAAAGTGTGTAATAGGAGGAATCTCATCATTTTAAATACTCCCCAATAATATCATAAAAAATAAAGTGAATATAAATGGTCGAGGTACAATAAAATTAAATTAGTTGATCTAGAAGAGTTAGCAAGAGTCATGGGAGAAGAATGAATTGAATGCTGAAGTGTTTCTCACCCTACCTGTTTTACTTATTCACATGGACAGAGAGTCTTAAATAAAGTAGACAGCTCTTAAACTCTTTATTGATCAGTTTCCAATGAGTATGGAGACATTAAAAGGTTAGACCTTATTAGAGCTATGATTTCCTCATGTATCCATATTTTCACATTCAAGTCCTCCATCTGGGATTTAAATTTAGATATAAATGGGTGTCTCTACTCTAGTTTCTCTGATGCCTCCTTCATTTGTTCAGAAATGGGAGCCTCATAATCAAGATTTTTCAAGACCATCTCATTAGTGACAAAATCTTTCTGAGTTAGGATAGCTTGTATGATGATTTATTACATTTTTTATCGATTAAAACCATCCATCCCTAAGTCATAAATAACTAATGAATGAATTCCCCTTGGTCATGAAATGTATCCAAATGAGTCTCACTAATCTTGGTGTGAATCCTCTGCCACATAAATCTATTCCATGTATGAGATTCTTGGATGATAAGATTGGAATGCCAAAAGGATAAATAGATGACTGAGTTGAAAGGAAATATTATAGGAGACTCCATATATCCTCACCTCAGTAGAGGAATCACATGTCACTATTGTCGGAAGGTTTATTTCTTCAATAGATTTGGTCCCACTATCGGGATGGTCATCACCAGGATAAGGGATCTTAAAAAAAGTTACACCCAAATCATGAATCAACCACATCATTATGATGGACAGAGGGGTTGGGGAGGAAACATTATTGTCCACATGATGAATTTGTTTATTTATTACACCCCCAAAATAAGAAACTAACCAACCCTAAGCATTATCTTAAATAAGAAAGATAAAAGAATTAGTAAATGGAATAAAAATTTCAACATTAGTTTTATCTTGCACCAACATTATCCAAAACTGGTGGATGGTCTGGGGATGTCTCTCTCCTCGCACACCAGATAAATGAAGAGGAGAGACCATTTGGGTGAATCCAAACTAATGAAAAAACTAAAAAGGTGTATATGTATTGCAGATGATTAGTTCTCTCATCCTATATTCAAGAACATCATCTCGAAGGGAGATCTTGTATGACCATTTACTGAGAGAGACGATGCCATTATCAATGATCGGTGTAAATGATGAAATATACAAGGATTAATCAAAGCTATTAGATTGGTTCAGTGCATCGATAACCACATCAGATCTTATTGACATATCCTTAGCCCCATATATGTTAAGAAACTATGGATGAGATATGGTATCAGGGATCCTGGTGGCATTGTAATATTTTTAGTAATGGAAATGCTCCCATATCCAGATAAATAAAAGCTTTAAAGGAACGATGATCCAATAGGGGATGCTACCTTACTAAATGTGTCCCAAGATTTGGTAAAGGTATGTAGGGGATGTAACTTCTTGATTTAGGTGTCTTCCTTGTGCTAGCCACAGTACCATCACTAACATATTGACCCATATTTCTGAATTCACGTCTGTAGATAGGAAAATACACCAGTTTAGGAACATGGCCATAAATATCTCCATCCTTAGGCTCAGATAGAACTCTAGGTTCACTTGATATCTCCATGAAGTATGATACCTGACTTCCAAAATGGAATAATACGAGCTAGAACAATCACAAAATTTCTAGGAAGGGCACTTATGGGGGTACATAGTGGTTATCCTAGTACAATTTTGAAAATAAAATGTTGATATAGTATTTAAAAGATATGATAGAATGAATAGTTATATATTTTTGAAACTTTTCCTTCACAATTATGAGTATATACCTCTCCAAGACGAGAGTCTGCAAAGGATCATCCCATAAATCTATAGATGGAAGGAACTCATCATACATGTCTCGAAAATGGGGTATCGCACTGAGTTGGTAGATATCCCATAGGTTGATTCCCAACTATATTCGGGATATATAAAATGTGTTAGTTCCCATACACCAAAAACAAACTAGTTATTAAAGAATATTAGGCTGGTGATAGTCAGTGAATTAGTAAATCCATACAACTTCATAAGGATTGATAGAATAAAACCAATCAGTGTACTCTAAAAATCTTTTCCTGACCTAGAATAGACACTCCCATTCATCAGAAAAGTTACAACCAGGATGAAGATCTTATTTCATGCTCCATCTTCCACTAAGGTAGTTCAGAGAAGATAAAAATATACATGATTTTCTCTAAAATATGGTCTTATGAGTGAAATCAAATCCATATAGACCCAAGGGAGAGTTTTCTAACATATAATACAACCCTTACGATCGATCTGTGACTGGTTTTTCATCCTCAATAATTTTATTCTAAATAAAGTAAAGATAAGTTGACACCTATAAAGATGGAATATTCAAATACATAGTAGAAATGAAAAATCATCGAGTAAGATAAACCAGTATAGGTGAATCTGGTGTGTAAAAATTGATAATTTTGATTCTTAAATAGGAGAATCTTTTTCAAAATCAAATCATCAAAATTCACATGATATTGATGGTAAAAATTCCATTTTCTAGAAATCAGGTCCAATTTATTATCTTCATTTAAAGAAGTTTTATGAGATCCCAAATCCATCCTAATAAATGTTAGTTTCATATGTCAGATGGAAAAAAGAAAATATTTGAAAATGGAAAAAATTGGAAGCATAATAGGCATCAAATGAATAATTAAAGGGATTCATGAATCACATAAAGTGCTCATGAATCACCTAACTGCTTAATATCTCATAGATTGTATAACCCGTAATTCATTGTGAAACCACATGACCACATAGGAGGATTGGGATGACATGACCATGACATGATCATGAAAACTATATAATTGTAAAAGGATCATGCAATCAAGCCATAATATCCCATGAAAAACTCAAGATGATCATGTATCCCACAACCAAAGTTTAAACGATTATAGAAGATAATACCATGGATTGTTTCAAGAAAGCTCCAAGAAATAAGTCTTGAGGATCATTTCTATCATAATAGTACCATGAAGATATCTCACCCTTGGTTCTTGGGTAAAGGTCTTGTGATGAGATTATTAAACAGAAGTATACCATAAGAGATCGAGAGACATGAGTAGCTTATGAATGAATACCTATTTTCTCCCCTATTTATATTTTATTATGTATAATTCAAAATGTTACTTGGTAGACCAAACATCGCCAAAGAAACCTATTAGAGATATGGACAAAGATTCAGGTGGGCATTTAATTTCCTCATAATAAAACCATTGTCCCAGGGGATATCACTCCTAGGGAGTGATTTGTTGACATCCAACAAATGAGCATTGAAAAAATCAAAAAGAAATAAATAAATAAATATGGTTATTATTTTCCTTATAACGTAAAGGAAGAAGAAGGTTTCCATTATCATGTGGTTCACATGAACCCCCAAATAACACATGATCTCATGAACTTCAGAAGGTCTCATAGATGTCCATGCGCAGTGCATAGCCCACAGAATATCCAATTAATACCATTTGATAAATCCTCTTTGTTATTGTTAAGTAATCCTAGGAACTCATTAATCAGGCGGAAACATCCATAAAAATATCCCTTTGGTCTTGTCACTTTTCCACAGATGGATTCCTGAAAAATCATGAAAAAATCCTTGGAACAAAAGAGGAAATTATCCAAAAATATTGGAAACTTTTATGGTTGTAAATGTGATGTGATTCATCATCAATATGTAGAGATATTATCAACCTTTGTAAAATAATAAATGGAAATAAAAAGGTGAAATATGGGAGCCTCTTACAGTCATAAAACTCATGTTACAAACTCCAGCTGGTTCACAAGACACTGCATGCACCCAATGACAGTATGCCTCAACTCATGAAAGGTCACCGGCATGTCACCTTCACAAAATTAGTGTGTAAACCTCACCCTAAATAACTACAATGACTCTAATTCCTACCATAACCAGGATATATAGGACACCTCTCTGAGGCATGATCTCTTTATCAAACTTCAAAGGGTTTTCCCAGTGCATAAGTCTGATGTCTATAAGAAATGAGGATAATTATTTTACATCTCTTATTCTTCACACCGAACATTTCTCATGTGGTCTTATGAATTTACAATGATCATATAATTCACATTATAAGCCTCTACAAAGGAAAGGGAATCCTTAGTGTGTAAAACCTAATCTGTAGAATAATATGGAACATCCCACATATAAGGGTGGCCAAGGTGTGTAAGCCCCAATCAATTGAACTATCATGACTCGGATTTCTATTATAACTAGGATTCGTATGATCCCTTCCTAAGGCCCAATCTCAAATATACACCTAATTCAACATAATCCCATCTGTCCTCCTGAAACATCAACCATCAGGACCCAAACCTTCCCATGGGCCGATCATTCCATTTTTATCCAATAGAAACTTTATAATTCACCCAACTATGAGGACACAGATTATTTCCATACCTATGATATATATGACACTTTCTTAGGGCCCAGATCAAATGGGAATCCACTTCACTATAAATCCCCTCATGTCTCCGAAATTCCAAAAATCAAGACCCAATCTCTCCCTTGGTATGATCATCTTTCCTCATCCATTAGTGGAATGAAAATCCAATAGAACTATTATAAATCTAAATCATAATGTAAGTAGTATACATAGAACATCTCCCTGAGGAATGATCTCTATTTCAAGATATATGAAGGGTAGACCCATCACACAAGCCCCCACATCCACATATAAAGAGATTGATTACTTTCTATCCCTTGTTTCTCAAACCGATCATTTCTCATGTTGTCTTATAGATGTGTAATAGTAATATCATTGTCATTTTGAATCTCAACCAGCTAGGTAAATCTAAGTATGTAAGCTTTGATGAGTGGAATGATATGAAAATCCCCCATATCAGTGAATATATCTTGGGACCAATTCCAAGGGAGTGATTGAACTATGATAACTCAAATCCCTATTATAAATATGATATGTAGGACATCTCCTTGAGACTCGATCGCAGATATTTAGTTCCAAATATCCCACAAATTTTTCATTAATAAATTATGTTAAGTTGTCTGGATTTATCTAACTATGTGAATTTTGATTACTATAATAAACATGATATGTACAATGCCTCATAATGGCTCAATACCCTCCTTGGAGTACTAACCCCCTCCCTGCATGGTAGAAATTTCTGAAGTGGCTTGTTATGTAGATTCAGTATATATGAAACTATTCATTACAGGGAAATAGATAAATAACCCTGTATATATACAGATGGATTCACCAATGAGATCCTATTATCCTACATATGAATAGTTTAAACCTATAATCATTTTTAGGGTAACTGGTCTCATATTGGGATTAGGAAGAGATTCTACAACATATCTTAAATCTATAAGAGAGTCTCTTAGTAAGAAACAATTCCCTCTAAAAGGGTGTGATGAGACCAGCCTCCCATCCTCTCGACTAATGTGAGTTCCTAATCATCATTGCGTATGGAGGCCCAAATTACCACCTACATTTTGAAATCAGGACCGTAACAATTTATGGATATGGGAGTCATTGGGTGTTTCCATTAACAATGAAAATAGTTTAATAATGTTGATGGTTTTTCATAAAATTGAACCCCTCACAATCAAACATCATACCAAACAAAATTCACCCCATTCGTCACATTTTTCTCCATAAAAACAAAAATGGGGATCCCAAAAGAACATATTTAATCAAAGAATCTCCTTCAAAACATAAAAAAATTAGCTTACATAGTTCTCATAAAAAAAATTTGTTCATTGAGGGTTCCTGGTCATATAGTTTTTCCCATTGAAACACAAACATAATTCCAGGAGTGTTCTCAGTGATGATAGGTAAACTGGTGTAGTTTTTCTATAGTTCCTGTGTCCCCCTACCTTATGGTGGGGATGTAAATTCTAAATATTCAGCCTCGATGTGGGATTCTCTACCTAGGGATCTAATAGGGTCATTATTCCCCCAACATGCATAGGGAATGAGATCCTCTATCTAGAAATTCAATATCCCCCCTGTCTAATGAGCTTGGTTAGAGTGCGAGATCCACCATCAGAGTCGATACTCTATCCATCTACATGGGGAATTTAATCCACCACAATGCTTCATTTGAAGCTATAAGGAATTTATTATCATTACCAGGTCCTATGATAGAGTTTTTATTCCCCCAATATTCCATGGGGATGATATCATTCACTTAAATTCTCAAGAGGATGTGTGGGTTGTATGACAAGGTCAGTTTGGATGCTTGATCATTGGTATGATATGGATGGACCAAAAGGGTGTGGTATACCTTCAACTGGTGAGAAATCCTTTATGATGAGTGGGAATACCTTCAGGGTTTCCTAAAGCGATGTGATAGTTGGAATAATGGGGAATTTTTTGGATTCTTTGAGACTTTTGGCTTATGAAGAACCCCTAGGTTACCTTTTAGGTGCAGTATGTTGCTAGATATTAACTTCAGACTGAATATTAAATGTTAGGAGCACATTTATTTGGTCATGCGATATGGATTTCATATATTAGGTCTAATATTGTTTAAGCTTCCTTGAATTCCCAATACATCTAATAGAAGATCATATCTAGAATTCATTCTTTCCATTCCAAGTTACTCTCAATAAAATGAAATATTTGAGTAGACTTTTTGGGGTTTTATTCCATTTGGGTTTCAGGGTGTCTTTCTGGGTATGTTTAACCACCCATGTAAAGGACTAGTTCCAACACTTATTGTGTCTATACATGTGATGTGTATTTCGGATATGGTCTCTATGGATGTGGATTAGTCATGACTAGTTTAGACTTGATGCATTGTGAATCTTGGTGGAACATGGTTGTGTATTGTGGATCCCAGTGGCTTGTGATGGTGGATATGGTCGTTGTTCTTAGAGAGTGATCCAGGACCACATACAGCTTGAAGGGTTTTTCTAGTTCTTTGGGACTAGATACTTGTCAGATGTTTTGTTCCCCTATTACGTGTCATGTGGGTGGTATTTACATTTCTTGTTGCATGAATGTTTTATACACAATTCAGTTGTTTACATATATATATATATATCTCTTTCTTGTGTGTTTATTTTTCTTTTGAATTGATGTTTTTTTATAGGTTGATATATTCATAAGGCTTCCCATATTGTGCAATATGCCTCTTCAGTGCTAGTCACAATCCCTTGACCTATTAGTGGAGTGCATTGTGTGACACTATCAGCTTACTACCATCCCAAGTGGGGCCTTAGTGAGTTAGTTTAGGGTAAAGTGGAATTATATTGAGTTTACTTAGGATGGATTTTGGAGTTATTTGTCTTGTGGGGATTAGTTTGGGGACATATGGGGAAAATGTTAAGGGGATTTTGAGATTGTTTATCATACAAGGGAGACCAGTATAAGTGTGATGTCGAATGTAACATTTTTTCATGACTGTAACAAACTATTAGTTAACCCCGATCTCTAAAGAATCATTACGGGGTACAAAAAAGAATTGTATTTGATTAGTATAGTATTCAGTTGAGTTTTTTCATGTTCTCACTACATCATCTCATCTAGATTTTATCTAGTTCATGTCGGTGTATAATTCAAGATGATGAATGAAACCCTCAGATATCCATCTTGTGAATATAAGTATATTTATGTTGATTTTGTGCCTATTCTTGGTCCATTATTCTACAAGTTAATAATTTATGAGGTGTTGTTTTAGAAATTTAGTTGATAGATTTCCTTGCCTTGTGATATAAGGTATTGTATCTCTCCATTTTTCTTGGTGTAGGCTTCTTGTATGGTGGATGGTTGATTTTTTTAGTGAAATGATCCATTAAAGGTTTTTTGTTGTGTGTGTTATGATGATCAAGGATCACTTGATCTCTATGTGATAGGAGATTAGATAGTGTATAGGCATAACGTGTTTTCATCTAGTTTAGACATGAATTGAAAAAATAATTATTCTTGGTTATGGATACATATTTGAGGTTATGATATATAATAGAGGCGTGATTATTTTTTTCTCAATATCATGATTATTGTTCTCTGTATTGGATGGAGTTTGAGCCCTTATTTATGATGATTTTAATCAAAGGCTATTGAACATCCCACAGGGAAACATGACAATGATTCAATTATACATTGAGAAATGTGGGCCTAGTGTGGTCTTTTCTAAGAATGTTCTACAGTAAAATAATTCAATCTTGTTGATTCAGTATGAGACTTTAGAGTATGGTATTATGAGTTGGGGTTGTGGTTTCTTACAAAACCACCAAAGTTGGAGCCACTAGAGTACGCATTTAAAGTTTATAAATAATAGTGGAGATGTACCATAGATATGAGAGAAAATTAGTCCTCCAGATAAATATAGACAGAGTAGTCCCAAGTTGAGAACTCCATGTTATTGATGGTGGTGAAATCAAGTGCCTATTTTTAGTAGACCCAACTAACTACTGGGGAGTTGTTTAGTAGAGAATCGGGTGGTGTGAGAATAGTTGGAGTTGGACAATTTATAAATCCTATATTATAAACTCCATCCATTTTTATATACGATTTGGTGGAAAGGATTGACAATCGGATTTGTGGGGCGAAATGGTTTTCAGATGCATATAGTTAGGCGAAAGCTAGGGTAAATCAAATTAAAACCCATGTATATCCCCCCACAGTACATTCTATTGATTAATGAATGAATGAGTTATTCATCTTGAACCATGATTTTTTGAGTTGTATAATCTGATGGGACCTCAAGATAGAGTTTATTCAACCATAAAATTTCATTTATTGATAAAATTTATTCACTCACCAATTATGGTGAGGTATGTTTGTTATCAATGGTGAAGATAAGTCTCCTTGGAAATGACTTGGTGATAGAAAATAGGTTAAATGGTACCCACCTTAGTATTCAATGGTTACCAACTACGAGTATCATTAGGTATTGTATATTTTTTTGATGATGTGTTTTCTTCTATATTGGTGAGAAATACCCCTTAGGTTTTGTAACTAAAGATAACACTCTAGATTTAACATTATTTTCCATCAGTTGGGAAGTGTGGATTCATTTTCTAGGTTAATGGACAATGAATTATATTCCTATGAATATTGTGGAATGTGGAGAGACTTTATAAGAGTGACTCATGTTGAACCTTGCTAAGAAGCTTGTGTATTCATAAATAAACATTTTGAGGGCGATGAGATCCATTGTGAAATTTTTGTGTATTGAACCAAATAACCCATTGGGAGGATTTGTGGACAAGACTATTAAAAATTTGGTGATTTTTATAGTCTTACAATTTCAGTGTCCACTATGTAGTGAAATCTCATATGGTGAGACCTAGGATAATGTCTATATTATTGGTCTTTGTGAACTTGAGTCCATGGTGGCTAAAGTGATCTTGGTGTTGTAGTAGTGGCATGGTTTCTGGATATTTTAGTGGTGGACTCTGTGTTTGAGTGATGATGAATGTATGTGGGAATCTATTAATGAGAAGTTGATTCTTTCGTAGAATGTGAGACATTTATCAACCTCATTTGATAGTGACGACCTCACACTTTTCATTTTTTTGGAAGGATTATGTGTTGGTGATGTCAACTTATAAATTTGGTGTAAGAAAATGTCTCCTTGTGATGGATTCATATGTTTTTCCCTAATTAAGGGAAACATTTCATCCGCTTTCATAGGTGGATAATGGTTTTCTCCTAATTCTTATATTGAATTTCATGAGGAGTATTTTGAGTGGATTTTATATTTCTCTGCATAATTATCAATCCAATCAGCCATATTATCCAACATTCCTCATACAAATTTTATACAAATTTTAAAGTGTATACGTAGACATATCAGAAATTTCATACAAATTTTAGGCTCTTCCTGTAAAACATGAGACATTTTGGATGATCTCAAAACTCATCTTTCCTAGTCAAGTTTTTGTAGCTTCACAAAAAATAATTGACATTAATGTGTTACTACATCTTAGAAACATTAAAAATAATAATCCTCATGTCAAATAAAAATAGAAAGTCTTTCTATATTTAGGAACCACTGTTTATTATAGCTCTATTATCATAAGAAAATGAGGGTTTCATGTTAGAAAACCAGACTTTGAAATCTGTTTCCTTTGGTTAGATGAATCAATTCTATATTTAATCCATGATAAGGTTTGGAATAATTCTAATAACATTAAAGAAGTATCATGTTCATTCTTTGAAGATAATTAGTTCACAGGTGATTGACATAATATCTTCCTTCTAGTCATAGTCGGCACTATGTACATTATCCATCATCCATGACTGAGTTAATCCCACTACCAATGAGTTTTCCATTTTGAGAGCCTCTACCATGTGTCATGCAGCAACCACCCAGTCACCGAATTCCCTACTGTGTGCGTAATAGTGACAAAAAAACAATATTTTTATCATACCATCAATCCCTAAAATCTTAATATTTGACATCATATATTATATCCATATCCTAAAAGACAAATAGTTGAAAACAATTTAGAAATTCAATCCACATGAAACATCATTAAAAGGATGCAGATTCAATAGTTTAGAAAATACCCTTTATGTTCTGGTAAAAAGTCATGCATCAAATGGAGAGTCTTGTTAATCATACACAACCCTTGTTCAAAGGCTATATAAATTCATAGACAAAATTAGATAATAAAATAAATATTAACCAATTCTCATAAATGAAACAATTAATGAACATCATTTCTCCCATATATTCCAAATTCCGAACCCTCAACAGCAATGATGGAAGTAGAAGATTCATCTCAGTAGAAATATGAATTGTAAACAAGAAATGATTAGAAAATCAGTGTCGGCTGGAGCAAGTAGATAAGTAAAAGTATTAAAGAATAGGTATTAAGGTGTTGCTCTGAACTGTAGTGATAATACAATCCAAACATGAGTATAAAATTAGGTTCCTAGAAAAAAATACTCAAATATATACTGGATATTAAATTGAAACGAGAAAGGATGAAGAAACCTCTTAGTACACCATGACATTATATAGTAATCATCAACAAAATAAACCAAAACTATAAAATATCACACCCAAATAAGTTTTTAGAATAAAAAATTTCCGATTCCTTATAAATTCATATTCAATTTTATCGAACAAACACAACCTTAGATCAAGGTAATCATCCATGGTTATATCACATTTTTTTATATTTGGTGAAAGCCAGAACATTCTGTTCATCAACCCATGAGTATATTTAATCTAGGTTTTCCTAATTAATAATAATGGTGTGTTTCATATGCTTGATTTCATCTTCCATACATTCATCCTTATATGATAATGAGGATCTCTAGTCATAAATGGATGAAGAGGGAATTTCAATAGCTTGTTGAAGAGGAATACCCATGATGAAAAACCGAAAGGATCTTGTGAAAATTGTTCACTCCAATATAGGGTAATCCTTATAATTTTGGGTCATCCTAGGATGTGGTTTAATGAATCCATCTGAGTCCAATATTTGTTTATTTCCTTTTTAGAACATGAATGTAATAAATATTCAAAAAAAAATCATGAATATTCAACTATATCATGATTGGATTCACTAGAATCCTTATTAACCTCATATACCTCTCCCTGAGGGGAGTGGTTGGATCATGAGGTATTATATTCAATAGGTTTCACCATCTCCTTGGATGTGTCTTAAGTATCATAAACCACTTTATATTATCCTAGCAGGTCCACATATTCAGGTGACATGACCTAATTCTTTTTTGATGGACCATAAAGGTCCTTATCTATAATATTATTTAGAGAGATCAAACATGAATCCTTATTCCAAAAATGATCCTACCCTCCAACAATAGCCACATGCTTCACTTTTTCAACCCAAATTTACTTCTTCCTAACTAACGGTATTGTAGGGGGTTCTTTTGAAGATATGTTTCCACATAACACAAATGCATGGCCAAAACAAACAAATAAATACTTTAATCTTGAATATTTTTATAAGATACCCATTACCATAATTTCGTTTCCCATTTTGGATTAAAAATATATTGGGTAAAGTTTTATAGATTTCCACCTTAGTGTAGATACTCTCAATATAAGGAATTATGAGTTAGAGAAGGATGAATCAGGCAAAATAAGCATTCCAATAAGATTCACAATAGTGAAATGAGCATCTATCTAGAAGATATGCACATATATTCCATGAAAACCAAGTTAAACCAAAACAATCAGAGGTTCAACATCATTTTTAATGTCTCGATAATATTTCATCATCTTCATACAATATCTATAAATTGACATGTTTCCATGGGAGTAACAATTGTAACACCCCTAAATTTTAAAATAGGAACATAATGTTAGATAGTTTGTATGAAATAAAAACATTTGGATTAGAAGATCATGTAACACCCTGATACATTCAGATGTATTGAATTTTAAATAAATTTAATCACTTTTAAAGCTTGTGAGGCTTGCAATATAGAGATTAAAAAAATGTGACAGCCTACTAAAATTTTATTGTTTAAACATGACCATTATAACATAGCCGTTAAGATGGAAGGTACAAATATTAAATACTAAATTAAGAAAATTATATGGTATAAAAAAGTATAAAATAAATCCAACTGTTATCTATTTATTATAAATAAAATAATAACCATTTTAATGAGAAAAAAATGTTTTCTGAAAAACTATATTTTTCTAAAAGTAGGATTAGTTTCTCTTTGCACAAATAATTTATAATTATTTTTTACCAATATTTGAAAATGAAATTTTAAAAATAAACTTAATTTCAAAAATATAAATGTCTAAATTATCTTTGAGAAAATATTTTGACTCTTTCAAAAAGATTAATTATTTAATTAATAGATAAAATACAAATTTTTATTGAAAACTACCTTTTTGTTTAAATTATTTACATAGATAAATTAAATTTTAATTTTGTTTTAAAATAAAAATTGTTCAATTATATTATAATTTAACTGAATTGGGTCATTTTAATCAATTTCATTTTTAATTTTGAAACTAAAATATTCGTTAATTATGAGAATTTGCTCCATGAAAACCCGCTATTGCATTGCGTATATGCTTTAATTTTAAATTGAATTTTACCATTTATTTTAATTCAATTTGTATAAATGGATCTCATATATTAAATATTAAAAATTTATATTTTATAAAATTTGCAATTTATTTATTACAATAATGAATAGTAAAAACACTAAAAATTAATTTTTGTGGTTAAGGTAAAAATGGGTTTACTTTGGGGTTAAACTAAGAAGATAAGGGTTAAAAATTTAATAAAACTTTTACAACGCCCGTTTTATAGAAATATTTAGTCCTTATAGTTTATATGTTTCACTAATGACTCGTTTTGGAGGATTTTGGCATTAGAAAAAACTAGATATCACTTTATCCCTTAAATATTTCATGTATTCCCCCTCTCCCCCTTATAAAAGGCCACCCTCTCCTCCCCTATTTACGCTTCCAAAAAGCCATGTATTTAGAATATAACAACCCAAATGAATTCCTCACTTATCTCACACATCTTAGAGGACTTAATTTTATTTGGATGACCTTAAAAAAAGAATTTAGGTATAAACCTAAAGTGGATCTTTGAAGAAGAGGTAAAATTATTAAACATGCGTATTTGTTTTATTTACTCTTCCATCTCTTTCAAAATATTATACAAATATTATAATATGATAAAGAATATATCCATTATATAAAAAATGTGTTTTTATGTTAATTTATAACCCATGTCCATATCCACTATCATCAATGTGAAATAAATCTGTTGTTCATGTGTACGGTGGACCATGACCTCTCAAACCAATGTAATTCGTTTTCTATCACTACCTTTCATGGCTGGATATATTTCTAGATTTATCATATATATATATTATATTCATTAAATCATTTTATTTCAATGATTAGGATATCACATATACATTTTTTCACTTAATTTTATATAAATCCACAAACATCCTACTTTGGGAAAAAAATCCATCATCTGATTCAATGGAGCATTTTGACAATAAAAATGAAGGAATGCACAAGTTTTATGGTGTGAAAACAAGATTTAAATACACAATTAATATTCTTGCATAAAAAAAATTATGTATTTCATATCATTTCATTAAAACCATTGAAAATAGCTATGTTAGGAGAAAGTGAGAAGGTTGATATTTCATGCAAGAAACCCGTTCACATGCAATACTATTGAGCACAAAATACAACATCAACCAGCCCCTTGGGAAATCATTCACGATGACTAAGGATATAATTTCATATAAAACCTCTTTAATGACCAAAGTATTGTACTCCATAACTGAAGGCTCCATATATATATTGAATTCCCCACCCCGTTTCTTCATGGTGATCCTCCAGAAGTCAAACTGTAGATCTTCTGTGTGTAAGACTAATATTCTATGATATCTTGAAAGCATGGAACCATCAAGGTAAAGATCTTGGGTTAGAGGCTCCCTATGTGTCCTGCCTTAACTGGTCCCATGGTTTTGTATTCCTTACCCAACCTCATTCATCCTATGTTTGGTACACGAAAGGGATCCTCCTAGACGCAACCTCTACATTGCGTGCAATACTCCAATGTTTTCGATAAGCATGGCCATGCGTGAAAGAACCCTATCTTGTGTGAAACCATTATTTGAAGCTCTAGGGTTTGAATTTATTCTATATAACCATGTTCAAGTCCCCATTAAGTGAAACATTTATGCCTTGTTCTTTCCTCTTGCGCGCAACCCTCCAAGTATGTGCACTGTGATTTCATGATCCCTCATGAGACATCCCCTATAATCTTATCACATGTGTTTCCATACCTTTATATTCTTTGCATATATACTCTAATTCCTTTATATTTTTATCATATACACACTAACTTGTACCTCATGATCAAGAAATATTTCACACCAGAGTGATCATCCTCCTTGGGAAACTTCCATAAGTAAGCTCCACTCACATTGAATAAGATCTGCACCACACTTAATGAGATCCTCCTTAGGAAGCTTCCATTCGTATGCCCCAAAGAATTTATCCTTCGCAAATATTTCATGAAATGATCATCAGGTCAACTGCTTCCTCTTTTTTCTCACAAGGATCATGAATCATGTTGCCTTAGATGTTAGTAGCAACCATGACAACCATCAACCTCCATCAATAGGAATCATGTTGATTGTAATTTCTGACAACCATCCTGAATCCACTAATGGGTCTCTCCCACACCAAATCCCTAAACATGTCCCACCAAATGGGAATCCTCCGCATGTATAAGCCCCAATGCCCCTTTTTGAACTACATGGGTTTTGATTCCCAGTTAACTGGGATACGTAAGAAGCCTCTATAAGGTCCAAAACAAATGTTTCATCTACTCCATCCATTCTATAGACTCCATCCATATCCACCTTGATTCTCCCTAGGCTTCCACATCTTGGTAAAATCATGTCACTCCATCCTCATTATTGATACTCTGATCAGAAAATGATCAACTTTCATGCATAATCCCCACACCATCCAACCAATAGAAACGAACTTACAATGGGAAATTTCTATTCACAAGCCTCCATCAGGTCACTCCAAATAGGTATCCAATTAGGTGTAAGCCCCAACCTCTTGAACTACATGGGTTTTTATCCCTTATTTATAAAAAGAGTATATATGATGCCTCTATGTGGTTCAATCCTAAGAGAAAAGAAACCTTGGTTCCCACTCCCTTTGAGTGAACCTCCTTGATCCACCTGTATGGGTTTCTAGGTCAGCCTTTAGGGTGTGGAATCTTCTCTTTATGGGAACAAATACCCAAATATTTCACCATAGGGTGTTAAGTTCCATCCATTGTTAGAACTTCTAGGTTCCCCTCTTATGAATGTAATTCATGTATCTACCTTCATGGGTCATTTTGATCAACCCAATCCATCTATACAAGACATTAAACTTACAACCTATCTCATATAGTTACCTTAAGCTAAAAATGGGATGCATTGGGTCAAAACCCTTGATGATATGCACCTATGGAGCCAAAAAAACCTCATGATAAACATGGGATGCCTATGGTTAAATACTTGGATGGTATTCATATGGCATCATAAAACCCATCACCGACATGGTATGTATTGGGTTCCACACCTAAAGATGCCTCCGTAAGGTACCCACCTAAGGGTAAGAAAATATGTGAAAAATGTTCCTAGAATCCAGAGATTCCAGTAATGACCAAAATGACTACTCTTCTAACTGAAGGTTACCATCATATCAAAACCCTTTATAATGTCCAGACAGAAGAAGTAAAATTAATCGATGTCCACAAAGAGATGTAACTTGTAGTGGGTTCTGTGAAAATTAATTAAATCTGCGAGGGATACCTCGTCCAGGTGATGAATTACAATGAGAATTTTGAAAAAGGAGAAAATTAAATCCCATCCTACCATTTTGATCAAGGAGTATACATCACTGATGAAATAAATGAATACCTCTCACCTTTTAAAAGATGTAATGTATGGAAAACAGATGTTATTTCGAGTGGGCATTCAGACAAGTGTGGTGGTCGCACCATGTTGGAATAATTGAATGCAAAAATTGTGAACCCAATGTGAATATCTTATATTCAATATAGGGACTAGTAGAATTCCAGACATCATTAGATTAACATGTCACCAGATCCATTTATCTTGTGCCAAGACCCACTAAAAAAATAGTGGGACCAAAATGAAACTTTCTACAAATTAAGATAGTTAAACCATGGGAATTCTATTCTATGACATCATCATAGTGGATCCCTCTATCTCTCTCTAAATATAAAAGATTAGACGATGCTGGGGTATTGGGCATGCCTTTCCCCATATCTGTACCGATAGTTAAATTTTCTTACATTGTAGGACCCAAGCTGCAGGAAACTAACCACCCACCAAACACTGCTGTAAGGGATTGATAAATGTTTACACATAAATACCACATGACTCTTTCTCCACCCCCAATTAATCCATGACCACTATTATGGGGATCCCACACACTATATCACCCTCTAATATCATTCAGAGGAGGGTGATGGATGCACTTAAATGACGATATTGGAAGGAGGGAGTCATTACTACACGGGATATGTCATTTTAGGACCTAGAGTATTCTGTGCCTCGCTGACACCGCTGCCCCTAAGGGCTACATAGGGATCCACTACTCCCCACTCCCACAATTAATCACTTTAGGAGCCTCTCCCCAAAGTGATACTATGACTCACTCCCATACGCTGAGAGGGTGGGGGATACCTAAATAACCCAGGCAACGACTACTACTTGTGATCCTCTATGGATGGATCCCAATGGGCCCCATCAAAGATAATAGAGACTAGTCGTCCATACCTAAGAACATGTGGAATATTTCCTTAATCCATTTCCCCATTCCAAACTACCAGATGTTAATGTCGGGCGCATGCTTGAGAGGATGATCAACAAGGGGAATAATCTTCTACATATCCAATGGATCTTTCCTCCTCCAGCGCATTCCTAAAGACACCTAACATGACATAGTAGGGACTATCAATGCCTTGTTGGGATTAATACCCCAGTCATCCTACGGGTAGGTTGGGATGACTCTAGCAACCACTTGTGTCATTAACAGCTGTTACATACTATTCGTTGATGAAGAGATTATGTACAGTGGACCTCAACATATAATCACCCACCAAAGATGAGGTACTCTCCCTGTTCTTAGTATCGATCAAAGAAGAGGTCCTCCCTAACTCATCGACACCAAGTGTGTAGGTCCTACCTTACATAATGTTACTGATATAGAGATCACCTCAAGTCATAAACTATCCACATAAAGGTCCTCATTACACAATTCCTAGATTAAGAGGAGGCCCTCCCTACTCTATCACCAACCAAAGTGGAGTCCCTCCCCAATTCTTCAATTATCAAAATTAATTTTCTCCTCTTTATATCACCATTTTCTCACACATAGGTCCTCCCCATATAACAACCAAACAGATTGGAAGTCTTACCCACTCATTCAACAATAAACATAGAGGTCTTCCATATGTTTCCATAAGATCAAGCGCAATTCATCCCTACTTCATCATCAATACATGCGGAGGTTCTCCCCACACATCCAACTACCAATATGGAGATCCTCCATATACTCATGCTTCTCAATATATAGTTCATCCCCATATCCAATAGGATTATTGTGAAGGCCCTCCTCACACTTTATCCCACCACAGCAGTGGACCTCCCCTCTCTCCCATCTAACACAGAGTTCCTCCCCATGTACCTGGTAACCAAAGAAGATTCCCCCCTCTACATGAATAGCTAGAGTGGAGGTCATTTCCACTCCAATGATTGACCAAGGAGAAGTACTCCCCACTCTAACCATATCTGAACCAGAGGTCCTCCATATATCCCAACCGATCAAAGTAGTGTTTCTACCCATGCTATAACCAACCACCACGATGGTCCTACCTATTCCAAAAATATCACATGCCCTGAAGAACTATCTTAGGGCTGAAGGGAAGACCACTGTCGCTGAATGAAAAATTTTGGGAAGAGCCAAGTAATTTTCAATCCCGTCTAATTCTTAGATTCTAATGAAAAATGTGTTTCAATGATGGAACCTCCACCCAAGTCATTTCCATCAGATGATGGAATAGGATCTCAGAAGGTGAGGTTTATCATCTCCAAAGGTGTTCCACGTATATTCCGCAAATCCCTTCATAGTTACATGTAAGTGGAGATTGATTTGAGTCCCTTACAAGGTCTCACGATGCAGTCATCACTTTCATTGCTTGTTTCATTGTATATATCTACTTAATATAAAAGAGAGTTATTATAGATCTTGAAAGAAGATGAGAATCCAATAGACCCATAGACGAGCGCCACTACCCTCACAAATAAATAAGTGTTGAACACCCAATACTATAGGTATCTAATGATACAATTGAAACCACACTTGAAAAACTACCCATCATGCAACGAACAGTTGACTCATGTAGTGGCTCTTCAACTAGCCAGTACACTATTGAATAGACCCTCATCAGTTCCAATACCAATTTCCTAGGCAACAACTATTGAATCTTGGGACAACAAAGATCCATGCCCCTCTTTTTAATAATGAATCTAGTGGCATACTCTTGCTTCTGAGTAGCTGCCTATCGTGTTCTATCCATATGTGTCTCTTGACTTCGACATCCCAAGATCCCTCACCAAGAACCAAGTCATATAATTCAACCAGAACATATGTTTAATTCAGTTTCACCTCTGTGTCCATCAATTGGTCTACCGAAGAATTTAGGATCATTTTGATGACATTGATCAGAATTGCCAAATGGTCGAGTTGGAAGCACTCCCAGTGGCTCAACATCCTATGTCACTTTGTTCCATCATATACTCTAGAACAAATTTATTAAGAGCTTCATAGTGCTCCATATAATCATTGAAGAGGTGTCTCCACCACTATCTATGAAGTGGTTCAGGTGAACCTTGGTGTTGAGGATCGTCTCGGGACATTGTTAATCAGTACAACCATGCCAGAAGACTAAAAGAATCATTATGTGGATTTATTAAAGCAATATCATTATGTATTCACCTAGAGTTATGAGGTTATTCAATGACAAGAACCTCAGGTTTTCATCCATGGTGTTGGTCTATCGGTTAGTCATCACAGTTTAAGCTGAAACATAGAAAATTCACCCTTCTCATGATACCATGGTTGAGGATGAGGATGATAAGCTCATAAAATACAACATCCTCGATGAGGTTTAGTATCCTAAGTGGATACCTAATATCATACTATTCATTAAGAAGAATAGGAATATTATAGTCTATATAGACTTCTAGGATCTCCACCACCACTCTCCTAAGGATGATTTTCCAATTCTATTCAAATAGTTGTTTATCTATGACACAGTAGGGTACCTAGATGCTCTCCTTTATGGATGAATATTCCATATTCAACCAGATTCATATAGATTCTGAAGATGAATATTACACCTACTTAAAATTTACACAAGGGAACTTCTACTATTAGGAAATGCCTTTAGGTCCAAAGAATACAAGATCCACAAATCAGTGATCCATGTACCACATATTTGAATAGATACTTAGGACTCTAGTGTAATTTTACATGGATGAATTGGTGTCAAGTAATTCCATCATTAGAACCATATAAACGATCTTGAGACATCGTTCGATTTTCTCCTCTCATAACAGTTGAAGATAAACCCATTGATGTTTTCTTTCAGGGTCACCTCTAGAAATTTTATTGGCTTCATCATTAGATATAGAGGAATAGAGATCAACCGAGAGAAGATAAATTCTATAAGTTAGATTCCTCATTAGAGAAACCTCTTGGAGCTCTAATTCCTTTAAGGCCACTTAACCAATATACCTCAATTTATCACAAATTTGGTCTAAAAGTATAATCCCTTCTCTAGGATTGTGAAGAAAGGCATTGTTTACTTGTGGGATGTGGAGTGTGATACCACATTTGATGAGATCAAGAAGTATATTCCATAGCCTCCTGTTTTGATTCCACCCATCTCTGAGAAGCCTTTGATCCTCTACATGACTACCAAGAAATGATACCTCAATTATTTTTTGATGTGGCTATATTTTTACATAGTTTTGCCTCATATTTCTATATTATTTTTAATGATTTAGTAAATTATTTAATCACTTTTAATAAGTAATTTTACTTTTGTATTCTTTATAATTAAATTTTTTAATTAGTGAATTTTTTATAATTAATTATGTATTTTTAGTATTTAAAATAATTATTATAATTTTACTTTTCATTTCTAGTTTATTTATTTGTTTATTAGTATTGTTAAATCTAATCGTCTCACCTATTAATAATTTGACTTTAATAATAAATAATTATTCAATAATCTTATTTGTGTTTTATTTAACATACATTTTATTCAATATTTTATACTTTTATTTAGTTTCATTAAAATTTATTAATATTATTAATTAATATGTTTAATAATTTTTCAAATTAATTAAATTAATAATTTGAGTTTAAATTAAATGAAATAGCGTAATTTTAACTTTAATTATTCACATAGCTATTAAATAAATTAATTAAGAGTTTCGAAATATTAATTCTTTAATTATAAGAATGCAGTTAAATTATTAAGTCATCAATTTGTGTTTTTAGTCTACCGGTGAGACAGAAGTGAGCTATCAATGACTTATCTAGTCATTGATGAGATACTTTTCTACTCATTATAGACCCTTTAATAATTTTTAAATTTAAGCCTTTATCAATTTCGTTTAACAATTATCCATTTTTTTAATTTAAGTGTTAACAATTAAAAAACATGGATTTTAATTTTTGAGTTTAACTTTTAATAATAATTATGTTTCTAATATATATTTTTTAGTCTTGTTCTCCTTTTTAATTTTAATTAACATAAGTTTTAATTATAATTTTAATTGATGCAGTTTTAATTTTTATCTCACCATTTGTCCAATTCTTTTATCTTGTTACTATAAGTTTCATGTTTTATTTGTTACTGTTGTAGATGATTGAATTGCAACGGTGACCCTTTTATTTTTCTTTCTATCAGTGCACCCTGCGCTGTTGCACATCTCACCCATTCCACTCCCCTGCTTCCATTATTCTAACAGTGAGTCTTTTCTCACTGTTCTCTGTTTCTCACTATTGGATTTCCCTTCTCCTCTGCTTCATTCCTGCACCTCACCTATAGTCATCCTCTCCTCTCATACTGAATTCCCTTCCAATTGGAACCTTTGGAGCTACAGCAAAAAAATCACCATGAAACAATCCCACTTTCCACTTCCACTTTACCACTTCCATGTACCTCTTCCGCAACAAACAAACAACCCAGATTTACTCCCTAGCGATGAACCTCCTCACCCCTTCTAACATCAATACATCATCTCTCCATTTTTTGGAATAAAAATTATTCAAATTATGATTTTCACATAAATTAAAACCCATTCAACCCAGTTCTTTATAGATCTGAATGACTAGTTGCAGAGGATTAGTTGCATCATCCATCGGTCGCTGAAATGGTTCTGCACAAAAGAGTAGCTGCTGTGACGAATGTTGTAGTCAACGCCGATGTCTTGTACTTGCCTCCTGGAAAATGAGACTGAAGTAACCCTCTCACCATAGAGATATCCTTGTTCCCGGAAGAGACCACACCTATGATGAAATCTAACCGTAGGAGGAATCGAGCAGGGAGTCCCATTGTGTCGTGATTGAAGTCGTGAACCGAGGAAGAGGCTAAATTGAGCTGATTTTTCTCTTAAGGGAATCCACCACCATGAGAAGAGATGATGTGCACCACCAGAGGCTGAAGCCGTGTGGTGTCGCCACTATCTGAAACCCACCACGCCATGTTGCTAGGAAAAAGAAGGCCACCACTCACCTGGTGATGACATGTCAATGAAGAACCTTACCCCTCCCCTATTGCACCATAGAGAAGGGGGAGGGTGGAAGAATAAAAGTTAGAAAAATAATAACATAACATAAACTAAAAAATTAAACTTAAATAAGAAATTAAAATAAAAAGTTAATAGATTTTAAATATTCTATAGTAATAATTATTAATTCAAATTGTTAATAAAATAAATTAATTACTAATTAACAAATTATAATTTATAAAAACTAAAATAATTAATATCAAGTTTTAAATTAAAATATTTACTTAAATATAATTATAATAATTAAAATAAATTTATTTAAGAAACGGTAAAAAAAATTAATAATATTAATTAATAAACTACTCAATTAGTTAATAAGATTAAAATTAACAATAATCAAATAAATTATTAAATTACTAATAGCAATATTTAAAATTAATTAAACTAATATGTTTAACTAATTGATAACTAAATATTTAAACACTGAACTTTTATAATAAAATAATAATAATTAAATTTAAAATCATTTAATTCAATTGTAACTTATTATTAACTCTGTTAATAGAAAATCTTATTAAATAATTTCAAATTTAGAAACGTTATCATTCTTTTAATGATTTCATAATTAACTAATGACTATATTTATATTTTAATTAAACTTTATGTGTGTTTTTGATAGTTGTATCTTTCTATTTATTGTGCAGGTACACCAAAGTCAAAAACATGTCTAAGTGCTTCCAACAAACTCGCTAGAAGTTAGTTACAAAGGCAAAGTTAGTGCAACATATCAGTCACAAAAAAATGCACATGTGCGATTCATAAGTGAGGGAACCTTGAAGTTGGTGGGAAACGAGGTGGTGAAGAGTAGCAGGTGACAATGGAAATTGAAAGTAGACCAAGCAGCAAAAATGGGGATTCTCATTCTCATTCCACGCCATACTTTTGAGATATGAGACTCCCAGGAGATTAAGGAGCATACATGGGGGCGAAGGAGCTCGAGAGCAGAGCAGTATTTAGGGAGTTCTTTCTCCCTTTACTTTAATTTTTTTACTCTGTTCTTGGATTTTTTTTCACTAGTTTAATCAAGATGATCAAAGGATAAATTGTCTTAGCTTGATAATTCAATTTTGTTGGTTAATATTTTAAAATTCTTCATTTACATTAAATTTTTTAGAATCATAATCAATCAGAGAGATTGATTAATGATTCTATGTTTAGTTTCTTCACACCTAAATTGTTTTCTAAATTCATAAATTCAAGGTAAAATAGTGTGGTAGTTCTTGAATAATTTTTTCAAAAAATCAATGTCTTTAACTTTGGAAATTTGCGGTGAGTTTATTTCCAGATGTTATCCTTTTATAACTGTCAAGTAGTTTTACTGATTTTAGAGTAGAGAACTCTTAAAGTTAGTCTTATATGTGTTTTGTTTTCTAGAAAGGGATAATTTTCACCTTTTTCTTATGGTATGATTCAATAAGGTGATGTGGGAATTTATCCTTGAAACCAGTATTTTGTAATTCTCGATTTTTACATTTGATCTTCTCCTTCGACCAAGCTGCTTTATTTTAGTATTTTTTTCTCTCATGTTAGTTTTTCTAAAGTTCTTAGTTCATCACTATACTATTAAATGATTTAGTCACTTTTCCTCATTTTTATCATTACTTGTTTCTTATAGAAAAGTAAAAAAAATAGAAAGTAAAAAAAACTCCCCTTCACTACGGACAACAATGGAGTTTAATAAAAATAAACCAAAAGAAAACTCACTACCTTCCCTTAGGTTCGACCTTTCACTAATATACTAGTATAGGTATATAAATAACATTTTTGGGGTTGTGACGACCTCCATCCATATCAAAATTTGGCATCTTTTTAGGGGAAGGCACATGTTGATTGTTCTATGTTTAAGAAAATTTAAGAAAAATAATAAAAAAAATAAAAAATCATATAAAAAATATTCTAAAAAACTGTGAACATATGATGCTTTTGTTGCCTATTTAAAATCTGCCTGACTTCGATTGTGTGTGTTTTAATATGAACATTTATTAAAAAAATAGATGTTCATGAGTACTGGAATCAATTTGAGCCTCAGTGTGTATGTTGTTACTGTTACAGGCACGCTCCATGGTAGTGTGTCTATAACTAGCCACAACAAGCTGTTTACATTGAAGATGTTGAACATTGTGTGTCAAATCCTGACACCCTAGATAAAATCGACCTAATTGATTCTAAATTGGATTCTAGGGTGTAACTGTTGAAGACTTGGTTAACTAAGACCCCTAAAATTCAATATATAGATTTTCAAGAGCAAGATAGAAAAATCAATAGATTAGAAAAACATGCTTTTGGAATTAAAACAAAGTGTTGAAGAACTAGAATAATTTGAAGAAAATGAAAAGGAAAATGTTTATAAAGGATTCTAAAATCAAATTGATGAATGATTTGAATCAAAAACTTGGAAACAAACCATTTACTTTGAATAATCAGAAACTATTAAACCAAATATTGAAATTACCAACTCATTAAACAAAAAACACACCACTGAAAATCCAAAAAAAAACTTTAATGATGCTTAGTATGAAAATTTTGTAAATTAATTGAAACAGATTGAAATATAATTCCCATTTCTCTTCATGATTCCTATTTTGGATAAAAGTCATTGTTTTATGAGTTTTGATAAACAAGTCACTCTGGTAGAAGAGATATTTGAGAATGAAAATTGGATTGTTAAAAACTCTTTACCCAAATTTTCAGATGTTGTGAAAAATGAGTCTGAATATTATTTTGACAACACTTTGGAAGAGATCCTTAAGCTGGAAGTTAAAGAATCCGATGTTTTGGATCATCAATTGAACACTTCTATGCCATGTTATGAACCTATTAACCCAAGAATTTTTGAATTGTTGTTGGATACTGAGGAAAAGGGAATGCTATTTGAAGATAGACTAACTGATGATTTTTCATTTCCCTATTCTCATATTAGCCACTTTTCTGAAACCTTGTGTACTGAAATGGAATGTAGTGTTTTCATTTATGGGGAAAACTATTAGAATCTGAACAATCTGAAATTTCAATTTATTGATGTTGAATTTAACATTAAACCCCCTGATTTTAATATTTTGTAACACACTACAAACTTTCTTTTTGCAACTGAGCATTTTGAACATGAATTAGAAGTAATGGTTGAACACACACTTTAGTTAGGCAGAACTGATTTGTTTAAAGTAGTAGATTTTGAATGTAAGTTAAAAGATGAGGTTATTTTGGAATAGATTTACTACATTGTTAGACCTGAATTTGTTTGTGATAAAATAAATTATCTTACCTATCTTTCACTTTCATCCTGAACTGTGAAGGGCGATGATCCTTCTCATGATACTGATTTTAGTCTAGAGGGGGAATTACACTTGAGTTCTATTGTACATGATTCTTTTCATCACTATGTTGAATCGCATCTTGATCCTACTATTCAGTATTCAACCACGAGCACCCTTGAATTAGAATATGTTAATGATGAAGTTGAGAGAGACATCCATGAGAATAAGTTCTTACTCGTTGAAGAACCTAGTTTAGTGTTTTCTCATCATGTGAATTCAAATCTTGAAAAATCTAAACATAACCTATAAGTACACAACACTATGATTACTACTATTAAGGGGTGTCTCTTAGTGGTTATTTCAGGCTATGAGTGTTTAGTTTATGTTATGTTAAGTTTTGATTCCCACATAATTCATTGTTTTGTTAAAAATATTTGGGCCAAAAACATGTGGTGGGTCTTACTAAAGAATCCACATCCACCTAATGACTACGATTAGTTTCTAGGTGAGTTCAGCTGAGGACTATAAATCTAGTGGTCCCTAGGAGGAAACCCATGGTTTTTTTGTTTTCAATAAAACACAAAAAATTGTGATTAAATAATGTCTAACTGAAGACATTAAATTTAGTACATAATAAGAGTCAACCCATGTTCTTTCTTTGTTTTTAATTTTTCACTATTTTGTGTAGAATAAAGTGCTGATGTTTTTTCATATATATGCTCTATCTCTACTAGATATTTGTTCTTGGTTTTCATGCTCTGTGTTTTTAGGATGTTATTGCTATCATCTAAGGAGTGTAATTCCCATGCTGAAGGAGTAATGAAACTTTAAGTTAGTGAAGTACCTTATTGTTAATTTTTGTTTCCTTTTTTTCCTCCTTAATACTTTATGGAAAGAAATCAACTACATGTCTTTCATACTAAAGAAAAAAAAATCTCTTCTTTTCACTTGGATGAAAAATGTTTCTACACATGTCACATTGCTGTAAAAAAATCTACATGTTTTTCTTTTCTTATAATTGAATTATAATGATTTCTAAAACCCATAAACTACATGTAATTAAGTGTGGTGGGATTCATGTAGGATGTTTCGTGTGTTTTTGTTTAATCTTCTTTGCTATAGAGTGTTAGGAATGTTTTCTTTATGCTTAATTGAACATCTAATTGAATCATATTTTCTGAAAGTCCTCGCACAAAATGCACTATGCACACACAAGTTACATGCCATGTTTGAAATTTAATGGAAACTCTGTGTCAGTAGAATTAAATAATAAAGCATGTACTTTCTAATAAACCTTCAATAAATTTATTTTTTTTGGAAAACAAAAATTTTGAACTTTAAGGAGACCCTTTTTAACATGTCATAAATCTACTTTATTGAAAATATGTTTTAAACTATTACTATTAAGTTGTTCTTATCTATGTTTAGAATCCATCTTTGGGGAAAATTTTGGGTTTTATGTGTTGGGGAGGGGGTCAATTTTTTACTGTGTTGAACTCTGATTAATTAAAATCCCATCAATTCTCACTGCAACTTAAAACATTTTTTAAAACAATGGGTAAAATTTTTTAAAATTCTTTCATAATTTTAGGCTTCATATTGTACCCAATTGGGTATTTCCTTTGGATGATTCATTATTGGTAGATTAGATATTTTTTGGTTCTGAAATTATAGAGGATGGATGATTGTTGAGTGGTATTGCTTAGTGGTTTTATGGAAATTTGGTTTAGGGACTATTTCTAAGAGTAATATGGGTGACCTGTTAGTGGATTTATGATCTTAATCATTGGAACTGGAAGTCTGATCTTGATTATAGGGAACTCATTTCTATTTATTTATTAAAGTAATCACTTTAATGAGACCAGGTAAATGAGTTTTATAAAAATTATTTGAAACTAGAGTAGTTTGGTCATCTTGGATCCCACAGTGAATCTCTAAGACCCTGGATGATGGGTGTGTCTTTGTTTACTATAATCCCTTTGTACACATTCAATATGTTCACTACATAGTTCTTAGAACATGATACTTGGCTTGGGAAAAATAAAAATAATGTGTCTAGGGTCAAAAATGAGTTTCATAAGGTGAGGGGAATGATGAACGCCAGACGAAGAAAGGATCAAATGGTTTATATAGGATCCATTTAGGTTGTATTATCAAGGTGATTCATGAGAAAAAAAATATTTATTTTGTTGGAACCTATTTGATGAGTCAATACATAGTTCCTACTGTTATGTTCATTACTCCACTGATGTTTTATCTCTTGTAACTCTTGAAATTAGAACATGTGTTTGGATTGAAATGATCTCTAAGAAGAGTCGTGTATGAGGCATGCCACTTTCTTTGATTGATGAATATTTTCTATCTTGATTATCCTTTGAGTAATCATTCGAGGAAAGACATGATTTGAAAATATCATTTCAAAATCCTGATTTCATGTTATGTTCTCTCTTATTAAGTGCTAGACATGATACAGTTAGAGCTGAATCATAAATACTAAAGTCTATTTTTAAATATTAACAACACAAGAAATTGTTTGAGCACAAACAAAGCTTAAGTGTGGAGGAACTTGATGTGGCTCTATTTTTACATAGTTTTTTCACATCTTTCTACTTAATTTTTAATGATTTTTTTAATTATTTAAGCCGTTTTTACTAAATAATTGTACTTTTGTATTTTTTATTATTAAATTTGTTAATTAGTCAATTTTTTATAATTAATAATGTATTTTTAGTCTTCAAAATGATTATTTTAATTTTACTTTGCTTTTCTAGTTTAATTATTTGTTTATTAGTTTTGTTAATTTTAATCTACTCACCTCTTAATAATTTGACTTTAATAATAAATAATTATTCAATAATCTTATTTTTGTTTTAATTAACATATACTTTATTTAATATTTTATCCTTTAATTTAGTTTCATTAAAATTTATTAACATTATTAATTAATATGTTTAATCATCTTGCTAATTATTTATGTTAATAATTTGATTTTAACATAAATGAAATAGAGTATTTTAAATATTATGTATTTAAATAGCTATTAAATTTATTAATTAAGAGTTTTAAAATATTAGTTGTTTAATTATAAAAATGAAGTAAATTATTAAGTCATTAAATTTTGTTTTTAGTCTTCTGGTGAGACAGATTATACCTATTGGTGACTAATCTATCCACCAATGTGATCTGTTTCTACTCATTATAGACCCTTTAATAATTTTAAAATTAAATTCTTCTATCAATTTAGTTTAACAAATTACCCAGTTTTTTTTCTAATTTAAGTGTTAAAAATTAAAAAATATGAATTGTAATTTTTAAGTTTAATGTTTAATAATAATTTTGTTTTTAATATATGTTGTTTAGTCTTGTTCTTATTTTTAATTTTCATTAACTTAAGTTTTAATTATAAGTTTAATTTATGCATTTTTAATTTTTATCTCACCTTTAGTCCAATTCTTTTATCTTGTTAATGTTAGTTTTATTTTCTATTTTTTACTGTTGCATATGATTGAATTGCAATGGTGACCCTTTTATTTTTCTTTCTATAGGTGGACCCCGCGCTGTTGATCATCTCACCTATGCTGCTCCCATGCTTCCATTCTTCTAATGGCGAGTCTTTCCTCACCATTCTCTACTTCTCATCATTGGGTTTCCCTTATCCTTTTCTCCATTCTTGCACCTCACTGTTAGTCATCGTCTCCTCTCATTCTGGCATCCCTACCAATCGGAACCTTCGGAGTTGCAGCAAACAAAAATCACAATGCCACAATCCCACTTTCCTCTACCTCTTTACCTCTTCCCTATTCCTCTTCCGCAATGAACCAAAAACCTTGATTTACTCCCCTGCTATGAACCTCTTCACCGCTTCTAACATCAATATATCATATCTCCATTTTTCCAAATCAAACCTATTTAAATTCAGATTGTAACATAGATTCAATCCCATTGAAGCTAGTTCTTTGTAGATCTGAACAACTACTTGCAGAGGAGGTGTTGCATCACCCATCGGTAGCCAGAATGGTTCTACACAGAAGAGTAGCTATTGTGAGGAATTTTCTAGTCGACATCACTGTCTGGTACTTGCCGCTTAGAAAGCAAGACCAATGTAACCCTCTCACCGTGGAGATATCCTTTCACCCAGAAGAGACCACACCACCGCCTAAATCTCACCAGAGGAAGAATAGAGCAGGGAGTCTCGTTGCGCCGTGACTGAAGCTACAAACCGAGGAGGAGGCTAAATCGAGGCAAATTTTTTTTTCTGGGTTTTAAAAAAATAAAAATTTCCGAAAAGGGGATAGGGTTCCGATATTTTTGAAATTGGGTCCGGGATGCGTGAACGGCATTCACGCATCTCACAGAACACTCAAATACTCCTCAAAATGTATAACTATTAATTATAAACTAATACACTTAATGTTAAAATTAAGAAATATTAATAAATATCAATTAAATAATAGAAATTATTGAAATAATGTTAATAGTTTTTAGTAAATATTCATGAATAATAGATATTCATTAAATAATTATTAATAGAATGGCTTGAGTATTCTCTAACATATATTATAGTTAAACATCTATTTCTGTAAAGATCCTCATATGGTTCCATTTGTATTCTAAAGTGGAAACTTAATTTTTATACTTTCTAATACTCCTTTTTCATTGTTTTTCTGATTAAATATTGGTATATTTGTGAACAAATGAGTTACATGAAAAAAGTGAACCATGATCACATCATCACTATGCTAGGTTCTCCGAGTTTTATTTCTAGATCCAAGAGTAATATTTTTTAAGGCATGTGATCTCTAAAAAAATATCATTTTATCTAAATAAGGTGGAAGAAGTGATGTCATGGACATGACCTAAGTTTTGATATGCATACTCAATAATCTCACTCTTTATATTGTGTACCAGTATAAATTGTTTCCTTTTATAAAGTCTGAATATGTATCTTCTCAAAATTTTCCAAATGAACTTCTAATTCATATTGTAGTTTTTAATGTTGTCCATAAACAACCATACATGTAAAATCATGCTCAGAGTGTATCAATTATTAACCAAGGGTAGATAATCAAAATTATCAATGAAATGCTAAATCCTGCACATACTTCACCAAATATATTAAAAAGTTCAAGTGAAAAGATAAATCTCCCCTTTCCATCCCATCTTTCCATCAGTCAAGCTCTCCCCCTTAATTGAAATGAGAAATATAATTAAGAACAATGGATAAAGTGTGATTGGAATACCTTAAGTTTCAACTTCTTGAGATGATATGAATTTCAAGATTTGTCATGAAATAATCTTTGGATTTTAGCACAAACTTATTGTTGGGAATAGTTTCTTTCACAGTTTTCTTGACTACATTATTTTGCATATTCCCAATGGAATATTTGCCAACTATTGTTCCATTCTTCTACACTTGTTGTGGCCTTTTATTCTTATCAAAATATGCATTCTGCATGGTTGGACTGAACCAACACTCATCATAACTGTGACCACTTCTATTGCAATTCGAAATAATTAATATAATTAATATTTATCATTTAATTTAATCATATTATTTATTATACATATATATATATACATTGGTAGATAATTTGATAACAGTAAGAAAATTATTAAAAATATAATATAAGTCTAGATAACAGTAATACACATACAAAATGTATTATAAATCAAATGTCAACCTAATCTACGCCTCTGGCGTGGATGCTCCTCTGTCCCACAGTCAGGCGTATACTGGATGCGTCCACGCCGTGTCTGTCTACGTCTATGCTCTGGCGTACGCTGCGCATCCTCATGGACAGCCACCTCAACATCCTCCTGTGTGACAGATGGTGGATGTACAGTCTCACCGCCTTTACCTTGGCCTGCATCAAAGGATAGTGGAAGCTGGCTAGAACTCTCACCAATATAGGAAGTAGATGGCTGCTCTGCTACGGATGACTGCAATAAAACATCGAACTCAATCCAGTCAGCGTCTGTAAGTACCTCTGGCTGTGCCTGAGAAGCTGGAGGAGCATCGGACTGATCATACTGAACACCCTCTTCCAGTGGATTAATATCATGTGGCTGAGCAAGCTGAGAAGCCTCCTCCTGTGGAACAATAGAATCCATAACAGGTTCGTCACCCCAGGTACATCTATGTGAGGCTCAGCAGGCTCCACGGCCTCCGCAGAAGGCTCCGCGGCCTCCGCAGCAGGTGGTGGATCCAAGAAAATTCCATGATAAATCTCTTCCATCGACGGTAGCATCTGTCGTACAAGGCTACGAAAATATGATGGGTCAAAGACAGCTCTCTCCACTGGATCAGACATATGAAGTAGATGAAAAATACGAGCATCCTGCGAAAACAAATTCTGTTGTTAACTAATTTTAATAAAAAATATGTTGAACAGTGAAAGGAAGAATACATACCAAGTCATGGAAGCCTCGTCCGTGCCGTGTTAGAAATCTGACTGGAGACCTGATGTACCAGCCTGCATAATCCATCTGATCCATCAAATGAAAACTTACTGTCCCTGTCCCTCGCAACTGGGACTCCCGTCGTCTGTCCCATAACGCAACATATCTGGCATGGTGACTCCACCAATCAAAATCTCTCTTCCCAGACATCTTCAGGGAATGCAATGAATCCAACTAACTGGGCGGGTCAGGAACTGGCTGAAGGAATCCAAACTGTCTCATAACCCTATCCGTCCGATGCCACTCAACTATATGAAAATGAATCAGTGGAACCATGCAGGAGCCGATATCAAGCATCATTGTACAGTATGGGGGCAGACTCTGAAGGATATCATCGGTATATGGAATCCATGTAATCTGAAAGAAAAAATGAATAATCAATTAATAAATGAATATATGTATAGTAAAGAGTAAAGATTTAACAATATAAATAATAATCAATTACATCGTCTGGTCGAATGTTGTCTAACATAAGTCTGTAGGCGTGAACATCATGTCTGGGAGAATCTAAATGTCGATGCGCCTGACTCCACCTGTAGATAACATTTTTTTTACATTTCATAAAATAATTTTATACAAGTAAGTTAGATATTTGAAGGAATTAATAACATACCAACGTCTAGGTGGAGCCTCTGCTACAATATCTACGGGTAATGGTGCACGGGCATGTGGAGCTAAACGAGGTATGTTCTTCCATACCCACATCTGTAGAAGAACCATGCATCATGTGATCTGCATCTTATTGATGCGACATGTGCTGCATAGGGCTCTGTATGTATATTCTAAGCAAGCAGACCCCCAACTATATCGGCCTGCCTGGTCCAAATCCTCCAAAAAAGATAGATACATCAGGTGCACAAAAGTAGTAGAGTGGTCAACAAAAAGTGTGCCACCGATCAGCCTCAAAATATATGCGCGTGCAAATCGCAGAACGGTGACGTCGTCAGCATCATCTGGTAAATGTGTGAAGTGCTGGTCTAACCAAGGCATCTACAATCTACCACCTACGATGGTCATGCCATCATCCTGGACCTCTATGCCCAGAAGTCTACGAACAAGCTCAGGAAAATCTGATGGAACTCGGCCTGTCAAAGCATGTCAGTCGATAGGGAGGCCCAACATAATGTCCACATCCTGCAACGTAATAGTCATCTCCCCCTCACTGAAATGGAAATTATGTGACTCTAGTCTCCATCTGTCTACAAGTGTGGCAATGAGCTGATGATCAAGAAATGTGATGTCGCACATCGCTACTCCATAGAATCCAGCTCGAGGAAGATGTGGGAATATAGCGGGAGGTGGTGCAGTATGATGGAAATGGTGAGATCTACGTACACTCCAGGGAGCCACAGGACGTCCCTCTAAAAGCAGTCGTGATACATGAGTAGCCTGGGATGTAAGCAATGGAAAACCTGCCATCTGCACACATGATATCATCAGTACTTATTAATAGTGGAAGCTTGATATATTAATTTTTATTTGGTGTCACAATCAACATTATCCTAGACTCACAATCAAAATTAGTTAAGGATGCTCAGACACTCATATTCTATTACTAAAACTAGACATCTTATAAGAAAACCATAATTTAAAAGTGAAAAATTAATTATTTCTTCTTTTTTGTGAAATTACGTTTGTTAATTTATCCATTATCCATTGAATAACCATTAATATTATTCCACATTAAAAATTAATAGGAAAACGTGAAAAATTAATTATTTCTTCTTTTTTTTTGAAATTACGTTTGTTAATTTATCCATTATCCATTAAATAACCATCAACATTATTCCACATTAAAAATTAACAGGAAAAAGTGAAAAATTAATTATTTCTTCTTTTTTGTGAAATTACGTTTGTTAATTTATCCAAAACAAGGCACTTTAACTCCTCTAGAAAAAGTACAACTCACTCTCTAGAAAATTATATTTATCACAAAAATGGAGCAGGTACACAGACTCGATCATGGATGATGAGATGTGGAACTCTGTCTTGACACTTGTGGACATCTCTTACGAGTATGTCCCTCTGCGTGGCAGATACTGCATCATATTCTCCTTTCATGTTTCCGAGGCCAATCCATCTCATTTCTGATGCGAGTTGACTTCGGTCTTCCTTGAGGCCGCAACCTGGTAGCATGAAGCCAATAATTTTAAAAATGACAGACATTGAAAAAATTATAAATGAAACCAAAACCAACTTATGAAAACCTGGAAATATCAGGGACGATGGTCGATTGATCAGCAGGCAATGTGATAGAATGGAAGTCACCAACAGGCATCCAAGCAGCACTATAACAGTTAACCAAAGTGCTCATGTGATACACCGGGTCAACATATGGCTCCCATGATATATTTACCAAAGCGCAAGCTGCAATAACATGTACACATGGATATCTCAATGCCTGAAAGCTGCCACAATCACAGTACCTGTTGTCCAACATCACGAAAAACACTCCACCATTAGTGCGTGTACCCTGGTCGTAGCATTGTCTTACCCGAAAACTCCTCTTTTCCCTATCAAAGGCTATAACATTCCATCGTGAAGCCTCATTCCGTATCCGGTCAATATCAGTTTGAAAATACTGAGTAAAAAGCATGCCATTTTCCATCCTCTGGTAGGCCTTTTGGGACCGGTCAACAAAGTAATGAACACATCTAAACAATGTCTCTTGCACTAACCCTGTGATTGGGAGTTTGCGCACACCCTTGAGGACCCCATTTATGCACTCCACTATATTAGTGGTCATATGCCCATATCTCATGCCACCATCGTATGCTAATGACAATTTTTCCTTTGAAATTTGTACCATATATTCATATACCTCCTCATTAATTGTTCGGATCTCTTCAAGACGTCGATCAAACTTTCTTTTTTGGGTTCATATGCTGAAATCATAACATAATAATGTATTAAAATGGATATTAAATTTTGTTAAAAAAAGAAAGTTTAGAAAACCATACCCAATTTGTGGATCTCCTTCCTTATGGCCTCATCTCTAAACTACTTATGCACATTACTTCCAATATGTCTAATGCAATAACGGTGATAAGCATTCGGCTCAGTCCAAGAAACCCCATCACTACTCACGGCCTCTATAATCGCTCGATGACAGTCAGATATCAGACACACGCCCTATTTTTGCGTGACATGAACACGTACACATGCCAAGAACCAGCTCCAGCATTCAAAATTTTCTTTCTCAACAACAGCAAAAGCAAGTGGCAGAGGAGCGCGATTACCATCATGTGTGGCAGCAATGAGTAGAACACCTGTATAATTTCCATAAAGGAATGTTCCATCTACCTAAATAAATTGTTTTCAAAAGGGAAATGCAGCAATGCACGGTCTGAATGCCCAAAAACTCCTATTGAACTTCACCTTTGACCGATCAACTTGATGATTTTGGGATACATACTCAACACTGTCCAATTGATAAACAATCTAATTATTGAGAGACAACAATTCCATGAGCTGTGGCAACATCGCATAAGACTCATCCCAATCACCATACACTTTTACAATGGATTTCTGTTTTGCATTACAAGATTTTTTGTATGATACATTATAGTTATACAACTGTTGAATTCTTTCCTGAACAAGGGCAACAGGAACATCCTGACTTGTTCGTATCATCTCACAAATAACAGTAGATATAAACTCTACATCAAGAGAAGAGTGATCTTGTGCCAAGCTGGGCTGCAGACAAGTGTGTTGGCCTTCTAATTTGGTTATCTTCCAATATCCATAATATTTATCAAATAGTGCTCTTAATCGAAATTTACATTCTGACCCATATTTTTCACAACGAATGAGATATTTGGTCTTCTTTGACTCATAAACCACAAATGTGAAATGTCGCTCAATGTAGTATTGTTTTATCACATTTTTCATGACCTTTTTACTTTCGAACTCCTGCCCAACATATATGGAATTATCATTTGATGCAGGCATATTCCCTATAATGCCAGGGAATTCAGAAGCTGGTGTAATGACATCCCAATCAAAATGTTGTTCATGGGACATTCCTTCAACTAAGGAACTCAAAACTAAAGGCTGATTACCACTAACTGGTGGATGTAGTGGATTTCTGTCTCTCAAAGGAACCTCAGAAGGTTCATTCCCAACCACATCATCTCCTGCTGACTCCCCAGATTCTTCTTCCTCAGATAAACTTTCATGCACTATATCAGCACAGAAAGGGATGTCATCTACATTTCCTTCCAAATTTTGATGATCTTCCTCATTACATTCTTCCATAGGAGTCTTATGAGAAGGAGGCAATGAAGAAGACTGATGTGAAGGACCGACTTCTATAGAGGTCACAAAGCATGGTTTTGTAGTAATCGATTGCACCACATCAATATTAGAAATGACAATAAATAATTCCATCAACCCATTAATACACTATTTCCTGAATAACTGAGAAGCCTCCATCCAATCCTCATCATCGACTATAGGGTAGTCGTTGTGCCACAGACGCTCAGGATATTGAAGATGTTGGTATCTAATTGAAGTGATTGCGTGTCCTGCACTCAGTTTTAACCGACTATGAATCTTATTACGAACTCCATCCAATGTCATACAACCATGGAGATTTACCACTTTGACAGGTGGCACACTGTAGCTAAAACCCTGCTCGGTACAAATTACCTCACTGTTGCAATATATTTGAGAAGACATAATTACCTATTAAAAAATAATTTAAAAAATATTATACAATACATTAAAATTTTAATTTATTTAATTTGGTTTTGAATAATTGATTATCTTGATACTTTTTTATTTATTGATTTATCACTGTTAAGGTATAGTGATTGTGATTTTAGCACAAAAGCAAATTTAATATAATGTTTCATAAAGTTTAATTACTTATGAATATATAATCATGACTTGATCTTGAGACTTGCGATTAGTTTATCATTATCCGATAAACTAACCACAACCTATATAGGTAAACTCTTGTCTCTATTACCAAATATTGCAGCAACCGCCAATCTCCTGTCAAACAGCAATGCCTCCTCTTGAACGAGTTCTCGAATGCCTCTTTGTCGAAAACTCTTCAGGGATGCCTCTTCGTCGACACCTCTTCAGGGCATCTGTCTTTTAATTACAAATTTACTCACATGCATGTGAAGGGGTCTAGGGGTATGAAATACATAAATTATTTTAAGTGGACACGCAGGTCCTTACACTTACTGAGAGATGAATCGCATGTCATCAATGCGGAAAAAATTCAACTATTACAAATTGAATAACAACATACACAAAATAAAACATGTAATTTCAATTATTCATGGTCGGTCATCTCAAGATCAGTCATCACTCATACCATGTTTTTTGGTATATTTATTATATTATCCGTATTATATAAAATCTATATTAAATACTACACCTCTTTTATAAAAATTTAACTTCATGTGTATATATATATATATATAATTATTAATAAAATTTAATAAATTTTATTATAACTGATCTAATTGAGATTTACACAATAAACACTTTTGTTATTTTAAATTTTATAAAATTGTAATGTTTTTTGGGAATTCTTCTACTTTTCAAAATATAAGTAAATATATCATATACTTTATTGATTAAAAATATTATTACTAGTAAATAAAAGTAATTTAATTTACACTTACATCAAAACCATCCATTAAAATAAATTTCTATAACATAAATTACTTTTCCTAAACATTAAAAATTTTAGACATAACATAAAACATTCAATATTCACACAACAAAAATTCAAAAAGTTAAATCATACAAACATTCAACATCAAGAAAATTAAATCATACAAAACATTTCATGCATAACATATGAAATAAATAAACCATACAAACAATTAAACATACCAATGAAATAAATAAACGCAATTAAACAATTAAATTATTAAATAGAAATTTTACCTCAATAAAAGAAGCAAATATTTGTTGAGAAAGAATTTTTGCAGAGCTTCACAACAAAAACCAGAAGAGAACAATGGGTTTTGGGGGGGGACCCCTTCTTTTATAGAAAATCTCGGCCAGATGCATGAACGGCATTCACGCATCCTTTAGCTAGTCCGTGAAGGATGCGTGAATGCCATTCACACATCACTGCCGCGGCTCGGATGCGTGAACGTCGTTCACGCATATTTTCCCGCACAAGGATGTGTGAACGGTGTTCACGCTTCCTTTAGCTGGTCAGCAAAGGACGCGTGAACGCCGTTCACGCATTACCGCCTGGGTCCGGGATGCGTGAAGGGCGTTTACGCATCCTTCCGCGGTGAAGTATTCGGGAACGACGTTCACGCATCCCGGACCCAATTTTAAAAAAATCGGAACCCTAACCCCTTTTCCCAAATTTTTATTTTTTAAAAACCCAGAAAAAAAAATCACTCCTAAATCGAGCTGAGTCTCCACTTAAGGTAAGTCGCTGCCATGTGGAGAAAATCTGTGCATCACCAGAGGATAAATCCATGTGGCTTCTCTACTGTTTGAAACCAGTTGTGGCATGTTTCTTGGAGGAAGAAGGGCACCGCTCCCCTGGTGAAGACGCGCTGAACAAGAACCCTACTCCTCCCCCCGTTACGCCATGGCTAATGGGGAGGGGGGAATAATAAAAGCTAAAAAAATAATAACATAACTTAAACTAAAAACGAAAACATAAAAAATTAAAATAAAATATTAATACAACTTAAATATTAAATAGTTATAATTATTAATTCAAATAGTTAATAAAATTAATCATTTAATAATTAACTAATTATAATTTATAAAAACTAAAATAATTAATAGCAAGTTATAAATTAAAATATTTACTTAAATATAATTATAATAATTAAAATAAATTTATTTAAAACACAAAAATGAATGTTAATAATATTAATTAATCAATTACTAAATTACTTAATAACATTAAAATTAACAATAATCAAATAAATTATTAAATTAATAATAACAATCTTTAAAATTTATTAAACTAATTTATTTACCTAATTGATACTTTAATATTTAAATACTAAAATTTTATAATAAAATAATAATAATTTGATTTAAAATTATTTAATTAAATAGTAACTTATTATTAATTATGTTAATAAAATAACTTTTTAAATAATTTGTATTTTAGAAACTTTATAATTATTTTAAGGATTTATTAATTAACTAATGAATATATTTATATTTTAATTAAACTTTTTGTGTGTTTTTGACTGTTTTGTTTTGCTCTTTCTTGTGCAGGTTTATACCAAAGTTGAAAACATGTCTAATTGCTTCCAACTAACTCACACAAAGTTAGTTCTAAGGGTAAAGTTAGTGCGACATGTCTGTCACGAAAAAACACACGTGTGCGATGCACAAATGAGGGAACCTTGAAGTTGGTGGGAAATGAGGCAGTGACGAGCAGTAGGTGATAATGGATATTAAAATAAGTGCAAGTAGCAAAAATGGGGATTCTCAGTCTCATTCCATGTCATACTTTTGAGAGCTGAGACTCCTGGGAGATTGATGAGCATACATGGAGGCGAAGGATCTCGAGAGCGGAGTAACATTTAGGGAGTTCTTTCTCCCTTTCCATTAATTTTTGTATTGTGTTCTTGGATTTTATTCACTACTTTGATCATGATGATCAAAGGATGAATAATCTTAGGTGGAGAATTCAATTCTTCTGGATAATCTTATAAACTTCTTCATTTACATTACATTTTTGAGAATCATAATCAATCATAGAGATTGATTAATGATTCTTTTTTTATTATCTTCACACCATAATTGTATTCTAAATTCATAAATTCAAGGTCAAATGGAGAGGTAGTTATTGAATATATTTTTTGAAGTGTTAATGTCTTTATCATTAGAAATTTTTGGTGATTTTATTTCCATATGTTATAATTTTATAACTGTCAAGCAGTTCGACTGATTTTTGAGTGGTGAACTCCTAATGACAGTCTTCTATGTGTTGAGATTTCCGGAAAGGTAGACTTTTCACCTATTTCTTGAGGTATGATTCAATAAATCGTAGTGGGGAATATATCTTTGTAACCAGTAGTTTGGAATTCGCGAGTTTAACATTTGATATGCTCCTTCGACCTTACTACTTTATTTTAGTATTTTGTTCTCTCTAGTAAGTTTTACTATAGTTATTAGTTTATCAGAATAGTAGTATATGAATTAGTCTATTTTCATCATTTTTATCTTTACTTATTTCTTAATGAAATGTACAAAAAAATTAAAAAGTAAAAAAATATCCCATTCATTGCAGACAAAAATGGAGTTTAATAAAAATAAACCCTTAGAAAACTCACCTACCTTCCTTTAGGTTTGACCTTTAACTATTGTACTAGTGTAGGTTTATAAATAACATTTTGAGGGCTAGATATTAAGGTATAGATAACTTTTAATACTATTTTAGTCACATGCTCTTCGACATGGATTCAAGATATTGTCCTATTGAAAAGAGTTCTCTGACACTAGTTTTTGCAGTACAGAAGTAGCAGCACTATTTAAAGAATCATGAGATACATATGGTGTCTCATGTGAATCTTCTGTTGTGTATCCTTAATCGAACAATTTTTAGAAGAAATTTGGCATACTTTGCAGCTATCCTTCATCATTTTAACATCATATTTGTACCATTGAATACTATCAAGGGTTATGCATTGGAAGATTTTCTATAAACCCATCCAACCCTTCAAGAATCATCTATGGATTTCAATTTCCCAGATGATGAAATCCTCCCCATGGACCATGTTATGCCGTATTGGAATATTCCTAACAAGGGTGAAACTCGAATCCCAATCGAGAGAAGATCAACTATTCCAATCTAAACAGAGTAGTCCAGGGGTCATCTTCAGCACTCTGACATAGGTTGTTCTTCCCTAGTCATTTCTACCATTGGATGGCTCTAAAAAATTATTCATATTATAATAATCTCATTAATGGTCTGAAGATATCCCTCCTGATTTATGATCCCCACTTTTATGTGAAGGGATACTCTGAGTTAGTCATTAAGAAAATAAATGTTGACTATATCATAAATAATCTAGAGCTCGTTCCCTTAATAAAGTTAACTCTCCAACTTATGTCCTAGTTTCCTTCTAATCCAGATGTGACTCATGTTTCCTAGTAAAAGAATGCTTGAGTCAATGTATTGGCTACCCTAGACACATCTCTTTCAAATCCTTACCCGAATGAATTATTCATTCATGTGTCACATTAGCTATTCTTCTCTCCCATCACATTAGATGATGATTAAATCCAATAGATAAACCACTTGACTGCGAGTTCTTCCACATTAGGACTGTAATAACTTGAGATTTTATGAGAAATATTTTTATTTTATTTCTTATGTTATACGTAACACCAAAGCAATCTTTCACATCACACAATACGGACTTAGCTTGCATTACACGCAATCACGACCTTCCTCGATAGCGTGTGTAGTACGCAATACCGGGTTTCACTAAACAACGATATATTATTATGGACTAGCCGTTATGAATAGTATTAACTACATTTTGAATTTTATAACACTATTATTCATCTTACACATTTTCTATAACATGGTAAGAGAACAAAATAAATTTTTCGGGTAAAATAAGTATTTTTCAAAAAATGCAGTTTTGCCGCCTTTTGATGGCGCACCCACATTGAATCTAGTTTTTGACATGTTTATAAGTTCAATTTGACAAAATAAAATTATTCTTTTGAATCAGGATATAAAAATTTACTTTGGATAAATTTTTGATATTTTTCTGATAACTTTAATATTTTGATGAATAGTAAAAACACACTAATTTCTAATTAAAAACAACTTTTTCCATTGAGATAATTTATATGGTTAAATTATAATATTTAATGGTTTTAAATTAAAAATAGAATATATTTTTACCATTTAATATAATGTATGTTATTCGCATTAATTTCACATTGAATTCATAGGTAAAAACATTTCAATCTTTGGCAATGTTTTAACATCTAAAACCCGTTTTCTTAACAACGGGATTTATTTTAAATTAATTACTACAACTTATGTGTTTTGAATTTTGAAAAATGGATTCCATATTTGGAATCAGTGGGTCCAAAGTATGTTAATAGGCTACTTTTTATTTTTGGGCATTATGAATAGTAACTACGGTAAATTTTATTTACCATAGTTAAAGGTAAATTGGGTAATTAAGGGTAAATATAAGATTATAAAATTACCCTAACGCCTTCCTAAATCCTATTGGATGACTAAACGTCAACCTATATCACCTAAGGGTCGGATTAGATTCATTTAATGGAATTTGTCCTTGAAAATTATTTAATTATTATTAAAACCAAAAAATGTGACAACATATCACTTTCTTAAATCTTATAAGTATAATAATTTTAATTTAGTGATAAACTTAATGAAACTTCGAAAATTAATAGTCTCCAGAAAGGTAATACAATTATCTACATCATAGAAATTTATTTATAATTTTTAGGGATTAAATAATTATCATCCATGATGACACAAAAATGATGTTGAAATTATTTTATTAATTAAAATATCAAATAAATGGTTTTAAAAATATTAAAATAAAACTTATATGAACTATTTAATGTTCCCCAATAATTTTATAGATACATATGACATTTTATGGATCTATTAAAGTTTTTATTTCGAACATATCTTCTGTATATATTTTATTTAAATTTAAATAAATGAATAGTGTCAAAATTGACACTATTGTTATTTTATAAAAATAACATATTATAAAATTGTTTAAAAATTACAAAAATATTTAAAAATTATAAATTAAAATTTATATGGTTTATAATGTCATAAAGGGTCAAATTATGGAAAATTCACAACACATATGTAATTATTTATAATAATTTAAAATTTAGAATATTATTACCACAAATAAAATTAAATTGATAAATAAGGATAAATCAAGTTGATAATGTTTAAAATAAATTCCTAACATGTATAAATTTTATTGGTTGACGAGATTACAACCCTATATAATCTGATATTCGGATATGAGTCATTTTGGAAGTTTTTAAGTGGGTTGGGATTTAATATAAACTAATATTTCTTATATTTCCAAAGGTGCCCATGTCCTCCCTTATAAAAGGGAACCTCCTCCCTCTCCTCCTCACACCAATTTGAGCCTTCAAGCTCGGCCAATCCCTGCCAATTTCACTTCCCCACTTCCCTAGAAACATCCTAGAGGTCCTGGTGTTCTTCAAAGACCAATTGTAGTGCCCTAAGAGGAGGTCTCAAAGAGGCGCTTCAAAGAAGAGGTAATGTCCGTTACCGATTCATTCAACTTTATTTCTTCTTCCACTTCTTATTCTTTAGTTGTTTCATTATGAATTAATAATATCAGTATCACTCATATACTAATATGTTATTATAAGTATGAAACAACCCTATTTCATCTTCTATCCATCCTACGGAAAACGAAATCACGCGCGTGCGTACGTACGGAATACCGTCTCCACGCCGTGGTGTAATCTATTTTCCATCACCACCTTACATGGATGGGTATAATGGTGCAAATAAATAACTATATATGATTATTTTAAATTGTTATTGATTCTGAAATAGTATACATACACTCCAATACAATTACACGCTCATGGGAACGATATCATCGCTCGTGTGTATGTACGGAATACCGTCTCCACGATGTGACGTGATTCATTCTACATGATCTTCATTGCATAATGATTATATAAATGAATTTAATGAATAAATATGATATATAGTACACTAATACCATTCTGGAAATGAGGTATCTATAACCTAAAGAGAAGAATAAGAATTTATTCGACAAAACACGCATAAGAAGAAAAAGTAATAAACACCCGAATAACAAGTAGCAATGAAATATTACTAATAAGAAACTAAGAATATGACAATATATGATATAATAACAATAAGTATGATTCTGGAATAATTCAATAACATTATTTAAATCATTATACAGGAGGTTTGGACACTTATGAAGCAAATCGGACCTTAGGTAAGGGACAATCTCGCAATCTAAATTTTTATCCGAGATTGTTTATACATCAGAATTTACTGGGGAATATTTATCATCCACATCCATGTTTCCTCAATATGTAATATTATTTATATCCTCCTACAATTTTTTAAATCCAATTTTACCCTTCGGTGAGTTTTTAGTAATAGATATGAAAGGAATCTTTTGTCGTTTTTCATACGGGGTACTTTTTGACTTTTCCGACAAAAGTACGAGAAGAATGTTTTTTTAACTTATACGGCATGAATAGATTTTTAAAACATTATTTCCAAGAATCTTCCTTTAAAATTTTTCATGTTTATTTTTAATCAACTTATTTTACTTTAAAATTGTATGACATGTTAAGAAAGGAAAAATGTTTTTGAAGTAGAAAGGATATTTTCCTCAATAATGGAGTTCAAGTGTTTTATCAAAATTATTTTACATCTAAGATAATATAGGGTTATGTTTCTATCCCAATTATTACATTAATTTGATTATGTTGTGATGGAAATATTTTTATGAATTCCTTTATCTTATATGAATTGTTTTATGATGTCACGATGTTTATGATTCCCATTTTTATTACATGGGTTATGCTATGATGTATGGTTTATGATTTTGTGGCACACCTAAGAATGGTATCATTGTGAGATGGGTGGGACCTATATCTCCCTCCAATGCATTGGGTAAAGATTTTATATCTCATGATATAGACATGGATGGAATGGTAGGTTAAACCGGTTCAGTGAAACAGGACTGAAACGAGGAGTGAACTCGGTTCAGAAATGGACTTTGTCCACTAAGATAGTCTTGGCAATGAGTCTTGACTAATAAGAAATTATTCTCTATGATTATGTGTGTATTCCAAAAAGTTTCATGTTTTATGTTATGATTATTGGGATTACATTTCACTACCATGATTTATCCCATGTTATGAAATTATGATCTCTTTTGTAGGGTAATATTTCCAAAATGTTATGTTCTTATGAATTTGATGTGATTGATATTTCTTCTGTTTACCCTTACTGAGAATTTGAGCTCACCCTTTTGTATGTTTTCTTTCCCCAGGTCAGGAAGAAGGTTATTAAGTAACATATTCCAAAAAGGGACTATAGATATGAAGAAATAAATGGGAGACAGTGTAGATGCTTTATGAACCAGTTGTTTATGTTTCCCAGTTTCTAAAGACAATATACATATATGGTCCTTTCATGGTTTTGTTATATGTTGTAATAAGTATGCTTCAATTTTGAATTATTAACCATGTATGTAAAGTATGGGTCACTATAGTTGGTATCAGAGGAAAGTTATAGTAAAACTTTGGAAACTAGGATGTGAAAGCCTTAGTAAGAAACCTAAGGATATGTCTAAGCATAAAACCCAATCTTAGTGTTTTAGAAATGGCCATGAACAACCTATGATAAGACCTTAAGTGTGAAATTTTATTCTTGATTATGTGGTTTTACTATTATAATTAGTGTTGCTCAAACTATTGTTCTTGGTTTTAGTCAATGGCTGGAACTCGAAGGAACCGTGTTAATGTGGAATGTGACGGGCAATGAAATGATTGTCCCCCTGAGCAACCAAACGTTATGGGAGCTGGAATTAAAAAACTTGTAGCCATGCTGACACAACTTTCTCAAGCTATGAATCATGCAGGACTTCCAAATGAGCAAAGGAAGGAGCAACATTTTGTTGAATCCTTCATGAGGCAGCGTCCACCTTCATTCAGCGGGTCTTCTGATCCATTAGTGGCTAAACAATGGATCAGTACCACTGAAAAGATATTTTCAGTTCTTCAATGTTCTGAACATGATAAAGTCATCTTAGTAGTGTATCGTTTGGAAGGTGATGCTGATCAATGGTGGAATCTTTTTAATAATACGAGGCAAAGGGATGAAATTGAGTCCATGGAATGGGATGAGTTCAAGAACTTATTTTTCAATAAGTATTTCCCTCGTATTCTTCGAATAAAGATGGAGAAGGAGTTTCTTGAACTGAAACAAAAGGATGATGTATCTGTTGGTACCTATGAAGAAAATTTTACAAGACTTGCAAGGTACGATTCCAGAATTATTATCCAACCTGAGAGTAAGATCGATCGATTATTTAGTGGATTAAAACCAAGTCTTTGAATGGAATTATCCATAGGGGACTTCAATAGCTATGAGGAAATTGTTCGATGTGCTCTCAAGGTTGAGATGGAGATTGGTGTAACCCATCAGTCACATGGGTTTGATAAGAAGAGGAAAATTGAATTCAAAGGAAAATCTAAAGACCACACTGAAAAGAAGATGAGTTTTCCCTTATGCTCAAAGTGTGGAGAGAAACATGGAGGAAATTGTATTAAGGGGACAAGCAAATGTTATAAGTGTGGAAAATAAGGTCATCGGGCAATTGAATGTCGAAATAATGGGAAGATGATTTCTAATGATGCAAACAAAGGAAGGGATACATAGAATGAACCTACTACACTTCAATGTTTCAAGTGCAAGGAGATGGGGCATTATGCCAATCAATGACTAAATCCAAGGGTTGATGTGATGATCGACGTCAACAAACTCTTAAGGCTGAAGACAAAGGAAAGTCACATGCAATTACAAACGGCGATGTGGAGTACGACAACGAAGTGGTGAGAGGTACACTTACCATCCACTCTAAAGTAGAAAATGTTTAATTTGATTCTTGATCCACCCAATCTTTTATTTCTAAAGAATTTTCTAAGGGTATCGCCATATTACCTCAACAATTAGATGTTGAGTTGGCTGTGACAACTCCTAATGGAACAACAGTCGCATCAAAAGTTTCCAATTCTTCTCCAATTGAAGTTTGTGGGAAAGTGATTCCTGCAAATCTTATGATCCTTCCTATAGTGGAATTTGATGTGATTCTTGGTATGGATTGGGTTTCTTTATATGGAGCTCATATCAATTTCCAAAGAAGGGAAGTCACATTTCATATTCCAGATCAATCTATGATCGTCTATCGATGCAAGGATGAACATAACCTTCCAGTGGAAATTTCTTCTATCTTATGGGTCTTGATTCCACTAAATGAAGGTTATTTATCTCAAATTGTTGGAGAGAAACTCACGATTAATAATATTCCCATTGTACGGGAATTTGATGATGTCTTTTTGGAGGAATTGCCAGGTCTTCCACCAAATCGTGATGTTGTGTTTTCAATAGAACTCGTACTGGGTGCTTTGCCTATTTCAAAGACACCTTATAGAATGGCCCCAATTGAGTTGCAGGAATTGAAGAAGAAACTCCAAGAGAATCTTGGTAAAGGATTCATACACCCTAGTGTGTCACCTTGGAGAGCACCTGTTCTATTTGTTAAGAAGAAAGATGGATCAATGAGACTCTGCATTGATTATTGAGAACTTAACAAGAACACTATCAAGAACAAATATCCTCTCCCACGCATTGATGACCTATTTGACCAACTACGCGGAGCTCAATACTTTTCCAATATTGATCTTCATTCAGGGTATCATCAATTAAGGGTCAAAAGGGAGGATATACCAAACACGGTTTTCCGTACAAGGTATGGACACTATGAATTTATAGTGATGCCATTTGGTCTCACTAATGCCCCTACTATCTTCATGGATCTGATGAATAGAGTCTTTAGAGACTATCTTGATTAGTTTGTGGTAGTCTTTATAGATGATATTCTTGTCTATTAAAAGAGAAAAGGAGAACATGAATATCACTTGAGAATTGTATTAAAGACCCTAAGAAAGGAGAAGATTTATGCCAAATTTACCAAGTGTGAATTTTGGCTTCAAAAAGTTGCATTTTTGGGTCACATAATCTCAAAAGAGGGGATATCATTGGATCCAGCAAAAACAGAGGTTATCGAAAGATGGTCGAGACCAAAAATAGTAACTGAGATCTGAAGTTTTCTTGGTTTGGCTGGATATTAATGAAGTTTTGTGAAAGATTTTTCAAGGTTATCTAACCCACTCACCAAGTTGACTCGAAAAAGAGTTAAGTTTGTTTGGATGGAGGAATGTGAAGAGAATTTCGAAGAGCTAAAAAGAAGGTTATCCAGTGCACCTGTGCTCACACTACCTTGCAGTGGAGAAAGGTTTGTGATCTATATTTATGCATCCAAGAAGGTACTGGGGTGTGTTCTCATGAAAAATGATATGGTGCTAGCTTATGCCTCACGATAGTTGAAAATCCATGAGCAAAATTACCCAACTCATGATTTGGAGTTAGCTGCGGTAATCTTTGCATTAAATATTTGAAGGAATTACCTTTATGGTGAAAGGTGTGATATTTATACTGATCATAAAAGTTTAAAGTATATTTTCACACAAAAGGAGCTGAATATGCATCAAAGAAGATGGTTGGAGCTGATTAAGGATTACGACTTCTCAATTCGTTACCACCCTGGGAAAGCAAACAAGGTAGAAGACGCATTAAGTCGACAAGACCATGCTTGCTTATCCATGATGAGGATCACAAAAGATCCAATATTTATCTATTGACAAAGGATGGATCTTGGAATTTTAATGGAATGGGAGAAATCTTATCTTTCTCAAATGAATGTTCAACCATCTATACATGTGAAGATTAAAGAGGCACAGAAAGAAGATACCGAGTTACAAAAGAAGGTGATAAATGTTCCTGAATTCAACCTTGATTGTGATGGGATAATAAAGTTTAGGAATCGGGTTTTTGTTCCTCCCATCCCCGAATTAAAGAAGGAGCTATTGGATGAGGCTCATAGTTCATCATTCTCTATTCATCCTGAAAGCATGAAGATTTATGGGGACCTGAAAGAGTACTTCTGGTGGGATGGAATGAAAAGTGATGTTGTTGAATATGTCTCTCGATGCTTGGTTTGTCAGCAAGTTAAAACTGAGAGACAGAAGTCTAAGGGGATGTTACAACCATTACCCATACCAGAATGGAAATGGGAAAACATCACTATGGACTTTTTCATTGGACTTCCTAAAACATCCAAAGGCAATAATGCTATCTGGGTCATAGTTTATCATCTTACAAAGTCTGCACACTTCATTGCTATTAGAGAGGATTTATCTCTAGATCATCTTGCCAGGATATATGTAAAGGAAGTGGTAAGATTTCATGGAGTACCACTTTCCATTATATCTGATCAGGATCCGAGGTTTACCTCGAAGTTCTGGCGAAGTCTTCAGCATACTTTGGATACAAAGTTGAGTTTCAGCACTGCTTATCATCCTCAGACAAACGGTCAGTCTGAGAGGACAATTCAAACTCTAGAAGATATGTTGAGAGCTTGCTCTATAGATTTCAAAGGTGGTTGGGATCAACACCTACCTTTGGTGGAATTTTCTTATAATAATAGCTTTCACTCCAGTATTCAGATGGCTCTTTATGAAGCTCTCTATGGAAAGAAATGCAGGACTCCAACTTGCTGGGATGAAGTTGGGGAAAGAAATCTATTAGGACCTAATCTTGTTAATGAAATGGCAGAAAAGGTCATATCTATTCAATAACACATAAGATCAGCTCAGAGTTGAGAAAAAAGTTATGCTGACAACCGAAGAAAAGACCTTGAGTTTGAAGTGGGTGATAAAGTGTTCTTACGAATATCTCCCTGGAAGAGGGTCATGAGATTTGGAAAGAAGGGAAAGTTGAGCCCTAGATATATCGGTCCTTTTGAAATTCTGGATCATGTTGGGAAGATAGATTACCAATTGGCGCTTCCACCAAATCTCTCTCAAGTTCACGATGTGTTCCATGTATCTCTCCTGAGAAATTACATACCTGATCCTTCACATGTACTCAGCTCAGAAGTTGTACCGCTGAAGCAATATCTTTCTTATGAAGAACAGCCGATAGAGATTCTAGATCATAGCGAAAAATTCCTACGGAACAACACCACTCGCTTGGTGAATGTTTTATGGAGGAACCACCAATTAGAAGAAGCTACATGGGAACTTGAGGATATGATGGGGGAGAGGTATCCTCATCAGTTTGTAATGAAGTGACGAATTTAGAGGGCGAAATTCATTTTAAGGGGGTAGAATGTAACACCCTAAGATTTTATAAGATTTTTTTATGTCTTATGTTATACGCAACACCAAAGGAATCTTTCATAGCTCACAATACAGACTTGGCTTTCATTACACGCAATCGCGGCCTTCCTCGATAGCGTGTGTAGTACGCAATACCGGGTTTCACTAAAGAACGATATATTATTATGGACTAGACGTTATGAATAGTATTAACTACATTTTGAATTTAATAACATTATTATTCATCTTACACATTTTCTAGAACATGGTAAGAGAACAAAATAAATGTTTCGGGTAAAATAAGTATTTTTCAAAAAATGTAGTTTTGCCGCCTTTTGATGGCGCACCCACATTAAATCTAGTTTTTGACGCGTTTATAAGTTCAATTTGACAAAATAAAATTCTTCTTTTGAATCAGGATATAAAAAATTTACTTTGGATAAATTTTTGATATTTTTATGATAACTTTCATATTTTGATGAATAGTAAAAACACGCTAATTTTTAATTAAAAACAACTTTTTCCATTGAGATAATTTATATAGTTAAACTATAATATCGAATGGTTTTAAAGTATAAATAGAATATATTTTTACCATTTAATATAATGTATGTCATTAGAATTAATTTCACATTGAATTCATAGGTAAAAACATTTCAATCTTTGGCAATGTTTTAACTTCTAAAACTCGTTTTCTTAACAACATGATTTATTTTAAATAAATTACTGCAACTTATGTGTTTTGAATTTTGAAAAATGGATTCCATATTTCGAATTAGTGGGTCCAAATTATGTTAATAGGCTACTTTTTATTTTTGGGCATTATGAATAGTAACTACGGTAAATTTTATTTACCCTAGTTAAAGGTAAATCAGGTAATTAAAGGTAAATATAAGATTATAAAATTACCCTAACACCTGCCAAAATCCTATTGGATGACTAAAAGTAGATCCATATCACCTGAGGGTCAGATTAGATTCATTTAATGGACTTTTTTCCATGAAAATAATTTAATTATTATTAAAACCAAAGAATGTGACAACATGTCACTTTCTTAAAGATTATAAGTATAATAATTTTAATTTAGTGATAAAATTAATGAAACTTTGAACATGAATAGTCTCCCGAAATCTAATACAATTATCTACATCATAGAAATTTATTTATAATTTTTATGGATTAAATAATTATCATTAATTATGACACAATAGTGATGTGGAAATTATTTTATTAATTAAAATATCAAATAAATGGTTTTAAAAATATTAAAATAAATATTATATGAACTATTTAATGTGCTCCACTAATTTTATAGATATATATGACATTTTATGGATCTATTAAAGCTTTTAGTTCGAACATATCTTCTGTATATATTTTATTTAAATTCAAATAAATGAATAGTGTCAAAATTGACACTATTGTTATTTTATAAAAATAACATATTATAAAAAAATTTAAAAATCAAAACAATATTTAAAAATTAAAAATTAAAATTTATATGGTCTACAATGTCATAAAGTGTCAAATTATGGAAAATTCACAACACATATGTAATTATTTATAATAACTTAAAATTTAGAATATTATTACCACAAATAAAATTAAATTGATAATTAACGATATATCAAGTTGATAATGTTTAAAATAAATTCTTAACATGTCTAAATTTTATTTGTTGATGGGATTACAACCCTATATCATCTAATCTTCCAATATGAGTCATTTTGGAAGTTTTTAAGTGGGGTTGGGATTTAATATAAACTAATATTTCTTATATTTCCAAAGGTGCCCCTCTCCTCCCTTATAAAAGGGAACCTCCTCCCTCTCCTCCTCACAAAAATTTGAGCCTTCAAGCTAGGACAATCCTTGTCCATTTCACTTCCCCACTTCCCTAGAAACATCCTAGAGGTCCTGGTCTTCTTCAAATACCAATTGTAGTTCCCTAAGAGGAGGTCTCAAAGAGGCGCTTCAAAGAAGAGGTAATGTCCGTTAGCGATTCTTTCAACTTTATTTCTTCTTCCAATTCTTCTTCTTTAGTTGTTTCATTATGAATTAATAACATCAGTATCACTCATATACTGATATTTTATTATAAGTATGAAACAACCCTATTTCACCATCTATCCATCCTACAAAAAACAAAATCATCGTGTGTGGGTATGTACGGAATATCATCTCCACGTCGTGGTGTAATCTATTTTCCATCACCACCTTACTTGGATGGGTATAATGGTGCAAATAAATAACTATATATGATTAATGTAAAGTGGTATTGATTCTTAAATAGTATACATACACTCTAATACAATTCCACGATCATGGGAACGATATCATTGCTCGTGCGTACGTACGGAATACCATCTCCACGATGTGATGCGATTTGTTATACATGATCTTCATTTCATAATGATTATATAAATGAATTGAATGAATAAATATGATATATATTACAAAAATACCATTCTGTAAATGAGGTATATATAACCTAAAGAGAAGAATAAGAATTTATTCGACAAAACACGCATAAGAACAAAAAGTAATAAACACCCGAATAACAAGTAGTAATGAAATATTACTAATAAGAAGCTAAGAATATGACCATATATGGTATCATAACAATAATTATGATTCTGGAATAAGTCAATAACATTATTTAAATCATTATACATGAGGTTCGGACACTTACGAAGCAAATCGGACCTAAGGTAAGGGACAATCTCGCAATCTCAATTTTTATCCGAGATTGTTTATACTTCAGAATTTACTGGGGAATATTTGTCATCCACATCCATGTTTCCTCAATATGTAATATTATTTATATCCTCCTATAATTTTTTAAATCCAATTTTACCCTTCAGTGAGTTTTTAGTAAAAGATATGAAAGGAATCTTTTGTCATTTTTCATACGAGGTACTTTTTTGACTTTTCCGAAAAAAGTATGAGAAGAATGTTTTTTAACTTATACGGAATGAATAGATATTTAAAACATTATTTCCAAGAATATTCCTTTATAAGTTTTCAAGTTTATTTTTAATCAAATTTTTTTAGTTTAAAATTGTATGACATGTTAAGAAAGGAAAAATGTTTTTGAAGTAGAAAGGATATTTTCCTCAAGAATGGAGTTCAAGTGTTTTATCAAAATTATTTTCCATCTAAGATGATATAGGGTTCTGTTTCTATCCCAATTACTACATTGATTTGATTATGTTGTGATGGAAATATTTTTATGAATTCCTTTATCTTATATAAATTGTTTTATTATGTCACGATGTTTAAGATTCCCATTTTTATTACATGGATTATGCTATGATGTATGGTTTATGATTTTGTGGCACACATAAGAATGGTATCATTATGAGATGGGTGGGACCTATATCTCCCTCCAATGCATTGGGTAAAGATTTTATATCTCATGAGATAGACATGTCTGGAATGGCAGGTTAAACCGGTTCAGTGAAACAGGACTGAAACGAGGAGTGAACTCAGTTCAGAAATGGACTTTTTCCACTAAGATAGTCTTGGAAATGAGTCTTGACTAATAAGAAAAGATTCTCTATGATTATGTGTGTATGCCAAAAAGTTTCATGTTTTAAGTTATGATTATTGGGATTACATTTCACTACCATGATTTATCCCATGTTATGAAATTATGATCTCTTTTGCAGGGTAAGATTTCAAAAATGTAATGTTCTTATGAATTTGATGTGATTGATATTTCTTTTGTTTACCCTTACTGAGAATTTGAGCTCACCCTTTTTAATGTTTTCTTTCCCTAGGTCAGGAAGAAGGTTATTAAGTAATTTATGCCAAAAAAGGGACTATATATATGATGAAATAAATGGGAGACAGTGTAGATGCTTTATTAACCAGTTGTTTATGTTTCCCAGTTTCTAAAGACACTATACATATACGGTCCTTTCATTATTTTGTTATATGTTTTAATAAGTATGCTTCAATTTTGAAGTATTAACCATGTATGTAAAGTATGGGTCACTATAAGGACCACTAGATCCCCCCATGGTAGAAGAAACATTCAATTGGACAACAGCTTTTATTGAATATCTATAGTGTTTCATTATCCAATTAGATCCAGATGGACATGGGGGAATCTATCGAGACATAGCTCATTTCACCCTCCAAAGTAGAACCAGCCTTGATCAAATTTTCTATATATGAGGGTTTGATGGAATACTCCTCTATTTAATCTAAGTATAATTGATATCCAAGGTTATAAAGTAAGTTCATACTAGTTCATGTGGTTCTCATCAGGAAGGGATGATGCTCTCCCATCAGATTCTCATGCGGGTCTACTTCTAGCCCACCATAGTCCATGATTGTGTCTATATTTCTAAAATGTTCCATGCATATAATATTGATGCTAATTTTTTTCATCAGCCACTAGATCCACTCCATATTACCATTTACTCTTATCCCTTTATAGTGTGGGACTCAATATTGTAGAACCATGTCCACCAATGAAAGAATTCTAGTGTATGTTCAATATTTCCACTAAGGATTTCATCTCCATATGGGCAGAAGTGATTCCTCTTAAAGAGGTCAAGGCCTGATAAATGGTCAAATTAATGATCTCCCACATTATTCATTGATTTAGAGTCCCCCGTGCTATTCTCACCAAGAATGGCACCAACTTCTGGTCTACTAAGCTAAAAAAGTTTTGTGCCAAGTAAAACATCTTGTCCAACCATACTCCTGACAACCACATGCATGAAAATAGATATATGGAGGAGTTCAAAAAAACCCTCTCTAACATTCTGAAAAATATGGAAAGTCGGATCAAGAAGAGTTGGTCGTACATGCTCTGCAATTCTCTACAGTCTTATCAGATAATGACCTTCAATTACACCTAGGTGACTCTGTATTCCCTAGTGTATGGAATAGAGGTAGTCCTACCCATCAAGATTTAGTTTCCATCACTCCAAAAACTTTTCTATGACCAAGAGATGTTGGAGAGAATAGAATAAGTTCATATATCTTCGGGGTAATATCTCAAAGAGAATAGGAATTGGGCTCTACACAATAAAGAGAGGCCCTAGAACAAGATATTGAGAGTGTTCAACAAATTTTTTTCCCTCCTCTTATTCTACAAGGGTGACATGGTTGTGTCTCTCAAAAAACCAATGATACCTGGTGGAAATTATCAAAAGTTAAAGACCATGTGGTAAGGGAATTACATCATTCATAAGGTAAATCCCAATGGTTCTTACTCTTTGATAACTATTTATTGAGAGTGCATAACCCCTCTAAACAAGGTTACGTTCCTCAATAAATAATTTTCATAAAGAGTCTAGCATCCCTGGAACATGACATTAAACTGGGTGCAATGTCCAAGCTCTATGAACAAAAACATGAAGTTTAATTCCAAGAAATACAGCATTAATCAATCTATAGGTGTTCCAAGGGTGTGTATTGTTCGACACAGACCTCCTTGGTCCTCAATCACGATATGTTATAATTTTCATGCCATGCATATTCCATTCAGAACCTTAACCCCTTATCATCCTATTTACATGATGATAAATTGTGTGGAAACCAGCATCATTATCGCACGATGTTAAACTAAATAGAGTAGTACAGTATCACGACCTTAAATTATGGTGTTTAAATCCATGTTTCATGACATTAATATGCATAACAATTACTATCATGGATTCATAATTAGAAACTTCCCAACACCATGATGTTCTAACCTAAATGAATTTCACCCACAACATCGCTCACCTAATATTCCATATTCATGGATAATGTACGACATAATTTCCATTCTTATGGGATACCTAGTGACACCTTTATTTTCCATCCTAATCTAGTAACTCAAAAAATCATACAACCAAAAAAATGAACAAAAATGAAATCACCCCCTAGTTTTGTATGGGTCATACCTACTCAGGGAGATCTTCATAAAAAACTATGTGTGGATTGATTTCCATCTTTATGGAATACATAGTGATGAACATATATCCATTTCATGGTCTTATCCCTGATGTCACTTCTTTCACATGAAGTCACCAGTGTCCTAGTTGAATGACATTAAACTGCACATCTATCATCATCCTCATCATAAACCATTATATTATTCAATTAGTACAAGGATCACAACTTTAAACTGAGTGAGAGCCTCCTCGAAAATTGTGGCATGACACCAGACCTCCTTGACCATCATTCACGCTAGGTTGGTCACTCTACCATGCCACAAATTCCAATTCTATGAGGTCTCCTACCCATGATCCCAACTCTATAATCTTAAATTAAGAGCTTAGGTTCCAGGTAATACGACCTTAAACTATTCACACCAAGTCTATGCACAACAACTTTAAACTATATATAATTTTTATTAGGGATGTTTTGTGTGGTGTTAGGCCTCCTTGGTCTTCATTCATGTAATTTTTGATATCGCACCACACTACGCATACACAATAGATAAATTCTCCCCTCATGGTTCAAACTCTACGATCGTAAACTAAGAGATAATTCCCTTAACACGTGATGTTAAACTATGAACCTACCCTCGAGAATTTAATGATGCCTTGTGATAATCTTGGGATGCCTCTATTCCATCACCATAGATGATTTCCACCACCAATTTTTGTCTCCTACTAAATGATTTTATATAACTACGTTTGTCTTGATTCCAATCTATATAGGATATGTAGTGATACAGTTATTTTTTTTCTCTAGGTGTAGCCACAAATATATCAAACCCTTAGCCCTTGTACCCCGGTTGTGGTCCAAAAACATGACCTTAAGCTATACACATTCTATTTTAAGGTGAATAGGTAGTATGAGAGCCTCTTTGGCTCTATTAATGTTTGGTTTCACTTCCCACACCACCTGAACATCATTTAATTCCACTATTATCCAAGGTCCAGGAAATACGCCCTTAAAATATTTGAATCAAGTGAAATCATTATGGACTTAAACTATTTTCATCCCCTATAGTCCAAGTAGTATGAATTAAAACTTCATAGCCTAATGTCCTCAATGCATGATTTTAAACTGTGGTCTTACCTCATAAAAAATTAGGATTCCTCATGTGATAGGTATGGAATGATTAAAAAAAGTTACACCATGCCTTTAATATGGGATACACCATGATAATTATGGCATGCATTATTTCCCTCACCAAAGCAGTTCAAAAAAACCAGTATAGTCTCTCACTAGAATGTGTTCCAAAACTATGAGTCGCTTGATTCCCATTTTTATGGGATACATAGAAGCATATGGATTTTTTTATTACTATCTATAAATCCATTATTTATCTGGGACCTTGTCCTCAATTAAGGTCCAAACATTATGACCCTAAAATATATTCAGTTCTTATTAAGGTGTGTTTGTATAGAAAGAGAGCCTACTTTTCCTCATTTACATTGTGTTTAACCTCCCTTTTTCCATTTATATAACCTAATACTAAACATTCCCCTTGATATTCTAAGAAACATGACTTAAAACTATTCACCAGTGACCAAGTAGCAATACATTTAAATTGATTTCACTATCATCGTTTTGATCCCACAATCTGATACACTTTTTTCCTCACTTTGAGTCTTTATTTATTTGTATTTCCATCACCTTTAATGTCCAGAAAGACCCCCTAATGACTTGGTCTCATGATATTTTTTTCTCACCTCCCATAATGTTTTGACACCCAAGTGGATCTCTGGTAACAAATTGTAGATCATGTATTTTCAAACAAGGTCAACAGTCGATCATGAATTTTCTATCCCCACTCATGACTGACTTGGTCATGGTACCTTTTTTAAAAAAATGGTCAATGGTTGATCCCTACTTTTTTTCACCCTTGATACGGATCTTAGAAGACTCATATTACCTTCTAAACACTTCCATATATCACAGGTGAATTCCATTATCCTTGGAATTTCCCTTACTATATTCTCCAACATGTAGGGAGACCCCCTTACCAATCCTTAATTCCCACATCAATCATGATTCATTTGGGATTAGGAGTTATATCAAGGTGTGATCCAATATGGGCAAACTTCCTTTATAATCCCTTGGTAAAAACTCTACAACCCTAAACTAGAAGCATATGTTCAAAATGTTATGACTTTAAACTATGTGTAACACCTCTTAGGAATGTGTAGTGTACCAGTGGGCCTCCTTGTCCATCATTCACATCTAGTTTTTTAACTCATCAAGCTACACATATCCATTTAGAGAATATTGTGGTATGAACTCTATGACCCTAAACTAAGAATCATAGTTCATGAATCATGCCTTAAAACGTTTTTCCTTGATCCAAGCCATAAGACCTTAAACTATGCATGGCTCTCAGTCACATGGAATTAAACTCTGAGATGCATCCTAATCACATAACATTAAATTGTACCATGCATCATACTCATCATATAACATTAAACCATGTGTCCATCATCCACATTGCACGAGATTAAACTACATGGAATCATTGGACCTCATCAAAAGAATACATATCCTCCTTTGTTGGTCATCTATCACTTCGTTAACATTTCTATCTCGATCTCAATATCTGAGATGATGTTCCTATATAAAATAATTTAACCTTTGGTAAGACCAATATGCTCACAAAAATGTTCTCTAATTTATGGTGGAATAATTCCAATAGTTTTTTAGTACATTTGAATTATCCATCACTCCATTTACATGCCTTGTGATCCCCTTATTTGGTTCCTCATATTCTTCCATGTATGAAGGGATGCCCAAATTGTATAGTCACATTCCACTTTCCCTCACCCACTGTCCTGGGCCAATGTCCTATAAAACATAAAACTATATCCTGAGATAGGTTCCATATTTTGAATATTCGCAGTGGTTGACCCTCATTTTTTACTCATTCCAGACTAATGATACAGATTCTATGTTTTGAATGTGGTCAGTAGATGTTCAAGGTTTCTATGCCACCCACTTGTGATCCATGTTTGGGGTATTGTGATTCACCCTCCTCATTCCCCATTGTTTGAGTCTAATCTAACACCCCCAAAATTATCTCCTTCTTTCACTATACCATGTTGTGAAAGGAAAGTTGGATTTTATTAGATCTATATCCTCCAAACATACCCCTTCTTATCTTGAACAATATCAGTATTTAGTCAGTAGTAACAGACCTTGATCATTCAGTGGTGATCAGAAACTCTCATAGAAAGTGAACAATTATGTGGTCTTCCATTAGTTCTCCAAATGCACGTGACCCACATGAGCTTATGGATTAGTCATTGGTAGCCTCAAAAATATGATTGATGTGTGACAATTAAAGAAATAAAAAATTGTTTCTATTTTTGTAGAATTTTTTAAAAGAAAACAATCAAGTAGAGGAATAGAAAGGGACCTAAACATATTAGATCCTATTATGAGTCTTGGAAAAAATATCCCTAATGACTCTACTTTGGTGATCAATAACTCCAACTCTTCCAACCTCTAGTGTGTGGCCTTCATGATTTAGTGGCACTTCTCAAAAAATGCTTCCTAATCCTTATCGGTAGGAAAAATATCATCAACTCTTGTCTGTTCCCATCCCCACTCAACTGGTAGATTAGAAACTTGAGTAGTTACATGGTTAATTTGGTTCCTAACCTCCTTTGGTTGAGCCCTAAGTTCACTAATGACCTCTGATTGAGTTTTGAGTAAGGTTTCCCACTCACCCACTTGCATCCACAGATGCTTAATCTCCTAGTTGACTTCAAAAAGTTTGAACATTGTATTAGACTTCATATGGTTCCCAAATACATTTTGATGCATGCTCCCATACCACATCCATTCAGAGAGATAATCATGTACTAGCACATGAAAACTTCAATAATCTACCCCTCCAACACATATATTGAGTAGACAATGGATAATGGGCCCCATATAGAGCTACATTTGGGACTCGAGAGTCTAGAAAATGAGTTGTTGGATGTACTTCCATGCCATGTGCCAGATGATGTGATTCTCTTTGGTCGCATCAGGATCTGAATCATATAGTTATTCAATATCTTTAGGCTCATAATCTTGTAATGAAATAAGGAGTTCATTAGGAGGTTCTTCCTCTAGCATCCTTCCAGATGGTTTGGGCTCCAGGTCATGAGGATGACCATCCTCACTTTATCCTTTCTCAATAGCTTCTTAACCACCAGCCTTAAGTTACACCCCACCAATGGAATACCTTGAATCTGCAGTCACCTACCTCTCTAGGGATATGGTATAATCATCATGGATGATAAGATCCTCAAGAATAGGTTAATCCATCAAAATAGACAACACATATTCCATGGCCTCATCTGCTAGTTAGGCTTACTATTTTCGGAGCACTATAAAGAAGAGAAGAACCTCAGTCAATATTATCACCAAATGATAGGTGTGGATCTGTGAAAGAAATAACTTATAGGTGATAAGCTCCACCAGGTCAAGTACCTAAGTCACATTGGGGACTTCCACACATGGGACACTTCAACACTAGGTATTTCAATGATTGGAATCAGTTCTCCTAACATAGTTTGGGTAGAATCAGCATAGGATAGGAAAACATGTTGATGAAAAATCTCCATGAAAACATGATTATGACCAAATAGATTATTATTTTCTATAAACTTGAGGGGTTTGAATTTAGATGATTATCCTTTTTGGTCATTCCGCCTTCTTAGTGGCGGGTTCCACTATGGGGATTCTAGGGTGTCGTCCGCATAGATGATGCGGAGGACCTAGGGTTCTAAGGATTCAACCTTGACCTCATCAGTCATCCCACCACTACCTACTTCAGCCTCGAGTTTAGTCCCTAGAGCATTCTTCTTCAAACCCATTGACACATCTTCACCCCTGTAGTGTGAGCCCTTCACTCACAATCGAGATGATTCTATAAAGGATAAGTTTTAGTTAGTTTATCATAGTATAAAAATTAAAGGTTAAATATAGATATGAGAAGGATAAGTTTTACCTTGAGGTGATTAGTCAAGTATCCTTATAATACTTTAATATCACTATTTTCCTAGGTACTCCCTTGATAATAATATGTTCTTTAGGATTCCCCATAATAGAACTCATCTTCCAATTATTATTTTTCGATTTATTCCTCAGGTGGTGTTTCCTCCAAATATGACTCTTGTGCAAGAATCACCTTTACTAGGGTGGGGGTTCTTCATACATTCCCTAATGAAATGGGTAAACATCCATAGATATTAGGTACACATGTCTCCGAAGGAAGTTCCCCATGTCCATGACCCTGATGTTCCCAGCATCTGTAATCTAAATTCCATCCTAATTTTGCTTCCTCTACAAGTCCCATGTCGATAGTGATTTTTGCAATGCCCTCTAAGCGGACCAAAGAGAAAAAAATATAGTTTGGACATCTGGTTGTAGAACACACCACAAATTCATCCATGGAGACTCTTTTACAATCCAATGAGATTTTTTTAGACCACTCTCCACTAGGACATGGGGGTGCGACTGCACCCTGTAACGTCCCTGAAACCACAGTTGTGACTGGAGTTACTTTGAATATCTGGATCAACCCCTGAGAAGTATCCCATAAATTAATCATTGTTTAAGCTCCTCGGTTTCCAATTCAGACACCCAAATACGTTTCTATATGATTACCTCTAGATATTGTACCACCCAATTTCTCACTTATTTTTTTGACAGGACCACATAAATGTTGGTTGTTGGTAACACAATGGTTTCTCCAAAGGCCATTGTCACCAGCGTACACCAATTTGGTTAAAGGATTCAAAGTTTTTTTCCTTATTGTACCCCCACATAGACACTCTTCACTACTCATTGAAGACCTACAAAATTATTTGAGAAATTAGAAGGCATGTAAGGATCATAGAAGACCTTATGGTCAACCCAGACCCATAGCGCCCCACCTTTGAATCTTTACAGATACACCATCTGCTCCCATGAGGATTTTAGGTTGTTTACCATTAGTCCAAATAGATTTGAAAATGAGTGTAATTTGATGTTTTCCAGGTTTCTGATTCAAACAAAAAATCTATCCCCATCAATTTTCATCAGCCAAACCCCATTATTGTTCAATAGTTATGTCCATAGACTAGAATTCGAAGGAAGTATGGAATTCGGGAATGCACAGTCCCTAAGATGTGCTATGATCCAACTATAGAGACACTGGAATGTCTCATAAATCCTTTTGTATGTGTTTCTCAATATGACACAACCTATTGTGTTGTAAATTCTAGCTATCATAGGTACCCCTAGGTTGATCCTGTTATCGGCTGTTAGGATCACTACCATCACTAACATCCCTGGATAAATTCCCATCCTCATATTACTCATCAGAATAATTTATCCACTTAGAAATGTTAAAAGTAATTAATTATAGAGAAAAAGTGGGTCCAATCCTCCCACCATGTTTTACTTCCATGTATGGTAGTTTCCTTCCTCTAGGATAAACCATCATGATCCACCCTTCCCCCTCAGTGATACGATTGGACACTACTTTCATTGACTTGAAATCCTCACCTTCTCATCCTTCTTGAGGAACAGTTTCAACCAAACCTGGAATAGGATATCCATTTAGAAATTGTGAATTAATTTCATATTCTCATTAACCATCTCCAAAATATTTTGTTCCTAGATCGGGGTTCACTCCCTATCTCACTAGGTGTTCTCAGGTGGATGAAATTGTCATACTGGAACCCCTACAATATAATACCACCAATTAAGTGGATTTCCTATAAGATAATGTCTACTTCCCAATGGTGGAGATTTAATGTGTTCATGTTCAAGGACCATCATCTAAGGCGGTCGGGCAGTAGCTCCTGTTGATGGAAAAAGCTGAATTGTGACATCCACACCACTTCATATAGCCTGATGTTGCACAAATCTACTCTATATTCCTAGAACATGTAGTGAACCAAGTACACCCAAGATAATTCACCAATGAAATTACCACTGGACCTCAAATCTCAGTCCTTATGCTAGCGTAAGCTATTGTCCCTCATACTTCCTTGGAATGGAGTGGTGTAGTGGGAAAGGAACTCTTCCACCTCTGAATCATTCCTTATGACTGTACTGGTCCTCCCATTATTTTCATTGATGGAAAATATTCTATAAACTCTGGTAGAATGTCCGTGAACAATGAAATTATAGCATGGTAGATCATCTTCATGTGTTAACCATGATCTTGTCTAGTCAACTGTTAAATCTGTATTGATCACTACATCTGGTAGTCCGAAGTTCTACAATGTGATTAAATATCTCCAAGGATAATCCATATATGACTGTGTTAGCATCCCTAGAATCATTTTATTGTCTGACAGAACTCTCTTATCTTGAAGGATCTATTTTTTTCCAGTCAAGATAGCTCTGTGGGATGCAATAATGGCTCCAATCTTTGCAGTGTTCTATAGGTCATACATCTCAAATGAGATTGAAAAATATTATAATGAGTATGAAATATCTAAGGAAGATGTGAATAAAATTGGAGAGTCAGAACACAGGATGTGATGTTTAATGTAATATTAGACAAAGCATGTGAAAATGTAGATATGTTTACAATGTCTAAATCATGCTCGAAGTAGGAACTGCATAGAAAAAAAGATGAATCTCATTTTTCTATGCCAGAATTTTGAACTTATGCACATGAGACCATATTTATTATCATGTACAAATTTATGGTTTCTTACATATCCCCCAAGCATATTTGTAATTGGGGACCTGGTCTTATACACATGTTAAATGGGATTTATGTTCCCACGTGTGAGTTTTTCATTCACCCATTAGAATCAACCCTTCTCTTTAGTGTTTCCCTCAGAACTGGACCTTCTAGTCTCATATTATCTCAGATTCTAATGGGGGGCCTTTTTAGTGTTGAATTTTTCATGAATCTACAAATGGATTGCATTGGGAAAACCAAATCCATCATCTGACTCAATGGAAAATTTCAATAATGCAAAAGAAGGAGTGCACAAGTTTCTTAGTGTGTGTACAATATTTAAATTTGCACAGAAGTTGCTTTCTAAAAAAATACAATCTTTGTTATATCATTATCATAAATTCCATAAAAAATATAAGTCGAGAGCATGAAAAAATTCAATACTCTGTTCAATAAATTTGTTCACAGATAAGACTCTCATCTTCCAAATAGGACATCAACCATCCCCATGTATGATCGTTCTCTACCTCTAATGATAGATTTATATAGAAAATTTATTCCATTACTGAAGTGTTGTGTGCCATCACTGAATGATTTGTCTATATCATTATGGCCACCCCACCTCTTCAATATGATCCTCCAGAATTCATAACTCCACCCAACTATGGGTAAGACTGATCTTCTAGAAAATCATGAAATCATGGAACCCTCATTGTAGATGTCTTGTTTAATAGGTTCCCTATGGGTCCTTTCTTGAGTGGGCCCATAGTTTTTTAATCCACACCGAACCTCTTTTAGAATATTTTAGGTGTGATCAAGCGATCATCCTATGCGCAACCTCAACCTTGCACACAATACTCAAAATTTATGTGTAGGCATATCCTTGCATGGAAGCACACTATATTTCATGAAACACTTCATCGAATCTATACGGGTATTATTTATACCAAAGCCTCATGTAATAGTTCCTCTTGTGTGCATCCTCCATGCCTTGTGTGCACCAATTTTCTGTAGACCTCTAAGAATGCATGTTGTGATTTCATGGTCCCTCATGAGACATCCCCAATGACCATATTTTTTGTTTTTTCAAACATTTTTACTTTTATCATAGTTATGTTAAATCATTTTTTTCATCATAGGAATGATTACATAGACCTCGTGATTGGAAACCCTTACAGACCCTTACACCCAATAATTTCAAAAGACATCCCCCTCCCAATGGTACATGAGAAGATCTTATATAATCCAAAGTGGTAATGTGTGAGTCCCATATGTCTTAAATGCATTATGTAAAATTTCATAGTAATAACATCCCTATAATATGACCATAAAATTTAGACTTACCCCATGTAATGCACATTGGATTCCCCGTGTAGGTTCATCATTGGATTCTACCCTCTCCCTTAGTGTCAAAGTGATCATCTTTATTGGGAATCTTCCATGCATAATCCCCTTTAAAATGGAATGATATCCTCCTCACACAGAATGATATCCTACTTGGGCACCATCCATGCATAATCCCCACACCATCTATCCTTACAACATATTTTTTAAAATAAGTTTCAGGTCTACTACTTCCTCTTTTTTCTCACAAAGATCGTGAATCTTGTGGTATTGGAGGTTTGTAGTGACCATGACACCCATCCACCTCCACCAATGGTCATCCTCTTATGTGTAAGCCTTGATAACCATCCTTACTCCACCCATGGGCCACTCCCATACATAATCCCCAACCATGTCACAGCATATGAGACTCATCCTTAGGTTTAAGCCCCAATTCCCCTTTTAAGACTACATGCAGTTTAATTCCCAATTAACTAGGATACGTGGGATGCCTCTTCGAGGTCCAAACCTAGTTTTCCATGCACTCCATCCATATCCACCATTATTTTTCCTAGGCCACCACATCTTGGTTAAATCATGCCACTCTATCCTCATAATTGATTATCCTATAAAAATTTGGGTAGCTTTCATCCGTAAGCCCTGATCATGTCCCTCCAAATGGGAATCCTCTCAATATTATGCCTCCACATCTCTAACTATGTGAATTTTTATCCCTATCATATATGGTGGTTATATAGGATGCATCCCAATGGTTCAATCCCAACCAAGGGTATACCTTGATGCACCCTTACAAATAGTGAACCTCATTTATCCACCTTTAGTGGTGACCAAATCATATTTTATGGTGTGGCATTTTACCATTATGGTATAAAACTCCCCGAGCCCACCTCTATAAGTAATTTTGATATATCCATTGATAAACCTTCTAGGTTCTCCCTCTTATCGATGCACCTCATTGATCTACCTCTGTTGGAAATTCTAATCAATCCACTATGTCTCTTCTAGACATTAAACTTTTGAGGGGTTTCATAAAGATACATCATGCTAAACATTGGATGCTTTTGTTTAAATCCTTGAATGATATTCACCTACAGTTTCATATACCTCAGGATAAACATGGGATGCCATGAGTGAAAGTCATTGAAGATATGACTTTGGAATCAGATACCATGTGGTATATGTGGGATGCCTTGGGTTCTGTTCTTAATGATGCCTCCATTATATAACCTCCTATGATAAATAATACATGTGACCAATGTTCTAGGTGTCCTAATATTCCAGTGATTCCCAACATGAATACTCTTCTGACTGATGTTTTCTTCAAAATCAATACCCTATGGAAATTCAAGAGAGAATCAGCGTAATAAACCATCACCCGAAAAGAGATGGAATTGAGAATGAGTTCCATGACAATAAATTAAATATATGAGGGGTGTCTGGACTAGGTGATGAATTCCAATAAGGAATCCACATAGGAATAAATTTACATCTCATCATCCAGTTATGATCAAGGAGCAGACATTGCCGATGAAAGGGATAAATGTTGTCTACCTTTGGAAATTGGGAATTTAGGGAAACATGATGTGATTCAAAGTGAGAATATAAAAATTTTATGTGTACACACCCTTAAAAAATAATCTAAAATAACTTTCATAATTTCCATTCCATGGGGGATAGGATATCATCGCTCGGGTGTATGGTGGACTACAGCCCCGCGAAGAGATACAATTAATTTTTCTATTATTATTTACATGAAATGTAGTAAGGTTAAAGATAAGTAATATATGTGATATTTATGATCTAAAAATAATTATATAAATATAATATCACATAACATATCATACCTTTTAATCTTTCAGAAAAAAATAATGTCACTTCTATGTAAGTGTGGACCATTGCCTCCTTATAGTGATGTGAAATGTTTTTCATTTTATTTTTACATGGATGGAAATAAAAATGTATTTGATTAATATAAATGATATATTTTATATAAAAATTATTCTAGGAAGACTATTTAATTTTTAATTTTCATTTATTTCATTTATCGAGAAAAAATGGAAACAACATTTTTGTGTACGTACAACCAATCGTATCCATGAACAATGTAATCCATTTTCTATATTTAACTTGAATAGATTAAAATAAATAAATATATAATTAATATATATCAAATTTATATCATTTTAAAATTCTTTATATTTTTTAACCATGATCAAATTAGAAAGACCAAAATTACCGAACTAAAACATACATGAAAAAAGAAGCAATGATCACCTTAAAAAATGATTTTAATAAAGAATGGATAATAAATGAGTGGTAAAATTATATAATTAAATCATATATTGTGTGATATATATGAATATTTATCTATAATATATGTATAATAAACAAATATTTATTATACTGGAGGTTCATATACATACGAAGGAAGTTGTAATGGAGTTAAGGGTTTCTTGTATCACTTTTACTTACGTGATACATACGCCATATTCACCACATATACCTTTTAATTATGTATATACTACCCCTTTTATATGATATATAGTGTATATATTTATATTCATGTTATTTAAATTTTCATTTTATGATTTTATTTTATGGGGCTTACAATTATGAATTTACCAATGTATTAAGGGTTTAATTCACAACCTCATCATTATTCAGGATTTTTTCTATTTAAATCTCCCTTGGGAGAATTATTAGATATTTCCATATTAAAATCAAACTATTTTCTTATCCTATAGCTATTAATGAACATTTTAATTTAATAGTACCTTTTTTCATTCTATGGATCTTAAAGTGATTGAGAAAATGTTTTTAGGAAAATTAAAATGTATTTCTCTCTTCAGAGAAAATTCATTTTTCATTAAAATATATACTTTCCAAAAGAAATCAAAAATGGTTTTAATATTATAAAAATTATTTATTAAATAAAATTTTACCCTTTTTATTTTTAATTTTTTTTAATGAAATTTTCATGACATTTCAAAATAATCAATGTATGGCTTTTACCAAAAATGTGAATGGAATCCTTGTTTTAACTTATACAACATGAATGTAATTTCCTTCCATCATTACCACTCATTGTTTTAATGGTTTTTTTTAAGCATTGAACGTTTCTTTTCAAGGAAAATGTTTTCAAAATTGTTTTCTAAAATTTTTTTAAAAAAATATTTTCAAAGGTAAAATGTAATTTTCCGAAAAAAAATGTTTTTATGACATTTAATTTTATTTTTATTCATCAATGAAATCAACCCTCAGTTTTACATATAACCTAAAAGGGTTGTATTATACTCATATAATCCTTATTATTTCCTTGAATGGATTATGATAAATTTGGATGAGGATGTATAGTTTTAATAAAATCCACCATTTTACTCTGGACAGTATATTATTATGTTAATTTTTTGTGGTAAGTATTAACATTTCATATGTTAGTTTTTCAATATAAATATTTATGTTGATTATGTTTCACCCATTTCATTTTGTGAATTAATTTTAATTAGTAAGTGAAACTTTGGCCCCTGTTATAGATTTCCCATCAATGTATCAACTTGTCTCATGAGACAAATCAGTTGGCCAAATTAGATTGGTTTCTATATATAGATAAAAACTATCTTATAAAAGGTTGATAAAATATATTTTAAATTTTTGGAATTATTAATTACCTTATTATGATATTATTTATTGATGTCTATGAGATTATATAGTTAGTGTGAATATCCATGGATAAGATTCAATCTTATGTGATTATTTATATGGATTTATTTGATTATCATTTATTTATTCTATATAATGATTATTTTATATATTAAATACCATGTCTTTCATTTTTTTACCTTCCCATATTCATTATGATTATGTATTCATAATAGCTACTGATGTATACTTACCTTTACTGAGCATTTTATCTCACCCCTTTCTTATGTTTTATTTTCCCTATTATTCCATGTATTGTTTTTTGATTGATATATATAGATAAACTATTTGGAATAATGTCCTTATCATGTAATTAAATTTTTTTTATTTTATGTTTTATAATATAATGTGAATTTTATGTATGGATCTTGTTTACCAAGACTAAAAATATATTTGTTTCTTCAAGATGAAATTCCTTGTATCTGCTACCAATGTCAAGATATAACCACTAGCTCTGAACTATTAGAGTCTTGGTCTCCACATTTGGTATTAGAGGAAATTTAGTTAAAACATTGAAAACTAGATTTATTAAAACAAATATTAGAGAACATAACCCTAAGATAGAAATTAACAATACGTATATAATAACATCCTTATGTTCTGGTAAGGTCAATAATACGTATTTTAGCCTATAAATACATCCTTTTCTAGATACTAAAAGTGTACATGGTTCTAAGATACATGTACCTTGGGGTAATAACTCCCAAAAAATAATATTGGTCTTTAATTGAGCATTACCTAGTACATGAAAATTATCCTTATTGCACACCATTTTTTATACACTTAGGGGATATGATTTTGTTGATTTAAATTTTATTTATAAGTAAATATGAATTATTTGAATAGATAATAACAAAGAATAACCTAGGTTAAACCTAAGGTGTCATTGATTGAAAAGAACATGTCCTGATTTGGAAATACTATAAATGTTCTTTATAAATATGTGATTTCTTACTATGACTGGTGTTTCTCACACTATAATTTTTTGTTTCAGTCAATGGATGGAACTAGAAGGAGCTATTTTAACATTAAATGTAATAAATAATGTTTTGATGAGAATAAAAATGAGATGGTGACTGGGGTGAAGGATATTGAGAATATTTTTAATTATTTATCACAATATATGATTTAAAAATCACACTTTAACCAACTCTCAAACTGACCATTAAATAGAAGCATGGATTACATTAAGAGTATTAATATTGGATAACATCGAAGAAAGAAGGATCAATTTTCTTCATGTTAGAAATGTCGAAAGAGTCACCCAAGAGAGTGTCTTAATGGAATAGGACAATGTCTTATGAGTCAAAAATAAGGACACAGAGCAAGAATTTTTTTAGGAAAAATCAAAAGTTCGGTTAACATGATGAATGATAATAATGATCTCTCTATGTTATTTTGATGTTTGAATGTTTTAAATGTTGAAATTATGGGTATTATGAAAATTTATGTACTGGGGGTAAAGCTCATGAAGATAATCCGCAAGGTTATTTGAGTAATGGTAATATTTCTAATGATAAAGAAAAATAAAAGGAAGTTGGTTTTAAGGAATGAGATAATGAATCCATGTTGGTGGTTTATAAGTGAAGTGGAATGATTAACGTTCTTATGTTTGGATTCAAGAATTATAAAAGAGGATTATTTTATCAATTACATTCAAGTTATAAGAATTATTAAATGTATAAGGAGAATACTGTTGTACTTTTTCATAATGGATTTGAGAGGATATTTTGAATGATACTGGTGACTAGGAAAAGTGTTTCAGTGGAATTATGGTCGCTTTGTAAAACACATGATCGAGGGATGAAAACCTATAAATTGTGCTCTATTTTGAGATAATAATTATAAATAGAGGTTTATATGGTAGTATTGGTGACCCTAAAATTAGTTTGTGATTTTATGGTTGATGTTTTTTTTGTAGAGTTTACATCATGTTTGGTTTTTTGGAATATATTCAACAACCAGAGATTTTATTTTTGGAAGTTTGCATGTTTCATTATATTTTTCTGGTGATCAAGGTATTCACATATTTGGAATGTGGAATTAATATGTGCATTATATTGTACATGGAATACAATGTTGGTTTAACGATTTTCTTTCAAAATTTGTTTAGACATATTTTTATTGAGACTTAAGTTACCTATTTATATAATGGATTATGTTGAGATTTTGGTGTTATTGTATAAATTTTACTAAAAATTTTAGTTTTTGTAAATACAGGGGGAAATCTTTTTACTCTTTAATGGATCATAAAATCTGTTAAAAAATAATTTTAGTTCTTCAGTTATAAAAAATAATTTTTTGGATTTTCTTAACCTGGAGTAAGAGATGAAGTGTAAATTGATAAATGATAAAAAGGATAAAATTTTACTTATGAAATATAAAAAATATCAAGTATATTTCTTTATATTCTTAGACAATAAAACAATTCCATAAATATGGGAAAAGGATCTTTAAGAAAAAATATTAGCCTATTAAATTCATATATGATGAATCAAATGGGTTTTTAACTTGTCAATGATTTATGGATTTTAGGCCATTAAAATTTCATTTATCGCTGAATTTTTTTATGATCTATTATCTCCATCACTCTATATAATTATATAAGATTTTTTTCTATGTCAATGCCTTCACTTCCCACCAATGTTCTCATACATGGATACCTAGATTTGTTTTATTCTATAATACCATTGTACTTATCTTTCTAACCAATCAATAAGATTTTTATTAACCCTTTTTATGATGTGGGCATAAAACAAATGTATTTTCAAATTTTAAACCCTTAATTTTTTAGATAAAGATTAAATTATTAGGATGTAATTTATTTAAGGGGTTAGAATGTGACACCTTGAGATTTTAAAAGAGGAACATAATGTTCAATATCATTTAAGAAATAAAACGTCAAGATTGGAAGAAAATGATACACCCCAAGACATTATGATATATTTCTTTTTAAATAAATCCAGTCTCTTTTATAGTTACGGATGCATCCAACACTGGTATTAAATGAAACACGGTATTCTATTAAAATATTATTATTTAAACAGGAATATAATAACCTAGCCTTTAAGATGGTAGTTATGAATACTAAGAAATAAATTATTTAATTTATATTTGTTAGAAATATGTAAAAAAAATTCAATGGTTATCTATTTATTAGAAATAAAATAAAAACCATTTGAAAGAGAAAGAAATGTTTTCTAAAAAATATTATTTTTCTAAAAGGCTGATTAGTCGGCTTTTGCTCATAAAATTTAAAATATATTTTTAACACTATTTCAAAAAAGATTAAAATAAAAAATTAATTTTTAAAATATATATGTCAAAATTATCTTTGTGCGAATTTTAGATAATTTTTGAAAATATTAATTTTTTTACGAATGGTGAAAATAGTGATTTTTATAGAAAATTGACTTTTTTTAATTATTAACAATGTTAAATTATATTTTAAGTTTGTTTTAAAATAAAATTTGTTAAATTATTTTTCAATTTAACTAATTTATGTTATCTGAATCAATTTAATATTGATCTTTTATACTAAAATACTTTATACTTAGGAGAATGTTTTCTTTGGAAAATCATTTTTTCAACGCATTTTATGTTTAATTTTAAAATGAATTTTTCCACTTAAATTAGTTTCCTTTCAAAAAATTTATTTTCAATTTGGAATTATCATAATTTATATTATAAAATATTTTAAACATACATTTTTATCATAATGAATAGTGAAAACATTAAAAATTAATTGCAACAGTTATGGTAAAATGGGTTTACTAGGGTTTAAACTAAGAAGATAATGTATAAAAATGCCTTAATCTTAAAAAAACCTATTTTATGGATATATTTTGACCTAATATATTATATGGTTAGATAATTTCAAATTTATGAGACTTTTTTCAAGAGTAAAACAAGGTTTTTTCTTCAACTTTTCAAAAAAAATCCATGTGTGCCCTCTCTAGAAATTATAAAAGGCCACCACTCTCTTCCCCTCTTCACACTTCCAAAATAATTTAGTTTTAAAAATAACTACCAAAGTAAATTCCTTAATTCCATACCCACATCCTATAGTCCTTATTGTTATTATGAATCCATTCTCTAAAGGCTTTAGTTATAACTAAAATTTTGCTCTCCAAAGAAAATGTAAAATTATTAAATGTTCATATTTGTTTTATTTATTCTTCCACCTCATAAAAAAATAATTAAAATTTGATAATGGAATTACATACTTATCTATTATATACTATTTTTTTATTATTTTATTATAATTTTATACATACTTCTCTACTTCTATAAAAAGGGAATCAATATATTGGATCATGTGTTAGGTGGACAACTGCCTCACGAACGGTTATAATTCATTTTTGATAACCACATTTCAAGGCTGGATATAATGTTGGATTTAACATATGTATTTTATATTTGTGGATTTTTATAATTTATTAATTATTAAATCACATATATCTTTTTAGTTTTCTTTTCATGGGGGATACAATAATGTTGCATGTGTGTATGGAACACTGCTGCCTTACGATGCGCTATGATTCATTTTTGTATATGCTTTAATTAAAAAGTGGTAAGTTTAAATTCAATGAATATTTTTTATATTTATGATATAAAAATACTTTTCAAATAAAATATCCCATCTATATTCTCACCTTACAATCTATTATAAAATAATACTGTCGCTCAGGCATATGTGTTGAATACTGCCTCCACGTAGCGATGCGAAATGTTTTTCATTTTATTTTTATATGGATGGTAATAAGGATGTATTTGATTAATATAAATTCTATATATGAAATAATTATTATTATTTAAATATGAAATAAAATTTATTTTCCATTAATTCCATTCTTTGAGAAAAAATGGGATCATCATTCATGCATACGTACTGCCTACCGTCTGATGAACGATGTAATTATTTTTCATATATAACATGAATTTATTACTATAAATACATATATAATTAATATAAATGATATTTACATCATATTTTATATTATGTATATTATGTATCCATGATCATATTAAAAGGACCAAAATTTCCGACCTAATATAGACATGAAAAATGAAGTAATTTTCCCCCAAAAGAGTTATTTTTACATAGAATTGATAATAGACAGGTGATAAAATACTATAAGTAAATCATATATAGTGTGAGATATATGATTATGTTTATTTAATATATTAATAATAATCCTATATTTTTTATATAGTAGGATTAGACACATATGATGGAAGTCGAAAAAGAGGTATGGGTTTCTCATCTAACTTTATATTCTGTGACCCATACACCATATTCACCACTTACTACTTTTATAGGTGTATATACTACCCCCTTGATATGTTACATCATGAATATATTTAACTTTATTTTATTTAAATTTTCATTTTATGATTATTTTATTTTCGGGGATTATGATTTTGGATGTTACCAAAGTGGAAAGGGTTTATTTCACAATATCAATATTATTCAGGATTGTTGTTATTTAAGTCTATAATGGATGAATTATTTGATATTTATATCTTAAAATAAAAATATATTTTTCTCCTCTTGTTAATCATGAATTTTTTCATGTAATACTACTATTTTTTATTCTTTAGTACAAAAAATGATTGATAAAATATTTTTACGAAAATCCATCTTTTTTCTCTCTTCTGTTGAAAATCAATTTTCATTAAAATCCATGTTATTTAAAAACAATTGAAAAATTATTTATAACCTATTCCAAATGTTTTATTATTTAAATTTCTCAAAAAATTTATTTTTTAAGTTTTTTTTGAAAATAATCTTCAGGTCATTCTTAGAATAAGGCTCGTTTGGCTTGTAACAATAATGTGAAAGGAATATTTATTTTAACATGTACGACATGAATGCAATTTATACCATCAAGACTACTAAATATTTTAAATATTATTTTATAAGCTTTAAAATGATATTTTCACATAAAAATATTATCAAAATACTTTATGAACGTTTTTAATAATATTTTTAAAGTGAAAATTTTATTTTCCTCAGAAATTATTTAATAGAATTTCTAAGGTGTTTTTATTTATCAATGACATTAACCCTTTATTTCACTTTTAATAAAATGGGGATATTTTTTATTGATATCATCTTTATTATTTCATTGGATGGTTTGTTATCATTTTACTACAGATGTAAAATTTTATTACCATTCACCATATTACTCAAGATGACTTATGATTAATTTTATTTGATAGTGGTAAGTATTTATATTTTGTATAATAGTTTTTCAATATGAATATTTATGTTCATTATGTTTGAACCCTTTAATATGAGGAATGCATTGGACATAGTAAGTTGTGGGTGGGTCCTAGTTATAGATAGCCAATCGATGCAGAGACATGTCTCATGAGACAAATCAATTGGGAAAATTTGATGAGTTTCTACCCAAGATTTAATATCCCTTAAGAAAGGTTTTTGTAGTATGTTTCACAAGTATCTAATTATTAATTCCCAAGTTGTGATATCATTTATTGATGTACATGTGATTATTTTAATGGTTGTAATATCCATTAATATTTTTCAATCATATATGATTATTTATATGGATTTATTTGATCATTATTTATTTCTTCCATATTATGCACAGTTTACTATTTAACTAGCATGTGTTTCAATTATTTAAATTTCCATATTGATTATTTTTTTATTCATGATATATTATACTATATTATTACCCTTATTGAGCATCTGACCTTCCCCAATCTTATTTTTAATATTCTCTAGGATAATAAGAAGTGTTTTGTGATTGATATATTGGTCAATATTCCCCATTTTAAAATGAAAAAACATTATAATTTCATAATACCTTATAATAAACTTCATTAAGTGGATTATATTAGAAAATTTACCAATAAGTGAGTACATAAAATTCTAATCTGGTGATTTATTATTATTGTTGTTATCATATTTCAGTTGTATCTTTTCATAGAGATGTCATATTGATGATCTTTCTATAGAATAATTATATATATATATTAATAATAATGATTAATCAATAATATTTGATATCAAATTTTGACTCTTTGTAAGGGCCCTAGGTCCCGACACATAACGTATCTCGTATTCAATAGGGAAAAATGCATATTTTTTTACTGAGTGTTTGTTTTGTGAAGGTGAATAGACAATGTTGAGTAATTTTATTTATTGATAACAATGGAATAGACTATTTTCCTATATAAAGGTTGTTTTCATGGGTAGATAGGTAGATATAAATTTTATCTCGGTACGGATTATAACTAGGTACATGGGTAATATTTAGTGTGTTCTCGTGGATAATACCCCTTAGATGTGTAATTACATCAGGGAGTGGTTATCCTACTCTCATGGGGTAGGGTTTTAAATTACCCCACCCATTCAGTTGGAGCAAGATATCTTATACATGTTGATAATATAAGATCATTAATCCCCCTATATTCATTAGGGTGAGATCATTTATATATAGAGTTGATATTCATTATGTCTAAAGAGCTTGTGTGGGGTGTGGGAACCTCCAACAAAGACAATATCCCCCACATATTCTTGGGGTGTGAGGTCCCCCACTATTGTTCATAAGAGTCTGTATGGGATTTTATGGAATTGGTAGATCACACACTTGATTTTTTAATCCCCCCATTTACTTGTGGTGTATAATCCTCCGCATTAGTTTTCAAGGGGCAGTGTGAGTTGTTTGATGAGGGATGTTTAGATTATTGATCAGTGGTACAATTTTGATGGACCCTTGTCTGTGATACTCCCTCAACTAGAGTGTATGATTCTATTAGGATCAAGATTCCTCCAATGGTTTACAGAAGTGATGTGGCATCATTAATTATATATAATATTGGGATTCATCAAGACTCTTGTATTCTAGGACAGTTGTAGGTAGACTTTGAGGTACCTCATACAGCCTGATATTGACTTCATATTATCTCTTTAGTTTTATTATAAACATAAGTTTTTTCTATGATGTGGATTTTGGGTAATGTTCTTGATATTGTTGAGACCTCTTTTTATTATTGAGACATATAATAACAAAGAAGGTTAAGATTTATTTATTTAATTTTTGGGTTTCTCACACTCATACTTGGGATTTTATTTGACATTTTGGGTTTTCATTATTTTTTTAGGTGTCATACTAGGTATGATTATACTCACCCCGGTATGGGCCATACGCCCACTCATATTGTGCTAGTATAGCTGATTCACAATTCAAAGATGAAATTAGTGGACATTAATTAGTATGATTTGTTAGGAGTTAACTCCCAGTAATACTTGATGATTCATGGTGGTGTACGGTGGACCTTGGTGATTCAGTATTGTGGTGGTGGTCACAATGGAAGGAGAGTGTTCCAGGATCACATTTTTCTTGGAGGGTTTCCCAATGTCTCAGAGTATAGAGAAATTTTTTATGTATTGTTTCCCTTTTAATTGTCTTGTGGGTTGTATTTACTTTTTTCCTACATGCATGTTGTATACACAATTCAATTGATTATATAAATATACATTCCCCACCATGGGTGGTGGGGTTGTAAGGGCTTGTGGTAACAGGGAAAGGTTGTGATGTCATGTCCTCGGGAATGGGGGTTTACTATAATTTCATTCATTACATTGTGTTCTGTAATGGTAGATGTAATCAACCATATATATAAATATATATGAATGTATTTCTGTATGTATGTATTTATAGTGTTACTAATTATTTTTTACATTTTGTATTTTTTAGGTTAATATATCTTAACACCTCCCATATTGTTTTATATGTGTTTGGCACACAAATTTTGTTCCAACATAGACAATTTTGCCCAAAATTTTGATGCTCACAAAACCCTCATTTTTTATTAAGAATGATTTTTTCATGAATTATTCAGACCAATCTCATAAAAGTAAACATGTTTTTATAACCAGTTTATATTTTAACTGAAGGATTTTTTTTAATACAGTATAATTCATATGTTTTTATTAAGTCTTAATAAATTATGATTTTTATAAATTTCTCTATGTCTGTAATTCATCTGAAAACCCGATTGAATTCATATGAAATGGTTTTTATATAAAATTGTTGAAGTCATATGAAAATGATAAATTCATAAAATAATCTAATTAATCCATGAAAAATTGAATAAATCAAGAAATAATGTGAATGAAGTTGCATGAAAATTAAGGAGGTCATATGATGTTAATGAATTCATATAGAAATAATTGAATTCATATGAAAATGAAAGAAGTCATATAAAATTGGAGAAATCATATGTAAATGATAGAAGTCGTATAAAAATAATGAAATTAATATCAAAATGAAAAAATTTATTCAAAAATCAATGAAGTCATATGAAAAATAATGGATTCTTATAATAAAAAACAAGGTCATATGATCAAAACAAATTTATACACTAAATACATGCACAGAGAAAAAAGTCATATGAAATCTAATGACTCCCAAAATAAAGACATAAGAAGATGAAGACTTACAGTGCTCGAAAACATTAGATATCTTTTTTTACACTTATACGGAACTTATTACCATTGTATTGTTTTGAGAGAATTCCATTATAAATTTTATTATATTGAAATTATATAAATTCAAATAAGGATATAAATTTTTAATTAAAGTTTCTATTTCAAATAAATTATATATTTCCATGGAAAAATATATATTTTCTCAATGAATACCATTTTTTATACAATGTTTTGGTAATAAGGTCACATGAAAATGGAATAATTAATTTTCTATGTATTTTATATTTTCCCTAGAACATTTGAAATATATGGAGAAGTTCAAATAAAAAAATAATCACAGTTATTATTAAGAAAAGATCATGAAATAAACTATATTTCAAGATCAATCATGTAATATGACTATAAAAAACTATTATTTCTACTAAGTAATCCCAAGTTATATCTACAAAAAAATATTTCATCAAAGATTCCTTAAATTATACTCATTCATTGAAGATATTTTTAAATATATTATCAGTTACTACTTACAACTATGTGCCGAAGCTACTATCTTTCCAACATATTTTTCGGTAAATTTTTACAATACTTATACTAAGAGTAGTAAAGTTTGTGGGAAAAAATTTTAAATAAAGAGATTGTTTGAAATATATTGGATCTTTGTACTGAGCTAAAACTTATTACACTAAGTTGGGAAGCCCCAAGAAAAGATTTGGTTGTGTAAAAATCAAAAAACCTATAATGGGTTTTGGTGGACTAGATTAGGAGAAGTTTCCCTTTCCCAAAACAAATATAAATTATCTTTTTTTCTATTTCATTTATTCTGATTTTTCCAGTAAATATTTGACTAATATTTTAAGACAAATTTAAATAAATTTTAATTATGGTTATTTATTTGTGGTATTTTTTTAAGAAATATATTCACCCCCCATTTAGTAATTATAAAGCACCTACTACGGCAATAATTTTTATTAGAGTAGTGATTTTCATGTTCAAAATCATTACTATTAGAGGTTAGAATATACATTTCTAATTTATTATAATGGTTGATTCGAAAGAAAGAATTCCCATGGTTAGAGGACCCCCCATCAATTGGGAAAACTATTGGTTTTGGAATTATATGATGATTATATACGTGAATATTATTGGACTAATGGTTTACCAAAAATATATCAAGACTTATGAAAATATTATGGGAGAAGTTGAGATGTAGGATAATTCTCAGGAAGCAGGGTTTGATTTAATATCAAAGGTTATGAATGCTATTATTTTTTTATTAGTTCCTAATGATTTCCACTAAGTTTCATAATGTGATATAGCTCATTATATGTGGACTATTATTTTTTTCTTATTAAGGTATAGATAATGTAAGAGAACATAGATAAAACTATACCAATTTTAAGATTAATGCATTGAAAATGTTTGATGGGTAAAGAATCACTTAAGTGAATATAATGTTAACTGTGATTGTTAATGATGTATCTACCATGGGAACTCCAATTCCGTAGTTAGAATAGTTATTTAAAGTTCTCATAGTATTAATATATAAATTTATTGAAATTTTAAGTGAAATCATAATTCAACTCTAGTTTCTGATCATAAAACGAATGATCTTATGGGAACTCTTATGATTTATGTAGTTAAAATTAAAGATGAAGAAACTAAACACAAAATGGTTCAAAAGGAAATGTTTCCCTAAAAGTATTTTTTTTCAAAATATGATAAAAATATAAACAAATATCCTTTTTAGTCTCTTCTGATAAAAGATATTCTAGTATCTTATATTCTGACAATGATCTTTATCATTTTCCATGTGTGTTTAAAATGTTCTATAATAATAGAAATAAATTTAAAAATAAATTCAAAAAGATCAATATATTTGAAGGAAATTTAAAAAAAATTATATTATGAATGTCATAAATTAGGGTATATCAAATTTAATCTCCCATAACATAAAGAAAATAATAATTCAAATAAGAACTTTAAAAAGAAGTCATATTTCAAAAAGAAATAAAAAAGGTAATCTAGGTTACATAGAGTGCATCATAAGAATATTGTGATAATTCATATACTATCTCAGATGCTAAATAATAGAATACAAAAAAAAATATGTGCTTTATGGATCAAGCATAAGAGGTACAATATACATACTTTTTTTAATCTGAATTTGAAACAAAAATTTGCACTTTTTAATAATAAAACGATTTTTTTCAATGTTAAAATAAAACTATGAATATTTGAACAATATGAGGAAGACTTAAAAATCATATGTTCTTTTTATTAGTGAAAATTAATTTTTAAAAATGTATATTTATTATTTGAAGTCAAAATTAGAAAAGTATGTTTTTTCTTGTTCGAGACCTGAAAACAAGATTAAGAGTTTGTTGGATAAGGTTAAATCCTTAAAATATGTTTCAATTATTTTTACTAAGGGGGTACCTAAATAAAATCCTTAGTAAGAATTAAACAAATAAAGATAAAATTTTAATATGAAGTAGTGGTGAAAGGCCTAAGCTATATAGAAATTACTTTTTTCATAGTTCTAAATGAAAAATCATGAATGATGCTACTTTTTTCAATATTGATTAAATTAATATAATAAAAAAATTATTCCTTAGAAAACCTCACTCATGGTTACAATGTTAGGGGTAAATAATTAGAGTTGGTTTGGTTGGAGATCCAGATTCAGTGAATACAAATAATTTTATTTGTGTTATATTCTTGAAAAACTCCTTGATAAGTATCTCTCAACTCTATGATGATGTATTTTTAGTGCATATTTTTAGAAATGATTGCTATATTTTTAAATATATGTTTCTTAAACATAGAGCTCCTATTTTAAAAATTATTTTCTCCTTAAATATAAATTCTTTGTGAAAATTTAATATGAAAAATTTGAGTTTGGAATAAATCTTGTATTTCACATAAAATATGTAACATTTCGGCTCATCTCACTATTTACAGTAAAGAGAATGGTGTGACCACGAGACCTTAGGGTTTCCTCCTCATATGCCAGTGGCGGAAAACTACCAGTAGGGGGTCTAAAGAGGTTTCTTTAGGAGACTATAACCCATGTATTAGAGTGAAACTCATAAATAAATAACCAACCATTAGACATCTCTGAGTATGTGGAAAGAATAGATAAACTGACCATGCTATAAAAATGGAAACTAGTCATACCAATATGGAAGACTGATCACCCACATGGTTGATCACATATATAGAATAAAAATGAAAGTAATAAAATAAAACATGGTCCAACTTCATCACCTATACATATCACATCCTTATATTTAATCCCTTCTGAGATTCCCCATCTCAATCATGCAACCTCAACCTTAACCCAACCTGAACCTGGAATAAGTGAGGGCAACATGGGTACCAAAGTGCAATGGAGGTCTAAGTAGGGTGTGAGTAAAAAACTCAGTAGGGCACTATAAATGAAATCATGTAATTTGAAAACAATTTAGTTATATGTTCATGTGGAATTATTCAAATAATTAAATAACTTTTTGACCATAAATAAAATAAATAGTCAACAATACCAATATTGGATAATGTTAGGGTGTATCTGAGCTTGTCACTAGGACCATACCAACCCATGTATCATGTACCATACTATTTTTAGTCCCTAGGTGCATGGCCCAAATTTTCCATACCTGATTTGGATAATTTTGAGGTTTCTCCATGTATTCCACACTGATTATGCAGCCACATATAACAGAATCGAGTCTCCCTGGTATATATATTATGTATTGCAGACTCGAGGAATGCTCCATGAAATCTTCATCCCAATATAAAGGAGCAACCCCACCTCCATATCCATGGAAGCCTCACTCATAGTAATAAAAAACAACCCTATGGGTGTTTTCTTATACAGGTGTCATAAACCACCCCTATGATAGTTTTCTTATACAAGGGAATAATCCAACAATTAACATGGACCTCCTATATGGGTGTTTCCTTAGCCAATAATAACCTGTAATAAATTACTTCCTCATGATAATTTTCCTCATATAATAAATTACTACTCCTAAAGGTGTTTTACCATAAATAAATAAAATACATCCCTAAATTTTTACACAAATTTAATTAAAATCAACACCACCCCATGTTATTTTTCAATTTATTTATAAGAATATAAGAAAATGATGAGTTAGTTGAATGCCTAAACCCCCCATCACCATCCATACCCATGAATTCCCCTTAAAATGTTCAAAAATTATTGAGGCAACTGCTAGGGTCCCTTGGTCACTACAAATGGGAAAACCCCACCTAGGGTCCCTGGTCTAGTTCAAGTCATGGGTTACCCACCGAACAAAGGAATCATTCCTATAACACCCCAAAAATGTGATAATTAAAAGGATAAATGTGAAAACTCATGTTAACAAGATGTAACTTTATTTTTATGATCCTACATGATTAAAAATCCATAGTTAAGGAGGTTTTCTTGGAGTATTGATCAGGATGGGTGACCACTTGGGATGTTTCTTGGTATGTATGCAAATGAGGGAAAAGAACATATAAAAAACATGTGTTGGCCTATGGTGATAGTCATTAGTATTATAAGATACCCAATTGTTTAATAAACTATGGTGTGTTGGAAAGTCAACCATGGTATTACAGGTGACTTATGGGGTATGATGACCAAATTCAAGGCCTAGGGATGTCTGGTCATGAAAAATGGCATCAGTTCTGAAAATTAACCTAATGTGAAGAGGCACTTCTTGGTTTCGATATGTTAGGTCTACAAAACTAGGGAATTTTTCTTTAAAGGGGTATATATTTATAACACATAAAAGTGAGACTTATAAGGCTAAATATTAAAACATGTGTTAATAAGGTTCACCATTATTTTTAGTATCCATCCTGATTAGAAATCAATAGTTATAGCGGTTTTCCCTAATGTAGTTATTATGGTGGGTAACCTCCTAGGATGGTTCCCAGGATGTGATCAAGTGAGGAAAATGTACACTGGATGAACATGTGTTGTCAAATAAGGAAAATTGACCATGTTCATGGCTCATGAAGGTTGGGTTGTGATAAAAGGTATCAGATACAATACTTAACCTAAAGTGTATAGGCACTGCTCGGATTTGGGATATTGGTTTTTTAGTGAGGATGTTGTTCTTTAAAGGGGGAGGGTGAGATAGTAACACCCCATAAGAATTGACACTTAAAAGGCTAAATAGTACTACCCATGTAAATAAGTTTCACCTTTATTTCTGGGAGTCTAGTAGATTAGAACATTACATTTAAAGAGGAAACATCACACTAAAATAACATGTCTTGCTCTATGCGGACTATAATTTGTCTGATAAGAGAACCTAATTGGTAATAAAATATGGTTTTTTAGATAAAAATCCAAGGTATTACAGGAGACCCATGGGATCAGGTGAGTAGTTTTATGGTCTAGGGAAGTCAGGTTGTTACAATGCACCTATATAATGTCATAAATCGGGGATGACATGAAATGATACATGGGTTACACAACATAGTCAAAGATAAATAGAGAATTCCCAAAACCCATATAAATGACAAAGGTACTTCTGGGATGGTCACTCACCCAACCCAGTCCCTTCTTTCCCATGTTCTACTGACCTAGACAAATGATATTTGTTGGATCACTATACATCCAATTAGGGTTGCTCCATACAATCCATCAAACACCACATATTGAAGTTCGATAAGGATACATATTAAATGGATACTAGTTATTTTATACTTCAAGTAATATGATTAACACCCATCAGTGGGATCAATTACTAAGGTCACTCCGTTATTTTGATCTTTAACCATCAGTGGCTGAGGCATCAAGCCATCGTACTTGGTCTATAGTAGTATAAGAAGTTTATTATTTTTTTATTAAATAATCATGAATATTAAACAAGAAATTTTGAATTAAACTATTCATATTAAATTATACAATACAATTATTAAAAGGATTTATCACCTTAGTGGAAATACCATGTATTCACATGCATCATAATAATGAAAAAATTCAATAGGGAAATTATGTGGACTGTAAGACACCGAGATTTTGTGAATTTTTTTTAATCATTTCAATATTTTTCATAACATGAATAATTGATTTTAAATTGTGTAACAAATTATAATGAGTATATCTTTATTTTTATACAACATTGATATTAGTTTTTGTTACACACAACAATGATAATGTGCAAGGCATGCGACACCAGCTTCAGCAAACCATTAAATAATATTATGTTAAATATGACCATCATAACCAATCTATTAAATATATTTTTATGAATAGAATAAACTAATTTATGAAATATAAATATAAATTTCCAACTCAACATAAATTTATTTAAATGTTCTTAGTAAATAATCAATCAATATTTACTACAATAATTATATTCATCAAAAATATGTTTTCTTCAAATAAAATTTTTATTCTTCTCATGAAACAATATTACAATTAATTTTTATCAATTTTATAAAATTTAAATTATAAAATGTTATTAATTTTTGAAATCATCATATAAAAATTAAATTGTGCTGAAATTGTTTTATTTTTTGGAAAATATTGACTTTTTGATGAATAGTGATAATACTGAATTTTAATTGAAAACTGCCTTTTCATTTAATTTATTCATAAAATTAATTTATATTTTCAATTGATTTTAATGTTAAATTAGTTAAATTATATATAAATTAATCTAATTTATTAAATTTTAATTAATTTAATATTTTTTATTGATATAAAAACTATGTAAACTTTTAAACATTTTCAATTTAAAAACATGCATGCTCATCGCATTCGAAAGATTAATTTAAAATTAAATAGTTACACTTATATTATTGGAATTTTGAAAAATATATTCCTTTTTTTTAATCATAATAATTTGTATTATCTAATAAGGTCAACATATTTTCTGACCAAAATGAATATTGAATTTAGAAAATATTAATTACCGTAGTTAAAGTAAAAATTGTTTTATCATGGGTTAAACTAAAAAATAAGGTTAAAATGACCTATAAACTTGTATAAAATATATTGGTTGTACATATTTTGACCATGAAACATGTATGGTTATATAATGGTCATTTTCACAATTTTATAATACAGAAAATGTTGTATTACTAAATTATTTTCAAAAATAACAATTGTGTCCTCTCCCCCTTTTATAAAATTCCACCCCCTATCCTCTATTACTCACACAATAAAACACCATTGGTTAAATAAATCCATGCCCAAATAATTTAAAAATATCCCTCACATAATCCTAGAAGGATTTTTTGGATATATATCCATTTAAGTAAGGCTTTTAGCTAAAATATTACGAGGATTCCTTAAGAAGTGGCAAAGTTACTCAATAAGAATTTCTATTTTATTTATTTCTACACCTCCTTAAATTTTGATTAAATAATTATTATATAACAACCACATTATATTACATATAATTATATTACGTTATATTAGGGGAACTACCTACAACCATCCACGCTTCCATCAAATGAGTTATGAAATCATCGTTCATGTGCACGGTAGACTACCACCCCACAAATTGATGTCATGAGTTTCCCTATTACAACCACTCAATGATGTAAATAATGATGGATATATTATTTATATATGTTATATATGATATTTATGATTTTATTATAATTATTTAATTTTTATATCAGACATAACTTTATATTTTCCATTTTGTGGGAATACGATAACATCATTCATGTGTACAATGGACTACCACCTCACGAAGTGACGTGAACCATTCATTCATTACATGGAAGGTATTAAGGATGGGTTTTTAGGTTCCAAAGGGTTGAAAACAATTTAAAGTGGGGGTGAATCAGATTTCAAATTTTTATAAGTTTCAAAACATTTATAAACTTAACCCCTAAAACATGTTAAATTTCGTTTCCCTGTCATATTTTAGTAAATAATCATGCATGAAAAAGTATGAAAGGTAGAAAAGAACATGATATTTACAATTTTTCCTTAATCTGAGAACCTACATCCTTTTCATATCCACTACTATGGGTCTATGAAAATTTATTATTATGAAGAAGTGAATATAACTTATTTCAACTCCCATTAGACACCTTCTATCTCCTGATATGTATGATTATACTAACTCCCATAAGTTTGAAAAATTTTCTTTCAAAATTTTTTTTCCAGAAAATAATATTAACATAAAAAAATTATACTCCACAAACCTATATTTGAAACCTTATTAAAATGAAATAGGGTTTGATTGGATATGTTTGATGAACGTAGTTTGTTATACTCATTATAATTAACCTAATCTTAATCTGTACTTCTAAAAATATGATCAATTTATAAGTCTGATATTAATAAGCCTGAAATTCATCATTATGATAAAAAAACTTCTTGAAGTCATATCTTCTTACTGGATCGTTATCAGGAATGAACTCTGACTCAAACTCTATAGTACTCATCCTTTTATGCATGTGAAGGGGTTTTGAAGTATGAATATATTGTGAAACTATTACAGGAATCCATGAATGAAAAAGGTGTAAAACTGAAAAAAAAAATTCCTACTTACTCAAATTCAAACCCTCCAAAATGCACTCATATTTGAAATTTATTTTTTACCACATCAAATCTTCTCAACTATTATGGAACATTAATTAATCATCTTGAGTCTTATTATTAATCATCCTTCCCAAATATCCTAACTTTTCTTCATTCTGATCATGTGTCACTAATTATAATTATTTTGTGACTTTGATAGATCAATCTTACTCAGCCTAATATGACATAACATACATAGATCATTATAATGGAACTTCATTTTCTCATCTGATTACAAAACTAAACCCACCCTTTTCCTTTTCACCGGTAATAATAACTCTTTTAGAGTATTTAAAATTTCATAACACAAGTTTTTTTATGGGTCAGTGTAATTAACACCTATTAAAATGGATGTTCTACATCTGTTGGTAACTCTAATAATATAATCTTCATGTTTAATTAGCTTTACTCATCCATACTTCTGATAACTTTTTTTCCTAGTACTTCTGGATCCTTTAAACTATGTCTAAGTGTCTAAAACCAATAAAAACTTTTAAAATACTTTCAATAGTATTTGTTCTTAAAAATATTTTATCAGGAAAATTCATCATGATTTATTAGAACTTCAAGATCATAAAATCATTTTACATTTGGTTATAAAGTAATGAAATTTCGAACTTTGGATTCCCATTCAACATAATTTCTAGGATTCAAAATCATTTTTACTTTTATTCACATCTTCTAATGAAATTATAAAAAACATTGTGTATGATAGATCATGAACATCATACTAATAGATCTGAGACTGATGGTGTGTCAGATCAAAAATATTATCTTTCTGAAAAATTATACACTCATACTGCTCAGTCGGATACTCTATTTCCAGAAAACAACTTTGTTAAAAATTTCCACCACATGGTTTTTGGGTTCGAACAATAAAAATGTTTCACATATTTTTCAAAATATTCTTGTAAAAACAATTAATTGTCGAAAAATATAATAATTTGTTCAAAAAACATGACAAATGTTCTTCAATACACCCCTATTTATTTTTTTACAACAGTCGTTAATAACTTTTTCAACTCTCAAAATTTTTCACAACTCAACTATTGTAAACGAATCATGTTTTTCAAATTTTATCAGATGACAATCTTTATCAATAGATATTTTCATGACACTACACTACTAGATAAAGTGATTCTTTTGAAAGAATTCCATCCCTCAGGGACAAGAAAATTCTTTGGCCATGTTGATATAAACTCCCCCTCACTTTTATATTTTCTTCTCCCACATTTATTTTTCTATCCCCCATTTTATGATAATCAGAACATCATATTCATGAAAAGAAAGATACATAAAAACAAATTATAAATTAAATAGTTGTTAATTTATCTCCCCACGGGTCAACATAATCTACAGCATGTTGTGGTTTTACCTTATGATATTTAGAAAGTAATTAGAGGATGTTGAACATGAAGTTAAATCCTCAACTCAATAGACCATTATTTTTTCATTGATCTTGTGATGATATCTATGATTTGATAATTCATTGATATATATTCTATCAAAACATCTCCATCATCAAATTTCAATTTTATGAATTGAAAATTTATATCAATGTGTTTTGATCTTGAATATTGGACAAGATTTTCATAATTATCAATTTCACTTGGACTGTCACAAAGTATTCTCAATTTTTTACAAAATTTTAATTTCAAATCTTCTAACTGAAATATAATCCACACCATCTGAGTACAAGCCTGGGTAGGTGGAACATATTCTAATTCTTTTTTATTCAACATTATTGAACTTTTTTTTCTTACTATTATAAATGCCACAACATTATCCCAAGAAAAATGTTCCTTTATAATTTGAATTTCTATAATTGAAATCCCCATCCCAATCAATGTCATTATAACCATTAAAGTTCATCACACAACTTATTTTGTATAAAATATCATGTGAAGTTATTCCTTAAACATATCATTGTATTATTTTTTCCTCCAAAAAATGAGATTATTTAGATAACATTGATCTCTGGATCACAAAGTTATGAAATAAACAATATCATGTATTGAGGCTACGAGATAAAGAAAACTTCCTATCATATTTCAAATTTATTCCAGATTCAAAATTTTTATGGATTCAGATTTTCTCAAATTTTGTATCCCTAAAATTGGACTATAAACTTATTTGTATTATTCTATCCCAAAATTCTTTAACAATTCCCAAGAATACTTTTCTTGGGATAAGAAAATGTAATTTACATTTGTTAAAATTGTAAGCCAAGGAAGAAACATAATTATCCCAACATTGAAATTTCTAGATTATTCTTCATTTTTTTCAAAAAAAAATCTCTACAAACATTTTATTTATCCCAGGAAAAAATTATATCATTCATATACTCAATAAAAATTATTTTCCGGGAGTTTTTTTTCTTTCGCATACAAGTTTCTATCAACCTTTAATTTTGAAAAATTCCTTATTTCCAAACAAATATCATTTTTGGAATACCAATAATGTGGGGATTATTTAAATCCAAATAGATCTTTATTCAATATACAATCCTTTTTGCATCATTTTCAAGTAGAAACCCATAGGGTTGTTCCAGGTTAACATCTTTTTTAATATATACATTTCAGAATGATGAATATGCATCCATCTGATAAAAATAGTAATTTTGATGTGTATTAACTAATAGAAACATTCTAATAGTTTCTAATTTTTTAACAAGGGAAAAGTATATTTAAAATCCATACCTTCTACCTATGCATATCCTTTATAAACAAGTCTTGCATTGTTTCTTGAAACTTCACCATGTTCATTAAATTTGATTATATAAATCCACTTTTTTCTAATAATTTTTATATTTATTGGTCATGAAACTTGTTCCCACGTCTTATTTTTTAAATCTCATCCAGATATTAATTCATAAAATCCACCCTTTCTTTGTGTTGAATTTCTTTTGAAACAGATTCTGGTTTAAATTTTGAGATAAGTGAATTCTGATTTTCGAACATCTAATTTCTTCTAGTTTGAACTGAAGAATTCTAATTTCCAAGTATATTTTTGTTCTCAAAATGTTTTTGTAAATTTGTAAATTTCATATTTATTCTTCCATCTTGACTTTCCTCATCACACAATTCATCTAAATATTGATAAGCCTATTTTCACTCGCTATAATTTTCATTGTAAATCTGCAGTTTTTCTTCAACAACATTATCAAAAAACATTGTTAATGAGTGTGTATTTTCAATGAATTTCACATCATATGAGTCAACAAACTTTTTAAAATGTTTTTTACAACATTTTTAACATATTTTATTAGTAGAATAACCTATAAAAGTTATTTCTTTAGATTTATCATCAATCTTTCTAGGATCCGTACTTTTTATTATTAGAAAACGTAAACATCTAAAAACTTTTAATTATTTCAACAATGGTTTTTCCTTATACCATATTTCATAAAAATTCATTTTGGATTATATCCTCAACATACATATATTTTGAACATGTATAGCTGTAATAAAAGATTCTCTATTATTGAACCCTAAAAGTTTTTATTCTGTTAACATGCATCCTCTCATTCCACCTTACTTATTTTCTTCCTTTCTTATTCTCCATTTTTGTTGTGGGGTATATGGAGCACTATACTGATGTATGATTCCATGATTTCTAAGATAATATTCAAAATTATTTCATGTTGATTTTCTACCATCATTTACACCCTAATTTTTTATATAATCCCTCATCTCTATCTCAACATATTTTCTGAATATTGTGACCATTTCAATATCCTCTGATATGTGATTCCTAAACATGTTGTTAGTTATTCGATTGAAATAGTTAATTAATGTGATAATGTACAAAACCCACCATTTGTTGATTGATGTCTCATCATCCCATATAAATCAGAATGAATTAGTTTAAGGGGTCTAGTAGACAGAATTTCAAATTTTTTATGAATTTTATTAGTTATCTTTCCTTTCTAGAAAGTTAAACCAACATATTCATCTCTATTTTTCAATTATGTAAAATTTTATATATCCTCAACATTATATATTTTTTTCATACTTTTCTTTCCATGGTTCCCAAGTATATGATTCCTTAACTTTTTCTTATCTTTATCACCTAGATAACCTGAATTGTTAATTCATCGAATCTAAAAAATATTTTCACTCATTCTCTCTCCAATGGTCATAATTTTTCTATATTCTATTCTTCTGATTATACAAGAATATTTTATAAAAACAACATCTTTTTCATCATCACATATCTGAATTACACTATGTAAGTTATGATTTTTACCATTAATAATTATAATTTATATAGATTTTAGTTTTTGAGGTTCTGTCTCAGTAGTTCATATTTTATATTCCATGAACTATAATTTCCAAAAGCAACAGATCCTCTATTTTTATTTTCAACATATTTTAAGATTTTTTATCACTTATCTTATGTGAAGAACAACCACTATCAATTATCTATGGATTGTTCCTTTTAATTGGTTTCAAAACTATCTCAACAAAAAAAAACTCTTTCCTCAACTTTCTTCTTTCCAACTTCCTTATCTTTTCTGTCATAAGAAAATAATTGTAGAAGTTGTGTCATACATCTTTCTGTTTGATGAACAGCCTAATCACATCCTCCAAAAACTTCTAATATACATTCAAATTAATTTTTTGGAATATTTCTAATATATTGGGATTTTTAATTTCTATATTTCGGTGGATTGGCATAGTTACTCATCCTTCTTCCTACATTTCCTTCACAATTTTCAAAAAATATTTCAAGATGTGACAAGTTATTGAAACAATTATAAGACCTATGACTAGAGATTCTACAAAAACAAGAGAAACTATCAAATATTGATTTTTTTTATTCTATTAAGATCATTATATGTAAAAACTTTGTTGAGGATGATGACTTCTTTCAACATAAATATACTCGGGGAATGGTCCAACAATCCTCCAGAGAGAGTTTTCAGATTTTCTAAATGTGATAGTTTCTCACATCCTTTTTCCAACCAACCATTCCCAATACTTTTTCTAAAACATGAAATGCTAAAATAATTAGATTAAACATTATTTGTAGTGAGTGAGTATTTCACATTTTTCTTGTTTTGGGCCTTATTATCTACTTTATAAGTATTATATTTTACATAAAAATCATTGTTAAAGTTTTAATTCATCCATATTAAAGTAATTTCTTCTTCAAAAAGTTTGAATTGAGACTTGTTAACTTCCTCTTCCATGGATTAAATATTATTAATGAGATCTTCAGCCATCATACCCTATTCGTCAATTCATTGTTTGTAAATTAATATCTACAAGATATATTATTCTTCTTTCTTGAAAAAATATTTTTCAGCTTCAATAACTTTTCAAATATATTTATTTATCATTATTACTTATTTAATGAGAGATCAATTTTTTCCATACATGCAATAATTTTTTTCAGAGCTGATACTCTCTATTAAATTATCTAGCACCTTCTTCTTCACTATTTGAGGAGTCTCCAATTTTCTCAACTCTTGTAATTAAAATACTATTATTTTATGAAAATTCATCTTTGGAAGAAATATTTTATGTTGATTCTTATTTATCTTTATTACTCAACATACTTCTCTTATTCCTAGTATACTACTTGGAATTTTTGGATGAATTTTCTTCTTTAAAAAGTTTTCTCTTCTTCTTTTATCAGGGATTTTCATTAGAGTTATCTCATAATTCTCCAACATTATTCTTGATAAATTCATATAAAATTGTTTCATTCTATCACACTTAAAAAATTTGAGATGTAGTTTACCTCCAAACTTTCATATTTCTATTCGATAGTTATTGGATATAAGAGAGATTATTTTATCATTCAACTCATCATCCTGTTAATAATTAAAATCATAAGGATCAACAACTTCAACATCATGAATCTTCATTTTTCTCATGGATTCAAATTCAATTTCATATTTTATTTTCTTTTTTGACATTAAATATTTTCTCATTTCATAATAAATAAGGGAGTAATGAATTTTATCAAGAGATAATCCATCTTTATCTTCTAAGGAAAAAAATTATAGAATCAATCCAATCCAAAAAGATTATCATTTGTTTCCTCGCTATTATAGAGTGTTACAGAACATATCCAAAATCCTTTGAGGTTGCAAACAATTTTATTTACCCTATTTAAGTATTCGTCATAGTGTCTTCATCTTTTATTCTAATGTCTTCAAAAATAATATGCCTTATTGTTAGCTTTGCGTACTTCACTTTAGTAATCCCTTCAAAAATAATTTATAGCTTTTCCCATATACATTAGGATTTTTTGAGACACATAAACTTTGTTTAAACATTTTTTTATAGGTACATCAGAATAGAATTCCTAGATTTTCCATCAACATTAATATTTCTCTTATCAGAAAAATTTATTAGGGAATATTTCTCAATAGGTGAAATCCAAATTGTTGCAGCATCAAAAAAATATTATCCAAGAGATAATCCATATAGAATCATTATATTTGTTCATCCATAATAATATTTTTCCATCAAATACAAAAAATACTCTATAACTAGAAAAAAATTTGAGCCTACCCCTCCTCCTCCATAGAGAGACTAGAAATCTAGCTAGTCACTTCATAAATCCCATGATGTTATTGTCTAGATTTATTAGTCTGAAAATTCCAATCACCCTTGTAGAGGTAACTGCTTCCCTATAGTGATGTAAACCACAGCCTATGGGGATAGCAGTCCATATAGGCATGATAGGGAACTGACCATTCCATATCAAGAATTACATCGAAACCCATCATATCAAGAACAATGATTTCTCATAAGAATGGATAATCACCGACCTCAAGGGGTTATTACATACATTAGAGTATTCCCTTGGTTCATACAACCAATAATTTATCTAAGGTCATTACATCATAGTAACCATAAATTTCTAAACTGAAACCTTCTTTGGTGGATAAAAAGATAAACGATTGTGAAAAAAAAATATCAAATAAATAAGATACAATCGTGGAGGATACTAGAATAGTACCTCACACCGTATATAATTCTGCACTCTGATCCTTGAGTATCGACTATAAACCATGCAGTTAACTTAATCCATCACCATGTGTGGTATATGGACTACCCTAAGTATGACTGCTTTTGTGGCACTAATGATTAGAAGAATGGATACCTTTTCCACAGAAACCTCCTCATCCAGTCCTACCGATGCTACTATAACTCCACCTTGATGCAACGTAAAATATATTACCCTTGTAAGTGGATCTGGTGTGGATCCCCTACTTCTAAAACAATATGGAAAGGTCCATTAGAATCTCTAAAGATTATATATATGTCCAAATGACTAGAACTCCAGAGGGTCTCTATCACACTAAGGCTTTAGAGGCCCCTACCATCCATACTAATGGAATACCATGGAGTTACCAGTACAGGTAAACTAGTTTCCACAAACATAATGAGAAACCTCAAGGGAGTGATTCTTGATACCTAAAGAAACACTCTCCTACTGCAAAACTATAACTCTATGCTTGGTACTGTCACATTCCTTTAGGATGTGAAAAATGATAATAACTTGATTGAATATCTATGAAAATGTAGTTAGGAGGTGTACATTGACATATGTATGGATGGAATACGGAAGACTATCCTCAAAAGGTATGTAACATGATATATTATCATTGGATAGAAGAAGTGAAAAGAACATAAAATCTATAAAACATGATAAATAGTCCTTGAATAAAATAGAACCCTTCTCTAGATTCATGGACTCTCTAGCTTAGTCATCCCTCAGCATATATAGAAATAAGTTATCATAGAATAATGTCTGAAAATCATCCTTTACCAAGCCCTGATGATGACCATCCTGGGTAATAACATCCCACTAGTATTTTTCAAAATCACACAACATGTAGGTAACTAGTTTCACCCTCTACTCTAGAGTTTTCTTCAGATTCTCAATGATATATAGGGTTTCCTCCATCTAATACTCTACAACCTATAGAACACCATCCTGTAAGAATGTAGGAGGATGATACTACTAGAACTCATATGTCAGACCATCCATCATAGGTATAGGTTATGGAGCACCCTGGATGGACTGCATCAGAAAAAGGAAACTCTCATGAATATGACCATCATGTCCCAAATTGGTTATAATAGGAAAAGACTCAATTGGAACGGTAAAAGGAACAATTAGTGGTCCAGGGCCCACCACCTCTATAACGGGGTCATTCCAACCCTCCTGATGCATGACATGAGGATTTCATGGATGCATAGCCCTATAAATGAAAAGAACACACATTAAATATAGATTTGATGTAGATAGATAATAGTAGAGAAAGATGAACGAAAATAAAGGCTCGTTACACATGATAAACTACCCCAAATACCCTCTTAGAAGTCCAGGTATAGCTAAGTTTTCTTTTTTAATTCATAGGGGCTCCAGTAGGTGAAAGAATTAGTCAAACTTTTCCTCTCCATTTACTAACAACCATTTCATCTTTATAATTCAGGATTTACTTTTACAGTTTTCATTTTATTAAATTCATATATAGTGGTTCTTTTTAAATGAATCTCGCCTCCTAGTTCATTTGGTTCTATAAATATTATCATGAAAATTGACTCCCATTTAATTTCATTCTAACTGTTCAACTTGGAAACATACCCATTACAACCCATGAGGTCCCATACATCTCATGAATTGAAAATAGAAATCACACAATCACTGCCAAATATCAGCACATATAACCATAGGTATATAGCTAGCTTAGTTAGAAACCAGTTAGTTATGATGCCACTTTCAACATATACAAGAAAATAAAATTTCTATTGATGGTGACACTTTAAATAACCAAATCATTACCCATGAATAAAATGATAGCATCATAATCATTTATACCAAGTATGGATCAGTCAACAATCACAGGTAATAAAGGAAAATTCATGTAGCGAAATGCACCTATATGGCATGGAATATGCATGGAATGTGAATTTTAGGTGCCTATAATGATGCATATAAAAACTATCCTTGTCCAAATCTCATCATAACAAGGATAATAATAAAATCATCAATCATAATAATACCAATAAACATCACATAACATGTAAAACACCCAACAGTGAAATGGTTATCAACAATAATTAAAAAATTATAGAATAATAATCCTAATTTAAAAGAAACATAGAATTTACCACAAATGTGGGTTATCTATTCCCATGAAAGGCTTGTAACCAAGTTCCCAATCATTCCTTGGATCTAATATATTATCTCAAAAATAGTAAAGAAATAATGGAAACCTCTGATACCAATTTTTGACTTCTCGACCCTGGGTAACAGTCATTAGTTCCCTTAATCCATTTGGCCACATAGCCTCAAGCACATCTCCTCAAATGATAGAGGATTCCAACTAGCAGTGAGGGACTAGGGTGTGTCTATGGGGAGATTATTCCCTCATAACAAGAGTAGAATACATCAAAAAAATATAATTACAAGTAAATAGAGGAAGCGCTATAAAAATATGCAATAGAGGAATAGAGATGAATAATAAATAATAGAAGAAAATAGTAGTAATACTAGAAACTAGGAACTAAAAAATATGAAAAAGATGATGATAATGTATGTCATGTATCAATAAAGAAGGAAAGTACATATAAATTGAAGTAGAAAATACATGCTATACAAAAGAATCAAAAAGAAACTGAAAACTATCCAGTATCTTGATCCCTCGACTATTCATCTACTACCAAGGTTTATTCTAATGAAATTAATTAAAATCAGGTGTCCAAAGTAGGACACTTCCCCTTGTCAACACCTTCATACATGTAATCTTATTGGGTATCAATTGTGTTCCATATAGGTTTTGACATAAATCTATATAAGACACCACTAATAGTATATATACAAATCCATTATATGATATATAAACCAAAATAGTGTATATGCATGAATATATGGACATAAAGATTGTACAACAATGTAAACACCATGATAACTATTTCATGCTCAACTGGAGTCTGAACATGTAATAATATAAGATTCAATTTATATAAATAGGTCACATGAGTTATAAAAAAACTAACCATGTGACATGATATTAATAATGAAGGATCTAGGATATAACAAGGCTTCCAATAATAATAATGATTATAGAGGATCCAATTTCATAATCAAGGCATCCTTGATGATGATAATAATGAAAAGGATCCAAGGTATAAACCAAGGAATCCTTGACCTTAGGGGTCGATCCAACAGAATAATAACATGAATCCTGGCTATAAAGGGACTGTGGGTAATCCAAGGGGAACCACCCAAGCAATTACACTATAATATTATTCTAACTGAGTCCAGGGATCTCATCCAAGGTAATATAGGCTCTGAAATTATTGTTCTGAAGGGGCATATCTATGGCCCCATGTATCCAAGATTTCATGTTTGATCAAAGGAGTGTATCCATGAAATACTAATATTTTAGAGGAATTGGATGGATCTTATTACATCAGTTTAAGCATCCACTAGTAGATAAGGACCGGGTTCTAAGGTGGGTATATCCATGGGAAACTAGCATCCCTAGGTTGGAATGATTTCTAGGAGTGGTTAGTGAATTCCCTTAGGAATCAACACATATATTGAATTTGAAAACTCTTATAATGATGAATAAGTCCATATAAAATAGGCACCATATACTTTATTCATTATATAAATTATTCCATGTAATAATCATTCCATTTAATAAGTCATTTGATTCAAACCATTTCCTTTCATTAGTGTGACAAGGCATGAAACCATTTAATGGTTTATAAGTCATAATAAATTCATTAGATTTAGTTTGATACCTTCCAATATGCATGGAATGGGGTGATACTGACATGTAACCAACCATTTAAGTGTATTCATTTAGCTCAAGTGATACTTATCAATATACATCTCATTTATCATTTAAAAGATTAATTTATATTTCAGAAACACTTAACTTAGATGGTTCAAGTTGCAACTATACATTCTAGCCATTAGAAATACATAATTCATTTAATTATAGAGGTCTAACCATTAACATGTTCAATCCACACACCCGAAAAATGTCATTGGTAAACCCACATTGGTCACCAAGGCATAATTAAGGAAACACCCTACAAGGGATGAAAATAGTTGAGGTCCTAACCTCCAATGGTGTAATTGATAATTATGAAATGAGATCTAGAACACAAGCACATTGATATATACAAGGCACATTAATTAAATAGGCAACATCTGATAAAATCATTTCATGCACAACAATGACAGTTTATAAAATGGCAAGGATTGAGGTATAAATTATAAACCACATACCTTGTCCCTATAACTCTCCCTTGTCCATTATAAGCCTTTAGTTTTTCCTAGATCAAAAAAAATCTAGTGAATGGATCAATGTCTTGAAAATAGGTTTTATGATCCAGCACCTAGATAATTTTATTGAGATTATGGTAAACAAATAATGGCTCAAGATGATTTTACCTCTTACCAAGAGGAATCTATAGAGATGAATAGTGTTTCGATCAGACATTGGGTCAAGAGTCATGATCAATAACAAGGTTAGAGGGAACTCGTGAGATCCAAAATTGAGAAATGGTGGTTTCCATCATAAGAAATTGAATAATTACGTAGATGTTGTGGTTTAATTCGAAATTAGGGTAAAATTGGTTATTTCACTAAAAAAGGCACACAATTTACCCACACATTTGGCCAAACAGTGTGCCAATCGTGCACATGGATTTTCTTAAGGATGGTACCCGCACAATTATATTGTATTGTTAGGGAGACTATGTGTAAACTATATAAAACACGTATATTTTATTTTTCTAAGATACTTATATGCGGCCCTAGATTCATTGTTAGGTAAAACATTAAACCCTAATTCACCCCTCTGTTCGTCCATGAATAGTTTTTATACACAATTAGAAACACCATATGCCAACCATGCGAAACAGCTCTACTACATTTTGTTGAGATACTCACATGATTATGAAACCCATGATTCATAGTTATGGAAAATAATGAATCCTAATTCATCCCTCTTTCCAGCCCCATGTGGTTAGGGGTAACCATGTGGCCTTACCAACACGGTTTCTCCTAACAGTTCGGCCAGCCATTTTTTCCACCAGATATGGTTCTGAGCTTGGAACAGGCCCTAGACATCCCCAAAACCTCTAAGAACTCATTAGGAACCTATAATAGGTCAAAAATAAATAATTAGACCCAAATTTAGAAGTAAACCTGTCTAAGATAAAAACTATGTTCTTACATAAAGAACATGTGATTTACAAGTTTGGCCTCAGTGCGAGAACATACATCCTTTCCATAGGCACTACTGTGGGTCTATGGAAATTCATTATTATTTTATGTGACTAAAACTTGTTTCCACTACCATTAGACAATTCATATATATTTATAGGTATGATTATACTGAATCCCATTAGTTTACAAAGTTTTTTTACAAAGAAATCATCCACAAAAGTATATGAACATCAAAAACTTTTACTCTACAGAACTCTATCCAAAACCTCAGTCCAATGAAATTGGTACCAATTAGATCAATCTGATGAACTTATTCTAATATAATCATTATGATAAACATATTCTCAATATGCACTTCTCAAACTCTTCTCAATGGCTCAGTCAGATCTTCCACGGTCTTATATTCCTAATTTAGGTAAAGAAAGCTTCTAGAAGTCATAACATATTACAAGATCTTTGTCTAGAAATAAATATAAATCAAGATCTACAGTGCTCCTAATTTTTTTAACATTAAATGGTTTCAAAGTATGAATGTAAAGTTCATCAATTTATAAAAATCCCAAAATGGAAAATGTAGGAAATTGGAAAACATTTCCCACTTACTCAAATTAAAAAACCTCTAAAATTCACTCATATTTGGGATTTAGGTTTGACCAATTAAACTCTTCTCAACACTTCTAGAACCTTCTTGAATCATCTTGAGTATTCTTATAAATAATCTTTCTCAAAATACATAAATTTATTTATTTGAATTATATGTCTTCGATTATATTTATATTTTATGGATTTGATAGATCTTTCTTCCTCAGCTCAGTACGATTGAACTTCCTTAGCTCATTATGATGAAACATTAGCAGCTCATCCAATCAAAAAATTGAACTCACCCTTTTTCCATTCCATCAATGAGAATAAATTTTTAGACTCTTTTCACATTCGTAATACATCTATGTCTCATGGATTGGAGTCTGCATCACTTGGTTAAACCGATGTTCTGCTTCCAATAGTGACTCCACTTAGATACTATTCAAATATATTCTTATTTACTTATCTAGACATTTGATATTTTCAAGTCTAGAAATTATAATTTCGATGAACTGCATTCAGGTTTCTATAATTGATAAAAAAAATTCAAATACTTTTAATAGTATTTATTCTTTTAAAAAATTTCATCATGTGAATTCATTATGATTTGTGAGAACTTCAAGATCTAGAAAATAGTATCACAATTTTTTAGATTGTAAATAACTTTGTAACTCTCGATTCCCTTGAGTCTTACTTCTCTGGTTTTAGAAAAATTCTCTCTTTCTTTCACAACATGTATTGACTTTCTATCAAACTTTTTGTCTGATAAATCTGATATGATTGGTGTATCTGATCAAAGAAATTATCTTTCTGACAACTTCTATATCATATTATTCTTAGTCTGATACTCTATATCTGAGAAACGTGTTTCTCAAAAAAAAATATTTTCTCACAATTTGTGTTTGGTCTCAAACAATTATCCACTTTCACTTGTTTTTGAAATACAATATTTTATAAAATATTAATTTTCAAAAAATACAAAAAAAATCAAAACAAAATATCAAAATGTTCTTTAATTTTAATGAACATATGTGATATATATGACATAAAAATGTGTCTAGAATGATGATATATCATTTATAATTCTTTATTTTTATCCAAGAAGAAAATAGAAATAGTGTTCATGGGTACGTATGACCCACTGTCTCCATGAATGATGTACTTCATTTTCTATCACTAAAATTTTTGTATTAGTATAAATAAATATATAATAAATATATATTATATTTAAATCATTGTCAGTATTATAGAGATTATAGAACCATGATCAAATTAATTGGTCCAAAAATATACCAAATCAAAACATAGACAAAAAACAAAGAATTTATTACTTAAACTGTAACTTTAACATAAAATTGTTAATAAAAGGTCATAAAGAATTATATATGGTATGATATATATTAATTTTTTTATAATTGATATATAATAAAATTATATTCATTATATAATAGGTTTGAATGAGTACAATGGAAGTCAATAATTAAGGTAAGGGATTTATGTCTCTCTTTTTACTTCTACAAGACACATGCCACATTAACCACCTATTTATTTTATATGGTGTATGTACTACACATGAATTAAATTAATAACTAACATTCTTAAAATAATGGGTATTTACATATATATTTTTGGATCTATATTTTAGGGGGTTTACTATTCACAAGATAATACATCGATAAGGTATATCAAGCCTCTCTTTTATTTCTAGGAGACATATGGAAATTCATCACTCTTTTCTTTTGTGTGGTGTATATATTATCCCTTAAACATGTTATATAATGAATATTATTAATTTAATGATATTTAATGTTTCATTTTATGTTATTATTTATTATATATTGCAATTTAAAATATTACTAAAGTGATACTTGATTTATGTCTCAATTTTCCTTCTTTGAGACTTATTTCCTGTTATACACAAATCTTTTTTATGAGCTGCATATGAATCACCTTTGACATGTAATATCATGAATTTATTTATTCTCAAGACATTTTATTTTTTATTTAATTTTATCCTTTCATGGGACATACGATTTAAAGTCACCAAGTGGTTATAGTTTTAGGTTACAACCTCATTGTTTATCATGATTTTTTAAGATTATGTTTCCAATGTTGAAATACTACAATATACCTCTCGATAATTTTCATTAGTTTTATTATACTATGGTTATTAGTGATATTTTCCAGTAATATTACAATTTTCCTTTCTTTGGTACTCAAAATAATTGAGAATTATTTTTAATCAGAATCTAAATTTATCTCTATCTTCAATTGGAAATAGTTTTTCATTCCAAGCCATGTTTTCTAAAAATTTATGTAAAAATACATTATTATTATCCTATTATTTTTAAAATATATTTTTACCCATGTTTGAATATTAAAAAAAGGTTTTGAAAATAATCCTTTTGTATCTTTCCAAATAATGCCCATTTTTATTTTTCTAAAAACATTAAAGCAATATTTATCTTAACATGTACAACATCAATGAAACTTTACCTTATCATAACCAGTAATTTATTGGTAGATTACATTATAATTTCTACAATTTATTTTCAAATAAAATTAATTTTCATAAATTTATATGTATTTTTAGTTTTAAAATTTGATTTTTAATTAAAATTTATCTTTATAAAGAAACCTTAAACGTGATTTTTCATTCAAAGTCATTCTAAATATAACATGAAATACTTTGATAAAATTTATACTTTACTGGGAATATGAACCAAGTATACCATTATTATTATTTCTTAGAATGATATTTGATTATGATGGATGGATGTGTATGAAACTCTTTTCTTATCCATAGGTTAAACTATTATATAGATTTTATAATACCCCCTTCTTTTAACTGGTCATGCTAGGATGAAATAATGAAATGATTATGAAACTTTTCTCTTTTCCAAATGTTATGATATGATGAAGTGATTATGAAACCCTTTTAATTTCATGGGCTATGATATGATGATTATTTTATTATCTTGTGGAATATATTTGTATTATTTTCATTATGTGATGGTAGTTATGTTATAACCCAGGACGGTGGTTACGTTATAACCAATGATAGTGGTTATGTTATAACCAAATATGTGTGGGTCCATTATATCACTCTAATGGACTGAGAAAATATTTATATATCATGAGATATAAATGAGAAAAATGTTGATAGGCTTTATCCACAATAGAAAATAGTTATGTCCTGATCTACTAAGAGAAAAGTGTAATGACCCAAAGTTTCATTAATAAAAATCCCTCTTGATCTAATTAAATGTCTCTTTGTATTTATATAAAATGTCAACTTCTTTGGTTTTATGTTAAGAATTTTGACTGTTTCTTTTATAGATGTTGAACAGTGATCAGATGATTAGTATAATTATAGGGCTTTAACAAATCCAATTTACTTAGACAAAAGAAGTGATGGCCTCATCCAGTAGAATTGCTCCATACGAAGCCCATTTCTCGGAGCTCGGAAAAGAGGTGGCATCCTTGGGCTTCACTCTTGACCAAGCCCAATCTGAGCTTCATCATGTCAAGCTCTAACAAGACCGTCTACAATAAAATGGATGTTGATAGAGATTACCACTCGAGCAATGTTATCCGAGCCACCCCAAGAGCCTGTCACCATCGCACACCTTACCCTTAGGTCTTATGCGGCTGTTTTAAGGGGTTATGTAACAAATCGATAGTACTATGTTCATGTACATTATTTTTTTTTGTATATAATAATCTATATACTTTCTTGTCATTATTGATACATTGTAAATAGTTTTTAAAGTACAAATAGTGTTTTTAGTTATTATTTAATTAAGAATTATATTTTATTAAATTAATGGATTTTTGAATAAAATAATATTTTAATAAAATAATATTATTATTATTAAATTAATTTTTATTAAATATAAATGATCTTATAATTTTATGAATGCAATTGTAATTTTTTATTAAGTTTTGAAATCCATTTTTGTAAAAACCTGTGAATTTTCGATAAATGTCAGTTTTTATTTTAAAAGTGAAAATTAACATATTTAGAAAATTATTTAGATAAAATAAATGTTATTCCTGGAATTAGGACATCGAAATTATCCAAAGGTGAATTTTTCATAATTTTCTGAGACTGTCAAGTTTTGGGGTAAAAATTAAATACCATTTAAATATATAATGTGTTTTATGACATCATAATGACCCAATAGGGATGTAATAAAAAACAATAAGATTTATGTTTGGACAATATATGTTTTACCATTAAAATAATTTGATTTTGGGTTTGTTTGACTTACTTTTCAAAGCATTAATGGATCCCTCAAGACTTATTAAACACCTTGTCTTTTTAAATTATTTTCCATGGGAGTGTGACTCACCTCCACATAAGCAACCTTATTATTTTAAGAATTTATGACTTTTTCCTTATAAAATATTTTTTCCTCTTCCCTTTTCCAAAAAATCAAGGGCAAAAACCATGGGCTGGTTTGTGGTTTGGATTAATTTAATATAAGCGGTCCCAAACCTAAATAATAAAGAATTCCCTCACCTTTCCTATATAGACCCACACAAGCTCCCACTTCCTCCTTACACATATCCTTTTGAGTTCATCAAAACTCTTCCCTACTCTCTCTAGAATCCTCCCAAGGTGCACCAATCTCCCAAGAAGCCTCTCACAAGCCTCTCTCTATCCTTCGGAAGCACAATTCCAAGTAAGGGTTTTTTCTTCCTTTCTCAATTTTGTCCAATTTTCTTTAAGATGTTTTTCCATTTTAATTTCAATTATGAATTTTGGGGTATGGTTTCGCACCTCCCCCATACTTCCCTCTTTATGTTTGAATGATGGGAGACCCCTTTCTCTCTCATTAAATTCCTCCCATGTACACTCGTTGCTATGCCGAAATTCCGAAAGGAACTTCTCTCTCCTCTTTTACATTCAAGCAATACTTTTGTATCATGAATCTAAATTCCATTACAATTGTTTGGAAATGTATCTATATGACCCCCTTACTTTCCATTTCATTTAAATATGATGAGACACCCCTTTCTCTCTCATCAACCATTTTTGTGAATTTTTATGTCACGCTGAAATTGCACAGATTTTCTAAGCCAATGCCATTGTGTAGTGCATACCATGCCCATTTCTCCATCAAGGGTATTCACCTTTATGCACATTTAATTATTGATTATAATGTTTCATGTATGAATTCCACATTCCTTTATCGATGAATAAATGATTATGTTTTATGAATCAATGTTTTATGATCCATGTGGCACACTTATGCATGAAATGAAATGTTTAAGAAAGGTGCGCCCTTATAGCGCTCCAATGCATTGGGTAAAGTATAGTATCATGATACGTCATGTGCAATAAGTGTTGACTCATGCTAATTCAAGTGCAATGAGGGTTTACTCGTGCTTCATGTGCAATGAGTATTTACTCGTGCTTCATGTGCAATGGGCCTTGGCTCTTGCTAATTCCATGTTAAGTGTTTTTTCTACACTTCTATGTTATGATTATCAAGCTTTATCACGCCTTTATGTTCATGTTTCTCTTATGCTCTATTGATATTCCTATTGTCTAACATGTATTGTACTCCTCATTTTATTCCATGTGTACTCCCTTACTGGGATTTATAGCTCACCCTTTCCTTATGCATTTCCTCAGGTTATCCCATGCAATGCTAAGTACAAGGGAATGTAGTTGTCATGTAAAGGAAGTTTTCAATAAAGATATTGTATTTCACGTTTTAAGTTTTTATGTAGTGATCCTAATCCCCAAAGACACTAAACCTCTTGATCTTCTTTGTTGTATCAAGTGAAGTTTTATGTAATAAATCATGTTTAAGTTTGTAATAAAATCTAGGTTGTCATAGTTCGTATCAGAGGATTGGATTAGTTATTTTTGGGATTAGGATTAGAAAACCCTAGTAAAGCCTTAGATACAAGACTAAGTATAATAAAAACATCCCTAAGTTTTGGTGAGTATTGAGTAAGTGTGTTATCAAGCAAATACATCCCTGTCTGGATATGAGCAGGTAGAGGTGGCTCTGGCACAGATGTATCCTAGGGGTAAAACCAAAAAACACCGCTTTGATCTAGACTCGAACGAGAACTGGTGCACAACAATAGGCTTTGCTACACTCTTGGTTACGACACTCTCGAGGGATATGTTTTGATAAATTCACAAGCTTAGTATGAACCCTTATTAAGGGAATTTAAAAACTGCCCCTAAGAATATATGTTAGAAAGTAGATCATGAAAAGCCTATATTGAATCCTATAGACTCATGAGTTAAGGAAATAAATGTTTATTTATAAGTCATCAACATTTGTATTTGGATTACCCTTTATGTGTTACCCCTAACCTTCCTTTTATTCCATCCAATGGCCGGTAAAAGGAGGACTTAAACTAACAACCGTTGTGAAGATCAGTGTGATGATTGTACTAATGAGACGCCCAATCCAATGGGAGAGGGAATCACGAACTTTTTCACGCTTCTCTCTCACCTAACTCAAGTTTTGAATAGAAACATGGGTCAATAGGAACGTTCAACCCCCCCCCCCCCCAAGAAAGAACAATTCTCTATCGAGAGCTTCATGAGACAAAGGCCTCCTACTTTTAGTGGATCATCTGATCCCACAATCGTTGAACAATGGATCAACTCCATTGAAATGATATTATCCATCCTTCAATGTTCTGAACAAGAGAAGGTTCTCCTGGCGGATTATCGTATGGAGGGTGAAGCTGGTCAATGGTGGGCGTTGATCAAAAATACGAAGCCTGAGGAGGAGATCAAGGTGTTGGAATGGAAGGATTTCCATAAGATGTTTTTTGATAAATATTTTCTGTGCACCCTCCGGCTTAAGATAGAAAGAGACTTCCTTTCCCTCAATAAAAAAGAAGAAGAATCTGTTGGAGCGTATGAGGTAAACATCACAAGGCTTGCACGATACACTTTCGGCTTTATCGTTACCCCCGAATGCAAGGTTGACCGCTTCTTTGGTGGGCTGAAGCCTAGCTTTCGGAAAGCATTAGTGATCCGTGACTTCGACAGCAATGAGGAAATTGTCCGATGTGCCCTCAAGGTTGAAATGGAGATCAGGGAATCACAGGGGTATCATGGGGACAAGAAGCGTAAGGTGGAATTCAATTCTGGTGGTCCGATGGATAAATCCAACGGTTCTAAGAAGATCCAGCACCCCACTTGCCAAAAGTGCGGAAAGAAGCACCCTGGAAATTGACCCAAGGGGACGAGGAAATGCTTCAGGTGTGGAAGAGAGGGGAACCTATCTGTTAACTGTCGGGAAGAAAGACCCACGACTGCGACAAAGGAGAGGAACACTCCATTTGAACCTCAACACGTTGTTCAATTCTACAAATGCAAAGAACCAGGTCACTGTGCAAATCAGGGCCCTAATCCAAGGGTTTTCGAAGGAAACCAACAACCTCCAAGGCAGCAAGGAAGAGCTTTTGCCGTCACTTCTGCCGAAGTGAACCCCGAAAAAGAAGTGGTGATGGGTATGCTCGTTATTCATTCAAGAATAGCGAACGTACTTTTTGATTCAGGTTCTATGCATTCTTTTATATCTCGAAAGTTTAGTATAATAATCCCAGCACCACCACAAATCATGGAAGTGAAGATGTCGGTGATTACGGAAAATGGGGCAATCATTGCATCCCATGAGTATAAGTCCTCCCCTGTTATAATCTGTGGATTGTATTTCCCGCCGAACCTCATCATACTCCCTCTGGTGGAATTTGATGAAATTCTTGGCATGGATTGGATTTCCTTATATAGATCCAACATAAATTGTCAGGAAAGGGAAATCACACTCCATATGGAGAATCGACCCCCGATTATTTACAAGTTTAAGGAGGAAGATGAATCTCCTTTAGATCCTTCATCTCAAGCATGGATATTACTGCCCTATGACCACACATATCTGGCTTAGATGATTGAGTCCAAGGAAGAAACCATCCTTGAAGAAATGCCTATTGTGAGGGAATTCGCTGAAGTGTTTCCCAAGGAATTTCTTGGTCTTCCTCCTAGAAAAGATGTTGAACTCTCAATTGAACTTATACCCGAGGCTTTACCAATATCCAAGACTCCATATAGAATGGTTGTTGTAGATATTGAAGAGATTAAGAAACAACTATAGGAGAATCTGGATAAAGGGTTTATATGCCCAAGTGCTTCACCATGGGGTGCACCAGTCCTCTTTGTCAAGAAGAAGGATGGGTCAGTGCGACTTTGCATCGATTATCATGAACTTAACAAAATCACGATAAAGAACAAGTATCCTCTCCCACGAATTGATGACTTGTTCTATTAGTTGTGTGGAGCACAATACTTCTCCAATTTAGAATTGCGGTCGAGATATTATCAAGTAAGGGTGAAGAAGGAAGATATCCCCAAGACTACTTTTCACACAAGATACGGGCACTATGAATTCATAGTAATGCCTTTCGGACTCACTAATGCTCCATCAATCTTCATGGACTTGATTAATAGAGTCTTTAGAGATTACCTTGACAAATTTGCGGTAGTCTTTATAGATGATATTCTAATATACTCCAAAACCAAGGAGGATCATGAGAAGCATTTAAGAACTGTACTAGAGACTTTGCGCAAGAAGAAGCTCTATGCAAAGTACAGCAAGTGTGAGTTCTAGTTGAAGGAGGTCTCATTCTTCGGCCATATCATCACAAGCAATGGGATATCTGTGGATCCCTCCAAAACAGATGCAACTGAGGGATGGCCGAGGCCAACATCGGTAACGGATATCCGTAGATTCTTGGGGTTAACTGGATATTATTGACGATTTGTGAGGAATTCCTCACATTGTCCAACCATCTTACCAAGATAACTCGGAAGGGAGTAAAGTTTTCTTGGAGTGATGAATGCGAAGAAAGCTTCAAGGAGTTGAAAATGAGGCTTATCACTGCGCCCCTACTCACTTTAACCACAAGTGGGGAACTTTTTGTTGTATTCAGTGATGCTTCGAAGAAGGGCTTACATTGTGTGCTGATGTAGAATGATAATGTGATATCATATGCCTCAAGGTAGTTGAAAATCCATGAGAAAAACTATGCAACGCATGATCTAGAGTTGGCAGTGGTGATCTTTGCCTTGAAAATCTGGCGGCATTATCTCTATGGGGAGAAATGTGAGATATATACCGACCAAAAGAGTCATAAATATATATTCACACAGCAAGAGATTAATATTTTTCAGAGAAGATGGATAGAGCTCATCAAGGATTATGATTGTTCAATACATTACCACCCTGGGAAAGTGAACAAGGTGGCAGATGCCCTAAGTAGAAAGGACCCAGTGATTATATCAATGATGAGAATTGAGAAGGATCCAATCTTCTTAGACTTGATGAATATGGACATGGGAATCCTAAAGAAGGGAACATCATCAATCCTTTCAGAAATGACTGCTCAACCATCTCTTTTGGAAAGGTTAAAGGATGCTCAAAAGGATGATGTGGGAATTCAAGAAAAATTGGAAGCTATCAAAAAAGGAAAATCCTCAGAATTTAATGTTAATAAAGAAGGAATTGTGCGGTTTGGGAAAAGACTATGTGTTCCATCAAATCTGGAGCTGAAGAAGGAACCTTTGGATGATGCACATAGTTCAAATTTCTCTATTCACCCAGGGAGCACAAAGATGTATCAAGATCTCCAAGAAAACTTTTGGTGGGAAAATATGAAGAAGGAGATAGCTGAATATACATCAAAGTGCCTGGTTTGTCAGCAAGTGAAGGCAGAGAGGCAGAAGTCTAAGGGGATGATGCAACCATTTCCCATACCAGAATGGAAATGGGAGAACATCAAGATGGACATTGTCACCAGACTTCCAAGGACATCCAAAGGCAACAATGCAATCTGGGTTGTTGTGGATCTTCTTATAAAGACTGCACACTTCATTGCTATTCGGGAGGATTTATCTTTGGGTCAACTGGCACGGATATATATCAGGGAAGTGGTAAGGTTGCATAAAGTACCACTATTTATTGTGTCTGACCGAGATCCAAGATTCACCTATAAGTTTTGGAAGAGTATTCAACATGATCTAAATACTAAACTGAACTTCAGTAAGGCCTATCATCCTCAAACTGATGGCCAATCCGAGAGGAATATCCATACACTCTAGGATATGTTGAGAGAATGCTCAATGGACATTAAAGGAGGATGGGATCAGCATCTTTCTCTGGTTGAGTTCTCTTATAATAACAGTTTCCACTCGAGCATCCAAATGGCACCATATGAAGCCCTATATGGGAAAAGGTGCAGAACACTGACATGTTGGGACGAGGTCGGTGAACGCAAGCTGCTTGGACCAGAAATTGTCGAGGAAATGGTGGAGAAGGTGAAAACCATTCAGCAGCATATCAAGGCATCCCAAAGTCGATAGAAGAGTTATGCAGATAACAGTCAACGAGACCTTAAGTTTAAAGGTGGAGATATGGTTTTTCTACGCATATCTTCGTGGAAGAAGTTCATGAGTTTTAGAAAAAAAGGGAAGTTATGTCCAAGGTACATCGGCCCCTCGAGATTCTTGATCGTGTCGGGGATGTGGCCTATCGACTAGCACTTCCACCTACCATGTCCAAAGTGCATGATGTCTTTCATGTATCCCACTTAAGGAAGTACATATCAGACCCTTAACATGTACTCTCTTCTGAGGTGGAACAGTTGGAGGATGATCTTTCTTATGAGGAGCAACTGGTAAAGATCTTAGATCATAGAGAAAAAGTTCTACGAAATAAGACAATGCCCCTCATCAAGGTGTTGTGGAGAAACCACAATTTTGAAGAAGCGACTTGGGAATCGGAGGAAATGATGAAGCTGAGTTACCCACATTTGTTTTAGTGTAGTAAAATGAAAATTTTGAGGGTGAAATTTCTTAAGGGGGAATATTTTAACGACCCAAAGTTTCATTAATGGAAATCCCTCTTGATCTAATTAAATGTCTCTTTATATTTATATAAAATGTCAACTTATTTGGTTTTATGTTACGAATTTTGATTGTTGCTTTTATAGTCGTTGAACAGTGATCACATGATTATTATAAATATAGGGCTTTAACAAATCCAATTTACTCAGACAAAAGAAGTGATGGCCTCATCCAGTAGAATTACTCTATACAAAGCCCATTTGTCAGAGTTCAGAAAAGAGGTGGCATCCTTGGGCTTCGCTCTTGACCAAGCCCAAGCTGAGCTTCATCATTTCAAGCTCTAATGGGACCATCTACGGGAAAAGTGGAAGTTGATAGATATTACCACTCGAGCAATGTTATCCGAGCCACCCCAAGAGTCTGTCAACATCGCACACCTTACCCTTAGGTCTTATGCAGCTATTTTAAGGGGTTATGTAACAAATCGATAGTACTATGTTCATGTACATTATTATTTTTTGTATATAATAATGTATATACTTTCTTGTCATTATTGATACATTGTAAATAGTTTTTAAAGTATAAATAGTCTTTTTAGTTATTATTTAATTAAGAATTATATTTTATTAAATTAAGGGTTTTTTGAATTAAATAATATTTTAATAAAATAATATTATTATTATTAAATTAATTTTTATTAAATATAAATGATCTTATAATTTTATGAATGCAATTGTAATTTTTTATTAAGGTTTGAAATCCATTTTTGTCAAAACCCGTGAATTTTCAATAAATGTCGGTTTTTATTTTATAAGTGAAAATTAAGATATTTAGAAAATTATTTAGATAAAATAAATGCTATTCCTGGAATCAAGACGTCAAAATTATCCAACGGTGAATTTTTCATAATTTTCTGAGACAGTCAAATTTTTGGGTAAAAATTAAATACCGTTTAAATATATAATGTGTTTTATGGCATCATAATGACCCAATAGTGTTGTAATAAAATACTATAAGCTTTATGTTCGGCCAATATATGTTTTACCATTAAAATAATGTGATTTTGGGTTTGTTTGACTTACTTTTCAAAGCATTAATGGATCCCTCAAGTCTTATTAAACACCTTGTCTTTTTAAATTGTTTTCCATGGGAGTATGACTCACCTCCACATAAGCAACCTTATTATTTTAAGAAGTTCGGAATTTGGAATTATAAAATATTTTTTTCCTATTCCCTTTTCCAAAAACCATGGGCAAAAACCATGTGTTGGTTTGTGGTTTGGATTAATTTAATATGAGGGGTCCCAAACCTAAATAATAAAGAATTCCCTCACATTTCCTATATAAACCCACCCAAGATCACACTTCCTCCTCACTCAAAGCCTTTGGAGTTCGTCAAACCTCTGCCATAATCTCTATATAATCCTCCCAAGGTGCCCCAATCTCCCAAGAAGCCTCTCACAAGCCTCTCTCTAGCCTTTGGAAGCACACTTCCAAGTAAGGGTTTTTTCATCCTTTCTCAATTTTGTGCAATTTTCTTTAAGTTTTTTTCCCTTTTAATTTCAATTATTAATGTTGGGGTATGGTTTCACACCTCCCCCATACTTTCCTATTTATGTTTGAATGATGGGATAACCCTTTCTCTCTCATTAAATTCCTCCCATGTACACCCGTTACTATGCTGAAATTCTGAAAGGAACTTCTCTCTCCTCTTTTACATTCAAGAAATACTTTTGTATCATGAATCTAAATTCCATTACAATTGTTTGGACATATATCTATATAACCCCCTTATTTTAAATTTCATGTAAATATAATGAGACACCCCTTTCTCTCTCATCAACCATTTTTGTGAATTTTTCTGTCACGCCGTTACGCTGCCGAAATTGCACCGATTTTCTAAGCCAATGCCATTGTGTAGTGAATACCATGCCCATTTCTCTATCAAGGGTATTAACCTTTAGGCACATTTAATTATTGATTATAAAGTTTCATGTATTAATTCAACATTCCTTTATCGTGTAATAAATGATTATGTTTTATGAATCAATGTTTTATGATCCATGTGGCACACTTATGCATGAAATGAAATGTTTAAGAAGGGTGCGCCCTTATAGAGCTTCAATGCATTGGGTAAAGTATAGTATCATGATACTTCATGTGCAATGAGTGTTGACTCATGCTAATTCAAGTCCAACGAAGTTTTACTCGTGCTTCATGTGCAATGAGGATTTACTCATGCTCGATGTGCAATGGGCCTTGGCTCATGCTAATTCCATGTTAAGTGTTATTCCCACACTTCCATGTTATGATTATCATGCTTTATCATGCCTTTATGTTCATGTTTATATTATTCTCTATTGATATGCCTATTGTCTAACATGTATTTTACTCTTCATGTTATTCCATGTGTACTCCCTTACTGGGCTTTACAGCTCACCCTTTTCTTATACATGTCCTCAGGTTGTCCCATGCAATGTTAAGTACGAGGGAATGTAGTGGTCTTGTAAAGGAAGTTTTAAATAAAGATGTTTTATTTCATGTTTTAAGTTTTTATGTAATGATCCTAAGCCCCAAAGACACTAAACATCTCTATCTTCTTTGTTGTATCAAGTGAAGTTTTATGTAATAAATCATGTTTAAGTTTGTAATAAAATTCGGGTTGTCATAAAAAGGGTGTGTCCTAATCCACCATGGGAAACAAATATATCCAGATTCCCAATGGGGAATAGGTTTTTCTTTATCTAAAATGGGAAACATGTTCATCCTAATACACACTGAGAAATAGATCAAATTTTCTAATCCTCTATATTGATGGTATCATTAGTTTAGCTTGACATATAAAATGGTTTTCTATATTTATGATGGTTTCACACTTTCATGACAAGAGCTTATGGTTTATTATTGATTTATGACGATTTATCACCCTTACAGGACATTTTTTTTTTTGAAATGATACAGTTTTATTCTGCAAATCAAGTTTTTTGTTTATGAAAGGATGGGTATAAAATTTTTAATTTATGTTTATGACCACATAGAATTAATCGTATCTTATGCTTTCTTATTCTCATAGATTGATGTCAATTATATTTACCCTTATAGGGAATCTATCCTCACACTTTCTAATTTTTCCTTTCCCCTAGTTAAAAAAATGTTTTATGTTGGGTATGTCTATGAAGAGTAATAAATGGGATGATTTTTTGGGAAATATTGAAGATCATTCACAATATTAAAAGATTGGGTTCCATGTTTCTAAAGGCACTAAACTATTTTGGTCTCTAGGAATGTGTCAGTAATATAATGAATATTCTTCTAAAAAATATGTAATATCCATATATGATAATCCTAGGTTGTTATGTTTGGCATCATAGTAAAGGATTAGTTTACCTTTTTAAACTAGGATGAGAATACTTTAGTGAGACCCCTATGGATATTTGTTAGGATGTGTCTAGGGTTTTATATAAGGGTAAGTCTAAGGATAAGTTAATGTATCAAAAAATGTCTTGGAATCTTTGAAAAGGATAGATCATGTAGTTTCCAGAAAAATACATTACTTTCTAGATATTAAAAGAGGGTATAAATATAGTACATATTTACCTGGTGGTAAGAACTTCAAAAACACCATATTAATCTAGACTTGATGGGAAACTAGTGCATGAAAATGGTTCTTTCTATACACCTAGTTTTACACTTCTATGAGATATGATTTGGAAATTCACAAACTCTTTATGAAACACCACTAAGGATTTAAATCGATGATGACTATGAATGACATCGAATATACATAAGGTGTCATAGATTAACAAGAATTATTCATCATTTAGATGTTATATATGTTTTTTTCAACATTATTTGGATTCCAAAAATGATTAGGGTTTCTCACACTATACTTTTAGGTTTTAAGAAATTGTGCTTACCAAAAGAAACTAGTTTAACATTTAATGTGATGTAAACTTTACTAGTAAGAAGCTACATGGGATGATGAATACATTGAAGGACATTATGATTTTTTATAACCTATTTTAACATAACATGATCAACAATGTGTACCTTAACCAACTCATAGACTCACTAATGAAGATATGGAAATATTTTATTGGTATTTTGAGTAGTAGAGACCATAGAAGGAAAAATATTAATTCTCTTATGTATCAATAATGTTAGAAAGAACACCCTAGTTGATGTCTTGGAGGAGTGAGAATATGTTTTTTTGTGGAAAATAGGAATACAAAGAAAGCAACTACAAAGGGTGATGAAATGTTTGGTTAATAGAATGTATGATAATATTGTTCTCTCTATGATATCTTGAATTTTTAAATGCTTTAAATGTGGAACTTACGGGAATTTTTCAAATCTATCTCCTCAGAAAAAATAATGTGAAGAAAATCAGAAAGTTTGTATGATTAATTATATATTACTGATGATGAAGAGACTTCAAATGAAATATTAAATAAAAGAGGTATTAATAAATGAGATGTTTAAGAAAAGTTAATGGTTTGAGAAATAATTTGATTGAATGATGTATTTATGTATTGGAATTAAAACATTATGGTATATGAATCATTAAATATATAAGTATTGTTTACTATAGGTTTATTTTTAGGGATTTGAAATAATATGTTTAAAAATATTTATGGACTATAAGAGTGATTCAATGGAATGGTGATAATTTGATTATGGTAAGGTAACCCTTAATATATACCTGATGTTGAGAAAATTGTGTTTAGTTTAGATAAACAGATGACTGATATGGATAAATAAAATAAAATAAAATTAATGACCTTATAAATATTAAAGTATTTGTTGAAAAAGTGGTTTATGTTATCATTCATGATGTTTACAACATTACTGGATCTATAGAATATATTCAATAATTTATTTTTTTATTCAAGTAATGAGAAAGAATGAATGTTTTCATTGAGTTTCTATGGTAATTATAGTTTCAATGGAATACATGATAAATGTATTCACATGTTTTCTATATGAAATTTAAAAACAATTTCATGTTGTTTATAAGATTAATGATAAGTTAATTTTTTAAATTTATTCGCCTTATTTCTAAAATCTTGGATTTTAATAATTTTGAAGGGTCACATGGCTAACCCTTTTTGAAATTGTTTATGATGAACATTGGAAGAGGCTTCAGTGATTATTGAATTATTGCACCTTAGGAATATTTATACATAATGTGTGCTAACCATTTTACATTGATGATAAATAAATATAGAAGGAATGATTCATCATTCTATTTATTAATATTATGATCTGTTATTTCTTCGGGAATAACAAATCCACCTTCTTTTCTTAGAGTAAGAGATAAAGTGGAAATTTATTAAGGCGCAACCCAAGGGTGTGATTTTGCTTATGAAATAGAATGAAATTAAATAACTATATCTTCTAGTGAAATTATTCAACTTTCGTAAAAGGATCTTATAAGAAAATTGTATCATATTATCATCATTGTTTATGATATCAATGATATTTTTCATGCCAATTTGGTTTATACTTTTTTGGTTGTCAACTTTATATGGATCACCTAATTTTTTGTGATGATGGATCTCTATAACCCTCTATAATTATTAACATTTTCCTTCGATGTTTAAATCTTTACTTCCCATCTATGTTCTCTTATTTGGAAACCTAGATACGAGTTACTTTAAGTAACTGTTATGTTTCAAACTTTCACATTTTAAGGGGTGTTTTATTATTAATTTTTTATGATGTGGGTTTCAGTGAAGGAATTTTCAAATGTTAAACCATTGATTACTGAGATAAATTTTAAGTGTGAAATTCATTTTAAGGGGGGTATAATGTAATGGACCAAGATTTTATCAATCTTTTATCAAAATAAATTTAATATTTTTGATATGTTACATTACATGAAAACTAATTTTATCATATGTTACACATAACAATTTGTATACAATTTTTTATATGCAACACTGAGATATTTTTTAATTACATGCGATAATGATAGTGTGAATAACATGCAACACCGAGCCTCAAAAAAATAGATTTAATATGAATAGTGATAAATACTAAATTTTAAATACAATTTCTCTTTTCATATAATTTTTTTTATAAAGGTAAATTATATTTTAAATTGATTTTAAAGTTAAATTAGTCACATTTTACATCCATTAATCCAATTTATCTCATTGGAATCAATTTCATGATGTAATTTAATATAAAAATGTTATGAACTTCTGGACATCTTCTCTTTAAAAACCTGAATTCTTATCCCATCTATGAAAATAATTTTAAATTAATTTATTCCACATTCATGAGTGAAATTTGGAAAAATGGATTCCATATCCAGAATGAGAATAATAATTATTATTTAATAAACTCAACTAATTTTTTCCAAAATTAATAGTTAATACATTGAAAATTAATTACAGTGGTTAAGGTACAAATGGGTTTACTGGGGGTGGTTAAACTAAAAGAATATGGGTAAAATGACATATACACTTGTCTAAAAACAATTTTATATCCATTTTTCAAACATTAAACCTCTAAAGTTATATAATGGGCCATTTTGTACCCTTGTTACATATGGAAAATGTGGAAGCAATAAATTCATTTCAAAAATACCAAGTGTGTCATCTCCACAACTTATAAAAGGACACCCTTATCCCCTATTATTCACACAATAAAACCCATTTTGTTGAGTCAATACCTAACCAAAACACTTACCAAATTCCATCTCATAATACTATAATCCATATATTATAATTAAATCCATTCAGGGATGTTCTTTAATTAAAACCTAAGGAGGATACCTGAAGATGTGGTAACGTTGATAAACAATCATTCATGTTTTATTTCTTCCTCCACCCCATTAGATTATTATTATATCATTATTATATAATAACATCAATATATTCAATATATTAATATGTTTTTAGGTTAATGTAATGAGCTACAACCATCTCCACTTCCATCATATGGGTTATGAAAACATCATTCGTGTGTACATAAGACTACCACCTCATGAACCGTTGTCATTCATTTCTCGATTACCACCTCTCAAGTATGAATATAACAACAAAAAAATTGTTTATGTATGATATATAATATATTAATTATTTTATTATTATTATTTAATTATTTTATCACAAATACCTTCATATTTTCAATTTTGTGAGAATATGATAATGTCATACGTGTGTACAGCGGACTACCGCCTCATGAAGCGATGTGATTCATTCATGCTTTACCTGGATGGTAATAAGGATGAGTTTAATGAAAATATGTGATATAAATGAAATGAAAATGATTCTAATATGATAATATATAATTTAATTTTCACTCTTTTGATCCAATAAGAAAATATAAATTGCATTCATGTGTTCATATGGCATACTGTCTCCATGAATGGTGTATTTTAATTTTAGACACTAAATTTTATGGATTACTATAGATACATATATACTAAATATATATGATATTTATATCATGGTTATGATTATAGATATTATGTAACTATGATCAATTTACAGGGCACAAAATATACCAAATCAAATACATATACATAAAATAAATCAAATATTATATGAAAATAAAGTTATTTATAACTCAAATGAATCATTATCATGTAATAGTTAATAAACGAGTAATAAAATGTCATAAAAAATAATATATGGTCTGATATAAATTAATTTTTTTATTTAATGTATTTATAATTGACTTACATTTATTATATAGTATGTTTTAATGAGTACAATGGATTTCAATACTTAAGGTAAGGGGTTTCTATATCACTTTTTTACTTTAGTGAGACACATGCCACATTCTCCACCTATTTCTTTTATGTGGAGTATGTACTGAACATTAATTTATTTTATAATTATTCTTCATAAAATTATGGGTACTTAAATATCCTTTTTATGATCTATATTTCAGAGGTTTATGATTCAAAAGTTAATAAATTTATAAGGGATTTCTAGTCTCTCTTTTATTTTTGGGACACATATGCAAATTGACCACTCATTTATTTTTTGTGGTGTATATTATTATAACCTTTCTCTTTATTTAATTTTAAAAAAATATTTATTAAATAAAATTAAAATTAATACAACTAGAAATATTACTAGGTCAAGTATCTTTGGGAAATTAGGAACATTACATAAAAACTTAAAATGCAAAAAGAAACATATTTATTGAATCTTGTCTACAAGTTGACTCGAGTATCCACATAATTAAGTGGTTGTAGGGGTTATATAGAGTAACTAACATTAACATACTTAGCCTCATATTTGATTACTCGGTGATCTCTTTTCATGGATAGTTCTTTGCTTATGAACTTGTTTGGATTCTAACTTTTTCTTCAAAAGTGCTTTTTAAATAAAAATATACATTTTAGGTGAAAATCGTTATTGAAAACTTCTTTAACATGACCAAAATTTTCCTTCATACTTAACACTGCAAGGGAAAACCTGAGGACATATATAAGAAATTAGTGAGATATAAATCCCTCTTTGGGAATAAACATGGCATAACATGAGGATAATAATACATGTTAGACAGGTCATATCGATGGAGCATAGTGGAACATGAATAATAAGGGATGATATAGCATGATAATCATAACATGGAAAATGCGGATACAACTTAAAACACTAAATCATAAATTGATCAAGGCTAAATACACTAAGGCCCCATGTTAGACAAAGTCCCATGAAGGAATTAGGTATATAAACTTTTCTAATAAGACGTGTCATGATATTAACCATTACCCAATGCATTATATCACTATCAAGGTGAACCATTCATAATCATTTATTTCTCATGTATAAGTGTGCCACATAGATTATATAACATGGCTTTATTAAACATCATAATTTATTCCACAATATAAGAATGTGTAATATATATATATATATAAGTACCCAATCCATAAGTTTATGTGTATAAAGGTGAATATCCTTGATAGATAAATGGCTACGGTTTAAACTATATGATTATTTTGGCATGGAAAATCGTAGTGGAATTATAGTAGCATAAAGGCATCGTTTAAGAATTTATTAAATGGGTTGATGAGAGAGAAATGGGACTCGCATAATTTAGACATGTAATGGATAGTAAGTAGTATATTTAATAACATATCCCAACATAGGCAAAAATAATTTAGAGGATATAACATAAAATGAATTCTTGATAAAATAGGACTGTGGAAGATTCCTTACAAAATTTCAACATAGTAATGGGTGTACATAAGGGTTTATAAGAAGGATAAATGAGATTCAAAGGGATACCATAATTTAAAAATTAAAAGTACAGTAAGGTTGATATGTAATAATTTATCCCAACTAATGAAAATGGAAAATCAAAAGGTAATATCATAAATGAAGTTCTTGATAAAAAGAGGAGATAGAGAATCCATTATAAAATTTTGGAATAGTAACCGGTGTACCTAAAGGATGGGCTTCATAGGGTATGATTCTACTGAATGAGGTCATCACTTCCTTTTTCTATGCCAAAAGGATTTATTAAAACACTATATGTATACTAGTGATGTGATCACGGTTCAACGGCTAAATTATAAATGGAAAAGATTCTTAACAGACAAAAAAATCCAATTATATATAACAAAACAAAATAAGTGAATGTATTTTCTATATTCATAACATAGTTCATTAAATAAAAAAGGGTAATTTTATTCATAATACTTTAGGACATTATAATATTCCCTCCTTTATATTTATTTCCGTTGAAATTATGTTTCCCACACTAAAATAGATGAGGGAAACTCTTCTTTATCACCTCCTCTAGTTCCCACATTGTTTCTTCAAACTTATGGTTTCTCCAAAAAAGTTTTATGAGGGGCATTATATTATTTCATAGAAATTTTTCTCTATGATTAATATCTTCTTCAGCTTCTTTTCATAGGAAAGTTTATTCTCCAATGGTACCACCTATGGACTGAGTACATTTGATGGGTCAGGTATTTACTTTCATAATATGGATACATGGAATAAATCATGTACTTTAGATTGGTTTAGTGGGAGTTCTTATCAATAGGTCACTACTATGATGAAATCAAGGATATCAAAAGGGATGATGTACCTTAGGATAATATTTTCTTTCTTCCTAAATCTCATAACTCTACTTCACTGAGATATGTAGAGGAATACAATGTCTCCAACATCAAACTATAGGACTCATTGACAATTATCATCATAGCTCTTTTCTACTTTGAGTAGCTTTGATGTGTTGTTGGATGGACTTAACCATCTCCACCATTTTTCCAACCATTTCAAGACCTAGAAATTTTTTTCCCGAACTTCTTCCCAACATGTTGGTGTTATGCACCTATTCCTATAAAGAGATTCATAAGAGGCCATTTGGATTCTTGAGTAGAAACTATTTTTGTAGGATAACTCCATCAAAAGAATTTATTGGTCTCACACTCCTTTGAAGTACATTGAGAAATCTATCAACATGTCCTCATGTGTTTGGATAGTCCACGTAGATTGGAAATCAGTTTGAGGGAGATAAGTCATACAAAAGTTCAGACCAGTGTTTAGATCACGCTAAAGAATTTTCCAAATCTTATAGGTAAATATTATATCTTGATCAGAAAAAATTAGTAGAGGTACTCCATGAAACCATAACACTTATCTAATTTATGTCTATTCATGTTGATCTAGTGAGAAATCCTCTCGAATCACTATGAAGTGTGTAGTCATGATAAGATGATCCACAATATCCAAGATATAATTGTATACATTGGACATCTTTGGAAGTCTAGTGACAAAGTCCATGGTGATGTTTTCTAATTTTCATATTGTTATGGGTAATGGTTCCATCATCCCCTTATACTTCTACCTTTCATCCTTCACTTGCTGACATACTGGATACTTTCATTTATAATCATCAATTTCCTTCTTCATGTTTTCCACCAATAATTATTTCGGAGATCCAGATACATCTTTTTGATTCCTAGGTGAATTGAACAATTTGAACTATGTGAATCATCTAAAATATATTCCTTTAACTCTATATTTGATAGAACATGTAGTCTTTACCAAAATCTCACAAATTCTTCTTCTTTAACATTGAACTTCAAGGAGTTCCATTTTTTGATAGTTTCGAATTTCTTCTAAATTACCACATCATCTTTTTGAGCATCCATTAAACTTTCCAAAATATATAGTTGAGCAATAATTTTTTAAAGGATTAATGATTTCTCATGCATTATGATTCCCATATCCATATTCTACAATTCTATGAATATTGGATCCTTATCAATTCACATCAAAGATAGAATTGGTCCCTTTCTACTTAGAGTATCCTCCAGCTTGTTCTATTTCCTAGGTTGCTAGTGGATTGAACATTCATAATCCTTGATGATATCTAACCATCTTCATTCATGAATATTTACCTATTTATGTTTGAAAATATATTTGATACTTTTGTGATCCATATATATTTCACACTTCTCCCCAATGAGATAATTCCACAAAATTTCCAATGAAAATGTCATAGCTTCTAACTCTACATCATGTGTGTGATATATTTTCTCATGAATTTTCAACTTCCTTGAGGTGTATGTAATGATATTTTAATTTTGAACCAACACACATCCCAATATCTTCTTTGAAGCGTCACTGAAAATTAAAAACTTCCCCAATGGTGGGTAGTGTGAGCACATGGGCAGTGATAATCCTCCTTGAAAACTCCATGAAGTTTTCCTCACATTCATTATTCCAGGAAAATTTGACTCCCTTCTCAGTTATCTTGGTAAGAGGGTTTGATAATTGTGAGAAATTTATTAAGAATCATAGATAATATCTAGCTTACCCCAAGGAAACTATGGATATATTTCAAGGATATTGACCTCAACCATCCCTCAATTACTTTTGTCTTTGAAGGATCCATAAATATCCAATTTCTTATGATGATATTCCCCCATAATGAGACTTTTATCAACTAGAACTCACACTTGTTATACATTTCATAGATATTATTCTTTCATAATATATTTAGAACAGTGCTAATATTCTCCTTAGGATCCTCCTTAGTTTTCAAGTATATTTGAATATCATCTATAAAGACTGCTAAATATTTGTCAAGGTATTCTCTAAAAACTCTATTCATCATGTTCATGATGATTTTTTTGTAATTATTGAGTTTTAATGGAACCACTGTGTAATCCTAATGCTCAAGCCTTGTATGAAAATAATTCTTTGGTATATCCTCATTATTCACCCTAACTTGGTAATATCTCGACCGCAGATCCACCTTATAGAAGTATTATGTTCCACGTAGTTGATTGAACAAGCCATAAATTCATGGAAAAAGATAATTGTTCTTTATCGTTATTTTTTTTAGCTCAAAATAATCAATGAAATGGTTCATTGACCCATACTAATTTAGGGCGAAGAAGACTGGCATACCCCATGGTGAAGCACTTGGGCATATAAACACTTTGTCCATATTATCCTATAGTTATTTTTTTAACTCCTCAAGTTCCAAAATACCATTATATAAAACATCATGGATATTGGAAATTCCTCAGGTATAAGTTTTATTGAAAATTCAACCTCCCTATTTAGAGGAACACTAAGAAACTCCTCAAGAAACACATTAGTGAATTCTCTCACAACAGGCATGTCGACATGGATGGTTTGTTCCTTATACTCAATCATTTAATCTAGATATTCATTATCATAAGGTAATAGTTTCCATTCTTGATATGATGGTGCTAAATAAGATTCATCGTCCTCCTTACACTTTTATAGATTTAGGGGTTAATTCACTATTTGGGGAGTGATTTCCTCTAGTGGAAATTTTCATTGGCTCTATATAGGGAAAGCCAATCCTTGCCCAGAATTGCATAAAATTCCAACAAGGGAAGTATGAAAAGTTTTTTTGGGAAGTTCAATCCACTAATTATGATAGGGGAGGAGTTATATATAAGGTATTCAATAATTTACCCATTTTCCTTTTTCACTAACATCTTTACTTCCATGATTTATTGTGGTGTTATAATAGTTCTACTAATCTTTTGTTATATAAAGGAATTCATATAACTATGGATGATAACCCAACCTTTCTCCTTTTTGATTCTAGTTATTCATTATCCTATATAAATATAGGGATGAGTTTCATAAAAAATTTAAACACAAAAAGGGAAGATCTAGTGACATTAAAGGGATAACTTACATTAACTTATGATTTTCTAGGATTTAGTCTATGTTATACATGATCAAATTTCTAAATAATATTCTTATGGGAATTTGTTTCCATTAATAATGATTTTTAATGAGCTTATGAATTTACCAGAGAATTTACCCTGGAGTTTTGAACTAGGTGTGTAGTAAGGCCCATTGTCATGCACCAGGTTACCTTTAGTCAAGGCCAGATCACCTTGTCGGAGTTGTTACTACTAGGTAGATTTATGCCAGAACCACATCCACTTATAGTATACATGAAGGGACGTATTTTCTTGATAAACCACTTGATCTATACTCACAAAATATTAGGTATGTTTTCTTACACTTAGTCTTATACCTAACAGTTTTCACAAGTGTTTTCAAATCCTAATCCGAAAAATAACTAAAACTATCCTCAGATAAAAACTATAAAAATCCTAATCTTTATTTAATTTTTAAACATGACTAATTATAGAAAATTTCACTTAATAAAACTCAGAATATTGAGAGGTATAGTTTCTTTGGGAAATTAGGTACATTACATTACAACTTAAAACATGAAAAGAAGCATCTTTATTGAAATCTTCTTGAACATGAGAAAATGTTCCTTCATACCTAACACTACATGGGATAACCTGGGGAAAAACATAAGAAAGGGTGGGATATAAAGCCTATTAAGGGAGTAAACATGGAATAAAATGAGGATAATAATACATCTTAGACAGGGCATATCAACGAGGCGTAATGTAACATGAAAAATAATTCACAATATAGCATGATAATCATAACATGGAAAATGTGGAAACAACTTAAAACACAGCATCATAAATAGATCAAGTCTAAATCCCACAAGAACCCATGGTGGACAATGTACCATAAAGGAAATAGGTAAATCCCCTATCCCAGTATGATTTATCATTATACTAACTATTACCCAATTCATTGGAGCACTATCAGGGTGCACCCTTCATAATCATTTCATTCTCATGTTTATGTTTTCCATGTAGATCATATAACATGGTTTCCTTCAACATCATAATTTATTACACAATATAAGAATATGGAATACATACATGTATGTCCCTAATAAATAAGTTTATTTGAATGAAGGTGAATACCCTTGATATAGAAATGGGTATGGTATTCACTACAGGATTATTTTGGTATGGAAAATCATGGTGCAATTTCTGAAGCATAACGACATCATATAGAAATTAATAAATTACTTTCATAAGATAGAAAATATTATCTCATCATTTATACATTAAATGTACACTAAGAGGTATATTTAATAACATATCCGAACATTTTAGAATTGAATTTATAAGACATAATATAAAATTAATGCTTGATAAAAGAGGAGGGTTGAAGGTTCCTTACAAACTTTTAACATTGCAATGTGTGTACATAAGGGTTCATAAGAGGGATAAATGAGATTGAAAGGGCTCCCATAATTTAAAAATAAAATTTAATGTATGGGGGATAGGTAAAAATTTATTCCAACTTAAGAAAATGGAAAATAAAAAGGGAATATCATAGATGAAGTGCTTGATAAAAAGAGGAGAGATAATCCCTTACGAAATTTTAGAATAGTAACGAGTGTACATAAAAGATCATAGGGGGATTAATAAGAGTTAAAGGAATATATAATAATTTATCAATTAAATGTAAGGTAATGGGATCATAGAACATTGTATCCCAAATTATTAAAATGTAATTTAAGAATCATAAAATAAAAGGAGTGTATTAATGGAAATGAGAAGAGAGAAATCCCTTACCTTGATGTGTGACTCTAAAGGATTAGGATATTATTCTTAGAAGATTGGGGAACATTGGTAGGAATCTATGTAGTATAGGAAATAGTGTGAAAATATTTAAGGGTTTTTAGTGAAGATAAATGGGATCATGCATGGGTTTATATAGGAAAGGAGGAGGATTTATTTATTATTTTGGTTTTGGACACTACAGAATAAAATATTCAAAACCACAAAACATCCCATGGTTTATGAAAAAGAGGATTCTATTAAAACATTTTATAATTCCAAGGGTCTAGTATAATAGTTATTTCCCTTTCTTAGGGTGAGTCACACATTCAAATAAATGATTTTAAAATATTAAAATATTTTATAAGTCATAGAGGATTCACTGTGGCATTTTAAAATAAATAAAATAAACTTAAAATTGAATTATTTAAAAGTTAAAAATAAATATTTAGAGGTTTATAAATTTTATATTATTAATTACATCAATATTGGGATATTATGATGTCATAAAACATAATGCATAATTAAATGGTATTTAATTTTTATTCAAAAATTGAACTCTCTTAGAAAATTCATAAAAAATCATCGATAGATAATTTTAACATCCTAATTCCAAAAATAATATTATTTTTATCTAAATAATTTTGTAAATAGGGTAATTTTAACTTTTAAAAATAAAAAAACCAATATTTATTGAAAATGACTTGTTTTTTTACAAATAACTGTTTTTGAACCCTTCTAAAAATTGAATTTCGAATTATAAAAATTATAGGTACATTTATATTTAAAAAATTAATTTAATAATAATATTTTATAAAAATATTATTTATTTTAAAAATGAATTTATTCATCAAAATATATTTCTTAATTGAATTGGAATATTGACCAAAAATACTATTTGTTCTTTAAAAATGATTTATAAAGTTACAATAATAGGAAGAATATATATTCAATATTCTAAAAAAATAATATACGTATTCTTAATTCTAGTGTCTTGATACATATCCCTTTATTAAACCATCATACACACTAAGAGTAAGGAGCATGATGGGGGGGCTTTCAAGGGGTCAGTCGTTGAACATGGTTTGAGTTGTGATCTCGGTGAGCTTGAAATTTTCCTGTAAATAGTTTATCTCATGATTACGTTTTTGGGACTTAACTTGGTATTGGTCTAAGACAAATCCCATAAATGTTATATCCCTCAAAATCTTTGATAGATGGGCTTTATAGGGTGTGATTCTACTAGTTAAGGCCATCACTTCCATTGTATGTGCCTAAAATATTTATTAAACACCAGTATTTATAAAAGTGATGTGATAACTATTAAATGGATATATTATCAATGATAAAGATACTTAATTTTCATTTAAATCCAATTGGATATAATAAAACAAAATAATTGAAAAAAAGTTCTATACCCATAAGGCATTTAATTAAATCAAAAGGGTAATTTTATTCATAAAATTTCGAGTAGCTACATATATACTACCCCTTTGAAATGTTATATCATTAATCCCACTATTTTCGTGATATTTAAACATTCATTTTATTTAATAATTTATTATGGGTTATGAATCAAAAGATTATTAAAGCGATAAGGGGTTTTTTCTCAATTTTACTTCTTTGAGACTAATATTATGTTATAAACCTAAATCATTTTATAAGGTACATATACTACCTCTTTGAAATGTAATATCCTGAATTTATTGATTCTCATGATATTTTGAGTTTCATATAATTTTATCCTTACACGTGGTTGATTAATTAAAGTCACTAAGTGGTAAGAGTATTATATTAAAATATTATCTTTTATCAGGATTGTTCATGATTAATTCTCCAATGTTTAAATCTTATAATATATCTTTGATGAATTACAATGATTTTTCTTATCCTCTAGTTATTACTAATATTTTAAAACAATATTATATTTTTCCCACTCTATGGTTCAAAAAATAATTGAGAAAATGTATTTGAGAAAATCAGACTTTATATGTCTCTTAATTCAAAAATCTATTTTCTTTCAAGACCATGATTTCTAATGTTGTTTTAAAAAATGTTTTATTATTGTACTATGATTTTTAAGAGAAATTTTTAACAATTTTTCAGTTTTTACAAAAAACGTATTGAAAATAATCTCTAGTATCTTTCTAAACAATTCATGTTATCCTTTTACCAGAAATGTGAATGCAATGATTGTTTTAACATGTACAAAATGCATGAAACATCTCATCGTCATGACCATTAATTTGTTTCAATATTTTTATATTTTCTTCAGTGTTATTTTCAATGACAAGTAATTTCATTTTTTTTCAAAGTAGAAAGGATATTTTCCTTATGAAATGTTTTAAATGATTTTTAATGCTTCCTTTATAGGTTTCAATATATATTTTCAAATAAAAGGATTTTAAAAATGTTTTATGTTTTTTTAATTTAAAAAAATTATTTTCAAATAAAAGTTATTTTCCTCAAGAAAAATTCTATGTGATTTATCTTTCAAAATTATTATCCATCTAAGATGAAATCCTTTGATATAATTTATGTTTAACTGGGGATTTTATCCAAGGATAACATTTTTACACATTCTCAGAATGGTTTGTGTTTATGATGAAAATATCTCTATGAAACAAGGTTATCATCCGTGGGTTATACAATGATATAAATCTTATGAAAATTCCATATTTTCAAAGGATATTCTATGATAAAATGATTAAATGATTATGAAACATGTCACTTTTCATAGGTTGTGATATGATGAAGGGTTTATGAAACCCTATTCATAACATGGGTTATAGTGTTATGAATTTTTTATGATATTGTGGCACACATATGTATGATTTTCATTATATAATGGTGGTTATATTATAATAATGTATGGTGGTTACATCAAATCAAAAAATTAGTGGGACCTATATCTCCCTCCAATGCATTTTATAAAACTTTATATCACTTGAGATAAATGTGGAATCAAGTTGAGAGGCTTAATATATTATAGGAAATAAGTGTGTCCTAATTATCTATTGGAAATAGTTGGGTCCGAATCCACTATGGGAAACCATTGTTTCTTGATCCACTATGGGAAATAGGTGCGTCCAGATCCACTATGGGAAACAGGTGTGGGTAACAATTGATAAGTTCTTTTCCACTTTGATAATGGTATCGGTAGTTTACAATTACTATGAAATGTTTTTCTATAAGTATGATGGGTCCACTCTTTTATGATATGAGCTTATGGTATATGATTTATTTATAATGATTTATCAACATTATGGGTCATGTTTTCTAAAATGATATAGTTTTATACAATGACTCATGTTTATGATCTATTATTAGTTGGGTATGAACATTATAAGTTATATTCATGAGCACCTGAAATTATTATTATATTATGATTTCATATGATCATATATTGATATCTCTTATGTTTACCATTACATGCCATTTGAGATCCTCCTTTATTATATTTATTTTCCCTGGGTTATAAATAATGGTTTTATGTAGGGTGTGTCTATGAAGAGTACTAAATGGAAATATCTTTTTGGGAAACATTGAAGCCCTTCATCTAGATTAGAATATTTTGTTCCAAGTTTCCAAAGGTGATAAAATATTACAATCCTTGGGCATGTGTTTTTCAAATGTAATGAATATTCATCTAAAAATATGTAATATCAATGAATGAAAATCTTTATTCACAATAGAGACCACATACTTTGTGGTAAATCCAAATTATTTCTAAAGAATTATTCTGGAGTCTCCCACCAAGACTCATCCAAATCTGTTCGGCTATTTCCTATCCACGTGAGTCCATAATCCTCATCACAACATGTTTAATTAATTATAATCATTTAAAATTAATTAAAAAATCTATGTTTAATTGAAAATTCATTCTAAATAAGGTAAACCCATCAAATATATCCTCATTTGGCCTGTTGCACCAGAACAATGACCAAAATCATTCCAACAACCTATGGAATTCCCCCAACCCCAATATGGGTAAAATATATATTTATCATGACTGATTTTATAAGTGATTTTATTTTATTTTAATGGAAACCAAAGAAAAATATAAACATTGAAATACTATCATTAAAAAATGTGTGATAGTGGTCAAAACATCATCTTGGGTCCTCATCTTGCTAAGCATAATGAAATCCCCATTAGAAACTAGTGGTTCCATAATATTCCATTGTAATCCCCAATAAAACCATATGATATATTATAATAAAATAATAATAAAATAGTGATATGACTAGAATAGGTTATCATAGGTGATTTATCCCCTATAAATTCTATAAAAACACCACTATGGACACCCCTTGGTCAAGGGGGAAGATGATTAGGAAGGGGGCTCAAACCCTGGTCTGTATGAGAATGAGAGGAGAAAGAAGAGAGGTCTTACCACTATTATGGTTGAGGGGGGGGTATTTTCACCATTTTAATCACATCATTAAGCTGGTGGCCACCTACAGAAGAGAGGTACCCCTGTCTAAGCCACCGGTTGGCTGATGGTTTGATTCATCATTCACTCTGGCATCTCTTGAGGCTCCACCAAGCCCTGGAAACACCTCCCAAACTCCATTAATCATCCAAAAAAACATTTAATGAATTCAATCCTTTTTAATTTCGTTCCAAACTATATTTCTCAAAATGAATCATCTAAAAAACTAAACAATTCATACTCATTAAGGAATTTTCATGCCCTTATAAACACAAGGAATTAAAAACTCCCCATAGTAACACTTATCATCCCTGAGAATTCATAATAGTCATCCAACCACATCATAAAACCTACCATTTTTATAAATTCACCATTTTAAGGTTTCATTTCATTACGGAATACAAAACATGCTTCCTATATACAACATTAAATTTGTGGTGATCAATAATCAAAACATGATCCACCACTCAAATTCATCACTAATATGGAGCCCACCTGTAACGGTCCGGTTTCAGAAGCCACCCAGAGGAGCCTCGTACCAGGTTGGTCACATGGACTCAAGTGCATTTCCCTAAATGCTAGAGGCTTCCGACTAGCAGTGAGGGTCTTGGGTGTGATAGTGGGGAAACTATGCCCTCATTGGAAGATTACACAGCAGAAGTAGAAAAATATATACAAGAGTGGAAGCAGTAATAATGACATACTGTAGAAAACTGAAGGTCTAAACTGGAGAAGATATATAAAATGATGCATGATACATATGTCTAGGAAAACAGCCAAACATGTCACAGTGTTCAAATACAACAGTACTAAAAGAAAGTTCAAAAGAAATTAGCTAAACTCCTCGGCATCACAAGCCATATCTTGGTCCCATGACCTCCAACTCCATAGCAAGTCAAATACCTGAAGTAGAAGGGTGTTTGCCCTTATCTATACCTACAATAATATAATTTGTTTGGACCCAAAATCATGGCCCAAACAGGGTGTGAGACTAAATCCTAGTAGGTAACCACCACGAGATATGTGCCTAATAGTGATTGAATATATGGCAGGTAAAATACAGAAGGCAGTAAAATAAGGAAGTACTCAGCAGTAAACAATCCACACTTAAAAGCCTTCAAATCACCACACAACATGCAAAAGCTATTCAAAGTATATAAACACAACAGGTAACCCTCTGAGAAGTACCCATACCCTATCCCCTATAGTCCTACCTAGAAACACAAGCAAACGTCTAACACAAGGTAACTCTCTTGGAGTACTCGCAGCCTATCCCCTCTGGTCCTACCTAACAAGTACAAGAAACCATCTAGGTAGTACACTTATTCTAACCCCTCCGGTTCAGCTTAAGAAAATACTCTCTGAGGAACCACTCATCATCAATTCCCCTTATACTCTTATAATGCTACTAAAGGTTCTTTGGGGAAGCACTCAATGTCTCATTCCCCCTGTAGCTTGGGCCGAGGAACTACAGACACTCTAGGGAAGCACTCAACGTCAATTCACCATGTGGTCTCGCATCATAAGTAAAAAAGACACTCTGGATAATCTCTCTACGTACATTCTTCCTATGGTCTATACATTAGGTTCTCACAGCCCTATGTAAGTCAAGAAAGTGTAGCAGCATGTAACAGCCAAGGTAAACCTCATGAACTACTTGGCAAGATTTCTACAACACAATAGCATAACTAAAAAAGAGTCACACCATCCTACAATACTAGGCATGGGAAAAGTAAACAATATCCTAACAGGAAAGCAAGACCCAAAGGTCGAAACAGGAAAAACATGCATGTAAATACATCCAAATCACATAAAAACACTTTATTCACAATCAATTATCATCTACTCAGGCATATCAGCCTAGTAGAGAAACAATAGGTCCAAAACGGTAAACGTGCAATACCCTATTCATGGGTATTGGGAACATTTGCACATAAAACTCAAATAATCTCAACAAAAATACACAAGCCACCCACCTCAGTGTTATAAGATCACTATATGTGAACCTCAAAGCTTAAATATCTTTAGAACATTGTAGATCGAAGAAAATTTCTAAAACTTTCAACTCACGATATCTCACGAGAATGTAAAAATTAAAAGATAATGCTCTAGGAGAAGAGAGAACTCACTGATGTGATCCCAACGCAACTGATGGTGTTCGATTCAGAGGATGGATGGAGGCTTAGGGTCTAGTCAAAGATCCATGGTCGTACAGAGATCTCTGTCGAACGATACCTAAAAGAAGTGTGTTTTGGTGATTAGACGTGACCCCGGTGCGTTTAATGAAAAAATACATGGTGTGTACTTTTGGAGTACATGGCATGTACTTTCCATTTCTGTACTCTGCATTAGGTGGCCTCCAGGTCACCCCCACACGGTTGTGTGTGTGGCTACTACATGGACAGCACATGACCTCCTACGGCATGGAAGTACAGAACGTGTACTCATAAAGTACACGACGTGTACTTAGAAAATTTACAGAATTTCCCCTTTTCTCCAAAAACAACCAGAAAGGGAAAACATTCCTTAAAAGAAGATCCAGGTTCTTAAAAACTTCTCACCTTAAAGAAATTCATCCAAGAATTTCCCTAGCGTGGCTTAGAAGAAGAAACTCCGAACAGTTCTGGCCACTAAGCTCGTACATCAGCCTCCCTCTCCCAAGTCTCAACTTGCACCCGCCTGTGCTGCCATAGCACTCGTACCAGACGAACAGACTGACCACATATAACCTTTGTACTACGATCCACAATCCAGATAGGATTCTCCTAAAATGACGCATCCACTTCAAGCTCAACCTCCTCGGGTTGAAATACATGAGATGGGGTTGAAAAGTAATGCCTAAGTTAAGAAACGTTGAAGATGTAGTGCATAGCTCGGTACCTATGAGGTTACTACAATCGACAAGAAACCGGCCCAACTCTCTCCAACACCTCAAATGGCCTGAAGTGCCTTAGTGAAATCTTAATATGTCTCCTAAACTTCTTGTGTCCTAAGCTCGGTGTGACATGCAGGAAACCTAATCCCCAACCTCAAACTCCAGAGGTCATCTCCGCTGATCATTATAAGACTTGTATTGAGATTGTGCAGTATCCATAATCTTCTAAATCAACTCTATCTACTCTGTAGTCTCCTGAACAAGGTGAGGTCCTAGAAAAGCTGCATATCCTCCCTCTAGCCAATATAAGGGCGATCAATATGGCCAACTGTACAAAGCCTCCAAAGGTTCCATCTGAATAGTTTCTTGAAAACTATTATTATAGGAAAACTCCACAATAGGTATATGATTCTCCCAAGAACCTCCAAAATATAGAATGCATGATCAGAGCATATCCTCAAGCACCTAGTCGTTGATGCTCCGCCTTCACCTACTGAAAAGTGGAACACCTTATGACGAAACTAGCAACGTCCCTCTACATACCTGGCCACCAATACTGACAGTGTAGATCACGATACATCTTGGTGAAACCGAGATGAACTTCCCAAAAAGAGGAATGAAAATCCCATATCAGCTCCTCGCGTATGTCTTTTGGCACCCATAGGAACCCCTGTAAATGAAAGATCTCATCCTTTCCTACGGTCCATCCAGAAAAAGGTCCCTCTCTTGACACACTCCCCCTTAGGACTAGGCCTTCAGAATCTGATAGTTGCCTCATTCGAACTCAATCAAGAAGAGTAGAGATAACAGCTACAGAGGATAGAAAAGTTTTCCCCAGACTTTCGTGCACCTCCAAATGCATCTCAAATAACAGATCCATAAGCTTCCACTCACTATCGGGCTTCCTAACTATCTGTATATGATTTCTTCTAATCAACACATTAGCCACTAAGTTGTCATTCCCAAGCGTATAGGAAAGGTCAAAGTCAAAGTACTGTAGGTACTCAACCCACCAGCGTTGTCTCAAATTCAGATCATGCTAAGTGAAGATGTACTTGAGAATCTTATGGTCGGTGAAAACCATAAAGTTCTCTCCCAGAAGATAATTTCTCCAACAGCATAAGTCATGAACAATAGTTGTCAACTCCAGATCATGTGTCGGGTAATTCCTCTCATGTGGCCTCAACTGAAGAGACCCATATGCAACGAATCCATCACCCTACATAGGCACAGCTTCCAGGCCGATACCTGACACATCATAGTAAACGGTATAGATCTTTCCTAGATCTAGAAAGACTAGTATCGATGCTGAAGTCAACCTCACTTTCAACTCCTCAAAGGCGGACTCATAAGAATCTGACCAGAAGATATTCTCACCCTTCTTAGTCAAACCTGTTAGTGGTACTGCTAAGCATGAAAAGTCATGTATAAAACATCTGTAGTATCCATCCAACCCTAGAAAACTCCACAACTCAAAGATGTTCTTCGACTACTCCTAGGAAAATACAGCTCTCACTTTCTATGGGTCTAATAATACTCCTGCCTATGAGATAACATGACCCAAGAAGTGAATATGATCCATCCAAAAGTGGCACTTTGAGAGCTTATCTTATAATTGATGCTCCCTCAGTGTACTCAGAATGATCTCAAGATGGGTATCAAGGTCATGTCGAGTGTGAGAGTACACAAAGATATCATCCACGAAGACCACCATGAAAGAATCCAAGTATAGATGGAACACTCAATTCATCAGTGTCACGAAAACTACAGGCACATTCGTAAGACCTAACCGCATCACCATATACTCGTATTGACCATACCTACTCTGAAAGTCTGTGAGGGGTATATTAGATGCTCTAACTCGCAATTGATGGTAACTAGATCTCAAGTCAATCTTTGACAACACCCGAGATCCTCGAAGATGATCAAAGAGATCATCGATCCTAGTTAAGGTATATCAGTTCTTGACCGTCAACTGGTTCAACTTCCAATAGTCCACACAAAGCCTGATGGTATCATCTGCCTTCTTCGCAAACAAGACAGGTGAACCCCAAAGAGAAGTACTGGGTCAAATGAAACCCTTTTTCCTGTAACTCCTCCAACTGTTTCTTGAGCTCTTGTAACTCAGTTTTAGCCATCCTATAAGGAGGAATGGATACTGGTTTCGCTCCTAGCACGAGATCAAGAGAAAATTCTACCTCACACTCTCAAGGAAAACCTGAAAAGTTCTCTAGAAAGACATCACTAAAATGATCCACCACTGGAAGAAAGTCTAACTATGAAGTCCCCTGGTCATCCAGATATAGACTAGAAATATGGATGGTAACTCCTCCCAACCCCTGATTCTTTAGACCCACTCTTCTCACCTAGAAATCATATTCGCCCCTAGGAAGAAAAGATCCACCCCCTGGTGATATAAAACTCACCCTGTGGAAATAATAGTCGATGACTATCTGGAAGGAAACTAGCCAGTCTATTCCTAAAAAGACATCATTGTCTGTCATCTCTAGGACATAGAGGTCCCATAAAAAGTAACATCCACCAACCTCTAGAGGGAACTCCTTGAACTGACGTACACTAGCCATTCTAGTCCCCAACAGAGTGTCCAGCATCAAGATGTCAGCAAAAGAAAAGATACAGAGCCCTAGTCTCTCCACAACAACAAAAGAGATAAAGCTATGGTAATCCCCTGTATCAAAAAGAGCAGAAGCTAAAATTGAGGCTACTAAGATCATATCTGGAACTGTAGAAGGTTCGAGATCCTGCTCCTGTTGGGTTTTCTCCACTACAAAAGTATGGCCTGTACCACGGCCCTGTGACCTTTCCTGACCACTCGGAGCTAATCCTCCCTAATGTCAATGAAAACCGAGTGACTTTCTACCATGGTCACAACCTCCACCTCGGCCTGAACGGCCGGAGGAACTGCAGTTCCCAGACGGGTGAGAAACTAGTGGTGTTGCTCCTGAACAAGGAGTCATAGAAGAACCTCTGTCACCAGCTGCTGGAGAGAATATTTGACAGAAGCACTAAAGATGACCCATATTTCTACAAGATAGACACTCTACTGGGCCTCTTGGGCAATGTGTCCTCATATTCCCGCTCTTTCTGCACTGGTAGAACACCACCAGGCTACTAGATGAAGTTTGTCGCCTCCATGGATCACCGCGTGAAGACTCCCTTCGGTGCTTCTTGCTGTCAGTAGGAGGAATACTAACCCCAGACGTACAGCTTCCCTATCTCACAACTCCAGAATCCCTTAGACTACGCTCTGTGATCATCACCTGGTTGACTATAGAAGTGACAGAAGTCAACCGAAAGATGTTCACCTGTGATCAGATGCCATGCCTCAGACCATCCTCAAAATTCTTTGTAATGAACAGCTGATCAACTCTTGGAATAGGTGTGAAGCGCTACAGCTCGGTAAAGTGGGAGGAATACTCCATAACAGAAGGAGTACCCTGCTGTAGACTCATAAACTCCAAGGCTCGATCGGCCCTTAGGGTCTCCGGATATAAGTAGTCAAAGAAGATGCACTGAAACTCATCCCATGCCATAACCTACTGGAATCCCTTCTCTGAGATCACATCCCACCACATCTTGGTAGAGTCCTGAAGCATATAGGTAGAGATCGTGAACCTCCTCTATAGAGGTGTCTCCACATGCTCAAAGATAATCAGCATGGCTTCTAACCAGGACGCTACAGCCTGAGTTCCTCCTTCCCCAGAGAATGTTGGAGGATGCTGCTGCTAGAATAACCGTGTAAAATCAACCATCGATGGGGCAGGGGGAAACGCTCCCTAAAAGGTCTGAATCATCCTCAAGAAGCCCTCCCTGAACTTTGCATCAGCACCTACATCAGGTGCAATGTCTGGTTCCAAGGCTGGCATAACTAGAAGATCTTCAGGTAGTCCCGGATCAGCCATGTTCGGTGTCTAATCACCGCCTGGCAGCTGGCGTACAACTGGAGGACGTCTCGGTGGTAAGACTCTGCAAGTTCAAGAACACACCTTAGATCAAGATATCAAGGACTAAAAACAATGAGTGTAAGAAGGGAACATGAGAAATAAAGCACTTAAGTTTTACAAATCATGACTACACGTCATGTACATTTCATACATGGTGTGTTCCCTTAAGTCATTTACATGGGCGTGTACTCCAGCCTAAACTCGTCATGTAACACCCCAAACACATGGCATGTTTTCTTAACACACAACATGTACTTTAATCCCCTTCCCCTACTCGAGTCCTTCTACACTATTAATACACACATCTCTCCTAAGACAATACTACACAGCGTGTAAAATTCTTAAACGGCTTGTACTAGACAATCTTCACTTGGCCCATGTTGTTAGTGACATGGCTTGACACAAGGCTCACACTACACAGCGTGTTCCATACATACATGGCATGTGTGTGAAAAGATAACACTAACACATGTTGTTCGTGACACGGCCGGGTACCTGAGTCCAACTACATGGCGTGTTCAAGGCAGAAACGACATGTATGTGAAAGGATGACACCAACCCGTGTTGTTCGTGACACGTCTGGGTACCTAGGTCAGACTACATGGTGTGTTTAAATGGCACACGCTGTGTATTAAACAATACTTGACCAACCTATGTTGTTAGTGACACGAGTGGGCACGGGGTCGACAAAACACGACATGTATGGACTATACATGGTGTGTTTAATCCATGCTTTCCTCATCCCGTTTACCTTCCCACATGGCCTAAGACACGGTTAGAGACTACACGGCGTGTACATAATGTACACGGATTGTACTAAAGAAAAATTGTTTCCTCCCAAACAGAAGAACACATGGTGTGTACATAACATTAAACAGTTTGTATTCTGGGGTTTTCCAGACAGTAATCCTCAGAACTACTCTGGAACCCAGAAAACCACTAAAACGAACATTGAATGTGCCAAATTCCGATCCGTGAGGGCCCATACTCCCAGCGAATCACAGTTTGGAATCTTTTACACATTATAATGTGGAAAATAAGGCAATGATCCACTAAATTCTAGTCCATGAGGGTCCATGACACCTCAAAAACCAAATTTTGGTTTTCATTCAAGAAAATATCTACACAAAACAATACCCTATCAAACAGAAGGTATTTTTATCAAGGAAACTATCAAAACATCATGCATATTTTACACATCATCCATCACAACAACATGAAATCACTAATGCATCCTAAATGGAATGGAAAAATACATGACATGTGATTTCTAGCACGTGCCTATACGATGCATAAGATGGAATACCCTTATCTCCTAGGGTTTCAATAGAAATAGAACATCAATAATATCAACAATAACATCACAAAACATGTTAATCACTCAAAGTGAAATCAAATCAACTGTAATAATTAAAAAATCAGAACAATTGTAATTAAACATGGTAGATTGGATTTTCCCTATACAAGGGTTAGATACTCCCGGACACAGCTTATTACCAAGTACCAATTTCCTCTTATCCTTATCTAAAGACCCCAAACAGTAAGTCGGGAGGAAAATAAATCCTCTAATACCACTTGGTAACGTCCCGGTTCCAAAATCCACCTAGTGGTGCCCTGTACCCGGTTGGTCAAATGGCCTCAAGAACATTTCCCCAAATGCTAGAGGTCGTCGACTAGCAGTGAGGGCCTTGTGTGTGATAGTGGGGAAATTATTCCCTCATTGGAAGAGTACACAACTGAAGTAAACAAATACATACAAGATCGGAAGCAGTAATAATGACATACAGTAAAAAAGTGAAGGTATAAACTGGAGAACTTATATAAAATGATTCATGATACATATTTCTAGGAAAATAGCCAAACAAGACAAAATTCTAGAATACAACAGTACTAAATCAAAGTGAAAAATAAATCAGATAAACTCTTTAGCATCGCAATCCATATATTAGTCTCATGCTCTCCAGCTTCACAACTAGTCAAGTACCTAAAGTAGAAGACTTCTTGCCCTTATCTATACCTGCAACAATATAATTTGTTTGGGCCAAAAAGCATGGACCAAATAGGGTGTGAGACTAACTCCTAGAAGGAAACCACCACAAGATTCGTGCCTAACAGTCAGTGAATATATGGCAGGTAAAATAAAGAAGGTAGTAAAACAAGGAAGTACTCAGCAGTAAACAATCCATATTTTAAAGCATTCAAATCACCACAAAACATGCAACAGCTAATCAAAGAATATAAACACAATGGGTAACCCTATAGGAAGTACCCACAGCCTATCCCCTCTGGTCCTACCTAACAACACAAACAAACAGCTAACACAAGGTAACCCTCTGGGATGTACTCACAACCTATCCCCTCTGGTCCTACCTAACAAGTACAAGAAACCCTCTGGGCAGTACACTCAGTATAACCCCTCTGGTTCATCTTAAGCATAGACTCTCTGAGGAAGCACTCCCCATCAATTCCCCCTATTTTCTTGTAATGGTACTAAAGGCACTCTAGGGAAGCACTCAATGTCTCATTCCCCTTGTGGTCCACATCGAGGAACTACAGACACTCTAGGGAAGCACTCAACATCAATTCCCCCTATGTCTCGCATCATAAGTAAAACAGACACTCTGGAGAATCCCTCAACATCTATTCTCCCTATGGTCTATACACCAAGTTCTCACAGCCCTATGTAAGTCAAGTATTTGTAGCAGTGCGTAACGGCCAAGGTAAACCTAATGAACTACTTGGATAGCATTCAACAGCACAACAACATAACATAAAAATAGTCACACCATCCTACGATACTAGGCATGGGAAAAGTAAACAGCATCCAAACAGGTAAGCAAGACCCAAAGGGCAAAACAGGAAAAACATGCATGGAAATACATCCAAAGCACAAAAAAAACACCCTATTCACAATAAATTATCATCTAATCAGGCATATCAGCATAGTAGAGAAAGAATAGGGCCAAAGAGGTAAATGTGCAATAACCCATTCATGGGTATTGGGAAAATTTGCACATAAAACTCAAAGAATCTCAACAGAAAGGCACAAGCCACCCACCTCGGGGTTAGGAGATTGCTATATTTGAACCTCAAAGCTTGAATCTTCTAATAACATTGTAGATCTAAGAAAATGTCTAAAATTTTCAACCCACAATATCTCATGATAAAGGAGAAATCAAAATATGATTTTCTAGGAGAGGAGAGGACTCGCCGATGTGATCCCAATGCAACCGATGGTATTCAATTCGGAGTACAAAAAGAGGATCAGGGTATTGTTGAAGATTTGTGGTCGTACGGAGCTCTTGGTCAAATGAGTCCTAAAACAAGAGTGTTTTGGAGATTATACACAACACCAGTAAGTTTAATGAAAAAAACAAAATACATGGCATGTACTTTTGGAGTACAGGATATGTACTTTCTGTTTTCATTATCTGCATTAAGAGGCCTCCAGGTCACCCCCACACAACAGTGTGTGCGGGTAATACACAATCAGCACACGGCCTCCTGCGGAAAGGTAGTACATGGCGTGTACTCATAAAGTAGACGGTATGTACTTAAAAATTTCTATAATTTCCTATTTTTTTCAAAAACAACCAGAAAGGAAAAACATACCTGAATAAAAGATCCAATTTCTTACAAACTTCCCCCCTTAAAGAAAATCATCCCTGAATTTTCCTAGAGTGGCATAGAAGAAGAAACCCTGAATAGTTCAGGCCTCTGAGCTCATACATCAGCCTCCCTCTCCCAAGTCTCATCCTACACCTAACCATGCTGCCATAGCACTCATACCAGAGGAATAGACCGGCCACAAGGAACCTTTGTACTGGGATCCACAATCTGGATAAGATGCTCCCCAAACAATGAATCCACTTTGAGCTCAACCTCCATGGGTTTAAAGACATGAGACGGGTCTGAAAAGTGACTTCGAAGCTGAGAAACGTGGAAGATGTCATGCATAGCTCGGTACTTCTGAGGTAACTACAACTGATAGGCAACCGTCCCAACTCTCTCTAACACCTCAAACGTCCCAATGTACCTCGATGAAGCTTACCCTGTCTTCTAATCCTCTTGCATCCCAACCTTAGTGTGACACACAGGAAAACCTGATCCCTGGCCTCGAACTCCAGAGGTCGTCTCCACTGATCAGCATAATACTTCTATCGATACTATGCAGTAGCCATCCTCTTCCGAATAAACTCAATCTACTCAGTGGTCTCCTGAACAAGGTGAGGTCCCAAAAACGTTGCCTCTCCTGCCTCCAGCCAACATAAGGGTGATCAGCTTGGCCTACTATACAAAGCCTCATAAGGTGTCATCTGAATAGTTTCTTGAAAACTATTGTTATATGAAAACTCCACAAGAGGTATATTCTTCTCCCAAGAACCTAAAAAATCCAAAATGCATGCTCAGAGGATATCCTCAAGAACATGAATCATAAGCTCGGACTGGGCATATTTTTGGGGGTGGTAAGTCATACTCTAAAGTACATGTGTACCCAAATCTTTCCGAAGCCCCTACCAGACCCAATAAGTAAAACGTGCATCCCTATATGAAAAAATGGAGTGTGGAACTCCATGTAGATATAAAATCTATCAGATGTACAACTATCCCAACTCATCAACACTGAAGGTCTCCTTGATCGGTAAGAATTGAGAAACCTTCGTGCCTGTTTCAATGACAACCCAAATTGCGTCATTCCCTTGAGGTGACCTCGGAAAACCAGTCACGAAGTCCATCACGACGTCATTCCACTTCCACTCAGGAATAGGTAACCACTGTAAAATCACTGCTAGTAACTGATGCTCTGCCTTCGCCTTCTGACAAGTGGAACACCTCATGACAAAACCAGAAACGTCCCTCTTCATGCCTAGACACAAATACTGACGGTGTAGATCACGACACATCTTGGTGACACCAGGATGAACTTCCCAAACTAAGGAATAAAAATCCCACATAAGCTCCTCGTGTATGTCTGTTGGCATCCATATGCACCCCTGGAAATGAAAGATATCATCCTCACCTATGGTCCATCGATAAAAAGTGTCCTCTCCTAACACACTCTCCATTAGGAATACTCCTTCAGAATCTGATAGTTTCATCTTTCAAACTCGATCAAGAAGAGTATAGGTAACAGCTATAGAGGACATAAAATTCTACCCTTCACTGTCATGCACCTCGAAATGCATCTCAGAGAAAAAATCCATAAGCTTCCACTCACTGCTGGCCTCCAGAACATCCTGTATCTGAGTCCTCCTTCTCAACGCATCAGCCACTGCGTTGCCCTTCCTAGGCATATAGGCAAGCTCAAATTCAAAGGACTATAGGTACTTAACCCACCTGCACTGTCTCAAATTCAGTTCATGCTGAGTGAATATGTACTTCAGACTATTGTGGTCAGTGAAAAAAACAAAGTACTCTCCCAGAAGATAATGTCACCAACAACTTAGTACATGAACAACAGTTTCCAAATCCAGATCGTGCGTCGGGTAGTTCCTCTCATGTGGCCAAAACTGTCGAGACTCGTACGCAAGGACTCCATCACCCTGTATAAGAATAGCTCCCAGACCGATACCTGACACATCACAATAAATAGTATAGCTCTTACCTGGCTCTGGAAATACTAGTATCGGTGCTAAAGTAAACTTCTATTTCAGCTTCTGGAAGGCTGACTCACAATAATTTGACCAGAATAACTTCACACCCTTCTTAGTCAGACTTGTTAGTGGTGATGCTAAGAATGAAAGGTCTTGTATAAAATTTATGTAGTTTCCAGCTAGCCCTATAAAACTCTGCACCTCAAATACATTCTTCAAAATCTCCCAAGAAACTACAACTCTCACTATCTCTGGGTCTACTGATACTATTTCCTCTGAGATAACATGACAGAAGAAGTGAATCTGATCCATCCAAAAGTGGCACTTTGAAAGATTATCATATAACTGATGCCCCTTCAGTGTACTCAAAACAATCTCAAGATGGGTAGCATGGTCGTGTCAAGTGTGAGATTACACCAATATTTTGTTCACGAAGACCACCATGAAAGAATCCAAGTATGGATGGAACACCCAGTTCATCAGTTCCTTCAAAATTACAGGTGCGTTCGTGAGACCGAATGACAAAACCATATACTCGTATAGACCATACCTGCTCCAGAAGACTGTGAGGGGTATATCATATGGTCTAACTTACAACTGATGGTAACCAGATCTTAGGTCAATCTTAGAGAACACCTGGGCTCCTTGAAGCTGATTAAAGATATCATCAATCCTAGAAAAGGGATATTGGTTCTTGAACATCAACTGGTTCAACTTTCAATATTCCACACAAAGCCTGAGGGTACAGTCAGCCTTCTTCTCAAACAAGACAGGCGAACCCCAAGGAGAAGTACTGGGTCAGATGAAACCTGTTGCCTACAACTCCACCAACTATTTCTTGAGCTCCTACCACTCAAGTGTAGCCATCCTATAAGGATGAATAGACACAAGTGCCACTCCTGGCACATGATCAATAGAAATTTCTACCTCACTCTTTGGAGGAAAACCTGAAAAAACCTCTGGAAAGAAATCCCTGAAATGATCCACCACTAGAGGAAAGTATAACTATGAAGTCCCCTAGTCATCCAGATATAAACTAGCAATATGGGTAGTAACTCCTCCCAACCCATGATGCTCTGGACCCGCTCTACTCACCTGGGTATCCTATTCACCCCTATGAAGAAAATATCCACCCCCAGGTGATATGAAACTCACCCTATGGCGATAACAGTTGATGACTTCCAGGAAGGGAACTAGCCAATCCATTATAAAAATGACATCATAGCCTATCATCTCTAGGACATAGAGCTCCCATAAAAAGTGACATCCACAAACCTCTAGAGGGAAATCCTTGAACTGACGTACACTAGCCGTTTTAGTCCCCAACGGAGTATCTAGCGTCAAGATTTTAGTAGAAGAAAAGATATAGATCCCAAGGCTATCCACAATAGAATTAGAGATAAAGCTATGGGAATCCCTTGTATCAAAAAGAGAAGAATCTAGAACTGAGGCCACTAAGATCGTATCTTGAACTGTAGAAGGTCTAGGATCCTGCTCCTCCTGGGTCTGCTCCACTACAAACCTATGGACCGTACCATGGCCCTGTGACCCTGCCTGACCACTCTGATCTGATCCGCCCTGATGTCTCTAAAAACTAGGTGACTCGATACCACAGCCATGACCTCCACCACGGTCTGAAGGGCCAGAAGAACTCCAGTTCCTAGACTGGTGAGAAACTGGTGGTGCTGATCCTGAACGAGGAGCCATAAAAAACCCATGTCACCAGTTTTTAGAGAAAAGATCTAATAGAAGCGCTGAAGATGACCCATCTTGCCGCAAGATCGGCACTTCATTGGGTCTCTCGGGCGATGTGGCCTCATATTCCCTCTCTTTCTGCACCTGTAGCACACCACCTGTATACCAGAAGAAGTGTTTCTCTTCCTCAGATCACTGCATGAAGACTCCCTATGACTCTTCATGTTATCATTATGCAGATTAATAACCCCAGATGTAGATCCTCCCTAGCTCAAAACACCAGAATCCCTCAGATTGTGCTCTGTGATCAGTGCCTGGTTAACTATAGAAGTCGTAAAAGTCAACCGAAAGATGTTCACCTGCAATCTGATGTCATGCCTTAGACCATCCTCGAACTTCCTTTCCATGAACATTTGATCAACTCCTACAATAGGCATGAAGTGTTTCATCTCAGTAAAGTGGGAGGAATACTCCATAACAGAAACATTACCGTACTCCAGACTCATAAACTCTTGGGCTTGATCATCCCTCAGGGACTCTGGATAGAAGTAGTCAAAGAAGATGAGTTGAAACTCATCCCACACCATAAATTGATGGCATCCCACTTGTGAGATCACATCCCACCACCTCTTGGAGGAGTCCCAAAGAATATAGGTAGTGAGATTGACCCTCTTCTCTAGAGGTGTCTCTAGATGCTCAAAGATTGTCAGCATGGCTTCTATCCATGACTCTGCAGCCTGAGGTCCCCCTTCCCAAGAGAAAGTGGGAGAATGCTGCTGCTAGAAGACTTGCATCAAATCATCCATTGATGAGGCAAGAGACGGCACTCCAGGAAAGGTCGGCATCATCCTCAAGAAGCCCTCCCTGAACTGTGCATCAGCACCTACGTCAGGTACAATGGCTGGGGCCAAGGCTGGCACAACTGGAGGATCTGTAGTAGTCCCTGATCATCCATGTCTAGTGTCTGATCACTACCTGGAAACTAGCGTACAACCGGAGGATTTCTCGGTGACATGAAATTGAAAGGTCAATCACACACCTTAGATCAAGATATCAAGGACTGAAAACAACGAGTGTAAGAAGGGAACATGAGAAAGAAAGCACTAAAGTTTTATAAAACATGAATACACGTCATGTACATTTCCTAAACGGATTGTTCCCTTAAGTCATTTACAAGGGCGTGTACTCCAGCCTAAAATGGTCATGTAACACCCCAATCACACAACGTGTACATGAATCCACTTCCCCTGCCCGAGTCCTTCTACACTGTTAAGCCACACGGCTCTCCTGAGACAAGTCTAAATGACATGTACAATTCTTACATGGAATGTACTACAAAAGATTCACTTGGACCGTGTTTTTAGTGACACGGACTGACACACAGCTCACACTAAACGGCGTGTTCTAGATGGATATGGTGTGTATGTGAAAATATATCACTGACCCGTATTGTTCGTGACACGGACGGGTACCTGAGTCCAACTACATGGCGTGTTCATGGAAGACACGGCATGTACGTGAAATGATGACACCGACCCGTGTTGTTCGTGACATGTCTGGGTACCTAGGTCAGACTACACAGTGTGTTTAGATGACACACGACATATATTGGACAATACTCGGCCAACCTGTGTTGTTAGTGACATGGGTGGGCACGGGGTCGACACAACACGGCGTCTATGGACTGTTCAAAGCGTGTTTACTCCAGGATTTCCCCATCTCGTGTCCCTGCCCACATGGCCTAAGACACGGTTAGAGACTACACAATGTGTACATAAAGTACATGGTGTGTACTTAATAAAAATTGTTTCTTCTCGAACAGAATAACACATGGAATGTACTTAACATTACACGGCGTGTATTCCAGGTTTTTCCAGACAGTAAGTCTTAGAACTACTCTAGAACCCAGAAAAACACTAGAACGAACATTGAAAGTTCCAAATTCCGATCTGTGAGGGCCCATACTCCCCGCGAAAAAAAATTTGGCATCTTTTACACATTATAACATGGCAATCAAGGCAATTACCCACCAAATTTTGGTCTATGAGGGCCCATAACACCTCAAGAACCATAGTTTAATGACCATTCAAGAAAATATCTACACAAAACAATACCCTATCAAATAGCTGGTATTTTTATCAAGGAAACTATCACAACATCATGCATAAATTACACATCATCTATCACAACAACATGAAATCACTAATGAATCCTAGATGGCATGGAAAAAATGCATGACATGTGATTTCTAGCAGGTGACTATACGATGCATGAGATGGAATACCCTCATCTAATCAGGTTACAACAGAAATAGAACCTCAATAAAATCAACAATAACAGCACAAATCATGTGAATCACTCAAGGTGAAATCAAATCAACTGTAATAATTGAAAAACTAGAACAATTTCAATTAAACGAGGTAGATTTTTTTTCCCTATACATGGGTTAGATACTCCCGGAAAAATCTTTTTACCAAGTACATATTCCATCCTTTTATTGGATAAAGGCTCCAAACAGTAATTCAAGAGGAAAACAAATCCTCTTATACCACTTTGTAATGTCTCGGTTCCAGAAGCTTCCCAGAAACACCCCATACCCAGTTGGTCACATGGCCTCAACCGCATTTCCCCAAACACCAGAGGCTACTGACTAGTAGCGAGGTCCTTGGGTGTGATAGTGAGGAAACTATGCCCTCGTTGGAAGAGTACACAGCGGATGTAAAAAAATACATACAAGAGAGGAAGCAGTAATAATGACATATATTAGAAAACTGAAGGTATAAACTGGAGAACATATATAAAATGATACATGATACATATGTCTAGAAAAACAGCCAAACAAGTCACAATGTTGTAATACAATAGTATTAACCCAAAGTGAAAAAGAAAGGAGATAAACTCCTCAACATCACAAGACATAGCTTGGTCCCATGCTCTACAGCTACACATCAAGTCATGTACCTGAAGTAGAACCTTATCTATACCTACAACAATATAATCTGTTTGGGCCCAAAAGCATGGACCAAACAGGGTATGAGACTAAATCCCAGTAGGCAACCATTATGAGATATGTGCCTAACAGTCAGTGAATATATGGCAAGTAAAATACAAAAGGCACTAAAACAAAGAAGTACTCAGTACTAAATTATCCACAGTTCAAAGCATTCAAATCACCACACAACCTGCAACAACTAATCAATGTAGATAAACACAATAGGTAAACCAATGGGAAGTACCCACAACCTATCCCCTCTGTTACTACCAAGAAACACAAGAAAATAGCTAACACAAGGTAAACCTCTGGGAATTTCTCACTTTTTATCCCCTCTAGACCTACCTAACAAGTACAAGAAACCCTCTGGGATGTATACTCAGTCTAACCCCTTTGGTTCAGCATAAACATAGACTCTCTGAAGAAGAATTCACTATCAATTCCCCTTATAGTCTCATAACGGTACTAAAGGCGCTCTGGGGAAGCACTCAACATCTCATTCCCCCTATGGCCCGCGTCTAGGAACTACAAACACTCTAGGGAATCACTCAACGTCAATTCCACCTATGGTTTTGCATCGTAAGAAAAACAGACACTCTTGAGAAGCCCTCAATGTCCATTCTCCCTATGGTCTATATATCAGGTTCTCACAACCCAGTGTAAGTCAAGAAAGTGTAGCATCGCGTAACGGCCAAGCTAACCCTCATGAACTACTTGGCTATAATTATACAGTACAATAGCATAATAGAAAAATAGTCACACCATCCTACAATACTAGGCATGGGAAAAGTGAATAGAAGCTTAATAGGCAAGAAAGACCCAAAGGTCGAAACAGGAAAAAATGCATGGAAATACATCCAAATATAGAAAAACACCCTATCTACAATCAATTATCATCTACTAAAGCATATTAGAATAGAATAGAAACAATAGGGCCAAAACAGTAAACGCTGAATACCTTGTTCATGGGTATTGGGAAAATTTTCACATAAAACTCAAAGTCTCTCAACAGAAAGGCAAAAACCACCTACCTCGGGGTTAGGATATCACTATATGTGAACCTGGAAGCTTGAATATCCATATAACTCCGTATATCTAAGAAAAGGTCTCAAACATTCAACCCACTATATCTCACGAGAAAAGAGAAATCATAAGATGATGCTCTAGGAGAAGAGAGAACTCACCTATGTAATCCCAATGCAACCGATGGTGTACGATTTGGAGGACGGATGGAAGCATGGGGGCTCATCAAAGATCTGCGGCTATACGGAGCTCTCAATCTAATGATACCTAAAAGAAGAGTGTTATGGCGATTAGACGTGACCCCAGTGCATTTAATGAAAACAAAAAACAAAATACCCAGTGTGTACATTTGGAGTACATAGTGTGTACTTGCTGTTTCCATACTCTACATTAGGCGGCCTCCATGTCACCCCCACACGGTTGTGTGTATGTCCACTACATGGCCAGCACATGGCCTCCTGCGGCAGGGTAGTACACGGTGTGTACTTATAAAGTACACGGCGTGTACTTATAAAATTTCTAGAATTTCTTCTTGGATCCAAAAACAACCAGAAAGGAAAAACATACCTGAAAAGTAGATCTGGGTTCTTACACTACCTACACCCATCAATCCAAAGACACCTAAGTAACCTACAATCAATTGATTAGAAATTTTATAGTGCTCCCCACCATATGTATTATCTAAGAGATTACAATTTTGTGTTACAATTCCCTAAAATATTGGAATTATATATACCCTTGTTTAACATACATTAACATTAAATCATTTTTTGGAATACTTATTACAATAAAAAAATAGACTCTCAAATACCATACTAGTTTTGTTCCTTTGGAAGGATGGAAACATAAAAACTAGAAAATAAGTGATTTACATTGTCTCCAACTGGGTTCTCCATGACTAACACCCTTCTTAGACAAATAATACATAATAAAAATCTTCATAACTTGGATAATGTAAAAAAGGGGTGAGCTCATATGCATATTAAGGGTAAATAAGGGAGATATGTAAGCATAAACTATATAATAAGGGTATGAGAACATGATAATAACATTAAAAGATAATTCCATGCATATCAATGATCATAAACTCAAATCATTGAACAATGATTGGCAGTTCATAAAAAATGAGTCATAAGAGAATCAAGATAATAATACATGAAATTAAAAAATACCAATAAGACAAATAATTGTGGTAGACACATAAACATGTAATATCATCACCTATAAGTCAAGGTGTATTTCCAAAATTTATCAAGGCACATCATGGGGACTACACTTAAGGAGATGGAAACACCAACATCCCCAGTCGTAGTTATTTCTTTATAAGGATTCATGTTTCCCCATCTTTTCATAGTGGATCGGGTTTCCCCTTCTTCTCATAGTGGACCAGGCTTCCCCATCTCCCCATATTGGATCAAAAATTTTGACTTGTTTCCCATAATTATCTCATGATATATAAATCCTTATCCAATTAATTAGAGGCAGATATTGGTCCCACAGATCACATTTTGAAATCATACAAACATGTTCTAAAAGATCATAAACAATCAACATATCTTGTCCCATAAAAATGGATGGGTTTCATACTTGTCATATAATTACCCATGAAATTAAATAGGTATCATAAACATGCCATTATACCATAACCTATGGAAAATATATAGGTTTCATAATCATTTCAGAAATGTATAACCTATGAAAAGAATTGGTTTTAAAAATCATATAACCCATGGGAGTGAAATGGGTTCCACAAACATATAATATATGAAATATAAATGGGTTTCAATACCATCATTCCATCAAAACATAAACCATTCATAGAAATAACATAAATAGAACCCCCAGATCATATACATAGAAATTAATGAGTAACCCCAAAATAAATCATCTTGGATGGTAATTAATTTTAAAATATCATTTAAAAACATTTAATGTGGAAAATATAATTTATTTTTTGAGAAAATTATTTTTAAAACATAAAACCTTTTAAAAATCATTTTTGTTAAAAATAACCTTACAAACTTATAAAGGATGCTTCAAAACATTTTGTAAACCTTTTATTTGAAAATAGATTTTAAAAATTATAAAGGAATTATTGAAAAAATTTAAATCCCTTTCATGGAAAATAATTTAAAAATATCAATTAAAAGATTTATAAACATTTTTTAAAAACATGGTTTTTTGAATAAAATTGTTTTCTAACTAAAGAGAAAAATAAGGTCTTATTTTCTTAAAGACATTTAATTAAAAATAATATATAAAAAAGAGTTTAAAATTGAAAAATTACATGAGGGTATCATGAATATATATATTACAATAAAATTTATGAGAGTTCATGAGATATGTATCATAATATTTCATCAATATAAGAATAATCATAAATATTCCTAATAGATGATGAGATTGTTGCAAGAAGCTCTTACCACTTTGGTAATATTAAATCATAATAACCAAGAGATAATAACATTACATGAAGTTTATAATATCATTAAAATAATAATATATATGATATAACAAGTGAAAGGTACATTATATATACCCTGTAAAATAATATAGGTTTATAGAAAAAAATGTGTCTCAATGAAGAAAAATTGAGACCAAATTACCATAATGATTTTTCAATTTTTGAAATAAAAAAACCCATGAAAGAGAGATCATAAAATTGATATGTAAATAAAAATAAAATTATATATATTAATCATAAAAAAATTAATGGGATGTATATATTCCACACAAAAGAAATGAGTGGTGAATATGGTATAAGTCTCGCAGAAATAAATGTTAGACTAGAAATCCACTTACTTCATGAGTAACTTTGAATCACGATAACCAAGAAATAATAACATCAATTAAATATTTTAAAGTAATTAAATTAATTATATATCATGTAATAGGTAAGAATATACACCACAAACACGAAGAGAGTGGTGAATATGACATGTATCTCACAAATATAAAAAAGTGAGATGAAATTACCTTATCCTATGTCTTGAATCTATTGTTATTCATTAAAACCTTATATTTAATAAATAAAAGTTAATTATACATCTATTAAAGAACCATATTAAATTTATATCATTCCATATATGATTTAATTTTGACCTTATATTTCATGTTTTTTAACAAGTCCATGTAAAAGTTACATTTTAGGTTATAACCGCCTTGTATTTCACATATATTTTTATTTTTTATATTTTTTATCCATTTACTTATATCATTATTTAATAATATTAATAATGGTAAAAATGATATAAATATCATATGTAATCAGTATATATGTGTTAATAATTATCTATAAAATATTGAAATATAAAATAAAATATGATGTTCCATGAGATGGTAGGTTGTACGTAGGCATTAACAATATTTATGTTTTCTTATCGTATTAAAAGAAATAAAGTAAATGATATATATATATATATATATAATATATAAATATAGAAGAATTATTATTTCATATATACCATATAATTTCACAAAACCCATCTTTAATACATTCCATGTAAAGTGTGAACACATCACATCGATTTGAGGCGGCGATAGTCCACATGTCCATAAACGAAGTTATCGTAATTGAATTTTTTTTTTGAAAGAATGAAATTATATGTAATATAATAATTATATAATAATAGAAACATCATAAATATCGTATATATCATATAAAAACATAATTTCCAAAATCATTTCCAACCTTGAAAGGTGATAATGTAAGAGTGAAGGACATTGATTCATGACGTGGTTGCCCATCGTACACACAAATAATGATTGTGTATCCCATTTTATGGATGTTTTTGTGCTTTTAGATTGAAAAAATAATATAAAAAAATATCACTATATTGATAATACTAAGTTTATTTTGTAAGAATATAATAATAATATTTTTGGGGGTGGAGAAAAAAATAAGGACAATGTGCTTGTAGAAGGATGTTACCCCATCTTTAGGTAACTCCCTTTGGTCTGCAACAAATTTATTACTTGATTAGATTTATGAAAAATGGGAGGATTATAGGATGAATTTAGTGTATTTTTTGGATATATCAGCAATTTTTTAAAAGATGAAGGTATTTAGAGGTGTGAAGAGTGGGGGAGGAGTAGAGGCCTTTTATAAGTGGGGAAAAGGACACATTGGGTATTCTTGACAATATTTGAGTTCTTCCCGTATTTTAATTGTCCAAAAATGTTTAAAAATTAACAATAGAATACTATTAGTGTTTAATGGTTGAAATAAGGTCATCCAATAATTTTTAGACAAGTGTAGGTTCATTTTTACACCTTATATTCTATGTTTAGTGATTAATTATGCTCATTTTACCTTAATAATTGTAATTAATTTTAATTGCATTCACTAATATTATTTTCAAAGACTAATTTGAACATATTACACATTATAAATTATTATAATTCCAAATATTGAATCCATTTTTACAAATTATAGTCACAGAATTGGTAGAAATAAATTAAAATTTAATCTTGTAGACCAAATGATACAACGTAATTTAAAGTGGAAATGTCCAAATGTTTGAAGTGTTTTTATATACAATATTAATGTGAAATTAGTTCAAATACAATAAATTTTATTAATTTATGTATATGTTATCTACTTATACTTTAATAAAATTAAAATATATTTTAACTATATAAATAAATAAGACGAAAAACATTTTTGAATTTAATTTTAATTTTTTTACTATCCATCCAAGATTAAAGTTTTTCAGAAAAATATATAAATTTCACCATTAGATAATTTTGAAATTATGAATTCAAATGTTAATATTATTTTATCAAATAATATTTCTAAAAGTGTCTAAATTAATTTTATTATTTTTCCGAGAAGGACATAAAAATTAATTATTTTAAAAAAATAGTATTTTTAAACGTATAAATACTTTACCAACAATTATATGGTTTATTATAAATATTTTTTTATATATATAACAATTTTAATAATATTTAAAATGTAGTTACTACTATTCATACTAAGATTAATGTCTATGTTATAACCATATCATTTAAATAATTATATTAATAAAATGTAGTTTCTTAGAAACTCTACATTGCATGTAACGTAAACTAATTTGGTGTTGCATGTAGTGAAAGATTAACATGGTGTAAAATGTAACATATGTCTGACATAGTTTAGTGTGAAATGCAATAAATCAAATAAATTTTATTTATTGAGAAAAAATAAGTTCATAAAAACTCAGGGTGTTACATTATATCCCCTGCTACTATCAAAATTTGTCATTCTGATACAAAAAAATTAGTATAATTCCACCTCATAATATACCCAAATTACCACAAAGATTCCTCTATATAGTTATTTCTCTAAAAAAACATTTAAAAGGTGAGTGGTCCTTTTTTGTGGAACATTATCTGTGTGATCTAGAATTTCAACTGTTCATTCCTTATAAGAAAGATCCAGCTCCAATGGTAGGACCCTTGAGTTCAGCACATGTGAAGGGTTACTTATGTACTTCTTCATAATAGATACATGGAATGCATCATGGAATTGATAAATATTTGGAGTAATATCTAAGTGATAGGCTATCTTCCCTATATGATCAATCATTTCCAAGGGTCTAATATACCTAGGGATTAGTTTCCCATTCTTACTAAATCTCATAACCTTATTCTAGGGATAGATTCATAGAAACACCATATCACCAAATTCAATTTGTATATTATGTCTATTGTTATAATCATAACTTCTCTTTTGAATTTTACCTTCCTTGATTTGTTTTTGAATTGTTCTATCCTTCATGTCCATTTCTTCAGCAATACCATGTCCCAATAGTTATCCTTATCCAAATTCATTATAACATATTGGAGATCTAAATTTCATTCTATATTAGGATTCATAAGGATCTATATGAATTCATGAAGGAAATATATTATTTTAAGAAAACTCAACTAGAGGAATGTTTTGATCCCAATCACATTTTGAATCTAAAAAATAAGATATCTACATAACCTCTTGGGTTTGAATTTCTCTTTCAGACCAACCATCCATCTAAGGATGATAAGTAGTGTTGAAACTATATTCCATGTCATTTAATTGTTCAATACATATCTAAAAAAATGATTTAAACCTTAAATCTTGATCAAATACAATGTAATTTGGTACTCCAATAAACCTTATCACTTTCTTAATGTATATCCTCTCAAGATGGTCTAGAGAGAAGTTCGGATAGCGATGAAGTGTGGTTACTTAGTAAGGAAATCGAATATCACCCATGTAGTATTATTCCCTTTATTTGTTTTGGGGAGTCCAATGACAAAATCCATGTTTATGTTCTCCAATATCTATTTCGGTATGGGTAATGGATAGAACATCACCTTATACTTTTTTCTTTCAACATTGACTTTATGAAATACCAAGCACTGAGATATAAGCTCTATTATATCTCTCATCATGAAATTACACTATAATCATTCCTTCAAATATCTATACATATTTATACTTCCAAAATTAATAGATAATTAAAAAATATGTGCTTCCTCTAACAAATCCTTTTTAAATATATTATGAAGGAAACACATATATAGTTTTTAAACCATTAAATTCTATCATGATCATGGTTATACTCATGAAAATTTCTAACCTTATTATACATCTCTACATATACATTATGTTCCTCTTTAATATTAACTTGGATACATGGTTGATAATTCAATTGTTAAAGATAATATTTTTCTAATTCATTCAATATTTCTAGATCCATCATTTATAAATCTTCAAATATTGGATCTTGTGTGATCCTCATCATGGATAAGCTAGAATGATCCTTTAGACTCCAAGAATCTTCCACCTTATTCTCTTTACAGTAGTTATAAAGTATTAAATAATCATAATCATTTATCATCTCTAACCATCTTCTCTGGTTCATGTTCAAATCCTTCTATGAGAAAAATTTAATGCTGGTAACTCTAAATCATTAATTTGGTAATTTTTCTCATGGATCTTAAATTATCATGAGGCATAAGCAATAACTATGTTATTTTTCTTAATAAAACGTCCCAATCCATTCTTAGATGAATCATTATAGATTAAAAATCCTTCTCTGCTATAGGGAAATTTAAGTATAAGTGTGCTGACCAGCCTTCTCTTTTGTTCCCTAAAATTTTTCTCACATTCATCTATCTAGAATAACTTGTCACCCTTCTAATTTATCATGGTTAGAGGGTTAGATAGTCATGAGAAATTATCCACAAAAATTCAGTAATATCCCGCTAAACTAATAAATCTATATATATTATTCTACATGGTTGGTAAAGGTTAGAATTCAACTACAACAATCATTGATGGTCTTTATGCTCTTATTTTCTCTTTGAATAGATAATAATATCATCTATAAAGACTACCACAAACTGATCAAGGTAATCTATAAATAATTTATTCATCAAGTACAGGAATATATCAGAGGGAATTCCTAAGACCAAAAGGCATCATTGTATATTCATAGTGTCTTGGCCATGTACAGAATTCACTCTTTGGCATATCTTACTTCTTAACCCTCAACTCATGATATCCAAAAAAAGGTCAATAATGGAAAAGTATTAACCTCCACTTAGTTGATCAAAAAGTCATCAATATAGGGAAGAGAATACATTTTTATGATTATGATATTGTTCAACTCTTGATAATAAATGCAAAGTCACATTGATCCATTATTTTTTAAAAAAGAATAGGTACACCCAAAGGTGACACACTTAGCCAAATGAATCTCGTAAAATGGTTTTCTCCGAGATACTTCTTCAATTCCTACCACTAAATTTGGGCTATTCTATAGGGATTCTTTGAAAATGGTGTTGCACCAAGTATGATTTCTATTGAGAAATCAACTTCACATTTTGGTGGAAATCTAGGAATTTTTTTGGGGGAAATCCACAAAATCACAAAAAAAATGTGAATATCATCAATGTTGATTTTCTCCCCAACCATCTGATATAAACAACCCTTATGAATAGTAATTAAGACCCATACATTGGGTGTAATATTCATTGTAATTCAATTCTTATCATCACATTGATAGAAGATCATAGGTTGGTGTAAAATATCAAACGTAAGTTACCTTACTCAACAATTAATGTGGCCTTTATAGAGATAAATATGATCCATTCCTAAGATGAAATCAAATTCAGAAAGAGGAAGAATTAAAATATTTATAGGAAGCACATTCCCAAAAACATCAATCGAAAAAGAATCATAGACTTAATATGAAATCATCATACCATTAATGGTTCTCATTGCTAATTCCACATCTAATCATTTGGGTGGAATCTTAATACCCTTAAAATCTTTATATATGAAAGGGTGGGTAGATATAGAGTTAAATAAGAAATTAGTAGTAATAGAGTTTATGGTAAGTGTTCTTTCACCACGTTTTTATCTCACACATCATCAAAAAAATTTATCCCATGAGATTCCACCTTTTCCCCTAGCTTAATAGGTTGCTCACTCCAATATTCACCACTAACCCGTTCAGTTTGGGAACTAGTTAGCATAATTCCCATTCTCCTTACCCTTTAAGCATTGAAGTGTGGGAGGTGCATTCTATTTATAAATTCCTCTATTCAAATCATTAGAAAAATTCTTACCATTATTTCGGTAATAAATTACCCAATGGGCTTCCCTTCCACACTTAAATCATTTATTATACCCCTTAAGAAAATTTATTCTACTCTACTTTCCACACATAGAGCATAAAATAAGACCCATATTTTTCTCTACATGGTTTTTATATTTTTCTTTAATCCCTAACTTCCTTTTCTTGTTAAAATCATGAGATTGATACATAACTGAAACCTCCATTTTATCCATGATCACCCAATGCACAATCTCTTCCTAGCTGCAAAATTATCTTATGGCTAACACCCTTTTGAGACTTTTCTTTAAGACAATGAAGAATCAGTCAACCTTAATCTATGGTTTGATAATAATATCAAAAGTATACCTCGTATGTCTTGTAAAATTAGCATCATTGGTACCAATTGATTCATAATCCTTTTTCTTTAACTCAATGAACTCATTTTCCATCTTCATCTGAAGAACAATAGGAAATTACTTATTAAATAATAAGTTATTGATCTCCACCCAATACATGGATTAAATTTTATATTGATTCCATATCCACTGCTATCCTTATTCACCTTATAAATGATAAATATAATGAATGTATTTTTTATGTTTCAAACACTGGATGATAAAAAATATACTTTAAATGGAAATGATCTATTGTTTGCAATAAGTGGATCAAAAGACCTTATGAATTAAGTTTTACATTTCCTTATAAAGGACTCAACAGAATGTATTTCCCTTGTTTTCTCATTTGTAATTTCAGCATGATTCATAGCTTGAGACATTTGGTTGGTCATAGAAATTATATTTTTAATTCTAGATCCCATATAATTCGGTTTATAGGGGAAAAACTATTGCATTATCCATCACAATCACTATTTATGTGGTTCCATCAGAGTAAAACCATTGACTAAAAAAAGAGTAAGAAATAGTTATCATAGATAGTAACCATGTAATCATGAAAAACAACTTATATGATGTCTAAATTATTATACCTTATTTAATATATAACTCCATAGGTTTATACAAGATTATTCATATCCAAATAATATATAAATCATTCATGATGGTTCATGAAGAGTTTTTTAATTCCCAAATCATATCCCCCAGGAGTTTCAAACAAGGTGTGATATAAGGCTTATTGTCATGCACCATTTCCTAATCGCATCTTTCTCAATATGGTGCTTTCGAGGTTGTTATCCCAATATACATCAATGACAGAGCCACATCCACTTGTAGTATCCTGAAATGGATGTATATCATAGAAACCACTCCCTAAATCCTTTACCAAAATTCCAAGATATTTTATTTTACTTTTCATCATCCTTGGACTTATCTTTAGATATATCCTTAAGGTTCTCACTATGGTTTTATCATCCTATTTTTTAAAGGTTAACAAAATATTTTCTCTGATACCAACTATAGTGGACTTATCCTAATATAAATTAACATTATATCATTTTTCATAATACTTATTAAATTACAAAAATTGATTCATAAAGACCATATTAGTTTAGTGCCTTTAGAAATATGGAAACATAAACACTATTATGTAAGTGAACAAAATTATATCCCACTTGTTTCTCCATGACAAGAACCCTTCTTAGGGAAATCATAAATAATAAAAATCATCAAAACCTAGGGAAAGGAAACATAAAATGGGGTGAGATCAGATGCTCAGTAACAATGAAAATAGAGAAATGTAAGTATAAACAAGAGAATAAGGGTATATGAATTTGATCATAACATTATAAGATCATACCCATCATATAAAATATCATAAACCTGAATCCAATAATAAATATTGGAAGTTCATAAGACATGAATCATAAGGGAATCAAGATAGTAAAACTTGAAATCATAACATAGGAATAACACAGGGAATTCTGGAAGACACATAAACATGTAACATCATTCTCTATATATCAAGAACATTTCCAAAACTTATTAGGTTACTTCATGGAGACTACACCTAATGGGGGAGATACACCCTCATCCCTAGTCACAATCATTTCCTTATAAGGGGTTAAGTTTTCCCATTATCCCATAGTGGATTTGGTTTTCCCTTCATCCCATAGTGGATTCTGTTTCCCCTTCTTCCTATAGTGGATAAATCCCAACAACCTATTTCCTATCATTATATAATGAGATATAAATCATTACCCAATGATATATAGTTCCCACTCATCTGATAATGAAATCATGCATACATGTGCCATAATATCATAAATAATTATCATATCATGAACCATAAAAAGAGATGGTTTTCAAAAACATCATTTCATAACCAATTAAATGAAAGGGTTATCAAAAACATGTCATCATATCATAACCTATAGAAAATATAAAGGTTTAACAATAATTTAATCAAAATAAACCCATAAAAAGATTTGGAATTAAAAAGAATATAACCTTTAGAAGAGAAACGAGTTTCACAAACATATAACACATGAGAGATAAATTGGTTTCATAAAAAACATTCCATAAAAACATAGAACATTTATATAAAAAATATGAATGGAACCCTTGGATCATATCCCTAGAAAATAAAGAGTAACACTAAAACATATCAACACAGATGGTAGATAGTTTTGAAATATTTCAAAAAAATATTTCTTAAGGAAGATATCCTTTCTTCTTTGAAAATAATTCTTTTCGAATCATAAAAAAATTTGAAAACCATTTTTTTTAAATAACCTTGAAAACTAAAAAATTAATCTTCAGAAAATTTTGAAACCCTTTTTGTTGAAAGTATATTTGAAAAATTATAATGTAATATTTGAAAACATTGGAAACATTTTCTTTGAAAATATGTCTAAACTATCACATCAAAACGTTTCTAATTTTTTTTTATAAAACATGGTTTTTTTAATAAAACATATTTTTTAGGGAAGAGATAAATAGGTTGGATTTCATTAAAAAAATCATAATAATATTAAGTATAATATAGTGAATCAAAATGGAACCATTACCTGAGGAAATCATGAATATATAGAGTAGAAGATAATTCCTGATAGTTCTTGAGATATGGATCATAATATTTCTTTAATGGAAGCATAATCGTAAATAATCCCAATAAACGACTAGATTATAGCAATAAACACTTACCACTTTTGTAACATTAAATCATAATCCCAAAAAGAAAATAAAATTAAATGAATATTATTATATCATTAAAATAATAAGATACCTGATATAACATTTCTAAGGGACATTATATACACCTCGTAAAAGAATATAGGTGTATAGAAAAACATGTGTCTCAAAATAAGAAAATTGAAACCAAATTACCTTACCGATTTAGTATATTTTGAAACGTAAACCCCATAAAAGAGTGATAATAAAAGGGATATTTAAATACCCATAAAGATAAGTATATGAATAATAGTATACATTCATGGGTTACATATACACCACAAAAAATAAATGAGTGTTGAATATGAAATAAGTCTCAAAGAAATAAAAGTGATATTAGAAATCCCCATACAACATGAGTAACTTTTGAATCATGATCCCCATGAAATAACAACATAAATTAAATATTTTAATATAATTAAATAAATTAAATTAATTATATAACATTTGATAGAGTAGTATATACACCACACAAAATAATAGAGTGGTGAATATGGCATGTATCTCATGAATATAAGAAAATGAGATGAAATTTTGTAGCCTTATGTCTTCACACTCTTCATAGTCATTCAAAACCCCTGTATAATACATATAAATTTATTAAAACTCTATTAAAAACCATATTAAATTTATATAATACCTTATATTACTTAATTAGGTTTTTATGTAACTCATTTGTTAATAATTCCATGTTAAGGTTACGTTTTTGGGTAATACCAGAAAGATCAGGAACCGGTGGAAGCCGGCCCCAATAAGATTAAAATAAAAACAAGGGAAACAAGTCAAGTGTACAAGGGGTTATTACATAAACAAGTGTGAATCACACCACATCTATCTGTCTCCACCATTGGGGCACAATAATTAAGAGAAGTGAATGACCACATCCCTCCATTATCACAGAATGCCCGCTTTTCCAATACATTTGCCGCCTGATTATCCTCCTGATAGACATGTGATACATACACTTGCATGTGGGAGATCTCGATGAGGTAGTCCAACCATTGAGATAGAATACACCAAGGAACCCGGTGTGTCTTGGTTCTCAAAGCATGATCCACATTCTGTGAATCAGATTCAATCCACGTTTTGGGTAATAACTGCCTTGTCTTTCGCATGTGTTTTTATTTGTTATATTTTTTGTCCATTTCATTTTATATTGATTTCATCTTCTAAAGAATTATAACCATAATATTAATAACATATTTATATATTATATGTTTATTTAAAATAATATATAAAAGATATAAAAATAAAAATAAATTCATTGTTTATGGAGATGGTAGGTCATACGTAAGCATGAACACTTTTTCAAGTTTATTATCATTTTAAAATAACGAAATTAAATGAAATATATATATATTTATAATATCATTATATTATTATTATTATATCATATATATCATATAAATTTACTGAACACAACCTTAATTAAATCAATGTAATGTTTGAATGAATCACATTGCTTTGAGGAGGCACTAATCCACACATCCACAAACAAAGTTACCATATTTAAAAAAAATTAAAATATGAAGTTATGTGTTATATAATAATAAATAATCATAAATAAATCATAAATATAATATATATCATATAAAAATATAAATTTCATTATTATTACCATTAACCATTAAATGTGGTAATGGAATAATGAATGACATCGATTTGTGAGATGGTAGTCTTACTTAAACACGAACGATGAATGTGTATCCCATTTGATAAAACTGTCAATGAATGTAAATAAACCCGTTCATATAAAAACATATCAGTATATTTAAGATAATTATTTTATTATTTAATCATGTAATAATAAAATTTGGGTTGGTTTATAAATATATAAAGACAAAGTTCTTGTTGACGGATTTTACCTCTTCTTTGGGAAAATCTTATTGGTTTACACCCAATGGATTTTTTTCATTGTATTTATTCCAAAGGGGGGAATCTAGGATGAAGTAAAGGGAGTTGGGAATATATTTGGTTAGGATTTTTTGGAGACAAAGGGATTGAGAGTTTTGAAATGAATTGGTGGAGAGGAGGCCTTTTATAAATGGGGAAAAGCACACATTGGGTATTCTTAAAAATATTTGAGAACTCCCCATGTTTTAATTATCCTCCAAGAGTTTAAAAAAACAATTATATATCCTTAGAGGTTTCATGCTATAAAAAGGTCTATAAAAAAATTATACAATTTTAGAGTCATTTTTACACCTTTTGTTCTATGTTTAATCATTAATTAGGCTCATTTTAACCTTAACCACTTCAATTAATTTTATTCATTTACACTTATCTTTTTGATAAAAAACTATGTCTACCTTATTAGAAATTATAAATTATTATGATTCCAAATTTTGAATCCCTATTTCCAAATTATAATCAATTAATAACTAGAAATTAATTTAAAATCAATCCCACATATGGGATGGGACGACGAGTGCTTAAAGTGAAAAGGTCTAAAAGGTTGAAGTGTTTTTATATCCAATTTCAATGTGAAATTGGTTAAAATGACATAAATTGGGTTAGTTGATGTATATTTGATGTAAATATACTTTAAAACCAAATTAAAATATAATTTCACTATATAAATAAATTAGATGAAAATGAAGGTTTGAATTAAAATTTAGTATTTTTTACTATTCGTCAAAGAATGAAGTTTTTCAGAAAAATCCTTAAAGTCTTTCATAGGATAATATTGTCATTATAAATTCAAAAATGAATTTTATTTTATTAAATTTTATTTCTATAATTTTCTATAATTAATTTTATTATCTTTCATATAAGGACATAAAATAAAATTCTTTTAAAAAATTTGTATTTTCAAACATGTAATGACTTTACCAAAAACTATATGTCTTATTATCAATATGTTTTATTTATATAAACCCATTTGAAATTATATTAAAAAAATTTACTAAAATTTATATTACTATTTTTAATAGATATATTATAAGCATATCATCTAAATAACTATAACAAAAAAATATAGTTTTGTGAAAACTCAATATTGTGTGTAACTTACGCTAAGACGGTGTTGCATGTAGTGCAAGATTAACTTGGTGTAGTATATAAAGAATGTTTGACTTGGTGTATAATGAAATGAAATACATAAAATAAATTTCATATATTAAAAAAGGGTTCAGAAAAACTTAGGGTGTTACAAAAATTTCATATCGAAGCATGATTCTAGCCTTCTAACTATACCCTCAAAGTGGTTTCCAATACCTTCACCCAAACATGAGTTAAACACTGATCTTCCAACGGTTAAACTATTCATTCATGATTCCAAACTAAAGTTCATGTGTAACCATTATCCATTCAATAATCTCATACAGGAAGGATTTTCCTCTAAAATTTCTGACTAACTATCAAGACATACCTCTCATATCAGAAATGACAAACCTGATACAGTTTCAATTCCATTATATCCAATTACATTCTATAGGACTTGTCAGACTACCATTGTCTAACCCATCTCAAGTATTCTTAACTCTAGACACCAACAAGATTCCAAAATAAATGATCATGACGCCAGTATCCATGGAGGAATATCATGATCATTTTAATATACTCTCCATAGTTCATAGCTTCCTTCCGATGAAACTCCATGAGTGAATCCACAACCATCCAAAATGATCCATCATGATCTGCTATAACACAAGAACCAACATACCTTTTACTATTTAATTATTAGATCATCTCATTTAATTATGGTTCTAAGGATGATACTCAGACCCCTTCCTATAAAAAATATAAATTCACACCTAGAATTCACTGAGGAATCAAGAAGAAATTAGATCCATTATCAGCCTGATAAAAAACCCCAAAATGACCATCCAATGACTGGTATCATGCACCACATGATGCCCCTCACATAAAGGTTGTATGGCTATAATTAAGAACCCACTCAACACTATATGGGTACCCTTTTCGTCACCTCACTAGATAAAGGATTCAATCTCCACGAACCATATCCTTCCAATCACCAAACACAATGGTCGGACTTGTCCAAACTCACCTACACCGGACTACTACCTAATATTTATAACACTAAATATCCTTGGATCATAAAAATATCAAATAATTAATCTTTATAATTGTAATAAATCCAAGGTACATGCCCTTATATAGACCATAGTGCAATCACCACTATATGGCTCACCTTATACCACTCCTCGAGCATAACCCCTCCAGGTTCATCAAAATCTGTATGGGTAATACTCCTTCATTGAAAAACTTATTTCATCATATGAAATAATTCCCTTGAATTTTCTCAAATATCAACTATGTCACTTCACCAGATCAATTTCCAAATTTCCCTCTCCTATGGAACTTTTCATTTCATCCAACCCCTTAAAAACTAATCCCATACACATTCCATTCAATGCGTCATTCTCCACTCACAAACATCTACTCATTGGTTCAAAATCAAGAATGGAATACTCCCTAACACATGCTACCTCAATCTCTTAAAAACAAATCATTTATATGCTCCCTTACCACTCAATATTATAACCCAAATCACTATCCCATTACTCGTACATTATCATAACTTGGAGAAAGCACAAAACCGCTGACCAGGAACCTTAATCATGAAATTCTCAAGAATCTCGAAGTTCCCTTAACACTCCTCTTCAAAATTAGTAACGTCACTGGTTCCATGGTCAATCTCATGGTCCCCCGCTTCATAGTTGTTATCCCAACAACATATGTGTCCGTCCATAATCTAAACAAACACTTAGCCACAATATGGTGTCCTACTAAAACCAAAAGTTTCTACCCATGTTTTTACCATGATTCTAAAGCATGCCCTGAACAATAGATACTAACACTCAACCAATCCTAAACTCAAAACTAGATTCGATACCAAAAATACCAGAACTCTAGGTGATTTTATCTTATAAACTATTGCATCACCATGCCTATACTATGACCTCTATAGAAATTCTCAATAATCAATATAAGATTCAAGTAACTACCCACACTTTCATCTTTTAAGGCACTAATAAGGTTAGGTAACCCCTCTCATGGGTCACTCTCATAAAAAATTGGGAACCAGCTCACAAAAAATCTTAATTCACATATAAAGGGGTCACTAGTTATCCCACATAGGTCAAGTCTCACAAAATGTAACAAGACACTTAGCATTATCTGTTCACCCATCACAACATCCTATGTGCCAAAACACCCACTCATGGGTATCATGTACATAACCAACCACATGTTCCAAAATCATTATTCCACTAGGAACTGATTCTCACTAAACATCCACCTATGTAATTTCTCCCTCATGAGTCACAAATTGATTTTCTAAAAATACATAATAAATGACATTATTCTATTCGATTCATATCATGGGAAACACAACCACTAACTCGGTTAAGTTAAATATCATTTAATAAAATATGAAAAAATTACATATAGGTTTTTACTAACACTTTATTTAACTCAAATTTAATACTAAATACTTATAATGTATTTATAATAAGGACATAAATTTTTTTTCTGACCTACTAGTGTTACTCTAGGTCCCATCCACATACGTTAATGCACCATTATCATCATCATCAATGAGATCCTCACCATAGATACACGTGACCTTCCACCAGAAGAAATATATATACATGTAGGCTTAGCTAGGTAGAATTCCAACAAGAACATATGTGTGAAAATTATTTAGGAGTTATTGTTGAATCTTTAAATAGTATAACCTTTTATCAGTGGTAAAATCAAACATATCCAGTCATACATTTCATATGGATACTGCATGCCTAATCATTACGCATAAGACGCCTCCTACCTTTATAGACAAGATCCAAAATCTAATGACTAGATTCATGCCAACGTAAAAGTACCCAAAATTCAAAAAATTCATAAACTCCAACATCATGTTCATCAAAAAAGGTGAAGATCATATTAATCATAACATTATTTACAAATAACATCAGTACCAATAACCTGGTAACATGAATGTACTATTTAAATATGTGTTCATGATGCACTAGCTTAGTATCCATCATAGGCTCTAAAAAATTATTATATCTCATGGATACCATATTAAAATTTTCATGAGAAAATAAAAAACACTCTAATAGTACTTTGTATCATCCCATCTTGACTCACTATGAATAGTAACTGGACTGGTGGCACCACATGAGCTACGGCATGCCGCCCTATATGTCAGAGGTTGTTGACTAGTAAAAGGAGTCTAAGGAGATGTTGTGGGGATAATATTCCCCTGGCATTAGAGTGAACAATCATAAATAAATAACCAAGAATCATACATCTTATAGTACAAGGAAAGTATAAACAAAATGAACATGCTATAACAAATGGGAAAAAGTATTATAGGCCTGAAAGACTAATTTAAAACTATATAGATAACATATATAGAACCAAAATAATGAAATTAAATAAAAACTGGACCCTACTACATCACTGAGTTATACCACATCTGAATCTTTAATCCTATCTGACCTCCACTAGCTCAATCATGTAATCTTGGGATTTTCCAAACCTGAACCTGCAATATGTGTGGGATGCCTGGGTACCCAAGTGTAATGGTATCCTATTAATGGTGTTATAATATAACTCAATAGGGAACCAACAACATGGTCCCACACAATACTATAAATTTACTGATATGTGTATGTAATATGATTAAAATTTGTAAATAATTGTTGAACCATAAATTAAATAAACAACCAACAATATATTCTCTTCCCTAGGTTGGGATATCAATTATCAAATGAGGTTTACTATACCAACCCTTGTACTATATTCCATACCATTTTTGACCCTTAGTTTCATGACCTCAGTCAACTATACCTTCTTCGACTAGTGTTGAGGTGTCTCTGAGCACATCGGGATGACTATGCCTCCCAATATAACAAAACATGGACTCCCTGGTATACATATCAAGATTTAAAAACATAGGGAATTATCCTAGAATTATATATCCCAGTATATAGGATCAACCTAAAATCGATATCCTTGGATACCACATTCATAGTAATATAGACCCCTCAAATGAGAGTTTGCTCAGCCATGTCTCAAAAATCTCCCCTATGATAGTTTTATTATCTAAGGACATAAGACCATGAGTAAAATAGACCTCCCAGATAGGATTTTTCTAAACCAATATAAACCCATAATAAATCACTACCACTAAGGTGATTTCCATTCATAATAAAACACTGCATAATCGTACTATGATTCACTGCTTTATTTCACACTTACACGACTATTCTAAACTAGTTGTGTATTTGAAATTAAAATTTTAATAACAAATTTAACTTCCCATTTGACTCAATAATTTAATTTTAACACTTTGATAAATGAAAATTCTAATTGTTTTGGTGATTTTATTGTAGGAGGAGGTGATTTAGAGGGTAGAAGATTATTCAGAAGGAAAATCGGCCAAACTGCATTGAATACCAAGGACACATATCCAATGTTTTAAACATTTCTTGAAATAAATTCATTCCAACGTGAAGATATTTTGTGAACAGATCAAAAAATTCATAGGATAAAACTCATCTAATGTAACTAAAGCCATATTATTCCATATATTTTCCCATACAAACTCATCTGTCTCGGAGAAAAAATCTATATGGATTCAAAATTTCGGTTTGGTTATTGAAAATATCATCCAATTAATGTGTCCAATGGATTCCAATGTTTACATGGATATATTAAAAAGACTGACCAATAACTACCCAATTTTTTCCAAGTCATGATATGGTTGTTTACATTCCCAAAACCATGATTCAAGTTGTATAACACAAACTAGGTTCCCAAAACCACGTCCAATTTTGGTTAAAAAAGGGTAGCATGGGAACCCCATTTGAAATTTCAACCAAGGAATTTAATTGATTCCAATATGGAGTTCCAAATGAGTCCTCTAATCCCATTGGAGGTTATAGAGCTCTTTACCCTCATATGAAATATTAAATGAAGAAGTATATCAGCCAAACCTTCCTCCTCCTCTTGATGTTGGTATAAATAGTGGACACTCATTGTGAGAGAAATAAACATCTTATAAATGGAGATATAAAACATTAATACTATTGGTTTGATTTAGTTTGGGTTTGAAAACATTTCATTTAGAATTATATTAATTTTATTTCAGTTTCAATGCTTTTTTTGATTGAATCAAATGGAATTCACTTTACTTTTAACAGATCAGTGTCAAGTATTGTGTGTATAAATTGTGTTGTTCTTAGTGGATAGCACAAGAATCCTTTTCTTCCCCACTTATTTGAGATTTTAATTTTCTTTGGAAGTTATTATGCCATGGATGATATCTAGACCTTGTCTATATGATTATTATGTCAAGTTTTGTCTCAACATGCCTCGATATATATTATTGTAATGTAATCAGGATTCTGATCAATTTAAACCAAAGTCTTACATCAAACCCTAATTAACCACCAAGAACAATGAACTTGAAATTTTTGTAGTGGACTAAAAATGAATGTTTTTTCTCATATTTTACAAATCCACTTGGTTTTTCAACTATTAAACTCTTTAAATTAATGTATTTTTATATAGGTGATTCTAAAACCACCCCCTATTTTAGTAATATTTATTAAAAATACACACTTTAAATATCCAATACTCATTGAGAATTGACCTAGGGTCTTACCTATACTATTAATAAACATTAAAATCACAACCAATCTGATGCGTCCCAATAATGCATCCATCGCCCCTATGGGAATTTTTCTATACATAAAAAAGACCCCTAAGGGTGTGTACCTGTAATTCCCCAACCCCAGTTACCCAGAGTCCATGCATTATTACATAACATTAGCATGATCAAAAAAGATCAAGTCTCGAAAGACTGATTAGTTTAGTAGCCTTGGAATCACTAGATACATTCATAAGTCTTACATTACATCATAAAATGAAAACTACAACAACATAGTCTCTATAGTCCACACTCATATCCCCTCAGACTATCCCTGCAAGTCAGTCATAAAATACTTCTTCAAATCCTGGGAAAAATAAAACATAGAAAGGGGTGATCTCAGATGCTCAGTAAGGATAACAATATAGTGGAAACTTTTATAAATAAGTATAAACATTTAAGGTAATGTATAACTAAAACAAATTCCCTTTAAACTTGAACTTCAGCATAATATGTAAAAAATAAAATGAAATAATTTCATTTACTTATTCACATGGATATTTTACTAGTCGAATAATCACATGTAATATCAATAACCACTTTCATAATGATGTAATACATAATGTCAGACTATCATAACCACATAGTCAAGTCCATGTGCCAAGAATAAAAATAAGATTTTTTCAAGGCCTTGTCCCAAGACACTAGTTTGTCTCATGAAACCTACTGATGCATTGAGGAGCTATAGCGTGCTCCACCTGTCACTTATTAAGTCCAATTCATACCTCATATGAACAGGTTTAAACATAACATAAACATTCGTATTAAAACTAGCATACAAAATTTCAATAATTTCTCCATAAACCATGAATGGTATAAAAATAACACATCCACAGTCAAACATATCACAAAACCTTCAACACTATATGGAAGTTTTGTAACATAATAAATCAACTTCAAATAAGCTTAAAATCTATCCAAGGATATTGACATAGATGAAATCAAAACTATTTGAGAGAAATATATCCTTTTTTGAAATCATATAAAAGTCACATAATTAAAACATTTACTTTGAAAATATTCTTATAATCTTGTAAGGTAAGCTTTGATAATTTTATAATGGCGGAAAATATCCACACCCAACGTGTAAGGTAAAAAATACATTCTTCCCTTAATTCTGTCGAAAAGGTTAAAAAGGACGTTGTTTGGAAAATAACAGAAATATTACATTATAAACATCTTATAAAAAGTAAACAAGGGTATAAATGACTTTAAACCATAGTCTATAAAATAGTAAGAATGATTTGAAATACATTTTTACGAATCATGGATGTGGATGATAAAGAGGTCCCAATAGATAATTACGTACAAACAACCTCGGATAATGAAGAGATTGTGAAATAAACTCTTACCTTGTTATTTTCCTTGGTCGAGGGTAGGTTAAACTCCTTTATAATGGTTAAATAATTTTTATTAAATTATAAAAGATTCATATACATTAATATGATATCATATATCATCTTTTAACATTTCTTTGTTAATAATATCTTAGAATTATCATCGTTTCGGGTGTTAACTTACTCATTTTCTTTTATATGTTTTGTTACATAAGTCATGTTTGTTATGGATAGGTTGTATCTTATTCATATCCAGAATTATATAAAGTTCTTAAAAATTATTTTTAATCATCAAAATGAGAATTATACTTGATGGATATGATGTGGAATGAATCTCATCACGTTCGTGGAGACGGTAGTCCGTACGTACGCACGAGCGACAATATCATTCATTTGATATTAAAATAGTATATAATTGGATGTTATATAATATATACAGAATAATAATAATGTTATATTTATTGTTTTATTCAATTACACATCATTATTATACCCATCCAAATAATAATGTTTCGAATAACAATTACACCACGACGTGGAGACAGTAAGTCAAACATACGCATGTATGGTGACATGTCATTCAAAGGATGGATAGAATGCTGAATATGGTTGTACCATATTTATAATAACATAATATTATATAGAATATACTTTAGTAATTATTTTAGAATGTAAATAACAAAGAAATAATAATTTTAAGAAGAAAGGAATTGAAAGAGTGTGGTGAAAACATTATATCTTCTTCGGGTTCTTCCTTTTTATTTGATCAAAAGGGCTCCTTAGGTTGGCTTTCTGATCAGAATAAGGCCTCTAGAATTAAGTTAGGGAAGTTTATAGAATATTTGGGCAGGTTTTGTCCAAGAAAAAAGGCTTTGAAGATGTTAATTAGAGAGCAGTGGGAGTGCCCTTTTATAAGAGGGGTGAGGGGAACCTTTGGAAAAACATAAAATATTATTTTATAATAAATTCATATTCGGTTTATAATGGATCCAAAGTGAAATATTTCTAGGATAAGGTGGGTATGGGTAACAATACTTTCAACCAATATATTTTAGAGAGGTTTGGGTCACTATATTAACCTTATCATTTATATTTAACTCTTAGTTAAATAGTTTTACATTTACCATGTCTCTTTGTATTTTTATATTATATGGTCAATAAACTTACTATAACAACCCAATAGAACCCCAAGTGGTTCCTTATTAATATATATATCCTTATATAAGTCATTTGTCTGAACATTATATTTTTAGGAATATAATATGAATTAATAATATAATATTTTTTTAAAATACTCCTTTATGTCAATTTTGACACTATTTAGTAATTGATTTTTTATAAAGTCCTAAAAACTTTATTCATTCTAAATAAATTTATTTAATCAATAATAACATGTCATATTAACCTATAAAATTAGTTTATGACATCAAAAATTTCAAATTATATTTATTTTAACATTTATAATATCATTTATTTGATTATTTCATTAATAACGAAAATACTACATAATCATTGTATCATAAATAAATTTATTTATTAAATGTCTAAAAATTATAAATAAAATATCATTATGTAGGATATCTTTTTAGATTTCTAATGAATATTTATAATTGAATTTATCTTATGTAGAACCCTATATTAAAAATGTTTTAGTTATTTAACTTTGATTTTATCTCTTTTAACTCTTCTTTGAATTAAATAATAATAAATGTCCTAATCTAATCCAAGTAGACCAACGAGGTTCGTATGTTATTCCTAAGGTTGTTTTTGGTCGAATTATACTTAGAAAAAAGAATTAGGACATGTTTTAGGGTAATAATAATATCAATTTTATCCTTAATTGACCTATTTACTTTTAACCGTGGTAAATAAAAGTAAAAAGTTACTATTCACCAAAAATTATTTCTATCTTATTGAACCATATTTGACTCCTTGATATTACTTTTGTCTCTCATATTTTCGAAATTCCACTCACAGAAGTGGTAAAATTAAGTTTTAGGTGAATTTTTAAATTCTTTAAGGAGGTGGGTAAAAGACGGTGAAAAGTTCAATAAAATTTTTATATATCTAAAATTATTATAAACCGACTCTAATTAATTACATTGAAATTATATAGGTATTAAGTATCTATTTTTAACTAAAATAAATTTAAATAAAATAAATAATTATTTAAATAAAAATTCGGTTTTAAACTATAACTCATTGTTTTTCACTATTCATCAAAAATTGAAAGTTTTTAGAAAAATACCAAAAATACACCCTAAGCTAATTTCGATATTCTGAATCCAAAAATGAAGCCCAATTTGAAAGATAAAATTTATAAAATTTCAAAAAGTGGGTATTACTATTCATAACGGCTAACTTGATTGGTTGTGGTGTGTGTTAGAACTCGAAGTTGCGTACAACACACGCTACTATATTATTCAAAGAGAAGCGTGTCGTGGAAGCTTGGGGTGTTACATTCTCCCCTCCTTCAAATAATTTTGACCTCGAAATTTCTAGGATATTACTGCATTAAAATACTTTGTTGGTTCTTTATCATAAGTTCATTGGGTTCCCATGTTGCTTCTTCCATCTTATGGTTTCTCCATAGAAATTTTATGAGACGAGTCGTCTGGTTTCTCGACACTGGTTCTCTGGTATCAAAAATCCGGATGGGCTCTTCGCAATAAGACAGATCGGGTTCCAGTTCTAATTCCTCATAGGTGAGTACATGTGTTGGGTCAGGCATGTATTTTCTCAACAATGATATGTGGAATACTTCGTGAACTTTGGAGAGATTTGGCGGCATTTCCAAACGATAAGCTACAGCCTCAATTCGTTCTAGAATTTTGAAAGGTCTGATGTACCTGGGACTCAATTTACCTTTCTTACCAAAACGTATAACTCACTTCCATGGAGATACCTTCATGAAAACATGATCTCCTACCTGAAATTCCAAATCCTTCCTTCGGTTGTCAGTATAGCTCTTCTGCCTACTTTGAGCTGCTTTGATGTGGTTTTGGATTACCTTCACCTTTTCCATCGTTTTCTCCACCAGTTTTGGACCTACGAGTTTTCTTTCACCAACATCATCCCAACAGGTTGGTGTGAGACATCTCTTTCTGTATAATGCTTCATATGGTGCCATATTAATACTTGAATGGAAGCTATTGTTATAGGAAAATTCTACCAGAGGTAAATATTGATCCCACATACCCTAAAAGTCAAGTGAGTAAGATCTCAACATGTCTTATAAGGTGTGAATAGTCTGTTCTGATTGTCCATCTATTTGAGGGTGGTAGGCAGTGCTCAAACGAGGTTCAGTATCCAAGGCCTTCTGAAGACTCTTCTAGAATCTTGAAGTAAAACAGGGATCACTATCAGAAACAATTGATAGGGGTACTCCATGGAGTCTCACAACTTCATTAATATATAGTCTTGCTAGAGGTTCAAGTGGTAAATCTTCCCTTATAGCAAGAAAATGTGTTGACTTCGTAAGACGATCAACAATGACCCATATTGCATCATTCCTTCTAGGAGTATTGGGTAGTCCCATGAAAACTTCCATCGTAATATTATCCCATTTCCACTCAGGTATGGGAAGAGGTTGCATGACCCCTCCAGGCTATTTCCTTCCAGCTTTCACTTGTTGACAAACCATACATCTTGACACAAAATCTACAATCTCCCTCTTTATGATGTCCCACCAAAAATGTTCTTTCAAATATCTATACATCTTAGTGATACCAGGGTGTATAGATCAATTTGAACTATGAGAATCATCCAACAATTCCCTTTGGAGATCAGGTATATCAGGAACACAAAGTCTCTTCCCAGATTTCAAGATCTCATCTTCATAAACAATGTCACTTAATCTCCCATCATTCACAGCTTTAATCTTTTTTTGAAACTCTTCATCACCGGTCTAAGAACTCTTTATCCTTTCTAGTAAATATTTTTTGGAAACCATTTGAAAATTCATTGATGTTTCACGTTCCATGGTTATTCCCTTTTCAATATTCACTGGATCTATGAAAATATGATCCCTTTCAATTTTCATCTTGTTCAAAACTCCATGATCCTTTCTGCTCAAAGCATCTTCCACCTTATTTGCCTTCCCCGGGTGGTAGTTTATCGTGAAATCATAATCCTTGAGTAGTTCAAGCCATCTCCTTTACCATATGTTGCGTTCTTTTTGTGAGCAAATATACATTAAACACTTGTGATCGGTATAAATATCACATTTTTCACCATAGAGATAGTGTCTCCAAATCTTAAAAGAAAAGATTACAACTTCTAACTCAAGATCATTATTATGATAGTTTTTCTCATGAATTTTCAGTTATCGTGATGCATAGGCAATAACCCTATCATTCTGCATAATGACACAACCAAGTCCTTTATTCGATGGATAACTATTAATAATGAACCCATAATTACCTGATGGTAGAGTCAATAGAAGAGCATTGACTAATATTCTCTTCAGTTCTTCAAAACATTCTTCACACTCTTTTGTCCAAACAAATTTAACCCTTTTTCGTGTGAGCTTCGTTAATGGGCTAGCCAATCGGGCAAAATTCTGGACTAAACATCAATAATAACCTACAGAACCAATAAAAATGTGTAACTCATTATACTCATTGGTGTTGGCCATTCTTGGATTTCTCTTGTCTTAGAAGGATCAACAGCGATTCCATCTATAGAGACAATATGGCCAAGAAAAAAAATCTCCTGGATCCAGAATTCACACTTGCTAAACTTCCCATATAATTCATGTCTTCTCAGAGTCTTCAGGATAATGTGCAAGTGATTTTCATGATCTTCGTAAATTTTGGAGTACACCAAGATATCATCAATAAATACCACTACAAAATCATTGAGATATTCCTTGAAAACTCTGTTCATTATATCCATGAAAACAGAGGGTGCATTAGTCAGCCCAAAAGGCATTACTGTAAACTCATAATGCCCGTACCTGGTTCGAAATGTTGTCTTCAGAATGTCTTCCTTCTTCACACACAAATGATGGTATCCAGATCAAAGGTCAATCTTTGAAAATTATTGAGCTCCGTGCAGTTGGTCAAATAATTCATCAATGCGAGGTAGGGGATACTTGTTCTTTATTTTTATAGCATTGATTTCCCTGTAGTTGATACATAACCTCATAGATCTATCTTTCTTCTTAACAAAAAGGATAGGGGGTCCCCATGGAGAAACACTAGGGAGAATAAATCTCTTGTTACTCAATTTCCCTAGTTTTTTATTTATTTCAACTAATTCCAGAGTGGCCATTCTATAAGGGGTCTTCGATATAGGCCTTGAACTAGGAAAAAATCAATGGAAAACTCAATTTCTGGTTCTGAAGGATGTCCAGGTAAATCTTCCGAAAACAAATCTACATATTCTTTCACAATAGGTACATCCTCTATTTGTACATTCCTTTCCTCACCCATAGTTATTTAATTCTCTTCCTCCCTGATAATTGAATTTAGTTGAGCTACTAGGGGTGGATCTAGATAAGAATCAGGTGGTGAAGATTCTACTCTAAAGATAAGGTGTTATTTATCATCATCATAAAAAATTGTAACCTCCTTCTTCTTACAATAAATATTCACATCATGGTCTAAAATCCAATCCATACCAAAGATTATATCAAATTCAATCATGGGTATGACGATGAGATCAGCAGATAAAAAACATTTATGTGCTCTAATGGGGACCGATTCACAAAACTTTGTTGCAATGATACTTCCCTTAGGAGTTTTGACTGACAACTTCCTTGTTAAATAAAATTGGAAATATCTAATTTTCTTAAAAAAATGGGAATATATGAAACAATGTGATGATCCAGAATCAAATAATGCATTTTCTAAACTTGAGAAACCATTAAATTACCTGCCACCATGTCTTTCGAAGCTTCTACCATAGTAGTAGTGATAGCATAAGCTTGGCCTTGATCCCTTGGCCTTTTCTAAGGTAAGTTCCCATGACACTTAGGACATTCATTTGCATATTTTCCCATCTCCCTGCAATTGTAGCATTGAACATCGATAGCTTCTTTCTTCCCCTTGCAATCAAGAGCTTGGTGGCCTTTTTCACCACACTTGTAACAAACTCTTATTCCCTTCAAGTAAGTACCGAGGTGTTTCTTCCCACAATTACTGTAATATGGATATCAAAATTTTCCCTTCTTCCCCTTATTTCCATTTCTAGAGTGATCGGTAGATCTCTTTTTCTCTTTATTTTCTTTAAAGTCGTAAGACTTAGAGAATTCTTTTTCTGTCTTGATAGCACATGTGACAATATCTTCGTACAATGAGAAGGATTGTGAGACTAATTCTCGATGAAGAAATGGTTTTAACCCATCAAAGAAATGATCAATCTTACTTCATGGGTTACGTATATAATCTATAGCATGCCTCACTAACCTTGTAAAGTTAGCCTCATACTTTTGCGACATTCTCATCCTCCTTTTGCCTCAGACTTAGAAATTGCCTTTCCATATCTGCTCGATGGTCACGAGGAAAGTATTTGTCTAAGAAAATATCTTTAAACTCCCTCCATTCCATATTTGATACTTCATCATCTTCCTTTGTGTTTTGAGTCAATGACCACCATTGACCAGAATCTCCAGTGAGGTGGTAAACTGCCATGATTACTTTTTCTCTTTCACTACTCCCCAAGTCATGGAATTTATTCTCTAAGGAATTTATCCATTGCTTAGATACTAGTGGATTTGTACCCTCATTGATTGTTGGTGGTTGTTTCCTCATGAATTGATCTAACCTTGATCCTCCATGCTGCGGATCAGGGTGCTCCATACGGGTAAGGTTATTATTCATAACCTGAGTGAGTTGTCCTAGTATGGTGATTAGATGATCAGCACCAGTTGCATCACCATCTCCATTATAATTATCTTGAGAAGGAGGGAAGTCCCTACATGGAGTGCGTTCGTTGATATGGTTTGCATTCCTTCCACTAGTCACCATTTCTAAACAATGGCATAAACTAGATCATTTTATGAATCCAAATACATAATTCTAAACTTGTAAAACACTTAACATAAATTGAACAGTTTATGGATATAATCCATAATCATAAAAATGTTGTCTTTAAGGAATTATATACTCATAAACCCTTCATAATGGTTTTTAAATAAAATGATAATTATCCTAAGCATATCCCCTGGGAGTGTCGTAACCAAGAGTGCAGCAAGGACCATTGTCGTGCACCAGTTCCCATTTGAGTCTAGCTCAAAGCGGCGTTTTCGGGTTTTACCCCTACGTAAATATGTGCCATATATGCCTCTACCTGCTCGTATCTAGACAGGGATTTATTGCTCGAAAAACTCACAAAATCTCTACAATACCAAAATTCTAGGAATTTCTTCTACACTAATCCTAAAAGTCCATCTTAGGTCTATGTGCTCTAATTAGAGTTTATCCAAATCTAGCTTCCAAGGTTTGAACTAAACTTATTCGGATGCCAACTGTAATACCCCGACCCTAGTTACCAAGATTCGGTGCATTATTACATAAAATTATCATGATCACAAAAGATCAAGTCTCCAAATATTGATTAGTTTAGTAGCCTTGGAATCACGAGATACATTCATCAGTCTTACATTACATCAGAAAATGAAAACTACAACAACATAGTCTCCATAGTCCACACTCATATCCCCTCATACTATCACTGTAGGTCAGTCATAAAAGACTTCTTCACATCCTGGGAAAAATAAAACATAGAAAGGGGTGAGCTCAGATGCTTAGTAAGGATAAAAATATAGCGGAAACTATCATAAATAATCATAAACATTTAAGGCAATGTACAACTAAAACAAAAGCCTTTTAAACATGAACTTCAGCATAATATGGAAAAAATAAAATGAAATAATTCCATTTACTTATTCACATGGATATTCTACTAGTCTAATAGTCACACGCAATATCAATAACCACTTTCATAATGATGGAATTCATAATGCCAGACTATCATAACCACATAGTCAAGGCCTTGTGCCAAGACTACAATTAAGATTTTGTCAAGGCCTTTTTCCAGGACACTATTTTATCTCATGATACCTACCAATGCATCGAGGAGCTATAGCGGGCTTCACCCGTCACTTATTAAGTCCAATTCATTCCTTATATGAACAGGTTTAAACATAACATAAACATTCGTATTAAAACAAGCATATGAAATGTCAATACTTTATCCATAAAACATGAATGGTATAAAAATAACACATCCATAGTCAAACATATCACAAAACCTTCAATACTATATGGAAGTTTTGTAACATAATAAATCAACTTCAAATAAGCTTAAAATCTATCAAAGGATGTTGACATAGATGAAATCAAAACTATTTGAGAGAAATATCTCTTTTTTTTAAATCATTTAAAAGCCACATAATTAAAACATTTACTTTGAAAATATTCTTATAAGCTTATAAGTGAAGCTTAGACAATTTTATAATTGCGAAAAACATCCACACCTGCAGTATAAGTTAAAAAGGCATTCTTACCTTAATTCTGTCGAAAAGGTTAAAAAGGACCTTGTTTAGAAAATGAGGGAAAGATTCCTTTATAAAAATCTTATAAAAAATCAACAAGGGTATAAATGAATTTAATACAGAGTCTATAAAATAGTAATAATGATTTTAAATACATTTTTAAGAATCATGGATGTGGATGATAATGAGGTCCCAGTAGATAATTACGTATAAACAACCTCAGATAATGAAGAGATTGTGAAATAAACCCTTAACTTGTACTTTTCCTTGGCCGAGGGTAGGTTAAACTCCTATATAATGGTTAAATAATTGTTATGAAATTATACAAGAATCATATACATTAATATGATATCATATATGATCTTTTAACATTGCTTTGTTAATAATATCTTAGTATTATCATCGTTTCGGGTGTTAACTTACTCGTTTTATTTGATATATTTTGTTACATAAGATGTTTTTTGTTATGGATAGGTTGTATCTTATTCATATCCATAAAGATATAAAGTCCTTAAACATTATTTTTAATAATTAAATGAGAATTATACTTGAATGGATATGATGGAGAATGAATCTCATCGCGTTCATGGAGACGGTAGTCCGTACGTATGCACGAGTGACAATATCATTCTTTTGATATTAAAATCGTATATATTTGGATGTTATATCATATATATAGAATAATTATAATTTTATATTTATTATTTTATTCAGTTACACATAATTATCATACCCATCCAAATAATAGTGTTTTGAATAACAATTACACCACGACGTGGAGACGGTAAGTCGTACGTACGCATGTATGGTGACATGTCATTAAAATGATGGATAGAATACTGAATATGGTTGTACCATATTTAAAATAACATCACAGTATATAGAAGATACTGGAGTTATTATTTTATAATGGAAATAAAAAATAAATAAGAAGTGGAAGAGGAAAGGAACTTGAAAGAGGGTGGTGAAAACATTACCTCTTCTTCGGGTTCTTCCTTTTGATTTGATTAAAACGGCTCCGTAGGTTGGATTTCTGATCAAACTAAGGCCTCTAGGTTGAAGTAAGGGAAGTTGGGAGAATATTTGGGTAGGGGTTGGATGAGCCAAAAGGCTTTGAAGATGTAAATTAGAGAGAATGTGGAGTTCCCTTTTATAAGAGGGGTGAGGGGCACCTTTAGAAAAACTTAAAATATTATTTTATAATAAATTCATATTCGATTTATAATGGCTCCAAAGTGACTTATTTAGAGGCTAAGGTCAGTATGGGTCTAAATCCTTTCATTCAATATATTTTAGACAGGTTTGGGTCACTATATTAACCTTATCATTTATATTTAACTCTTAGTTAAATAGTTTGACATTTATCATGTCTCTTTGTATTTTTATATTATATGGTTAATAAACTTACTATAACAAGACAAGATAACCCCAAGTGGTTCATTATTAACATATATATCCTTATATAAGTCATATGGCAGAAAATTATATTTTTAGAAATATAATATCAATTAATAATATATTATTTGTTTTAAATACTCATTTATGTCAATTTTGACACTAGTTAATAATTGATTTCTGATAAAGTCGTAAAAACTTTATTAATTAGAAATAAATTCATTTAATCAATAATAATATTTCATATTAACCTATAAAATTAGTTTATGGCATCAAAAATTTCAAATTATATTTATTTTAACATTTATAAAACCATTTATTTGATTCTTTCATTAATAAGGAAAATATTGTATCATCATTGTATCATAAATAAATTTAATTATTCAATGTCTAAAAATTATAAATAAAGTATAATTATGTAAGAAATTTTTTTATCTTTATAATTAATATTTATAATTGAATTTATCTTATGTATAACCCTATATTAAAAATGTTTTAGTTATTTAACTTTGATTCTATCTCTTTTAACTCTTCTTTGAATAAAATAATAATAAATGTCCTAATCTAATCCAAGTGGACCAAAGAGGTTCATATTTTATTCCTTAGGTTTTTTCTGGTCTAATTATACTTATCCAATATAATTAGGACATTTGTTAAGGTAATAATAATATCATTTGTACCCTTAATTACCCTATTTACTTTTAACCGTGGTAAATAAAAGTAAAAAGTTACTATTCACCAAAAATTATTTTTATCTTATCGAACCACATTTTACTCCTTCATATTAACCATGTCTCTGGGATTTTAGAAATTCTATTCATAGAATTGGTAAAATTATGTTTTATGTGAATTTGAAAATTCTCCTAGGAGGTGGGTAAAAGACGGTGAAAAGTTCAATAAAATTTTTATATATCTAAAATTATTATAAACAGACTCCAATGAATTAGATTGAACTTCTATAGGTATTATATATCTATTTGGACCTAAATTAAATTTAAATAAAATAAATAATTATTTAAATAAAAATTCGGTTTTAAACTATAACTCAGTGTTTTTCACTATTCATCAAAAATTGAAAGTTTTCCAAAAAATACCAAAAATTCACCCTAAGCTAATTTCTATATTATGAATCCAAAAATGAAGCCCAATTTGAAAGATAAAATTTATAAAATTTCAAAAATTGGGTATTACTATTCATAACGGCTAGTGTGATTGGTTGTGGTGTGTGTTAGAACCCGAAGTTGCGTACAACACACGCTACTGTATTATTCAAAGAGAAGTGTATCGTGGAAGCTTGGGGTGTTACAGTACTAAGTAAATTAATATCAAAATTTCTCTTAAGGGTGATTTTCAAGTCATTTATAAGAATAAATGATAATTGTGGGTTTCTAAAACTCAAAAACCATCCATACATATACACACCCCCAAACTGGGGTAAAAACACTAGGGGGCCTTCCAGGGACCCCTAGGTCACAAAAACCTAGGGCACCCCATGTGGGGTCTATAGTCTCAATGTATTCTGAGTTTATCATACATCAAATAAAGGAATCATGCCCTTAGAAAAGACCATAAATATGGAATGAATTCTCAGGACACATGAGTTATGGAACATCAACCAAGGTCAATAGAGAAGTACCATGGCCGATTTAAAAGCGAAAGGTTTTTCTAGGTCATTCACTCACCTTACCTAATCCCATACCATCCAAGGTCCATGAACCTAGTCAACTCGAATCCCAAGGGTTAACACAAGACCTACCAATGTCACTGCTTATAATCCATCACTCTCCCCCTCTTATATGTGTCCAAGGAATCCTAGGAAATGTCCACTATATAGTGAACCCATATTTTCATAGATAAATATTACATATTTTTATATAAATATTCAATACATTTCACAAATACAAAACTGAGGACTATAAAGGTTTAGTGTATTTGGATACTAGATAAAAAATATTATTATTTCATGAAATATATTCAACATCATTTAAACATATCTTCACATTTAGTACTCTACATATAAATACACCACTTAAAACATTTCTTAATAACCTGGAGAAAGGAAACATAATAATGGGTGAGCTCAGATTCTCGGTAAGGGTAATCATGAGAGATATCAATCAACGATCATATGTAAGAATAATATGAGAATTAGTGAACGAGATTACGATCATAAATTGTGAAGTTTATTCCAAACCTATCAAAGATTATAAACATGATTCCTAGAATAAAGCTTTATAATTTCAAAATTTAGGAATCATAAGAGTGAGAAATCAATACAAATCAATAATGAACCATAGTTTCATGTCATAAAATTGTGGAACCATAAAAGGTATATAAACCATTTCATATATCAAGGTTAACTACCCAGATCACAAAATCATAGTTCATCAGGCATCCCTACATGTTTCCCATATCATAATAGATCATGACTCATCACATGCATCATATAGTAGATTAATAACCTTGACTTGTTTCATAGAGTGGATCAAGAACATCGTCTTCCATCCCATAAATATCTCAGGAGATATAATTATTTACCCAATTAATTTTATGGATATATAATTTTTGTCCCCATATGTCACAAAAATTAAAACAATACATATTTGTTCCACAATATCTTAAGATAGTCATCAAATCGTAACTTGAGAAAAAAACATGTTTCATAAATATTTTTTCATGGAATAACCAATGGAAAAGAAACATGTCTCATAAGCACATTGTATTCATAATCATAAACCATCTAGAGAAAGAATAAATATGGTAACCATGTATAATATCCCTATTAGAGATAATAAAATTCAATGAGTGTTGTCATTGATAAATAGAAATACCATTAAAATATTGTTCAAAGATTCTTGAGGAAAAAAGCATTTCCACAATGAAAATCGCATTTTTAAAACTAAAAATTCACAAAAAAAATATGATAACATTTTTTCAATGAAAATAGGCTTATAAATATATAAATTAATCTTAAAATAATTGAGTAGTTATAATAGTGGGAGATTCTTAATCTTTTTGTATACATTAAAACAGGGATTCCTATCATATTTTCAACAAAAATTCAAAATTACCTCATCTAGAAAATGTAAAGAAGATTCCATTTTTTAGTAAAAAAATAATTCATAGGTAAAAATTACTTTTAACAATCATTTTAGAGTATTAAAAACATTCTTAAAAACATCTTTTTAAAACATGGATGTGGAGAAGAATGAATTTTCGACCGAAGAGAGAAATAATTTGATTTTCATTAAAAACATAATTTATCTCGTAAAGAGGGGAAAATTAAAGGAAATAATTTATGGTCCAAAAATAACAAATTTATAATAATATTCATGATATTATTGGATTTATATTAATGGATTTCATCTTCATAATAAAAATATAAAAATCCCGATAAACAATGAGACTGCAACATAATTCCTTAACCTCATGTCTCAACTTTTATCAAACATATTAAAAACACTTTTATTATAAATATAGTTTTATAATAAATATATTTCAGAACAATATTAATATATAAAATACCATATATTATTTACTTATAACATCTCATCATCTATTTGTTAACAATTTGTTATTAAAGTCACTATTTTGGGTGATAATTGCCTCGTTTTTCATGTACGTTTTGATACAGTAGTTTGGTCCTTGTACATTGATCACGGTTAAATAATGTAAAAAATGTTAATAATGATATAAATATCATATATATTCATTATAATAATATATATAATCATCTATAAATGTTATAGATTAAAAAAAATACACTGTTCATGGGGACGGTATGTCGAACGTACGCATAAACGTTGTTTCCATTTTTCGATGGATGGAATGAAAGAAATTTAAAAAGTAGTAAACCTTTACAGAATCATTATTATATCATATAAATTATATATATTCATAAAAACCATCCTTATTAACATCCATGTAAAATAGAAATAAAAATGAATTACATCGCTTTGTGGTGGTGGTAGTCCACACGTACGCATGAGCAACATTATTAGTTTCCAACGAATTGCAAGGTAATATTTTAGAATTTATATTATAATTATATAATAAATATAATATATATATATATATATATTAAATACAACATTATATCAATCCTTGTGGTATGATGATGAAAAATGAATTAAATTGGTTCGTGAGGTGGTAGTTTGTTGCATACACAATCGACAGTTTTGTTTCCCATTAGATGTATAAGAAGATGGATAATGGTTATAAAATTAATATAATAAAATATATGTATATTTAAAATATTTTTTTTATTATTTTATCATGGTTTAATAATATTTGAAGGAGTTATAAGAATAAGTAAAATGAAAATTAATGGTTAAGAACTATACATATTCTTCAGACAACATCTTTAGGATTATATCTAAATCATTACTGAGATGGTTTTTTTATCATAACGGGGACTTTGGGTCATAGTGAGGAATGTAATAATGGGATTTTAGTAATTATTCTCTAAAAAATTGTATCTTTAGGTACAGACAGGGGAGGAGAGGGGTGTCGTTCTATAATTAATGTGAGAGGGACACTAATAATTTTTCAAAGTTTTTAAATACTTTAATGTTAGTTTCTCAGAAAAAATGGTTAAAAATGGATCATATTTAGAGGTGATAAGGTTAATATTTAAATATAATAAACAATTGCGGTTTTATAAAGTTATTATGTCAATTAAATCCTTATCGTTTTACTTCAATCCATAGTAAAATTGTTTTAACCATAATTGTGGCAACATATTTTTCACTATTTTTACTATTCATTTTGAAAAAAATTAATTTTACCTTATTATATAATATTAACTATGATTATTAAAATATGGAACCCATTTAATCAAATTTAATTCTGAAATTTTGTATAACTGAATGTAAAATTAAACCCACAAATGCATCAAAAATTCTTTTTCCAAATAAAAACTTTTCCTAAGAATAAAACGTTTTTATATCAAAATTCTACATAAACTTAATTAATATTATCTAAATTGGATTAATAATAGAATAATTTATCTATTTTTTTAAAACCATTTGAAAATAAAATGTAACTTTTTAAATTCTTTAAATAAAAGGACAATTTTAATAAAAATAAATAATTTTTACTATTCATCAAAAAATTAATATTTTTAAAATGTTATAAAAATTCACTATAAGATTACTTTTAAACGAAAATTTTATTAATGAAGTAGATTTTATCAAATAATTTTTAAAAGGAAGGAAAAAATTCAAATTAGGTGTTAAAAACATGACAAAATTGTTTTTAGAAAAAAAAAATAATAAGCAGAACACAAGGTTTATTTTTATTATTTGTATAGAAAAAATATTAGAAGAAAGTTAAAACATTTTATTAAATGTATAAGTTCATTAAAATTATTCAACAAAAGTGATAAATTTAATTTATTTATATAAAATACCAATTATTCACATAAAAGTAGTTTTCGGAAAAAATATATCATTTATTTTCAATTAGTTTTTATTTTCATTTATATATAATTAATAAAAAATAATTAATTATATAAATATATAAACTTTATGATTTTTATAATTTATTTATTCCTATTCATAACTTCTGATCCAACATCTAGGTGATAAATATCACATTAAATAAAAATATTTTAATAGTATATCACAGTTCCTTTAAACTTAATTTTGTGAGTAACACAAGATATCGAAGAAATTAAATATATTTGAAAAAAGATTCTCTAAAATCATAGTGTGTCACATTTTACCCCCCTTAAAAATAAATTTACACTAAAAACTCCTTGAATCTAATACAAAAAATTAGGATACTTCTACCACATAATATCCTAAGGTTCCCATATAGCTTCCTCAAATTTATGATTGCTCCAGAGTACTTTAACCAAGTCAGTAGCCTTGTTTCATATGAATTTTTCTCTAAGATCCCATATTTTTGGTAGTTTTAATATATATTAAATATCATTCCCCAGTGGTTTGACCTTTGAGTTCAATAACTATGGTGGATCATGTGTTTACTTTCTCACAATAGATATATAGAACTCATCATGAACTTGAGAGTGGTTCTATAGAAGAACCAAGGGTTAAGACACACACATTATATGATCAAGAATGTAGAAAGTCCCACTACACCTTGGGCTTATATTTCTATTATTTATAAATCTCATGAAATTCTCACAAGGATAAATTAACAGAAAAAACTTATCACCAACTTCGAATTCTAGATAATGTCGATCATTATTAGCATAACTTCTCTATAGACACAGAGTTGTCATGCTATGATATTGAATAGATCTTAATTTCTATTCCATTCCCTCAACTAGCTCGGGTCCCATAATCTTTCTTTATCCAACATCAAAACATCAAGTTTTATTTCTATAATTTTTTCCATAGTTTGATTCATAAGGATCCATCTGAATTCTTGAGTGAAATCTATAGTTGTAAGAAAAATAAAATAGGGGAAGGTGTTAATCCTTACCATCATTTAATTAAAAATTGTAATATCTCAACACATCCTCTAGGGTTTCAATTGTTATCTCAAACTGACCATCTTTTTAAGGATGATAAGAAGTGCTGAAATTTAACTTTATATCTTGATCATACTGAATAATTCACCATAACATTGAGGTGAACCTTCGATTTTGATAAGATATAATAGAATGTGATATTTCATGTAACTTTATCACTTATATAATGCATATTATATAAATTTTATCAAGATATAACTATTCTCTAATAGAAATAAAGTGGTATGAATCCATAAGTTGATTGACTACAACCTAAATAAAATTATGGCACTTAAATGTTTTTAGTAGTTTGATGACAAAATCCATGGTGTTGTTTTCCCATTTATATTCTACTATGGTTAATAATTGTAATATTCTATTAAAATTATGTATCCTAGCCTTAATTGTTTGATATACCAATTATTAAGATATATATTCTATAATTTTCCTTTTCATATTGTCCAACCAGAAATACACTTTCAGATCTTTATACATATTTTTACTTATAGTATGAGTAAATAATGTTGAACTATGAGCTTCGTCCAATAGATCATTAAAATCAAGTAAAAAGATGAAACATATATAGTTCCATAACTTTTCCATTCCATAAAAATCAGGGTTGATCTCAAGGAAATTTCTCACCTTCTTTTACAACTCAACATCTTCCTTTTGTGCCTCTTTAATCCTTACAATTATATATGGTTGAACATTCTTTCGAGAAATATAATAATTCTAACATTTTTTCAATATTTTCAGATCCATACTTTGAAAATATGAAAATATTGGTTCTTTTTTTATCCTTAACATAGATAATCCTATATGATCCTTTTTACTCAAGCATTTCCACCTTGTTCGCTTTCCCATGTTGGTATTGTATTGAGTAGTCATAATCATTAATCAGCTTTTACTGTCTTCAATGGTGCATATTCAACTCTTTCAATGAAAAAATATACTTTAAAATTTTATGATGAGTGTATATATTACATATATCTCCATAAATATTGTTTATCCATATATTTAATGAAAAAATTAGAACAGCTAACTAAAAATCATGAGTTGGTTAATTTTTTCTCACAAACCTTTAATTATCATTATTAATAATCTATTTCCATATAATTATACAAGATAATTCACCCTATTACCTTCTTTTATGCATAAATAAATATCATAAACCCTTCCCCACTATAAGTTAATGTGTAAGAACTGGTGCACTGACTAATCTTCGCTTCAGTTTCATGAATTTTTCAATGCATTAATCATTTAAAATGAACATGGACCCCTTTTGAGTTGACTTGGTGGGTGCATTAAAAATATATGATAAATTATCCACAAAGCATCAATAATTTCTGTCCAAACCATGAAAACTATGGATCTCAGTAACTGACGTTATTCTGGTTCATTTCTGAATGAATTTGTATTTATAGGATCCACTAAACTACCATCACTTGAGATTATATGACCAATTAATGAAACATTACAAATCCAAAATTCACACTACATAAATTTTTCATTCAAATTATCCTTCCTTAGGGTCTTTATTACAATTCATAAGTGATCTTATTGCTCTTCCTTTCTCATTAAATATATAATAATTTCATCAGTAAATACTACAAAAAATGATCAAGGTAATATCTAAAGACTCTATTCATTAAATCCATAAATATAGTAGGAAAATTATATGACCAAATGGAATCACTTTAAATTCATAGTGTCAATACCTATGGAAGTATTTCCTAGGTTTTTCTTCAATTTTGACCATTAACTAATAGTACCCATATCAAAGATCAATCTTTTAAAAGTAATGATATCCTAGTGGTTGACAAAAAAATAATCAATATGGGGTAGAGGATAATTATTCTTGAAAGTGATACTGTAAAGTTCTCAATAAAAATTGCAGAGATTTATTGATAAATATATATTCTTATTAAAAAGAACTCGTGCACCGAAAGGTGACACACCTGGTTGGATAAATCCATTTTCAAGACTCTCCTAGAGTCTCTTCTTTAATTCCTATAACTCAATCAGATACATTGTAACAACTGGGCCCTACTAACATCACATACACCATGCATTAATTTGGTCACTAGGTCCTAGCCTTCCTGGTACCACCAATTTTCACATAGAAACATGGTCCCCCTTAGGACCCACCCACATGCCTGACCAAGTCATCAGACTAATAACTATCCCCACAAGCCAACACATGTTCTTTCCATTTTTTTCCCTAACCCACACAGACCCTAGGAAAATTCCCAGAAGGTCACTCATCCTAATTACTAATCCAGGAAAATCATTCATAACAATTGAGTTATAATTAGTTATTCTCCTGAAAAGAAAGGTGGACCTTGTTTACATGAGTTGCATCATATAAACATTTAAACCTTCAACTTTATGGGGTTTTATAAAAAATATGTATGGAGTCTAAGAAATAGGTGTATCACCAACTATGAATTCTATTGAGAACTCAACTTCATAATTTGGTAGAATACTTAGAAACTCTTTCATAAAGACATCAATGAACTCCTAGATAATAGTCATGTAATTGATGTTCAGTTTCTCCACAACCAATTTAGATAAACACCACTTTTGAATAGGAATGAAGACCAACAAAATGGATGTGATTTCTATCATAATATCATATTTATCATATCAATGATAGATTAATTTATATTGGATTAGAATATAAAACATTACTTACCTTCTTTGGAAATTGAAATGGGATTTATGTAAATAAATCTAATCAACGGTTATGATAATATAAAATTCAACTCGAGGGAAAATAATAAGATTTTAAGGATGCATATTCCAATAAACTTCAACAACAGAATAATTATATACATGATATGTGATTATCATAGAGTTAGTGGTTTTCTCTTTTAATTCAATATTTAATCATTGAGGATAGAAATTGAAAATCCTAGATACTTTTTCCTAATACACAAGAATTCATAAAATTATGGTTAAATTGGGTGTATCAATATTTTAGAATACCTTTTTTCACCTAAACTTCATTATTCGATATTCAATCCCATACAAATACCAAAACGGTTTTTTCACCATAAAACATCCTTAATCAGAGTGATCAATCCAGAAATATCACTCATAGGATGGGTAAATCATGATATATTTTGTTCATAATATGACACATCAGGTTTAAACTATTTCATTCATGGTTATAATATATTCATATCATTTATAATGGTTCATAAATAAAATGTGAATCAACACAATAATTCCCCCATGAGTATCAAACTAGGTTCACAATGGCACACTCACGGTGCACTAGAATGATGGTCGAGATATACTCATCCAACTCTTTTGGGATTTTAATCATTCGATGCACCTATTGCAAAACCATATCCACTTGAAATATCCTTAATATGGTTTATTATTATGAAACCCGCATAATATTTTCCTTATAAAAGTTTTAGGATTTTATTAAATACTTAGACTTATACATAGGGTTTTGACCAAATTTTTCTAACCCTAGTATCTAAAGTTTTACTAAACCATGTTCTAATACTAATTACATATACCCTAAAATTTCATAAATAGATACTACATAATTTTAAATGAATGTTTAATATATTTCACATATACATTCCTAGGTATTCTAAAATATTTTTGAGACTATATACCCAATCTTCCTATTTCATGAAATTTATTCAATATATCCCCCAAATTTTATCCCATTTAGTACTATTCATATACATAACCTACTTATAATCATTATTAATAACCTATGTAAATTATAAATAATTAAGGGTGAGCTCAAATGCTCAGTAAGGGTAAATAAGGGAGATATCCACTGATGATCATATAAAAGCATAAGATAAGATTAAGGTTATGATTTCATGATGATAACTTAAAAAGTTCATACCCACTTTTTCAAATATTATAAACATGATTCATGGAATAAATCATTAAAATTTTAAAATAAAATAATAATAAGAGTCAGAATCATTATAAATCAATCACGGACCAAACTCCGTGTCCTAAAACTATGCCACCATAATTGGTATATAATCCATCTCATATGCTAGGTTTAACTAATAATACCTTCAAATAATATTGTATTATACACACCATCATGTTTCCCTTATAATAAAGGATTATTAACTGTTGCTTGTATCCTATAGTAGATCAATCACATCGATGTGTTTTCAATAGTGGATCAAGGACTTTGTATTACATCCCATAATTATCTCATGGGATATAATAATTTACTCAATGAATTAGATGGATATATTATTATGGTCCCATCCATAAAAAAATGAAAAACATACATATTTGTTCCACAATGTAAAGACCCAGAATTTCTTTGAAATTTTTTTTTAATTAAATGGAAATTTTACGAGTCCAAAAAAATTGACGGCGGGTGATTCTGAGGCCCGGTGTGCCTGAAATGAATTTCTGAACTTTTTTTTCGGGTACGTTCAGTAAACTTATGAGTGGGTTTTTCTAACTTTTCAACTGGTGCTCAAAATAGAAATATGAGGACACTATTTAACTCGCAGTACCGATATTCTCTTAAGGAGACCATCACCTCAACCGTAGTAGGTCGAGAGTGAAAGTTATTTTTTCGGTTTTTCATGAAAGAATAAAATAAAATAAAATTGTGTAACATTTTATATTATTCTTCTTTGAAACTCCCATGTGGATGTTGAGAGGTGGGGACCACCTGAACTAAAACCTCTCTACATAGGTTATGGTGGTGGGGACCACCCAAGCCTAACCTCCCATGTGGGTTATGGTGGTGGGGACCACCCGAGACTTAAACCACCTTGAACTCCCCTCTTAATGGGGAGAAACCTCTAGAGTTTCCCCACTTTAATGGTGCCACCCCCTTTAATTAATTTTTTCAACTCAAATAATTAATTAAACCAATTTGAAAATTATTCCAACAACTTAATATATAAAATAATCTATTATTTGGGATACCTCTTCATTTTGGTGGGATTGGGAGGAAGGAGCCTTGGGAGAAATCTCTCCATCGAAGAACGCCGACTTCGACTCTGACTTCTTCCTCAAGAAATTCATTGATGAGGAATGTATTCAAAGTCAACGAACTGACGAACAAGGAAATTTCAACATCATCAATGTCCATCTATTCCCAATGACATCATCCCTTTCCCCACGGGAAATCTTCTACGAATCAAACGAACAAGGTAGGAGTTGTTATTGAATTCTTGTAATTTTCTCGATTAAATTCCGTGTTCTTGGAAAGCATGGTGAATGCGGATCAACCAAAATGATTTGATCCATGATTCGTATGAAATTGCTGAATTTGACCTTCTTGATTCAAGGTTTTTGTGAACCACTTGCTACCGCTCTAACGTGATGGGTGAGGGATTTGGAACCGGTGGAACATGATAAAGGTTTTTGGCACCACCGCCGGCTGCGACGAATATAACGGTGTTCCGCCGCCCGTGGCCCCACCACGCCGTCCATGGCTTCGGCGTGCCACCCCACACCTCGTTGTGCCACTCTGCGGTCTGCCACACTACATCGCAGCCTCATTGTGTCGCTCTGCGGCCCATTGTGCCGCCCTGTGGCCTCATCGCGCCGCCCCATGGCCTGTTGCACCACCTAGTGGCCTCGCCACCCCGCGACCCTCTACGCAGCCCAGTGGCCCTCTGCAGCCACCTCATGGCCCTCTGCACCGCATGTGGCCCTCCGCGCCTCCCAACGGCCCTCTGTGGCCCCCTTGCGAACTCTATGCCCCTCGAGGCCTCTGCGGCCCCCCATGGAACCCGCACCGCTACCAGGTCTAGCCACCCAGTGTCGGCCAGGCCGCCCAGTGCAGGCTGGGCCACTTAGCCTGGGTCGGGTTGGTCCGACTTTCTTGGACCGGACCCGGACCCACTTCAACCCATTTGCGTATTTTTGGCCATAACATTGGCACCAGACTTCTTTTTGACGAACTGTCAATGGCGCTGGAAACCTTGGAGAGAGACAGCCCCTTTGGTATACCCCACTAGAGATTTGGATAATTTTGGGAAATAGTCGGGTTGAATCGAGCATGAGTCCAACCAGGCCCTCTGGACTAAAAGGATAATAACTCATAGTCCGGGCATCTGATTGATGCATCGTCTATTTCTTTGAGACCCCAATGATGTTACAGTCAATTGAGATACTTTTTCATGATACTTCTTCACTGTTGGAGTATCGACCAGATGCTTGTGAATCGGACCCTCTCGAAGACAAGCGAGTGCAGTGCGGGAACCCAGTAGTTGGCTGTGACGTGAAGAATGAAGAGAGATCCTTTGTGGGTCAGCATCGCGCGATCCTATGTGGGACAGCACCTAGAGATCCTATGTGGGTTAACACTAAGCGATCTAGTGTGGGTCATCACTTAGTGATCCTGTGTGGGTCAGCACCGAGCGATCCTGTGTGGGTCTGCACCGAGCGATCCTATGTGGGTTTGCCTCTTAATAGAGTAAGATGATTCATTAGTTACATCTAATTATCTCTACTACTTTACTTAAGTTATACCTAGTGTGAGATGAGTTTGTACCTGTGTGGTACTTCCCTTTGTGGCAATACATTGGTGGTATTCTTCTATGTGGTGTACCTTTGTGGTACTTCCCTTTGTGGTTTTTCTTCCTTTGTGGAACAGTTTATCTTAGGGCTTTGGAGTTGGACTCTATGTTTTCCTCACGATTGAGATGGGTTTACTTGATTACTTAGGTATATGTATGGGAATATACCTAATTAGGGTTATCAGTTGTATCCTTCCTTTGTGGTTTATCCTTTGTGGATTTTGTGAGACCTTGAGGGTCTCGGGGGTCCCTACTTAGTATCGTTATACTCACCCATGCATGGGCTATGCCCGCAACTCATTGTTTTTGGTACAGATGACAAAAAACACTGACTGAGGACAAGGGTACCAGGATTGGCAGTAGCTTGAGGTGGAAGTTAGACGAGGTGAACCGCATAGATGGCCGTTCATGACATGTACCTACCCTTTAAGTAGGATCCATGGTGGAAGGTCCAGGAGCTGCTTTTCACCTATCAGTTGTCTTTTACTTTCCAGTTTTTTTATACTTTCCAGTTGGGCTTGTATTCTGACCCCTATTACTTACTGCACTTACTCTGATTACTATTCATATTACTTGAGTTCATATCTTGTTGTGTGTTTGGTTGTGTGTTCTTACAGGTTATAAAGGTAATGCCTTCCCATTTATAGTGAATACGCCTTCTTTACTAGTCGCTAACCCCTGGCCTATGGAAGTCAGGCATGTGGTAGACATGACATGAGCCCCGAGGGATGGGTCATGAAAAATTGGTATTAGAGGATTCGGTTCTACCATAGAACATAGAACTATGATACTATTAATGGAAATAGAGTTAAGTTTAGTGAGTGTGGTTATCAGTTTAGGGAATCCAGTGTTGGTGCGGTGGCCGACGTATCCATACACCAGGACCCTAACTTCTGATTTCTGAATCAGTGCACGAAAGCACTGATTGTGTGTGTTTTCAAGAGTTTTCTTTGTGATATCTTGATTCAAATCACTAGGTATAACTTTTTGACCATGGAGAACCTATTTATTTTCAGGATGCCTCCACGCAGATGGCAAGCTAGGGTTCCGGATATAGTATGCATTGATATCCCACCAAGCGATGAGGCCTCGGTGTAGGGCCCTCTTCTAGTAGAGGCACCAGTGGAGTCACCAGCAGTACCATTACCCATTGGCCCACAGATTCCACCCACCCTAGTAGCAGAGAGTGCACGTCGCTTGATCACATTGCATGAGTTCCAGTGACAGAGGCCACCCAGGTTCAGGGGAGAGATGGACCCACAAGCAGTTAAGGATTTGCTGGAGGCCATGGTGAGAGTCTCCCGACTGGTAGGGACACCAGCAGATATCATGGTGATCCTTGCTTCCAGTCATCTACAGGAAGCAGCAGGCAGATGGTGGAGCTTTGCCTCCTGGCTCACGATGAGGTGACACTTCTATGGGCAGACTTCGAGAGTCTGTTTTGAGTAGATTTTGTCCAACGACTCTCCACGCAGTGCACATTCAAGAGATACTTCATCTGTAGCAGGGCAGCAAGACTATGGCTCAGTACTCAGTGAGTTTCACTGAACTCTCACGCTACTCCACTGATATGGTGTGAGACCCATTCTTCAGGGCCTAAATTTTCGAGCAAGGACTCATACGGGAGATCAAGGCTTTGATGGTCTCACTCAGCATCCCGATGCAGGCGGGGGTATTAGAGATAGCCCTCTTAGTGGATATTTTCCTAGTTGAGTAGTCACCAGCAGTAAGACCCACTACCAGTCATCATGTAGTGGAGTCTTTCACAACTGGCAGTAGACATAAGTTGCAGAGGTCCAAAAGGACCAGAACAATAGGTGGACGACCGCAGGATTTAGGATCATTTGTTCGGGGCACCCAAGGAAGAGCCAGTCATGCCAGGAGTGTGCAGTGTTATGTATGTGGTGGGAAGGGTCACGTGGATCGTGACTTTCCGACCTGCCTTACGGATGATCAGCAGACGGTCGAAGGACAACACAGGAAGAGACAGATATTTGACTGAGGAGGTCCGCAAGGAGCGTGCAGATGTGGAAGAGGAGATGGTCATGAAGCTAGTGGTGGGCGACGATTCAAGATGTTACTACCACCACCACCAGGTGGTCCACCCCGACCATAGGGAGCAGGAGTACATGGGCGAGCTCAACTCCAGGCAACTGAGTCCAATGATCACGGTGCTCCAGAGATGATACGAGGTATGATGTGTGTCTACTCCACCTTAGATTTAGAACTTATAAACACAGGTTCCAGCCATTATTTTATTTACACTTCCCTCGTTCAAAGCTCAGAGATTCTGAAGGAGTCATTGGCTCGATCCCTACGGCTAGAGACACCTACGGGAGCGGATTTGACGATTATGCACTGGTGCCGGCAGTGTGAGATTACTCTAGGAGCCGAGAGCTTCTATTGGGATCTCTTAGTAGCAGCGTCAAGGACTTAAGACGTCATCTTGGGTATGGACTAGTTACCTACAGTCTATGCTCAAATAGATTGTATTAGGTGCAAAGTGTGGTGTGTCTGGACGGATGGGACAAGGTTTACCTTCACCAGAAAGAAGGGAGCCTTTGCAGTACAGGATGAACTTACCAGAAGGAGAGTGAAGTGGATCACCCATCAGTTATCTAGCTTTACCCTCGGATCAGTTGATGTGGAGAGTCCGAGTTATCCTATAGTGGTGGACCAGTACACGGATGTCTTCCCTAATTATGTTCCCAGTCTACCTCCTCGCAGAGAGGTAGAATTTTACATTGACTTATACCCCAGTACGGCACTGATATCTACACCAGCTTATCAGATGGCTCCCATGGAGCTTCGGGAGCTGCGGGTACAACTATAGGACTAACAAGGGAAGGGATTCATCCATCCCAGTGTTTCTCTTTGGTCAGCCCCGATTTTGTTCGCCAAGAAGGCGGATGGGAGCTTGAGACTTTGTTTTGACTATCAATGCTCGAACCAGGTGACCGTGAAGAACATGTTCCCACTTCTGAGGATTGATGTTCTCTTTGATGAGCTGAAAGGATCACAATGGTTATCAAAGATAGACCTCAAATCAGGCAATCACCAGCTCAGAGTATGAGGTGAGGATGTGCAGAAGACAGCTTTCAGATGTCGTTACGGCCATTATGAGTTCTTGGTTATTCCATTTGGTGTAAAAAATGCCCCAGCAGTGTTCATGAGACTCATGAAAAGGATCTTTCAGCCATAACTTGCTCGCTTTGTAGTATTCTTCATTGACGACATTCAGATCTACTCATCTACTGAGGAGGAGCATGCCAATCAATTGCAGGTAGTACTGGACAAACTCCAAGAGCACCAGCTTTATGGTAAGATCTCAAAGTGCGAGTTTTGGATTTGAGAGGTTCACTTTCTAGGACACATCATCTCAAAGGCTGGAGTTGTAGTAGATCCAGTGAATATTGAGGTGTTACTTGCTTGGGAGCCACCCAGGAGTGTGATAGAGAGATAGAGTTACCTAGGATTGGCCGGATACTACCAGATATTTGTGCTATATTTTTCCAGAGTCACAACACCTTTATCAGTGTTGATGAAGAAGGGGAAACCCTTCGTTTGGTCAGAGAAATTCTAGCAGAGTTTTCAGGATCTGAAGAAGAGGCTGACTAGTGCACCCATCTTGAGGCTACTACAGGAGGGCATTGGGTACGTATTCTTCTAAGATGCATCAGGGACTGGGGTCAGATGTGTCCTGAGGCAGGACTGTTCAGTGATCACTTATGGTTCTCAACAGCTGAGACAACATGAGCAGAACTACTCTACCCATGACCTGGAGTTTGTAGCAGCGGTCTTCACCTTGAATATGTGGCGACATTACTTGATTGGTGAGCGTTTTACAGTGTACTATGGTCATAATATTCTCAAGTATATCATCTCTTATAAGGTCCTGAACCTGAGACAATGACGTTGGTTTGAGTTCCTACAGGACTATGACTTCGAGATAGTCTATACTCCTGGGAAGGGGAATATTGTAGTAGATGCACTCAGCAGGAGATCAGGTATGCAGCTGCTAGGCGAGGTTACAGTTCAGCTAGCCACTTTACAGATATCCTTTGTGGATCTGGATGGAGAAGATTTTCTTCAGTATCCTATAGTTGATCCCCCACTTCTTCATTGAGTCAGGGAGGCGTAGCGGGGGGATTCTAACTATGAGGCTCGACGTGCTCAGATATCCACAGAGTAGGCACCTGGTGGATTTTTTGAAGGTGAGGAGCACATCATCCTCTTCAGAGGATATACCATGGTACTAGTGTTACTTCAGGAGGAAGTATTGAGGGAGTTCCACACATCCCCTCTAGTGGTACATCTAGGAGTGGTGAATATGTACCAGGATCTCTGACAATAGCATTGGTGGTCGAGAATAAAGAAATTAGTAGCAGATTTTTTCTTCTAGTTCCTCACTTGTCAGCATGTGAAGGAAAAGCATCAGGTACCAGCAAGCGTAGTTCAGCCTTTATACATCCCATAGGGGAAGTGGGATGGGATATACATGGAATTCGTGATGGGACTTCCACATACATCCAGAGGTCATGAATCTATCTGGGTGATCGTTGACCGACTCACCAAGTCGGCCTGCTTCCTACCGTTCAGAGAGCAGGGTTAAGTAGAGATCTTCAGATGCCTCTATATGCAGAATATTGTGCGGCTACATGGAGTAACCTCAACGATTGTCTATTGTTGTGATACAAATTTTACTTCCCGACTATGGAAAGGGTTGTAGGAGGCTTTCGGGACATAGATTCCTTTGAGCACTGCCTTCCATCCTCAGACGGATGGCCAGACTGAGTGGACCATTCAGACCCTCAAGGACATGTTGTGTGCTTCCTTCCTTGACTTTGGTTGCCAATGGGAGGATCTCTTTCCTTTGGTGGGGTTTTCATACAACAACATCTATCAATCCACCACTTGTATGGCACCTTTTGAGGAATTATATGGGAGACCTTGTAGATCACCTTTATGTTGTACTTACCCAGGGGAGTTAGCACTCGTGGGAACAGAGATGGTACATGCTACCACATTGAAGGTGTAGATCATCCAGGAGTGGATGAAGACTGCATAGAGTAGGTATAAGTCAAATTCCTATAGGAGATGAAGACCTCTTGAGTTCAAGGATGGCGACCCCATCTTTCTACGGGTCTCACATCGACGATGTTTACAGAGATTTGGCTGAGGTAGTAAGTTATCTCTGATATTCATTGGACCATTTCAGATCCACAAAAGAGTTAGAGAGGTGGCTTTCCACTTAGCTATTCCACTGCAGTTGCACCGGGTGCACGACGTCTTCCACGTATCTCAACTGAGGAGGTACGTGCACAACTCTTCCCACATCATTGACCATGGAGATCTGGACATCGACGATGGGGAGAATTTTACGGAGGTTCCAGTAGATATTGAGGATCGACAAGAGCAGGTCCTTCATGGGTGGTCGATACCTCTGGTGCATGTTCGTTGGCTTCACGAGAACTTCCAGGAGAGCACATGGGAGCTTGAGGCTCATATGTGTGCTCAGTACCCCCACTTTTTCCCTTAGTTTGAGTTGTAGCTTATAAGGATGTAAAGCCCTGAGGTGGGGAGAATGTAAAGACCCAGAATTTCCATGTATTTTTTTTAATTAAATGAGAATTTTACGAGCCCGCAAAAATTTATGGTGCGTGATTCCAAGGCCCAGTGTGCCCAGAATGAATTTCTGAAGAAAAAAAATTCAGGTACGTTCAGTAAACGTACAAGAATATTTTTTTAACTTTTGAACCGGCACTTGGAATTCAAATCTGAGGACACCGTTGAACTCGCAGTGGTGGTATTTACTTAAGGAGACTTTCACCTCGATCGTAGTAGTTCGGGAGTGAGTTTTTCGGTTTTTTGTGAAATAATAAAAAAATAAAATTGTGTAACATTTTGTTTTTGTTTTTCTTTGGAACTATCATGTGGATGTTGAGAGGTGGGTACCACATGAACCAAAACATCTCAACATAGGTTATGGTGGTGGGGACCACCCGACACTTAAACCCCCTTTAACTCCCCTCTTAATGGGGAGAAACCTCTGGAGCTTCCCCACTTTAATAGTGACACACCCTCTAACAAATTTTATCATATCAATTAATTAATTAAACCAATTTTAAAATTAATCCAACAACTTAATAGATAACATAATATATTATTTGGGTTACCTCTTTATTTTGGTGGGATTGGGAGGAAGGAGCCTTGGGATAAAGCTCTCCAATGAAAAACGCTGACTTCGACTCAGACTTCTTCCTCGGGAAATTAGTTGACGAGGAACGTCTTCAACGTCAACAAACCGAAGAACGAGGAAATGCCGATGTCATCGACGTCCGTATTTTCACAACGACATCGTCTCCTTCCCCATAGACAATCTTCAATGAATGAAACTAATGATGTAGGGGTTTTTATTGAATTCTTGTAATTTTCTTGATTAAATTCCACATTCTTGAAAGGCATGGAGAAATTGGATCAACCAAAATGAGTTGATCCACAATTCGTATGAAATTATTGAATTTGATGTTCTTGATTCAAGGTTTTTCTGAACCACTTTCTACCGCTCTAACGTAGAGGGTTCGGGCCAAACAAACATGGTCTGACCCCTCTGCATTTCATTTTTTGTGTGTTTTCTTCACGATGGTTATAGTGACTGGTGCCGACATCTGGCACTGGTGGAATAGGAGAATAGCGGCCGATAGCACCATCGGCTACAACAAAGACAACGACGCTCAACTGTCGCGGCCTCGCCGCGCCATCAGCAGCTTCACCGCACCACACCGCCCTGTCGCCCCGCGGTCCTTCACACCGGCCAGCGGCCCTCCATGGCCCCCTTGCGGCATCTGCGCCCCTCGTGGCCTTTGTATCCCCCAGCGGCCCCCGCACCACTACCAGGCCGGGCCCAGCGGGTCGGTCTAGGTCAACCTGAACCAGGTCGGTCCGACCGGGTTGGATCGGACCCAGACCCACTTCGAACCATTTATGCATTTTCAGTCATAACTTTGGCACCAGACGTTCGTTTGATGAACTATCAGTGGTACCAGAAACCTTGTAGCGAGATGGTCCCTTTGGTATACCTCACTAGAGATTTAGATAATGTTGGGAAACAGTCAGGTTGAATCGAGCACAAATACAACCAGTCCCTCAGGACTAAAAGGCTAATAACTCATAGACCGGGTGTATGATTGACGCACCCTCTATTGTGTTGAGACCCCTATGACATGGCAGTCCTTTGAGATACATCTTTGCGAGACTTAGTGGTAGTTGGAGTATCGATCAGAGTCTTGTGGAGCAGACCCTCTTGGAGACAAGTGAGCATAGTGCGGGAACCCAGTAGTTGGCTATGACGTGAATACTGAAGAGTTATCCTGTGTGGGTCAACACCGAGCGATCCTATGTGGGTCAGCACCTATAGATCATGTGTGGGTCAGCACCGAGCGATCCAGTGTGGGTCAGAACTTAGTGATCCTATGTGGGTTAGCACTGAGCGATCCTATGTGAGTCAGCCCCGAGCGATCTTGTGTGGGTCTACCTCTTAACAAAGTAATATGATTCAATATTTACATCTAATCATCTATAATATTGTAGTTAAGTTATACCTGGTGTGTGCAGAGTCTGTACCTGTGTGATACTTCCCTTCGTGGTAATACCTTTGTTTTATTCTTCTGTGTGGTGTACCTGTGTAGTACTTGCCTTCGTGGTTTTTCTTCCTTTGTGGAACATTTGAGATTGAGGCTTTGGAGTTGGACTCTGTGTTTTCCTCATGATTGAGATGGGTTACTTGATAACTTAGGTATATGTATGGGAATATACCTAAGTAGGGTTATCAGTTGTTTCCTTCCTTTTTGGTTTATCCTTTTCGAATTTTGTGAGACCTTGAGGGTCTCGGGGGTCCCTACTGAGTATCGTTATACTCACCCATGCACGGTTTATGCCCGCACCTCATTGTGTTTGGTGAAGACGATGGATAGTGAAGACTGAGGACAAGGGTACTAGGATTAGAGGTAGCTTGTAGGTGGATGTTAGATGAGGAGAACCACCAAGACGGCCATTCGTGAGTTGTACCTACCCTTCAGGTTGGATCCGTGGTGGACAATCTAGGAGCTACTTTTCACCTATCAGTTGTCTTGTACTTTCCAGTTTTCCTTGTACTTTCTAGTTGTTCTTGTATTCTATCCCCTTTTACTTACTTCACTTACTCTGATTACTATGAAGATTACTTGAGTTCATATCTTGTTCTGGGATTGGTTTCATGTGCTTACAGGTAATAAAGGTAATGCCTTCCCAGTTATAGGGAATACGCCTTCGGTGCTAGTCCCCAGCCCCTGGCCTATGGAAGGAATGCTTGGGGTAGTTACGACATGGGCCCTCGGGGACATGTCGTGACACACAATATTATAATACATTCACCATATCATAATCCATAAAAAGAAAATGTGTTTCATAAAACATTTTATCATAGAATAACCCATCAAAAAGAAATTGGTGTCATAAACACCATGTAATCATAATAAAAAACCATCAATATAAAGAACAAATATGGTATCCTTGGATCATATCCTGTATATATCATAATTAAATCAAAGGTTTATTTTTTGATGATGAATAGAAATAAAATTAAATTATCATTAAAATATAATGGCTTAAAATAACATTTCCACATTTAAAATAACATTTTTAAACTATAAAATCACAAAACATTGTGAATATAAATTATCTTTGAAAATAACATTTTAAAATTATAATGTAATTTTCAAATAATTGAGTAGTCATGGTGGAGGGAAATTCTGTTCATGATGTATACATTAAAACAATGATTCATTTCACATTTTTAGAAAAATATTAAAAGTAACTCATTATGAAAATGACATGAAGATCCATTTCTAACCATTTATTAAAATATAAATACATGGATAAAAATAAATTTAAATAGTCATTATATGGTAGTAAAAACATTATTGAAAACATTTTCAGAAAACATTTTAAGACCTCATTAGTTATTAAAGAAATTAAAATGGAAATAAATATTTTATTCTATGGAAATAACTATAGGAGAAGAAATTTCTTGATATTATTTACTTATATATCTATAAATCTCATCATCATAATGATAATAAAAAAATCTCAATAAACAATTAGATTGTAAAATAAATCCCTTACCTCAAGTCTCAACTTTCTTCATACAAGTTTAAAACATCTTTCTAAATAATTATGTGTTTATTATACATATATTAACAAACCATAATCATATATATCATTCCATATATGCTTTACTTATAAATTTTTATCCCCTGTTTATTATCAATTCTTTATTTAAATCAATATTTTGTGTAATAATTGCTTCATTTTTCATGTATGTTTTGGTTTGGTAGATTTGAATATTGCTTTTTTATTATTGAAAATAAAAAACGTGGTATCCTAGATCTTGTGATTATTTATTAAATTGGAACTAGATACAATAAATCACATCCCAAAGGACTAAACAGTTCAGTATTCTTGGTAAACTAGATACCTAAGTGAAATTTCATTTCATTTTGAAACATAAAATAAACAAATAATTTTCTTTGAGAAAACAATTATTCACCATATATTATCCCATCATATCAATCAAAAAACACTTCCTAGTATCCTAGGGAAAACAAAACATAATAAATGGGGGGTCCGAGATGCTAAGTAAGGGTATGCGTACAATGAAATCTATCATGAATAAATAAAAATAATCTATATGGTAAGGTAAATAACTGAAAAAGTTGAAATTTAATCAATAAAATAATCATAATATGTGATAAATAAATTATGATAAAATTATTCCATATAAATAACCACTTGAGCGTAAAAATTAACCATATATATTCTAACTCATTGAAAAATATAATGGAATATCAGTGACTGAATTCATAAAGATAAAATTCTTGATTTCATTCATCTTAAATATACCTCCAAAAACTCATTCCAAGAATTCTTACCATCAATTCACTGTTCAAATACATCTTACATAAAGGGTAAAGGCCTCAACTAAATACCCAAGAAAATTTGTTTCATGAGACCTACTGATGAATTGAGGGGCTATATAATTCTAGGACCCACCCATCACCTAAAATGTCCAATTCATTCCTAATATAAAAGTGGTAAAATATAATAAATATAAACATTATTATTGAAAAAATAATATATTAAATGTCAATACTTACCCCCAACAAAAAAACATAATCATAAACCATTCAGAGTAACATAGAGAATGGTAATAAAATTGTACATCCTCAATCAAATTAGTCATAAACCATATGTATAAATAATAAAGATAGTAATAATTAAACATACCTCTAGTGTATTGTAATTAAAATAAATTATTTATGTCACTAAATAATAGATATACTATAAAAATTTCAATAAAAACATTTTCTAGGAAAATAGCCTTTTCATTTGGATGTTTTTTTAAAAATGAAATTTCATAAAATATTTTGAAGATAATTTTATTTCAAGGTAACCTTTGAAAACTTATAGGATTATATTTAAAACATTGATTGGTCATGATAGTGACAAATTAGGTTCATGTAATACTCATTGAAATAAATATTTCATTATATTTTTGATAAAATTCAAACTGGCCTTATTTTGAAAATAAAATGAAGATTCCTTTAAAAAAATTTATAAATAGTCAAAATGGGTAAAATTGTATTTAATAAATCATTTAGAATATTATAAATAATTTTTTTGAAAATATGTATTTTTATGAAAAATGATTTTTGACCGAAGAGAGGAATAACGTCAAATTTTAACAGTAAAAGAATTTATCAATCTTTTTAAGTTCCAAAGACTGGAAAAATGGAACAAATAATTGAAAATTTTCATGAATTACCAGATTAGAATAAAATATATTAATTTGTATATATAAATATAAAATAATTCCCCAAATTAAGTCTTAAACAAAAACAATCCCAAATAATGATGAGATTGTGAAATAAACCATTACCACATTAGTAACATAGGAATTATAAGCTCTATGAAAAAAATAAACTCAAATGAAAAGTTTAATTACCAGAATAGAATTATATTCATGATATAAAATATCATGAATGGGTAGTATATACACCACACAAAGTAATAAGTAGTGATTATGGCGTATGTCTCACGGAAGAAATAGTGGGATGAGAAACCCTTACTACTTGTTTGACTTCCATCATATGGTTCCAAAATTATTTTATAATTAATATTGGTTAATTATAAATACAATAAATAATCATAATCATTTTTATCAAACCATATATTATTTACTTATAGTATTTTATCACGTGTTTTTTAATAATTCAATGTTAAAATCACTGTTATGGGTGATAATTGGTTCATTTTTCAGATATATTATAGTTCGGTTATTTTGGTCCATTTAATTAGATAATGTTTACATCATATAAAAAATTAAAACCATGATATAAATATAATATATATTCATTATATATGTATTTATAGTAAACTATTAATGTTAGAGATTGAAAATGGATTACACAGTTCATGGAGATGGTTGGTCATACATACGCATGAATGTTGTTTTTATTTTTATCGATGGATGGAAAGAAAGTAAAATAAATATTTATTCACAATAAAATAATTATTTTTATGTTATATATATAATTTATATTAATAAAATACATCCTTATTACCATCCATGTAAAAATCGAACGAAAAATATTTCACTTCGTTGCGTAGAGGTGATAATCAACATGTGCGCATGAGTCACGTTATTACCTATGAATGGATGGGAAGGTAAGAATATATATGGGATATTATATTTATATAAGTATGTTTAAATAATATTTATCATATATATTCATTAAATTTTATCCTTAATTCCATCAATATAATGATTTAGAAAAAATGAATCACATCGCTTCATGAGGCGGTAGTCCACCATACACATGATCAGTGTTATCAAATCCTTTGCGGAATGTAAAGTAAGAAGGTATATTTGATATGATAAATCAAAAAGTATAATTATAAAATAAATGTCTTATAAATATGTTGAATATATCATTTCATCCAACCTTTATATGTGGTGATGGAAAACAAACCACATCGGTTTGCAAGTTGGTAGTTTGTTGTACACACAATCGGCGGTTTCATTTTCCATTTGAAGGGACTATGGATCGATATATTTTATTAAATTAACATAATAAAATATAATTATATATTATATAATAATATTATTATTTGGTAATAGTTATAAAATATTTTAACGATTTAGAAGAATATGTAAAATGAAAACACACAGTTAAAAACATTACCTCTTCTTCGAGAAACCTATTTATATTTAATCAAAATCCTTCATAGATTATATTTATGGTATAAAAAAGTAATATATGATGTGCATGGAAGTTTAAGGAATATTTTTTAGTGGTAATTAGGTAAAACAAAGGGTATTGAGAGTGTAAACAGTGTATGGTAGGGGTGGCCTTTTATATGTAAGGGAGAGGACGCACTTGGTATTTTTGAAAGGGGTCAATTACACTGAGTTTTTTATCATGAACAAAGCTTAATAAATTGGTCATTTATAAACCATATAGATTATCGGGACTAATTATATAAATAAAATGTGTTTTGGGAAATTTGGTATGTTATTTTGGCATGTATCCTTTTAGTTTCACACGTCATAAACCAATTTTTACCTTAATCACTGTAATTAATTTTTATTGTTTTTACTATTCATAATTTAAAAAAATTAATATGAACATATTAGATATTATAAATTATTTTAATTCAAAATATTAAATCTATTTTTTCAAATCAAATTCATAGAATATTTATAATCTAATTCAAAATTATACTCGTAGACCTGATAAAAAAGGGGTATCTAAAGAGAAAATTCACATTAGTATAGAATGTTTTAAGATTAAAATTCCACATTAAATTTAATAAAATAGACTAAATTAGTTAAATTTTTTATATAATTGAACTAATTTTACTTTTAAAATTAATTTAAAATGTAATTTAACAATGTAAATGATTTAAACGAAAATGCATTTTTTAAATAAAATTCAGTATTTTTCACTATTCAGCAAAAAATTAATCATTTCATAAAATTCTCAGACATTAACTCAAAGATAATTTTCACAATTATATTTCAAAAATTAAATTTTTTTTAATTTTTTTTCTAAAACTGGTAATTTTTTTTAAATTATGTTCACAAAGAAAGACTAATCCAACATTTGAAAAAATCTGTTTTTTAGAAAATATTTATTTCTCTTTTAGATGGTTAATATTTTGTTTCTAATCAATTCATAAAAATTTAATTTATTTTATAAATTTTTAAACTATATGATTTTTATTATTTAGTTAGTATTACTCTTAACCTCCATCTTAACGGCTAGTTTATAATGATCATGTTTAAAGAATAATATTTTAATAGAGTGTCATGTTCCATTTAAACTCGGTGTTGTGTGCATCCTACGATATCGAAGTGATTGAATTAATTTAAAAACAAATATATTTTAAAGTATTGGGGTGATATATTTTATTATATGCTTGGTATTTTGTGTCATACATTCTATCAAACATGATGACCCTATTTTAAAATATCATGTTTTTAATTCTACCCTCACATTAAATAAATTATCTCCACACAATTTAATCATGATCCCAATAATCAAGGGTTTGACTTTTCAAAATTCCCTTATTTAAATCCCATATTATGAGAAGGTTTAACAAAAAATCCTCTTCATAAGAGATAATTTTAATTACAAATTTATTTGGAATAATTAAAAAACTAGGTTTACATGTAGGAGAACATATGTGGAAAGTTAAGATATGGAAATAGAAGAAAAGAATAATTCCTAAATAATAATGGATGATGATAGAGTTCATTAAGTAAAACAAGGTTAATCATAAATAAAAACTCCAAAACCTAAAAACGATAAATTTTCAATGAGTCCAAGGACAATATGATTCATTAAAAATAACGGTACTATGATAACTTAATTTTTTTTGAGATAATTTTTCCCGAGTTAAGGAGTTACTTTACTATCTTTACTGAGGAAATATGAAAATACACTTGATATATTTCCATTTCATAAGAATAATTTTACCCTTTGGTTGTTCTTCGATCAATTCCCAATTTATTTCTTACTCTATGAAATGAATATCCAAAATGAAATTTTATACCTGAAATATATTTAACTGATCAAAATAATACCAATTCATTCTTCTTATCTCAATATATTTTCCAAAAAATAAGATTCTTAGTTTCCATTATCTAATAACACCAAATTTTCAACTTAATCATTACCATATATAGTTAACCGTAAGACTCATATAAAATATATCTCTATAAATTCAAAGTCCAAGTTTTTGAAGGAAGGTCACAAAATAAACATTATATTCCCCATAAAATTTAAATTGTATTTTAATATAACATTCCAAATATGTGAAAACCATGGTCACCAAAAAATCATAATGAAAACATGATTTATAACAAAAATAAAATCTCATGATGACATATATATTCCATAGATACAAACATGTCATAAACTCTAGTAAAGATAACATAAACCATCAAATCACTAACTAATGTTATGGTCAAAAAATAATATCTGAAAAACATATCATTTTCATTATTATATCAATATAAATCACATATAAATGGTTATATTCCATTAATCATGTGTTTTCCAAAATGATCAACATTCTACTAAATGACTCTTCGTAGTACCAATCAACACGTGATTTCAAATCCATAAATAAATACTACTATAGTACAATCATTATATGTTTCATGACTCTTATAACAATAATATAATCATTAAATTACTTTTACAACATATTTATTTGATATAAATACACCATAACATTAATCATTCCACTTCAATTGTATTAGTAACATAAGCTTGACCCTAATCCCCTTCCTTTTTTGGAGGTATATTCCTTTGGAACTTGGTATATTTATTTTAATAATACCCCACCTCCTTATAGTCAAAAAATTTAATATTTGAAAATTATTTATTTCCCTTACTATAATGAGCATGATGGGATTTCTCTCTACACTTTTTTGTAAAATCCCATTCACTTCAATCAATTTTTAGGGTGTTTCTTTCCAAAATTATCAAATAGGGAAAATCCTTCTTTACCTTCTTCCCTTTATATATATTTTTCTTAGTTTTCCACTTCTTCTCTTTATTCCCTTCAAAACCATAATATTTGGAGAATTATTTCTATGTCTTAATGACAAGTGATATTGTGTCTTAATATGATTATAATGTTTGGGAGACTCATTCCCTTCCACATAATGAATTAATCACATCATATGAATGGAAAATTTTTCACTTTCTATTACATATGTAGTCCACATCATACCTTTATATCCTTCTAATGTTGGGTTCATAATTTGTAAAAGTTTCTACTTATTTTTTTCTTAGTCTCAAGAACTCTTTTTCAATATTTACTAATTTTTCATTTGGAAAATGTTTTTCCAATAATATTACCTTGAAGTCCCTCCATTCCATGTTTATTATTTCTTATTCATCCTTAGTGTTTTGAATAAGTGAACCCCATTGATCCTTATCTCTTAAGAGATAATATAATTTCATGACAACATTCTCCCATTTACTACTTCTCATAGAGAGAAATATATTCTCTAAGGAACTTATCCATTTATCACTTAAAAATGGATTTGTAGACCAACTGAATGATGGAGGTTACTTATGCACCAAGCGATCTAACATTTTTACACCACATGGAGGATCAGAATAATGATTCATACAGGAATGGTACTTAAACATAACATGAGTCAGCTGCCCCAATATGGTTATAATTTGATTTCTTCCAGTTGTAGATCCAACTTCAGATTTTTATCTTACCCAAGAGGTAAATCACTACATTGATTATGTGCATTTATATGATTTGAATTCCTTCTATATAGAACCATTTCTAAATAAAATAATACACTAGATTAGATCATAAAATTATGAAACATAATTTATAGTCACAAAAATAGTGAAACAGTTAACATAAATTGAAAAGTTTATGCATAGTTAATCTCAAAATTATAAAAATGGTTTATTTAGGAATATCATTATTCTAAAACCCATCATAATGTTTTTTAAATAAAATGTGAATTATCATATTAATATCCATTGGGAGTGTCAAACTAGTTGCATAGTAAGTCCAATCATACACCAGGTGATGATTGAGTACATCCTAATGCACCTGTTTAGAGTTATTACCCCTGGGTACATCAATTCAAGAACCACATCCACTTGTAATATACAGAAAGGGATGTATTTCTAAGAAAAACAATATAACATATTCCTTAACAAAACCTTAGTATATTCTTCTATACTTATCATTATAATATATCATAGGGTTATGTTACCTAATATATTTTTTCTTAAATCAACTACCTATGGTTTCTTCTAAACATCCTCTAATACCAACTATGTAACACTCCAAAGATTTACAAATAAATTTAATATATAATTCATGAAACACTAAGTCCTATGAAACAAAATTTTTCCATAACCTAACCAATAAACACAATTTTTCTACTTCTGTTATTTGAATTTCGAAAAGATGACATACACGGTTGCATTCAGTAAGATATTTAGAGTCTGATATAATCAAATTACTTTTTTGGTGAATAGTAACTTGAACCTTATAAATAGTAATATACCCTTATGAATATTAATGATACACTTATGAAAATTAATATGAGCCTTATTAATATTAACCTAACCCATGGAAGTATAAATAATTTTTATTCACTTTTCTAATTAAATAGGATATTTTAAAAATTAATAATTAAGTGTTGGTATTTTTGTGAGTCAGAAAAATTTAAATAAAAATTTTTAATTAAGAAATTTATTTTAAAGAAAAATAATTTTCATAAAATGTATTCCTAAATCAATATTTTGTGGTATAATTGTTTTAGAATAATTTTATGAGACCTCAGTTAATTTTTTAAAGTATTATAAAATCAGTTTTAAATTTAAAATCTGTATTTTTCAAGTAAATATTTATTTTAAAAAAAATAATTTTCAAATATTTATAAAATTATTTTGATAAAATAGAGTGAATTTTTTAATTCTAAACACTCCAAAATGGTTATGGTAAATATTTGGTATTTTTCTGAGATACTTGAATTTTTTTTAATAGTAAAATACGGTAAATTACAGTATAAATAAATTATAAGATAAATATACTATTATGTATGTCATTGATGATGTAAGAGAACATGGTTATAACTCACATGTAAATATTACTATTTTTTCACAATAATCAACTCTATTTATTGTCTTGAGAAAAATAATAAAATAATGAATAAAATATTCAAAAATCACACTTCTCCTCCCCTATAAAATCCACCCATCACTCCCTCTTATCTTCACTTCTATAAGACATGATGCTTCTTAAGTTCTTCCAAATAATCTCCCCTTATCTCTTCCCACATATGAGAGCTCTTGGCCTTTCAAAAAGGCCAAAACCACTTTCCTTAGGGAGATTCTCAAGGAGGATATTTCAAGAGGTAAAATCCCTTTCCTTTTCCATTTATTTTATATTAAAGTTTTCACTTTAATTATTCTTCACTAACCTCCTCTATCCAATTGATCATTATAACTCTATTATAATCTATAAACTTTAATTATATCATGTTAATGTAATAACCATTATCAATCTCCTTACTCTCTCTCTTTTATTCTATAAACGAAATCATCATCTGAGAGGTGCCAATTTAAAACCTTCATGGACGATGAAGTTTCATTCATCAATTTCTTATTGAGAGATGGTCATGAAAACAATTATATAGTTTAACCATATTATAATATATTTATTATATATTATTTAATGATTATCGAAACAACTTTTATACATGATATTGAATAATATAACAAAACTACTTCATTGTGATCGAAAAATCTTCATAAAATATGAACGATTATCACTAAATGTTTTATCTATTGATTCATTAAAATACCATGTAACCAAATGATATATATAATAATTTACAATTTTTATGTTCATTATTAATATATAAGTTCAATTCTGTATAATTATATCCATTCCACATGAACTCCTTACTTATAATCAAGCGGACATATCATGAAATCAAAGAAACGAACACTCCAAAATGACATAATTCAGTCATGTAAATTTTCAATAGGGACATAAATGAACATAATAAAACTATAATTATATTTATAATATTATTAATTAATTAATTAATGTATTCAATTTTATTATCCTTGATGTTAAGGTCAAGTGAAAACTGTGTTCGGACATAATGTAAGGGTTTTCTCATCTCAATTCAATTTTTGTGAGATATTCCTTATTCCCAAATATTTTTTATGAATGGTATATTGTTACTAACAATTGATGTATAATTTCATGAATCACTTTATTAAAATGGTATTCAGTGTATCATTTGATTATTAATAATTTTTGTAATATGATTCGATTGACTGCAAAGTGGTAAGGGATTTCACCCGAACCATAATTTTTTCCTTTAGGTTATTCCTTCACTATCCTTACCGAAATGAAATGCATATTTATTTTTTTTCACATCTTCTATATTCAGTTTTTATGTTATAAAATCATATATTCATATCATTTCATCTTTATTTTGTGGTGATTATATGTTTTAAAATAGTTCCCTTCTTAATTCTTCCCGATAAACAAGCCCGGTTCAAGGAAAATTCTTGAATTATTATACATTTTGAAGTTTACTATATTATATATTTTAAGCCATTATTTTGTTTTAAAATCACTCATTTTATCATGAATAACTATCTTTTTTAATTTCTTGTTTTATAAAAAAACACGCCATTCCTCTTTAAAATCTCTTTAATATTTTCCTTAAACCCCACAAAAATATTTTATTTCCCATGCTTCTTTAAAAAAACTTTTTACATTATTTCACTTCATTGGGAAAATGTTTATTCCAAAAATATAATTTCAATTTCCATCCCTTTTATTTTAAGTGATATACATGTTTACAATCTGATTTCATGGAAAATACAAATGATTTTCCAAAATAACTCTTCTTTACAAAGTAAAAAGTAATTTTCTCATCTCACTTTATCTTTTATGAGATATATGCCTTATTCACAACTTATTCCTTTCATGTATTTTATGTAATTCCCATTTTTATATCATATTAAAATTATCCTTTTTCTCATTAAATTATAAGGGATTGTGATTTGAATGTTTCAAGGTAATATGGGACACTTTGAATGCTTAAGTATTATTTCCTCCAAAGAAAAATCAATGGTCTCATTTAAAATTATCATCATATATGTCAATGCAAGTTTTAAAATATTGTAAATCATTGATATTTATATCATATGATATCATATAAAATATTTTTTAATGGGTTATCGATTAGTTTGACTGGGATGTTCTATCTTGATTCCATTCACAATTTTACTCTGAATGGTTAGAAATTATGTTTATAGATTGGGGAATGTTATTTACATTTCATATGTATATGATGTTTATGTATAACCCAATTTAAATGAAGAATAGATTGGACTTAGAAAGTGATGGGTGGGGCCTACTTGCTTCATCGGTATGTATCACGAGACAAACACATATGAACTTGGTCGACGTGTTACCCATTTTCATATATGGTTTTGGTTGAGGACTTATAATTTTTAGAAGTATTGGCTAAGTCCTTGATGGTATGTTTGAGAATTTCAGACATATGAATTTCCGACATTATGATATTATTAATTTATAGTCAATGTGATTACTTGAATAGTAGAATAGACATGTTTATGTTTTACTATGGCATTATTTATTCAATTTCTATTCTTACTATATTATGCTTACTTTAAAGTTATGTGTCCTTTTAGTTATTCTTCATGACTAATGTTTATGTTTATGATATATTCACTTATATCATTTACTCTTACTGATCATCTGAGATAACTCCTTTCATTTTTTTTATTTTCCCTAGGACATAAAGATGAATATTATGAATTACATGTAATAATAATCATGGAGTTGTCGATGTTCAAAAGGAATTTCTATATTGTTTTTTCATTTAAAATATTCATGTTTAACTTATTTATGTATCTTCTTTTCCAAAACTACTAAATTATTCAGTCCCTCAAGTATCTAATTTATTATGGTCATGTCAATGTAATAAAAATGCACCAGCTCCAGGAAACTGGGGTCAGGGTGTTACAGTTGGTATCAAAGGAAGTTTAGTATAAAACATGGAAACTAGGTTTAGAAAATGTATATTAGTAAAAAACCCATAAGATAAACAATGAGGACAAGAATAAAAGAAAATACTTGAATTTAGTTAAAGAATAGATTATATGTATATTCTTATAAAAAACATCCTTGTCTAGATACTACAAGTTGATGTAGTTTTGGCACAGATATACCTAGGAGTAACAACTCTAACAAGGTGTTTCGCTCTTTACCCGAGGTAACCTAGTATGCACCAATGGGAATTACTATGCACCTGTTTTGACAATCCTATGGGATATTATTAGAAAACTTCACATTTAATTTACCCACAATTATAAAGGATTCATGCCCCCAAAGTAACTAAAGTATATGGTTCTAGGATTTATAATGCACAAATTTATGTTATATGTTATAAAATGTTTAGAGTTATAGAGAGTTAATAATTTTATGATCTAATATAGTATAATTAAATGATTAAAAATGGTGTTTATTAAGAGGAATGAGAACTACACCAATGCACGTATGAAAAGAGAAAGAACGGTCATATCTCTTATGGTCTTAAGCCATTATTCCAAAGGAAGATAGTCTCCCAAGTATCCTAATCGTGTGAGGAAATATTATCATGTGTTCACATGATATGTAAGGAATTATCTCAGTCCTATTGCTTTTAAGGGAAGAAAAACAAGAAGAGAAATGGAAAAGAAAAAGATAGATAAAGGGAATAAGGGAAAGAAGGGTTTTCCAACATGTGATAACTATAGAAATAATCTCCCTGATAAATGCTTGAAGGGAATGGGAGTTTGTTATAAGTATAGATAAAAAGGACACCATGTTCATGATTGCAAGGGAAAGAAAAAGGTTTATAATGTACAATGCTTTAATTACAAGGAGATGGGATAAGATGAGTATCAATTTCCCAAGAATCAAAGGAATATACCCCAAATGATGTTACTGGATAAAAATCATGTTATGATACTACCGCAGATAAAGTGGAATGATTAATATGCCTAGTCAAGAATCATTTCACTTGAATATTTTATCAGAAATGTATTGGTTATAAGAATTATGGAATATATAAGAGTTTTACTATAGTACTTTTTCATTATGGATTTGAGACCATAAGTTGAATGGTACCAAGAAAATATATTTATTGGAAAGTTAATTTTTTTGTAAAATGCATAATTGAGGGAAATACAACCATAAATATATTCCTGATGTTGAGATAATGATAAATAAATAATTGATTTGGATAATTATTGACTACCTTGGAACATATTAATGATTTATTGACAAGTGGTTTATGATATCATTTATGGAGTTTAAAAAACGTTTGGATATAAGAAATATATCCAATAACATGTGTACTACTTAAGGAATAAAGATGAATGCATGTTTCTAATTAGGTTTTACGGTAATTCGATTTATTATCATATTTCAAGAGAACACATGATGAAGATATTCGCTTGTTGGAATGTGAAAATTTACATCTACTTCATATTGATTAAAGGGAAATAAGATAGTTCATGAATTTAGTAGAATGGATCATTGAGTTCTGAACCAATTGAGGATTAACAAGGACCATGTTTACATATATCAAGAAAGGATGGATATAGGAATTATCAAGGATGGGTGTTATAATATTTAGAAAGAAAGGGACATTGAGCTCCATGAACATTGGTTCTTTTGAAATTCTGGTGATTATTGGAGTTGTGGATTATTGTTTGGAAATTCCATCTAGACTTTCTAAGATTCACAATGAGTTCCGCGTCTCTTTTTTATGGAATTACATGCTAGACCCAACACATGTACTCACTACTGAAGTAATAGAATGGGGACCTGACATATCATACTCTGAAGAGCCAATCTAGATTCTGTACATTAAAGAATAGGTGTTGAGGAATCAGATGACTTAGCTGGTAAAGGTACTTTGGAAAAATCATAAATTTAAAGAGGCATTAAGGGATTGAGAGGAACTTATGATAAAGAACATCCCAAATCCTTTTTATGACGTAACATTCTAGAATTTCGAGGATGAAATATTTGTAAGGGGGGAGAATGTAACACCCAAAGTATTTACAAAAAAAATAATATAGAATTCATGAAACACCAAGTCATATGAAAAAATAATTTTTTATAACCTAGCCAATAAACATAATTTTTTTCGCTTCTGTAGTTTGATTTTTGAAAAATAGACATACACGATTTCATTCAGTAAGAAATTTAGAGTCTCAATGGATCAACTTACTTTTTTATGAATAGTAACTTGACCCTTATTAATAGTAACATATCTCATGAAATTATAAATAAAATTCATGCACCTTATAAATGAAATAAAATATATTAAACATTAATAATTACGTTTTGGTATTTTATTGAGTAATAAATATTTAATTACAATTTTATAATTTAGAAATTTATATAAATGAAAATTAATTTTCATTAAATATATCCATAAATCAATATTATTTTTTCCTATGATTTTAGTATAATTTTATGAGACCAAGGTTAATTTTTTAATGTATTATAAAATAAATTTAAAATTTAAAATTTATATGTCTCAAATAAATAATGTTTTTATTTAAAAATTATGTTTCAAAGATTTATAAAAGTATTTTGATAATATGAAGTCCATTTTTTAATTATACACATCAAAAAATGGATATGATTAATTTTCATGATCTTTCATAAATACTTGATTTTTTGGGGAATAATAAAATATTGTAATTTACGGTATAAACAAATTATAAGATAAATACACTATTCCTTCCATCAAGGATGATGTAAGAAAACTTGGTTCAAACTCACATTCACTTATTACTTTTATTCTCACAATAATAAATACTATTGCTTGTCTTGAAAAAAATAATAAAATAATGAATAAGATATTCAAACATCACTCCTCTCATCCACTATAAAATCCACCCATCACTCCCTCTTCTATTCACTCCTCTAAGTCTTAAAGCTTCCCAATGTTCTACCCAAATAGTCTTCTGTAGTCTCTCCCCACATCCAAGATCTCTTGGTCTTTTTAAAAGATCAAAATCCCTTCCCTTAAGGAGGTTCTCAAGGAAGATATTTAGAGAGGTAAAATCCTCATCCTTTTCCATTTATTCTCTTTTTTATGTTCTTTCTTTAATTATTCTCTCCTAACATACTCAGTGCAATTTATCTTGATAACTCTAGTATCATATATATACTATAATTCTATCATGTTAATGTAAAAACCGTTATCAATCTTCTAACTCTCTCTCTCTTATTCATTTTATAAATTAAATCGTCGTATGAGAGGTGTCAATTTACAACCATCATGGAAAAAGAAATTGTGTTCTTCAATTTATTCTTGAAGGCTCGTAATTAAACCATTTATATGGTTGAAACATATTATAAATTATTTATAATATATTATGTAATGATTCTGGAAACATCAATTATACATGATTTTAAATAAATGAACAAAACTAGTTCATTGTGATCTAAAAACCGTCTTAAAAATCTAAACGATTATCACTAAATGTAATAACTATTGATTCATCCCCATAACATGTACCCAAAAGATATATATAATAATTTAAACTTTATTATGTTCATTAATAATAAATAATTTCAATTCATGAGAATTATATCTACTCCACATGAACACCATTTCTTATAATCGAGTAGACCGATCACCAAATCCAAGAAAGGAACACTCTGGAACAAAGGAATTAAATAATATAACTTGTTAATAATGAAATAAATGAACATAATAAAAATATAATGAATAATATATATATATGATTCTAAATTAATTAATTAATGTATTTTATTTTATTATCCAGTATATTAAGATCAAGTGCAGAATACGTTCAAAATATAAGGTAAGGGTTTTCTCATTTCACTTCCATTTTTGTGATATTTTCCTCATTCACCACTATTTATTATGTATGGTGTATGTATACTACCAATTTATGTATCACAGCATGAATCAATTATTTTTCATGGTATTCAATGTATTATTTTATGATTATTAATTTTGGGGTGTATGATTCAGTTGATTACAAAGTGGGTAAGGGATTCCACCTGAACCTTCATTTTTCCTTTGGGTTATACCTTCACTATAATTACCCAAATGTAATTATTATTTATTTTTTGTACACATTATATGATTCAAAATAATATATTCATATCATTTTCTCCTTTTTTATGTATATTTTATGTTTTAAAATAGTTCGCTTCCAAATTTTTCCTGATAAACAAGCCATATTCAAGGTAACTTCTCAAATTCATACACATTTTCAAGTGCACTATATAATATATTTTAAGACATAATTATTTTTATAAAATATAAAATTTTATCATGAAATGATATCTTGGTTAATTACTGGTTTTCTGAAAATAAACATGCCCATCTTCTTTAAAATCTCTTTAATATTTTACTTAAACTGCACTAAAATGTTTTATTTCTCATGCTTCTTTAAAAACTCTTTTTACGTGATTTAACTTTAGTGGGAAAACATTTATGCCTCAAATATAATTTCAATTTCCTTATCTTTTATTTCTTCTGATATACATTTTTATAATATTATTTCATGACAAATGCAATTAATTTTTCAAAATAACTCTTCTTTACAAAGTTAAAGGATTTTTCTCATCTTACATTATCTTTTATGAGATATATGAATTGTTCAACACTTATTCCTTGAGTGAGGTGTATGTACTGACCTTTGGTATTTCATATAAAGAGTCTCCTAATCATCGTGTTATTCTAATGGATTATGATTTGAATGTTTCAAGGTGGTATGGGACACATGGAAATGTTTAAGGATTATTTACTCAATAATTTTTCAATCATCTCATTTAAAAGTATCTCTATCTTTGTCAACACAATTTTTTGGATCTTTCACATCATTTAGTTTTATCTCTTATGATATCATCTACAGTATTTTGTTGAAGGGTTACTAATTAGTTTGAATATGGGTGTTCTATTTTGATTCCATTCACCATATTACTCTAAATGGTTATAAATTTTGTATATAGATTAGAGAAAGTTATTTACATTGGACTTGTGTATGATTTCTATGTATATACCCATTTATATGATGAATGAATTCGACTTACAATATGATGGGTGGGACCCTATTTTCCCCTAGATACATTGGTAGGTCTCATGAGACAAACAAATATGGACTTTCCCAATGCCTTTCATCTCTTCATATATGGTTTTGTCCAAGGCCCTAATCATTTTTAGATGTTTCGGTTGATGCCTTGATGGTATTTTTCAGAATGTATGCAATATGAATTTCCCTCATTATAATATTATTAATTGATATTCCATGTGATTATTCAACTAGTAAAATATTAATGATTATGTTTTATAACGGTATTATTTATTCAGTTTGTATTCCTTCCATATTATGCTCAAGTTTATTTTAAAGTAAAGTGTTTTTTAGTTATTCCCTATGACTAATGTTTATTTTTATGATATATTATCATATTTTACTTACCCTTACTGAGTATCTGAGCTCACCCCTTTCTTATGTTTTATTTCCCCTGGACACAAAGATAAATATTATGAAAGACTTGTTGGAATAATATAGGAATTGTGGATGTTCTAAAGGAATTTGTATATTTTTTTCATTTCAAGTTTTTGTGTTGAACTTTTGTGTGTACCTTTTTTTAAAAAACTACTATACTATTTGGTCCCTTAGGTTCAAAATATTTTAATCATTATAATGTAATAAAATAATGCACCGTCTCCAGGAAAATGGGTTCGGGGAATTACAAACTATAGTACCCCTGAACCCAGTAATACAGAGCCAGTGGTTACATTATTACATTGGCACTAGAAATGAGAAATCACTTCTGAAAGGACCAAATCGTTTATTAGTTTTGGTAAAATAAATACATACTTGAAATTCACATTACATTTTATAATATAAAATACATCAATAATTTTCATTTACATAGCCATTATTTCCCTTAGTTTATCCCTACATATCAATCACAAAACACATCCTAGTATCCCAGGAAAAGAAAAACATAAGAATGGGGTGATCACATATACTCAATACGGGTGTGTGTTACATCCCACCCCTCCTCATTGGATTAGAAAGTGGCAGAAGTTCTACTTTTACTTAGGTAAAATAACCAAAACACCAAATGCTAGAAATAAATTCCAAGAGATTTAGAAATAGTTGGGGGATGATTTTTCCTTCATAAATAAAAAAACCTGACAAATATAACCATAACCAAAAAACCACTATTTTTTTCATGAGTACACATCAATACAAATCAAATTATACCAACCAATTCGACTAAAATAGAGAAAAAAGTGGAAGAAAAGATCAAAAAAACTCATAGAAAACCAAGATATTAGCTCAACAGCTCCCACATGCCCCAAGATCTAACTCCACAATCCATGACTAAGGTATCACGAAGTAATACCTGAGAAATTTTAAACATTTACTTTAATTGTATCTCAATATTTTACATCATAAATTGCACCATTATTCTTAAGAAGGAAGTGAGTATAATGTTCATTAGATTTTACCCAAATGAATTCCCTACCCATTCCACTAGGATAGAAAAAGTTAGGAAATTTTTATAAAACAATTTATATAAAAAATTTGAATCGTTTATCTCAAAAAGAAACCATTTCTAAGTAAAAGAGTTTTCCATGGAAATAAATCAAACAATTCATCAAACTATTTCACAAATTCATTTAGAATAACCAATTCAAATCCACACAACCACACACACATAAACTCTGGATTTTTGCTACCATTGACGGTGGAACTTCCCTTCCATACTAAATCCCTTTGATGGTGGTACATTATGACCATTTTAAATCCTATTCTACTCACGTCAAACCATTAATACCAAAAACCATGTCAAACCAATTGTTCCAAACCATTTCGATAACAAAATATTCTTTTTTAAACAATTTTCCAAACACTTTTCCATTCACCAAAACCAAAAAATAATTTTTCAAATCATCATTTTAAAACCATGTAACCAATTACACCTTCCACAAATAACCAATTATCACAATTCCACAAACCATCACTAAATAAGTTTTCAGCCAAGATTTTTAAGAGTATTTATTAACTAATTTTATTAAATTCCTTTAATCTGTAATCAATTTTTCTAGTTCTAATATGTGGAGTTGAGAGTGAATCCACATACCTCACAAAATTAGGTGAAAACAAAGAACGACACAAATTCTTCAAAAAAAACTTGTATTAGATCTTCCAAAAACCACCTCATATATTATTCCTTATCATCAACACAACCATATCTCAACATAATTTGAACCAAAAAACATGGATCTATCCCCAATAGATTATATCCATGAATCCAAGAGAGGGATGTTGAACAAAACTAAGGGGAAACACTAATAAAAATCACTTACCAAAGAATCCGACTTCTAGGGCCCCAATATTCTCCAACGGGTTGTTCCCTAATTGAGGGGAAATGTCTCCACAGCCTTGGGAGAGATATTATTTAGATTTTGGGTCAGATTAAGGTAATAAAGATTGTTTTAAAATTAAATTCTGATTAGATCAATAAAATTTGGATCTAATTATTAACATTGTATAATTTAGGGACATGGTTTGGAAAACTGTGCACTAGCCTCTGCCTCCAAACAACACTCGCATGGTTGGTTCATATGTTTAGACAAACATTACATCAACCATGATAATTCCCTATGTTCCACTTTGCATGGTTTCACTTTTGTGGCTACATGGTTTGGACAAACCGTGTTTAACTCATGCACCTACCCAGTGACCTCTATCTTTATTTTCATGGTTTAGTGGAGGTGTTTCATGGTTTCTACTAATTGATCTCAAATCATACACCTCCATAAAATCCCCAAAACATTTAAAAACTTCTCCAAACAATACCAAACATAACCCCATTTCGTTATATATATAATTCATAAAATAAGGGCTAATTACCTGAAACCGGGGGGTGCTACATTCTCACCCCAATGGAATTTCCTTCATCAAAATGTAGAAAACCACCATTTCCCTAGAATAATTTGGTTCATTGATAAACTATTTATTTCTATTGTTTTGAAGTTTTTTCTTTAATCTAACCATGCGTCCACAAAAAATGCACTAGATCAATGCTTTTCCCCTGCAAGACTTTACTTTTCTATCAACAATCCACTTTGGCACATGATCCAATGAAGTATCTATATCTAAGTCAACATGATCCCATCAAATATCATGGTTAGGATCAGGTTGATACTTTTTCAACAGAGATACATGAAACATGTTATTTACTCAACAGAACCTTGGTGGAAAACCCAATTGATATTCCACCTTATTAACCCATTCAATTATCTCAAAGGAGCTTATGAATCAAGGATAAAAATGTTCATACTTAAAAAAATGAAGATGCACAAGACTTGTTGAGATTCTAAAGAACACATGATCACTCACCTAAAATGAAAATTGTTTTTAATGATTATATACATACAATTTATGATGAATCTGATCCCTCTAAATATTCTTTCTAATCAACTAAATTTTATTTATTGTCTCCTAGAAAAGGAAATGTATAACCATTGATGTCTCACCTATTTCCACATCACAAAGTGGATAACGAAAAGGATTCCCATAAAATGATTTAAAATGATCCATGTGTATCAAAGCACGTTAACTATTGTTATATGAGAAGTCCACTAATGATATGAGCTCCTCTCATGAGCCAAAAAAATCCATTACACAGGCCCAAAGTGTTTCTTCCATAATTTGTATCATCCTTTTAGATTTCTCATCTATATGAGGATGATACACTATACTCATAGTGAAATGAGTCCCAGTGGATTTCTATAAGGATTTCCATAAATGAGAATTAAATCATAGATCTCTATCTGATACTTTCAAAACTGGTATTACATGCCTCTTTACCACTTATCAGATTTAAATATTGGACATGTCCTCTACCATATGAGATTCATGAATAGGGATAAAATGGTCCAACTTTGTGAGTGGATACAAAATCACTTATATGTAATCGTGTTTCCAAAACATTATTGGGAGACCTATCAAAAAATCCATAGCTATCTTTTTTCATTTCCCACACATGGATAGGCTAATAATGTAACATACCGACTATACATTTCTTCTCTTCTTTAACCTTATAACAGGTGAGGAATCTCATGAAAAACTCCTCAACCATTCCTTTCATTCCAACCGACCAAAATTGTGTTTTCCATTCCTTATACATCTTATGTATTGTAGGATGAACAACCCATCTGGAATGGTGGAAAAAATGAAAAAGTTTTTCCTAAAAATTAATAGGTATAACAATCTAATATCTAAAACACATCCTTGAACTCCCATATATCTTCCATCCCTCAATGGTCTCCCCACCATTGAGTCTTGACCTCACCGCAAAAAAATTCTATATCAGAAGTCTATGCCACTTTAACCATCTCCAATGTATCACCCCAAGATGTTATGAGATAGATTCATTTTAATTTCATTGATGTCTTGTGTTTTACACTACACCAAGATTATATTTCCCTATACGCTACACCGTATTAGTTTGCAGTATATGAAACACTATTATTGGCTTATGTTTCATATAATTTCAAGTTCTTTTGATAGATTTAATTTAACGCAACACTGAGTATAGATTTTTTTCAATGTATAAATGAAATAAGTTTAGATTATGTTATATAAAACACCAAATAAAGCTTTAACTACACACAAAACTGAGTTGTCTTGCATTACATGCAAGTGAAACCTTCTTTAATAGCTTGCATTGTATGCGATACCAAGTTTCACTAATCAATGATATATTATTAAAATATAATTATTTAATGCGATATAAACTAGATTTTATGAAAAGTATTAACCACATTTTGAATTATATATAACATTATAATTCATATTACACATTTTCTAGAATATGATATGAGAACAAAATTAATTTTTTGTATAAAAGAAGTATTTTTCAAAAAAATGCAGTTTTACCGCCTTTTGATGGCGCACCCATTTTAAATATAGTTTTTGAAAATTTTATAAGTTAAATCTGAAAAAATAATATTCTTATTTGGAAGAGGGACATGAAAATTTTATTTTGTTGAATTTTGGTTATTTTTTTGATAAAAATCATATTTTAATGAATAATGAAAAATACTGCATTTTAATTCAAAACTTCTTTTTCATCTAATTTATTTATATAGTTAGATTATATTTTATATTGGTTTTAAAGTGTAACTAGATTATATTTTTATAACTTAATCCAATTTTGTTCATTTTATATAATTTCAATTTTAAATTGGACATAAACACATGTTAATCTTTTTATAGTTATTACTTCTTAAAAACAAGCTTTTTTGGTTTTGACAGCGAGAATTAATTTTAAATTAATTACTGCAACTTTTGTGTTTTGAATTTGGAAAAATTAATTCTATATTTTGAATCATAAGGTCTAAATTTTTTAAATAGTTACCTTTTATTTTTGGATGTTATGAATAGTAAATTCAGTAATTGTTTTATTTACTATGGTTAAAGGTTAAATCTGATGAATAAGGGTAAGAAAATAATATTATATTAATATTAAACTACCATAACACATGTCTTAATCCTATTGGATTAAATATTTATGACCATAGTCATCCTTGGGTTAATTTTAGGACCCCATGGATTCACTTGGATGTGAAAATGACATTTTATAAGAATTAATTTAAAGTAAATATAATTATAACCTAAACACATATCTTTTTCGAAATTGATTTTTACAAAGGGTTATATAACTTATCTATATGTCTATAAATAGTCCTTTGAAATATAAAATTATTTCCTACATCATGGTATTTTATTTATAATTTTTAAACATTAGATAAATAAATTTACTTATGACACAATTATGATGTAGTGATTACCTCATTAATGAAAGATTCAAATAAATGAATTTATAAATATTAAAATAAATTTAATTTGAAATATTTGAAGCCATAAATGAATTTTTGGATGAAATTAAAATATTAAGGATTCTTTAATGCCTTTAGTTTAATGTAATAAGGTTTTTATGTATTTTTTTAAAAAGTTCAGTATGAATAGTATCCAAAATTGACATAATTCATAACTTAAAACATAAAATAGTTTATTAAATGATATTAAATTCATAAAAATATATTATTTAGAAAAAATGTTAATATAAGTCGAAATATTTCATAAATAACTTTTTTTGGGTTGTTTGATATGATATGGGAATTACACTAACCCACAATGTGTAAATAACATGTTATCATGGTAAGATTAAAAAGGCTAAAATAAGGGTTAAACCAAAAATATTAGGATAAAAAATATTCAAACCTTGTCTAAAAATTATTTTATGATGGGTATTATAACCCAAGTCATCTTTTATTAGAATTAAATAAGTTTGGGACCATTTTTAATCCAAATCGAATATATAATAAATTAATATTTTTAGATTTTTCTAAAGTGCCCTCCTCCTCTCTTATAAAGGGGCACATCATCCCTCTCCTCTTCACTCCATTTTGAGCCTTCAGGCTCGGCCAAAACCTGCCCATTTCTATTCTAAACTTTCCTAGTTACATTATAGATGTTTTTTCTTCTCAAAAGACCAACTATAGTTCCCTAAGATGAAATTTAAAGGAGGAACATCAAGGAAGAGGTAATCTCTTCTACCGATTCATTCAAATTTCTTTCTTATTATACTTCCTCTTCATTAGTTTAATTATAATTTAATAAAATAATTTTCAATAATATTATAATATGTTATTATAAATATTAAACAACACTACTTTACCATTTATTCATCCTATGAAAAACAAAATCATCGCGTGTGCATATTTACGGCTTACTGTCTCCATGTCGTGGTGTAATATGTTTTTCACCACCACCTTAATTTTATGGGTATAACAGTGTAAATAATAACTATATATGATTATTATAATAGGATAATAATTATTAGTTATTATAAACCATCAAATTCAATACCATTCAATAATTATGGGAACGATATCATCGCTCGTGCGTATGTACGACTTACCATCTCCACGACGCGATGAGATTCATTCCCTATGTTAACCATTCAAGAAAGATTATTAAGTATATAAAATAAATAATAATGAAATATAAGAAATAATAATTATATTGTATTTATGTATATATATATGTGTGTGTTTGTGTGTGTGTGTGTGTGTCATTTACTTCCATTCAATTTAAAAAGGAAATGAAAACACAGTTCATGGGTACGTAAGACATACGGTCTCCATGAATAGTGTATTTCATTTCTTTTATCTATCTATTATATATATATACTAAATATATATATAATATATAAATGGTGTTTTATATTCTCTATGTAATTAAATAAGGATATATGTTATAATATCGAGGATAACAATTCAAAACACGTATGATAAATAAAACAATTATTACCCAAAGCGTTGCTTTACCATGGAATTGACAGTTAAACAAGTAATATAAAGTCATAAGTGAATCATATATTATATCATAAATATTATTATGATTCTGTAACAAGTTAATAATATGTTTAAACCCACTATATAGGTGTTATGTACACATATGAAAGAAATCAGACCTAAGGTAAGGGATAATTTTTCAATCTCATTTTTATCTGAGATTGCTTATATGTAAGTATGTATTGGGGTTATATTTATCATCCATGTCCATGTTTACTGGAAACATTTTCATAAAATTTTTATTATTCTTCCATTTATGTTTAAAGTAAATTTTACCTATTTTTTTACTTTTACTAAATGGTATGGAAGAAATCTTTCTTTTAGTTTCCATATGAGGTACTTTTTTACTTTTCTGAAAAAAGTACAAGGAGAATGTTTTTTAAACTTATACGGCATGAATAGATTTTTATGCTTTCATAATGCATTATTTACAAGAATATTACTTTAATATATATGATGCCAATTTACAAATAAATTCTTTTCTTTTAAAATTTTATGACATTTTGAGAAAAGAAAATTTTTATGAAGAAGAAAAGACATTTTCCTTAGGAATTAAGTTCAAGTGTTTTTATCAAAATTATTCTCCATATAAGATGACATAAGGTTATGTCCCTATCCTTATTATTACTTTGATTTTATTGTGTTTATGAAGGAATTATTATTATGATGTTCATTTATCTTATATGGATTATGTTATGATGAAATGATGTTTAATAATCCCATTTTATTTTGTGGGTTATGCTATGATGAATGATTTATGTTTTTGTGGAATATGTAAGTATGGTTTCATTATGAGATTGGTGGGACCTATATCTCCCTCCAATTTATTGGGTAATGATTTATATCTCATGAGATAAACATGGATGGAACGACAAGTAAATAAGGTTTAGTAATATGGGGTTGGAATAGTAAGTAAATCTAGTTCAGTAATACATGGCAGGAACGACATGTAAATTTGGTTCAGTAATGCATGGCCGGAACGACAAGTAAACACGGTTCAGTAAAGGAATTTGTCTACTTTGATGGTATTTGAAGAAATTCTTTGAAAACTATGTAAATCATATTATGTGATTAATTGTTTCCATAATTATATGTTTTATGCTAATGCTATTATATCATGATTAATGTTTTTTTCTGAATTATGTCTTATGTACTCCCAATATTTATTTTATGACTCAAGATTTTGATGTTTAAACTTTATGTTCATGTTTTTATATTCAAATGTTTATGGTTTTTTTTATTTTCTCAAATTTTTCCCTTACGGAACATTTAATCTCACCCTTTTATATATTTTTGTTCCCCAGGATGTGATGAAAGGTTTTAGGTAGGAAAACAAAAGAGGAAGATCTTTATGGGAGATATTGAAGATCTTTCACCATGTCAAAAGATGATTTTCTATGTTTCCAAATAATATAAACTAATAAATTATTTGGGAATCTTTTTGTGTCATGGATTAAGTATTCTGAAAAAGTAATGTAATGTACATGTACGTCAGGTTAGGGTCACAATAGTTAGTATCAGAGTGAAGGTGTAGTCAACCTTTGGAAACTAGGATGCAAAAAATTTAGTGATATCCCTAGAGATATTTCTAAGGTATATCTATGGATGTACTAAAGGTTAAGTCTAACTATAGGTTACGGTCCTAGAATTGTGGTAATGATAATGAATAATCTATAATTAAACATAAGATGATAGAGATTGAAAGTACTCCCCTTGATTATGTTGTTTTCCTAGTATTATTTTTCCCTCTCACGCTATTATTTCTGTATTTTAGATGATGGATGAAACCTGAAGGAATTGTGTTAATGAACAATGCACTGGGAAATTCAATTATTTTCCTCCTGAAAAACCAAATGTTATGGGAGCTCGAGTAATGAATATTGTTTCTAGGACCACAAATCTTGTTTGGCTCCCAAATGAACAAAGGTGGGAACAATGTTCTCTTGAATATTTTTTTAAGGAAACGTCCACATTATTTTAGTGGAATGACTGATCCACTAGTTACATGGAAATGTATTTTTACCGCTAAAAAGATATTTTTTATTCTCCATTGTTCAGAACAAGAAAATGTTAAGTTGGGATCTTATATATTGGAAGGTAAAGCGAATCTGTGGTGGAACTTTATTAAGAATATGAGGATACAGGATAAAATTGACTCCATGGATTGAGATGAGTTAAAGAACATATTTTTTAGTATGTTCCTTCCTCGTATTATTCTTACAAAAAGGGAGATTAAAATTTCCTATATATCTCATGGTTTTGATAAGAAAAAAATGATGGAATTTGAAGGAACTATAAAATTTATAGAGAAAAAGAAGATTAGATTTTCCTTATGCTCAAAGTGTGGAAGAAAACATGGAGGAAATTATCTTAAGGGTACTGATAAATGTTTTACATTTTGGAACGAAGGTCATTGATCATTTTACTACCAAAGTAATAGGAATAAATAGAAAGATCCAAAGATTGAAACTCCCAAAAATCATGGTTACAAGTTCAAGGAAATGGGACATTAGGCTACCCAATTCCCTAATCTAAGGGTTATGGATGATTATCGACGCCAACAACCTTTTAAGGACAAAGACAAAGGTAAATAACATGAGATCACTATTGGTGATGTTGATTATGCCAAAAAAGTGGTGGAATGATTAAGTGTTTATGTAATGGGATTCCAAAATAGTATTGTTGAATCTATTTTATAGTATTATGTTATCTTGGAATATCTATATATTTGTCCATTGTGGTTTTCCATAAGTATATGGTACCGGTAACCATGAAAAGTGATAGAAATATTTTTTTTAAAGAACATGATGTGCGTATAATGAATGGATAAGGAGATAATGAGATTTTTGATAGTATCAATGAGCTCATGACTAATATAAGGATAAAGTGATATCATGGTTTGATTATATAGAATTTTTTGGTATGTTTTGTGTTTGGAAAGAGTTAATTTGGAATGAATTCATGTTTTCACTAAGGTTATATCATAATTCAGGTTGTGTTTCAAGAGAATACATGATTAAGGTATTTACATGTTTGGAATGTGACAAAAAAGAACTACCTTATGAGATATGGGAAATAAATGTTATGTCAATTTATTTCACCTATTTTTAAAGTTTTATATTTTTAGTCTTTGTAAGGATTGTAATGTTAACCATTTATGGATAGAATAAGTTGTTTTATGTTTTAAGTTTGTTATATTAATGTATTATCTCACTATAGGTGGACTTATGCATATTTTATAACTTGTTCTAACCTTTTTGTTGAGACAGATGGAATGATTTATTAATTTATCGCATGATCTCCTAACACTTCAAGAATGAAAAAATCAACTTCATTTTATTAAATAACATATGAAGTGGATATTGTTCAATGAGTGATCAATGATGATATTTTATTTAAATAAAGTAATTATTTATTCCCTTTCAAAAATTCATTAACTTTAGGGAAAGGATCTTGAAACCAAAAATGTTATCCTAGTGCCTTCTTATCCGATGAATCAGATGGTCCCTTAAATCATCAGAGATTTATGAATTTCTAATAGTTAACATTCACCAAACCTTATTCTCTATCACTATCCATCAGAACATGAATGTTAGATTTCTCTTTGATATCCATGTTTTCAATTCCCACCTATGTTCTCTTATGCGGAAACCTAGTGATTAGTTAATTTGGGTAACAATTATGTATATAACTTTATTTTTTAAAATTAATTTTTAGTATCCCTTTTTACAATGTGGGTTTTCATGAAAGAAACATTCATGTAAAAAATCATTTATAACCTCGGCGAATTTTGGGGGCCAAATTCATTTTAAGGGGGGTAAAATGTAACACCCAGAGATTTTTTGAGATTTATTGTTTTTAATTTAATTAATGTATTTTGTTTTACTCTACACTAAGATTATCTTGTTCTATACACAACACCATATTACCCATTTTTGAATTTTAAAACATGATATGGAATGAATCTTTATTGTTTTACCATACGAGTTACTTTTTTAAATATCCAACAAAAGTACAAGGAGAATGTTTTTTTTACTTATACAACATGAATGGTTTTTTAAGATTTTATAATGCATTATTTACATGAATATTACTTTACAATATTTGATGTTATTTTCAAATAAATTCTTTTCTTTTAAAATTTCACAACATATTGGGAAAAGAAAATGTGTTTGAATAAAAAAGGTTATTTTCTTCAAGAATTAATTTCAAGTGTTTTATCAAAATTATTCTCCATCTAAGATGACATAGGGTTATGTATCTACACCTATTATTACTTTTATTTGATTATATTTATGATGAAATAATCTTTATGATTTCAATTTATATTTTATGTATTATGCTATGATGAAATGATGTTTAAGAATCCCATTTTATTTCATGGGTTATGCTATGATGAATGATTTATGTGTTTGTGAAACATGTAACAATGATTTCATTATGATATTGGTGGGACATATATCTCTATCTAATGAATTGGGAAAAGTTTTATATCTCATGTTATAAACATGGATGGAACGAAAAGTAAATCTGGTTCAGTAATGCAGGGTTGGAATGAAAATTAAATACGGTTCAGTAATACATGGATGGAATAACAAGTAAATATGGTTCAGTAATACATGGTTAGAGCATCAATGAAACCCTATTTAGTAAAGGAAATTGTCCGTTATGATGGTCTTGGAAGAAATGTCTTGGAAACTATGGAAATCATATTATGTGCTTAACTTTTTTCCACAATTACATGTTTTATGACAATGATATTCTATCATGATTAATGTTCCTTTATAAATCACGCCTTACATACTACCAAGATTTATGTCATGACTCATGATTTTTATGTTTAAACATTATGTTCATGTTTTCATGTTCAAATGTTTATGGTTTGTTTTATGTTCTCCATGTTTACCCTTACTGATAATTTGAGCTCACCATTTTATGTGTTTCTTTTCCCTAGAATATAAAAAAGTTTTTAGCTAGGAAAACAAAAGGGGAATATCTTTGTGATAGATGTTTAAGATCTTTCACCATGTTAGAATATGATTTTCTGAGATTCCAAAGTCACTAAACTAATACAGTCTTTGGTCGTCATTTTGTGTCATGTATTAAGTATTCTGAAAAAGTAAATTAATGTCCATGTATATCAAGCTAGGGTCTCAGCATCAAATGAAACAGGAAATTAAACTACCACAAAACCTCAATCTTCACAATCATAGTGCATGTCGACTATCACTGACATCAACTACCACTGGTCTGAAACATCTTTTTCGAACTGATCGTATGAATTTTTGTTTATTGCATCCACCACTGAATTGCCTTTACAAAGTGTATACCTCAATTCAAATGAGAACATTTTGATATAAAATATCTATATTATTTTTCTTATATTCAAAAAACTCTATTATAAAATATGTTTCAAACTCTCATGATCCGTAAACACTATGAATTTCTCACCAAAGTGGTAATGACGCCATGTTTTAAGATCATGGACTATGGCATCTAATTAAAAATCTTGTGTTGGGTAGTTCTTCTCATGAAACCATAACTATAATGAGAAATAAGCAATAAAATGATCTCCCTCCATGAGAGAACATCCTAAACCAGATCCTGAAGCATCAAAATACCCCACATAACCTTTTTCAAATTCTTGAAATATCAATATGGATGATGATGTAAGAAATACATTAAACTCTTGAAAATAATTTAACATTCATCCTTCAATTTTAATGGAACATTTTTCCTTGTCAAATCTATCATTATTGAATCTATTTCTGAAAATTAATGAACAAATAATTCATAATAACTAGTGAAAGAAGGGAATCTTTGTATCTTGTAGACATTCATGGGTGATTTCCAAGATACCACAACATCTATCTTTTCTAGATCTAAATAAACACCACTTTGATAGATAACAAGGACAAGGAAACGTATATCTTGTATATAAAAATAATACTTTGATAATTTAGTATACATAAACTAATCCTATAAAATACCCAACATTTTCTCCAAGTGTTCCTCATTCTTAGTTATTAACCTTGAATACACTAATTTATCATACCAAAACACCAAGCTAAAAAAAATAAAAATATGTTTGAAATATATGATTCATCAATTCCATAAGTACCACATGGAAATTAATAAACCATAAGGCATAACCATATACTCATAATGGCCATATCTACTCTACAGTGCTTTTTTCAGAATAACCTCCTTATAAAATCACAATTGTTGACATATTGATTACAATTCAATTTTAGATAACCACTTGGATCCCCTCAATTGACCGAATAGGACATCAATATATGGAAGTTAATACTGATTCTTTATTATAACTCAGTTAAGCTTGTAATAATTCATATATATTCAAATATTTCTATCCACCTTTTTCACAAACAACACTTGAATTACCAGCGGAGACATACTATGTGTAACTAACCTTTGATTTACAAATATTTGAACTGTACATTCAATTCCCTTAATTTTTGTGTTCCATATAATAATATAAAAGTGATATAGGACAAGTCTTCGGTAAGAGATCAATAATAAAATCTACTTATCTTTTAGGTGGAAACCCTGAGAAATTATCATGGGGAAAAATCAGAAACTGATCAAAAATTGTTGGAAAATCACTATCCATGATCTCATCCACTAGTGCCAAGGTTAATGCTACCAATTGGTACCATATTTATCTATATAATGGTTCCAACAAGCCTTCTGAACCTAACTTTACATTTCAGTCTCCTCTAACGAGTTTCTCAATGCCGTCATCATTTGTAAAACTAATTGTTTGGGTATAAAAATTGATGTGATCTTAGAATATTATCAATATATCACCCATATTTTGATGAATGAAACCCTTATTTGTGTCCTTTTATGTTTATAATGTGGTTTTTTAAACATTGGGAGTGTTTGGAAAGTTTTTGGCAAGGTCTTGGTGATTTTATAAGGGCGCACGTTTTGAGAATAGTTAGTAAAAACCATGAAACACTTGTTGGAAACTGTGCAAGTTGAGGTAGATGAAAGGGTGTTTGGCTCATGGTTTCTAAAGAATTTTTCCTACCTAGTCTAACCAATCATATTGGCATATTGTTGTTTGGAATGGTTAGTAGATGGTTTGTCTAACCATGTGAGCCAACCGTGCGAGGAACCAATTACATAATAGAAGGTGCATAGTTAGCGCACAATTTTTCTAACCATTCGAGCTAACAATTCACAGAACTAAAAATTTTTCTTAACACCTACATGTGTTTTTAACACTAAACGTCTCATTTATCCCCTAAAATGAACCAAACTCTATATTACTTCTTCTCAAGGATTAGAGAACTGTGCCCACTGATTCAAGAAGTTATTTAAAGGGTTTTCTTGGTGGTTTGAAGGAATTTATTCCTTAGTAAGTCTCTCTCATTGGTTTTTATTTTTTTCACTATATTTACCTTCCCACCTCTCTTGTTTTTCTATATCTACACCTTTCACATATAGATCTACGGATTTGGTTACCTAAAATGATCATTTTTTGGGTTTTTAAAGCTACGTAAATTTTTATAAAATGTTTTTTGTTGGTTTAACCAAGATTTGTGATGTGGTTGTGTATTAGTGGATTTCTCCAAAAATATAAATATATGTAGATTAACTCTCAAATACACTTTTTAGAACTCGAAGGATTTTGTTTTAAATTAATTTTTTTCTTGAAACTGATTGTAAAATTGAGGTCTGAAGCTGGTGTGGAAACCCATCGGTGTCGATTTAGGGGTTTTGGGTTGTTTATGATATTGTTTTTCAATATGCCTCTTCTTTAGATTTTAAAATTTTTATTTTAAAAATATTCACTTGGTTTGATTTTTTGTAAAATAATTTAAAATTTGGTTTTCAATAAAAATGTTCTTTAAATGGAAATGTTGTGTGGGATGAAGGATTGATTTGGTTTGGTAAGTATTGTTTAACATGATTTTGGTATATGTTATTTGGCATGGTTGTTTGGATTAATTATTTAAGTAATAGTTGGATGGAATGGATAGTTGGAATGAAGTACCACAAAAAAAGATTATAATGTGGCATGAAGTGCCATAATAAAAAGGGGATAAGGTTGGACGTAACGTTCCACCATCAATGGTAACACCAATCATGTGTGGTGGGATTATGATTATGATTAAATCATGTATGTTCCCATTAAAAATAAAATGTGTAATTCAACTTTGAAATGTAAAATTAGTGATGAATTATTCAGTTTCCTTCCTTAAAAATGGTTCTAATTGGGTAAAATGTTTTGGTAAGGTTGTTTTTGGCTTGTTGGAATTTGTTTCATTATCTAATGTACATATATAAATTGTTTTACATAAATGTGCTAACTTGTTCTACCCAAGTGTCTATTCTTGATTTCTTGATTTTTATTATTTTATTCTTCCACTTTGTACTCTAATTTGGTAATTTTAGGGTTTTGTATGGTTTTTTTAGCTAGTAGTTTGTTTGTGAAACATTTTTGACATGCATCATGTAGTTATGTAGATAATGGATTGTTTGGTTTTTTGTTTTCTTTTCTAAGGTAAAGCATTCCCCAACCATTCATGAATCCATTGACATTTATTTTTATCCTTTAGTGCCTTGGTGATGTTGGTTAAGTCCAAGTAGCGCTTTTGCCTTAACTCATTCCAATGAGGATGGGTGGTTTGTTACAAGTGTTATCGGTTTATTTTGTCCTTTTGGAATTGGTCATCAGTCTTGGAGTTGACATTCATTCTTAGTTTATTCCATGAGTTCAGATGGTATTGAGGAGTAGGGTTGTCGAAACATGAAGTTTTTAGAAAGAAAAGATATATCTAATCTTTTTATGATGAAACTCATGTTTCCAAAAAAGTTGGGTACAAAAGTGTTTGGAGACACTTCTAGGATTATGATCTAATTATCATGGGTTTAGCTAGTGAGAAGAATATATAATGCATTGTAGAAATGACTTCCCACTAGGATTTCATATCCCATTTTGTGTAATGATTTTTATTGTGATATTAATGTGTTTATTTCTAAAAACTTTATAAATTGGTTCAACATTTCAATTTTGAAAAGAAAAAGGATGTGATATTTTTAAAATGGGTTTATTTTAAAAAACATGGTAGATTTTTTAAGATGATCGAACATGGAAAATATTCAAATTTGGAAATAATGTTTTTGATACTTTAAATGTGATATAATTTGAAAATTTAAGCCTTAAATTTCTAATTTTTTGGACTAATAGTAGTTTTTTCCTAGGTATAAATGGCACCGAGTAGGCATCATTGAGACCAATCATAGGAAGTTGCAGAAAATGTGGATTTACCAGAAGCACAGGTGAACCGAAAGCTAGATTAGATTATAGTGAATGGTTTTAAAGTAGTATATAATGGGAACCTAGAATATGATCCAAATAACATGGATCATTTGGTTTAATTTCAGAAATATAATCTACCCACATTTCGGGGTGATTTAGAAATAGAAATGGAGGAGGCGTGGCTCAATATGATAAATCAAATCTTCAATTTCCTAGGAAAACTAGTAGAGTTGAATGTAAAATTATAAACATTAATTTTTTAAAATCTTGCACATCAGTGGTGGGAGTTAGTGGTCGAATCGAAAGGGGAATAAGGTATCGTATGAGAGGATTTTGTAGAATTGTTCAATAAAATGTTCTACCCTCACACATTAAGAATTCATAGAACAATATAATTATTCAAATATAAACAAGAGAACCTTTTGGTGATAGAATTTATGGCCAATTTCATGAACATAGTCCGATTTACTCCTGAGTATTCGGCTAGTGCATCCTTAAAGGAATTCATTTTTAAAGTATGATTAAGGTAGGAAACCTGTTCAAAGATTATTGTGCTCTGTATAACATATTATAAATAAATTTAAAATAGTGTTAGTGTGGGTTAAAGGGATATATTGAGAGTTAATAAGGTAGGAGGTATGTTCATACCCATAGGAAATAGTGGGAATAATAACACTGGGAGAAAGAAGAAGAGGGAAACTTATTTCTAAAATGGGAATATGGCTTAGAATCAGTCGGTAGGATCCCTGAATCTTTCGTCGAAGACTAAGAGTAAGTGAGGATGTTTACAATATGGTTGATATGGGACTTCTCAATTATTAAGATGGATTTTTTTGATTTAATCATGGTCATTTATTGGTTGGAAATGTTTAAGACCCATATTGAATGTTATGTGTGAACTATTATTTTCATGACAGAAGATGGTATTGAGCATCTCTTTATAGGAGAGAATAAGGTAAATTTTCTAGAAACAGTCTTATTATCACAATCTGTTGGGATTATATAAAATCATTTAGTGACTCTATATTTGGAATCCATGGAAGAGATTTAGAGAAGTGGTTTTTTAGAAGTTCTTCAATAGTTTTTGGATGACTTTCCTAACAAATTATCTGGGTTTGCACCTGTAAGGGAAGTTGAGTTTATGATTAATATCTTTATGGGTACTAATCCTATCTCACATCCATATAACCTGATAGAACTAGTATAATTGAAGAAATTAAAAGGGCAGTTGGAAGAGTTAGAAGATAAAAGGTTCATCTCACCCAGTACATCTCAATGGGAATCCTTAGCCTCTTTTGTTAAAAAGATATACGGACCACTTCATTTTCATGTTGATTATAATAATCATAACTATGTTATGATAAATAATTTATATCTAATCCCACACATTGACGATCTGTTCGTCCAATTTATGGGAGATCCGTGGTATTCCAAAATTGATTTGTGATTGGGATATCATCAATTGTAGGTGCAGAAGGAAGATATTATGAAAATAGCCTCTTGGAGTAGATGTGGCCATTATGAGTATGTGGTTATTCCCTTTGGTCTTAAAAATGCATCATTAGTATTCATGGCATTGATGAATCAGATATTTTAGATATTTTTGGATTCTTTAATCATGGTATTTGATGATGATACATTAGTATATTCCAAAACAAGAACTATGCATGAGAAGCACTTAGAAACAGTGTGGGAATCTTGAGAGACCATAGTTTTTATGTAAAATTATCAAAGTGTGATTTTTGGATACCCAAGGAACATTTTTTTGTCCATTTATTTTCTGAGATAGCTTTTTTAGTAGATCTTGAAAAGATAGTGGAAGTTATTTCTTGGACACTACCAAAGGAATTTTTTAAGATATGATGTTTCTTAGGTCTAGCTAGTTATTAAAAATGATTCAATCCTGACTTATCATAATTACATCCACCATTGATAGCCTTGAAAATTAATAATGGTCCATTTTAGTGGAATAATGGATGTTATAATTCTTTTGAAAAGCTTAAGGGACCCCTTACATCTGCACCAATTTTGGTTTTTCAAAAACCAAGGAAAGGGTATGTGGTGTACTATGATGCATCAGGATTGGAATTAGGGTGTTTTCTCATGAATGGAGATCATGTGGTTTCATATGGATCATAGTGTTTTATGTTTCATGATCATAACTACCCAAATCATTATTTTGATTTATCGGTTTTGGTGCATGCTTTGAAAGTGTGGCGTCATTATCTCTTCGGTGAGAAATTCATGGTGGTTATTATAAGATTTTAAAAAATATTTTATCATAAGGATATTTTAATTTTGAGGTAGGTTATATGTATGGAGTATCTTCAGATGTTTGACATCGATTTTATGTACACCCCGGGTAAAGGAAATTTGGTGGCGGATCCATTAAGCATAAATCCATATGCTCATGGGGGGAAAATCCTTAGATCAATGGTAGTTGATGTTAGTTATAAATGAAATTCATTTTGAATGTGAATATAGAGGTGATTCATTGGTTTTATTTCCAGTTCCATTCCTTCATGACTTTATCAGTTTGGTTAAAGAGGTAGAGATGTCTGATTCAGACTGTGTGACTATGAGGTCAAAACTCACTTTTAGGGAGACCATTGCAGGCTGTAAATTAGATGAGGATTATGTATTATATATTCATAATCGGATGGTTGTACTAATGGTTTGTTAGGAACAACTTCTTATTGTATATCACCATTCCAAATTGGATTTCGACCCCAAAATTTAGAAAATGTATAGGTCCTTGAAAGCATAGTTTTGGGGGATGGTATGAAAATGAATTTGGTCAAGTACATATTGAGATTTTTGACTTGTCATCATGTCAATATGGAGAATCAGTGACCATAAGGTATATTTTAGTATTTACCTATCGCTATGTTGAAATGGGAGTAGATAGAAATGGATTTTGTTACAGGTCTGCCAAGAATGGTCCAAAAGCTTGATTCCATATGGGTGGTAGTGGATCGGCTCACAAAGTCAGCCCATTTCATCCTTATTCATGAATCTTATACGGTGGATAATCTATCCAGAATATATATTCAAGAGGTGTTATAGAGGAATGGTGTTCCAATTTTGATTATATTATATATAGATCCAAGTTTCACACCTCTTTTCTGTAAATCCTTTCAGCAAGCCTTGGGGACTCAGTTGTCTATGAGCATAGCATATCATCCCTATATGGATGGGAAGCCAAAGAGGACAATAAAAATATTGTAATATATTTTAAGGGTGTTTGTGGTGGATTTTGGTGGCTCATGGGACGACAAAATACCATTTTTGTAATTCTAGTACAATTACAGTTATCTGGCCTCGATATATATGGATCATTTTGAAGCATTATATGGTCATCCATGTCACTCTCCACTTTTTCGGTTGAGATATGTGAGACTTTATTGGTTGGGCCAACCCTTTTCCAAGAGACTATCGAGAAACATGGGTTGATTAGGAAATGAATTTATATAGCTCAAAGTCGTTTGAAATTTTATGTGGATCACAATCAATGACTGTTTTCATTCGAGGTTGGTAATCATGAATTATTGATAATTTCTCCTAGGATTGGACATCATTACTTTGGAAATAAAGGATAATTATCTCTAAGATACATTGGGATTTTTGAGATACTTGAGAGGGTTATATTGGTGGATTTTCGGTTGGATTTGTTCACCTTGTTTTAGTGAAATGAATAATTTATCACATATATCTTAGTTGAAGAAGAATCAGCCTGATCCTAACCATTAATGTCTTCTATGGGAAGGTAATCGGCCTAGTGATGATTTTGTGGAAACATGGTCATATTTTATATGAGACTTGGTAATGGGAGAAATAAATGGTCGAGTAATTGCCGAAGCACCTTCAGTAAGATGGTTGTTTTCTAATTTATGAGGACGGAAAGGAAAATGGTGGGGAGAATGTATCACCCTCCGGTTTGAAGTATGTGACACTTATTTTTTTATTTTTATATAGATAAATTAGTTTGGAATACTTTTGGAGCATTTGTAAGTTTTTTGGAATGGTTTTAAGGACTTTATAAGGGTGCATGGTTTGAGCACAGTTAGTGAAAACCATGCACCATTTTTTAGAAACCGTGCAAGTTCAGGTAGAGGCAAGGGTGTTAGTACACAGTTAAGGCACATATTTTCCAAACAATGTGGCCTCCCTAGTCTAACCATTAATCTTGGGGTGGTGGGATTTTTCATGGTTGGATCATGTTTTGTCTATCTATGACATCCAACCATGTGAGGCACCCATTGTATAGTAACAAATGCACGGTTAGCGCATGGTTTGTCTAACCATGTGAGCTAACCGTGCATGACATTAAAATTGTTTTTTAAAATATCGTCATGTATTTTAAACCAAAATACCCCATTTATCCCCAAGAAATAACCAACATGGTATTTTTCTTTTCAGTGGTTAAAGAACCTCTCCGACTCACTTTGGAAGATATTTTAAGGGTTTTCTTGGTGGTTTGAAGGAAGTACTTCCTTAATAAGTCTGTCTCCTTGGTGTTCCTTTGATTTCAATAGATCTTCCTTTCCCTCTCTCTTATTTTTTGACATCAACACCCATCACATGTAAATCAAGTGTCTTGGTTTCTTAAATGATGATTTTGATGTTTATTGATGCTATGAAATGGGTTCTATGGTGTTTTGTTGAGTATTAACCTTGATTTGTGGTGTGGTTGTGTGTTGGTTGATTTTTCCAAAATCCTTAATACAGGTGGCCTCACTCTCAACCCCTCTTGATAAAACTTAAAGTAGTTGATTTAATATATTTTTTTTTCAAGAAATTTATTGTGAAATCTATGTGTTAAGTTGGTTTGGAAACCCTTTAGTGTCGATTTAGCGGTTTTGGGTGGTTTATAATATTGTTGTGCAATATACCTCATCATTGGATTTTAAAATGTGGATTTTAAAATCTTTTTCTTGGTTTTATTGTTTCTAAAAGGATTGAAAAATTGGTTTTCAATAAAAATGTTGTTTTAATGAGAATGTTGTGTGGTATGAAGCATTGATTAGATTTGGTAATTATTGTTTGAAATTGTTTTGGTATATGTTATTTTCCATGGTTGTTTGGATTAATTTTTTAATCATGAGTTTAATGGAATTGATAGTGGTCATGAAGTACAACCAAAATGGATTGGAATATGGCATGAAGTACCACAATAAAAAGGTGATGGGTTTGGATGTGAATTTCAACCATCAATTGTAACACCATGCACGTGTGGTGGAATTGTGAGTATAATTAAATTATGTGTGAGGCCAGGAAAAATAGAATGGGTAACACTATCGTTAAATGGAAAATGGGTGATTAATTATCTAGTTGCATTCCATAAAATGGGTATAATTGGGTAAATTGTTTTCATAAAGATGTTATTGTCTTGTTGTAATTTGTTACATTGATAAATGGATTTATATAAATTGTTTTAAATAAATATGCTAACTCATTATACTCTAGGAGCATGAGCAGGGAAGTAATTTGGGGATATCCTACTAAGTATTTTTACTCACCCCCTGCTTTGGAACTTTGGTTCTTTTTCAGATGTTTTACTCTGGGACATAGGTAACAGTAGGGCATCTCATATCTGTAGTGGTGAACCGTGTTGCTTGGGTGGTTATAAAGTTGGAGCAAGGATATTTTCATGGGGTTGTAGTGTCTAGTCATGGTTTATTGAGTTTTATTGTTTTAGACTTCCGTTAGTACTCTAATTTGGTAATTGAATGTCCTTGTATGGGTTTTATTATTTAGTGGTTTTTTGTGAAACATTGTTGATATGCATCATTCCGTTGTGTGGGGAATGGATCGTTTGGTTAGTTTTTTTTTCATTTACAAGGGAAAATTTACCCCATTGTTCAGGAAGCCCTCAGAAATTATTACCAACCTTTACCACCTTGGGGATGTTGGTTATGTTCAAGTAGCACTTTTGGATCAACTCAATCCATTGAGGAGGGGAGGGAACTTACACTAAACAAATACATATATAGTATTTGGTCATAAACATCTATATCAATTACATATAAATCACATATCAACTCAACTACATCAATTTTTATAGAACATTATTTTCCCATAAAGGCTCTACAATCTCTTTTCCCAAGAGGATTTTGATGTTTTAATATAGGGGACCTCATCTCAACATGTAAATAAAAATGATTAACGTAATTATAAGAAATAAGAGAATGTAATGAACCCATATCAATCCAAGATTGAATAATTATAGAATTAAAAAAACAATACCTCTCTCCATAGAAGGTCTTGATTAATCATCCGCAATCACTTTATCAACTCTATATAATATCTTACCTGCTGCTATTTGTTCTATATATATTACCTTGGTGAGATTTCCCTTGTTGAGGATTCATGGTATTCTTAGAATCACCATGGAATACTATACTATTTTTACAATTGGAATTCTGGTTTCCTCATCCCATAGAATCTTGTGACATATTTGGAACATGATATATGTCCCTAGAACTAGACCTTGGAGCACTATGAAAATAGTGCTGAAGATTCCCAAACTGTTTGTAATTGTGGAAGGGGCATGGTGGTTTTGTACAATCTCACTTCATGTGGTCCATAAAACCACACTAAAAACTCTTAGGTTTTATCATTATTTAATGAGGAAGATTATTTTATCTATCCATTTGATTCAAATTCATTACACTACCTTGGAAATATGTTTCTCTCATCCTATTATTCCCAAATATTATAGTTTCGAACATTTTTTGTAGGTATCAACATGATTCATCCACCATTACTACCTGAGATGTGTCTTTTATCCACCATCTCTATATTGACTAACTTCATATTATATGTTATACAAAGAAATATAATATTCAAGTGAATATCATTCCAAAACCCTAGTTTAAAAATGTGTGCCTTCAAGGATTTACTAGTAGAAACTTCCATAGAAAATTAGAATAAACTCATGAATTTAGCTATATATTCTATCATTGAGAGATTATACTTCTTAATGATAAAAAATTATATCATTATAGAAATTATGAATGTTTTTGGATATATTTTTTATTGAAAAACTATTAAAAATAATCTGATAAAATTTTGTGCTCTAATTTAAACTAAACTACTGAATCCCACCACTAGCATTCAAGATCTTGTAGCATGTACATTGAAAATTTGACTTTCAACTCTACTATCATGCCTAGAAAATCGAATATTCCATTCATTCAGTTTATCCACACCTCTATATCATTTGGTTATGAATCACCTTGAAATATGGGTGGATTTTTCATCTAGAACATAATATAATGATCAACTTTCCTTGGTTTACCCATTCTATTCCCTCAATCCATAGCATGTAAATATTGCACAATACTCTGAACTATTTTTTGGTTCACTAGTGGCTTATGTGAAACCACATTATTAACATCCTCTTATGGTTGGTTTCTTATATACCTAACATGTTCCATTTTCTATAACTAGAAGAAAATTCCATTTAGTCTCACTGTTTCCCTCTGGAATTGGGGATGATCTCATTGATTTAAGATCCAAACATTCCAAATGGTTTCTAACGGGTTTGTTCATAGAATCGGAAACATCCAACGATTCCATATCCATTTGAACCTACTTTCCAAAGGTAGGTGCTCATTAGTTGTGGACTGATGAGGCTTAGTAATTTGCAATGGTTGAGAGGATGGGAGGACAGACTCATCACACCTTTTTTAGGGGAATTATTGTCTACTTAGGGACTTTCTTTATAGATTTAAGTTATGTTCGTGAATCCTTATTACATTACCAAGTATAAAAGGAGTTTTCATTTAGATCTGACAATCAATGATTGATATGTAGGAAATTTAGAGAATCTTTTATATGTATTCGAGGTTCTTCATCGATAGAGAATCATCTGTATTTGTTTAGAGATTATTAGCCAATGGTATCCTTCAATACATGAAAGTATCTTGGTCATTATGATGACCATACTAGTTTTAAATCCACTCAGTGGGGCACTTGAAGTTTATTGTCATTTAGAAGGACATTTATTATTTCAGAGTTGGGATCGTACCCGCAGATGGGCTACCTACATATCCTTTGTTTTTTGGAAAAGGAATCATAACCCACATAGTTCGAGTAAGGGAGTATGATGTTTATGAATGATTTATGTCTTGAACAAAGATGTCATGATTACTTTTACACTCTAAGTTCACGTGAGTTATGATCGGTGTGAGAAAGAAGAGGTATTGTTGAAACAAGACAATTTTGCCATGAAATATACAATGATGTGGGGATTATGTGTGTATGACTGCCCAAAATAGATGAGGATTAAGATTTACTTCAGGGAAGAAATCCAGGAACAGGGTACATAAAGGTATATGTGATTCATGGAGATTTGGATACTCTAATCTTGGGGCTTAATCCTAAGGAATATGCCCAAGTTAGGAGGGGACTTATGATTGGGTTTTACCCCTGAGAAGGAAGTCCAAATCAAAAGTAAATTAAGGCTAGTTAAGAGAAATTAATACTGGGGCTTACTCCTGAGAAGGAGGCCCAGGTTAAGGGACTTGAAAAATTAAGGTACTTGGGGATTACTCCTAAGGAGGATGCCCATATTTGGGAACTTTAAGACTGGGTTTTATTCTTGAAAATAGATCCCAGGTTAAAGGAATTATGGTTGGGGCTTACTCCTGAGGAGGATTCCCAAATTAGGGGACTGGGGCTTACTCCTGAAAAGGAGTCCCAATTAAGAGGATTTGAAACTTGGGTTTACTCCTTAAAAGGAGGCCCAGATTAATGGAAATTATGACTAAGGCTTACTCCTGAAAAGGAGGCCCAGATTAATGAGGACTTGGGGCTTACTCCTAAGGAGGGTGCCCATATTAATGAGAATTTGTACTGGGGCTTACTCTTGAAAAGGAGGCCCAAATTAAGGATTCTCTCACCTTAAAGGATGAAGCTAAATGAATGAATTCTCTAACTTTAGTGATGTAAAGATGTGTAAATCACTAAGTTTTGAGAGATGTTCCACAGAATTCCTTTCAGATAAGGAAGCCAACAAGGAAATCATGCCATAAATGGATTTGGAGAGAGTTATGAAGGCTTAATCCTAAAGAGGATAGGTGGATAGATGTAAAGAGAAGTGAAATAGGCAGGAGAGGCACCCAAAAAGATAAGGGCGTGCAAGACCTAGTAGGCGCGCAGGTACTTCCTGGGCGCGCAAGTCTTGGTCGCGCAGGTATACCTGCATGGCACATGGGTACTTGCGCGATTTTCAACTCTTAGGGTAATACTTGGCCGAGACTTGGCTCAAACCCTTGGTATTACCCCTAGAGGTTTTCCAGAAGATGGCAAGAAAGTTTTGGTGAAGGAGTAGGGCGGCGCGCAAGTGTGTCCATTTCCCTTAAGGGTAAAACACTTAGGCACGCAAGTGTTAGTGAATTCTAACACTTAGACCTTATTCCTCTTGTTTAGACCTTCCATTATAGGTAAAGAATTACCTTAGAAGTGTTTGGAAGACCTAAAGAAGAGACATGGGTGTTCAGAGCTCTGTATGTGAATTCTGGAAAAAATACTCCTGAAATGGGGGGGCCACCGGGGGTATTTATAGGCTGGAGAAGACCCCGGGCGGTTATCACTTAGGGTGCGCAAGTGACTTGCGTGACCAAAAATGTGGCACGCAAGTGTACTTGCGATACCATGGTAGAACTTGTGCGAACCTTGTGCAATGTTCTTCTTATTCATTCCTTTGTCAGTTTTTGATATTTTTTTCAAAGGATGAATCAGTTTGGGCTAAGATATTCCTCTTTTCTAGCCTTTAGACTCTGTGACGAATGGAGCATCAACAAAAGTCCCCCCTCAGAGTTGGATCCAAAAGAAAATGAGGATTTGACTTTGTGGAAATCGAGAATCAAAAGGAAATTAGGGCGCACAGGGTATGGCGCGCAAATGGGTTCGGGCGCTCAGGGTCCGGTATGCAAAAATGAGCTTCGGGCGCGCAGGGTCCGGTGCGCAGGGGTATGTCCTCATCTATAAATAGATGGCCTCACTTTGCACAAATCACCTGGATTTCGCTTGTTTTCTTCTCTCGGCGCGCAAGTGGACTCCCGACTTTCGCTCGTTCGTGCTTCTTCTTCCTTACATCGCGCTTCTGTTAAGGTTTTTGGACTTGCGCGGTAATACCTGCATGCCCAATACTTGCGTGACCGAAGGAGACTTGCGTGCCAACTATGGGACTTGCGCGCCTAAATTCCTTTGTCAATTTTTCAAATTCCTTCACAAATTTTATGAAAATCTAACTTAGTTTAAGAGTTAATTATTCAACTTTTGTGCAGATCCAATGGCTCCAAAGAGAATCGGAATGACTAATGAACTGGAAAGTAAAATAATTGATGATATGATGGACATCGTTGGCCATGATTACTATTCCATCTGCGAAAGTACTCTCCCAGAATTAGCCAAGCACTTGAAGAAGCATCATCTTAATTTCCCGCATAGCATCTATCTGCCTCTGTATGGCCATGGTCATCTACATGATGTCAATATTCCAGAGGCAAAGAACTATCTCCCGCCTTCCTGGTTTCAGTCGTATACCAACTTTTCTTCAGCGAATGTCTCAATCACAGGAACATTTTCTAATGCTAGAACAGTAAAGAAAGCCTATATAATGCATCATAGCTCTTGTGCACCAGATCTGAAACTTCACCAACCTGAGCTGAAACCACATTGTTATCCCTAAATCTTTCGAAATTCTCAGATGGATCAATCCAAAGGCTGGAAGGAGAAATGGGAATTCTGTTCTGGAGGAGGGGTGAATCCAACTTGGATGTGGGATTATTGGGTGCGACAAACTTGTGAAGAGTTTGTCTAGGATCTAAAGAGAGTTGCAATTTATGAAGCCATCTGGGCTGGGCAAACGTATGTTTATAGGAATGATAATTTTGCACCAGAGTTTCTTAGCCGCTGGAGCCCAGAAACGAATTATTTCCATCTGACCCATGGAGAAGTAGGAATTAGTTTGTGGGATGTCTACAAGATCTCAGGGGTTCCAATTTTGGGTGATATGTATGACGAATTCATCCCTCCAAAGGAAACATTGAATGATCCAGAGAAGACTCTGAATTTGGTTCGATAATTATTGAAGATTTATCATAATCTCAAAATCTCAAAGACTTCAAATACTCATTCTAGAGGGATATTCACCTAGAGGAATGGATGGATGTGTTTCTTAAGAAGAAGAGGAGAAAGGGGCCCACCTGTACTCGTCCTACTAGCTGTCCTAGAGTAGATAAGAGAGGTGTTCTTGGAACATTCTGGCCGACTCTAGAAGCAGGTGAGTTTGAGAAATGGGGGTATGAAGTGAATCATAAAATCCCGGAGAAGACCCGTCTAGCAGGATTTTTAGCCTTATGGCTCAGTGTATATCTTTTTTTAGTTAGATATTTGAAGGGAGGCGTCAGGCCTGGGGCCTTCATTATCGCAGCCAAGTTGGATGAGAGGAAGACGGTGGGGCTGGCTACCCCAGTTTTGGCAAAGATTCACAGGATCTTACTCCATGTCTATATGGGTAAGTCTCTCTTGAGATTAGTGGGACCATTCCATGTTTTATGGGGATGGATCACCACTCACTTCCGGACATATGCTATTCAAAACGAAATACAGATTCCTGGAAGTTCTTTCAGGCCGTCTGTTCAGGCCTTCTCTAGAGTTTATCCTTTGTCCCTCAATGCCTATGATATTATGCCAAGGTTGGGTATGCATAAGGAATTACACTTCTTTCCCTATGGAAATCCACCGACAGGGCGATTTGTTGATGATGGATCAGCCAGCTTGGAACAGAGGTCTTATATGATGGCCTGCAGAGATGGTGTACTGGCCACCAGAATTGATTGGGAAATTATATGTGAGGCCTATGCTCCATATCGATTTGCATGCCAATTCAAGTGTCTACAGAAAACTGTTGTATCTCCTCCATTGCACATCAGATCAGAGCAGCATCCAATGGTTGCTTAGAAACTATGGTTGCTAATGGCTATGGAAAAGAGTGGGGCAGTCTTTGACTTACCAGATACTGAAGTGGTAAGCAATTTGACCATATGGTATGATGAAAACTGGATAGCGTCATATCCTGAGGCCATATTGATAAACCTATTTATCGGGCTGGAAAGAAGAAGAGAACCATTGAGAAAGAAACAATTCTGGTGGTAGGTGATTCTTCCACTCCTGAAGCTGGTTCACCGATTTCTTCAAACGAGGTTGATTCATCATATCCTTAGGATATACAACATGTGTCAAAGCAGCCACGTGCCGTATATAATCCTCTTGTCAGAATCAAGAGAGCCACTCCATCAACTCCTGGTGAGTTACTTTATTGAGGCAATTTAATTTCCAGTAACTTTAAAGAGTAACAAGTTTTCATTCTAATTTTATAGTTGCAGGATCTAGAAAGAAATTAAAATCCAAGGTTGTAGGACCCTCTTCGCAGCCTTCTAGTACACCTGAATATCTACGACCAGAGGCCATCCAGACATGGCAGTATGTATACTATGATACTGAAACTATCTGGCTAGAGTTATATGAAGGGATACATCTTCCTAGAATAGGGACTCTTCAAGATCCTACAAATATTCATTTCAAGGATAATCCTGATGAAGTAAGAGCCTATGTAAAAGATTTGAGGACCTATATATATTCCACCGATGATTCTATCCCTATCACCAAGCGGGTGAAGTAAATGATGAATCACGGCGCCACTGATGAAGAGTGGCATGAGTACGTGGCTCCTGAAGATTAAGTTTTCTTTCCTTATTTTCTTTGCAACTTCATTTCAGTCGAAGATTTGTTACTTAAGGAAGTTATTTTCTTCATCTTGCAGCTTGAAAAGAAAGGAACTAGTGAGGTTCCTTCGCCACAATATAGCCCTGGTGGTACTGCCATCGGGGCTGCTGCTGAATCTCCCCGCGAGTCGGGCGAGATATCTCGAGGACAGCAGGCCATGAATGTAAAATTGGACATGGCTTTCCATTATCCCATTCATGTGCCTATAAGGGAGACTGCTGATACTCCTAAAAAGACAAAAGGAAAAAAGGCAATGAAGAAGGAAGTCCACCGCTAAACGCTTTATCAGTAGTGGTAAGTCCTTCGGATAATCATGAAATTTTAAACCATGAAAAAGATTGATCATTTTACTTGGGATTGTAGGGGATTCTTCAATTTCCCCTCTGAGGGAAAGGACTGATCCTCCTTTGAGGACCACGGAGGGTGTTGTGGAACAAATGCAAATTCAGGATGACTTGGCTGCTTCTGAAAAAGAGCCAACATCTATTACTAGTACTGCTCCTGTTGCTGCTACAAGTAGAGATGAACCTGCACCAAAATCATTGGCGGCCGTGGAAACTAAATCTTACATCCTTCTTGAAGAAGATGTCTAGGGACAGAGGACACAGAATGAGGGTCTCCAAGAGGACACATCAAATACTCCCACTGGTGAGACTAACCAGGATTCTGAAATATCATTGGATGAAATGATGAATCGTGGCATGTATTTTGAATAATTTTATGATCATGATAAGTTATCATGTGATTTAGAAGACCTGGGTCATGAGTGTTATCCTTCATCTAGTAAATTTTCTTATAATTTACACTTCTAATCATGACTGAAAATAATATGCATTTCCATCCATAGAAGCTGCTGAACTGCCAATGCCTGAAGAGGGTGTGGACATTGACGTCAACCCTACCATTGTAGAAACATTAGCTCAAGTGTAGCTAAACCCAGTAAACCCTCCTAAGACCCATCTTGAAGATCCTGTTGAAACTGGGAAAGATGGGGAGGAGTCTTCTCAAGCTGCTAATCTATTGTTAGGTAATGATTGTACTGATTTTTCAAGATAGAGAACCAACTTCCATTGTTCTATGAAACTAACCATACTTTTAATTGATCAAACAAGGCTATCAACTTCAATGGATAGAACTAGATGTGAAGTCTCAACCTCCGCCCAAATAGTAGTAGAAGGTGAAGCAACCAGGATCAGGGTGGAAGGAGTAGAACAAGGCACTTCCTTAAGTGCATTAATCCCAGATTACATGCCCCCCTGTGATGATAATGTCGAATCAGACCCGAAGGTGCTTAAGGTGCTCAGCTTTTCACGACGCAAGGCATGGAACAACAAATGGAAAATCATATCTGAAGTGCCACTTGATGTGCTGTCATCAAATATTTCCCAATTGTCGTCCCAGTTCGTCATGCTAGGACATAGCGGTTTTGGATACCAAGAGATCCATACCACGGTGAAACAAGTCATCTTAAGAAGGGAGCAGGAGAAAACGTGTCGTGAAGATCTGACCAGGGTGAAGCTGTCAGTAAATATTAGTGAATTTGAGGCCATGGTATCCCGAGATGAGGCTAACTATGCTGCCAAGATGAAGGATCTGAAACATAAGATCAAAGATAAAGTCATTCAGAAGATGAACCTTCAGCAACAGTTAGATGTTGTTACTGGGGAACTTGACCAACTCAATAATTCACTGGAGGGAACTCAAACAAATGGTATGAAAGCCATTAAAGATGCCAAGAAAGCACTCCATCAAGCTGAAAAGAGTGAAGTTGGTCGGGTGCATGAGCTTCAAGTGGCTGCTGATGAAGCTCGGGATACTGTACATCAAGTGAAGACTTATGTTGACAGCCTCCTGTAATTTCTTGGAAAAGATGAGAGACTCCAATCTGTAGATGTCCTTCTAATTCTTGTGCATCAAATGGAAAGAATGCTTTCATCTTCAATCACTTGTGCACTTATTTTCCTGCTACCTGCTTTAAATTTACTTAATTCAATGGGCCTAGTGAGCATAGTTTTATTTTTACTATGATTAATATAAATAACCCTACAAACTTTGAATCTCTTAATTTCTCAATATTACCTAAATCATACAAAATGTATGTTTAGTGAGCTGAAACTTGACTTTTATTCAGAGTTCTTTTATCTTTTGTGGGAAGTTTAAAGTCATGCACGTTGGACATAAAAAGGCTAATTTTTATGGTCAAAATATCTTTGACCGAATGAATTAGAATTGACTCAATTCCTTGAAAATTCATCTGAAAACATATTACCATACTCAAGTATGAGGGAAAATATGTAAACTATGACTTAAGAATATTTTAATCTGAGGAATGATATGAAAAAAGAGCTAAAAGGCATTAGAAGAAGTAGTTCCCAAGAATGAAGTTACCATTACTTAAAAACCCATTAGGGAGTTGAATTATACAGGGCCACCTAAGGGCATTGGATGCATAGTCAAAAAAATAGCATCTTTTCGCTGACAGGTCCATTATATAGAATACTTATGCAAGGCCGCCTAAGGGCACGTACTGCATAGTTGTGCAAAATAACTCTCAAAAATTTACTTTCATAGTGCTAAAAAGCCAGTGAAAGTTTATGGAGATTCAAATTTTCCAAAGTATAGAGTTTGCTTTATGGAAAAAGGTACTTGAATATGGAGAAGATATTTCCAAATAAGATTATCGAAGAACTGGATGAATATCACTCCTAAGAAGGTCTAACCCAAATGTAGGGAAGGAGAATATAAACCATAGACTTGAATACTTTCAGATCATGAAAAAGGATACGGGACCAATATGTTAAGGATGGCTATTTTTGTGGATCCCTACATATTATCATTAAGACAAATAAGGACAAAATAGGTTTTCCTCCCAAGAATGAAGTTACCACTATTTAACAAACCCGTTAGGGGGTTGAATTATGCAGGTCCACCTAAGGGAATTGGCTGCATAGTCAAATAATAGTATCTTTTGGCTGACAGGTCCATTATTTAGACTGTTTATGCAAGGCCGCCTAAGGGCACGTGCTGCATGGTCAGGCAAAAGAATTCTCAGAATTTCAAGCCTTTTGTGATTAGAAGTTAAGAATAGGGTTATGAAGATCTGAAAATATTTAAGGTTAGTATTATGACACATAAATATGGGTATTGTCCAATGTATGCAGAAATACACAGATCAATGCTGACCATAATCATGTTGTGGTTGGGTCTTGAATTGAAATGTTGGAATTCACTACGTATCCCATAAGGATGGGAATCAAGCCATACATAGTTCTTGAACTACAGTTTAACGTCATGTGGGACAAAAGGATTTTAGATCTTAGTTTAGGGTCATAGATCTTGGACCATTATAAGAAATACACAGAGTGTGCTTTCATGGGGACTTTTCAGCCAAGGGACTGAAAGGGGAATTTTGTGTTAATCCAAAAAGAATTGGGACTGGATTCGAGGGACACTCAAACATTCCTACATATCCCATAAGGATGGGAATCAAGCCCAGGTAGTTCTAGAAATACCCTCTGTACAAATTTGGTTCATACATGTGAAGGGTGAAAGGGGACCTTAGTGTAATGATGGTTTAACCCATGATAAAAGGTTCGGGCATTTCCATGTATACACGTAGTCTTTGAAATGAAACATGATTGAAAATCAATGTAAATATGATTCCCTCTCAGGTGAGGGTATCAAAGAATATTGTAGTTTATTGTCGTACAGGACAAAAGTATTGTACAGTTTAACATCGTATAGCAAGGACGAAGGTGAACCAATGTAAAGATATTGATTCTGGGGGCGGTTTCATGAATCAACATCGTATGAGATGGAGGTGAACCGATGTGAAGAGATTGGTTTTGGGCATGAACCTTGGGAGGTTTCCTACGTACCCAGCCTAAAAGGAAAGGATCAAAGTCTGCGTAGTTCAATTAGAAAATGAATTAGTAATCAAGTATTTTTAGGGGACAACGACCTAAAAAATAATGTTGGGACTTACGCATGGTTAGTGTCCCAGAGAGGGTGTTATGGTTGAATTTTTCTCTAAGCTCACGTGAGTTATACTCGGTGTGAGAAAAAAAATGTAGTAACAACCTTAATGATGCACAGTTTAATGTCATGTAGGACGTATGAAGGGACTATGCAGTTTAAAGTCTTGTAGTTAGGACTACTGGTGCTGCACATTTTAATGTCATGTAGCAGGGACAAAGTATAGTTTAATGTCATGTAGGACGTATTAAAGGACTTTCTGTACAGTTTTGCATCATGTAATTAGGAAGATGGGGACAATACAGTTTAATGTCATGTTGGACAAAAAGAGGACTGTGTAGTTTAATGTCATGCAGTAAGGAAAAAAGAAGACACATTTTAACGTCATGTTGGACGTATTAGGGAACTTTTTCACAGTTTAACGTCATGTTGGACGAAAGTGTGAATAGTTTAAAGTAATATGCATGGACTCTGGATGGTGCAGTTTAATGTCGTGCAGGACGTAAGGGACATGCAAATAGTTTAAGGCCATATTCATGGACCATTGTTGTATATTTTAACGTTATATATCAAGGACGATGAAGGGGACACAGTTTAACATCATGTTGGACGAATTAGGGAACTTTTTCATAGTTTAACATCATGTTGGACGAAAATGCGAATATTTTAAGGTCATATGCATGGACCATTGGTTATACAGTTTAACGTCTTGCTGGACATGATGAGAAGTTTTAATGTCATGTAGGACAGTGGTGTAGTTTAAGGTCATACCGGACCAATGATGATATATTTTGGGTTTATACAAAATACTTCTTCAGAAATCTGGCATTGGTTGGAGTAGTGATTAGTTTTCCATCCATTGAGATTAATGAATAAACTCCATTGGAGTAGACCTTATATATTGAGTAAGGTCCTTCCCTTTTTGGCTCATGCTTGGGAGGTTTTTTTCTAGGTATCATCGGAGTTCTGAGAACTAATACCAGTTCTCCCTGAATGAATGAACGAAGACTAACTTTTTTGTTGAAAGCTCGTGAAATTCGATTCTGGTAGACTTCCAAGTGGTGTAGTGTGCACAATCTTTTCTCATCTAACTGTTCCAATTCATCCAATCGCTTTCGAGATTGTTTATCTGTAGATAATTGATCACAAATAGCTACTCTGAGTGAGGGTTGTTGAACTTCAATAGGCAAGACTGCTTCCATTCTATATATCAATAAATATGGAGTTGACCACGTTGCAGTGCAGGTGGTGGTCCGATAATCCCATAAAGCATGAAAGAGTTTATCAGGCCATGAATTCTTATCTTTATCCACCATCTTTTGCAGTATGTTTGAAAGAGTCTCGTTGAAGTCTTATATCTGTCCATTGGCTGCTGCATGATACCGAGATGATTGATTGGATTTGATGTTATATTCTTGATACAACTTCTTCACCTCAGATGAACAGAAGTTGGTTCCATTGTCCGTCAATATGGTATGAGGGGCACCAAATCTGGTAATGATGTTAGACTTGATGAAGATAACAATGCATTTAAAACTGAGTTCTTTGAGAGGTATTGCCTCTGCCCATTTGGAAAAGAAGTCAGTAGCAGTAAGAATATACTTAAACTGCTTGGTCGTAGCTGAAGGGTAAGGTCCCACCACATCCATTCCCCATGTGGAAAATGTCCATGAGTATTTAGTTGTATGAAGCAACTCTGTAGGTTGATGAATTAAATTGGCATGTACTTGGCATGAATGACACTTCTTTGTGAAATAAACACAATCTTGTATTATTGAAGGCCAAAAGTATCCAAGCCTTCGAATCTGATCAGATAGTCTATGTCCAGATTGGTGGGCACCACAGACTCCTGCATGCACTTTTTTCATGACAGCCATTGTCTCTTCACCATCAATGCATCTGAAGAGAACTCCATCAAAACCACGCTTGTAGAGAATTTTCTCTTGATGATCTGGGCTATCATAAAGAGTAAAGTTGACCACATGTCGCTGGATTTGTTCTTTCCCGGATCTATCAGGTGGAAGTGTTCTATTTTGAAAGTATTCCCTGATAGGTGCCATCCATCCTTTAGTATGACCATACAGTTCAAGAATGGGACTAATTTCATTGATCTCCTTTGTTCTGGTTCGAACATAAGGTGAAATTGTACGACGGTGGGAAATACTGATGGTTGTTTTGTCCCGATTTGGATCTACCAGAGCTGTGGCTATATTAGCCAGTGCATCAGCTTGAGCATTTTGTGATCACGAGACATAAGAAAATGTCAGTTCCGTAGGAAATTCCGCCAATAACTCTCTGACGTAATCATACAAAGGGATCAATTATTCTTTTCTAATTGCATAATCCCCATTGACATGTTTGATTACCAGGTCTGAATCACCTTTCACCCTTAAGTGATTCACTTGTGCTTGAAGCGCCAACTCTAAGCCTGCAATGGGAGCTTGGTATTCTGCTTCATTATTTGTACCACCTTCCCACAATAAGAAAGAATAAGGTAACACTGCCTTTTCTGGGGAAATAAGAATAACTCCTAATCCAACCTTGTTGAATTTAGGATCTTCCATTTTCTTCCATGTTGGACTTCTGGAAGCACCATCAAAATAAATTTCCCATACCTAAGGACTATCCTGAATAGAGAAGACTTCCTCATCAGGGAGTTCAATATCTGAAGATGTGTCTTCCACTGAAGGGTGTTCAGCCAGGAAATCAGCCAGAGCTTGGCCCTTTATTTCCTTTTGAGACACATACTGAATGTCGAATTGCTGCAAAATAACTTCCCACCTTTCCAGACGTCCTGTAAGCATTGGATGACTAAGGATAAATTTGAGCAGGTTATTGAGAGATACCAACTGGACCTCGTGATGTTGCAGGTAGTGTCTCAATTTCTGAATTGCAAAGATTAATGCCAGGCAACACTTCTCAATATTTGAATTCCGGGTTTCTGCTTCAAGCATAGTCCGATTGAGATAGTAGAGGCTATTTTCATTCCCAACATCATTCTTCTGAGCAAGAAAGGCACCCAATGATCGCTCTAAGGCTGTCACGTAGAGGATAAGTGGCCTTCCTTCAACAGGTGGCATGAGTATCGGTGGACTCAAGAGGTATTTCTTGAAAATATCGAATGCTTCTTGACATTATTCAATCCACTAGTACGTGACTCCCTTCTTCATCAATTTGGTGAAGTGTAAACTTTTACCTGCCAAATTGGTGATGAAACGCCGAATATAGGCTAAGTGTCCTTGAAGTCCTCTTAATTATTTAAAATTTCGAGGAGGTGACATACCAAATATTGACTTTGTCTTCTCAGGATCGACTTCAATACCATTATGGCGTACAAAAAAGCCGAGAGATTTTCCTGAGGTTACCCCAAAATCACATTTTAAGGGGTTCATCTTCAAATTATGTTTTCGAAGCTTGCAGAATATGACTTCCAAATCAGCCAAGTGATTAGAACATTGTTTGTATTTGACCACCAAATCATCCACAAAAAATTCAAAAAACTTACCTAAAAAGGGATTGAAGATGCGATGCATGGCACACTGATATGTTGCGCCTGCATTCTTTAGGCCAAAGGGCATTACCCGGTAGCAAAACACACCCTGAGGGACTCTGAAGGCTGTGGATTCCTCATCTTCTAGGGCCATTTGGATTTGATTATATCTGGAATATCCATCCATGAAGGAAAGTGCTTCATATCCAGTTGTTGCATCAATCAGAAGTTCTGTAATCGGAACTGGAAAATCATCCTTAGGATAATGCCGATTAAGATCTCTGAAATTGATGCAAACTCTAATTTGTCCGTTCTTCTTCTTCATAGGGAAAATATTAGCCAACCACTTGGGATATTTAACTTCTATGACGAAGTTATCTTTGATAATCTTATCCACTCCAGCTTCAATTTTGGAAGCATAAGTTGGGTGTGTTCTTATCGCGGTTTTCTTAATTCCTCGATGTTCTTCTCGTAAACCCAAATGATGAGTAGCTACATCAGGATCAAGCCTGGGAATTTCTGTATAGTTCTAAGAAAATATGTCTCGATTTTTCTTTAAAAAGGAAATATACATCTCTTGTTCTTCAAGAGTCATGGCCGCACTGATTAAAGTGGGGCGTGGATCTTCTTTTGTACCCAGATTTATTTCTCTGAGTTCATCCACAGTGGTAGAGATACCCTCTTCAAATGCTGGAGGAGAATCTCTGAGATTTTTTTCTTCTTCTTCAACATGTGTTATTTCTTCCGTTTCTACTTTCATAGTAGATGATAAAGCATAATTTCCATGATCAGAAGAGATGTTAAAATTTTAACATCTTGTAGAAGAAGCTTCCATTTCTGACCCAATTGATGATGACGGGTCTTCCATAGGTAATAAAGAGGAGATGATGGATTGAAAATCGACATCATTGTTCACCTATGACGTTTCTATCACTTCTTCAGGCCTGTTTGGTGAAGTATAGACTTGTTAGATTTCAGCAAATGAAATGAAGACATCTCTATTTGGGCTTTCATCACTGCTTGGTGGGTCACCAATTTCTACCATGTTGTCTGGCTCGATTGCTGTAATTGACATTATGGTTCTTTCTATAAGAGTATTTTGATTTGGGTCTATCTTGTCAATTTGACTGATAGGCAACACATAATCTTTACTCACATGTGCAAATGGATTTACTAGAATCTTCTCCAAACCATGTGGAGCATTAACTTTGGTAATCTCCCTTGTTGTGGATTTCTCCTTTCCCTTCATGTGATACAATTCTGCCTCAATATATTGAGATTAACATGTCTTGAACGGGGCCTTATCACCATAAAATGTCCCAACTTGACCATCGAAACAATACTTGAGACATTTATGGTATGATGAAGGGATAGTTGCATGTTTATGTAGCCAGGGTCTTCCAAGAAAGATGTTAAAGGCTGAGTCTTGATCAACAACCATGAAATCTGAATTGGATACAATATCTCCAAACTAAGTTATGAGTGTAACTTCACCAAGTGGTTCCTGTTCATTTTTATCATATCCTTGTAACATCATATTAGAAGGAGATAAATTAGATTCTATGAGGCCCAATAGACGAAGTGTACGAATAGGCATGAGGTTGACTCCTGAACCATTATCAATGAAAGCTCTTTGGATGTCTATGCCATTGACCTTGACAGATATGTACAAAGGTATAATATGTCCATGCACGATATCATCTTCACCTTCATCTGTGAAAGATATCACTGCATGGCATTCAGCCGGATCATTCTCTACATGATAGACTTCAGCTGTAGAAATTTCAGTTTCAAACTCCTAAAGACTTGACAAAGCCTCAATGAGTGCCTCCCAAATATCTTTTGACAGATTCAAAGCATCCAGAATTGATAACTTGGCTGGTACTTGGGCTAGGTGTTTCAATATATCATACTTTTGATCCAGAGTTCTGTGTTTCCCAACAAGAACATGTGGTTTAGCAGGTGCCTTGGAAGTTGATGCTTTGGAAGTTGATGCATCTTGTATCGGGATAGGAGTTGGCAATATTCCTGGCCTTGGAAGATTAGACCGATTAGGTCTATTTACTTGTTGATAGGATGAAGATGGAACCCCTAACTGATCCTCCAGAATAACTATGTCAGGACTGAATTTGCTATTGGTGGAAGAACTTTCTTGTTCTTTCTGAGCTCGCTGAAGGGCTCTACCACGAGTTTCTGCTGCGTACACAGTTCTAATAGGGGTAGATTTGTAATAGTGGCTTCTCAAAGATCCATGTCTTCCCTTGTATCTTGATCCTTTGGAAATTCCTCTAATTCCTCTATTTGATATAGGGAATTCAGGCTCATCGAAATCAAAACTGCGACTGGAATAAGGATCTGTTAAATGAATCATGTTAACAGAACAAATGATTAACTCTTCATCTGATGAAGACTCTGCTTGATTAGCCAATTTAGGCTATGTCTTTTGGTGGGAAGGTGCCCGTGGCTTCGAAGTATATGGAATGAAATCTGTCAGAGTCAAAGATAGCTTAGGCTTTGACACATACTCATCTTCTTCTGATTGTTCCTCTTTCTTGGAATTATGTCGTTTCTTTGAGGATTTTCCCTTTGATGAAGAGGGTTTTACTACAGCATTCATGGCAGAAGGCACAATTGGTTTCTTCAATTGTGTTCACAAAATATCTTGAGTTCGGTTGATCATCTTTCTGACCATCCAATCATCATATTTTTGTGCATTTTTTCTTTTGACTTCTTGTCATTCGCCTTCTCTTCTGGAACTGTAGCAGTAACACATGCTACCTGGGCTGAAGAGCATTTTGGTTTGACTTGTTCTAAGTCGACCATCTTTTGCAGCAGGTCTTTAAATTCAAAACTCTCATGGATGGGATTCCTCAACATTTGATGAAAGGGGAAATAATTGGGATGGTCTTCATCTCCTTCCTTGTTTGGCCTCTTGGGCCTTGGCAGCTGAACCAAATTATTCTCTAGGGCCGAAATGAAGTAACCAGGAACTTGTTCATTTCGGAAAGAATAAACTTTACTCTTCAACTCATCAAACTATTTCCGTCTTTGATCTCTTTGATCGTCTTGAAGAAACGGCCTCTGTTGTTGACGCTTAGGAGGTGGATACCTTCGAGAAGATGAAGGATTTGAGGTAGAAGCAGGTACGGGTGCTTGTTTAAGCATAACTGTAGCAATCTTTGCTTTACCCATTCTCCTACCTGGAGCTGATGGAATTACACAAGCTTTATCCTTAGTCTTTATAAGATAATCTTCAATCTGTTGTGCAATTGAAGTAAGGTCTCCAAACCCTCCTGTGTATTTCACAGGGATCAACGGTGTGCATAATTCGTCATGCAAATTTTCCACACAGATTGTCAACAGCTCTTCTTGAGGGAGTGCTAAGCTTAGGGAATATGTTAATCCCTTCCAGCGAGCAATGAAATCCTAAACCCTTTCATTATCCCTTTGCTTACAGTTTTTAAGATCAAAAACTTTTGTCTTTGGCAAAGTTGTGCTGAATTGAAGAAGAAATCGTTGATGGAGATCTTCACATCCAGTAATTGACTGGGATTTCAATCTTGTATACCAAACAAAAGATGATCCTTGCAAGGTTCGCACGAAGCATCTGATTTTCACTACTTCTTTCTACTCTGGAGTTCCCATCATAGGATCGCAATAAGATACGTAATGCATCAAATGCTATTCAGGATCGCCTAATGCATTGAAAATAGGGAATACAGGGTTCCCAAAAACATGATGGGGAGAAATTGAATCTACCCATTCAGGGTAAGCTTTCTTTTCTGGTTGAACCGGAGCACTCTTTCCCTCCATAGCTTCCAATCGAGCTATTAATGACTCAATGGTAGTTAATAAACTTTTAGAAACATCTGGTTGAGCTAGAACCTGGGTAGGTGCAATAATTGGAGTCTGGATAGGTATGGTGGTTGGTGCTGCAACTGATGGTAGCACCGCCAACTGTTGTTGCAGTTGACCCGTAGGATTAGACCTGTGAGGGTGTACTGATAGAGGAGGATATTTTTGATCCATCTCAGTAGCTGCAAAAAACTCCCTTGGCTGACCGACTCCAACACGTTTAGGAAGAAGACTACCCTGAAGTAATTCTGCATTCATCTTCTTTAATTCCTTCATTTCTTCCTATTGTTGTGAAAATATTTGCTCTAGTGAGAGCGATTTTCCTTCTCCAGAGAAAGGATATGTAACCTGATTCTTTCCCTTTCCCTTGTTTGATCCCTTTCGGAGAGGGGGAAGTGGGTTATTTGAAGGAACACCCAGATTCTGGGTAAACCGTTGATTTCGTGTATGCACACCTTCTTCATTTGTGTCTGTGCGTAAAAATTCTTGAGCAGGAACCTCTTCATCTAAGTCCCCTGAGTGAGTCTCATGTTCTGGAGGATCAGCAACAACGAAATTAATGACATTAATTGATGCATAACTCATCGCATCCCTTCTATCAGCATTTCTATGATATTGTCTTCTGCCATGTCTTTGATGAGACATTTCCTTTTGTTGATTCGATCCCTCATGAACTTCTTGATGAACTGTAATTTGGAGAGAATCTTCTGATAACTTGGATCTTCGTTCATCTTGGGGATTCTTCCCCAATCGAGAGAAGACCAAGGGTTGGTTTAAAAGAGTCCCCAGTCTGGCAAGCTGGGGTGGCTCTTGACATTCTATGTCTGAGACTTTCTTAAAATCTCTCCTGATCTTGCAGACATTAGTTTGGAAATTATCTGGATGCATCAATCGACATCCACTTTTATCACCCGGTTCAAAAGACCATTGGATGATTTCTGACACTTATGTCACTTGATGATGTGCTTTCTCCATATGAGAGGCATGTTCAATGTTCTCATTTTTTTGATGCAGGAGTAATTCAACAACTTTTTCTCTATATTCTTGATTTTGAGAGGAACTAGTTGAAGCCTGTTCTTGGGAATGCTTTTGATTACAAACAAAACCTATTGACTGTGGCCGACCATGGGCAATAACATTGCATGAAACCATTTTAGGTGGGCTTTGCTGACTGGAGAGCATAGTGAAATGTAGTGCTCTATGAACATCCCATCCTTTGATATGAATACTAGATGGGGAATTGGTAATTAACTGGTGCAATCTTCTTAGTGCTCCAAGGAATGAACGCTGAAGGGCTCTCTGCTGCTTTTCAACCTTCAGATATCAAGAGACTGATAGAGATGCCAAGTCAATTTGACGTTGTAACCCTTCTATTATCTTGACATGATTTTCATATGAATCATAAGGTAATATTTTCTTTTTCAACTGAAAAAGATTTTTCCATATGTTGAGACGAATTTCTTGATACAATCTTCAGTCAACACTTTTGGAATGTCATACTGAGGGTCATCCAAAGGCCAAAACATGACTGACACTTCACCTTTTGCCATTTTTTTTCTCATATTCATCACTTCCTCTTTATCATTCAATGAAGATTCTTCTACCTGATTTGACTAGAGTTGGTGCTTCCTTGTTACTTCATCGTATTCAACAATATTGGTAGAGAGATCACTTATTAAACTAGAAGATGCATGACTTAGGGGTGGTTCGGAGAATGACCTACCCCCTCGTCTATCTTCTGATTGATAAATTATTTCACCTATTAGCGATGAATCATTAGACATTACTAGTTTTTCATTTTTAAGTGCCTCAAGATAAGAGGGTTTTCTCAGCACTACATTGTCCACTGGACCATTTTATGGGAAATGTGCATCACTACTATAGAGAGGACTTTCGCAGCAAAATTCATCATCATGGGGAGGACCGCCATGATGGGTTACGACAAAAGATGAGATCTCTTTCTCCTTGGTCTTCTAGCCACACAGAGGGTTATTGTAGCTCTCATATGAAGATGAAACTTCAAGATTGACTGAATTGTCATGAAGCAAGCCTTCATGAGGAAGTGTCTATTGAAGACCTTTGGAATTAATGTTCCCACTATTGGAAAATGAGGGAGTAGAATCTTGGATTCCAATAGATAACTGGATGAGGGCTTCAAGAACTCCAGCATCGAGCAAGGCCTTGTTACAGATTGGATATTGATTTCTTGACTATGTTGGGCGAGTCTTCTTCTTAGACGCCTTCTTACTCGCCTTGGAAACCACTTGTTGATGATAGTGGCTACTCTGAGCAGGTGTATGTGCCTGATCAGGAGAGATGGCCAGGTTAGGCTGACGACCTCCACTCAAATCAGGTGTATGTGCCTGACTTGGTTGTCCATATGATATGGGGGAGTACGCACAACAACCCTCTTGGACTGGAATAGAGGTGTGTATCTGCTCCGGAGTGAACGGTTGACGTGTCACTCCACTAGTAGGGATATATTTATGTGTTTTTACCTGAGATTCTGCTGAAGCTGTTATAATATCCTGGCAGGCATCCAGAATATGAGCAGGGAATTTCTTTTTCTCTTTCACCTTTGATAGAATATGCTTGGTGACTTTAGCTGCCATAATGGGGATATACATCCATTCTGTGTTTGGAGTAGGTGTGTGTTCCTGATCCTGTCTTCCTTTTCCTGTCAGTGAATCCTGACTGTACTCAAGTGTAGGCGCAGAGAGTTGAGTCTGCCTCTTTTTTGTTGCCGGAGCTTTTCGACTAACTTCTCCTGGTGCAACCAAATGAGACTGTTGGTAGGATTGATCAATACTAGTAGGTGTATGTGACTGCTGATTGTACTTCGCCGAACGTGGTTGACGAGATCCATCATATGTAGTCAGATGAGCCTGCTGACTAGCTGATGACGTATAAACAGGTGTATGTTCCTGCCTATAGTACTCCACCGGAATTGCCTGGCGGGATTGGCGTGCTGCTGCCAGACGAGTCTGTTGGACAGCGGGATTAAAACGGATGGGTGTATGTGCCCGCTCATTGCTTGCCACCAAGTTAGGTTGGTGGACTTCTCCGGAGATGGAAAAGATGAGAACATGCTCACTATTGACCGGATTTTGCCTCTGGCGATTCATCTTTCCTGCTCGGGTTCAAGGAACTTGAGCCAAATGCCTGGAGATGATACCCTCATCATGTTGAGGGCGCACTACCGCACGAGTCTGGCAGATATTGTTGATGGGAGCCCTCGAGAAGGACTTATGTCTCCTTGAATTAAGGCCCTGAGGGGCCTGCTCATTCACCTCCTCAGAATATGGGAGTGAATGGTGATTGTGTTCTGGGGATAATGACCTGAAACGGTTGGAGATGGTGGTTAGCACCGCCTGCTTCTTGATCACTATTCGTCGTTGTCCGGACGACCGGTGTGAGTTGTTCACTTGGAGGACTTGTCGGGTATCCTCCAGAGTTGGAATGGTACCGAGTGGACAGTGCTCCTTAACCAGCGCATTTGATACCCAGCATTGAAGATGCTGAGTAGGTGATGTCGTCCTCAGAGCGGACGATGATCTAGCAGGAGTAGCAGTAGTGGCATTTGCAGGAGAGTTTTTCACAACAGACGTATTCACAGGTGTGAATTTAATATAATCCATTTTGGAAATGCAGAAGATCTTCGAAAAGAGTGCATGTTTGATATAACAGACATAATCAAGATAATTCTGGACACTACATTTTTTGGATAAACACATATTTTATTGATTGTATTGTTGGCCCTCTCATTGAGTTATAAATAGGGGCCTAACAAGTAGGTAAACTATCATTTTAACTTGGTTAAAGATTCACGTCGGGTTCACCATTTTTTGTTTCCCTCTGGAATTGGGGATGATCTCATTGATTTAAGATTAAAACATTCCAAATGGTTTCTAACATGTTTGTTCGTAGAACTGGAAACATCCAATGATTCCATATCCATTTGAACCTACTTTCCAAAGGTAGGAGCTCATTAGTTGTGGACTGATGAGGCTTAGGAATTTTCATTGGTCGAGAGGATGGGAGGTCGGACTCATCACACCTTTTTGAGGGGAATTTTTGTCTACTCCGGGACTCTCTTTATATATTTATGTTATGTTCGTGAATCCTTATTACATTACCAAGTATAAAAGGAGTTTTCCTTTAGATCTGACAATCAATGATTGATATGTAGGAAATTTAGAGAATCTTTTATATGTATTCAAGGTTCTTCATCGATGTAGAATCATCTGTATTTGTTTAGAGATTCTTATCCAATGGTATCCTTCAATACATGAAAGTCTCTTGGTCATTATGATGACCATACTGGTTTTAAATCCACTCAGTGGGGCACTTGAAGTTTATTGTCATTTATAAGGACGTTGATTATTTCAGAGTTGGGATCGTACCCGCAGATGGGCTACCTACGTATCCTTTGTTTTTTAGAAAAGGAATCAGAACCTACGTAGTTCGAGTAAGGGAGTATAATGTTTATGCATGATTGATGGCTCAAACAAAGATGTCATGATTACATTTACACTCTAAGCTCATGTGAGTCATGCTCGGTGTGAGAAAAAAGAGGTATTGGTGAAACCAGACAATTTTTCCATGAAATATGCAATGATATGGGGCTTATGTGTGTATGACTGCCCAAAATAGATGAGGATTAAGATTTACTTCAGGGAAGAAATCTAGTAAGAGGGTCCATAAAGGTATATGTGCTTCATGGATATTTGGATACTCTAATCTTGGGGTTTACTCCTAAATAAGATTCCCAAGTTAGGAGGGGACTTATGATTGGGTTTTTCCCCTGAGAAGGAAGTCCAAATCAAAAGTAAATTAAGACTGGTTAAGAGAAATTAAGACTGGGTCTTACTCCTGAGAAGGAGGCCCAGGTTAAGGGACTTGAAAAATTAAGGGACTTGGGGCTTACTCCTAAGGAGGATGCCCAGATTTGGGAACTTTAATACTGGGGTTTATTCCTGAAAAGGGAGCCCAGGTTAAAGGAATTATGGTTGGGGCTTACTCCTGAGAAGGATTCCCAAATTAGGGGACTAGGGCTTACTCTTGAAAAGGAGTCCCAATTAAGAGGATTTGAAAGGTGGGCTTACTCCTTAAAAGGAGGCCCAGATTAATGGAAATTATGACTGGGGCTTACTCCTGAAAAGGAGGCCCAGATTAATGAGGACTTGGGGCTTACTCCTAATGAGGATGCCCATATTAATGAGAATTTGGACTGGGGCTTACTCTTGAAAAGGAGGCCCAAATTAAGGATTCTCTCACCTTAAAGGATGAGGTTGAATGAATTAATTCTCTAACTTTAGTGATATAAATATGTGTAAATCACTAATTTTTGAGAGGTGTTCCCCAGAATTCCTTTCAGATAAGGAATCCAACAAGTAAATCATGCCATAAATGGATTTGGAGAGAGTTCTGAAGGCTTAATCCTAAAGAGGATAGGTGGATAGATGTAAAGAGAAGTTAAATAGGTAGGAGAGGCACCCAAAACGATAAGGGCGTGCAAGACCTAGCAGGCGCGCATGTACTGTGTGGGCGCGCAAGTCTTGGTCGCGCATGTATACCTACGTGGCACATGGGTAATTGCGCGATTTTCAACTCTTAGGGTAATACTTGGGCAAGTCTTGGCTCAAACCCTTGGTATTACCCCGAGAGGCTTTCCAGAAGATGGCGCACAAGTTCTGGTGAAGGAGTAGGGAGGCGCGCAAGTGTGTCCATTTCCCTTTAGGGTAAAACACTTAGGCGTGAAAGTGTTAGTGAATTATAACACTTATACCTTATTCCTCTTGTTTAGACCTTCCATTCTAGGTAAAGAATTACCTTAGAAGTGTTCGGAAGACCTGAAGAAGAGACTTGGGAGTTCAGAGCACTGTATGTGAATTCTAGAAAAATCCTCCTGAAATGGGGGGCCCACCGGGGGTATTTATAGGCTGGAGAAGTCCCCGGGCAGTTATCACTTAGGGCGCGCAAGTGATTTGTGTGACCAAAAATTTGGCGCGCAAGTGTACTTGCGCGACCATGGTAGAACTTGAGCGACCCTTGTGCAATGTTCTTATTATTCATTCCTTTGTCAATTTTTGATATTTTTTTCAAAGGATGAATCACTTTGGGAAAAGATATTCCCCTTTTCCAGTCTTTAGACTCTATGATGAAAGGAGCGTCAACACTCACTCTCTAGAAACTGAAGGCTTAATAATTTAAAATTTACCACATTTTTCATATGACAACTATTCCTTCCAAAATTCATCATTTTTTTCACTTTTCGCTATTTTTTTAAATTACACCATGATTTTGAAAAACAAAACATTTTCAAAATATTACTACTATGCCTTTTCAAAATATCACATTTGAAAACATTTTAATAACTTTTCAAAAATCAATTATTTTTTACCAAATCATAAATCATTACTCAAAATGAAATATGCACGCCTAGTGGGATGTCATTTTTTTCAATGCATTTCATTAACTTTTCATTGTCTAAACCCATGTAAATGATGTAAAAACTCTTAGAAGTGTATCAAAACACTCATGTATCCAACAAATTAGGTAATTTTAGGTTTAACATAAATAGGTTAGCAACACCTCTTTATGCTCCACATTTCATAGTCTCAAGATCTTACTCCTTTCTACCATACCAACTCAAGGTCTGATCAATAATGTTTTTCCAACTCCAATACAAAAAAACATTACCATTTTTTCCAAAATAAGATATAATGGCCATGAAAAATACCATTTGTAACATCTCTCCCCTCATCATTGGCTTCACAAGTGTTAGAAGTGTTACTAGGACTTATGTGACATCCACAAGACACCAAAGGCTGGAAATAAATTCCAATGGATTCATAAACATTTGTGGTATGATTTTCCATTTATAAATAAAATAACCAAACCAAGATAATAATAACCAATAACCATCACATGTTTCATTAGTACAGTGTAATACAACTTAAATTTTCCCATGTTTCATGACGAAGGTATCATGAAGCTTCACTAAGGTAATGTGATACCATTCTGTTACATTTACCTAGATATATCATAACTAAAAATTTACCAAAGTCCCCAAGTAGGAGGTAAGTTTAAAACATGGTAGTTTTTTCTAAATGAATTCCCTACTCAATCCAATATGGTTGAACAAGTTATCAAATCTATATAAACAGTTTAAACAGTTTATCTCACAATCAAACAATTTCTAAGAAAAAACATTCTGCATGGAAGGAAACCAAACAAGTAATTCAAACAATTTCTTAAATCCAACTATCATAACCCATTACATTCCACACAACCACATACACAGATAAATAATCTTGGTGTTACCATTTATGATGTAACTTCACATCCTTTCTCCATCTCGTTGATGTTGGAAATTCATGACCGTTATCAATCCCTTTCAAATCACGCCCAACCATTAATGCCAAAAACCATTCCAAACCAATTGTGACAAACCATTTCAAAAATACAATCCTTTTATTGAAAATACATTTCCAAAAAAATCATTCCATAAAAACCAAACAAACATTTTAAAATGGTCATTTTAAAACCATGTAACCAATTGCACACTCTAGAAACAACCAATATAAAAAACTGCACAAATCATCACTAAACACGGTATCCATCAAAAAATTTAAAAAATTACAAAATTAATTTCAATAATTTCATTTAATTTTATATATATCCTTAATTTTACAATAATATAATTCAATATTGAAGCCTTCTAACTCATGAAATTAGGCGAAAACGAAGTTCAACAAAAATTCTTCAACAAACTTTGCTTAGATATTCTAAACCTCTCCTTATATCTTGTTTCATGTCATAAAAAATCATGCCTCATCTTGATTGTTATAGAACAACATGGATATATCCCAAAAAATATTATATCCATGAATCCAAGAAAGGTAAGAAGAATAAAAATAATGAAAACCACCAAGAATGACCACTTACTAAGGAATTTGGCCTTCAACACACCCAAATTCGCCAACAAATCACTCCTGGATTTAAGGGAAGGGTCTTCATAGCCTTGGAAAGGAAAATAATTAAATTTTGGGTCAGATAAAGGAATAACTGTGTTTTTTGTTGTGATTTGGATTAGATTCAAAAAATCATGATCTAATTTTTAATATTAAATGGTTTAGTCACATGGTTAGGAAAACCAGGCACAAACCATGTGCTTGAAGTTGCCTCCAAACACCCCTCAGATGATTGGATCGCAAGGTTGGACAAGATGTTCTCTAACTATTATCATACCCTCTATTCCACATTGTGTAGTTTTACCTGAGTGTCTTTATAGTTTTCCAAACTCTGCATTAACCATGTGCCTACCCAGTGACCTCTATCTTCCCTTTCATGGTTTCCTGGATGTGTTTCATGGTTTCTATTAACCATATAAAAAACATGAACCTCAATAAAAGCCCAAAAAATTTAAAACGCCTCTAAAAAATCCCAAAAGCAACCTAATTACTTTATATATGTAAAATATATAAAATAAAGTTTAATTACCTAAAATCAGGGGTGCTAAAATATTAGTAAAGAAGGAGCTATCATGAATAAAAAAGAATAATAAATATGGAAATGTATGTAACGTAAAAAAACATTTAATCAAAAAAATGAGCATAATATAGAAAAAATGATGATCAAATAATTTTAGGTAAATAATCACTTGAGGTTGAAATTTATCTATAGATATTTTAACTAATAGAATAATTTAATAGAATATAAATGATTGAATTTATAATGATTGAATGAATAATGTCAAAAATCCTAAACATACCATCAATTCATCATTCCAAGACTCCTTACCATCAATGCCTCATTCTATGAAAACTTAAATAAATATTAAGGCCTTAGCCAAATACTCAAAATAATTTCTCTCATGATACCTACTTATGTATCGAGGGGCTATGTAATTCTGAGCCCCACCCATCACTTAATAACTCTAATTAATTAATCATATTAAATTGGTAAATTATAATCAATATAAATAGTATTATTGAAAAAAAACAAAATTCTAATACTTACCTCAATAAATAAACAAATCACAATCCATTCTGTATAATATGGTGAATGGAAATAAAATTTCATATACACAAAAAAAATTATAAATAATCGATATAAATAATAAGGATAGTATAAATATAACATATCCCCTATGTTAAATAATTAAAATGAAGGTTTTATATAATTGATTAATAGAAATACCATAAAAATTTCATTAAAAATGTTTTTGTGGAAAATAACATTTTTAATTTGAATTTTTTTTAAATATAATAGTTCAAAAAATATTTTGAAAATAATTTTAATTTAAAATAATCTTTTAAAATAATAATTAAAACCTTTATTCATCATAATAGTATAAAATTTCATTCATGTCATACATGATAAAATAAATATTCCTTTCATATTTTAGGAAAAAGTCAAATGAGCCTTATTTTTAAAACGACATGAAGACTCATTTAAAAAAATTTATAAATATTCAAGGTTATTAAAATTTCCTTTAAAAAATCATTTTCAAAAGGATAAATACATTTTTTTAAAACATTTTTAGAAAACACAGATTTTGATGAAAAAATATTTTTGACCGAAGAGCGAAATAAAGAAAAATTTTCCTAAAAACAATTTGTCAATTATTTTAAGTAGAAAATAATGGGAAAATGGTACTATTACTTTTAAAATTTCATGAATAAACATAGGATGATAAAATTGGTTGATTTTTATATATAAATATCAAATAATTCCCCTAAGGTATACTTAAACAAAAACAATCCCGAATAATGATAAGATGTGAAATAAGCCCTAGCAACTTTGGAAACTTTTGAATCATAAACCATGTGAAAAAAATGACTTAAAATTAAATTTAAATAATATTAATATAATTATATTTATGATATAATTTATCAAAAAAGGATCGTTATATACACCACATAAAGGAATAAGTTGTGATTGTGGTGTATATCTCGTAAAAGAAAAATTGAGACGAGAAACCCTTAACACTTGTTCGACATCCTTCATATGTGTCTAAAATTATTTTATAATAAATATAGTTTTATTATAAATATATTAAATAAAAATAATCATATATATCATACGATGTATTATTTACTTATAGTCTTTTATCACACGTTTATTAAAAATTTATTATTATAATCATTATTTTGGGTGATAATTGATTCGTTATTCATGTATGTTTTAGTTGAGTCATTTAGGTCATTTTAATTTAAAAATGGTTCAATAATATCCATAATTTTAACCATTATATAAATATATTATATATTTATTTAGATAATTCTATTAAAGTTAGAGATATAAAATGGATTACACCATTCATTGAGATGGTAGGTCGTACATACGCATGAATGTTAATTCCATTTTTCACGATGGATAGAGAGAAATAAAGATAATTATTAATTCACCTATAATAATTATTATTATATGATATATATTATTTATATTAATAAAATCCATTATTTTTATGATCAGTGTAAAAATAAAATGAAAAACATTTCACACTGGTACGTGGAGGTGGTAGTCCACATATACGCCTAAGTAATGTTGTTGTTTACCAATGGTTTAGATGGTAAAAAGTTTTGTGTGGTATTTTAGTTCAATAAGTATCTTTATATCATAAATATAACATATATTAATTAAATTTTATCCTTACTGCATTCCTTTTAAATCATAATTAAAAAATGAATCACATTGCTTCGTGAGGTGGTAGTCTCTCATAAGGACGAGTGACATTAGCATTTACCTCATGGAATGAAAATTACGGTGGTATGTGTGTTATAATAATTATATAAATATAATAATATTATAAGTATCATATAATTATGATAAATCTATCATTACATCCATCCTTGAAGGGTGGTTCTGGAAAAAAACTACATGAGTTCGTGATGTGTTAGACTGTCGTACACATGACCGATAGTTTCATTTTATATTGATGGAAATATATAAGGATTTAGGTTATTAGATAAAAATAATAACATATAATTTTAATGAAGATAATTTTTCATATTTTGACAACATTATAAGGATTTAGAATAAGAAGTTAAATGAAAACGAATAATAAAAAATATTACCTCTTATTCAGGAAACATCATTAGGTTTAACCTAATGCCTTCCAAAATTAGATTCATGATCTAAACAAGGAAACTATAATGTTGGGAGGTATATATGAAAATATCTGGATAGGTATTTTTTGAATCAAATGTTTTTGGGATTTTTAATAGGGGAGGGGAGGGGTGGCCTTTTATAAGTGGGGGGGAGGACGCACTTGGTATTTTTTGAAAAAAATCATTTACACCCATGTTTTTATCATACCAAAACCCTAAAAATGATTCATTATTGAAACATATATATTATACGGTCTAATTATTTCCATATAATGTGTGTCATATGATTTGGTAGGTCACTTTATCCCTAAAATTATTAGTTTAATACCATGTAAATCCATTTTTACCTTAATCATAGTAATTAATTTTTACTATTTCTATAATTCATAATTGTCAAAAATTATGTTGATATTATTTTATAATATAAATTTCTCTGATTCAAAATATGAAATCCATTTTTTCAAATTCAAATCATATAAGTGGAAGAATCCAAATCAAAATTATACTCGCAGACACGGCAAAAGAAAGGGGTTTCCAAAGAGAAATTTTCATAATTATAGAATGTTTTAATATCAAAATTAAATATGATATTTTTTCCAAATACCAAAAATATTTAAATTCTACTATAATTGAAATAATTTTACATTAAAACCAATTTAAAATATAATTTATCTACATAAATAATTTAAATTAAAATGATGTATTCAATTAAAATTTAGTATTTTTGACTATTCAACAAAAGATTGATTTTTTTATAAGATTATAAAAAAAATCCCATAGATAATTTTGACATGTAGTTATAAAAATGATGGTTATTTTTTCAATAAAATATATATAAGTGGTAAAATTTTATTTTTATATTATGTTCACAAAATGTGACTAATCCTCTATTCATAAAAATATAGTTTTTCAGAATACATTTCTTTCTCTTTAAAATGGTTCATATTATATTTATAATCAATAGATAACCATTGAATTTATTTTATACTTTCTTAATAATTTAGTTTACTTAGTTTAGTTAGTCCTATTCATACCCTTCAACTTAACGGCTTGGAAATAATGGCCATTTCTAAAGAATAAAATTTAATACAGTGTTGTGTTTAGTTTAAACCCAGTGTTTAATGCATTGAAATATATTTAAGACATTAATTCTATTTGAAAAATAATATATTTTAAAGTCTTAGGGTGTTTTATTTTCTTCTAACCTTGGTGTTGGGTGTCATACATGCTATCAGACAAGATGTTACTGTTTTAAAATCCCAAGGTGTTACATTGATCATGGTTCCATTTTCTTCAGAATGTTGATAATTATATAAATATAATAAATATTCATTATATACATATTAATATTCATCCATAAAATTTATATATTGAAAAATTACTTACATCATTCATGCAGACGGTAGGCCGTACGTACGCATGAACTCTATTTTAATTTTTTGACATATAGAATGAATTAAAGGAAAATAATAGTTCAAATTTCTAGAATAATTATTATATCATATAAATAATATAGATTTATCAAATCATTCCTTATTACTATATATTTAAAACATAAATGAAAAACAAATATCATCTCTTTGTGGAGGTGGTAGTCCACACTTATACATGAGCGACGTTATCATTTTCCAATAGATTGTAAGGTAATAAGGTAGATGTGATATTATTATTATATAATTATAAATATTTCCTAAATATCATCTATATATATTAAATCCATCATTATGTCCAGTCATGAGGGGTGGTGATGGAAAACAAATTACATCGGTTCATGAGGTTGTAATTCACTGTACACACAATCGAGGATTTCATTTACCATTTGAAGAAAGAGAATGTGGGTATAGGTTTTTCCATTAAAAGAATAACATCTAAGAAATTTAAATATACTCTAGTTAATATTTATTCATATTTTATGAATATTTGAAAGATGTTGGGGAATAAATTAAATTCGAACAGAGGGTTAGGGACTATACCTCTTTTTTAGAAAACCTCGTTAGATTTACACAAAAAAATCCTTCTTATGATGGTTTTATGATTAAACCAAGGAATCAAAGTCATGTTTTAGGATATAAGGAAGATATTTGGGTAGTTATTTGATGAAAAAATTTAACTTTATGTGTTTATATTAGATGATAGGGGGTTTCCTTTTATAAATGATGTTAGTGGAACACTTGTAATTTTTCAATGATTTAAAATAATTTCTGGTCGATTTCATGGAAAATAATCTATAGAATGGAATATATACCAAGGATATAAATTTATGGTATAAATAAAACCAACTAATTGGTTTTTGTAACATTTTTTAATTTATTTTAACCCTTATCATTTTAGTTTAACCCTTTATTAAAAATGTTTTAACCTAACCTTGGTAATAGATTTTTTAGTATTTTTACTATTAATTATAAAAAAAATTAATATGACCATATTAAATAATATTTATTATTACTATTATAAATATGGAATATATTTTAGGAAATTAAATTCGGGTAATTAGAAGGATTTAATTTAAAATTAAACCAATAAACTCATTGAGAACCAGATTTCCATGGTAAAAGTTTTCTTATGTAAAAAACGTTTTTATATAAAAATACAACATAACATTAATTAAAATTGTCTAAATTAGATTAATAATAAAATAATTTAAGTAATAATAATTTTAAAACCATTTTAAAATAAAATTTAACTTTTTAAAATATTTAAATGAATTGTCAATTTTAATTAAAATCAATATTTTTCAATATTCATCTAAAAATTATTCTATTCAGAAAATTATAAAAAAAATAAAAAAAATGTTATTATAACCTTTTGATTTGAAAAAATACGTTTCTCTTATAAAATAAATTTTTTAAAACTTGAAAAAAAATTAAAAAAAAAGTGTGCATAACACAATAACATAGCTTTTTAGGAAAAAAATATATTTGTATGCTTAACACTATATTTATTCTTAATCCAAACCTAGAAAAAATATTTGATGAAAGTTACAACAATTTAATGAATATATAATTTTATTAAAATTATTGATAAATAATTATCAATTTTATTGATTAGGACAAACATACATTGAGATCATAAAAACAATTATTCTGAAAAACATCTCTTTTAATTTCAATTGGCTTTTGTTTTCATTTCAAATTAATTAATCACCAATGAATTCATTTTATAAATTTTTTGACCAAAAAAATCATATTTTATTTAGTCCAATTAATATTTTACATTCAAAATGATAGGTTATAATTATCACATTAAATAAAAAAAATTATTAGTATATTTTGGTTCATATAAACATGATGTTTCCTATAACGCAAGTTATCAAAGAAATTATATTTACTTGAAAAATAATAATTTATAAAATATCATGGTGTTACACACTAGGCCTTTTCAAGTTTATTTCATATGATTTACACCCCTCAATGTGTTAATATATATATTTGTCTCTCTATTAGTCTAACCCTCCACCATTAGCAGCTTATCCGTCCAGCATGAGCACTAGTTCTATAGTAGACTAGCCACTTTGTTCATTTCTATCATAAATGTTCATGCTAGTTTAATAATCAAATTTAAATTATTTATTAATATTAAATTAACCAATAAAATTGTTTTAAAGGTTCATCACCTTATTTTCAATACCACACATGGAAATGCATCATAATAAATCATAAATTTCTTAGAAAAAGTATGTGGACCACCAACATCATGATGAAGAAAAACTCTTTTTAAAGACTTGGTATGATAGTTCACATAGAGAATTACCCTAACCCATCCATCTATAACCCATAATCAAAAGGACATAATATACATCACAACACATTTAATTAATTAAAATCATTTATATTTAATCAAAAAAAATTAAAATTAAACAAAAATTTATTTCAAATAAGGCATCAACACTGTATATTTCAATGGTCAGACTCCTACACCCAAACCATGACCAAAGGTATGCCAATGCCCAATGGGATACTCTTGGTCTCCAATTAGTAAATTAACTAGTGTGAATAACTGATTCTATAAAAAAATTTACTAAATTTTAATGATAAACCATAAAAAAATTGATTAAGTGATGTGACTTCATCAAAAAGATGTAAAACAAAGAGTAGAAGTTGTGTTCAGTTCTCCACATGACAAGAAACATTAAATCCCAATGAGAAAAAATAAATTACCTAGTTCTCAAGTTTAATCTCCCATGGATAAGTGGAAAATTATAATTAAAGGAATAAAGGAACAAAAGTGGTGAATAGAGGTGAATTCTCACCTCAAAACACCAGAAAAACACCATGATGGACAACACTTGGTCTTGGGTGGAGAGAAGAAGGAAGGGGGTAAACTCTCATTCCACATGAGTAAGGGAGTAGAAATAAGAGGGGTATCCCTTGATAATTATGAGGGGATAAAATGGTATTTTTCACCCTTTTAAGACCATTTTATAGTTTTTATATTCCTTTATAATGTAGGTTCCACTATCCAGACCATCGAGGATTCAACGTCCTTCCACCAGTTGGTCGGTAGTACCTACCATTTGGTCTCTGGTTTGCTGGAGTTTTGGGTATAACAACCACCCGAGCCTCCCTTTAGGCTAATTTAATCCCCCGTGACACATCTTGATCTACATTATTCTTCTAAAAATATTTATTTAAGGTACTCAACCATTTTTAATTCCATTCCAAAATCATGATTCTAAAAAATAATCATCCACCTGAAACAAAAATTTAAATTTGATCTTAAAATTCCATGCCCATATGAACATGGGTCATCATAGAATACATATTCATTGAAACATTTATTATTTCATAAAATTATATAATAAGAAATTTATTTATAATTTTCATCAACTTAAACTGGATTACAAGAAACTATTCAATTCATTCTAAATCGAAAAGGTAAATAAAACATATTTTAAACCAATTAAAGATGTTTCTACTTCTATACCATTAAATCTTATTCACTTGGATTTTATTGGACCCTCTATAAATACATTCCTATATAAAATTTATTTTTTTTGTTTTAGTAAATGAGTTTTAAAGATTTACATGGGTTTACTTTTTAAGTCTAATAAGTGAATCTAGTTCTGTTATTACCAATTTATAAAAGCAAATAAAAAATGAAAAAAGATACTAAAATTGTTTCTTCGATTAGTGAATATGGGGGAGTGTTTAGGAATTATTAATTCAATTCATTTTACTCAAAACATAGAATTAAACATAACTTATCTACCCCACTAGTGAAGAAAACATTTTTTACGTCGGTTATTTTTCATTATTTACGTCGGTTTTTAGGTGACGTTAATACTGACGACGTTATAAATAACGTTTTTTACGTCGGTTATTTAAAACCCGACGTAACATCCCTAACATCACGGTGTTTATCACGTCGGTTATTTCTCAACCGACGTGATAAAACGCCTGGGATATCGTTTATCACGTCGGTTATGACATAACCGACGTGATTAACCCTTCCCCGGGCCTATTATCACGTCGGTTTTTTAAATAACCGGCGTGATAAAAAGGCCTGGGAAACGTTTTAGCACGTCGGTTATCCAATAACCGACGTGGTAAATCGATTCCCAGGCCTTTTATCACGTCGGTTATATTAAGAACCGACGTGATAAACCCCTACCGATTTATTTACCACATCGGTTATAAAATAACCGACGTGAAAGCGATATTTTTTTTTTAAATAATTGCACTGCTCTCACCAAAAAGCAACCAGAAACCAAACAACAAAAATAACCATGCCAGCCCTCCCCCAAGCCCCAACTGAACCCCACCCTCATCTATACCCACCTAACAACTTGGCCAGCCCTCCCCCACCACATTGGAGCCCCACCACAACCCTTGGACACCCCCCCACCCCTTGGACAGCCCCCCCACCCTCATTTACACCCCCACAACCCCTAGTACAGCCTCAAACACCCATTGGAGACCCCTCCCATATCCCTTGGACACCCCCCACCCCTTGGACACCCCCCCACCCCTTGGACAGCCCCCCCCCCCCCCACCCTCATTTACACCCCCAAGACCCCTAGTATAGCCTCAAACACCCATTGGACACCTCCCCACACCTTGACAGCCCTCCCAGACCCCTTGGACACCCCCCCCCCCCCCCCGAGCCCTTGGACAGCCCCAAACACCCCTTGGACACCCCTCCCATATCCCTTGGACACCCCCCACCCCTTGGACACCCCCCCCCCACCCCTTGGACAGCCCCCCACCCTCATTTACACCCAACCGGCCCCTTGGACAGAACTCCCAGACACCTTGGACACCACTCCCATATCCCTTGGACACCCCCACCCCTTGGACACCCCCCCACCCCTTCGACAGCCCCCCCCCACCCTCATTTACACCCCCCGAACACTAGTACAGCCCCAAACACCCCTTGGACACCCCTCCCATATCCCTTGGACACCCCCCCACCCCTTGGACACCCCCCACCCCTTGGACAGCCCCCCCACCCCCTGGACACCCCCCCGACCCCTTGGAACCCCCCCCCCCCCCGACCCCTTGGAAACCCCCCCATCCCCTTGGACAGCCCCAAACACCCCTTGGACACCCCTCCTATATCCCTTGGACACCCCCCCCCCCCACCACTTGGACACCCCCCCCCCCCACCCCTTGGACACCCCCCCCCCCCCCCACCCTCATTTACACCCAACCGACCCCTTGGACAGCCCCAAACACACCTTGGACACCCCTCCCATATCCCTTGGACACCCCCCACCCCTTGGACACCCCCCACCCTCATTTACACCCCCCCCCCCCCCCCGACCCCTAGGACAGCCCCAAACACACCTTGGACACCCCTCCCATATCCCTTGGACACCCCCCAAACACCCACCCACCCCCTTGGAACCTCTCCCCCCATACCAAAATCCAGACCAGAAAAACCATCAACAGTAGACCAAAACAAGAAGTAGAGAAAAATTAAACATTCACTTATATAACATTCAAAACTTACACTGTCAACTTCAAAAAAAACTAAATCCAACCTAAACGACTACGAAATACAAAATTACATTGACAATATTCAAAATTACATTTTACATTATAAACAACTAAAAGTCAATCAAACCTGTAAAATAATTTGACCACTCCACTTGTAAGTGTTTGATATCTTCAGCAGTAAAGGGTTGAGGGTCATCAAAAAGCTACAAAGGAAAAGGATAGTAGTCAATGTGTATAATGAATAAATCAAATTGAAATATTATGAGAAAGAGGAAATCTTACCAGGTCAAAACTCAGAACTGTCCCAGTTGTTATTATTTCATACATAAATCTTAACATGTAATATCCGCATTCGATGATGCCTTGTTGCTCATGACATTTCTGTTTGAATGAGTGTAAATTCAATATATTATTTTTATGTAATAAATCAAAATGTAAAAATTATAAATGGATATTTACCTTCGCATGTACATATTTGATCTTGAAATTCCTTTTCTTTGCGCTTTTTCGAAAGTGGACCCATGCCCTGTTAGAAAATAATACGAATGGGGTAAATTTAAAATTCATTATAATATATAAAACTATTGTGAAATTGAAACTTATGTTTCCAATATATTCTTAAAACTTTCTCGCACATCATCATGGAGAGAGCATATCCAATAAAGTGCTTTCTCCCTAGGGCAAAAAACCCCTAACATCCAATGATCCCTAATAAAAGGAATTTTAACGTTATTGGTTTTTTATGTTAAAAGATAATTAACTCTTTGAGAGGGATGTGTTTCATACCTCTCACAAAAAGGCATCATCCAACACTGTGTGATTACATTCTTTTCAAATCTATCAGCAATATAAATCATTCTTTGTTCCTCATCCAATGCACATGCTTCAGGGGAAATCAATTGTGGGTCCACGAATCCATATACATCTGTCAGCTCATTCCTCTCACAAATTTTATACAGATACCTAATACAAAGCAGACATAAGTATAAATTTTTAATAAATATAACGCAAGGAAAAGGTGTTAAGACTTACATGGTAAAAATTTGCACCACGTTGATGCCCAACTTATCTCCAGTGAAAAACTCCATGACATCAGTTTTCATAATCCCCACACTTAGTTCACGTCCACATACATGAGATTCCATTGTAAAGTCATAATGATCTGCCAACAAATTTGAATATCTTGACAATTTGTCAAGACTGCTAGTATCTGCATCTGATGTCATAGCTATCTGTCTTTGTTGTTGTCTATACAGTATTTCTTTACCTTTGAAGTATTCCTGTAAAAATAAATTGAAAAATATATTAGTTTTCAAATGATAAAACATTAATAAAAATATAAAATAAAAGATATAACATCCATACCTCTATGGTAATGAGTCGAAGAAGTTTGGATGGCCAAAGTAAAAAATGGCCGATACTATGTCCAACTGTCGTCACCTCATCTGTAGGTAATGGTATCCGAGCTGATCTATCTATAATATCCTGTACAGTGACCCTCTGATTCTCTACCTCTAACTGTTGATGATGAACTGTATCTCCTATACAATATACCATCCCATATGCAACTATATGATGTTGAGGATCATCAACATACAACTCACAATAAGTAGGTAGCTGCGGCGGAGGAGGAGGATCAAAAATGGGGTCCGCAGGCTGAGGTGGGGGAGTGGGAGCTACTGGGAGAGGTGGAGTGGGAGCTGCACCCTGAAATTGTCTTTGCAAGTCTGCAAACATAAACTGCACCGATGCTCTAATCTTTTCCTCCATTGTCGCATTAATATTATGGACTTCAGCCTCCAAGGATTCTATTTTTTTTTATAAACTCCCTCAACGTTAGAAGTTGAGGAAGATCATCATCATCAAACTCCACGACTATCCTCTCCTCCTTCGTACGGGCAAGTGATAATTTTGGTAAACGTGTGCACCCACGCTTACCAACCTTTGAACTCTTTTTCGTAATAGGAGAATGTGAATGTTCCTCCCCAGATGTATGACCAATATGCTCATCTCCAGAATCATGTGGCTGATAAACTGATTGATCTGTCATTTTCCTTCAAATAAAAAAAACAAACATTAGTTCACAAATATACAAATTCAAATATTGTAATACTACTTAATCAGAAAATAGAAAAGTGTACTAAATTACATAATAGTAAACATTGGTAATATGGTAAGCATGTTAAACAATGATAAACATGGTAAACACAGTCTTTTGTACCCCTCTCTCTTGGATTTTAATGATCACAATCACTCTTATTATGTTCTAACTTGTTTTCAAGTGTTTTTGTTGATAGGCAAAAGGTGGCCAAGGAGTTGGCCCAAGAAAGATGAAAAGTGGACTCACTGAGTCCACCGGTCAGCCGGTGTGAGCTCACCGGCCAGCCGGAGGACCCAGGCAGTAGACTTTCCCACTGCCTGGTGTCACCGGCCGGCCGCTGGCTCACCACCGGCCAGCCGGTGGACCAGACAGAGAGCCTTCCTCTCTATCTGGACCACCGGCCGGCCGCTGGATCACCACCGGCCGGCCGCTGGCTCATCACCGGCCGGCCGGTGGACCAGACAGAGCTTTTCTCTGGACCACCGGCCAACCGGTGATCCACCACCGGCCAGCCGGTGCGCCCATGACTTCTCCTCTTTATGGTTTTTATTGTTTTATCATTTTGGTTTGATAGATGTTTTAATAAGTAAAAATTTTACAATATCTAACATTATATGAAAAAACTAAATGTAAACAAGAAATAAACATGTGTTACCTGTAAGTTTAGGAATGTACAGTTGGATTGTTTTCCCAAATTCCTTCGTCGTGATCGTTCCTTATGGCACAAACCATGTCTTCAACATACTCATCATTATGTTCTGTTAATCTTTCCATGGAAGTAGGGATCTCACATAAATCAGCATCTTCATCAAATTCATCCTCACCAACATATTGTTTTTTCCCTTGTAAAACAACAGCCCACTGCATATCTGATTGATCTACTACATAGAAAATTTGTTTGGCATGTGTTTCCATTATAAAAGAATCAGCGGTGTCTTCCAATCTATTCAGATTAACAAGTGTCATTCCAAATTCATCGTGTCTGACACTGTTGTTACCGATAAACCATTTACAGTTAAAAACAGGAACTTTAATTTTAAAGTAATCAGCCTCCCATATGTCTTCAATCACTCCATAATATGCACTTGATGCCGAAATTGGGTTTCTGTCCTTAGCACTCGAAAAATGCATTGCTTCTTCAAACACCAATACACCACTATTCTGAACTGCACTTCTGTTGTCCTGAGCTTTCGTATGAAATGTATAGCCATTAATGTCATAAGCGGACCATGTTATCACATTTAAAGATGGACCACCCACTATCCATTTTAATGTCTCTGATACATCTGATCTACCAAGCAAGGTCTTTTTAAACCATGGAAAAAAAGTTTTGTTGTGCTCATTCAAAATCCACATTTCTTTCTTCTTTGAATGACATTGTTTCAACTCATTAATATGCAATGTGATATACGGTTGAACATCAGCTATGTTATTCAAGATGTATGATTCTAACTTCTTCATCTGTTCAGCTGACAGTGATTTGACTTTCAAGCCACGAATCCCCTTTCCCTCATTATTAACCCGTTCATGGCGAGATGGAGGCAAACCTATGTGTTGCGCCGTAGCCAAGTAGCTCGTACAAAACTCTGCTACCTCCTTAGAAATATACTTTTCAATAATGGAGGCTTCAGGTCGACATGGATTTTTAACATATCCCTTTAATATTTTCATATACCTTTCAAAAGGATACATCTAACGAAGATATACAGGTCCACAAAGCTTTATTTCTCGAACCAGATGAATCGTTAAATGCACCATCATATCAAAAAAAGTTAGAGGAAAATACATTTCCAAATGACAAAGTATAAAAATTGCATCCTTTTTTAAAATGTTCAAAGCATTCACATCAATCGCCTTGTTACAAATTTAATTGAAAAAATAACACAACCTCATTATAGTCTTTCTGACACGGATGGGCAATATTCCACGCAGTGCAACTGGTAGAATTTGTTGCATCATGACGTGAAAATCATGTGATTTCATACCTATCAACTTCAAGTCTTTCAATGAGACAAAATTTTTTACATTTGAAGAATAACCTTGAGGCACTTTGATATCATGAAGACACTGACAGAAGCTACTTTTCTCCCTCTTCGATAATGTATGACAAGCCAGGGGAAGAAATGTTCGTCTTCCTTTAGGAGTGGGAGCTAACTCCAAACGTATTCCCATTGATAGTAGGTCTAACCTTGCATTCAACCCATCTTTTCTCTTTCCTTTAATATCTAGAAATGTTCCGATCAAAGAATCACAGATATTCTTCTCCACGTGCATGACATCAATATTATGTTTGACTTCATGATACCTCCAATATGGTAGCTCAAAAAATATTGACCTTTTCTTCCAAATATGTCTATCATTACCAGATTTCTGTGTCTTTCCCAATGTCACATCAAGGTTTTTCACCCTCTCAAAATACAAATCTGGGGATAAAGGTTTTGGAGCAGTATCAAATTCTTGTGAGCCATTGAATGCCTTTTTTAGTCTTCTATAAGGGTGATCCATAGGCAAAAACATTCGATGACCCATGTACACTGTTTTCCTCCCATGATGAAATTGACAATATGACGTCTTTTGTTCGCAAATTGGACATGCTTTATGCCCTTTAACACTGTATCTAGACAAATTTCCATATGCTGGGAAGTCATTTATAGTGAATAGAAGCACTGCATGCAGTTGAAAATATTCCATTTTATAAGAATCATACACCCTAATACCATCAGCCCATAACAGTTTCAAATCATCAATCAGCAGTGACAAGTATACATCAATATCATTGCCGGGTTGCTTTGGACCAGAGATCATGATACTCAACATGAAATATTTGCGCTTTATACAAAATTCAGGAGAGAGGTTGTAAATTACCAATAAAACAGGCCATGAACTATGTGTGCTACTGAGGGTTCGGTATGGATTCATTCCATCTGTGCACAAGCCTAGTCTCAGATTTCTAATTTCATTTCCAAATGTAGGGTACTGGGCATCAATTTTCTTCCATTGTGGACAATCAGCTGGATGACGTATTTTTCCATCACATACCCGCTCATCAGCATGCCATCTTAACCTTTTTGCATCATGTTAATTAGCAAATAAACGTTTGAAATGAGGAATTATAGAAAGATACCAAAATACCTTTGAAGGGAGCTTTGTAATCTCTACATCAGCTTGTGATTTTTATTTCACCTTATACCGTGATGTCCCACATTTAGGACACTCTTTCAGAAATTCATATTCCTTCCTATATATAATGCAGTCATTCGGACAGGCATGTATTTTCCTGTATCCCAATCCCATCGGGCATAATATTTTTTTGGACTTATAATGTGAATCTGGAAGATCGTTATCTTTTGGAAGAATGTATTTCATCAATTGTAGCAGCTCTGTAAAACTTCGGTCACTCCATCCATGTTTCGCCTTCAGGTTAATCAATCTTAACACCGCCGACAAAACCGTAAAATCTGTACAACCAGGATATAATGGTTTTTCGGAATCACCATATAGACGTGCAACTGTCAGTTCTATCTCAATTTTTTCTGCTACAATATCGCGAATCATTTCTTCAATTCCATCGGAGTTACCATCTTGCGATTCATTATCATCAGTGACATTCTGTCCAGTTTCGCCATGCCAAATCCAAGGGTTGTAACTCGGATTGAAACCATGACAAATCAGATGATCTTTTATCTCTCTACTTTTCAACTTCTTCATATTCAGACATTTCAGGCATGGACAGAAAAAAATGTCACTACTTGGAACATTTCGTTTAGCAAATTCCAAAAAGGAATCAACACCTTCCTCATATTCATTGCTCATTCGATGTGCCGTAATCCAACTTCGACTCATTATTACCTATAACAAATAGCAAAAATATATATATTTTTTAGATAAGACAAATATATGTTTATATGAAAAAAATCATAATTTGAATGTAAACCATTTTGAAATATAAAACAAATCGATGTGTATTTAAAAAAATATGCTTGAATATTATTTTTTAAACAAAATATAGTAAGATATAACACCCCCCCCCTGGACACCCCCCGACCCCTCTGGACAGCCCCCCGCCCCTCCTGGACACCACCCCCCACCCCCTACCCCCTTGGACACCCCCCTGGACATCTCCCAACCCTCTGGACAGCCCCCCCCCCCCCACCCGGACAACCCCAAATACCCTTTGGAGAGGCCGCCACCCACTTGGACAGCCCCCCACACCCATCCAACCCCTTGGACACCCCCCTGGACACCCCACCGACCCCTCTGGACAGGCCGCCACCCCTTGGACAGCCCCCCACACCCACCCATCCCCTTGGACACCACCCTGGACACCCCCCGACCCCTCTGGACAGCCCCTGACCCCTCTAGAAAGCACCCCCACCCCTACTGGACACAACCCCCCACCCCCGACCTGCTTGGACACCCCCCTGGACACCCCCCAACTTTCTGGACAGCCCCCCCCACCCCTCCTAAACACCACCCCCCACCCCCTACCCCCTTGGACACCCCCCTGGACACCCCCCCAACACCCACCCACACCCTTGGACAGCCCCCCACACCCACCCACCCCCTTGTAAACCCCCCTGGACACCCCCCGACCCCTCTGGACAGCCCCCCACCCCTCCTGGACACCACCCCCCACACCCTACCCCCTTGGACACCCCCCTGGACACCCCCAACCCTCTTGATAGCCCCCCCACCCCCCTGGAATCACTGAAAATTTACCATAACAAGAAGTTGGGCCATTCAAAGAATGTTTTTAGGTGTGGAGGAAGAACTGAGTTTCAATAGATAGAGAAGGAACTCGACATTAGGTTGTCTATTCCAGGTGTGGATTTGAAGGAGTTAATGTTTGTTCAGTGACCCAAGAGATTGAATCAGAAATTCAGATGTTGTGCCATTTTCTCATGATGAGGATGAATAATTGGTGGGGTTTGACTTTTAAATGGAGAGCTTAGCATACCATCATATTTTCTATAGATCAGTAAAGGATGTTAGCATCGAACATAAGGCTTAAGGGATGCTTTCAGATCCAAATATGTATGTTGATGGATGCAATGGATCTAGTAGAGGTTCTAGAAAAAATGGTGGTTTTATTTGTTTAGGATAAGTAGTGAAGAAAAAACTAGTTAATAAAGTAGTAACAACTGTAAAATGGCAACCCATCCAAATGGACACTCCCCAACCCTCTCGGGGATTTATAGAAAAAGATGAAAAATTAGTGAAATCATAAAATTAGTCAATATTGCAAGTCGAACTAATAGATTTAGGGATGATAAATAAGATTATGGTGCCAAAACGAGTTAAATGGGTTCGCAATCGAAGAATCTTAGCTAGTTTCAACAAAAAAATCACCACACATATATATATACTATCCGCGAAAAAAAACGAACGAGTGGGAGGATTACCTGAGTGCTGCGAGTTTAGATGATTGATCCGAGGAGATTAAATATGAGAAACGATGATCGCAAAACGAATCTAAACCAACGAAATGGACGAGCCGATTCGGGTTTACGCGCGAGAGAGACGAGTCGCGACTGTCGAAGGTAAACTCGCGAATGACAATCCACGGGTCTGGGTAAATTTTTAAATGATTTATCACGTCGGTTATTCAATAACTGACGTTATAATTTTTTTAAAAACATTTATAACGTAGGTTATTCAATAACCGACATAAAAACCTTCCTCCGATTCTTTTTTTACGTCGGTTATTTTATAACCGACGTTATAAAGGGCTCAAAATCCGCGTTTTTTTACGTCGGTTATTCCATAACCGACGTTAAAAACATCTGCGGATTCTTTTTTTACGTCGGTTATAAAATAACCGACGTAAAAAGGCCTTCAAAAACCGCGTTTTTTACGTCGGTTATTGAATAACCGCGTTTTTTACGTCGGTTATTGAATAACCGACGTAATAACTCGTACATATGTCGGTTTGTTACGTCGGTTATTGAATAACCGACGTAACAAACACCCCCCGCTTCTGTTTTTTACGGCAGTTAATGTATAACCGACGTAAAAAACGAAGTCGTGCGATTAATAACGTCGGTTATAAAAATAACCGACGTTAAAGGTGTACTAAACACAGGTTTTTACGTCGGTTATTAAATAACCGACGTAAAAAACCTCGTTTTACATATTATGACGTCGGTTTTATATAACCGACGTAAAAAATGGTGACGTAAAAAACGTTTTCTGCACTAGTGCCCCCAAGATACCTCAACATAATCGTGTTTTTGAAAGGAGGAACATGACCTTTCAATGAATTGCTAAAACAATATTGTATAAATATAACATGCCTGCTAATGTTTTGGGTTGAAGCAATTAACACAACAATATATTTCCTTAGAAAATTTTTAATAATTATTATATTAAATAATATACCCTATTATTATGAAATAGAAAACCAAAGTTTAGATTATTATGTTTTTTTTATGTGAAGTTTAAAATTTGAACAAACAAGATAATATTGGTATGTTTGATCCAAAGACTAATGAGGAATCCTACATGGATAATCTAACACTACTAAAGACTATATTTTTCAATAAAAATTCATGGATAGTTAGAGAATCTAATAATGTTTAATTTGATAAAATTGATCCCTTTAATAATAATGAAATTCAAGTTGAAAACCAAAGTAATTTTTTTAAAACATCAGACTTAATCCTATATTTGACACACATAAGAATGATGGATTAGAAATTGATCGATCACAATCTACTCTTGAAAGGTTAAAATATAAAGAACATGAAATTTTGTAGACTAGATAGGCTATATCTTGAAAAACTATCCTTTAGAATGTGTCACAGGAATCCTAGATGAAGAAGATAAAACTAAAACAGGTTATAGAAACATATAAAATTTTTCTTCCTTTTTATCTCAAGTTGAATATAAAACAATATAAAAGGACTTATTAATTGATGTTTAGATTTTTCAATATAATAAGAATTAAATTAATTCATGAAGAACATTTTACAAAAATTCATTGATAAAACCCTTGATAATCCTGTTATTGGAACTAAAAGAGAAGGATGATCATGGTGTAATAGTTAGAAGTAAGGCTAGATAAATTATTAAATGTTATAATAAAGAGGAATGGATTGATTATGAATAAATATTTTCCCTTGTATCTAGAATAGAATAAATTAATATCCTTTCATAATATTATTCTCATATAGATTTTATGCTTTTCCATATGGATCGTAAATTTTATTCCCTAAATATTTTTATCTTGTAAGAAGTTTATGTTGAACAAACTATTGTATTTGAAAATCCAAAAATTCTAAATTTTATTTTCAAAATTACTAAAGTTATATATGTTCATAAATAATAACCAAGGGCTTGGTATTAAATACTAATTTTTTTATCAAATAGTTTTATTGTGGGATTCATCAGCAAAAATTTATTTAAGAAATATTACTTAAAGGATATTATACTTGTATAAATATTTGTTGATAATGTGGTTTTTAGACCATGAAATCAAAAGTTCAGTAACAAACCAACCATAACTGTTGGCCTGAAAAGATGTTTTGTTCCACTAACCTTAGTTGATATCCCTCTTACACCAAATTCTATAAATAAATACTAAAGAACCATAAAATCATTAGGGGATGATTTTCCCTTTAGAAACATACAAATGACCAAGAAAATAAAAGGAACAACCAAACCAATACTACATGATGCATGAAATTGAACAATAGAACTCAAAATCCAATAACCAAAGAATATTATAGTACTAATGGAAATAGAAAAAAATAATAGCTAAGACTAGAATATTAAGAAAGACTCACACACTAAGGTGTCACCACTCCAGACTCCTAGAACATGACCAACTCTCAAGCTCCACCTCCAGCATTCATGAAAGTTATATGAATGTGAACCGATATTGAGATATTAAATATTCCCCTTCCATATATCATATAAAATAACATATTCATACACACAAAATTGATATCCATTGGGTGAGTAATCATACCTAGTAGAAAAACCTTGAGACTTCCCATAGATGAAACTATAACAAAAAATAAGTCATATTCACTATTATAATAAACTCAATAGAGATATTTCAAAATAGTTTACCCAAAATAAAAGTTTTCCAAAAGAAATAATATTAAATCATTTCAATTATCTTATAAACCATGGTTTAGGTTCTATCTCGCACAATAAAACATGAATGCATATCAAATGATAATCCCAATGATTGAGAGCAGTGATTTTCCCTTCACCATTCCATTACTAGTTAATATATCCCTATATACCTATGTTCTACCATTTAGAACAATTTTGTACCAACACGTCCCCTACAATGAAAATATGAACACACACTACATCACTAGTTTTTCCAAGTTTTCATTCTAAAAATCCATTTTAAACTAAAAACCATCTCTAATTTCATTAAAATTTATAATTCAAAATTACCATGTATTATACATAAAATCCCTGGGGTTTTAAAAAATATTTAATATATTTTCCATTTAAAACATTAAAGATAAATCACACATTGAACAAATCATTTAAAACCCAATGAACAAAGGATATTCTAATTAAGACTCATCAATATAGTTCTTTAAAAACCATAGTAATTTATTAGAAAATATAAATCATTTTTATTTTAGAGAATGTGGAGACATAGAGAACCCACCTACCTCCTATGTTTGATCATACCCAAATCAAGAGAGATAAATTGTCCCACAAAACTAATCAATCAGGTCATTAAGTTGAGTCAAAATGTCCAAAATATCACCTTGTATTCATCAATATATAAATTATAGAGGAGGGGATTAGAAGATGTTATCATAAGAGATTCATGGTCAAAAATCACATTAAAAATACACCCTAAAAGAACACACAAATCCTAATTCAAAACCATATACCATCCCCCTATACGATTTTATGAATCAGGTCTTCTAAAAACTGGTTTTACCATCACCACATATGGGTGGTGTTCACTATGACCATGGTGACATAAATCAAACTATGTTCAGTAACCCACAATGGTTAGCCACTATGATATGGTGGAAATATTTGGGCATTTTGAACACACCACATCCTATAACACAAAATGGTGAAGTCTCATCGAGCTGTGTTTCATATATAGATCCCCATCATACCATGTCCAATGCAGATGAGCAACCACCTCCTCCCTTGGTTGTTTGGGATTGTCTGTGTTTAACAGGTTCACTCCTAGTACAACACACCCTCCACTATGGAATGTTTATTCCCATATTTCACTAAAAAATTCCCAAACACTCCCAACCCCTCTGAGTGGCCTTCCAATGCTCGTTTAACCTAAATAAAACTATAAAAGGCTTTAAATACTTAAATAGAACTTGTAAAGTACCTCAAACTGGGGGTTTTACATGTTGTGTAATAATACTTCAAAACTCAAGAAAAAAATTGAAATGGTAATAAAGAGTGACTTAATCATTTTCTATGATTTAAGATTTATCATAAATATTTAAGAATATCTTGAATCATTTTAAATATATACCTGATTTAATTAAAATGACTGGAATTAACAATAGAAATATATATATTCAACTCCAATGAATTATAGTATAAAATATGATTTGTATGAGGATTGTAAACAATTTTAAAATAATTTTGATATAATAATCATTGGATTTTTGTTATATTTAACTACTAGTATACCAAAAATTTTATTTTATATATCTCTATTATCTATAGAAAACCTAACAAATTAAATTTAACTACTACCAAAATAATTTTGAGATATTTAAGAGGAACTATTTCTCATTATTTAATCTTTAGAAAATATTATATATTTTATTTTATTTCAAATTTTGATTAAAAATTTAGAGGTTTTATTTTACATGAGAAAATTACATCAGGAACTATCTACTTTCTTGGTAAATATTTATCTTCATGTTTAAGTAAGATTTAACACAAGTTTGCATTATCAACCACTAAAGCTTAATTAATTGATTTTGGAATTTGTTTTGATGAAGTGTTTTGGACGAAACTCCCCTTGATGGACTCAAAATTTAATTTATATCATATTCCAATTAAATTTGATAAATAAAGTGATATAAAAATTCCAAAAATCCTATAATCCATTTGAGAATGAAGAACATTAATGTAAGGTGTCACTTCAAGATAGATCATCAAAAAAATGTGATATCTCCCTAAAATTAATTAATAATTAAAAGTATTTGTAATACATATTTATAATTCACTTAACTACTGATATATTTTATTTTATTAAAAGTGAGTTAGGTAACATTAAATTTAAGTATTTGTGAGCAGTTTATTTTATGAAAGAAAATATATCTTTATTTTTTCATTGTTACATTATTTATATTTCTTAATTTATTTATCATTAATTCAATTTCACTATTTTTGACACTATATAAGGGTCCTGAAATTCTATTGGATAAAAACACACTCGATTGAAAAACATACGAGCTCAGTCTCTCCAATTCAAAATACATTAAATCCCAGAACCCTGAAACCTCTATCTAACCCCCAACCCAGATGTCGAGTATAGGATAGTCTAAGATATTTAAAGGTGGATACCCTAAATTTTCTAGGAAATAAAGTTTGATTAGTATAAATTTAGTTCTATAGAATTTTTTTTGTTTTTAGGAATGATATTTTTTTATGAGAATAAGTTGGATACCATATTCAAGAAAAAAGTTTAAGTGTTTTATAAAAAATTTAGATTTTGGTTTTCATAGAATTAGGATGTCATTTCATCAAGATTAAATTTAAATGACTCCCCAATTTCATATTTAGAAATGTATAAGTAATTTTTATACGCCCATTAAAGAATATTTTGTTTTTATTTGAAGTCTATTGGTGATTATTATTTGACCAAGGAACGAATATTGTTCAATTAGTTTGGAAATTTATTTATAAGGAAGATGCTTGTTAAAGAATTGGGACCTAATAATAAATTCCTTGTTAAATATATCCAGACTATAATCTCTTAGAGAGTTGGACAATTCAATAAGGAGTTTGTTTAGGATATTTATTCATGTTTTTTATTCTTTAGGAGGAAAGGTTAAACTTTTCTAGATACATGGTTAGGTACATATATAATTTTAGATAAAGAAATAAAAAACTCATCTTCTACCGTTATAGGAGGATAATGAATTTTCTATTTGATAATAAGGTTAAATACATTTTTAAACCTGAAAGTGTTAAATTTCCCGGACACCATGCCTTCTAATCCAAGACTCTAATTAGTATAGAGATTATTTCAGATGCCTCTAGTGATAAACTAGATGGGAAGAAGAAAATTGAAAAAGCTAATTATAAATCATCCAATATAGATAAGGTCCCCACTCAAATTGAGGGGGGATACTAGATATACTCTTAACTTAGTTGAGGAGGATAATCCTAGTGAAAGTATTGATTAATTATAAAAAATTCTGGTTAAAGTAACTGTAGTTAGAGTTGGATTTATAAACTATAGTTAACCCAGTTGTGGTTCATGAATTTTCTCATGAGGAGAAGCGTTCTAACCATGTTTTTATTGAAGAGTCTTATAACGAAATTTTTTTTATGTATGGTAAGATATAATAAAGGATCATGTTTTTTTAGTGAATTTAGAGATGAAAATGGAAATATTAAGATGTCTATAATTTTTTATAGGATTCAAGAAGAGTAAATGTTGATGTTTCTCCAGTAATTTGATTTAATAGCATTATATATGATAATATACCTATACATATTTGCAAAGAAAAAGGTGAAGAGATTCTCTTAACTGGTGATATTGAAGATATTCCTTATTTTTACACTAAAGTGGAAGAGTATATTCACTGTATCAACAAGGTTAAATCTCAATATCATTTTGGAGGAAACATTTAAAAATATTCTTCTAGATTATTTAATGAGTTAAAAAATGTTAAAGAAGATATATATGAGATCAAGGATGGTTTAAAAGCATCAAAGGATGAATTTTAATTTTTAAGGAGAATTCAGTCTCTAATACTAATTTCAATAGAAGGATGAAATTAATGACTTCTCAAAGAAATATGTATAAAAATATCCAAAAATTTTAATCATACATCCATACTATAGAAAAAATAGAAATTGAATCTTTATAGAATTAGTTAGATTAATTTCATGATAATTCTATTTCCAATACTAATTTTTATTATCTAATGAATCTGACATGCTCTTAATTTTAATTCTTCAAAAGGATTTTTCTTTCTTAACTCTATACAGTGTCTAAAGTAGACTTCGATTAGTTGAAGTAATTGGTGAAATCCTAATATGCAATAAATAGGGTTTTGAAACATATTCATATAGGTTCACCAAGACGTTTTCAAATTTCAGAATCCATGGGGGACAAATTGATGGTTGTTTCATCAACCTTAGATGCAAGGATAGAAATAGATGAATCAATTAAGTGTGACATTATGTCTTTATAAACTTTAATAGAGGTCAAAAAAGATTTAATTTAAGAAATAATGGATTTCATAATTTATTCTATATAAATTATTCAATAGATTGAAAAAATCATATATGATATTAACCCTTTAATTGAAGAATTTCAAATATCCTTACAGAAAACTACACTATAAAAACTATTATCCTATGAGAAGACTTTGAACCTGATGAAACTGTGGGATACATCACTTAGTGATAACTTTTAAATAATTTTGTCCAATATCAAATACATTAATAAAGGGATTTATAATTACTTTAATTGAAATATATAATCTTTCTAGTTTGAATCCCCGTCTTATGATGAATATCTTCATAAACATATTGAGACATAGATGGACATTTCGACAAGAAAATAGGTGGTTATTTCAAGAGAACATAAACTAGTCATTACCAATTCTATATCAACTCATTTTCTTTTAGAAACTGAAGTTGAATTGTTAAAGACTTTATTTTCCATATTTTATAAAAATTATGTTATTCAATAATTTATCAATGTGTTATATAAAAATCTATGTAAAAGGTACACTATCATTCTAGATGTCTATGGAGAATCTATCCTCAAGAGAATAGATATGTGTTTGGATGATATTTTTAGATAAAGGGAATAATATATCTAGGTCCTGGACAAGTTGAAATATTTCTTTTGACCAGGAATAAGTTATATTCCACATTTTATCTTTCCATGATCTATATGAAAAAAAATAAAAGGGTGTTGATAAAGTGAAATAAAACACACCATTTTCTTGTACTTCCATTATCACTTTTTATACAAGAGAAAAGTATGAAAAACACAAGGATAAGGATATTTGTGGAAATGTTATGGAATGTATATGGATGCATTCCAAATAATATAGAGTTATTATTGGAGGAGATTCACGTTCATTTATACCTTTTGGTGAACCTCACCCTTAGGATCCTTTTATCCCAACTACTCTTGAACTAAACTATTACTTATCTAATTCCTTTATTGAACCATCTCCTTGACCAAAAACTATAGATCCTAAGCCTTCTTAAATACCTAATCCTAATAATAAATATAAAAATCACTTTATGTACTTTTTTTGAGTTATAAAATATTTTTTTATATTATTCAATACAATTCAAGGATCAATTTATATCAATTATCTATCTTTGAATGTTTTTTATTGATTTATGATTTCTTATTGTACTTATACATTTAGTAATTCCATACAAGTTAGTTCCATATAATATTAATTTCAATAATTTATATTCTTATAGGGTACTAATTTCTATCTTCTATATTGAATGTGTCATATCTCAATACCTTATCTCACTTTTTGATATCACCAAAAATGGAGATAAGATCTGAGTAGGAAAAAACTTTTTCTTTTCTTATAACCTATCTTTACATATATGATATTTGTTATTTAATTATAATTTATTATTTTTCAAAATATGTATTTTTAACTAACATTAAATTCTATGATATTAAAATCTATATTATTTTTTTATTTTTTAAAATTTTCTATTTAAACCTTATGAGTTTTGTGATAACTAATTTGTAGGAGATTTTTTGACATTCTAAGGTTGTTACAACAAATCATATTTTAGTCTAAATTTTAATTATAAAAATATCCTTGATTTTATTACTAATTATTTTACCAATAACTATGAATTATAATATATAAAAATTTCAAAATGTATTTATAAGTTTTTTATATTTTTTTCTAAATAATTTTTTTTCTTGTTGTTGAATTCATAACTTTTGTATGAATTACTTTGAAATTATAGTTTTCTGGGAATTTTTCTCAGGATAAAACTCATATGAAATCCTAGTTGAAGTCAAATGAAAATTTTATTTGACAAAGGACTGAAGTAATATAAAAATGGTGAAGTCATATGATAATCTAAGAATGTCATATGAAATTGAGTAAGTTATACCAAAACTCAATGGAATACATATGAAAATGGAGGAAGTTATTTTAAATTAGTGATGTTGTGTAAAAATTAAGGAATCCATATGAGATTGAAGTAAGACGTATGAAATTGGAGAAGTAAAACATAAATGAATAAAGTCATTATGAAAATAAATAAAGTCATATAAAAATTAAGGAATTCATACAAAAATACGTAAATTCATATAAAAATTAATGAAGTCTAATGATGAGAGAAAAAATTATAGATTAGAAGAAATTCGTAGGATGAATACTTGCATAGAGGTAGAAGACATCTGAAATATAAGTACTTATAAAATAAAGACATACAAATTTGGTGAGATGAAAATATAGACATCTTAACATATTTCATTACCATTTCAAGTAATATATTACTATTTTTGTATTTTAATAGGAGTAAAATTTGAATTTTATTTTAACCAAAGTGGAGATTTGTAATTATGTAAAGTATAAGTTAATTAAAGTTTTTATTTACATGAAATTATATAGATCCAAGTAATACTATAGATACTCTCAATCACTACCTCTGTTTTTATTATTTTTGGAGAACAAGGTCAGATAATAAATACATAATTAATTTTTTTAGAATTTTGTATTTAAACTAGACCATTTTAATTGAAGGGACAAGTTTGAATTCAAAAAATGTGCAAAAATCATTAAGCTAAAAAAAATTACTCGTTTGTTCAATATCACTCTTATTGCATGACTATAAAAAAGAAAACCACAAAAGATTATTTTTTATTCCACTTAAGATATATAATAAGTGAAGTTTCATTAGATATTCATCAAATTATACTCATTCTATAAAGAATTTTTATCATATATAATTAGTTGTTGCTTGAAACTAAGTGATGAAGTAACAATATTTTATACAACATCTTATTTCAACTCTTACACTCCTTTTACTAAAGGTAGTAAAGTTTATCGATTAGTCTTGTAAAGGGGTATCCTAGTTAAATTCTTTTAGAACATCATACCAATAGACATTTTTTATACTAAGTTGGAAAGATTCTAAAAAAATGTATAGTTAATAAAAAATCACCAAACCTTTATTGGGTATTGGTGGAGAAGATTAGGGGTAGTTTCACTTTCCCTAAACCACTAAAAATTATCTTTTCCCTCCCATTGTATTTTTTCATTTTCCAATTAACATCAGATTATGAGTTAAAGACATATTCAAATTGATTTAATAGAGGGTTGTTTAATTGGGGTAAATTTTTTAAGATATTAATTTACCCATACTTGAGTCATGTTTAATAACAACCAAGGAAATGAAATCCCAACTTTGTTCTAGTCACTAGTACTTTAACTATTGAAGATAGGCTTGGGTTTAAATATCATCTTCCTATCAACCTAGGTGGGACCTAATGGTTTAGATCATGTCAAAAAATGACTCTAACTCTGCATAATTATTTTAAAAATAATTTGGGGCATTATGATCCTTATTATTTTATTTAAAAATGATTATAGCTCTGCATAATTCATTCATAACCACTTTTCATCTCAAATAATAATTTATCCTTCTTTTTTATAACTATTTCATTAGTGGATTCTATATAAGATTCATCCTTTCTACTAAACATTTCATTTTTATAATTCATTATTTGTATCATATAGTTATTTTTCATGATTCATCCATTTTCTCTAAAATATACTATATATAAATCTTATTTGGTTTCACATTAGTATTATATGACAATTATTATTCCCTATAATTCAATCTTGGAATTTCCTTACTTTTATCTAGAAATTCCTTTGCCTAAAACATTCATAATCATATAAAATTATTTAACATGATTTCATCCTTTACTCCAAATATGTCCCCATATAATTCTTATGTGATATAGAATAATTATCTCAAAATATTTAGTCCATTTATCTTAATTTTTCATTAAGTATATCCTTTGAATCCAAAATTTTTAATCCATCACAAAACAAACTCCAAACCCATCAAGAATCAATCACTTCAAGAAAGTATTAAGAATAAACCATTATGAAACATTTTCAAAATTCATTATCATTAAAAACAACCCATAAACACACTTGGAGAATTTTTTTTCTTAAAAAAACTAATTCCATAGGTATCAGTTTAACAATATTTGGTAATTCATTGACAGAAAATTGACATTGATGATATTTCATCATCACAAAATTTATCTTCTCAAATAAAATTCATATTAACAGTATTGATATAAAGTTTTTATCATTATGTTTTATCTGAAAGAATATAAAAACTATAAAAATTATAAATATAATAATTTCAAAAATTATAGAATAATAAAATAAATTAAAATGAAAAATTCATACTATGAATCATAATAAAAGTCTAACCAAAACATCAAGTGTCAAATTGGATATTGTTTTCCTATGTTGCAATGTTGTTTCTTTTGGGGTTAATTTCATATTCAGTTAAAACATATTTGGCATTTACTTCCCAAAATAGTACTTATCCAAAATAAAAATTAAGTAAAAACCAAAACAACAACATGAATTAGCATGAAATTAAAATGAATTTCATTTTACTTATCAAAACAAATGAATTTTTAGATCATGTGAAACACTGTGAGATTTTTTGATTTTTTTTCAAATTAATATATTATTTTAGTTATTTTTTGTTACACATAACAAAAATTTTATCTTGAGTTACAAACAACACAAATTATTTCTTGGGTTATGTGCAATAATGATTTTATCTTGCGTTACATGCAATACTGAGTTTAAACAAAACATATCATACTATCAAAACATTATTATTAAAAATAATTCTTATATCCTAACCATTGGAAGGGAGGATATAAATAGTATTAGCTAAATTATGAAAATTTATGGTTTACTCATATATATAAATAAATTCTTTAGCGACCAATTTATTAAAAATAAAGATAAAAACTATTTTAAAATAAAGAAAATGTTTTTCTGAAAAAATACTTTTTTGAAAAAAAACACGTTCTGCCTTAATAAATTAATAAAAACAATTATGGTAAAAGGATTTGATGAAATTTATATATTCAATTGAATTTTTAACATTTGTCTTAAATTTTTTCGAGATAATATATATGAATAAATCCAATTTTACACTTAAAAATAGTAATTTTCTAAAAATTATTTTTGTCACCTTTTTCAGACTTAGTAATAAATAATTTTTTAAAATTTTGTGAAATTAATTTAGAAAAATGTTCAATTTTTAAATAATATTTTTAAAATTATATAGGGGTGATGTTTTTGTAACTTTCATAAAAGAATAATTTTTTGATTAATATTAAAAAATAATCAATTTTAAATGAAGACTCCATTTTCATTTAAATTATTCATAAATTGAAATTTTATTTTAATTTGAATTTAAATTGAATACATTTATATTATATATCTATTAATAAAATTTAGTTTATTTGAATCATTTTCACAATGATTTTTTAAATAAAAACCTTATAAACTTTTGAATATTTTCTCTCTGAAAACATACTTTCTAATCATGTCTACAGGATTAATTTAAAATTACAATTTTCCACTTATGTGAAAGAAACTTGGAAAATGGATTCAATATTTTAAATAATAATAAATTATATTATCTAATATAGTAAACTAAATTTTTTAACCATATTTAATAGTAAAAATAGTAAAATTATTTACCGTGGTTAAGGTAAAAATCGGTTTATCAGGGGTTTAAACAAAAAATTAAGTGTTAAAATAACCTAACTTGTATTAAATATCTTTTATAAAAATATTATTACCCTATAATCTCTATGTCTCATTAATACTACATTTTTGAACCTTTTATCACTTGATAAATATGGGTACACCTTTTTCTTTTCAAAAATTACAAGTGTGCCACTCACCTCATTTATAAAAGGACACCCCCTCTCCTCTCATATTAAAACCTTAAAAATATTGGTACATCTATTACCTACCTAAATAACTTACTAAATTCCATACTCTCATAATTTTAGCCTTTTTTGGTTATAAATCCAACCTAGGAAGTCATTTGGTGGAAACTAAAGGTGGTCTCCCAAATAATAGGTAATTCTTTACAATAACCATTTTTAATTTTATATCTTCCTCCACCAACATAAATTCTTATCAAAACATTCTAATATAATAAACATAATATTTTAAATATAATTATATTTTTTATGTTAATTTTATGACCTACAATAATTTCCAATTTCATCAAATGGGTTAAGAAATGACCATTTGTGTGTGCGGAGGACTACCACCTCATGAACTGATGTCATTAATTAGTTTATTACAACCAATCGAAATTAGGAATGATTATGGATCCTATATATATATATATATGATATTTATAACATAATTATAACTCTAGAGTCATAATATCATATATATTTTAACTTCCTGAACCCGGATGACACTAAAAGGTGCTACGGACCTAGTGGGTCACATGGCCTCAACCACATCTCCCCAAATTCTAAAGCCTGCCAACTAGTAGTGATGGACTTGGTTGATTTTGTGTGTAGAATATTCCCTCATTACCAGATTGTAACACAGTGTAATAGAAATAGCAGTCAATAGCAGAAGCAGAATAAAAACAATCAGATAGGAGATGAGTAGACAAGACAAGACTATTTAATAATGCTTAAAGGAATATCAAAAATATAGGTACGGTGATATAAGTCTCTACAAAGCCTCCAAAAAAGTTACACATAAGTAAAATACAATACAAGAATACAAAATACCAAAAAGAAAAAATCTTATGTATTCAAATAGCATCATGAGACTCAATTAGATCATGTGATCCCCTATACCTAATCATGGAACATGATCAACCCTCGAAGTGGGGTCACTTTCCCTTTTCTCAAACTGACCCCAAATTTTCTTTTTGGGTACCCAAAGGTAGCCCAAATAGGGTGTTAGATAAAATCTCCATACATAAACACACAACTATCTATAAAATTCCATGTTGTGAATTATAATAAGCTAAATAGTGTGTAGTAAAATAGGTATGCAATAAAGAAGTTTAAAGTTCTCCTAGCATTTCTACTACTAACCAAGTGATACTGACTAGCCTCTCAATGATCCCTCTAAAAAAAGGGTCATGCTCTAACAAGGAAGCAACAATAGAACATAAATACCCAACATAGCCTCGACATACATCCATACACATCAAGCCACCACATCCTTTCCATATAACTAGAAAATAAGAACAACCACGGCCAAGTTATATTATCATACATGTAACATTACCACAACTGCATTGTACACCTTAAGTTTCATAAATAACCATGGTCGAGTCGTTTAACCCAACATAACATATATCTCACAGTTGTGTCTTATGAACAAAGTGTTAGACCATGAAAGTCTAGATCCAAGGTGTAAATGATTAAGGCATACTCATCGATTCTCAGGCGCATATCGATCGAAACATGGTTAGGCGCCGGTTGGAGTCCTAAGAGAATGTCATACCGAGTATGTCCTATGCGAGTCTAGGAAATATGGATCCAAGGGGTAAAAATTCCTAAGGCATCCCATGTTATCAAGACCTAAGAAGCATACTCTATCCACAAAAACCACTACCACATTCAAGATCCCTGGAGAATCTTCTATGGAATCTATGGAAAAATTAACCATTTCATATGATTTACCTTTTCATACAACATGTGTCTACCCAGTCATATAAAAATTTCACATTCAATTTCATATCATGAGTATACCAACTCATATATCACAATTCTAATTCAAATGTAACAAATTATTATACCCACTCATTGTACAAAATTCACATTTAAACATATCTCATGAGCTTATCTGCTAATTTATCCATTTACATTTAAAGGAAATCAAACAATGAGTATACCCATTCATTCAATCAAACCCAATATATAACCATTAGTTCAATCAAACAATTAAATTGTTTAATAGCTCAATGTCATGTTTAACATCGAAAAAGGCATGAAATCTCCTAGGTAAGAAACCATTTCCATTTAATCTCAATTAATCTTTCTCTAACTATGGAAGGAGTAAAACATGTCCCATTGATGGTTTAACATGTAATTAATAAGCATAATTTATATCATACACACCATGGGTTCCCCTAGGTTGGGAAACAACCAAAAATAATCTCAAAGGAACCTAAGGGATTTTCTAACAGGTCATATTCTATTTGATTCAATTAACCAATTCAATTTCAAGGCTATTACATAAATTTTGGCGGGTGGTACAATGATATCTAGGTCTATAAAGCACCAAAACAAATGGGAAAATTACATACCACCTATATTAGCTTGTTAGTGGCATGCTTGTCTAGTATCGACTCCTAGTTCGACTCAAATCAGATGAAATATTAAGAACGGATGAAGAACTATAAATTAGAGAAAATAAACTTACACCTAAATAACACAAATGATATCCCTAAAAAATGGAAAATGGAAAACAAAAATATCGTGGTCTTACCAATAATAATCCAATGAGACAAACCTCCCATGAATCAGAGATCGTATTAAAGTGATATCTCAAATACATGTTCAATCACCAAGGATGGCTTCATAACCATAGGTTTGTTGTGTAGAAGGAATAAGAGGTATATAGGTTAAATAAAATGAATATAATTTAATTTAAAATTATGAAAATTAAATAAAACTAAAGGGGTATCATAGTTTGAAAAATCATGTTCCAAACCACATGATTTTCGGTAATCTAAGGGAACTCATGTGGCTTCCCCACGTGGTTTGAATACTAGTGTTAAAATCATGAAAACCCCATCTATAAAATTTACACACATGGCTACATGGACATGAAACCCATTCTGCATGGTTTGGCCTAACTATAAGGCCTTCCCCTGCTCACTTCCTATTGGTCGTATAGTTTTCTAAACCATGAAGTCTATACGGCACGATTTACACTAAACATGCTCCAGGATTAAATAACCTAAAAACATGGGGTTTGAAAACCAAAAAAAACCCAGGACACCCCATACACCTCCATGAACTCAAAGGGAATTGTCATTTGGCCATATTAAAACATTAAAACTAAAAATAAAGGGATTCTTGCCTCATAAAAAACCCTAGTTCTTACAATAATCCCCCAATATAGAAATTCATCCCCAAATTTACCTCTAAAGGTGGTCAAGATTCGTTTTAGAAAAAATCTGGCCAATGGGCATGTACATTGACCTACCACTCCCAAGTCTCATCCTATAAATTACCATACTTCAATTGCACCCGTATTAGTGTAAATTACCATCCTAGGAGAACATTCATGCTCCTTCCAACTAAACGAATCATATGCTCCTCAAAAGATACATCAACCTACATTTCAACCTCTATGGGCTAAAAATTATGAAACGGTTCTGAATGATAATGCCACCGCTAATATACATGTAAGATTCCATGCATGGATTGGTACCTATAAGCTGACTAAAACTGATAGGCTACCGACCTGACTCGCTCTAGAATCTCAAACGGCTCAACTTATCAAAGTGAATTCTTACCATGTCTCTTGATCTTTTAGTGTACCAGCCTTAGTGAAACACTTAGGAATACCTGATCCCCAAACTCAAACTCTATAGGTCATCTGCAGTAATCAGCATATGACTTCTTATAATATTGTGTAGTATCCATCCACTTTTGAATTAACTGGACCTGATCAAATGTATCCTCCATGAGACTTGGTCCCAATAAATCTGCCTCATCTTCCTTTAAATGACATAGGGGTGATCAACATGGACTACTATAAAATTCATCATAAGGTGCCATCTATATAGTATACTAGTTTCTATTGTTGTAGGAGAACTCACCCACAATTATAAGTTTCTCCAAAGATCCCCCAAAATCCATGACGCATGCTTGCAGCATGTCCTCAAGCACCCGTATCATATGTTCTAATTGGCCATTATATTGAGGGTGGTATACTATACTCATAAGCACTTTTGTACCTAGTTCACTCTGAAAACTATTCCAGAAACAATACATAAAGCATGCATCCCTATATGAAATTATAGTAAGTGGGACCTTGTGAAGTCATACAATCAAACGGATATACAACCTCCCAAGCTTATCCCCACTAAAGGTATATTTGATCAGCAATAAATGAGTAACCATTATGATCCTATCAAAAACAACCCTTGTCACATTTCTACCTCAAGGATACCTCATTAAACCTATCATTAAGTCCATTTTTACATAATCCCATTTCTACTTGGGAATGGGTAGCTCCTATAAACGTCAGGCTGGTCACTAGTGTTCTTCCTTCACCTACTGATAGGTGGAACACCACATGATAAAACTAGATACACATCTTTTCATACCTAGCCACTAGTACTGGTGAGCCTATTTATATAGAGACATGATCATTTCATAGTATCTTTAAACATCTAGTCAATGGTGCTCCCCACAAGAGATTTTGTCACAAAAAGGGGCTAATTCCGAACAAAGACACCTCTGCCATTGGAATTTCCTTAGAATTCACACCACTATGAATTCTTTCAATGATACTGGAATAACTTATTTAACTAGGTGAACCCAACTATATATGATTTCATATCAGGGACCTCACCATAAATAAATGGTTGAAACCTGATCTACCAAACTAAAAATGGTCAAACCATCTTTCCTGAAAGACATTGTCCACCTCTTTTTTTACCACATTAGCTTTAACCTGGTGATGTGTTTAAATTGGTTCCATGCGACTATAAACATCAAACAAAAAGGATACCAAGTCAACACCCCAAAAGAACATTTTTAAAATGATCGTCTTTGAAGAATAATTTATTACAAACTAAAACATGAATCCTTCTTCCAAGGTAACGTTCTTTTACCATGAATATTTCCACTAAATTCCATACCAGACTCCTGGTGACGTTCCATGGTTTAAACATCACCCAACCATTTAAAATTTTATGCCTCAGCAAGAAAAAGGGTTAAACCTGATCTATCCAACAAGAGTTTTCCCCCTTTTAAACCTCTAAGGCCAACATGAGTCTAGGGTAAAATCAGATTCATTAAAATGGAATCTAACAAACATAACCTTGGTAGTCTATACTCAATGTTTACATGGGATATGTTAGTACAAATAAAATACATCTACATCAGTTCATTGATTGGTCCCATAGTGGCATCCACCTAATGGTTAATTCAGATAATAATATATGGTGTCCAAGATTTTGTCCATGGAATTCCTACTCATAAATCCCACCATCACTCCAAACATACCACACCTCGATAATAAAAATGCACCCAACATGAAACTCTGACAGAGATCACTCAAAAATCCCAATAGATTTTTAAAATTTATCACAGTGTAAGATTGATGTTCTCTTAGTGAATCAAGGATAATGTCAATATAGGGGGGATGCTCATTGTTAAGAATAATACACTAAGTGGATTTGAACAGATTCTAATCAACCATACCAAACTACTGTGAAAACAAACTTCAAAGCATAACTGGTCAACATTCTTTGAAAGAAACTTTGTGCCACCTTCCGAAACATCCTCACAAACTAATCACAACCCTTCACCACCTTAGGAATCTCATAATCACTCAATATAACCACCTAATGTTATCCAAGACCAACAATGTTTCCCAATGTTGGAATACATAGAAAACCATTTCAAATTCATGATGTCAAGAAATCATTGGCATGATTCCAACTTGAAAGACTCAAGGGCATTCAAGAAAAACCAAGAATTTCAAAATGGTCTTTTTAGGTTGTTATCCTTCTGCTTGGAAGGGAATATATTTACCAGAAATTAGGCGATTCTCCCCACTCCAGTATTTTTTATAGCCTTAAAAAAAGAGAGGGACGAGTCACTCATAAGTTCACTAAATCAGAATCAATATAAACACATGTATGAGACTTATTTGAGTCAGGTCACTGTAGCGACAGTAGGGTACTGTAGCAGCGGTGCGTACTATGTGGTACTGTATCAGCGTGGGTACTTTAGCAGTACTATTCACAGAATGTGCTTCGGGCCATAAAATTGGGCCTACATGCCATGTAATGGGATAAATGCCCACTGGGACTTCGTGCTATGTAATAGGTCACCCTCTACCTAGTCTAAAGAGGTCTTTTCTTTCCATTAATAATAAATGAGGCTTCGGCCCCAACCTTTTAAAAAAAAAGCTAAAACCAACCTGACTGGCGTGTCAAAAAACTTGATTATCTTGGAAGTCATCTGGAGCACTAGGATGAACTTAATTATTTAATTCCCATGTAACTCTATGATGGTTATGACCTGAGAACATACTCAAAAACACAAGGCTCAACAATTTCACCAAACACAATTGGTTTATTACATCATTTAACAACTCGACAGGTACCACGTATGTGAACACATACTACCCTAAGGTCTCATAATAGAGACAAAACCTTCATACTATCCCTAGGTTATCCTCCATATGAATCTTAGTATCTGATACTTTGTACAATAGATTTAACCCAAAATCATATTTCCACTTACAACCTTTAACCTCAATAATGATATACCAAGTCGCCCATCACTATAGTAATGAAGAGTGTCATGATACCTACTTAATATAGAATCATTCCCTAAGTATTTCTAACATATTGAAAAAAAGAATTACATAATCCTCAGACCCATAATAAGGGTTGAAGATATCATGACAACCCATCTAAACAATGATGTCATTTAAATGGTTAGAGTCTTACTAGGCACAATGGAACCCGAATGGCACCAAATTTTAGAAACTAAAAACCTTTACTAAGGAATTTAATCTTTAAGGGTGCTACCTACCATGGGATTTCCCCTTATGAATCACAAGCATCAACCCTATCACTATTTTATACCAAACATAATTCACCAAGCTCAAGATCCTATCATTCGAGACATTTCTAAAAAGGAGAAGGCCTATAGAAAACACTCATGTTTTTATTCAAAGGAAACTCAAAAGACATTTAAATCAAGTACACCACATATATGTTCCATTTTCATGGTCATTACACTTATTGAAAATCAAACTTTAATCATTTAAATGATTCAAATAGAATCTCAAACACCAATTCTAAACAAAAGATATTAGGACTTGATTTAACAATCACTCCAAGGCATAACAGGAAAATAATATAAAACATCATTTTTAAAAATTAAGAATTTAGTTATATCCCATCATAAATTAAAAAAATTATCAATTAAAGTCTATTTTAATAAATAAAATATATAGAGACCAACTAGGGTCTATTAACCAACCTGGTTCCTTCAAAAAGCAACCCAATAGCATTTTTTAAATTATCTTGGTTATAATCACCCATAATGGGTTGTATCTAAAGAAACATACCCAAAATGAACTACTTGGAATAGTTGAGAGTTTTTTATTCCAATCACACACCTTAAAAATAACAATAGAAAACTTCATAGTTAAAAAGCATAGGATAGGTCAAAACCTTCCAAAAACTAGGTCACATCACACAGCCTGTACTTAAAGGCCAGACTGAAAAAAGAAACAGTCAAAAAAAGGTACTATAGACACTGTATTTTTTTCACTTAAGATTATGGTTTGATTCAAGTCTTCATTTCCAAGTTCACTTTCCCATTTTAATTCATTTAATATTATTCATTAATTTATTCAAAAGTTTTTACCAATATTTTACCATTATCCAATCAATGAGGGTCCATGAAACCTCATGAACCAACATTTGGTTCCTATATAATCCATACAACAACAAATTTACTTTAAATGATTGAGTCAAATGGTGAGTCATCTCTAGTCAATAAGGGCCTATACTCTATATGAATTGAAATATGGAATCACTTTCTATATCCACTTCACAACATATTTTAGAACATTTGGTTCATCTATCATATCACCTATCACAACTACATAGAATAAGTTATTCATCGTAAATGGCATCACATAATGCATAGAATGTGATTTCAAATATGAAACTGTATGATGCATGAGATGACATACAATCGTCTCATTGGGTTAAAATATAATAGAACCTAAAATTATATTAATATTAACATCACAATACATGTGTGTCACTCAATGGTGGAATCAAAACAACTATAATAGCCAAAATACAGAAAATTACAATTTAATTTGATGAAATTTGGATTTTTTCTGTATGAGGGTCAACTACGCCTAGAAATAGTTCATTACCAAACTCCAATAACTTAGCATATCTATCTATTGTTAAACAATAGTAAATAAAACTAGAAAATAAATATCTCATACCATTTTGTAACATCTTAAACCTGGATTCCACAGAAAGGTGCTCTGAGCCTGGTGGGTCGCATGGACTCAAGAGCATATCCCCAAATGCTCGAGGCTAATGAATAGTAGTGAGGGACTTGTGTATATCCATGGGGAGACTATACCCTCATTAACAGAGTGTAATATATTGGAATAGAAAATATAGTCAATTACAAAAGCAGAATAAAAACAATCATATAGAATATGAGTAACCACTGAGAGATTTATACAATTCTATGTTGTGAAATATAACTAGACAAATAGTGTGTAGTAAAATAGATAATCAGTAAATAAATGTAAAGTGACCATGGAATTTCCACTAAAATCATGTGATATTGACTAGCCTCACAAGTCTCCCTTCAAAACAAGGTCCATGCTCCTAAAAAGGTAGCTACAATATAAATAGAAATATCCAACATGTCTCTTCCATACATCCATACACGTCATGCCACCATGGAAGTTTTGTGCAACCAAAAAGAAGAACAACCGCGACCAATCTATATAATCATACATGTCACATTACTATGGTCACTCCATATATCATAAGTGTCAGAAATAAGCATGACTGAGTCGTTCAACCCATCTTAACATGTATCTCACGACTATTCCATATAAATAAAGTGTCAGAACATGAAGTTTCAGATCCAAGGTTTAAAGTACCAATCTATACTCACTGAGTTCTAGGAGTATCTCTATAGAAATTCTGTTAGTCACTGGTTGGATTCCCTAGAGGATGTCATACAGATCATGTCCTACACAAGTCTAAGAAAGTAAAATACAAGGGGTAGCAAGGCCCAAGGCATCCCTTAGAATCAAGACCCAATAATCATATTATATCCAAGGTATAAACTACTGTATTCAATATCCATTGAGAATCATCAAGGGAATCTTTGAAAACATTCACTATTTTAACCATTTACTTTTTCATATAATATGATTCTACCCACTCATATAAAAATTTCACATTAAATTCCCTCTCAGGAGTATACCCACTCATATATCACAATTCAAATTTAAATGTGACTATTAGTATACCAACTCATTGTCAATAATTCAAATTTAAACATATCACATGAGCTTACTCACTCATTTATCCATTTATATTTAAAGGAAATCAAACAATCAGTATACCCACTAATTCAGCCAAAGCCAAAATATAAACATTATTTTAATTCAACAATTAAAAGTTTTAACAAATCAATATCAAGTTTAATATGGAAAGGAAGAAATACTTATCCTAGGTAAGGAATCTAATTCCATTTAATCACAATTAAGATTCCTATAAGTAGGAAAGCAGGAAAACACATCCCATGGATGGTTTAAAAAGGCATTAATAAGGTGAAGTCATATGTCACACCCTATGGGTGTCCTTGGGTTGGATAAAAACCACAAATAAATCTCAAAAGGTACCTAAGGGAATCCATAATATGTCCTATTCCATTTGATTCAAGAAACTAGTAAAATTTCAGGGTTGCCCAATAAATTTAGGCAGGTGGTATAATGAAAACTAGGTCTATAAAGCACCAAAAACAAATGGGAAAAGTGTATACCACCTAACTAATCTCAGTATTGTAGAGATCATAGAGTATAGACTCTTAATTTTACTTATATTGTAAGAAATCGGAAGAATTGAAGAAGAACCATAAATTAGAGAAAATCAGCTTGCACCTAAATAGTAAAAATGATATCCAGAAAAATGAAAAATTGCTAAAAATGTATCATGGTCTTAACATTATGGATCCAAAAAGATAAAACACCCTCAAATAAAATATTAAAAGAAAGAGTTGGCTCAAATACTTGTTTAGTCACCAAGGATGGCTTCAAAACCATAGGTATGTTGTGCAGGAGGAAGAAGATTCATTTAGGTTTAATAAAAGGATTTAAATTTAATTTTAAATTATAAAAAAATAAGGGGTCATATTTTTTAGGCACATGTCTTCAAAAACCACGAACCAAACTGCATTATTTTTTGTAGGCTAAGGTAACCAACATAGTTTATTCACATGGTTTGACTAACTATATGGAAACTATGTAAAACCCCTCTCTAAAAGTTGCAGACCAACTCGCATAGTCATCCAGCCTATTCTGCATGATTTGGCCTAACAATGAAGACATCCCATTCCCACTTCCCACCACTTGAAAAATTTTCTAAACCATTAGGCCTGCCCCACATGGTCTACACTAACTATATTCCAGGATTAAATCACCCCAAAACTTGGATTCTTAGAGCTGAACAAGCCTCGAACACCCACCGAATCCTCCATGACCTAAAAGGACATAAAAATTATGCCATATTTAAACATTAAAACTATAAATAACTGGATTATTAACTATGAAAAAACCTCAGTTTTTAATATATAATTTTTATGTTTTCATTCTATAGGGGATATGATAATGTCACTTGTGTGTGTGGCAGACTACTGCCTTCATGAAGCGATGTGACTCTCTATTTTATCCCCACACCACATGAATGAAATATAAAAGTATATTTAAATAAATTTTATTTTATTTATGATATTATGATCATTCTATAAATATAGAAATACTACTCACCTCTTTTCCATTATGATCGTCAAAAAATAGAAATGTTACTCTTGCATACTTACAGCATATCGTCTCCCTGAGCGTAACGTACTTCATTTCTCAAAAAAAATATGATTCGTATTAAAAGTAATAATTATGATTAAATATGATAATTACTTCATGATAATTATTATTTATATTATGGAACTATGAACAAAATAAGTGGACTAAAAATAAAAAAACAAAATATATATAAAAAAAGAGGTTATTAAATGAACCATTATTTTAACAAGGAATTGGTAATAAACATCTCATGAATGGTCATAAGTAAATAATATATGGTTAAATATATATAATCATGGTTCTAGAGTTTATTTATAATAAACTTATATACATTATATAGGAGGTTCAAATAGGAATGAAGGAAGTCGAGACTTATGGTGACATATTTTTGTCTCACATTTTACTTTTATTAAGCACATGCCATATTCACCAACTATTTATTTTTTGTTGTATATATAATTTCTATAAATTTATTTTATGATTATTCTCCTGATAATTGTGGGTATTTAAATATCCATTTGAGTATCTCTTTTTCATGGGGTTTGTAGTTCAAAAGTTACCAAAGTGGTAAGGGATTTCTACTCTATTTTATTTCTGAGAAACATGTGAAAATTCACCACTCATTTATTTTTTGTGGTGTATATACTAACCCTTTTAAACTTTATAACTTTAATTCCATTATTTTCATTATATTTAATTTTTTATTTGATGTTGTTATTTATTTGGGATTACAATTCAAAATATTACTAAAGTGATAAGGGGTTTTTGAATCAATTTTCCTTCTTTGAGGCTTATGTCATGTTACGAACCTATATTATTTTATGAGGTGTATATATATCCCCATTAACATTAAGTATCATGAATTTATTTTTTATCACAATATTGTATTTTTCATTAAAATTTATCCTATTCTGGATCTTAAAATTAAAAGTTAAAAAGTTATAAGGGTTTTATGTTACACTCTCATCGTTTATCAGGATTTCTCATATGTATGCTTATAATAATGAAATATTATGATCTATATCTGGAGAAACTCATGAAATTTTTTCTCCTCAAGTTATATCTATAGAATACATGTTTTCCATTCTTTTTACTGTTTTCCATCCTTTTTTACTCTATTCATGTACATAATATTTCAAAATAATTCTTCTAATAAAAATCGTTTGTTTCTCTCTTCGATTGAAAACATTTTTTGTTCCAAAACCATGTTTTCTAAAAAACTTTTTAACATTATTAAAATAATTTATTAATGAATTATTTACCCATGTTTTATTTTTTACAAATTGTTTTTAAAGGAATCGCCATGTCATTTTTCTAACATTTCCCATTTAGATTTTACCAAAAATGATAAAGGAATATTTTTATAATATGTATATAATGAATAGAATTTCCCACTCTCATTCCAATTATTTTCATCAAAGATTTATTTATAATTTTTCACTATTTCTTTCAAAAAAAAGTATTTCCAATATTTTTTATGTTTAAAAAATCATAGAGGAAAGGTTATTTTCTTCAAGAAATGTTTTAAATGATTATAAATCTTCCTTTATAAGTTACCAAGGTTATTTTCAAAGAAAACTATTTTGAAAATATTTTATTTTTTTAAATACTGTTTTTAAAAGAAAATTAATTTTCCTTAAAAAAAATGCTATGTGATCTTTCAAAATAATTCTCCATTTATGATGAAATCCTTTGATGTAACTAATTCTTTTCTTGGGATATGAAAAAAGGTTAAAGTTATTATTATTTATCTAAATGTTTTATAATGAATAGATTTTTATGAATCCCATTTCTCTTCCATGGGTTATACTATGATAAAATTATTATTAAACCCACTACTTTTCACCCAAGTTACACTACTACGAATACGGATTTTATTAGCGCTAAAAATTGCCTTTATCAGCGCTAGAAAAGCGCTGATAAAGCCGGCGAAGATAAGGGGGGGTCCCCTTTATTAGCGCTCCAAAAAGCACTGATAAAGACCCCTTTTATCAGTGCTAAAAAAAGAGCTGATAAAAGGGATCTTTTATCAGCACTAAAATGAAGCGCTGATAAAAGGGTCTTTTATTAGTGCTTTCTTTATAGCGCTGATAAAAGACTCCTTTTATCAGCACTTTTTTTTAGCGCTGATAAAAATAAAAAAAAAATTAAAAATTAAAAAAAATTAAAAAAATTAAAAAAAATACTACCAATCTCGGGGGGGGCTTTTTACAGCGCTTGAGCCCCCCTTTATTAGCACTTTCCTGCACATCCAGCACCCTCCCTCGCCGCCTACACCCTTTATCAGTGCTATCTCTTTAAATCAACCTTGTGCGCGCACCCGTGCCTTCACCCGGATTTGATCTCGAGACCTCCCCCCTGCGCACCTAAAGCCTTTGTCACTACCCTATATTGATTTGTTCTCTTATTCATGATATATCTATTTATTTATATATATATTTAGTTATATTTATTCGTATAGTAATATATATTTATATTAATATATATAGTTATATTAATATATAGATATAGTTATATTAATATATATATATATAGTTATATTAATATATACATATAGTTATATTAATATATGTATAGTTATATTAATATATGTATAATTATATTAATATATAGTAGTTATATAAATATTAATATATTGGTATTTTAAATAAAATGGATATTAGTTATTATTTAGATAAAGCTAATATATTTTATATGTAAATATGATTAATTATTTATTTAAAAAAATTAATTTTTAGGTATGAATATATAAAAAAAATGTACATATTGTTATATATTTGATTATAAATAGCAGTGAATTATAAAAAAGGATGAAATTTCAAATACATAATATCAATATGAATGTAATAACTTGGAATAAATTTAGTCCCCACTAAAAAAATACAATAATACCCCCTTAAATGAGGTTGAAAATCCACAAAATGTTAAAAACATCTGGGTACCCTGACAAAAATCTCAGTTTTGAAGGCCTTCTGGGCCTCTTTTGGCCTCGAAAAACTCTTAACAGGGGTTCCCCTAGTCACAACGACGTAGATCTCGTCGCAGGCTTCGATTTGATATGTGGTAGAGCTCAAATGGACACCCAGATCAAAAGTTATGGTCGTTTGAAGTTTGAGTTGCGTTTTCAACATATTTTGGATATTTTTTTAATTTTTTTTTATTTTTTAGTCTTCAAATTGTTATTAAATGACTATTACTCCATAATAATTATCAAATTATTAATTAAAAATATTTTTTAAATTTTTTAAGAATCCATTTTCACTAAATATCTTATATATTAAGTATATTAAATGTAAATGTACATTTATACTTATATAAAATATATTTAAAAATTATATATTATATTTATATCAATATAACTATATAACTATATTTATATATTAATATATTTTTTTTTAAAAAAATTTGAAGTCGACCCTTTATCAGCGCTTTTAAAAAAAGCGCTCATAAAGTTCCCCCTTTATCAACGCTACTAAACAAGCGCTGATAAAGGGGGTCCCTTTATCAGCACTACTAAACAAGCGCTGATAAAGGGGTGGCGCTGGCCTTGCCCAGTTTTGTGGAGTGAATTATGCTATGATGAATTGATAAAATGATTATGAAACCAGTATATTTTCCATAGGTTATGATCTTTTTATAAAACCCAATTCATTTCATGGATTATGGTATGATGAATGTTTTATGGTCTTTTTTCACAAATAATGATAAATTTCATTATGTGATGGGTTGGACCTGTATCTCCCTCCAATGAATTGGGTAAATATGGATAACTTGTGATTAAATATTTTATATGTTAACATAATTACATAGACACACTGTTATGTGTGAGCCTGATTACATGTTCTGAATGTTAGGAATGAACCTGATAACATGTTAAAAATATTATACATGAACCTGATTACATGTTCAAAGTGTTATGTGTGGACTTATATTTCATTTTCATAATGTTATGTGTGGAACATATTTCATGTCCATAAGTTTGTTTGAGGGCTTGATTTCATGTCCTTAACATAATGAGTGAAAATATATCTATTTAGACTTATTCAAAATTTTATAATATGATTTGTATTTGATAAATCTATGTCCTATACCAATTTGTTTCCCTCATGGATCTTGTTCTATGATTCCCTTATGAATCATATTTTATTAACTACAAATCATTATGACATAACTCAATATTAAGATATTTGATATGCATGGTATGGTTTTCAAATGTCATGGTCATTTTTATACCCTTATTTTCACGTTATTATTAAGTATCTTCCTTTTTTATTCTTATTGAGAATCTAATCATACCCTTTCTTATGTTTCATATCCTCAGGTTGTGAAGAAGGGTTTCAAGTAGGTTATGTCTTTCAATGGTACTAATAGGGAAGAAAATTATGGGATTTTTTTAACATTATTCACCAAATTAAAGGATTATATACGAATTTTTTAATACACTAAACTATTATGGTCCCTAGGATTGTGTTTGTGTAATTTATTTAATATTCATCCTGAAATATTTAATATCCACATATGAAAATCCTAGGTCACTATAGCTAGTATCAGAGGAAAGGTTTAGTTAACCTTTGGAAACTAAGATGAGAAAACTTTAATGAGGTCTATAGGGATATTATATAGTTATGTGTAGGTATGTATCTAAGAATAATTATAAGTCTGAGTCAAATTATAGGAAAATGTACTATAATTTGGTAAATGATAGAAAATGTGGTTTTAGAGAAATTACATCCCTGTCTGTATACTATAAGTGGATATGGCTTCGACACAGAGGTACCTAAGAGTAATAACTCTGAAAAGGTAAATTGATATGGACTTTATCATCACATGGTGCACAACAATGTGTGTCATTGAACACCTGGTTTAAAACACAATGGGGGATATTATTTGAAAATTCACAAACTCTTTACGATTCATCATGAAAGATTTAAATAGATGATGACTATGAATGATCTATGATAAACCTAATGTCTCATAAATTAAAAACAAGGTTTCATGATTTAAAAAATTTATAAGTAGTTTTTTTATTATTATGTAGTTTTCCACTATGATTTGTGTTCCTCGCAATATACTTTTTTGTTTTAGTCAATGTCGAGAACCAGAAGGAACTAGGTTAAAATTGAATGTGATGGAAAATTTTTTGATGAGTAGCCAAATGGGATGATGACTAGAGTGAAGTGTGATATTATTATTCCCAATAAACTATCATGGAACATGATTAAAAAATTTCACATTAACTAACTCTCAGACTCACCAAAGAAGAGAATAATAGATTTCACTGACATTATGAGTAGTGGAGACCATAGAGGAAGGAAGATTAAGTTTCACATATGTATATAATATGGTATGGATCACTCAAAGAACTATCTCAAAAGCATTATAATATATATTTTTTATGGAGAATAATGACATAATGAAATTAATTGCAAATGAAAAATGAAAATTTTAGTTATGCAACTGATGAGAATATTCGTCTCCTTAACATATCATCAACTGTTAAAAGTTTTAAATGTGTAAATCATGGTAATTATAAAAATTAATGTCTTAAGGGGAATAATCCTAAAAGGAAACAATAAGTTTAGACGAGTAATGGTTATATTGATGATGATGAAGATACTAAAAATGACATATGAAAGGTATGGGGAGTTCTAATGGTATTATTTATTTTGAACATAAGAAGTATGATTAAATTATGGTTAATGAATGTTAAGGCGTGATTATTATTTAATATTCTGGGAAATAGGTATTAAATAATAAGATGGTGAATCCATATTAATGGTTTGATAAGTAAGTGGGATGATTGAAGTATTTATGTATTGGAATATGAATCATTAAATATATAAGGATTATTTAATATAATTTTTTCATTAAGGTTTTTAAAAAATATTTTGAATGGTGCTGATGACCTATAAAAGTTATTTAATGAAAATTCGAAATTTTTATTAGGGGAATATAACTCTTAATATATTCTTGATATAGATAAAATTGTGTCTAGTTTAGATAAAATGATTATTGATATGGATAAATTCAATTGGATAGTACTGATTACCTTGGAATTGATTAATGATTGGTTAATAATATGTTTTATGCTATCAATGATGGAGTTTTCAATATTTTTTTTATTCAAGGAATATATCCCATAATCCTTTTTTATGTAATTAATGAGGAATCATGTATGTTTTCAATAATTTTGTGTGTAAACTCAGGTTATTACCATGTTGCAAGAGAAGACATGATGAAGGTATTCACATGTTTGGTATGTGAAAATCAAGAGTGTAACACCTTGATATTTTTATGAGATAGATTTTTTCTAATTTCTTTGATGTCTTATGTTGTATGATATACCAAGATAATATTTCACTATACGCAACACCGAATTTTCTTGAGGTAAAAGAAACACATTGATTGGTTTGTGTTATACACAATTTCATGTTATTTTTATAGAATTCATTTCACACAAGACTGAGTCTAAGTTAACAATTAAATATTATAACTTCGTCATTATAATGGAGGGTATGACAAGTAAAAAATTCCTACTAAAAATATATTTAAGTGAAAATAATTGAGTATATAAAATAATAAAATCACTCCTGATGTATTAAATATAATGTTTAAAATTAATCTTATATTTTTTCTAGACATTATATAAAAAATAAATTCAATAATGTTTTTGGATAAAATAAGTATTTTTCAAAAAATGTAGTTTTTCCACCTTTTAATGGCGTACCCATTTTTTGACACTTTTATATTAAATTTTAAAAAAATAAACTTCTTATTATAATTTGGAATTTAAAATTTTATTTTGGTTGAATTTTTGGTATTTTTATGATAAATTTTATTTTATAATGAATAATTAAAATAATGATTTTTATTGAAAACTTTATTTTTCTAAAGACATAACATAGTAAAATTATATTTTGGTTTAGTTTTAAATTTTAATTAGTTCATTTTTATCCAACTATGATTTTTTCAAATGATTTTATACATTTTTTTATTATCAAAACATTTTAAATTTAAAAAGGATCATTTTTCCAAAAAAAATGTTTTTCGTGACATTTTAAAGGTTTTATTTTAAATTTAATTATATAACTATTTTGTTTTGAATTTAGAAAAATAAATTAATAATTTGATTAAATGGGTCCAAATTTGGTAATTATTTCTCTTTTATTTTTGACCAATATGAATAGTGATCATGTAAATTTTGTTACCACGGTAAAGGGTAATTAAGGTAATTAAGGATAAAAATAAAATTATGATGACTATAAAATGACCCAAACAAATGAAAAAAAAATTGATGAATTAAATCTGACCCTTAACACATAAAGATCAAAATTATTTCATTTAATGGACATTTGTACATGATAATTTCTTAAATAATATTTAAATCAAAGAAAGGCACAAAGGGTCATTTTCATTGTCTATAATATCTATTATGTGTCCACATATGAAAACATGGGTAGTATCAACGAATATAAATGTTACCTTTTAACTTAATAAACATATTAACCTAATATAAATTTATTTTTGAAGTCTTCGGGCCATTTGAGAGATATTATGGTATTTATAATATTTTATTTTATGAAAATTTAATGACTTCACATTCATGTTTAAAATAATATTTCATTTTTAAAATAAGGTTATACAAAGATATATTCAACCATCAATACTCATTTGATAGTTAATTTTTTTTATTTATCATGGTAATTTATTTTTAATTTTTAATAAATAAATAATTACATTAAAGGCTTATAAATTGATGATGCAAAAATTATTATTTGTTGAGAAATCAATAAATTAATTTTATTAAAATGATAATAATTATTAGAAGACTAAAATCCTTTCTACAATCTTATTGGTCAATTATATATCGACCATAATCATCCAAGGGACTTGTTATTGAGAATTTGGAGCCTTATAGAAGAGATTATGACACTTATATTATTTTATTTAAAGTGATGTTATACTTCTCACATTTATATTTTCATAAGTCTAACGTTTTTAATGATTGAATTTTCAAAATATATATTCAACTAAAAGAATTATACTGAAATATAGTATATATATCTTAATCATATAATTTTATTTCTAAATTTTACCCAAAAATTATGTATATTAAATAATTACATGATACTGATGTAGTAATTATTTTATTACTGTAAATATAAAATTAATATTGTTAAAAGTATTAAATTAAAATAATTTTAGCTAATTAATATGTCTAATTATTTTAATAGATTACCTAGACCCATTATGGATTTAATAAAATATTTTTTTCTGTGATAAAATCTCATCTTGATATTTTTTAAAATCCATAAATTGAATAGTGTAAAAATTGACACTAAACAATGTTTTATTAAATTATTTAAAAATTATAAAAAAATTAAAAATATTTAATATTTAATAAATGGTAGAAAATGATCTAAAATATTTATTTATTATTTAATTTACATCAAATAATTAAATGTTTTACCCTTTTAATGTGGAGATAATTGTTACCCTAGTTAAAATGGAATAGAATAACGAAGTGTTAAATTAAAATAATAAGGTTTAAATTGAAGAAAAAACTTGTACAAAATTTATTTGTTGATGAGATTAAAAATTTGTCTCATATCATCTTAAAAACTATGAATTTTTTTAGGTTTTTTGGTGTGGTTTTATTTTATTATAAATTAATATTTTTTTGAGATTATTAATGTGCCCCTCACCTCAATTATAAAAGGGAACAGCCTCCCTTAAAATTTAAATTCACTTTGAGTCTTCAATATTGGCCATACCTTGACCATTTAACTTCTCAAAATCCTTATTCACATTCTATAGGTTCTGGTCTTCTCAAAATACCAACTCTAGTGCCTTTGAGAGGATATATAGAGGGTTCTCATCGAAGAAGAGTTAATCTCCTCTACTGACTCATTAAAATTATTTCTTCTTCTACATCATCTTATTGAGTTGTTTACATTATTAATTAATGACTATAGTATCACCAATATACTGAGATGATATTATGTTTATAGAATAACCATATTCCCCCTTCTATCCATCCTATGAAAAAAAATCACCACGTGTGCGTACGTAAGAATTACCGTCTCCACATCATGGGGTAATATTTTTTCCCCACAACTTGACATGGATGGGTATAATGTTGGAAATAATAACTATATATTGTTTTTTAACAAGTAATTTAATCAAGAACAAAATATATACCATCCACTTTGATACCATTTCATAATTAATGGAATTATATCGTTGCTCGTGCGTATGTATGGTCTACCATCTCCACGATGCGATGTGATTCATTCTCTATGATATCAATTAAATTAGGATTATATAAATGTAACGAATAAATAAATATGATATTTATTATATTAATATCATTTTTTTAATGGTATGAATATGACCTAAGAAGGGGAACTGAAACCTATTTTGAAAAACATGCATAATAAAATGAAGCAGTTTAAACCCAAATAATGAGTAATAATGAAATATTATTACCAAAAGAATGATAATTTGATCATATATGATATCATAAAAATGAATATGATTCTTGAATATTTAAATGAAATTATTTAAATCATTATAAAGTTTTTTTAGATACATACAAAGGATTGCGGACCTAAGGTAAGGGATATTTTCACAATCTCATTATTATTCAAGATTGTTTATACGTAAGTATTTATTGGGGTATATTTATAATCCAAATAAATGTTTTCTAAACATGTAATATTATATTTATTATTATAATATTTTTTATATTCGGTTTTATGCATGTTTTAATTTTTATTAAAATGTATGAGGGGAATATTTTGTCGTTATTCGATACGGGGTACTTTTAGAATTTCCTGCAAAAGTATGAGGACAATGTTTTTAACTTATATGGCATGGATTGATTTTCACAGTTTCATAGAACCTCATTTTCATGATGTTTACTCTCCAATATTTCATGATTATTTTTAAATAAATTCTTTTCTTTTAAATTTGCAAGGAATTTTGAGAAAATAACTATTTTTGAAGACGAAGGGATATTTTCCTCAAGAATTATTTTCATGTGTTCAAACAAAAACATTTTCCATCTAAGATAGAATTATTTAATAGGGTTATGTTTCATGTATAATATCCTTATTTTTACTATTATTTTATTGAATTTATTGTGTAATTATATTTATGAAATCTATTTTCTTACATAGATTATTTTAAGGTGGAATGATGGTTAAAGAAACCCATTTTATACCTTGGGTCATGATGAATGATTTATATTATTGTGGTTTACGTAAAAATGATTCCATTATGAGATGGTTGGGACCTACATCTCCCAACCATGCATTGGGTAAAAATTTATATCTCATGAGATATATACGAATGGAACAAGAAATGATCTTGGTTCAGTAATATAGGGATGGAACAGAAAGTAAACCCAGTTCAGAAATATAGGTCTGGAATGAGGAGTGAACAAGGTTAAGTAAAGGACTTTGTCCACTATTATGGTCTTGGAAATCATCCTTGGATATTATGGAAATGATTTTATTTGTTTATTTGTTTTCCACAATTCCATTTTTTATTCCAATGTTATTTTATCATGGTTCATGTTCCTTTTTGATTTATACCTTACGTACTACCAAGATATATTTTTTGACTCATGATTTTGATATTTGAAATATATTCTCATGTTTTTACATTCTTATGTATATGTTTTATTTACCCTTACTGATCATTTTAGCTCACACTTTTTATGTTTTTTTTTCAAGGATATAAAGAAATATTTTATGTAGGAAAACTAAATTGAAAGATATTTATGGGAGATGTTGAAGATATTTCACCATGTTAGAAGAATGTTTTTCATGTTTCTAAATACAGTAAACTAATACAGTATTTAAGCATCTATTTTTGTAATGTATTAATTATTCCACCAAATAAACATAATTCCCCTGTACGTCAGTCTTGGTTCATTAGAGTTGGTATCAGATAAAATATTTATTTAATCTTAGGAAACATAGATGTGAAAACTTTAGTGAGATCCCAAGAGAATGGTTGGAAATAGGAGGATTCATGTTGATGGATAATATAAGGGACAATGGAATGATATTCCTGATGATAAACCAAATTAAATGGGAGTTGTAAGGGGAAAATCATTATTATGATTAATCAGTAATATCATAATACGATCAATAATATCAACTTTGGTGAGTTTCTTGACCCGCCTAATAAGAGAAAAATGTAGTTTCATGGTGACCACATAGGAAATAAAGTTCGAACTTCCTCATGTAAATAATGTGGGAATATGAATCAAGGATAACGTTTCAAGGTAACTATAAGATAATTTAGGTGTGGGAAAGAAGAACAGAAATACATTCATTGCTAAGGGAAAGGTTCAGTTAACACAATTGACAAGGAAAATGGTATTGCTAAGGAATCAATGACGGTTAATTATTTTAAATGTGGAATGTATAGGAATTATGCAAATAAATTTCCTAGGGTAACTCTCATAAAGATAATCAACATTGTTGTATGGGTAGTATTTATGTTGTTGATGATGAAGAGACTACGAATGATATATGAGATTAAAGAATTGTTAAGGAATAAAATGATGGATCTTGTCCAATGGTTTAAGAAGATAGTGGAATTATGGCATGTTTATCCAGAATAATGTTGTATAAGTAATTTTATAGTATTATAGAATAAAGATACATATAAGGATTGTTACACAACCATTTTTCCTTATATATTTGAATGTACATGTTGATTGGTACTGATAACCATGAAATGTTTTTCAGATATTTTTGGAAAAAACATTAAGGGAAGAATAACCTTTGTATAAGAATAATGATGAGATAATGATATATGGGTAAAGATATATTGGATATGAATAATTAAATTAGATGGTAATTATTTCCCTAAAACTAATTAAGGATTTGTTGACAAGAAAATATATGAGATTGTGGGTGAATTTTATAGCTTTTTAGAGTTAAGAATAAGGAAACATGCATGTTTTCAATAAGGATATATGGTAATTTATGTTATTATCATGACTTAAGATAATACATGATTGAGGTTTTAACAAGTTTTGGAATTTGACCAATAAGATATACCTTATGATATATGGTGGAAAAATTTTAATTTGGTTAAGTGAACCTCTTTCTAATGTTTTGGATTTTCAGCCATCAGATGGATTATAAGGTTATCAATTTATGGAAAATTTAAGTTAAACTCCATAAGGAGTTTGTTAGATTAAATTATTATCTCACTATAGGTATACTTACGCATATTTGATTACTTATGGTGACCTTTTTGTTTTGATAAAGACATATGAAATGACCTTTAATTCTATTTATGGATTTCCTGATTGGCTAACACTTGAGGAATAAAAAATTCAACATCATTTCATTGAATAAGTGACAAAGTGGAAATTGTTCGAGGCACAACCAATGGTGAGATTGTACGGAAATAAAGTAATTATATCTTCTCATGCAAATTATTTAACATTAGGAAAAGGGATTGTGGTGTAAAAGGATATCATATTGTCATCATTTTGTATGATATCAATGTCCTTTTCACACCTCTTTAGTTTATGGTTTTGTGATTTATAACATTATATGGATCACCCACTTCTTTGTGATCAATGTTATTTATCAATATATACGATTATTTACGCTTTTCCTCCATACTCAAGTCTTCACCTATGTTCTCCTATGTTGATACCTAGTTTGGATTTACTTTGGGTAACTGTTATTTTCCAACTATTCCTATCTAGAAGGGAGTTTTAGACTTCATTTTTATGATATGGGTTTATATGAAATAAACACACTTTTATTCATCCTTATATAACCCATAAAAATTTCTAGAGCGAAATTCATTTTAAGGGGGGTAGAATGTAACATTCTGAGATTTTTATGAGATTGATTTTTTTAAATTTCTTTGATGTCTTATGTTGTACACTATACCAAGATATGCTTGCGCTATACGCAACACCGGCTTAAATTGTTGTATATGAAACATGATTATTGGTTTTTTTACACACAATTTCAAGTTATTTTGACAGAATTCATTTCACACAAGATCGAGTATAAGTGATTAACAAAATATTTTAACCTAGTCATTACAATGGTAGGTATGAAGAGTATTGAATTCCTACTAAATACAATTTAAATGAAAATTAGTGGGTCCATAAAATAATAAAATCACTCTTTATGGATTTAATATAATTTTTAAAATTCATTTTATATGTTTTTTAGACATTATATAAAATAAAAAATTATTTTTTGATAAAGGAAGTATTTATCAAAAAATATAATTTTTCTACCTTTTGATGGCTCACCAATTTTAAATCTCGTTTTTAAACATTTTTTTATTCAATTTTACAAAATAAACTTGTTATTTTAATTCAAAAAATAAAAATTTACTTCGAATGAAATTTCAGAATTTTTCTGTTAAATTTCATTTTTTGATGAATAGTGAAAATAATGATTTTTATTAAAAAATTTATTATCTTTTAAAGTAATTACACATTAAAATTATGACTTGGATTAGTTTTAAATTTTAATTATTTAATTTTTATCCATTTTTGAAAATTATTTTATACATGAATTTATTATAAAAATATTCTCTATTTTAAAAGGGTCATTTTTTCAAAAAACTATTTTTCATGACATTTTTCTTGTTTTATTTTAAATTTAATACTGAAACTTCTGTGTTTTGAATTTTAAAAAATGGATTTAAAATCTGGATTTAGGATATCCCAATTTAGTAAGTAGTTTCCTTTTATTTTTTACTAATATGAATAGTGACCATGGTAAATTTTGTTACCACGGTTAAGGGAAAATTAGGTAATTTGGGTTAAAAATAAAATTATAATGACTATAAAATGACCAAACCAAATGAAAAAAAAAATTATTTTATGAATTTCATTATACCCTTAACACTTAAAGATTGAAATTATGTCATTTAATGGACTCAAATCCATGAAAATGACTTAAATATTATTTAAATCAAAGAAAGACACAAAGTGTCATTTTCTTTGTCTATAAGATATATTATGTGTCCACATATAGAAAAATGGGTGATATCAATGAATATAAATGTTACATTTTAACTTAATGAATATATTTCCATAATATAAATTTATTTTTTACATTTTAGGACTATTTGGGTGATATTATGGTATTTATAATATTTTATTCAATAAAAATTTAAAGATGTCACAATCATGTTTTAAATAATATATCATTTTTAAAATAAGGTTATATAGAATCTATATTTGACTATAAATACTCTTTTGAAATATAATTTTTTTATTTATCATATTAATTTGTGATTAATTTTTAGAAAATAAGTAATTACCTTAAAGGATTATAAATTGATGATGAAGAAATTATTTAATTGAAGAAAAATCTATAAAATAATTTTATTAAAAAAATAATAAATATTAAAATAATTAAAAACTTTCCAAATTATTAATGGTATAGTATATATAAACCTTAATCATCCAAGATTCGATTTATTGAGAATTTGGAGCCTTATAGAAGATATTATGATAGTTATATTATTTTATTTAAAGTGATGTTAAACTCGTCACATTCATACTTTAAAAAGTAAAACATTTTTAATGATTGATTTTATGGAATATATACTTGATTATAATTATTATACTAAAATATAGTATATTTATCTTCATATTAGAATATTATTTTTAATTTTTACCAAATAAATATGTATATTAAATAATTACCCAATACTTAGGTAGTGATTATTTTACAAATGGAACTGTCAAATTAATTTTATTCGAAATATTAAAATAAATCTAATTTAATATTATTAATATTTCAAATGAATTATATTAATTACCCACACCAATTAGTGATATAATAAAATATTTTTGTTGAGGATAACATCTTATCTTGATATTTTTAAAAATCCATAAATTGAATACTTTCAAAATTGACAATAATGTTGTTTTGTCAAAACAACATTTTATTAAATTATTTAAAAAAAATAAAGTATTTTGAAAAAATATAATTATTATTATATGGTATAAAAATATATAAAATATTTTTTTATTATTTAAATTACATCAAATAATTAATTATTTAACACTTTCAACATTTAAATAATTTTTACCCTAGTTAAAATGAAATAGAATAACTTAGTGCTAAATTAAAATGAATAGGTTTAAATTGACAAATAAACTTGTAAAAAATTTATTGGTTGATGATATTACAACCATATATCATCTAATGTTCAAAAATATTACATTATTGAGGATTTTGAAAGTGGTTTTATTTTATAATAAATTTATATTTTTAGTGATTCTAAATGTTCCCCTAACCTCAATTATAGAAGGGCACATCCTACCTCACAATTTCAATTCACTTTGAGCCTTAAATATCCTATATAGCCTATAAATTTACCTTATAAACTTCCACTATTACATTCTATAGGATCTTTTCTTCTCAAAATACCTACTCTAGTGCCTTTAAGAGGAGATTTAGAGGGAGCTCATCGAAGAAGAGGTAATCTCCTCTACCGATTCATTCAAATTATTTCTTCTTCCACTTACTCTTAGTGAGTTGTTTACCTTATAAATTAATGAACCAAATATTACATATATATTGAGATGTTATTAAGATTATGTAACAACTGTATTCCACCTTCTATCCATCCTATGAAAAATGAAATCACCAAGCATGCGTACGTACGGCTTACCATCTTCACGCTATGGTGTAATATGTTTTTCAATGCCATGTGATGTGTATGGGTATAATAATAGAAATAATTACTATATATTACTATTTTAACAAGTTATTTATTTTGGAATAATATATATACCATCCACTTTGAAACCATTTTATAATTAAGGGAATGATATCATCACTCATGCGTACGCACGACCTACTGTCTCTACGATGTGATGTGATTCATTCTACATGATAACCAATAAAGAATGGTTATATAAATGTAAAGAATAAATAAATATGAAATTTATTATATTAATATCATTTTTTAATGACATTAATATGACCAAATAAGGATAACCAGAAACTATTTAGAAAAACATACATAAGAAAATAAAGTAGTTTATACCCAAATAATGAGTAATAATGATATTTTATTACCCAAATAATGATAATATGATCATATATGATGTCAAGAAAATGAAATTGATTTTTAATTAAGTCAATGAAATCATTTAAATCATTATATAGGAGGTTCATATACATAGAAATTATATAGGACTTAAGGTAAGGGATAATTTTTCAATCTCATTATTATCTAAGATAGTTTATAATAAGTATATATTGGGGTATATTTATCATCCACATATGTGTTTCCTAAATATGTAAAATTATTTTTATTCTTATACAATTTTATAAATTCAATTTTACCCATTTGTGAATTCTTATTAAATGGTATGAATGGAATATTTTGTCGTTTTCGATATGAGGTGCATTCTTACTTTTCCGGAAAAAGTATGAGGAGGGTGTTTTTTTAACTTATATGGCATGAATGGATTTTTAAGTCTTAATAGAACATTATTTACAAGAATCTCCCTCTACATGATTTCGAGTTTATATTTAATAAAATAATTTTTTAAAAAAAATCATGGAATTTTGAGAAAATAAATATTTTTTGAAGAAGAAAGTATAGTTTCCTAAAGAATTAATTTCACATATTCAATCAAAATTATTTTCCATATAAGATTGAATTATTTAATTAGGTTATGTTTCATGTATAATGTACTTATTGTTCCTATGATTTTATAGTGTTTGTGATGGAATTATATTTACTAAATCCATTTGTTTTACATGGATTCTGTTAAGGGGGAATGATGTTTAAAGAAAACCATTTTATTCCTTGGGTTATGATGTATGGTTTATGTTATTTCGGCACAAGTAATAATAATTTAATTATGAGATGGTTGGGACCTAAATCTCCCTAAAATAAATTGGGTAAATATTTATATATAATGAGATAGATATAACTGGAACTGGAAATAATCTTGGTTCATTAATATAGGGTTGGAATAGAAAGTAAACTATGTTCAGTAATACAGGGTTGGAACACGGAGTGAGATCGGTTCAGTAATGGATTTTATCCACTATGATGGTCCTAGAAATGAGCCTTGTCTAATAATTAAATGATTTTCTATTATTATTATTTTTCAAAATTATATGTTTTATGCCAATTCTTGTCATAACCCATCCTCAAGACTCGTGTCGTGACAACCCCAAGCCCGCCTTCCATAGGCCAGGGGTTGGCGACTAGCACCAAAGGCATAAATCCCTAAGTTGGTAATGCATTGCCTTTAAAAATAAGTAAACACACACAATCAGAGTACATAATTGGAAGTAAAACACTAAGTAGAAACTGTACACAAAAAATATGTGCTGGAAAGTACAAGGGGCCAGAAATACAAGCCCAACAGTAAAGTAGAAAGAAAAGACAAAATAGGTACAACTAAAAGGAAAATAGTTGGAAGGTGTCTAGAAGCTCCTGGATCGTCCACCACGGATCCTACCTGAAGGATAGGTACAAATAGACTCCTCAGCGCTCCACGTTCGTCCGTCTCCTTTGGGTATCGTCTTATCATGAGGTCCACCTCCGGATACCGTCCAATCCTCGTACACTCTGCCTCGGTCAGCATTGTTCGTCGTTTGCATCCAACACAAAGAGGTACGGGCATAGCCCGTGCAGGGGTTAGTATAACGATACTCAGTAGGGACTCTGAGACCCTCAAGGTCTCAAAATATCTATCAAGGAAAAACCACAAAGTAAGGATTCAATGGACAACCCATACTTAGATATATGCCTATACATATACCTAAGTTATCTAGTAACTCATCTCAATGATGAGGTAACTCAAAAGTCATTAACTCAGCTCAAACCAGAATTTTCATTATCGAAACCATGATTGTTGGAGAACTCCTCCTCTGTCGAGAACAGTGGGCCTGTCGTGACACCAAGGTGCTTCTCACTAACCTTGGACTGTTGAGGTACTCCTCCTGTCGAGTACCGCGGGTCTTACGCCAAATACCAGGCACTCCTCTGATATGGGTCTGCTGCCAAATACCCAGAGCTCCTCCGCCATGGGTCTGCCACCAAGTACCAGTCACTCCCCACTGGGCTAGTCGAATTGGTCAAGCAGTCGTCAGGTATGTCAGTTACTAGGTCTCTGCACTCGGTCTACTCGTTATGGGAAGGATCTTCTTCCTGAGCTACTGGGAAAAACTCAAACTATCGCGAAGTATCACATAGAAGTATCTCAAAGGTCTGTCTCGTCAATGTGATCTCAACACAATAGACGGCGCGTCAATCGGACGCCTAGTCCGTAAGTTATTGGCATTTCCGTTCCAGGGGCCCTGTTGGTTTTTAGGTTCAAAGCAACATGACCATACCCTAACTATATCCAAACCTCAAGTGAGGTATGCCAAAGTAACCGTCTCGCTATCATATTTCTATCTCTGCAGACGGTTCATCGATCGGACACCCATAGCCCAAGATGTAGGTTAAAAGGTGTAAACGGGCTATAGTGGGTTTGGGTCCGGTCCGACCCAGCCAGACCCGGTTCGAACCGGTGTCTAACCTGGTTCGTGGGTCCGACCTGGTCCAAGGGGGCGGCTCGGCACAAGGCCGCTTAGCTGGTGGTGGGCCGACCCGTGGCGGTCCGGCCTGAGGCGGCCTGGCTGGTGGTGGCCAAACCCGTGGCTGCCCGGCTGGCCACACGTGAGAGGGGGGTGTCGCGCCCCCTTGTTTCTGATCCGAACTGACGCTGAGCGCCAGTTCTGTTTCTCCGTAGGACCCTTCGAGTCCAGCCTGTAGCGTGCACCGGTGGCCGGCCCAGTAGTCCGCCCTAGTTTCTCCACCGTGGTGCGACAACACTGCAGTTTTGCTGGCCTCCACACGGTGCGACAGTGATGCGCCCCCTCTGCTGTGGCCCGGCCTAGCCGCGACCTCCTGCTACTCCACGCGGCGTGACGGCGCCGCGCTCATCGTCCGACTGCAGCGGCCCTTCCTCCCAGCGTAGTGCGACGGTACCACGCCCCTCTGGCACCGCTACAGCCCACCTGGCCGCGGCTCGGTTCTCAGCGCGGCATGGCAGTGTCGTGCCCTTGTGGCGACCCGACGGCCTTGTGTCACCGGCTTTCTTTGCGGATGGCTCATTGTCGGTCATCGCGTGTACCGCCTCCGTCATCACCAAACAAGAACCAACAAAAGGGGAGGGTCGGGCCATGTTTGTGCGGTCCGAACCCTCCTCGTTACGGTGATATCATTCAGTTCTCAAAGCACACAACATACGACGGGGTACGGAGGGTAATATTCAATCGTAAAATAACCCCTACCTCGAGTTTGGTGACCGTTGATGGAGTCGCGGTAAGGCGGACGTCGTTCTGTTGACGTCGGAGGAGGAAGAGTTCAGAGGAGACGAGTTGAGATGACATCGTCGACGTTCTTCATGGGCGTCGACGCTTCCCTTCCTTTCCCCGGTTGAAGAAGGAAGAAGACGATGTTCTTCTTTCTTCGGTGGTTCTTCATTGGAGAGAAATGGATCCACCAAGTTCTTTCCTCTCCTTAATCCTCCCAACAAAAAATATTCCAACCCCCAATAATAAAATATAACATCTTATTATAATGGTGGCATAAAGAATTAAAAATGATTCAAATTAATTAAGTTACTTCACTTAATTAAATGGGTGGAGTTGGCTCATTAATTGGAGGTGGAAGGTGAAGAGGCTCCCCCACTTAATTGGGGGTTCCAAGGAGTTTAAGGGCTCGGGTGGGCCCCACCTAATTACATCCTCCCAATGGAGGTTATGCTCAAGTGGGCCCCACCACCATAACCTCCCATGCGAGGTTAGGGTGTCGTGGCCCCCACCTCCAACCTCCTCTTGGAGGTTTTAACCACCAAAAAATAAAAATAAGTTAAGTCTTATTTTTATTTAATTTTATTTAAAAACCCCAAAAACTATCTTCCACTCTCGTTAAAATGCAACTGCGGTGAAGGTCTCACTAAGAAATCACCGACGCTGCGAGTTCAACGGTGCCCTCGGATTTCAATTCTGAGCACTGGTTCAAAAGATATAAAATCATGCTCGTACGTTTACTGAATGTGCCCAAACAAAACTTTATAAATTGATTCCGGACACATCGGGCCTCGGAATCAAGCGCCGTCGGAAACTGCAGACTCGTAAAATTTCCATGTATTTAAGAAAAAAAATTCCATGGAAATTACAGGTCTTTATAATTCTATTTTCTCATGGTTCATGTTCCTATATTATTTATGCCTTACAAGTTTACAAGATTTATTTTATGACTCAATATTTTGATATTCAAAATATATGTTCATGTTTTTACATTCTTATGTTTATTTTTTGTTTACCATTACTGAGAATATGCACTAACACATTTTATATTTTTGTTTACCAAGGATATAAAGAAAAATATTAGGTTGGAAATCGAAAAGGAAAAAACTTTACAGGAGATGTTGAAGATTTCTCGCCTAGTTAAGAGAATGTTTTCTAAGTTTCCAAAGATACTAAACTAATATGGTCATTGAGAATCTATTTGTGTAATGTATTATGTATTATGAAAAAGAAATTTAATTTCCATGTACGTTCATATTGGTCCTTAGAAAGATCCACTTTATGATATATGGGGGATCAATGTTAAGATTATTTTGAGAAATTTAGTGGCCTTATTTTGAGATTTTAAATTTTGTAATTTTTATAAGGATAATCATTTAAGGAATGGTTTATATTTATATTTAGATTTGGTTTTAAAGATTAACGTATTACTTCACCATATAGAGATTTATCCATATTGGATAATTAGTGCTAACATTTTTTTAACCAGAGATAGGTTGAATGATTTATTATTATACTTTGAATCTTTTAATCCATTAGTGATTTAGGTATAAAAAAATTATATTTAATTTTTGGAGTAAGAGACAAAATAGAAATTGATAAATGCATAACCAAAGGATGAAATTATGATAACAATACAAAGGAAATCTAATCCCTATGTATATCATCCCCTTTGAAATTATTGATCATATTGGGATGGTAGTCTATTGATTGGTGCTTCAACGAAAAATCTATCAAGTTAAATATGTGTTTCATTTATCTCTCCTAGGGAATTACATACCATATCCATCACATATATTGAACTTAGTGTTTATACTACTAAATCATGATATTCATTATGAGTAACAATCAGTAGAGATTCTAGGTTGAATAGAGAAGGTTCAACAAAACATGAAAAATTGCCTTTTCAATGTTTTATCTTGCATTACATGAAACAATGAGTTTAACAGAATCATGGCATATAATTAAAATATTATTATATATAACTATAGTTATATATTATCTATTGGGACAGTGAATATGAATAGGATTAACTACATTATGAAAATATATTTTTTACAAATATATATATAATTAATTCTTTGTTGTCCAATTAATTAAAAATGAAAATAAAAACTATTGTAAAATAAAGGAAATATTTTTATTAAAACAAACATCTTTTACATTAATAAAATAAAAAAATACATTTGGTGAATAATTTTAATTAAATATATATATTATGTATTCGATAAAATTATTAATATTCTTTTTATTGGATTTATATATAAGAGATAAGAATAAATCCAATTCTATTCTTAAAAATTGTATTATTCTAAAAAGTAGTTTTAATGACTTTTGCACACATATTTTAGAAACAATTTTTCACTATTTTAGAAATATATTTTAAAAAATAAATTTATCTTTTAAATTTTCATGTAAAATTTTTCTAATGGTTATTTGTTTTTTGTTAATTTTCACAAAATAAGAGTTTTTTGATGAATAGTTAAAAATACAAAATTTTAATAGAAAAAATGCATTTTTGTTTAAAATATTTATAAAGTTAAATTATATTTTAAATTGGTTTTAAATTAAACATATATCAATTATGTATCTATAAATCCAATTTAGGTAATTTTAATAACTTTCATATCAAATTTTTATATAAAAACCTTATAAACATTTGAACATTTTCTTTTTGAAAACTTGCTTTCTCATCGCATCTACGAGATTAATTTTAAATTAAATATTTTGACTTATTTTAATATAATTTGGTGAAATGGATTCAATATTTGGAATAATAATAATTTATACTATATAATAAGGTAAAATTAATTTTTATCCATAATGAATATTTAAAATAGTAAAAAAAATTCACCAAGGATAAGGTAAAAAATGGTTTATAGGGGGGTCAAACTACAAATATAAGTACTAAAATGACCTAAAAACTTGTATAAAATGTATTTTATGGCCATATTTAGACCCATTAATTTATAATTATTGATAAAACTCTATTTTTTCTCTTTTATATTGTGAAAAATATGGGTTCACCTTTTTCTTTTCAAAAATTATAAGTGTGCCACTCACCTCACTTATAAAAGTCCTCCCCATCTCCTCTCCTCTTCATACCATAAAACATTTTTGTTTTTCTCATGATCAAATTAAAAAACTTCAAAAACACCATACTCTAATTCTATAATCCTTATTTTGGTCATAAATCCAACCTAGAAGGATTTTGGTGCAAACCTAATTAGGTTACCTAAAGAAGAGGTTATGTTGTTCAACGTGTATTTTTATTTTATTTCTTCCAAACAATATTTCAATTACAATTAAAGAATATTTATATAATAACATAATTATCGTACATATGCTAATTTATTTTAATTTTATGTTTATAACCTTAAACTATCCCCACTTCTGTCAAATGTGTTGTGAAATCACCATTTGTGTGTACGTTGAACTATCGCCTCGTGAACCGATGTCATTCATTTTTGCATTACCACATTTTAGGGTTGGATATGATGATGGATATAGTTAATATATATGATATTTATAACATAATTATCCATTTTTATTCATTATATCATATATAACTTTTTTTCTTTCAATTTCGTATGGGATGTGATAACGTCGCTCGTGTATGCAGTGGACTACCATCTCATGAAACAATATGATTCGTTTTTCACTAACGCTTTACACGGAAGATAATAAGAACATATTTATATAATATATGTTATATAAATGAAATAATTATGATATTATTGACATATTTAAAATTCCTAAAATATAATATATCATTTTCTTTCTTACCTTTTCACACACTGAAAGATGATAATGTCGTTCCTGTATGTGTTGATGATTGCCTTCATGAAGAGATGTGACCCTCTCTTTTCATCACCAAACCACATGGATGATATGTAGAAGTATATTTAATGAAATAATATTTAATTTTCTATATTATTATATTTAAATAATTTTAAAAATATTACTTATAATTGTTTCATAATGATTATTGAAAAATGGAAATGTTAATCATGCATACGTACGGCCTACCATCTCCATGATCATAATGTGCTTGATTTTCCAAAATAATATTTCATTATTGATAATAAATTCATAATTTTTGAATAAATATGATAATTATTTCATAATTATTATTTTATATATTCTATAACCAAGATTAAAGAAATTGTACCCAAGATAAGAATTCAAAAAATATATGAAAAACAAATCGGTTATTACCTAAAACGTGATTTTAACATGGAATGGGTAATAAATGGATAATAGATGGACATAATTAAATAATATATGTCATTATATATATTATTATGGTTCTTAAATATGTTTATAAAAAAACTTATTTTTATTATACATGAGTTTCGAATGTGTATCAAGGAAGTCGAGACTTAAGGAAAGGGATTCTCGTCTCACTTTTTACTTCTATGAGACACATGTCATATTCACAAAATATTTATTTTATGTGGTTTATATAATAGACATGAATTATTTTTATGATAATTATAATAATAATTATTAGTATTTACACATCCATTTTAGGATCTCACTTTCATGAGTTTTATAGTTCACAGTTTACCAAAGCAGGAAGGGATTTCTAATCTTTCTTTTTTTCTAAGAGACATATGCAAATTCCACATTTGTTTTTTGTGTGGTTTATATACTTCCCTATTGAAATTTTATATACTAAATCCTATTTTTTTAATGATTTTAAAATTTTTATTTGATTTTATGATTTATTGTGGATTATGATTTAAATTATTACTAAAGTGGTAAGGGATTTTTGTCTCAATTTTCATTCTTTGGGACTTATGTCATGTTATGAACCTATATAATTTTATGAGGTGTATATAAATCTGATTTCACATTTAATATAATGAATTTATTTATTCACATGGTATTTAATATTTATTTAATGTAATCCTTTCGTGGTAATTACGATTCAATATTACCAAATTGGTAAGGGTTTTATGTTACACTCTCATCATTTATCAGCATTTCTCATAGTTATTCTTACAATGATGAAATATTATGATATATATCTCAAAAAGGGAATGTATTTTATTATCCTATGGTTATTTTTAGTTAAAAAAATTCCATTTATTTTTATCTCTTTATATACATAATAATTCAAAATGAAATTTTTAATAAAAACTATCCTTATTTCTATCCTTGGTAGAAAATCCTTTTTGTTCAAAACCCATGTTTTATAAATATTTTTTAATTTTTTTAACATTATTCTAGTTATTTATTAAATAAATTTTTAAAAATGTTTTAATTTTTAATTTTTATTTGAAATAAACCTTCATTTTATTTTCCAAACAATGCCTATTTGGATTTTACTGAAAATGTAAATGGAAAACAAATTAATGTGTAAGTCATAAATGGAATTTCCAGACATCATGAACATTATTTTATTTCAATATACCTTTATAATTTTTCATTTTTATTTTCAAATAAAATCATTTTCTCAATTTTTTTGTTTTCAAAAGTGTTTTTCAAAGTTTAAAGTTTATTTTATTTACAAAATGTGTTAAATGATTCTTAAAGTTTCCATTATAAGTTATAAAGGTTATTTTCAACGAAAAGGATTTTGAAAATGTTTTTTTTAAATTGGCATCAAAATAAAAGATATTTTCCTTAATAAATGTTCCATGTGATCTTTCAATATCATTCACCTTCTAAGATGACATCCTTTGATGTAACTTGGGCTTTTGGGGGATATGAACCAAGGATAATATTCTAATTCATTCTATAAGTGGTTTATAATTAAAACATTTTTATAATACTTGTTTATATTCCATGGGTTATACCATGATGAAATTCTTATAAAACCCACTTATTTATTTAAAGGGTTATGTTGTGACAAAATAATGAAATGATTATGAAATATGTCTATTTTCCACATGTTATAATACACTTATGAAACCCATTTCATTTCATGGGTTATCATATTATGAATTTTTTATGATATTTTGGCACACATACATATTATTTTCACGATGTTATGGTTGGAACCTATATCTCTCTCGAATTCATTGGGTAAAGATGGATTACTCATGAGGAAATATGATGTTCTGTGTGAACCTGATTACATGTTCACAGTCTCATCTGTGGACTATTATTTCATGTTTATAATTTTATATATGGACCTATTTTCATGTTTATAAGTTTATGTGAGGGCCTTATTTCATGTCCTTAAATTAATTTTTGAAACTTTATCTATTTATACATGTTCATAATGTTATAAGCTGATGTGTATGTCAAATATATTTGTCTTATTCCAATGTTATGCTCTCATGGATCATGTTATTTTATTAACTTATGATTTATGTATTATGAACCACCAATATGTATTCTAATACTCAATATTATAATCTTTTATATATAGGGTGTGGTTTTCAAATGTTATTCTCAGGTTCTCATAACCTTGTGTTCATGTTATGCTTTCATATATCCCTTATTTACCCTTAATGAGCATATGAGATCACCCTTTATTATGTTTCCATTCACCAATTTGTGAAGAAATTTTTTATGTAGGGTATGTTTGTGAATTGTAATAAATAATAAGATCTTTATGGGAAATATTGAATATCTTTCACCAAATTATAAAATTATTTACCTAGTCTCCAAATACATTAAACTACTATGGTCCTCAGGCATGTGTTTGTGTGCTGTATTGAATATTCGTCAAAAAATATGTAATAGCTATGCATGAAAATACTAGGTCACTATATCATGGATCACCCACTATACACAATACCATGAATTAAAAAAAAACCAAGAAGACTAATAGTATTTAATGATTTAAAAAGAAAAAAAATATTGAAAAATACAGTTCATATAAAAATTCATTAGGTCTAAAACTCTTATTTCAATTTTAATCAATATCCTTGTCCATGTTAACCATAATATAATAATATGAAGTGAATTAGATGAGATTATATACCTAGGAATATTACAAACACTAATATTTGAGATAATGGAAAAATGATCATGTACTCCATACCCTAATAAAGTAAAATGATCCAGAAGTTTAACGTTAATTATCAACATAGTGTAAAATTACTTCCCGAGGGAAATTATATATTATGTTAATTTAGTTTATTCACATATAAAAATGAAACTAGATATATGAGGGTATATGGTTCAACATCCCCTTTGGGTTTTCTGAATGGAAATGATGGTGGATGATGGATGAGAAATGTGATGGCATAATGGAATATCCAATAATGATTAAGGGGAGGGAAGCAATGAAAGAGGTGAGGGTGTAAAAAATATTTGTTTGTGAGGGGAAATAAAAATATGGTAGTGTAGGTGATTTTTTATTACCAAGTAGGAAAGGGGGAATTAGGGTTAGTTTTTTTTTAAAATTTAGAGTGACTTTTTATTAAAACCAGCACCAAAATAAGTATTCATTGTTGTATTTATACAACCACAGTTAATATTACATTAATAAAAGATATCTTTCAATGATACAAAATTAAATTGAAAGAATGATTGCATAGTGTAATAAAATTTTATTGTTTCCTGAATGTTCATGAAATATTTATCCAAACACATAAAAATAAATGAAATATATGAATGAAAATAAATATCAATACCAAGAGTATTTATAATGGAAGACCATAAAAATTTAAAATCCCTGGGATGAATTCTCAAAAATGATCCACTAAAATAAAAGACCACATAGTAAAAGATCCTAAAGTTGAATAAGATCTCAAAAGAATTAATCTCCATTAATTATAAATACTAGTGGGTAGAAGTTTCATAAAAAGATATGAGAATGATAAAAATTATCTAAAAAGGAGACCAAATAAAATATATTACCATACAGATCTAATGGTCTCCATTTAAACAATTGCATTCTATAAAATCAAAAAAAAAATATAAAGGATAAATATTTTTAAAGAAACTAAGAGATTAAATAGTGCTTTATTGGATGAAAAAAAATACCATTATCTATGTAAAGAATAATCAAAACCAAATCTATAAAAGAAATCCACCATCTACCCTAAAATAGTTTTTTATATAATTTTTTTAAAATAATAGATTTTAAATTAATATCTATTAAAATTGGATCTGCATGGTTTAATAAAATCTAAAAGAGCCACCTTTTTTTAAAAAAATATTATTTATATGAACACCCCTAATTGAGGAGACCCAAACAAATCTACCCCTGACTCAATTTAGAATCATCACTAACCCTACAATCATTTAGAACATTTCATATTTACCATTTGGTAAATGAATATTCAACATGCTCACTACATTATAATATGTTTTAATGTTCTAAAGATCAATCGATCTAGAATCATGATCATCACATATCCAATGATAATGTATATCAATATGTCTTGATCATGTATGAAAAGTATGATTCTTTCCCAAAATAATAACACTCAAACTATTATAAAGTTAAATATAGATTTTATAATTTAAACATATTTAATGAATAAAATTATTCATCTATAAAAATTCTTTTCATGTTTCATGAACACCTCCCTTTAAAGTTACCCCTCTTTGGTGAATAATGGATAAATATAGCTACTGATGCCCAAATATTACCTACAATAGGCCATGGGTTGTTGACTAGCACTGAGGGTATAAAATCATAAACATGGGATTCATTACCCTCGGAAATATTTAAGAAGAAAGTGATATGATGAGAATAACCACCGAAAAAATCCTAGTCATAATAAATATTGTATAAATCATAATACAAGATGTGATGTCATACATAAGTGAATATAACTAAAATGAATGAAAATACTAAATCAAAATATATAAATCACCATTAATGAATGTGAACTTCCAATAGCACCTTAATGATTCCTTGAATGGTAAATTTTGGGATCAATCCCCAACTAACCAGTGATGAACCTATATACATTTTATATATGTATAGGGTGAGCATAACATGTATAATTAGAAGGATTCTCCCTGAAACCTCTCTTGCAAAATTTGAATGATTCATACTGAAACCTAGTGAGTAAATAAATAAAACAGAATCATCACCTACACATGCATACTATTATTTTCCCATCCTCAACATAGATCATTCGCCAAATAGAACATAAAAGTATAACCGCGATATTGGGAATATACATATAATGGGAACCTCGCAAACACTTTCGTAATGGTTTTTTGCTCTTACACCCCAATGTTGCATGTTCCAAGCCATCATATATTCTATAAATAATCATTGCCAAAAACACATGAGTAGCCATATTACACCATGGACCCTATGAAACACATAATCACATCCACATCCTCTGTATAAAAAAAAATTTATCTTTGGATTCTGCCATTACCTGTGTATTTTATATTACACTACAGGACATCAAAACCCATATAAAACAAACCTGTAATAATACTTGGGATAATAAATCTAGAATACATTATTTTATAGTCAACACAATCCATTATATCATGACACACATATGTATGTGAAATCACCTCTTTGCATACCCACACATAGTACTACAACCAATGATTGAGCATGGGATACAGGGTAGTTATCCATTAATATCCTCACCAATCTAGACATTAGGAAAAATCCACCCAGAACCTCTAGTTATTATTTCCTTTTCTAACATAGGTGGGGAGAATATGAAATAAAAAACATACCTAATAGATATAACTTACAACCACACTATGGGAAACCACCTATCCTTAGACATATCCATCACTATCATCAAAAAATTCACCAAACTTCCACTACAAGGTCTAGATATAAAATAAGGATAAAGAATTAATTTCAATACTAATTAATCAATTAGTCATTAATTAATATTATTCTATTTTATTTTCTAATATTAATATTATAATTTTCAAATCCAAGTGATGATGAAACTATTAATTATTTTCTTGTATTCTGAAGTATGTCATCAACATAAGTAAGCAATAATATCCAACCCCTTTATTTCATTAATTCATTACCATTTCATAAACATTTGGGTACTCTAGGAATCAGTATAATCTACCAATTAAAATATTCTCTCATAGTGACTAACATCATACTAAATCTCGTAGTGGGAAACTAATCATATCTATATCATTTTTCCCTATGTCGATTAATAAAGAATCAGTATAAAGTTAGTATCGATAAGAAATATTAACTTTTAACTTGTCCCAACTACTCTGGTGTCTCACACTATTTCATATTAAAATAAATCATTCTCGTAATGACTATAATTTTCCATCACTGCACTCTGGGATCCCAAGTGATTGCTTAACACATATTCAAACCATCAGTACATCCCCAGGACTCTAACTCATTTCTCAACATATAACCAACCATGTCATGACCCCTAACTCCAAAGATATTGTAATGAAGGAAGAGAGATAATGACCCTTGGATCCCACCTCTATTAGGACCCTAGTGGGATACTAGCACTGAGGGTATAAAGATTTCATAAATGGATGGAATTACCCACAAAGATTAAACAATATTGGGAGATAGGATAAACAACCACAAAGTATCTCCAACATATAATATAAAAGTAAACCCAGATCCATCAATGCATGTATAACATCAACAAAAATAATCCAAGACAAATAAGATTCTCCAATATAAAGTGCTAAAGGATACTTCCTAAAGAAGTGACTCAACAACAGCTTCATCCAAAGATATAAATGTATATCTTGGTCCCCAATGTCCTCCTAGAAACCTGAATATTTATTTATTAACAGACAAAAGTATACTCAGTGGGATCATACACAATGTCTCAAGTGAACATGTGAAAAAATCATGTTAATGATCTAGTGAACAAACAATAGAACCAACAACCACCAATATAGGTCAACTAACAAAACCTATCCCCACCATGGATCACTCACTAAATCAAACATCCAATATTGTAATATAGCATCAAGACCATAAGAATGAAATTTTCCCATTGTCACCTCCCCATTGATTTACTTCTCTTACACCCCAATTCCAAACATTTTATGATCCCATATCTTCTATATGTGTCACATCATAACCACATCACTCCACATCTTTCTCAAAGGAACCTAGGTCATCTATGATGTGGTTCAGGATACATCTCTACCTACTGTACCCTCTCCAAGCCTATAATTTGGTTCTATAAAAAAGTTTCATCATTAAACATCACACCCAAATATACCCATCCCATAACAACACATATAATCATATAACCAAGGCAGTAGGGTATCCTGAAAGTTAAGGACATCATCATCGTTACCCCTCCTACCACAAATGACCCCCCATTACATATCACATCACATCACTGCCTCTTTACATCACTTATTTCCTAAAGACATTTGGGAAAACACTATTGGGTAATCTCTAACACCAACCCATATCATCACTATTGTTTAAGGAAGAGTGTGGATTGGGGATAGCCATCAATCCATGTCACATCTTTTCTGGATGTTGGAAAGGACACCTGGAACTCAGAACCTCTAAGTGTTGGTATGGTTATCCAACTTGGGTGGGACAAAAATAAAAATGATATAAATTACATGATATGTAGATAGAACACGTTATCTAACCTATGGGCTCACATCAACAACACTAGAGTACTCTACATCACCACCGCCACACAAAATGTTTACCATCACAAACACTACCACTATTATATGCTAAAACCCACACAAAACCACACCTTCCCACTTTCAATAACATGTTTCACCACTTTTTTCCATAAGGAATTTATATTTCAAACAATACAACCCATTAATTTATTCCTTTAATTTATCCAAACACCACCCATTGAATTCCAACCTATAGAATTTTTAAATATGTTCAAGATAAGGCTAATAGGAATTGATACATAATATATAAGATATATAGTGAAAATTTATTATAAAATAATTAAAAAATATTTTTAAATAATAATTTTCTAATAATTATCAAGTAATAGTCATTTAATAACAATTTAAAGATAAAAAATCAAAAAAAAAATATAAAAGATCTAAAATAAGTAGAAAACATAACTCAAAATTCAAACAATCATAAATTTTGATCAGAGTGTCTGTTTGGATTGTACCATAAATCAAATTGATGATTAAAATAAGCCTTTTTCCCTAGATACTAGGGGGTCTGAGTCTCATTTTTAGAGGCCCAAAAAGCCTTCCAAACTGATTTTTTAGTCCGAATACCCCAATTTTTTAACATTCAATGAAATTACAGCCTTTTTTAAGGGGGGTACCTTTTTTATTAGTCACTGAAATTATTCCTTAGGATTACATTCATATTGATATTTTTCTTTTTAAATTTTATCTTTTACATATTATAATGTTATTTATAATCAAATGTATAAAAATATATATGAATATTTTTTTATATATTCACAAATAAAAATTTAATTTTATAAATAAATATTTGATCATATTTACATAAAAATATATTCTAAATATATAATCCTTATATAAAAAACTAATATCGATTTTATTTAAAATAAAAATGTATGAATATTTATATACCTATATAATAAATGTATATATATAATTTATATATATATGTGTGTGTGTGTGTGTATTGACAAATAGATATATATTTATCTACATATTTTAATAAATGTATATAAATACTAATATATAATATATGTAAATAAATATTGACATGTATTATTATATTTATGGATTCACGTATATATATATATATATATGTTTGTATGTATTTATAAACACACACATAAACATGTTTTTATATGTATTTAAATATATATATATATATGACCATATATAAATATATGGATAAAAATGTAGAAAAAAATATATAAATATTTAGATATATAATAAAATGGAAAAAAATATAGGGGAGTGGAAAAGGTGATGGTGTATATGCAGGAGGTCTCATGTTCGAAACATGCTGGAGGCAAAAACGCACGTGGGAGGGTGGGATTATCTGAAGCACTGATAAAGGGGGTGTAAGTGCTGATAATGTTAGGTGGAAGTGATGATTAAAAGGTGGTTCATGAAAAAAAATATCCCCTTTATCAACAGGTCCTTTATCAGTGCTTTTATAGTGTTGTTTAGGGGGGCCTTTAACATCGATAAAAAAATAGCTGATTACGGTAGCCTTTAACAGTTATTTTTACAAGCACTCTTAAATAAAAACCTTTAATATCACTCACATTATCAATTATTCTACTGTGATGATAAATCCCTTTTACTAGATATGTTAAATCAATATTTTCATTAGTGTATTGTGCACCACATCGTATACCCCAACCTCACCATGAAACATTTCCTCATAGGACAACACAACCACACATCACCACCATTTCATAACTTCCCATGTCACATCTCCTCCATCCAACCACCATATCATAGCATCGACACATCACACAACCAATCCAATCACTTCCACCACCTCACAAGAACCTATAACACACAAGGAAACACAATAAGGAAACCAAACTCAACAAAAACACATTCCAGCTTCCATAGTTTATACAAGGGTTTTCATCACATTACTTATTAATTTAGCATGTGTACTATCACACAAACCAGATTACATGGGAAACCAATTTATTATCCATATATACTTTTATTATACTTTTATTTTTCTTGTGATCACACAACAACACAAAAAGGTCTATTACATCATATCATATACAGCACAAAGAAGGCTTCCAACAACTGTTATTTATAGCTAAGCATCAAATTGGAAGAAACACATCAACAACAACATCAAAGCCACATAAAAATGTGGTTTCACACCCATAACCATAAATTTCAATTATGCTAATTATTATATTATTACTCTAACTATTCTTATCCCCCCAATGGAAATAAAAATCATGCAATTCACTCACATAGCATTTAAATAGGTAGATAATAAGGATCTTATACCTTAATAAATGTTTTTTGATCTCATTGTACACCAAGAGGGGGGGGGAAGAAACAAATATTAACCAAAAATGCATAAGTAACTCGGGAATGAACCAACACTACATCAAGGTTTGTCAAAAACATCACCCAAAATACTACCCAAGGGAAACAACACCACTGTCATGGATATCTAGAAGAAAAATGGAAGTAAAAAAGAGTATAAAGAGTATGGAACTCACCATCAATCAACTATGAGAAACCAAAAAAACCCAAGGATCGAGGAGAGGGAATACATGTAGAAAATACTCCCAAAATTTCATAGGGTACATCCACAATAATTGAGAGATGAGTGGATAAGTGAGAGAATAATGGACCAAATAAGGTTTATGAACAATATAAAACTCTCATAATTTAGGGAATAAACAACAATTTTATGGACAAATTAATGGTCTCCATAAAAAAATACATCATAAAACCATTTTACCATCTAAACTCCAGAATTTTATAAGCTATATCAATTTTCATTACACCTAGACAAAATTAATTAACGAAGTAAATCCCTTTATTATGGTGTGATCACCTTCTTTACAACCACCTGTTTTCATATAAATAATATAATCCACTGTCGATGAAATAATTAAACCACACCCTTACACCATAAACCTTTATTTTATGGAATAAAAATCATGAAATAGTTCTCTTACAGATCCAACCACCACAGATCCTCCTCAAGCCACCTATGACTACCCAAACTAGAAAAGTAATGGGATGGGAAGGCACATAATATTAAATTAGATGCATATAAAATGATTCTTCTACTCAAGAATAGAAACCCAAATTATAAGAAAGGAATGGAGTCTAAATAACCACCATGTGAGATAACTCTCAAGGATATTATGACACCTCAAATACTACTACCAACCAAACATACCAACTGAAACACCCAGTAGAACATCTCATGCAACCACAATACAACTTCTCACTGAGCTGAACACCACATCTTTCGGTACTATCCACAATCCACCTTTTTTCCACACAACCATATATATAACCATATCAACCCATATACATCCCAAACCATCCATAACTACAACCAACACATAACACTATCCCAAATATAAAAATCAGGGAATTTTGTCTTCTATGTCAAGATATTATCTGCTCTAGGTAGCACTGACTCACCTGAATGGTTTTAATCATGTAAAGGTATAAAATTTCATTATTAGGGGCCAATTTTATCCATTCTCATATGTCGTAATCTTTATAAGACATCACACATCAGGAAAAATAACATCACATAAAATAGTAAGATATAAACTTCCCATCATCTAGGAAATCCAAACAAGGAAAAGAAAAACAAAAAACATCTCTAGTTAATGTGAAAACATCTACACATCTCACCCCCAGGTACTCTCCTCCATGACATCATGCCTCCATAAAATTAAAAACAATGGAATTTTTCACCCACATTGCACCATATCTCGTCAATCCTGGATCTCTAGTGGTCACTCCATGGACATCACATCATCCCTGATATCCAAATCTCCCCATTAAATGATGTGGGTGTAGTTATGAAAATATCGACACTGCTAAGATAAATGAATCATGTAGTGAATCTTATTTATCCATATTGGAAATAACAACTGATATAACACCATAAAAATGTTCTCCAACACATCAAAGATCCCAAAAAACTTAGAGAAATATTTCTCTATCTACCAAACCTTAACTTTACACATTGAGGGGAAACACTCAAGGAAACATAGTAAAAACACTCAAAATCCAAGGGTCTTCACTTAGGATCAACATAGTCCTTATGATGTTTTTGTGTAATCCTCTTCCTCTCTTAAACCAATTAGATCTTCTCAATTGTTCTATGCACCACATCAAAAAAAATGACTCCCCAAAATCCATCCAGCATAATGGAGAATGGAATATCCACCCAGACAATACCTCAAATAGAGCTAAGAAAATGTATGGGTGACGGATTATTTTATAATAAAACTAAACCCAATTTTTATTTTTTCCCATGATCAAATAATATATAGTACACATTCTAGAAACATATCCTACAGTGTATGGATGGTCTACTCTATCTACTGATTTTTCTGTGGGTGGAAAGTTGTGCTAAGGAACAATTGGGAGCTAAAAGCATGATACAATACCATCTAGAATAATGATATAAAATGAGAGTCCTAGTCGAAGATAATGTTCCTTGGTACCCATGAAACCTAACCACGTCCTGCACATACCGTCTCACCAAAACTTCCACGACAGTCGACTCACAGATTGATATAAAATGAGCAATCTTCATCAGTCATTCCACTATCACCACAAATAAATCACAAACTTCTTTGAGCATGGAATAAATCAATGAAAAAATCCATTTATATTCCTTCCTATTTACACTTAGGAACATCCCAATACTATAGAAAACCTCCCATAACATGTTTCTAATATTTCACCCACTCACAAACTAGACACCTCGCCACAAACTCTACCATTGACCATTTCCACCTAGGCTATAAAAGTTATCTCCTTAAGCCAAGATACTTTTTTATCACACAATAATCCACCACCAAAGGTGATATGTGAACCTCATAAATAACTCCTTCACATATCACCTATAGGAAAAACAACCTCCCCTGAAATAATATCCAACTCTGAACATCGTTTGACTATACCTTAGGGGCATCACTATAGTCAACATGATCATACATCACCTCTACCTTGGAGTCTCCCCACTAAAACTCATCCTACTACCATATAAAGAATGAATAAAAAATCATCTTAAAAAGACAAAAATTCCCCCTAATCTCTTTGAAAACAATATTGATAACCACAACAACCCCCATACCTTTATAAACATCAACATATTCTTAAACATGTCTCTGAGGGACTTCCAAATCAATTCATCAGTAACCAAAAACACTTTTCTAGGGGTTTTAGAGATCAAAAAATCATAATAATTAATAAAATTCATCACCCTACATTTATTTCATTTCATATATCACGAAAAAACATATTTAAGGCACCTACAGCCCATGAAAACTGCAATTCACTCGCCAATAAGGTACTACGACCACAACATTATAACAAACAAAACTGATTCCAACTCTAGATATGTGGTGGATTTTTTGTGATCATGGGGTTGAAACTATATAGGTCTATATGAGATCATTTATCTCTATTTCATAAACATACATACCAAGATCAGATCGGATATGTCATAGAAAAAATCAAACAACGCACCCTCCACAGGAAACTAAAGCCCTAGATCACTGACCAACATCTCAATCAGGTAACCAATCACTACCAAGAACTTATCACTCCATACAAAATCTAGGTTATTTTCATTCAATGATATTAGTTGGGCTACAACATGAGAAAAATAAGAAACAAACATCTGATAAAAGCCTACTAGACTAAGTAAACTAAAAACCTCTAATAAGTTCTTGGGTGATACCCAAGACAAAACTGCCTTGATAATAAACGAGTCCACTAACACACCCTACTAAGACACCACATGTTCACCAAAATTTTCCTATCACCTCCAGAAAATAAACATGGAAAACTTCCCATAGATCTAGTGGTGTCATAGGAAATGAAAAATAGATCTGAGATTCTCAACATTCTCATTCTATAACATTGATTAGATCAAGATATCATCAATTAATATGATGATGAACCGGTCCAATAACTCATGGAACATGGTGTTCATAATCCCCATGAACATGGATGGGGAATTCATCACATCTAATGACATGGCTATAAACTCAATGTGTCTATACCTACACTAAAATGAAATATTCAGAATATCCTCATCCTTTACCCTCAACTAGGGATATTCTAACTGTAGATCAAACATAGAAAAACAATTTTCTCTTCTTAGCTAACGTAAAAGATCATTTATCCTTGTTAGAAGGTAATAGTTCTTGGTCATGACCTGATACAACTTTTTATAGTCTATACACAACCACATACTACCTTCTCCCTTATTAGAGAAAAACATTAGAGAACCACACTGTGACATGTTGGGTCATATTAAACCCCCCTATGTCACATCATCCACCTACAACCACAACTATTATAGCCCCATATATTCCATCTAAAAGGGAGACATCAAAATTGAAGACATTATCGGTGGAAATTTTAATCCCAAACTCGATATTGTGTTGAGGGGGGAGGTTATGAAACTTATGTTGTAAAACATCAAGAAAATCCTCCATAACCCTAGGAACATCCCAAACCCATGTTTAAATTTATAGCTCCACCAGTTAAAAAAACATGGCTCTATTTTCCTACCAACCAACTGATAACCTCACTCTCTAAGGAAATCCACTCAATGGACCACTACATCAAAAAATGAAACTCTCTTATTAAAGTAATTGATGACTGCATGTATGGTATACAACCAATATATTCCAAGGATAACATCATATGGGTATATCTGTAGTTGGAATAAGTCTTACACTGATTGCTTGTTCCCCAACACCAGTCTACATCACCGACACACATCAAACAAGGTATTCTAACCTTCAATCGGTGTGTATAATAGTAAGGGAATTAAAAGCCTCTAAACATCCAGTCTAGAATAACTAACCAAAGTGATTGAAATAAATCAGTGTGAGGCTCTCAAATAATACAAATCACACACAAGTATAGACGATATACTAATCATATAATGAACAACTCCTAGCTTTACTAGCATTGTCGCCTCCAATGCATGAAACTAACCACACCCAACTCCTATAACTCTTTGATGGTATCCCTCATGAAAAAACTCTAGAAAAGATACGTATAGACAAGGACCATCAAAAGGATACCCTCTACAACTCCCCCTACTATTATCCACTGAACAATCATCGGTGATCCTTTCTATTAAAACTACCTCAGAGGATACTATTGTTGTTGTCGAAAAAGGGCCTAAACAACCAAATGACACCACCATCCATGGTTGGTTGGGAACTAATCCCAAAACTGACCATGTCCACCAAATTCATAATATGAAAATGGTAAGCCTTCGATAAATTCTCAGGATCTACCTACACTTGATGAATTGAAAGTGATCTACTGTGGTCATTACCCCACTAACAAGATCATTGACAACTAAATCACCCATGGACCACTTCCCAAAACTCTACTTCATGAGATGCCTCACAGGACAACCCCTCTATGAGAAGTTCCAAATATAAGAATCCTCTTGATAACCTCTTACTTTTTCTACAACTCAAGATATGTAGGCATCATAAAGGGGGTGACCATATAGATGATCATTGGGCCCAAAGCCTCTTGCATATGCCACAATCTAGATTCCTCATCTAGAAAAACATCTGGAACAAAGTATAGGAGGTCATTGAACCTGGACCCTATCTCCCACATAATCAAATTTATTTTCCAAATGGATAGAATGTCATGCTTCATGGATACCCTCACTATTGATGAAAGGGATTGTGAATGGAACTCCTTCTGAAATTCTAAGCACAGCACATCTATCTCCTTACAGTCACAACTAAATTATGTCCACCATTGACATGTAGCTCCTTAAAACTAACTAAATCCCAATAGCACCTATAACTCAACCCAAGCTTGGATCAGATCGAAATTGATATTGATATTCTCCCACCAACACACTATCTTCATGTTTGATACACTCCCCTCATACTTCCCCAAACTCTTCTACTCAGAGGCATATAAAGTAAACTACTATGCTTTATCCTCTCCTATTGTATTAGTGCTACGAAAATTGATCGCATCAACCTATTGAACCAAAACTTCTTGAGAAACTCGTGAATAATAACCATGATTCATTCCTTAAAATAAATGAGAACACCCTAAACCTAGTATAATGGAATTTAAACAAAATCATTTATTTATTTCATTTTATATTCCCCACAACAACCCAAATTTAGACATGAACATGATCAATCATGATTCATGTACCCCTCTTATGAATCTACCCTATAAATAGGTTTATCTATCATGGTTGTTCAATAACATCATTGTAAATGCACTGGATCATTTGTGGCCCTAAAATCCAATTTACTTATCGATCTCCCCAGCCTATGTCATTTACCAAGATCAAATGGAACTCCTGCTCCACTAACCCATGAAATCTTCACCATGCCTAACTCTAAACATAATTATATATCTCATCCATAAACTTTGATACCAATCTATAATGACCCCATCATACTAAAGATACCACAATGAAGTAATATAGATAATGACCCCTATGTACCATATCTAGTAGGCCCTTGAATGGAAACTATAACAGAGTATATAAAAATCTCATAAATGGGAGGAAATTTCCTCCAATATAAAATATGGTAACAATATAGGATAAAAACCACCAAGAAACTCCCATATATAATATAAATGTAAACCCAAAACTAACCCACAATTTATTTAAAATTTCAAAAGAAATAAACCAATACAAATAAGATTCGCCAATATAAAGTATCAAAGGACAAGTCTTATAGTAGCAACTTAACAACAGATCCAACCCAAAATAGAAATTCTTAGATAAGTTGTAACGCCCCGACCCCAGCTACCCAAAGTCGGTGCATTACTTCGTAACATTGGCATGGTCACAAAAGATCAAGTCTCGAAAGACCGATTAGCTTAGTAGCCTTGGAAACACTAGATACATTCATAAATGTTACATTACATCATAAGGTGAAAAACTACAATAACAAAGTCTCCATAGTCCACACTCATATCCTCTTCTGACTATCCCTGCAGGTCATTCATAAAATACTTCTTCACATCCTAGAAAATATTAAAACATTGGAAGGGGTGAGCTCAGATGCTCAGTAAGGATAACAATATTGCAGAAGCTTTCATAAATAAACATAAACATTTAAGGTAATGTATAACTAAAACAAAAGCCTTTTAAACTTGAACATCAACATAATATGGAAAAAGTAAAATGAGATAATTCCATTTACTTCTTCACATGGATATTCTACTGGTCGAATAATCACATGCAATATCAATAACCACTTTCATATTGATGGAATGCATAATGCCAGACTATCATAACCATGTATTCAAGGCCTCGTGCCAAGACCACAAATAAGATTTTGTCAAGGCCTCGTGCCAAGACACTAGTTTGTCTCATGAGACCTACCGATGCATTGAGGAGCTATAGCGGGCTCCACTCGTCACTTATTAAGTCCAATGCATTCCTCATATGAATAGGTTTAAACATATCATAAACCACAACATAATCGTATCACATAAAACATGCATAAAGGAAACATAACATTTCCACATTTCAATCACAAGATATCAATAAAACACATTGATATAATAAAAACACTTTCAAAACCATTTTCAATACCAAAATAAAAGAAAAGTAAAACGTGGTATTTATTTTTCTTTTAAAAAAAAGGTATGGCTTGTAGAGGAAGTCAAAACTCAAATAATGGTCACGGCGGCGGAGAAGTCGTTATCGCCACATACGTACGACAAAAACATTCCCTTTTTTCATTTAGTAAATGCTTCGTATAAAAATATTCCTTTTGAATAAACGTAAAAGTCAAAGGGGTTTATACACCGTATAAAAGAAGGTTGTGTATAAAACAAAATATGCCTTAAAGAAAGGAGATTGAGATGAAGTCCCATACAAAGATCATTTTTTTAAATAAAATAGATCTATTATGTGTATTCACTATAATTACACATAAAGAAAGTACAAATACAAGATAGTACATAATAATATCATGATGTAATTTGAAAGTAGGAGATTAACCCAAAGAATGGAAATTGGGTTAAGAAATTCCCTTACCTCGTGTCCGACTTGACTCAACCGTTCTTTAACCTCCTGAATAATAAACTAGAGTTAATATCTTCCTTATTAGAAACCATTTTCAATTTCTTTATCCTTTTTATATCACTTATTAAGATGTTATGAACATTATGTAATTTTTAAGTTAATAACGCTCGTTTTGTCGATCTTTGGTACTTGAGTCAACAATAAACTTCTTATAATTACAAGTTGTTCATGTGGTGAAATATAAATTATATACAGAATTATATTCATGATTTAGATATCATATATATCATATATATCCAGTATATACATTCATTCATAATATTACGTAACATTTAGAGGTAAGAAATGAAATGCACCGTTCATGGAGACGGTAAGCCGTACGTACGCATGAACGCTAATTTCATTTCTATTTTGTATTTAATGGAATGAAATCATAATGATATAAATGTATAATATATTTCCAGCATAATATATCATATAATACCATTTACTCCATCATTTATACATCCCACATATGGTATTAATGATTCAAATCACTTTGAGGGGGCGGTAGTCCGCACATCCTAAAATGAAAATATCGCATTTACCCATAATGGAAACCATAAAGGTATGCCATAAATGAAAAATACAAAATCATAATGAAAACAATAACATAATATATATCATATATAAATATAGTGACATCTTAATGGCCACCTTTTAAGGTGTTATTTGAGTGTTGAACAATCATCATTTCGTGAGGCAGAAATTCGCCATCCACAGAAACAGTATGTTCTTTAACCATTAGATGTAGGTGTGTGTAAGTGTAGCTCGAATCCTTCTTATAAAAACATCCTAGTATATTGAGGATACTGGTTTTGTTACAAAATAAATTAATAAAAATAGTTTATGGGGTTGGAGAATAAAAATAAAATAAAATAACATAAGAGAAGACATTACCTTAAAATCGGGTAACTCTTTTGATTTGAGCCAAAGGCTTCCTTGGGAAGATTTATGCCCAAAGTGAGTCTTCTAGGAGTAATGGAGGGAAGTTGGGAGAGTATTTTGGCAGAGTTTGGCCGAGCCAAAAGGCTTTGAAAGTGTTAGTAAGGTGGTATAGGTGGGGGCCTTTTATAAGTGGAGAGGAGGGGCACTCTTGGAAAGTAAAGAAAAGTCACTTTATTTTAAAATGGTATTCGGATTTAAGAGGCCCCACATTGATATAATTAGAGGATAAGGTGATAAGGGTTCGAAATCTACCCATCCAATAGGTTTTGGACATGTGTAGGTCTTAGATATTACATTATCTTTCCATTTTATTTAAATCATTAAATAATGAGGTCATCGTTGCATCATCATGATGTCATAAATAATTTAATTTATTTAATGTCTAAAAATTATAAAACAAAATACTATGATGTAGGAAATATTTTTATCTTTCAAATTACTATTTATAGTCAAAAATATGACTTTTATTACCCCATGTAAAAATTGTTTTAGTAAAACATTTCATGTTTGTGTCGTTTTTTACTTTAACATTAAATAAAAGGTATTTATGTCATTTTCCAACTAAAGTGGCTCCATGGGGTCCCCAAGTTGACCCATGGATTTTCTTGGTCGGCCATGGAACATCCAATGAGGGTAGGAAATGTGTCAAACTCATCTCATATTATTAAAACTTTATTTTTACCTTAAACTACACTAATTACCTCTAATCGCGATTAAGAACTTAAAAGTTATTATTCACCAAAAAATTATTTTAATCCCATTGAACCACATTTTAATTCCTAATGACAACCATGTATGTCGGATTTTTGAAATTCAAATCACAGAAGTGGTAATGTTTCATTTAAACGAAAAATCAATTTTTTAACTACCACTTAGTGGTTTCACTATTCATCAAAAATTGAAGTTTTTCAGAATAAAGCCAAAATTTTACCCTAATCTATATTTGATATTCTGATTTCAAAAATGATGTCTATTTTACAAAATTCCAAACATATAAGTTGCATTAATTAATTTTATAATTAATTCCCACAGTCACAACAAATAGCGTGTTTTTAAGAAACAATTTATATCAAAAGATTGACAATTGTTCATGCCCAATTTCAATGTTAAATTAATTATAATGACCACCATTGGATAAAATGGTAAAAATATATTCTAATTATACTTTAAAAAAACTAAATAGTATAATTTATCACAATAAAATATTTTGATTAAAAAAGTTGTTTTAAGTATTTTTCACTATTCATAAAAAATTGGAAGTTCTCAGAAAGTTACAAAAAATTCAACTTAGGATAATTTTGATATTATGAATACAAAAATGAAGTCCATTTTGAAATATAAAATTCCTATAATTTTAAGAAGTGGTTATTACTATTCATAACGGCTACTTTGATTAGTCGCGGTGTGTTAGAACTCGAACTTGCGTACAATGCAATCTATTGCAATATTGAAAGAGAGGCGTATCGTGGAATCTCGGGGTGTTACATTCTCCCTCCTTCAATAAATTGTGTCATCGCAATTTGAAATTTTTCTTTGAAAAAAAAAGGTTGAAAATAGAAAATACCTTTGTGGAAAACCCACATCGGAAATAAGGTTAATAAAATTTACCCTTAATAAGAGGGAAAGGGAAATGAAAAAGTCGCCACCAAATTATGATCTCGATAAGGAGAACATTGGTGGAAATTAGAGACATATAATTGGAGTAAAAACATAAATATTTGTAGGGAGTGATTGAGGTCATCAATCACAAACAAGTGTCAAATTGAGGGCCTCAAAGCCTTCAATCTATGTTGATTTAAAATATCATCAGTTCAACAAGACATAAGGTATTAGGATAACACATTTTTTTGTTTTAATATCCCTTTAATAAAGTTTAAGAATTAATTTATTCATATAATAAGATATAGGTATATATATATATTTATGCTTGACAAGTAGAGTTTCAACCTTCAACTAATTTCTACCACAAACTCATTTTCACTCAAAAAGATAATAGAACTCAAAAATATTCTATTTATCGTAATTGTATAAGGTTACAAATATTAACACATACCATTTAGATTAGTAAAACTATTTTGTAATAACCAGGGACTTCCTGTAGGCTAGTGGTAGGTAATAAAGGCCTGTCGCGCTATGGTTGTGGGTTCGATTCATGCAGCTTGTCCGACGTGACGGGTTATTCCCCACCCTGCAGGTTGTCCTTTTCCTAAAACTATAGTATTATAATATTCCAAAAATAATCGTCATAAAATTTTTTTTAACCTTAAACAATACTATCCAAAGATCAACTTAATCCATTCCAACCTTTATAGTTATCCAAAATACCTATGTCCAGACTTTCTTTAAAAGGTCTCTAAATTCCAAAATCAATTGTATCATCAGATTCCTCAAACAAGGTAAAGTTTCTCTTATTGTCACATACAAAAATATGATTAACTTCATCATATTAAAACCTTAATGAAATCAACAAGTACTGTAGTACAATCCTTATATATATCACATTATTCTAATAACCAAAATATAATCCATGAGTCCAAAATCACCAATACATTAATTATTCCGCTTCAACTGTAGTAACAGCATAAGATTGTCCTTGATCCCTTGGCCTTTTCTGAGGTAAGTTTCCCTGATGCTTAGGATATTCATTTGCATAATTCCCCATTTCTCTACAATTGTAGCGTTCAACATTGATAGCCTCTTTCTTTCCCTTGCAATCACGCGCCTGGTGACCTTTTTCTCCACATTTCTAACAAACTCCCATTCCTTTTAGGCAAGTACCAGGGTTATTCTTCCCACAATTATCACATACTGGAAAATCCTTCTTTCCATTTTTCCCTTTATCTATCTCTTGTTCCACCGTTCTCTTCTTCTCTTGATTTACTTTATTGTCATAAGATTTAGAGAATTCCTTTTCTGTCTTGATAGCACACAAGACAATATCTTCATACGATGAGAAGGATTGTGATACTAAAGCTCGACGGAGAAATGGTTTTAACCCATCAAATAAATGATCAATCTTACTTCTTGGGTTACGTATATAATCTGCAGCATGCCTCGCTAACCTTATAAAGTTAGCCTCATACTTTGCGACATTCTCATCCTCCTTCTGCCTCAGACTCAGAAATTTCCTTTCAATATCTGCTTGATGGTCATGATGAAAGTATTTTTCTAAGAAAATCTCTTTGAACTCCCTCCATTCTATATTCGATACGTCATCATCTTCCTTTCTGTTTTGAATCAGCGACCACCACTGATCGGCATCTCCAGTGAGGTGGTAAACTGCAATGATAACCTTCTCCCTTTCGCTACTCCCCAAGGCATGGAATATTTTCTCTAAGGATTTTATCCATTTCTCAGCTACTAATGGATTTGTACCCCCATTAAATGTTGGCGGTTGTTTCCTCATGAAGCGGTATAACATTGATCCTCCATGTTGCGGATGAGGGTGCTCCATACGAGTAAGGTTATTATTCATAACCTGAGTGAGTTGTCCCAGTATGGTAATAAGTTGATCAGCACCAGTTGTATCTCCAAATCCACAATAATTATCTTGAGTAGGAGGGAAATCCCTACATGGAGTGCGTGCATTGATACGGTTTCCATTCCTTCCACTAGGCGCCATTTCTAAACAATGGCATAAACTAGATTAGTTTATGAATTAAAATACATAATTCCATATTTGTAAAACACTTTACATAAATTTAACTATTTATGGATATAATCCATAATCATAAAAATGTTTTCTTTGAGGAATTATATACTCATAACCCTTCATAGTGGTTTATAAAGAAAACGAGAATTATCCTAAGCATATCCCCCAGGAGTGTCGTAACCAAGAGTGCAGCAAGGCCCATTGTCGTGCACCAGTTCCCGTTCGAGTCTAGGTCAAAGCGGTGTTTTCAGGTTTTACACCTAGGTACATCTGTGCTAGAGCCGCCTCGACCTGCTTGTATCCAGACAGGGATGTATTGCTCGGAAAACTCACAAAATCTCTATAATACCAAAATTCTAGGAAGTTCTTCTATACTAATCCTTAAAGTCTATCTTCGGGCTATGTGCTCTAATCAGAGTTTATCTAAATCTAGCTTCCAAGGTTAGTACTAAACTGCCTCTGATACCAACTGTAACGCCCCGACCCCAGCTACCCAGAGTCGGTGCATTACTTCGTAACATTGTCATGATCACAAAAGATCAAGTCTCGAAAGACCGATTAGTTTAGTAGCCTTGGAAACACTAGATACATTCATAAATGTTACATTACATCATAAGGTGAAAAACTAAAATAACAAAGTCTCCATAGTCCACACTCATATCCTCTTCTGACTATCCCTGCAGGTCATTCATAAAATAATTCTTCACATCCTATAAAATATTAAAACATTGAAAGGGGTGAGCTCAGATGCTCAGTTAGGATAACAATATTGCGGAAGCTTTCATAAAAAAACATAAACATTTAAGGCAATGTATAACTAAAACAAAAGCCTTTTAAACTTGAACATCAACATAATATGGCAAAAGTAAAATGAGATAATGTCATTTACTTCTTCACATGGATATTCTACTGGTCGAATAATCACATGCAATATCAATAACCACTTTCATATTGATGGAATGCATAATGCCAGACTATCATAACCACGTAGTCAAGGCCTCGTTCCAAGACCACAAATAAGATTTTGTCAACGCCTCGTGCCAAGACACTAGTTTGTCTCATGAGACCTACCGATGCATCGAGGAGCTATAGCGGGCTCCACCCATCACTTATTAAGTCTAATTCATTCCTCATATGAATAGGTTTAAACATATCATAAACCATAACATAATCGTATCACATAAAACATGCATAAAGGAAACATAATATTTCCACATTTCAATCACAAGATATCAATAAAACATATTGATATAATAAAAACACTTTCAAAACCATTTTCAATACCAAAATAAAATAAAAGTAAAACATGGTATTTATTTTTATTTTAAAAAAAAGGTATGGCTTGTAGAGGAAGCCGAAACTCAAATAATGGTCACGGAGGCAGAGAAGTCGTTGTCGCCGCATACGTCCGACAAAAACATTCCCTTTTGTCATTTAGTAAATGCTTCGTATAAAAAGATTCCTTTTGAATAAACGTAAAAGTCAAAGGGGTTTATACACCGTATAAAAGAAGGTTGTGTATAAAACAAAATATATCTTAAAGAAAGGAGATTGAGACGAAGTCCCATACAAAGATCATTTTTTTTAAATAAAATAGATCTATTATGTGTATTCACTATAATTACACATAAAGAAAGTAAAAATACAAGATAGTACATAATAATATCATGACGTAATTTGAAAGTAGGAGATTAACCCAAAGAATGGAAATTGGGTTAAGAAATTCTCTTACCTCGTGTCCGACTTGACTCAACCATTCTTTAACCTCCTGAATAATAAAATAGAGTTAATATCTACCTTATTAGGAACCATTTTCAATTTATTTATCCTTTTTATATCACTTATTACAATGTTATGAACATTATGTAATTTTTAAGTTAATAACAGTCGTTTTGTCGATCTTTGGTACTTGAGTCAACAATAAACTTCTTATAATTACAAGTTGTTCATGTGGTGAAATATCCATTATATACAGAATTATATTCATTATGTAGATATCATATATATCATATATATCCAGTATATACATTCATTCATAATATTACGTAACATTTAGAGGTAAGAAATGAAATGCACCGTTCATGGAGACGGTAAGTCGTACGTACGCATGAACGCTACTTTCATTTCTATTTTGTATTTAATGGAATGAAATCATAATGATATAAATGTATAATATAATTCCAGTATAATATAGCATATAATACCATTTACTCCATCCTTTATACATCCCACATATGGTATTAACGATTCAAATCACTTTGAGGGGGCGGTAGTCCGCACTTCCTAAAATGAAAATATCGTGTTTACCCATAATGGAAACCATAAAGGTATGCCATAAATGAAAAATACAAAATCATAAGGAAAACAAAAACATAATATATATCATATATAAATATAGTGACATATTAATGGCCACATTTGAAGGTGTTATATGAGTGTTGAACAATCATCATTTCGTGAGGCAGAAATTCGCCATCCACAGAAACAGTATGTTCTTTAACCATTAGATGTAGGTGTGTGTAAGTGTAGCTCGAATCCTTCTTATAAAAACATCATATTATATTGATTATACTGGTGTTTTTACAAAAGAAATTAATAAAAAGAGTTTATGGGGTTGGAGAAGCAAAATAAAACAAAATAACATAAGAGAAGACATTACCTTAAAATCGGGTAACTATTTTGATTTGAGCCAAAGGCTTCCTTGGGAAGATTTCTGCCCAAAGTGAGTCTTCTAGGAGTAAGGGCAGGAAGTTGGGAGAGTATTTTGGCAGAGGTTGGCCGAGCCAAAAGGCTTTTAAAGTGTGAGTAAGGTGGTAGAGATGGGGGCCTTTTATAAGTGGAGAGGAGGGGCACTCTTGGAATGTAAAGAAAAGTCACTTTATTTTAAAATGGTATTCAGATTTAAGAGGTCCCACATTGATATAATTCGAGGATAAGGTGATAAGGGTTCGAAATCCACCCATCCAATAGGTTTTGGACATGTGTAGGTCTTAGATATTACATTATCTTTCCATTTTATTTAAATCGTTAAATAATGAGGTCATTGCTGCATCATCATGATGTCATAAATAATTTAATTTATTTAATGTCTAAAAATTATAAAACAAAATACTATGATGTAGGAAATCTTTTTATATTTCCAATGACTATTTATAGTCAAAAATATGACTTGTATAACCCCATATAAAATTTTTTTTAGTAAAACATTTCATGTTTGTGTCATTTTTTACTTTAACATTAAATAAAAGGTATTTATGTCATTTTCCAACTAAAGTGGCTCCATGGGGTCCCCAATTTGACCCATGGATTGTCTTGGTCGGACATGGCACATCCAATGAGGGTAGGACATGTTTCAAGCTCATCTCATATTATTAAAACATTATTTTTACCTTAAACTACACTAATTACCTCTAATCGCGATTAAGAACTTAAAAGTTACTATTCACCAAAAAATTATTTTAATCCCATTGAACCACATTTTACTTCCTAATGACAACCATGTATGTCGGATTTTTGAAATTCAAATCACAGAAGTGGTAATGTTTCATTTAAACGAAAAATCAATTTTTTAACTACCACTTAGTGGTTTCACTATTCATCAAAAATTGAAGTTTTTCAGAATAATGCCAAAATTTCACCCTAAGCTATATTTGATATTCCGATTTCAAAAATGATGTCTATTTTACAAAATTCAAAACATATAAGTTGCATTAATTAATTTTATAATTAATTCCCACTGTCACAACAAGTAGCGTGTTTTTAAGAAACAATTTATATCAAAAGATTGACAATTGTTCATGCCCAATTTCAATGTTAAATTAATTCTAATGACCACCATTGGATAAAATGGTAAAAATATATTATAATTATACTTTAAAACCACTAAATAGTATAATTTATCACAATAAATTATTTTGATTAAAAAAGTTGTTTTAAGTATTTTTCACTATTCATAAAAAATTGGAAGTTCTCAGAAAGTTACAAAAAATTCAACTTAGGATAATTTTGATATTACGAATACAAAAATGAAGTCCATTTTGAAATATAAAATTCCTATAATTTTAAAAAGTGGTTATTACTATTCATAATGGATACTTTGATTAGTCGCGGTGTGTTAGAACTCGAACTTGCGTACAATGCAAGCTATTGCAATATTGAAAGAGAGGCGTATCGTGGAAGCTCGGGGTGTTACATAAGTCCCAAAAGTCCACCTGTAAAACTAGAAATTAATTTCTATATGTAGAGTGAGCATACATTTATACTTATTGGGATCATACCTAAGGTCTCAAGTTCACATGTGAAAAGAGAATTTTAATGAAATAGTGAAAAATTAGCAAAACTAACCAGAAACTATATAGGTAAACTAACCAAACCCATCCCCACCACAGATCGCACACAAAATCACATATCCAATTTAGTATTATAGCATTGATTCCACAACAAATCATGGTTCCCAGATACTATTTCCCCACTAATGTACCACTCTCATTCCACGACACTGAACATATTATGCTCTCATCCCTTCTATACATGTCACATCACAACCAAATCATACCAAGTCTCACCTGAATACACTCAGTCCATCTTTGATGTGCATTGGGACACATCCCTACCTACCCTACCCTCATAAGGTCTAGTATTCGGAGCTATCCATAGGTGTCATCATGTCACATATTTAATAATGAAACCTATGCCATCACAATACATATAACCAGAGAAGTAGGGTATCATGAATGTGAATGAAATAAACCTAATTCCCTCTTCCTCTTAAGCATAACACCCACCACATATCATATCACATCACTACCTCATCACATCGCATCTCACCCAAAGACACATGCTCCAACACTATTGGTTAATCTCAAACACCAACATGTATCATCACTACTGCTAAAGGAAGAGTGGGGAAGAGGGCGTAGTATGCCATCTATGTCACCACCATCCTGAAGGTTCTGGGAAATACCCTGAACCCTGAACCTGTAATCATTGGTATTATTATCCAACTCTGGTGGAGTGCGTATAGAAATAACATAAAACACATCATATATAGATAACACCCATGACACAATATATTGGTTCATATCAACTTCACTATAATACATCAAATCCAGACCACTATATCACATTTCTACCATCACAATTTCTACCACCACTATATGAAACACACAACACAACCCCGACATAAAACCACACCTTTCCACTTTCAATAACATGTTTCAACACTTTTATTCATTAAGGCTTTACATTTCACACAACCAAACCCATTAATTTATTCATCTCATTTAGAAAAAATAGAACTTCAATTTATGCCTGATGCATAATCATTTACCTAATTAAAATTATTCCATGGCTAACCAGGAAACTAATACAACCACATCGTGTAACAATTCACATGTCTCACATCAACCATCATCATCATGCCACACCAGTGATACCATATCACCAAAACAACCACACATTACAAAATCCATATTACAACAACCATCAGGAATAATAACTCTTTATTTATCACAATTTTTGTGAAACAAAACCAATTTGCACCACATCATATACCCCAACCTCATCACACATCACCACCACATGACACAACAACATCACACATCAACACCACCACACAACTTCCCACATCACATCCATGCCAACTAACCACTACATCATATCCCCACACATCACATAGCCCAACTGGTCACCACCACCACTTCACACAAGTCCATAACACATAAAAAAACACAGTAAGGAAACGGTACACAACAACACATTCAAGATTCACAATTTATTAAAGGGATTTAATCTCATTACTTATTAATTTATCAAGGGTATTATCACACAAACTATATTCTATAGGAAACCAATTTTTTAGCCAAATATATGTTCATTATCATTTTATTTAGGGTACAATCACACAACAACACAACGAGGTTCATCACATCATATCATACACAACATAAATAAGTGTTCCATCGAATATTATTTTTAGAAAGGCAACAATATGGAAGAATAATATCATCAATAACATAAAATTAGTACAAACATGTGATTACTCCAGCATACCCATCAATTTTAATTATTCTAATTATCATCCTATTACACTGACCCTTACTATCATCCCAATGGAAATAAAAATCATGTAATTCCTGAACATAGACTATAAATAGGGAGAGAAGGAGGATACCCTACCTTAAGAAAATATTTTTGATCTCATTTCACACCATAGGGTGAAGAAGAAATAACACACAAACTACAACCAAACAATGAACTCGCAGATCAACCTACATCACAACAAGGGTTGTCAAAAACATCACCCAAAACACATCACAAACAAAACAAAACCACTACAACAGATATTTGTAAGAAGAGTTAAAAAGAACATAATTATAAATAGGAAGAAACTCACCACCAATAACCAATCAGAAACCACCAAAACCCAATGATCGTGGTGAGAGAAGACGGGCTAGAAAACCTCCCAAACCACCTATGGCTCATTAATAATGGTAGAGATATGAGCATCCAAATGAGAGAATAGTTGAACAAACAAGGTTTATAAAAAACCTATAGTTATTCAAAATTATGTAATAAACCACACCTTTAAGGTGTAAAACACACAGACTTTGTAAAAACCTACACAATAAAACAATTTCAAGTTATAAACTATCTAATTTTGGAAACTGTGTTGATTTTCCTGGAACCTCATCCAAAATTAGTTTATGATGTAAACCCCTTCATTATAGTGTAAAACCCTTATTCATGGCCACCCCTGTTACATGTACATGACATAAGCCTCTAACCATGTATGTAGTAAACAACACCTTTACATCGTAATCCCCTTTTTATTATGTAAGAAATCGGGATGAAGTTATGTTGTAGCTCTAACATCCATAGAACCATCTTGAGCCTCTTTTGAACACCTCTAGTAGCCCAAAGTTACAACTTAATGGAACAGTAAGGAATAAAAAATTACAAAATATCAAGGTTATCAATCAATCACATCAATTTTTTAAATCCATTGAGCATAAATACTCATTAAATGTTTTATTCCACAGATAACATTACAGGAAACTAAATCTATAACATTAATGAATTAAATCCTCATAAAATTAAATACATGATCATTAATCCCCAATCAATTTATCTTTAACAAACAACCATTTAAATTATATCTGGAATTAACTGGTTTATTAAGAAGGTTTTTATCAACATCAAGTAACCAATATAGGTTGCTTTAGGTATCTACACTCAATGTAACATGATTGAATCATTAATTTCATGTTAAAAAAATACAAGATGGGAAATAATTATTTTACTATTGACTCATTAATTTAATTAATAATAATATCTTGATTTATGTTGTTTATCCATTTCAATAATACAACCACACTAAACAACAGTAAAAGAATAAAGCCTAGTAGACAACACACTATCTAGAAAATTTCAAGTGGCAACAATAAAACCATTTGATCAAAAATTCCAAACTCATAATTTAATTTTCACACCATGAAATATTGAATAATATAATCATGTGATGATAACCATTTCATTTATCTAATATAAATAATTATAAAATAAGTATCATTAATATTATTTAAGAACATTAATATAACAACATGTTATCATTTTTATTTTATCAAATAATAATTAGACACCAACATGAAATTATCTATTTCTATATGTTGGATAATTTCCTGAATAATTATCATTATTCTTTATCATGAAATGATTTTTAATAAATAAAATCCCATAGCATGTGAATTTTTTTTCATTCATAGATAATTTCTATAATTAATGTATCATCAAAAATATTAATAATATATTTGAAAAAGTAATTTTATATAACCATAATATAATCAAAATTATTTATATATTTTAATATTATTTCCAACTCAATTATGGAAGAAGTAATATTATATTAATAATATTTTACCACATGTGATAAAATTATCTAATGTATTAGTTTGATTTCTATGTTTTAAAATATTGGAATAAACAACTTGAATGTGATAATCATTGTATGTTACAAATTCTCTATTAAAATAAAATTGGAAATCTACACCCAATAATTCTAAAATAAGAACTAAGATGGTATTTCAATTATTAAAATATCAAGGGAATATATTATGAATATTAAAAAACATGTGAATATCCTTAATATTAAATATTATCAAAGAAACATGTGATTTCTAGTTTATTAATAAGAGCTTGTTATATACATTAATTATTCCATGTAAATTATTTTATTCCAATTTATTGAATAATAGTAACAATCTCTACATGTGGTAACATTTTTCTCTTCCCTCTAAAATTCTAGAATAATAGATTAATGTTATTTAAATTTCATTTAATTTCTAAATTATATTTTAATATTTTAATCAACTGTATATTAAATTTAAAATTCAAATAATCTTATCAATTTAGTACATTCAATACAAGTTAGGGAAATAATGATAATATCTATTATCCACTACATGGATTCTATAAAACATGATAGAAAAATATTATTTATTCTATTTCAAATTTTGAAATATTAATTATCTAGTTTCTAAATATATTCTAGATTTAAGAAAAAAATAGGTGATATTAATTATTCTTCCTCTTTAATTACATATTTTCATATTATTGAATAATCTTTCTTTATATGATTATATTCCATATTATTATATTATTATAATTTATCACAGATATTTATATAAAGGAACATAGGCATTACCCAATCAAACTTTCACATTAAAACATAGATAAGTAACTGATCTCCTATACAGAAGAAAGAAACTTCACACACTACACATAAAACAAAGTAGAGATGAAAACTTGCACAATCCTGTAACTCACATGAGTAATTCAGTTGACTTGTTGATGACTTGCAGAAAATTAACCATATGGTTTGGTTCACCTAAATCAAGGTAAATGAATAGAGACTCAAATGAGTGAAGGGACATAGTTTTTAAGATTTACTATTATCTCTTAATGGGTTTCATAGAAACTCTATAAAACATTAATTTCTTTCTCCATTTAATTTTAGATTCCATTATTATTCTTCACACAACTCATTTTAAGACTCCTAAACTCATGAGATTTTGGACATGAATCTATCTCTTCTTATAATTTTTAAAAATTATTTTTTTATATTTATTCTCATAAATTTTAATAAAATAGATTTATATATTATAAGGGGAGAGAAAACTATTATTTTTAAGAAAATCATAATACCACTATACAACTCACACACATTGTGTGAGGGTAACATGGTTTTACTATTAGGTGTCTGCTAATTCTTACACAATATTGATAAAATATAGAGCACCAATACATGAAAACAACCTACCTTCACATGGGATTATAGATTTCATTTTACACTTATGTTTCTAAGAAACTAATCTTACATGAATTTCATGATACACAGTCGACTCTTACAATGCTAAGGAACTTGTAGGTACCTTAACTATAGGCATCTATAAGAAATGTAGATTTTAACTCATACAACTATAAGTATTCACATTATACCATTACATGAGCTTTAAAAATATTGGAGTACCCTTTCTCAAGAAACAAATGGAATGATTAATATTTATGTGACTCTGAAGATTTTTATGCTACCTATATGCAACTAGAGAGGTTCTTTTAGGAAACACATAAAATTATTGGCTGACCCTTATGAAAATGATCTTACCTTAATGTAAAAAAAATGAAATTTTATAGTTACCATTACACGATAATTCGAAAATAATTTTACCTTTATGCAATGTATGTAAACTAAGGCTTTACCTTTTACACATCCATTAAAAAACCTCCTTACCTTTGTAAAAATTCAAAATCATGTGTATGGGTAAATACTTTATTGAAAATATTAAATTTATAAATAACCTAACTCATAAATAATTAAAGAAATAGTTTATTATTAATTTCAAAATTGAAAACAAATGTCCTAAAATAATTGAATCACATTAAAAAATCCAAATTTATTTCCAAATAAAATTTTATAATTTTGAAATTAATTTCAAAATTTGAAAAACCCATTTTTAAACCACTTCTTAAAATATGAGAATCTATTCCAAACTACCATACACACTAGAATAGAAAAGGAACACTTGATAATATTATATATATATATATATATATTAGGTACATATCAAATAATTATTTTCTATGATAATTAAAATAAAACAATGAAGGAGAGAGAAATTATGGGGAATAATTTAACTACAACATGATATACCTCTCAAGGATATCACTATATTTAGAACACAAACAACACTATAGAAGAAAAAAAGTATAGACAAACAACATATTTTAAACACTCTTAGAATTATCTCCTAGTGGAGATACTTATCAAACATAAATAATGAAATTAATAAAACATTAAAATAAGGAAGGCAATCAATCTCATATATCAACATGAGATTAGATACTTCATCTATATAGAATCAATAATTAAGAAACTTGGTATATTTGGAACTTACCTGTTACTCTCTTCCCAACTAAGGTCACTTAGTCACAACAAGGCCACATACATAGTCATAATAAACATAGAAATAAATGAATATTAATTAATCAAATATTAAAAAAATAGAACTACGGAAGGAAACACCATTAGAAACAATCACTCCATGATGATTTAAATTAAAAAAAATAGATCTTCATGTTGGAAAAAACTTTATTATATACATCACTTCAACGAATTTATCATGGTATGACATCAAATGAATCTCTATACTTTTTATATCAGCATTTATCATAATATTATAATAATTTAATAATTATCATAGACATTATACGTAAAAAAATATACTGCGCACTTACTAGTTAATGAGTTAAGACTTAAACATGTATTTAAAATTAACCATTACTTTATATGCCTATATAAAAAAAATTAAATACCACGGCATGATAATAAAAAAAATCACAAAGTATCTTGCATTCAAAATCTGATTGATTAGAAAACCTTTGAAATTAGTTTTTTATACCTTTTTATAATAAGTTATTTATCAAAATACTCTTTGTGAAAATACTCCTAATGTATTTTTTTAAATTTATTTTAAAATAAATCAATGTTTCATGGAATAAATACAATTTTTTAATTAATAAAAACTATTTCAAAAAACTAAATGTTTCAAAAAAATCTAATTAAACAGTCTAACTGGCTAGTAAATTAACCAATAAAATATATCATGCATCAAAGAATTTAATTTATTCACCCACTAATATAATTTAAAACACAAAAATGTTTCATATCAAAATATTTTGATAATTAAATAAAGTTAAAATATTACAATCATGATGTTTATACAACTATATTGAATATGATTCCAATGATAAAATACATATATATTAATTTTATATGATTTTATTAAATTATTTTTATTCAATTAAAAATTTTAACCATGCTCTTTACCAAGAAAATATCGTTATTTATACATTCATGATTTGAAAAAATTCCTAAAACAGGCATCAGAAACTTTAAGGATGATACAATCCACTTTACCCAGATATAAAATTACCCAAGTTTGTTTATGAAACATTATTTACCTAGATCATACTCATTTAAAAAAATAATGGATTTAATTTCCAAATTAAAATTTACTACATGTGAATTTAATTTTTTAAAATGATTGAGGCACAGTGTCCACTTTATTGAATAAAAATAAATTATCAGTGAAGAGTACAAGAAGAACCATGTGGTACATTAGAGAAACAGAACATTAAATCTTACCCTGTTCTAGAGTGAGTTCTCATGTTGTGGTACGGAAGGCGCCCACCTTTTCCACGGGGGTTTCGACCCCTCCTCCCAGTCCATGATTGTGTCCACACACCACCTTAATTATTCGAAGTTGCTCAAGAAAAAATGGGAGTCATGCTATACACAGAGGGATAAAACTCTTTACTATTGAAAGTGAGCAGATCAAATGGGTTATAAATGATAACATTAAAAAGTAAATTCTCAAGAGAATATGAGATGTTATGCATGGATATCAGTACTTCTTTGGGTAGGGAGGCTTCAGACTTGACTAGCTTCTGTATGGCAGTTATCTGTGTGACATTTCTATTACTAAAGTTATCTGAAGTCAGTATGGTGTCCTTACTGGGTTTTGTCTTTGCATCGCGGTTGTGGCCTGTCCTTTTCATCTTACCGCATTCATCAGGTAATCCCATTGGGGGATGGAAAATAGAGTTTCAATCAGCAGTGATGGGGGGTATTTCCATAGCTCAAGTTTAAGATTGAAAAATGTTTCAAAAGAACCAGTAACTGGGAAAATAGGGACCTTAGGTATAGTTGATTCCTATGTTTTGGAATGATAGTAATCATTGAACTTAACCTTCACTGTGGTCGTAGCATTGTTCACTATATTACCTTTTCTCTATTTTAAAGAATGAATCTCTTGCCTAAATCTATCATTCTCTTTTGCTTGAGATGAGAGCTACCTATATATTTGGATATCCTCTGAGTCTAATTCTTTTTCTTCACCTTCCAAGCTTTTGATCAGGGAATCCTTGAATGGAAGGCCTCTTTCAGATTTATGATTGCCTTCAGCAATATCTTCCCAATCAAACTTGATTAGTCCATCCAATTGAGTGGTGAAAGTAATTCCTTCATCCTATTTCCAGATCTGAGTAGTAATATGTCTAGGAGTCTGTAAATCAGACTAATTCATCCTTGCCTAAGAATTTTCAAATGGAGAAATTTGTCTAGAAGGAACCCGAGGTTTACCTAGGTGATTTTTCAAATGTGAAGAATCTCCTTGGGAGGGCTTGTGTCTCTCCTTTGTTCTACATTGAGACTCGTCATTCCCTTTCAGTGTAAATTTATCATACATAATTCATGTGTGATAGTTGGACCTATAGTGTCCTATCATACCACATACATCACAAAACAAAGGTAGTTTTTCATAGACAATTCTCAAGAAAATTTCATCTTGAGAAGTGGAGAGAATCACATTATCAATCAAAGTTGATCCTAAATAAATTTAAAATAATATTCTGGAAAAATAGACAAAACTAATGTTTTTAGAGGCTCTATCCATTTGGATAATAATTCCTATTTTAGAGGAAATATCAAATAGAATTTCTTCTTTTAGGGGCACTATCTTGCTCGCATGGTTTTAAAATGGAACAGGTAAAAATAATACATCATGATATGTAAATTTTCCCCTCTCTTCATATGCTTGAGTCCATAGTACACATTTCTAGTATGATAGGAATCACATATGGGGATGTAAGTACCCAAGACTACAACTTCATCATAGAGTCACATGCACAACCTATATCAAATAATATTTTATTTCACAATATATATAAATACAAAAATAATACACGGTAGAAAATAAATTAATGATAAAACATACAATATATTATTTCCATGAACTGAGGCCCATATCACATGGATAGAGTAAAGATAATATTTACTAAAAAAGGAATATAAACAAGAACCAGTTCCTATGGAACAAATCTCCACCACACCTAGCCAAAAAGGAGAGTGTAGAATGAATTGATTATAGAAACCCCTCCTCGGACCATATATTAATATCATTGAACCATAGAAGAGAGTTAAAAAATTATATAAATAAGGTCAAAGAAACCCTTTCTCTAACCATTATTCTATCTAAACACCCAGCCTAAGGAGTGATTAGTACATACCATCTCTGAAGGTCAGTAGGTGTTGGTTGGAAACTAAAGAATGAAGTTGTAAAAAAAATCACGGATCAATGATTTAATATGTGGTTTAAAATTTGTTTTAGATGTAGGTTTCCCTTAACTCATTCTAAAGGGATATAAATTTAATAATAATAATAATCGTGGTCATTAAATTCAACAAGATAATAATCTAAGGGTTTTAGGAATAATAAGGAAATTATATGGACTCAACGCACATAAAGATAAAAACACAAAAATACCCAAATGAAGGTAAAATATCCCCATACAAAAATCTAAATTTGTTGTTAAATAAAGAAACTCATCATGAAAATTTTTATCAAAACTTCTCACACAAAATACCCAACCCCTCGTAAACCTTGAGGAATAAGAACCACCATTGTTGATCTTTCTCATATAATATCATCATAGACAATGAAGATCAATGCTCTCAATGAGAATGATATAATAATAAGGCTATCACTGCTTCCTCTAAGAAAATTTCTATCCCATGATCTACAATGGATCCATCCAAATTCTACAGACTCTAGAGCTATAACTATAAATGTTTCCTCCTCCAGACATTATCTTTTTTGACTGTCGATGTGAGGAAATTTGCATGAACATCTTGTTGATGGGGATACCGACCTACATCCATTCTTATAAAATAGAAAACATTATAGACTCCAAACCCAAGGAACAAGTTATTTTAAGTTTTAATTAATTTAATATACTCTATTTTAAAATGTTTTTAAATCTCTTTTGTATATAATTTATGTAGCATCTCACCCATCCTCATTGGATTGAGAAGTAATGGGATGTCATTAGCATTAGGTGACATCCCTAATACATCAATGGATGGAAATAAATTTCATGGTCATAGGAAACAATTGGGGATTAATTATAGTTTGATGATAAAACAACCTATCAACAATGAATAATAAACATTGAACCCTCATATATCATGCATGAATAGAAAGAATACAACCCATGGTAATACCAATATAATAACAATTTTAGAGTGAGAATGGAATGTATAAATAGAACTAATAAAAAAAATATCACAAGACTTAGTACATAAAAAATAACTAATCTAGGGACTACCCAAATAATCTCTAAGCTCTAACTCCACCTACCAAACCCAAGGTCTCAAGGATCATCACTTAATAAGCATGTTACCTTTACATTCCTTGTATCCTGGTACATGAAATCTGAAAATGCACCAAAGTTCAAAATAAGGGGTAATTATGGACTCATTAAGAATTCCCCAAATACATACCAAATCACACCACTAGGATAGGAACTGTTTAACACGTTTTATAAAAAATGTTTTAAAAAAATTAAAAAAATTATATAAAACCATAATAAATTTCAATGGGAAAAAAAGAATTTAAATAATTTCTCATCATTTTTTATTCCCATTCCTATGTTTCCAGACACACACACACCCATGAATTAAATGTAATCGATCTATACACATGATAGGTGTCACCAACCAGGCCATATCGCCATCCGACTCGGTGCCCGACCTGGTCCGCAACATGACCCGAAGGGCGTTCTCAATCCCCACAGGCTGGCATAAGTGCCCGAGTATCAAAAATAAACTTCGGAATGATTTACCCGGATGAATAAATATAAAACAGACAACAAGATGAATAAATTGAAACTAAAAACTGACAACCAAACAGACCCTTATACCAAGTTCATATTAAAAGTTTACAACTTGAACTAAAAACCCAAAAGAGACTACATTAAAGGAAACCAAAACACCAATACAAACCTCTGTGCAACATGAGGAGTCACATCCCTAAGCCACCGCCACCAAACCAACACGAGGATGCCACTGAAAACCCGAACCACTAATGTTAAGCCCGATGCCTCAACCTGGAAAGAAAAAGAAAACAGAATCTACATACACCCAAAGGTGTATGTAGGCTATGAGCTAAAAGACCATTAATATTCCAACGAAAAAAGGTTCAACGCATAATTATTAAATGAAAAATACATTTGCAACTTTAATTAAAGAAAAGAACTAAAATATTGAACAAATTTAGAGAAAACAGATTTAGAGAAAACAGTTTTAAAAAGGAACAACTTAAATTAAAACACGCGCGCACACACACACACACACTTACTTTTAAAATAACTGAAGTGTCACACCGATGAGCGTAAAGTAACCAATGAGTACTAACATGGGAGAGGCCGCGTGGGTGTTAGCTAGCTCGGGCCCCTAGATCTTCGTGTCTTGGTGAAATGTGGCTTAAAAGGCCACGGCCCTCAGAAAATGTGGCTTAGAAGGCCACGACCCTCAGAAAACATGGATTAGAAGGCCACAAACCTCAAAAAAACATATGTTTAGTTAGTGTTGCAATCGTCAGTCCTGCCAGTGAAACCGGGTCGAGTCACCTCCGAAACACTAGCCCACTAGTCTAGTCCACCCTCCTAGCTACTTGGACTTCCCGCTTGTGCTCAAGTAGTTCAAAGTTCAAGTCTTATGTCATAATCACATACTCAAACCAAACAAGACATTATCCACGCCAAAACAACTATTTTGACCCACAAAAGCAATTTGAAATAAGATGCACACTAAAAATATCTCAAAGAAAAATCCACATCAGTTACACAACCAATTAAAAAAATTGCACAGTCAAATAAATCACTTTCATTATCAAACACGCCACTAACGGAATTGATTAAACAAATTTCACACGCGTCGCATGACTTTAAGCACTGAAAATATTCACACAATTTAACCAAATAAACTTTTTCACTCCTAATAACTATTTATTAAAACAACCCAAACTTTTCATAAATAAATTTTTGAGAGAAAAACAATGTTTTACACACTAGACTGACCCAAACCCCCATCACATAACCAAGTGCACAAAACGCCACCTCAGAAACTCAATATCCATCACACATGCGATTAAAGAAACCCCACACATAGTTAAAGTCTATTACAATAGTTAAACAACCCACCAGGAAAACATGTCAAGCCATTTAAAATTACGCCTCATGACTAAAACACCAAAAATTTACTCAAATGATTATTTAAGACAAAACACATACCGACGCAACACCAAAACACCAACTTCAACCCTTGTACATCCTAAAAAATAATCCGCACATATTATAAAACACTAGTGAATAGTCCAACATGGGTTTTCACAGCAACAATGTACTCATCTCATCAAAACGCACTAATAAACGCATTAAGACATAGTAAACCTCAAGTAAAAATTAAAGCACACCAACCAAAATAATTAGTAGGCTAACCTCACAACAACAACAAAAACTAACAATTAACCAGAGATGACATTACAGCAGTAAGTACACATATTATATTCCAAAGAATTAAAATGAAAATAAAACATAAAAGAAGATCAATTTCACACAATGAAAATTAATTAAACAACATACTAAATAAATTAAACTTGAAAATTAATTAAATAGATAATAATTAAGAGTGAAACCACCTACCTCGGTGTAGGAAGCATTGCAGGCTTGGTGCGAAACTCCTGTCGTACGACGAATGCACTGCAAGAAGACCAAAGAGACCCCTAAAACAAAACACTGCACAATTGCAATAAAAAATTATACCAAAAACAATATAAACCCAAACCAAAACACCACAAAAAATTAAAAGGATGAACAATGAGGGACTTTTCATCTAAGGAGAGGGGTCCGAGAGGTTTTTTGGAGGTGCGTTGAGGCTGTTCGGGGAGGAAGAATCTGTTCTGGTTCGCCAGAGAGGAGGAGGAGGGGTGCGGCATGGGTAGTCGGTCCGGCAAGGGCTCGGTGTGGCACAGCTCGGGTTCGCAGGGGGGTGGAGTTGCGGCTGGCGAGGGAGGCATGAGGGCGAGGCTCTGGAGTGAGGGGCTGTAGGGGTGGCGTTAGACAGGAGTAGGCCGGGGGAGGCCCATGGACGGTCGACGCGGCTGGGTAGAGCGGGAGGGAGACAGCGGTGCGCTACGTCGCAGCTCATCCGGAGGGTCTGTCGGGTAGTCTAGCCGAGAGGGAGGCGACGTGAGGGACCAAGAGGGCGCGGCTTGAAGGTGGTTTGTCCAGGAAGCTGGGCGCAGGAGGGAGACGGCGAAGCGAGGCAGTATGCCGGGAGGTGGGGCGCCGGTTGTGGACCGAAGAGGAAGCAGGGAGGAGCGCGGCCTAGGGTTTAAGGGGGAGGCACGCTGCGCAAATAGAAGGGGGGAAAGAAGAGGGTCTGTGCGGGGAGACAGGGGGAAATAAAGAGAGGAGGGGGGAAAAGAAGAAAAGAAAAACAAGAAGGAAAAATAATAATAAAAATAAAATAAAATAAGGAATAAAGGGAGGGAAAAAATAATAAAAGAGAAAATAAAAGAGGATAAAAATAAAAAGAAAATAAAATAAAATAATAATGAAAAGATGAAATCATTAATCTAATTAATAATAACAAATTTTTTTATTACTAATAATAAAACTAATAATAACAAAACCAAAATAATAGAAACGACCAGCTTAAAATATTAGCTGAAATAATAATAATAATAATAATAAAATAATAAAACCAACCAAAATAATAATATCACTATTAACTGAGCCTGGACACCGCGCATGGTCACGTGAGCGGTTGCGTGTGCGGTCACATGCACGGGTGCGTTCGCGCGCCTAGTCGCGATTACGGTTGAGCACCCGTAAAAGATCTCAAATTCCTTTTGAAAATAGAACTGGTTCAAACTACAACTCAAAAGAAAGACTTAAAATAATTAAATTAAAAAGAAGTGTCAGTCAGGGTGTGAAAATTCTCCCCACCATGACACTTTCTTCCCCTATAAAGTCCCAAAAGACCAGGTCAACCAAGGGTTCCAAGCGAGACCGCGAAGATGCTTAAAACCAAACCTCAATTGCCCAAAGACCGAGCATTCAAAACGCCAATGACCTAAAACATCAAAGATCTCAAAACCAAAATCACCTAGCAAAATGACCAACAACAAGCAATTCACCTCGGGAATAACTACAATATGAAACACCCCGAAACTTGACATAGGGATCACCGAGGTCGCTCGAGATCTCCAAGTACACTCATCCAGCAACCCTCTACCTAAGCTAACCGATTGTTATGGTCAAGGTCGGGCGGAGTAGAAGTAAGGGGTTTCCCCACCAAGAACACTTTGAAGATAGAGTTTTTTTTCACAAGTTCATCAAATGGTGGTCTCCCCACCATATTAGGGTCCTCATCAAACAATGGTTATTCAAACCAAAACAACTCACCAACTCAAAAAAACATCGAACACTAGTTTGACCATCCAATCTCCCTAAAGTTAACCAACCAACATAGTAGGGGACACCAGTAAGACCCGCACTGGGTCTCCCCACCATTTTAAAAAAAAATCTTAACACCATGGAACCCACACGGGCATTCCCAGTTTACTTGAGCAATACCGACTGAACCCTTCATCGTGAACCCACCAACACGGGCTGACCAGCACTGATTATTCCTACAGTGGAAAACACTCTGTAGCATGAGATAGATTTGATACCAGAAACCCCTAACCAGGAGGCGAACAAGACAGGCGCATGTCAATTCCACAAGACATGAGCATCTCTGACCACAAGAAGGTTCACGGAGCACGCCTACTGGCTTTACAAGAATATGGATTCTTCCGACCTCTTTAAGACCCAAGAGAAACTCCCACAAAATAATACTGAAACAAGGATACACGGCCTTCATACCCATCACAACAAAAATTAAGCCTTCAGAGGTGATACTGCAATAAGGAAATTTAAGTTGTCCTCGTCCTGTCACTGCAGCTTTAAGTCGGGCCAAGCTCATCCCACGTTCGATGAGTTTTTGACTACGCCCAAGCTTCACCCTGAGAACTATGGTTAGGGCCCTGATGTCTGAATCATCTACCGCCTCGCAGTCATAAGCTGACCACCTATGACTGCAACTTCCACCACTGGAAAAACAACCTGTATACTACTGATTGTGTCCCAAGCAGCAACTCTGCAAAAATAACAGCTGAGAATTGAAGCAAATGACTTAGAGTGTCCAACGGACCACACTAGAGGTAAAAGATTGAGTGGTATGTCAAAAGCGCTATGGAAACTAACAGAAGGAGCACTCCAAGAACAAGTCATATTAGTTCACTCTCCTCATTGGATGAGGAAAATTCAATTACCATAGTATGAACAGGACCAACAACTATTATGATATTTAAACTCATCATTCCACACAACCTCTGGGGAATAAGAAACTAGATCATCAGAAAGGTCAACACACCTCTTTCACCCTCTATTGACTGGTCAATCACCTATGAGATTCACCACTTTCCTTTTCCTTCACTTCCTTAGGTACAACCGCGGAATGTGGTTAGTCTTAAGGATCGCTCACAACATCCACATTTGCAACGAAAATGGAATGATTACCATTTGATGGTGTAGTCTCGCTCCACCAGACACACTCGAGACAACATACACCCACACAACTTTTGGAGTTACTAGAAAATCAGAGACACCTCCAACTTTCCCAAAGCACTTAACGAAATCCAAACGACCTCGATGTCTATGAACAGTCGACACCACTGAGCAGAACCCAACTATTCCACTCCACTGAGAGTCTGGGTCGGGCCAAGAACTATTAGAGACCTGCTGGAACCCATGGGACATTTCTAGGGGGGAATATTTGAAACAAGAAACACAAAACAGCCTTCCAAAAATCCAAACACATCCCAATCAAACATCCATATATCATACACAAATCAAACAATTTCATTTTAAAACATCAATTCATCCGTAAATAAAAACACCCGCTTGAAAAACCAAACACAGTACAATAAAACCCAATAACTCTTTTGAATTCATCGATTTCACTCTGGACTCAAAACCATTTTCCAATTCCAAAACCATTTAAGCACAAAAACTCATTTGATAGAAACCCCCACTTTTCAAGAAACAAGATACAGCTTTTAAAATCAATCAATCACCACTGATATTCCTGGATGCCTCGTAGATTTGCATTTCTGTGCCACCCAAGCACCCATCCACACAATCCACCAACTATCCATTAATCACTTCCATGTGCCCACGCGAGAATCCATAGGAATACCACTAGAAAAATAAAGGTTCTTCCACTTTAAAAAAATAAAACATTCTCAATATTACGAAAACACACTTTTTTTTCAAAACTATTTCAAAAACTCAAGATAGATTTTCAAGATGCTTTCCATTTATAAAACAACTCACTCCAATTTCAAATAACCCAAGACATTCTTTTAGAAATTCAACTTCGAAAAATCAACGCCAAATTCCAAAAATAAGGTCCAAGAGAAATGCACCCCAAAAATCATGCCAACCAGATACCAAAATAAAATAAGAGAAGCACTAAAGTCTGCTTCCCTTTTTAAAAGAAAAAAATTTCACGTCAATCCCAAAACTGAAGACATCACAAACATTAAAGCACCTGGGCGGAGGACTAGTGGTCATGTCTAACCCGGCTACATGGTTTAGCAGACCGTGCCCTAGGCAAGCACCAACCACTAAGAGTATCAAACCATACTCTCAGTAATCACATGGGTCGCTACTCCATGTGAGACCGCACGTAGTACCGGTTTACTCCTACTTTCATCCCACATCCACACAGACCAAAGTCAAAAACTTAAATCCCGAACTACCCCTGGCTACTCGAGGATCGAAACGAGTAAGAGTTCGCAACGCTCTTCTCGAACCTATCCCTCGTGTACTAACAGCCCTATATCTAATCTACCTGACATCCCGAATAACAAGAGAAAAAACCTAACCTCCTCTGATACCATTTTTTCACGAACCAGGCAGGGTCGACATCCAACCCGACACCCGACCCGGTCCACGAAATGACCCGAAGGGCATTCCCGATCCCCACGGGATGGCACAAGTGCTCAAGTATCAAAAATAAACTTGGGAACGATTTACCCGGATGAATAAATATAAAACAGACAACAAGATGAACAAATTGAAACTAAAAATTGACAACCAAACAGACCCTTATACCAAGTTCAGATTTAAAGTTTACAACTTGAACTAAAACCCCAAAAGAGACAATATCAAAGGAAACTAAAACTCCAACACAAACCTCTGTGCGACATGAGGAGTCACATCCCCAAGCCACCGCCACCAAACCAACACGAGGATGCCACTGACAACCCGAACCACCAATGATAAGCCCGATGCCTCAACCTGGAAAGAAAAAGAAATAGAATCTACATACACCCAAAGTTTTATGTAGGGTGTGAGCTAAAATCCCAGTAAAATACCACCAATAAAAGGTTTCACGCATAATTATTAAATGAAAAATACATTTGCAACTTTAATTAAAGAAAATAACTAAAATCTTGAAAAACTTTAGAGAAAAAGGGTTTAGAGAAAATAGTTTTAAAAAGGAACAACTTAAATTAAAACACAAGTGTGCACACACACACACACTTACTTTTAAAATAACCAAAGTGTCACACCGATGAGTGTAAAGTAACCCATGAGCACTAACATGGGAGACGCCGCGTGGGTGTTAGCTAGCTTGGGACCCTAGATCTTCGTGTCTCGGTGAAACATGGATTAGAAGGCCACGACCCTCAGAAAACGTGGCTTAGAAGGCCACAACCCTCAGAAAAGAATATTTTTAGTTAGTGTTGCAGTCGTCAGTCCTTCCAGTGAAACTGGGTCAAGTCACCTTCGGAACACTAGCCCACTAGTCTAGTCCACCCTCCTTTCTACCTGGGCTTCCCGCTTGTGCTCAAGTAGTTCAAAGTTCAAGTCTTATGTCATAATCACATACTCAAACCAAACAAGACATTACGCACGCCAAAACAACCATTTTCACACACAATAGCAATTTGAAATAAGATGCACACTAAAAATATCTCAAAGAAAAATCTGCATCAGTTACACAACCAATTAAAACAACTGCACAGTCAAAGAAATCACTTTCATAATCAAACATGCCACTAACGGAATTGATTAAACAAATTTCACACACGTCGCATGACTTTAAGCACCGAAAATATTCACACAATTTAACCAAAGCAAATTTTTCACTCCTAATAACTATTTAATAAAACAACCCAAACTTTTCATAAATAAATTTTTGAGAGAAAAACAATGTTTTACACACTAGACTGACCCAAACCCCCCCTCACATAACCAAGCACACACAACGCCACCTCGAGAACTCAATCTGCATCACACATGAAATTAAAGAAACCACACACGTAGCTAAAAAGACTATCACAATGGTTAAACAACCAGCCAAAAAAACATTTCAAGCCATTTAAAATTATGTTTCATGACTAAAACACCAAAAATCCACTCAAATGATCATTTAATACAGAACGCATACCGACGCAACACCAAAACACCAACTGCAACCCTTGTACATCCTAAAAAATAATCCGGCCATATTATAAAACACTAGTGAATAGTCCAACATGGGTTTTCACAGCAACAACGTACTCATATCATCAAAACACACTAATAAATGCATTAAGACATAGTAAACCTCAAGTAAAAATTAAAGCACACCAACCAAAATAATTAGTAGGTTAACCTCACAACAACAAAAAAACTAACAATTAACCAGAGATGACATTCTAGTAGCAATTACACATATTATAAACATGCTTCCAGAGAATTAAAATGAAAACCAAACATCAAAGAAGATCAATTTTTCACAACGAAAATTAATTAAACAACATACTAAATAAATTAAACTTTCAAATTAATTAAACAGATAATAATTAATAGTGGAACCACCTACCTCGGGGTAGGAAGCATTGCGGGATTGGTGTGAAACTCTCGTCGCACGACGAACGCACTGCAATAAGACCAAAGAGACCCCTAAAACAAAACACCGCACAATTACAACAAAACATTATACCTAAAACAATATAAACCCTAACCAAAACACCACAAAAAATTAAAAGGATGAATAACGAGGGACTCCGCACCTAAGGTGAGGGGTCCAAGATGTTTTCCGAAGGTGCGTCGGGGCTGTCCGGGGAGGAAGAATCTATTCTGGTTCACCGGAGAGGGGTAGGAGGGGTGCGGCTAGGGAAGCCGGTCCGGAAAGGGCTCGTTGCGGCACAGCTCGGGTTCGTAGGGGGGTGGCATTGCAGCTGGAAAGGGCATCACGAGGGTGAGGTGCCGGATCGAGGGGTTGGAGGGGTGGTGTTGGACAGAAGCAGGTCAGGGGAGGCCCAGTGATGGTCGGCGCGGCTGGGTAGAGTGGGAGGGAGACGGAGGCGCGCTACATCGCGGCTCATCGGGAGGGTCTTACGGGCGGTCCGGCTGAGAGGGAGGCGACGCGAGGGAGCAGGAGGGTGTGGATTGAAGTTGGTTCAGCCGGGAGGCTGGGCGCGGGAGGGAGACGGCGGAGTGAGGCAGTTCGCTGGGAGGTGGGGCGTCGGTTGTGGACCGGATAGGAGGTAGGGTGGAGCGCGGCCTAGGGTTTAAGGGGGGAGGCGCGCTGCGCAAACAGAAGGGGGAAAGAAGAGGGTCTGTGTGGGGAGAGAGGGGGAAAGTAAGAGAAGAGGGGAAAAAGGAAGAAAAGAAAAACAAGAGGAAGGAAAAATAATAATAATAATAAAATAAAATAATGAATAAAGGGAGGGAAAAAAGTAATAAAAGAGAAAATAAAAGCAGATAAAAAGAAAAATAAAATAAAATAAAATAATAATGAAAAGAAGAAAACATTAATCTAATTAATAATAACAAATTTTTTTATTACTAATAATAAAACTAATAATAAAAAAACCAAAATAATAGAAATGACCAAATTAAAATATTAGATGAAATAATAATAATAATAATAATAATAATAATAATAATAAAACCAACCAAAATAATAATATCACTATTAACTGAGCCTGGAAACCGTGCATGGTCACGTGAGCGGTCGCGTGCGCGGTCACATGCACGGGCGCGTTCGCGCGCCTAGTCGCGATTACGGTCGAGCACCTGTAAAAGATCTCAAATTCCTTTTTAAAATAGAACCGGTTCAAACTGCAACTCAAAAGAAATACTTAAAATAATTAAATTACAAAGAAGTTTCATTCAGGGTGTGACAATAGGAGTCTCATAAATCCACCAAATATTCACAATGTGACCAATATCCAGGGGCCCCAATGGCACACACCCCTTATTTGGGGTCACATCCAAGAAAAGAACTCATTCCACCCATGTATACCAAAATCCATTCCAAATTTCATTTCACAAAAAGAAAACTATTTCTTGAAAACATATCATCATACAACTTGGATGAATTAAAAAAATTCCATAATTTAAAACTATAATTTTATAATTATAAAAAAAAGTTTTTTCCAAAAGATTTCCAATTTTCCTAATTTCCAAAGCATAAAGTAAAATGATTTTCATTAAATAATTAAAACATGTTTCTACAATTAAATTAAGAATTTTATTTACCAAAAATAATTATTCTTGTTCTGGAATGGTGGCCATGTGAGAGAAGCCACCAACCTCTCAACGAATGGTGAAAATGAAGAACGACACTTAGATCTTTTAGATTTGATTTTACCACACAATACCTTCACTATACCCAACATGATCTCATCATGATTTGATTCAAAAACATATATTTATCCATAAAATAAAAGATATATATATCTTAGGGACATAAAAATCATAGATCTTGGAAGAACAAGTAATATTAAGAACTTACAAATGATTTTATATCTCCAACTGTAACACCCCGACTCCACTAGGCTGGAGCTGGTGCATTACTTGTGATATTGTCAAGGTTAGAAGGAATGAAAATCCCAAAGGAATGATAAGTTTAGTAGTATTTAAGAAACTAGATACACTTATGTAACTCAAATTACATTGGAAAAGGTTACAAAATACAATACATAATAAAAACTAAAAACTGCATCCACAGGAACTCAATAAAAGGCCTTCTCTTCATCACCTGTTGAAGATAGAAAATGAAAGGGGTGATATCAAATTCTTGGTAAGGGTTAAAAATAGCGGAAACATGAATACAATAATAAGTGAATCATAAAAAATCTGACATAATCAATATGGCATGCTGAATAAATGAAATACTAATGCCATTAACAAACTGAGAATGTAACTGCATCCGTAGATTTTTTCATTGTGAAAACCTCATAGATAATAATAACTGATAATGAATAAAGAGAATTCTTATTAATTGGATGTCATGTATCTGGCACATGAAACCATAATACCGTTGAAACGGTTTATCTATGTGGGTAGAAACTCGTCTAATTTTTTGAAACAAACTCGAAGGGTTTGTCGCCAACTGACTTGTCAAATGAGACATACCGATGCATCGAGGGGATGTAGCAAGCCCCACCCACCACTTTATGTACAAGAATTCTTAATACATTGATTCAATACAAGAGCAATATGCCTTTTCAATATTCGTATAGAGTAGAGTATACAGACTCTCTAATATTTCCATAATAACTTTCTAAATAAACACAGTATGTAAAATGGTATACAGTTTAGACAACAATCATATCCATGACAAGAGATTATGGATATTTAATATAAATAAAATTTAAAATGGAAAGTGATCTCAAATGGGAAGTAGGTACACCACATAAGGATTATTAGGTGCACAATACAAAGTTAGTCACAACAAAAGGGATATTCTTCAACAAAGTGAGAGAGAGGATCCCTTATGAAGATTATGTCATTAGAGTGAAGATAAGTAAATGAAATATTTATGTGTGAAAAATGAAAATCCACAAAATATAAGTGGATATATTGTATAAAAAAATAAAATGACATTCACACATATTCTTGGAAATAGATGTAGAACTCAAAGAATAAAAATTGAGTTAAGCAATCCCTTACCTTATGCTTGAAGGTGTTATTGGCTTGTTATTAAAGACCTGAATAAGCAAATTAGGATTATTAATTCATAAATACAGAAACTATTTTATATGTAATTGATATGGTATAACCTTATTAAGTTCATTAATGGCCTTTTTGTTGGATTTAAGAGATTCAATTTTATTGTTTTGGAAGCATTTTCTTACTTGGTTTCATGCTTTGTTTACTTGTATTCATGAATGGAAGTTGGTTTGAAATATGGTTAAACATCCAGAATTGTTAATATATATTATTAGTGAAATTAAAGAGACATAAATGATCTTATAGTGATTCTGGTTATATACCGTAAGGATGACTCATTCGATGAGTTAAAAAAACACTTGAATTTGGCTTGGCAGTTTTGTGCTCAATAAATTTGTTTTGTATTATTATTCCATATTATGAATGTATAAAGATTCCAGAACATTAATCAAGATAAAATGCATATATTATGACCTGGTTCAACCATATATTTGGTTTCATGACCAGACTTGAAAGAATTAATGGAAATTGAAATTACAACGTCCATGATGTCGGTAATTCGACACATCACGGACAATGTTTTTATTCCTTAAATAAGTGGATGGGGAGAAGAATAATGATAAATAATATTCTATAAAAATTAGAACATCCAGAATATACAAGATTTTGGAGCATACATGCCTCTTGGTTAAGATGAGGTGAGTAAAGAAGAAGAAAATAAAGGAATCTTAAAATGAAAGAAAACTTGATAAATTTCTCACGAAAATTCGGCAGCCTAACGGCGCCTCTTAAAATTTCATAAAAATAGTTTGACGAGAGGAATAGAATATCTCATAATTCATAACTAATATGGACAGTAAGGGGTAATATTTAATGAAATATCCCAACACAAGACAAAGGTAATGGAAGAGAATAACATAAAATGAAAGAAAAGAAAGAAAATAAAAGAGGTTGTTTACCTCTTGATCTCTTCTCCTTGAGATCCTTCTTAAGGGCTTTGGTTTTGGTCTTTTGGTGAGACCATAAGCTCTAGGACGCGAGGAAGAGACTTGGGGGGATTATTGGGCAGAACATTGAGGAGCTTCACGGCTTAGAGGATTGAATAGAATAGGTGGTCGTGGGGGGGTTTATAGTGGAGGAGAGGGGTAAATTTTGAATATTTAATTTCATTATTTTATTATTTCCATCAAGACAACCAATAGTATTGTTTCATGCGACCCCTAATAGTAATAATGGAATGTGAGTTCGAACCAAGTGGCCATGAATTACTTATGAGGTCATAAATAGTGTATTTTACTAATAATTTGTATATACGGTATTTTATCGTATTTCACTATTCATCAAAAATTCCAGAATTTCAGAAAAATCCCAAAAATTTACCCTAACCATTTTTCAACATGTAGAATTCAAAAATGAACTCCATTTTTCAAAATTAATTTTCCAAGTATTATTAATTTAATTTTTAAATAAATTCATAGTTAATTCGAAAAATAACAATCTTAAAGGTGCAATTAGTTTTATTTCTCATTGAAAATCTAATTAAGATCTCATTATTTTATTGATTTAAGAAAATAAAATAATTTTATTATTTACTATTCATAAGGGTAATATTACTATTCATAAGGGTATGTTACTATTCACAAAAAAATCAAGTTTGTTCTATCAGACTCCAAATGACTTTTTAAACATAACTCTAGATGAAAATTTTTCGAAATTCAAAACATAGAAGTGGAAAAATTATTTTTAGTGGCTAGGTTTTGACTATCTCCTAAATAACATAATGTTGTTTCAAAGGAACACAGTGATGAATAGAATTTATTTAATGGAAACATACCATAAAATGTTTGGTGTGCTACATAATTCCCTCCTTCGGAAATTTCATCCTTGAAATTTTATGAATAAAGCCCACTAAAAATATGTGGGTGGTTCTTCTTCATGAAATCCTCTGGTTCCCATGTTTCTTCCTCCATATTCTGATTTCTCTAAAGAACCTTTACTAGATGAGTTGTTTGATTTCTCAATACCTTCTCCCTTGTGTCAATAATCCTGATAGGCTTTTCACAATATGATAAATCATGTTCCAGTTCTATTTCTTCATATGTGAGTACATGTGTTGGGTATGGCATGTAGTTATTTAACAACGATACGTGGAACACATCATGAACTCTGGAGAGATTTAGAGGCATCGCTAAATGCTAAGCTACAGCTCTGATTCTTCCCAAAATTTCAAATGGTCCTATGTACCTGGGGCTCAGTTTCCCTTTCTTACCAAACCTTAAGACGCCCATCCATAGAGATAATTTCAGATATACATTATTGCCCACTTGAAATTCCAAGTCCTTTTTCTAGTTGTCAGCATAACTCTTCTGCCTACTTTGGGCTTCTTTAATATGGGCTTGTATTTTCTTCACCTTTGTTGTGGTCTCTTCAATAAGTTTTGGGTCTATAAGTTTCCTCTCACCAACTTCATCCCAACAAGTTGGAGTTCAACATCTTTTTCCATATAATGCTTCATATGGAGATATTTGAATACTAGAATGGAAACTATTGTTGTATAAAAATTCCACCAAAGGAAAGTATTGATCCCACATACCTTGTAAGTCAATAGAACATGACCTCATCAAATCTTTTAGAGTTTGAATAATCCTTTCAGATTGTCCGTCAGTTCGGGGGTGATATTAGGTACTCATATAAAGCTCAGTATTCAAAGTCTTCTGAAGACTTTTCCAGACTTTTGACGTAAACCGAGGATCTCGATCAGAGACAATTGATAGAGGTTCACCATGAAGTCACGCAACTTCATTAATATAAAGTATTTCTGGGCGCTCAAGTGGTAAATCCTCTCTTATTGGAAGGAAATGTGTTGTTTTAGTGAGACGATCAACAATTACCCATATTGCATCATTACTTCTAGGTGTCCTCGGTAGTCCGGTGACAAAATACATCGTAATGTTGTCCCACTTCCACATAGGAATTGGTAGAGGTTGAAGCACTCCTTTGGGATGTTGTCTCTCCGCCTTCACTTGTTGAAAAACTAGACACCTTGACACGTAGTCAGCAATTTATCGCTTCATATTATCTCACCAAAAATATTCATTCAGATCTCTTATACATCTTGGTGCTACCTGGGTGTATAGAGAAATTTGAGCTATGAGCATCGTCTAATAGTTCCCTTTTTAGCTCAGGTACTGATGGAACGCATAACCTCTTCCCAAACTTCAGAACACCTTCTTCATACACGAAGTCAGTCAGTCTTCCATCCTTAACTGCATTAATATTCTTGTGCATATTCTCATCATCAGATTGAGAAATTTTTATCTTCTCTAGTAAAGATGGTTTAGAAATCATTTGAAAGAGGGGTGATGTTTCCCCTTCATTAACAATTCCCATATACATCTTCAGTAGATCCATAAACACAGGATCTCTTTCAATCCTCATTTGAGTCAGAAGGCCATGATCTTTCCTACTTAATGCATCTGCCATTGTATTCGCCTTTCCTGGGTGGTAGTGTATTGAATAATCATAATCTTTGAGTAACTCGAGCCATCTTCTTTGCCTCATATTGAGTTCTTTTTGTGTGAAAATATATTTCAAACTCTTGTGGTCCGTATAAATCTCACATCTCTCTCCATAGAGATAATGCCTCCATATTTTCAGAGCAAAGATTATGGATGCTCACTCAAGATCATGAGTTGGATAATTTTTCTCATGAGTCATCAACTACCTTGATGCGTAAGCAATAACATTATCATTTTTCATAAGGACGCAACCCAGTCCATTCTTTGATATGTTGCTGTATATTACAAATCCATCACTTCTATATGGAAGAGTCAAAATTGGAGCATTGACCAATATTCTTTTCAATTCATCGAAGCGTTCTGTAAATTCATTTTTCCACACAAACTTAACTCCTTTACGTGGGAGATAGGTTAGCGGATTATCCAGGCAGGAAAAATTCTGAATGAAACGTCGATAATAACCTGCTAAGACAATAAAACTGCATACCTCCGTTATATTTGTTGGCGTGGGCCATTATTGGATTGCCTTTATCTTTGTAGGATCAACTAGGATTCCATACTTAGAGACAATATGGCCTAAAAAAGAAACTGACTGAAGCCAGAATTTTCACTTTCTAAAATTCCCATATAATTGATTTCTTCTTAGAGTTTTTAGAATAGTTCTCAAATGATCATCATGGTATTCATAGATTTTTTAGTATACCAGGATATCATCAATGAATACCACAAAAAAGTTATCAAGATATTCCTTGAAAACTTTTTTCATTAAATCCATGAAAGTAGAGGGTGAATTTTTCAGTCCAAAATGCATCACTGTAAACTCGTAATGCCCATACCTTGATGGAAATGTTGTCTTCGGAATATCTTCCTTCCTCACATGTAGATGATGATATCTAGATAGAAGGTCAATCTTCAAAAAGTATTGAGCTCCATGAAGTTGGTCAAATAAATCATCAATCTGGGCTAGAGGATACTTATTCTTTATTGTAATAGCATTGATTTCCTGGTAATCAATGAAAAGCCTCATGGATCCATCTTTCTTCTTTACAAACAAGACCGGGGCTCCCCATGGAGAAACACTAGGTAGAATAAATCCTTTGTCACTCAACTCTTCTAGTTGTTTCTTCAGATCCACTAACTCCACATTGGTCATTCTATATGGGGTCTTTTCTATAGGTCTTGCATCAGGAATTAAATTAATAGAGAACTCAACTTCCCGCTCTGGAAGATGTCTAGGTAAATCCTCTAGAAATACATCAATGTATTATTTCACTATGTGCACATATTCAATTTGAATATTTCTTTCCTATCCCATAGATATTGGTTTATCTTCCTCTCCAAGTACTACATTCAGTAGAGCTACTGGGGGTGGTTATAGATAAGAATCAGGTGGCGAAGTTTCTGCCCTAAAGACAAGGGATTCTACACCATTTCTAAAAAAATTAACTTCATTTTTCTTGCAATAAATCCTCGCATCATAATTTGATAGCCAATCCATACCGATAATTATATCAAATTCAGTCATGGGTATGATGATAAGGCTAGAAACTAAAGCACGTTTTGGTGTTTAGAGGGGGAGTAGTCGACAAGCCTTTGTTGCAATGATACATCCCATGGGAGTTTTGACTGACAACTCCTTTCTTAAATAAAATTGGAAATATCTAATTTTATTGGAAAACTGAGAGGATATAAATGAATGTGATGATCCAGAATCAAAGAAAGTGTTGGATAAGCCTGAGGAAACAATTAAAGTACCTACCACCACGTCATTTGGAACTTCAATCTCCGCGATTGTAATCGCAAAGGCTCTCCCTTGCACTCTTGGACTTTTATAAGTCAACTTTCCTTGGCACTTTGGACACTCATTTTCATAGTGTCTCATCTCTATGCAATTTTAGCATTGAACATCATTGAATTGTTTCTTCTCCTTGCATTCATCAGATCGATTACCCTTTTCTCTGTAGTTGTAGCAGACTCTCATGCCTTTCAAGCATTTTTCGGGATGATTATTTCCACAGTTCTCACATAATGGGAAATTATTTGTTCCCTTGCTCTTCTTTGGTGCTTCTCCTTTTCCTTTTTTATCAGAGTACTTCTTCTTATCTTGGTTACCTTTGAAAAAAAATTATCTAGCAAATTCCTTCTCTATTTTGATGGCACTTGATACAATTTCATCATATGATGAAAATGATTGAGAAGTCAGTGCCCATTGAAGACTTGGCTTAAGACCTTAAAAGAAATGATCAATCTTGTCCACCGAGTCACGTACATAATCCATGGCATACCTGGATAGCCTTGTGAAGGTAGCCTCATACTCTGCAACACTGTCTTCTTCCCTTTGTTTCAATCCAAGGAATTTCTTCTTTATTTCAGTTCGTTGCTCACGAGGGAAATATTTTTTGTAGAATATTTCCTTAAAAGTCCTCCATTCCATATCCTCTATCTCTTCTTCCTCCATGGTATTTTGAATCAAGTACCATCATTGATCAGCGTCTCCCTTGAGACAATATACATCTAGTACTTCATTTTCATTTTCATTGCATATTAACGCCATGAATATCTTTTCAAGGGGCTTGATCCATTACTCATCAACAACTATATTAGTAGTCCCACTGAAAGATGGGGGCTTCTTCCGCATGAAACGATCCAACATAGGTGTTGAATGGTTATTCGTTACGACTTGAGTAAGTTGTCCCAATATGGTCATGATCTGATCTGCTCCAACATTGACTGTGTTGACTTGCTCAGTAAGGAGATCCCTACCTTGCCCACAAGTATTGATTCCCCTTATTCCATTAGATTCCATTTCTAAATAATGGGATACACTATATTAGTTTATGAATCTCAAATAGAAAATCACTCAACATAGATTGAAATTCCATGCATAGCTAATATTATAAATATGGTTCCTCTAAGGAAAAATTTACATTAACTCCTTCGTAATGGCTTGTAAAGAAAACATGAATTATCCTAAGCATATCCCCCGGGAGCGTCGTAACCAAGAGTGCACCAAGTCTCATTGTCGTGCACCAGTTCCCGTTCAAGTCTATCTCAAAGAGGTGTTTTCGGGTTTTACCCCTAGATACATCTGTTCCAGAGCCGCCTCTACCTGCTCGTATCCAGAAAAGGACGTATTGCTTAAAATATCAACATAATATACTCCTTAACAAAATAACGGGATGTTCTTGTATGTTAATCCTCAGATACTACCTTAGGGCTTTGTTCCCTACTATACATTTCTTACTCTAGTTTCCAAGTTTTCTACTAAACTTCCTCTGATAACAACTGTAACACCTCGACTCCACTAGGCTGGAGATGGTGCATTACTTGTGATATTGGCATGATTAGAATGAATTAAAATCATGAAGTAACGATCAGTTTAGTAGTCTTGAAGAAACTAGATACACTGATGTAACTCAAATTACATTGGAAAAGGTTACAAAATACAATACATAATAAAAACTAAATACTACATCCACAGGAACTCAATAAAATGCATTCTCTTAATCACCTGTTGAAGATAGAAAATGAAAGAGGTGATCTCAAAGGTTCAGTAAGGGTTAAAAATATCGGAAGCATGAATACAATAATAAGTGAATCATAGAAAATCTGACATAATCAATATGGCATGCTGAATAAATGAAATACTAATGCCATTAACAAACTGAGAATGTAACTGCATCCATAGATTCTATCAAAGTGAAAACCTCATGGATAATAATAACTAATAATGAATAAATATAATTCTTATTAATTGGATGTCATGTATCTAGCACATGAAACCATAATACCATTGAAACGGTTTAGCTCTGTGGGTAGAAACCCGTCTGATTTTTGGAAACAAACTCGAAGGGTTTATCGCCAACTGATTTGTCTCATGAGACCTGCCAATGCATCAAGGGGTTGTAGCAGCCCTCACCCACCACTTTATTTCCAATAATTATTTATACATTGATTTAATAAAAGAGCAATATGCCTTTTCAATATCCATATAGAGTAGAGTATACATATTCACCAATATTTCCATAATAACTTTCCAAATAAACACCGTATGTAAAATGGTATACAGTTTAGACAACAATCATATCCATGACATGAGATTATTGATATTTAATATAAATAAAATTTCAAATGGAAATTGATCTCAAATGGGCATTAGGTACACAACATAAGTATTATTAGGTGCACAATACAAAGTTAGTCACAACATAGGGGATATTCTTCAACAAAGTGAGAGAGAGGATCCCTTATGAAGATTGTGTCATTAGAGTAAAGATAAGTAAATGAAATATTTATGTGTGAAAAATGAAAATCCAAAAAATATAAGTGGATATATTGTATAAAACAATAAAATGACATTCACACATATTCTTGGAAATATATGTATAACTCAAAGAATGGAAATTGAGTTAAGCAATCCCTTACCTTATGCATGAAGGTGTTATTAAATTGTTATTAAAGACCTGAATAAACAAATTAGGATTATTAATTCATAAATCCAGAACGTATTTTATATGTAATTTATATTTTATAACCTTATTAAGTTCATTAATGGAATTTTTGTTGGATTTAAGAGATTCAATTTTTTTTTGAAGCATTTTCTTACTTGGTTTCATGCTTTGTTTACTTGTATTCATGAATGGAATTTGATTTGAAATATGGTTAAACAACCATAATTGTTAATATATATTATTAGTGAAATTAAAGAGACATAAATGATCTTATAGTGATTCTGGTTATATACCATGAGGATGACTCATTCGATGAGTTAAAAAAACACTTGAATTTGGCTTGGCAGTTTTGTGCTCAATAAACTTGTTTTGTATTATTATTCCATATTATGAACGTATAAAGATTCCAGAACATTAATCAAGATAAAACACATATATTATGACCTGGTTCTACCATATATTTTTTTTTATTACCAGACCGAAAGAATTAATGGAAATTGAAATTACAACGTCCACGATGTTGGTAATTCGACGCATCACGGACAATGTTTTTATTCCTTAAATAAGTGAGAGAGGAGAAGAATAATGTTGAATAATTTTCCATAAAAATTATAACATCCATAATATAAAATATTATGGAGAATAAATTCCTCTTGGTTAAGATGAGGTGAAGAAATAAGAATAAAAGAAATGAATCTTAAAATGAAATAAAACTTGATAAATTTATCACGAAAATTCGGCAGCCTAACGGCGTCTCTTAAAATTTCATAAAAATAGTTTGATGAGAGGAATGGAATATCTAATAATTAATAAATAATATGGATAGTAATGGGGAATATTTAATGAAATATCCCAACACAAGCCAAAGGGAATGGAAGATAATAACATAAAATGAAAGAAAAGAAAGAAAATAAAAGAGGTTATTTACCTCTTGATCTCTTCTCCTTGAGATCCTTCTTAAGGGATTTGGTTTTGGTCTTTTGGTGAGACCAGCAGCTCTAGGACATAGGAAAGAGACTTGGGAGGATTATTGGTCAGAACATTGAGGAGCTTCAAGGCTTAGAGGAGTGAATAGAAGAGGTGGGGGGGTTTTATAGTGGAAGAGAGGGGTAAATTTTGAATATTTAATTTCATTATTTTATTATTTCCATAAAGACAACCAATAGTATTGTTTCATGTGACCCCTAATAGTAATAATGGCATGTTAGTTTGAACTAAGAGGCCTTGAATCACTTATGATGTCATAAATAGTGTATTTTACTGATAATTTTTATATACGGTATTTTATCATATTTCACTATTCATCAAAAATTCCAAAATTTTAGAAAAATCCCAAAAATTTACCCTAACCATTTTTCGACATGTAGAATTCAAAAATAAACTCCATTTTTCAAAATTAATTTTCTAAATATTATTAATTTAATTTTTAAATAAAGTTATAGTTAATTTGAAAAATAACAATCTTAAAGGTGCAATTAGTTTTATTTCTCATTGAAAATCTAATTAAGATCTCATTATCTTATTACTTTAAGAAAATAAAATAATTTTATTATTTACTATTCATAAGGGTCATATTAATATTCATAAGGATATGTTACTGTTCACCAAAAAATCAAGTTTGTTCTATCAGACTCAAAATGACTTTTTAATCACAACTCTAGATGACCATTTTTCGAAATTCAAAACATAGAAGTGGAAAAATAATATTTAATGGCTAGGTTTTGACTATCTCCTAAATAACATAGTGTTGTTTCAAATGAACATAGTGATGAATATAATGTGTTTAATGGAAACATACCATAAAATGTTTGGGGTGCTACACCAGCGTACTTAGATTCTTCTAAAAGTATTTCACAAATCAAAATAAATTATATATTAAGCCCATATAGAAGTGGGATGATGATATATTTGGAAATTAGCCAACTAATGATGGTTACATGCCTTAATCAGAATTAAAACTAAAAACATTGGGGTTCCAACTATATCTACCATGGTTAGGTCAGATGGATTACCAACCTGTGTGCCAACTATGTATCTGATATTAGACAAGGCATAGAGATTTTCATGGTAGGTCGTACTATTGAGAAAACTATGCGAAAACTGTTTGGTGATATTGTCTCAAGACCAACACCCCATATATCTAGTTTACATGGTTAAACAAACCATGCACCAACCATGATTCCCCCTCTGTATTCATTTTTATGGTCTTTCTTGGGAACCCTCATAGTTTGGCTAAATAGTGAACTAACTATGTGCCTACCCACTCACCCCCTAAAAAATTTCATGATTTTCAGGAGGTGTTGCATGGTTTATACTAACTGTGCTTAAACTGCTCACCCTTCAAAAAATAACAAAAAAAATAAAATCCTCTCAGTACCTCCTATAACATAACCCAACTATTATATAAGCTTAAAATACATAGTAAAAGGGTAAAGTAATGGAATTATAGGTGCTATATTCTCCCAACCATTGGAATTTCCATCATCAGAAATTAGAAAATGAGAGGTGATTTGGAAGAGTTTGGCCCATTTATAAAATATTTCCTTCTCACATTCCCATGTATCTTCTTGAATTAGACCAACATACTATAAAACCCATAAAAACAATTATTTTTTCACATAATATTTTCTCCTTCCTATCCACAATTTCTATCATCACATGAATCAATGTTGCATCTAGTTCTAGATCAATATGGTCCCATTGAATCACATGGTCAAGATTAAGTTGGAACTTGTTCAATTAAGATAAATGAAACACATTATGCTTAGAACTAAACATTGGCAATAAATACAACCTATTCTTAACATCACCCACAAGTTAAAGTATCTAAAAAGGGAAAATTTATTGAGTATAAAACATTCATTTCTTAACAAAATGTTGATGCCCAATGTTCGGATATATTCATAATAAAACATGAACACTAACCTCAAAGGATAAAAGTCAACAACAGTGATATACATATGTTTTATAATTATTTTTATCCATCATAATTCTATTTTTATTTGACTGAATCTTCTCCATTATTTCATGTATAATTCTAGTTCTAATAATTGAAGTCTCAGTTCTTTCCACCCAACAAGTACATAATGACAAGGACGATGATACATTACTTCAAAAGGATCTATATATATAAAGGCATGATAACTTTTAATTTATTATAAATCCACTAATGGAATATTAAATTACCAGGATCCACTAAAGTAACACAACTATAATTTAAAAGAACATCTTTATGATCAATAGTGTATACGTCACACAACACCAAGTATAAATAACCTGCAAAATATATGATTATTATAAACTAAAATTAAATTGGTGGGTATGAATAGGATTAAATAAATTTTGATATATATTTATAAAAATACTACTAAAAATCAATTTATTGAAAAATTACTAGTAAATAATTTTTCCTTTTTTATTAAATAAATTTTATTCACCAAAAATATGTTTTCTTCAAAAAATATTTTTGTTCTTTTTGTGATAAAATATTATAATTAATTTAAAGAACTTTTAAAATTTTTATTTTAAAAAAATGAACTAATTTTTTGAAGCCATCATATAAAAATTATCTTCAAGTGAAATTTGGGATTTTTTTGTAAAATATTTGTTTTTTTAATGAATAGTGAAAAATATAATTTTTTGGAAAATTGTCACTTCTTTTAAACAAATTAAGTAATTTAACAGTAAAATTATGTACGAAATTTATTTTAAATAAACCTATGAATTATTAATTTTATTTAACCCAATGAATTACATTTGAATCATCTTTATACTATATTTTATTATAAGTTTACTTTTAGTCTTAAAACCCCATTTTTCAGAAAACTCTATTAAAGGGCATAGTGTTTCTCCATTTTAATTAATTAAAATAACCCATAATAAAAATTATTTTCATTAAATGTATATTATATATATATATATTAACTTTTATTCATATAATTATTATTACTAGTCATATATTAAATATAAGATCATCTTATGCTTGAAAAATACATTTCTTGAAAACTCACTTTTCGTCACGTTTGTGAGTTTTATTTTAAATGAAATTTGTCAACTTATGTGAATTGAATTTGAAAAAATGGATTACATATTTGGGATAATAATAATCCCAAATTAATTTTTTTTCATAATAAATAGTAAAAATAATAAAAATATTTTATCATGGATAAGGTGAAAATGGGTTGGTCATGGCTTAAACTAAAACAATATGGGATAAAATGAGCTAAAAACATCTATAAATTATATTTTATGGACATATTTATACCTTATCTCATATAAGTCTCAATAGTGGTTCATTTTAGAGACATGTGGCATGTTCCAAATGTGGGTATAAATTTTTCTTTTTAAAAATTCCATGTGTGTCCTCTCCCCAACTTATAAAAGACCACCCCCTCTTCTCTCCTCTTCACCAATTCAAATACTTTTGATTAAGCCAAGACCTACCCAAATACCTTCCTCACTTACATCCTCATTTCCTAAAATCCCTATATTGATTATAAAAACCTCCATCATTAACATTATTTTCTTTAAAGATTCATTTAAATGTTTCCAAGGTTATTTTTAATAAAAATTATTTTCATAATATTTTGAAAAATTTTAGTTTCTTAAAAGTAATTTTCAAAGTGAGAAAAGGGTATTTTAACCAAGAATTATTTAATGATATTTTAATGGTATTTATATTAATAAATTTCAACAACCTAGATGTTACTTATGCCCTAGTGTTGATATTTTGTAATGATATCATCATAGTTATTCCTTTGGATGGATTATGAGATTGAAATGGAACCCGTTTCTTTGCCATGGGTGAATCAATCAATGAAAGACAATGATTATTGTTATATCTAAAAGTTAAAAATTCTAAATTTTGTATTTATAAATAATACATGGAAATTATTGACGATCATAGGTGTGCCTATATATTGTTGAGTGAACCAGATATAGTTTATATGATGGGTGTGTCCAGATAGCGTCAGGTGAGCCCGATATAGATTATATGATGGGTATTCCAAGATAGTTCCAGGTGATCTTGATATATCATATATGATGGGTGTTCTCAGATATCACTCCAAATAATTGTGAAATGATTATATTCTTTAGATAATTATATTTTAAGTCAGTCGTATGGTTATTCCAATTTATAAGGGTTCTATAATGAAACTATTCTAGGATACCAAAACATATTCCTTATGATTTATATGGATTTTTAATGACTCCTTGTATCAATATTGACATCATATGGATAATTATTATTTATTATTAAGATGAATTCCTTTGTTAAATCTTTATGTTGTGTTCCAGGATTGGTGATCCAGTTATAGATGGGTATAAATATTCTTATTTTATATTAATTCACTTTGATTATGTCATCATACTCTTATGAAATTATTATTCTCATGGATGAAATTAAGTTGTTAACCATTATTTTTACCCTTAATAATATTTTTATCTCACTCTTCTTATGTTTATTTTTTCCAAGGTTATCATGAATGATGTTAAATGAATTATGACTGGAAGGGTTTCATATGGAATATTATAACAACTACAATTTTATCTTAATCATTCGATTTCTTGTGATAAATGATCTCTATCTCACTCTATCATTATTATGGTTTTATAATTTTATTCAATATCCATATCTTCACATCCCATTATTTTTTTCCTACTTTAAAACAGTTATGCATTATTCTAGAAGACTTTTATACCTCCCTCTCACTCTTTTCAAGTGATGTTTTATTACCCCTTTTTTATGATGTGGGATTTCAATAGGCATATTTTGTGATTTAAAACCATTTTTATCAATTTAAAGTTAATATTATGATTATGTAATTATTAAATGGGTTTGGGTAGAATGTAACACCATGAGATTTTAAAATAAGAACATTATGTTCGATAGAGTATAAGACACACAACACTAAGCTTAAACGGCCAAAAAAATATATAATTGTTATATCAAAGATGTTAAATTGGTGTGTATGAATAATAATAAATAATTTATTATATATATAATAACTACTCAATATAAATGTATTTATAAATTTTTAGTAAATAATCACTATGTTTTTAGTAAATACATTTTATTCACCAAAAATATGTTTCCTTAGAAATGATTTTTATTGTTTTTTATGGGAAAATATTAAAATTAATTAATAGTAATTTTAGAATCTTTATTTGATAAAATGAAATTAATTTTTGAAATCATCTTATATAATTTAACATATGGTGAAATTTTTGTATTTTTCTAAAAATATTGATTATTCAATAAATAGTGAAAAATAAATATTTTTGAAAAAACATCATTTTTTAGTAAAGTAAGTTTTTTATAAGTACCACTACAATTTTTTTTAAAATTAGATATGAATTATATAGTAATATTTAATCCAATTAATTAAATTTTAATTATCTTTATACTATATTTTCGTACAAGTTTTTTTTATACTTAAAAATAAATTTTTCTAAAAACAATTTTAAAGTGAATTATGTTTATTAATTTTAATTAATTAAAATAACACCTAATGAGAAATTATTAATGTGAAATTTATATATTATATATTAATATATTAATTTAAAATCATATAATAATTATTACTTGTCATAAAGTCAATATAAAACCATATTATGCTTGAAAAATACATTTCTTGAAAAATGACATTTTTTCATGTCTACTGGTTTTATTTTAAATTAAATTGTATGAATTATAAGAATTAAATATGATAAAATGGATTCAATATTTAGAAAAAAAAACTATATTTACAAAATCCAAAAGGTCATAGATCCAAACGCCACTTAGTCACCAAGCCATGTCTTAAAATTCTAAATAAGAAAATTTTGAAGAACACTTTTGAAGAACCAACTCACAATTTAAAAGTCTAGGAAACATTTTGAGGGAAAAGGGTATCACTATTAAGTTAAATTTTTATTTGAATTCCCATCCATTCATGCACCTCGTGCACCCATGGATGGGCCAACATCCAATTTCACTATTCATGTATCCTTGAATTTACCGAAAAACAATTTTAAAGAAACATCACTTGCTTTACCACCAAACATGAAAATTTCACCTAATTACAAGAACATGAGGAATAATTTGAAAACTAGAAAAATATTTCAAAATTTTATTTACAAATCATCAAGCCATAAAAAGGTGTCCAAATCACACATCATTCCCAATTCACAATTCCAACCAAGACACCAATATATTACCACGACCAAATATCACAAAAAGTGCTCAATTTCATTTTTAGAAAACAATAATCATTTCATAAAACTCATTTCATACATTTAAATATAGGAATAGTTAGGTAGCCCCTTCTTAAAACCATTTTCACCCATTTTCCATCATGAAAACACCCAATCAATTTACACTAACGCATCACAAGTAATGGAAACACATTTAACAATCATTTAGGAAATCTAAAGAATCAAATTAAATGGGATGGAAAGGAAATAGATGTAATCACCTACCTCAATGACATGAGAACACAACCAAATCTCAGGAGAAGGAAGAACCAAGCTAGAGAGACAATCCAAATAACCTAACATTCAAGAAAAATATCCCACACATCAACTATAACCCTTAGGGTTTGGCTGAGATAAAACCCCATCAAGGGAATCTAAGAAATCAAGGGAGAAAAGAGAAAATATGAGGAAACTGAAAAAACAGCCATGAAGAACTCAACTTATATCCTCTAAAATGAATCCATGGGAAAAGGAGGGATAAAGGAGGGAATATTGGGAGCTCCCATGTTGAACCTAGGTTGAGAAAGGGAGGAGAATCCCAAAACAGTGTTAAACTAATAGAGAGGAAAATAGGTAATTTCCAATTTTTAATGATATGGATTATTTGCACAGTTTTCTCACATGGTTTGGAAAACCATGTAGCAATCGAGCATCCCCCACAATCTAAGATTAACTTGGCGCATGGTTACCCTACACGGTTTTCAAACCATGAATTCACCACTTTCCAAAATGAAAATTTTCCATATTATTCCCTGGGTGGGGGTGCACAGTTTTCCCTAATCATGCACCACCTACTATCAAGCCCAAAATCCCCACTTTTAACCAAATAATTCTAAGGAAACTAAGGAATAAACACGGGACTATCCTGGGAACATTCAAAAATCAAAAATTCAAATCAAGTACTTAAACTAATCATTAAACAAAATATCCAAATATAATAAAAGAATAAAGCAAAAGAAATTCCAAGATCATGGTGTGACAATTCTACCCACCAAAAACCCTTTATACCCACAAGAAAATCACCCAAAAACATTAGGAACAAAGATCAATCCCAAAACCTGAATAAATTAGAATGGAACCATGAACATCAGGGTTCCCTTTAACTCCCCTAGTCACTCCAAATTAGTCCAAAGAGAAACCATCACATAAAGGATCATGAAAAACATGAGGGTTCTCTGCACCAAAAGAACTAGACTAACACCATGAAATAATATAGAATCATCCCATTGTGGGAACTCCCAACATGAACCTACCAAAACATCTCAGCACAATCTAGACAGTGCTTCCACTAGAATAGATAATTCCCAACAACACCATGATGGGACAACCAACATGAGAATTCTCACCGCAAACCAAGAACCTACCACTCAAAAACAAAAAACCCATGGAAGACATCAAGACCAAAAATTTAATAAAGCCACATTTCATAGTTTCCATTAGAACCAAATCTCTCTAAAATGAATACAACCAAAAACCTGAACCAGCCTGAAAAATGTTAAGCAAACACAAGAAATAACTACTAACAAAATACTTAAATTCAAAAGGAGAATATTTTAAAATTACAAAATAAAAAAAAACCACCAAGATTCTTACAACAATAATAAACTTACAAAAGATAATAAATCTATAAAAAGAACCTAAACCATCTCCAATCTAATACTAGAGACATAAACCAAGCCATGGTCTCCCACACCCACTTCTATTCCTGACTGCATTCAAGGATTCACTCTGGGGCATATGGATAGAGCACTAATGTCTGAAGCGTTTTCTTCCCCATTATTAGGAGATGACATCCTCCAATCAAGGATTGTTATTTATGAAATGATTCTTACAAAACTTCTCCAAATGACCCAAACATCCACAATGATGACATGAATTTGGAATATTATTACAGGATTTCTTTGAATGCTTGAATTGAACACATTGGAATCACACAAGTGAAAGGTATGATGAATGTGAATTTCAGACAAACAATAGAGACTTCTCAAAAATAGGTTCCTCTCGTGTACACCTCTCACTAGATGGGGAACTATCCTAAGAACTGAGAGAAATTGGTTCACCAATTGCCACCGAATGCACCTCAGCCAGAAATGCTTCATCCACTGACTTCTTGAAACAAATATCTTTAGATGAGAGGGATTGGTCCTTGATCTATGGATGAATACCCCAAATGAAAAGAGTATCTTTTATTAAATCTAGTGACACTACCTCTTGAGAAAAGGAAACCAACCCCCTGAAGTGGTCAACACAGGCCTTCACTATCCACTAACCTTGCTGAACACTCATGAGGGATTATACATTTTTCATCTTCACCACATCAGGCATAAACCATCAGATAAATTGGTCTTGAACACCACTTAAGTCATCCCAACATTCATTATTGACAAAGAAATCACCTTCCATTAATCCAAAGTTGGACCCTAAAAAAACCTAGAACAATATAAAGTCTTATAGCTTCAGGGGTTCCAAACAATTAAAAGACACTCTCATCTTCTACAAGTTATTATACTACCTATAACTGACCATAATCACCATATAAAATAGTCAACAACTGATAAGAAATAAAACCCTCTAATCCCCTAGGAGTCTGGAAAAAGCCAAAAACTGGATTATGATTTCTAGAAAACTTGGGGACCATTCTGGGTGGTATATTTTGAATAATATAATAAAATTAAAAATTCAGAATCAACCCAAAAGGAATCCAAAATTCCATCCCATTCTAAAAAAACCACCTCACAATCCAAACATCACAAAAAAAACAAAAATTCTCTTTTCAAAAACCACTATTTTGCTTCAATTTCTAAAAACACATTCTTCAAAGGGTACTATACAAATACTAAAATCAATTTTTCACAAAACCAAAACCCAATTTTTAAATCAAAACCAATTTTTGAAATCATTTTCCCTTTTAAAAATAAATTTGTAAAAACCAAGCCAAACCTTTGATTTCAAATACTCATACATTGAATCTTATGAACTTTCACAATTATTTCCATCCCATATCCTCTTATATCATTCATGCACACATGCTAAAATGAACTTTCTATACATACCCACACATATGTGAACATACATAAGGAATATCAAGGGTCAGACATTAAACTTTATCATCAAACCCTTGAATTTACCAAATTCTCAATTCAATTTTCCTCTATATTTTCCCAAACTTTTCAAAAATCTAAATCACTTTATCTTTTAATACTCATTTCACTTCTCAATTTCAAACCACTTGAAAAATCATTTTCATTTCAAAAGCCATTTTTTTATTCAAAAGACCATTTTCCTTTGGGAACCCACTCAAACCAAGAAGAAAAAAATTAACACATAACTTGTATCAACCCTTTGAATGAGGAACTAATGGTCATGCATAACCTGAGGACATGGTTAGTAGACCATGCCACAAATAACCACAACCCACTAAGAGGTCCTTGAACCGTGCACTCAAATTCCACAGGGGTCACTACTCCATGTGATATCACGATATGACACTATATTGACACCATTTCCATTCCACATCCACTCAAACCAAAATTCAAAACAAATGAATCAAGTCCTATACTTCCCCTGGAAACTCGAGGATCATAATAAGCATGGTTTCCTGAAATTCTTCCCGAACCAAACTCCCTAGTCCCGAAATTCCTAATCTCTAATCTACCTAACGCCCCAAATAAAAAGGGCCTACTTTGATACCATTTTTTCATGAACCAAGATGTGATTTCACCCATCCTAACACCTAAATTGATCCAATTCATGGTATAAAGTGAATTATTGATCCCCACAAGCTATAAAATAGTGTCATGGATTAAAATAAACCAATTGGAATGATTTATCCCAAACAACTAGGATTAAAATGACCAAAACAAAAATCATAGAAAAAGACAACAATTAAACATCAATAAATATACAAAGAAATAGAAATAAAAAAACTAAATATAAAGATAGAAACTAAATACAAGAAACTAAGACCAAACCATGATAACATGATCTCCACATGACCTCTTGATCAATACCAAAAACAAGACCAACATTATCAAATTTCACAACCAAATGAAAAACATAAACCAACAAAATAGATCATGTCTATAGATATCGAGTGGCACATATAGGGTGTGATCTTAAACGGCTCATTAGGTAATCACCATAGATTCTTTTCATTTCCTTTCCTGAAACATTCCACAAACGCTAATTTCAAATATGTATAGAAAATAAATTTTTTTATCATTTTAAGAAACTAGACACAACATTCCAAAATTTCATTTTTAAACCCCCACACACATTTTCCATTTTCAAAAAATGGTTTCACATTCCAAAAATCAGTTCAAAACCAATCCCCAAATACACATCTATACCCAGTGACCATAAAGGGGGTTTTACATAATTTAAAGGAAATAGAAATAGTAGGAAAAACTAGAATAACAAATATCCATCTTATTATAGAATTAAAAAAGAACATGCAATTACTATATCATTAGTATATCCTAAACTTCTCTAGAGGAAATCCTTGAACATCCTTAGTTTAGAATCACCTACCAGTGTATAGTGCAGCTCCATAGTCTATAAACAATTTACTTCTCTAAACAAACCTCACTAGTAGCATGTCCCACCTAGCCTCTCTACAAATCCAGGGGGATACAACCCATCTAATCAGGGTCCAAAATAAATCATTACTCGACTCTCTAGATAATAAGAAGGGATCCCATGATAGTAGTACATAGTAAAAGGCGGTTTCCCACATACACGTGGCTCAACGAAAGTCACCGACACAGAACTTTCATATCCCAAACACTTACACAACTTATATAATACCTCTCACTCTATGGAAACATCCATAGAGGTACCTGTCCTACAAAAATCCATACAAAGTGCCAACTGGTCCATCACATCATTTTAGTTTCAAAAAACACTTTTTGAATCATTAAAAAATACCAATTGGGCCTCATGTTATCTAGGTTTTTAACCCATTTTCCAAATCATTCCAACATTCCCACTAGGATCATACATCGCATTAGTTCCCAAAGAAATTTCTAAAAAATCACAAGGTTCTAATTAGGCCTTCACATCCCGTCCCATCAAACCCAAAATTTCAAAAAAACGCAAAGTGCCAAACTAGACTTTACCATTTAAAATAAAAATACATTTCCAAAACCATATCTACAACAACAAAAACACAAAAAGAATCCCAAATGGCCTTTTCATCACACTTTTTTAGGATCGCTTACCCAAACTTTATAAAATACCAAACAAAAATTTCACATCATGCATGTTTTAAAAATACTCCAAAACATCTCAAGTTCCAAACAGGCATCACATTTCAAAAACAACTTTCATTCCCGACACCTTTTCAAAACCATGCTGAAAACATAAAACTTATATAAATTTTCCAAAAGGGGCTTCATTATATTTATAAAAACAAATATATTTCCAAATTTCAAATGACCATAGTTCCAAAATCCAGTTAGTTACCAAGACATGTCTCAAAATTCCAAACTTGCCATGTTTTTAAGAATTCATTTGAAGAAACAACTCTCAATTTTGAATTCAAGGAAGCATTTTGAGGTAAAATGGTATCACTCTTAAGTTCCACCACAATTTGAATTCCCATCCATGTGTGCACCCCATGGACCCAAGGATGTTCCAACATCCAATTTAACTCTTCAAGAATCCAAGAATTTAACCAAACCCATTTTTAATAAACATCACTTTCTTTACCACCAATCCCAAAAAAAAATCACACAATTACAAGAACACAAGTATGGATTTAAAAACTAGAAGAATATTTTTAAACATTTTACCAAAAATAATCTAGCTATAAAAATGAATCCAAATCACACATCATTCCTAATTAACAATACCAAACAAGACACCAAGATATAACCATGTCCAAATATCACCACAAGTGCTCAATTGAATTTTTATAAAACAAAATTAATTTCATCAAACACCTTGCATGCATTTAAATATAGGAATAGTTAGGGAAACCCTTTTTAAAACCATTTGATGCCAATTTTACTTCATGAAAACACCAAATAAATTTACAGTAACGCATCACAATTATGTGAAAAAAATTTAGAAACCATTTTGGAAAGATAAATAGTCAAATGGAATGTGAAGGAAAATAAATGGAAGGAAACACCTACCTCAACGACATGTGAATGCAACCAAAATTTGGGAGAAGGAAGAATCAAGCCTGAGAGAAAATCCACAAAACCTAACATCTAAGGAAAACAACCCACACATCAACCCTAACCCTTAGGGTTTATCCAAGATGAATCCATGCTAAGGGAAACCAATAAATCAAGAGATAGAAGATAAAAGATGACGAAATCGACTAAAAACCAAGAATAAATCACCTTAAAACCTTAAAAATGAATCCATGGGAAAAAGAGGACCAAAGGGGGGAATCTTGGGAGCTCCATGGTGCACCTAGGTCATAAAAGGGTGGATAAACCCAAAATAGTGTTAAAACATCACAATGGAAAAGTGGTAATTTCCCTTTTTAATGACCTGGATAGGAAACACCGTTTTTCCACATGGTTTGGAAAACCATTCGGTAATTGTGTATCCCTCACTAGCCAAGAGTAAAATTTTAACGGTTAACCCACATGGTTTTACAAACCGTGCATTAAATACTATCCAAAATGAAAATTTCCTTCATGGTATCCTAGGTGAGGGATAATGGTTTCTATTAACCGTGAACCACCTACTATCAATTCCAGAATCCCTACTCTTTACCAAAAACTCCAAGGAAAAATAAGGAACAAACATGGGAACTGTTGGAGTTGGTGGTCTAGAACCAACTACTTTGTACATTATTCATTAAATAAAATCCTTATCACATCTTGATTGTTCTTATGCGTGACATTTCATGTGATAATGTCCTAAGGAGAGCTGTTGCATCAAAGGGTCGTAGCGGATCCCTACTATAATGAGAACCCGGAAGTGCCATAACACTGTTCTTGAATGTATATTCTATGGCCGGATGATATTATTTGAGGGACACAAATAATACAGGTCATTAGGGGTGAGGACTCATAAAACTTTGAGGCACCTTCTCATGGTGTGCGCCCTTGGTAATATCCAGGAGGATATTATGAGAACGAGACCCACCAGTAGGAAATCCACATTTCATAGTGTCATTGGATGTTCCTATCTACGGACGTGTGTATTGGTCCTTAGACTTTAATATTATTATTAATGGGTATTACAACTCGCGCACTTAGATGTATTGATGAAAACTGTGATGACACACTGTTCACAGTGAGGTAGGATACGTTGGGTGCGTCACGAGTAATACCTCATTAATAGATAATGCGAGAAAGGATTTGTCCCTTTCATTCCATAACGGAAGTAGATATCTCAGGCCCTTTGATGGAATTGATATAGCCTAAATAAATCCATGTACATGGTAAGGTATGGGAAATTTCAATTCCGGGAAGTCAAAGAAAGAATAATCAAGCACATGGGTTGATGGCACTAGCATGCAACCTGCTTGATTGGAGATATCGAGACAAAGGGATTATATTGCACGGTAAGCGTTCGTAGGAGGTGACACGTCATTGTAGAGTTAACTTCTTTCTCTATGGGTGCCTTGGCGTGTTTCTAGACTCTAACCTTGCACTTTAGGCAGGCTCAGCCTAATGCCACTGAGAAAGAGGCCTAGAGGGTCACACACTAAGTGTGTCCATGTATCTCAGTTAAATATTAATTTAACAAGTTAAATAAATATTATTCCTGACTGTGGTTTAATAATTATTTAAGGATGCCTGATCGCATTTGTTTTGACACTATTTATTCGAGAGAATATAGTGTGGTCGAAATAATATATATTTATTAGCGAGTAATGCAGTTACATTTATTTGAGAAATAAATATTCATTACTCAAGGTCTAATAAATATGGTGGAGGAAATAAATAAAATGAAAAAATAAAAGTACACGCCGTGTAGTTTTTTTTTCAGGATTCATGAGAAAATATTGTTTATTTAATTAAATGATATTAAATGTAATACGTTGGGCACATGTCAAGTAATAATGATGGTCAACTGTCATTATTAAGACATGTGGTATTACTAAGAATTAAATGAAATGATTAAATGCTTTCGGGCAATTAATTCATTTTATTATTCTAATTATTATAATCCCAATTACATTATTCTCATAGAATCAGATCCATTTTTGTGCACAATGGATTTGGAAATACTCTCAATCCAAAGAGAGAATTCCCTTTCCACCAAGAACTCCCTCAAGTTATGAGAGCAAGATCCTCCACCGGATCAAGGCGGTCGAAGGCGGACATCGCAAGCGAAGGTTCTTCTGCGCTAGCTCCCGGAAATCCCTTCGGCGACGTCCGGAGATACGTGACACACGTGTGGATCACCGCTAGAGGAATCCAACACTTGGATTCTACGACGCAACGATAGATCACTGAATCGTGACCGGACACATCAACGAAGAGAGAATTCCAACGAGGTAATTCTTATGCATTAATTAAATTAATTATAATCAACATATGATGATCCTCCTCAAGGGTTTCGGGACTCTTCTTTTATTTTCGTTATTCGTTCTATTCCGAAGATTCGACGTTTTATATCGTGAAGGATCTCGGATTGAACATTGTTTAAAGTTAAAATTAAAGTTGGGAAAACCCACCAACGCGCTTCCGCTGCACCTAGAACCTACTAGTGGTATCCGAGCGGGTCATATAGTTGATTATAATTATTTATTTTTTTGTTGGTGATTTACGCATTTAATAATTTTGTTATTTCAATTCATGTTTAATCGTTCTGGAAATCTGAATATCGAGATCTATTCCTCCTCCCTCATTTCTCATTCACCTCACAAAAATGAATTTTTCTTTTAATTTTGATTAAAATAAAATAGAGGAACTCATCTGGAGGAGCCAAACGTTTCTGGCCGTATAACACCAGAATACACGGCGTGTATTCGGAAGTACACGCCGTGTAGTCTAGGTTCAATGCATTGAACGATCCGCCAAATCGGGACGTGTATTGAATTCATTTATGACACCGTGTGTTGACCAGAAACAGGTGGCACATGGTTTCTGGATTACATGTCGTGTGGTCCAACTGAACACGGCGTGTAGTCCCTTTGGGTTCGGGTTGGGCTGTGTACCCCGTACACGGCTTGCCCGGCTAGAAACCGTGTAACGCGGAAACTACATGACGTGTGTCCAAAAGAACACATTGTGTAATCCTAAAATTTCCAAAGTACATTTACACGCCATGTCCCCGGGCGTGTACTTCGGATGGACGGTGAAAAAAATTACACGCCGTGTAGTCGGAACTACACGCCGTGTACTCACCCAAATTACGCAGATTTATTAAAATTTAATTATTATATTATACAAACCCTTGAGACGTGTACCATGGTGCAGGCGTAAAGCTGAGGCGCAACACGTGATAGGTGTTTTATATATATGTGTTTAATTTAACATCTGTATAATAAATGGGAATTCACCGGGTTGCCTCCAAGGTACAAGTTATGTGGAAGGATAATTTTAAATGAATTTATTTGTTTAAAATTATGATGGATGAGAATCTCAAGGAAATTCAGAAAAGGGATTTAAGATAAGAGGATTGATTAATTAAAGATAATTAATTGATTCAAGCGTGATTTATCTTAAACAAGAACGATTAAAGAATTGAATGCTAGTTTTATTTATGTGTAAATATTGTTGCATGTATGGATGATCATGAGCTAGACCAAGACCTTTGTATGTGAATGGTTTCTTTTAATTTATTTAAATTAAATTTGTTGTCCTGCGAGCCATCTCTTCATTAATATGTAGGGCCTGCGCGCCCAAGGATTCTTTTATGTAAAAACCCATTTTTACGCCTCACCTGCATGTGAGATAAATGCATATGTAATGGATGGAGCTCCCAAGCTAGTGGAGGCGGCTCAAGTCAGGAGCCATGGTGAAACCAATCCAAGGAGATACAAAGGTGGACAGGTGGAAAGCTATAATCACGAACCCGAAAGGTTCAAGGTGTTTCTCCCCTAGGTCTTGGGTTAGTTTATCTACCGCTAGATAAACTAACCAATAGAAAAGCTCATGATAATACCATTTATTTTATTTCTGTCAGTTTCATGGTTTATTTATTGTGGGTGTGTTGTCACGATCACACAATTAATGAATTAAACGAGCATGCATGATGGAACTAAAATAAAACCGTCTTATACATAAATATTATCTTAGACATGGTTAATCACTTAAGTATATCCCACTTAATATTAACAAGCATGTAATCAAAGATAATAAAATGGAAATTTACGTATAAGGATAAAATCCCTCAAAATAAATATTAATTCGGCATATCCTTCCATAATCTTGGTTAGAATCGAACCATAGTTCAAAGTGCTTGACCAACCCTAGTTGGGGTTCTTTCAATTATCGGGGAATTATAATTCAAGGTTTTGGGTTGACTTGACTTGGTTCGCATCAAGGGTTGACTGCCACAGTAGGACTTGGTGTGACCAAGAGGCAAAGGTTGAGGAAATCCAAAAAGGATTTCAGGATTGGGGAGTCCACTCAGCGGATCAAGGAGCTGCGAGTTAATGCAGTTGGCATTTGGAATGCCTACCTAAAACCCTTCAAGTTTCTTGACCAACCCTAGTTGGGGTAATGCAAAGGGAAATATAGATCCTTGCCACTAGAATATTCATGAAACAGAATATTATGAAGTCAATGGTGAGGGATATTGGATTTTGATAAAATAGTGGGAGACTAATAAGTATTAATTTATTTATTTGTCTCAATTTTTGTAATAAAGTACTAAACCTTTGCTCATCTTAATTTGTAGAAATGGCAAGAAAATGACTTCAAACATATCATTGCACACCATACTCGAAAAAGAAAACCTTCTCACCGGCACCAATTTCCAAGAGTGGTAGAGGTGTTTACGCGTCCTCCTTCACCATAAAAGGAAATTATATGTGTTGGAAGAGCCTATTCCAGTTGCGCCTGGGAAAGAGGCTAGTGATGAGATATTATCTCTCTAAATGAAACACATGGATGATGCCACAGATGTCCAGTGTTTCATGCTATCGGCCATGTATAATGAGCTCTTGAAGCAACATGAAAACATGGACGTGTATAGCATGATGTCTCACCTTAAAGATATCTACCAAGAGAAGGCGATACAGGAGAGGTATGAGATCTCCAATGCTTTTTTTACCACGAAGCTTGGAGAGTCTGCGCCAGCTGGGCCTCATGTAGCCAAGCTTATTAGCTACATTGAACGCCTAGACATCTTAGGGATTAAATTCCCAGATGAGTTGCGTATAGATCTCATCCTATCATCACTACCCAAGACCTTCTCTAGCTTCATTGTCAACTATAACATGATCGGAAATGAGAAGATTCTATCGGAGCTTCTGACATTGATTCACCAGGTAGATAAGGACATGGGGCGTGACAAACCTGCGGTCTTTATGGTGAACAAGAAAAGGAAGGACAAGGAAAAAGGGCCAAAGACTTATAAACGGTCTGAATCCCCCGAGCACTGTCCCTCCAATAAGGGGAAGATCCAGAGGCAGGGCAAGGAACGGGAGGCAGTGTGCTTTGCATGTGGCAAGCAGGGCCACTGGAAGAGTAACTGCACCCAAAAGCGTGGGGACGCTAAAAGTATGTTTGTTATCGAGTGCAATCTTTCTATTTCTACACATTGGGTATTAGATACAGCTTGTGGGGCTCACATCTATATTCAAATGAAATAACCAAGTAGATTTAGAAAGATCGCCAGAGGAGAGGTGGATCTTCGATCTTCCAATGGCGTAAGGCTGGCTGCATTGTCCATTGGCGACTACCACCTCTCATTACCGACTGGGATGATTTTGGTTTTACATAACTGTTATTATGTGTTGAGTGTTACCAAGAACATAATTTCTGTATCTTGTTTGGATATGGATGGATTTGTTTTCAAATTTGGAAATAAGGGTTGTCTATTTTATAAGAACAACGTATGTTATGGTATGGCACATTTAAATAATGGTTTGTATGTATTGAATTACAAAAACCAAGTGTTGGTAATCGATAACAGAACAAACTCACATGACTCATACATCACCCAGTTATGGCATCACCGCCTTGGTCATGTGAATGAGAAGAGTTTGACAAAGCTCTTCCAAGATGGCTATTTAGACTCTACTGAGATAAAACCACTTGATAGATGTCATGCTTGTTTACAAGGAAAAATGACCAAGCCGTCTTTTGGTGGACAAGGTGAAAGGTCCACAGAGCTTCTAGGATTGGTACACATGGATGTGTGTGGAACATTTCCAGTAGAAGCTAGAGGTGAATATTCTTACTTCATTACTTTTACTAATGATTTGAGTAGATATGGCTATGTCTACATAATGAGGTATAAGTCAGAGTCCTTAGAGAAATTTAAGGAATTCAAGAATGAAGTAGAGAATCAGCTTGGTAAGAAGATAAAGAAGCTTTGATCGGATCGAGGTGGAGAATATCTGAACCAAGAGTTCATCGATCTTCTACAGGAGTCTGGGATTCTATCTCAGCTCACTCCTCCTTATACACCACAGTGGAATGGTGTTAGTGAAAGGAGGAACCACACCTTGTTGGACATGGTGAGGTCGATGATGAGTCATGCGGATCTTCCATTATCCTTTTGGGGATATGCATTACAAACTGCAGCATACACATTAAACTGAGTACCAACTAAGGCGGAAAATGGAATTCCATCCGATTTATGGAATGAAAGGAAACCCACTTTGTCGCACACACATGTATGGGGATGCGAGGCATTTTTTAAGGCCTTCTCAGGCAACAAACTAGCACCCCAGGGCACGAAGTGTATCTTTATAGGATATCCCAAGGAAACGAAAGGATATTACCTATATAACACTCAAGACAAGAAAGTGATTGTCGCCAGACAAGCCGTCTTTCTTGAGAGGGAACACATCCTTAAGAAGGATAGTGGGAGCAAGATTGACTTCAACGAAGTTGGTGCTCAAGATATACAGGAGTTGGTACAGGAACAAGTTCCACAGGTCCCCGTGGAAGAGGTTCCAGAAACACAAGTACTGCGTAGGAGCTCAAGAGAGGTAAGGGAACCAGAGAGATTTGGTTTCCTAGTCACCGAGGATGGTGAATCATTATTGTTGGACAATGATGAACCTCTCTCCTACAAGGAAGCAGTAGAAAGCTCAGAAGCTGCAAGATGGCTAGAAGCTATGAATTTTGAGATGGATTCCATGTATCAGAACCAAGTTTGGGTTTTGTTCGATGAGCCAGTTGATGTAAAGCCTGTTGGATGCAAATGGGTATTCAAAAGAAAGATGGAAATGGAAGGTCAAGTTAGCACCTATAAAGAAAGGCTAGTGGCTAAAGGATTCAGACAGCATCAAGGAATTGACTATGATGAAACCTTCTCGCCAGTTTCTATGTTTAAATCCATAAGAATCATACTTTCCATAGAATCTTACCATGACTACGAGATTTGGAAGATGGATGTCAAAACAGCATTCCTTAACGGGAACCTTCAAGAAGATGTCTATATGACACAACCAGAAGGGTTTGTGACACCAGGTGAAGCCAAACGGGTTTACAAGTTGCAGAAATCCATTTATGGATTGAAGCAAGCATCCAGGTCATGGAACATTCGATTTGATGAAGCCATAAAGGAATTTGGTTTCATTAAGAATGAATGTGAGCCATGTGTTTATAATCAGTTTAATGGGAATGCAGTCATTATCCTAGTGGTATATGTTGATGACATATTGCTTATTGGAAACGACGTGCCAGCCTTACAGTCAGTTAAGGACTGGTTGAATAAGTGTTTCTCCATGAAGGACTTAGGAGAAGCAGCCTACATTATAGGGATCAAGATCATTTGTGATAGATCCAAGAGGCTGCTTGGACTAAGTCAGGGTACATACATTGACCAGATACTAAAGAGATTTAGTATGGAAAAATCTAAGAGGGATTGGTTCCAATGTCACATGGATTACATCTTTCTAAGAAAATGTGTCCCCATACACAACAGAAGAAATATAGGATGAGAAAGATCCCATATGCTTCAGCTATAGGATCCATCATGTATGCCATGTTGTGTACCAGGCTTGATGTTGCCTATGCACTGAGAATGGTAGGAAGATATCAAGCAGATCCAGGAGAACAGCATTGGATTGTTGTTAAGACTATCCTTAAGTATCTGATAAGAACTAAGGATATGTTCCTGGTGTATGGAGGAGACGAGGAGCTTTTCATCAGAGGGTATGCTGATGCTGGTTTTCAAACAGATCAGAATGATCTGAAGTCGCAATCTGGATATGTTTTCTATCTCAATGGAGGAGCTGTGAGCTGTAAGAGTTCAAAGAAGCTAGTTATTGCCGATTCTATAGCGGAGTCATAGTATATAGCGGCTTCCGATGCATCCAAGGAAGCCTTCTGGATTCGGAACTTTTTCCAGGAGCTTGATGTGGTGCCTAGAAGTAAAGATCCCATTACATTGTATTGTGATAATACTACAGCGGTGGCTCTTGCAAAAGAACCAAGGTCACATCAATAGACAAAGCACATACTCCGGAAGTATCACCTCTTGAGGTATTTCTATCAAAGGGGTGAAGTTGTAGTGAGAAGAGTGTCCACGGAAGAGAACGTGGTGGACCCCATGACTAAAGGCCTATATCAGTAGAAGCATGAATATCATGTGAGAGCTAGCGGGTTAAAGGTTGTTAGCAGTTGGGCTCTAGTCCGAGTGGGAGTCTGTTGGAGTTGGTGGTCTAGAACCAACTACTTTGTACTTTATTCGTTAAATAAAAGCTTTATCACATCTTGATTGTTCTTCTACGTGACATGTCATGTGATAATGTCCTAAGGACAGCTGTTGCATCAAAGGGTCATAGCAGATCCCTGCTATGATGAGAACCTGGAAGTGCCATAACACTGTTCTTGAATGTATGTTCTATGGCCGGATGATATTATTTTAGGGACACAAATAATACAGGTCATTAGGGGTGATGACTCATAAAACTTTGAGGCACCTTCTCATGGTGTGCGCCCTTGGTAATATCCAGGAGGATATTATGAGAACGAGACCCGCGAGTAGGAAATCCACATTTCATAGTGTCATTGGATGTTCCTATCTGCGGACGTGTGTATTGGTCCTTAGACTTTAAGATTATTATTAATGGGTATTACAACTCGTGCACTTAGATGTATTGATGAAAACTGTGACGACGCACTGTTCGCAGCGAGGTAGGATACGTTGGGTGCATCACGAGTAATACCACATTAATAGATAATGCGAGAAAGGATTTGTCCCTTTCGTTCCATAACGGAAGTAGATATCTCAGTCCCTTTGATGGAATTGATATAGCCTAAATAAATCCATGGCCATGGTAAGGTATGGGCAAGTTCAATTTCGGGAAGTCAAAGAAAGAATAATCAAGCACATGGGTTGATGGCACTAGCATGCAACCCGCTTGATTGGAGATATCGAGACAAAGGGATTATATTACACGGTAAGCGTTCGTAGGAGGTGACACGTCATTGCGGCGTTAACTTCTTTCTCTATGGGTGCCTTGGCATGTTGCTAGACGCTAACCTTGGACTTTAGGCAGGCTCAGCCTAATGCCACTGAGAAAGAGGCCTAGAGGGTCACACACTAAGTGTGTCCATGTATCTCAGTTAAATATTAATTTAACAAGTTAAATAAATATTATTCCCGACTGTGGTTTAATAATTATTTAAGGATGCCTGGTTGCATTTGTTTAGACACTAGTTATTCGAGAGAATATAGTGTGGGTGAAATAATATATATTTATTAGCGAGTAATGCAGTTAAATTTATTTGAGAAATAAATAGTCATTACTCAAGGTCTAATAAATATGGTGGAGGAAATAAATAAAATGAAAAAATAAAAGTACACGCCGTGTATATTTATATACACGTCGTGTAGTTTGTTTTTCAGGATTCATGAGAAAATATTGTTTATTTAATTAAATTATATTAAATGTAATACGTTGGGCGCATGTCAAGTAATAATGATGGTCAACTGTCATTATCAAGACATGTGGTATTACTAAGAATTAAATTAAATGATTAAATTCCTTTGGGAAATTAATTCATTTTATTATTCTAAGTATTATAATCCCAATTAAATTATTCTCATAGAATCAGAGCCATTGTTGTGCACAATGGATTTGGAAATACTCTCAAGCCAAAGATAGAGTTCCCTTTCCACCAAGAACGCCCTCAAGTTACGAGAGCAAGATCCTCCACCGGATCAAGGCGGTCGAAGGCAGACATCGCAAGCGAAGGTTCTTCCGCGCTAGCACCCGGAGATCCCTTTGGTGACGTCTGGAGATACGTGACACACGTGTGGATCACCACTAGAGGAATCCTACACTTGGATTCTACGATGGAATGACGGATCACCGAATCGTGACCAGACACATCAACGAATTGAGAATTACAACGAGGTAATTCTTATGCATTAATTAAATTAATTATAATAAACATATGATGATCCTCCTCAAGGGTTTCAGGACTCTTCTTTTCTTTTCGTTCTTCGTTCTATTCCGAAGATTCGGCGTTTTATATCGTGACGGATCTCAGATTGAACGTTGTTTAACGTTAAAATTAAAGTTGGGCAAACCCACCAACGTGCTTCCGCTGCGCCCGGAACCTACTAGAAACAACATGGGAACTTTCAAAATTCAAAAATTCAAATTGAGGAATCAACCCAATATTGAACCAAATGATACAAATCCAAGAAAAGAATAAAATAGAAGAAATTAAAAGATTAGGGTGTGACAATTATCCCCACCAAAAACACTTTCTACCCCAAAAATTCCCCATACCACAAAAGGAACAAAGCTCAATCCCAAAACCCAAACAAATCTGAATGAAACCACAAACCTTGAAGTGCCCTTTCCCTACACAAGTCACACCTTATCAGTTCTAAGAGAAACCATCACATAAAGGATCATAAAAAACTAGAGTGTTCTCCTTGCCACAAGAACCAGACTAACTCCATTCCATGATTTCAAATTGAACCAACACCAGAACTCCCAATAAGAACACACCAAAACATCTCTGCACAATCTAGGTAATGCCACTATAGGAATCTATAATTCCCAAAAATTCCACCATGGGCCAACCAATAAGGGAATTCTCAACAGAAACTAAGAACCTCCCACACCAAAATGGAAAAATAATTGAATACATAAAGATCAGATAGTGAATAGAACCACAATTCATAACTTCCATATGAACCAAACATATCCAAAATGAACATAACCATAAACTAGAACCAACCAGTAAAAGGATAAGAACACACAATAAAGAACTACTAATAAAATAATCACAATAAAAAAGAAAAACTATTCAAATTAAAAAAACCAAAAAGATTATTAAAAAATAAGTAACTTACAACATCAAAGTAAACTATAACAAGGAACTTCAACCATATCTACTCCAACACTAGAGATAAAAAACTAGAACATGTTTCCCCACACCCATGGCCATTCTTAACTATGTGAAAAGATTCACTTTTGAGCCTATGTCTAGAGCATTGATGTCTAAGACAATTTCTACCCAATAGAAAGGAACTGACATCATCCAATCTAGTTTTCTTATTTAGGAAACAATTCTTACAAAACTTTTCCAAATGAACCAAACATCAGCAATGATGACACAACTTTGGAGGATTATGGAACAAAAGATTTGAATGACCGAACTGACCACACTGGAAGAACACAATTGAATATTCTGACAAATGAGAAGCTGATACCAAAAAGTGTATACTTCTCAAGAATAAGTTCTTATGTTGTACACCTCTCAACAGATAGGGAACCATCATGCGACTGAGAGAAATTGGTTCACTAACCACCACCAAATGAACCTCGTCCAAAAACACTTCATCCACTAACTTCTCAAAATGAAGATACTTGGATGAGAAGGATCACTCTATGATCTATAGAAATAAACCCCAAATGAAAAGAGGATCTTTCAGATAATCCTGCAATGCTACCTCCAGATAAAAGGAAACCAACTCCTTGAAGTGGTCAAGATAGGCCATCATTATCGCTGACCTTACTGAACACTCATGAGATCTTATAATTTTTTCATCTTCACCTCCTCAGGAACAAACCATCAGAAGAAAGTGGTCTTAAACACATCCCATGGAATCCAAACATTCAGTGATTATAGAGAAATAAACTATTATGTATCCAAATATAGACTATCAAACAAACCAAGAACAAAACGTACTCTAACGGATTCAGTAGTTCCCAGAGATATGAATACACTCTCAAATTCTTCAATTCATTAAACTGCCTCTGAATAACCTCACTCATCACAAAATATAGGAAAAAACTAGAATAAATCAATATGGCCACTCCACTATGGGTTTGGGAAAATCTAACAACTAGATGTATCTCACTAAAAACCACATTGAACATTCTAGGTGTCATATTCTGAATAATATAATAACATAAAAAAATAATCATCAACCCATAATGCCTCCAAAATAAAATACTGAGACAAAAAAACCAGCTCACAAGCCAAAATATCATAGAACAAACCAAATTTTTATTTTCAAAAACCACCATTTTTCTTCAATTTCCAAAAATGCATTCGTCCAAGGCCACTATCCAAATACAATAATCTATTTTTTTACAAAACTCGAACTAAATTTTTAAATAAAAACAAATTTCTGAAATAATTTTCCTTATAAAAAATCAATTTTGAAAAACCAATCAAAATCTTTGATTTCAAATACTCAACCATGGAATCCTATAAACCGTTACAAATGTGTTCATACCATCTCCAATCATATAATCTATGAACACATGCCAACATGCACTTTCCATACATACCCACACATATGTGAACATATATAATTAATTCCAAGGGTCACACATACCACTTTATCATCAAACCCATGGATTTACCAAATCTCAATTAACTTTTCCTCCACATTTTCCCAAACATTACAAAATTGTAAATCACTTTATATTTTAAAACTCATTTAACATCCCAATATTAAACCACTTGAAAAATAATTTTCATTTAAAAACTATTTTTTTCATTCCAAAGATCTTTTTACTTTGGGAACCCACTCACACTAAAAAACTAACACACAATTTACATTAACTCTTTAAATGAAGAACTAGTAGTCATGAATAACCCGATGACTTGGTTAGTGGACAATCCCCCAAGAAAGCACTACCCACTAAGAGGACCTTGAACCATGCACTTAGATTTCACATGGTTCATTACTCTAGGTGAGATCATGACATGACACTGTGTCACCTCCATTTTCATTCCCCATCCACTCAAACGAAAAACCAAAACCAAAAACTCAAGTCCCAAACTACCCCTAGTAACTCGAGGATCAGAATGAGTAAGGGTTAATGACATCCTTCTCATACATACCTCCAAAGTGACAATAGTCCTAATCTCTAATCTACTTGACACCCCAAATAACAAGGGCCTACTCTGATACAATTTTTTCATGAACCAAACTGGGATGTCATCCAACCCAATAGCCAACCCTATCAAATACATGGCCTAGAGGGCATTCCATATCCCCAAAAGCTGGAAACTAGTGTCAGACATCAAAATAAACCAATGGTAAGGTTTTATCCCAAAAAACTAGGATCAAAATAACCAAAAGTGAACATATAGAAAAGGCCAACATGTGAACATTAATAAATAAACAAAGTGATCCAAATAAAACAACTGAATAATAAAATAGAAATTGAATAAAAAACTAAGACCAAACCATGCTAACACGATATCCACATGACCTCTTAGTCAACACTAATAATATTTCCAACCTACCCCAACGGCACAACCTAACTAGAAACCTAGACCTGCAAAACATCTCAGGTCTATATACATCAAGGGGAATAAGTATGGTGTGTGCATAAATTCCTCAGTAGGTAATCACTATAGATTCCAAGCATTTATTTTACCAAAATATTCCACAAAATATAGTTTTAAATACATACATAAAATAGACTTTTAATCATTTTAAGCAACCAAACACAACTTTCCCAATTTTCCTTTTTAAAAGTATGCACGTAGCTTTCCTTTTCCAAAATGGTTTCATATTCCAAACCCCAATTCAAAACCAAAACACCAATGTAAATCCATACCCAGTGAAAAAGGGGGTTGTGTGTAATTTAAAGGAAACAGAACAAGTAAGAAAAACTAAAAAATCCAATATCCATCATGGAGCAGAAATAAACAAAACATACAAATAGTAGATCTTGAGCTTTTTCTAAACATATCTAGAGGCAATCCATGGATTTTCTCAGTTCAGACTCACCTAATGGTGTACGGTGTAGCTCTATAGTCTATAACCAACTAGATTCTCTAAACTATCATCACCAGTGGCACATCCCACTCGGCCTATCTGAAAAACCAGGAGGATATAACTCATCTGATCAGGGTCGATAAGAAACCATCACTAAATCCTATAGATAACACATAGGAACCCCATGATAATAGTATATAGTGAAATGGGGAGTCCCTCACACACATGGATCAACAAAACCCACAAGCACCATACATTCATATCACAAACACTGAAAAATCCTATGTGATACTCCACACTCTGGGGAATCCTACATAGAGGTTCTCATCTCACAACAAGCCATACACAAGTCCCAATCATGATGTTACATCATTTGAGTTTCAAAAAATACTTTCATAATCATATATAAATACCAATTATGCCTCATGATACATAGTTTTTCAATCCATTTTTGAAAACATGATGACATTACCACTAGGCCCATACATCACATGACTTCGAAAACCAATTTCTAAAACTTTACAATTTGCCAATAGGGCCTTCACATCATGTCACATCAAAAACCTAAATTTCAAAAACAAAACAAAGTGCCAACCAGAACTTTAACATTTCCAATTGAAATACATTTACAAAACCATATGAACAACAATAACAAGCCCAAAAAAAATGAAAAACGGCCTTTTCATCATTCTATTTTGAGATTCCTTTTACAAACATTATAAAATACCAAATGAGATTTTTCACATCATGTTAATTTTAAAACAAAACTCAAAAACATCTCAAGTTCCAAACATTCCTTACATTTCCAAAACCAATTATATTCTCAACACCTTTTCAAAACCATGCTGAAAACATACCACATACGTAATGTTTCCAAACGGGCCTTCATCATATTTAGAAAAACAACTATATTTCCAAATTTCAATTTTCTATAGTCTTGAATGGCACATAGTTACCAATTCATTTCTCAAAATTCCAAACTAGACAAGTTTTTAAGAACACGTTTGAAGAACCAACTCACCATTTAAAAGTCAAGGAAACATTTTGAGGGAAAAGGGGGTCACTCTTAAGTGACATTGTAATTTTAATTCCAATCCATGTGTTCACCCCATATACACATTGATGTTCCAAAATCCAATCTCCCCCTTTAAGTATCCATGATTTTACAAAGAACCCATTTTTAAGAAACATCAGTTTTTTTACCACCAAACCCAACAATTTCACTCAATTATAAGAAAAAAGTAAGCATTTAAAAACTAGAAAAATATTTCCAACATTTTACAATAAATCATCATGCCATAAAAATCATCCAAATAAAAAATCATGCCCAATTTGTAATTCCAACCAAGAAACTATGATATAACCAAGGACAAATAACACCACAAGTGATTAATTTTATTCTTATAAAATAATAATCATTTCATCAAACACCTTGCATGCATTTAAATATAGACATTGTTAAGGAAACCCTTTTTTATACCATTCCACACCCATTTCCCATCATGAAATTATAAAATAAATTTACACTAATGCATCACAAGAAATGGAAACAAATTTAGAATCCATTTAGGAAAGCTCAAATGTCACATGGAATATGTCATAAAAGAAATGGATGGAAACACCTACCTCAAAGACAAGAGAATAAAAAAAAAATCTAGGAGAAGAAAGAACCAAGACCGAGAGACAATCCAAACATCCCATTATCTAAGTAAAAAAACCTACATATCAACTATAACCCTTAGGTTTTGGGCAAGATGGAACCCCACAATTGGAAACGGATAAGTCAATAGAGAAAAGAGGAAGAAACTGACCAAAAACCATGAAGAACTCTCCTTAGGACCTTCAAAATGAATCCATGGGAAAAGGAGGGCTAGGGGGAATCTTGAGAACTCCCATGGTGTAACAAGATTGAGAAAGTGATGAGAAACCTAAAATAGGGTTAAAATGTGGGAGGGGAAAATAGGTCATTTTCAACTTTTAATGACTTGGATATGTCATACAGTTTTCCCATACGGTTTTCCAAAACATGTAGAAATTGTGTATCCATCACTATCTAATAGTAAAATTACACACAATTTCCCCACACATTTTTCCAAACCATGCAACTAATGTGTAGTCCCCACTGTCCAAAATGAACATTTGTCACCCGGTTTCCTAGGTGAGGTCGCACTATTTTCCCTAACTGTGTGCCAACCATACGCCACATTCTGTCAATACAAAAATATGAAATCTTCACCAAAAATATTTGGTAAACTGAGGAATAAACACAAAACCAACCTAGGAACATTAAAAAATCAAAAATTCAAACTTGAAACTCAACCCGAACTTCAATCAAAATATCCAAAGATAAGAAAATAATAAAAAAAATATATATATATGATCGGGGTGTAACAGGTTTTAAAAGTATAATTGATGTATAAAAATGAAAATTATTTCATGATTTTTATTCTCAATATGAATAAATAATGACCACTTTTACCACTTTCAATATACCAAAGATGTATTGAAAATATGAACCAGATGTAATCAAAACACCCAACATGGATTTAACTGATTAATTAATTAAATGTTTTATTATAATAAATGAAATTAATTAATTAATTGTAAGTAATTAAACTTGGATTATTTTATTATGAAATAAAATAATTTATATATGTTTATTATATATGAGTTAAAGGATATACCGGGAAGTTCTGGACTCGAGGTATGGGTTTTTCATCTCCCTTTTATTTTCGGGAGACATATGATATATTCATAACTTATTTTTATTAAGTTTCCCATAAATTTATTTTATGATTATTTTCATAAAAATTATTTTTATTTATGGATCTATAAAATGTTATCTCTTTCATGATGTTTTTATCCATATATTACTAAAGCAGTAAGTGATTTTTTTCAATTTTTCATTATTAAGGCGTATTTTATTATTATGCACCTAATTTATTTTTTAGGGTGTATAAAATTTCTATTTTATATATTATATCTTAAATACTTCATAATTAAATGTATTTTAAATTGAAATTTGAATTATTTCAACTAAGGGGATTTGACATGAATGTTTCACGGTGTTTAGAGTTTTCATAACTCAATTTATTTTCATTGGGTTATATTACTTATTCATTGTATTTAATATGCTTGTTTTTTAAATTAACTATAATTTTATTGTGTTTTATTTCCAATTTTTTTACTTAAATTTTTAATGCATAATCTCTAAATTAATTAACTCACAATTCAATGATATGATCTTTTTAAGGGTTATTCATCTCAATTTCTCATTCTTTGGGACATATGTTTAATGATATGCATCAATATTGTTTTATGAGGTGTATATACTACCCCTTTGACTTTTAATATTATGAATATATTTATGTTATTAATATTTAATGTTTCATTTGAGGTTTTTCTTTCATGGGTCTTGTGATTTAATAATTACCAAAGTGGAAAAGGCTTTAAGTTGCAGTCTCCTTTCTTTTCATGATTTTTTATGTTGAAGGTTCTTTTAAATTAAATAACGTGATCTTATTTTACAAAAAAAAATATATTTTCTTCTCCTTTGGTTATGAATGTGTTCCAAATATTTAATTTCCTTTTCCTTAATTATTTATTAAATAAACATCAAGAATTTTTTTGTATGTGATACTGATCTTATACCTTCTTTTAGATCGGGAATCATTCTCTTCCATATCTAAATTTTATAAAATGTTTTCAATAACATTTTTATATAATCATAAATTATTTCCTAAATCTATTTTACATAGTCTTTAATATTATTTTAAATGGTTTTAAAAAAACTTAACATTTTTCAAATGGGTCACTTTTGAATTCCTTTATAGAATGTTTGAAAATAATGTTTATTTTTTACATTTTCATCATAAATAGGTTTTCCCACCATCATGACCATTATTTTATATGAATATTACTTTATAAGTTTACAAGTTTATTTTCAATGAACATTATTTTCATAATAATTTGTGAATTTTTAGTTTTATAAAGGTAGTTTTCAAAGTGAAAAGGGTATTTTATACAAGAATGTTTTTAAGGATCATTAAATAGTATTTTCATTCATCAACTTCAACAACACATGATGTTAGTTTTTCTACACTATGGATATTTTTTAATAATACTATACTTATTCTTCCTCTATATGGATTATCAGATTGACGTGTATGTTATTTTTTTATGTGTGAATGAATAAATTAATGAAAAATGGTTATTATTATGTTTAAATATAAAAGATTATAAATTTTTATTCATGAATGGTACCTAGAAATTATTTATTATCATAGTTTCACCAAGATAGAACCGAGTGGACCAGATATATCTTATATAATGCATGTTCCTAGATAGTGTCGGGTGATCCCGATATAGATTATACGATGTGTGCACCCAGATAGAACTTGGTGAACCTAATATAGATTATATGATGGGTGTATACATATAGTGATCCAATGCATGGAATAATGACTATGTTTTTTGGATAATTATATTATAAGTCTTCCACGTAGTTATTCCATTTTTAAGGGTACTATAACGGATCTATAAAGATAATTTTCCAAGATTAGAACACATTTTTTTATGATTACTATGAGTTTTTATTGATTAAATTGATCAAGAGTGGAATCACATGGATCACGATTATTGATTCTTATGACTATTTACTTTGTTAAATCTATATTCCCTATTTCATGATTTAGGATCCATGCATTTATTTATTTGAATATTCTTCTGATATGCCTATGCACTTTGAATATGTCATCATACCCTTATAATATTATTATGCTCAATGATGACATTCAATTATTAATTATTATGTTTACTGTTATTGATAATTTTAGATAACCCTTGTTATATTTACTTTTCCCGAAGTTATCAAGAATTATATTAAATGAATTCTGTCTAGAAGGATTTCATATTGAAGAAGATGACGACTTAATGAGAAATAGTAAAAATAGGTTTGTTGGAAAATTACTCTCTTGAAGTAATGGGTATTTTTTATATAAGTTTTTGTCCTAATTCTATAAAACCCTAAATTGAAAAGGTCATTGGTTATATAATTGAACCAATAATTCATTTAGTTTTTATAATTTTTGGAAGAAAAAAATTGGGTCACATTTATCAGTATCAAGACAGAAATGTAATGATATAGTTTTTAGCACCAGATTTGGGATTTTAGGTATAGGGATATTATAACCAAAATCTATCACACAATATATAATAATGTCCTATAATGTTTGGATTATCCTTTTAGATTGTATATATTTTTTAGGATGATAATATGTGCTTATGGTCAAATGGGTCCCAAGGGCTTACTGCAAATATTTCCAAAAATGAGATGTAAAACTGGGGTATTGGTTAAACACATTTGATAATGGTATGCCTTGAGACATTATAATTTCTTAGATATAGAGTTTGGAAAAGTATTCCATTTAATAGGATTCATGAATAGAGATAATGTGGTCTACCTTTGTGAGTTGATATACAATGACCCATATTGAATCATGTTTCTAAATTTTTCTTATTAGACCAATGAAAAAATCCATCGCTATCTACTCCAATTTACTCATGGGTATAGGCAAGGATTAAAACAAAACATTTTTTCATTGATACCCAGCATTAACCTACTGATAGGTGAGGCATATTGAGAAAAAATCATCCACTTATAATTTCATTCTAACCCACTTAAATTGTTCTTTCATTGATTTATTCATCTTTTGAATACCAAGATGAACTTCCCCACTTGAATGGTGATAAGCATTAATAATTTGTCTGTAATAATCATAGGGAACAATAACTAGATCTCAAAAAAATAACATATATCTTCTATCAAGCTTTAATTCCTCAATCATCTCCCCACCATTGTGTTTTGACCTCATGGTTATATATTTAGAATCATATGTCTAAGAATTTTTAACATGATCAACCAAATCAAGAACAAATGATATTTCAATGAAATTTATAGTTTCACTTTGCTCAACACAACCTCGATGCATTTCTTATACAATTGACATTAGATAACACTGATCTAAAACTTCTCCAACCAACTGATTATATGAATTCCTACTCAATGTATCCTCAAAAAATATTCCTTTACCCAATATATAAATTATGTAAAATTCACACATTTTAATATATTTAATCCATATTTGTTTCCTTATATTCAAATCCCTTTGTGAGAAAATGTTTTTCAACCTCAAATGATCTGTAATCATAGTAAATTTCTCACCAAAAATATAATGGAAATAGGTTTTTAAATCATATACTACAATAGGTAATTCTAAATCATTCCTCGGTTATTTATTCTCATGTATCCATCACTATCAAGATCCATAAGTTACATCATGATCACCCTACATGAGAACACATCCCAACCCAGATCTTGATGCATCAAAAAAGATAGCATAACCCATTTATTATTTCAATAATATCATGATAAGTGCGGATGTAAGGAGAAAAATAAACACTTGAAATGATTACTAACATTAACCACTCCATTAGAAAGGAATTATTTTCCTTTAAAAATCTATTATTAGTGAAGAACGTTGTGAAAATCATAAAAAAAAATCATTAATATCCCACTAATCAAATAAAACTACATATTTCAAAAACATTCCTCAATGGTTTCCAAGAGATAATAAATTTTATCTATTCACTCTCTACAAAAACTCATTTCTCATATACAATGTGACAAAATAAATATTCCTTTTTCTATTCAAAATTATCACTTTTAAATCTTAGCATAAATTCAATGCTCCCACATGATACTTAACATTATATCCAAGTGTTATTCATGGTTTTTTATAGTACTAGAATACACAAGAATATTGTTAATGAATCCCATCATAGATGAATCAAGATACCACTAAAATATATGATTCATCGATTCCATAAAAAATTATGGTTAATTCATAATACCAAAGTTCATAACCACATACACAAAATGACAAAAATGACTCTTGAAAACAGTTTTTTGAATATATTAATTAATAACATAATGTTGATGATACCTTATTCATAAATCAATTTTAAAGAACCACAAGTCTGCCCTAAAATGATCAAATAGGTCACCAATTCATGAAATATGATAAATTTTCTTTATCATAACTTGGTTAAACTCATGATAATCTAAAAAAATCCAAAAAAAATCATCCACCTTCTTTATAAAAAACCAATGCTTCCCATAGAGACATACTAGGTTATATGAACCCTTTACTTTACAAATGATCCATTTGGTTTTTCAGTTCTCTTAATTAACTTGGTTCTATCCAATAAGATAAAAGTAAAATAGGTCTAGTACCTGGTTGGAGATCAATAGTAAATTCTACCACTATTTTAGTAGGAAACCCAGAGAAATTATCAAAAAAAATAGGTAATTGATCAACTATGGTTGGAAAATATCTATATTCAATTGCTTCAATAGATTCCAAGGTAAAAATTTACAACTGATAAGATATAGTCATGATCACTAATACCAAAGGTCCTTCTCTAGTTTCATTTTTATCCTAATCTCCTATACAAAGATTCTTAACACCATTAGATGATGTGAAACTAACTTGATATCCATAAATGCCAATATAAACTTTGGATACCATTACAAAAATCCATTCCCAAAATAAATTTATAGATGTCTATATCAAGACCAGAGAAGTCCTAAACCAATTTTGTGATATTCATAATTCATTATTCACTATTAAAATCTCGACACTCACATTTTCCAAGAGGAGTTTATAGTTTCAACCTAGAAGGAATCATCTCAACATGAAGACCCATAATATCGATGAAATTATAAGTAATAAAAGATTATGAAATTCCCATATTCAACAAGGCCAAAATAAGGGTGGAATTGAAAATAATTATACCTTGCACCATGAAAGAACCATATTGATCTTCCTTGATTACCTACTCAACACTATATAATTGCTTATGCATTTACACTTGCACATTGTTTCCATGATTAGATTATATATCTTGATGTGTCTTGGTGTTTCTAGAATCATCATGCCTCACTCGGATAAGAGGATGAGAGTTATTATGATGATATATTCTAGTCAAATAATAATATGTCTAAGAGAGATAATATGTATTCCCAGCATTAGGATAAGGAGTTTTATGACAATAATGCAGGAGATGTCCCATATGGTTATAGATGAGACATGATCTAGGATATGGTTTACTATATCACATCATATGATCAAAGAAACCATGTTGGGAATGTTATTATTAATTTTAGGTCAATTTTAGAAGTTTATTGATCCCATGGTCTAATTCTGATATATAACACCACTTTGGAAGTAGGTTTCCTTCTTTCGCTAATTCCCAACATTGGAGTTACCACCTGTTCCCAGGAACTTAAACATGCTCCCTTAAATTGTATTTAAGAATATATCCCTTTTTACTAAAGTTTATCTATTTACCACCTCTATATATTACATAAAACAAATCATGATAATCTTTGAGAAAATTTCTATTCATAGCCCCAACTCAAAATTGTGTGCCTTCAAGGATAAATGTGTAGCTACTTCTAGTGAAAAGTAAAATAATTTCATAAAGTTAGCTATATATTTTGTCACTGAGAGATTCTATTTCCTTAATTTAAAGAAACCTACTTTTTAGTGATCTGGATGGTGTGAGGATAGAATTTATTATCAAATAATTATAAAAATTCCACTGCTGTAATTCCTTGGTAAACATTATCCTAAACAGATAAATCTAGAAATTGGAATTCCATATCCATAGGAATATATGTTTCCAACATTAATTTTACTTTTTATGGTGTTATAAAGAAATAAATTATTCAATTCAGCTTATACATCCACACCTTTTCTCATTCACGCTCTGAATCCCCTTGAATGGTTGGTTTATTATATTTCTGAAATGGGGAAAGAGTGATCCACTTGTCAATATTTATTTATTTTTTTTCCTTTATCAATTTCATAAAACTCTCAGGAGATGCTCTAGAAAAGTTACTCGTTCACTTATTTTTCAGGTGCAGCCACATTTTATACCACCTCGTTCAGTTTATTCCTACAATATCTAATATATTCCATTATCTATAATAAAAAAACTCAATTTAGTCTCATTCACTAGTAACTGAAGGCTTAGAAATTATAAATTACGATATCAAGAAATACCCCAAACATTCTTTTCAAAATAAAACCATTGTAATAATTTTTTAAATAAATTACAAGTCATAAAACAAAATATGATCAATGTAGTCCTAATTGGATGTCTCACTACAAAAGAATAATATGAAATATTCATTTACTAAACCCTATATGATGAGGTTACAACTCACCTAGAAGTGTCTTAAAACTATTTTACATCAAAACTACACTAGTAAATTTAAGTTCATTACAAAATTTTATCTATGTCTTATTATGATATAAATTTCAATTTTTTATATTCATATATATATTTTCTACCATCACAAAAGATAGATGAACTAACCAAGACTAGTAATATTTGCAACATATTTCCCCTCCTCATTATCTTGAGAGGTGATGGGGTAGCACTACTCTTAGGTGACATCCCCAAGACACCAATGGCTGGCAATAAATTCTAAGGGACTAGGAATATGTTAGGTAATTATTTTCCAGTTAAGTATAAAACAACTTTTCAATAGTGAACAATAAACATCCAAACCTATTATATGATGTATGAATATAAAAAATGCATCCTAATGTAAAACCAGTATAACACCAATATCAAAGTGACAAAAAAACATGGAAAAGTAATTTAAAAATCCAAAATATCAAAAAACTCAAGACATAAAAACTTTCTAATCCAGGGACCACATGAACAAGTTCTAAGATCCAACTCCTCTTGTCGAACCAAATGCATCAAGGTTAATCACTTGATAAGTATGATACTTTTCTCTTATTTGTATCCCAATGGGTAAAATATGATAAATCACAGATGTTTCTAAGATTTTGTTGAGAATAAAATCAATAGGAATTCCCCAAATACTTCCCAACTCAAACCACCTTGACATGAACCAATTAGAAAATTTTACAAAAAATAGTTTAGATGTGGTTAAAATATTTTATATCAAAACCATATAACATTTACATGGGAAATAGCAATAAAATCCTTCAAATAATTTTTCATCATTTCAAAAATACACATTCCCCTGTTTCCACACACACACACACCCATTCATTTTAATTGATAGTTTTATACTCATGATTGGTCTCTCATTGATCCAATAAGTCACAACAAGGTGACCAATGTACAGGTGCCTCAATGGTAGACACCCCTAATATATGGTCACATATAAGAAATAAACTCAGGGAAACCATGTATGAAAAAATCTATTAAAAATTTAATTTCACATAAAAATATTTATTTTTTGAAAAAAAAATCATATAAAAACTTCTTTGAAACAAAACAATACCATATTTTTAAAACTATCATTTCAAATTTATAAACAAAATAGTTTTTCCAAATGGAGTCTAATTTTTATAATTTAAAAATCATAATGAAAAATGGTTTTCCTTTAATAATTACATGAAATTTTCACATTAAAATAAATAAAAAATCACAAATATAAGCCTTTATGTTCTAGAATAGTGGAGATGAGAGATAATCCACCTACCTCTCAACAGATAGTGAAAACAAAGAATAAAACTTAGATCTTCTATATCTGATTTCACCACACCTTCCATTATATAGATCTAACATGATCTCACCAATATTATCATCACAAGACATAGATCTATCTATAACTTACGTGATCTATGGCTCTAAGGGATAGAAGCATAGAAAATAATTGATGAATATATAAGAAAACCCACTTACCAATGATTTTCGTTCTCCAATGTATTTTGATTCATCAAAATTTTTCTCTTGAATCTAAAGTAATTGACTCTAAAGCTTAGAGAGGAAGAGGAATTAGAAATCTTGGAAGATTAGGAAACTAATGAGGGTTCTGAGCATTAATCATAATTAAACCCCCAATTTTTTTGGTTCGAAATGTATGTCACATAGTTAGGTCACAAATTCTATTAAACCATGTTCCAACCATGAACATGATACTATACAAGGTCTAGAGAGCCACATACATATGCAAGAAGATTTTGAAAACCATGATCTAGTAATGTGATGATACTATTGCGAGACTAATACCCTATATGGTTGGATTTCATGGTCAGATAAATTGTGCACTAACTATACTCCCACCTCTATTTTTCTTTTCACGTTATCCCATTTCCAATCATATTATTTTTTAAAACTATGAAAAATTCATGAGCTTTCCCAATGACCACTAAAATATGTTTCATAGTTTTATGTAGGTGTTGCATGGTTTCTACCAACCATGTTCAATATGTATACCCTTTAAAACACTCCCAAAACCCTTCAAAACCTCTCGTAACCACTTAGAACTTAACCAAAGTATTATATAAGAATAAAATACATAGTAAAAGGGTAATTTACCTGAAACTCAGGGTGATATAATTTATAATTCCTTTAAATGGGAATTTAATAATTTTTAAGATATATTTTTTACCCTTAAATATAGAATAGGGCCTACGTAAAGGTAAACACTTTATACATATAAATAGTATAGTTTTAGGAGTTGCATATGGGTAAATACCTGGTTTTGAAGCTATCATAAAGGAAAATACCTTCTTTTGTGAGTTTAGTAAGGTTAGATTCCTATTGTTATAAGCTGAATATAGGTATCTCCATGTTTAAAGGGGATGGGTAAAGGTGTATCTCTCATTTTGTAAAGGTAAGGTTGAGTTTATATACACTATGTTAACCAAGATCCTTATTTCTAATGGTTGTGTAAGGGTAAACCATCTATTGTGTTAGGATATCCTAGAATATATGTAAGTGTATGGCTGATTAGTATATGGGTAAGTTAAATTCTTCAGTGATTACATAAGGGTAACCCAATACTCATATTTGATAGCTTTGGTTTTGTAAGGGTAAAAATAAGTTACCCTTATGAAACACTGTTTTTTTTTAATGATAATTAAAAAACTTATTTTTTATTTATCTTCCCCAGATCAACCCAGTAAAACATTTTTCAGGATTTTAAAATTCATAAATCATTTAAATCAATTATTTAACTCATTTAAGCATCATGAATCATATTTTGTGAGAATTTAAAAAATATATAGTTAAGAAACAATTAATGGAAAAAAATTAAATGATGAATTTATTTTTGTGTTTTAATGTTGTAAACCAGAATGCATGTGTATCTTATTAAAATATCGAAACCTTTCTACCTTTTTTTTGTTATTCTCCTGAGTCTAGGAAGTCTAGAAAATCCCTTGTTAAAGTCTGGTTAAACCTTCTTTGATTATTACGAGTTCATATTTTAGTTCAAGACATGGTAGATCCCTCACCCTCTCTGCTCTATTCTTGGGTTCCATATTAGGTTCTATTTTATTATCTTCTCCTTATTTGATGAAAAATTTGGGAGTTAGATTTAAAAATATTTTTGGAGAAATATTTATGAATTAATAAATGATAAAAATACAGAATTATAAAGAATAATAGTGTGTAATTATCATGTTTATCTCAGATTTTCTAATGGAGAAAAATTATTATCGCATATGGGTTTTTATTTATTTTAGAAATGAATATTTAGAAATAATTTCTAGGAATCCATGGTGAGAAATTGGAACTAACTAAATACACAAGCGTGATATTGGTGATGAAACCATACTAAACTATGATTTTGATGTCTAAAACCTTGAGGTATGAGTTTCCTATCATATAGGGCCTTATATATGATCTTTTAATGATATTTTGGTTATACTTGATAACCCATTCTTGATATGTGTATGCATGTGGGTGTGTGTATGTCCATGAAACTTTTCTTCATTACTAACACATGATTTGTGTGTAGCCTCTTGAGAAATGATCTTGACATGCCCTATTATTCCATTCTATAATACTTAATATTTTTGGTTTTTCATAGCTTGTAGAAAATTTCACCAGTATTAAGATGATTATATTGCTCTATATTAGTTAGATGGACCCTTGGAGGGGGTGTGTGATGATGTGATGATGGCTATGAACTATGAATAATTTTATAGTATGGATTGGATCCCAAAAATGATTATTGATGTGGTAGTATACCATGCATGGAATGATAATCTATTGTCCTTGGATAAAGTGGGAGAATTCCATGAAAGCATCATGTGTTATCAAATTTTTTGAAACATGTCAAGTCATAAATACTAACATTAAAGGATAATGAGCACCATTAGGGTGGGGTAATTAGAGTATTGGATTAGGAAAACATTCATGGAGGGGAATGAGATGATCATGATAATGACCTCCATAATGATGGGGCATATAGTGTTTTCCGTAAAGGTGATACTTGTTTAATATACATAGATATCCTTACTATCACATACTGAAGTAGGTGAGGAAAGGATACCTAGTGTCTTGGTTAGTGTTTGATGATTTATTACCTTTGTGGTTTTATTTTACTTTGAACATTAAATTATTTCATGAAATTCAATTTTATATATTATGTACACTTGTGTTAAGGATTAATTGGTGGTGTTCTAATGGTTTTCATTACACACACCTTATACAAGAATCTTGGAATATATACAAATTTTACAACCATTGATACAATGAAGGGTAAGGGACATATGATAAAGAGTTGTGGATATGGAGGCTTAGAGTTGGAGGTAATACCATGATTAAATCGAGACTATTTCTACTATTATTATTCTTCCATCCTCTGTATACTTTGGTTTATAATCCATATTGGGATCCTATTTGTTTATTTATTATATCACGTGTACACCATTTGAAATATTTCTCTTTCAAAATATTATTATGAGTTGTTATTTTTTAATTATATTATTGAATCAATGATGTGATATTTATGGTATAGTCTCACCATTGATGGAATTCAGACTCTTACTACTATTCTATAGCCTCTTACATATGGGGAGGAACACATGAGATCTTATGGATCTCCTTCTTGAACCTGATGGTTTTAGAAGGGGCGTTACAAAATAGTATCAAGGAATAATTTTCTTATTTTATTTTTACTAATATTGGATATGGTATAAAGGATATAGTTATTTGGGACTCGAGTACAGGAGTTTTCATGTTCCTGGATAGCTTATGTGTAACAGACTGCTGAGTTACCATTGATAGGATTACTGTTGTTGTTTATGAGATTTGGGTGTTTTCATGCATCATTACTAAGAACATAGTATCTCATGCCTTATATATATATATATATATTATGTGATACATGATAGTTATTTAATTTAATTCCTTGATTGTGATATCTGTTCAAGATAGACCCATGTTCTTTTATTGTGGGATATATATATGCTGGCATTAAATAGTTGAACTTGTGTATACTATTATGTTTTGAATATATATATATATGTGACTATGAATAATGTGTAGGTATGGTACATTAGTTAGTGCTATGATGGATATACTTTTGGATTCATGTAGACTCCTAGGATAACCTTATGTGATCCCTTATATAGATTATTTTTTATCCTAACCACTATGGTTTTTTAAAAATGTTTCTTCATGTTACATAATATTTCACCCTATATAGGATTGATGTAGCCACCAGCTGTGGTAGATCTAGATGCTCCCATGCCCCCACTAGTGGTGCATGAGGATGTAGCCCAAAACACTCATATGCCTACATTAGTGATTTAGGCTTAATAACCAATTTAGCTTGACACTTTTTTATTTTCCCCGTTTATGGTGAAAACATCATTAAGACCTAGTCCAATCATACTTAGGAATTCCAACTATATTATCCTCCATAATTTTTGGGTACTGGTTACCAATTGAATCTAGAGTATTGGTTAGATATTATCGTGATTATTTTCAATTTAGTATAAACTCTTATGGATGGGTGAGTGATTCTAGAGACTATTATGTTCCAAGGACCTTTCAAGAGATGGTGGACTGCTAGAAATAAAGATAGAATATGAGAAGGTATTATTTGGTTAACCTTCAAGGATTATTTTCTTGATAAACATTTTTTACCACAATGAAGATGGACCGTGGTCAAGTGTACATGGAGTTGCAATTGGGGTCCATGACTATCTTTGTGTAATCTTCTCAGTTTATAGAATTGCTTCACATTAATCCTCTATTGGATAAGAATGAGGAACAAAATGATCATATGTTTTAGATATCCCTTCAAATAGATCTTGAATATTACATTATTGCTTTTGAACTAACAATATATACATAGTTTCTTTTCAAGGTATTGACCATTGATAAGAGGATAGAGGAGGAAATAAAAGCAGTATTATTTTTTTGACCATAATGGAATCATGAGAGAGCTTCATATTCTTAATACAAGGGTCTATTTTATTAGTAGGAATAGAAAGATAAAATATGAATTGTAGGGTAGTAGGAAGCTGGGTTAGATTAGAACCTATTTAGTATCCTCTATGGGAGTTGATTATAGCATGTTCTTTAATTATGGACAAATGGGGTATTATAATAATGATTATATGAATCGATCTATGGAGTGACACCATTGTGGAAGGGATGGTCATATTTAATATCTTTGTTTGAGGGTCTCTTGGAGGAGTTTTGGGATATCTGTGAAAACTAGGATTGGAGGACCAAGGTATAGTATGAAGACTTTCCAGACTATTGTGACTCAGTTCCTGGTCTATAGAGATAAGGTGGGTTGATTCTATGAAGTGGACCACATTCTAGTGGATAGTGGTGAGGGACTTTATACTATGAGATTTATGGTCATGATCACTTCTACATTATCTACGACCTTGTTTTATACTTGTGATTCTTGTTCCTTTATCTCTACATAATTTATTTCTAGACATGAACTACTGGTCATGTTTTATTCTAAGTTACTTTCCATTATTAGACCATTGGGAACAAAAGTGTATCATCTTCAGTGATGACTATAATTTCCTATAGTCATTTATTATTTTTGAAATCTATGGGGTTTCATGATTCTGAAGATGGTAAACTTTTATGTCATTATCTACATGGACTGGCTAACTAGTTTCTGAGCTCATATTTACTGGTAACAAAGATATGTTTCATTTACATTGACCTAGGGAGAAGAGTATGTGATGACATGTGAATGGGAACTAGGAGTAGGAAGAGTTGGTCAAAACCTGAGTCTTCTTATCATGATCTCAATGTAGATTATCAACTTTTCTCTTTTTTTAGGACTAGTGGTAAAACCCTCTCCTTTTCATCTAGTCATAGATCTATATTTGGATTTCTTTCCATATGACTTCACAAAACATCCCCCAGATAGATGAGTATTATTAGAGATAAATTTTATTCTAGGTGTGAAACCCATTTTTATACCCCCGCCCCTTATTCTATAGTTCCATCCAAGATAAAGGAAATCAAAGTGTAGCTCAAGGACTTAGAGAAGAAGGTATTTCTCATGATTTTTTACTTCACTATGGGGTGAACCTATCTTGTTCAACAAGAAGGAAGACATTAATATTAAATTATACATTGATTACCAGAAGCTAAATTAGGTGAAAGTGAAGGGTAAATATTCTTTTTCCAGGATTGATGATATTTTTTATTATTTATATAGATCCCATGGGTTCTCTAATATTGATCTATGATTAGAAAATCACCATTTTTAGGTTAAAGAGGATTACATCCCGAATATGGTGTTTTAGAGTAGACATGGGATATATGAGTACACTATGATGCCATTTGGATTAAAAATGTAACGAAATTGTTCAAGGCCCACATGAACAAAATATTCAACACATATCTAGATGCATTCATCATGGTGTTTGTTGATGACATCCTCATCTAACCACCAACCTTATAGAGGCATGCTAGACATCTTGAAATATTCCTGAGTGACGTCAAGAATATTATCTCTATTAACAGCCATTGAAAAGTAATATTTTGATTGAGTATGTGAACTTTTTGAGGCATGTGGTGTCCAAGATAGGTATATATATATACCTAGAGAAAGTGGATGCAGTAATGTCTTGTACATATCCCTTGAACATTTTTATGGGTAGGATATTTCTAGGTTTATCTATATACTACTGATGTTTTATCCTTGACTTCTCCCATTTATCATTACCTACGACTACATTGATGAATAAGGGTGTAATGTTATAGTGTTCAGACTAGTGAGAATAAGTATTTATTCAGATAAATAGGAGGTTGACTACAACGATAGTTTTGATCCTACCTAATCCTCATATCATATATTCTATAAACTACAATGCATTAGGCATTTGGTTTGGGAGTGGTATTGATGGATAGGGTATAAGTAGTAGTCAATGGGTTACATCAACTATGTCCCCATGAGTGGAACTATCTTACCCATGAATTTTATCTTGGATTAGTAGTGAATGATTTGAAGTGTTTGTGTCACTATCTCTTTAGTGAGAGGTTATTTGTCTATACTAACCACAAGATCCTCCACAAGATCTTCATATAGAGTGACCTCAACTTGAGGTAGAGGTGCTGGGTAGAGTATCTAAATATTTTCAATTTTGAGAAGGCTTAAGAACCTAGTAAAGGTAACATTGTTTTGGATTCTCATAGTCATAATTCATAGGTGGAGGATGAGTTTGTTGAATGAACTTATAATGAACAATGGCAACTGATGAGATTGTTGGCCGATTGGAAGATGAATGTTTTTGAGTAATATGGATTGATTACTTGTGCCCCTTTTATTACCACATCTTCTCTTATAATCTGGGTAAAATTCATTTACTAATTTTACCCTGGGTGTGCTATGATGTGGGAACTTCTATCTCATGGTGACCTAAAAGTCATTCTTTAGATGGAAAATGATGATGCCATCCTAGTACATGGGTGAGTTATAGTCCCTTATTACATTAGGGAAGAGATGATGAGAGACTTCTTTTCCTCCATATGGGTAGTATGTCCTGGTTCAAAAAAGATATACTACAACTTCAAGTGACAGTTATGGTGGCCATGGATAAATAGTGAAATTTCTGGTTTTTGTTTCCTGATTCCTTTCCATCTAGAGAGTTGAACTCAAGAAGCATCATCCTAGTGGGATTCTCCATCCACTTCCTATTCCCCTATGAAATCGGGAGGACGTCCTGATGGTTTTTATGACAGTGTTACCCAAGGAATCAAGGAGTTGCACATTTTCTAGGTGATATTAAATCATTATGAAGGTATCTCAATTCTTACTAATAATTGAGACTCGCTCAGTAGATGAGATAAGAATGTGTCATATTCATGAGATAATATGATTACATGGAGTTACCTTGAGCATTGTTTTAGAAAAAGTCACATGTTTTATATCATGATTTTTTAAGGGAATATAGAAATCCTTAGGATTTAGATGATAATGATCATTGTGTTCCATCCTCAAAAAATGGAAAACTAGAGAAAACTATTCACATATTGGAGAACACAATCTAATTTTTTTTCAAAACATTGATGGATCTTGGGATGAGCAACAAGTCTTGGTGGAGTTATCTTACAATAATAGTTTCCAATCTTCTAAATAAATGGAACCATTTTGGGATCTCTAAATATGATTTTACAGCTCCCCACTATGTTGGAATGAGGTGTATGAGGCCATAGTTTTTGGGCCTACAATTGTGTAGGATACCTCAAAGAGGGTGTAGTTAATCAGGAATTTGTTTGTAACCACTCAGAGAAGGCATCGATCATATGTAGACTGTAGGAGATGAACTTTGGAGTTAAATATTAGATACTAAGTTTTCACATGTGTGCCTCCTCATTTGGGGAATTTTAATTTTCATATATCGGGGAATTTTGCGCCATGGTTTTTTATAACCTTCTAGATTGCTGATTTGGTAGGGGAAATCTCATACTATATGGACCTCCCTCTGTATTATTGAGGCTCACATGGTGTATTACATATTTCTCAGACTGTAGGTACATTCCTAATCATGTTCATATTATAGACTCTAAGGACATTGATTTTGAGCTAGATGAAACTTATTAGAAGCACCCAATGCATATTTAATACTTGAGTGAGAAGGTGTTGTAGGGGGAGATGATGACACTTTTTAGATTAATATTGCAAAATGGATGAATCCAGGAGTAGACTAAGGAGTGGGAGGCTGATGTTTAGCCTCAATGGCCCTATGTTTTTGAGTAAAACCTATGAGATTATATCTCAAAGATGATAAGTCATTAGAGGAGGAGAATTATAAAATCCAATATCTTTAAATATTCTAAAACTCTATTTTGGGTATAATATATAAGTCCTTTAAATGGAAATTTAATAAATTTAGAACTTTATTTTTTACCCGCATATGTTTTATAGGGCCTGTTTAAAGGTAAAAACATTCTAACTATACAAAATCTAGACTTTAGGAGTTGTGTAAGGGTAACTCTCTTATTTTAATGGTTATTTAAATGTAACTCCCTTCTTCCATGAGTTTTGTAAGGGTAGATTCCCATTTCTATACATTATGTAAGGGTATCTTCATATTTAAAATGTATGTGTAATGGTACATTTGGCCCCATATAAAGGTAAGGTGAATTTTTTATGTGTTATCTAAGGCTCCTAGTTTTTAAGGCCATGTGGGGGTAAACTAACAGCAGTGTAAGGGTACCCTAGCCTATACATAAGGGTTACTCTGAATTTCTTAAGGATGTATAAGGGTAGGATTGGTCTGTGTAACGGTATGTTGAATTCATATAAGGTTACATAAGGGTCAACAAGTACCCTCGCATGTAAATAATGAGATTTGTGATCGTAAAACCAATTTCTGTTCATATGTTACTTTTTTGCTGTAAAGGTCATTAAAAAACTTATTTTTCATTCTTATTCCCTAGCTCTACCCCATAACATTTTTTGGATGATTTTAAAAACCTAAAATCATGTAAATAATTTCATTGAATCATTTAATGTTCATGAATAATATTATGGGAGACTTTAAACCCTCTATAATTAACAAATTATTAAATAAAAAATTTAATGATGAATTTAATTTAGGGTTTTAATGTTGTGAACCAGGATGCTTGGGTTTTTTCTTACAATACCTAAAGATTTTTTCCTTTATTTTTTGTCATTGTCTTGATTCTATGAAGCCTAATAAATCCATTGTTAATGTTATGTGAAGATTTCATTAAACATTACAAGTTCTCCTTTTGGGATTCATTCATGGAATAACCCTCACCTTTTCTAATATATTCTTGGGTTCTAAGTTGGGTTCTGTTATATTAACTTCTTCTTATTTCATGAAAAAAATTGGGTTATATTTCCAAATATTTCTATATAAATAATTAAGAATTATTAAATGATAAAAATATAAAATTAAAATAATAATAATAAATAATTATCATAAATATCTCATGTTATTCAAGAGATAGAAATTATTATCACAAGTGTGTTTTTATTTAAATTGTAATTAAGTATATAGAAATAAATTATATGAATCCTTGTCAAGTACTTTTAACAGTATGAATACACATATGTTATTCAGGTTATAAATCCTTAACAAACCCTGATATTGAAATTTTCAACCTTGATTAAAGAATTCACTTACCTTATAAGGCCTCGTATATTATATTGTCATGATGTGTTGTTTATTCTTGATAACTCGTGAATTTTATGTGTTCACAAGTGGGTGTGGGTGGGTTAGAAGACCTTGATTTCTTGTGAAAACATTATTTTTTTTGTAGCCTCTTAAGAAATTATCTTTATATGACCTATTGTTCCTTTATATGATATGTATTGATTGTGGTATTTCAAATCTTATATAAATTTTATCTAGGTATCAGGATGTTCCAATTTCATTGCCTCAGTTAAACAGATGATTAGAGGGGCAGAGTGACGTTGTGATGATGGCTACAGACTATGAATTGTTTGATGGTATGGTTGGATCATGGAAATTCTTATTTATATGGGAGTATACCATGCATGGGATGAGAATACATCATCCCTATATGAAGTGTGAGAATTATATGTAGGGGTTATAAGGGCCCATCCTTAAAAATTACATAATCCTAAGTTTTAAGTTAATAATATGTTCTCTTACATTTTAGGATCTTTTCAGGTTTAGATTTTTATAGAATTTTGACACAACTCATACATAAAAAACCATATAATACAAGGCGGACACTTATAATTAGTATCTATTCTTTCCATAATATAAAACTTTTAAAATAAAGTATGATTTGTTTTCATGTAAAATCTTCATGAATTTTAACTTGACTAATTCCTTTCCATTACCCATCATTAAACCCTATGATAACATTTTAAAATGTGGGATAACCACCAAAATATTTGTAATGGAAAAAAATCTTTAATTGATTGAAAAACATGAAAACTCATGAAAATATTACCTTTATATTAAATTTTATTTGAGTGTATGAAATAAAACATTTTCACATGAATAACATGGGCATTTGTTTCTCAAATAAATCCTTTAAAACCCATAAAATTCAATTAAAACCCCTTTTTATAAACTTAGAGAATCATATTAATAAAATCATTTAAAAAACCTTTTAGTTGGAATAACCATACAACTGACTTCCAATATAATCATTACCCAATGAATTGGAGCACATTTTTTGTGCACCCATTATATAAGTTATATTGGACTCACCCTGAGCTATCAGGGTACCCCCATAGTATAAGCTATAATGGGCTCACTCAGTGTTATCTAGGAACAACCATCATATAAGCTATAATAGTCTCACCCATCACTATCTGAGAACACCAATCATATATAATATCCTTGAACTATAAAAATAGTACATAGGTATTTCATTTCATTATAAAACTCATAGAAAAATTCATTTTTCATTTTATAACATTATTAAACCATGGAAAAAATAGGGTTCCAGGTCAATGTCATTGAAAAATGATTTACCCATAGAAAATAAATGGGTTCCATAACAATATATTTGAAACATGGTTAAATTTTGGAAAAGAAATGATTTCCATAAAAATATATTTGAAACATGATTAACCTATGAAAAAGAAATGGGTTCCATAATAATATTATTGAAACATGACTAACTCATGGAAAAATAAATGGGTTCCATAAAAAATATCTTTCAAACATGATTAAATCATGGAAAAGAAATTTTTTCCAAAATAATCAATTTGAATCCATCTTCATCTATATAAATAAATAATTAAGAAGGTGTCAAGGACAAATATCCATATTAGAGCATAAGTAACATCAACAGGTATTGACATTATTAAGCTTAAATACCATAAAAATTTCATTAAATAAATTTTGATAAAAACAGAATATTCATTTTAAAAATAAATTTAAAAAAATATAAAAAATCATAAATATTTTGAAAGTAATTCTCTTTAAAAAAAATTAGATATATGTAAATAAATATTTAAAAATCATTTAAAACATTTATTGAGGAAAATATCCTTTCCATTTTGAAAAGTATGATTTAAAAAACTAATTTCGCTAAAATAATTTTATTTGAAAATAACCTTGAAAATTTACATATAAATCTTAAAATAAAATAATGTTCATGATGGTTGGAAATTCTATTCCTTCTATACACATTAAAACAATGATTCCTTTCACATTTTTTGTAAAGGCTAAATGACCATTGTTTGGAAAACCGCATGAAGATTCCTATAAAATATTTTTGTAAAGATAAAAATGGGTAACATTATATTTTAAAAATCATAGGATAATAGTAAAAAAATTAAAAACATTTCTAGAAAAAATGTTTTTGTAAGAAACCATTTTTTAACTAAAGACAGAAATAAATTTGGATTTTATTAAAAACATTTTCTCATTTATTTTAAGTACCAACAAGTGGTAATATTGTATTATTTTTTAACTATATCAGGAATAAAAATAGAAGAATAAAATGAAATGGTTTTATTATAAAATGATAAAATAATTTCATTCAATGTAAATTCAATATTAAACAACCATGATTATAATAATATTGTGTAATAAACCCTTAAAATTATCATTACATTGATGTGAAAATTAATCAAATGAATCAATTATGTGTTTCAACAATAAATCTATATAAAACATGTGTAAATACAACCTAAGATAATAAAAATTCAATAAAGGCATAATCTTATAATATCAATGTTGATGAAGAAGTAATATAACCAGATCAAATGAAATTGATTTATAAAATTTATTACCACTTTGAAGTTCTTAATCCAAATCCCCTTGGATGAAATAATACAAATTGAAACCTAAAATACCATGATTTATTAATGAATTATGAAATTTCATGTTAAAGGGGAAATATGTACACCATATAAATGATATTAGGTGTATAAAATTACAATATTCATTAATGAAGATAAATTGAGACGATGTCCCTTACCTTGAGTTTGACTCATCACGTACGTTCTTTATCTTTCCTCTTTAAGAGAAACCTCCTTTAGATCTCCTCTAGAGGACCCTATGGTTGTTATTTTTGTATTACTAAAACCTCTAGAATGTGGATAAGGATATTTGGGAGGGATTATTTTATGTTTAGGTAGATCCAAAGGGCATGAAAAGTATGAATAAGTGAGAGGAGTGAGTTCTATTTTGTAATGGAGGAGGAGTGACATTTTTGTAAATACCCAAAAATATTCAATAATTGGAGGTCAATCTAACCTCATCTAGTTACAAAATTGATAAATAAATGATATTTGGGTTTATATGGTTAATAAAAACCACCAACACACAAAGAAACATAGGTTTTAATCATTTCATTCCTTAGACATTGTGTTTTACTCCATTTTCCATTTTAATTTTCACCACAGAAACTAGTTTTTTTAACCTTGATAATTTATGATTTAAAACTAAAATAAAATTTTAATTATTTGATAATTTATAAATAGTTATTAAAAATATTAAATCCAATATATTAAATAAAAAATCTAGGTATGTGGAAAATTAATTTCAACCCAAGCGCATATAATGTGGATACCCCTATTTAAGCCTTAATCATGGAAATTAATTTTCAATAGTTTTCACTAATAATTATAGTAGAAATTTAATTTGACCATAATAGATTATATAAATTATTCTTATTAAAAATATAAAATCTATTTTTACTAACTAAATTTAAAAAAGTGAAAAAGTTAATTTAAAATTAATCCTAAAAACTCTATAAGAAAGTGGGTTTTCAAAGAAAGAATTCAAATGTTTACAATGTGTTTATATAAAAATTAAATACAAAAAAGATTAAAATGAACTAAATTATAATAATAGATATATAATTGAGCTAATATTACTTTAAAACCAATTTAAAATATAATTTAACATTATAAATAATTTAAATGAAAAGGTTGTTTTCAAATAAAATTCAGTATTTCTCAATACTCATCAAAAAATTAAACTTTTCAAAAAAATCCCAAAAATATACCCTAGTATAATTTTGAAATGATAATTGAAAAAATGATGTCTTTTTTTAAATAAATATTCTAATATTTTTAAATGTTAATTATCAATTATGTTTGCAAAGCACAACTAAACCACCTTTTAGAAAAATATAGTTTTTTAGAAAATATTTCTTTTACATTAAAATGTTCATATTTTATTTCTTATCAATAGATATCCATTTGATTTACTTTAAACATTTTTAAACCATATATTTTTTATAATTTATTTATTACTAATCTTACCCTCCAATTTAACATCTTAGTTATAATGTAATGTTTAAATAATAATATTTTAATATAGTACCATGTTACATTTAAACCCATTGTTATGTGAATTGAAAGCTATCAATGATATAAAATAAATATATCATAAAGTGTTAGGGTTTTACATTCTATTATAAGCATTTTGTTTTGTTCCATGTATGATATCGAATACGATGTTCCAATTTTAAAATCTCAAGGTGTTACATCATTCCCCCTAAATAAATTTCATCCTTGCAATTTGAAATTTATCTTTGTGATCAGTGGTTGGAAATTTGAAAATACCTTTTTAGGGAACCAACATCATAAAAAGGGGTCAATAAAACATACATTTGATATGATAGAAAGGAATTACAAAGGTCATATATAATACTGCATAACTAAGTTTATAATTTGAAGATTATTTGTGGGAAGTGAGGATTTAGACAAGGAAGAAAAGTGTAACATCCAAAAAATAATGGAGAGTGATAGAGATCATTGATCATAATAAGGATAATGATCTATAAAAAATTGTGGACCAAAAAACCATAAATCTATGATGAGTAAAAATACTATTTGATTCATCATAAATGAATATAATTGGATTAAAGTTTCATTTAAAATTTCTTTTTCGTAGAGTTGAAGAATTCATTTTCCATATTGACTAAAATCATAAGGAAATATACTTAATTTTCTAGTAGAATTACATTAATTAATAAATTTCTACCACACATTCATCTTTTATCCAATGATGAGTATCCACGATGAATATTTCATCCCTGAATAACTAAAATCAACTTATAACAGATCACATAGTCCCCAAAAGGATAACTAGATATTCCTCATATCTTTAGAAATTAACTACAACCAAAATGGTTAGAATAAGGTAATATGATTTAAAAAATTATAGTGATCCTTTTTTGAAACACCATTCTTCACCTAATCACCAAATCACTTTTCAGTGGAATGGTTATCTATATGTTAAAACATATATTCTATAAATAAACATTCTAGTTATATTTCAAATAGTTTAATTTAAAATATTGATTTCATATTAACCAGGAAATCGCAAAGGCAAGTGGAACTACTAAAAATTTGTCCTTTAAAAACGCTAAAAATGGCCTTTATCAGTGATTGAGAAGCATTGAATACCAAAGCAAGATTAAAATCCTTAGGCTTTTATCAGCGCTAATAAATCACTGATAAATGACCCTTTATCAATGTTAAAATAACTGTTGATCAAGGATAACATTTATCAGCACTTTATTTAGCGCTAATAATGGGTACCTTTATCGGTGCTTATATAAGTGCTGATAAATGGTGCCTTTATCAGTATTTGAAAAAACACTGATAAAGGGGAATACTATATTGTGTTGTAACTATACATTGAAGCACCAATACAGTGTGCTACAATAGCACACTGTAGCACTAAAAACACCACCAGATATCAAAAAAATAAGTATCAATAGAAAATTTAAATTAAATGAAGTTTACAACACAAATACAAGAAAAACACAATATTATAGACATTTCAAACAATGGTTTATACAATTACATAAGTACTAATTATTACATAAATTCAAAAATGTCAATGTTCTTTCGTCTATTGATCCTGACCCCGACTCATGTTATTGCCGAAAAAACCACCCATGATCGACAAAACGAACACACATGTATAAAAAAACAATTATTATTTTAGTAATAATATAAAGAAATAAATTAATATAAAGTGTTGATTTTATACTAAACTTAGGTCATACCAGGAACATTGTGTATCAGATTGAGTTACGGTTGATTCTTGCATGTCACACCATTTCTTTTTCTTCTTCAATAATTATATCAGTAAAAATCATTTAAATAATTATAATATAAAAATGATAAATAAATATATTAAGTAATAGTAGATAGAATGATGAGAAATAAATCTAGGCTTTTTTTCTTGGTTTTGGCGATGTGAAGTGTGTTTTATACTAAAATGACACTTATATATTGAAAAGACTCACTTGGAGTCATATTAGCCACAATGTGCATCGGATTGAGGTAAACTAATTTCTACACATCCCAAATGACTTATGAATCATTTTTATAAAGTATTCAAACAATCTTAATGTGTTTTCTTGCTCTGGAGTTTTTCATGTGTCTTTTTTACTAAAATGTCATTTTAATCTAGAAGCATGTTATTGGACTCATACAGGTCAAATCATGTATCGGTTTAAAATGAGATAGATTCATACATGGAAAAAAAATTTGAATCATTTCACTAAATTATCAAGAAAATCTGAGTTCATTGTATTGGTTTTTAGTGAGTGACACTTTTTGAACTAAAACATCGATTTTAAACTGATAATGAACACTTTGAGTCATCCTAGGAACATAGTGTATCTAATTGAGGTGTAGCTAATTCTTACATGTCAAAAATGACTTATGGATCATTTTTCTAATGTATAAATACAATCCTAATCTGTTTTCTCGATTTTGAGTTGGTTAGATGTCCTTTTTACTAAAATTGATGTCATTTTTAAATAAAAAGATGTACTTAGAGACATACATGTCACACCGTGCATCGGATTGACGGAATTTTGTTTCCTCTCATTCCCAAATGACATATGTACCATTTTTCAAATTTATCAAAACAATATTAATGTCTTTTCTCAGTTTTGAGTATGTCTTTATTATTTTTTACTAAAATAACATTTTAAAATAGAAATGTTCCCTATGACTGATACTAGTCATATCATGTATCATTTTGATGTGAGACTAGTTCCTATACATAAAAAATGATTTATTATTAATTTTACTAAATTATCAAGATAATATGATCACATTTTATTGTTTTTATTGAGTGACACTTTTTGAAAAAAAATGTCAATTTTAAACTGATAACAAAAACATTGGGTCATATAGGGTACATTTTGTATCGGAATTAGGTGTGGATAATTCCTACATGTCAAAAATGAAATATGGATCATTTTCCTAAAGTACCAAAACAATATAAATTCCTTTTTATTGGTTTTTAGTAGGTCAGTTTTTCTTTTTATTAAAATTGATGTCAATTTTAAATAAAAAGACATGCATGGAGTCGTACTGGTCACACCATGCATCATATTTAGGTGTGGATGATTTCTATAAATCTAAAATTAATTATGTATCATTTAAATAAAGTATCAAAACAATGATAATGAATTTTCTCAGTTTTGAGTATGTCGCTTGTCCTTTTTACTAAAATTGATGTCAATTTTAAATAAAAAGATGCACTTTGAGTAATAACAGTCACACCAAGCATCGAATTGAAGTGAAGCTAATTTGTAAACATAAAAAATGACTTATTAATCATTTATATAAAGTATCAAAACAGTTTGAATTTTTTCTTTAGTTTTAAGTAATTCAATTGTATTTTTTACTAAAATTTTATTTTAAACTATAATCATGTAGTTTTACTCATATCAGTGACATCATGTATCAGTATGATGTGATACCAATACATACATGTAAAAAATTATTTATGAATCATGTTCATAAATTATTAAGAGAATTTGAGCATATTTTCTCAGTTTTCAGTGAGTTTCTTATTTTGAACTGAAATGTTGATTTTAAATTGATAATTGGCACTTTGAGTCATACTAGGAACATTGTGTATCAAATTGAGGTGGTAACAATTCCTAAACATAAAAAATGAATTATGTATCATTTTCCTAATGTATAAAAACAAAATGAATTTTATTTCTTAGTTTTTAGTAGGTTGCTTATATTTTTTAGTAATATGTCATTTTAAACTAGAAACATACACTTTGAATCATACTAGTCACATCTTGTGTCGATTTGTTGTGAGAAAAATTTGTACCCATAAAAAATGATTTATGAACCGTTTTTATAAATTACCATGAGAATATGAGCATGTTTTCTAATTTTTCAGTGAGTGACACTTTTTGAACTAAAACATCAATTTTAAACTGATAACGGACATTTTGATCCATATTAGGAACATTATGTATCATATTGAGGTGAAGCTGATTCCTACATGTCACAAATGAATTATAGATCATTTAATTAAATTAAAAAAACAATATAAATATTTTTTCTCAGTTTTGAGTATTTCATTTGTCTTTTTTACTAAAATTAATGTCATTTTTAAATAAATAGAATCACTTGGAGTCATTCCGGTCACACCGTGTGTTCGATTAAGGGGAGGCTGATTTTTAAATATCCCAATGTATAAAAAAATCATAAATGAAATGTTATATTGATTTACATTGGATTTATTTGTTAAACTTACAACACTACATATTGACTTGATGTTCTTATCTAAAAAAACCTTTTTCGACTAAGAACATTGAGTTAATATTTAGTGTTGGTAGTTCGATAAAGAAGGGAAAAGGAAATCATGGTAAAATTAATAGAAAGGAAAATTTTATCTCTTTTGTGTCTTATTACAAGATATTTAAAAGAAAAATATAACTTCCCAAAAGATCTACGAAAAAAATAAATAATTATTAGTTAAAAAGGACAATGAAATTAACTTATAGATTGTAGATAAAATGTGAATAAACTTAATTAAATAAGTTTTTGGAATTCACCTTCTCATGATAGTTGTATACATTCTTGAAAAATTTACTTTCATTTGAATTACATGTCAATTGTCTCATGGATTCATGGCCTCTATATAGTCTTCTAAACTATGGATTGATAGAAAATTACCATACATATTTTGAAGGACTTGGTAAATTTTTCTTGTATCGATTTGTGCAAATATTAGGGAATTTTTTTAGTGATTTATGATCCTTGATAAATAATATGTAATCATTTGGAAAAGCATGTATTTTATATAGATCATTCCCATTGAATGTGTAATTTTTTTAGAATCATATGTTTGATATGGTAGTTCATTTTCTTCTGGTATCATATCATTTAGGAGACCAAGTAATTATGTAAAGCTAGTGTCACTCCATCCACTACCATCATTCAAATTATATAACTTCAATATAGTTGAAAATGTTGTGTATTTAGTAAAACTGGTATACAATGGTCTCATATAATAGTAATTTAACTTCTCAAATAACTTTGGACAATTATGAATGTTATATTCAATTTCTATTGTCATTTCTTCCATGCGATATCCATCATCATTTACACCGGTATTCATATCAAATACTCCATAAACCACATTATTATCCCAATCAGTGTGCACGTTCAGTTTTTTCCCATGTTTAGTCAAAAATTTATAGATTTGGTCTATTTTGTGAAAAATTAAATGTTCATCTAACTCTTCCAGGCTAATTTTTCTTCAATAAAAATAATTTGAACATAGAAAAAGGATTTTAGATGGGTCGTATGCATGTTATATTGTAAACATAATGAAATGTCTAACTCCATATCCATACTCTTTTGTCAAATGATTAGAATACATCGATTTTTGATTCATATCCATCCTATTTGGTTCATAAAATATTAATTTTTACAATAAATAAATAAATACACATAAGATATTAATTATAAAAGGTGAAAGTTATAGATAATTATAATAAGGGAAACCCAATATTTGATTGTTTCAATGAATTTCAGTATGTTTTGAATAAAATGTGTATTTTAATTTAAGAAAAAATTACTCCACTATGGTAGTTTTTATCCTCTAAATTAATTCAAAGATGAATGTTATAAATAATTGTCATCCTCATCAACTCATCTCCCAAACATTAATCATTGTATTTTGTTTTTTGACAAAAATCCTCCATCTCTTTTGGACATGAACATATGTTGCTTGAAATACTATAAGAATTATTCATCCATGGGATGAATACTAATTATAGTAGTACAAGTAAAATAAAATAGATGGGCTATGAGTCTCAAGCAATCAATTTCAATAATAGCTGTTCGGGAAATGAAGCAGTTGAGGATGACAGTTATACTGCATTGTGTTCTCTAAAAGGGGTAGTGCCTCTCATTTGTAAGAATTACACCTTTGGTACTAGTTATTAACTCATGGACTATTTAAGGTGAGATTTGGGGGGCATGAACATTATTTTATGTGATTTAAGGGGTCTCATAGGGGACATGTTAGGTTATATGAATCTTTGGGGCCTCTATGATATTCATATTGATAGGAGAAATCCCACTTTTAATACTTTCAATCCTCTAACTATGAATAGTCCTACCTCTATTAAAATGATCCATCAAGTATTTAGGAAATCCCCTTAAAAATTTAAAACATAATATAGAAATTTAATGGGTAATAAGAAACCAAAATATGATAAACATGAATAGTAAACTCTCATTCAATAAACTAGATGATATAAAAATTTATTGATAAAACATTTTAATAAATAGAGATATTTCACATACATGGATGGTAATAATAGATTCCTATGTGTGGAACTAATACATATTGACCTAAAATCATAAATACCTAAAAATAAATTCAAATAATTATTCCAAAATATATATAATTTAATAACCTTCATTCCATTTTTTGAAACAAGTGATGTAACAACCTAAGGAATTATTACATTTAATATTAATGGTATATCAAATATTTGAAAACATCTCAAAATTATAATTTCAATTAAATATCAATAAGGAATATAAAAAAATAATTATAGGAAAATAATATACCTAATAATAACAAAGCTCTTAAAAAACTCAAAATTCATAGTTGATAAATTGACTCAAGAATTATTATATACAGTTTGAAAGAAATAATTATTTCCAAGAATATATAGAGTAGGATTAATAAGAAAATTTCATTTTCATGTCCATTAAGGGTTCTATGGTGATTTTTGGAACCTAGCATAAATTTTTAGTCATTTTGCGATGAATAATGTTAATTATGGAAGATATAGAGATTTTAAGTTAAATGGGAGATGGCTCACTCTTAAAAAAATAGTTTCAAAGTGATGCAAATATTCATAAATAAAATTAGATGATGAATTTCAAACATTGAATTAACTCTAATGAACATGTGAAAAATTAAATGGTTTTATGAAGTATTTTCAAAATTTTCTAAAAACATATATGAATGTGAAGAATAAATTAGAAATGTATTATATAAAAAATAATGTAATGTAAGAGGAATATATAATTGATTTCACACTAAAGGATTTACAAAAGGAATATACTTTAATATTAGATATTGGTTGTTCATATCACATAATAGGTAAATTGATGTAAGTAAAGATTATTTACAAGTTCAAAGGGTACTTATTATTTTATAAATGGTGGATCTCTTAAGATAAATTGGTTTCAAGTAAACAATATTGGAAGTAAAATGAAATGTTAAAGAATGATCTATTTTTTGAGGGATTAATATAAAGCATACAATGTGTTTATTAGAGGTATGATGAAGGAAAGGAAGTAAATTTTAAGAAGTATCAATGAGTGGGTTATCATTTCAAAGATTTGTATATTTTTGAAAAGGTATAGAAAATTCACATAACCATATTTTAATTAACGGTCAGTAAAAATTAATAGTAATTGTATTTGAAAGGGGAAATTGATTAGTGGTAGTGAAACATTGATCATATTAAACAATGATACATTTAAATACTGACTTAAAAAAGGGTAGTTTGATATTTTTTTATGATTTCAAGATAAAATTGATAGATATTTTTAACTAATTAGAGTGAGAAGATAGTTAATAATTAAAAAATAATAATTAAATATTTAAAAGAAACAACCCTTAGGACATCCCTAATAAGACTTTTTCATAGATTTACTCTATTTGGTGGTTGTGGAAATTTGATGCAGCTAGTGATCTTCTTACAGTTATCAGATTACATTAATGATAAACCCTCCATCATGGAAATGCAACTGGGGATCCTTAATAGGACATGCTTGGCTAAATAAGTTTCTTAGCCTCTATGTCCAATAACTGAGACTTAAGCTCACAATGCTCCATCAAATCCATTTGATAAGGTGTATTAGAAATCAGATGAGTTTTATACATAAGTATGATAGAAAACCCAATATCTCTCTAATGAGTAGAAATAAATAGATCATCAATAAAAACATCCTAAAACCATTAAAGTATGGGAGAAAAAATATCTCATTATTTGTCCCCATTGTTCATTATCAAGTTAGAAAGACGGGACATAATCCCACCTAGTTTCCAATGGTTAGGTCATGCATGACCTACCACTAATCCCTATTCTCTAATGTGAACATCTTTATCACCCTTCGGATATATGAAATACAATCATCAATGGTAACAGTCCTCATGAGTGTGGTATGTAATTAATCAATACATCCCAAGTATTGGGTCTAAAAAATAATTTCAAACAAGATGAAGTCTGAGAGAAAGTAGAGATATCAAAAACCTAGAATTCATTCGAGATTGGATTCATTCAACCCTTGAATGGTTCGAGCCAGGGATTTGAGCCTTGGAGTTGTTTGATCCTTGATTCAAGCATTGATTTGGGCTTTGATTCACTAAGGAGGAGTGTTGATAGTGGGTGGATTCCATGAAAAGATTCTGATATTGTAACGAGTTCATGACTGGTTAGGGTTTTTAAAATAGATCAGGACACTTTTATCAGTGCTAAAAAAGTGATGATAATGATGCCTTTTATCGGTGCTAATTAATTTAGCACTGATAAATGATTTATAATTATAATTATAAATAAAAAATTTGTAAATATATTTATATAATTATATATATATAATAAATATATATATTTATAAATATAGAAAATATATTCTTTATTTAAATATATTTATTATAATTTTATAATTATTAAAATATATAATTATAATTTTTATAATTATGTAAATAATTTTTAAAAAATATATATTTATATCATTATATATATTTACATAATTATATATATTTATTTAATAAATATATATAAATATATATATATATATAGTAAATATAATCATTATTTAAACAAGTTTATAATAAATTTTAAATTTATTTTTATATATATAATTATTTATTTATAATTATATAAATATTTTTTAAAAAAATAATATTTAATTTTTTATAATTATAAATATATAAATGTATAAATATCATAAATATACATATATAAATATATTTATCTGTAAATATATTTTAAAAAATATATTTTTAACATTATTGATGAATATTTAATCTTAAGTAAATGCATGTTAAAAATGGGGGAAATTTAATGATTAGAAATGAGTACACTTTAACAATATTGAAAAAATGGATATATTTTATTAATTAAATATAAATTAATAAAAAAATATTGATATATTTTTAAATAAATATTAATATATATTAAAAGTATTAAAACATAGTATATATATATTAAATAATAGAAAATGATTAAATACCCAAAATATAAAAAATAAAAAATAAAACATATTAAAACTGAATTAATACCAAACTGTAATAAAATTAAAAATAAATAAATAAAATTTACCATGATTAAAGACATGATATTCTAAAGGTATCATGTTATAATGAAATTATAAAATAAATAATAAAATTTGAATAAATTACATATATATTAGGAGAATGTGTTTCTATATAAGACTTCATTAATTACGTAAATATTTGTTTCTGTATGTTGTTTATAAAAATGCATTAATTAAAAATATATGAAATTAATATAACCCATGTTTAATCTATGTTAAATTGAAAAATCAAACTATATTCAATTATGTCCACTACTCGAGGTAATTAGTCAATATTTTTAATTTGTTTTAATTTTTAATTATAAATCATTATTCACTAAATATATTACTATTTAATGTAAATAATAAATATTTTTTATTATATAAATAAAATTTATATACATCATATATATATCTATATATTTAATATATATTATTTATTAACATTATCAATAATTATTTAATTAATAAAATGTTTAATATTTTTCTCAATTTATTTATTTTTAATTTTTATTTGTTTAGTTTTCATTTTACATATTCCTATATATTTAATATACACTATTTATTAGTATTTATAATTTTTATATAGTATAATAAATTTATTCATTTTATCAATAATAATTTAATTAATAAAATTTTTAGTATTCTTTTAATAAACTCATTTTAATTTTTTTATTTGTTTAATAATTTAATTTTATGTGCACCTTTATCGATGTTAAAATATCAATGTTAAAAAATCTCTTCATCAGCACTAAAATAAATCGCTGATAAAGGGTAACCTTTATTGGCGCTAAAAATAAAGTGTTGATAAAGGTACCCTTTATGAGAGCTAAAAATAAAAAATTGATAAAGGGTGTGCTTTGTCCATGCTAAAAAAAGAGCTGATGAAGGTCATCGTTGTTAAAGGCTTGTTTTTTAGTAATATAGTAGGTGTTGTACCTTTTTCGACCTTCAGTTATCAGTTCAATCCCCATGGTTTTTTTATTGTGATAGGTTATCTCGCAGCCTTCGAGTTGTCCTTTTTTCATAAAATTTTATCTTTATAACATTCCCGGATATATGGTGAGCATCCATAAAAATAACATTAATCATCAAAGATCATATATTCCCTAGAGGTTATCAATACATTAAAACTCAAGTCTAAAACATTAATGGAATACTTCATGTTAAAACAAAGCCTTATATTAACATAAATCCGAAAAAATGTATCCCAAAATGACATTAATTACTTAAATATATAATTACTTAAAACCTCGGATGGAGTGTTTAAAACATTTAACTAATGTTATAATTTTGAAAAATAAAAAGCTCCCTGGAGCTATAACCACTTCACTAGATGGCATGACATCTACGGTAGTAACAGAAAATGATTATTCCACAAATTTCTTTTTTTGATCATGATAACTCCACCCTAAGTAAGAAACTCCGAACATAGATTATCATAATGACCCAAATCATTTTAGCCAAAAAAAATATCACCTTTGATTGGGTATCTCTTGTCTCATTCATTGATTATTCAGGACTCTTTTATTTGCAATCACAAACCATGTGAAAAAACTTACCACCCAGGTAACACTTTCTAGATCCAGAAAAAAAAAATACAAAAAAATGTATTTTAATGCACTTGGAACATGTTTTAAGCTTCTTAGTTGGTTTATTTTCCATTTCCTACCACCATAACTATTTTCTACTTCTATCATATCATGGAATATAAGTGTCAAAAAACTCCATCTAAACTTTCTCAACACATCAAACCACATTCTCACAAATTTTAAATTCTCATGAGGCTAAATCTCTTTGTATACTTGGTATAAATCCTGATTAAAACTAATTAATTTTACTATTAGTGTCCCAAATAATATCTAGTACATACCTAGCCAATATTGTGAAGTTTTTTTCATAAAGGACTACTGAATCATCATCCTTCTGATTTAATTCCAATAATTTTTTCTCCATCCTAATCCTAACAACATTAGGGAAATATTTTTAAAGGAAGAGATTCTTAAATGTTTCTCATTTTGAGGAATTAAGATCATTGTTCTATCCTATATTATTAACCAAAGAATATCATTGATTAGCTTTACCTTCAAAACTATAAATGTAAAGGGTTGCCTTTTGACATTATGAACATCCCATGGATTCAAATATAATCTCCAAATCATTTATCCATCCTTCAGCTACCATGGAATTAGATAATCTACTAAATGATGGGGTATTTTTCCTCATGAAATATTCTAATGTAGATATATTATTTCATGGTATATTAGGTTCCTTAATGGAATGGATGTCACCACCATTTATATCTTTTTTGAACTAATCCAATACTACAAAAAAATATTCTATTCAAATTATAACCATATCAGGAAGCTAATTTGTAAGTATATTTCCTCTTTTTTTCTTCCCACAACAGCTTCCATATTTCCTCAATGGAAAACCATTTTGAAAATATTTTATTTAGATGAATAAATATGGTAATATTTATATTTTATATCATTTCACCTTACCCATAAAGTAAAATCATTCAAAATTAGGTTATTATAATTATCTGAAACTCTAAATATATCTAAATTATCATATGATACCAACTATAATAGTATAGTATTATAACCAGTGGGCTATAATTGATACCTATCATGGCACTCCATGGGTAGATGCACCTCCTGGATGGGACACACCACTATCCTAAGTGGCATACCTTTCATCATGAATTTGTTGGGTGGAGATTCATGCTCTACCCGATGTTCATGAACAAGAGTTACCAAGGATCATGTCACTTCCTTTTCCTCTAATAATAACTATAAGAACCTTTCCTTAAATATTACATAATCTTGAGTTTTAATTTGATAATCTATTTTTTATACATTTTAGTATCTTTTTATGTTTAGTATTTTATAGAATTAGGAAATAACTCATACATAAAAACTATATATAATAAAAAGAGGATATTTCTGATTAGTATCTATTTTACCCATAATATAAAAATCTTAAAATAAAACATGATTCCATTTCATGGAAAATATTCATGACTTTCACATGAAATTTTACTTTCCCTTACCTATCTATAAACATTGTGAAAAACATTTTGAAATGTGGTTTGAGCATAAAAGTTTAGTATGGGGAATAAAAAGAAATAAAATTATTAGTCTAGTGAAAAAAATTAAAACACATCCAATTCTTGCCTTTATCATCAATATTCATTGAGTTTATGAAATAAAAAAAATCACATGAAAAAAAAAGTATGTTTTTTTTAAAATAAATCCTTTAAACCCCATAATAAGAAATTAAAAACACTTTTTGGTGTCTTAGAGCATCATATTCATAAAACACTTTCAAAACCATGTTAATTAGAATAACCATATGGATGAATTCCAATATAATCATTACCCAGTGCATTGGAGCACTATCTGAGTGCACCCATTGTATAAGCTATATTGATCTCACCTAGCACTATCTAGGTTCATCAATAGTATAAGCTATAATAGGCTCACCCAATGTTATCTAGATACACCCATTATATAATCTATAATGGGCTCACCTGGTGCTATCTGGGCACACCCATTGTATATAATGTCTAAGAACTATAAATAAAGTACATATGGATTAGATTTAATCATAAAAATCATAGAAAAAATAACTATTCCTTTTATATATTGATCAAAATGTGGAAAAGAAACATGTTCCATGTCAATATATGTGAAACCTGATTATCTCATGGAAAATAAATGGGTTTTATAGCACTCTCTTTGAAACCTGATTAACCCATGGAAAGTAAATGGTTTTCATAACAACCTCTTTGAAACATGATTAACTCATGGAAAAGAAATGGGTTCCATAATAATCTCTTTGAAACATGATTAACCCATGGAAAAGAAATGGGTTCCATAACAGTCTCTTTGAAATATAACTAACCAATGGAAAAGAAATGGCTTCCATTATAATCTCTATGAAATAATCTTAATACATTAACAAAAATAATGAGGAAGGTAGCATTAAATAATAACCCAATTATTTCATAAGTTACAACAAGGGTTGTCGACATTGATGAATGGAAATATCATTAAATGGATTTTGAGGAAAAATAACCTTTTCATTTTGAAATTTTCATTTTTTAATTAAAGATTCAAAAAATATTATGAAAATAACTTTCTTTTTAACCTACCTTGGAAAAATATAAATAAATCTTTGAAAATCATTTGAAACATTTCTTGAGGAAAATATCCTTTCCATTTTGAAAATTGATTTCTAAAAACATAAAAAAAATACTTTTCTTTGAAAATAACCTTTAAAACATACAAAATATTCAAAAAAAATAATGTTCATGATGGTGGTAAATTCTATTCATGTCGTACATGTGAAAATAAATATCCCTTTCATATTTTAGATAAAGGAAAAATGGGAAATGTTTGGAAAATGACATGAATATTCCTTTCAAAAAAATTTATAAAAATTCAAATAATGGTAAAAATGTATTTGAAAAAGCATAGGATAGTAGTAAAAAATTAAATTTTTTTTGGATAACATGGTTTTGAAAGAAAACGGTTGCTATAATAAGAATATAAATGAAGTCGGATTTTCTTAAAAACATTTTCTCAATTATTTTAATTACCATAGGAGTGGAAAATCATATTATTACTTAGATGTATAATAAATAAATTTAGTAGAATAAAATGAAATTAGTTTATTATTAAATAATGAAATAATTTAATTCAATGTAAATTTAATAATAAACAATCTCGATTATAAAAATATTGTGAAATAAACCCTTAAAATGATCATAACATTGAAGTCGGAATTAATTAATAGATCGAATATGTGTATCAATTGTAAATATATATAAAAAAGTGTAAATACAACATTAGATAAAAAAAGTAACTACACACATAATCTTAGAATTTAAATGATGATTAAGAATTAATATAGCCTAACGAAAATAAATTGAGATATGAAATTCTTTACCACTTGGTAACTCTTAAGTCAAATCCCCTTGGATGAAATAATTCAAAAATAAACTTAAAATAACATGAATTATTAATTAATTGTGATATTACATGTCAAAGTGGAAGTATATACACCATATAAAATAAAGTACTTACATAAAATTACAATATTCTTCAATGAAGAGAAGTTGAGATGAATACCTTTACCTTGAGTATGACTCATCACCTATGTTTTTTTTCCTTCTATAAGACAAACCACCTTTTTATCTCCTCTTAAGGACCCTAGGGTTGGTCTTTTTGGTATGAATAGAACTACTATAATGTGTATAAGGATTTTTGGGAGGGATTTTTTGTAGGCTTTGGTAAATCTAAAGGGATTGAGAGGTGTGAATAAGTGAGGGGATTGAGTTCCCTTTTATAATTAAGGAGTGGAATTATTGTAAATACCCAAAAGTATTCAATAATATAAGTTAAATCTCACCCTATATGGCTCCAAAATTAATAAATAATTTAGGGGAAGTTGAATATGGTCTATCCACACATCCACCATAAAAAAATTTTTAAAAATGTCATTCCTTATCCTATATGTTTGGACCACATTTTCCATTTTAATTTTCACCTCGGTAACTAGTTTTTTTAACCTTGTTAATTTATCCATTAAGAATAAAATAAAATGAGCCTTATTAGATAATTTAGACCCAATGATTATAAATATTAAATCCAATTTATTAAATAAAATCATAAGTTGTGTAAAATTAATTTTTATAAAATTTCCTGTAATGCGGAAAACCCCATTTTAACTATAATCGTGGTAATTAATTTTTATCTTTTTTCACTAATAATTATGTCTCAAAATCAGATTTAACCTTTTATATAATATAAATAATTCTAATTACAATTATAAAATCTATTTTTCCAATTTCAATTCATATAATTTAAAAAAATTATTTTAAAATTAATCTCATAGACGCGATGAGAAAGCAGGTTTTCAAAGTAAAAATGTTCAAAAGTTTCCAATGTTTTTATATAAAAATTTCAATATGAAAAATATTAAAATTACAAAAAATGATTTTATAAAAATATAATTAGACTAATTTAAATTTAAAAAAATAAAATATAATTTATCTTCATAAATAAAAAATGTAGTTTCCAATTGAAATTCAGTATTTGTAACTATTAATCAAAAAATGAAACATTTCAAAAAAATATTAAAAAACTACCCTAAGATAATTTTGATATGATGGTTTTAAAGATATTTTATTTTTTAAAATAAATTTTCTAGATGTGTAAAAAAATAATTATAAATTATATGCACAAAGCGTGACTAAACCACCTTTTAGAAAAATATTTTTTTTAGAAAACATTTCTTTTTCTTTAAAATGGTTCTTATTTTATTTATAATAAATAGATATTCATTCAATTTATTTTATAAATTTATGAACTATATAATTTTCATAATTTAGTTATTAATAATCATTCCCTCTAATTTAATAGTTAGTTTATAATGTTCATGTTTAAATAGTAATATTTTTATATACTATCATGTTTTGTTTAAGCATGAAGTTGTGAGAACTATGAGATATCAAAGGGATTTAATAAATATATCATAGTCTCATGGTGTTTCGTTATCTTATAATGTTGGTGTTCTATTTCATACATGTTATCAAACATGATGTTCTGATTTTAAAATCATAGGGTGTTATAGAGGTGATGTTTTATCCAATTTCATCAAACATATAAGGTGGGACATACCATCAATTGAGGATAAAAACCACCATCAGGGTAGGGTGTGTAGAGTTATGGATAACAACCACTATTATTGTGGAGTGTGAAGTGATCCAGATAATTAACACTATTAAGGTTGTTCATGCGATGTTTTCCTTAAATTTTGTACTTGGTTGATAGGCATTGACATCCATTTATATAGAGACCCTACCATAAACATAACACGATAAAGAACCTTTTACAAATCTATGTTCTAGAGGATTATATAAAAGCATAAAATTTATCAAAGTTTCAATAAAATAAAATAAAAATAAAAAAGGCAACTTCGCTTCCTCGCACACAACTATGATGATGTCCAACTTTGGACTTCAAATTGACCTATGAAAATAATTTTAAAACAATGGGTGAGCATTAAATTTCCCAGTAAGGGATTTTAAAACCATTTATAAATACCTTTAAAAATATTCCTTTTATAACACATTCAAAAAATACAATTATAAACACCTTTGTAAGATATCTTTACAAAATATTTTAATGCTTTGAAAATAATTATACTTTGAAAATGTTTTACAACTAATCTAGTGATTTTCTTTGGAAAACATTAAGAACGATCGTGAAAATGAAACACTATTATGAGGCTAGTTGAAACGTTGAAGGTTATCTTGGTCCTACCCAATTAATGAAGTCAAGGTTCACTCCCCAATTCCCTTCCATATTTACAATGATCTAGTTCCATATTTTTTGAAAACATTTTAAGCTTGCTTTAGTTATATGTATATTCACTTGAGTTTCCAATTTTTGAAAAAAAAACATGTCACTACATTAAAATACACATTACCACTGATTTTTTTATATGTGTATATACATATATATATATATATATTAACTTTCATTTCATAACACTTGTGAGTTTGGTTATCGAAAAAACCCTTACCATAACATTTTCATAAATTTTCCATGCATTCAATTCTTTTTTTTAGAAATACATTTTCTCTTAATATAAATAATTTATCCGCTTAAAATAATCATAATAATTAATTATGAAACTTACATAAGATTATAAAATAAACATTTAAAATAAAACACTTTCAATGACATCCATTTACTTATTAATTTTTGAATTAAAGCTTAAAATTTAAATTAAAACATGAACTTATTATAAATGAAACAGGTGTCGTTGTAATGGATAAATGCTTGGCCATGTTTATATGCAGATGTGACATCCCCAGTTGTAATATTACATGATGACATGATATGCACATTTTTTTAGAATCATGAATATAAAATTGAAAACATAACATTAACCAATTCATCCATATGTGTGTGTGTGTGTGTTTATACATATTGGCATTGAACTTACAACACATATCATCGTGGAATAAATCCATGTTTGAGAAAAACATCTATAAATGAGAATATTTATTGGAAGAACTAAAATGATATCAAATTAAAGCATAAACTTTGTTAAATACATATATATATATATAAGTGGAATAATATTTTTGATATCATACATGAAAATAATAATCCTTAAGAATATTTTGATTTTTAGTGAAACAACTCGTTATACCAAAATGAATCAAATTTAAACATAATAACTATACTCCCTTACATTATTAGTTCTGAAAACAAAAGAACATAATTATATTGATATATATATATATATATGTATATATACATAAATATGTGTATATATATATATTCTACCTTAAAAATAATACATAAATTTTATAAATAAATAAACTATTTATGATATGAATAAAATATTTACAATAAACTGTATAATCTCTCTTACATTATTAGTTCCACAATATAGTTAGAAAAAAATAAATATTCATACATATGTTTAATCCGGTGTATATATATATATATTTATCAATCCATATATATTAGAAATAAATTCATCCTTTATAGAGTTTTAAAATTAAGTACCAAATTTTGAAAATAAATTTTAACACACTGTTACATAATCAAATTTGAAAAAAAAATTGTTAACACCCATACTCATTTCAAAATAAATAATTTTAATCCAAACACAAATAAACACAAACCAAACCTTAAAAAATAATCTAGATAATAAAAATAAATACTAAATCCATTACATGAAGAGCAGTCCATAAGCCGTAGGACTTCTGTTGCACACCCTTTTCCTCTCCTGAACTAGCGAAAACGGTTTTCAGTTTTTTTAAATTTCCATTTCCACATAGGTTCATGGCTCTTATATACATTCAGGTATTTGTTCACATAGCCAAAAGGAGATTGCAGACCAGAGGAAAAATGACACAAACAGGCTTGCTCCGCAAGCTATGTACGAGTTTTTTTTACGTTTTTAAAAAAAATTACAGAAAACTGTTAGGGAAAAAATATTTTTCAAAATGCGCCGCAAAGGCGGCACCAGCGATGTCGCATTTCTGCTAACAAAAAAAAATTAATTTTATTATGTTTTGTTTTGTTTTGTTTATATATTTATTTATATATATAATTCATAAAAAATGTTCAGGAGGATGCCGCCTTTCACCTAACAAAAAAAAATTATTATTTTTTAAAATTTTGTTATGATTTTTTGTTTTGTTTTGTTTATATTTTTATTTATATATATAATTCATAAAAATTGTAAAGATTTCCATTTTTGAAAATTTTGTTTTTATTTTTTGTTTTGTTTTGTTTATATATTTATTTATATATATAATTAATAAAAATTGTTCAGGAAAAATAATTTATAAGCTTTCAAAACTGCCTACTTGAAAGTTAAAAATGTTTCAAGTACGTGACTTTGAAAGACTATAAAATATAAACCATAAGGCCAATACAAACAAAACTTTAAACATTGATTAAACTTATAATCAATTGTTGAAAACAAAAATCATTTCATAAAAAATGTTAATGAAAAATAATTTATAATCTTTCAAAAGCGCCTACTTGGAAGTTAAAAATGTTTCAAGTACGTGACTTTGAAAGACTATAAAATATAAACCATAAGACCAATATAAACGAAAATTTAAACATTGATTAAAAAAATAAGAAATTGTTGAAGAAAAAAATCATTTCATAAAAAATGTTCATGAAAAATAATTTATAAGCTTTCAAAACCACCTACTTGAAACATAAAAATGTTTCAAGTATGTGACTTTGAAAGACTATAAAATATAAACCATAAGACCAATATAAACGAAATTTTAAACATTGATTAAACATATAAGAAATTGTTGAAAACAACAATCATTTAATAAAAAAGTTCATGAAAAATAATTTATAAGCTTTCAAAACCGCCTACTTGAAACTTAAAAATGATTCAAGTACGTGACTTTGAAATACTATAAAATATAAACCATAAGACCAACATAAATGAAACTTTAAACATTGATTAAACATATATAAGTCAACCCCTCATCAATGTGATGCACATTGTCGCTAGTATCACATACATCTATAATCATTGATGCATGAGAACATGTTATATATCCTTTCATGGGACAACGAAATCCATTCTTCCACCCGTCATGTCCATATCCATATCAACATCCGTCCGCATAAGGGTATGGTGAAAGATATGCCATATAAAATGCTCATCTATTCTCATTCCTATAAATACCAACCCCTTCAAAACCACCATGCATCCAACCATTATAATTTCTTCCACAATTGTCACCCCATTTCCCCAGGCCCATTTGATAAGATTAAAACACCAACGATTCCACATAACCCATCGAACTCTTCATCACCAAATCATTATCCTTTATCATCTTCAAAAGGATACTGTAGGACCTCCTTGATCTATCCATTCCAAACACTCACATAGTATACTTGTATGTGAGTGTTTGGAATGGATAGATCAAGGAGGTCCTACAGTAGCCTTTTGAAGATGATAAAGGATAAAGATTTGGTGATGAAGAGTTCGATGGGCTATGTGGAATCGTTTGTGTTTTCATCTGATCAACTGGGCCTGGGGAAATGGGGTGACAATTATGGAAAAAAATATAATGGTTGGATGCATGGTGGTGTTGAAGGGGTTGGTATTTGTAGGAATGGGAATAGATGAGTATTTTATATGGCATATCTTTCATCATACCCTTATGCGGCCGGATGTTGATATGGATATGGACATGGCAGGTGGAAGAATGGATTTTGTTGTCCCATGAAAGGAGATATAACATGTTCTCATGCATAAAAGATTATATATGTATGTGATAATAGCGACACCATGCATCACATTGATGCGGGTTTGACTCATATATGTTTAATCAATGTTTAAAGATTCGTTTATATTGGTCTTGTGGTTTATATTTTATAGTCTTTCAAAGTCACGTACTTTAAACATTTTTAAGTTTCACATAGGCAATTTTGAAATCTTATAAATTATTTTTCATGAACATTTTTTATGAAATGATTTTTTTTCAATAATTTCTTATATGTTTAATCAATGTTTAAAGTTTCGTTTATATTGGTCTTATGGTTTATATTTTATAGTCTTTCAAAGTCACGTACTTGAAACATTTTTAAGTTTCAAGTAGGCGGTTTTTAAAGCTTATAAATTATTTTTCATGAACATTTTTTATGAAATGATTTTTGTTTTCAAAAATTTCTTATATGTTTAATCAATGTTTAAAATTTTGTTTATATTGGTCCTATGGTTTATATTTTATAGTCTTTCAAAGTCACGTACTTGAAACATTTTTAACTTTCAAGTAGGCAGTTTTGAAAGCTTATAAGTTATTTTTCATTAACATTTTTTAAGAAATGATTTTTTTTCATCAATTTATTATATTTTTAATCAATGTTTAAAGTTTCGTTTATATTGGTCTTATGGTTTATATTTTATAGTCATTCAAATTGACGTACTTGAAACATTTTTAACTTTCAGGTAGGCAGTTATGAAAGATTATAAATTATTTTTCATTTCCATAGACATAAAACATAAAAATGAACATAAAAAATCAATGTCTATGTCTACGGTGAGGAGATCCTGTCCCACATGGTGGTCTAATAATAGGACGTCCGCGGCGAGATCTCTGGGGAGTCTAATGACCTAGAGAGGGCTGATACTCAGGCGCTGGAACGTCGACTGTCATATCCTCCACCTTTGTGCCAATGGGAGAAAATGTCAACTCCACCTCGTACTGCCCTCCTGATCCTTCTCCCACTTTGATGGTAGAAGGACCCGACATCATCGCAGTGGGGAACAAATCATGTGGTGGAACTATACCCCAACTCTGCGATGGGTCTAGACCCCAAGGCTGCAATGACTCTGGACCCAAAGGCTGCAATCCATATAGACCACATGATGGAGAAAATTGAGGATATACCGTCAAAAAAGATGGGTCCCATGACAGCTGAGGCACATCCTGCATCGACTCAAACTGAACTACTAGAGGGCCGACCTCTGCCTATAGAACTGGTGAGGCCTGACGTGCAGGACGATGCTGTCTACGTCATCGTGGTCGTGGCTCCTCAGCACCAGTAGCTTCTGCAGGATCTTCCTCTGTGGTAGGAACCCGCTGTCTCCATGCCGGATGCTCGAAGAGGCTCTCGGAAAACACATGGACAGATGACCTCATCTCCAATGCTTGAGTATGAACGGCTTCCCGACTGAAGACTTTGTCCTCAGCCTCATCACTCATATGAATAAGACTTTATGTGTGACTCTCCTATAAACAGATTAAAAATGAATTAGAAAATAACTCAATAAACATAGTAACATAATTTAATTGACTTATAATCATATGCATCTCTCTGCTGGCTCGGGTAAGATGCAGTATAGACTTCAGTCTATACCATGGATCATACTCGTGTTGCACTGAAAGAGAGAACTGCATCATAGGAACTCCCTCGATACGAAAATCTGCGTGTTTGTGCCAACAGTCAATAAATACATCATGTACTCGACGCCAGTCATCATCCTACCTCCCTGTCAGCTTCATCCCATGAAGCTGATCTATCTGCCTCGACGGTAATGGAATCCGCTGAGTCAAGAGAAACTGGCGCATGACTCTGTCAGGATGGTGCCACTCAACAATATGAAAGTGAATGAGTGGCACTACAGCCGTAACATTGTCAAGACCAACCATGCAGTATGGAGGCAACTGGTCTATAATAGACTAGTATGGAACCCATTAAATCTGAAATAACATATTACCCTTGTTAGAAAAACTCTTAACTAAAAAAATGATGTTATTATTAAATTTGTTAGACAGTTATAGATTGTATATACATACCTGATGGGGTAAGAGAAAGTCCAACTTGAGCCGATATATGGCCAAATCGTGTCTCAGAACCGCATTGAAATTGTGTCATTGCACCACCTATAAAATACAACATCGATAATGATAAATAATGATAAATTAAAGTCAATAACTTGTAGTAGCATTAGAAACTAATATAAATGAGTGATCAAACCAGCGTCCATGTGGAGCGTCATACAGCACCACCATCTCGACCGGCGGACCAGCAAGATCAGGGCAGAATGCAGGGATGTGTTCCCATGCTCACATTTGAATAATGATGACGCATCCCATGAGACTTATGTGCCGCCTGTCGGATATCATGCATAATGCTATGTATGTGTATTCCAAGCAGGTGGATCCCTAACTGTACGTTCCTTCCCGATCAAAGTCCTCTAGCAGGGGTAGATACATCATGTGCACGTGCATCCCTGAATAATCCATACACATGGTCCCTCCAATAAGTCGTAATATATATATGCATGTGCATAACGCATCACCGTCTTCTCGTCAGCATCATCAGCTAAAAGTGGAATTTGTGACTCCAACCAAGGCATGGATATCGATGCTCCATCGGTAGAACTACGATCGGACAAAATGTCAATGCCTAACAAGTGCTGAGCAAGGTCAGGCAAAGATGACCAAGTGGATCCAATAACGGGTGTCCCCGGGATAGGAAGACCAAGAAGCACAGCCACATCCTGGAGGGTGATTGTCATCTCTCCTTCAGGTAGGTGGAATGTGTGTGTCTCTGGTCTCCACCTCTCCGTGAGTGAAGCTAGCAGGTGATGGTCTACAAATGTAAAATCTGATACCGCAATACCATAGAAGCCAGCACGACGCAAGTATGGTATAATGGTATGAGGAGGCTCCGTGTGATGAAAATGGTGCGCTCGACGCACCCTGATCAATCGATCTGGACCACCCTCTATCACAACCTGTGAACAATGGGTAGTCTACTGACTGAGTAGTATGGTGTCATTCATCTGCATATAAACAAAGGAAATGAGTTGTAAGTGTATACTGTAAATATAGCATCATTATCAGTAAAATATTATGTTTTTTAGAATGCAAGACATGTCATGTTTATTCACAATGTTTTATGAAGTTTTTTTTTACCTAAAGAAAGGGGCATGTCTTCATTTTTTTCAAAGCATATTACTAAAGTTTATTAAGATATGCTTTTACCTAGAATTGGGTGTTTTGTAAGATATGGATTTATATATTTATATATAAAAATAATTTTTCTGTGTTATATAGATGTTTATTAGAAAAAGATGTGATTTATAATTTATATATGATTGTCCACATGATTTTATGTTTCATGATTATTTTCTCAATCACATAATGTTTTGAAAACCAATGTAAAGGGAAAATGATTTTGGGTTTATGGTTCATCTTTTCAATTTTAGGATTTTGATATCAGTGTTTCACATTTTGCATTTTGGATCTAGGTTTTTGGATTTTTTTTAACATTTTACTGTTTAGGTTAATGATTTGAGAAAAGATTTTCAGGATTGTGGTTTTAGAATATTAGGATTACGGTATACAAAACATGTTTTTGGGTTTACTATTATGATTTTCAATATTGGTGGTTATAAAACCAAGGTAAAAGGAAGAGATAACAACATAAAATTTACAATATGAGAATCTCCCAATAACGACAATACATCATTGTGGCTTAGAGTGTGAACTCGAACCAACAATGTTAGGGCATCATTTCTGATTATGACCTTCTTGATAACATATGGTACATCTCAAACTCTGTATATGTTCTTGAGGCCAATCCATCTCATTTCGCATCATGCTGGTCTTCGGTCTCCCATAGGGACGCAACCGATTTATATCAGGTACCACTATCAGCTGACCTTCGGGCATTGGGAAATAATGAAACTCAACAATAGGTGTCCATGGTGCTACATAACAGTTAGAAATGGTGTTCATCCGGTACACTGGATCAACATACGCTTCCCATGATATGTTAACATAGGCACATATTCCGATGGCGTGTGAGCATGGAAACCGTAAGGCATGAAAGTTTCCACATTTACATTGCCTCGTTTCTAGTAATACCACCATTTTTTCACCAATGCTATTTTTGGTGGGGTTCGACTTCTCTTGAACTTCAAATCGAGAGTCTTCTCATAGAAATAGGCAGACTTGATAACCAAAAGCTTCTTCAATATTCTTTTCAATCTATCGTTGAAAATTTATTTCGTACGTTATCCCCTGATGTATTCCATCTGATGCTAGTTTTTGTCTATCAACAAAGTACTTCATACAACGATATAATGTCTCCTGAACTATGTCAGTTATAGGTAGCTTGTGAAGACCTTTGAAGACACCATCGATACACTCTACAATGTTGGTGGTCATGTGTCCGTACCTCTTCCCCCCATCATATGCCAATGTCTATTTTTCTTTTGGAATTTGCATCATATAATCGTAAACTTTTTCATTAACCTGACGGATTTGTTCGAAACGTTCTTCAAATTTTCGTTGATCTGACTCATATGCTACACAGAATAGATGATATTTCACATATTTTAAATTTATCTTTACGTTGATATACAAAAAAAATAACAAATACAATGCGTACCAAGTCTTGTGATTGCCTTCTTCATCGGTTCGTTGTGGAATTTTTTATGCAAGTTGCTAGCAATGTGTCTAATGCAGAATCGATGATGTGCATTTGGGTAACTCCATGTATCATCATCCGCATTGATTGCCTCATTAATTGCCCGATGCCGATCAGATATCAAACAAACACCCCGAATGTTGGGGAAATGGTTGCTGATACATGCCAAAAACCAACTCCATGATTCATAGTTTTCTTTCTCTACAATGGAAAAGTCAAGTGGAAGAGGTTAATGGTTTCCATCTTGGGTTGCCGCAATCAACAATATGCCCTTGTATTTTCTGTACAAAAATGTTCCATCAATCTGAATAAACTGTTTGAAGAAACGAAATGTGGAGATATAGGGAAGGAATGCCCAGAAGAACTGATGAAATTGAACATGAGATGGATCAAGTCGGTTATCGTGAGACACATGTTCATTTGTATTCAGATAGAAAAAAACTTGGTTATGATGGCTCAATATGGCTAGCAATTGCGAAAACACCCGATATGAGTTATCCCAATCACCATAGACCTTCACAATTTCCTTTTGTTTCACCATCCATGACTTATTATAGGAAATATTATAACCGAATGTATGTTGAATCCTCTCTTGCACAAGGGATATTGGAACATCTTGACATGTCCGAATCATCTCAACAACAATGGATGACACAAATTCTGCATCCAATGAGGTATGATCTTGTGTGAGGCATGGTTGAACGCAAGTATAAGCCGCCTCAATCCTCGAGATTCTCCAACCTCCAAATGAAATGTCCAGAATCGCCCTCAATCGAAATCTACAATCATCCCCATACTTCTCACACCGTATGGCATATTTTCTACGGTCTGATTCATAAACTATATAGCTACAGTGCCTCTCAATGTGAAATCTCTTTAGCATACTTTTTAATGCATCTTTACTTGGAAAATTCCTTCCAACATATAAAGTTTTTTTCATCTCACTAAACCTATCTTGTATAACTTTAGGAAACTCAGTTGCCGATGTGAGAACATTGTCTTCAAATTCAGGCACATGTGTCATTGCTTCTGAGTAAGATGCAAAGAGAAGTGGATGATTTATTATAGGTCGAGCCTGCTGTACAACTAATTCATTTCTCGAAACATCTGTTGTTCCTTCCTCATCATCACTATTATCACCATTTGTTTCTTTATTATGAAACTCCTCATCAGATGTCGGGTTAACATGTATATCCAAGAGATCAAGTGGTTTGTCCTCTTCTGCATCATTTGGAATAGTCTCAAATTCATGGGGAGGACTATCTTCAAAGACTCTTGTAAGTCTACGTCTTTGTACAATTGGATGTTGTTGTACAGTAGAAACATCAACATATAACTCCATCATGGTACCATCCGACCGTTGAGAAAACAAATTAATTGTTTGGATCCATTGCGCATCATCAACCAATGGACAAGCTAGATGTCACAATGTTGACGGGAACTGCAAATGTCTATAACGCATTAACTTGATCTTTTGATCGGGTCCTAGATTTAATGAGCCATGAATTCTTTCTTGAAGGTCACTTAGGGTTACACAATCAGTTGTATTAACCACTGTTATTGGTTTTGTACTGTAAGAAGCTCCTTGCTCAGTTTGAATAACCTCCACATAGCAGTACACACAGGAAAACATTACGCTCTATGTAAAAAAAGTTTTCTGATCAAGATTTGGATAATGTAAGTGACATTCAGAATGATGGTTACCAATATAAGTTGGATTTTATAAATTGAATATGTAATTAAACTACTTATTAAAAATAAGTTGGATTTTACCACACGTTCAAATAATAACTATTACTTCTAAACTATACAATCTTTATGATGCTTAAATTTTAAAAGATCTTATATCCTAAACTATGATATTTCTTAGTACACTTTTTAATTAGTTAATCATTATTAAATCATTAGTTATTCCTTACTAAATTATTAATTATTTATTCAATAACATAGTATATTTAAAATATAAATAACATGGAGTTAAAAAATAAATAACATCACGTTTCGAGCTTCTGGCCTTTATTGCAGTGAATTGGATATCAAAATTTCAGAAAACCCATTATGTGGGTGTTTGGAATGGATAGATCAAGGAGGTCCAATAGTAGCCTTTTGAAGATTATAAAGGATATAGATTTGGTGATGAAGAGTTTGATGGGCTATGTGGAATCGTTGGTGTTTTCATCTTATCAACTGGGCTTGGGGAAATAGGGTGACAATTGTGAAATAAATTATAATGGTTGGATGCATGGTGGTGTTGAAGGGGTTGGTATTTGCAGGAATGGGAACAGATGAGCATTTTATGTGGCATATCTTTCACTATACCCTTATGCAACCAGATGTTGATATGGATATGGACATGACGGGTGGAAGAATGGATTTCGTTGTCCCATGAAAGGAGATATAACATGTTCTCATGCATCAAAGAGTATAGATGTATGTGATACTAGTGACATCATGCATCACATTGATGTGGGGTTGACTCCAATATCTTTAATCAATGTTTAAAGTTTCGTTTATATTGGTCTTATGGTTTATATTTTATAATCTTTCAAATTCACGTACTTGAAACATTTTTAAGTTTCAAGTATGCAGTTTTGAAAAATTATAAATTATTTTTCATGAACATTTTTTATGAAATGATTTTTGTTTTCAACAATTTCTTATATGTTTAATCAATGTTTAAAGTTTCGTTTATATTGGTATTATGGTTTATATTTTATAGCCTTTCAAAGTCACGTACTTGAAACATTTTTAAGTTTCAAGTAGGCAGTTTTGAAAGCTTATAAATTATATTTCATGAAAAAAAATTATGAAATGATTTCTGTTTTCAATAATTTCTTATATGTTTAATCAATGTTTAATGTTTCGTTTATATTGGTCTTATGGTTTATATTTTATAGTCTTTTAAAGTCATGTACTTGAAACATTTTTTAACTTTCAATTAGGCAGTTTTGAAAGCTTATAAATTATTTTTCATGAACATTTTTTATGAAATGATTTTTGTTTTCAACAGTTTCTTATATTTTTAATCAATGTTTAAAGTTTCGTTTATATTGTTCTTATGGTTTATATTTTATAGTCTTTCAAATTGGCGTACTTGAAACATTTTTAACTTTCAGGTAGGCGGTTTTGAAAGATTATAAATTATTTTTCATTTCTATAGACATAAAACATATAAATGAACATAAAAAAATCAATGTATATGTCTACGGTGAAGAGATACTGTCCCAAATGGTGGTCTAATAATAGGACGTCCGCGGCGAGATCTCTGGGGAGTCTGATGACTTGGAGAGGGCTGATACTCGGGCGCTGGAACGTCGACTGTCATATCCTCCACCTCTGTGCCAGTGGGAGAAAATGTCAACTCCACCTCGTACTGCCCTCCTGATCCTTCTCCCACTTCGATGGTATAAGGACTTGACATCATCGCAGTGGGGAACAAATCATGTGGTGGAACTATACCCCAACTCTGCGATGGGTCTGGACCTCAAGGTTGTGATGACTCTGGACACAAAGGTTGCAATCCATATGGACCCCATGATGGAGAAAACTGAGGATATCCCGTCAAAAAAGATGGGTCCCATGACAGCTGAGGCACATCCTGCATCGGCTCAGACTGAACTACTAGAGGGCCGACCTCTACCTGCGGAACGGGTGAGGCCTGACGTGCAGGACAACACTGTCTACGTCGCCGGGGTCATGGATCCTCAGCACCAGTAGCTGCTGCAGGATCTTCCTCTGCGGCAGGAACCTATTGTCTCCGTGCCGGACGCTCGATGTAACATCCCAAGTAAGTAATGAATAATATAAATTTTTATCTATGTCTATTAATGAATTATATAGTGTTTTAGAGGCTTAAAATGAAAACAAATCCAATCTTAAGCATGGAATACACTAATATTTTTAAAAGATTGTTTTACTGCCTTTTGATGGAAAACCATTTTTAAAGCTATATTTTGACAATTTTATAAGATATGTTTGTCAAAATAAACTTATTCTTTATGATTGGGACATCAAAATTTACTTTGTGTGAATTTTTGGTATTTTTCAGACAATGTTCATTTTTTAATGAATAGTGAAAAATACTGCATTTTACATCAAAATTGCTTTTTAATCTAATTTATTTATATGATTAGATTATATTTTGAATTTGTTTTGAAGTGGAATTAGAATATATTTTTACCATTTAATTCAATGGTGGTCATTGGAATCAATTTCACTTTGAAATTGGACTTAAACTGGTGTCAATCTTTTGATACTTATTGTTTCATAAAAACACGTTATTTGACATGACAGTGGGAATTAATTATTAAATTAATTAATGTGACTTATATGTTTTGAATTTTGTAAAATAGACTTCATTTTTTAATTCTGAATATAAAATATATCTTAGGGTCAATTTTTGGTAATTTTCTGAAAAACTTCAATTTTTGATGAATAGTGAAACTACTAAGTGGTACTTATAAAAACTGATTTTTCCGTTTAAATGAAATTTTGCCATCATTGTGTTTTGAATTTCAAAAATCCGACATACATGGTTGTCATTAAGAAGTAAAATGTGGTTCAATGGGATTAAAATAATTTTTTGGTGAATAGTAACTTATTAAGTTCTTAATCGCGATTAGTGGTAATTAGTGTAGTTTAAGGTAAAAATAATGTTTTAATAGTATGAGATGAGCTTGAAACATGTCCTACCCTCATTTTATGTGTCATGGCCGACCAAGACAAGCCATGGGTCAACTTGGGTACCCCATGGAGCCACTTTGGTTGGGAAATGACATAAATAACTTTTTATTTAATGTTAAAGTAAAAATGACACAAACATGAGTTATGTTACTAAAAAAAATTTATATGGGGTTATACAAGTCATATTTTTTGACTATAAATATTCATTAGAAAGCTAAAAAGATTTCCTACATCATAGTAGTTTTTTATAATTTTTAGACATTAAATAAATTAAATTATTTATGACATCATGATGATGCAGCGATGGCCTCATTGTTTAACGATTTAAATAAAATGGAAAGTTAATGTAAACTCTAAAACCTACACATGGCCAAAACCAATTGGATGAGTGGATTTCGAACCCTTATCACCTTATCATCGAATTATATAAATGTGGGACCTTTTGAATCCGAAACTCATTTTAAAATAAAGTAACTTATCTTTACTTTCCAAGAGTGCCCCTCCTCTCCTCTTATAAAAGGCCCCCACCTCTACTTCCTTACCCACACACCCAAAGCCTTTGGCTCAGCCAACCCCTGCCCATTTTGTCTCTCAACTTCCCTATCTTACTCCTTGAAGCCTCACTTTGGGAAGAAGTCTTCCCAAGGAAGCCTTTGAGCTCAAACCAAAGGGAGTTACCCGATTTTAAGGTAATGTCTTCTTTTGAGTCCTTTTGTTTTATTTTGCTTCTCCAACCCCCTAAACTCTTTTTATTCTTTTCTTTTGTAACAACTCCAGTATCCTCAATATACTAGGATGTTGTTATAATAAGGATTCAAGCTACACTTACACACACCTACATCTATTGGTTAACGAACATACTGTTTCCGTGGATGGTGAATTTATGCCTCCCGAAACGATGATTGCTCAGCATTCTTTTAACACCTTCAAAGGTGGCCATTAAGATTTCACTATATTTATATATGATATATAATATGTTTATGTTTTCCTTAAGCTTCTGTTTTTTTCTTTTTGGCCATACGTTTATGGTTTCCATTATGGGTAAACGCGATATCTTCATTTAAGGAAGTGCGGACTACCGCCCCCTCAAAGTGATTTGATTCATTAAATACCATATGTGGGACATATAAAGGATGGAACTATGATATTATATATGATATTATACTAGAATTATAATATACCTTTATATCATTATGATTCCATTCTATAAAATACAAAATAGAATTGAAAGTAGCGTTCATGCGTACGTACGGCTTACCGTCTCCATGAACGGTGCATTTCATTTCTTACCTCTAAATGATTATGTAATATTATAAATGCATGCATGTACTGGATACATATGACATATATGATATCTACATCATGAATACCATTCTGGATATAATGGATACATGAACAACTTGTAATTATAAAGGGTTTATTTTTGACTCAAGTACCAATGATCGTTAAAATGACCATTATTAACTTAAATAATTACATAGTGTTCATGACATGGTAATAAGTGATATAAAAGGAATAATGAACTTGAAAAATATTCTTAAGCAAGTAGAAATTAACTCAAGCTTATTATTCAGGACATTAAAGAACGATCGAGTCAAGTCGGACCCGAGGTATGGGACTTCGTCTCAATCTCCTTTCATTGAGGCATATTTTGTTTTATACGCAACCTTCGTTTATACGGTGTATAAATCCCTTTGACTTTTACGTTTATCCAAAAGGAATCTTTTTTATACGAAGCGTTTTACTAAACGACAAAAGGGAATGTTTTTGTCGTACGTATGCGGCGACAACGACTTCTTCGCCACCATGACCGTTATTTGAGTTTCGGCTTCCTCTACAAGTCATACCTTCTTTTTAAAAGAAAAATAAATACCATGTTTTAATTTTCTTTTATTTTGGTATTGAAAATGGTTTTCATAATGTTTTTATATCAATGTGTTGTATTGATATCTTGTGATTGAAAGGTGGAAATGTTATGTTTCCTTTATGCATGTTTTATGTGATACGATTATGTTGAGGTTCCTGGGCATTATTATGAAGACGGGCAGTTCCGTGATAAACTAAGGGCGGGTGAGCCCGATATAGCTCTCCAATGCATTGGGTAACGCGAAGGAGTGAAACGTTAAGGTTTCTCCGAAGAGATTTAGGGAATATACTATGATGGGTATTCCAAACGTAACCAAGAGGGCTACTCCCTACGTAAGGATGTTATGAATGCCTCAAGTTACCTTTATGTCTTATGATTTCTATGATTTATTCATGATTTGATGAGGTATGTTAAAGTGCATATGTTTTATGGGTAAATTATGATTTCATTCTTATGTATATATGTACACATGTTTCCTTTCCATATTTTTATATCCCTTACTGAGCTTTTTATGCTCATACCAAGTTTTTGAAATGTTTTTCACAGGTCACGGGAAAGGTACATGATAAGATGATAGTGTCAAGGAAGTGTCAAGAAAGAATCCATGTTTTATTTTCAATATGTTTCCGTTGATGGGAAAAAGAATACTATCTTTTATTGTAACCACTTTGTTTAAATGTGGGTTGTAATGCATGTTTTAAGATCTAATTCTCTAAAACTCTAAACCTGAAAAGATCCTCAACGTGTAATCTTGTGATAACTCAAGATTATGTAAGGTTTAAGGTTGGGGCCTTATACTCGAAGAGGCTCTCGGCAAACGCATGGACAGATGACCTCAGCTCCAACGCTTGGGCATGAACGGCTTCCCGGCTGAAGACTCTGTCCTCAGCCTCATCACTCATATCAATAAGACTGTCTGTGTGACTCTCATTTAAACAGATTAAAAATGAATTAGAAAATAACTCAATAAATATAGTAACATAATTTAATTGAATTACAATCATATGCATCTCTCTGTTGGCTCGGGTAAGATATAGTATAGACTTCAGTCTATACCATGGCTCATACTCGTGTTGCGCTGAAAGAGAGAACTGCATCGTAAGAACTCCCTAGATACGAAAGTCTGTGCATTTGTGCCAATAGTTGAGAAATACAACATGTACTCGAAGCCAGTCGGCATCCTACCTCCCTGTCAGCTTCATCCCATGAAGCTGATCTGTCTGCCTCGGTGGTAATGGAATCTGCTGAGTCAAGAGAAACTGGCGCATGACTCTGTCAGGCTGGTGCCACTCAACAATAGGAAAGTGAATGAGTGGCACTACAACCATAACATCGTCAAGACCAACCGTACAGTATGGAGGCAACTGGTCTATAACAGACCAGTACGGAACCCATGAAATCTGAAATAACATATTACCCTTGTTAGAAAAACTCTTAACTAAAAAAATGATGCTATTATTAAATTTGTTAGACAGTTATAGATTGTATATACATACCTGATGGGGTAAGAGAAAGTACAACTCAAGCCGATATACGACCAAATCATGTCTCAGAATTGCATTGAAATTGTGTCGCTAACATCACCTATAAAATACAACATCGATAGTGATAAATAATGAGAAATTAAAGTCAATAACTTGTAGTAGCATCAGAAACTGATAGAAATGAGTGATCATACCAGCATCCACGCGGAGCGTCATGCAGCACCGTCATCTCGACCGGCGGACCAATAAGATCAGGGCAGAATGCGAGGATGTGCTCCCATGCCCACATCTGAATAAGGATGACGCATCCCCCGAGACCTGTGCACCGCCTCTCGGATATCCTGCATAATGCTTTGTATGTGTATGGAAAGCAGGCGGATCCCCAACTGTACGTTCCTGCCCGATCAAAGTCCTCTAGCAGGGGTAGATACATCATGTGCACGTGCATCCCTGAATGATCCGTACACATGGTCCCTCCAATAAGTCATAATATATATGCACGTGCATAATGCATCACCGTCTGCTCTTCAACATCATCAGCTAAAAGTGGAATTTGTGACTCCAGCCAAGGCATGGATATCGATGCTCCATCGGTAGCACTACGATCGGAAAAAATGTCAACGCCTAACAAGCACTGAGCAAGGTCGGGCCAAGATGCCCGAGTGGATCCAATAACAGGTGTCCCTTGGATAGGAAGACCAAGAAGCACAACCACATCCTGGAGGGTGATGATCATCTCTCCCTTAGGTAGGTGGAATGTGTGTGTCTCTGGTCTCCACCTCTCCACGAGTGCAGCTAGAAGGTGATGGTCTACAAATGTAAAATATGATACCGCAATACCATAGAAGCTAGCACGATGCAAGTATGGTATAATGGTAGGAGGAGGCTCCGTGTGATGAAAATGGTGCGCTTGATGCACCCTGATCAATCGATTTGGACCACCCTCTATCACAACCTGTGAACAATGGGTAGCCTACTAACCAAGTAGTATGGTGTCATTCTTCTGCATATAAACAAATGAAATGAGTTGTAAGTGTAAACTGTAAATATAACATCATGATCAGTAAAATATTATGATTTGTAGAATGCAATACATGTCATGTTTATTCACAACGTTTTATGAAGTTTTTTTACCTAAAGAAAGGGGCATGTATTCATGTTTTTCAAATCATATTACTAAAGTTTATTAAGATATACTTTTACCTAGAATTGGGTGTTTTGTAAGATATGGATTTATATATTTATATATATAAATCATTTGTCTGTGTTATATAGCTGTTTATTAGAAAAGGATGTGATTTATAATTTATATATGATTGTCCACATGATTGTATGTTTCATGATTATTTTCTCAATCACATAATGTTTTGAAAACCGATGTAAAGGGAAGATGTTTTTGGGTTTACGGTTCATCTTTTCGATTTTAGGATTTAGAGATTAGGGTTTCACATTTTGCCTTTTGGATCTAGGCTTTTGGATTTTTTTTAAAATTTTACGGTTTAGGTTAATGATTTGAGAAAATATTTTCAGGATTATGGTTTTAGAATGTTAGGATTACGGTATACAAAACATGTTTTTGGGTTTACTGTTATGATTTTTAGTATTGGGGGTTAGAAAACTGAGGTAAAAGGAAGAGATAAAAACATAAAATTTACAATATGAGAATCTCCCAATAACGACAATACATCATTGTGGCTTATAGTGTGAACTCGACCCAACAATGTTAGGGCATCGTTTCTGATTATGACATTCTTGATGACATATGGTGCATCTCAAACTCTGTCTTTGTTCTTGAGGCCAGTCCATCTCATTTCGCATCCTGCTGGCCTTTGGTCTCCCACGGGGACGCAACCAATTCATATCAAGTACCACTATCAGCTGACCTTCGGGCATTGGGAAATAACAAAACTCGTCGATAGGTGTCTATGGTGCAGCATAACAGTTAGCAATGGTGTTCATCCGGTACACTAGATCAACATATGCTTCCCATGATATGTTAACAGAGGCACATGTTGCGATGGCATGTGAGCATGGAAACTGTAAGGCCTGAAAGTTTCCACATTGACATTGCCTCGTTTCTAGTAATACCGCCATTTTTTCACCAATGTTATTTGTGGTGGGGTTCGACTTCTCATGAACTTCAAATCAAGAGTCTTCTCGTTGAAATAGGCAGACTTGATAACCAGAAGCTTCTTCAATATTCTTTTCAATCTCTCATTGAAAATGTCTTTCGTACGTTAGCCTCTGATGTATTCCATCCGATGCTAGTTTTTGTCTATCAACAAAGTATTTCACGCAACGATATAATGTCTCCTGAACTATGGCAGTTATAAGTATCTTGCGAAGCCCTTTGAAGACACCATCAATGCACTCTACAGTGTTGGTGGTCATGTGTCTGTACCTCTTCCCCCCATCATATGCCAGTGTCCATTTTTCTTTTGGAATTCGCATCATATAATTGTAAACTTCTTCATTAACCTGACAGATTTGTTCGAAACGTTCTTCAAATCGTCGTTGATCTGACTCATATGCTACACAGAATAGATGATATTTCACATATTTTGAATTTATCTTTACGTTGATATACAAAAAAATAACAAATACAATGCGTACCAAGTCTGGTGATTGCCTTCTTCATCGGTTCGTTGTGGAATTTTTTATGCAAGTTGCTAGCAATGCGTCTAATGCAGAACCGATGATGTGCATTTGGGTAACTCCATGTATCAGGATCCGCATTGATTGCCTCATTAATTTCCTGATGCCGATCAGATATCAAACAAACGCCCCAAATGTTGGGGAAATGGTTGTTGATACATGCCAAAAACCAACTTCATGATTCGTAGTTTTCTTTCTCTACAATGGAAAAGGCAAGCGAAAGAGGTGAACAGTTTCCATCTTTGGTTGCCACAATCAACAATACGCCCTTGTATTTTCCATACAAAAATGTTTCATAAATCTGAATAAACTGTTTACAGAAACGAAATGCGGAGATACAGGGAAGGAATGCTCAGAACAACTGATGAAATTAAACATGAGATGGATCAAGTCGGTTATCATGAGACACATGTTCGTTTGTATCCAGATGGAAGACAACTTGGTTATGATGGCTCAATATGGCTAACAATTGCGGCAACACCCGATATGAGTCATCTTAACCACCATAGACTTTCACAATTGTCTTTTGTTTTGCCATCCATGCCTTATTATAGGAAATCTTATAATCGAATGTCTGTTAAATCCTCTCTTGCATAAGGGCTATTGGAACATCTTGAAATGTCTGAATCATCTCAACAACAATGGATGACACAAATTCTGCATCCAATAAGGTATGATCTTGTGTGAGGCTTGGCTGAACGCAAGTATGAGCCGCCTCAATTCTCGAGATTCTCCAACCTCCAAATGCAATGTCCGGAATCGCCCTCAATCAAAATCTACAATCATCCTCATACTTCTCACACCGTATAGAATATTTTCTACAGTCTGATTCATAAACTACATAGCTACAGTACCTCTCAATGTGAAATCTCTTTAGGGTACTTTTTAATGCATCTTTACTTGGAAAATTTCTTCCAACATATAAAGTTTTGTCCATCTCACTAAACCTATCTCGTATAACTCTGGGAAAGTCAGTTGTCGGTGTGAGAACATTATCTTCAAACTTAGGCACACGTATCATTACTTCTGACCAAGATGCAAAGAGCGGTGGATGATTTATTGTAGGTCGAGTCTGCTGTACAACTAATTCATTTCTCGAAACTTCTGTTGTTCCTTCCTCATCATCACTATTATCACCATCTGTTTCGTTATTACGAAACTCCTCATCAGATGTCGGGTTAACATGTATATCCGGGAGATCAAGTAGGTTGTCCTCTTCTGCATCATTTGGAATAGTCTCAACTTCATCGGGCAAACTATCTTCAACGACTCTTGTAAGTCTACGTCTTTGTACAATTGGATGTCGTTGTTGTACAATAGAAACATCAACATATAACTCAATCATGGTATCATCTGACCGTTGAGAAAACAAATTAATTGTTTGGATCCATTGCGCATCATCAACCAATGGACAAGCTAGATGCCACAATTTTGACGGGAACTGCAAATGTCTATAACTCATTGACTTGATCTTTTGATCGGGTTCTAGATTTAATGAGCCATGAATTCTGTCTTGAAGGTCACTTAGAGTTACACAATCAGTTGTATTAACCACTGTTATTGGTTGTGTACTGTAAGAAGCTACTTACTCAGTTTGAATAACCTCCTCATAGCAGTACACACAGGCAAACATTACGCTCTACGTAAAAAAAGTTTTCTGATCAAGATTTTGATAATGTAAGTGACATTTAGAATGATGGTTACCAATATAAGTTAGATTTTATACTTTGAAGATGTAATTAAACTACTTATTAAAAATAAGTTGGATTTTACCTCACGTTCAAATAATAACTATTACTTCTAAACTATACAATCTTTATGATCCTTAAATTTTAAAAGATATTATATCCTAAACTAGGATATTTCTTAGTACACTTTTTAATTAGTTAATCATTCTTCAATCATTAGTTATTCTTTACTAAATTGTTAATTATTTATTCAATAACATAGTAGAGTTAAAATATAAATAACATGGACTTAAAAAATAAATAACATCATGTTTCGAGCTTCTGACCTTTATTGCAGTGAATTGGATATCAAAATTTCAAAAGACCCGTTGTCACATGGGTCTTCTGAAATTTTGATATCCAATTCACTGCAATAAAGGCCAGAAACTCGAAACATGATGTTATTTATTTTTTAACTCCATGTTATTTATATTTTAACTCCATGTTATTTATATTTTAACTATATGTTATTTATATTTTAACTCCATGTTATTTATTTTTTCACTTTCACTCCATGTTGTTTTTTAACTCCATATTGTTTTTTAACTCCATGTTGTTTTTTAACTGCATGTTGTTTATGTTATTTAATATCATTTGAACTGTAGTTTTATTTTTAACTCTATGTTATTTATTAATTAATTTCTAATTAATCATTCCTAATAATAACTATCAACATCATTACTAAATTATCAATTCATCATTTCTTTTCTTAGATATTTTAGTAGTTTATAAAAAAATATGCATATCTTAAGCATATCCCCCGGGAGTGTCAAACCAGAATGCAGCAAGGCCCGTTGTCGTGCAACAGTTCCTGTTTGAGTCTAGCTCAAATAAGTGTTTTTGAGTTTTACCCCTAGGTATATCTGTGCCAGAGCCACATTCACTTGTTTGTATTCAGACAATGATTTGATTGCTTAGATAACATAGTCTTTATGCTGCCAAAATTTCATGAAAAGAATCCTAAATTAATTTATACTAATGATAATTATAATTCCTAAATATATATAACTAATTAAACAATCTAATAAACAAAAAAAAATTAAAACTACTAAACTACTAAAGAATAAAATATTTAACTATAAACAATTCAACTAAATAAAAAACATTAAATTTACAAAAATATTTAACTAAAAAAAATTCAACGAAATAAAAAACATTAAATTAAAAACCATACCTCTAAAAGCTTTTCAAAAATTTCAAACCTCAAATTCCGCCGCAAAAGAGATAAATTGAAAGGTAAATGGGTGTTTGGAAGTGAGTTGAAGGGGAGGGGGCACTGCCCTTTTATAGGGCGCGGAGGTAAAAGCGGCACCCGCGGTGCCGCCTTTCGCAATGACGCCAGGCGAAAGGCGGCACCCGCGGGTGCCGCCTTCGCCCTGTGCCGGCAGTGCAAACGCGGCATCGCGGATGCCGACTTTGTGGCACATTTTGAAAAATATTTTCACCCTAACCGTTTTCTGCAAAAAAAAAAAAAATTAAAAACGTAAAAAAAACTCGCTACATATATAGAGGCAAACAAAAATGGAAAAAATATATAAACTGAAGGCAACAGGATCAACCCAAATGACATTTATGAACAAAATTTGTTCAAAAATAAAAAGAAAAATTGTACACACGATGTTGATTAATATTATAAGATAGGTAATAGAAATTTAAAGCTAAATCCAAATAGGTAAAGAGGGAAAACGAAGCTACCAGGTAATCTGAAGGGATTTGGACCAACAAAAAACACCTACCGCAAAGATCTGGAACTTAAAACGAAACCCTAACCTACTCGGACATGAATCGACACCCCCTGTGCTTGCGGTGAACCCTTCTCCCTGGTGTCTCACCCTCGGCCTCTCCCGGAGACTCGACTCGACTTCCCGCAGACACGGATAACTCGTGACGTGAACCCTCATCGCGCCTCATTTGCTCGAGTCACGATTTGGAGCTCTCAGGCCCGACGGTACCACCACATGCGTGACCGGAAGGCCTCGCAACTTGACCCCAGTGCACCCCCTAAATAAAGATTCGAGATCTCTATCTTTTTTATCTATTTTTTAATTAATTGTCTTTATTTATTTTGCCCATCTTTTTATAAAGCCAAATTTTTTATTATTATTTTTTCTTACACATTTCTCTTCCTCGTTTATGAAGTTATGATTACTTTTTTTTTGAAAATATATTACCATATTTCATTTTTTAAACATCATATATGAAAATAGTTTTTTTAAAGAAACCATGGAGCGTATTGGTTTTTTTGTAAATATATATGTATATAAAAGTCTTTTTTAACACACGTATATAATGTGTGTTTTATATAAATATATATAAAGATATAGATATATATATATTCCTGTAAGGTAAAAATAATAATAATAATTTACATAAAAAATAATGTTTCATATACATATTTATATATACATATTAAAAAATGATTATATTCATATATTAATATAACTATCATTTAAAATATTCTAATAAATAAATTTTATTTTACAAAAATAATTAAATAAAAATAGTTATTTTAATATATTGTTTTAAACAAATCAAAAAAAAAATCCTTAGAATATAAATATAAAATAAATTTGTAAATTATAATTAATTATATGTATTATAGTTAACTTATAATCAAATTAATTAAAACACTTAATTTCATTTCTTATTTTTAAATTAAATCGTCTACGAAAATATTATTAATAGATCCATTTAATATAATATTTTTATAATAAAACAATGTTTATAATTTATAGGTTATTATATTATTCCCCCTTCAAAAGAATTGCATCCTGGGAATTCGTTTCATCACACTAAAAATAATTTTGAATTTCTATATTCAGAATCAAGAAAAAACCCTATGATCATTAAACTTTTAGACTCGAAAAAATCTAATCTTTAAAGTTATCTAGATCGTTCCTCTGATACCAACTATAATGACACAACCTTAAACATAACACAACAGATGACCTTTTACTGGTCTAGGTTTTGGAGGATTAGATACAAGCTTACAATTTATCAGAGATGCAATAAAATTAAACAAACAAAAGGACCACTTCGCTTCTATGCGCGCAAATACGATGACGTCCAAATTTGGACTTCAATGTGACTTATGAAAATAATTTTAAAACAAGGGGTGAGCGTTAAATTTCTCATTAAGGGGTTTTAAAACCTTTGATAAATACCTTTAAAAGTATTCCTTTGATAACACATTCAAAAAATACAATTAGAAACACCTTTGTAAAATATCTTTAAAAAATATTTTAATGCTTTGAAAATAAATATACTTTAAAAATACATTAAAACTAATCAATTGATTTTATTTGAAAAACATCAAGAAAACTCCTGAAAAAAAACATTATTCTGAGGCCATTTGAAATTTTCAAGGCTATCTTAGGCCTACTCACTTAGCGAATATTGGGTCTACTCCCCAATTCCCTTCCATATTTACAACGATCAAGCATCGGGTTTTCCGAAAATATTTTTATCTTTATTTACTTATATATATATTAACTTTTTTCATAACACTTGCGAGTTTGGTTACAACCGAAACCCATACCATAACCATTCCATAAATTTTCCATGTACTCAATTCTTTTTCCGAGAAATACATTTTTCATTAATATTGATAATTGATCCTCTTAAAACAATCGTAATAATTAATTATGCAACTCACATAAGATTAGAAAAGAAATATTTAAAATAAAACACTTTCAATGACATCTATGTACTTATTAATATTTAAATTAAACATTAAAATTTAAATTAAAGCATGAACTTATTATAAATGAAATAGGTGTTAATGTAATACATAAACTCATGACCATTTTTATCTGCTGATGCGACATCCCTGGTTGTAATATTACATGATGACATGATATACACATTTTTTTAGAATCAAGAAGATATACTTTTGAACATAACATTAACCAATTCATCCACAAATATATTTGTGTGTGTGTTCCTATGTTTGTGTGTATTTATATATTTGAAAATAAATTTCTTAACACCCATACACATTTGAAAATCCTGAATTAAAATCTAAACACAAATAAACACAAACCCACCCACAAAAAATAATTCAAATTATAAAAATATATACTAAGACCCTAACTTGAACAACAGTCCATAAGCTGCAGGACTTCTGCTGCACACCCTTTTCCACTCCCGAACTAGCAAAAATGGTTTTACAGTTTTTTTTAATTTTCATTTCCTCAGAGGTTTATGGATTTTATAAAAATTCACTTAGTTATTCACATAGCCAAAATGAGACTGCAGACCAGAGGAAAAAACGACACAAACTGGCTTGCTCCGCAAGCTATGTACACAGTGGCAAACAAAAATGAAAAAAAAACAATATAAAATGACTGCAATAGGATCAACCCAAATGACATATGTAGACTAAATTCGTTCAAAAATAAAAATAAAAATAATACATATAATGTTGATAAACAGTCTAAGATAGAGAATTGAAAATCGAAGCTAACGCCAAATAGGTAGAGAGGAAAAACGACGCTACCAGCTAATCCAAAGAGATTCGTACCTACAAAAAACACCTACTGAAAAGATCTAGAACCTGAAATTAAACCCTAACCTACTCGGACATGGATCGGCACCCCCGGTGCTCGTGGTGAACCCTTATCCCTCATCGACTCACCCTCGATCTCTCCTGGCGACGTGACTCGACCTCCCGCGGATGGGAATAACTCCCGGCGTGAGCCCTCATCGCGCCTCATCCGCTCGAGTCTCGATTTGGAGCTCTCAGGCCCGGCGGTACAACCAACTGCGCGACCTGGAGTCCTCGTGACCCAACCCCAGTGACCCCCACCCCCCCAAACAAGGATTTTCGATCTCTCTCTTTTTTATCCATTTTTTTAATTCATTTGGTCTTTATTTGTCTTGCCCATTTTTTTTTATAAAGTCGTGTTTTTATTTTTATTTTTTTGTCTTACACATTTATATTCCTTTTGTGAAGTTATGATTACTTTTTTTGTAAATATATTATTATATTTCATTTTTTTAAACATCATATATGAAAATTGTTTTTTTTAAGAAACCATGTAGCGTATTGGTTTTTTTATAAATATATACGTATATAAAATTCATTTTTTTAACACACATATAAAGTGTTATATATATATATATATTCTTTTAAGATAATAATAATAATAATAATTTTCATAAAAAATAATATTTCATATACATATTTATATATACATATAAAAATTTTATTACAATCAAATATTAATATAATTATCATTTAAAATATTCTAATAAATAAATTCTATTTTAAACAAATAAGTAAATAAAAATAATTATTTTAATATATTATTTTAAACAAATCAAAACAATTTTTTCCTTAGAATATTAATTTAAAATAAATTTGAAAATTATAATTAGTTATACATATTATAGTTAACTTATAATCAAATTCATTAAAACACCTAATTTTAATTATTATATTTTAATTAAATCGTCTAAGAAAATATTATTAAAAATCAATTTAATATAATATTTTTATAATAAAACTATGTTTATAATTTCGGGGGTGTTATAATTTTGACATCATGTTAAAGTAGGTGGGGTCGGGGTACATAGAGCTTTGGTTATCACATGATGACTTAGCACTTGTGTGGTTGAATGTTTATTTGAGCATTTACTTATTTCATGACCTATGCTATTATATATAATTTTCACTTATGTTAAGGATGTATTCATGATGACCTAATAGGTTTTATTACTCATACCTTGCATGGAAGTCTTGGTGTGAATATAGATTTCATGACCAGACATCTAGTTAAGGGTAAGATCTCCTTGACAGGGTGTTAGGGAGATGGAGGCCTGAATCCATAGGTGATATGAAGACGCACATTGGATTATTTCTGCTGATTTTATTTTTCTTCCATCCTTTAAATACTTTGGTTTGACACGCCATGATGGGATCCTATTTTTTTGTTTGTTGTGTGGCATATATGCCATTTGATATCTTTCTCTTCCATATTGTTACTCTGAGTTGATATTTTTTATTTATATTATTAGTGTAAGGATATGATACCGAGGGAATAGTCTACCCACTGATGACATTCAGACCCTTTCTGCTAGTCAGCATCCTCTTGCATACAAGGATGCTTGCATGAGGTCTTTTGGCTCTTCATCTCGGAAACAGTTGTTTGAGACGGGGGGTTACAATTAATTAATTCATTTTTACCCTATTTCTCATTTTATACCTAGTTCCAACACCTGAACATAGATTCACTATCGTTGATCCTTTCCTAGTTCTCTACCCCGCAAACACCATCACTTTTCTTAGCATGCCTAGAAAATATGAAGGTCTATACATTAGATCACAATGGATCCTATGATCTCGTGTCATATTTGGTATCCCTTGTTTATAGCACATACTAAGCCTAGATGTATTGCTTCCTTAACAATCCATTCATCCTAAAAAATTCCAGACTCCAAATTACATATTAAGCCCAAATGATATTGTTTCCCTAATAATCCATACATCCTCATAAGTTCATGACTCCAAATTATATCCTATCTCTCAAACATCAACTATGATACCACTATTTCACAACCCCTCCCTTAAAAGGTACCCCACCTTGGCTGTCAATGGGGAAGGAGAAATAATGGAACCTGAAGCCCACCTCTAATATTCCATGGGTTGGCGACTAACATCAAGGGTATATAAACACAAAAATAGGAGGCATTACCTTTATAAATATTTTAAATTTAATATATAAGATGAGAAAACCCACTAAGAAGCACAAGCACATAATAAATAAAAAAGAAATCCCAATATGTGATGTGATATCATACATTACTCGATACAACTGAAATGAATAAAAATATTAAAACAAAAGATACAAATCCTTTGTCGGGACTACAAAGCTCCAACATCTCTTGAACAACTCCTCAAACTATAAATGTATATCTCAATCACCAACCAACCCCTGTTGACTTGAAAAATAGTTAATATATATATAGGGTGATCATAACATGTATAATCAGTAGGATCTTTCTTGATAACTCTCAGGTAAAATGTGAAAGAATCGTACTAAATCCATTTGAGTAAATAAATAAAACTAACATGTCACCTAAATAGATATGTTATTATTTTTCAATCCTTACCATGGCTCACTCACCAAATAACACACAGAAGTATAACCAAAATATTTAGAATATATATATATGTGTGTGTGGGGGGGGGGGGGTAACTAGAAACCACTTCCCTGCTGGTTTGCTTCTCTCATGCCGTAACATTTCACACCCTAATCCGTCATATCTTACATAAATAAACCTTTCTAAAAACACATGTCCAACCATTTCATACCTTTCACCCCATGCATCCCATCTTCACATCCAAAAACTTCATATAATAACCAGGTTTATTTCCGGAAGCTACCACTACCAATGTATTATTAACTATACCTCAAGACATCAAACTTCGTACATAACAAACATGTAATATTTATTTAGATACTACATCTAAAAAATGATTTCATAATAACTCCAAGCCTTCACAGCCTACAAAAAACATGTACGAGAAATAAACCCTTTGCACACCCACACATAATACTATAGCCAAAGAGAGAGAAATGAGAGGGTGTGGTTATCTATCCATATCCTCACCAACTAGGATGTTGGGTAAAAAACCACAGAACCTATGGTTGTCAGTTTCCCTTATGACATGAGTCAAATTCATATGAAATAACATAGCATACAGTATAGATATAGCTCACAACCATACTAAGAGAAACTACATAACCTTAGACTCATCTACCACTATCATCACACAAGACACCCGGCTATAAGTACTATGTTCTAGATATCAAATAATTATACAATTTAAATATTAATTAATTCATTATCCATTAATTAATATAATTTTATTTTCTTTCCCAAGATTAACATTTTAATCTTCTAAGACAAGTGAATACCACACTATTATTTCTTTATTTGTATTCTCAATAAAATTATCATCATAAGTAAGTATCAATAACCAACCCAGTTCTTTCATTAATTCATTATCATTCCATAAACATCAGGGTACTCTAGGACTCAATATATTCTACCACTTAAAAGATGCACTGGAAGTGAATAGCATCAAACTGCATCCCGTAGTGGAAAAATGATCATATCAACAATATCCAATCATATGGCTATCAAGAAAGAATCAATATTAAATAAGTATTGATGAGAATGATTCACTCTGAACTTTTCCCAACTGACCCATTATCTTACACCATTGCATATACAAAATTGGTCATGTCATCACCGAAATTGAGTATCACTACAACTCAGGATCCAAGCCTATTTATCAACATATAACTAACCATCGAGGTTTTCAATCAATCACACCAAGGCTCTAAATCCATAGATCAGATAAATAAATTAAAAGAATTGTTCCACACATAATTATAAAGTCATCTAAGGTCATAACATTGATTTATTCTATCCTCCTAAAATCAAATATAATATTGTTCAATCCCAATAAATATATCATTAATAAACAATCATTTTAGTTACATATTGAATTAACTAGTTTATTATGAATAGTATTCCTTATGTCAAACAACCTATATCAGTGGCTATAAGTAGTTAAAATAAACATAACATGCTTCAAGAATTAATTATCTTTTTAAACAATTCCATGTTGAGAAAAAATTATTCTACTCATGCCTCTTTACTTTAATTAATAATAATATCTGAATTTATGTTTTTTTTATCTATTTCAAGCATTCAACTATGCTAAAAAACAACAAAAAAAATATCCAAGTAGAAAGAACGCTATATAGTAATTATCAAGAGGCTCTAATTAACACATTCTATCCCAAAGTCCCAACTAATAATTTAATTTCTGTATCATGAAATATTAAATTATCAAAACATGTGATAATACCCATTTAAATTCTCTAATATCAAGAATTATAATATAATGATCATAATAATTATTCAATCAGTTTAACACCTTGGCATGAAATAATTTTTATTTTATCAAATAATAATTAAACATCATCACCCAATTATTTCCTTCTCTCTCTTGGATAATATCCATAATAATTATCATTATTCTTCATCATGCAATACATTTTAACAAAAATAATCTCACATAAGAAGATAATTGCTTTTATAACTCCTAGATATTTTTCATCATTTAAAATATTAATTATATTAATTATAATATACTTCAACAAGCAATTTTTCAAAACCTTATTATAATAAAAAATATCAACAGCTTGTAATATTATTTCTAATTCAGTTATGGAAATAATAATACTATAAATATAATATTTTACCACATGTGATAACATTCTCCAAAGTATTTCATTTATTTAAAAGTTTAAAACAATAGTAAAAGAAAATCGATATGTGATAATCATTATCTATTACAAATTATATATTAATAAAATATTGGTAATCTACATGCAACAATTCTTCAATATGAACTAAGTTGTTATTTTAAATCTTAAATCACCAAGAGAATATATTATGAAAATTCCAAAATATGAGATTATACTTAATATTAAATATTATCAAAGCATCATGTGAATTCAGGTTTATTTATAAATTAAATTAACCCACTCCATACATTAATTCTTCCATGTAAATTCTTTTATTCCAAATTATGGAATAATAATAATAATCACTACATGTGATAAAATTTCCCTCTTCCTTCTTAAATTATAGAATTGAAAAATGTTATTTATAGTTCCTAGAATTTATAAATTATAGCTTAATATTTTAATCAACTATATATTAAATCTATAATTTGAATAATCTTATCAATTTACTATATAACATACTAGTCTGCAAAATAATGATAATAATAATTACCCACTATATACGATCTACAAAAAATGAGAGGAAATTTTTTATTTATTTTATTTAATATTAAATAATATTAATTATCTAGTGTCTAGATATAAGAACATAAAAAGAGATATTAATAATTCTTCTACATTATTCACAAATTTCCTGATAATTGAATAATCTTTCATTGTGCAATTATTTTCCATATTATTATCTGATTATGGTTAATCACACCCATTTATAGAAAGGAGAATTAGGAATTATCATATAAAATTTCAATTTAAAATAAGGTGAAGTAACATATCCCTTACCTAGAAGAAATAAGCTTTACGCACTACACCCAAAACAGAGGAGAGAGGAAAATTTGTACGAGCCTAAAACTTGGAGGAGTGCTTTAGACAATTTACTGAAGACTTGAACATCTTGAAAGGCAAGTTTTGTGATACAAAATCTCAATGTAAATGAAGATGGAATCAAACAAAGAATTAAACTATTTTTTAAGATTTACAAGAATATCTATATGGATAATAGAGAAAATCCATAAAACTTTCCATTTATCCCCCCATTTAATTTTAGTTTCCTTTTTTATTATTCCCATACCCCATAAGGCCCATAAAATCATAAGAGTCAATATATAATTTTACACATTCTTAACATATTCAAAAACATTTATTTCTATATTTATTCTCATAAATTTTAATTAAACATTAATTACATATCTAAAGGGGATGAAAACTAGGATTTTAAGAAAACCATGCTACCCCAACGTAACTTACACATGCTGCATAAGGGTGAAAAAGTTTTAAACTTTCCAAAATTTACACCCTTAAATGGAATTGAGAAAATAAAGGGTTCCCTTATGTAATAATAACCTATCTTTTTATTGGATTAAGTATTTCATACTTGATCTTATGTTTCTATGGAACTACACTTACATCAACTTTTGGATTTACAAATGACTCTTATGGAACTGAGTATATCATAGGTACCATACCTTTAAACATCTACTAGAAATTTGTGTTTACGCATACAAAAATATAAGGATTCACAACATTCCCTTACATGAGATTTAAAAATCTCAAATTACCCTTATACAAGAAAAAATTATATTGAGTTTCCTTTACAAGAATCTAAAGATTTTGTTGGTACGTTTACACAACTAGGGCGGAACCTTTATAAAGCATATAAAATAATTGTTTTACCCTTATGAAACCAATCTTACATTAATTTTCAAAATGAAATTTCAAGTTTACCTTTATGAAATAATTTAAAAATAGCTTTACTATTATGTTAGATATGATAACTAAGGCTTTAAACTTCTGCATCCTTTAAAAAACCTTATTAATTTTACGCAACTTCTAAGTCATTCTTAAGGCTAAATATTTAATTTAAAATATTTAATTTATAATTAACCTAACTTATAAATAATTAATAAAAGATTTCATTATTTCTTTCAAAATCTCAAAAATAGTTCTACAATAATTGAATCACTTTAAAAAAATTATAAATTAATTTTATAATAAACTTTTACAAAAATTAAATTAAATTTGTTATTTATAAAACCATTTTAAAGCTACTTATTAAAATATAAAAAGGTCTTTTGAACTAACACACACCCCAAAATGACAAAGGAAGACTCATGAATATTTTAAAACTTCACATCATGCATATTTACCAATAATAAACCCAGAATAAATGGTAGACAAAGTAATACATTAATACATCACTTTAATTAATACTACCAAGATACAACTCCCCCAAAACATGTTATCAAATATATTTAAGTTAACTTCCCAGAATCAATATATATTCCTATATCAGAATCTATAAATCAATAAAGCATAGGTTTTTCTCTACTAAAAAAATCTCATATCAAAATTGCCATGGAGATACTAAAAAAATACTTCACTACTATCCAATTTTCTCTACCATAATTTCATGATCATTTTATCATGGGAAATTTTAATTCCAATTATCTTTCTCACTTGACCAATTATTTCATCACAAAATACAAAAAACTATTATTCTTTAATATGTTAGTTGTAGAATAATCATGGATGATAATAATAATATCATAAATATAATATATTCATATAATAAAGTCATTATTATAAAATCAATGAATGAAAAAATAATTATCAGAAGAGGTATGCTTGAATCCATGATGAAAAATGAAAGGATCAAAACTTTTATACCATTTCCTAAGAGAATGATTCAGACCATATAAAATATTCTTCAATCCATAGACATAATTTTCTTTACCTATTCCAAAAAAAGTTATGGCTACTCCAAATAAATTACCTCCTATAAATCACTATGGTGGAAACCTACAATCACATCTATATACTCAATATTTATATGAAAACTAGTATCCAAAACTAAAGTCAATAATAATGGATGAAATTTTGATAACATCTAAGAAAATTTCTTCAAAATCAACACTTTTCTTCTAAAAAACCTTTAACAACTAACCACTCCTTATATCATTGAATAAAAATTATTTATTTATTTTTAATTTGATAAATCCACAAATTTTACATATCCTTATTACCATTATTTAACTTAAGAACCCCAAAATTACGGTTTTCATGTAATGAAATCCTCCCATAATTCATTACCTCAACCCATTTATCCTTGTAATCACATTCTATCTCCTCGTTAAAGAACTTTTAATATCCAACTTTATAATAGAGAATATAATTATAGGTAGAATTAAAATTAGAAATGGTATGATGTTAAGATGATATCCTGAATATAATTATTAGTTCATTAATAAAACATAGAACTAGGTCATTAGATATAATACGGGCATTAGAAACATCAACTCTATCCCACTTACCCTAAAAACAATTATTCACATCAATCTAATCATTAAAATCAATAACATGAGGTAAACATGGATAAAAAACTTTCTCAAGGCTAATATAACTATAGTGGCCTGGACAGTGACTCATTAAGGAGTTTTACAAAAACTCGGTTCCATAAAACGATTTCACAGAAACGATGGCACCGGTCACAGAGGTACTGTGATGGTGGCACTGGTCACGACCGCACACCGAAATGGTGGCACCTCTTACGGTGTTCTACCAAACTGGTGACACCGTTACGGTGGAACTGTGATGGTGGCATCATGACAGTGGCACTAAAGCAGTCACACTATCACGGTTTCACACCAAAACGGTGGCACGACTTATAGTACTCCACCAAATTGGTTGCACCATGACGGTAGAACCGCTTACAGTGTTCCACCGAACCAGTGGCATCGTAACAATGGCACCGTAGCGATCGCACCATCACAGTTTCACACTGAAATGGTGGCACTGTTTACGGTGGCACCATTACGGTGTCTCAACAAATGGTTTCCCACCCTTTGTTTTCTTCCAATTTCCATCTTTTTCCAATTCTGCCCCTGCAACATATCTTTTTGACATAAAAGTGTTTTAATACCTCTTTTAAAGACATTAAAAGACCATAAATGATATCTAAAATCCACCAAGAGTCGGGCGACCCTTAACTTACCAAAAAGTGTGGCTTTTTCCTTAGTTTCACACTATTTTCTCTTACTTTTTAGTTCTACCCATATGACGCATTTTCCTCTGTTTAAAGGAAACCCTTTAACTCACAGCCATTATGGCCACCTCACTAATGAGAATTATTAAATGAAAATTAATTCCATCATGTGTAACCACCCAACTGTGTGTAAAAACCATGATATGCCTTTAAAGAGGTTCAAGAATTCATATCCCATAACTCCAGGATCTCACCTTTTATCACACAAGGATTATTTCTTCTTCTTGGCTGGTCTCTTTCCTTTATTTGGTGCATTTGAAGTCCCCCCTTCCTGAGGCTAGTGGTGCTCCTATGATGGAGCCTTTCCTGCTCACTCTTGGAGTCCTCAGAGTTCCTCCCCTATAAGTCGTGCATCCCTAGTTCTTGGCGCGTGGAGAAAAACTTCGATTGTTGATCATCCAGGTAGGGTTTTTCCTTCGTCTCTCTTTACTGTGTATCATGTGTGGTGGGTATGATAATGTTCCTATGGAGATGGATGAAACAAAACATTAACGAAGATAATAAAATGTTTTTAAAGAATTAAGGGTTGTGTTTTATGATGTTGTTGTACTCTTTTACCTTTACTTATATGTTGTGAATTGTACGAGCTTATTTCCATTGAAAATCATGGCTGCTGGTGGTCCTTTCTTGAACACTAATGAACGTCTATTTTCTGGATAACTTTGTGATTGAATGGCTATAACATGGAAACTGGTTAATTACGTAAAATCAGTTGATTAAATGGACGACCAATGAATAATAATCCTTGTGTGGTCACCCTGATTAACCAAATGGAAAGACGGAACTAAATGAATGATGTGTTTAAATATGAAAACTCCCTTGATCTATTCTAGTGATGTGTATTGTTGTTATGCTTGATACTTGTGAGGTGACATGGATGGGGATGGAATCCCCTATTGTGCAGTTGTTATTTTGTGAATTTGGGGCTGTGTGGGGCTATATGTTGGGGCTTGGTTTGATTCTAGTAATTTGAGGGATCTCATGGATCCCTTTGTTGTTGTGACTTTACAAGAGAACTGGGTGTGAATGCTTAATTTTCTACTTGGCTATTTTTCCTTCCTTGACTTGTGGCTATGCCTGTTAGTTTCCCGGTAGTGAAGATTGTTTTTAAATGGAACTACTTGAATGTTATAACAAGAATGGGTTCAATGGGTAATTGTTTTCCAAGAATGAGTTTTGACTTGGTTGTGACTGTTGTGATTTTTATGAATGAATAGTAATGAGGGTATTTTTGTATGGGTTGGTTTTGGAACCCTCAGGTTGGGATGACTTATTTTTTATCTATATGTATAATTTAGTTCTTATGTTTCTTATTCATGAACCACCCAAGTTGACAACTTCATACCGAACACCCCCATTTCATGGGGGGTGTTTTTCCCAACACTCCTATGAATGACTGGTTATTAGCTCCTTTTATACTCCCTTTCTCAAGTATCCCAAGACTCTTCAGGCAAGATTTGATGGCCTGAGGTCCATTATAGCCCAAGATTCTTTGGGAAGGGTAGTTGTGGTGGTTGTTCTAGGTGTGTGCGGGCAGTTTGTTTCCCAAGTGTCTTCGGGATGAGGCCCAAGTGTCTTTGGGGGTGGCGGTAGTCGTTCTGGCCCAGGTGTCTTTGGGAGTGGTGGTAATTATTGTGGCCTAGGTGACTGTGGGTGGGGATGTGTGTGGTTGTTGTGGCCTAGGTTTCTGCGGGCGGGATGCGTGGTTGTGGTGGCCTAAAAGGTTATTGTTGGGGCAACATTGAGACTGCAGTGAAAATGGCAGGGGAGGTCTGACATGTAGTATGTCTTAAATAACAAGTGGGAAAGTGGTGCGAGGCACCCCAAACATTGATGTGTTATTACTATTACTTTACTTGACTTATGTTATTTTGGGAGAGTGCCTTGGTGAGGTTTGGGTGGATATTTTCCTTGCTTGGTGCTTTGGTTATATCCTTTTCTCACAGGGCATTTGAATGCCTCCCCAATTGTGCATGAGAGCTTTTGGCCTTCCCTAATAAGTATACCTGTATACTCACCCTATGTATATAAAACTATTTTCAGGTTTCTAGGAGGACTTCAGAGATCGTGCATGACTGTATTAGCTCGGACGCTGGGACCATTAGTGTTGCTGCTTTTATTTTCTTTTGGTACTTCCCTTTGGAGTTTTCTTGTACTTGTAGCACTTTATATTGGAACATGCATACATGAATGGATTGTTTTTGGCTTTGCTTTTACTTCCAGTTTTGGTGTTGTTTGGAATTTAATATCTTATTTCCCAATCATTTTCAAAAAAGGGTAATGAATTTCATATCACATATGATTTTATACCCTTGGTGCTATTCGCTACTCCATGGCCTATTGAAGGCGAGACTCGGGGGTCATTATCTCTCCTTCAACTTGAAGAATGAAGGGTCTGGCAGTTTGTTATCCCTTCCCTCATCTTGGTGAAGGTGGTTCGTGATAGAATGGTATCATAGATGATGGTTGAGAGATAACATGGAGTCTGGGGTTAGGCATAGTGAGGATTGCATGGGATGGTAGGGTAACAGTGTTAGGCAATCTTGGCATGTGAAATAGTCCAGAGAAGATCGGCTGGGACATGGGATTTTAGGGCCCCCTGTGATCTGATGCAAGGACTCTGTACCTACCTAACGACCAAGTGAGGATACATTGATTGCAGGGTAGAGACCCTAGGAAAAGAAAATTCATCATAATAACTTGTGTTATTGTGTGTATTGGGTATTTTGGGGATTTAAAATAAATAAAAAGTCTAAGAAAAATTTAAAAGCAATCTTCTACACTACTCAGTCTTAGGAATTCCTTGTTTACTTTACATCTATGGAACCCAGACAGCGACCACTGGTAGTGCGGGTGATCGAGGCCCAGGAGGCTGATTTGGCATATCATCAGAGGGCTGATCGAGAGGAGGAGGATGACCAGTGGTAGAAGACACTGCGTGCCTTTCTGCGGAAGACCCTCGGGAAGTATGAGGGCAGCGTCTCGGACATGGATACAGAGAGCTGGCTCGAGGAGCTGGTGATAGCTTTCAGCTTGATCTGGGCTCTGACAAAGTAATGGATTCCTCTAGCTATAAGCTATATGTAGGGAGCAGTGCGTTAGTGGTGGACACTTAATCTTGGGGAGAAGAGGGAGGATAAAGTTTTGTGAACTGACTTTGAGAGGGAGTTCTAGGTGGAATTCCTCTCTTCCACGATGAGGACAAAAAAGAGGAAGGATCTACTCTCCCTTTAACAAGGGAGAATGTCAGTGAGGGAGTTGGGGATCAAGTTCAAGAATCTCCTTCACTTTTCTCCAGACCTCTTTCTGTTTGAGGAGTCTCAGGCGAGACATTTAGAGGAGGCACTCTGACCTTCTCTTCAATATGTTGTTACTCCATTCACTCTACCGACATACTTAGAGGTCCAGAAGAAGGCTGAAGTAGTGGAGAGGATGCACAAACTGGTAGGTGTGCCATGAGAGGGGATCTAGTTGGGTTCTTCAAAGGGGAAGGCCGTCAGTAGCAGGCCTCCAACATCAGGGCCTTCCAGGTTTCGGCCAGTGGGGAGCAGGCCCTAGCAGTTCCAGTTTCGATCTCTTGGTCCTCGCCCCTTCTTTGCATGCCTAGGACCAAGATTCTTCATCTGTCGAAGTCGTTGGAATCTTCGGAATCAGTACCCGGACCGAGTGCAGTATAGTGGGGGTGGGCGGTTTTAGCGCCAACCTCAACAACAACAGTTTCCATCCTGGACTTTTCAGCAGCAGCAGTAGGGACAACGAGCTCCTGATCCTCTGAGAGTAGATGTTGCAGGAGGAGGCTGGCCTCAGGGCACTCCTTAGGGACCTTGACCAGGGCATGGATGGGGAGGTGGCCGACAGATAAGGGGTAGAGGATTTAGACGTGGGTAGTTGCATGCCGTAGAGGCAGCAGTTCCAGCAGGGCCAAAAGTAATTCGAGGTATGATTAGCTTATTTAGCACTCTTTCCTATGCCTTGTTTGATTCAGGAGCATATCACTCCTTTTTTGCACCCAGTCTAGCCCATTCTCTAGGTCTAGACATAGAGAGACTTCATGTGCCCTTGGTTTTGAGTACACCAGTCAGGGGTCATACCAGCTTGTATCATGTTTTTCGGGGATGTAGAATAATGTTAGGACCACATCAGTCTAGTGGGGACCTTCTTTTATTGTATATGCAGCCATATGATTTCATTCTAGGCATAAAATTTCTATTCTCTATGTGTACCGTTATCGACTACTTATGAATAAGGGTCGGGTTTTCAGATATGGGCGGACAACGTGTGAATTTTTTTGGTGATCGGGGTTTCCAGGAAGGCAGCCGGTGAGTGGAGCCACTTCTTTCCATGTTAGTTGAGTTTTATATGGAGTCATCAGATGCAGAGATGGTGGAAATCCCGAGGGTTGTCAGTGAGTTCCTAGACGTCTTCTTTGGAGAGGTGGTGACTCTGCACCCTTGACGTGATGCCGAGTTTAGGATAGACTTGCAACCTGGTGCTAGTCCGATTTAGATGTCTCCCTATCAAATGACGCCTTCTGAGTTGTGAGAGTTATGGATTTAGATTGATGAACTGATAAAGAAGGGTTTTTTTCGACCAATCATGTCACTATGGGGTGCTCCAGTCTTATTCACAAAGAAGGTAGATGGTGGTCTCAGGATGTGTATAGACTACCAGAGGATGAACCAGGTAATGGTCAAGAACCTTTACCCCCTTCTGAATATTGAAGACCTTTTTGATCAGTTGAAGGGGGTAGGATGGATCTCAAAGTTCAACCTATGGTTAGGATATCACCAGTTAAGGGTGAAGGAGGGTGATATCTCGAAGACTTCCTTTAGGTGAAGATATGGGCACTTTGAGTTCATGGTCATGTTGTTCAGCATTACGAATGCACCAGTCGTGTTCATAGGGCTCATGAACTCTGTCTTCTGGGAATATCTAGACCAGTTTGTATTTGTGCTTATTGATGACATCCCAATTTACTCAAGATCAGAGGAGGATCATGTTGAGCATCTGAGGATGGTTTTAGAGGTCCTATGACAACACCAGCTCTATGGGATGTTGTCCAAGTGAAAGTTCTAAACCTAAGAAGTGCACTTCCTTGGACAAGTGGTGTTCGTGTAGGGGATATCAGTGGACCCATCAAAGGTTGAGTCAGTTGTTTCTTGGGAAGCACCCAAGAATGCGACAAAGGTTCTTAGTTTCCTGGGTCTAGAGGGTTACTACAGGATATTTGTGCCCAACTTCTCTCGAGTTGTAGAACCCTTGATATCCTTGACCAAGAAAGACCAAGCTTTTATATGGAGTGAGTAGTACCTGACCACCTTCAGTTATCTAAAGGGGAATCTGGTTAGTGCCCCAGTACTAAGGTTTCTAGAAGAAGGGGTGACGTTTGAGGTGTTCTGTGATGCTTTAGGCCAAGGCTTGGGGTGTGTGCTGATGCAACAATAGGGGTGATATCTTATGGGTCTAGATAGTTATGTCCCCATGAGAATAACTATACCACACAATATCTGTAACTTGCAACGGTTGTGTTTTAACTAAATTTGTGGTGGCATTACCTCATCGGGGAGCGCTTCATGGTCTTCACGGATCACAAGAGCTTGAGGTATATATTCTCTTAGCGGGATGTGAACTTACGATAGAAGTGGTAGATGAAGTTTCCTTAGGACTACAACTTTTAAATCTCTTACACTGAAGGTAGTTGGAAAGTGTTGGTCGATGCCTTGAGTATGAAGTCATAGAAGGATGCGATTAGATAATCGATAGATGATTGGAAGATGATGGAGGAGTTGGCTAACCTACACCTAGATGCAAGGGTGGAGGATGGTAGAGGCTATTTGTTTTATATAATAGTACAGTCCTCTTGGTTACAACAGGTTGAGAAGTCTCAGTGGGGGGGCTTAGAGGCTGAAGTGATACGCGATCGTGTTAGCCAGGGCGATGCTCTAGAAGGATGGTCAGAAGATGGGAATAATCAGATGTTGTTTCATGGGAATTTGTTCGTCTCGGTGGAAATTTGCAAGAGAGTTCTTGGTGAGTTACACAACACACCCCTAGCGGTACACCTAAGAGTTTCCAATATGTACCGGGGTTTGAGGGGTCAGTTTTGGTGTCTCGGGGTGAATCGGGCAGTGGCAGAGTTTATGGAAAAGTGCCTAGTATGTCAGCAGGTGAAGGCTAAACACTGCGTCCCAGGAGGTCTTTTACAACCTTTAGATGTACCTGAATGTAAATGGGACAACATCTCGATGAATTTCATCATGGTACTACCCAAAGTTCATGGGGGTTGTCATGATATCTGGATAGTGGTGGATCGGCTGATAAAATCAGGTCACTTCCTGGAAATCAAGGAGTCGAGTGTTGTGCATGCCTTACCACATAGGCACGTGGATGAGGTAGTGCGGTTTCATAGAGTTCTGAGGTCCATAGTCTTAGATCGGAATACCTAGTTTACCTCACAGGTCTAGAAAGGATTGCAACATGCTTTTTTCCCAATTATTCCTTAAAAACTGATTTTCATCCCTAGACATATGGGAAGACAGAGCGGACCATCCAAATGTTGGAGGATATGTTACAATCATGTGTTTTGGAGTTTGGGGGATCGCGGGAACAACACTTTCCTCTGGTAGATTTTTTATATAACAATATCTATCACTCTACCATTGGAATTTCTCCGTTCGAAGCCTTGTATGGGAGGTCGTGTCACTCACCCATGTGCTGGACAGAGGTCAAGGAAGTAGGTGTTCTTATCCATGAGGCAGTGTATAGCATGACAGAGAAGGTTCATCTTATACGAGAGAGGATTAAGGTGGATCAGGATTGGAAGAATTTGTACGCTGATAATAGGAGGAGACCCTTGGAGTTCTAGGTCAGGGACCACATGTTCTTGAAGGTATCCCTTTGGTGTGGGAAACAGAGGTTCAACAGGGGAAGTAAGATTTCTCCCAGGTTTGTCAGACCCTTCAAGGTGTTGTGGTGGGTTGGAAAAGTGGATTATCAGCTGGCGCTACCACCGCCACTACTAAGGGTGCACGACATCTTCCATGTGTCTCAGCTCCGTCAGTATCTACACAATGATTCACACGTCCTCGACTAGGGGGAGATGGATATCGAGGATGAAATGACGTTTGTAGAGTGACTAGTGAGGATCGAGGATCATGGAGAGAATGTGCTTCATGGATGAAATATCTCCTTGGTTTGTGTGTTATGGAGGTATGGTGGGCTCAAGGAGAGTACCTGGGAATGGGAGGCACAAATGCGCGCCCAGTACCCAGAGTTGTTTTGAGTTTTGTTCTATTTTTTTGTATGTGTTTGTGGTGTAGTAATTGACCTTGTTAAATATGAAATGGATTTTTTCCCTTGTTCTCTGGATGTGTGTGAAGAGTCTTGAATTTGGGGAGGTGAGGATCTGATCCCTAATCAAGAAACATTAAAGTGGATGCAGTTAAACCTGTGCAGGCGAGTCAGTGCCACCCAAAGCGGTTAGTATCTTGACATAGAGGAAGGTAATCCCTAATCCATATGACTGGATGGTATTAACTTTACATGTTTGTGTGGTTACTTGGGGGATATGATCAGCAGTGTATCCTTGGTTGTTCAGAATATAGATGAGGGAGAGGTGTTCCTAGATGTCGAGGAGGTTTACTCATGAGAGGTATCTTTCGAGGTGGTTGTTTGGACCCCTCTCTTTTCATTATGTCTAGTTTTGATTCTCGAGGGAGAGAATAGTCTGAGAGGTATCTGATGTAATGGCCTAGATAGCGACTCATTAAAAAGTTTTCCAAAAACTTGGTTCCATCAAACAGTTCCACCAAAACGGTGGCACCAGTCACAACGGCACCATGATGGTGGAACCGATCACAGTCGCACACCGAAACGGTGGCACTACTTACGATGTTCCACTAAACTGGTGGAACTATAGTGGTCGCACCGTCAAGGTCGCACATTGAAATAATGACACTGCTTATGGTACTCCACCGAACCAGTGGCACCATAACGGTGGCACCACTTACGGTGTTCCACAGAACCGATGTCACCGTAGCAGTCGCACCCTCACAGTCGCACACTGAAATGGTGGCACCGCTTACGGTGGCACCATGACTGTGGCACTGTGATTGTGGCGCCATTACAGTGTCTCACCAAATGGTGTCCCACCCTTTTTTTTCCAATTTTCAACTTTTTTCAGTTTCACCCCCACAACGTATATTTTGACGTAAAAGTGTTTTAATACCCCTTTCAAATCCATTAAAATCCCATAAATGATATTTAAAATTCTCCAAGAGTCGAGCAACCCTTAACTTACAAAAACTTGTGGCTTTTTCCTTGGTGTCACACTCTTTCCCCGTACTTTCCAGTTCTACCCCTATTATGCGTTTACCTCAGTTTAAAGGAAACTCATTAACTCACCGTTGTTATGGCTACCTCTCTAATGAGAATTATTAAATGAAAATTAATTCCATCATGTGTAACAACCCAACCGTGTGGAGAAACCATGATCTACCTTTAAAGTGGTTCAATAATTCATATCCCATAACTCCAGGATTTAACCTTTTATAGCATGGGGATTATTTTTTCTTATTAGTTGGTATCTTTCCTTTCCTTGGTGAATTTGGAGTCCCCCCTTCCCAAGTCTAGTGGTGCGCATGTTCTGGAGCCTTTCTTTCCCACACTTAGAGTCCTCATAGTTCCTCCCCTGCAAGTCGTGCATCCCCAGTTCTTGGAACCCCTAGGTTGGGATGAGTGCTTGTTTACCTATATGTATAATTTAGTTCTTTTGTGTCTTATTTTCACCCCACCCATGTTGAGAACTTCATGCCAAAAACCCCCATTTCATGGGGGAGGGTGTTTTTCCCAACACTCCTATGAGTGGTTGGTTATTAGCTTCTTTTATGCTCCCTTTCCCGAGTATCCCAGGACTCTTTGGGTAGGATATGATGGCTTGAGGTCCATTATAGCCCAAGATTCTTCAGGCAGGGTAGTTTTGGTGGTTGGCCCTGATGTGTGTAGGTAGTTTGTTTCCCAAGTGTCTTTAGGATGAGGCCCAGGTGTCTTCAGGCATGTCAGTAGTTGTTCTGGCTCAGGTGTCTGCGAGCATGGCAGTAATTATTGTGGGTTAAGTTTCTGCAGGTGGGGATGTGTGTGGTTTTTGTGGCCCAGGTGTCTGTGGGTGGGATGCGTGGTTGTAGTGGCCCAAAAGGTTGTTGTTGGGGCAGTAGTGAGACTGTAGTGAAAATGGCGGGGAAGGTCTGATGCATAGGATGTCTTCAATAACCAATGGAAAAGTGGTGTGGGGTACCCAAACATCGATGTGTTATTACTATTACTTTACTTGACTTGCATTATTTGGAGAGTGTGCCTTGGTGAGGTTTGAGTGGATAGTTTCCTTACTAGGTGCTTTGGTTATCTTCTTTTCTCACGAGGCATTAGAATGCCTCCCCACTTGTGCACAAGAGATTTTGTTCTTCCCTACTGATTATATCTGTATACTCACACTAAGTATATAATGTTGGATCTGAATCTACAGATTATACACAAGAGGGGGGTGAATTGTGTCTTCTGCAATTTTTTGATAACTCTTTTCTTGGACGAGTTCTGTCCTTTATACTTTATCAGATTTGATCATGCAGCGAAAAAAGTAAAATCAAGAACACAAAGATATATAGTGGTTCGGGGAACAGAAGGCCCCTAGTACACTCCACCAACTCTCCACTCCATGAGCTTGGTGATTTTCACTATCTGGTCCTCTTTTCCACAGAACGATTCAAAACTAAGTACAGGTAGTTGATACCTTTAAAATCCAAGGCAAAACAAAGCCTTCTGGTTTAAACACGAATCTACACAGCTTAGAACGAGAAGCTATTTACTCAAGAATAAAAATAATTTCAAAAATAAATTTCCAGTTGATCTTCACAATTGCAACAGAATGCAATTGACAGCAGATGGATCGAAGTCTCTAGAAATATTTATCTTCAAGATGAAGCAGTTCTAAGTTGATCTAGTTGTAGTAGATATAGAGATATATTTCACAACCTCAGCAGTAGTAGATCCATAGTAGATATTCTATGTAGAACAGGTGAATCTTCTATCGAGTTCCTTCTTCTTGAACAAACAGAGCTTTTACGCTCCTTTTGAATTAGCAGATCAACGTGAATAGTTTCAATCTCTGTTTTCCACCTTTTTCAACAATAGATCAATCACATACTCATGTACCTAGTGTTTCAGAGAGAACATATATAATAAAGCATATCTTCTGCACATTTAGATCCATAAAAATCGCCTTCTAATTCATGATATTTGAAAATTTGAATTTACAGAGAAGTCGTAACTTACCTTAAGACTCGACATAAAAATCTCCTTTTAATTCAATCTTAAATCCATTAATAAAACGACTTTGAATCAGTCAAAGTCATACTTTAAAAAATACTTTAAATCCAGCTTGAAATCCGCCCAGAAATCAGCTTACTGATCGTTGCACATAAATATCGTCTGTCAAAATTTCCGACGCCAAATGTAAGGTTGATGACGTGGCCTCCAAACATAGGGTTAATAACATAGTCTTAAAACGTAAGGTTAACAATGTAAGGTTGAACACAAATGTAGGGTTGACAACGTAAGGTTGAATACAAATGTAGGGTTGATCATCCATACTTTTTCTTCAACACTCAAACATACGGTAAAAGATCCATACTTTTACTTGATCCATACTTTTCCAAGAACGTATAGTTGTTTACAAAAGTAAGGTTGATGAACCATACTTTTGAGAAAAAAACGTATCGCTTAGAATTAATGTACGGTTCTCCTTCCATAATTTTTTGATAACCAAAACGTAAGGTTCCTTCCTAACATAAGGTTCTCCTTCCATACTTTGCTGAAAACGTATGGTTGTTTAACCATACTTTTCTCTTATCTCAAAAAGTATACACGCTTTTCATCCTTACACTACGTTTATCCACATAGGGTATGAACAGTGATTCCAGAATGCGCTAAAGCAGATTCCGCACTATATTTATCTACGTAAGGTATGAACAGTGATTCCAGAACATGCTAAAGCAGATTCCGAATAAGTAATAGATTCTCATTATTTCAAGAGTAAAATAAATTAATAAATTCTTGAAAAATACTAAATAAAATCATTAGAAAATAACTAAGGGTATTTGTGAGCATAAAAATTATCATAAAGAGACAGAGTATTATTTTCAATAATCTCCCCCTTTAAATAACATTAACATGTATTTTTGAAAATGATACTTTGCTCAATAATCTCCCCCTTTTTGATGATCACAAAACCCATAAAATAATTAAAATTATTTAAACAAAAATTAACTTTCAAAATTAGTTATAAAGTTTTAAATAAAAACTTCTCCACCAAAAAGATAATTATAAATCCAAATTTCTCATTTAATTTTCTTCTCCAATAAAATGAATTCTCTCCCTAAATAAAATATAGGTTTTGATGTTGTGTTTATCCAAATTCTCCCCCTTTTTGTGATATCAAAAAGAATGAAAAATCATGGATTTTAACACGTTTAATATTGCACTGAACTATTAGTAAATGCTATTATGAACTGTTTATCAATAATTAAATATGGAGTACTGACATATCAAAAATAAAGTCAGTAAAACAAATAAGGAAAGAAACAAATAAACAATGAAGAAAATTTTCATTAAAAAATAGTAGTATATACATGACAATGATATACAAAGGAATCAAGGTTTAGGTAAGATAGGCAACCGGGTCTATCTCCTCTGGATTGTAGACTTGATTTCTGTAAACTGCTCCCGAAGTCTCTTCATCATACCATCTCCAAGCTTGATAATGAGATCTCTGTTCTCTTGAGTCATATAAATATCTTCAATTAAATTGACTCTAAAAAACTCATGCATCCTTTCCTCTTTTTCAACAAATACTGACAGCTTCTCTGATAACTGATTTAACAGAATTCAGATCGATGGCTCACTAGATGTTAGTTGATCCACTAAGAACTTCTAATTGTCCATCAACACTGACAAAGGAGCACTGTTACGTTGAAGATCTTGTATCCTATTATTCATGTTGCTCATCGCAGCTGTGATATCCTGAAACCTTCTGATTAAATCTGGTGAAGTACCTGATCCACTAACAACATTATTTGCAACTGATGCAAATTGATTCTCCATAAACAACTTTAGATCTGATAAATCGGACTTCATAACCATTTCAGATTTTAATTGTGTAACAACAATCAGCATATCCTCTTTAAACATTTCAACTTCTTGCCTTGAAACTGTACACTCCTTCAGCTTTTGAAACTTTAAATGTTCTAAATCTAAGGCATTTCTCAGAGAAAAATTCTCAGATTCCAACTGAGAGACATTTCTGTATAGTTCTTCAACTTCTTATTTTCTTGAATCAGATGCACCCTATGCTTGATTCACATTCTCAGATTGATACAGCAGTACCAAAGGCAATGATTCAGCATCAGATTTTTCTTTTTCTCTGTCCTGAGAAGGTTTGTCCACAGATTTTTCCTTAGAGTTTTAAAACTCCTCCATTGAAAAATTCTCTTAAAGTACCTCTGTGTGAGCTTTAGAAGCATGCTCACCACAAAAATCAGCATCTATGCCTTCCATTGGGTTTTCAAGAACAATATCTTCAGTAGTTTCCTAAGGTCTGGCCACTTCTTCACCAGGCACTGCCTCCATCTATTGTTCCTGTTGAAGTGAAACTTCAACATTAGCTACAATCTGTTCCTGATTTTCCCTTTGAGTTTCTTCTTGAGCTTTTAATTTCTCTACTGGAGCTGTTCTCTCAGTAACATCTTCCATGGTCTTATCAATAACAACCTCTCTCACAAAATAATAAGAAAATAAAGCTTCTGTTATAGTTTCCAAAATAGTGGAAGTGACTTCCTCATTTACTGGTCTTTTTCTTTTTGATTAAAGTCCCTCTTGACTTCTGTCTTCCTCAACATCTGCCACTTCAAAGAGAATCCTCCTTGCTACATTGCTGACTTTGGATTCATCTTGTCCCTCCTTGGACTTAGAAGGTTGAGCCTGAGCACTCTCTGAGTCTTCCTCAGCTCCTACTGCCATAAGTTTTCCTTTAATTGTGCTCCAGAAATATCCAACTTTCCTCAAAGTTCCATCATTAAACGTATTACTGTGATGACAGTTAACTCTAGCATCCACTAATCTCACCATGTCTTTCTTAAACAACAGTTTATAAATAAATCTACCAAAATGGTAGAAATTCATCCTGGCCTCACTTTGACAGCAGTAACTAAGATACCTTATCATGTATCTTGGAAAGTTTAACTTAATATCACTTAACATAAGAAACATTATATACATATATGGGTACAAAATCTTCTCCATTTCTGCCATCCGTGGATCTATTCCTATCTGAATAAATTTGACCAAAATCTTCTGATCAGGCACCAAATCCTTGACAAACATTTTCTTTGTTGTCTTGGTACCAAAAAGAAAAGACATGATGTCTTCAGATTTATGCACATAATCTCCTATATTCTTCAAGTAGAAATGAAAAACTCCCTCATGAGGGTAGTTGAGAATCTGACTAATCTCTACTGAAGAGATTGAGAAATCCCTATCCTCTATCTTAGCCATCATACTATCCTCTGTATCTCCCAGACTAAATTGTACAGATTTGAAGAAGTATCTAAGTTTTACTTCATACAAAAATTCTGTATTTTCACTGTTGAATATCTGTTCAAGATTCTGAAATGACAGCGCTTGCTTCAATAACAGATTTTTATGAAATAACCAGTCGAGATCGATTACCTTACCCTATAAGATTTTTCTTCCCTCGGTGCGTTGTCTCTTGGAATTGCTTGGCTCGGCCTCACTAGATCTTTTAGTCCTTACCATTTCCACAAGAGTCTCTGAAGGTTTCAAGGTTAGGGTTTCAGAAGTTTGAAGGTTAGGGTTTCATAAGAGGAAGTGTGATTTTCGGATTTCGAAAGGGTTTTGATAGAAGTGAAAGGGTTTAGAAGTCGAAAAGGCTCTGACAACCTTGATTCCCGTGTAATAACTAATCATTAGATATATTTAAAAACAAATAAAGTTTTCATATGACGAAATAAAGAAAAACTTAAACAGTATTCAACAAAATTTACATAAATAAATAAAAGTAAATAAAAATTTAAAAATTATTTAAAATTAAATAAACCTAGCTCCCCTTTAATAAAATCAAACCTTGCAGTGGGAAGTGGTTTAGTAAAAATATCTGCTAACTAAATTTCAGTATTTATAAATTCTAAAAATGTATCTTTTTTAATAACATGATCTCTTAAAAAGTGATGCCTTATATCAATGTGCTTAGTTCTAGAATGACTAATAGTATTTTTTGAAATATTAATTGCACTCGTATTATCACATAAAATAGGTGTATTATTAAAATTCAATCCAAAGTCCATAAGAGTGTTTTTCATCCACAATACTTGTGCACAGCAACTGCCAGCAGAAACATATTCTGCCTCAGCTGTTGGCAGGGCAACTGAATGTTGTTTCTTACTAGACCATGATACTAAGGACTTTCCTAAAAAGTGACATGTACCTGATGTGATTTTTCTATCTAACCTACAAATTCCAAAGTCAACATCTGAATATGAAATCAAATTAAAATCAGAAGTTTTAGGATAAAGAAGAGATTGAAAAAAAGTTCCTTTTAAATATCTAAAAATTCTCTTAACAGAAGTTAGATGAGATTATTTAGGATTTGATTGAAATCTAGCACAAAGACATAATGAATACATTATATTTGGCCTACTAGCAGTAAGATATAATAAACTACCAATAATACCTCTATATAACTTGTTGTCAACTGATTTTCCACTTTCATCCAAATCAAGTTTTATATTAGTACACATAGGAGTTGTAAATGGATTGTTGTTCTCAAGTACAAATTTCTTAAGTAAATCAGTAATGTATTTTATTTGATTTAAAACATTTCCAAAATCTTTTTGAAATATTTGAAGACCCAAAAAGAAATTTAATTCTCCCATCATTCTCATTTCAAATTCTTCTTGCATTAATTTTAAAAATTCATGACAAAGAGTTTTATTAGTTGATCCAAAGATTACATCATCAACATAAATTTGAACCAATAAAACATTATTTTTCATAGTTTTATTAAATAGTGTTGGGTCTACCATACCAACAGTAAAATCATTTTTTAAAATAAAGGAACTTAATCTTCCATACCAAGCTCTAGGTTCTTGTTTAAGGCCATAAAGAGATTTAGTAAGTTTAAAAATAGAATCAGGTTTTTGAGAGTTTTCAAAACCAGGAGGTTGCTCAACATAAACTTACTCCATTAAATAACCATTTAAAAAGGTAGATTTAACATCCATCTGAAATAATTTAAAATTTATATAAGATGCATAGGCTAAAAGGATTCTAATGGCTTCTAACCTAGCTACAGGTGAAAAAGTCTCATCATAATCTATTCCTTCTTCTTGATTATATCCTTTAGCTACTAATCTTGCTTTATTTATAGTTATTGTGCCTTGGTCATCCTGTTTATTTCTAAAGACCCATTTGGTTCCTATTACAGGATAATTCTTAGGTCTTTCCACTAATTCCCAAACTTCATTTCTTTTAAACTGGTTTAATTAATCTTACATTGCTATTACCCAGCTTTCATCATCTAAAGATTCTTCTATAGTCTTGGGTTCTTGTTGAGATAGGAAGGCAGAGAATTCCACTAGGTTTCCTAAGTTTCTTATAGTTTGAACACCAGTTTCTAGGTCACCTATTACAGTTTCTAAAGGGTGATTCTTTAGGGTTCTAGACTGCCTAGGTAATATATTTAAAGGTTCTTTAGTATCATATTCCTCTGAACTGGACTGAATTTATTTTATATCATTTTCAAAATCATTCTTTAAATTATCAAGTCTCATGTTATCATTAGAGTCGAGTTCATCCATTTGTTCTATCCTTTTCTCAAAGGGATCAGATTCATCAAATTTCACATGAACTGATTCTTCAACAATCCTTGACTTCTTATTATAAACTCTATAAGCTTTGGAGGTAGCAGAATATCCTAAGAAAATACCTTCATCAGATTTTGGATTGAACTTACCAAGATTATCCTTGGTGTTTAAGATATAAACCTTGCATCCAAAAACTTTAAAGTAATTTACTTTAGGTTTTCTATTATTCCATAGTTCATAGGGTATCTTTTTCAAAATAGGTCTAATTAAAACTCTATTAATTATATAAAAAGCTATATTCATAGCTTTTTCCCAGAAATATATAGGTAGGCTATATTCATTTAACATAGTTTTAGCCATTTATTGAATTGTTCTATTTCTTCTTTCTATAATCCCATTATGTTGAGGTGTTCTGGGTGCAGAAAAGGTATGTTTAATACCCATATTTGAGCAAAAGGAATTAAATTCCAGATTCTAAAATTCTCCACCATGATCACTTCTCAATGAGATAATATTGAAACCTTTTTCATTTTGAACAGATTTTCAGAACCTTTCAAATAAAGTAAAAGCTTCATTTTTAAATTTAGAAAAGAAAATCCATGTAAATATTGAATAGTCATCAACTAAAACATATACATATAATTTACCAGCTAACCTTTCTACTCTTGAAGGTCTAAACAAATCCATATGAATAAGTTCTAGAGGTTTAGATGTAGTAACCTTATTAATAGATTTGAAGGATGATTTGTGTTGCTTTCCAAGTTGACATGCATCAAAAAATCTGTCACTTTCAAATTTGAGACAAGGTAAATCAGAAACTAAATGTTTCTTAGATAACTTATGTAAAACATATAAATTGCAATGATCAAGTCTCCTATGATAGATATAGGATTCACTTACTTTGGCAGTCAAGCCGTTTACTTGTTGTCTACACAAGGAATTTAAATCCAAAGTATAGACATTTTCAGTTCTTGGTGCTTTAAATTTAAACAGTTTATCTTTAGAAACAATACAACAATTGTTAGTAAAATCATCAGTATATCCATCATCACAAAGTTGAGAGATATTTATCAGATTGTGTTTTAGTCCTTGTACATAAAGTACTTTGTTGATTTAGACTGTTTTTGGATCTCCAACAGTTCTAATGCCAATGATTTTTCCTTTGGCATTGTCACCAAATGTGACAAGTCCTCCTTCCTTTTGAGTTAGTGAAGAAAAATTAAATGTGTTTCCACTCATATGTCTTGAGAAGCCACTGTCCATGTACCATATATCTTTTCTTCTCTGGTGTCCTGCTACCTGTAAAGACATTTAAATAAATTGCTTTGGTAACCATATTTTGTTGGGTCCAGGGGTGTTAGCTAGCAATGATCTGGGTATCTAGATTTTCTTTGTTCTTTTAAAATTAGCTGAATAATATAAGTCTTTTGAAAAATAGGTTTTCTTAATATCACAAATTTGAGGTTGTCTTAAGAAACAGTTTTTAGCTATATGTCCCTTTTTCCCACAAAAATTACAATTAACCTTTTTAGAGCTAGGAACAAAATAATTTTTATATAGCTTTGGTTTTTCTCCTTTACTACCAATTCCAAATCTCTCCTTTTTAATGACAGTTTTTCCAAGAATTTCATTTAATTAATTCTCTCCTTTTGTAAAAACCAATGCAGCCTGTTTGTAAGATTCTACTTCATCCTACAATGTTTTTATTCTTGATTCAAAATTAATATAGTTAGTGTTAAATGAATTTTATTTATCAGTTAATTATTTATGTTGTTTCAGCATTGTATCTCTCTCATCTGAAATGGATTTATGTTTATTTTTTAGTGACTTATATTTCTTAAATAGTGAGTCATATCTTTCTTCAAGCATATTGCAGTAGGCTGCAAGTTTTTCATTTGTATAGCTTGATTCAGAATTTGATTCAGAGGAGTAATATGAGTGTACCTCATCAGTTTCTTCCATGAAGCACATGTTTTCCTTTAGATTGACTTCTTCTTTTTCTGATCTTGATTCAGAAGAGCTACTAGAGTCTTCAGATACACTCCAAGTGTCTTTCATAGCTTTCTTGTCTTTTTGCTCAAAGTCATTTCTTTTGAAGAATTTATTATTCTTTGCATCCTTCAATTGTGGGAAATCTGGTCTGATATGTCCCATCTTTTTGCATTCATAACATCTTACTTCCTTATTATCTCCCTTAAAAGATTTTTTGAAGCCTCTTTTCTTGCTGTAGAATTTTCTAAATTTTCTGGCTAGTTGAGCCAGTTCTTCATCTGAGTTGGATGAGTTAGAGCTTTCTGATTTAGCTTTGACTTCTTTGCTCTTCATATTTCTATTCTTTTGTTGTGAAGTTACCTTCAAGGTAGTATCTTCTCTTTTGATAAGCACTTTATGTTCATTAGCCTCATCTTGCATTTTAGCTTCATACATCATCAGTGTACCAATCATCTCTCTCATAGTTAGATCTTTGACAGGTGTTGATTGTCTGATTGCAGACGAGATACCATTCCATCGAGTAGGAAGTACTCTCAGTACTTTTAATGCTTGATCATCCTGCTTGATAGGTTCTCCTAGAGCAGTTATGTTATTGACAATTTCTATCAATCTCCCATTCATTTGGGTAATTCTCTCACCTTCAACCATTCTGAAAGTATCAAATTTCAGTTTTTCAGTTGCATATCTCATTTTCCTCACATTGTCTGTTCCTTCATATGCCACAACTATTGTTTTCCATATCTCATATGCTGTCGGGCACTGAGATACTTTGTTAAATTCATCTGGTCCTAGACCGCAGATAATTTCATTCATAGCCTTCGAGTTCATATCATACTCTGCCTCTATAGAAGCACTCCATGTTTCAGGATTTTCAGGAATTTCATAAGGAGTTGGAATATTTGAATAGACTCTATATCTGAGTTTTTTCAGATATATTATCATGCGTGATTTTCAGCAACCATAGTTGTCTCCATTAAAATATGGTGCTCTGACCATCGACATCCCTTCTCTTATATCAGTCATGATGCTTTGTTGTATAATACTTAAATGCTTCTAGCTTTCTAAGGCTCTATCAGAAGCTTTGCCTCTGATACCAATTTTTGGATCTGAATCTATAGATTATACACAAGAGGGGGGTGAATTGTGTCTTTTGCAATTTTTCGATAACTCTTTTCTTGAACGAGTTCTGTCCTTTATACTTTATCAGATTTAATCGTGCAGTGGAAAAAGTAAAATCAAGAACACAAAGATGTATAGTGGTTCGGGGAATAGAAGGCCCCTAGTCCACTCCACCAACGCTCAACTCCACGAGCTTGGTGATTTTCACTATCTGGTCCTCTTTTCCACAGACCGATTCACAACTGAGTACAGGTAGTTGATACCTTTACAATCTAAGGCAAAACAAAGCCTTCTGGTTAAAACACGAACTTACATAGCTTAGAACGAGAAGCTGGTCACTCAAGAATAAAAATAATTTCAGAAAGAAATTTCCAGTTGATCTTTACAATTGCAACAAAATGCAATTGACAGCAGATGGATCTAAGTCTCTAGAAATATTGATCTTCAAGACGAAGAAGTTATGAGTTGATCCAGTTGTAGTAGATATAGAGATATAGTTCACAACCTCAGCAGTAGTATATCCATAGTAGATATTCGATGTAGAACAGGTGAATCTTCTATCGAGTTCATTCTTCTTGAACAAACAGATATTTTACGCTCCTTTTGAATCAGCAGATCAATCGTGAATAGTTGCAATCTCTATTTTCCACCGTTTTCAACAATAGATCGATCACATACTCATGTACCTGGTGTTTCAGAGAGAACATATATAATAAAGCATATCTTCTACACATTTAGATCTATAAAAATCGCCTTCTGATTCGTGATATTCAAAAATTTGAATTTACAGAGAAGTCGTAACTTCCCTCAAGACTCGGTATAAAAAGCTCCTTTTAATTCGATATTAAATCCATTAATAAAAAGGCTTTAAATCAGTCAAAGTTTTACTTTAAAAACAACTTTAAATCTGGCTTGAAATCCGCCCAGAAATCAGCTTACTGATTGTTGCACATAAATATCATCTGTCAAAATTTCTGACGCCAAACGTAAGGTTGATGACATGGCCTCCAAACGCAGGGTTAATAACATAGTCTTCAAACGTAAGGTTAACAACGTAAGGTTGAAAACAAACTTAGGGTTGAAAACGTAAGGTTGAATACAAACGTAGGGTTGATCATCCATACTTTTTCTCCAACACTCAAATGTACGGTAAAAGATCCATACGTTTACTTGATCCATACTTTTCCAAAAACGTATGGTTGTTTACAAAAGTAAGGTTGATGAACCATACTTTTGATAAACAAATGTATCGCTTAGAATTTATGTACGGTTCTCCTTCCAAACTTTCCTGATAACCAAAACCTAAGGTTCCTTCCTAATGTAAGGTTCTCCTTCCATACTTTGTGAAAAACGTATGGTTGTTTAACCATAATTTTCTCTTATCTCAAAAAGTATACACACTTTTCATCCTTATGCTACGTTTATCCACATAAGGTATGAACAGTGATTCCAGAACGTGCTAAAGCAGATTCTACGCTATATTTATCTACGTAAGGTACGAACAGTGATTCCAGAATGCGCTAAAGCAGATTCTACGCTATATTTATCTACATAAGGTATGAATAGTGATTCTAGAACGCGATAAAGCAGATTCCGAATAAGTAATAGATTCTCATTATTTCAAGAGTAAAATAAATTAATAAATTCCTGCAAAATACTAAATAAAATCATTATAAAATAACTAAGGGTATTTGTGAGCATCAAAATTATCATAAAGAGACAGAGTATTATTTTCAATAATCTCCCCCTTTAAATAACATTAACATGTATTGTTGAAAACAATACTTTTCTCAACATATAAAACTATTTTCAGGTTTCTAGAAGGACTTTTGGGGACCATGCAAGACCGTATTAGCTCAGATTTTGGGACCATTAGTGTTGCTACTTTTCTTTTCTTTTGGTACTTCCCTTTGGAGTTTTCTTATACTTGTAGCACTTTATATTGGAACATGAATATGAGAATGGATTGTTTTTTGCTTTAATTTTACTTCCAATTTTGGTGTTGTTTGGGATTTACTATCTTATCTCCCGATCCTTTCCAAAAAAAAGGGGTAATTCCATCCATATCACATATTATTTTATACCCTTTGTGCTAGTCACCACCCTGGGGCCTATTGATGTCAGGACTCAGGGTTCATTATCTCTCCTTCAACTTGAAGAAGGAAGGGTCTGGTAGTTTTATGTCCCTTCCCTCATCTTGGTAAAGGAGGGTTGTGCCAATAACTATCAAAATTTTATGGTTTAGATTTTTCTCCCTTAAATTTTTTAATAGTATAATACTCTAAAAAGACTGCATCATTACTTGTAAAAGGTTTCTTAAGAAAAAAAAAATTAAAACCTATATTAAAACTCATTATTCCAATCTCTAATGAAAATTAATTTCTATGTCTTTCCATTCAATTTAGATATATCATCCATTGGTGAATGAATTAAAGATTTTCACCCAAAAATACATAGGTGATCATATAAAAACCCATTTATATACCAAAATCAGTTAAGAGTATCCTTCTACAAAATAAGGGTGAGTGATAAATTGGTAATTTGTATAATATTAAAAAATCAATTTCCTAAAATTTATAGAGAAAAAATTATTTTTAAAGTAAACATTGAACTCCTTCCAAAAATCCTTTCATCCAATTAACTATAACATTTAACTGAGGTTTCTTAGTAGGAATATTTTATTATCAAATACCTTTATTTTATTTATTTTCATAAAAAGTACCATATACTCATCTCTATTATTATTTTGAATATATCCCATAATCTTAACTATTTATATTTAAATTGAAACCTGAAACTACTTATAAGTACCAGGAACCTGGCTTTTTGTTGTCAAAATAGAGACTTAAATCTTGTGTAAATATTCATTAATAAAATTCACATAATAATTTAAACCACTAAAATTCATCGGTTTTATAGGATATAAAACATCAACATGTTCCCACTTATGTTCTTTAAACTTTTCGTGTGAAGGATCACTCTTGAAACAAAGCCTGTACTATTTTTAAACAAAAAATTGACAACATGTGTCCAATTTAACATCCTTTAAATCTTGATAAAAAAAAATTCTATTAGAAAAATAACTACGTTTTGTATCATTGATATGGAATATTTTATTATTCTATAATTTTAAAGTGTTATAACCCTCAACAACACAAGAAGTGTGAAAATAATTCAAATCCCTTTTATAATAAAAATCGGATTTATTATTTTCATAAGAAATAAAAAAGGATACCTTTGAATTATTCCAATTCCATTCTCCAAAATGTACTAATAAAACTATTTTCATTAAGAAAAATAGTATAAATTAAAGAAATGTGACCTTTGGATAATGTTGATCATTTTTTAAAATAACATTATTTCTTGTTCTAGTATTTGAACAAAAGGTATTCATCCCAATAAAATCAAAATGACCATCATTTCCCATCTTTAAAATCTTAAATTACCTATGATATAAGATATAAATAATTATTTCCTTACTATCAAGTGAAAGTAGGTTACACTTTCAATAAACCAATAAAATTAATTAAAATAGACAATGATAGAATAAAAAAATAATGAGATCACCCAATCTAATAGTGATGGAACGATCATCACCATCACTATTATTATTTTATTGGATTTGATTTATTTTTATCTACTTACTTAGTTGATGGGGAAAAATTTTAGCATTTCCTTTCTTACCATAGGGATGATATTCAAATTACTTCTATGTAGACTTATATTTTCATTTTTTGTACATTTACCTTGTCATTTTTGTCCCTAATTTCTCTCTTAACTTCTCCTCATACTTTTATTGACCAAAATCTATAAATAATATATGTATAGACTATATATCCTAAATTCTTCATTTAAGCAAAAAAATATCATAAAATTCATATCCACGCCATCATTAAGAGAATAATCAATTAGAGTAATGTATATATTATCCCACAAATAAAGTAATGATTTATGTTTCTATTAATCCCAAACCTCATCCTCAAAATTAATACAGATGCCAAATAATTGATTAAAATATCCCTAAAATTTACTTAAATAATAAAAATTAGATGTACCTTATCTATATTTCAAGTTTATGACCTATTTGAGATGAAATAATTTATCATTTATCATATTGGTAGCATAAGGGTTTTCAATATTCTCCTAAAAAATTGATATGGGAGATATTGATAATATGATTAATCATATTATATTTAATCCATTGATGAAAAAAACCACAAAAAATTTCATATCGACACTCCTAGTTTTTATCAGAATTCCCTTATGGATTATAGGTATAAAACAAAAACAAAGATGCATTTGTTTTGAAAATAGTATATCTTTAATTTTTAAGTGCCATATGTGATCATTTATACCATCCAGAAAGATCAATTTGTTGTAATTCAACTCTATGATATATCAGAAAAGATCAAAGTTTTGATACTATATATCGGAAAAGAAAATGGTTATATATTTCATAAATGAATGAAAAAATGAATGCATAATGGAATACAATTTTTATTCCAACCGGAATGTGAATAAAAATAATAAAAACACTTAGCAATACATGAAATATCTAGATAAAAATAAATTTGGATACTAAAAAATTAATATAAAAAACATGAAAAAGGGGAAACCATGGGACCTAATCCATAAAATAAATACACTAAAATCATAGAGTATAAAAAAGATACACATCTCTCTCCAAATCCCATTTTTAATTTTATGAATAAAACCATTTTTATGGTTGAGTCAAAACTTCACAACTTCTACCATATAGAAATCACATATACCATACCAAAAAAAAGCAGAAAACATCACCAGTACACAACCATCACATCAAAATTCAAAAACAAATTCAAAATTAACACACATAATCATCACCACAGACTATAATCCACCTTAAGCATCCCACCCTACATACTAGTCACCATCATCATCATTTTAACCTCATCACCGGTGAAGAACCGATAGAAGCTCGACCATATCACTGTACAGAACCACAAACACACTGAAATGTGTCCACCGGAAACCACCATCACCATGGTGAACAAACAATACAACATCAGAGCACCCAATATATCAAAAGAGACACATAAATATGAATAATATCCAAAAATATATGACACTCTGATAATGTATAAATACCAATGATAAAATGTGTCAAATGTAAGATATGAGAGTAATAAATGATGTTTGAAAAAAGGCCAAATCAAATATTTGATAATAAATATCTAAAGATCATTAAATAAAAATTTAGGTGCTATAAAATCACTAAAATTATAAAATGATTTATTATCAATAAAAGTGGTTAAGATCAAAAAAGTTTCTTCATGGATTCAAAAATCATCATTCTTTATGTAACAAACAAGAAGACACTGATTTACAAAAATCAATTCACCATATTACCTAAATGTTTTTCTTTTCATATATACATTTTTAGAAAACATTATTAATTAATGAATATCTATTTAGAAATAGATATAGGTGGTTTTAAAAAAAAATCAAAAATCATCATTCTAAAAAAATCATATTTAAATTTGGGGATTTAGTTGAGTGTGTTGGGTTTCCAAGGATAAAAAACTCTTACTACACATAGTGGAAGAAAATAAAAAAAAATCAAAACCCAATATTACCATACTATGAAATTGAAACCATGTGTAAACTAAAATAAAGAACATGTATACATTACACTAATTATTAAATAATATCTTGTTCTAAAAACATATGTTCAATGAAAATACTTAATAAGTATTCAAAGGACTCTTCCCTCCATATTGTATCCATGGGATGACCTAAATCACTAAATCATCCTATACTTCAACAATATGCTAGTACCTCTTGATGAAATGGAGGATGTGAAGAGTGATTCTTCGGGGAGATTCCATAAGAACCACACATCCATTTTCAAAACCTTCAACCTATTTATATAGGCCTTTGGGACACTCCACAAGCGTCCATGAATTTTCTCAAATTTTATGAAATTTTTGAGAAAATATCCTTAATTACAACATTTTTAACCTTCATTCATGACATGAATTTATCATAGAAATAAATTCTATAATCTCTTATATGTTTCATATTATGAAACATCCATTGTGATAAACTTATGTGTAATTTTACCTAAACATTAATATATAAAATTTGACTACCTAATTAATTATAGAGTATAATTTGAATTATATAATATAATTAATCATATTATTACAATTATTATATGGTCAAATGGTATGGTTATGTCATACTCTATGATTAACCAAGGAAATTTCATGATATCTTATGTTGAACCTTATGATATAACCCCACTAAGTAATATAATATTTCTTGGATTAATACATGTCAAAGAGTTTGACATGATCATATAATCACATATCATATAGAAAAAACATCATATATTTATTTTTTTCTTTGGGGAATTTTTCCATAAATATAAAACTTTAAATAAAGTCTAATATAATTTGGGTTATTTCACCTTATATTTTATCATATAAAATAACTTATAAAATCATATAAAAATCCTTTTAGATATATTATAAAACACTTGTGGAAGATATCATCATATTCACCTTTTATTAAATCATATGAAATAATTTATGATTATCTATCAAATATTTCTTTTATATAAACACTAAAACTCTTTTTATGAAGCTATCTAAGTTTCAAAAAACTCAAACCTATTCAGGAAACCTCAACCTATGACCCCAAAATATTTTATAGCATTGATAAAATATATGAATTCATTATTTAATAAATGTAAGAAAATATAGGCCTCTATAAAAGAATTTATGCTACTAAATATATAAATGGATTTGGTGTGATTTCGATCAAATATAATTTTCTTCATACCTATATCCACTAGTTGTATCACATTAAAGAATTATTTTTCATATGATCCCTTTGTTTAAGACATCAGGTAACCATGGGACAAAAACTATGTTAATCCCACATAGGTAATCATATTGTTTTAATTATATGAGTATAAATTGAATAGATGGATGGACATATCACATTTCATTCATCCTGATGGATGATCATATCACATGCTTCTCATCCAATAGTTGAGACCATAATATGTATCATATATGTTTGGTTTTATACTCATTTAGTCTATCTTAATAAAGGGAGAAGATTTAATAATAAATATATGAGAGGATGAATCTCATCATGATTGAACTCAATTAAATAAATGATTAGAAAAAAAACCCAAATAACCCATGATTATATCAGTCAAAATGTTGTATTAGTAAATATATTAAAGTACCAATATTCTCATGTTATGCATATTATCCGAAAATGGCTATAGGGAAATCCAAATTTGAAACATTCACCCCTAGTATACCATAGACATCATGTATGACACTCAATATTGTATAGTTGGTAGGTCATCTAGAACACAAAACTCATTTTGTGTCTCATGAGTATATTTCATATCTCAATATGAAATCTGACCCATGATAATCTTAACCTTTCACCACAACCTATAATATTCCATGTGGAACATTAGTTAGGGATAACTCAAAGCCATTCTTTGAGAGGTTAATTATCATTTCACTTCATGTGTCAAATGAAATTAATATGAATAAATGATATAGAAGAGACTAACTTTGTATAATTTTATACATTTTATATACTCTTAAAATATTTTAATAATATACAAATAAAACATTACTTAAGTTTTTGTCTCGTATCTCATATGAATGACTACAAGAATTTATTATTTTTATTCAATTTAGGTTTTATTAAACTCATTAAATATCTATAAAATTCCTTCCAAATGACTATATAATCATAGAAAAACCCTCCCAATAAAAAATATAATTGGTAATATCAATGATGTAATCCAATTTGAATAATTTTGAGATTATGGAACATATTTTGGATGTTTAACTCATTGAAAAAGTATTGAAACTTATTTACTTTACAAAATCCAATGTTACAATCTTAATAATTTATATTTCTACTTAAAAATATTTCTAAGTACATAATAATTATCTTGGATACATTCCTTTGATAATATCACTGAAAAAAAACATAACTTAGTACATTACTTAATTATAAACATACACTTTTAGGGTATTAAGTGGTAGTCACTTTAAATTTTCATTGGTTTAATAATTTATATGTTATATTTGAACATCTCTATGTCTACAAATACTCTCAAAATTCTATTAGAAACTATATTCTTTTTATAATATCATTATATGATCTAAAAAAATCTTTTATAAAATTACACATATTCCTATAAAGTGGGAATATTTCAACAAATTAACTATCAGTAAGAATATCTCATATAGAATTTGATTTATTGAAATATTATTTTTAGAAAATATTTTATTCTTTAAAATATTCCAATCAAGGGTAGTATAATATTAATTCATCATATTCTAACAAATATTTTGGATAAAAATATCTAGGATAAAAAAACTTTTATCCTTATCTATTTTTCAAACCATATTATAGATTTTGACGATTCATAAACCATATGTATTTTTAAATAATATTATTTTATTTATACTAATTATTTCTTAACAAATAACTTCTCATATCACATAAGAGAAATAAGGTAAAATTAAATATCCTTAATCCTAATCCAACTAATCTTGAAATATTACATTGAATTCCAATTATTTATAATAAAAAACGTTTTGGATATATTAGAATGAAATAAATAATATTAATTAATTATTACCTTTATTTTGAATCCCGATATATTTATAAAATTTTTTAAGTATTCATTTTATATCATATACCCTTCCAAATTAAATAATTGATTTCCAAAAAAAAATTCTTGACATGTACAATCTATGGAGTTTCAAAAATTCCTTCAAGTATTGGAGAAAATTTTATCTAATGGAAACACAACCTATTATTAAAGATACCACATTTAGGTTTCAATAAACTAGGTTGAAAATTATACTATCCAATCTACTTGTTTTGGTATAAACTTTTACCAACATTATATAGTTTTAGAGCTCAAACATCTTATGTATTGTTCATATATCCTTAATACATTTATGAGATAGAGTAAACTATTGAGACCAAAATATGTATTAGTGAAGTTTCAAAAAAACCTACCTTGAGTGATACTGTTATAAATCGAAGTTGAATCTACAGTAATTTGATGAAAGAAGATGTGGAGTTGTCATTAAATGAAGTGGATATGTTTAATTTGTTATCATTGGTATTAAATTTTTAAATCATGTTAAAACTTATATTAAATTATGTTTATTAGGTAATGTGGTGTTTAGTTCAATATTTTGGAGTGTTTGAGGTTGATTGGAATACGTCTTAAAGTGTTTGAATTAATTCTAAAAGTGTTTTAATCAATTTTAGATTCTTGGAGTTCCTTAGAAATTTGGATAAGTGATAAACTTGGAAGTTTGACCATTATATAAGGTTCCATATATAGACTTAAAATTCTAACCAAACATAAAAGGTTAACTTAATACTTATAAGGTCATCCAAATTTAAAAGGATAACTTCATATTCAAAAGGATAGCCAAACATGGAAGGTTAACCTCTATGAAAGGTTGAGTATAAAAACTAAGAAGGTTAACCAAACTCAGAAGGTTAAAATCATAAATATAAGGTTATATAAACTATTATGGTGAGAAAAATGTGTAAGTTTAATAATTTACTCGTAAGGTTAAGTTCATACCTCTGAAGGTAGAGTTCTAAACATTGATTTTTTTTGAGTTTTTACCAGATTTAAATCAGGGTTGAAATAAATTCTTGAAACATTCATGGTGTGGATTAAATGATTTATATTGGATAAAACTCATTTAAAGGATCATAAAATCATAAATTGGGAAGTAATTTATGAGATATTATTCATTTATATAAATATAAAAATAAATGGTTATGATTGAAGCAGTTTGATAATTTCACACTATAATACAATCTGTTGTATTGTGAGGATGTATAAATCTCACACATACATGGATATTATTTTATTAAGAAAATTTAATGGATGTTTTATGAATTGAAGAAAATTATAAACTTGGTGGATGTTTATAAAGAATTAAATTCTATGTTATTACGTATGTTAGCATATAGCTATGAACCATTTTGTAAAGAATAATTTTTATATATAAATTTAAATAATATCAAGTCTTCGAGATTTGAATGAAAATATACATAATTGTTTTACAATAGGTTTAAGGATATAAAATAATGGGTAATAATGGTAATTATATTCATATAGTTTTGTGAATATATATTTTAAGAATAATAATAAAAATGTGTGAAAAGAGTGTGTCTCAAGAGAGAGATACATACATGGGATAAAAGTAATAAATTTATCCTTCTGCATTATTATAAAAAAACATATTCACAATTAAGTAGTAATTGTAAGTAGTTTTTGTATGCAATGTTTTACATACAAAGTTAAGAGGTTACTTTCCACTATAGAATAGAAGAGGAAGAAGAAGAACCAAACGCACAAGAAATTAGATTAAAATATATTTAGTGGAAAACACTTCAGTTGTTATCTACTTTTTATATAATTGTAAAGTGAAGGATGAATTTATGTGTGGGATGCACCAAAACACTATTAGGATACATGTAACTTGAGTTCTAGGATAATACCTTATCATTTTTACCTAAAAGTTAATACTAGTGGGTTGTTTGGTCTTAGAGGATTCTAAATCACACCAATGACTATCCTTCTTATTTTGAGAGGTGAATCATGTAAATCCATTTTTACCATTTTTGTTGTTGTGTATTTGAATTTTTGAGATAGAAAACATCACAAGACTTTAATCGATTGAAAACGGTATTTCTAAAGAAACTTAAATATAAATCTAATCAATTATTAACAAACATATTTGTGACATAAAAAACATCTTATAGGTGGTTATCCAAGTGGTAGAAAATCTATGTTTCCCTTTATTTTTGATTGGCTATTTAAATATTGGAGTTTTGAAGTCTCTCTCTTGTTTAAAATTTAGTCACTATTTTCTATTATCTATAACAAATAATTTGAATTCAGTGAAAAATAAGGGGATTCCCACATTTAATGGTAATGAGTATCATATCTGGAAGGATATAATGTTTATGTACCTATTATATATCAACATTTATGTCTTGGAAGATGTTATAGATGGGTTCACCCCTCATGATGAAGGTGATTCCCTATCAGTATATGAGTAAAATTTAAAGAATCATGGAAATGTTGTACCACTCTCTCTCTATAATGGTGTTTTCATGATAAAAGCAGTCAATTATGTATTTAATGGTTTCATATAAGTGTATTTTAGTTCCTTTATTGAGTTTCTATATATTGATCTTAACGACAAAAATGATGGAATCATGTTGAAGCTGTATGTTCATATTGAATAATTTTGTATGTCTTTAAAGATCTTATTGAAGTCTTTTTGGATGTGTTTATATCATAAAATAAATTTTAAAGGATCAATTTAATGAATTTAAGGAATTATAGGAGGCTCTAGTTGAGTTTGAAGTGTAGCAGGAAGAACCAGTTAGTCGTTGCAGAGCTACTGGCTAGCCAATGGTGTGGAAAAAAGCATTATAAGCTCCTAGTTCTACCAACCAGTTGATGGAGGAGCACATACTACCTAGTGGAAGTTGGAAGATCCACATATCCCTAGGAATCCTTTTATCTAGTTGATGTAATCAGGTGGCTTTCTAGTGAGTTTGATCTATCAATTAAAAGATCATTAATTCCCCATAGGTCCCACTCCTCTTTAATTCTTATTAACATTGCTTAATGATCAGGATGAATTCCAAATTTTTATAGTTTTATTAGAGGATATAAATATAGGAAATTGATTTCTTAGAAGATCAACACTAAAGTGTAAAAACTTTTATTCAATCAAATATGTCTTCTCTTTGAATCTCTAAGTGATTTGAAAGTGTTCTCCCAAGGAGCCAATTCTCATTTCTCAATCTCTCAAAGGCTCTCAACCTTTCTCTCAATATCTCATATCAATCTGTATTAATAATTCAAGAGAGATTAGATAGAAATATTTTAATGTATTTTGTCCAATAAAATCATTCTCTTCTCATCACACCTTCTATGACGATTTTTCTTAATATAACTAATTAAAAGAAAGGTGGTATGTGGATAATTTATCTCTATTAAAATAAAGGTAATAACACAAAACTATCAAAATAAGTAGAGGAAATGTAGTGTTTCAAACCAATTTATTTCTATTCCCCTTTATCAAACTGGGTTTTTTTCTCTTTTGATTTAAACATTGCATTATCTGATCTCGATACACATAAATTGAATAAATTTGATTCCTCACCTTTTCGCTATGCCAACTCAATTAACATTAATATTAACTTTTTTAATATGGTTAAAATTTATCCCTTTATCAGTTCTTTATATTAAAATAGTTTATTTCATTTTTACCTTTTTATTTATTGTTTTAATTTTTAAAAGGTAATTCACCCCCTCATTCCATTCTACTTCGACCAAAACTTGGTATCAAATAGAATATTTGTACTTTTTTTCCAATACTTGGTATGAAAGGTGACATTTGTTATTTACTTTTAAAAAATTAGCCTTTTTTATCAAAAAAATCATTGTTTTCAACATGTATTGCTAGTAAAGACTTTATATACTCAACCTCATCAGTAAAATCAAGTCCTAAATGCCTCATTTCACATGTTAATGTAGGTTATGAGGTTAGTTATCCTATTTATCACTCCCCTTCTCACCCCTCTTCTCATTATTCCTATTCTTATTGATATTCTAATAAAAAATGAAATTAAGAATTTTTTTAAAGAAAAATTTCTAAATATGAATAAATTAAAAAGAAATTAAAATGATTCCTTAAAGAAAAATATCGATTTTTTAATGAAAATGATTTCCATTATAAAGAAAAGGATCATTTGTCTTGAAATTACAATATCAACAAAACATTGAGAATTTAAAAACTAAAATAAAATATCCTAAAAAAACCCTTCTAAAATTACTGATGGTGATAAATATATTTATATGATTTTGGGTTCACAATATCCTTTAAAAAGTGTCATGTTTTTGGTGTTTCAAAAAATATGAGTTCTTTTAAAAACACTACTTTTGTAAAAGGATGTTCTGAAAGTAATTTTTTAATTATTATTATAATAATTGTAATTTAATTTATGAATATTAATAATTAATATTTTTTAACTCATAAAAAATCATATACAAAACGATTTTGGGTTCGTAGATCTTTATTAGCTAATCTTAGTGGACCCAAGATTATTTCAGCTTCATTTAGATTCTATCTATCCCTATCGAACCCAAAAATTATGTAACAAAAAAGAAATTTTGTTAAATATCTTGTATGAATATACCACTAGACTTTATTTTTATACTATATAGTGGATTATAAAAAAAGAATATTTATATCCTGAAATGATTGATCTATTATTACCTCTATAGATCTTTGTTAAATGCTCTAATCAAGGGGAATCCATATCTAATAAATTTATGTGATGATATATATGGGAATAAGTTTTTCAATATATTTGATGTTAATATCCCTCTTTAATTCCATTTATTGATATATTCTTTATCTCTCTATCATATATTATTTATTATTCTTAAAGGAGGAGAGGTTATATTTTTAATATTTTCATTTATTCTTCTTCTCTTTTCAAATTTCTTTTTCTTCTATTTTAAAATTTATTTTTCATTTCTTTTTAAAATTCATTTTCAAAATTCTTTAAATATTTTTGAAATCCTTTGAATAAATCTTATCTATTTCTTTTGAAAAATTTAAACTATTTTTGAAAATTTTATTTGAATATCCTTATTTTTGAGGTGATGTGTAATTTAAACTTAAAAGTTATATGTTTAATCCATGTCATGTGCTTTAATTCTTTCTACCTTAAATGTTTTCCAAGATTTACATTGCATATCATCTTATCTAGTCTTTTATGTTTATGATAATAATTAAGGTAGGGATAGTATTGAATGTCACTATTTATTTACCTTATGTGAGATTACTTTCTTGATACAAATTTCTTTTTGTTTTCCTCTCTTTTTTACTATCAATAATCACAATGGGGGAGATGTATTTTGGTTATTTAATGGGATGTGTTTTGATTATTGGGAAAAGTGTTTTCATATTTATAAGGGGGATAACTTGTTTTATGTTATGTTTTGTTAATCTCTGGAGTATATTGAATATCTTAATCTTTAATATCTTTCATTCATTTCTATATCCTTCACTCTTGATTGACACTTTATATATCTTTTTATGTTAAGAGTTTTTTATAATAAAAAAGTGGTGTATTGTTATATATATCTCTCTCATGGAATTTTAATGATCACAAACACTCAATTATTTATTTAATGGTTTAATTTTAGTGGATGAAAGTTCCATTGTTAAGTTTCCATGAATTAATCTTAATGATGTAAATGATGTGATCTTGTTGATGTAGGATATTTATATAGAATGATTTTTAGTGCCTCTAAATTTCATTTTTATGTATATTTAGATGTTTTTTTATTATGTAAGAAAGGATAAAGGATCAATATAAGGCATTAAAGGAAGGGTAAATGGTTTTAGTTGAGTTTAATATGCAGTAGGTAGCAGTAGCTAGCCAGTACAAAGCCACCATCTAGCCGATTGTATGGACATAAGCTTCATATTCTCTAGGAGTCAACCAAATATTCCATGGAGGAGAACTATCTACCAAATGGAAGCAGGAAAATCTATTCATCCCCATAAATCCCACTATCTAGATGGTGGCATTAGATGGCCAATCGGTGTGGATGATCCATCAGTTCAATGATCATCAATTCACATGAGTCCCACTCCTCTTTTATGTTCTTTGATCATTCTTAATTAACATGATGAATTTCATTAGTTTTCTCGTTCTGTTATTGGATATAAATAGAGTACCATGGTGGATTGGAAGATCAATGCTCATGTTCAAAAAATCTTTGATCAAATCAAATATTAATTCTCATTGAATCTCTAAGTGATCTTAAATAGTTATCTTAAAGAGCCAATTATCATTTCTAGATATCTCAAAGGATATCACCCTTTTTCTCAATCTCACATATAAAATTTTACCAATCATTATAAAGAGATTAGGGAGTTGTATTGAAATTTATTTTTTTCCAGGAAAATATTTCTCTTCTTATCACCCCTTCTACAATGGATTTTATTGCTACAATAGATGAACATATAGGGAGATAGTTGATTACTAACATTGAAGTAAGGAAGTAATATTTATTGCTACAAAAAGTTAAAAATAATGGAGGATATAGTTACTAGATCTTTGTTAAAATTAGGGGAATAAAAAAACCACTCAACTAGAGGGGAGGGAACGTAGGGGCTCACACTGAGAAATTTTCAAACTCCTTAATAAAAAAAATATTCAAACTTTCTATTTAAGGAATTAATCATCTAATCTTGATACTCATAAATTTCATAAATTTGTTCCATACACAACCCATTGTTCTTATTTTCTTAATTAACTTTGATATTTACTTTATAATACATATTAGATTCATTACTTTATCACTTCATCGTATCAAACCCATTTTTTTTAATTTTTTCCTTTTTATCATTTTTTTTAATTTTTAAAAGGAAATTTACCCCTTCTTTTCATACTACTCTCACCAATAGTAAATGTTCATAACTCTTTAATAGAGTGAATTTTTTAAATTATATGGAATAAAAATAGAAACCGGTATCTTAGATAAGCTTGATAACATATATGAATGTAATACCAAATTGAGGAGAGAAAAAAAATATTTGAAGGTTGAAGTATGAAGACCTCATGATTCATTATGATGAAACTATAGAAAAATTATTTATAAGGGTTAATAATATCATGATCACAATTAGAGGTTTTGGTGAAAAATTATAAAATTCTACAGTGGTAAAAAAGATCTTGTGAGTTTTTCCAGATATATTTAATGTAGAAGTTTCATCCTTAGAAGATAAATATCCTGGTAATATACCTCTTGATGACTTATATATAATTACAATTACATACCTATTATAAGATACAATGTTTTCAAGAAGAATGGAAAGACTAAAAAGGATATTTCTTTTAAAGATCGAATCCAGGAAAACCAAAGAAAGTGGTTATTGAAAAGGAAGTCACCAGTTATGAGTCTAATGATGAATTATATTAGAATTTTGATGAAATATTGTGCCTTATCTCAATATGGGTGAGAAAATTAAATTTGAAATATAAGGTAAATCCTCTAATGATATGGTTTAGGTATGGATTAATTTAGTACTTTGCTTCAAACTACAAAAATGTAAAGGATATGGAAGTTAGTGAAGAATAAGAGGAAATGCATATAAGATTCTCTATGAAGAAATCCAAAAAAGTCAAAGGATTATTGTAAAGATAACATAATAATTTTATCTAAATAATAAAATAGAAAATCCTTATCAAAGTATGCATAAATGTAAGACAATGAATATTAAAAGTAATTTGAGACTTCCCTTATCAAGAGAATGAAAACCCGCTTATTACTAAAGTGAATGATAAAAATTTCACCAGTGATTTAATAAATATTTATAGAAGCTATGAAGAATAAACAAAGTCAAATTTCATATTTAATAGAGAGTTAAAATAATATATCTCAAATATCTATAAATTAGATAATGTTAACAGAAGATTAAAGAAGTATAATTAGTCTGCCAATAATAATGAATATGTTTTTATAGGAGAAAAATAAAGAATTCCTAAGAAGATTAATATTTTGAAAAAATTTATTGATGATGATAATAATTTAAAAATAAATATTTAAGAAATATTAAGGAGATAGAGAAGTAACTTGATCAAATTCAACAAAACTAGTCAAATTGGAAGAAAATCAGAATAATTCCTAATCCAATTTCAATTATTCAATTCAAGTAGTTAGGGGATGGTTAAAGAACAATTATTATAAATTAATCTATAAAAAATCACTCTTTAAGGGTAAAAAAATGTGTAAAAATATTGGTGAATATTATATTAATAACAATAAATAAAATAAGAAAAAAAATGTGGGAAAATCATGTAAACCAAAAAAATAATGCAATTAATAAAATTTGAACATAAAATAAACAAATAATATAACTAGTGGACCAAAAAAGTTTGTGAATAAGTATAAGATGAAGAATAATATGTAAAGAGATCATAATGATTTTTTATTAGAAAATGAATCCAAGAATGGTGGCTGAAATATGAAACAAATAAATGTATCAGCCTCTTGATAAAAAATGCTTTAGAAGGTAAGTATGATTTCTACAGACTTCCTAGTTCCACTAAAGCTTCAGGTATATGGATAATATTTGTTGGTTTAACTAAAAATATCATTTTTATCCTAAAAATAATGGGAGGAAATATTTGAGGGGGAGTTGGCCTTCTCAAAAGAAGAAAGTAAAAAATCATATTAGGAGTTCTACATAGAAATTAAAGAATACATTTCAATAGATTGAGAAAGTCTATGAAATATATGACCAGATAGGTCACCATAAAAATTAATACCTCATCCTTACACAAGACCAGAAAAAATTGAGTTACAATAATAAAAAATCCTCATAATAATAATAGTAAAGTCAAATAGAAATATCTTTTTATGGAAGTGGAACTTAAATCATCAAAGTGAGAAAATCCATGGATTCTGGACATTAAATTTTCCTCTAAAATTTAATTTTATTTAAAATTACTAAGATATTTTGAAATATGAAAATAATTCTTAAGGGCCTTTGGAAATGATGAGTCACTCAAGATCAAAGTAGTTTTCTCAGCATTTGTTGGTAAAGAAAAGTTGAAATTCTATAAAATATATATATTTATGGATTAAAAAGTGTTTCACAACTGCATGATGAATTAAATGATGTTGTTTTTATAAAGGATGAGTTTTTTGTTAATAACATGGAATTTTGAATAGCTCGGACAATAGGAAAGTGAAATAAAGGCAATTTATTTCAAGTGGGTGATGATGGTAATTCATTCTATCTAAACATCAAATAAGAGAATCAATTATGGAATAGAATGATTAGTATCCTTGGCTAAAAAAACATGTATAAGATCACTATAAGAGATAATTTTCATGATAGTCATATTCAAAAAATATAAAGGGAGTGGATGTTCATAATATTTTAAACAGGTAAAAATATTAACTCTTCACACAAGAAGGTGGAGATTCAATCTATCAAACCACTACATCTCATTCATTTTTATATTTTTAGTCCCATCAGTAAGTAATAAAAATTGAAGAAAACAATTTTATTTAATTTATTGATAAATCCACTCACATTTATTATTTTATGTTTATGAAGACCATTTTTAGGCTCTAATAATATTTAAAAAAAAGAATTAAAGAAAAAGTGTGTGGTGTTTATCTAAGGAAGAACCATATATAAAATTATATTAAGTATACAAATGTTAAATTTGAGGCTTATCACGAAAATGTTGTAATATGTCATGAGATCAGTGCACTATACACACTATAGTATATTGGTGTGGTTGGATGAAATAAAAGAAAATCTTGGTGCAGATAGATCAACTATACTGATTTAGAATTATATTTATTTTTATTTATTTAGGTCATATATTGGAGCAGTTATTCACAATCAAAACTATTATCTTCATAGGAAAAACCCAGATAACTACTTATAGGGTATTTATTACAAAAAAAATATCCATTTTTGAAGTATCTTCAAGTGTTTGTAAGTCCTTGTGTATTTAAGTTCAATGATAAAATTCTTGGTAATTTTAAAAAGATAGGTGTTAATAGAATATTTATATGATATCCAATAAATGAGAGAGGATACTGTTACTCTAAAAAATATACAAGAAAGATAATAAATACTATAGATGTGAATGTTCTAGAACATTATAAGAGAGAATTTATATTTTAGGAAGAAAGTTCTAGAAGTGATGATGAAGATGTCTTTTAAATATCCTGATAAATTTTAAGAAAAAAAGTAAAAAGTTTGGAAGAAATATATGTTGGGAAAGAATACTCAACCATTTGAGGTGATGAGGAATAATATCATTCATCTCATCTATGGATGATTAAGAAAGTGGATGTCTAAAACATCATTAGAGATCAATGATAATAGGTTAAAACTTAAATTACATTGATTAAAATAAAACACACATTATTTTTTCTAAATATGAACCAAGAGGTGTGAAAAAATCTTTACAGAAAAAATAATGGGATGATTCCATGAATGATTAATTGGATCAGATGAAGAGTAATTACACATGGGAGTGGTTCCCAAACCTGGAAGTAAGAATATAATTGTAAAAAAAATGGTATTCTAAAGCAATATGATTGAAAAGGTTGAGGTTATAAGAAATAAAGAAAAACTTGTGTGTAAGGGATATTTTGAGTTTGGATGAGTGAAATTTGATGTGACCTTTTAACTATTTTCTTGAATTGAAATGATAAGAATATTTCTTTCTATTACATATCATAAAAAATACAAGAAATTTCAATTGAATATAAAGTTTTCTTTTCTCAATGGTGAATTGGAAGAGAAGGTATACATTGATAAACCTTATGGTTTGACTAATTATTATTGTTTATATAGATGAAATTGTATTTTCTAATAATGATGAAGATTTATGAAGAGTTTTCTATGGTGATTAAGAATATTTTTGACATTTCCATGCTTAGAGATATGAGATGCTTTCATAGATTAAAAATTTATCAATAGTGAGATCATATTTTTCTTTCACAATATAATAATGTTAGAGAACTTCTTAAAAGTTTTGGAATAGTGTATTCAAGGCTATTTTATACACAAATCTCAATAGAAACCATGATGTATGAATATGATCAAGAAAGGGATGTGAATCCAAGGGAATTCTAGAAGATGATTAAAAGTATGTTATACTTGAAAACTTCAAGGTCGAATATATTTTATATTTCCAAAATTTGTTCTAGGTATAAAAGTGATCTAAAAGATTCCAATTTTAGTGATGGAAAGATGATTTGTAGGTATATTGAAGGTAAAATAGGGTTCAGTTTGAAATATGAAAATAAATAGAATCTTTATCTATAAGGTTACACATATGTAGATTGGACATGAAGTATTGATGATATAAAGTCTAAATATGGTTCATTTTGAGAAATATATGTTTGTTGGAATATAAAAAACATATTTTTATCATCTTGAGCACTATTAAGGTATGATATGTGGCTATAAATCATTCCACAACCCAAATAATGTGGATGAGAACTGAGTTGGAAGATCTCAAGGTAGAAGTGAAGATTCCACAATTTGTTGGATGTGATAAAAAAAGTGATATAAAATTTTCAAGAAATATAGTTCAATATTTAAGATCCAAGAACATTGATATAGAGTTTCACTTCATCAAGAATCTTGTGGAAATAAATGAATATAATTTGTAGCTTGTTATAATAAAGAAGAAATTAGATGATGTGTTTACTAAGACATTTCCAAAAGATAATGTTAAAATATATTTTTTAATGTAGAGAGTTTAATATCACCCTTATCAAGGATAAGGTATAGTTTTTTTGTATCTTATTTAATTATTCTTGGTAATTTTATGTCAAAAGGGGAGAAAATACTGCATAAATATTTATGTGTTTTTTTGTTTTTTGTATTTATAAAATATATTTATGAATGGGGGACTAATTAGAGGTATTTAAAAGATATATGTTTAAAATATTTTTGGTAAAGATATCATATTTTGGGGGAATTTTTTTCATATTTTTAAATAGGGTAAGCTATGAATTCAGTATGTGCATGTGTGAATGATTTTAACAGTTTTGTTAAACTGTGAAGGAATTTGTTCCTTAACTGGTTACTTGGAAAAATATTTCAAATTTGAGAATATATTTGGTGTAATTAAGAAGTGTTGATTCTTATATTTATTTTTCAAGTGGTATCAGTTCGTCAAGTATAATAAAAAAGGTTAGTTTTGAAGAAATTGAATATAAATCATTATAATATGAAAAACTTGATATTATTATTCAATGTTCATATTTACAACATTGATTTTTCTCATGTAGGTTTATAATTATTTAGTGATTATTCAATTATATGTTTTATAGTTATTTATGTTCCATGGATGATAAAAAAATACAAAGGGGACATTTTTTATACCAAAATTTGTCTTTTGGATTTTTTTTATGAAATCAATCTTAGGGGATATTATTATAAATCCATTTTGAAGCTTCTATGATTTGAAGAACATAGAAGTAGTGTTGAAATTAAAATAATTATATATGTTTAACGTGTTGATTTTTTTTAACGTATAAATCATATTCAAACTTATATTAAATTATGTTGTGTAAGGTGAAGGTAACATTAATGTAATATAGTTTTTAAAGTTTATTTGAATCTTTCTTGAAGAGTTTGATGTAATTTTAGAAGTGTTTGGATCAATTCAATATTCTTAGAGTCTCTCAAAAATTTTACCAAGTTCCAAACTCATAAGGTTAATCTTTTTAAAAGGTTTAATATTAAAACTAAAAAGGTTAACAAAACTTAGAAGGTTAAATTTATTCTTATAAGGTTATTCAAATCAAAAGGTTAAATTCTCACTCATAAGGATATCCATACTCATAAGGTTAACCTCTCTAGAAGGTTTAGTTCACCAACATGGAAGGTTAGCTAAACTCCAAATGTTAAATTCATACTCATAAGGTTATATAAGATCATAATTTTATAAAAACTCGAAATGTTAGGCGTTTTATTAGTATGTTCATTCCAAACCTCAGAAGGTAGAGTTACAAACTTTGAATTTTTTTGAGAATCTAGTAGATTTGATGCAGTATTGAAATAAATTTTGAGAACAAATATAGTGTGACTTTGAAGATTCATACTGGATCAAAAATAATTCTAAGTATCATAAAATATAAAAATATTTGATTCTTTTTATTTCTTCTTAATGGATATAAACATCATAATAAATGGTTGTAATTCAATTTGTTCAAGAATTTCATGATGTAAGAAAAAATATTTTTTCATGGGGATGCATGAATCCCAAACCGATGTGGATATTCATATATGAAGTGGATTTCATGGAGGTTTTATAAAGAGAATTAAATTATGAACATGATAGATGATGATGAAGAAATAATTTCCATGTTATTCTATAAGTCAATATGCAGTTATGAACAATTTCTAGGAGAAGTTATATATGAAAATTTAAATAATGTTGAGTCTTCATGAATATGAACTAAATTGTCCTTATGTATTTTATTACAAGATAAAGGATGAAAAATAAAGAGAAAATAGAGGGAATTATATTCATATGTTTTTTAATATATATTGCAATAATATGAATAAAAAGAGTGTGTGATGAGAGTGTGTTTCTAGAAATAGATACAAAAATAAAAGAATAATAACGAGTTTCTTCTACTACATTATTCTGAAGAAACTCATTCATGAAGAAGAAAAATTTGGTATGAGAAGTTGTTGTATGAAGTTTTGTTTATATAAATTAAAGAGGTGACTTAAAATAGTGTAATAGAAGAGGAAGAATAAGAACTCAACACAAAAAAATCAACAAAAATCTATTTGGTAGAAGACCCTTTAGTTGTTATATAATTTTTATATCATTGTAAAGTTCATGATGAAATTGTGTGCGATATGAACCAAATAAATGTTGAGAGACGTATAACACACATTATAGGATAATCCCTACTCGTTTTTACCTATAGGTTAAGACTATTGGGTAGTGTGATCTCAGAGGAATCCAAATATCACCAAGGATAAGTCCTCTCATTTTGAGAGGTGAATCTTGGAAATCTTTTGTGCCCCTTTTTGTTGGTGTGTGTTTCAATGTGTAAGATAGTGAGCCTCGCTAGAAATTAACCTATTGTGATGTTTTTTAAAAGAAACATAAAATGAAGTATGATCATTGATACACCCCCTCTCAGTGATATCACATTGATTCTACAGCTTTTTCTACATAAATATTTATTGAACTCATTCACATCATCAGAACATTTCCTATAATGATTACAGAATGAATCCCATAGGCATTTCATAACTCACAAGAAAACTTCTGTCATTTATACCAAATCATATTAACTAAATGAGTAGAGACTAAAGTCTATTTGGTCATCTTTCATTTAAACAATATTATTGAAAGCTTTATAGAATTGTTCTCTAATTCTCATAATCATTTAAACCCCCTTGTCAAGAAAGTTCAACATTTTGTTACTCAGGAAGGTTTAACTCTATTACATAGAATTGTATTTCTTACTTAAGAATGATTTTTTTCTTTTCATACCACTGTACAGAATTACTTCTATTATGCTGCCCCTGCAAAAAAAGCATTCAATGTTTTTTTAGTCGTGGTATATAAAATCATGGATAACACACACACACACACACATACTTCTCATTTTTAGAATATAAATTATAATATTATATAATGTTAAATTTATTTTAATATATCTATATTTATATTTAAATAATATCACATAATATTTAATGTGTGTATATGTGTGCATTCAATAAATATAAATTTATAATTAAAATTTGAAAATACAATACATTTTATCAAACACACACACGCATTTATTTATTTATATGTTTAAATATAAAATTTTAAATTATATATATAAATTATAAATTTATATGTAAAAATATAAAAATACACACACATGACTATATATATATAATAAACGAAAATTTAATATATATATATATATTATAATAGTATTTTATAATATTAAAAATAATATATTTAAAATATACAAACACACAACTAAATTTTAATAAAATCATATTAATATTAAAAATAAAACATATTAACTATATATAGAAATATATATATATATATATATATGCTCTCACACATTCACTTTTAAAATATCCACACACACACACATTTATAAATCTATAATTTGAAATTTATATTTCAAAAAACACATATATTTATAAATTTATATTTAAAATTATATATATAAATAAAAAAATATTTATACTTTTATGTTTAAATTAAAATTTAAAATATATATATTATTAATTTTATCTTTCAATGTATATGTGTTCAAATATAAATTTATAATATATATATATACACATTATTAATTTATATTTAAGAATATAAAAATATATATTGAGAGACACACACACACACACACACACATATATACATGAATGTGTAAATATATAATAAATGAAAATTTAATTTAATTTAAATGGAAATATTACATATTTTTAAATGAATATTCAATTTAAATAATGCGGTTTATTTTATTAAATTCAAGTACATACATACATACATACATACATACATATATATATTAAATAAAAATATTATAATATTAATGAGTTATTATATATATATATATGTATAATTCAATTATACAATATTTTAAAAAATATATTAATATATTAAAAAATATATATGTGTGCATATATATATGAATATATATGATATAATAGTATTATATCATATTAAAAATAATATATATTAACATATATATATATATATAAACATTTTAAACATACATACAAAAATATATATTCTAAAGTATAAACATACATATATATATTATTAATATCTAAAAATATATAAAAAACATATATAAATATATAGTAAAAATTTATATTTAAAAGTATAAACAATATAAATATAAATAATATTATATTATATTTAAAAGATTATATATTAATTATATATACAAATATATATATATATATATATAATTCATATACTTTCACACACACACAAATATATAGGTAGACACATACACAAACATTATAAATTTATAATTATATATATATATATTAAATTTATATTAAAAAATATAAACACAAGTAAAAAATAGAAACACATGTATATATAAATATATAATAAAAAAAGTTTTATTTAAATAATATAGTTTATATAATAGTAATATATAATAGTAATATATAATATTATAAGTATTATATCAATAACAATATATATTAAGATACATAGTTTATATATATATATATCAAATAATTTTCCCGCACTAGTTGGTTTAGGTGCTCTGTTATATCCATGTGGTAGCAAGGTTCAATTACCACCACTTGTGATTTATTTTGTCTTACATGGGCAATGTAAGTGGGTGGGGTGGAATTTGGTCATAGGGTATGGGGTGTTGCCTCACTACTCTCATTTTGGAATAAACCAATCTTGAAAACCACACATGTAGAACAAGGTTATCTAGAAGGATTGAAATGCACAACGTTACAGATCAATTTATCTATAACTGAGAAACCTTGCTCTCAGGCCACACACAATTTGCACACATTTTTGAAGTCACTCAAAGTTGAAAATAAAAAATTAACAAAAACATGGAATTAAATTAAATGACTCGAACTTTTATAAATGAAATTCCTATTTTTAATGTATAAATGCCTTATTGAAAAATATAGTTATATAAAACACATGCACTACATTAGTTTTTTGGGATCGTAAAAAAATTTATCATTTCACATTTAAAATATCATTAATCATCATAAACATTAATAATATAGCTACTATACAGTGACCATTAAGATTAGTATATATTAATGGTTATGATAAAATCCAATTGACATAGAGTGAAGAAGTAATGGCCTCAACTAATAGGATTGTATCCTATGAAGCTCATTTTTAAAATATTTCAAGGGGGATGGAATCACTAGGATTTTCCATTAACCATTTTCAAGCCAAGATTCAAAAATTAAAACATGATAAAAACTGTTTATGAGAGAATTTCATGCCTATAAATATCATGGTCCAAACCATGTTTATCAAACCACCCCCAAAGAACATGACCATCACACACCTTACCCTTAGGGCGTACATGTTAAATGGGGTTATGTATCTAGACCCTAGTAATATAAATTTTTATGTTTTATTTTTAATAAAATAATTATTATATTTATCCATTTTTTATTAATTTATAATTGATTATATAATGGGTTTGATAAAAATTAGATTTTGATATGAAGAAATAAAGATTTTATTTTTTGGGAAATATATATAGAATTTAAATTAAGAATTTTTTTTGATAAAGTCAATAATTTTTTAAATAAATTTTATTTTAATAAAATTCTCTTATTAAGTAATATATATTTAAATATAAATAATAATATAATTAAATTAGGTCCAAATTAATTTTTATAACGGTCAGAAAGTGGTTAATGTCGTAAAAACTAGTATTTTATACTAAATAAGGTTTTTTATTTAAATATGTATATTCTCATATTTATAGAATTATTTTGATAAAATAAATATTATTTTTTAAATCAGCACATTGAAATTAGAAAATGGTGAATTTTTAAAAATGTCTTGAGATGACTATATTTTTTGTAAAAATTAAATACGATATAAATATAAAGTCAATATTATGTCATCATCATGGTCCAAAAGTGATGTAATAAATTCTAGAAGATCAATCCATGAAAAAAAATCCATTTAAAAAATTTATTTTTGAAGTTATTTGATCAATTTTATAAATCTTTAATGAATCCTCTAAAACCTATATTACATTTTAAGGTTTTAAAATCAATTCTTTATGAACATGACTCAATTCTGCATAACCAATGGTATTATTTTAATACATTCTCTTCTTTTACTTATGAAATATTTAGAAAAACTAATATTTGGTTGAAACAATAGACAAAACCCATGTAAGGTTTTTGGTTTTGACTATTTTATTATATAGATCTTTAAACATAAGTTTAGAAATTTATAATGAATTCTCCTCTATTTTTCTATAAATACCCACCCAACCTCCCAATCTTCTTCACTAAAAACCCATTTATCATGAATTTCCCCTCACTATACCTCTGTAAATACCTCCCAAGTTGTTCCTAATCTCTTAATAATCTCCTCTCAATATTTTAGAAGCATCTTGTTGGTCAGAGTAGAATACTCAAGAGGGGGGGGGGGGGGGGTGAATTGAGTATCTATAAAAAATTTCTGTTTAAAAAGTGTTCTTAAAAGTATTTCCCCATAAAGTTAAATACATCCCATTTAATCAAAGTAATACGGTTATAAAGGTTTGATTGTTTAAATAACTTCTTAGAAGATTGATTATTTCTCAGTAATAATACTAATAGTTATTAATATTACTTTTGAAACTATTTTACTAAGACAGAGAAATTATAACTTCTTTCCAAGATTAACTATCTAAGTAAGTTTAGTGATTTTTGAATTATATAGTAGAGCAGTAAAATAGAGAAAACTAAAGTAAGTAGCACAAAAAATATACCACAAGTGGTTTAGTCTCAATCTAGGACCTAATCCACTCCACTTGGTGATCACCTGCCACCAAACAATTTATATAAATAAACTTGATCCACACCCTGGATCAGGGTTAAACAACAGTACACAGGACCGTCCAGGTCACACAAGGACCTCTTCCACAGTTCTTTGTGGGTACAAACTACCAGGCCACACAGGGACCTCTTCCACACTTATTTGTGGGTATACACAAGAGTAAATGAGTGTTTGAGTAAGGATATCTTGTATCCTTCAGTTTAATGCAGGAGACATAGTGTGTTGCTATACAGATACACACTCTACTCGAAAATTAATAAAATGATACACAACAGAGCAGTAATATTGAAATAGATTTAGAAATGCTATGAGTGTTGATCTTTGTAGCTCTGGACTTCTGAAATGACGCAGATGCAGAACTCAAGTCCTCATATAGAAAACAAAGTGTCACAAGTTAGACAGATTCAACTTTTGTTCTTCGTGGTGTTTTACAGCGTGAAGATGTTCTCATGATTCTAGTATGCTTCGTGTGTTCTTCAGCAGAATCGGGTTATGTGAGCCAATTCACAAAAATGTATTCTGTTATAATGTTCACACCCACCAACTTGTTCTTTTGTATCGTGTTTTTCCTACAAGCTTTTTCGCATTTTGTTTTTGGGATGCACAACTCTTTTTATCTTGGAGTGCATGTGTTGGAGCTGACAGGTCGCATGTATTCTGCACCTCGTACCTCGTACTGTCTGATGATATGTCTACAAAGAAACATTAATTATGTCAGTGCATTAAAATCTTCAAATATGACCATTAGAGATTAAATTGAAAGACGACAAAATATATTAGGAAACGATGTCAGAGTATGTCACGGAAATAGTGTCTCCTTCACACGGTGTCTGGGTTGGTCATGTTGTCTTGTTCACGGTGTCTCATGGTCACGGTGTCTAAATTTCACGGTGTCTTTTTCATAGTGTATCATAGTCATGGTGTCTGGTTGTCACAGTGTCTTGTTCACGGTGTCTGATTTTCATGGTGTTTGATCCTTCATGGTGTCTGATCCTTCACGGTGTCTGATTGTCACTGTGTCTGATCTTTCACGGTGTCTGATCCTTCACGGTGTCTAATTATCACAATGTCTGATCCTTCACGATGTCTGATTGTCATGGTGTCTTATCCTTCATGACATCTGATTTACTTTTCCAGAAAGACATAACCACTCGCAGACTCACGGTGTCTTAGACTTTTCAAAATACCTGTATTCAAACTTAAGAAATGATGATCATAGAATGGATTAGACTTAATCATTTTTCAAAGATGGTATTATAAAAGTAAATCAAGGATAGTATAAAGTAATTAAAATAAATTTAGATCAATTAAGATCTTGAATGTATCTTCTTAAATCATGAGAATACTTAAACAATAATACACATGATTTGATATAATTTATAGGATTTAACCAGGTTGAATAGGATTTGTGATCATTAAAACATGATTAGTACACGAGGAGTCCAACACATCCTCTCAAGGTAATGGATCCTCTCCTCCTCCTCTTTATGCAGTCACTTTATTTGTATTATTCCTTTTGATTTCCAATTTTTCTTGTTGGAATATATTTTTACACATTAATTTTACTGTCCTTGTTATTTAAAATTAATTATTGATCACCTTTCACACTCATTAAACATCTTTATAAATCTTTATATAAACTCGTTATGTTGTTGAAATTATCCTGTGATTTTCCATGACAAACATCTGTGTACTGAATAACCTCCCCCATTTCCACTCAATGTAATTAACCTAGATGTACCTAATATTCATTGATTTATAAATTCCATTTATACAACCCAAACTCCTTAATTGTGGGATTAAAAGTGATAAAATTTGTTCTTATGTTTTATGATCTACATGGAGTAGAAATGCGTGTACATAACATGAATAGTATGGATGAGTCCAAAATTACATATCCCTCTAATGCATTGAGTAATGTTTTTAATTCATGAGATAACATGTATGGTGCATAGGCAGTTATCCTACTAATACTATGTTATGATGTCTCAGTGGTTATCCTTGACTTATGTTTATAATGTCATATTTTATGTTATTGCCACATTTCCATATTTCCTTCATGTTATGATCTTATATCATGCTTTGATGTTCATTTTTATGATTCTTACACCTTTTATATCTCCTTGATTCACCTCTTGAATCACATGTATTACTTTCATCATTTCTTTATTTGATAATTCCCTTACTAGACTTTATAGCTGACCCATTTCTTATATACGTCCCCAGGTTATCTCATGGAGATTCAGAAGTGCGATGGAATTTTAAAATAATGTTAAGTCATTTTAAATAATGTCATTGTATCCCCATTTTATGTTATTGTTATATGTATCTAATTTACTGAATACACTAGGCCTATTGATCTCTTAGGATTATATTATGTATGTCTTTATGTAATAAATAATTAAATAAAGTGTATAAAAGACACGGGTTATCAAAGTTGTTCTTAGTGGAAGGTCTAGTTATTTTGGGGGATTATTATTATAAAAATTTAGTGAAAGCCTTATATATATGACTAAACATAGTAAAACCCAAAATTATAGTAAAGTATAGATTATGTGGTTTCCAATCAACAAAATCTTTTTCAGGATACTACAAGTGGATGTGGATCAAACAAATTTGTACCTAGGAGTAATAACCTCAAAAAGGTAACATTGGTTATTAACTCAATAATCACCTAGTGGATAAAAAAATTGTCTTTATTTTACATCTGGTTTGACACATCTGGGGCATATTATTTTATAAATTCACATGATTCTTACAAACCGTCATGAAAGGGAAAAAATACAAATAAAGTTTTATGTTAGGAAATAGACTATGGATAATGTATATTGAAACTTATAAATTCATAGGTTAATAAATGTATGTAATTTATGAGTTTTCCTTTAAATATTCATATTTTACATTTTATATGATTAATAGTTTGGAAATTCACATCCCAAAATTTCCATTTATTTTAGTCAATGGATAGAAATAGGATGAACCAAGTCAACAACCAATGTAATGGGAAACATAATGATTGTATGAATGACATGCTCAACCTGATAAGATCATTATTCAAGAGATTCATGATAATAATATCTCAATTAACTCAAGATTTTAATATAATATTGAACTATGGGGAAAACCCACATCCCCTTATGAAAGATCAAGTTACAATTTAGACCTTGATGTGATAAAGGCCTCCTACATTAAGTGGGTATTCTCATCCTTTAATCAAGAAATAATAGATTAAATCCATTTAAAAGATATTTTATTTCCTTAAATTCTCTAAAAAAGAGAAGTTCATGTTGTGTGTTTATCTTATAGAGGTATAATTTGATCAATGGTGGACGTTTATAAAAAATATAGGGACTAAGGAGGAGATCGAAGTGGTGGAGTGGAATATTTTTTTGGATTTTTTTATAAATATTTTCTTCACACTCTCTAAGTTAAAATGGAGAGGGATTTCCTTGGAATCAAGAAAAAGGAAGAAGAATACATTAGGGACTATGAGGAGAACATAAAAAGACTTTCATGATATACCTCTAGCTTTTCCATTGACCTTGAAAGTAATTTTGACCACTTCTTTGGTGGGATAAATCCATGTCTATGAAAAGATTTAGATATTTGAGACTTTTAAATATATAAAGAGATTTTCCAATGTATCCTTAAATTTTAAATAGAGAATTTTTAATGTCAAGGGTCTCATTGGTCATGATATTGGAATTGAATAATTGAATTTAATTTGATTGAATTGATGGAGAAATATCACAGGGTTCAGAAATTTCAATATCCCACTTTTCGAAAGTGTTAGAAGAAGCATCTCAAAAATTTCTTGAAGGGGATAAGGAAATTTTTTATGTTCTGTAATGAGGGACACCTAACTAGTGAATGCTGGTAGAATAAACTCACTCATGTGATGGAACAAAATAAATGATCCAGTAAACCCTCACCCTACTATCCAATTTTCAATTAAAAGGAACAAGGACACTATGTAAATCAATACACTAAGACAAGGGTTGTCAATGATAATTGATGAAAACAACATATATTGCCTAGAGAAAAAGGGTGAGCTTATTCCATCACAATTTCTGAGGTGGAACCCACTACAGGAATCTTAATATATACCCATGGTTTAGAACCATGGGTATATCCTAGAAAACTGTGGGTATAGGCTATACCCACAATTCTGTGAACTATGGTTACTAAATGCATCAGGATAGGCCTATAACCACAATTTCTATAGAAAATGTGGGTATAAGATATGATTTTTTCTTAATACCCATGTTTCACTTGAAATCATGAGTATATCCTATACTAATGGCTTCATGAATTGTGGGTATAGGTAGTTATTTAGAAATCATGTATACCCATGGTTTTTTGAACTGTGTGTATAGAATCATACCCCCATTGGACAACACAAGAAACATACAACACCTCTCATAGAACCATAAAATAAGTTACAAACCATGGTACACATTTAATTCAATACACTTATTATATATTTAGCATTCAACCATAAAGTTATAAATAGTTTTCAAACAATTGAAAATATTGTAACATACATATACAATCCACAAAATCAATTTGTTTTAGTCATCCACACATGTCTCTACCTAAAGTAAAAAAAGGAGGGGATCAATATCTCCATCATCCCCATCTATTCCATTATGATCATTAATAGCATTGACACCTATGGAACCATCATAAGCATCATCATCATCATCATCACCACCACCAACACCACTGTTGTTGCTTCCACCACCACCACCCGTACCATCAGCTCAACCACCACTTATACCCTAATTGACATTACTCATGTCCTTATATAAAGAGCGCATTGATAACATACATGAATCAAATATATTAGTAGCCTTTGATGGAATTGATAGACATATAAATGACATAGATTTTCAGGAAGTTTTCGATGATCTATTTCCCTCTTTCATGCTCATGTAAAAATATTTTGTAGCCTCATCTACTTCTTCATGGGTGTTTTGTAGCTCGGTAGTGTGATAGGTTTAAGAGGTTCCTAATGAGTACCAATACCTTGTTTGTTTCTTCTGGGTCGACATTGGACTCTCCCCTGGTGCTCCTCACCTAATAATTATCTCAAATGATCATTAGGCCCAAAGTTATCATATTCTTTCTCATCAAGGGCCTTTAGGGAACACTGATTAAAATATAAACAAGATATTTAATTATAAATTACATATCAAAAATTTTAATATCAATAAAAATACTCACAATCATTTTTTATGTCAATGAATTTACATCACTTCCATAATTTTTTTGCTACTCCATTAAAATAATTTTTCTCAAGGCACACAACCTTCGATGCCCAATGATGCTTGCTGAAAATGACCTTGATTATTATAGTACTGCATTATTGAATAATATTTTAGTGATAAACCTATAATGATTTAAAATTGTATCTATTGAATAAATCTATAAAATTAATAAGCATATAAATATACATTTAATTAAAAATTTAATACTAGTGGTACAATACTAAAAATACATACTAATTAGCATGTTAAACATAGGTATGATATGGATTCCTCTTTTATGTTCATTTCAGTCTAATTCTATTTGTGTTGGGTTATTTGGTTATTCATACACTTGGTAATTTTGATCATTTTTTCATTAGGTTCACTTTTTGGATAGGTTGTTTGGTAATTTTATCATTTGTCCAATTAGCCATTTGGCTATTTGGTTATTCAGTCAGTTATTAATTCTGATTATTTAGTCATTAAGTTATTTGGTCACTTGGTAATTTTGATCATTTGGACATTAGATTCATTTTTTGTTAGTTTTTTTTTGTAATTTGTTCATTTTTCCATTTGTCCATTCGATTATTCTAACACTTTTTAATTTTGATAATTTGGTCACTAGGTTCATTTTTTTGTTAAGTTATTTTGAAATCTATCCATTTTCCCAATTGGACATTTGTCCATTTGGCCAATTGGCCATTTGGTTATTTGGTCACATGGTAATCTTTATCATTTGGTCATTAGGTTCATCTTTTGGTTTGGTTGTTTGGTAATTTGTTCATTTGGCTATTTGGATATTTGGGAATTTGGTTATTTCCCATTTGGCAATTTCTTCATTTTGTAATTTGGTCACATGGTAATTTTGATCATTTGGGAATTAGTTTTATTTTTTTTTAGGTTTTTTGGTAATTTTTTCATTTGTTCATTTGAATATTTGGTCATTTGTATATTTTTCCATTTGTCCATTTGGTCATTTCTCTATTTAGTTATTTGGTCACTTGGTAATTTTGATTATTTAGAAAATATGTTCATTTTCTGGTTAGGTTGGTTGGTAATTTGGTCATTTGGACATTTATCCATTAGTCCATTAGACTATTTATCCATTTTTTCATTTTGGACATTTGGTCATTTGGACATTTGGTCATTTGGCCATTTTTCCATTTGGACATTTCACTATTTTTCCTTTTGTCCATTTGGAATATTTTCCATTTTAAAGGGGTATTTATAGCATTATATTAAAGATATTCATGGTAATAAAGATTAAATTTTTACATCAAAATATAACTAAGTAACAATATAAATTTAGATATTATTTCAATTCATATTAAATTAAATGGAGCCTCTCATGTTTAGGCATTGTAGTGTTCCCTAGAGTGTAAAAATATGTCATAGAATCTTTGATCTTTTTGTTTTTTTGAAGCATCCTAAAAGAATCAATACAATTAATAATAATTAGGTTTTCTATAAAAATAATTAAAGATTAGAAATATCTTAAACACATTACTCTTCAAATATGTGATCATTTGTTGATATTATATTATTGAACAGTCGAGGAATATTGGCACACCCTTTAGATCAAAACTGGCTCTACTCTTCTAACCAATATATAACTCATGATTATATGATCTCCATAACTCCCCAAGGCCCATAAAATGTGTAGCCTTAGTAGCTTCACCATTGGGAAAGTTAAACTAATGCTGCAATGAATATGTTAATTCAAATAAATACAAAAATAATATATATATATATATATATCAATTTAACAAATCTTCTTACCCATATCTTTTCCTATGCTTTCTCCTTTATTTCATTATTGATATACCTCCATGAGATTGGTTTCACCAGAATGATATCATTTTACTTGGATAAATTTCCCATGGAACTTCTACACTTCCACAAATTTTTACCTATCATTTGATTGTATTTATTATAATCTATCATTATTTGTGTTTTGAGATTCTAGGATTCATGCATACAGGTGCGTCCACATCGGCTATTCAAAGATCCCAATGCATAAGATTAAAGGGAAAAAATAATTAATTCACAAAAAATAGTAAAAAAAAATGATGTGATATAATTTGACACAATTATAATAAATAAAACTGATGCAGGCTTATCATTTAGCTTAGATATATCCATGGGTTTTCCTGGATCGGTAGCCTTTGATGGATGTTCCTATTCCAATGTAGGCATCAGGTTATCTATATGCATTGGAGTGGAAGCTGAAGGAATAGAATCATCAGATCTGGTATGGATAAAAGTAAATGTAAGTGGTGTAGACATGAAGGGTAAGGATAGAAGGGTTGTGGATACATCATAGGATATGAATATAGATTAGTTAGGAACATCTGTGTTGGAAGCATAAACATGGTACGAGAAGAAGAGGTTAAATTAGATGATGATGGAGGAATGTGTGGGAACATCCCTGGAGGCTCAAGTAGAGGATGAAAAGTTGGGGTATATGGGGTATCCACTGGTGGGTTAGGGTGTTAACAAGTACGATGAGTGATCCACATAGCTTTAGAAGTACCTCCGCTCGGACCCATACTAGTAGGCTGAGTAGAAGTCAAATTTGGATCAAATTTATGTCCCTAAAAAAATTGATAAAGAATAAGAACGTGACATTAATTGTAATGCAAAATAAAAATATTAAAATTATTATACTCACTAAGGTAACTATAGGAGGAAACCCTAGCTCATGGATCCATCGATCATTTTCAAGTAATCACTTCCTTATAACTTCTTCAATATCTTTTATAATCTACATAATAATGAAATGTACATTTTTTAGAAATAGTTTTTAAAAATCATTCATAAATATTAGAATTTAAAGAAGTCATAAAAAATTACATAACATATTTTAGTAACTATAATTTAAAGCCAAGTTATACATTTTTTAAAAACCCATTTTAATCCCAATTTTTTGAATTGAAATAAATATAATTAAATTAAATGAAAACAAAAAAAATACTAAAACAAGAATTTCATTCCAAACTAAAACTAAATTAATGTAATTATAGTAGTACCAACAAGAGAAACCCAATTCATGGTAAACATAATGAACTATGAAAATATATTATTGCTTCTATATATTACCCACCACTACTTCAGGTTCAATATCAACTCGCACAATGGGACAATTTGAGTCATCAAATACAATATTTTGATCAACACCAATGGGGGCATAAATGGTGTCAATTTCATCCCCACCATCATGAAAATTATGTCTTAGAATTACTTCAATAATGACACTATAATGTGGTCTTAGATGATCTTTCATATAAACTAATTTTTTTCATTATTGACAAAATATAAGGTTCCTTGATAGCTAGGAATCAAGTTGTGTCAATAACTATGAATCCATAGTCATAAATAAATTTACAATTTCATGACATTGATTCAAACCGTTTACATTTCATCATAGTGACTTGACCATGAGAGTATGAATCCAATAATAATATGTTCTCAATAAGTCCATAATAGGACACATTTTCATATTGATGCCTACTATTGATTCATAGGCATAATATTTTGTTATAGCATTTAACATGATGTCATCATGTTGTGTTCTCATTTTCACTAGTCATTCAGTTATAAAAAATTTATACCCATTAATTATTAAATATTTTCATTCACAAACTAGATAATTGGGACCAAAAAACCAACACTCTTAATTCTCGAGAGACTGAGTCAACAGGTAAACTCAATAATTAAAATATATATGAATAATATAATTAAATAAATATCTATATTTTAATATAATTAAATAAATGGTTATACCTTTGATTACAACCAAGTAGGAAACTCTTTACTATGAAAACCTCTCTCCTTCTAAAAGAAAAATATCGATGAACTCTACTTATAATTTATTTATGTTCCCTACATAAAATGATAATAAAATATTAAGGTATATGTGAAATGGTATAGTATAATATAACATATAAATATTAAAATTACTTACATGATATAATCATCAAACAAACCACATTTAAACAATACTGTGCGATGTTCCATATCCTTCTCTTCAAGGATCAATGAAGCCAATGTAAATGACCCAGTAATTCCTCTTGTTTGGGGAAGAGATGAAAATGATGGTTCAATTTCCCCATACTAAACATCTTCATTTCTTATTGGCTAGTTTGTACACACATTAGACAAATACATTGAATAAAAATCCATACATTTGAGATAGATAACCTCTCACAATGTAACCTTCATGATGATTATTATTTCAGACATAAGATTTCATTTTAAACATATTTCTTTCAATAGAATGTATCCAATGAAAATAAATGGGTCCCACACGAAGTTTTTCAATTGGAAGGTGAACTCTTAAATGCAACATATAACTCAAAAATGTTGGAGAATTTTTTTTCCAACTCAGAAAAAATTAATGGCACCTCTTTCTTTATTTTTATCAAGAAGTACATAGATAATCTTTTAGCACAAAGGTCTATAATAAAATGTCACAATCATGTAGAGACCTAGTTTTCTCCTTATAAGACATTTAAATATTTCTATATATATTTCCAGAGCTAGGTGATGAGACGGTGTGTGACTCCAAGGCCCGGTGTTCCTGAAATTAATTTTATAAAAATAATAAATATATTTAATATTGAGTGCACAAGGTTTCTTAAATAAAATGGGATAACTCTTAAATAGAAGTTCAAATTAGAAATTTGAAACCATGGTTGTGTTCAGAACAATTTTTTTACCCTAGGCATGACCTTAAATAGGTTGGCACATGGTATTTGGACATCTCTCTTATTGGTGGTATGTTTAGTTGATTAATTAATTAATTAATTAATTAATTTTATCCTAATTCAATTATATAAGAATTATTTCATGGAGATATTCCCAGGGTTATCCTCATAATCATGGGATCTATCGAGAGCTTCTCTTTCCTCCTTCTGTTGGTGAATCACATCGGAAGACAATGAAACTCTAGATCAGAGAACATCGAGATGTAGTGAACACAAAAACATCCTTGAATCATTAGAAAATAAATTATTTGAAAAATAATGATCCAATATTTAGGCAGGACTCATAAATTTTTGGTTTACTTCCTCTTTGATTAAATTATTTGAGTAAGCCAATCCCTTCTATTAATCTACACCAATTATGGCCTGAGCATACACCAGTGCATCGATAAATTTTGTTATTCATGTTTTTATCACATGGATTTCACCTGTTCTTGATCGTTTCATAAGAACAATTTTCCAATGATGGTTAAAACATTTTTCTTGTACTTTTCCCCCTCAAATTCTTCATGTTATTCACCAGTTGGAACCTGCGGTACTGATTCAATGTTATCGGGTGGTACCGATCCCGATCAGACCCTCTGAATCACAACAAATTGGAGAGTGATGGAAGGATCGATGAATCAAGCACAGATCTGGGATGGTTTTGGTTTTCGTATGACCATTTAGATGATCATAATTTGAATCATTCACAGTATAAGGTCTGGGGGCGTGCAAAATGTGCAATGAATCACTAAGGAATTAAAGGACCATATTTCTAAAAAATGACAGCTGGAAATAAAAAACCATGCCTACATTAACTGATTTTGGGTTGAAAATAGGTGGGATCTACATGAAAAAAAGATTAAATCAATGTGTGGGAAGCAGATCTAAGAATCTGTGAAAATCCCAACTGCACACTGTATATCATGATGATCACATGGTGTGAATCACCCTAGATGTAGAGGATAGGGTTTCAAAAGTTTATAAGGACAGAATGGCACGTATCCCTCATACACATTGTGTACTTATTCCCTGGATGGACTAGCTGTGTGATGGATCACATGGGAAGTACTCTGTGTGGGAGTACATGTCTAGGCACATGGCCATGTACCTGAGTATATGGAAACTGGGTCATGTACATAAACATGGGATCATGTACACAGACATGGGTTCATGTACATCGACATGGCCAGAATGACACGACTTGATCTTAGGTAGCTTGGACATGCCATGTAGTCCACCCGCACTCTGTGTACTTCTATATAGATAGGGAGTCATGTGCTATCTTGGGATATGGCTAGGTAGTGGAGAGGGACAACATGCCTTGTGGGTTCCCTCACACATTGTGTACTACATGGTTCCTTTTGAGTAAACTTTAGGGTTCTATATATCCTTCACTAAAACCCATATTTTTGGCCTATTAGTAGCCTATCATAAGTATTTTTCCATGTAGGATGTGATATTTCCCTCTATAATGGTTTTTTTTGATATTATGTGAAATGTTCCAGGCACAAATCTTGGTTAGGTGATGCTCGACGATGGTAGTGATCGTGTAGGATCACTAGTGGCATCCTCTGTGGAACCCTCGAACTGAGATGGGCATAGGTCCCTGAGGACTTTTATAGTGAAACCCTATAGTTGGGCGGGCATGGGACCTATATTGAATCCTATAGTGGAACCCTCCTATCAGCATAGGGCATGGTTCCTCTATAGATTCAAGTGGAACCCTCCAATCGAGCTGGGTATGGGTCCTCAATGACTAGAGTGGATCCCTCCTATCAGTGTTGGGCATGGGTCCTCTAGATGATTCTAGATTGGGACCCTCTAGTTGATATAGAAATTGTTCCTCTACTGTAGGGGTGTAATTTCGACCCAGGCTGGGCCAGGCCTGCCATGCAAAGAGTCGGGCCGCTGACCACTATTCGGGTCGGGCCGGGCCGGCCCGAACAACCTCATGAGGCGGCCCGAGCCCGGCCTCGGGTCAGCCCAAACCATCGGGTCGGGCCGGGCTTTTTCGGGCTGTGCCGGACTTTTTCGAGTTGGGTCGTGATGGGATTTTATTATTTTTAAAATAATTGTCTCTTAATTTTTTTATTTAAACATTTTTATAACATTTATTTAAAACGTTTATTTACATTTGTTTTTAAATGCATGTTTTTTTGTAAAAACGTTTATTTTATTTTTTATTAACATTTTACAGTTGGTGGATATGTTTTTTGTCTAAATAAATATATATATATTATTTGCAAATTGTAAAAAAAATAATGAGCGGTGCGCAGCTGCCGTGGGTGAGTTTAAAGCCTTATTATTTAAACGTTTTTCTAACATTTATTTAAAACATTTTTTACATTTATTTTTTTAAAATTATTTATAATTTTTTAAGTGTTTGTTAATATTTTTTATTTAAACGTTTTTATTTAAACTGTTTTTTAACATCTGTTTAAAACGTTTTTTTACATTTATTTTTAAATTATTAATTTAAAACATTTTTGAATTTTTTTAAACATATGCTTTTTACAAGTATTTTTTAAAACATTTAACTTTTTTTCACATTTTAATGTAAAAAGTATTTTTTAAGTGTTTGTTTTAAAAAAATTAATTTAAATGTTTGTTTTAAAAACTTTTTAAACATTTTTATTTAAACCATTTTTTAACACTTGTTTAAAACGTTTTTTTACATTTATTTTTATACATTTAATTTAAAATGTTTTTTTGAACGCATATTTTTTACATGTATTTTTTTAAAACATTTTACAGTGGGTGAATATGTTATTTTTTTATAAATAGATTTATACATGTCTGTGAAATTATATATATTATATACAAATTTAAAAAAAAATTAATGAGTTATTGGGGGGGTGCGCAACAGTGAGTGGTGAGTTTAAAGTGTTGTTATTTAAATGTTTTTTTATCATTTATTTAAAACATTTTTTACATTTATTTTTTTAACTTATTTATGAAAATTATTTTTTAGCATTTTTTTAATTTAAAACATTTTTTTAAACGTTTTTTAATTTTTTTGCGGGGTAGGCCCGACCCGGCCCTGTCTGGACTGAAATTACACCCTTAGCGGGTGCGCAGTAGTGGGTGAGTTAATTTTTTTCTAAATAGATTTATATATTTATATATAGTATATATAATATATGAAAGTTTTATCATATTTAAAAAAATAATAATGATGTTGGGGGTGTGTGAATATCATTTAATGAGTAGTTATTTTTTTTCTAATATATAATAAGTTATTATATATATATATAATATGAGAAAATTGTAAAAAAAATAATTATGGGTTTGGGGGTGCGCTGCAGTGGGCGAGTTAATTTTTTTTCTAAATAAATTTATATATAATATATGAAATTTGCAACATATTTAAAAAAATTAATGAGGTTGAGGAACGTGCACAAACATCATTAGGTGAATGTATTATTTTTTTGGTTAATATAAAATAAGTTATTATATAATATTAAATCATTGACACACACACACACATATATTATTAATGGATTTTTAAAAGCCGCACTTAATTGATATATATTATTAATACCTTTATATATAATATTAATGGCTTTGTTTAGGTGTGTGCGAACATCATTGGGTGAGTTAATTTTTTTTATAAATAGATTTATATATGTATAGTATATATAATTTATGCATGTTGCAACATACTTAAAAAAAATTAATGAAGTTGAGGGACTTGCACGAACATCATTAGGCGAGTGTGTTATTTTTTTATTAATATACAACAAGTTATTATATATATATATAATATTAAATCATTGACATATATATATATATTAATAGCTTTGTTTATATATATATTATATTAAATCATATACATATACATATATATTATTAATGGATTTTGAAAAACCACACTTAATTGATGTATATTATTAATGGCTTTGTTTATATATATACACTATTATATTAAATCATTGATATATATATATATATTAATAGCTTTATTTATATACATATATATTATATTATATCATATACATACACACACACACACACACACACACACACACACACACATATTATCAATGGATTTTAAAAAACCACACTTATTTTTTTGTTAATATACAACAAGTTATTATATATATAATATTAAATCATTGATATATATATATATATTAATAGCTTTGTTTATATATATATATTATATTAAATCATATACATATACATATACATATATATATATATATATATATATATATTATTAATGGATTTTTAAAAACCACAATTAATTGATATATATTATTAATGGCTTTGTTTATATATATACACTACTATATTAAATCATTGATATATATATATATATATATATTATTAAGGGATTTTTAAAAACCACACTTATTTTTTTATTAATACACAACAAGTTATTATATATATATAATATTAAATCATTGATATATATATATATATATTAATAGCTTTGTTTTATATATATATATATATATTATATTAAATCATATACATATACATATACATATATATATTATTATTAATGGATTTTTAAAAACCACACTTAATTGATATATATTATTAATGGCTTTGTTTATATATATACACTATTATATATATACACTATTATATATATAATTATATATCGTTGTATATGTATATTTATACACACATTATAATTATATATAATAATAATTATATGTATATATATAATATTATTTTTTGTTAATATATAATGATATATGCACATATAGATAAAAATACACACACACACACACACACACACACACATATAGATACATATATAGATAAATATAAACGTATAAATATACATGTATATATAGATATATATATATATATAGATGTATGTATATATGTATGTATATATGTATATATACAGATATTTATATATACAGATATATAAAGAGATATAGAGATATATATATATAGATAAATGTATAGATATAGATACATGTAGATATATATATATATATATAGATAGATGTACATATATATATAGATTTATGTATATATATATATATAGATATAGAGAGATATATATATACATACATATATATATAGATATATATATATATATACACACATATAGATATAGATATATGTATATATAGATAGATATATACATATAGATATAGATAGATATATATATATAGATATAGATATATGTACATATAGATAGATATATGTATATATAGAGATATGTAGATATAGATATATGTATATATAGATATACGCGTATATATATATATATATAGATATATATATAGATCTACATATACATATATATATATATATATATATATATATATATATATATATATATATAGACTGGTGATTAGTTTACAGGCGCAGCGCCTGGACCAGTTGGTCTAGGCGCAGCCTTGGGAGCTCGAGGTAGGGGGACCCGCATTTTCCCTGTTATATTTTTTACAGCAGGCGGGCTGGGTTTCGCGCGGGCCAGCGGGCTGGGTTTCGCGCGGGCCAGCGGGCCGGGCTTTTTCGGGCCGGCCCGGCCTGGCCCGTGGGCCTGCCTGGAAAGGCCCAGGACCGACCTGCTGAACCTGCGGCCCGAGCCCGGCCTGGCCCGATGCGGGCTTTGCCGGGCCGGGCCGCTCGGGCTTTCGGGCCGCTGGGCCAAAATTACACCCCTACTCTACTTATTCCTAAGTATAACCCTACAATTGATCTAGTCATGGGTCCTTAATGACTTCCCAAGTGGAGCCTCCATTCAAGAGGAGCATGGGTCCTTGAAGACTTCTATAATAGAACCCTCTAGTCAAGTTGTGCATGGGTCCTCTATCGATTCATGAGTGGAACCCTCTAGTTGGTCTGAGCATGGATCCTCAAAAACTTATAGACTGGAACCCTCTAGCTGGGCTAGGAATGGGTCCTCAACCACCGGAGTGGAAATCTCCTTCCAGGGAAGACATGGGTCCTCCATCAACTATTAGAGTGGATCCATCCTATTATACCAGGGCATGATTCCTCTACTTAGAGACTGTGACCCCTTGAGTACGTGACATAGTGACGAGGTGTGACTTAACTTGGATGGTTACTTCTTGGATGATTCATGAGATACAAGTCATCATTGATGGGCTTTTGGAACTATTGGAAACTCTTCTTCTTGGACTGAGATATGATATGGGTATCCCCCATCTCTCTTGTCTAGGTTTCTTTTGACTGAGCATGTATATATAAATTTGTATCCATACCTTTGGTTTTGGTTACTCTCTTTCCATGAGATGTGAAGATACATTGGGTATGTCACATTATTTATGTGTTTTTCCTTTCATGGTTGGATTATTCTATATCCTATTATAGGTGGAGAAGACTCTATGTGTAGTTCATCAACACATTGTGTTTATCCCCTTGTTTTTAGATGAGGTTATTCCCTCTCCTGGATTGGGTTAATCTATTCTCTTTCATTGCATCTTGCATCATGTGTACTGTCCATAGTCATTTATTTATATTGTATCTCTTACTTATCTTTCTTCAGATTTTGGGGAATCCTACTGGGTATGTATATACTCACCTCTATATGGTATTTTCCCACATGTGTCGTGTCTTCTGAAAATAACGGATAAGTCGGTGGTGACTTCAAAAGAGCTTAGGGATACGAGGTACATTGGACTGTATATGGTGGTTACATCTTGGAGATTAAAAGATGGGATCTCTCAGTAGTTTAATTTTCTAGTTTTTTTAGGTTGGAACATATTTATGGTTGGGTGTGTATTTTTTCCCCTTTACTTTTTAGTTTACACTACCATACTCTTGTACTTTCTAGAGGTTTAACATGTATAGTTGTTTCCCTAGTTTTTTGGACCTCTTTATTTATCCCTCCGCACTTATGCATCGAGATGGATATATGTGTAACTATAGGTACATAGTAAAAGGCCTCCCATTTTAGTTATGCCTTTGGAAATAGTCTCCACACCCTAACATATGGAGGTGGGTTTGGGGTAGTAGCAGCTCGAGCCCTGGGTTGGGTTGGGTCATGACAGATTGGTATCAAAGTAGTTCATTCCTTGGGATTTTGTTTGTAGTATTCCCCTTATATGGATTTGGTTGGTATTAGGGAAATATTTTAAGAATGTCTCGAGTGCGGATCTCATGCCAGGGAATCTAGTGATGGTACAGGTGCCCGACGTATCCATTCATTAGGACCTTAACTACCTTCTTACTGACTCTATATACCAAGGCATTGGTTGCAGGGATAAATGGTACATACATCATATAGGATTGAGTCTTTGACTGTCCTTATTGAGTTATATCCCCATTAATATATATATATATATATATATGTTCTCATCTAACCATGGTACGTCTTGATATATCTCAGGATTCCTTTCCAATGACAACTATCTAGGATAATAATTCTAGATCATGAAGATGATCTGATGGGTGACAAGGCCTTGCTTCAGGGTCCATCCCATGATCTTATTTCTCCATGTGGGTAGGTATCATCACCTTCACCTATCAAGAAACAAATCATTCCAATAGATCATGTTGAGGATGCGCATAGGCTTAGCACACTCTGTAAGTTCCAGCACCAGAGGCAATTGAGGTTCCATGGTTAGCCAAATCCTCAAGCAGTAGAGGATTCGCTAGAGTTAGAAGTACATGTATTCAATCTCATCTAGATCCAAAAAGATCACGTGGTTACACTGTAAGGTATCCTTTTACACATAGAAGTTAGATACTTTTGGAGTCTTGTTACCCAGATACATGATGAGTCGACAGTCTCGTGGCTTGACTTCCAATAGTTGTTCTATGAGTATTACTACCCCTAATGTTTGCACTCATTTTGGATTCATGAGATTCTATAGATGAATCAGTTGGGTATGAAGGTGGATGAGTATGTAGGAAGGTTTAAAGACCTTACTTGGTACTCCCTAGACATGTTCTGGGATGGCTACTTCTAAGCAAGGATGTTTCAGCAGGGATCCGTAGAGATATTTGTTCTGGTGTGGTTCCCTTGTACATCCTCACTAGAGTGGGAACTAGTGATAGAGAGATTTATATCATAGGGATGCTAGACATCTGGAGCTAGTATTTAGAATCATAGATCTAATTTATCTATAGTAGCTAGAAAGAACCAGTCAGTGGGATGGTGATGTAGGAGATACTTTTGTGGTCATAATTTTGCATGTGGTCATGTGGTGAATGGAAAAAAGTAGAGTACCAGGTCATATTAGAGAGGTTTGGTGCTATTCTTGTGATGGGTGTGGTCACATAGTGCGATATGACCTAAACAGATGTGCTGAGGAGCGTAGGCAGGTAGTCGATGGACCACCACGACAGAAGCGATGTTATGATCAGAGATCTCCCAGGCGAGGGTAGGGTGGTCCCCATGGAGGAGTATCTGGAAGAGGAGTATGAGGAGTTATGGATGGTGGACGATTCTATGATATCCTTCCACCACCACCCCCAGGCGGCCCATGTTAGGCTCAAGGATCTAGCAGTCAGGGTCACAGACAGCTGCAAGCTTTGGAGGCCTATGACCCCACAGTGCATGAGATGATTAGAGGTAAATTTTTTGTTTATTCAACTCTTTATTTAGTATTAGTAGACATACGTTCTAGTCATTCCTTCATCTATATTATCCTTGTGCAAGATCTAGATCTCTTGCTTGATGTACTATCCCAACATCTTTTTCTTGATGTTCTTATAGGGAATGCTTCTTCGGTATCTTTTATCTGATGGTAGTGCCACCTATCACTTGGTGGAGAGAGGTTCAAGTGGGACTATTCGGTCATCATGATTAAACCATATTAAATCATATTGTGTATGGATTTTTTTCCAATGCCTGAGCCCATATTTACTATCACTACAAATGATTCATACGCCTACACACTTATGGGAAAAGATTCACCTCTATGGTAAAGAGAGATCTCATGGTAGGATGAGTGGGTTCTGTGAGAAGGAGGCTGTAACCCATAACCCACCAATTGGATTGTTTATAATTTGGTGTATTGGTATCTTCAGGAATTTTTATTTCTTCATTTGTGGAGGATTATATATATGTATTCCCTGAGGATGTTCTGAGACTACCTCTAAGGAAGGAGATGGAGTTTTGTATTGACTTACATCCCGTCACCACTCCTATATCTTTTGTGGAATATCACATGGACCCTACCAAGATCTAGGAGTTGCAGTTGAAATTGGAGGACCTTATAGAAAATAGTTTCATCAGACCCAGTGTGTGCCTTTGGGTAGCTACAATGTTGTTCATGAAAACAATGTATGGGAGCTTGTGGCTTTGTAGGGATTATCATCGCTTGATCCAGTCCACGATAAAGAATGAGTACCCCTTTCTGAGTATCGATGACTTCTTTGTCCAATTGTGCGGTGTGATATGGTTCTCAAAGATCAATCTTAGGTCAATCTTACACTAGTTGAGGTTTCATAAGGTTTATAATCCAGATATGGAATTAACTTTTCACTACAGACACTACAAGTTCTTAGTGATTCCCTTTAGTGTTATGAATGCCCTATATGTATTTATGGATTTAATTAACCAAGAATTATATCCATATTTGGACTACTTTGTATTTGTCTTCATCGATGACATACACATCTACTCTTCATTGGAGGAGGAACATTCAGAGAACTTGAGGATGGTTTTAGATTTTCTTCAAGAGTACTAGATTTATGGAAATCTCTCGAAGTTCCAGTTTTGGATTCATGAGGTTCACAATCTAGGGAATGCTATTTATAATCATTTTTATCTATAAACCCATAAAATATCGATACATTTCATTATTGGGATCCACCAAAGAGTGTGCTAGATATGAAAATCTTTCTTGGCTTGGAGGGGTACTTCAGAAGGTTTATGGAAAACTTCTCTAGGATCATATCACCTTTGACCAACCTGATGTAGAAAGGGAAGTCGTTTACCTAAAATCAGTAGTGATAGAATGTATTTGAAGAGTTGAGGATAAGGTTTATGAGTGATCCTATGTTGATACTACCATAAGATGGCATGGAGTATGTAGTGTATTTCAATGCCTTGGTATCTAGGCTCAGTTGTGTGTTGATGCAGTAACAGACATTCATTGCATACGGGTCAAGGAATTTGAGACCCCACGAGCAGAACTACATGAATCATGGACTAGATATAGAAGTGATAGTCTTTTACTTGAGGATTTAGAGGCACTTCCTTCTAGGAGAGCACTTTATGGTTCACTCAGACCATCCATGTCTCAGGTACATCTTTACACAGAGAGACTTGAACCTGAGACAACGGTGCTAGTTGGAGTTATTATAGGACTATGAATTTGAGATAGTGTATAGTTTGGGGAAAGGAAATGTAGTAGAAAATTACCTTAGTAATAAGTCTCATGCTCATGTGGTGTAGGAGGATTTGGAGTAGTTGACCTCTCTACAGCTGACCTTGATAGATATAGAGTTTAACTTTTCTACAATCGATGGTGTTATCTCCTTTATTTCTGAAGCATGTGAGATAATCTCAACTAAGGGAAATAGAGTTTGAGGTATTACATGACCAGATATACATAGGGGACTCACCATATGGATATTTTGAATGATTTAATCATGTTATATTTTTTAATGGATAAACGGTTGTTCCAGTCACAATGTGGGAGGAGGTGATGCGAGAGTTCCACACTTCTCCCCTAGTTTTACATCCTGGTGTGTTGAATATGTAAAGAGACCTTTAGTGGTAGTTTTTTTGGTCTGGAATGAGATTTTTTGTAGCTGATTTCATCTGTTGGTGCCTCACTTGTCAGTAGGTGATGGTTGAGCACCATGTTTCGAAAGGTTTGTTATAGCCCATTGAGATCCCATAGTGGAAGTGGGATGACATACCCATAAAATTATTCACAATTATTCCATGCATATAAAAGGTCTATGATTCCATTTGAGTGATAGTTGATCAGCCCATGAATTCGGCACAGTTCCTTTATCTTAGAGATCAGAGTTCGGTGGAGAGTTTGGGGAAATTTTACATATGGGAGATCATTCTCCTTCATGGGATTCCATTAATAATTGTCTATAATAGTGATGTGTGGTTTACATCATCATTGTTGAGAGGTCTGTAGGAGGAATTTGGGGGGGCCAAATGAAGATGAGTACATCCTTTCACCCTCAGACTGATGGGAAAACCAAGCTCACTATCTATGTGTTTGAGGATATGTTGAGATATTGTGTTTAAGACTTTATCTAGAGTAAGGAGGATCACCTGTTATTAGTAGAGTTTTCATACAAAAACAGCTACCACTCTACCATTAGAATAACACCTTTGGAGTACATGTATGGGAGACCCTACAGGTTACCCATGTGCTGGATAGAGATTGATGAGTCATCTTTTGTGGGCTCAAAGATGGTGAAAGTGACAATGGAGAGAGTCCAGGTTATCTATGAGCCAATAAGAATGGCCCACATCAGCTAGAAATCTAGCACATGACATATTTTTTTTCCCTTGGAGTTTGAGAAAGGATACAATGTTTTCCTAAGAGCCTCCCCGTGATAAGGATTGCAGAGGTTCAGCCGAGGAGGAAAACTATCCCTAAGGTTCATCAGGTCGTTCACGATCCTATAGACGGTTGGCAAGGTTTCTTATGACTATTCCCTACACCCATTGCTGGAGTGGGTGCACGACATTTTGCATGTGTCTAAATTGATGATATACATGCATGAAACCACACACGACATCAAATGGGGTGAGTTAGACATCATGGATGGAGACACCTTTATAGATCACCTAGTGGAGATCGAGGATCGACAGGAGAGAACCCTATGTGGATGGACTATCCCTTTGGTTTATGTGTTGTGGCAGCATGGGAAGATGCAAGAGAGCTCCTCAGAGCAGGAAATCCAAGTGCGAGTTCTGTATCCTGAGTTGTTTGTTTAGTTTTTATTTTTGGGGATGAAAAGCTTGATTAATGGAATGATGTAGAGACTTGGTTTCTTTCCTTTAAGAATTTAAAATATATATATATATATATAGAAAGTGAGAGAGCTAGGTGCTGAGATGATGTTTGATTTTGAGGTTCGATGTGCCTGGAATTAATTTTATAAAAATATTAAATATATTAAATATTTTGTGTACAAGGTTTCTTAATGAAAATAGGATAAATCCTAAATGAAATTTGGATCATAATTATGAGGCCAAAATTGAGTCTGGAATGCGTTGTTTTCCCTAAGTGTGGCCTAAAATTGGTTGGTGTAGGGTGTTCGTACATCTCGATCATTGGAGATACATTTAGTGTATTAATTAATTAATTAATTCATTCATTTTAACCTAATGAAATCCTATACGAATACATCCATGGTGATATTCCCAGGGTTAGCCTCATAATCCTAGTATTTATTGAGAGATTCTACTTCTTCTTTCTAATGAAGAATCACATTGGATGATGAAAAAACTTCATATCACAGTAGATCTGGACGTAGTGAATGAAATGAAATTATTCAATCATTGGAAAGTGTGTTATTTAGTGATGAATGATCCAATATCTAGGTAGTACTTGTAAGTTTTTGGTTTTATTCCCTCTTTGATTAATTTTTTTAGCAGATCAATCCCTTTTATTGACCTCCACCAATTGTGTCCTGATCATGTGCCCGTGCACTGATTAATTTGGTTATTAAATTTTTTCTAACCTAGATTTCCCCAGTTCTTGATTGTTGGCCAAGAAGTCTTTTAAAATGATGGTTAAACACTTGTTCTTATTCCCCCCACTCAAATTATTTGTGTTCTACATCAGTTAGACCCCAGCTTCCTGGTTCGATGTTATTGGGCGGTACCAAGCCTGATCGAACCCCCATAATCACAATAGATTCATGAGTAAGGGATGGATTGATGAATCAGGAAGAAATCTGGGAAGATTTTGGGATTTGAATTATTGTTTGGATTATTTTAAGTCGAATAATTAATGTTGGAAGGTATAGGGGTGCACAAAATGTGTGACACAACATCGAGGAATGGAGGGAATAGATTTCCGATAAATGAAGGCCAAAAATGATGACATGTGGATAGATCCACCAATTTCAAGTGGAACCGAGGTGGGATCTATGATAAAATAGCTTGAATCGAAGCATGGGAATCATAATGGATAATATTTGAAAATTCAAACTACATGTCATGTATCATGATGAACTCATGGTGTATAGACCCTAACTACGGTGTATAGGGTTTCATAAGTTTATAAGGATGGCATGGTGTGTAACCCTCCAACACGTCATGTGACTCATCACCGGATGGACGAGTTGTGTGATAGATCACATGGGTAGGACTCTGTGTAGGAGTACATGACCAGAAACAGGGCTGTGTACTAATATATATGGACATGGGGTCATTTACATGGACACAGGGTCATGTACATGGACACAAAGCCATGTATATGGACACAACCAAAAGGAAACGACATGAACTCGAGTTTCTTGGACACGATGTGTAGTCCACCTACATAGAATGTACTTATACATGGAAAAATATCCATGTGATGGATAGGGGCATGGCCTGGCAGTAGAGCGGGACCACAAATTATGTGGGATCCCTCACACACCATGTACTACTTGGTTCCTTTTGAGGAAACTTTATGGTTTTGTATCTCCTTCATTTGAACTCGGATTTTTGGCCTGCGAGTTTCCTATCCTAATCATTTTTCACATAAAACATGATAGTTCCCATGGTTATGGATTTTTGGGATGCAATTTGAAATGTTTTGGGCATGATTCTTGGTTAAGAGATGCTTGATGATGGTAGTGATCACATAGGATCACTAGTGGAATCCCAAGTGGAACCCACTAGTTTGTCTAGGCATGGGTCCTCAGTGACTTTTAGAGTGAAACCCTCCAATTAGGATGGGAATGGGTCCTCTACTAATACCTAGAGTGGAACCCTCCATTCAGCATAGGGAATGGGTCCTTTATAGACTTCTGAGTGGAACCCTCCAATCGAGATGGGAATGAGTCCTCAATGAATAGAGTGGAACACTCCTATTAGCATAAGGAATGGTTCCTCTATAGGCTTTTAGAGTGGGACCCTCTAGTCGATCTGGGTATGGGTCCTCTACTAATTCATAAGTGGAACCCTCTAGTCGAGCTGTGTATGGGTACTTAGATACTTCCTGAGTAGAACCCTCCAATTGAGCTGGACATGTGTCCTCAACAACATCTAGAGTGGGAATATCTAGAAAATCTGGGCATGGGTCCTCTACCAATTTCTAATTGGATCCATCTAGTCAAGTAGGGCATGGGTCCTCGACAACTTCTAGAGTGTAACCCTCTAGTTGGGCTAGGCATGGGTCCTCTACCACTAGAGTGGAACCCTTCTGCTGGGCAGGTCATGGGTCCCCAATCAACTATCAGAGTGGAACCCTCCTATTATACTAGGAAATGAGTCATCTACCCAGAGATTATGGCCCCTCGACTGTGCGGTATAGTGATGATTCATGACTTTACTTAGATGGTTACTTCTAGGAAGACGCGTGAGATGTTAGAATCATTTACGGGCTTTTGGAACTGTAGGAGACTCTTCTTATTAGGATGAGCTATGAGATGAAGATCCCCATTCTCTCTCATTTGGTATTATTTTGACTGAGAACATATATATACATCCCTATTCATACCTTTGGATTTGGTTACTCACTTTCCATGTGATGTGAAGATGCATAGGGAATTCCATGTACATTTTATGTTTAGTTTCTCATGGATGGATGAGTCTATTCTCCTTCTATAGGTGGAAAAAAATCAATGTGTAGTTCATCTACACACTGTGTTGAGCCCCATGTGTTTGGATGAGGCTAATCACTCTCTTAGGTTGGGTTGAGTTGTTCTCTTTCAGTGTATCTTACATACTGTGTATTATCTACTGTCTTTTATTTATTTTGTATATCTTATTGCTCCCCCTTCAACTTTTAGGGCATCCTACGGGGTATGTATATACTCACCCTTGCATGGTATTTTACTTCATGTGTTGTGTATTATAAAAATTATGAATATTTTGACAGTGACTTTAAAGAAGCTTAGGGATACCTGATACTTTGGACCGTATATGGTGGTCATAGCTTGCGGTTTAGGAGCTAGGCTCTCTCAATAATTTACTTTTCCAATTTTGTTACATTGGGACATATTTCTGGTTGTGCATGTATTTTTCCCCTTTACATGTCTGTTTACACTACTATACTATTTTATTTTCTAGAGGTTTTATATAAATTGTTGTTTCCCTAGTTCTTTTCTTATTTGTCATTATCCCTATACACATAGGCATCGAGATGGATGTGTGTGTGTACAAGTACTTAGGAAAATGCCTCGCCTTGTAAGTTATGCCTTTTGCACTGGTATCCACCCCTAGCCTATGAAGGTGGGATTGAGGTAGTTGCCTCTTGAGCCTCGTCTTGGGTTGTGTCATGACAAGTGAATCACCATCACCCATACATAATTAGATAGTAAAATTCATATTTTTATTTGAATAAATTCATGAATAAGGATGTAATAATCATGATTATTTAGGGATTTTAGTTTCAACTCCCTTATAATGAATCATTTATATATATTTTTAGAATAACCATCAAGAACCATGATATTCTCTAATACTTATAGAAATTTATTTTTCACTAAAGGTGTTGTCATATAAGAAGAAAAATGAACTTTCTATTCATTTTTACCAATACACAAAGGATGTAGTTCTAGTTGAATACCCCAATACAACAAGTCCCAGAGGGATAGAAATTCATATTTGGTCTTCCACTTGATATTTAGAAGAATTGAAAGTAAAATTTTACATATATTTTTCTCAATGTTCATTACATCTAAACAGTGAATTAAAAAAAAATTATACTGATATGGAAACTCGAAAAAGATATTTTTCTTTTTCCAATTGTAAGTAGCTTCAGTGTCAACATTCTTTCTCTTTTTAGATTTCATCTAACATTTCCCCAATGAAATACTCAAATATTTCAATTCAATAAGAACATAAGTTCCTAACATATGTTTACATTTTTATAGTTTCAATAGTATTATCAATCATCTGACTATTCTTCTTATATTGATGATCTATTGGCAATAATCATTGATTCCCCATGAAAATGAAACTACGACGATACTTAATCCTTTTTGATCATGTATTATTCATACAAATAGGACATGATAGTTTTCATTTTGTTCTATAACCATACATAATTTCATAAGAAACAAAATCATTAATAGTACAGAGAAGGGAATCACACAACTGGAATATATTTTTTGAAGAAGCATCGAATGTGCGTGCACCCATATCCCAAAGCTACTTCAACTCTCTTATTAATGGTTTCAAGTAGATGTATATATCATTTCCAGGATCAAAAGTTATAGATATTATTATAATCAAGAAATTGATAAGTTTTCTCATACACATCCATGGAAGAAGATTATAAAATGTGAATATAATCTAGCCATGTCATGTGAGCAGTAAGAATCTAACCAAATAGATTAAAACCATCACAGGATAGACCCAACCTCACATTACACACCTTAGCTGAAAAATCAGGATATTGTGTATCAAATGACCTCCATGATAACCCCTCTCCATGATGAACCAACTCATCATTACATTTAATTCTCTCAACATCATTCCATCACATATGGTTGAGATTATATAGACATGAATAGATTTTGAAGCCTAATAATCAATGGAAAGTTCCACATGACTTTTTGTGACACATGATATGGTGTTATATCTTCATTTTCCTTCCATAAATATGAAACACATTCTTTAAATTCATTAATTTCTATGATTTCCTCCCAAAATAAACTACAATTATTTGTACAAGCAAGAATTTTATTAGTAGAAAATCTGATATGCTTAATTAACTTCCATGCCTTATCATGATTTGAGGGAATATCTACACCAATATGAAGAAAGTCATTAAAAAATATAAAAATATAATCAATGGAGGAATTGTATATTCCATATATGGTTTTACCATGATATAAACACATTAAAATTTTATAATTTTTCACTTTAGTACATTAATGATATACTGGAGTTCTTGTATCATCCATTAATTTTTCACTCTCTCAACATCATTATATCCATTTTTTTCCTCATGTGTATTAATATCATTTTCTTCTTTCACTGTAATATTATCTCCCTCGTGGTGATGAGAAAATGGAAACTAATCAAATATCAAATTCTCCATACCACTTCTTTCTTCCCGTTCATGAACAGTAAAATATTATCTCATCTCTCCATTATGGTACCATACATAATAGATTTTTTTAAATATAGATTTTTTTATAGTAGCTAAATTATTCATGGATTAACCACAGTCATCCAACATAATTATAACATGGACATTGTATACTAACTCTATTTGAGGATTCTTAAATGAAAAATCTAAAAATATATTCAAATTATTTTGAAACTCTATTAAAATATGATCGGTAAGATACATCCAGCTTCTATCCATTCTATATTTGGGAGGGAAGTTATGTTCCAATCAATAATGTAACCCATAAAATTTTTAATATAAATTTCATAAAAGAAATTAAGTAGCTAGAAAAATAAATAATAAGAGAAACAACATATGCTATAAGTGATGAATACAAATAACGAACCAGATAAAGTATACGACATGGAATGAGAAAAAACTATTAATCAATCCAATTAAATACATGTCTTTATGAAAAAAATTAAAACTTCCATGATTTGAGTATGAAATTAATCTAAGTAAATACACTTGTATTTACTTATCATATCCAAATACCAACCCCTTATTTCAAAACCTATTCATCACTGGATCCGATACCATATTGGGGGATCTATCACTAAACTATATGCCCTTTTATAATATTAATAATAGGTCAATAAACATGAAAATATCTACTAAACTAACTATAATTCTAGAATGATATCCAAATTTAAATGAAAATTAAAAGTATAGTGTAGAGGAAATTAAATAATGTTAATAGGAAACCAAATTGAATACAATGCATGATGCAAGTAGCCATTATAGAATACTATTATCCATAAAAAAAGAATAAGGAATATCATAAGAAAAAACCAAGGCATACTCATAGAATTTCAATCAAGGTTCATGTATTGGAATAAATAAAAACTAAGGAACACTAGTAGAAAAATGTGTATTTCTTATCAAGAGAGGTCTTCTCATTTGAAAACATAATTGAGGATAACATTTGGTCATAAAAGGATTTTATTTAAGGTTAAAATTACATATATTATTCAAACATTAGGAAAATTTGTTTTACTTGGCATTATGTTTCAATTTAAGATGTATTTAATTTAGGAAGATCTATCAAGAATAAATAATTAATCCATTCCATACATCTTTATCAAACCCATCCTTTACTTCACTGTTGATAAAACCACTTAATTGAGGTAAAGTGTGGTTACAAGGTTTTTAATTTATTTAACTATAGTATAAATAAATTGCTAACTACTCAATACATAATAAATAAACTAAGGAAGCATTATTAACAAATAAATAAGTTATACTTGAAAGTAAATAAAAATAGGTGAAACTAAGGTTTATAATATTAAATATTTCTTAAAGAACTAAATTCTTATGTAAAACTTTATCATTGGAAACCATGTTTCATAAAATGAAAATGACCCAACAAGCTTTCTATTCTAACTTATATAATTATTTCATAATATTTACCAAATTCTTATATAAATATTTGTACGTAATAATGGTTTTAAAATTCTTAAACATTTGAAATCTGAATATTTATTAATTTGAAATAATATTTTATCCTTCATTCATGTCTGAATCATAATAATGAATTCTAAGAAGCATGCTTGAAAAGTACTACAAATACAATAGTGAATTAATGAAAAACCACATTTCATATATAAATCAATATTCTAAATTTAATTTTAATAGTAAAATCATGTACATCATCATAAAATTATTTATTTTTGGGTAAAACAATCAAATAAATATTTTAACCGTGGTTGATGATATAAAAAATTAAAATTAAATTATTAAATTCCATAAATCAAGTATAATAAAAACAAACATTAACCCCTGTTTTAACTTAAATATTATTTCCAACACTAAAAATATATAAATCCCTAAAATATTCCACCAAAATAATCTCAAAATTTAGTTATACTTATAAGAATCCCTGGGATAGTTTTTAAAATGAAGAAATAATAATTAAATTAGTAGTTATATTAATTTAATAGAATATCTTTGATCTATATTAAACTATAAATTTAAAATCATGGTGATATAAGTTATTCCAACATGATTCATTAGAATCACGTGAATAAATAAAAAAATGAAAGAAATATATGAATAATTATAATCATTAAACCATAATTACAACCAATGAGGAAAACTAAAACAAAAAAATAATCACTTCCCAGAATATAACCATCAACTATATCCCAATATACAATAAAAAATACTAAAGTATCATTAAAATTAAAATCATTAAACCAAAGTCCAAAAAATAAAAAAATCACCCACAAATAACCTCATTCTAGATAATCTAGAAAAAAACATGATCTAACTATATCTTGGTTTGGTTTTCATACGTAGATAAAAATGAAAAAAATAGTCAGAATAATAGAAGAAAGATTTGGAACTCACTAATATGATGTCAAAGTAGATCAGAATCATAAAATTATTGAATTAGGTGAGAATACTAAAGGAGGAGAGCCGCCTATAGTCACTCAGGTGAGGGGAGCTAGACTAAAGGGGAGGAGATATGGATCAAGTGAATGGGGGAGGGGGAGGCTGAAAGAAATATGGGGGAACATATCCCAATGTTTTTTTAAAAACCATTGGGATATCTTATCTATACCCATGGTTTACATAAATTGTGGGTATAGATAGAGTCTATATAATTTATACCCACTATTTCTATAAGTCATGGGTATAGATTTTTGGGTATAGCCTCAATTTCCAATAGTGTCCAGAAAAAGATGTAGTGACAAGTACACCAGTTATTAATTCAAGGATAGTGAACATACTATTTGATTATGTTTCTAAGTATTCTTTTATATCATGAAAGTTTAAAAGAACAATTCAAACACAACCGCAAAACATGGATGTCGAGTTATTAGTGAATATGGAAAATGAGTCAATTATTTCATCATAAAAATATAATGATTCCTATAACAAAATTTATGGCCTTAATTTTCTATAAAACAAGTGATACACCATGTAGTATAATTCAACACTATTATGGGTATGGAAGGGCTTTCCTTGTATAGAGCTGACACAAATTTTTGAGAAAAGGGAATCACCCTCTATATCACAAACTTCCCTCTGATTCTATACCAGTGAAAGTAGAATGACGAGTATCCTTTTAAATCATTATATCAAGCAAGGATATTATTTCCTTATGAGAAATCGTATCTAGCTCAAATTATTGAGACTAAGGAAAATATCATCCTCAATGACTTTCCCATTTTAAGGGAATATACTGACATGTTTTCGATGGAATTTCCTACTCTTCCTCCAAGTTTTGAGGTTGATTTATCAATTGATCTTATACCTAAATTAATTATAATATCTAAGACTCCATATAGAATGGTCAATGTTGAATTTGAATAGATAAAGACGAAATATAGGATAATATGGATAAAGGATTTATATACCCAAGTGCTTCACCATGGGGTGTGTCAGTCCTATTAGTTAAGAATAATTATGGGTAAATGTACCTATGTATTGATTATTATGATCTTAGTTAGTTCACATTAAAAAAATTATCCACTCCCATAGATTTATGACTTTTTCAACCTGGTATGTAGATCCTAATACCCCTTCAAGTTGGATATTTATTTAGGATATTATTAAGTAAAGGTGAAGATGGAGGAAATTACCAAGAACACTTTTCATTAAAGGTATGGGAACCATGATTTTATAATGATTCCTTTTATAATCACTAATTCTCCATATATATTCATGAAATTAATTAATCTTATTTAAGGATTGCCTTGAAAATTTTGTTTTAGTCTTTATCAATGATATTATTATCTACTCTAAAATCATAGAGGAGCATGAGGAGTATTTTAATGATATAGTGAAGAGATTGAAAAAGGAAAAGTTATATGTGAAGTACTGTAAATGAGAGTGTTGGCAGAAGAAACATGACTCACACCCAAAAAATACAATTTTGGAAGAATTGAATCTGCAACCCACCCAGAAGAAACATTCCAGGGATAAGGAGCATTTTTCAAGAAAATTTCAAAGGTTGTATGCAAAATATGTGGTTCCATGCACAAAGTAATTTTTCTTGTAAAGTGACATTAACTTCCACAGATACCCCTAAAACTGAAATAAGTCCCAAAGAATGTTTACATAAGAAAGGATCATTTCATGAAAAGAAATCATGAAACCATCCAGTTGTGTGAAAAAGGTGATTTTGAACTGAGGTTGTTGCATGATCGAGCATGAGAAACAAAGGATTGAGAAGTGAGAAACTCTATTCCATGCACAATGAAGTTGTGTACCACTAGCCAAGGATTTTTTCTATAAATATAACCTCAACCCCCCCCCCCCCACACACACATGGGGAGGCTCTCCAAATGAAAAATAATTTCCCCTATGTGAGAAAATACCCTTATTTCGTGACATCATGCAACACCATAAATAATGGACCCTCAAAGGTAGAGATATTACAGGAAGGACCTCCTATGAACCCAAACATGACTTGGAATATGGTTGTGTGATACATGTGAAACACCTCCTAATGATGGTTGGGTTCACGCAAATAGAATATTCTATTATGCAACCTTGATATTTATGTAACTCTAAATCTTTCATGAAACTGCACCCCCAGAATCCATGTGTTTTACTTATACTAGATCCCCTTGGTCACACAACTCCATTTTCATACAACCTAATAATTTTTCTTGAAAAAAAAATTCTAGTCATGGACTTGATTTTCCCTTTTCTTCTAGTGCATCCAATACCCTACCTGTTACTCCTAAGAATAGGTACCTTAATTAATATTTCTTCAAATAATAGGTACCCTAACATTGGAACCCCTAATTTTCACTCTTCCAAGCTAGTTCAAATTCTATGTCCATCCCAGAGGCTCATGAGCAGTGGTCATGTAAACCCTAGGAGTGGAATCTTTGAGGGAAACTATATAACTATATTGGTGTGTATCCCTTATGAATAATCTTACTCCCACATTGACACAGTCCCCCTCAAGGTGTAAGACTCTTCTATGTCTAATCTACATGATGTAAAACTACTAAGCTCCATTTCCTAGTCATAAGACGTTAAACTACATGATAATGATCTCAACACATAACATAAAATTTCAGCCTTACCCTATGCAATGAACATAGGATGCCCTATGTATGACTCACATGGGATGAAGTAACACCTATTAACTTATGTGATAAACATAGTACTCTCCATGTACAGTCATCATGGTATGCCACCTCCTCCCATTCTAGGGATGATACTCTAATACTAGGAATGATTCTTCACATAATCACTACACCACCCATCCTCACTAAGGGACGAGACACCCTCAATTGGAATCTTCCATGCATAATCCCCAAACTATCCTCCCTCCACACGGGATAAAAACCCACCCTTGGGAAGATTCCACATGTGATCCCCATACCATTTCCCATAGAGTGATCCTATTTCATTGGGCAACTTCCACATGTAAGCCCCACACTATCCCTCATTTATGTTCCTTCTTAAACGTGAGTTTCCTTGTCACATGATGTTAAACTGCACAGATTGGTCCTGTCATGTGACCTTAAATGGCAGTATCAAACTACATGTTTTTTGATCCCTGTCTCTTAAATAGGGTATGTAGGACACCTTCTGGAGGTTCAATCCCACCATCATCCAAGTGTGAAATATTACCTCCTAGGGACACATTCCAACCATTCAAGAGTGAAATTATTCCACCTATGAACAAACATAACCACCCAATCCATATCAATAGGATGTTTTGATCTATAAACCAAAGACGTTAAGCCTGTGATCTGGTCCTTCTCAACAATATCTTTTGATCTATCTCTCCAATGCATTAAACTTGCACCCATATCCAAAATATTTTAAACTTATTCCCTAATATATAATACCTACCCCATGAAATAATCATGGTATTCTTGAATTAAAAATAATCAGAAGACTTATGAACATTTCATCAACTACCCCATGATTAACATGGGATGACTTGGGTTATACGCCTAGGATCCTCACACATGAGATTCCCTCTAAAAGAGGAATAATTTACAGGTTCCCAATATACCCAATGTCTATACATGCCCAAATGTTCCCAACATGACTACTCTGATAACTGAATTTTATTTCCCTATCGATACAAAAGTAGCATAATTAACTAGTGTCCACCTCGAGATGGTGCTGATAACGAGTTTCACGAACATGAATTAATTTATGAGGGAGACATGAACTATAAGATGATCTCTAAGAATGAATATATTTATGGAAGAACAAACATCTCATCATCTCATTTCAATCAAGTAAAATACATCACTGATGAAAGTGATGGAATCTACCCACCTTTGGAAAGTAGGAATGTGGGGAAATAGATCCATGCATGTGATGTGCTAGCACCCTGGTGAAAGTGTTGGAAACAAAAATGGTGAACTTGATGTGAAAATATTCACCTAGACATAGGGACTAGTAGTGTTTGGGAAATAAATGGATTTTTATATGACCAGATCAAGATATTCAAAACCAGGTTCCACTAGGAAAATAGTGGGCCTAACATAAAATCACCTAAAAATTAGTGTAGTTAGTGTTGGGCATCATTAGTATGCAACATCATCAGTATGGATCCTTCCCCACTTCAGGAAGAATGTAAAACATTAGGGATTTTGGAATCACTTATACTATACATATACTGATGGTTTAATCCATATTCCTTATAGAACTCAAGATATGGGAAACCAGAAACCTAGGGCTCATAGGTGCAGAGGATAGAGAAATTTTGATGTGGAAATCCCACACAACTACACCTCTTCCACGACTTCCACCTAGCCTTCAGCTATTGGGTTCCCATGCCCCATCTCACCCTATTAGATCATCCAAAGGAGGGTGATATACACCATCGTGCACCGATACAAGGAGGAAGGGGACATTCCTACTTGGTATATGGCCCTCTAAGACCTTGAGGCATTAGTACCTCATCAAAACTACCTCCCCCAAGGACCGTGCAGTGGGAAAATACCCTCCCCCCTATTATAATGAAAAACTACTTTGGGAGCCTCTATCTAGAGTGATATGATGGATCTATTCTTAATGATGAGGATGTAGGGAAAGTTTAATCCATGTATATAGTGACTACTACACATGAACTTCCTAGTATGGATCCCTCTAGGCATCGTCATCACCAGCATTGAATGGTTTCACAGGCTAACAAAAAAAATTGATTTCAACCCCACTCGTCTAGTCCTAGTCTAAAATACCATGTGCCAATATTGGGGGAAGACCCTAAACACTGCCTAATAAGAGGAATCTTCTATAGATCATGTGGCCCCTGCCACCACTAGCATATCCCACAAATTCCCTACACCATGTGAATAGAGATCTGTCTTTTCCTGCCTAGGATTAATACCCCATCCACCTCACAGGTAGGCTTTTTTTTACTCTCTTAGTCATTAACACTTCCAAAATCCATTGTGTGTCATCCCTTGACGATGAAAATCATTGTTTAGGTCTTCCCCACACCACCATCAACCATCACAGAGGTCCTCCCATGATCCCACTCATAAAAAAAGGGTACTTCCCATGTTCCCATCAATCAGAGAAGAGGTCCTCCCTACTCCATCAATAGACAACATAGACTTCCTCTCCATGATATGACCATCAGTTAACATGGATGTCCTCCCCACCTCATGCCACTATCAACATAAGTGGATTTTTCCCTTGTTCTATCACAAAAAAATCATGGTGGTCCTCCCCGTGCTCCCATAAACCAAGGCATAGGTCCTCCCCACACCACTACCAACTAGTACATAGGTCCTCCCAATTCTCCCATAAATTAATGAAGAGTTCCTACCTGCTTCATCGATAACCCAAGTAGAGTCCCTCCTCACTACAAAACCTACTAGTTAAGAGGTCCTCCCCATGTTAAAAATATATTGTTCCCTAAATAACCATATCAAGGCATGAGGGAGAACACCCATCATTGGAGTCGTAACCCTAGAAAGCATCATGCCATCGTTGAAATCTCGTATTCTATGTTGATGGATGACTCAATGAAGGAACCTTCACCCCAGCTGCCATAGTCTAGGGTAGAATCCCAGTGTTTGGGTCTTACCAATCTGGAAGACAATGTCTACAAGATCCCCAGATCACTCCATAGATACTTAGAGGTAGAGTACATTTTTCCCCTTCTAGGGACTCATAATGAAATATTATCCTTCACCACTAGTTTATATCCTAACTACATCCAAAAAAGAAGTTAGAGAGATTTCAGGGTCTAGGTTGATGACCTCATATGATGGTTATCACTCTTCTAATCCACATATGGATTTCATCTCCCTCTAACATGATATAGTGGTTAACACCCTATCCTACATGGACATGATCATGAAGTTGGATCCACCTCCAAGAGATTTCACAACATATATCCTATATTTGACATGTGTGTAGATCCATATTCTAATAGAGCTACTAAAAATAGTTCTACATTAGTTCCTCCACCTTTATATCAGCCTGTGTCAATTAGGGATTGGGGAGATCAAGAGTATGACCCTTCCTCTGAGAAAGAGGGCTTGTGGGAGGTTTTAGCTACTGACTAGCAATCAGTGGTGTTATGGCCACATGAAACTTTAAAAATTGACATCCTAGAGTCCCTTATAGAGGAATAGATAGTTTTTTCCATCATATTATCTGGGAGATGACTCACCGCCTCCATGATTTCCAATTGACCAACCTGGGGAGCCATGACCATGTCAATGCCATCAACCTACAGTGAAAAATGTAACAACCTGACTCTTTGACCAAGGTATAGATCATTAGTTTTTCTTTATGGATGTCTTAAATGGTTCTAATAAAGTTACTTAATCAAGATAAGGAGGTAAAAAGAGTGTCTGTGGAGTTTCCGAAGCCTGGAGCTCTGAAAAGGATAAAATAGGTTGGGTCGCATGGTTTGTCTACAACCGTGTGACCCAGGAACACGATCATGTGGTCAATTCCAGAGGGTGTCCAAAACCATTCTACACGTTTTGAGCATGGTTAAGGAAACAATACGCAGAGTCCATGTTATGTTCCTAGATAAGTAGTGGGGTGTGAATAGTTTGGAATACCATGCGCAGAATCCGTGTGGCCCAATTTTAAGGGAAAATTTTCCATTTTACCCTTCCTTCCCTATATGTTCTAATTTCTTCTTTATTTTATCTTATGGGCATAGAAAGCCCTCCATTATCCTTGATCTCCCAAGGTCCCCTCCTACTTCAACCATTCGTTTCTCCTCTGTTTGGTGTCTAATCTTCAATCCATCGGTGTCATTGGATGCCTAGAGGTAAGGCTAACCTCATGCTCCCCTCTTTCTTCATTAAATTACTCCATCAATTGATCTATTTAGAATTAGGCACTTTCTCCCTATTTTTAAGTTTTTGGATGTAAACTAATATATACTCCAACCTACTTTGAATCCAAAGTTGATACTCAGTGAGCCATCGTCTACGGCTCTAAGGTAGGTGGTCACATCATTTTCCATTTGAGTTTTGGCTATCTCGTACTTAAACACGTTGGGCCATGAGACGACCTTTGCTGAGATCCTCTTTTGTGTTGAATTCTTCATGTCTAATTAACCCTAGTGTGATGACATAGGTTAATGGACTCATGTTTAGGGTTTTAGATATTTTTCTTTGTTTTCAATGGACTCCCAAGGGGTGTTACACCTAAATTGGCCATTTTAGGCCAATTTTCCAAAATGTAAATTCATGATTTATATTTCCCTGATTGGTTTTGAGTTGATTTGACCATGGTTCCTTGTGTATTTTGAACAATCCAAGACACCCAATGGGTTTTTGGACCTCTTAGTCATGGAATTTACAATTCTTACCTTGTGTCGGTGATTACCTCTATCTCTCTCTCTATATATATATATGTATATACCTAGTGATATGTTCAGATATTCCAACATTGAGCTGAAGCAGGTAAAACCATCAAGTGTCCCTTTGAAACTCTGCATGCTTTACTTTCCTTCTAGTAGTTGCACACTGTATACTTACAAGCGCCACTAAAATTATACGTTGACATCATTGATGGTGGTCTACTGAGATTTATCTCACACCCCATTCAGGAAAATTTTGGCACCTGAGTAGACTATTTTTCTACAGGTACAGATAGAGGAAAGAACCAATTTTTAGGCTGCTGACTCTTTTCTTAGATGGAGTTTATGGGAAGAGGACTAGGATTAGGCTCAAGATGATATGGTGTAACTTCTGGATTTTGTTTCACTTTTTAGTATTGTACTATGTATTCATGTTTCCTGCTTTTTTTCCAAATTTGTACTAGCATGCCATGCATGCATATTTGTAACAGACACTGCCTATGAGGCCCTTGTATTTATTCTTCAGTCTTCTGCTATATTTTTTATCCAGTATTCCACTATCTACTTATTCTATATTTTGATTATGCTTCCACTATTGCTTATTGTTTCTATATTCTTTGTTCACTCTAACATGGGGTAAAGTATCCCCACTGATTTCACCATTAAACCCTCGCTACTAATCGACACCCTCTGGATTATGGGGAGATGTACCAAGGGTCATGTAGCCAACATGGCTCAGGGAACGGGATATGTGGTAGTCGGGTCTGGGATATTTCAAAGTGGTATCAAAGAGTTTACTTTCTTTATTTACTATTTTTTGGTGATATATTGGAGATTAGGAATGCCTGGGACTTGGTCACAAGTCATGATTGGGCATCACGAACCCATGTATGGGGTAAGGACCATGTTTCTTGAGTTATTGATGTTATTGATTCTATTATTATTGTTGATATCATTTAATATTTGGGTGTTTTCAAATGTTTTATGATGTCATTGATATTGATTATATTGGAATTTTGATTTCATTATTAAACCTGAGGAAATGAAGGTTATGTGTTAGAACATGCATCACCATAGGCAAAATATGAGTTGGCCATGCATTTTTCTATGTCACGTTTAAATTTTCAGCAATAATTTCCTATTGTATATTGTTGTGCCTTCTTATATGGATACAATTGTGCTAACGTCTTTCCACAGGCATTGGATCATTCTATGGTGTGATTTTAGTGGGTTCCACTCTTTGATTCAAAAGGTGTATGGGGCCTTATGGATTGGAAAATGGAATTCCAACTGGATAAAAAATTTGAAGGATGATACAATCACAAGTATAAACAAAATTTAAAATTAATATGACATTCAAGTGAGTGTCATCTTCTTACTCATATGGTGTATAGGCCTTTGTGGGCTGGAAAATGCTATATCATTGGATTCAACTATTTAAAATGACTTGTAATTTGAGAACAATACTTTTTTACACAAAAATAACTTAGAATCTTGACTAAACCCAACCATGGTAGTGGGTAGGGGTTGTTCTTCGTTCTTATGTCATGTTACGGTCTGTTCTGGTGTCTAGTATTGGATTTATAAGCAGACATAGAGGTGTGTTAATTCTTATAGGATGGTTTTAGTACCTATCCTGGGTTTTTAAATGAAATACCTTAAATTTATTAAATTTATTCTAAGAAACTAATTTGTAATTGAATAATTATGTCACCAAGATGTTATCTAGTTGTGCGCCATGAATGCAGTGACAACCGTGTTTCTAAGTTTGTGGGCCTTGAGCCGCCAATCATTCTTACAGATGAGCCACCTTTGGTTCCTCCTCCTATACCTGAATTGTTTGTTAACACCCAGTTTTGAGAGGGATTCTTATATATGATGAATAATATGCAATTCGGAGGGCAACCTACCCAAATCTTGGCAAATTTGACTTGTGAGTTCTAGCAGCATCATCCTTCTACTTTATTAGGGGATAGTGGGCCTTTTGTTGTGGAGTGATGGATTGAAGAAATTATTTCTATCTTTGAGCACCCAGAGACACCTCTAGAGAGGAGGGTCAAGTTAGATGCCTACATGCTACATGACTCATCCAAGAGGTGGTGGGATGTTATCACCCAGGCAGGCCAACATAGAGAGATGGTTTGGGATGACTTCCAAATTGTGTTCTGCAACCACTTCTTTCCCCAGAATCGGAGGGATGACCGAGCTAGAGAGTTCATGAATCTATAGTAGGGGACCATGTTAGTCATGGATTACTCATCCCATTTCAATAATCTACAATGTTTTAATAATTCTCTAGCTACTGATGACCTTATGGATACTTAGTGATTTGAGGATGGGTTGTGTTACATTGTTTGATTGTAGGTCAATGTTTTCAGGCTGTAAACTATTTTTGAGATCATCAACCAGACCCTAATTACAAAGAAAAATCTGAGAGATGATGAGCGTGCAAGCTAGGGCGTTTCAGTATAGAAATCTTGTAGTGGATCTTCTTTAGGGGAAAAGAGATGTTTTAAAGAATCTCACTGGAGTAGTGATGCTTAGGCTCCCTCTTTCAGTGGTTATCCTATCTATCACTAGTGTGGTGTTGTAGGACATTTCAAGAGCCAATGTACTTGGAATCTAGTGTATTTAAAATACTATGGCAGGTTGGGTCATCTCCACCGGTTCTATAGAACATTCCCTCCAATTCTAAGTGAACATGGATCTACTCCTACTCCTTGATCAGGAGTGGGGTTAGTAGGATCATGATAGTCAGGAAGTTGGAATATCTCTGGTCGATCAGGTCAAGGTGGTGGTCAAGGTAGAGGCAATCAAGAATATGATTCACAGTGCTAGCAGAGTGGGCCTACTCAGGGCAGTTAGGCAGCGACTTAAGGATATGGTATAAGACAGTTATATGTAGTCTAGCCTACGCCATAGAAGCAGGGCATTAGACCTTCTACTATATGAGGTACTATTCTAATAGCCTCCACATTAGTATTTGCTTTGTTTGATACATGTTCTTCTCACTCATTATTATCTGATACTATTACTGAGAGTTTGGTCCTTGACGTTGAGTATTATCATGGAATAATGAAACTAGATACACCCTTAGGTATCTGTTCAGAGGGCGTTCGTTGTTGTTAAAACTGTCCCCTCGAGATAGCTTGTTACCTTTTTGAATGGAACCTGTATGTTCTTGATATGAAAGGTTTTGACTTAATCCTTGGAATAGACTGGTTAGTTCCCTACAAATCCCTTATTGACTACTATCATCAGAGGGTGACATTTATATCACCATAGGGTGTTATGTATGCGAATAAGGTATAATGGGATGTTTGTACGACACGAGCAAGACCCAAGAAACAGAGGTTGGGTAGTGTTATGGTACAGGTTTTTAGTCTTTACCTCGGTGACCAAGGGTTTAAACCCTCCTTTTTTCTCCTATAGTTGAGCATTTTAGAGAATTTTTTTCCTAAAAACTTCTCCAGTCTACCTCTAGTGAGAGAGGTAGAGTTCACCATTAAGCTTGTGCTAGGAGCAGCACCAGTGACCATTCCTCCATATAGGATGGAACCTAAGGAGATTATGGAACTCAAAAATCAGTTATAGGATCCTAAGGTGAAAGGTTTTTTATACCCCATCACTTCTCCTTGGGGTTCACCTATCATCTTTGCAAATAAGACGGATGGAACCCTTAGGCTTTGTGTGGATTACTTTCGGTTGAATCAGTAAACAATCAAGAACCGGTATCCTTTTCCTATAATTGATGACCTCTTTGATCAGCTTCGAGGAGAGAAGGTGTTTTCAAAGATAGATCTGAGGTCGGGCTATCGTCAAGTGCGTGTCAGGACTTCAAACATACCTCACACAGATTTTAGGAGTAAGTATCACTACTACAAATATGGACTTTATCAGCGCTAGAAAAGGGAATTAATAGTGCTAAAAAAGCACTGTTAATTGAGGCTAAGATAAAGGCACCCCATTTATCAGTGCTTCTTTTAGCATTGTTAAAGGGTGGAACTAAGGAAACATTGTTTTGTGGTAGTGTATAGCCTCTACAAGTACCTGGTTATGTCATTCAGACTCACAAATGAACTTGCTATATTTATGGCTCTTATGAATCAAGTTTTCCACTCGTTTCTAGATTCATTTGTGGTTGTATTCATAGAAAATATATTGGTGTATTCTCGCTTGAGACACGACCATGCAACCCATATTGATATCATGCTGAATGCGTTGAGAGAGCATTACCTCTATGCTAAGATCAGTAAATTCCACTTCTGGATTGATGAAGTCCACTTCCTAGGTTATATAATCTCAAAGAAAGGAGTTTCTATTGACTTAGAGAAAGTGAGGGATATTATTTCTTGTGATTATACCAAGAACATATTTGATATCTAGAGTTTCTTAGGGTTTTATGGATACTACATGTGCTTCATTCAGGATTTCTCTCACCTTGTAGTGCCACTTACAGGTTTAATGAAAAATGGTATGAAATTTGAATGGTCATATTATTGTGAATAATATTTTCAGGATTTGAAGGGTAGACTTACTTCATCACTAATACTTATTCTACCAAAGCTAGGTAGAGCTTACACAATCTATTGTGACGCATCCAGTATTGGGCTTGGAGCTGTTCTGATGCAAGATGAGGGAGTCGTTGTGTATAGTTCTCATCAATTGAGGACTCATGATCATAATTATCTGATGAAAGACCTCGATATCACTTTAGTTGTGAATTACTTACACTATTGGAGACACTATATATTGGGAGAGCGATTTTTGGTGTTTACATACCACAAGAGACTCAAATACCTCTTCACACAGTGATATCTAAATCTCAATCATCATATGTGGGTCGAGTACCTATAATATTTTGATTTTGAACTTCCTTACATGCTAAGGAAATAGAATTTAGTAGCTGATTCTCTGAACTGAAAGACTCAGACACAGGCAGTTCAGGAGTCCAGTGATGAATGGAAGCTTATGGATTTATTCTCATAGATGCATGTTGAGGTTCAAGAAGACCATGGTCAGACTATCCTCTCATCCTTAGTGGTGACATCTTATCTTCTGGAATGAGTAAGGCTGAGACAGTTATCTGATCCTGAAGGTCTTGTCCTACGAGAGAGTTTCTCAGATGATGATACATCTTTTGGCTGGACGGTTGATAGGGATGTTACTCTTCTATTTCGTGGTCATGCATGGGTCCCAGCAGACATCAAAGAGGACCTAATGAGGAATTTACATGAATCAACATCGGTGGTTCACCCTAGTGTCACCAAAACGTACCGAGATCTACGACATCAATATTAGTGGCCTAGTATGAATCATGAGACAACCAGTTTCATTATGTGATGTTCCACCTGTCAGTAGGTGAAGGTAGAACATCAGCATCTGGAAGGGTTTATTTAGCCATTGTATCTTCTTGAGTATAAATAGGATAATGTTTCGATGGAATTTGTAACCGAACTACCAAGATCACCTCGTGGTAATGACGTAGTGTGGGTTTTCTTTGATCATCAGATTAAGGTCACACATTTCTTACCTATGTGATAGACCTTTTCTGTTGATGAGTTGGGAAGTCTGTACATCAAGGAGGTGGTACATATTTATGGAGCACCTAATTCTATTGTTTCTGACAGATATTTTTGTTTTATGTCACAGTTCTGGTAGGGGTTGCAGATGGCCTTGGGTATGCAGGTACTTTTGAGCATGGCTTATCACCCTCAGACCAATGGGTAGACAAAGAATATAATTTAGGTTCTATAGGATATGCTCTGTGTGTGTATTCTTGACTTTGGGGGTTCTTGGAAAAAACACATTCCCCTCACTGAGTTTTCTCATAATAATAAATTCCAGGATACCATTGAGATGGATACCTATGAATCATTGTATGGTAGGCCTTGTTGATCTCCTCTATGTTGGTTTGAGGTTGGGTAAGTAGCTGTCCTTGGGCCTCATCTCATGCAGGATAATTCAGAGCAGGTCCAACTGATTCAGAAGTGTATATTGACAGCTCAGTCTAGATTACAGTCTTATGAAAATAAGCACTGGTGACCTCTTGAGTTTGAGGTCAGAGACCAGGTTTTCTTGAAAGTCTTTCCTAGGTTGGGATATAGACGTATTTAGAAGTAGGGTAAGCTATCACTGAGATTTGTTGGACCCTTCAAGGTTGTAAAGTGGATTGGGCCAGTGGCTTACCAATTAGCACTTCCTCAGATATATCAGTCCATACATGACATCTTTCATGTATCTCAGCTTTGCTGTTATTATCTAGACCCATCTCATGTATTTCAGCCTAATGAGGTTGAGATGGATATAGATGCTTCCTTCGAGGAGTATCTAGTTCCTATAGTTGATCACGACATAAAGACACTCCAAGGAAGGTCCATTATTCTTGTATGGGTGCTATGGTAGAACATCCAAATATAGGACAAGACATGGGAATAGGAAGTTTATGTACAATATTAGTGGATAGAACTATTTGCTGGCAGTACCTCTTTACCCTCATAAGGGAAAATCAGGAAAAAGTCTCTTTAAGGAGGGGTGGTTGTAACGACCCAACTCTTTGACTAAGGTACAAATATTTTTTTCATTTTTGAATGTCTTAAATGGTATTTATAAATTTACCTAATCAATATAAGGAGGTCATGAGAGAATCCGAGGAGTTTCTGGAGCCTAGAGCTCCGAAAAGGAGAAAACAAGCTGGGCTGCATGGTTTGTCTGCAACCGTGCGACCCAGGCATAGGGCTGTGTGGCCGGTTGCAGAGGGTGTCCAAAAACATTCTTCATAGTTTTCACACAGTTAAGGAAACCATGCACATAGAATTTACGATGTTCCCAGAGAAGCAGTGGGGTGCACACAGTTTTGAGAAACATGCACACAAACTGTACAACCCAATTTTAAGGGAAAATTTACCATTTTACCCCACCTTCCCTTTATGTTCTAATTTATTTGTTCGCTTCTCTTATTCACATAGAAGGCCCTCTATTCTCCTTGATCTCCCAAGGTCCCATACTCCTTAAATTGTCTATTTCTCCTCCTTCTGGTGTTTATTTATCATTCTGTTTGTGGAATTGGATGCCTAGAGGTAAGGCTAACCTCATGCTCCCTTCTTTATTTGTTAAATTCCTCCATCAATTGTGCTATTTAGAAGCAAGATATTTCACCCTATTTTCAAGGTGTTGGAAAGAAACTCAGATCTTCTTCAACCTACTCCGAATATAAGTCCAATACTTAGTGGTTCATCATCTACGGCTCTAAGGTAGGTGGTCACATCATTTTCCATTTGATTTTTGGCTACCTTGTAGTTAAACACATTGTGCCATGGGCTAAACTTTACCAATATCCTATTTGTGTTAAATTCTTCACGTCTAATTGACCCTAGTGTGATGAAATAGGTTAATGTACTCATGGTTATGGGTTTATAGATTTCCCTTGTTTGTTATGGACTCCCAAGGGGTGTTACACTTAAATTTTCCATTTTAGGCCAATTTTCAAAAATGTAAAATCATGATTTATATTTCCCAGCTTGTTTTTTAATTTATTTGACCATGGTTACATGTGTATTTTAAACAATCCAAGACACCCCATGAGTGTTTGGACCTATTAGGCATGGAATTTCCAATTTGACCCTGTGACTTTTTGATATGGCATTTTTCCTTGACTTATGCCTTTGTAATTGGTTTTCTATGTTGGGAAAAAGGGAGTGGTTGATAGAAAAGGTTAGATGGGTTGATATGGATTGAACCCCATAAAATGAAAGGCCAAAAATGGAATGATCTTAAGGGAGGTCATGTCTTTCCGTTGACTTTAGTTATTTTTTAAAGTCATTGCTTAAATGGTTTAGTTTGTTAAACATGAAATAATGCAATATGGTTTGCCTTAAATAGTTTATTGTAAATGATTATGTCTTTATTACACTCATTACTCTTTATATATGAATGGGTGGGGGGAATTATTACCCCCACGCTATTTCTACCATCTAGTATTTATAGGTAGGAGGCATTCTTACCCCGTTCCAGTTATAATCTCTGTTTGGGAGAGAGGCATTCTTACCTAGTGCTAGTTATAACCTATGTTTGGATGGGAGAAATTCTTACCCCATGCAAGTATCTTCTATGGGTGGGAGGCATTTTACCACACACCAGCTATTATATGTGTGTGTGTGTGTGTTTATGGATGAGAGGCATTCTTACCTCATACCAATGATAACCTATATATATATATATATACCTTGTGATTTGTTTATACATTTCAGCATTGAGATGAAGCAGGTATACCCTCTAGGTGTCCCTTCAAACCTTAGTTCAAGGTTAATTATTTAATTATGCATTTCTTTACTTTCCTTCTAGTAGCTACACACTTTTTACTTATGAGTGCCACTCAGATTACACATAGACACTATTGGTGGTGTCATACTGAGATTTGTCTCACACCTTATTCAGGACACCTTTGGAACCTAAGAAGACTGTTTTCATATAGATATAGATAGAGTCAAGCACCAATATTTAGGTTGTTGAATATTTTCTTAGATGGAGTTTAGGATCAGAGGACCGGGCTTAGGCAGGTGATTCTATGAAGCAGCTTATGCCTTTTGTTTCACTTTTATAGTAGTGTACTATGTATGTATGTTTCCTACTTTTGTTCCCATTTCATACTAGCATTCCATGCATGCATATTTGTATCAGACACTGCCTATAATTCCCTTGTATTTATTCATTAGTCTTCTGCGGTATTTTCTATCTAGTCTTCTGCTATTTACTTATTTTTTCTTTTAATTATTCTTATCCTATTTATTATTGTTTCTATATTCGTTGTGCACTCTAACATAGGGGTAGAGTATCTCTACTGATTTCACCATAAATCCCTCACTACTATTCGGAAACCCCTAGCTTTTGGGGATATTTTCCTGGGTTCATGTGGCCAACCAGGGTTGGGGCACGAGACACATGGCAGTCAGGTCTAGGACGTCACACAAAAAGGTTGAGATCGCCACACTCCTAATAGCTAAACACCCTAAGTCATATGGATACTACTATAATCTGTAGAAAAAATACTTTAAGAGCCTAATAGTGTTCCACCAAGTTCTAGAAGTGGTCTCTCTACATTTACAAATTAGAGGCTATGGATAGTATGTTTCCCTCCATTTCATCCCTATATTGCAGCAACAATAGGAACCAATGTATAAGCTATCCATCGACGATAAAAGTTCCCCTATGACTACCACTATGCACACCCCTTGAGTGCCTTTGGCTGGAATTATCAAAGGAAAGGTAGAGTACATGTGATCTATCAGAATGTTCAATCTAATGCTTTAAACTATGCCATTAATGATACTGATACCAAGCAGTAGGTTTTTTTGTAGAGTTCAACAAGAATATTTTGCCTAGTCTGCACTGTTAGGTACACATCCAGAGCCAAAAATGTTATTTGACTATGCAGATCAACAACAACCACACCATGATCAATCATTTCTAGCAAGATCCTGACCATAGAAAACCTACCATCAACCAGTAGTTGCTCATAGTAGGCCTGTTAGTCAGCAGTTTCATATTTCAAGAAATATCCATACACTAGCAGTTCATATAGAAACATATTGTATTCCCCCTACCAAAGAAAAACCCATGTAGGTATGAATTATCCCCTAGCACGAAATTATGATGTGCTAAATTACTTCCTCGGTGTACCTACAAGGATTTTGATCCTTGAGGCTCTCTTCTTATTGAAGGAAATGTGTGAGTCCCTTTCTAAAGCATTGAAAATACCCATCTAGTTCAAAGATGAAGTAGTTTTCATTGAGGATTAATATTTTGAGGAGGTTGAGCAAGAGGAATGTTGATCCATAATTGTGTTTTCTGGAGAAGACGAGGGTGTTTTCATATAGGTGCATATATGACCATTGTACATCAAAGTCCAGTTTAATATCATAGAGGTCCACCACTACCTAGTGTATACTAGATTCATGATAAACCTAATATTTAACTAAATTATTCATAATGTAGGATTGAAATAAAAATAGATCTGGCTCCCTCAAACATAACGATTTAGGCATATGATAAGAGAAAGTAGAAACCAAATGGCATGATTTAGGTGAATACTTAGTTTGGTAGTCTAGTATCAAGAATCGAATTAATGGTAGTATCATAGGAAACTTCTTATAATGTATTACTAGGAAGAACCTAGCTTCATTTTTATGCGACAGTCCCTTCTTCATATCACTAATGACTCGAATACTCCACCAATGGTTGAGTAGGGGTACTCTAGGGTGGTGTGTCCCCCTTTGACTCTTGTGAATCATTCAATCTGGATTTCAACTACTAAAATTGAGAAGGTAAGGAGTTTCATATTGATGGAGTTGAGAGAATAAACAATACAAATGATCTAATGGTCACCACAATCAATCAGTGGCTATATTTGAATGACAACTTCATTCTCCCGATTCACCAGTTAGAGACCAAAGCATTGGAACTAGGGGGTTGTTTTTTTATCTCTAAGAAAAAGGGTTTTAGTGTCTCTAAGAAAAAGAATCACACACATATTACCTTGTACTACTACACCAGATATTCCCGAATCATACCTAAATACCCTACTCTTGTTAAGTACCAAGAAGTACACCCTGCATCCACCATCCAATGTTTATTTTTTTATTGGAAATAGGCAAATCTCGAGACAAGAAAAATACAAAAAAAGTAATGATGGTCTAAAATAGTGTAGAATAAGATCATATGCTTTAACAAAGATACCACACTCATGAGGAACTGACCCCATGCTAGAAAATAAAAAACATTGATTAAAATTAGCCACCCAAGAAGTGAGGTAATCCTCTACTTTATTCCCCTCCCACCAATTATGATAACTAGTCACCCATGAGTCAAAGATCCTTCTTCATTTTTAGATGATATAGGTAATGGACCAAGGAATTTGGGGGGGGGGTACCCTATAGCGACCCCAGGATCTTCATTGAGTTGGTTTCAATATATTAAATCTTGAAATTATGTAATTGACATAGCTCAACACCCTTCAACATCACCCTTACCTCCACCACAAGAGAATCACCAAATTCGAAGCCATCACTAAAATCTAGAAGTATCAATTTTTGGGTGTCCTAACCCCCCCCCCCCCCCCCCCGCATGACACCATTGGATCAAGACTCGTCCACGTTGAGTTTATAACCACTGATCGGTGGCTTTAATCTCACCCATATTCCATGCCTGGACTGAATTTGGGGATTATATGGAATGTGTGAGCCATATCATAGTCTTCTAAATGATATGGAGCCTTCCCACCATTTAAAAATGGGAATCAAATATTCCACCAAACTCCTGGACTTCACCACCATTCCCAGCCGATAACTGGAGATGTTATCATGTATACTCTAGTTTCTGGAATTCCAAATGCTCTAATAACCTGCCTCCGAGAGCATACCTATCACCTTAATTTTGTGTGCACTAGGTCCCACCTCTATAAACCAAGCCTGTATAAAATATTCCACCAATCCATGTAATTCCTACATTTTCTGCAAAGTAGGGTTGACTAAAAAAAGCAACTCGTTAACATTGCATTGTCATAAAGAATGGACCTCATAGTCAAAGATTGTATGTAATTGGTTTGATAGCTTCAATCTCCACAGTCTCCATAGAACGGGAAATCCTCATCAATGATTTTATTTTTTCATTAAAAGAAACTAGTGCTTCACCTAACTCGACTGTCCTGGAAGAACCACCTTCTCCCTTTGAGTCTCCTATCTCAAATAATGAAGAGGATTTGAAAGATTTCACTCCTGTATTTGAATAGGGTTTATCCACCACCATTAATGAGTTAACCTAGGTTAACCTAAGTACCAAGGAAGATTTAAGGCTGAATCTGGTTAGTGTGATCATGCCTCTAGAGGAGTATCAATAGTACATAGATTTCTTGAAACAAAACAACAATATAATTTCCTAGAGTTATGATGAGATGTCAAAGATGGACCCTCATGTCACTGTTCATCTTATTAGCCTCCCGATGGGTCATCACGAGTTCAAACATCCTCCTAGAAAGATGCATCCCTCCCATAGTTCTATGGTCAAGGTTGAAGTTGAAAAGATTATCAAATCCAACTTAATCAAGGAAGTTCATTACCTTGGATAGATATCTAACATCATTCCAATCAAGAAAAAGAATAGGCAGATCAGATTTTTCATCAACTTTTAGGACATCAACCTCTATTTCCTAAATTATGATTTTAACCTTCCAGTAATAGATCTGTTGATTAACACTATATTAGGTTTCTAGGCCCTCTTATTCATGGATGGATATTTCAGGTACTATCAGATCTAGATAACCCCTAAGGATGAGGAGTCCACCAACTTTAGGGCACCCCAAGGGAACTTCAAGTATCAGGTGATTCCCTTCAATTTGAAGAATGTGGGACCCACTTATTAGAATACTATGCACCGAATCTTTAAGCCAATTACTGGGAAATTTGTGGAATTGTAGGTGATAGATTTGGTGGCAAAATCCTAATAGAATTAGGACAATCTCAAGGATCTTAAGAAAGTGTTTGGCTTCCTCTGTTTCCTATAATTAAAGATGAACCACTTGAAGTATACAATTAGGGTTACTTGTAGGAATTTTTTTGGCTTCATCATAAGATACAGATGCATCAATATTGACCTAGAGAAGTTCAAGTCCATCAACCAAATGCCTCCCCTTAATAACCTCTTGGAATTTCAGGGACTCCAAGGCCACTTATCCAACATACATTGATTTATCAGATGGTAAGTGTAAGCCATTATCAAGGATCATGATGAACGAAACCATTTACGAGTGGGACAAAGAGTGCCAAACCACCTTTGAGGATATCAACCAATACTTGCTAGAGCCTCTGGTTATGATTCCACCCCTTTCAAGAAAGCCTTTGGTCCTCTACCTGACTACCCTAAAACAATCCATCATCACTCTTATAACAGCCTATACTATCTCAGTCTCATACTCCTCAAAACCAAGACCAGATACTCCCCCATCGAGAAGAGTTTCCTCATGATGGTTTTCATAGTACAAAATTTGTGACATTATTTGAAGTATTATGAGATATAGCTAGTGTCTAGTGTTTACCTGATGAATTATATACTCACCCTCCCCTTATTGATAGGATGATAGGAATATTGGATGGTGATCCTATAGTAGTACGATATCAGGTTTCTCCTACATAAGGCCATTAAAGGAAAATATTTGGAAAACTTTCTGGCCACAATATAACCCATAAAGAACTTCCCATGTATTTGTATTTCCCATATGAATCCATTATTTTTTTGGATCAGGTTGTACTGTGTTGTTATATGAATTTCTACAGTGCCTCTTGGAACCTGATAGGTAGAAGGCTCAAAAACCCTAAGCTCAACAGGGTAGGTCTGAGGATCCTCTTTATCACCTCATCATAGGCCATCTTACCATACTCATTTCTATTTTAATAAGGTGGAACTAATGATGAGGTAGAGTATTAGGCCCTCATTACTGGTCTTGAATTGGCTCTCAAGATTGATGTCCCTCATTTACACATGAAGGGAGACTCTGAAATAGTCATCAGGTAAGTCATGGGTGGCTATGTCATTATAAATCAAGATTATGTTCTCCTACCAGAGTTCACCTATTAGCTAATGGTTCAGATCCCTTCTCAACTAGAGGTTACCCATGTTCATTGGTTGCATATTTTTCAAGCTAATTCATTATAAGTTTTGGCTATGTACCTCATAGAACTTGACCAGGATGACCTAGTCATTCATATGGAACATTGGAGGGTCATTGTCCCCACCAACCCAGATTATAGAAACCAATAGGTATATCAGTAAGCTATTGGTGATTTTATTCCATGACCCTCACCCCCCAACACACAACTGAGGAAACACCCAATTTGAGTACACCAAATGTTGAGTATCTCCCACATAACATTCTCTCACTAGATCGAGCTAAGAATGAGAGAATCTACCAATGTGAAGCACAGTTTACCCTCCAGAGTGGGACTAACCTTTAAAAGTTCCTCTATAGGCATGGGTCTAATATAATTATCCTATGTTTTAATCCAAGGAGATAAAATACCCTAAGTTATGAAATAAGTTCATGCTGGATCCTATAGATCCCATCAAGTGGGATTCAATCTCTCCCATCAAATTTGGAGGTTGGGTTACTTCTAGCCCACCATGACCCATGACTGCATTGTGTTCTCTAAGAGGTTTCATATGTATCAAGTCCATAATAACTTTGTACATCGACTGTCAATGTTTTTCCACATCATCAAATATTATTTTCACTTTACAGTATAGGGAATCAACATTGTGAGACTATACTCACCAGTGACAGCTTGACGGTGTAGGTTCATATCCAATGAAAATGAATTGTTTTCCAAATGGGAAGAATTAATTCCACTAAAGAAGTAAAATAACATTTTAGGAATAAATTAATGTGATTTTCATGTCATTCATCAGTTTAGAGTTCCTCACACTATTCTCATAGACAACAAAACCAACTTCTAGGGTGTAGAGTTGAAGTATTTTTATGTAGAGTACAACATCTTGTCCAACCATACTTCTTGCTACCATGTGCGGTCAAATGGAAAGATTGAGGCATTCAACTAAACCCTCTCTAAAATCTTGAAAAAAATTATGGGCCATAACAAAAAGTTTCATTGTGAAAATCTCACCAACACCCTCTAGGTCTATCATAAAATGGATTGGAATTCCACCGAGGTGACCCCATACACCATGGTATATGGAACAAAGGTCACCCTACCCATTGAGGTCAAACTCTTTTTTCTTCAAATAGATATTTATTATTAGTAAATTCTGGAGAAGAATGGAGAAGTACCATCTATCTGAGTTTGAATTTGATGAGGAAAATATGCTTCAAGCCTTACACAACCTAGAGAGGCACCAAAACATGATATCGATATAATTAAATAAGAAGTTTGTACTCTTCTATTTCTTTTAGGGTGACATGGTACTTGATCTTAAAACACTAATGATACATGAAAAAAATCCACCAAAGTTAGAGCCCAAGAGGAAAGGATCATGCATCATCTATAAAGGTATATTCCAATGAATCATACTCTTTGATCACTATAGATGGAGAGAATATCACACCTCTCACCAATTCTAAGTTTCTTAAGAATTAACTAATGGGAGGATTCATGGTTCAAGAATCATGACCTTAAACTATGTTCCAGTTACCTCAGGTATGTTTTGTGCAGCATTGGGTGGCCTCATATACCTCACCATTCATATCAGGTTACCTCTCCCCTATGCCACATACTCCCCCTTTGAGGCACAAAAAATGATGGTCTATGTAACAAAACCTTAAACTATTTGTAAGGTTCGAAGTTATATGGTATAATACTACTAGAATCCCCATGTTATAGGTAGTATAACCTTAAAATACATTAAATTGGTCCAAACTCTACGACCTAAAACTAATATTCATAGTCCAAGAATCATGACCATAATCTGTGTACAAGTTGTCTCAGGGATGTTTTTTTATGCTATTGGGTGGCCATTTAGGCACCTCCTTTCATGTTGAGTTACCTCTCCCCTAAATAACACACACCCCCTTTACAGAACACAACCTTATGGTCCATGCAACAGGATTTTAAACTGTTTTCAAGGATCCAAGATCTATGACCTTAAAATAATAGCAGTACTATAGTCCAGAAAGTATGAACTTAAACTACTTTTAATTTTTCCAAACTCTACGACTTAAAATTAGGAGTCATGTTCTAATAATTTTGAACTTAAACTACTTTCATCCCCATTAGTCCAAGCTCTGTGAATTTAAACTAGTAGTAGATATAGTCTAAGTTTTACAACTTTAAAATAAAAATACCAATATCCTCAATACACGTCATTAACCTATGATCTTATCCTATATAAATTTGGGATACCTCATATGATAAGTATAACATGAACAAAAAACCTACCCCATACAAAACTGGGATTCCTCATATGACAAGTGTGAGATGACTAAAAAAGGTAAACATTCTCAAAACATGATGTTAAATTGTATCCTTACCCCATTTCATAAACATAGTATGCCACATGAAACTATGGTATGCCTCAATTCCCTCATCAAAGAGGGTTTCCCCTATTTCTAGTGTCATTCTTCTACCTCACTACTTTCCAGAACTACATATGGCTTGATTCCCATCCTTATGGGATACGTAGTGATGTTGAGACCTTCTGTCTCTGGGTCCAGCTAAAAAAATTCTAAGTCTTTGTCCCCATGACCATTTATGGTCCAAGAATTATGACATTAAACTATGTATAGTTCATCTCAAGGTATTTATGTGACATGTGGGCCTACATTACCTTATTTCACATTAGGGTTTTCTTCTTATGTAATATACAGATAACCTTTAAATTTACACCTCCTTAGTCAAAGAATCGTGAATTGAAACTATTTTCCACATTACTATAGTCCAAGACATATGAACATAAAATATTAGAAGCTATTTTTAGGAGTTATTCATGTGTATCATAGCCCCCATGGATCCTTTAATGTTGGTTTTAGATTTTTTATGCCACATGGACATCCTCCAAGATATTTCTTATGGTCTGAACTCTATGACCATAAGCTAAGATCCCATGGTCCAAAAACTATGACATTAAACTAGGATCTCTAATCTAATCATTATGACCTTAAACTATGTGTATCCTTCCTCATCATCCCTTAATTTTAATGATTTTATTCATCCCTGATGTTACTGTAATACTATTTCTTCACCTCTTTATAGAACTATGTGTGTCTTGATTCCCATTTCTGTGGGATATGTAGTGATTCCTAGACCTCCTGTCTCTATGACCAACCACAAATTCACCCCAAAACTGCATGTTACCCATGATATTATCACTCCAAAATGCCCCATGGGCCACCTCATTATGTGTAATCCCCAATCATATTCCTCAACCCACCAGTGGGTTGAGATGCCCTTATGACCCAACATTTAGATGTGAAGAATGGGTATATTAATGCATAAGCCTTTCTAACATCCTCATCACATGAACTTAAACTATATCCTTACCTTATAGTTATATGGGATGCCTCATACGATAAGTATGTGACGACCAAAAAAATTTACCAGGTATCAAATCAGGATGCCTCATGAGGTAAGTATGGGATGGCCATGAAACCTTACCCCGTACAAAAAACAGGATTCCCCATATGATAAATATGAGATAAACCAATCCAAACATCCTCAACACATGATGTTAAACTTCAAACTTAACTTATTAAATGAAAATAATATGTCTCATATGATAAGTGTGAGATGAGCTAAAAACAAACATCCCTAGAATATGATGTTAAAATGTAATATTACCCCATGTAAAACCCATATGCCTCATACAATAAGCATGGTATGTCAAAAAAAAATTCCCCACATGAAATTGGGATGCCTCATATCCCAATATGATATGATTCATTATCCTCATTTGATAGGGTAATTGATTTTAATGTCAGTTTCCTACCACACCAACTCCTAGAACTATGTGTGGCTTGATTCCCATCCTTATGGGATACATAGTGATGCCCAGATATCTCATCTTGGTCCCAGTCCTACCATTAACTCATCTTAGGGTCTTTCCCCATCAGCCCAAGCATGATTCTCACCCACTGACATGGTCATCATGTGTGTTCAAACATATGGGGGGAATAGCTCCTAGCACACCTAAAGTTACCTCTAAGAAATTCCATTTTTTCACTTCTACACTTTGAGATTTCTCCAAATTAGATAATCATCATCCTCCTAATCTAAACAGGCTCCCTAACAGAATGGTACTATTCCAAAATGGCTCACTTACTTTCCTAGGATTAGACCTTTAAGGATCCTTAGTAATAGATAGTGGATCCCTTATTTTGAACTTTTCCAATGTTCGATCCCACATTTTTTGTTGCGTCTTGAACCAATGTAGTTATATAACTTGTGTTTCAAACATGGTCAATAGTTGTTCCCTATTCATTGGTCAATCCCCTTTCATTATCCAAGTCTTGAAAAGTCACAATCTCCCTTATGGGTATTTTTTGTCACCTTTCCCCCTCGTTGTGTTCTCCCCTAAAAGTAATGATAACTCCATATCAATCCTTGTTTCTCACACTGAACATGGCTCATGTGATCTTAAGAGTTGGGAGGAATTTATCTTCAAGAAAGGTTTAGATGCATAGGTCTACCATGTTCTAATTGTAATGGACCTAAACTAAGAGCCCATGTTCCAAGCATCATGACCCTAAACTATGTGAAAGTGGTCTCATGGATTTTTTGTGTGGAATCGGGTGGCCTCCTAGGTCCCTCCTTTCATGTCAGGTAACCTCTCTTAAATGTTGTACAAGTTCCTTTAACCCCCATAAGAAAATGTTCCAATCATTTCAACATTTAAACAATTTTCTCCCTTTGGGTCCAAACTCTATCACCTTAAAAAAGGAACCCAAGTCCAAGTATCATGACCATAAACTATGTTTGAGTCACCCTGGAAAGGTGTTGTGCATTTTTGGGGCTTCTTGGCCCCCAACTCATGTTGGGTGGTCACTCTGTCATTCTATACATGTCCTTTTGGAATATTAAAACCATTTTTTTAACTATACGACCATAAACTAGGGGATCATGTCCAGTCATCATGACTTTAAACTTTGTTCCTGCTATCATAGGAATGTTTTTTGTGGTGTTGGGCCTCCTTGGCCCTCAATTCATGTCAGTTTTTCACTCTACCACACTATACACATCCTTTTGGGATGATCACTCTATGGTCTAATATCAATGAACTTAGATTATGAGTCATGGTATTCACTCCATCCTAATTTCTTGGTTATAAGATGTTAAAATATATGACCTATCATTCCAATAACATGATGTTAAACTATTTGATATATCATCCTCACCATATAATGTTAAACTATCTGTCCATCATCCTCATCATGTGACATAAAATTGCAAAGCATCTTAGGTGATTTCCTGATATGACCTTTCCTCCAATATTGGTCACTTACCACATCGTTCATGATCTTCGACCATCTATCTACATATGAGATGACACTCTCATTTAAAGACAATTATGACCTTTATTTAGACCAATACACCTACTTGATGTACTCAAATCTATGGTGGAGTAATTAAAAGAGTGTTTGATTCCATTTGAACATTCCGACACTTCATATTCACACTTCATGTTTCCCTTTATTTGTATCCTCATCCTCCTCTACATCTAAATAGCCCCCCCCCCTTGGTGGCTTGGTCCCATGACACACTAGCTCACCTACCATCATGGGCGCACACCCTGAAAGAATTCAAACAAAATTTTGATATAGGTCTCATGTTTTGAATATGGTTAGTGATTGAACCTCATTTGATTGTCTCCATCCTTGGAAAAATGATAGTGGATGCTATGTTTCAAACATGGTCAGCAGTTATCCTTCATCATTACACCACCCCCTTTATGTTCCAAATCTCAAGCATCTCGATTCACATTATACATCCCCCATTTTTTGGGAAGAATTCAACACCCCTAGAATTACCCCATTCATGCACTAGTGCACATTGGAAAAAGAAATTCAATTTTTCAAAGAGATATGTTCTCCATCCACAACCTTTATCACCCTGAAAACTCTTGGTGGTCAACGAACAAATTTAGACCTCGAGTGTTCAATGGTTGTCTAAAACTCTAATATAAATGAGAAATCACATGGTCATCCCATGTTTTCCACACTAAGAATAAATCATATTATATTGGGTATTAATCTTTGGTTGTCTCATGAGTTATATTGAAGTGTGACATTAAAGCTTGTGACAAAAGAAACATGTACATGCATATGTGGAATTAAAAAAATGAACTTCAATAGTTTGTGTGGGTCATCCATACACTGGATACTCTCTTATTTCTTTGAAAAAATTTCCCTTATGGTTCTATTCTAGAGATTGAGCGCTCCAACACAACTAACCTCTAGTGAGTAGCCTCAAGATCCTACTGTAACCTAATGAGCTCTGCCTCATCCTCCTCATCCAAAAGGTAAATGTCATCATATCTAATCCAAACTTGATCTTATTCATCATGGTACTTAGCTATCTGAGATACCACCTCCTTCATTCAATCCTTGACCACCGCTAGGTGAGGCTTCAAATGAATGATGAAATTTTCTTGGACATTGATGAAGTTCGCACACTCCTTCAACTTCTCCTCTAGTCATTGAAGTTTTTGATAAGCCTCTTGGAGCTTCTTGGTGCCACAGTATTTCTCCTGGTTCTAGGAAACATCAAATTTTTTACTCTTAACCTACACTCACTCAGTACGGAAATTAAGAATTATCACATGGAGAGAGTAAGAGTCCATCCCTATAGTGCCTAGGTTATATAGCTAGTAGTGGAGGGACCTCATTTAGCTCACCAAATATGGATATGGAGTCTGGGTGATCAAATGTAGTATGCTCCTCTAAAACCTTTTTTGGGTGATGTTGTTCTCTTCAGTAGTGTCAGACTTGGAATATTCTAGTTCCTTGGGTGTCATAGGCTCATATATAGTAAGACCATAAAAAAAATCCATAGAAAGTTTCTTCTATGGTATCCGCTTAGATAGGTTAGGTTCTAGGTCAAGAGAAAGGCCATATTTATCTGACCCTTTGTAGGTAGCACCAAATCCGCTAGCCTCGAGTCCTCATCTCTAGAGGAATCACCAGTGACCATAACAGTTTTCCCTCTTGGGACCAAGGTTGGGTCAGAATAGATTACCGACTCCCCAAGAGTTGTCATGGATACTTACTGGGAGCTCACCCTCTTGAGAACTTCTTGAAACAAGAGTATGTCAGTTGATCAATGATGAAAAGTTGGGTAAATATAGCTCATGAAAGGGTTAAAAACATATAGTGGGCAAGATTTTGGGAAATAATTGGTCTCAAAGTTTTGATATAGAGTTTCACCATAGGAGACCCCTAAATGTCGAAAAAAGAATCAATGGCTGGAAACAGAACCCTCATTGCTAATTGGGTAAAATATATAAAGAAAAACACACATTGATGCTCTAAACTATATAGATCCATGAAATTTTCTGAAGGGATAGGTTGATTGAGGTTCAATTTTACCCTTTGGTATAGGGATCTAATTAATGTGATACCCAAGGTGATATAGCTCTACAGTAGTGGAAGTAACCATTTTAATACTAGGATTTGGTCCCCTGTAGATGATTGGGGGACCAGGGGCTCTAAGGACTCCACTTAGACAACTTTATCAGTCTCTCCAACTGTAATAACCTCGGCCATCAATTTTGAGGTGAACCCACTAATATCTATTGGGGAACCCTAGTCCCCTCTAACAAAGACCCCTTTTCAACCTTTGGATCTCTCATGCACAAGGAAATTTCTTGTTAGAGCCTATGAAAAAAATATGGGAAGGTATATAAGAGACAATCATGTTAAAGAGCTTACCTTGACATAAAAAAATGACCAAGTCTTCATCCACAAGGGTGAACTCACAACTCTCTTGGGGATTCTTCTGACCAATAACCAACCCTCAAGATTCCTCATCACTGGAACCCTTCATATTGTCAGTAGTTGATGCCTACTTGGGAAATTATTTGGCAGAAGTAGTCACCACAAGATCAAGCTCTCCACTAAAAATCACATGCACTAGGATGAAGGGAAGATTGGGTACCCCATGTTGGCATAAAAAGGCATCCATGGATTTTAGTTATGTAAAAATTTCATAAATGTTAACCCTAGAAATGATCATAATGAAACCTGCCTCTATAAGCTCAATCCATTCTCGATTTAGCCTTTGTTATAGCTTATCTATAGTTAGGGTCATCTTCATCATCCCCCCAGTCCACCTAGAGCATGGGGAAAGAGGCATAAGAGGTTGGTTGTAGTAGGTAACACAGCTTATTTCTGAGAACCTCTCTAGATCTTCTTGTCATATCTTGAGATCCCTCAGCCTGCTCCCATGACCATTTCTAAGGGAGGCCCTCCCCTCTAGGAGGAGGTGGTGTAATAATGCCTTGTGCTTCCCCCACTATAGCATTAACTAGAGCCCCTGAAACTTGGATAAAACCTCTAAGATTAGCCTACCTACTACCCTGTTCCTCCTACGCCTCACTAGATAGTGTGATTACCCTTATGCACAGATGTAGAATCACTCCCAAGTATGTTGCAACCCAATTGTTGGAATAGTTTTGATAGATTCTGACATTAACATTGGTTTTTGGAAGTATGATTCCATCTCTCGTGCCTTCACCTATGAACATACATCAAAATTGAGTAAGAATACATGGATGCCTTTCCTCGTGGACCCCCATGTAAACTCTCTTTTCCAGCTACTGAATGCACCCAAACTTCCAGCTGAACTGTGATGGAGTATAGAAATCACAATAAGTACTTCCATCTATTCTGGAAACTATCAATCCACCCTAAATGGTCTGCAAGTATTCCCACTTCTCTAGAGCTCCCTCTAGGTTGTCCTTAATCTCACCAAATGTGATTAAGAACATGTGAAAGTTGAATATTCTAATGTTTTTTATGTTGAACATGATCTAGAATTCACAGTGCACAACTAATCGAACCCCAAAAATGTGTAGTAGTGATGTCTACAGACCAACCTATAGAGGAGTGATGAATTTTTTTAACTCATAACATATAAACTGTGTTATGATCCACCCATATATAAATAATAATTGGCCATAGATCCTCATGAGAATTATCCCCCTTTCCACATGGACTAACTGACTGTAGATCCAGGCTAGCACCAATACCAGTAGGTTAACCTTGTTGTCAGATGCCATGATTGCTTCCATTGAGAGTGTCCCTGGTTACAGGCCCATTCACATGTCCCTTACCATAAGTATCTAGCCACTGAGGAAGTTTTATTGAAATGTATTGTAACATACCACCATCTTCTAATCCCCTAACTTGGTGTGTCCCCATTGCTTATAGATTCCCCCTCAAAGATCATCCATTATGATCCTAGATTCCTCCTCTATTGCGCCTTCAGACAATGCTTTGTCTACCCTAGCATCTTCATGGTTGGATCCTTCTTCAAGAACATTCCCATCTATGTCTTGAATGTGATGCCCTGGTGGAAGGGGTATTATGCTTCGATACCTTGGTCAATGCATCTAGAAGGTGTTGTGATAGAAGGGGATTATACTTCCTATCACCCTAGGTTTTTGGTGGAAAGATTAACTCATTATACTGAAACCTAGCTAGTGGGATGCCACTAATGTAGTGTAGGTCCCACAGACTGATTCCCACCTCTTCATGAAGGAGGTGGATGGTGTTTGTGTCTAGGGACCACCAGCTGAGGATCTCTAGTTGTAGTTCTTGTTAGTAATATGCATGAAAATGGGATATCCACACTACCTCATATAGTCTTATGTAGTGTAGATCAGCCTCATACTATTGATAGGTGAACCATACCTAGTATAATTAGGACCACACATCAATTAAATTTCCTTCATCTCATAAATACTATTCCTTGTACTATCCCTTACTATTGTCTTAGATGATGGTATGGAAGATGTTTGTGTAATGTTATAGGAATTCCTCACTCTCTGGATGCTCCCCAGTAACCATCCTCATCTGTATAATTATCATTTATAAGGTGGTATCCTTGTTCTTTTGGGAAGTATGTCTCAAGTTGGTGATTTTTCAAAGAGAGGGATCATCATGATGACTAAAATATAAGAACGACATGTTCAATTTTATGATTGGGATAGAGATCTCATCTGTCATCCTAAATTTGTATAGTAATAGATTATTTCTTAGTAGATGTCATTTATGTTCTTCATTAAGTAATCTCAAGAGCACCAAGTTATCATAGATGACCCATCTGGCCCTTGGGATTTTAGATTTTTCTGCTATATTATCCCTTTGAGTGGTCATAGTATCATTGATATCATATTAGTTTTCTTGTTTTTACATTTACTAATGATCTATGGGTTCAAAGGATGTAGTGCCCAAGTTTTGGATGTAGTCATGAAAAACATTCCACATTGCATAATTTTGGAAACTTTCACACAAAAGATCATTTGAGGTATATAAGTTGATTCATGAAAGAGAGTTGTGAAAAACTCACAGCCAAAGATCATAATTTCCTAAAAATGGGTGATTTATATACATGAGAGATGTATTATCACACACAAAATTTAGATTACTATACGAAGGGCCCCTCAACTTTTTTATAGACATTGACCTCTATCTTTTATAAAGTGTGTAACACTGTTTCGTGAACCAAGGTAGAAGTTGAATGAAATCATAAAAATTGGTCACACTCTTCAACATTTCCCTCATAACCTAATCTTTCGGTCCCCTATTAGCTCTGGTTCTGAGGGGGGAAATTTTTTGGCACTAAAAACATGCCCTACACCCTAAACAGAAATTTTTGGAAGAACCAAATGCTTGACCCACCCTAAAGGAACATTCTAGGGATAAGTATCATGTTACACACAAATTTCAAAGGTTTCACACAAAATATGTTCTTCCACATATAAAGGACTTGCATGCATATGGTGATGCTAAGTACTTTGGATACACCCATGCCTGAATTAAGGCATGAGGTATGTGCATGCAAGAAAGGAGAAGTTTTCACAAACCATTTATGAAACCATCTAATTGAGTGATAAAGGTGTGTTCAAACTGAGAGTTATGTGTGGCATAGATCCAGTGGAAAAAGATTGAGAATCACACAACTCAGTTCCATGACCAATGAAGTTGCGTGCCACCAGCTGAGGATTTCAACTATAAATAGAACCCCCCCCCCTAGTGGGGGAAGGCTCTCCAAAAGATGAAGTGCCTCTCCTATGCATAAAAATACCCCTATTCCACAACATCATAAAACACCAGAAACAATAGAACCTGAAAAGTATAGATCCTACACAACATACCTTTTGTAGACCCAAAAATGACTAGGACTTCGATTGATTGATCCTCACTCAACACCTACTAAGGATATCCAGTTTCACATAAAGAGTAACTGCCTTCTCACAACCCAAATCTGTGTACAACTTTAAATATTTCATGCAACTATACCCTTAGAATCCATGTGTTGTACTTATGCTAGAGACCCTTGCGTGTGTAACTCCATTTGTCCGCAACCTAATAAAGTTGCATGTAACAAATCTCTAATCCCTGACCCAATGTTCAATATTCATCTAGTTCATCCATAACCCTACACATTTATCAAATCCATTGGTACCATAATACCTATTTCTACTAAGAATAGGTACCCTAATGTTGGACCTCCTGATTTTCACTCCTCCTAGGAAGTTCCAACTCCATGTTTCTCCCAGAGGCTTATGAGTGGTGGTCATATATTTCCTAGGGGTGTAATATTTGAGGGAAATTGTGTACCTATGTTTTTTCATATTCTTTATTAATAATCTTACTCTTTCCTTGCAACATTTCCCCTTGAGTTGTAAGCTAATTCTACATCTGAGTTTTATGATGTAAAATTGTTGAGCTTTACGTCCTAATCCTACAGTGTTAAATTTCATGAAAATGTCCTTAGAACTTGACATAAAACTATAGCCTTACCATGTGTGATGAACAAAGTATGTCCCATGTATGAATCACATGGTATGACCCCACACCTCTTATCTTATGTGATGAACACAAGATTCCCCATGTACAATGATCATGGGATTTAACTTCCTCCCAATCTAGGGATGAAACCCCAACACTAAGGATGCTTCAACACGTATTCCCCATAACATTTTCCTTCACTAGGGGTTCATACACCCACTAAAAGTAACTTCTATGAGTAAGCCTTATACTATCCTCCCTCCACATGGGATGAATCTCCACCCCTGGGCAGTATCCACATGTAAGCCCCGTACCATTTCCTATAGAGCAATCCTTTAACATCAATAATCTTCCACGTGTAAGACCCACACCACCACTCATCGATACTCATTCCACAAAACGAGCATTCTTACCACACAATGTTAATCTACATGGATTGGTCCTGTCACACAACCTTAAACTACATCATCAAAATAATTGGGTTTTGATCCCTATCTCTTAAACAAGGTATGTAGGAAACCTCCTTGAGATTCAATCCCTCCACCATCCTAGTGTGAAATCTTCCCTCCTTGGGACACACTCTATCCATTCCAGTGTGAAATTATTCCCCCTTAGGATCACACATAACCACCTGATCCATCTCAATGGGATGTTCGGGTCCATCTCTACAAGACATTAAGTTTGGGAACCAATCCATATCAATGGGATGTTCTGATCCATCTCTATAAGACATTAAACCTTCTCCCATCCACACAAGACATTAAACTCATTCCCTAATCTATAATACCTACCCCGTTCAATAAACATGGGATTCCTAAGGTAAAAATACCTAGAATACATACTCCCCTAGTGTCAACTACCCGATGATCTATATGGGATAACTTGGGTTTGATGCCTATAATTCCTAACACATGATATTTCCTGCAAAATATGAATACTTTATAGGTTCCCAATATACCCAATGTCAAAACATGCCTATACATGCCTAGAATGACTACTCTCTTGACCAAAGGTTTCTTTCTTGTTTAGAAATAATAATAATAATTAACTAGTGTCCACCTCAAGATGGTGTCAGGAATGAGTTTCATGATCAAGAATTAATATATGAGGGAGACCCGGATAAGGTGACGAGGTCCAAGGGAGGATCCATGGAATGAGGAACTGACATCCCATTATCCTGTTTCAACCAAGGAGTAGACATCACCGATGAAAGTGATATAAGTTACCCGCCTTTGGAAAGTGGGAATCTGGGGAAAGAAAGCCACATACACGATGCACTAGTTTCCTAATGAATGTATCAGAAATAGAGAGTTTTAGATTGAGAAAGTAAAATTCTTAGGGAATTTTATCAATAGAAAAGTAATATTTGTGTATCCTTTGAAAAAAAAGGAAATTAAAGGATGGAATATACCAACATCAATGATGGGTATGTGTTTTTTCCTTGGATTAGTCAGGTACTATCACCAATTAATTAGAAAATTACCATGATTATCCATCACACTAACCAAGATAGCATAAAAGGGAGAAAAATTTGTTTAGTTTGATGAAGGAGAGGAGAGATTTAGAAAGTTAAATAAGAGGTTAATCCCTACACTAGTGCTCATATTACCCACCAGCGGGGAAGTATTTCTAATGTATAGTGATGCATCTAAAAAAGGATTTGTTTTTTTAATCATTCAAGATGATAAGGTGATAGACTATGCCTCCTAAAAATTAAATATCCACAAGAATAACTACCCAAAAATGATATATAATTATCTATAATGATCTTTACTTTGATTATTTGGTGACATTATCACTACAGTGAGAAGTGTGACATATATACAAATCATAAAACCCTAAATAATATATTCACACAAAAGGATATCAATATGTGAAAACAAAGGTGGTTAGATCTAGTCAAATATTATGATAGTTCAATAAATTATTTTCCTCATAAGGTTAACAAAGTGGTAGATGCTCTGAGTATAAAGGATCCTTTAACCCTATCCATGATGAGGATTGAAATGGATAAAATATTCTTGGACATGAAAAGTATAGACATTAGAATGATAAAAGGATCTCCATCCTACTTTTATCAAATAAATGATTTTACATCTATTATTGAGAGGATAAAGGAGGCCCAAAAAGATGAGGAGGAGCAATGGATAATGGTATAGAATATTTTGGACTTCAAATTTGCTAAATATAGAGTTATAAGGATTGAAACTAGGATATGTATCCCATAAAAACTAGAGCTAAAGAGGGGAATTCTATATGATTTGCATTGATTTTTCTTCTATATTTATCTAGAAATCACTAAGATATATAAATATCTAAAGAAAAATTTCTGGTGGGATATCTTAAAGGGGGAGATTGTAAACTTTTTATCTCAACGCTTGGTATTCCATAAAGTCAAGGATGAATAACATAAGTCTAAGGGTACATTGAAACCGTTTCTCATATAATTATGGAAATGAGAAAACATAACCATGGATTTCATTCTAGGACTCCCCAATACATTTAAAGGAAATAAGACTATATGGGTGGTTATTAATCACCTTACAAATTCAGTGTATTTAATTTCTATTAGGAATATTTCTCTTTGGACCAAATCAAAAATATATACATATGATAAGTGGTAAGAATGAATAGTTTTTCACTATCCATTGTATCTGATCAAGATATGAGGTTTACCTTGATGTTTTGGAGAATCCTTCAGTAAGAATTGGATACAGAGTTGTGTTTTAGTACTACATTTCACCCTTAGAGAGATGTCCATTCTAAAATAATCATTCAAAATCTAGGGGATATGTTGAGATATTGTTCACTGTATTTTCAAGGATGTTGGGATCAATACCTTCCCCTTGTGTATATCTCATATAGCATCAGTTCTTATTCAAGAATTCAAATGAAACCTTATAAGGCTCTATATAAGAAGAGGTGTCAAACTATGATATGCTGGGATGATGTTAATGATAAGATGTTTATGGGACCTTATCTTATCTATGGGATGATGTATAAGGTTCAAACCATTTTGTGTCATATGAAGTCAATGTACATTCAATAGAAAATCTAGGTATACAATCATTGAAGAGACCTATAATTTGAGGTTAGAGATAAAGTGTGACTTTGTATATCAATGTTGAAGAAATTTAAGAAGCTTTAGAAAAAGGGAATCATATTATTAGATACATAGACCCATATTATATTAATCCAATTACTGTTAATATTAGTATATATTAAGGGTTTTGATAATATCTAATTGACACAGGAGGTAGAAGTGATATCCTTAGCAAGTATGATTATACCCTATGAATCCCATTTATTAGAGATTTTTAGGGAGATGTAATCACTAATATTTTACCTTGACCATTCCTAAGATGATATTCAAAAACTAAAATATGCGTGAAAATTCTTATAGAATAATTTCAAGATTATCAAGATCATGACCCAAACTATAAACATTGAACCACCCTAAAAAAGCACCACCATCACACCCCTTACCATTAGGTAATACATTGGTGTAATAAGGGGTTCTGTATCTAGATACTAGTAATATGAATTTGTATATTTTATTTTTAATAAAATAATTATTATATTTATTCCTTTTTTTATTAATTTATGATTTATTGTATAATGGGTTTGATAAAAATTATAATTTGATATGAAGAAATCAAAAATGTATATTTTTGGGAAATATATACAGTTTCAATTAAGAAACCCTTTTTGATAAACTCAAGAATTTTTTAAATAAAATATATTTTAATATAATGTTATTATTAATTAATATTTATTTAAATATAAATTAAAATGTAATTTAATTATGTACAAAGTAATTTTTATAAGGGTTTGAAAGTGGTTAGTGTAATAAAAACAAGTATTTTCCAATAAATAAGGATGTTTATTTAAAAGATTAAATTATAATATTTAGATAATTATTTTGATAAAATAAATTTCATTTTTGAAATCAAAATTTAAAAAATAACCAATGGTGAATTTTTCATAATTTTTTTAGAAATTCAAATTTCTGGGTAAAATTTTAGTATGATATAAATATATTGTCTAAATTTTGACATCATAATAGTTAAAAAGTGATGTAATAAATGATATAAAAGGCATAAAGAACAAAATAAATATTTACCCTTTAAAATGAGGTGCTTTTAATATATTTTATCATTTTTATAAACCTTTAATGAATCCTAAAAAACCAATATTATATTTTAATGTTTTAAAATCATTTCTTTATGAACATGACTCACTTAAACATCACCAATGATATTATTTTAATATGTTCATTTCCTTCCCTTATAAAATATGAAAAAACACTCCTATTTTGTAGAAACCATGGGGAAAACCATGGTAATTATTTTCATTTTGATTATTTTATTATATAGAGTTCAAAACCTATGTTTAGAAATTAATAAAGAACTCCCCTACCATTTTCCATAAATACCCAGCCAACCTCCCAGTCCTATTCACTCAAAACCTATTAAATGTGAATTTTCTCTCCCGCTTACTCTATAAATTCCTACCAAGGTGTACCCAAAATCTTAAAAAGATAGTCCCAAGCATTTTTAAGTTCCCTTTCAAGGTAAGTGATCCTCTCCTCCCCATCTTTATCCAATAACTTTCTTTTTATTATGCCTTTTTTATTTCCAATTATTCATATTGGAATATGTTTTTACACATCCCTTTTAAATTCCTTACAATTTCAAAATATTAATCGATCACCTTTCACTCTCATTAAATCCTTACATGAATATTTAGGTACACTCATTATACTATAAAAATTATCCTTCGATTTCCCATGCCAAACATTTTTGCAGTGAATACCCATCCCCATTTCCACTCAAGAGTATTCACTTAGATATAATTATCCTTTATTCATTATGTACATCTATTTACATAACTCACACTCCTTAACCATGGGAATAAAATTAATTCAAAGAGTACTTATGTTTTATGATCTATGTGGAACACAAAAGCATGCACATTATATAAATATAACAGGTGGACCCGAAATTATATATCCCTAAAATGCATTGGATAATGTTTTTATCTCATGAGATGCCATATATGGTACATAGGTAGTTAGCCTAAGAACATTATGTTAAGATGTCTCGATGGTTATCCTTGACTTATGTTTATGATGTAATGTTTTATATTGTTAGAACATTCCAATATTTCCTTAATGTTATTATCTTATATCATGATTTGATGTTCATGTTTATAATTCCTACCCATTTTATGTTACCTTGATATGACTATTGAATCACATCTATTACTTTCATCATGTCATGCTTTGATTATTCACTTACTAGGATTTATAACTCACCCCTTTCTTATGTAAGTCCCCTGGTTATCCCATATAAATTTAGAAGAGCTATGGAATTTTAAAATCATGTTAAAGAGTTTTAAATAATGTAACTATATCCATATTTTAAGTTATTTTTATATGTATCTAATTTCCCAAATACACTAGGACCCTCAATGTTTTGGGATTGTATTATGGCTATATTTATATAATAAATCATGAAATAAATTTTATAAAATACATGGGTTGTCATAGTAAATAATAAACAAAAAAATGTAGGTATTTACATGGTTCATAACAAGTCTTTCTCCATGAAAAAGAATGAAACCTCAACTGAATAGAGTAATAATAAAATACAATGACTCTAATGAGTCATATGTTCCCAAATATAGGTATACTATGATGGATAAATATAAGGATACTTTTTAGTCACTCTAAATATAACAACAACATGTACAACATAAGTGACCCAACCCATATATTTACAGACATGTTCTTGTAGTATTCGAAAAATTTCATCAATTCCATTTCTATTCAATATTTGGTAATAATCCTCACTTGGTCATGGAAACCTAAAATAACCTTAATGAATTTAACTAACATCACCACTATTTCTAGTGAATAATTCATGCATTTGAAACTCCTCCATTACATCTGAACTTTTGAAACATTCCTCCACTATTGGTTTCAGAATTTAGCTCTACACCACCCCTCCATCTAGTTATTTTCCATACATCAACAAGTTTATTATTTGTGGAAGATCACCACTTATCTAGAAAAATAATTCTCATTACAAACATAATAATCTCCCACTTTAGAGTGTGTTTCAAGGCTTAACCTCCAAGTCCTCCTAGTCACAAGTCACTAAGTTCCAGAAAAGTCACAATAGAGTAAAATTATTTAATTTGGCTATTTATTATATGATCTTATGATCACTAATTCATCCAATCTGTACTAAAATGTAACATATCTATATATTTTTTTGGAATATGACATTAGTCATAATGTTCAGAAAATTATAACTCCCACTAAACTTTTATATTTCTAGAATTTGGTCTTCTTTAATATTTTGGATAAAATGGTAATTTGACTAAATATGTTTCATCCATGAGTGAAAATTTGAATTCATGTCAAAGTGAATCATAATTTTCCTATCACAGAACATATTTATAATTTATTATCTTCTTAAAATTTATTCTAACATACCCTTTAGTCGCACCAACTCCATCCTTAATTCTATAACATTAATGTACTCAAATTATATGGTTGATAATTATAATAAAAGTTAAATTCATGAAATCTAGCTCATGGAAGTTCCTCAAAAAGTAAACATAAATATATTGGTATTATTCTTTGAGTCTATATCTATATTTAAGTTAGCATCTCCAAATACTTGTAATAGATCATTCATTTTGAAAAAGAAATTTTGGATCTACCAAACCTTAGAGATACTTAAGAATTTACATTACATCATTTCAGTCCTCATTTCCTATATTTTCTATGAATATTATAACTAAACCAACCTCTTACATGATTTCAAAAATTTAAAAACCATGGAGTACATAATAATTCATACATATAATACATACAAAACATTCACCATGTTTAAAACCTCTTCATCCATTTCAGGTTACTTCAATTTTAAATGTTTGAAATACCAAGCTTGGGGGTTCTAAAAGGTTTAAAATTACTTATTATGAATCTCTATAAAAAATTATGTAATATAACTAATATAGGAACAAATTTTCACACTTCATGTCTCTTCTAATCCTTATCCCTCTCATCTACTTTAAAAAAATGAACATCCTTATTTTGTAATATTCTTGAAAATTTATAATTAAACTATTTAAGTCTTTACTTCATCAACCCAAATAATATAATGTCATCAACATAATGAATAAATAGGATAAAACTTATATCATCACACACCTTCTGATATTAGTAATGAATCAAATTTCACCAGACATAATTTCATTCTAAAATGAAGCCATTGAACTTATGGTTCCACTGTCTTACTACCTACTTAATCCCATAAAAATTCTATTTGATCTTATACACCAAATCATCTATTCCATTTCACATGAAACCTTCTAGTTTCATATTTTTAATCTTCCTAAAAATATCTATTAAAGAGCATAGTCTTAACATAATGTTATTAGAGAATCATACCTTTCATGGAAACTAGGATGAGAAAAAACTAAATCGTTATATGATAAAATATAGGAGTGTAAATCTCATTGAAATCCATTCCTTTTAGTTATTGAAAAACTTTTAATACTAGTTTTACCTTGTATTACTTTCAACTATCTACCTCCTCATTAAAATGATAAACCCATTTTTATGTAGTTAACTCTTACCAAGTAGAATTTATATCATCTCTTATGTATTGTAAACATAAAAGGAATCTAAATCTTCCTTCATTTATAATTTCCACTGTAATGAGTCACTCAGACATCTTCCCTCATCTTGGATTTCAAGATCTCTATAATTAATTAGTGAAAAATAATGCATTATAGAATCAAAAATTTTCTTTAGTCTTCTAACCTAGGTATAACACCTAAATTGTTGAGATTTATCTTAATTGAGACCCATTGTTTATGTAATTATACACTAAAATTTCATAGTCCATGAGCATTCTGGTACATCCGACTATGGTACTTCTCGAACTTCATCAATGTTTTTATAACATTGTTGAACCTATTCATCTCTAATGTTCTCTATAAAATATAGAACTATATATAATTTAACTAGATCAACATTAATATACTTTTTTTCATTACTCTAAACTATATCATCAACCTAGTTCTGATCCTTCCAAAGGATCTTCTCATTGAGTATAAAATTTCATAATCTAATAAATACTCAATGATTTTTATCCAAGAGGTGAAATCCAATGTTTTTATCGTAGTTATCCAAGAAATTTTTTGGGACTTATCTTAAAACATATTTTTTTCATTAAAATCCACAAAGGTATAAACGATTGATCTAAAACCATTCAAGTGATTCGAATTGACTTATCTTTTACTCATGAGTTCTTAAAAGGTTTCTCACCCATTAGTCCAGAAGTAATTCAATTCATGATATAATATAAATAGTTAATATCATTATCCCTAAATATATTTTGAAATATAGAAATTAACCTCATGATCCTAGATCTTATATTTAAAATCTGTTTCTCCTATTCCATAACACCTTTTTTCTTAGGTGTTAGAGGATTAGTGTTCCCCATATAGATTTTGTTCATCCAATATAATGTATGAAACTATATTACACCATACTCACCTCTAATACTATATTAATTGAATTTTAATTTCCATTGAGTCTTGGATTCCTCCATAGATCCCCATCTAATGAAAATTTCAAAAACGTTAGGCTTGTGTTTGATAAAAATTACCAATACTTTCTAAATTTAATTTTTTATGAAGTTAATGGAGAAAAATTTTCATCTATGAGATCAAACTAGTGTTGATCACTATACATATATGTGAACCAACTTAAGATTATGATTCTATTGTTCCTTTTCCAAAGACCCAAAATTCAAATTTATTTACTTCATAATGGTGAGACTTTCACATGTTCTATACTCCACCCAATCAAACATCAATAACCCCTTTATATCCAAGGTTCGAAAAGATTTATCACCTATGTTCCAAAGGAGGTCATGAAAAACTTCACTATTTTATTATATTTTTTTCAAGAATGAATTTCACATTATGAATATTCGATAAGGTATAATGTTCTATCATTAACAGTACATGATACCACTATAGATCATCTATGTGATTTTCCACACTCCATGATTAGTCACTGAAAGTGGCTAATATTCATTGTTAATATCTTTATATTCATTGTTCCAAAGTCCATAAACATTGTTTTTAGTGCATTACATAAATAGAACTTCATTTCTCATCTTAAATGCAATTCATGTTTAAAATGAAAATTTGGGCCCAATCATTAAATTGTTTGTGGACAACATTATATTCATTTTATGAATTTTAAATTTTGGGATATGATTTATAACTTTGTTTGGAACATTTTATCTTTTAGGTCTGATGTATTAATCCCAAGGGAAGATGGAGATTTTTGCACCTGAAGGCAGAAACTTGCTGGAAAAAGCATAATGGGACTAAGGCACATCAAACAAATGTGGGGCCCACAAAACAAGCACAATGAAGCTCAAATTTATAAATTAGAAATATAAAAATATGAGGATCATTTTATTCAACTGTGTCCGGAGATAATTCTCATGTTTTCATGATGATAAAGGGATCTGAAGTTGAGATTTAAATGGTGGACCCAACATTAATGCATAGAAATCCGTCCCACCATTTCGACCATAACTTCCAAACAGCTAAGCCAAATTTCCTGAAATGTTTACAGATCATAGAGGACATATGGAAGAAGATATATTTATTCTAAAACCCCTCCGGATTCGGCCTTCTGCAATTACAAATTTACACGTCAATATGGTGGACGAATCTGGACAGTTTTTCGGGTCAACTTCGAAACATCAATTTCCTTTTGATTATTCACCCTCCTTTTGACTCTATTAATTTTTGGGGGTGAATTGATTGTGGGGGTGGATCTAAGGCTCCTAATATTACTATATAAGGAGATATTGGTGAAGATAATAGGGTGGATATTTTTATTATCATCTTTTGTTTCTTGTTTCATTATAAGGTTATGCTTCCAAATTTCCTTTGTAATGTTTTCCATTTCCATGTAAGTTTCTTTTGTTAATATTTAAGTTCTTAATCAACTTATTTATATTATATATTTTCCATTTCATTTATTAAAACTTTATTATCACAAAGCATAGTGATATCTCTGTGTTGTTGTGAATTAGTTCACACATAGGTGTGAATTTCATTCACACACACAGAGGAGTGCTCGTTATTTCCGCGGTTTTAATTTCTTCAATCCAATTCTTGTTAATCATATTCCACCCACCATTGAGAGTATACCATAAATGGAGGACTAACACTTTAATGGGTTGATCTTATGAGGATGAAAAGGCTGGATTGAATGTTATTTTATGAACGAATTGTTGTTAATTGGATAATTAATTTAAGACATCCATTCTTCAGTAATTTATACTCTTCATCTTTACTGTGTTTGAGAAAACTAAATTCAATTACTAAATGACCATATACCTCTGATAGATCATGAATTTGGTTCTCTAAGTGTATAGGGGATTAGTAATTGTGTTTAGTAAAAACCAAACCAGAAAATGATGAAGGTAGTGTTATTTTTGAAGAATGAATTCATCAAGAATTAATAAAACCAAAATTGTCTAAAGAAGTAAAATTCATTCAACCCACCCTGAGCATAATCCTAAGATCAACCCATTTTCTTTGAATTGAATTCACTTAGGTTTCTTAGTGTTCTTTAAACCATCCAAAATCAAACCCAAAGTTGGCTACTTCATAGCTCATCCTTCACCAAATCATAACATCTCAAGGTTACTTCTTCGGTCCCTGTGGATTCGACCCCTACATGTACTACATCGACCGCTTTTACTAGTAGGGTAAATTTGGGCGCAACCAAATTTTGGAGCCATTTCTGGGGACCCAAGTAAGTACCTTAGACACTTATCTTCTTTTCTCACCTCAATTTCTCTATTCTCAACTCTTTTTCTCTTCTCTTTTCCCCTTTCTATTTTTTTTGGTTTCTGAAAATCACAATTCAAAATTTCCAAATAAATACAATGGAGTTTAATCAACATTATCCTTTCAAAAACTCAGGATGGAATCAGTTAGAGAATCCACATTGGGAATCACCAATCTTTTTTAATTACATTGATCAACCTTTGAATGAATACCCCATACCTGATAACATGAACAATCAATGGGATGCTGATTATTTAAAGGATCGATTTCCATACCTCTCAAGGATGATTGAAGAGATCAAAATTAATGAAGTGCATGACATACAAACATCTATCAATCCTAATCCTGAAAAAATTATTGAACATTTGTGTGAAAAAATGGTTAAAATGAATTCAGAAGTTTTATCCATGAGAGTAGAACTACAAAGCATTGAATCATTTTTGGATCCCACTCTAACTCAGGTTGTCACTTCCACATCACTTATAGAAGAATCTTGTTTCCCACATAACTCATTTGAATTTAGTGAAGAACCCACTTTAAAATATGGGAAAACAGAGTTGGATAATGAAGATAATTGTCCAGGTAATGTTGAAAGTCAATCCAAAGAACATGAGGGAATTGTTAATGAGTGTTTAAATAAGGATGAAATTGATTTCATGAATTCACAAGAGGAAAATTTTTCTTCATGGATTGAATGCCCAGAATATTTCTCCAATGATAATTTTTTAGAAACACCAATCACTGAACTATTAGGAGAAATCACAAACATCAAATCCATACCCATTCATGAAACTCATCTAGAAAATTTGGGGTTGAATATTCAATTCAAAGGGAACCAATTGTGTTGGGAAATGCTGAAAATGAAATTGATTTTGATTCTAATTCCTTATATGTTTTTGAATGTCCTATCCAACCTGAACTCAAAATCAATTTCCTTACTTCCCCACCGAGGCATCCCATCATAGGTGATAAACAAGACATTTCAGTTGTCATTCATCCATATCATGAAATAAATAATGTAGGAATGATCCTTGGTGTCTTAGGAAAGACTATAAAAACAACTCGATCAACCATTTTAGATATTCCTTGGATTTTACCAATCATTGTAGAAAATATGTTTTCATAAGAAAAAAATTTCAAAAAAACTATCAATCTCAATCTTGTTGAAGTGGAGAAAGATGGGTTCATTAAAATTTTGAAATTTGGAATTGGATAAGTTGGGGGGTTCAAGTCGAGCTAACGACGTTAAACAAAAGCGCTGCATGGGAGGAAACCCATAGTTTTCATGTTTATAATAATTTTGAAGCATTTTATTTTTCATATAATAAATTACCATAGACTGTTGACCTATTATTATTTTATGAGTAAGGATGGGTATGAAAGGGGAGCACCATATTCATCCATGTCACGTGGCGTGATCTCTGAGTAATACCTTACCCAGAAATCTAAAAAGAAGACAATGTATCATCAGTTTATTTTTTTTGTTTATTTTTATGTTTTTATAGGACATGTCATAAGTCATAAGGAAAATCCATTCACCACCATCCAAGCCACTGAGAATCAAATCCAGTATTGAAGGGAGACTATGGCATGCGCTATCATCATCAACCACCACGTGACTTCATTCCATGATTATCATTTTAAATTTCTTCTTTTAACTCCTCTCCTACCCCCCTTCTAACTTTTCTTTTCTTTAAACACTGGGGACAATGTTATTCTATGTTGGGGGGAGGTGAAATAAAAAATGATTTTTTTTTTCAATAAGAACATGCATAGAAAGAAAAAATTCCATTAACCTTGAACATGATAACACACATTGCAAACTCTGAAATTGGATATCGAAAAATTTGGATGCTTTGATTCTGATTTTAATACAAGTTTAAGTTCATGAGCATAGTTTTTGGAAAGTGCGGTTGTCTAATGTGATTTTTCAAAGTTTATATTTTCATCCTCTTAATAAAAATGCCACAATGCACGTCTACTAGATCGTGGGTGTAAATTTGAGTTCTTGGGTCCCTTTTATTATAGCATAGGGTTCTGGGGTCACTTTTAGTTTAATTTGAATATCTAAAAAAACACAACAAAAAAAACAAAAAAAAAGAAACAAAATAATGGCCACAGAGCAATGTTTTGTCCAAATGCGTGGCGTCCGACACTTGGGGATCGTGACTCCATAGTTGTCTTGCCCAGACTTAGGCTTTATATATCTATTGTAGATAATGGAATTTACAATATGTGTGGCGTTCGACACTTGGGGATCGCGACTCCATAGTTGTCTTGCCCAGAGTTAGTCTTTTAATATCTATTGTGGTTAAAAAAACAAAAAAAAACAAAAAAAAAACAAAATAATGGATACTCATCTTAAGGTTTAATGTGATTCTCACCTAGCGCTTCCATTTTTTCCCCTTGAACAATAAAATGGCCCCCATATCTTTTGTGATGCACAACACTTTATCATGCTTAATTGGAATTGGATGAAATGTGGCGATGAATTTGAACAAAAGAATGGGCTTGGGCTTGGGATATACTTATGGACCTAGCTTGTTTTAAATTATTTTGATGGGTTTCATAATTTTTTTGGGTATGAGGTCTTTGGGTGAGCAATGTTTATTAAAATGTTTTTGGAAAAGGGGATTTGAATTTCATATTTGTAATTTATTTTTCTCGGGACTAGCAAAACTCAAGTTGGGGGGTGTTATTAGTCACTTAAAGTGGATAATATTCACTGTTAATATTTTTATATTCATTTTTCCAAAGTCCATAAACATTTTTTTAGTGCATTACATAAATAGAACTTCATTTCTCATCTTAAATGCAATTCATGTTTAAAATGCAAATTTGGGCCCAATCATTCAATTGTTTGTGGGAAACATTATATTCATTTTATGAATTTGAAATTTTGGGATATGATTTATCAATTTGTTTGGAACATTTTGTCTTTTAGGTCTGATGGATTAATCCCAAGGGAAGATATAGATTTTTGCACCTGAAGGTAGAAACTTGCTGGAAAAAGCATAATGGGCCTAAGGCCCATCAAGCAAATGTGGGGCCCACAAACCAAGCCCAATGAAGCTAAAATATATAAAGTAGAAAAATAAAAATATGAGGATCATTTTATTCAACTGTGGATGGAGCTAATTCTAATGTTTTCATGATGATAAAGGGATCTGAAGTTGAGATTTAAATGGTGGACCCGACATTAATGCACAGAACTCCGTCCCACCATTTAGACCATAACTTCCAAACAGCTGATCCAAATTTCCTGAACTTTTTACAGATCATAGAGGAAATATGGAAGAAGATATATTTCTTCTACAACCCCTTCGGATTAGGCCTTATTCAATTACAAATTTACACGTCAATATGGTGGACGAATCTGGAGAGTTTTCCGGGTCAACTTCGAAACATCAATTTCCTTTTGATTATTCAAGCTCCTTTTGACTCTATTAATTGTTGGGGGGTGAATTTATTGTGGGGTTGGATATAAGTCTCCTAATATTCCTATATAAGGAGATAGTGTTGAATGGAATAGGGTGGATATTTTTATTATCATCTTTTGTTGCTTGTTTCATTGTAAGGTTATGCTTCCAAATTTCCTTTGTAATGTTTTCCATTTCCATGTAAGTTTATTTTTTTTATATTTAAGTTATAAATCAACTTATTTCTCTTATATATTTTCCATTTCATTTATTAAAACTTTATTATCACAAAGCACAGTGATATCTCTGTGTTTTTGTGAATTAGTTTACACATAGGTGTGAATTTCATTCACACACACAGAGGAGTGCTCGTTATTACTGCGGTTTTAATTTCTTCAATCCAATTCTTGTTAGTCATCTTCCACCCACCATTGATATTATACCATCAATATAGGGATAACCCTTTAATGGGTTGATCTTAGGAGGATGCAAAGGCTGGATTGAATGTTATTTTATGAACTAATTGTTGTTAATTGGATAATTAATTTAAGACATCCATTCTTCAGTAATTTCTACTCCTCATCTTTACTGTGTTTGAGAAAACTAAATTCAATTAATAAATGACCATATACCTCATAGAGATCATGAATTTGGTTCTCTAAGTGTGTAGGGGATTAGTAATTGTGTTTAGTAAGCACCAAACCAGAAAATGATGAAGGTAGCGTTATTTTTGAAGAATGGATTCATCAAGAATTAATAAAACCAAAATTGTATAAAGAAGTAAAATTCATTCAGTCTACCCCGAGCATAATCCTAAGATAAACCCATTTTCTTTGAATTTAATTCACTTAGGTTTCTTAGTGTTCTTTAAACCATCCAAAATCAAACCCAAAGTTGGCTACTTCATATCCCATCCTTCACCAAATCATAGCATCTCAAGGTTACTTCTTCGGTCCCTATGGATTCGACCCCTACATGTACTACATCGACCGCTTTTACCAGTAGGGTAAATTTGGGCGCAACCACTCCATCCAAAAATATAGTACACGTTCCCACATCATTAATATGGATAATAAAAATAAATTTTTTCATTGAAGCATATATTTATTGCACACATTTCAAATATATAAAGCATTTTTTCTTTATCTAAACATTAACACCACCATTGAAAAAAATCTCAAGTTTTCCCCCTTCTCGTGGTTGAACCTTCCTAAATCTTTTGAAAATAAAATTCCTCATATAACCCTTATACTATATTGAGTGTAAGGAATATCTGGAAAAAATAATCCATGAATCCTTCAAAGTTTTGATAGTTAAGATCATAGTTATAACCTCCCCTTAAACTATAGAGTTTTTTTATGAAATGGAAGAATATTGTTTTAGAGTTAAATCATCTTTCCCAGCAATATTTATGAAAATTTATTTTCTTTTTTTACTTTTTAGTAAGTATAGTAAACATGAACCTTTTATTTACCATATATCCTTTATCTTATGTTTTTATCATTTTTCTTCAAACATATTTGATTGGAAGGCCCCCACCTTTCAAATTATATGTATTTGAAATATAACTTGGGACTTCCTTCTTATAAAATCTTTTCTTTAAGAATCAGATCTCAAATATCCTGGAATATCAAGTCATCTATACCACCAGAGTTTCTCATAGAAGTAACCATCGTGTCCCATGATATAGGAAGTCATGAAAAATGTATCAATAGACACACACCTCAAGAAAAATCCACCCCAAATGGTTTTATCTAACTTGTGATGATGTTAAATTCATTCATATAATCATCCACTAACCATTATTTTTAAAATATTCATTATGAAAATTTGTCTCATAAGAAACACATTATTCATTATTGATGTATGACCTAAACTGTCGTTGAAGTCGGTCAAAGTTTAAAATTTATATTCCTACTAACTACTGTATATGTGGCAAGCAGGGTCGAACCCACAGGGAAGACTATTTTGGCCACTACTTTCTAAAAAAAAACTCAGTAAGCTCCACTGTTGTCAGCAGTGGAGTAGTTTTCTTATTTTTTTATATCTTTTAAATTTTTTTATGATTTTATAATCTGCAACGTAAAACTACAATTCCCTTGAAAAACTCGTTCTACTGTCACTAAAACAGAATACAACTGAAAGAAAAAATGCAATGAAGAAAATAAGATGCTGATAAAAGACAACAGTAAATAATGCTCGGGGTTCATTCTAGTCTACTGGTTTAAATTGTTTTTCCTTTTCATGTAAAAGTACTGCTTCGTACCACTAAAAAGAGACAACTTACTTCCCTCGCCAGGAGTTAAGTTGTCGAAATTGTTCAACTTAGAGTTCGCCACTCCAAGAAGTTCAACTTCAGAAAAATGAATTAAAAGAACATCAATACAAACTCGCCGTAAGTATTGAAGTTTTCATTACAAGCTGATTATTTAAAAGGTGATTCCATAATATAACTCGCCGAATGATTACAGAGTTCAGAAAATTTAAGTGCATGTGGTACAAAGAAGATGAATGAAATTAGATTTGATCTCGCCGATCAAATCTAATCACAGAAGAATTGGTTAATGAGAAGGAAGAAAAAGATGCCGGTAGAGCTAGAACTTTCCCCGAACTAAGAGACTTAGCTAACTATACTATTCATTATTACAGCAGTCATAGGAAACAATTCAGAAACAGAGTACAAAAGTTTAAATGGTGAGGGAGAAGGAACTCCCTAAAAATGCTCTGCTCCTAAGTTCCTGGACTGCACTGCTTAGCATTGTTCCTCGATCGTCTCTCCACCGGTAAATGCATGAATATCTCCGTCAATCCTTGTGTCACTCCTGGAATCAGAATGGAATCCCCCCCTAAAAACGCTGCTTGATCTGCTTAAATACTCTCTGTCATCCACTACATGTCACCGCATGATTCCACCGACTTCATGTCTTACTCACGAACGCACCGCACATGTGCGTTTTTTCGCGACCGGCACGTCGCACAATCTTTTCTCACGTAACTAACTTCGGTAAAGTTAGTTGTATGTATCTGGACGTTTTCCCATCTCTAGAATGAACCCTTCTTCTTCCCTCCCCCAATTCGGCGCAGCAAAGGGGGAGGTTTTCTTCTCCCAAATTTGGCGCACAGCGGGATCCTCCTTTCTTCCCATGACGGCCAACCATGTTCTTCTCCCTGCTCAGCTCCACCTCATGCTGCGACAAAAGTATGGCAGTGGCCTCAGCCCTAGCGAGGACAGAAGCAGCGGCGACGGACCATAGAGGTGCAGCTCAGTTCATTCTGCAGCAAAATGGATCGGCTCGGCCTCCTTCAAAATCCAAGCTCCGGCGCGACCCCTACTCCAGTGCATCCTGCAATGTGCGGCTTTCTGCTGCGCAGCGGACAACTCCTGCAACAGAGGTGAAAGCTGCCCTTGGTGCGGCATCACCAGCAGCGGCGTGGTATTGGAGCTCCTTTCAGTGGCGGACAGGCCCTGCGGACCTCCTATTCACACAAAAACGCGGAACCCTTGCTCCAGATTTGCAATTTCAATGATTTCACGTACTGTTTGTAGACTTAATTTGTTGTGCTGGATGAGAAGAAACAGGGGAAAGAAAGGCGGGGAAAAAGGATGGAATTTGGTCTGTGAGTATGATGGAGGCGAGGCAGAAAAGGCGTGGTGGCGGAGGACGTATCGGTGAGGATAAAGTGTCGGTGAGGTAGAGAAAAATGAGGCAGGGGCACACTAGTGAGGAGTATCGGTAGCTGAAGCTACCGATAGGAAAGAAAATATCGGTGAGGAAATTAGGGTATCGGTGAGGCTAAAAACAACAAAGGCACCAGCAAATCAGCAGCTACCGGTGAGGTTTATCGGTAGCTGAACCTACCAATAGAAAAGAAAATAAAGTATCGGTAGCTGAATTAAAACTTAAATAAATTAAATAAAAAGACTTAAAATAATTAATTAAAGTAATGCTAAATTCCATTAATTAAAAACAAGATATTTATTAACTTTTAAAACATTAAATTTCTTAATTTAAAAGAACTAATTGAATACAATTAAATTAATAAACTTGATAACAGTTGAACTAATTAATTTAAGAGACTTAAATTAAAAAGAAAAATAAACAGATTAAATAAAGAATAGCAGTGAATACAATTAAAAACATCAGTGACCCAAATAAAACACCGCGAGCTCTTAATTACCTCACCAGTAAACTAAAATAATTATAAAATGGATTAAGAATTAATCTTCATACATAACATAATCTTATTAAATTTTAAAAACTCTTAATTAATTAATTAATTAACCATTTGAACTAATAAAATTAAGGATAAGCCAATTTAATTAATTTAAAAGCACACATAACTTACTTAAATGACAAGCAGGAAGACTAAACACATAAAATAATAAAATTAACCTATTCTAATGTAACTTAATTAAAAGATTAATTAATAAAATTGAGTCTAAGTTTATTAGATAGAATTATAATGATCATATAAATAATTAAAATAAAAATAACTTATTAAAAAGAAAGAAAACAGAACTAATTTAAACTAACTAGATACTCACCGTTTAAAGACCCACCGGTAGTTTAAATTAAAAGTTACCGACAGACTTACGAGAGAGATACCGATAGGCAAAGAGTATCGGTGACAAGGGTCACCGATAGAGGCAGAGTCACCGATAGAGACAGAGTCACCGATAACCTGCTATCGGTAGCTAAGCTACCGGTAGTCTGGCAAGCCAAGCTAAGTTGCATATAACTTTAAAATAAAAAGTAAATTAATTAGCAAACTCAATGATTGATAATAATGATAAGTTAAATAAAATAAACAAATAAGGATTTAACTAAACAAATTAAAAATTAGTTATATTAAAAACACGTCAAGAATAAATCAATTATTTTAAGGTCCAAAATTACATAAAATGTTATAAAGAGTGAATAATTGACAAATTTATTTATAAAAATACAAAAGTGCATTTATTTATTAAAAAGTGTTAAAATAATTAAATAAATTGTATAAAATATAATAAAAAGATGTGGAAAACTGAGTAAAAATAAGGCCACATCAAATTCCCCCACACTTAAACATTGTTTGTCCTCAAACAATCCCATGTTTTATTCTCTTTGAAAAAAAAAGTGAATTATACAAATCAGATATGTTTAGAGAAGTTTCAACATAGGACTCAAAAAGTGTGCTTAGGCTATTGAAATAATAGCCTCAAATAATGTCTCGCCTAGAACAACTACTCAAAGGGAAATCAAGTAAACCATGAATCATCCATAAATGAAGGTGTCCTGCTTCATATATGACTCTGCCTAGTGACTCACTTCAATTCAAGATCAATTTCTAAATTCAAGAGTGATAAAAGGATTAAAAAAAATGTGGAATTAAAATCTTAATAAAAGGAACTTTGTACTTTGACCAATCCCCTTGGTTCCAAAATTAAAACATAAATATTTTTTTTTGAAATCACTTTATTGATACAACCCAAATGACTCCCATATAAACCAGTTGTCCTCTTCTTCATCTGGAGTTCATCATTCCCCTCACCTTAATGAATTCATTTTTGACCCTAGACACTTTATTTATTTTTCCCAAGACATGTAATTTGTGCCAAGCACTGTGCAATGCACTTATTCAGAGTGTACAGAGGGCTTATAGTAAACAGAAACGCACCCAGCATCTAAGGTCTCAGAGATTCACCGTGGGATCCCAGATGCCCAGTATTACTCAAGTTACAAAGGATTTATATAAAAACCATTTACATTGACTCAATAAAAATGATCATTTTTATAAATTAACAGAATGAAAAGTCTCCTCGGATAAAAGTCAAACTTCCAGTACCTAAAATTATGATCTTAAATCCACTAAAAGATTTCCCATATCACTCTCAAAAGAAGTTCCTAACCAAAATTCATTAAACCACTAAACAATTCCACTCACCAATCATCCACCAACACTCATTTCAGACTCAAAGCAAGACTCAACTTCCAATCAAGCACCATCCTAAGGCAAGACTCATTTGAGTGCAGTGTAAAGACTAAAATTGTGAAGAAATTTTTTTTTTTTGAAAATTTTTGACCATTTTTGAAAATTTTTGACCATTTTTTGACAAAATTTTTAAAAAGCAGTGGGAATTGATGAGCATTACAATTAAACACAGTTTAGAACAGTCAAGAATTGACCCCTTCCCCCACACTTAAAACCCAACTTTGTCCCCAAAGTTGACTTCTAAATATGGAGAATAAAAGTTAATCGATTATGGTTCAAAACAGATTTTCAATTTAGTAGATATATGACATGTATAAAGGGTCTCAATGAAGTTCAAAAATAGTGTTTGCCACAATGATTAAATAAAAGCAGGTTCATTTCAGACACACACATGCTTTAACATTCAGTCCAGTGACACAGATTTTCATTTAAGCACAAACATAGCATATAAGGTGTAAGTGTGCAATTAACTGGGTGTAAGCATTTTAAACAATATGTTCAATAATATGTTCAATATAGTAGACAAAGTTCATGCCAAACACCTCAACGAAACAAGCAGATTCAAATGATCAGCATGTACTCCCCCCACACTTAGTTTCATGCAGCGAAAAGATTTTATCACAATGTAATTCAGTTTTTTTTTTAAAGCAAGGAGGCTCATGCAGATTTTTAATTCATTAGTTACAAGACATGCAGCAGAATTTTTATAATACAAACAGAATTTTAAGCAAGAAGAATTCTATTTACAAAAAACAGGAGCAGAAAAATAAGTGCAACAAGTTGAAGTACTTCCCTGACTAAGCTCTTGTCCAAAAATGACCATGGGAATTCCACTCCTTAGATGACAGCAGTATCATTCCTAAAAACACAGAGCATATATAAGCAAACAAAGTAGCACTTTATTCAAAGTAAAATAAGAACAGAACAAAAGTAAAAACAAAGAAAGAGCATGGGTTGACTCCCATGAAGCACTGAATTTTAAGTCGTCAGTTGAACTTTATTTAATCACAATTTTTTATTTATTAACAAAACACAAACCATGGGTTGCCTCCCATGCAGTGCTAGGTTTAAAGTCTCCAGCCAGACTTCATTCAAGAACAGTGAAAGCAGCCAAACCCTTTGGCTGCCCCTCAAAATAGAGTTTCAGTCTTTGCCCATTAACCAACATGGGTTTATTCTCTTCACCGACTATTTCCACAACTCCATTCTTCAGAACTCTCACAACAGTGAACGGTCCAGACCACTTGGACTTTAGCTTCCCAGGAAAAAGTTTTAGTCTAGAATTAAAGAGGAGAACCTTCTGTCCAGATTTGAACTCTTTAGTTTGAATGATAGAATCATGAAAAATTTTAGTCCTTTCTTTGTAAATCCTTGAATTATCATAACTCTCTCTTCTAATCTCATCAAGTTCACTCAACTCAAGCAATCTCCTCTCACCAGCACTCTTAAATTCAAAGTTCAGAGCCTTAACTGCCCAATATGACTTATGTTGCAACTCCACAGGTAAATGACAACATTTCCCAAACAACAGCCTGTAAGGAGACATACCTATTGGGGTCTTAAAAGCAGTTCTATATGCCCATAAAGCTTCATCCAATTTAAGAGACCAGTCTTTCCTAGAGTTTGACACAGTTTTCTCAAGAATTTGTTTTAGTTCTCTGTTAGAAATTTCCACTTGTCCACTGGACTGTGGATGATATGGAGTACCAGTTTTGTGAACACAACCATATTTTTCCATCAAAGATTTAAACTTTTAATTCTTAAAATGTGTTCCATTATCAGTAATAAAAGCTCTTGGTACTCCAAATCTTGAAAAGATATTCTTTTTCACAAATTTTATCACACTATTTTCTTGATTGTTGGGCAGAGCTACTGCCTCAACCCACTTTGACACATAATCTACAGCAACAAGAATATACTCATTCCCATGAGATGATGGAAATGGACCCATAAAATCTAATCCCCAAACATCAAAAATTTCTACCTCCAAAATACCCTTCTGGGGTAACTACTGTTTCCTACTCACATTACCCAGCCTCTGACACCTATCACACCCAACCACAAAACTCCTAGAATCCTTAAAGAGGGTAGGCCAATAGAAACCAGATTGCAAGACTTTTTGAGCGGTCCTCTCACCCCCTTGGTGACCTCCCCAAGGTGAAGAATGACAACTTTCAAGAATAGACAGCATCTCTTCCTCAGGTACACATCTCCTAAGAATACCATCAGCACACCTCCTAAACAGTAAGGGATCATCCCACAGATAATATTTAAGCTCAGAAATGAATTTCTTTCTTTGATTATTAGACAGATTTTTGGGAATGACACCTACTGCCAGGAAGTTGGAAAAATCTGCAAACCAAGCAGATTGTCTGACTGAGACAGTGAGCAGTTTTTCATCAGGGAAGGAAGAGTTAATCTCCCTATGATTTTCAGATTCAAGTTGAGTAACAGGAAGCCTAGATAAATGATCAGCAACTAAGTTTTCAGCTCCCTTCTTATCCCTAATCTCTAAGTCAAACTCTTGTAACAATAAGATCCATCTAATCAGCCTGGGTTTAGTTTCCTTTTTAGACAGCAAGTATTTTAAAGCAGAATGATCAGTGAAAATTATGACTTTTGAACCTAACAAATATTGTCTAAACTTTTCCAGAGCAAAAACAACAGCTAACAACTCTTTCTCAGTGGTAGTATAATTCTTTTGAGCATCATCTAGCAATCTACTAGCATAGTATACCACATGCAATCTCTTATCCCTCCTCTGTCCAAGGACAGCACCTACAGCCATGTCACTAGCATCACACATAAGTTCGAATGGTAGTTTCCAATCAGGTTCAGTGATGATAGGTGATGTAGTGAGTTTCTCCTTAAGCAGATTAAATGATTTCAAGCAGTTTTCATTAAAATTGAAAGGCGCATCCTTTACCAATAAAGAACACAAGGGCTTAGTGATTTTAGAAAAATCCTTTATGAATCTCCGGTAGAAACCAGCATGCCCTAGAAAACTCCTAACACCCTTAACATTAATAGGAGGCGGCAGTTTTTGAATAACTTCTATCTTCGCAGTATCAACTTCTAAACCTCTCTTTGACACTTTATGACCTAGCACAATACCTTCAGTAACCATGAACTGGCATTTCTCCCAATTTAGCACAAGATTGGTTTCAATACATCTCTCTAAGACTAACTCAAGATTTCCTAAGCAAGTATCAAAAATACTCCCCACTATAGAAAAGTCATCCATGAAAACTTCAATGATTCTCTCGATCATATCAGAAAAGATAGCCATCATACACCTTTGAAAGGCGGCTGGAGCTCCACACAACCCAAAGGGAATTCGCCGGTAAGCAAATGTTCCAAAGGGGCATGTGAAAGTAGTCTTCTCCTGGTCCTCTGGATCAACAGGAATCTGGTTGTAACCAGAATACCCATCCAGAAAACAGAAAAATTTGTTTCCAGCAAGCCTCTCAAGCATCTGATCAAGGAAGGGCATAGGAAAATGGTCCTTCCTAGTGGCTGCATTAAGCTTCCTATAATCAATACAGACTCTCCATTTTGTGGCTTTCCTAACTTGAACTTCTTCATTTTTTTCATTCTTTACTACAGTGAAACCTCCCTTCTTGGGAACAACCTGGACAGGGCTGACCCAAGCACTATCTGAGATGGGGTATATCATTCCAGTATCTAACAGCTTGATTACTTCCTCTCTCACAACTTCTTTCATGTTTGGATTTAATCTTCTTTGACATTCTACCCTAGGCTTATGATCAGGTTCCATAGGAATTTTGTGCATACAGAATGAAGGACTAATTCCCTTGATATCAGCTATCGTCCAGCCTATGGCAGATTTAAACTTTTTCAAAACATTCAACAGTTTTTCTTCTTGGGTTGCATTTAGTTCAGCAGAGATTATTACAGGCAAAGTAGAGTTCTCACCTAAAAATGAATATTTCAGATGGGCAGGGATGGGCTTCAGCTCAAGATCAGGTGGTACTACACTCGAAGGAAGACTCTTAGGCCTGGGAGGTCCAAGATCTTCAACATATTTCTTGTAAGGAGTATTAAAAGATGAAAGATTTTCAATTTCCAGTTTAGATTCAGAGATAACAGAGCTACTGTCCAAGGTAGGCAGTACACTGTCCAGATTTTCCAAATTTGAATTCAGCAGGTTTATCAAAGAAGAATCATCTAATTGTCTTAACAGTTCTCCCTCAGTATCATCAAAGTATTCAGAAGTGTTGGTGTTAACAGAAACACCATCAATTTCATTCAGAAAACCCCTAAGTTCAGCAACATAAGACTCTCCTACAACAGGAACTGGACAGTTGTCCAGTTCTGGAAGATTTTCCAGTTTGGCTGTTACAACAGAATTTTCAGCTTCTAGAACAGATTCACAAAGATTTTCAGCTTCACAAATGCTTTCTTCAACAAAAGAATGATTTTCAGATTTTTCAATGAGTTCAAGTTGATTCTTATAAGAACATTCAGCTTCAAGAGACTCAATTTTTGAACAGTTTTCAGAGTAAGTTGGTTCCTTAATATTTTTAAAAACATTGAACTCTTCTTCTTGCTCACCAATTTTGAATATCAGTTGACCCTTAGACACATCAATGACAGCTCCACCTGTGGCCAAGAAGGGCCTACCCAAGATGATAGGTACCTCTTGATCACACTCCATATCTAGAACAAGAAAATCAGCAGGTAAGAACAATTTCCCAACTCCAACTAGTAAGTCATCTACTCGACCTATAGGATGAGTAAAGGATCTATCAGCTAACTGTAGTATGACCGTGGTAGGTTGAAGATCACCCAACCTCAACTGTCGAAACAGTGAGTATGGGAGCAGATTAATGCTAGCACCTAGATCACACAAACAATTCAACTGACCTGAATTACCTAGAGTACAGGGGATGACAAAGCTACCTGGGTCTTTCAATTTTGGTGGGATTTTCTTTTGAAGCACAGCACTGCACTCTTCAGTGAGGCTGTAGGTAGCAAATTCTTCAAGGGTTTTCTTGTTTGAAACAATTTTCTTCAAAGATTTCAGGTAAGATGGGATTTGAATTAAAGCTTGGATAAAAGGGATGTTCACTTGAAGCTTAGAAAGAAGACCAAGGAACTGAAGAAGTTCAGCCTTGGTATTACTTTGAGGTTTCAGTTTTTCAGGGAAAGGGATGGGTGGGGCAAAATTTTTCAGAACAGTAGGCATGTCCCTCACTTCTTCAACAACCTTTTCTTTTCCTTTATTTTTTTGATTTTTAAAACAATATTCATCTTGATTTCCAGGTGAAAGGTTCAGATTCTCATCATTTTCGACATCTTTCTGTGAATTTCCAGATTGTGAACAAAGCAGATTTTCATTTGCAGATTCAAACAGTTTCTCATTTCGAGCATTTTTTACAGTTTTTTCAGCAACATTTTGAGTATTCAGCCCACTCCTAGTAACAACAGCCATGACATTCTCCTTAGGATTCAGTTCAGTGGTACTAGGCAACCTACCCTTATCCCTAGAAGTCAAATCTCTAGCTAATTGGCCAAGTTGTGTTTCCATATTCTGCATCCTCACATCAGTTTGCATCTTGTCTGACTCATATTGACTTTTCTGTTTATTAAGTTGAGTCATGTACCTTTCCTCTTGTGAGTTTATTTTATTCAATATCTGATCCAATTTAGAAGACATTTGATTATCATTACTTCCTTGAACATTTGAAGACTCTCCCCTTTGTTGACTTTGAAAATTTGGTCTTGGTTGGTTCTGATAATTAGGGGCAGTTTGTTGCTTAATAATACCTTGATCTTTCCATGACAAATTTGGATGGTTCCTATAGCCTTGATTGTAATTATTAGAAAATGGATCTTCTTTTTGAGGCATCCTAGGACCGTAATTAACAAAGTTTGAGGTTTCAGATTGTTGGGAAATTAGATCAACATTAGGACAAAAACATTCAGAATGCCCAAACATACCACATTGTGTGCACTGTTGTCTAAGAGATTGATACTGATTCTGGTTTTCAACTTGGTTAACAGATTGTTTTGAATTCTGGTTCATTAATGTTTGAAGTTGGTTAGTGATTTCAGCTAGTTGTGCTTGAGTTTCATTCATTGAACCAGTATTTGAATTGACAGTTCTATTAACTCTTTTTCTTCTTGAATTCTTATGTTGAGAATTAAGGGCCAGATTATTGAAAATTTGTCTCAACTCTTCATCAGTTTTATCATTGTAATTACCCCCAGCAGCTTGATCCACTAAATTCTGACCAGAGGAGGAAAGCCCTTCATAGAAGGTGTCCATAAGGAGATGTGAAGGGAGTTGATGATGGGGACACTGCCTAAGCAGATCCCTGAATCTATCCCAAGCTTCATGGAAAGCTTCTCCATCCTCTTGATAAAAACTAGTGATTTTAGTTCTAAGTTCTCCTTTTAATCTTTGGGGATAAAATTTCATAATGAATGAGTTATACACTTGATCCCAATTCTCAAAAATATTTTCATCTAGACTTAAAAACCAATTTCTCGCATTCCCTTTAAGGAAAAAGGGAAAAACTCTCATCCTTAGTTCATTTTCAGTGAGTCCTAAAAGTGGAAGTTGCTGCACAGTATTGTAGAAATCTCTAATGAAGGCCAGAGAGTCCTCATTAGAGAGCCCATTGAATGCAGGCAGCAAAGATATATGTGACTGTTTTAATTCATAGTTTCGAGCTCTAGGACTTAATCTAATAGATGATGGGTTGCTTGAAACTTGAGGGAGTTGGAACTCTCTCATCCTAGGCCTTTCATTTTCATCTAACAGTTCTGGTTGGTTATGGAAATTATTATGTTCAGGGATTCTGTTTTCTTGATTTTCCATTTCAATTTTGTTCTTCTTTCTTAGAGCAGCTAAGTGTTTATCTAGTTCAAGGTTTAGAGGCTCTAATCTGACACCAGAGTGTCTTGTGCTCATGCACTCAGTAATAGACCGTTTCAGCAGTGAAGACTCAAAATGCTAAGTAACAATTTTTATTTAAACTGTTTTCAAATTTTTCAATCAAATTTTTTTTAACAGATTTTTAAATTTGTATTTTTTTTAAATGTTTTCTTTTTAGAAATGGCTCGTGCCTTCCCCGGCAACGGCGCCAAAAACTTGACCTAAACTGTCGTTGAAGTCGGTCAAAGTTTAAAATTTATATTCCTACTAACTACTGTATATGTGGCAAGCAGGGTCGAACCCACAGGGAAGACTATTTTGGCCACTACTTTCTAAAAAAAAAACTCAGTAAGCTCCACTGTTGTCAGCAGTGGAGTAGTTTTCTTATTTTTTTATATCTTTTAAATTTTTTATGATTTTATAATCTGCAACGTAAAACTACAATTCCCTTGAAAAACTCGTTCTACTGTCACTAAAACAGAATACAACTGAAAGAAAAAATGCAATGAAGAAAATAAGATTTTGATAAAAGACAACAGTAAATAATGCTCGGGGTTCATTCTAGTCTACTGGTTTAAATTGTTTTTCCTTTTCATGTAAAAGTACTGCTTCGTACCACTAAAAAGAGACAACTTACTTCCCTCACCAGGAGTTAAGTTGTCGAAATTGTTCAACTTAGAGTTCGCCACTCCAAGAAGTTCAACTTCCGACAAATGAATTAAAAGAACATCAATACAAACTCGCCGTAAGTATTGAAGTTTTCATTACAAGATGATTATTTAAAAGGTGATTCCATAATCGAACTCGCCGAATGATTACAGAGTTCAGAAAATTTAAGTGCATGTGGTACAAAGAAGATGAATGAAATTAGATTTGATCTCGCCGATCAAATCTAATCACAGAAGAATTGGTTAATGAGAAGGAAGAAAAAGATGCCGGTAGAGCTAGAACTTTCCCCGAACTAAGAGACTTAGCTAACTATACTATTCATTATTACAGCAGTCATAGGAAACAATTCAGAAACAGAGTACAAAAGTTTAAATGGTGAGGGAGAAGGAACTCCCTAAAAATGCTCTGCTCCTAAGTTCCTGGACTGCACTGCTTAGCATTGTTCCTCGATCGTCTCTCCACCGGTAAATGCATGAATATCTCCGTCAATCCTTGTGTCACTCCTGGAATCAGAATGGAATCCCCCCCAAAAAACGCTGCTTGATCTGATTAAATACTCTCTGTCATCCACTACATGTCACCGCATGATTCCACCGACTTCATGTCTTACTCACGAACGCACCGCACATGTGCGTTTTTTCGCGACCGGCACGTCGCGCAATCTTTTCTCACGTAACTAACTTCGGTAAAGTTAGTTGTATGTATCTGGACGTTTTCCCATCTCTAGAATGAACCCTTCTTCTTTCCTCCCCCAATTCGGCGCAGCAAAGGGGGAGGTTTTCTTCTCCCAAATTTGGCGCACAGCGGGATCCTCCTTTCTTCCCATGACGGCCAACCATGTTCTTCTCCCTGCTCAGCTCCACCTCATGCTGCGACAAAAGTATGGCAGTGGCCTCAGCCCTAGCGAGGACAGAAGCAGCGGCGACGGACCATAGAGGTGCAGCTCAGTTCATTCTGCAGCAAAATGGATCGGCTCGGCCTCCTTCAAAATCCAAGCTCCGGCGCGACCCCTACTCCAGTGCATCCTGCAATGTGCGGCTTTCTGCTGCGCAACGGACAACTCCTGCAACAGAGGTGAAAGCTGCCCTTGGTGCGGCATCACCAGCAGCGGCGTGGTATTGGAGCTCCTTTCAGTGGCGGACAGGCCCTGCGGACCTCCTATTCACACAAAAACGCGGAACCCTTGCTCCAGATTTGCAATTTCAATGATTTCACGTACTGTTTGTAGACTTAATTTGTTGTGCTGGATGAGAAGAAACAGGGGAAAGAAAGGCGGGGAAAAAGGATGGAATTTGGTCTGTGAGTATGATGGAGGCGAGGCAGAAAAGGCGTGGTGGCGGAGGACGTATCGGTGAGGATAAAGTGTCGGTGAGGTAGAGAAAAATGAGGCAGGGGCACACTAGTGAGGAGTATCGGTAGCTGAAGCTACCGATAGGAAAGAAAATATCGGTGAGGAAATTAGGGTACCGGTGAGGCTAAAAACAACAAAGGCACCAGCAAATCAGCAGCTACCGGTGAGGTTTATCGGTAGCTGAACCTACCAATAGAAAAGAAAATAAAGTATCGGTAGCTGAATTAAAACTTAAATAAATTAAATAAAAAGACTTAAAATAATTAATTAAAGTAATGCTAAATTCCATTAATTAAAAACAAGATATTTATTAACTTTTAAAACATTAAATTTATTAATTTAAAAGAACTAATTGAATACAATTAAATTAATAAACTTGATAACAGTTGAACTAATTAATTTAAGAGACTTAAATTAAAAAGAAAAATAAACAGATTAAATAAAGAATAGCAGTGAATACAATTAAAAACATCAGTGACCCAAATAAAACACCGCGAGCTCTTAATTACCTCACCAGTAAACTAAAATAATTATAAAATGGATTAAGAATTAATCTTCATACATAACATAATCTTATTAAAGTTTAAAAACTCTTAATTAATTAATTAATTAACCATTTGAACTAATAAAATTAAGGATGAGCCAATTTAATTAATTTAAAAGCACACATAACTTACTTAAATGACAAGCAGGAAGACTAAACACATAAAATAATAAAATTAACCTATTCTAATGTAACTTAATTAAAAGATTAATTAATAAAATTGAGTCTAAGTTTATTAGATAGAATTATAATGATCATATAAATAATTAAAATAAAAATAACTTATTAAAAAGAAAGAAAACAGAACTAATTTAAACTAACTAGATACTCACCGTTTAAAGACCCACCGGTAGTTTAAATTAAAAGTTACCGACAGACTTACGAGAGAGATACCGATAGGCAAAGAGTATCGGTGACAAGGGTCACCGATAGAGGCAGAGTCACCGATAGAGACAGAGTCACCGATAACCTGCTATCGGTAGCTAAGCTACCGGTAGTCTGGCAAGCCAAGCTAAGTTGCATATAACTTTAAAATAAAAAGTAAATTAATTAGCAAACTCAATGATTGATAATAATGATAAGTTAAATAAAATAAACAAATAAGGATTTAACTAAACAAATTAAAAATTAGTTATATTAAAAACACGTCAAGAATAAATCAATTATTTTAAGGTCCAAAATTACATAAAATGTTATAAAGAGTGAATAATTGACAAATTTATTTATAAAAATACAAAAGTGCATTTATTTATTAAAAAGTGTTAAAATAATTAAATAAATTGTATAAAATATAATAAAAAGATGTGGCAAACTGAGTAAAAATAAGGCCACATCAATGTATTATTATATGTATTCATATTCATAGATATAAATTCAAAATATTTTCCTGAACTTAAAGATATTTATGGCTATGTTCTAGGATAATAACATCCAGATCAAACCTAGTGCCTTCCCATCAAGCCATTCCCAATTTTCTTTAGAAATTTATTTTTTATTGACTCCTAAAAATGTAATATTTAATTATTTCTTTTATAAATAACCCTCAACTGGAGTCATATAGATTCAAATTAATTTACATTGAAATTTTCAATACACACCATTCTATATTCCAATTCTATCAACTGAAATAGAACTCACATTGAAACAAAATAGTATAAAAAATAGAAATTTCACCATTTTAGGAAAGTCGTTATTTTCTTCTCACAACCAAAACCCAAACATCATAGATAAAACTTTATACAATACTTTCCTTATTCAATAATGAACCAATGAATGGAACCTTAAATTATAAAAAAGGTTATCTAGAATATTTATAATTAATTACAACCAAGATAATTGTATCCAAAATTGAGAATCCTCACACCCTAATTACAAACTATGTATGCACATTATAGTAGACATGCATAAACAATGATGAAAATGGACGTAAACACTCAATATGTAACATAAGAATTTATACAGTTTAGAACTACTCCTACTCAGTGGGAAATATGCAACATCAACTGAAGTGATGAGGAAGAGAATACAATCAGTTAACTGAGCCATAAGTACCTAAAGATAGGTGATCTACCCAAAATAAATGAAATGATACTTTTTACTCACTCCAAATATAATGAAAAAAATTTATAGTACAAGTGATACAACTCATCTACTTATAAATATATTCATATTGCAGTTATACAGTTTCACTAGTTCCACCACAATCTAATCTTTTTGACTAACACTCACTTGATCATTGAAAAATTTAGATACCCTACTAAATTCCACCAACTTCACCACTACTTCTAGTTAATATTTCATGTATTCAAAAATCATCCTCAGACATCCACAATTTCAAAAAAATATCCGAAATATAGAAAAATTTGTAAGAAAATGATTAATCACACCTAGCCAATTGAAGGGGGAAACATGTCTCGTTATGGTAGTTATAAGTGGATACACACAGGGTATACACGATAGGAGGGAGGGAGTGGGTGGGTGGTGGTGACATGAGACTACCAACATTGGGAAAGGGCATCAATGTGCATTAGGTTGTAAGGGGAGGTCATAGGTGTGGTGGTGGTGGTTAATAATGTATTTTAGTTATTTAAAATATATATTATTTTACATTAATTTAAATATAATTTAAAAAATGGTTTCTATAATTTTTTTAAACAATTGAAAGTAAAGTGTGGGTAATTAATTACATTTATAAATGTATATTATTAGATTTATTTTAAAAAACATGAATAATTAAATTTGACTAATTTACCCACACCATATTTAGATATATTTAAAAAAACATGGTTAAATAAATCATATATGTTTAGATATATTGTAACATCCTGCTATTATTTTCATGTATTTCTAAACCCCTCTTTTGGTTGAGCTTTAGTTGGGTTTAATTTGGAGTTGTTTTTGGTGGTTTTTTGTAAATTTTGGAGGTTTCAGGGCTGAAGCACAATTTGTGCATGGCCTATGCATGATTTGGAAAACCGTTCACTAGTTCCATGTTTTAGACAGTGGGATCTTCATGTTTTGTGAATAATTTTCCCTAATTGTGTGCAGTTTCCTAAGAAACCATGTGGACAAGTTTTTCTAGATCTAAAATTTTTATTAAAATTTCCCCAGCCTCCTTTTTAGGTCTTATATGGACCTCCTTCAACCCAAACGTCTTTCTCCCTTCCTTGGAGCTCCCAAGAAAGATTCTTTTCCACTTGAACCCCTTTTGAAAGCGATCTGAAGCTAGGCGAATGTCGGTCGGTCTTCTTCTGGTTAGTTTCCTCCTCCCGTTCTCTTCTTACTGTGATCTCACTCTTTCTCCTTAGGGTTCCATAGATATTGGTATTGATTTGTAGATATAATAACTTTTTTATCTTAAACCAAGGTTTTATTTCTGTTTATAAGATCTTCGTTCTTCATGGACAAATCCCGATTAGGGTTTGGCGTTGCGAGATCCGTTGTTTTTTGAAGATGGTTTCATTACGATGCCCAATTTTTCTTGAACCTAATTGCTTTGTTTAAATTTAAATTGTTTGGATTTAAATGAAATTTTTTATATTTGAATCAAATGGATTTCAATCCTTTTTTTGAGAAACCCAATTTTGATGAATTGGGTTTTCGAGGAAAAAATGGGTTTTTGGATTGGAATTGTAATTTAGTGAGATTTAAATTGTTTAATTTTAATTTTAATTTTGATGGGATTTGAATCAATTGAAATGTTGATTTTAATTGAAGAAAATTTTATTTCATTGAAATTTTGTGAAAAAACCATGATTCAAGTGAATTGGGGGGTTTTTGATGAAAATGATATAATTGTTTGATTTGATTTCAAATCCCGGTTTTTTGAAAAATGGCTTAAAATGTTTTTATGGAAACCTTAGGGTCTCATCTTGGTGAAATGGAATGTTTTTTATTAAAAATATATTATGGGTTTTAAAGAGAAAATTGGCATATTTGAAATGGATAATGGGATGAATTGCATTTTCTGTTATAAAATGAATTTTCCATCACTGATTTGTATATGAGAACATGAAAGTCTTAGGTACTTAGTGAGTTATTTTCAGTGGAACTTTATGATTCTACAACATTCAAAAATGTCATATCAGCACATCCCGTTCCACAGGCGATGGTGATGATATCCCTTTACCTTAGTCTTAAAGGGCGTATGTACATACTTTGTCGTATTCATAATGATGGATCCCTATATCCTGGAACTATCGTACCTATTTGGCACATGACCATGTTGATCACTTGTTTGATTTTTTTTGAATGCATATATATACGAGTGTTATAAACTATTTTACAAGCCTTGAGAATTTATATAAAATTTTTATATAAAGTGTTTATTTAAGCCATTTGTGAGAATTGTTTTTTATGGAAAGTATCATTTGATTAAAAGAAAATTCCATATTTTGAAATGTTTTCCATCATTTTAAATGTATAGAATTATTTTCTAAAGGTATTTTCATATTTTAAACTATAGATAATTATTTATTTAAATATGCTTAGTTAATTCCAAACTTGTTTGTTTTAGAATTTAAAGAAAATTTTGGTTAAATTGATATTGGCATCTGTTATGGAATCTTTGGGTGAAATCCTACTGGGATTTGTCTCACTCCCTACTTATGCCTTAAGGTGTTTTTAGATTATCTCCTTTTAGGTTTGAGCAAAGGAAAAGGATCTTTTAGATGTGGATACAACTACTGAACTTTTTCCTTGGTGAGTTGTGTCCTTAGGGAATTTGGGATATTTTTCCCCTTTTCTATACTTGATTTGTAGTACTTTGGAAATTGTTCCTATTTAAATTTTGGTAATTTACTCCCATATTAGTTTTCCTTTGATATGCATACTTTCCTATTTTCTTTTCTTTCTTCATTATTAATGGAAAAAAGTGTTCCCACTTTCATTTTGTATGATGTAGGGTTCTGGTCACCGACCTGTGGGGATCGAGAATTCCCTTTAGCCTATGTTTGGACTGACGTAGTTATTAGGTTACCAGGGTACCTGAGTTGGTTCATGATAAAGTGGTATAAAAGGTATGTTAATCTTTTATCTTGAAGTCAGTATGCATTTGGAAATATTTTCAGGACTTAGGAGGTAGTTGTGATTTATTGTCTCGCTTGCTCTCACATTAATAAACCTTAGGTTTCTAGGGGTAGTAAGGGAAAGACGTCTTGTGGTTTAGTTATAGTATTTTCCCTATTTTGATTTGGATAGATTGAAATCCAAATCTTGTACATCCTATTGATTGGGAATAATTTCCCTTGTTGTTTAGTTTTAGCATTGCCTATTGTCTTCCTTGTTGTCTTCTAACGTTTTTTAGAATCATGCCTCTAAGAAGACATGTGAATCAGACCCAGGAAGAAGTTATTGTTGAACCTCATAGAGATAATCTTATTGTGGATTAGAATCTGATTGAGGTGATTGTGCACACAATCCATTCTCTAGGACAGGCACCACATCTATTTCTTAATCAGGCTCCCATTGTAGAACCTCAGAGGCATGTTCTCAAGATTAGTTCTAAAGAGTTCCTTTTCCAGAAAACAACACCGTTTAAGGGATCAAATGAACCTCAAGAGGATAAGGAGTGGTTGATTAGTTTGAAACACTTATTTGGGTTTTTGTACACCCCTGATGAGATTAAAGTGAAGTGTTCCACTTTCGTTCTGGAAGGACCTAGCAGAAGAAGGTGGGACGCTATGGTGATAGTTAATAAACATGAGGGCTTAGAGTAAAAAGACTTAAAAGTTCTTTTCTCTGACCATTTATTTCCATATTTGATGATATTGTCCAAGTATATAGAGTTTTTCAGACTTTAACAGGCTGACAGGTCTCTGACATAGTATGCAAACCATTTTTCTAAGCTTGTAAACTTCACACCCGAGTTAGTATTGAATGAGAGGATGAAGGCTCTAAGGTTCGAGTTTGTACTTCATCAGGATATTCATTCTCAAGTTTTCTTGCTTAATATTCCCTCTTATACTGATGTACTAGATAGAGAACTGATGGTCGAGATGGACCTGGCTGGTAAGTCAGGGTTATCGAGAGTCTCCCTTTCTCTTAGTGGCAGCGTGAGTTCCTTTAAGGGAAAGCACAAGCATGATGATTCTTGTGGTAGTTCTCGATGGTATGGTTTCTCTAGACCTTATGAAGTAACAAGAAGAGGCCCTTTGATTTTTTACCAGTGTGGTAATCTAGAGAATTATAAGAAGGTTTACACTGGGTCACCCAAGAATTGTGGCTCCTGCGGTAATTTAGGGAACTTTTAGGGGTTCTTCCATATTTATTCCACTCTGTGTAGTGGAAAAATATCATCATATCCTCCTAAAACTATGGGGAAATCATATTCTTAATGTTAAAAAGGGTTCCAGCCACAAGCATTTGGAATGAAGCTTCTTCACGCAATGGAAGAGTCTCTAGAGGAAGGAAAAGTGGGTCCAGCGACTGTAAGAGGTACCATCACTATAGATTCGTCATTAGTGACTACTTTATTTGATATCGGTGCATATCATTCATTTATTTCAACCTATGTTGTTAATCTTCTTAATCTTCCTGTGGAGATTTTATCTTATGCAATTGATATTACTATAGCCCTAGGTATTAAGAGAGAGCAGGGTCTCTGTAATCCCACTTTTGTTTCCTCTATATCAGACGTTGACATAGCTTGTACCTTTATGGTTCTCGACATGAAATATTTTGAAATAATATTTTTAATGGATTGGATCATGGATAATAAAGCTTAGATTGATTGTTATCGTTGACAGGTCACCTTCACTACGCCCAGTGGTGTTTCTCTCGTGTTTCAAGGAGAATGGGACCCAAGGTCGAGCAGGGCCATACCTTCTTATCTGAAGTTGAGAAATTTAATATTAGTGTTTTCTTTTGATATGGAGCGGGAACCTTTGAACAGTGATCTCCTTCCAATCATCTTTGAGTTTCCCAATGTGTTTCTTCTTAACTTCCCTGGTTTGCCACCAGTAAGAGAGGTTGAGTTTTCTATTGAATTGATGTCAGGTACTCATCCAGTTTATATTCCCTCTTATTGTATAACACCATCCGATTAAAATAGTTAAATTATCAGTTGGACGATCTTCTTGAAAAAGTCTTTATGCATCCGAGCATGTCACCTTGGGCAGTTCTGGTTCTCTTTTATAAGAAAGATGATGGTTCACTCTGCCTTTGTGTTTATTTGTTGCTATAGATTGGTGATGTGTTTGACTAGTTAAAAGGGGTGAAGTGGTTCTCAAAGATTGACCTTCGCTTGGGTTACCATTAGTTGAGGATAAAATAATATGACATTCATGAAACCTCTTTTCAGAGTAGTTATATCCATTATGAGTAGCTTTTCATGAACTTTGTTCTAACCAATGCTCCTACAGTTTTCATGGCTTTAATGAACATGATTTTACATGATCATCTTGATAACTTTTTGGTTGTGTTTGTGGACGATATCCTTATTTACTCTATATTTGAGGGGGATCATGTGCATTATCTGAGAACAATGCTGAGTTTGTTGAGAAATCACCAACTCTATGCCAAGATCTCAAAGTGTGATTTCTGTATTTGGGAAGTGAAGTTCCAAGGACACATGGTGTTGGAACATGGTATTTGATTTGATCTTGAAAAGGTGAAAGCTGTCATGACAAGGAAAAAAACACGGAATTTCTTTGAGATTCATATCTTCTTAGGTTTATCTGAATATTATATCTACTCAGTGAAATAATTCACAAAGTTGTCCTCTCCAATGACTGATCTTACTCAGAAGGGATTGAAGTTTTTTTGGAAAGAGAAATGTTAGAGTTCTTTTGTTGATTTGAAATTTCTTTTGACTATTGTGTAGGTTTTGACTCTTCTAGAGGTCGGGTAGGGCTACGTGGTCTTTTATGATACATAAATTTCTAGATTGGGATGCGTTCTTATGCAGAGTGATCATGTTTTTGCTTTTGGATATCATCATCTTAGGCTGCACGAGAAGAACTATCAGACCCATGGCCTTGAACTTGTAGTTGTGATGCATGATCTTAAGAGTTGGCAGTGTTACCTTTATTGCAAAAGTTTTACCATGTTTTCTGGCCACAAAATCTTGAGTTTTATCTTTTCTCAAAAATATTTGAATCTATATCAGAGATGTTGAGTGGAATACCTATAGTCTTTTGATTTTGACATTTCCTATAACCCGGGGAAAGAGAATGTCATTGTAGATGCTTTGAGTAGAAATATTTCTGCCCAAGTAGTGAAAGAATATTCGAGGGAGTGGAACTTGATGGATCTCTTTGCACAATTTCATATTGGAGTTCAGGAAAAAGGGGTCAAGGTTTCCTTTGACAGTGTTAAGTTTTTATCCTCTCTTATTGAAATGATTCCTCATGATCAAAAACTTGATGATGAATTCTGTAGCATTAGAGTCTCTTTTAATAGTGGAGAGACGGTTTCCCAGTGGTCATTCTCCAAAGAGGGAATTATATGCTATTAGAATCATTTTGTTGTACCGTCTTTAGTAAGGAAATATGTGATAGCGTATTTTCATAATTACTAGTGTGAAGTGAACCCATGAACCAAAAATATGTTCTATAACATGAGGCGGTAGTTCTGGTGTCCAGGTATGAGGCAAGGCATTGCTGAGTTTGTCTCTCATTGTTATACATGCCAAAAGGTGAAAGCTTATCACCATAAAACTTTGGGGTTTCTTCAACCACTTCCAATACCTACTTGGAAGTGGGATGAGATCTCTATGGAATTTGTGGTTGGGTTTCCGCATACCCTAAGGAAGAAGAATTCAATTTGGGTCATGATCAATAGGCTAATGAAATCAGCTCACTTTATACCCATTCGTGATATAGCCAAATTTGAGGAGTTGGGAAGTCTCTATGTGAAAGATATTATTCAGTTTCACAGAGTTCCATCTGCTATAGTCTCTGATAGAGATCCTCAGTTTACTTATCTCTTTTAGCTAGGCCTTTAGAAGGTGTTAGGATCTCATGTTTTTTTGAGTACATCATTACATCAACAGTCAAATGGCCAGACAAAAAGTTCTATACAGATTTTTGAGGATATCCTCTATGATTTTGTTCTTGACTTTGGCGGAGCATGGGATGATCATTTGGGGATGGTTGAGTTTTCTTATAACAATAGTTACCAATACGTGATCAGGATGGCTCCTTTTGAGGACTTGTATGGCCGAACTTTTAAATCTTTATTGTGTTGGTCAGAGATTGGTGAAAGTTCCTTTGTTGGACTATACTTGTTCCAAGAGATGACATCAATGATTCAGTCGATTTTTCAGAGAATGTTGACAGCTCAGAGCTGATACAAGTCTTATGTTTATCGTCATTGTAAACCTTTTGAGTTATTAGTTAGTGGCTAGGTATTCTAGAATGTTTCACCCCGATTGGGTTATCGACGGCATGGGAGGCCATGGAAGCATACTCCTCATTTTGTGGGACCTTTTGAGGTTGTTGAGCTGGTGGGTAAAGTTGCACACCAGTTATCACTACCACCGCATTTGACATCGACATATAACGTGTTTCATGTATATCATCTTAGAAAGTATTTATCTGATTCATCTCATGTTTTGAGTTGGCATGATCTTAAAGTGGAACCTTATTTATCAGTGACTGAATGGACGATAAAGATAGTTGATTCTGAGAACAAGGTACTTCATGGGAGAATGATACCTTTGGTTAGTGTGATAATGTATCAAGGTTCTGATCCTTATGATATGTGGGAGAGGGATTCACTAATGAGGGAGCAAAGACCTCATCTTTTTGATGGGGAAGCTTCTTCATAGGATTTCTAGGGAAATAAAGCTTTTATTGTGGGGAGGTTGTAACATACCTTTACCATTTTCAGGTATTCCTAAACCCCTATTTTGTTTGAGATTTGGTTGGGTTTTGTTTGGAGTTGTTTCGGGTGGTTTTCTAAAAATTCCGGATGTTTCTGGGCTGGAGAACAGTTTATGCACAGTCTATGCACAGTTTGGAAAACTGTGTACCATTACCATGTTTTAGATAGCGGGCTCTGCATGGTCTGCACACAGTTTTCCCTAACCATGTACAATTTCCCAGGAAATCATACGAACAGGTTTTTCTAGATTTGGAATTTTTATTAAAATTTATCACGCCTCCTTTTTAGGTCTTAAACAGATCACCTTCAACCCAAATGCATTTATCCCTTCTTTAGAGCTCCCAATAAGGATTCTTGGCCCCTTGAATCCCTTCCAAAAGTGATCTAGATCTAGGATAATATCAGTTGATCTCTTTCGGGTTAGTTTCCTCCTACCATTCTCTTTCTCCATAGATCTCTCTCTTTCTCATTAGGGTTCCATATATCTTGGTATTAATTTATGGATCTAATACCCTTTGTTTTTGGGATCTTAAGCCTAGGTTTTATTCTTGTTTGTGTGATCTTCGTTCTTTATAGAAAAATCCCGATTAGGGTTTGGCATTGCAAGATATGTTGTTTTCAGTAGGTGGTTCAGTTATGATGTCCAGATTTTATTAAACCTAGTTTCTTTGTTTAAATTTCAATTACTTGGTTTTAAATTCATTTGTTTAGATTTTAATCAATTGAATTTAAATCCTTTTGTTAGAAAAACCCAATTCCAATGAATTGGGATTTTTTAGAAAAAAAATGGGATTTTGGATTGGAATTGGAATTTGGTTAGATTTAAATTGTTTAACTTAAATTTCAATTTTTATGGGGATTGAATCAATTGAAATTTTTATTTTAATTGAGGAAAAAATTTATTTGATGGAAAGTTTGTGAAAAACCCCGATTGAAGTGAATGGGGGGGGGGGGTTTGTGATGAAAATGATGGAATTATTTGATTTGGTTAGTTTTTTGAAAAATGGATTAATTTTTTTTATGGAAACCTTAGGGTCTCATTTGGGTAAAAAGGAATGTTTTTTGTTAAAAAATTGTTATCGTTTTTAAAATATAAAATTGGCATATTTTAAATGGAGAATGGGATGAATTTTATTTTCTCTTATAAAATTAATTTCCCATCATTGATTTGTACTTGAGCACATGAAATCCTTAGGTAGTTAGTCAGTTATTTTGGTTTGAACTTTATGATTCTAAAATGTTCAATAACATCATATCAGTAAATACCATTCCTTAGGCGATGGTGATGAGATCCCTTTACCTTAGGCCTAAAGGGGAATATGTATATACTTTTCTGTATTCACGGTGTTAGATCCCTATATCCTGGAACTATCGTACCTACTTGGAAAATGACCATGTTTCTCGCTTGTTTTCATTTTTTTTGAATGTGTATATATGCTAGTGTTATAAACTGTTTTACATCCCTTAAGAATTTATATAAAATATTTATATAAAGTGTTTATTTATTCCATTTGTGAGAATTTTTGTTTATGAAAAGTATCCTTTGATTAAAGTAAAATTCTTCCTTTTGAAACGTTTTCCATCATTTGAAATGTATAGAATTATTTTCTAAAGGTATTTACATCTTTTAAACTATAGATCATTATTTCCATTAAATATGCCTAGTTAATGCCAAACCTGTTTGTTTTAAAATTTAAAGAAAATTTTGGTTAAATTGATATTGTCATATCTTATGGAATATTTGGGTGAAATCCTACTAGGATTTGGATCACACCCAACTTGTTCCTTTACGTATTTGTAGATTTTCTCCTTCCATGTTCGAGAAAAGGAAAAGGATATCTTGGAGGTGGATCCTACTACTGAACTTTGGTCTTGGTGAGTTATGTTCTTAGGGATTTTGGGTCCCCCCCCTTTTTGTACTTGGGTTTTAGTACTTTAGAGGTTGTTCCTATTTAACTTTTGGTACTTTACTACCAATGGATTTTTCCTTTGATATGCATATTGTCTTGTTTTCTTTTCTTTCTGAATTTTTTGTGGGAAAAATCACTCCCACTTTCAGTTTTTATGATGCCAGGTGCTATTCTTTGACCATTGGGATCGGGAACGCCCTTCGGGCTATGTTAGGACTGACTCGGTTATCAGGATACTAGGGTAGTCGGGTTGGTTCGTGTCATATATGGAAAATATAAAATGCATGGGTAAATAATTTTTTATTATAGTTTATTTCTTAAGGATTGATATCAAAGCCATGTTGGATTATGTTGATTTAATTTTATCTATAATAAAATATTTTATCTAATGAGTATCATGTTTTTAATTCATTTTATAAGGAAATTTATTTAATGGTCACTCATAAAAATGAGGACCCCTTTTAATTATATCATATCCATTAGTGCGTCAAGATCTATATTTCACTAGGTAATTAGTCTATATTAGTATTCATCCCACCATTAAGTTATTTAGGTCTGTAATTATGCCAATTTTATCATATATTACTCTTCCATAGTTTTATGGATAACTCTATACCCAAATATAATATATGGATAAACTCAACTCCATTCCTCTTGTATTCTATCTCATAGGGCTTCCCTACTAAGTGTAACCCAAAGCTCAATAGTTGATTTGGTCACCTAACTTTTATGGTTAGCTATTCCTATAATTCTCTACATAAGATATTCTATGGGCACCAAACTTTATCATGATATTATCTAGTAAAATGATCGAGGTCATTATATGTGTATGATTTAGAAGGAATCAGACATATAGTATTTTATAAAGGGTTTTATTATTTTACCATCCTATATCATGTATACCCTTTATATGTATAAATATTTTTAATGATTTAGTTTTCAATCATATTATTTCAACCAAAACAATATTTTCATACTATATTGATATGAAACTCTTAAAGAACACATATATTGTGTAAATAACACAAATTAAAAGTAAATTTATATTTAAACATATATAAATTTATATTATGCCTGAGCTATATGAAACCCTTTCATGTATATTCTTATAATCACATGAAGCCAAAAATCCACACATGGGTATGCATAGAGTGATAGGTAACCAACACCCACATTTTTAGATAGAACCTAAGCTCCCATGTCGAAGAGTTTTTTCAACCAAATTCCATCTACCAATGATTCTTGTCTCGATAAAGTTATTAATTTTAGAAAAAATTATAATACCTAGAATTTATAAACTACAATTCACTTATTATTGTAATCTCATAACCTAATATTATCCAAATTCAAGGTAGAAGAAAATGAAACTATTTATCACACTTAGTATGTAAATCCTTAAATGCTTGTATGTTAACATGTAGAAGTATTTTAACAATTTAAAACAAATCACACATCATTCATAATATAAAATTTATTTATATAATTAAATTAAGGAATAATACTAAATAAATGAATAATTCATAAATTTATACATGTGATAAGAATTTATAATCAATTCATAAATAATGAAATTATAAAAATTTAAAAAAAAAATCAAACCATTGTGGACATTCCATAATCAAATAAATATAAACACTTTATATTTCTTTCAAATATGAACTCCTTTATATTATCACCTTATATAGAATTTACATAAATATATTATATTTGAAATATAAATAGTTTAAATTTTATGTCTATTATATAAATATTTTACACAATCAAAATATCACTCATTTAATATCATTAGGCCCATTGATCAAATCAACTATCAAAAATATTTTTGATATGGTCAAAATAATTTCTCAAATAAGGCATTTTAATTTGAACATTTAATATCATCAATTATAGACAATTCATAATTCAATATAAAATCATTCATATTTCTCCTTATTTTAGAATTTATAAACATTTTTTTATTTTCCTTACAATTTTTTATATAAACACTTTATATTAAAATTATAAGTCCTAAATTATAAATAATAAGGTATTTTATTATTAATAATTAATATTCTTGATATTAATTTATTAAATGTATTATAAACTTTTAATAATTAATTATAAACATTTTTTCAATTAATCAATTAATTAAGTATTCATAGATTAAATAAATATCCCAAAATACATTTTTATATAATTTATAAACATTTTATAAATTATATAATTCAATTATTAATTGAAAAATATAAAAAAAATATTTTTATATATTTCATATTCTATGACACACCGATTTCATAATCCCTAATAAAGTGTAAAACCTATATTTCAAGTTATAACTAGTGATTATGGATAAGGATAAATAATTATATCATGATCAATTATGTTTTAAAAATATTTATATCATATGTCATGATATAGTTTAGAACTAGTATTTACCATTGTGATTGAGGTTTATATGGCATGTAATATCATCTTTGGTGTCTGAGTGTCTTATTATATGATATACTCTATATTTTACTAATGGAGCAAGGAACTGTTTTAGTAAATCCCTGTCATAAGCTACAACTACCCATATCATACCTTACAATATTTAATAAAACTAAAGGATTATATTGGATCATATACAGTGATATTACATATCATATGGCATGAAATAATCATAGATTATGACATCTTATGTCGTAAAACAAGCCATAGTTCAAGTTTTATATCATTTTTTATGATATCTAATATGATATCAAAAATTTTAACCATTTTTCATTAATTTCAACATGATTTAATGAAATATGAAACATGGTATGACATTGATACCATTTTTGGATTTCTAAGGATTTAATAATAGTTAATAAACATAGAAAAAGATATCAATGAAACCCAAAATCAAAGTTCATCGTGCTATAAAAGTTAAATCATGTGTAAACTAAAATTAAGAAAATGTTTACCTTATAGATAATATGATCAAATCTCATATCTTTAAATACACATTCCATAATTATCCTGGAGAAGTATTTAATAGAATAATTCCTCTAGGGTGTATCCAAGGGATGACCCAAATCATTAAAAAGAATGGGTAGAATCATCCATGACATCTATTTCATGATAGTACCTCTAAATAAAAAGGAAGAAGAACAGATATTCAAAATGGAGAGTCCACAAGAACTACACATCCATTTTCAAGGCTTTAATCCATTTTATATAGGCATCAGGGAGGCTCTCTGAGTGTTCTTGTATTTAATCAAACATAATGAAACATTCTGGAAAATATCTATTATTATAAAATTTGTAACCTTTGGTTGAGATATTAATTTATCATAAAAATTCATTCAGGAATTACCATTATGATTTTTCTAATAAAGAATCCATGATAATAACCTTACATTGAATATTACAAAAAATATTAACACGTAATGTTCGAATACAAAATGAATCATATACTACCATTTGAATCATATAATATAATTCATAATATCATTGAACATATGAAATAGTCATATATTATGGCCATATCATACAATATGATTAGCCAAGGTAGTGACATGATATCTCATATCATTCCATATGATATAACCATACCAAAGTATAAAATATACCTTGGATTCGTACATTTTATATCCTATAACATGCTTATATCATAAAATATGATACAAACAACACACCATAGGTTTATATAGGCTTTAAGAAATATTTCCATCATATAAGAACCAAAAGATATAGTGACTTTTTGTACTTTTGTTGATTGATACTAAAAAAAATTAATTTTTAATGGTGGTTTCTAAAACCAAAACTAATAATCCACCAAGAATTTATATAGGCATTATACTTCTTCTAGATATCTAAATATTTAGAATCGAGAACATCCCATATCCAAAGATATTAACATTGATATGTTTCAACCAACCAAGAAAATTTATATCCTTTCTCAAAAAATAGTTCTCTGAATATCATATGATAAAACATGTATTTATTATTTAAAATTCAGAATCAGTGGTGGATAAATAAAGACACCATTTCAATATAAAGTAAAAAAAGAACTAAACCCAGCTATAAATGTGTTCGACTAGCTTGATGTGTTTTTCCCCAAATTAATATTTCATAGAATATATAGATATATAGATCAAAAAATCATAGGCTTCCCATTATAGAAAAAATATACTATATATAATATACCAAGAAAATATGTAAGAATATCCTTCACTACTCTTTAATGATATCTACCTGGATTTGAAAGAAAATTCCTTATTTTTTGAACTATATGTGTTATATTGGTTCTTGTATATACCATAGTTTACATCTAATAACTAATTTTAAAATAATAAGGTATGTGTCACATCTTATCCCTCTTTTTATCTCTAAATAGTGACCGACTAGTACTAATCTTATAGTGGAAAGAAATATGAATACTATCCATTTTATCATTATACATAAAATATTTATAAATCACATTTTCATTTAATTTCTCTGGATATAATAATAATTTATTAGGTCTTATATCATCAAAGATAGCCATTCAAAGAATCTATTACACTGGACTCTCAAGTAATTCATTAACAAAGACTTATAAAAATATTTTTTAATCTATTTATTCAAAATTAATCATGTAAAATAATAATTTTGCCTCAATATATAACATTAACACAATAAAATCATAATTAAATCATCTTCATATAAATTAAAATTTATCATAATAGGCCTCCCTAAATTCTTGATGGAAAATGATATATTCAAAATTCTAGAAAAACTACCTCAATGATTATTTCAAACCATAGAATCTATTCTTTAACATGTATGAACAATCTTTTTTACTTAAAAAAAATAACAGGGATACTCTATATAAATATTATCCTAAGTAACAATAGAGAAATATTGTCTTCTCATCCATCCACTCAATCTTTAAATATAAAACTAGTATCCAAACCAAGAACAAATTTAATAGAATACATTTTAACAAACATGTGAGAAAAAATATTCAAAACTAATTCCTTTGATAAAATGGAAACCTTTAACAAATAACATTTCCTTTTATCATAGAGTATAACTAGATTACCTCTTTATAATTTGATAAATTCATCAATTTTGAAAATCTATAAAAACTATTGGTAATAAGATTGTGTCAAAATTTCTATTTTCATGTAATTATTTTATATCATTATCCATTTTTACAACCTATATATCCTTATATTCACTTTATATCACCTCATAAAAATATTTAGGTTCTCCTTCTTCAATGATAAACATGTTCTTATTAGGTGAATACCGAGTAAAATAAGTACTGTGTTAAGATATTATCTTGAGTAAAATAATGGGTTCATTAATAACCCTTATAACATTTTCATCATAAGAATTATCAATATAAAAATCATCTCCTATAAACTATTCATCTTAAAAATTATTATATATATTAAAATTTTCATCAAAATTAGTGTCATTAGAAAAAAAATTAATAAAAAATTTGCTCAATATTAACAGAACCATTAAAATATAAAGATAAAATATTTTATTCCCTATTAATGTTTCTAATGGTTTGATCCTCCTTAAATACCACATCATGAAATCAAAGAAGTTTCCTTAAAAAAATATCATAAAACCTATTTCTATAATCATCAAATCCATATATTACAAAAAAGAACACTATTGATTCTAACCATCTAATTTGTATCTTTTATCCATTGGCACATGAAAAATATTTTACAATAGATTACACACAATTTATTATATTTGATCTCATTATCATTTCAAAACCTATGCAGAGCATCATTATGAAAAAAAGGTACAGATAAATTAATAATATGTGAAACAATGAAGAAGTATTGCCTAAAAAGTGTCCAGAAAACTATTCTTTAAAATGAAAACCTAAAATACTTTACATCATATTATTTTTCACTAACTATACTACACCATTAATCTGAGGTTCCTTAGGAGGAATATTTTGATGTAACATATCTTTTTTCCATAAATAATTATGAATTATTTCAAAATAATATTTTCTGTTATTAGTGAAAATATATTTGAACTTCTTATCCATTTCTCTCAAAAATAGAAACCTAAAACTACTTATTTTTTGTCTAATATGGTGAGATTAACAAATGATCATGAATTGGTGAACTATATTATTAATGTTCTTAAAATATTTATCATATTTAACTAAAAATTGTTAGTTCATTAAAAAATAAAATATAATCATAAGGGATTTTTATAGTTGTTTGGATCAAAATGATCATACGGCTACTCTTCACTTATCTCAAATGATTAGTGAAATGAAACAAACTAAATTTTTATGGGTATTCATAATCCTTACACTAAAATTTGAACACCTTGAGTCACAACCCAATTATACTACCTTTTGTACACATGGAGGCACAAACTAATTACAGTGACTTTTTCTACTTGGCGGCACAACCTGAATAGTTATGAAATTTTCTACCTAGAGGTATATCCCAAAATATTTTAAAAAAATCTTTAGTATACATATATTTATTAATAAAAATACCCTAATTCCTTTGAAAAATATTAAGTCAAATAAAATTTTTTTGTTCTCCCATCATACACATGAAAAATTTAGGAGTCATTAATTCTAAAAATCCTTTATAAATTTTTTCACATGCTGGTTAAAAGATAGTATAATCAACGTAAATTTTTATAATAAAAATATCATCACAAAATTTTGAAATTAAAAAATAATGATTTAATTTACACAAGAAACTATTTTTCAATAGAAATTAAGATAATCCTTCACACCAAGCTCAAGGGTCTTGTTTTAAACCACATAAATCTATATAAAATTTTAAAACATGATCAGGGTATTTCTCATGTTCAAAACTAGGGGTTTTATAACATATAATTATTCATAAACTAAATAATTTAAAAATTCACTTCTCATGTCCATTTTATACAATTTTAATCTATTAAAATAAGCATATGCTAAAAAAATATAACAAATTGTAATTTATAAAAATTTAAAAAGATTAATCAAAATCATTTCCTTATTTTTGATAATATCCTTGAGCGACTAATCTTTACTTATCTTTAATTATTTAACCAAATTCATCGAGTTTGTTTCTAAAAATAAATTTGGTTCTAATAACTTGAATATCGTTAGGGGTATTTTAACACCCCAAGCTTCCATGGTACAATCCTCTTTGAATAATAGAGCAACGTGTGTTGTATGCAACCTCGTGTTCTAACACACACCACAACCAATCAAAGTAACCATTATGAATAGTAATACCCACTTTTTGAAATTATATATATTTTATATTTCAAAATGGACTTCATTTTTGGATTCGGAATATCGAAATTAGCCTATGTTGAATTTTTGGTATTTTTCTGAGAACTTCCAATTTTTATGAATAGTGAAAATACTTAAAAACAACTTTTTTAATAAAAATAATTTATAGTGATAAATTATACTATTGAGTGGTTTTAAATTATAATTAGAATATATTTTTACCATTTTATCCAATGGTGGTCATTAGAATTAATTTCACTTTGAAATTGGACATAAACAATTGTCAATCTTTTGATATATATTGTTTCTTAAAAACATGCTATTTGTTGTGACAGCGGGAATTAATTATAAAATTAATTAATGAAACTTATATGTTTGGAATTTTGAAAAATAGACATCATTTTTGAATTTGGAATATCAATTATAGATTATGGTGAAATTTTGGCATTGTTCTGAAAAACTTCAATTTTTGATGAATAGTGAAACCACTAAGTGGTAGTTAAAAAACTGATTTTTCGCTTAAATGAAACATTACCACTTCTGTGATTTGATTTTCAAAAATCTGGAATACATGGTTGTCATTATGAATTAAAATTTGGTTCAATGGGATTAAAATAATTTTTGGGGGAATAGTAACTTTTAAGTTTAATTAATCGCGATTAAAGGTAATTAGTGTAATTTAAGGTAAAAATGGTATTATAAAAATATGAAAATACCCTTAAACTTGTCCTACCCCTATTTTATGAGTCATGGCCGACCAATAAAATCCATGGCTCAACTTGGGGACCCCATGGAGACACTTTGGTAGGAAAATGACATTAAAAACTTTTTATTTAATATTAAAATAAAAATGTCACAAACATGAGTTATTTTACTAAAACAATTTTTAAATGGGGTTATACAAGTCATATTTTTGATTATAAATATTCATTAGAAAGATAAAAATATTTCCTACATCATGGTATTTTTTTTATAATTTTTAGACATTAAATAAATTAAATTATTTATGACACCATGATGATGCAGCGATTACCTCATTATTTAACAATTTAAATAAAATGAAAAGATAATGTAAAATCTAAGACCTAAACATGTAAAAAACCCATTGGATGAGTATATTTAGAACCCTTATCACCTTATCCTCGAAATATATAAGTTTGGGACCTTTAAAATCTGAAACTCAGTATATAATAAAGTAACATTTCATAACTTTCCAAGAGTGCCCCTCCTCTCCTCTTATAAAAGGCCCCCACCTCTACCACCTTACCCACACCTCTCAAGCTTTTGTCTTGGCCAACCTCTGCCCAAATAATCTCTAAAATTCCCTCTATTACTCTTAGAAGCCTCACTTTGGGCAGAATTCTTCCCAAGGAAGCCTTTGGCTCAAATCAAAAAAGAGTTACCCGATTTTAAGGTAATGTCTTCTCTTATGTTATTTTGTTTTATTTTGATTCTCCAACACCTTAAAATCTTTTTATTAATTTATTTTGTAACAACACCAGTATCTTAAATATACTAGTATTTTTTTATGAGAAGGATTTGATTTACACTTACACACACCTTCGTCTAATGGTTAAAGAACATACTGTTTCTGTGGTTGGCGAATTTCTGCCTCACGAAACGATGATTGTTCAATCTTCTTTTAACACCTCTAATGGTGGAAATTAAGATGACACTATTTCTATATATGATATATATTATGTTTATGTTTTCCTTATGCTTCTGTATTTCTCATTTATTTCATACCTTTATGATTTCCATTATGGGTAAATGCGATAATTTCATTTTAGGAAGTGCGGACTACTGCCCCCTCAAAGTGATTTGAATCGTTAATGCCATATGTGGGATGTATAAAGGATGGAGTAAATTATATTATAAAGGATATTATACTGTAATTATAATATACCTTTATATCATTATTATTTCATTCCATTAAATACGAAATAGAAATGAAAGTAGCGTTCATGCGTACGTACGGCTTACCGTCTCCATGAACAGTGCATTTCAATTCTTACCTCTAAATGTTATATAATATTATGAACGAATGCATATACTGGATATATATTATATCTACATCATGAATATAATTATGGAGATAATGGATATTCTACCACATAAACAACTTGTAATTATAAGAAGTTTATTTTTGACTCAAGTACCAAAGATCGACAAAACGACCGTTATTAACTTAAATAATTACATAATGTTCATAAAATGGTAATAAGTGATATAAGAGTAATAATGAACTTGAAAATGGTTCTTAAGCAAGTAGAGATTAACTCTAGTTTATTATTCAGGAGTTTAAATAACGATCGAGTCAAGTCAGACACGATGTAAGGGAACTTCTTAACCCAATTTTCGTTCTTTGGGTTAATCTTCTACTTTTAAATTATGTCATGATATTATTATGTCATATCTTGTATTTTAAATTTCTTTATGTGTACTTATAGTGAATATACATAATATATCTACTTTATTTAAAAAATGATCTTTGTAAGGGACTTCGTCTCAATCTCCATTCATTGAGGCATATTTTGTTTTATACACAAATTTCTTTTATACGGTGTATAAAACCCTTTGAATTTTACGTTTATTCAAAAGGAATCTTTTTATATGAAGCGTTTTACTAAACGAAAAAAAGGAATGTTTTTCTTCTCATACGTATGTGGCGACAACGACTTCTCTTCCGCCGTGACCATTATTTGAGTTTCGGCTTCCTCTACAAGCCATAACATTTTTTAAATGAAAAATAAATACAAAGTTTTAATTTTCTTTTATTTTGGTATTGAAAATGGTTTTGAATGTGTTTTTTTATTATATCAATGTGTTGTATTGATATCTTGTGATTGAAATGTGGAAATTTTATGTTTACTTTATGCATGTTTTATGTTATACGATTATGTTATGGTTTATGATATTTTTAAACCTGTTCATATGAGGAATGCATTGGACTTAATAAGTGACGGGTGGAGCCTGCTATAGCTCCTCGATGCATCGATAGGTCTCATGAGACAAACTAGTGTCTTGGAACGAGGCCTTGACAAAATATTATTTGTAGTCTTGGCATGAGGCCTTGGCTACGTGGTTATGATCGTCTGGAATTATGCATTCCATCATTGTGAAAGTGGTTATTAATATTGCATGTGATTATGCGACCAATAGAATATCCATGTGAATAAGTAAATGGCATTATCTCATTTTAATTTTTCCATATTATGTTGAAGTTCATGTTTAAAAGGTTTTTTTTAGTTACACATTGCCTTAAATTTTTATGTTTATTTATGAAAGCTTTTGCTATATTGTTATCCTTACTGAGCATCTGAGCTCACCCCTTTCAATGTTTTATTTTTCCCAGGATGTGAAGAAATATTTTATGAATGACCTGTAGGGATAGTATGAAGGGGATTTGGGAGTGGACTATGGAGACTATGTTATTTTAGTTTTTCACTTTATGATGTAATATACCATTTATGAATGTATCTAGTGTTTCCAAGGCTACTAAACTAATCGGTCTTTTGAGACTTGATCTTTTGTGATCATGCCAATGTTACGAAGTAATGCACCGACTCTGGGTAACTGGGGTCGGGGCATTACAGTTGGTATCAGAGGCACTTTAGTACTAACCTTGGAAGCTAGATTTAGATAAACTCTGATTATTGCACATAGCCCTAAGATAGATATTGAGGATTAGTATAGAAGAACTTCCTAGAATTTTGGTATTATAGAGATTTTGTGAGTTTTCCGAGCAATACATCCCTGTCTGGATACGAGCAGGTAGAGGTGGCTCTGGCACAGATATACCTAGGGGTAAAACCCGAAAACACCGCTTTGAGCTAGACTCGAATGGGAACTGATGCACGACAATGGGTCTTGCTGCACTCTTGGTTACGACACTCCCAGGGGATATGCTTAGGATCATTCTCATTTTTTTTACAAACCATTATGAAGGTTTTATGAGTATATACTTCCTCAAAGAAAACATTTTTTGTGATTATGGATTATATCCATAAACCATTCAATTTACAAGTTTGGAATTATTCATTGAAATTCATAAACTAACCTAGTTTATGCCATTGTATAGAAATGGCGTCCAGTATAAGGAATGTGAACTCCATCAATACGTATGATCCAAAGAGTAAGAAGGATCATATATTTCACGGTATTAAGCCAACATTTATAAGGGAAATAGTCTCCCATGTGTTCTCAACATATGAAGAAATAGTATCATGTGTTAATAAGATAAGTAAAGAATTCTCTGAGTCTTATGTATTTGAAGGGAATAAAGAGAAGAAAAGGATGGAAGAGAGAATGATGGATAAAGGGACGAGGGAAAAGAATAATTTTCCAATATGTGATAACTGTGGGAAGAAACACCTTGGAACTTGCCTGAAGGGAATGGGAGTTTGTTATAATTGTGGAGAAAAAGGACACCAAGTGCGTGACTACAAGGGTAAGAAAAAGGTTTCAAATGTACAATGCTTCATCTGCAAGGAGTGGGGACACTACGCAAACCAATGTATAAATCATCAGAGTATGCCCCAAATGATGTTATTGGATAATAATCAAGTTATGATACTACCATAGATGAGGAGAAATGATTAGAGTTCTTATGTTGTTATTAAAGAATTTTATCATTTGAGTGTTGTATCAATGATGTACTGGTTATAATAATTATGGAGTATATAAAGATTATACTGTAGTACTATTTCATCAAGGACTTGAGATTGTGTGGAACCAAGAAAAGTGACTCCATAGCAAGTTAAATTTTTGGAAAATATATGGTTGAGAGAAAGATAAACCATAATATGGTTCTGATACCGAGATAGTGATTTTGGAATAATACATGATTGATTTGGATAAATTATATTGGATATTCTTAACTTCCTTGAAACTGATTAATGATTTATATACATTTTTGGATAGAAGGACTATATCTAGTATTCTATAAGGAATAAGGGATAATGAATGTAATCAATAAGGATTTATGGTAATTCAGGATGTTTTAGTGTTTTAAAAGAATACATGATGAAGGTGTTCACATGTTGTTACACAGAAAAAAGGATCTTCATTATGTTTACCTTCCTTATAAAATTTGGACTGTGAGTTGGACAGAAGTATTTTGGATAACTATAAAGGTTGGAATGGATTAAGTTGAACCTTGGATATTATTGTTTAAGGTTAAACCATTTCTGAAGATTATTTTTGGAATATTATAATACTATAGTTTTAGGAAAAGGACAACCTGCAGGTTGGGGGATAACCCGTCGCATCAGACAAAGCTGTAGGAATCGAACCCACAACCATAGTGCGACATGACTTTATTACCTACCACTTGCCTACAGGAAGTCCCTGGTTATTACAAAAAGTTTTCCAAATTTAAATGGTATGTGTTAATATTTGAAACTTTATAGAATTATGATAAATAGAATATTTTTGAGTTCTATTACCTTTTGGAGTGAATGATGGGTTTGTGATAAAAATTTATTAATGAATGAAATTCTACATGACAAGTAAGTATATTTCCTTACGTTCATAGTAAATCTCCTAAATAAATTCCTCAACTTTATAAAAGGTAACTTAAAACAAAAAAGTTGCCGGTTAACTTTTCCAACAGGGGATTCAATGGCCATTTAACCAATCACAAGTTTGTGACTTTCTTGTGGTTAACTTTCTCTTAATCATGTTTTCTACAACTCTCCATCAGACCTTGATGGTTTGTTTTTCTTCCATATCCATATTTTCATAGAATCGTAGTATATACTATCTCGGGTGACCTTTGTACTTCTCTCTTTTTTTTAAAGTTATATTTTTATTAACCTTATTTCCGATGTGGGTTTTCCACAAAGGTATTTTCTATTTTCAACCTTTTATTTTCAAAGAAAAAATTTAAATTGCGAGGACGCAATTTATTGAAGGAGGGGAGAATGTAACACCCCAAGCTTCCATGGTACGCTCCTCTTTGAATAATAGAGTAGTGTGTGTTGTACGCAACCTCGAGTTCTAACACACACCACAACCAATCAAAGTAGCCATTATGAATAGTAATACCCACCTTTTGAAATTATATATATTTTATATTTCAAAATGGACTTCATTTTTGGATTCTAAATATCGAAATTAGCCTATGTTGAATTTTTGGTATTTTTCTGAGAACTTCCAATTGTTTATGAATAGTGAAAATACTTAAAAATAACTTTTTTAATCAAAATAATTTATAGTGATTAATTATACTATTGAGTGGTTTTAAAGTATAATTAGAATATATTTTTACCATTTTATCCAATGGTGGTCATTAGAATTAATTTCGATTTGAAATTGGACATAAACAATTGTCAATCTTTTGATATATATTGTTTCTTAAAAACACGCTATTTGTTGTGACAGCAGGAATTAATTATAAAATTAATTAATGCAACTTATATGTTTGTAATTTGGTAAAATATACATCCTTTTTGAATTCAGAATATCAATTATTGCTTAGGGTGAAATTTTGGCATTGTTCTGAAAAACTTCAAATTTTTATGAATAGTGAAACCACTAAGTGGTAGTTAAAAAACCGATTTTTCACTTAATTGAAAAATTAACACTTTTGTGATTTGATTTTCAAAAATCTGGCATACATGTTTGTAATTAGGAAGTAAAATTTGGTTCAATGGGATTAAAATAATTTTTTGGTGAATAGTAACTTTTAAGTTTAATTAATCGCGATTAAAGGTAATTAGTTTAATTTAAGGTAAAAATGGTATTATAAAAATATGAAAATACCCTTACACTTGTCCTAACCCTATTGGATGAGTCATGGAAGACCAAGACAATCCATGGGTCAACTTGGGGACCCCATGGAGCCACTTTGGTAGGAAAATGACATTAAAAACTTTTTATTTAATGTTAAAATAAAAATGTCACAAACATGAGTTGTTTTACTAAAACAATTTTTAAATGGGGTTATACAAGTAATATTTTTTACTATAAATATTCATTATAAATATAAAAATATTTCCTACATCATGATTTTTTTTTATAATTTTTAGACATTAAATAAATTAATTTATTTATGACACCATGATGATGCAGCGATTACCTCATTATTTAACGATTTAAATAAAATAAAAAGATAATGTACAATATAAGACATACACATGTCAAAAGCCTATTTTATGAGTATATTTCGAACCCTTATCACCTTATACTTGAAATATATAAGTGTGGGACCTTTAAAATCCGAAACTCATTATATAATAAAGTAACATTTCATAACTTTCCAAGAGTGCCCCTCCTCTCCTCTTATAAAAGGCCCCCACCTCTACCACCTTACCCACACCTCTCAACCTTTTGGATAGGCCAACCTCTGCCCAAATACTCTCTCAAATTCCCTATATTACTCCTAGAAGCCTCACTTTGGGCATAATTCTTCCCAAGGAAGCCTTTGGCTCAAATCATAAAATAGTTACCCGATTTTAAGGTAATGTCTTCTCTTATGTTATTTTGTTTTATTTTGCTTCTCCAACAACTTAAACTCTTTTTATTCATTTATTTTGTAACAACACCAGTATATTAAATATACTAGGATGTTTTTATGAGAATTAATTTATTTACACTTACACACACCTTCGTCTAATGGTTAAAGAACACACTATTTATGTGGTTGGCGAATTTCTGCCTCACGAAACGATGATTGTTCAAGCTTATTTTAACACCTCTCATGGTGTCCATTAAGATGAAACTATTTATATATATGATATATATTATGTTTATGTTTTCCTTATGCTTCTTTATTTCTCATTTATGGCATACCTTTGTGATTTCCATTATGGGTAAACGCGATAATTTCATTTTAGGAAGTGCGGACTACCGCCCCCTCAAAGTGATTTGAATCGTTAATGCCATATTTGGGATGTATACAGGATGGAGTAAATGATATTATATAGGATATTATACTGGAATTATAATATACCTTTATATCATTATTATTTCATTCCATTAAATACGAAATAGAAATGAAAGTAGCGTTCATGCGTACGTACGGCTTACCGTCTCCATGAACGGTGCATTTCATTTCTTACCTCTAAATGTTATATAATATTATGAACGAATGTATATACTGGATATATATGATATATATGATATCTAAATCATGAATATAATTCTGGAGATAATGGATATTCTACCACATAAACAACATGTAATTATAAGAAGTTTATTTTTGACTCAAGTACCAAAGATCGACAAAATGACCATTATTAACTTAAATAATTACATAATGTTCATAACATGGTAATAAGTGATATAAGAGTAATAATGAACTTGAAAATGGTTCTTAAGCAAGTAGAGATTAACTCTATTTTATTATTCAGGAGGTTAAAGAACGATCGAGTTAAGTCGGACACGAGGTAAGAGAACTTCTTAACCCAATTTTCGTTCTTTGGGTTAATCTCCTACTTTAAAATTATGTCATGATATTATTATGTCCTATCTTGTATTTTAAATTTCTTTATGTGTACTTATAGTGAATACACATAATAGATCTACTTTATTTAAAAAATGATCTTTGTAAGGGACTTCGTCTCAATCTCCATTCATTGAGGCATATTTTGTTTTATACAAAAATTTCTTTTATACGGTGTATAAACCCCTTTTACTTTTACGTTTATTCAAAATGAATCTTTTTATACAAAGCGTTTTACTAAACGATAAAAAGGAATTTTTTTATTCTCGTACGTATGCGGCGACAACGAATTCTCCGCCACCGTGACCATTATTTGAGTTTCGGATTCCTCTACAAGCCATAACTTTTTTTAAATGAAAAATAAATACAAAGTTTTAATTTTCTTTTATTTTGGTATTGAAAATGGTTTTGAAAGTGTTTTTTTTCTTATATCAATGTGTTGTGTTGATATCTTGTGATTTAAATGTGGAAATGTTATGTTTCCTTTATGCATGTTTTATGTTATACGATTATTTTATGGTTTATGATATGTTTAAACCTGTTCATATGAGGAATGCATTGGAATTAATAAGTGACGCGTGGAGCCCGCTATAGCTCCTCGATGCATCGGCAGGTCTCATGAGACAAACTAGTGTCTTGGCATGAGGCCTTGACAAAATATTATTTTGTAGTCTTTGCACGAGGCCTTGTCTACGTGGTTATGATAGTCTGGAATTATGCATTCCATCATTATGAAAGTGGTTATTGATATTGCATGTGATTATTCAACCAGTAGAATATCCATGTGAATAATTAAATGGCATTATCTCATTTTAATTTTTCCATATTATGTTGAAGTTCATGTTTAAAAGGCTTTTGTTTTAGTTATACATTGGCTTAAATTTTTATGTTTATTTATGAAAGCTTCCACTATATTGTTATCCTTACTGAGCATCTGAGCTCGCCCCTTTCAATGTTTTATTTTTTCCAGGATGTGAAGAAATATTTTATGACTGACCTACAGGGATAGTCTGAAGGGAATTTGGGAGTTGACTATGGATACTATGTTATTTTATTTTTTCACTTTATGATGTAATGTACCATTTATGAATGTATCTAGTGTTTCCAAGGCTACTAAACTAATCGGTCTTTCGAGACTTGATCTTTTGTGATCATGCCAATGTTACGAAGTAATGCACCGACTCTGGGTAACTGGGTCGGGGTGTTACATGCTTAATTAAATTCACAACTTAATTTATATAAAGTTCATTTAGTTTATATTGAATTTATAAAAACCAATTTGGATCCTTTAAAAATTACAACCCATCATTTGGTAAAAAATATAAAATAAATTCATGATAGGCACAAAAAATCATACAATTATTCTAGTTTTTACATCAGATTCAATATTTCCAATAAAATTTTCAATTGGATGATCTCTATGATTTTATTAAATTTTAGGTTAAAAATGAGAAGGGATATACCCCCCTAGCAGGTGCATTAAATTCTTAATTTTCAATCTATCAAAATCTAAAATCCCTAAACTTATACTTAATTTGGTTTTCATAAATTGATTTAATATTTACTATTTTTCATCAAATCAAACATGAATATATTCCTCAAAAACCATGGTTATATTATTATAAACTCTATAATATTTACATATATTAGAATAGCCTATGAATATACCTTCATTACTTTATAATAAAACTTATCTAAAGAGTCTTTATAATTAAGAATATAAACTTTACAACACAAAAACTTAAAATAACCAACTTTGGAATTTATTCCCATCCCAAAGTTCATAATGATACTCCTTTAAAATAACTCTTAAAATAATTCTATTAGAAATACAAAAATTATAGTTTTTAGTTTTGATGTAAAAATATTTATCAATATTATATTCATTAATAATGGGTCTATCTATTCTTTTAATATCCTATTTTTCTATTCAACAAAACCATTTTGTTGAGGTGTTCTTGGTGCTTCTAGATTATTATTATAAAAAATTTATTCACAAAATTATTACAATTATATATTTATGAATTCAACTCCTATGTTAATTCTAAATGATAAAATTAAATAACCTTTTTCACTTTTAACTAGTTTACAATAAGTAATAAACTTAGTTAATGTTTTGGATTTATGAGACAGGAATAAACCCATGATAATTTTTTAATATAATCTAAAATAACTAAAATATATTTTTTACCTTATAGACTTTTTGGTTGAATTGGTCTAAAAACTATAAATGTTAGAGTTGAGTTGGTATTATAGTTTAGAATTATTTTATAGATATTAAGATTTCTATTTATTTTTTTCCTTTCAAACATGAATAACACATATGATTCCCATCTACTTTATATTTAGTAAGTTAAAAAAATTGATGTTTCTTAGTTATCCTATATATAAAAATAAAATCCACATGGTAAAGCCTTCTATTCCAAATAATTTCATTTATCTATATAGTATTTAAAAACTTACCATTAGTGTTTTTTAGTTATGTAAAATTAATGTAATAAATATTATCTTCTTGGTTAATATAGAATAAAACAAATTCACCATTACAAATAATGTATTTACCATTTTGGATTTAAAAAATCATTCCATCATCACATAACTATGAAATAATAATTAAATTATGTTTTAAAACTTTAACATGTACTATTTTATAAATAGTAATAGATTCAGATATTACCCACTTCACTAAATCCTTTTACCTTATGAATAATCTCCAAGGTTTAATTTTCCACCATCACACAAATTAAAGGATATAAAGTTTGAGTAATCTCCAATCATGTGTCTAGAACATCCATTATCCAATACTAGAAATCATTATTGATACTTTTAAATCATGTTTTTAAAAAATAAGTTATAAAATAGCTTTAGTGCCCATGAAAAACTCTATCCAATTTTTATAGAAAAATAATTCTTAGAAAACCACATGGATTTCAAACATTTGTTCATATTAAACCTTAAAAGTAAAAATTTTGAAATTAAGGAATTAGTGTGTACACTATATTGAGGGAATCTTAATAAAATTAACATGAAAAATATTATTTCATACCACATCTAAAACAAGTGACAGTTGATGCCCTTACTAATTTTAATAAGTATATTTTTATTCATTTTAGATAACTTTTGATCATATCCTGGTCTAAAATTGATTTAATATATTTTATTCATTCTCATAAATTTATCATGGATTCATCTTCCATGATCAATGGTGTAAATATCTTTTTTTAATCTTTCAACTTTATTTTTTATCCATTCATTTTACTTTTATGAATGGTCAAAGTCAAAACATATGATTTTAAATTTACTTTATCTTTATTAATTATTATTGGAAGGAAAATAATCATATTTTTTATTTTCTTCCTTCAATTTCTTCATTTCATATTGATTGGTATTCAAATCTATTTCAGTAGATTTAAATCTTATAAATGTTTTTCCATTAGTGTTACAACCATAGTTTATCATTTTCTTCGTGATTAATATGATTTTTAATTAATTGATTTATTATGATTAACCTTAAGATATTTATATATTCCATTAATATTATCAAAATAATTTAAAAATAGTATAATTTTATCAGGACTCATAAAAAAATTGTTCATAATCATGTTAAAAATCAAATTCATTTGAGTAATAATGATAATAGCATACCTCATTTAAATAATCCATAAAGCAATGGTTTGTTGATTATTTTTTAGTTATATATAACTAGTGTCTAAATATTTGGTATAACTCCAAAAAATAATAAGTGCTCTATTCTCCTTCTTGTATTAATTTTTTATTTTTATTATAATTCATAATTCTTGGATAACCTGGCTTGATGTTCCCTTTTCTTTTTTATTCATAAAAATTTACTCCAAGAACTTCATTAGAATTAATATTAACTTTCTTTCTTCCTTTGTAATCATATTTAGGATAATCCTTTTGGAATCCACTTGATTAACCATTATTTATTCTATGTACACCTTTAGTAACCAGATCAACATGATCACTTTCACTATTCTATAACTCAAAATCAGATGAATAACAAGTAACATTTTATTTAAAAGAAAAAACAATATTTTCATATGAATCTTATTCATTAATATTTTTTAATTATAATTCATATTTTAGTAATGAACCATAAGCTCATAAAGTGTATATTCATTGAAAATGTTTCGATCCATCAATTTAAAACATTATAGGATGCCATTTTTTGGTAAGGATATTAATACTTTTTCAACTAGAATTTTATTTTCCATTGTTTTTCAAAAATAACTCTTACCATTTAAAAAAATAGTAAACCTATGAAACATTTTATTAATATTTTCTTCTTTAGACATTCGAAAATCTCGATATTCAACTATTAACATACCATTTTTAGCACTTTTAAATTTATTTTTACCATAAGAGTGACTTACAACTTTCTTAAAATACCCTAATCTTTTTTACAATTTGATATGTGGATAAATAAATTTCTTCTAATTTTATAAAAAATAATAATCATAACTTTATAGTTCAATAAAAATGTTACTTAATCGTTGCCCATTAAATTTACAAGCTTAACTTTAGGAAATTTGTAATGTTTTACCATGATTGGTCAGAAATCAATACTAAACTATTTGAGAAATGGTTCACTGTAATATTTCTAGTATCCACAGTCATTTTCATCATATAATGGAAGTGTCTAATGAATCCGATCATTAATTGAAATTTTTTCAACCATCTCAGTTGATCATTTCCCTTGGATGGTTAAGTCTAAGATTAATGTTAGCAACCAAAAAAATATAATGAGAAGATATATCAAATAAAATACAATAGGGATAAGATATGAGGTTAATATTTTGGTATAAAAAATAAACTGTCATAGCCACTATCCTTAAAAGTGAATTTCTCTAATACCTATTATTTGGTATCAAGAATGTATGGTCAGATACACTCTCCTTAAAAGATACTTTATAACACCCTGACATTAGATTTCAGGTATGTTCTTTAGTTAATGATGTTTTACTTGGTTTTGGATGTTTTGGTTATATTGATATCTTTTTCAGTTTTTATTTGATCTTTAAAACCCCCTTTTTATATTAATTTATAATAATATTTAATAAAAATTCAATAATATTTAGCATAATATTTACCCTTGTGCATGTTATAGGTTTTGTGTAAAGGTAAGTGCCACTCAACCTCTATAAATAGTTTTTTTTAAAAGTTGAGTAAAGGTAAATCCTTAATTCCATGGGTTTTATAATGGTAGAAAGGGAATTTTATGAGCTATATAACGGTAATCACCTATTTCTAAGGGGTGTAAAAAGGTGAACTCCAAATTATACAGTTACATAATGGTGAGGAAGGTGCTTTGTAAGGGTCACCAAGCCCATAGATAAAGGTAAAGAAAATTTTCTATAAGCTACATAATGGTACATAAGTCACTGTGTAAGGGTAAACATTAGTTTTAAAAGGCTATATAAAGGTAATGAAGTTTCTATGTAAAGGTAGATAGGATTTTCCAAGCATTTCATAAGGGTAACACAGACTTGTGTAAGGGTAAACCATAGATGCATAATAGTAACTCACATTTTTTAAAAATAGCATAAGGGTGACCTATTAGTTTCACTATATGCATAAGGGTAACCATCTACCCTTACATGATACTTAAGTGTTTCATAATGGTAAAAACATATTACCAATATTCTTTACTCCTTTTGGTAAAAAATTAAAACAAAATGTTTTTTTTCTTATTCTCTAGGATTCCTTGTAACGCCATTTAAGGGTTTTTAGAAGATAGAAATCATGGGGGTTAAATTATTATGATATGTTAATTATTCTAAAATATACTTTAAAATGTTTTATACCTTCTTCAATTAATATTTCATTAAAATAACAAATTAAATGGTTGTTTTAATTCGGGACTTTCAACGCTACAAGCCAAAATGTCACATGAATTTATTTTTAAATAATAAAACATATAATACCATCATTTTGTTGGTAATCACTTTAGAATATTTATAAGTTTTTTTCTTTCTTCTTCACTGGGGAATCAATTTATGGGAAAATGTATTGTTTCTTGTTGAGTGTTCGAGCCTCACCTTTCATCTAAGTCTTTTATGTCAAAAACCATCAACCTTATCTAGGATAGGGGTTTCAATATAGTGGATTTAACTTATGAAATACTTGGAGTTCTTAATAAATTCCTTTAGGCTAAATTAATAAATTCAATGATTTATTTTATAACATTTTTTTTCACTCTAGAATTATTGGGTGTTATTGATAAATCATGTTTAATGTGCTTAAATGATAATTTGAGAAAAATTATCTAAGAGATACAAAATTTGTTTTCATAATAGTTTTATGATATCCTTCTGGATGATTTATTATTTTATGTGATGATAGTTTATAAAACCCCATCTATGGTGGATGATAAATGCTTTAAAGGGGTTTTACTTTAAATAAATTTGGATTATTTTCAGGTTTTATGAAAATCCTAATTGAAAGATTTGTCTCTCATATAGGATTTAAAACCATAGAAGTGGTAATACATTGCTTGTGAAAAAATTATTATTTAAAAGTATATTTTTAAAGAATGGGAGTGGTGATACATGGATTATGAATTTTTTTTTTAAAATTATGGGAATGGTTTATATTTTCATTTTTTTGTTGAAAATATGGCACATGGGAACACTTTCGAACCCTGGGAAAGGAATTTTTTTAATAGGTTCACTTTATGGGAATCTAGATACTAAAGGATTGTTTTTATAGGACTTGGTATCATTAGTATTCACTTACTGATATAATATTCTTTATTTTTCTTAGTTTTTTATTCTTATAGGCTTGATCCCAACGGTGTTTCTTGTATGATAGTTTCACTTATGTAACATATTTTATATACTCACCATGTTATCTTTTGTAAAGGTTTTTTTATTAAGACCCAAAGTTTATAACTCTCATTTATATTCATAATATTTTGGATAATATGGGATGTTTTGAAACCAAAAGAAGTTTTAGAAAAAAAAATCATGGAAATAGATTTATAGACTGATTTTGTTTTAAAGATTGAAATAACAGTTATATGATGTTAGATGTTGTATAAACGCTTTGGTGGTATCCTATTGGTATTTTTACTCACACACTAATTTTTCCCTTGGGTGGTTGAAGACCCTGTTTTGTAGTACTCAGGTGAAGGGAAGATAATATTTTAGTTCACCACCTTCTCTCAGGTGTCGTCTCTTTCTTTGTGAGATGGATTGGTGGTGATAGATGGTAACATGGAGGCTTGTATTTTTTTCGAAATGTTTGATTTTAAAGGTTTCACATTTGGATTGTTATTTTTGTCTAATGTTCGTGATCTCTTCCTTAGATTTGTACTCTGATGGTTTTCATCTTTACTGCTATACATGAGATTTTTTTAGTTATTTTTTTGATATCCACCTAGTGACATGTCATCTCCAGTGGTGAATTATATTGACTCAATTTGGTTTGTTGCAAAATGGTATCAGAGGAACTACCCAACGAAATTGTGATGAAACTTCCTAGGTTTGGTTCAAGATATTTGGTAGATAGGAGTTGGTACTATTGGAATTCATGTAGTATGTGTTAAAGGGTTCCTATCTAGTTCACTTATACTTCTAAACCAAAGTTAACATTAGAGGTTAGGGATTTTTATTAACATTTTCTTGGTTTTTGAGGATATTATATGAACTTGTAATGAATTTTATATAAATAATCTATTATTTCTTCATGTATTGGGTTTGTTTTATTAAATACATTATATCTTTAAAATGTTATTGTATAAATTTTTTAATATGGACTCTTAAAGCTTATCATTGGATTCTGTAATTACTTTAAATATAATTGGATATTTTCTTATATAACTAATTAGAAAATTACCCCTAGAAGATATCTTCTGAATCTAAGTGGTGAAGTTTCAAGATAAGTTCTATAAGTGAATCCTCTAGTGTATCTTATAGTGGTGAAATCTAACATCCATACTATTCAAAATTTGGGTCAAGTGGGTGTTTGAAACCAAAGACGAACAGTGGATCCTAGATTAGAATTCACCAGGTAGGATCTATATATTTTCCATGGTGGAAAAGGACCATAGGAATCCAAGGATTGGCTCAAGAATATTTAAATTATCTTTTATTTTTTGAAAGTCCAAAGGACTCAAATGTGGGTTTTTTCAATTACAAGCTTGAAGGAGTGTAGAGCAGATGGTGGGACTCCATCATATAAGTTAAGTGACATGAGGATCTCACCTAGACCACTCTCAAGAGGTTATTTAACCAAGAAATATATCATTAAACATTACAAGTGGAAAAAAACCAGGAATTTATAACTTTGGAGTAAGGGGAGTGTTCAGTTATAGAGTATTCCACCCATTTTTCTAAGTTGGTTCACTTAGCATCAGAGATTATTTCTAATGATTACCTCAATGCTCGAAGTTTTGAGAGGGGTATGAGGGATGATATTCATTAAATTATGATTATATTATGTCTAGTGGCCTTTTTGAGGTATTCAAAAAAGATGATATGTCTAAGGCTGACATAGATAATAAAATGGACTTAGGTGTAACTTTAGTTGCTATAGGAGGTGGTCAGGGTGCGGCATCTAGAAAAAAACAGAAGCAGAAGGGTGAACAGTTTTATCCAGGACAAGTTTCTAGAGCCTATTAGGGAGAAAAGAATGTTTTTTACCAGTGTAGGAGGCTTGGTCATACAAATCCTATGTGTATGGAAGAACTCATGACTTATCATAATTACATGTGATCTATAAATCTTAGATGATTTTGTAGAAAAATTTCCCAAGGAAGGCTGGATCCAATCTTACTGAAGGATCATTGGATATTTTTAGTAAATAAAAGAGTGGTGGGTGTCAATCACATTCCAAGGATAATACTCTTACTATGAAGAAATGTCGAGGGGGATATCAGTCTATACATATTTATGTAGGAAAGTTTCCACTGGGGGAATCTAAGGAAGGGATAGACACTGTTATAGTTTATATGTTCATTTCATCCTCCATGGTACTAGCTTTATTTTATACTAGTGAAAAACACAATTTTATATTGTCTATGTTTATTGAAATTTTGGGGTTACATTCAAAAAATATTCCATTCTTGTTGTAACTTTCCACTCCTTTGGGAAGGTGGTCATAAATGGGATTTAAGTACCCACATATCAGGTGTCAACAACAAACTATGAAGTGGTAAGGGATTTCTTAGTTATTAATCTTGATATATTTGATATTATCATTGGCATGGATTAAATGATTAGTGTTAAATCCCATATTGACTGTTATCATCATCGAGTTTAGTTTCTATCTCTTAGTGGTGTATCTCATATCTTTAAGGGTGAGTGGGATTCTAGACCATGAAGAGAATATCATGTTGTTCCTTATGCTATAATGATCTAATTTCAGTTATTAGAGATGTTATTTGATGACAATGATCCTCATTTGGGTAATCCGCTTCTTCTGGTGGTGACTATATACCCTAAGGTCTTTCTTGATGACTCCTCTATGTTACCACCTTGGAGAGGGGTCAAGTTTTCTATTGAACTTTATCCCAAGTTGATTCCCATTTCTATGTCTTCATACCATATGGAACCTATTTAATTATAAGAGATTAATATTTATCTTTTAGATCTTTAGAGAAATTGATTTATCATTCCTAGTGTTTCAACATGAGATTCACATATTCTCTTTCTAAATAAGGATGATAAAATTCTCATGCTTTGTCTAAACTAGTGGTAGCTTAATCGGGTGATCATTAAGAATAAATATCTCTTACCAAGGATTGATGATATTTTTGATAAACTCATGGGGGAATGATGGTTTTCTATGTTATACCTATGATCATAGTATAATTAGTTGAGATTTTTGGAAGAGGATGTATTGAAGATGGTGTTTAGGTACCTATATGATCCCTTTGAGTTTTTGGTTATGTAATTAGGTCTCACCAATTCTCTTGAATTATTTATGGCACTGATGAACCAGATATTTTTTTAGTTTATGGACTCTTTTATAGTTATAATTTTTTGGATGATATTCTGGTGTATTCCAAAATAGATGAAGATTTCATGGATAATTTATATATCTTCCTTGGAATCTGTAAGGAACTTTGTTTTTGTGGGAAGCTTTCTAAATGTGATATATGGATTAAAGAAGTGATTTTTTTGGGAAAAATTATATCTGAGAGGGGTGTATTAGTGGACCCTAAAAATATTTTAGAAGTGATTTTGTGGGAGAAACCCAAGAATGTGTTTGAGATTCAGATATTATGGGGCCTATGTGGTAATTAAAAATGGGTTATTTAGGGTTTCTCCAAGATTCCATCTCTGATGAAAATTTTAACCCAAAAGTGTTTTAGATTTGAGAAGAATAAAAAAATAATGATATATTTATAGGAACTGAAGAATAGGTTGAATTTGGATTCCATTCTAATTCTTTTAGAACTGATTTTGGGTTATAATGTTTTTTCAATGCTTTAGGTACCATATTGGTGTGTTTCTTGATGAAGGGAAATAAAGTGGTGTCCTATGGTTCTCACTAGTTATGCCTTAATGAGAATAAATACTCTACCCATGACCTTATGTTGATATTTGTTATACACACACACTCAAAACATGGCATCGCTATCTATTTCAGGGGTGATTTATTGTATATTTTGATAATAATAGTATAAATTATATTTTTACTCATAGGGATCTGAATGTTCGATAAAGAAATTGGGTTGAGTATATTTACACTTTTTATTTTTATATTTCATAAACCACGGAAAGGGAATGTGGTTACCGATAAATTGAGTGGGAATTTATCAACATAGGCCTTGAAGGAATATATAGAGGAGTCTTCTATGATGAGTTTTTTTACTAAGATGATATTAATAATGGAATAGGGTAGTAGAAAGATGTTATTATCTTATGTGAAGTATGATTCATCATTTGATGATAAGATTCAGATCGAACATGTATCGGACACTGATTTTCAATGTGATAGTAAAATCCTTAATGGTGGTCAGACCTTAGGTGATTAGTCTTAGTCTCCCACTAGTGACTTGTGATTCCGAGGCAAGTTATTTATGTTGTTATCATTGAGGAAATAATTTATGGATAATATACACCCATATTCTTAGTCTGTTCACCTAGGGAGTACCAAGATGTATCACGATCTAATATTTCAATATTGGTGTTTGGGAATGAGGTGTTATATTATATATTTTATTTCATGATTCCTTACTTATAAAAAGATAATGGGTGATAACCAAAGACTCATCAGTTTTTTTGTAGCCTTTACCCATTATGGTGTGGAAGTAAGATGAGATATCTATAAAACTCATTATAGGATTTTCACAAATATCTCATGGGAAGGATCTGATTTGGGTTGTTATTGATCATCTAAAAAAATTAGACCATTTTATTCAATTAATGAGACAATGAAGGTGGAAGATCTCAGATAAATATACATACAAGAGGTGGTAAAGATCCATGGTGTTCCTTAAGAAATTTTATTAGATAGAGACCCTTGGTTCTCATCCAAGTTTTGGAAGGGTTTGTATGAATAAATGAGTTCCCAACTGAATTTAATAACCACTTGTCACCCTTATATTTATGGATAGGCTGAGTAATCCATTATTATTCTTGAAAATATGTTATGGACCTATGTGATTGACTTTGGTGGTTCTTGGTAAAATAATAAGTTTTTGGTTGAATTTTCCTATAAAAATAGTTATCAATATTCAAATAAAATGGAACCTTTTAAATAATTGTATGGGAAACTTTTCAAAACTACCTTTTTCTAGGTAGATTTAGGGGAGTATACCTTCATTATATAGAGTCCTGTCTAAGAGACAATAAAAAATATACAGTTGATCCAGAAGTGTTTATTGGTGGATTAAAGTTGAAAAAAATATTATACTGACCATCATCATTTACTGCTTGAGTTTGAGGTTTGTGGTTGGGTTTTTCTTATAATGTATACTCACCTAGGACATCTTTGATTGGGAAATCATATTAAGTCTTCATCAAGTTTTGTTGGCCCTTTTGAAATTATGGAATGTATCAAAAAGGTGGCTTATTGATTGGATTTTCTGCCATGATTGACCTGATGTATTCCACATTTCCCAATTTAGGAGGCACTAACTATATCATTCCCATGTGATTTAGTTGGAATATGTTTATCTTGATCCTGATACCACTATGGTTGAAAAACCTATTCAAATTAAGGATCATCAAGACAAGGTAATGCATGATAAAATGATTCATTTGGTCTATGTACTATGGTAGTGTAGATGAGATAACCATGATACATGGGATTAATAATCATTGGTGAGTAATTATTGTCTTTATCTATTTGTGAATTTAGAATATTGACTATATTCTAGGTCCGGAAAGCAATATGGTGGTGAGAATTGTAACACCTTAACATTTCTTTTAGGTATGTTCATTGGTTAATTACGTTTTCTTTGGGTTTGGAAGTTTGGGATATGTTTGTATCTTTATTGTTTTTTATTTATTCTAAAACCCATTTTAATATTAATTTATAAGTATTTTTAATAAAAATTAAATAATTTTAACATAATTTTTAATAGTACATATGGTATAGGGTTTGTATAAGGGTAAGTGTGACTCTGCCTTTATGCAGGGTGTTTTTAGGAGTTTTTAAGGGTAAATCCTTAATTAAATTAATCATATAAGGGTAGGAAGGAAATTATATGCATTATGTAATGTTAAGCCCCCATTTATAAATAGCGTGTAAAGGAAATATCATAATTATATAGGATGTGTAAGGGTAATGTAGCTACTGTGTAAGGGTAACCTAGCCTGCATGTAAAGGTAACCTGGATTTTATATAAGCAACATAAGGGTACCAAATAATCTAAATAGGGTTAATCATAATTTTTCAAATGATGTGTAAGGGTGCCTAAGGCACTGTTTAAAGGTAAATAGGATATTCCATGGCTTGCATAAGTGTAATCTAGACATGTTTAGGGTAAACTAGAGTTATAAAAATTTAACCTAGATTTTCTAATGGTTGTATAAGGGTGTCCTCTTGGTTTTATAGTATTCATAAGGGTAACCATTTACCATTATGTGATACATAAGGGCTATGTAATGGTAAAACCATATTACCCTTACACAACCCTCCTTTTGGGAAAGAATTTAAATTTTTTGTTTCTTCTTCTCCAGGACACCTTATAATGAAATTTAATGGTTTTTAAAAGATTGAAATCATGGGAGTTTAATTCTTATGATCAGTTAATTATTGTAACTTAAATTTTAAATTATTTTAAACCTTCCACATTTAAGATTTCATTAAAATAAGGAATTAAATGGTTGTTTTAATTTTGTACTTTCAATGTTGCAAACCAGAACGTCACATGTGTTTATTTTTAAATATCCAAACCTTTGATGCCATCATGTTTCTAGTAATCACTTGCTAATAGTTTTGATATTTTTTATTTCTTCTTCACTAGGGAATCAATAAGATGTAATAGATATTGTTTCACATCGAGCGTTCAAGCCTTGATTTTTCATTGAAGGTTTTAGTTTTGGAAACATTCAACCTCATCCAAGGTATTTTTTTCTTTATAGTGATTCTAATCATTTAAACATAGGTAGTTCATAATAAATTCCTTTAGGATAGATTAAGAAATTAAATGGATTATGTTTTTAAAAAAATGGTCTGAAATTATAAATGTTCTTGATAAATCCTATTACATGTGCATAAATGATAATTTGGGGGAAAATAATTCAAGAGAGAGGGAAATATTTATCTATAACAACCTCGTATTAGTGTACATAGACGTTAATTTATTTTTATGGAATACTTAAAACATTACCCAAATAGACACCCAAATACCGTATTAATTTAGTGCCTATAGAAACATTAAAAAATAAACACCGATACATGAGTGAGCTACATTATCTCCCACTAGGTTCTCCAAGACCAATACCCCTATTAAACATATCATAAATAAAATATATCTTTATAACCTGGGGAAGGAAACATAAAAAGGCGTGAAATCATATGCCTAGTAAGGGTAAACAAGGGAGATATGTAAGCATAAACATGAGCATAAGGGTATGAGAATGTGATAATAACATTAAAATATCATACTATGCATATCAAAAATTATAGACATGAATCATGGCATAAAGGTTATCCATTAATAAGGAATTAATCATAAGGAAATCAAGAGCATATTCCATGAAAGTATAATATAGGAGTAATACACAGAATTGTGGCATACACATGAACATGTAATATCATTCTCTATAAGTCAAGATGTATTGCTAGAACTTTTCAAGGAACATCATGAGGACTACACCGACTAGGTGGGATACACCACCATCCCCAGTCAATGTTTTTTCCTTGTATAGGATCGAGTTTCTCCATCTTTCTATAGTGTATTGGGATTCCCCATCATCCCATAGTGTATCACGTTTCTCTATCTTCCCATAGTAAATTATGTTTCACCATCTTCCCATATTGGATTAGGTTTCCCCATATTCCCATAGTGTATCAGGTTTCCCCATATTCTATAGTGGATTAATCCTGTTTACTTGAATCTTATCATTATCTCATGAGATATAAATCATTACCTAATGCATTGGAGGCAGATATAGGTCCCACCCATCACATAATAAAATCATACATACATGTGCCTAAAGATAATAAAACTTGCATCATATCATGGCCCATAAAAAGATATGGGTTTCATAAACATCATATCATAACCCATGAAATGATGTGGGTATGATAAAATGTTATCATATCATTACCTATAGAAAATAGAAATGTTTTATAAACATTTAATCAAAGCATAACCCATGAAATAGAAACAGGTTTCATAAAAATCATGTCATAAAATCATAAACCATTAAGATAAATAATATGAATGGAACCCTTGGATCATATCCCCATAAAAGTAATGAGTAACACCAATGGATTTCATCTTAGATATAAAATAGTTTTGAAATATATTTTAAAAACATTTCTTGAGTAAAATATCCTCTATTCTTTGAAAAATAAATATAAATCCTTTTGAAAACCATTTTCTTGAAAATAAATCTGAAAACTTATAAAGGAAGATTTGAAAACATTTTGAAAACCCTTTTCTTTGAAAGATTATAAAGAAAACTTGAAAATGTTTTGAAAACCATTTTCCTTAAAAACTTATAAAAGAATAATGAAAACAAATTGAAAACCATTTCATTGAAAATACTTTGAAAACTTATAAATAAATATTGATTTTTGTTTTGAAAATATTTTCTTTACTTTAAAAACTTATAAAGAAAGCTTGAAAACATTTTGAAAAACAATTTTTTTGAAAATAATTTGAAAATTTCTAAATAAATATTAAAAAAGTTTTAAAAAACAATTTCTTTTAAAATAATTTGAAATCTTATAAAATAATATTTGAGATGATTCAAATCCTTTTCTTTGAAAACATCATTTTGAAAACATATAAATAAATCTTTGAAAATCATTTAAAACACTTTTTAAACATAAAAACAAATTTTGAAAACCCATTTTTTCCTTGAAGACCATTTTAAAATAAACAAGTTTCTTGAATATTAGGAAAACAATTTTCTTTAAAAAAATTATCCTTGTAAACTTAAAAAGTAAGAATCAATGAAATTAAAATCATGATGATGGGTAATTTTATGCATGTTAAACCTTCCTTTTTCACCTTAAAAGTTTAGAAAATTACCTTGATTGGAAAATGAAAAAAAATATTCCTTTTCAAACAATTTTTTAAAAAGATAATACATGGGTAAAATTTTTATTTAAATATCATTGGATAATATTAAAAAAAAATTAAAACATTTTTAGAAAACACAGTTTTGAAAGAACATAGATTTCCAACTGAAAGTAGAAGTAAAGTTAGATTTTCATAAAAACATTTTCTTAATTATATTAAGTATTAAAGAGTGGTAAAATGGTACCATTTATTTGATATAACATGAATAAATATAGGGTAATATAATTCATGAGAGTTCTTGAGATATTTATCATAATATTTCATTAATGGAAGCATAATCTTAAACAATCTCGATAAATGATGAGATTGTAGCAATAAATTGTTACCACGTTGGTAACTTTGAATCATGATAAAATGGAACTAATAACATTAAATAAAGATTAAAATATCATAAAAATAATTATATTCATGATATAACATATCCAAGTCAGTATATACACCTCATAAAAAAATATAGGTGCATAACATGACATGTGTCTCAAAGAAGGAAAATTGAGACAAAATTACTCTCCCAATTTGGTAACTTCTAAAACATAAAACCCATAAAATAATGATCATAAAATGGATATTTAAATACCCATAAATTTAATTATAATAATAATATAATACATCCATATGAATTATACACACCCCATATAAGAAATAGAATGTGACCATGGCTTGTGTCTCATGGAAAATAAAAGTGAGACGAGAAAACCCTTACCTTATGTCTTGAATCTCATCATACTCATAAAAAATGCTTGTATAATAAATATAAGTTTATTATAAATTTATTATAGAACCATATTATTATATATAATACCATATATTATTTTATTATGACTTTATATTACCCATTTATTAACAATTCCATGTTAACATTATGTTTTGGGAAATATCAGCGTTGTTTTTCATATAGGTTTTGAATTGTTATTCATGATACTCTTACTTAGATCATGATTTACTTATTTAAATAATGTAAAAACATGATATAAATATCATATATATTAATTATATAAATATTTATAATAATATATGAAAGATATAATTATGAAATGGAATACACCGTTCATGGAGATGATAGGTCATACGTACTCATGAACGTTGTTTCTGTTTTATTATCATATTAAAAGAATATAAATCAAACATATTTATATATATATATAATATAATTATAATAGAATTATTATTTCATATATATTAAATAATTTCACTAAACTCATCCTTAATACATTCCATGTAGTGTGTGAATGAATCACATCGCTTTGAGGGGGTGGTGGTCCACACTTCCCCAAACTAAGTTATCGTATTTACACAAAATAGAAAGCATGAAGGTATGTTTTACATAATAATTAAATAATTATAAATACATAATAAATACCATATATATATAATATAAAAATATATTTTCCATCATAGTTATCTTCTATGAGAGGTGGTAAAGGAAAAAAACAAACAACATCATTTCGTGAGGTGGTAGTTCATCGTACACAAAATTTGTAAGTTTGTTACCCATTAGATGGAAGTGTGTGTAAGTAAAGATAGTGACCATATAATAATACATATACATATATTTATGATACTGAGGTTATTTTATAATTATGGAAAAATAATATTTGAGGTGATGGATAATGAAAATAAAATAAAGGAGCTTGAGGAAGGATGTTACCTCTTCTTTGGGTAACTCCACTTGGTTTGCAACAAATGACTTCCTTGGATGGATTTATACCCAAAAGAAGGATTATAAAATTAATTTAGTGATGTTTGGATGATATTTAGGTATATGTTTTCGGACCCAAATGGATTTATAGGTTTGAATAAGTGGGAGGGATGAGTGCCTTTTTATGGGGGAGGGGGAGTGACATTCTTGTAAATTCTTGAAAAGTGAATTCCACCCAATTTTTAACTATGAATCATGGATCCCATAATAAAAAAAATTATATCCAAGTTATTATAGGGTCTAAATATTTTCATAAAATGTATTTTGGAAAATTTTATTGGTAATTGTTACCATTAAGTGTAAGTTTTAGTCCCTTATTAAGCTAATTTTTCTCTTAATCACTGTAATTGATTTTAATCACTTTCAATAATATTTTTTGTAAACAAATAATTTGAAATTATTACAAATTAAAAACTATTATTATACCAAATATGGAATACATTTTTCTTAATTCCTTTCACATAAGTGGCATAAATTAATTTAAATTTAATCTCACTGATGGGACAAAATAACATATTTTTAAAGTAAAAATGTTCAAAATTTTGGTAAATTTTTATAGGCAATTTCAAAGTGAAATTGATTACAAGGACATAAATTGGATTAATTGATGTATAATTGATCTAATTATACTTTAAAATCAATAAAAACATAATTTAACCTTGTAAATAAATTATAGGAAAAAGAAGTTTTGAATTAAAAATCGATATTATTCATTATTCATCAAAAAATGAAACTTCATAGAAAAATAGAAAAAATTAACCCTAATCTAATTTTTATGTTTCACTTTAAAAAATAAATTTCTTTTACCAAATAAAAATTATAAAAGTGTCAAAAAAATATTTAAATTGGGTTCTCCATTAAATGGCGGTAAAATTACTTTTTAGAAGAATACGGTTTTTTATTCATAAAATCGGATTTATTCTTATCTTATACCTATACAATATATTGTATGAATGTAAAAAAATATTGATTGAATAAATAATATAAAAATTTTATTTAAAAGATTAATAAAAAGTTTTTTTAAAATTTATTGAGATAAAATTGTGTTTGTACATAGAAAATGAGTTTTCTTAGAAAAGTAATTTATTTGTTTTTAAATAGTTCTTACGTTAACTTATACTAATTGATAACCAAAGGATTTATTTTATATACTTGTTTAAATCATATTTTCAAAATTTAGTTAATATTATTAATAATTTACATTCCAAAGTCTAGGTGGCTGCTATCATAAAATATTAATAATAATATTAAAAGTATATTGTAGTTTGGTAAAAAAATTGTTCTTGCATGTTACGCAAGCTATCAAAGGGACACGATATTGTGTGTAATACAAGCCAACCATTTTTTTATAAATATAGAGAATTAAAAATGATATTATTTTATTTTTAATGTTATCATTGTTTTATAAAAGCAATTTTTTTAAACCACGTGATAAAGGTAGTGATGGAAAACATCTTTTCTCGTATAGGTCATATAAACCTACCATAGTGTGGGGGATGCTTTCAAAGATAAAATAAAGAGAATAAAAAAAATTATGAATTTATTAGTATAGTTTCATTATTTTATAATTATAATATATAAATCATATTTTATAGTTTCACTATGGTGTTTAAGAGGTATAGTAAGTGAATGAAAATTTAAAATAAGTATGATGGGAAATTTTACCTTCTTTGGGGATGCTTCTTTGGAATGCACTTTAATATTATTAGAGTGGTATTTTTATTAGACTATGAGTTTTAAAACATGGTGAGGAGTGATTGAGGATGTATTTTGATAAAAAAATTCTTCAAATATATTTTTGAAGTGAAGATGAATGAGTGTAAGAGAGGTGTATTTATAGGAAAATGAGAGGGAGTATTTTAATAAAATATTTATTAAGTAATTATTTTTTCTCAAGATTATTAATAATTTAGATTTTTTAACTAAAAAAGGTTTTATATTATAAAATAATTTTTTTACATTTAAACACTTCGAAAACTAAGTGGTAACATTTTTATATTTAATTTAATGAAAAATATTTGAAAATAGTATTTTATTAAAATAAAATATAATTTAATATTTAGAAAATCATTTATAATTTTGGAAATTAAGTTTATTTTTTAATGTATTATATTAATAATTAAATAAATGTTTATTCGTGAATTTTTTAGAAATCATTGAGTCATTTTGACATAATTATTATGTCATAAACCCTACGGTATACTCAAAAAGTAAATTTTTACTATTCGCCAAAAAATCAATTTTTTTAAATAAATACCAATTATTCACCCAAAGAAAATTTCAATGTGTTAATTAAAAAAATGAGTTCAATTTTTTCAAAAAAATGTAATAAACTAAGTAATTATAATATATAAATTAATATATTCACTAAATATAATGGAAAATATTTTATTAAAAAAATACACTTATATATATTTTCAGTTATATAATTTGAAAAAAATATATGATATTTTAATTTTTATATTTACATATTTTATTCATGAGAAAAAATTGATATTTTACAATTATTAACAATAAAATTCTATTCTAATAGTCATTTACTATTCCAACAACCATATAATAAATATAATTCCTATAAATAAATCTTATTTGATTTATTCATCACTCACTATAATTTTCTATGAAGGCTCTATTATTTATTTTAAAATTTTTGACTATATTTATAATTATTTTTTTCTCTTTTATTGGGTTCATCATGGTTGTGATCATTTTAGTAGATTGTGAAATTCTATAATTTCAATTTATAGTTATGTTATTTTCATTTGTTTATTATCCTATTGTAATATTTTTAATTTTATGAAGTGTATTTATCCTTCATAATCAATGTTCTATATTTATGAAATAAATATAGTTAATTTTTTAAATTTGGTGCATATGTTTTATTATAATATATATTATATATAAATATGAAACACATATATATTTATGATAAGAATTTAATATATAAATTTCAAGGTCATTACCCCACAATTTTTTAGTTATTTAAAACATTTTAAAAAATTTATCCAATCCCACGTTCTATAAAAAAGTGTTTATAAATTTAAATAATTAATAATATATTCAAGAGTGAAAAAAAGTAGAATGAGAATATGAAGGAGGATCCAAACCTACTCTGGGATTGTATCAATAAATAATATGAGTGATTATTTATTTCATAGTGTAATTGAGAATGGAAACACATCGGGTGTTGGTTGAGAGACGTAATGTCCATATGGGTGGCATCTAATCGAGGGAGGAAGGAGTAATTTTAAATTATTAGCCAGAATTTTTTAAATAACACCACTAAATAAAATATGTATAAATTAGGGATGAAAATGGGTTAGGTATCGATTAAATTTGGGTACTTAAACCCTAATCCTTTAAATTTTTTAAAACCCTAACTATTTATAAATCATCTATTTTTTAAATGTATTACCCAAACCATACATGTCACATGTGAAAACACAAGTAATACTATAAATAAATATATATTGTTATATATAATCATTCTTTTTTTACGGATTCAAATTCATCATTTTTTATAAATGAATTTAAATAATTTTTCGATAAAAAAAGGAATAATTGTATTTAACTAAATTGTTTTTCTATGTATTACATGGTTTTAATTAAAAGAAAAAAATATAAATTTTAGGAATTTAATTTAATAAAATTGAAATAATTTTTTGATTCAACATATTGAATTTATCTTATGGGTGATTTTTTTGTATTTTTTTTGAAAAGATGGATTTTTAGGTGAATATTAAAAAATACCAATTTTTATTAAAATCATCATCTATTTTAAAGTATTTAAAAAGTACCATTATATTTTGGAATTGTTTTAATGTAAAATTAGTCCCCTTTTAGTAAAAATTCCAAATAATTCCATAGTAATCATCATTGTACTTTATTTTGGTATAAAATCATTTTTATGCTTAAAAATGAATTTTTCTAAAAACTTGTTTCCATTGCGGTTTTCATATTTATATTAAAAATAATTTTTCCCACTTATATATATGTTGAATATTATTATAATATCTAGTTTAAATACCATGATAGGGTTTTGAATCATGGAATGAAAGATTCAATAAACTATCTATTAGGATCTTGTTTCATCGTTAAATAAAACTCTCTTATCTCTCCTTCTGTAACACATAATAAATGGAAATAAAGACATGAAAATGACACAAAAGTTTTAGGTGGTTTACACTAAATAAGCTAAATATAAGGATCATTTAAAGATAATGTGAATATGTACTAAATCCAGTAAATTTCACTATTGTTATGAGGTTCAGAGCGGACTCATAGTCTCTCTCTGTTTACAATCATTTTCAATTTGAAAGCTTATTACTCTCTCTTTGCTTAAGTGAATTCACTTATCCTCTAGTAGAATATTTTAAAAATATTTTCTAAGTTGATTCACACTTTTTTGGGTCTTTATATACCTATTTCATCAAAGAGATAAAAACCACCATTGAATGATATTTTTTCCTCTTGGATGGTGTAACCCCTATGCAAGACCCCTTAGTAAGACCACTTCATGTGACCCCTTCACGAGTCCCTCTTTAGATCACACAGATTTCATGACTCCATAATGATACTTTTTTCTACATATGGGGATCATGTGACTATGACAGTTCTAATTATGCACAAAAACACCTAGCACATAACTCCCTTCACAAGATCTCTTCACAAGACCCCTTCACAAGATCCCTTCACAAGACCCTCTACTGATTACATGGATCGTGAGATTTTTTTATATATATGCAGATTACATGACTTCAGTATGTCTACCTATTTTAAAAGACACCAAGAACATAAATCCATTCTCAATATGTGAAATAAATTTCTTCATATCAACCCACTTAAGAAAACTTATTATCCTCTTAATGATGGGATAAGGGGTATTTATAGGCATAAATCCACCACATCAACTCCAAAAATTGCTATTATCCATATGTTACACCACCTCAGTATCACCCTTATGTGCTTTACGTGATCAGTTTTGGATTTCACAATTGACCTCTATGAAAATTTTCTTGTCGCAATCCCTTCCACCTTGGTTAGCGTCATTGTCTTTGAGTATGTCATGTGAATCCATCATAAGATCCATTATAAGTCATGAAGTGGTCTGAAACATTGTCTTCAAGTGCTTTTCATGATTCCATCACGAGATCTAATGAAAATTAAGTACTTCATGTGATCCCATCATGATATACAATAAAATTCATGTAGTGGTAAGCCACATTTTATTCAAGCTCTTCATGTGATCCCATTGTGAGATCCAATGAAAGTCAAACACTTAATGTGATCCTATTGTGATATCCAATGAAAATCATGTGGTTGCATCATTTCAAATGACTGTGAGAATTCTATATCATTTCTATTTTATATTTTTCCATGTGCTTCATGTGAATCCTTTACATGATCATAAAATACTCATATGGATCGCATAATGCAATCGCATGATGCAATCACATGTTCTCTTTCAGCATCATGATCGCAAGTCTTCCAATCATCACTTAATTTTGAATGATCATGATACATGTCTGACTTGGCTATAAAAACACATTTTGTATGATATCTTAGGACTTATTCACTTCTTCATGATCATTTTGAACCTACATCCTTCACGCGATCCTTTAGGGATCACATGCTCCATGTGATCATTTTTCACTTTCATTATTTGTGTGATCAATTGGGAAATTCATGCCAACTCTTCTTCTTATCCAAGTTCTCCCAAAAGACAGAAAACTTCATGCCTCTATTGATAAATATCCTTCATCAATAATGTGAAACCTTTTCAACAAACATAATCAACCCAAAAACACCATCAAGAGGGATTTTTCCAAAAATATCCCCCTTTGTGTTTGTTAACAACACTTCAAAAACCAACTTGTTGAAAAATCATGTACAAGAAAAACCATCTGCCTTCTACATCCCCAGATAGTGATCAAGGAATTACTCAATTAATTCATACTATATTCCCACATGAGTAAATCTCAGCATGAGAAATAGTATTAGAATTAAACTTTCATCAATGAATCAATTTATTCTCAAACCTACCTCTAGAAACTTTCTTGACACAAAAATATAAAATAAGATCAGCCCTCGAGATCACTTTTTTAACCTACACATGTCAAATTATCTCATCATGGACCCAAATGATACCCTTTTTCGTGATTTTTCTTAATTGATAAACTGTATTTAGTATTTACATATTTAAAACGCACCTGTCTCATTTCTCCCCCTATCATATTCTCCCCCTATCTTGATCAAGACATATCTCCCCCTTTATCAACAAACCTAAAATATCACTCCTTTGAGTTCAACAATATGTTAAATAACCCATATCAGTACATAGAGTAAAAACAAACCATACCTTAAGGAGATGGGTTCCCACATCCACAATATTCAAGTGTGGGGATTCTAATGAACTCCAAGTTCCTACTAATTACATTGAAATGATTCTTTGAGTAAGGCCTTCATATAAATAATTGTAACCTATAGTTCAGCAGTTACCTACTCTAGCTTCACAAGGTAATGATTCATTTTCTCCTTGATAAAGTGATATTTGATTTCAATATGATTTTTCCTTGAGTGATGGACTATATTTTCTATAATATTTATAGAAACTGAATTATCATAATGGATTTTCATCAAAGACTCCACTTCAACTCCCATATATTGAAACTACAACTTCATCCATAGTAACTGCATGCAAGCTTGAGTAGTTGTGATGTATTAAGCTTCAGCAGTGCTCAAATAAATTCAATCTTTTTTCTTTCTTAGACAATAAATACATAGTCTTCCAAGATTGAATGTACCACCAGATGCTTAATTTCAATTATACATTGAACTATCCCAATATGCATGTGTAAAACCAAATTACTATTACTGAGATTTTTCATTATAGAGTTTTCATTATATAGTAAACTAAAATCCATCATGACTTTGATATACCAAAGTATTCATTTCACCACAAGAAAGTGTATTTCATTGAGATAACTTTGATATCATATCACCTAGATTGTTGAAACAACAATATCGGGTCATGTTATTGTTGATTATAATAAGCTATCAATGATCTATCTATATTCTATGATATCGACTACTTTTCCTTCATCATCCCTTGAAAATTTCATCTGTGTAGCAACTGAAGTTTTTATATATTTATAATTTTATATTAAAAATATTCTCATAATGTCCTTAGCATATTTTTATTGAGAAATAAATATTCCATGTATCCCTTGAATTACCTATAAACTAAGGGAAAATGTTATCTTACTAATCATTGAAATTTAGAACTTTCATTTCATTGATTATGTACACTATTTTTACAATGATTAATTTGATATACCAAGGATGATGTAATCAACATATACCAACACCATAATCCTTTGATTAATGTCATTATTGACATAGATATTATAATCAACTCCACCACACTAGAAACTAATCTTCCTAAAATATTGATCAAATCATGAATATGAAGGTCTTGGTGCCTACTTCAACTTGTATAGTGCCTTATTTAATTAAAATACTTTTTTCTCATCTTCATGAATGAGAAAACCATATGGTTTTTCAATATACTCTTTTTCTTCCAAAACCCCATTCATAAATTCTAAATTTATATCCATCTAGAAAACATTTAATTTCCCTTACACTGTTATGGACATAAATAATTGAATTGTCTCCATCCTTTCAATGGGTGGGAATATTTCACAAATATTAATACCCTAAATATTGGAGTATCCCTTGAAAACAAGTTGTTCACTATTTCAAATTATTGTGTTTTATTCATTCAAATTGTTATGGAAGACCTAGTTGGTCCCAATGAAATTATTTTCATTCTACCTCAAAACAATCTACCACATTCGATTCTTTTTTATTTGTTCAAGATATTAATTTGTTTCCTAAATCTAATTCTCATATCTTTAAGATTATTCAAAACACTTTTGATCTACCTATGATGTTAAATATTCTTGATGAAGTGTCTTTATCCTACTTATATTCACTAGTGTGATCTAATAACTGATTATGTTCTTCCTATCAATTTTGGCTCTATTCTTCAAATTATATGGAGAAATAAGTCTTAGTTCATCCTTATCATCATCTAAATATTTTTCAAAATCTTCCTTAGTTACTTTCACTCCCCATGAGCTTCTCATCTCTTCATCACTATACTCTTGAGACTGTTCATGGATTTCTAAAAATATCATTCATTTTATACCACAACAACATCATTTCTCTCTATAAATTTTCCTAGATTCTTATTTAATAATTTATATGTTTTTCTATTTCCTAAGTAAAAAATATCTCTTCATCTCCAAAGGATTCAAACTTCATATATTTCTTCTAATTTAGAATGGAACACTTGCTTTCAAATACTCAAAAGTAATTTAATTTCGTCGTATTTATATATAATAGCTTATATAGACTATTCCCTTCCTTTGGACACAATAAGGCTATATTATAAAATTTATATTGGTTTCAACACTAATTCTTTTCAAAACTTCTCTGGAAGGTCTTTCTCAATAAGCATCATTCTAGTTATGGTTTTGATAATATGGTTTCTTCTCTTAACCACTCCATTTTTTCATAGAGTTATTAATTCTGAAACTAGGAGTTTTATCCCATGTTTCTCATGATAATTCTTCACTTGGAAGTTTTTGAAATCCATTCCATTTTCAGTTTGGAACTTCGTGATTTTTTGATCAAGCATCATTTCAACTTCCTTCTAATAGTGTTTTATGAAACTGGACACATCAAAATTGTGGGTAATAATTGAACTCATTCCATTATATTTAAATCATCACTAAAAAGAACATAATATATCTTTACATCAATAGATCTTGGTGAAATAGGTCCACACACATCAATATGCACCAGTTCAATAACTCTTTTTTACCTTCAATCTTTAACCTTATACATCTTTTGAGTAATATTCCCTTGTTGGATAAAATCACAAGTATGTGTATGATCGATCATGTGATAACTTATTGATATCTCAAGAATCATAAAATTTCACTAGATATTATAAGGATGGTTGGCTCAGATTATAAGGATGTCTATGACTCAACCTATTTTCTTCTTCCTTGGATAGAAAATTCATATATCCTTCTCCACTCACAAGGTAGATATTTCCCTTCATAAACTTTCCCTAAAAAATAATTCCAACATCTTTTCTATTGATAATACACTACTTCTTGTTAAATATTATAGCATGTACTGAGTAACATTGTTGTTTTACATTTAACAAGTTTTCATTGAGACCTTCAACAACCAATACATCTACATATCTCATTTATTTTCCCCCAAACATGACTCTTCCTAAGACAATAATATTTAGGCCTTTATCATTGTAAAATATGACAACACCTTCCTTTTTATACCTGATTCCTATCACCAAATCCTTATTTCCCATCATATGGAAGGTGAATCCACTATTAATGATCCATATTCTAGTGTGATTTGATTCTTTAAAGGCAATATCCATAACCACTTCCTAATCTACTCTTTTCTTTTTGATCCATTTATTTTACTTCATATTTGATGCTAACTGATATTCTTGATCTTCCTTAGAGTTTGATGCTCTAATCCCATATTACAGAGCTTCAAAATGATTTTGTGTTTTCAGATCGTTCGATGGTCCCTTGAGATTCTCCATGAAACCACTTTGGGTTTTCTTAAGAACATTATTTTTCTTTGTCAATGAGAAATATTTTTCCATTTGACTAAATTCACCACAAATAAAATAGTGACCATCAAATATAATTCTAGGAATATTGAACTTTTTTTAGATTCCTCATTTTATCTTTTTTCCCATAGGTACCTATTGTCTATGGAATAAAAGTTTTGAAAATTCATCATATTTCCACATTAATAACACCTGGTACAAGGTTTAATCTTGTGGATCATTGTTACACCACTGATTGTACCTTGGTATTTTGGGACATTCTAATTCTAATTCATACCCAAATGAATCTCCAACCAAGGATTGGGTGCTTATGGTTTGACACCAATCATTTTTAATTTCTATTTTCAATGAATCCCCACACCACCTATGTCATTTTGATGTGTCATTTTCTTCTCCATAAATTCCTTTGGTTGTTTTATTAGACCTATGAACTCTAGTTTCCATTTTTCCATCATATTTGTGACCTTATTTCCCAATATCATACCAAAAGTCTAGAGTTTATCCTAATCGTATACCTTTTTTCATAGGCCAACAACTTCATCCTTTAGTTCTTTGATATATTTGACTGTATATTTTACTATGTTAGTTAGACTATGGATAAACTTCTTTATTCTTCAACCTTAAGCTTTAAATCAATGAATTTATCTAAGTTTTCTAGTTTTTCATATCAAACCTTTTAAATATCATCCTTCAGCTTAGACTTCTCTTCTTATTATTTCATATGGAGTCTGGCATCATGAACCACCATATTGGATTTCTTTATTTTCTCTCTCCAAATTTCTATCTCCTTAAACAGAGCTTCCATTTCAACCTTGAGGTAATATTTTCCTTTAAATTATCCATCATCATTGTAACTTTATTCCCTAATTTTGGAATTTCTCACAACTTCCACTAAAATATATTATCCATGATCCATGAACTCTTCCATCTCTTATACCTCAGATCTTTCTAAACTATAATTTTCTTGTGAAATCATATTATTATTTTTGAAGAAATTTTACTTAGTATTTTCCCTTCCTTTCACACTATTTGAATACTTCTTCTTGTGAGTTTCATCACACATCCTCATAATCATCATGAAACTTCTTAGGAAACTTTTCTACAAGATATCCTACCTTTCCACAATAAAATCATGCTAGATAAATTTTACCATTAAACTATCCTTTTCCCCTTTATATATTTAAGGAAAGGAATGAAATAACCTCATCCACAATATCTTCTTCTTGACCATCTTCTACAATGATATTATTCATGGCCTTGAATTCCACCTCTTTAAAAATACCTTTTTTAGCACACTTATTATCATCATTTCTCATATCACATGTGACAAGAGTATTATATAAGATATCCAATGTTAGATCCTTTGGATAGTTATCTTCCAATAAAGAAACTTTTATATTGAACCAAGGTGGATGTATTATCAAGATACACTTAATGATATTTACATCACTGATTATTATTTCGAGTCCATGCATGTCTTTCATGACAACATTCACCTAGTTAAAGAATGAATATATAGAATCATTGGGTTTCTTTCTCAAGTCCTCATATTTATTCAATTGAAATTTCAATTTAGTTTCTCAAGATTTTTAATAACCTTCATAGATATTTATAAGGTTTTCCAATATGGAATTAAATAACTTACATAACATTACCTTTATGTATATTGTGTTGGATAAATCTCCTCTTGATATATTGATTCTTATAAAATAAGCATCTAATTATATTTGGTTTACTTTCGATAATGATCATGTTAGGTTAGCTAGTCCAAATACACTAAGACTGGGGTGATTCAGGGTATCATAGATTAAAACTCTTGCCCCTCTGGATCTTGTTTCTTCATTAAAAAAAATATGTTTCTCTCTTTTTCCCATAGAAATATATGAATAGAAATTAAATCATTCACAAGACATGATGATTTTACTTGGTACACCCTGATTGGGCTGTGTCCAAGTAGCATAAAATGATGATGTGCCAATGTACAAAATCCACTAAAGCTCACTACCAATTACAAGGTTCATGCTACATCACTTCTATGCCTAGGATCACTGCCTTTACAAGATTTAGGGTCTGGTCACTACATTCATAAGGGTCACTTCATATGCCTCTTTCACTAGCTCACTACTAGTGGAAAGGATCACTATATTCCTCTTCCTTCACTCACTGCTCTTGGAAGGGGTCCACTCATAGTTTCTATACTTACAGGTCCCTTAATTTTCATGAAATCACACATTCTCAAATATAGATAGATGCTCTTTTGAAGCCCATTTTTCACCCATATATGAAATCCACTTTTCTGTATACTATTAGGTTATCATAAATTGCTTTCTAGAACTGTTTTAGTCTTTTTCAAGCTTCCATGAGTCCTCCTCAAACCACCTTGCTTCCTTCATGTACCATGTAGTAGGTATGCTTCGCAGATCACCTCTATGTAGACTGCTTCCACTTCTGCAAACCACTTCCTTCGCAGACCACTTCTCCTCTGATTTCATGTACCAAATTTGCATATTGTACCATCTTATACATATTGTCTTTGCTTCTATGTACCTCCTTTGGAGTTCCTTCTACTGAAAAACACTTCTTCCTTTGTGGTCTTTAGTGCCTCATAGAATCTTTTGAGAAATTTGTTCTACGAACAGCTTAACCCTTCGGATAATTGCTTCCCCACAAACCACTTCACTTCGTAGAATCCTCCCTTACGAACCACTTCATACTTTTATAAATTTATTCCTGGAGAAAATATTTTCTCTAATGAAGAAATTATCTTAAATAAATATGGGATATTCACTCCTTATATAGGAAAATAGATCTATAAAATCTGTTAATCCAAGATTTCTAAAATCTTCACCGTGTCCTGTGCTCCTAGGAATTGGTCTACCCTACATGGTTGCATGCTGCCTTTCTTCTTTTGTAGTGGCCCAAATCACCATCACATTTTTTCAAATGACGCCCTTCAAATATTCTCAAATCACTACCTCATTTCTATGAATGGAAAGCCATCCCATGTACTGCAAACCTTCCATGTACCATATACTTTCGTCGTGAACTATTTTTTGTTTCGTGAACCATTTCTATCCCAAGATCTATTTCCTGAATCTGTTCCACATACCACATTTTTCATTCCATGAACTATGGTTCATGGTCCACATACTATGTACCCCTATGTAGAAATATTCCTTTTCCAAAATCCAAACTCCCAATTCTGAGACCCAAAAATTTGGCAAACTCTGGGAAACTGTGCCACCTTAAAAACCTATTTTGGCAACACCAACCAAACTCATTCACGGTCATCTGGATTTATCAACAAACACAATCACACCCAAAATATACCAAGAGGACACCTTGAGGTATTTTTTCCCAATAATCTCCCAATTTGGGTTTGTTTAAAACACTTTCATAATTTGATATTTCATTAAAGATTCCTCCAACTTCTTTCAGCATTTACTTCTTGTGATTAATATAGTGATCAAGTATATAATCAACACATTCTATAATCGCACATGAGTCATGCTCAGTATGAGAAATAAGATTAAAATGAAAAGGTCATCAATGAAACACTTCATTATATTACAAGACTATTCTTCTACTTTCATAATGAACCTCATCTGTCGTGATATATATCATTTGATTGATTACATCTAGCATCGTCGGATTTAAAACTCCCCTACATCACTAATCCTCCAAACAGCTTCATCTCAGCTTCAACTCCCCCTATCTCACTGATCCACCTAACAGTTTCTCCCCATGTCTAGATTAAGACATTTTCTCCCTTTGAACATCCACATTTTCGCTCCCCTTATCAAAGAAACCGGTGGCCATTCCTTTTAGGTCTAAAATAGGATAAAGAATGCATATTAGCACATTAGGGAAAAACATACCTTACCTCAGGGAGAGGGGTACCACATCCACACTTTTTCAAGTATGGTGAGTCAATTGAACTCCCAAAGCTATTCAAAACCTTTCAAATGCTTCTTTGGGTAAGTCCTTTGTTAGAATAACTACGATTTTATGTTCTGTATGCACATATTCCAACTTCACAAGACCTTACTCAACCTTCTCCTTGATAAAATGATATTTTATTTCAGTGTGCTTCATACTTGAGTGATGGAATAGATTTTTTTCTAAGATTTATAGCACTTGAATTATCACAATTAATTCTAATCAGACACTTCACTTCAAATCCCATATCCTCAAGATGCTACTTCATCCACAATAGTTGTGTACATGAATAAGTTGTTGCAATATACTCATATTCTACAGTGCTCAATTAAATAAAATATTGTTTCTTTCTTATCCAAGAAATAAATAATCTAATATGATAGAAATCACCTCCTGATGTTGATTTCTTATCATCTAGTGATCTAGACCAATCTACATCTGTATATCCCAATAACTCTTGTTGATATTTTTCATTATACATCAAACTAAATTCCATTGTTCCTTTGATATATCGAAGTCTTATTTTTACTGAAATAAAGTGGATTTACTTGGGACTAATTTGATACCATGATGATTGACATGAAAAAAAATATCTAGTCGGGTCCCTATTAAGTACAATAGACTTCCAATGATCTATCTATATTTTGTGACATTGACTGTTTTACCTTGATTATCCCTCGAAAGTTTCATCTAGGTAGCCATGGAATCTTCATCTCCTTGGAATTATCCATTCTAAAACTTCTCAAGAATTCCTTTTCATATTTAGATTGAGAAATGAATGTAAAATTATTTTCTTATGTCACCTATAAACCGAGGTAAAACATCAGTTCACCAATCATTGACATTTCAAACCCACTTTACATGAATTAAATTTTTTTCATTGTGCTTCATCTAATCCATCGATGATTATTTCATCAATATATACCGACACCATCATCCTTTTATCACTTTATTTTTTTACATAAAAATTTTAATTAACTCCACCACACCAAAAACCAAGATTATTCAGAAACTGATCTTTCCATGAATACCATGCTCTTGGTGCTTTCTTCAAACCATATAAAGCCTTCTTTAGCTAATAAATTTTTTTCTCATCTTCATGAATGAGAAAACCATATGGATTCCCAATGTAAACTTCTTATTCTAGAAATCCATTTATAAATGATGACTTGACATCCATCTGGAACACTTTGAACTTTTTTTTCACTTCTTTAGCCAAAAATAATATGATTGTCTCTAGTCTTACAACATGTGAAAATTTTTCATCAACATCTATACCCTCTATACAGAAGTACCATTTTCACACTAGTGGTTCTTTATTTCGAATCACAACACCATATTCATTCATTTTTTCATCAAAGACCTATTTTTTCATGATGATATTTTTATCTGTTAGCCTCGAAAAAATCTTCCATGTTTGATTCTTCTCAATTTTGACAATCTCTTCATTCATATCTTGAACCCAATTCTCATCTCTAGCTACTTCAAAAAAAAAATTTAGGCTTAACCTATGATAAGTATAATGCTTACTGTTGAGTATTCATCCTCCTTGTCGGTACTAGCATTGTCTGATCACCAATTATGTTTTTTCAATCAATTTCATCTCTTCTCACTGGTCGATATTGATTTATCCTCATCCTTCTCATCATCTGAGTCTTCTTCTAAATCTACCTCTTCAACTGGAGTATACCCTAATCTTCTTATTTCTTCATCACTATCCTCCTAAGACTGGTCATTTATTTTCTGAATATTCTTCTAATTATCTATTATGGTTACATCATGTAATTAAACAATATTTCTTAGCCTCTTATTAAAGAATTTATATACTTTTCCTTTCTTTTAATAGCCAAGAAATATCCTTTCATATCCAAAAAAATCAAACTTCATGTGTTTATCCTTATTGAGAATGAAACACTTAATTACGAAGACTATAAATTACTTTAATGATGGATTATTTCCATACCATAACTCATACAGAGTATTCTCTTATTTTGAATATAGAAATGCTCTATTTGAAGTGTAGACTATTGTCATCATTGCTTCTTTCCAAAATCACTCAAGAAGGTCTTTCTCAATGATAATTGTTCTATCCATGTTGTTAAAAAATCCGATTTTTTATCTCAACTACTCCATTATTATGTGGAGTTCTCACCACTAAAACTTGATACCTTATCCCATGTTTCTCAAGATAATCCACCACTTGGATATTTGTCAACTCTGTTCTATTATCTATCTGGTTCTTCTATATTTTCTGTTCTAGCATCTTTTCAACTTCTCATCAATATCTTGTAATGAAACTAAACACCTCAAACTTGTGGGTAATTATTGATACCCATGTCATTCTTTTATAACCATTAATAAAGAGAACATAATATATCATCCCATCAGGATATTTTGGTGAAATTGGTCCGCACAAATTAATATGAACCAACTTAAGCAATCTTGTTGAGCTTTGGTCTTTTGTCTTATATGTATTTAAAATTATCTTTCCTTTTTATCAGGAATCACACATATGTGAATAATCATGTGGTAATCTAGGGATATCTCAAGCATCATCATATGTCACCCGATCTTCCAAGGACGTTTGGCCCATGTGGTCTAGACATTTATGCCATAACTTATTTTCTTCTTCCTTGGACAGAAATCACATATCCTCTTCTCCACTCATGAGGTAGAGATTCCATTTTGTACACATTATCTACAATACAACAATACCATATTTTTCCTTGATGACACATAATTTCTTGGAAATTCTTATGGCATGTCCTAAGTCACACAATTGACTTACACTTAATAAGTTGTGACTAATACATTAAACAACCAAGTCATCTTCATGCCTCATTTATTTTTCCCCAAACTTTTATTTCCCAAAGACAATGATTTTCAACCCTTCATCATTAGCAAATCTTACAATAGCTACTTTATTGTACCTGATTCCCACCACCAGATCCTTGTTTCTTGACATATAGGAGGTAAATCCACTGTAAATGATCCATATCCCTGTGCAATATGATGCCTTGAACTTCCTTAGAATATGATGGACCAGATTCATCTTATAGAGTTACAAATCAATTTTTCATTTTCAAGTCATTTGATGATGAATTTTTCTGCTACTTATAACCAACCTCAGTCTATTTTAGCACATTCCTCTGTAATGTTGATGAGAAATATCTTTCCATGTGTTTGAATCCTCGACACCTAAAATAGTTATCATCAAATGATGACTTTAAAACTTGATCTCTATATGACCTCATCTGTTGTTCATGTTTCCTTCAGTTCCACTTTTCTATGGAACAAACATTTTGTGTGTGTTCCATATTTCCACCACAATATCATCTTATGTGGGGTACATTCCTATGTTCTAATATTGAACCACTGGTTATCCATTGGATTCTTTGTATCTTATGATTATGCTCCATACCCAAATCAATATTAAATCTTGGAGTAGGTGCTTATGGTATGAATTCAACTATTGCGGCTTTTTATTTTCGATCAAACCCCAATACTAGCCTTATAATTTGAATTTGACTGTTGATTCTATCTTGCTGGACAACCATGCTCTACTTTCTTCTTTTCTGAAACTTGTGTTATCTGTTTTCCCAATACTATTATGTGGGTCAACAATTTTTCTGAATTCTTAACACTTTTTCATAGATCAAAAACTTCCTCTTCATGTTCTTTGATACGTTTGATTTTATATTTTCTAGTTTCAATCAAACTATCAGTCTCTCTTTTCTGTTCTTAAATTTTGAGTTTATACTCAACCACTTTTTCTGAGCTTTCTGGCATTGAAGGCTTTAGTTTTTTTAATTTCTTCATTAAAATAAGACATCTCTTCTTCGTGCTTCTAATACATATAGAGTTTGGAATCATGAACCACTTTTTTATCTTTCTTTGTTTTGGCTCTCCAAACATCTATCTATTCAGGAGCAACTTCTAATTCATCTTGAAGGTCAACTCTTCCTTCAAATTATCCTTCTTCATTGTCACTTTCTTCTTTTATCATGGAATTTCTAACAACCACCGCCAAATAATCTACCTCACAATCCTTTCAGTCCTCCGACTATTCTGCCTCATATTATTATGAACTTTTATCTTTGTTTAAATGCATATTCTTCTTTTTGAAGAAATTTCTCTTAGAACTTCTCCTATATTTCATATTGGATAAATAATTCTCTTGGGAAAGTTCATCATTATATTTATCATCATCTTCAAACTTCTTAGAAAACTTTACTAAAAAAGGTCCAATATTTCCACATTGGAAGAATAAATGTATAATTTTACCTTTGAAATTTCATCTTACTCTTTGTATATTTGAAGAGATAAATGACATGGAATCATCCAAATTATCTACCACCTAACTATATTCAACGGAGAGCATCTTCATGGACTTGAATTCCACGTCTTTGTACTTCCCCTTTTCCACAACATCGTTATCATTATTTCTCATCTCATATGCAACAAGAGTACTATGAAAGTTATCAAATTTTAGCTCCTTCAGATCTTTATCTTCTAACACAGAAACCTTCAGATTAAATCGAGGTGGAAGTTTCCTCAAGATACATTTCATAATATTTATATCTTCAATGAATTATCCAATACCATGCATATCTTCCAATACAACATTCCCCCTGTCAAAGAATGGATCAATAGATTCATTTGGTTTTATTCTCAAATTTTCTTACTTGTTCCACAAAACCCTCAGCATTTCCTCTCTGACCTTTGAATATCTTTAATAGACATTCAAAAACTTTTCCCACATAACATGCAATGTTGTACATGACATCACCTTCATATAAATTTCATTTGACAGGGCTCCCCCGAAAGCATTGATCCCTTTAGCATCGACATCCAATTATATTCATTCGGTTTCTAATAGGGCACCACTATTGATATTGGTTGATATTCCATGCATATTTTCTATGAATACATCTATTCCTAATGATCGGAAGTAGTGATGCATCTGATTCTTCCATAGTTTAAAATTTTTTCCATCAAAGATCAAGATTCCTTTGTTATTGAAAACCTATATTTCTTATACTGATAGAGAACCACTAACTTTTAACTTTTCCCTCTGATAACAACTGTTAGGTCCACTAGGATAAATAACAGGATAGGGGGTGAATCAGGGTATGAATGATTAAAACTCATGCCCCTTCAGATCTTGTTTTGTCATTTAAAAAAACACACTTATCTCTTTACCCCATAGAAATATATGAACAAAAATGAAATCATGCACAAGACATAGTGATTTTACTTGGTTCACCCTCACTGGGCTATATCTAAGGAACATACAATAACAAAGTCAGTGGAATAAATGTAGAATTTTACCTTTGAAATTTCATCTTACTCTTTGTAGATTTGAAGAGAGAAATGACATGGCATCATCCAAATTATCTACCACCTAACTATATTCAACAAAGAGCATCTTCATGGACTTGAATTCCACATCTTTGTACTTCCCCTTTTCCAAAACATCGTTATCATTATTTCTCATCTCATATGCAACAAGAGTACTATGCATGTTATCAAATTTTAGCTCCTTCAGATCTTTATCTTCTAACACAGAAACCTTCAGATTAAATCGAGGTGGAAGTTTCCTCAAGATACATTTCACAATATTTATATCTTCAATTAATTCTCCAATAGCATGCATATCTTCCAATACAACATTCACCCTATCAAAGAATGCATCAATATATTCATTTGGTTTTATTCTCAGATTTTCTTACTTGTTCCACAAAACCTACATCATTGCCTCTCTGACCTTTGAATATCTTTAATAGACATTCAAAAACTTTTCCCACATAACATGAAATGTTGTACATGACATCACCTTCATATAAATTTCATTTGACAGGGCTCCCCCTAAAGCATTGATCTCTTTAGAATCGACATCCAATTATATTCATTCGGTTTCTAATAGAGCACCACTATTGATATTGGTTGATATTCCATGCATATTTTCTATGAATACATCTATTCCTAATGATCGGAAGTAGTGCTGCATCTGATTCTTCCATAGTTTAAAATTTTTTCCATCAAAGATCAAGATTCCTTTGTTATTGAAAACCTCTATTTCTTATACTGAGAGAGAACCACTGACTTTTAACTTTTCCCTCTGATAACAATTGTTAGGTCCACTAGGATAAATAACATGATAGGGGGGTGAATCAGGGTATGACTGATTAAAACTCATTCCACTTCAGATCTTGTTTTTTCATTTAAAAAACACACTTATCTCTTTACCCCATAGAAATATATTAACAAAAATGAAATCATTCACAAGACATAGTGATTTTACTTGGTTCACCCTCACTCGGTTATATCCAAGGAACATACAATGGAAATGTGTTGATGTACCAAATCCTCTAAAGCTCACTTCTAATTATAAGGTTATATCTAGATCACTTATATTCCCATGCTCACTACCTTTATAAGATTTAGGGCCTTGTCACTACATTCCCAAGGGTCACTCCCTATATCTCTTTCTCTTGATCACTGTCAGTGGAAAAGATCACCATCTTCTTCTTCCTTAGCTCACTGCTCTTAGAAGGGATCCACTCATAGTTCATGGACTTGTAGTTCCCTTAATTTTCATGAATTAATGTATTATCAATTATAGATAGATGCTCTTCTAAAGGCCATTTTTCACCCATAGATGAAATCCACCTTTCTGTGTATTTTTAGGTTAGCCAAAATTGATTTCATGAACTATTCTAGTATTCTGAAAGATTTTGTGAGTCCTCCATGAACCAACTTGCTTCCTACACATACTGTGCAATAGGTATACTACACAAATCACCTCTTTATAGATTTCTTCTACTTTCGCCAACCACTTTCTTTGTGGACTGCTTCTCCTCTGCTTTTGCATACCAAATCCGTGTATTGTCCCAGATTATGTGTATTGTCTTTGATTCTATGAACCAATTGAAGAGTTCCTTATTCTATGAACCACTTCTTCCTTTGTAGGCATTATTTCCTCATAGAATCCTTTCATAGAATTTATTCCATGAAATTCTTCACCTTTCATGGAATTTCTTCCCCACGAACCACTTCACTTCGCGGAATCCTCTCTCATGAACCACTTCAGACTTTTTTGAATTTCTTCCTGGAGAAAAGATTTTCTATAATGAAAAATTTATCTCAAATAATGTTGGGATTATCACTCCATAAATAGGAAAATATATCCACAAAATCCACTACTTTGAGATTTCCTAAATCTTCATTGCGCATCATGCTCTGGTGAACTGTTCTTCCCTACACAGTCACATACTGCCTTTCTTCTTTCGAGGCATCCCAAATCACCATTAATTTTTTTTGAATAACTCCCTTCATGAATTCTCAAATCCCTGCCTCGTTTATATGAACAACAAGATATCCCACACAACACAAGCCTTCCACATAACACATGCTTTCACAGCGAACAGAACTATTTTTGTCCCACGAACCATTTCTCATATGTGATCTGCGTACCATTATTCTTGATCTGTGTACCATCATTTGTGGTCCACATACTATCCTTCATGGTCCATGAAAAATGCTATCCTTTTCCAAAAACCTTCCTTTTCCAAAATCAAATTACCGATTTTGAGGCCTAGAAATTTGGAAAACACTGGGAACTTGTGCCACCTTAAAAACCTGATTCGACAACACCAACCAAACTCTTTCATAGTCATCTGAATTTTTCAAAAAACACAATCAAACCCAAAAAATTCAAAGAGGAAACCTTGAGGTATTTTTGATAAAAAATACACTATACATACTAGATGAAATACCATGCATTTTAGTTATAAACTCATCCATAACTAATTATCAAAAGTAGTTCTGCATCTAATTCTTCCATAGTTAAAAATTGTTTCCATTAATGATCAGAATCCCTTTTTGGTTAACAACCTTAATTTCTTATATGAATAGAGAAACTCTAAATTTAACCCTTTCTATCTGATACCATTTTTTATCCCAACTATGTTAAATACTTTGAGAGGGGGTGAATCAAAGTATGACATATTAAAATTAATATAACTTAGGAATTTTTTGTCATTAAAAAAACTATATTCTCTCTCCTTTCATAGCATAAAATAAATGGAAATTAAAAAATGTACAGTACACAACAATTTTACACATTTCATCCTCACTAGGCTATTTCCAAGGAGCATACAAAGGCAATTAATTGATGTACCAAATCTAATAAAGTGCACTACTGTTACAAGGTTCAGAGCAGACTCACTATCCCTCCTAGTTTACAACCATTCAAAATTTGAATTTTCACTACTCTATATCTTCCTCTATGCTGAATTGAATTCACTACTCCTCCAATAGAATATTTTATTGATGAGTTTTGAGTTAATTCACACTTGTATGTGTCTTTATGCTCCTATTTCATCAAAGAGATATTAACTACCTTTGCATGATACTTTTACCTCTTGTAGTGTGTAACCCCTGTATAATACCCCTTCCTGAGTCACTCTTTAGATCACATGGATTGTGTGACTCTAATATGAGACTTTGTTCTACTTATGTGGATCACATGAATCTAAAAGGTCTACCTATGCACAAAAACCCCCAACAAATAACTCCCTTCACAAGATCCCTTCACAAGGACCCTTCTCAAGACCTTGTACTAATTATGCATATTTTGAGTCTTTATTTTGTTTATGTAGATCATGTGACTCTAGCAGGTCTTACTATGTGCAAAAGCACTAAGCTCATAACTCCCTTTGCATCACAAGAAATAATTTAATTTAGATCAAAACACTTAATAAAACTTATTTGAATCTTAAGGATGGATTAAGGGGTATTTATAGGCATAAATCCATTACCTTAACTCTACAAATCATGGTTATTCATCCATTACACCACCTTATTATCACCCTTGAACACTTCACATGATGAGTTATGGATTTGACGATCGACCTCCAAGACATGTCACTTGTCGCAAACCATTCCACCTAAGTCATAATCATTATCTTTGAGCGTGTATTTTGACTCCATATTTATATACATTAGTAGTCATTCAGTGGTTAGAAGCATTCTCTTCATATTATTTTCATGATTTCATAACAAGATCCAATGAAAATTAAGCACTTTGTGTGATCCTATCATGAGATCCAATGAAAATCGCGTGGTGGTCAGTGACATTGTCTTCAAGAACTTCACATGATCCCATCATGAGAGCTAATAGAAATCAAGTGCTTCATGTGATACTATATCAATATCCAATGATAATGATGTGTTCATGTGATTTTGAATAATAATGAGAAGACTCCATAATTTCCAGCCCATCTTCATTAAAATTCTTCGCATGACTTCTTCAAGTGATCCTATTATACTCAAGTGGATCGTGTGATCGCATCCTATTCTCATGATCACAAAAAATAAAATAAATTTAATTATTCTAAATGACCATGACACATACCTTCCTTAGCCATAAAAACTCACTCTACATGATCCTTTAGGACTTATGTACTTCTGTGTGATCATTTTTCATTTATGTGCTTCACGAGATCCTTTAGCACTCACATGCTTCACATGATCCTTTATCACTTTATCGCTATATTTGATCCTTTAAGACATTTTTTCCAATGCTTATTCTTATCTATGTTCTCTCAAAACATATTCAACTTCACATCTCCTTTTATAAACAACCTTCATAAATAATTTCAAAACCTTTCAAAAAACACAATCAACTCAAAAACACTATCAAGGGAAATTTTTTCCAAAAAATATGGTAAAATTAATTTCATATTTAAAATCAAGAGGTTAATTTTTTTTAATATGGTCAATTTCATTTTTTGGTCATTATAAATAGTAACCTTGGTAAAACCTTTCCACCACAGTGATGGTTAAAAACGTTAATGATGATTTCTAAAATATTATAAAAACATGTTTACATTTTATTAGATGAGTTTATTTCGACTCGTCATCATCCTAGATTTAAAATATGTAAATTTTGTGAAACTTTATTTTGATAAATACATATAATATATTTAAAAGTTTTAAGTATTTAAAAGTATGTCACTCTCATCACTTATAAAAGGGAACCTCCTCTTCTCACTTCTTCACAAACTTTGATCCATTTATCTTGACAAATACTTTCCCAAATACCTTACCAAAATACCTCCAAACATCTTAGAAGTTATATTCTCACCAAAATATTTACCAAATAAGTCTTAAGGTGTAAGAAAATTGAGGTTTTCCAATGAATAAGTATAATTATTAACTGAGTGTTTATTATTTATTTATTCTTCTACCACCTTCAAATATTATTTTACCATACTAATATAATAACATAAGTATATTATATATATTTAAATTTCATTAGGTTGATAGAAAAACCCTTTTTATCTCTTTTCCATTCTATGGGAAATGAAAATCTTTCTTGTACGTACGTGTGAACTACAACCTCCATGAAGCGATGTGTTTCATTTTTCATCACTGAATCATATGAATAGTTAAAATAATAGATAAAGTAAATATATATCATATTTATAGCATAATTATGTTTCTATAAAGATAATATACTACTTACTTTCTTACTCTTCCATCTGTTGGAAAATGATAATTCCACGCATGTGTACATGTGGACTACCACCTCCATAAAGCGATTCCACCTTACAAGGATGGTTATAAGTATATAAATAATGAATAAATATAACTTTTATAATATATTTATGATTATTTAAAAGTAAAATATTATCTCCTTTATTTATTTTCCACCTAGTAGAATAATGAAAATGTTGTTCATGCATACGTAAGAACTACCATCTCCCTGAAATGATGTGATTAATTTTTCATGAGAACCTTACATGGTTGGTTTTAAAATTGTATTTAATGTATAAATATGATAATTATAAAAAATTATGATTCTTTAGGTAATGAAACTATAACAAATTTCACTATGTTGTTTTGAGATTATTAACTAAATGACCACAAAACATCCAAAATGAACTTAACCATTTTAGTAACCAAATAAAACATGGAAATTAATGAAATAAATGGAATAGTGATAATGGAATAAAAATTAAAAATGATAATAAATTGTAAATAATTAACATGATTTTATTATTCATTAGTTAGATAATGTTTGAATCTATATGGGAATTAAGTTAAGGGACTCTATTTTTAAAAACTTGTTTTAATGTTTTCCTTCAAACTCTTCTTCTTCTATATTGAGGTTATTTTAAATGTTTCAAGAATATTCTTATTTATTATTAAAAGTTTGATTGAGTTCATTTTTTACTATGTTTTACTTTATTTATAATGGTTTAAAAATAAATCATTTCAATATTTTTCATATGAGTTATTTTCAACTATTTTTAACAAAAGTAAAAAAAAATGTTTTTTTAACTTATATAGATTAAGAACATTTTCCTGTCATTATAGCTATTATTCATTATCAATAAAACTATATAGGTTAACATGGTTTTTCAAAGTAGATCCTAATCCCGCTCTTTAGGGAATTTTCCATTTTTTAGAGTTTTAAAAGAAAAAGTATATTTCTCCTTGTGATTATGAGAAAATAAAAAGTGTTTTCATATTGGTTCAAATGATTTTTTAAGGGTTTTATGATGAAAAGGTGAAAATTTTAAAAAATTGTTCATAATATAGCACTTGATAACTATAAATAATAATGGGTGAGCCTAATATAGCTCATAATGATGGGTGAGCCTGATATAGCTCTCAAATGCATTGGGTAATGATTTAGTATTCGAATGTGATAATTAGTAAGATAACCAAGTTGGTTACTCTGGTGAAATAAACTAGGATTCAGTTATTATGAAATAGATTAAACATGAGTGAATATGGGTAATTACTACCAAACTGGGTTTATCTAGCACTAGGGATTTAACAGCGCTAGCTAAAACGCTATTAAAGACCCCCTTTGTCGGTGCTAAAAAAGAGCACAGTTAATGGGGGTCTTTAACAGTGCTAAAAAAGCACTGTTAAAGACCCAACTTTATCAGAACCTTTTTACAAGCACTGATAAAGTCCTGCCCTATATCAATTCTTTTAAAAAATGAGGATAAATGGGGTCTTTTATTAGTGCTTGTAAAAAATCACTGATAAAAGCATACTTGAAAAAATTATTTTTCATTAAAAATAATATATTAATATATAAATATATTTATATTGATATAAAAATAATATATTTTTTTTAAATATGTTTTAGACAAGGTAAATAGAAATTTACACTTAATATATAAGATATTTAGTGAAAATTGATTTTAAAATATCTAAAAAAATATTTTTAATTAATAATTTTCTTATTATTATTAAGTAATAGTCATTTAATATCAATTTGAATTTAAAATAAATTAAAAAATTATAAAAATATCTAAAATAAGTAGAAGACATAACTCGAACTTCAAACAACGATAAATTTTGATTCAGGTGTCCATTTGGTATCTACCACAGATCAAATCAAAGCAAGTGACAATATCTATGACCTTTATGATATAGGTAAACCAATGCCACATTTTTTGAGGCCAAAAAAGGCTGAGAGGGCCTCTATAATTGAGTTTTTAGTTGGGGTACCTCAATTTTTTAACATTAGATGGATTTTGAGCCTCATTTAAAGGGGTATTTTTTCCCTTTTTCAGTGGGGACTGAATTTATTCCTAGATACAACATTAATATTGATATTATGGTTTTTAAATTTTATCATTTTTCACAAATTAATTTTATTTATAATTAAATATATTCATGTTTTCTTATATAAACTTATAATAAATCACTCATATAAATAAATATATCAATATATTTACATAAAAATTTATATTATAAAATATCTAAATAAATAAATATTCTAAAAATGTATTTAAAATAATATATAACCATTTTTTACATTATAAAAAAATATTTATAATGTTTATATATACATATGTGTGCGTAATAATAAAAATATATATATTATTATAAGGCCCCAGCCTTAAACCTTACTTAATCTTCAGTTATTACAAGATTACACCTTGAGGATCTTTTCAGGTTTAGAGTTTTAGATAATTAGATCATAAAACATGCATTACATTCCACATTTAAACAAAGTGGTTACATAAAAGATAGTATTCATTTTTTCCATCAATGGAAACATATTTAAAATAAAACATGGATTCTTTCTTGACACTTCCTTGACACTATCATCATATCATGTACCTTTCCCTTGTCCTGTGAAAAACATTTCAAAAAACTTGGGATGAGCATAAAAAGATCAGTAACGGTTAAAAAAATATGGAAAGGAAACATGAGTTCATATATACATAAGAATGAAATCATAATTTACCCATAAAACATAGGCACTTTAACATACCTCATCAAATCATGAATAAATCATAGAAATCATAAGATATAAAGGTAACTTGAGGCATTCATAACATTCTTACGTAGGGAGTAACCCTCTTGGTTACGTTTGGAATACCCATCACAGTATATTCCCTAAATCTCTTTGGAGAAACCTTAACGTTTCACTCCTTCGTGTTACCCAATGAATTGGAGAGCTATATCGGGCTCACCCGCCCTTAGTTTATCACGGAACCACCCATCTTCATAATAATGCCCAAGAACCTCAACATAATCGTATCACATAAAACATGCATAAAGGAAACATAACATTTCCACCTTTCAATCACAAGATATCAATACAACACATTGATATAAAAACATTATAAAAACCATTTTCAATACCAAAATAAAAGAAAAGTAAAACATGTTATTTATTTTTCTTTTAAAAAAAAGGTATGGCTTGTAGAGGAAGCTGAAACTCAAATAATGGTCACGGCGGCGGAGAAGTCGTTGTCGCCGCATACATACGACAAAAACATTCCCATTTGTCATTTAGTAAATGCTTCGTATAAAAAAGATTCATTTTGAATAAACGTAAAAGTCAAAGGGGTTTATACACCGTATAAAAGAAGGTTGTGTATAAAACAAAATATGCCTCAATGAAAGGAGATTGAGATGAAGTCCCATACCTCGGGTCCGACTTGACTCGGTCGTTCTTTAATCTCCTGAATAATAAACTTGAGTTAATTTGTACTTGTTTAAGAACCTTTTTCAAGTTCATTATTCCTTTTATATCACTTATTGTCATGTCATGAACACTATGTAATTATTTAATTTAATAACGGTCGTTTTAACGATCATTGGTACTTGAGTCAAAAATAAACCCTTTATAATTACAAGTTTTTCATGTATCCATTATATACATAATGGTATTTATGATGTAGATATCATATATATCATATATATCCAGTACATGCATGCATTTATAATATTACATAACATTTAGAGGTAAGAAATGAAATGCACCGTTCATGGAGACGGTAAGCCGTACGTACGCATGAATGTTGCTTCCATTTATATTTCGTATTTTATTAAATGGAATCATAATTATATAAAGGTATATTATAATTCCATTTTAATATAATATATAATATCATAACTCCATCCTTTATACGTCCCACATATGGTATTAACGAATCAAATCACTTTGAGGGGGCGGTAGTCCGCACTTCCTTAAATGAAGATATCACGTTTACCCATAATGGAAACCATAAAGGTATGCCCAAAATGAAAAATACATAAGATTAATGAGATCATAAACATATTATACATCATATATAAATATATTGTCATCTTAATGGCCACCTTTGAAGGTGTTAAATGAATTTTGAACAATCATCGTTTCGGGAGGCAGAAATTCGCCATCCACGGAAACAGTATGTTCTTTAACCATTAGATGTAGGTGTGTGTAAGTGTAGATAAAATAATTCTTATAACAACATCCTAGTATATGGAAGATACTTGTGTTGTTACAAAATAAATGAATAAAAAGAGTTTAGGGGGTTGGAGAAGCAAAATAAAACAAAAGAACACAAGTGAAGACATTACCTTAAAATTGGGTAACTCCCTTTGGTTTGAGCTCAAAGGCTTCCTTGGAAAGACTTATGCCCAAAGTGAGGCTTCAAGGAGTAATAGAGGGAAGTGGAGAGACAAAATGGGCAGGGTTTGGCCGAGCCAAAGGCTTTGGAAGTGTGGGTAAGGAGGTAGAGGTGGGGGCCTTTTATAAGAGGAGAGGAGGGGCACTCTTGGAAAGTAAAAAAATGTTACTTTATTTTAAAATGAGTTTCGGATTCAAAAGGTCCCAATTGATATACTTCTAGGGTAAGGTGATAAGGGTTCGAAATCCACCCATCCAATAGGTTTTGGACATGTGTAGGTCATAGATTTTACATTATCTTTTCATTTTATTTAAATCCTTTATTAATGAGGTAATCGCTGCATCATCATGATGTCATAAATAATTTAATTTATTTAATGTCTAAAAATTATAAAAAAATATCATGATGTAGGAAATATTTTTATCTTTCTAATGAATATTTATAGTAAAAAATATGACTTTTATAACCCCATTTAAAAATTGTTTTAGTAAAACAACTCATGTTTGTGTCATTTTAATTTTAACATTAAATAAAAAGATATTAATGTCATTTTCCTACCAAAGTGGCTCCATGGGGTCCCCAAGTTGACCCATGGCTTGTATTGGTCGGCCATGACACATCCAATAAGGTTAGGACATGTGTCTAGGTATTTTCATTTTATTATAATATCATTTTTGCCTTAAATTGCACTAATTACCTCTAATCGCGATTAAAAACATAAAAGTTACTATTCACCAAAAAATTATTTTAATCTCATTGAACCACATTTTAATTCTTAATGACAACCATGTATGTCGGATTTTTGAAAATCAAATCACAGAAGTGGCAATGTTTCATTTAAACGAAAAATCAGTTTCTTTAACTACCACTTAGTGGTTTCACTATTCATCAAAAATTGAAGTTTTTCCGAAAAATACCAAAACTTCACCCTAAGCTATATTTGATATTATGAATTCAAAAATGATGTCTATTTTACAAAATTCAAATCATATAAGTTACATTAATTAATTTAATAATTAATTCCCGTTGTCATGACAAATAGCGTGTTTTTATGAAACAATAAGTATCAAAAGATTGACACCAGTTTAAGTCCAATTTCAAAGTGAAATTGATTACAATGACCACCATTGGATTAAATGGTAAAAATATATTCTAATTTCACTTCAAAACCAACTCAAAAGATAATCTAATCATATAAATAAATTATATTAAAAAGAGGTTTTGAATTAAAATACAACATTTTTCACTATTCATTAAAAAATGAACTTTATCAGAAAAATACCAAAAATTCACACAAAGTAAATTTTGATGTCCCAATCATAAAGAATAAGTTTATTTTGACAAAAATAGCTTATAAAATTGTCAAAAGATAGATTTAAAAATGGTTTGCCAACAAAAGGCAGTAAAACAATCTTTTAAAAATATTAGTGTATTTTATGCTTAAGATTGGATTTATTCTCATTTTAAGCCTCTAAAACACTATCTAATTCACTAATAGACATAGATAAAAATATCTATTATTCATTACTTACTTGGGATGTTACATCCTTGCCCCTTTTAGAAAATTGTGTCCCCGCAATTTATTTACTTATCGAATAAATGGGGGTACTTATCCCTCATTGCATTTTCAGATTCCCATGTTGCCTCTTCCATCATGTGGTTTTTCCAAAAAACCTTTACCTGATTAATCACCTTATTCCGTAACACTTGCTCTCTGTGGTCAAGAATCTGTACCGGTTATTCCTCATAAGATAGGTTCTCTTCCAGCTGAACTACCTATGGACTCAAAACATGATATGGATCTGGAATATACTTCCTTAACATTGAAACATGAAAAACATTGTGTACCTGAGATAAACTCGGAGGTAAAGCCACCCGGTAATCAACTGATCCAACTCTCTCCAGGATTTCATATGGTCCAATGAACCTTGGACTCAGCTTTCCTTTCTTACCAAATCGCATCACACTTTTCCATGGTGAGACTTTGAGAAAAACATGATCACCTACCTCAAAAGAGAGATCCTTCCTCCTGTTGTCCGCATAACTCTTATGTCTGCTCTGAGCTGTTCTCATGTGTTTCTGAATCAACTGAACTTTTTCTGCCATCTCTTCTACCAATTCTGGTCCCATCAGCTTCCTTTCACCCACTTCATCCCAAAGAGCTGGAGTTCGACACCGCTTCCCATATAATGCCTCAAATGGCGCCATCTGTATACTGGAATAAAAACTGTTATGATAAGAAAACTCAACCAAAGAAAGATATTGGTCCCAACTTCCCTGATAATCCATCGAAAAATATCGTAGCATATCCTCCAAGGTCTGTATTTTTCGTTCTGACTGCCCATCTGATTGCGGATGAAAAGATGTACTAAAATTTAATTCAGTACCCAACGACTTCTGAAGGCCTTTCCAAAAGTTAGAAGTAAACCTGGGATCACGATCAGATACAATGGAGAGGGGAACTCCATGTAACCTGAATATCTCTTTAAGATACAATCAAGAAAGTTGATCTAGAGAGAAGGTATCTCGAATAGGAAGGAAATGAGCAGATTTATTCAATCGATCAACAATAACCCAGATTGCATTATTACCTCGAGATGTCCTCGATAATCCCACAACAAAGTCCATGGATATATTTTCCCATTTCCACTCTGGCACTGGTAATGGCTGAATCATCCCTTTCGGTAACTACCGCTCTGCTTTAACCTGCTGACAAGTCAAACACTTCACAGTAAAATCAGCAATATCTCTTTTTCATTCCATCCCACCAGTAATACTCCCGCAGATCTCTGTACATCTTAGTACTGCCAGGATGAAATGAAAACGGGTAACTATGAGCCTCACATAACAACTCATTCTTCAACTGTGAATCACCAGGGACACATAATCACTTCCCAAACCTCAAAACACAATCATTATCAATGTTGAATTCAGAAAACTTACCCTTCTGAACCAGCTCTACCTTTTTCTGCAACTCACTGTCTTCCCTCTGTGCTTGCTTAATTCTGTCTGATAGAGATGATCTCACTGATACCTGAAACAAAACAGAAGAACTTCCTGCACCAACAACTTCTATTCCAAAGTTCATCAAATCAAAAACCAAAGGATCTTGTTCCAAATGTAGCATGGTTAATGAAGCATTACTTTTTCGACTCAAAGCATCGACCACTTTATTTGCTTTTCCCAGATGGTAATGAATTGTACAATCATAATCCTTGATTAATTCCAGCCATCTCCTATGTCTCATGTTCAACTCTTTCTGAGTGAATATATACTTTAAACTTTTGTGATCAGTATATATTTCACACTTTACTCCATACAAATGAAGCCTCCAAATTTTTGGAGCAAAAACAACAGAAGCTAATTCCAAGTCATGTGTAGGGTAATTTACCTCATGAGTTTTCAACTGATGTGAAGCATATGCAATTACCTGATCATTATGCATAAGGAAAAAACCAAGTACCTTCAATAAAGCATCACTGTAGAAACAAACTCACCATTCTTGGAAGGAAGTGCCAAAACTGGAGCATTCACCAATCTTCTTTTCAACTCCTGAAAACAATCATCACATTCTTTTTTCCAAATAAACTTAACACCCTTCCGAGTTAGCTTAGTCATTGGACTAGATAACCGTGAAAAATTTTCAACAAACCTTCGGTAGTAACCTACCAAACCAAGGAAACTACGGATCTCGGTTACATTTGTGGGTCTTGACCATTCTTCAACAAATTTTGTTTTATCAGGATCAACAATTATTCCATTTTTTGAAACAATGTGACCCAGGAAAGAAATTTGTTGTAACCAAAACTCACACTTGCTGAATTTTCCATACAGTTTCTTTTCTTTTAAGGTTTTCAAGATAACCCTTAAATTTCTTTCATGCTCCTCTTTAATTTTAGAAAACACAAAAATATCATCAATAAAAAACAACCAACATTTTTCACCTGAGTCAACTGAGCCATCACTGCAACAAACTATTTAGTTCTGATTCTGACCATCTCAGGATACTGATTTGAAAGGGAATTTCCCTCTGTATGCCTTCCTAGCACTGCTTCCCTGTTTCCTCTGTGGAAAACCATTTTGAACAAACATGTCTTAGATGAAGCAACATGGTAATCTTCAAATGTTATATCATTTCAAAAAAAATATTTTTTGGATAATCATTTAATAGAATTCTAACTCCTAAATTTATCTAAACCGACCTCTGATACCAACTATAAGGCCCCATCCTTAAACCATACTTAATATTGAGTTATTACAAGATTACACCTTGAGGATCTTTTCAGGTTTAGAGTTTTAGAGAATTAGATCATAAAACATGCATTACATTCCACATTTAAACAAAGTGGTTACATAAAAGATAGTATTCATTTTTCCCATCAATGGAAACATATTTAAAATAAAACATGGATTCTTTCTTGACACTTCCTTGATGCTATCATCATATCATGTACCTTTCCCTTGTCCTGTGAAAAACATTTCAAAAAACTTGGGATGAGCATAAAAAGCTCAGAAAGGGTTAAAAAAATATGGAAAGGAAACATGAGTTCATATATACATAAGAATGAAATCATACTTTACCCATAAAACATAGGCACTTTAACATACCTCATCAAATCATGAATAAATCATAGAAATCATAAGACATAAAGGTAACTTGATCCATTCATAACATTCTTACGTAGGGAGTAACCCTCTTGGTTACGTTTGGAATACCCATCACAGTATATTCCCGAAATCTCTTCGGAGAAACCTTAACGTTTCACTCCTTCATGTTACCCAATGCATTGGAGAGCTATATCGGGCTCACCCACCCTTAGTTTATCACGGAACCACCCATCTTCATAATAATGCCCAAGAACCTCAACATAATCGTATCACATAAAACATGCATAAAGGAAACATAACATTTCAACCTTTCAATCACAAGATATCAATACAAAACATTGATATAAAAACATTATGAAAACCATTTTCAATACCAAAATAAAAGAAAAGTAAAACATGGTATTTATTTTTCTTTTAAAAAAAAGGTATGGCTTGTAGAGGAAGCCGAAACTCAAATAATGGTCACGGTGGCGGAGAAGTCGTTGTCGCCGCATACGTACGACAAAAACATTCCCTTTTGTCATTTAGTAAACGCTTCGTATAAAAAATATTCCTTTTGAATAAACTTAAAAGCCAAAGGGGTTTATACATCGTATAAAATAAGTTTGTGTATAAAACAAAATATGCCTCAATGAAAGGAGATTGAGACGAAGTCCTATACCTCAGGTCCGACTTGACTCGGTCGTTCTTTAATCTCCTGAATAATAAACTTGAGTTAATTTCTACTTGTTTAAGAACCTTTTTCAAGTTCATTATTCCTTTTATATCACTTATTTCCATGTCATGAACACTATGTAATTATTTAAGTTAATAACGGTCGTTTTAACGATCATTGGTACTTGAGTCAAAAATAAACCCTTTATAATTACAAGTTGTTCATGTATCCATTATATCCAGAATGGTATTCATGATGTAGATATCATATATATCATATATATCCAGTACATTCATGCATTTATAATATTACATAACATTTAGAGGTAAGAAATGAAATGCACCGTTCATGGAGACAGTAAGCCGTACGTACGCATGAATGCTGCTTCCATTTCTATTTCGTATTTTATGAAATGTAATCATAATGATATAAAGGTATATTATAATTCCAGTGTAATATCATATATAATATCATAACTCCATCCTTTATACGTCCCACATATGGTATTAATGAATCAAATCACTTTGAGGGGGCGGTAGTCCGCACTTCCTTAAATGAAGATATCGCATTTACCCATAATGGAAACCATAAAGGTATGCCCAAAATGAAAAATACAAAAGCTTAAGGAAATCATAAACATATTATACATCATATATAAATATATTTTCATCTTAATGGCCACCTTTGAAGGTGTTAAAAGAATGTTGAACAATCATCGTTTCGGGAGGCAGAAATTCGCCATCCACGGAAACAGTATGTTCTTTAACCATTAGATGTAGGTGTGTGTAAGTGTAGCTCGAATAATTCTTATAAAAATATCCTAGTATATGGAAGATACTGGTTTTTTTACAAAAGAAATGAATAAAAAGAGTTTAGGGGGTTGGAGAAGCAAAATAAAACAAAAGAACACAAGTGAAGACATTACCTTAAAATCGGGTAACTCCCTTTGGTTTGAGCTCAAAGGCTTACTTGGGAAGACTTCTGCCCAAATTAAGGCTTCAAGGAGTAAGAGAGGGAAGTGTAGAGACAAAATGAGCAGGGTTTGGCTGAGCCAAAGGCTTTAGAAGTGTGGGTAAGGAGGTAGAGGTGGGAGCCATTTATAAGAGGAGAGGAGGGGCACTCTTGGAAAGTAAAGAAATGTTACTTTATTTTAAAATGAGTTTCGGATTCAAAAGGTCCCATGTTGATATAATTCGAGGGTAAGGTGATAAGGGTTATAAATCAACCCATCCAATAGGTTTTGGACATGTGTAGGTCATATATTTTACATTATCTTTTCATTTTATTTAAATCCTTTATTAATGAGGTAACCGCTGCATCATCATGATGTCATAAATAATTTAATTTATTTAATGTCTAAAAATTATAAAAAAAATATCATGATGTAGGAAATCTTTTTAGATTTATAATTAATATTTGTAGTAAAAAATATGACTTGTATAACCCCATTTAAAAATTGTTTTAGTAAAACAACTCATGTTTGTGTCATTTTAATTTTAACATTAAATAAAAAGATATTAATGTAATTTTCCTACCAAAGTGGCTCCATGGGGTCCCCAAGTTGACCCATGGATTTTTTTGGTCGTCCATGACACATCCAATAAGGGTAGGACATGTTTCTAGGTATTTTCATTTTATTATAATATCATTTTTTCCTTAAATTGCACTAATTACCTCTAATCGTGATTAAAACCTTAAAAGTTACTATTCACCAAAAAATTATTTTAATCTCATTGAACCACATTTTACTTATTAATGACAACCATGTATGTTGGATTTTTTAAAATCAAATCACAGAAGTTGAAAAGTTTCATTTAAACGAAAAATCAGTTTCTTTAACTACCACTTAGTGGTTTCACTATTCATCAAAAATTGAAGTTTTTCAGAAAAATACCAAAACTTCACCCTAAGATATATTTGATATTCTGAATTCAAAAATGATGTATATTTTACAAAATTCAAATCATATAAGTTACATTAATTAATTTAATAATTAATTCCCATTGTCATGACAAATAGCGTGTTTTTATGAAACAATAAGTATCAAAAGATTGACACCAGTTTAAGTCCAATTTCAAAGTGAAATTGATTCCAATGACCACCATTGGATTAAATAGTAAAAATATATTCTAATTTCACTTCAAAACCAATTCAAAAGATAATCTAATCATATAAATAAATTAGATTAAAAAGTGGTTTTGAATTAAAATACAACATTTTTCACTATTCATTAAAAAATGAACTTTATCGGAAAAATACCAAAAATTCACAAAAAATAAATTTTGATGTACCAATCATAAAGAATAAGTTTATTTTGACAAAAATAGCTTATAAAATTATGAAAAGATAGATTTAAAAATGGTTTTCCAACAAAAGGCAGTAAAACAATCTTTTAAAAATATTAGTGTATTCCATGCTTAAGATTGGATTTATTCTCATTTTAAGCCTCTAAAACACTATCTAATTCACTAATAGACATAGATAAAAATATCTATTATTCATTACTTACTTGGGATGTTACAATTATAATCTAATATATGTAAATGAACATAATACATAATATATTTAAATAAATATAATATATATCACTCACACACATATATTGTATAAATTTATTTAAAAATAATTATATAAATATATGTATAAATAAACAGAAATATCATTAAATAGATACCAAAACAACATGGTGTAGTGGTAAGGGCATTCCATCCTTGATGGATAGGTTCAGGGTTTGAATCTAGGTGAGCACGCATGAGGCTAGAAATTCATAAAGCACTGATAAAAGGGGTGGTGAGGTGAAAAGCGTTGTTAAAGGGGGTGTGGAGTGTTGTTAAAGGGGTTATAAAAGCACTTATAAAGGGGGGAATTCACATAGTTTTCCGGAAAAAATACCCCCTTTAACAACGTTGCCTTTATTAGTGCTAAAAAACGTTGTTAATGGGTGGCCTTAACAATGCTTTTAAGTACTAATAAATGTTTCAGGCTTTTAATTGCGCTTAGATTATCAGTGTTTTTTATCACTAATAAAGGCATTTTCTAGCACTGTTAAAGGCCTTTTGTAGTAGTGAGTTATGAATACTATGCCCCAAGATACTATTTTATTCTTGAGAAAAGGGTTTTTATGGAAATATTTTGATTTCACGAGGTAAGGAAAATTTATGAACTTTTAAAGGTGAAAGGTTTGAAATTTTTTCATGAGTTCCCACATGCATCAAGATACCTTCATGGTTTACCTATGCTTAATAATGTGTTCTCAAATGTTTTCTTTGATAAAGGGTTGATTTTCGTATGTGAAAATGTTTTATTTATGTGCTCAATGTTTTATTGGGAAAAAAGTAAACATCTTCGTGGGTTTTTATGTTTTTTCATAGGACTAATGGGATTCATTTATTTTTATTTCCCTTATTGAGATATGTTTTTCTCACCCCCCATATTTTTAAATTCTATTCATGGGATCTAATAATGAGGATAAATTTTAGGAAGGTTAATATTTCGGTTATAGTGACCCGTCTTAAATGAAGCTAAAGTGCCTTGAATCAAATAGGAGGTTAAACTTAAAGCTCTGTTTTTGTGGAAACAACAAACACTGTGTGGAAGTTTCAAATTTTTTATGTAATGTTTTTCTTAATTATCTAAAACACTAAACATAAAAGATCATAGAAAGGTAAAAAAATGGAAATCATTTCTATTAAACTCATATTCATGGGTTATTAAAGTAATGGGTCATTATATGGCACCCTAATTTTTTAATTTTGAATATATATTATTATAATATTATTTTTGGGATAAAATTGTGAAAATTTTGAAAAGTTTCAAAATTCATGGATGATGCATGGTATGTTCACAGTTCAAGAAATCATGCAAGGTAACTATACAGTGTATGATTATTGACTGAATGGCCCAAAGGCCTTCAATTTTTATTAATTTTTTATAATCCCCATTTTAAGGGATGAGGGGGAACCCTTACATGGAATGTTTTCTTAGACATATTACATTACCCAGAGGCATTATAGGAATTAATCCCAAATAGACTACTTGAAACTGTCCCTCCCCATTAAGTATTGTGATGTTATCTCTCCACCTTTGCAAGGATGGTTGGATAGTTGTCTTGTGCTAAGATGCACATGCCTGGTACCAATGGCAATGTCATACCCTCTCATACTTCCAATTCCAGTTAGCTCTGATCTGGTGAATGTGTGTGCCCTTGAATCCTTATTTGGAGCCTTGTTCCTTTGAAGTCTGCCTGGTTGCATCTACCTTACATGTGGCCCGAAGTTATTGAGGTGGCCTGAAATTCTTACTCAACCGAAGGCCTTGGGTGGCCCAAGGCCTTGCACGACCCAAGGACCAAACCAAGGGTTCAAAGGTGAAACTGATGAATAATTATGGTTACTACAGTACCGAACAATTTCTACTATAGTACCTGCTACAGAATATGCTACATTTTCTACTGCAGTACCTGCTACAATAATCCAGAAATATGCCTCCACCCAGAATTGAACTCGAGTCTCTTGGATGCACTTGGAGAGTCCTCACCAACTGAGCTGAGAAAGTTTGTGATTCATGGTTATTGAGAAAGTAGGTGATTCATGGTTGTTGAAAAAATTTATAAAACATGCATGATAATTGTGCATTCGTAAATGTGCACCTAAAACATTTTTTTTCCTTATCCTCACATATTGATAATCTTAATAATTGATTTATTAAATATTATAATGATGTTTTGAAATATTTTTTATAGATATATAATTTATGAAATATGTTTTCAATATATAGTTTATGTATTTATAAAATGTATATGTATATTATGTGTGATATATTTTTATTAAATTTTCATTATATAATATTATTATAAAATATTTAGCATTGAAATAAATTCACAGTGGTATAATTATATACGATGGATAAAATATAAATACATATCCTATGATTTATTATTTTTATGGGAAGATTCTAGGCAAGGATTTTGAATACTATAATTATTAGTATATTATTATTATTAAATGGGTTTAGACATTGGAGTGAGGAATTCATATTTTGAACTTTCCATTGGCCATATCACACAACAAGGGTTTGGTAATACCTCTCCTCTGTCCATCCTCTCTTAAATAATCAAGGGAGGTCCAATATAGAAGATTATATGAAAGTTTTTCTTCTCTCTATCATATTATATCCTTATTATTTTTCTCTTACTCTTATCACTCAACTAGTGTTTAGGAAATATTGAGGTTTTCCCATGTTAAGGGAAAACACTTGAAATGCATAGGTGTTTTAGTGTTTTAAGGATGCGTACTCATTTTTGAAACTTGAATCATCCTTATTTAGTAAAGATGGCATGATCGGGTACAATTTCGATAGGTGATTTTATCCCTTTCCTTTACTTTTAATAACCAATGGGTGCTTATGTGCTTTAAAGGAATTTTTTATTTATAAAATGATTTTTTAAATTATCCATATCATATTTTTGAGGTATTTTCATTTTTTAATTACTAAATTTGTGTTATATCAATGGAAATTTTTATTGGTTGCAGTAGAATTTCAGCAAGGGGTAAATTTCCTTTTAAAAATTTAAATAAAAAAAAAGAAACGGACAAATTAAAAATAATATGATTTTGATATGGTTAAGGGATAAAGCAATAAATTCAATCTGTATTATAAAAGATTATATCAAGTTTAATTAAGCGATTAATCATAATAGGAATGGACATATCAAATTTATGAAATTATGGGTATCTATATTGGTTAATGAAATTTATAAATATAAATAGATAACAAACACAATTTGATAAAGGAGTTCGTTAATAACTCGGTGTGAGCCCCTGCCTCTCCTCACCTTAGGTTGAGAGGTTTGTATTATTCCATTAATTTTAATAGAGATCAAGAAAACATGTCCTCTCTTGATTTTTATGGAATTATCAAGAAACTCACCTCCCATAATTCGGTGGTAGTAATTAAGGGTGTAATTTTGGCTTGGCGGCCCGAAATCCTGACAAGTCCAGCCTGAAAGCCCGAGCGGCCTGGCACGACAAAGCCCGCGTCGGGGCGAGCCGGGCTCGGGTCGTAGGTTCATCGGGTCGAGCCTGGGCCTATCCAAGAAGGCCCGCAGGTCAGTGCGGGTCGGCCCAAAAATGCCCAGCCGTTGGCCGGTACGAAGCCTAGCCCACTAGCATGTGCGAAGCCCAACTGCTGGTAGGGAGATTCGATCCCCCTACCTCAAGCTTCCAAGGCCGCGCCTCGACCAACTGGTCCAGGCGTTGCGCCTATTATATTATCACCAGAATTTATATATATGTATATATATATATATATAATTATATATTAACAAAAAATAATATATAATATATAATATATATATATTATATATTATATATTTAATAATATGTGTATATATATATACAAATAAATATTATTATATATAATTATAATGTGTGTGTGTGTGTGTGCGTGTGTGTATACAGCGTTATATAATTATATATATAATGTATATATATAAACAAAGCCATTAATAATATATATCAATTAAGTGTGGATTTTAAAAATCCATTAATAATATATATATATATATATAAATGATTTAATAATATATATATATATATATAAATCTATTAATATATATATATCAATGATTTAATATTATATATATAATAACTTGTTGTATATTAATAAAAAAATGACACACTCACCTAATGATGTTCTACAACCTCATTAATTTTTTTTAAGTATATTGCAACTTGCATATATTATATATACTATGCATTTATAAATCTATTTAGAAAAAAATTAATCCATCCACTGCAGTGCACCCCCAACTCCTAATTATTATTTTTAAAATTTTCTCATATTACACACACACACACACACACATATATATATCAATCATTTAACATTATTTATATAATAACTTATTATATATTAAAAAAATAACAAACTCACCCAATGATGTTCGCACACACCCCCAAGCTCATTAATTTTTTTTAAATATGATGAAACTTGCATATTATATATATATATAAACTAATCCATTAATAATATATATATCAATGATGCGATAATATATATATATATATATATATATATATCCATTAATAATAATATATATATAAATCTATTATTAATATATATCAATTAAGTGTGGCTTTTAAAAATCCTTTTATAATATATGTGTGTGTGTGTGTGTCAATGATTTAATATTATATATATAATAACTTATTTTATATTAACAAAAAAAATAACACACTCATCTAATGATGTTTGTGCACGTCCTCCAACCTCATTAGTTTTTTTTAAATATTTTGAAACTTTATATATTATATATAAATCTATTTTGAAAAAAAATTAACCCACCCACTACGGCGCATTCCCAACCCCTAATTATTTTTTTACAATTTTCTCATATTATATATATATATAATAAATTATTATATATTAACAAAAAAATAACTACTCACCCAATGATGTTCGTACACCCCAACCTCATTAAATTTTTTTAAATATGATAAAACTTGCATATATTATATATACTATATATACATATATAAATCTATTTAGAAATAAATTAACTCACCTACAGTTGCACATCCCCTAAGGCTGTAATTTCAGCTCGACCCGAATAGGATCGGGCTGGGCCGGGGTGGGCCTACCCTACAAAAAAATTAAAAATCATTTAATTTTTTTTTTAAATTAAAAAAACGCTTAAAAATAATTTTTATAAATAAGTTAAAAAAATAAATGTAAAAGAACGTTTTAAATAAATGATAAAAAAATGTTTAAATAACAACGCTTTAAACTCACTACCCACTACTGCGCACCCCACAATCCCTAATTAATATTTTTTTCATCAATTTGTACATAATATATATAACTTCATAGACATATATGAATCTACTTAGAAACAAATAACAAATACACCCACTATAAAATGTTAATAAATTTTTTTTTTACATAAAATATGTTAAATGTTTAAAAAAAATACACGTAAAAAACATGCGTTCAAAAAAACGTTTTAAATTAAACGTCTAAAAATAAATGTAAAAACATTTTAAACAAGTGTTAAAAAAAAGTTTTAAAAAATGTTAAAATAATTTTTTTTAAATATTTAATTTTTTTTTAAAACAAACACTTAAATTAATTTAAAAAAACACTTAAAAAATACTTTTTACATTAAAATATGAAAAATGTTAATTTTTTTAAAAAAATACTTGTAAATAGCATACGTTTAAAAAAATTAAAAAATGTTTTAAATAAATCATTAAAAAAATGTAAAAAACATTTTAAACAGATGTTAAAAAATGGTTTAAATAAAAACTTTTAAATAAATAAATTTAACAAATGCTTAAAAAATTATAAATAAGTTAAAAAAATTAAATGTAAAAAAATGTTTTAAATAAATGTTAAAAAACATTTAAATAACAAGGATTTAAACTCACCCACTACTGCGCACCCCCCAAAACCCCTTATTAATTATTTTTACAATTTGCAAATAATATATATAGATTCAAAATATATAAATCAATTTAGACAAAAAAAACATATACACCCACTGTAAAATGTTAATAAAAAATAAAATAAACATTTTTACAAAAAACATCCGTTTAAAAATAAATGCAATGTTTTTTAAATAAATGTTAAAAAAATGTTTAAATAAAAACGTTTAAATAAAAACGTTTAAAATAAGTTTAAAAAAAATCATTTTGAAAATAATAAAGGTCCACCATGGCTCGACTGAAAAAAGCTCAGCCCGGACCGAACCGATGGTTTGGGTTGGCCCGAGGCTAGGCTTGGGCCACCTCATGGGGATATTTGGGACGGCCCGACCCGACCCGAATAGTGTCCAGCGGCCCGATTTTTTGCATGCCAGGCCCGGGCCGAAATTACACGCTTAGTAGTAAGCACTCCTCTCCCTTTCTTTTTTCCAATTGTAGTAATAAACCCGTTATAGAATATAATATAAGAAGAGAAATATTTTCTTGGTGAAAATATATTACAAAGACTCTGTCTTATCTCTCTATAAGGAATATCTGATTTAGAGGAAAGAGATATATAATAAAGGGGAAGATAGCCTATGATATTGAGAATTTAGAATTTCCTCTTTAAGAGGACTCTTTGAGATCACTATATATTTAGAATTGATTCGATCAGAGAGTTGTTGAACAATTTTTTTGATGAGATACAAGAAACCTTAGATCGCTATTCATAGCCTTTAAATGAACTAGGAGTGGTCTGGAATTCTTTGGGATCATAAGCATCATCAATACCACATTAAGATGTGTGGGGACCACCACATTAAAGAAACATGGCTTGCAAAATTGGCCGCACCAGCTATCAAGACGATCCCACTGGCTAGCTAGTGAGCTTCCTGTAGCTTCCTTGGATCTGCTTGTATCTATTGGTTGGCTCGTGCTCATCCACTGATTAGATGGTGCCCTGCATCGACTAGTCGGTGCTTCCTGTAGTGATCTATTCACTTCTATGACCCTTCATGATTCCTTTCATGGACATTGATGGAACTTAAAACTTCCTTCCATGGTTTCACCAAGTCCATTAAGACTTCAAAAACATCTTCAAAGACCTTCAATAAAGATCCTCAAATTCCATTTAATTCCATCACTTGGTCTATTAGGAAAATGATTTGGTATTCAAATTTCATAACTAAGAAACACTCAATGAAATTGTTATAACTATAACAGATTTTTTTTGTTCATGAAAACATCATAAGAGAGAGAGATTGATACACCAATATCTTTTTTTAATGATCAAAATCACTTAACACAAAAATATATTTCAAGTGAAAATCAAGAGGGAAACATGTATTCAAAGTAATAAAATATATTGTAGATCAATATATTTAATAAGATCAAGAGATAAAAAAACTTTACTTTTAAACCAAAATATTCTCCCCCAAAACCAAGAAACATATCCCCTTTGAAAAAAAACATTTCTCCCCAACGATCATTAAAATTTACCCCTTTTTTATTATCAAAAGGTAAAAAAAGAGAGAAGAAAAGGATATTTATATTAGTAAGGGTAATTTCATATTGAGGTAAAATAAAAAAGGAATGCAATATTATATCCCCCTTAATAATTAAAATAAACATAAAAATACAAGCTTAGAGAATAAGGCCTATAAAACATAGATAATTCATAAGGTAGAAAGAATAAAATCACATGAGTTATATTGAAGATAAAACATACAGTATCTCAAAATATAAGGATATTCAAAGGGAATTTTCAAAAAATAATTTCAAAAAGAAAAATAAAGGGATAAGTGTGATTCAAAAGATTTTAAAAAGATAAGATTTTGAAAAAGGTAGATTTGAAAAAGAAAAGAAAACGAAATTTGAAAAATATAAAAAAAACTAAAATTTAATAAAAGGAGATTATAAAACAATAATAAAAATAAATTAAAAAGATAAAGATTTATTTTGGAAATAGGTTCAAGAAGAAGAGTGAAAGAAATAATCAAAATAAAAATTCAAAATTTTAAAAAGACAACCTATCCACTTTTATGAATAAGAATACATGGGTGAGAAATAGAAAGAGGGGATAGATAGATAAAATGAATTTCAAGTGGGGAATAAATTTTAAAAATTAACATGTCCTCTATGAGATGAAATTTTATGTATAAACTTCACTAGAAAGGTAAAATCTAGGCTCCCCCTCAATTGGGTACTTTAACAAAGAGCTCAAGAGAAAGTAATAGATCAAAAATTTCAAGAGATTAAAGCCCATTTTTATTGAGAATCCAACTTATAATATGTTAATATGGTTCAATAAAATATACCTACACAAACTCAAAAGAAATTTCCTTCCCATACCCTCATGGATTTGGATCTGACTATATTAGCTAATAAACATCACGATGTTGAAACAATATTGGGCCCACTAAGATTGGTCAATAAAGATCTTAGAACCCTAACTTGTTTATTATGATATTTTTTATGAGTTATATAAGATTAAAGATGAATAGATTTAGATCTCCCATATCTATCTTTTTTTAATCATGCTCGTAAATTAACTGCCTTGTTTTATAACAATAATAACAAAACTTATTTTGAAAAATACCTTTAATAATATTAGTTTATTTATAATAACTATCATTATTAGAAAAACCAAAGCCATAAATATATTTTATAGGATGTTGAGAACCAAAAATCATATCAATATATTGATCGCCATGGGTGAATTGAGAGAGATATTTTTTGAGATCCTTAATTTGAGATTCTAAATTATCAATGTTTTGTTGTTCTTGTACTTTCAAAACCAATCATTTTTTTTATTTATAAAGAAGATAATTTTCATTAAGAAATTGTTTTTATTTTCTTTTAGAATTATTGTATTCAGAAATAAGTTCATTACAAAAACAATCAAGTTTATTTTTTTGATTAAAAGAGCAGGAACAAGAGGAATGAGAGGAAGATGATAAATGAGAAGGAGAGTGGGAAGTGGGAGAACTAACCTTATCACCTACCTCAATATGTGTCATGAGGAATTTATGAATTGATTTTCTTGAGGATGTTGAGTCCATAAAGTCATTGCTTATAGTCCAGGTTGATACTTTAAAATATTTCTTACCTTTCTTATTTTATTATAGATGGGGCATTCTGGTCTAATATCACCCTTCCTGTTGTATACATATAAAGTTACTTATGATTCTTTAATTTGATTTTTCATTTTGTAATTTCAAAACGATATCATTTTCTTTTTTTCTTTTTTCAATTTATTGTTTGAGTGTTCAATCTCAATATCAGTTTCAAATTATTCTTCATCATCAATAGCTTTGAAAGCAAATGTTCTATGTCTTCTTAGCTTCTATTGTTTCTTCAACTTCATTATTAGCTCGTATCTTCTTAATGATTTTGTATTTCATAAATATCCAAATAGTTCATTGAACGGTATATTTTTGACATATTTCACTTCTTGTATAGCCATTACCTTGGATGACCAAGTGCTCGGTATGACCTAAATAATTTTATTTACTAAAGAATTTGTATAAAAATCATCACCAATAGACTTTCAGCCATTAAAAATGTTAGAAAAATGTGTAAATATGTCATTAATAAATTCATTTTAATGCATATAAAAGCTTTCAATGTCTTGTCAAAACATGTCCAATCGGGTTTCTTAAAGTTATTATGTTTCTTAATTTATTAATTATAAAAATTTCCAGATTTCATGGGCGGGTTTTCAAGTAGATATATGATTAAATTCATTTTGATCAATCCAACAATGGGGAGCATTCATGGATTTTCCATTAAGCTCAAAAGATGCAATATCTTGAGAAGTCCATTTATCTTCTGAATCTTTTGTAGGAGTGTATCCATGCATAAATATTTCCCAAAGAGGATAACGTATGATACTAATAAAGGTAGACATGTAATTTTCCAATAAGAGTAATTTGAACCATTAAAGAAATGAGCTTGTCCCAAAGAAAGTTCTTTAAGAGCATTTTGAAAATAATCCATTTAAAAAAAAGGATAAAACTTTGAAATCCATTAAGATTTTGAAAATTAAAATAAAATTTTCAAAACTAGGATTTTTTATAAAAACACAAAGATCTCATTTGATTCTAATTGTTGATCAGAGTAAAATGGAAAAAGGGGGTGGATTGACTTTTAAAAATATAAAAAAATGAAGGAAAAATTTAAAAAAATGATTTTTATATGATGAAGTAATAAAGAAATAATTTTGATCTGTATTATAAAAGATGATATCAAGGTTAATTAAGTGAGTAAGAACAACAGAAACAGATGTATTGAATTTATGAAATTATGCATATCGATATTAGATGATGCAATATTTAAATTGAAATAAAGAAAAACCATAGTTTGATAAAGGAGTTTGGAAGTAACTCGATGTGAGCTTATACATCTCCTCCCCCAGGTTAAGAGGTTTGTCTTATTCCATTGATTTTAACAAAAATAAAAAAAAGTATATACACCCTTTCTTTTTGAGGTAAGTAGCCAAAAACTTGCTTCCCTTAGTTCAATAATAGTAAGCACTTATCTCCCCTACTTTTTTCCAGTTGTAGCAAGAAAATTATTGTAAAAGGTAGGATGAGAAGAGAAAGATTTTCTTGGTGAAAATATATTACACATATGCTCCCTTATCTCTCAAGGAATGTATAATTTAATGGATAGAGATAGAAAATAAAGGATAAGAGAGACAGTGAGATTGATAAGTGATAATTAGTGCTTTGATAGGACTCTTTGAGATCACTAAAGATTTGGAATTGATTAGGTTGGAGAGTTGTTGCACAAGTTCATTGATAAGAACCAATCCTTCCTTAGGTATCTATTTAAATCCTTCAATGGATCTAAGAATGGTCTAGAATTATTTGGGATCATTAATCATCACCAACTCCACTTTAAGAGGCATGATGCCCACCTCATTGAAGAAACTTCACTTGTAGAATTGGCCCCACTGGATAGTCAAACAATACCATCAACTATCCAGTGAGATTCATGGAGCTTTACTAGCACTGGGTGCTTCCATCGGCTAGTCGGTGCGCCTCCACCAACTAGTTTGTGGTCTTCATGCACTTATGAGGTTATGTACATATGGCAATAGCTAATCGGTGCCCTACATCGGCTAGCTGGTGCTTTCTGCAGTGATCCATGCACTTTTATAACCCTTCAAGATTCCTTCCATGGTTTTCATTGGAACTTCTAACTTACTTCCAAGTTTTCACCAAGTCCATTGAGACTTCAACAATATCTACAAATACCTTCAAGAAATATCCTCTAATTCCATTGAATTCCATCACTTGGTCCATTAAGAACATGATTTGGTATTTAAATTTCATAACTGAGAAACACTCGATGAAATTGTTAGAACCATAAAAGCTCATTTGTGATCATGAAAACATCATGAGAGAGAGAGAGAGATGTAAAACAATTTTATGGAATTTTTATTTAAAATTATACTCATGTGTCTTTATGTATACGAGGAGTTCAATAAAATTCCAATGGGTTATAACATGATATAAAAATAATTTATTTTGATAAGTTGAATTTCTATTTATTTTATAAAGAAAATTCCATGGTTTTGAGACTCTCATTTGAAGTACAAATGCATGTTTGTCTATGAAATATGCATGTTTATTATTTTCTCACACCAAATTTTTTTCTCCATTTTGTGGTTTATATTATTTTTGAATTTTTCATTGTGGAATAATGTGATATTAACAATGAAGAGGTTGTATTCATAAAGGATGAATAAATGTCTAGTGAGATATGAGTATTTACAAATTCTTAATTTTATCCTTTTGTTGTATAACCGTTACTTGCTTTAATGATATGTTCTTATAGTTAATATTTTATATATATTTTTTGTATTTTGAGAACTTCATGGGAGACTTGGGTAGATAAGTGGGAATTCAAGGAAGATTATTATACTACATTATTAATTATTACACTCTAGCTAGTGTCCCCTAGTGTAGTTTATGCTTTGACTAAGGGGTTGTCTCCTGATAAGGCTATTGAGATAAAGTTGGGTGTGAGTGGCATGAGATCTTATAGAACCATGATAGTTATCCCATGATGGATGATGAGAGTTTTGGATACTCCATAATTATTTATTGATATGGTCTTTTATTATTTCATATTGTCTGGGATGATGATTCTTCATTTTATATTTTTTTATACTCTACAGTTGTGTTTATTTACTAAAAATAATATTACAAAACCTTGATTTGGTTTAATTATTCTCTAAAACATAATAAAAATATATTCACAATTTATATTTAAATCAATATTTATGGTTTGTCTTATAAAAGGAAATAGATATAATCTTGAAGGTTTCATGCTAGGCTTTTTCCCCACTCACTACACATACACCTTTGGTGTGTGTAGATTGTATTCTCATGATTTTTCTTGTAAGGGAGGTGGTGGCATACGAAGGTGATCATGTGGCCCATGGAGATAGTTGGGTCCTTCATATCTATTATGTATAATCGAGTGTATTGTTCATGTGTACCGTGAATTTTTATTTTGATTTGTATATTGTATGTTGTATGATGAATGTGGGTTGACTTAGTTGATTCATGCTAGCCTCATTCATTCTTTATTATATATAATGGGTAAACCATTCCTATTAGTCAGGTTGATACCATGTGCACTTGTGCTAGCCTATGGAAATAAGGAACATGCCTTAGATTTGTGGCATGTCGGTTCGAGTATGATTGTCCAGTTTTCGGGTTGGTTTGTTATAATACCCTATTACATATATAAATACTCATTTAACTTGCCCCCTGCGCTTGGCTAGGGTGGGTTGGATTTTGAGGTGTGTTCGAGTCCCCGGGCCAGCGGTTTATTTGCAATTGTCTTTATAGTATCATGTGTCGCATTTGCGGTTGTACCAAACTTTTTAAATACTCATTTAACTACCCTAGCCCATTTAAATACCCATTTATAGTTTCAAATTTTAAAAATTAATTTATAAATCTAAAATGAATGGATATCAAATTAAATAAATATTTATTTAATTTTATAATAATTTAAAATACATAGTTAATGAAATAATAATAATTAATTTAATTATATTTTGGTTTAAAATTCATTTATAAATTTAACATGAGAAAAATTCAATATAGATAAATATATTTTATCATATTACTATTCTTACCATACCCTTTATTAATTAGGTTTTGAATTCCTTGCTCTAACCCTACATAATTAGTTTGGGTAGTATCGAGTACTTAGTTATTGGGTACTCATTATCATCCCTAATGAAAATAGTTTTTAAGAACTGCCACTAAATAACGATTATAAATTTATAACTATTTTTTTTAATTTTTTGGGATGAGTTAAAAAAATTCTCATTAAAAACCCACTTTTTTACTTTTTTCATGAAGTGATTAAACATTACTATAAATTTTATCATAAAATAAGGTATGATTTTTCTAATTTAAATAAATATTAGTTTACAAAAGAGTTTGATTTTTTAATTTAAGTTATCATTGGTTTACAATAATTTTTTTTTGTAAAAATGGTATGTAGAATGTTGAAATAAATTAACAAGTGTAAATAGGTATTATTAAATAATAAATTTCTATTTGTCTAATTTACAATAATAATTTTAAAATATTTAATATAATAATCAATATTCTTAAATAAATAGTGTAACTATTTTAAAATTTTATCATAGTTCACCTAGGAAATTATAAAAAAAATAAAAATAATTTTTATCATTGTTATTGTAACTAAAAATACTCTACTAAAATCTATATATTTTTCAACACTAACATTGTGTTGTTTATAATATAAGATGTGTTAGAAAATCATTTTAGTGCTATTTTAATGTTGTTGGAAGAACATTGTAGATACAATGATGGAATTGTTTTCTTGATACAAATACTGATCATGATTATCTTTTTTTGACATATATGTAGTCATTAGCGATAAAATTTAATGAAATTAATTATATTCGTTGACACTTCAATGAGAATATCATGAAATGTACGAGTGATGTTGAAAAATATAGAAGAATGGTTTTTTTCAACATTTTAGAATGATGTTGGAAATAATTGCCCATAAATGTGTCAGTTTTTTGTAGTGATATATTATTATTAAGATACAATAAATAAATAATGTTATTATCACTGTTTTAGAATTCATATAATTAAAAATAAGTGTTGTTACATTTAATTTTATGTTTTTTTATTTATTAAAATATTTCTTATTATTCTTTTATTTTAAAAATATAATGCTTGTTTTTTATGGGTGAATAGGGATGTTATTAGGTATGAGAGGGGGCGTAAGAACCTTTCATATTTGATATAATTTTTATAGATTAATATGGTTACATAATGTCATCTTAGATGACGTTTTGTGTTAAAACATTGTAAAATAATTTCATCCAAGGTAGCATTTTTCTAAACTAGTTAAATTTTTAATTTGGAAAATATTCATTACAATAGAATCATGAAAAAAGTGTGTAAACCTTTAATAAAGTGGAGATCTAGAAAAACCACAGAATCTGCCAAAAAACTCAAGATCGTTCGTCGATGCGGTTTCCAACAGAAGCATTCCCACTTTCAATTAAACCCCTTGGCTGTCGGGCAATCAAAGGCGTTTTGAAGATAGAGTTCCCTTAAGATTTTGCAGATGGCCTTTGATTTCATTCGCGAAGGAGGAGGTTGATTCACAGGCCATTAAGTATAGACTCACGCTGGTTGAAAAATTTAACAACGGTTTTCCCCCAGTCTCATCTATCAAGAACTCGCTCGAGGTAATCAGTTATCTAGGGTTTTCGGTTGGAGTAATTGATGAATCCCACTTGCTTTTCAATTTCGATTCTGAGGACATGTATTATTTATTCTGGATAAAAGGCTGTTGGGATTTCTTCGGGTTTGGGATGAGAGTTCTGAAATAGAATATCGATTTCCATCCTTCCTTCGAGTCGCTTGTCGTTCCCATTTGGGTTTCGCTGCCCAGACACCCGATTCATCTATTTGATGAATTGGCAATGTGGGTTATGGGAATAGTTTTGGGTAAACTGGTCAACATTGATTCAAAAACTAAGAATGGATCTCGACCCTTTGTTGGTCGTATTTGCCTGGAATTGGATGTGTCGATGCAGTTGTCCAGCACAGTCTGGATTGTTAACGGCTCAGAAGATTTTTCTCAACAGGTGATTTATGGGAATCTTCCTTTTTTACTATGGTCTTTGTAATGGTTTGGGCCCCAACTCAGGGCATTGCCGCATGACAGATCCTGGGTGAAAGGAAGATGACTTCTCTAAGAATCAGATTTCAGGGAGTAAAATATCAGTCTCCTTTGCCAATGATGTTTTAGGGAATCGTCGTTCTGTGGGTGTTTGTGGACCTAAACAGTGAAGGAAGAGCATTTCCAGGTCAGAAGAACAGACGCATAAGGGTATGCCAGAATGGGTGGTTAAGAATCTCATCCTGCACAAGGGAAACCTCGTCTCTGGTCTCAGGAAAACATAGAATCAACTGGGGGATGATGAATCTGTTGAACTCGAAGTTCAGGCTCCTTTGATGGCCTCTAACTCTACGTCTCTGAGTTTTTCTTCAGATAAATCCCCTTCACCTTTTCTGCTGATCCAGGAGACATCTTAGAGAGGCCAAAATCAGCCCACAGGCAAACAAAGAGCTTGATGATTGCTTGGAGAATCAACTCTTGGTCTCGGGTGGTAATGCAAGGGAGATTGTGGTTTTTGAGCTGGGTGACCCTTTTCAAATTGATGACATACAGGTTGTTGTATGCTTTTTATCCTCTCCAATACCTCATTTTACAGGATGCTCCGGTCATATGCGGGGATCTTAACACGTGTTCTTTTTTACAGGTGGCATCATCCTCTCGGGTTGAGTTGATGGAGGACATTTTCGTCTAAAAGCGAACATGGGGCGCACACAAAATGACTGGAGCGCGATAGAGATTTTGCGAATGTACATTTTTATTCGGGCAAGGTGCGCTGGATTGCGGAGCAAGGTGAATCGTTGGAGTCGTGACACTCCGATCGAGGTCGAGGTCTGAAGGATCAGTGGGTCAAGGTCTGAGGTCGAGGTTGAGGTCTGAGGTCGATGTCGAGGTTTGAGGGATCAGCAGGTTTCAGAGTAGGGCAAATCGTCGAATTCACGGCCTAGTTTGAAGTTTGTGTTTTTGTTCTCCCTATAATGGATAGCGATGAAGGTATTGTGGATTTTATTTGAAGTATTTTTACAGTTTTTGTGGTAAATCTAGGGTTTGTTTCTATCTATGATTGTATACTTAATGATGTGAAGGTATTGAAGATTATATTTCAAGTTTGTTTTTTCTTAGTTTTGTTGTAAATCTGTCCAACATTGTTTGTTGAAGTTTGTAGGGGTTCTTTTACGGGAAGTAATATATAGTTTTGTTGCTTTGCGGAACTTCCACTGGTTTTTGTAGTGGAAGTTCCACTGGTTTTTGCAGTGAAACCTCCACTTGATATCCAAGTTCCGCTTGATGTCTAATTGAAGTTCCAGTGGATGTTCAACTGGAAGTTCCAGTATAAGTTTCAATCGAAGTTGTAGTGGAAATTCCAACCGAAGTTCCAACTGAAGTTTCGGTGGAAGCTGTGGTAGAAGTTCCAGTGGAAGTTTCAGTGCAAGTTGCACGAGAACTTTCACCGGAACTTCCACCGGAACTTCTACTGGAACTTCCCCTGGAACTTCTACCGGAACTTCTTCCACTGAAAAATATATATAATATGTCTTATAAATTGTTTTATTTCAGAAAAATAATTTTATATTATATATATATATATATATTCATAATTAAATATTATTTAGTTACATCTCTATTCATATAGTTTATACATTTTCAAACGAATTAAATTCTGTTATAAAGTTAATGTACTTTGCTTGAACTAAAGTTTTTTGTTGCAGATTGTTGCGATTTTGTTGATGGTGATGTTGATGTTGTAGCAGCTTCTATTAAACTAGTTGTAGGGATGACATTCAAGTTACTTGATGAAGCAAAATGTTTTTATGTCACTTATGAGTGAGTAAATGGGTTCAGTGTATGCCGATAATACTATAATAAAAGGAGAAAAGATAAATCAATTGTCACATCAAGCCTTTATGCATGTAGCAAAGAAGCTCATCGGAAGGTTGACAAACGTGATAGCATGGTGAAATTTCCTCGGGCTGAGATATGTAAAAGTTGTCTTGCTAGACTGTGGGTTAGTTTATTGTCTTTTGGCCAATATGCATGTACTATATTTGTTGAAAGCATAATCATCCATTACATAGGCATGAATCAATTCATATGATGTGATCCAAAAAAACTGAAGCACAAACAGTTGAGTTAGATGTGAATGATTTTGTAGGTATTAAACCAAATGATTTTTTCTCATTGGCCAAAACTATTTCCGGGGGGCGAGATGTTATTGGTTACACACATGTTGATCAGTTGAATTTTTTAAGGTCTAAACGGGGAAGAGATTTGCTTCATGGTGATGCATGTTGCGTGTTAGAGTACCTGGAAAGACAAAGTCCGGACAATCCATCATTTGTCTATATTATGCCGTTTGACATGAATGGGAAAATTATTAATGTTTTCTGAGTTGATCAAAAAATGAGAACAAATTATGAGTTGTTTGGAGATGTTATTGTTTTTGACACCACTTTCAGCACTGATAAAGAGTACATGCCTTTAAGTGTTTTTATGGGGTTCAATTATCATTGGGATATTGTTGTTTTTTGGTAATCTTTGTTATATGATAAAACCGCGACTTCGTTTTATTGGTTGTTTCAAAAAAATTTACAGTTGCATCACACGAAGAGACCTCAAACTATTTTTACTGATCAGGATGGGACAATAGGAAAATCCATTTCTGCAGTTTTAGTGGGAACTCGACATTGCCTTTGTTCGTGGCATTTGATGAAAAATGACATTAAACATTTAGGTAATTGGATGAAAGATGGATCTAGTTTTCTAACTAGATTTAAGAAGTGTATGTTCGAATACCTTGATGCAAATTAGTTTGATCAGAAGTGGTCTTCCCTTAGAGCAGAATATGGAGATAGTAAATCGCAGTGGTTAGATGATGTATTCGTATTGTGAGAGAAATGAGATCATTGCTTTTTGAAAGATGCTTTAACATTAGGTATTCACAACACTCAATTAAGTGAAAGTTTTAATGGATTGCTTAATGATTATGTTCATTAGAAGTTAAGTATTGTTGATTTCTTTAAGCAGTTTGAACGCTTGTTGGAAAAAAATCGGTATCGCGAAACAAAGGTAGATTTTAAGACACAAGATAAGTTGCCCTGTAATCTTTACCCTTACCATGCATTGATGTGACATGTTTCTACTAGATATACACCGAAGTTATTTGATTTATTTCAACATGAATATTAATTGATTGGTTCTTTTTTTTGATATCTTGTTTTGAAATTGAATTTCAATTCAGTTATGTTATTGGAATGGTTCATTGTGAAGATCAATTTCGTGTATCATATGAAGCTTCAAATGAAGTTGTTGAATGTTCTTGTCGAAAGTTTGAGTCTGTTGGGTATCTTTGTTGTCATGTTTTAATTTTTTTTGATTGACTTGATGTGAGAGCAATACTTGAAAAATATATTTTGGGGAGATGGAGTCGATTGGATAGAAATATTGTGATGTTCAAAGGATCTCCTGTTGTGGTACTTACTGATAGAAAATCAATTGTAGTAAAATGTTACAAAGATTTAGCACGAATGAGGATGAAGTTAATTACCATAGCTTGTGAGAAAAATGCGGGTTATGACATTGCCTTCTTGAATTTTAGTAATTTTGAAAAAGCTTTTTCTATCATAAATACATCAGCGGATAAAGTTAACAGTCGTGCTAGTTTAGAAATTTTTTAAGAAATGCTTCTTTTAAAAAGAAACCTAACAGGAAAGGGGAGAGATATATTGAAAATCTTTTTAGACAATGACTGTCGAAAGGGGAAGCTGTTGAATAAAAAAATTAATCCTACTACTATGATGATGGTATGATTGCATTTTATGATGCATTTCATTTATAAGAGTAGTTTTTTATTGTTAATATGTTATTTGATATCATTATTCTTTGCACACAAGGAGTCACAAAGTAAGAAAGATCATATTTTTGTGTTGGAGCTAGAAAAATAGTTTCACATGTAATTTTTTATGAGAATTATTTTCTATAACTGTTGTAATTATGCACTTTTTCCGTTGCAAGAAGACTTGTCCACCAATTTGGAACTTCATCTTGGGAGGTAGATTGCTGACATAACATTGGAAGAGGTCGAGCAGTGTAGAAAACATTGGATTGCAGTTGTTTTTAAAATTGTAATGACTGAATTGAAGAATTTATAGGCTGCAATATTTAATAATTCAGTTTCGGTTGTAATGGATTGGTAATGGGATTGGGATACTTCAAGAAATTGTAAATGTGTTGTATGCATTTGTTCTGTATGCAACTGTAGAGATGGGATAAATCCAGGTTCTAGAATTCTGTATGAATTTGTTTTTTGAGAATGTGATAGTATTTGATAGTCCACTTTTGGTTGGAATGGATTGGGATTGGGATACTTCAATAAATTGTAAATGTTATGTATTCATTTTTTGTGTATTCAACTATGAAGATGGGATAAATCCAGGTTCTAGAATTTTGTATGCATTAGTTTTTTGAGGATGAGATAAATCCAGGTCCTTGAATTTTGATGAAGAAATCCAGAAGACTAAGTAAGAGTTATTGGATCTTCGGGCCAAGTCTTTCCAAATGGAGACTTTCCATCTTCTAATGAAATCTAGATGTTGGCCAAACTTAACATTCTTATAAACACTAAATATAATATCCTTATAGTGTGAACATAACTATTCATCCACTTACCAATTGCAATTAGCATCATCAACTCTAATAGAAAAACCAAACAAATCCCCTCAGAAGAAAACGTTTCCCCTCATAAAGACATAATATTCCCACTGCATTTTTCAAAACCAAATAAGACCACATTGAAATTACCAATTGCTATTACCAAAACCAAGTTTAACCCATAACATTTTCCAAAACCAAATTTGAACCATTGAAATTACCAAATCCAAATAGAAACCATTGCAATTACCAACATCAAATATAAACCATTGCAATTACCAACACCAATTGCAATGACCAACATCAGATATAAACCAATGCAATTACCAACACCAATTATAAACCATTGAAATTACCAACATCAATTATAACAGGAAAATAAAATAAATTCCCTCAGAAGAAAACATTTCCCCTCATAAGGACATAATATCCCAACTACAGATCATGTTTGTTGTCCTGAAAATGCGAACATAACTATTCACCTACTTACCAAATCCAAATAAATTCCATTGCAATTAATAAAAACAAATATAAATCATTGAAATTCCTAATACCAATTGCAATTACCATCAGCAAATATAAACCAATGACCAACACCAAATATAAACAATTGAAATTACCAACAGAAAATATAAACCATTCCAATTGTCGACACCACTTTTAAACCTCTGTAATTACCAACAACAATTATAATAGAAAAACCAAAATTACCAACAACAAATATAAAGCATTTAAATAACCAAAACCAAATATAAACTATTGCAATTTCCAACACCACTTTTAAACCACTGCAATTACCAACAACAAATATAACAGCAAACCCACAATTACCAACAACAAATATAAACCATTAAAATGACCAACTCCAAATATAAACCACTTCAATTACTGACACCACTTTTAAACCACTGCAATTACCAACAAAAATTACAAAATTAAAACCACAATTATCAACAATAAACATAAAACATTGCAATAACCAACACCAAATATAAAACCATTGTAATTTCCAACACCACTTTTAAACCACTGCAATTACCAATAGAAAATATAACAACAAAACCACAATTACCAACAAAAAAATATAAAAAATTGAAATAACCAACACCAAATATAAACCATTGCAATTGCAGACACCACTTTTAAACCACTACAATTACCAACAACAATGATAACAACAAAACCCCAATTACCAAAATCAAATATAAACCATCGAAATAACAAACACCAAATATAAATCCATTGCAATTACTAACACCACTTTTAAACCACTGCAATTACCAACATCAATTATAATAGAAAAACAAAAATTACCAACATAAAATACAAACCATTGAAATAACCAACACCAAATATAAAACATTACAATTGGCGACACCACTTTTAATCCACAGAAATTACCTGTAGCAATTATAACAACAAAACCCCAATTACCAACAAAAAATATAAACCACTGAAATAACCAATACCAAATATAAAACCATTGCAATTGCCAACACCACTTTTAAACCACTGCAATTACCAAAAAAATTATAACAAAAAAACCACAATTACGAACAAAAAATGTAAACCGTTGAAATAACTAACAAAAAATATAAAACCATTGCAATTATAATAGAAAAACCAAATAAAGAAATATTCATAAAAATAAAAACAAACCGTAATTAAGGTGGGAAGTATAACAGTTTAAAAACCTAAGAACTATAAAATGTAGTGTCCAATAACAACCATTAAAGTGGGATGCATAAATGTTTGAAACCTTCCAAAAAATTTCAATTGTAATCTGATGTCATATCAATTGAACCCGACTGTTTAACTTGTTATCTTCATTCTGGACACATTGTTTCCACAAGAAAAATTCTGCTTCTATACGAGGTTTCATTCCAGCTGTATGTAGGGTCTGTAAGGAAACAATGCGCCATATATAGGCACATGTCATCAAATTTGTCTTGTGATAGGTTCTTGTTATACCCTTGATCTGTTTCTATATTCTCAATGAGATAGAAAACAATTATCCCATTGTCTAATGTTGCATCCACCTATTGAGGATTGTCTTCCACTATAAATGGAAGCACTAGAGTAGCCTTCTTTAAGTATTCAGGGTTCCATTGTTTGATGAATTATGCAATAAGTGTTTTTTGAAAGTGTTGTAGAAATTGTATTTAGTGAGTTGATGTATATGAAAATGAATTTGATGTCAAAGAGGATAGAATTTACCATTTTTAAAGCATCTTGCTGGTAACAATCAATTATAGTAGCACCCATATGAGGCTGCATGGAGTTATAGTAGCTGAAATATTTTTTTCAATATCAAACACAAGCAAAGTATAATCCATATTGTATGTGTTGATGGAGATGAATACTTTTCCATTCAATTGATTTTCTTCCTTTATGGGTTTCTCTATCAAACACTCTTTCAAATTTTTGTTTTTCCTATATATAATGATCTGTAAAAATGAATACAGTTAGACAAAATACTAATTAATATATTTAAAACATCAAGAATATAGAGAATATTACACTCACCAAGACAACACTTGTAATCATAATTGATTTATCATCGAATATTCTGGAAATTTTCCCTATTTCACACTTGATATGCTGAGCATAAGAATCCATAACCTGATATCAATAAAAAAATAATGAAGAATGTGAGACTAATTTAATATTAGTTTAAAGTAAGCTTGGTTAAAATAAATTCACCCAGCTACTTGTCATGATTTTGGTGAAAAGTTGGAAAATGTTATCTAATCCAAATTAATACAAGTTGTTCTCAACTTCCCATACATATTGACTAAAATATAATAACAGTAACATATAAGAAAACATATAAAGTTTAGAGGAATTGAATTTAAATCCTTTAAATGAATGGAAGACATACCCGCCTGGTTACATCTGGAGAATCTTTTGCAGTTGCTCATACTCTTTTTTATGCAAATGTTTACTCTACCTGACCCATTTAGGTATTCCTGGTATCCCTATAACAACTTTTTTGATTCTATTTTTGTTGAAACACTGCCTAACTCAATGGATTTTTCCATATGAATTGGTTTTTCTACTATTTTTTTTGTCCTACTGTTGTTGTTCTTCTTGTGTATCGGGTTTGATACAGAAAATCAGGATCCAATTTATTATATTTTCTAGCTCTAGACTTACCATTTATAATCATTGATCTTGTTTGGTGACTCTCTGTTTCTGTTTTTCCAGTTTGGATGCTTTGATGTACAGGTGTGGTTTGTTCAACATCTTCTTACAATTGATCTGCAGGCTCCTCAATCCCAGTTTCCTTGGCTCATAGTTTCTGGTTTTCCTTATACTATTCTGCTTCAGGGGGAGATGTGGGATTTTCAGGAGGATCCTTCTGTATCCCAGATTCAATTTTACCTTATGTCTGGGTTTCCTAATTGACATAATGACTCTTTTTGGATATACCTTCTCTTCTGATTTCTAATATTCTAGAATTCTCACTTACTAATAGCTTGATTATTTTAATTTTTTTGGTCTGTTTTCTAACAATTTCTTACATTTTATGTGGTTTTATTTTCATGGCCAAATCTTCTTTTGTAAGAACTATTATTATATCATCCTCTGGTTCCCCCTTTTCCTGTTGTCCAATAACAGCTTCCATAATCATTGGTGGCTCCTCAATTTATGCATCTTCTTTAATCATTGGTGGATCCTCCTCAATTTCTACTTTTTTTATCTACAATATTTTTGTTTTTGACATTTTCATGGTTTAAAAAAACATTAAATTGATACTCTAATTGGTATAGTTACCTCTCTATCTAGAACTTGATGAATCTTTAGTTTCTTTAAAGTAGCATCAAAATCCGAGAGGCTCCACTTTGTGAATGGTGGATTGACTGCTTTTTCATTCCCTTTCAATATCCCACTTTCCTCATAGTACCAATAATATAATAAAAAGAAGCATATGAAGAGTATATTATACATTTAATTGAAAATAAATATTAATCCTTACCAATAGAGTGATAATTTCCCCTGTAATCCTTTCACAATGCGTTTGAAATTATTTAATTGATCCCATCAATTGTTGGTAGATTGCACGAGACCACCTTAGTGTTCTCATGCCTCTTGAAATATCCACATAATTGATAAAAACCCAGCTTAGGTAAGAATCTGTAGTAGGGAAAAAAATAGTATCACATGTGTATAAACATAGTAGTGCTGCCATTTCAAGATGATCGGGTTCTTCATCTCCCATTATTGCTTTCAAAAGGGCTGATTTTATTGCCTTATATGTCAAACAATTCACACTAGTTTGAAATATCCTTACATATAATGATGCCTTTGTTGGTTTTAACGAGTAGGAGTCATCCATTTCTATTTTATCTTCAGTTGTTATGAATATCCTTTGGATATCAGCTTCATAGAAACGTCTTTCCCCTCCACCGAATCAGAAAGCACTTGTTGATGGATTGTAGTTATCTAATACATACATAATAGAACTATCAGATTTTTTACAATCTGATGATGAAATTGTATTGGATATGAATGCTTCAAACATATTCCAAAAAGGAGTAGTGCGGAAAAAAATTCTATGACCTTATTTCAGTTGATCTTTGATTTCATGAAAAAGTATTTGTAAAGAGGTCAAATTGGACCTAAAATGAACACCTAAAAATTTAAAGTAATACCTATACTTGGAATAAAAAAAATTGCATTAGGACTACACAGAATATAATAATTCCATATTTAATCCTATAAAAAATTCACTACACTGTAGAAATTAAGGAATTATTGGGGTCATCCAAAAAATTACAGTATAGAAGGCAGAAAAAGTCTAAGTTCTAGTGAGACTTCCAGTGGAAGTTCCACTGAAATTTCCAATGGAAGTTCCATAATACAAAAAATTTATATTTTTAAAACTAATATTATTGTTAAATATAATTCAAAGAAATATATATTTAAATTGTTACACATAATTATTATAAAATTGATTTAATTTACCATTTTAAATTGAATAAAAAATATTAAGTTGAATTAATTTTTCACTACCCATTATAAGTTCTAGTGGGAATTCTAGTGGAAGTTCCAATGGGAATTAAAATGGAAGTTCCAGTGGAAGTTCCAATGGATGTTCTAGTAGAAGTTCTAGTGGAAGTACCAGTGGTAGTTCTAGTGGATGTCCTAGTGGGAGTTCCAGTGGAACTGCCACTGGAACTTTCACACTACAACAAAAATGTATATTTATAAAACTAATACTATTGTTAAATATAATTAAAAGAAATACTCCATGAAATTGTTACACATATTTATTATAAAAATGACTGAATTTAGAATTGGAAAAATTATAAGGACTTTTATATTGAATTAAATTTCCCAAACCCCAATGGAAGTTCCAGTGGGATTTCCAATGGGAGTTCCATTGGAAGTTCCAGTGGAACTACCACTAGAACTTCCACGCTACAACAAAAAATGAATATTTATAAAATTAAGATTATTTTTAAATATAATGAAAATAAATATTCATTTAAATTGTTACACATATTTATTATAAAAATTATTTAATTTAGCATTTGAAAAAGTATAAGCACTTTTATATTAAATTAATTTTTCAAAACCCAATGAAAGTTCCAGTGTAATTGCCACTGGAACTTCCACACTACAAAAAAATTTATATTTCTAAAACTAATATTATTATTAAATATTATTAAAAGAAATAATAATTGAAATTTTTACACATAATTATTATAAAAATGATTTAATTTAGCATTTGAAAAGTTTAAGAACTTTTATATTGAATTAATTTTCCAAAAACTCAATGGAAGTTCCAGTGGGAGTTTGAGTGGGAGTTCCACACTAAAACAAAAATATATATTTATAAAACTTATATTATTGTTAAATATAATTTAAAGAAATACTCATTGCAATTTTAACACATATTTATGATAAAAATGATTGAATTTAGCATTTGGAAAAGTATAAGAACTTTTATATTGAATTAATCTTCCAAAACCCAGTGGAAGTTCTAATGGGAGTTCCACTGGGAGTTCCAGTGGAAGTTCGAGTGGAACTGCCACTAGAACTTCCACACTACAAAAAATGTATATTTCTAAAACTGATATTATTGTTAAATATAATTAAAATAAATACTCATTGTCTTTGTTACACATATTTATTAAAAAATGATTAAGATTATCATTTGAAAAAATATAAGCACTTTTATATTGATTTAATTTTCCAAAACCCAATGGAAGTTCCAGTGGGAGTTCCACAGGAACTTCCATACCAAAACAAAAATGTATATTTCTAAAACTGATATTATTATTAAATAAAATTAAATGAAATAATCATTGAAATTGTTACACATATTTATTATAAAAATTATTGAATTTAATGTTTGGAAAAGTATAAACAATTTATATTTATTTAATTTTCCAAAACCCAATGGAAGCTCCAGTGGATGTTCTAGTGGAACCGCCACTGTTCCACACTAAAAAAATGTATATTTCTAAAATTGACATTATTATTAAATATAATTAAAGAAATAATTATTGAAATTGTTACACATATTTACTATAAAAATGATTTAATTTATCATTTGGAAAGGTATAAGCACTTTTTTATTGATTTAATTTTCCAAAACCCAATGGAAGTTCCAGTGGTAGTTCCACCAGGAGTTCTAGTGGAAGTTCAAATGGAACTGCTACTAGAACTTCCAAACTACAACAAAAATATATATTTCTAAAACTGATATTATTGTTAAATATAATTAAAAGAAATACTCATTGCAATTTTTGCACATATTTATTATAAAAATGATTGAATTTAGAATTTGGAAAAGTATAAGCACTTTTATATCAATTTAATTTTCCAAAACCCAATGGAAGTTCCAGTGGGAGTTCCACTAGGAGTTCTAGTGGAACAGTCACTAGAACTTCTACACTACAAAAAAATGTATATTTCTAAAACTGATATTATTTCTAAATATAATTAAAATAAATACTCATCACAATTGTAACACATATTTATTATAAAAATGATGGAATTTCGAATTTGAAAATTTATACCCACTTTTATATTGAATTAATTTTCCAAAACCCAATGGATGTTCCAGTTGGAGTTTCACTGGGAGTTCTACTAGGATTTCCACTAGGAGTTCCATTTGAAGTTCCACTGGAAGTTCCTCTGGAACTTCCAGTGGAACTCCCAGTGTAACTTCCACACTACAAAATGATTTAATTTAGAATTTAAAATTGTATAAATAATTGTAAATTAAATTAATCTTCCACATAGAGGATGTTTCAATGGAAGTATCTGTAACACCCTTACCCCAGAAGCCCAGAGGTAGTGCATTATTACGTATCATTGGAATGATCACAAAATATCAAGTCTCGAAAGACCAATTAGTTTAGTAGCCTTGGAATTACTAGATACATTCATAAGGTTTACATTACATCATAAAATATAAAACTACAACAACATTGTTTCCATAGACAACACTGAGATCCCATAGACTATCCCTGCAGGTCACTCATAATATACATCTTCACATCCTAGGAAAAATAAAACATATAAAGGGGTGAGCTTATATGATCAGTAAGGATAACAATATAGCGGAAACTTTCATAAATAAGCATAAAGATTTAAGGCAATGTATAAAAATAAAAAATGACTTTTCAACATAAAATTCATCATAATATGGAAAATATAAATCAAAATAATGCCATTTACTTACTCACATGGATATTCTACTAGTCTAATAATCACATTCAATATCAATAGCCACTTTCATAATGATATAATGCAAAATGCCAAAATTTATAACCACATAGTCAAGGCCTTGTGCCAAGACTACAAATAAGATTTTATCAAGGCCTTGTTCCAAGACACTAGTTTGTCTCATGAGACCTACTGATGCATTCAGGAGCTATAGTAGGCTCCACCCGTCACTTACTAAGTCCAATGAATTCCTCATATTAAACGTTTTAAACATAACATAAACATTCATATTAAAACTAGCATACGAAATGTCAATACTTTATCCATAAACCATGAATGGTAGAAAAATAACACATCCAAAGTCAAACATATCACAAAACCTTCAATACAAAATGGAATATTTGTATCATAATAAATCAACTTCAAACAAGATTAAAACCCATTAAAGGATGTTGACATAGATGAAATCAAAACTGTTTGAGAGAAATATCTCATTATTTTTTTTGAAATCATTTAAAGTTACATAATTATAAAATAAAACATTTATTTTGAAAATATTCTTATAATATTGTAAGGTAATCTTTGATGATGTTATAATAGTGGAATATAGCCTCACCCGTCGTATAAGTTAAAAAAACATTCTTACCTTAATTTTGTTGAAAAGGTCATAAAGTAACTTGTTTGGAAAACGACGAAAAGATTCCTTTCAAAATGTATAAGGTCAAATAAGGGTATAAATGACTTGAACCCATAGTATAGTAAGTATTATAAATGTTTTGTAATAAATTTTTAGGAAAACACGGATTTGGATGATAAATAGGTCCTAATAGATAATTATTTATAAACAACCTTGAATAATGAAAGTGTTGTAGAATTAGCCCTTAACTTGTACTTTTCCTTGGTCGAGGGTAGGTTAACCTCTTGTATAATGGTGAAATAAATTTTATTAAATTATACAAGAATAATAAACATTAATATGATATCATATATGATCTTTTAATTTTTTTGTTAATAATATTTTAGTATTATCATTGTTTCGGGTGTCAACTGATTCATTTTACTTTATATGATTAGTTATGTAAGTAATGTTTGTTATGTATAGGATGTATTTTATTCATATTTAGAATTATATTAAGTCTTGAAAAATTATTTTTAATCATCTAATGAAAATTAGTCTTGAATGGATACGATGGGAAATAAATCTCATCGTGTTCATGGAGACGGTAATCTGTACATACGCATGAGCGGCAATATCATTCTTTTGATATTAAAATCGTATATAATTGGATGTTATATCATATATAAATAATCATTATCATGTTATATTTATTATTTACATCATTTATACATCATTATTATACCCATCCAAATAATAATGTTTTGAATAACAACTACACCACGACGTGGAGACAGTAAGCCGTACGTACGCACGTATGGTGACATGTCATTCAAAGGATAGATAGAATAATGAATACGGTTTTACCATTTATATAATAAAATAAAAATATATATAAGATACTGGAGTTATTATCTTAGAATAGAAACAACAAGGAAAGAAGAAGTGGAAGAAGAAAAAAACATGAAAGTGGTGGTGAGATATTTACCTCTTCTTTGGGTTCTTCCTTTTGATTTGATCAAAAGGGATCCTTAGGTTGGATTTTTGACTAAAGGAAGGCCTATAGGTTTAAGGGAGGATATTTGAGAGGGTATTTGGGTAGGGGTTTGCTGAACCAAATGGCTTTGAAGGTGTGAATTAGAGAGAAGGGGAAGTGCCCATTTATAAGAGGGGTGAGGGGCACCTTAGGAAAAGCTAGAAATATTAGTTTACAATAAAATAATTTTCGGTTTCTAATGGCTCAAAAATAAATTATTTAAATTATAAGGTGGGTATGAGTTTAAAAACTCTCAACCAATAGGTTTTAGACAGGTTTGGGTCTCTATATTAACCTTATCTTTTAGATTTAACTCTTAGTTAAATAGTTTGACATTAACCATGTCTCTTTGTATTTTTATATTATATGGTTAATAAAATTAATATAAACTTCCAAGAGAACCCCAAGTGGTTAATTAATGATAAAAATATCATTATATAAGTCTTTTTAATGATACTTAGATTTTTAAGATTATTATATCAACCAATAATATTGTATTTGTTTTAAAAACTCATTTATGTCAATTTTGACATTATTTAATAATTGATTTTTTTAAAGTCCTAAAAACTTTATTACATCGAACTAAATACATTTAATCAACCCTAACATGTCATATTAACCTATAAAATTAGTTAAATTCATTAAAAGTCTCAAATTAGATTTATTTGGATATTTATAATATCAATTATTTTAATCTTTCATTAATATGGTAATTACTGCATCATCATTGTTTCATTACTAAATTTAATTATTTAATGTATAAAAATTATAAATAAAATACCATTATGTAGGAAATATCTTTATCTTTATGATGAATATTTATAGTCTAATTTATATTTTGTGTATCCCTGTATTAAAAATGGTTTAGTTATTAAACTTTGAATTTAACTCTTTTAACTCTTCTTTAAATAAAATAATAATAAATGTCCTAATCTAATCCAAGTGGACCAAAGAGGTTAATATTTTATTCCAAAGGTTGTTCTTGGTCAAATTATACTTATCCAATAGAATCAGGACATCTGTTATGGTAATAATAATATCATTTTTACCCTTAATTACCCTATTTACTTTTAACCGTGGAAAATAAAAGTAAAAAGTTACTATTTGAAAAAAAAAATTTCATTTTATTGAACCAAATTTTACTTACTGATATCTACCGTGTTTCTTGGATTTTTGAAATTCAACTCATAGAAGCGGTAAAATTAAGTTTTATGTCAATTTGTAAATGCTCCTAGGAGGTGGGTAAAAGACGGTAAAAAGTTCAATAAAAATTTTATATATCTAAAATTATTATAAAATGACTCCAATGAATTACATTGAAATTATATAGGTATTATGTATCTATTTTGACCTAAAATAAATTAAAAAAAATAATTATTTAAATAAAAATTCAGTTTTAAACTATAACTCAGTGTTTTTCACTATTCATCAAATATTGAAAGTTTTCAGAAAAATACCAAAAATTCACCCTAACATAATTTCGATATTTAGAATCAAAAAATGAAGTCCATTTTGAAAGATAAAATTTATAAAATTTTAAAAAGTGGGTATTACTATTCATAATGGCTAGTTTGATTTGTTGTGGTGTGTTAGAACTCGAAGTTGCGTACAACACATGCTATTGTATTATTCAAAGAGAAGCATACCGTGGAATCTTAGAGGGTTACATTATCTCCTCCTTCAAATAATTTTGTACTCCAAATTTCTTGAATATTACTACATAAAAAGACTCGGGTGGTTCTTCATCATAAGTTCCTCGGGTTCCCACATTGCCTCTTTCATCTTATGGTTTCTCCATAGAACTTTTACCAGACGAGTCGCCCGGTTTCTCATAACTTGTTATCTTGTATCAAGAACCTTGATAGACTCTTCGCAATAAGATAGATCAGGTTCCAGTTCTAATTCTTCATAGGTGAGTACATGCGTTGAGTCAGGCATGTATTTTCTCAACAGTGATACGTGGAACACATCGCGAACTTTGGAGAGACTTGGCGGCATTGCCAAATAGTAAGCTACAACCCCAATTCATTCTAGAATTTCGAAAGGTTCGATGTACCTGGGAATTAATTTTCCTTTCTTAACGAAACGTATAACACCCTTCCATGGTGATACCTTCAAGAAAACATGATCTCCTACCTAAAATTCCAAATCCTTCCTTCGGTTATCGGCATAGCTCTTCTGCCTACTTTGAGCTGCTTTGATGTGGGTTTGGATTACCTTCACCTTTTCCATTGTTTCCTCCACAAGTTCTGGGCCTATGAGTTTTCTTTCACCAACATCATCCCAATAGGTTGGTGTGCGACATCTCTTTCTGTATAACACTTGATATGGTGCCATCTCAATAATTTAATGGAAGATATTGTTATAGGAAAATTCTACCAAAGGTAAATATTGATCCCACATACCTTTAAAGTCATGTGAGCATGATCTCAACATGTATTCTAAGGTTTGAATAGTCCGTTCTGATTTTCCATTAGTTTGGGGGTGGTAGGTAGTGCTCAAATGAAGTTTAGTATCCAGGGATTTCTGAAGACTTTTCCAGAATCTTGATGTAAAACATGGATCACGATTAGAAACAATCGATATGGGTACTACATGAAGTCTCACAACTTCATTAATATATAATCTTGCTAGACGTTCAAGTGGTAAATCTTCTCTTATATCAAGAAAATGTGCTTACTTGGTAAGACGATCAACAATGACCCATATTGAATCATTCCTTCTAGGAGTCTTTGGTAGTCCCATGACAAAGTTCATCGTAATATTATCCCATTTCCACTCAGGTATGGGAAGAGGTTTCATGACTCCTCCAGGTTGTTGACCTCCAGCTTTCACTTGCTAACAAACCCTACATCTTGACACAAAATCAGCAATCTTCCTCTTCCTGTTGTCCCAAAAAAATGTTCCTTCAAATATCTATACATATTAGTGCTACCAGGGTGTATAGAAAAATTTGAACTATGAAAATCATCCAAAAATTCAGTTTTTAGATCAGGTATATCGGAAACACAAATTCTCTTCCCAAATTTCAAAATTTCATCTTCATACACAAAGTCACTCAATCTCCCGTCATTCACAACTTTAATCTTTTTTTTAAACTCTTCATCATCAGTCTGAGAACTCTTTATCCTTTCTAGTAAATATGGTTTGAAAACCATTTGAAAAAGTTTTGATGTTTCACCTTCCATGGTTATCCCCATTTCCAACTTCACTAGATCCTTGTATATAGGATCCTTTTCAACTCGCATCTTGTTCAGAACTCCATGATCCTTTCTGCTCAAAGCATATGCCACCTTATTTGCCTTCCCTGGGTGGTAGTGTATAGTGCAATCATAATAATTGAGTAGTTCAATCCATCATATTTTCCTCATGTTGAGTTCTTTCTGTGAGAAAATATACTTCAAAGTCTAGTGATCGGTATATATCTCACCTTTTTCACCATATAGATAGTGTCTCCAAATCTTCAAAGAAAATATTATAGCTGATAACTCAAGATCATGAGTGGGATAGTTTTGTTCACGAATTTTTAGCTGTCATGATGCATATGCAATAACTCTATCATTATGTATAAGGACACAACCAAGTCCTTTCTTTGATGCATCACTATAAATAACAAACCCATAATTCCCCAATGGCAGAGTTAAGATAAGAGAATTGACTAATATTATCTTCAGTTCTTAAAAACATTCTTCACACTCTTTTGTCCAATCAAATTTAACCCCTTTACGTGTGGGATTTTTTAATGGGTTATCCAACCAGGAAAAATTTTGGATGAAACATCGATAATAACCTACTAAACCAATAAAACTACGTACCTCGGTTATACTCATTGGTGCTGGCCATTCTTGGATTGCCTAGGTCTTAGAAGGATCAACATAGATTCCATCCTTAGAGAAAATATGGACAAGAAAAGAAATATTCTGAATCCAGAATTCACACTTGCTAAACTTCCCATATAATTCATGTCTTCTAAGAGTCTTTAGAATAATGTGCAAGTGATTTTCATGATCTTCATAGATTTTAGAGTATACCAAGATATCATCAATAAATGCCACTACAAAGTCATCAAGATATTCCTTGAAAACTCTATTCATTAGATCCATGAAGACAGAGGGTGAATTATTCAATCCAAAAGGCATTACTATAAACTCTTAATGCCCATACTTGGTTTGAAATGCTGTTTTCAGAATGTCTTCATTCTTCACACACAACTGATGATATCCAGATCGAAGGTCAATCATTGAAAAGTATTGAGCTCCATGAAGTTGGTCGAATAAATCATCAATGAGAGGTAGGGGATACTTGTTCTTTATTGTTATAGCATTGATCTCATTGTAGTCAATGCACAACCTCATAGATCCATCTTTCTTTATAACAAAAAGAACAGGGGATCCCCATGGAGAAACACTAGGGAGAATAAATCCCTTATTACTCAATTCCTATAATTGTTTCTTTAGATCCACTAATTCCATAGTGTCCATTCTATAATGGGTATTCGATATGGGCCTTGAAATAGGAATTAAGTCAATGGAAAACTCAATTTCTCGTTCTGGAGAATGTCCAGGTAAATCCTCTAGAAACATATCAATATATTATTGCACAATAGGTACATCCTCTATTTGAACATTCCTTTCCTCACCCACAGTTATTTTATTCTCTTCATCCCCAATAATTGAATTTAGTTGAGCTACTGGGGGTGGATCAAGATAAGAATTAGGTGGTGACATTTCTGCTCCAAAGATAAGGTACTCCTTATCATCATAAAAAATTGTAACCTCCTTCTTCTTAAAATAGTTTTTCACATCATGGTCTGAAAGCCAATTCATACTGAGGATTATATCAAATTCAATCATGGGTATGGTGATGAGATCAGTTGATAAATAACATTCATATGCCTTAATGAGAACTGATTCACATAAATTTGTTGCAATGATACTTCCCTTAAGAGTTTTGACTGAAAAATCCCTTTTTAAATCAAATTGGAAATATCTAATTTTTTAGAAAACTGAGAAGATATGAAACAATGAGATGATCCAGAATCAAATAAATCATTGGATAAACTTGAGGGAACCATTAAATTACCTACCACTACATCTTTCAGAGCTTCAACCTCAGTAGTAGTGATATCATAAGCTTGGCCTTGATCCCTTGGCCTTTTCTATGGTAAGTTCCCCTGACTTTTAGTATATTTATTTTCATAATGTACCCTTTCTCTACAATTGTAGCATTCAACATTAACAGCCTCTTTCTTCCCCTTGCAATCATGAGCTTGGTGGCCTTTTTCACCACACTTGTAACAGACTCCTATTCCCTTTAGGCAAGTACCATGGTGTTTCTTCCCACATTTACTACAGGATGGATATTTAACTTTTTTCCTTCTTCCACTTATTTCCATTTACAGAGTGTTTAGAAGATCTTTTATTCTCTTGCTTTGATTTAAAGTATTAAGACTTATATAATTCTTTTTCTATCTTGATAGCACATGAGACAATATCTTCGTATGACGAGAAGGATTGTGAGGCTAATGCTCGACGGAGAAATGGTTTTAAACCATCAAATAAATGATCAATATTACTTCTTGGGTTACATATATAATATGCAGCATGCCTCGCTAACCTTGTAAAGTTAGATTCATACTTTGCGACATTCCCATCCTTCTTTTTCCACTAACTCAGAAATTGTCTTTCCATATCCGCTCGATTGTCATGAGGAAAGTATTTTTCTAAGAAAATTTATTTAAACTCCTTCTATTCCATATTTGATACTTCATCATATTCCTTTGTGTTTCGAATCAATTACCACCATTGATTAGCATCTCCAGTGAGGTGGAAAAATTCAATGATAACCTTTTCCCTTTTGCTACTCCCTAAGGCATGGAATATTTTCTCTAAGGAATTTAACCATTGCTCAGCTACTAATGGATTTTTACCCCCATTGAATGTTGGTGGTTGTTGCCTCATGAAGCGATCTAACACTGATCCTCTACGCTACAGATCAGGGTGCTCCATATGGGTAAGGTTATTGTTCATAACCTGAGCGAGTTGTCCCAGTATAGTGATAAGATAATCAACACCAGTTGTATCACCATCTCCACTATAATTATCTTGATCAGGAGGGAAATCCCTATATGGAGTGCATGCATTGATACAGTTTCCATTCCTTCCACTAGGCTCTATTTATAAACAATGAAATACACTAGATTAGTTTATAAATCGCAATACATAATTCCAAACATATAACATACTTTACATAAATTAAAAAATTCATGGATATAATCCATAATCATAAAAAATGTTTTCTTTGAGGAGGTATACAATCATAAATCCTTCATAATGGTTTGTAAAGAAATTGTGGACTATCCTAAGCATATCCCCTGGGAGTGTCGTAACCAAGAGTGCAGCAAGGCCCGTTGTCATGCACCAGTTCCCGTTTGAGTCTAGTTCAAAGCAGTGTTTTCAGGTTTTACCCCTACATACATCTGTGCCAGAGCCGCCTCTACCTGCTCATATCCAGATAGAGATGTATTTCTTAGAAAACTCAAAAAATATCTACACTACCAAAATTCTAGGAAGTTCTTCCAAACTAATCCTCAAAGTATATCTTTGGGTAATGTTCTCTAATCAGAGTTTTTCTAAATATATCTTCCAAGGTTTGTACTAAACTTCCTCTAATACCAACTATAACGTCCCGACCCCAGAATCCCAGATTCAATGCATTATTATGTATCATTGGAATGATCACAAAAGATCAAGTCTCTAAAGACCGATTAGTTTAATAGCCTTGAAAGTACTAGATACATTCATAAGGTTTACATTACATCATAAAATGGAAAACTACAACAACATTGTTCCCATAGACAACACTAAGATCACATATACTATCCCTGCAGGCCAGTCATAATATGCTTCTTCGCATCCTGGAAAAAATAAAACATAGAAAGGGGTGAGCTTAGATGCTCAGTAAGAATAACAATATAGCAGAAACTTTCAGAAATAAGCATAAACATTTAAGGCAATGTATAAAACTAAAACAAAATCCTTTTCAACATAAAATTAATCATAATATGGAAAATATAAATCAAAATAATTCCATTTACTTATTAAAATAGATATTCTACTTTTCTAATAATCACATGCAATATGAATAGCCACTTTCATAATGATGGAATGCATAATGTCAGACTTCATAACCACATTGTCAAGGCCTTGTTCTAGGACTAAAAATAAGATTTCATCAAGGTCTTATGACAAGACACTAGTTTTTCTCATGAGACCTACCGATTCATCAAGGAGCTATAGCGGGCTCCACCCATCACTTACTAAGTCTAATGCATTCCTCATATGAAAATTTTTAAACATAACATAAACATTCGTATTAAAACTAGCATACGAAATTTCAATACTTTATCCATAAACCATGAATGGTAGAAAAATAAAACATCCACAATCAAACATATCACAAAACATTCAATACAAAATGGAAGATTTGTATCATAATAAATCAACTTCAAACAAGATTTAAATCCATTAAAGGATTTTGACATAGATGAAATAAAAACTGTTTGAGAGAAATATCTCATTCTTTTTTTGAAATCATTTAAAGTTACATAATTATAAAAGAAAACATTTATTTTGAAAATATTCTTATAAGATTTTAAGGGAAGTTTCGACGATGTTATAACGGTGGAATATAGCCACACCCTCCATATAAGTTAAAAAAACATTCTTACCTTAATTTTGTCGAAAAGGTCATAAAGTAACTTGTTTGGAAAATGACAGAAATATTCCTTTCATAACGTATAAGGTAAAATAAGGGTATAAATGAATTTATCCCATAGTCTAGTAAGTATTATAATTTTTTTGGAATAAATTTTTAGGAAAACATGGATGTGGATGACAAAGAGGTCCCGGTAGATAATTATATATAAACAACCTTGAATAATGAAGAGGTTTTAGAATTAACCCTTACCTTGTACTTTTTCATGGTTGAGGGTAGGTTAACCTCATGAATAATGGTGAAATAATTGTTATTAAATTATAAAATAATAATATACATTAATGTGATATCATATATGATCCTTTAATATTGCTTTGTTAATAATATTATAGTATTATTGTCGTTTCGGGTGTTAACTGATTCGTTTTCCTTTATATGTTTTGTTACGTAAGTAATGTTTGTTATGGACAGGATTTATCTTATTAATATTAATAATGATATTAAGTATTTAAACATTATTTTTAATCATCTAATGACAATTAGTCTTGAATGGATATGATGGGGAATGAATCTCATCGTGTTCATAGAGACAGTAATCCGTATGTACGCACGAGCGACAATATCATTATTTTGATATTAAAATAGTATATAATTGGATGGTATATCATATATAAAGAATAATTATCATGTTATATTTATTATTTACATCATTTATACATAATTATTATACCCATCCAAATAATAATGTATTGAATAACAAGTACACCAAGACGTGGAGACGGTAAGTCGTACGTACGCACGTATGGTGACATGTAATTCAAAGGATGGATAGAATAATGAATATGGTTGTACCATATTTATAATAACATCACAATATATAGAAGATATTGGATTTATTATTTTAGAATGGAAACAACAAGGAAAGAAGAAGTGGAATAAGAAAAAAAACATGAAAGGTGTGGTGATATATTTACCTCTTATTTGGGTTCTTCCTTTTGATTTGATAAAAAGGGATCCTTAGGTTGGATTAATGACTAAAGGAAGACCTCTAGGATGAAGAAAATACATTTGAGATGGTATTTGGGTAGGGTTTGGCTGAGACAAATGGATTTTAAGTTGTGAATTAGAGAGAAGAGGAACTTCCCTTTTATAAGAGGGGTGAGGGGAACCTTAGGAAAAGCTAGAAATATTATTTTATAATAAAATATTTTTAGGTCTATAATGGATCAAAAATGAATTATTTAAAGGATAAGGTGGGTATGGGTTGAAAACTTCTCAAACAATAGGTTTTAGATAGGTTTGAGTAATTATATTAACCTTATCTTTTAGATTTAACTCTTAGTTAAATAGTTTGACATTTACCATGTCTCTTTGTATTTTTATATTATATGGTTAATAAAATTACTATAAACTTCCAAGAAAACCCCAAGTGTTTCATTAATGATACACCTATCCAAGTTTCATGGTTCTCTATTCGATGCTCCACTCTCAGAGCAGTCTTCACGGCATGGTTGAAGAGGCGTTCGTCCGGTCCTCCTCTCTGGTGGGGGACTCGTGGATGTTGTCGCTTCTTCTCGGTGGTGAAAGGCTTCGACAGGGATGGGTGGATCAAGACAATGTTGGATTGGGCCGGTTTCCTTGGATTTTTGGCCTAGGATTGGTAGATATAGTTTCTGTCCTCCCTCAGGTGCCGGAGTTCTTGCGGTGGTGTCTTTCTCATGGTGTCAGTGATGGACAAAGATGGGTCTCGTCGGCGAGATGCAGCGTGGCGATCAGATCTGGGTTTCTCAGATCCCTACATCTTGTGATTCATGGTGTGGAGATGTTCCAAGGTGGCTTGCAACAGATACAACTCCTTTTCTGGCCTGATCTGTGATGGATTAAGATGGATGTGGAAGACCTTGATGCGGCTTGGTGGGGTTTGGTCAGCAGATCTGATAGAGGTGATGTGGTATGGATGTCCGACACGGTGGGGATGGCATCGACTTGTGCTGCAGCTTCAGGTTTGATTTCTTATTCTGTGACCAATTCCCTAGATTTGCGACGAAGCAAGGTGGATGCAGTCGGCGTTATTCCATCTTGGTTGTGGCGTGCTCCCCCCTGCATTGGAGGACTGTAGATCTGGTTTTCATCGGTCTACACAATTGGTTTAGTGACGGTTCTTTCATTTCTTTGGTTTCTGGTGAGGGGTCACTTGGTTATGGGTCAGAATAAAGATTTATGGGTGCTGCGGTATGGCTTGAGGCTTGGGAGTTGGCAGTTCTATGTTTCTGCTGTTAGGTGTGGTTTTCTAGAAGCCTCCTAGCATGGAGGTGCTGGTTGCTGGATTTTGAGGAGATGGGTGCTGGTTACTGGTGGTAATATTGCGCTGTTGGATGTAATGTGATGGGCGTTGTTTGGTTAGAAAGTGATGCTTGTTGTTTGACCGGTTGGATGTGTGCTGGCCTTTGAAAGATGATATGTTGGATGAATGCTTGGTGGTTATGGTGCTGCTGGATGCTGGTTGCTGATTGGCTGGGAGGTGATGATGAGGACAGTTCTGTTTTGCTACTTTGTTTGTCTTTTTCTATTTGGTCTTTTGTGTCTCTTTCTTTCTTTTTTTCCTTTTGGGGATTGTTTTTTGGGTATGAGTTGATTGGCCCTACTCCTCCTTGATCTGCAGTGTCCTCTTTTTCTTAATAATTTTTGGGGGTGCTAGGAATAGCCTGGTTCCCGCATCTACCTTGCCCTAAAAACTTTATTACTTCAAACTAAATACACTTAATCAACCCTAACATGTGATTTTAACCTATAAAATTAGTGGAATTAATTAAAATTCTCAAATTATATTTATTTGGATATTTATAATATCAATTATTTCAATCTTTCATTAATATGGTAATTACTGAATCATCATTGTGTCATAAATAAATTTAATTATTTAATGTCTAAAAATTATAAATAAAATACCATTATGTAGGAAATATTTTTGTCTTTATAATGAATATTTATAGTTGAATTTATATTGTGTGTAATCCTATATTAAAAATGGTTTAGTTATTAAACTTTGAATTTAACTCTTTTAACTCGTCTTTAAATAAAATAATAATAAATGTCCTAATCTAATCCAAGTGGACCAAATAGGTTCATATTTTATTCCTAAGGATGTTTTTGGTCGAATTATACTTATCCAATTGAATTAGGACATGTGTTAGGGTAATAATAATATCATTTTTACCCTTAATTAACCTATTTACTTTTAACCGTGGTAAATAAAAGTAAAAAGTTACTATTCACCAAAAATTATTTTCATCTTATTGAACCAAATTTTACTTATTGATATCAGCCGTGTTTCTCAGATTTTTGAAATTCAACTTACAAAAGTGGTAAAATTACGTTTTATGTAAATTTGCAAATGCTCCTAGGAGGTGGGTAAAAGACGGTAAAAAGTTCAATAAAATTTTTATATATCTAAAATTATTATAAACTAACTCCAATGAATTAAATTTAACTTATATTGGTATTATGTATCTATTTTTACCTAAAACAAATTTAAATAAAATAAATAATTATTTAAATAAAAATTCAGTTTTAAACTATACTCAGTGTTTTTCACTATTCATCAAAAATTGAAAGTTTTCAGAAAAATACCAAAAATTCACCCTAAAGTAATTTTGATATTCTGAATCCAAAAATGAAGTCCATTTTTAATGATAAAATTTATAAAATTTTAAAAAGTCAGTATTACTATTCATAATGGCAAGTTTGATTGGTTGTGGTGTGTTAGAACTCGAAGTTGCGTACAAAACATGCTATTGTATTATTCAAAGAGAAGCATACCATGTTAGCGTGGGGTGTTACAGTACCACTAAAACTTCCGGTGGAAGTTCCAATAAAACATCCACTGAAAGTTTCAATGTAACTTCTGCACTATAAGGTTTGAAGATTGAATTACAGTAGAAGTTCCAACGAAAGTTCCAGTGGAACTTCCACTAGGAAATAATGTTTTGATTGAACAAAAAAGTGGAGTCCACTAGAAGTGATACTATAGGTTCAAATGAAAGCGCCACGAAGTTCCACTGGATCTTCCAGTGGATGTTCTATTGTAACATTCATTCCGGTGGAAGTTATACCTATAGTTTCAATGTATCTTCCATGTATCTCCATTGGAATGTAGAGGTGTTGGTGCATATTAAAGTGGAACCTACAGTGGAAAACTCTAAGAGAAGTTTCATTGGAACCTCTAGTGAGGAAGAATACACAAACAAAAATAGAATTCAAAATTTATAGATAGATGACATTTACAGAAAGCTGCTCATAACACAAAATTTCAAAATAAGAAATCATAACAACAGAAATGGAATACAGATTTTAGAGTACATATTTTAGAAAAATAACTAAGTTACACCACCTTTGTCAGACATTGCTACTATTTTGTTCAAAAATGACTATCAAATACTAAAACAAAGCCCCACTAGAGTCAAGAAGTTCTCAATGAAAAAACCCAAGCCTTTGTGTTTGACAAAAATTATGGACAGTGTGATAATGTATTTTAGTGGAGTCATCCCCACTGTCACACTCATTGGATTCCCCATTGTTAGTCCCAGAGTATCTTGATTCGTTGTTGTCACTGTAGTGATGGATTTCAGGGTTTCATCACAGTTTCCACAACCAAGGTGAAGTTGATCCATTTCACAAAACATGAGTGAAAATATGTCTCCAAATTCGAATAGAAGGAATACCATGAACATATGATCTGAAGATTGGAAATACAATAGGACACATGTTCTCATCCAATAGGTGTACTAGATATTCTAGTTAAAATGTTAACTGGAGATGATTCTTATCCTCTGTTGTAGGGGGATGTATAGAAGAGTGTTGTGAGGTAACAGAGGGATACGACACCCAAAAATAATTCTAAGAACAACCGAAAAAAATAGAAAATTAAATGTGATTACACATAAAACACACTCAAAACAATCAAAATAGAGTGCTTTTGTGGCAAAAAAAAACAGGGAATTAAGAAACAAAAAAAAAAAAACACAAACAAAGAAACAAGAAAAGAAAACAAAGGGAACACTGAGATTTACACGGTTTGGAACCCTTTTGGTCCCTACTGCATGACAAGAACACCAATCTACTCTATTTCATTATTAATGATTAAAAAAGAAATGGGATATCCAGTTAAAACATGTATGAATTTCAAAAAATAGGCAATATAAAAAAAACTTCAATAACAAAACTGGAAAATTAAGAAACTGAAAGAAATCAAAAACTCACAGCATCAGATAAAGTCTGGAGGTATGGATCTCTTTGAGCTATATGAATATAGTTGCTAGTATTTCTCTGCTCGGACCCACCATAAAAGGATTTCATCATATTAGGATCCTTGATGTTCAAATCCGAAAATATCCCTCACATCTTCGCCATGGAATGTTGCAGATGAACACTAAGACTGTGTGATATTGGGGTGTAGGGAGATATGGAGGGAACCAAATTCAGTCCCTTATTGAGAATGAAGCCACCGAAAGAAATGATATTAGATCTAAAAATGCCAATGGTTGAATAATTTCCAACAAGTGAGCAGAACCCTAAACCTCCTCGATGTAACCAATCAAACCTGAGCCTCTTCCGAAAGTTACAATGCCCCCAACCAGGGGCTTCCATTAGTCCATTCCAAACAGACCAAACAACGGTGTGTGAAACTGGTTAGGGTAGATAGATGACCAGAATATATTGGGCGACAACATCCATCGATGACCAGAAATAAAGTAACACAAAATATGCAGATAACCAAAATGAAAAATGCAAAAAAGGTCCAAAACAGACATGCCATTAAAAATTAACAGGTCTAGATACTTGATCAAAAAAGAAATAAAAGTTTTCATATATTAAACAATTAAATGGCTGAACAATTTAAATGGTTTAATTTCAATTTTCAATATTAAAACAAAGAATACCCAAATTGAAAAACCTCCAACATTTTCAATTGAAAATTGGTGATGTTCTTGCACCTAAATGTTATTCAGGTGGAGTCAAGTTCAAGATATCTAAGAAATTCTTGAACTTGGATAAATTTACAGTCTTAGTCAAACTATCAGTTAGATTTTCATTCGTTTGTATCTTAGTAACACACACTGCTCCACTTTCAAAAAATTCTCTAATAAAATTAATCCTAATGTCTATGTGCTTAGATATAACATGACATACTTAATTTTTAGATAGATAAATTGAAGACTGATAATCACAATGTACAATAATAAAATAATTACTAATACTAACCTCATAAATCAAACACTTAAGCCATATGGATTATTTGATGACTTATGTCAGTGCAATGTACTCATCTTAAGTGGTTGAGAGGGCCACCACCAATTGAATATTGCACTTCCATGACATAGGTCCTCTACATTCAGTAAAAACATAAACAATTAGTGATTTTCTAGTATAAAAATTTCTAGTATAGTAAGAATCCACATAACCAGACACTAATTTAGAATAATTAACATTCTTACCATAGAAAATTGAAAGAGATAAAGTAGAAGAAATGTACCTTAACAACTATTTAAGAGAATTCCATCATGGATTTCCCAGATTTTCCATAAACCTTTTCAAAGTACCAATATTAAAAGAAACATCTGGTCAAGTACAAATCATAGAATACACAATACATTCCACTACATTAGCATATGATATTCTACTCATATATTCATTATCAGAAGTTGGGTTAGGTGACTGAGATAAAGAAAATTTAAAATGATGACTTGAAGGAACACTAACAGACCTCAAAGGACCAAAAAAACTTCCTCTTAATCACTTTAAAGATATAAGAACATTGAGATACATATAGAAGCGTATGCTTCATATTCATACTAATTTCCATTCCCAAAATTTTCTTAGCACACCCTAGATCTTTCATTTCAAAAGATGAATTCAATTTCATTTTAACATGGGTGATTAATTTCATATCACTACATATGAGTAACATGTCATCTACATAAAGCAGCAAACAGAGCATGAAATTTTTAACTGATTTAAAATATACACATGAATCAAACTAACTCCTACTGAAATAATTTTCTAACATAAATGAATCAAACATTTTATACCATTGTTTTGGAGATTTTCTTAATCCATATAATGATTTATTAAAAAAAACTTGGTTAGATTTAAATTCACATTCAAAACCAATAAGAGGCTTCATGTATATTTTTTCAATTAAATCACCATGCAAGAAAGAAATTTTGACATCTAGTTGTTCTATATACAAATCTAAATGGGCATAAAACACAAGAATAATTCTTATATATGAATGTTTCACTACATGGGAAAACATTTCTGAGTAATCAACTCCTTCTCTTTGAAGGAATCCTTTGGTTATAAGTGTTAGGTCCACTAGGTCAAATACCCTAAGAGGGGGGGGGGGGGGTGAATCAGGATATGACAGATTAAAACTTCTACCCATTCATATTACGTTTCTTCATTAAATAAAACACACTTCTCTCTTTCTCCTATAGAAATATATGATCTGAAATGAAGTAATTCATAGGACAATGATTTTACTTGGTTTACCCTCACTGGGATACACCCAAGGATCATACAAAAGTGATATTCCGATGTACCAAATCTACTAAAGCTCACTATAAATTACAAGGTTCAGGATAGTTCAATTCTATGCCTAGGATCACTAACATTACAAGGTTTAGAGTCAGCTCATTGCATTCCCAAGGGTCACTCATATGTCTCTTTCTCTCAATCACTGTTAGTGGAAAGGATCACCGTCTTCCTCTTCCTTCACTTACTACTCTTAGAAGGGATCCAATTAGAGTTTATGGACTTTTAGGTCTCTTAATTTTCATGAAATCACACATCCTCAACTATAGATAAATGCTCTGTTGAATTAATTTTTTCACCTGTAGATGAAATCCACTTTTCTGCGTACTATTAGTTAGCGTAAATTACTTTCGAAAACTGTTTAAGTCCCTTTTTGAACCAAGTGCTTATTCCACGAAACACATAGTGCATATGATTCTCGGACCAACTCTTCCATGAATTTACTCCTCTTCCACCTCCACATACTAACTCTACATACCACCTTTACGAATTGTCACCATGTACCACCTCCCCGTACCGCCTCTTTGAACCGCCTCTACGTACCGCCTCTACTTACCGCTTCTGATTCTGCGGAATTCCTTCTCCCATAGATTGATTCTTTCATGAACCATCATATCCTCTATAGACCACTTTATTTTGAGAGCTATAGATCCCCACAAAAACACTTCCATAGATCGTTCCTGTGAACTACTTCACTTTGCAGAATCCTTCATCGCAATCCACTTTCTAACTTAGCCGAATTCCCCTAGAAAATATATTTTCTTATGAAAATATCTCTAATTAATGATGGTATTAGAGGTCTTTATATAGGTAATTATATTCTCAAAATATTCTAATTGATATCTCCCAAATATTCAATGTGGTACCGCTTTCACCGCATACTTCCCCTTCCATGAACCGCTTCTTTATGCGGTCTTCCCACAACCTTTATTCCTTCGTTGTGGCCCAAATCACCATATCATTTTATCCAATGATAAGACATATTGTGTACCACAATCATTTCATGTACTGTTGGCCTCATGTAAACTTTAATCCTCCCCAAGAACTATTTTCTGTTCACAATCCACGTACCGCGCTTCGTGGTCTGCATAGCGCTGCTATGCAGAATCCATCCTTTGATGATTTCCCAAAGCCTTTCTACATACCACATTTTTCATTCTAAAAACCGTGGTTTGTGGTCCACATACTGTGTATGCCTATGCAGAAATCTTCCTTTTCCAAAATTCAAACTCTTGATTTTGTGGCCCAAAAATTTGGCAAACACTGGGAAACTATGCCACCTTAAAAACCTACTTTGATAAACACCAACCATACTCATTCGTGGTCATTTGGATTTGTCAAGAAAAGCAATCACACCTAAAACATTCTGAGAGGACACATTAAGGTATTTCCCCCCATAATATCTCCCTTTATGTTTTTTACTACACTATCATAATTTGATATCTCATTAAATATTCTTCCAATTTCTGCGTCCATTCAATTTTTTCAATTAAAATAGCTATCAAGGATTTACTCAACACATAATCTAGGCCCACATGATTCATTATTGTCATGATAAATAAGAGTATAATGTAAATCTAATCAGTGAATAACTTCATTCCCTGCCAAAACTATTCTTCTTATTTCATCACAAACCTCAGCTGTTGTGATATGTATCCTTTGATCAATCACGTCCAACATCGTGAGATTTAATACCCCCTACATAACTACTCTCCCAAAATACTTCATATCCCCTATCTCGTGGTTTCACCAGTCATCTTCTTCCTATGTCTTTACTAAGGAATTTTCTCTATTTGAATAGCCACAATTTATCCCCCTTTTTCAATGAACCTAAAGTCACTTCATTATTGTCTCCAATAGGGTAAAAAACACATCAATACATTAGGGAAAAATAAACCATACCTTGAGGAGATGTGGTCCCACATCTATACTTTTTCAAATGCAGGGAGTCGACTAAACTCCCAGAGCTAGTTGATGCTATTCAAATGATTTTTTGGGTAAGGCCTTTGTTAGAATGGATACAACCTATAGGTATGATCACGAATCCTATGAACCCTAAGCTTCGATTAATTTCATGATCTTCAGTTTCTCTTGAAAATATCTCTGTGATAACAACAACATTTGATCTGGAATGGGAACGATACTTTACAACTGGAGAAACTAAAGTGCATGGGGAGGAAGTTATTTAGGAGGAGAACCCTGAACGTTCTCTTAAGGACAGATCTAGAGGGATCTCATTCATTGATGTGCTTAAAGGTACAGATCTATAGAAATCAACTATGCTGAAGCCCCCCCTTTTCAAGAAACTTGATGATGGAGGATTTCTGGTGGAAGCTGATCCTGAATCCCTACAACAACGCATGAAAATGTGAAAATTCTCTATCATGAGGTGTATCTCCTATATAAAGGGTGACCATCCTTGGCCTTTGATTGAATTAAAACCTTGTATTGCACACTGCTAGGGTTTCTCAAATTGGAAACTGATACCTATAGGTAGAAGTTGTTTTCATATACTGTTAAAATCACAGGAGGACCTAGATAAGGTGTGGAAGACTGTACATATCAATCTGAAACCAAGTTTCCTTAGATTATATGATTGGGACTATGACTTTGATGGTTTTATTTTTACCATCCTTTAATAAAAAAATTAATTTTTTATTGAAAATAAAACTAATATTAGAATTGAGTATGAGAGAAAACCCCTCTTCGATAAGATTTGTAAGATTAATGGGAACATAATATCAAATTATAGGGTAGTTAGGAATATAGTGAATCAACTAATTGAGAATTAATAGAAGGAAATGAGAAAGAATAATAAAGACAAGGCCCCCATTGCAGACATGCTTGAATACTCAAAAAAGAAAACTAAAATATGGGTAAAAAACAAATAAATTGACCCTCTTAGAGGAAAATTCAGGTAAATCCTGGGAAGATTTAGCTGAAGAAGAAGACAATGTTATTGAGGAATATTTCCTCTTATATGAAATGGAAAATATGGTCATAGATACTCTTAAGAAATCCCATCAAGATCTTGAGGTTGTGGAATCTGGAACCTGTAAGATCACTATGAGTCCCTATGAGCAGGTGACATGCTATGTTATCAAAAAATACACTGAATTAGGTTGTAAGGCTAAAATCCTTGTGACCCACATTAAATAAACTGCAGGTAAGAATGACTCCACACCTTCAGTTCTGGGTAATGTCCCAAAGAAAAATTATATTATGAATGATCCTGCTTCACCGGGTGTGGAGGATGAAGAAAATTCCAACATTCCTTAGATATTAGGAACTATTAAGAAACATGAAAATTCTGGTATGAATGATCAAGAAGAACTGAGTTTGGAAGATTTACATATTCCATTCACAATAAATTCTGAGCAGATAGTTGTTCCATTCCTTTCAGATATGGTCAATGTCTTACAACAGGTACAACCTGCTATAAATGTCTTAGGTACACCTGCTCCTCATTTTGACAATCATTCTGTTTTTGGTTCTCAATCTATTGATAAAAAATTGTTATCTTGAAAATTCAGAGAATCTGAATACTGCTCAAAAAGTTGATCATACTGAAAATATTAATAACAGACTCATGAATTCTCCTGAGAATTCCTCTTTACATGATCCTAACAAGGTCAATGCTAAGGAATGTAACTCTAACAATCCCTCCACTTGTTTTAAAAGTAAGCAGGATAAGGATACTAGCCCAAATACTAATCAAAAGGTTAGAATATATTCTAGGAAAAAGGTCTCAAGGAATAAGAAAAAAGGGATTTCTAACTCCAAATTTAGGTTCAAATGAATATTATTTTTTAGAATTGTTAGGGTATTTCCAAATATGACACGTATACTGTTCAACATCCAATATTTTTTTCTATTACTTGGCCCAAAATTAACTTTTCCTCTAAGTACTCCCATTTGTGCTAGTATGGTTATTCTTTTATAGGTGCGACCAAAAAATCCTCCTATGTTGAATCTCTTTGGATATTCTCGCACTCTTATTTATATAATGTTAATGTTTTTAATGTTTTCGAGAAAGTTTTTACATGTGACTTTATTATTTATGGCACTCTTTTATACTGTTCTTTTGTTTATGAAATGAATAGATACCAAGATAGAAGGCCTCTTTGGAATGAACTTACCTATTTAGGTACTAATATTAATCCCCTTGGTTTGTGATTGGGGACTTTAATGCTATCCTTAACTCAAGTGAGAAAATTGGTTTGTCTCATGTTACTATTTCCACAAAAGAATTTAATACTTCTAGTGAAGATGAAAACCTTGTTGAAATAAATATTACTGGTGCAAAATATACTTGGAATCTAAGGCACTACAATAGGGTAGTCACCAATAAGTTGGATAGATCTTTAACAAATGACCTTCCTTTAGATAAATGGGACACCATCTCTAGTACCAACCTTTATAAGTTTCACTCTAATCAACATACCATTCTGATCAATATCTCCATCAAAACCTCAAACCATTTCAGGTTTAATAATGTGTGGTTTTCTAACAATGAATGCACTGGTATCATAAAAAATTTCTTGACTTCTATGACGAACTGCAATAATGCCTTTACTTGTTTTATTAAGTTAAAATACCTTAAATAGATTCTCAAAGGTTGGGGAAATTCTAAATCCAAAAAAATTAACAATGGCATACTTCTTCTTGAGGATGATCTTAACCAACTTCAAAACAATAACACTAGATCTGATTTCACCATTGATCTGAACCAAGAAATCAAAATTTCTATAAAACTCAACTCTTTGCTCACCTTTAAAGCAAACATGTGGAAATAGGCTTATAAAGTAAAATGGTTATCAGATGGTGACATGAATACTATGTTCTATAACTCTCTTCAAGGATTCAGGAAGACTTGCAGACTGTTTACCTTTTTAAAAGATGGGGAAAACCTTTTAGATAATGAGGATGATATTGCTAATAATATTGTCTCTTACTTTGAATCCATCTTTAATGTCCCTAACAACAACAAAGACCTTTTACCTGAGGTTATTCTGATGATGGTCAATGAGGAGGATAACACTTTCCATTTAAGAATTCCCCTTGATCATGAAATTAAAGACATTGCTTTTTGTTTGAATCCTGATAGTGCTCCTGGTCCAGATGGATTTAATAATGGTTTCTTTCAACATTATTGGGACGTTATCCAATTTTATGTTTTCAAGCTTGTAAAATATTTCTTTGCCAATGGTGTCCTTCCTCATGGTCTAAATTCTCAATTTATTTCCTTGATTCCAAAATTGTACAATGCTTCTGAGATTTATCTGTTTAGGCCCATTGATATCATTAACATTATTTATAAAATCATAACTAAAATCATTTCTAATGGGATTTAAACTATCATAAATAATATAGTCTCCTGGAACAAATTTGGGTTTATTAAGGTTAGATCAATTCAAGACTACATTTGTCTTTCCTTTGAGTGCATCATCAATTTAAATAAAGCTAACAGAGGAGGTAACATTTCCATTAAAATTGAAATTATAAAATCTTTTGACACCATGGACTGGAGTTTTATCTTCAACGTTCTTCAATGTTTTAGTTTTAATGACTCCTTTATCACTATAATCAGAACCTTGTTTAACTAGGCCTCTATTCCATTCTGGTTAATGGCTCTCCTAGGGGATATTTCAAATGCACCAAAGTTGTTAGAAAAGGTGACCCCCTCTTTGCCATAATTTTCTATATTGTGGAAGACTATCTTAGTTTCCTGCTCACTCATCTTGTGGACTGGAACATGATCAAGCCCATTCATGTTTCTAGGAATGTGGATGCTCCCACACACCTATTATATGCTGATGATATCATCCTTTTCCTACAAGGTGATGACCGCGTTGTTGTGACACATCAAATTGATTATGATTTTAAGTTTGATTTATAGTACAGGGAATACCCTAGGTCATATCTCAAGGATAATTGGTGGTTTATAGTGTGAATTTTTAATAAAAGGAACAAAAGAGGGGGGGGGGGGGGTTGAAAACAGTTTTAGGAAAATGATTTTATTTAAAGAGTTTAATAGTTGATAAATAAATGTGGTGTTTTAGAATTATGAGATAAAGATATCATTTTAAGTTCACTACACATCTTGGTGAGTTAATCATTCTGAAAAATACACATGGTTTAATGGAACCCTTTGGTTGAGGGTTTTCAAGATCTCGACTTTCCTATTGCCTCTTAAAACGATGCTCAAAGAACCACCCCTAACACAAAAATATTATTTTCAAGGTTTGGGTATCAAAAATAGAAAATAAAGGATACCAAAGCATACTTAAATCTTATGTATGTGTGAGATAAATAGGATTCTTGTCTTGTCCAATCGAAATAATACAATATTCCCACTTGAAATCTCAACCCAATCGGTGTTGAGATAAAAAGTGTTTCGTATAATTATGACAAAAGAAATATATTCAGAGAGGAATCACATAAAGGTTAAACATAAGTGAAATATTTATCACAAGAATTATAGAAAACCAGTAGAAGAAAAAGTGCTATAACTCCCTCTCTAGTATGTGTATCTCCCTCAAAATTATCATCCACCATTTAGCTCGCCATCAAGAGGAGGAGGCTCGGGTGGAACTTCATCTTCATACTTGATCCCCCTATGTGGATTGGGGTATCTAGAGCTTCTTTTATGAGGAGGGGACTCCTTGGGATCTCCAAATTGGCATATCTTGGCCTTATGGGCGAACTTACAAATGAGGTTCCCATGGTTCCTTTTTATAGCCAAAATTGGACATGGGCTTGAGCACCCTTTTTTTAAGATACCAATTGTGTCTCGATTTTGGAATAGTAGAAAGCCATATCACGACTTGGAAAAAAGAGAAGAGTTTTTGGATGACCTATTTACTATCTTCATTTCAATGTTTCTGGCCATTAGACATCTGTATTGGGAGATATAGTCAAAAGACTAAACTAAACTTTTGAATTCAGCTAGATTATATCCTCTGGATAGAATGGTTCGGATAGGACATCAGATAGACTAATTGGGATTTTGGTTTCTTGAGATGAGTTGTAACCCATAAAGTTTTAGATCTTCCCAAATTTTTTTCCCATTTGGAGACACGTATTTAATGTAATTTTCAAAATAGTGGAAATATATTGTTGGGATCTCATGCAGTTTGTCCCATTTCCTTCTAGATCATCTCTGGGGCCACCAAATCACCTCTTCCTACAATAAATTCTTCAAAATAATTAACATTTCTCTTTTTAACAGTGATAAAAAAAATAAATTAATCAAACATGAAGTGAAATTTGTTATTATTTCTATAATTTTCAATACAAAAAAAGTTTATCACAGTGGTGTAAGGGTGGAAATGAAATAGTGAATCGTGGTGCGATCACACCCCCACGCCTAATTATTTTCACTCCTTGAAAAATTCATATATCCTAACCAAGTCTCATTCATAAATAAAATGTGAGAAATGTTCCAAGGTTCTTTTGAAATTAAATTCATCATGTATCATTTATAAAATCAATTTTCCTATCATTTTTATTCTCTCACATTCAAATTTGTTCAACTTCATTTGTTTACCCATTCAACATGTCTCGACCTACCTCACTTAGAAATTTTCCCTCTTCACTTAAGGAATATATGAATGTGGAGTTATTCTCTTTTTTAGAGTTCATGTGATCTTACCATATGCTTTTCAAGATTTTAATTTCTCTACCAGCAAAAATTAGTGTGCTACTCAAGAGTACTTCCAACAGGTTGTTCTAAGGTTCAAGGGTTGGTAGCATTTAATGTATAAAAAAATATGAGGTATAAGAGGGGTGTTTAATCTCTTATGTACAAAACAAGTCAAAATTCAGAATGTGTTCACAATGATTGTACACACTCATCCCCTCACAAAGTGTATCACTTACAACTCACAATCCTCATTGTCTATTTGTGTGGGTCACAACCAAAGAGTGAATAATAATTAAAAACTTAATATTTTCTCAATTTGTTTTTTATTTTTGTTATTTTTTTTCCAATGTACAAAATTATTTTATTTTCTTACAATTTTCATTTGAGATAAAGATGGAATTTTTTTAAAACAATGATAAATTATGGATTGTGAACCCACTACCCAAGGAAAATGTAGGCACCCTTTCTATAAACCCATAACAATGATTTATTCCCGATAATTCCCATAGAAAAACCATATCCCCCACACTTTTTGAAAGTAAAACAAGAATGTACACAAGATATGGGTAGCTATGGATAAATAAGCTTGTAATATGGCTACTTAACAGGCATTTCTTGGTCTCTAAGGCTTAAGAAGGTTAAAATGTCAAGGTAACAAAAAATAGAGGTTAATTGTACAAAGGTCTTTTCAATGAATGACAACCTCTATCATGAATGTATAACACTTTAATCTTATGGATTCAAATGGAATCAAGGAAACTTCTAGTTTCTATACATGACCCGAGACTCTCAAGAAGGTGATTAAAAGGAAAAATATGCAATAAAGGGATTATAATTTCTCTTAGTAAAGGGAGTAAAATATTGGTTAGTGATAATGAAGCATGGGTTTAAAAAATCCATTAAACACCTATGAATGATTTAAAAATATAAATTATAGATAAAGATTCCATATCAACATTCATTTGAAAAACATTCTTCCAAGAAAATGGAATTTTCCGCATAATCAACTCAAGAATGAAAAATGATTTGGAATTATTTTAAAGTGGGAATTTTTTCAATGATAAAATTAACATTCTAGCACAAAAAGAGGGAGAAAACAGGGGGGAAGTGACAATACTATTCAAAAAAAGAGAAAAGAGAAAAAAATGATGCAAATTCCTCACTAACCCAGGAATGTATCCATCCTCTACACCTAGAGTGTGCAGTGTCCTCACTATAATAAAATAGAATATTGGAAGGAAGGATAAAACCTGGTAGGTGTCATTAGTATGTTGTTTCTTGAACATGGATTTCCTCTATCGGGAAATTTGGAAGTGCTTTGTGGAAGTTCTTTAGCTGCTACTCATTGATAGTGATGGTTTTCTTAGTTTATTCATTTTTAACTTGAAAAACACCAAATAGAGATATATTAGTAATAGTGTATGGTCCAAACTAGTGGAAACAAAGATTACCTAGATGCAAATTCAGCATCACATTGTAGAGGAGGACCTTCTTACCAATTTTGAATTAATGATGAATGATGAGACGGTTGTGGGCAGCCTTGGTTTGATCCTTATAAATCATGGAGTTCTTATATGCATCTATTCTCATTTACTCCAACTCTTAAATCTAAAACTTACTTTGAGAACCTACACCAGAAATATTAGAATTGCATTGTTTGATGGCCTAGTAGGACCAATACTCAATCTCAACAGGGAGGTGACAACTCTTTCAAAAAACAAGCCTATAAGGCGATATTCCAATTGGGGTTTTAAAAGCAGCACAATAAGCCCATAACGAATCATCAAGTCTAAGACTCCAATATTTTCTATTGTGTCAAACTGTTTTTTAAGAATTTGTTTTACCTCTCTATTTGACACCTCAACTTGACCATTGGTCTATGGGTGATATGCAGTAGACACTCAATGAACAACCCCATACTGATGAAAAAGTGATTATATTGTTCAGTTGCAGAAATAAGAACCCTGGTCACTGATGATGAACCTAAGTAATCCAAAACTACATAAAATTTGGATTATTAGAAATTATACAACTGTTTTGGAATCATTTTTCCTTGTGGCTCATGTCTCCACCCATTTTGACACTTAGAAGAATGTACAAGTTTACAAAGGAATTGGGAAATGGACCCATAAAGTCAATGCCCAAAACATAAAAAATGTCATGAAAGAGTAATGGTTGTTGTGTCATTTAATTTCTTTTATATACATTACCCATTCTTTGACAATGAAGACAAGATTTAAAAAAATCATGGGTATCCCAAAAAAAGCATTGGACAAAATAGACTAGAATCAATGACTTTGCGAGTAGACCATTGGGGGAAAAAATAGCCCTCACAAGCAAGAGTGTACCAAAATCTAAGTACAGACTGAAACTCACTATCGGGAACACAAATCCTACGGACTTGATCATTACAGGCGCGCCAAAGGTAAGGTTCATCCTAAATGTACCAATGAGTCTCATGTTTTAAACGACTAACTTGATTTTTGTTGAAATCAGTAGGAATGCAAGATGCTACCAAATAATTTACAATTCCATCATAACAAGTATTAGTATATTTTACTCAACACAATTTATCATTGGGAAACATGTCATTTATATGAATATAGGGGGATAGTCAATGTCCAAGGATGGCTTGATCCTACTGATATGGTCAACCACCACATTTTTTTCTCCTTTTTTATCTATAATTTCTAAATTTAATTTATAAAGGAGGAGCATCTAGTGAATGAGTCATGGTTTGGATTCTAGTTTCGTAAGGAGATACCGGTGGGCTGAATGGTCTGAGAATACAATTAATTTGGACCCTAAAATATACAACATGAATTTATCCAAGGAAAATACAGTGGAAATAAATTATTTTTTAGCTGTGGTATAGTTTTCTTGGTCAGGGTCCAGTGTACATGAAGCATAGGTAATGACATGTGGATCTTGATTGAACCTTTGTGATAAGACCACCCCCACTGCATAGTTGGAGGCATTACACATGAGCTCAAATGGTAAATCCCACTGAGGTGGTTGGTTTACTGAGGGTGACGTGAGACTCCATTTTAACTTATTAAAATATTCCTCACATTATTTATAAAAAACAAATTCATTTTATTTTTGGAGTAATCGGGATAGGGGGAGTGCAATTTTACTAAATTCATGAATGAAACGATGGTAAATCTAGCATGAACTAGGAAAGATCGAACATCCCATAAATTTTTGGGGAATGATAGGGATGAAATGACATACAATTTTGAATTATCAGATACCATCCCCAGAAATGAAATATCCCAAAACTATACCTTGTCATACCATGAAATGACATTTATCATAATTTAGTATGAGATTATTTTCAATACAGTGATATAAGACTAAACCACAAATTTTAAAACATTCATCAAAATAGGATCCATAAATAGTGAAATAATCTATAAATACTTCCATGCAATTATCTAGGTAATCTGAAAAAATACTAACTATACATCGCTGAAAAGTACATGGAGCATTGCACAGACCAAATGGAATCCTTCCATAGGAAAATGTTCCAAAGGAGAAAGTGAAGGTTATATTTTCCTAATACATTAGGGAAATATGGGTTTGAAAGTATCCTAAATACCCATCAAGAAAATAGTAATGGGACTTCCCTGCTATCCTCTATAGCATTTGGTCAATGAATGGTAATGAGAAATGGTCCTTCCTAGTGTGTTGGTTTAGTCAGTGATAGTCTATGTAGACATTCCAACTATTCTGTACATGAGTTGGGACCAATTCATTATTTTAATTTTTTATTACTATAAGACTAGTTTTTTTAGGAACTACTTGAATGGGACTAAACCATTGGCTGTCATAGATGGGTTAAATGATTCCAGAATCCAATAATTTTGTTACTTCCCTTTTAACTTCATCTAAGAGGTTTGGGTTCAGTCGACATTGTGACTGACTTACTAGTTTAGCCTCATCATTTAACAATATATGATGTGTGCTAATTGATGGTATAATACGAGGAATGTCATTAATTGTCTATCCCAAATCTTGTTTATACTCCCTCAAAAGTTCAAGCATTTGAAATTCATGCTCAGAAGGGAGTGAACTAGCAATGATGACGGGAAACTCATTTCCATTCTCAAGATATGAATATTTTAAATCTTAAGGTAGTTTTTTTAGTTCCAATTCAGGTGTATTTTGGATTTATCCGAGTGTGTGTAAAAGTGATAGGTCACTAATACCATCTAACTACTCAATGGTATCATCCTCAGATGAGGAATGAGCTTTTACAAGCTTAGCAGTATCATCAACGGTCAGTAGATCCTCAGTGTTCAAGAAATAATCAATTAATAATCATGCATAACATTTTTCTAGAAAACTAATCAATTCATGATTCATTTTTTAGCATTTAAATTAAGGATGAAAAGTCAAAAATGGGATTGGGGGAAAGAAAAGATGTTTTTTAGGGGAAGGGAGTACATAAATTGAATTAACACAGAGAGAAGAATGTTCTTCTGAGGGGTGCTTCATGGAATCAAGGATATTTAAGTGGATAATGTCACCACCAAAATCCATAGATAATGTACCATTATGGACATTAATTATGGTTTTAGAAGTTTTCAAGAAGGGTATCCCCAATATAATTGGGGCATTTCTATCCATCATACCATCTTCCATTTTAAGCACATAAAAATCGACAGGAAAAATTAAAATTTTCACCCTCACAAGAACATACTCTAACACACCATAAGGGTGTGTTTTAATCCAATTTTCTAGATGAATGAAAATTATAGTGGGCTTCAGTTCCCTGACCTGCAATGCAGAGTAAATGGAGTGGGGCATCACATTTATAAAAGCACCTAAATCAAGCATAGCATTGGAAAATGAATACTCCCCTATAGTTCATGGAATCAAGAATGTCCTAGGATCATTGCACATGGTAGAAAGTTATGGATCTATCAATGATGATAAGTTCCTCCCAAATCTCACCTTTTCATCTCCATGAATTTGCCTTCGGTGTGTACACATATCCTTTAAAAACTTGGCGTATCATGGAATTTTCTTCATGCCATCAATCAAGGGGATGTTGACCTGCACTTTTTTGAAAGTTTCCAAGATTTACTTATCAAGTTAAATTTTATTTTCTTTTCTTGGTTGGGTGGCCCTTTGGGAAAATAGAAGAGGAATGATTGGTCTAGGTGACTCATCAAAAGACACACTCTTTCCTTTGGAAGGTATTCTCTCAAGACAAGAATTTTCATCTCTTGGACCATTATTAGCAGTGGTTGAGATAGTGGTTTCTTTAGGAGGGGATGAATCTATTGGAGGGATAATTTGGCTTTTAAGTCGTGTTCCACTCCTTAGGGTGATGACACTAACATTTCCTTTATCCCTAGGGTTAACTACTAGTTGAGAGGGTAGTTTACCAGACCCATGACTTTGAATTTCCCCCACAGAGTTAGTGAGTTGGCCTAATTAGGTTTTTAGGTCTTGTAAGGATTCTTGGGTGGTTTTTTGGAATTGGATATTATTGGAAGCCATTTATTTCATCATATATTTTATGCTAGGTTCGGGTTTTGGAGGGGGTAGTTCTAAAGTCCTTTGTAGTAGTTGGGTATTTTTGGGTGGTGGTGTTGGATGACTACTCTGCCTTGGTTGGTTCTATTGTTGTTGAGGTTGGTTTGAATATCCCCCTTGACTATAATCTTGGTTTTCATTCCATTTAGGGTTGTATGAATAATATGGTTCTTTCCTTAAGGGCTGGTTATAGGGGTGTCTTGGAAATATTGCCTCAAAACTCTTCGAGGATTCTCTTAATTGGGGGTATTGGTCATAGTAGTGGGTGTCAAAAGAAAATATACCACAATGGATGGGAGAGGATATTGGGATTTCCCTTGGGAAAGAGAAAGTTTTCGAAGAATGGTACTTACCTCTTTAAACCTTGTGTCCACCTTCTCCTCAAATTCAGAACTTTTCACCTCATGGACACCTAGAATGGCTACACTAGACCTTGAACCAAATTGCTGAGTGTTTTATGAAATGTTCTCAATTAGGTTCTTTACAATGAATGGGGTTTTATCCAATAGTGCGCCAACTACAGTAGCATCAATCATGTTATGATCAATTGGAATTAAACCTTCATAAAAATACTGTATTAAAATTTGGTCACTTATTTGGTGGTGTGGACAACTTGAACATAACATTTTAAATATTTCCCAATATTCATGAAGTGTTTCCCCTTGATATTTTCTTATACAACATATTTATTTCCTTATTATTGCAGTTTGAGGGGCTGGGAAATATTTTTCAAGAAAAAGGCGTTTCATGTCTGCCCAACCTCTTATTGGCGAATTAATATAGTAAATCCAATCTTTTGCTGTATCTTCTAAAGAAAAAGAGAATGATCTAAGATTTAATTGTTCCTCATCCACATTAACAGGTTTTAATGTTGAAAAAATAGTGTAAAATTATTTTAAATTATTGTGTGGATCCTCTCCAGGATGTCCATGGAATCTTGGTAATAAATTAATTAAACCAGATTTTAGTTCAAAATTGGGTGCCTCACCTTGTATTTGAATGTATTCGGGTTGGATATCAATATCTGGTGTGGTTAGTTATTTTAGTGTTATATTATTTTCAGCCATGTTATTTATGTTATTAATATTTTCATGAATTATTATATACTCCCTTTACTGATTTTATATGAAATGTGCATAATTTGTGTGAAATATTAATATTTTAATACTAAGTATAATTTTTGAGCATTTTTACAAGTATTCCAATTGAGTCAGTTTACTATTTTATTTATCAATCTCACCCTACTGATCCAAATTATGTAGTTCTTGTTTTTTAGGATTCCTAATTCAATATAAAAAATTTCATTATAAGGGATCATAGGGTAATTCTTCCATTTTAAGGCTCATATGGACCACACAAGAGGGCCTACAAAATCTTTGAAGAAACTGGACCAACCATGAATATTTAATTATTGGGCTCAATATAGAAGTTAAAATTCTTTCATTATCCTCACAGGTTTTGGGGACAATGTAAGGAGTCTTGGATAAAAATTTCAAATCCCAAATCTAAAAACCAGGGGCCCAAATTATGCTTTGAAGTCCAGCCCACCATTCTGGCCGAGAAATAAAATCAGGAAACTATTCCTGACATATCTCATGATGTAATCATCAAATAGAGCTGATATTTTTCAGTGTTAAATAGAAGATATAAGCGGCAGAGTTTTTTGAATAAATAATTCGGATTTTAAGGCATATTCCTATTCAAAAACCCTTTCAAACATTATACTTCAAAAAGTTTGGATTGAAATGGGCAGATTAAATTTTTTTTAATAAAGCAGCCATAACTTTGGCTCAATAGGTCCAAATGACTCCAAATGTTGAGAGAGGTCGGCCAACAGTATTATCTTAAACTTTGAAGAAGGATATATCTCGATATTTTTATGTCTAGATATCCAAATCGTCGAGCCAAGTGGAAGGACAGATTGGGAATGAAAATAGTCCACTTCATTGGGCTATAAATACTCCCCCCTCTTCTCCTTCAAAGGGGTTGGCATTTCAGAAGACAAGAGCACATATTGGCATGAACAAATCCTTTCCAAAGGCTTGGGAGGACCTTCCATACTCAAGTTTTCACTTGAGATACCCTTCATCCTCTCTTTGTTTCCTTTCACTTTTTTTCTTTTCTTCATTTGTAATCTCGTAAGTGTTGTTTTTGAAATTCTATTTTAGTGAAAGTTTATTCTTCATATTCTATTTTAATCATCATCCCTCTATTCTTAAATATTAATTATCTTAAAATATTTGAAATACAGTTTAATACCCTTCCCTTCTTTTTCTTCCTCATTCAATCGAAATTCTATTTTTAATTCTCATCATTGTTTGTGTGTGTGTGTTCGATGCTCAACTCCTTTATTATCCCTTTATTTTTCTTTTATTCTTAATTTATCATCATAATTATTATAACCATATTATTAAACACCCAAATGGATGAGTAAATCTCTCATTGGGGTGATTCAAAATTTAGGGATGTTAAGTGATTGAGAGTATTTTCTCGATGAGTATTCGTTAATTTAACATTGTGTATGTTGGACTTAACCTGTCATGGATTAATGACATATTTTGTTTAACATGTGGTTTCCATGGATTATTAGAACCATAAATACACTACCATAAACAAGTAATGGTAATGATTAGAACCCAAAGTTAAGTTAATTCTTGGATTAAAGCCTTAACACTTAGGAATTCCAATCAAAGTTATCTTGTGAAGTGGGTGTTAATTTAAATGAAATATAAAGCAAAGCTCAAGGATATAACAAGCTTAGCTCCATAATAATGAACTCACCCCAATATTTATAAATTTGTTAAATAAAAAATCATCCACAAATTATTTCATAAGTTCTAGAAGCAAACCCCCCAATCAAAAAAAAAACAATCAACTAAAAACAATCGACTATAAAAAAAAGTATCATCGCCGAGGATTCGACTCGAGTGCTACTATACACATTAGCAGAGCATCAGATATTTGACCAGTCGATAGGAGACAATCGGCCGTTCATTTAAAATGGTTCCATTGCCGGGGATTATGCTTTAAGTAGTCATTAGTTTCTGGTTATTGTAAAAAAACAAAAACAAAAAAAAAACAAAAAAAAAACAAACAAAAAAAAACAAACAAAATTTAAAAAAATTGATTAAAAAAACACAAAGAAAAACCCGTCTTCTCATAAAAATTATAAACAAAAAAAACAACAAGAAAAACCAATCTTCCTTTTACTTTCAACATCTCTCTGAATGCCCCGTAGCCTCCCAAACAATCCCTCAGATTTTTTTGACCCTGGAATTGAGCGAACACTTCGCCAACTTAGGAGGAACATAAGAGATAATTAACTCATTCAAGAACCAATCCTCATCCAACCAGTTGAATTTGAAATGGCCAATCCTAGGGAACAAACCCTTAAAGAACTCGCTGCCCCTGATATGAATTACCAATCTCTTGGTATTAAATATCCAATCATAGAGGCTGACTTTGAACTCAAATCAGGGTTGATTCATCTTCTCCCTCATTTCCACGGGCTAGCCAGTGAGGATCCACATCTCCACCTTAAAGAGTTCCAAGTGGTGTGCTCTACCATGAAGCCTCAAGGGGTTTCTGAGGAACAAATCAAACTTCGAGCATTCCATTTCTAACTAGCTGACACTGCTAAGTCATGGCTTTACTACCTTCCTCTGGGTTTCATAACCACATGGAATGACATGATGTGACTCTTCTTAGAGAAATTCTTTCCTTCTTCTTGTACTGCTTCTATCCAAAAGGAAATAAGTCATATCCGTCAGTTCCCAAGTGAATCATTTCATGAATACTGGTAGAGGTTCAAAAATCATGTTTCAACCTTCCCACATCACCAAATCCCTGATCAACTCTTGATCCAATAATTCTATGAGGGGTTATTGTCTATGAAGAGAACTCTCATTGATGCAGCAAGTGGTGGTGCTCTTGTTGATAAAACTCCCGTAGCTTCAAGAGATCTAATAAGTAACATGGCTACAAACACACAACAATTCCATACTCGAGCATATGCTCAAGTCAAAAAATCCCAATATAATCAATCAATTGAGCTAAATAAGATGACCGAGTGGATGAGTGAAATTAAAAGTCTTGTGTGACAACTAGAAGTGGCATCCAAATACCCAAACTCATCTTCTCCACAATCAATGTTTCCTGGACCTATCAAAAACTATGGAATCTGCAACTCTCCATCTCATCCAACTGACATATGTCCACAACTTCAAGAGGATCAATCCGATTTATCTGGACCAATGGAGCTCAATGCAGTATATGCTCAGCGGAACACCAATCCTCAAATATCAGGTCAGTTTGTTAGAAACTTCAACCAACCTCACTCTGAGCCCTTATCTTCTTCCAATAACCAAGGCCATAGGTATGGTAATCCCATATCTCATCCTCCTCAATTCCCTCCTCAAAACCCAAACCAATTCTAATATGGTCAAGGTGTTGGTAAATTCCAACAACCTTATCATTTTCTTCCTCAACCTCAAAGAAACAATCCTCCTCTTGGATTCCACTATCCTAGCGAGCCTTCCAAATTCCAAAACCAATAAAATTGCTTTCCCAAGAACCAAAATCAAGGTAATCCCAATTCAGGACAAGCCTCTTCTTCTAAGAAACCATGGGAAAGTGAAGTGGAAGATCTTGACTCTTTCACCTGTTCTAGCCTCAAGAACATTGAAACCCAAATTGGTCAACTTGCATCCCACCTTAGTCAGCAGCAACCATCCAGTTCTTCCCAACTCCCAGCTCAACCATTACCCAACCCCAAGGGTAATGTAAGTGTAATTGCACTTAGATCGGGAAAGTAAATTGATATGCCTCAAGATAATTCTTCCAACCCTCCTTTGAATGTTGACCTAAAAAATGAAAAGAAAAAGAAACTTGAAAAGGAATCTGAATCCATTCCCTCACCTCCTTTAATTCCAATTAGGAATCCAATTCCTTTTCCAAAGGCTGTCTCAAAGCTAAAGAAATCATTTGAACCTGATCCTGAAATGTTCGACATGCTTAGATGTGTTGAAGTCAACATTCCTCTCTTAGATTCCATCAAAAAAATTCCTAAGTACTCAAAGTTTCTTAAGTAATTTTTCACCCACAATAGCCAACTTAGGACATTTGAAAATGTTTCCACCCAGCAGTCTATTCCCATAAAGTGCAATGATCTAGGGAACTTTATGGTTCCATGCCAAATTGGAAGTTACAACTTCGATGATGCACTCATAGACCTAGGAGCCTCAATTAATGTCATGCCCAAATCTATCTTCTCCAACTTTGGTCTAGGTCCCTTACATCCAACGGGTGTTTTCATTCAGTTATCCAATCAAAGCACTATTAGTCCTGAGGGTATAATTGAGTATGTCCTTGTTCGTGTTAATGATATTATCTTCCCAGCATATTTCTATGTCCTTAACATGGAAGGTGAGATGAACTCTTCTTGATCTCCCCAAATTCTAGGAAGACCATTCCTCATGACTGCTAGAACCAAGATTGATGTCCATTCATGAATCTTATCCATGGAATTTGGTGACCAACTGGTCAAATTCAACATTTTCCAAGCCATGTGATACCCAGTTGAGGATTACTCTGCATTCTCAATCCATACTTCCGAGGACACTTATAAGAGTCAATTGAACCCCATTCCATCATGTTCATCCTATTCTAATGATAAAGGATCTTTTGAAATCTTCAACATGATTAACTAAGTCATAAATGGTGAAGTTTATGCGGACCTCTCATTCATAGAATCCATTAGTCTAGAGGAACTTGAAAACTCTCTTGAATCCCACATCAACTCTAATCTCTACTGCTCCACCTTGGACAATATTAAGGAGAATGAATATAAAGAAAATAAAGTCCCTTACTCCATTCTTGAGTTTTCTAACCCAAAAATAAAAGGTGAGACTGATCTAAAACCTCTTCCTGAACACCTGAAATATGCATTCCATTTCCATGATCACTCTTATCCTGTCATTATCTCTTCTTCACTTACCAAAAATGAGGAGTCAAAACTTGTTCAAGAGTTAGAGGAAAACAAAAAGGCCTTAGGGTGGACCCTAGATGACATACAAAGAATCAACCCTTCTCTTTTCATGTATCACATCCATCTTGAGGAATCATTTAAACCAATTAGGCAACTACAAAGAATACTCAATCCACTCATACTGAAGGTAGTTAGGGAAGAGATCACCAAGCTTCTTCAAGCTGGTATTATCTACCAAATTTCTGTTAGTGAATGGGTTAGTCCAATTCAAGTTTTACCTAAGAAGAGTGGGATAACTGTTGTCACAAATGAACATGGAGAGGTAGTCACAACTCGAGTGAAGAACAAATGGAGTGTGTGCATCGACTATAGGAAATTGAATGTTAAAACAAGAAAAGATCACTACCCTCTTCCATTCCTTGATCAAATGCTAGAACGATTAGCTAGAAAGTTACACTATTGCTTTCTTGATGGATACACCAACTACTTAAAAATCCCAATCGCACCTCAGGACCAAGAAAAGACTACTTTCACATGCCCCTTTAAGACATATGCATATAGGACAATGCGTTTCGGCCTTTGCAATGCTCCTGTAACATTCCAGAGGTGTATGATGAGTATCTTTTCCAAATTCAGTGAACACTACATGGAAGTATTCATGGATAAATTTACCATTTATGGTGAGTCATTTGAATCTTGCTGGAATTAACTCTTTCTAGTCCTCCAAAAGTGTGTCAAGTGTAACCTTGTGTTAAATTTTGAAAAATTTCACTTCCTGGTTGCAAATGTTATTGTTCTAGGGCACATAGTTTCAAAAGATGACATTGAAGTTGATACTGCCAAAATTGAAGTGATCCAATCACTTCTTGAACCCAACTCTGTTTGAGAAATCCGTTCATTCCATGATCATACTGGTTTATATCGGCGACTCATCCATAACTTCAGTAAAATTTCCCTCCCACTCACTCAGTTTCTCCAAAATGATGTCAATTTCCATTTCGATGAGGTTTTCAAGAGAGACTTCATTGAACTCAAAACTTCTCTTACATATTCCATGATAATCCAACCCCCAGATTGGTCTTTACCCTTTGAGTTGATGTGTGATGCTTCTGATAGAGCCGTTGGGGGTGTTCTTGGTCAAAGAAGAGAAAAGATTTTTCGTGTCATCTATTATGCCTCAAAAACATTGGATGAAACTCAGTCTCACTACACTATCACTGAAAAGAAACTTTTAGAAATGGTTTTTTCCTTAGATAAATTTTGGCCCAATCTCTTAGGTGCCAAAATCATCATCTTCACAGACCATTCTACTATAAAGTTCTTACTCAAGAAAAGTGATTCCAAACCAAGGATAATAAGATGGATCCCAATACTTCAAGAGTTTGACCTTGAAATAAAAGATAGACCAGAAAAAGAAAACCCTATGGCTGATCACTTGAGTAGAATTTATAATTATTCTCATTCTGAAATCACCAATCCTGAATTCCCCACTGAGCACCTTTCATCTCTCACTCCAAAAATACCATGGTATGCACCAATTGTAAATTACTTGGTTTCTGGTGTTTTTCCTGAATTTTTTTCAAAAGAACAAAAAATGAAGTTGAAAAGTGATTCAAAATACTATTTTTGGGAAGAAAATAAACTTTGGAAAACTGGGCCTGACATGGTAATAAGGAGATGTTTCAATTAAAATGAACATTCTTCCATCTTAGAATTCTGTCACTCAATGCCTGGTGGTGGCCACTTTGGATCACAAAGGACCTCCCGAAAGGTCCTAGACTCTGGATTCTTCTAGCCTTCACTCTCCAAGGACTCACATGAGTTCTGTCAATCATGTCCCACTTGCCAAAAGTTTGGCACAATTTCCAAGAGAAATTAAATGCTCCAAAAGCCTTTAATTTTCTGTGAGATCTTCGATATTTGGGGTATCTATTTCAAGGGAACATTTCCCCCTTCCAATGGATTCTCATACATCCTTCTTATGGTTGATTATTTTTCTAGGTGGGTTATGGCCAAACCCACTTGAAAAGATGATTCACATACTGTTAGTGAGTTCCTAAAGACACACATCTTCCACCGATTTGGCACACCTCCTGCCTTGATAAGTGACTTAGGAACCCATTTTTGTAATAAAAACATGGAATATCTTTTGAAAAAGAATGGGGTTGTACATAAAACTTCAAATTCATATCATCCCCAAACAAATGGCATGGCTGAACTTTCTAATAGAGAAGTGAAAAGAGTGCTTGAAAGAATTTTAAAACCCACCAGAAAAGACTGGCCTGAAAGACTTGGTGAAGCACTATGGGCTTATCGAACTGCCTATAAAACACCCATTGGGGTGTCTCCTTTTAGGATAGTTTTTGGTAAATCATGTCATCTACCAGTTGAAATCCAACATAACTATTTTTGGGCTGTGAAAAATTTTAATTTTCATTGTGAAAAATATGGTGAAAAATGATTATTGCAATTGGCTGAACTGGAGAAGCTTAGACTTGATTCTTATGAGAATTATAATCTCTACAAAGAAAAATACAAGGAACTCCATGATAAAAACATCCTAAGAAAGGTATTTCATGAAGTTGAAAATGTAATGCTCTTCAATTCTCGATCTTGGCTTCACCCAGGTAAGCTTAATTCTCATTGGAAAGGTCCTTTTGTTATTACTAATGTTTACCCATTTGGTGCAGTGCAAGTCCAAGAACCCTCTTCCAAAAGGACATTCACAGTTAATGGACATCGGTTAAAGCATCACCATGAGAGGATGCACAATCCTGGATCAACATCGACTTCCACTGGATCCCCAGATTTTGCAGTTGACCCGCCACTATATGAAGATGGAGACCCACCAAATCCAAACCAGGGGGCACCTCTTTCCCTTTATCTCTCTATATCTCTTCCTCTCTCTCACTCATTCTTCTTTTTCCTGTCTATTTCATTTTTTACCACTTTATTCATCAAAACCTTTCTTTTTCTATTTATCTTTTTGTGTGGGCGTGTATTTTAAAGAACACTAAAAAAACTAAAAAAATAATTTTTTTTAAAAAAACCAGAAGTGTCATACTTACTCACCTTGAATTTCAAATTTCGTCCATCCATTTTGGGGAGTCAAAAGACATGGTTTCATCTCAAAAATTTTGTGTTTTCATCATATATTTGGATAAATAATTTTGTGTTAGGAATAATACATTTTGAATGCTCAGTTATTGATTTGGAAAATAATTTTCCCCAACCGTGAGAACCAACATTAGCTTTCATGCCAAGGACACCTATGAACATCTTTTCAAAATGAGTGTTTTTTCACCCCCATTTGTGAATCTTGAGTTTGTGGACCTTCGAGATGAATTTCCTACTTTAGTGTGCATTAATATGATAGTGGCATTTTCTAAGCCACATGATAATTATAATAGCCAAATAGCCTCCTATTAACCATACATTAATCCTTCTTTTGAAAGCCCCTTCGAGCCTATGACAACCTTTTCTTCGATAGCCACATTACAAGCCAAATTTCTTATCCCACCCAATATCAACATGGATTTTCATTGAATATTTATTTTTAAATTTAAGTGTGGGGGGAATGGATTTCATTTTGAGTACCCTTTTCTTGATTTTCACCATGTTATCATATGCTTGAGAGTAAGCATCAATTTTAGTGTGGGTGACAGGTTTTCCTTCATTGGGGTTTGGGAATTTATATATGTTTATCAGGTACAATTGAAAAGTGTTAAAAAAATAAAAAAAAATCAAAAAAATAAAATAAAAATAAGAATGGGTTGTGTCTTGGGTAGGTCAAAAATCACTATTTCTCAACCTTTGATCTTTTTATAACTATTACAATTAGTGTCATGAGGATATAAATCATGGGTTGGGATATGAGTGTGATATCTATTTTAAGTTCAACTTTAAAAAAAATAGAGAAAAAAAGAACACTTGCATTATATTCTTATGTCATTGGGAGAAGTTTTGTGTTTTGTAAATATTCGATCTTCTCATTACCTTCATATTTCCTCCCACTTTTGTGTCTTATTTCACATTTTCATTCCCTCGTAAACATGTGTTTCCATTTCCTTTCATGTACCATTTCAAAAAAAATGTGTGCATTTCTTTTTCCATGTTGGTGTTTTACCCCTCTTATTCTCTCTCTCTTGGAAATTATATTCCTACCATGCCATATCCATAGAAAACCCCCCTAGAAATACCTCTTGATTTTTGAGCACTTTATGATAGGGAATGGTAGCTGAGATCTCTTTCAAACTCTAAGATTTTCACTTTTGGTTGGTGAAAGAGTGAACCTCCACAAATGAATTTTATCATCTTGAGAGGTGTGAGTTTTGAGTGTCCACATTTTCCATTTCTAAATTTGAGCATGAAAAATGAATTGTTTTTGGAACATTGTTTCTGTAACAAATTGTGGTGGAATTCAGTATGGATGAGTGAAATTGTCTAAACCTCCCCTGATTGGGGAAAACAAAATTTTAATATTTGTTGGTGAATGAAAATGATTTTGTCATGTTTTTATATTTCTTTCACATGAGGACATGAACAAGACTAAGTGTGGGGGAGTTTATGTTATTAATATTTTGATGACTTATTATATACTCCATTTACTGATTTTATATGAAATGTGCATAAATTGTGTGAAATATTAATGTTTTAATACTAAGTATAATTTTTGAGCATTTTTTACAAGTAGTCCAATTGAGTCAATTTACTATTTTATTTATAACTCTATCCCTACAGATCAAACTTGTGTGATTGTTATTTTTTAGTATTCTAAATTCAATATAAAACATTTCATTAGAAGGGATCATGGGCTAATTCTTCCATTTAAAGGCTCATATAGACCACACAAAAGGGCATACAGAATCTGTAAAGAAACTGGAACATCCATGAAGATTTAATTACCAGGATCAATATAGAAGTTACAATTCTTTAATTATCCTCACAGTTTCTGGGGATACTTTAAGGAGTCTTGGATAAAACTTTCAAATCCCAAATCCAAAAACAAGGGGCCCAAATTATGCTTTGAATTCCAGCCCACTATTCTGGCCGGGAAATAAAACCAGGACACTATTCATGACATAACTCATGATGTATTCATCAAATAGATCTGATATTTTGTAGTGTGAAATATGAGATATAGTTGGACTACTTTGTTTAAGAAATAATTTGGATTTGAAGGCATATTACTATTCAAAATCCCTTTCACATTTTGGATTTTAAAAAGATTGGATTGAAATGGATAGATTAAAATTGTTTAATCAAATAAAAATATCTTCAGCTCCATAGGTCAAAATGACTCCAAATTTTGAGAGAGATCGACCAACATTATTATCTTAAACTTTTAATAAGGAGATATCTCGATATTCAGCTGTCTAGATGTCCAAATTTTCGAGCCAAGTGGAAAGACAGATTGGGAATGCAAACAGTCCACTTCTTTGGGCTATAAATACTTCCCCCTCCCCTCCTTCAAAGGGGTTAGAATTTTAGAAGAGAGAAGCACATATTGGCACGAACAAATACTTGAAAAAGTCTTGGTAGGACCTTAAATACTCATGTTTTCACTTTATATACCCTTCCTCCTCTCTTTGTTTCCTTTCACTTTTGTGCATTTCTTCATTTGTAATCACATAAGTGTTGTTTTTGTAATTCTATTTTAGTGAAAGTTTCTTCTTCATATTCTATTTTAATAATCCTCCCTATGTTATTAAATATTAATTATATTAAAATATTTGAAATATAGTTTAATAACCTTCCCTTCTTTTGCTTCCTCATTCAATCTAAATTCTATTTTTAATTCTCATCATTGTTTGTGTGGTTGTGTTTGATGAACAACTCCTTTATTATCCCTTTATTTTTCTTCTATTATTAATTTATCATCATAATTATTATAACCAGATTATTAAACACCCAAATGGCTGAGTAAATATCTCATTTGGGTGATTCAAAATTTAGGGATGTTAAGTGATTGAGAGTATTTTCTCGATGAGTATTCGTTAATTTAACATTGTATATGTTGGACTTAACATGTCATGGATTAATGACATATTTTGTTTAACATGTGGTTTCCATGGATTATTGGAACCATAAATACACTACTATAAACAATTAATGTTAATGATTATAACCCTAAGTTAAGTTATGTCTTGGATTAAATCCTCAACACTTAGGAATTCCAATCAACGTTATCTTGTGAAGAGAGTGTTAATTTAAATGCAATATAATGCAAAGATCAAGGATATCACAAGATTAACTCTCTAATAATGAACTCACCCTAATATTTATATATTTTTTAAATCAAACATCATCCAAAATTATTTCATAAGATTTGAAAACAAACCCTCCAATAAAAAAAAATCAACTAAAAACAATCGACTATAAAAAAAAGTATCATCGCCGAGGATTCAACCCGAGTGCTGCTATACACATTAGTAGAGAATTGGATCTTTGACCGGTCGATAGGTGAAAATCGGCCATACGTTTCAGTTATACAAGTTTATTTAAGTTTTAATGTGGGTTCGAGAAGATCAATAAGGGAGAATAAGAGTTTCAATGTGTGGTGTGTCCTCCTTCAAAGTGTTGTCTTGTGTGTCTCGATGACGTTGACGTAGGATCCTCTCCTATTTGGGTTCAAAAGGTGTTAAATATCCTAGAGTATAATAAATCATGCACCAAACCTACAAAAGAAACATATTAGAACACAAAATTATTGAAAAGGTATAAGTAAAAGCAAATAAATATTCAAAAAAATATCTTATAAAAAACACGCACTAAAAACAGAAGTGATCCCCGACAATGGCGCCAAAATTTGACCGCGTTGTCATAACACGTAAAATTTATTATGATTTTAAGATTTATTTATATTATAGGGTATAACTTAGGTCATATCTCAAGGAGAATTGGTGGTTTATAGTGTCAATTTTTAATAAAAATAAACAAAAGAGGGGGGTGGTTTTGAAAACAGTTTTAAGAAAATGACTTGATTTATAGAGTTTAATAGATGATAAATAATGGTGTTGTTTTAGAATTATGAGATAAGGAGATAATTTCAAGTTCACTTCACATATTTTTGAGATAATCATTCTAAAAAATACACTTGGTTTAATGGAACCCTTTGGTTGAGTGTTGTCAAGATCTCGACTTTCTTCTTGCCTCTTAAAACAATGCTCAAAGAACCACCCCTTGACACAACAACTGTGTTTTAAAGGTTTGGGTATCAAACATATAATGGAAAGGCTATAAATGAATAATTAAATCTTATGTATGTTTATGATAAATAGTATTACTATCTTTTCCAATCATAACAATACAAGATTCCCACTTAAAATCTCAACCCAATCGATGTTGACAAAAAAAGTGTTTCAATTAATTATAACAAAATAAATGTATTCAGAGGAGAATATCATAAAGGTTAATCATAAGTGAAATATTTATCACACAAATTATAGAAAACCAATAGAATAACAATTTTTAGAACTCCCTCCCAAGTATTTGTATCTCTCTCTAAATGATCATCCACTGTTTAGCTCTCCATCGAGAGGAGGAGGAGGCTTGGGTGGAACTTTAACTTCATCCTTGACCCCCCTATGAGGATAGGGGCCTCCAAATTTTCTTAGATGAGAAAAGGAATCCATGGGGTATCTAAATTGTCAAAGCTTGACCTTCTGGTCAAACTTACAAATGAGGTTCCCATGGTTCCTTTTTATAGCTAAAATTAGACATGGTTTTGAGCACCCTTTTTTTGATATATCACTTGTGTATCAGTTTTTTAATAGTAAAAATCTATATTACGACTTGAAAAAAATTTAAGAGTTGTTGTAGTACTCTTTTATATGTCCATGTCAAATTTGGAGGCCATTAGACATATTTATTTGGATATATGGTTAGAAGACCGAACTAAACTCTTGAATTCAGGTAGATTTTGTCCCCTGGACAGAATGGTTCGGACGAGCCAATAGATAGACTAATTGGGATTCAGTTTCTTTAGATGAGTCATATCACATGAAGTTTTAGATCGTTCCAAAAAATTTCATCTCATTTTTAGGCACATATTTCTCGTAATGTTCAAAATAGTGGAACGATATCATTGGGTTCCCATGTAGTTTGGCCTATTTCCTTCTGGATCATCTCTGGGGCCTCCAAATCACATCCTCCTACAATGAATTCATAAAAAAAGAAATAGTGTCCTTTTTAACAGTGATAAGAACAAAAATAAATTAATCAAAAATGAATTGATATTTGTTATTATTTCTATAATTTTCAATACAAAACAAGTTTAGCACAGTGGTGTAGGGGTAAAAATGAAATAGTGAATCCTGGTGCAATGAGGTTATAAAAGCAATATTCAAATTCTCAAAAGTTCCCTCTCTTATTATGAAGAGGTTTCTGGTCAAGCCATTAGTTGCGAAAAAATCCTCTATATACATTGGGATTTATTTACTAGTATGAAATTTAATATTATCAGTGACTTAGGCATTAAATAAGGTTCTTCTCCTTTTACTTATCTTGGTGTTCCCATTTTTTGGGGCAGACCCAAGTCTTGTTGCTTTTCTACAATAGTTTATTAAATTATTAATCATTTATCTTCTTATAAAGGTTAATATCTCTCTATGGAAGGAATAATCTGCCTTGTCAAATCTGCCATTTTTTTAAAAAATGGTTTATTCTATGATGGTTTATAAATGGTCTATTGGTCTTATAAAAAAATGAATACTTCAATCAAATTTTTTTCTGGACATGTATCACTCTAGAAAGGAAACTTGTGACCATCCCCTGGTTGAAATTTTGCAATCCTATTGATAAAGATGGTATTGGCATAAAAAATATTAAGTACTTTAATGAGTCCCTTTAAGCTAGACTCACTTGGAACCTTCTTTACAATAAATATGATTCTATTGCTTTTCTAAAAAATATATTTCTTGAAAAACTTAAGAAAGACAACTAGAATTTCCCCATCTCTTATATCTATCCATACATTAAACAAACTTATTCTAGTATTATGAACAATTCTAGATGGATGGTTTCTAGGGATTTCTCTATGAATTTATGGTTGGATAACTAGACCGGCACTCCCTTAATTTCTATGATATCTTCTGATCAAAATCTTGAGAGTACCAATTATTCAATTATAGATATTATAAATTATCAAAATGATCATCTCCATGAAACCATTATACATGTTATTGACAACTACCCCTTTTCTAACACTAACGAATTTTTAATTTGGGAACCTGCTCACAATGGTATGATAAACTCAAAAAAAAATTATAATCATTTTTTTTGTAATACTGAATGTTATTTTGGTTGGATATTTTTTTTGAAAAACCTTGGATATCGCCTTCAAGATTCACTCTTATTTTGTTATTTTCTCATAATAGGGTTCCCAAATACATATGCCTTCAATCATTTGGAATTCAACTTTTCTCTAAATATTGACTCTGTAATCAAAACAAAGAAGATGTTAATCATCTATTTATTTCCCATGCCACTACTTATGCTCTTTGGAACCATATTTTTGAAATTTTTTACTAAAGATTCTTGATTCTTGACTCTATAAATTCTCAACTAAAGTGATATGCAGAAATGGAAAGCTCTCATCAAATTAAGAACATTTTTCTTACTACTATTGTTGAGCTTCATCATGATATCTGGTATAATAGAAGTTCTATTAATTATAACAATTCTTTATTAAGGAAAAATGAAGGTCAGATGCAAATCCTTATTTCCATATCTGAAGCTGCATTGATGAAAAAGTGCTATTGTAACAACACTGTGAAAGACTTTGTAATTCTGTGATGCCTTCAGATTTATGGAATTTATTTCCAATCTCAATGCACTTTTGAAGTGTTATGGAGAGCACCTTTTTCTAGTTGGATTAAAGTTAATGTGGATGGTGAATTCAAAGGAAATATGGGTCCCACAATTTGTGGCCCTATATTTAGGAATCAACTTGGTTAGATCCTTGGATTATTTTTTGGTAGCTGCGACATTTCCTCTTCTATGGAGGACAAAATGATGAGTATGAAACATGTTATTACTTTCTCAAAGCACTATGGTTGGAACAATATCTGGATTGAAAGTGATTTGATTACCATTGTGTAAGTGATTTGAAATGGTGTGACACATCTTGTGTGGCCAATAACTACCTATTGGAAGGATTTAATCCATTCACTTCACGACATCAACTACATCATCACTCACATTTATCGTGAAGAAAACATGGTTGCAGATGGACTCACTAATAAAATATTAAACCAATACATTACCTAGATAAATGATCTCCCTGCTGATTTAATTTCCATTAATGATATGTATTTTAATATGATTCCATCATTTAGACTCATGTAATTCCTTTCTTTTATATTTTTTGTGCTTCGGTATTTTGGCCAAGGCACCATTTAAAAAAAACGGATTCTCATTAGAGAATTCACTTCAACTCCCATATTATCAAGATGCTGATTATCCAAAATAACTGCGTGCATTTTTGAGTAACCGCAATATATTTAGATTCTAAATTTCTCAATGAAATACAATCTTATTTCTTACTTATCCAAGAAATACACAATCCACCAAGAGAGAATGAACCACCTGACATTGTTTTTCTATCATTTGTTGAACCAGCCCCATCTGCATCTATGTATCCCCACAACTATTGCTAATATTTTTTATTTTACATCAAAATGAAATCTACTGTGCCCTTAATGTATCAAAGAATTCTTTTTTTACTATAATAAAATGGATTTCATTGGGATTAATTTGATACCGTGATGATTGGCATGTAGAAAAAACAATATCAGGTCTTATCACTGTCTAGTACAGTAGACTAACAATTATTTGTCTATATTATATAACATTAACTTCATTGCCTTCATTATCCCTTGACAATTTCATCTGGGTATCCACCAGAGTCTTCATCTCCTTATAATTTTCCATTCCAAATCTTCTCAAAACCTCCTTGGAATATTTAGATTGAGAAATGAATATTACATTCTTTCTTTGTGTTACTTGTAAACTAAGGAAAAATGTCAGTTCACCAATCATTGACATTTTGAACTCACTTTTCATGAAATTGGCAAAATATTTTCACTACACTTTATCTAATCCTCCAAATTTTATGTCATCGACATATATCATCACCATCATCCTTTGATTACACTCATGGTTGAAATATAAATTGTAATCAACTCTACCACACTAAAAACCAAGCTTTTTCAGAAATTGATCTAGCATTGAATACCATGCTCTTTGTGATTGATTAAAACTATAAAAAGCCTTCTTCAGTAGACAAACCCTTTTCTCATCTTCATGAATGAGAAAACCATTTGGTTGCTCAATGTATACTTATTCTTCCAGAACACCATTCAGCAATGCTAACTTGATATCTATATGGAAATCTTTGAACCTTCATTGCACTGTTATGGCTAAGAGTAATATGATTTTCTCTAGCCTTACAATAAGTGAAAATTTGTCATCAATATCAATTCCCTATATCTGAGAGTGCCCTTTTCACACTAGTCGTTCTTTGTTTCAAATCACAACACCATATTCATTCAACTTGTTACAAAAGACCCATTTCATCCCAATGACATTTTTATCTGTTGGTATCGAAACAATATCCCATGTCTAAATATTTTCAATTTTGTAAATCTCTTCATTCATAGCCTGAACCCAATTCTCATCACCTGATGCTTCATCAAAACAATTAGGCTCTATCTGTGATAAGCATAATGATTCCTGTAGAGTTTTCCTCCTCTTTGTCTGCACCAGCACTGTCTGATCACCAATTATGTTCCGTCTATCAATTTTAGATCTTATCTTATGTATTTGTGCAAAAAATAAATTGCACTCATCCTTTTCATTATCTAAATATTCTTTTAAATATATATATTGAACTGGAGCATCCCCTGATCTTCTTATCTCTTTTTCACTGTCCTCTATATATTGATCATGTATTTTCTAAAAATTCTGATCATTCTCCACTATAGTTACATCATAACTTTCAACTACCTTTCCTAGCCTCTTGTGGAAGCATTTATATGATTTTATTTTCTTTTAATATCCAATAAATATCCCTTAATCACCATGGGATTCAAAGTTCCAATGTTTATCCTTATTGAGAATGAAAAACTAACTTCTAAAGGCTTAAAAGTACTTTAATGATGGATTCTTTCCATACCATAGCTCATACAGAGTCTTCTCTTCTTTTGGATATAGCAACTAAACTACTTTTATCACTATATCTTTCCAAAATTTCTCTATAAGATCTTTCTCAATGATCATTGTTCTGTCCATGTTGTTAACAATCCGATTTCCACTCTCAACCACACCATTATGATATGAAGTTCTCACAGTTGAAACTTGATGTCTTATCCTATGTTTCTCAAGATAATCCTCTACTTGGATATATGGGAACTCTATTCCATTATCTATCCAGATCTTCTGTATTTTTTGATCTAGAATATTTTCGACTTCCCTTCGATATCTTATAATGCAACTGAACACCTCCTAATTTTGGGTAATGATTGATACCCATGCCATTCTGCTATAACCATCAATGAAGAGAACACAATATCTCCTCCTATCAAGAGATCTTGGTGAAATTGTTCCACACACATCAATATGAACCAACTCATGTAATATTTCTGACCTTTTCTCTTTTTCTTTATATATATTTTGAATGATTTTTCCTTTTTGTAAGGAATCAAATGTATATGTACGATCACGTGATAATATAGGGAGATCTCGAGCAGTATCATATTTCACCAGATCTTCTAAGGACGTTTGGCTCACATCGCCAATACATTTATGCGACAACTTATTTCCTTCCTCCTTGGATAGAAATCACATATCTCATTCTCCACTCATGAGGTAGAGATTATATTTTGTATATATTACCTGCAATACAATGACACCATCTTTTTCCTTAATGACACATAATTTATTGGAAAAGATTACGGAATATACTGAGTCACACAATTGACATAAAATTAATAAGTTATGACCAATAACTTCAACAACCAAGACATCTGCACGTCTTGTGTCTTCCCCCCCAAAAATTTCTTTCCTAGAGACAATAATTTTCAACCCTTTATCATTACCAAATCTTTTGATACCTTCTTTATCGTACCTGATTCCCATCACCAGATCCTTATTTCCTGTCATATAAGAGGTGCATACACTATCAATTATCCATATCCTAGTGTGATTTGATGCCTTAAGCACATTTTTTTCAACCAATTCCTACTCATATATTTTCTTTTTGATCCATGTTTTTAACTTCATACTTATTATATATTGACACTCTTGAAATTACTCAGAATACGATGGACCAACATCATCTTGTTGGGATGAAAATTGATTTTTTATTTTCATCTCATTTGATGATACATTTTTTTGATGCTTATAACCAACCTCAGTCTGATTCAATTCATTCCTCTATATTGTTGATGAGAAATATCTTGACATGTGTCCAAATCCTTCACACCTGAAACAATGACCGTCAAATGATGACCTAGAAAATTGAGCTATGTATGGATGCCTTTGTTGGTCCTATCCCATTTGGTACTTATTTCCTATGGAACAAACATTTTGTGAATAACCCATCTTTCCACAATAATAACATCTTATATGGGGTACATTCTCATGTGGTAATAATAGAACACTAATTTTACTTTAGATTTTCTGAATCATCTTATTTTGATTCATACCCAAATCAATCTTCAATATTGGAGTTGGTGATTCTGGTCTAACTTCAACCGTTACTTATTTTTTTATTAAGTCCCATACCATAATTATCATTTGGATTTAACTATTGGTTCTATTCTGATGGATAACTATGCTCCACTTTTATCTTTTTCTATTGTATGTGTTATCAATTTTCTCGATGCTATTCTATGGGGAAACAATTTTTCTTTATCCTTAACAATTCATCACAAACCGAAGAATTTATCTTCAAGTTCTTCGATACGTTTGATTTCATATTTCCCAATTTCAATCAAATTATCGATCTCTCTTTTCCATTCTTCAATTTTTAGTTTATACTCAACCACATTTTCTAAGATTTCTGGCATTGAGGACTTCTGTTTTTCAATTTCTTTGTTCAGCTTAGACTTCTATTTTTCCTACTACTTCATATAGAGTTTGGCATCACAAACCAATTTTTTAAATCTATTTGTTTTGGCACTAAAAACATCTATCTATTTAATAGAATCTTCTAATTCAGCATGAATATCAACTCTTCCTTCTACTTATCCCTCATTACTGTCGCTTTATTCCTTTATTATATAATTTTCCACAACTACCACCATTGTATCTACTTTCTGATCTTTGCAGTCCTCCAAATCTTCTACCTCATATTCTTCTGAAATTTTATATTTCAATGAAATAAGATCCTACTTTTTGAAGAAATTTCTCCTCACACTTATCCTATCATTCACATTGGCTGAATACTTTTTCCATTCCTCTTCCTCTTTGTATATTAAAAGAGAGAAATGACATGACATCATCCAAATTATCTTCTTCTTGACTATATTTAACAAATATATTCTTTATGGCCTTGAAATACACTTGTTTAGACTTCCCTTTTTCCAAAACATCATTATCATCATTTATCATTTCATATTCAATAAGAGTACTATGCAAGTTATCCAATGTCAGCTCCTTTGGATCCTTGTATTCCAATACAAAAACCTTTGGATTAAACTGAGGTGGAAGTTTTATCAAGATTCAATTGACAATATTTATATATTCAATTATTTCCCCAATACCACACACGTCTTTCACAACAACATTCACACGATCAAATAATGTATCAACAAAATCATTAGGGTGCATTATGATATCCTCATATTTGTTCCATAGAACCTATAGCTTTGCCTCTCTAACTTTTGATTTTCCCTCATAAATATTTAGAAACGTTTTCCATATAGCATGTAATGAATTTAAAGACATCACCTTCATATAAATTCTATTTTATAGGGATTCCACTAAATAATTGCTCTCTTTAAAATTATAATCCAATTCCCTTTGGTCATCTTCTGATAAATAACCATTGTTGATATTGGCTAATATTCCATGCATAGATGATATAAAGACATCTATTACTAATGATCGAAAGTAGTACTGTATCCGATTATTCCACAACTAAAAATTGTTTCCATAAATTATTGGAATCCATTTGTGATTAAAAACCTCTATTTATTCTATTGAGAGAGATACACTGACAGTATAACTTTTCCTCTGATACCAATTGTTAGGTCCACTAGGTCAAATACCCTGAGAGGGGGGGGGGGGGGGGTGAATTAGGGTATATAGTTTAAAACTCCTACCCCTTCGGATCTTATTTTGTCATTAAACAAAACACACTTATCTATTTCTCCCATAACAATATATGAATATAAATTAAATCATGAATATGAAACAAATATTTTACTTGGTTCAACCTCACAAGGTTACATCCATGGAGCATACTAGATTGATATTCCAATGTACCAAATCCATTAAATATCACTTCCAATTACAAGGTTCAGGCTAGATCACTTCTATTCCCAGACTCACTACCTTTATAAGGTTTAGAGTTTGATCACTACATTCCCAAGGGTCACTCCCACTGTCTCTTTCTTTGGATCACTTCCAGTGGAAAGGATTTTAGTCTTCCTCTTCCTTCTCTCAATGCTCTTGGAAGGTATCTACTTAAAGTTTATGGACTTTTAGGCCCTTCATTTTCATGAAATCACACATCCTCAAATGTATATAGATGCTCTTTTGAACTCTATTTTTCTCTAATATATGAAATCCAATTTTACACTTTCTATTAGTTAGAGGAAATTACTTTCGTGAACTATTTAAGTCCCTTCATGAACTGCCCGCTTCTTCCTTGAACCACGTAGCCCATATTCTTCACAGACCACCCCTTTTGGGAACTACCTCTGCTTCCCCCACCATGTACCACCTCCGCATACCACCTCTATGAACGACCTATGCATACCGCCTCCACTTACCGCTTTCACTTTTACAGAATTCCTTCTTCTGAAGACTGGTTCTTTAGCAGACCAACTTCTCCTCCATGGACCACTTTATTTAGTAACCTATAGATCCCTACAAAAACACTTTTGTGGATTTTTCCCGTGAACTAATTCACTTTGCGGAATCCTTCCTCGTGAACCACTTTCAGACTTAGCCGAATTCTTGGAGCAAAGATGTTTTCTTATGAAAATATATCTAAGTAATGATGGGATTAGCAGTTGTTATATAGGAAAATAGATATGCAAAATCTACTAATCCGTATCTTCCAAATCTTCAATGTGGTACCACCTTCACCACATATTTCTTCTTCCATGAACCTTTTCCCTATGAGGTCCACATAACGCCTTTATTCCTTCACGATGGCCCAAATAACCATCTCGTTTTCAGAAATGATAATCCACCCCACATACTACAAGCCTTCTTCATACTATTGGCCTCCCAAAAACTGAAAGCCTCTCTATAAACTATTTTCCATTCACGATCCACCTACTATGCTTCTCAGTTCGCATAGTGCTACTATACAGAATTGTTCCTTTGCAGATTTCTCAAAGTCGTTCCGTATACCACCTTTTTTCATTATGTGAGACGTGGTTCACAGTCTGTGTACTGTATACCCCTATGCAAAAATATTCCTTTTCCAAAATCCAAACTCTCAATTTTGGGGCCCAATAATTGGGAAAACACTAGGAAACTATGCCACCTTAAAAACCTACTTCTGCAAACACTAACCATACTCATTCACAGTAATATGGTTTTTTTCAAAAAACACAATAACAACCAAAACATACTGATATTACACCTTGAGTTATTTTTCCCTAACAACAAGCCGAGATTTAAACTTAATTTTATTCCCTATAGTATTGTCTTCTTTTTTTTATATATCCATTTACATCCAATAACCTTGGAAGTAGGTGGTTTATTGACTATGGAAAAAGTATGGTTCATTATTTGGGATCTCATCTCATCTTCTGTAGATGAAATCCAATGCTTAGAGTTGTTATCATTGATATCTTGATTGTAGCTTTGGGGATATTCTTCTCCAAGATCCGCTACCACATTTAATACAATGGTAACCATATTATCATGGATGTACCAAGGAGGAGGTATAATGAATCTTATATTCCTATTCCTAGTGATATGATAACCACTAATGTCACTAAGAGCTCTAGCACTAGGAGAATCATCAGAATCAGACATTGATTCTAGCTCAGGTTGAGAAAGGGGCACCTGAGAGGTGGAAGGAGTCTCAACAAGTGACTCACTAACACTGGCAAGATCAACCTCAAGATTCCTCTTATGAGAAGGGTTATCACTTTAATCAGTGGGTGGATAGACTCTAGCAGGAATAGAATCATAAAACACAACATCCCGGCTAATAATGCACTTCTAAAAACCGGGTTTATCTACCCAAATCTTATATCCCTTCACCCCTTCAAGATACCCTATGAAGATGCACTTGAGAGCTATGGGATCAAGTTTATCATCCTTAACATGAGAATAGGAAGTGCATCCAAACATCCTAAGACGTTCATAGGATCAGGGGCGATTGATCCACAATTCAATATGAATCTTAAAGTCATTGGTAGATGAGGGAAACCTATTTATTAAGTAAACTTCTATAGTGATAGATTCTACCCAAAAGGATTTGGGCAGGACCAAGCATGAAAACATGATATGAACCCACTCAATAATGGTATGATTCATATTCTTAGATAGACTATTCTTATGAGGGATATGAATCTCAGTTCAGTGCCTTAAAATTTCTTTATTTTCACAAAAATTTTTAAATTAGGTAGATACATATTCAAGTACATTATCATTCCTCAAATCCTTTAACTTCTTCCCATATTGATTTTATACAGAGTATTTACAAGTTTTAAACACCTCAAAGACATCAAATTTATTTCTCAAAATATAGACATGTATTTCCCTTGAAAATTCATCTATAGAGGTAAAAAATTTGGAGCCTCCACTATGGGAGGTAGTCCTAGTAGGTCCCCACAATTCAGAGTGAACATACTCAAGTGGGCAACCAACTTTAAAGCTGGATCTATGAAACATTACTCTTTTAGACTTACCCATGATACAATATTCACAAAAGGGTAGGTAACTTAGTGTAACTTGAGTGAGAAGACCTTGATTACTCAATTCCTCTAATACTTTAACACTCACATGTCCAAGCCACCTATTCCAAAAACATGGTGTTGTAATTGTTAGTGACATGGGCGTTTCCTAACTTATTGAAAAATGTTTTTCTATCCAACACATACAACCCATTAAATAAAGAGACTTTAAAAACCTTATGATATCAATTTGAAATTCTAGGATAACCAGAATCATATTTATAGGTAAAACCTCTCTAATATAAGACACATAATGAGATCAGATTCCGGTGTAAATATAAGACACATCTCACATCCAATAAGGTGACAAGTGAATAGTATGAGAGATCAAATATAACAGAACATCTAACCATGATGCAACATCTCTTGTTGTTACCTAGAACATCCCCTCCTTCAACTATCTCGGTCAAACAAGAAATGTAACTCCTAACCGGGCACACATGGAAGAAACATCCCAAGTCTAAGACCCACTCTACATCAAGAGTATCACTGGACACACACAACACCTCAACACACTCATATCCTTGGTAAGCAAAGAGATAATGATCACTAAACTCTCTAGAAGGTTTACTAAATTTCAATTTAGGGAATTTGGGTCTAATATGCCCAGTTTTCCCACAGTGGAAATAGGTAACCTTCTTAGGATTGGGTTTGGACTGATGTTTGTTTGACCGGCTATGACTCTTGCTACCCTTTCTGCTTTTACCTTTCTTCTTCCTTTGAAACTCTAAATGAACCCTCACATTCAGACCCTCAACTTCAGGTTTAACCTTATCCTTGCTACACAACTCATGAGAAATAATGACAGACTTGACTTCCTCTAAAGTTAAATAATCACTTCCATACATTGTAGAATAAAAAAGATGTTTATATGAACTATCTAAGGAAATTATATGTATAATGGCTTGGTCCGAATATTCAATATTAAAATTTATATTGGCTAACTCCAATAATATTTTATTAAACTCATCATGGTGTGTTTGTATGGTAGTTCCATGATGTCTCTTGTAGGTATATAATTTTTGCTTCTTATATAGACGAACAATTAAGGATATCACCATATAAATCTTTTCAAACTTGGACCAAATACTAGCTACAAAAGTCTCATAAGTGACTTCCCACACGAATTTATCTCCTAAATAAAATTTTAAACTGATATGTTCTTTGATCAAAATATTGAGAGTGACATCTGAATAGGTCATGACCATATGACCATCAACAAAAAGACTTATATGGGTTTTCTTAGGTCCACAAAGGGAACTTTTTAGCCCTTTTTAGACTTGTAGAGCTCACATTTTTAAATTCTAAAAATTAAAATCATTACAGCCATCAAAATTTTATATTTCATATTTCACATATTCCATTATTTATTTGGGTGGATATGATACCACTTTATTGTGGGGTAATAATGGATTATAAGCCCCCAAAAATAATTCCGAGAACAATCGGACAAACAGAATGGCTCAATTCAATTTAAAACAGAAAATTAAATATGATTACACATCAAAAACACCCAAAATAGAGTGTTTTTGTGGAAAATAGAAAAAAATAGGGAATTAAGAAACAAAAAAATGAAGAATAAGAAACGTGAAAATAAAAGAAAGGGAACATCGAAATTTATGTGTTTCAGAACACTTTTGGGCCCTACTCCATGGTAAGAACACTACATTTCTCTATATATTTATTAATGCTAAAAAAAGGGGATAATTGGTTATAATGTGTATGAATTTCAAAAAACAGACAAAAAAATAAACTTCAGGAATGGAATAAAAATTTTAAGAAACTGGAAGAAATCATAAAATCATAGCACTAGACAAATTTCGACGGTCCATATCTCTTCAAGTTATGTGAATCATGTTGATTTTATTTCTCTTCCTGGACCCATCGCAGGAGTATTTCATCGAATCAAGATCCGTGATCTTCTAATTCGAATCCATCCCACACATCTTCGCCATGGAAGGATGCAGATGAACACCACCAAGACCGCATGCTACAGGTGTGTAGGGAGATCTGGAGGGCACCGAATCCAGTCCTCCATTGAGGATGAGTCCACCGCAATCAATGATCTCAGATCTCAAAATTACAAAGGATAAAGAATTACTAGTGAGTGAGGAAAAACCTAAACCTCCTTGATGTAACCAATCAAACCCGAGCCTCTTCCAGAAGTTACAACGCCCCTAACCAGGGGCTTCAACAAGTCCATGCCGAATGGACCAAATAGCGGTGTGTGAAACTACTTATGACAAATGAATAGACCAAATAGATTGGGAGACAACATCCATCAATGACCATAAATAAAGTAACATAAAATATGTAGATATCCAAAAAGGTAAGTACACAAATGGGACAAAATATATGGGATATATAAAATAAACAGGTCTAGATGCTTGAGAAAAAAATAAATAAAACTTTTAATATATTAAACAATTAAATAGAAGAACAATTTAAACGATTTAATTACAATTTTCAATATGAAAATAAATAATACCCAAATTAGAAAGAGTTTAAAGAATAAATTGATGGGATAATTTGTGGGAAAATTATTTTTCCACAAATGATGCTGCCCTAACTTGATTTTTCAATGGGGAAGGCATTGGTTGGTTTTGTTGGTGTCCAACCTCACCAACCTCTCAACAGGAGAGGATAAGAGCATATACCAGGAAGTGGGTGGAGGAAACCAATAAAATGGGATTTCCCACCAATGGTTTTCTCATCAAATCGACACCCAATTCCTTTTTTTGTGTATTATTTTGTGAGTTTTATTTTTCTATTATTCAAGAGATTAATTTTGAGGGGTTTCTCCTTGTAATAGTGATATATTTTATATACACACTTTTACCCATAATGCTTGTGTTTTTTAACACGTTCATTTTGGAGTTTTTTCATGTTTCATCTGGTGTCCATTTATTTCTGCATTTTTCACTTTATTTGATCTCTGTATTATTTTTTCACTAGTGGGCCAATCATTTTCAGTCCCAACAATTTACATCAGATCAAAATTCTGGCCTAGTACTGTTATGAAAACTCTTGTATTTAATACACTTTATACCATGATTTATTATATAAAAACACACTTAGTACATCCCAGAAGATCGATAAACCCAATGCCTTTAAGAGATTAGGTACATAACATATCAAATTGATAGATGTATAAAAAAACATTATTGAAAGATTTATTAATATGATTCTAATATTCTACTACTAATTTAAAAGTGAATTTAAAACTGCACGAAATAACCTGAGGACATACATAAAAAGAGGTGAGTTATAAAGCCCGGTAAGGGAATAGAAAAAACATAACATGATGAAAGTATTTCATGTTAGTCAATAATAATTTCAATGAAACATAAAATGGGTTATAATAATAATATTTAATAATGAGACATGATACAACATGATAACATAAATAAAACATGAGAATGTGAAAACAACATTAAACATGACATCATAAACATATGTCAAAGTAAACCTGATGTGTTTTTTATGATCACCTTATGACCATGTGTAGAGGAAGATTACGCAAACACTAGCAGATCTATCTTTGAGATTCAATGTGTAAATAAAATATATAAATAGAGTAACTAAAAATCTCCAATTACATCAGTCTTCTTCTTTCTCGACGAAAGATAATGCTTGATAATGACCATAATGTAGTGGAAAGAATCACTCTACCTTTGGGGGGGGGGTACACCAACCAATGGGTCCATGATCGTATCACAATGATACCTGAATATTGAAGGGGTTCTAGCACCTTTGTCTCCGATGATGAACAATAGTGTGGTAGGAAGAGAGAAATGAGAGGCTTGCTCACAATTACTTATTACAATAGAAGGGATCACATCCCTTTATATAGCCATTCATGATGAATTTTCATTTAATTAAAATGAATTGGCCATATTAAATGAATCCATATATTCAATGATTAGTCAATCCAATTAATTCATTCATAACGGATTTTAACTGATAATAAAACCGTTCAGGAGAAATAAATAAATATATTAAATATATATATTTATTATCACATGTATTTAATACATGCATTATAATACACACAATAAATTAATGTAATTAAATATACACTTTATATATATATATATATTACTACGTATTTAACAATCTTCCACTTGTACTTCACAATTATTTATGAATCCATCCAAACTCTTTTGGACACTATTTTTCATCAAACTCTCTTCATTTTTAACAAAAACTTTGTATAAAATTTTATCCTTATCCAAGGGCCAAATTGTGTGAGCTTTTGGGGCTTAGCAGCATTGAAAACAACTATAAAATCTTCATATCATATATGTAAGCAAAGAGCGGATTTTATAAAAGCACCAATGCTACTCAAGATATTAAGGGGTCTGATTTGATCTCCATCAAACATACTCATATCTCTATATGAACATGTCCACCACAAGATGTATCATATAGAATATATGTATCTTATATAATCCCTTTATCTAGGACATAAAGAAACCACTAGACATGTAATATTTCAACCTAGTATAAGACTCATAATTGTGTTGATTCTATGAAAAATACTGAGCAAGTGAATGAATACATCAGATGTCCATCATCTATATGATAAGCACATCACATGTCACTTATCCAAGTAGTTGAACACATAACATGTGAAACAACTAAGAATTACCATGCATTTCCTCATTCTAGTTCAATCAAGGTCTAGATGTATTTTCTTATCATACAATTGGATAAATCCTTTCTTGGTTTCACTCCAACCAACGATCTGATCAACAACATTCCCAACCACCCATGGTTAGCTAAGTTCATATGGTGACTTGCATAAATAGGGAATCAAAGTATGATGGTTCTCATGATAATAACCTCTCCAACCTCATGTAAGAAATATTGATAATAAGAATACTCCCCTAAGTATATCTATGAATGTATGACATTCCATGAGATATACTTTAGCAGATCATTCCAAGTAATAAGTCTCTACTTATTACCTCAATAATCTATTCTTCAATATCTCATATACAACCCTTTTCAATGGATATAAGAATCTATTCAAGCTAACCTTTAAATTTCATCACAACCCATTAAACTCCATTATGACCATCAGTTAGGGACAACTCAACATTTTTACTTTGAGGGGATATCTATCATTCATCCATTCATGTAAAATAAATTGTAGCATACATGAATGAATGATAAATGAAGATTGAATTTATTATAATAACATTATACATTTAAAACAATTACAACCAATATCTTAAGTGTTAAACACATAGAGATATAACATGAACTTCATGTGGTTTCTATAGTAATGTATTTTAAACTTTACATCCAAATGTAATCCCTATCACATCCTTATGTAGCCATTTGTTAAAATACTCTGACTAACCCCTTAGTGAGTAACATTTATGAATCAAGCTAGTTTGAATAATGGCGATACTTAGGAATCATATTATTCAAGTTCAAATCTTTGAACTTTTATTCAAACTCCTTAATTTCATAACATCAAATGTTATAATGTTATATTCTATTGTCTACTTATAAATATTTCTAAGTATATCATCATCATCTTTGGAACCCTTTCCATTAAACTTTTTTTGAAATCTTTTTTAAATAATGTAACTATTTATAATATCACTTTATCAATATTTGATAAAAATTTTAAGAAATAAAGTGAATTTAACTTTGTAACTAAGATGGAATAATAGTGATATTTAATTTCTCACAGTAACTAAATGTAACTATTTACATTTTTCTTTACTGTTACATACCATAACTATTTAGTATATTAAGAAAAAAATCACTCAAAATCAGATCATAACAATCTTTTATTTTTTAAATTTGAACTTCTCTATGTTCATACATACCACTACTAGCCTCTTAGATATAATATTCTCTTCAAACTATATTTCTAATTTTACTTTTTGTTTTTAGGAAACAATATTTATTTTCTTTTAGTAGGAATATGAACCAAATAATATGTTGTTTCCAAATAATAAATGTCATTCTATGTGTTTGAAACATTTATGTTTGTAAAGAAGATTTTATTAAAAGATCTAATTGATGGATGGTGGGAACACATTCCCTCATGTTTTAAAAAATACATGGATAAACAATTTTATCCTAGATAAATGCTTTTATACAAATATTTTTCTCAAAACATGTTATAGAAATCGAATGAGTCATAATCCATGTGTATTCATTTATTCATCTCATAAAAACCCTTTGTTATTGAACATAATATCTTATCATATAAGATAAGTGAGATGAAGATACACATATTTTACTTAGATTCCTCTAAGATTGACACATTCCTTTGCATTAAAATTATCATTGTAGTAACCTTTTACTTCATATCATGACTATAAACTACAAGATCGATCAATTATTCCTTTGATTTTGAACTCATTTATATTTAAAACACTTTGTAAAATATTCATTCATTATCAAATACCCTTAAAAATAAAATAATTTATTTCTATAAAATCTTCATCAGATAAGAAAATTCCATGGTGTTTCACAAAATCCATCAGGTATATCTTCGATAATCCAATCATATTGAATTATTATTATTCCTTTCAAGATAGAGATAGGTTTTAATGACCCTAATTTTCCACTTGAAGAAACATTATTGATATATTCAAATTAATTTATTATTATAGTTTAAACTTTTGCCCACTTTCACTATCTATAAATTACTATAATCTAGAAATCATATTCCCATTTCATCCAATCTCAAAATTTTGAGAATATTGGGTAAACTTTTTCATTGAATTCAATCATATTGTCAAACAATTTACATAAATTACAATAGGATAAAATTACCAAACTAGAACAATCCATTTTTCTCTACCCTTTAAACCATGTTATAGAATTACAATAATCATAAACCATGTTTGAAAACACCCATGTCATTTCAGTTAAACAACAACTATTTACAATCTATTCTCAAGAGCTAAATTAGATATTGTACACATCTTATGATGAGTTTATCCAAGCTTGAATCATCCAAGTTATCAATGTAGAAAATTATTTTCTCCATTCTTGAAAATAATAGAATTTATTTTTTATATTCGATAAAGATTTTAGGAAAGTTTTAGTCTCACTAATCCATTAATATATTCAATCATATTGAATATCATTTGACATACCCAATCATATTGAGTATATGAAACTAAAATCATTGATGTAACTAATCATATCGAGTACATGAGTGGAGACTAATATTATTTTATTCATTTGGAATATAATTCCATTAAAACTTAAACAAATCATTCTATACATCCATAAGAACCTTGATTTTTCTTGTTGAACAACTTCAAAACTTTGTTACTTAAGAAGGAACTATTCTAACACATAGAATATATCTATTGCTCAATAAATTTTCTTAAAAAACCAGTCTTAGGAGTTGCTTACTTTAAGCCTCATAATTATAAGTATTAATATAAAGTTTATTTTTATGATTATAATGCATTTATCTATAACAAAAATTTTAATTAGATGTAAATCATGTCTTATATCTTTTCATTAGTAAAGTTTAATGATATTTTCCCCACTAAAATTGATGACCCCATACATCATGTCCATTTAGTGAGCCAAAATCCATATTTCACTAAGATATATACCACTTTATAATTTCTACCATTACTTAGCTATTTTGGTATGGCATTAAACCAATAAAAATAGTTGTGAATCTTGGACAGTTGAGTGGATAACCTTTTATCCAAATCCATCTCATGGATTAACTCAACTCTATTCCTTCGGTAACCTAATCTTATAAGGGTATCCTGTCTAGTGTACCCTAAAGAAAATTCCAAAAACAAGTTAACAAAGGAAAATCCAAAGGCACCGAACTTTATAATTACCCATACACAAAATAATCTAGTGTCACTCATTACATTATTTCCTTACACAAGATAACCCAGATGCACCCAACTTTATCATGACCTACCTGGTTGGATGATCAAGGTCTTGACAAGTGTCTCTTTGGAAATAATCTTACACTTAGTATTTGTGGGTATTCCTTTTAATGTATCACTAATTTAATATAATTCATGTGAATATTGAATTCATAACTATTACATCATATGTAATAATTAACATCTCATGTTTTATTCTATTTTTTTATGTATGTTTCTAATGATTTAGTTTTGGAATCTTTATTCAAACCACAAAATTAATGTGTTCACACCACATTAATGTATAACTATTTACAGAACACACAATTATATATTAATCACCCAAAAATAGAAGTTAATTATATTCATACATATACAAATGAATCATATGCATAATCTACATGAACAATTCATGCAAAGTCATAGAGCTATATGATATTGGAAAACTCCATATGAGTAAGCCTAGAGTGATAAATAGCCATCCCCATTTCCTTTCTTAGTCAAGGAAAGCCTATAGTAAAGTAGGTGGTCTGAACCCAGATCCCACTATTCAGGGATACTTTACTCAATATATAATTCAATTCATGAAAACTTTAATACCTAATATGCATAAACTATTCTCAACAACTATTCTCAATCTCATAATGAAAATTACAAAATTAGATCAAGGTGGATGAAAACTAAATTTTAAGATATCAAACCTAGCATGATATGCAAGGCTCTATCCTATAATCAATTTATCATATAAAATTTTTCATACAGATATTCATAATATAAACAATTTATAACTATGAATAAAATAGGGAATAAAATTTAAATAAATGAAAATTTCAAATATTTAAACATGAGATAAATATTTATGAATAATTTCACAAATAATAAATAATTATAAAAAAATTATAAACTAGAAAGAATATAAACATTTTATATTCTTATTAATATGAACACTTCACATTTTATATTAAATGAAAATTATATGATATTTCATGAATTATAAATATTTTATAATTCAATATATATTATATAAACATTTTTATATAATCTATATATCACATATGTAAGAATTTATAAAATATTTATAAATCAATTTTTATTATTTCTTATTAAACCATTTATTTCTATATCATAAATAATTCCATTTAATTTATCAAAAGGTATTTAAAAAAATATTTATCAATTAACTGTAAACATTTTATAGTTAATTAATTTATAAAACACTTTTATAAATTTATTTAAATACTTAAAGATACATTTTTAATTATTTATAAATAATTTATAAGTAATATAATTCAATTAAAAATTTAATTCTATTGATAAAAATAAATAATTTATTTATTTTAATAAAGAATATTTATATATATGAACATTTCATATTTATTTCTAGTCTCAAAAAATAACATTTTACTATTAAAACTCATTTTTCATAAATTAATAAACATATTGATTCATTAAAGAAGCCTACGCTCTGATACCACTGATGAGTTTTTATGATCATCTCATGACCATGTGTAGTAAAAGACAACCCAAACACATGTAGATCTATCTTTGAGATTCAACATGTAAATAAACTATATAAAAAGTGTATTTGGAAATCACCAACAATAATAGTCTTCTTATTTCTCAAAAAATGAGAATGCTTGATGAATATCACGGAGTAGTAAACAAAAGATCTCTGCCTCCCAGGGGTGTAAATCAATTAATGGATCTACGATTGTATCGTGAGGATAACTAAATATTGAAGGGGTGGTAGCACCTTCATCTTCGATGATGAAAAATAGTGTCGGAGGAAGATAGAAATGAGAGGCTTTCTCACAATTTATTATTACAATAGGATGGATAACATCCATTTATATACCCATCAATGATTCATTTTCATTTAATAAAAACACATAGGCCATATTAAATTCATCCATATACATTTATTCCCATAATTCACTGAATCCCATTCAATGAGTGGTCAAGCCAATTAATCCATTCATAACATATTGTAACTGATAATAAAAACATTCAAGAAATATATATATATATATATATACATATATGAAATATATATATTTATTATCACATGTATTTAATACATGCATGTAATTAAATGTACACTTTATATATATAATATAATATTATATATATATATATTAGAGCATATTTAACATAACTTCCAAGACATCATAACATGGTGGAAAAATTTTCATAATAGATTAGGTTTAATCTCTAATACCATACATAATGTATCATGAGACTAAAATATCACCCAATGTATTAGAGAGCTATATAATTTTGGGCGCACCCGTCTCTTTCATATTATGTACATTCATAACCATGACATAAAGATTATTCAACATAAGATCATATTTCATCACATTTAATCCAATAATTAAAGAGTGTGGAATAAATATATGTAATTCCCTAATCAAATAATGATAGGTATTTCTAGGTGAATACCATGGAGTGGAAATGAAAATGATATTCATAATGAAATGATTTGACATGGAAAAATTACAGGATAATTTCAGAAACATAACAATGGTACATAAGGAATCATGGGAGAGCTTAATGAGAGTGAAAGGGGATTCTAATAACTTGTACATCATAAGGTAATTAAGGGTGATATGTAAAATTATAACCTATTAGTAGTAATTGGAAGACAAAATACCTTATATAAAGAATATAATTGAATAAAGAGGAGAAATAGATGATCCCTTGCCTTGAGAGGGTGTTTCTAAAAGCTTTGGAGGAGGTTATTGAGAGCTTGGGGGGTAACTTTGGAGGGATATATAGTGAGAAGGGTAGAGAATAGTCATACTTCAATGGTTTTTAGTGAAGAGGAATGGGAACTTAGGTGGGTTTATATTGGAAAAGAGAGGATATTTCTTTATTATTTCCAAACTAGGGTTTTGGAATCTATACAATAAAGTAATAAAAACCACAAATCTTCCCATTATTTTTTACTATTTTTTATAAAAAGGCGGAGTGTTTTTAATTATTTTATAATCCCATTATCAGAGAACATTAAAATAATACATTTGGTGATGTGTAAGTGATTCACATTAACAAAAAAATGTTTTTAAAACCATAAAATATAATTTAGGTTTTAGATAATTTATAAAAGGTTTATAAAATTAATAAAATAACCCAAAAACAAATTATTTTAAAGGAAATATATATATTGTTTCTTTGATACCTTTTATGGAACATATCCCATCACTTTTGGGTCATTATGATGTTATAATACACACCATATATTTATAACGTATTTAATTTTTACCCAAAAATTTGAATTAGAAAATTATGAAAAATTCACTGTTGGATAATTTTGTCGTTCTGATTCCAAAAATAATATTTTTTTCATCAAAATAAATTTCTCAATATTAGAAATTATAGTTTTAAATTAAAATTCCCATTTATTGAAAAATTATGTTTTTTTATAATAACATTTTTCTAACGCTTATACAAATTACATTTTCACTTTGTAAAATCATATTATTATTTATATTTAATATACACTATTTAATTGTAATATTTTATTAAAAATAATTTTTTCAAAAATTCATGAATTTATGAAAATTAATGTCTTAATTGAAATTTTATATTACCCAAAAATACAATTCTATTTTTGTCATATTAAAATCTAATTTTTATCAAACTCATTAATTAATCATTTATAAAGTAAAAAAAATAAAGAATAAATATAATGATTATTTTTATTAAAAATAAAAAATATATATTCATACGGTTAAGGTTAAGATTCATATCCCTTTACTACACCGATGAACACTATGCGACGATGAGGTTTTCTTAGGGTGGTTCGACGAACATGGTTTGGGATGTGGTCTCGATGATCTTTAACTTATCCCATAAATAGTTTAAATAGTTATTTAATTATTGAATCTTGGATTTTACTTGGTCAAGGTAAAATCCCAAATATATAATCTCCCCTATAATATTTGATAAATGGGCTTCATAGTGTATGATCCTACTAATCGAGGACATCGATTCCTTTGTCTGTGTTAATAGGACTTTACCATAACCTTTAATATATACTAATCATATGATCACTATTAAATGACTATATTTCCAATGGTCATGATTATTAATGGTATTTTAAATCTAATAGGATATATCCAAATAATCCCATGTGTTTTATATAATGATATTACATAATTGGTAATTTAATTCAATTACAAAGGGAATTTCATTTATAAAAGTTCAGGTCATTACATTATCCCCCCTTCAAAAATATTTCCCTTGAAATTTTCATTTAATAGACTAAAAAGGAAGTGGGTAATTCTATTTGATCAAATTTTATGGTTCCCAAGTTTCTTAATCAAACTTATTGTTCCAACACAACACTTTTACTAGGTGAGTTCTCTTGTTTCGTAGAACTTTATATCTATGATATAAGATCTTCACCAGTTTTTCCTCACATGAAAGATCATTCTCTAATGGTACCACCTCTGGATTTAGTACATATGAGGGATATAGTATGTAATTTCTCAAGAGGGATACATGGAACACATCATGTACTTGAGATAGGTTAGGTGGGAGTTCTAGTAGATATTTAACAGCTCTGATGTGATTGGGTATCTCAAAGGGGATGATATATCTTGGAAAAACCCTTCCCTTCTTTCCAAACCACAATAATTTCTTCTGTGGCGATATATGAAGGAACACATTTTCTCCAAACACAAATTCTAGATATCATTGATGATTTTATACATAGATTTTCTATAGACTTTTTATAGATTTCATATGACACAGAATGATTTGTACCTTTTTTGTGATCTCTTAGATAAGATCACATCTTATTAGATTCCATTGTCCAACTTCATACCAACATGTTGATGTCTATAACATCTTCCCATATAGGGCCTTATAAGGATCCATTTGTTTTCTAGAATGGAAAATATTATTATATGATAACTCCACCAGGGAAAGGTGTTGATCCCAACATCCTTGGAAATATATAGAACATGATCTCAACATATACTTCTATGTTTGAATGGGCCTTTCAGAATTAACATCCATCTGAGGGTGATAAGAAGTGCTGCAACTCAAATTTGTATTCAATTATTGCTGGATAATTCTCCAAAACCTCGAGGTAAACATCCAAATTTGAACAGATACAATAAATATTGTCACTCCATGTTTTATTAACACTTATCTTATGTATATCAAGGAGAGTTGGTCAAGAGATAATTTTTTCTTGATGGAAATTAAATACTCTAACTTGGTAAGGTGATCGAATACCACCCAAATGCTGTTATTAACTTTAGGTGTCCTATGGAGTCCTATGATGAAATCCATGGCTATGTTTTCCCATTTATATACTAGTATGGGAAGTGGTTTCATTATACCCTTGGCCTTATGTCGTTCATCCTTGACTTGTTGGCATACTAAGAATCTTGATACAAACTCTAAAATCTCTCTCTTTATGTTACCGAATTATAAATATTAATTCAAATATCTATAAATATTAGTGATTCTTGGATGAATATAGAAGGATAATCTATGACCATCATCTATAAATTCCCTATTCAGTTTAAGTTTTGATAGGACACATTTCTGGATTCCAAACCATATAAATGTAAATTTAATAGAGTTGAACTTTGGAATATTCTATACCTTCTTTTGTAGAATCTCATCATATTTTCGAGCTTCCTTGGTCCTCTTGATCCATCACACCATATATCTCCTGAAGACACCTAAGACATTACATAACATATCACCTGAGTACAACTAGGCCATCATATCACATCCTGAACACTTCCATAACCATTATATTAGTGTATCATGAATATGAAAAACATCAATAATGTTCCCGACTCCTACCATTATCGTCTCCAACTATGAAACTCATCATCCTATCCTTAAAAAACCAAAAATTAACTAAAATCCAAAAGTGATAAAAAAACCATACATAAGAACCCCACCAGAAATATTGGGAGGGGAATAGGGGTAGTCAGTCACCCATATTCCAATTAACATCATCATCCCATTTACCATCCAATATTTCAATCCCCAAACATTTTCATAATTATCCGAAATGAATAAGAACATAAACACAATAAAAAATAACCCATCCTTATCATTCCAATAAGCCCCACATTTCCACCATTTCACATCACAACCAATACCTCATCAAAACCATAAATATCACAACCGAAAAATGCAAAAAATTTTCACATCTTCAAAGAATGGATTCCATTATATTACATCATTTATAAAAGTGGAATTATTGCAAATTTTCTGATCTCCATGGGGAACTATCTTCATCAACTATATATAATCTATTAGACTTTTATTATATAGTGATATTAAACAAGAAATCATATAGAGTCTCTTATGATCAACAATAATTAATATAAAAATTAACTTCCCAAAAAACATTAATTTTAGCAAGGAATCCAAAATGGAAAATATTTTAATCCATGTCACAAGATTATTAAAATAACATTTGAATTCCATTTCTCTTAGAAAAAATTATTAATTATCATCATGTGATTATCAATTTTCAATTTTTTTATAATATTTAAAAATTTTAAATTAATGAACCATTTAATAATAATAATTATAATAATTATTCATGGATTAAATAATAATTTATTGGGAAACAATTATCTACAATATGAATAAATCATATAAAATAGAGGGAAAGCTCCTTATTTCTTTCAATTTTAGGTAACCAATTAATTATCTTAGTAATTATGATGAATACCATATTCCCAATGGAAAAACAATGTCATAATCCATACCACATATAAAACTCTAAGGAAGACTAAGGATCCCCCACATGATGATGGTATTGAATTCATACTTCATAAAAAATAGAGGATAGAGGAAGATGATGATAAGCCAAGAAATGAGAGAGAATCCACTGATAAATTTTTAGTAGGCTTGCCAAACCTGGAAGGTGATTTTTGGACCACAAAAAATATAGAGGAATAAATAGATACAAAAATTAGATAATGAATCATTTTTAATCATCATAGATATCCCTCATCAGATACTCTATCAACATTCCATATTTTATTTAAAAAATAATTCGTATTAAAGTAAATCTTAATTATGATCCATATAAATCCCTGGAAAATGTTAGGTATAATTTTAATGAGTAAAAATAAATAAAAACCAGGATTTTAGGCCTTTTAATTGTTAAAAACACATTTATCATGTTGATGAAGAAGTAATTGTGAAAAACTAGGTAATAATAATTACCCATATGCAGGAGATATATGCTACATAATGGAAATTTTTTAAACTTATGAATTAACTTGTATAGAATCACATAAGGGTAACTCTAGGTCTGTAGAGACCCGAAGCTTGATGTACATGGACATTACATTACTTTAGTGGAATACTTAATACTTAACAAAAACAGACACACAAGGATCGTAATAGTTTAGTGCCTTTGGAAACTCAGAATATAATCTTCTAATCGAGGTGAAAGATCTTCAAAATCTCCCATAAGATCTTCCCCTTTTTGTTTCCTTACCTAAAACATTTCTTTTAATACTGGGGGAAAATAAAACATAAAAAGGGTGATCTCAAATGTTCAGTAAGGGTAAGCATGGATAAAATAAAACATACCATATACATTTGAACTTAAAAACATGAACATAATGTTTAAACATTAGAATCTTGAGCAATGATATAAATCATGGAAGTACGTAAGGCATAGATCATAAATAAACATTAATCATGATAAAATATCATGGTAATTAAACATGTAATTGTGGAAAACCATTAAGAACATGATATGATTTCCATAGTAGCCAAGGCATTGCTGCCAAGACCAACTTAGTGGACAAAGTCCCTTTCTAAATCGAGTTCACTCCTCGTTCCAGTCCTGTATTACTGAACCGGTTTAACTTGCCGTTCCAGCCATGTCTATATCATGAGATATAAATCTTTACCCAATTCATTTTAGGGAGATATAGGTCCCACCCATCTCATAATGAAATCATTCTTTCGTGTGCTACAAAATCATAAATCATACATCATAGCATAACCCATGTAATAAAATGGGATTCTTAAACATCATGCCATCATAACATAATCCATAAACATTTGATATCATTTCATCATAAGAAAATTGAAGCCATTTAAATCATAGAGACATTTTACTTGAAACATACACATATGAAATAATGTCATCTTAGATGGAAAATAGTTTTGACAAAACACTTGAAATGAATTCTTGAGGAAAATATCCTTTCTTCTTTAAAATCATTTTCATTTCACAAAATTCCATGAAATTTTAAAAGATAAGGGTTTTGTTGAAAATAATAATGCAATATTGTAGAGTAAGCTTCTTGAAAATGAGGCGTTATGAAACCATAAAAATCCGTTCACGCCGTATAAGTTAAAAATAACATTCTCCTCATACTTTTGTTGGAAAAGTAAAAAAGTACCTTATATGGTAACCAAAGGAAAGATTCCATTCATACAAGGTGGTAAAAAGTTAATAAAGGGTAAAAATGACTTTAAAAATTCATGGAAGAATGGTAAACATTTTATGAAAACATTTTTAGAAAACATGGTCATGGATGATAAACGAAACCCCAGTAAATACTTACGTATAAGCAATCTCGGATAAAAATGAGATTGAAAATTTATCCTTTACCCTAGGTCCGATATGCTTCATACATATCCGAACCTCCTGTATAATAATTTAAATAATGTCATTGACTTATTACAGAATCATATTCATTGTTATGATATCATATATGTTTCACTTATAACTTTATATTACCCGTTCTTTTGTAAATTCCATGTTAAAGCAGCGTTTTGGGTAAAATCATTTCATTTATCATATGTGTTTCGACTTGTCGTTCTTGATATTATTACTTATATCATGATTTAAATAATTCCAGAATGTAAAACATGATTTATATATAATATATATTCATCATATACATATATATATTATAGATCGATAAAAGGAATGAAATACATCATTCATGGAGATGGTAGGCCGTACGTACGCATGAATGCTGTTTTCGTTTCCTTATTGAATTTAATGAAACTAAATAGATGAAATAAATATATATATATACATAAATCCATTAGAATTCATATATTTCATTATTATTCATTATATAAACTTTATGATCATTCATGTTTGGTTAACATGGAGAATGAATCTCATCACGTCGTGGAGACGGTAGTCCGTACGTACGCACGAGCGATGATATCGTTCCCATAATTATTGAATAGAATTGGAGTGGATGGTATAATATATCAGAATACGTATGATGTTATAATAACCATATATATTTATTCTTTACACCATTATACCCATCCATGTAAGGTGTTGGTGTAAAAACAGATTTCACCACGGCGTGGAGACGGTAATCCATACGTATGCACGCGTGGTGATTTCGTTTTCCATAGGATGGATAGATGGTGAAATAGGGTTGTTTCATACTTATAATTACATATCAGTATATGAGTTATACTTATTTTATTAATTCATAATTAAACAACTAAATAAGAAGAAGTGGAATAAGAAATAGAGTTTAAAGAATCGGCAACAGACATTACCTCTTCTTTGAAGCGCCTCTTTGAGACCTCCTCTTAGGGAACTAAAATTAGTCTTTCGAGAAGACCATAACCTCTAGGATGTTTCTATGGAAGTGTATAAGAGCATTTGGAAGGGTTTGGACGAGCTTGAAGGATCAAAGTGGTGTGAGGAAGAGAGGGAGGAGGTGCCCTTATATAAGGGAGGAGAGGGGCACCTTTGGAAAAACTAAAAATATTATTTTATTATAAAGTAATATTCGGTTTTTAATAGCTCCAAATTGATTTATTTAGAATCTAATGTGGGGATGGGTCTAAATCCTCTCATACAATATTATTTAGACAAGTTTAAGTTTATATTTTAACCTTATCATATAGATTTAACCTTAAGTTAAATAATTTTACTTTTACCGTGTCTTCTTGTTTTCTCACACTATAAGGTTAATAAACTTACTATAAAAATCCAAACGAACCCAAAGTTGTTTATTATTAATATATATAACATTATATAAGTCATTTTTCCGAACCTTAGATTTTTAAGAATAAAATAACAATTAATAATATAATATTTTGTTTAAAAACTATTTTATGTCAATTTTGACACTATTTGGTAATTGATTTTTGTGAAAATCATAACATAATTATTAGTTCGAAAAAAGTTAATTAAATAAATACTAACATGTCATATTAACCTATAAAATTAGTGGAATTCATAAAAAGTCTCAAATTACATTTATTTGGGTATTTATAACATCAATTATGTCAATATTTCATTAATAAGATAATTACTGCATCATCTTTGTGTCATAAATAAATTAAATTATTTAATGTCTAAAAATTATAAATAAAATAACATTATGTAGGAAATATTTTTAGCTTTCTAATTAATATTTATAGTCTAATTTATCTTATTTATAACCCTATATTAAAAATGCTTTACTTATAAAACATTGATTTTAACTATTTTAACCCTTCTTTAAATAAATTAATAATAAATGTCCTAATCTAATCCAAGTGGACCTAAATGGTCATATGTTATTACTAAGGTTGTTTTTGGTCGAATTACACTTATACAATAGAATTAGGACATGTTTTAGGGTAATAATAATATCATTTTTACCCTTAATTACCCTATTTACTTTTAACTGTGGTAAAAAAGTAAAAAGTTACTATTCATCAAAAATTATTTTCATCTCATTGAACCAAATTTTATTCCTTGATATTAACCGTGTCTCTAGGATTTTTGAAATTACACTCATAGAAGCGGTAAAATTAAGTTTTATGAAAAATTCAGTTTTTTAACTACCACTTAGTGGTTTCACTATTCATCAAAAAATGAAAGTTTCCAGAAAAATACCAAAAATTAGGCCTAAGATATATTTGATATTATGAATTCAAAAATGATGTCTATTTTACCAAATTCAAAACATATCTGTTGCATTAATTAATTTAAAAATTAATTCCCGTCATCAAAACAAATCGCGTGTTTTTAAGAAACAATAACTATCAAAAGATTGATACTTGTTTATATCCAATTTCAAAGTGAAATTAATTCCAATGACAAACATTGGATTAAATGGTAAAAATATATTCTAATTAAACTTTAAAACCAATTAAAAAGATAATCTAACCATATAAATTGTTGCGATGAAAAAAGTTGTTTTTAATTAAAATATAGCTCGTTTTTACTATTCATTAAAATATGAAAGTTATCAGAATAATATGAAAAATTTATCCAAAGTAAATTTTTATACCCTTATTCCAAAGAAGAATTTTATTTTGTCAAATTAAACTTATAGACATGTCAAAAACAAGATTTACGGTGGGTGCACCATCAAAAGGCGACATAACTACATTTTTTGAAAAATACTTATTTTACTCGAAAAATTGATTTTGTTATCATACCATGTTCTAGAAAATGTGTAAGATTAATAATAATGTTATAAAATTCAAAATTTAGTTTATACTATTCATAACAGCTAGTTCATAATAATATTATAACCATATATCGTTGTTTAGTGAAACCTGGTATTGCATACAACACACGCTATCGAGGAAAGTCGTGATTGCGTGTAATGCAAGCCAAGTCAGGGTTGTGTGTTGTGCAAGACTCCTCCGTTGTTTCTTATAACAGAATCTAACCATATTTCATTTATACATTGAATATATATATATTTATATATATAAACTCAATGTTTCATAGAATAACTATTGTCAAAAATTGTGTGTAACATGATCCAAGAATAGTGTTTTGTATACTGCAAGCTCATACGGTGTTGCATGTAGCACAAGATAATCTTGTTGTGGCATAAAACACAATACATAAATGATATTAAAAGAATATTTTTCATAAAATCTCGGGGTGTTACATTCTACCCCCATTAAAATGAATTTCTCCCTTGAAATTCATCGGGGTTATAAATGGTTTACTACTCGAAAGTTTGTTTAATAGAAACCCACATCGTAAAAAGGAATACCAAAACTTGGCTTTAAAAAATAAAGTATGAAATTTAACGGTTACCCAAATTAACTCATCACTGGGTTTCCATGTAGGAGAACATAGGTTAAAATATGGATATGGAAGAAAAATCTAACCATCAAGTTCTGATGGAGAGTGGTAGAGAACATGGCTATGAAAAAGCCATCAATCACAAAGCCATAGATTTGTGATGATCTAAGGTACCATCCGATTCATCGGATATAAGGGCACTAGGACAACATTTTTGGTTTTCAAGATCATTTCCCTAAAGTTGATGAAATTTTAATTAGAATAAATACTTTCGTGATTTTGGTACAGTCTCACCGTTGTTCATTCTTTGGACAATTTCCACTTCATCTCTTAAAGAAATGAAGTTGAATTTGTCATTCGTGAAGTGTTAGCAGATCATGTGATAGAATGATGGGTTATTCCATCTGTCTCAAACAAAAGGTTATAAAAGTTATCAAAAATACATAAGTCCACCTATAGTGAGATTAATCATATATGGTTCCTAAAATGGACTTATACTTCATATATCATACTTCTTAATATAATAAAACTAGTTTCTACTAAATAGGGACTTCCTGTAGGCCAGTGGTATGCGATAAAGGCCAGTCGGACTTCAGTTGTGGGTTCGATTCCCACAGCCTTGTCCGACGCGATGGGCTATCGCCCGTCCTGCAGGTTGTCCTTTTTCTAAAACTACATTACTATAACACCCCATAAATAATATCGAAAAAAACTTCTATCCTTAAACAATACTAACTTATGTCCAACATAATCCATTCCAATCTTTAGGCTTATCCCTAATACTGTAGTCCACTCTCATATTATAGTGAAAACGATTACTAGAGATTTCATATAACAAGCATGTCAATTCCATCGTTGATCCCCATATATCATAAGATATGTCTTGTTGGTTACATTCCAAACATTTTAAGGCCTTAATCATGTATTCTCTTGAAAAATGAATACCCATTGAATCTTAGTGAAAACATGAGTGCTGTCAAAAGTTAACTCTTTCCACATACCAAAACCCCAAAATTCTATATACTCAAACCAAGATATAACTATTTCCTTATATCAGTCATGAGCTCATGAATACTATCAAACATTTAATTTTCTCCTTATCCCTTCATTATGCGCATATCATCTACTTTCCAAAAATATCTGAATAACCTTTCATGGTTAATGGTACCATTAATCATACAATTTCAAAACTTAAGGAAAGACAACAGTGTAACAATCCTTAGATGTCTCTTTATTCCATAGTACCATGATATTACTTATACAACATTACACTTGATAAACATGTAATCATTCCACTACCTTCTTAAACCATTGACCGAGCTTCAACAATTCTTTCATCTCACATATAATTTGTAGTCTCTTCATCAGCATCAACATAAATACTACCCATACGACCGTACTGATTCTCTTCATGAGACTTTTTCTTAGGGCATTGGTTTGCATAATTCCCGTACATTCCACATTTAAAACATTTAACCATTGTTGATGTCGTAGCAATACCATTATCCTCATCCATGGTGTTAACTGAACCTTTTCCTTTGCACTTACTGGCTTTGTGTCCTTCTTTTCCACACCCAAAGCATCTTTCAGTTCCCTTGAAACAATCTCCCTAATCCCTCTTCCCACATAATTTACATGAGGGAAATTGAACTTTCTTTCCTCTATGATCATCATGAAACTCCATCTTTCTCTTATTATCTGAGTCGAGAAACTTACCAAAGTTGAGATTATTGATCATATTATGAGATTTCTGATTAGGCATAATAATGATTTTTGGACTTCCAAATCCCGTTTCATTTGGTTTCTCATGAAGAATATCATTCCATTGTTCGTCATATCCTCCATTATCATGAATCTTCCTGTTTCCAGCCATTTTCTAAAACCCAAAAAGAATAGTGTGAGAGGCAAAAATCATGCTAGGGAAAACAACATAGTAAAGGAGAAGCAACCTCAATATCTAACATCTTAGGTTAAATTCTAAGATTGTTACCGTAGTTCTAGGACTATATCCTATACGTATACTTATCCTTAGGGACATCCCTAGACATTCCTTGGAAATATCTCTAGGGATCTCACTAACGTTTTCACATCCTAGTTTCCAAAGGTTGACTAAACCTTTCCTCTGATACAAACTGTAGAGACCCGAAGCTTTATGTACATGGAAATTACATTACTTTAGCGGAATACTTAATACTTAACAAAAACAGACACACAAGGATTGTAATAGTTTAGTGTCTTTGAAAACTCAAAATATAATCTTCTAATCGAGGTGAAAGATCTTCAACATCTCCAATAAGATCTTACCCTTTTTGTTTCCTTACCTAAAACATTTATTTTAATCCTGGGGGAAAATAAAACATAAAAAGGGTGAGCTCAAATGCTCAGTAAGGGTAATCATGGATAAAATAAAACATACCATATACATTTGAACTTAAAAACATGAACATAATGTTTAAATATCAGAATCTTGAGCAATAACATAAATCATGGAAGTACGTAAGGCACAGATCATAAAGAAACATTAATCATGATAAAATGGCATGGGAATTAAACATGTAATTGTAGAAAACCATTAAGCACATGATATGATTTCCATAGTAGCTAAGGCATTGCTGCCAAGACCATCTTAGTGGACAAAGTCCCTTTCTGAATCGAGTTCACTCCTCGTTCCAGTCCTGTATTACTAAACCCGTTTAACTTTACATTCCATCCATGTCTATCTAATGAGATATAAATCTTTACCCAATGCATTGGAGGGAGATATAGGTCCCACCCATATCATAATGAAATCATTCTTTCGTGTGCCACAAAATCATAAATCATACATCATAGCATAAGCCATGTAATAAAATGGGATTCTTAAACATCAGGCCATCATAACATAATCCATAAACATTTGATATCATTTCATCATAAGAAAATTGAAACCATTTAAATCATAGATCCATTTTACTTGAAACATACACATATGAAATAATGTCATCTTAGATGGAAAATAGTTTTGACAAAACACTTGAAATGAATTCTTGAGGAAAATATCCTTTCTTCTTTAAAATCATTTTATTTTCACAAAATTCCATGAAATTTTAAAAGATAAAAGTTTTTTTGAAAATAATCATGCAATCCTGTAGAGGAAGATTCTTGAAAATTAGGCATTATGAAACCGTAAAAATCCGTTCACGCTGTATAAGTTAAAAATAACATTCTCCTCGTACTTTTTTCAGAAAAGACAAAAAGTACCTTATATGGTAACCAAAGGAAAGATTCCATTCATACAATGTGGTAAAAAGTCAATAAAGGGTAAAAATGACTTTAAACATTCATGGAAGAATGGTAAACATTTTATGAAAACATTTTTAGAAAACATGGTCATGGATGATAAACGAAACCCCAGTAAATACTTACGTATAAGCAATCTCGGATAAAAATGAGATTGAAAATTTATCCCTTACCCTAGGTCCGATATTCTTCGTACGTATCCGAACCTCCTGTATAATGATTTAAATAATTTCATTGACTTATTACAGAATCATATTCATTGTTATTATATCATATATGTTTCACTTATGACTTTATATTACCCGTTCTTTTGTAAATTCCATGTTAAAACAGCGTTTTGGGTAAAATCATTTCATTTATCATATGTGTTTCGAATTGTCGTTCTTGATATTATTACTTATATCCTGATCTACATAATTCCAGAATGTAAAACATGATTTATATATAATATATATTCATCATATACATATATATATTATAGATCGATAAAAGGAATTAAATACATCATTCATGGACACGGTAGGCCGTACGTACGCATGAATGCTGTTTTCGTTTCCTTATTGAATTGAATGAAACTAAATAGATGACATATATATATATATAAATAAATCCAGTATCATTCATATATTTCATTATTATTCATTATATAAACTTTATGATCATTCATGTATGGTTAACATGGAGAATGAATCTCATCGCGTCGTGGAGACGGTAGTCCGTACGTACGCACGAGCGATGATATCGTTCCCATAATTATTGAATAGAATTGGAGTGGATGGTATAATATATCAGAATAAGTATGATGTTATAATAACCATATATAGTTATTCTTTACACTATTATACCCATCCATGTAAGGTGTTGGTGGAAAAACAGATTTCACCACGGCGTGGAGACGGTATTCCGTACTTACGCACGCGTGGTGATTTCGTTTTCCGTAGGATGGATAGATGGTGAAATAGGGTTGTTTCATACTTATAATAACATATCAGTATATTAGTTATACTTATGTTATTACTTCATAATGAAACAAATAAAGAAGAAGAAGTGGAAGAAGAAATAGAGTTGAAAGAATCGGTAACGGACATTACCTCTTCTTTGAAGCGCCTCTTTGAGACCTCCTCTTAGGGCACTAAAATTGGTCTTTGAAGAAGACCAGAACCTCTAGGATGTTTATATGGAAGTGGAGAAGAGAATATTTCAGGTTTTGGCCTAGATTTAAGGCTCAAAGTGGTGTGAGGAAGAGAGGGAGGAGGTGCCCTTTTATAAGGGAGGGGAGGGGCACCTTTGGAAAAACTAAAAATATTATTTTATTATAAAGTAATATTCGGTTTTTAATAGCTCCAAATTGATTTATTTCTAAGATAATTTGGGGATGGGTCGAAGTCCTCTCATACAATATAATTTAGACAAGTTTAGGTTTCTATTTTAACCTTATCATTTAGATTTAACCTTAAGTTAAATAATTTTACTTTTACCGTGTCTTCTTGTTTTCTTACACTATAAGGTTAATAAACTTACTATAAAAATCCAAAAGAACCACATGTTTATTATTATTAATATATATAACCTTATATAAGTCATTTGGCCGAACCATAGATTTTTAGGAGTAAAATAACAATTAATAATATAATATTTGTTTTAAAAACTATTTTATTTAAATTTTGACACTATTTGGTAATTTATTTTTTTGAAAATCATAACAGAATTATTAGTTACAAAAAAGTTAATTAAATAAATACTAACATGTCATATTAAACTATAAAATTAGTGGAATTCATAAAAAGTCTCAAATTATATTTATTTGGGTATTTATAACATCAATTATGTGAATATTTCATTAATAAGAGAATTACTATATCATCTTTGGGTCATAAATAAATTAAATTATTTAATGTCTAAAAATTATAAATAAAATATAATTATTTATGAAATATTTTTATCTTTCTAATGAATATTTATAGTCGAATTTATCTTATTTATAACCCTATATTAAAAATGATTTACTTATAAAACATTGATTTTAACTATTTTAACCCTTCTTTAAATAAATTAATAATAAATGTCCTAATATAATCCAAGTGGACCTAAATGGTCATATTTTATTTCTAAGGTTTTGTTTTGGTCGAATTAAACTTATCCAATAGAATTAGGACATGTGTTAGGGTAATAATAATATCATTTTACCCTTAATTACCCTATTTACTTTTAACCGTGGTAAAAAAAGTAAAAAGTTACTATTCACCAAAAATTATTTTAATCTCATTGAACCAAATTTTAGTCCTTGATATTAACCGTGTCTCTTGGATTTTCGAAATTCCACTCACAGAAGCGGTAAAATTAAGTTTTATGAAAAATTCAGTTTTTTAACTACCACTTAGTGGTTTCACTATTCATCAAAAACTGAAAGTTTCCAGAAAAATACCAAAAATTAAGCCTAAGATATATTTGATATTATGAATTCAAAAATGAGTTCTATTTTAACAAATTCAAAACATATCGGTTTCATTAATTAATTTAAAAATTAATTCTCATCGTCAAAACAAATCGCGTGTTTTTAAGAAACAATAATTATCAAAAGATTGATACTTGTTTATATCCAATTTCAAAGTGAAATTAATTCCAATGACCAAAATTGGATTAAATGGTAAAAATATATTCTAATTACACTTTAAAACCAATTAAAAAGATAATCTATCCATATAAATTATTGCGATGAAAAAAAGTTGTTTTTAATTAAAATATAGTGTGTTTTTACTATTCATTAAAATATGAAAGTTATCAGAATAATATGAAAAATTTATCCAAAGTAAATTTTTATACCCTTATTCCAAATAAGAATTTTATTTTTTCAAACTTAACTTATAGACATGTCAAAAACAAGATTTAAGGTTGGTGTGCCATCAAAAGGTGGAAAAACTACATTTTTTGAAAAATACTTATTTTACTCGAAAAATTGACTTTGTTCTCATACCATGTTCTAGAAAATGTGTAAGATGAATAATAATGTTATAAAATTCAAAATTTAGTTGATAATATTCATAATGGCTAGTTCATAATAATATTATAACCATATATCATTGTTTAGTGAAACCTGGTATTGCGTACAACACACGCTATCGAGGAAAGTTGTGATTGCGTGTAATGTAAGCCAAGTCAGGGTTTCATGTTGTGAAAGACTCCTCCTTTGTTTCGTATAATAGAATATAACCATATTTCATTTATACATTGAATATATATATATATACACTCAATGTTTTGTAGAATAACTACTGTCAAAATTGTGTGTAACATGATCCAAGAATAGTGTTGTGTATACTGCAAGCTCATACGGTGTTGCGTGTAGCACAAGATAATATTGTTGTAGCATACAACAAAAGACATCAATGATATTAAAAGAATATTTTTCATAAAATCTCGGGGTGTTACAAGGTCACACTTATGTACAATTTTAAAAACTTAGATTAACCTTACATGAATTTCATTATGAAACTCCACCCTCTCGTGAATACCCTTATGCAACCATTAGGATTTTGGAACTACCCATATACAATTTAGATCATACCCCTATGTTAGCATAAGAACATGTGGGTTAACCTTATACATCCAGGATATTTCATTACCTAAGGAAGAAAATACCTTCTCATACACTATAAAATTAGTATCATACCCTTACACAATAAATTGAAACAATAAATTTCCATTATGAATGATTTAAAAATTGTGTCTTACTATTATGCAGGATGTAAAAAATTACCTTTTCCTTTATACAAGACATCAATGCAACCATTACCCATAAACAACTACAATTTCATGCATATGGGTAATTATATCATTCAAAATACTAACTTTTCTATTATAAAAACTTATAAATAATTATCAATAGGTTTTATTATCACAGCTAAAATCCCAAAAAAATTTCTAAAAAAAATAAATCTCTTTGAAAACATCAAACTAATTGACCAAATAGACATTAAATACATTCAAATTACATTCATAGTTTTCAAATAATTTTTAAAACAACATCATAAATAAAAAAAATAAAAAAATTATATATTTTATGAAATCACTCTGAAACCACTGGAATCATTAGAATAGATAATGGTGGATCCTAAATATTCCATGTCATGAAATTACCTGGGTACCCTGATTACATGATAACTGAGCTAATAATGACATAAAAAAGGGGAATTATCGATCCCTATGGGTTGGCGACTAGCACCTGACATGATACAAAATGAAAGTGGGAGAAAACATTACACAGACATTGTATAATATAGATAAATAATATAGTATGCATACAAATGAAAATCCATCGGGGGGGGGGGGGGAACTGTACCGAAAGTTAAGCAGGCACAAAAAACCCAAAGTACTACTGAAATGTATTTGAAAACAATAAGGTAAACAACCCAATTCCCAACAAACACAACACTCCATGATAATGGATCAACAACTAGAATCACCACCAAGTGGTGCATTACCCTTGCTCAAACCTAGAAGGAGATAATCTATAGACCCAAAAAGGCATAGGTAGGGTGTGAGATAAAATCCTAGTAGGGTATCTCCAAATATTTCATAATAGATTCCATTATCAAATTAACCAAATAAGTGAATTAATTTTTTAAATAAAAATATTTCACATTTGAAAATATTTTATTAACAAATATTACTTTATAATTAAAAATATGGAAATAACTTTTCAATTATTTATTCACATTTCAAAATAATGGAAATAAATTAACATATAATGCTTTAAAAACTGGCTTAAATAAACACACTTATATAAAAAAAATTATATAATTTAGAGGATATGTAAAATAAGTTAAAAACATTGGAATATGTTTATATCTCAAATAAAAACATGTGAGAAACATGGTCATATTTTAATAGGTATGATAGTTCTAGGTTATGTGATCATTACACTCCCGAGTGATAATAATCGCAATATGTACATAGATCCCTCCACACTAGAAAGAGTGTACTAATCTATGTCCCACTAGGGAATAAGATGTGCTAAGAATTATTTAGTTAGTGTTGTAAAGTTTCAATCCGGTGTTAGGGTATTCTCATCCTAGCGTGTATATCCAAAATAACTCACTAACTTCATATGCATGCATGTGCTCTAGTAAAATCAATGATGGTCAATTTCTATCAACACTACTTAAAATTAAATTAAATCAGATTATTCTATTTCCAAAAACCCAATTTATCCATATAAAAACTAAAATGGTGTTTTATTCAAAAAATACCTTTTTCGAGATAAATCCCAAAGTTTTCTATGAAAACCATTTTAATCTACATTCATCAAATACAACCTGAAATAAATTTCATAAAATAAATTCCCACAATTTTCCATCAATACAATTTCATAATTTAAATTTAATCAATTTCTAGTAACTTCTCAAACACAACCCAATTCAATAGAAGTTGGGGTGTTTTTGACTCTTTTCCAATGGGGCACACCTCATTCTACCACTTTTTATGGGATGCTTGGTTGATGGTTTTCATTATTTCCCAGCATTCCCACTTTCCAAAGGTAGGCTTCATCCATCACATATTGAGGGATGTTTTCTCCTTGATCAAAATGGGATGATGGGATATCAGTATCTCCTTATATGGATTTCTCCTCTGAATTCATCACCTAGTCTAGGTCTCCCTTAATGATTAAGACATTGTTAGTCAAACTCTTCCCGGTGCCATATCTGTATGGATTCCAGTTAATTATGATTTTTTGAGGACATTATAAAGGGGTAATGCTAGGGAACTAACCTTCGGTTAGGATAGTAGTCATGTTGGGCATCACTTTCATGTCTGGATGCTGAAACACTGTTAAACATGGATTTATTTTTTATGGGGCTTCTTGAGGGCGTGGAAGCCCAAGGAATCCCATGTAGAGTGTGGGTAAATTTATGCCAGTGGCATGTCTATGAGGTTTTACTTGGACTCCCATGTTTAACACATGGCATTTTGCGAGTTTAACGTCTAGTAGAGACAAATCAGACTGATCAAAACACTAATGGGATTGGATCAGATAGGTACGTACCTAAGAGGGAGCCTTTGGCTGGTTTACCAGATGGATGGGTCAGAACGCCCAATAAGGATAGACCCATGATGGAGTGTCCCAAAAAGGTGAACGTTTCACCCAGTGAAGGCTGATCTGGGCACCACAAAGGTAGGATCAAAGGATGATGTGTCCTGACAAATGGGACACCAAGGTTTACCACTAGTTGGGATTGAACCTCAAAGAGGCTTCCTACATACTGGAAAGGGATCAAAACCCATTTAGTTTGATAGTGTGAGGAATGGGATCAAGTTGTACACAAATAAAACCAAATCAAAAACATTTTGGAGGTTACGCATGTTTAGTATCCCGTTGGGATGGATTGAATTCACTAGGATGTGACGACCTAGGTAAAATCAGGATGGATATAGAGGAAGTGTCAAAAAAGGGAATGAATGGGATGAAAATGATGTGGAGATAATGGTTTTAGGATTGAACCTTAGGTTGGTTTCTTATGTATCATTGTGGAAGTGAATCAAATTCCTTATAGTTATGGAACGGGGTGATGAGTCACCTAAGGAGGCGACTTGTGATAATGGACACATGGATGGTACTTAAAGGAAGTGTAACCTCTAGGCGAGGGCATGATATTCCAAAAAAAAAGGATTGAGGGATAGACCAGGATGGGACATGGGTGATGGGATTGAACCTATTGATAATTCTTACTTACCTTGCCCTAAAAGGGAAAGGACCAAAGTCCACATAGTTTAGGATTGGGACATAGAATCAGGGTGTACACAAAGAAAATCAACGTAAAGACATGTTAGGGCTTACACATTGTTAGCATCCCATCAGAAGAGGGATGCTCTTGGTTGGATGGAAGTGGATTTTTCTAGGGATTATGCATGGTTAGCTACCTAAGTGGATCAGAACACCATAGGGAGGTGGATCCAGGAGATGCATCCCAAAAAGGGAAGACGTCACACCAAGAGGGTACATCCCTAGGAGGGACAACCATAGTTTTCCATTGGTTGGGATTTGATCATCAAAGAGGCTTTCTACCTACCCGAGAGGGATCAAAACCCATGTAGTTGAAATATGCAGTTTAATTTAATGCATGAAAAGATGGAATATAGTTTAACATCATGAGGGAAAAAAGAGTGAACTGGTGTGATATACACGTAATAGATCAATTATGGGATTGAACCTCAAGAAGGATTCATACATACCATGATTAGAATATAATGACAAAAGTACACATATTTTGGTGATGAATGGGGGAATGAGGGTTTCACATTGTTATTAGTCCATAGAGGATGTCATGGTTGATGCTTACTCTAAACCCAAGTGAGTCATGATCGATTTAAGGAAAAAGAGGCAACAACATACCTGACGATCATGAAGCGAGAGGTGTGTCCATGAGGGATGGTGTGGGGCTTACACATGGTTAGTGGAAAATGGAAATGGAGATTGGGAATCATGAGGAGGATATCCATATGTACAAGGAGAATATAGCCATCATATAGGGAGAACCCTACCAAGGTATGTAAGGTCTTACTCAAAGAATTCTAGAGGTACACATGGTGAAAAATCACAATAGGATATAGAGATTGAGAGGGTTATAGTGCCCATACCATTCATAGTCCTCTTAGACATGTTATGAATGTGGAAACCATAGTTTAATGTCATGTGTTGAGGACATGGGGTGCTTGGCAGTTTAGCATCCCACAGCTCGGACAAGGAGGACTCACTTCTCCCCCTATGACATACATAACATGTACCAACCCACGCTTTGGGAAGAGAGGGAACAAGAAACTCCATGGATTAATGAGGTAGAGGAGTAGTCCATTGAAGGGTCCATATTATTGTAGCTATTAAAAGAAGAAATAACTATTAAGGTACCTATGTGAAGAAGCAGTAGGTAGGAAAACACATCATGAAACACCATTTGAGGGACAACGAAATCACCGCGTGAAAGCCTGGAGGGCCTCATGGTGGAAGTGCATTCAAGATGGGGGTTTTTCATGCAATAGGGGGTTAGAAATGGTTTATTATTGTAAGGAAAACATAGAGAGCATGTAGGAAGGGTTCCATAAAATATTTAAGGCTTGCATGCAAGATGGGGGCCTGCATGCAAGATCAAAGATCAGCATGAAAGATGGAAGCTTGCGTGCAAGATTGGTAGGACATGAGGGAAACCTGCACACAAGGACTATTTGCACCCAACTTCTTTGGAGTAAAATGAAATTAATGAGGGTGAATCCCTAGTGGTTCCACCTAAAGGGGGACCTATAGGGGACATATCGCTCAAGATTCAGTACCTTGAATCCATGTCTTTCCCACTATCAAGGAAGGGGTCATCTAAAGTGCATGAGAGTGAGGGTTAGACTTTTGGAACAATACCCCGATGTGAGGTGGTACAGTTCTATTTATAGGAGAAAAACTCAGTGTTGGAATGCAAGGTGGTCTGCATGGAAGATGGGGTTTGACTTCACATTGGGAAATTAGGATCTTAGTGCGTGTTTATTTTATTACACGGTATCCTCATACCTTTAGTGCACCTGAATTGGCCATTTTTTGTGAGATCATCATGGAAAAACCCCTTTTACATCATATTAGGTGCAAAAGATCTTTTGTGCGGATTTCATTATTATACATAGGCTTAAAATATTGTGCACAACAACCTTTTTCTCCTCAGGATCATCCACTGATTCAAAATATGTCTTTAGTTTGTTAAAATTTTCCAATTCATGGTTTCAAATGAAATTCAATGCCAAAAAATGAACCCCCTCAGAATCTAAGCTAAAAGGGTGCCAGAATGTCGAGTTCCCAGGGTAATACTAAAGAGAATAACACATTTCTGGTGGTGCATGAAAAAAGGGAGATCTAACGTGTGAACCCCTTGCATGTGTGTGGAAGACCTAGCTCATGACTATAAATAGGTAGGGGTAAGGATACATACCTTGACATTCATGTGTGTTATAATATTTTTCTCTCATGCATGAAAGATCATATGTTCTATGAAAAAGTTCTTAAATTCATTTGGTGCCTTGCACACAACCATTGGTTCCTTCGCACCACTGCCAAATCTTTCACACAATTGACTTGGCCAGATTTTTTTCATTCCTAAAATCCATCTTTAGTGTGGTTTCTTGTCTTGCACACCAAACCTCCCCTCATTCGCGCAAGTCCCATTGTGATTTCTAAAACCATAGTGATCATTCCAGAGAATGAGATGATTACACATCTCATATTATTCATGCGAGAAGAGATGTCTCTGATAATCAGATGCTCTATGATATGCTAATGCTGGTCTAGAAAGATTACGTTTTGAGTGATTTCCTCCCACTATGGAAATTTTCCCTTCTAAAAGAGGTACTGATGCTGGGTTTTAGGACTGATACTCTATGGTTGTAAGTGATGCACGAAGATATAATTTAATGATTCAACATAAAAAACAATAGTCATCATGCTAGGGAATCTTGGGACATAGTTGTTTATATCCTGAATCTGAAGACCAAGACTGTCTTGGGGAAAGAGCTGGTTCCTGAGAAATTTATGTCCCACTATGCAAGAACTTTTTAGAGCAGTATCACTGATGAGATAAAGGGCTGTAATGAATGAGAATTTAGGTCTGTGGGAAACTTCACGATTGAATGGTCATGGGAATACAAGGTACTCTATAAAATTGAGGAGTTTGGATCAGAGATGTGGTACTTTAGGATGTTTGCAGTTGTCAAGAAATCAAAGTTCCATTTATACCATCAACAGTACCTGGTGATGGATCTATTCATCCAATGGTATCTTGATACCAAAACATTCCATATCCACTGTGGGGGGGGGGGGTAGGTATCAACCTTTGGTTCCACCTTTGTATAAGAGACATCCCCCTAGATGGTCACCAATCTGAAGAGTTCTTTCCGATCAAGTACATTTCATGAGATAGGGTGCCCAAAACCATTCTGACATGGTATCTAATGGATTTGGTGAAGGATAATCTGGGACATGAATGTGAAGATTTCCGGGAGATGGAATCAGTGCGCAAATGCGTTGACGAGGGGTAAGAAGGGATAATACTAGCTGGTTCTGGAAATAGGTGAATACCAATCATGGGGCTTCAGTGTAGACTAAATCCATGATCCAAATGTTCAATAGGTCAGTTTACTTTATGCATTGATAAGTGGGTGGTTGTATCTAGTAAGAGACACAAGGATGGGATTCCATACAGGAATGCTAGTTATGGTCGGGATCATGGTAGCCAATCATAGGTTCAACCTGGAAGAGCCTGTGTTGTCCATTTTATAAAACACTCTGTGGTTCATTTCAAGAAGAAGCATTCCTAGGAGAATCTATGGACCATTTTAGATTCTACATGGATGGGTCATAGCTCACCAGGTTGGGAATGATTTCTCAAATTCCATACGCCCTCCAGATGATGGTCTACGACCATCTCTACTAAATATTGCTAGAATTAGTCCATTGATGCTTAATGAGGAGGGGATAAAACTCATGATTGGAAACCATGACAACATTATCATCCACCCATTTCAAAACCTAGCTAGCCAGATGGTGGATTACTGGTGAGGCCTACTATAGTAGAGGGAATACTTGAAAAGTATCATGGGTGGTGTGCTGGTAGCCTAGATCGACAGAAAAATCTATTAGGAACCTGACATGTCGTCGATGTTTTCCAGACTATTTGAGTTCATGATTTAGATTCCAATGAAAATATATATATAATTTTAGGAGGAACAACATCACTAAATCATTTTAAAATAGTGTCCCATGTTCATGACTGCTGGTTTTGGTGAAGTAATTACCTTTCCCCCCCACTGATGATAGTGCTAGCCCATCTATAGAGTATGCCGACCATTGGGTATCGTTGTATCTGGAGGTGAATTTGTGAAAACGCATTAGAAAAATAAAAGTAGAGAGTGCATATTTTAGATGATGCGAGAGTTGGAGAGGTGATACTGGGGAAGTTTGACCAAAGGTGAGGTAGGCGGCTAGGATGACACAAGATGGGAACTCGTTGGCTAGTCTGTCGTAAGGTGCACCCGCACCTCCACCCTCAAAATGGAGGTGGTCTTGTAGGCAACATCCTTGTATAGCTAGGTAACTCCCAGGTAAGTGGCTGAGTTATCTCCTACAACCATCTACTCACATCATTTTCCCATCCTTATTGGATGACTAGAGAACACTGCTGTAGGGGATGCCACCTGAAGAACTGTGGCAAATATTGGTTCATATTGGGCTTGATCTGCCAGACCTAGGGCATATTCAAGTGGAAATAGTGCACTTTCATCACCGATAAAAATACCTAACATCCATGAATTTCTACACATTCCACTGAGGGAGGTATAAATATCCACCTCACTTAGTCAATGTGATTCTTGGCTAATCAGATAATCCCAAGAAAAGGCCATGAGAGGATGATGATGATGAAGAAGAAAAAGATGAATAAGAAGAAGAAGAGGATTATGGGGAATAAGTGGAGGAATAGGAGGAGGATGAAAAGGATCCCATAGGTGATGGACCTCAAGGGAAATTGTCCCATCAGAGGATACCTCATGAGAGAGGTGAAATCACGGGCTCTATTTCGGAATTGGATGAACAATTAGAGGTAATTATCAAATCATATCATTTCAAGAAAATTCTCTTTTCATAACCTAGATCCACTAAAAATCACTATCTTGTTTGAGAGAATATTCGTAGAAGTGATTAGAAAGTTCCCCTTATATGGGAAAAAATGTATCGATGGACGTCAGAGGGAATCTCTCTAAGCCTGCATATAGGACTAAGCATGGAGGATGAACGACTATGCTTGAAGCAGGCAGAGGTCCAACCATCATTGAAGTGGTTAGTGACAAGCCAATATGAGGGGATGAAGTGGTGGCCTCAAAGTCTCAATATGTTCCCACCATTCAGAAGGATCATGTGGTGATGACCTTAGAATCCTAGTCTTATCTCACCATCCATAAGAAGCCGATCTCAATAATTGAGTTTACAAGAACTAAGGGATCTCCTGTGGTGGAAGATCCTTCATTGACTCAAGGAGTTGATACTATTCCACTTATCTCTTGTAAGTATTTATCTTTATATACCTATATCTATTATTAGATAACTCGACTGACCAAGGTACCAATCCCTTATGCATTGATCACAAGACTGGAGGCCTAGTAAGCCACCAAGTCTAAAATATCCACAGGAGATCAACCAGTGGTTATATCAATCCAGAAAATACCAGCCATTAAAACTAGTCCATACCTAGAACATAATTATAAAGTAATCGTGTTCATGAGTTATTCCACTACCAATGTTTATATTTAAGCTGGTTTAGGTGAGGTCACCAAACAAGAATGGATGCCAGAGGGGGTCCTCGCCAGTGAACTGTTGGGTATTTTCCCTGAGTATAGACCCAAAAATCCCAAGGATCTGGATGATTCAGACCTTGGATCTGCCAAAGAGAGCCACATGAAAATACACAAGGGATGGAAATATATCAAAATCTTCCTCAATAAACCAAAGTTAGAATGTCTATGTTGGATAGGGTCAATTCCCACGTGGATGAACTTTCTTTTCACTGGAGGGGTGGATGCTCACTATCTTCTTATGATTATCCATGATTATTTGGATGAGAGGATGTGGGAGAGAATCCAATGTTCTGATGTTTTCCAGTGCTAGAAAAAATCTAATAATATCGAGAAGCTCTATGAGGATGAGAAGAGGTATGATGCCTTGAATAATAGGCAAATGAACGAGTTGTGTTTGTTACAAGACAATCAAAGATCATTGATTAATTGAAAGCCCTGATGGTAGAGGCCAAGTACCAAGCTATGCAGGTAGGCCTTCAAATGGCCGAGATCCAAGACAAGTGGGAAAAATATGAAAATTAGGGACAATGAGCTTCTCTCCACCACTTATAATTAAGAAATGGATCTCAAGGAGTGGGAAACAACTCTAGAGGCTATAAGCGAGAAGGAGGTAGTACTAAAGTAGTCCATTGAATGGGATGATCTATTAGGGTTGTGTTTCATCCAAACTGATTAAAAATATTTTCCTCTATTTACATATCCCAAACTTAAGCATGGATATACTATTTTCATTAATTTATTAATTAGTTCATATTGATCATAACTGTGAAGTATCTAGCGATCAACCACTAAGCTCTTGTGGGTCATACCTAGTGTGAGAAATAAGGGAGGAATACATAATCATCCTCTTTGTGTATAAGATTTCCAAATAAATATCAAATAATCAAGAGATTCTATTTTTTACTGACTACCCAAGGTATTTTGGTGGAGAGAGACTAAGACTGGAGAATAGGGTACCCAGAGCATCCGGTTTTTCCCAATGAGATCTTATGCACGAGCAGGGTAACATCAAGGATGTTAGAGTCAATCCAAAAAAGGGGAATGGGAGGTGTGAATAACGAGGCCCAAAATACAGAACACAATGATGATGGGGAGATACTATAATATAGAATCTAAACTTATTCGAAATGAAATACCCATATTACTAGCCTCAAATGGGGACAAAAAAATGAGGTCTAACATCTGACTATATTTGAAAACACGGGGCCTAACTTGCAATGTTGTTGAATATCTTCCAGAATATTGGACCAAAATTATAGATGATACATAAGGCCAAGAATCCTTATCGTTAGGGGGTTCCTTCAAACGTGAATGAGGATGAGGATCCAAATAAAGGGGAATGCAAAGAATGGAGTGGAGTGATGGGACGTTCAAAAATATTCCATCACTCTTTAAACTACACCACCATGAAAAAATCACATGGGTACGAGTGTGTTTGTCTAGACCATGATCAATCCTCTATCTAGAGAGGTCCTATTTAGTGAGGACCAATGATGAATTTTAGGTTTAAATCATATAAACAAGGGAGATATACTCGTTGTATAACATCATATGGTGGGGATGATGCATGAAATAGTTTAACGTTGTATGGTTAGGAAATTGCACATAGTTTAATGTCATACTATATGGATGTTGGATAATAGTTTAATTTCATGTGACACAGACTGAGGGTTCCTAGTTTATGGTCATATAGTTTGGACCGTAATTAGGGGAAAAATCAATAAGGATTAATAAACCTTAGGATGAGCCTGAAGACAATATGTTCAGAAATTCTTACATATCTTGTGATGGTAAGAATCAAGATACATGTAGTTCTGGAAGTTCCATGTATATTAACATCATGTAATGAGGATGAGAGTCATGATGAAATTTATTGTAATACATCTAGGAAAAGGTTACCCTAAAGTAGAAACATGTGGCGCGGTACATAACCCAACGTAAATGAGGACTAAATAGACCCAAACAACACCACATGTTCCTGAAAGGAGAGTTAGAGCCAAGAAGGTTGAAATATAGAGTTTACAATTCCATAGTTGGACCTGAGGACAAGATTCTCAGATGTCACTATCTATCCTGCAAGGGAAGAAATCAATTCATACATAGTTCATTGAATTACATGCAGTTTAACGTCATGCGGTGAGGATGAATAAAAAATAAAAGACAATGGGGAAATAATGTTTTAGCTGGACCCAATATTAATGATTTGGGCATCACTATGTATCCTATAAGTATGGGAATCAAGCCATATATAATTCTGGTATGGTTATATCATGTAGGTTTGACTCATACATCAAGAGAAGAGTCATTTGATGTATCTTGTTTGTTATTTTTTTGTTACTTTTTTTTGAAGTGGTGAGCCCGAGATTAAAAGTTTGGGGGACACTTTGAGAATTAGGCCATATATAGGATTGAATAGTGGTATAGATGATAAACAGTATCAAAAGTGATGTTATCCCAAGTGATAACTCCAATTTTTTTTTGTCATTTTTCATCATGCATCTCGGACGATGACATCGTAGTTTAAGGTCATATGAAAGGACCATCCTAGGAACTTTAACATCATGTGATAAAGACACAATAGTTTAATGTCATGTGGGATAGGGAAACATAGTTTCACATCATATCTCATTGACAAAAGAGATATTAGTTTAAGGTAATAGAGCTTGGACTATAGGGTTGTGATGTCTTATATGTGGGAATTACTGTACTAAAACCTTTAAGCCCACATGAGCCATGCTCGGTGTGGGAAAAAAGGAGTGAAGTTAGGCATTCCCTGTCACATGAGAGTGTAAAATAGTGAAAAAGGGGAATTTCAGGCAGGAAAATCCAAACTATGCCAACATTCCTACTCGATTTGTGCGTATGGATGGAGTAACACTAGAGTAATCGATTATCCACATGGAGAAAGGGAGCATAACAATAAAAATCACAGTGGATGGTATTTGGGATGCAGTGAATGTGGAATAACAATAGGGGATAACTATTGACTAAATTCAAAAGACAACATCTATATATTGTGATCTGGTATGGGAACAAAACAATGAGGGTCGACCACTAACCATATTTAAAAATAGGGCCTAACTCAAAATGTCATTCAGGATCCTCTGGGATGTAGGCCCAGAATGGTAGGTGATCCAAAATATCGAGCATCCATACCGTTAGAGGGGTCTTCTTAGATGTGAAATATGATTGAAACTGAAATAAAGGGACATGTGATGTTTGGATGCACCCATGAAATTTAATGTCATGCAGTATGAATTAATGTATGAAAGGGTACTCTCAAGGAAGGCACATGGTGCAGCTAACCATAAACATGATGTTAATTAGGATAAAAAAGGTATCAATTACACTACATACTTCTAGGAGAACCCATTCCAAAAGGCTAGAGAGGAGAAGGGGATTTGCGGCTAGACCACAAAAGGAAATTCTAGGATTCACTATCTATCCAATAAGGATGGGAATCAATCCACACATAGTTTTTATAGATTGAATGGAATTTGACTAATACCAAAAGGAGAGGTATCCTCTTAGGTGACAAAAATAGTAGTTTTTAGGAAGTTTAATGTCATAAGAACTAAGGCACTTGATGTCTTAGATTAATGGAATTAAAGTTCAGACCATAAGGGGTAGATAGGTACAGTGTAGTTCCATGAATCCACCCATAATGAACATGGATAGAATAAGTCCATACAAAATCACTCCTTATTAAAGAGGAAAACCCAAACTACAAAGGGGGAAGACAAGGTTAATAATTCTTTGGCTAGAACTAGAGGAAAAGTGCTCGGGCATCACTACATATCCCATAAGGGTGATAATAAAGACACAAATAGTTTCAAAATGTGGCATGGAAGAGGGACAATGACAGATGGAAAATGAATTATTGAATGAAGACATCACATGGTTGGGCAGTTTATCATCACACATTTAGGATGTAAAAGGAATAGTTTAATGTCATACGTTAAAGACGTAAGAGATATATGTTTATCATCATAGAGGTTGGACCATGGGGTGAAACATACAAAGTGAAAATATGTAAGGTGGTTCCATAACGCCTCCCGACATGAATGAGGATTAAAGAAGTCCACATTGCATCACAAATTTCCAAAAGAACACACACATATAGTTTAAATTCAAGATTCTTGGACTTTAGTGCCTAGTTGAAGATTCAAACTCATAGTTTATGATCCTGGGTTTCAAACCAAAGGAATGTGTGATTTTTCCATGCAGGCACAAACCATACCCATAACCCTAATCCCATGTGAGCTATGATCATTGTGGGAAACAAGGGATGAAAATATCTTTACAAAAAATGGAGAACATGGTAGGGGAACAGTGGTGAAGAGTCAAGGGTGACCCAAAGATGTCAGTTCTTCCTCTCAACATGTATACATGCACAACGAAATAACACTAAGGGTGTTGCAATTCCATCAGAGAATGATGAAGTGGAAATGGATTTGAATCGTGAGATCAATACTTAGGAAGTATTAGGGTTGGATTAATGATTGAGAATAACTATTGACCATATTTAAAGAAAAAAATCCATATCGTGTGACCTGAAGTGGAATGAAATACCTAAGGGATATCTACTAACCATATTAGAAATGTGGAACATGTCTCCAAATTTAGTTCAAATTCCATCATGATTTTGGGATGAAATGGTAGGTGAGCCATTAGGTCGAGCATATATTCTATTCAGGGGTCCTTTTAGATGTGAATGATGATGGAATCCTAAATAAAGGGACACATGAATCATGGATATGAGAAAAATAATGTCCATGAAGAATAAAACACTCTATATACTAAATCATAATTCATATAAGCATGTTGGTGATGCATAACATAGGTTGATGGGTCCAGTTAAGAGTAGATGACTCGAGAAGATGATTGTAGGAAAATGGAAAAATAGGTTGAAAAACCTGGGGATGGGCCTGAAGATAATGTATTTGGGAATTCTTATATATCTAATAAGGATAGGAATAAATCCACATATAGATATAGAAATCCCATGAAGTTTATCATCATGTGGTAAGGACAGAAGGGGTAGAGGTTTATCAAGAGAGGAATGTGTAAGGCATGGAAGAATAACCTGACATGAATGAGGAGAAAAGAAGTCCATATACTACACCATTCATGATCCCAGGAGAGAAACCATGAAAAGGGGTTGGGAGAAGGAATAGAAGAACCTGGGCCTGGACCTGAGGGAAACATGTTTGGGCATTTCTACATATTCCATAAATATGGTAATGATGCCAAATGTAGTTATAGTGAATAATAAGGGTATAGTCCCGAAGGGTATGTGTAGGGAATGGTAAATAAATCCCGATGTGAATGAGGAAAAAATAATTCCACACCATACCACGCACCTCTAAGAGGGGAGCCAGGCCAAATGGATGGAAGAGAGGGAAATTAGCAATGTGTCGTGTAGTTTTAACATCGCGTGGGATGAAGGGACACTTACCTTTTAAAATAATGCAGAAAGTACCATAAATTCCATGCATTTTAATGTCTTTCAGGTATAATAAAATGGTTTATCATCCTTTGAGATGTGTAATGTCCCAGACCCCTCCGGTCCATTACTTTGTTGAAATTGATGTGGTCAACACGACGCACATTATAATGATAATTTTTAATAATGATGATAGCATAAAAATATGTTAAATAATAATGATGATGAAATTAATTGTGTGATTAATTAAACTAAAAAGAGAATAATAATGATAAAATGATTTAATGGGTGTTATAATTATTAATGATGTGATGTGGGAAGGTGTGTGACCCATTAGATGTTGATAAATGAAACATGCGATTTATTATTAATTGATTAATTGTTGAAATTAAATTTGAATAATAATAATGGGTTTTGTGTTATTAATATTATTCATAATATTAATAATAATGAGAAATTAATGAAATGAGTCATGGTATTTATTACAAACAAATAAATGAATATGGACAGTGGAAGCATGGTGGTGCGTTAATAAAATTAAAGGTGAGTTCGTTATTATTATCATTATGTTAAATAATAATAATAATGGTGGCATAAAAATATGTTGGGTTTATTAAATTGAATGTTTTTAATTTAATAAATTTTTTTTTCAATATGATCAGTGTGAAATAAAAATAAATAGAATTAAATAATTAAATTGACGGATGTTATGCGACATTGACGTGGCATGGTCAGATTCAGATATCCAACGGGGTGGTTTAATGTAGTCAATGCAATGAGAATAAATATTATCATTATTATAAAATAATAATGGTGATGAGTTAATAAAATAAGTTGATGAATTGTTATGATTATTGAAAAATAGTAAATAACAATGATGGCGTAAAACTACGTGCGATAGGTTAATGAAATTAAATGCATTAAAAAGGGGTTGAATATGTAAGTTATATTAATTTTGTTTTTTCATTAAATTCAATGAGGGAAGGTGCATGGTTTCTTTTTGTTTTATTTAAATTTTGAATAAATAATAGATTATGTGTGTAATGGGAGGCTTCTTGGCGTTGACGTAATGGTGGCCGGACATGGTCAATGCGACGAATGTCAATAATGATAATTATTATTAATAATAATTGGTGACGACTTAATAAATTTTAATTGGGGATATGTCATTATTATTATACTAAATAATTATAATAATAATGTTGTCTTAAATTTTGAAATATCCGTTAATAAAGATTTAATGAGATTTATGTTTTTGAATTCAATGCGATGATATTTGAGATATGAGGATAGATGATAGATGTTATTATGATAATTGTGTTAAAAAAATAAAATAAAATAATAATGATAATGGTTTAAAATGGGTCGTGTTGGGTGTGGAATATAAGAGGGGCACCGACGTGATAAAATGGGGAGAAGAAATTGTGGAAGATAATAAATTAGATTGGAGAGAGAATGAGATATAAAATTTAAAATAGAAATAAATGAAAAAGGGGGAATTGGGGTTTGATTCTAGCGTGAAAGGAGACCCAAATCGTGATTGATTTGGAGTAAGATAAAAATATAAAATAAAATAAGTAATTAATAATAATAAAAATAAAATATTGTTATCATTAATTTTGATGATAAAACACTATTTTCACTATAACTTCTTCGTGCGACATCGGTTTTACGAACCGTCAGCAGTAATGCGACCCTGATTTTGAGACAGAAATTATGAGTCCAATATTGGAAGTCTTTTTTGGGTTTTAATATTGGGTACCCAAAACGCTTGTGAATTAATAGATTTAATATTATTATTAAATCTTCGACCCGTCATAACTCCCGCATGCGACGTCCGATTGACTTTTCGTCAGTGGCGATGTGATCCCATCATTAATATGATAAATTAAAGTCTAAGGTTGGATATTAAATTATGGTTCATGACTCGGGTCAATAAAACACCTATTATTAATTGAACTTATTATTATCATTAAACGCATGGAAACCGCGTGACGTGTCATGTGTTGGCTAGTCGGACAGTGTAATAGTCGTACGGTCAAGTCGTGTATTCATTAATACACACTGTGTACCGTTTTACCTTTTCATTTCCTATATAAGAGAGGAGCACGTGTTATTTACGGAGCTCTCTTCTTCTCCGCACGACGACGCTCCCAGATGACCTAGAAGCCTTCCTCCTAACTTCTTCATCCGGACTCTGATCATCGATCCATCAGTGACTACGGGATAGTTTCAGCGAGGAGAACATCGTAAAATTTGTTCTGTTCCCTCTTCTTAGACTTCCCCTCCGCAATTTCCAACCGAGGAGACTGCTGATAATTGATGGGAATGATGGCCTTTGAAGAACGACTATAAAAAGGTATGTTAAACCTCTATTCTTGTATTCTCTTTCCGATCCTACTTATCTTGTTTTCTTTCCATGCTACGACATGTGATCTCCGTGTTGAGGGAGTTTCTTGTGTTGTTGATTCAGTGGTGCCGCAACGTCCTTGGTGGGTGCATTTATTCTAGGATAAGCCTTGTGATCGTGGTGGTCGTGTTCGTATAAGGACATCGGAACCTGTTCAGGTAGGGATCTTACCTTCGTCTCTCTAAATTGTGCATCATGTGGGGTGGGTATACTCTTGTTTACGTGAAGCACATTTGAAACGGTTTAATAAAGATAATAACTGGATTAAAGAACGGGGATGGGAAAGTTATTATGTTTATCTTTATTTATAACCTGTGATTTTATGTTGTGAATTGAATGAGCTTCTGCCTACTGAAAATCACGGTCGTTGGGGGCCTTTGCTTGCGAAATTAAATGTTGCCCTATCTTTCTAGACCATTTTGTGTATGGAAACTTTGTTGAATGTGGAAATTGGTTAATCATGTAAAGTTGGATGATTAAATACTCGGAAACTTTGTGTGATCACCCCGGTTCAACAAAACAGAATAATGAACATGTTGGTGTTGGGTTGGTTTTGTTATGGGATGTGTGAAGTGGTAATTTTTGGGTTGTTGTGTGATATGATGTTTGGAAGCGGGGCTACAATGATGGGTGGTGAATATTATTAAAGTGGTTAGTAGTGGATTATATATAGGGGAAAAGTAATGGAAATGTGGAATGTGTAAAATGAATTTATATGTGGAAATTGGGAATAAATGAATGGTGGGGTATTGTGATGGAAATGAATTAAAGATGGATATGATAATCAAATTGTTAAGGAGTTGGTATGTGATTTCTTGTGTTTTCACTAACTTTTGTTGTGGCTGGCAGAGATATGTTTTATGAACACTCAATTTGGTTTGATTGTTGATAGTGTCCCAATAGATAAAATAATTGACAACTAAAGCTTTTGAACATGAAAACATTAAATGGGGTTTTGGGATTGTTCGTTGTATGCATGCTTCATGATAGTAGTGCCGAGGAACGTGCTCAGTTTCTCTGTTTAGAAGCCATAGGTTGGGCTGTGTGTTTGGTATACATATATATATCTGTATCTTTGTGTTTTGTCACACCCCACCCACCTTGAGCACTTAGTGCCAAACACTCCCATTTCATGGGAGAGGGTGTTTTTCCCTTAGTTACTGGCTCCTTCCTGATCCTTCTTCTATAGGCTATGATGGCTTGAGGCGACCTTTCACCCAAGACTATCGGGTAGGTTTTGTTTGGGGTGGTTGTGCCCCAAGACTCTTCGGCCAGGTTTTCTATTTCCCAAGAAACTTCGGGATGAGGCCCAGGTGTGTGCGGGAAGGTTACATGGTTGTGAGGCCTAGGTGTGTGCGGGAAGGATGCGTGGTGGTGAGCCCCAAGTGTGTGCGGGTGGGATATGTGATTGTGAGGCCCAGGTGTGTGCAGGCGAGATATGTTATTCTTGAGGCCCAGGTGTGTGCGGGCGGGAAGAGTGTGGTAGCGTCAGGACGTTCACCATTAGGAAGAGCGGCTAACTAGTGGGAAATGGTGCGGGGTACCCAATACTCTTGTTATTATATACTACTACTACCTATTGTTTTGTGTTTTGGTGAGCGTGGATGGTTATTTTGGGTGGATAGAATTCCTTGATAGGTTTTGGTTTCTTCTATTTTTATCACGGGACATTAGGATATCTCCCCACTTGTGCATGAGAACTTTAGGTTTCCCTACTGAGTACACTTTTATGCTCACCCTACGTTTACTTTCAGGTTTCTAGGAGGACTACCAGGGCGTGCGGGACCCTACTAGTTGGGACATTTGGAGTTGTTGCAATTTTTTGTACTCTTTTTTCTTTTGGTATTGTAATTTTGAGCTTTCTTGTACTTGTACCTTGTTTCAGAACTATTTAAACATTCATGTGGGATTGGTTTGGGTTTATTTCTATACACTTGTTCTTTTTCTTTTTGGTGGTTGACTTGTCCTATTTCCCGATCTTAAATATTAAAAAGGGTAATGCCTCCCATATTTGTGAAAACTCATACCCTTGGTGCTAGTCGCCACTCCGGGGCCTACTGGAGGCGGGACTCGGGGGTCATTATCTCCCTTTCATCATTTCCAGCTCAGGAGGGGCATCTTTGGTGGGAGGGGGTCGTGACAGATGGGATAGATATTATTTTATGATTGTAGAGCTCAGACTGTGAGTTGGGTCATAAAGGCCCAAAATCTTGAGGAACCAAGGGATGAACCTCAAGATGAAATGTCTGGGCATTCCTACGTATCCTATAAGTATGGGAATTAATCCATGCATAGTTCTTAAAAGGTCCATGTAGTTTAAATTAATTTGGTGAATATGAATGTGAAATAGAAAACCTTGTAAGTCGGGGGTACATGGTGGGGTATTGTAAACCCATCATGAAGGAAGAGCAAAGAGGCCCCATGCCACATCACATAATCCCAAAAAAATCTGGTCCATCAGGCTGAACGAAAGATATTATTTTTGGAACCTAGGGCTGGACCATGGGAGAAAATGTTTGGGCATTCCTACGTATCCTATAAGAATTGGAATCAAGCCATACATAGTTCTAGAAATATTGGGCAGTTTACCATAATTTGGTAAGTATGTATATGAATGGAGGTATTTCTAAGTGGGGAACATGGGGAGGTTGTTGTATAACCAATGTGAATGAGAAACAAAGAAGTACAGACCACCCCATGTGCTCCAAAAATGAAAATATCTATTCATAAGTGAAAAAATGGGGAACTCGGGGCTTGAAATAAAGACAAAATGTTTAGGAATTAGTACATCTTCAATGTAGATGGGAATCAAGACAAACGTTGTTCTGATATTCCATGCAGTTTAAAGTCATACAGTGAGGATGATGTGTAATGAATAATGATCTGGGGGGAGGGGTATATGGTGAGACCATTCTAAAACCAATGTGAATGAATACCAAGGGGGCCTCATAACACACCATATGTAGTCCTTTAAGAGAAATAAACCAAGAGGGTGAACCAAGGAGATTAAAATATTTGGTGGGATGGACTTGAAAAAAAAAGTATTCAAGTGTTCCTACATACCATGTGGGGTAAGAATCAATCCATACTTAGTTATTAATATGCCATTAATTTTAACATCCTGTGATATGGATGAGGGGGAAATCTAACATCATGAGGGACGGGGTAAAAGGAGCTCACAAATTAATGTCATGTAGGATGATTGTGTAGTTTAATGTCATGTAAGAGGATGATGTTGGGTAGTTTTATGTATTGCATATCAGACATCTTGTATACTTTAAAATCTTGTGGTGAGGATGTGGGAGATTTTCTTAGGGTCATAGAACTGAAACCAAGAGTTATGTTTCCTACTTTTAGTTTTCTATCATGCATACCGGAGGATCACACGTGTGAAGTACTATATGAGAAACTTTTCATCGGTAGGAGGATCAATATGCTCACCATCCTTGGTGACTAGGGAGTATGCACCCTTGGGGTAAGACTTGTATATGATATAAGGTACCTCTCATTTGGGCTCCAACTTTGGTAGCATCCTATCAAGTATCATTGATGTTCTCATGGAAAAAACCATGTCACCATAAAGGAAGGAGAGGATATGGAAATTCTTATCGAAAGCATTGGATATATTATTCTTGTGTATCTGAAGGTTGTACAATGCACATAGCCTATTCTCATTGAGATCTTCTATTTTAGACAGATGTACTTTGGATACTTTTTCTGATGTCTTCTGTTCATAGATGGCTGTGTGGAGTGATGAAAACTGAATATCAATGGGTAGGACTACCTTTGTTCCATAGATTAGGTTATACGGGGTTACCTGGGTGGAATTATGAGTAATCATATGATAATACCAGAGAACATTGGGGAATTTTTCTGACCAAATTTTCTTGTTTTTTCCAGCCATATTTTAAATAATGTTAGATAGGGTCTCGTTGAACTCTTCAATCTACACATTTTCTTGTGCATGGTAGCAAGAAGTATGGTTGGACTGGATATTGTACTCGACATATAATTTCTTCAGCTGAAGTTGGTTCCATTACATGGGAGAACAACATGAGGGACTCTAAATCAGTGGATGATGTTAGGGATCAAGAAATAGATGATAAAATGGACCTTAAAATTCTTGATTGGGATTGCCTCTTCCCACATGGAAATGAAATTCATGGCAGTCAGGATGAACCTGTAGCAACGATCTATTTCTCATTGATATGGTCCCGTGATATCGAGTTCCCAGACTACAAAGGGACAAGAGTACATGGTAGTATGGAGAGGCTCTAACAACTGTTGAATAAAGATAGCATGGATCTAGAATGAATAGAACCTCTTGAAAAAATCGATGAAGTCATGGACCATGGTGGTCTAAAATTAGCCTTCTGTTTGGATCTGATGAGAGGTTTTATTCTCTTCCTAATGAAATATTTAGGAACTGGCATGAAATTCTTTCATAACCTAGGGGATATCATCTCTTTGAATATAATTAAGGATAATTCCATCAATCCCTCATCTATAGAGGATCTACCCAATGCTGGAACAACTTTGGAGAGTGAACTGCACTACTTTCCGGTGGATCCGCTCACATTAGACTTGGACTACTGGGGGATTTCCATGTTGAAGGTACTTGATAAAGGGAGTTTTATAACTAGGGTCCTCTTCTTCTATAGCATGGGGAACCATATGTCCCGATTTTGATGCACCCGAGGTAAGTTTTCTTACCTTCTGGATATCATTAATGTCCAGAGTGATGGAATCAGTGAATCTTTAATGTACCACATGGTTGATCAATTCATCCTAGTCAAGATCTTCAAGATATGTGACAATTATGGAGAAGGCATCATATCATCCCTTTTGTTACTATGGGATGTGAGTAATCTTTAGTAGGGAAGGGAACTGGGCCATCAGCTAGTGAGTGCGCTCTAACAGGGGAGAGATTTCTATCTTTCTGATGACTTACTCACCATTGATCTTCTTGATGACCAACTCATATTCCCCTTTTACATATAGGTGGGGAACAACAATCTCAATGGATAGATTGGGACCAATGATGAGGGCTTGATAGTCTGCTTCATTACTAGTGAAACCTTCAAAAAATAAGAATGAATGAGGGTAGAACATCCGGTGCAAGTGTACTGAAGATGACACCTATGTCTACCCTATTGAGTGTAGGATCATTGAGTCTTTTTCTAGTGGGGCTTAGAGAACCACCATCAAAGTGAATCTTCCAACATAGAACGAATTGATCCACTAATATTATAGACTCTTCTTGGAATTCAAGATCGAGGGACCGCCCTGTGGGGGTTGGATGGGTGGTAAGAATGTCTTCCAACGCATGACCCCTGATAACATTCAGTTGAAAAAACTTGATATCGAACCATTGAAGGATAAATTACCACTAATCTAGATGTCTATTCAACATGGGGAGGTTCATAATGTAATTTAGTGGGTTTAAGTGGGACAACCTCTCTATCTCATGGTGTTGTAGGTAATATCGCAATTTCTAGACTACGAATACCAGTATGAGGCCACTCTTCTCAATAGAGGAATATCTGGTATCTGTATTGAGGAGCATGTGGTTGAGATTGTATAAAATGTTAACTATCCCTTTTTTTGGGTGAGAATGGCATTGATGGACCATTACAGGGTGGTCACATAAAGAACTAGTAGTTTTCTAGAGAAGGGTGGCATCATAATTGGAGGCTTTAGCTAGTGCTGCTTGATCTCCTCAAAAGAGATCAAACACACTTCATCCCACTAGTTGTTGGAACATTTCTCCATGAGCTGGAAATATGGCTTATACATGCTGGCCAGATTCACAATGAATCAGTGTTTGTAGGATAACTGGCCTTGAAAACCTCAGTGCTCTGAAATGTATCTCGGAGGAGGAATTTGACTGATGGACTTGATCTTCTTTGGATCAATCTTGATGCCATATATCTGAAGACAAACCTGAGAAACCATCTAATGGTGACCTTAATGGCACACATCAAGGAGTTCATCTTCATATAGCTAGAGAGGAGGAAGTCGAACACTTTCTCAAGATCTCTAAGATGGTATGGACACTGGTGGGATTTGACCACCAAATTATCCATGTAGAATTCCACCAATGTCCTAAAGATCTACTTGAATATACTATTCATGGAATGCTGATAGGTGGAACCTATATTCTTCAGACCAAAAGGCATTTAATGGTAAAATAATGTGTCTTGTTGTCCTCTAAGGGTGATAGAATCTTAATCCTCAAGGGCCATTCATATTTGATTATATCTAGAATACCCGTCCATGAAGGAGAGAGCTTGGAATACAATGGTATCATTGATCAAAAACTCTATCATAGGTAGGGGAAAATAATCCTTCAGACAGTGACATTTGAGATTCTGGAATTTGATATAGACTATGATCTGTCCATTGTTCTTCCATATGAGAATGATGGTGGCCATACATCTTGGGTACTTGAATTCCTTGATGAATTTCGCTTTAATGATCTTTTCAACTTTGTCCTCAAGCATGGAACCATGAGAGGGTGCATGTTTTTGGGAGGTTGTTCGAACCCATGATGGTTTATCGGGAGACCAAGGTGGTGTACAACAATAAGAGGATCTAGTACTGGCATCTCACTGTGGCTCTAGGTGAATATATCTCGATGCATATTACTGAAATTCACACATAGTTTATTCTCTTCTGTAGACATGGCTGCGATGACCAGTGTTGATTTTGGATCTGTCTCAGTGTCGAGGTTCACCTGTACCAACTCATCAACATAGGTGGAGAAACCTTCTTTAAATGTAGGTGGTGCGACCTATAAATCCTCTTCATTATCCATAGTGAGAGGATCATTATAAGGAGAAATTATTCTGATTTAGTTGACCCTCACAGAATACTGGTGCCAACCTGAAAAATACTAGAATCTTCAATAGGGGACTCATGCACTGCTAAAACCATGAAAAAAAAAGATGTCAATCTAATCCCATCAGGTCTTTGACCAAATGGGCCATGGTTGATAATATAAAAGTAGTAGTTGCATTTCATATTGAGAAAGTTCAACCAGTCTTTCAGAAATAAGAAATTATGATGTATTTCTATTGCCATGGGGAGAACATCTTGATATCTTACAGGGGTAAGGGGTTCTAGGATCACTAGATCCATATTCATGTAAGAGTACGATGTGATATTCTAGTATTCCTTGCACATATTAATGAGATTTACCCTTGTCCCATAGATGAAAAAGTAGTGTCCCATGTCCAGACTCATGGCCTACAACTGGTGAATTTGGTGGATGTAGGCCTCATCCAATTATGTCCATGGGTCAGCTACAATGGTAGTGTGCTCAACCTCATTGACCTGAACTTTCTTTTCCTTACTCCTACAGTATTCAACATCTAGGTTGTGGTCTTCACAAGTGGTAAATAGGGATGAATCACCTTGGAGAATTCCCACTCAACCATTAAAGGAGTACATGAAGAATTGGTGATACAGGGAGGGGACTGATGCATGTAGATGGAGATAGGGTCTACCCATCAGTGCATTGTAGGTGGTGTATTTTGCGATGATCATGAACTCTGTGTGGTCAATCAGGACACCAAATTGAATCTTTAGGTGGATATTTCCAAGAAGTGTATGTTATTTTCTATCATAACCTTGAATATTCATGTCTGAAGGAATTAGATCTATTTTGGACAATCCTAATTTTTGGAGTATCTAGTTCTGGGTGAGATTTATCCCAAAACCTATGTCTGCAATACAACAGTAGGCTTCCACACTATTGAATTGAGTAGTGATGTAAAGTGGGAGAATGCGCCCCCTTTGTGGGAGAACATTAATCTTCTCATATGAATGAGATGATAGCCTGCCATTCTCAATTTTCAACTACCTCATCATGGAAGGATTTTGCGGCTGCTACCTCTAATACAAACTAGAGGGGTATTATTAAAGCCTATAAAATGTATTCACAAAAATATTATAATTTATGGAGAGACTAAAGGATCAATATATTCAAAATAATAATGGAAGGTTACTTGAGAACATCATACTTCTATGATAAGCGTACACTTCTGCCGATTGGAGGTTACTCTGTGGAAGGATGTATAATGGGCGTTGTAGGTTGAACTGGAAGATTTTGTCTTATGATAGGGATATCCCACTTCCCACTAGTTGAATCTCAAAAAATGACTACCAGTTTATAGTCATATGACTGTTAAGTAGCCTCATCTATACTCAGTCACGACGACTCTTCTTGGTCGAGTAGCACAAATGGCAGAGGAAATTTTTTGATGAAACATGGTGAGAGGACTGCACATGTTGAGCCCTACACTAAGCATTCTATCTGGTCTCAGTGGAATGAAATTATTGATCAAAATATTTTTAAGGCACACTCTGATGTATCACAGATCCACGGTTTCATCGACACTGGCATTAGTAAGGGACATTAGGAGGGTCTGCTTGGTATTCCTCACCATCATGAACCATATAAGGTTCCACCATCAGATGGTATTTTCTGAGGTGTACTTCTAGTCATCACTTGAGGAATCCTCCATTGATGGAAAGATTTTGGGCACAATCCCCATCTATGGGGGCACGGTGTCACTGAGTGCATGAGATGGAGTCAGTACTAGTATAGGCCTCTACTTCCCCTTGCATCATCGATGATTTCTCTCCTCATATGACGAAGGACGAGATGTCGACATAGAAGTTGTAGTTGGAGGTAAAAAAATGACTACAGGAGGCTCATGATACTTCAAACAGTCACAAATAATACCATGGGAATGAGAGACTTACTTGAGAGCTATCTGTTCGTAGTACATATGAGACCAGTGGCTAGAGAACTACTACCATTCACCCTCACTATCACTATCAGGTTTTGCAGAAGCACATGCTGCCTATTCCATATCCATATCCAATATAACTATTTCGTTTTCGACTTTTTTCTAGCCCCAGTCCTTGAACACATAAAACTTCTTGAGGGTGTACCCATAGAATTGGTGATAGGGGCAATAGTTAGTGAGATTAATGATATCATCCTCTTCATGTATCCATCACTCTAGAGACTGTATGATTCCTTGATGCATGTCCCTTCAGAAATAGCTGGGGACCAAGACATCATTGAATGAGTAGTTTCAATTTCTCCGATCTAAGAAAGGGACCCTTGGAGCCTAGCCCTGTCTAAGGGTTGAATCCTAGAGAGGATGTGGAACCTTTTTGTCTCACCTACGCAACATTGGTCTGTTACGCGGTGGTGCCTACCGATTATCCAGTGGGCGATGCTGATCCTGAGGTGGTTTCCCTCAGCAAGACTATAGAGGAGGATCTACTAGTAAAAATTACAGTTGCTCAGAGGCCTCTACTTGTGAAAAAAATGTGGTCTCGACCTTCCTGGCTCTTTTTATGGGAGCTGCGGGTGGCAATAGGCGTGATTTCTTGGCTTGCTTCACGACCTCCTCCCAACATTGAGCCATATCAAAAAAAATCCAAGAATCCTCCTAGGATATTCTAAGTGATGAGAGGAGGGGATAATTTAGTCTTCACATTCCCCATAAACATTGCTACATGGTGCTCCTGAGTCAGTGTCACATCAAGTGACTTTTTCATGACCATCCATTTGGTGAAAAATTCTGCGACTCACTCATCTGTTCTTTGCTTTCACTTAAAGAGGTCAGAAATACTAGTCTTGTAGGTGTTGGAACTGAACTGGTAAAATAATTGCATGTGAAAATATTCCCAAATTTCTATGAACCCAATGGGTAAATGGTTGTACTAGATGACCTTGGGCCCTTCCAGTGTCTATATGAAACACTAGAGCTTGGAGAATTCCTGTTGCATCAGATTTCCCAGCATGGTTTCATACCTTGAAATAAAGGGGACTAAATATTGTAGCAGATCACCCATCCCATTAAAAGGGGAGTAGCTAGGATTCCTAAAACTAGGGGTGCTTGCATATCATCTACCCATGCCTGTTTTGGCTTGACATCTTGCAGGATCACCACCTGTCGGGTTTTAATAGACTTAAGGAGAGAAATAAGTGAATCCATTATATCAACGATGTGTATTCTTATCACAGTGGGGATTCCTGACCACCAGTACATTGGAAGGTTCTTCAACATGGTAAGATAGCTTAGCGAATCAGGGAGCATATGGTGGGATGACCTGAGGGGCTGTTGGAGGAACAACTTGTGGAGGGGCTAGAGGAACCTAATCCAGGTCCCGAGGAGGATTATATCACACTCGGGTGGATTTAGTGATGCATAGTGTGGCCATTTTCCATAAACAATAGCCTCCACCCAGTCTATATGGGAAGGGTTTTTGAGATCAGCATGAGGCAACTCACTGAGGATAATCTATGCTTGCCTCTACTTCCCCAGTGGAGGACATTTAGGATCATACTCGGACTCATCATAATATAGGCTATGTTCTGTAATGTTCTCAGCAAGAAGCTCATCAACAATAATTTTCTGTTTAGTGAGCTGTTGATGTAACACGACATTTTTGGGATTCTCTTCTATCTTCTACACCGAATTGGATGGGTTATAGGGCTTAACAGTTTCAGTTTTCACTTTTCCTTTGAGAAGGTCTCTACAGAGAGGTATTGGCTCAAAATAGTCTCCCATGACAAGCATCTAACTTCATATATGATTTTGTACACATGTAGGGTCCACCAGGTTTTGTTCTACCCTAAGGAGTTGGTCATCCTACCTAGAATATTTGACGAGACCCCCTTTTGGGAATATATCAGGAAATACCATGTTTAATATAACAATGCTTGGAGGAATATACTCAATATTGCTGAGTAAATCATGTTGATGTTGTAATGGAATGAAATTTAGGGCATAATACATCCCCCATCCATGGATCCAGACAAGTGGGTAAGCCTACTTAAGAACTCTATGGAGAACAGTGAATCTATGGAGTCATCATTACTGGAGATTATGATGATAACTGGGTGATGCAGGGTGTTGAGCAATAGGAAGAGTGACCAAATATACTTGGAGACAATACTAGACGATCACATAAAAGTTTTCTCAGCTTTTGGGGTAAACCAAAAATTGATGATGGAGGTTCGATTAAATCACATGACCTTTTCCAGGGAGAGAAAATCTTGAATATTGAATCCTGGAGTTTTAATCGTCTAGAACATCTCAGGGAGATAGTATTCCATGAGAATGTGACTCAAAATTCATCACTCAAACTCAGGATCCGGCCCTTGGTTGACCCATTATTTTATTGGGGGCAGTTGAGGGATTGGTAATGACACTGACATGGACTGCTACAATGGTGGACTGGTTGGTGGAGAGTACGGTGCACAAGATGACAAACCGTTGTATACTATGCTATCTCCCAGGGACTGTACTGGCTATATCACCATGTACCTATAGAATGAGATACTGACCACTACTTCCTAGGGTGGTGGTCATCCACAATGGATCAAGATGGTGCTCATCGTTTATTGGTCCCCATAAAAACTCTTCGTAATCTATTTTCTATGTAGAAAATGATCCTAGAGACGATATAGAGGATATCACAAACACACCTTAGAAAAGAGAAAAACATTTCTACACCTGTGTGTATCTATGGAGGGCTTCAGAGATTTTGTGTAACTCACTTTTCAGAAGTAAAAAGATAATACATTGAGTTTCTTCCCCAGAACCTGATAGAGTGGATTAGGTTGAGGGATCCATCATCAAGTCACACTTCACTTCAGAATTTGAAAAGAATATGGGTACTATCTGGTTCTTTATAGGTTTATTCCTTTGGTAGTGATTATTTTCCCTCCTTCCTTGGGTTGGTTCTTCAAGATGGGTTTATTCATTGATACGGAGAGTACCTCTATGTGGGTTGGTGTTGGAGTGGGGAGGACCTTCGCCTGGATGAGCTGGGGTTCATGGAGCACCCAGACAGATATTGAATTGAACATGGAGAGAACCTCCATGGTTGGGAGTGCTGGAGCAGATAGGGCCTCTACTAGTGCTGGTAAGAACATAGGTTGGAACTTCATGGTTGTTTTCTATATCATGGGAAGGACCTACATGTCAATTGGCTCTGGTAGTGATGGTATGAGGTGTGACTTCGTACCAAGCATATTAGACATGTGAAAGACTTCTGTGTTGACTATCAATGTAGTGGGGAGGACCTCTACTAGAGTCCGTGAGAAACAGAGATGACCTCTATGATGGTGGGTGATAGGATAAAGAGGACCTTCACATTAAAAGACTGGAATGTGGGGAAAACCTATATACTTGGGATCATGGGAATGAGAAAGAATTTCATGATGGGTCTCAACAAGATGGGGAGGACCTCCTCTTGAACTAATGATGGTGGAATGGGGAGGACCTACATGATGAATGTGGGAGTAGGGGTTACTCTACTCTGTATGATGGTGGTATGGGGAGGACCTCCTTACTGAACATCATTGTCATGGGTTGGACCATGATGGCTGCTACTCATGCCAGCAACCGGAAGAGTCAACCTGGCCTGCACGTGGGGTGGATGGTGCCTCAATCATAACAGGTCATGTAAGTAAAACTACCCTATGATAGGGATGTTCCCCTAATCCATAGTATTAGGGGACTAATAACTTATATTGGTAGTTTCTTGGGATACTGAAGCTATAGAATATGATTCCCCCTGGAGGGAATCCTCTTAAGTGTGTCCCTGGTGTTGGCATCAGGTTAGCCAAACCAGGGTCAGTGGTGAAGGTGTAGAGGCCATCAGCTCCTCGACCTGTAAGACTAGATGGAATCATTGACACAACATGATGTGTTCCCTCCTTGGCAGCTCCATGTGTAAAGTCATAGCTAGGATGACATGGACATTCCTTACCTCTTCAGCATAGTAGAGTGATTCATAAGATCATTTCAGGGAGAGCCTCCGAAAATGATTGAAGATCGGAGTGGGGAGAAGCGGCTCCCTATTGGTCCCTAGGGGGAAGTGGTGACAATAGGGCATAGAATCCTCTAGATCATGGAGAGCCATATCCCATGTTGGGATGACCCCCTCTTGTGCATATCATCGAAAAAGAATGTCCATCACCATTCTTTGAATACTTTTGGATGGTGAGAAGGGAATGGATACCTGATAGCTAAGGTGGAAGATGATATCGTGGTAGAGGTGGATCCATGCAGGATTTCCACATTGGCATTTCCCCTTCCCCTGCATCTACAGGCAGGAGGCAATTGGTTTCTTATATCTATAACTTGGTTCTCACAAATCTGGAACATTCAGCCTTCAATATAGATTATAAGAAGAAAATTATAAATTCCTCAGCATCGTTTATGCCACCCATTTACCTCATTATTGGGAATTCATCATGTTTTTAAACTTACCAAATCTTTTTATGACCTTAAAAAAGACCCTAGAGAATGGTATGATAGACTTACAATATTCTTTTTAAAAAAAATATGAAAAAGGTACTTCTAATCCAAATATTTTCATAAAAATGGAAAACAAAAATGTTTTGATAGTTCAAATCGATGTTGATGACATTATATTCATTCCAACTCAGAAATCCTTAACTGATTATTTTAAAAATATAATAAAATATGAGTTTGAAATGAGTATGATGGGTGAGTTGACATTGTTTTTAGGTTTTCAAATATCCAAAAAACTAGAAGGAACCTATATATCCTAGCATAAGAATATCAAAGACTTACTAAAAAAGTATGGATATAACAACACTAAAAGTATTTGCACTCTAATCGGTACCTCATATACACTTGATCTTGATAAAGATGGGAAACCAGTGGATCGAAAAAATTTTAGAGGTATGATAGGAGGTTTATTACATTTGACATTTAGTCATATAGAAATAATGTTTCTAGTGTGGTTATGTGAAAGATACCAATCTAATCCAAAATAATCTCATATAAAAGTAGTGAAAATAATTTTTCACTACATAAAGGGAACTATGGATTTAGGACTATTTTATTCTTCTGTAAATTATTTTTTAATGTTTTTAGATGCTGACTTTGGTGGTTGTAGAATGGATAGAAAAATTACATCTGGAACATGTAATTTCTTAAGAGATTCTTTGGTTTATTGGTCTTTCAAGAAACAAAACCCAGTGTAACTTTCCACTACTGATGCTAAATATGTAGCAGTTGGAAGTTGTCATACTCAGGTGTTGGGGATGCAACACACACTCACTAAATATGGCATGAGTTTTTACAAAAAAAACTACGTGACAATAATAGTGCCATTTCTCTTAGTAAAAAACCTTCACATCACTGATGTTCAAAACACATAGATATTATGCATGACTTTCTTAGGGATCACACACAAAAATGAGATATTATTTTACAATTCATCAGTACATAAGAACAACTTGCTGATATTTTCAAAAAACCATTATCTTCCGATAGTTTTGAATACATTAAACAAAAACTAGGAATGATCCTTATAAATTAATCAGTCACATCCATTTCGTGTTTAACCCATCTCTTTACATTAAGTTACTCATTTTAAAAGGGGGAGTATACACAATTTTATTAGTTTCACCTTTCAATTTTATGATTATTGGTTTTACTCATTTTAGTTTTATTTATTTTACATGTATCTGTTTTGCTTTATCGACTTTTCTTTATCATTTTTCCCTTATCGGTTCTATATGAATATTAGTTTCACTTTAATCAGTTTCACTTATTAGTTTTATATTTTATCAGTTTCACTATTATCGGTATTGGCTTTATCAGTTTCATGTTTTATCAGTTTATTCTTTTGGATTTATAATTATCGGTACTAGAATAGACTATCAGTATTGGAATAATTTATCGATACTGGACTATTGGTATTACGATAATTTATCGGTACTAAACTATCAATATTGGATTATTCTATCAGTACTATATTATCGGTACCAACCTATTTGATTTTATCAGTTTTATAATTCTTATCGGTTTTAAATTTTTATTGATTGTATTGTTTTCATAAGAAAAATATATTAAAACCAATACATATATCCTGATACTCCAACAGGTACAATTTCTAAAGCCTTATTTTAGTTTTTTAATTAGTTTTTCTCAATTCTTTCTTTTCATTCCTAATCAATTTCAGTCTAAATACAATTTTCTTATAAGAAAAACCTCAATAGTTCAAAATCATTCTCGACCATTTGATATTTTAGATCTAATAATGACTATAAATTTATTTTTAAAATAACCTATCCCACATTGAAATAATCTATTTTTCTCTCAAGACTAGTTACTTTATAAATAGTCAGCAAGGTTGGTAATCAGTTCTTACCTCAACTTTTGTAATCAAAGATCTAATCAGCTTTCATAATCTAGAATATCTTCAGGGTTAGAGTTTTTCTTTCTAGACCAAGTCTACTACTTCTTCTCTAAAAGAAATATCTCTAAAAGAATTCTCTTCCATAACCTTTTGATGTGAAAGGTTAGTCTCCTGATATTTTTACAAGACTTTTGATTTGTATTTAAAATGAATTATAAGTTTTCAAGGGTGTGAATCCATTTTTGTGTAAAGACCGAATTCAGGTCAGGATTATGTGTATCATGATAAGGTGTTACAATTCTATAATTCAGTAGATATTTACAAGGCTCTTAAGATTTCTTTTATGATGTATGATAATAAGTATACAACCTCAATAAAATAAGAATCTATGTTTCTAGGTGTTCCATTTGAGGGTGATTCAATATGTTCTTCTCATAAATTATCAGAATCTGATGGATATTTTGATAAAATAAAAGCTGAAGAATCAATTTTTAAAATTCATGAGGATAAGATAAAAGTGAGCCTTTTATTAGAAGATAATAAAATCATAGCCCTCTGTATGCAAGGGTTTTTGGGGCTGAGAAAGGGTGACAAGGAAACGTTGGATGTTTCAGATATGCATGTCCTCGATTATTTGGTAAACATGATAAAGTTCAACTATATGGGGTTCATCTTCTTGACAATTAAGAAGCTTAAATATATTGTTATAAAATCTCAGTTGATCATGTTTCCCACTATTGTCAGTAAGTTTCTGAAAGAATGATTGATCTTGTGTAATATTGCAATTAATTCAGATCTCACTTCCTTCAAAGACCCCTTAATTAGTAAGAATACGACAATGAGGCTCAAGTTACGATTCTATCCTGAATCAAAAAAGTTTGAGAAATATCTGGATGCTGAGAAAGAAAAGAAAGTAGTTTAAGGTAGTGGGAAACCTTCTAATCCCTCTAATACATATTCAAATAAAAGAAAGGTAGTTAATAATAAAACTCCCAAGACATCAAAGAAACAAAAGGCTATATCCGATGAGGTTGATTCCTATTAGAGAAAGAAAAAGTAAGAAAATAAAAAAGAGGATCCCCAATTTGGCTTGGATCCAGCTGAAGAATTGGATTTAAAAATAAGATCAAAAGAGGATTTGAAATAAGAAGAGAAGAAGATAAAGATGAGGAAGATAAAGGATCAATCAATTTACATTGATAATCTACTCAAAATAGCTGAGAAAGAAAAAACCAGACTTGTAATAAGGGATCCACCAGTTCAAACTAAATCGGATCCAGAAGTAAAAGGAAAGGAAAAACAAGCTTCTGAACAATCAGCTACACAATATCTTTCTCAATAATATGAAGAAGAAAAAGAACAAGAAGAATAAGGGAAATAAGAACAAGACCAAAAAGAATAAGGGGAAAACAATAGGGAAAAGAATAAATATAATTGGAAGAGAAATAATATGCAAACAAGATAATTCATACTGAAGAATCCTCAGAAGTTCCATCATTTTATTTTATATCTTCGGATCCTCATCCTTCCAAGAAATATTCTCAAAAATTTTTCTCCAATAAAGTTATTAAGATTTTAAATAATGAAGAGGAAGAATCTGATAAGAAGCAGAACCATCCAGCTCAAGTGATCGACATTGAGACTCATTTTGGTGATCTCCCACAATAAACTTATGATACAGATTCTGAAAGAACAATCATTGTAAATGGAATTCAGTACATCGAACAATCCTTGAATAGATTGGAGAATATGATAGTGTTCATTACAAATATTTAATCCAGATTATAAATCCTTTAAAATGCTCATAATGATTGAATAGAATCTATCGAGGTTCTTATGGACATGTTTCTAAGTCTTGAATCCAATTTCAAGATTTTCAAGGAACATTTTACTGAGAACAGTATGGCTTACAATAAGGTTTTGAAGTGGTCATACAATGTTGATGATAGTATTAAGAATCATCTAGACAAATAGGATGAATTGGTACATCGGCTAACTTTTCTCAACTCTTTGTATCAAAAGATGGATACTGAGTTGAATGAAAAGATTTAAGTCCTTCAAAGACCCAATACCTCTCAAGAAATAGTCTTTGAAGAGCTTGTTGGTCTAAAGGAAAAATTGTATAATGAGAGTAATGAGGTTTTTTCACTCTCAAATAGAGTTGTTATCCTAGAAAAGTCCTATAGACTCAGGGTGGATGATTTCAATAACCATGAATTAAGAATTAAATCTTAGGAATAAATTAATTAGCTTCATGAATATAGGATCCGAAAGAAAGAAAGGGTTATTGATGAACAAGATGAGAAGATTATGGCTCAGTAAGAAGATTTTTGACAAACTCATGGATGATAGAAAAGAGTTCAAGAAGATGAATCTCTCAATGTTTAATCTTTTGGGAAAACTAAAGGGGAAATAATTATGTATGAACTCTTGTTGTAATGAAAATTTGTTTCAAGTAACAATTATTTTTTCATACTTTGTTTCTCTAATATATTTTAGAAAATAAATACATTCCATTATTATTTTTTAAAATAAAAAATTGGGAGAATAGTTTTAAAAGGAATAATTTCATGAATATCTTATTAAGGGGGAGAACTCTCAGGTAAAATTAAAGAGAAAACGATCCCTCGTGAGTTGTTTAAACCAAGGGTGGAATAATTCATATTAACTATTCTTTTAGAATAGTTATTAAAATCAGGGAGAGATAAGTCATTATTGTTTGTTTTGTTCTTTCCAAAAAGGGTAATATTGTTGTGTCAAAACGTGTTTTGAATTTCCCAATAATCATTTGTTTTGAAAATCACAAATCACACATATCGTGATCACATATATTTTTTATCATGTATGTTGTTTTATAATCGTAATCACTCACATTGTTTTTCATATCCATTATATTCTATTCATAATCATTTATGTTGTTTTACAACATAACCAGATATATTATTTTAGAATTTTAATCACATATATCGTAACCACGTTATGCATTGTAATCACTTGTATCATAACAAAGTCATGAATCACAATCACCTGTATCGTAACCAGGTTATGCATCATAATCACATGCATCGTAATCACCTATATCATAACCAGGTTATACATCATAACCACATACATCGTAATCACCTGTATCGTAACCAGGTTATGTATAATAACCACATGCATCATAATTACATATATCATAACCAGGTTATGCATCATAACCACATGCATCGTAATCAAGAATCGTAACCAGGTTAAGTATTGAATCCTAATCTGGCATTGTAACAAGATTATATATCAGTCATTGTAACCAAAATATAAATCATAACTGATATGCATCTTATCCATGTTAAGCATTGTTACCATGTCATGTATCTTAACTACTATATGAATTATAATCATGAAAAGCATTGTGACCATATCATTAATCATACTCATGTAATGAATTGTACTCTTATCTTAACTTCAATACCAATTAAATGTTACTCATACTCATTGTTTTAACAATTTAACTTACTATTTTCTATCTAAAATGATGTCGTTGAGTTGGTTATTTACCAATCAAAATAATGCCATGTATTATTTTTTTTACTGTTGTAATTCCAGGTGTCCAAGTACCTCTTAATTTTTCATAGAAATATGACCATTGGAGAAAATACGACCATTGGAACCAGAGGCCTATAAATAGGAGATCATTCAAACCATAATACACAAGTTTTTCTTTCATATAGTTCTAGAGAGAGAGGATGTGACTTCTCTCTTTCTTCGTGAAAAAGACTTGAAGATACAATAAGTGAATGGATTTTTCAAAGTTCTTATATTTCTATAAGTGTTTTTTCATACTTTGTGTGTCCGATCAATGTGATAATGATCAAGGGCTTATGGGGATAGGAAGATGTGCTACCGATCACTGTATCGATGGATTTCAATTGTTTGAAAGCCAGAGGTGTCGATTACCTTCTTAATCGAGGGCATACAATGATAGAAAGATAGTTGTGCTGATCATCATATCGAGGGATTACCAAGGTAGTGGTATGAAAAACATTTTATCCTAGGTGAAAGGATACCATACTGTTCGGGATAAAATAATTTTAATACCTTTACTTTCCACTGAAATTTGTAATAGAAAAGGAATCAATTTGTTTTTTATTTCTATTCATATTCATTTCAATTGCAATTGTTTCAATTATGATTCTTTCATTACATATTTTATTAATAGATTCTATATGTTGTATGGTAGAATCATTTATATTTATATTACTATAATCATTTTTTTTAAAAGACATATTCATTAACGTCGGAGATCAGCGAACGTACAATCGCAAAGCCATGAAGGAAAATGGTCCAGCCAGAGCTGGTTAACATCAAAGGGGCCTGTGGCTGCCAGCTGGTGGGAAACATTGTTAAATTCCCTTTTAGTAAATGAGAAGGTACAGATTGAGAAGCCTTGATAGAGTGTGAGGATTATCCTGATGAGGTATCCAAAAGACTAGAGGCCACCATCGTTGGAATTAATAGCATTGATAATGGTGAGACAGTCTGAATTGAGGTTGATTTTATCCCATCCGTGGTCCTTGGAGAGCATCATACCTACAAGGATGGTAGTAGCCTCAGCCACCACAGGTTCCCAGAGGGTGAAGTGTGATTCATGTTTTACCGTAATGATTTTCCCCTAATGATTTCGGGCCAGGATGCCGAGGGCGACATGCCCATCCTTGGGGATAGACATATCCACATTAATCTTAAGAATTCCATCACATGGCAGACACCAGTGGGAGGGGAAAGAAGGGGTTCCAAAGGGATTATTTTTCCTGTTGTGGTGGTTCCATCCCTCAATCCACGAAGAGGCCCGTTCAATTAAGAATTTGATGGTTCTGTGCACATGGTTGAAAAGTACCTCGTTACGATGGACCCAGATGATCCAGGCCAGGGTGAAAAGTGAGCCTGCTTTAGCCGATGAGAAGGATGAGCACCATTACATTTATATTATGATCCAATAGTTCTGTTATCAACTCTCTATACATTTAAACTATTTAATTTATATTACACTATGTAGATAAGGGTAGACACAAGTGATGCCTTCCTAATGACTTTTATATCTCACACTATACTTGGGAAACCATTCCACATGGGTACCCGAGTAGACCTATCTTGTTCGATGGACTAAAAAACTTGGATCTTTCTTTTTGATGTATGCTACTACCTAGGGATAAGATCAAATGACTAATTCAGAGCTCAAGATGCTCATGTATATTTTTAGGTCATTTTAGTTATTTTCCTTATTTGGGTCCTATATTTTCCTATATTGTAAAGAATACTGTTTTACTTGATGCTTTAGAATATGTATGTCTACATGTCATTCATTATTATGCTGTATAACTAGCATTTTCCACTTCTATAAAATTGATATTTTATATCTTTCGTTACTAATTCATTTCTTTATACTACTTATACTACTAGTCATCTATTTAAAATCTGTTATGTGGCTATGATACTATGATCATGTGGGTATAGTCCCCCCACTATCACCATATTACACCCTCGCTGCTAGTCGGTAGCATTTGGCGTATGGGGAGACACGCAAGAGGTTATGTGACCCATCGATCCAGCTACTGGGTTAATGGTCAGTCATGTCGGGATGTTACAAAGTAATTGATTAATTATTATACATCATTTCACATAGAAACAACACCTCTACTGTGAAGATATATCCTTGCGATAGTTTAAAACTACTAGGTGAAACCCCATCTGATTTGGCTAACTACTTGGTCTCATGAGAGTTATAGATGCATCAAGGGGATATCTATTACTGGTCCACACCTCTATTTATATTTCCAAATAAATAATCATATATCAAATAATCGATTTAATTCATGAATAAACTTTCCTTCTCATCAAATATCCATTTTGATTAAAGTATATGAATTTATCAATATTTTCCAAATTAATCAAATAACATTAAAAGTATACACCATATGTAAAAACTGCCATATGGTTTAAGAAATAATAAGATCCATCATTCAAAAATATTTATATTTCATAGAAATTTAATTTCCAATGAATAATGATTACAAGAAAGTGATTTTTTAAAGAGAAAGCTAACATTCCGAAATGAATGTGACATTATATAATAACTTTTACCTTATGGTAATTTTCATATCAAATCCCCAGGTTGAAATTATTCAAAGTGAAACTAAAATACCATAATGTATGAATGATTATTATATTACATGTCATAGGGTAAGTATATAAACCACATAAAAGATAATTGGAGTATAGTAACAAAGATGTCTTAATGGAATGTAAATTGAAATAAAATCCATTACCTCACACTTCCATTTTGTTGAACATTATTTAACCTCCTATATTGTGGTTTTAAAAATATTATTAACATAGTAATAAAAGATATTAATTTTATAAAATCATATATTATTCCTTTATAAAAACTTATCACCTGTTCTTTAATATTATTTCACGATTTTCATTATTTCTAGTGTTAATTTACTTGTTTTATCATTCATGCTTTGTCTTGCATGTTCCAGTTCTTGTTCATATTGTATAGTTTCATAATTTACATAATTATAACCATTAAATTATTATCATAAGTATAATTACATTAAACTTTTATGATCAATTATTAAATAAATAGTGAAATGATGTATGTTACAATCATGGAGATGGTAGGTCATACATATGCAAGAGTAACATATCCATTTTCTAATAATCAAAATGTAAAAAATGTAAAATATATATTGTCATTCAGAATGATCGTAATATATTATATAACATATTATTTCATTAAATATAAATATATATACCATCCAGGTGGTGTAGCGATGAAAAGAAAGTCCCATCGTTTTGTGAAGGCGGTAGTCCACACATACATTAACGACGTTATCATCTTTAATTGAGTGAAAATATAAGAAAGATAATGATATATATCATATTTTTCATAATGATAAATATGTAATTTATTTAATAATCATTTCACGTAAATCATATATAATCATTAGCTTTATCCTCATCACCTTCCATATAAATCATTAGTGAAAGACGAATCACATCGCCTTGTGAGGCGGTAGTCCACCGTACGCACGAGTGACAATATTGTATCCCCTACCCTGTGAAAATTTAAAAAGTTATATATGATATAATGGCTCCATATGTATAATTATTTTATAAATATCATATATATACTTTATAACTATTATTATATCCAACTGTAAGAGGTGGTAATTTAAAACAAAATGAAAATGATTTTTGAGGCGGTAGTCCTCTATAAACACGAATAATGATTTTGCAACCCATTTGATAGAAGTGTTGGTGCCTTTATATCTTGATATTAACAAAATATAATCTAAGTATATTGAATATTTTTATGTTATTTTATCATAATATTTTAGTAATTTTTTAACTGGTGGAGGATGAAATAAAATAACAACACTCGTTGAAAAACGTTGTCTCTTCTTTGGGTATCCTCCATAGGTTTGCACTAAAGAGTTCATAGGTAGTATTTAGACAAAAAAATACATATTCTAGGAAGATATGATAAAATTTTTGGAGTTATTTGTGTTGGTATTTGCTCAATAGAAATGGTGTGAAGTTGTGAAGATTACGGGAGAGGTGTTGACCTTTTATAAGTGAGGTGATTGGCACACATGTAATTTTTAGAAAGAAAACTATGTAACTACAATTTTCAATAATTTAAGGGTCTAAAATAGAGTATTATAAATTATTTAACATTTTAAGGTCCAAACATGGACATAAAGTATATTTTAGACAATTTTCTATTTGAACTCTTATCATTTTAGTTAACAGAACAATTAATCTATTTTTACATTAACCGTGGTAATTAATTTTTTACAATTTTCACTATTTATTTTGTTAAAAAATTATGTTGACCTTATAAGATAAAATAAATTATTTTGATTGAGATTATAGAGTACATTTTTATTATTCTCATTCACATAAGTGGTAATTCTTAATTTAAAATGAATCTTGCATACATGACGAGAAAGCAGGTTTTTAAAGAGAAACTGTTCAAAAGTATCAATATTTTCATATCAAAATTCAATATAAAAATTATTAAAATGAAATAAATTGGATTAATTGATATAAAATTTATATAATTATACTTTTACACCAATTAAATACATAATTTAACACAATAAATTAATTAAATGAAAAAAAAATCAAGCAAAATTTATTATTTTTCACTATTCATCTAAAACTGAAACTTTTCAATGAAATCCCAAAAATTAACCATAAGAAAATTTTAATTTGATGATATAAAAAAAATTAATTTTATTGTTTAAAATATATTATTCATATGTTTTAAAACTTAATTTTATATTATTAGCACAAAGAACGACTAAACTATCCTTTAGAAAAAATACAGTTTTCTAGAAAACATTTCTTTTTTTCGTTAAATAGCTTCTTATTTAGTTTAAAATTAATAAATAACCATAATTTTAATAATTATTTAGTACTATTAAAAACCTAAAATTTAATTTATTAGTTATGATGTTCATTTTTTAATAATATTTTAATATAGTATTTTTGTTCAAAACTTTTGGTGCATACATCACATCTATTAACAAAACCAAATTTATTCTAAGTGAAATATACTATAAAGTATTGGGGTGTTACAAAACATTTTTTTGAAAAATATTTCATTCATTTTAAAATAGTTTTTTATTTTCTATTTTAATTAATTGGTCACCATAGAATCATTTTTATATACATGTGTAAACAATATATTTTCATAATTTAGTTAATCTTACTACCACCCACTATTCCAACATCTTGGAGATAACTATAATAATATTTTAATAGTACGTCATGGTTTATTTAAAATAATATTTTCCTATAAAAAAATATAAAATCAGTTCCATGTGTAGTAAAAAATATTGAAAAAAATTAAATTAATTTGAGAAAAATATTTCACAAAATCTTGGAGTGTAAAACGCGGTGGAAAGTGGATAGGCTCCGTGTACCCACTATGTTGCTCAAATATTTTTTTATAATGGTAGTTTTGTTATTTATTTAATATATAATTTTATATTTAGGATAATATTTCCTTTTCTAGAATTTATAAGGTTATGATTCTTTCCCTAAATTCTCTATATACCTCCCTAAAACCACAATTAGTGATGTTTTACACATTTCCTAATGTATCAATGATTCATTTTTCATATTTTAATCTGGACAATTAGTGGATCATTTAACTTATGTTTTAGTTTGATGTTATCAAGGTGTTGTTTTTTTTATATTCTAATTATTCCTTTCCTTGATTATTTTGATGGATTTGTGATATCTGCTTATTAAAATATGAATTTTCCTTCAAATACTTTTGGGATTGTTGATGTAACAAGAGGTAGGTGGTCTAAAAGTTCTCTGGGATTTTAATTTTCTAATCTAGTGTATTTTGAATGATGTGATACTATAATTAACTCATGTTTCAATTTATTTACATGGAATTAGTTATTAATTAAAGAAGAAAATAATAATAATATTTTCTTTATTAATTAATAATAAAAATACATTTAAGATTGAAATATGTACTCATTATTAATTGATTAATTTATTCTTACAACTCGGGGTAATATGATATATGTGATTAATTAATGTTCTTTTTTAAAAAGATTATTGATTAAAGATTTAATGTGATGAAATTATACTATGAATGCATGATTATTGAATATTTAATAATCATTACTTGTGATTAATGGGATAAATTTTTTAAATAATGTTTAGAGTTTTTTGAAGTTTTGATTATTTATCTAATATGTTAAATTTTTTTCTTTATGAGTTGGTTATAATTTTTTTAATTTATTTTATAGGTTATAATTGACCGTTATTGATTTATAATTGGTTTTCAAACTATTATATGATTTTGTGGACATGTAAATTATGTTTTAGTTATTTTATCTCATATTATGGGGTTGAATAATTCATTTCTCATGCTATAATTTAATAACACTTATTGATTAAAAATTATTCAAAAGATAAAATTGTGAATAAGGTTAAAAGTGAGAAATATTATAATTAAAGGAATATAAAGGTTGGGTTATAGAGGGGTTAATGGAAAATTCTACTATTTTTGGAAATAGAAATTAGTTATTCATTTCTTATAATTATCTTTAAAATGATTAAATCCAACTATGCATTACAACGGTGTGTTATTGACTTATATAGATGTTTAAGAACATAAAAGGAAAGGTATTTGAAATAAAATGATATTGATTAAGGGGTTATTGTATGGTTTTAGATTGATAAAATAATTTTTATGTTATGATCTCAAGAGGATGAGTCTTTGAGTGATGTGTTTGGGTGTTGGGATATTAAGTATTATATAATATTTGAATCTAAATATATAATTGGAATTGGTTAAGTAAAATTTTGGGATACATTTTGTAATAGAAAAGGTTTAATGAATTGAATTGAATTATTTATTCTCAAATAAGGTGATTACAATATTAATGGTTATTTTTTATTAAAAAAAGACAAATTCTAATTTTATGATTTAAAAAGGGAATTGCATTAAAAATTATGGGATGTTTAAGGTTATGTAAATTGTGGTGATCAAATTCTTGACTCATGATGATGGTAAATTAATGATATTGAATTTTATATTGTTCATGTAAAATGAGTTAATAATGAAAATTATTGGATAAATTAAAAAGATATTGCACTCACTAAATTATTATTATTAAAGCATAATATTGGGAAACTATGTTTACAAATAATTTTCTTTAAGAATGATAAATGGGAAAAATGTTTGTTAGGAAAATTAGTGGGGTGTTTAGACCAAGTTACTATTTTTTACTAATGTAAATGTTTATTAATAATCTTTGGTTATAATATTATGATTTTAATATATGAATTTTTGAATGATATATGTTTTTAGATAGTTAAAGGAGGTTTAATTAAGATGTTAATTCTTGAAATCCATTTAAATAAAGAGAAAATAAGAATGTATGATTAAATTGAATTTTTGGATTCAGAAAGGTGGAAAAGTTATAATAATTTATGAATGAATTATTATGTTTGTATAATATGAGAATACATTTATTGGAATTGCAATGGGTATTGTGTAAAAATTAAAGTGGTGGTTGAATGATAATGTGATATGTTCATATTGTTTTTAAAATTATATTTACTAACATTGTTTTATAGAGTAAGGAATTGAGTTAAGCTATGATATAACCATGAGTTTGGTTATGATGTGTGTTAATTCATATGACATTATAGATTGAGATATATAATTACTTTGAAAATATGGGGATTATACCATTATTGTTTCCATGTCATGAGTTCAGAAATAGGGGATTTTTTCATGTGATTGGAAGGGTTAATATTTGATCATTTAGTTTGGTTATTATTTTTCCTAACATATATTCAAAGATTCATTTATTAAATTTTTGAATCATTTATATTCTTAAACAAAGTAATTTCTTAAGAATTTTAATTTATTTATCATAATATGATTACTTACTTTTAATTCTAGTATAAATTTTCATTATACACATGTGAGTATGTTGGAAACCACGATATGTTAGGTATATTTTTGGTATATTACTAAGGTGTACATATCACATCCTTTATGGACATATCATGTGGGCATGTAGTTATAAATGATTTTATGTTGGTATTGGAAAGAACTCAGAGTAAGATGGAGTTGGATTCTGGGATCATTGTGATGAAACAGAAGGAAATATAAATCTTGATGGATATGTTTTTATATTTTTGTTCAATTTTATTCTAGTTATTATATCAGGATTTGTTTATTGAATTTTTTTCTTTCATGACATGTAAGGAATTAAAGGTAATTATTTTACAGTTTTTTGATGATATTGATATAAGTTTCCATTATTTCATTTTTTTTGATTATGTATTTTTTATGTGATAATATATTAAAGGGTAAATTTATCCCTATGATAAACTCAAAAACCCTTGACTCTAGTTGCCATCCTCTACTGATCAGGGAGCATACTTGAGGCCATTTTGACATTTCACCTCAACAGTACAACCATCCAATATAAATACATTACATCATGGGTCTAATATGCAGTGTCATGATATGGTAGGCCTAATAATAAACAAATTAATATTGATTATCAAATAAAATTAGTCTTAACATGTTTTTGGTGTAATACATAATCTATAATTATGATATTGATTCCATCATTTTCCTTCATAATAAATCAAATAAAAAATAATGTGTTAAAAATGAACTAATCTTATAAAAAACATTTCAATCAATAGCTATGAATAAATTGAAATCACCTATCTTGAGTGTTGAATTATAATTCTTTTCTTAATTTTCGAAGAACATGAAAATAAATATAGGGTTTTCTTAATAATGAATAAAAATAGAAACATAAATAAATAATCATTAAATAAATTAAAATACACACAAATAATTTACCCATCATATTAAAACCTTAAAAAAATATTATGAGTCAATCATGACTTTTTTTTGATTAAAAATAAATAAAAAATAACCCACAATAAAAAGAAAAATGAATAAAAAAATCCTTTCACTACATGATCATCATTATAATGGTATTCAAAAACACCATAAACACTAAAATAATATACTAAACCCCTTATAAGAAGTTCAACTATCCTCACTCTCTTAAAAAAATTCATACTGTCCTTTATTTAATAAACTTATCATATTTCAGCATGACCAAAACAGAGTGAACACCATGTAATTAAAACCATATATTCCTTTCATACTCCTAAAATCACTATCATATAAAATTATTTCCTTCATTATATTTTGTGTGTTTTATATATTTAGAAATATAAAACCATAATTTTACACCCTACATAGATTTATAAGAAAATATTTTAAAATTAAATGTCAAATCCACCATGAAATATTATAGGCTTTATGTCTTCACAATTTAGAAATAAATCTGTAGTTGGGGGATTTATTGAGTGTTAAATCCAATCCATAATTCTTCATATGATCTGGGGCCAAATCAAAAAAGCCTCTGGTGGGTGGGGTGGGGGGGGGGGGGGGGGGTTAGGGGCTATATGGCTGATAATATGGACGATGATGCAGTGGAGATTGGAGACCATAATGCATAAAAATTAAAAGTATGATGTAGGTAGGGTGCCTTTAGTCCATGATGAAGGGTTCTTGAAGACATTAAATTATGGGACATTAGGCTATTAAAATTGTATTGGGATAACTATTTAGTGATTCAATCCTTGGAGGGTATGTGATATATCCTTCCTAACTTAGGGGTGTGTGTGTTATTTTGTTTCTTATAACCTCATAGACTATAATAAATTTTTAAATATATCTCCTTATTCAAATAATAGAATGATAGTGAAAAAAAAGTGTTAAAATATAGTTCAAATACAATATATGGGTCTTTATAAATAATATTAAAATAGATTTAAAATAATGAATTAATCCTAAAACATATTTAAAACTATGGATTATGTGCCCATTCCTGTCATGAAGATAATGTTCTTGTATATTGTGTTAACTTTTCTATGACTTTTTTTTATCAATATACAAGAATTTTGTATTTGGAATACATTGAGGGTATTGATATTATTAATGGATATTTATATTTTATAATTTAATGATGTATTTTTTATCATTAAAATAATACTAATATAATAGATTAGCTAACTCAAGTAATATTGATATAATCCTTAGAGAAATTTTTGAATTCAATATGGATCTTAAAGGAGATCATTGTAAAAATGAGATGAAATAAAGGAGCCTCCTTGAAAATAATTCTAATGGATATTTCTACGAGTTTACTTTTTATGTGAATTCCATGTTTATTTAGAAGATCAAATAAGTTTTTTGGAAATAATAATATGCCTTACTAGTTAATAGATAACATACAAGGATTAGAAAAACTCAGTCAAGGAGATTCCATTGTTCACAAGAATTCATTCTCACTAACTTGAGGAGATCTCTAAAAAAATACCTAAATTGATGGTGTGGTGGAATTAAACTCTACAATATGTTTTATATGGATTTTATCTATCTTTAAAATTTCATTAAACATTAAACATTTCATATATATATATACACACATGTTTTCTAGTAGTGTGTTAAAGGTAATCATGGGGACATCCATATAATTGACATAGATTGTACCATATAATATTCCTATGACATTAATAATATTAAATAGGAAGGAATGATTGTGATCATGATTAGAGGTAGAGTTTGAGCTAATTTGAATGCATCATTATGAATCTTGGAAAGTTCAATAGATGCAGAAGAATAGAGGAGATGATGTAGAGTCTAGTCTTAATAAATTTTGTAGAATAACATGTTAGAGGAAATCAAGGAATAATGTATTTGTGTCAATATATAATATTTTTTAAAATAATTTGTTTGAATACTTTTAAAAGTGTATTAAACCAGGATATGCTAAATATATAACAATCATTACTCTTAGGTGAGGGTCATTCATCAATACATATAGTTATCACTATGATAAATTCTTGAGTAATTAGAGCTTGTATATTATATATGAATTATTATACACAACCTGAGTATTGTTTGAGTAGGTGAGAGGAATTAAATAGGTCTTTTACCCTACATGTTATGGGTAGGATTTTATGCTGTAAGAGAAGAAGTCCAAATATAGTGGCATATTTTCTACCATAAGACGTAAGGACAAAAAAACTTGTGCACTACTAGAGTTGAGGGTTGTGATGTATTGGTGGTATTTATTCCATAAGATGAAGACCAAATTAATTATAGGTTTCTTCAAATAGAAATGTCTTTCCATGGTTTTTATGTATTCTTTCATAATATATTTCTATGATTTCATGATAATGACAAGCTACGATCTTTACACCATGATAATATTCATCATACCAAAAACATTAAAAGATTTGAAAAGATTTTAAGGAGTAAAGAATAGTAGTTTCCATTAGTTTTTTATCAGACATTGACCACATAATACCCCAAAACACTTCCCATTAATTCATGAACAATTTCATTTTAGAAAGATAATGGTTTTGAATATCATATTCTTTAGTAATGGATTAATTATCTTAAACGGGATTTTTTGTTTTCCTAGTAGAATATTTTGGGTCAAGATTTAATTATAGAAACACATATGGAAGATAAGGAAATCTTAGATTCATTGAACAATCATGACCATTAGTAAAGATATTGAGATAATAAATATCTCAATAAATATTTTGATAATTCTGTTATGAAAGTTATGAAATTAACATCCTAACATGGTAAATGAAATATTAATGGTCCACCCAACTAGTTTTTTCTTGATAATAAAGTAGTAAATGCTCCATATATTAACGTGGTGGTACCCAAGTAAAATGGAGAAGGATCAAATATTCCAGTAATAATTCAATGGAAAAAACATTTTCCTTGTATTGTTTTTCCATACATGTAGTTGGTCAGGAACATATTCATACTCCATACATTGATTTATTCATTATTGATAATAATACATTAATGTGGGAAGTGGGTTAATAACCATTTAAACCTAAAGACTAGATACTAAATAACATAATTGTGTGAGCCTTTCAATCCCTAATTTTGTGTTCTTTATAATATTTACCTCTCAATTTCCCACTCCATCTCCTTTCATGACCACCACTATTCCTTTATCAATGTGATTTCCATTATTTAACCAAAATTTTGATTCAACCCCTTTAACGAACCATAATATTTATATATGGAAAATTTCCCTCTCCTAATATATATGTGGTATAAAGTATATTTCAAAGCATAAACATAGAAAAATAAAACATTTACCATTATGTTACATCAACATAAAACATTACAAATGATGTATAAAATTATTCCAAAAAATTGAAAATTGCATAATGGGTTAACAAAAAAAGACAAATAACAGAGATAAAATTTAAAATTATGCTATATCATGGTCTCCTATGATGATCAAAATCACAAAAAACATTGTAAATATTAAAAAAAATAATAAAAAATATTTGAATTTTAAGTAAAATTGATAAAAATTGAGTGAATGAATAATGAAGTAAATAATAAGTAATTATAATATTTCTCTGTGTTTGTTTCTCAACATTTCATCTCCAAGATTTCGGACTTAGTATTTTGTCATATTCCTTACCTTATCTCTGGTGATTGTGTTTCGGTTCTATTCATGCCACTGGCATCTTCTTCATGGAGGATTTGGGGTACCGACGTTGGTTGTATATTATTGAAGCTCTTAGGTATTTTTTTCGGCTCTAACCTATTATCCCTTTGTGCCTCTCAAAGGTGGATATAGTGTGGTGGTTCAAAGTAGTTTTGTGTTTTCGGTTTGGTGACCGAAAGGTCTCATGTAACTTCCTAGACCGACTTTCTCTTATTTCGATGTCTCTCAATTTTCTGCCTCGTCGATGATGTCATCATTTAGAGACCTCGATTTCCCTCACCACTGCTCTGGAATCACATTTTTGGGTCCTCTCTTGCTTAGATCTAGAGTAATGGTAACTATGGGATTTTGGGATGTGTGGTTCGGTGGTCGTCAGTGTTCTAGGTGTGTGCCATTTGATGAAGGTTTTGTGTCATACATCGATGAGACCGGTGTGGTGGTTGGAAAATGACAATGATGATGGAGATATATGTTGATGCTGTCATTGTTGAATCGTGATGATAATGTATGGTGATTTTTCTTTAGCTAGTGCAGTGAATTCGAATCTGGATCTTCTTTGTTTTCGTTACATTTTTGAATTTGAACATTGAATTTGGGTTTCTATTGTTATTGGATCCTAACCAGTGTGTGGTTATAGCTCCACCATAAAGTAGTCCTTGAAAATAAAATAATTATTGAATTGGCAGTCAGTAATTATCAGAATTATAATAATAATTTCACAGTTGTATAATAACTGGTCATGGGAAATAATAATTAGTCATGAAAATATTAACCAAATTGATTAGAGTGGTAAAATGAAGAAAAGTATAATTTAAAATTATTAAAATTATTAAAAAATATTAAAATTATATAACACGACACCCAATATTATATAACATAAATCATGAATAACTATAAATTTTAATAAGGATTATTTTAACTAATTTAGTATAATAGTAATTTTTTATATTAAATTTTAAATATTAGAATCGTGTAATTTAAAAACATATTTTGATTAAATTATATATTATAATTTATTATCAATCATATAATAATTGATAAATAATAATAAATATAAAATAATCAATTTTAGAAAAATAAATAGGATTTACTTTCGATAAAATAATTTTATCTACATAGTGTATGATTTTATTTAAATGTTATATTGATTATTTTTAGAATAATAACGTTTTAAAATTGGTTTAATTTTTCAAATAATAACATCAATATTTTCTTAGGGTGATATGTTGGTATTTTTATAAAAAAGTAATTTTTTTAGTGAATTGTATAAAATAATGTTTTTATATATATCGTAACTTTTAAGAAATCATCATGATATAAATATGACATAAAAAATTATCTTATTAAAAGTTATGTAATTATTAAAATAATACACATAAAAAATATAATTATGTTTCAATCCTCTAAATCAATTTACAAAAGTGATGTTATATTTTATTATAATAAAAATTAATATTTTTTCTTAACATTCTATAAATTATTTATGAGTTGTATTTCTATTTTAGGTGTGTTAAAATATATAAACAAATATTTATTTCTTATTCTAAAAATAATAAAACTCATTTTAATCAAATATATTTGTTCGATTTAACATAATTAATCAAATAATCAATACTTTATTCTAAAATACCTATCTACCTTAGCATTATAAAACCCCTACTCCACCACTTCCTCCATATTTTAAAAAAATGTTTCTTTGACAATTATATACCCAAAATCTCTCTATAAAAACTCTCATCCGCATTTTTCCTTTAGTGTGACAAAATTTTCCTCATATTAAGTCTTTAGTCTCAATCCAAATGAGGCGACTCAAGGTCCAAGTTAAGGGTTTCATAACCCATATTTCAATTCTAATTCGTCTATTACCCATTATATAATAGAAGTAATCTATGAAAAGAAAATTAAAATTATAGGTTTTAATATAAATTTTTTATTTTATAAAATTATAAAATATATTATATACCTCGTCTTTTAAAAAATTCTCTTAAAATAATTTATTACCAATGGTAGTTTTACGCATCCTATATGAATAATAATGTTTTAATTTGAAATTATCCCTTTCATAAATGTTGTAAAAAATTTATTTTATTATTTTATATAATAAAATAATAAAATAATATCATTTCTATGATTCTTGTGATGATAAAATAGGTTTAGTACATTTGGGATTAAATATAAACAACCATTGTCATTTTTAATTTTAAAAAACAAGTTTTCTAATGAAGATTCTTAGAATTTGTAACTATTTAATAATATATTTAAATATATCATTTCTATAAGGATATAGACCACATAAACTGAAACTTATATGTAAACATTATATATTGGATTTTGGATTTTACTTTCACATCGATGTGGTTTTGTAACAGTGAACCAAACAAAATCAAAACATCAGACACAAAAAATATTAATTTATTAAATGAATAAAATGTAATAATATATGTATTATAATAGATATAAAAAATATGAAAAATATTTTTAATCAAGTAATTAATAAATATAACTTTACTATTCTGGAGGTTAAAAAAGCATCTGAAGTAATTTGGAACATCATGTAAGCATTGTTTCCCACTCATTTTCATTCTTATGATTATTTTCTCAATCACCCTAAATATCTCACTCTTTCTTTTTTTCTCTATCTATTATAATACATTATTTATATTACTATTTTATTTCTCTTGTCTTTCTATGTATATTATTTTCTACCAAATTCCCTTATTGATCATTTTTTAAATTAAAACCTGATAAAGGGAATATTTCCATTTCATCTCCCTTGTATTGATCTTATATTATAAGGCTTATATTATTTATAATATTTAAAAAAACAAACAAATTTTTATCAAAAAAGATATTATTATTTATGTTTTTTAGAAAAATATATCCACTAATTTTTTTAAAGTCTATTTTCCAATTTCATATAAGTTTGATAACAAAATTTTATGTCATTATTTAATCTTTATCCTTTTATATTATTTTCCCATTATTATGAGATTTATTTCCATGACTCTATATTCATTACTTTTCAATTAATAACCATGATTCCTTAATCCCATATTTTTATAGGATTTTATATGATAACATAATGAATAAATAGTTATGGATTTATTATGTGACACATTTTATCCTCATTGATTTATTTCAGGTTTATGATTTATGTATGTTGTTTTCTATGTGATACACATATTCAATACATATTATAACGATGTATGGGACTAGATTTATACATACCCTCAATTTATTGAGTAATGTTTTATATATCATGAGATCCTTTTATGAGGGAAGTATGTGGTGAGTTTTGTCCAAAATATTATGTGTGGGCATGGTGATGTCATCTTTGTCCACAATATTATCCATGGGGATGATTTGGTTAGATTTTTTTATAAATTCATGATGTCTTGTTTGTGAGCATTTACTTATTTTTATAGTGACATGCCTTATGATGATTCCGCATTTTATGATTCTCTATTTTACCATCCTCCTATGATATTTTGACTCATATTTTATGTTTCTATGTGATGTATTACAATCCTACCCTTATTGATTCTATATAATGATTTTGGAATTGTATGATACCTCAACATATGTTTATCATATTTTAAACCTTTACTGGGGTATTATGAATTACCCATTATATTATGTATATCCCTAGGATAACCCTTGTAGTGATAAGAATATGATAATATCTTATAAAAAGTTATAAATATGGGAATAGAAGATTTCAAGGTTCATTAAAATATGTTTTATTTTGGTTCAGATTTCCCAAAGTCATTTTCCCTATAAATGTTTTGTGGTTTTTAAACCTATTTATTTTAAAAATTATTTAATATTATGTTTACTATATAATTTTCATTATAGTTTTTCATATAGTATGTTCAATCAATTATTAGGGACTATGATATATAAAATAATAGAAAATAAAACTTAAATTACATAGATTGAGACATTAGAAGTTATAAGATAAGATTTTCAAGTTATTTATGATTTATTCATTATATTATCATAAAAGTAATTTTCATATTCTTACTAATATGAGTACTATCATTCCTAAGATTATTAATCTTATTAATTGGATAGAAATATGAGTAATTATGTTAACAAATAATGTGATAAGAAATAAAAATGATTTCTCATATTAGATTCCAAATATAATGGGAGTATGAGTAAAAAACCTCATGGTAGTACTTTTTCAATTGAATCATGTTATGAAAAGTAACATGAACCATGTCTAGAACCTGACTCCTCTAGTGAAGTATCAAAATGTAGTCGAGTCCTATTGTGACAATGGCCTCAATATTTTGGAAGATCCTTTTATATTTTATTCATATGACAATGGAAAAACTCTATTGAGAAAATATTTTATATTCTCTAACACTCTGAATGAGGGGAAGTTATCTTATCTAATTATCATTTAGAGGGAGAGGTCATGTAGTGGTTTTCATTGATCAGATTACCAAGCCCAAGGAAGATATTAATTCATTAGAATAGGATGAATTCAATAAAATATTTTTCAATAAATATTTTCCTTTTCCTCTCCATACTAAAATAGAGAGGGAATTTAATATTCTCAATCAATGGAAAGATGTTTTAATTTTTACATATGATGAAAACATCAAAATATTTTCATGTATGACCTCTATTTTTTTAATTAGCCATGAAATAAAGGTTAGCCACTTCTTCAGTGGCCTAAAACCATGTCTTTTAAAAGAATCACAGATTTGAGAATTTGATAACTATGAAAAAAATAGTCACATGTTACCTTAAGGTTGATATAGATACTATTGAATCTTAATTGTCCTAGTGGAATAGATATAAGAATATACTTTTGGAAATTAACTCTATGGATTCATCTAGTAAACCTCATATGGGGAAGAAATTCAAAATATTGACATGTAAAAAGTTTGTGAGAAAGCATATTGGAAACCTCCTCATAGTAATGGGTAAATACTGATCAATTTTAAAATAAATGAGTCAAGGAAAATTTTATAGAGGGTCTATGAAGAAGAAAATCAATATGATAGAAGAAATGAAGGTTCTTATCAACCCTCCACCCATAGTATACTGACACAAATATAAGGAACATGAATAAAATGTAAATCATTGAACCATTCTAAGGGTCATAAAGTGTAACCGTTGAATAAAAAATTCAAATTTAAGGGCGCCAAGAAAGATTTTATTCTATGACTACTACCAAGGTTTTCCATTCAAATGAATTGATGACTGGTATATGTTTTATTCATTAAAAAATAGTGAATTTACTTTTTATTATTATGGTTATATGCATTAATATATATCATTTAATTTCTATATAAATATACAAACACCACTAATAGATAATTATGTTGAGTTATAAATGAAAAAAGTGGTTCAAAAATAGTATCTAAAATATATGACTCTTCCCTAATTAATATTTTTGGGAAGAATCCTCCATACAATATATTTATGCTCCCTTTGGTAGAATTTTATGATATACTAGGCATGGACTGGTTTTCTTTATATAGTTCCAATATCAAAATTTATGAGATAGAAATCAATTTTTATACCCCAAATTATCCTTTAATATTATAAAAGTAAAGGGGAATTATGCATCTTCTTTGGAATTTCCTTCTCACATATGGATATTATTACATTATGAGTAAGCATTTGTTCCATAAATAATTGAGACAATGTAATGGATCATATTTAAGTACAGGACTACTTTAAGGGAATATATTGATGTATCCCTAAAATAGTTGGCTCAAATTTCTCCTAGTCAATAGGTTGATTTATATATATACGTTATACTCAAATATATAACCATTTAAATAAGTACTTATAGAGTGACCACTATTACACTAGAATATTTGAAGAAAGAACTACAATAGTACATTAATAAGGGTTTTATATAACCTAGTACATATCCAATGGGTTCCTCCAATCTTTATTTTTAATAAGAATGATAGTGGAATACATATATATATTGATTATCATGAGCTTAATAAGATCACAAAAAAAAAGAACAAGTATCTTCTGCCAGAAATCAGTGACTTGTTCAATTAATTATGTTGAACTCAATACATAACTAACATTGATATTCAATCTGAATATTGTTAACAAAATGAGAAAAGGGAACTAATTTTCAAGATTTCTATTTTTATGAGATATGAAAAATATTAGTTTATAGTGATTCCATTCAAAATATATATTAATGTAATGAATATTTTCTCATAAACTGAAAGATATCTAGTAGAGTTTCTACAAAAACTAAATCACAAAAGGTTAGAATAAATTTCAGGGGATTATGTAGCATGAATGTGAGAAAATATTCCCCCCTATAGATAATGATACCAACTCAGTAGAGTCTATTCCTGAATTACATCACCAAATAACCCTTAAAGGCCTTGAAAATTTAAGAAGAATATGATGATAGAAATTGGGAAATGTAATCTACACACAGTGAATGAGGTGACATAAGAAAAATATCAAGATACAACAACAGGTTCAGAAACAACCAAAATACATTCCATGATAAAGGGAACTAAACAAAAACTATATAATAAAATTCTAGGTTTGTCTAATGAGGCCTAATGACACGAAAATTGCAACCTTTGTTGTATTACCTCTAAGAAAACCTTGTGGAGATCCATGTAAACATATTATAGGTATCCATACAAAAGTTCTATAAACATTCCACTATATTTCCAATACCACAAAAAAGAACAAGATTACACATTCATTTGTTTTACCATTTCTTAGATCACAAACCATATGATCTATACGCATCCAAACAAAGCACATGTAGAGTGTGAGTAAAAATACTTAGTTTGTAGTCAACTTCCGACCTCTAATATCCTATTGTAAACTAGATTTTATGTATAATTAGTCCAATGCTAATTAATGAGAGAAGGATACTAGAAATTAATAATATATAAGAACCTTCATAAATATCCCCTATACCATGAGGACCAATAACTTTTATGAGACTCAACATGGTGTCTGAGGTGTGTGTGGATATAAAGTGTAATACTCTTTCACAATAAATGAGAAAAAGTATTCTTTATTTAATACCCATTCTATAAAGTGGATATGAGTGCTGGAATATTTTAGTCACAGATATCTCAAAGATCATCCCTTCTGAAATGAGTAACGAGTAATAGAGAAGTCTAGGAAATATAATCTCATCCCATATCATTAAATTATATATATCCAAATATGTTTTACTAAGGAATATCTTATTTTAATGAATAGTAAAACTTTATTACTTAATTTACAATCCAGGGATAATAATTTCACATACAAAATTTATTAAATTTAGAGCCTTTCTTGTAAACATTTTTATCAATATGATGTAGAACATCAATATTGTGAACAATAGTCATATAAGTCAAAGATATCAGGAAAACACTATTATCTTCATAGGTACTAAAATCACCATTCTCAAAAATAAATTATCAAGTGTGTTGAACACCAAGAAAGATCTAAAATTGTCTATAAACAGTCAACAAAAGCAGAAAATATAAGAGGAATACTCTCGAATCCTATACTAATTATTTGCTTCAAGACACTTTAGGATGCTTCTTCCCCTTAATTCCCTAGGAGGAAATGGATTTTTCACTAGTTCCACCCCCATATGATGGGGAGGTACCTCCTCCATCCTCCTTGAAGGTCCAAAATCTTTCTTTCTCTCCCTTTTCTGACACATATTTTCTTCCTCCCTTCTTCTAATTTTACATTAACCCTAATGTTCTAGATTTTTTCTATGAACTTCTGAATATTTTTCTCTCATATTTAGAGTTTAATAATTCAAAATATCTTCTTATTATGTTGTTTTTTTCTTGATATAAATAACTCTATCTATTTTTTGACTTGTATGACAAGTTATCCTTTGATGATAATGGTTTAGAGAAACGAGCTATGGTCAATCTTCCTGATAACATGCATTTAATGATTTAATTTTCTTCAAAGGAGAATTTCATATTGGTTTGGTATGGTTATCCGCACACCTACAATGAACTCCTATTATGTTTATCTATGTGTTCCTATGAAATCCATATGAACCGATACTCACCTACCATGGAGATTTGGGTTAGTTTCCAAAAATTTCCCCTTTCTTTTCAGAATCCCTCAACCATTCAATTTCATAGGAATATTTTTGTTTGGTTTTTCTATTCCGATTGAAGAAATTGTGTTTTTTCACCAAATATATCCAAGATTCTACATCAATGTAGATGTTTCATGAATTACAATTGAGTATGCATGGACCGTAGTTTTGGAGTAATCTTGATACAAACAACCAGTATGTTTTGAGAAGTGGGTTGATTATTATTCTTCATGTAAGAATCTTGGTCATCTAAAGGAAATGTATAGGCACATGATCTTGATGAGACATTAAAAGAAGGACAATAAGGTGTAAATTTATAATTATAATGGTTTGGGATTGTGTGTGATGCAAGATAGAAGGAGTACCATGTTGATGAATCCCTTGTCCAAATGGAGGAAGACGACCAGTTGGGTTAGGGTGAAGCAACAAATGATGTTTCTACCCAGAAAGAGGTTTTTACAATTGATATTGACCAAAAATTTGTGGATGTTTATATTATATTGAAATTTCATATTTTTTTAAATTATTTCAGTCTATGTATGGGTCATAGGGGTTTGATGATATCTGTTTGTCAGGTCCATTTAATTCATGTAATGCAACAACTTTTGTAAAGGCTATGAGAACTAAGAATAGAGGTAGACACACAGTGGGGTTACATCGGATATGGTGAGTATGTCAATGTATGAAATTTTCTCATCATGTAGTGATCTAACCATTGAAAAATAATTAAAATGGAGTACATGATTCAAAAAATTCAAGTCACAAGGGGTGAAGACATGGCATATAATTGGGTTGGTTCTAGGAAAGTCATACTAAATATTAAGTTGGGAAATCATTTTGAAGTATTGGAAACTGAAGGGTTGATCGAGGAACAATCAGAACCAGTCTAGGATGAGGTTTCCTCCAAAGGGGAATATATCTCTAAGGCTGGGGCAAGTGATGATATCTCTATCCATTTTTCAAAATATAGCATTGAGGGAAGTAATGGAAGAGGGCTCTATAGCCCAAGGATAATGAATGGGTTTAAAGGAAATAAGGAATTAGGTAGATCCATTCTAATTAAAAACTTGAAATAAAAATTATATAAGGACTATTCCTACATACCTAAACCAATGGAGAAAAGATCTATCAAGAAAATTATGACTAATGAGTATAACTATGAACCCAATGATAAAGAGTATAATAATATGGTGAGTACCAAGATTTAGTGTGGTACCCAAATGTACAATATTGATGCCTACCAAGAAAATGATTTATCTAGTGACGTGATGGGAGACTAAAATTATAAATAAAGAGACCCAGTGTTTGTTGACCACAACTATAGCGAGAACACCACTGATCGAGATGATCTCACTAAGGGAATGCCTGATGAATAGTAGTGGGGTGTAGGAAAGGAGGTTGAAAATAATGTAGAAACATGGGATCATATCATAAAAACTAATAAATAAAAGATGGATTTATTTTTCCTGATTATTTCCTCACAAGAGGATATTAATAAGATATCTAAGAGACTATTACTTGTGGAAAATAATAAGTATCTAAAAGATTGGATCAATAAGAAATAATGAATTTTGGTAAGAGGATTCACTATAGGGAAGATAAAAATTGAGTATTACATTCAAATTTTGGAAAATATGGCTTATTGGTTTGAAGAAATTTTCAAGTATGGTCTAGGAAAAGAATTAAATAGAAAAATCTGAAAACTATTTAGGAATAATGCGTCATATAGAATTAAATTAGATTTCAATGGTTCAGATATCACTTATGTTATTTGATGATTTTTATTTTGAACATTCATGGTTTATCACTTTTCCTTAAATGTGTTGGGAAAATAAAAAAGGTAATTTTCTAGGATTCAAGATTCATACTCCGATTTCATGTATTTAGAACATTTTTAATTACTTTTATATGAAAATAAATAAAGAAAAATGTTGACCTCACCTGTTTTGATAATCCCAATTATGCCTTCACATACTTTGATAATCCCAATTAATGTTTATAAATATTCTAATTCTCTCAATCTATGACATTCTATATGATAATAATATTAAAATAATCCTTGAAATATGTTAATCAATGTTATATTTGTTTATATAAGTTTTGATGTAATTATAACCCAATCAGATATGTTTTTCATAAATCAAATAAGTGTTAGTCACTGATCTTCGTATAACTACTGATATAGAGCTACCAGTACTTAGTCTACCAATAGACTAAGTCTACCGAAAGACAGAGTCACCGGTAAGCTAAGGTCACCGATACGCAGAGCTACTAATATGTACAAGTCCACCAGTAAGAATAGAACAAGGTCACCGATACAGATAGCTAACTATAGAACAAGTCTTATGATAGTACAGAATGGAGCTACCGATATGCATAAGTCTACCGATACACATAATCACTGGAACTAAGAGAGATACCGATACAGACAGTCACCAATACATAGAGCTACTGATTGACCAGAGCTACCGATAGACCAAGAGTTACTGATATACAGAGTCACCGATACAGAATGAAGCTACCGATATAAAGCAGAGCTACCGATAGATCAAGAGTTACTGATAGAATTAAGTCACCGGTAAATAAAGCTACTGATACCAAAAGTTACGGATACACAGAGTAAGAGCTACCGATATCCGGAGCTACCGATACACAGAGTAAGAGCTACCGATATCAGGATCTACTGATACAAGTTCAAAGTGCTAGTAATAGAAGGTCACTACTACACAAATTCCATCGTACACAACTACCAAGCGGAGATACTAATGATTTACCAACCAGTCAAACTCTATACTCTCAATATTATTTATTTATTAAGATAATTATTACATTTTATGTTTTTAATGCAGTTAATGTTATTTAATGATATATGTTGGCATGTCAGGGAACCGTAACTAGTACCCATGGAAAAGTTAATCATTCCTTTTTTTCCAGAGCTGAAAGCTATAAAAGGGAAGATAAAAACCTAGAAAAAGCGACAGAATCAAGGAATTAAGAAGGCACAAGAAGGGTGAAAAAGATAAGGGCTCAACAACATTAAAAAGTGGTTTATTCAAACAAGGATACATCTATACCTAGAAGGTACTGTACATACATGAATCCACTCATTCTAGAGGAGAACACAAGCTGCATCTTGAGTGAAGAACTACAAAAAACACTTCATGCACTCAGGATGATAAGCTAAACCTGAAAAACAAGGAAGAAAATGACACTCTATTTTTCAGACAATAACGAGAGAAGGACTCAGAAGCTTTTCTGACTAATCAAACGAGTCCAGAGCTGCACTGCCAATCACTAAAGTTTTTCTAAAATCATTCATACTTACTCTAGTGATTCTTTTATTTACATTTCGAGCAGTGTGTGTAACCTGTTTATTTTACACACACTGTCTCCTGAGCTAAGCTGAAGGATTATTAAATCCTCATTCAAACTCTATAACTCCCTTTTATCCCACTGTGGATAGTGTTAGAGGTTGAGTAAGACCTGTATAGCTATGAGTTGTTTGTTTTCCCATGTAGAACTATGGTAGATGTCTTTGAACCTGGAAATTCTTTGCGCTGTTTTTTACACCGATCCAGGGTGTGGATCAATTTATATAAATTTTTTGAGAGGACTAAGTCTCTATAGCATCCCGCCTTTTTATCACATAAACTTTCATTACATTTTACAAAACTGAGGATCTTTAAGGTTTAGTGTCTTGGAAACCAGGAACTTAAAACATGAAAACATACATAAAAAATTCTTATTAAACCCTTGAAAGGATTCTCCTAAAGTTCATCCTAGGTTCATTACTGCATCTCATAACCTGGGGACATACAACAAAATAAAGGGTGAGCAGAAGGCCCAGTAAGGGAAACAAGAGAAACATTTTACATGTGAACTTGAGATACTTCAATATGGACATGAAAAGAACTTTAAGGCATGAAAATGAAACCATGAAGCATATCATAATAAAAAAAACATTTTTCATAACTTGAAGATATGGATACAACATTTAATATTGACAATCATTTCATTTCACCAAGGTCCATCCCCAAGGTGTCGTTAAAAATTACCAAGGTTATTCACCAAGGCGTCGTTAAAAATGGTCATCTCTAGAGATTAAGTCTTTACCCAATGCATTGGAGCGCTATCTAGGCGCACCCTTGACATGTATTTATTATCATGTGACCCACATATATCATCATCAATCATTTCATAAACAACCCATATAGCATAAAAGAAATGGGTTTCATTTCGTAATCATAACGTTTTAAAAACTGCTTTAAAGACATGATCTTTATGTCACTTTAAACAAACGGAAAGGGAAAGCGGGTTTCATGTATGTAAATCCCAGAATTTAAAATAGAACATTTTGATATATATGTGAATACCCCTGTAGAAATAAGATCTTTGAGTATTCACTTTATAACAAAAAATAATTTTGATAAAAGAGAGAGAGGCATTTTGAGACGAAAATTCTGCAGCATAATGGCTATGTTTCGGGGTTTTAGAAAACATTGAAAAGAGAGGGGACATGGGTAAAACATTCATAAATGACCCATAAAACAGTATAGGGACAGAATAATAAGGATATATGAACATGGTAATGAAATTTTAAGGACATACCATTTGAAATGAAAAACATGGAAGGAAGACAAAAATTAGATTTCTCTTATGAAAATTCGGCAGCCTAACGGCGTCACTTAAACTTCAACAAAAATGAATTGATGAGATCAAATAGGGTCTCTCATCATATGAACATAAGAGTACAGTATTATAGATATAGAGATCATACCCCAACATAACAAAAAGTAACTTGAAAGAATTGACATGAAAGTAGAACTTCAAAACGAGAAGGGTGAAGAACCCCTTAAAAATTCGGCAGCCTAATGACGCCACTTAAAACTTCAAAAACCTGAATTGAAGAGATCAAATGGGGTCTCTAATAATATGATAATAAAAGATCATCATTATAAATTTATAGATCATACCTCAAAATAATAAAAAGGAACTTGAAATACTTTACATGATAATAGATCTTGAAAAATGAGAAGGGAGAAAGAATCCGTTAAAAACATTTCGGCAGCCTAACGACGCCACTTAAAACTTCATAAAACGAAATAATGAGAGAAAGAGGAGATCTCTCATTATGTGAACATAAAAAGGGCAGTAAGAGGAGTATAAAAGAACACCCTTTAACATAGGAACATGGATCATAAAATAAATTACATAAAAGAGATTTCATGAAAAGAAAGAGAGAGATCGGATCCCTTACCTTAAAATGTAACTCTTAAAACTCAAAGGTTTGGACCTTGAGGGATTGGGGGCACCTTGGGAGGACTCCTTGGGAGGTAAGGAGACCGAAACTTTGTTGGGGGAGAGTTGGGAGTGAAAAATAAAGGAGGAAAGGGTGGGTATTTATAGGAAAAGTGAGGGGACAAGGCATTAATGGCCAAGGGACACCTCACAAGTGCTTTTCTCAAAACCATGTGCTCTCCCTTAGAATTTACCATGGAGTTAGGCCACATGGGGCCCCCAAAACAATAATTCATCACCCTTGGCCAGCCAACCCTTAAAATATCTCATGACATCATCATGACACAGTTATGATGTCATTAAACATACCGAAACCCTAAAACTGTATTTTTACTATTCACTGAAAATTCAACTTTCTCAGAAAAATCCCAAAATTTCACATTAACCAAATATCAAGGCTCTGATTTCAAAAATTAACTCCATTTTATAAAAATAATTTTCTAAATATTTTTAATTTTATTTTTAAATAAATACACTATTCACTGAAAATTCATTTTTTTAGAAAAATCCCCAAAAATTACCATAACATAATATCGATGCTCTGAGTTCAAAAATAAATTCCATTTTATAAAAATAACTTTCTAATTATTTTTAATTAAAATTTTAATTAAAAAACACTATTTACCCGAAAAAACTAATACTTGACTAATAATTTATGAAACCATTATTTAACCATTTTATTGAATCACATTACTTAATCAAGGTGCCTAGATTATACTAATACTTTATTTAAGTGAGATTACTAATACATTTGGACTCATTACTAATCCTAATCATAAAATCACTATTCATATTTTACTATTCATCAAAAATCAAGTTGATCTTATTAGACTCTAAATTTTGTACTGAACATAATTGTAGAAGACCATTTTTTGCAAATCATTACACATTTTTAATTATTTAAGTTTTACAAAAACATTTTTAAAATATAATTTTTCTAAAATTCATCAAAAATATGCATACTATATTTATCCGGTCATTTGAAAATTCATAAACACATCATAAGAAGAAATCCCAATTTTTATTTAAAACAAAGGATTACACAAGGCAGTTACGACCTCCTTACATAGCCCCTTATCACACCAGCATATGACCTAAGTGTAAGGTGTGCTAAGGTGAGAAAATATGAGGGAGGCTTGGCCAACATCGCACAAGTAGTAATTTCTATTAGTTTGAACTTCTCACAAAGGCGATTCCGTTCTAGCTTCACACGATGAAGTTTGGCTTGGGTTTGCTCCAGAGCAAAGCCCAGTGGTGCTACCTCCTTCCCAAATTCTGTTAGATGGGATTCGATCGGTCCAAGACTACTGGGTGAGGCCATCGAATCTTCTTTCTATAATAATTAACCAAGATTACTTGTATTTAGAGACAATAATCAAAACGTTTAGTTTCCAGCGGTCATATTGACCAATGGTCATATAACCGTCTAAACCCAATGGTCTCATTCTAATTATACTCATGTTATCAAATGAAACATTTTTGTTGAGTATAAAAATAAAATAAAATAACACATAAAATTAGGAAACAAGATTAATTCAAAATTTCGGGTTGTTACAGTCTCGGCTTGAGACTGAACCTCTTGGTTTCATCTGCTGTTCATTTTAGTTTAAGTAATAAGTATACTATATATTTCATATTCCGCTGCTAACTACTTTGAAATATAATTTGTTTTAAAGTTACATTGATAGTTAAATTATCAAGTGATTATACTTATTGTAAACCAGTAAGTTAGTTTCAAATGTCAATTTAATCTTCAGATTAAATTAACTGAGACCTAATCAATCTTTGAGAAACTAATTGAACATTTACAATCTGTATAAATTCACTATAGTTTAACTTTGTTTTTAAATAGGGGGATTTTAAGAGAAATATTTTTAACAGAAAATTTTAATTGGAACTAAATTCACCCCCCTCTTGAGTATGCACTCCGACCAACATTTGGTATCAGAGGTTTTTATTAATACAAGTTTTCAAAACATTCTATTTTTCAAATCTGATTTTATTTGCATTTTTAAAGATCTTAAATTTCTATTAGTTCTAAATTTTATCTCTTTAATATATTCTCTAAAATCTAGTTATGTACAATAGACTAGAAGGTGCTACTACTAACAGGACACCTTTCTTTAATGGTACAAACTATGCCTAGTGGAAACTTAAGATGAAAATTCATTTGGAAAGTATGGGTTTTGATATTTGGACTGCTATAGAGTCACAATATAAAATTCCAAAAACTGAAAGAACAACTTGGGATAAACCTACAAAGACTGCTTACAATAATAATTGTAAAGATATGAATGTGTTGTATTTTGCTTTAGAAGATGAAGAGTTTAATATAATTTCTGCTTGTAAAACTGCTTAAGAAATATGGGAAACTTTGGCTATTTCCCATGAATGAATAACCAATGTTAAAGAAATGATATTGAATACATATACTATTAAATATGGTAATTTTAAAATAAAATCCGATGAACCCATTTGTGACATGTATCTCAGGTTCAATGAGATTGTCAATACTATGATCTCTCTTGGAAACACTGTTCCATAAAAGGAACAAATTATAAGGATATTAAGATGTCTACCAAAAAGATGGAGAGGCACATCTGTTTGCATTAGAGAATCGTTCGACATTATCACACTCCATGTTAAATAATTAATAGGTAATCTTATGATTTATGAGTAAAAACTTAAAGTGAACAAAGAAGAAGATGATAAACCCAAGAGAAAATCAATGGCTTTCAAGCATACTGCTTCAAAGAGAAAAGAAAAGGAGAAAATGCACGTACCTACTGAAAGTTCAACAAGTGAAAGTTCAGACTCTCACAGTGATGAGGAAATGGATCAAATAGCCAGGAGATTTAAGAAGTTCTATAGGAAGAAGAAATTATTCATAAAATCAAACTACAAAGGTAAGTATGACAATAAAGGTAAGTGGAAGAAGGATTGGAAGAAATATGATAAGGAAGATGATATAGTCTGCTATGAATGAAAGAGGAAAGGACACATCAAGGATGACTGTCTAAAATTAAAATTCATAAAAAAATATGATTATAAGGACAAGAAGTACAAGAAAGCTATGAAAGATACTTGGAGTGCTTCAGAAGACAGCACAAGTGAATATGAAGTTTTTGATTTTGAAAAGAATCGTGCCAACATGTGTTTCATGAACAACACATCTGAGGTAACCTTAGATACTCATGTTTTAAATTCCTATTATTCTGGAGATGATGCATAATATGATTCTGATTTTGAAGACATGACTAAAGATGAATTATATGAATATTGTAACATGCTGGAAGAAATATGTAATGAACTTAAAGAAAAATATAAGTCATTAAAGAAACAACATGCTCTCACTGCCAATGTTAAATCTGCCTTTGATATAGAAAAGGAAAATAATGCTCAACTATTGAAAGAAAATACTGAACTAAAAATGTCTAATGAGAAACTTAGAAAGGACTTAGAAAAGTTCACAAAGGGAAAAGATACACTTACTCAAATTTTAGGTAAACAAGTGGCACCAAAGTACACAACTGGTTTGGGATACCAACCTGGATAGAGACAGTTTACCAAAAATCGATTTATTCCTAAATCTGGACAAAATTCTTCTTGTTCCAGTTCTGGAAATTCGTATGCTTCAACTAGTTATTCATATGGTTATAGATCAAATAAAGTTTATCTTTAAAAATATATCGATTATGTAAATTATATGAGACCCATAAGACAAATCTGGGTACCTAAAGCCTTACTTGTTAACCTTTCTATACCCAAGAAGATATGGGTACCAAAGTCATTTTCCATCTAAACCTTTTATGTAGGAGACTTACTTGAAGAGTTCTCACAAGAAGGTATGGTACTTGGACAGTGGATGTTCAAGGAACATGTCTGGATATTAATCATGATTTAAAAGCTTAATAAAGGTTGGTGGAGGATATGTCACCTTTGGTGACAATTCTAAAGGAAAAATCATCGGACTAGGCCAGATTGGTATCATTAATTCAGTTTTAATTTCTAAAGTTTTATTTGTTGATGGACTTAAATATAATCTGTTGATTATTTCTCAGTTATGTGATGATGGCATTAATGTTAAGTTTGAAAATGATTCTTGTAATGTTTTTAATTCTAAGAATGTTTTAGTATTTTCTGCCTTGAGAAATGAGAATATTTATGCTGTTGATTTAAATTCTTTGGCCAAACAAAATGTTACTTGTTTAAATTATTTTCATAAAGAGTCTTGGATTTGGCACAGAAGGTTAGGACATTGAAACATTTATTCACTTAGAAAACTGACTAGGAAGAACTTAGTTAGAGACCTACCTAAGCTTGAATTCCCATCAGACAAAGTTTGTAATCCCTGTTAAAAGGGAAAGCACCATAAAGTTTATTTTAAATCAAAGAAAGAAGTTTCAACTTCTCAACCTCTTGAGTTGGTTCACATGGACTTGTTTGGACCTTCTAGAGTTTCTAGTTTAAATGGGAAACACTATGTCTATGTCTTAGTAGATGAATTTTATAGATATGCTTGGGTATACTTATTAGCTCACAAAAGTGAAGCTTGTTCTTACTTTGTTAAATACTCCAAGTCTGTAGAAAACCTTAGTGGACTTAAGATTAAGACCCTGAGAAGTGATCATGGCCATGAGTTTGAAAATCAATATTTTGAATCATATTTCTCACACAATGGATATAGTCATAACTTTTCTTCCCCTAGGAAACCTCAATAGAATGGTGTAGTAGAAAGATGAAACAGAACCCTTCATGAAATTGTAAGAACCATGCTTAATGATTATGATCTGCCTATCTATTTTTGGGATGAGGCTGTAAATACAGATTGTTATATTATCAATAGTGTCTTGATTAGACCTGTTCTCAAGAAGACCCCATATGAACTATGGAATAATAGAAAACCCAAAGTTAGTTACTTTAGAGTCTTTGGATGTAAAGTCTTTATCCTCAATATAAAGAATAATCTAGAAAATTTTGATTCTAAAAGTGATGAATGAATTTTTCTTGGTTATTATTTAATTGGAAAAGCCTATAGAGTCTTTAACAAAAGAAACAAATGTGTGGAAGAATCTGTTCACATCATGTTTGATGAAACTGATCCACATGAGCCTAAAATCTCTCTTGAAAATCTTGAAGAATATTTGACTGTTCTGGACCTTATTGATAAAACTAAAGAACCTGCTGTAAAAATATCCAGTTCTGTACATACTCCAGAATCTGCTTCTATAGAACCCGAACTTAGAGATGAACCAGAAATTTCTAGTCCTACCTTTACTAGATCAACTAGGATTCTAAAGAATAATCCTTTGGATTCTGTTGTTGGTAATCTTGATAGAGGGACACCGACTAGAGCTTCTCTAAGAAACAAGGTTTAACATCAAGCCTTTATTTCACAGCTAGAACCTAAAAATGTCAATGATGCAATCAATGATGAATTTTGGGTAATGGATATGCAATAAGAGTTAAATCAATTTGAAAGAAACAAAGTCTGAGAACTAGTTGAAAGACCCAAGGACACTTTAACAACAGTCACTAAATGGGTTTTTAGAAACAAAGTTGATGAATTTGGAAATATAGTTAGAAACAAAGCTAGGTTAGTTGCACAAGGATATAGTCAAGAGGAAGGAATAGACTATGAGGAAACCTTTTCCCCTGTAGAAAGATTAGTATCCATTAGGATCTTAGTTGCTTATGTTGCTCATCTGAATTTCAAGTTATATCAAATGGATGTCAAAAGTTATTTTCTAAATGGTTTTATAATTGAATATGTTTTTGTTGAAAAACCACATGGATTTACTAATCCTCATTTTCCAAATAGAGTTTTTAAACTTTTTAAAACTGTATATGGTTTAAAACAAGCTCTAAGAGATTAGTATGATAGACTTAGTAATTTTCTTATTTCAAAATGTTTTACTAAAGGTATTGCTGATCCAACTCTTTTTATTAAAATAATTTATAAAGATGTTTTGATAGTACAAAACTATGTGGATGATATTATCTTTGGATCTTCTAAACATTCCTTATGTACTGATTTTTCAAAGAGTATTCAAAATTAATTTGAAATGAGTTTAATGGGAGAACTTAAATATTTTCTTGGATTTCAAGTTTTTCAAAATGAAAATGGTATTATCTTGAATCAATGTAAATATAAAAAGGATATTTTAAAACGTTTTGGTTTGGATAGTATTAAGGAAAGTGATACTCCTATGAGTATAGTCTGTAAATTGGATGCAGATGAAACTGGGAAACCAGTGGATCAAACCAATTACAGAGGTATGATTGGAAGCTTACTTTACCTTACTGCTAGTTTACCAGATATTATGTTTAGTGTGTGTATGTGTGCAAGATTTCAAGATAATCCAAAAGAATCTCATTTACTTGCTGTTAAAAGAATTTTTAATTATCTTAAACACACTGCAAACTTAGGTTTGTTTTACCCAAAAAGACAATCCTTTGAGTTAATGAGTTATTCATATGCTGACTTTACTGGTTGTAATTTGGATAGAAAAATCACATCTGGAACATGTCATTTATTGGGAAAATCCATAGTATCTTGGTGTAGTAAAAAGCAGAATTCTGTAGCTTTGTCTACTACCGAAGTAGAGTATATAGCTACTGGTAGTTACTGTGCACAAATTATGTAGATGAAACACACTCTTTTGGACTATGGATATGACTTTAAGAAGTTTTCTATCAAATGTGATAACACTAGTGCAATAAAAATTTCAAAGAACTCTGTATCTCACTCTAGGACCAAACACATTGATGTAAGGCACTATTTCTTGAGAGATCATTACCAAAAGGGTGATATTAATCTTGAATTTATAGGTACTGAACATCAATTAGCTGACATTTTCACCAAACCTTTAAGTTCAGATAGGTTAAGTTACATTAGGCATGAGTTGGGAATGATTAACCTTGATCGGTAGGTACCTCACCGATGCGATGTAACCTCACCGATGTAAACAACTCACCGATGGAACCTCACCGATGTGACCTCACTGATGGAACCTCACCGATGGAACCTCACCGATGTAACCTCACTGATGGAACCTTAACGATGTAACCTCACCGATGTAAAAACCTCACCGATTGACCTCACTGATAGGAATTATCACTGATAAATCCTACTGATAAGTGCACTGTTTTAAACTTCTATCTGCCGCCAGAATCTAAATTGTTTTTACTTTATTTTATTTTATTTATTTATTTTATGATTCCTAAATTATAAAACAAAGTCCTAGTTACTTCTCAATCCATCGATCCTCAAATCCTTTACCTTGATACCTTAGCTCCCAAATCTCTCGAGAACCCTAAATCACTCGAACCAGAGATGGAAAAAACCAAACTCCCTACCATCAGAGATGACACTGATGAGCCGAATTCAAAGAAGCAGAAGTCCGAGCCAGAAGCAAGTGGTAGTGTTGGTAGAACTAGGTCGGGTAGGTGACCAGTGAACCCTTATTTGTAAAATAGAGTTATTGTGATTAAAAAAGAGTTTGTGCGTGGAATGGTTGTTGGCTAGTAAATCATTAGTGCTCGAAGTGCTGGAAGATCAAAAGTGGGTAGATTTCTTTTCTAACAACAATGGACCATACTATCTGAAGCTAGTGAAACAATTTTATGAGTTTGTGAGTTTTGAGGAGTCAGAAGATGAGAATCAAGTGTTTTATTATTTGAATGGGAAGAAGATATCTTTTTCATCCCTTGAATGGGATGAATGCCTGAAGATTCCACACAAAGGTGTTTTTGGCTATGTCTCGAAAGAAATTCCACCTAAAAGAGATATATTCTATTATGAGACTACCTTGGAGGAGCTCACCAGTGATGGAAATCAAAGACAAGTAGTGGCTGCTGAAATGGATGGAGAGAATAGATTGTTGTTCAAATTTGTTCAGCATGTATTAATACCATGGAGAGGGTACTTTTCGAATTTAAGATATTAGGATATCTATCTCCTGCATCTCTTGAGACATTGTGTAAAAGTGAATCTATGCATATTGCTGATGATTCAAATGGAAGACATGACAAGGCCAAAATCAAAGACCATGCCCCATTCTTTGCCAAGTTGATCTCAGTGATGATCAAAGTGAAAGGGGTAGCTGAGTCTCAAGATGAGACAGTGGTAGTAACGAATAATTTTTGTATCACAATGACAGTTTTCAAATACATGAAGATAAATTATAACCCCTGGAGAGGAGAGTGGGTTAATAATGGAAAGAAGGTATATGATAAATTCAATCCTGTGGATCATCCTTCAAGACCTAAGGATGTGAGGGATCCAGGTCTAGGACCTGATGAATAAGAACCTGAGTACAATGATGAGACTAAATAAGAAGAGACTTCTATGGATGATGGAAGGGATCCGGACTTACCTCCAAGTCCTACTGTTGAAATTGTATCTTCAGAAAAGGAAGCCTTAGTAGAAGAAGAGACACCTGCTGATGAGGAATACCAGCTAGCGCCTGAGCATAAAGAAGAAAAGGAGAATGAATCTGAAGCCTCTGATTCTGTCTTCTTAAGTTTGAGTCCATTAATTGGAAGCTCAGTTGTGCCTACTAAGGATGTAGTAGGAGAAATGAAAGAAGTTGTACCTAATCGAGAGGACCCTCCTGCTCTTTCAAAAATAGAATTGATAGTAGAAGATTCTTCTGAGGAAGAAAGACCTGCTGAGAATGCTGTTGTTGTACATGGTAATGAACCCATTGAGGGGGAGCATCAAAGAAAGTTTGGAAGTGTTTCAGTGGCTGTTGAGATTGAGGACTGGGCAGAAGACCCAGGTTTTGTGGTTTGTGGGTTAAACTATCCTAATTCTGATAATGAGGCATCTCTAAATAGACCAAAAATCATTTATGATGTTGATACTGAGTTTTTACCTAAAGATGTGGTCAGAATGCATGACCTACCTAATTTGAAGAAGAATCTTAAGGTCAGTTTTGTGGAATATAAAAGGAAGATAAAAGTTTCACTGGTGTCATCAATTAAATCAATTATGAATGACTCAGTGGCCAGCATAGCATCTGAAAGAGCACTGGTTTTAATTTATCCTACTGAAATGATCATCAGGGATAAACTTGAATCCTTAATGGATGAGCTGAAAGAGTCCTTTAGTGCTTCTGTTGCTGAGTTGAAGCACAACTTTGTTTAAGAGATGAGCAATTTGGAAAAATATTTTGAACTCTATCTCGGCTGTAATATGACAACCTTTGTGGCATAAATATTGGAAGAAGTTACAACCTCTCAGACTCAAGTATCTAGACTGTAAGCAGATGTTGAAGCTATAAAGAAATCTGTTATCTCTTTAGAATCTTACATGAGTTGAAAATTTCAAGTAGACAAGGACTAAGCCTATGTCAAAAGTGTTGTGAGCCAGATGGTATCGGTATTTTAAGGTTTTAAAACCACTATGAAAGAACATGTTAGCACCCAGGATTCCCAAGTGAAAAACCTTATTAGTGGGTTGACCAAAAACTTCAAGGAAACAGTAACCTTCTCTATTGGTTCTGTTGCTTCTAGACCTTTAGTGGATTTGAATCAGATTCAAGCTGTGATGAAGGAGGAGCTTGGTTAAACTTCAACCAGTGGCTCTGTGGACTCATCTGACCTGAGCAAAGTGGTGATTTATACTAGAGATTTAGATAGAGAAATAATGAAGATAGTCTAAGACTATATGAGAGAAGCTTCTGCCTCTCAGAAAGAAGTGAAAGACAAGGTAGACTCCTATTTCGAAAAGGTTTACACCAAACATCAACTGAAAAATTACTTAAAACTTCTGTTAGAAAACCTGAAGTTACCTCTTTTCAATCAAGACATCAGAGATAAAGTCATCAAACTAAGGGAATTGACTCCGTCCTTGGAAAAATTCATGGAGAACAAGGATGATTTCATATCTGCTATAGAGAGAGGAGGAGGAATAATTATGGATTTTAGAAATCTTTTGTTGCCTTTCCTGCATGTCGATGCTAGGCCAGTGATTTTACCTCCATATTTAGCTTCCTCTACCTCTACTTCTTCTCCTATTTATATGACTCTAGCCCAATACATTCGAAGCCTTACACCTATGACCACTCAAAGAACTCCTCAGAACAGGACATGCATAGTTTCTGTGGCTCAACCCCCTCTGATCATTTCTGGAATTCCCAAGCCTTCACCAGAATCCACACAGTCGGTATCCTCTTCTGATCCCAAGGGAAAATCACACATTGAGGATGTGGATTGAATAGGTGGATAAGGTGTTTGATAGAAATCCCTTGTATTTTATTTTCTTTCTATGTAAATTTTTGCAACATATAATACAATTGGCTTTCTTTTCTTTCTCATTTTGTTCCTCTTCTCTTTATTGTTTCCCACTTTTTGGTTATCACAAAGTGGGAGAAATTTTATCAAAGTATCAAAGGGGGAGAAATATTCTCAAAGGGGGAGAAATATTATCTAAGGAATAGCTACCAGGCTTTGCCCCTTTGATATCATTACATTTAATTCTACCTATGATACATTATGTTCTATAACATACTATTTTCTCTGAGATAATTGAATTTAATGATATATCCTCTAATACAATTACTCATTTAAAAAAAAACTATAATATCATGAGTTGTGATTATCAAAAAGGGGGAGATTGTTGACCTCACCTGTTTTGATAATCCCAATTATGCCTTCACATACTTTGATAATCCCAATTAATGTTTATCTATATTCTAATTCACTCAATCTATGATATTTTATCTGATAATAATATTAAAATAATCCTTGAAATATGTTAATCAATGTTTATCTTTGTTTATATAAGTTTTGAAGTAATTCTAACCCAATCAGATATGTTTTTCATAAAACAGATAAGTGTTAGTCACTGATCTGAGTATAGCTACTGATATAAAGCTACCGGTACTTAGTCTACCGATAGACTTAGTATACCGATAGACAGAGTCACCGATAAGCTAAGGTCACCGATACACAGAGATACCGATATGTACAAGTCCACCGGTAAGCATAGAACAAGGTACCTGATATAGATAGGTACCAATATAAGAAGTCTTCTGATAGTACGGAATGGAGATACCGATATGCATAAGTCTACCGATACACATAATCACTGGAACTAAGCGAGATACCGATACAGATAGTCACCGATACATAGAGCTACCGATAGACCAGAGCTACCGATAGACCAAGAGCTACCAATATACAGAGTCACCGATACATAATGAAGCTACCGATACAAAGTAGAGCTACCGATAGAATGAAGTCACCTGTAAATAAATCTACCGATACCAAAAGTTACCGATACACAGAGTAAGAGCAACCGATATCATGACCTACCGATACACAGAGTAAGAGATACCAATATCAGGAGCTACTGATACAAGTTCAAAGAGCTACCTATATAAGGTCACTGCTACACAAAGTCCACTGTACACATCTACCAACAGGAGCTACTAATGATTGACCAACCAGTAAAACTCTATACTCTCAATATTATTTAATTATTAAGATAACGGTTACATTTGATTTTTTAATGCTGTTAATGTTATTTAATGATATCTGTCGGAATTTCAGGGAACTGTACCTAGTACCCATGAAAAAGGTAATCATTCCTTTTTTTCCAGAGCTGAAATCTATAAAAGGGAAGACAAAGAACTAGAAAAAGGGACAGAATCAAGGAACTAAGAAGGCACACAAAGGGCGTAAAAGGTAAGGGCTCAACAGCATTGTAAAGTGATGCATTCACATAAGGCTATATATATACCCGGATAGCACTGGACATACACGAAGCCACTCATTCTAGAGGAGAACACAAGATATATCTTGAGTGAAGAACAACAACAAACACTTAATGCACTCAGGCTAATAAGCTGAACCTGAAAAACAAGGAAGAAAACGACACTCTGTTTTTCAGAAAAAAACCAGAGAATGACTCAGATGCTTTTCTGACTAATCAAACGAGTCCAGAAAAGCACTTCTAATCACTAAAGATTTTCTAAACTCATTCATACTTACTCTAGGGATTCTTTTATTTACATTTTGAGCAGTGTGTGTACCCTGTTTATTTTACACACACACTGTCTCCTGAGCTAAGCTGGAGGATTCTTAAATCCTCATTCAAACTCTATAACTCCCTTGTATCCCACTGTGGATAGTGGTAGAGGTCGAGTAAGACCTGGATAGCTGTGAGCTGTTTGTTTTCCCACGTAGAACTGTGGTAGACCTCTTTGAACCTGGAAAGTCTTTGCACTGTTGTTAACTCCGATCCAGGGTGTGGATCAATTTATATAAATTGTTTGAGAGGACTAAGTCTCGGATTGAGACTGAACCTCTTGGTTACATCTACTATGCATTTTAGTTTAAGTCATAAGTATACTATATATTTCATATTTCGCTGCTAACTACTTTGAAATATGATTTGTTTTAAAGTTACTTTGATAGTTAAATTAGCAAGCGTTTATACTTATTGTAAACCAGTATGTTAGTTTAAAAAGTCAATTTAATATCTAGATTAAATTAACTGAGACCTAATAAATCTTTGAGAAACTAATTGAACATTTACAATATGTATAAATTCACTACAGTTTAACTTTGTTTTTAAATAGGGGGATTTTAAGAGAAATATTTTTAATAGAAATTTTTAATTGGAACTAAATTCACCCCCCTCTTGAGTATCCACTCCGACCAACAAAAAAATAGGCATACTAGTGGTGAATCACATGAACATGTAATCCTGAAAAAATTTAACTATAAATTATCATAATATCTTTTGGTTTTGATAATATAATATGTAATGTACTCTATTTATTTCAAACACCTTATTCAATACATTTTGACTCATCCCCAATCCATTTTCAAACCAAATCATGGAGAGTATAAGAGGGATAATAGGTTAACCTACCAGTAAATTTATTTAAAAACTCATTAGGGTCTAGGGAATATGATTTATTCACAAATAAAATTATAGGTTCAGCCTAAAAACCAAAATATAAATAGGGAATGGTCTAAAGACTAATTTTAATATAAAATCGGAGATGTAAACCATGGTAATTACTTAGTATCTTCCAAGTAAATTATCCACTAACACTAAATCAGAAGTGGGTAGAATACGTAAGATAGTTTCACAATAGATATACATTTAGTGATATGTTTTAAACCTAATGTTGTGAAATTTGAGGAAATAATAACATCAAAGAAAAACCAAAAACATACTGTATCAAAGAAGAAATAATGCAATCAACCTGATCTCATTAGATCATACTTTGAAGGAATGAATAATGAGAGGTAATGAGAGGGAAATAGAGAAAAAAAAGGACTAAAATGACTATTAATGGGATGAAAAAACTAAAACATGTCATTAAGAGGTTTAATATTGGTTTTAAAGGGTCCAACATTCCCTTTTTTAAGGTATTGTTTCCCCAAAATCTATTGACTTCCCTTTATCCATAAAAAAAATCCACAGGATGATATAAGCCCCCCCAGGTACCCATCCCAAGGTTACAAGGTATATGGTGGTCCCCAAACCCAAGGGGTTATCCCCCTTCTTCTTCCCTCTTACATCAATATCTAACATTTTTCTCTTAACTCTTCTTATACCTAAAACACTCTAAAAATAAAAATTCAATGAATGAAGTTAAAAGAGTTTACCCAATTATAGAGGTTAGGGACATTACAAACTTCCCGTTATTAGGCTTTTAATCCACAAGAATATTAAAATGGATTCATTAGGGAATATTATTATTCATTTAATTTTCATTTCAAATTCCCACTACTAAGTATTATAATGAAGCTACACATGATTCCACCTCACCTAAACCAAAGGAATGACCATTCATCATAACACCTTATAACTTTGGTTGAAAATGAATATCATATGTTCTATATATGATGCATCTTCTTCAAGATAAACATATTTATATTAAACCACAAGAGAGGGATTGGGAATGAAATTCTATAGCTGTGATACATAAGAAAATTTAATTATGAAAATGAATCTTATAGGTAGAGAAACATGATAATACAAATATCTAACTCTAGATAGTAACTTTAAAGGGTTAACACATGAGAAGTTAATTTCCCATAATTTCCCATTTGACGATTAAATAATTTTGATGATACCCAAAGAATGCCATATTCACCCATATTGAATTCCAATGGCCCCTTCATTGATCAGCATAAAACTTTTCCAACTTTGAGTGGTTATAAGACACTTTAAAATTAACACTACTTGCTCGGTTGTATCTTGAAAAATATTAGGCCTAATAATTGAGGGTTCTCCTATTGTAGTCTAGAACAAAGAGAAATGACATGGTGTCCCATCAAAGTCTTCAAAAATAGATATTTATATGGATGACTAATCACCGTTATTGAATGGTGAATTTAACTAGGGGAGATGATCCACCCACAAGCCACTAATGTCTAGTATGCCGACCAGAATTATATCAACTAGAATATGAATAATAAACTCAGACTAGTCATCGATATATGGGTGGAAAGAAGTTATTAATTTCACTTGAAAATTAAATCTTACTGAAGACCTTTCCAAACTTAGGATGTAAAACTATCATCCCTTTCAGGGATAATATTTATGATAGCCCCATAAATCTGATCAATCTCTATAATATATAAAATTACAGATTATTAGACTGATGAATCCTCCTTGATAGGTAAGAAGTGGGTTGTTTTAGTTAGAAAATCCAATATTAATCATACTATATTCCAGACTCATGCAAATTAAAGAACATCAGTCAATAAATTCATCATGATCACATCCCATTTCTAAACAGGTCGAGGTAATGTTAAAATGAAACTTACAAGACTCAAATGTTCTCTCTAAAAATTCTGATAAGTCCTGAATTTTGAAATAAATTTAAATATTTCTCTTTTTATGCCACTCTGTTTGAATAAGCGATGGATTTAATGATACATTTTTGTAATTATAGGGTGGAGTGTCCACCATGAAGAATGAAATTATTTCATTACCACCTCCATCGAGCTGGTAGGAACTATTAGCCTCTCAAACACATACAAAAAAAGGAATAATATTTATAACAATGATTAAAGATCTTCCCAATATTGATTTTTTCTTGAATAACCTTTCAATCTATATAGGAAAACGGGGATTCCTTATTACATTCTATAATAGAATATGCAATATCAATCTGATATAAGTGTACTCCTCTATGGTCCATAACTATATCTAGGTGGGTTTCATCCATAAGTCACATCGACCTCCACTCATATTTTCCTCCAAAACATATTTAGTGTTGATATTCTAGCTAAAAACATCACTGACTACATTGCCTTTTCTAGGATCATATTGAATATCAATGTTAAATTTTTTGAAATACCTAACCCATTTTCAATACTTCTATGAGAAAATGTACTTTGGTATCTTTTGGTCCGTAAAAAACATAAAGTACTCACTAAAAATATACTGAATCCATCACTTTAGTGCATAAAGAATGGAATCCAGCTCCAAGTCATGGGTATTCGATAAAAAATTAAAAATATATTGAATCCATCACTGACTACATTGCCTTTAGTTATGTTCATGAGGATATAGTTTCCTAGAACCATACATAAATCCATGATAATAATATTTACAAACAAATCATAGAAAATATAAATAAGCATTACAGTATAACTCAAACTCCTCAACTTTCTATGTAAGTATGGTACTATAACTACAGTTAGCTTGTTATTTAACTCCTAGAAATCCTCTTCAAATCAGTATTATAATACAAATTATACGCCTTTCATAGTTAATGTTTCCATGGTGTAATAAATCATAAATAAGTCTCCAATTAAGTTTTGATAATATATCATGATACCAAATAAAATTTGGATATCAAAAACAATAGAGGGGACCATGAAAGATATGATAGAATATAACATCTTAGGGTCAACATAAATTCCAAAATTTTATATCACATGCTCAAGAAACATTACTAAATGATTTATGATCAAATTTACCCAAGAGATGAAGGTAGAACGATCTTTGTAGTTTATCTTGGGTTTTCGAATCCTCAGAGACCTAAGAAGTAACCTATAGACACGTACATTCTATAGATTGTTTTTGGATATGAAGTGGCCAATGTGGGTTGATTTTATATGGGTTTAATGGATAAATAAAAGATTTAAGTGAATTCAATTTAAAATAATGAGTTGATCCTATGTTATCACTCGGGGTGGATTGGATGAAATTCTTTTTCAAATATTTCAATTTCTAATTTTTGAGATGGGTTCATTTTAGAAGTTCAAACAACATCCTCACTTACTGGTTTAATACCTACACAGTTTCATACTAATCACCTATACACTTTAAGGATCAATGTTTTGAGCACTTCATGGTAAAGGTTCGTATTAGCACTTGAAGTGTGTAGCCTTAAATTCAATAAGGACGATGGAGTTTAAAAATAATCAAATAAAAATCTCAAATAAAAGAAGTTATTAGAAATTAATGGGGTGAAAAATAACATCCAGTACATCCCCTTTATACTCTCTTGGATCAACCCATAAGTGGGTTATACCTCAATTAATTCTATGGTTTCAATGGAAGCAGAAAGTAGACTAATGAGGGAGGAAATGGAGAAGTAACAACGAAACAATGAAAAGAAAATGATCACTCCACCATTGTGTGAATAATTTCACATGGTTTGGTGTGAATAAATTCACACCATGAGGCAAAAATATCAAATTGAGATGGATAAAAACAGAATAAGATGAGAATAGGAACTTTTATTAAGAAACTAGGATGAATTAAAAACAACTTACATGTGAATGAAAAGTGTTACAAAGACAAATTGGCAGCATAACATTAAGATGAAAACAAAGATCAAAGATCATAAAATACTCCACCACCACTACCTTAAATAAGAGTTCATGAAGCCTTAGTTTGATCCTTAAATAGTCCAAGTCTCCTCAATTAATTGTGGTAGGCCATAGGTGGGTGAATGTTGAGGGAGAGTTGATTTTTCGACCCTTTACCCGAGGTGGTATCCAACTTTCATCCACAGAACAGACGCACTTGGAAGACCTTATAGATGGCAGAATTAGAGTAGTCCATAGAAGAATAAAATGGGGCTAAGGATGTCTCTTAACCACCTGTAATATTTGGGCCCACATGGAGATATGTATTCAGAGATATAAATATATTAGTGAACTTTTTTAATGGACCACAGAATCTGGCCCAGAAGTTTATCTCTAAGTTGGGATGCCTAAATAACCACAATGGAGGACGAATTAGCACTGGATACTAAATAATTACTTGTTCATATATATGTCTTATATCATCTCACGAAATTTGGGATTCATTAGGTTTGTAAGGTGGGTGACCCATTCTCATCAGTGGGATGGTGTCCAATCTGCCTTCTCTAGAATTGCTTCCATTCATCTCCAAATATCTTCATCATCCTTTATGAATCCTCCATTGATCCCTGAATGAAAAATGTTAATATGTAAGAGAATATAAAGTTCCCAAAATATAAAATTAAAATATGGATAATTACAATCCTTAAAATTAGATGAATCATTGGGCCTAAATTGGTGTTAAAAAATGTACCACACAATAATGCATTTTAAGAAGGAATTACAATCATAATGTGAAATGATGTTCAAAGTGTAAAATGCACTAAAATGGTGTTTATGAAAAATAAATCACATTAATATTATATAAATTTACAATGAATATTATCCTCATTTAGTGTCTAATCACACCCCCAACTTGAGATTTTCTAATCCTGAGGAAAATGTATCTCAACAATATGAAATTTGAATTCCCTTTTCCAAAAACATTTTAATACATAATGATCACCAAAATCCATATAAAAAACAATCATGAAACCCATAAAAATATTTTAATACAATATAGATTTATAAGTAGATCCCAATCCCAAGATCATTCCTTTGTTCAAATTCATTTCCATATTTCATCCAATATCAATTAAGTACGAGGATGTGTTGTGCATCACAATAGACATGGGGGTTCATATTTATTCAAGGGGGAAATTACGGAAGTGCTATGTGGAATCCCATTTCAATATTAATATGAGTATTCAATTTTTTTTATTGTATTATATTTTTATTGTTTTTTTTTCAATTTTTCCATGGTAATTGAAATTTCAGTCAAAAGAGTCAACCCCTGTAGCGAGACTTTGCCGATGACTCCCAGTATCAAAGACCTTATGGAACTAAGAGAAACCCACATACTCGGGCATCATCTCGAGTTAAATTAGTCAAAAAAATTCAAATTACCAAAAATAGAGAAATAATTTCTAACTCTGGGTAAGACAACTGTGGAGTCACGATCCCCAAGTGCAGAAAGCCACGCATTAGGTCATTTCATTGCTCTACGTCCAAATTTATTGTTTTTTTAATTTTTTTTATCGAATACTCATATTAAAACTAAAATTATCACCAAACCTATGCTATTTATTTGAGGGACCCCATGAACTCAAACTAATACCCCACTATCTAAAGGACGTGCATTGTGATCTTTTTTTTATTTGGATGAAAATATAAACGATGAAATATCATATTAGACAGCCACAATTTCCCAAATCTATGCTCATGAAATTATACAAGGACTAAAATCAAAATTTGGGCATGCTAAATTATTTGATATACAGTTTCAAAGTGTGCAATGTGTGTTACCGTGTTCAAAGTTAAAGGAATTTTTCCTTCCATTTACACATTTTTTTTCTTCAAATCATTCATTTTTTTACACAAAAGCATTTTTTATTTTATCTCCCTCCCAACTAAAAATAACACCATCCCCAGTGTTTGAAAAATGAAAATTTAGGAGTATAGGTAGATAAGTGAAGTTAAAAAAAGAAATTGAAATATGAGGATCATGGAATGAAGTCACCTGGTGGTGGAATTTGAAGTTCTTGATGCTCTAATTTAGTCATTTGATATCCATGTCACTTGTAGAGTTCCCTAGTAGAAAAAGGAAAAGAAAAATAAACAAAAACAAAACATATATATATATATATATATATTTTTATAATAAATAAAGTAAAATAAATGTATATATAATAAAATTATAGAATAAGGAAGCACAAAAAGTCGTAGGTCAGTGGTAAGCGCGCGCCCCTGTCTCCCTTTGGTCCCAGGTTCGATTCCCCGCGGCTTCACCGGTTGTGACGGGATTTGACCCATGACCTATGACATGTCCCTTATTATTATTATTATATTTGTTTTGTATTTTTATTTTAACCTACAAACATATAAAATAAAATAAACTGATGATACATTGTCTTTCTTTTAAATTTCAAGGTAAGGTGTTACTCAAGGATCACACCACGTGACACAGATGAATATGGTGCTCCCCTTTCGTACCCATCCAAACTCATAATAGAAGAACCGGCCAACAATCTATTTTTTTTAAATATAAAAATTATTCATTAATCCTATTTAAAATATAAAGTTGATTAAAACAACAAAATGATTGGAAACTAGAAAACCATGGGTTTCCTCCCATGCAATGATTTGTTTAACTTCGTTAGCTCGACATGAACCCCCTAACTTACCCAATACCAATTTTCAACATTTCAAAAACCCCATATTTCTCCTTGTCTAATAGATTTAGATTGATTATTTGTTTATAATTTTTGTCATGTGCAAACCTATGTTCTATAATGAGTGGTAAAATCCAAGGAATATCATAAATGGTTGATCCATTTTCTTTTTTAGTCTTTCCAAAGTCATTAAGAATCATTACCTATTTATTGGTTTCAAGATAAGAAATTGTGAAAATTGGAAGTTTTTGGATATCCCCAATGAATAGAAACTTGAGGGTGGATGGAAAGTCCTTTCATTCATGTTCGGGTAAGCTAACACTTTCAGACATAGGTTGGGACTTTGAATCAAACTCAATTTCATTTTCAAAATCGCTCAACAGAATTGGTTCCTTTTTAATAGAATATTGAAACACAAAATTGGAAAGATCAACTTTATGAATGGGTATGGAATGAATGTTTTTGATTTATTTCAATGGTTCAATGTTTGGTGTTTTGGAAAATTCATCAATGAAGTTATACTTAGGAGACTCAATCCATGATGTCAAATTTTCCACTTTTGAATCCAAAAAATCAATTTCCTCTTGATTTAAAGACCCTTCAATAATTAATTTATCAACTTCATCTATCCCAAATCCAAAGGTTGGTTCTTAAATAAATACCTGAGAGGTTTGTGGGAGAAAAGTGTCTTCTATTAATGACGAGGAAGGGATAACATGAGTTTGAATGAGTTCCATAACCGTCTCAATGTTTTGTAGTTCTAATCTCAATGATGAAACCTCAAAATTCATTTTCTCCATTTTTTGACATAATTTTTCAAGTAATGGTTGTGGATCATGATGGGGAAGGGGTTGAGAAATGTGGTCTATTTCAGGTGGAAAATTAAGTTGTTGGAATTGCGTAGGAGGGTGTTCAGATTGGCTTTTTGAGGATTGAAACTCATTATATGTTGGGATGTTTTGTGGATCATAGGAGTAAAAAAATTGTAGTTTATTAGGTTGTTTATTATCCCACATGTATAAATTAGGATGGTCATTGTACATCACACATGGGGTTGGGTGATCCAAGTAGGGATAAGTTTCCCATGTTTGGACTTGATCAAAATTGAATTCCATAGGAGTGATGGGGTGAGAATAGAGAAGAGGGATGAACAGAAGATGAAAGTGTCTAAAATAACTTACTTAGGTCCTCGACAATGGTGACAAAATTTTATTCACACTCAAATTTACCCAATAGATTAAGGTAGAATGGTCCTTTTAGTTTAGCTTGGGTTGTCGAATCCTCAGAGACCTAAGAAGTAACCTATAGACACGTACATTATATGGACTATTTTTGGCTATGAAGTGGCCAACTTGGGTTGATTTTATACGAGTTTAAAGGATAACTAACATATTTAAGTGAATTAAATTTAAAATAATGAGTTGATCCTAGGTTATCGTTCGGGGTGGATTGGATAAAATTATTTTTCAACTATTTCAATTTCTAATATTTGAGATGTGTTCATTTAAGAAGATCAAACAACATCCTCACTTACTGGTTTAATACCTAAACACTTTAATACTAATCACATATACACTTAAAGGATCAAAGTTGTGAGCACTTCAAGTTAAAGGTTCGTATTATCACTTGAAGTGTGTGGCCTTAAATTCGACAAGGACAATGGAGTTTAAAAATCATCAAATAAAAATCTCAATTAAAAGAAGTGATTAGAAATTAATGGGGTGATAAATAACATCCAATAAAGACCCTTTATACTCCCTTGGATCAACCCATAAGTGGGTTATCCATCCATTTATTCTTTGGTTTCAATGGAAGCAGAAATTAGACTCATGAGGGAGGAAATGGAGAGTTAAAAAAAACAATTAAAAGAAAACGATCACTCCACTATTGTGTGAATAATTTCACAAGGTTTGGTGTAAATAAATTCACACCTTAAGGAAATGGTATAAAAGTTAGATAGAGAAAAATGTAATAATATGAGAAGAAGAACTTTTATTAAGAAACTAGGATGAATTAAAAACAACTTACATGTGAAGGAAGAATGTTACGAAGACAAATTGGAAGCATAATATTAAGATGAAAACAAATCTCAAAGATCATCAAATCCTCCGCCAACAATACCTTAAATAGGAATTTTTGAATCCTTATGTGGAGACTTCAATAGTCCAAGTCTCCTCAATTAATTGTGGTAGGCAATAGGTGGGTGGAAAGTTGAGGGAGAGTTGATTTTTCCACCCTTGACCCAAGGTGGCATCCATCTTTCATCCACCGAACAGACGCACTTGGAAGACCTTCTAGATGGTAGAATTAGAGTGTGCCATAGAAGAAGGAAATGTATACCCAGAAGTATCATAATCTCTTGTAAAATATGGTCTAATTTGGTGTTTTGGATTATGGGATATGAATATATTAGTGAACTATTTTTCTGGGCCGTAGAATCTAGAATAGAATTTTATCTCTAACATGGTCCGCCTAAATAACCACAATGGAGGCCGAATTAGCACTGGATCATGAATAATTATTTGTTCATATATATCTCTTCTAGCATCCCACGAAATTTTGGCTTTATTGAGTTTGTAATGTGGGTCCCACATTCTCATCAGTGGGATGGTGTCCAATATGCCTTCTCTAGAATTGCTTCCTTTCATCTCCAAATATCTCCATCATCGTTTATGAATCCTCCATTGATCCATGAATTAAAAATGTTCATATTTAAGTATATATATAGTTCCCAAAATATAAAATTAAAATATGTATAATTAAAATCCTTAAAATCAGATTAATCATTGGGCCTAAATTGGTGTTAAAAATGTACCACATAATAGTGAATTTTAAGAAGGAATTACAATCATAATGTGAAATGATGTTCAAAGTGTAAAATGAACTAAAATTGTGTTTATAAATAATAAATGAAATGAATATTATATAAATTAAAAATGAATATTAGCCTCATTTATTATCTAATCACTACATAAATCCAAAATGAACACGTTGATAGCTTTCCATAAATCAAATTTTCATATAAGGCATTGAAGTCAAAATGGAGATATATCCCATGCTCTTCCAATGTCCTATAGTAGACTAAATTTTTTTCCATAAAAATTAAAACCATAGATTCTATAGAAGTAGATAATATTTGATTCATCAATTCAATAAGCACTATAGGGAATTTTTTAAATCAAAAAAATATATTACTCAATACTAAAAATTATCATTATTAATTCAAAAATACATCTTCATAATATTATCGGGCTTCAATATAAGATTGTTATTTTATTAGAAGAGATTAATATTGGATAACCACCTATATGTAATTAATTGATTTAAAATATCATTGATTCTAGGAAGGGGATAATGGTTTTTTATTATCACCTCATTCATTTTCAGGTAGTTTTCATAGAAGCATAGGCTCACATAATTTTTTTTCGAAAATGTATTAAATCACCCCATATATATTTCCTTGATATAATGAAATATTATTCTCAATCTCATCCAACTATATTTCTAAATCACATAGCTCAGTTGGATTCATATAGTATAGAATGATCGATATCAGCTTAGTTCTAGTTAAAATATAGATGGAGAGTTATACATCTCATTTCAGGGGTAACCGTCAAAAATAATAAAGAAAAACATATGGATAATAATCCATGAAATAAGTACAATATTACAGTACATATAATTTTCTTCTTTGAGGATGTGGTTTTCAATCTCTATTGTTATAGAATTGATCTATTTTGGGTTGGGCACCACTCAACTAACATCAAATTCATACTCCCTATATAGTATATACTGAAACAAATATGGGAATTTTAATGACACCCTTTTGTGATAATAGATAATAGGGTCTCCAAACTAGGTCTACATGTCCATACATAGAATGAAATAAAAAATATTTCATATTTAGCACCATGAGATCCCATAAATGCCAGTAAAGTTCCAAAATTAAAGTAAAAGGACAATTCCTATTCTACTTGATTTCATTACCAAAGAGGTGTTGAGGCTCATATATGGGGAGGGTAATTACACTTTATGCAAGAAATACTATAATTTTTTCTCCAATATAAATGAATTTGATTCCTCTATATCAGTTAATTCATAAGCCAGTTATGAAGAAACTATGATAGTTTTCTCATAGTAGAAGATCCCATTCACATATCAGTAGAGGAAGGATCTATAAGTGGTTTTCTTCCAGAAACCTTGAAATACATTAAGAAATAAATCCCTTATATAAATCATATGTAGCTACCAAATGGACCTAAATATCATGAATATCTACTTGAACAAACCTCTTTCATGGTAGTAAACAACACCATATAGAATGCACATTTTAATAATACTTTGAGGTCAAGATTGGTTAAGGTTATTTTTTGACAATCCCTAATATACTATTCTATAAAAACCATTAAAGGTGACCATACTAAAGATAAGAATATCATTTTCTCATAAAATCTACATTTTGGATTAATATGACATTTCCACCCACACAAATGACACTAAACCAAAAGTTATTCAATTAGGAGGTGACCTAACACTTACTCAAATACCTTGGTATAAGCTTCACTAACTCACCTCCTCTCATAATTGTTACTTGTAATTAAATGAGGTATCCCCAATGGGATGGATAGATACTAGGACATAATGGATCATTACTCCACTAAAACATGTTTTTTATAGAATGTATTTCTTTACCACACCAGAGTAGATGAACTAGTTTAAGTGTGTAACATATATTTACAACCACTATTTAATGGAAATTTAAAGTGGTGTACATTGGACCACTCATCCATTCTTATATAATTATCATAACATTTGTTTTTTATTAATGTGGTAGTGTACTCTATAACTGAAATTAAACATTCATGGAGGTTCATGGACTCCTTTAACTTCCCCCAATATAGGGTATCTAGAATAATTCTACAAAGAAATGATCTTGAAACACTTTCCAAAATAGGACATGATATTTATTCACCTTGAGAATAATGTATATGATCTGTGTTCCACCCATAATGTATGAAGGTATCTAGATAATATCAAAAATGATCCGGTGTTGGATACTTTTGAAGATATAGCTGAGATGATTAATCCACCCCATACACTCCTATGGTGAAACATCACACTTAACCATCGTAGAATAGTGAAAATGAAAATCCCCCATGATGCCTAATGTCATAGTCTCCTTTTATAAAGATCCCTTACTAGTTAATAAAAAATTATAAATCCACTCTAAGACTTGAGGTTTAACAAGAGGTTGGACAGAGAATGTATTCTTATCCTCACCATCCAAATTGTTTGAAGGTGGTATTCTAAGTGGAATCCTCTTCAACAATGTAAAGAATAATATCAATACCCTATTTTAATCAAGAACAACCCAAACACATTAACTAAATCACCTAATTTAGGTGTGACCCATCCCTATATCCTTCAAATTTATTTTTGCAAATTTTTTTTCATTATTAAACAATTTATAGACTATTCTACGATAGTTTCAAATTCTTAATTAATCAATTAATAATAAGTAAAATCATTATTAAATGTCACATAAGAGAGATTAACCAGTAATAGAATATGATAGGGAAACCAATCAGAATAAAAAATTAATAACACATGTTATCCAACTCGTTAACAATAAATATATGAGGAAAAAATATTTATTAATTATTAGTTTTTTTGTTATAATGAGTTGTTTACCAGTTAAAATAGAAATATAATAAAAAAAATACAAGAATGAACACCTCAAGGAATTACAGAATACCCATTCATATATATATATATATATATATGTTTTATACTGCCTAAAACATAAGTATATAGAACAATCATGAATGAAATAGGGATAGAGAAGCCTACAGATACCCCTAGTTACTCAAAATCTCACTTCAATTATGTTTTCCAATCATATTTATGATTTATATCTTGAGTATAAAATAAATTATCTCTTGGATAATATCAATTCCCATACATGAGAACCCTTTAAGTGGGCTCTAATCCCATTTTTAATGATTTTATCCTAATCAACTAAACTATATTAGAATGAGTCTCCATAACACCTCTAGCTCACCTACAAGACGATAGAGGGTGGTGTAAACACCATGAGAATATGTAAAATTAATTTGGGAGGTGGGTTTACCCATATAAATAATGATTCTCTATTAATGGATTACATTCCCATACTGGAATGACTAAACATCCCCTAAATACCCTAAAAATATAATAATATGGGAATAGTAGTAATAGAAAAAAAACTATACACAATAGATGATGTGACATGTAAAAATAATAAAATAAACACAAATGCCTAAAGAAATCAAGAAGAAACCCCTAATATAAAGTGAACTAAATAAAAATATACAAAATAAAGCTATGAAACCTAAATTTGGCACAAAAAATCAAAAGTGGCCCCTAATTCTATGTTCCCTTCATGAGAAACTTGTAGAAAATCCTATCATAGTCTCTCATATGAACCTCTATAAGGGATAAAAATGTTTGGCCATAAAACCAAGACTCAATTAAGAAATATATACCATATTTGGGTACTTTTCTATAGCTCATATCACAAACTGAAGGGAATGATAATGTATCCAAACAAGGATGGTGCAAGGTGTTTGTAAAACATACCTTGTATGCGACCACCAACCCACCTAGAGCATCCCAACATAAGAAATAATGTATAAAAAATAGTATAAATATAATGAATTTATGTAGGATACTAGAAGTTAACAATTAAGATTCATCATCCTAAATAAATCCCAATAATATGATGTTACATACTTTGCATACCTATTATGATCATCATATCAATGTTTGTGATAAGTGGATCTCGGAAATCATGAATCTAGTCTCAATAAATCTAAATAAAATAGTTCAAGTGAAATAATCATTCCAATAATGGGATTGGGGTTCATGTCTACTTGAGTTAGGGAAATAATATAGGTCATCACTTCAAGAATGGGGAATTTCATATCAACTATTAAAGTCTCTGTGAGCTTATCCCTTATCATCAACCTCTTTTTCAAACTATGGTATACCTATGAACCTTTTACTCTAACACATATCAACTCTTTCTTACTGAATTCCTAATCAATAGATAAAATTTACACATAAGAAATTTTTAAATTTAGATTCATCAAATCTATCATTTATATTAATATAAAGTAGAACATCAACACTATAAAATCAATAAAATAATTCAAATATATCATTCCAACTCAATGATCATAATAGGTAAAAAATAAACATGCATAGAAATAAATTATATAGCATGAGAAACACTAAGAAAGTTCGGAAATTTTCTATAAAAGTGATGGGTATAAAAAAATGGAAGTGGTATTCTCCCATTCCATGTGTATTAAACATTTTACATTCATTTTACATGGTAAAGAATTGACAGAAAATTTAACATACTAGTGGTTTATCACATGGGCATGATATCATGAAATATATAATCATAAACAAGAATAATTGAATATGATTTTTATAAAATAATGTGTGAAAGAATTTATTAATTTTAAATAATTTATTAATTATGGTTTCAATCAGCCCCAAATAATTTCCAATGAAACTTATTAAGAGTATGAGAGAGAATAAAGGTTTACATAGAAGTTAGTTTATAAATATTCTCAATGGTGTCCAATGAATATAATTTATAAACGACTAAAATTTTGGGTTCAACCACAAAACTAAAATAGAAATAGGTATTCATCTAAACCTAATATGTAATTTGAATTTGGGGAAGTATATAAGCACCATAGTATTGGAAAATATAACCTTCCACAAATTACAAACCAGAAGAAGATAGAAGAGGTAAAAAATTTTCATAATCCCTAAAAATTATGAGATAAGTTTAACACCTATTCATGTAAATAAAATAGAGGAATATTTTTTTTATAGAAAACCCCAATCCTTTCCTCATTCAATAAAGGGATCACACAATCAAATCATAAATACTGATTCATGTTTATTGGATGAATGCATGAGAATAAAGAATGGTTTTGTAGAGGCACAATAAAGATTGAAATGAGGGATAATGGGATGAAAATTCTGATAGAGGTAATTAAGTGGTTTAATATAGTTTTTACAGGGTCTAATCTTCTTTTTATTAAGGTAGTTTTTTCATGAATTCCATCCCATTCCCCTTATAATACACCGTGTACCCATTAGACCAAAATAGAAGCCCTAGGCCCCTAGGATCCCAACTATGTACATGTCCCAGGAAAACTAAATAATTGGTGGTCCTTATAATCATTTATTTTTACCTCTTCCTCTTCTCATATTATATAATCTCATATTTTATTTTCCTAACTCCTCTTATACCTAAAACACACCCAAAAAAGGAAATTTAAAATCATAAATTAATTGATTTTACCATATTACAAAGGTCTTAGTCTTTATAATAACGCCAAAAATCTTCCTAAATATTATGAATATAGACTTTAGTGATTATCTTGATCAATTTTTGTTTCAATTTATATATGATATTATCATATATTACTAAATTAATAAAGAACATGAATAATGATTTGTCATTGCGTTAAAATTTTTTTACGATGGGAATTTGTTTAAAAAATACATTAAATGTGACCTATGGATGGAAGAAGACACATTATTAGAACATGTTATCGCAAATGAATGGATATTTTTGCATCCTTAAAATACTAATATTATTGATTAATGTACCATACATGATAAGTATTCACTACTTCCATGGAATAGCTAGGTATTATCGATAGTTTTTGTGAAATTTATCTTGATTTTTAAACCCATTAACAAAACTAATTCAAAAAGGAGTAATATTATTCAAGACAGACTATAACATCCCACAATTATAATATATATTTTTACATTAAATAAATTTTTTATTGAATAGATTTATTTAAATGGAACATCAAACCCAAACGAACTATTATTTATTAATGAGATAAAATAGTTAAATATGATCTCCATAATATAGTTTTTGAATTAGTAGATATAAATACAAGTAACCTTATATCGAAATATATATAGAAAATAGATGAATTGACATATCATTGTTGGATTATTCGATACAAGGATCATTATTTTATCATGTAAAAGAGGTAGTTCCACTAGGGTTTTCTGTAGACAAAGACTTTGTTAAACATCATCATGTATATCTTGAGTGAAATCATTTGCAAAAGAAGTTCAAGATCATAGAAATCATAATGTGATCATTTCTAGTTTAATCATCACCTATGACTTCAAACACTAATTATAATAAACTAGGTTCTTATGCATAGGTCTTGAGGGGTTTTATATGTAGATTATAGAATCATATAAATATTTAACTATTACTGTATTAAATTTAAAATTATTTATATTCATTTGGAATTTTTATAAAATTTACTTTTAAATAATGAATTTGACTAAATAATAATGGGTTTTTGTAAAAAATCTTTATTGATTAATTCATTGTAAATAAATAATCATTTAAAAATAAAATCATTTTATGTTATAATGAACTATTCTCCAAAATATGATAAATGACATTTTTAAGTATATTTTCTCTTAAAATAAAATAAATTTATCAAATTTAAAGGATGAATCTAATGAAAATTTTCAATGTTTAAAAAATATATATTATAACTCATTTACTTTTTAATTTATATGGAATAATATTATGAACTCTTCAAAGACATAAAAGTTATTTTTTAATAAAAATATATTTCATTGTATTTTATTTATTCATTTTGAATTTAAATTACTAAATATTAGGAAATTATTTTGAAAAAATAAATTTTAATTTTGGATTCATCATGTCATGTTTATATTAGGGTAATGTTTTAGTATTTTTCTGAAGAATTTTCTTTTTTATTGAATAGTAAACAATATAGGTTTTATGAATATCATAACTTTTATGACATCATTATGACGTGAGCATGAATTAAATATTTATGAAGCTTTTTTATTGAAAAAAATATATCTAACATGTTAAATGATGAATTTACATTTTTTTAATGTAGAATATTATATATTACATTTTGTGCCTATTTTATATTTTATCCTAATAAATATCTATTTTTGGTTCTTTGTATTTAATTGGGTAGTTGTAAGGATCCAGTCAGTTTTGATTGACTCTAATTGTAAAATTACACTCCATTGTTTAATAATAATAAACAAAATTCATAGTAATTGATACTATTCAAATTTAGTTAACCTAAATGGTAAAATAATCAATATGTTATCCTAAAATACCCCTCTCCTCAATTATAAATACCCCCTCTACCTTAAATTAAAAATTTACTTCCAATTGAATTTTTAAATCCCATGCCCTTACCATTTCCCATATTCTATATTACACTCCGATGATGACACCCCATATTCTATGGTTATTTGAATATATTTGTTGTGAATACATAGATCACAATAAACATGATCCAGATGTGACATTACATTATAATGAAAATTTAAGATACATTATCCGAATATATAAAAACATTATTATTTATCCTTAAAATTCCATAAATTACATGTAGTAATCCTCATAGTTTCCTAGAGAAATGTGAAAAATATAATGTGGTGAGATAATATTTTTAACAATGGGTAGTATTTAATGAAATATATCACAAAAAAACAAGGCTGAATTGATATGTAAGGAATAAAAAATAATTAATTATGCCATAATACTATTAACAAAAGCATGTAATATATATAATGAAATAAAAAAAATTACATGATTAATAATAACTAATTTCTTAGTGATTGGAGACATTTCTATTATAGTAGTAGTCTCAAGCCTAAACATCATTCATAAAAGGTATGGTATACTCTAATACCTAATCAAGTTTGTCTCATTAGAAAAACTAGTGCATTTATGAGATATATTTTTTTAGGAACCACATTCACTAAATAATTTAATTAAAATCATTATGTAAATATAATTAATACACAATATATAATAAATATACAATAGTAATACACAAAAATTATATATTGAAACAACTAGTATATGAATTTTCAATAATTCCACTTTTAATAAATGAAATCAGATTCATGGTCAACATCTTATAATTTGTTAGGTGCTCACACCATATATGGAAAATTATATTTGTTTTAGTAAATAATTGAAAGGATATAACATGTGTTCATGAGATTAAAGGAAAATGACATGAATGAGAAAAAATTGTCAAGAGAGAGATAAAGAGTGAAAGAGAACATAAATTGAAAATAAAAGCATTAAATTTCATTTTATGGTACATAAAGAAGCATGTGAAACTTCCAAATACTATCCCATGGGAGTTTCAAACATGGTGTGTGTTAGGACCATTAGTTGTGCATCATGTGAAGATTGAGTTAACACCCAACCAATTTTTTTAGTCTTATTAACCCAAGGTTCATCTGATCCAAATAATGTATCCACATATTCGATTCCAAAATAGGATTTCATTTCTAGGAAACCAACACTCTTTACTTTACCAAAATTTTAGGATGTTTTCCTATATTTATATTTATTTATTAGGATTCCACTACTATTTGAGCATTAAAAAGGCTAATAAAGGTAGTATAATGAGAGTGAATAAGTAATATATCATTTACAATATTTTTAATTGATGATAATACCATGGAATTAAAAGCATGTAAATATATGAAAAATAATATAAAATGATATTACAACTGAAGGATTTCAATTGAAAAAGAAAGTAGGGGATTGATAAATCTATTATTTCATTAATTTTTAAATGAAAAATTTCTACAAAAAATATCATATTATAAAAATAATAAAATTTGAAGAAAATATTGATAATTAATAATGTGAATAATTTCAAGGAATGTTATACCAGTGGGAAATGTTAAATAATTATCACAAATCATTACAATGTAATTGATTTAAGAATTTAATTACCATTACTATTGAATTCCATGAAAATTATTTAAAACCTTATATAATATAAATAAAAATGACAATAAATTATTTGGGAACATTATTCATACCTATTAACTTTATAAATACTACATTATAATCATTTATTATACATTTATTAGTTAGTTATTGTTTGTTTTCTTCATTTGATGTTAACAACCTTGATTATTTCCTATCAGTTTCATAATATTGATATTGATCCCCACTCTATGATTCCATTTTCTTCATTCACAGATAAATCAAGGTACTATAATAGAAGTTACTTAATTATTTTTAATGTTCTAATTTCATTTTTATGAGAGTTTTAGTTAAGATTCCTGAAGATAAAATCAGTAAAAATATTGTTTCGTCAATTTTTAATAAAAAATGGTGGTATATTATTAATGAGTAAATTATTAATATTAATATGTCAGAAAAAATAGTACTTAATTACTAATATCTAGTGTTAAATTTTATTAAGTTTCCATATCCATCCATGATATAAATTTATATCATCATTCACGTTTGTGGTTAAACCGACCCAAACAAGAACATGTTATAATCTACGTGTGAGTATAGTTATAAAACTGATTATATTTTTATAATGTAATTATAAAATATGTATAACAGTATTATTTAGATTTTATTATGTGAATTAATCATATTTTATGATAAGTGGATGAAAAAATAGGGAATAAAAGGATAGGAGTGGATAATACTCACATTAATGGCTTTATTATTATTTCGAGTGACCTCTTAGAAATAGAGTATCTTAGTCATATTATTATTACTATGAGATTACAAAAGTGTAATAGGATTATTGAATAATTAAAATGAGTATATATTTATGAGGAACACTAAGGGTATGTGTGGTCTGAAATGGGTGGAAGTGAGATCCTTATGTAGTGGAAAAAATGTAAATTTCTTTGGAAACAGAAGTTAGGTAAAGGGAAAAAATAAAATCATATGGTAGGGTTATATTGTTAAATATATAATGGCGAAACATTTCATATTTACTATCCTACATAAAAAGGTCTTATAGAGTGTATTTGTATCATTTTACTCCCTATAATCCACTTAGAATTTCCCCTTTACTCCCATTAACCTTGATTAAATATTTACCGCTCTAAATATTCCTTTACTAAAAATATAATATTTCCCCGATTAACAACTTTAGATGTTATGATATAAAATATAAAATCCATTTAAACAAATTTAATTTATAAATATGTGAAAATTATCTTTTAAAATAAAACACAAGATATAGAAAATATCTATTTTTGTATAAAAATTCCTTTTAGATATTAAGTGTTTTTATTCTTATTTCCTATAAATTACTAATTAAATGGGTGTTAATATGATTTTTAATACTTTTATACATAATATTATATTCATGTTTTAAATTTAATTTATGTACATAAAAATACACAACACTTAAAAAGAGAAATCATTTGAAAATAGTCCTTTTTAGAAAAATCTAAAAAATTTACCATAAGCTAATTTTGATATTCTGAATCCTAAATTGATTATTATTTTATAAAATTTAAAATTATAAATCTTATAAATTAAAAATTATAAATATATTTATGAATATAATCTCTTTCTATTATCCTATAATGATAAGGTAATAAAATGTGTTTTGTAATATAGTTTTAGGGATATACTGATTACCTAATATAGAAGAATATCAGATATTAAATCCTATTTAAATTAGTAACCTAAGTGATATTATGAAGGCACTCAACTCCAAGCCTTCAAGGCTTTAGAAAATGATAAAATCATAAGTAGAGAGGTATCCCTGATTCTCTTTTTCATTGTTTTCCCATATTCTTCATTCCATCCTACTAATAAATTTCCCATTTCATATCCTTATAAAACATTTCATATATAAGTATATAACATTAAAATGTTATTATTATAATTTTATAACTTTTTTAATCCATTCATAGTATATATTCTCTATCCCTTTATTTTGACATGTCCTAATAACGGTTGATATCATCTTACTATGAGGATATTTCTAATGCTTCACTTATCACTACTTATATTATTGGTTAGTGTATGTTACGTAATATAAATATATTTTAATGTATTTTATTCTTTTTTTTTAAATTAAAAATATTAAATTAAAAATAATAAAAACTAAGATATCGAAACAAAACTAGATAATTTAAATGAAAACATACCTTGAAGATGTTATCTAGTCAAATGAAATAGCATTAAATAAATTACATAGATTATAACTAATGAAAAATGAAATAAAATAAATGGAATTCATTTTTGGATTCATGTTTTAATAAAAATAATTTTATTATTCATGATTCACAAACATGATGAAATAAAAATACACCTATGTTATGGGTTTCTCATCTTAAAATTTCACTCTTTGAGACATTTTCTATATCATGAACCTATTTTATTTTATATAGTTTATTTACTAAATATTTGACATATTAGATCATTATTCTAAATTTATTGATGATATATAATGTTATATTTCATTTTTTCTCTTTCTAGGTCATTGTTTTTTTCTAATGTCACCAAAGTTATGAGGGTGTTTTTGACTCAATTCCCATTTCATTGGGTCATAAAAATTCTTCATAGACTATAAAATTATAACTTCCTTATATTATAACACTTATTTATCTCATATGGTATTTTATATTTATATTTAGGGAATTCACATTTTGACATTAAAATAGTCTAATTCAAGTAATTCCTTTATTAATAAAATTATGACGATGTTTATAAAAATTCTCATCCTTTCTAAGGTATATTTTCCTTATATGTCCATATTAATTATATTTTTTTAAGTATGTTCATCTATATATTTAAATTATTTTCTTACTAACATTTTACATTATATTTGGATTTATTTAAAAAAAATTTAAATAAGATATTTAACATTTCGTACACAGGTCGTTTTTTACTTATTTATTTAATTATGAAAACAATTAAATATTTCATGTGAATAAATTTTCTCACTATCAGGATCGTTATTTATAATTATGATTTATTTCAATGTTTTCATTTTTTTTGATGAAAATTCTATTATTCTTTGAATTTTTCATTTTAATAACAATGTACAATTCTTTTTATGAATAAGTAAATGTATTGCATTCCACTTATGAATTATTTTACCTTTCACTCTATATTTTTTATCATTAAATTTTTTTATTTTTAAGGATGAATTGTTTGTAATTATTTTGAAAATATGGTTTTTTATCCTCATTTCACCCCTTGAAAGATATTTTTTTAATTTATTTTTAAGTTTTATTTTAAAACAATATTATAAAAGCATTATGAAAATCATTCTTATGATTTCGATTTATTTTCCCTATCTAGCACAAAAAGATATAAATCTTATAGATTAATATATATGACCATCTTCCACATGATTTTATACTCCATTTGAGATATTTTGTTGAAAAGTATAATATTGATTCCATGTTATGTTGTATCATTGGGAAATTATGTTAAACCCATTTTCGTTCCATTGGGTTTTTATGATATGATGAATGTCTGATTTATTATGGCACACATATGTATAGTATATCATTATCTGATGGTTAGGACCTATATATCACTCAAATGCATTGGTTAAATGTTTGTATGTCATGATATATATACTGGAAATTATTTTTTATTCCAGATTCAATATGAGAAACATGTAGTGATTCCAAATCCACTATATTACGGGAAATATGTAATGATGCATAATCCACTTTTTTACGATGATCCTCATAGATAATATTGAAATATGATATGTTTTTTATGATAATGAGTATGTCATATTTCCATGTAAATACACATCCCAATGTTATTATTATATGGTTTATATTTATTTTTACATGTTTCCAAGCTATATTATATGTTTTTTCTTATGTGATGGTACTTTCATGATCTTATGATCTCATTACATGATTTATGATGTTATATCATTTATTATAATTATGTCTTATGATTATATAGTTTTTGTAATCATATATTTCTCCCATTATCATTTTTTATCTCATGTTAACTAACTAATCTTTTATGAAACATTGATAAATTTTCTCTCACTATGTGTTTCACCTAACTTATTTTATTTATAAATTCCCAAGGAAATTATGTGCAGAACTATGTGTAGAAGGAATTTATATATAGAATTTTTTTGGGAGATGTTGAAGAAATAAAGTGTAACAATATTTTTTTTAATAAAATGGTTACATGAATTGGTCATCCAAATCATTCCCCAATGGAATTTATTAAAAAAAAGTAGCTGTAAAAACACGAGGTGCAATGAACTTACACCAACCTAGATTTAGAGAATTACAAACCAAGAAACATTGAATAAAATCCAGCAAAATCATGAGAAGAACTGTTCAATGGGGACTCCACCAATCCATTCGGTCTGAATAGAAGCCAACACCTCCCCTTTATCGGACATTAGATCATTAAAACAGGCCCCAAAAAATATCATATAGGTCAAAAGGAGTCAAAATGGAAGCCCATTCGAAGTCTGGTTAGAGCTGTATCTCTGAGATGCTGTGCACCTTTGCTTCTTAATCAACACGAGCCTTTCCTCTTATGCTACTATACAGTTGTGACAAAAGGCTAAAATGAAACTTCAGAAAGTCCTTAAGACATTGAAACCACCATTAAGAATATAAAACTAGAAAATGTTTGGATCCAAAAGCTGTTGGGGGTGTCGAACAATAGTACAAAATCATATTCCAACAAAAGAATATGTAGCAGTGTAAAAATCCAGTTAATAGGGAACCATGTTTATTGCAGAACCCAAAATACAAGTACCCTTGAAACCATAATTCATACAAAAGTTAAAAACATAAATGTAAATTAAACATACTAGGGAAAATACCCACCAATACTAGCTGAATGAAGCCCTTTGAAAAAAGGGCTATGTGCATGAAGTAACAAGAAGAAATTATAAGAAAATAAGAAGAATAAGGCATTGATCAAAGTTCAAATTTTAACCATTTAGGTCTTTGTGAGAATAAAATGATAAAATCATAAAGAAACACTATAAACATAGACTGAAAAAACAAAGCAGACTGATCATATGAAATCTGGGAGTTTGTTTAGACTCCTGCACTGACCTCTTATTAAACATTCTGCGTCTAATATCAAGGTAAGTCTCCACAGAAATTTCTCTATTTCTAAGCATTTGATAATATATTTCATATCATTATTCCATTTAATATTCCATATCTTCATTCAAATTTTCATTTTTCTAGAATTTATCCTCATCAGTTGTGTGATTCATCACAGTTTGGGATTTAGGGGGTCCAGTTATTTCCTTCTTAGAGGAATATAAGAAGCGTGTGACAATTGTTCTTCAAAGGTTAGAGTAATCTCTGCATTTTTTAGTTTTTCTAGGATTTTAAGTAATGAATTCATATAAATCCACAATAGGTTTTTCCCCATTCTTGGCCATTGAGTATAAATAGATATCCTCAATTTGATTGGGATGATCATATTTTCCAAGTGAGTACTCACTAGAATCAGAGATTTCACCTTTCTCATTGGCTCGTTCATCTTTGAATTCCAATTTTTTCCCTGATCCTTCATCAAAGGAGGTGGGTTAGTGCTGGAACATGAAGCAAGTAAGGGATATGATCTTCCATTAGCTTCATAAGTCTGATCAAAATTTCGCACCTTGAACACATTAAGAAGTAGCACAGGTTGGCCGACATTAATGATTTATATAGCATTAATCCTAGCTTTCTTTTCCTTTTAAACCCAAATTGATTACTTGGCCTTAGGGATTAGAGTTTTATTTCCATAATCCTTTAGTGCGTGTCCTAGATTGAGGTATAATGAAAGTATTTGGGTAGTCTCTCGTAAACAACCCTATGAAAGAATCCAAAATCTCCATTATGAATCTAGATTTGAGAAGGCAGATTCTAAGAAACATTAACTTCAACAAAGATCCTAGAAACTGATGGCCTTGAGAGACTCCTCTTCACCGAATATAGCTTCAATAGATGACCAATGAGCATGGAGATCAGAAATAGTGCAGGTTTCTTAAATAGATGTAGTAGTAGCCCAAGGAATCTAATCCAAATCAGAACGAAGTGGATTCAGTATAGGGGTCGAAATTTGAGGTCCATTTAAGAACTTTCATAGAGTAACCCACAAATAACCATGAGCATCTCGCCCATAACCTATAGTAGTCATCCTTGGAGGAAAGATGAAATATGAAATTGTAGGAGTTCAAGTGGCCAATATGAAAACACAAGAAACCAATAATTTCAAGCACATTTCTTAAGTATTTCAGTGATGGACCACGATAAGCAAACTTCCCAATAAGAAAAAAATGGAGATTAGATGCAAGAGAATTTACATCTTTTGTTGGGAAGGAAATATCTGGTTGTTTGCAGTGATAAAAAATTTTATGGTTAACATATGAAGCATGAGACATGATATCATTTCAGTGGGCCTCATTATTTGTGATTGTTTAGAAAGACTATCTCTAATGACAATAAAACTTTTTTTTCTAGGATTATACGATCCTTGTGAGATGAAATTAATTATGAAAATCAGGTAAAATATATGTATGTTTATCTTGTGTTTTCCCAAAAATTAATGTGAAGAGAGATTCAAGGAGTTTCAGAAATGTCTAGTTACATCAATAGTATTCACACTCCCTCAAGTGAGAAGGATTTATAATAAACAGTGATTCTTGAAAGTGAGGATGGGTTTGTTTAGTAATGAAAAATGAAAACGTGATAGCCTATGGCTCCAAAAAATTAATTTTACATGAGAATTATTACCCAGCTCATGATCTTGAGTTAATAGTATAAATATTCTCATTGAATATTTGGCAGTATTATATCTATGTATAAAATTGTTACATTTATACTAATCACAAATGTATAAAGTATATATTCACACAAAATGATCTAAAAATACTCAAATGAATATAGTTAGATTTGATGAGAGACTATAAATACTCAATCTATTAAAAACCTAAAAAATAAAATAAATTGACATATGATTTAAGAAATTAATATCTTTAAACCTTATATATAATAGGGATTGAAAGGGATCAAATCCTTTTAAACATGAAAAATATGGACATGGGAATCATAGAGGAAGATGAGAAATTATACCCTTTCTAAATGATTAATTAAAAATATATATTGGTAATGATTAAGGTTGTTCAAATGGATTATATAGAGATATAAAATAAAATTTAATCAATACATAATGGTAAAATCACATATTTCATCACTGATAATAATGGAGTTCTATGATTTGGGATACCATTATGTGTACCATCTGAGCTTGAATTAAAGAGGATATATTATATTTCACTAATAACTAAACATTATATATCCACCCATAAAGTGAAAATATGTGTATAGATCTCTTGGATCAGTTATGGTGAGATATTATGAATAAGAAGATAATTGTATAAGTATCAAAGTGCTTGGTATACAAATAATTAAGATATTATAGTTGAAATCTGTAATTTTTCAAATTAAAATTTTCAAAATACTATTGTTTGTACATATTTAAATATTATACTATCCCAACATCTAATATAAGGCAATTTGCAAGAAATTTTATTTGTAATGAATTTATCATTTTTTATTCTTTTGGAAAATTTCCAAGTGGTTTTAAAGAACGTTACCTCCCCCACTTATAAAAGTGAACCTCCTCCCCCTCTTCTTCACACCTCTAAAGTTAGTTAGCATTATTGATATCTAAAAAACTAGCTTTATAATATATGTATCCACATTTTATTTCTTATTTTATTCCCAAAATACCAATCCTAGGGTCCTTAGTAGGAGATCCAAAGGAGTTTTTTCTAATAAAAGTTAATTTTCTTCACTAATAACATTTTTTACATCATATTATACAACCTTAAATTATTTATTAAAACATAAAATATAAAAAAATGTATATACCATATATTCAGATTTTATTATGTAGATTTCGTAATATTTATCTATCTCCACCTCTAACATATGGTAAAAAATGTCATCGCTCATGTGTACAATAGACTACCACCTCATGAACCAATGTAATTTGCTTTCCATCACCAAATCACATGTATTGTCATAATGGTTGAAATAATGAATATATAATATTAATATCATATGATATTAATTATTTAAAAGTAATATATAATCCACTAATTTAACCTTTCACCCATTAAGAAAGTGATATCGTCACTCGTGCATATGTACGACCTGCCATCTCTCGAAGCGATATGACTCATTTTCCATGTCAAAATTTCAAGAATTGTTTTAAAAAATGTATGAATTAATAGAATATGATATTTAAAACATTAATATAATTATGAAGAAAATGGATATATATCCCATGCCAAATAATTAGAACTTCGAATACAAAACATGCATGAGAAAATGTTGTAATTAACAACTGAAATAATCATAATAATGAAATATTGTTAACATATAGGTGATAATATGATATAATAAGATAATGTATAATTTTATAAATAAATAACATGTTTAAAACCATTATAAATTAGGTTAAATAATGTTCAACTAAAAGGAAACTTGAGGTAAGGGACTTCGTCTCAATTTTCCTTCATTAAGTAATATTTTGTTGTTATACACATAATTTAGTTTACATGGTGTATATATTTCTCATTTTACATGTCAGATCATGAGTACTTAATATTTTATGTTATATTAAGTATCAATTTATATTATTTTATCCAAGGGTATTGGACATGAATGTTACCAAGTGGTATGGAGTTTCATAACCCAATTTCCATTCATTAGTTTATATTACATCTTAATTATACTTGATAGTATATGATTATATGTTTGATTTATTTTGATTATTTTACCTTTAAATTTAATTTTTTTTATGTGTATTTAAATTTGATATAGATAATAAATCCATTTATTAATTCACATATCAATAGTATTATCTTTGTCAAAGATTTAATCTCAATTTCCAATTCATTAAAGAATATTTGTTATTATACAACTATTTATTTTTACGAGGGGTATCTAATACCCATTTATATGTTATATAATGAATATCTCAATATTCTTGGTATTTAATTTTTCATTTGATGTTATTTATTTCATGGGGGTTATGATTCAATGGTTAGAAAGGCGGTAAGGGTTTATGCTTCATTATCATTTTAATCTGGGGTTTTCCTTGAATTTCTATTGAAAGAAAATATTTTATAAATTTATAATAAACTATTTTCATTTTATTATCCTCCTGTTATTCTTGAATTTTTCATTTAACAGTACCATTTTTCTCTCTTTGGTGCATAAAATTACTGATAATATTTTCCTAATAAAATCTGACTTTATTTCTCTCATTGGTAAAAATAATTTTTTTTCCAAATACATAATTTCTAAAACTGTTATCAATATAGTTTTTAATATTATACTATGAATTTTTAATGTCATTTTTATTCATTATTGGGTCTTTACAAAATGTTTTAAACTGAATCTTCCTATAATTTTTTAAATAAGGTACTTTGATTTGGTATTTACAAAATGTTTTAAAAATAATATTACTATTAAATTTTAAACAAAGTACCTTTTTTATTTTCTTAGAAAAATGTGAAATGAATAATTATTTTAACATAATCAATGTGAATGGAAATTTTACTCCATCATGAAAACTCATTAATTTGAAGCATAATTCAAAAATTTCAATGATTATTTTCAAGAAAATTATTTTCCCAATATTTTGTAAATGTTTGGTTTTTAAAACTAAATTTTAAAATTAAAAGGATATTTTCTTCAAAAATGATTATAATGAATTTTTTTGGCATATATATTAAATAAGGGAAACAACCCTTTATTTTACTTATACATGTATTTTAATGATACTCTCTTTATTCTTTCTTGGGATTTATTATGATTGGTTTGACCAGGTAAAGAAATTGTATTCACTTCCATGATTATGTTTTTTAGTCATTAACATTCCCTCAAAACATTAACTATTTCATTATAATTGGAAATTATATCTCCCATAAATATATATTTTCTTTATCATGTATATTCTTATTGATTAATTTTTATATCATTTCTATATATGGTGATTTACCATGAATGTAATTTGATTCACTAGGAAATTCCTGATAATTTATATTGATTACTCAATATGGAATTTAATGATAATTCAACACTTTTATGAATTAAATTAGTCATTAAATAAATGAGAAATGTGTGGGAGATTCAGTGATGGGTTTGTAACAAAATTATATATCCCCTCTAGGTATCTATAGTCTGATGAGGTGAATCATTAAGCAATCATTAAATGGGTTTCTCCTTTATAACTGCATGTCAATTAAACTATCTTGGTTAATGGTCTTGATAGTATAAATTTCATGATGAACAAGATCAGGACATTTTATATTTATAATTTCCTTTATTGAGAATTTAGTTATTATTATCCATGAGATTATTTCATTGACATTATCCGTGAATGCATTTTTTTCTCAAGTTATTGATTAAATGGAATGTGTGTTCAATTTTTTACATTTCCATATTTATTTTCCCTTATATAATCATAATATAAAATTTTATTGATTAAATTTAATGATTGATATTTTATTTATTATTCCATATTGATTATGACTTATTGATTTAGGATAGCTTCAACTGTATGTATCACTTACTAAGAATATGTTCTCATCCTTATTTTGATTCCCTTTAATGAGATATAAAGAATGATTATTTGAACGAGTTCAAGGATAGAGAATATTTACATTCACTCTGTTGAAATTTATGATTAGAGTTGTAATGTAATATTTAAGTATGTATCTAGTTTACCAAGATAAATATAATATTCAGTCATTCGTGATGTGATCTCTTGCATCTTATGCTCCGCCTGACATCTCATCACCCCATCGCTCTCGCCCATCTCCCAACATCATGCCCATCGACTCCCTCAATGACCCGACCTAGCTAAAATATAAATCATGTCACATTGTAATTGAACCAAATGAACCATCATCATTCAAAAAATATTGGACTACCAAGCCAGACAATAGCATTTACTTAAATTCATACTATTTTATATTTAAAGAGATGTTAATATAATAATAAATTTATATATGTGTTAATATATGAATAAAAATATAATTTTATATTAATTATCATATTTATATATGTATATATAAGTATATATATATATATATTAATATATAAAATTATTTTTTATTCATATTAGTTCATATGAATATATTAATTAATATGCATATATTTATGTTTACTTATTTCAATATTATGTTATATATATATATAATATGTTTATAAATATATAAATTAGAAGTTAATATATATATATACTACTTCATATTTAATATATAATTATAAATATACTTATATATAATATATAATTATAAATATACTTATATATAATATATAATATTTATATATAAACTTACACACACACACACATATATTAATCGATATGCTAATAATATACAAATATTTATATGTTTATGTGTGTGTGTGTATATATATATATTAATATTAATTAATATGTTAATATACATATGTTTATATTTAAGTATATATTTATATTTATATTTATATTTATTTATATTTATATTTTTTTTATTTTTATATTTATTTTTATTTTTATAGTTATATTAATATTAATATTTACATTTTCATTTATAATTATAATTATAATTATATTCATATTCATATTTATATTTATATTTATATTTATATAAATTGATATATATATATATATATTAATATCTTAAATAATAAGTTAAGATAGAAGTATTTATATTTATATTTATAAATTAATTTATGTTAATATATTTATTAATATATATATATATATATATAAGTATATTTATATATTAATTATCCGCATTTAAAAAAATTGTCTAATTAATAATTAGACAAGTTATTAAATACAAGTAAATTAGCGAGGTTTTAAAATGATGTTAGATTATCCATGTTTTATGACATTGTTAAATTTAAAATTAGAGACATTATAAAACACTATTGGAAATAGTATAAAATTAGTCACACTTTAATGAAAATGTGGAAAAATTAAGATTTAACTACGATTTCAGATAACACTTATAAAACAACATGTATAAATAGAAATTTAACCAAATTTTTAGAAAACATGACATTAAAATGTAGGTAATAGTCTATTGTTTATAATAAATGTTCTATAAAACAAAACTATTCATCTAATCAAAGTATTATAGAGAAATAAAATATATGAAGCAGAAAATTGGAAACCAGGGGATGCAATGAAACAAAATACCCCCCTTTATAATAATCCTAGGGTTTGAGATGAAATTTTTTAGGTTAGGATGTCAGAATTGGGGAATAATGTAACAACCCATATTTTTAAAATATGGAAAATTAACCTCTCTAAATATATGTGTGACATAAATTATAGTATAAATCATATACACAACATAATAAAATAACACCATTTTATTGAATCAATATAAAATATTACTTGTGTATAATAAATACGTTGTGTAAAATTTAAAATAGTACAATTGGGTAATATACAAATATAAATAATAAAATAATAATTTCAAATTTCAGTGCTTTCTGGTCTCTAAGAAATATAATATATTTTAACAACACTATAAAATGAAAAAACCTATAGGAAATAGGATTGGAATTATAAATATGATTACAATTTAAAGACTCAATAATTAAGTAAATAAAAGGTTTTTATATGTATTATAATAATTATCTTCTAATTGGAATAGAAACTGGACATTGAAATATTAATTGAAAAAATATGAGTAGTAAGCTTCATAAAAAATAATGTTTTCATTTATTAAAATAAGTACAACTAAATATTATAATTAAATAAAATTACTTCTTAAATTATATAACATAAAGAAGAAATAATTATAAATTTAATGAAGGTTGGTTTAATTATTTAGTAAAAAAATAATTTTTATATGAAAAATGAAATATTATAAACATAAAAATTTGAAATTTATTTTGATTAAATGATGTCTTATAATTTATTACTAATCATATTGTCATTATGAAACAAAAAATTGAAATGTAACAACTCATAAAAACAAAAATAGAAATTATTAACAATAAAATTGTATTTTCTAGGTTTAATATGATTTTATTTAAAAGTAAGAATTTTAATTTTTAGAATATGAATTTATTAAAATGGAATTCATTCAAAAAATAAAATTCTAAAATTTAACATTAGATCAATTTATGGAAATTTTATAAAAATGATGATTTTGGTGAATAATAAAAAAATACATTTTTTTAAAAAACCACATCCTTTATGGAATAATCATGATATAAATACGACTTAAAATTTTATAAACCCTTTTTTCTTTAATAGGTTTTATTTAATAAAAGAATAAATTTTCATATAATATACTCATTTTATAAACCTATAAATATATTTTCAAAACCCATGTTATATTTTATTCTAATAAAAAACTATATTTGATTATTTACGTTGTATACAATATTTCCAAGATTAATATCAGTTTTGTGTGTGTTAATATATCAATTAAACCTCTAATTTTTAATCCAAAAATAATAAAATCCATAAGAATAAATACTTTTCATGTTATTTACCATTAATAATAAAATAATCAATATTTGTTTTTAAAATACTCCTCCCCTTTCCTATAAAAACAGACCTCCTTTACTCCCTTCTCTATACATAACAACTTTTTTCTAATTATAAAAAATTTGTTCAAATACCAATATAAGACCTTATATAAATTTCCTTAATCCCTTGGTATGACCAAAATTACCTCCTCTGAAAGCATTAGGCTCAATCCAAAGTAGGCAACTCAAGGTGCAAAGTAGGGTTTCCAAACCCATGTTTCTATTTCAGTTCCCCTATTACACATTCTATAACATAAGAAATCAATAAAAAACTAAAATTTAAACCAATTATAATAAATTTATATATTTATAAAATTATAATATTTACTATTTTTCTATTCTTATAAATTCTCTTAAAAACATTCTTTACCTTTAGTTGTTTTATGCTGCCTAAGTGAAAAATGATGTGTCATTTTACATATTCCCTTTTCAATATTCTTAAAAATTGATTTCATGGATTAACATAATAAAATAATCAAATAAATTATTTCTATGGTTCTATAATGCTAATGTATATATGGTATTAATGGTCTTAAATGTATATAATCATAGTCATTTTAAACCATTAAAAATAATCTTACCAAGGAATATTTTAAGAATTTTTAACTATCTACTAATCTATTTAACTCGTTACTTATGGAATGATATGTACCATATACCATGAAACTTTTATATATTGTGTAACTACTATAAAATTTATTTCCAAGGTTAGCTCTTCATCAACACGGTTTTGGAACTATGAACCGAACAACCTCAAAATATAAAACTTGTAAATATTAATTTTATTAATAAATAAAATATGAAAAATATATTACAAGAGGTGTAATAAACATGAAAAATATTTCTAATCATGTAATTAATGAATTTAAATTGACTATTTAGTTAGAAATAAAATATTCTAAAGTAATTTGGGGATTGGGTTAAGGGTTCCTTCCTACTCTTACATTTTTTAGATTATGTTCTCTATAAACCTCTATATCTATATCTTACCACATTTCTATCAATTATGATACCTCTATTTCATTTATTCATCAATTCATATCCTTTTTGGGATATTAATGTCTTGACTATTACCTTTTAAATAATTTCCTTTATATTAAAACCTAATAAAGGGAATATTTCCATTAATGCTCCCTTATCATGTTTTTCTCTTATAAGGATTGTTTTATTTCCGTATTTCCTAAAACTGCACCTTATTTTGACATAAAAAATTTCGAGTTTATTTTTATTTCTATGAAAAATCTATTCTCTTATCATATTTTAAAAATATTTTTGTTTAGATAAAAGTTTGATAAATTTTTTTCATTTCATGAGTTCTTATTCATTTTTATTATGATTTTTCCTTCACTTAAAGATCTATTTTCAAGACACTTTCTTATTTTCTTGAAAATGAATTAAAAATATTACTTTATAACTTTTTTTCTTGGAGTATTAAATGATACCTTGAAGAATAATTATTTATTGATTTATTATGTTACCCATTTCATCCTCATATGTTTTTTTCATGCTTATACTTTATGTATTTTATTTTCTGTGTGACACACATATTTAAGACATATTGTGGAGATGCATTAGAATAAATTTTTATATCCCCCTAATTGATTGGGTAATGTTTTATATCTCATGAAATCCTTGTGTATGGGAATGATGTAGTAAGATGTTTCTTGAATTCTATGTGTGGGAATGATGCAGTCTAAATTGTCCACAATTTTATTATGGTCATGATGTAGTTGGGTTTTTTCATAATGGAATAATTTCATAGTTGAAATCCTTGACTTATGATTGATATGACATGCCTTATGTTTGTGAACCAATTTATAATTCTCATATTTACCATGACCATGTGTTTTTTTAACTCTTATGTTGTATTTTTATGTGATGCTTTATAATCATTAACTTATTTATTCTATGGTATAATTTATAAAAATCATGATATCTCACACCATTTTTTTCCTATTTTACACTCACACTGGTATTTATGGATCACACTATATTTTTTGTATATCACAAATATATATCATGCATTTATAGGGGTATTCGATGTTCTAGGATCACATTATGAAGATGGAAATAAACAATTTAAAAGTTTATTTAAAAGTCTTATATCATATTCCTAACATTCCAAAGACACTGGACCAACAAATTTATGTGTTTTTTATATATATTTATTTAAAAAATGATGTAATACTATTTGGAAGACATACAAGTAATTATAATTCTTTCTCAGTGGTTGTCCATATTTTATAAGGGAATATCATTTATATCACAATCTAGTTCTCTATCAATGGTATTTTATCAATCAATAAATCATGGTTTGATTTCAACTCTGAATTCATAGTGCCTTAGTTATGATTTTATGGATTCTATGTTTTAAGAAAAAATATGGGTTATATAATTTTTCATCAGATCAGTCTCTAGATTGTTACATACTATTATTGGTATTTTTATTTACCCAATGAATTGAAAATGACTGCTGATATTACAGCTAGATTTTCCCTTGAGGTTTTGATTTCAACTATTATTTTATAGTGTTAATAATGTGTTTAAGGTATTATTAATTTATTTCTAGGGATTTAATAATTTATTTTATTGAGGATCACATAAAATTTTAATGATCCATCCACTTTCTTTATGTAGAATTATTTTAAAGAAAAAGTAGATGCTATATGCAGTAAGAAATTGAGGAGTCAAAAGAAATTTGTGGTAAAGAAATTAATGAAATTGATGTGTGCTAATAAAATTTTAAAGTGGTGATTTAAAAAAAATTGAGCTTGAGCAAGAAAAGAAAAAGCATCAAACTGAGATATCAATTCTCATACGGATGCTTGATTTCCCTTGAAGTGATACAGATTTCTTGAGTAGATATTCTTAAAATGTTAAAGATGGATTAGATTCTTAAAATTATGAAATGATGACACATCAAGACACCATTGATTTTTTATGGGTTAAAATCAACATTACTAGACAATTAATTTTTTTACAATGAGTTATTTTCAATGTAATGAAATTGTGTCATAAAAAGTTTACAGAATCAACTTATTTATGAAGGATGATCTCAACCTTAGCAAATAATTTTCCCTTGAAGTTTATTTATAATGGATGAAATTTTCCATCAAAATAGTTATTGGCGTGCTTCCGCTGATAGAAGAAATAACACCCCATTTGCGACAGATATTTTATTCCATTGCAAATAGTTTATTTCTTTCATTGTTATTTGTGATATACTGTTACATCTGTTGAAAATAATAAATTTCAATAATAGGAATTTGTTAATAATACATCCTAAATAATCATTATGATAAATTATATTTAAAATGGACTCATCAAAAATACTTTATTATAAAATGACTATTTATGATAGATCTATCACAAAAGATCTATTGGCGTGATTATTTACGATAGATGAGTCTGTTGCAAATACTTTTTTTCTAAATGTAAAATATTATTTTCGACAATTAACTTTTTAATGGATAAACAGTATGTCACAATTAATCATCATAACTAACCAGTCTGTTGAAATTATCAATCACAAATAGTCTAAACCGCAAACTTTTTGGGATTAAATTTTCATTGTAAAAAGTATATCACAATAAAAAAGTAATAATTACGCACAACCCCCCCACAATCCTCCCACAACCATTCAATTTCTCTTGAAATAATGCAATGCTTTCATATCAAATCCTCATCAAGTATATTCATGATCAAACCTACAAATCATTTTTCAGTGTACTAATTTCGAGGTATTCTTCTCATCTATATTTTTAATTCTCATTAATTTTTTATTTTATTGTTTTTAAATTTATATAGCTTGTTAGTTATTTTAATTTATTAAATTGTCATTATATTTTGTATAAATTAGTATAGGTTAATAAAAATTGAAATAATTTATTATAAAATGACATATATTTAAATTAAGTTAGTACAAATTAATAATAAAATATTATGGATTGGTATGTATTAATAAAAAATATTATTAATTGATATAAATTAATTGACAATATTATAAATTGACTTAAATTAATAAGAATTTGTATACAATACTAAAAAATAACTATAACTTAATATAATTTAGAATAAAAACAATAAAAACATTTTAAATTCATATAAAGTTAGTATAAATGTATATAAATTATTATAAAGTAATATAATATAATATTATTTAGCATTAATTATTAAAAAATTTATAAATTCATAAAAATTTTAAAAATAAGAAAAATTATTATATGTTCATATTAATTAATATTATTTATTATAAATTAGTATAAATTAATAAAATTTATTATATATTGGTATTTTTCCTTACAAATTATTATAAAATAGTAAAAATTATAAAAAATTGTTATATTTTATATAAATTACTATAAATTGAAATAATTTAATAAAAATTAGTATAAATTCATTAATAATAGTATAAAATAACATATTGTAACGACCCGAATCCGGAGGCCCTCTACTGGTGCCCCGTACCCAGTTCACCACAAGACCTCAAGCGCGTTTCCCCGAATGCCAGAGGCTTTCGACTAGCAGTGAGGGCCTTGGTGAGTCGGTGGGGAAACTATGCCCTCATTCGGTAAGGTATACAAGGTAAGAAAGCAACAATAAATAGCGGAAGCAGTAAACAACATGCATAACAGCAGAAACCAAACAGTGGAAGAAATGTAGATATATAACTATGATGACAATGATGCAGTAGGTACAAGTATCTAAGGAAAACAGAAAACACAACAATGTGCTGAAATACAACTGAAACCAAGTGCAAAAGAAAACAAAGTAAGCTCCTTAGCATCGCGAGCCACGGCTCGGTCCCATGCTCCCCAACTCCTGGTGCAATCAAGACCCTGAAGTAGAAGGACGCTTACCCTTGTCTATACCTGCAACAACATAGTATGCTTGGGCCCAAAATAATGGGACAAACAGGGTGTGATATACAATCCCAGTAGAAAATCACCCAGAGATTTGTGCCTAACAGTCAATGAATACCGGGCAGTAATAAAACAGGAAGCAGTAAACAGAAAAGCACAAGCTGATACAATCCACAGTCCTGGAAAACAAAGTACACAAGTAAATAGCCAGCAACAAAAGAAGAAACAGGTAACCCTCTGGGTAGCTCTCACAGTCTAACCCCTATGGTTTAACCTATCAGTACTAGAAACCCTCTGGAAAGCACACACAGTCTCAACCCTCTGGTTCAACTACGTAATTAAGCAGACTCTCTGGGGAAGCACTCACCGTCAATTCCCCCTGTAGTCTCATATCGTGATAAAGGCTCTCTAGGTAAGCACTCAACGTCAATTCCCCCTGTGGCCCGCGTCGTGGATCTACAGACTCTCTGGGGAAGAACTCAACGTCAATTCCCCCTATAGTCTCACGTCGTAATTAAAGACACTCTGGAGAAACCCTTCCATCAATTATTTCTTTGGTCTACTACTCTAGGTCCTCACAGTCCTGAGTATAACTAAACAGGCTCAACACATGTATGTTGTCCAAGTAAACCTTAATAACTACTTGGTTATCAATCTACAGCTCAACAACAATAACAAAACCATAGTTCTGCTATCCTACAACTAGGCATGGCAACCTGCAAAATGCCCAACAGGAAAAACAAGCATGGAAAAGTAACCTGAGTACAAAATAACTTACTCTACTCACAAGAAATAACTTCTACTAAAGCAAACAAGAAAATTAGGAAAACAACAGGGGAAAAATAGGAAACAGGCAATACTCCATTCAAGGGTATTGGTGGAATTTGCACATAATATTCATCAACATCCTACGGAAAGGCACAAACCACCTACCTCGATCCGAGGAGTTCGATATACGTGAACCACAATGGAAGATTCCTCTTAGAACAATGTAGATATGAGAAAAAACACTAAACGTTCATCCCACGATAACTTGGAAACAAGGAGGAATCAAGAAACAAGGATAAAGAAGAAGGAAGAACTCACCGCTGCGATTCCAACGCAATCCACCATGCTCAAATCGGAGAATGGACGGAGGGGCAGGAGCCTGTTGAAGATCCGGCCGTACGGTCACTCTCGGGTGGACGAAAACTGAAGAAGAAGATGATTTTGGGGGTTAGCTGCGACCCTAGTCCGTTTAGTAAAAAAAATAAAGTACACGGCGTATAATTTTAGAGTACACAGCGTGTACTGGGACCTTTCCGTACTCCGCCAAAATCGGCCTCCACATCACCCCTACACACCGTGTGTGTGGCCCGGGCATGGCCAACACACGGCTTCGAGCTGGATCAGAGTACACGGCGTTTACTCAGAAAGTACATGGCGTGTGCTTCTGAAATTTCCAGAAAATCCATTTTTTTAAAACTCCAGAAAAAAGTAAAAACATACCTGAATGAAGATCCAAGTTCTTAAAAACGTCCCCCCTTAAAGAAATTCATCCCCAAATTTCCCTAACGGGGCGTAGAAGAAGAATCCCCAAACAGTTCCAGCCACTGTGATCATACATCAGTCTCCCTCTCCCAGGTCTCATCCTGTACTCGCCCGTGCTGCCATAGCCCTCGTACCAGAGGAACAGACCGCCCACGGAGAACCTTCATACTGTGATCGACAATCCGGATAGGATGCTCCTCAAACGATGCATCCGCTTCAAGCTCGACTTCCTCGGGATGAAATACGTGAGATGGGTCTGAAAAGTAACATTGGATTTGAGAGACGTGGAAGACGTCGTGCATGGCCCGATACCTCTGATGTAGCTGCAACCGATAGACGACCGACCCAACTCTCTCCAAGACCTCAAACTACCCGACGTACAGCGGTGAAAGCTTACCCTGTCTCCAAATCCTATTGTGTCCCAACCTCGGTGCGACACACAAGAAAACCTGATCACCGACCTCAAACTCCAGAGGTTGTCTCCGCTGATCGGCATAAGACTTTTGTCGAGACTATGCTGTAGTCATACTCTTCCGAATCATCTCTATCTGTTCTAAGGTATCCTGAACAAGACAAGGTCCTAGCAAAGCTGCCTCTCCTGCCTCCAGCCAGTATAAGGGTGATCGGTATGGCCTACCGTACAAAGCCTCGTATGGCACCATCTGAATGGTCGCCTGGAAACTGTAGTTTTAGGAGAACTCCACCAAAGGGATATGATTCTCCCAAGAACCGCCAAAGTCTAGAATGCAAGCCCGGAGCATATCCTCAAGCACCTGGATTTTGCGCTCGGACTGGCCATCAGTTTGGGGATGGTATGCTGTACTCAAAAGTACCTATGTACCCAAGGCCTTCTGAAGTCCCTGACAGAACCGAGAGGTAAAGTGAGCATCTCTGTCTGAAACAATAGAGCGTGGAACTCCATACAGACGAACGATCTCTCTGATGTAAAGTCATCCCAGATCATCGACACTGAAGGTCTCCTTGATTGGCAAGAAGTGAGCAACCTTCGTAAGCCTTTTGACGACAACCCAAACTGCATCGTTTCCCTGAGGTGACCTTGGCAACCCGGTCACGAAGTCCATCGCAACATCGTTCCACTTCCACTCCAGAACGGGTAACTTCTGTAAAAGCCCCACTGGTCACTGATGATCTTCTTTCACCTGCTGACAAGTAGAACATCTCATGAAAAAACCAGCGACATCCTTCTTCATACCTGGCCACCAGTATTGGCGATGAAAGTCCCGATACATCTTGGTGACACCAGGATGAATTGCCCAAATAGAGGAATGGAAATCCCGCATCAGCTCCTCGCGTATGTCTGCTGGCACCCATACGCGTCCTTGGAAATGAAAGATCTCATCCTCGCCCACTGTCCATCCAGGAAGAGGGTCCTCTCCTGACACTCTCTCTCGGAGGACTAAGACTTATGAGTCTGATAGCTACCTCATCTGTACCCGATCAAGTAGCGTGGAGGTAACTCCTACAGAAGATAGAAAAGTCTTTCCCTGTCTGTCGTTCACCTCTAGATGCATCTCAGATAATAGAGCCATTAGTTTCCACTCACTACTGGCCTCCTGAACTAACTGAATTTGAGTTCTCCTGCTCAACGCATCAGCCATGGAGTTTCCCTTTCCCAGTGTATAGGCAAGCTCGAAATCAAAGGACTGAAGGTACTCAACACACCTACGCTGCCTCAGATTCAGATCACACTGAGTGAAGATGTATTTGAGACTCTTCTGGTCAGTGAAGACCACAAAGTGATCCCCCAGCAGATAGTGTCTCCAAAAGCATAAGGCATGAACAACAGCTGCCAACTCCAGATCGTGCGTAGGGTAGTTCCTCTCATGTGACCTCAACTGCCGAGACCCATACGCAATGACTCCATCCTCCTGCATAAGCACAACTCCCAGCCCGATTCCTGAAGAATCACAGTAAACAGTGTAGCTCTTGCCTGGCTCCGGCAAGACTAGTATCAGTGCTGACGTCAACCTCCCTTTTAGCTCTTGAAAGGCTGACTCACAAGAATCTGACCATGAGAACTTCACCCCCTTCTTGGTCAGTCCTATCAAAGGTGCTTCTAGGCGCGAAAAGTCCTGAATGAAGTGACTGTAGTATCCAACCAACCCTAGGAAAATTTGTACCTCAAAGATGTTCTTCGGCTAATCCCAGGAAATTACAGCTCTCACCGTCTTTGGGTCCACTAATACTCCTACCTCTAAGATGACGTGACCCAAGAAGTGTATCTGATCTATCCAGAAGTGGAACTTCGAGAGTTTAGCATAAAGCCGATGCTCTCTCAGTGTACTCAAAATGATCTCAAGATGTGGGGCATGGTCGTGTCGAGTGCGAGAGTACACCAAGATATCATCCATGAAGACCACAAAAAAGGAGCCCAAGTAATGATGGAACACTCGGTTCATCAGTTCCATGAAAACTGCAGGCGCATTCGTGAGACCGAACGACATGACTGTATACTCGTATAGACCATACCTGCTCCTGAAGGCTGTCAGAGGTATATTTGATGGTCTAACGCCCAACTGATGATAACCGGACCTCATGTCGATCTTAGAGAACACCCGGGCTCCTTGAATCTGATCGAAAAGGTCATCAATCCACGACAAGGGATATCGGTTCTTGACCGTCAACTGGTTCAGCTTCCGATAATCCACACAAAGCCGAAGGGTACCGTCTGCCTTCTTCGCAAACAGAACAGGCGAACCTCAAGGAGAAGTACGGGGTCGAATGAAACCCTTAGACTATAGCTCCTCCAACTGCTTCTTGAGCTCCTGCAACTCAGGTGTGGCCATCCTATAGAGAGTAATGGACACCGGTGCTGCTCCTAGCATGAGATCAATAGAGAAGTCTACCTCATGCTCTGGAGGCAAACCCGAAATGTCTTCTGGAAAGACATTCCTGAAGAGATCCACCACTGGAGGAAAGTCCAACTGTGGAGTCCCCTGATCATCCAGATAAAGACTACCAATCTGGGCTGTCACCCCTCCTAGCCCCAGATGGTCGAGTCCTGCCCGACTCGCCCGAACTTCCCACTCGCCTCTATGAAGAAACTACTCGCCCTCTCGTGAAATGAAACTCACTCTGTGACGATAACAGTCGATGACTGCCTGAAAGGGAATCAACCAATCTATGCCCAGGATGACAACATATCCTGTCATCTCTAGGACATAGAGATCCCATAAGAAGCAATACCCTGCAACCTCGAGAGGGAACTCTCTACACTGGCGTACACTAGATGTTCTCATTCCCAAAGGTGTGTCTAGTGTCAACGAGTCGGCAGAAGAAAAGATGCAGAGTCCAAGGCTCTCAAAAACAGTAACAGAGATAAACTTATGAGTAGAACCAGTATCGAAAAGGGATGAAGATAAAACTGAGGCTACTAAAATCATACCTCGAACAGTAGAAGGTTTGGGATCCGGCTCCTGATAAGTCTGCTCCACGGTGAAAGACTGGCCTATACTGCGGCCTTGTGCCCCTGGCTGACCACTCTGAGATGAACCGCCCTGCTGGTGCTGAGGAACTGGTGGCTGACCGCCATGGCCTCAAACTCCACCTCGGCCCGAACGGCCGGATGAACTCCAGTTCCCCGACTGGTGAGAAACTGGCGGTGCTACTCCTGAACGAGGAGTCATTGAAGAACCCCGGTCACCAGCTGCAGGTGAGAAAATCTGGCAGAAACGCTGAAGGCGACCCATCTTGCCGCAAGATCGGCACTGCACGGGGTCCCTATGGCACTACAGCCTCGTGTGCCCTGTCTGGCCACACTGATAGCTTGTCACCTGACTACCTGATGATGCGCCTCGCTTCCTCGAATCACCACGTGTAGGCTCCCTAAAATGCTTATTGTTGTCATCTGGAGGATGAATAACTCTGGAAGTAGAACCACCCTGGCTTGCAGGTCCAGAGTCTCTCAGATTGCTCTCTACAATAAATTCCTGATTGATGATGGAGGTAATGGAAGTCAGCTGGAAGATGTTCACCTGCGAGCGGATATCCCACCTGAGTCCATCCACAAACTTTCTCACCAAGAACACCCCACTCCCATCCCGAAGTGGTTTAAAAAGCCGTAGATCAGTGAAACGAGAGGAATAATCCATGACAGATAGAGTACCCTGCTCTAAGATCATGAACTCCCAGGCTCGATCAGCCCTCAGGGTCTCCAGGTAGAAGTAGTCGTAGAACACGCGCTAGAGCTCCTCCCAAACCATAGCCTGCTGTTGACCTGCCTGTGAGATCACGTCCCACCACCTCTTGGTGGAGTCTCGGAGCATGTAGGTGGTGAGCTTAGCCCACCTCTCTGGAGGCATCTCCAGATGCTCGAAGATAGTCAGCATGGCTTCCATCCATGACTCTGCAGCCTGAGTTCCTCCCTCCCCCGTGAACGTGGGAGGATGATGCTGTTGAAAGACCCTCGTCAAGTCTTCCATAGATGTGGCAGGAGGCGGAGCTCCCTAGAAGGCCCGAATCATCCTCATGAAACCTTCCCTCAACTACGCATCAGCACCTGTAACCAGTATAACAGCCGGTGCCAAGGCCGGCCCGAATGGAGGATCGGTAGGAAGTCCCTGATCAGCCCTATCTGGCGTCTGATCACTGCCCGATGATAGACGTATGACCGGAGGAAATCTCGAAGGCATAGCTCTGAAAGATCAAAAGCACACCTTAGATCAGGAAAACAAGGACAGAGAACACAAGAGCACAAAACGGGAACAGGGGAAGAAAACACACAAGTTTTCACAACACGACTACACAGCGTGTATAAAACTACATGGCCTGTCTTCTTAACCCACTGACATGGGCATGTACTCCTTCCCTACAAGTTGTGTACACTTCAAACTACATGGCATGTTTCACCCACACACGGCGTGTACTCGAAAACGGTTCCCCTGCCCGATTCTCCTTACACGGATAACCCACATGGTCCGACTTATCCCGAGACTACACGGCGTGTTCTCAACACACATGGTGTGTACTAGACAAGGCTTCGACGGCCCGTGTTTGCAAAACACACTGATGTCTACACGGATGAACCTTAAACGGTGTGCTCCGAACAAACACGACGTGCATAGGCAAGGTGACCCCGTCCCGTGTTGTTCGTGACACGGCCGGGTACCTGGACAATACTACACGGTGTGTTCTGAACAAAAAAGGCGTGTGGAAAAGAAGGTGATGCTGGCACGTGCTGTTCGTGACATGGTCGGGCACCTGGACAGGACTACATGGCATGTTCCCTAAGGACACGATGTGTTCTACCCGAGCTTCCCCGGCCCGTGTTGTTAGTGACATGGCCGGGTACGCGGCTCCGAACTTACACGGGGTGTACCAATCGTACACAGTGTGTTCCCGAAGTTACTCCCATGACACCGTGTTCTTCTCACACGGTCAGTGATACGGCCTGAAAAATACATGGCGTGTATCCAAAAAGTACACGCCGTGTATTCTGGGTTTTTCTGGGAAGTAGCTCAGAAACTGCTCAGACTCCCAGAAATACTAAAAACAAGGCGAAAAAGTGCCAAATTCCAATCCGTGAGGGCCCATAACACCTCAATAACCAAATTTTGGCGTTTACATTAAACAAAGAACAATAAAAATAGTTTTTCTAACATAACAACAGAGAATTTATCAAGAAACTATCACAACAATATGCATAATCTACACAAGGTCTATCACAATAGCATGCAATCGCTAATGCACCCTAGATGGAATGGAAAGAATGCATGGCATGTGATTTCTACAAGTGTCTATATGATGCATGAGACAACATACCCTCATCTCATCGGGTTGCGACAGAAATAGAACCGAAATATCAAAACAATAACCGCATAAGTCATACGAATCACTCTAGGCGAAAACATATCAACCATAATGCTCAAAACCAAAAAACTGAAATTAACAAGGTAGTATGGCTTTTCCCTGTACACAGGTTAGCTACTCCTGAGCACAACTTAATACCAAGTACCGAATCCTTCCTATCCCTGGCTAAAGTCTCAAAATAGTAAAGCAAGAGAAAAGAACTCCTTTGATACCACTTTGTAACGACCTGAGTCCGTAGCCCCTCTACTGGTGCCCCGTACTCGGTTCTCCACATGACCTCAAGCGTGTTTCCCCAAACGCCAGAGGCTACCAACTAGCAGCGATGGACTTGGTGAGTCGGTGGGGAAACTATTCCCTAATTCGGTAAGTTATACAAGGTAAGAAAACAACAATAAATATCAGAAGTAGTAAACAACATGCATATTAGCAGAAACCAAACAGCGGAAGCGACATAGATATATAACTATGATGACAATGATGCAGCAGGTACAAGTATCTAAGGAAAACAGAAAACAAAAAAATGTGCTGAAATACAACTGAAACCAAGTGAAAAATAAAACAAAGTAAGCTCCTCAGCATCGCGATCCACGGCTCGGTCCCATGCTCCCCATCTCCTAGTGCAATCAAGATCCTGAAGTAGAAGGGCGCTTGCCCTTGTCTATACCTGCAACAACATAGTCTGCTTGGGTCCAAAAGAATGACCCAAATAGGGTGTGAGATACAATCCCAGTAGGCAATCACCCAATGATTTGTGCCTAATAGTCAATGAATATAGGGCAGTAATAAAACAAGAAGTAGTAAACAGAAAAGCACAAGTAGCTACAATCCACAGTCCTAGCAAACAAAGTACACAAGTAAACAACCAGCAACAAAAGAAGAAACAGGTAACCCTCTAGGTAGCTCTCACAGTCTAACCCCTATGGTTCAACCTATTAGTACTAGCAACCCTATGGGAAGAACACACAGTCTCACCCCTCTAGTTCAGCTACGTAATTAAGCAGAATCTCTGGGGAAGCACTCACTGTCAATTCCCCCTGGAGTCTCATATCATGCTAAAGGCTCTCTGGGGAAGCACTCAACATCAATTCACCCTATAGTCTCGCGTCGTAATTAAAAGAAACTCTGGAGAAGACCTTCCGTCAATTCTCCCTTTGGTCTACTACTCTAGGTCCTCACAGTCCTGAGTATAACTAAACAGGCTCAGCCCATGTATGTCGTCCAAGTAAACCTTAAGAACTACTTGGCTATCATTCTACGGCTCAACAACAATAACAAAACCACAGTTCCGCTATCCTACAACTAGGCATGACAACTGGAAAAATGCCCAATAGGAAAAATAAGCATGGAAAAGAAACCTGAGTACAAAATAAATTACTCTACTCACAAGAAATAACCTCTACTAAATAAAACAAGAAAAGAAGGAAAAAAGAAGGGGAAAAACAGGAAACACGCAATACCCCATTCAAGGGTATTGGTGGAATTTGCACATAATATTCATCAACTTCCTACGGAAAGGCACAAACCACCTACCTCGATCCTAGGAGTTCGATATACGTGAACCATGATGGAAGATTCCTCTTAGAACAACGTAGATCTGAGAAAACGCACTAAACGTTCATCCCATGATAACTTAGAAACAAAAAGGAATCAAGAAACAAGGCTAAAGTAGAAGGAAGAACTCACCACTGCGATTCCAATGCAATCGACCATGCTCAAATTGGAGAACGGACGGCGGGGCGGGAGCCCATCGAAGATCCAGCCGTACGGTCGCTCTCGAGCGGACGAAAACTGAAGAAGAAGATGATTTTAGGGGTTAGCCACGACCCCGGTCCGTTTAGTGAAAAAAAAGAAAGTACACGGCATGTACTTTTAGAGTACACGGCGTGTACTGGGTCCTTTCCATAATCTTCCAAAATCAGCATCCACGTCATCCCTACACACCGTGTGTGTGGCCCGGGCATGGCCATCACACGGCTTCGAGCTGGATCAGAGTACACGACATGTACTCAGAAAGTACATGGCGTGTACTTATGAAATTTCCAGAAAATCCATTTTTCTTAAAACTCCAGAAAAAAGGAAAAACATACCTGAACAAAGATCCGAGTTCTTACAAACTCCCCCCCTTAAATAAATTCGTCCCCGAATTTCCCTAACGGGGCGTAGAAGAAGAATCCCCAAATAGTTCCGGCCAATGTGATCATACATCGGTCTCCCTCTCCCAGGTCTCGTCCTGTAATCGCCCGTGCTGCCATAGTACTCGTACTAGAGGAAAAAACCACCCACGGAGAACCTTCGTACTGTGATCAACAATCTGGATAGGATGCTCCTCAAACGATGCATCCGCTTCAAGCTTGACTTCCTCGGGCTGAAAGATGTGAGATGGTTCTGAAAAGTAACATCGGAGTTGAGAGACGTGGAAGACGTCGTCCATGGACCGATACCTATGAGGTAGCTGCAACCGATAGGCAACCGACCAAACTCTCTCCAAGAACTCAAACGGCCCGACGTACCGCGGTGAAAGCTTACCCTGTATCCAAATCCTCTTGTGTCCCGACCTCGGTGCGACATGCAGGAAAACTAGATCACCGACCTCGAACTCCAGAGGTTGTCTCTACTGATCAGCATAAGACTTCTATCGAGACTGTGCTGTAGTCATCCTCTTCCGAATCAGCTCTATCTGTTCTGAGGTCTCCTGAACAAGACGAGGTCCTAGCAAAGATGCCTCTCCTGCCTCCGGCCATCATAAGAGTGATCGGCATGGCCTATCGTACAAATCCTCGTATGGCGCCATCTAAATGGTCGCCTGGAAACTGTTGTTGTAGTAGAACTCCACCAAAGGGATATGCTTCTCCCAAGAACCTCCAAAGTCTAGAATGCAAGCCCGGAGTATATCCTCAAGCACCTGGATCATGCACTCGGACTGGCCATCAGTATGGGAATGGTATGCTGTACTCAAAAGTACCTGTGTACCCAAGGCCTTCTGAAGTCCCTTCCAGAACCGAGAGGTAAAGCGCGCATCTCTGTCTGAAACAATAGAGCGCGGAACTCCATGCAGACGAATGATATCTTTGATGTAAAGTTGTCCTACATCATCGACACTGAGGGTCTTGTTGATCGGAAAGAAGTGAGCAACCATCATAAGCCTGTTGATGACAACCCAAACCGCATCGTTTCCCCGAGGTGACCTCAACAACCCAGTCATGAAGTCCATCGCAACATCATTCCACTTCCACTCCGGAATGGGTAACTGCTATAAAATCCCCGCTGGTCGCTGATGCTCTGCTTTCACCTGCTGAAAAGTAGAACATCTCATGACAAAACCAGAGACATCCTTCTTCATACCTGGCCACCATTATTGGTGATGAAGGTCTCGATACATCTTTGTGATGCCAGGATGAACTGCCCAAATAGAGGAATGGAAATCCCGCATCAGCTCCTTGCGTATGTCTGTTGGCACCCATACGCATCCTTGGAAATGCAAGATCTCATCCTCGCCCACTGTCCATCCAAGAAAAGGGTCCTCTCCTGACACACTCTCTCGCTGGTCTAAGCCTTCTGAGTCTGATAGCTGCCTCATCCGTACCCGATCAAGTATCGTGGAGGTAACTGCTACAGAAGATAGAAAAGTCTATCCCTTTCTGTCGTGCACCTCCAGATGCATCTCAGAGAACAGAGCCATCAGTTTCCACTCACTACTGGCCTCCTGAACTGCCTGAATTTGAGTTCTCATACTCAACACATCAGCCACAGAGTTTCCCTTTCCTGGCGTATAGGCAAGCTCGAAATCAAAGGACTGAAGGTACTCAACCCACCTGTGCTGCCTCAGATTCAGATCACACTGAGTGAAGATGTATTTGAGACTCTTGTGGTCAGTGAAGACCACAATGTGCTCCCCCAGCAGATAGTGTCTCCAACATCATAAGTCATGAACAACAGCTGCCAACTCCAGATCGTGCGTAGGGTAGTTCCCCTCATGTGATCTCAACTGCCGAGACCCGTACGCAATGACTCCATCCTCCAACATAAGCACAACTCCAAGCCCGATTCCTAAAGCATAAAAGTAAAAAGTGTATCTCTTGCCTGGCTCTGGTAAGACTAGTATCGGGGCTGACGTCAACCTCCCTTTCAGCTCTTGAAAGGCTGACTCACAAGAATCTGACCATGAGAACTTCACACCCTTCTTGGTTAGTCATGTCAAAGTTGCTGCTATGCGCAAAAAAGTCTTGAATGAAGCGTCTGTAGTATCCAGCCAACCCTAGGAAACTCCATACCTCAAAGATGTTCTTCGGATGCTCCCAGGAAACTACAGATCTCACCTTCTCTAGGTCCACTGATACTCCTGACTCTGAGATGACGTGACCCAATAAGTGAATCTGATCCATCCAGAAGTGTCACTTCGAGAGTTTAGCATAAATCTGACACTCTCTCAGTGTACTCAGAATGATCTCAAGATGTGTGGCATGGCCATGTCGAGTGTGAGAGTACACCAAGATATCATCCACGAAGACCATGACAAATGATTCCAAGTAAGAATAGAATACTTGGTTCATCAGTGCCATGAAAACTGCAGGTGCGTTCGTGAGACCGAACGGCATGACTGTATACTCGTATAGACCACACCTGCTCATGAAGGCTGTCAGAGGTATATCTGATGGTCTAACGCGCAACTGATGATAACCGGACCTCAAGTCAATATTAGAGAACATCCAGGATCCTCGAAGCTGATCGAAAAGGTCATCAATCCGCGTCAAGGGATATCGGTTCTTGACCATCAACTGGTTCAACTTCCGATAATCCACACAAAGCCGAAGGGTAACATCTTCCTTCTTCGCAAACAGAATAGGCGAACCCCAAGCATAAGTACTGGGTCAAATGAAACCCTTAGCCTGTATCTCCTCCAACTGCTTCTTCAGCTCCTACAACTCAGTTGTGGCCATCCTATAGGGAGGAATGGACACCGGTGCCGCTCCTGGAACGAGCTCAATAGAGAAGTCTACCTCACGCTCTGAGGCAAACCTGAAAATTCTTCTGGAAAGACGTCCCTGAAGCGATCCACCACTAGAGGAAAGTCCAACTGTGGAGTCCCATGATCATCCAGATAAAGACTAGAAATCTGGGCTGTCACCCCTCCTAGCCCTAGATGCTCGAGTCTTGCCCGACTCGCCCAAACGTCCCACTCACCTCTATGAAGAAAGGACTCGCCCTCTGGTGAAACGAAACTCACTCTGCGACGATAACAGTTGATGACTGCTTGAAAGGGAATCAACAAATCCATGACAAGGATGACATCATATCCTGTCATCTCTAGGACATAGAGATACCATAAGAAGCAATACCCTACAACCTCGAGAGGGCACTCTCTACACTGGCGTACACTAGATGTTCTCATTCCCAAAGGTGTGTCTATTGTCAACGAGTCAGCAGAAGAAAAGACGCAGAGTCCAAGGATCTCCACAACAACAACAGAGATAAAGCTATGTGTAGCACCAGTATTGAAAATGGATGAAGATAAAACTGAGGCTACTAAAATCATACCTCGAACAGTAGAAGGGTCAAGATCCTGCTCCTGATAAGTCTGCTCCATGGAGAAAGATTGGCCTGTACCACGCCCCTGCGCCCCTGGATGACCACTCTAAGCTGAACCACCCTACTGGTGCTGAGGAAATAGTGGTTGACCGCCATGGCCTCAACCTCCACCTCGGCCCTAACGGCCGGAAGAACTCCAGTTCCCCGACTGGTGAGAAACTGGCAGTGCTGCTCCTGAACGAGGAGTCATGGAAGAACCCCGTTCACCAGCTGCTGGTGAGAAAACCTGGAAGAAACGCTGAAGGTGACCCATCTTGCCGCAAGATCGGCACTCCATGGGGTCCCTCTGGCATTGCGGCCTCATGTGTCCTATCCGGCCACACTGATAGCATTTCACCTGGCTTCCTGATGATGCGTCTCGCTTCCTCAAATCACCGCACGCAGGATCCCTATGAAGCTTCTTGCTGTCATATGGAGGATGGATAACTCTATAAGCAAAACCACCCTGGCTTGCAGCTCCAGAGTCTCTCAGATTGCGCTCTGCAATTAATGGCTGATTGACGATGGATGTAATGGAAGTCAGCTAGAAGATGTTCACCTGCGAGCGGATATCCCTCCTGAGTCCATCCTCAAAATTCCTCGCCAAGAACACCACACTCCCATCTAGAAGGGGTGTAAAACGCTGCAGATCAGTGAAACAAGAGGAATACTCCAAGACAGATAGAGTACCCTACTCTAAGCTCATGAACTCTCAGGCTCGATCGGCCCTCAGGTTCTCCGGGTAGATGTAGTCATAGAACACGCGCTAGAACTCCTCCCAAACCATAGCCTGCTGCTGACCTGCCTGTGAGAACACATCCCACCACCTCTTGGTGGATTCTCAGAGCATGTATGTGGCGAGCTTAACCCGCCTCTCTAGAGGCATCTATAGATGCTTGAAGATAGTCAGCATGGATTCCAGCCATGACTCTGCAGCCTGAGGTCCTCCCTCCCCCGTGAAATTGGGAGGATGCTACTACTAAAAGACCCGCGTCAAGTCTGCCATAGACGTGGTAGGAGGCGAAGCTCCCTGTAAGGATTGCATCATCCTCATGAAACCTTCCCTGAACTGCGCATCAGCACCTGTAACCGGTATAACACCCGGTGCCAAGGCTGGACCGACTGGAGGATCGACAGGATGTCCATGATCAGCCCTATCTAGCATCTGATCACTGCCCGATGATAGACATACGACCAGAGGACGTCTTGAAGGCATAGCTCTAAAAGATAAAAATCACACCTTATATCATGAAAACAAGGACAAAGAACACAAGAGCACAAAACGTGAATAGGGGAAGAAAACACACAAGTTTGCAAAACACAACTACACGGCGTGTATAAAACTACACGACATGTCTTCTTAACCCACTATCATGGGCCTGTACTCTTTCCCTACAAGTCGTGTACACTTCAAACTACACGGCGTGTTGCACCCACACACGGTGTGTACTCGAAAATGGTTCCCCTGCTTGAGTATCCTTACACGGCTAACCCACACGGTCCGACTTATCCCGAGACTACACGACGTGTTCTCAACACACACGGCGTGTACTAGACAAGGATTCGGTGGCCCGTGTTTGCGAAACACACTGTCGTATACACGGCTGAACCTTACACGGCGTGCTCAGAACAAACACAGCGTGCATAGGCAAGGTGACCCCGTCCCGTGTTGTTCGTGACACGGCAAGGTACCTGGACAAGACTACATGGCGTGTTCTGAACAAACATGGCATGTGGAAAAGAAGGTGACGTCGGCCCGTGCTGTTCGTGACAGGGCCGAGTACCTAGACAGGACTACAGGGCGTGTTCCCAAAGGACACAACGTGTTCTACCCGAGCTTCCCCGGCCCGTGTTGTTAGTGACACGGCCGGGTACACGGCTCCGAACTTACACGGCGTGTACTAATCGTACACGGCGTGTTCCCAAAGTTACTCCCAAGACACCGTGTTCTGCTCACACGGTCAGTGACACAGCCTGAAAACTACACGGCGTGTATCCAAAAAGTACACGCCGTGTATTCTGGGTTTCTCTGGGCAGTAGAGCAGAAACTGCTCAGACTCCCAGTAATACTAAAAACAAGGCGAAAAAGTTCCAAATTCCGATCAGTGAGGGCCCATAACACCTCAAGAACCAAAATTTGGAGTTTACGTTAAACAAAGAACAAAACAAATAGTTTTTCTAACATAACATCAGAGAATATATCAAGAAACTATCACAACAGCATGCATAATCTACACAAGGTCTATCACAACAACATGCAATCGCTAATGCACCCTAGATGGCATGGAAAGAATGCATGGAATGTGATTTCTACAAGTGTCTATATGATGCATGAGACGGAATACCCTCATATCATCGGGTTGCGACAGAAATAGAACAGAAATATCAAAACAATAACCGCACAAGTCATGCGAATCACTCTAGGTGAAAACATATCAACCATAAAACTCAAAACTAGAAAACTTCATTTAACGAGGTTGTATGGATTTTCCCTGTACCTAGGTTAGCTACTCCCGAGAACATCTTAATACCAAGTACCAAATCCGTCCAATCCCTGGATAAAGTCTCTAAACAGTAAATAAAGAGAAAATAACTCCTTTGATACCACTTTGTAACAACCCGAGTCTGGAGCCCCTGTACTGGTGCCCCGTACCCGGTTCACCACATGACCTCAAGCGCATTTCCCCGAATTCCAGAGGCTACCAACTAGTAGAGAGGGACTTGGTGAGTTGGTGGGGAAACTAGGCCCTCATTTGGTAAGGTATACAAGGTAAGAAAACAACAATAAATAGAGGAAGCAGTAAAAAACATGCATAACAGCAGAAACCAAACAACGGAAGCAATGTAGATATATAACTATGATGGCAATGATGCAACAGGTATAAATATCTAAGGAAAATAGAAAACACAACAACGTGCTGAAATACAACTGAAACCAACTGAAAAAAAACAAAGTAAGATCTTTAGCATCGTGAGCCACGGCTCGGTCCCATGCTCCCCAGCTCCTGGTGCAATCAAGATCCTGAAGTAGAAGGGCGCTTGTCCTTGTCTATACCTGCAGCAACATAGTCTTCTTGGGGCCAAAAGCATGGCCCAAACAGGGTGTGAGATACAATCCCAGTAGGAAATCACCCAAATATTTGAGCCTAACAGTCAATGAATATAGGGCAGTAATAAAACAAGAAGCAGTAAACAGAAACCCACAAGCAGCTACAGTCCAAAGTCCTAGCAAACAAAGTACACAAGTAAACAGACAACAACAAAAGAAGAAACAGGTAACCCTCTGGGTAGCTCCCACAGTCTAACCCGTATGGTTCAACCTATCGGTACTAGCAACCCTCTAGGAAGCACACACAGTCTCACCCCTCTGGTTCAGCTACGTAATTAAGCAGACTCTCTGGGGAAGCACTCAATGTCAATTCCTCCTGTAGTCTCGTATCATGCTAAAGGATCTCTAGGGAATCACTCAACATATATTCCCCCCATAGTCTCACGTTGTAATTAAAAGACACTCTATAGAAGCCCTTCCATCAATTCTCCCTTTGGTCTATTACTCTAGGTCCTAATAGTCCTGAGTATAACTAAACAGGCTCAGCGCGTGTATGTCATCCAAGTAAACCTTAAGAACTACTTGGCTATCATTATACATCTCAACAACAATAACAAAACCACTGTTCCGCTATCCTACAACTAGGAATGGAAACTGGAAAAACGCCCAACAGGAAAAACAAGCATGGAAAAGCAACCTGAGTACAAAATAAATTAATCTACTCACAAGAAATAACCTCTACTAAATCAAACAAGCAAAGCATGCAAATAGCAGGGGAAAAATAGGAAACACACAATACCCCATTCAATGGTATTGGTGGAATTTGCACATAATATTCATCAACTTCCTATGGAAAGGCACAAACCACCTACCTCGATCTGAGGAGTTCGATATACGTGAACCATGATGGAAGACTCCTCTTAAAACAACATAGATCTGAGAAAACGCACTAAACGTTCATCCCACAATAACTTAGAAATAAGGAGGAATCAAGCAACAAGGATAAAGCAGAAGGAAGAACTCACCGCTGCGATTCCAACGCAATAGACCGTGCTCAAATCGGAGAACGGACGGCGGGGTGGGAGCCCGTTGAAGATACGGCCGTACGGTCGCTCTCGGGCGGACGAAAACTGAAGAAGAAGATGATTTTGTGGGTTAGACGTGACCCCGATCCATTTAGTGAAAAAAACAAAGTACACGGCGTGTACTTTTAGAGTACATGGCGTGTACTGGGTCCTTTCCGTACTCCGCCAAAATTGGCCTCCACGTCACCCCTACACACCGTGTGTGTGGCCCGGGCACGACCATCACACGGCTTCGAGCCAGATCAGAGTACACGGCGTGTACTCAGAAAGTACACGGCATGTACTTCTGAAATTTCTGGAAAATCCATTTTTCTTAAAACTCCAGAAAAAAGGAAAAACATACCTAAACGAAGATCCGGGTTCTTACAAATATATTGGTACAAATTAGTATAATTTATTATAAATTTATATACTTTTGTATAAATTACTATATATTATTATTAATTTCAAGAAAATTAGTATAAATTGATATAAAGTTGTATAAATTAGTACCATTTAGCATAAATTAATTAAAATTAAAATAAATTAATATAAATTACTATAAATAAGTATTAATTCCTCTTAAATTAGTTTAAATTAGTATAATTTACTATACTTTTATATAATTTACTATAAATTAATATTAATTAGTATAAATTAATAAAAATTAGTATGAAATATGATAAATAGTATATATTAATATAAATTAGTATAAATTAATATCGTTTAGAATAAATTAATATAAATTGATATAAAATAGTATTAATTAATAACAGTTATTATACATTAGTATAAATTTTTATAAAATAATATATATTGTTATAAATTTCTATTAATGTGGTGCATGCCCATTGGTCCAATAGAAAATGTACTAAATAAAAAAACCATGATGGGTGGGATGTCCCCATGAGAGGGTTACGACCTACATTTCCAGCCTATGTGTTGTGTGTGTGTGTGTGTGTGTTTGAATGTAACTGTACCCCCAAGAACCTAATATATATATATATATATATAATAAAAATTAGTATAATTTAGTAAAATTTACAATACATTTATGTAGTTTTGTACGAATTACTATAAATTGTTATAAGTTAATATAAATAAGTATAAATTTATAATTTAAAATTTATAAATTTATAATATTATTTAAGATGAAATATTTTATTCAGTATTTTATAAAAAAATAATTACATGGTCATTTAATGAAAAATGTTACCGGATACATTACATTTAATAATCTAATTATTGTTAATTTTTTAGAAAACTATGGACCCAAGAAATAGAAAATAGTTTTTATTATGATATTTAGATTAAAAAAGTCATCATAGAAATCCAAATTGATCTAGTATAAATCATATCTACATTGTGTGTGTTAATGCATTTATATTATTCACATCATTAAATTCAGAAATTATTTCAAAAGGAATAATTAATTACCCATGTGAGAAGTTTGGTTTCAGAAGATATGAATCGTTTAATAATGTTGGGGTTCATCTTTAATATTTTGGTATTAAAACTAATTATATATTCTGAAATCAACATGTTAAACGAAATTCAGAAGGAGATATAATTTTTTTTCTAGAATGATATTAATTTCTAAATTTAGTATATGATTTTGTTATTAAATTCATTTAAGAAAAAACTCATAATATTGAATCTAATCTCTAATTAGAACCATATGTAATTTAATATTTTCTAAAATCTAATGAGGTGGCCTTATATCATCTGTGAAAGTTAAGAAAATATGAATTTGTTACAAAATTTATGGCCATTAATTATGATTTTGGAATTTCAAATAGTAGTTTAGATAAAATATTTTCTTTGATTAAATCATTATTTCTTGAAGAGTGTCACGACCCGCCTTCACCAAGATGGGAGAAGGGACAACAGGTTTCCAGAACCTTCCTTCTTCAAGTTGAAGGAGAGATAATGACCCATGATATCCACCTTCAATAGTCCCCGGAGTGGCGACTAGAACCAAGGGTATAAAATCACACACAAGATAGAAGGAATTACCCTTTTTATTTTAATAGGACCAGGAGATAAGATAGTAATTCCCAACAACGCTGAAAGTGGAATCACATGTAATGCCAAAACAAACAATTCCCATGTGAATTTTCTGAAACTAAATGCTACAAAAGTACAAGAAAATCCCCAAAAGAAAGTAGCAAAGAAAAGAAAAATAAAAAAAACAATTATCCCAATGTCCAAACTAGTACGATCCTGCACGATCCCCAAAGTCCTCTTGGAAACCTGAAAGCAGTTTTATAAAAGTGGGGTGAGCATACAAGTATACTCAATAGGGAAAAACAAAGACTCTCATGTATAAGTGGGGAGGCATTCTAATTCCCTGTGAGAAATGAGATAACCAAAACACCCAACAAGGAAAACTATCCACCCAAGCCTCACCAAGGAACACTCCCCAAATAACGCAAGTCATGTAATGTAATAGTATTAACACATAGATATTTGGGTACCCCGCACCACTTCCCCACTAGTTATTGAAGACATCCTATGCATCATACCTCTCCTGCCATTCTCACCGCAGTCCCACTACCATCCCCCCCTACCACACACACCTGGGCTATAACCACACATCCCGCCCGCAAACACCTGGGCCAAAACAACCACATGTAACCACGCTTGCAAACACCTGGGCCAGAACTACTACTCCCATGCCCGAAGACACCTGGGCCTCATCCTGAAGACACTTGGGAAACAACCTGACTGCACACACCTGGGCCAACCACCACAACTACCCTGCCCAAAGAATCTTGGGCTATAATGGACCTCAGGCCATCATAGCCTGCCTGAAGGGTCTTGGGCCACTCAGGAAAGGGAGCTGAAAAGGATATAATAACCAGTAACTTGTAAAAGTGTTGGCAAAAACACAATCCCCCATGAAAATGGGGGTGTTCGACACAAGTTCTGAACTTGGGTGGGGCATGAATAAGAAACCTAATAACTACAATTATAGATATAGGTAACAAGCACTCATCCCAAACTTGGGGTTCCAAACCATCCTAACAAAAACACCCTCGTTACTATTCATTCACAAGAATCACCAAACCCACAACCATGTCACCACTCATTCCCGGAAAATAATTCCTCATTGAACCCATTATTATTTTCATGTTCAAGTGATTCCATTTGAGGAAATTATTAACTAATGGGCAACGATCAGGCATAACCAGAAGATAATTAAAGGATAACAACCAAACAACACTTTTAAGCATTCACACCTGGTTCTCTTGCAAAGTCACAATAATAAAAGGGATCCTTGAGATCCCTCAAAGTACTGAAACCAAACCAAGCCTCAAGATATAGCTCTACACAGCCTCAGGTCCACTCACAACCACACAAAAACAAAGGATCCCATCCCCATAATCATTAAGAAGAACAATCACACATACCACCAAGACAGAGCAAGGGAGTTTCCAGATTCAAGTACATCATTCATTAAGTTCCCCCTTTCTATTTGGTTAACTAGGGTGATCACACAGGGGTTGTTGTTCAATGGACTTTAATTGGACGATTTTACGTTATTAACCAAATTACCATGTTACATCCATTAACTCATCACAGGACACAAGAGTTTATTATTGCCCAAGGAAAGACAACCAACGATCATGATTTTCAGTGGGCATAAGCCCATACAATTAACAAAAAAAAATCAAGGATAAAAAGTACATCAGAAACATTGATCAAACCTCCTTCATTCTTTAAAAGTTAGTTTATTATCTTTTTTAAAGTTTGGTTTCATCCATACCTGCAGAAAAAATAGAATACCTGCCACACATGATTCACAGTAAAGAGAGATGAAGGAAAACTCTACCTGGATGATAAAAGATTGTCGTTTTAACTCCGCACGCCAAGAGCTGCGGACAGGTGACTTGTAAGGGAAGAACTCTGGGGACTCCAAGGATGTGTAGGGAAGGTTCTATTAGAGGCGCACCACTCTCCTCAGAAAAAGGGACTCCAAACACACCAGGGAAAGAACGAACCCATCTAAGAAGAAGAAAAAAAAGGAATTCCCGTGCGATAAAAGGTGAGATCCTAGAGTTACGAGATATGGAATTTTGAATGACTTTAAAGATGGATCATGGTTTCACCACATGGTTGGGAAATTATGCACGATGGAATTAATTGTCATTTTACAATTATCATCAGAGAGGTGGCATAACAGCTGTGTGTTTAAACGGTTTCCTTTAAATCGCACAACAGGGGCAGAACTAGAAAGTATGGGGAAAGGGTGTGACACCGAGGAAAAGCCATGCGTTTTGATAAGTTAAGGGTTTCCCGACTCTTGGGGGATATTAGATATTATTTATGGGCTTTAAATGGCTTTGAAAGGGGGTATTACATCATTTTTTTAAGTCAAAAGACATGTTGTAGGAGTGGAAAAATTCAGGAACTGGAAAAAGAATGAAGACTGCTTGGTGAGGACACGGTGCCACCATCATGCTGCCACCATCATGGTGCCACCATCACGGTGCCACCGTCACGGTTCCACCTTGTCGGTGCCACCGTCACAATGAACCCTCATGGTGCCACTGTTATGGTGCCACCGTCACGGTGCCACCATCACAGTGCTTCTGTTTCAGTGTGAGACCGTGACTGGTGCCACCTTTTTGGTGGAACTGTTTGATGGAACCATGTTTTGGGGAAGTACTGGACCAGGAGGGTCAGGGCCATTACAAAGGGGATACATTTCCTAAAAATTTCTATGAAAGAAAAAAGTTGGTTAATGATTTGGTTCTTAGTTAAAAAAGTTTCACATACGTTCAAATAACTATATCTTATATTATGGGGAATATGAGTTATTATATAATTTTCTAATATGTGGACATGTGAGGTGTATAGAGGTACAACATAGAATGTACAAATTTATTTCTATTAAATAATTTAGGTATTTTCCAATTATATCTTTACTGCAACATTTATTTATGTCTCGTAACACAACATTATTGATAACATGGATCAGATCCAATTTTTATGTCAGTAAAATCTTAAATCATTATTTTGATTGTGATTTTTTGAAAACATTGATCATGTGTGTTTTCATTCTTCTTAAAAACCACAAAGCATATGATTGGGTGTTTCTAATAATAGTTTCAGTTCATTACTTTCTAATGGGGGTCAACATTCTTATTGTTCTGGTTTTCTAACTTCATTAAAATGAACTCCTTAGATTTTGATTAACTATATATATATATGTAGTTACTAATTTTAATAAATATGAAAAATAATATCGTTTTATATTTGAATCCATTGATTGACGAGTTAATATTATTATGGAATGATTGTATAACTACATATGCTGTAGTATCTAGTCATAATTTTATACTCAAAGTTGCATTAATGTGGTAAATCTGATACTTTTAGGTGCATGGTATGTTATCTAGATAGAGTACACATGGTCTAAAAACTTTTCCATATTTAATGACTGAAAAAAATCAATTATAATCATCAATTAAAGAAATCATTTTTTACTATCATCAGAGTTTTCATCAAATGGATCATCTATCCTAATAAAAAAAATAATTTTACAAAAGGTAGAATTGAAAGAGATGGACCTCTAATGGTGCTCTCAGGTATTTAGGTAAAATCTATTAAATCCTCATTTCCTCTAATTATTTTTTGTACCATCTATAAAATAATAAAATATAAGTTGTTTTGGGAGAGACAACAATTCAAAAAAGTGAATTATTTTTTGGGAGTTTCCATGTTGGTTGGATTTGTTGGTTCACCACATGTTAGATGTAATATATATTGAAAACAATTGGTTTGATAATATATTTGATATCTTTTTGTACACACCTAAAAACGCCAAATATAATGTTATAGAATGGATATATCTTTCCAAAATTTATAGGAATCCTATACTTGAGTAGTTCGAAAATGAATGATCAGAAAAATTAACGAGTCCAAAATAATTTCATACACATTATAAGAAAATTCATATATTTCTTGTTAGTGAAATAAATATTTGAGGTTATTAGATGGATATTCTTGTAATTTTTCTAATTTCATTAGACATAAACATATTATCGGTTTAAAAAGTTATGATTATCATGTCACCATGCGATGATTACTTCCTAATGTCTACACAAGGATTATAAATTCATCAATAATGGAAGTGTTGGTTGAAATATCATATTTATTATGAGACATTTATATATAGACAAAAAACAATGTTGTAATGAGTAGATATGAAAGTATGTTGTTCTAATTTTATGTAAATTTGATTAAAAAATATTTTATTTAACCTTGTTTAGCTCTATAAAACATTTAATATTTAGTTTTTTGTATTAAACTAAATTTGGAGGGATATTAAATTTTTGATGGATGTTACCATTTGAGAGATTTATATAAAAATTTAAAAGAAGGTATGTAACAAGACATCAGTCAAAATGTAAATTGATGAAGTGCACTTATCGGCAGTATGTTAATTTTTTTATCATATTATTTTCAATATAAATATATTTTAAAACATAACTGAATGGGTTATAATGAGTAAAATGATGATGATGTAACCTACCAATGATTTTGAATATTTATTCATCTAGATCTTGGTCTTGGGGGTCATCATGAAGGATGTATTTGAGTTGAAGAACTGTACAATGTTCATACATGTGTTTTTATAAATTATGAGAAAATTACTTTCTTTGTGTAGTAAGTACTAATTTTAAATATATTTATATAAAACTTTGTTACAAGTAATTTTATATATTTTTTATATTATATGATGATAATATCAAAAAAATCACAAAAATTACACCAGTTTCTCTTAAAGAACCCTGACAGAATAATTTTTTCTATTGGTTTCAAAGGATGGTAAGATAAATTTTTTATAATCGAACATATTAAATAAATTTTTTATTTTATATATTTTCAATTATTTTTTTATCTAGGTATCACAACATGTAAATAAAATTTATAGTTGATTATATAAACTATGTAATCCACCATCCAAGTTGGTCGAATATTATAATTCTTTTGTAGTTAATGGATTTTGATTTCATACATGCACATATGGTGGATCAAAAAAATAAATATATATTGGTGTTTTTTAAAAAGTATAAAATCAAAAATAATGTATAGTTAAGTTTTATGGGTTTCTAGATATAATAATTGAGTTACCTTATCTCAGATGGAATTATGTAACAATGTTTAAATGTCACTCTTTTTATACTAATCAATGGTTTCATCTTCATCCATGAAATAAAAACATTTATATTAAATATAAAAGACTTGTTGCATAAAATGGGCTATTTTTACTATCATATCAAGAAAATTATGTTTTTTATGTAAATTAATTTTATGGTTCAATTGATTTAAATGACTAGTGGAGTGTAATAAAAATCAAATCACTTCAGTTTATGTAAAATGAAAATAGTGTTTTCGAAGTGAATAATATTGATATTTTTTGAGAAACAACCAGTAATATATATCTTAATCATTAAGATATATATATTTCAATCATATTAACCCATAGTTAATGGGGTATGGTGTCGATAATTACAATGATATAAGAAATGAATTTGAAAATGAAATGGATGAATAAATTGAAGCTCATATCAAAATTTATGATGCTAATGATGAATATGAATACATTGGCGTTGATGAAACTAAATAAATATATGAAGATAAAGATAATGATGGTGAAGTATGTATTATTTTTTTCAAAAAATATTTTTTAGTTTTTTATATTTCGATAAAAATATTAATAATTCATTTCATGTAATATTACTTTCATCTAGTTTATTTTAAAAAAAGTATCTATATTTTTTATATAATTTTGTTATAGAGTAAAAAATATTTTTATAAAAATAATTATATGTTTCAGGTGGATCATTATGCTTATGACGACATGATTTGTAGCTTTACTAAGGATATACTACCTAGTTATAATATTCACGATTCAATATATGTGGGTGTTAACTCGACAAAATCTACTATGAGGGGTCGAGGCCTTGTACAATTTATGATTTTGGATCATTTACCAACATGAGTTCCAACTCTTGACCTAGATCCTCATCAAAGGAAGTATGTCTAAATAATTTTTTTAATTAAATTTAACTAAATTTATTTTTTTTAATAATTATGTTACTTATTAATCTTATTTTTATGGTTTTTTACATCTATAAGTTGGTTAGACTAGTGCTATTTTTATGAACTATATTTCTACACCATGGATTACATGGGATCACGTACCTTTTGAGTTATGCCATTTCATGTTCATACATTGGTTGGTATACTTAAATAAACAATTTTTTCATTTAAAATTTATATAATTTTTATTTTAATATATTATTAAATATATATAGGTTTTATTGTCTCTTTTTCATGAGAGAATAATACCCACTAATTTGGAGTCATGGGAGGATTGAATGTTTGATTTTATCCATATGTTTTTACATAACCTTCAAAGGAGAGCTATGTAGAGATGATCTGTGGCTGTATTTGATGAGTCTCATAGACCTCATTGACAAGATTATGTACCCACTCATGCTTTGGAGGTATTGTGCATATATTGGATATGAGATAATTTACATAGGAGATCTTATTATAGTTGATAGAATAAGGGGATATGGGATGTCACATGCATAGATGGTAGTCATACTTTCAATATAAATGATTTATTCTAATAGAAATTTTTTTTATGTATGAATCAGTTATAGAAGGATATTTCTCATTATGTGGTTTCTTTGGAAATAAATTAAGTAACTACTAGTACATAATATTAGTGGTAAAACCGAAGAATAATATATAAATGTAGCGGTCCAAAAAAGAGGAAACAATGTATACCTACCATGGTTCTTTAAATGAGACTGGTGGATGGTGCAAACAATTCAGATACATGAAAAAATCCATATCGCATGTATACCAGAGAAGTTGGAATTAAATATAAACTTCCATTATAATTTATAATAGTGATTAAAGAAAAGTAGAAGTATATTTCGAACCACTTTGTGGATCATAAGGATAGAATTAAACAGGTCACTTAAAGAGTCATTGACAATTGTTGTATGGTTAAACATAATTAATCCACTTTATAGAACTAATAGAGGGATATTAGAGGTGAATTAAAATTGCTTCAATATAAGTGGAGAACCAATACTACTCATTAAATGAAGAATATCATTATAACATCTCAATAGTATAAGTTTATTAAGGAGATAGAGGTACTATATAGAATAAATAAAGAATAACACCTATATTTTATTGATGTGACTGAGAAATTAGATAAGGGACTTGACCTTATTGGTAGATGAAAATTGGTTATGAGGCTGGAAATAAAATAGAGAAATATTTTAAATCCAAGTTTGTTCCAAATGGGAAAGGCTCCTCTCAAAAATTGTGTCATGTGTTTATGAGCCATCTTCACTATTTATGTTTAGATTACTGGTAATTATTTCATATGAAATGGGTTATTTAATTGATAAACCAAATGGGTTTTGATGAGAATAAAGACACACATATGCATTTAGAACTTTAGAGAAATCATGGAATTAATGTTTTAAGGATCATAAATGCACTAAACCCACTGCATTGGATTGGAGGCCTAATGAAAATAGGGGGAATAAAGATGCTGAAAGAGAATTTACATGAACTCATTTTTAAATTACAAGAGGTGGCCCAAAATTTATTCATGGGAGGAGAAAATTGGGCTTTAATCACTCTTATTAAATTCAAAAATTGAACTTAAATAGACCTCCCATATGACCCTATGAATTTAAACCCACTTACATGAATGTAATATCCATGTTGAAAAGTGGTGGCCTCTTATAACCAATATAATGGTGGTAATATTCAATGTCATTAAGAGTAGTTCCAAAAAAATTATTTATATAAATATTGTCACCTAAATCCATGTACGTGGTTAAAAAAAGTAAAAATTTGTGTGTTAGGCTTTAAAATTTTGTGAGATATATTTTTAACATGTGTGTCTCTCAATTGGATAAAAATTTCCATCACCTTATACTCCTTTAGGATTGATTATGAATTTGAGTTTTTTAGAATTATTATACTTGTGTTTGTTGTGTTTTTGGATATATACAGGAAATATTTATGAAATGAGTGATCGAACTTTGTGGAACTATTTAATTAGGGTTTCAAGGGGATGTCCTTTTAGGGTTAAAATTTATATCCCTTTCCCATTTATTTTCTCTTCACAAACTTATTTTATTTTCCATTATAATCACTTATGTTTCTTCATATTACAATGAATTTCACTCCCCTATATTGTATCACATCATTTTAAATCAGACATTTTTAATGGAATCTTTTTACATTTAATGTTTTTATCTTTCCCTTCCTTTTACTATCCTTCTTCAATTTTTGGTCTTCACCAATTTTGGAAGCAAGTTTCATGTACGAGTTCATAGACATTTTATTTGAATTTTTGTACATATGATATATCAATTTCATTGTTTAGAAACTTTTATTTCTTCTCAATTTGGATAAACTAAAATATGGAATGTATATTTAGATATATATTCAATGCAATACATGTTATAGATTCACTCTTGAGAAATATAACTATAGCTAAATCGAAATACAATCAAGTTTTAATATGATATTATCTCACCCTATTACATAACTATAATCATATTAGTTAAATGTGGAATTTTAATCTTTCTTATATTGACCACCTTTAATGCACTCTTTATAACTCATTTGTCAATTATAATAATTGAGATACAGAGAAACAATAAAAGAGAAAAATGCATCAAATTATCCAAAAAATAAACAAAATAATTACTCATTTGAAATATTATATTCACTCATTTATTCTCAAATTTTATTACATTTTATTATCCATCATATTCGTTACTTTATCCATATCCAAATTTCTTCCATAAACATTTCTTCCATTTCTCTTTGTCTCTAATAATTATTATCTTCCATCAATTCAAAACCCTCTCAAAATTTATAATTTTAAATGTTTTCCATGAATTGATTTATTTTTATTAGTTTTTTTATTTATTATATTTAAGAGAACTTGTAGGAACCAATTTTTTATGCTAAAATGTGTGAGAAACCCTTTGAGAGATTAGAAAAGAGATATAATGTGTGTTTGAGGAGTTAAAAATGGAATTGAGGGTGAAATAAGTGATATTGACCTGAAATTGTTTGTGAAATTTACCCCTAACCAATTTAAAAGTTTAAATGATAGTTTGTATGATTTTATGAATTTATTGAGTTCAAGGGCTACGTTAAGTTAAGAATTACAAGAAGGTGATGATGAGTACTCTTATTTCAAAGAATCATTTCCTAGGAATGGAATCATAGTTCTAGAAGATAATGTGACTTGGGAAGCTTCAAAATGAAACTTCCATCCTTTCAATGGAAGAGATATCTAGATATTTATTTAGACTGGGAGCATAATATTGAACATGTGTTTGGGATTACCAACTACTCAATGTAAAGTAAGGTAAAGTTGATGGCACTTGATTTCAATGGATATTCAAGTATTTTGTAGGACTAGTCCCCAGTGAGAAAAAAATAGAATGGGTAATGGACAATTAGAACATGGGAGGAAATGAAGATGTTAATGCACAAAAGGAACATTTATAGTCATCACTATAGATATTTACATTTTAAGTTAGAAATTCTTCTGCATGGATCAATATTTGTCAAAGAGTGCTACAAGGAAATACAAATATCTATGATTGCCTTATTTAATGGAGGATCGAGAAGCTTCAATAAAAAGGTTTCTAATGGATTGAATTTGGTAAATCAATATGTGGTGGAACTTCTATCCAACATTAACATAAAGTAGTATCTTTCTAATATGTTGAAGGTAGAAAAGAAATTATATTATCTAAGGTTTCAAGTAAGTTTTATTAGGTTTTTGAAATATAACTGAAAAGATCCAAAATATAATTCTATGTGGAATGAAACAAATCTAAGGTATTCAAAAAAAATTCCAAATCAAATAGAAGATGTCAGAAAAAATTTGACACTTCTGATTTGAAATGAAATGTGACAAAATGTTATCTTCTAAATCCCATGATGTTATTTGTTTTTAGTGATATGTGCATGGGTATATCACATACCAATTTCCAAAAAAAGTATGGATATTGTTTTGGATAATGGAGAAATCATCATTGAGAGCTCTAGTTAGGGTGAAATACCACTTCGGAGGAGTGTTCAGATGTGAAAGTTGAAGAACCCATACAAGGAGATTCATTGGTGGAATTAAGAGAGTTAAACATTTAACCTAAATATAATCAAAATGAGGAGTAGTTTGTGAATATTTTTCATATGATATCCCACATTAAGGAGAATATATGTAGTATGATAATTGACATTATAATTTTTACTAATGTTTTCGGTACCTTGATGGTAGATAAGTTGAGTTTTCCTCTAAAACATCATAGACTTTATAGGTTTCATTAGTTTAATTATAATGGAGAAGTGAGAGTGTAACATCCTGACCCAGCTCACCACTAAGATGGTGGCCGGACTGGTGGTTCACATGACTTAAGGTGCACCTCCCCGTATGCTAGAGGCTGCTGACTAGTAATGATTGTGTAAGGATAGTTAGTGGGGAGACTATAGCCTAAAATCATAGTTTTCATAACAGTATACAATATATACATAGACGACAACTGTAGAAGATAATATCAATCTCAACTAAATAAAAAAATAGCCAACACCGGTTTATACAATGTGTGCATGTCATGGCGTACATATTTTAATGAAGTCAAAAAACAGCATGCCTTACATTTCAATATAGAAATAAAGAAAAGACTCAAATCCCTGAGGGCAATATCCATGAGCATATGCTCGGTCCTTTTCTCTGAACTCCTAGGTATAGAAAAAAACAGCAATGTCCACGGTCTTGAGAACAAGAAAGTATACTTGGCTACCCCAATTAAATGGCGGCCCTAGTAGGGTGTGATATATAAAGTTCAGTAGGCTGGCACCACCGATGTTTAGCACAATCATGAGTGTGTGGTATAAATTAAGCTGTGTGCAAGAATGCATAAATAAAGGAATATAATGTAACTAAATACCCTTGTACCTGCTTCAGCCCTTGGCTGGTGTCTGAACATGTAACTAGTTCATTCACTAAGTAATTACCTTTTTATGTTAATGGGTCACGTGATGAATATACATCAATGAAATCACATCGTGATAGTATAAATATGTAAGGATCCAAGATGTAACAAGGAAACCTATAATGTTATTTGATATAGAAGTTCCCAGGAAATAACCAACGCAGCGTAGACCTCATATGTCACTAAAATAGTGGTAATTGGGTCTAGATAAGGTTAAGAGTATAATACAAGGAGGATATTCCATATAATTACACAATGAGTTTCCTACCGAATCCAAGGTGATCGTCTAAGGTAAGATGAGGCTAAGCCGAGACAGGGCCCTATGGGATAAAACCATGGCACCTACTTTTCAACACTGGATCCAAGTAGTGTATCTAATGAAACTTGTATTAATATTGTGGTATCTTATGGTGTCATACTAGGAATTCGAGAATTGATAAGGATCAGGATATATGTGGGTCTCAACCGAAGCAAGTCGTATCCTTGAATCAGAATGAGGTTCCTGAGTTATCATGGAATTACCCAATTAGAATTCAAGGCGATCTTGAGTTAAGACATTCCAATTATATTATGATGTGTTTTAATATTTCATTTGGTTCAGGCCCTTCCATTCATTAGTGTGATAAGGTCAATTAGCATGCAACTGTTGGTCTAAATCTTTCCTTTTATTAATGCGATAAGGTCAAGTATAATGCAACCTTTTATTTAATACATTGAAAGAATATTCCTTTTTCAATGTTCATTCCGCTACCTTCCATCTGTGTGGTAGGGGTGTTGTGGACAGGTAACCTATTTCCCAATCACAATTAACACGACCAAGTCATATACTTATGTATGCTTGTTAATTCCATTTCACATTTAGTTATCAAATTTAAACACTTTCATTAGGCAGGTCAAGTGGTGTGAATACATGGTATGATCCATTATACAATTTAAAATTTTAATACAATACATTTAATTTAGTAAATATTACACTTAGAAAGGTCAAGCCAAGGAACAACCAAACGGTGGCCCGAATGTGTCAAAAAACTGAAAAACAATTATGGAAAACATCACACCTAGATAAATCCAATTTAAAACTAGGTCAAGCACTTTTGTGGTGCCTTGGACCTTTAATTAAAAGGTAAATCTATATTTCTAATTCCATTAGGTTTATTTCCTAAACATTCCATATTTCAATTCAACATTAGGCAATAATAAAACCAAGAAAACATGCCATGAAAGAATAAAAGCATAATCACTACTTTTATCTTGAAGACAATGCACCTCTATTGGAGGGGTTCTATTATAAAATCATGATATTACTTATCATCCAAATCATTTATTTTGTTTAGAAATAAAATTAGTATTCTAAATTCACATTCAAGAGGTATTAAATCTAACATATTTAAAGAAACAATTTAAATCTAATTTTTTTAGTTTGTAATTAATTAATGCACTTATAATATTAATGGACTTAGAAAGGGACCCTACCTCAAGGAATTGGCTAAGACAATTCATTCTAACTCAAACTGCAACCAACTCAGGTACATTCACTTCCACATTAATGCAAAAACATCCTTATAATTGATCACAACACCCCAACAACAATATCAGCACCCAAAGTTAGTGCAGCGAGGACCAATGCACACCCAATTAATTAACCACAACTCATATATACCATAAGTATCTAAATTAAATGGTGTGAAACCTAAAATGGGTGGATTATCTTACCCTAATTTTACTACGGTGAACCAAATCAAGATGTACCACCTTTCCTTCGACAGTGGTCTTTGGAATATCGACCAATGGGTCCTACGACATCTTCTACACCACCTAGAACCGAAAGAGATGAGAAATCCATATCAAACCCCCAGTTAGGGTTTCAGGCAAACCAAATCCAAGAGATTGGAAGATGAAATGTCTGATGTGAAGTAGGAGACCCGTGGATAATAACTCAACTCACTGAGATGGAAAAAGTTCTTAGAGGAGCCAAACGATTCTGGCATGTGGAGAGAGAGCTAGGTTGGGGCATCATGCACGCTGTAGGGAGAACCTGATGGGGTTGCACATCTCAACCAATAGGGAGGGGGGTGTTGCGCCTCTTGAGGGAGAAAAACATCTTTTGTTTTCTATAAACCTAAAATAATACTCATTTAATATAATAATAATAATAATAACCATTATATTATTATCATTATTAAATAAAACACTTCCTTGATAAACCCCAAACTTACCATTAATCATCAATTTATTAAATTTGTTCTAACAACATTTAATTAAAAATAATCTCCATTCCATCATCATTTAATTAAATTCTATCATCCTCAATTTAAATAAATAAATCCTCTATTTTTCATCCATTTATTAAATTCCTCTTAAACATGAATTTAATTAAATAAAAACCCCATTTCAAAAAATTTAATTAATTCACTTTTTAACTTGGAGTTTAATTAAATAATTTTACCCAAAACTCAAAAGTGGAAAAAACACATGTTTTAACTCGCACAGTCTAATAGATTGTGCATAGTCCATGTTCCGACTACTAGGTAGTTGGTTTATATTGTATGACTGACCCACATGGTTTGACTAACTGTGTGCAGCCTATGCAAACATCATTTCGCATTTTGATGCTCCTGAAACCCGTTGATCCACCTGGGAAACTCCTCATGACTTTACTAAATCCCGATATAAATAGTTTAAACAATCCCAACTCATGAAACTTCGTCCTGAATCATGTTTTTAAAATTTATCCATTAAATAAATGAAAATGTCCAAAAACCTTTGTGTTTAGTCCGGTTCAAAAACACGGGACTCTACAATCTCCCCACATTAAAAATTATCATCCCCGAGAAACCATCAGAGAGAAATAAAACATCACCCAACCTATGAGTGTCATGAAGTTTCATTAAACAGTTGTATTTCGTTTCCAATGACCAGCGCAAAATTATGCATTTCCTATGCATTCTACACTTAAGCACTTACAACCCGAGCCTATGCTCACCTTCAACTCAAACACTGAAATTGACCCCACATGATCCCGTTAAAGCAGATACATTATCACATCATCATCAATAAAAATATTTTATCGATATTTCTCACCACCATAGGTATCAACTATCACGAACCAAGCCGGGTTTCCATCCGACTCGGTGCCCGACCCAGTCTGCGGCATGGACTGAGGGGCATTACCGATCCCCACAAGCTGGAACAGGTGCATGGGTATCAAATGTACATTTAATAATGATTTACATGATAACAAAATACAAATAAGTAATCAGAAATTGAACAAAACAGATAAATAAAATAAGTTCAATTGAACAAACTGGAAGTGAAAAAATAAAAAAAAACTAAGTAATGAGACATACCTAAAGTGACCTCATGGGTCACCACAGAACATAAACCAATCTTGGTGCAAAAGAAAAAAACCAAACCCTAAAACTAAAAAATATAAACTATAAGTGAGCACCAAGATGCCCATTAGGAATACCCGTGTACAACAAAGACCTATGCCCTTACCTTTAAAAAGAGACCCAAAACATGCTAGTAGGAAAATAATACCTATTAAAATATTGTTTTTCGTTCCTTTAAAAATCAAGTAACATGTTTAAATTTTTAAGAAAAACTTTTCTATACTACTACATTTTCAAAATAGAATCCAAACATGCATTAACATTTGAAAATGAAATGGAATCAATTTAAATTTAAATATGGTTTTCACAAAATATGAAACAAGAATGAAACAACTGAATTGGATATTATATCACAAGATCCATGGAAAATCCCTAAAAAGCAACTGTTAGTTGGGGACCTAGGATCCTTGTACCTTAGTGTAAACATGGCATATGAACCAAATTGATCTATGTTTTTGTGAACGATCCACTAATAGGGAACACATCCATAACCTAGTGGTCTATAATAATCACAAATGTTTTGTTAGTGTTATACCATCAATACTAATATATGAAACCAAGACAAACCACTTACATATAATCTAGGGTACTAGTCCTAGTCCACCCACCTAGATACCTGGGTTTCCCATTGTGCTCAATTTCACGTGGTGGTGATTTTTTTATTAAGAAAACATATATTTTCTTATCATTTTTATTACTTAAAAACACATCCAACCTATCACCACCAATCTCTCCCCTTGAGCGCAACCTCATTTCTTTCCGACACAGAATAATGCACAAGCCTCTTTACTAGGGACAAATCACAAATCACACATTCAACACACCGATTATTTTCTAAAACAAGGGGGTGTGCCTCAAGAGATGTTTTTTATTTTTCATAAACCATTCTTAATGTGCCAAACATGCTTAATTACATACAAGGAACACTTTTTATAACTAACTAGTCAAAGGGGAAAATGCCTTTGGAAATATTCATTGCCAATTCAAAACCACTTAGGAAATCACTTTTCAGTAAAAGTCACTTAATACCAAGGGAATTATAGACACATTTTAATTTCCAAAACAAAGTAATAATCATTTCAAGAAACCGTAAACAGATTTCATTTAATGTGTTTATAGCATAAATATAAATCATATTTAAAAAATAGATAGCTATTATGAAATTCAAATTAATGGAATAAGCATAGGGGGAATACCTCAAGACACACAGCTCATGACGATGGAAACCTGGGACCAATTCACTGATATGAATCTAAATTTTCATATATATATATAACCTTTGACCCAGGTACATATTCCCCATTCCATGAGGAAATATTCTCAAAGAGGATACACACACACACACATATATATTCTTACCCATGTATATTCATATAGTTCTTTGTGGCAGACAACCAAAACCCACACCGCAATGAACACAACACCCTACAACGATGCAAGGGATTCTAAAAACTAACAAAGGCTCCAAATAAAACCAAATTGAACAAAGAAAAAAGGGAAACCACCCCCCCCCAAATGATTCATTTTTCAATAAAAAATCTCCATTTCAAAATACAGACACCGCAAAATTTCCTAAAACACATCCCACACCTACCAAATAACTCTAAAAACCATTCCAACCATTTTTTTCATTCCAAATACCACATAAATAAACAATATATTAATTTATAAAACATCCCACTTGCATACCCCAAGGCCTCACTTCAAAACACACCAGTTTCACATGCAAACCCCGTTTTGAAAAACAATTGCACATCCCAACCCTTCTAAAACCCCATACACACCCCTAAAACATACATCAAGGTTCATAATAAAAATCAACAAGTAAAAATAGTTTATACCATTATGAAAAGACCCACTTTAATTAAATTATCACCTCAAGAATTTTTGAAAACAAAATTTTAATACCTTAAATAATAAATTAAGAATGTCAAAAAGAATTTCCAAAAAAAACACATATAGATAAATAGACATTTCCTTTAGAAAATAAATCTCATTTTATATGCATGTAAAACTATATCCAAAATAGAATTCAGACCCCAAAATTTATCATTATAACATGTTAAAAAAATCAATTAAGCACTAAATTAAATCACTTAAAGATGCTAGGTAATGGAACCACCTACCTCGGTGTAGAAAACTCCAATGGTTTGGTGTGCAACTACAATTTCTGGCCAAACACACCACAAAAAAATCAAAATAGACCTAAAATCAAGAATTTAGACAATCCATGAAAATAGAACCCCAATAAAAGTTGATGCCAATTGAAAACCCTAAGGTAGAGGACGAAAGTTTACTCAGGTGGTTTTCACTTGCGGCGAATGGAGTGGGAGGCTACAAAAAGGGTTCAAGAGGCTGGCCAAGCAAAAAGGGGGGTTGCTTGAGGTGAGTCGCACTGGAAAAATGTTGTGTGAAACTGTACGAAGCATCGCAAGGCGGTACGAGGTGGCGCGAGGTGCATCAGTTAGGTTTGTCGCAAGAGAAAAGTGTGGCGTGCCAGATTGAGGGCCTACAAAGGTGAGCCACGCTAGATATTTGGCCGAGAAGGGAGGGTGGGGAAAGGCAAGGTCGCGTGAGAGTGACACGAAGGGAGCATAGCAGTGTGGGTTTACCAGATAGGGAGCAGGAAACTAGTGCACGGAGAGGAGTGGGGTAAGGGAAAAGGGGTGGCGGCCAGGTGATCATGGAGCTAGGGTTAGGGGGGAGGGGATTGGGCATGATGCACAGGGGGTGCAAAGGGATATGGGAAGGAGAAAAGGGGAAAGAAAGGTAAAAAATAAAAGAAAAAAGGAATAAAAAAAACTAAAATATAAAAGTATTATTAATAATAATAGATGATAATAATAAACATACTAACAATAATTTCATAATAATATTAACAATGATAATAATAGTACTTAATTAAAATATTAAAATTAATAATAATAATTATTATTATATTCTTAAATAATATTTTCATCAATATTATTATTATTAAAATAATTCTTAATTATTTTTATCATTTTTATTATTTCACTGTGCTTTCAATTTATCATGAATCCCATTAAATAATTAATTATTTAATATTTTTTTGAACAATGAGCTGGCTGCCCAGTGACCTAGCGAAGCCGCATGGCTTCGACCATGTGATACCTGAATGTCAGTTGTTGTCACACCCAAAACATCCATTTGTTTGAAAAAATGAAAAAATTTCGTGAGGATAGGCCCTGAACTCAAAAAATATCTCAAAGAAAAATAAAATAATACATATAAAATTATATCAAAAGTCTGGGTGTGAAAATTCTCCCCACCATAAATCTTTCTGACCCCTGAAAGTCACAACAAGGCCTAACCCCAATGTAGATGTCGATGCCCCATTATCACTCAAATGATATTCGCAAGAATGACCAATAAGAAAAGGTCTTAACACTATCAACAAAGGAATAGACTTACAAAATAAACTCAGTAGATCTAAATGGACTCCCCATTATGAGCCACCCACCCCCAAGAGTTTAAACATCTCCAGTTGATCAGTCAAATGAAAAAAAGATTTCCCACAATGCGCAATCCAACTTCTTAAATTAAAATACCATAAACACTTCCAAAAAGAACCACCACCACTTTCTTGAAAAAAGCAAGAAAAATAAAACCACATTTCGATGAATACTCTCATATCCTTCAACTGAGCCATATCTAGAGATGGAACCAAAATATTGACATGGGGAGGCCCGAATGGACTCCCCACCATTAGGAACCAACCAACCCACGATACATGACTAGAAAACTAACCCGGGGAGGTCCGAACGGACTCCCCACCATTATGAATTGGATAATATTAGTTTATTCCTGGGAAATATTAGTAAGACCCACAAATGGGTCTCACCCCCATTAGCGCAAATGTAAATAGATGAACTCAGTGTCTTCCCGGCACAAAGCAAACACCCCACAATAAGGGTGGGGAGGTAAAGGCCCAACTACCGGGGTGTCAAAAATATAGCCGAAGATAAACCAACATCTTCACTTTATTGGATGAAAATTAATCAAAATTGATACCAATCTACCTAAAGATACCCCATAAGGACCACTAAAATAGATTACATCTGGTGGGACACAACCACCGGGACTTTAAGCTAGTGAGATGACCACGCATCCTCATATCCATGAGAAAATCCACGCACCCAAATGGGTCATTCAGAAAAGAAAAACTATAAGGAATAATTTAAACTACCTTTAACTTCAACACAAATGACATATATAAGGCCGATGTCCCATAAACTCCCAGGGTTCCTGACCACGTGCTAGCTTTACTCCGAGTCCTATGACTGGAGCCCTAATATTTGAAGCATCTCCTACCTCACATTTAGGAATTGAAGACTCCAAAATAGATCTTCTTCTTTTGGTTCGACATGAAACCACACCAAAAACGAGAAAACATAAAAAAAACTCAATACACCCCAACATCAAACTAATCCCTCACTTCACATGCACCAAAATAAGGGTTTAGATGATGAACATGCATCACCTATTCACCTTCATCAATAAAATTAAGTGGGAAAGATGCAGAATAACACTCCCTTTTGAACAAAAAAATATAATTACCCAAGAGGAGGACACACTCCTGTGAAAACAAGGATTATTATATGATTTTACTACCTACCATTTCACTTCAATGATAACTCACACTATCAGAATTCAACAAACATGACCCTCACAACCAATGAAATCACTTAAAATCCTTTCAAGAAACTGTTCATCACCAATAAATACAAATTTCCTTAACCCTTTCCCACTGGAATTCCTTTCACCATTTTCTAGGTGGGAACTTCATGCACAATGGTGTCAAACTTCATACTCAAAAACTCACACAACTTAAAGAGACCAAAACCCCCCAAATCCTCTTGCATCTGGAATCCTTCTATAAGAGGTTCCACTTAACCGAAAAGGAAAAAGGGATAGACTTATCACTTACACTCAGATGGGAAAGTCCATAAATTGATCAACTAGAGGACCAAACGACAACTAATTTTCTGTGTCCGCACTTCAATCGCATGTTAACACTCTATGGGATGTACACTAGTCAAGAAAGAATACCATGGACCCTATCAAACTAGTCCCATGGCCAATACAAACCTCAAGATAACATTAAACGTGTATGGGGAACCACTGCAAGGTCTCTTTGAATAACTTTTTGAAAGAATCCACTGACCACACACTTTCACACCAAATTACTAATAAGAATTAAAACTCAAGATAGAAATCACCCAAAAAGGATTATCATCTTGAAAGAACCTCACATAAAACATTCCCAAAATACAAGGATACACCACACAATCACCAGTTATTAAAACAAAAAATTTTCCTTTAACATGTCCTTTTGAAAATAAAGGAAGTTGGTGTGTTTAACAAACACCAATTGTGTCCCATGGGCCTCACACAAGCATTTTCTCATGCCACACTAGGAACCCACCTCACGTACATCCATGAAATCATCCACTCAAACCATTGACCATTTAAATTTCTATATATACCCATGCATGTGGTTTACCATGAGAAAACCAAAGATCAAAACCATATGTTTCCATTTTTCAAAACAAAAACATTCAACCAACACTTTTCAATCCTTACACATAAGTTTCTTCTTAAATAACTTCATTTCAAAACATTTTCCAAGACAAAATTATTTTTACTTAAAAACTATATTTCCACAATTCAAAAAAAAGATATGAGGAACAATGAAAGGGAAAACTAGTGTCAGTGGCTGGCCTAGACATATAGATGGCGGTAATACGACAATCATGCCACCACCATGTAGAGTATTCTATTACAACGTCCCCATCTCCACATGGATTTACAGGCACTGAAAGCTCACTGATACCATTTCCCCCACACCCATTTCATTTCCCAAATAACAAGTGCCCACATGGGCCAAATAACTCAGATAAACCTGACTTCCTCTGGTAACTTGAGTTCTGTGATGAGGTGTGCTAGCCATGTACCCTACTCGTATTCAGAATGTCATGTCCCGATAGTCCTATCACTTGTTTTCCCAATCTATTTCCCATGGAATGAGACTCAAGAGATAAAACATTCCCCTATGATACCATTTTGTCACAAACCAAGATGGGTTTCTATCCAACCTAGTGCCCTAACCGGTCCGTGATAAGGGATGAGAGGCATTCCCGATCCCCACAGGCTGGCACAAGTGCCTTTGTATAAAATTAACTTTTGGTAACAATTTACCTGATAAAAAAATAAGATAATTAAATATAAATTGGACAAAAAAATAAATAAAATAAGATGAATTAAAAAAAATAATAGCAGAAAAAGGAAAAAAACTAAGTAAGAGACATACCTCAAGTGACCTTGTGGGTCACCATAGAACATAAACCAAACTTTCTGCAAGAGTGATCCAAAGCTAGACCCTAAAACTAAAAAAAGGTAAAGTAAGTGTGAGCACCAAGATATCTAGTAGGAATGTGATAGTACAACAATGCCCTATTCCCATAACTTTATAAAGAGACTGAAAATGTGCTATTTTGAAAATAAGAACTATTAAAATATTGTTTTTCATTCCTTTCAAAATCAAGTAATAGGTTTAAATTTTTACGAAAAAATTTCTCTACCACTATATTTTCAATATATAATCCAAACATGCATTAAAATTAAAAAATGAAAGGGAATAAATTTAAATTTAAATATAGTTTTCATGAAATAGGAAACAAGCATGAGAAAACTGAATTAAAAATAACATCACAAGAACCATGGGAAACCCCTATGTATATTGTATTAGTTGGGTACCTAGAATTCTCATACCTAAGTGGAAATGTGGCATATGAACTATAATGATCTACATTCTTCTGCATGAGCCACTAGTAGGGAACACACCCGTAACCTTGTGGTCTCCAATCACAAAAAATGTTTAGTTATTGTTGTAACATCAATCCTTCTAGATGAAAACATGATGAAAAACTTATGTATCATATAGAGTATTATTCCTAGTCTGCCCACCTAGATACCCAGGTTTCTTATTATGCTCAATTTCATTTGGCGGTGAGTTTTTATTAAGTAATCATATATGTACTTATCATTTTCATTATATAAAAACACATCTAACCTCTCACCATTGATCTACCTCCTTGATTGAATCCCCCTTTTCTTTCCATCACATAATAATGCACTAGCCTCTTTATTAGGAACATATCATAGATCACACATTCAATACACCCATTATTTTCTAAAACAAGGTGGTGTGCCTCAAGAGTGTTTTTTTCTTTTTCATAAATCATGATTAAGGTTCCAAACCGGCTTAATTACTTTCAAGGAACACTTTTTATAACTATCTATCCAAAGGGACAAATTCCTTTGTAAATATTCATTACCAATTCAAAACCACTAAGAAAATCACTTTTTCAAGAAATGTTACTTAAGAACAATGGGAGTTATAAATGCATTTAAATTTTAAAAAAAGGCATAATCATTTCTTGAAACTACAACCAGATTTCATAACATGTGTATATAGCATAAATATAAAACATATTTCTAAAACAAGACAACAATTATGGAATTCAAATTAAAGGGATAGGCATAGAGGACCTACCTCAAGGTACTCAGCTCATGATGATGGAAACCCGAGGCTGCTTCACTTATACACATATAACTTTTCACATATATATATATATACAATATTTGACCCAAGTACATATTCCCCCTCATAATGAGGGATTATGCACAAGGAGGATATACATATATATGTGCTTACCCATGTGTATACATATCGGTCTTTGTTGCTCATGACCAAAAATCACACTATAATGAATAAAAAACCCTATAATGACGCAATAGAGTATAATAACTACCAAAGAATCCAAATAAAAACAAATTGTAAAAATAAACAAGGGGAACCTCTCTCACCCACCCAACACTCCGTTTTCAAATTAAAAATATCCATTTATAAATACAGACACCTCAAAATCCCCTAAAACACATCCTGTATGTACCAAATAACTCCAAAAAACTATTCTATCCATGTTTTTCATTAAAAAAACCAGATAAATAAACAATTTCCTAATTTATAATCATCTTGTATGCATATCCAAAGGTCTCAGTTCAAAAAACACCAATTTCACATGCAAAAAATCATTAAAAAAACAATTTCACATCCAAATCCTTCTAAAACCCCATTTCACCCCTAAAACAGACATCTAGGTTACAATAAAAAACAATATGTCAAAATAGTTTATCCCCATTTTAAAACCCCACTTTAATCAAACTGGGACCTCAAGTATTTTTGAAAACACATTTTTCATACCTTAAACAATTATTTAAGCATGAAAAAAATAAACAACAAAATGAATATAGGATACATAAATATTTCCTTTATAAAATAAAACTCATCATATATGCATATCAAACTATATCCAAAATAGAATTTTCACTGCACAATTTATCATTAGAACATGTTAAAAAAATTAATTAAGAATCAAATTAAATCACACAAAGATGCTAGGGCATGGGACCACCTACCACGGTGTATAAAACTCTGATGGTTTGGTGTGAAACCCCAATTACTCTCCAAATTCACCACAAAAAAATCAAAATAGACCAAAAAATCTAGAATTAATACAAACTATACAAATCATCCCCCAAACAAAATAGAACCTAACTTAAACTCTAAGGATGAGGAATGAAGGTTACACGAGTTTTTCTCTTGTGCAGAAAAGGGAGAGGTAGGCTGCTGTAAGGGTTAAGGAGGATGGAAGATTGAGGGGGAGGGGGGGTTCCCAAAGTGATACATGATGGAGAAATGTGGTGTGTCTGTGTAAAGTGGCACTAGGTGGTGTGAGGGGTGTCGGTCAGGTGTGTCGCTGGAGGAAGGTGCGGCATGCCAGATTGAGGGTAGCTAGAGGTGATCTATGCTGGAGATCCAGATGATAAGGGAGGCCAGTGCATGGTGGGGCAGTGCGAGAGTGGCAAAAAGAGAGTAAGGTGGCGTGAGTTTTCTAGAAGGGGAGAAGGGCACCAACACAAGGGAGGAGTGGGGCACAGCCGAAGGGGTGGCATCCAAGAGAGGTTGGAGCTACCGTTAGGGGGGAGTGGCTTGGGCATGATGCACAAGGGGTACGATAGGTCGAGGGGAAGGGTAAAAGAGGGAAGAAAGGTAAAAAGAAAAAGAAAAAGGGAAACCTAAAAAAACAAAAAATATAAAAGTAATAAAAATAATAGATGATAATAATAAGAATAAGAATAATAATAATAATTTCACAATAACATTAACGATGATAATAAAAGTACTTAATTAAAATATTAACATTAATAAAAATAATAATAATGTTAAATAATATTTTCATCAATATTATTATTATTAAAACAATTATTAATTATTATTATTTAAATTTTCTTATTTCACTTTTCTTTTACATTGTCATGAATCCTGTTAATTAATTAATTATTTATTTTATTTGAACACCGAGTAGTCCTCTAGGTGACCGGGGAAAGTTGTAAGGCTTGGATCTTGTACTTCCTGAATGTTAGCTGCTGTCACACCCAAAACATCCATTTATCAGCAAAAACGAAAAAATTTAGTTGGACTCAGCTCGCAACTCGACAAAATTTCACAAAGAAAAATAAAATCATAAAAAATAAAATTATCTCAAAAGTCTGGGTGTGAAATCAACATAAAGGGGAAAAATCCAAGATATGGTACTTCCACCATTGGAATTACCGTACGAAGCACTCCCTTGAGTGTTCTTACGATGCTCCTAGTATGCTTTCCTAGAAATGAGATGGTAAGATTCCAAACGACCTAATAGAAACTGGTCATGCAAGCTTTCTCAGAATACATTGATAACCATAAAAGAACACTTTACTTCACCTCTAAATTTTCTACAAAATGATTTCATAACCAAAAATATACATTGATCGAGAGAGAGAGAGAGAATGAGTCGAGCCACTTGACCGACTTCTCTCGAAGGTGTGATGCTTAGGCTCCTAGCACAATTAAAAAGTAATGTCTGGAGTTCTTGAGTCTGACCAAGTAATTTCTACATGGGAACCTAGGAATCACTCAAGAAATACCAATACTTAATAAAGACTATGCTTCAGTGTGTAAAATTGATATAGATTTCCCAACAAGATCAATAGCTTTTAGATTTTTAGCGCGGTATAATAACGACACTCTCTTAGTGAATTAAGGACGTCATCATGATAGGGGACACACTTGTTACATAAAAAGAGGACACTAAGAGGATTAAAATATTTTTAAGTAAAAAAAACTTGATTACTAGAAGGAAAAACGGTCGAACCATAATTGGTTAACTTTATGGAGAAGCTCAGTTTCACCTGCTGATGCATCGACATATAACCAAACACATGCCTTTACTACCCATAGAATTTCGTGATCACTCTAGATTTAACCACCATTGTCTCCCAAAACCCAAGGTGTTTTCCCAAGATTGCATACACATCAACCTTATCATCATCGTGCTGCAAAGAAGTCACCGAAACATAAATGAAACCTGCAATCCTCAAGGATATTCAAGTAACATCGACCCTTTAAAATGGTCTTCCTTAGGTTTTGCTCCTTCAACAGGGAAAGACACATTAAACATGTTCAACATGACACTCTCCACCTTAGGGGGGTCCTAGTCACAAATTAAGGAACAAATGTTGTTCATAAACACACTAGACTAAAACAAATAAAAAAAATGTGTGACACTCCTTCGATCCAAGATCACCGAGTCAAAAAATTCAAGGGAGGTTAAAGTAACGAGACCGTCATGTAATAACACCCGAGCCTTCCTAAATCCATTCCAAGCATTGGGATGAAATTGATTCCTTTACACTAGGCCACTCTACTACGGAGATGATTAGAGATTGCACTAAATAACACATGAGATTTATTTCTAAGATGTATTTCATCATCTGACCATTTTATTGGATGATGACATACCAAGTCATCCATCACAAAGAAGAAGTGTCAAACGACCAACAAAACAACCAACCATGCACAAGGCATATCTAACCATCTGAAAATGAGCATTAATTGATGCTCAAGCCCATAAAAAGGTTAACAAAACAAGACCACCGATCCAAAAAAGGGTGTCATCAAAAACTAAAAATCCTACTGAGGATAAGAACACCTGAACAATGCCAAACATTAGAAAAGTCACAATAGTAGAAAGGCATTTAATGTTTGGAGGGTGATACCTACCATGTTTTAGCCCCTTACAAAGAAAAAATTTCAACTTTAACATTGGGTCACTCTTAAAATAATTCACTAGGCTCAAAATTTAGTCATCCAAACCATTGATAAATGAAATGACACCTATGGAAAACTCTTGCGCTTCCATTCCAAGTAAACTCACCATGTTTCATCTACCCTTACATGAGAGTCATAAATAGAGGACACCACTGATGGTTCCATTTTCAAGACCATTATATTTAATCACATTTAACCATTATTCATCAAGATTTAATCAAAACATCATGTACCATTTTTTTAAACATGGTAAAAGATTTTTAACCTACTCCCCAAGGAAAAAACAGGCATATTATATAAAACTACTTTTTTTTAAATACCTTTTACATTAATTGAAATTCTTTCACTAATAAGGAAATTTATCATCTAAATTCTTATTAAGAAGATAAGGTGGCCAATGAAGGTCCCACAAGCCAGCTTGATTTCTATAAAAAGAAACCCAAAAACAATTGTTTTATTATTAAGAATCACAAACCCACAGAACATTATATCATAAGGAACATTCCCCAACCGAACTACATGGGTCATGTTGCATTTTAGAATCCAACCATTTGATTTCTGATCAATATTAAATATCTTGTACATTTGTAATAATTTCACGAAGTAGCATTACCTTATATTTAATATGGATTTTCGTTTACTAATTCATGAAGAACCCATGCACTCCATGGATTAAAACTTGGCTCCCATTTAATGAAATATAATTCACATTACAATTAAATTGAGAATCCTTCTATAATGGGATGAATACACTGGTAAAAGTTTCTTAATAATAAGGTACCCATAAACCATACAACTAAATACTGGATCCCACAATAGCTACATCCAATATGCTTAGCACATGCAACCATTTACATATATTAAATCAAGAAAGCATGTCACTACAAGTAGCTAAAACATAAAAAATGATAAAATCATAGAAGCATGTAATAAAAATTATAAAATATTAAAGTCATGCTAATGAATTACCTAAACAGGTATGAATCTAAGCATGGAATCACTTAAGGCACACAATCATACTTAAGGAAACCTACTAATTCAACTACATGGAATAGAATATATGCATGGCATGTGAATTTCTACATTCCTAATACGATGCATGATTTTTTATCCTTTCCATAAAAGGCCAAGGGTAAATTTCATAATTCCATAATTCATAAGTAGTGTAAAGTGCATCAGTCACTCAAGGTGAAATCATATCAACAATAATAGAAACCATCATGAACATCAATCACAACACTGGACACTTGGTTATTTCCCATACTTGGTGTGATCAGTCTCAAGCATAGATATTAACCAAGCACCGACACATTCGTAGTATCCCATATACCAATCCAAAAATAGTAATACAAAGGTAATGAAGCTGCCTTTGGTACCACTTTGTAACATCCTGACCCGACTCACCACTAAGATGGTGGCTAGATTAGTTGGTAAAATGACCTCACGCGTGCCTCCTCCTACTCTAGAGGCTACCAACTAGCAGAAAGGGTGTATGGATAGTCAGTGGGGATACTACACCCTCTAATCAGAGTTATCACAGTAGTATAACAATATATAAATAGATGAAAACTGTGGAAGATAATTGAAATATAAACTGAATAAAGAAAATGGACAACTCCAGTTTATTCAATGCATGCATGTAATGGTGATACATATCTAAAATCAGTCAACAAAACAATATGCTATAAATCTTAGTACAAAAATAAATAAAAGACTCAAATCCCTGATTGGGATCTCCACGAGCATCCCATGCTTCAGCTTGGTCCTTTTCTCTTAAATCCAATGTACAAAAAACATAAATAGCAATGTCTAGGGTCCTGAGAGAAAAAAAAGTCTACTCAGGTACCCTAGTGCAATGGTGGATCGAGTAATATGTGATATATAAATCTCTGTAGGATGGAACCACTGGTGTCTATCCCAATACCGATAGTGTTGTAAAAATTATATATTGTGAAAGCATTCATAAATAAAGTAAGCAGTATAATATAACTAAATACCCAAGTACCTGCTTCACCCATCGGCTGGTGTCTGAACATGTAACCATTTAATTAATTATGTAATTACTATTTTTTGTTAAAGAGTCACATGAGGCATATCCAGCACTGACCTCATGTCATGATAGTATAAATTGTTATGGTTCCAAGATGTTACAAGGAAACATGTAATGATATTTTTTAAAGAGATTCCAAGGTAATAACCAAGGAAACATAGACCTCACAGGTCTCTAAATCTATAGTAACTAGGTCTAGCTAAGGGGATGAGTGTAATCCAAGGAGGATATTCCAAGTCATTCCACAATGTGTTGCCTACCGAGTCCAAGGTGACCATCTAATCTAAGATGGGGCTAAGCCGAGACAGGGCCCTATGGGTTGTAACCATGGAACCTACTTGTCAAAGATGGATCTAAGGAGTGTATCCATGGCCTTTGGTATTAACATGGAGTGATCCTACAATTTCATTCCTAGCAACCAAGAACATACAAGGATCAGGATCTTGGTGGGTCTCAACCTAAGCAACGGGGTTCCTGAGTGATCCTGGCATTACCTGATTGGAATCCAAGGAGAGCTCGAGTTAGTCCATTCCTATTTTACTATAATGTCATGTAATATTTCATTTGGTTCAATACTTACCTTTCATTATTGTGATAAGTATATGTAGCGTGCCACCATTGGTCTAAGCCTTTTCTTTCATTAGTGTGATATGGTCAAGTGACATGAAATCTTTTATTTAATCTATTTAAAGAATATTCCTTTTTCAAGGTTCATTCTGCTACCTTCCGTTCATGTGGTAATGGGACCTATAAACATAAAATCAACTTCCCAATCACATTTAACATTAAAAAGTCATAAACTTATTTATGATTTTCAATTCCATTTCACATTTTGTTATCAAATTGAAACAGTTTTCTTAGGTAGGTCAAGTGGTGAGCATACATTGTACATGCCATTATGCAATTCACAATTTTAAAACAATATATCTAATAACGCAATGATTACCCTTAGAAATGTAAATCCAAGGAACACCCAAATAGTGGACCAAATTTTTCAAAACACTAAACAATAGTTATAGAAAACATCACACCTGGATAAATACAATTTAAAATGGGGCTAAGGACTTAGGCAGTTCCTTGGAAGATAAATTATTTAAAAAGGTAACTCCAAATTTCTAATTTAATTAGGCCCATGTCCTAAACATGCCATATTTCAATGCAACATCATGAAATATGAAAACCAAGACAACAATACAATTGAGAATAAAAGCCCAATAACTACTTTTATCTTGAAGACAATGCACCTTCGTTGAAGGGGTTTTATAATAAAATAATGATATTACTTATCACCTAAATCATTTATTACTATGATAAATTAAATAAACATTCTAAATTAACATTCAAGAGCCATTAAATCTATCAAATATAATGCATCAATTTAAATCTAAAAAAAGTGCAGTAAGTATTTAATTAACGCATTTATAATACTAGAGGACATTAAAAGGAACCATACCTCAAGGAACTGGCGAAGACAATGATTTATAACTCAAACCACAACTCTCTCACAAAAAAAACATCCACATTAATGCACTCACATAATTGGAATTCGTTGCAACACCCTAACAACAATATCAACACCCAATGTTAGTGTTATAAGGACCAAAGCACACCCAATTAATTAACCCCGACTCATATATACAATATAAATCTACATTAAAGGTTGTGAAACCCAATATGGGTGTATTAACCTATACAAATTTAATGGTGGTGAACCAAATCAAGCCAAACCACATCGTCTTGAATGGAGTTCATCATAATATGTACCAATGGGTCTTGATACATCTTCCACACCACCTAGAACCGGAACAAACACAAAATTCGGATCAAACCCTCGGTTAGGGTTTCAGCCGAACCAAATTAGGGTGACAGGAAGCCTAAATGGATGATACAAAGGAGGTGAAACATGAAGAAGAAATAACCTCACTAAGATGGAACACTTATGTGAATGAGTCGGATGATTCTAGAATGTGAATAGGGAGCTGGGTTGGGGCGTCATGTGCATTGTAGGGAGAACCCGACGGGGTCACTCGTCTCACCCACCAGGGAGGGGGCTGTTGTTCCTCTCAATGGATAAAACTCTCATAGGTTTTCTATAAAAATTAAATAAAAATAATTTAATATAATCACAATATTAATAAAAATAATAATAACAATAACCATTATATTATTATTATTATCATTATTGAATAAAACACCTCTTTGATAAACCCCAAACTCCCCGTTAATCAACAATTAATTAAATTATTTTCAACACCATTTAATTAAATGGATTATACATTCCATAATAATTTAATTGAATTCTATCAACCTTAATTTAATTAAATAAACCCCTTATTTTACATAAATTAATTAAATTCCTCCTAAACTTGAATTTAATTAAATAAAACCCCCATTTCCAAACATTTAATTAAATACCTTTTTAAACTGGAATATAATTAAATAATTTAACTAAATAATCCAAACTAGGTAAACCGTACTTTTTAACTAGCATGGTCTAACAGACTATGCATCCGCTACTGGTTACCTAATTTATCACGCACAACTGACCCGCATAGTTTGACTAACTGTGCACAACCCGTGCGAATGTCACTTCCTAGTCCGGTCCTCCCAAAACCCATTTATCCACCTAGGAAACTAATTTAAGCTTTACCCAAGCCATATATATTAAAATATTAAATTATCCCAAATTGAGAAACATCATCCCGAAGATTGTTTTAAAATCGACCTGCCTAGTAAATTAAAAGGTTCAAAAACCATCATGTTTAGTCAAGTTCAAAAATACAGAGCTCTATAGAGAGTCCAAAAACCATACATAGATTATTTTTCCATTTTAAAATATCATTAATAGGTTCATTTTTATGTTTTTTCAATACAGTCTATACAATTACTACTTGGGGAACTGTGAAAATTGGATATTAGGATGATTTATGATGATTATTTTAGCCTCTTATCTTTTTTTTTCAGTGGTAAAAATACTTTTTTTGACACCAATATGTTCAATACAAGTGTATGAGGATCGAGTGAGGATATAAAAAAAAGAAAAAAGAATAAAATATAAATGACTAAAAAATAATGTGGAAAAAATAAAAATATCAGTGATAAGAATTTGTGTGATGAGTTGAGAAGAAATAAAAGATAAAAAATAGACAAAATAAAAAGAGTGGGAAAATTAAGATTGAAAAAGGAGATATGAGTTACATAAATATAAATGAGTAAAATAAATGAGTTAAAATCAAGAGTGTTGATAGAAAGGTGGGTTTTTCCAGAAAAAATGTGGTGAAAAATCTTTATTGAGCGAGAAAGTGTTCTTAATCACTACTAAGGATTCTTAAATTAAAACTAATAATATATGTAATTATATTACCTCTTGTTTTGTTTATTTTACTATAGTAATTTGGTCATTTTTTACCAGAGAAAAATGTGATGGAATACTACCTTTGAGAGGCATTTAGCATAGAATTGACTTCATAACAGGAGCTAGAATTCCCAATAGGCTAGTATATAAAGCTAATCTGTAGAATACTAAATATATCCAACACAATTTTTAAGAACTTATGAAGATCATATTAGTGGGGGAAATCATGAGACTATGAATCATTCTAATGATATTAGTTCCCAATAAATATTGAACATAGAATATGTGTGTGTATTATTATGAAATTTATTAAATAATGTTAAGTGTTGTTATCCCATCCTTTGACTTGATGACATACTTGATGAATTTCATGGGGATAATTTATTTTTAAAATTTGATCTTAAAATTGCATATCAAAAAAATTTGACTAAAAGAGGGAGATGAATTGAAAAATTCTTGTATAACTATGTATGTTTAATATCTATGGATAGTAATTTTAATTGGTTTAACACAAGTTTATTGTACATTCATATGGTTAATTAACCATTCCCTTTGATCATTCATTGGATATTTCATGGTTGTCAGTTTTGATGATATCTTAGTTTATGAAAAATCTCTAGATTACCATTTTGAACACAGTTGATTGTTGTGTGGGGCTCTTAAAGAAAAACAACATTATGAAAATCTTTAAAAAGGTTCCTTTTTCATGGATTTTTTTTGTTTCTTGGAGTTTTTATGGGTGAAACAAATCTATTTTGTTGAATAAAAGGTAAAAGATATCCAAGAGTATCCCACACTGAAGAATAGAATTAACGTTAGAATTTTTAATGGATTACCAATCTTCTACGAGAGGGGTTTTAAGGTTTTTTTTTATCATTTTGTGCACATATTAAGGAAAATTTCCACAATCAAGTGGTTTTTAAATGTGTTTAAAATCAGGAAAAATAATTTGAAAAATACAAATTAAAATGTATCAATCATTCCTTTTTACGAATCCCATATCCCACAAAAGTTTTTAAAATTGAGTTTGATGCATTAAGAATTGGTATTGTTGCTATTTTTACTAAATTATCAATATAATTTCTTTCATTATTATGAAATAGAATTTCATATAATTAAAATTTTAAATATATGATAAATAAATCTATTCTTTTAAATGAACCATATAAACATGAAAAATTTACTTATAGCCTAAAGTGTTAATTATTCATTATAAACATGAAATACTTATGTATTTGAATTCACAAGGTATGTTGAATAGGAAGCATGCATCTTGAATAAAATTCAATGATCCTATTTCCTATGTGATCAAGGAAAAACAAAGGTAAGGGAAAAAATTTATTGATTCAATTTCATGAAGGTATGCAATTTTTACTTCCCATCATGCTTGATTACTTAGGAATGATATATTAAAGGGATTGTATAAAACCAATTGATATTTGTATATAATTTTTCCATCTTGTGAAAAAATGGACTTAAAGACTATTAAAAAATTTTGGATTTATTTTTAATAGGGATAAATTATCCATTACAATATTTTCATCCCATGAATTAATTGTAAAGGTAACTATTGGGAGTGGTTGGATGGGGCATTTTTGTGTTGACCAAACACTAGATACTTTGCATGAAATATTTTTACAAGAATTAGAAAAGATGATATTTTTATTTATACTAAATATATGACTTTTAATCATGAATAATACAGTGTTAAATCTAATATATTTTATTCCAATATCCCCATTACATCAAAAACTTAGACAGAGATTTCAATGGATTTTGTGTTGGGATTTCATCAATCTCAGTCAGGAAAAGATTCCATCATTGTTTATGTTTCTAGATTTATAAAAAATTACAATTTCATTGAATTCTCAAAAACTAAATATGATATCCATATATATTTTTTCAAATAAATTTTTGGATTACATGGACTTCCGAAAACCATTACATGTGGTAGGGATGTGAAATTTTATTTCGACTTTTAGAGTACATGGTGGAATAAATTAGGAACTAAACTGTTGTTCTCATATATTTACTGTCCTCAAACTAATGGGATATATGAATTGTTTAATAGGAGTCTTTCTACCCTTTTACATGTTATAATTCAAAAAAACATAATATTTAGAAAAAATGTTTTCAACACGTAGAGTTTTCATATAATCGAGTGGTGGAATCCACTACTAACTTCTCAAATTTTGAGATTTTATATGGATTTAACACCATGAATCCATTAGATATTATTTCATTACTTACTAATGATGTTTTTATTTTTTCATGGTATGAAAAGGAAAAACAATTGTGGGCGTTACATGATGAATAGAAATCCAACATTGAAAAATGAAATAAATAACATGAAAAGAAAGAAAACAAGGGTGAATATTAGGTTGTGCTTGATCCCCTAGATTATGTGTGTGTGCATTTGATATGGGAAATTTTTTTAGAGAAAAGAAAATCAAAACCACAAATGTGGGGAGAATTCTGTTTCTATGTTTTTAAAAGAAGAAATCAAAACACCTACAATATTGACTTACCTAACATGTATGGAAATGTTTTCTACATTTAGTGTTACTGATCTCTCTACCTTTAAATATATAGTTTCAAGGATAAATGATTTGATACAATTTTTTGTGTGTAGAGTTTGTTGAAAGAAATTAATAAATGAACGTGTTGTATATAGGAGAAATGTAAATTAAAAAAAATCAAGGAAATAAAAGCGTAAGTGGATGATCAATTTGGACCCCAAGGAGACTTTCCCATTGAAACCAAAATTTTAATGTGCCACAAAGGGTGATCACTCCTCTGATAATATTAACACAAATTCATTCAAAAACACATGAAACACAAGCATACTAATTCAGGAAAACAATCATATTAAAAATTAACCTTCATTGGATAAAAATAAGAGACTATTTATATCCAAATTGGAGAGATACATGTCAAAATTTCATTCCCATAAAAATATAAATCTTAACCCACAATTTTGACAATTTTTAAACATGTCCATTGATTTATATCATAATATATACACCAAGAAGAATTTTTGGCACCACCATGAAGACATCAGAGATTACCACCAGGACATTGGAGACAATAGGGCCCACCACAATTGGAATTGGATATTTCCAACATGATAGGGGATATAAATTGATGGGATAAATAGTCTGGGCCATATATGTTTACATTTGGGATTTTAATAAGTGTGATTAAATTCCCATTTTATCCTCCCATTCATGAATGTTGGTCCTCCTCTTGAAAATTTAAAATAAATCCATGTAAATCCTAATTCGTCATCCTCATTCTTCATGTTTTTATTGGTCTGCCAATACTATGCAAATATTCTGGTGCACTTATACTTCTCCCACCATCCATCCCATGATCGCTCTCAACCCATTGATGCTTATGTACTCATTGATTCTCATCATCCCCTACTTATTCAAATTTATTTATCCTAAAGATTCATATTCAAAGGGAGATAGATGAGTAACACTAAAGGTTTCCCTCACACTTCTATACCTACTGGGAAAGTCAATATGGTAGGCATTATCATTGATTCATTCTAAAACATGAAAAGGTCCATCTCCCCATGGTTGATGTTTTTATTTTCTTTTCTCTAAATACCATTCCTTACACAAAGTCACCCATGCCTAATCTCTAGGATAATGTGAGACATTGTGTCGTTCCTTGTTTTCTTATCTCTCATATTTTATATTTCTTCTTTGAATATTGGATTTCACTTTGGCATGTAACTCCTAAATATATTTTCACTTTTCTTCACCTATAAGATAAAAAACCTCATTATTTGTAAGTGAAATAATATATAATGGAGTCATTTGGTTAAAACCATATACAATTTTAAAAGGTGAGTATTTAGTAGTGGAATACACAACTTAGTTATATGAAAACTATATGTGTGGGAAACATTTTTCCTAATTCTTTATTTTTTTATGAATTATTTCACCCATGAAGGTAGACAGATTCATATTAACCACATAAAATTTCACATCATTTTGAGGATGTAAAATAATTAAGAAAAGTAATATAGTTCCAAATTTATTCCTCAAATTCCTCAAAAAATGGATAAGGAGTTTCACATTCCTATCACTTATAATTATTTTGGGAAGTCCATGTAATATTAAAATTTCTATGAAAAAAAAATCTTTTATATGAATAACATAATTGGTTTTTGAGCATGAAATGAAATGAGAAAATTTTCTAAATCAATCTATAACAAAAATTACATTATTTTTTCCTGATTAGAATCAAGTAAATCATAATATACAATCCATAGAAATTTTATTCAATGAATATTATGGAATATGAATGGGGTAATACAATCCATTAGTTTGAACCTTGAACTTTTCATGGTTACAAGTGAAAAATTTATCACAAATTTCAATGAAATAGTTTCTATCTCTTTTCCAATAAAAATATTCATGAAATGTATCTAGTTTTTTCCAACCCCAAAATTCTTCATAAAACCACCCCATGTATTTCTTTTATAAGTTATTATCAAGTTGAACAATTTTGAATGCATAATTATCTCATTTTTAAAAGAAACCCATAATTTATGTAATAGAAATTAAATCCATGTTTTTGAAACAATGTCAAAATTTGAGAAAAATATCCATTAGTTTCATACTATCCATTTAGTAACTCATGTTTAAGTAATCGAGAATGAATATATGTAAGAAGTGAATACCTTCATGAAGGATCAGGGGTGACCACATTTTCCATACCTATTTTTTTATTATTGAGATATGGGAATGTATAAATGAATTCTAGACAAGACGCATGCCCCCAATTAAAAATTACTTGTGACTTAAAATACTTAAGGAGTTCATTGTTAGAAACAATAATAAACTCTTTAGTACATAATTAATGATTCCATTTTTCTAGGTTTTATTTTAATGAATAATGTTCTTTATTGTATGTTGAATATTTTAATGCTTATTCATTAAATTTTTACTAAGGTAAGCAATTGGATGTGACTCCTTAGTCAACACTGCACCAATACCAACTCCCAATACATCACAATCAATTTGATTTTTTTTGAAATCTTATAGCCATGAAAGGGGATCATTGAACAATTGTCCATTGATTATGTTCAAGGATGTTTCTTAATTTCACCCCATTTAAAAACCACCTGTTTTTTACATGTTCATTAATAGGTGTAGAGATAGTGGATAAATCCTTAACAAACCCCTTATGTAATATTTCCTATCCATGAAAACCCCTTACCTCAGTTGTGTTCTTTAGTGGGGGACACTCATGAATTTATTTGACCTTTTCTTCATTTATACGGATCCCGTACACACTAGTAACAAATCCAATAAACACAACAGAATCCATGAAAAAGGAACATTTTTTATTATTAGAATAAATTTTGGTTTCTTTAATCGTCTTTCATAGCCAACACAAGTGTTAAACATGGTTTTCAATAGATTTTCTATACATGAAAATTTCAACAAAATAGACAACAATGAATTTTACAATGAATGATCGAAATAAATTGTTCATTAAGATCATGTATGTACTTGGTGAATTAGTTAAAAAAATAGCATGACTAACCACTCATGAAAAAAAATATTTTTATTAAAATCATATTTCCATTCATCTACTTAATTCATTCGAATTTGGTGGTATCAACGTTTAAGATCAATATTTTAATACAAAGAAGAACTATGTAATTCACTAATAATTTCATCAAGTAGAGGGATGTGATAAAGGTACTTATCTATTTTTTTTATGGTGAAACAATCCAAACAAATCCACTATCTTCCATATTTCTTGGGTTTTGGTATCACTGGAATAGTACATGGATATATACTTTCCCTCACTAATAAAATCTTCATGAGTTATTAAAATGGACTCCATTTATCTCTATTACCTTTCAAATTATCTATATATGATGTAACATTGAGAAATTCGGCACCAGGTATGATGTAAATCCTATGATAAATCATATCAAAGGGAGTTATCCATCGAGTGATTCTTTGGGAAATAAATCATCAAATTCCTATAGTAAAGGCACACCATGAGAAGGTAAAGAATGGGGAAGTTTCTTTGTTTCAAGGTATGAATCATAAATAATGATTACAAACACTTTCAAACTCAATAAAAAACTTTTCACCTCACTTTTTTTATAAAATAAACTCACTATTCTCTCAACACACTTGATTTCATATCTTTAATTTCACTCATTTATTTTTGTCACTCAACTCTCATTTTTCACTCATAGTTTTTCCACTATTTTCAGTTTTTTTCTCTATTTTCTTATCTTCTTAACTCATCACAGACTATGAGGTCACAAAAATATTTATTTTTCACACATTAATTTTTACTCACTTATTTTATTATTTTTTATTCATTCTCTATCCTTGGTTAATCTTCATATTCTTGTATGTGACTTAGTGGAGTCAAACATTTTTTATAACACTAAAATTGAATGATAAGAGGATAGAATAGACGACATACATAACCCTTAGATCAAATTTATATGGTATCCTAGTAGAAAATTACTTTCCTATATTATAGAAACATCCGAAGTCACATCATCATGATTGTTTCTAATAGAAAATGAATCCACAGTCTATATTGTGACTTTCACTTCTCCAATATCATTCATCCATTTCCACTTATAAGATATAGGGTGCTTCAGAGTACACAAGCTCATATTCTAAAGTAACAAGTTTCTAACCACATTAGTAATACATAAACTATAAATGATAATAGTGCATACCATCTACTTTATTTAATCACTCAATTTTATTACATAAACATTTCATTACATTTTAAAAACACAAGATCTTTCTATATTTATCTTTTTGGAAATATGGTACGTAATGCATAAAAACATAAAATATTTTTCCAATATACTTGAAAATATTTTAAAATGTTTTATCATAATTAAATTTATTGCCTCTCATAATTTGGGGCATACATAAAAATAATGGGTGATCATAAGTCATAGTAAGGGAAAACAAGGAATATAGTTCACATGTGATCTTGAGGAATGTAAATAAGAACGTGAGGAATATTATTATAGAATCAGAAAGGGAACATGTGGCATAAAATAATGAAAATAACATTAATTAGAACATGAAAATGTGGATAACACATTTAAATGAGACATTCATAAGCATATAACCAATGTTTGTCACCAAGGTATCATAAAAATTACCAAGGTTATTCACCAAGGTATCGTAAAACATGCCATCTCTAGATATTAAAACTCTTTACCCGACAAATTGGAGGAATATAAGGGATCTCCATTTGTATATATTAATAAATGTGAGCCAAATATATACAATTCATACTTTTTATAAATAATCCATGGAAAATAAATAAAATGGGTTTCATATTAAAATCATGGGATTTCAATAATGCCTAAAGACATTATCATTATTTCTTTGGTGACCCATGGAAACAGAATGAGGGCTTCATGTATATTACTCCTAGAATAAATGGAAAAATTTTCACATATTTTTGAATACCACTAAAAAATAAATAGGTTTGGGTATCCACAAAAATATAATAAAATATAATTTTCTTAAGGAGAATAGGGAAATTTTGAGAAGTAAATTCAGAAGCATAATGTGTATAAAATAGGGTTTTAGATAAGGGAAAATGAGTTGTTAAATGGTCTCACATTCATAAAAAACTATTATTATATTTAGGGGATAAAATAATGTGGGAAAATATCTTTTTTAAATTGGAAGATATACCATATAAAAAGAGAACTTGAATGGAAAAGAGAAAAGGATATGACCTTACCTTGATGAGTTGTTCCTAAAACATAAGGATCGGTACCATGGGGGAATGGGGACACCTTGGGGGACTCCATGGAAGGTAAAACTACAAGATATTCATAGATGATGGATAGAGTGTAAAAGCAAATGGATAAATGTGTGGGTATTTATAGAAAAAGTTGAGGATTTGTTTATTAATTTCCAAATATAGGATTTGGAATCCTAGGTTTTAGAAAATGAAAAAACATGAGCCTAACAATAGTTTGTACCCAATATTTTTGAAATTTGGAACATATTTTATGTTATTTTGATTAACAATATTCAATCATCATTTTATATTACTTATTTTGGTATAAAAAAAAGATTTTTCAAAAATAATATTTTGAATGTTAATGATTCCAATTTAGACTTTGGAAAGTAAATTATAGGTTTTGAAACTAATTAAGATATATTAAAATACATTAAATTAATTAAATAAAATTTTTTAGGCCTTGTAATGTGTAAAATTAATTATTTAATAATTATGAAATCATTATGAAGTCATTAAACATACCGAAAACCCAAAACTTTATTTTTACTCTTCATGGAAAAATAAATTATTGTAGAAAATTCTCATAAATTCACCCTAATAAAATTTCAATGTTAATATTTCAAAAATTATGTTAATTTTATCAAATTATTTCTTTAAATGTGATAATTTGAACTTGTAAATATGAAAACCCTTGTTTTTAAAAAATAATAGTGTGTTGAAAATGCATTGTAAAATTTCTAAAAATAAGTTTTTTAAAATTATTTAATCTTTTATATATAAATAAAATATTTATTATTATAATATTTCATTAAAATAATCCTTATTCATAATTACTTATTTTATTATATTATTATAAATCTTTTCATAAAAACACAGTTTGGATCTGAAAAGTAAATTTATCAAATTCAAATCATTTGAACCTATTTTTATTAAGAAATACTATTATTAAAATCTAATTGATTGAAAAAAATCTTTATATATACAATTTAATTACACAATAATGATATGGGATGTTACCCCTTATAACACCCACGTATTTCTAAAGGCTAGGGTGTGCGATGGTGATAGATTCATGGGGTGACTCGCCTAGCATCACCGAGTTGCAATTTCAACTAATTTGAACTTATCCAGAAGGAGATTTCCTTCAATCTTCACTTGTCAAATCATGGATTTGGATTTTTTAGGAGGATATCCCCAGTGAAACTACCTCCCTCCCAAGTTCTGAAAAATGGAATTCATATAGAAATACTCTAATGTTGAGTTCATTTCATGTAATTTCTGTATTAATTTTCCTTTTTAATTTCTACTTATAAACACTAATTATAATAATAAAATTATGAACAACAATATAGTACACAATGGTTATAATTTAACAATGGTTATATAATGGTAAAATCCAAATGGTCACATTACCCTTTATACACACATAATTATTAAAGAGATATGGTTTTTTGTGTATAGTATAATATAACACACATTTTTAGGAAACAAAAAATCATTCATAAAGTCTACGACATTTCATTCTTCCTCCCTTAAGAAATTATGTCCCTGAAATTTCATCTTATGCTATTAGTAGAGAAAAGTTGTGGGAACTTCTATCTCATTGTCTCCTCTAGTTCCCACATCACTTATTCATATTTATGTTTCATCTTAAACACTATGATGAGGTGGGCAATTTTTTTTAATAGAACGTTATTTCTATGGTCCAAGATTTATACGGACTGATCCTCATAAGAGAGGTCATGTTCTATATGTACCACCTATAGATTAATTACATTTTAATGGTACAATATATAATTCCTCAAGAGAGATACATGGGTATAGCCCAAAAAACCATTGGTATAGGTTATACCAATGGTTTCAAGAAACTATGGTTAACTGAGGCATCAATATAGTTAAAGGCTATACTGATGGTTTGAAAACCCTATACCCATAGCTTTCAAGATGTGGTTATAGAATATACCCATGGTTCATTAAACCCTGAGTCTTCACAGTTTGGGTATAAAAACCATATATACCCACAATTTATGTATGTTAATACCATGGTTCTGAAACCATGGGTATATATTTGTTTAAATAAAATGAATCCTGTGGGATTCGGACCCGCAATACGTCTCAATAATTGAAGAAACTTACCACTACACCAATTTAACACATATATATTATTATATAAATATATAAGCTCTGGGTATAAGTAAAATGGAAGGCGACATGATTTGAACCCGCACAGCTGCGCCGCAGCAAAAGGACCTCACCACTACACCGTTTTCTCTTTTATGTATATATATGTACATTATATATATATATATATATATATATATATAAACTGTGGGTATAATAAAATGTAGCGTGCAGAATTCAAACCTGATCCTCTGGTCCATAGCTCAAGAACCTTATCACTTCAACATTTGACTTATATGTAAATATATATATATATTATTATATATATATATATTAATAAATCACGGGTATAGGTAAAAAACTGTGGAAATGGGTTTTCCCACCCGTTTTTTTGCATGCAATCATATGGGACCCTATACTAACGGTTCAATAAAACCATGGGTATAAACTTATATACCGAACACTCTACCCCACAGTTCATGAAGACCATGGGTATAGGACCACCTATACCAACGGTTCAATGTGAACTATGGGTATAGGCTTATATACCGAATGTTATACCAACAATTCATGGAAACTATAGGTATAGGTGGACGTATGCACATGGTTTAGTGTTAAATATTGGTATAGGTTTTCCCATGAAATTCTTTATCATCCCATGCTTATGCGAGTACCCTATACCCACAGTTTAGTAAGAACCATGGGTATAGATTAGAAAATATCACTTATAAACACAGTTAATGAAATCCTTGGGAATAGGTGGGTCTATACCCACCGTTTTTGAAAAAACCATGGGTATAGACCCATTTTACAATAGCGTTTTTCTCACCAACTTCATCCTAACATGTAGAAGATATAAATCGCTTCCCATATAGTGCTTTGTATTATTCCATTTTAATACTTGAGTGGAATCTGTTGTTGTATGAGAACTCAATTAATGGGAGTTGTTGTACCCATAAAACTTTAAATTCTATTGAGTATGTTCTCAATATTTCCTTGATTGTTGAATAACCCTTTCATATTGGCCATTAGTATGGGGGTTATAGGTTATAATAAAATTCAATTTGGTACTCAAATCATGTTGAATACTTCTCCAGATTTTTTATGTGAACATTGGATGATGATAAGAATTGATAGAATGTGGAACTCCATGAAACCTCACCACATCCTTGACATTAATCATGGAAATTCGGTCAAGAGTTAAATCATGAAAATAGTGAAAAATAGTAAATCATGGTGAGTCATTCCACTATAACCCATATCACATTTTTTCCTTTGGATGTTTCTCAAGAGACCAATGATAAATTACATTGTGATATTGTCCCACTTCCATGTTGGTATGGGTAGTGGTTGAAATACCCCTTTAAGAATTTGTCACTCTTCCTTCACTTATTGACACACCAATAATATTTTAGTGTTGTCAGCAATCTCCCTTTTCATGTTATCCCACAAATAATAGTCATAAAGTTCCCTATACATTTTAGTGCTTCTTGGATTTAATGAGAATGTAAATCTATGAGATTCATCCAATAGTTCATTCTTTATCTCTAGAATATATAGAACACATAGTCTTTTATGAAATTTTAGAACACCTTATTGATCCATATTGAACTAAAGAAATATACCATTCTTCACAGCATCTATATTCATTTGTAAAATTTGATCTTATGTTTGAGCTTTCATGAACTTTTTATTGTAATGATGGTTGAGAAATCATATGGGATAGAGTTGATGATTTACCTTCCCTTACGATTCCCATGTTCAGTTTTACAATATTTGTGATCAAATTATATCCTTTAATATTCATAATTTCTAGAATAATAAGGTATTTCACAATTAATGCATCACTGACTCTGTTTTCTCTTCCACAGTGAAAATACATTCAATATTCATATTCTTATAGAATTTCCAACTATCTATTTTTTCTCATGTTGTATTCATTTTTTGTGAATATATACTTAAGAAAATGGTGTTCTATGCATATATCCCATTCCTCAACATAAATATATCACATTTATATTTTTAATATAAAAATAACTATATCTACCTCTAGGCCATGCGTTGGATAATTATACACATTGGGCTTTAACAGTTGAGATGCAAATGTAATCACCTAGTCATTTTGAATGAGGATGAAACCAAGAAATTTTAGAGATGAATTACTAGAAATAATGAATCCTTCAATGGTAGAGGGTTGAGTTAAAATGGTTGTAGTAACCAATAACTTCTTCAGATCTTAGAATCCTACTTATCACTACTTTTTCAATATTAACTTTGCTAATTTTTTAGTATACATTATTATAGGATTAGAACATCATGAAAAATTTATCACAACCCTCATATAAAATCCTACTAAACCAAGGAAACTATGAATATTATTTACTGTTGGAATATGATTCCACTCCCCTACAACCTTTTTCTTTCCAAAGACAATTGAGAATCCTTCAATGGTTATTATGTGCCCCAAGAAAGCAACTTGTTTTAACCATATTTTATATTTTCTGAATTTTCTTAATAGTGTAACAACCCAATGTTTTATCAATGGAAAATCCTTTCTTATAATTATGTCACCTTGATCACATTAGGAAACATAATTCCACATAATTATACTAAATACTATGTGACTTTTATATATTATCCATTGAATATAATTCTTCCACTTCTGTGATTTGAATTTCAAAAATATGGCATTCACGATTGCGATCATTAAGATATTTGGTGTCTGATAGGACAAACATAATTTTAGTGAATAGTATCTTACCCTTATGAATAGTAATATACCCTTATTAATTTCAAATCAACCTAATGAACAGTAACCTCTCCCAAAAAAGTATACATATAATATAGGTACATTATAAATGAGAAGAAATTTTATGAAAAATTAAACATTATGTGTTGGTATTGTTGAGAGTAATAAATATTTAATTGAAATTATAAACTAATATATGTATTTAAAATTATATTAATTTTCATAAAATTCATTCTAAGATAAATATTTTCTTTTTCTATGATTTTAGGATGATATTGTGAGACCTCAGTTAATTGTTGAAAGTATTGTAAAATCAATTTTAAATTTAAAATATGTATTTTCAAGTAAAAAATAATTTTATTTAAAAATTAAATTTCATATATGTATAAAATTATCTTCATAAAATGGTGTTTATTTTTTTAATTCCATATGTTGAAAAATGGTTAGTTTGAATTTTGGATATTTTTTCTGAATTACTTAAATTTTTGAAGAATTGTGAAATTTAGTAATTTACAAATTATGCTAAATAAATGAATTTTTGGATCATTCTTGAGTTAAGGATTATGTAAATGGTCATTGGTTCGAAATAAAATGCACTTATTACAATATTTATTCATAATAATCTCAACTATTTTTTTCTATGTGGAAAAATAATAAACTAATGGTTAAAATATTGGGAAAGCACACCTCCCCTCCTCTATAAATACCACCCCTCACACCCTCTTCTCCTTACACATGTCAAGATTCAATACGTGTCTACGTTATTCTTGTTACTCTTTCCTAGTCCACCCTCCTCGTCCTAGAGCTCTTGGTCTCATCAAAATACAATGCGTAGGTGCCTTGAGGAGGATCTCAATAGGATAATTCAAGAGGTAAATCCTTTTTATTTTTATTTTATTTCACTTTAAATTTCAATTAATTTTATTATTACCTAAGAAGTTCTCTTCATCCCAATAACATGATAACTATAGTACCTTTCATATAATGTAATTCTATCTTCCTTTTGTAATATCCAACATTTAACTCCCCCTCACTCCCTCTTATCTTAAAAATGAAATCATCGCCCGTGAAGTGTCAATTTACCGACATCGTGGGCGATGAACTTTCATTTTCAAAAAATTCCTTCAAGGATATTAATAAAACCATTATATAGTTGAAAAAATATTGTAAATTTTATGTTTTAACCTCTTTTATGTTCTTTAACTAACTTATACACATAATACTAAATGATTAAACAAAAAAAGTTTGTTGTGATCGAAAACCACTAAAGTTAACAAAAACAACCATTATTAACTTTTATGTAATGAGTCATCCTCATGGTATATAAAAAAATCATTTATAAGATCATTAAATTTTTTTAATATCATAAAAAATATATAATAACAATTCTTTATGTTTATCATTATCTTACATGAACTTTTAGTCATGTATACAAGAGAACCCATCCTGAAAATTAAGAAAATAAATAATCTCTAATAGTGAATATAAACTATATAACACATCTAAAGAAATATAAAACAACATAATAAAACCATATTGAATAATATTCATGTATAAAAGATTTTGGAATTATTAATTAGTTAATATAATGTGATTATATAGGATATTAACGTGAAGGAAGATTTCATTCAAAAGGTAAGGGGAATTCTTGTGCCTAACTCTATTTCATTGTGTTTTCCCTCATTCAGTACATTTTCATTATTTTTAATCCATAACATTCATTTATTCATCATTATATTTCCTTTTATGGGATATACAAGTTTTCTACTCGTGTTTATGACAAGCACATTGTTTTTCAAAGAAACTCTTCTTTCAAAGAAACATACATTTTTCTTATTAAGATTTCTTCCATCACTCATGTTTGATAATTATTATTTCAAGTATGTTATTCCCTATTTCATTGGGGAAAACAAATCATATGTTTGTATTCTACTGAAATGAAACCCATTACATTACATGGGTTATTATTTGTTCAAGATTTATATATGTTTTATGTGGTATGAGTGATGTTGTAAATATTGTGATATGACTCACGCGCTCAGAATTATATAGCGCAATGTAAATGTTAGGATGTGACATGTGTGACCAGAATTATATAGCACTCCAATGCATTTGGTAATATGAATAATATCATAAGTAAAGTTAAATATGTATTAGCGTAATGTTATATTTATTCAAAACTATGTGTGGTTGTTAACCACTAAGACATGAAGTTTCATTTTTATTCATTTCCACATTCCAATTATTTTTTAATGCTTACTACCATGATTATGATCCTATTCCTATGTAATGATGATAATGATGATGATCTCCCCATATTATATTATTTCATGTTTTAATCTATCCTCCTACTGAGATTTTAGCACACCCATTTTTGATATATATCCTCAGGTGACTACTTGTACTAAGGATAATTCAAGGGACACTAAGAAGCTTGAGAAGAAGGAATTAAAGAAATGTTTATGTTTTATTTTGTAAATGTTCTATATGGTCCTAGTTTTCCCAAGAATGTAAACCATTGGATCTTCATTATTTAATGTTTTTATTTTTTTAATTATTATAATGATGTAATAGTAATGTAAGAAAAAGTAGGGTCTCTATCATTGGTATCAAATGACAGTTTAGTTAATTTGGGAATTAGGATTAGAGAAGCTAAGAGAAAAACTTAGGATGGGACAAGTATAAGTAAGCACCCAAAATTAATTTCTAAACATAAGGATCCCATAAGATATTCCTTTAGACGTAATTTTATAAAGGGATAAATTACTATTCATGACTTGTTAACTTATGTTTTTTTCTATCCTTTTATATTTTAGAAAATGGTGGGATCCAGGAGAAACCAAGATAACAACCCATGTGAGGGACAATGCAGTGATTGCCTGAATGAAACCCCCAATGATTTTGAAGGTGGGGTTCAAAATTTCATGGCGATGGTTACCCACCTATCTCAGGTTATGAAAAATAACCTGAATAATGTGGAATATAATCCTTCACCTAAATGGGAAAATTGGCTATCAAGTGTTTTATATGGTAACAACAACCGATGTTTATTGTATCTTCTGATCCACTAGTCTCAGAGTAGTGGGTAAACTCAATGGAGAATATCTTTTCTATGATTCATTGTTCTGAGATGGTGATGGTGACTCTGACTATTTTTCATCTAGATAGAGAGGTTGATCAATGGTGAGATTTGATTATGAACACCAATCAGGGGGATAAAATTTAAGAGATGGAGTTTGATGACTTTAAGACAATGTTTCTAATTAAGTAATTCCCACGAACTCTCTAAACTAAGACATAGAAAGAATTCATAAATCTGAAGAAAAAGGAATGATAATCTGTCACACTTGATAAAGAAAATTTCAGAAGTATTTCATGGTACACTTCTGGTTTTGTTATCAACAGTGATAGAACAATTTATTGATTATTTAGTGGTTTAAAACCACACCTTAGAAAGGCTCTTGAAATTATATTCATTTGGAATTATGAAGAAGTTGTTAGAGGTTCTATCAAAGTGGAGATAGAGTTTGTAGAATAGTCCCATGTCTATGGTGATAAGTAATTAAAGATGAAGTTTCCAGTTTGAGGGTCTAATGGAAAAGGTGTAAAAAAAACTCAACCACCCATGTGTAAAAAATGTTGGAAGAAGAATCATGGGAACAACCTCAATGGGATGGGGAAATGATTAAAATGTTGGAGATAAGGCCAAAAATCATAGGAATGTCGAACATACATGAATAGTAGAAAATGTGGTGGAGGAATGGAGAGAACCGCCTATGGTCCAAAGCTACAACTGTAGGGAGTAAGAACACTATGCAAGCTAGTGCACTAAACCTCAAGTACTTAAGGGTAATCAACATCATCATCCACCAAAACATAATGGTAAAGGGAAGGATTATGCCATCACTACTGAAAAAGTGGAGTAACATAATCAAGTCATACAGGGTACACATTATCTTTATTCAATAATTTAATAAGTCTTATTTGATTATGGATCTACGAATTCTTTTATATCACATATTTTTTCTAGAACTATTGAATCGAATCCCAGAAACCTTGAAGTAGATATATCCCTGAAAACAAATACAGGTGTAATAATTTCAACCTATGTGTTGGACTCTTCTTCTATAGGCATATGTGGGGCGATTCTTCCAAAAAATATCTTGACACTTACCTTGGTGGAATTCGATGATATATTGGAAATGGATTGTCTATGGTTATATAGATAACATATAAAATTCCAGAAAAATGAAATATTTTTTCATATTATGAATCATCCCATGTTCCTTTACAAATTCAATGATGATCATGAATCTCATTGGAAAAATTACTTCAACGGGTTGGGTTTTGATTCCCTATAAAGAGGTATACCTTTCTTGAATGTTTGAGTCAATGTAAGTTATCCACATAGGGGAAATTCCCATTGTAAAAGAATATAGTGATGTATTTCTGGAAGCATTACCTGGACTACCCCCAGATCATGAGGTAGAGTTATAAATAGAACCCATGCCCAAATCTACTCCTATATCATTGTGTCCCTATGGGATGGATCCTATCAAACTAGATCAGTTAATGATGAAACTACAAGAGAATTTGGAAAAAGGGTTTATACACCCTAGTGCATTTCCTTGCGGTGATTTTGTTCTCTTTTTCAAGAATAATGATGGATCAATTAGGATATGTATCGTTTATCGTGTACTCAGCAATATCAATATAAAGAACAAGTTTCATATTCCGTGTGTTGATGACTTATTTGATCAGTTGATAGGATCTCCTTACTTTTTAAAGGTAGATTCTCATTCTGGATATCCTCAGCTAAAGTTGAAGAAGGAAGATATTTATAAGACTACCTTCCATACATGGTATGGGCACTATGAGTGTTTAGTGATTCCCATTGGACATAATAATACCCCAAAAATATTCATAGATTTTATGAATAGAGTATTTAAACATTACCTTTAATTTTATTGGTAGTGTTTATAGATGATATTATCATGTAATCCAAGAGAAATAGGAACATGAAGAACATATAATAATTTTTTTGGTGACAATGAGGAAATTGATGTTGTGCTCCAAGTTTAGCATCTGTGACTTTTGGATGCAGAATGTCATGTTTATGGGACATGTGATCACAAGTGAGGGAATTTATATGGACCCTTCAAAAACAAAGGCAATTAGGGAATGGTCCGGAACCTTTAGTGTCACAAAAATCAATAGTTTTCTTGGCTTAGCAGAGTACTATCAATGTTTTGTGATAAATTTCCCATGATTTTCATACCCGCTAATTAAGATAACTAGGAAATGGGTAATGTATGTCTTGTTAGAATAATGTGAGGAAAGATTCAAGGAGCAAAAGTGGAGTCTTATCACTGCACATGTATTGACATTAATAAATAGTGATGAACATTTTGTGATATAATGTGGAGATAGAAACTATGGTTTTCACCTTAAAAATATGGCAACACTACCTCTATGGTGAGTAGTGTGATATATATACCGATCAGAAGAGCCTAATGTGTATATTCACATAAAAGAAGCTCGACATGAATCAAATGAGACATTTAGATCTAATCAAAGACTATAATTTCTCTATTCACCATCATCCTAGAAATGGGAACAAGGTAGCTGATTCTAAAAAACAAAATAACTTCCTAATCTATCCATGTTACAGATTTAGAAAGACCCTATCTTCATAGATATGAAAAGGATGGATTTGGAAATAATAATGATAGGGAATACATCCTACCTTTCCCAAATTATTTCACAATAATATATATAATAAAAGATTAAGGAGGCATAAAGGGATGATATGGAGTTACAAAAGAAGGTGAATGTATTTATGGAAGGGAAGATGAAAGAGTTCCATATCAATGATAATGGTGTAATTCAAATTGGAACAAGGATCTCTGTGCCTTCATCACCAGGGATAATAAATGAGATATTTGAAAATGCACTTGGATAAACATTATCTATCCACCATGGCAGCACCAAGATTTATGGTGATCTCCAAGAACACTTATTTTAGGATAACATGAAGAAGGAGATTGTGGAATATATATCATGGTGCTTAATATATCATCATGTTAAATTAGAGTGACAAAATTCCAAAGGGGCGATTCAACAATTTCCTATAACCATATAGAAATGGGATAATTTCACCATGGACTGTGCCAAAGGTCTCCCAAAGACATCTAAAGAAAATAATGTGATATGGTTTGTGCTGGACATACTCACCAAAACGGATCACTTTATCACTATTTTGGAAGATCTCTCTCTTGAGAAACTTGATAAGATATATGTGAATAAAGTGGTGAGACTAAATAGGATTCCAACCTCAATTGTCTTTAATCGTGATCACTTGTTCCCATCTAAATTATGGAGGAGTCTTCAACATGCCTTGGGTACTGAATTGAATTACAACATGGCCTATCATCCCCGAATAGGTGAATAATCTAAAAGGACTATTCAAATGCTATATGATTCGTTAAGAGCCTTTGCATTAGAATTCAATGTATGATGGGATTTGTATCTCCCATTGGAAGAGTTCTCATACAAATATAGCTTCTACTCAAGTATTCAGATGACTCCATATAAAGCTCTTTAAGGAAAGCGATGTAGAACTCCAACATGTTGGGATGAAGTTAGCGAAAGAATGCTACATGGACCTGATCTTATGAAAGAGATGGCAGAAAGGGATCAAGCAATCTAGGAACATATCGAAGCTTCTTAGATTCGGAAAATGAGTTATGCTAGAAACCATCGAAGGGACATGTATTTCAATATTGGAAATAAATTCTTCTATAGAATATCACCATGGAAGATAGTCATGTGGTTTGGAAAGAAAGGGATGTTATGCCCAAGGTACATTTCCCCCTTTGAGATCATTGATTTCATATGAATTGTGGACTATACACTATTAATTTCACCAAACATGTAATGATTTCATGATTCATTACACTTAACACTCCTCATAAAGTACATAACAGATCCCTCACATGTTTTGAACTCAGACACGGTACATCTCAGAGATCATCTCTCTTATGAGAAGCATCCAATAAAGATTATGTACTAGAGAAATAAGGTTCTACAAAACAAGACAACCCAATTTTCAAAGTGTTATGGAGGAACCATAAGTATGATGAAACAACTTGGGAACCAAAGGAGTCGATGAAGGAGATGTACCCTCACATATTTATATAAAAATAAATTTTGAGGTGAAATTTCAAAAGGGGGGAAGAATGTTACAACCCAAAGTTTTATCAATGAAAATTCCCTTCTTATAATTATTTCACATAAAATAATGTTAAGAAGCACAATGTAATATCATTTTACTAAATACTATGTAACTTTTATAGACTATACATTAAACATAATTTTTCCACTTTTATGATTTGAATTTCAAAAATCATACATACACGATTACGATCAGTAAGATATTTGGAGTCTGATAGGACAAACATAATTTCTAGTGAATAGTAACTTACAAGTATGAATAGTAATGTACCATTACAAATAGTAAATCATCCTAATTAATATTAATCTCACCCAATAAAGTATAAATATAATTTAGGCACTTTATAAATGAGAGGTAATTTTTGAATAAAAATTATTAATTAGGTGTTCATATTTTTGAGAGAAATAAATATTTAATTTAAATTTTAAATTATTGAATTTATTCAAAATTAAATTCCGTTTTTATAAAACGTATTCCTAAATAAATATTTTTTCCCTATGATTTTTGGATAATTTTGTGAAACCATAGTTAATTTTTGAAAGTATTATAAAATCATTTTTAAATTTAAAATGAGTATTTTTGAAGTAAATAATGATTTATTTAAAAAATTAGATTTTAAATATTTAAAAAATTATTTTCATAAATTGGATTTATTTTTTAAATATACACATAGAAAAAAGGTTACGGTGAATTTTTGATATTTTTATAAAATACTTTAATTTTTTATGACTAATTAAATTCAGTAATTTACAAAATATGCTGAAAATGAATTTTTTCCACCATGCATGAGTCATGAATGATGTAAATGGCCATTGGTTAGAACTAACATGCACTTATTAATTTATTTAGTCACAATAATCCTCACTATTTCTTGTCTTGTGGAAAAATAATAAACTAACGATTAAATTATTAAAAAAACACCAATCACCTCCACTATAAATACTGCCCCTCACACCCTCTTATCTGCACACCTATAAAGATTCAATACTTATTTATATTCTACTCAATACTCTTCCCTAGTTCCTCCCCCACGTCCAGGAGCTCTTGGTCTCATCAAATGACCAAGCCTATGTTCCTTGAGGAGGATCTCAAGAGGGGTATTCAAGAGGCAAATCCCCTCTCTTTTTCTTTTATTTCCCTTTGAATTTCAATTTCTTTTCTTATTCTATACTCACCTCACTTTATTCAAATGTAATGATAACACCATTACCTTTCATATAATGGAATTATAAAATTATTATGTAATATAAAATTTTAAACTCCCCCCACTCTCTCTCTTATCTTAAAGATTAAATCGCCACTCATGAAGTGTCACTTTACCGACAATGTGGGTGATGAACTTTATTTTTACATAAATTCATTCAATGATGTTAATAAAACCATTATATGGTTGAAAATATATTTTAATTTTTATGTTGTAACCTATTTTATCTTCTAGAACTAACATATACACATAATATTAATTGATAAAACAAAACACATTAGTTGTGATAAAAAACCACTAAAATTAACATAAAATGATCATAATTACCATTTATCTAATGAATCATCATCATGGTATATAACCAAATCCTTCATAAGATAATTTAATCCTCTATAAAATCATTAAAAAAATATAATAACTATTCAGGATGTTTATCTACATCTTAAATTAACTTCCTTTAACATGTACAACTGAACCGATCTTGAAAAATATGAAAACAAACACTCCTAAAGAATATATAGAAGAAGAAATTAAATAAATTTTTATGTTTTATTTTTTAAATGTTTTGCATATTCCTAGATTTTCAAAGACACCAAACCTTTGGATCAACATTGTGCAATATTTTAATATTGTTTATCATTAAAATGATGTAATAGTAATGTAAGAGAAATTAGGGTTGTTATAAATAGCCTCTCCTTCCTTAGAATTTTTAATATTAACCTTATATAATCCTAATACTCCTCATAAATTTTGGAATATATCATAATATCATCAATAAAACTACCAAAATTTTATCACATAAGACCTTAATTAATGTAGTCAAGAAATATATAAATGTAGAAGGAGCATTAGTCATGCCAAAGGGCATAACAAAAAACTCATAATGCATGTATCTTGATCGGATGGTGGTAATTATAATAAATTCTTTATTTACCCCCAAATTATGATAACTAGACTGAATATCATTCTTAGAGAAGAATTTTGACCCATGAAATGTTTCAAAAAAATCATCAATCCTTGGGAGAGGGTACTTATTCTTCAATGTGATCCAATTAATATGTCTATAAACAATTCATACATGTGTTGAATCATACATGTTCTTAACTAAGAGGATAGAAGCTCCCTAAGAAGCAACACATGGATGTACAAAACCCTTCTCCAAACTATCTTGATGTTGTTCCATTAATTCCCCTATCTACACATTTTACATTCTATATAGGGTCTTAAATATCGGTAGGGATACTTGTATGAGTTCAATGGATATATCTACCTCTCATTATAGGGGAAATTCAGGTTACTCCTTAGGAAATATGTCATTGTATTTCTGAATGATGGGGACATTTTCTATTTTTATACATTAATTTCATTCTTCCTCCTCACCGATCATCTCCATAAGGAAGGATGAAAGAGGTTCCTATTCACAAATCTCATGCCACAATATATATCTTTTGAAAAAAAATATAGGATTTCCATTCAAGACTACTGATATTTCCTTCCTTTTATAATTGATCTTTTCATTATACTTTTAGATCTAGTCCATCCGTAGTATACTGTCAAATTACAACATGGAAATGACTACTATATTTTCAATGAGATTATTCTCTCTAAATTAAATTATAGAGTTTTTATACATAGTTGAAACTTAGATTATTCCTAATGTAGTCCTAAATGATAACTCTACTTCAAGAAGTTCATGGATTGATTCAATATTCTTTGAAAACATAATGGAAATAAATAAATGCATAGATCCAGAATAAATAAAATAACTATCTAGATTTGAGAGAACTATGAGGTTACCTTCCACCACATCACTTGGAGCCTCTAATTTAGTCATTAAAATTGAAAAATCACATCCTTTCTCACTTTGAATATGATGATTTTGATAGCGATTTCCCTCCATTAACATTATATTTTGATAGTTATGGGAAAAATTCCCAATTTCTCCACACTTTAAGCATTGGAATTCAAGAAGGAACTGCACCATCATCCCTTTTTCATTAGTGTTAAAAAGTTGAGGATTCACTTCACTAGGACAATTCTGATCTATATGGACACCAATTTTACATTTGTAACGTTTTCCACTTCCAAGAAAATTTTTCATCAAATGATTCATCCCACATTTGTTACAGGTCAAAAGTTTCATTTTCTTTCATCATCCCCACTGACCAAGGAATACTAAAAACTAAGGCAATCCCCACAACTCTGTACCCATGATTCAAGAAAACCATGAGTATAGAGTTCCTAGTTCTAGGATATACCAACATTTTGTTGATACCGTTGGTATAGATATATCTATACCAATAGTTTTTTTAAACTTTTGGTATAGGTTAGTCTATACCAATGGGTTGTTAAAGCCGTTGGTGTATTATTTCCCCAAATATAGTCACTCATAGTGTCATGAACCAGGTCGGGTCGCCATCCGACCCGGCGCCCGACCCGGTCCATGACATGGCCCGAAGTGCGTTCCCAATCCCCACGGGCTGGCACAAGTTCCTGGGTATCGTAAGTAATAAGTGGGAATGATTTTACCTAAAATAAAAGATAGAAAAAGAACTAGCCAGGTAAATAAACTGAAACTGGAAAAAGACAACCAAACACGTCTTTAAACTATGAACATTTTTTAAGTCTACAACTCGAACCAAGAACTAAAAATAAAAGACGACAGTGGAAAATAAAACTCATAATCAAACCTCCTAGAAAAAGAGAGGCCACATCAGCATCACTCTGCATGAAAAGACCAACTGGAACCTGAACCACCATCGCTGATCACGAAGTCACAACCTGGAATGCAGAAGAAACAAAATCTACATACACCCAAGGGTGTATGTAGGGTGTGAGCTAAAATCCCAATAGGATGCCACCGAGAAAAAGGTTCCACGCATAATTATTAAAAGACAAATACATTTTCAATTTAACAGAATAAAAATAAATAAGTGTTTAAAGAATTTTTAATGAAAAAGGTTTTTAAGGGGAAACTTCTCTAAAAGGAAAACAACTTAAATTAACTTACACACACGCATGCACACCCACACATGCATGCACACACACAGACGCACGCACACATGTACACACGCACACACACTTTTCTTGGTAACCCTAACGTCACACCGTGTGCCGACGGTGAGCAGCAAGTAGAGGAAGAGCACAATACATAGGAGACCCTAAAGATACTAGCGAGAAGTGGGACCCTAGAACCTCACGTCTTAGTGAACCGTATCACACATTCCTGTACAATAGCCACTGGTAGGGAAAAAACTCCAACCATAGTGGTCTCCAGTCATCATCCAATGTTTAGTTAGTGTTTTAAGCATCAATACCACTAGGTGAAACTAGGACGAGGCCACTCCCGTATCACTAGCACGCTAGTCTAGTCCGCCCACCTAGTACCCAGGCTTCCCGTTTGTGCTCAAGTAATTCAAACTTCATGTCAGATGTCACACTAATTCATAAAATCCAAATAGGGTATTTACGCACACAAAATCACAATTACACACTCAACCCCTTTTTTAAAACCATGCGCACACCAAAATTGTTTTCAAAACTAAATCTGCACAGGATACATACTTAGTTAAATCATCTGCACAATTAAGAAGAAGACGCTTATCATTAAATGATCGACCAATTACATGCATAAACACCATTTAGAAATAAGACCCACACTAAAAAGTTTCAAAACTCAATATGCATTTCTTACAAAACCAACTAAAACAATTTTCCATCCTTAATAACTATTTTCTAAAACACTTAAGATTTTAGTAAACAAATTTTGAAGAGAAGAACATGTATTTGCACACAAAAACAACCCAAACCTATTTCATTACCAAACACACAGCATAATCTTATTAAAAAATGATTTGCACCACAAAAGTCATTTAATTAAACATTTTATAATTTGTAAAATCAGAGCAGTAAAGCACCACATAATTTAACAAGTCAAAAGTAGAATCTTATAAAACAATTTAAAATAATCACTTGGAATTACCCACTAAAATCAAACAAAAAATTATTTTACGACCCAACACACCCAATGACATGTCAAAAATATAGTTCGTACCTCTTGTAAAAAAAATTAATAATCTAACGGGACAAGTTAAAAATCACCAACAATGTTCTCAACAGAAACACACACACAAGATAAATAATTTTCTAAATAATTTTAATGCAATTCATACTTTAAAACGAAAGGAAAAACAACTTCGCATTACCCGAATTAATTAAAAAATATGCTGAACAAATTAATCTTGCAAAATAATTCATCAAATAATAATTAGACGCAGAACCACCTACCTCGAACCAAAACGCATCTGGAGAGACGGTGTGAAATCCATTATCACTCGAAGACATGTTCAAAAAAACCCCTTTTTAGACCAAACACACCACATAATTAGACCAAATAATACATTAGTAAGTCTAAACAGACATATTAAATTAAACAAATGATGTTGAGGTTCCTAAACACCTACCTTGGTGTTGAATTTTCCGAAAACATGTGCGGACCTTTATCCGCACCTAATACGTACCACAAACAAACTCAAAGAAGACCCTAAAACATTAATTGGACCAAAAATAACATCAAATCCAAACCAAAAACCACATAATCCCTAACATGGAAATCTTCCAAAGGAAGAACCAACCAAACTGAGTAAAACGCACCTGCAGTAAGCATATAGGGGGCTGTTCGAGCACGTTGTAGAGGTGCAGAGGCACGTCGCGCTTGGAAAATCCATCCGAGTAGCGTTGCACCCGTAAAGAGGAGGAGACGCTGGATACCAGGGGAGCCGCGACCAAAAGAGCATCAACCCGAGGTGCTGCGCGAGATGGGGAGGTCAGCGGACATCGGTGGTTAGAGGAGGGGGCACAAGAGGGGAGGTCCGGCGGGGTTCCGAACTAGAAACAGGGGGTCTGATGGGCTTCCAAGAGGAGGTAGCGGTTCCGAGCCGGGGGGTGGGGGGGCTACTCGAGTGGACAACAAGGGGGAAAGGGTGGGGTGCGACAGGACAGAAAATGGGGGAAATGAGGGTTCATCCAAAGGCTTGTCGGAGGATAAACCAGAGGAGGGGCAGCGGGTCGCGACACCAGATGAGGGAGGGAAGCTGTTCGGGAGTGCGCTGGTCGACATGGGGGCTCTAGGGGAATGGTCTATGGGACAAGGCGGGGTGGGCTAGAGAGGGAGCAGGGTGCCTGGGAGCTGGGGTGGCGGCCTGCAGCGGATAGAGCAGGGGGTCGCGCTTGGATCGGGCCGAGTGGGAGGGCCGCCAGATAGGGGAAGAGGGAGGCAGTGCAAACCTGGGAGAAGGGGGGGGGGGGGGGGGTTTCTACGGGATGAAGAAAAAAAAGAAATGGGGAAGGGGGGGGGAGCTAGGTCACGACACAAGAGGGAAAGGAAAACAAAATGAGAAAAAAAATGAATAAAAATAAAACTAAATAAAAACATAAAACCAAGTTCAATTAAAAATAAAACTAAATAAAAACTTAAAACAAAACTCAAAACCAAAACAAGTGCTAATAATAATAATAATAATACTAATGATAATAATTAGCATAATAATAATAATAGTAAAATTAAAAAAACAATAATAATTGTAATAAACTAAAATAGAAATAATAATAATAATAATAATAATAATAATAATCTGAAATGACATTATTATGATTATTATTATTAAGAAAATTGCTAATTCATTTTATTTCATTAATTAAACATCATAAAGGTGTGCGGTGAACTGGGCGGGGTCGTGCGACGACCCAAGTGAGGCCGCGAAGATTCGACTGCGTTGCGCTGGACGCAAACAAGCCTAAAACATAAAGAACTCGAAAACTTAGTTCGGGTTTGGACCCGAACTACCCGATGAAAATAAAATTAATAACACAAATAAATTAGAAATGACGGGTGTAAAAATTCTCCCCACCATAAATGTTTCCATCCCCAGAAAGCCACAGACTAAAACCAAACCCCAAAGTAGAAAACCAAACTCTCTTAAGGATCAAAGGGGATTCCCAAAAACACCAAGCAAAGAGAGAAAAAAGTATCGTGCTCAGAGAAAGTGATGCAAAGACAACTTCGAGAAACTCATATAAAGACTTTTGGATATGTGTCGCCGACCCCAAAGAGCTAGAACACCTCCAGTTGACTGATCAAGGAAAGGGGACTCTCGCACCAACGGAAACCAACTTCACACGTTGAAACATCTCAAACATTACTGAACGAAAACCATTCCATTTGGCTAGAAAGAACAACAAGGTCATACCACGTCCAAGAAATACTCTTATCACTTATCCCCAACCCATATTTAGAAACAGAACCAAAAAGGTTAAAGTGGGGAAGCCCGAGGGGATCCCCACCATTAAGAACCTACTAACGCCCAATACGAGATTGGAAAACCGATACGGGGAGGTTCGAGCGGACTCCCCACCATTAAAGAAAAGCTTTGCCTCCAGCAAAACGCAGTCGAAGCTGCGCGGCCTCGCTTGGGTCGTCGTACGGCCCCTCCCGGTTCACCGCACACCTTGCCGATGTTTAATTAATGAAATAAAATGAATTAACAATTGTTTTAATAATAATAATCATAATAATGTCATTTGAGATTATTATTATTATTATTATTATTATTATTATTATTGTTATTTCTATTTTATTTTATTACAATTATTATTGTTTTTTTAATTTTACTATTATTATTAGTATGCTAATTATTATCACTAGTATTATTATTATTATTAGCACTTGTTTTGGTTTTGAGTTTTTTTAAGTTTTATTTAGTTTTATTTTTAATTGAACTATGTTTTAAGTTTTTATTTAGTTTTATTTTTATTCCTTTTTTTTCCTCATTTTTTCCTTTCCCTCTTGTGTTGTGACCTAGCTCCCCCCATTCCCCGTTTCTTTTGTTTCTTCATCTCGTTGACCCCCCCATTCTTCCAGGTTTGCGCCGCCTCCCTCTTCCCATGTTTGGCGGCCCTCCCTCTCAGCCCTGTTAAAGCGCGAACCCCTGCCCTATCCACTGAAGGCTGCCACCCCAGCTCCCAGCCGCCCTGCTCCCTCTCCAGCCCCCCTGCCTTGTCCCGTAGACCACACCCCAGGAGCCCCCATGTCGACCAGCGCACTCCCGAACAACCTCCCTCCCTCATCTGGTGTCGTGACCCGCCGCCCTCATCTAGTTTCTCCTCCGGCAAGCCTTTGGCCGAACCCTCCTTTCCCCCATTTTCTATCGCACCGCACCCCACCCTTTCCCCCTTGCTGTCCGCTCGAGCAGCGCCCCCCCCAGCTCGGAACCGCTTCCTCCTCTTGGAAGCCCACCAGACCCCCTGTTTCCAGCCTGAAACCCCACCAGACCTCCCCTCCGGTGCCCCCTCCTGTGACCGCCACTGTCCGCCGACCTCCCCACCTCACGCAACACCTCATGCCACTGCTCCATTGGTCGCGGCTCCCCTGGTAGCCAGCGTCTCCTCCTCTTTGCGTGTGCAACGCTACTCGTAAGGATTTTCCAAGCGCGGGGTGCCTCTACACCTCTACAACGTGCTCGGACAGCCCCCTATATGCTTACCGTAGGTGCATTTTACTCATTTTGGTCGGTTCTTCCTTTGGGAGACTTCCAGGTTAGGGATTATGTGGTTTTTGGTTTGGATTTGATGTTATTTTTGTTCCAATTCATGTTTTAGTGTCTTCTTTGAGTTTGTTTGTGGTACGTATTAGGTGCGGATGAAGGTCCACACAAGTTTTGGGAAAATTCAACACCGAGGTAGGTGTTTCGATGCCTCAACATCATTTGTTTAATTTAATATGTCTGTTTATACTTAATAATGTATTATTTGGTCTAATTATGTGGTGCGTTTGGTCTAAAAAGGAGTTTGTTTGAAAATTTCTTCGAGTGATGATGGATTTCGCACCGTCTCTCCGGATGCGTTTTGGTTCAAGGTAGGTGGTTCCGCGTCTGATTATTATTTGATGAATTAGTTTTCAAGATTAATTTGTTTAGCATGTTGTTTAATTAATTCGGGTAATGCGAAGATGTTTTTCCTTTTGTTGTAAAGTATTAATTGCATTAAAATTGTTTAGCAAATTATTTATCTTGTGTGTGTGTTTCTGCTGAGAACCTTGTTGGTGATTTTTAACTTGTCCCGTTAGATTATTAATTTTTTTACAAGAGGTACGAACTATATTTTTGACATGGTTTCGGGTGTGTTGGGTCTTAAAATAAGTTTTTGTTTGAGTTTAGTGGGTAATTACAAGTGATTATTTGAAATTGTTTTATAAGCTTCTACTTTTGACTTGTTAAATTATGTGGTGCTTTACTGCTCTGATTTTACAAATTGTAAAATGTTTAATTGAACGAATTTTGTGGTGAAAATCATGTTTTGATAAGATTTTGCTGTGTGTTTGGTTATGAAAGAGGTTTTGGTTGTTTTTGTGTGCAAATGCATGTTCTACTCTTCAAAATTTATTTACTAAAATATTAAGTGTTTTAGAAAATAGTTATTAAGGATGGAAAATTGTTTTAGTTGGTTTTGTAAGAAATGAATATTGAGTTTTGAAACTTTTTAGTGTGCGTCTTATTTCTAAATGGTGTTTATGCGTGTAATTGGTCGGTCGTTTAATGATAAATGACTTCTTCTTAATTGTGCGGATGATTTAACTAAGTATGTAGCCTATGCAGATTGATTTTTGAAAACAATTTTGGTTTGTGCATGGTTTTAAAAGAGGGGTTGAGTGTGTAATTGTGATTTTGCGTGCATAAATACCCTGTTTGGCTTTTATGCATTAGTGTGACATCTGACATGAACTTTGAATTACTTGAGCACAAATGGGAAGCCTAGGTACTAGGTGGGAAGACTAGACTAGCATGCTAGTGATACAGGAGTGGCCTCGACCCAGTTTCACCAAGCGGGATTGACGCTTACAACACTAACTAAACATTGGATGATGACTGGAGACCACTATGGTAGGAGGTGTTTCCCTACCAGTGGATCATGCATGGGAATGTGTGATACAGTTTACCGAGACGTGAGGTTCTAGGGTCCCACTTCTCGCTAGTATCTTTAGGGTCTCCCATGTATTGTGCTCTTCCTCTGCTTGCTGCTCACCGTCGGCACACGGTGTGACGTTGGGGTTACCAAGAAAAGTGTGTGTGCATGTGTACGTGTGTGCATGTGTTAGTGTGTGTGCGTGCGTGTGTGGGTGTGCGTGCGTGTGTGTATGTTAATTTAAGTTGTTTTCCTTTTAGAGAAGTTTCCCCTTAAAAACCATTTTCATTAAAAATTCTTTAAACAATTATTTATTTTTATTCTGTTAAATTGAAAATGTATTTGTCTTTTAATAATTATGCGTGGAACCTTTTTCTCGGTGGCATCCTACTGGGATTTTAGCTCACACCCTACATACACCCTTGGGTGTATGTAGATTTTGTTTCTTCTGCATTCTAGGTTGTGACTTCGTGCTCACTGATGGTGGTTCAGGTTGCAGTTGGTCTTTTCATGCAGAGTGGTGCTGATGTGGCCTCTCTTTTTCTGGGAGGTTTGAGTATGAGTTTTAGTTTCTGCTATCGTATTTTCTTTTTAGTTCTTTGTTCAAGTTGTAGACTTACAAAAATGTTCATAGTTTAAAGATGCGTTTGGTTGTCTTTTTCCAGTTTCAGTTTATTTACCTGGCTAGATGTTTTTCTGTCTTTTATTTTGGGTAAAATCGTTCCCACTTGTTACTTACGATACCCGGGCACTTGTTCCAGCCCGTAGGGATGGGGAACGCCCTTTGGGCCATGTCACGAACCAGGTCGGGCATCGGGTTGGATAGCGACCCGGCCTGGTTCGTGACACCTAGCCTCCCCCCAATTCATGATCTCTTACTATAATTTCCCTCTCACCCTATCAAGTTGTGACCTCATGAGAAACAAACTCTTGACTGAATTATGACCACCTGAGTGGTGAGCAGCCGAGAGACCAATTACATTTATCAACTCTATAGATATTTTCTATTTCAATTATTTTTGGATTTGAATCTTCATCCACATCACATAAGTGAGTTCCAAATCTTTCTGCTCTTCTATTTAGTATTATTTTTATTTTTATCAGTTTCAATTCATAACAATAAGTAATCTATTCCATGTTTTTAATTTTATCTGGATGTGGATTGATGTTATTTTTGGTTTCATGATTTTTTTTGGTTTCCCTATTTTTTCATAGAATTATAGATGTTGTTTAAAGTGTTTATCTTTGGGTTGGTAGTGTATGTGGTTGTTTGAGTGTAGATATACTAGTTGTACTATTTTGGATTTGTTTTGGAGTTTGGTTGGAAGTTTTTGTGTCTTTATTTCTATGCGGGATACCACGAGACCACAAAAATTGATGTATTACATTCTTGATTTTCTAAATACAGTAGAAATATATAATTTTTTTTGGGTTTTATGTATATTTATGATAAAAATAATGAGAAAATATGTATAAGAGATATGGTTTATTATAAATTATATTTGCGTAAATTTCATCTATTATGTGTTTGATTAAATGTTACTATTAGTTTATAATGAAATATTTAATATTTTATTTACAGAATGATTTAAAAATAATTATCTCAAATTTAATATTATTGTTTAATAAATATTTTTCAATTATTTGAGGATGTTTTTCTCATTTGAAAATAGTTTTAATTTAAAGATTCAATTATTTTATATTATTTCTCCATTTATGATATGATTTATCATGATACAAAATAATATTATAAAAACTACCTATTATTTAATTTTTATATGACAATGCGATATAAAATTGTAGGGTTGTTAGAGATGAGGTAAGTGGTTTTTAAATGTATTTATTGTATTTACTAATGAAACTATTTAGAAAACATAATCGAAAAGACTTCTATACTCAAGAAGGTTCTATAGATAAGTACGCATTCTAGGAATGGTTACACATTTCCTAGCATTCCCATAGATTTAATTTCACTCATTCTAGGATAGAATAGTTTATAATTTTAATTTCGATAATTTCTTTTTGGGATTCCCTCACTAGTTTAGATTATGCACTAGATAGTTACTTCACCTATAGTTTAGGATAGTTATTTGGTTAGATGACTACATTTAGTTTATTTACTGACTAAAAGGATCATGGAAATTATTTCATTTTTCATGTGGTTTACCTCTGATGAAGTCTATGAATAAATTATGTAATAAAATTGTTTTTTTATAAATGTATTTATGTGAATGTGCATTTTGAGTAAAAATTATTTATATGGGATTTTATTTTGTTACTTTTATTTCATATAATTAAATGGTTGATTTTATTATATGAATTTCAAAATATAATGTCAATTTTTTTTGGTTATACACAGTGAATTTCATGGAATCCTAAAGGGAATCAATTCTGACATCCTTTACACACATTTTCTGTGATTACATATTTGGTCTCATTTCATGAATGTAATGAAAAATATCTTCCTTGAGATAATGGGTATTTTTAGTATTTTTATGGATTTGATGATAATGTAGATATGATAAGAATATTTTCCTTATTGATATGGGTAGACATTTTTTTTATCCAACATTATATTTTTTACATTTTTAGGTTTCTAGACTCTTGGTCTTAAAATCCTATTTTCTATTATTTTGGATGTCTTATATAATAGTTGGATATATTTAAAAGATATTCTTTAAGTTTATATTTGATGTCTTTATGTTTTATAACACATTTAATAATTTATTAGCTTATTATTAATGGATTGAATGTTTTCTATTTCAGAAACCTTAATTTCATTTGTATTAATGAAATATTTACAAAGTTTTTATCCTAGGTTTACTGGAGGAATTAATTTTATAGTTTTAATTTTATTCATGTGAAATTATTAACATTGAGTAAGTTTATATCCTTGGAACGTTTTTCTAGACCATATTGATCAGGAATAAAATTTAAGCCTTGTAGTAGACCATATCGATTATAAGGATAGATATATAGGGTTAGTTTACTGAAACATATGCGATTTTAAGGGAATAATATGGATTCTGGTGTCTCAATGTTATTCAATTTATCCACCATGATAGTGAATTATTAAATGTTAGGGATACCCACCTTGGTTTATTATTTTTAGTCATCACTTATAACATATGTTATTTCTCTTATTCTTTGTCTTTCTAGCTACAAGTACGATTTGATGACTTTTATAATGAAATTGTGTATGATGAATTTTTTAATTATGAATTTAATTTTTGATTAGAACATAATGTTTTTTACTATAATATATTGGATAGTAGATGGATGTATCAAACCAAATATATTTCAACACAGTTTCGAAAGAATTTGGAAACTGTTTTAGATTTTTTATTTAATATTTCATAAGATAGAGGTTGCATACAGTTTACATGCTATAATTTTGTTGAAAGAAAATGGTTATTCTAGGAAAAGGTTAGCTACCATATTTTTTGATTTCATTCAATCTATTATGTTTGGTTTCACCCTGGAGAGATGAGACAATCTTCTACTGTTCATGATTGATGAGATCAAAGTGGTATGGCGATATTGATAATCGATCAATTTCCATATGTGAATCATCATGAGAGAGTTAGTATTAAATTGCAGGAAAACAATTATATCAATACACATAAGAAAAACACTAATGATAATGATGTTGAGAGTGTGAAAAATTTAATGGATGATGCCAAAATTGAAGTATATCATGAATGTACTAAAATGTACATGTTTGAATTTCTAATGTGGATATATCATGGAAAACCCATGTATGGAATTTCTAATACCTCTACTGATTACATTTTTACCTTTTTGAAGGAATTAATTTCTGATGGTGTTGGTATTCCCTCAAATATTTATAAGGAATGTATGTTAATTAAGTAGCTCAGATTTTATAATAATAATGTTCATGCTTGTTTGAATGATTTCAGTTAATTTTAGGAGGAAAAAATGACCTTAATGATTGTAAAGAATGTGGTACATCATTATGGAAGGAAAATGATAAAGAAACACCATATTGTGCACCACATAAAGTCATGTTCATATTTCCACTGATATATATGATTCAAAATCTATTTATATCTATAGAAATCATAGACAATATGTGAGGGCTTGATGGCAAGAAAATTAATGGTAATGACAAGTTAGCCCATCCTACCAATAGATTAGCATGTCATGAATTTGATGCAAAATATACTTATATTTCATAAGAGGTGCATAATGTTAGTTTGGGTCTATCCTATGATGGTTTTAATATGTTTGGTCATATTCTTACTACTCACATCATGTGTGCAGTTTTTATTCATTTTATAATCTTCCTCCACGGATGTGTTTGAAAAAACATTTCACTTTCATGATTATTCTAATATATGGTCCTTATGATCCCAATAATGATATAGATATCAAATTCAAACCATTAATAAGAGATTTTAAGTAGCATTAAGATATGGGTGTGTTAACATTCTGTAGAGACCTCAGTTGTTAGGATTTAGAAATTCGAGCGAAAATTTGAAATTTTGTTCTCAGGTGCTCATGAGGGGTAAAATAAACATTTTACCATAGAATATGGTCTCAAATAATATTTTTAACCACTTTGTTGGCCTCAAAATAGGGTTTTTACCCTAGGACCAGAGTTTTGTGGAATTCTAAGTAGTTGGAGTTTTGGACGAATATTTAATATTTAACAACTTAAATATTAAATTAGTTGGATGGTTTTGTTTGGAAATATCTCTTGAATAGAGGGACGGATTGAGATTATGATTCTGCATTTTAGTCTGGAATGGGGGTTATTACCTAAATGAGGTACAAACTCACTTCCGGATCTGGGACTCTAGATGAGTGTTAAATGGATAATTAATTAATTAAATTAAATTAAGAGTTCTCTCCCCACCATTTGGGGTCTCCACACACTGAAAGAGAGGGGAGCAGATTATCTCTCACATGCGATGAAAAGATCAAAGGATAATGGGGAGGAGATGCCACTGGACTTCGTCCTTGGCATATATCGGGACCGGATCGAGGTGCATCAGCTTCCTAGAGCGGATTTAACCCTGAAGATTTGGTGTTTACACCATGAGTTCAGCCATTTTTTGGATTATTCCATGATACCTATAGATAATTTTTTTAATGTTTTATTTCCATAACTTCTATAGACCCCAAGGAGGTCGATCTGTTTGTGTTTGAGGAAAAATGGTGGTTTCGAGGAAGTTCCAGGGATTTCCTATTCGAAAAACCGAACAACACGACATGTGTTTCTATGAACACACACTATGTGTTCTTCCTATTCAGGGAATATTGACTTTTCATAAGTACACACCATGTAGTGGTACATGGTCGTGTGTCCGACCATGTGAAAAAGAACACTAAAGATTCTTTTTTGAAAGTACATTCCATGTACTTTAAGTACACAATGTGTAGTATTATAAAAGAAGAAACCATGTCGGTCTGGCCATGTAAAAGTATATGGACAAGAGGATGGATGACAGCACACACCGAATACATTAAATTACATGCCATTTACTTTTTTCAGCTTAGTGGTTTTGGGTATTCTGTGCCCTGGAAAGCAAAATTGGGCTTGTGATTAGTCCATTCCGAGCATTTTTCTACCTAGATCGCAATGGTGGGATTATTTTCACATATATGGGTCATATAAAAGGTTTTATAGAAAAATTTGGTTTTTGAGGAGGATTTCCATTAGTTTTTGATTCATGATCCTTTTGTGGGTTGGGTTTTGAGATGGGAGAGCTGGTTGAGGGTTGTAAGTTCAATGTTCCATCTGAATTGAGCATACCATGGTGTTTCTCATTTGGATTCTTTGATTAATCCCATAGTATAAGATTTGAGTAGTATCTATGGGATTATATTGGTTTTCCTTGTGTATATGGACAAGTGATTCGAGGTTAGAAAAGTTAAGGTTTAGATCATACATTCAAGGATAAGGATGGATGTGGACTTTGAAGTATGGTCGACACAATATGTTGTGGTCATGGAAGAGTGTCGTTGTGGTGAATAGTTATGTTTGAGGTAATATTGATTATTATCTTGGAGGTAAGGCTTATGGTTAAATGATCATTTTATTTCATGGTTGATGGTTGAGAATTCATGTATGGCATGAGATGGATTTTATATTTCTTAGTGGAATGTCTTTGATTATGGTACAGTTGGAGGCCATTGAAGGCTGAGTGAGGATGTTTCCACTATTAGGGATTGACCTGAGAGTTTGGTTGTTACCAAGTTTTAGGGATGATTCCATTTCTTATTTACTAGTTCTGATGATCCAAGAAGGGATGCTTTAGCATGTTTTTGGACCTAGATGGTCATGTGTGGTCCGATTGATTAGAAAACCCTAAGAGGTTGTGTCTGCATAGTATTTTGATAATAGGAGTTCTTTGGGACCCCAGTAGATGAGTGATCCGAAGGAGATGAATTGTTTATGAGATATATGGATGTTAATACGTACCTTGTTACTTTGTTATTGAGGTTGAGACATAGATTAAGAATGCGGTGGATTGATATAGTTGGGTTTCTATGATTTGGAACGAGGTTTAGTGGTAGTGGTAGTGACAGTTGATAGATCTGAAAGATGATCCTTGGGAATGGTTTTAGATAGATTGTGATTGTTGTTTTGAGGCTCCATATCAATTCCAATAGATGGTTTATGGTATTAGTTTTGGTATAAGGTCACAAGAAAATTTATTTATATTGTTACGTATATTGGATGTGACATCACAGGTATATGGTTGGTGTTGGACTGAGCCTACAAAAAGGTGTAGTTTACAATTTGTTTTAGGTTCTAGACCGATTCTCTAGGAACCATTGATGTTATGTATTAAATTTTTTGGGATTGTTTTACATGGTGTTCCAAGTCCTGGTTGGATTTGTGGAATGATGCTCCATGTTTTCCGACCTTTGATTGAGGTTTTTGGGAGTTTGTACTGATACTATTCTCCCTGGTGAACTATGATTAATGGGGGAAAGGATGATACAATTGAACTCAAGGGTATAGAAATGGTGTTCCATATCTAGGTTGGGATGGTTGGACATGGTGTTCTGATTCCCGGTTGGATTCTTGGAATGATGCACCATGTTTGCTGACTCGTGACATAGTGGTTGGGATGGCCGATCATGGCGTACTAGATCACAGTTGAACCCATGGATTGAGGATCCTTGTGTGTTGACCAGTGACCATTGCGAATTATGGTTATGATGTAGGACTGATGCTCTGGCATGGTAGATTTGATATATGCATGGTTCATGTGTTAGGATGATTTTGTGTGCACTATGGTTATGATACATGATATAGTTGTCATGATAATGGTATAGGTTTGGTAGTACACTTGTGTGTCAATGGGAATAGATATGTCATAGATCTAGGTATGATAAAATATCAGGTTATGCGATTATGGTATGGGATGGATTATATTAGCATTATGGTTGATAAGACTATCAATGGATGGGTTTTGGTTTTGTCAGAAATATTGTGGGTGCCATGGGTATGGATCCTATAGGTTTTTTGGGATGAATGGTCCTTGAGTTCTGCTCAGTGATAATGCGGAATAGGCTAAATAAGGTATGGTCAATTGAGGTCTTTTACCAACATATCTAGGGTTGTTTAGTTATATTTTATTTTCCTATTGTATGTCGGAAAGGATGGACATATTTCTTGAGCATGCACTTATGGAGGAAGTTTATAGGATCACCATTGGGGTGGTCTACTAAGATTTATTTCTCACCCCTGTACATGCACATTGGAGTGTGTATAGACCATTTTTATACATTCATGTTGATCACGAATGCACAATAGATGGGGCAGATGCCCTTGATTCTATTGTTGAGTAAGATGCTCGTGTGGAGTCTACTGGTCGGGCTAGAGGATCGTGATAGGGTACTGGATATTGGGTATGTGTTTTGACTGGTGTGAGAAATTGGTCATATTGTATCTACTTTTATGTTGTTTATTTTTCTATCGGTGATCTTCCTAGTGGGAGATCAAGGCTGTATGTATTACATGGTTTTCAGGCCTTTGTTTCATTTTCATTTTATGATAGCACCTTTTAGTTTTAGTTTGTTTATTTTTTGACATTACTCTAAATGGTATGATATTTGGTTATTTAGTTATGGTTGTGCCCTCTGATATAGGGGTATAGTCTCCTCATTATTTCACTCTTATACCCCGGATACTAGCTGGAAGCCTCTAACATACGAGGAGGCACATGTGAGGTCTTGTGACGAACTAGATCAGAGCACTGGTTTAGGGGATACCAGGCCGGGACGTTACTAATTGGAATCAGAGGAGTTACATTCTTGTTATTTCACTATTTGGGGTTTGGTAGACAAGAGATATAAGAATGTGTCGGAGCATGAGATGGATACCGGGCTAGTGTGTTGTGATCACATGTTTCGGTAGGATGTCTTGGATACTAGGGATTGAGGTTGTTGTTCTAGATTTGTGATCTTACGGTTGTATATTATTTTCACTTTGATCAACTCACATGTTGTTGGTATTTAACAATTTATGATGGATTTTAGGATCTTGCTTCATTGGAAAGAGTCATGTGAGTTGTTTTTGACTCTTGGAATGTAGAGGAAAAGGAATCTTATGCATCATGATAAGCACGTAGTATCCCCATGTTATAGTCTTCCTAGTGTGTGATTTTACATATTTCATTCTGATGACAGGTTGTGTGGATCAATAATGAGATGCTCGATGGTGGGGATGTTGGTGTGGTTTTGTGTGCGATTTGTGTAGTGACCCTAGTGGGTAAGTATGGTATAAATGTAGGTTTTTGGACCCCTTGTAGTCAGTTTTGGTTTAGGTTAGTAGGATGTAAGTGTCCTACAAGGAAAAGCCTAATGTGAAGATGCTCGGAGAGGATCGATTCCCTCACTCTGGGTTTTTGGTTGGTATGTGAAGCCTTTATGGTGTGGGACCCTAGAGATGAGTGTTATTTTTAGTTGATTTCATGCAGTGATGATACATGTGCCTGTGGATGCCCCATGAGTTGTGACCTTTATCTTGTTAGATAAGACCTAGGTTATTGTACCTAGTTCCATGATGTGAGACTTGATCAGCTGGGCTAGGTGTGAGAGCATAGTATCCTTTCTAACATTACTAAAAAGTAGGAAGTCCAGGTTGTTTGACTTCTGAGGGTGTCCCATGAGAGATTTCAACCGAGATATGAGATAATTTCTATGTGCAAGGAACATATGGGTGCTTTGGACTCTTGAATTTGGTGCATGAAGGGTGAAACTGGATTCTATGTTTAGGATTGGTGGATTCCTTTTTGTTTTATGATGGTGTGCTTATGTGTTTATTTCTATTCCTTGTGGTTGGTTTCAAGAAGGAATATTATTTTAGGTACCCTTCCAAGAAATGGTTGTGTATGTGAGTTAATCCTAGTGGCTTTGGGTTGGATTGAGAGCAGAAAAATTGTACAAGTTTTCTGGGTTATAACTTCTGAGCCGAGTCATTGTGAGATGTGTCTCATTGAAGTGAGAGAAGGTTCTGTGTCTAGATTATAGAAGGGTGTGTAAGAGTTATGTGATAGAAGAAACATGGATATTTGAGTGCTGATGATGAATTGTATCATTTGGTTTGTGAATTTGACCATATGGGAGCATGCATACGGGGTTCTATACATAGGGTAGAGGTTGTGATCGGGCTGAGAAACTATTTTGAGTGTGATTAGAGGCTTGTGGGAATGGTGACCATAGGCCTTAGAATAGAACTGTGATGTTTAGTATAAATGAGTTTGTGATGGTATGCATCGATGAAATATTAGTATACAAGAAATTAAGAGAGGATCATGCCCAGTATCTTGACATCGTCTTGAGTATTCTAAGAGAGAACCGACTTTAGTCCATACTATATATATGTTTCTTTAGGTAGATAAGGGGCCTCGTATGAGGTTTTCCTCATGGAATGGTGTGATTGAAACTTCATGGTGGGGGGGGGGGGTGAACCATCAAATTTTGTTGTTTGAGGACCTTTTGATGGGTCACATACCGATGAATACCATTTGTGTCGTTCTTATATGTAAGGAATGGGAAATAATAGAGTTTTGGTTTTGTTTCTTAGGTGGTTGTGGCATTAGCATGTCCATCTCAATGGTTTAGTTGTGTCTAGGGAATGGGTTAGGAAAAAAGGTTGTTCGGTTATAAGGTGATGATATGGATACTCCTATGGTGGGGAGTACCAAATCATGTATGGTGGGGTGACCCTAGTGTGGGTGTGGTAAAGGATACAATGATGACTAAGTCAAGTGGGTTGTGGACCAAAAATAATGTGTTTCAAAGGTGGCTTCTATGAGGGGAAGCATTGTGGATCAGAATCGAAAAATGTGGATTGAGTTTTATAGTGTGGATAACCATGAGTTTGATGTCAAGTTTTAATGATTATGTGACGTATTGGGATGGATGGGTGTGGTTAGGCATTGTCCTAGTGGTTTGTTAATGTGGGAAGCAGTGGCTTGTCCTTTGATGGGTTGTATTCCCTTTCTTTGAAGTTACTCAAAGAAACATGGTTGTAATCTTATGGCAGGACACAATAAATTGATATTTTCATGATGACAAATTTTGGTCATGATTTGTGGTTGGAAGACCACCAAGTATTTTTTTAAAGATAAGGTATTTTGTGGAGAGGTTATAGAGAGCCGAGTTTTCGGGATTTTGAAATTCATTCAAATTTTTTGAATTTTTGTTCTCAAGTGATCATGATGTGTATAATGGTCATTTTATCATATCATATGTTCTCGAATAATATTTATGACTATTTTTTTGGTCATGGAATAGGGTTTTTACCCTAGGAGCGGTGTTTGGGGTAATTCCGAGCAGTTGGAGTTATAGTCGAATGTTTAGTATTCAACTAGATATATATTCAATTATTCGGGTGGTTTTAGGTGGATATATCATACGAATGGAGTGTCGGATTGAGATTCTAACTCTGTGGATGAGTCCTGAATGGGGAGTATTACCTAGGTGAGGTATAAACTCACTTTAGGTTCTGGGACTTTGGACGTGTGTTAAATGGGTAATTAATTAATTAAATTAAAATAAGAGTTCTTCCCCCACCATTTGGGTTCTCCATGTGTGGAAAGAGAGGGGATGTGATTCTACCTCACACATGACAACTAGATCGAAGGATATGGGGGATGAGATTCCTCTGGACTTCATCCTTGGCATAGATTGGGACTAGATCAAGGCGCATCAGCTTTTGGGACGGATTTAAACACAAAGCATTGGTGTTTACACCATGAGGTAGGATGGGTTTTGAGTTTTATTCCCCGATCCTCATATATTTATTTTTTAAAAAATTTATTTCATTATTATGATTTCTAAGGACCCCACAAGGGTTGATTTGTGCTTGTTTGGGAAAAAAATGGTTTTGGGGAAGTTGCAGGGATTTATAGTTCGGAAATCCCAACAACACAGCATGTGGTTCTATGAAAAACCACCATATGTTCTTTCTATTTGTGTTAAAATGTCTTTCACTATATACTCTAAGTACACGAGGTGTACTCTATGTACACATCATGTGGTTGTAAAAAGTCATTTGTCCGGACGTGTGAAAAAGAACATGTAAATATGGTTTTTGGAATGTACATGTCGTGTACTTTTTGTACATACTGTGTAGTATGAAATAGGAAGACTCCATGATGGTCTGGACATGGAAAAGTACATGTCCAGGTGGAGGGATGAGAGTACACACCGTGCACTTTAATTTACACACCATGTACATTTTCTATCTTAGAGGTTTGGGGTATTTTTTCCATGGAAGTTAGAATTGGGCTTCTGAGTAGTGCATTCTGATCATTTTTTTACGTAGATCGCAATGGTGGAGTCCTATTGAAACATAGATGTCATATATAAGGTTTTGAGACAAATTATATTTATGAGGATGATTTCATGATGGTTTTGATTCAGAATCATTTCGTGGGTTGGGTTTTGAGCTGGAAGACCAGGGTGAGGGGCATGAGATTAGTGTTCTATCTGGAATTAAAATACCATGGTGTTTTTAATTAGGATTTTTAAATGAATCCCATAATATAGTATTTGAGTAGTATCTATGGGATGATATTGGTTTTCCTTGCATATCGGGACTAGTGGCTTGAGGTTGGAGCAGTTTATGTTTAGATCATATATTTGCAGATCAGGCTGGATGGAGCCATTGAAGTATGGTTGACACTATAGGTTGTGGTCATGGAAGATTGTTATTGTTTTTTAGAGTTGATTTTTAGTTACTCTTTATGATTCTTTGGGTGGGAAGGTTTCCAGTTAATTTATCATTGTATGTCGTGGTTGATGGTTGAGAATGCCTATGTGGCATGAGATGGATTTTAAATTCCATAGTGTAATATCTTTGATCATGGTGTGGTTAGAGGCCATTTAGGGATGAGTGATGATGTTTCCTGTCTTAAATCTTGGCCTAGGAGTTTGGTGGTCACCATAGTTTAGGGATTATACATTTTCTTGAGTACTAGTTCTTAGTATCCAAGAAGTGATGCTTCAGCTTGTGTGTAGACCTAGAGGGTAATGTGTGAGACAATTGATAGGAAAACCCCAAGCATGTGTGTTTACCTTGTAGTTTGATTGTGGGAGTTCATTGGAACCCTAGTTGATGAGTGAGTCGAAAGAGTTGAGATGTTGATGAGAGAGATGGGATTTTTATCCATACCTTGTTACATAGTTGTTTATGTTGATACATGGATCACGCCTAGGGTGGTTTGATATACTCGGGTTTCCATGTTTTGGAACTTGGTTTACTTTTAGTGGAAGTGAGAGTTGATAGATCTAGAAAGATTACCAATGGGTATGGTTTCAGATATATTGATATTGTGTTAATGAGGCTCCATATTGATTCCAATATATTTTTTATGGTTTGAGTGTTTACTGAGGTTCTGGGCACATCAATTTATATTGATGGGTATAGTGGATGTGACGTCACATGTATGTGGTTGGTGATAGACTGGGGCTCCATAGAGGTGTATTTTACATTTTTTAAGTTCTAGACTAATGCTATAGGAACCACTAATGTAATGTATTAAATTATTTGGGATGGTCAAACATAGCGTTCCGAGTGTCGGTTGGATTTATGGACTGATTATCATGTTTGAGAACTGTGAGTGATGGTTTTGGGAGTTTGGACTAACGCTCGACTACCCAGTGCACCATGTTTTCCAAGGGAAGGACTGATTCTCTTAAACCCAAGGGTATGAACATCACATTCCATATCAAGGTTGAGATTATTATAAATGGAGTTTCAAGCCCCAATTGGATTGACAGACTGATGCCTCATGTTTGCTGACTTGCGACCTAGTGGTTGGGATGACCAAACATGGCGTACCAGATCCCGATAGGACACTTGGACAGAGGATCCTTGTCTGTCTACCAGTGACCTTTTTAAATTATGGTTATGATTCCAGACTTATTCTTAGGTATGGTTGATTTGATATATTCATGGTTAATGTTTTGGGATGATGTTGTGTGCACTATGGTTATGATTTATGAGATTGTTTTTAGGCCAATGGTCTTGGTTTGGTAGTACACTTTTGTGTAAATGGGAATAGAAATGTCAAGGTTACAAGTATGAGAAAATATCTGGTTATGAGATTATCATATGGGATGGATTAGATTAAAATTCTAGTTGATATGTTTACCGAATTATGTGTACTAGTTTTGTTAGGTTTCTTGTGGGTGCCATGGGTTTGGATCCTACAGGTTTTTTGGAATACATGATCCTTGAGATGATCTCAGAGACATTCCTTCATTGGAAAAAGTATGTATGGTTGATCAAGGTCTTTGACCTACAGATCGATGGTTGTTTATTTATTTATTTATTTTTACTTATGTATGTTGGCAAGGCTGGACATATTGCATGAACATGCACTTTTGGCGGCAATTTATAGGTTCATAGTTGGGGGTGGCCTACTGATAATTATTTCTCACCCCTTATACGTGAACCTAAGTGTTTATACATTCCTTATATTTACTTTTAGGATGATCAAAAATTCATTATGGATAGGGTGGATGCCCTAGATTGAATTATTTGGTGGGATGATCGTGTGGAGTCTACAGGTCAAGCTAGAGAAGCTTCACATGGTACTGGAGATTTGGTATGTGTTACAGATGTCATGGGAAGTGGGGAATATTGTATCTACTTTTTAGTTTTTTTATTTCTATGTGTTTAATCAGCAAAGTGGGTGATCATGGTTGTATTTATTACATGGTTGTTCAGGCCTTTACTACATTTTTATTTTATTACATCACCTTTAAGTTTTAGTTTATTTATTTTTCATCATTACTCTGATGTGTATGATATTTTGTTATTTAATTTTGGGTTTTCACTATGATATAGGGTATATTATCCTCATAGGGTCACCTTTGGACCTCTACTGATAGTTGTTATCCTCTAGCATACGAGAAGGCGCGCTCGAAGTCTTGTGATGAACTAGCTCAGAGCACTAGTTTAGTTGCTACTGGGTCGAGACATTACAAAGTGGAATCAGAGGAGTTAATTTCCTGTTATTTCACTATTTGGGGTTTGGTATATTGGATATATAGGAATGTGTCAGAGCATTGGATGGATACTAGGATATTGTGTCGTGAACAACTATTTTGGTAGGAAGTTCAGGTTACTAGGATCTGGGATTGATGTTTTGGATTTTTGATGTTACAGTTGTTTATGGGTTTCTATTTGAGAGACACACATGTTGTTTGTATTTGATGGTTTATGATGGATTTTAGGCTCTTGGTTCATTGGCAAGAGGCCTATGAGTTGGTTTTTACTCTTACCCTATCGAGACAAGAGGCGTCTCCTGTATCATGATAGGCACATATAATCCCCATGTTATTGGCTTCGAATTTTGTGATTTTAAATATTTCCTTATAATGGAAGGTTATGTGGATCTACAGTGACATGCTCTATGGTGGGGAAGCTGGTGTGGTTTTGTGTGTGTTTCCGTAGTGACCTTGGTGGGTTAGTATGGTATAATTATAGGGTTGTGGACCCCTTGTAGACTGTTCTTGTTGAGGTTATTAGTATGTATGGGTCCTCCAAGGAGCAGTCTGACGTGTAGAAGATCAGAGAGAAAAAATTCAATAGTTGCAGAAAATTGGTTGGTATATGAAACCTTTATGGTGTGGGACCCTAGAATCAGGTGGTTTGTTTAGTTTATGTCATGCAGGGATGATACAAGTGCTTGTGGATTCCCCATGAGTTGTAACCTTTAATGAGTTGGCTAAGGCCTAGGTTGTTGGTTCTAATGGTGTGATGTGAGACTTGGTCTATTGGACTAGGTGGTGGAGCATAACAACATTTCTAACATGACTCCAGAGTAGGAAGTTATGGTTTTTTGACATAGGAGGGTGACCCATGAGGGAAGTTGACCGGGATTTGAGACCCTTCCGGCGTGCGAGGCACATATGGGTGTTTTGGACTCATGAATTAGGTGCATGAAGGGTACAATTGGGTTTGATATTTAGGCTTGGTGGATTAATTTTTGTTTTAAAATGGTGTTCTAGTGTGTTGGTGTCTATGCCTTGTGGTTTGTTTAAATAGGTAATGTTAGTTCAGGTACATTTATAGGAAATGTTTATGTATTTGAGTTAATCTTAGTGGCTTTGGGTTGGATTGAGAGAACATAAAGTGAATTAGTTTTATTGGTTATGACTTGTGACCTGAGTCATTTTGAGATGTGGATCATTGGAGTCAGAGCAGGTTCTATGCCTAGATTACACAGGGTTGTGTAAGTAATAGTTATGTGATAGAGGAATCTTGGATATTCGAGCACTGATGATGTGTTGTGTCATTTAGTTTGTGAATTTGACATTACACGAGCATATTTTTTAGGTTTTATACTTGGGGTAGAGGTTGTGAGTGGGATGAGAAAATATTTCAGGTGTGAGGAGAGGCTTGTGGCCATGGAGTCCTGAGGCCTTGGGATCGAACTATGATGTTCATGATGAATGAGGATGTGATGGTATTTTTCAATGACATCTTAGTATACACTCAATTTATAGACGATCATGCCCAATATCTTAACATTGTCCTAATTATGTTAAGAGATAACCATATTTATGCCATACTATATAGATGCTTCTTTGGGTGGATAAGGGGTCTCATATAAGGTTTTACTCATGGAATGGTGTGTTTGAAACCGCATGGTGGGGTGGAGGGAACCATCGGCTTTTTGGTGAGTTAGGTCCCTGTGATTGGTCACATATCGAAGAATTACATTGGTGTCATTCTCATATGCTATGAATAGAAAATAATTGTGGTTTAGTTATGTTTCTGAGGTTAGAGAGAAATTACCATGTCCATTTCAATGGTTTGGTTGTGTTTAGGGAATGGACAAGGGAAAAAGGTTATTCAATTATAAGGTGATTATATGGATACTCCTATCATTGGGATTACCAGATCATGTATGGTGGTTTGACCATAGTGTGAGTAGGGTCAAGGATATAGTGAGGACCATGTTGAGAAGGTTGTAGACTGATACGAATGTGTTTGAAAGGTTACTTCCATGATTGGAAGCATTGTGGATCAGAATTGGTAGATGTGAGTTGAGTTATATGGTGTGGAGCACTATGAGTGTGATTATGAGTTATAATGATGATGTGATGCATTGTGATGGATGGGTTTGGTTAGGCATTGTCCTAGTGTTTTTTTAATGTGGAATGCAATGGATTGATGTTGATGGGTTGTATGCTCTTTCTTTGAAGATATGAAGAGAAACTTGGTTGGCATATTTGGTTAGGATGTAATAAATTGATCTTTTCATGATTACCAATGTGGTTCAGGATGTGTGGTCAGAAGACCACCACGGTTTCTCAAGAATGATATTGTTTACGGTGGGGAGGTTTTAGAGACTCAAGTATTCATGATTTTTAAATTTGAGCAGAAATTTGAATTTTTGTTCACGAGTTTTCATGAGGGCTAAAATGGTCATTTTACCATAGCATATGGTCTAAGATAATATTTTTGACCACTCCATTGGCATTGAAAAATGGTGTTTATCATGGGACCGGAGGTTGGTGTAATTCCAAGGAGTTAGGGTTTTGTATGAATATTTAGTATTTAACTAGTTAAATATTAAATTAGTTAGGTGTTTTTTAGTGGTTATATCTCTTGAATGGAGTGTTGGATTGAGATTATGACACTATGGTTGAGTCTGGAATAGGGGTTATTACCCATGTGAGGTATAAACTCACTTTGGGTTCTTGGACTCGGGACATGTGTTAAATGGGTAATTAATTAATTAATTAGTTAATTAATTAAATTAAAATAAGAGTCTCCCCCCATTTGGGGTCTGCACGCACGGAAATAGATGGAAGGGGCTTATCCATATTAAACGATGGCCAAATTGAAGGATAAGGGGGAGGAGATTCCACTAGACTTCACCCTTAGCATAGATCAGGACTGGATCGAGGTTCAACAGCTTCCGGTAGTAGATTTAAACCCAATTCATCAGTGTTTACACCATGAGGTCAAACTATTTTTTTATTTTATGACCCAATACCCATAGATTTCTTTTTTTTAAAGTTTTATTTCCTTGTTATGACTGCTAAGGACCCCATGGGGTGTCGATCTGTTCCAGTTTCATGAAAAATGGGGGTTTCGAGGAAGTTGCAGGGATTTCCTGTTTGGAAATCCCAAAAACATGGCATGTGGTTCTATGAAAACATGTCACGTGTTATTACTATTCAGGGAATAATGAATTTTCATAAGTACATGCAGTGTACTCTAAGTACACATTGTGTGGTTGTATATAGAAGTGTGTCTGGCTATGTGAAAAAGAACAGATAAAGATGGTTTTTGGAAAGTACACACAATGTACTTTAAGAACACATCATGTAGTATCACATAGGCAGACTCCATGTCAGTCTATCCATGTAAACGTATATGGCCAGGATGAGGAATGAGAGTACATGCGCGGTAATGTAATGTTCATGCCTTGTACTTTTTCCAGCATAGAGGTTTTTTCTATCTTGTGCCCTGGAAGTGAAAATTGGGTGTGTGAGTAGTCCATTCTGAGCATTTTTCTATGTAGATCACAATGGTTGGATTATTTTGACAAATATAGGTCATATGAAAGGTGTTTTAAACAATTTTGGTTTATGTGGAAGATTTCCTTGAGGTTTTGATTCCGAATTTTTTTGTTGGTTGGGTTTTGAGTTGGGAGACCCAGGTGAGGGTTGTGATCTTAGTGTTCCATATAGAATGAGAATTCCATAGTGTTTATCATTTGGATTCTTAGATGAATCCCATAATATAATATTTTATTATTATTTAAGTGATGATATTGGTTGTGCTTGCATATTTGGACTAGTGACTTGAGGTTAAAGCAGTTGAGGTTTAGATCTTACATTTGAGGATCAGGTTTGATAATGCCTTTAGAGTATGATCGAGTCCATTGGTTGTGGTTATGTAAGAGTGTCATTATGGTGAAGAGTTTAGTTTGAGGTACTCTACATGATTTCCATGTAGGGTAGGATTCTGGTTAAGTGATTATTATATTTCTTTGTCGATGGTTGAGAATTCATGTGTGGCATGAGATGAAATTTATATGCCTTAGTGGAATGTATTTGATCGTGGTGCGATTGGAGGCCATTGATGGATGAGTGAAGACGTTTCCTATGATAGGGATTGTTCTGATAGTTTGATGGTTACTATGGTTTATAAGTGATTCCTTTTATTGAGTACTAGTTTGGAGGATCCATGAAGGGATGCCTTAGCTTGTGTGTGGACCCAAGGGGTCATGTGTGGGCCGATTGATAAGAAAACTTCAGATGGGTGTGTCAGCATTATAGTTTAATTATGGGAGTTCCTTGGGACCCCAATTGATGAGTGAGCCAAATGTGTTGATAAGTTGATGAGAGATATGGATGTTTATCTATACATTGTTATATAGTTATTGAGGATGAGACGTGGATTATTCTAAGGGCTATTTGATATAGTTGGGTTTCCATGTTTGGAACCCGATTTACTGGTAGTGGCAATGAAGGTTGATAGAGATGGAAAGATGATAATTGGGTATGGTTTTAGACAGATTGAGATTTTTTTACTGAGGCTCCATATCAATTATAAAATATTTTTTAAGGTTTGAGTGTTGGACTAAGGTTCCAGGAACATCAATTTATATTGTTGGTTATAGTAGATGTGATGTCACATGTATGTGGCTGGTGCTTGACTGAGGCTCTAGAAAGGTGTAGTTTATAGTTTGTTTTGGGTTTTGAACTTATCCAATATGAATCATTGATATTATGTATTAAATTATTGGGTATGGTTTAAAAAGTATTTCTGAGTCCCGGTTGGATTTATGGAATAATGCTCTATGTTTTCTGAACTGTGATTGATGGTTTTGGGATTATGGAATGATGCTCTACTCCCCGAGGCACCGTGGTTTTTTGGGGAAGAACTAATGCTCTTGAACCCAAGGTTATGGAAATGGAATTCAATATCAATTATGGGATGGTCGTACATGGCGTTCCAATCTCCAATTGGATTCAAGGACTAATGCTCCATGTTTGATGACTTGTGACCTATTGGTTGGGATAACAGGACATGGCGTATCAGATCCTAGTTGGACACAAGGACTGGGGATCCATGTATGTTGACCAGTGACCTTTGTAAATTATGGTTATGATGCTTTACTGATGTTTAGGCATGGTTTATTTGATATATTCCTGGTTCATTTGTTGGGATGATATTGTGTGCACTATGGTTATGATACATGAGATATTTGTTAGGATAAAGGTATAGGTTTGGTAGTACACTTGTGTGGAAATGAGAGTAGATATGTTGAGGTACCATGTATGATAAAATATCTGGCTATGAGATTATTTTATAGTATGGATCAAATTAGCATTCTAGTGTATAAGACTACTGAAGGATGGGTTCGGGTTTTTTCAGGTGAGTTATGGGTGCCATGGATATGGATCTCTTAGGTTGTTTAGGATGCACGATCCTTGAGATGAGCTCAGAGATATTCGAGAATTGACCAATGAAGGTATGGTCATTCTAGGTATTGGAACTACACATCGATGGTTGTTTATTCACATTTTTTCCTATTATATGTTATCTAGGATAGCCATATTACATGAGCATGCACTTAGGGAGGTAGTTTATAGGTTCACCGTTGGGCTGGTCTACTGGGATTTCTTTCTCACCCCATGTATATTCACCTCAGTTTGCATATAGAGATTCTATTTAATTTTAGGTTGAGCACATATACATGATGGATAGAGAGTAAAACCTGGATTTCATTATTGAGTGGGATTCTCATGTGGAGTCTACTGGTTAGGCTGGGGCAGCTTGAATGTGTACTGGAGATTGGGTATGTGTTATGGTCAGTGTGGGTAGTGGGGCCTATTGTATCCAATTTTCAGTTATTTATTTTTGTATGTGTGATATTCCTAGTGGGAGATCATGGTTGTATGTATTAGATGGCTATTCAAGACTTTACTACATTTTCATTTAATTACATTGCCTTTTAGTTTTAGTTTATTTATTTTTACTCAATACTCTGATGTGTATGATATTTTTTTATTTACTTCTAGTTGTACACTTTGATATAGGGGTATATTCTCTTCATAGTGTCACATTTAGACCCCCACTAATAGTCTCCAGCAACTAGAATATGAGGATCCATGCTTGAGGTCTTGTGGTTAACCGGCTCAGAGCACTGATTTAGTGGCTACAAGGTCGGGATGTTACATATTCGATGCTTCTTCAAAAAATATATTTCATATACATGATTCAATAAAATGGAATATAAATGATTTCCCTAATTATGAAATGTTTTCTGGTTGGAGAAACAAGGGTAAATTATAATGTCTTATTTTTATAAAAATTTCATGATCGATAAGGCTCAAATAACATCATAGTTTTAGATTCATGAGGTAGCAACAATTATTTCCAATGGATCATCAATAATGGAAGAATAATTAAAGGATTGATAATATAGTTTACATTGAACAACCACCTCAAGTTAATTCATGTGAATATGTGCTTAATGAATTGAATGATTTTAGTATTTCATAAGGGAATGGTTAGGTGAAATCTAAAAAGAGGATGAATGTTGGCAATGAGAAACTTACATTTGTAAAAAGTGAAGTATTTTTTTTTAATTTTTCATATTGTTCTACCAATTTCGTAAGTTGTTTTTAGATTTATTTCACATTAAGACAAATAAATTTGATATATTTCTTTTAATTATTTTAATTATCTTGAGGATGACCAAACATGACTTTTGATCTCATCGGTACTTGCTGGATTGAGTTATTCGACAAGAAGTACATCAAGTTTTTATCTGTGAAAAAATAGAATGTTTCTTGTGCATCTTACATAATGAAATTATTAGAGAAAAATCAAATTTTTGAAGTATTGGATAATATCAATGTTCTTGATGGTTATTCGAGCTAGATATCAAAATGTGCCAATAGAAAGGATTTGAAACTAAAATCCCTAAATACTCTTGATTATCATATCATTCTTCATGAATTGATTCCAATATAAAATAGACATTTACAATTGAATAATTTAAGGTTGACAGTGATTTTCTTTTCCATTTTTAAAGACTGTTGTATTAAATGATTTATAATTCATTATTGATAAAAATGTGGAAAAATGCACCATTAATTTTGTGCGAGTTGGAAAAAAATTCTCTTAATCATTTCCCACCCACATGCTGCATTAATTTAACAATTTTTCTTCTAACTAAAATAGTCCTTGGGGGACCTGTTACTTTTCAGTGGATGTATACTACTAAAATAAATATGTTTTCAGTGAAATATTATGTTTAAAACAATAATTATCCTAAGGGTTCCATTGCGAGTGGTCATGTTGATCAATAATTTATGATTTTTTTTTCAATGTATTTGTCTAATGTGACCATAATAAATAAATAGAAAATCAAAAATGAAGAAGAGTATTGTAGGGAAAATGGGATATATTTCCATCTCTTCCCTAAAAATAATAACTCCTAAGTCATATAAATTGGCTATATTGAGCCTTGAATATTGGGATATGGCACATTGCATAGTCTTGATTCATTATTGTTTTTTAGAGACAATATCTAGTAAGTAATTTTATAATTATATGTTATCTCAGACAATGAAATTTCACATATACCTTAGACTTTTATTTTATATTTTTTGGGAAAGACAAAAAAATTATGTAGAGTTCACCAACTGTTTTCTCTGATAAAGAGAGAGGCTCTGCATAGCCAAACAATTCTTTCTTGGTTGAAATAAAAGGTATGACCATTAATTTAATTAACATAACATATAGATATCCATCTAATTGTATTATTCATATATATTTTAGTTATTGAGTTTATATATTAACTTTGTTTCTCAAGAATTACGAGCATTGGATTTTAGTTCCAATTATTTGGTTCACTAATGAAGATCATTAATACTTAATGTGTATAAATTTATTAAAACTAATCAATTTATGAAAATGAGAACATATCATGATGGAATTATGTTAAATTATACTATAGTCTATTTATAAGGCCCCAGCCCTAAACCTTACTTAATCTTGAGTTATTACAAGATTACACATTCAGGATCTTTTCGGGTTTAGAGTTTTAGAGAATTAGATCATAAAACTTGCATTACATTCCACATAAAAACAAAGTGGTTACATAAAGATAGTATTCTTCATTCCCATCAATGGAAACATATTTAAAATAAACATGGATTCTTTCTTGACACTTCCTTGACACTATCATCATATCATGTACCTTTCCCTTGACCTGTGAAAAACATTTCAAAAAACTTGGGATGAGCATAAAAAGCTCAGTAAGGGATATAAAAATATGGAAAGGAAAAATGGGTACATATATACATAAGGATGAGATCATACTTTACCCATAAAACATAAGCACTCATCAAATCATGAATAAATCATAGAAATCATAAGACATAAAGGTAACTTGAGGCATTCATAAAATTCTTACGTAGGGAGTAACCCTCTTGGTTACGTTTGGAATACCCATCACAGTATATTCCCTAAATCTCTTTGGAGAAACCTTAACGTTTCACTCCTTCGCGTTACCCAATGCATTGGAGAGCTATATCGGGCTCACCCGCCCTTAGTTTATCACAGAACCACCCGTCTTCATAATAATTCCCAAGAATTTCAACATAATCGTATCACATAAAACATGCATAAAGGAAACATAACAGTTCCACCTTTAAATCACAAGATATCAATAGAACACATTGATATAAAAACATTATGAAAACCATTTTCAATACCAAAATAAAAGAAAAACATGGTATTTATTTTTCTTTTAAAAAAAAGGTATGGCTTGTAGAGGAATCCGAAACTCAAATAATGGTCACGGCGGTGGAGAAGTCGTTGTCGCCGCATACGTATGACAAAAACATTCCCTTTTTTCGTTTAGTAAACTCTTCGTATAAAAAAGATTCCTTTTGGATAAACGTAAAAGTCAAAGGGGTTTATACACTGTATAAAAGAAGGTTGTGTATAAAACAAAATATGCCTCAATGAAAGGAGATTGAGACGAAGTGCCATACCTCGTATCTGACTTGACCCGACCGTTCTTTAATCTCCTGAATAATAAAATTGAGTTAATCTCTACTTGCTTAAGAACCTTTTTCAATTTCATTATTCCTTTTATACCATGTTATGAACATCATGTAATCATTTAAGTTAATAATGTTCATTTTGTCGGTATTTGGTTCTTAAGTCAAAAATAGACTTCTTACACTTACATGTTGTTAATTTGGTCAAAGGTTCATTATATCCAGAATTATATTAATTATTTGGATAACATATATATCATATATATTCAGCATATACATGTATTTATAATATTACATCACATTTAGAGGTAAGAAATGAAATGCACCGTTCATGGAGACGGTAAGCCGTACGTACGCATGAACGCTACTTCCATTTCTATTTCGTATTTCTGGAATGGAATCATAATGATATAAGAGTATATTATAATTCCAGTATAATAACATATATAATATTATTAACTTTATCCTTTACACATCCCACATATGGTATTAACGAATCAAATCACTTTCAGGGGGCGGTAGTCCGCACTTCCTAAAATGAAGATATCATGTTTACCCATAATGTAAACAATAATGGTATGCCATAAATGAAAAATACAGAAGCTTAAGGAAATAATAAAAATATTATATATCATATATAAAAATAGTGACATCATAATGGCCACCTTTTAAGGTGTTAAATGAGTATTGAACAATCATCGTTTCAGGAGGCAGAATTTCGCCATCCACTGAAACCGTATGTTCTTTAACCATTTGATGTAGTTGTGTGAGAGTGTAGCTCAAATAAATCTTATAACAACATCCTAGTATATTGAAGATATTGGTGTTGTTATAAAAGAAGTAAATAAAAAGAGTTTAGGGGTTTGCAGAAGCAAAATAAAACAAATGAACATGAGAGAATGAATTACCTTTAAAAGTGTAACTCCTTTTTATTTGAGCCTAAAGGCTTCCTTTGAAAGGATTATGCCCAAAGGGAATACTCTAGGATGAGGATAGGGATGTGGAGAGAGTAAATGGGCAGGGGATGGCCGAGCCAAAGGCTTGAGGAGTGTGTGAAATGAGGTAGAGGTGGGGGCCTTTTATAAGAGGAGAGGAGGGGCAGTTTTGGAAATCATGAAACTATTATTTTATTTTCAAAAGTGTTTCGAATTTATAAGGTCTCACATTGATATATTTCTAAGATAAGATGATAAGGATTCTAAATATTTCCATCCAATAGTTTTTGGACAAGTTTAGGTCTTAGATATTACATTATCTTTCCATTTTATTTTAATCGTTAAATAATGAGGTCATCGCTGCATCATCATGATATCATAAATAATTTAATTTATTTAATGTCTAAAAATTATAAAAAAGCTATCCTGATGTAGGAAATATTTTTATCTTTCTAATGAATATTTATAGACAAAAATATGATTAGTATAACCCCTTCTAAAAATTGTTTTAGTAAAACAATTTATGATAGTGTCATTTTCACCTTTATTTAAAAAAAGGCATTAAAGTCATTATCTCACCCAAGTGGCTCCATGGGGTCCCCTAAATCGACCCATGGGTTGTCTTGGTCGGCCATGACACAACCAATAGGGTTAGGACATGTTTCAAGCTCATCTCATTTTATTAAAGCATTATTTTTACCTTAAACTACACTAATTACCACTAATCGCGATTAAAAACTTAATAAGTTACTATTCACCAAAAAATTATTTTAATCTCATTGAACCACATTTTACTTCTTAATGACAACCATGTATGTCGGATTTTTGAAATTCAAAACACAATGATGGAAAAATTTCATTTAAACGGAAAATCAGTTTTTATAAGTACCACTTAGTGGTTTCACTATTCATCAAAAATTGAAGTTTTTTAGAAAATTACCAAAAATTCACCCTAAGCTATATTTGATATTCCAAATTCAAAAATGAAGTCCATTTTACAAAATTCAAAGCATCTAAGTCACATTAATTAATTTAATAATTAATTCCCACTGTTAGAGCAAATAGCGTGTTTTTATGAAACAATAAGTATCAAAAGATTGACACCAGTTTAAGTCCAATTTCAAAGTGAAATTGATTCCAATGACCACCATTAGATTAAATGGTAAAAATATATTCAGATTACACATTAAGAATAATTCAAAAGATAATCTAATCATAAAAATAAATTAGATTAAGAAGCAGTTTTGATGTAAAATGCAGTATTTTTCATTATTCATTAAAAAATGAACATTGTCAGAAAAATACCAAAAATTCACACAAAGTAAATTTTGATGTCCCAATCATAAAGAATAAGTTTATTTTGACAAAAATATCTTATAAAATTGTCAAAAGATATATTCAAAAATGGTTTGCCATCAAAAGGCAGTAAAACAATCTTTTAAAAATATTAGTGTATTCCATGCTTAAGATTGGATTTATTTTCATTTTAAGCCTCTAAAACACTATCTAATTCATTAATAGACATATATAAAAATATCTATTATTCATTACTTACTTGGGATGTTACATCCTTCCCCCTTTAGAAAATTGTGTCCCTGCAATTTATTTACTTATCAAATAAATGGGGGTACTTATCCCTCATTGCATTTTCAGATTCCCATGTTTCCTCTTCCATCATGTGGTTTTTCCACAAAACCTTTACCTGCTTAATCACTTTATTCCTTAACACTTGCTCCCAGTGGTCACGAATCTGGACCGGTTGTTCCTCATAAGATAGGTTCTCTTCCAGCTGAACTACCTCTGGACTCAAAACATGAGATGGATCTGGCATATACTTTCTCAACATCGAAACGTGAAAAACATTGTGTACCTGAGATAAACTCCGAGGTAAAGCCACCCGGTAAGCAACTGATCCAACTCTCTCTAGAATTTCATATGGTCCAATAAACCTTGTACTCAACTTTCCTTTCTTACCAAATATCATCACACTTTTCCAAGGAGAAACCTTGAGAAAAACATGATCACCTACCTCGAAAGATAGATCCTTCCTCCTGTTGTCTGCATAACTCTTCTGCCTACTCTGAGCTATTCTCATGTGCTTCTGAATCAGCTGAACTTGTTCTGCCATCTCTTCTACCAATTCTGGTCCCATCAACTTCCTTTCACCCACTTCATCCCAAAAAGCTGGAGTTTGACACCGCTTCCCATATAATGCCTGAAATGGTGCCATCTGTATACTGGAATGAAAACTGTTATTATATGAAAATTCAACCAAAGAAAGATGTTGGTCCCAACTTCCCTGATAATCCATAGAACAAGCTCGTAGCATATCCTCCAATGTCTGAATTGTTCGTTCTGACTGCCCATCTGATTGAGGATGAAAAGCTGTACTAAAATTTAATTCAGTACCCAACGACTTCTGAAGGCCTTTCCAAAAGTTAGAAATGAACCTGGGATCACGATCAGATACAATGGAGAGAGGAACTCCATGTAACCTGACTATCTCTTTAAGACACAAACGTGAAATTTGATCAAGAGAGAAAGTATCTCGTATAGCAAGGAAATGAGCAGACTTGGTCAAGCGATCAACAATAACCCAGATTTCATTATTACCTCGAGATGTATTCGGTAATCCCACAACAAAGCCCATGGATATATTCTCCCATTTCCACTCTGGCACTGGTAAAGGTTAAAGCATCCCTTTCGGTAACTGCCACTTTGCTTTAACCTGTTGACAAGTCAAACACTTCACAGTAAAATCAGCAATATCTCTTTTCATTCCATCCCACCAGAAATACTTCCGCAGATCTCTGTACATCTTAGTACTGCCAGGATGAACTGAAAACGGAGAACTATGAGTTTCACATAACAACTCTCTCTTCAACTGTGAATCACAAGGCACACACAATCTCTTCCCAAATCTCAAAACGCAATCATTATCAATGTTGAATTCAGGAAACTTACCTTTCTGAACTAGCTCTACCTTTTTCTGCAACTCACTATCTTGCTTCTGTGCTTGTTTGATTCTATATGATAGAGATAATCTCACTGATACCTGAAACAAAATAGAAGAAATTCCTGCACCAACAACTTCTATGCCAAAGTTCATCAAATCCTTAACCAAAGGATCACGTTCCAAACACAACATTGCTAATGAAACATTACTTTTTTGACTCAAAGCATCAACCACTTTATTTTCTTTTCTCGGATGGTAATGAATTGTATAATCATAATCCTTGATTAATTCTAGCCATCTCCTTTGTCTCATGTTCAATTCTTTCTGAGTGAATATATACTTTAAACTTTTGTGATCGGTATATATTTCACACTTTACTCCATACAAATGATGCCTCCAAATTTTTAAAGCAAAAACAACAGCAGCTAATTCAAAATCATGTGTAGGGTAATTTACCTCATGAGTTTTCAACTGTCGTGAAGCATAAGTAATTACCTGATCATTCTGCATTAGGACGCAACCAAGTCCTTTCAATGAAGCATCACTGTAGATAACAAACTCACCATACCTGGAAGGTAGTGCCAAAACTGGAGTATTCACCAATCTTCTTTTTAATTCCTGAAAACAATCATCACATTCTTTTGTCCAGATAAACTTAACACCCTTCCGAGTTAGCTTAGTCATTGGACTAGATAACCGTGAAAAATTTCTAACAAACCTTCGGTAATAGCCTGCCAAACCAAGGGAGCTACGAATCTCGGTTACATTTGTGGGTCTTGGCCAGTCTTCCACAACTTTTGTTTTTGCAGTATCAACAGTTATCCCATCTTTAGAAACAATGTGACCAAGGAAAGAAATTTGTTGCAACCAAAACACACACTTGATGAATTTTCAATATAGTTTCTTTTCTTTTAAGGTTTGCAAAACAACCCTTAAATGACTTTCATGCTCCTCTTTACTTTTAGAAAACACCAAAATATCATCAATGAAAACCACCACAAACTTATCCAAGAATTTATGGAAAATTCTATTCATTAAGTCCATGAATACAGCAGGTGCATTGGTTAGCCCAAAAGGCATAAATACAAATTCATAATGGCCATATCTAGTACGAAAAACAGTCTTCGGAACGTCTCCTTCTTTTACTTTCAACTGATGGTACCCCGACCTCAAGTCAATATTCGAAAAATACTGATCTCCCTGGAGCTGATATAACTTCATTTGATGGCCCAACATCTGCTGAAGTAGTTGCAAAGGATTTCACCACCCCTTTCTGCCTGTAGTCTAACTGCTTCCCATCACTCAAGCTCTTTGTCGGACACTCATTTGCATAGTGACCCATCTCATTGCACTTATAACATTTCACTAACTGTAAATCAAATTTGGTCTTACCTTCACCTTGATCCTTTTCAGTGCAATCACGCACCTTATGTCCCATCTTACCACATCGGTAGCACTTTCCAGAATTCAGAAGACATTCCCCAGCATGCCTTTTTCCACATTTATCACAAACTGGAAACTTAGTTTTCTTACCATCACACTTTTTTGATGAATTCTTACCTTTCTCATGCCACCTCGGTCTCTTCTTCTGTTGGTTGTTATAGAACACTTGATCATCGAAAAACTCCATTTCCACCTTCTCAGCACATCAAACAAGCTTTTCATAACTTTTAAACTCACGAGAAGCTAATACCCTTCGATATTTTGGCTTTAATCCTGAGTAAAAACGATTGATTTTACAATCAAGGTTTCAGATAAAATTTGGAGCATACCTTTCCAATCGAGTGAACCTTTCTTCATAGGCAGCCACTGAGTCTTCCTCTTGCCTCAATTCCAAGAATTCCTTTTCCATCCTAAGTCAAACAGCCTTAGGAAAATACTTCTCAAGAAACATACCTTTGAATTCATCCCAGTCAAGAGCATCAATCTCATCGGCGTCCCTGATATTTTTAACCATAGACCACCACTGATCTGCCTCACCCTCCAAATGGTAAATAGCAAGACTAACCTTTTGATTGTCTGAACACCCCATGACATTGAAAATCTTCTCTAGTGATTTAATCCACCCTTCAGCTAACATAGGGTCAGATGATCCTCTGAATGATGGGGGATGTTGCCTCATGAAATGTTCCACCACTGACATGTACCTCTGCGGTTGATCTGGCTGATCTCGTGCATGGATACCACCACCATTTATAGCCTAAGTCAACTGCGCCATTACTGCAACAAACTGTTCAGTTCCAATTCTGACCATCTCAGGATGCTGGTTCGGAAGGGTATTTCTTTCCGTATGCCTTCCTAGAACTGCTTCCCTGTTTCCTCTGTGGAAAACCATTCTGAACAAACATGTCTTAGATGAAGCAACATGGTAATCTTCAAATGCTATATCACTTCAATTTGACCATAAATTTTTTTGGATAATAATTTAATATAATTATAACTCCTAAAGTTATCTAAACTGACCTTTGATACCAACTATAACGCCCCAGCCTTAAACCTTACTTAATCTTGAGTTATTACAAGATTACACATTGAGGATCTTTTCGGGTTTAGAGTTTTAGAGAATTAGATCATAAAACTTGAATTACATTCCACATATAAACAAAGTGGTTATATAAAGATAGTATTCTTCATTCCCATCAATGGAAACATATTTAAAATAAACATGGATTCTTTCTTGACACTTCCTTGACACTATCATCATATCATGTACCTTTCCCTTGACCTGTGAAAAACATTTCAAAAAACTTGGGATGAGCATAAAAAGCTCAGTAAGGGATATAAAAATATGGAAAGGAAACATGGGTACATATATACATAAGGATGAGATCATACTTTACCCATAAAACATAAGCACTTTAACATACCTCATCAAATCATGAATAAATCATAGAAATCATAAGACATAAAGGTAACTTGAGGCATTCATAACATTCTTACGTAGGGAGTAACCCTCTTGGTTACGTTTGGAATACCCATCACAGTATATTCCCTAAATCTCTTCGGAGAAAACTTAACATTTCACTCCTTCGCGTTACCCAATGCATTGGAGAGCTATATCGGGCTCACCCGCCCTTAGTTTATCACAGAACCACCCGTCTTCATAATAACGCCCAAGAACCTCAACATAATCATATCACATAAAACATGCATAAAGGAAACATAACATTTCCACCTTTCAATCACAAGATATCAATACAACACATTGATATAAAAACATTATCAAAACCATTTTCAATACCAAAATAAAAGAAAAACATGGTATTTATTTTTCTTTTTAAAAAAAGGTATGGCTTGTAGAGGAAGCCGAAACTCAAATAATGGTCACGACGACAGAGAAGTCGTTGTCGCCGCATACGTATAACAAAATCATTCCCTTTTGTCGTTTAGTAAACGCTTCGTATAAAAAATATTCCTTTTGGATAAACTTAAAAGTCAAATGGGTTTATACATCGTATAAAAGACGGTTGTGTATAAAACAAAATATGCCTTAATGAAAGGAGATTGAGACGAAGTCCCATACCTCGTATCCGACTTGACCCGACCGTTCTTTAATCTCCTGAATAATAAACTTGAGTTAATCTCTACTTGCTTAAGAACCTTTTTCAAGTTCATTATTCCTTTTATACCATGTTATGAACATCATGTAATCATTTAAGTTAATAATGTTCATTTTGTTGGTATTTGGTTCATAAGTCAAAAATAGACTTCTTACACTTACATGTTGTTAATTTGGTCAAAGGTTCGTTATATCCAGAATGATATTAATGATTTGGATAACATATATATCATATATATTCAGCATATACATGTATTTATAATATTACATCACATTTAGAGGTAAGAAATGAAATGCACCGTTCATGGAGACGGTAAGTCGTACGTACGCATGAACGCTACTTCTATTTCTATTTCGTATTTCTGGAATGGAATCACAATGATATATAAGTATATTATAATTCCAGTATAATAAAATATATAATATCATTAACTTTATCCTTTACACATCCCACATATGGTATTAACAAATCAAATCACTTTCAGGGGGCGGTAGTCCGCACTTCCTAAAATGAAGATATCGTGTTTACCCATAATGGAAACAATAATGGTATGCCATAAATGAAAAATACAGAAGATTAAGGAAATAATAAACATATTATATATCATATATAAAAATAGTGACATCATAATGGCCACCTTTGAAGGTGTTAAATGAGTATTGAACAATCATCGTTTCGGGAGGCATAATTTCACCATCCACGGAAACCGTATGTTCTTTAACCATTTCATGTAGTTTTGTGAGAGTGTAGCTCGAATAAATCATATAAAAACATCCTAGTATATTTAAGATACTGTTGTTGTTACAAAAGATGTAAATAAAAAGAGTTTAGGGTTTTGGAGAATCAAAATAAAACAAATGAACATGAGAGAATGAATTACCTTTAAAAGTGTAACTCCTTTTGATTTGAGCCTAAAGGCTTCCTTTGAAAGGATTCTGCCCAAAGGGAATCCTCTAGGATGAGTAGAGGGATGTGTAGAGAGTAAATGGGCATGGGATGGCCGAGTCAAAGGCTTGAGGAGTGTGTGAAATGAGGTAGAGGTGGGGGCCTTTTATAGGAGGAGAGGAGGGGCACTTTTGGAAATCATGAAACTATTATTTTATTTTCAAAAGTATTTCGAATTTATAAGGTCCCACATTGATATATTTAGAATATAAGATTATAAGGCTTCTAAATATTTCCATCCAATAGTTTTTGGACATGTTTAGTTCTTATATATTACATTATCTTTCCATTTTATTTTAATCGCTAAATAATGAGGTCATCGCTGCATCATCATGATGTCTTAAATAATTTAATTTATTTAATGTCTAAAAATTATAACAAAAATATACTGATGTAGGAAATATTTTTATATTTCTAATGAAAATTTATATACAAAAATATTATTAGTATAACCCCTTCTAAAAATTGTTTTAGTAAAACAATTTATGTTAGTGTCATTTTCACCTTTATTTAAAAAAGGCATTAAAGTCATTATCTCACCCAAGTGGCTCCTTGGGGTCCCCTAAATCGACCCATGGGTTTTCTTGGTCGGCCATGACACAACCAATATGGTTAGGACATGTTTCAAGCTCATCTCATTTTATTAAAGCATTATTTTTACCTTAAACTACACTAATTACCACTAATCACGATTAAAAACTTAATAAGTTACTATTCAGCAAAAAATTATTTTAATCACATTGAACCACATTTTACATCTTAATGACAAACATGTATGTTGTATTTTTGAAATTCAAAACACAATCATGGCAAAATTTCATTTAAACGGAAAATCAGTTTTTATAAGTACCACTTAGTGGTTTCACTATTCATCAAAAATTGAAGTTTTTCAGAAAATTACCAAAAATTCACCCTAAGCTATATTTGATATTCCGAATTCAAAAATGAAGTCCATTTTACAAAATCAAAGCATATAAGTCACATTAATTAATTTAATAATTAATTCTCGATGTTAGAGCAAATAGCGTGTTTTTATGAAACAATAAGTATCAAAAGATTGACACCAGTTTTAGTCCAATTTCAAAGTGAAATTGATTCCAATTACCACCATTGGATTAAATGGTAAAAATATATTCAGATTAAACATTAATACCGATTCAAAATATAATCTAATCATATAAATAAATTAGATTAAGAAGCAGTTTTGATGTAAAATGCAGTATTTTTCACTATTTATTAAAAAATGAACATTGTCAGAAAAATACCAAAAATTCACACAAAGTAAATTTTGATGTCCCAATCATAAAGAATAAGTTTATTTTGACAAGCATAGCTTATAAAATTGTCAAAATATAGATTCAAAAATGGTTTTCCATCAAAAGGCAGTAAAACAATCTTTTAAAAATATTAGTGTATTCCATGCTTAAGATTGGATTTATTTTCATTTTAAGCCTCTAAAACACTATCTAATTCATTAATAGACATATATAAAAATATCTATTATTCATTACTTACTTGGGATGTTGCACTATTATTCCAATGAATCAGATATTTTTACCTTATATGAATATGGGTATTGTTATGTAATTTTTTAGAAAATATTATTATTGGATTACTACTATCATGATCGATTCACTAGGATAAAATTTAAATGGTTTGATTCAATGATGCACTAGGTCACATTTTTCTATGATTGTGTGTTTAGAGTTATTGATATTAGTTGATTCCATGCTACTGATGAACCATTCATTTTTGAATCAATGGAATAACAAGTGTTTATTGTGAAAGATCATATATCCCCTGATTAGGATGTCATTAATTAAGTAATACCAATACATATTTTTTAAGATGCGGGGAAAAATTGACACTATTAACACCCCCATTGGTGGTGACCAAAATATTGATTTTGATTACCCAAATCTTCCCACAGTGAGACATGATGTTGAACCTAAATTAGTGGCTTGTAATCTAAAAACAAAACCATATATTTTCATAGTTTATTAAATTTACCTTGACATGAGTTTATCAGGTTGGTATTATTATAATTATATTAATTTAGTTTTAGTTTGGAATGGTATTTATGTTTCAGTATTGTTTAGTTTCATTTCATTTAATTGGATTTATTTATATTCAAAAAATAATATTAAAAATGCATTTTTAAATAATGCATTACATGGTTTTTAATTATTGTCACTAAAACATGTTATGAAGTGGTTTATGATTTTTTTGACTTCTATGTTTTATTAATGATTTTTTAAAACTGTTTCAAATAATTGTACATTTCCTTCTTAGGTAGATTATGGGTTTGAGTAAGGATGCTTCGAGACCTAGACAGAGCACCCATCTTACACGTTCACATATTGATCGATCAGTGAACACCCTATCTACCACACTTTTCCATCCTCTATTATAGCCTCCAGGGATATTCCCATGCATGCCTCCATTATCAACACATTTAGCCTCTTCTTCCCATACCATGTTTACAATGCCTATAAGGATGTTCCTACCCATGCCTCCATCATTATCTATTTTATACTCTTCTTCACATACCATGTCTTCATTGCATGTAGGGATGTTCCAAATTATGCCTCCATCGTCATCTCATTTAGAATCTTGATCCAATACCATGTCTACACCCTTTGTTGGGGTGTTCCTACCCATTCCTCTATCATCATATCATTTAGCTTCTTCTTCTCATACCATGTCTACACTGCCTGGAGGGATAGTGCCATCTTTACCATTTACATATCCTTTGATGTACCCCCACCATACTACCCATATAATTTCAAGTCTATGTCACCTAAATTTCATTCCATACATCCAATATATGATGATTTTGTTACTTGATCTCCCACTCAAGTGTATATAGACAACCCAAAGCATGTTTTTTAATAGACAGATCATTCAGAGGATACTTATCTAGGACAACTCATTGATCTATCAGAGCCTATTGAGCAGCCTATATCTACTTTTTTTATTAAAACCTTATAAATTCATATAACTTGATTTTTATCCTTTTTCTACCATGCCTTGATTCTTTTTTACCCCTTTTATCTTATTTATTGTGATCTTCTAGTAGGTGACTTGGCCTCACCCATATGTGGGAAGCCTGGAATCAAAAAACACAAATAATAGTTGATTACAATGATGAAAATTAGATGATAGGAAAATATTCCATGTATTTTAGATATTTTATGTCCACTTTAACCATGTAACAAAATATCATTCAGGTGGAACTAGTCTCATGGAGACATCTCTATAATGACATCAAGAACAAAGATTGGGTAAAAAGATGGGTAGGAAAATTTTATAGATTTATTTTCATATTATTGTTCTATTGATATGAATTAACATGTTCATTGTAGATTAGGTTTAATTTTACCAATAGTGAAGCTGCTAAAATTGCAAGGCTAATTAATATTTGAGAGTTATGGAGATCATAAAATCATGAGTTATATGTTGTTTAGAGGATTAGATATGGTTATAATTTAGAGGGTGTACCTTTATTCCTAGACATTCCAAAAACAAAATATCAAAAAAATGATCACATATTGGTATATTGATGATATTAAGGTATTGAATATTGATAATATTTTTAATATAAAATTTAATTCTTATTAATTGTATTGATTGTTTTGTGAATCTTTAGAAAAAAATGAAAAATGAATCAATGATGTATCTGCACACATTGGGATGCACTACAATTCCAGATCATGAGAAGTGTCAACTACATTTATATAAATAGAAATAATATCTAGACTTACATTTTTTACTTCATTATCTATTTATTTTTCATGTCTTATTTTTTTATTCATATTTAATTTTTCATATTTGAAATCTCTAACTTACTCCATATTATACTATTAAATAATAACGATATAACAAAAAAATGTTAATTTTAAACATGATACAATGAATATTTTCATCAAGAACTGAATAATACATCACACACTAAACAACGTTTGACACTGAGATAGTGTCACAATTAACCCACATGGATCCTCCCCTACATCATAACATTTAGACAAATCCATAGGTTAACTCCACATTACATAATACACTAGACTATAGAAAAATTTATACTCTAGAAAAATCATCATGGAATGTCTCACTAACCTACATTACAATGGACACTTGTAATTATAATTTCATATCTAAGACCATAATCTTTAATTAGACCTCATAACTCTTCAAACACATAAAATATTCAAATTCATGGTCCAAAAAATCAAAGGTTGTCACATTAGTAACATCTCAAAAAACCTATATCATTAAGAATAATACCTAACCTTAATAATAGAAAAAAATACATTATTCACATATATAATTGAAATATACCTCATAAAAATGAATCTTTTCATTTTTAATACATGAAAATAGCCTAATGTGAAATAACCCTAATCATAATAACATAAAATAAAATATTTTGACATTAATCTAAACTATATAATTTAAATTCCTAAACCATTATTGATAAGGCTGATATATCTTTGATAAGACACACATAATGTCATAATAGGTACATTAAATTATGTTTTTTTAAAATATTATTCTTAGAAGCACAAATATTGTTTCCAAACAATATCATGAATTTAGGATTTTTATTTAAAAGAAAGAAAACCATATAATTACCTTATTATTAATAATATGTTTTCAAGTGAATTGATTTAAAATTAATATACCCATTAAATCAAAACCGAATTGGATTTTAATACCAAATGTCTAGTTTTAAAGCAACAATGCTTCAAAAAACTACATTACATTAAAAATTTATGTATAATTTAAAAAATATTCTTATAAAAGGAATAGGTTTACCTAATAAAATCACACAAACATGTAAATCCATAGATAAAATTTAATCTTCCAAAACAAAATACCCACCAAATATTGACTATACATATCGAAAAGCCAAGAACCACACCAAAAAAATAAAACAACATGAATCATAAAGAACTCATAATATCGATTTCTCATTGAAATTGAAAAAAAACATTTGTCTAAACAAAGAAAAAACCTAGAGTTATACAAAACCAAAAAATGATGTTGTTCTCTTCCACTAATGTACTTCTTTACTACCCACCTTCACCTATCCAATGACACATATTTGAGGAACCATTTTTAGATTTCTCAAAAACTTAAAATAAACCTCTATTGATCAACTAATCAAGATCCTTATCATTTTTCCAAGTGATATATTACAAAATTGATATCCTTTATTGATTCATTAGCCTCAAACCAAACTCAAAATGTCTTGCTTGAACTTCTTAATCAAGTAAAATGTCTAAAAATTATGTAATGAGTTCTGAGAAATGAACACTAAGGTAATAAAATCTTGATCCCCTTACTGAAACTCTAAGATAATATTTATATAGTTTCATTTCTCCTATGTGAAAAAGATACTATCATAACCATGATGGGAAATTATACCCATGAATCATCTTCAGAGGAACCATGATTCAACATCCACTACATTTGAGCCACTCACCAAAGAAAAAAAACTATAAGGTATAATCATAATTGATCTATTGTTACCATATAATTAAAATAACTTCAATTTACTCTAACAAATCCTTAACCAAAATTCCTAACACCCCACCTATTAACTTTGAAAACTGTTTCCATTTAAAACTCATAAATTCATTATCACATTAATAATGCCTTTGGTTTATTGATTCTAATATACTACTCATTCATTGATTTTCATCATAAAAACTAACTACCTAAAATAATTCACTATTTCAGACATTAATAAATTAAGAAACTGATAGTTTTATAATTTAACATGACTAGTGATAAGTAACCTACAAAATATAAAATATTCATTTTCAATGAATGTTGTTGGTGTTAAAATGGATTTTTTTCCATTTTCAGTACTAAATAATATATTATATTTATGGAATGTTCATAACGAGTAGCTAAAATTATATACTGTTTATGATTAGCTTTTATTTATGATTTTTTTATTAAGGTTAATAACATGTTTAAATTTATTAATTCTTCATTCATTTAAAAGTTATTACATTTCATTATTTTTCCCTCAAATGGCCTGAAGGCCTTCATTTTTATTGATTTTTGATAACCCCCCTTTCAACGGATGAGGGGGAACCCTTAAAAGGCCTGTAGGCTCATAGATTACATGGCCCGTAGGATTAAGAGATTACATGACCTGAAGGTCTTAGAGAATTCAACCAGAAAACCTACAAGGAACTAACCCTCCCCATCATCTGCATCATGATATGAGCTCTCCACCTTCACATGGCCACCTGGATAGGCTTCCCGTGCAAGCACAGGTTACTCCCGATGTCATAACCATACCCTCTCATTCTGAAAAATCCATTTGGCTATGCTCTGGTGAGTGCACCTACTATGAATCCTCTTCTCGGTCTGCTCTTTTTTTTTGTAGTGTGTTTAGGGCAACTGCATGTGGCCCAAAGGCCTTGAGGTGGCCCGAAGGCCTTAAAGGTGGTATTTGGAATCTAAGGTCATGTGCCTCGAGAAAAATTATTTTTCTCAAGTAGGAAGAAAGACTATGGAAGTGCACTTAATACAAAAACAAGAGAAAATATTGTAATAATTTTTATTTATATTTAAAATATTTATATTAAATTCATAATTAAATATCTTGTTTATATTTTAAACTTTCTATCTTAGAGGCCCTCTTTGATAATGAAGATGAAAAATTCTCGCCAAATGATCATTTGAGTCTAGTATTTAGAGAGGAGAACACGAGGATAGTCTGATGTCGAACCAGGAAAAAGATCATCCCCACTAGATATTGGTCCTCATCGGGATCATATCAAACCTCTCACACCGCCTGCTATAAATCACTCATATAGAATTATCTGAGGCAAAAATATCTCTTTTCTGGATCGTGAAATAAGAATACACGAGTGTGAAAGAAGTAAGTTGATCACCGAACACTTCTAGAAATATATTTCAATTATAATTAAATAACTTCCATCAGTGGATTTTACTATAAATGATTTATATATTGAATCAATGATCTAATTAAATGATTTCCTGAGTGATTCCAATGAGGTTCATAGTGGTGGATGAGCTGATGGTGCTGGAAATAATTATATTGATGATGATGGAATTGTTTCCCTAGATGATGTTATTGGTGATGAAAATGTTGGTAATAGTGAAGTGGAGGTAGGTGATGGTTATGGGGTAGATATTTATCCCCACCATTTTTTACATAGTTTTAATGAATAATGTGGAATTTTTTAAAAACTTAAAATTAGTTTATTGATGTTTATATATGTCATAGTATTGTATATGTTTTTTAAATTATTAAAAGTAGTTCGTTGATTTCTAAATATAATAATTTTGTGGTATATTGAATTCATGTTGTGTATTTTATTTAATTAATATGTTCAAGAGCTAGTGGTAGAGGTGTTGGTACTAATACCTCTAAATGGGACAAATTCCTATACAAACGGTTTGAAGAACCATGGGTATTGGTTCTATGATGTGAAAAGAAATACCCACTGTTTTTCTTAATGTATGGTTGTGAAATAATATCTAGATATTATAATCATGGTTTGTATAGAAAACATGGGTATAGGTCTATACCCATTCCTCCATCATCCACGGTTCATAAAACTATGGGAATAGAATATACACATAGTTTTAGGGGTTATACCCATTGTTTCAAACCACGGGTATAAGGTGGTTTACTAGAAGTAAAAGTTCCTCCCTATGTTTGGATGGAAATATATCTTCTTTTCATTCGATTTATTTGACCACTACATCTCTCCGAACCTCATTTCAACATTCATAGAACTCTGCACTATCTCCTCATAGTTGTCATAACCTTGATTGGAATGATTCCTCTATATATGGGGTTTTAGTTCACTAAAAAATCTATCAACCATTCCATTAGGATCCATAATAATGCTAGATGTGTAATTATAAAATATTATAAATTTCATCTCATTTCTTCCTATATATTCATTTTCCATCTTCATCAGCTCTAAGAATTCCTTCTCCATTTTTGTTCACATCGAATGATGGAATTATTTACTGAAAAAGATTCCAATGAGATATTCCCACTCTATAGCATCAATATCCCTTATAGGATTTAGGATTCTAATTAACTTCCCCCACTGAAAACCTTCTCCATCTAAGAGGTACAAACCCCTTGCGACTTTCTCTTGTTTTGAACAATGAAGTACAAAAAAGATCATTTTTATAGACCATATCCACTATTCAACAATAAGTGGGTCAATGGATCTGAAAGAAGAATGTGTTCATTTATACATAAAAGACTCAATAGAAATTTTTTCCCTTTGAGTTAAATCTACTCTCTCAGGTTGATTCAAGTAATTTTTTATACCTAAAGTTAGTTGATTCATCATTTTCATAATTTTTTCTATTCTAACATCCATTGGAGGGTCGTTAGTGCATGGTCCTTTGATATAATCATTTATACAGTTCCGCCTAATTGCTTCCATTTTCTAAAAGAAAAAAAGACATATTGATAAATGTTTTTCTATAAAGAATATTCTAATTCTATAGTGATTTTATGTCTTAAAAAATCATTCTTAAATATGTAATTATTTAACAACAATTAAATTTTCTATAAATCATTCATAATGGTTCATAAAATTCTGGTGATTAATAGAACATATCTATCGGGAGTGTAAAAACTGTAGTGCTGCAAGTCCCATTGTCATGCACCAGTTCCTGATCGAGTTTTGATCAATGTTTTGTTTTTAGGTGTTACCTCTATATACAATTATTCCAGAACCACATCCACTTCTTCATATCCAGATCTATATTTCATTGCTCGAAAAACAGTTACATAATATTTCACAAAAATACCAGTATTTTTTATTATATTTAAACATTTATATAGGGTTATTGATAAATCTTATAAATCCTTATTTTTATAAATAACAAAACTATCATTTGATACCTATTATGGAATCCTATCTTTTAATGACATAAAAATTTCACTACATTGTACAAACAAGGGATCCTTTAATGTTTACTTTTTTTGGAAGAATGGTAAATAATAAATGAAAACATAAACATTATTATAATCCACTTGAAAATAATATTTATTAATTCATCCTATGTCCATTTATTGCCTCTCATAACATGGGGTAATACATAAAAGGAATGGGAGATCATAAATCTCATTAAGGTAAAGAAAGGGAAAACATTTACATGTGATTTTGAGAAATATAAATAAGAACATAAAGAATATCATTATGGTATTATAAAGGTAACATGAGGCATATCATAATAAAAAGAAAATTAATCATAACATTATAATGTGGCTAAAAAATTTAAATGATACATTTATAAGAATATAAAATAGTTTTTTCACCGAGGTTTCATAAAAATTACCATGTTTATTAACCAAGGTATCATAAAACATGTCATCATTACAGATTAAAATTATTTACCCAATGCATGGAGTGATATCAGGGAGAAAAAACCAATTATATTAATAAATGTGATAAAGATATATCATAATAAAAAATTTCATAAATAACCCATGATGAATAAATAAAATGAGTTTCATATTATAATAACAACATTTCAAAAATGATTAAAGATATGATCATTATGTCATTATTAACTTATGTAAATGGAATATTGGTTTCATGTATGTTAATACTAGAATAAAAGAAATATTTTTCACATATATTTGAATAATCAGAGAAAAGAATGCGGTTTGGGAAACTAAAAAAATAATATGAGAGGATTTTCTTGAGGAGAAGATATAAATTTTGAGAAGTAAATTCTGCATCATAACGAGTATAAAACGTGGTTTTAGAAAAAGGAAATATTACAGGGGGAAAGGGTCCCACACTAATTGAACTCTCTTATTGTATTATGTGGATAAAAGAAATTTAAAAAAGAACTTATATTGTAAATTTTAATACTTACTACAAAAAAGGGAACTTCATTGGAAAACGGAAGAGGAGATTTCCCTTACCGTGAAGAGTTTTTCTTAAAACATAAGGATTAGGACCTTGGGGGATTGATTACACCTTTTGAGGAATCCATGGGAGGTAAAAATACTATAAACTCATGAAGGATGAATTTTAAGTGAGTGTAAATGGATAAATGGGTGGGTTTTTTTAAAACTAGAAGTATTTTTTTATTAATTTCCAAATATAGGCCTTGGAAGAATAGGTTGTGGATAATGAAAAACTAGGGACTTTAACAAGCTTTTTGCCCTTTTTTTTTTGATATTTAGGACATATTATATGTTATTTTAATAAAAAATAGCCAATGATAATTTTATATTACTTCTTATGGAATGGAATGTTAGAGATTCCATACGAAATTTTTTTAATGTCAAAGTTCCCATTTTATACTTTATAAAGTAAATTATATGTTTTGAAATTTATTAAAATGTATTAAAATAATTGATATTAATAAAATAAAATATTTTAATATTTATATTTTTTAATTTAATATTACATCATTATGACATAATTATGAAGTCATTCAACGTACCAAAATCCCAATACTGTGTTTCTACTATTCAAGGGGAAAAAATATTTAAAAAACGCCTTTTAAATTCATCCTAACCAAATTTTGACGTACTAATTTCAAAAATGATGTTTATTTTAATATAAAAAATCTCTATCTATGGAATGTTTATCTTTAAAATATAAAACCCTTATTTATTAAAAAAATAACATGCTGAAAATGAATTGTAAAATATCTAACACTTAAAAATTTAAAAATTATTTTATCCTTTATATCTGACTGACTAGAAATTAATTTTCTATTATCTTAAACCCATTTAAGGGATGAGGGAGAACCCAAAATAAAAAGCATGACTTATATAATAACCAAGCCTCCATAGTCAGTTACAGACAAAAAACAACCCATTCAAATCTATAAAGCAAGGCCCCTACCCAACATGAAAACCGTAACGTCCCGGTTCCGGAAGCCGCCCAGAGGCGCCCCGTACCCAGTTGATCAGATGTCCTCAAGTGCATTTCTCCAAATGCCAGAGGCTGCCGACTAGCTGTGAGGTCCCTGTGTGTGATAGTGGGGAAAATATTCCCTCATTGGCAGAGTACACATCAGAAGTAAACAATAAGAAATAACAGAAATAGAAAAATCCATACACGAGTAAACAACAGGAGACTAAATTAGTAAATATCTGGAGCACACACACATATATATATGAAATGATGAAAGATACATATGTCTAGGAAAGCTTCCAAACAATTCACAATGCTGGAGGTACAATAGTGCCAAACCAAAGTACAAAAGAAAGGTAAACAGATAAACTCCTTAGCATCACAAGCCATAGCTTGGTCCCATGCTCTCCTGCTCCAAGCAATCAAGTACCAGAAGTCGAAGGGCACTTTCCCATGTCTATACCTGCAACAAGATAGTCTGCTTGGGCCCAAAGCATGGCCCAAATAGGGTGTGAGACTAAATCTCAGTAGGCAACCACCTGAAGATCTCTGCTTTACAGTCAGTGAGTATATGGAAGGTAACAGTACAGTAAGCAGTAAATAGTAACAGTAAAAAGTAGGCAGTAACAGGAAGATATACCACAATACTCAGTCCAAATAATAACAAGCAGTAGTATGGAAAACAACTAACCACTAACAGGAAACCCTCTGGGAAGTACTCGCAGCCATCCCCTCTGGTCCTAACTGAGATGTACCACAACCCTATGGGAAGTACACTCAGCCTAACCCCTCTTGTTTGGTCGTACGAATTTATAAGACTCTATGGGTAAGCTCACTCAGTCAATTCCCCTTATAGTCTAGGGTAGTCAAGGACTCTCTGAGGAAGATCACGTGGTATAACCCTCATGGCCCCAAGGTCTAGAAACTCTCTGAGGAAACTCACTCGGTAAATTCCTCCTATAGTTTCAGGTCTATCACTGACTCTTTAAGGAAGCTCACTCAGTCAATTCCTTCTCTATTCTAGAAAATGGTTTTAAAGAAATTAAACAAGTAAATACTCTTTAAGTAAGCTCACTCGGTATACCCTCCTATAATCTATAATATCCAAGGCACTCTGGGAAGCTACCTCGGTCCATTCCCTGTAGCCTATAATGTCCAAAGGCACTCTGGGAAGCTCACTTGGTCTATCCCATGTTGCCTATAATGTCAAAGACTCTCTGGGAAGCTCACTCAGTCTATCCCTTATAGTCTATAGCACCAGGTTCTCACAGCCTCGTGCCAGTCAGTGCATAATAATTCTATAAGGCCAAATTACACATATAGAGCTACATGGATAAAGAGTCTACAACAACCAATCATGTTATCATCATCACTCCATCCTACGGTCACTAGGCATGGAAATAGGAAAAACGTCCAAGGTTAACAAAGAACCAAAGGTTGTAAACAGAACAAAGCATGGTAAAAACATCCAAGCACATCAATTATCCACAAACATGATCAATTTACCTCTACACAAGCATGCAAGCAAGGCGGGAATAACCACAAGGGAAAAACGGTAAACACGCAGTACCCCATTCACAGTTATTGGTGGAAATTGCATATAAAACTCAAATACATCGAAAGGTAAGGCACAAACCACCTAACTACTTGCTAGAAGATCAATATACTTGATCCACAATGATTGATTCTCCTTAGAACGTCAAAGATCTGAGAAAATGCCCAAAACGTTCAACCAAGAACAACTTGAGAAAGAAGAGGAATTGGAAAACAAGGCTCTAGGAGAAGGAAGGACTCATTGCTACGGTTCCAACACAATCGATAGCGGTTGATTCAGAGAACAAATGATGGCGTGGGGATTTGGAGAAGTTCTGCGGCCGTACGACGTCTCTCTGTGGAATGGGACCTAGAAGAAGACGATTCTGTCGATTAGGCGTGACCCCGGTCTGTTTAATGAAAAAAAAACAAAATACACGGCATGTACTTATTCAGTACACAGTGTGTACTCTATTTATCTATACCCCACTTTAATCGGCCTCCACTTCATCCCTACACACCGTGTGTGTGTCCCGGACATGACCTGCACATGGCCTGGTGCGGCAAGAGAGTATATGCCGTGTACTCATAAAGTACATGGCGTGTACTTCAAAAATTTCCAAAAATTTCTCTTTCCTCAAAAACATCAGAAAAAAGAAAAACTTACATGAAATGAAGATCTGAGTTCTTACAAACATCCCCCCCTTAAAGAAATTTGTCCAAGAATTTCCCTATCGAGGCGTAGAAGAAGAAACCCTGAACAGCTCCGGCCACTACGATCACACATCGACCTCCCTCTCCCAAGTATCGTCCTATACTCGCCCGTGATGCCATAGCACCCGTACCAGAGGAACAGACCGACCTCGGAGAACCTTCATACTGTGATCGAAAATCCAGATGGGATGCTTCTCAAACGATATATCTGCTTCGAGATCAACCTCCTCAGGTTGGAAGACATGATACTGGTCTGAAATGTAACGTCGGAGCTGAGTAACGTGGAATACCTTAATGCATAGACCGGTACCTATGAGGTAACTGTAACTGATAGGCGACCAACCCAACTCTCTCCAAAACCTCAAATGGACCGACGTACCACGGTGAAAGATTACCCTATCTCCGAATCCCCTTGTGTCCCAACCATGGGGCGACACGCAGGAAAACCTGATCCCCGACCTTGAACTCCAGAGGTCGTCTCCATTGATCCTCATAAGACTTCTGCCGAGACTGTGCTGTAGCCATCCTCTTCTGAATCAACTCTATCTACTCAGAGGTATCTTGAACAAGACGAGGTTCTAGAAAAGCTGCCTCTCCTGCCTCCAGCCAACATAATGGTGATTGGCATGGCCTACCGTACAAATCCTCGTATGGTGCGATTTGAATAGTCACCAAAAAACTATTGTTGTAGGCGAACTCCACAAGAGAGATATGCTTCTCCAAAGAACCTCCAAAGTCTAGAATGAATGCTCAGAGCATATCATCAATCAATTAGATCGTGTGCTCGGACTGGCCATTAGTCTGGGGATGGTATGCTGTACTCAAAAGCACTTGTGTACCCAAGGCCTTCTGAAGTCCCTGCTAGAACCGAGAAGTAAAGCGCCCATCCCTGTATGAAACAATGGAGTGTGCAACTCCATGTAGACGTACAATCTCTCAGATGTATAACCATACCAACTCATCAACATTGAATTACTCCTTAATCAGAAAGAAGGGAGCAACCTTCGTAAGCCTGTCGACAACAATCCAAACAGCATCGTTCCCTCGGGGTGACCTCAAAAACCCTTTCATGAAGTCCATCGCGACATCGTTACACTTCCACTCAAGAATGGGTAACTTCTGTAAAAGGCCTATTGGTCTCTGATGCTCTACATTCACCTGCCGACAAGTAGAATATATCATGAAAAAACCAGCAACATCTCTCTTCATACCTGGACACTAGTATTGGCGATGAAGATCCCAATACATCTTGGTGACACCAGGATGAACTTACCAAACTGAGGAATGAGAATCCCACAACAGCTCTTCATGTATGTCTATAGGCACCCATACACATCCCTGGAAATGCAAGTTATCATCCTTGCCCACTGTCCATCCAGGAAGAGGGTCCTCTCCTGACACACTCTCCCACAGGACTAAGCCTTCTTAGTCTGATAGCTGCCTCATCCGTACCCGATCAAGAAGAGTAGAGGTAACAGCTATAGAAGAAAGGAAAGCCTGTCCCTGTTTGTCATGCACCTCCAAGTACATCTTAGAGAATTGAGCCATGAGCCTCCACTCACTTCTGGCCTCCTGAACTGCCTGAATTTGAGTTCTCCTGCTCAACGCATTGGCCACTGCGTTGCCCTTTCCCGGCGTATAGGTGAGCTCGAAGTCGAAAGTCTGAAGATACTCGACCCACCTATTCTATCTCAGATTCAGATCGCGCTGAGTGAAGATATAATTGAGACTCTTTTGGTTGGTGAAAACCAAATTGTGATCTCCCAGAAGGTAGTGTCTCCAACAGTGTAAGGCATGAACAATAGCTCCCAACTCCAGATCGTGCGTCGGGTAGTTCCACTCACGTGGCCTCAACTGCCGAGACCCGAACGCAATGACTGCATCTCCCTTCATAAGCATGACACCCATCTCGATACCTGAAGACTCACAATAAACCATATAGATCTTGCTTGGATCTGGAAAGACTAGTATCGATGCTGACGTCAACCTTCCCTTCAGCTCCTGAAAGTATGATTCACAAGAATATGACCATAAGAACTTTCCCCCCTTCTTGGTCAGACCTATCAATGGTGATGATAGGCATGAAAAGTCCTGTATGAAGCACATTTAGTATCCACACATCCCTAGAAAACTTTGTAGCTCAAAGATGTTCTTCAGCTGCCCCCACGAGACTACAACTCTCACTTTCTCTGGGTCCACTGATACTCCTGTCTCTGAGATAACATGACCCATAATGTGAATTTGATCCCTCCAAAAGTGGAATTTCAAGAGCTTAGCTTATAACGGATGCTTTCTTAGTGTGCTCAGAATGATCTCAAGATGTATATCATGGTCGTTTCGAGTGTGAGATTACACCAAGATATCGTCCATGAAGACCACAACAATGGAATCCAAGTAAGGATGGAACACCCGGCTCATCAGTGCCATGAAAACTGCTGGCGCATTCGTGAGACCGAACGGCATAACCGTATACTCGTATAGACCATACCTTCTCCTGAAGGCTGTAAGAGGTATATATGATGGTATAACATGCAACTGATGATAACCGGATCTCAAGTCAATCTTCGAGAACACTCTATCTCCTCGAAGCTGATCAAAGAGATCATCGATCCTTGGGAAGGGATATTGGTTCTTGACTGTCAACTGGTTCATCTTCCGATAATCCACACAAAGCCTAAGGGTACCGTCTGCCTTAATCGCAAAACATATAGGCGAACCCCAAGGAGAAGTACTGGGTCAGATGAAACCCTTTGCCTGCAACTCCTCCAACTACTTCTTGAGCTCCTGCAACTCAGGTGTAGCCATACTATAGGGAGGAATGGACACCGGTGCCGCTCTAGGCACGAGATCAATCGAGAAGTATACCTGACGCTCTAGAGGTAGAACTGAAAAGTCCACTAGAAAGACGTCTCTGAAACGATCCACCACTGGAGGAAGGTCCAACTGTGAAATCCCCTGGTCATCCAGATAAAGACTAGCAATCTGGGCTGTAACTCCTCCTAGCCCATGATGCTCGAGTCCTGTTTGACTCGCCTGAACATCCCACTCGCCTCTATGAATAAAGGATTAACCCTCCGGTGATACGAAACTCACTCTGCGCAGATCATAGTCGATGAATGCCTGGAAGGGAACCAACCAGTCCATCCTGAGAATGACATCATAACCTGTCATCTCTAGGACATAGATATCCCATAAGAAATGATACCCTGCAACCTCGAGAGGGAAATCTCTGCACTGACGTATTCTAGAAGTCCTTTCCCCCAACGATGTGTCAAGAGTCAACATGTCGGTAGATGAAAAGATACAAAGCCCAAGGCTCTCCAAAATAGAAATAGAGATAAAACTATGCAAAGAACCATTATAAAAAAGAGTTGAAGATAAAACTGAGGCTACTATGATTGTACCTTGAATTGTAGAAGGACCGGGATCCTACTCTTGATAGGTCTACTCCACGGAGAAAGTCTGGCCTGTAGTGCGGACTTGTGTCCCTGGCTGACCACTCTGAGCTGATCCACTCTGCTGTCAATGGTAACCTGGTGACTAACCACCACTACCGCGACCTTCACCTCAGCCTGAATGGCCGGAAGAACTCCAGTTCCCAAACTAGTGAGAAACTAGCGAAGAATCTCCATAACGCGGTGTTATAGAAGAACCCCTACCACCAGATGAAGGTGAGAAGATCTGACAAAAGTGCTGAAGCTGGCCCATCTTGCCGCAAGATCAAAACTCCATTGGATCTCTCTGGCACTGGAGCCTAGTATGCCCACTCCTACTGCACTGGTAGTACACAAGCTGGCTGCCAAAAGATACATCCCACCTGCCCTGATCTCCTTGAGAAGACTCTCTGCGGCACTTCCTACTATCCATAGGAGGAACACTAGCTCTGGAGGTCGAACCGCCCCGAATCTCTACTCCAGAATCCCTCAGATTGCACTCAGTGATAAGCACTTGGTTGATGATAGAGGATATCGAAGTCAACCTGAAGATATTCACCTGGGAACTGATCTACTGCCCGAGACCATCTTCGAACATTCTAGAAAGGAACAACTCATCACCTTCTAGGATCGGTGTGAAATTATGCAGTTCAGTAAAGTGGTATGAGTACTCCATAACAGAAAGAGAACCCTGTTGCAGACTCATAAACACCTGGGCTCGATTGGCCCTTAGTGTCTCCAGATAGAAGTAGTCGTAGAAGGTGCATCAAAACTCATCCCAACACATACTTTGTTGGTGCCCTGACTATGAGATCACATCCCACCACCTATTGGCGGTGTCTCAGAGCATATATGTGGCCCAATTTACTCTCTTCCTTGGTGGTATCTTGAGATGCTCGAAGATAGTCAACGTGGCCTCTAACCATGACTCGGCAGCCTGGGGTCCTCCATCCCCTGAGAAAGTAGGAAGATGCTGCTGCTGAAAGACCTGTGTCAATTCGGACATCGACGGGGCAGGAGGCGACGCTCCCTAAAAAGTCTCCATCATCCTTAAGAAGTCATCCCCGAACTACATATCGGCTCCCGCGACGGGTATAACTACTGGTGCCAAAATTGGCACAACAGGAGGATCTGTAAAAGGATCCTGATCATCCATATCCGGTGTCTGATCACCATCTGGAAACTGACGTACAACCAGAGGACGTATCAGAGGAATATCTCTGAATGATCAAAAGCACACCTTAGATCAGGATTATCAAAGACTGAGAACATAAGAGTAAAAAACGAGAATAGGAGAAGGAAACATTCAAGTTTTACCAAACATGACTACATGGAATGTATAAAAATTACATGGCGTGTTCTATTAAGCCACTCACATGGGCATGTATTCCTGCCACACTGGTCGTGTAACAACCCAAACTACACGGCGTGTTGTCCCCACACACGGTGTGTACTTGAACTCTACTACCCTACCCAAGTATCCTCACACGGCTAACCCACATGGTCCACTTAAACTTATAATACATGGTGTGTTTCCCATGGACACGACATGTACTAAAGAAGGTTTCGGAAAAATGTGTTATTAGTTACATGGCCAGCTACATGGCTGACACTTAAACGGAGTTTTCTGAACAAATATGGCGTGTATATGAGAAGATAACACCGACCTGTGTTGTTCGTGACACAGACGAGTACCTGGAACAAAACTACACGGCGTGTTCCTACCAAGCATGGCGTGTTCTACTCGAGCTACCCCGGCCCGTGTTGTTAGTGACACGGTAGGGTACATCGCTCACTACTACACGATGTGTACCTACCATGAACAGAGTGTTCCAGAATTTTTTTCCACAACACCATGTTCCTGCTCACACAGTTAGTGACACGTTTTTAAAACAAACTACACGGCGTGTAAATACAAAGTACACGCCGTGTATTCTGGATTATTCCAGGCAGTAGCTCAGAAACTACACCGGAGTCCAGAAAACACAGAAAAAAGGCATAAAGGTTCCAAATTACGATATGTGAGGGCCCATACTTCCCGCGAATCAAAGCTTGGGATCCAACACAGTCATATAAAGGAAGAACAGGTCAATGATCTACCAATTTCCGATTCAAGAGGTCCCATAACACCCCAAGAACCAAAATTTAGCGTTCATCCAAGCAAGTATAATACAAACAGTCCTCTAACAAACAAGAGTGATTCTATCAAGCATCTATCAGAACAACATGCATAACCTACACAAGTCTATCACAACAACATGCAATCCCTAATGCTCCCTAGATGGCATGGAAAGAATGCATGGCAGGTGATTTCTAACAGGTGCCTATATGATGCATGAGATGACATACCCTCATCTCATCAGGTTGCGATAGAAATAGAACTAATATTACAACAACAATAACAACACAAGTCTTGTGAATCACTCTAGGTGAAATCATATCAACTGTAACATCGCAAAACCAGAAAACTGCAATAAGCGTGGTAGATTGGCTTTTACCTATGCACGGGTTAGCTACTCTCGGGCACAGCTTAAAACCAAGTACTGAATCTGTCCTATCCCTGGATAAGGCTCCAAATAGTATGTCAAGAGAAAAGAGATCCTCTAATACCACTTTGTAATGTCCCGGTTCCGGAAGCCGCCCAGAGGTGCCCCATACCGAGTTGGTCACATGGCCTCAAGCGCATTTCCACAAATGCTAGAGGCTGCCAACTAGCAGTGAGAGCCTTGGGTGTGATAGTGGGAAAACTATTTCCTCATTGGAAGAGTACACAACAGAAGTAAATAATAAGAAATAGTGGAAACAAAACAATCCATACACGAGTAAACAACGGAATACTAAAGCAGTAAAAAGCTGGAGCACACACACACACACATATATATGAAATGATGCATGATACATATGTCTAAGAAAGCTGAAAAACAAGTCACAATGATGGAAGTACAATAGTGCCAAACCAAATTACAAAAGAAAGGTAAACAGATAAACTCTTTAGCATCGCAAGCCATATCTTGGTCCCATGATCTCCGGCTCCAAGCAATCAAGTACCAGAAGTCGAAGGGCGCTTGGCGTTGCCTATACCTGCAACAAGATAGTCTGCTTGGGGCCCAAAAGAATGGACCAAAACAGGTGTTAGACTAAATCCCAGTAGGCAACCACCCGAATATTTGTGCCTAACAGTCATTGAGTATATGGAAGGTAACATTACAGTAAGCAGTAAACAGTAACAGTAAACAACAAGCAGTAATAGGAAGATATACCACAATAATCAGTCCACCGAACAATAAATAGTAGTGACACAAACATATAACCACTAATAGGAAACCCTTTGGGAAGTATTCGCATCCATCCCCTCTGGTCCTAACCGAGAAGTACCACAACCCTCTGGGTAGTGCACTCAGCCAAACCCCTCTGGTTTGGTCGTATGAATTTATAAGACATTCTGGGGAAGATCACTCGATCAATTCCCCTTATAGTCTAGGGTAGTCTGGGACTCTATGAGGAAGATCAAGTGGTCTAACCCTCATGGCCACAAGGTCTAGAGACTCTCTGATGAAGTTCACTCTGTCAATTACTCCTATAGTTTCAGGTCTATCACCGACTATCTATGGAAGCTCACTCATTCAATTCCTTCTCTAGTCTGGAAAAAGGTTTTAAAGCAATTCAACAAGTAAAGAATCTATAAGGAAGCTCACTCGATCTACCCTCCCGTAGTCTATAAGATCCAAGTCACTCTGGGAAGCTCAGTTGGTCTATCCTCTGTAGCCTATAATGTCCAAAGGCACTCTGGGAATCTCACTCGGTCTATCCCCTATAGCCTATAATGTCAAGGACTCTCTCTGAAGCTCACTCGGTCTATCCCTTATATTCTATAGCACCAGGTTCTCACAGCCCCGTTCCAGTCAGTTCATAATAATGATATAAGGCCCAAGTACACCTATAGAGCTACTTGGCTAAAGAGTCTACAGAATCCAAACATGTTATCATCATCACTCCCTCCTACGGTCACTAGGCATGGAAACAGGCGAAACAACCATGGTTAACAAAGACCTGAAGGTTGTAAATAGAACAAAGCATGGGAAAAACATCCAAGACCAGCAATTATCCACAAATATGATCAATTTACCTCTACAAAAGCATGAAAGCAAGGCAAGAATAACCACAAGGGAAAAACGGTAAACACGCAATACCCCATTCATGGTTATTGGTGAAAATTTCACATAAAACTCAAATACATCGAAAGGTAAGGCACAAAAAACCTACCTGGATTCTAGAAGATCAATATACTTGAGCCAGAAAGATTGATTCTTCTTAAAATGTCGAAGATCTGAGAAAACATCCAAGACGTTCAACCGACAACAACTTGAGAAAGAAGAGGAATTGGAAAACAAGGCTCTTGGAGAAGGAAGGACTCACCGCTGTGGTTTCAATGCAATCAACAGTGGTCGATTCGGAGAAAGGATTAAGGCGTGGGGATTCAGAGAATTTTCGTGGCCGTATGATGTCTCTCAGTCAAACGAGACCTAAAAGAAGACAATTCTGTCAATTAGGTGCGACCCCGGTCCGTTTAATGAAAAAAAAAGAAAATACATGGTGTGTAATTATTGAGTATACGGTGTGTACTCTATTTTTCTATACTCCACTTTAAGCGGCCTCCACTTCATCCCTACACACCGTGTGTGTGGTCCGGACACGACCAGTACACGGCCTGGCACGACAATAGAGTACACAACATGTACTCATAAAGTACACGACGTGTACTTCAAAGATTTCCAGAAATTTCTCTTTTCTTAAAAACTCTAGAAAAAAGAAAAACATACCTGAAACGAAGATCCTGGTTCTTACAAAAACCATCAAGACCAGCTTCCACCTTCACATCACATCTTGGAAAGATATCTCAAGTAAGAATGCATGGGCATTGTACCAATGAAAATGACATACCCTCTCAAACTTTTGAATCCAAAATAAATTCCAGGTGAAATCTCTATGCTCAAAACATCCTCTAGAGCACCCCTTGCAGTTGAACTGGTTGAAAATTCCCTTGAACAGGAACAGAAAAACCACAATGCAGTCATTTCTACGAATAAAAAAACTATTTTTTAAAAAGTACACATTGGAACTGAAAATTGAATTTACCAAATTCTATCTCAATTAAACCTATTTTTATTAAGTAAAGCTATTCTTAAAATAGAATTGGTGTAAAACCAATTTTATTTAGATAAAGGAATTACACACTATGTTTGGGAAGGATAACCCCTTATAAAAACCATATAAAACATAAGTTTAATGTGTGTGATGATGATATATTGATGGTGGAGCATGACTAACATCAATCGAGTGAAAACTTTCCCTTACTTGAAATTATCTGGAAGGAAATTTCATTCATGTTTAAAATTTTGAATATATTCTTGGTCATGGTTAATGTAAAACCCGAGTGATTCTACCTCCCACCCATGTTTTGAAAAAAATGGGCTTCATAGGGAATGATTTTACAAGTTGAAGTCATCCCTTCCCCTATCTACATTATTATCCCTTTTCATTTCTACTTATCAACACTAATTATAAAGTTAAAATTATTACCATGAGCATAGTTACAAATGGTCATATTGACCAATGGTCATAATTTGATAATGGTATTTTAATAGTTGAATCCAGATGATCAAATTTAATTATTTACTCACATAATTATTTAAGAGTAATGTTTTTGTTGTGTATAATATAATATAACACACATTTTCATGAAACAAAATATCAATAAAACATTCTGGGTGATTACATTGTTAATGTGGAATCTCAAATGAAAAATATTATCATGCTACTCCTCATCAAGATCATCTTTTGGTTGAACGTTTATAGATCTTGTTTCCACTAATGAATCTCTATATATTTCTTTATCAACCTCTACATCTAATCACTCCTCCAAATGTGGTATTTAATCATCACTAGAGATCTTACTAAGGAAGTCTCCATTATGAAAAAAAATCATGCTCATTTTTTTGTTTACTAAGATTCAATATAACTATTACCATGCCACATGAAACATATAATATCATGAGAATTAAAAGAAATATTCACATCAATTTATCCTTTCGAGTTAGTGGGTAAGAACATATTTTTGTCCCCTGCTGTTTGTTTTTTAAATTTTCTTTAATCTCTTTTCTTTGTTTCATTTCACATAAAAATTTATTAGGGATCTTTTTGGTTATCCATCAAAAAATTGTGGGAAATTACTTGACCCATTAGAGAATGTAGTTTCATTTGGACCTTCCCCACCTTATGAAGTAACTCCTCCATTCCAATTTAGGATTGATGTTCCACCACATATATAATTATTGGATTCAAGCTGTTGATGAAGCTTTCTTGGGTGGATTTGTGATCCTTCACCAATATGGACTGAAACATTGATGTATCCATTTTATTATAGTATTCCTCTACACACACAGATCCTTGGACATGTTTTTGTAACATAAAATGAAAATATTGATAGTAATGACTAGATACATGCATTTTATCATTAATTTCTTCATTTATTCCCTTGCTTGAATTTTGATTTTCCATTCCATCGTCAACATAATTATTATTTTCACACAAAATACTTGTATATTCATTAAACCCAAGCATTGAAAGATTTATCTTCTTCTCCTCTGAGTAGTTTTGAAGTCCAAAAAAGTTTTCAATTATCCTCACCCACTCCAAATAACATTATGTATCACTATTCCTTTGAATGGATAGATCTTTCATTTTGATGCTTCCCAAGTCACATTCTCTCAGAGAAGCATGTTTCCATCACCAAGGAAATGATTCATCAAATTTTGGGTACTCATCATAACCTTCATCAATTTCTTACCTTCCTAGAGCCTATTAAGTTAGGGAACTTTGAAAATCATACAACCTAGCATTCAATTATGTAAATTGGTCAGTGATACCTTTCAGAATAATTTGAGGTCAATCTTATATCTCTATACCTTTCTCACCATTATTTATAAATCATCACACACACTTTTTATCTTATTTTAATATCTCAAAAGGTTTCTCACACTTTCTAGCAAAAAACATTCATTACTATATGTTTTCATAGATAGTATAAAGAAGAAAATTAATAAGAAACCATCAATTCATGATGGACATTAAATTTTGAAATTTTTAAAATGGTTTGAATAAATGGAGTCCAAGAAATATTTTAGGTAATGTTAAATGGGAGGAATGGATTTGTTTGATTTTTTGGGTATGGATAGAGGAATGAAGATGGTGTATAATCAAATAATTGTAATCTGGTTTGTTACTAAATTAGCAAATACAATGTTTCAAATGGGATTTTTGAGGATTTTTTTTAATTTTTTTTCTTTTTTTATTATGCTCAATAATCAAGAAATGTAATATAAATAGTGATTTTTTGGTTTTCAATGTAATACAAATGAAAAATTTCTCAATTCTCTATTATTCTTGTAGTGATGTAAAAGGGTGACATAAAATTAACATCAAAATTGATTGGAATATGTTTTGGTGATAATTAGATTTCATAAGAGTTAATCTGTAGGATGATATAATTTATTTATATTTCCAAATATATGTGCTGGATTTTATCGTTTCTAGTTTGAGAAAAAATATTAGATTTTATGTTATAAAAATGACATATCCTATATCATTAACATCAAATAAAAATGTGTCATAATTTTAGATGAATGATGTGTCATGAATCGGTGATTTCAATAAATATAAGGGAATGAAAGTGATGAGATAAAATTAGAAATGAAAAACATGGGTTCCATTTATGTTTCTCTTTAAAAAAGGTATGAAATTATTACTTAACTTCATTCTTGATTACATGGACTTGAGTTACTAAAGGGAATGCATTAAACTAATGGATTTTTTTCCTGAATTTGGATATCTAATGAAAAAATGGAATTAAAGACTATTACAATAAGGTGGATCTCTTTCCAAAATCAATAAATTTTTCATTCCAAAATTTTTAACTTGAAAATTACTTGTAAAAAACTCATGGGGTGGTTTGATGGGAAATTTCGTTTTTGAAAAAACACTAGCTAATTTTCATGAACATTTTTATTGTCCAAGAATGATAAAAGACATTATTAAATTTTTTGGTAAATTTTTCACATATAAGAATGAAAATTCCAAGGTTCAACCAAATGGATTTTATTCCACATTTGCCATTCTATCCCATGCATGGACCTAAAATTCTAGTGATTTTGTTTCGGGATTTTCTCAATCCTAATCAAGAAAAGATAAAATATTTTTTTATTTTGGATTGATTTAGAAAAATGGAAATTTTTATTTCATGCTCACAAACAAATGATTCTATTAATATAGAAGAATTTTCTTTTCAAAAAAATTGTGAGATTACATGGAATGCAGAAAAAAATTTAAGTGATAGGGATGTGAAATTCCTTATCATATTTTGAAGGAATTTTTGTAATAAATTTGAAACTAAATTATTATTCTCAAATTTTTGACAAACTCATAATGATGTTACAACTAAAGTGGTTAATAGGATTATTTTAAAGAACTTCTCTCTATTTAATATTGTATATGTTTTTAACCCAATTAATCTATTAGATATTCATTCATTTCCAACTAATGTGGTTGTTGATCTATTCCATAATGACACTAAACTCCTCACTTTGTATGTTAGCCTTGATTTGAATCATAGAAATACTAGAAAATTGGGCTATCTCTACACCTATATTCCTACAGATCAATAAATCCATGGTTATAATGTTCCTTGATCTATGATATAACAACAGTTTGTTGAAACCGTTTGCAAAGATAAATCTATAAAAATAGTTTTTTGAAACAGTTGGTATAGGTTGGTCTGTACCAATTGTTTATAAACACCATTAATATATTATTTTCATTAATCCTTCTGCTCCCAACCTCTCCCCCATTTGTGACATCCTGCTCCAATTTCCCTCTAACCCTACCAAGTCACGACCTCCTAAGCAGCGATCTCTTAACCGACCGGTGACCTTCCGAGCGGTGAACTCCCAAGTGACTGACGACCTCCCAATCAACCGATGAGTGGCTACCTCCCAATAGACTGATGACCTTCATCTACTATAATTATCTCTTCTATTTAAATTATTTTTTTATTCAAATATTCATCAAAATCATATAATTTGGTTCAAAATCATTCTGATCTTATATTTATTATTATTTTAACTTTTTTGAGTTTTTGTTCATTCCAATAAGTAAACAATTCCAAATTTATAAAATTTTCTAGATGTGGTTTGATGTTATTTTTGTTTCATGATTTTTTCTTATTTCCATATTATTTTTATATAAATTTATATCATTTTTAGCACTTTCCCTTCTAGTGGTAGTATGTGTGGCTGTTTGAGTATAGATATCCTACTTGTGTGGTTTTGAATTTTTGTAACATTGGTTAAAAACATTTTGTGTCTTTATTGTTGTACGGGGTCCCACTAAAACCCAAAATGTGATGTATTAGAACCCTAGTTTTCAATATATAGTATAAATATATATCTTTTGGTGGTTTATATATATATATATTTATTTTAAAAATAATATGAAAATATCTCTAAGAGATATGGTTTATTTTAAATTTTCTTTTGAGTAAGTATCATGAACTATGTGTTTAATGCAGTGTAAATATCATTATATCACGAAATAATTAATATTGTATTTATGGAATGATTTTATAATAATTTTAATAATTTAATAATTTTTTTTAGTAATTGTTTCCCAATTGTAAGATGTTGTCTTTTCTTGTTTCAAGAGAGTTTTAATTTCATGATTCACATCCTTTATATTGTCACCCCTTTGATGGTATGATTTATCATTCTAAAACAAGTGTTATATAGACTAACTATAATATGATTTAAATATTAAATATGGATATTTAATTGAAAGGTTATTTTAATGACGCAAAAATTCATTAATGACAATTCCTCTTGATCTATTTAAATGTCTTATTATGGTTCTGTAAAACGTATGCACTTATTTTTGTTTTATGTTTTGAATTTTAAAATACCATTATGAATTTTGAACATTTATAATATAGACGTTGAACAGTGATCACACGATTAGTATAAATATAGGGCTTTAACAAATCTAATTTACCCAAATAAAGGAAGCGATAGCCTCATCCAGTAGGCTTGACCCATACAAAGCCCATTTTTTGGAGCTCATAATGGAGGTGGAATCATTGGCCTTTGCTCTTCAACAAACCCAATATGATCTTGAATACATTAAGCTCGAGTGGAACTACCTACGAGAGAAGTGGCACTTGATAGAGGTTACCCCTCAAGAAATTCTATCTAAGACACCCCAAGAGTCTGTCACTATCGCACACCGTACCCTAAGGTCTTATACGGGTCTTTTAAGGGGTTATGTAACAAGAACCTAGTACTAAGATTATGTACATTATTCTTGGATAGAGAATATATATTCTTTTTATTATTGTTACATTGTAAATAATTTTCAAAGAACAAATAGTATTTTTAGTTAACATTCGAACTATGAAATATATTTTTATGAATTAATGTATTTTTGAATTAAATAATATTTTAATAAATTATTATTATTATTATTAAATTAATTTTTATTAAATATAAATGATTGTATAATTTTATGAATGCAATTGTAATTTTGATAAAGGTTTGAAAGTTGTTTTTGTCAAAACCCATGAATTTTCGATAAATGTTGATTTTTTATTTTAAAAGGAAAAATTAACATATTTAGAAAATTATTTAGATAAAATTAATATTATTTTTTTAATCAGGAAATCAAAATTATAAAAATTTGAATTTTTTATAATTTTATGAGATAGTCAAATTTTTGGGTAAAAATTAAATACGGTTTAAACATATAATGTGTTTTATGACATCATAATTACCCAATAGGGATTTAATAAAATACTATAAACATTATTCTCGGACAATATATGTTTTACCATTAAAAAAATTTGATCTTGGGTTTGTTTGATTTATTTTACAATGCTTTAGTGGACCTTTCAAGACTTATAAAAAATTTTGTCTTTTTAAAATGTTTTCCTTGAGAGTGTGACACACCTCCACTTAAGAAACCATATTATTTTAAGAATTTAGGCCATTTAAATTATAAAATATTTTTTTCCACTCCCCTTTAGAAAAAATCATGTGAAAAAACCATGGGATGGTTTGTGGTTTCGATTAGTTTAATGTGAGGTGTCCCAAACCTAGATAATAAATAATTTCTTCTCCTTTCCCATATAAACCCACCCAAGATCCCACTTCCTATTAACTGAAATCTTTTGTAGTTATTAAAAAACCTTACCTCCTCTCTCTATAATCCTCCCAAGGCTCCCCAAGCTCCCAATAAGTCTGTCCTAAGCCCCTCCCAAGCCTTTGGGATCACACTTCCAGGTAAGGGATTCCTACCTTTCCTTTTTTATCCAACTTTATTAATATTGTTATTCAATTTTATTTTAAATAATAAATGTTGGGTTATGATTTCAAACCTCCCCCATAATTTCCTATTTATGTTTTAATGATTAGAGACCCCTTTATATCTCATTAAATTCCTCACAAGCACTCCTGTTACTATGCTGCAATTCGGTAAGGAATTTCTCTCTCTTCATTTACATTCAAGAAATTATTTTATATTATGCATCTAAATTCCATTCCATATGTTGGTATATTATGTCCCATGATCCCCTTAATTTCCATTTAATTTATAAATTATTATATACCCCTTTCACTCCCACAAATCCATTTTATGAATTTCTATTTGACATCGTTATGCTGTTGAAATTACACCAGAATTTCCATGACAAAGTCATTTTGTAGTGAATACCATACACACTCATATATAAAGGGTATTCACATTTATTCACATGTAATTTTTGATTTAATACTTACATTTTTTATTCCACATCTCTTATTTGTGGAATGAATTATGATGTTAATGAATCCATGTTGTATGATCTATGTGGCACACTTATGCATTAAATGAAATGATTATGAAGTGTGTGCCCTAATAGAGCTATAATAAATTGGGTAAAGTATAGTATCATGATACTTCAGGTGAAATGGGCGTTGAATCATGCTAATTAGAGTGCCACGAGGGTTTACTCGTTCTTCATGTGTAATTAAGAATTACTCCTCTCCAGGTGAAATGAGCCTTGGCTCATGCTAATTCCATGTTAAATGTTGTTTCCACATTTCCATGTTATGATTATCATGATTTATCATGAATTTATGTTCATGTTTCTCTTATTCTACATTGATATTCCTATTTTCTAAAATGTATTGTATTCCTCATGTTATTCTATGTTTATTCCCTTACTGGGCTTTATAGCGCACCATTTTTTTATGCATGTCCTCAGGTTATCCTATGCAATGCTAAGTACAAGGGAATGTAGTGGTCATGTAAAGGAAGTTTTAAATAAGATGTTGTGTATATGCTTTAAGTTGTTATGTAATGTTCCTAATCCCTAAAAGACACTTGACCTCTCGATCTTTTATGTTGTATCAAGTGAAGGTTTTATGTAATAATTCATGTTTATTTTTGTAATAAAGAGAAGGGTTTTCATAGTTTGTATCAGTGGATATGTTTAGTTATTTTTGGTATTAGGATTATAAAACCCTAGTGAAAACTTTAGAGACTAGACTACGTATAATAAAAAACATCCCTATATTTTGTTGAGTATTGATTAAGTGGTTTATCAAACAAATACATCCCTAAGTTTTGGTGAGTATTGAGTAAGTGGTTTATCAAATCAATACATCTCTGTCTAGATACGAGTAGATATAGGTGGATCTATAACTAATGTACCTTGGAGTGAAAACTCCGACAAGGAGTTTCGGGCTTGACCCGGGGTATCCCGGTACACAAAAACAGGCCTTGCTGCACTCTTGGTTATGACAATCCTGGGGGATATTCTTTGGTAAATTCACAAGCTTAGTATGGACCATTATTAAGGGAATTAAAAAAAATTCCCCTAAGAATATATGTTTGAAAGTAAATCATGGATAACATAGATTGAATCCTATAGATTCATAAGTTATTAAAATAAGAGTTTTGTATAAGTCATCCATTTTTGTCTTTGTATTACCCTTTATGTGTTTAATATTTATTTTCCATAAGTTGTTTTGGTTGAAGTAGATAATTAGAACCAGAAAAAAAAGTGAAAGGTATGGTTATCATCTATAGTTATATGAATTATTTTATATCCCAAAAGTTTAGTAGAACAATCCCAACACCACCAAAAATCAATGAAGTAATGATGTCGGTGAGTACGAAAAATGGGGCAATCATTGAATCCCCTAAATATAACTCCTCCCCTATCATATTTTTTGGATTGAGCTTCCCAGTGAACCTCATCATACTCCCTTTTGTGTAATTTGATGCAATTCTCAGCATGGATTGGCTTTCCTTATATAGATCCAACATAAATTTCCGTGAGAGGGAAATCACTTTCCATGTGGAGAACCGACCCCCGATTCTATACAAGTGCAACGAGGAGGATGAATATTCTTTAGTTCCATCATCTTAAGCATGTATATTACTAACCTATGAGGATGCGTGTCTAGATCAGATGATTGAGTCCAAGGAAGCAACCATCCTTGAAGACATGCCTATTGTGAGGGAATTCACTGAAGTGTTTCCTGAAAAATTTCCTCATCTTCCTCCAAGAAGATATGTTTAATTCTCAATTGATCTTATACCTAGGGTGATGCCAATATCCAAGATTCTATATAGAATGACTATTTTAGAGCTTGAGGATCTAAAGAAAAAACTACCACAGAATCTGGATAAAGGGTTTATATGCACAAGTGCTTCACGATGGGGTGCACCAGTCCTCTTAGTCAAGAAGAACGATGGGTTAATGAGACTTTGCATCTATTATCGTGAGATTAAAAAAATCATAGTGAAGAACAAGTATCATCTCCCATGAATTGATGATTTGTTCGACTAGCTTTGTGGAGCACAATACTTCTCCAAGGTATATTTGCAGTCAGGATATTATCAAGTAAGGGAGAAGAAGGAAGATATAACCAAGATTGCTTTTTGTACAAGATACGGGCACTATGAATTCATAGTAATGCCTTTTGGACTCACTAATTCTCTAGAAATATTCATGGACTTGATGGATAGAGTCTTTAGAGATTACCTTTACAAATCTGTGGTAGTCTTTATAGATGATATTATAATATACTCCAAAACTAAGGAGGATCATGAGGATCATATAAGAATTGTACTAGAGACCTTGTAAAAGGAGAAGCTTTATGAAAAGTAAAACAAGTGTGAGTTTTGGTTGAAGGAGGTCTCATTATTAGGCTACATCATCATAAGCAATGGGATATCTATTGATCCCTCTAAGACAACTGTAATAGAGGGATGACCGAGGCCAACATCAGTAACATATATCCATAGCTTCTTGGGGTTAGCTGGATATTATGGACGATTTGTGATAAATTTCTCACAATTGTACATCCCTCTTACATAGCTAACTTGGAAGGGAGTAATGTTTGATTGGAGTGATGAATGTGAAGAAAGCTTCAAAGAGTTGAAAAGGAGGATTATCACTATTCCTGTGCTCACTTTACCCACAAGTGGAGAACTTTTTTTGGTATTCATTGATGCTTTGAAGAAAGGCCTAGGATGTGTGTTGATGTAAAATGAAAAATTCAATGCCTATACTTCAAGGAAATTGAAAGTTCATGAGAAAAATATCCAAAACATGATCTAGAGTTGGCTGTAGTGTTCTTCTCTTTAAAAATTTGGTGGCATTATCTCTTCAGGGAGAAGTGTGAAATATATACGGACCACAAAATCTGCAAGTATATATTCACACAGAAAGAGCTGAACATGTGCCAATGAAGATGGTTAAATATGATAAAAAACTATGACTTCTCAATCCATTACCACCATGGGAAAGCGAATAAGTTGGCGTATGGTCTAAGTAGAAAGGACCCAGTGATGCTATCATTGATGAGATTTTAAAAGGATTCAATCTTCTTAGATTTGATGATGATGGACATGGGAATCATAAATAAGGGAACATCATCAATCCTTTCACAAATGATTTCCTAACCATCTCTTCTGGTAAGGTTAAAGGATGCTCAAAAGGATGATGTGCGAATTCAGAAGAATGTGGAATCTATTAGAAAAGGGAAATCCTCAGAGTTCAATGTTAATGAAGAAGGAATTGTGAAATTTTGAGAAATACTATGTTCCCCATCAAGTCCAGAGTTAAAGAATGAGCTTTTTTATGATTCACATAGTTCAAATTTCTCCATCCACCCAAGAAATAAAAAGATGTATCAAGATCAACCAGATAATTATTGGTGGGATAATATGAAGAAATAGATTGCTGAATATACATCAAAGTGCCTGATGTGTTATTAAGTGAAGGCTAAGAGATAGAAGTCTAAGGTGATTATGAAACCACTACCCATACCAACATGGAAGTGGGAGATCATCACCATGGAATTTGTAACCAGACTTCCTAAGATATCTAAAGGAAACAATGGTATTTGGGTTGTTGTGGATCATCTTACAAAGGCTTCACACTTCATTTCTATTTAGGAGGATTTCTCATTGGATAAAAAGGCATAGATATATAGTAGGGAAGTGGTAAGGCTGCATAGAGTACCAATATCTGTTGTATCCGATCGAGATCCAAGATTCACCTCGATGTTCTGGAACAGTACCCACCATGATCTAAGCACTTAAATGAACTTTAGTACGACCTATCATCCTCAAACTGATGGCCAATATGAGTGAACTATTCAGACCCTAAAAGATATGTTAAGATCATGTTGTATGTAATTCAAAGTAAGGTGGGACCAACATCTTCCACTGGTTGAATTCTCCTATAATAATAGTTTCCACTCGAGCATACAAATGGCACCATATAAATCCCTATTAGGGAAATGGTGCAGAACACTAGCGTGTTGGGATGAAGTCTGTGAGCATAAGCTTCTAGGACTAGAAATGGTCAAAGAAATGGTAGATAAGGTGAACACCATTCAACATCATATCAAGGTAGCCCAAAGTTGACAGAAAAGTTATGCATATAACTGTAGATGAGACCTTGAGTTCAAAGTTGGAGACATGGTGTTTCTATGAATATCTCCATGGAATAAGGACATGAGGATTGAAAATAATAGGAAATTAAGTCATAGGTACATCGACCCCTTCAAGATTTTTGATTGTGTTGGGGATGTGTCCTATCAACTATAACTTCCACCTACCATGGGCAAAGTACATGTTGTCTTTCATGTATCCCTCTTAAAGAAGTACATACTAGGCCCTTAACGTGTACTCTCTTTTGAGGTAGTACAGCTAGAGGATGATCTTTCTTACGAGGAGCAACTGGTGAAGATCTTAGATCGTATAGAAAAAGTTATATGAAATAAGGCATTGTCCCTCATCAAAGTGTTGTGGCGAAACCACAAGTTTTAAAAAGCGATGTGGGAATAAGTGGAAGTGATGAATAAAAGTTACCCACATCTGTTTTAGTGAGGTAAAATAAAATTTTGAGGGATAAATTTCTTAAGGGTGGAAGACTGTAACGACCCAAAAATTCATTAATGAAAATTCCTCTTGGTCTATTTAAATGTCTTCTTTTGGTTATGTAAAACATATGCACTTATTCGGTTTTATGTTTTGAATTTTAAAATACCGTTAAGAATTTCGAACACTGCTAATATAGTCATTGAACAATGATCACATGATTAGTATAAATATAGGGCTTTAACAAATCCAATTTACTCAAACAATGGAAGTGATGGCATCATCCATTAGACTTTCCCCATATGAATCTCATTTCTTGGATTTCAGAAAGGAGGTGGCATCATTGGGCTTTTCTCTTGACCAAGACCAATCCAAGCATGAATATGTTAATCTCTAGTGGCACCGCCTATGAGAGAAGTAGAAGTTGATAGAGATTACCACTCGAGCAAGGTTATCCGAGCCACCCCAAGAGTATGTCACCATCGTGAACATTATCCAAAGGTCTTATGTGGGTGTTTTATGGGGTTATGTAACAAGAACCTAGTACTACGATTATGTACATTATTCTTGTATAGAGAATACACATTCTTTTTTTTATTATTAATTTGTAAATAATTTTTGAAGCAAAAATAGTATTTTTAGTTAATATTTAAACCAATAAATATATTTTGATGAATTAATGGATTTTGGAATTAAATAAAATTTTAATAAAATTGTATTATTATTAAATTAATTTTTATTTTTATATAAATGATCATATAATTTTATGAATGCAATTGTAATTTTTATTAGGGTTTGAAAGCTGTTTTTTTCAAAACCCATGAATTTTTTATAAATGTCAGTTTTTATTTTAAAAGTAATAATTAAAATATTTAGAAAATTATTTATATAAAATGAATATTGTTTTTGGAATCAGGATGTCTAAATTATCCAATGGTGAATTTTTCATAATTTTCTGAGATATTTGAATTTTTGGGTAAAAATTAAATATAGTTTAAACATATAATGTGTTTTATGATATCATAATGACTTAATAGTGATGTAATAAAATACTATAAACATTATGTTAGGAAAATATATGTTTTACCATTAAAACAATGTGATTTTGGTTTTGTTTGATTTATTTTACAAAGCTTTAGTGGACCCTTCAAGACTTATAATACATTTTTTCTTTTTAAATTGTTTTCCTTGAGAGTGTGACTCACCTCCACATAAGAAACCATATTATTTTAATAAGTTCAGCCATTTTACTTATAAAATACTATTTTCCACTCCCCTTATGAAAAAAACATGTTAAAAACTATGAGTTGGTTTGTGGTTTTGATTAGTTTAATGTGAGGTGTCCCAAACAGAAATAATAAATAATTCCTTATCCTTTCCTATATAAACCCACCCAAGCTCCCACTTCCTCTTAACTCAAAGCCTTTGGAGTTCATCAAACCCCTGACCTCCTCTATCTATAATCCTCCCAAGGCACCCCAACCTCCAATGAAGTCTCTCTCAAGTCCCTCCCAAGCCTTTGGGATCACACTTCCATGTAAGGGATTCTCACCTTTCTCTTTTTATCCAAGTTTCTTAATATTGTTATGAACATTTATTTTCAATTATAAATGTTGGGGTATGATTTAGAACCTCCACCATACTGCCCTATATATTTTTAAATGATTAGATACCCCTTTTTCTCTCATTAAATGCCTCCCATGTACACTAGTTACTATGCCGAAATTCTGTAAGGAATTTCTCCCTCGTCATTTACATTCAAATAATTCTTTTGTATTATGAATCCAAATTACAGTACCTATGTTGGGACATGTATCTATATGACCCATTAATTTCCATTTCATGTAAATATGATGAGACATTCCTTTATATATCATCAACAATTTTTATGAAATCTTATATCACGTCGTTATGCTGCTGAAATTGCACCACATTTTTACAAGCCAAAGTCATTGTGTAGTGAATACCATGCCCATTTCTCTATCAAGGGTATTCACTTTTTTTGAAAATTTACTTATTTATTATATAGTTTCATGTATTAATTCCACATTCTTTTATCATGGAATAAATGACCATGTTTAATGAATCCATGTTTTATGATCCATGTGGCACACTTATGCATGAAATGAAATGTTTAAGAAAGTGTGCACCCTGATAGCACTCCAATGCATTGGGTAAAATATAGTATCATGATACATCACATGCAATGAGTGTTGACTCATGATAATTAAAGTTCAACAAGGGTTTACTTGTGCTTCATGTGCAATGGGGGTTTACTCATGCTCTATGTGTAATGAGCCTTAGCTCATGCTAATTCCATGTTAAGTGTTGTTGCCACATCTCCATGTTATGATTATCATGCTTTATAATGACTTTATGTTTTGGTGTATATTGCGCTCCATTGATATGCCTATTGGATAACTTGTATTCTATTCCTCATGTTATTACATTTTTATTCTCTTATTGGGCTTTATAGCTCACCCTTTTCTTATGCATTTCCTTAGGTCATCCTATGCAATGCTAAGTAAGAGGGAATGTAGTGGTCATGTAAAGGAGGTTTTCAATAAGATGTTGTTTTATGTGATTTAACTTGTTATGCAATGTTCCTAATCCCCAAAGTCACTAGACCTCTATATCTTCCATGTTGTATCAAGTGAATATTATGTAATAAATCATGTTTAAGTATGTAATAAAGAGCAGTGTTGTTATAGTTATTTGATATAAGGTGAGTGGGTTTTTAATGTATTTATTGTATTTATTGACAAATCTATGTAGAAAACATAATGGAAGATACTTGTATACTCATTAGGGTTCTATAAATAAGTACAATTTCTAGTTTAGTTTATGCATCACATAGCTTTTCTACATATTTAATTACAGACATACTAGTATAGACTAGTTTATGATTATGTTTTGAATAATTCCTTTTGGGATACCCTAAGTAGTTTATATTATGAACTATATAGTTACTTCACCCCTAGTTTCAGATTATTATTCTGTTAGAGGACTATATTTATATTATGTATTAACTAAAATGTTAATGGAAATACTTTTATTGGACCTGTGGATAATCTCTAATGATTCTTGGAATAAATTATATAATAGAGATGTTTTCTTTGTAAATTTACTTATGCAAATGTGCATTCTGTGTAAACATGATTTTTATGTGTTTTAATTTTCCAAATTTTATATCATATAATTAAATGGTTAGTTTTATTATATTAATTTCAAAACATAATTTCATATTTTTTTCTTAAAGGTTATACATAATGAATTTGGTGGGATCCTAAATCCAATCAATTTTTAGATCCTTTATACACAATTTGTGTGTATATAAACATGGTCTCAATTCATGAATGTAATGAAAAATATTTTCCTTGATATAATGGGTATTCGAAGTATTTTTTATAATTGGATGATATAATATATGGGATATGAATACTTTAAATATGGATATGGGTAGACATAGATGTTTTCTATCCTACTTTTGATTTTTTTTTCCATTTTTTGGTTTCGAGCCTATTGGTATTCAAATCCTTTTTTCCATTTTTGTGGATGTTTTATATATTTAAAATATAGTGATTGTGTTTATATTTTATTTATTTTTGTTTTATAATACATTTAATATTTCATTATGTCCTTATTCTATGCTTCAATGTTCTTTATTTCAAAAACCTTTATTTGATATGTATTAAGGAAAAATATATGATGTTTTCATCCTAGGGCCCCTAAAGTAACTATTTTTTTAGTTTTTTTATATTTAGGTGAAATAATTTAAACTGTTTATGTTGATTTCCTTCGAACTTGTTACGGGCCTGTATTGATCATGAATGAAATTTAGGCCTTATGGTACACTAGATTGAGTACAAGGATAGATAGATAGGTTTAGTGTATTAAAAAATATGCGAGTAGAGTGGAATAATTTGTATTTTAGTGTCTCAAAGTTATTTAATTTATCCACTATGACAGTGAATTCTTAAATTTCAAGGATATCAACCACAATTTTTTTTTATTTTTAGTCATTTCTTATGGGATTTGTTATTTTTATTATTCATTGGGTTTTTAGATACTAGTAAGTTTTGATTACTTTCATATTAAAATTGTATGTAGTGAATGTTTTAATTATGGTTTACATTTATGATTGGAACATAAAATTTTCCCTGTAATAGAATAGATATAAGCTGGACGTATCATACTGATCAGATTAGAACCATGTTTTAAATGAATTTGGAGTGTTTTTTATATTTTTAATTTAAAAATTTTCCAAATGGGGGTTTTATAAAGTTTCTATGATATATTGTTTTTGGGAGACCATGGTTATGCTGAGAATAAGTTAAATACCATATAACGAAAGATGTATTTCAAACAAACAATTATGTTTGGTATCACCATGGAGAGATAAGACAATCTTCTACTATTAACAATTGAAAATATAGAATTGTTATGGAGAATTTTATATTTTATTGATTTATATTTGTGAATAATAATGAGAGAGAGATAATATACAAGTTTCATAAGACAATGATATCAATACACATGAGGAAAAGACTTAAGGTGATGATGTTGAGAGAGTAAAAATTTTTATGGATGATTTCGAACTCTATTATATCAATAATGTTATAATTTGAAAATTTTGTAATTTTTTATACAGTTATATAATGGAAAAATCATGTATGAAATTTATAATACCTCCATTGATTATATTATTAACTTTTTGAAGTAAATTATTCCTCATGGTGCAAATATTCCCTCAAATAATTATAAGGCATTAAAGTTAATTAAGATGCTTGAATTTTCTTATAATAAAGTTCTTGATTTTCTAAAATATTATAGTTTATTTTGGGAGGGAGAAACCGACCTTAATGATTTTAAAGAATGTGGTACTTTTTTATAGAAGGAAACTACATATTGAACCCCTTCTCGTGTGCTACAAAAAGTCATTTGGCATTTTCCATTGATTCCAATGCTTCAAAATATATTCATGTATGCATAAATCTCAGCCAATATGGGATGGAATGATGCTAATATAATTAATGGTAATGTTTATTTGGTTCATCTTGAAGATAGATTATCATGGAGGGAATTTTATGCACAACATCCAGATTCTTTATCCGAGGTGTGTAATGATAGGTTGGGTCTATCCTGGAATGGTTTTAATCTATTTGGTTGGATTCTTACTGCTCATAGAACATGGCCGATTTTTTTCACATTTCAAATATTCCTCAAATGATGTGTATGAAAAAGCTATTCACTTTAATGATTATTATAAGACCTTTTGATCCTGTAAATGATATAGATGTTCACTTGTATCCTTTAATAAAAGATTTGAATTAGATTTGGGACATGCGTGTGCACACATTAAATGCCTCTTCAAATAAAAATTTTGATGCATGATTACATTTATGGACTATAAATTATTTCCCTACATATGAAATTATTATTTTTTGGAGTATGAAATAAAAACTATCATTTCTTATTTGTCTGAAGAATACGGAATCAAGAAGGTTTAAATTTCTTAGTAGTTTCAGTTTCATGTGTCATCAATGATTCCTTCCAATGAATCATCAATACAAAAAGATTTTTTGGAAGTTTGATAATAATATTGACACAAAAATAAACCACCTCAACATATGTAATGTACTATGTTCTTAGTGAATTTCTAGATTTCAGTTCTTTATTTGGAAAAATTTAAATGAAATCTCAAATGTGGAAGAATGTAGACACTCATTCCACTTACAATTGGAATAACAAATGTAACTTATTTGAGATTCCATATTTGTCTACCAATATGTTATATAATTTTTTAGATGTAATAAATATTGATAAAAATGTATGTGAAATGTTTCATTCAACACATCTATATATGAATGGGAAGAGCATAGATGAATTCTAATCTCGTCGTCACATGTGGGATTGAGTTATTCGACTGAAACTGCATCCTATGTGTATTGGTGAAAAAATGGAATGTTACTTGTTCTTTATATGTGATGAAATAATTATATAAAAATCAATTTTTGGACGTGTTTGAGTATATGAAACTTTCATATGGCTATTCTAGAAACATATCTAAATGAGTTAGCAAAAGGGATTTGAAACTAAAATCCCCCCAGACTTGTGATTATCACATCTATCTTCTTGAATTTAGTCCAAAAGAAATTCATAATTCTTTATAGAATAATGTATGGGTGAAAGAAATTCACATATTCCATTTTTAGAGGCCTTTATTCTAAAAGGTTATCCAAGTTATTATGGATAAAACTACAGGAAGAGGCGCTATTAAATTTTTATGAGCTGCAAAAATTTCCTCTATCATTTTTCACATGCATATTGCATTTAACATTTCATCTTAAAACTGAAACAATTCATGGGGGAAAAATTTATTTTTTTTGGATGTATCATATTTAAATAAATATCTTACCAATAAAATATTATATCCGAAACAAGAATTATTCCCGAGGGTCCATTTTGGGAGGTTACCTTGCTTAAGAATATATATGTTCTTGTTGAATATGTTTCTTTGATGTGTGCACAAGACATAACCAGAAAATGAGATATGAAGAAGAGTGGTATGGGAAAATTGATCCCTCATTTCCATGTATTCCCCAAAAAAGAGGAATTCTCAGGTCTAATATATTTGCTACATTGAGCCTTAAAGAGCAGGATATGGTGAATCACACAGTATTGTTTAACTATGGTTTTTTCAATGAATATATCAAGTATGTAATTTGGATAATTATATATTATCTAATAGTATGTAATTTCACATATACCATAAAATTTTATTATTAATTTTTTATAGGTAACATGAAAACATTCATAACTAGAGTTCATTCATAATTTTATTTGAGTGGTAGAGAGGTTTTTCATACCCAAGAGTTTCCTGCTTGGTTGAAATCATATGTATGATCACTTAATTAATTACCATTAAATATAAATATCCATTTAATTTTTTTTCATATATATATATGGTATTGAGATTACCTATTGAATTCATTTTTCAAGAAATAATAGCATTGTATTTTGGTCCAATTCTTTGATTCATGAGTGAAAATCATAAACAATTAATGGGTATAAATTTGTTATAACTAATCAAGTGGTAAAAATGATAACACATCATGTTGGATTTATGTTAACTACTACAATAGATTATTATGACAGTGCAATAGATAGTTGGCCCTTATATGAAGATATGTATTATTATAGACTTGTTTAGAAAACATATTTATTGGATAACAACTCTAAAGGTCAAGTCACTACGATGAAATGTATATGGATTTATTAAATAATGCACCGTGTTACATTTTTTTGATTAATGTGGATTCAAAGTTATTAACATGAGTAAATTATTTTCAATCGATGAATCATAAATTCGGGATCAATGGAAAATCAAGTGTTTTATCTGAATGATCATCTAAGTCCTGATTATGATGTCATTAATGAAGTAATCCCAACACATATTTTTCATGATGTTAGAAATTAAATTATCACCACTGAAGCCCCCATTGATGTTGATGAAAATGTTTCATTTGATTACTCAAATTGTACCATTTTGAGAGATTATGTTAAACCTGATGTAGTGGTGGGTAATATATAAAATTAACCATATATGTTCGCAGTTCATTCAGTTTAACATGGAATGAGTTCCTTAGGTTGGTATTACTATTGTTACAATAATTTATTTTCAGTTTGGAATGAAATTTATTCTTCAGTATTGTTTGGTTTCATTTCAATTAATTATATTTATTTTAATTCTGAAAAATGGGTTTAAAATAGTTTTTTGAAAAATTTATAACATGGTTTTAAATTATTATGACTACAACATGTTATGAAATTGTTAATGAATTCTTTGACTTATACGTTGTATGAATTATTTTAAAAAAACTATTTCTAAAAATTATACATTTCATTCTTAGGGAAATTATGGGTCTGAGCGGGGATGCTCCAAGACCAAGACGACGCAACCTTATTACCCATTCCCACCAAGACCCACTAGAAAAACCCCATCTACCACACATTTCCATTATTTTCTAGAGACTCTAGGAATGTTCCCATGCATGCCTCCATCATTATCTCATTTAGCCTCTTCTTTCCTTACCATGTCTACATCACAGGTAGGGGTGTTCCTACCCATGTCTCCATCATCATCTCATTTAGCCTCTTCTTCTCATACCATGTCAACATAGAATGTATGGATGTTCGAAACCATTCCACCATCATCATCTCATTTTCTATCCTCTTCCCATAATATTTCTACATCACCTATAGGTTTGTTCCTACCCATGTCTCTATCATCATCTCATTTTCTCTCTTCTTCCCATACCATGTCTACATCTCCCAAAGGAATGGTTCCACCTTTACTATTTCCGTATCCTTTGATGTATCAACCACCCTATTACTTATATCATGTCATGTATACCTCACCTAAATATCATTAAATCCATTAATTATATAATATTTATGTTCCTTCAACTCCCACTACAGTGCAAGAAGATCACCCTAAGCATGCATTGGATCAGATAAAACCATTAGAGGTTATTGATCCCAGACATCCCATGGATCCATCAGATCCTATTGAGAAGCCTACATTTGCTTTTTTATTATAAATATGAAAAATTATATCACTGCATTTTTATTGTATTTTATAATGACATAATTCTTATTTTCCCCCCTTTATCTTATTCTATGGGATCTTCTAGTAGGAGATGTGGCCGCACATGTATACGGGAAGCTTGGAATTTCCAAACATAGATAATGTTGGATTATAATGAAGAAAATAAGATGATATGTAAAAATTTCCAGCATTGTATAGGATTCATGGCCACTTTATCTAAGTACCATGATATCATTTTGGTGCAAACAGTCTCATAGAGACATCTCGGTAATGACATCCAGGAAAAAGCATGGGTGTATATATGGGAATTTTATAAATTTTTATCTGTATTATTGTTTTATTTATATGAATTATCACATTCATTATAGAGTCATTTTAAGTTTACTGATGGTGAAGATGCTAATAATGAAAGTCTAATAACTCTTGGAGAGTTATGGTGATCATACAATCACGAGTTGTATATTGGATGGAGGAGTAGATTTGGTTCTGATTTAGAGGACGCACCCATATTCACTAACAGTCTAAAAACAGAATAATAAAAAATTATCTCATATTTAATGACTGATGAGTTTAATGTATTCCCAATCATAAATAGTTTTCATAAAAAAATTAATTCTAATTACTTGTATTGAATTTTTGTTTTAAGAATCATAAAAAAAAAACAAAGAATAAATAATGTGTCCTCCCACATTTGGGCTCACTAAAATGATCGATAATGAGAAGCTCAAGGTATATTAATATGAAAATAAATAATATCCATTTTTATATTTTTACTGAGTTAGCTATATATATTTTCATGTCTTAATTTTTTATTCATCATTAGTTTTTTATATTGGAAATCTTCAACTTATGTCATATTGTGTTGTTAAATAATTATGATATACCATAAAAATGATAATTATAAACATGATATAATGTGTCATTACATCAAGAACTGAAAAATACATCACAAACCAAACAATGTTTGTCACTGTGATAGTGTTATAATGAAACTTCATGAATCCTCCTCTATATCATAACATTTAGACCGGGTCATAGACTAAATCCACATTGCATAACAAAATAGACAACATAAAAATCTATGCTCTTGGAAACTCATCATGGAATCTCTCACTAGGCCACATTACAATTTACACCTCTAATTATAATTTCATATATGACCCATAATCTTTCTTATTTACTCATAACTCTTATAACACATAAAAGATTCAAATTAATGGTTCATAAAATCCTAGATTTTCACATTAGTAACCTCTAAAAGATAACACATCCTATGGAATAATAATTAACTTTGATAACATGTAAATATACATTAATCACATATATCATAGGAACACACATCAGAAAAAGGAATCTTTTAATTGATGGAACTTGAAAAAAACCTAATGAAAAACATCTTTGATCGTAATAACACAAAAAATAATATTTCAAAATTAATTGAAAACTATGTGGTGAAAATTATTAATTCATAATTGGCAAGGGTGATACATCTTTGATAAGAATAACATAATTTCATTATAGGTTCATATTTTTTAAAATGTTATTCTTAGAACCACCACTATCATTTTCTATGAATTCTCATACATTTAAGATTTTGATTTAAAAGAAATAAAACAATATAATTACTTGTTTATTCAATTTAGTTTTTTAAATGAATCGATTTAAAATTTATATACCCATTAAAACATAAAACAAAATTGGATTTAAATACCACATTTAGAGGTGAAAAGTCAAAATATTTTAAAAAAAGTAAATTAATCTAAAACATTAGGTAAAATCTTAAAAATATTCTAATAAAGAAATAGGTTTACTAAATCAAATCATAAAATCCTTCAAATTAAAAGATCAAATTCAATCTTCCCTAAAAAAATATCTACTAAATCTTGGCACCAATATTGTATAAAATAAGAACCATAACTAAAGAATGGAACACCGTGAATCATAGGAAACTCAAACTATATATATCTCATTGAAATAGATATTTTTTTTGTCGAACATGAGAAAAAAAACCTAGAGTTACACAAAGCCAAGGCACGATGTTGTTCTCTTCCACTAAATGACTCCTTCACTACCCATAATAATTCAAATTGGTCCTTTAATAGTGCTACTAAAAGTGATTTATAAAAGCTATCAATTTTCCGATAAAGTGAGCAATGTTAATTGATTTGATTTAACAGTGCTCATGAAAACCATTGATAAAGGCCCCCTTTAATAATGATAAAAAAGAAATGATAAAGGGGACATGTCAATTCTTTTTAATCTGATAATAGTGTCCTTTATCAGATCTTTTCTGAGTGTTGTTAAAGGTACATCTTAAAACGGGGATACATTTTTATCCCCAACTCCTTCTATCAATGCTTACCAACACCCCATATTAGCACTTTAGAAAACTCTTCCCTCTTGTGTGTTCCCCTGCCTCAAAAAAGTTTCGATCCTGAGAGCTCATGCCCATATACCAACATATTTTCCACTCTACTATATTGTTTGGTTTTCAATTTTATTATATATCTGTATATTTATATATATTTTCTTTCCTTTTTAACCATATATTTATATATATGTTTATATATATATATATATTTTATGTATATATATTAATATATATATATTTCAAAACATATACAGAATATGTTTTTGTGTGTGTATGTGTGTGTTTATATATATATATATACATATATATATATATACGTGTGTGTGTGTGGATATAAAAATATAATTATAAATATTTATATATTTAAATAAGTTTTATGTATTGATAAATATATTTTATATGTAAATATGTTTAAATATCTATTTATAAAATTAAATTTTGAAGTGTGAATATAAAAAAATTTATTTATATATTTATAAATATATGATTATAAATTAAATTTTGAAAAATGATAAAATTTCAAATCCATTATATCAATATGAATGTAATAACAAGAAATTAATTCAATCCCTGTTAAAAAAGAGAAATAAAACCCCTTTAAATGAGGCTGAAATATATCAATTGATAAAACATTTGGTAAAAGTGACTAAAAAAATAGTTTTGGAGGTCTTTGGGGCCACTTTTAACCTTTAAAAACCATGAAGGAGGTCACCCCCTTTAGGATAGTGTAGAGGTTGTTGTAAGCTTCGATTAGATATGTAGTAGAGGACAAACAGAGTCCCAGATCTAAATTTATGGTCATTTTATGTTTGAGTTATGTTTTCAACCTATTTTAGATCCTTTATTAATTTATAGCTTTTTTTATCATCAAGTTTTTAGTAAATTACTATTAATATATAATAATTAGAAATTTTTTTATTAAGAATATTTTCTTAATTTTTTTAAAACAATTTTCACAAAATATCTCATACATTTGGTGTAAATAACTATTTAAACAAATCAACAACATATTGAAAAAATATGTATTATATTTATATCAATATAAATTTATTTATATATTAATATAATTTTTTAAATATACCCTTTATCAGCACTAGTAAAAAATTACTATTAAATGGGGGTCTTTATTAGGGCTTCTAAAAAAGGGATGATAAAGACACCCTTTATTTGTGCCTGTTTACAAGTGCTCATAAAGGCCTCTATTTATTAGTGAATTTTTACTAGAACTGATAAAGATGGAAATCATTAGTGATTTTACAAACAATTGATAAATAATAACCTTCAAAATTAGTTTTTAGCGAAGTTAATGACCCCCTTTAACAATTCTTCTTCTAACACTAGAAAATGGGGTTTAATAGCACTCTTACCTAGTATTATTAAATCCCTATCACAAGATAAACCCAGTTTTGTAGTAGTTCCACCTTCACCTACCCCAACAAACATATTCAAGGAACCATTTAATAATTTCTCAACACCCTAAAATAAACCTCTTTAGATCATATAAGCGTGATCTTCACATTTTTCCAAGGCATAAACTACAAGCATGATAACTTTCATGTATTATTTAGCCTCATACCAGACTCAAAACATCATGATTGAACTTATTCATCAATAAAAATGTCTAAAACTAATGTAATGAGTTCCCAAAACTAAACACTGAGGTCTTATACTCTTGATCCCCCTTACTATAACTCTGAGATAATATTTATACATTTTATTTCCAACTTTGTGAAGTAGATACCACTATAACCATGATGGGAAATTTTACCCATGAATCCTATTCAGAGGAACCATGATTCAAATTCCAATAACTTTGATCCACCCCTAAATAAATCACACTACTATATATACTAATAATTCATCTAAAGTTCCCACCAATTTTATAAAACCTCAAAATCCTCTAACCACTCCTTGAAAAATGGTCCAACACGCCATCAGTGATCATTAAAAACTCATTCTGTTCAAAACATAGCAATTCCTTATCCCATTACTCATCCTTCTAGTTATTGAGTCCAACATACTAATGATTCCTTAATTTCCTTCGTAAAAAATAACATCCAAAAATAATTAATTATTTTCAACATTAATAAATTAATAAATTTATTGTTTTATAATTTAATGTCCCATATGATAAGTAACCTAAAAAATATAATATATTATTTTTCAATTAATGTTGATGGTGATCACAATGATTTTATTTACATTTTTTTCGCTAAATAATATATGATATTTATGAAATGTTCATAATGATAAGCTAAAACTATAAAATTTTTCTGTTTATATTTTATTTCTAAAATTTTCAACAATTTTTATAAGGTGTTTCAATTTTTGAATTGTTCATTAATTTAAAATTTATTACCTTTGATTATAACTCAAGATTATAAAATGTTTATTTTCTAAATATGTGTATATTTAGCATTTACATTTGTAGAAAGTGGTATTGTACATGGAAGGTCATGTTCCATATTAAAAATTATTTTTCTTGAGTATGAAGAAAAAGGATGGAATTTCTATTAATTCAGAAACAGAAGAACAAAATGAAAGTATTATTATTTATATTTCATATATTTATATGAAATTCAAAATTAAATATATTTTTTATATTTTCAATAGTCTTACCTGGTTTCCTTCTATGATAAAGAAGATGGAAAATTTGGGCCAAATGATCATTTGAGTCAGGTATTAGGCGAATATAACCATGAGAATGTCTATTGTCGACCCAGGAAAAACATCATCTCTACTTGGTATTGGTCCTTATCAGTATCTTATCAATCCTCTCAGACCCTCAAGCTACAAAGTACTCATACAGAAGTAGATAAGGTAAAGATAGCTTTATAGGAGCATGAATGAAGTAAATGGGGGAGTGAAATAAGTAACATAATCACTAAAATCTTCCTGAATTATATGTCTGTTATTTTCCAATCAATTACATCATAATATACTACTACTTTTGGTTCATTTATGGCATCAATGTGATATTTAAATGATTCATCGAGTGATTTCTAGTAGGGTCCTAGTGTCGGTTGAGATGATGGTGTTAGCAATGATGATGTTGATGAATTTGTTGATGATGATGTTGTTACTACTCTTGGTGATTCATTTGGTGATGAGGATGTTGTTGATTGTGATGGGAGAGTTATTTATCCCCTCTATTTTTTACATAATAGTAATTGTAAATTTAGAAGTATTTTTATCACTTTAATTGATTATATGGATGTTTATATATGTTATAGTATTATAAATGTTTTGAAAATATATAAATGTAGATGGTTAAATGCTGTATATAAAACCTTGTATTGACCCATTTTTATTTCTTCTCATATTATTCATTTCTTCTTTCAATGTTGGATTTCACCTTGTCATATAAATCCCAAACAAATGTTTCGTTTTCATCAAATGTAATATTAAAAAACTCATTAGTTGGAAATGAATGAGTATCATATCATTGGGTATCCGAGATCAGAAACTGAATATGTGTTCTTCATTTTTATTTTTATCTCATCCTTTTCGTTCCCTTCCATTTATGATCATCTCTAATTATAGATTCATCTTTCATCTACCATTTTATGATTTTTTCATTGAATTTATGGACTAATGATATGAAATTTTTATAGTTCAGAATCTCATCATTATTCTTGATTTGGAAACTCTGAAATTCGACACATACATTTGAGGAAATATATGAACTAATTATTTCTAAAGATTAAATCTTTTAAAATTTAAATATAAAAAATTTGACTCCAATCAATTTTTAATTTCATGTTATCTCAACATTTAACATCATTTAAATAATGTTAGAGAATTTTGATATTCTTAATTTGTTTTACATTTAGGAACACACATTTCAAAATCATTAGCCATGATTTTAACTTTTTTTACACATTTCCACAGATATATCAGACAATCTATCCACCTATAAAACATTTTTGAATCATCATAAAAGGGTAGGGGTGATCAATTAAGACCCTAGGAGACATTCCTATTAATACCATAATTATAATATGCCAAAAAGTTTGATCACTCCATTGAGAAGCCTAACATACATTAATTCATGAACACAAGAAACATAAGAATAATAATCCTATGAAACAATGGAATAAGAAATTAACTTTCAATGGGTACAGTGAGGTGGTTTTTTAAATCTAAATGTATGAGATACATGTCAAAATACATAGACCGCAAAATTCTAAAGCCTAACCAACATTTTTTTTACATTTTCACATTTCAATGGCTTTAGGGTATAAGATATATACCAAGAAGACTTTTTGGAATCACCAAAAATACTTTGGATATTTTCACAATGATTTTGCAGACAAGAGGTCCCCAAACATTTGACTTTGGATATTTTCTTTATAAAATTGGATATAAATTTTAGGGATCATTTGGGAGGTCTATTTATGTTCAAATGTTTTTTGGAAGTTCAATTGGTGATAATTGATGTGACAAAAAATGGATATAGGTGATTTTTTAAGGTGAATGATTTTTAGATTAAAAATTATTAAACAACATCATGTTTCTTAAGAAACCACACTATTGTTTTGGACTGAATGAAATGTCATGTGAAGATTTAAAAAATGGCTATTATATGGATCTTGGTTTCTGATGATTTTTAGGAAAATACAAAAAATTATATAGATATTCTAAAAATATCATGGTTTTATGAAACATGTCAAGGTTTATAAGTTTGGGATTGATGGGTAAAAATTCATGTATGTGTACTATATTGATGAAAATAGGGAGTGGACATGGTTTAATGTCCATAACAAAAAGCAATGAACTCAACACATCAGGAAATCTAAACGGAGATTCTAGTTTTTGTGAATAATTCTTGGTCCTTCAGTCTATATTGAAATAGTTTTAACAAAACCTATCTATAAGGTATGCACTTATTTAATTTTATGTTCTGTATTTTATTTAAATACTAATTTAGAATTGTTTTTGGGATATAGAGGTGAAGGGAAGCAATGGGAAGGGGTACTGGGTACTTGTTGGGAGATTTAGAAGTGCAAGTCCAGACCACTGGGTGGTTGGTGACTTTCACCAGGTGGTTGGTGAGAAACCAATTGGAAAGTGTGGTATGGTCAGAAACCTAGTGTTTTCCATGGATATTTATTTTAAAAAAAGGGTAAATCAGTCATTTCCTGATCATGGAAATTTTTAACTTAATTTTGGAATCCTTTGATTTTGGGAATAATTTGATTCTTTTGAAAAAAAAGATCCATAATACCCTCTATCCCTTAATTCCAAGAAATTATTTTCTCATCATATGATCATGTTTTTTTAGATTATTGTAATTTAGGATTCATCTAAGTATGTTATTAATTATTCTTACATCTTTATAATAAAAAAATGATATATTGATCACTGTGTTGTTCTAATTCCCATTCTCGTAGTTCTAGTTCTTATGATTTTTGAATCCATACGTCCATGGAGGTTTTAGAGGTCCTTATTTTATTTGTATTTATTATCTTTATTTTAGTAGGTGACATCATTCCCTCTCATAGGTTCTGGTATGTATTTATATGAAACATTTGGACTAATATGATGATTTAGTATCTTTTAATTATTAATTGACCGGATATTTCTTTAAATATTAAACAGTGAAATTACCATAAATTGTGGATGTGTAATTGGGACTTAAAATGATGGCTAAGGGTTAGAACTATGGTTACCAAGATGAAGTGATAAAGTGTTTTTGGAGATGAACAATTTTATCTGTCAAACATAAGTGGATAACAATGTAGTGATTTAAAATTGATAAACATGGGAAGGAAATAATTATGAAATTGGATAATTGATTTTTTTCTATACACTTCTTAATAAATTTACGATATGATAATATGGATTTTTTATAACTTTGTGGTGTATTAGAGATATTCATGTGTATCTAAGTGGGCATGATGTTGATGTAATGTGAATATTCACATGTGAAAATGAGGTAAAATATGGGATAAATGAACCTATATTACTTTAGAAATTAATATTATGTTTGTTAGGTTGATGTGTTTGTTTTCTAACTCTATAATAGGAATGTGGAAAGATGAAAATAGATTTTAAGTAGGTTACAAATAAGAATAACATAGAAAATGTTGTCTAATGAGCCTTAGGAAAAATTATGAGTTAAAGGAACATAAATAGGAATTCTTAATGATGGTTTTACTTCTAGAAATTATACATAGATATTGAAAATGATCATGATAATTCTTCTTGATGCACAATACTTTTAGACATTGTTTAAATTTTAAAAAAATATTTTCTAAAAATGACAGGTTCAAATAGACTAATCCGATGGATACATTGTTAATCAATAAATAATTTTTTATTGAAGATAAACCATTAATGTGGTCACTTATGGCTGGCATGTGGTAAGTTGAGAAGTGATATTCCATGATATGGCATGGTTTAGCATGAGAGGTCAAATATGTGACATGCCATGATATGAATCTGTTGGACCTATGGGTTAGATACACATGATATATGGGATGAGATGGACATGAGAGGCTTGAATATATTTATTACACATTCATGGTTGGAATTAGTAATGGCTAGGGTTACATTATGAGCTATATACTTTATTCCTCGATCCATAGATATCAATGTTATCCGAATAAGGTTTGGTTCATTTGGGTTACATGGTTTTACCTATTATTTACTTCATATTGAAATTGATAACTACAATATTAGTTTTTCTTTACACTTTTTCTATATAATCAATTACTTAATACTTTTTATGATATGGGTTAGAGTGGATAAAACCGAGGATTATGTTATCACTTGTTATATGCACCCCCTCCTCATGTTCATATAGATGACAGTAAAGAAATTTTTGGTAAAAGAAAGTGGACTCTATAGCTGAGAGTTAGTGTCTAGAGATACCATAAAGTTGAGTTATTAAGATTTATGTTTTTTGTGGAGTAGTTTTTTCACTTTTCCATTCATGTCCTATTTTATTTTTCCCGTTCAGATTTTGACATGTGGGATTTACCTTATGTATTGTTTGGCTATATGAAATTTGTTGCTAAGTTGGGCTATCTTACTTGAGATTACCAAGCTGGTGATGATGAATTTTATTTTATCTTATGTATTGGAATATTTCCTTTCTTTTATATTATGTGAAAAACCATTAGAGGGTAAATCACTTCAGAATATGTGTTCCTAGACTCTTGGTGTTAGCCTCCAATATTTGGGGAGTGGGGATTTCAGTTGAATTGATTGGATGTGTCACCTCGGTGGTATGGTCTTATCAGGGAAGTATGTTATGAAATGCTATCAAAGTCATTCATTATTAGATTATTGAAATTTGGAATATTTTAAGGTAGATAATAGAATATGGGACATGGTATATAAGTTATGTGTGGGTGCTAGGAGAAAACAACCATATTGTAACTCTTAATCACCATAGATTATGTGATTGTATTTTCCAAATTTTAAAAAATAATTTTTGGGTAAAAATACCAATAAATGAGAATGGTTATTGGAGAAAATCATGCATCATTATTTTACAATAAAGGCATGTCATATGAGTTTGTTCACATGTCACTATTACATAAATTATTTATCATGTCGGTTTTTCCACATCGATTATTCATTATCGACAAAAAAAATCTATTTATGTTGCTTTATCAAGTTGTTTATATAATTACTGACATGATAAAGCTATTAAAAAGATTATTTACATTGGTTATATAATAAATTACATTATATACCATTTAAAATTTAATTAATCGTTGGTTTGAATCATTTTTGTTTTATTATCTCTCTTAAAAGATGACTCAACTATGTCGTGCAGAATCCCAAACCATTGTTTCTTTGATTCAGTGGATTTGAATCTCATATTTCCATATTCATAGATCATAAATTTTTTTCAGCCCCATTTTTGTACATTTTATCTTTTTGACTCTTAGGTAAGCCTCATACATCGATACTATATTTTCCACATTTAATGGTGCCTCCCTAACTGTAATTTTTTTTCTTTTCCATGAACTCTAAAATCATATCAATATTTTCAAAAACCCTCATATTTCATTTTTCTCATCATTGCATGTTTAAAAATTTTATCATCTCAGTCTCTCATTACTATCTTCATATAGCTTAGTTATGGTTTTTTTATGTGAAAACGTGTAAGGATAGAATTATTAATTAATTTTTTGGTGTTTCTATTAAATGGAAAGGCATTTTTAATGTATTGTTTCCAATAATTTATATATCATCATGTCTTAAATTTATATCTTGAATATCAAAATATTTCTTATTTGAAAGATTTTTGTGAATCATTCATTTTTTAGGCATACACTTCCATGTATTTGGATAATTTTCAATTATTTTTATAAGATCATTAGTGACTTAGTAACCTTAAAATGTAATATATACATACATTTTAATTCTCATAAAGTTAAATAAAAAATATCACACAAGTAGTGTACATGAATATCAAAAATTTTCTTTTCATGCGAGTATATTCATTCATTAAGAAATCATATATTAAATATTAAGTACAAATATTATGAGTTATTATCAATATAATGTTGGTATTATTGAGGAATATTCAATTAGAACTGACAATTGGATCCTTTATATATATATTTTTATTTTCTGATAGAAATACTTCCATGGAATTACACATGAATTATATAGTATTCACACTGAAAGAATTTTTATCCCCATAAAGTTTTATTTTTAATCTATCAAACGAAGCAGACACAAATATTTAAAATGTGGGTTATTAGTATGTTACACTCAAATAAAACAAGTTTTCATATAATACACAATACATAATATTCTTTGAAAAATCTTCGTAATACACTAGATATAAATAATAAATAATATTAATTTTATAAATATATGTACCTTGTTAAAAATTAATCATTGTGTTCTTTGAGATCTACCATATGATTATATTATAGTATGAATAAATGTTTCAAATAATACTTGGTGGATTTCTAAAGGAAAAATATTTATTATATAATTTGATAAAAAGATACTAATCAAAATGGAAAATTCACACTTGATTTGGATTCTAATAAATAATATTCAATTTAAAGTTTCATCTAATTTCATTGAGAAGAAAATGGAAAATCATATAATGGATTATATTTATTTTCTTTTGTAAATTACATCTCTACATTTATTGTAATTATTAACCAACTATAATTAAACATATATTCGATTATTTTATAAAATTGATATTTATACTGTTCAAATATGAAAATATTTAATTTATATTTCAAAACTTTGTTACATTAAAATTATGACATCATTTATATAAATTTAATCATATTTTATATTGAAAATATGTATAGCTTTTATATTTGTTCAAGATAAAAATGATTTTAAGTTAGATTATGACACCAAAAATAAGTGATGAATGTGAGGATGGTGTAATTTCTTTTTTAGAATTTTCTAAAAAAATGTTCTAGACAAGGACATGTTTTTCTATCCATGCCAGAAATATTTAAATATGAAGTATTTGAAAATCAGAGAGATCAAAGATCATTTAATTTGTAATGGTTTTAATCTGAGTTGTTGCCCTTGGGTTTGGCATGGTGAAACTAGGAAAAATTTTAGATCTCTTGAGGATGATGCCATACATGATGATAAGTCTGATAAAATTTAGGAAGTGATTCGTTATATTTATATAGATGTAATTAAAAAAGATTCAACAATTCATAATCTATATGGTGATGTTGAAAAACTATTTTATTAAGGTTCTATGTAATGTATCGTTTTATCAATGTTGTTATGATTGATTAATATGATGGTGAAACATGGATGGAGTGACATGAGTTTTATAGATATCTAACAATTATTGTAGTATATTATTGCTAAAGCCAATGATCATTAAGATTCATATTATAAAGAAATGAAAATAATATTTCCTATGAGATTAGGTTATAAGAAAACTCATCCATTTTTGAATGACTATTTTCAATATAGGAAAGAATACAAATTTCTTATAGGGTGTCCTAAATGTCAGGCGTCATAGTATAAGTTGAAAGAAAAATCACATGCTGATTTAGTAGTTATAGAGACCCCTACGAAGGAGTTTTGAAATATTAAAATAATTATTCATTTGAAATGTTTATTTTAGAATTCACATATTTAATAAATTTTAGATGGCATGAAAATGAGTGGATATGTGATAGAAAATTATGGCATCCTGCTGATTTTCCATAGTCGATGAAAATTGATCACCTTTTTCCTATATTCGAAAATGAAGTTAAAAATATCAGAATTTATTAATTCATAGATGAAATGAATCAATATTAAATACTTTTTAGAACACATGGTTCCTGGCATGTTTTATTGGTAATTTACAACATATCTCTAGAATTTTGTATGAAGTGCAAATATGTCATATTGAGTTTAATTATCTTTGGACCAATACAGCCTGGAAATGATAATGATGTTTTTTCAACATTAATTTATGATTTGAAACTATTATGGGAGAAAGATACAAGGGTGTATTATTCTTATAAAATGGATTATTTTCAACTGCATGAAATGATTAAGTTCACTATAAATGACTTCCTAGATTCTTGAAACTTGTCTAGATAGAATGTTAATGGGATTAAATATTATCCAATTTGTGAACAATATACTTCATATTATCAACTGCATCATTGTATAAAAATAGTATATATGGGTCATAGATTGTTTTTTTCTATAGGAAACTATTTTAGAAGATTAAAAAAGGAAATCAAGGGCTCACATGAATTTAATATTTCTCCAAAAACATTATCCACATATCAATTTTTTGAGAGGGTGATAAATATTGAAGTTACATTCAGAAGGACGCATAAATCTTGTAATGATAGAAATATTTAGAGGGAATGGTCAATATTATTTCATATACCATATTAGAGATATCATGAGGTCAAACATATCATTGATTTCATGCACCACTACTTCAAAAAAGGCCTATAACTATGAGAGAAAAGGCCTTTATCAATGATAAAAAAATTACAATTGGAGAAAAGTTAAAATCCAAAGACTTTTATCAGCACTAAAAAAGAGTTATTAAAGCAACCCTTTAATAGTGCTAAAAAGGGCTGTTAAACAGTTTCTTTGATAATGAATTTTTAATGGTATTAAAGGTCAATTTTAACAGTGATTTGTAGCGCTAATGAAGGGTTCCATTAACATCTCTTTTTTATATCTGATAAAGGAAGCTATGCTAAAGGGGGTAAAAAAATTTAGACACCTATGTGCTTGAACTTTTCACTTCTAAGACCCATCTATCAATGCTCTACACCCTCTTTATCAGAGCTTTTCACCAAACTACCCCTTTTAGTAGCACTTTGTGACTTTCTTATCCCATGTGCGCCAACCTGGATTCGAACACAACACCTCTCCTTCAAATATGGAATGCCTTTACCATTACACCATGTTGTTTTGATGCTTGTTTAATGATATTTTTATTTATATATATACATATATTTATATAATTATTTTACATACATTTATACAATAAATATGTGTATGTGATATATATATATATACATATATTAATTTAAATATATTAAATATTATATTCATTTACATATATTATATTATAATATATATATATATATATATCTGTTTATTAATACACACACAGACACACATAGATATATAAATCTTATAAATATTTTTTGTAATGTAAATGATATTCATATACTGTTTTAAATACATTTTTATAATATTTATTTATTTAGATATATTACTGTGTACGTTTTTAAATATATATGTTTATATATGTATTTATATGAGTCATTTATTATATGTAAATTTAAGAAATAATAATTATATTTAATTAGAAATGAAATTAAATTGTGAAAAGTGATAAAATTTAAAAACCATTATATAAATATGATTGTAATACATAAGAACAAATGTATTCTCCACTGCAAAAGGAAAAAAATACCCTCTTTAAAAGAGGCTGAAAATCCATCAAATGCAAAAAAATAGGGGTACCTCGGCTAAAAACTCATTTTTGGAGGACGTTTGGGCCTTTTTATGCCTAAAAAAATTGTGACAAATGTTTACTTGTGTCACTAAGGGTGTAAATCTCATTGTAGGATTCAATTTAATATGTGGTATAGCCCAAGAGGAAACCCGAATCAAATTTAATGGCATTTGAAGTTCATGTTATGTTTTGAACTTATTTTAGATATTTTTAATAACTTTTTGGATTTTTTTATCATCAAATTTATATTAAATACCTATTACTCGTTTTTAATATGAAAATTATTAAATAAAAATATTTTTTTTGTTTTTTTATAATCTATTTTCACTAAATATCTTATATATTAAGTGTAAATTTCTATTTACCCTATTTAAAAGATATTTTAGAAAATATATATTATATTTATATCAATATAAATATATAAATATATTATGTTTAATGAAATATAATTTTTTTGTATAATTTTTTTGTGATTGTAAAAAAGTGCTGATAAAGGGGGGTCTTTATCTGCGCTTCTTAAAAATCACAGATAACCCCTATCAGTTCTTTTTACAAGCATTGATGAAAGACCCCAACGCTTGTAAAAAAGTTATCATAAAAGTCCCCATTTATAAGTGATTTCATCTATTGTTCTTAATGACCCCAATTAATAGTGCTAAAAAAAGAAATGTTAAATACCCTTTTTAATAGATGTTTTTTAGCGCTAACAAAGGGGGTCTTTAACAGTGTTTTTAACTAGTGTTGTTAAATCCCTGACACTTAATAAACAATGTTTTTTAGTAGTGAACACAGAGAATAATATTTATGATAGCTATATTAGAACATTATTAGATATTAATGGAAACGATAAAGATGGGTTGAATGGAATATGGGACTTACTCTCAATGGGAATACATTTGGAGTTCCTTCACCCTCCTGATGGAAGGAAAACATTCCTATCCCTAACTTTTCATACATATTCCAATAGGGATAAAAGTATCTTTTTTCAATGTCTTCATGGTATCAAAGTGCCATAGGTTTATTCTTCAATTGTAAAAATTTGTGTGCCTTTAATGGATTTGAAGTTGAATGGTATGAAATATCATGATTGCCACATCATGATACAACAATCCCTACCAGTTTCATTGTGTAGAATATTGAACATTCATATCTGAATAACTATCATCGAGTTGTATTATTTTTTTAATACAATTTGTAATTAGATGATTGATCTGAATGCTATAAAAACTATGGTTAATGAAGAGGTTTCTATACTTTTTCAATCCGAAAAGTATTTTCCTCTATAATATTTTTATATTATTGATCATTTAATGGTTCACTTGGTGCGAGAAATAATAATTTTTGGAACTATATATCAACATTGGATGTATCCTTTAGAAAGGAATATGATGATATTTATGGGGTATATTAACAATCCATATTGACCTGAATCCTCCATTTTGAGAAGTATAATTATGATGAGGTTAAAGAGTTATATACAATCTATTTGTCTATAGTGGAGCACATCAGTTTTCCTAAATCATGGAATGAATGAGTTAATTATGGGGGAAAGGAGATTCTAGGATTAAAAGTCATATTGTGGATAGGTGAACAGATTAAGAAGGCATGTTTATACATTTCAAAGAACATATATGATGATCATCCATATATAAAATTTCATATTAATGTGTTTAAAAAATGATATCCAATGAAGAATCATATGTGGATTTTTAAGGAGAATAAAATAACTTTTTTTAATAGTTTAAAGAGATCGTGACTCGTATATCAAATGAATTGATAAGATCTACATGGTTAGTGGTATGTACATTTTTAAATTTAATAACATGGTCATGGAATGAAATAAATGGCTATGTATATCATACAATAGATTAGGAAGACGAAAGTGTAGTTCAGAATAATAGTGTATTAGTGTTTGTAGAAGTAATTCATTTATTGAGCGACAATGAAAAAAACCCAATCTCTATATAAACTACATATTATAGGGTCATTGATAAAATACAACATGTTTATTAAATTAAATTTTATGTTCTAGTGTTAAACTGCATATGGTATATAGATAACAATAGTTTCAGACATGATGAATTTGGAATAAAAGTAGTTAATCTGAAAAATTTGGAATACACAACTGATCCTTTTATTAGAGAAAAACATGAAAATCAAAATTTCCTATATTCTTGATCATTTTTATATGAGGTCATTTATTATTTTAAAAAGAAAAAAAAACAACTTTTTTGTGATGATAAACTTGATTATGATTCTAATTTATGTGGGATCCCTACTTACATGGAAATATTAACAAAAAATATTGACGATCAGATTATAGAATGGATTGTTCTATATAGAAAAATCATGATAAAGAAATTTGTGAAAACTATCCTTTAGTCCGTTCCAAATATTACTAGTAACATATGTTTATTTATGGTTTAATTTTTAAAATTTCATAATTTTTTAGATTTTTTAATTTTATTCTCATTATTAATACATTTATTATAACTATTAAGATAAATTGTTTTTTTATATAAGTTTAGTTTTGTTTATTTTAACTTTTTTACCCTTACATAACATATCTATTAATTGATTTTATGGAAACAAAATTATTTTAAATTTCTTATGTCAAATAAAAAAAATATTATATAACAATATAAAAAAAATTTCAGTATAAACATGATTTATTAGGTTGGTAAAATTTTTCTATACAAAAATGCCATTTTTTTGGATTTGTTTTCATTAATTTATGTCATTTCATCTCTCAGAAATAATGTTATAATTTTAGTTAACATTAAAAAATATGAATAAATATGTGTCAACTATAGTGTTAATTTATTTTTGATAAATTTTCATTTTTTATTTACATTTTTATGTAACAGTTGGATTTTTATTTTTTTATACTAATTTTTGGTTGCCTTAATTTTGTAGGATAATGGTAGAACAGTAATATGGTCCACCACATACTAGTGGAGATGATCATACTCATACCTATATGTTGGAACATACACATGCTTCAATTGATGAACCTCATCATCCTTTATTACATGATACATCTACATCCATGGGGTAAAAGAAGTGTTTGAGGGTTGGTAAATGTGGCACAACATGTTTACCAAAGTTATCAGTTTCTCATAGCTAGTACCGGAGGATACCAATCGAAATTTATTTTAATGATTTTACAAGAGGTCCAAAATAAAAACAATTCATGAATTTTGTAGCAGTCCTAACATAATGAAATATTAATATTTTGTTTGACGATTGTCGAGGTTTTGACAAAGTTACCCTATCTCACTTGTGGGGGACTATTTTGGTAATCTTGTTTGTTATTATTTTACAAATCATGAAATGTTCATAGTAATATATGTTTCCACACATTATATTAGATGACTTATGATATACCTAATACTAGAGGATTCATGAGAAAATTATTATCATTAGCTACTAGGATATGGAGGGATTTTAAATCAACCCTCACATCAGAAATAATTTTTCATCACAGGGAACATCATAATAATTATGATATATATATCCTTTTAGAGGATAATCATGCCCATAATAAAAATTCATGTACCATAGAAAAAATAAGAGGTGGATGGATATTTAATAAAATACAGTATTAAATGATTTTAAAACGTGATATTCATCTAAAAAAATATTATATTGAATATATAATTACACCATAATTATCCAAAATTACTTTGAGATCAATTATTTAAAATATATGTTTAGTGGAATCAATCTCTAGACTAGTATAGAAACTTAATAATTATTATTGACAAATAATAATAATGTTTTTGTTAAAATAACTCATTCTTTAGTAATAAAGTATTGAAATTTTTTAACACGTGAATCTATATTTTTATGAGAATACATGAAAATTCAACAATATTTTCAAAAGCATTAGATGTATGATGACCTAAGGAACTTTAATACCCACCTATATAATTAATCTAATTGATTGTAATAATTAATTTTCTTGACTGATGGTTTTATGTACCACTTTTTTTGGCTATAAATTTATTTATATTATAATACTTGAAAATTACCCAAATTTATATTAGTTTAAGAAATTTTTAACCCATTTTTTCAAAGTGTTTAGGATTCAGGAACTATGGCATGTCTTTTCATGAATTTTTTTCTATATCAAGATCTCAAAAGTAATGACCTAGTATTGTTTTCTGATTGATACATATCTCGATCTCGAGTTTTCTTGTCTCGAGACCCCCCATGGATAGAATGATAAAATTACCTTATTTGACAACCTTGGGGGAATATTTGGATGGTTTCATTCATCTCTTCATGTAGTGTTTACCCCCGGGATGTTTTTTAGTGAAAATTTTAATATAGTAAAATTTAAAGGATTTTTAATATTATTTATTTAAAAAAATAATTAATTTCAAAATATGGATGCCTATATATCTTAAATGAATAATCATATGAGAATTATAACAAATCCATTAAATTTGGAGCTACTAATTTACCCAAGTGTGATTTAATATTTTTTCACAATTTGATCCCCTCGGATGGCCCACCACTTGTGTTTTATTTAAAATAATAATTAAAATAAATATTAATATTTAAAACCCCAAACCCCCCAATTGTATCTGTACTAATGAAACTCATATTGGGTTAGCGACATTTTTTGATGATATAGAGCTTATTTTGAGAGAGGTGCGGGGCCAGATCTTGATGGAACAGATGTCGTACCAAGTAGTGGAGATGTATTTGGTAACCCAAAAATGATGGTTATCTGATTAAGTAACACTGGAAAACAGATCGAAGAAATGGTGATTCTCCATGGATGTAAGGTTTTTATATTTTATTTGATAATTTCAATATTATTTTTGATTCATGAATGATTATTGTAAAATTATTATTCATGCTTTTAAGTTCCCATAATATAGTTACCCACATTATTTAGAGACATTTATATTTTTTCCATATGTTCTTCAACATTGGTGATCTCACACACAATTCATGATGGCTGAATTATTCCTTCAGCTATCAAACCCTTAACCACTCTCCATTTTGTTTACCCCATTGGTTGATGTGATGACTGTTAGTTGTCTATAGGGATAACAATTTGATGATATTGAGATAAGAAGACAATATAGCGGTCAAAGTGTGTGTAGAACCTATTTCATATTGTTATAATAGAATAAAGGTTATTAGATGGATAGGGTGGTGTGGTTTCGATGTGAATAAGATGATGAAGGGACATTGAATGTGAGATTCATGAGTTCTTAAAGGGTAGTGGTAGTGTGGGGTTTTAGAGTTATGGTGAAAAACCTTTTTGAGTAGATTTTATTTGGAAAATTATGTTCTAAAAAGGATCTATAGAGGTGGGATAGTGATGGATGTCACCCTCAATTATTATTTTTGAATTTCTAGAGGTTAAAAGATCAGTGATTGTTGTATTATAAATGGATTACTAAAGTTATTGATTTTTTAAATGAACAATGTATAATCCATTACAACTATAAATAATATTTTCTATATTTGGTAAAAAGGGTTCTTATAGTATAAAAATATTATATGAAATTTAACTGAGACGTATATGTCATTTATGGTTACTAGTAACATACAAAGTTTACTTTAGAATATTGAAAAGCTAAACGACCTATAATCATTAAGTAAATTTTGTATAGTAATATCTCACTCGATATAGTGTATATTGGAATACACATACTTCCAATGTATAACATGTAAGTACAACACATGTATTATTGAAAATTTATTGAACTAAAGTACACACGTATCTAATATATGGAATGTAATTACACTCATTCTTATATTAAACATGGAATGTAATAAAGTGAATGACTAGGAAGTGTGTGATACATATATAGTGTGTACATAAAATTAAATGTTGTGTAGTTAGAAACCACATGGAATGATGATGTTCATACATTCCCAGAGGGACTATATGATGTGTATAAGAAATTTAATTCCTCGTAATTTGTATTCTTTGATGTTTTTTAGACCTTCCCACCAGAGTGTTGGAATTGGGAAATTAAGAAGTCCATTCTGAGACTTTTTATACATTAAATGAAATGCAATGAATCTCTCATCCATTATAGACCATTTATGAGGTTTCTTGGGTAATTAATTTGTTTTATATCTATAAAAGTGATGACTATGATTATATGAGACGAATAGAGTATAAATGGTGTTTGATACTACCTTGGTGACATATGGATAACTGGGATTAGCCCCCTATATTATTCCTAGAAACTATTCAGGTCACACTTCCTTTAAATAGGACATAGGGTTGGTTCCCCTAGCCTTAATAAGGTGAGGTCCATCTCAAAACAAATATAGTTTCATACTATATTATATAGTCAGGGTGTTGATCCTCTATACATGGATTTAGGTACTTCATCGGCATACATACACTGCTTGATGATACATGTGTTCTCCATTGGGTTTCTATACTCCCTCGACTGATACATGTACTTTGGAAAGATTAATACCCCCATAACATATTTTTTAGGAAAGTGGGTTTGTTTATAGTTAGGTTATTATGAATTTAGGGGTTATCATTCCCATGACTGACCAATACTATTAGGCAATGTGGAGGGTTAACTATTATGTCTTTTGTTATAGTGACATGGTCTCTTTGGATAGTATGGTTTTTCGATCCTAGGATAGAAAAACCCACGAAAATTAGGATAGATCCACCCATTATTGATTAAGGTTTTATAATATAATGATGGTCGCAAGAAACCCATGGTTTCCCTCAAGTCATAATATACAAATGGGTTATTGAATATAAGATTTTTGAGCCTTATACTATTCTAATCAAACCAAGTTTCTTGTGGGAAAAGATCCTTTATATAATTAAATTGATATGATTGGGACTCCGATATGTCCTGGAGACTTCTAATAGTTGATAATATCTATATTTATTTGTTTATTTATAGTCATCCTCTTATTCTCATGAGATAACATATTTTATTGTCTTTCCATTATGTTTTTTGGATATCTTGCTGATGATGTTTTTACTATCTTGTGGATGAGATTTTTTCCCAGACATGTTTTATCTTTGGAGATAATGTATAGGGCGGAAGAGACAATAGAGGTAATTTTGCTTGTGCATCTTGTTCAGTGGTGAATCATGGTGAAACTTGATGATTCTAAATAGTTCAAGATGATGGATGTAGTTTTCATAGATTTGGACCATTCTCAGATTCCATTTAGTGGGAATGAGCTTTTCCAATGTCCTATGGATTAAATAGTTCAGATACCTTTTCAAATGTAAAATTCCTATGGTGTTTTTCCTACACAGCTATGTACTTATAATGTGATGTATCATGAATTAATTTTATATAGTTTGGTTTTTTATAGATATATTGTTGGTGTATTTAGTTAGTTTTTTCATCAAATATTTTTATTTCTTGATGGTTGAAAAAGGATATTACCTCTCATATTTTTTGAAATGCCCACTTAATGCTAGTAAAAAGACCTTTTCCTATTGCAGGAGGGCTTGGGGTGGAATACTAAGATTCCTACCAGAGAAAGAAGGTCCCTTGTTAGTCAGGTCATTTAGGTGTGGTATTAGAGTAGTTGAAAGTTAGGGATAGTGTTTTTAGTCAACTATATTGTGTGAATTGGTTTGGGAATTTAGGGTAGTGATGTCAAGGGGTTCTTGAGTTCATTTATCCGCATAGGGAGACCAGTGTTGGTGTGGAGAATAATGAATCATTTATCCTAAACTCTAATAAACTATTGTTTTTACTAGAACATAAATACAATGATATTAGGTAACAACATGTTGGTCCATGTATCATGTAGCGGTCAGTTATGATAATTCATGTCCATATTGTGTCATCCCATCCTGACATGATCTAGATGTTATGGTTTTATCATATCAAATAAAGGGTGCTACCCATAGATAGAATTATTATGTTTTTAGGTAGGTTCCTGAAGATATTTTCACCATGATTGAGTTTATATCCACTAATTATTGAGTAGAAAGGCATTTTTTCAATCTCTATATTTATAGATAACCTTTCCATATAATCAAAAATTATTTTATCTCCTTTTTTTTAGTGTGTAACTTCTCATGGAGTGGATGGTAGTTCCTAATAATATTGATGAGATAACTCTTAGGATGACTACACTGTGTGTATTTAAATTATAAAGGCCACCTGGGTTCGAATGTTTGGCCTAATCAATAAGTGATAAAGGAATTTATAGAGTTTGAGACTCACATTTCCATTTTGTTTGGTCTACCAATAACCAAATAATGATTCATTCATTGAGGTACCTATAATGAACAATGATCCATTATTAGATTATGTTTTACCTCAAACTCATGATAGGATTTCTCTATGATGGTTGGAGTTTTACCCCACATTTCGGATGGAGTTTTATATAAGGATATGATGGGAGGGTTTTTGTCATGAAAACCCTAATAAATATTATCCCCTTAATGTGAAGTATAATGGTTAACACATGGTTATCTCTCAAGGAGGTCTGAAATTGAGTTGCAAAACTATCTCTTTTTTTGTTATTTTTTCAAGAAAATAATGTTTGGGGTTTGATATAAAATAAATAATTAATAACAACTAAATTAAAAGAAAATTGATGAAAAAAGAAGAAAATAGATATAAATTGAAATAGGTTTTAAATTCAGATTTAAAAAAATGGTTTCAGACAAGCTTATACCTCTCAGACACTTCCCTCTTCCTTTTTTGAAAACAATTCTCAATTGAATATCTTAATGAACCCCCTAGGACCCACAGGTGAACACTAAAATATGACCAGACATCATATACAGGCCTTAATATGATTGTTTTATTTACTATTGAAGTGATTCAATTATGGGAATACCTACAAGAAATAAATCCTAATCAAACCCACTATACTCAATGGAATGATCTTGCTGAAGAAGCTTAAATTGGAAAGTTGATTAATTTAATTCATATATGGAACACAATCAATTTTTTTTGATTTTATATTCAGTAAAGAAAAAATCCAAATTCATTTAATGATATATGTTCAGTAGAAATTCAAAAAACAGATTAGACAATGAGACCGAAAGTTTTAATAGAGTGTCCTTTATGTGTTGTCCTCCAAAACCACATGGGGCTTAGTCGCGCATTACTAGAGAAGCCTCTATATTCTCCGTTATAGCCACGCTGGATGGATTCTTCATAAGGATCTTGATCTCCACTACGGTGAACAAGGGTTTCAGATCAGTTTGTGGGTATTGGAATAACCCACTTGGGTATGGAACTACTCTTGAAATACACTAAATTCCTTAATATGGATCCCAAGGGGTGACTTTTTTAGGCACTCCCATTGAAATTTGTGGCATGTGTTTCATATTTATGTTGTATGTCTCCGAGTACATGAAGTGTACCTGGGATACACGTTGTGTACTCCATATCTTCCCCCCCCCCACATGCAATGAATATCGTGTGTCGATTTGACTAGTTGACTCACTACACAACGTGTACAAAGATTACATTCAATGTATTTTCTTTTCATGCTTTGTACTAAAGTCACGTCATGTGTCACATGAAAAAATCATTTTGATAATGTCCCGAAGTGCAGTTTTGTTACACATAATTTAATCACTCTACTCTATATTTTTCCACCATTGGTTCATTTATCCAAAATCCGTTGTCTAATTTCAATCATAGAATACATAAGATAATTAAAAATAGTTAAAATTTTAGAATGGTGCAATTTTCTATTTTCAGCTTAAAACATCAATGAATTCCAAAAACAATATAGTTCACCTAAAAATATTGAATTGGTGGGGTTTAATTCATTTAATTATACATTAAAAATAGTGGAAATATAAGCCATATCAGGAACATATACCCTCTATAGAGTAACATATCTATGTTTGAGAATGTTTTGAGGACTATAGTCTTCATTAAGTACTCTATGGACATTTTTTAGAGTTTTGTTTTTCAAAATTAGCAGTTCAGGAGGAACATTTAGAGAGATATTTTGTGTTAGGGTTGTTCTCACATACAACACAACCAATATAGAAGTCAATGATCAATAATTTGAGGTATATTTTTCATTCTATATGTACACCTTACATGATAGATAAGGTTATATATATCCTTGGGGATATCTAGTGTGTTGTTATATATGAGTCTCCATGTTGAATATTTCATTAAAATATAAAACCCCCTATTGTAAGGATAATTTCCTAAAGGAATGATTTTCGGAAAAAGAGATGGTGTTGTGAGAGTAGTTAGATATTAAAGATACCCTATTCTACTCTAATTATCACCACCTTCACTTTGTTCATATCAAGGCACCACATAATCCTACATCAATCCTAGGATCAAAAAATGATAACCCCAATATTTGGGGTTTTACATGGATTAGAGAGGGAGGAACTGTCATAGAGCACCGAGTTGGGGACCTTGGCATGGAATGTGGTGGCAATATAAACTTTTTTTTGTTGATAAAGAGGACTTTACTGAAGCTAGTTTGGAATAAAAGCTCAATGTACATAGTAATGACAGATGATAGGCATTGAAAACATGGACTACAATGTCGATAGAGTAGGTCGACGGTAGATATATTCGACTGCGATTATGGATAGATCCTCGATGACATAACTATGTAACAAAGATGGGTTGTCTCGACTAGTTGTGATAACATAATGTCAATGTGTGGGTTCATGAAATGGAGGCATTTGGTAGTTTTATCTTGTTGGCATAGGGATATTAGGGTGGGCATTTAGAGAATATCCATAGTACATGCCCAAGAAAAGGAAGAGCATGGAATAACCATCAGTAGAGGGAACTAGATTGGTAATGATGATAGTGTATAGACTTCACCATATATACCATGAAATATGTAGTTATTCTATGGGAAATTCTTGTCGACCACCTTTGTTGATAGTGGAGCTGGGGTGTTAAAGTGTATGTGATAGGGGAGGGGTTCGTTTGTGTGTCTGGTCTTTTGGCCTTTGGTTCATGTTTAGGCCTTGTGCCTAGGGATAATAAGTCATGTAAAGGGTTCCTTATCAACCTAATTTAACACTGTGGTATCAAAATTAATAAAAATATCCATGGCCTTTGGGCTTTAGAGGAGGAGGTTTGATGTAAAAAAATTTCCTTTATGTATAGACCCTCATGCTAGTTAATTTAGGTATGAACTCTTAATCATGCATATTTTCCTATAGATTTAATAATACCATTGGAACCCCATGCTATACCTTATCACCAAGGTAATTTCCACTAATTGTGATCATGTTTTTCAAATACAATTTTATGAAGTGATTTTATCATTAGTTCAGAAATATATTTTTATTGGGGTTCTTTTTTGTAGATATGATACCCTGGGATACATTCCATAGTTTTAATTGGATTCCCTTTTACATTATTTTAAGGTGTAATGTAGTTTAGTAAACAAGTAGATCTCCCAACATTGGGGGTGAGTGGAACCTTATGAGGCCTAGAGAGAAGATATGAACCTTTATAAGTGGTATTCAACAACCCATCAGATGGTAAGACTGGTTGTATTCCCATTAACTTTCGTAGAGAAATCACATACTATAAATGTGGATAAGTATGTGAATTATCCGAGAGGGTGAGCCTTGGTTATTCCTCAATGGGAGTATGAATTATTCATCAATGCATATTTTGAAGATGGTGTTTAGGTATTTCTATATTAGATGATTGATCATATTACTATTTTCATTATAAATCTAAACCATTCCTTTTGTTATACCTTTATGTTATGTTCAATGGTTATGATTGATATTTATAGTGTCATTTCCCTGATTAATGTTGATTCATTATATAGAGTCATAGTTATTCATCTTAAAGATTTATTTTCTAGAAGTTAATGAGATTGGAGTGGTGTAGTTGTGGCCTAATGGTGCCCCCTTGGTGGGGTACTATATCCTTGGATGATGCGGGAGGCACTTGAGTAACATTCCTCAAAGCTATGGATTCTTTTATAGTTGAATATTTTTAACAATCCCTAAGGATTGTATTGTATTTTATGATAATAGTAAAAGATTTTTGTTAATTCATCAATAAATAAAGTTGAATTTTTTAACAATTACAATATTGTAAATACATGTTTAATATGAAAAAAGTGATGAAGTTTTGCATGGGGGATTAGATTATTCTAATAGAGAGAGCCATAGTTTTTTGTTGACATCAAGATTCATTGATATACATGTAGGAAGAGTTGAAAAATCTGATGTTTGGACAAGAGACCAAAGTCTAGAGGCATACCAAAATTTATTTTCTTGGAGTGTGTTTCACGCAAGTGAAATATAGAAAATACATGAAGACCAATCCAATGGTGGAGGGTGTGTTATTGTTGAGGTTTCCCAACTTAGGAAACACCACACCCTAGTTAGTACACATGGTGGTGATTGAGAAATGTTAGTGTATGACCATGCCCATAGCATAGGTCATGTTGTGAAGGGATATTCAAACAATTTTAAAACTAGAAGGGACTATTACTGTGGTGGTCACCATGGTTGAATTTATGTTTCCTGTTTAAAATGACCATATAAGAAATACCAACCCCATGTTAAATGTTTCCATGGATAACACATGAATCTTCTAGAAAAAAATGCAGAATAAGATGAGACCACGCCTATGGTGTTGGGCGTGTTGGAGGAAAAAGGGAAATATATTTTCACCAAGACATAGTGAAAAATACAAGGTTGAGAAATTGTTAAAAGGGGGACAACAAGGGATAAACAATTTCAATTATGAAGGATGTTGTGGTCAATAGGTAGCATAGAAGACCAAGACAGCTAGGTCTAGGAGATTATTCTGGTAGTTCTAGAAGTTTTGGAAAAAAATAACCAAAATATTTCCCTTCCTTGGTGAAAGGTGTGTCAATGATGGAATTTAGTGTTTTTGAGAAATAACTCCAGTTATAAGAGAGATTATTTTTTTATAATTAAAAATCATGGGAATTTTTTTCTTTGATTCAATTTTTATTTGAACGAGAGAGGATAATTGATGATGATGGACTAATTTGAGAATTGATCTATGTTGTATTTGTAGAGGGAATCCCATAGAGTGGTTATTGTGTTCACTATATTTAAGGAGATCATAGAGTAATTTTAGATGAAGTTAATTTGATTTTTTCAAAACCCATTATAATACTTATATGTCTTCATTCAACAAGCACATAACCTCCCTATTTTCCGAAGGTGAGATCAACTAACAAAAGAATAAAAATGGGGAGTGGATATGTCTATTCATTGTAGATTAACATTTTAGAGGAGGAATAATTTTTACCCAAGAAAGGGGAAGGAATATTGAATAATTTTAATCCATTGAATATCATTCCACATGAATATTTATTATTGTTCCCACAATATTGTGATATTGTTGGAGATTAATTCTAGAAAGAATAAAAATACTTCCAAGTGTGTTTTCAGAAATGGTGAAGAATAAGCTTAGTGGGAATTCATCATATCATATATACTTGATATAATATGTATTATTTGATTTTTTTAAGTGACCTATATGTACATAAAATTTTTATGGACATTTTGTACAGTAGTGAACTGCATAGTAGGAAGAATCAAGTAGTGGCCCTTCGGTGAAAGTGAGTTGAGCCTAATCTCTGTAAGGTTGTAATCCAAGGTGAGGAATGACTAACCTCAAATAATTTTAAGGGTGGTGACCACTGTGAATAGAAATAACAACATAGTGGATTTTGGTGAATGAAACATTGTAGATTCATACTCCTTGAATGTATACCAACGAGTGTGAACTAATTAAATTCTCATGACCTTATTTACAATATACATGCACACCAAATGAATAAATAAATACAAATTATATATAGTAAAATAGAAATCTAAATGACCCCCAAGGTTGAGAGGTCATTATCGATTTAGTGAATATGAAAAAATTAATATAATCTTTGTTGAATTGAATAAGTATTTCATGCACCGATCCGCCCCCTCCTATAGTAATCCCATTCTAAATCCCTACCAAGGGACTATCACTTAGTATCAACGGGTAAGCTTCATTTTTATTGGATTTTTATTTCTCTAAATTGATATGATGTTTATTAAGAAAAAAGAAACCCAAAATTAAGACTCTTATCATTGATGGAAATTATTTCAGAAGTTAAAAAAACATGTTCTTCCATTTTGTGTTAGATTCTATCAGAGTTCCTTAAGAAGTGGTTGAAGATGGAATTGTTCTATTAGTATAACATAGATTTATCTTTGAGAGAGGTCAAAGAGATGTTATAGTTTATTTATAAGTCAAAAAATAAATAAAGTATGATCTTAAAGAAGACTTGTACAAAAAGGTGAATCGTTTCATGTTCACCAAATACCTGTGGATAAAATTTGAAGAGTTTTTTGGAATAAATGGGCATCCAACTATTAATTTTATTATGTAATACGTGGAAAAGAATAAGATATATATAAATTAATCACAAAAGATATTTTCTCCAACTATGATAAATTCTCATCTTAATTGAATTTATGATTCTAACCCTTGTGTGGAGAAAGGATGTGAAATTTCAGTCACTCTCTTAGAGATTAAAAGGATTTGTGATTTTGGTGATGAAGAGGAAATAATATAACATTTCTATTCCAATTAATGCTCATGAAATTAAATTAAAGGCCAATGTATTATTATGCATGAAGTGTAATATTATATGAAATAATATTTATCCTTGGAAAACAATATTTAAAATAGATTAAGTGGCCTTGAATCTAGGCATAAATAAGATGGGAACTAAGTTGAAAGAACAAAGTGATATGATTGAACATATTTACCCAGATGTTAGAATCAAATTCCCCTAAAGAGAATTTAATTCATGTTTTATATCACTTAGAATACAATATAAAAATTAAAATGGGCATTGAGATATTATAGTTTAATGTTGAAAACATTGGCTAAAAAATAGGAAAAGAAGAAATTGAGAAGATAAAAGATTATGAATAGAGGATGAATACCTCAAAAGAAAAGATCAAGATCCATTTGAAATATAAATCAAATCATGAAATGATAAATAGGTATCCAAATTTTAAATCTAAAATAAAAGTGTTTTTCCATGAAGAAACTTGATTTCTGGTTCCTTAATATAAGGGTTAACCAAAGTGCATCTATTATAAAAGATTTTGGTATAAAATGAGTAGATGTTGTGAAGACAAAAAGTCCAATGATGTGATAAAAACACCAGTAGTGCCAAAATATCAATCAAGGAAATAAAAAATAAGTTATTATTTTAAGGATAACTATTTTATTTTTTATATCCTCAATCACATGGCAATGTATTTCAATTGGATGAATGTGTGGAAAAGTAACGAATTGATATCGAAACACTCTTATCGGGTGAATTACAATGCGAATTATTATCATGGAGAAGTCTTATTAAACTATATAATTAGTTCAATGTATTAGATAATTAAAACGATCTTAAGAAATTGTGTATCAGCACCAAAATCTATATTTTCACAAAAAATCTCTTAGAATGAGTGAGGAAAAATATGGAACAAAATGATAGAGTTTATTTCAACTATGGAGAAGGTGGAAAAGAATGTGAAGTTGAATCTAATAATGAATAAGTATTCCATGACAGAACCCATGACCATAAATTTCACAACCTAATTTTGGAAACAATTTAATTTTATTATTTTTATCAAGATTTGAAATATTTTGTTAAGGTACGGGTCGAGCTCGGTTGAAATTTTTCATTTTTTCTGATAAATGAATGTTTTGAGCTTGACTATGTCCAGTGCAAGGTCAAGGAATAATCACAGTCATGTGGCTTTAATAGGTCACCGTGTGGCCTTCCTTGTGTTCAAAGAAAAATATTATTAATTAATTAACTAACAAGAGGAATAACAATGTTAAAGAAAAATAAAATAAGAAAAATGAAAAGAATTAAGAATTATTTTAATAACGATAAAAATGATACTATTATTTATGAATGTTATTATTATTATTATTGTTAGTTTATTATTATTAATATTATTTATATAATTATTATTATAATTATTTTATAAAGATATTATTAGTATTATTAAAAATATTATTATTATCATTATTGTATTTATATTTTAGCTTTTTTAGGATTTCTTTTACCCACTATATTTTTTCCTATTTCTTTTCTTTTTTTATTTTGTTCCCTATATTCCATCTTCCTCTACTATCATTAATCATTACCGACCCCTCAAAACCTAATGTGTGTCACACCTTCTTTCTCCCTTCATCCCACTAGCATCGCTTCCCCTTCGTCTGCATCCTCTCTGGTGACCACCCTCACACCGCCCGACCAACCTCGTGCTGCCCTGCTCCCCTCGCACCGCCACTCCTCTCAACCTAACCCCTACTAGCAGTTTCCCCTTCTAGAAAACCCCTGGTGTGATCTATCCCATCCTTTGTGACATATAGTGATCCCCTAGCATGTTGCTCCCCTCCGAAAATCTCACCTTCACGTGATCTACTATGGTATGCCTTTCTCTATTCCGTTGGGGTTTTGATTTAGGGTTTCGTCTTGTTTAGGATTGAATATTGACTTTTTTTGTACGAATCCTGAATTGGGTCATAATGTGATTTATTTGTGGTGTGATTTGCCTTAGATTGAAGTTTCATACCAATCTTTGGGCATTTCGACACCAATAGTAGGTGCTTCCATATATTACCATTATTTTGAAAATTATTTCCCTTAATTAATTAATTTAGAGTATTATTATATTAATTTTTGTGGTGATAAATATGTTTTTAAATGAGTTTAATTTTTAAGAACCATGTTTATATGAATTGGTTAGCATTTTGGATGAAAACCAATATTGTTTCTTTGGATAGTGTTTTATAAAATTGTCAACTGGTTTATTAAATTTTTAAAGGGCTGCGAATTGGGTTTTGAGTTGGTGTGGGTGTGCATTTGATCATAAAAAATATTTTTTAATGGGTATTTATTGTATAACAACTTGAGAAATTACATGGAATTGTTTTATAAAATTTTCTTAATGGTTGATTAAATTATAAGGAAGGTGTGAATCGTGTTTACGAAATGTTTTCGTGTGCATATTTTTTGAAAATGGAATTTGTGTGTGTAAGTATTGATATGTAATGCGTAACGTTTTGGTAGGTTAATAAAATGTTCAAGTGGTGTTATTTGACATTTGGAACTTGATTTAGCACAAAAGGAAAGCCTATGTATCTTGGTAGGAGGACTAGGACTAGTATGCTAGTGATTCGGAAGTGGATACAACCTAGTTTCATTTAGCAGGATTGATGCTAACAAAATTTAATAAACTATAATGATGTTTGGAGACCATAAGGTTATGGGTGTGTTCCCTACTAGTGGATTGTGAATAATAATGAAGTTTGTTAAGGATTTTGTGCCACATTTCACCAAGAAAGGATATACCTAGTGTCCCATTGTTAAATAGTACCTAGGGGTATTTAATGTGGATAGTGCTCTCTGGTTATATCTCACTTACCTATCGGCATGTAGTACTTTATGTTATAAAATTCAAGGAAAGTTCATTTCCATTGAATTTTTCTTATTTAAAATTACTTTTTTTAAAGTTTTTTCTTTAAAAATTTTCTTTCTTTTAATGTAGTTTTCCTTAGATTTATCTTTCTTTAAAAGTTATTTTAGAATTTTATTTCTTTTAATGTTTCATTGCTTAAATGTATTTTAGTGTTTCATTCATCTAAAATCACTAAAATTTTATTTTTCATATAATATTTAGTAAATGAAATATTTTTTTGGGTGGCATCATGCTGGGAATTAGCTCACACCCTTCTTACACCTTTGGGTGTAAGCAGACATGAAAATGTTTGTTATAGGTAAGAGAAATGATTTTAAAGATGGTGTTTCTGATTGTTATTTGTTCTCCCTATAAAGTGATGGTGGTGATGGCTTGAGGGAAATTAATTTTCTTTATTTAGTGAGTTTTGATATTGTTTTGTGCTTCTCTAATTGTTGCATGCGGTTTGGTATAATGTTTTGGTACTCCTTTATATTTTAGTTGTTTTGGTTCTTGTTTTAGTTGTAAAACTAAAATCTAGAAATTGTTAAAGGCACATTTTTTTATTTTTATAGATCAGGATTTTTGTGTTTTTGTTGGTTTTTATAATATGATTAATTTGGTTAAATCATTCCCTCTTATTTCATTTGATACCTGAGCACTTGTGCCAGCCCATGGGGATTGGGAAATCCCTTTGGGATTTATCGTGGACTGGTTAGGTACCAAGTTGGATGTAGACCCAACTTGTTTCATGATAGTAAAATTAGTTGTTTTCCAATGTGATTCCACACAAACCACCAAAAGGAAAAAGGGAAAGTTTCATTGAAGAAGAAAGTTGATGGTGAAATCCTCTTATGATGTTATACAATAAGTTACTTGTTCAAGAGTGATCGAATCCAAAATTATGGAAAATATTAAGTTAAGGAATGAAAAAAATTATTATATTATTTTAGATAAGTGTGAATGTGGTAGCATGAATTGGAAATATTTGAAATTGGTCATGTTTTCCATCTACAATTTATTATGATTAGATTGAATAGATGATTCTATTCCTTTCCCTAAAACTAAAAAAGGAAAACTAGAGATGGATGGAGATGGGTTGGATCATCATGACCAGTATAGTTTCTCAATTTGAGGATCTTCAAGGTACTTATCTCCCCACATGCTTCAATATTTCTATCTATATGTAATGATGTGTAGAATTAATGGTGAGATATAGTATATGTGGTGTTTATGCTATAAAATCACATGTGATGGAAGATGAAAATAATATTGGATTTAGCCACAAATTTGAGTTGTTTTATGCCACTTTAGAAAAATATAATGCATAATAGTAGTTATAAAAAATGTTAAAATTCATATATTTTTCTAACAAGTGGTTTGTTATTTGGAATCATTCAATGGTTTTCGGGATATCCAAAAGCTACAATAATGGTGTAGTTTATCCCAGAAGTAGAATCCTCAAATTGAGCTACAATAATTCATGTCATGAATCAATGTCTAGGAGGGATTTTTTTATAAAAATCAAGGGCTACTAAACCTTATAAAAACTATTAAAGCCTATGGAGAATGCAAAGGATTAAAGTTGTTTAATTTGTTCAAATTAAACTAATATTTACATATATGTTATTAATTACATTATCGTCTAGTATGATCCCCAAAACCAAGTGATTTAATGCATAACACAAACAATTTAGTGTGATTTTATGGATATTATAGGTTTTTTAATATAAGAGATTCATCCAAATCTCTTCTGAGTTTTTCATGGTGTTCATTAGTGGCATAGACAAACAATGTTCATGTCAATAAAAAATATTATTTCCTCCATTGAGCTCAAGATCATTAATATTCAAGGATTTATTAACATATCTTGTACCAAGTTCTATATCCACTTAATGAATATATATATATATATATATATGATACAACAAGTGGTAGATTGTTTCTTAATGGTTGTTTTCTAGAGTTTGTAATCCCAACCCGAAAAATTTTCTTCATGAGCTATCAAAGGATACATGTGTTTTGAAATAGGGAGATAAGACATTTGATGATGAATCCCTCCTTATAATGACATTGAGAGTTGAATCCCATAATAAATACCTCTTGTATATTCCAGAAAATGTGATATTTTATGTGTTTTTCAGTTTCATCCAATATATCAAGGCAGAGAACTAATCGAAAATGAAAGGAGGAGAGAACATTTGAGTTTAAAATATGTTATGATTATTTTTGAGGAATTTATAAATTTTTTGGGAATGTTATAAATTATATAGTTTTCAAAAATGGACAACATGTAGACCGTGTGAAAACCCATTGTCTCAGAAAAGGCTACAGGAATCGAACCCACAACCAAAGTGTGATTGGGATTTATCACCAACCACTGGACTACATGAATTCCCTGGTTAGTATGACTTATTATTTTTGGATAAATGATTTTATTTATCAATAATAAGTTTATTTTGGGAACTTATGTTTTATAAAATTGATATTCTAATTATATGAAAATTATTTTGTGAATAACTGATAAATATTATTTTCGAAGATGTTCTCTCTTTTTTGGAACACAATATGCCTAAGAAAAATAACATACTATGGGAATTCATTTGAGGAGTAGCGATTGAATTTTATTTTGGAATAAAATATAAATTTATTGTAGACATATAGATATTTGGGTTATTTATCGAAATGAATAACCTATTTTGTAGAATATGTGATTATGTTAATTAATTTTAAGTATGAGACTTTGAGAATGGTCAATGTTATTTGGAGATAAATGATAAGATTTATCGTGGAAGACTGTGTGATCAAATCCTTCAGAATTTGGGGTTTCAATCATAGTTTTTATTAATTTGATGAATTATAAGTATAATTGTGTATTGAATGGACTTTTTTGAACTTTTTTTATTGTTTTTTGAATTTTTAAGATTAAGAGTAGTATTTATTTTTTATAAAGGATTATTCTTTTTAGGTATTTTAAGATCTTATACTAACCATGTTTGTTTTGGTTAATGTCTAAAGATAGTGGAAATATATATTTTATATTTTTTGGATTATTTGATTCTATAAATGTTGATTCTATAACTTTATTATTGACTGATTCATCTTGAATACTCATCATTTGGAGAAAATATGAGTTTTTGATCAATTTTATTAAAGGATAGAACTCAACTTGATAAGTAAGTATGTTTCCTTTTTTTATTAGTCAAGCTCATAAATAAATTCCTCAAATTTATGAGAAGGACCTTAAAATAATTTTTTTTCGTTTACTTTTCATACCGGGGAATCAAAGACTATTTATCCCATTATAATTTTGTTTTTTTTCTGGTAGTTAACTTTCCCATGATCATGTTTTCTATCACTCTCCATTAGGACTTTATGTTTAGTCTCTCTTCCATGTACATGTTTTCATACATGGAATCCTAGTATGTTTTAATGTTGGGTGTCCTTTTTTACTTCTCTTTATTTCTTTAAATTGATATATTTATTTACTCCTTTTCCTATTTGTGATTTTCAATGAAGTTTCCGAGCCCAATTTTAAAATTGCGAGGACGTAATTTTCAAAAGTTGGAAATGATGTAACGACCTAGGTATCTATATAATAACTATTTTTCATTTCAAATAATATTTATGAATAAGATATTATCAATAAATTAAAGGGGATTCTTTTTCAGATAGAATACTCAACACACAACATCGAGTTTCTTTGAAATCTTACGTTTCACACAATGTTGAGTTATATCAAAAAATAATACATTATTATTGTTATTTTAAATGGTAGATAAGGGTTAGCCATTATGTTAGAATAAATTAATAGATCTAAATATAAAATTATTATAAATTATTTTTAAATATATTTACATTTATCCAATAAATATTAGAGGCTTAAAATAAGAGTGAATCTGATTTTAAGCATGAAATACTCAAATATTTTGAAAAGGCTGTTTTACAACCGTTTGATGGAGAACCCTTTTTAAATCTAGTTTTCAAACCATTATATGTTCTATTCGAAAAAATAAACTTATTATTTAGAAGAAGAACATTAAAAAAATTTGATAAATTTTTTGTAATTTTCTAACAAAGTTCATTTTTTAATGAATAGTGAAAAATACCGCATTTTAAGTCAAAATGGTCTATTCATATAATTTATTTATATAAATAGATTGTAATATTTTTTGGGATTAAAGTTTAATTGTATTATATTTTTATCATATAATAAAATTTTGGTCATCTTAAGTAGTTTCAATTTTAAATTGGACATAAACACATGTCAATCTTTTGATAGTTATTATTTCTAAATAACCCACTTTTGGGTTTTGACAACGAGAGTTAATTTAAAATTAATTACTGCAAATTCTGTGTTTTTGAATTTGAAAAAATGGATTCTATATTTGTAATCATAAGGTCAAAATTTTTAATAGGTACATTTTATATTTATACATTATGAATAATAACTTCTGTAACTATTTTATTTACCATGGTTAAAGGGTAAATCTGCTAAATAAAGGTAGAAAATAATATTATAAGAATGTTAAACTACCCTAACACATTTCATAATATTATTTTATTACATATGTCCTACCATGGGCATCCTTGTATCGATTTTTGGACCCCATGGATCCACTTGGGAGTGATAATGACATATTACATTAATTAATTTAAAGTAAAGAGAAATATAACATAAAAATGTATCTTTTAATATAAAAAATTCATATGGGGTTATATAAGTGATATATTAAACTATAAATAGTAATTATAAATATAAAAATATTTCATATATCATGAGATTTAATTTAAATTTTCATACATTAAATAAATAAATTTAATTTTGTCACAATGATGATGCATTGATTGATTCATTAATAAAGGATTCAAATAAACGATATTATAAATGTTAAAATAAATTTAATTTTGTTATTTTGATGTCATAAACAAATGTTTTGGATGATATTTATATATTAGGTTTTATTTAATGCATTTGGTTTGATGGAATCCATTTTTTATTAATTTTAAAAAAATTCAAGTATGAATAGTGTCCAAAATTGACATAATTCATAACTTAAAATATAAAATAGTTTATTACATGATATTAAAATATTAAAAATTTAAGATTATTCAAAATAGTTTTGATAAGTCTATATTTTTATTAATGAATATTTCATTGTACATTTTTCATGTTTTGGTATCTAATTTGATTCTCAAAGTGTGTAATGCTAGATAAAACAGTAAGAGTAAAAAAGGGTTAACTAAAAAATATAATGATTAAAAAATTTCCAAAAACCTATCTAATTATTATTGGATGATTTATTTCTACTTATATTCATCTTATATTCGATCTAACTTAATGTGGACTCATTTCTAACCGAAATATAAATTATAATAAATTAGTATTTTATCACTTTCTTAAAGAGCCTCCACCCTCTTATAAAAGGCCACCAACTCTACCATTTAATTAAACCTCTAAAGCCACTTTTATAGTACAGATTCTACCCAAATAAGATCCCAATATCCCTCCCTTACTCATATAAGAATTTATTTGGGGATAAGTCAATTTAATAAAGCCTCTCGGCTCAAATCAACGTGAGTTACGCGTTTTATGTGGTGGTGTCTACTCTAAACTTCTTTTCCATTATTTGACTTTTTCACTCCCTATTCTATTATTATTCTTTGATTACATGAAAAAATGTATCTTCAATATAATAGGATGTTTTTATGAGAATTATTCTTAGTAAACTTATTCACACCTTAATATAAGGGATATAAACAAATTGTTTCTATGGATAGAGACTGACTACCTCTCGAAACAATGATTGTTCAATTTTTCCCTACCACCTCTCATGGTGGCTATTATAGTGGAACTATATTTATATGTGATATATATTATATTTATATTGTCTCTATTCTTCTATATTTTTTATTTATATCATAACTTTTTTATTTCCATAATGTGTAAATACAATAATTTCATTTTAGGAAGTGCGGACTACCGCCCCCTCAATGTGATATGACTCATTCATGCCATACATGGAACATAAAAAGGATTAAATTAATGAATTAATTTAAAATATATAACATATTTTATTATAATGGAATTATAATATACATATGTGTTATTTAGTTTTCATTTCTTTAATATGACAATTAAATGAATATAGTGTTCATGCGTACGTACGACCTACCGTCTCCAAGAACGATATGAACTTAAATAATTATGTATTTTTTATAACATGATGATAAGTATTTTAAAATTAATAATAAACTTGAAAAGGTTATTAAGTAAGTATAAATTAATCTAATTTTATTATTCATGAATATAAACAACGAACGAGACAAGTTGTACTCAAAGTAAGGGAACTTCTTAACCCAATTTTCATTCTTTGGGTTAGTCTTCTACTTTTTGATTTTGTCATGCTATGATTATGTGAGATAAAATTTTTTAATATAAATTAATGTATTTATAATGTATTTATGTTTATTTATAGTTAATACACATAATCAATCTATTTTATTAACATAATGATATTTGTAAGGGAATCTTTCACCCTTCTATTTTAGTCAAAGGCTTCTTTTATGTTATATCTTTTAATTTACATTTTCTATTTTTGGGGTATGTTATTATATATCCTTATTTATTTTAATTTTATGTAAAAATGTTTATACAAACTTTTTTCTCTAATGAACTCATTTTTATGAATTTTTAAGCGACATTGTTATGCTGCCAAATTTTCATAAGGGAATTTCTAAACCCATTTTCCACTCATTGGGTTTTTTGAATACTAAGTTAATTATATTATGAAATTATTAAGTAAGGAATCAATATTTATTTATTTATGTTGTAATTTACAATTTCCTTTTTGTGTATATACTATTTCTACACAAATTCACCCAATTGATAAATTCATACATCATTTATACAAGCTTTTTAAGGGATTTCATCTCAATTTACATTAAATTGAGACTTATTTATTGATGGAACCAATTCACTTTTATGTGGTGTATATTCCACCATTTGAAATATTATATAATAAATATCCTTATTCTCGTTATGTTATTAGTTTTTTCTAATGTTACTCTTTAATTATTTTTATTCATGTATTTTATCAAGTGGTGAGGGACTCTTTATCTAAAACATATTTTTAAATGATTTCAAGATTTCATCTTCTAAATACATCTCATTAATTTCCACGTTTTCAAAATAGATTTAAGGATTACTTATTTATACATTAATGTTTTAAAATATTAATTCCTTTTATAGTTTCAATGTGGTATGGGACACTTTGATTAAAAAAACCTTTTTATTAAATGATTAAAATAGTTTTGGAAATGGATGGAATATTTAAATATCATGAATTTATTTGTTGTTATTTATGAGTGAAATGGAGATAATTTCAATATTTAATGTGTTGGGACTATGTAATGGTACTTGTACATTTGATGGGTGGTTACATGATAAACCTAATACGGGTGGTTCTGTGATAAACCTAGGACAAGTGAGCCTGAGATAACTATCCAATGCATTGGGTAACACGACATAGGTAAACATTAATGTTTCTCCCAATATATTTAGGGAATATACTGTGATGGGTATTCAAAACATAACACACTATGTTATTGTGAAAGATATAATGTAAGTATGTTCTTGATTCCAAAATTTTAATTTATGATTTATTATATCTATGTGTTATTCAAAAATATTATGATTTCATAAGGTATGTTAAAGAGATTATGTTTTAAGATTGAAAAGTATGATTTATTGGATTTGTATATATTAATGGAATAATGTTTTATTTATTTTTTTTATATCAGTTACTGATATTTTTATGCTCATCCCATGTTTTTGAAAAAAAAAATTCATAGGGTACATGGAAGGGTAAGAGAATGGAAGAATTAAAGATGATTTATATCAAGGAATGAATTATTTTTTTATTTAAGACGTTTTATTTTAATTAAAAAATTGGATAGAGATGAAGTGGCTACTTTGTTATTTTTGAGATATAATGTAATAGTTATGGAGCAATTCTCTAAAAATCTAAACATGAAAAGATCCTAAATGTGAATTCATTAATTAACTCAATTTTATATAATATTTAAGTTAGGGCCCTTTTAGATTGCATCATTGAAATTCCATTATTGAACCTATAAGATTCCACCTAAATCATTGATGTGAATTAAAAGTGGTTAAACTACATTGGAACTGATCGATATATTAATCTTATGTTTTCCAAAACATGTTGACATAGATTAATCTGGAACTCTAAAAAAACTAGAACACTCAATATAATCTCCTAGGTTTGGATTTATGTCTTTAGACAGGGAATTAGTTGAGTTAGACACATAGATTACAATAGATACCTACCCCAAAATAATGGTATAACATTAATTTGTTTGGTTCGAATATCTTAGTCGTTGATTATCAAGGTTTCATTCATTAGAGTCCAATAAAAATACAAGAGCATAACATCATAGACTGATCATCATATGTTTGATTGAAAATTAAAAATAAATAATTTTATGGGTCTTCCATGGATTCAAAATGGTTGCATTGTGTAGGAAATCGCAGACTAATATCTTGGATTATATGTTATTATTTTTTCTTGGCTTCAATTGTTATAGGCCAGATATCCCCTAAAAAATAAAATGGACCAGTATTAAAGACAACCATCTTAGTCCAAACCATCCAGTGTCAATCAAGAGCCCCACAAGGATCCCGATCTAAAAATAGTTTCCAATACATTACTATTTTAAATTATTATACCTACAAAACATTACATTTAATAGTCGTAGAATGTATCTTCATTCAACACTACTAGCTGTGGTTTACTGAGCTCTAATAAAACACTTATTTTTCCCACACATGATACCCATAATGAATTCATGGATATAAGAAATAATAATAGAATTATCCCATCCATGGATTTTTGAATTGGGTTTTAGGTTTGAAGAATATTAGAAAATGTTCAAGATGGGACTCCAGATTGTCATTGATATTTGAAATTTTTTTTATTTTTTTCCTTTTATTATCCTGGTACTACTTGTATTACTCCTTACATGACACAATTAAATAATATGGTTCACCACAGAGATATCATTTTTATATATTGTTGCATTTATACTTTATCATTATTTACTAATTATCTGTCTAGATTGTGCAATGTTTATTTAAATAGTGTTTCACTCGGATATTGATGGAATAGTATCCACACCACACCACCATACACCCTCACTACTATTTGGGTGACTCTGACATAATTGAATGAATGATTTAGATCTTATATCCCATTAGACCAGTTAATTATTAGTGAACTGGGTTGGGTATGTTCAATGGAACTAGCTTGAAAACTACTCTATTAGATATTTCATGATAAAGGGTTTATATTATATACTTGATTTTTGTTTATGGTTATTTACATTATGTAATTTAACCTCTTTTTCTATGGGAACCTTGGTGTGTTGTTAGATGAAATCCTTATAATTTAGGAGTAACAACCTAATGCCACTGAGAAATGGGCATAGTGGGTTATACACTAAGTGTATTTAGAAACATAGTCAAATTATATTTAATTTTAACATTTTGAATAAATTATATTCTTGAATGTGGTTTGATAATTAATCATGTTGAGTTATTTTTATATATCCAGACATTGGTTTTTAAAAAATATAATACTAGATAAATATTAAATAAATATTTATTTCTCAAGGTAAATAATAATTATGAAAATATATAATACTTTTTTTATTTAGGATCATTCATAAGTTAAAAAATATTTATTTATTTTTTACATAAATATATTAAAATAATTTTCACTTGTTTTATGAATAATATATATATATATATTTTGTTTTTGAATAATATAGTTGTTCTGTTTCTCACCTTATTATGTTTTAATGACACAATCACTATTTTAAAAGTCTAATGATTTCATTTAAGTGATAAAAAATTTGACTTAATATAATCATGTAAGAATTAAAAATTACTATTAATGATATTTTTCGGAGTCTTGATAGTCAAGCTAAATTTGTAGTGTGGTGTTTTTATATCTTTTGAAATTATGAAAGGAAGCTAGGAGGACATGGAGGTGCTTGGAAACTAGTAGATATCACCAATTGACTAGTGCATAACCACTTGATAAATGGTGGTGAAAAAAGTAACATGTGATAGTAGTAGAATTACACCGAAAAAACCGGTGGAGGAGAACCAGCCATCTAGTAAAAATGGGTAGAATAACCCCTTGAATAAAATTCTCACTGACCATATGGTGGGACCTCTCTAGCCATCTGATGGGTTCTGTAGATGCCCTGAATGTAGCAGAAACTACACCATCTACCATTGAAGGTTTGTCAGGTATCTCGTGGAACCAAGACAATATACATAAGGAAATATTTAAGTTGGTTAAAACTCCAAAAATATGTTATTATTCAACATAATTATTCGAAAAGAATTTCAGATTATTAAAAATTGTTATGGTTATAAATATAATTTTTGGTGACCTTGGAAACTAATCTTCACAGTAATTATCGAGTTATAACATACTATGGTATCCAAATTTATATCAACTTCCCAAATTTTCAATGTTATCTCTTATAAAAAAAATACTGTGATATAACTGTAAATATATTCTCATCCCAACTTCTTTATAATTTTCTCTTAGCATTTCTTCTTATTCTTTTGAGTGAGTTGAGTCCTTGTTTAAACATGATTTCATTATGTAGTATTTTATTCATCTTATTTCGTCTATTATTGATTTCCACTACCTTCAAAGTGAGATACTTGTGTTTTACATCCATAAGATCTATATAGAAAGATACGATTTTCCTTTGAGGTTATTTTCTATACCCATTAATAATTGAGTGTTGATTGTATTTTTTTATTTATATAACCTAAAAAACATTGTAGTTTTGTTATCTAGATTATTGTTAAATGCAATGAACTAATAAATTAATTCCTTAATCAATTGAGGTGGTATATTTAGAGTCTCTTATTCTTCTATTTTTAAAATTACATACCCGATTTTATGCCTCATTTTATTTTTATATCTTTGTTTATTCCTTTTATTTCAATTAGTTAATCAATAATTTAATCCATCAGTACACATATTAAATTAATTATTTAATCTATATTTCTTTCACACTTATTTTTTTATAATTATATATAGTTTTTCATTTCACATTCTCTTTTTTATTTTATTATATTTAAGGAAAATTCAAAATTTCTTTCAATTTTACACTAGTATGGCCTAAATTTTGTATCAAAGAGATCTTGATTGGTTTTTGAATAGTTTTTAAATTTTTTTATAAGTTATTAAAATCATATTTTTTTTTCAAAACATTTAACCATTTTTTCAAGAAAAAATATTTTTATAAATGGATTTTTCCAACACCTATGGTAATTCAGATGGAAAATTTATGAGTTGTGACATATGTTTTGATGATTCTAATTATTGTATTTAGAAAACATGAATATATTATTTTATTATATTTTTTGGTTATCCCATATAGAATATAGTTATACATGGTTATTCTTAAACTATTGAAAATAATGATTAATGGATCATTAGTGATATTTCTTCTTTCTAATTAGAGGGTAAACCATTGAACACATTAAATTGTTTTAGTAGAAATTTGATATAATCAAATTTCTAAAATAAAAATGGCTCATGAAATATGAAAACTCTAATAAGAAACTAATAATGAAATAGATAATGTCAAGGATACTAAATTATATTTGTTTAGAAAATAATTATATGGGTTTTCTAAGAATCCTGATAAATATTTTTATAATAGTATTAGTCAATTCAATATCAAATATAATTGTCAAAATTATTTCAGTGATTCTATTTCTATAGATAATTTCGTGATGAAAATCCTTTTCGTGTTACCAGGATATTGGGTTGTAAAAATTACCAAGATCCATGAAAATAATGAAATAATGAATATGTAGTTGAGAGGCTCATTAAATCTCTCATAATACACAAGATAACAATGAGAATACACAAAATAATAGAGTCCAATGATATCAAATTAAATATAAATAAAATTTACTTCATGTAAATCATTGATGACACATCCAAAGGAGAAAATTAAATTTCCAATTTTTCTAAGAGGTATAAAAATTACATGAAAACGAAAAGATATTCACATCACATTAACTAGAAAATAAGATACTAATGTTACATACCTTCGTTTCAAAAATAAGTGTAACATAAAACTAAAAATACATTGAAAAAAATACAAATACAAGTATCAATGTAAAAAGGCTATGAAAGTATCATATTGGAGTACTGTTGAGGCACACTTTGAAGATATTAATCAAGAAAAACAATTCTTGAGTGACTCATGGTTGGTACTAATGTATGTAAAGAAGTATAATATATGTGTTGTAGTTTATAATATTCTACTTATTCGACCATTTATTTATGATATGCTGATCTTATTCACACTATAAATCAACTATAAAATGGTTTTTGTAAACTCTGTCTCAAATTCAATTATAATAAAAAAATTAAAATCTTGTTATTTTTAAAAATTACCATTACTTAAAAAAAGAGATGAAATTGTTTAAAAAAAATTGGGCAACCAAATGTTAAATTTTTTAATCTAAAATGGATGATCTTAAAAATAATCATTCTCAATTTAAACATGGATTTTTGTATTTAAATATGATTTTTATAAAAAATCCTATAAAAAATCACTTTGTTTTTTTATTTTAAAAAAACAAATATTTTTCCCAGAATTATATGAACACTACTTTTGTAAAATGAAGCTCCCAATTTTTTTTTTGTTATTATAAGAAATTTTGAAATCACTTCTTCTAATGGAATTGTAAACATTATATATATTTTAGACCAAAGAGTATTAATTTCTTATCTAATATTTCTAATAGAATAAATTATCCTAAATATGGTTGGAATCCAAACTCTTTATTAGGTAACTAAATTTGACCCATGATATGGGTACAAAAATTATTGGTCTCTTAATTTTCTATAAGAAAATGATATCCTGAGAGAAACTTTAGAAGCCACTAGATATTTTTATTATGGGTTCTTGAGACACAAGTGTTGTGATTCTTCTAAATTCAACCATCTTGAAGATTTTTATGGAGGAAATATCATAACTAGAGATGAATCAAAAGGTAGAATCATAGGTATAGGTACAATTGTTTTCTTAAAATATAGTTTAATTAAATTTATTTTTATTTTTAACATTTTGAATCATAATTTAATAATTATTATTCAATTATGTGATAACAATTCTTAAATAACATTTTAAAATGAATTTTTTAATGATTTTAATATTAATAGGAAAAATTTATTTACCACATTTCCTTTTTATAATGATTATATATATAGATGTAAAATATATTTCAAGTCAAAATGTTAATTCATTATATGAATAGGATAATACATCTTGTATTTGGAATCAATGTATATGTTATTATAACATTTTTTCTCTAGTCAAATCAACCATAACCGACTAGTATGACATTTAAAATTTTATTTTTCAAAGATAACGTAGTTTGGAAACCATGGAATAATTTAATGAAAAAGAAATCATCATTGACATCTAAAGGTGAAGTTTAATCTTCTAAAGGATCAGAATTAGTCACCATGTTCATTTTATAATAACTCAAGTTTCTGTTATTAGAGGTAAATATTACACACTTTTAAATAATGATGAATATAATAAATATACACGAGTTTTCTTATTAGATCATAAAAATAATTATTGTAATGTCTTTGTCAATTATCTAGGAAAGTAAAAAATGAAGAAAAATACACAATATTTTCACATAAAAGGGGCCATGGTGGAGAATTTGAAAATAAATAATTTGATATTTTTTTTCTTCTCAAGATATCATCATTCCTTCTCTTCTCCTATAACACCTAAAAAATGGGGTTATTAGAAGATAAAATATGACCCTCCAGTAAATTTCTATGAATCTCATTGATGAGTTTAATATTCCTCAATACTTATTGGATGATGTGTTCTATACTATTTTGTTAACTATTAAGCATATTCTCATAATACCCATATTTGAAAAAACCTCCAATGATCTTTGGTATGGAAAACTTCTAATATTGGATTATTCAATGTTTTCAATTATAAATTATTTATACTTAATACTAAGGATGATTTAGGAAATATTGACCCTAAATTTTGTGAAGTTATCTTTATCAGGTAATGAAACTCACATAAATATTACTGAGTCTTAATTAATATGACAAAGACCTTATAAGAGTCAATTACCATCAAATTTGTGGAGAATCTTCCCAAATCACATCCTCAAATTGATGATGATGTTGAACAAGATAATTTTACCTTAAAATTACTCAATATTCTAATGTAATTTAACATGTTCTAGAAACCACTTCCTCTAATTTACTAAAGGAATGAGTTAAATCCAACGAAAACCCCATTTATAATTTTATCATTCAATTACAATATGAAACTTGTACTATAAGGTCATTCTTAAATGAAGTTGAACATCAAGATTTCAAAAATCACCTTGAATACCAATTCCTTAATAATGATATTAATTTTGAGAATTGTGTAGTTTTAGTGATAAAAAATTTTATCTGATTTGAAAGGATTAATGTTTGGACTCTCAAGTAATAATCCAACAATAATCATATTATTTGAACTATGTGGCAATTTAAAAAAACAAAACGAACAAAGAAATATCATTATTAACATGGATCAACTTATTTGTAATTCCTATAATCAATATTATGTTATTTATTATGGTGAAACAATTTCACCCACTGCATTATAAGAAACCATTGGAATCTTTTTTTCATTCTCCACTCATTTTAATTTTAAATTTTCTTAAATTTATGTAAAAATTTCTTTTCAAAATGATTTTATCTCTGAGAAAAGTTTTTTTGTCGAACAATAAAATCATTTTAACAATCTGAAATTTACAAATGATGTTTTTATATTAAACAAAAATCTTTAAAATTTATTAGAATATACCTTAGCATAGTATTGAAGTATAATTATATTCCTGTTATCAAATGCTTAAAAAATTAGAAAAGGCAACTATATTATTTTTCTATTTTTCAAAAATGATTTATGTGTTTTTCTAATTTATGATAATGATGTTATTTTTGGATAAAAACTATATATTTGAAATTATTTTTTTTAAATGAATTAATAGAGTGTTTTGAAAGAGTTTTAGGAAGAAACTCCAATTTATCTTTCATTATCAAATTTATTAAAATTCTAATGAAACATTTTTAAACGAATGTAAATACAAAACTAAATTTTAAAAGTTGATTGGAATGAATTGTACTACGAAAATTATAACTCCAAAAATTACAACTTGTAATGTAAAGTTGGTTGAATATAGGAAACCATTTTATAATAATTTTTATATAAGAATAATTGGAAGTTGACTTTACTGTACCATGGGACTACTAGACATCAAGTTTAGCGTATACCTTTTGCGATTTTTTTTTCAATAAAATATAAATGAATCTCATTTAAATTCTATCAAATTATTTTTTCAATATTTTAATATAAGTAAAAATATTTGTTATTATTATATAGAGGAAACTTATTTTGATCTTAGATGATTTTCTTGATGCTAAATTTGGAAGAACCCAACAAGATTATAAAAGTACTATTGAGACTTTCTACCTGTTGGGAATATCATGTTTCCCATCATGTATTAAGATGTAATCCCCTATGTCTCTTTATATTTCCGATACAGAATATTTATCCATCAATTATACGGATGAAACATAATATCAAAGACTTTGGTCCAATATATGATCATGCCCCAATCAAGTGTGTTAACAATAGTGTGCATAATATCTATGAAAACCCATTACAACACTGTTGAACTAAGACCATTAATATGAGACACCACATTCTTTGTGATCACATTCAGAATGGTGATATTGTGAATGAGATTGTATTTACTAACCCTAAACTAGCAAATATCTTCACCAAAACCCTTCTTATTGATCACTTTAACTTCATTTAAGGAATTTTAGGTATGATTATATTGTGATAATTATATATTAACATTCTAAATATTGAGAAATTTTCATTTTATTTTTCAATATTCATTGTTTTTTTAAAAAAACCATTTCCTTATTAAAAAATGTTTTCATAATTTTCATAATTTTGGTAAAGTTAAGTAAGGGTTACACTATAAGAAAAGAATTAAAGTCTATATACCAACAATTGGAAATGGTTCTAGTTCAGATGTACAAATAGTTTAATACCATGAAAAGGGCAGGTTGGATTCATAATCTGATCATCACCCTGGGCATGAGTTGTTTTCCTTTACTACACACATGGTTTGACACTCCTATAGAATATTCCATGGTTTATTAAAAAATATTTAGTACACCTTATTCTATGAACTAATTTTATTTTGATGGATCTTAATTTTTTGGGTTTTTATCAGCTTCTCATATTTATAATTCATTATATCAGGGGTATCTAAACCTTATAATACTAACATGATCATAGAAGAGACAAATATATTCTAATTTTGTATTTAAAATATATATAACACTTTGGATTTTCAAAAACATTTTCGATGTTTTTTCACACATGATCTATATTTTAAAATGGAAAAAATGCTTTTTTTCTCCTATCATGATCTTAATTGAAAATATCACTTTTTAATTGTTCATTTTTCAAACAAAATAAATGAATTTCCTGACTCTAGAGATATCATTAATGATGAAAACATAGATTTATATTTTAATTTTTTATTTAATAATACCCACTAAATGAATCATTGTAGATAATCTAAAAGGGGGATAAATCGTGAAAACATTGAAAAGTTTATTTATAAATATTTTTTAATGGTAATAGGCAACTTATGGCGGATAAATGAGTAATTTAATTTTTGATGAATCTTTTTGGTATGTTGTAGAGATTTTATTTTCATTATTGAATTATCTTTTTATATTACTTTGTTATTCCATCAATATTCATGTGTTGGTGATCGTAAAAAAGTGTTATTTTTTTTCTCACATTATAATGTTTTAAAGATCACAAACACTATTTTAATTGACTAATTATTTAATTAATTAAATTTATTTTGGATAAGATTAAATTATGTTAGAAATTTAAAAGAATATTTAAGAAACCTTGAGAAATTATTGATATCATTATTGAAATAATGAAATGGATTTACTATATATTTCATATAAAGGAATAATAATATGAGACTATGGGTGTGTTGGATACCATTAGGTAGAAATACCTAGCTGATGCATTGAAACTAGACAATCAGTGATGAAGTAAGTAGACTCCACTTATAGAATATGTCCATTGGATAGTTAGTAGAGGAGTATCGTTAAGCCGGTACATAAAGAAAAATACACTCTTAAAGAAAAATTCTCACCAACCATCCATTGGGAGCCCACTAGAAATTCAGGGGGCTCTATAGACGTCTGGATAGATGCAATAACTATATTATCTATCCATTAGTGGCTATAATGTATGCAATGATAGTGGGACAATATCACAGAAGAAGAATCTAATTTTGGTCAAAACACTATAAATATAGGCGTATTCATCTTAAATTACACTCATGAAATCCATATTGTTCAAGAATATTTTGGAGGCTATTAATAGTCCTCTTTGTGTCCTTGGAAACTATATTAATTAATTATTCTCTAATGACAACATTCCCTAATCAAAAAATTAATCTCAAGTACTCTCATTTTCCTTGTTCTCTCTTAGTCCATAAATAGTGCGATCTTATTATAAATATCCTTTCACTCCACCATCATTATCACTATATCCTATGGTTTTAATTATTATTTTTTGAGAATTGAAACCATTTATAAGCATGATTTCTTTTATGAATCTTCTATTATCCCTATTTCTTCTATTATAGGAGCTGAACACCTTCGAATTGGGGTGGTCATGTTTTATTTCCAAAACTACTTAAAGAAAAGGGACTATTTCTCTTCAAGGTTTATATATATACCCATTATGAATCTAGGGGCTATTATATTATTTTTTTTCTTCATATAACAGTAAAGAAAGTATTTTTTTGGTATCTTTTATACCATTATAGCCAATGGAATAATACATTAAATACTCAAGTCATTGTGATGGTAGACATAGGGTCTCTTATTAATCTATTTTTGAACATATATACATAATAATGTGTCTTATTTTATTTCCAAATCATTAATTATTAATTTAATTGTTTAACATATTAATCATTAATTTAATTTATAAATACGCTTAATAATTTAATTTAGGAAAAAATATTTATTTTATACATTCGTGTTGGTAATTATATATATTTTTCCCATTTTATTTTTAACTATGATTTATTTATTTTAATTTTTTATTTTAAATTCACCAATTATTTCCATTTACACTACTCAAATGTACAATAATGATATTTATTTATTTAATGAATATTTGTCATTAATGAATCAATTAATATTTTGGAGTTTGATAGATTGAGTGTAATTATCCAAAGAGAATTTTAATAATGAATATTATTTTAATAAATATTAATTTTTTTATTCAAGTAAATAATATTTATTATTCATGAGTCAAAAACATGTCTAGAATTGCGGATTAAGAAAAAAAGATAGTGACATGTGTAATTTTTATTTATCTAACCATATCTTTATATAAAACATGTTACATCATTTTTTGATCAAAACATTGTTGTGGACGACAACATAACATAGATATTTTTCTCAATACCTATTAATATTTTCTGAAAAAGTGATCTCAATAATGGAGAGAGATTCTCCTTCACCAACCTCTCAAAATAATATAGATTAAGAAGATTACTTCCACCCAAATTTATTCATGTGGTGATCATAAATGAATTAATGAATCATTAGAATCCTATGCTCAATCACATGAGGATTTCTAAGGTTAAATTCAGTGGTTTGTGTTGCATGTTTGTATCAATATTAGAGGGATTTTAACATTAAATTATCTCACCACGGTGATGAAATGAAAAGAATAGGTCAATATATTAATCAAATAATAAATAAATCCAATGAAAGGTATTTATTTTCCAAATTTATTAAAAATAAAACTTATATGGTGATTTTTTGTTCATGGTGTTGCCATAATCATTAACCAATATTCAATTTAATTCCATTATTTTGAGAATATTCTCTTATTTTCATTTATTCTCTATCACAAAAATATGAATTCGTTAAAATTACTTGAAGAAAAATTTACATACTCTACTAGGAGGTTACAAGGGCTCTTGTAGGATAACACACGATTATAAAACATTTATCTCATTGGTAGATGTCGTGTACCTGTAAACATTTTATAAGAATAAAAAACAATTTGGGACAACATGTAATAAAATCATATAAAATAAGTTAATTCACACCATATGTGGACTGGGTTTTCCTAATATATAGTATATTTGATTAAATGACTCTTACCTGGCATACACTCCTTGTACTCTAGCTGTATTTACAATGAAATTCAGGGTATATGTGTGGTGAAATCATGTCATGTATTTATTATAGAACACATGGGACTGATATCGAAGTAATATAGAGGTCACACAACATATAAATGGTGTAAATATCATTCACTTCATTAAAATTTGTGATTGATAAACACATCAAGTCCCTATGAGTGTGTCATGGAATGCATTACACAACATATAATTGGTTATACATGACATTTAACCAGTACCCATCCACACTAATGACATTCTATATAGGAAGTAATCATGTGGATAAACAATATGAGAAAATTGTGGTATTAATTTGATATACATAGTGTATAGTTGGTGTAGAAAAAGTGTAATTATTTTTTTATTATTTTAAATTCATAATTAATAACAATATAAATTAATCACTATAGACTATGTACATTTATCATTTACACCATATTTATTACAATAATTAGTGTTTTGAATCTCACTTATATTAAATTTATATTGTTTTTAAAATATGAGGAATTTATTCAGATTGACACAATACACATTAATTAATACAGGGTTATGATGTCTACATTACATTCTATATTAAATACACAGTAAATCACTATACAAGGAAGCACACATTTATGTTGGGTATTTATCCCATTGATTACAAGAAAAATTGATTTTTTAAATTTATTATTAATTATTATTGGAATGTCAAGAATTTTAATATGGACATTAAGATGAAAATAATGATTAATTTGTTGATTTAATTAAAGTTTTTTTATGTAAATACTAAATATAACATTTTAATGAATGAAATATGGTGTGAAAATGTGTAATAATTCTATTTTTCTGAATTATTGGAATCTTGGACCTTACCTTTATATGTGAATGGTTTTTTTTCAATTCCTGGTTTCAGAAATAATTTTATTAAATTAAAATGATTTTCTATGACTCATTATCTCTTATAATTATGTAATGCACCAATCCTTTGGTTCCATGAAACTATATGTGGGTAAAAATTATTAATGGATGGGGCTCCCATACGAGTGGATGTAGTTCATGATTAGAGCTAATGGATGAAATTATAGATTCATAGGAGGATATATAGAATTATATAGCTTTGACCATGCCATGGATCAATGTGTTATTCCCCTTGGGTAGAGGTTTTTTTGTCATCCACTAGATAAACTAAAAAATATAAAAGGATCATGATTATAAAACTTTTATTATTTTATTTCAATCATGATTCCTTACTAATTTAATTATTAATGACTTTCCCAAATCACATAAATTAATGAATTATCAATCATGTGAGATATACTTAAAATAAAATAATAGTATGTGTAAATTTTATGTAGACATTATTAATCGATTATGTTAAATCCATTTACTATTAAAATTCATGTAATAAGGTAAAATGATAAATTTACATATTATATATAAAAAAATCACAATCAAATTATTATGTTGGTATAACCTTCAATAACTTTAGTTGAAATTAAACCATAGTTCAATGTTCTTGACCAACCTTCATTAGAGTGATTTCAATTATAAATGAATTTTATATTTATTTTTGGGTTGACATAACCTATACTTCATTATAGACATAAACATCATGAGACTTAGTGAAACTATTTTGAAAATGTTGAAAAAATCAAACCAAGGATTTTAGGACCGGGGAGTATACTCAAAGGAATAGTGATCATCGATTTAATGGAGTGGGAAAATTATTTCTACCTAAATAACTTCTAATATCTTGATATACCCTTATATTTATTATAAGAAGGGGAATATATATCCATTCTATTACAATATCCATAAAATTAAACAATAATAAACTAATGGTGTGGGATATTGGGTTTTAATAAAATTGGGGGAGACAAAAATATAAAATTTATTACATCATATCTAATGGAAGTCAAGATAAAACTAAAATATTATTTAAGTAAATTGTGGAAATAAAAATCATATTAACACTATTATATTATAGGATATAGTCCTTTTCCTAAGGAGTATATACTTCCATGGGTGATATAGTATCTTTATTGAATAAACCAATACATAAAAATTTCTACTATGTGCTAATTTATGGAAACTTGTTCAACCAATTCATCATACAAGTGAAAGAGTGAAGGTGGCCTATAAGAGGTATGGGGGGATTCTTCAATTCAAAATTGTGTCAAAATATCAGTTTTTTAGGGTAAACTATTAGTGAAATGTATGGACATGGTTGTCTATACTATGAAATTTCATTTCCTATATACCCAAAAGATGATGAATATAATATAAATAAATGAGTTTGTCACAACACTATAATAGTGTAAATTGGAATAGGGTGATTAACTATTATTTTCACCTTAAATGTACTAATGTACATTGATCACATAGAGAATTTGATATTCTGAATGGATAATAAATTGTACATTAATTTCATAATATAATCTTTTACTTATAGGATCTACTTATTCACCTAGAATTATTGGATAAATATCTCAAGAATAATTTTACATATCATTCTTCGGTACATAAGTGTTGTAGTGAAATTTGGTCCACAACACTTATGGTGAAGAAAATGAAATGGATGGTTGAGAAACCCATGAAAATTTTATTCTAAATGTTTCATTTTAAATGTATTTAAAATAGATAAATGGGTTAGTGGTAGTGAGGAGAATAAGTGGCTATTTGGTTATAATTTGAAATTAAAGAGTCACTTAAAATCGAATTTTCATAAATTGATGAAAATTCCAATAGTTTCATCTAATTAAAATATATTCATTATGGGTATAAATTTTATCATTTTTACTTTCGGGGTATCAACTACTCTATTTTATTCAAATGCAAAATCCAAAAATGAATAATTTCCAAAATTAGGGTTTATTCCTCTAGTAGATGAGGAAGGGTTATTCATATATCAACAATAAGAAGAACATGAATTAAATAAATAAATTTAATTCTCTGAGAGGATCAAAAATTTAATTACTTTGTGAGTAGTGAGAATATAAAAAAATGTAATTGCACTGTATGTATAATATATTTAAACAATTACTTAAATTAAGTGTTACCCACACATTTATCTGAATATTACATTGAAAATATTAAGACATTATTAATTCTGAAATTATTGTTTAATAGTATTTAATAATTAATTAACAGTTCATAAATTTTGCGCTAATTTATATTAAAATATTAGAATACATGATGAATATAAATTATAATATTCATACATAGTTTTTGAAACCAAATTATTTTTCATTTAAAATGAGATATGTTTTTTAAAGTTATAAAAAATAGTATTTAGTCTATTTTAAGCTAAAACCACTTTACGGATTATCAAGGTACTAAATTATTGAGTTTTAAATGAAGAATCCTTTTTAAATAAATGTATTCCAATCAGATTATGAAATTTATTCAGCTATATATCATGAAAAGTTTTGAGGTGAAGCCATAGGTGTAAATGCCGGAGATATTACAAGCGTTTCTTGAAATTAATATAATCTTTTTAATTTTTTATCATTTTATGAAACACTAAATATTGTTTGGGTTTTATGAAAGTACACTATTTTATTGTTTTTCATGAGACACTATGTTTATATTTCACTATAATAGATACTTATATTAGATAGAGTTATACAAAAAAACTACTTTGGGCACGTGTTTCACATAATTCCATGTTCTTTAGATAGTTTTCATTAGACACATTTTCTAATTTTATCAAACATAAATATACTAATAATATTGTCATTGAAATATAATTATAGTTATAATATAACTATTTGAATGGAATTTATGAATAAGATTAATTTAATAATTAAAATAGGGTTTACACGAGTATAAAAAATAAATCAATTGGTTATCAATTATTTATAAATGAATGCACGAACTATTTTAAAATAATGGAATTATTTTTCTAAGAAAACTATGTAAAAAATCAATTTATCACATTAAATTTTAAAAAAACTATTGATTAATTTTTTAATAAAATTTACATATGAAATATTAAAACAAAATTTTACACTCATACAGTAGTTTTTATGGATATATGATATGAATATATCCTCTTTTATGAATAAAAAGTTTTATTTTTCTAAAAGGTAATTTTAATTCATTTTTATAGAGGACCCATTTTAAACCAAATTTTTTAAATTTTAAAATTTTAATATTATAAAATAATATTTATTTTTTAAACTAAAACATCAAAATTATTTAGGGTGGTTTTTTATGAGAAGTTTTCTTTTTTGATGAATATCGAAAAATACTGAATTTTAATTGAAAAATATTTTTTTATCTAAAATATTGTGTGGATAAATTAAAATTAAAATTTATTTGAATGTAAAATTAGAAAATTATACATAAATTAGTCCAATTTTTTTCATTGGAACTAATTTCAAATTTTAATTATATAAAAAATAATTCAATCATTTCGAATATTTTGTTTAAAAACCCCATTGTCACAACATGTATGCGAGATTAATTTAAAATCAGTTTATTCCACTTATGCTATTATAATTTTTAAAAATGAACACTATATTTGTATTAATAACAATATATAATATATAATTAATTCAAATTAACGTTTTAACACAAATATTAGTGAATGCAGTTAAAATTTATGATAATGATTAAGATAAAAATTAGCTTAACAAAAGACTAAACATTAAAATCACGAGAAAAATGAATTTAAAACCTATCCAAAATCCATTTTTCTATATTTGTACCATATAATACATTTTATTTTATTTGGTTCATTATTGGATTCACAATACTTGGTGAAAACGTGGGAGAAATTCCCATTTAAGAAATTACAAACATTTACGCTTTTCTTCCACTATAAAATGGCACTAAACCATATCACTTATCCACCAAAATAAAGCCCTTTGAATTGGCTAGTATCAATCCAAATTTCCTAAAAAAATCCCTAAATTCATTTTATAATCCTACCATTGGGAAAAATCTAACCAAGAAATCTTTTTGGTGCAATCTAAGCGGAGTTACCCAAGGAAGATATAACATCCATTCACAAGTTATTTTGTTTTATTTTGCTTCTCCATCACAAAATTTTTCTTATTCAATTATTATATAATAATATAAATATCCATAATATACTGATATGTTTTTATTTTAAGTTTTCTACATTCTATTATGCATACTTCTTTCAAGTGGGTTACCAATATGATGTTCATTTGTACAGAGGACTACTGCCATGTGAAACAATGGTGTTTTTTTTCATTTTACATCTATCATGGATGGGAATTGGGATGTAAACTCTTTTTTATATTATATATATGTCATTTATAATATATTTATTATTATATAATTATTACATAAAACATACCTTCATGATATTTATTTTTTTGTAAATATGACAACTTTGTTTGTGGATGTGTGCACTACCACCTCCTTGAAGTTATGTGATTTGTTCGTTATTTATATGGAATGTATTCCGGATGGTTTTATTGAAATTATCTTATATGTATTACATAATAATTCTAATTTAATTATATTAGTTATATATATACTTACATTTCATTTAATTTTCTTTCATTTAATAACATAAAAAATGGAAACATCACTCATGCGTACCTATGCCATTCAACCTCTACGAATGGTGTCTTCCATTTTATATTTCAATTTTTTATAGATTATTATAAATAAATATATAATAAATATATATGATATTAATATCATGTTATACATTCTAGAAATATTTAAATCTGGATATATTTAATAGGATAAAGAATAACAACTAGAAAACATATATGAAAAACAAATATGATATTACCTGAAACATAACATTAACATGGAGTTGTTAATAAATGTGAAATATAAAGTCCTATAAATAATGTATGGTATTTTATATAACAATATTTTATGTTTTATATTTATAATAAGTATATAATTATTATACATAATGTTTGAATGTGTACGATGAATGTTAAGACACTATGTATGGGTCTTCTCATCTCACTTTTATTTCTGTGAGACTTATTAATTATTCACCACACATTTATTTTGGGTGGTGTATATACATAAAATTAATGTATTATATTATTCTAAAAAATATATTTATGTGTATTTACATATCCATTTTATGATATATATTTCATTTGGATTATGACTGAAATGTTACTAAATCAGTGAGGTAAAGTTTGTCTCAATAATCCTTCTTTGAGATACATGAAATGTTATGAAACTATATTTTTATATGGAATGAATATACTAAAATTTGAAATTTTATATTAAGAATACTTTTCTTTCATTATGTTTAATTTTTAATTTAATTTTACTCACTAATGGTTATTATTAATTAAAGTTGCCAATGTGATCATAGTTTATTGCAACAATGTCATCATTTATCGGGATTGTTAACGATTATCCTCCAATTGATGAAAATTTATGATCTAACTCTCAAGAAAACCCATTAAATTTAATCTTTTCATGTTATTAGTTATATATTTATGTATTGGTACCATTTTTCCTCCACTTGGGTACTTAATATAATTAATAATTTCCTTTTTAAAAAATATGACATTATATCTCTACTCTGTTGGAAAATTGACATCATTTGAAAAATGTATTCTGAAAAATGTTTCCAAAACAATTTCATGTTTAAAATGTTTTTTAATTGTTTTCAATATAATATTATATTTTTTGAAGTAAAAAATTTTTCAAAATGTTTTTAATAATATTTTATAAATTTTCAAAGAATTTTTTTTAAAAATGTTTTCAATATTATATTATGTGTTTTCTAGAAAGTGACTTTTAAAACGATTTCAATCTTTATTTATTATTTTTCAATGTATTTTTAAATAAAAGGATTTATAAAATACCTTCTAGATTAAATTTTATGTTTTCAAATCTATTTTAAACGAATCAATTTTTTGAAATTCTTAATTTTTTTTAAAATGTTCTCAAAGAGGAAAAGATTTCTTCCTCTTGAAATGTTTTAAATGAAATGGTAAAGCTTCATTTATAGGAAATGGTTTTATGAAATGGTTTTATTAAATGAATTTTCAATTAAAGTATTTGTTTAAAAAAATTATCAATGTGATCCTTCAAAATCCATCTCCATATAGTAAAAAAACCTTATTATAGTTATTTCTTTTCTAGGGATATTAACCATGGAAACCATTCATATTATTTCTAGAATGGATTATATGGAATGATGTTTATGAAAACTATGTATCTTCCTTGAGATATTTTCTTTTCAAACATGGTTCTTCTCATGGGTTATGGTTTGATAAAATGATTATGGGACCTACCTATTTTTAATAGGTATTGATTTGATGAAGTGATTATGATACCCATTTAATTTCATGGGTTATATTATGATGTTTATGAAATCCGTATATTTTGGTGGATAATGATATAATGAATGTTTTATTATCTTTTAGAACATGTATATATGATTTGATTATTCTACTAGTGGGACCTATATCTCCATCTAATTCCTTGGGAAATAAAAAATGTTTTATGATCCCAAAGGGTACAAAGGATGACATCCCAATGACAAAAAAGAGGGTAAACATAAGGGAATGCCAATCCCACCACAAGAGGGTACATGCGAGGGCATCCCATTCCTGAAATAAGAGGGTAGACAGGAGGACATCTAAAGAGAAAAACAAGGAGGTATATATGAGAGCATCACAATAAGAAAAAAATAATTTTCATTGGATGATATCCCAAGAATGAAACAAGAGGGTATATGGTAGGGTATCCCAAGACCAAAATAAGAGCGTACATGGGAGGGAATCATAATCCTGAAACAAGAGGTTAAACGAGAGGGAAACCCAATCCCAAAGAAGCTAAACAGGTGATTATCCCAACCTTAACTTTTTTTGACAGTCTAATTTGGTTTACTATAAATAAGATTTTTGTTTATTTTTTGTATGTCGCAATTCCATGTCTTATTCCTCTGCTATTCCCTAATGGATTATGCTCTTGATTACATTATGATCCAAGTCTTATGAAATGCCGATATTCATAACATGAATCTTGATTATGATCTTTTTTAGGTAGGTTATGATCTTCTAATTTTATGATCATGTTGTTATACAATTATTATCATGTGATGATTACATGTATCCCTTGTTTACCCTTATTGAGCATCTGATCTCACCCATTTGTTATGTTTCTATTACCCATGATATGAATAAATGTTTTATATAGGTATATTAAAAGTGGAATATCATTAATGGATATGTTGCATATATTTAAATATGTTATAATATTTTGATTCCTCATTTCCAAAGACACTAAAGTAGTACACTCCTACATCATGTTCTATGTAATTTGTTAAATATTATTCTAGAATTATTTAATATCTATATATGTTAAGCCTGTGTCGTAAAAGTTGGTATCAAAGGAAATAATTAGTAAACCATTGGAATCTTGGTTGAGAAAAATTTAGCAATATCTCTAGGAATATTTCTAAGGATATGACTAGGTTTGTAAATAAGGGTAAGTCTAAGGATATGTTAAAGTATAAGAAACTATCCTAGAATTTTGGTACAATATAGAGATAGTGGTTTCCTAAAAATAAATACCATTATGGATAATAAAAGTTGTTATGGATATGGAACATATTTATATATGGCTAAAAAACTCAAAAAATATGTGTTGAAATTGAATCAATCAGGAGCTGGTACCTAACAACAAGACTTTATACACACCTGGTTTGACACTCGTGGGGGATATGATTTGGGAATTCATGAAATATTCATGAAATATCATTATGGATTGAAATAGGTGATGACTATGAAAGATATAGGATAAACATGAGGATTCATAGATTAAAAAATGATGGTGTAATTATTTAGAAGGTCAATAATTTATTTTTTATGATTATGTGGTTCCAAACTATGATGATTATTTCATACTCAGTGATTTCAATTTTAGTAAATGGATGGAACCCAAAGGAACCATGTTAATAAAGAATGAAATGGAAAATTAAATTAATTTCCTCAAGAAAAATTGGATGTTATGAGAGATGGAATAAAAAAAAATCATTTCTATTATCTGAAAAATGGAGTTGTGAATAATGGTGAACATCCAAACGATCCAAGGAGAGAACAATGATCTATTTATTCCTTCATGGGGAAAATACCACCTTATTTTAGTGGAACTACTAACCCATTAGATACTGAGAAATAGATCAGTACCATATAAAACATATTTTCCATTTTAAAGTGTTTAGAGCATCAAAAAGACACTCTATGAGTCCACCTTCTCAAAGGTGAGGTGTGTCACGACCCGTCCTCAGGGCCCGTGCCGTGACTACCCCAAGCCTACCTTCCATAGGCCTGGGGTTGGCGACTAGCACCAAGGAGTATATCCCAACAAAAAGGGAAGGCATTGCCTTTAAAAGTAAACAAACACCACAAAGTAAGCCAAAAGAAGTAAACACTAAGTAAACTGAGTACAAGTAAGTGCAGAAAGTAAATGGGCTAGAATACAATCCCAAACTGAAAGTAATGTACAACTGAAAAGGGAGTATAACAATTGAAAAGAAAAGCCACAACGCCGAGCCGTCCACTAGAAGTCCCACCTGAAGGGTGGGTACATATAGCCTCCACAGCTCCTCATGTCCATCCATCTGCTCCGAGTATGTCCCACCCAGTGGTCCACCTCCAGGTACCGACCTGCTCCGCAAGACTCAACCACGATCAGCGCTGTCCATCATCTACAACCAACACAACGTAGTGCGGGCATATCCCGTGTAGGAGTGAGTATACGCGACTCAGTAGGGACCCCGAGACCCACGAAGGTCTCCCAGAATCCACAAAGGATAATCCATAAAGGAAATACACAATCACGAAGTAACGTCCAACACTACTTAGGTATATTCCCATACATATACCTAAGTCATCAATTCCAGATTGGCTCCAACATCCGAGCCCGAGTTCGATCACGTCCACACAAGAAAACACAACCTAATCCATACAGGAAAGACTAAGGTAATCCACACAGGATATCAAGCAAATATTATCGAAGATAAGGATTGAAAATCAAGATTCAACTCACACAAGTATACTTCTTCATAAGACGATAGAGATGATCAGATGTAGCCACTAATTAATCTAAGCCATCAGACCCACACAGGATCGATAGGTACTAACCCCCGTAATGACACACAGAGGATTGATATGTAACTAACCCCTACAATGACTCACAAAGTATCGATAGGTTACTAACCACCGCAATGACCCACAAAGGATCGATATGCAACTAACCCCCGCAATGACCCACACAGGATCAGACTCACACAGGATTTGTCGGCGCTGACCCACAGAGGACCGCTGAGCGCTGACCCCCACATGATCTGAACCACACAGGATTGGTAGCACTGATCCATGTAGGATCGCTGAGTGCTGTAGTCGTCGCCGTCGAATCCACGGAGGATTTCTTCATAGTCGTCATCGTCATCGCAGTCGCAGCCATCCCTAGGGTTCCCGCACACAGTAAGCTCATTCGGGATGGTCCGCTCCACGAGCCGAGGGGATGATACATCAACTGACACAGAGTCCAGAGTAGATGTGTCCAAAATTTCTATATCGTCGACAGGAACTCAACATCACAGACGACGCGTCAATCGGACGCCCGGTCTGAGAGTTATTGGCTTTTTCGTCCCATGGGCCCGGTTGGTTTTTAAGTCAAAACCAACCCGACCGTACTCCAACTGTGTCCAAACCTTAATAGGAGTAAGCCAAAAGGTCCGTCTCACTAAGAGGAATCCATAAAAGTCAACGTCACGTCAATCGGACGTCCGAAGCTCAAGTTATAAGCGTTTCCGCTCTGAGGGCCCGGTTGGTTTCATGGACGAACCTACCCGGCCGAACCCAAAGTTCTCCGAAACCTTGAGTGTAATAAACCAAAACGACCGTCTCGATCGAAGGATCAAATCGAAGCTGACGGTGCGTTGATCAGAGGTCCGCAACCCATGTTATGCGAAAAAGACCGCGGGAGGTCCGGTATTAGGGGGTTCGGGCCCGGTCCGACCCAACTCAGTACCCCCTGGGTCGGCCCGAACTGGGTTGACCCGACCCGGGTCCGAGTCCAGCCCATTAGGGTGCGGCCCGTCCTGGCCTGGTCACATCCCGGCCCGGGCTCGGCGCGGCCTGGCAAGGCGGGCTCGGCCTCGCTGGCTCTGCCAGGCGGCTCGACCCTAACGACCGAGTGATGAGAGGGGGGGGGGGGGAGGGGGGCACTGCCCCCCGCATTGTGAAACCACGACCCCCATGTGGGGGGCCGCTCCAGATGGCCAGCCGGGGGTTACGACCCCCGGTGCTTCCGCCTGACTAGCTGGCCCACTCCGGCCGGCCGGCTGTGCCGCCACGGGACCGGGGCGGTCCCGTCCCCCTGCTCCGACACCGGAGGCCGGAAACCCGCCACTGTTCTCTGCTCTGCCGCGGCCTATGGCCGCGGCCCTTCTCTAGCCGCGGTGCTTTTGTGGTTCTCCGACGTGGTGCGACGGCGCCGCGTCTTTGGTTTGTCTTCAACGACGCGGCACGACGGTGCTACATTTCTCCCCCTTTCTTAAATATTTCCCGCACGGTGCTTCGGCACCGCGTTGCCTTGATCATGCCACAAACAATATCAAACAACCAAAGGGGAGAAGAGGATCGTCCATGTTCGTGCGGTCCAACCTTCTCCCATTATTTCGATATCAGGTGGATCAAATTAAAAAGAAGAAAGGCGGTAGAAGTATTCATGAACAAACAAATAAAATGAACCCCTACCTCGAGCATGGTTGAACGAAGGCTCGTCGCGAGATTGCACGTCGCGGAAGGAGGCGTCGTGGAAGGAGGATCGTCGCGTCGCGGAGAAAAGATTCATTGGCATCGCGTCATCGATCTCCGAGGATCCGGCGTTCTTGTCGACCTTCGTCGGAGGTCGGCGTTCTTCGCGTTCTTCGCGTTCTTCGTCGAGGAGAAAGAACTTCAAGAACTTGAGCAAAAACTCCCCAGCCACTCACAACCCAATCAACCCTTAATAAAATAAGATTTTGTATTATTTTATTTCTCAAGCCATGCGTTTTAAAATTCAAAAACGAATCAACAATTAAATGAATTAATTGCAACGTTTAAACAGCCCAAATTAATTGAGGCGTTTCATAAACAGAAAAATGCAAGGGTTGACTTCCACTTAATAGGGGTGCAGGTGCTTTACCTTATTAAAGGAGGGGGGTTTAGGAAGAAAAGAAATGGTGGGGCTTGTGTGGGCCCCACCTCACAAATATCCTACCTAGTGGGTAGGATATTGTGGGTCCCACATCATCCACTTAGTTTAGGTTAAAAAAAATAAAATAAAATTGGTTGCACCACTTTTATTTTATTCCTTTACTTAACCCAAAAATTTAAAAACCACACCTGAGAAAACGCAACTCCAGAAAAGGTGTTTCTAACAAATTACCAGCACTGTGATTCCATTGGTGCCCTCAGAATTCGATTCTGAGCGCCGGTTCAAAAGTTAGGAAAACCCGCTCATTCGTTCACTGAACGTACCCAAGCTAAACTTTGGAAAAAGATTCCGGGCACACCGGGCCTCGGAATCAGGTGCTGTCAGAAACTGAATTCCTGTAAAATCCCAAAGAAAATTAAGAAAAAAAATTTCCCTTGAATTTTAGGGGTCTTTACATGACTCCCACCTCAGGGATTTACGTCCCTGTAAAGATACATCAAAAACTTGGGAAACAAATGTGGGTACTAAGAACGCATCTGAGCCTCTCGCTCCAAAGTGCTCTCCTGGAGGTTCCCATGCTGCCATCTGATACACACTAGAGGAATCGACCGTCCATATAGGACCCGCTCCTGTCGATCCTCAATCTCCACTGGGACCTCCGCAAAGTCGCCCCATCATCGATGTCTAGCTCCCCATGGTCAATGATATGCGTCAGGTCGTGCACTTATCTCCTTAGCTGGGATACGTGGAAGACGTCGTGCACCCGGTGCAACTGAGGTGGTAGTGCCGGGCGATAAGCCACCTCGCCTATCCTGTTGAGGATCTGGAATGGTCCGATGAAGCATGGAGACAACTTGCCGCCTCGGCCAAATCTCCGTAAACCAGGTCGAGGTGAGACCTGCAAGAAGACGTGATCACCATCCTCGAACTCTAGCGGCCTCTGCCTCCTGTCAGCATAAGACTTATGCCGGCTCTGAGCTGTCCTCATCTGCTCCGGGATGACCTGGACCTTATCTGTCATGGCCTGGACCATCTCCGGTCCCACAAGTGCTAACTCCCCAGGGTCTATCCAGCACAGAGGTGATCTGCAAGGCCGGCCGTACAACGCCTCGTATGGTGCCATCCCGATGGTGGAGTGGTAGCTGTTGTTGTACGCGAACTCCACCAAGGGTAGGTGGTCCTCCTAGCTACAACCAAAGTCAAGGACACATGCGCGGAGCATGTCCTCGAGAGTCTGAATGGTCCTCTCCATCTGACCATCCGTCTGAGGCTGAAAGGTGGTGCTCAGATGTAGCTACATCATGAACGCCTCCTGCAACACCTTCTAGAGTTGGGAAGTAAATCGATCATCTCGATCGAAGACGATAGATGATGGAACACCATGAGGCCGTACAATCTCTTGAACGTAGAGGCGTCCCAAGCTCTCCACTGAGCCCTGCTCTCTGATGGGTAAGAAGTGAGCCGACTTGGTGAGTCAGTCGACAATCACCCAAATAGAGTCGTGACCTCTGGAAGTGCATGGAAGTCCAGTCACAAAATCCATAGATATGTCATCCCACATCCACTCCAGGACCTCCAAGGGCTGTACCAAGCCTGCTGGTACCTGGTGCTCTACCTTCACCTGCTGGCAGGTGAGGCATCGGGAAACGAACTCTTCCACAACCTTCTTCATGCCCGGCCACCAGTGCTATCGTCTGATATCCTGGTATATCTTCTCCACTCTAGGATGTACCGCCAAAGGGGAAGTGTGAAACTCTCTCAGCATCTCCTCCCGTAAAGCAACTGGTTCCAAGGTACGTCCTTTGAAAGGGACGTCGTTCCCTCCTCCTAAAGATAAACCATCAGATGCCTGTCCTGAGGATATATGTGCATGCCGTGTCTCACAGTCATTGTCCCCACGCTGTGCCTCTCTGACCCGCTGTAGTAGTGGAGGAGTGACTATGAGTGACTGAAGAAAGACTGATCCATCTCTATCCATGAAGGATATCTGCAAACCGGCTAGCTGTTCTGTCGCCTCCTCAAGTAGCTAGATGCCCGTCCTCCTGCTGAGAGCATCAGCTAGTACGTTCCCCTTCCCAGAAGTATAGACTATCTCAAAGTCATAGTCCTGGAAGAACTCGAGCCATCGTCGCTGTCTCTGGTTCAGGTCCTTCTGCGGGAAGATGTACTTGAGGCTCTGATGGTCAGAATAGACTGTAAAGCGCTCGCCCATCAGATAGTGTCGCCACATCTTCAGAGCGAAGACCACTACTGCTAACTCCAGGTCATGCGTAGCATAGTTTTACTCATGCTTCCTCAACTGATGTGATCCATAGGCGATCACAACCTTCTCCTGCATCAGAACACATCCGAGTCCGGTCCCTGATGCATCGCAGTAAACTATGTACCCAACTCCCTCCTCCGGTAGCCTCAAGATAGGCGCGCTGGTCAATCTCTGTCTCAGCTCCTGGAAGCTCTGATGACATCTATCTGACCACACAAAGGGTTTCCCCTTCTTCGTCAAAGCTGAGAGTGGTGTCGCAACTCTGGAGAAGTCTGGCACGAATCTCCGGTAGTACCCTGCTATCCCCAAGAAACTATGCACCTCCGTCACGCTCTTGGGTGGCTCCCAAGCTAGCACTGCCTCGATCTTCACAGGATCCACTGCAACTCCCGACTTAGAGATGACGGGTCCCAAGAAGTGGACCTCACGTATCAAGAACTGACACTTCGAGAGCTTACCATAAAGCTGGTGCTCTTGGAGTGTGTCCAGTACAACCCGCAAGTGGTAGGTGTGCTCCTCCTCAGTGGTCGAGTAAATCAAAATGTCGTCGATGAAGACCACGAAAAATAGATCGAGGTATGGCTGAAATACCATGTTCATGAGACCCATGAATACTTCTGGAGTGTTGGTTACGCCGAAAGGCATAACCAAGAACTCATAGTGGCCATACCGAGATCTGAAGGCCATCTTCTGCACGTCCTTGTCTCAAATTCTCAACTGATGATAGCCTGATCTAAGGTCTATCTTCGAGAACCACTGTGCTCCCTTGATCTGAGCGAAGAGGTCTTCAATCCTCGGTAGCAGATACTTGTTCCTCACGATCACCTGGTTCAGGCGATGATAGTCGACAAAAATTCGCAAGCTCTCGTCCGCCTTCCTGGCAAACAAAATCGGGGAAGCCCAGGGTGAAACACTGGGTTAGATGAATCCCTTGCCCTACAAGTCCTCCAACTGTACCTGTAGCTCTCGTAGCTCAGCAGGGGCCATCCGATATGATAGGGTGGATATCGGGGCTGTCCTGGGGTACAGATCAATATAAAATTCTACCTCTCGGTGAGGAGGTAGCCCTGGGACATCATCGGGGAAAAAATCCGCATAATGATCCACCACTACAGGAAAACCAGGACTCCACACGTCAACTGCTCCTAGGATGAGGCTAGCCAACTGATGCGTGATGGGCTGTCCTCTCCTCGGCGAGAGTCCATCCTGTGCTGCAAAGGCTCCCTTGTCGCCGGTGAAGGTGAACCTGCTCCCGTCGGTGCGTACACACTGCATCTTGCGCCTAATACAGTCAATCTGAGCATGGACTGTAGATAACCAATCCATTCCCAAGATGACGTCGTAAGGCCTTGAAACTACTACAATAAGATCCCAGCTGAAGCTCTCGCCTCCTAGAGTAAGCTCGCACTACCGACACTAGTGCGTAATCATCGAGTCTGCTCCCGTACGAGTCTCTAGTCGTAAGGATCGAGCCAACTGCTCTGTCGGAATCTTCGAGCTCCGAACAAGGGCAGCTGCTATGAAATAATGACTTGATCCTGTTTCTATAAGAACTTCATCAAGGGTGGAATAGACACAGATCGTACCTCGAATCATCTCGGGCGCGCTGTGGTCATAGGCCTCCGCTGCCTAGAGCTGTTCCTGTCTCTGCCCGCCAGCTCCCTATGGTCGGGGTGGATCTTCTGGTGGTGGTGGTGGTAGATCCTGGAAGCATCTCCCACAACTTGCTGCTCAGCCATCTCCTCTTCCTCGTCCGCCTGCTCCCTGCGGACCACCACGGTCGACCCTCTGCCTCTACCTGGGCGGTCCCTCAACCGTCTGCTGCTCCTCGACACGGTGGGTCGGGCAGTCATGAACCATGTGGACCTTCCTACCTCATGCATAGCACTGTATACCTCTCAAAAGACTGGCTCTGCGCTGAGTGCCCCGCACCTCTGAGCCAGTGTCCTGAGGTCGTCTGCCTGAGGGTCTGGTCTGCCTGGACCCATGTGACATCCGTCGACTGCCAGCTGCAGACGACTCTGCTACGTGTCGCCCTGCGGTAGGTCTCGCTGCTGGTGTAGACTCATTAAGAAAGCTCTCTATGAGAAGGGCTTTCTCCAGTACCCCTGCCTGAGTCGGAATGCTGAGGGAGATCAACGATGCCCTGATCTCCTGCCTCAATCCCTGATCGAAGTTCCGGGCCCGGAAGAATGGGTCCTGTACCATGTCCGTCGAATAGCGCGAGAGATTGGTAAATCTCGCCGAGTACTGGGCGACCGTTAAGAAGCCCTGCCGCAGCTATAGAAGCTCCTAGATGCGCACCGCACAGAGGGTGGTTGGGACGAACTCCGAGCTGAAGAGGCTCTCAAAGTCCGTCTAGAGGAGTGATGCCTCGTCGTGCACCTGGAGCATCAAGGTCCACCATCTGCCTACTGGCGCGTGCAGGAGACTCGCTGCAAGGATCACCATGAGTTCTGCTGGTGTCCCTACCAAATGGAAAACTTGAACAACTGCCTCCAGCCAATCCTCGGCTACCTGAGGGTCCATCTCCCCACGGAACCTAGGCATTTTCTAATGCTGAAACTCATGCAGTGCACTAAGGTGACGTGCATCGTCAGTGGATGGGGATGGTAGCATCTGTGGCTCGGCAGGTAGAGGTACCTCCAGTGCCTCTGCTGTCAAAGGGGCCTGTACCGAGGCCTCGTCGCTCGGTGGGCTGTCGTCACGCACAAGACTCGGAACCCTAGCTGGCTGCCGTCGTGGGGACATCCTGAAAAGAGACAGGTGCGCCACGGTCAAATAGTATAACTGGTGAGCTGACACAAAGTAATCACAAAGAAAACTTGAAACACACATGCAATCAATGTTTTTATTTATTAAGTCGGAAATCAGACGTCAGGGTCTTGGTGTATGGATACGTCGGCTGCCGCACCAACACTGGACTCCATAGACTGATAACCACACTCAATACTCTTAACACTATTGCTTCCCATAGAAAAAGATCAGAGTCCAGAGTTCTGCGGTAGAACCGGACTCCTCTGAAACCAATTTGTCACGACCCGTCCTCAGGGCCCGTGCCGTAACTACCCCAAGCCCACCTTCCATAGGCCAGGGGTTGTCGACTAGAACCAAGGCGTATATCACAACAAAAAGGGAAGGAATTGCCTTTAAAAGTAAACAAACACCACAGAGTAAGACATTAGAAGTAAACACTAAGTAAAATGAGTAAAAGTAAGTGCAGAAAATAAATGGGCCAGAATACAAACCCAAATAGAAAGTAAAGTACAACTGAAAAGGGAGTACAACAACTGAAAAGTAAATCCACAACGTCAAGCCGTCAACTTGAAGTCCCACCTGAAGGGTGGGTACAGATAGCCTCCACAGCTCCTCAGGTCCAGCCGTCCGCTCCGAGTACGTCCCGCCCAGTGGTCCACCTCCAGGTACTGACCTGCTCCGCATGCCTCAACCATAATCAGCGCTATCCGTCGTCTGCAACCAACACAACGTAGTGCGGGAATAGCCCATGCAGGGGTGAGTATACACTACTCAGTAGGGACCCCGAGACCCACGAAGGTCCCCCATAATTCACAAAGGATAATCCAAAAAGGAAAGATACAATCACGAAGTAACGTCCAACACTACCTAGGTATATGCCCATACATAAACCTAAGTCATCAATTCCAGATTGGCTCCAACATCCGAGCCCGAGTTCGATCACGTCCACACAGAAAAACACAACCCAATCCACACAGGAAAGCATAAGGTAATCCACACAGGATATCAAGCCAATCTTATCGAAGATAAGGATTGAAAATCAAGATTCAGCTCACACAGGTATACTTCTTCGTAAGATGATAGAGATGATCAGATGTAGCCACTGATTCATCTAAGCTATCGGACCCATACATGATCGATATGTACTAACCCCCGCAATGACCCAAAAAGGATCGATATGTAACTAACCCCCGCAATGACCCACAAAGGATCGATAGGTAACTAACCCCCGCAATGACCCACACAGGATCAGACCCCCACAGGATCTGTAGGCGCTGGCCCACACAGGACCGCTGAGCGCTGACCCACACAGGATCTAACCCACAAAGGATCAGTAGCACTAATCCACGTAGGATCGCTGAGTGCTGTAGTCATCGCCATCGAATCCACGGAGGATTTCTGCACAGTCATCATCGTCGTCGCAGTCGCAGCCAGCCCTAGGGTTCCCGCATACAGCAAGCTTGTTCGGAAGGGTCCGATCCACGATCCAAGGGGCTGATACATCAACTGACACGTAGTCCGGATTTGATGTGTCCAAAAGTTCCGTATCATCGACAGGAACTCAACGTCACAGACGGCGCGTCAATCGGATGCCCAGGTCTGAGAGTTATTGGCTTTTTCGTCCTAGGGGCCCAGTTGGTTTTTAAGTCAAAACCAACCCGATCATACTCCAACTGCGTCCAAACATCGAGCGGAGTAATCCAAAAGGTCCATATCACTAAGAGGAATCTATCAAAGTCGACGACACATCAATCAGACGTCCAGAGCTCAAGTTATAAGCGTTTCCGCTCCGAGGGCTCGGTTGGTTTCGTGTACGAACCAACCCGTACGAATGCAAAGATCTCCAAAACCTTGAGTGTAATATATCTAAACGACCCTCTCGATCCAAGGATCAAATTGCAGCTGACGGTGCATCAATAAGAGGTCCGCAGCCCAAGTTATGGGCAAAAGACCGTGAGAGGTCCGGTATTAGGGAGTTTGGGCCCGGTCCGACCCGGCCTGGTACCCCATGGGTCGGCCCGAACCGGGTCTGGGTCCGGCCCATTAGGGCGCTGCCCGACCCGGCCTTGGCGCTGCCCCCCACGTTGTGAAACCGCGGCCCCCATGTGGGGGGCTGCTCTAGATGGCCAGCCGGGGGTTACGACCCCCGACGCTTCCCCTCGACCGGCTGGCCCGCTCCGGCCGGCCGGCTGCAGCCGCCACGGGACCGGGGTGGTCCCGTCCCCCTGCTCCGATGCTGGCGGAAGGAAACCGTCCGCCGTTCTATGCTCCGACGCGGCCTCGATCCGGCCGCGGTGCTTTTGTGGTTCTCCAGCGCGGCATGACAGCGCCGCGTATTTGGTTCGTCTTCAACGGCACGGCGCGACGGCGCTGTGCTTCTCCCCCTTTCTTTAATATTTCCGGCGCGGTGCTTCGGCACCGCATTACCTTGCTCGTGCCGCAAAAAATATCAAACAACCAAAGGGGAGAGGAGGGTCGGACGTGTTCGTGCGGTCCGACCTCCTCCCATTATTTCGATATCAGGAAGCTCAAATTGAAAAGATCAAAGGCGGCAGAAGTATTCACAAACAAAAAAAATAAAATAAACCCCTACCTCGAGCGTAGTTGAACGAAGGCTCGTCACAGGATTTCATGTCACGGAAGGAGGCGTCGTGGAAGGAGGATCGTCACGTCGCTGAGAAAAGATTCTTCAGTGTCACATCATCGATCTCCAAGGATCCTGCATTCTTGTCGACCTTTGTCGGAGGTCAGTGTTCTACGTGTTCTTCGCGTTCGTCTTCGAGGAGGAAGAACTTCAAGAAATTGAGCAAAAACTCCCCAGCCTCTCACAACCCAATCAACCCTTAATAAAATAAGAGTTTATCTTATTTTATTTCTCAAGCCATGCATTTTAAAATTCAAAAATGAATCAACAATTAAATGAATTAATTGCAACGTTTAAACTGCCCAAATTAATTGAGGTGTTTCATAAACAGAAAAGCGCAAGGGTTTACTTCCACTTAATAGGGGTGCGGGTGTGTTACCTTATTAAAGAAGGGGGTTTAGGAAGAAAAGAAATGGTGAGGCTCGTGTGGGCCCCATCTCACAAATATCCTACCTAGTTGGTAGGATATTGTGGGTCCCACTTCATCCACATAGTTTAAGTTAAACAAAACAAAATAAAATTTGTTGCACCACTTTTATTTTATTCCTTTACTTAACCCAAAAATTTAAAAACCACACCCGAGCAAACACAACTCCAGAAAAGGTCTTTCTAAGCAATTACTGGCGCTGCGATTCCATCGGTGCCCTTAGAATTCGATTCTGAGCACCGGTTCAAAAGTTAGGAAAACCCGCTCGTTCATTCACTGAACATACCCGAGATAAACTTTGGAAAAGGATTCTGGGCACACCGGGCCTCAGAATCAGGTACCGTCAAAAACTACGTTCTTGTAAAATCCCAAAGAAAATTAAGAAAAAAAATTCCTTTGAATTTTTCAGGTCTTTACAAGGTGTATTGTCCATGGAATCATATTAATAATATGAGGTGTATAGATGAATTTCACTCCATAGATTGGGATGAGTTCATGAACATATTTTTTAATAAGTACATTCCTACCATTCTTTCTATGTAGATAGAAAATGTGTTCCTATATCATAATTAGAAGGTTGATGAATCATTTGGGGCCTATTAATAAAATTTCAAGGCTGGTGTGGTACTATTATGATATTATCGTCCAACCTGATCGAAAAATAGATCACATATTTGGTGGCATGAAACCATGTCTATGAAAGGACTCGACTAAAATAGAAATTATCATTTATGAAGAAGTTGTTTGGAACTATCTCAAGGTGGAAATTGAGGATGAAGTTTAATATCAATATCATGGTTTCTACAAGAAAATGAATATAGTGTTAAAATTAAAATCTAACAACCATAGAGAAAAAAATTAGCCTTAAATTATGCAAAATGTTTGGGAAGAAACATGAAGAAAATTGTATTAAGGGGAATATTAAATATTTTTGTGTGTGAAAGGGAAGGTCATCGAAAGGATTAATGTCCATGTATTGGGATGATGTTAAAAAATTATGTGAAAAATGAGATATCCCCACTGAATGTACCTCCCAAAATTTAGTGATTCAATTGCATTATGTTTTTCCATTAATTTAACATGTGTCCTAATCCATGGATTAAAGTTGTTGATAGTATACAAAAACCTATGAGGACTAGGGAAAACAGAAAATCTTATAAATCACAATAGATGAAGTGAATCATGATAATAAAGAACAATTATCCTCCCTTACATAGTTTGGAATTTCCTATTTGATTTTATTTGACTATGCCCCATAAAAATTGTATTGTGATGTATCATATTATTCTATCCCTCTAAATGGATTTTTGAATAATAAAACCATAATTAATATCTTATATTTTCAAGGATAAACCCAAGTATCTAATAAAATATATTTTTGTATAATATAAGATATTATTTGATGAATAAAGGGTGAATTATATTTTATAAGGGTAATAAGGATAAACATTTATGGAATGGTTTATATAAATAATTTGAAGATATTTTAGTTATTAAATTATTATCTCACTGCATGAGGATTTATGAATATTGGATAACATGTGCTAAACATTCTATTGTGATAACTAAATACATATTGAAGGAAATAACATTATATTTATGTATTTAATGACTTTTTATTACTTTAGTAAAGACATAATCATGTTATTACTTTAGAGTAAGATATGATATGGAAATAAAACAAGGATAACCCATAGAGGGAGATTGTTCATATAAAAAGGAGTGAAATAAAGTTTTAATACTTACTTATGTTCTTAGGATGTAAAATAATTCATTGACTCTTAGAAAATTATATTGAAAAATATTTATACTAATACATTTTTTTATTGAACTGATAGTATTTTAAAACATCATAATTTTTTTGGTTTTAAGGACCATAACATTCCATTTCTCAGTCACTTGATGGTAATCAATGATATTTATAAATATGTATAATTATTTATGTTTTTCCATTATCTCCAATCATCACACAAGACTTATGTTACCATTATGTGGAAAGATAGTTATAAGTTAAATTGGATAACCATTAAAGTCTCATATTTTTCGGTTTAATTGATATTTTAGTATTCATTTTTACGATGTGAATTTCTAATAAATAAAATTTATTATATTAAAACATTAATAACCTAGAAGAAATTTGAGGGAATATTTCAATTTGTTTGATGTACAATGTAACACCAAAATATTTTATTAAATATTTGGTCAAATTACTTTAATTTATTTTATATTTTTCATTTCATACAATGCTAAATATACCATGTGTTGTATGAAATCACTCTGTTTGGCATGAATTTCAAAAAATAAATTATGATTTCATAGAATGAAACAATTCTATTAGCTTTAAGTACAAATAGAACTATGTTTTTCTTTTTTTACACAACATTTCGAGTACCATCAATAGCTTGCGTTACATTCAAGGTCACGTTTCTTCAAACTACAATATACTATTGATATTATTATTAAAAAATTGATATAATTATGACCTATCTGTTGGAATGGGAGTTATGAATAATATTAATTTAATTTTAAAAATAGGGTTTACACGTTTATATAAATTGAATACATTGGTTATAAATTAGTTATAAATGAAAGTAAGAACTATTGTAAAATAATGAAAGTCATTTTCAATGAAATCGATGAACACACATAATTTTAACTAAATAAACTAAACTAAAAACAATTGGTGATTTTTTAATAAAATCTATATATAATATATTCAATAATTTTTTTGACACACATCCAATTTTTTTATAAGAATAATATAGTAATAAATCTAATTTTATGATTTAAAAGATATGTGTTAATAAAACCTAATTTTAAAAATATTTAATGGATAACAAATTTTAAATATAATTGTTGAAACTTTTATAAATATAACATGAAAAATAAAAATAATTTATTATAGTGAGACATAAAAATTAGGTTGGGTTAATTTTTTAGTATTTTTATGATAAGTTTCTTTTTTTAATGAATAGTGAAAAATTCTAAATATTAATTGAAAACACTTTTTTGAATAGTTTATTTTATAGATAAATTATATTTAAAATTTATATGAATGTAAAATTAATTAAATTATACAAAAAATAATCGAATTTAAATCATTGTAACCAATTACACATTTAAATTTGATATAAAAATAATTCAATCTTTTCAATATTTTTGCATAAAAAAGAACCTCATATTCCCTCACATCTACATGATTAATTTTAAATTAATTTTTACTACTTATTTTATTAGAATTAGGAAAAAATTATTTAATTTTATTAATTAGAATAATTTATAATATATTAAAAGGTCAACTGAGTTATAGAAAAAAATATTAGTATATTTAGTTAAAATTAATTATAATGATTAAGATAAAAAATATCTTAACAAGGCCCTAAATATAAAATCTATGGATCATAAAAACCTAAAAACAATTACTAAATTAATTTTATGTCCATATTTAGACCCTATATACCTTTTTATTTTTCATGGATTATTATTATAACAACATTACCTGGGAATAATGTGGGTTGAATTCATATTTCAAAAAATTACAAGAATGCATCTCCTCCTCCACTATAAAAAGGCACTAACCCATCCCACATATTCACACCTCTCATACCTTTGGATAAAAAACAATATACCAAATATCATCCAAAAATACATACTTTTATTCTATAATACTATCACTAAAAATAAGTCCAACCATGGAAGCTCTTGCATGAAGACCAATAGGAGTTACCCAAAGAAGAGTTAAAATCCTTCCGCAATATCTTTTTTTATTATTTTAATTATCCACCACAAAATTTAATATTATTTCAGGATTATATGATATATTAATTACACTAAATAAAATTATATTTTGTTATTTTAACATTTCAATCTAAAATTACACACACATCCATAAAAAGGGTAACAAAAAGATACAGTTCATGTGTTAGGAGGACTACTACCTCAAAAAACGGTGTTGTTCATATTCTTTTACCTCATGTCATGGATAAGAATTATTATGTAAACTAATTTTTATATGATATATACAAGATCCTTCTTGGCATCCTAAATACCCAGGATCAAATCCGGGTAGAGACAAAATTCTGGTACTGTAGCAACAATGTAGTAAGGAACTATAGCAGTACTGTAGCAGTGGTGGAACTGTAGCTACATCGACACTATAGTGGCAGAGGCACTATAGCGGGTACTGTAGCGATGGATGTTATAAGGCCTCGACCTTAAACCTTACTTAATCTTGAGTTATTACAAGATTATACATTGAGGATCTTTTCGGGTTTAGAGTTTTAGAGAATTAGATCATAAAACTTTCATTACATTCCACATATAAAAAAAGTGGTTATATAAAGATAGTATTATTTTTTCCCATAAATGGAAACATATTTAAAATAAAACATGGATTCATTCTTGACACTTCCTTGACACTATCATCATATCATGTACCTTTCCCTAGACCTGTGAAAAACATTTCAAAAAAACTTGGGATGAGCATAAAAAGCTCAGTATGGGTTATAAAAATATGCAAAGGAAACATAAGTTCATATATACATAAGAATGAAATCATACATTACCCATAAAACATAAGCACTTTAACATACCTCATCAAATCATAAATAAATCATAGAAATCGTAAGACATAAAGGTAACTTGAGGTATTCATAACATTCTTACGTAGGGAGTAACCCTCTTGGTTACGTTTGGAATACCCATCACAGTATATTCCCTAAATCTCTTCAGAGAAACCTTAACGTTTCACTCCTTCACGTTACCCAATGCATTGGAGAGCTATATCGGGCTCACCCACCCTTAGTTTATCACAGAACCACATGTCTTCATAATAATGCCCAAGAACCTCAACATAATCGTATCACATAAAACATGCATAAAGGAAACATAAAATTTCCACCTTTCAATCACAAGATATCAATAAAACACATTGATATAAAAACATTATGAAAACCATTTTCAATACCAAAATAAAAGAAAAGTAAAACATGGTATTTATTTTTCTTTTAAAAAAAGGTATGGCTTGTAGAGGAATCCGAAACTCAAATAATGGTCAAGGCGGTAGAGAAGTCTTTGTCGCCGCATACGTACGACAAAAACATTCCATTTTGTCATTTAGTAAAACGCTTCATAAAAACGATTCCTTTTGGATAAACGTAAAAGTCAAAGGGGTTTATACACCGTATAAAAGAAGGTTGTGTATAAAATAAAATATGCCTCAATGAAAGGAGATTGAGATGAAGTCCCATACCTCGGGTCCGACTTGACTCGGTCGTTCTTTAATCTCCTGAATAATAAACTTGAGTTAATTTCTACATGTTTAAGAACCTTTTTCAAGTTCATTTTTCCCTTTATATCACTTATTTCCATGTCATGAACACTATGTAATTATTTAAGTTAATAACGGTCGTTTTAACGATCATTGGTACTTGAGTCAAAAATAAACCCTTTATAATTACAAGTTTTTCATGTATCCATTATATCCAGAATGGTATTAATGATGTAGATATCATATATATCATATATATCCAGTACATGCATGAATTTTTAATATTATATATCATTTAGAGGTAAGAAATGAAATGCACCGTTCATGGAGATGGTAAGTCGTACGTACGCATGAACGCTACTTTCATTTCTATTTCGTATTTTTATAGGATGGAATCATAATGATATAAAGTTATATTATAGTTCTAGTTTAATATCATATATAATATCATAACTCCATCCTTTATACGTCCCACATATGGTATTAACGAATCAAATCACTTTGAGGGGGCGGTAGTCCGCACTTCCTTAAATAAAGATATCGTGTTTACCCATAATGGAAACCATAAAGGTATTCCCAAAATGAAAAATACAGAATCTTAAGGAAAACATAAACATATTATATATCATATATAAATATAGTGTAATATTAATGGCCACATTTTAAGGTGTTAAAATTTTTTTGAACAATCATCGTTTCGGGAGGCAGAAATTCGCCATCCACGGAAACAGTATGTTATTTAACCATTAGATGTAGGTGTGTGTAAGTGTAGCTCGAATAATTCTTATAAAAACATCATAGTATATTGAAGATACTAGAGTTGTTACAAAATAAATGAATAAAAAGAGTTTAGAGGGTTGGAGAAGCAAAATAAAACAAAATGACTCAAGTGAAGACATTACCTTAAAATTGGGTAACTCCCTTTGGATTGAGCTCAAAGGCTTTCTTGGGAAGACTTCTGCCCATGGTGAGGCTTCAAGGAGTAATAGAGGGAAGTGGAGAGACAAAATGGGCAGGTTTTGGCCGAGCCAAAGGCTTTGGAAGTGTGGGTAAGGAGGTAGAGGTGGGGGCCTTTTATAAGAGGAGAGGAGGGGCACTCTTGGAAAGTAAAGAAATGTTACTTTATTTTAAAATGAGTTTAGGATTAAAAAGGTCCCACATTGATATAATTAGAGGGTAAGGTGATAAGGGTTCTAAATCCACCCATCCAATAGGTTTTGGAGATGTGTAGGTCATAGATTTTACATTATCATTTCATTTTATTTAAATCCATTATTAATGTGGTAATCGCTGCATCATCATGATGTCATAAATAATTTAATTTATTTTAAGTCTAAAAATTATAAAAAAATAATATGATGTAGGAAATCTTTTTAGATTTTCAATGACTATTTATAATCAAAAATATGACTTGTATTACCCCATGTAAAAATTGTTTTAGTAAAATAACTCATGTTTTTGTCATTTTTTACTTTAACATTAAATAAAAAGGTATTAATGTCATTTTCTTACCAAAGTGGCTCCATGGGGTCCCCAAGTTGACCCATGGATTCTCTCGGTCGGCCATGACACATACAATAATTGTTGGACATGTGTGTAGGTCATTTCATATTATTAAAACATTATTTCTTACCTTAAACTACACTAATTACCACTAATCGCGATAAAAAACATAAAAAATACTATTCACCATAAAATTATTTTAATCTCATTGAACCACATTTTACTTATTAATGACAACCATGTATGTTGGATTTTTTAAAATCAAATCATAGAATTGGTAAAATTTTATTTAAATGAAAGATCAGTTTCTTTAACTACCACTTAGTGGTATCACTATTCATAAAAAATTGAAGTTTTTCAGAAAAATACCAAAACTTCACCCTAAGATATATTTGAAATTCTGAATTCAAAAATGATCTCTATTTTACAAAATTCAAATCATATAAGTTACATTAATTAATTTAATAATTAATTCCCGCTGTCGTGACAAATAGCGTGTTTTTATGAAACAATAAGTATCCAAAGATTGACACCAGTTTAAGTCCAATTTCAAAGTGAAATTGATTCCAATGACCACCATTGGATTAAATGGTAAAAATATATTCTAATTCCACTTCAAAACCAATTCAAAAGATAATCTAATCATACAAAGAAATTAGATTAAAAAGAGGTTTTGAATTAAAATACAACATTTTCACTATTCATTAAAAATTGAACTTTATCGGAAAAATACCAAAAATTCCCACAAAGTAAATTTTGATGTCCCAATCATAAATAATAAGTTTATTTTGACAAACATAGATTATAAAATTGTCAAAAGATAGATTTAAAAATGGTTTTCCATCAAAAGGCAGTAAAACAATCTTTTAAAAATATGAGTGTATTCCATGCTTAAGATTGGATTTATTTTCATTTTAAGCCTCTAAAACACTATCTAATTCATTAATAGACATAGATAAAAATATCTATTATTCATTACTTACTTGGGATGTAACATCCTTCCCCCCTTTAGAAAATTGCATCCTCGCAATTTATTTACTTATCGAATAAGTGGGGGTATTTAGCCCTCATTGCATTTTCAGATTCCAATGTTGCGTCTTCCATCATGTGGTTTTTCCACAAAAACTTTACCTGATTAATCACCTTACTCCGTAATAGTTGCTCCCTGTGGTCAAGAATCTGGACCGGTTGTTCCTCATAAGATAGGTTATCTTCCAGCTGAACTACCTCTGGACTCAAAACATGAGATGGATTTGGCATATACTTTATCAACCTCGAAACGTGAAAGACATTGTATACCTGAGATAAACTCAGAGGTAAAGCCACCCGGTATGCAATTGATCCAACTATCTCCAGAATTTCATATGGTCCAATGAACCTTGGACTCAGCTTTCCTTTCTTACCAAATTGCATCACACTTTTCCATGGTGAGACTTTGAGAAAAACATGATCACCTACCTCAAAAGATAGATCATTCCTCCTGTTGTCCGCATAACTCTTCTGCCTTCTCTGAGCTATTCTCATGTTTTTCTATATCAGCTGAACATTTTATGCCAACTCTTCTACCAATTCTGGTCCCATCAACTTCCTTTCACTCACTTCATCCCAGAAAGCTGGAGTTCGACACTGCTTCCCATATAACTCCTCAAAGGGTGCCATCTGTATACTGGAATGAAAACTGTTATTATATAAAAATTAAACCAAAGAAAGATGTTGGTCCCAACTTCCCTGATAATTCATAGAGTAAGAACGTAGCATATCCTCCAATGTCTGAATTGTTCGTTCTGACTTCCCATCTGATTGAGGATGAAATGTTGTACTAAAATTTAATTCAGTACCCAACGACTTCTGAAGGCCCTTCCAAAAGTTAGAAGTAAACCTAGGATCACGATCGAATACAATGGAGAGAGGAACTCCATGTAATCTGACTATCTATTTAAGATACAAATGGGAAATTTGATCAAGGGAAAAAGTATCTCGTATAGCAAGGAAATGAGAAGATTTAGTCAAGCGATCAACAATAACCCAGATTGCATTATTACCTCGAGATGTCTTCAGTAATCCCACAACAAAGTCCATGGATATATTCTCCCATTTCCACTCTGGCACTGGTAAAGGCTGAAGTATCCCTTTTGGTAACTACCGCTCTGCTTTAACCTATTGACATGTCAAACACTTCAAAGTAAAATAAGCAATATCTCTTTTCATTCCATCCCACCAGTAATACTCCCGCAGATCTCTGTACATCTTAGTACTGCCAGGATGAATTGAAAACGGAGAACTATGAGCTTCATATAACAAATATATCTTCAACTGTGAATCACAAGGCACACACAATCTCTTCCCAAATCTCAAAACGCATTCATTATCAACGTGGAATTCAGGCAACTTACATTTCTGAACCATCTCTACCTTTTTCTGCAACTCACTGTCTTCCTTCTGTGCTTGCTTGATTCTGTCTGATAGAGAAGATTTCACTGATACCTGAAACAAAATAGAAGAACATCTTGCACCAACAACTTATATGCCAAAGTTCATCAAATCCTTAACCAAAGGATCACGTTCCAAACGCAAAATTGATAATGAATCATTACTTTTTCGACTCAAATCATCACCCACTTTATTTTCTTTTCCTGGATGGTAATGAATTTTACAATCATAATCCTTGATTAATTCCAGCCATCTCCTCTGTCTCATGTTTAACTCTTTCTGAGAGAATACATACTTTAAACTTTTGTGATCAGTATATATTTCACACTTTACTCCATACAAATGATGCCTCCAAATTTTTAAAGTGAAAACAACAGTAGCTAATTCCAAATCTTGTGTAGGGTAATTTACCTCCTGAGTTTTCAACTATCATGAAGCATAAGCAATTAACTGATCATTCTACATTAGGACACAACCAAGTCCTTTCAATGAAGCATCACTGTAGATAACAAGCTCACCATTCCTGGAAGGAAGTGCCAAAACTGGATCATTCACTAATCTTCTTTTCAACTCTTAAAAACAATCATCACATTCTTTTGTCCAGATAAACTTAACACCCTTCCGAGTTAGCTTAGTCATTGGAATAGATAATCGTGAAAAATTTCTAACAAATCTTCGGTAATAGCCTGTCAAACCAAGGAAGCTACGAATCTCAGTTACATTTGTGGGTCTTGGCCATTCTTCAACAAACTTTGTTTTTGCAGGATCAACGATTATCCCATCTTTAGAAACAATGTGACCAAGGAAAGAAATTTGTTGCAACCAAAAATCACACTTTCTGAATTTCCCATACAATTTCTTCTCTTTTAAGGTTTGAAAAATAACCCTTAAATGTCTTTCATGCTCCTCTTTACTTTTAGAAAACACCAAAATATCATCAATGAAAACCACCACAAACTTATCCAAGAACTCATGGAAATTTCTATTCATTAAGTCCATGAATACAGCAGGTGCATTGGTTAGCCCAAAAGGCATTACAAAAAATTCATAATGGCTATATCTTGTACAAAACGCAGTCTTCAGAACATCTGATTCCTTTACCTTCAGCTGATGGTACCCCGATCTTAGGTCAATCTTTGAAAAATACTGAGCTCCCTGGAGCTGATCAAACAAATCATCGATATGAGGAAAAGGATATTTGTTCTTAACAGTGATGTTATTCAATGCTCTATAATCAATGAAAAGTCTCATAGAACCATCTTTCTTTTTAACAAATAAAACAGGAGCACCCCATGGTGACGTTCTAGGTCGAATGAAACCTTTCTCTAATAAATATTGCAATTTATCCTTCTACTCTAAAAGTTCAATTTGAGCCATTCGATAAGGGGGTTTTGAAATTGGCTTAGCATCAGGAACTAAGTCAACAGTAAACTCAACTTCCCGATCTGGTATTATTCCATGAAACTCATCAGGAAAAACATCAGGATACTCATTTACCACTGGCAAATCATTAATCTGAACAGTTCTTTTATTTTCAACAATGTGTGCAAGGTAACATTCATTTCCATCTTTTACAAGTTTCTCAGCCTCTTGATATGTTATCAACAGTAAGGGTTCATTCTTGTACACAAACTTAAAGTCTTTCTGAAAGGAAACTTCTTTATCTCTACAGTCAATCTTAGCATGGTAAATAGAGAGTCAATCCATACCCAGGATAACATCAAACTCTACTAGAGGTAGAACAATAATGTTTTCAAGTAGGTTCTTTCCACGTATAAGGATAGGAAGATTCTTGTAAATTCTTTTTGCCTCAACATTTCCCCCAGGGGTTTTTACCAAAAGTTCAGGAGTAATTTCTTGAGATGGTATTCCTATTTTACTAGAAAAGTTTTCAGAGATGAAAGAATGTGTAGACCCCGAATCAAACAACACACTCGCATAATCTGAAAAAAAAAGTACCTGATACAACTTCATTTGATGGCCTGAAATTTGGTGAAGCCGTTACAAAGGATTTCACCACCCCTTTCTGCATGTATTCTAACTGCTTCCCATCACTCAAGCTCTTTGTCAGACACTCGTTTGCATAGTGACCCATCTCATTGCACTTAAAACATTTCACTAACTTTAAATCAAATTTGAACATACCTTCACCTTAATCTTTTTCAGTGCAATCACGAGCCTTATGTCCCATCTTACCACATCTGTAGAACTTTCCAGAATTCAGAAGACATTCCCCAGCATGCCTTTTACCACATTTATCACAAACTGAAAACTTAGTTTTCTTCCCATCAGACTTTTTTGAATAATTCCTCCCTTTCTCCTGCCACCTCGGTCTCTTCTTCTGCTGGTTGTTATAAAACACTTGATCATCGGAAAACTCCATTTCCACCTTCTCAGCACATCAAACAAGCTTTTCATAACTTTTAAACTTAGGAGATGCTAATGCCCTTCGATATTTTGGCTTTAATCCTGAGTAAAAATGATTGATTTTACTATCAAGGTCTCAGATAAAATTTGGATCATACCTTGCCAATCGAGTGAACCTTTCTTCATAGGTAGCCATTGAGTCTTCCTCTTGCCTCAATTCCAGGAATTGTTTTTCCATCCTAAGTTGAACAGCCTTAGGAAAATACTTCTCAAGAAACATACCTTTAAATTTATCCCAGTCGAGAGCATAAATCTCATCAGTGTCCCTGATATTTATAACCATCGACCACCACTGATCTTCTTCACCCTCTAAACAGTAAATAGCAAGACTGACCTTTTGATTGTCTGAACACCCCATGACATCGAAAATATTCTCCAGTGCTTTAATCCACCCTTCAGCTAACACAAGGTCATATGATCCTCTGAATTATGGGGGATGTTGCCTCATGAAATGTTCCACAACTAAATGTTACTCTATGGTTGATCTGGATGATCTCGTGCATGGATACCACCACCATTTATCGCTTGATTCAACTGCGCCATTACTGCAACAAACTATTTAGTTCCAATTCCGACCATCTCAGGATGCTGATTCGGAAGGTTATTTCCTTCTGTATGCCTTCCTAGCACTACTTCCCTGTTTCCTCTGTGGAAACCCATTCTGAACAAACATGTCTTAGATGAAGCAACATGGTAATCTTCAAATGGTATATCATTTCAAAAAATATATTTTTGGATAATCATTTAATATAATTCTAACTCTTAAAGTTATCTAAACCGACCTCTGATACCAACTATAAGGCCTCGGCCTTAAACCTTACTTAATCTTGAGTTATTACAAGATTACACATTGAGGATATTTTCGGGTTTAGAGTTTTAGAGAATTAGATCATAAAACATGCATTACATTCCACATATAAACAAAGTGGTTACATAGAGATAGTATTATTTTTTCCCATCAATGGAAACATATTTAAAATAAAACATGGATTCATTCTTGACACTTCCTTGACACTATCATCATATCATGTACCTTTCCCTTGACCTGTGAAAAACATTTCAGAAAAAACTTTGGATGAGCATAAAAAGCTCAGTATGGGTTATAAAAATATGGAAAGGAAACATAAGTTCATATATACATAAGAATGAAATCATACTTTACCCATAAAACATAAGCAATTTAGCATACCTCATCAAATCATAAATAAATCATAGAAATCATAAGACATAAAGTTAACTTGAGGCATTCATAACATTCTTACGTAGGGAGTAACCCTCTTGGCTACGTTTGGAATACCCATCACAGTATATTCCCAAAATCTCTTCGAAGAAACCTTAACGTTTCACTCCTTCACGTTACCCAATGCATTGGAGAGCTATATCGGGCTCACCCGCCCTTAGTTTATCACGGAACCACCCGTCTTCATAATAATGCCCAAGAACCTCCACATAATCGTATCACATAAAACACGCATAAAGGAAACATAACATTTCCACCTTTCAATCACAAGATATCAATACAACACATTGATATAAAAACATTACGAAAACCATTTTCAATACCAAAATAAAAGAAAAGTAAAACATGGTATTTATTTTTCTTTTAAAAAAATGTATGGCTTGTAGAGGAAGCTGAAACTCAAATAATGGTCACAGTGGCGGAGAAGTCGTTGTCGCCGCATACGTACGACAAAAACATTCCCTTCTTTAAATTAGTAAAACTCTTCGTAAAAAAGATTCCTTTTGGATAAACGTAATAGTCAAAGGGGTTTATACATCGTATAAAAGAAGGTTGTGTTTAAAATAAAATATGCCTCAATGAAAGGAGATTGAGATGAAGTCTCATACCTCGGGTCCGACTTGACTCGGTCATTCTTTAATCTCCTGAATAATAAACATGATTTAATATATACTTGTTTAAGAACCTTTATCAAGTTCATTATTCCTTTTATATCACTTATTTCCATTTCATGAACACTATGTATTTATTTAAGTTAATAACGGTCGTTTTAACGATCATTGGTACTTTAGTCAAAAATAAACCCTTTATAATTACAAGTTGTTCATGTATCCATTATATCCAGAATGGTATTCATGATTTAGATATGATATATATCATATATATCCAGTACATGAATGCATTTATAATATTATATAACATTTAGAGGTAAGAAATGAAATTCACCGTTCAGGGAGACGGTAAGTCGTACGTACGCATGAACGCTACGTGCATTTCTATTTCGTATTTTTATAGAATGGAATCATAATGATATAAAGGTATATTATACTTCTAGTGTAATATCATATATAATATCATAACTCCATCCTTTATACGTCCCACATATGGTATTAACGAATCAAATCACTTTGAGGGGGCGGTAGTCCGCACTTCCTTAAATGAAGATATCGTGTTTACCCATAATGGAAACCATAAAGGTATGCCCAAAATGAAAAATACAGAATCTTAAGGAAAACATAAACATATTATATATCATATATAAATATAGTGTCATCTTAATGTCCAACTTTAAAGGTGTTAAAATAATGTTGAACAATCATCGTTTTGAGAGGCATAAATTCGCCATCCACGGAAACATTATGTTCTTTAACCATTAGATGTAGGTGTGTGTAAGTTTAGCTCGAATCCTTTTTATAACAACATCCTAGAATATTGACGATACTGGAGTTGTTACAAAAGAAATTAATAAAAAGAGTTTTGGGGGTTGGAGAAGCAAAATAAAACAAAAGGACTCGAGTGAAGACATTACCTTAAAATCGGGTAACTCCCTTTGGTTTGAGCTCAAAGGCTTCCTTGGGAAGACTTCTGCCAAAATTGAGGCTTCAAGGAGTAAGAGAGGGAAGTGTAGAGACAACATGGGCAGGGTTTGGCCGAGCCAAAGGCTTTGGAAGTGTGGGTAAGGAGGTAGAGGTGGGGGCCTTTTATAAGAGGAGAGGAGAGGCATTCTTGGAAAGTAAAGAAATGTTACTTTATTTTAAAATGATTTTCGGATTCAAAAGGTCCCACATTGATATAATTCTAGGGTAAGGTGATAAGGGTTCTAAATACACCCATAAAATAGGTTTGGGACATGTGTAGGTCATAGATTTTACATTATCATTTCATTTTATTTAAATCGATTATTAATGAGGTAATCACTACATCATCATGATGTCATAAATAATTTAATTTATTTAAAGTCTAAAAATTATAAAAAAATACTATGATGTAAGAAATCTTTTTAGATTTCCAATGAATATTTATAATCAAAAATATAACTTGTATTACCCCATGTAAAAATTGTTTTTGTAAAATAACTCATGTTTGTGTCATTTTTACTTTAACATTAAATAAAAAGGTATTAATGTCATTTTCCTACCAAAGTGGCTCCATGGGGTCCCCAAGTTGACCCATGGATTGTCTTTGTCAGCCAGGACACATCCAATAAGGGTAGGACATGTGTCTAGGTCATTTCATATTATTAAAACATTATTTTTACCTTAAACTACACTAATTACCACTAATCGCGATTAAAAACATAAAAGTTATTATTCACCAAAAAATTGTTTTAATCTCATTGAACCACATTTTACTTCTTAATGACAACCATTTATGTCGGATTTTTGAAAATCAAATCACATAAGTGGTAAAATTTCATTTAAACGAAAAATCAGTTTCTTTAACTACCACTTAGTGGTTTCACTATTCATCAAAAATTGATGTTTTTCAGAAAAATACCAAAACTTCACCCTAATCTATATTTGATATTCTGAATTCAAAAATGATGTCTATTTTACAAAATTAAAATCATATAAGTTACATTAATTAATTTAATAATTAATTCCCGCTGTCATGACAAATAGCGTGTTTTTATGAAACAATAAGTATTAAAAGATTGACACCAGTTTAAGTCCAATTTCAAAGTGAAATTGATTCTAATGACCACCATTGGATTAAATGGTAAAAATATATTCTAATTCCACTTCAAAACCAATTAAAGATAATATAATCATATAAATAAATTAGATTAAAAAGAGGTTTTGAATTAAAATATAACATTTTCACTATTCATTAAAAATTGAACTTTATCGGAAAAATACCAAAAAATCACACAAAGTAAATTTTGATGTCCCAATCATAAATAATAAGTTTATTTTGAAAAACATAGATTATAAAATTTTCAAAATATTGATTTAAAAATGGTTTACCATCAAAAGGCAGTAAAACAATCTTTTAAAAATATTAGTGTATTCCATGCTTAAGATTGGATTTATTTTCATTTTAAGCCACTAAAAAACTATATAATTCATTAATAGACATAGATAAAAATATCTATTATTCATTACTTACTTGGGATGTTACAGCTGTGCTGTAGCAGGTACTGTATCAGTGTGGGTACTATAGTAGTACTATTCACCAAGGGGTCATTTGGGCCAAAAAATGGGCTTTCATGCCTTGTATTCAGGAAACATGGTCTTGAGCCTTCAGGATATTTAATGGGTCTCCCCCTAACAACACTAAAGAAGTCTTTTCTTTTAATAATAAATTGAAGCTTCGGCCCCAACCTTTTAAAAAATGATAACTTCATTTGTGGACATATGAGCTTCAGCCTCCTTAAAGTGATGTAATTTGTTCACACATTAATTTGAATTTATTAAGGATTGGTTTAGTGAAATTATATGGTATATATAAAATAATAATTTTTAATTAATTATATTATATATAAACTTATATTTTATTTAATTTCAATATTTAGATACAACTTTAAAAAAGAAACATCATTTATTCGTGCGTATGGGCTATCGTCTCCATGAACGGGGTATTCCATTTCATATTTCTATATTTTACAGATTACTATAAATACATATATATACATATATATGATATTTATATGGTATTTATATCATTTTTTACATTTGGTAAATAAGTAAAGCATGATCTATGTAGGGTGACCAAGGGTAGCAAGATGAAACATATACGAAAAACAATGATGATATTAATTGAAACATAGCATTAACATTGATTTGTAATTAACATGTAATATAAAGTCATAAAAATTTATATACAGTATTAGATATAATAAAATGGTTCTTTTTTATATTTATTATAAACTTATATATATTATGAATGATTTTTTAACATGTATAGGGAGAGTCATGACATAAGGTACGAATTTTCTCATCTCACTATTATTTCTGTGAGACTTATAAATTATTCACCACTTATTTCATCCGTGTGGTGAATATACTATAAATTACTATAATATATGATTATTATTCATAAATATGTGGTAATTAACTTATCCATTTAAAAATCTCTATTTCTTGGGTTTTATGGTTCAAAAGTTACCAAATTGGTAAATTAAATTTTGTATAGCCTTTTCTTTATTTCAGATACATGCCATGCTACGAACATATATTTATATGTGGGATGTATATACTACCATTTGATGTGTTATATCATTAATATACATCATTCGCGATATTTTATATTTCATTTATTTTTATTCTCTAATTTAACCATGAGACAATGTTAATAATTTGATAATAGTATATTTCTAATCTCATCGTTGATCATGTTTTTTCAATAGTATGCTTCTATTGATGAAATAATTTGACCCATATCTCAAAAAGAACTCATTAATTTTATTATATCTTGTTATTTATGATACATTCATCTATTGGTACCATTTCAACACCATATTTGGTACTTAAGATTAATAAGAATGTGTTCTTAATAAACTTCAATATTATATATCAATTCAGTTTGAAATTTATGTACCTTCAATTTTTTTATGGAAATATTTTTTTTAAATTAATTTAATCTTAAAAAGTGTTTTAAATGTTATAAATATAATTTTATATGTTTTCAATGGAAAAGGATTTAAAATTGTTTTCATTTATCTTTAATAGTTTATCAATAAAATATGTTTTCATAATGATTTCATTCTTATTTAATATATTTTCCTGAAAATGTTTTTTTAAATTTTTTCAAGACTTTATTATAAGTATACAATTTATTTTAGATGACAATGGTATCCAAAAAATCTTTAACCTTCAATTATATGCTTTCAAGCTTATTTTGATAGTTTTTTTTCAATATACTTGATATTTTAAAAAGTGTTTTTCAATACGGGAAAATTATTTTCATCAAGAATTTTTCTAAATGAAATTGGAAATATGTCTTTATAAGATAATAATTTTTGTAATGGTTTTATGAAGGGTATATTAAAATAAAGGTTATTTTACATTATAAATGATCTATGTTATCCTTTAATATAACTCGACATATAATAGGACAATCCTTATTATATTTTAGGCTTTACTAGGTATACTATCCAAGGATACCATTCATATTAATTATGGAATGCTTTATGTTGAATGATTTTTATGAAAAAAATATATATCTTGCATGATTTATTTGATTTCGAAACCCAATTATTTTTTATGGGTTATACATTAATAAAATGATTAGGGGACCTTCCTCTTTTCAAAATGTAATGATATGATGAAATGTATATTATAACTATTTAATTTAATGGGTTATTTTATGATGTGTCTAAAACCCATCTCTTTTTATGGGTCCTGGTATGATTAATGTTTTATTATATTTTGGGGTGTATATGATTTATTTTATTATGTTATGGGTGAGAACTGTATATCCTTCCAATAAATTGGGTAAATATTAGTGTTTTAGGAGATCAAAGGGTACATGGGAGGGCATACCATGCCCAAAGAAATAGGGTACATAGGACAGAATTCAAAGAAGTAAAAAAGAGGGTATACCAGAGGGAATTCAATTCCCGAAATAAGTGGGTACATGGGAGGGAATTTAGAGCCCAAAATAATTGTGTGATTGGAAGGGTATACCAATGACAAACAATACGATACACAGTATGCCATTCCAAACTTGAAACAAGAGTGTAAACGATAGTGAATCTCATAATAGAAATAATAGGTTACATGGGAGGGTATCCCAAGACCAAAATAATAAGTTACACGAGAAGGAATCCGAAGTCTGAAGCCATAGGATTCATGGGAGGGAATCCCATGATGGAAGAAAGTAAATGGGTGATTATCCAGATCCCAACATGTATTTAAGCTCTCTGTAGGTTTCATAAAAATCGGATTTTAAATGATTATATCTATGCCAAAATTCCATGTCTTATTCCTCTATTATACTCTCATGGATTATAATATTTATTCCATTTCGATTCATGTCTTATAAACAACCAATATTTATTCCATGAATCTTGATTATGATATTTGATAAGTAGGGAATTCCCTTATAATGTTACATTCATGTTCTCATACCCTTATGCTCATGTTATGCTTACATATCTACATTTATTACCATTACTGAGAATATGAGCTCACTTATTTCTAATGATTTTTTCCCATGGTCATAAAGAAATTTTTTAGTTAGGATTAATAAAAGGGTAATATATTTATGGGAGATGTTGAAGATATTTCCCCAAGTTATAAGATTATATTTCCATGATTCTGAAGAGAATAAACTATTATGGTCCTCAGCCATGTATTTTTGTAATGTGTATAATATTCAACTAAAATGATGTAATATTCATATTTGATAAGCGTGGGATTCTATAAATGGTATTCATGTAATCAATTAAATTAAATTAAAAAATTTCTATAATGATAGATGAATGTTATGTCTCCACTTGGTAAATGATATAGGATATGTGGGGATGTTATGTTTTATAATATATTAAAGAAGCACTCATTGAAAATTAAATATATAGTAAAGGTATTCTTAAAATAAAATTAGCTTATTCACATAATAGTGATAGTGATAAGATATGGTGGACTGATGAAGAGTCTTATAAATATTACAATTTTTAACTCCTTGAAAAAAACATGAGGTTCAAGATGAGGTGCCACATAACATCTTATATTCCTCTCCATATGTAAGAGGCTACTGACTAGTGTAGAGTTTCTAATGTGTCATGGGAATAATATACTATAGGTAATCATATCCATAATAGGATGATACAACATAAATTATATTTCAACCCACAAAAAAACGAAAGTAATATGAATAAATGATATATACAATTACATGCTAAGTCAAAAAATAATAAACCATCAGAACCCCAATGTGGTAGGTCAATAAGTATAATTGAGATAGATAATAAATAAAATGAATTTTGTTGGATATAATCTAGTGTATTTTCTATTACAGAGTCCATATCTAAGATCTATAATCCTTAGTAACATATCATAGATCCATTTTCCTTCACTATATCCCTATTTAATATGTCTATGTGTGCACCATGATTGTAACACATTTATATTATAGAATATATTATTCTCTAAATAAATTTCATGTTCTCTATACCTTTCCATACATGAATTCCCAAGTCTATTTGAATTCCAATATAGAAAACCATTATAAAATAGTTATTAAATTTTTAGGTATTAATAATAATAGTCGAATTATAAAAAATATTTATAGTACATTGAAATAATAAAAATTTACGGATCAATGCATAATAAAAAATTACTCAATTTTTAGAAGTCATTTTCTGCATCAATAATATGTATTCATTAGAAATGATATTTATTTCTTGTTACGTGCATGAAAATTAAAATTAATTTATAATACTTTTAGAAATTTTTATTGAAATGAATATATTTTATTAAACTATAATATTAATATTATCTTAGGGTGAGTTTTCTATATTTGTTATAAAATGATTGTTTTTTTATAAGAAGTAAAAAATATCGATTTTTTAATCATAGTCCTATCCTTTTAATTAAAATACTATTTATGGTTTGAATATGATACTAAATTAACATAATAATTCATTAATTAGAAATAATATCATTAATTACATTATAATAATCATTATACATTATTTTGGTAAAAAAAATTTGTATGCTTAAAACACCTATTTCTAAAACTATTTTTATTCACGCAATGTATTTTTATCTAAAAAAATTAAATTAATATATATTTATTAATGGTTCTAAACAAATTTATAGATCATATATTTTAAAATATATTTTAACATTTATTTTGTGATTTTTATGAGTAATGGAATGTACATATAATATGATCAAGGCATAAAAATTCATTTTTTTAAAAAAAATTTATTGCAGGTTACATGATTATATAAAATTAAATAATGAAACTTGTAGAGATTGTATCTATTAAATTAATTTCTATATATTAAATCATCATAATTATTAAAATATATTAATTTTTATTTTTTTCTTATTCATAGTGAGTAGAAATAATAGTAAAATTTTGTTACCACAATTAAGGGAAAAAAGAGTTTATCGAGGGTAAACCATGAGATAAAGGTAGGATTAGCACCCAAACATGTATAATTATTATTTATTAAAGATATTTAAAAATTTTGTAATCATAACTTCAAATCCCTATCCATTTGGATCCACTATCCTATAAATACAACCTTATAAATTGTAATCTTGTAAGGAATTCCATGTGCCCCCCACTTTTAAATGGATCCCTCACCACTGGCATTATTCACACCATTTAGTATTTATGGATTAGTCCAGTCCATCTATATATTTTTTCTATAATATTTCACATGATCCTTTAAATTTTGGTCATTTATGAAGATAAATCTTTCAAGGCATAAGGTGTATGAAAAAGGAGGTCTCTCAAAGAAGATGTATAAATCATAACTAAGATCATTCAATTTTATTTATTCATAAACCATATATAATCATGTGATATATATAATAAAATGATTAAAATAGTTCATAAATATAATGATACTTTATTATGATATTGTAACAGCCATTTACCGTATATTCTCAATCAAATGAGAGATGGAAGCATTAGTCTTGTGTTTGTGTGGACTACATCCTTGACATTTTGATAAAATTAATTTTCCATCACCGCATATCATGGATAGTTATTATGACGGGTTTAATGATTATATATGAAATGAATGACATAATTATTCTTCTTTAATTTAAATATCATATCTACCTTTTTACCTTCTGATCTCTTGGTAAATGATAATGCCGATATTTTGTACATGTGGACTACCACCTCCACAAAGAAATGTGATTGGTTTATAATTTAAGATTTAAATTTCTGATAACAAGGATAAATTGAATGAAAATATATTATATTTATGATATAATAATGAATCATTAATGATTCATTATATTTTTCCTTTATTTCATTCCATCCATCAAAAGGGGAAAGATCACATGCGTATACATAAAAATTACAGTTTCCTTGAAGTGAGTCAATTTATTTTCATGAGAATTTAATATGAGTGGTTATAAATATGTATATAATGAATATATAATATATTTTTATCAATATCGATATTTTTTATATGGATGAAGAATGATCAAATTGTAAGGACCATAACTACAAAACTAAATCTACATGAAAAAAATGAAGTAGTTAACACGTAAAATGAAATCTTTAAAAATAAATTGGTAATAAATTAGTATTTAAATGATATCCATTGATATTATATGATATTATATATTTTAATATAGTTCTATTATATAATTATTATAATTTAGATTAATTATACAGGAGGTTAGAGTGCTTACAATGCAAGACTAACTTGATGTATGGGTTTCAACTCAATTTATCTTCATTGATATATGTGTTAATTTTATGAAACAATTTAGTATTTATATGGTTCATAAATATCCCAAAAATGTATTTTAGAATTAAAAATTATTAAATTCATGTGATTTATAAAACCTTACAAGGTTTAATCTTTTAATAACTTTCATCTAAAAATTTACTAAATTCATATGGGTTCTTTATCTCAATTTTATTTGTTTGATACTTGTTTGATGTTATAGACCTTTTTCTGATTATGTTGTGTATATATTTATCCATATAATTTTTAGATCATGTATCATTATTAATTCATGTTATTATCATTTTCATTTCAAATTATTTCATTCGGTGAGATTTTATTTACATGTTACAAAATTGGTAGGGGTTCACCATCTCAAATTATGTTATTTGGGATATATGTTGTGTTCTTCACCTATTTTATTTTATGAGGTATATATAATAAAAATTGAATATTTTTTATCATAAATATTACTATACAAATGGTATTTAATTTTCCATTTGAATTTATTTATTTCACGGGGGTCATGAATCTACAGTTACCAATGTAGTGAAGGTTTCATATTTCAATATCATTTTTCCTGGAATGTTTGTGATTAAATTTATGTTTATTAAATTATATGATATATATTTTAAAATTATTTTTTTACTCTTATGGTTATTTCAGGATAATAAATTTATTCTTTCATTTTCATACCTCCATGTACTCAACAGACCAAAATATTGTTTTTAAGAAAATCCATCATTATTTTTCTCTTTGGCGGTAAATATTTTCTTCCTATCTTATATATGTTTTTTAAAAAGTTTTCAAAAACGTTTTTAATGTTGTATAATGATTTATTAATTTTATTTTACAATTTTTAATTTTTTTAATTTTTTTTAAATAAATATATTGGAATTTTTCGAATAAGAAACATTTGAATTTTATAAAAAGTGTTAAAGAATTTTTTTACAAACACTCCATGAGATTCGTTTCCCAAAATCTTGAATACTATTTTCATTTAATCATATGTGGTTATATTCAATGTAATTATTTCCTTTAATATTTTTTAATATTAATATTTTAAAAAAGTTATTTCAAAATGAAATGGTTATTTTCATCATGAAATGAAAAAGTGATCTTTTAAAGGTATTTCCAACTATAACAACATCATTTGATGTTTTTTATTATTCAAAAGGGATATGACCCATCATTACCATATTTATTATTTCTATGGATTTTTTTGATTATGAAGATGAAATGTGTAAGAAACCCAAATCCCATCCATGGGTTATGATATATTGATATGACGAATTTTTATGATCTTATTAAATACATTTTTACGGGTTTTATTATTTGATATGTGTAAGAACCCGGATCTTCGTTCAGGTGTGTTTTTCCTTTTTTTCTGGAGTTTTTAAGAAAAATGAAGTTTCTGGAAAATTTTGAAGTACACGCCGTGTACTTTCTGAGTACACACCGTGTACTCTTCTCCAGCTCGAAGCCGTGTGCTGGCCATGCCCGGGCCACACACACGGTGTGTAGGGGTGACGTGGAGGCCGATTTTGGCGCAGTATGGAAAAACCTAATACACGCCTCGTGTACTTCCTTTTTTGACTAAATGCACCGGGGTCGCACCTGATAGACAGAATTTTATTCATCTTCAGGATCCCTGTCCAAGACCGACCCGTACGGCCAGATCTTTCCCGAGTCCTCACCTCCCCATCCGTTCTCCAATTCGAGCACGGTCGATTGCGTTGAAAGAGCAGCGGTGAGTTCTTCCTTCTTCATGAGCCTTGGTTTTCCAATTCTTACTCCTTCTCAAGTTATCTAAGGTTGAACGTTTTGTGAATTTTCTCAGATCTATGACGTTCTAGGGAGAATCAGTCGTCGTGTTTCAAGTATATCGATCTCCTAGGATTGAGGTAGGTGGTTTTTGCCTTTCTGTAGAAATTATTTGAGTACTTTGTGAAATTGTTCCAATTCCCTTGAATGGGAATTGTGCGTTTTCCAGTTTTTCCCTTGTTGTATTGCCTACTTTGCTGGATTGCTGTAGTAGAGGTTTATTCTTGTGAGTAGAGTAATTTGTTTTGTGATCAGGTTGTTTTTCCATGCTTGTTTTTCTTGTTTGTAATTTTACGGTTTCCATGCCTTGTTGTAGGATAGTGGAACTGTTTCTTTGTTATGATGTTGAGCCTTAGAATGATAGCCAAGTAGTTCTTGAGGTTTAGTTGGACGTTTCACGTGCGTTGAGAATGTTTGTTTCACACAGGACTGTGGTAACCTATTGTAGTAAACCACAGGGAGAATAGATGTAAGGGATTATCTAGAGTGTTTTTAATTACGATGCGAGACCACAGGGGGAATTGATGATGAGTTCTTCCTAAAAAAGTCTTTAGTTCCTCGACACGGTACACAGGGGGAATGAGAAATTGAGTGCTTCCCGAGAGAGCCATTAGCACGATACAAGACTATAGGGGGAATTGACGGTGAGTGCTTCCTCAGAGAGTCTTTTCTTAGCAAAACCAAAGCGGTGAGACTGTGGTTTCCTCCTAGAGGGTTGCTGGTACTTGTAGGTTGAACCATAGGGGTTAGACTGTGAGAGCATCCCAGAGGGTTACCTATTTTCTTCTTGTTGCTGGCTGTTTACTTGTGTACATTATATGTTAGAACTATGAATCATAGCTGCTGTGTATTTCCAGTTTACTGTTCCTGTACATTACTTTCCATTTATTTATTGACTGTTAGGCACAGAAACTTGGGTGGTTTCCTACTGGGACATTGTCTCACACCCTGTTTAGGACATGCTTTTGGGCCCAAGAAAATTATTTTATTGGAGGGATAGATAAGGGCAAGTGCCCTTCTACCTCAGGTACTTGACTTGCTGAAGTTGGAAAGCATGGGATCGAGCCGAGGCTTGCGATGCTGGGGATTTGCTCTTTTGTTTTTCTTTTGTTGCTGCTTTAGTACTTGTCTTCAGTTTTATTTCAGCACATTGTTTTGTTTACTACTTTCCATAGACATTTGTACCATGTTGCATCATTATTATTTTATACATTGCTTCCGCTGTTCAGTTCATTTGTTATATGTTGTTATTGTTTCCACTATTGTGACTTGTTGTTCTTCTGTTGTATACTTTACCGAATGAGGGAATAGTTTCCCCACCGATTCACCAAGGCTATCTCTACTAGTCGGCTGCCTCTGGAGTTTTAGAAAATGCGCTTGAGGTCATGTGGCGAACCGGGTATAGGGCACCAGTGGAGGGGCTCCGGATTTGGGTCGTTACAATGTGGTATCAGATGAGTTCTTTTCTCTTGCTTTACTATTTGGAGACTTTATCTAGGGATAGGATGGATTCGGTACTTGGTATTAATCTGTGCCTGGGAGTAGCTAACCTGTGTATAGGGAAAGACCATACTACCTCATTAATTTCAGTTTGCTGGTTTTGAGATTTTACGGTTGATATGATTTCACCTAGAGTGATTCACATGCTTTGTGATGTTATTTTCTTGACGATTTCAGTTCTATTTCTGTCGCAACCCGATGAGATGAGGGTATTCCATCTCATGCATCATATAGACACTTGTAAAAATCACATGCCATGCATTCTTGCCATGCCATCTAGGGTGCATTAGCAATTGCATGCTGTTGTGATAGACTTCATATAGATTATGCATGTTATTGTGATAGGTGCTTGATAGAATATCTACTGCCTTGTTAGAGTATTGTTTGCTTCCAACATTGCTTAAATTAACGCCAAATTTTTATTCTTTAGGTGTTATGGGCCCTCACAAATCAAGATTTTGCACCTATTTTCCTTGTTTTCAGTGTTTATGGGCTTCTGTGCAGTTTCTGAGCTACTGCCCAGAAAAACCCAGAATACACGGCCTGTACTTTTCGGATACACACTGTGTAGTTTTCAGTCCGTGTCCCTAACCGTGTGAGTAGAAACACGGTGTCGTGAGATTAACTTCAGGAACACGCCTTGTACGGCTGGTACACGCCGTGTAGTTCGAAGCCGTGTACTCGGTAGTGTCACTAACAACACGGGTCGGGGAAGCTCGAGTAGAACACGCCGTGTTGTAAAGGAACACACTGTGTCATCTTTTCTATGTACCCGACCGTGTAACGAACAACACCGGTCGGTGTAACCTTCTCTTAGACACGCCGTGTGTTTTCAGGAACACGCCGTGTAGTCCTGTTCAGGTACCCGGCCGTGTCACGAACAACATGGGACGGTGTCACCTTCACCTATACACGCCGTGTTTGTTCGGAACACGCCGTGTAAGGTCCAGCCGTGTAGACGGCCGTGTGTTTAACAACACAGGCCACCGAAGCCTTGTCTAGTACACACCGTGTTTGTTCAGAACATTCCGTGTAGTCTTGGGTTGAGTCGGACCATGTGGGTTAGCCGTGTAAAGAGACTCGGGTAGGGGAATATTTTTCCAGTACACGCCGTGTGTTGGGAAAACACACCGTGTAGTTTGAGGTGTTACATGACCTGTAGGGAACGGTTACATGCCCATGTTAGTATCTTAAGAAGACACTCCATGTAGTTTTATACAATCCGTGTAGTCGTGTTTTGTAAACTTGTGTGTTTTCCTTCCCCTGTTACCATTTTGTACTGTTGTGTTTCCTATCGTTGTTTTGTAATCTAAGGTGTTCATTTGATCTTTCAGAGATATGCCTCCGAGAAGTCCTCTGGATGTACGTCTGTCATCAGGTAGTGATAAGACGCCAGATATGGCTGATCAGAGACTTCCTGCCGATCCTCTAGTCGAGCCATCCTTGGCACCGGCTGTTATGCCAGTTGTAGGTGCTGATGCGCAGTTCAGGGATGGTTTTCTGAGGATTATGCAGACTTTCCAGGGAGCACCACCTCCTGCCTTGAATATGGAAGACTTGACCTGGGGTTTTCAGCAGTAGAATCCTCCCACGTTCTCAGGGGAGGGAGGACCTCAGGCTGCAGAGTCATGGCTACAAGCCATGCTGACTATCTTTGAGCATCTGAAGACACCTCCAGAGAAGCAAGTCAAGCTTGCTACTTTCATGCTCCGAGACTCCGCCAAGAGGTGGTGGGACATGATCTCACAGGCGGGTCATCAGCAGGTTATGTCTTGGGAGGAGTTTCAACGCGTCTTTTATGACTACATCTACCTAGAGACCCTGAGGGCCGATCGAGCCCGGGATTTTATGAGTTTAGAGTAGGGTATTATTTCTATCATGGAGTATTCCTCTCATTTCAGCGAGATGCAGCATTTCACACCCCTCCGGGATGGGAGTGGGGTGTTCTTAGCAAGGAAGTTCGAGGATGGTCTCAGGAGGGAGATCCGCTCACAGGTGAATATCTTCCAGTTGACTTCCATCACTTCCATCTTCAATCAGACACTGATTGCGGAGCACAATATGAGATACTCTAGAGCTGTGATCCAGGGTGGTTTTTCTTCCAGAGCTAGTTTTCCCCCAGATGACAGCAAGAAGCTCCATAGGGAGTCTATATGTAGTGATCCGAGGAAGCGAGATGCATCGTCAGGCATCCATGTGGTATGATACCGTTGTGGCCGGTTAATGAACATGAGGCCGCAGTGCCAGAGAGACCCCGTGGAGTGCCGATCTTGCGGCAAGATAGGTCACCTTCAGCGTTTTTGCTAGGTTTTCTCACCAGAAGCTGGGGGCCGGGGTTCATCCATGACTCCTCGTTCAGGAGAAGCACCACCAATTTCTCATCAGTCGGGGAAATGGAGTTCTTACGACCGTTCGGGCCGAGGTGGAGGTCGAGGTGATGGCGGTCAGCCACCAGTCCCTCAGCACCAGAAGGGTGGTTCAGCTGAGAGTGGTCAGCCAGGGGTGCAGGGCCGCGGTGGAGGCAAGTCTTTCACCATGGGGAAGACCTATCAGAAGTAGGATCCCGACCCTTCTAAAATTCGAGGTATGGTTTTAGTAGCCTCAGTTTTATATTCAGCTCTTTTTTATACTAGTTCTACGCATAGTTTTATCTATATTGCTGCTGTGGAGAGAGTTGGGGTTTGTGTCTTTTCTTCTGTCAACTCGTTGACACTAGACACACCTTTGGGGACAAGGACATCTAGTGTGTGCTAGTGTCGAGAGTTACCTCTCGAGGTTGCAGGGTATAGTTTCTTATGGGATCCATATGTCCTAGAGATGACAGGCTATGATGTCATTCTCGGGATGGACTGGTTGGTTACCTTCCAGGCAGTCGTCGACTATTATCGCTGCAGGGTGAGTTTCGTTTCACTAGAAGGTGAGTCTTTTCTTCATAGAGGTGAATGGGATGTTCAGGTGAGTCGAGCAGGACTCGAGCATCATGGGCTAGGAAGGGGGACGACCCAGATTTCTAGTCTTTATCTGGACAATCAGGGGACTTCGCAGTTGGAATTTCCTCGAGTGGTGGATTGTTTCAGGGATGTCTTTCCAGAGGACCTTTTGGGCTTGCCTCCAGAGCATGAGGTAGACTTCTCGATTGAGCTCGTGCCAGGAGCGGCACCGGTGTCCATTCCTCCTTATAGGATGGCTACACCTGAGTTGCGGGAACTCAAAAAGCAGTTGGAGGAGTTGCAGGCAAAGGGTTTCATCCAACCCAGTACTTCTCCTTGGGGTTCGTCTGTCCTGTTTGCAAAGAAGGCAGATGGTACCCTTTGTCTTTGTGTGGATTATTGGAAGCTAAACCAGTTGACGGTCAAGAACCGATATCTCTTGCTAAGGATCGATGAACTCTTTGATCAACTTCGAGGATCCTGGGTGTTCTTGAAGATCGACTTGTGGTCCGGTTATCATCAGTTGCGCGTTAGACCATCAGATATACCTCTGACAGCCTTTAGAAGCAGGTATGGTCTATACGAGTATACGGTTATGCCATTCGGTCTCACGAATGTGCCAGTAGTTTTCATGGAACTGATGAACCAAGTGTTCCATCCTTACTTGGATTCCTTCGTCATGGTCTTCGTGGATGATATCTTTGTGTACACTCACACTCGACACGACCATGCTACCCATCTTGAGATCGTTCTGAGTACACTGAGAGAGCGTAGACTTTATTTTAAACTCTCGAAGTGCCACTTTTTGATGGATAAGATTCACTTCTTGGGGCACGTCATCTCAGAGGTAGGAGTATCTGTGGACCCAGAGAGAGTGAGAGCTATAGTCTCCTAGGAGCATCCAAAGAATGTTTTTGAGGTGCGGAGTTTCCTAGGGCAGGCTGGATGCTACAGACAATTAATTGAGGACTTCTCATGCCTAGAAACACCTTTGATAGGTCTGACAAGGAAGAGGGTGAAGTTATTATGGTCAGATTCTTGTGAGTCAGCCTTTCAGGAGCTGAAGGGAAGATTGACGTCAGCGCCGATACTCGTCTTTCCAGAGCCAGGTAAGATCTACACTGTTTATTATGATGCTTCAGGTATCAGGCTAGGATCTGTGCTTATGCAGGGAGATGGAGTCATTGCGTACGGGTCTCGACAGTTGAGGCCACATGGGAGGAACTACCCGACACATGATCTGGAGTTTGGCAGTTGTTGTTCATGCCTTACGCTTTTGGAGACACTATCTTCTAGGAGAACACTTTGTGGTTTTCACTGACTACAAGAGTCTCAAGTACATCTTCACTTAGCATGATCTGAATCTGAGGCAGCACAGGTGGGTCGAGTATCTTCAGTCTTTTGAGTTCGATCTTGCCTATACGCCGGGAAAGGGAAACACAGTGGAAGATGTGTTGAGCAGGAGAAATCAGATTCAGGCAGTTCAGGAGGCCAGCAATGAATGAAAACTTATGGCTCTGTTCTCTGAGATGCATCTGGAGGTGCACGATAGACATGGACAAACCATCCTATCTTTTATAGTTGTTACCTAGACACTACTTGATCAGGTACAGATGTGGAAGCTATCATACTCTAAAGGCTTAGTACTGCAAGAGAGTGTGTCAGGAGAGTACCCTCTTCCTGGATGGACAGTTGGTGAGGATGAGATCTTGCATTTCTAGGGACGCATATGGGTTCCAGTAGACATACACGAGGAGATGATGCGGGATTTTCATTCCTCAGTTTGGGAAGTTCATCCTGGAGTCACCAAGATGTATCGGGGCCTTCATCTCTAGTATTGGTGGCTAGGTATGAAGAAAGATGTTGCTGGTTTTGTCATGAGATTCTCTACTTGTCAGCAGGTGAAGGCGGAGAATCAACGATCGACAGGTCTTTTACTACAATTACCCATTCCGGAGTGGAAATGGAACGATGTCACGATGGACTCCATGTCAGGGTTACTAAGGTCGCCCTGAGGAAATGATGATGTTTGGGTTGTCATCGACATGCTCACCAAGGTTGCTCACTTCTTACCAATCAAGGAGACCTTTAGTGTTGATGATCTGGGATGATTGTATATCCGAGAGATTGTACGTCTGCATGGATTTCCACACTCCATTGTTTTAGATAGGGATTCGCGTTTTACTTCTCGGTTCTAGCAAGGAATTTAGATGGCTTTGGGTACCCAGGTACTTCTGAGTACGACATACCATCCCCAGACTGATGTCCAGTCTGAGCAGACGATCCAGGTGCTTGAGGATATGCTCCGAGCATGCATCCTAGACTTTGGAGGTTCATTGGAGAAGCATATTCCTCTTGAGGAGTTCTCCTACAAAAACAGTTTTCAAGTGACTATTCAGATGGCACCATAAAAGGCTCCATACGGTAGTCCATTCTGATCACCTTTATGCTTGATGGAGGCAGGAGAGGCAGCTTCGTTGGGACCTCATATTGTTTCAGATACTTCAGAGCAGATAGAGTTGATTTGGGAGAGGATGACTATAGCACAGTCTCAGCAGAAGTCTTATGCTGATCAGCGGAGATGACCTTTGGAGTTCGAGGTCGGGGATTAGGTTTTCCTACGTGTCGCACCGAGGTTGGGACGCAAAAGTATTCAAAGATAGGGTATGCTTTCACCGTGGTATATCGGGCCATTTGAGGTTTTTGAGAGAGTTGGGCCGGTCGCCTATCGATTGCAGTTACCCTAGAGGTACCAGGCCATACATGACGTCTTCCATGGCTCTCATCTCTGACATTACTTTTCAGACCCTTCTCATGTCTTCCAACCCGAGGAGGTTGAGCTCGAAGCGGATTCATCATTTAAGGAGCATCCCATCCGGATTGTCAATCGCAGTACGAAGGTTCTCCGAAGTCGGTCTGTCCCTCTGGTACGGGTGCTATGGCAGCATGGGAGAGTACGTGACGAGACCTGGGAGAGGGAGGCCAATGTACAGTCACAATGGACGGAGCTGTTCAGGGTTTCTTCTTCTATGCCTCTCTAGGTAAATTCAGGTATGCATTTGTTTAAGGGGATAAGTTTGTAAGAACTCGGATCTTTGTTCAAGTATCTTTTTCCTTTTTTATGGAGTTTTTAAGAAAAATTAAGTTTCTGGAAAATTTTGAAGTACACGCCATGTACTTTCTGAGTACACACCATGTACTCTTCTCCGGCTCGAAGCCGTGTACTGGCCATGCCCGGGCCACACACACGGTGTGTAGGGGTGACCTGGAGGCTGATTTTGGCGGAGTATGGAAAAACCTAGTACACGCTGTGTACAGTAAAATTACACTTCATGTACTTTATTTTTTTCACTAAACGCACCGGGGTCACACCTGACATATAGAATTTGCTTCTTCTTCAGGATCTTTGTCCAAGAGCGACCCATACGACCAGATCTTTCCTGAGTCCCCACCTCTCCATCCGTTCTCCGATTCGAGCACGGTCGATTGTGTTGAAAGCGCAACGGTGAGTTCTTCCTTGTTCTTGAGGCTTGTTTTCCAATTCTTCCTCCTTCTCAAGTTATCTAAGTTTTAATGTTTTGTGAGTTTTCTCAGACCTACGATGGTCTAGGGAGAATCAGTCATCGTGGTTCAAGTATATCGATCTCCTAGGATCGAGGTATGTGTTTTGTGCCTTTCTGTAGAAAGTCTTTGACTACTTTGTACAATTGCACCAATTCCATTGAACTGTAATTGTGCGTTTTATTGTTTTTTCGTTGTTGTATTGTCTTATTTACTTGATTGTTGTAATAGAGGTTTATGCTTGTGAGTAGAGTAATTTTTTGTGTGCTCAGGTTTCTTTGCCATGCTTGTTTTGCTTGTTTGGTGTTTGCCGGTTGCCATGCCTTGTTGTAGGATAGTGTTATTGTTGCTTTGTTATGCTATTGAGCCTTAGAATGATAGAAAAGTAGTTCTTGAGGTTTATTTGGACGCTGAACGCGCTCTGAGCATGTTAGTTTCACATAGGATTGTGGGAACCGAGTGTAGTAGACTACATGGAGAATAGATGTAAGGTCTTCTCTAGAGTGTCTTTAAATACGATGCGAGACCATAGGGGGAATTGAAGATGAGTTCTCCCTCAAATAGTCTGTAGTTCCTCGACGCAGGACACATGGGGAATGAGACATTGAGTACTTCCCCAGAGAGCCTTTAGCCTGATACGAGACTATAGGGGGAATTGACGGTGAGTGCTTCCTCAGATAGTCTTTTATTAGAAAAATTAGAGGGGTGAGACTGTGTGTGCCTCCTAGAGGGTTTCTGGTACTTGTAGGTTGAACCATAGGGGTTAGGCTATGAGAGCTACCTAGAGGGTTACCTGTTTTCTTCTTGCTGCTTGTTGTTTACTTGTGTACTTTATATGTTAGAACTGTTAATCGTAGCTACTGTGTATTTCCTCTTTACTATTAATGTACTTTACATGCCATGTATTCATTGACTGTTAGGCACAGATCTTTTTGTGGTTTCCTACTGGGACTTTGTCTCAAACCCTGTTTGTGCCACGATTTTGGGCCCAAACAGATTATTTTGTTGCAGGGATAGATAAGGGCAAGCACCCTTCTTCCTCAGGTACCTAACTTGCTGGAGTTGGAGAGCATGGGACCGAGCCAAGGCTTGCGATGCTGAGGAGTTTCTCTTCTGTTTTTCTTTTACTGCTACTTTAATACTTGTGTTCAGTTGTATTTCAGCACATTGGGTTGTTTACTGCTTTCTATAGACATATGTACCATGTTGCATCATTATTATTTTATATATTGCTTCTGCTGTGCAGTTCATTTGTTGTTTGTTGTTATTGTTTTAGCTATTGTGACTTGTTATTCTTCCACTGTATACTTTATCGAATGAGGGCATAGTTTCCACACCGATTCACCAAGTCCCTCACTGCTAGTCGGCAGCCTCTGGCATTTGGGAAAACGTGCTTGAGGTCAAGTGGCGAACCGGGTACGGGGCACCAGTGGAGGGGCTCCAGATTCGGGTCGTTACAATAGGTGTGACAAAAATTATATATTCCCCCAATTCATTAGGTAATGTTGGATATCTCATGAGATAATAAGGTATTTAATGGTGATGAAACCTAGTTCATTAAGGGAAATTTTCTAATAATAAATTCTTGGAGTGAACCTTGACCATGGATATGATGGAATGTGGAGTTAACCAATCCACTATTATAGTCATGAAAGTGACTGTTTTCTATATAAATGATTTTCTATTGTTATGTGTTTAGAATAATATTATTTCTTATTTTTTTGATATTTTCCTATGGATTATGATTGATTATTGACGGTTCAATACTCTAATATCCTATTCATTTTTATTGAAAATACTTATTTGATGAATCGTGATTAAAAATTTCTAACTAATTGGGTTTGATTATTGTATGTTTTGATCTTATCCTAATAACCTTATGCTTACATTATTCTTACTTTTGATCATTTATATTTAGCTCTTATGTTTACCTATAATGATCATATGAGGCCATCTTCTCTTATGCTTTTCTTCCCCAGATTATTTACAATATTCTTAAGAATGATATTTATAATAAGGAGGCTTGTTGTGAATAAATTAATAAGAAATTCATTAGATATTTCTAGTACATGTTTGTTTGTATCAATGTTCACAAATTCACTAAAACATTATAGTTATAGAATGTATTGTCTTGATTTGTAATGAATATTACACTAATAAGAAGTATTATTAATGTATAAAAATATTGAGTGACTATAGTTTGTATCAGAGATAGGTGTAATTAAATTTTGAAAATTGGATATGAAATATTTTGTGAGAATCCTTGAGATAAAACTTTGTATTGGAGAGCACCTTATGTTATTTTAAACAAGGAAGTGTGTTTTTACTTGACTGAAAATTATATCTTGATATTGTAAGTGTAATTGATTTTGGAAATGATGCATCAGCAAACAATTACTCTAAAAATATTTGGTTGTGTATATCTTAGCCATAATTATAGTGCAATGTGAATGGTACTTTACTATGCACCTAGTATTGAAACTCACGGGGGATAGTCTTAGGTTAATTCACACATTCATTTTGAGCCACTATAAAGGATGTTCTGACCATATATTACCTATGTTAAACCTAAGGATTCCTATATTAAATAGAAGGGGTCATTATTTAGATATAACATGAATGATTTTTTATGATTAGATAATTTATCATTACTATTTATTACACTATTCTTTTGGTTTTAGTTATTGGATAGAACTAGGATGAATCATGTTAACATAAAATGTTATGTATAATTCAAATACATAGAATATGACTATTAAGGTTATATAAGTAATGGTTTTACTATTGAAGTTAAAAAGATAGTGAATGTTATATTAAAGATATGATTTATTTTAATAGTATTGCATATTTTAGTAGCATGATGAATTATTAAATTGAGGTCAATGAATCTTAATACATGATTCATATTTCATAATGTAGGGATAATGTATTAAGGAATAAGATGTCGAAGCCTAGTTAATTGTTTAAGAATGTAGTTGAATTATTGAGGTATTTATGTTATCGGATTCAACCATATTCTATATAATATTGATAACCAAGAAATATAAAGGGATAAGAAAACAATTTATTATTTAGTGGTAAGGTGATATTATTTCAGAGCACATTATTTAGGGAAATATAATCCGTCATATTTTCATGATGTTGAGATAATAATTTATATATATGGTAAAGTGTATATTGATTTTGATTAAGTAAATTGGATAGTATTGGTGACCTTGAAATTAATTAGTTATTTGATGACAATGTGAATTATGTTATTTTTGATTTTATTTATTGCATTTATAGGATTTATGGGATATATTCATTATTATATGATTTTATTTGTGGAATAAAAATGCAGTTTTTTTTGAAGTATATATTTTTCTATTAAGATTTTATGGTGATTTATGTTGTTAAATTTTGATAGGAGAATACGTGATCAAGGTATTATCATGTTTGGAATGTGACATTAAATGAAACATTGTTTTGTTTGGAAATTAAGGATAACATTATGTTGAACCTTTTTTTACTTTTATATAAAATCTTGGGTTCTAAATACTTGTTTAGCATGATTTTAGGTGTTCTGGAATTTAAATATTGGTGGAAAGTATTAATTAGGTATTTGACCATTGGATAACTACTTCTATCCATTTTGGGTTTGGTAAATATATAGAGATATAAAGAATGATTTTTCATTATATTATGTATATTATTATCCATTAGAATATAATTTTAGGGTTTCAAGAATGAAATATTCAAATTGATAATTCATTTATTGGAGTAAGAGATTCTATTGACGTGGAAATTGATTAATGAACAACAAAAGGATGAAATTATTCTTATTAAACATTAATATATCATGTATGTACCATCTATCATATTATATGGTAAAATAATTTCTCAAATATTCAAAAAAATATATTTATAGTGAATTTTTTCCCTTTTTATTGTTATTTCATAGGAGATGATGATTGTTTTCATCCCACATTGATTTATTATTTTTTGGTAATTAAATTTCTTAGAAACATGTTCCTTATCCATTTATATTATTTTTAAGATATTATCCTTTCCCTTAATATACATATTTTCACTTCCCAATAATATTCTTCTTATATGATAACCATATTATGTGTTGTTTATGGTGCCCTTTCTGTTTCACACTTACCTTTTTAAAGGAGGTTTTATTCCTTATTTTCATGATGTGTGTTTTTAATAAATGTATTTTTTCATATCTAAACATTTATTACCAAGCTAAAAAATATGAGAAAAAATTTTATTTAATAGGATAAAATTCAATACCCTATGAGTATAGAGTATATTTTTCCCTAAATATAACTGTTTGTGCTCAAGAGATTGCCTTACACACAACCCATAGTCAATAGAAACTAGGATGTAATAAACCATTATAAGTTATCTATCGAATTATATAGTCTGAAAATTAATAACTTGATTGTAAAACACATGGATACAATTTTTAAATAATTAAAATGTACTGATTAATTAATAATAAATTAATACTCAATTTTTAGTAAATTCATTATATGCTTCAAAAATATCTTTTCATCTGAAATGGTTTTTTATTTCATTTTATAAACACAGATATATAATTAAGGTATTAAAAATTTAAATTTTTTATATAAGGAAAGTGAAATAAATTTTTAGATAATAATTTCAATATTATGTTACGTATAATTTTTAGTGTTTTTATAAAAATATTTATTTTTCCTTGAATAGTGAAAAATATAAATTTTTGTAAAAATTGTCATTTCAATTCATGTGGAAGTACTATTATGATTTAAATATTATATTTATGTAATATAAGTATAATTTTATTAGATATATTATAATTATTTACATAATAAATATTATAATCCTTGATTTTTATATTAGTCTATTTTGGGCTAAAAAGCTCATTTTTTGAAAAAAAAATTAAATTCATAATGTGTTTTTATCATAATATATTAAATTACTCTATAATTATTCATGGATTCAATTAAATTTATAGATTATATTTTCAATCCAATATTTTTTAAATCTTTTTTTTATTTTAAAAAGGACTGTAATGTAAGTAAAAAATGTTTTGTGCTTAAAAATTCATATTCCTAAAATGAGTTTTCGTTGTTTTTTTTTGCGCTTATTTAAAGTTAAATTATATTGGTTACAAAAATTGAATCTATTAAAATAGATTTAATATTTTCTATCATAATTATTAATATAATATAATAGGTTAATCTATATTTTTTTAGTGTGAATACTAAAAGAATTAAATTTTTTGTTCCCACGGTTAATGTCAAAACATGTTTATTGGGGACAGGGGTCAAAGAAATAGATATGAGTATAATTTCTACTAAAAAGTATTTAATTATTAAATTTTAATACATTTAAACCATATATTATAATAAAATTAAATCCTTATCCATTTGGAGCATCATTCCTATGAAATTGACCTTATACAATTGAAATATTTTTTTAAATTCCATGTTTGTGCCTCACATCACTCATAAAAGGGAACCTCTCATCCTCCATTATTTACACCATTTGAGACCTCTTTATTGGAAAATAACTATATTAAATACTTCTTATAAAACTTATATTTATCCTATATCATTTTTACTCTCTTATGGAAAATATTTCAAGGTATATGTTGTTTGAAAAAGAGGCCTCTCAACGAAGTGGTACAAATCTTAACCAATATAATTCAATTTTGTTTCTTCATAAAACTTATATAAACATTTTTTATCAACAAAAACATGAATAGTAAAATACAATAAATTTATTGATATGTTTTTATTATTACTTCATAACTAAATACCACCACTTATAATAAAAATACAAGATATGATCATCGCTCATGAATACGTGTTTACTACTGTATCAATGTTGCGATACAATTAATATCCACCACTATATATCATGGATGGTTATTATGATGTATTAAGATATTATATATTATATTCATGACATAGTTTTTAAAGACCCAAAAAATTCTATGTAAATATTTTTAATATTATTTGGAATTATTATGAGTCTGTGAAAATTGACGGTGCTTGATTCCGAGGCCTAGTGTGCCCAAAATGGTTTTTGAACTTATTTTTGAGTTACGTTCAGTAAACGTGTGGGTGACATTTTTTATCTTCTGAAACAATGCTCAGATTGAAAATACGATGGAACCGTTGAATCTTCAACACCAGGATTCTCTTAAGGGAGGCTTAACTTCGACTACAGTAAGATAGGAGAAAAAGTTAGTTTTCTGAACATTTTAAAGAATAACAAAATAATATTAAATTGTTATTTTTTTATACCAAGCTGAGTGGTGGTAGTGGAACCACTGAGTTGTAAAGCCATTTAATGGTGTCACTTTCATGTTTTGTGACTACACACTTAGGAATTAAGAGGTTCATTCATTAATAAACCTCATTAATCTCTCGTTACATTAAAACGTCCTTACCCCTCTATTTAAGATAGGCTCAGGCTTTTATTTTTAGATGGAAGGGAGGAACCTCTAGTGAAGTGCCACGAAATATTCCACCAACGAAGAATAGAAACAACAACATTAGAGGAATAAATCTGGAATCAAAGAATGTTAGAGGCTTCATCAAACGTGAATTCGTCTTCCCCCATCCGTGAAGTCTATACTAATTCCAAGGTAGGGGTTTTGTTTAAATTCATGTGAATTGTTTCTTTTTCTCATTATTGAAGAACAGTGAATCATGAAAGTGTTGAATAGGGTTTGTCATTATTTTACATGATCTATTAATTACTCACACTTCATATAATACTAACATGGATGGTCTGGGCCAAATGAACAAGGCCCAAACCCTCCACCGCTATAGATTTTGAAGCGTTCTTGGGGGTCATATTTCCAACTCGATGGAAATTCAAATCAGGGAGCCACACAGTGATGAAAGTAACTCATGAGGTTTTTAGCCATGCTCGAAAGGGAAAAAGGACCAATGTATCCCACCTAGTGGCCCGTGGAAGATCAATCGGTGTGGCATCGGCAGGTGACTGCGGCGGCCAACATCAGCTGGTCGTGGTGACGGTAGGCGGCTCACCGTCGCATGCTATAGAGGGGAGCCACAACGGTAGTAGGGGTGACCGAATCCTAGTCAGCTGCATTAGCGGAAGGCGGCACACCATTGCGCGCCATAGCGAAGAGCTGCTGCAAAAGGGACCCACTCTCTATGGGTCCCGTTGACATGAGGGTGGCACGATGTGGTAATTTCAGTTCAAGAACCTGAATCACAAAGCCGTTTGGGAAGGTGGCCCACCACCTGGCTGGCGGACTGCGCCAGCCACCTGGGCCAGGTCACTCAGCAGTCTGCACCCAGCCAAGGTGGTCGGGTAGGTCCGCGAGCTAGTGGGCCGAGCCTGTAACCTAGCCCACCTGGGAAAACCCAGCTAGTTCAGGTCAGACCAGGTCTGGTCGGCCTAGGTCGGGGCGGGGCGGGTCGGGTTGGTCTGACCGTGTCGGACCGGATCTAGACCCTTTCTCCCCAGATACGCTTAAAAATATGTATCTCACAAACCATCCATCCATTTGAAAAACCGTTTTGCAGCATAGAATACATGGAATGAGATAGTTCTTTTGAGATACTCCACCTAAGTCTTGGAGAAAGTTTGAGTATGGTTGGGTTGGATCGAACTCGAATCCAACCAGGCCCTCAACGCTAAAATGTCTATAACTCACTGATCATGCATCCGATTGATGCTTCGTCTATCGCGTTGGGACCCTTATGACATGGTGGTCCTTTGGGATACTCCTTTTTGGAATGTTGTTGTAGATGGGGCACAACCTATATCTTGAGGAGTAGATAATGCAGAACTCAAGTGCCCCGGGTGCGGAGAATCATATGGCTGGCTATCAATTATAGCAACCCTATGTGGATCTGCATTATAGAAACCCTGTGTGGATCAGCATTATGGGGACCATGTGTGGATCAAAATTATAGAAACCTTGTGTGGATCAGCTTTATTAAGACCCTGTGTGGATCACCATTGTAGTGACTCTGTGTGGATCAGTATTATAGAGACCCTATGTGAATCAACATCATAACGACCCTATGCGGATCAACATTATTGAGACACTATGTGGATCAACATGATATCCACCCTATGTGGATCAGCATCATAGGGACCCTATGTGGATTAGAATTATAGAGAACCTATGTAGATTAGCATTATAGAGACCCGGTGTGGCTCTGCATTCTAGCGACCCTATGTGGATCAGTATTATAAAGACACTATGTGAATCAGTAGTGCGCGAACTGACGAGGACCAGCCTTAGAGCGACCCATCATGGATCAGTGACATACGATCCTATGTGGGTCAACAGTAGAGCCTCTGAACAGAATAACATGATCTAGCCTCACCACTAATAAACTGTATTTCTGTACTTAAGTTATATACCTGGTTTGAGATGATTCTTTTTCTTTGTGCATTGTGATTGATATCAAGCTTTGTGGTTTTCCTTTATAGAATTCTGAGATAACTTCAGGGGTCTTAGGGTCTCCACTGGGTATTATTATACTCACCCCTGCATGTGCTTCACCTAATCCTTATCGTGTCTTGTGCAGATGACGAGTAGCTCGACTGAGACTTTAGGAGTCTGGACCAGGCGGTACTTGGAGGTGACTGGTTGACGTGGAGAGCTATGAAGATGAGTTATACCTACCCTTTTAGGTAGGATCTAGGGAGAACTTTCTTAGGATCATTTTTATGTTTTTTTGGAGTTGTATCTTTTCATTTGGGCTTGTATTCCATCCCCTTTTCTTTCAGTCCACACTTTTACGACTAGAGTTTTACTTCATGGTCTCATCTTGTTTTTTATTGGACCGTGTGTTTTTATAGGTTTATATTCAATGCCTACCCATTTTAGGGATCTTAATTTTTTGTGCTAGTCGCTAACCTCTAGCCTATGGAAGCCGAGCTTTGGTTATTCACGGCATGGGCCTGAGGGGATGGGTCATGAAAAAGTGGTATCATAGGATTTAGTACTACTGAAGAACTAGGACTCTGATATTTCCAATGGAGAAATATTGTTAAGTGTTTTGAGTGTGGGGTTCAGTTCGGGGAGTCTAGTGTTGGTGTGGCAGTCGACATATCCATACACCAGGACCCTGAATTCTAATTTTCGACTCAGGGCCTAAAAACACTGATTTCATGTCTTTTGGAAATGTTTTACTTTTGATCTATTTTGAGTCGGATCACTATTTATAACTTATTGACCATGGAACAACTGTTTTTTTAGGATGCCTCCATGTAGATAGCCAGCCAGGATTCCAGTGAGATTTCACGATGACTCCCCACCGAGCGATGAGACTTCGGTGCAGGGCCCTCTTATAATGATAACACCTTCAAGTGGTGCACCAGTAACACCACCACACATTGGAAATATTTTTCCACCATCCCCACTATCAGAAATTTCACATCGACTAAGCACATTTCATGAGTTCTAGCGGTAGATGCCACTATGGTTTTGAGGAGACACATATCCCCAGGAAGTTGAGGACTGGATGGAGGTGGTGGCTAGAGTTTTCTACCTAGTTGGGACACAAACAAATCAGATAGTGATCCTACCTGCTAGATTCTTCCATGGATCAACATGAATATGGTGGATCCTGAAGCTCTAGTTACATGATGAGGTGACCCTCACCTATACAGACATCAATAGAATCTTTAGGGAGGAGTTTGTTTCAGTGACACTATGCTCTATGCGTATTCAGTAGCTCCTGCACTTAGAGCAGGGCAGCCTGATTGTAGCCCAGTACTTGGCGAGATTAACTGACCTCTCACACTACGTCACCAACATGGTACGAGAACATTTCTTCAGGGATCAGGCCTTTGAGAAGGGTCTCATGTGGGAGATCAGAGTATCTATGATATCACTCAATATCCCGACGCAGGCTGGAGTGATCGAGCGAACATTTTTGGTGGAGGGTTTCTTAGCCGAGTAGGCACTGATGGGGAGAGCCACCACCAGATGATAGGTATCTGAGTCATCTGTAGTAGGTAGTAGTCAGATGACACAGAGTTCCAAGCAGGCAAGACCTTCCTAATGATAACCCCCGGACGTAGGGTCGTAGGTGCAGAGCTCGTGAGGTAGAGTAAGCCTATAGAGGAGAAAGTTGTGTTTCATGAGTGGTGAGTAGGGCCACATGGCTCGAGACTACCCGAACCACCGTACTGACAATCAGCAGATGGTCGAGGGAAAACCAAGGTAGAGGTAGATATTCGAGCAAGGAGGACTGCTGGGTGGCAGGCATGGGAGAGGAGCGTGCCATGCAGCAGGCGATGGGCAACGATTTGAGGTTCTACCACCACCACCTCCAGGTGGTCCATCCCGACCACAGGGAGTAGGCAGACATGGATGAGCATAGTTTTTGGCAGTTGAGGCCTACAACCATGGTGATTCAAAGATCATTCAAGTTACAAGATTTTTATACTCTACCCAAGCAACAATACTTATAGACACAAGTTCCAGTCACTATTTTATTTCCACAACTCTTGTTCAATGCTCAGAGATTTTTGTAGAAGTATTGACTTCATTATTACAATTAGAGACTCCTACGGAAGAGGATTCAATGATTACACACTAGTGCCTGAAATGTGAGCTTACTCTAAGAGGCAAGATCTTTGTTTGGGATCTCTTAGTAGCAGCGTCAACGCCTTATGATGTCATATTGGGTATGGACTGGTTATCTATGGTCCATTCTCTGATTGACTATCTTAGGCACAAAGTGTGGTGTGTACACGAGGATGGGGTTAGGGAATCCTTTACCGATGAGAAGGGAAACTTTGAATCATAGGATGGAATTTCTTGTAGGATGGTGAAGCCGATCACCCATCATTTGGATAACCTTACCATTTGATTAGTTGATGTGAGGAGTTTGAGTAATCTTATAGTGGTGGACTAGTATGCTGGTGTCCTTCCTAATGATGTTCATAGACTACCTCCTTGCAAAGAGGTAAATTTCTACGTCAAAATGTACCCCAAGACAGCGCCAATATCTACACCATCATATTAGATGGCTCCCGCAGAGCTTCTTGAGTTGCGAGTACAATTGGAGGAATTGCAGAAGAAGGGGCTCATAAGGCTAGGTGCTTCTCCATGGGAATCCCCGATTTTGTTTTCCAAGAAGGCAGATGGGAGTATGAGGATTTGCAGGGACTCTTGGCACCTGAACTAGGTGAATGTGAAGAAAAAGTATCCACTCCCAAGGATTGATGATCTCTTCAACCAGTTGAAGGGATCACAATGGTTTTCAAAGACAGTTCTAGGGTTAGGCTATCATCATCTTAGGTTACGGGACAAGGACATACTGAAGACAACCTTCAGATGTCGGTATGAACATTATCAGTGATTGATAATTCCCTTTGGCAGGACCAATGATCCAACAGTGTTCATGGGGCTCAAGAACAAGATCTTCTAGCCCTACTTCGATTGATTCATGGTAGTCTTCATTTATGACATCTTGATATACTTGGTGTCGGAAGAGGAGCACCCCACACAATTAAAAATAGTTTTGGATACACTACGAGAGCACCAGCTTTATGGAAAGTTCTCAAAGTGCCAGTTCTTGATAAGGGAATTCCACTTCATGGGGAATGTTATATTGGAGGATGGAGTTGTAGTGGATATAGAAATGATAGAGGCAATGATTACTTGGGAGCCACCCAGGAGTGTGACTAAGGTGCGGAGCTTCTTGGGAGTGGCTGGGTAATACTAGAAATTCACACCTGACTTTTCCAGAGTTGTGAAACCCTTATCAATATTAAAAAAGATGGGACATACCATCATGTGGATAGAGAGATTCCAGTAGAGTTTTTAGAAGCTGGGGTAGAGACTGATGAGTGCCCCCATCTTGAGGCTACCAGAAGAGGGCGTTGGATATGTAGTCTACTGTGATGCATCAAGGATCAGCCTCAGTTGTGTCCTGATGTAGGAGCGAGAAGTGATTTCCTACATGTCATGGCAGTTGATACATAACAAGAAGAACTGTACTACCCATGAATTAGAGTTATAAGTAGTGGTTTTTGTGCTGAACATGTGGTGGCACTACTTGATGGGATAACATTTTACAGTCTAATCAGATTACAAGAGTCTTAGGTATAACTTCTCTCAGAAGTACCTAAACCTGAGACAACGATAATGGCTAGAGTTCCACCAGGACTACGACTTTGATATAGTCTACACTCCTAGGAAGGGGAATGTAGTAGAATATTCCCTCAGCATGAGGTCTGGTTTATAGTTTCTGAGTGATTTTACAGAGAAGCTAGTTGCATTGCAGTTATCCTTCGTAGATAATGATAGAGCAGCATACCTTCAGTCTATAACGGTTACTCCCCCTCTCCTTTAGTGAGTTAGGGAGGCACAACTTGGGGATGTATACTGCGAGACCTGATGTGCTTAGATATCATCATGATAGGCTCATTATGGACTTTATGAAGGTGGGGAGTGCGTCATTATCTTTAGAAGACACATTATGGTACAAGTGACACTATGGGGGGATGTTTTAAGATAGTTCTATACATCCCCTTTGGCGGTACATCCAAGAGTGGAAATGATGTACTAGGACCTTTGGCGTTAGTACTAGTGGTCGAGAATGAATAAAGCGATGGCAGAGTTCCTATCATGATGCCTCACTTGTCATCAAGTGAAGGCCGAGCATCATGTACCTTGTCAGCCCACTTCCTAACAATCTGAGAGTAGAGATCAGTAGAGATCTTGGGATGCCTCTATGTATTAGAGATTCTATGGCTTCACAGGGTGCCAATGAAAATAGTCTTAGATCACGATGCTTGTTTTACATCCCTCTTATGGAAGGAATTATAGGAGGCGTTCGGGACTCAACTATGTTTGAGAACCTCCTTCCATCCTCAGATAGATGGTCAAACAGAGCAGACCATTCAGACACTCAAGGACGTGCTCTGTGCTTGTGTACTTGATTTTGGCCTCAGTTGGTATGACCACCTTCTACTAGTGGAGTTCACTTACAACAACAGTTATAACTCCATAATAGATATTTCTCCATTTGAGGCCCTATATGGGAAACCATGCATATCACCTTTATGCTGGACAATCCCAGGGGAGTCAGCACTTATGGGTCCAGAGTTGGTACAAGCTACCACAGGGAAGGTGTAGATCATCCAGGAAAGGATGAAGATTGCACATAGCTAGTAGAAGTCTTATTCCGACAAGAGATAAAGACCCTTGGAGTTTGAGGATGGAGACCATGTCTTCTAACGGGTCTCACCGCGAGAAGGATTAACGATGTTTGGCTGGGGCGGTAAGCTATCTCGGAGATTCATCATACCTTCCCAGATTCTTAAAAGAGTAGGCTAGGTAGCGTACCATCTATCTATTACCCCACATATGCACCAGGTGAATAATTTATTCCATCTGTCATAGCTCATGAGGTACATGCATGATCTATCACATGTTATCAATTGGAGAGAGCTAGAAATCAACGATTGGGCGACATTTTCGGAGTTCCCGGTAGAGATAAAGGATCGAAAGAAGCATGTCATTTGTGGGTGGTCAATTCCTCAGGTACAAGTTCATTGGAAGCACATGAATCTCCATGAGAGAACATGGGAGAAGGAAGCAAAGATGCATGATCAGTACCCCCATTTGTTCCCCTAGTTTTGTTGTAGATTTTGATGACGAAATGCCATAAGGTGGGGAGAATTTAAAGACTTGGAAAATTCCATGTTATTTTTTTAAAATTATATTAGATAATTTTGAGTCTGTGAAAATTGACAGCGCTTGATTCCGAGCCTTAGTGTTCCCGGAACAGATTTTTGAACATTTTTGAAGGTACGTTCAGTAAACGTCTGGGTGGTGTTTTCTATCTTTTGAAATGGATATTAGATTAAAAATATGTGGGAACCATTGAATCCTCGGCACTGAGATTCACTTAAGGGAGGCTTATCTTCTACTGTAGTAGTTTATAAGAAAAATATAGTTTTTCAATATTTTTAAAGAATAATAAAATAACATTAAATTGTTATTTTATTTTATTCTACGTTGAGCGATAGTGGTATGACCACTGAGTTGTCCAGACATTTAATGGCCCAAATCTTCTGTTTTTAACCAAACCATTGGGAATTAAGAGGTTCATTCATTAATGAACCTCATTAATCTCTTGTTTCCCTAATAAATCATTTCCCCTATATTTATGTGATGCTCAGTTTTGTGTTTTTGAGACGGAAGGGAGGAACCTCTGGAAAAGTACCACATCGTCTTCCACCAACGAATAATAGAGACAACAACATCAACAACATTGAAGGAATAAATCCGGAATTGATGAATGTCAGTGACTTCATCAAACATGAATTCTTATTCTTCATGATATGACGTCTTCACCGATTCCATGGTAGGGGTTTTCTATAAATTCATGTGAATTGTTTCTTTTCCGCATTCTTGAAGTATGATGAATCTCAAAAGTGTTGAATGGGTTTTGTCATTATTTTATGTGATGTATTAATTACTCTTTCTTGATATAATGTTCAAGAGGCGGGTTTGGGCCAAACGAACAAGGCCTAAACCCTCCACTGCTTTACATTTTGACGCGTTCTTGGGGGTCGGATTTCCAACTCGATGAAAATTAAAATCTATGAGCCATAAAGTGGTGGAAGTAACCTGAGAGGCATGTAGGCATGCTCAGAAGGGAAAACGTACCACTTGAGCTCACTCAGTGGCCCGTGGAAAATCCGCCAGTGCAACATTGGCGCAGCGGCGCCGTGGAGGGGATGTGCGGCATTGAGCCACATCGGTAGCAGGGGAAGATGAATCTTGGATGACCACCATGGAGGAAAGATGTGTGTCATCACATGCCATAGAGAAGATCCATCACACGTTGCGTATAAGATTAGTTGCCCTCCGTAGGGAAGAGTCACGACAAAGGGGTAGACTTGACCAAAACCCTTTCCCCCCAGATACACTTAAAAGGTCATATCTCACAAATTAGAAGTTTGTTTGAAAAATCATATGCAATACTAGATTCTTTGGAATGATACAGTCCTTTTGAGATACTCCACCTGAGTTTTGGAGAAAGTTGGAGTGTGTTCGGGTTCGATCGAACCCGAATCCAACTGGATCCTAAGAACTAAAATGCCTATAACTCACAGATCGAGCGTCTGATTGATGTGGCGTTTGTCGTGTTGGGACTCTTATGACATGGTGGTCCTTTGGGATACTCCTTTTTGAAATTTTGTGGTATATTAGGAATGACTGATATCTTGAAGAGCATATACAATGGGACTCAAGCGCACTGGGTATGGAGAATCATGTGGCTGGCTGTCAATTATAGCAACCCTATGTGGATCAGAATTATAGAGACCCTATGTGGATTAGCATTATAGAGAACCTGTGTAGATCAAAATTATTGTGACCCTGTTTTGATCTGCATTATACATACCCTATGTGGATCAGCATTATAGCAACCCTATGTGGATCAGCATAATAGTGAACTTAATTGGATCAGAATCATAACGAACCTGTGTGGATCAACATTATAGCAAACCTGTGTGGATCAGTATGATAGGGACCCTATGTGGATCAAAATCATAGAGTCCCTATGTGGATCAGCATAATAGAGACCTGGTTTGGATCAAAAACATAGAGACCCTATGTGGATTAGTATTCTAGCGACTGTGTGTGGACCAACAGTGAGCGACCTAACGGGGTCCGGCCTTAGAGTGGCCCATCGTAGATCAGCGACATATGATCCTATCTGGGTCAAAATCAAAGCCTCTTGACAGAATAATATGATCTATCCTTCTAAAGAATCATCTATATTTCTGTAGTTATGTTATATACCTTGTTCGAGATGATTCTTCTTCTTTGTTCTTTGTGATTGAGATCATGATTTGTGGTTTTACTTTGTGGAATTATGAGAGACCTTCAGGGGGTCTCAAGGTCCTTACTGAGTATTGTTATACTCACCCCTGCATAGGCTTCGTCCAAACCTTGTTGTGTCTTGTGATGATGACAAGCAACTTGGCTGATACTTTAGGAGCCAGTACCATGTTGTACACAGAGTTGACTGGTTGACATGCAGAGCTGTGGAGACGAGCTATACCTACCCTTCAGGTCGAATCCATGGATGATGATCTCAGGAGCTAATTTTTGTTTTCTATTGTAGTTGTATCTTTTCAGTTGGTCCTATATTCCTCCCCCTTTACTTTCATTACACACTTTTACTACTTTATTTTTACTTCATGGTTGCATCTTGTTGTGTTCTTGGATAGTGTGTCTGTACAAGTTTAAAGGTAATGCTTTCTTGTTTTATGGATACGCCTTTCCGGTGCTAGTCACCAACCCTTGGCCCATTTAAGGTGGGATTGTGGCGGTCAGAACATGGAACCTAGGGGATAAGTCATGACATAGTTATTATTTGTATATTATAATATCATATCTTACTTCCTACCTTCTAATCCATTGGTAAATGATAACATCGCCTGTGCGTATGTATGGGCCACCACCTCTATGAAATGATGCAATTTTTTTATCATTTAAGATTTACAGGGATGGAAGAAAAGAATATATTTAATGTTAAATTATAATATTTATGATATAATAATAATAATATAAATTTTAATTATCATTAACCTTTTTGTTATTCCATATATTGAAATGTGAAAACATCACTTGTGTGTACGTACAAATTACTATCTTCAGGAAGTGATGTAAATAATTTTATATCACTACATAATAAGAATGATTTTAAATATTTATATAAAGAAAATAAATTATATATAAATTTTTATTTACATTATGGAGAGAGAGGAACCCTATTTAATGTCCAAAGACCAAAATATATGGACTAAAACATACGTGAAAAAAGAAGTAGTAAACATATGAAATGAAATATTTAAAATAGAATTTTTTATATAAAGGTGTTGTAATTATATAAGTAGATCCTATATGATACTATATTTATTAATATGGGTTTTTAAATATTTATAATAAATTTAAATTTATAATATTGGATGTTAGAGAATGTATGATTTATGATAGACTTGAGGCAATGAATTTATCTCAATTTCTCTTCATTGAAATATGTTTTAATGTTATGCACCAATTTATTATTTATATTCTTTATATTCATGAGAAGAAATTATTTTTAATCAATATATTATATAATAAAATTTAATTGTATAATCAAATTATTTTCATGCTTCCAATTACTATCTATTAAAAAAATAATGAATAAGTATGTGTTCTTCGTCTCAATTTTGTTTCATTGAGACATGTTTGATTTTATGAACCTATTTATGTTTATGAGTTGATTATATAGTTCCATTTACATTTTATATTAGGTATATTTCATAATTCACTACATTAAATTTTATAATTAAAATAATTCCACCGAATGGGATTTGATTAAAATGTTACCAACCTCGTAAGGGTTTACCGTCTCAAATTTTCTTCTTTGGGATATATGTTATGTTATAAAGCAATTATCCTTTATGATATTTATCTACAACCCCATTGATATTTTATTTCATGAATATCATTGTGAATATGGTATCTAAAATTTCATATGAAGTTATCTCTTTCATGGGAGAGATGAATCATAAGTTACCGAATTGGTATCACTTATATGATTCAATCTCATTTTTACCAGGAATGTTTATAGTAAAATTTCCGATGGATAAATTATAGGATATATCCATAGAAAATTTTATTAAATTTTTCACAAATGGATATTTTTATAAAATACCTATTTTCCTTTAATATTCATCTATTTAATTACTAAGGAGACTAAATTAATGTTTTTAAGGAAAACTGGCCTTGTATTTTTCTACAAACATGAATCTTTTCTTTATTTTCCATATTTTTATTTAAAATGTTTTCATGAAATTTTTTACAATGTTCCAATGATTTATTAACATCATTCTTACCCATGATTTTCATTCATTAAGAATATTTTAATATGTATCTTCTTATAATTTATCATATAAGGTACTTTTGAGTTATACTAAAAGAAATTAATGAATTTCTATTTTAACATACACTTCTTAATAAAATTACTCTATAATCATTTATTTTATTAATAATTTTATATGCTTCCTTGGTAAAATTAAAATTTAATTATTTCAATAATATTTTGTATTTTTTTAGATGCTAAATATGTGGTTTCATAATAAAAATGGTAATTTCATTATGAATTTTATCCACAATATTTTAAAGGTATGTTCATCTATAACAATATGCTTTGATGTTTCATTGGATTTACTAGGGATATGATCAAAAGTTACCAACATTATTACTTCTGAAGATGGATGATGATTATGAATTTTAAATATTTTGGAAACTTGTACATTTTATATGAGTTATGATATGATGATATAATTAATGTTTCATTATATTGTGGTAGAACTAGGTATGTATTTCATTATATGACGGGTGGTCTATTATTATATATACCTCTAATGAATTGAGTAATGTTAGATATTTCATTACATAAGAATAACTATAAATGGGAGTGAAATCAATTCAGTAAGTTACATTTTCCAATAGGATAGTCTTGGGAATGAACATAGATTATTGAAATAATGGAATGAGGAGTGAACCAAAACCACTTTGATAGTCTTGGCAGCAAGCCTTAACAAAAGAAATGATTTTATATGATTATTTATACGAAACATACTTTTTTATTATGATTTTAATATGTTTTCATTGATCAATATTGATGATTGGTGATTCCATAATATTATGTATTATGATTGATAATACCTTATTCCATGTTTCATGATTAAATATCAATGATCGATTGGGTATAATTATTAAAAATATTGATCATCTTATCATAATAATATTCTTATATTAGGATTACCTATGATCGTTTATTGAAATCTATTATTTTTACAATTGATGAGCATCTGAGCTCACCCTTTATTATGTTTACCATCCCCGGGTTATGAATAAAGGGTTTAAGTATGATACTTATATTATTCAAGATAGTTATGAAGAAATTAATGTGAAATGATGTAGAAATTTTTGGAACCAATTTTTCGTATATCCCAATTTCCAAATCCACTGAAACATTATGGTTCATGAATGGATCTTATTGATATGTAAATAATATTATTTGATAAATATAGTATTTATGTATGAAAATAATTCGTCGCTATAATGATTACCATGAAGGGTGTGAGTAAAAACAAATTAAAACACCACACATTTATCCTTAAAATATGCTCACATGCATAAGATGTGTATTATAGGATAATAAAGAAAACCTCAATCAACGAATGACCAATCATGTACGAGGTGTTCATATAGTAACAAAATATCCTTGAACCCTAACCATACCTAATTCAACTCCATGATAGAAGAATGGTCATAAAATAATTCATGATCATTGGTCGACCAAAAGGACACATCATATGTGTTTATGAATCCACAAGGCTGATAAGAAACCTGTCAGGATACAAGGTAATCATACCCCATCACTATCATGGGCCAGACCTCAGGGCCATCATATCTCAACTCTACCTCTTGTTAGGCCATATAACCACCATATCCTAACATTGTGTCTCATGTTATGCCATAATTCCTTAATAACACTAACCTATGTCATGGTTTTTCATCATCCTCATGACATATCACACATGCTCCCCCTCTGAGAGTTAACTGAGTCATGAGAGTCTACATACCATTATCTACTTGAAACAAATACTCTAATGGTCATATATCCATACAAAATACAGAATAAAACCTATAGGAACAACATATCATATAATGTATGGCTATAATTATCCAAAAACACACACACACAAAAACCTGTGTCTGTGTTTTTGTGTGTGTGATCAGTAATCAAAAATAGGTTTCACATGATACACATAGAAACATAGGTGATAAACATCAAATATGGGACACACATTCCACAAACATCCACACATGTAATAAAATCATAAATAAGTCTCAATAACGCAATCATATTCATCATATCATTCCAAAAATAATATACAAGTCCCAAACTGGTAAGGAACTCCTACCTCAATATTCATGGCATCCAATTAAAATATTCTCCAAGGAATCATAATTTGTATCATAGTGCATACCAAACAGATCAAACCAAACATCAATATCTCCAATAAATGATCCATATTAATTGATAAAGATGTTATAAATTTAGTTAAAATATGGTTATCGGTAAAATATATTAGGTCCACACTGATATAAATCGTGATATTATTCGATGTTTCTAAATGATTATTTGAGTTAAAGAGGTTCCACCAGTGAAGTAGATATTACAATGTTCTTGAAAAAATATAAAAATTAATTTTTATATGCCCTCATAATCTATATATTTATAGAAAATTAACATTTTTCTTTCATCTAAAGGGATCAATGGTGTGTTATAAATAATCCTAAACAGATGAGGTTCATGGATCACATTATGTATATCCTCGATCACCAACACACATGGATTCTTCGAAATCATTATCATAAGAGAAGGAAATTTATATGGTGATCCTTAGGAGTATCTAGGTCCAAGAGGGATGGAATTTTGAAAAATAATGAGTCAATTTGGATGAGTTATATCCATTTCAAAAGATTTTTTTATCATTAAATCACATGAAAACTTTTTGGTCAAATGATTAGAGAAACCATAAAACATCTGTTTTAGGTCCACTACTTATTCAAGGAACCCACACATTCAGTTATAATTATATGGTAAACCACGTAAAAATAATTATTTAATCCTCTATGAAAATCCACATAGTTTCTTGGGAATTTCACATAGCTACCCCTAAATGTTCTCCAACAACTTTCCTTTTATAAATTAGCTTCATGGTTTTCTATGGAAAGGAAGATGGTTTTCCATAACTATTCACATAAGAAAAACCCCTTAATAACCCATAATACTCTCTAACACAATCTAATAACTACTTGACTATTCAGAAAAGAAAAATATAACTCAAAAATACATAATTAAGTGTTCTAAGCTATAACGTACATGAAAACCCATGAGTCATGAAAATATACCACATTAATGAAATATAATCCCAAATATGTTCTCATAGAGTTATTTTTCAAACAACTAATTCCACTGAGAATGTTCCTAAGATTATAACTTTTAAGCCTCTTATTGGATAATTCCATGCTACCATAGGACTTTGAAAAGTGGTACCATATCTCCATTCCACACATTATTGCATTGGTCTATGATCCACATCAAAAACTACAAAAATTATGTGTTAGACCCCAAATACACATCGTCACAGTCAATCTCATACATAGGATTGCTCATGTAGCTTTAAAGCTAAAATACATGAAAAAAATCATTCAAACCATAATATTGTAGAGGAAGATCCAAATAGTAGGCCATTGTCCCGATATGTTTAGTATTATCAAGTGGTATAATAAATATACATGTTATATTGAATTACATTTGTAATTATTGATGACCTAATTGAGGGGTCACCCACAATAAAACATTGTCATCTGTAACAAACTAAAAGGGTCACCTCCACTTAGTGGTATATGATCACTTTAACACCATAAGGTTTTAAAAATAATTTGAAATGCATGAAACACTGAATCTATACATAATGAAGCATTTTTGAAAGAATATAGTTATAAACTAGCTGATAAACATATGTTTTTCTCTCCTATTATTTTAATTTCAAAAAATGGTCATCTGTGGTTGTGACGAGTAAGTTATTTAGAGTTTTATAGAACCAAAATGTGTATTTGGTGAATAGTAACATAAACTTATGAATAGTAATATGACCCTTACGTATAGAAAATAATAATATTATATTATTTTTTAAAGGATATAAGATAATGATATCCTGATTAATTGTTAAAGGTGATATAAAATTAGTTATAGTTTTAAAATTTTTAGTTTTTGAATAAAATATGATTTTATTTATAAATTAAATTAATAATATTTAGGAAATATATTCAAAAAATGGTTTTCATTTTTTAATTCTAAAAGCCCTTAAATTTTTATGGTATTTTTTATGTTTTTCTATGATATTTGAATTTTAGTGAATAGTAAAAAGTACAGATTTCTGTTTTTGGGTGTTTAATGACATCATAATGATGTAGTATATATGTAATCATTCTGGTAAAATATTGAGTATTAAAATATGATATGAGGTGTCCCATGTATACAATTCCATGGTAAAAAACAATGGGAATTCCCCTGGTTTTTCAAATACCACTAATGACGTGACCATTGAAATTAATTAAAAATTCTCTCACTTTCCCTATATATACCACCCACACCCCAACTTCCTATCACATATCTTAAGCCTTGATAATTGCATAAATTATACCCAATACCCTTACCGAGGCTCTTCCTCATGTCCAAGACCTTATTCTCACACCTGAAGACCAAAACCAAGGGGCTTAAGGAGAATTACAAGGATAAGAGATCAAGAGGTAAAGATCATGTTTCATTTTCATGTGTTTTCTTTTCAATTATTTTATTTTCTTATACTCTCTTAACCTACTTTTATCTAGGAGAAATTAAAGCTCTAATATTATATATACTATATATTTTTATCATGTTTATTTAAAAAGTCATCATTGTTATTCATCTCCACTTTCCCTTATTCTAAAAATAAAAACATTATCTACGACGTGTCGATTTACCAACATCATAGACGACGTGTCTTCAATTTATTTTAATTACTTTATAGATGGTTTGTATAACCATTTCAATGTTTGAAAAAGATTATAATTTTTATTATATAACCTCTATAATGTTCTAGAATTAAATTATATGCATTATATTAAAGGTATATTATGAAACAAGTTCATGATTATCGATGAACCACCAAAATGATCTAAACAAATATCACTAATGATTTACCTAATGATTCTTCATCATAACATATATTGAAAATAATTAATGTCATAATTTAATATTATGGAAACATATTAATAATAAATCATTCCACTTCTGGTGAATTTCATCCATTTGACAAGAAAATCAATTATGAACCGACCATGTGAATCATGTGAAGAACTCACCCGAAACAACTGAAATAACAAAAACATATCTATAAATGGGTCGAATGGAGTTATAAAATTATCATAAAATTTATTATAAACATGAATATGTTTTTTTAAAATATTAATAACACAATTTTAACCATTATACAGGTTGTTTAGATAATATAGAATTAAAATGAACCCATGTTATGGGAATTCTTAACTAAATTTTCATTCTTTGGGTTAACCTTCAACTTCATTAATTATGTTCTACTAATATTATTTGTTTTATTATTTTCACTTATATTATAATATATTATATTGATTTATACTGTAAACACATAATCCTTTAAGTATTTTAATTCTCACTTGAATTATATTATTTTTTAAGGGATTTTCTTTTAAAAATCCTCTTTTGAAATTCTATTTTTCAACATTCAAATTAAATGATTTTATGTTCATATTTATGTTCAATGATTGTGTTATAGTTCTTGATAATTTTTTTATGATTGAGGGTAGGAATTATATCCCCCTATAATTCATTTGGAATGTTTTATTTGGAGGTCGAACATATGGTTACTGCATTGGAAACTACGATGGTTACACCATAAGGTAACCATGAGGGTTACATTGTAAGCTAGACGTGAGGGTTACAAATCATCGGGTAACCATGAGGGTTAAAATATAAGTAAGTATTTCCCCATGAAACATGTATGGTTTTATATATTTTTTCCTCATTTTTATGTGAATCGTATGTTTTTACAATGTAAATATATATGCGTGGGTAGTGTGTATTTGTGAAATGATTTAATATGTTTATATGTAATCATAGAATAATTGTTTATTTCCATATTTTTATATCTCTTACTGATATTTTTATCCTCATACCATGTTTTAAAATGGTTTTCACAGGTTATAACGATTTTTAAGAGAAATAAGGATGTCAATTTAAATGTTTTTATGTTTTTCAATGAAATCATGTTGTTGTTTTCTGTAAAAAAATTATGTTTTTAAAAAAATTGATATTGTTTTAGTGGTACCCACATTATATACTTGTTTGTTGATATATAAATTTATTTTTAATAAATTCTTAAAACTATAAACCAAAAAGATCATTGGGATTGTAATGAACTAATATCTAGGAGAAATAACATGATTATGTAATGTTTATCACAAGGTCCTTATAATTGGTACCAGAGAATGGTTTAGATAACATTAAGGGTAATGAAGATGTTAATTAAATACCAAAAATGAATTTTACATTATTTTTATTTTTAAATGGTATATAATTTTAATATTACCATATTTCTCCATCTAATATATTTTTTTCAGTACAGTTTTCTATATAATAAATAGGGAAGCTGATGTTCGAAGGTACTGAGAGTCTGACATCATTCTGAATCCACAACCGAAATGGTGGGAATTGGAACTGATCCATTTGTGATAGTAATATATTAACTAACATAGGAAATAAATGGTGGTAGAATCCATGAAATAGAACAACCAAAGCTACAAAAATGGAACATGATAATAGTAGAACATTATATGAGGCAACACCATCCATCCTTTGGTGGATCTGTTGACCTAGTAGCAGCTGAAAGATGAATTAAATCCCTTGAAAAGAAATTTGATGTTATGGTATGTTAATATAATCAAAAGGATAGTCTTTAAATTTATCCTTTTGAAGGTGAACCTGATCAGTAGAGGTCAGTAGTAAATAATATATGGGATAGAGAGGATATTGAATCCCTAGAGTGTAATAAATTTAAAAGTATATTCCTTCAAAAATATTTTCCTAAGGTGGTTCATCTGTTGATGGAGAAGCAATTAATGGAATTGATGAAAAAGAAGGAAGATTCAGTGGCCATGTCTGATGAAAAATTCACCCTACTAGCATGGTATGTATTTATATTATTTATGATCTTAATATAAAAACTAATAGTTTTTACTCGGGATTGAAGCCCAAATATTAAATGGAATTGGCTCCTCAATAATTCCAATTTTATAAGAAAGTTTTACAATGTACTGAGAGGGTAGAAATAGAGTTCTCTGATGATCACATGTGATTTTTGAATAAACATAAGTGGTCCAGATGGAATGCAGTGGATAATAATCAATCAATATAATCTAATGGTAAGAAATTTGAGTCACTAGTTTGTGAAAAGTGTGGTAAAAATCACCCTGGGTAATGCCTTAATAAAACTGGGATGTTTTTTTATGTGGTAAATATGGACATATATCCTCATATTGTAATGAAAATGATCATATAATTAATCATGATAAGAAAATTGTAATGTGTTTCAAAATTGGTGAGATGTGTAATTATGAAAATCCCTACCCAACGAAAGACCCAAGTGATGGAATATAACTAGACTATAAGCAAAAAAGCTGTAGTGAGTTCCTTTGTGACTACGCTAGTAGATTCCGGTCCATCCAATGAAGTGGTATCAGGTGCATTTTTTTTAATCATAATTTTCTAAAGTCTTGTTTGATACTTGGTCTACACATTCCTTTATTTATGTTAAATTTTAAAATAAATTGGAAATATTACTTCAAAAAATGATACAATAACATATTGTTAAAACACCAATGGGAAATGTTATAGAAAAAAATGTATTTTAAGAATCTTACTATTGTTATCTATTGAAATAAATTACCTGAAAACCATATTTATTCATTAGTGGAATTTTATTTTATTATGGATTTTAATTATCTTTCCGTTTATCATGCTAAGATTGATTGTAGAGATGAAGAAGATGATTTTAAGAATGTGTTTTAGTTTTTATACAAGAATGAACCCATACAATTTATAACATATCAAGATGCTGAGAAAATTCTAAATAATGGAAATGAATGTTTTATTTCTCATATTGGTGAAAACAAGGGAACTATTCAGATTAATGATGTGATAGTGGTAAATGAATACCTTGCTGTTTTTTATGAGTTACCCAGTGTTATACCTGATTTGGAAGTTTAATTCAAAATTTACTTTGTTACAAATCCTAATCCAATTTTAAAACCCCCTTATCAAATGGATCAAATGGAACTTATTTATTTGAAAGATTAGTTGAATGAGTTTCTTTTTAAAGCCTTCATTTGTCCTATCACTTCACCACGATGATCTTCTATTTTTTTCTTTAAAAAGAAATATGGTTCCATGAGACTTGGAATTGATTATAGAGCATTGAATAATGTTAATATTAAAAATAATTATCTTTTCCCCACATAAATGACATGTTTTATCATCTCTAGGGAACTCATTATTTTTCCATGATTGACATGAGATCCATGTACCATTAGCTGAAGGTGATGGAGGATAAAAATCCAAAAATATATTTTTAAACTTGATATGGTCATTATGAATTTTTTGTTCTCTCATTTGGGTTAACTTATTCACCTTCTATATTCATGGATATTATGAATAAAATATTTCATGATTTATTGGTATAGTTTGTGGTTTTTTTATTTATGACATTCTAGTATATTCTAGAATAAAATATGAGCATGAAAAAAATTTAAGGGTTGTTTTTAAAACCATAAATAAAAATTAACTGTATAGAAATTTCAGAAAGTTTGATTTTTTTTCAGGAAACTTCTTTCCTTGGTCACATTGTGTTAAGAGATGGCATAACTATTGATCCTTATAAAATTATAGTTGTTGAAGAATGGACAGGAACCACACATATAACCTAGATTTCTAGTTTTCTTGGAATAATAGGCTATCAGTAGATGTTTTTTGAAAACTTTTCATGGTTATCTAGTCCACTAACTATGTTAACTCGAAAAGTAGAAAAATTCACATAGAAAAAATAATGTGATTATTTTTTTAAGGAATTTAAAATAATATGGGTGAATGATCATGTTCTAACCCTACCTTCTAGAAATTGTTAGTTTTTCATCTAGAGTAATGTTTTGTTAAAGGAACATGGTTGTGTTCAGATGCAAAATGATCAAGTAATTTCTTATGCTACAAGACAAATAAAAACACATGAGTGAAATTATCCAACACATGATTTTGAATTAGAAGTAATGGTTTTTTCTTTAAACATTTGTTGGAATAATTTTTATAGAGCCAAGATTTAAATATATACTAACCAAAAAAGATTGAAGAATATATTCACTAAAAAGGAATTAATCATGATGTAGAGAAGATCACTTGAATTGATAAAGGATTATGTTTTCAAGATAAATTACCATACTGGAAAAGAAAACAATGTCAAATATTCCTTGAGCCAAAATATCATGCATTATTAACTATGTTACAGCTAGAACAAGACCCTTTGATAACTAATTTAATGAATTTTGGATTGGAAGTTGTTGGTGAGGGAAATTCTTCTATTTTATTACAGGTTTTAGTGTAGTTATCTTTTTCAAGAAGAAATAAGCAAGAATAGAAAGGAAATGGGGAGCTAAAAAAGGTAGAGTTTGTTAAAATGGTTAACTTAATAGAGTTTAACCTAGATAATGATTATGTTATAAGATTTGAAAAAATACTATTGGTGCCTTATGATTCTATGCTGAAGAAAGAACTGTTGTGAAAAGCTCATAGTTCTCTATTTTCAGTTTATCATGTTAGAAATAAGATATGAAAAGACCTTCGAGAGTATTACTAGTGTAATTGAATGAAAATAGATATTGAATATTTTATCATGAAATATTTGACATGTCTACATGTTAAAGCAGAGTGGTAGTTACTGAAGATGATGCTTCAGTATTTACCAGTTCCAGAGTGGAAATGGAAAAACATATCCATGGACTTTATTTTGGGACAACCATATTCTTCTTGAGATAACAATGAAATCATGTTTATTGTTTATTGACTGAATAAATATTATTATTTCCATGATATTAATGATACTATGTATTTGAATCAGATTTATCTACTATAACTGAAAGAGATTTTTAGGTTACATGGAGTTTCTATTTCTATTGTATCTGATCATGATCTCAGATACACATCTATCTTTTGGAATGTCCTTCATAATTCACTGGGAATAGAAACAAATTTTAGTAAAATGTTTATTCCTCAATCAGATGGGTAGTCAGAATGGAAAATTGAAACATTGGGGTATATGAATTGATATTGTATAATGGATTAAAAAGAAAATTTGGATCAAAATATTTCATTAATATGATTTTTATATGGTAATTATTTTCATTCTAGTATACAGATGGATGCTTTTGAGGCATTGTATGTGAAGCGGTGTCAAACTCCAATTTTTTTTTGTTATGATGTTAGAGAAAAGAAGTTGATGAGACTATAATTAGTAGAGGATATGGCTGAGAAAGTGAAGAAGATACAACACGACATGCAGAAAACTTAAATAATATAGAAAATCTACGGTGTCTGGCTGTCTTTTAATTTTCAAAATTTGAAATGCCTGTTTCGTTTGGCAGTAATATGGTGTCATGGGTGGTGTTGATAGTGGAGGATGGTTTTCTGTAGACCGGCCTTGGTTTTCACATAACAGTTTATCCATGGATTTTGAAATTTTATGTTTGATGTCATGTTTGTTTCTGGATTTTGAAGCTAGTGGGTTGTAATGGTCTTAAATATCTTGAATGTTTATCTTGTTGGAACTTTGTAAAGGTTCACACATAGACTTTAAAAGTGTTAATATAAAATAAAAATTTGGATTTGGTGGTGATATAAGCAATTTATGCAGACAATAGGAGGAATGAATTTTATCCTGAGGTAGGTGATCATGTTTTTCTTATAATCTCCCCATGGAAAAGTTTTATGCATTTTGGTATGAAAGGATAGCTATGTAAAGAGTTCATTTGACCTTATGAAATCTTAGATAATGATGGAATAATTTCATATCGAGTACATTTTACTCCATGATTATCTTAGGTACACAAATTTTTTCATGTTTTGATGTTGATAAAGTATGTTATATATTCATCACATGTTTTTCGCCTAGAAGTAGTTCACCTAGAAGAGAACCTTTATTATGATGAGAAACTGATTCAAATTATTGATCTAAGAGAACAATTATTGTGGAATAAGAAAATCAATCATGTAATGTTTTTTTTGGAGAAACTACATGTTTGAATAAGAATCATTGGAATATGGAAATTCTATGAGGGAAATTTACCCAAGCATTTTTAACAAGTAAATAAAAGTTTAAGGATGCAATTTCCAGAAGGTGGGGAGAATGTGACACCCCAAGGATTAAAAAATAATTTTAAATGCATGAAACACTGAATCTGAATATAATGAAACTCTGTTTTATGTAAAAAGTTATAAACCAGTTATTGAACATAATTTTTCTATTTCTGTGGTTTGTATTTCAGAAAACGGTAATCTACGGTTGTGATTAGTAAGGTATTTTGACCCTGATAGAACCAACTAGATTTTTTGGTGAATAGTAATATACCCTTATAAATATTAATATGAATATTAATATGGCCCTTATGAAAATTTTATCAAATTATTATTTCATTTTCATAAGGTTATATAATATTGATATTTTGGTTTATTTTTCAAGGTGATAAAAAATCATTTATTATTTTAAATGTTTTATTTTTGAAATAAAATATTATTTTATTTTAACAATTAATTAATCATATTTAGAAAATTATTTTCAAGAATGGATTTTATCTTTGAATTATTCATGTTGAAAAATGGTTAGGGTGTTTTTTTATTTTTCTTAGATAGTTGAATTTTTGGTGAATAGTAAAAATTAATGTTTTATGTTGTCATGTTTTTAATGACATTATAATGATGTAATGATGATGTAATCATTCTATTTGACTATTTAGGATTAAAATATTATATGAGGTTTCCTTGGTGTCCATTACCATGGGAACGAACAATGGTAAATCCCATGGGTTTTCAAATACCACTAATGAGGTTTCATTTGAAATTAATTAAAAATTCCCTCACATTCACTATAAATACCACCCCTGACCCACTATTCCCCTCACACCTTTGAAGCCATGATAATTGTCTAAATTGTGCCCAATTGCCTTCCCAAGGATATTTCTCATGTCCAAGACCTTCTGGTCTCACCAAAAGGCAATAAACAAGGGCCCAAAAAAGGATCTTAAAGAGAAGAGATCATGAGATAAAGATCCACATTCATTTTCTTATGTTTCATTTTAAATATTTTTCATTTCTTATACTCTCCTCACATTCCCTTATCCAAGAGACATTAAAGATCTATTGTTATATAAATTCTGAATTTTATCATGTTTATGGAAAAAATCATCACCATTCTTCCTCTCATCTCCTTCTAAATCTAAAAATAAAAACATTGTCTGTGATGTGTCGATTTACTGACATCATGGACGATGTGTCTTCAATTTCAGTTACATCCATAATATATGGTTGTGAAACCATTTAAATGGTTCAAAAATATTTTTAAATTGTGAGATATGAACTATATTATGTTATGTAATAAAATTATATGCATAATATTAATGGCATATGATGAAACAAGTTTGGGATTATTGAAGAACTACCAAAAATGATCTAAATAAATATCAATAATGATTTATCTAATGATTAATCCTTATAAGATATAACAAAAATGATTTATAGAATCATTAAATATTATATAAAAATATTAATAATAACTCATTTCCCTTCTATATATTCACTTACATTCTACAAGAAAATCATTTTAGAACGAACCATGGAAATCATGTGAAGCACGCACCCAAATCAATGGAAATAAAAAATTAATATCTATAAATAGGTTGAATGATGTTATAAAATGATAATATAATGTGTTATAAACATGAATATGTTACTGTAAAATATTAATAACAATATTTTAACCATAATATAGGTGGTTTAAACAAGATTGAGGTAAGACAAACCCGAGGTAAGGGAATTCTTAATTGAGTTTCCATTCTTTGGGTTAACCTTCAAATTCATTACATATCTTCTAATGAGATTATTAGTGTAACAAATTTCACTTATATCATTATTTATTATGTGGATTTATATTTTATACACAAATTCCATTCAATATATTAATTATCTCTTCAATTATATGATTTGTGTAAGGGACTTTACTTTAAAAATCCTCTTAAAATTTTACTTTATGAAAATTTAAAACCAATGTTTTTATGAAATTATTCATGTTATATGATTATGTTATAGTTCTTGGAAATTTTTTACGATGAAGTGTTGAACTGATATCTCCCCAATCCATTGTGTATGTGTATGTTGGAGGACGACCATATGATTACTCCAATTGTAACTGCGATGGTTACACCATAAGGTTTCTGTGAGGGTTACATTATAAGGTAGCTACGAGGGTTACAAAACATAAGGTAGGCATAATGGTTACAATATAAGTAAGTAATTACCTAATTTTTTCATATGGTTATATATATATATATATATATTCCTTAATTTTTTATGGAAATATCATGTTTCCACAATGTTAGTACATATGATTGAGAATTAGGTATTTGTGAAATTATTTTATATGTTTATAAGTATTCATATACTAATGGTTTCTTTATTTCTTGTTATATCTCTAAATGATCTTTTAGCTAATCCCATGTTTTTTAATGTTTTTAAAATTTTATTAGGATGTGTAAGAGATATAAGGAAGTCAAGTTAAATGTTATGATGTTTTGTCAAAGAAATATTTTGTTGTTTTGTGTTAGATATTTTTTGTTTAGGAAGAAATGGATATTGTTGTAGTTGTACCCACTTTATATGGACGTGGGTTACTATGTATGAGTTTTTATTACCTTCATAAAACACTATAAAGGAAAAATATTTGGTATTTTAATGAAGTGAAATCCAGTTGAAATAGCTAGATTATGTAATGTTTAAGTGCAGGTCCTTATAGTTGGTATCAGAGCTTGGTTTTGATAAATGTAAGTATAGGGAAGATGTTAATTGAATATCATACATTATTTTTTCATAATTGTTATATTTAAATGGTATTGAATTTAATGATCACCATGTTTATTCATCTACCATATGTCTGTTCAAAATGTGTTTTTGCTGACGAAATAGGGAAGCTAAAGTTAGAAGGAACTGATTGGCTAATATCTTTTTGAATCCACAACCAGGACTAGTGGGAATTGGAACTGAGTATTTTGTTATATTAATGGTTCATCTAACATATTAAATAAATGGAAGTGGTATCCATGAAAGATAATAACTATAGATACCATTAAAAACATGATGATAGTGGAACATTTTATGAGTAAACACTCTCTTTTATTCAATGGATCTTCTGACCCAGTAATGGATGAAGGATGTATTAAATCCCTTTAAAAGATATTTGATGTTATTAGATATTCATATAATAAAAAGTTTAGTCTTTACACTTATTGTTTTGATGGTAAAGATGATCAGTGGATTTCAATGGTCAATAGTATTAGGGATATAAGGGATATTTATGCCCTAGAGTGGGAATAATTTTAAAATGTTTCCCTTGAAAAATAATTTGCTAAGGTGGTTTGACATAGAATGAAGAATAAATTACTTGAATTTAGGTAAACTGATGAAGATTAAGTGGCCACATAAGAAGAAAAATTCACAAGACTGATAAGTTATGCTCCAAATATTATTTAGGATATTGATAGCTAAATTAACAATTTTTACTTAGCATTGAAGACAAGGTATTGAATAGCATTTCCTGCCTGATAATTCAAAAGTTATGAGAAACTTGTATATTGTGCTGATTGGTTATAAATAGTGTTTTCTGATCATCACATTTAATTTTATAATAAAGAGAATAATAGTTTGAAATGGCTTGTGATGGGTGATACTCAATCAAAGTAATATTATGGTAAGAAAGTTCAATTTCTAGTTTGTGAAAAGTGTGGTAAAAAGTACCATGGGGAATTCCTTACTAAAACTGGGAAGTGTTATGGATGTGGTATGTTTTAACATATGGCTTGATATTATAATAAAAATTATCCTAATTTTAATTCTGATAAGAAAACTGTAAAGTGTTTCAATTGTGGTGAGATGGGTCATTATGTAAATTAATACCCAATGAATGATCCAAGTGATGGAAAGAAGTCATACTGTAAGCAGAAAGATGTTGTGAGATCCTTTGAAACTAAATCAGAAAATATCAGACCATATAATGAAGTCATATCAGATACATTGTTTTTTACTAAGATTTCACTAATGTCATGTCTGATGGAATGACATTACGTGAAAAAAGTTGTTGTTATGCTCTTAGTAGAGTTTGATGTCATTCTGGGTATTGATTGGATTTCCATTTATTATGCTATGACAAATAGAGTTTTAGTCTGTATAAAATAACTAACCTATATAATTGATCACATATTAGGATGATGAAAGACAATTTAAAGATGGAAATGAATGTTATCTTTCTCATCTTATTGAAAGTAAGGAAACTGTTCAGATTAATGATGTGTTAGTGGTTAATGAATACCTTGATGATTTTTTTGATGAGTTACTGAGTTTAATACTTGATCGAGAATATGAATTCACAATTATCATAGTTCTTAATGAAAATCCAATTTAAAAACCCCATTATTAAATGGATCAAATGGAACTTCTTGAATTGAATATTTTTTTGCAAGAGTTTCTTGATAAACATTTCACTCATCCTAGCACATCGCCATGGGGAGATCCAATTTTTCCATTTAAAAGAAAATTTTTTCCCTAATACTATGAATTGATTAAATAGATTTTAATAACATTACTATTATTAATAAGTATCCTTTTCCTCACATCGATGACTTGTTTGATTAGATCCAGGGAGTTCAGTATTTTTCCAATATTTTCTTGAGATCTGGGTGCCATCGGCTTATAGTGAAGGAGTATGACATTCTTAAAAGCAATTTTTAAACAAATATATTCATTAATAATTTTTTTATACAATTTTTGTCATCTAATTCACCTACTATATTCATATATCTTATAAATATAATATTTCATGAGTTCTTGGATAAGTTTGTGTTTCTATTTATTAATGAATTTTTGGAATATTCTAGAAGTAAAGAAGAGCATGAAAAAGATCTTAGGGTTATTTTGTAAACAATAAAAGAAAATAATCTGTATGGAAAATTCAGAAAGTGTGGATTTTAGTTCCATCAAATTTCATTCATTGGTCAATCTGTTTTGAAAGATGGAATAACTATTGATCCTTCTAAAATGAGAGTTGTTGAATAATTCCTATGACCAAAAATATAACTGAGATTTACAGTTTTCTTTGTTTGGAAGGCTATTACAAGAGGTTTGTTGAAAACATTGCATGACTATCGGGTCTACTAACTAAGTTAACTCAAAAAAGAGTAAAATTCATTTAGACAGAACAATTTTATGATTGTTTTCAAGAATTGAATAGAAGATTAGTGAATGCTCCAATTTTAACCCTGCCATTTGGAAATGGTGGGTTTTTATCTATAGTGATGCTTCATTAAAAGGGAATGGTTTTGTTCTGATGAATAATTATTAGGTAACTTCTTATTCTTCAAAATAACTATAACTTCATGTGTTAAATTATAAAACACATGTTTTTGAATTATTAGTTAATGGGTTTTCTTTAAAAAATTGGTGGCATTATTTATATAGAGAAAAATGTGAAATATATATTACCAAAAAAGTATAAAGTACATATTCAGACAAAATAAATTGAACACGAGGAATAGAATATAGATTTAATCGAAAATGGATTATGATTTCACGGTCAATTACCATCTTGGATAAGTAAACAAAGTGACAGATTCCTTGAGGAGAATACATCATGCATCATTAATTATGTTACATTTTGAACAAGGAACTTTGATAAATTTTTAATGAATTTTGGATTGTAATTTAATGGTTTAGTAAATTAATTTGTTTCATTTTGGGTTTCAATGTAGTCATCTTTGTTATACAAAATTAAGAAAGTTCATAAGGCAGACAGGGACCTGCATAAAAATGTAGGATTGGTTTAAATTGGTATGTTACTATAATTTAACCTCGATAAAGATTGTGATATAATATTTGGTAAAAGAATTTGTGTGCATTGTGATTCTCTGTTGATGAAATAGTTATTGTGCAGAGCTCATAGTTTTATATTTTCAGTTCATCCTGGTTATACTAATTTGTATAGATACCTTTGAGAGTATTACTGGTGGGATGGAATGAAAATAGATATTGCATATTTTACCCTAAAATGATTGACATGTTAATATGATAAAGTAGAGAGGTAGTTACCGAAGATGATTATTCGGAAATTACCAATTCTATAGTGGAAATGGGAAAATCTATCCCTGTACTACATTTTGGGACTACCAAATACTTCTCGAGGTAATAATTAAATCTAGTTTATTATTTATCGACTAACTAAAACATCTAATTTCATTCCTTTTGGATATACTATTTCATTGGATTATCATTATCGACTGTACCTCAAATAGATTGTCAGGTTACATGGATTTCATCATTCCACTGTATCTTACCATGATCCTAGGTTCACATCTAACATTTGGAAATTCATTCAAAAGTTTTTGGGAAAATAAAAAAAATCACTATAGCTTTTTATCCTCAATCAGATGTGAAATCAGAACAAATGAATCAGAATTTTGATGATATTTTTTGAGATTGTTCAATGGATTACTAGGGAATTTGGGATCAACATATTTCTTTAGTTTATTTTTCTTATAATAAATATTTTCATTCTAGTATAGATATGGATCTTTTTGAGGCATTATATGAGAATTAGAGTCGAACTCTGACTTTTTGGGATGGTGTTGGGGAAAGTATGTCGATGGAACCAGAATTATTATATGAAGTTGATGATAATATGAAGATGATACAACAACACATTAGGATAGATTAGTGCAGGAAGAAAATATATGAATATAACAAGATTGATGACTTTTCTTTTGAGGTAGGTGATCATTTTTTTCTTATAATATCACCCTAGAATAGTGTTATGCATTTTGGTAAAAAAGGGATGTTAAGTCCATGTTTTATTGGACCATATAAAATCATGAATAAAGTTAGAACTCTTTATTACTTAGTAGCTTTGCCTCTGAGTTTATATCAGGTTCAAATTTTTTTCCCGGTTTCCATGTTAAGAATTTATGTTCCAAATTCATGTCATGTTTTGAGCCTAGAAGAAGTTCAGTTGGAAGAGAACCTTTCTTAAGAAGAGAAACCTGTTTTAATTCTTTATTAAAGAGTATAAGTATTTTAAAATAATTCAATCCACAGGATAATGGTTTTGTGGATAAACCATGTGGTTGAAGATACATCATGTCAATTTGAAAATTCTAGGAGGGGAAGGTACCTCCACTTTTTTAAAAAGTAAATAAAATTCTGAAGACACAATTTCTTGAAGGTGTGTAGAATGTAACACCACAAGGTCTTAAATATAATTTGAAATGATTGAAACACTAAATCGCTACATTATGAATAGATTCAAAGGAGATATTTATAAAATAGAAATTAAACAGAATTTTTCCGCTTCAATGATTTAAATTAAAAAAACAATCATCTATAGTTGTGATCAGTAAGTTATTTGGAGTCTGATAGAACCAACTTGTTTTTTTGAATAGTAACATAACCTTATGAATAGTAATATTACCCTTATGAATTTTAAATCATATTATTATTTTATTTTCTAAATTGTTATAAGATAATGAGATCTTGATTCCTTTTTTAAGGTGATATAAAATCAATTATAGTTTGGAAATTGTTATTTTTGAAATAAAATTTGATTTTATTTATTAATAAAATTAATCATATTTAGAAACTTATTATCAGAAAATGGAGATAATATTTTAATTCTATACAATTATAAATGGTAAGGGTGTAGTTTTGGGATTTTTCTGAGATAGTTTAATTTTTGAGGTATAGTAAAAAAATTGAGTTCTATGTTTTAAGGTGTTTAATGATATCATAATGATGTAATAATGATATAATAATTATGGTTGAATCTTGAGGATTAAAATATGATATGAGTTGTTCCATTTGGACAATACCATGGTAAAAACCATGTACAATCCCATGGGTTGTCAAATACCACTAATGAGGTGTCCTTTGAAATTAATTAAAAATTCCCCCACCTTCACTATAAATACAATCCTCACCCTCTCTTCCTCTAAAAACTATAAAGCCTTTAGAATTTTGTAAATTCAAACAAATACACTTCCCAAGTCTCTTACTAACATCCAAGACATTCCAGTATCACCAAAAGTCCAATACCAAGGGCCTTAAGGAGGATCCCTAGAGGAATTGATCAAGAGGTAATGATCCACTTTCATTTTCTTGTGTTTTCTTTTTAATTCATTTTCTTTTATTATACACTACTCACAGCCCCTTATCCAAGAGTCATTAAATATATAGTATTATATATATATTTTATTTTTATCATTTTTATGGAAATATTCATCATCAGTCTTCATCTTCACTTCCTTTTATTCTAAAAATAAAATCATCACCCGTGATGTGTCGATTTACTGACATCATGGACAATGTCTCTTCAATTTCCTTAACTTCCTTAATAGATGGTTGTTATACCATTATAATGGTTGAAAAATATTTTAAATACTATTATATTACCTCTCATATGTTCTGTAATTAATTTATACACATAATATTAATGTTGTATGATTAAACAAGTTCGTGATTATCAAAAAACCACTAAAAATATCTAAACGAATATCACTAATAATATATCTAATGATTCAACCTCATACCATATAATAAAAATTATATATGTCATAATTTAATATTATTTAAAAATATTAATAATAAATCATTATAATTCTAGAGATTCTATCCCTTTCAACAATAAAATCTTTTAAGAACCGACCTTGGAAATCATGTGAAACAACACCTGAAATAATAGAAATAACATAATAATATTTTTAAATTGGTCGAATGATGTAATAAAATTATCATATAAGATGTTATAAAAATTAATATGTTTCTATAAAATATAAAAAAAACTATTTCAACCATTATACAATAGGTTTAATCCAGTTTAATGTTAGACAAACCCGAGGTAATAGAAATTGTAACCCAGTTTCCATTCTTTGGGATAACCTTATACTTCATTAATTAGGTTCTAAATATTTTGTTTGTGTAATTAATTTCTATTATATTATGATTTATTATGTTTATTTATATTTTATACCAATAATACTATCATTATATTAATTATATATTTAATTATATGATTTTTGTAAGGGACTTTATTTTAAAAATCCTCTGTTAAAATTATATTTTACCAAATTCAAGAGAAGTATTTTTATGTAATTAATAATCTTCTATGATTATGTTATGGTTATTTGAAATTTTTTATGATGAAGGGTGGTACTTATATCCCCCTCCAATTCATTGGGTATGTGTATGTTGGAGGTCGGTTGTATGGTTACTCCAAATGTAACTATGATGGTTACACCATGTGGTATCAATGAGTGTTACATTGTAAGGTAGTTATGAGGGTTAGAAATCATAAGGTAGTCACAAGGGTTAAAATAAATGTTATTAATTACTCATGATACCTATATGGTTTTATATATATGTTCCTTAATGTTTTATTGAAATCTCATTTTTTTCACAAAATATGTACTTATGGTTCAGAAGTATGTCTTTGTGAAATGATATAATATGTTTATCAGTATTCAAGGAATAATGCCTTCTTTCCTTTTTTATATCCCTTACTAAGATTTTTATCTTGATCCCAGGTTTTTAAAATTTTTTCATAGGTTATAAGTATGTGTAAGATAAATAAGGAATTAGAGTTAAATGTTATGATGTTTTGTTAAAGAACTCATGTTGTAGTTTTGTGTTAAAAAATTATTATTTGGACGAAATGGATAATTTTTTAGTAGTACCCACTTTGTATGATTGTGGGTTAATATGTATTAGTATTTTCCTAACATTATAAAAATATAAACCAAAAATATCATTGGGATTATAAATAAGTGAAATCATGGTGAAATGGCTAGATTATGTCATGTTTAAGGATAATTCCTTGTCATCACTATATTATACATGTTTTGATTAACCACTTATGAATTTTATAAACTATTTTTTAGATATCATGTACCATATATGACCCCACAACTTCTACCTTGAATACCTTATTCCAATATAGTTTTATGAATTACCAATTACCATAATGATCCACAAAAATTTCTATCTGAATTAATCCATGAATTTTGTTGTTGTATGATAACTCAACCAAGTATAGGTGATCATTAAAATATCAACTAAAGTCTATAATTTATGGTCATGGAATATCCTATGAAATCTATTTTATCCTTTTTGTCTATTTATAACTGTGAAGATGATATGTTGTACTATATTTCATCTTGGTACATAAATCCTTATATAAGAAATTTCAAAATTGTGATATGAAAGACATTATTATATCTAATAAGGGGCCCAAATTTTATTCCCATTGGCATATAATATGCCATAAATAAAGCCCCTCATACACATCTACTGAATTTTCATCTTGAATTGGTAAGAAGGGATCCAATTTCATAATCTGTTCACTTATTAAAAAAATGTCATCAGGACTCCTCGTGGTCTTCAGTAACTATTTCAATAAGTCTATCATCACATAAACCCACTTAAACATAGGTACTAGAAGTGGATAAAGAAAACCACAATGTTTGCAACTCTCCATCATTACCCTCTGGCGGGTAAGGCATCATGAAACAAAATTGAAGATGTCCATTTTAATACATAGACTCCAGAAGAATTATCAAATATCATGATAAATCTTTTTGGGTCCTAACTGCACAAATGATTTTGAAGTTTTAGAGTCCTTCATTAGACCCTCCATTGAGGAAGATATAACTACCAAACTTATATGAACGCAGACCATGTCATTATAATATAAAGACCATCATATAATTGGATCACCCCCACAAAAAATTCCATAATAACTACACACACTAAATCTGACTCATGGATGGACACTATCTTGTCCACTAAAGATGATAAAACAACTGGTATTGAATATTTATAAACTCCATTATCATCATATTCATCAAATAACTACTCAACCATCCAACACATCAGACTATATTCTTCTTAGGAAGGAAACTCTCCAAGCTATTTCATTTCTAGTGTTTTATTTCTAAGAACATATGAAATGAAATTACCTTCTCTTGGAGCATATTCCATTTGAATATTTATTTTAATAAAATAATCTACCCATGTTTTTTATTTTTTATTGTTATCCCATTGATATAAGATACATAAAAGGATCTTATGGTCTGTGTATATGATAAACTTATCAATAATGACAAAATCCCTCTAATACATCATCGTATAGACCACAACTACTAAAAATAAGTCATGCATTGAGTAGTTCCTCTCAGGGGGTCAAAAATGATGTGACCCATAAGAAACTACAAGATATATCCACATAAACATATCTCCTAAACCTACACATTATTCATAGAAATACACTACATATCCAATTCTAGGATATGAAAAGATCAATATCATGGTTGTTTCTAATCTCATTTACTACAGTAGGAATACCTCCTCACACTGGTCATACAGATTAATCTTTTCCCCTTTTTTCTCTACTATATCACCATTCTGTAAATGGGAGAAGTTGTGGGTGATGCCTTGATAGTACCCCAAAATCCCAATAAATCTATTAATCTCAAACACATTCCTACGATATTCGCAAGACATCCAAAACTCTACATTTTCTGGTTCCAATGAAATCAAATCATTAGAAAGTACATGACCATGGAATCTCACCTCATGAATCATGAAGTGACCCTCATAAATTATTCTAAAAAGAAAATGTGCTCGAACTATACAAAATTAAATATCAAGGTACCTATAATGAATATATTGTGTCATGGGATATATCATGATATATTCCGTGGAAATAATGATTATAGACTACATATACGGATGTAAAATCCTATTCATGAGAACCATAAACACATTTTTCATCCCAAATACATGATAATAGACACATACAATCCATTCATCCTCCTAAAGGTTTCCTTGGGTAGATCCTCTTTTCCGAACAATTTTTGATAGTATTCACAATGATGATAAATCTAGGAAAACTACATAAATCCCAATAAATGATAAAACATATCTTAAATAATTGTTATATATTAGCTATTTTTGACCATTACCTGATTGAACTTCTTGAAGTCCCCACAGACACATAGGATACGATATTACTTATTATAAAACAACCCAGAAGCACCCAAGGGATATGTTTTAAGTTGGATAATACTATAAACCTCAAAATACTCTAATTTCACATTTAGTTTACTTAAATCAACTAGTTCCATATTGTATATAGGAAATGATATTGGGTTTTCCCTAATATTAAGCTCAATCTCAAACACAATTCTTCTATCTATAAGAATACATGTGAATTCATTTAGGATGACATCTGGTTAATGATCCACCACTTGAGGAAACATAGTACGGTATATTTGTTTCTCTTTCATACTATCCAATACTTCTACATACATAGTCATAGCTCCAATATTTCTAAATTATATTCTGATGATACGTACTTCGAGATCCCACTCACAGGTCAACATGAACCTCTATACTCTGAACATGAAAAATGAAACACAAATTTTAAAATACTTGATATGAGTATGATAACTGGTAAAAAAATCCATTCCAAATATCACATAAAAACCGGTCATCTCTAAGATCATAAATTCCCACATGCAGTTATTGATAGAAAATACATTAGGATATTCATGACATCATTGAAGATGATCAACTTTCATTCCAAAAGGAATTTCAATAGACAGAAACTCAGGAGTTAGCATACCCAATAAATCTTAGATAACAAAAAAAATATGAAAATATAATGTAATGAGAATATTATGTGTCTAATGATGTCGTAGATAATGTAGTGGTAATCATGAACAAACTTATAACTATAGTGGTCCACTCTCTACTAGAAGATAGATCCACATCCATCACTTAAACAAATTTTGTCTCCAGAGCATGTCCATGACTCTATGATACAATAGTCATCTGATCCATAATATCATTGGTGTCTTGTTCAACTAATGATGTCCCCTTCCTAGATCCCAATATATGATCATTGAATCTGGATGTGGATTTATATTAAAAAAGTTTAGAGATGACCCATGATTCTACATCAGTGAGATTTTTTTGGTGGCACTACATTGTATTCAATAAAATAACCTTTTGATCAATAGTTATAAAAATTTATAAACCTAATCATATAAAATCAATATAAGATTCACAACTCTAATGTACATTATTTATACCTCAATGTACCTCCTCAGCCTTCACGATCATACAATCGAATGAGGAACTCCCCACTGAACTGGGGAAACATGTCATTCATCCACTATAAGATGGATGAAATCATGAACTTATATCCTCCTTTAACTAATAATAAATGTTCATGCCTTTAAATGAACCTGAGTATATAATTTCTGATCAAATCCCCAAATAAGAAGATTTATCTTTGGATGAAGGACAACCTCAAAATTCCCATTTTTGGGCACCTCATTTCCTGAAAAAAAAAGTGAATAAAATCATAGAAATTCAATGAAATGAGAAGATTAAGAATAAAAATACATCATATTATATTGATGATACATAAAATCTTATCCTAAATCATGCTTAAATGTATTGGTAAATAATTCATTGATGAATATTTTATTGATGACCTGCTAGGAAGGACCATATTTCTCGTCTATCGGTCCCATGTTTCCCCACCACCTCCCGGTGGACCCCTGAAGCATACAACCTACTAGGATTATCCTTATATCTATTTGAGTCTATGGTAAGTATAATATTATTTTGAATACTTCAATATAGTAATCAATATCATGAGGACCACTAGTTCCCTAAAATGCTGGCATATTCTAGAGCTAAAAAATTGGGGAATAATCCACCATCGTCTTCTATAAACCTATTCCTTTAGTGTTGAAAATTTTTAAGAAAATTATATGGAGTGGATTTAAAAACTAAAAAACCAGATATGATGTGGTAGTTTTATAAAATTTATTCTCTTATATTACATATAATGGAATAGGAACATAATTATTAGAAGAAGAAATTTGGAATCTCCAAGGAGGATTTTTTTAATGGAAAACAAATGTTGAGGATGCATATAATTAATTAATTTTGAGAACAACTAAAATTTATATATGGAAAACATTATGTATTTATTTCATAATACCTATCCTAGGAGATACCCATACATAAGATATAAAACTTCAAGTTATACACAATAGTCGATCCTTTTCCTTTGTACCTACATGTTAGTTACAATCATATATATAACACATGGACCTTCACAATTTCAACTATCTAATTTCAGATAAATATATCACATCAATTGAAAATAAAAATATATTAAACAATATTGGGAAAAAATTAAATTAAATTAATTTACTATAATAAAATACTCAGCAGATAGATATATGACATGTGATCCTACATTCCTAGTCACATTGCATGAATCCAAAAAAATCACATTAAACTATAAAAAGCTATTCCATCACAAAATACATAGAGGTCCATTACACATAATAATTCAAAAAACATGGAAACTTCCATACCTGATATTTTTTATACTATATACTTTTTTCCATATCCATATAAGAAAATAAAGGAACTTAGGCATCCAATACAATTTTGTAATTCTCCAACAAAAACCTCTATTCCTATGATGTTGTTGCACAGAACATAAGGAATACATCCCCATACGTAAGAGGCTACCAACTAGTGTTGAGACTATAAATTCACATAGAAATACTATTCTCTTATTAATCACAACCCTGATAAGGTAATACAACATAAATATAACTCAACTAAAAAAATAGTGAGGATATGAATTAATACTATAACAAATATCATATCAATCCACATACATATAGGAAAAAAGACCCCCAATTTGGTATATCATTAGTTATATCTATGAGATATAATAAATAAAATGATATATTATAGAAACCATCAATATTATTTTCTATAACCACATCCATATCATAGCTCCATACTCCTAAGAAATATATCTCAAGGCCCTTACCCTTTATTTGATACCAAGTCCTAAAACTTCCACACACACCAATATTCCCATGAAGTGTGCGATTATAATCCAAGAAGAACACCACCAATGACTCAATCACATAATTTAAAATACATAAGAGGTGTGTATAATGTTAATAAGGAAATATTCAATCAAGTAACAACCAATTATGTGATGAGTAATCATGTGCTAACCATGTAACCACAAACATCGATCATAACTACATTAGATCCAAGATATAAGAATAGTCATAACATAAGTTATGATCACGAGTTTTCCAAAATTACATCTTATATATCATTGAGTATACACATGGATAACAATTCATTGGCTTGTCCTAAAGGCTATCAAGACCCATGATTATCATAGGTCAGGCCACAATGTCATCATATCGTGGATCTACCTCAGGTTGGGACACATGGAATTTATATCATAACATTGTGTCTCAGGTCAGTCCATGTATAGCGACCCATGATTTTTATATGTGTACATTACATTAATTTTTTACAATACTTAATTCATTACAAAAAAACACTCAAAACAACATTAGTTTACTGCCTTTGGAAACATGGAAAATACATATAACTAGGTGAATAATCTACAACATCTCCAACAAAGATCTTCCCCCTTAATAACCATAACTAAAACCATTCATTATAACCTGAGGGAAAGATAACATAAGAAAAGGTGTCAGCATAGATTCTTAATAAGCATAAATAAGGGAGAAATGTAAACATAATCATGAGCATAACGGTATGAGAACACATTCATGAATATTAAAGATCATACCCTGCATATCCATGATCAAAAATAGGAATCAAGGAATAAATGTTGAATGTTCATATGAAATTAATCATACATAAATAAATACATAATCCATGAAATAATAACAATAACATAATAATAAAATTGGAGAATACAAATAAACATATAATTTTGTAGACATGTATAAGAAGTAATATGTTCACAATAGGATAGTAAATAATGCCCTTGTATAAACATATGTTTATGAAAACCATGTTCATGCATAAAATTATGGACATGAATACTAGATCCATGAATAGAATTTTGTACATGAAATCATGTTCTCTCATAACTTATATATCTAATGAGTTATACATCATTAACCAATTCATTGGTGAGAGATATAGGTACCACCAACCACATAATGAAAACTGTAACACCCCGAGATTTTATGAAAAATATTCTTTTTAATTTCATTAATGTCTTATGTTGTACGCTACACCAAAAGAAGCTTGCACAACACGCATCCTTGACTTGCCTTGCATTACACGCAAGCGCGACCTTCCGCGATAGTGTGTGTTGTACGCAATACCGAGTTTCGCTAAACAATGATATGCTATTAAAATATTATTAAAACTAGCCGTTATGAATAGTAATAACCACTTTTTGAAATTTTTGAAATTTTATTTTTCAAAATGGACTTCATTTTTGGATTCTGAATATCGAAATTAGCTTAGGGTGAAATTTTGATACTTTTCGGATAACATTCATTTTCTGATGAATAGTGAAAATTACTAAATATTAATTAAAAACAACCTTTTTCATCGAAATAATTAATAGTGATAAATTATTAATTTGAGTGGTTTTAAATTATATTTAGAATATATTTTTACAATTTAATACAATGTTGGTCATTGGATGTAATTTCACATTTAAACCAGACATAAACAAATGTCAATCTTTTGATAGTTATTATCTCTTAAGAACACACTATTTGTTTTGACGACGAGAATTAATTTTTAAATTAATTAATGAAACTGATATGTTTTGAATTTGGTAAAATAGAAATCATTTTTGTGTTCATAATATGAAATATAGCTTAGGCCTAATTTTTGGTATTTTTCTGGAAACTTTCATTTTTTGATGAATAGTGAAACCACTAAGTGGTAGTTAAAAAAATGAATTTTTCATAAAACATAATTTTACCGCTTCTGTGAGTGGAATTTCATAAATCCGAGAGACACGGTTGATGTTAGTAAGTAAAATGTGATTCAATGAGATGAAAATAATTTTTGGTGAATAGTAACTTTTTACTTTTTTTACCACGGGTAAAAGTAAACAGGGAAATTAAGGGTAAAAATGATATTATTATTACCCTAACACATGTTCTAATTCTATTGGATAAGTTTAATTCGACCAAAAACAACCTTAGGAATAAAATATGACCATTTAGGCCCACATGGATAAGATTAGGACATTTATTATTAATTTATTTAAAGAAGGGTTAAAATAGTTAAAATCAAAGTGTAATAAGTAAATAATTTTTAATATGGGGTTATAAATAAGATAAATTCGACTATAAATATTCATTAGAAAGATAAAAAGATTTCCTACATAATTGTATTTTATTTGTAATTTTTAGACATTATATAATTTAATTTATTTATGACACAAAGATGATGCAGTAATTATCTTATTAAAGAAATATTGACATAATTGATGTTATAAACACCAAAATAAATGTAATTTGAGACTTTTTATGAATTACAATAATTTTATAGGTTAATATGATATGTTATTATTGATTTAATTAACTGTTTTCGAACAAATCATTCTGTTATGAGTTTCAAAAAAATGAATTACTAAATAGTGTCAAAATTGACATAAAATAGTTTTTAAAACAAATATTATATTATTAATTGTTATTTTATTCCTAAAAATATAAGGTTTTGCAAAAGGACTTAGATAAGGTTATATATATTAATAATAAACAACTTGGGGTTCGTTTGGCTGCTTATAGTATGTTTATTAACCTTATAGTATAAGAACACAAGAAGACACGGTAAAAGTAAAATTATTTAACTTAATGTAAATCTAAATGATAATGTTAAAATAGGAACCTAAACTTGTCTAAATTCAATTGGATGAGAGGAGTTCGACCCATACCCACCTTATCTTAGAAATATATCAATTTAGAGTGATTTAAAACCGAAATGGACTTTATAATAAAATAATATTTTTAGTTTTTTCAAAGGAGCCCCTCTCCTCCCTTATAAAAAGGCACCTCCTCCCTCTCTTCCTCACACCACTTTCAGGCTTCAAGCTCGGCCAACCCCTACCAAGTTCTTATCTCCACTTCCCTAGAGACATCCTAGAGGTCCTGGTCTTCTTCAAAGACCAAGTGTAGTGCCCTAAAAGGAGGTCTCAAAGAGGCGCTTCAAAGAAGAGGTAATGTCCGTTACCGATTCTTTCATCTTTATTTCTTCTTCCACTTCTTCTTCTTTAGTTGTTTAATCATGAAGTAATAACATAAGTATCACTAATATACTGATATGTTATTATAAGTATGAAATAACCCTATTTAACCATCTATCCATCCTACGGAAAACGAAATCACCGCGCGTGCGTACGTACGGAATACCGTCTCCATGACGTGGTGTAATCTATTTTCCAACACCTCCTTACTTGGATGGGTATAATGGTGTACATAATTACTATATATGATTATTGTAAAGTGATATTGATTCTGAAATAGTATACATACACTCCAATACAATTCCACGATCAGGAGAACGATATCATCGCTCGTGCGTACGTACGGACTACCGTCTCCACGACGCGATGAGATACATTCTCCACGTTAACCATTCATGAATGATTATAAATTATATATAATAAGTAATCATGAAATATATGACATAATAATGATACTATATTTATGTGTGTATATATGTATGTCATCTACTTAATTCCATTCAACTCAATAAGGAAAAGAAAACAGTGTTTATGCGTACGTACGGTCTACCGTCTCCATGAACGGTGTATTTCTTTCCATTTACTGATCTATTATATATATATATTCTGAATATATATTATATATAAATCATGTTTTATATTCTGTAATTAAGTAATAATGATCTAAGTAGTCATATAAATAATTACAAGTCAAAACACAGACGACAAATGAAACGATTATACCCAAAATGCTCTTTAACATGGAATTTACCAAAGAACGGGTGAAATAAAGTCATAAGTGAACCATATATGATATCATAACAATTAGTATGATTCTGGAATAAGTCAATGACATTATTTAAATCATTATATAGGAGTTTCGGACACTTATGAAGCAAATTGGACCTAAGGTAAGGGAAATATCACAATCTCATTTTTATCCGAGATTGTTTTTACTTCGGTATTTACTTGGGTGTATTTTATCATCCACATCCATGTTTCCCCAATATGTAATATTATTTCCATCCACCTAAAATTTTTTAAATCCAATTTTACCCTTCGGTGAGTTTTTAGTAAAAGATATGAAAGGAATCTTTTGTCGTTTTTCATACGAGGTACTTTTTGACTTTTCCGACAAAAGTACGAAGAATGTTTTTAACTTATATGGCATGAATGGATTTTTAAAACATTATTTCCAAGAAGCTTCCTGTACAAGTTTTCAAGTTTATTTTTAATCAACTTCTTTTAGTTTAGAATTGTACGACATGTTAAGAAAGGAAAAGTGTTTTTGAAGCAGAAAGGATATTTTCCTCAAGAATGGAGTTCAAGTGTTTTATCAAAATTATTTTCCATCTAAGATAATAAAGGGTTTTGTTTCTATACCTATTATTACATTGATTTGATTATTTTGTGATGGAATTATATTTTTATGAATTCCTTTATCTTATATGAATTGTTTTATGATGTCACGATGTTTTAGATTCCCATTTTTACTACATGGGTTATGCAATGATGTATGATTTATGATTTTGTGGCACACATAAGAATGGTATCATTATGAGATGGGTGGGACCTATATCTCCCTCCAATGCATTGGGTAAAGATTTTATATCTCATGAGATTGACATGGCTGGAACAGTAGGTTATACCGGTTCAGTGAAACAGGACTGAAACGAGGAGTGAACTCGGTTCAGAAAGGGACTTTGTCCACTAAGATAGTCTTAGAAATGATTCTTGACTAATAAGAAATGATTCTCTATGATTATGTTTTTATGCCACAAAGTTTCATGTTTAATGTTATGATTATTGAGATTACATTTCAGTACTATGATTTATCCCATGTTATGAAATTATGATCTCTTTTGCAGGTTAATATTTCCAAAAGATATGTTCTTATGAATATGACATGATTGATATTTCTTTTGTTTACACTTACTGAGCATTTGAGCTCACCCTTTTATGTTTTCTTTTCCCCAGGAAATAAATAAAGGATTTAGGTTTAGAAAAAAAGAAGATCTTTATGGGAGATGTTGAAGATCTTTCACCACGATTAGAAGATTATATTCCTAGTTTCCAAAGACACTAAAATATTACGGTCCTTGTGTGTGTGTTTTTGTTATGTACTAAGTATTCCGAAAAAGTAATGTAATGTCCATGTACGTCAATCTTGGGGTCTCTACAGTTGGTATTAGAGGAAAAGTTTAGTCAACCTTTGAAAACTAGGATGTGAAAACGTTAGTGAGATCCCTAGAGATATTTCTAAGGTATGTCTAGGGATGTCCCTAAGGATAAGTATACGTATAGGATATAGTCCTAGAACTATGGTAATGATATTAGATTAAACCAAATATGTTAGATATTGAAGTTACTCCCCCTTTATTATGATTTTTGCCTCTCACACTATTCTTTTTGGGTTTTAGAAAATGGCTGGAAACAAAATGATTCATGATAATGGAGGATATGATGGACAATGGAATGTTATTCTTCATGAGAAACCAAATGAAATGGGATTTGGAAGTCCAAACATCATTATTATGCCGAATTATCAATCTCATAATATGATCAATAAAGTAAAATTTGGTAAGTTTTCGGACTCGGCTAATAAGAGAAAGATAGAGTTTCATGATGATCATAGAGGAAAGAAAGTTCAATTTCCCCTATGTAAATCATGTGGTAAGAGGCATCAAGGAGAATGTTTCAAAGGAAATGGAAGATTCTTTGGGTTTGGAAAAGAAGGACACAAAGCCAGTAAGTGCAAAAGAAAAGGTTCAGTTAACACAAGGGATGAGGATACGAGCATTATGCAAACCAATTCCCTAAGGGAAAGTCTCATGAAGAGAATCAGTATGGTCATATAGGTATTATTTATGTGGATGATGATGAAGATACTAAAAATGATATGTGAGATGAAAGAATTGTTGAAGCTCGGTCAATGGTTTAAGAATTTAGTGGAATGATTACAAGTTTACCATGTGTAATGTTGTATAAGTAATCTCATGGTACTATGGAATAAAGAGACATCTAAGGATTGTTACATTGTTGTCTTTCCTTGAGTTTTGAAAGTGTATGATTAATGTTACCAGTATCCATGAAAGTTTATTCAGATATTTTTGGAATGTAGATGATATGCACATAATGAAGGGATAAGGAGAAAATTAAATGTTTGATAGTATTCATGAGCTCATGAGTGATATAAGGAGAAGGTTATATCATGGTTTGAGTATATAGAATTTTTTGGATTTTGGTATGTGGAAAGAGTTAACTTTTTACAGCATTCATGTTTTCACTAAGGTTTAATGGGTATTCATTTTTCAATAGAATACTTCATTAAGGTATTCACATGATTGGAATGTGACCAACAAGATATATGGGGGATAAATGATGGTATTCACATGCTTGGTTGACGACATTTCAAGTAATTGTTTTCTTTATACTATGTGATTGGACCAAAGTATTTTAGATAAGCCTAAAGATTAGAATGGATTATGTTAACCATAAGTTAGTATTGTTTAACGATAGAACTTTTTTTGATATTATTTATGTGATGTTATAGTAATGTAGTGTTAGAAAAAGGACAACGTGCAGGACGGGCGGCAGCCCATCGCGTCGGACAAGGCTGTTGGAATCGAACCCACAACCGAAGTGCGACTGGCCTTTATCGCCTACCACTGGCCTACAAGAAGTCCATGTTTAGTAGAAACTAGTTTTATTATATTAATCAGTATGATATATGAAGTATAAGTCCATTTTAGGAACTATATATGATTAATCTCACTATAGATGGACTTATGTAGTTTTTGATAACTTTTCTAACCTTTTGTTTGAGACAGATGGAATGACCCATCATTATATCACATGATCTACTAACACATCACGAATGACAAATTCAACTTCATTTATTTAAGATATGAAGTGGAAGTTGTCCAAAGAATGACAAACAGTGAGACTATACCAAAATCACGAAAGTATTTCTTCTAATTCCAATTTCATCAACTTTAGGGAAATGATATTGAAAACCAAAAATGTTGTCCTAGTGCTCTTATATCTGATGAATCAGATGGTACCTTATATCGTAAAAAATTTATGGCTTTGTGATTGCTGGCTTATGCATAGCCATGTTCTCTACCACTCTCCATCAGAACATGATGGTCAGATTTCTCTTCCATATCCATATTTTCACCTATGTGGAAACCCAGTGATTAGTTTATTTGGGTAACCGTTACGTTTCATACTTTTGTTTTTAAATATTGGTTTTGGTATTCCTTTTTACGATGTGTGTTTCTATTAAAGAAACTTTCGATTAGTAAACCATTTATAACCCCGACGAATTTCGAGGGCGAAATTCATTTTAAGGGGGGTAGAATGTAACACCCCGAGATTTTATGAAAAATATTCTTTTTAATTTCATTAATGTCTTGTGTTGTATGCTACACCAAACGAAGCTTGCACAACACGCATCCTTGACTTGCCTTGCATTACACGCAAGCGCGACCTTCCGTGATAGCGTGTGTTGTACGCAATACCGAGTTTCGCTAAACAATGATATGCTATTAAAATATTATTAAAACTAGCTGTTATGAATAGTAATAACCACTTTTTGAAATTTTGTAGATTTTATTTTTCAAAATGGACTTCATTTTTGGATTCAGAATATTGAAATTATCTTAGGGTGAAATTTTGGTACTTTTCGGATAACTTTCATTTTCTGATGAATAGTGAAAATTACTAAATATTAATTAAAAACAACCTTTTTAATCAAAATAATTAATAGAGATAAATTATTAATTTGAGTGGTTTTAAAGTATATTTAGAATATATTTTTACAATTTAATACAATGTTGGTCACTGGATGTAATTTCACATTTAAACCAGACATAAACAAATGTCAATCTTTTGATAGTTATTATCTCTTAAGAACACGCTATTTGTTTTGACGAAGGGAATTAATTTTTAAATTAATTAATGGAACTGATATGTTTTGAATTTGGTAAAATAGACATCATTTTTGAGTTCATAATATCAAATATAGCTTAGGCTTAATTTTTGGTATTTTTCTGGAAACTTTCATTTTTTGATGAATAGTGAAACCACTAAGTAGTAGTTAAAAAAATGAATTTTTCATAAAACATAATTTTAACGCTTCTGTGAGTGAATTTTAAAAATCCAAGAGACACCGTTGATGTCAGTAAGTAAAATGTGATTCAATGAGATGAAAATAATTTTTGGTGAATAGTGACTTTTTACTTTTTTTACCACGGTTAAAAGTAAATATGGTAATTAAGGGTAAAAATGATATTATTATTAACCTAACACATGTCCTAATTCTATTGGATAAGTGAAATTCGACCAAAAACAACCTTAGGAATAAAATATGACCATTTAGGCCCACTTGGATTAGATTAGGACATTTATTATTAATTTATTTAAAGAAGGGTTAAAATAGTTAAAATCAATGTTTAATAAGTAAAGCATTTTTAATATGGGGTTATACGTAAGATAAATTCGACTATAAATATTCATTAGAAAGATAAAAAGATTTTATACATAATTGTATTTTATTTGTAATTTTTAGACATTAAATAATTTAATTTATTTATGACACAAAGATGATGCAGTAATTATCTTATTAATGAAATATTGACATAATTGATGTTATAAACACCAAAATAAATGTAATTTGAGACTATTTATAAATTAAACTAATTTTATAGGTTAATTTGATATGTTATTAGTTATTTAATTAACTTTTTTCGAACTAATTATTCTGTTATGATTTTCACAAAAATCAATTACTAAATAGTGTCAAAATTGACATAAAATAGTGTTTAAAACAAATATTATATTATTAATTGTTATGTTATTCCTAAAAATCTAAGGTTCCGCAAAATGACTTATATTAGGTTATATATATTAATAATAAACAACTTGGGGTTCGTTTGGCTGCTTCTAGTAAGTTTATTAACCTTATAGTATAAGAACACAAGAAAACACGGTAAAAGTAATATTATTTAACTTAATTTTAAATCTAAATGATAAGGTTAAAATAGGAACCTAAACTTGTCTAAATTCAATTGGATGGGAGTATTTCGACCCACCCCCACCTTAGATTCGAAATATATCAATTTTGAGCTATTAAAACCGAACTTGACTTTATAATAAAATAATATTTTTAGTTTTTCCAAAGGAGCCCCTCTCCTCCCTTATAAAAGGGCACCTCCTCCCTCTCTTCCTCACACCACTTTGAGCCTTCAAGCTCGGCCAACCCCTGAAAATTTCTTCTCTCCACTTCCCTAGAGACATCCTAGAGGTCCTGGTCTTCTTCAAAGACCAATTTTAGTGCCCTAAAAGGAGGTCTCAAAGAGGCGCTTCAAAGAAGAGGTAATGTCCGTTACCGATTCTTTCATCTTTATTTCTTCTTCCACTTATTATTCTTTAGTTGTTTCATCATGAAGTAATAACATCAGTATCACTCATATAATGATATGTTATTTTAAGTACTAAACAACCCTATTTCACCATCTATCCATCCTACGGAAAATGAAATCAGCGCGCGTGCGTACGTACGGAATACCGTCTCCACGCCGTGGTGTAATCTATTTTCCAACAGCACCTTACTTGGATGGGTATAATGGTGTAAATAATAACTATATATGATTATTGTAAAGTGATATTGATTCTTAAATAGTATACATACACTCCAATACAATTACACGATCATGAGAACGATATCATCGCTCGTGCATACGTACGGACTACCGTCTCCACGACGCGATGAGATACATTCTCTACGTTAACCACTCATGAATGATTATAAAGTATATATAATAAGTAATCATGAAATATATGACATAATAATGATACTAGATTTATGTGTATATATATGTATGTCATCTACTTAATTCCATTCGACTCAATAAGGAAAAGAAAACAACATTCATGCGTACGTACGGTCTACCATCTCCATGAACGGTGTATTTCTTTCCATTTACTGATCTATTATATATATATCTATATTCTGAATATATATTATATATAAATCATGTTTTATATTATGTAATTAAGTAATAATGATCTAAGTAATCATATAAATAATTACAAGTCAAAACACGGACGATAAATGAAACGTTTTTACCCAAAATGCTCTTTAACATGGAATTTACCAAAGAACGGGTGAAATAAAGTCCTAAGTGAACCATATATGATTTCATAACAATGAGTATGATTCTGGAATAAGTCAATGAAATTATGTAAATCATTATACTGGAGGTTCGGACACTTACGAAGCAAATCGGACCTATGATAAGGGAAATATCACAATCTCATTTTTATCCGAGATTGTTTTTACTTTGGTATTTACTAGGGTGTATTTTATCATCCACATCCATGTTTCCCCAATATGTAATATTATTTCCATCCACCTACAATTTTTTAAATCCAATTTTACCCTTCGGTGAGTTTTTAGTAAAGTATATGAAAGGAATCTTTTGTCGTTTTTCGTACGAGGTACTTTTTGACTTTTTTGAAAAAAGTACGAAGAATGTTTTTTTAACTTATACGGCATGAATGGATTTTTAAAAGAATATTTCCAAGAATCTCCCTTTACAGGTTTTCAAGTTTATTTTTAGTCAAATTCTTTTAGTTTAGAATTGTACGACATGTTAAGAAAGGAAAAGTGTTTTTGAAGTAGAAAGGATATTTTCCTCAAGAATGGAGTTCAAGTGTTTTATCAAAGTTATTTTCCATATAAGATAATAAAGGGTTATGTTTATATCCCTATTATTACATTGATTTGATTATGTTGTGATGGAATTATATTTTTATGAATTCCTTTATCTTATATGAATTGTTTTATGATGTCACGATGTTTAAGATTCCCATTTTTACTACATGGGTTATGCAATGATATATGATTTATGATTTTGTGGCACACATAAGAATGGTATCATTATGAGATGGGTGGTACCTATATCTCCCCCTCCAATGCATTGGGTAAAGATTTTATATCTCATGAGATAGACATGGCTGGAATGGTAGGTTATACCGGTTCAGTGAAACAGGACTAAAACGAGGAGTGAACTCGGTTCAGAAAGGGACCTTGTCCACTAAGATAGTCTTGGCAGTGAGTCTTGACTAATAAGAAATGATTATCTATGATTATGTGTGTATGCCACAAAGTTTCATGTTTTAAGTTATGATTATTGGGATTATATTTCACTACTATGATTTATGCCATGTTATGAAATTATGATCTCTTTTGCAGGTTAATATTTCCAAAAGATATGTTCTTATGAATATGATGTGATTGATATTTCTTTTGTTTACCCTTACTAAGAATTTGAGCTCACCCTTTTATGTTTTCTTTTTCCCAGGACATAAGGAAAGGATTATGGTTTAGAAAAAAAGAAGATCTTTATGGGAGATGTTGAAGATCTTTCACCATGATTAGAAGATTATATTCTTAGTTTCCAAAGACACTAAACTATTACGATCCTTGTGTGTGTGTTTTTGTTATGTACTAAGTATTCCACAAAAGTAATTTAATGTCCATGTACTTCAAGCTTAGTGTCTCTACAAAAATAGTAAATATGTGTTCCACAAAAACCTAAACAATCATATAATAACCCATGAAATGAAATGGGTATCATAAATATGTAATCATATAATAACATGTGGAAAAGATAGATGTTTAATAATAATTTCCTCAAAATCATTAACAATGAAATGGAGTGGGTTTCATAATCATTATTCCAAAAAACAGAAACCATTTAGAGAAATAATATTAATGTTATCCATGATCTATAACAATGTATTTCTTCTAAAACATGGAAATATTTTGAAAGATCATATGGAACATGGATTTTGTTTAAAAATAAATTTTTAAAACATAAAAAAATTTCTAAAACCCATTTTTTGAAACAACATTGAAAACATATAAATTAATCATGAAAAATCATTTAAAATGGTTCTTGATGAAAGTATCGTTTATTTTTTATATCATTATATTTTTTTATAATTCCCTGAAATTTTTAAAAGAAAACATTTTTAAAAAATAATACTTGTAATATTTTAAGGTAGGAATCAAGGAAATATAGATTCATGAAATACTAAAAATATGTTCATGCATAATAGTTAAAAAGAAACATTCTTCTTGTACTTTTTCGAGAGAAGTCCAATTGTATCTTGTTTGGGAAATGAAAAATTATTCTTTTAAGAAATGATTAATAAAAAGTCATACAAGGATAAAAATTAATTCAAAAAATTGTATAAGAATACAATAAATACTTTTTTAATCAATTTAATGAACTATGGAAATTTAAGAAAAATATTTCATAGAAGATATTTATGTATAGAAAATCTCGATAATAATGATATTTTTCAAATAAAACATTCGACATAATAATTAGTTGAATCGTATTCTATCTGATATATAGAATGTTATATGAATATTAAAATAGAATAATATCAGGGTTAATACTTATAAAATAAATTAATTTGTAGTATATACATCACATTAGATGCGTATGAGGGATGTGTCTGACATAATTACTATTGAGAAAAAAACCCTTTACATTAGATTTGATTCCCTTTATGCATGTCTGAAAATCCTATATAGGTTTTTTAATAATATTATTAAGTAATAAATGAATCATAATAATATTTAGGATATCATATATGAATCATTTATGAAATTATATTACTCTTTTATTAACAATTCTCTATTAATGTAATGTTTCAGGTAATAACCACTTTGTTTAGCGCATGTGTTTTGACTAGTTATTTTTGATATAATTGCATAGATCGTGGTTTAAAAACATACAGAATATAAAACATGATATAAAAATCATATATTTTTAGTATATATATATATATATATATATATATATAAGATAGTTACATGAGAGTGAATACACCGTTCATTGAGATGGTAAGACATACATATGCATAAACATTATTTCCATTTTCATATCATACTGAATTGAATAAGGTAAATGAAATATATATATATATATATATTATTATTGAACTAGTATTATTATGTACAATATTTCATAATTATTCATTTTTTACATTTTTATAGTCATTCTTTAAATGGTAAACATGGAACATGAATCTCATCACGTCATGGGGATGATAGGTCGTACATACACACAAGATACGATATCATTTTCTTAATAGTAAAATGGTGTGGAATTAGATTTTTTAATAATTATAAATAATAAATATAAAGATATTTTTTTATTTATATACATAATATCAATCATTATACCCATATAAATAAATTAGTGATTAAAAAAATATTACACTAAAGCGTGGAGATGACAAGACAAACATACGCATGTGTGGTACTTTTATTTTTTTGTAGGATGAATAAAATATTGAATATTATTGTTATATATTCATAATAAAAATTCATCATATAAGTGATATAGTATTTTAAACTTTATAACTGAATCAACAAATTAATAGGATGTAGAAGAAGAAATAATTTTCAACAAGTCGATGCAGATATTACCAATTCTTTGATGATCTCCCTCTAGATATCCTATTCGGGGAACTAAAGTTTGTATTTTTCAAATAAAAGTACCTCAATAATGATACTATGGAATTTTAGAAGGGAAATTTGCTGGATAGGTCTGAGCATGAAGGATCTATGTTTTGTGAAGAAGTGAGGGAGGAGGTTCCCTTTTATAAATGAGGTTAGGGGAACTATAGTAAACTGTCAAAATATAAAATTAATATATATTTATTTTTGATTTAGAATATCCTCAAAGTGATTTATTATGAATATGAGATGAGGATGGGTCTTAATACTCTCAATGATTGTTTTTATTCATGTTTAGTGAATAATATTAACCATATCTTTAGGCATTAGCCCTTAGTTTAAACCTTTAACATTTACCATGATAACTTGGATTTTTACATATTGGGGTTAACATTTTGACATTAAAATGCAAAAATATCTACCATAGGATTATTGAATGAATGTTTGACATTATTATTTTTAGTTATATTAATTATATATTTTTTTGAATTTTATATAATTTTTTAAAATATAATTATCTTAATATATCCTTTATGTCAATTTTGATACTATTCAATATTTTCCTTTTAAAAATATCCTAAAAACCTAATAACTAAAAACCAACACTTATAATAACTCATTAATATGTCAATTTTATCTATAAAATTAATTTATGTCATTAATTTTGTTAAATTATATTTATTTTAATAATTTTAATATCATTTATATGATATTTATATTAAATAAACAATGATTGCATCCTCATTGTGAAATCCATTACATAAAATATTTCTTTTCTAAAAATTTATACAATATTATCATGATTTTGATAAATTTATTACATTTAAAATTATTTTTTAAAGATTAATTTATGTTCTGTATAACACTATATTAAGAATTATTTAATTTTTAAAAATATGAGTATGAAAATTTTAACATATCATTAAATAAAATATAATAAATTTCATACTTTTAACCTAATTGATTGAAAAGGCTATAATTTTGGTCTATGGTTTATCTTTTTCAAAACCCACTCATCTAATTATATTAAGAGATGTTTTAGGGTAATTTTATAATATTATAATATTATTTGAACCATCAATTACCCGATTTACCCTTATCCATGGGAAAAAACTAAAGATAGTATTCAATAAATGTTATGTTAATCCTTTTTTACCATAAAAATTATACTCATTATAACTTTGTTTTTCATTTTTTTTAAATTCAATTTATAGAATCTACAAAAATTTGTTTGACACTAATCTAGCAGATGTGGCAAGAAGGCATTAAAAAGAATGTTTACAAGTTCAATAAGTTTTTATATCTATTTTTTTAGATTTTTAAAATGACATAAATTTATTATTATATTAATTATTGAACTATTTTTAATTTAAATCCAATTTAAAATATAAAAAAATTGTTGAAAAATAATATTTTTAATACAATGCAGTATTTTTCACTATTCATCTAAAATTTAAACTTCTCAGAAAAATACAACAAATTCACTCGAAGTTTATTTTCCCATTAATTTTTTTAAAAAAAGTTTATTTTAAAAATTCCAATTTCTGAGTGTCTAAAATTAATTTTATTATTTTTTATTAATAGATAGAAAATGTAGTACCTTTGAGAAAATAATAATTCTAAACATATATAGACTTTATAAAAAATTATACATTTCACTATAAATATGTTCTATTAATGTAAAAACATTATAAATAATATTTAATAATATTTTATTAATGTTCATATTACTATTATTAATTACTAGGTTATAACAATCTCTTTAAAATAATTATAATAACAATGTGTATTTTCATAGAGACTCAGTGTTCCACGTAACAAAAGCCAAGTCGGTGTTGCATGTAGTGAAAGCATAAAATGGTGTTGATTATAACCTAATCCAAACATAATACTTTTATGTAATAATAAAAATATATATTAAGTGTTACATGAAATAAAAAATATCAATAATATTTAATTAATTCATAATAAAATAATTCAAAAAATCTCAGGGTGTTACATTATACCCCCATATATACTGGGAAATATTTTTCTTCGATGTCCATATTTCATAAAATTAATTTCAAAAGTATTATTAATATTCTTCTATAATTTTTTAAATTCATTATTACCCATGTATGAATTTTTATTAATCATATCTTAAAGGAATAATGTTTCATTTTCCTAATATGTTACGCTTTGACTTCTCTAGAAAAAGTATAATAATAGTGTTTCTTTTTAACTTTTATGGCATGAATATATGTTTAGTCTTTCATGAATCCATATTTCATTGTTGCTTCCCTTACAATATTACAAGTTTTTTTTCCAAAAAAATGTGTTCTTTTAAAATTTTAAAAAAATTTAAGAAAATTTATTGATATAGAAAAGAATGGATACTGTCATCAAGAGCTATTTTAAATGATTTTTCATGATTCATTCATATGTTTTCAATTTGGTTTCAAAACAAAAGGTTTTTTAAAAAATTTATGTTTTAAAAAGTGATTTTTAAATAAAATCCATGTTCCATGCGATCTTTCAAAATCCTTCTTAGTAGTATAAGAAATAAATTTTTGTATATCATGGATATAATTAATATCTTTTCTCTAAATGAATTATGTTTTTTTGGAATATTGCTTATGATACTCACTCCATTTTATAGTTTATGATTTTGGTGAAATTATTATGAAACCTATATCTTTGAAACATGTTAGGATATTATTACATTTTTATTATATTAATTTCATTTATTGGGTTTCTAATTAATTATAAATATAAACATTGGATTTTTATTTCCAACAAAACCCATTTTGGTCATCAACTTTACCGAACTAAGAAAACATTTTAGTTCAATGTTGAGAAAGAGTCAGATGGTTCATTGGTGCACATGCTAGTGCATATTTTGGATAGAAAAGAGAAATAATTTCATGGTAAAATCATCTGTGTACTTTGGGTTTTGTGGAAACATGGTTAGATTCAAGAGGATACATGGGAGTGGGTGAATGTGATGGCTGAATAATGGCATGATCTCTTTCAGAAAAGCAACGGTTTTCTACTTTCCTAGGATGGAAAGTCCAATGGTGGTGAGAATTTAGTACACTAGATTTTATTTATGTGATACGTTTTGATGTTTTTTTATATATAAATTTTGGTTGGGTATTGTTTTGTAGATTTTAGGAAGGTTTTAGAATGGTTTTGGGGCTTTTCTAAGGGCGCACGGTTTGATCACGGTTAAGTGAAAATGTCCAGAAACCCCCATCTAACTATGAAACATGAGGTAGTGGGGTTCATATGGTTTTTTCAATATTTATTTAACTATAATATTAAACAGTATGGGAACCCTTCGGATAGTATCAGGTGTATGGTTAGTGCATGGTTTTTCTATCTGTGCAAGCTAACAGTGCACAAAATAAAAAATGGGTTTTTAAAAAAGGTCTCACTCAGGATTTACCCAAAATCAATCTTTTTTCCTCCCATATAAACCTTACTCAATATTATCTCTTCTTATTGGTTAGGGAACCTCTTCCACTCATCATTTGGGCATTTTGGATGGTTTTCTTAGTGCTATAATTGTGATTGTCCTTTAGTAAGTCTTTTCTCTTTGTTCTTTTTGGTTTTTCTTTAGATATAGTTCTCTCTCTCTCTCTTGGTTTTCAAGATATACAAATGTTGAATGTATATCTAGGGGGTTTTCCTAAATTTATGAGGCTTGGGCTTATTTATGTTAGGAAAAATAGATAAAAGGTGGTTTTAGTGGAGATTTTACCCAATTTTGGAGTGCGGTTGTGGGGTGGGTCGATTTCAATAAACCCTAAGGTAGGTGGATTCGCTCTCAACTCTATTTCGGTAGACCTAGAAGGATTAGTTTCAAATTTAATGATTTTTCTTGAAATTTATTATCATTTTGATTTTTTATGCTTGGGGGAAACCCAATTTGGGATGATTTGGGGGGTTTTGGAAAAAATAGGTTATTGTTGCGAAAGGGGATTTGTTGTTTGATTTTAAAATATTTATTTTAAAATCGATGGATAGGATGATTTATGAAAAACGGTTAATGAAATATGGATTTCAAAAAAAAATTGAACTTTTTTTCATGTAAATGGGTTTATGAGTGTTTTAAATAAGTTGATGATTTATTGAAGAGATGTGGCATATTGTGGGAATTTTTTATATGAGTTAGATATTATTGATATTTTTGTTTTTGGGGTTTGGTAAATTATATTTTCTTATGTGGTTAAGAAGGGTTGGGAATGTGATGGATAATTGGTGTGAAGATCCCCCATCGAATGGAAATGGGTGTGAAATACCACTTTAAAAAAAGGATGGGATTAGACATGAAGTTTCCCTGTTAATAGTTACATTGAGCATGTGTGTGTGTGTGTGTGTTGGTGAAACTTGGTCATGTTGTTGGGATATGTGTGTGGGTACATAAGATGGAATGATATATGGAAATTTAGAATGTTTAATGACATGTTTGGTTACATTCCCTATAATTGTGATGATTTAGGATAATTACATTGGGTAATGATGTGTTTTCCTTATGGTTAATTGTTGAATTGTTTTAATGGATTTATATAAACTTTTTGATATAAATTGTGCTAATTTGTTTTATCCCGGTGGTGTGTGTAGGGTTGTTATTTTGGGAAAAACTACTTAGTATTATTACTCACCACTTTCTTTGGAACATCATTGATTTTTCATATGTTTTACTCTAGGACATAGGTAAAGGTAAGGCATATCACTTACTTGGATGTTCATTGTGAATCATTGATGGTTTTTTGGTGCATGAATCATGGAACTTGGTGTTGAGTTGTGGAGTCATGTCTTATCTTCTGGGTTTTGTTGTTCATCCTTCTGCTTGGTACTTTAATTTTGAAACATTATGGTTGAGTTGTATTGGTATAAGGGAATTGTTAAGGAATTCATTGGGTTGCATGGTTCCTTCTTGGTAATATGTGGTATTGATTTACATTGTTGACATGCATCATGTAGTTGTGATTAGATATAAATCATTTGGTTGGTTTCTTTATTTCAGAGGGAAAATCCTACCCCGTTGTTTATGAAGCCCTCGACATTTGTTGCCATCCATTGGCACCTTGGGGATGAAACTTAAGTTCATGTAGCACATCACCACCCTCTCAAGACAATGGGAAATGGTAGTATGTTACATCACCAGATACTAGAGACCATTGTTAAGTGTTTTCAAGAACTTATTGGGAATATATATAACCTCCAATGTCCTTTCACATCAAATAAAAGAAACAAAATCATCTAAACAACATGACAAGAAAAAGTCATCAATATCAAATCAATAAACTCAAATAAAACACCATAACATACCCAAGAATTTTAGACAACTAATACTAAATTAAGGTACATATAATATGTAGAAATTTATGTATATCACTAAAATAATTGATAAAAATATAAGAAGATATAACATTCCAAAAGACTCCAAAAAACCCACTAACATAGGTCCACAGTGTTTCTAAACACCAACTTCCAACAATAGAGGCCTCTTTTTTACATGAAATTCCATGAATGTATTCTATATGAACATAAGTTGTATACGTTTGATAACTCAGAACATGATACTCAATATAAACCATTAAAACCCTTAAAATTGTATGGAGTTAGTATGTTCACTTATATAAAATCTCTTAATATAAAATTATTTAATAATAATTAATTTTATTATTTAAAAAATAGTAGGTGCATACTACGTCACCCAAATAAAACAAATATTGTTTTCACAATGTTTGAATTTTTTGAGCAAGGAACTAATTCTATAAATTATCATGTAACCCCAACCAGGCCAAGGCCAATATTTCACGTGTATGTGGCATATCTGGACCACTAAAGGTCATGTGTTCCTATATATCATGTTCATATAACCCTTTATAGACTACCTATTCATTTCTTTACTTATAAAATATCTGACCTCTCAAGGAAAATGGTTCAATGTCATTATATTTCAATTATCAGCCCACCATAATCCATTTTCAAGTGAACATATTAATGGATCATTAACAAAAATTCCCATTAGTGAAAAAAATCTCATTCATCACATTAATCCATCAAAAAATTTATCAATTTTATCCTATAACATTCTTGTTTATAATTTTATCCATTTATCAATGTCATATTAAACAACAAGAATTATCAAATCACTTCAAGTATCTGTGCCCAAAACATTCATTGGGAAAACACCAATCAACAACTCTTATTATTTCCTTCTAATTCATAATTCATCCTATTTTTCATTAGAAAATTGTTTCTCAATTAATCATCTATTTAACCTGCCTAAATTCCATTTTTATATTTTCACATGTTATTAAGAAACATTCTAAACAAACACATTAATGAACAATTAATAAGATTAATTTAAATAGTAATATAGGAACATTTATCGCATTTAGTATCTTCTTTTCACACAAGAAGATTTATATCATGAAAACAACATAACCCTTTTGGAACAAGTGGAATTTTTTAATACACAAATAAGAGGAAACTAATTTGATAATCTCATATAATGATTCTATTAAGAACAATTTAGTACTAAACATATAAATTTTCCCATTCCAAAATTATTTTCATCCCCTGTTGATCCATATTTAATCACTAATATTTTATCCACTTTTGTTTTAAACATCAGATATGTTATATCTATTACCAAATTATCTTTAAACCATGGATAAGAATGGTTCGGGTTCTTAGCCCCCATTTTAGGCATTAATTGCTAGTAAATAATTCATAGTAAAACATTATTTTACATTTATACCAATTGATAATTCAAAATACACTTAAAAGAAACAAAATAATTTAATCAATACATATTTCACATATAAAGACATGGAAAATTCCATGATATGGAATGAGGTCACCAACCATAATGATAGATATGTAGGTCCAAGACCTCGATCAATCATACTTTCTTCAGTCAATGCCGAAATATCTCTGAGATCATCTCAAGGAACGTGTATCCAAAAAAACCTACGGGATTCATACCCATGGAACCCATAACTAATCTGACAAAACTAGAACCCATCATTCGGTAGTATTATCCACCAGAATTCTAATCTTATCCATACTATACCATAATCTCATAGCTAGATATTTTCTCATACATGAAACCTCAACATATCTGTTCTCATTTCCACACAAGTGTATAACCAATCCTATACCTTTAGCCTAACGAATAGCACATGTATAATAACCATAGTGCACACAATATCATCCCAACAAATGAACCAAGCATATAGAAAATCAATAATTTCTGAAAATCAGTCTATCTTCTTAACCATAATTCACAAAGGTCATTAGTAAGCAAACAAGGAGCCTCAGTCTGTGTTTCCAACTGGGAACATGTATCCCAAGTACAGCCATCCCAACCACAAGGTCAAAAGTCATCAAACATGGAGCATTAGTCCCTTAATCCAATTGGGTCTAGGAACTCAATGTTTGACCATCCCAACTTTGATATTTAATTCCATTTACATACCCTTGGGTTTAGGAGCATCAGTTCTTCCCCTGAAAACCACAGTGCATCGAAGAGTGGATCATCTGTCTATACTCTCAAAACCATCAATCACAGGTTATCAAACATTGATCATATGTCCGTAAATCCAATTGAGACTCAGAAATCCTTGTTCGACCATCCCTAATAATTTAATACATAACATGAATGATTCCTAGATAATAAATAAAAAACCAAAAACATACTATAAAGTATACCTTTCTGGAGCCTCAGTCCAACACCAACCACATACAAGTGACATCACATCTACTATACCCAACAATATAATTTTTTTCCCAGAACCTCAATTTATCCCTCAAACCATAAAACATCTACCAGAATCAATATGAAGCCTCAGTCCAATAATCTCAATCAATCTGAAACCATACCCATTGATCATATTTCTATCTCGATCAACCTTCATTGCCACTACCAGTAAATCAGAATCTAAAATATTGAAACCCAGCTATATTAAACCACCCCAGGCATAATCCATATCTCATACTCAACAATTAAATTAAAATGTATGGAGAAACATCAATATCTCTCATCAATGTCTCAACACCTTCGACTCAATCATCAACTAGGGTCCTAAGGAACTCCTTTAATAAAATGATAAGGCAGACACACCCTCTTGGGAATTTCCTATAAATAGTCCCACAAATGACCCTCTAGGTCCACACACAAGCTAAGGAATCCCTTTTTGGATCCTCAGAACTATTAATCAAGAAAAGGAATCATCCCTAAACCCTGGTAAACACCAAACTCTCAAGAAAATCCCTAAAACAGGAAAAGTATTCACTCAGCCCTTAGTGTTCTTCAACAACAACATGATCAAATACATTCCACTAAGGAATCTAAATTCCATCTCATGCCACACGAGCATTCTCAAACATCAACAATGACATATAATGATCACTTAACCCGAATCCTACGCTTTATTGGAATCATGTAGAGTACCTAAAACTCAATTCTGTATCACAATGACACTCATATATAACCACAACATATGGAGTCAATCATACTCTAAAGGCTCCATCCATCATGATCCTCAAATGGATGATCTAAACCTCAACTGCTCTAACCTCAATTCACTAGTACATATATGCAAGGACTTCCAATATCATCACATAGATAATACTAAAATCTTATATTATGAGATTCATCTAAGAATCCTAATGAAAAACAATATAGTATGCTGATTCCATATGGAACACTGAGATCATGACCCACACTCAGGTCTCCCAGATCAGAACCCAACCCACAAAAGGATTCTAAATCAAAACCTCAAGGAAATCCCATTCATAAACCAAAATTGTCTTAAAAAGATTTTATATGACCTATATTTGTCAAAATAATCCCTCTATTGTGATCTACGAGGAAAAATGCTCATAATGGACTACTCACACTCCCAATTCTGACTTCCAGGGCACAAAATACCAAAAACCACTAAGCTGGAAAAAGTACAAGGCATGAACATTATATTAAACAGTATTTAATATCATCCCTCATCCTTAAAATATACTTTTACAAGGAGATACTAACATGGAGTCTTCTGGTAACACCCTGACCCCTCTAGGCTGGAGCCGATGCATTACTTGTGATACTGGTATGGTTAGAAGGAATGAAAATCCTGAAAGAATGATTATTTTAGTAGTCTTGAAGAAACTAGATACATAGATGTTACTCAAATTACATTGGAAAAGTTTATAAAATACAACACATAACGAAAACTAAGAGCTGAATCCACAAGAACTCAATAAATGATCTCCTCTTTGTCACCTATTGAAAGTAAACAATGAAAGGGGTGAGATCAAATGATCAGTAAGGGTTAAAAATAACGGAAGAATAAATTAATACTAACTTAATCATAAAAAAATTTGGCATGGTGAACAAATGAAAAACACATGCCATTTATAAACAGAGAAAGGGCCTGCATCCATAGATTTTGTCATAGTGAAAACCTCATGGATAGTAATAATTGATAATTAATAGAGAGAATTATTATTAATTGGATGTCATGTATCTATCACATGAACCCATAATACTGTTAAAATGGTTTTGTTCTATGGGTAGAAACCCGTCTTATTTTTGGAAACAAACTCGAAGGATTTCCCCCCAACTAATTTGTCTCATGAGACCTACCGATGCATCAGGGGGATATAAGGGGCCCCACATTCCATTTCATGTCCAAATCATTCATTATAAATTGATTCCATACAAGAGCAATATACCTTTTCAACACCCATATAGAGTAGAGTATACAGATTCATCAATATTTCCGTAATTAAAATAACATTCCAAATAAACACCGTATATAAAACGGTATAAGGATTATACAAAAAACATATCCATGATGTGAGATTATATATATTTAATATAAATATATTTTCACATTTAAAGTGATCTCAACTGGGAAGTAGGTACACCACATAAGGATTATTAGGTGCACCACACCGAGTTAGTCACAACAAAATAGCAGTTGAGACAAAGTGTCTTACCACAATATAATCGGTCGAATCATATGACCAGAACTTAATAACCATCTAATGAATAATTTAATAACATGAATATAAATAGAATAAAGTTATTATATATCAAATTGAAGTACACATATACCACATACAAGAAATAAGTGGCGAACAATGAAAATCTCAAAGAAAAGAATGTGAGACGAGAAACCCCTTACCTTTTGATCTAGCGTGTTCTTATTTTATTTTAATAACCTGAATAATAAAATTTATATCCATTAATTAATAATTTCAGAAATTCGTATACATGTAATATATTTAGTATGACCTTATTAGGTTCATTCATGACTCTTTTAATGGGTTTAATAGGTTCAATTTTATTGTTTTGGAAGCATTTTCTTTCTTCATTTTCATGATTCTTTTACTTGCATTCATGAATGGAAGTTCATCTAAAATGTGGATAAAAATCCCAAATTTTTAATATATATTATTTGTGACATTAAAGAGTTATAAATTATTCTAGGTTATATACTTTAGGATGAATCATTAGTTAAAAGTTTTTGATAAACGCTTGGATTTAGTTGGTAGTTTTGTATAAAATGTACATTTTTTGCATTATTATTCAATATTATGAGTGTTTAAAGACTACAAAAAATTAATTTTATAAATTACCTATATTTTTATCTAGTTCAATCATTAAAATTGTTTCATTACAAGTAATTAAGGAGAAAGTGAAGAACAAAACTCCATCGTCCACAAAGGTTATAAATTGGAACCTCATGGACATTGATTTCATTTATAGGGGGGAGTAAGAATATTGATGATTGTTATTCCCTTAACATGATATAATTTTAGTATATATATGACACATTAGTTTATAATGGTCATTTGGAATGATTAGGTGAGAAGAAAAAAATGAAAGAGATGAACTTGAAAATAAAAGAAAAGTTGACGGACCCCTTATGAAAATTCGGCAGCCTAACGACATTGCTTAAAATTTTATAAAATGAAATGATGGAATAAAATTGGTATATAATCATATTGAAATAAAAAGGGGAATAATAATAGTAATAGATAAAATTTAACCCCATCTTATGAAAATGGAAATTCAAATAGATAACATAAAAGAAGTGACAACTAAAAAAGAGAATGAAGGATTCCCTTACCTTGTAGAGTAACTCATAGATATTGAAGGATGGGACCTTGGGGGATTAAGGAAAACTTGGGAGGAATTCTAGAGAGATAAAACCACCATATATTCGATGTATTTGGGATTTATAATGAAAGAAAACGAATGGACGAGTGAGTATTTTTAGAAAAAGAGATGTAATTTTTTTAGTAATTTCAAAGGGACACCTCATTAGTGGTTTTTTCAAAACCAGGGGTTTGCCCATGGTTTTAGACACTTGGGACACCTCATGTCATAAGTTACTGTACACAAGTCTACCATACTTTTATATTTAATTATTACATCATTATGATGTCATTGAACTACTGAAAACTCAAAACTGTATTTTTACCATTCATGAAAAATTCATGTATTTTCAAAAAATCCAAAAAATTCAACCTAACCATTTTTTGATGTGTAGAATTAAAAAATGAACTCCATTTTTTAAAACTAATTATATAAGTATTTTTAATTTAATTTTTAAATAAAATCTTAGTTAATTCAAAAAATAACCATTTTAAAGGTATAACTAGTTCTATATCACATTAAATAATTAATTAAGATCTTATTATCTTATTAACTTAAGAAAATAAAATATTATCATTATTTAATATTTATAAAGGTCATATTAAGATTAAATTTACTATTAATAAGGGTATTATACTATTCATAAAAAAAATCAAGTTGGTTCTATTAGACCCCAAATGACTTACTAGTCACAACTCTAGATGATGATTTTTCATAATTCAAAACATAGAAGTGAAAAATTTATGTTTAATGGATAACTTATAAGTTTCTCTTATAATGTTTTGATTCACAAAAGACATAGTGCCTCATGAAATATAGGCTATGAATAGAATGTATTTAATAGACGCATATCATAAAATGTTTGGGGTGTTATATTATTCCCTCCTTCGGAAATTTCATCCTCAAAATTTTATATTTAAAGCCCACAAAAATGATGTGGGTGGTTATTCTTCATGAAATCATATGGTTTCCATGTTGCTTCCTTCATATTATCTTTTCTCCAAAGAACCTTTAATAGATGAGTTGTTCTATTTCTTAATACCTCCTCCCTTGTGTCAATAATCCTGATAGGATTTTCACAGTATGAAAAATTCGGATCTAGTTATTTTTCGTTATATGTGAGTACATGTGTTGGGTATGGCATGTATTTCTTTAACAATGATACGTGGAACACATCATGAACTATAGAGAGATTTGGCAGCATCACTAAACGATATGCTACAGCTCTGATTCATTCCAGAATTTCAAATGGTCAAATGCACCTGGGGCTCATTTTCCCTTTCTTACTGAACCTCAAGAAACCCTTCCATGGAGATACTTTCAGAAATACATGATCCCCAACATGGAATTCCAAGTCCTTTCTCCGGTTGTCAGTATAACTCTTCTTCCTACTTTTGGATTCTTTAATATGGGATTGTATTTTCTTCACCTTTGTCGTGGTCTCTTCAATAATTTTTGGGCCTATAAGATTCCTCTCACCAACTTCGTCCCAACAAGTTGGAGTTTGACATCTCTTTCCATATAATGCTTGATATGGAGCCATTTGAATACTAGAACAGAAATTATTGTTGTAGGAAAATTCCACCAAAGGTAAGTATTGATCCGACATACCTTTAAAGTCAAGAGAGCATGATCTCAGCATGTCTTCCAGATTTTGAATAGTTCTTTCAAACTATCCATCAGTTTGGGGGTGATATACAGTACTCATACGAAGATCAGTATTCAAATCCTTCTGGATACTTTTCCCGAACATTGATGTAAATTGGGGATCTCGATCAGAGACAATAGATAGAGGTGCACCATGAAGACTCACAATTTCATTAATATAAAGTCTTGTCAGGCACTCAAGTGGTTAATACTCTCTTATTGGAAGGAAATGTACTGATTTTGTGAGATGATCAACAATTACCCATATTTCATCATTCCTTCTTGGTGTCCTTGGTAGTCCAATGAAAAAATCCATCGTAATGTTATACCACTTCTACATAGGTATAGGTAGAGGTTGCATCACTCCTTTGGGATGTTGTCTCTCTGCCTTCACTTGTGGAAAAAATAGACATCTTGACACATAGTCAGCAATTTCCCGCTTCATATTATCCCACCAGAAATATTCCTTCAGATCTCTATAAATCTTGGTGCTACCTGGGTGTATAGAGAAATTTGAGCTATGATAACCATCTAAAAGTTACCTTTTTAGATCATGTGATGATGGAACGCATACCCTCTTCCAAAACTCCAGAACTCCTTCTTCATACACGAAGTCAGCCAGTCTCCCATCCTTAACTGCATTAATTTTCTTGTGCAAATTCTCATCGTTATATTGAGATCTTTTTATCTTCTCAAATAATTATAGTTTAGCAATCATTTGAAAGAGGAGTGATGTTTCCCCTTCCTTAACAATTCCCATATCAATCTTCAGTAGATCCATGAATATATGATCTCTTTCAATCCTCATTTGAGCCAGAAGTCCATGATCTTTCCTAATTAATGCATATGCCACCTTATTCACATTTCATGGGTGGTTTTGTATTGAGAAATCGTAATCTTTGAGTAACTCAAGCCACCTTCTTTGCCTCATGTTGAGTTCTTATTGTGTGAAAATGTATTTCAAACTCTTGTGATCTATGTATATCTCACATTTTTCACCGTAAAGATAATGTCTCCATATTTTTAGAGTAAATATTACAGCTGGTAACTCAAGATCATGAGTTAGATAATTTTTCTCATGGGTCTTCAACTATCTTGATTCATAAGAAAAAACTTTATCATTTTTCATAAGAACGTAACCCAAACCATTTTTTGAAGCATCACTATATATTATAAATCCATCACTTCTAGATGGAAGGGTCAAAATTGGATCATTGACCAATATTATTTTAAATTATTAGATGTATTCAAGACAATATTCTTTCCACACAAACTTAACTCCTTTACATGTGAGCTTGGTTAGTAGGTTAGCCAGTCAGGTGAAATTCTGAACAAAACACCGAAAGTAACCTGCTAAGCCAATAAAACTACATACCACAGTTATGTTTTTTAGCATGGGACAATCTTGGATTGCCTTTGTCTTTGTAGGATCAATTAGGATTCCATATTTAGAGACAATACGGCCTATAAAAGAAATTTATTGATGCTATAATTTTCACTTGTTAAACTTCCCATATAATTTATTTCTTCAAAGAGTTCTCGGAATAACCTAGAAGTGATTTTCATGTTCTTTATAGCATTTTGACTATACTAGGATATCATCAATGAATACCACAAAAAAGTTATCAAGATATTTCTTGAAAACACTATTCATTAAATCCATGAAAACAAAGGGTTCATTTGTCAGTCCAAAAGGCATCACTGTAAACTTATAATGCCCATACATGGTTCGAAATGTTGTCTATGGAATATATTCCTTCCTCACATACATCTTATGATATCCAGATCGAAGGTCAATCTTTGAAAAGTATTGAGATCCATGAAGTTGATCAAATAAATCATCAATCTGGGGAAGAGGGTACTTATTTTATATTGTAATATAATTGATTTCCCTATAATCAATACATAGCCTCATGGATCCATATTTCTTTTTGACAAACAAGACCGGGGCTCCCCAAGGAGAAACACTAGGTCGAATAAATCCTTTTTCATTCAACTTATCTAGTTGTTTCTTTAGCTCCACTAACACCACAGTGGCCATTCTATAGGGATTATTTGATATAGGTATTGCATCATGAATAAAATCAATAGAGAACTCAACGTCTTGCTCTGAAGTATGTCCAGGTAAATCCTCTGGAAATACATCAATGTACTCTTGCACAATGTGCACATCTTCTATTTTACTATTTCCTTGATCACCCATAGATATTGGTTTATCTTCCTCTCCAAGTATTACATTCAGTAGAGCTACTGGGGGTGGTTCTAGATAAGAATCAGGTGGGAAAGTTTCTGCCCTAAAGACAAGGGATTCTACACCATTTTCAAAAATTATAACTTCCTTCTTCTTAAAATAAATCTTCACATCATAATTTGACAGCCAATCCATACCAAGAATTATATCAAATTTAGTCATTGGTATGATGATAAAGTAAACATCTACATAAAGATTTGGTTTCTGGAGGGGGACTAGTCTACATGCCTTTGTTGTAATAATACATTCCCTGGGATTTTTGACTGATAAATAGTTTACTAAATAAAATTGGAAATATCTAATTTTATTTGTAAACTGGGAAGATATAAATGAATGAGATTATCCAGAATCAAATAAAGTGTTGGCTATGTTTGAGGAAACAATTAAAGTACCTTCCACCACGTCATTATGAATTTCAACCTCCGCAGTTGTAATCATATATGCCCTCCCTGGTTTTCTTGTCTTTTTCGGAGGCATGTTTCCTTGGTGCTTAGGACACTAATTTTCAAAGTTTCCCATCTCTCTTCAATTGTAGCATTTAATATCATTGAATTATTTATTCCCCTTGCATTCATCATATCGATAACCCTTTTCTCCGTAGTTATAGTAGACTCCCATGCCTTTCAAGAATTTTGCAAGATGATTCTTTCCACAGTTCTCACATAATGGGAATAACTTTTTTCCCTTGATCTTCTTTGGTGACTCTCATTTTCCTTTGTTATTAGAGTACATCTTCTTATTTTGGTTTCCTTTGAAAATATTTTCTCTAGAGAATTCCCTCTCTGTTTTGATGGCATTTGATACAATTTCATCATATGATGAATATGATTAAGAAGCCAATGCCCTTTGAAGACTTTTTCTTAAGACCTTTAAAGAAATGATCAATCTTGTCTTCCGAGTTACATACGTAATCTATGTCATACCTAGCCAGCCTTGTGAAAGTAGCCTCATACTCTGCAACATTATCTTCTTCGCTTTGTTTTACGATAAGGAATTTCCTATTCATTTTAGTTCATTGCTCACAATGGAAATATTTTTCAATTAATATTTCCATAGAATTCCTCCATTCCATATCTTATATTTATTCTTCCTCCGAGGTATTCTGAATCAAGGACCACCATTGATCAGCGTCACCCTTGAGACAATATACCGCCAGTACTACCTTTTCATTTTCACTGCATCTTAACTCCATGAATATATTTTCAAGGGTTTTGATCCATTGCTCCAAACCCACTGTATTAGTAGTCCAATTGAAAGATGGGGGCTTTTGCCACATGAAACGACCCAACACAAGTGTGGAATGGTTATTCATTACAACTTGAGTAAGTTGTCCCAATATGGTCAGGATATTATCTGATCCAACATTGACTGTGTTGACTTGCTTAGAAATTAGATCCATACCTTTTCCACTTGTATTGATTCCCCTTCTTCCATTAGATGAAATTTCTAAATAATGGGATGCACTAGATTAGTTTACGAATCTCAAATAGAAAAGAACTCAACATAGATTGAAATTATATGCATAGATAATCTTATAAACATGGTTCATTTGAGGAAAAATTACATTATACTCCTTAATAATTGCTTGTAAAGAAAATTTGAATTATCCTAATAATATCCCTCGAGATTATCATAACCAAAAGTGAAGGAATGCCCTTTTTCATGCACCAGTTCCCGTTCGAGTCTAGCTCAAAGCGGTGTTTTCAGGTTTTACCCCTAGATACATCTGTGCCAAAGCCGCCTCTACCTGCTCATATCCAGACAGGGACGTATTTCTTAAAAATATCCACATAATCCATTCCTTACCAAAATATCAGGATGTTCTTCTATGTTTATCCTCAAATAGTACCTTAGGGCTTTCTTCCCTAATATACATTTTCTACTCTAGTTTCCATGTTTCCTACTAAACTTTTTATGGTACCAACTGTAACACCCCGACCCCTCTAGGCTGGAACCGGTGTATTATTTGTGATATTTTAATGGTTAGAAGGAAGAAAAATCCCAGAGTAATGATTATTTTAGTAGTCTTGAAGAAACTAGATACATATATGTTACTCAAATTACATTGGAAATGTTTACAAAATACAACACATAATGAAAACTAAGAGCTGTATCCACAAGAACTCAGTAAATGATCTCTTCTTTGTCACCTATTGAAAGTAAAAAATGAAAGGGGTGAGCTCAATTTCTCAGTAAGGTTTACAAATAATGAAGGAATAAATCAATAATAATTAAATCATAAACAAATTTGGCATGGTGAACAAATGAAAAACACACGCCATTTAAAAACTGAGAAATGGCATGCATCCATAGATTTTATCATAGTGAAAACCTCATGGATAGTAATAAATGATAATGAATAAAGAGAATTATTATTAATTTTAAATCATGTATCTCACACATTAAACCATAATACCGTTAAAATGGTATAGTTATGTGGGTAGAAACCCGTCTGATTTTTGGAAACAAACTCGAAGTACTTACCGCCAAATGATCTGTCTCATGAGACCTACCAATGCATCGAGGGGCTATAGTGGCCCCCACCCACCACTGTATGTCCAAAAAATTATTTATTCATTGATTCAATACAAGATAAATATGCATTTTCAATACCCATATAGAGTATAGTATATGGATTCATCAACATTTCCATTATTAAAGTAGCTTTCCAAATAAACACCGTATGTAAAATGGTATACGACTTTGAAAAAAAACATATCCATGATATGAGATTTTTTATATTTAATATAAATATAATTTCCAATGTAAAGTTATCTCAAATTGGCAGTAGGTACACCACATAAGGATTATTAGGTGCACCACACAAAGTTAGTCACAACAAAATAACATTTGAGAAAAAGTGTCTTACAACAATGTAATCTGTAGAATCATATGAACAAAAATTAATAACCATAAAATGAATCATTGAATAACATGAATATAAATATAATCAGGTTATTATATATCAAATTTCAGTACACATATACCATCATTGAATAACATGATCTCAGTCCAACCCAAAGCCACTAGGATTAACTCACATACAAAACCATTTCATGGAAAGGTACCTAAAATAACATTCCCTCTTTAAACCAACCACAAGGAATATAATTCAACACCCAATAACCCCATCATAAAAAAACGACATCCACTATGCCTAAACATCAAACACAGTTGCACCTTTCATTCACCAAATTCAAGAGTCGAAAGAACCCATATGTGCCATGCACACCAGAAGGCTCTCATATCTCGGTCAAAATCCCTCACGGGGCACTCTTAGAAGTCAAAAAACCTAGACTCTCTACTCTATAGTCATGTTAGAAAGGCCACTATGCTCTCACACCAAGCCCAGCTGATCAAGTATCACATCAGGAAATTGGGTCCAATAACCTATGTCTTAGTCAACTCACCGAAGGCCATAACTCAGGGGGCATCCACAAGCACTTGTATCATAACTTCATGACATCAGATAAACAGAACACTAGTCTCTAGGGTCCCACACCATAAAGGCTTCATATACCAACCAACTACCCATAATTAGGGAATCCATCCTCTCAGAGAATCTACACATCAGACTGCTCCTTGGAAGACCTGTACATACTACTAACCTCCACCAAAACTGACTAAAAGGGGTCCTCAACTCTAAATATATATCATAATGTCCCACCGGGTTCACTACACAAACCACACACATAACCACAACATCATCCCCACCATCAATCACCTCACTGTAGATCCAAATATAATGTAATTAGAAGTAAATATGTAAAATAACACACTAGGAATTATATAACATGGAGATCCTATGTACCTATCATGATTCATAAGATTATTATTGCCTATGAATTCCACAAGTCAAAACCAACTCACTTGCCTCTTTGAAATGAGAAAAGATCCTAAAATCCATCATAAATCATTCAATACAAACAGCATGTGCATTGCTCGAAGTAAAAATAATATATAGCCGTAACATCACAAATCCAGAACATCAACCGTAGTCCCTAGTATCTAAGAAATCCTACTGGAACATGTTATCATGATACCTTCTCAGTATCCATCCCATGCTACGACACATTCTTATATCTCTTGTCTACCAATCCCCAAATAGTGAAATTACAATAATGTAACTCCTCGGATTCCACTTTGTAATGTCTCATCCTAGTATCCACTAAACCGGTGCTCTAAGCCAGTTCACCACAAGACCTCACGCATGCCTCCTCATATGCAAGAGGCCGGTAGCTAGTAGAAGGGGGTATAAAGGTGAAACTATGAGGAGACTATACCCCCATATTAGAGGGAACAACCATAAGTAAATAACAAAATATCATACCCATCAGAGTAATGTGAAAAAAATAAACAAACTAAAACTGAAAGTTCTATAATAAAATAAAAATTCAGAAAAGTCCATAACAACCATGTAATACATAAAACAACGATCTCCTACTGGGATAATCACCCATACAAAAATAAACAACTGAAAAGTATATACAATATGCCACACTACTCACACCAGTCATAACACATACCCAATCTACAGTACCCTTTCATGAACCTCTAGCCAGACCAGTAGACTCCTCATGAGCATCCCTCTCAACCATGGAATCCAGGGACTCCACCCTATCCATCGTGTATCCAAGCTCAACATGAAAGTAAACAAATGGTCTTTACAAAAACTGATGTACATGTATAAGGGTGAGAAATAAATCTTAGTTGGTCACCCCCAATGGTGATCTTATAAACTGCCGCCATAAGTGCATGGTAATGTAATAAAACCAACCTTGCTGACATACAATAAGAAAATAAAATATAAATAAACAACTCTCAATCTGCAGGTAAATGACCTTGATCAACCTTACCTTTTTTGGAATATATCGGAATATCATTGAGATCATCTTAAGGATCGTTATCCCAAAAAACCAGCGGGATCCATACCCATGGAACCCACAAAATTCCCGAAAAAACTAGAACCCATTATTTGATATTCTTATGAACCATAATGATAATATAATCTATCCCATACAATAATCTCATCACCAGATATTTTCTTATACCTGGATCGTCGACATATCTATTCCCATTTCCACACAAGTGTACTACCAAACCTAGACCATTATGATGATAACTATCTCATGTATCATAACCAAAGTGCACGCAACAACATCCCAACACATGAACCATGCATATATCAAATTAACAATGATAGAGAATATGTTCGGCATCATAACTATAATTCACAATGGTCACTGGTCGACACACATGGATACTTAGTCCATGTGTCCAACCGTGATCTGGTACGCCATGACTAGCCATCCCAACCACTAGGTCACAAGTCAGAAAACATGGAGAATCATTCCAAGAATCCAATCGGAACTGGGAACACCACGTCTAACCTTCCCAACCTCAATGTGGAACACCATGTCTATACCCTTAGGTTCAAGAGTATCATCTCTTCCCCCATAACCATTGTTCACCAGGGAGTATATCATCAGTTTAAACTCCCAAAACCCCAATAACATGTTAGTAAACATGGATCATTAGTCAATAAATCCAACCGGGACTCAGAAAACCATGTCCAACCATCCCAAATAATTTATTACATAACATCAATGGATCATAGAGATTATGTATACAACCTAAAACAATCTATAAACTATTCCTTTTTGGAGCCTCAGTCCTGCACCAACCATATACTTGTGACGTCACATCCAATATACCCAAAAATATTTAGAGATGTTCGTGTGACCTTAGAGCAGAACTCAAACCATAAACCAACTACTAGAATCAATATAGAGCCTCAAACCAACAATATCAATCTATTTAAACCATTCCCATGGATCATATTTCAGATCTATCAATTATCCATACCAATACCACTAAACTTGGTTCCAAATCATGGATACCCAACTATATCAAATGACCACAAGCTTAATCCACGTCTCAACCTCAAAAACTATGTAACTAGGTATGGATAAACATCCATCTGTCTCATCAATATTTTAACACCATCAGATCACTCATCAAATGGGGTCCCAAAGAACTCTAATTATCAAAATACCAAGAAAAAACATCCTCTCAGGGTTTTCTAATCAAGCTTCCCACACAGGACCATCTAGGTCCACCCACATGCTAAAGAATCCCTTCCTGGTTCCTCAGAACAGGTACTCAAGAAATGGAATCATCCCTAGAACTTGGTAATAACCAAAATCTCAAGCCAATACCTAATAGAAAAAATATCCTCACTCGGCAATCAATGGCCTCCAACCACACCATAATCAAAGACATTCCACTAAGGAATCTAAAATCCATCTCATGCCACACAAAAATTCTCAACCATCAACCATGAAATACAATGATCACTAATCCATAACCCTTCCCTCCAAGGGAATCATCAAGAGTACCTCAAACATAACTTATCACCACAACGAAACTCTTCCATAACCACAACCAATGGTTTCTACCGTACTCTAAAGTATCTATATAGCCTTATACTCAAATGTATGATCTAAAAATAAACTTCTCTAACCTCGAATCCCTAGTCTCAATACGCAAGGAAAACCAAGATCATCCCATAAGTACTACTCAAATCCTATACTATGGGATTCATCTATGAATCATAATGAGAAACACCATGGTATGATCATTTCAGATGGAACACTGACCGCACAGGCCTCAATTGGATCTCCCAACTAAAACCCCAACCTAAAAAAGGATCATGAATAAAAAACTCATGGAAATACTCCTCAAAAACCAAATTTTTCTATAAAATCTTTTATATGACCATTAAATGTCAAAAGGATCCCACTATTACGATCTAGGTGAAAAAATGCTCGGAATGGACTACTCACATGCCCAATTCTGGCTTCGAGGGCCCATAATTTATTCCTAGAATTCATCAGAGATTAACCACATAACAATTAATAGTATTTCCATGATCCTTTTAGTCAATACATAAACTAGATGTTGTCGTCCACCCAATTAATGATCCTATACTATAAGTGAAGTAACTATCTAGTGCATAATCTAAACTAGTGAGGGTATCCCAAAAGAAATTATCCAATGTAAAATCATACACTATTCTATCCTAGAATTAGTAAAATTAATTATATAGTTATTTTAGATAATGTGTATCCTATCCAAGAATGTGTACTTTTTTCAAGAACCTTCTTGAGTATAGAAATCTCTTCGATGATGTTTTCTAAATAGTTTCACCAATAAATACAATAAAAACATTTAAAAACCACTTACCTCATCTCAAACAACACTTAAATTAAATATTGAATTTTCATATTTAAATTCAATAATTGGTAGTTTGTATAACACTATTTTGTATCATGATAAATTATATATTAAATGGTAAAATAATATAAAATAAGTGAATCATGAAATTAAAACTCTCTTCAAATAAGAAAGTAACCTCCAATAATTGAAAAACATTTATTAAACAATTTTATTAAAATTATTTAATTTATTCTTAAATGATGTTATAAATAAAATATTAAATATTTCATGATAACCAAATAGTAAAATTTCATCAAACACATATTAGATAACATTTATGAAAAATAAAATTTATAATAAACCATCTATATTACCCATATTTTAATATTATTTTTAACATAAATATACAATAAATCCCATGAAATAATTATATAGATCTACTATATTTAGGAAATCATGAATGTAATACATCACTTTTTGTGGTCTAGTGGGATCCCACATATAAATAAAGACACAAAAATTTCCAAACAAACTCCAAAACAAATCCAAAATGGTATAACTATTATATCTATACACAAAAAAACACATGCACTACCAACCCAAATAGAAACACTATAAAAAATATATAATGTTATAAATAATAGGGATACCAAAAAAAGTGATGAAACCAAAAATAATATCAATCCACATTTAGATAAATTTAAAGATTTGTAATGGTTTACTTCTTGTTATGAATGAATACTGATAAAAAACAATACTAATCAAAATAGAAAAAAGATTTGGAACTCACTTATGTGATGTGTATGAAGATTCAAATCAAATAATAATTTAAATAGAGAAGATCGATGATGTATATGGATTTCCTTAGTCTCTAAGTAGATCACTGCTCAGGTGTTCATCATTCGGTCAGGACGTTGTTGCTCAAGTGTTCATAGATCGATAGAGTGAGAGGGAAATTATGGTAAGAAATCATGAATTAGGGGGGAGAATAGGAGTGTTTGGATTTGTGAAAATAATACACCAACGGCTTTGAAAACCCATTGTAATAGACGAACCTATAGTAATAGTTTAAGAAGAACTATTGTTATAGCTTTATCTATACCAATGATATCAACCAAATATTGGTATATCCTGGTACTAGGAACTCTATACTCATGTTTTTATTGAATCACCATTATTTAGTTGTGGGTATTGCCTTAGATTCTAGTAGTCCTTATTCAGTGAGGATGAGGAAAGAAAATGAAACTTATGACTGGTAAAAAATATGGGATGAATCATTAAATGAACAATTTACTTTGAAGTGGAAAATGTTACAAATGTACAAGAGGTGTCCATATAGATTAGAACTATCATAGTGAGGTGAATCATAAAATTTTTAATAGTAACAAAAAACGGATGATGGTGCAGTTCCTTCTTTAAGTCCAATGCATCAAGTATGGATAACATGGGAACTCATCCCATCGCATTCAAAATCTGATGTTAATGGAGGGGAATAACTATCAAAATTAGCATATTCCAAGTGATAAAGGTTGGGGTTTTTCAATTTTAATGAATAAATTAGAGAATCCAAGTGATGTTGTGCAAGGTAATCTAATTTTTCTCTTAAATATTACTTGTGATTTTTTTGATTATGGATCTACGCATGTATTTATTTCCATAAAGTTTTCAAAGAATATAGAATCAATCCATGAACTACTTCAAGTAAAGTTATCAATTAAGACTACTTGAGGGACTATCTAAGTTTTAACTATGTATAAAAACTCTATAATTGAATTTGGAGAGAATAATCTCACAGAAAATCTTGTAGTCATTTCCATGTTGGAATTTGATATTATACTACATACGGACTAGATCTCAAAGTATAATTCAATGATCGACTATAAAAGAAAGGAAATATTAGTAGTATTTAATGTAAATCCTATATTTTTTTTCAAAAGAGATATTTCTGGCATGAACTTTGTGAATAAGAACCTCCTGTATCCTTCCTTATGGATATGATTTGTGAGGAGGAAGAAGGAAATTAATGTATCGAAATAGAAAATTTACCCTTCATTCAGGAATACATTGACTTAATTCCTAATGGGTAACCTAAATCTACCCTATAATGAGAGGTATAACTATCCATTGAACTCATAAATATATCTCTACAAATATCTAAGACCTTGTATAGAATGAAAATTGTAGATCTAGGGGAATTAATGGAACAACATCAAGATCGTTTGGAGAAGGGTTTGTCCATCCACGTATAGCTTCTTAGGGAGCTCCTATCCACTTAGTTAAGAACAAGTATGGATCAACGTAGGTATGAATTGATTATAGGGATATTAATATGATCATAGTGAAGAAGAAGTATGTTCTCCCATGGATTGATGATTTTTTTGACATGTTTCATGGGGAAAAATTCTTCTCCAAGAATGATATTCAATCTGGTTATCATAATTTGGGGTTAAATAAATATGTTATTATAAATACAACCTTTTGATCAGTATACATGCATTATGAGTTTTTTGTTATGCCCTTTTGCATGAATAATTCTTTTTCTAAATTTATTGATTTGTTGACTATAGTCATTAAGGCCTTTCTTGATAAAATTTTGGTAGTTTTATTGATGGTATTATGATATATTCTAAAAGTTGTGGGGGATTATTAATATTATCTAAGAGTTATAATTAAAATTATGAGTTAGGATATGCTATTTATGGCTACCATACTTTTTCTTACATTATTATTACATCATTTTAATAATAAACAACGTAAAAACATTACACAATGAGGATAAAAAGGTTTAGTTTCCTAGAAAATCTAGGACCATGAATAAATTTTAAAAAATAAAACCTAAACATTTATTTAATTTCTTCTTCTCTAGCTTCTTTAGGAGTGTTCGTTCTCTTAGTTTTCAATATCGATTCAGTTGTACACATGAATGGAAGTTCATGTATGATGTGGATAAACATAAACAATTGTTATTAATTTTTTTAATGATATTATATAGGAATAAATTATCTTATTAAGAATATGGTTATATACCATTATAATGATTCATTAGATAAATTTTAATGATGACCATTTTTGGTTAATTTTAGCAGTTTTTATCACAAATAATATGTTTTGTTTTATCATTTAGTATTATGATTATATGTTAGTTCCAAAAGATAAAAGAGGTTAAAACATAAAAATTAAAATATGTTTTCATACATATAATGGTTTTACTAACATCCTTGATGGAATTTACAGAAAAATATTGTTCATCACCCACATTGTTGGTAAAGTGACACTTCATGGGAAGCGATTTCATTTTTAAGAAAATAGAGATGGTGGGGACGAGTTTATTATTTTATATTCCATAATTATTTTATAATTCAAGTATATTAATGGTAATGGTGTTATAGTTCCATTTTAATGAAGGTAGGTTAGGAAAGAATAATAAAAAAATTGAAATGGAAAGGGAAATAAAAGAAAAAGAGAGAGGATTTGCCTCTTGAATCCCCCTCTTGACATCATCCTCAAGGAAACTAGGCTTGGTAATTTTATAATAACAAGAGATTTTGGATGTGGGGGATATAATAGGGAATAATATTGGGTAGAATATAGACAAGTATTGAAGCTTGAGAAGTGTGTGGATAAGAGGGTGTGAGTGGTGACATATATAGTGGAGGGGAGTGGTGTTTTCATAATATTTTAATCATTAGTTTATTATTTTTCCACAAGACAAGAAATAGTGAGGACTATTATGACTAAATAAACTAATTTGTGAATTTTAGTTCTAATAAATGTCCATTTACATCATCCATGACTCAGGCATGATGCCAAAATTCATTTTTAGCATATTTCATAACTTAGCGAATTTAACTTGTCATAAAAAATTAATGAATTTTAGAAAAATATCAAAAATTCACCCTAACCATTTTTAAATGTGTATAATTCAAAAATAACACCATTTTATAATAAAATTTTTCTAAATATTTGAAATAAAATATTTAAATTAAATCTTTATTTACTTGAAAAATACTGATTTTAAATTTAAAAATAATTTTATAATAAAATCGAAAATTAACTGAGGTCTCAAAAAATTATCCAAAAATCAGAGGACAAAAAAATATTTATTTAGGAATACATTTTACAAATATGAAATTTATTTTAAATAAATTTATTAATTTATAATTGTAATTAAATATTTATTACTCTCAAAAATATGAACACTTAATTATTATTTTCTAAACTTTACCTCTCATTTATAAAGTGCCTATATTATATTTATACTTTATTGGATGAGCTTAATATTCATTAGGACGATTCACTATTCATAAGGGTACATTAATATTTATTAGGGTAAGTAACTAATCACTAGAAATTATGTTTGTCCTATCAGACTCCAAATATCTTACTGATTGCAATCGTGTAGGTCAGATTTTTTAAATTCAAATCATATAAGTTAAAAAATTATGTTTAATGTATAGTCTATAAAAGACACATAGTATTTTGTAACATGATATAGAATTGTGATTCCTAACTTGATTTTATGCGAAATAATTATATGAAGGTAATTTTTATTGATAAAAATTTGGGTTATTGCATTCTTCCCCCCTTTTAAAATTTCACCTCTAAATTTGTTTTTACATAAAAAGGTGAGGATATATCTCCTCCGTCACCTCCTATGGTTCCCAAGTTGCTTCATCAAACTTATGGTTCCTCAATAACACTTTGAAAAGTTTGGTTGTATTGTTTTCTAGAACCTTATCCCTATGGTATAGAATATGTATTAGATGATCCACATAAGAGAGATGATATGTGAGCTGTACCATGTCTGAGTTCAGTACCTATGAGGGATCTATTATGTACTTTATTAGGATTGTTACGTGGAATTCATTATGAACTCGAGCTATATTAGGTGTAAGTGAAAGCTGATAGTCCAAAACTCTTATGCAATCAATGATATCAAAGGGGCCAATGTACATTGGGATTAGCTTCCATTTCTTTCCAAACCACATGACTCTCTTCCATGGTGATATTAGAAGGGAATAATTTATCTCTAATGTAGAAATAAATTTCCCTTTGACGGTTTCTAGGATAACTCTTTTTCTGAAAATAATCATCTTTGATATGTTTTTGGAATGGCTTGACCCTTTTCTGTCTTCTCTTTCATAAGATCAAGTCCATGTAGCTTTCTTTCACCAAATTCATCCCAAAAGGTTGGAGTTCTTATCACCGTAATTAAAGAGCTTCATATGGAGCCATATTAATACATTATTGGAAGATATATTTGTATGAGAACTCTACCAATGGTAGATGCTGATCCATTCATACATTTAATTATAATGGGTGGGCCTTTATCATATCAAAGAGAATATGAATAATTATTTCAGATTGGAAACCTATTTAGGGGTGATAGGCCATGATATAATTTAATTCAGTACCCAAGACATGTCGAAGACTCCTCCAGAATTTAGATGTGAACCAGGGATCACGATCAAACACAATCGAGATTGGAGCCCTATGTAGTCTCACCACTTCATTCACATAAATCTCATCAAGTTTTTCAAGAGAGAGATCTTCCAAAATAGTGATAAAGTGAGCATCCAATGTGAGTCAGATCACCACAACCCATATCAAATTATTTCGTTTGGATGTCTTCAGGAGACCATTAACAAAGTCCATGGTGAAATTCTCCCATTTCCATATGGTTATAAGAAACGGTTGAATCATCCCTTGAAACTTTTGTCTCTCTACTTTAACATGCTGAGATATCAAGCACTGTGAGATACATTCCACAATCTCCTTCTTCATGTTATCCCAGAACAAGTGTTCTCAGATATCATGATACATCTATGTGTTTCCATGATGAATAGATAATGTTGAGCCATGTGCATTTTCCAATAGCTCTTTTATTATTCCTGGTGATGAAGGCACATAAATCCTTGTTCCAATCTTAATTACACCATCATCATTGACATAGAACTATTTCATAATCCCATCCATTACTGCATTCTTCTTCTTATGTAACTCCATATCATCCCTTTATTCCTCCTTAATCTTCTCTTTGATAAATTGTTGGGAAATCATTTGGGAAAGGTAGGATGTATTCCCAACTATTATGATTTACAAAACCATACTTTTAGTATCTATGAAGATAGGATGTTTCTAAATCCACAATATGGATAGATTAGCAAATTATTTTCTTTTTGAGCATCATGTACCTTTTCCCCCTATCTAGGATGATAGTGAATAGAGAAATTGTAGTCTTTGATTAGATCTAGCTGTCTCATTTGATGAATATTGAGATACTTTTATGTGAATATACACATTATGATCTTTTGATTGGTATATATATCACACTTCTCACTATAAAGGTAGTGCTGCTTGATTGTTAAGGAAAAAATCATAGTTTCTTGCCCCACATTATATCACAAAATGTTAACCACTATTTGTTTATGTGATTACAGGTGCAATGATAATCCTTCTCTTTAGCTCCTTGAATATTTCCTTTCATTATTATATCTATAAATACATTACCCCTTTCCTTGTTAACATAATTAGTGGTCATGAAAATGATTATAAATTTATCACAAAACATCGATAGTACTCTACTAATCCAAGAATACTATGGATTTCAGTGACACTAGAGGGTCTAGACCATTTCCTAATTGCATTTTTTTTGAAGGTTCCATAGAAATTCCCTCACTTGTTATCACATGTCCCATGAAAATGACATTCTACATCCAAAATTCACACAAGCTAAACATGGACTAAAACTTATCTTTCCCCAATGTGACCAAAAAATCCTTAGATGTTCTTTATTTTCCTCTTTTTCTTGGATTATATGAGAATATCATTGATATAAAATACCAAAAATTTATCAAGTTAATGTTTAAAAACTCTATCCATAAAATACATGAATTTGTTTGGGGGAATTAGTATGTCTAATGGGCATCACTAAACACTCATAGTTCCCATATCTTGTATAGAAGGTAGTCTTATGAATATCTTCATTCTTCAACATTAGCTGACGATATCTAGAATAGGGATCTACCTTTGAAAAGAATAGATATCCTCTCAACTAATCAAACAATTCATCGATCCTCATAAGATAAAACTTTTTCTTTATGGTGATCTTGTTGAGTTCCTGATAATCGATACGCATCTAAATTAATCCATCATTCTTCTTGACAAAGAGAATAAAGCACTACAAAGAAATTCACTAGGGTGTATGAACCCTTTGTCCAAATGTTCTTATAGCTACTTCATTAACTCATCTAGTTTGATAGAATCCACCCCATAGAGACACATTGAAATAGGAGTAGCTCTGGCCATGAGTTCTATTATGAACTCTACTTAACAATCTGGGGGTAGTCTAAGTATTGCTTCCAAAAATACATCACTATATTCCATCATGATGGGCATTTACCCAAGGTGGATAACTTACTTTGACTCAAACATTTGAGCAAGGTAGGCCTCTTGATAAGGAATCAACACCCAAACCGTGGAATAATTTTTTCCAAGGAGATTCATGATCTTCCTATCATTTTTAGAGGAAAATGGGATGGTTCATAATATGAAAATATATTTCATTTTCCTAACACATTATATGTTATCTATATAACTAGAGAAAATCCATTCCCAATATATCATTGAATCCACTAAGGTAGGTATCAAGAGATATTCTAGAAGGATCACCCCAAATACGCCAATAGGAGAAGATTCCAACACTTAGTTTATAATGATTACACCACTAGGTGTTTTCATGGATATCTATACTTCAATTTTTATGGGAATTGATTCAATAGTTCTAGAAAACATGCGAGATATAAAAGAATGCATAAAAATAAAATCAAACATGTCCTTTTCTATTTTTTAGTAAATAAAATTTGTACAATGTATGACTTGATTATGTTACTCAACTTCTGCAGTAGTGATGGCATAATCCCTCCCTTGATCCTTTTGTTTTGGTGGCTAATGATTCTAATTACCCTTGATGACTCGAGGTTTAGTGAAGTGGCTTACATAGTGTCTTTTCTCCCTATAGTTGTAGCACTGGAACACATGCGGTGCTCTCCTTTCCTTCACCACATTTTCTAGACTATTCATGTATGTTAGCCATTACTAAAATTGGTGGCCTTCTCTCCCGCATTTTATGTATTTCCCCATCCCATTAAGCTAGTTCCCATGATTCCTCTTCCATCATTTTTTTACATGTGGGTGGTTGAGTTTTCTTTAACCCTTTTTCATTAGACCCTCCAACTTGAAACTCCATATTTTATTTCCTATCACCATAGCCATGGGACCATTATAAATACTCTATCCCCACTTTAATAGAACATCTAACAACTTCAGTATAACTCCCAATATCTATAATTTCAAAATCATTTCAAAGGATTGGTTTTAAACCAATAAATATTCAATAAATTTTTCTATCGCAATTGATAATAAAACCCTAAGTGAACCTTAAAATCCTTGTAATACTTTATTTTTGGGTTGTGAAAGATTCTCATTTCTTTTTCTTCAACTCTAGGAATTTTTTCTCAATCTTAGTTTGGAGAGTTCTGTAGAATTTATTATTAATAAACATTGTCTTAAGGTCTTCCCATTAAATCTTTTCAATTTTATCCCCCTGATTGGTGTTCTTAATCAAATCCCACCATTGATTGGCCTCTCCATCTAGATGAAAAATAGTCAGAGACACCTTCCACATCTCCGAATAATGAATAATTGAAAATATATTCTCTATCGAGTTTACCCACTACTCTGAGAGTACTGAATCAGAAGATCCACTAAACATCAGTGGTTGTTGCCGTATAAAACACTCGATAGCCAGCTTTTCCCATTTAGGTGAAAGAGTATGTTCCACATTATTCAGGTTATTTTTCATAACCTTTGATAGATGGGTAACCATCTCCATGAAATTTTGAACTCCACCTCCCAATGCATTGGGGATTTCATTCATGCAATCACTGCATTGTCCCTCACATGTGTTGTTGGTCCGATTTCTCCTGATTCCCACCATTTTGTAAAATATAAAAGTGTAGAGGAAATCATAAGTTAAAAAGTCATTAATAAGTAATTTAGTCCATTATAAATTATTTCTAAAAGAATATCTTATGGGATACATATGTTTAGAAATGAATTTTTGGTTCTTACTTATACTTAGTCTCATACTAAGTGTTTTCCTTAGGTTCTCTAATCCTAATTCCCAAATTAACTAAACTATCATCTGATACCAATGGTAGCGACCCTAATTTTTCTTACATTATAATTATATCATTATAATAATAATAAAATAAAAACATTACACAATAAGGATACAGAGGTCTAGTGTCTTGGGAAAACTAGTACCGTACATAAAATTTACAAAATAAATCATAAACATTTCTTTATCTCCTTCTTCTGTAGGTACTTAGTGTCCCTTAAATTATCCTTAGTACAAGTAGTCACCTGAGGATATACATCAAAAAATGGGTGTGATAAATGCCAATTAATAAGATATATTATAATATAAAATAATATAATATGGGGTGAGAATCATCATTATCATAATTACATAGGAATAGGATCATAATCATGGGTGGAATAATTAAGAAAAGACTTGGAATGTGGAAATGCATAAAAATGAAACATCATGTCTTAGTGGTTAACAACCACACATAGTTTTGAACAAAGATAACATCATGCCCACACTTATTTCACTTTAATTAAGAGATTATTCAAATTACCAAATGCTTTGGAGTGCTATATAATTTATGGTTCACCCATCACATCATAATATTTACATTGCGGTATATAATTCTGAGTGTACCCGTCATATCCCAACATTTACATTTAAATTCATTCCACCTGGAACAATAACAATATTGAACATATAATAACCCATGTAATGGAATGAGTTTCATTTCATGAGCATAAAAACATATTATTTGTGTTCCCAAATGAAATAGGGAATAACATACTTGATATAAGAATCATCAACCATGAGTGATAGAAGCAATCTTGAGAAGTAAAATGTGTGTTTTTTTGAAAGAAGAGTTCCTTCAAAAGTAATGTTCTTGTAATAAACATAAGTAGAAAACATTTATAACCCATAAAGGTAATATAATGATGAATAAATGAATTTTATGGAATAAATATACTGAAAATGGATTGAAATAGGGAAAACCCAAAGAAAGAGAGTTCGATACAATAATTCCCCTTACCTTTAGACTGAAATCTTACTTTGCATTAATAACCTATATAATCATATTAAATTCATTAATTAACAATTCCAAAACCTTTTATACATGAATATTATTCAATATGGTTTTATTATATTCTTTCATAGGCATTTTCTTGCATTATATAATTTAAATTCTTTTTTAGGTATTACCCACTTTCATAGTTTTCAGGATGAGTTCTCCTATATACATGAATAGAAGTTCATGTAAGATGATGATAAAAATATAGAATAGTTATTATATATTTTTATGATATTAAAAAAAATTAAATGATATTATAAATTATTTTTTATGAACCATGAGGATGACTCATTACATAAAAGATAATGACGATTGTTTTAGGATAATTTTAGTGGGTTTTAATCACAAAAAACTTGTTTTGATTAATAATTTAGTGTTATGTTTATAAGTTAGTTTGGAAACATAAAAGAGGTTAAAAAATAAAATTTAAAATATTTTTTTAACTATATTATGGTATTTATTAATAGCATTGAAGTAATTTTTTTGAAAATGATTGTTCATCACCCACAATGTCGGTAAATTGACACTTCACAGGAGATGATTTCATTCATAAGATAACAGAAGGAGGGAGGAGTTCAATGTTGGATATTCCATAATGAATATATAATTATAGTATATGAAAGGTATTGGAGTTATCAATCCATTTTGATGACGATAGTTGATTAGAGAATAATAAAGGTAATTGAAATTGAAAGGTAAATAAAAGAAAAATAGAGAGGATTTACCCCTTGAATTCTCCTATTGAGATCCTCATCAAGGTACCTACACTTGGTCTTTTGAAGATAACAAGAGATATAGGACATGGGGGAGGGACTAGAGAATAGTACTGGGCAGAATATAGACATGGATTGAATCGTAATATGTGTGAGGAGAAAAGGGTGTGAGGGGTCGTATTTATAGTGGAGGGGAGGTGTGTTTAATTAATATTTTAACCATTAGTTTATTATTTTTCCACATGGAAAGAAATAGTGGGGATTATTGTGGATAAATATTCTAATAAGTGCATTAAATATTGAACCAGTCACCATTTACATAAACCTTATCTCAAGCATTATGCAAAAATTCATTTATTTATCATATTTCGTAAATTACCAAATTTAACTATTCATAAAAAATTTAAGTAATTCAGAATAATCTCAAAAATTCACACTAACCATTTTTTAACATCTAGAATTAAAAAACGAACTCAATTTTATGAAGATAATTTTCTATATATGTGAAATTTAATTTTTAAATAAAATCATTTTTTACTTGAAAATATAGATTTTAAATTTTAAATTTATTTTATAATACTTTCAAAAATTAACTAGCGTCTCACAATATCACCCTAAAATCCTAGGAAAAGAAGATATTTATTTATGAATAAATTTTATGAAAATGATTAATATTTTAAATAAATATATTAGTTTATAATTTCAATTAAATATTTATTACTCTAAATAATACCAAAACTAATATTCTTATTTTTCATAAAATTTCTTCTCATTTATAAGATTCCAATATTATATGTGTACTTTTTTGGGAGAGGTCACTATTAATTAGGATGATTCACAATTCATAAGGGTGAATTACTATTCATAAGGGTAAGATATTATTCACTAAAATTATTTTTTTCCTATCAGACTCCAAATATCATACTAATCGCAACTGTGTATATCAGATTTTTGAAATTCAAATCACGAAAATGGAAAAATTATGCTTAATGGATAATATATAAAAGTAAAACAGTATTTAGTATAATTATGTGGAATTATTTTTCCTAATGTGATTTTAGTTGGCATCATTATAATAAAATAATTTTCATTGATAAAACATTGGTTCATTACACTATTAGGAAAATTAAAAAATGTGAAATTTGGTGAAAAAAAGTTACTTTCTTGGGGAAAATTATAACCATTTAAGGTTTCTAAATTACCTTTAGAAATAAAACGTTTGTAGATGAGTAGCCTCATCCTCTAACAGTAAATAATATTCTTAGTTTCTTTGGTTTAGTAATATTTTATAGGGGTGTTTTGATAAACATTTCGTGGTGTTCTAATACTCTAATAAAGTATCATAAAAAATTAGCTAAGTTAATATTGAAAAATTATTGAGAAGAATGATTCCAAGATATAAAGAAGAGATTTGTTACTACACCCATGTAACCCTCTATCATTGAATGATTCGTTTTTTCTAGTGATGCTTCTCTGAAAGGGATTGGTTTTATCCTCATTTAAAATTACTAGGTGATTACTTATGAATCTGAACTATTAAAGCCACATGAGTAGAATTATCCAACACAGAACCAAGAGCTAGATATAGTTATTTTTAAATTAAAAATATGGATGTGATATCATCATGTGGAATAATGTGATATATACACCGACCACCAATTTTTGAAGTATATATTCACAAAAACTGAATTAAACGTGAGAAAAAATAGATAGTTGGAACTTATTTAAGACTATGACTGCTAAATTCATTTTCACTCTGGAAGAGAAAATAGATTCAGTGATGCATTAAGTAGGAAAGACCTTATTGTTCTAGAAATGATGATTATTAAAGGAGATAATTTGATCACATTTCTTGTAAAACCGGACATGGGAATTGTAAGTGAAGGGAAATCATCAACCCTATCCCATATGACTTATCAACAATAATTACAATACAAGATCATGAAATCTCAAACATAATATCACATTTTACAAATGAATATATAGTATATGACGAATGGGATGTTTCCTTAGTTCAATATTGATCAAGAAGGTGTACTAAAATTTCATAAATGACAATGTATTCCATATATTCCAAAGATAAATAATAAACTATTGGATGAATCTCATAGCTCTATATTCTCTATACATCCCAGATGTACTAAAATGTATAGGGAACTTTGTGACTATTATTTTTGGGATAACATGAAAATGTATATTGTTGACAATACTACAAGGTTCTTGGTGTGTCAATAAGTGAAGGAAGAGTGACAACTTCTTAAAGGGGCATTTCAACCACTACCCACACCAACATGGAAGTGGGACAATATCACAATGCACTTTATCAATGGTCTCTTGAAAAAAAAATCCATAGGAAACAATATGATATGGGTTAATGTTGACAAACACACCATGATTTACCATTTATCACTATTTTCATGATTTATATATTGACCATATTTCCATTATTAATGTAAAGGATGTGGTGAGGTTTTATGGAGTTCCACATTCCATAATTGTTGATCATGATCCAATTTTCACATAAAAATTTTAGAGAAGTATTCAACATGCACTGAATACCAAATTCAATTTTATTATGGCCTAATAACCCCAAAATAATGGACAATATGAAAATACTATTCATCTCTCGAGGATATACTGAGAACATGCTCAATGTAATTAAAAAGATGATGGGAAAAACAAATACCATTAACTGAGTTCTCATACAACAACAGCTTCCACTCGAGTATTCAAATGGAACAATATGAAGCTCTATATGGGAAGTGATTCTGAACTCATACATGTTAGGATGATTTTGGTGAGTGAAACACTACTAAAACATGGGTCTATACCCACGGTTTTCCCAAAAAAAGTGGGTATAGACACACCTATTCCCAATGTTCTCATGAAATGTGGGTATAAGTGACATTTTCTAATTTATACCCACAATTATTACTAAACTGTGGGTATAGGGTACCCACGTAAGCATGGGAAGAAAAAAAATTCACTAGAAAACCTACACTAATGGTTCGCACTAAACCATCTTTATACGTCCACCTATACCCATGGTTTCAATGAACTATGGTTATAACATTTGGTATATAAGCCTATACCCATGTTTCACATTGAACTGTTGGTATTGGTGGTCCTATACCCATGGTTTTCATGAACCGTGGGTAGAGTGTTCATTATATAAGTCTATACCCATGGTTTTACTGAACCATAGATACAGTCTCCCATATGTTTGTGTGTGGAAAAAATGGGTGGGAAAAACTAATTCTAGGGGTTTTTTCCTATACCCACGATTTATAAATAAATAAATAAAAGATAAGATATATATTTACATATAAGTCAAATGTTGTAGTGGTAAGGTTCTTGATCTACGAACCAGAGGAGCAGGTTTTAATTCTGTGCGCTACATTTTATTATACCCATAGTTTATATATATATATATATATATATATAATATGGTATATATATATATGTGTAAAAGAGAAAACAATGTAGTGGTGAGGTAATTTTGCTGCAGCACAGCTCTGCATGTTCTAATCATTCTGCCTACTATTTTACTTATACCCGCATCTAATATACTTATAATATAATGTATATATACATATAAGTTCAATCGGCGTAGTGGTAAGTTGATTCATTTGTTGAGTCCTGGTGCGGGTCTGAATCCCACTGGTTTCATTTTATTTAAATAAATCTATACCAACAGTTTCAGAACTGTGGTCATAAAATACATAAATGGTGGGTATATCTAATTGTTATACACACACTGTGAATATCCATGGTCTGATGAACCATGGCTATAGTTTATACCCACATCTTGAAAACTGTGGGAATAGGTTTTTCAAACTGTCAGTATAGCCTTCAGCTATACCGATGTCTCAGTTACCCACGGTTCATTGAAACCATGGGTATAGCCGATACCCACGATTTTGTGTTCTATAAACATGGTTTCAAACAGTGGGTATAGGCTAAATGTTTTGTTTTGAAATCTACTTGGGCTTGATCCTTCTGCAAGATATGATATAAAATGTTCATGATATCAAACAAAACATAAATTATCCTCAGGGTTAGTAGAAAAGATATACTGAAAACTATCAAAGGGGCTTGAAGTTTGATGTTGGAATTTTTTTTCCCTTAGAATATAACCATGGAAATTATTCATGTGGTATGGGAAGAACGAGATGCTTATCCCTAGGTACATTGGCCCCTATGAAATCCTTGATCACAAAAGAGAGGTGGCATGTCATCTATCACATCCACCAAATCTAACCCAAGTTCATGATGTACTCCATGTATCTCTCTTGAGGAAGTTCATACCATACCCTTCAAATGTACTAACTCTTTAGGTGGTAAAACTAGAACATGTCCTCTCTTATAAGTATTAGTCATCATATATCTTGGACAATAGAAATAAGGTTCTATTTAGAAACACTACCCACCTCATCACATTATTTAAGATGAAACATAAATATGACGAAGTGATGTGGGAACCAGAGGAGACAATGAGATAGAAGTACCCATATATTTTCTCTACTGATATTATGAGAAGATATTTTAAGGACATAATTTAGTACATGAGGAAGAATTTAGTGTCCTAGACTTTATGAATGATTTTTTGGTATTCTAAAAATGTTTTTTATATTATATTATACACAAAAAACCATATCCCCTCAATAATTACGTGAGTATAAAAAGGAATGTGACCATTTTTATTTGACCTTTATATAAACATTGGTCAATTATATCCGTTTTTAACTATACTATTGGTCATAATTTTAATGTTATAATTAGTTTTTATAAGTAGAAATGAAAAATGTAAATTAATACAGAAATGAGATGCAATGGTCTCAATAGTCAGAGTCTTTCCATACAAAGCCCATTTGTCTGAACTTGGGAGGGAGGTAGTGTCCTTGGAGTTCTCCTCTTAAAAAATCCCAATCCATGCATTTAAAAGTTAAGATTTAATGAAATATCCTTCGAGATAAGTTCAAATTAGTTGAAATTGCCACTCGGGTGATGTTTGATAAGTCTCCCCATGAATCTATCACAATCACACACCTTAGGCTTAGGTAACACATGGTTGTTATAAGAAGTTATATTCCCTAGACTTATTGTGTAATTAAATTGTATATATAAAATGGTTATTCAATCCATTCTATTTTAAGAATAGTATTTCCAAATAAAAATAGGTTCAATTGGGTTGAATTTGATAAATTGAATATTCATTTCCAAATTTTATTTTTCTAAAAAGATATAAAATAATATAATATTTTAAGTAGTTATGAATAATACATATTTTGATGAAATAGTATGATAAGAATTATTTTATTTATATATAAAAGATGAAATAATTTTAAAATTTTTATGTGTTAGAAATTTTACAATGTATTCTTATACTAATATTATTATTTAAAAATAAGGGTTTTCTATTTAAAAGTTAAATTTATCTGATTTAGAGAAATAAATTGATAAAATAAACATTATGTTTGAAATAATAACATTGAAATTTGGATAGAGTGTATTTATGAGAATTTTCTAAAATAAATTATTTTTCAATGAATAGTAAAAATACAGTTTTGGGTTTTCTGTATGTTTAATGACTTCATAATGATTTCATAATTATTAAATAATTCATTAAACACACTAAATCGACTAAAGAGTTTTATTTTATTAATATAAAGTATTTAAATATATTTTAATTTGTTTCAAAACCTATAATTTACTTTCTAAAGTCTAAAATGGAATCTTTAACATTAAATATATTATTTATGTAGAATATATTTTTTCAATGCCAAAATAAGTAATAAAAAATGATGATAGACTTATTTTAATTAAAATAAGATAAAATATGTTACAAATTTTAAATATATTGGGTACAACCCATTTTTAATCTCATGGGTTTTCATTTTCTATAACCTAGGATTCCAAAGCCTATATTTGGAAATTAATAAGAAAACCCTCCACTTTTTCTATCAATACCCACCCATTTCTACATTTCCTTTTACAACTAATCCATCACCCAAAAATATCATGAAGGTTTACCTTATATTGAGTCCCCCAAGGTGTCCCCATTCCATGATGATACCAATCCTTATGTTTTAGGAACAACTCATCAAGGTATGAAAATATCTTTTTCTCTTTCCATTCATGTTCTCTTTTTATGTGGTATGTATTCCAATTAAAAAAAGTTATTTTCACACATTATTTTATCCCATTACTATTATAATAGTTTTTATGAATGGGATACAGTTTTCACCTCTCATTTTCCCTTATCTAAAACCATTGTTTATATCAATTATGCTTCTGAATTTACTTCTCAAAATTTCTCTATTCTCCTCAAGAAAATTATCTTTTATTTTATTTTGGTGGATACCCAAACCTATTTATTTTTAGGGGTATTAAAAAATATGTAAAAATTATTACATTGATTATAGGAGTAACATAAATGAATCCACCATTATGTTTCCATAGGACCCCAATGAAATAATGATAATATCTTTAAGAATTTATGAAATTACAATATTTTAATATGAAACCCATTTTTTTATTTTTCATGGATTATTTATGAAAAGTATGAAGTTTATATATTTGGATCATGCTTATTAATATATACAAATGCTGATCCATGATATTCCTACAATTTATTGTGTACATAGTTTTAATATCTAGAGATGACATGTTTTATCATACCTTGGTGAATGAGAATCGTAATTTTTATGATACCTTGGTACAAAACTTTTGTTATTGGCTTATGAATGTCTAATTTAAATGTTTTATAAACATTTTTATGTTATTATTAATGTTAATTTTATTATTATATTCCACATTTTCCCTTTACTATTCCATAATAGTATTTATTACGTTCTTATTTACATTCATCAAGATCACGTGTGAACTATTTCCCTTGAATTACGTTACCGTGCCTTATTCTCACCCTTTATTTTGATGTATGACATAATTTATTAGAGGTTTTAAATTTTCTTATGATGAAATGTTGTAAAATATTATCAATTATATTATAACATTATTTCTTGTTTTCATGCACTAGGCACCATATTTCCATGAAGTTAAACTTAAAAAGATCCTCTGTTTGTACAATGTAATGAAAAGATTATATAATAAATATGAAAGATTCCAAAAATGGGATGGTATGTAGCATGATAATCTATAGTGTAAGTTGTAATAATGTGGAAAGTACCTTGTTATTTTAGAATATGAGTTTGCATACTCTGAATCAACCTATATGTTATATGTGGCAATGGATGAATGATATTAGAGAAATGAAAGTCAAAATATAGGATGCGGTTTCATTTCCTATTGTAAACTATCATGATTATGTGACTTGGAATGTTTCTATAATATAAGAAACTCATTTTCTACTAGGTTAAAATAGAAATATGATCTAAGGATGATTTTTATCTTCTATTTTAACCTCTTCTCATTCAATTTCAGTGGTAAAAATATTTTTTTGACTCCACTAAGTCACATACAAGAATATATAGATCAAGAGAGGATAGATAATGAATAAAAAAGAATAAAATAAATGAGTAAAAAATAAAGTGGGAAAAATAAAAATTTTAGTGACCAAATAGAGTGTGATGAGTTGAGAATATTTTAAAATAGAGAAAAAAATGATGAGAGTGGAAAAACTAAGAGTGAAATAAGAGAGTTGAGTGACAAAAAACAATTATGGGAATAAAAGAGATGAAATCAAGTGTGTTGATAAAATAGTGAGTTTATTTGATGAAGAAAGTTAGGTGAAAAGTTATTTATTGAGTGAGAAAGTGTTCTTTGTCATTATTTTGGATTCTTACCTTGATAAAAACAAACTTCAAAATTCTTTACCTAATCATGGTGTTCCTTTCCTATAGTAATTTTGTGATTTGTTTCCCAAATAATAACCTGATGGATAACTCCCTTTGGGATCAGTGAGAATATGATTTAATTCATACCTTGTGTCTCATTTTCCAATGTTTCATAATATAGAAATAATAAGAAAGGTAATAGGGATATTTGGGGTCAATTTTAAGAACTCGTGATGATTTTATTAGTGTGTGAAACTATGTGTCCATTTACTATTCTAGTGCTCCTCATACCCAATAAATATTGAACATGGTGGATGTGTTTGGATTTTCACACCATAAAAAATTAATTGATAATTACCTTTATCACATCCCTCTACTTGATGAAATTGTTAATGAATTACATGGGTCTTCTTTGTATTCAAATATTGATCTTAAATGTTGATACCATCGTATTCAAATGAATTAAGTGGATGAATGGAAATCTGATTTTAAAACATATATATTTTTGTATGAGTGGTTAGTTAGGATTTTTTTAACTAATTCACCGAGTACATTACTGAACTTAATGACCAATTTATTTTAATCATTCATTGTAAAACTCATCATTGTCTATTTTGTTGAAATTTTAATGTATAGAAAATCTATTGAAAACCATATTGCATACTTATTTTTCGGTGAAATACTCTTGATGAAAAACAAATTTATTCCAATCTTGAAAAATGATCATTTTTCATGGATTTTATTGTGTTTCATGGATTTGTTGCAGGTGTGGACAAGATCCATATAAGTAAATAAAAGGTTAGATAAATTCAAGAGTGTCTCCCACTAAAGAACAAAATTTAGGTAACGAGTTTTCATGGATAAGAAAGCTTATGTAAGGGGTTTTTTAAGTATTTTTACTAAATCCTTACACCTATTAATGAATATGTAAAAATGTGTGGTTTTTAAATGGGGTGAAAATAAGAAAAATCCTTGAACATACTCAAAGGACAGTTGGTCAATGCACCACTTTAATGGATATAATATTTTAAATAAGTTTTTGAAATTGATTGTGATGTATTGGGAGTTGGTATTGGTGTTGTTTTGACTCAATAGTCACATAGAATTTCTAACCTTAGTGAGAAATTGAATGAGGTAACAATAAATTATTCAACATACAATAAAAAACTTTATTATTTGAAATAAACCCCAGACAAATAGAATCATTAATTATGTCCTAAAGAGATCATTATTTATTCTAACCATGAATTCCTTATGTATTTGAAGTCAAAGGTAATTTTGAATTGATAGCCTCCATCTTGGGTATAATTCATTGATACATTCCCATATTTAAACAAGAACAAAAAAAGTTATGGAAAATGTGGTCTCTCATGCTTCTTCATGAATGTATTCACTTCTTACTTCTCTTCATTCTTGATTACTTGAACATTATTTACTAAATGGATGGTATGAAACTTCTGGATAGTTTTCTCAAAATTTTAAATTATTTTAAAAACATGGCTTTAATTTCTATTACAATAATGATGTATTTCTTTTCAAAAGGAAAAACATTGTGCATTCAAAATTCTTCATCTCGATAATGACAATTAAAATAATCTAATGGGATGGTTTGATGGGGAAATTTGGGGTTAGAAAATAATAGATAAATTTCATGATCATTTTTACAGGAAAAGCACTAGAAAATATTTTATTGAAATTTTTGATAAATGTGTCACTTATAATCATGAAAAGTTCAAGGTTCAAACTAACAGATTGTATTCCCCCATTTTGATTCCATCATATTCTTTGACCAACATTTCTATGGATATTTTATTGGTATTTCCTTGATCCTAATCAAGAAAAAATAACATCATTTTTTTTGTGGATCGATTTACAAAAATTTCTCATTTCATTTCATACTAAAAAACAAATGATGTTATTCATACAACATATTTGTTTTTCGTGGAAATTTTGTGAATACCTGGACTTCCCAAAACAGCTGTAAGTGATAGGAATATGATATTCTTTATCCATTTTTAGATGAATTTTAGGAATAAATTTGGAACTATATTACTTTTCTCAATTATTTTACATCCTCAAAATGATGTGAAATTCGAAGTGGTTATTAAGAATCTTTCTACCCTCAAGGGTGAAATAATTCATAAAGAACTACATAATTGGGAAAAATGTTTCCTACAAATAAATTTTTCAGATAATTGAGTTTTGAATTCCACTAATAACTAATCGAATTTTGGAATTTTATATGGTTTTAACCAAATGAATCCATTATATATTATTTCACTTACTAATAATGAGGTTGTTTATTTTGATGGTGACAGAAAGGAAAAATATATTTAGTAGTTACATGGAAAAGAGTAATTAAACATTTAGAGAAGAAATTTGAAATATGAGAAATAAGAAAACAAGGAATGAGACAATTTTTTTCATTATCCTGGATATTATCCAAGGGTGATTTGAATAGAGAATGGTATCTGAAGCAAATAAAATCAAAACATCAACCACATGGAGATATAACTTTTCTTGTTCTAGAAATAATCAATGATAATGCCTACCATGTTGTCTTTCCTAGTAGATATGGAAGTGTGAGGGCCACCTTTAGTGTTACTTATCTCTCTCCCTTTGAATATTAGATTTTGAGGACAAATCCAACTGAAGATGGAGGAGGTGATGAGAATCAAGTAGTACATATGCATCAAGGAGTCAAGAGTGTTCATGGAATGGATGGTGGGAGGAGTATAAGTGCACTAGACTGTTGGCATGGTATTGGTGGGATAATAAAAAGAGGAATAATGGGGATGATGAAATATGATTTACATGACATTATTTTGAATTTATTAGAGGAGTCCCAACATGCATGAATGGGAGGAGAAAATGGGAATTTAATCACACTTATAAAAACTCTAAAAGTTATCATATATGGCCCATAAAATATATCCAACCAATTTATACCCCTTGCATAAAGGAAATCTTTAATGCCAAATGTGGTGGGCCCTATTGTCTCAAAAGTCATTGTGGTAATCTCTGAAGTCTTCATGGTGGTTCCAAAAATTATTCTTGGTGTATATCGTATGACATAAATCCATGGAAATGTGTAACAATTGTCAAAATTGAGCATTAAGATTTATATTTTTATGGGAAAAGAATTTTTACTTTTATATCTCCCATTTGGATATAAATAGTCTCCTATTTTTATCCCTTGAAGATTAATTTTGAATTTAAGTGTTTTCTTGCATAAGAATGCTTGTGTTTCTTGTGTTTTTTAATGAATTCATGTAAGGATTAATAGAAGAGTTATCACCCTTTGTGGAACATTAAATTTTTGGTTTTATGGGAATCTCCCCTTAGGGTCCAAATTAATCAATCCCTTCTACTTTTATTTCATTTTATTTTTTTAATTTACATTTATCCTATATCCAACACGTGCATTTATGAATTTTTTTCAATGAACTCTACACACCAAATATTGTATCAAATGATTTATCCTTAAAATATATATTTAAAGGTAGAGAGATCAGTAACACTAAAGGAAAAAACACATTTCTATACATGTTGGGTAAGTCAATCGTGTAGGTGTTTTCATTTCTTCTTTATAAAAAAAAGAAACTAACATCTATCCAGGTTTGATGTTTTGATTTTATTTTCTCTAAAAACATTTCCTACATCAAATTCACACACAGATAATCTGTGGTATCAATCACAACCTTATATTGGCCCTTGTTTTCCTTCTTTTTATATTGTTCGTTTCTTTTTTCTATGTCAGGTTTCTCTTCATCTTGTAACACCCACAAAATGTTTTCCTTTTCATACCATGAAAAATTAAAAACATCATTAGTAATTAATGAAAGAATATATAATGGATTTGTGGTGTGAAGTCCATATAAAATATCAAAATAAGAGAAGTTAGTAGTGTATTTTAGCACCCGATTATATGAAAACTCTACGTATAGAAAACATTTTTCCCAATTATTTAGCTTTCCTAATTATAGTACACAAGAGGGTGGAAAGACTCATATTATACAATTCATATATCTCATCATTTTGAGGATATTAAATAGATGAGACCAATATTTTAGTTCCCAATTTATTCCACCATGTACTCTAAAAGTTTAAATGAAATTTAAAATCCCAATCACATGTAATGGTTTTTTGGAAGTCCATGTAATCCAACACATAATCCATTGAAATATCGGTCCAAGGATTTGATGGAATGGGAATATTGGAATACAATATATTAGATTTAACATTGTATTATTCATTCTTAAAAGTAATATATTTAGTATAAATATAAATAATATCATTTCTAATTCTTGTAAAAATATTTCATGAAAAGTATGTAGTGTTTGGTCAACACAAAAATACCCCATCAAATGACTCCCAGTAGTTTCCTTTACAATTAATTCTTGAGTTGAAAAGAATTTAATGAATAATTAATCCCTATTGAAAATAAATCCATAATTTTTTTAACAGTATTGAAATCCATTTTTTACAATATGGAAAAATTATATAAAAATATAAATTGGTTTTATACATTCTATTTAATAGAGCAGACCTATGTAATCGATCATGATGGGAAGTTAGAAGTTTATACCTTCATAAAATTGAATCAATAAGACCTTTCTCTTTACCTTTGTTTGTCCTTGATCACATAGAGTAAAGTATCATTCGATTCTATTCAATATTCATTCTTCCTATTCAAATTACTTTGGGAAATCAAATACATAATGATTTCATGTTTATAATGAATAATGAACTCTTCCGGTGATAAGTAAATTTTACATGTCTCTAGGGTTAATTTCAATGAATATATTTATTTATAATATATTTAACTATTTAATTATATGATATTCAATGTCTTAATAAAGAAAGAAATTATATTTATAATTGAGTCAAAAAAACACCAATACAAATTCTTGATGCATCACACTCAATTTCAAAAACTTTTGTGGAATATGGAATCCTTAAAAGGGGAGGATTGAGAAATTTTTATTTGAGTTTGTAAAATTATTTTTCATTTTTTTTCAACCCATTTAAAAACCAAATGATTGTGGAAATGTTTCTTAAGATTTACAGAAAATGATTATAAAACCTTAAAACCCCTCTCGTAGAATATTGTTAATCCATTAAAATTTATAACATTAATTATGTGTTTCGGTGTGGGATACTCTAGGATCTCTTTTACCATTTATTCATAAAAATAGATCCATCTCATCCATAAAAAATCCATGAAACAAAAAAAATCCATGAAAAAGGAACATTTTTGAAGATTGGCATAATGATGGTTTTCTTTAAGAGCCCAACATAAAAAAACGAAAGTGTACAAAATGGTCATATAGAAATTTTCTATAAACCAAGATATCATCAAAACAGACAACCATGAAATATCCAATGAATGATCAAAGGGAATGGTTAATTAACCCCATTAATGTACATGTAACATGATTTAAACACATTTAAATAATTATCCACTGATATTAAACTTAAATATTTATACAAGAAGTTTTCAATACATCTCCCTCTTTCATTCAAAAGTTTTTGATATGCAATTTTAAGATCAATTTTTCAAAATAAATTATCCCCATGAAATTCATAATGTATTTAATCAAGTCAAAGGATGGGATAATGAAACATAACATAATTTCATTAATTTCATGATAATACACACACATATTCTATGTTCAATATTTATTAAGAACTAAGATCATTTGAATGATGCATGGAATCATGATTTCCCCCAATAATATGATCTTTATAAGTTCTTAAAATTTTTGTCGGATATCTTAGTCTCCTATATATTAGCTCTATATGTTGGCCTATTGGGAATTCTAGCTCCAGGTATGAAGTAAATTCTATACTCAATACCTCTCAAAGGGAGTATTCCATCACATTTTTCTCTGGTAAAAAAGACCAAATTCTTATAGTAAATGAAAAAAAGGAGGGAATATAATGTAAAAGATTATTAGTTTAAATTTAAGAATCCTTACTAGTCATTAAGAGAACTTTCTCACTCAATAAAAATTTTTCACCTCAGTTTTTCCAGAAAATGAACCCCCATTACTCTCAAAACTCTTTATTTTAACACATTTATTTAACTCATTTATTTTTATGTAACTCATCACTCTTTTTCCACTCTTAATTTTCCCACTATGTTTATTTTATCTATTTTTTGTATCTTTTATTTTTTTCTCAGCTTATCACAAACATTGTAATCACGAATATTTTTTTCCACATTATTTTTTAGTCATTTTTATTTCCTTTTTTTTCTTTTTTATATCCTCACTAGATCCCGATAAACTTGTATTAAACATATTACAGTCAAAAAAATATTTTTACCACTGAAAAGAAAAGATAAGAGGCTAAATTAATCATCATAAATCATCCTTATATAAATTTTCCATAGTTTTCCAAGTAGAAAATGTATAACATATATTGGAGGAACATTAAAATGAACCTATTCATGATATTTTAAAATTAAAAAAAATATATGTCTGGATTTGTGACTCCCTATAGAGTCATGTGTTTTTTTACGGGACTAAACACGATGGTTTTTTGAACTTTTTTGTTTACTAGATGGGTAAATTAAAAAAAAAGATTCAGGATTATGTTTCTTGAGTTGATATCATCTAATGTGTTGATATATGGATTGGGTAATGCTTTGAGGATTTTCTTGGGTCGCTCAATGAGTTTTGGGAGGACTAGACTAGGTAGAGACGTTCACATGGGCTGCACATAGTTAGTTAAACAGTGTGGGTAAGTTGTGTGTAATAAACTAAAAAACTAGTAGACTATGGATGGTCTGTTCATGTTCTATCAGACCATGAAAGTTCAACAGTGCAGTTTACCTAGTTTTGTGTTTCCAGTTAAATTATTTAATTATATTCCAGGTTAAAAGGGATTTAATTAAATATTCCGAAAAGGGGGTTTCATTTAGTTAAATTCAATATTAAGATGAATTTAAGAAATTAATGTGAAATGGGGGATTTATTTAATTAAATTATGGTTTATAGAATTCAATTAAATTATGATGGAATGGATAATCCATTTAATTAAATAGAGTTGAAAATAATATAATTAAATAATGATTAATGGGGAGTTTGGGTTTTATCAAAGAGGTGTTTTATTTTATATTGATAACAATAATATAATGGTTATTGTTATTATAAATATTGTTATTATATTAAATTAGTTTTATTTAATTTTTATATAAAACCTAGGTGGGTATTTTCTCTCGATAGGAACAACACCCCCTCCCTGTTGGTTGAGACATGCGACCCCCTCGGGTTCTCCCTATAGCACGTATGACACCCCAACACAGGTCCCTATTTTCACACAAGAATCATCTCGCTTATTCACATAAGTTGTTCATTCATGTGAGGTGAGTTCTTATACATGTGTCTCCTCCTTTGAATCATCCATTTCGGCTTCCCATCACCCTGATTCGATTCGTCTAAAACTCTAATCGAGCGTTTGAATCATATTTTGTGTTTCTTCTAGTTCTAGGTGGTGTGGAAGATGTCTTGGGACCCGTTGGTCCATATTCCGATGAACTCCACTGAAGATGAGGTGGTTTGACTTGATTTTTTTCACTTCTATCAAATTTTGGTAGAGTAATACACATGTTTTTGGTTTCAAAACCTTTAATTTAGATTCATATGGTATATATGAGTTTTAGTTAATTAATTTGGTGTGCGTTGGTCCTCACCACACTATCTTTGGGTGCCAATATTGTTGTTTGGGTTTTGCGGTCAATTCCAAGAATATGAGCGCAATAATATGGAAGTGTGTGTTTATGAGCGAGTTGTGGTTTGATTAATAATGCATTGGATTTGAAAATTTCATGAGGTAGGGTCCCTTTCAATGCCCTCTAGTATTACAAATGTGTTAATTAAATACATACATCACTTTTTTTAGATTTAAATTGATGCATAAAATTTGATAGATTTAATGCCTCTTGAATCTAAATATAGGATGTTGATTTAATTTAATAATGTAATAAATTATTTATGTGATAAGTAATATCATGATTTTATAATAAAAACCATCCAACAAAGGTGCACTATCTTCAAGATAAAAGTAGTGATTATGATTTTATGCTTGATGGGACTATTTTCTTGGTTTTCATACTGCTTGATGTTGCATTGAAATATGGAATGTTTAGGACATGGCCCAAATGGAATTATAAATAAAGATTTACCATTATAAATAATTAATTTTCCAAGGCACTGCCTAATTCCTTGGCCCCATTTAAAATAGGATTTATCTAGGTGTGATGTTTTTTATAATTTTTTTTCAGTGTTTTGACACATTCGGTCCACTATTTGGGTGTGCCTTGGCTTGACCATTCTAAAGTTAATCTTTTCTATATTATATGGATTGTTTTAAAATTGAGAATTGTATAATGTCATGTACCATGTATTCTCACCACTTGACCCGCCTAATTAAAGTGTTTCAATTTGATAAATAAATGTGAAATGGAATTGAAAGTCATAATTAAGTATATGACTTGGTCATGTTAATTGTGATTGAGAAATTGATTGTATTTTTGTAGGACCCGTTACCACATTAATGGAAGGTAACGAAATGAATCTTGAAAAAGGAATATGCTTTAAATGGATTAAATAAAAGGTTTCATGCAACATGACCTTATCAAACTAATGAAAGGCAAGGCATGGACCAATGGTGGAATGATACTAGACCTTATCACACTAATGAAAGGTAAGGATTGAACTAAATGAAATATTACATGAAATCATAGTAAAATAGGAATGTCCTGACTCGATCTTGCCTTAGATTCAAATCAGGGAATTCCATGAGCACTCGGGAATCCCATTTCATAGGTTGAGACCCACCAAGATCTTGATTCTTGCATATTCTTTGATGCTTGGTATGACATCACATGCTCTCTCCATATTAATATAGGATACATTGGATAAACTCCTTGGATCTATCTTTGACAAGTAGGTTCCATGGTTATAGTCCATAGGGCCCTATCTCTGCTTAGCCCAATCCTAGCTTGGCTGATTACCTTGGATTCTATAGGTAACTCATTGTGGAATGCCTTGGAATATTTCCTTGGATTACACTCATACACTTAGGTATACCCAGTTACTACTAAGTTAGAGACCCATTAGTTCTACATTTCCTTGGTTATTACCTTGGAACTTCTTTATCAAATATCATTACATGTTTCCTTGTAACATATTGGAACCTTAAATCTTTATATTATCTTGAAATGATATTAGTGCTGGATGTGCCTCATACGACCCTTTAACATAAAAGAGTAATTACTTAATTAATGAACTACTTACATGTTCATACACCAGTCGAGGGATGATGCAGGTACTTGGGTATTTAGTTACATTATACTGCATTATTTATGAATTCTTGCACACTATTTAATTTATACCACACTGTCAGGATTGGGATAGACACCAGTGGTTCCAGCCTACTGAGATGTGTATATCACACCCCATATGGGGCTCCATTGCATTGGGGTACCTAAGTAGTCTTTTTTGTTCTCAGGACCCTATAAATTTCTCTTTATGTTTGATGAATGCTGGATTTAGGAGAAAAGGACCAAGTTGAAGCCCAAGATGCTCATGGATATCACACTCAGGGATTTGAGCCATTTCTTTATTTTAGTACTATGATTTATGTCATTCTGTTTTGTTTAATGCTTTCAGATATGTATCACTATGACATGCATGCATTGTATAAAATTTCATTGGCCAATTTCATTATTCATTTTATATTGCAATTATATTCCACTATTGTCATCTATTTATATATTGTTATACTACTGTGAAAACTCTGATTAGACGGTATAGTCTCCCCATTAACTATAAATACACCCTTGCTACTAGTCGGGAGCCTCTGGCATATAGGGAGGCATGATTAACGTCATGTTACCAACCGATCTGGCCACCGTCTTAGTTGTGAGTCGGGTCGGGATGTTACAAAGTGGTATCAAACATTGCTTCTTTAACTCTGTCTTACTATTTTGGGATTGGTAGATAGGAGACTTCAAATGTGTTGGTGCTTTGTTAATATCTATGCTTGGGACTGATCACCCCACTTATGGGAAATGGCCAAGTGGCCAGGGCTGTTATTAATGTTCGTGATGGCTGCTATTATAGTTGATATGTTTTCACCTTGAGTGACTGATGTACTTTACAAAGCTTATGATTTATTTAATTATGAATATTACAATTGGACTATCATGGAAAGGATGAAACAAACATGCATCATATTATTAATGTAGAAATTAATTTTCCATGCATATATTCCATGCCATGTTGATGAATTAGCAGGTTTCCTGCTGAGTGTGATTGTGTACCTTAAGTGATTTCATGCATAGATTCATACCAGTTTAGGTAATTTATTATGATACCTTCATTTTTTTCTGGTTGTTATTCCATGCTTCTATGATTTCATAATTTTCTATGTGTTAGCTACTTGTAGTGACATGCTATCTTGCTTTAATATATATAAATGTTTTCATGTTCTAAGAGTTTTCGAAACAGTTTTTAAAGGATCCAGTTTTTAGTTGTAAGGTTTTTGGGATCCTTGTGGTTGGGAAAAGGTTACCTATATATTAACACCATTATATGAGTATGCTAAATTGAATTGTATTGTGAATTGTTTTTATTAAATGGGAGCCAATTCTCAATTCATAGAGTGCATGGGTTCTTCATGAATTGGGAAATGGAAACCCATATTAAATGCAAGGGCATGCTGCTTTGTGAAATGCTTATAAATGTACAAGATATTTAATATTGATATAAAATCAAATGGTTAGATTATAAAATGAAACTTGACCCATGTAGGTCAGTTGGGGAATGTTCTTTATGAGATAATGTGGTGTGGGTGTTGTGACTATTAATAATAAAACATTTTTTGGGTTTCTTTTTTGAGAACTAAGGTTGCCTTGTGGGACCATCATAGGTCACCTTATCTACATAATATGAATTTACATGATAAATTTCCTTATTATTGATGGAATGTCAATCAATGTAAAAGGTATTTAATAAATGGTGTCTTATATAACATTAATGATTTTCCATTGGAGATTTGGTTAAAAATAACGTACCGTGTTGATAAAAATGGTACTTGATGTTTTGATTAAATCTTGATGAATAATGGTTAAATTTGATTAAATATAAATGTCTTGGAAATGGAACCATTAGTGGTGTACTCTATTTAAGACTCTTATGTAAGGGTATATTAATCTTTGTGAGTTGTCTTGGAATGGAAGGGCAAGAGTTTTCTGTAGGCGTCCTTTCCTTTAGAAATGGCTTAGATGACAAGACTTTGAGCCAAGTGATTGATTTTAATAGTGACCCAATGTTAATGTCAAAGATTGTTCATAATAAAGGGCTAAAATGATAGGTATCACTATAATAACATTAAACACCTTTATAGTGCTCTGAATTTTCTAATTTTTGGTGTTGTTCAGGTGTTGTTGTCCTCAGAAAGACTTTTAGTTTCTAAAGACACCCTTATTCGGATGATTAGTCTTGATTGGTTAACCTTGTTATGGACTTGTGCATCGGTTAATGCTCGTTTTCAGCTAGTTAGACATAACTTGGGCATGTTTAGTTGTTTTTTTGTACATTTGACACTTATTCTTTGCGATGGACAACTTGGTATGTCATCATCTAGTAAAATGGTTGGATGAGGAAATACATCTTGGAAAAAAATATCTTGTGTTGTTGAGTGAAGTCTCTAATTATCTCCATAGTAGAGTGACCTGGTGTAAAGGAATAAATTTCATCCCAATTCTCAGGATGGATTTTGGAAGGCTTTGGTGTTATGACACACCGATCTCATTGCTTTGACCTCCCTTGAATGTTTTGACTATGGGATCTTGGCTCAGAGGATTGTCACACATTCAATTTAGTTGTTTTAATCTAGCATGATTATGAACATATATTATTCCTTCCTTTGTGACTAGGACAACTCTAAGGTGGAGAGTGTCATGTTGAACCTGGTGAATGTGTCCTTCCATGTAGAAGGAGCACAACCTAATGAATACCATTTGAAAATGGTCTGTGTTACTTGAATGTCCTTGATACTTGCGAGTTTTATTTATGTGTCGGTGCTTTTCTGCAGCATGATGATGATGAGGTTTAAGTGTATGAATCCTCATAAAAACACCATGGGTCTTGGTAGACATTGGTGGTTAAATGTAGAGTGATCATAGAATTCCTCAAGAAGTAATAGCGTGTGGTCAGTTAAATGTCGACGCATGGGCAGGTGAAGTAGAGCTTCTTCTTTGAATTCGACCAGTTGTGGTTAAACTATTTATCCTTCTTGTAATCAAGTTTTTTTACATAACACTATTTCCATCCCTTAAGTGTATTCTTTTTAAGTAACAAGCATATCCCCTATCATGATGTCATCCTTGATGCACTAAGAGAGTGTCGTTCTTATGCTGCGTTAAAACTCTAAAATTTGTTGAGCTTGTTTGGAAATCTATATCAGTTTTACAAATAAAATGCATGGTACTTATCAAGGCATGGTATTTCTTGAGTGATTCCCATGTTCCAAATTAGTAATTCCTTGGTTGGACTAAAAAACGTCAGCCATTACTTTTGAATTGTGCCAGTAGCCTAAGCTGGACACCTTCGAGATAAGTCAGTCAAGTGGCTGAAATCATTCCCTCTCTCTCTCTATCTTATTCAATATATATAGTTGGTGATGAAATTGTTTTATATAATGTTTCTAGGTGAAGCAAATATTGGTTTCATGGTCAGCAATGTCTTCTGAGAGTACTTTCATGACCAGTTTCTAGTAGGTCGATCGGAATCCAACAAATCTCCTTTCTACAAAAACATACCAAGAGAATCATAAGAACACTCAAGACAATTTTTCTTATGGTAATTCTAATGGTGGATGCACAATAGCTTGGGTTTGTCCCCTTAATGTTGATGTCACGCCCAGACTTTTGAGATAATTTTATTTTTTATGATTTTATTTTTCTATGATAAATTTTGTCGAGTTGCGGGAAGATCCTAACTAACATTTCTCACTTTTGATGATAAATGAAGGTTTTGGGCGTGACATCCAGTGATGTCTGGGATGTGCATGGTCAAAGCTATGCGGTTTCCCCAGGTCACCGGGCGGCCTACCCGGTGTTCAAAAATATATTAATTAATTAATTAATTAATTAAACAGATGCATGAAAAATTGAAAGAAAATTGAAATAAGAAAAATGAAATAGAAATTAATAATTGTTTTAATAATAATTATATTGATGAAAATATTATTTAATAATAATGATAATAATAATATTATTATTAATGTTAATATTTTAATTAAGTACTATTATTATCATTGTTAATATTATTATGAAATTATTATTATTATTCTTATTTTTATCATCTATTATTATTATTATTATTTTTACTTATATATTTTTGTTTTTTTGGGTTTCCCTTTTTCTTTTCCATTTTCCCCTTTACTCCCTCTTTTATCTTTCTCCTCACATGTCGCACCACTTGTGCATCGCACCCAAGCCACTCCCCCCCAACCGTAGTGCCAACCTCTCCTGACCACCACCTCATCAGTCATGCCCCGCTCCTCTCCTTGCACTAGTGCCCTGCTCCCCCTTTGGTAAACCTGCACCACCATACTCCTTTTTCACCACTCTCATGCTGTCCCGACTTGCACTGCCATACCTTCTCATCTGGATCTCCATCATAGATCACCTCTGATGGACCTCTATCTGGAACTCCACACCTCCCTCTAGTGACAAACCTGATTGAAACCCCTCATATTACCTCGCACCGCCTTGCACCACTTCACACAGTCATGTACCACATTTTTCTAACACGACTCACTTCTAAACCCCACCTTTCACTCATCCAACATCCCAAACCCTTGAAGAGGCCTCCCGCTCTCTTTGCCGCACATGCAAACCACCTGTGTAACCTTCTTTCCACCACCATAGGGTTTTCACTTATGGTCTATTTTGTTTCGTGGTTGATTTTCATGGTATGTCTTAATTATGGATTTTAGGTCTATTTTGATTTTATTTTGTGGCATTTGGAGATCAATTGGAGTAGTACACCAAACCGTTAGAGTTTCCTAGTACGAGGTACGTGGTTCTATGCCCTAGAATATTTATGTGATTTAATTTTATTCTTCATTAATTGTTTTAACTTGTTCTAATGATAAATTGCATGGTGAAAATTCTATTTTGGATATAATTTGACATGAATATGTGATGATTTTGACTTAATAAATAAAAAAACTTTGTATCCTATATGTTTTTATTGTTGAAATGTTTTTTACATGCTTAATTAATTTTTTAAAGTATACAAATTATGTTTTTAAAAAATGCTTTAGGAGAGTGTGTGATTAAAGTGTATTTTTAAAATGAAGATAAATTATTTTGACATGTTGATTTTTATTGTAACCTTGATGTTTTTTAGGGGTTAAAATGGGGTTTTAGAAGGTTTGGGATGTGAAATTGTTTTTTAATGATATTTTTTCATGTGAAATTGGTGTTTTTTGAAGTGAGGCCTTCAGGTATGCATGAGAGATGTTTTTTAAATTATTCAATAGTTTATTTATGTGGTTTTTGGAATGAAAAACATGGTTAGAATGGTTTTTGGAGTAATTTGGTTGGTGAAGGATTTGTTTTAGGGGATTTGGAGGTGTATTTATTTTTAAATGGATATTTTTAATTTTAAAATGAATCGTTTTAGGGGGAGGGAGGTTTCCTTTGTTTCTTTTTTCAATTTGGTTTTATTTGGAGCATTTGGTAGTTATTTGACTCCCTTGCATCATTGTAGTCTGTCTTGTTTATTGTGGTGTGTGTTTTGGTCATGAGCGACAAAGGCCTATATGAATACACATGTGTAAGAACATATATATGTATACCCTCCTTTTTCATATTACCTCATAGTGAGGGGGAATATGTACTTGGGTCAATGGATACATATATATATATATGTAAATGTATATGTGTATAAGTGAAGCAGTCCTGGGTTTCCATTATCATGAGCAGCATGTCTTATGGTAGGTCCTCTATGCCTATCCCTTTAATTTGAATTACATAATTGCTATCTTGTTTTAAAAATATGTTTTATATTTATTCTATATACAGATTTTATGAAATGTGGTTGCTTTTTCTCGAAATGGTTCCACCTTTTTTGGAAATTGAAATGTATTTATAATTCACATTGTTCTTAAGTGAATTTTCTTGAAATGTAGTTTCCTTAGTTATTTTGAATTGGTAATGAATATTTCCAAATGAATTTTTAACTTTTTCCAGATAGTTAAAAAATGTTCCTTGAATGTAATTAATCCTGTTTGGCACCTTAATAATGGTTTATGAAAATGAAAAAACACTCTTCAGGCACGCCCCATTATTTTAGAAAATAATGGGTGTATTGAATGTGTGATCTGTGATATGTCCCTACTAAAGATGTTGGTGCATTATTATGTTATGGAAAGAAAAGGTGGATGCACTCAAGGAGGGAGATCGATGGTGAGAGGTTGGATTTCTTTTTAAATAATGAAAATGATTGGTACATATATGATTTCGTAATAAAAACTCACCACCACATGAAATTGAGCATAATGGGAAACCTATGTATCTAGGTGGGAAGACTAGGACTAGTACGGTAGATTATACATAAGTGGTTCATAATATTTTCTTTTAGCCAGATTGATGATACAACCCTAACTATACATTTGTGATGATTGGAGACCACTAGGTTACGGGTGTGTTCCATACTAGTGGATTGTTCATGATACTGTATATCATTGTGGTTCATATGACATCTTTACACTGAGGTACGAGGATCCTAGGTCCCCACCCAACACTAGATACTTAGATATTTACCATGGTTCTTGTGACATGATTTTTAATTCAATTGTTTCATGATTTTTTCCTATTTCATGAAAACCATATTTAAATTTAAAATGATTCTCTTTTATTTTAAAATGTTAATTCATGTTTGGATTTTATATTGAAAATGCAGTGGTATAAAAATGTTTTTCTTAAAAATTTAAACCTATTACTTGATTTTGAAATGAATGTGAAACAATATTTTAATAGGTTTTATTTTCAAACTAGCACGTTTTAGGTCTCTTTTTAATGGTATGGGAAGAGGGCATTGCTGTACTCTATAATTCCTATGGGGTATCTCGGTGCTCATGCCTACTTTATCTTTTTTAGTTTCAGAGTCTAGTTTTGGATTGCTCTTGTAGCAAGTTTGGTTTATGTTCTTTGGTGTCCCACAATTTCATTTGAAGAATGTATCATTTCTTAGTTTTTTTTCTTTTTATGCTATTAGTTTGTTCAGTTCATCTTATTTTATTTATATGTTTTTCTATGTTTATATTTAATTATATTTTTTTATCAGGTAAATTGTTACCAAATATTAATTTGATACCCAGGCACTTTTCCCAGACTATGGGCATCGAAAACACCCCTCAAGCATTTCTATGGATTTTTTTAGGTGCCTGGTCAGATGGAAACCTTGCTTGGTTCATGAAAAAATGGTATCAGAGGTGAATGTTTTCTCTCTTCAGTATTGTTCCATGAGAAGGAGACTAGTTATACCAGATATAGGAATATCGGGACATGAAATTCCAATTATGAATAGGGTGTCTGGCCAGCACACCTCATCACGGAACTCTGGCTACTAGGGTAATTCGGGTTTCATCTGATTTATTTGGACCATGTGGTTGCTTGTTGTTTGGGAAATTAAATGGTTGTGGAGGAAATGATCTCAGTGAGCTAATAGTTCCTATAAATCTATGTGGAGTCAGGGAAGTTGTCATAGAATACTCTCCATGGGGGTGGCATGGTTAGCATATGACCACCAAACATATGCCCAAGCCACCCACTAACACTTGTTTCCTCTTGCATTGTTCCTCATCACTTTGTTTTGGAATCATAGAAATTTGGTTTTTAAGTAAAAATGATTTGGTCTTAGAAAATGTTTTGAAATGAAGTTCTTTAAAAAGAAATGGATGTGTGAGGTTTGAAAAGTCTGGGTTTAATGTTTTGGTTTTGAAAAATGGAAAGGTCCGGTTTTGATCCTTGGGGTTCTCATGGGAGACCACATGCATGGGTATATATGTAAAGGGAAATGGTCAAAAATATGAGTGGGTGGGTTCCTGGATGTACATGAGGTTGGTGCTTTGTGGGGCATGAGAACATGCATGTGTGAGGCCCATGGGACACCATTTGTGTTTGTGCCACCCACCAACTTCATTTATTTTCAAAAAAGTTGTGTTCATGGAAAAATTTTTGTTTTAATAATTGGTGATTGTGTGGTGTGTCCTTGTATTTTAGGAATTTTTTATATAAGGTGCTTCAAGTCGATAATCCTTTTTTGGGTGATTTCTATCTTGAGTTTGAATTCTTATTGGTATGTTGGTGTGAAAGTGCATGGTTAGTGGATTCTTTTGAAAAGTGCTTTGAGGAGCCCTTGAAGTGGTTCCCCATACACATTTAGTGTTCGCATGTGGTATGTCTTCGTCATTGGACTAGTTTGATCAATTCTATGGTTCTATTTCTTAACTAGTGTCTGCCCCTATAAAGTGTTATCATTCTATAGAATGGAAGATAGAGGAAATTAGCTGCTAGTCGGCCCTCCAGTTTATCAATGTATGGACTTCCCCCATTAATTGTAAGTGATAAGTCTATCCATTTTTCCTTTTTGTTTAAGTGGATCTTGTCACAGCGGGATTCCTAATGCGAGAGGAGTTGAAGGGGGCTTTGGTCACTTTGAGATGTGTGAGATTTCGGGTATGATGTTTGACACCATTGTGTGTGAAGGTCCCACATAGAAAACGTTGAAAGGAATTCTATTGATAAATGGTTAAGGTGGTTCATAGTTATTGGTGATGACCAGTGTTTTGAAATGATTTTATATGCTTTCATTGGCCATGAGGGTCATGTTTGGTGACTTCTAGCGGTGTAAGTTCTCTTTGAAGATAAAGGGTAGATAGTAGAATCATCAGATAATCCTTGTTTTCACAAGAGTGTGTCTTCCTCTTGGGTAGTTCTTTTTTGTTGTTCAAAGGGGAGTGTTTTATGCATATTTACCTATAAGGATTCTTAGTTAAGGTGAATAGGTTATGCATGTGAATCTTCTAAACCCCTGTTTTGGTGGATGTGCTATGAGGGAGTAGTTGGATGTCAGGGTGTGTTGAGTCTGTTAGTGTTTTCTCAGTTGTAGTGTGGTTTCATGTGAAAAAAATGAGAATCTCCATTTGAGATTCTTCAATGCCTGATTGTGAGGCAGGAGATGCTTCAAACATTAGGGCTCATGCCATAAGCCTTAGAGTGAAGCTAGCATGTGGTTAGGAACCCTGGGATTATATGAGACCCTGAACTTATTTCTTTCATCAGTGTTGAAGGTGAAGGCAGTTTAAATAATTTCCAATAGTTGTTCTATTCTGAACGACCCATTTGGGCGCGTGGAGTTTCTCATGGATATGAGGATTCATGATTGTATCATTACCTTAATGTCCCTTTGGTTATGTCCCACCAGATGTAATATATTTTAGTTGTCCCTATAGAGTTTGTTTGGGTATATTGGTCACAATTTTGATTAATTATCATCTTGTAAAGTGAATATGTTGGTTTTTCTTTGTCTATAGTGTTGACACCCTGGTATTTGGGCCTTTCCATCCCTGCCCTTGTGGTGAGGTGTTTGATTTGTTCCGGGAAGCCACTGAGTTCGTTTATTTACATTTGTGTTAACGGTTGTGAGACCCATTGTGGGTCTCACTGAAATTAATTGGTAATAAACTAATATTAGCCTATTTTTAATGGTGGAGAGTCTATTCAGGCCTCCCCATGTTGATCTTTTGGTTCTATTTATAGAGATGGATCGGTGGTAGGATATGGAAGTATTCATAGAATTGAGGTTTTTTCTCACTTGTTTTAGGAAAGTGGTGTGGGTTTTTTTGGAAGTGTTTGTGGTGTTTTAATTTAAGAATTTGGATTGGGTGTTGTGGGAAATCTATTTTCATTTGACTGATCAATTAAAGATATTTAAAATCTTGGGGGTGGTTGAATCATAACAGGGTTTCCATTTCGGTCTCTTGAGTTTATTTTTTTAAGTCTCTTCCTTTGTTGATAGTGTTATGACCATTTCATATTGGTCATTCTAGGGAATATACTTTGAGTGATAAGGGTGCATCGACTTCTACATTGGGGTTATGCATAGTTGTGGCTTTCTAGGGGTAGAAAGATTTATGGTGTGGACAATTTTCACACTCAAACTTTTGAGATAATTTTATTTTTATTATTTTATTTTGATTTGGGATATTTTCTCGAGTTGCAAGCTGAGTCCAAATAAATTTGTTCATTTGTTTATAATAAATGAATGTTTTTGCCATGACAGCAGCTGACATCCAAGCATCGCGTGGTTGAAGATGTGCAACTTTTCTAGGTCACTGAGCAGCCAACCTGATGTTCAAAAAAATTATTAATTAATTAATTAATTAATTAACTAGATGCATGACAAAGTGAAATCAAACTGAAATAAGAAAATGAAAAAAGTAATTAATAATTATTTAAATAATAATAATATTGATGAAAATATCATTTAAGAATATAATAATAATTATTATTAATGTTAATATTTTAATTAAGTATTATTATTATCATTGTTAATATTATTATAAAATTATTATTATTATTATTATTATCATCTATTATTAATAATATTACTTGTATATTTTATTTTATTTTTGGATTCCATTTTTTCCCTTTTTCCCTCCTTTCTTCTTCCCATCTCCCATCGCACCCCTTATGCGTCATGCCAAATCCCCTTCCCCTAACCCTAGCACCACCCTCTCTTGGCTATCGCCCCTTTGGCTGTGTCCCACTTCTCTCCTTGCACCGATGCCCTGCTCCCCCTCCAGGAAACCCGCACTGCCATGATCCCATAGTGGCACTCTCGCAGGGCCCCGCCTTACCCCACCCTCCGTTATCGGCTGGATCTCCAACTTAGTTATCCTTTGGTGGCCCTCAATCTGGCACATTGCACCTCCCTATGGCGACACACCTAACATATGACCCTCGAGCCACCTCGCACCGCCTCACGATGCTTTGCAAAGTTGCACACCCCATTTTTTTGGTGCGTCTGACCTCTGGAAACCCCCAATTTTATTTAGCTATCCTCCTGAACCCTTGGTGCAGCCTCACGCCCCATTCGCTGTAAGTGCGAACAACCTGGGTAACCTTCCTTCCTCCTCCTTAAGCTTTTTTAGGGCTAACTTTTATTGAGGGTCAACTTTGTTTGGGGGTCGATGTTCATGGTTTATCTGAATTCATGATTTTGGGTCAATTTTTATTTTTTTGTGGTGCATTTGGTGAGCAATTGTAGTTTTGCACCGCATCTTTGGAGTTTTCTACACCGAGGTAAATGGTTCCATTCCCTAACATATTTAGGTGATTTAATATGCTGCTTAATTAATTTTTTAACATGTTCTAATGATAACTTTTTTGGTGACAATTCTATTATGCATATAGTTTGACATGCATATATGATGATTTTTATTTTCTAAAGGAAATTTCTATGAATCTATATGTGTTTTGTTGTGGAATATTTTTTTACAAGATTAATTAATTGATTAAGGTATTAAAATTATATTTTCAAAAACCCTTTAGGTGAGAATGTGATTAAAGTGGGTATTTCAAAAGGAGATAAATTATTTTGACATGTTGATTTTTATTATGAACCTTGAAGTGTGATTTACGGGTGTATATTGGGTTTTAGAAGATTTAGGATGTGCAATTGTATTTTTAAATGGTTTTTTCATATGAAATTTGTGTGGTTTAAATTTAGGCCTTCAGGTATGCATGTGAGATGGAATATAAATTAGTAAATTGTTTATTTAAGTGGTTTTTGGAATGAAAAAATGGTTGGAATGGTTTTTGGAGTTATTTGGTAGGTGTGGGATGTGTTTTTGGGGATTTTTAGTTGTATGTATTTTTAAATGGACATTTTTAATTGAAAAATGAATCTGGGGGGGGGGGGGTGGGGTATTTCCTTGTTTTTTTTTCAATTTGGATTTATTTTGAACATTTTTTATTTTTTAGACTCCCTTACATTATTGTAGTGTGTTTTGTTCATTGTGGGGTGGGTTTTGATCGTCATCCACAAAGAACTATATGTGTATACATGGGTAAGCATATATGTGTGTATATATATATCCCAATTGCGCATATTCCCTCATGGGGAAAGGGATATGTACCTAGGTCAAAGGTTATATATATATATATATATATGAAAATGTAGATGCATATAAGTGAAGTGGTACTGGGTTTCCATCGCCATGAGTCACGAGTCTTGAGGTAGCCCCCTATGCCTATTCCTTTGATTTGAATTCCATAATTACTATCTTGTTTTTAAAAAATATTTTATATTTATGATATATAAACATGCTATGAAATATGTTTTTTGTCACTAGAAATGATTATGCATTTGTTTAGGAAATTGAAAAGTATTTATATTGTCGTTGGTCTTAAGTGACTTTTCATGAAAAGTGATTTGCATAGTGGTTTTGTATTGTTAACAAATATTTCCAAAGGCATTTGGCCCTTCGACTGGTTAGTTATAAAAAGTGTTCCTTGTATGTAATTAAGCTCATTCCACACCTTAATAATGGTTTATGAAAAAGAAAAAAACATATCTTTGCATGGTTGTTTTAGAAAATAATGGGTGTGTTGAATGTGTGATTTCTGATATGTCCCTTGTAAGGAGGCATTTTTCATTTTTGTGTGAATGAAAGAAAGGGGGATGCAATCAATGGGGGATATTGGTGGTGAGAGGTTGGATGTGTTTTTATGTAAAGAAAATGATAAGTAAATATATGTTTGTTAAATAAAAACTCACCACCACATGAAATTGAGAAAAATGGGAAACCTAGTTATCTAGGTGGGAAAACTAGGACCAATACTCTAGATGATACGTAAGTGGTTTGTCCTAGTTTCATCTTGTAGGATTGAAGGTGCAACACTAACAAACCATTTGTAATGATTGTAGACCACTAGGTTATGGGTGTGTTCCCTACTATTGGAACATTCACGAGAATGTAGATCATTGTGGTTAGTATTCCATGTTTACAATGAGGTATGAGGATCCTAGGTCCCTAACTAACACTATCTTCATCGGGATTTTCCATTGTCATTGTGATATGATCTTCAATTTAGTTGTTTCATGCTTGTTTCCTATTTCGTGAAAACCATATTTAAATTAAAATTGATCCCCTTTAATTTTAAAATGTTAATACATGTTTGGATTCTATTTTGAAAATGTAGTGGTAGAGAAATATTTTTCTCTAAAATGTAAACATGTTACTTTTTTTGAAATGAATGAAAAAAATATTTTAATAGGCATTCTTTTCAAACTAGAATGTTTTGGGTCTCTTTTTAAAGGTAAGGTCATAGGGAATTGTTATACTCTGTTATTCTTATTGGGCATCTCAGTGAAAAATTCTACACTATCTTTTTTAGTTTCTGGGTCTATTTTTGTTTATCTGTTGCACCATGTTTGCTTTATGTTTCATAGTGACCCATGAGGTCACATGAGGTATGTCTCGTTACATAGTTTTTTTCCTTTTTTCGCTGCCAGTTTGTTCAATTCTTCATATTTTATTTATCTATTTTGTTCATTATATGATTACTTATCTGTCTTTTTTTATCAGGTAAATCGTTACAAAATGTAAATTTGATACTCATGCACTTGTTTCAGACCATGGGGACCCGGAACACTCCTCGGGCCATGCCGGACATCAGGTCGGGCACCGAGTCGGATGGTGACCCGACTTGGTTCGTGAGAGTTGATACCTATGGTGGTGAGAAACATTGATAAATTTTTTTTAGGGATTATGACGTGATCATGTATTTTCCTTAATGATATCATGTCTGGTTCATTTCGGGGTTCGAGTTGAAGGTGAGCATAGGCTCAAGTTGTAAGGGCTTAAGTGCAAAATGCATAAGAAATGATTAATGTCATGTTGGCTATTGGAAACGCAATCGAAAAGGTTAAGAAAAATTCATAACCCTTGTATGCTATGTAATGTTTTATTTCTCTTTGGAGGTTTCTTAGGGTCGAGAATTTTTAAGGAGGGGATATTTTAGAGTCCTTTGTTTTTTAACAGGACTAAACACGAAGGTTTTTGATCTTTTTCATTTAATAAATGGATCAATTTTAAAACCATTCATCGAGATTAAGTTTTGATATTTAGGATTTTTTAAAGTGTTGATATTGGGCTTGGGTAAAGTATTTAGGAGTTTCCTAGGTGGACCAATGGGTTTTGGGAGCACCAGACTGGGAAATGACATTCACACGGGCTGCACACGGCTAGTCAAACCATGCAGGTCATTCGTGCATAATAAACCAACTAAATAGTAGTGGGTACATGGTCTGTGCACAGTCTATTAGGCCGTGTGAGTTAAACTATGTGGTTTACCCATTTTTGAGTTTCAGGTAAAATTATTTAATTAAATTCCAGGTTAAAAGGGATTTAATTAAATTTTGTGAAGTGGGGGTTTTATTTAATTAAATTCATGGTTAAGAGGAATTTAATTACTTGATGAAAAATGGGTAATTAATTTATTTTAATTTAGGATGATATAATTTAATTAAATGATGATGTAATGGAGAATCCATTTAATTAAATTTTTTTCAAAAAAATTTAATTAATTCATGATTAATGGGGAGTTTGGGGTTTATCAAAGTGGTGTTTTGTTTAATAATGATAATAATAATATAATGGTTATTATTATTATTATTATATTAAATAAATTTTATTTTAGTTTTATAGAACACAATGGGGTTTTTCTCCCTCAATAGGTGTAACACCCACTCCCTATTGTGTGAAATGTGTGACCCCCTCAGGTTCTCCCTATAGCGCACACAATGCCCCAACCCAACTCTCTCTCCACGAGCCAGAATTGTTCGGCTCCTCCATGAAATTTGTCCATCTTAGTGAGGTTAGTTCTTATCTATGGGTCTCCTACTTCACATTGGCCATTTTGGCTTCCCATCGCCCGAATTTAGTTTGGCCAAAACCCTAACCGAGTGTTTGATATGCATTTCTTGTTTCTTTCGGTTCTAGGTGGTGTAGAAAATGTCTCGGGACCCGTTGGTCGATATTCGGAAAACTTCTGCTGAAGTTAAGGTGGTCCATCTTTATTTGGTTCACTAATATCAAATTTGGGTATGTTAATACACTCATTTTAGGTTTCACACCAATTAATTTAGATTCTTATGGTATATATGAGTTGTGGTAAATTAATTGGGTGTGTGTTGTTCCTCACCACACTAACTTTGGGTGTCAATATTGTTGTTGGGGTGTTGCATTCAATTATATGTATGTTCACACATTAATGTGGAATTTCATGTTCCTAATATGGTTACGGTTTGAGTTATAAAGAATTGTTTTGGCCAATTTCTTGAGGTAGGGTCCCATCCCAAGTCCTCTAATATTATAAATGCATTAATTAATTACTTATTGCACTTTTTCATATTTAAATTAATTCTTAAAATATGTTAAATTTAATGCCTATTGAATGAGAATTTAGCATTCTAATTTAATTTATAAATGAAATAAATTATATTGGTGATAAGTAATATTATGATTTTATAATATAACTCCTCCAATAGAGGTGCACTGGCATCAAGATAAAAGTTGTGATTGGGATTTTATTCTTGATTGGCTTATTGTCTTGGATTTTTTATTGGTTGATATTGCAAAAAAATATGGAATATTTATGACATTACCCTAATAGAATTAGAAATATATAGTTACCTTTTAAATAATTAAAGGACCAAGGCACCTTCAATGTGCTTTTCCTAGTTTTAAATTCGATTTATCCAGGTGTGATGTTTACATTAATTGTTTTTTAGTTTTTTGACACATTTGGGCCATCGTTTGGGTGTTCCTTGGGTTGATGTTTATAAGGATAGTATTTACTAAATTAAATGGATTGTATTAATATTTTTAATTAAATAATGTCCTATACCATATATTCTCACCACTTGACCTGCCTATGGCAAGTGTTTAAATTTGACAACTAAATGTGAAATAGAATTGACACACATACTTAAGTGTATGACTTGGAAAAGTTAACTATGATGGAGAAATAGGTTGATTTTCCATAGTACCCCTACCACATTAATGTAATGTAGCAGAATGATCCTTGATAAAGTAAAATGATTTCAATGGATTAAATAAAAGGTTGAATTCTAATTGACCTTATCACATTAATTAAAGGAAAGATTTCGACCAAATGTTGCATGATAATTGACATTATCACAATAATTAAGGGAAGGGATTACACGAAATGAAATATTAAATAACATCATAATAAAATTACAATGGCCTGAGACGAGATTGCCTTGTATTCTGATCGAGGAATTCCATGAGAAGTCGGGAACCCCATTACGATTCAAGGATTCAACTTGATTAGGTCAAGACCCACCTATATCCTAATCCTTATATATTCTCGGATGCCTTGTATGACACCATAAGATCCCAACATATTAATACAAGTTTACCCTGATACACTCTTTAGATTCATCATTGAAAATTAGGTTCCTTGGTTATAGCCCATAGGGCCCTATCTCGGCTTAGCCCCATCTTACCTAAGATGATCACCTTGGATTCGATAGGAAACTAATTGTGGAATGCCTTGGAATATCCCCCTTGGATTACACTATTACCCTTAGCTAGAACCATATACTACTAAGTTTGTGACATATTAGGTCTACATTTCCTTGGTTATTACCTTGTAACTTCTTTATCAAATATCATTACAGGTTTCCTTGTTACATCTTGGAACCTTAACTATTTATACATTCACTTTGTGATTTCATTGATGGTTATTCCTCACATAATCCATTAATGTAAAATGGTAATTATTTACGTAATGAACTAGTTACATGTTTAGAAACTAGCCAAGGGATGAAGTAGGTACATGGGTATTTAGTTACATTATAATACTTTGTTTATGCATTATTTTGCACTATTTAATTTATACCACACTCTTAGGATTAGGCTAAACAACGGTGGTCCAACCTAATGAACTTTATATCTCACACGCTGTAAGGGCCGCCATTGCACTGGGGTACCCATGTATAATTTTATATTCTCAATACCTTAGACACTACTATTTTTGTTTTCTGTACCTGGTAGTTAGGAGAAACAGACTGAGAGGATGTTCGTGGAGATTTCCCTCAGGGATTTCAGTCTTTTCTTTATTTTTGTACTTAGATGAAGGGAATGTTGTTTTGTTTACTTCATTTAAATATGTATCACCATGTCATTCACACATTATATTAACTGGTGTTGGCCATTTTTTATTTAGTTGAGATTGCAATTATCTTCTATTGTTGTCATCTAGGTATATATTGTTATACTACTGTTAAAACTCTTATTTCAGGGTATAGTCTCCCCCCCGAATAGCCTTACACCTTCACTACTAGTCGGTAGCCTCTCGCATATGGGGATGCATGTCTAAGGTCATCTGAACAACCGGTCTGGTCACCACCTTAGTGGTGAGCCAGGTTGAAATGTCACATTCTCACTTCTCCACTGTCATTAAACAAATGAAACCTATAAGGTATAGGATGAATTAGAGTAGGAAAAATCAACGTGTCCACCCTCATGGTACCAGAAACATTAGTAAGAATCGCAATGTCAATGATCATACTACATATCTCCTCCTTAATGTGGAATATCATATAAAAAATGTTCATACCCTGCTCCTAATTATGATCATATTTAGGTTTACTATTTAAATCTCTTCATTCTACCAATCCGTCTCCTTGTATGGTTTCTTCAACTTCCACATCTGAACCCTTTCACCCTTTATAGAGCTCTCAATGATGATGTCTCCATTATTAGAAACAATATCCATCTTTTTTTTTGGAAATTGATATGTGATATACACCTGGACATAACACTTAATACACATAATATCATGGGATTTAGAAGATAAATTTGTGTCATTTTACCTTTCAAATCAAAAGTGTCAAACTTTTTTTTGACATCTTCTATTTGATTTGGAATTTTTTTTGAATCCATTGGATTTTTTTTCATTCCACTTAGAATGAAATTTCATCTCTTTTATATTATATTTCAAAAACCTAATGAAACTTACTTAACACCTTAGATAATATAATTTCTTTTCAACCTTCAATATCTTAGGAAGAAACTCCTCCATGTCAATGTAGGATTGAATTTCCACTACATCCTGATTTACCAAATTAAATCCATCGGCAACCTTTCCATTAAAGCTTCCTGATCCTCCATTAAATAGGGAAATCATTGATATCTATATTTCCTTATAGTACTCTTTGAAATAGATGGATCCATGCACAAGACATTGTAATGTAAAATGTAAATATCTATAGTGATGACTATAAGTGTTTATTTTGTGCATTAACATATTAATTTCCACCCAAATTCTAATTGGGCTTTCTCCATTCTATTTTTGACTCACTGGTGACTAGCCCCACAAAATAATTTCATATCCATTGAACTCAATCACCATTAACATTACCATATTTTACATATGTTAGTTTGTAATCCCAAACATTTGTTGAATATTATTCTCCCACTCTAAATAATTATCTAGATCACTCTTCCCTTGAATGGATGGAGGTTTTATTTTGAAGCTTCTCAAGTCACATTATCTTCTAGAACTATGATTACCTTTCCTAGGAAATGATTATTTGAAATAAGATTACTCATAATCACCTTCTTGTAATTATTACCTTAACATGTCCCTTGAAGTCAATGAATTCAAAAAATCATCCAAAAAATCATTAAAACTTTTAAATTGGTCAGGGATAAATTTCAAAAACAATTGGAGGTCAATATCACATATTTCACCCTCAATGTCATTTTTTAACTCCTCAAACACTAATTATATCTTTTTTAATCTCTCAAAGGGGTTCTCACGCTTTCTAGTACAAAGAATTAGTTCCTAAAGGTTTTCATAAATATAATAAATAAGAAAACAAATAAAAAGAAATCAATTAATGGAAATCATTTATAATTTTAAAATTTTAGAGGGTTTTAAATCGATGGAATATAATAATTATTAGAGACAAAGATAAATGCGAGAAATGTCTATGGATGAAATTTGGATATAGATGAAGTACCAAATATGGTGGATAATAAAATGTATTCAAAATGGAGAATAAATGAGTGAATATACTATTTCAAATGAGTAATTATTTTGTTTATGTTTTAAATTTTTTGATGCATTTTTTATTTTTATTATTTCTCTGTATCTAAATTATTATAATCCAGAAATGAGTTGTAAAGATTGCATTAATGGTGGTCAATATAAAAAATATGAAAATTCCACATTGAACTAATCTGATTACAGTTATGTTATATGGTGAGATAAGATCATTTTAAAACTCAATAGGATTCTGATTTGGCTATAGTTATATTTCACAAGAGTGGATCTATAACATGTATTTCATTGACTATATATCCAAATATACCTGTCATATTTTAGTGTATCCAAATTTAGAATAAATAAACGTTGTTAAACTATGAAAATGAGATTTAATATGTCCAAAAAATAAAATAAAAAGTGTCTGAACTGGTACATGAATGTTGCTTCCAAAATCAGTGAGGACCAAAAATGAAAGAAGGATAAAAAGGGAAGGGATAAATAAAAAAACTAAATATAAAAAGTTTCCATTATCAATATATGATTCCAAATTATATGATACCATATAGGGGAGTGACATTAATTGTAGTATGAGGAAACATAATTGATGATAATGGAAAATAAAAAAAGTTTGTGAAGAGAAAATAAAGCAGAAAGTGATGGAAATTTATATTGTAAAGAGACTTCCCCATAAAAACTAAATTATATAGTTCCAAAAAGGTTGATTACTCATTTTATAATGATTTCTTACATATATCCAAAAACACACAAAACACAAGTATAATAATTCTAAAAAACACTCAAATTCATTATTAACCCTCATGGAGTACAAGGTGGTGGAATGTTTTAGCCAAATGAGAGACACACATATTAAAAATCAATCTAAAAAAATTATAAATCCTAACACAAATATTTTGACTTTTTCTAACCAATGTGCATGGCTTTAGGTGACAATATTTCTACCAATAATTGTTTTGGTATTACTTTAATGACATTGATGATTACCACCATTACATTGGTCACAAGAGTCCACCACTTTTGAACATGGAGATTACATTCATGCATATGGGTTTAAATTTGTAGTTTCATTTGGGAGGTCCATTTAAGTTCAATTTTTGAATTTAATAAAAGTAATTAAATACCCATTTTCTCCTCCCATGAATGAATTTTTGGACTCCACTTGTAATTTAAAAATGAGTTCATGGAAATACTCTTTCATCACCCTTATTCTTCCTCTTTCCATTAGGCCACTAATCCCATGTAATCTGTTTAGTGCATTTAAGATCTTTCAAACAATAATCCCATGTTTTTTCTAAACTCTTAAATGAATATGTGTGTCCTGATTCTCATTAAAGCCCATTTGGTTTATCAATTAAATACCCTATTTCATATGAAATAATTACCCGTAATACATACATAAATAGTGAAGATGGATCATAAACACATAACCCAATTTTTGAGATGAGAAGACTTTACCATTTTGAATAAACTTGGATTAAAAATATTTCTCTATTTTCTTTTAAGATTTATCACCACTTGCCATCCACCACTAAGGTCAGGTCCCTTATCTAATTTCTCTTTCACATCAATAATATATTGGTTTTATTCATAATTTATTCCATATATTACCTTTAACTTCTTAAAAGCCTTATAATTTTGAGAGGTTATAAAGATATTCTACATATAATGAGTAGTATCAGTATTCCACTTAGATTGAAGAAATTTTCATTCACTTCTAATAGCCCTCCATTAGTTCTAAAATATGGATTATGCATGTCTAACCATAAAATAGGTGTTAATGACTTTTTATGTGACCTGTTTAATTATATCCTTATGATCCACTAAGTGGCTGGAAATATCCTCTTACTTTTCTTTAATTACCATTAAAAATAAGAATTGGAATCATTATTTAATTCCAACTGCTCTGATATACATGTGTGATAGATTTTTTCATGTATATCAATTTTTTACACTCTCCACCGGTCTTATTTAAGGAACCATGATAGGTATATACTCTTTCCTCTTTTTTGGACCACTACATTTACATATTCATCTTGGATTTTACCATTAAAATTATGTACTAGTAGTTCTTTAATTTATTTCCAAAGAAACCACATAATGGGAAATATCCTTCTATCATTTATTCATACTTAAAAAACATTTCTATTATAATCAATGATGTATATTGAATGTATGACTTCCATCTATGTGTGTGACATCCCATCTACCCCGATTCTATCAACCATAATAATATCTTCTATAGAAAGTCTCTCATATCATATATATACAAAATACCTCTGAACCACGAGTGGGTATATAAAATGGTCAATGATTCCTACAAAACTCATCAGATACATCCAAAGATCATCTCCACATAGCTCTCCTTTGAAGGTTATGGAGAAACATACATAAACAATCAAACATTCAATCCTCCCATGACTCCCAATTAGTGGGTCTTATGATCTCATCAACAAGAGACCATAAACCCTATAAATATTTAATAATATTGTAACCTAAAAATTTTATAAATTTTAAATGAAAATATTTTTTATTTAAATGTACCAACAAATGCATGAACATAAAATGACATAACTCAATAGTAACATGATCCCATGTAATCCACGGAGTAGAAAAATAGTTCATAAAAATAACACTTGCCTAACCAATATCTAGATGTGAAAAACCATGAAAATAAGATTAATTAGTAACATAATTATTAAAAAAAATAAATTATGTTAAATGTAATTATAATTATTATTTAGACATACTTCCTTTGATGAGGATCTAGGTCAAGAGTTGGAACTCATGCTGGTACAAAATCCAAAATCGTCAATTGTACATGCCCTCGACCCCTCATAGTACATTTGGTCAGGTTAACACCAGCATCCAATGAATCATGGGTCTTATAAATAGGTAGTATATCCTCAGTAAAGATAAAAATCATGTTGTCATAATCCTTATGAGCCACCTAAAATATATAATTATTTTTATAACAATATTTTTTTACTCTATAAAATAAATTAGAAAATATAGATATATTTTTTAAAATAAACATGATAAAAATAATATTACATGCAATGAATTATTAATATTTATATCAAATATAAAAAACTAATAAATATTTTCTGAAAAAAATAATATATACTTCTACATCATTATCTTTATCTTCATCTCCGTATTTAGTTTCATCAGTGTTAATGTATTCATCTTCATCATTAGCATTATCAATTTCGACACGAGCTTTAATTTATTCATCCATTTAATTTTCAAAGTCATTGGTTATATCATTGTAAGTATAAACACCACACCCCCTTAACTATGGGTTCACATCATTGACATCATTATCATAATCATTAAGATATATATTCCTTGTTGTTTCTAAAAAATATCAGAAAAAATCACTTCGACAACACTACTTCAATTTTATATAAAGTAAAGTGATTTGATTTTTATTACACACCACAATCCATTTAAATTAGTTAAACAATAATATTAATTTACATAATAAACATGACTTTCTTGATATTATAGTAAAAATATACCATTTGATGCAATAAGTATTTTACATTTAATATCAATGTTTTTATTTCATGGATGAAGATGCAACCATTTATCAGTATAAAAAACTGACATTTAAACATTGTTACATAATACCATCCTAGATAACATAAGTCAATTATTATATCCAGAAACCCATAAAATTCAACTATACATTCTTTTTTATGTTATCCATTTAAACAAACACAAATATTTATTGATTTTTTTATCCACCATATCTGCTAGTATGAAATCAAAATCCATTAACTACAAAATAATTATAATATTAGACCAACTAGGATGGTTGATTAGCCACAATATATATTTTTTCTATTTTCAACTAACACTTTTAAGGGAAAGTGTGAACCCGAACATAATCCCACCAAAATCTACCCATCAAAACAAAAACAACTATCACTGCCCACAAGAACATTCAAGAACTCCACCGGATGATTTCCAAAATTCAAATTCAAAAAATGTATTACAGATTACAGACAAAGTGCCACTATGTCGCCTGAGAAACCGACCCTTGAACACCTCGTTTCCATCACCACGTCGCCAACATCAGTTGAATCAACGCCAACCATCATCTTGCTGGAATGGAACACCACCATACCTTCGATGGTCTAAATCATCCCGGATCTAACATCCACATCATCGTCATCCTCCAATCCAAGTAGTGTCATCATCGCCAGTGTCGATCGATAGCCATAATGAAAGATGACCTTAATGGGTACCTCGAGAACTCGAATTACCACCGTAGACTTCAAATCCTTCATCAAAGAGATAACAAAAAACGTGAGTCGCCCGCTCGGAGACCACATACCGCTCAAAAAACACCTCCCAGAACCTAAAAAATATCATCGCACCTGACCGACAGGGAATGGAGCACTAGACTGGGATTCCATAGTAGAGTTGAGTGGAGGAGACCTCAGTCCAAGAGCACGCCAGAGACCATATTTTCATCAATAAAGGAGGAACAACAGAATACCGCCATCAACCATCAGACCAAAATCAGACAAACATGAAGAACCAACACCAAAAAACATGCTCCTAGTGTATGAACAAACCCAAAAAATACCAATCATGCATCATATTGTGGATCAAAACACAAAAAAACAGAAATGATAAAAGACCAATGAAGAGAACGAGCAGAAACTGTTTTCAGCCCCCCTCCAGCACAATCCCAAGTAGTCCCAGATCCCACATCGAGCCTGACCAACAGTGGAGTAAGAATAGGATGATTTGGTCGATAAGGGCAGTGGAGAAGAGAGACATCAGACGCCACCACTGATGCCGACCGAAACCTTCTGAAACAATAGTACAAAGACCTGGGATGGGGGATTACATAGTTCATATAATCAACTATCAATTTTATTTACATGTTCTGATACCTAGATTAAAAAATAATTGCAAATAAATAAATTAAAAAATTGATTTCATATGTTCGATTGTAAAAATTTTACTTAACATCCTTTGAAACCAATAGGAAAAATTACGATGTAAGGGTTCTTTAAGAGAAATTGGTCCAATTTATGTGATTATTTTGATATTATCATCATATAATAAAAAAAAATATAAAATTAATTATAACAAATTTTTATTTAAATATATGTAAAATTAGTACTTACTACACAAAGTAATTAATTTCTTCATAATTTAGAAAAACAAATGTATGAGCACTGTACATTTCTTCATCTCAAATACATCATTCATAATGACCCTCAATACCAAGATCTAGATGAATAAATATTGAAAATAATTTGTATATTACAACATCATCATTTTCCTCATTATGGCCCATTCAGTTATGTTTTAACGAATATTCATATTGAAAATTATATGAGAACTAATTTTAATTTACCACATGTAAGTGCACTTCATCAATTTACCTTTCCACTAATTTCTTGTTACATACTGTCTTCTTAAAATTTCACATAAATCTCTCAAATGGGAACATCCATTAAAAATTTTCTATACTTACATATTTATTTTCATACAAAAACTTAAAAATTAAATGTTTTATAGAGCTAAACAAGGTCAAATAAAATATTTTTTAATCAAATTTATATAAAATCATAACAACATCCTTTGATAGCATACTCATTTCATCATAGTTTGTTGTCTCTATATAAATATCTAATAATAAATATGATATTTCAACCATCACATCCATTATTGATGAATTTAGTATCCTTGTGAGGCCATTATGAAGTAATCATTGCATGATGACATGACAATAATAACTTTTTAACTCAATAATATGTTTATGTCTAATGAAATTAGTCAAATTACAAGAATAGCCATCTAATAACCTCAAATATTTATTCCACTGGAAAAAAATATATGAATTTCCTTATAATGTCTATAAAAAGATTTTGGATTCATTAATTTTTGCGATCATTCATTTTCAAAATACTCAAGTATAGGATGCCGGTAAATTTTGTAATAATTTATCCATTCCATAACATTATCTTTGGGGTTTTCAGGCGTTTTCAACAAGATATAAAATATATTATCAAACCAATTTTTCTCAATATATATTACATATGACATGTGGTGAACCAACAAATCTGACCAATATGGAAACTACCAAAAAAAATTACTTTTTGGAATTGTTATCAATCCTAAAACAACCTATTTTTTATTGGTTTATAGAAGATACAAAAATAATTATAGGAAATGAAGAGTTAATATATTTTACATCAACACCTAAGAGCACTGTTAGAGGTCTGTCTCTTTCAATTATAACTTTTTTAAAATTTATTATGTTTTATGAGGATAGATGATCCATTGGATGAGAACTATGATGACAGCAAAAACTGATTTCTTTAATTGACAATCATAAATGATTTTCTTTCAGTAATTGAATATGGAAATGTTTTTAGACCATGTGTACTCTATCCATATAACATACTATACACTAAAAAGAAATATATTTTCCACACTGATGCAACTTTTAGTACAAAATAATGACTACAAACTACATCATATGTAGTTAGACCATCATTCCATAATAAAATTAACTCATCAAACAATGGACTATAATATAAATTGATATTCTTTTTTAATTTTATAAAATTAGTAATTCCATATATATTAATATTTATGTATCATTAATCAAATTCCCAAGAGTAAATTTTTTATAAAGTTATTAAACCATACCAATAAGAATGTTGACCCCCATAAGAAATAAATGAACCAAAACCATTAGTAAAAGCACCCGATCATATGATTTGTGGTTTTTAAAAAGAAAAAAACCAATATGATCAATGTGTTTCAATGAATCAATATCACAAGAATGATTTAGGATTTTACTGACATAAAAATTGTATCTGATCCATGTCATCAATAATGTTGTGTTATGAAACCTAAATTGTTGTTGCAGTCAAGATATAATTCGAAAATACCCCAATTATTTAATAAGAATAAATTAGGACATTCCATGTTATAACTCTATACACCTCGCATGTCCACATATTGGAAAATTATCTGACAATTCATATACTCAATAATATAAGATATAGTCATTTGAACATATGCACGTTTTATATTAACTAAAAACCAAATCATGAACCAAATTTTTTTATTTCATATAAATTTCCACGAAATGTATCCACTTTAATAAATAATGATTTAATAAAAGAAAATATTTGATCTAAAAAATTATTTGACATTCCAAAATCTTACTTAGTGGCCATGAATTTTGTAAAAAATTCAATTTTTTTAAACTTTCATCCATGATATAAGGACACCTCATTAGATTTTAACAAATCTTAAATTTTTGATGGATCTAATTCGATATTAGATTCATTATTATGAGTTTTTTCTTGAATGGATTTGATAACAAAATCTTGTACTAAATTTATAAATTAAGATTGTTCTAGAACAAAAAAAAATTATATATCATTCTGAATTTCGTTTAACATGTTGACATCAGAAGATATATTCAGTTTTAATACCAAAACATAAAACTTGAACCCCAAATTTATTAAACAATTCATATCTTCTGAAACCAAACTTCTCACATGAGTACCTAATTATTAATTTTGAAATAAATTCCAAATTTAATGATGTGAATCATATAAATTATTTAACACACACAATGTAGATATGATTTATACTAGATCAATTTGGATTTCTATGATGACATTTCTAATCCAAATATCATAATAAATTTTTTTTTCAATTTCTTGGGTCTATAGTTTTCTTAAAAATTAACAATAATTATAGTATTAAATATAATGTATCATGTAACTCTTTTTCATTAAATGAAAATGTAATTATTTTTTTATAAAATAATGAATAAAATATTTCATCTTAAATATTATTATAAATTTTAAAATTTTAAAATATAAATTTATAGTTATTTATATTAACTTATACCAATTTATAGTAATGTATACAAAATTATATAAATTTATTTTAAATTATAAAAAATTATAATAATTTTATTATTATATATATATATATTAGGTTCTTAGGGGTATAATTATTTTCAAACAAACACACACACAACACACATAGGATGGCAAGTTAGGTCATAGCCCTCCCATGGGGACATCCCACACATCATGAAATTTTTATTTAGTAAATTTTCCATAGGCCCATTGGGAATGCACCACATTAATACCAATTTATAATAATATGTATTACTTTATAATAATTTATAATAATGTACAAAAACTTTTATTAATTAATACCATCTTATATTAATTTATATTAATTTATGCTAAACAATACTAATTTATACTAATTTATATCAATATATATTATTTTTCATATTTAATACTAATTTTTTTTAATTTATACTAATTTATATTAATTTATCTTAATTTCTATTAATTTATAGTAAATTTTATCACATTATAGTAAATTATACTAATTTAAACTAATTTGAGTGGAATTAATACTTATTTATCGTAATATATATTAATTTATGTAAATTTGAATTAATTTATTCTAAATGGTATTAATTTTTACTACTTTATATCAATTTATACTAATTTTCATCCAACTAATAATAATATATAGTAATTTATACAAAGTTATATAAATTTACACCAATTGTACTAATTTGTAGTAGTATATTTTAATTTATACTATCCTTTATTAATTTATACTAATTTTTATAATTTATTTTAATTTATAGTAATTTATATAAAATATAACAATTTATAATAAATTGTACTATTTTATAATAAATTCTAAAGAAAAAATACTAATATATAATTTTGTTATTAATTTATACTAATTTATAATAAATTTAATTAATTAATAGGAACATATAACAATATCAATTATTTTTAAAAGTTCTATGAATTTAATTTTTTTAATAATTTAAACTAAATAATATTTTATTATATCACTTAATAATAATTTATATTTATTTATACTGATTTTTTATTAATTTAAAATATTTTTTTTGTTTTTATTCTAAATTATATTAAGTTACAGTTATTTTTTAGTATTGTATAGTAAGTCATATTAATTTAAATCAATTTATACTACTTTTAATTAAATTATATCAATTAATGCTATTTTTTATTAATCCACACAAATCTATAATAGTTTATTATTAATTTGTATTAATTTAATTTCAATTTATATCATTTTATAATAAATTATTTCAATTTTATTAACCTATAGTGATTTATAATAAATGTAATGCCAATTTAATAAATTAAAATATCTAACAAACTATATAAAATTAAAAAGAATAAAACACTAAATTAATGAGAATTAAAAATAAAGATTTGGAGAATACATCGAATTAGGTACACTGAAAAATTATTTATAGGTTTTATCCTGAATATACGTGATGATTATTAGATACGAAAGCATTAAGTTATTTTATAATAAACTAAATGGTTGTGGGAAGATTGTAGGGGGGGGGGTTGCGCGTAATTATAACTTTTTTATTACGATAGACTCTTTACGATGAAAATTACATCCCAAAAAGTGTGCAGTTTAGACTATTTTTGATTGATAATTTTGATAGACTGGTCATTTAAGATGTTTATTTGTTACATACTATTTATCCATTACAAAATTTCAATGTCAAAAATAATATTTTGTGTTAAAAAAATTATTTTTGATAGACTCATCAGTCTAAATAGTCACAGAATTAGATCCTTTGCGAACGATCTCTCGTAAATAATAAATTTATAAGAAAGTATTGGTGAAGAATTCATTGAAAATATAATTTATCATGATGATAATTTAAGATTTATTAGTTTCAAAATTTTTTATTTAAATTTATTATGTTCAACTGATGTAGCAGTCTATCGAAAATAACAGAGCAAAAAATTAACTATTTGAGATGGAATAAAAATCTGTCGCAAATGGGGTTTTCTTGCCACTGTGAGTGGAAATGAACCAATAACTATTTTTATGGAAATGTACATCAATTATAAATAATCTTTAAGGGAAAATTATTTATGAAGTATGATATCATCTTTGGAAATAAGTTGATTCTACAGACATTTTATAACAAATTGTTTTTGCATCACAAATAACTCGTTGTAAAAAATCAACTGTCCAGTAGTGTTGAGTTTAACTCATAAAAAATTAATGGTGGATTGATGTGTCATCATTTCATATTTTTAAGAATCTAATCCATCTTAAACATTTGAGGAAGATCTACTCATGAAATATGTATCACCTCAAGGGAAATCAAGCATCTGTATGAGAATTTAAATCTCAGTTTGATGCTTTTTCTTTTCTTTCTCAAGCTAAATTTTTTTAAAATCACCACTTTATAATTTCAGTAGCACTCATCAATTTCATTAATTTTTTTACTGAAAATATATATTGACTCCTAAATGTATTACTGTATATAGAATCCACCTTTTCTTTAAAAGGATTCTACACAAAGCAGGTGGATGGATCATTAAAAGTTCACATGATCCTCAATGAAATAAATTATTAAATCTCTGGAAGTGAATCAATAACAACATAAAAACAACATTAACACAAGAAAATAATAGTTGAAATCAAAATCTGAAGGGAAAATATAGCTATAATCCCAGTAGTCATTTTCCAATTCCATGGGTAAATGAAAATACCAATGATAGTATGCAACAATATAGAGATTGATCTGGTGAAAAATGATGTAACCTGTATTTTTTCCAAAAACATAGGATCGATAAAATCATAACTAAGGCATTATGAATTAAGATATGAAATCAAACCATGATTCATTGACTGATAAAATATCATTGAGAGAGAACAAGAATGTGATATAAAGTATAGTCTCATATGAAAGATGTCCAACCACTGAGAGGGAATTATAAAGACCCTTATGTCTTCTAAATAGTATTACATATTTTTTACATAAATATATATAATCAAACACATAATTTTTTGTTCAAGTGTCTTTGGATAGTTAGGAACGTGATACAACACTGTTAAATAAACTACGAAATATTTTATTTCTATCTTCATAATGTGATCCTAGAACATAGAATACCTATATAAATGCATGAAATATATTTTTGATATAAATAAATAAATTATGATTCATAAATCCAAGTACAAGTGTAAAATAGGATAAAAATACTTTGAGATGTCATGTTTTTTATAAATGATACCATGGAATCAATAAGGTAACGATCATAAATAATCACATAAAAACACAACATAAGAGTCAAAATAACACATGGTAATAGTAAATATGAGAATTATAAATTGTGGAACAAACATAAGGCATGTCCTAACAATCATAATTCAAGGATTTCCACTATGACATCATTCCATTATAGAAAATATAACTACATCATGACCATAATAAGATTGTGGACAATGTAAACTGTGTCATTCCCACACATAGAACTCTGGAAACATCTTACTACATCATTCCCATACACAAGGATTTCATGAGATATAAAACATTACCCAATAAATTGGGAGGATATAAAAATTTATCCCCATGCATCTGTATAATATTTATTGTATATGTGTTCCACACGAAAAAGAAAATACATAAAGTATAATCATGAAAAAAACTTACGAGGATGAAATGCGGAACATAATTAATCAATAAATAATTATTCATCAAGCTATCATGTAGGACTCTAAGCAAGGAAGTGATAAAGGAATATTTTAAATTCATTTTCATTAAAATAAGAAAGAGTTTTTAAAATAGATCTCCAAGTGAAGGAAAAGGTTTATGAAAAAATGAATAATAACTCATGAAATGAACACTTTTATCAAAATTTTATGTAAACAAATAAATTATTTAAAATTTTAAAATAGAATAGAGTTTTGAAAGACATAAAAATAAACCATAAAATTTTTATGTCAAAATAAGGTGCAGTTTTAGTAAATCGTGAAATAAAACAATCCTTATAAAAGAAAAACATGATAAGGGAGAAGTAAGGGAAGTATTCCCTTTATCAGGATTTAATATAAAGGAAATTATTTGAAAGGTAATTATCAAGACATTAATATCCCCAAAAAGGTTATAAATTTATGAATAAATGAAATTAAGGTATCATAATATATAGAAATATGGTAAGATATATATATAGATATTGATAGAGAACATATGCATAAAAATGTAAAACACTAGGAAGTAATCCTTAACTGAAGCCCTAATTCACTTTAGAAGTTTTTATTTCCAACTGAATAGTCAAGTTAATCTATTTAATTACATGATTAAAAATATTTTTCATATTTATTCCCCTTCTTATAACATCTTTTTTATTTTTTATTTATTTATAAAATCAATATTTTACATGTTTTCTATTTTGAAGTTGTTCGGTTCATAGTTCCAAAACTGTGTCAATGAAGTGGTAACCATAAATATCCATTTTCTAGATGTTACAGAATATCTAAAATTTTCATGGAATATGGTAAATATCATTCCATAAGTGATGAGTTAAATAGATTATTAGATAGTTAAAAATTCTTAGAATATTCTTTGGTTAGCTTATTTTGAACGGTTGAAAATGAATTTGATTATATACATTTAAGACCATTATTACTATATATTCATTATAATTATAGAACCATATAAATGATTTTAATTTATTATTTTATTATATTAAACCATGAAATAAATTTTTAAGAATATTGAATAAGGGAATATGAAAATAATACATCGTTGTTCAGTAAGGCAGCGTAAAACAACTAAAGGAGAAAATGTTTTTTAGGATAATTTTTTAGAATAGATAAATAATAAATATTAGAATTTTATAAATACATAATGTTATAATAATTATTTTAAGTGATAATTTTTATTGATTATTTATGTTATATAATGTGTAATAGGGGAACTTAAATAGAAACATTTGTTTTGAAACCCTACTTTTCACCTTGAGTTGTCTTCTTTAGATTGAGCCCAATGCTTACAGGGGAGGGATTTTTGTTCATACCAGGGGATTAAGTAAATTTATATAAGTGTTTATATTGGTATTTGAACAAATTTTTATAATGAGAAAATAGTATTTATGTATGGAGAAGGGAGTGGAAGAGGATTGTTTTTATAGTAAATGGTAGAGGTATTTTAGCGAAAAATATTGATTATTTTATTATTAATGATAGATAGCATGAATATTATTAATTCCAATGGATTTTATTAATTTTTGATTTAAAATTAGATTTTTAATTTATATATTAATGCACCCAAAACTGAAATTAATTATAGAAAAATTGTATACAATGAAAATAATCAAATATAGTTTTTTATAAAAATAAAATATAACATATGTTTTAAAAATTTATTTATTGGTTTAGAAAATGATTATATTATTTTAAAATTTATTATTTTATTAAATAAATACTTATTATGTAAAAACGGGGTTATAAAATTTTAAATCAAATTTATATCATCATTATACCTTAAAAGTTATGGTATTTTTTAAAAAAATGTATTTTTTTATTCACCAAAATCGTCATTTTTTAAAATTTCCATAAATTGATCTAATTTTAATTTTTAGAAGAAGATTTTATGAATGAATTTCATTTTATTAAAATCATATTCTAAAAATTAAAATTCTAAATTTTAAATAAAATCATATTAAACATATAAAAAACAATTTTATCGGTAATAATTAATATTTCTATTATTATGTGTTATTACATTCCAATTTGATTATTTCATAATAAAAATACGATTGATAATAAATTATAAGACATCATTTAATAAAAATAAATTTCAAATTTATATGATTCTAATATTTTATTTTTCTTATAAAAATTGTTGTTTTACTAATTAATTAAACCAATCTTCATTAAATTTATAACTATTTTTGCTTTAAGTTATATAATTTAAGAAGTAATTTTATATAATTATAATATTTATATGTAATTATTTTTAATAAATGAAAACATTATTTTTTTATGATTTTTACTACTCATATTTGTTCAATTAATATTTCAATGGCCTGTTTCAATTCCAATTAAAATATAATTACTATACTGCATAAAAATAACATTTATTTACTTAATTATTCATTCTATAACTTCTAATCATATTTATAATCTGAATCCTTTTTTATAAAGCTTTTTGCTATTTATATTGTTGTTAAAATCATTTATATTTCTTAGAGACCACAAAGCACCAAAATTTTAAATTATTATTTTATTATTTATATTTGTATGTTACCCAATTGTTCTATTTTAAATTTTAAACAACATATTTATTATTAACAAGTAATATTTTATATTTATTCAATAAAATGTTTTTTATTATCTTTTGTATATGATTTATACTATAATTTATGTCACATATATATTTAGAGAGGGTGATTTTTCATATTTGAAAAATATGGGTCGTTGCATTCTTCCCCCATTCTGAAATCTTATCCTCAAAAATTTCATCTCAAACCCTAAGATGGTCATAAAAGGTGGTATTTTGTTTCATTTCATCACTAGGTTTCCAATTTTCCTCTTTATATATTTTATTTCTCTGTAATACTTTGACTAGATGAATACTTTTGTTTTTTAGAACTTTCACTATAAACAATAGGCTATTAACTGCATTTTAAAGTCTTGTTTTCTTAAAATGTGGTTAAATTTTGATTTGTCCATGTTGTCTTATATGTGTTATCTAAAAATGTTGATAAATTTTAATATATACACATTTCCATAAAACTGTGAGAAATTTAATATTTTTTTAACAGTTTTTTAAAATGTCTCTAATTTTAAATTTAACAATGTCATAAATCAGGGAAAATTTACCTGCATTTTAAAACCTCACTAATTTCCCAATATTTAATAATGTGTTGACTTTTTAATTAGATGATTATTTTAAACACAAATAATTAATATATAAATATACTTATATATATATATATATTAATAAATATATTATCATAAATTAATTTAAAATATAAATATAAATACTTCTATATTAACTTATTTGTTAAGATATTATTATATTTATATATAAATGAATTTATATAAATATAAATATAAAGATAAAAATAAATATGAATATAAATATAATTATAAATGTAAATGTAAATTTTAACATTAATATAACTATAAAAATAAAAAATATATAAATATCTGTATAAATATAAATAAATAAAATATAAATCTAAATATAAATATAAATATAATGATATATATTTGAACATATTAATTAATATTAATATATACTCACACACATAAATATATAAATAGCTGTATATTATTAATATGTCAATTAATATATTTATTTATATTTATATAATCTTATATATAAATATAAAATAGTATATATAAGTATATTTATAATTATATATTAAATATGAAGTAGTATATATATATATTAACTTATAATTTGTATAATTATAAACATAATATATATATATATAATATAATATGTAAATAAGTAAATATAAGTATTATCATATTAATTAATATATGCATATAAACTAATATGAATAAAAAAATAATTTTATATATTAATATATATATATATATACTATTATATACATATTTAAATATGATAATTAATATACAAGTATATGTTTATTAATATATTAACACATATATAAATTTATAATTCTATTAAATTCTCTTTAAATATAACATTATATGAATTTAAGTAGATGTTATTCTCTGGCTTGGAAGTCCGATCCTTTTTGAATGATGATGGTTCCTTTGGTTCAATTTCAATGTGACATGATTTATATTTTTGACAAGGTGGTTCATTGAGGGAGTAGGTGGGCATGATGTTGGGAGATGGGTGGGAGCAATGGTGTGATGAGGTGTCAGGCAGAGAATAATATACAAGAGATCACATCATGAATGACTAAATGTTATAATGTTCTTGGTAAAATAGATACATACTTGAATATTACATTATAACTCTAAAAATAAATTTCAATAGAGTGAATGAAATTATTCTCCATCCTTGAACTCATTCAAAGAATCATTCTTTATATCCTTTTGAAGGGGAAAAAATAAGGATGAGAACAAATTCTTAGTAATTGATACATATAGTTGAAGCTATCATGAATCAACAAGTCATAGTCAATATGGAAATATAAATAAAATAACACACATTACATTTAATCAATATCTTTTAGATTATGATTATATAAGGGATTATCAATATGGAAATGTAAATAACTGGACACACATGCCATTTAATCAATAACTTGAGAAAAAAAATGCATCCATGGATAATAATAATGAAATAATCTCATGGATAATAATAATTAATTTATCAATAATATAAATTATTAATATCAGACATCATGATGTCATTTATCATTATATCTATACTATCAAGACCATTCACCAAGATAGTTTAATCAACAGGTAGGTATAAAAAAGAATCGCATTTAATGAGAGCTTATTGATTCATATCATCATATTATAGATACATCAAGGGGCTATATAATTTTGGTACCAACCCATCACTACATTTGTCACACACTCCACATTTATTGAATTATTGATTTAATTCATAAACGTCATGACTTATCATTAAATTTCATATTGAGTAATGAATACAAATTATCAATAATTATCCATTTATTCAAATTATATTCATGGTAAATCACCATATATTGAAATGATATGTAGTTTAATAAGTAATCATATCCATGATAATGAATATGGATATTTATGGGAGATATAATGTCCAATGATCATAAAATAGTTAATGTTTCGAGGGTACGTTAATGACTAAAAAACATAATCATGGAAGTGAATGAAATTTCTTTACTTAGTTAAACTAATCATAAGAAACTCCAATAAAGAATAAGGATAGTACCATTAAAACACATGTATAAGTAAAATAAAGTGTTTTTCCATTGATTAATAGAAATACCAGAAAATTTCATTATATGAATTCTTGAAGAAAATATCCTTTTAATTTTGAAATTAAGTATAAAAACCAAACATTTTCAAAATATTAGGAAAATTATTTTCTTAAAAGGAATCATTTAAATTTTTGAATGAACCTTCAAATTAATGAGTTTTCATGATGGGGGAAAATTTCCATTCACATTGAGTATATTAAAATAGTTATTCATTTCAAATTTTTTGTAAGAAAATAAAAAATGTACCTTGTTTAAAATTTGATTGTAATATTCATTTTAGGAAATTTTTTAAATACCCAATAAAAGTCCCTTGTTTAAAAATTGATAGGAAGATGCATTTTAAAATATTTTGTAAAGACACAGTTGTGGGTAAAAATGAAATTAAAAATTCATAGGATATTACTAAAAACTATATTGATTTTTTTTAGAAATCATGGATTTGTAAAAAATGATTTTGACCAATGAGTGAAATAATGTCAGATTTTATTAAGAAAATATTTTTAGTAATTTTATCAACCAAAGAGAGGAAAATGGTACACTTAAATGAAAAATTCAACAATAACCAGAGGTTAACAAAATGAAAAGGGTTTATTAGAAAATGATCAAATATTTTCTTTTAATGAAAATAAAGAAAAAAACAACCTTGATTAAAATCATACTGAAGCATAAACCCTTATCACTTTTATAACCATTGAATCATAACCACCATGAAAAACATATCTTCAAATGAAATATTAAAGACTAGGAATATTGAGATATTCATGATATAACATATAAATGGGTAGTAGATACGCCTTATAAAAATAAATAGGTGTATAATAACTAATATTTCTTAATGTATTGGAAATTGAGATTAAATCTTTGACAAAGATAATACTATAGATGTCTGAATTAATAAATTTATTGATTATCTATATCAAATAAAAATAAAAATAAAGAGTTATCAATTTAATATAAAATAATCAAAATAAATCAAACACATAATCATATACTATCCAAGAAAATAAATATATATTATAACCTAATGAATAGAAATTGGTTTAGGAAATTCCTTACCACTTGGTAACATTCATTTAAAATCCCTTTAGATGAAATAATATAAATTTAAACTTAATATAACCGAAAATATTAATTATTCATGATGTGACATGTAAAATGGGAAATATATGAACCATATAAACTAAATTAGGTATATAACAACAAAATATTCCTCAATTGAGGAAAATTGATATGATGTCCATTGCCTAAAGTATTCTTTGAGTTGAACATTATTTAACCTAATTTATAATGGTTTTAAACATGTTATTTATTTATAAAATTATATATTATCTTATTATATAATATTATCACTTATATGTTAACAATATTTCACTATTACAATTGTTTTAGGTGTTAATTGATTTTTTTTCTCATGCATGTTTTGTAGTGGAAGTTCTAATTATTTTACATGGAATGTATATCCATTTTATCCATAATTATATTAATGTTTTAAATATCATATTTTATAAATCCATACATTTTTTAAAAAATTCTTGAAAGTTGGACATGGAAAATGAGTCTTATCTCTTCAGGAGATGGTAGATTGTACATACGCCTGAGTGACAATATGACTTTCTTAATGAATTAAAGGTTAAATAAGTTGATGATATAATACTTTTATATAATCAATATCATAATATATTTATCATATATAATCATTATTTCCACCATCATAACTATCAATGTGATTCGGTGACGGAAAACAAATTACATTGGTTCGTGAGGTGGTAGTCTGCCGTACACATGAGCGAAGACATTGTTTACCATTTGATGGAGGTGGATATTGATAAATATTATGAAATCCGCATAATTAATATATGGTATATACTTTTTTCTTATATTGTATGTTTTAATATATACTTTAAGGTGTTAAAATATGATGTAAACAAACTATTAGTGAAAAAAATTAACTTTTATTAGAAAACCCTCCTTTGGATATCATACTAAGGGCCTAGGATTGGTATTTTGGGAATAAAATAACTAATATAATATGGATAAGGATATTTGGGAGGTATTTTTTAGATATCAGTAATTCTAAATGGCCTGAGAGGTGTGAAGAAGTTGGGGGAGGAAGTTCACTTTTATAAGTATGGGAGGTGACGTTCTATAAAACCACTAGGAAATTTTTCAAAGGAATACAAAATAATAAAGTCATTACCCTAAATATTTCATCCAAATGGCCTTATATTATATTTTATTGATATTATAATATTTAAATATTTACAACGAATAAATGTTTTGAAATTTTAATTTGAAAAATTAAAGATTTCAACTACAATATCATAATTATTTTACACTAAGCAATTTGATTCTTATTCAATTATCTTCTTATTCATATTATCTCACCATAAATGATCCAAGAGATCTCTATTCATATTTTTACTTAATGGGTGGATATAGAATGTTGATTTACTAGTGTCTTATAATAGATCCTCTTTATTTCATGCTCAAATGGTACACATAATGGTATCACAAATCCTAGAACTCCATCATTATAAAATATAAAATATGATATTTTACCATTCTGTATTTCTTTAATATTCTTTTATATCTCTATATAATCCATTTGAACATCCTTTATCTTCTCGAGGATATATTTTTGATTAATCATTTAGAAAAGGTATAATGTATCATCTTTCTCTATGACTCCCATGCCCATATTTTTCATGTTTAAAGGTATTTGATATCATTTAATCCCTATTATGTATAAGGTTCCAAGATATTAATTTCTTAAATCATATGTCAACTTATTTAATTTTTTATGTATTTTAATAAATTGAGTATTCCTAGTAGTTGACCAGATATAACTATATTCATTTGAGTAAGTTTAGATCATTTTGTGTGAATATATACATTATACATTTGTGATTAGTATGAATGGAAAAATTTTATAATTATAGATAATAATTCCATATATTCAATGAAAATATTTATACTATTAACTTTATATCACAAGTTGGGTAATTATTCTCATGTAACATTAATTTTCTGGAGCCATAGGCTACCACATTTTCATTTTTCATTAGTACACAAACCAATCCTCACTTTTAAGAATCATTGTTTATTATAAATCCTTCTCACTTAAGGGAGTGTAATTATCATTGATGTTACTAGAATTTTCTTCAAATCCTTGAATATCTCTTCACATTAATTTTTGGGAAACTCTAATATAAACATACATATATTTTACTTGATTTTCATAATTAATTTAATCTCACAATGATCATATACGCCAAAAACAAAAAGATTTAGTTTCATTAGAGATAGTCTTCCTAAAAATATTATTACACTTTAGTACTTGAACATCTCCCAAAAATCTCTATATTTAACTTACTTCTACACATGGCCATGATCATAATTTCTTGGGGATTTCGCAAATAAAAGGAGTGAGGCCAAACACATAGTAAGAGAAAACTTATCAATGATTTATAAAAGGTTATATAATTAACATGATGGAAAACATGAGAATGAGATAAATATATGATTAAGAAATCCATATAATCATAATACATAATAATAAGAAATGATACACCATTATATCTCATGTAATGAGATCATAATATCATGAAAAGACCATCACAGAAGCATAAAACATATACTATATCTTGGAAACATGTCAAAAAATTATAAACCATATAATAATAACATTGGAATGTGAATTTACATGGAGATATGATATACACATAATCGTAAAAAAACATATCATATTTCAATGTTATCTACGAATACCATCATAAAAAAGTGGATTAGGCATCATTTCATATTTCCTATAATATAGTGGATTGGGAATCACTATATGTTTTTCATATTGAATCAAGAATAAAAAATCATTTCCAATATATATCTCACGATATAAAAACATTTAACCAATTCGTTTGTGTGATATATAGGTCCCAACCATCAGATAATGGTATACTATACATATGTGTGCCATAATAAGTCATAAATTCATCATATCATAAAAACTCAACGGAATGAAAATGGGTTTAACGTCGTTTTCCAATGATATAACATAACATGGAATCAAGATTAGACCGGTTAACACAATATCTCAAGTGGAGTATAAAATAATTTTAGTATGGTCATATACATTACTCTATAAGATTTATATCCTTTTGTGGTAGATAGGAAAAATAAATCAAAATCATAAGAAGAATTTTCATAATGATTTTATAATATTGTTTTAAAATAAAAATTATACGTCAATAAAAAAATATCCTTCAATGGGTAGAAGGAGGATAACAACAACCATATTTGTTAAACAATTACAAATAATTAAGCCTTAAATATAAATATGTTTATTGATAAATAATATAGAGTGAAAGGTAAAATAATACATAAGTTGAATGAAATCCATGTACTTATTATTAAAACTAATTATATATTTTTATTAAAATAATAAATTCAAAGAATAATAGTATTTTCATAAAAAACAATGAAAAAATTGAAATAAATCATAATTATAAATAAAGGTCATGATAGTATGAAAATTTATTGACATGGAATATTTAATTTATTCATAATTAAATAATGAATCAAAAAATGACCTGTGTAAAGAATGTTAAAAATATTCCATTTAATTTTTTTTTGTAAAGAAATCCAAATATAATGGAAAATGTTAATACGGAGATAATTTAAATATATATATTAACATACCTAAATAATTTAATGAATATAAAAATGGAATAAAACCATATATTATAATGGATGAGAATTTTTCTAAACATCATCATAATTTTATTAATAAAGCGATTTGTTGAATTAGAATATTTTAATATCATAATGCGCATTCCCCAAATATAAATATAAAATACCGGATGAGATAAATAAGTGTTATAATATATGAAAGTTAGAATTTTATAGTCTAGGAAGAATTTTTATGACCCAATCAAATGGAAAATGAGTCGACAAAACCCTCATGAAATTGGTGAATTTAGAAAAAACAATGACCTAAAAAGAGAAAAATTGAAATATAACATTATATATCATCAATAATTTTAGAATCATGATATAATATATCAATGTGGTTGTATATACATTATATAAAATAAAATAGGTGTGTGATACAAAAAATGTGTCAAAGAATGAAATTTAAAATGAGAAACCCTTAACATAGGTCTCCTTATTTCATCATGTTTGTGAATCATGTATAATAAAATTATTTTTGTTAAAAAATGAATCCAAAATTAAAATATATTCATTTTCATTCATTCCCGATTAGTTATAATCTATGTAATTTATTTAATACTATTTTTTTGAAGAGATAATTTCTGAAAGGTAGTTTTTTCGTTTAAATTGTCTAATTTTGTTTTGATATCTTAGTTTTTATTATTTATAATTTAAAATTTTTAATTTTTTTGAAAAAGAATTAAACAAATTAAAATGAATTTATATTACATAATATACACTAACCAATCATGTAAGTAGTGATAATTGAAGCATTGGAAATATCCTCATAGTGAGATGAAATCAACCATTCTTGGGACATGTCAAAAGAAAGGGATAAATAATATATACTATAAATATATTAAAATAGTTATAAAATTATAATAATAACATTTTATTTTATATACTTATATGTGAAATGTTTTAAAAGGTTATAAAAGGAAAAATTTATTAGTAGTATGTAAAGAATAATATTAGAAAACAATAAAAAATAGAAATAGGGATACCTCCACACATAAGATTTTATCATTTTTAAAGCCTTCAAGGCTTGTAGTTGAGTACCTTCATAACATCACTGAGGGTACTAATTTAAATAGGAATTAACATATGATATTCATCTATATCAGGTAATCCGTATATCCCTAAAACTATATTACAACACACATTTTATCATATTATCATTATAAGTAAATATAAAGAGATTTTATTCATAAATATATTTAAAAGTTATAATTTCTAAAATTTATAATTTTAAAATTTATAAAATAATAATCAATTTTGGATTCATAATATCAAAATTAGCATAAGTTAAATTTTTGGGATTTTCCTAAAAAGGATTGTATTCAAATGATTGTTCTTTTTAAGTGTTTTGTATTTTTGTTTACATAGAATAAATTTAAAACATTAATACAATATTATGTATAAAAATATTAAAAAAACATTTTAACACCAATTTAATTAGTAATTGATTGGAAATAAGAATAAAATCACTTAATGTATAAATGAAATTATTATTCAAAAAGAGTTCTTTTTTATATCTTTTGTTTTAATTTAAATTTTAATTTCGACATATTTATAAATTTAATTTTGTCAAATGAATTTTATATTTGAAATCATAAAATATAAATTTTTTAATAGGTTAAATATTATATTTTTAGTAATAAAATATTTAGAGCGGTAAATATTTAATCAATGATAATGGGAGTAAAGGGGAAAATCTATGTGGAGTTTGAGGATTAAAAAGATACAAATAAATTATATAAGACCTTTTTAGGTAGGATAGTAAATTTGAAATTTTTTACCATCACATATTTAACAAAATATCCCTACCATATGATTCCATAGTCACTCTTTACCTAACTTATGTATCTAAAGGAATGTACTTGTTTTTCAACTGTATAAGGATCTCACTTACACCCATTTCAAACAACACATAACCTTAGTGTTTTTCATGAATATCAACCCATTATAGTTATGAAATAATAGTATTGAACTTTTTTAATCCCATATTTACAATAATGTGACCACATACTCTATTTTCAAGAGGTCACTCAAAATAAGAATAAAGACCTCAATGTAAGTATTATCCACCTCAACCTTTTATTCCCTATTTTTTATCCACTTTTCATAAAATATGATTCATCACCATAATAAAATATAAATAAAACCATTATACATATTTTATAAATACATTATAAAAATTTAATCACTTTTATAACTTTACTCACCCATAGATTATAACATGCTCTTGTTTGGGTCGATTTAACCACCTACATGAATGATGCAATAAATTTATATCATGGATGGATATGGAAACATAATAACATATAATAATGGATACTAATAATTAAATAAAATTATTTATGAAATATTAATATTAATAATTTACTCGTTATTAACATACCTCCATTTTTTTGTTAAAAATTAACGAAACAGTATTGTTACTGATTTAATCTTCATGAATCATAACTAAAACCCTCATCAAAATGAAATTAGAAAGTTAAAACTAATTATGGTAATTCTATTCTAGTTCTTTGATTTATCTATGAATGAAGAAAATTTAATCATAATGTGGGGATCAATATCAATATTGTGAAACTGATATGAAATAATCCAGGTTATTAACAAAAAATGATGAAAAAAATAACTAACTAATAAATGTATAATAAATGATTATAATGTAGTATTTATAAAGTTAATAGGTATTAATAATTTTCTTAAATAATTTATTATCATTTAAATGTTTACTTTACAATATAGTAAATAAGTTTCATAGAGTTACATAGTAGTGGTAATTGAATTCTTAACTCAATTGCATTGCATTGATTTGGGATAATTTTCTAACATTATCCACCGGTATAACATTCCTTCACATTATTCACATTATTAATTTTTAATATTTTCTACAAATTTTCTTAGTTTTAAAATGTAAAAAAATTTATTTTTGTTGATATTTTTCATTTAATAATTAATTAAATATTAGATTTCCTAATCCCCGCTTTCCTTTTCAATTTAAATACTTCGTTTGTAATATCATTTAATATTATTTGTCATATATTTACATGATTTTAATTCCGTGGTATTCTCATAAATTAAATATATTATAAATGAGATTTTATTTATTCACTCTCATTATGCTACCTTTATAGGCCTTTGCAGTGATCCAATATTAGTGGAATCCTAATAAATAAATATAAATATAGGAAAACTTCCTAAAATTTTGGTAATGTAAAGAGTGTTGGTTTCCTAGAAATGGAATCCCATTTTCGAAACAAATATGTGGATACATGATTTGGATCAGATGAACCTTGGGTTAATAACACCAAAAAATATTGGTTGTGTATTAACTCGATCTTCACATGATTCGAAAATAATGGTCCTAACACACACCTTGTTTGAAACTCACATCTGATAGGATTTGGAAGTTTCACATTATTTTTATGTACCATAAAATTAAATTGAATGTGTTGATTTTAAATTTATGTTATCTTTCACTATTCATCCCTCTCTTGACATTTTTTTCTCATACATTTAATTTTACATTAATCTCATGGTAACATGTTATATCTATTAAATTATCAAATTAACCAAATATCATTTTCCTTATATAGTGTGAGAACCTAACAAATTAGATGATGCTGACCATGAATGTGATTGAATTTGTTAAAAGTGGAATCATTGACAATTCATATACTAGTTCTTTCAATATATAATATTTTTTATTACTAGGGCATGTTGATTATATATTTTGTATTCATTATTTCTAGATAATTATTGCATTGAAATTATATAGTGATTGTGGTTCCTAAAATAATATATCTGATGAATTCACTAGTTGTTCTGATGAGAAAAACTAGATTCAGTATTAGAGTATACCATACCATTTATAAATGATGTCTAAGATTAAGACTACAAATATAAGATACAGATCTCTAATATTATACATTCCATCACTGTGAAATTAGTTATTATTATTCACATAATAATTTTTATTTCATTGGATATATTACATGCTTTTGTTCATGGTATTATGGAATAATTGATTATTTTGTATTCTGTACATATCTATTCTACCTTGATTTTTGTGATATATTTCATTTTTAAAAATATAAGATCACCACATTATATTTCTTCACGTTTCCCTAGTAAACTATGAGGATCACTACATGTAATTTAAGAAATTTTATGGATAAATAATAATGTTTTTATGTATTCAGATAATGTATCTTTATTTTTTTTATAATGTAATGTCATATAAGGATCATGTGTATTGTGATCTATGTATTCTCAACTAATATTATAAAATAACCATAGAATATGGGATACCGGGTTTGGAGAGTTATATAGAAGACGGGAAATGGGAAGGTCTTGAGATTTAAGATTCGAATTAGAAGTGATTTTCTAATAGAAAGTAGAGGGGGTACTTGTAATTGAGAAGAGGGGTATTTTGGGATAAAATATTGATTATTTTATCATTTAGGCTAACTAATTTTGAGTATAATCAATTACTATGAATTTTATTATTTATTATTAAAAAAGAGGAGTATAATTTTACAATTAGAGTCCATTGAAACAAAATAGATCCTTACAACAAACAAATTAAGAAAAAAGAACAAAAAATAGATATTTATTAGGATAAAATATAAAATAGGTTCAAAAATGTAATATATAATATTATAAATTAAAAAATATATAAATTTATTATTTAACATGTTATATGTATTTTTGGGCAATAAAAAGGACTCATAAATTTTTAATTCATGCTGACATCATAATGATGTCATAAAAGTTGTGATGTTTATAAAAAGTATATTTTTTACTATTCAATAAGAAAGTAACTTCTTCAGAAAACTACCAAAACATTACCATACTATAAACTACATGATGAATCCAAAAATAAAATTTATTTTTTCAAAATAATTTCCTAGTATTTAATAATTTAACTTTAAAATGAATATATAAAATACAATAAAAGATATTTTTATTAAAAAATGAATTTCAAATATTAGAAGAGTTCATAATATTATTCCATATAAATTAAAAAGTAAATGAGTTATAATATATATGTTTATATATTGAAAAACATCATTAGATTCATCATTTAAATTTTTTTATTTTTATTTTTTAAGAGATAATATACTTAAAAAATGTCATTTATTTTATTTTAAAAAATAGTACATTTTAACTTTAAAATATTTTATTGTTAAATAATTATTTATTAACAATTAATTAATCAATAAATTTTTATTACAAAAACCCATTATTATTTAATCAAATTCTTTATTTGAAAGTAAATTTTATAGAAATTTCTAATGGATATAAATAAATTTAAATTTAATACGTTAATAGTTAAATATTTATATGATTCTATATTCTACTTATAAAACCACTCAAGACCTCTGAATAATAACCTAGTGTATGATAATTAGTCTTAGATGTTGCAGGTGATGATTAAACTAGCAATTATCACATTGTGATTTCCATGAACTTGAACATCTTTCACAAAAGATTTTGCCCAAGATGTACATGATGATGTTTAACAAATACTTTGTCTAGAAAAAACCCTAGTCGAACAACCTCTTTTACATGATTAAATAATGATCCTCTTATAGAATAATCCAACAATGATATGTCATTTCTTCTATTGTATATATATATTTCAATATAAGGTTACTTTTATTTATATCCACTAATTCAACAACTATGTTATGGTGATTATATTTAACTATTTTATATCATTAATAAATAATAGTTCATTTGAGTTTGATGTTTAATTTAAGACAATCTATTAAATAAAATATTTATTTAATGTAAAAATATATATTATAATTGTGGGATGTTATAGTATGTCTTGAATAACTTTACTCCTTTTTGAATTAGTTTTGTTAATGGGTTTGACAATCATGAGAAAATTCACAAAAACTATCGATAATACTGAGATAATCCATGGAAGTAGTGAATATTTCTCATGTATGGTATATTCATCATTCATATTAGTCATTGAAGGATCCACACATATTTGTTTAGTTGTGATAACATATTCTAGTAATGTGACTTATTCCATCCAGAAGTCACATTAAATGTATTTTTCAAACAAATTCCCATTGAAAAAAATATTTTACACATTGAAAAATAATTATTCATGTTATTAATTAAATTAGTAATATCTGATAATATCATATATAAATTGAAACAAGAAATGATCAATATATTCACTAAATTATATAGTAATAATATTATAGAAGATTGTTGTAGTTATTGTAAAGACTAAGACCTTTGTAATATGTTAAAATTAATTATTTTATGATTTTAAATTTCCTTTTTCGGGTGTGTTTTCAGTAGAATATGAGTTTAGAGAATAAAATAGGATATTAGAGAATGGGAGAAGTGGCAGTGGTAAACTTCCATGATTATAGGGACCACCAATTATTTAGTGGTCCTAGGACATGTACATAGTGGGGCTCCCAGGGTCATGGGGCTTCTATTTTGGTCTAATGTGTACACTGTGTATTTTAAGGGGAACCTGATGGCTTTCATGAAAAATCTATCTTAATAAAAATAATATTTGACCCTATAAAACATATATTAAACCATTTAATTACCTCTATAATAATTTTCAACCCGTTAACCCTCATTTAAATCTTCATTGTGCCTCTCCAAAACCCTTCTTTCTTCTCATCCATTCTTCCATTAAACATGATTCAATATTCATGAGTTGATTGTGTGATCCCTTTATTAGAATGGGGAAAGTTTTAGGGTTTACTATAAATAAAATCATGTATTTTATTTACATGATTAGGTGTAAAACATATCCCATATTTTTTCTGGATTATGAAATATTTTTACCTCTTATATCTTCTTCTAGTTTGGAATGATTGGAAGGTTATCATTGCCAATATTAAAGTGTTTTCCCCCTTCCCAAAATTCAAATTTCATGTTAGGTTTATATTAGTACCTATTTATATTTTGGTTTTGAGTTTGAACCCAAAATTTTATTCATTGAAAAATCATATTCCTTGGACACCATTGATAAATTTTATAAACTAACTTGTAGTTTAACCCATACACCATCTCATACTCTTAATAATTTTCATTGGAAATTATTTGGGGCTGAGTGAAACCATAATAAATAAGGTATTTGAAATTAATAAAGTCTTTCGCACATTATTTTATAAAAAGAATAATAAATTATTCTTTTTTTGCTTATATATTACATGATATCATGACCATGTGATGCAACACTAGTATGTTAAATTTTCTATTAATTCCTTACCATATAAAATTAATGAAAAATATTTAAGACACATGGAATGTGATAATACCACATTCATTTTTTATACCCATCACTTTTATGGATAATTTCATAACTTTATTAGTGTTTCTCCTGCTATATAATTTATTTCTAAACATTTTTTTACCTATTATGATCATTGAGTTGAAATGATATATTTGAATTATATTATTGATTTTCATAGTGTTTATGTTATACATTATATTAATAGAAATGATAGAGTTTATGAATATGAATTTAAAAAATGTCTTATGTGTAACATTTATCTATTGATTAGGATGTAAGTAAGAAACGTTTAATATTAGTTAGAATAAAAGATTCCTAGGTATACCATATTTTGAAAAAGAGGATGATGATAAGGGATAAGATCACAGAGACTAAACTCGTTGATATAACATTCCCCATTCCTAAAGTGATTACATTTATGATTTACCTAAATCAAGTATACATGAACCCCAATCCCATTAATGGAATGTGTATTTCACCTGACCTATTTTATGTATATTTAGTGTGATTGGATTCATTATTTATAAGATACTCTTATCTCAAGAAATGATATGAGGATTATAATAGGTATTCCAAGTATGGACCATCCTATTATAGGGATTTATTTAGGATGATTAATCTTCATTGTTCACTTCTAGTATCCTACATAAATTCATTATCTTTAGAATATTTTTGAACAATATTTCTTATGTTTGGATGCTCTAGGTGGGGTGGTGGTAGCATAAAATTTATGTTTTACACACACCATTCAACTTCCTTGTTTGGATACATTATTATCCCCTTTAGTCCGTGATGTGAGATATGGAAAAGTACCAAAACAAGGTATATATTTCTTAATAGAGTCTTGGTGTTATGGTCAAACGTTTTTATCCCTTCTAGAGGTTCAAATGGAAGACTATGATAGGAATTTCTACAAGTTTCTCATTAAGGGAACAAAAAATTGGGGGCCACTGTTGATTTGTTAGGCAACATATAGCTTGCCTAGATTTATTTTGTATAGTTTTTATTTAGTTAACTTTATATTGGGGTTGTCTTCTTGATGTTTGTTTTGGAATTTGGGTTTATTGTATTGTTTTTACATGTCAACTTATCTATTGGATATAATTTTCTTTACTCTATTACAACTATTTATGTACTATTAAAATTTTAGGGTCCTTAGGGGATATATAGTCATGTAAGTATGGGAATGTAATCTATTAAGATAGAATAATTATATATATGGTGAAAACAACCTCCGACATCAATTTACTTATTCTCAAAGTGTTTAAGCCACCCTCTCTCATCTTGGAGGTGAGATAGAGGTGTTATGGAGACTCGAACTAATACGGTTTAGTTGATTGAGATAAAATCATTACAAAATGGAATTAGAGACACTTAAAGGGTTATCAGGTATGGGAATTGTCATTTTCCAAGAGATAATATAGTTTATACTCATGATATAATTAATAAATATTCTTGGAAAACATAATTGAAGTGGAAGCCTGAGTAACCAGGGGTATTTTTAGTTTTCTATACCCCTATTTTATTCATGTATATTCTATATACTTATGTTTTAGGCATTGTACACTATATATATATATAAATGAGTATTCTGTAATGAATTGGGGTGTTTATTCATGTATTTGTTTGTTAAATTTCTATTTTAACTAGAAACCAACTCGTTATAAAAAAATTAATAATAAGTAAATATTTTTCCTCATATATTTACTGTTAACGAGTTGGATAATATGGGTTATTAATTTTTTTTCTTCGTATTGATAGCTCTATCATATTCTAATACCATGTAATCTCTCTTATGTGACACTTAAGGATTATTTTACTTATTATTACTTGATTCATTAATAATTTTAACCTATCATAGAATAGTTTATAAATTGTTTAATAATGAGAAATGTTTTCCAAAAAAATAATGTGAAGGATATAGGGATGGGTCACACCCAAATTAGTTCATTTCATTAATGTTTTTGGGGTTTTCATTATTAAGAGAGGTTATTGATATTTTTATTTACATTTTTGAAAATAATTCCCCCTCGAATACCTCCTTTGACCAATTTGGTTGGTGAGGATAAGAATACATTGTCTGTCCAACCTCTAGTTAAACCTCCAGTCTTAGAGTGGATTTCTATTTTTTTTTATTAACTAGTAAGGGAGAATTATAAAAGGATCCTATGACCGTAGGAATCATGGGGTATTTTCAATTTCACTATTTTATTATGTTTAAGTGTGATGTTTAGCTATAGGTGTCTATAGAGTTGATTAATCATATCTGTTATATCTTCAAAAGTATCCCACACCTGATCATTACTGAAATTATCTAGATACCTTCACACTTTATGGGTGGAACATTTGTTATGGGAAAATATTCTCAAGGATAAGAAAAAACATATCCTATGTTGGAAATTGTTTCAAGATCTTTTCTTTGTAGAAATATTCTAGATACCCTAAATTGGGGGAAGATAAAGAAGTTCACGAACCTCCATCAACGAATGTTGTCAGTTATAGTGTACACTACAACTTTAATAAGAAACACAAATTTTATACTAATTATATGAGAATGGATGAGTATTCCAACGTATTCCACTATAAATTTTCTTTGAAGAGTTGTTGTAAAAATATGTTACACACTTCAACTAGTCCACCAACTCTGGTGTGGTAAAGAAAAACATTCTAGAAAAAACATTTTTAGTGGAGTAATGAGTCATTATGTCCTAGTATCTATCCACCCCATTATGGATACCTCATCTAATTACCAGGAACAGTGATTAGAAGAGTTTAGTTAGTGAATCTTATTCCTAGGTAGTTGAGGAAGTGTTCTTTAACCTCCTAGTTCAAGAAGAATTTTTTCTTTAGTGTCATTTGTGCGGGAAGTAATGTCATATTAAGCCAAGATGTACCTTTTATGAATCAATGACATTCCTAGGTCTAGTATGGTCACCTTTAATGGTTTTTATAGCATTTTATATCATGTAGTGTCGAAAAACAACCTTAACTAATATAGAACTCAAATGATTATTCAAATTTGAATTCTAAATAGTGCAGTTAACTTCCATGAATGGGATCTATTCAAGGAGATATTCATGATATCTAGGTTCATTTGGTAGCTATATAGGATTTAGATAATGGATTTATTCCTAAAATTAGTTCAAGGTTTCTAGAAGAAAATCACTTATAGATCCTTCCTCTACAGGTATGTGAATGGGATATTCTACTATGAGAAAAATTATCATAGTTTCGTCATCAATGGATAATGAATTAATTGATATATAGGACTCAAATTCATTTATATCAGAGAAACTATCATCTTATTTAATGCATAATGTGTAATTACCCTCCTCATATATGAGCCTCAACACCTCTTTGGGTAATGAAATCAAGTAGAATAGGAATTTTCCTTCTTATACTTTAATTATTGAAATTTATGGGAATTTATGGGATATAATGGTTTTAGATATGAAATATTTTTATTTCATTCTATATATGGACCTGCAGACCTAATTTGGAGACCCTATTATATATTATCATAAAAGGGTTTCATTAACATTCCCATGTTTTTTTCAGTATATAATATATAGGGAGTATGAATTTGAAGTTTGTTAAGTGGGAAAGAACCCAAAATAGATCAATTATATAATAATAGATATTGAAAACCACATCCTCAAAGTAGAAAATTATACTTATTGTCATATTGTACTTCTTGCATGGATCATTATCCATAGGTTTTTCCTGAATATTTTTAAATCTCACCACTAAAATGAGAAGTATAACTCTCCATCGATATTTTAACTAGAACTAAGTTCATATTGATCATTCTATATTATATGATTCCAACTGAGATATGTGAGTTAGAAATATAGTTGGAGGATATTGGAGAAAAATATTTCATTAGGTCAAGAACATATATATGGGGTGATTCAATACTTTTTCAAAAAAATGTTTATGGGATCCTATGATTCTATAAAAACAATATGAAATTGAATGAGGTGTTAATAAAAAACCGTTATCCCCTTTCCAAGAATAAATGATATTTTTAATCAATTAATTACATAGAGTTTGTTATCCAAGATTAATCTCTTCTAATAAAATAAAAATCTTACAGTGAATCCCGATAATATTATAAAGATGTATTTCTCAATCAAGTATAACAATTTTTAGTATTGGGTAATGCAATTTTCGTATTTAATAACTTCCCTACATTGTTTATTGAATCAATGAATCATATATTCTCTTATTCTATAGACTATATAGTTTTCATTTTTATAGAAAATATTTTTGTATACTATAGGACTTGGGAAGAGCATGGGATACATCTTTATTTTTACTTTAATACCTAATATGAGAATCATATTTATGGCATGCTATCAAAGTGTTCATTTTGGATTTATGTAGTCATATTTCTAGATCATGTGATATAAAAATATGGAATTTATGTTGATCCTAAGAAGGTATGTTCAATCATATCTTTCATGGTCCCCTCTAATGTTTCTAAGATCTAGAGATTATTTGGTATCATGATATATTATTGACACTTCATAGGGTAACTATTTATGATTTATTACCACATGAAAACATTAACTATGAAATAGGTTTAATTTGTATTCTAATATTGATTTCAAGAGGCTTTCCAAGAGTTAAATAATAAGCTGACTGTATCTCGAGCAGTATAATTTCATAGAAAGTTGAGGGGTTTGAGGTATACTGTAATTCGTATATAGATTTTCTAGGAATTGTTTGTAAATAGTATTATCATATAGTTATGTATGGTCATAGGAAACTATATCCTCATGAACATAACTACCATTCCCATGATTTGGAGCTGGCTTCCATTATTCATACAATAAAGTGGTAGAGTCATTATCTTTTCAACGAGTACATTATGTTTTTTACTGACCAAAAGAGCCGAAAGTACATTTTGTCATAGAAGTTTTGAAAATGGGTTGAAAATTTCTAAAATTTAAAAATTGATATTCAATATTATCCTAGAAAAGTAAATTTAGTTGTAGATGTTCCTAGGTAGAAGATCAACCCTCATTGTTTATTAGATGAAAATACGAGTAGAGTTTGATGTGCCTTATAGATGAAACCCACCTAAATGCAGTTAAGGACCATAGAGGAGAAAACATATATCGGATTGAAATTGTATCTTCCATTATGGAATGAAATAATGACTCCCAGTTTTACTTTGTAGATTGCAATGTTATTCATGAAAAATTAAATATTGGGAAGATCTTTAATCCTTGGTATAAATATTATTCCTTCTTTTTGTTTGTGTATGAGAGGATTATAGTGCCTACAAGCTCGATGGAGGTGGTCAGGAAATAATTTCATGCTTGACGTTGGACACTACACCATAGAATTATAGAAATGTATCATGAAATCCATCTAATATTAGAAAATAGTGTTTTAAAAAGATAAATCTTGAGGTTTATTTCAAAATTCATGACTTATCAGAAGTTTTAAAGAGAAAATTTGAGTCTTGTAAGTTCCCTTTAGGAATTACCCCGACCTATTTGCAAATGGGATGTGATAATGATGAATTTGTTGTCTGATATTCCTTAATATTCTTAAGGATGATATATAATATGATTAATATTGTATTTTCTAACAAAAACAACCCTAATCATACCTATTAAGGATGATTCATCAGTCAAATAATCTATAAATTTATATATTATAGAGATTCATATGATTTGTGGCATTATTATACATATTATCCTTGAAAGGAATGATAGATTTACATCTTGAGTTTCGAAAGGTCTTTAGTAAGATTTAATTTTCAGGTGAAATTGAGAAATTAATTCCACCCATAGATTGATGACTAGTTTGATTTGATTATTCATATTCTAGTTGATATAATTACAGTATGCATACTAGATATTAGTGGCTTGTGGGTGGATCATCTCCCCATAGATAAATTCACCTAAAATAATAGTTATTATTCATATATCCAAATAGTTATTTATATATACTTAGATGGGACAACATGTCATTTCCCATTGTTATAGACTACGATAGGAGAACCATTGATTTTTAGGGATAATATTTTTCAAGATAAAATCGAGCAAGTGATGTTAATTTTAAAGTGGCTTATAACCACTCAAATCTAGAAACATTTTTTACTGATCAATTAAGGGGACCATTGTAATTCAATATGGGTGAATAGGCCTTTCTTTGTGTATCATCGAATTAATTTAATCATAAAATATGAAATTAAGGGAAATTAACTCCTCATATGTCAACCCTTTAAAGATACTATCTCGTGTTGGAGAGCTATCTTATCAGCTTTCTCTGCCTGTATAATTTAGTTTCATAATTAAATTTTCTTATGTATCATAGATATGGAAGTTTGTTCCCATTACTTTTCATGTGGTTCAGTATAAATATATTTATCTTAAAGAATATACATCATATATTCAACATATGATATGCATTTTTGACTAAAGTTATAAGGTGTTATAATGAATGGTCATTCCTTTGGGTGAGGTGAGGTGGAAGAATGTGTAGCTTTAAGTTGATAATTAGGAGTGGGAATTTGAATTGAAAATTAAATGAATAATTATATTCCTTAATTAATCTATTTGAATCATCTTGTGGGTGACAAGCCTAATATAGGGAAGTTTTTAAGGTTCTTAACCTCTATAATTGGGTAAACTCTTTTAATTTCATTTGTTGAATTTTTATTTTTGGTTTCTTTTAGGTATTAGAGGAGTTAAGAGAAAAGGGTTGGATATTGATGTAAGGTGGAAGAAGAAGGGGGATAACACCTTGGGTATGGGGACCACCAGATACCTAGTAACCTAGGGATGGGTATTCAGTGGGGCTTATAGGGGTTGGTGGGTTTTGTTTCGGTATAAAGGGAAATTAATAGATTTTTGGGGAAACAATCCCTTAATAAAGGTAATTTTCATCCTTGAAAAACAAAAATTAAACCTCTTAATGGCATGTTTTAGATTTTTCATCAAATTAATAGTCATTTTAGTCTCTTTGTTACTCTATTTTCTTCTCATTACCTCTCAATATTCATTCCGTCAAAGCATGTTCTAGTGTGATTGGGTTGATTGCAGGATCTCTTCTTCAAAATGGTATGTTTTTTGGTTCCCTTTGAAGTTATTATTTTCTATATTTTCAAAACATCAGGTTTTAATCATATCACTAAATGTATATGTATTGTGGAATTATATTACATATTATACCCCCTTTTGATTTAGTGTTAGTGGATAGTTTACTTGGACAATACAAAAGAATTAACATTATTTCCTTCTCTGGTTTTATATTAAAATTATTCTTTTGATCATTTCATATTTATCTTTTGGTTTTTAGGATGAACGTATAATTTTATTTGTGACTAAATCATATTCTCTAGACCCAAAGGAGTTTTTCTATAAATTGACTAGTTGTTGAAACTCTTACCACTCTTATACTCTCCACGAGTTCGGTTGAAAATGGTCCCTGGACGAGTCAAAATGTATTAAATAGGGGGTTTGAAATAAATATAGTACATTACATATTACATTATAAAAACCATAAGTTATTATTCTAATTTATACTTAAATGTTTCTAGGATTACATGTTCATGTGATTCACTAATAAAATGCCTAATGTTAACATTATTCATTATCATATAAAACTAATTAATTTTTTTTAGATGTATGAAATGGTAGTATGACTCCTAAATCCTAGAAAATTATCCTATTTATTTTAAAAGAACATTTAAGGAAAAGTGAGAACCCACGAAAGGTCAAAATAAAAATCATCAAATAATATAAGTGATATTTGAACCAATGAAATATAATTTAATCCTATATAACGCATTATTCCTAAATAATTTTCAATGATTTCCATTTACCACTTTTCCTAGACCATCCTTGATAAGGTCTACAAAACAATAAGACATATTATCCCAAATTTAATGTAATGCTCAATTTTTATCTTCCCTATAGTCAATCATCTTACCAAAATTCATTCTTTCTTATTGATCCACTCTTTAACTCCTTATTATTTTCCAAAAGTAACAGTCTCTTAGATAACATATAATTATACTCTTGTGAGTAAATAATTCATAGAAATTCATCCATCATTTATTTATCATTCTGTATGATAAGCTCCCATGTTTCTACATTATTTTGAACCTCCTTTCCTATATCCCACTGCTAGTCACCAGGCATTCCCTTCGTGAGATCATCCCGATCAGTGGTGTCCACAATATATGTGTAGTTAATCATCATTCATTCTACTTATTTCTTATTTTAGTCTCCCTTCACACCATAAGATAAAAAATTTCTTGGTAGACATCACTATCGAACATTTGGGTTCCACACTAAATCTTTGTACTCACTATATGATTCTACTCCTCAGTATTGTGTTCATAGTTCTACTCCTTGGTCCTCATTTTCTTTATAGATCATCTCTCCATTTCTTTAGGTAGGTAGGAATCATCCTTATATAATTTTTATTTCAATTTTTTAATTAAAATTCAAATGCCTAATTTCTTATTTCTTTTAAACCCCTTTATCATTTGTGGGCTATAGAGCCCCCTTCCATTACTTCCCTCAACAATGTATTCTAAAAAATTACTAGAGATATCATCACTTGTCCTAGCCTTAGAGATGCATTCCACTTTGGAGGAAACCTCATCCTAGACTGGTTCTGATTGTTCCTCGACCAACCCTTTAGTGTCCAATACTTCAAAATGATTTCACCGCATAATATTTAGTATGACCTTCATAGAACCTAACCTACTAGTTTCCATGTCTTCAACCCTTGTGACTTGGATTTTGCGAAACATGTACTCTATTTTAACTCTTTTTTAGTGGTTAGATCAATACATGACGAGAAAATTTCATACATTTCAACACTTCCCAAATTCCATATAACCCCATTACGTGTCCACCTCCATTGATAGTTCTCACAGCCTCTACAAAAGATACTTCATTACATGGATTAAATGGACTTGAAATACAGATACCATCAAACCCCTATAACCAATACATATACATAAATTATTTAATTTAAAAATAAAATTTCAATAAAATATAAGCATCCATAGATATTGGGTCAGTTTCAATTGGAAGATCCTTTTTCTAAGAAGAAACCTCATTTGCCGCTTCACCCGAACCCAACTAGTCGACTGTCTGCATTTGGACTAGGGAGTCCTAAACATGGGAATCCTTCTGTATTGCATCACACACAATCCCAAACCATTTTCAATAGAAATTTACACCTTCTTGTCCTTATTCTATGTATCCTCAAGATCAAGTTCCTACACACTACCTTCAGATGAACAAGATTCTTGTATGAAAAATAATAATCAACCCACTTCTCAAAACATACTGGTATTTTGTATCTGAATTCCTCCCCAAATAGGATCAACATATAGTCAATTTTAATTCATGAAACATCTAAATTGATGTATAATCATGGATATATTTGATTAAGAAACACAATTTCTTCAATTAGAACAGAAAAACTAAACAAAAATATTCCCTAGCATTCAAATGGTTGAGGGATTCTGAAAAGAATGGGGAAATTTTGGGAAACTAACACAAATATCCATGGTAGGTGAGTCCCAGTTCATTTGGATATAATAGGGACACATAGATAAACATAAGAGGAGTCCATTTGAGGGGTGGGGAGAACCAGACCAATCCAATATCAATTTCTCCTCTGAATATAATTAAATCGTTATTTGCATGTTATTCGGAAGACTAGACATAGCTTGTTCCTCTAAACCATAATAATTAAAGGACAACTTGTCCTACAAGTCAAAAAATTGATATATTTATTTAAATCAGAAAACAAACAAAAGAATAATAAGATATGAAGAATTAGTGAACTCTAAATATGAGAGAAAAATATTCGTGATTCTATTGAAAAAATCAGGAACATTAGGTGAAAAGTAAAATTTGGAGAAGGGAGGAAGAAAATATGTGTCGGAAATGGGAGAGAAATAAAGTTTGGAAATTCAAGGAAAATGGAGGAGGTACTTCCCCATCCTATGGGGGTGGGACTAGTGAATCTTCCATTTCCTCATAGGGCATGAAGGGGAAGAAGCATCCTGAAGTGAATGATTAGTATAGGATTCGAGAGGATCCCTCTTATATTTTATGCTTCCGTTCACTATAAATAGACAATTGTAGACATTTATTACTATTGTAAACACTTGATCAATTATTTCTATGAATTATGATTTTAGTACCTATGAAGAGAATGGTTTTTTCTTGATATCTTTGAATTTTATGACTATTGTTCACAATATTTAAGTTCAACATCATATTGACAAAACTGATTGCAAGCAAGGCTATAAATTAAATAAATTTGGTATGTGAAATTATTATCCCTTGATTGTAAATTTAAAAAGGAATTTTTAATATTTATTGAAATTAAATATTCCTTATTAAAACATATTTTTATATATATGTTAGTGATATGGGCTGAGATCATAGTTCCTAGACTCCTCTATACCTCATTGCTCATTCAAGAAGGGTTGAGTTGTAAGTTTTTTGTGACTAAATTATACTAGAACTCATATATATTTTATAGAATGGGTATTTATCCAATAATAATTTTTTCTTATTTATTTTGAATGAATATTAGACTTCCCATCCACCCACACCTCAGACACCATGTTGAGTCTCATAAAAGTTATTTTTTTTCTTGGTATATGGGTTATTTATGAAGACGCTTATATATTTTTTGTTTCTTGTATACTTATTGTATTAATTATCATTAGACTAATTATACATACAATCTAGTTTAAAATATGATATTAGAGTAGGTATGTTGAATTAATACTAAGTATTTTTTACTCACACTTTACATGTTCTTTGTTTGGATGTGTATAGATCCTCTAGTTTGTGATATGAGTACGGTAAAACACGTGAATGTGAAATCTTGTTATTTTTGTAGTATTGAAGATATAGTGAGAAGTTTATATAACTTTTGTATGGATACCTAAAATATGTTTATTGGGATTTTACCAAGGTTTTCTTGGAGGGAATACAAAGTTTGTTTCATTTTTTGTGTCATTAGGCCTCATTGGACTAACATAGCATTTGGCTAGGTAGTTTTTGTTTAGTTACCTTTACCATGGAATGTATTTTGGATATTTTTAACCTATTTTTGTATATTTATATTTTTTATGTCACCTCATTAATTGTGTGTAGTTTAATTTCCCCAATTTCTATTGTCTTTTTCTACTTATATTTCCAAGGTATTTAAGGTTCATTTGGTGATGTAATTAAGGAATAGAAACCACTAAATTGGAGTCATTATATATAGGGGAAACATATTTTCTCATATTCATGCAACATAATCACCTAACATTTATTCTAACATTTGTTCATTTAGTTTTTGGAGAAACACTAGTTAATATCATTTGGGTTATCAGAAAATATTCGTTACATTATTATATATTTTGAATGGCATCACTATGAACTCATATTGGTCATATCTCGTACAAATATAAATCTTGGAAATTCGTTCCTTTTTTCCTTTTTTTAATGATATACTGGTTGAATATCAACATTCGTTATGTATTGAGTTTGAAAAAATTAATTGAACAAGTCACCAATATCTGGCAAGAAAATACTTTCTCTTTTTTTGTGATCTTATTAAGCTTATGATAATCAATATAGATATGTATTCCACTATTGTTCTTCTTAAAAAAACAATACTATGGAAACCTTTGTATATGTACTAGGTTATATAAAATCCTTATCAATGTACTATTGTAGTTATTTCTTCAACTCTTCTATTGTAATGTTAGTTATTCTATAAGTACTAATTGATATGGTTAGATATTTAAGTATAACATATATAGATAAATCAACCTATTGAATAGAAGGAAGCCGAACCAACTATATTAGGGATACATAAATATATTCCCTTAAAATAGGCATGTACTTAAGGATGGTACATTACATTATATCAATTATTTAAGGAATATATCATCACTCGTAATGTAATAATATTCATATGTGAGAATGAAATTCAAAACAAGATACATAATTCTCTTTCACATGTTTAGTATTAAGGGATAATTAGGGGTATGAAAATTTATTTCTATTTCATGAAAGTTGATATTAGAACTATATAAAGACTACCAATATATTCCCAGTATATCATCAAATTCTACCAAATGGAGCATAACTAGATTGTATGGATGATTCTTCCCAAAAATGTTAATTGTGGAAGATTTATATACTTGAGATACTATGTTTGAACAAATTTTTTTCATTTATAACTCAACCTCATTATCTATTAGTGGTGTTATCATATTTCTATAGAACATGAATGATATAAATTAATGAATATATATATAATAAAAATATTAAATTCAGTATTTTTGAATTAATAACACATGTAGTTGTCATAAATTCGTTTGAACGCACAACCTTGGTAGTATTCATAGAATAAACTCTTCCTTGACCTATTTAGTTTTCATTTTTTATTAAATGGTTACAATCTATGAAACTTGTAATGTTTCAATGATTTACATATTTCTCATGTTCCTTATAGTTGTAACATTATACTACGAGTGGAAGGTTGATAGGTACCTTTATTTCATCTATCATATTGATTTTATTCTCCATACAACCTCAACAATATTGACCATGACTCCATTATTTTAAAATTTATCAATATTTTCAAATTCCTATGTGGAGGTTTTCAATATTCTTTCTCACACACTTTTTATAGGAGGGTATTTATAATTTCTTTCCTAAATAAGGTTTAATAGATGAATCCATGGAGTTAATTTCCAAATGCCTCATCTTATTTCTATTCTAATAGGACAATTACAATTCACAAATATCTATATCCACCTTAAAAAGACTTGTGACTATTTTTTCATAGTGATCAAAGTCTCAAATATATGATTCTTTTAAAAGAAATTCTTTCATTCCACATAAGAAGTGTTAAACCTTTATTTTGAGCTTAATTACAAAACTAGAGGTCGTACATGATAATATTGTGAAGTTTTCATCATATGGAAAAATTAACACGTATTCCCATTGATTGATTCTATTAAATTCCCTCTCCATTTTAGTATGGAGAGAAAAAGGAAAATATTTATTGAAAAATATTTTATTGAATTCATTTTCTACTAATGAGTTAATATCTTTATTGTGATTGGTAATCTAGTCAAAGAGAACCACTTCTTGACCTCTCCCCATAAATGGAAAATAAATAAGATAACTTTCATTTATCAAAGTGTTAGAGAATAGAAAATATTTTCTCAATGGACTTTTTTCATTGTTATATGACTAAAATATCAAAGGATATTCCAAAGGAGTGAGGTCATTGTTATAATAAGACTCAACTACATTTTGATACTTCATTGGAGGAGTCAGGTGCTCAACATGGTTCATGTTACTATTTATAAAATGAGTAAATTGAGAAAGTACTACCATGAGGTTTTTTTACTCATAATCCCATTATATTTGAAATATAATATAGGATATCATTTCATTTCCTATCACATTATTTATTAACATAATTACTCATATTTCTATCCAATTAATAAGAATAATAATGTTAGGAATGATATTACTCATATAATCTAGAATATAAAATGATTTTTATGAGAACAGAAGGAATAAAACATAAATAACCTGAAAATATTATCATATAATTTCTCATGTATCAATATATGTTATTTAAGTTATATTTTATATTATGTTCTATATCATAGTTCCTAAGAATTGTATGAAAATACTATATTACAAACTATAATGAAAATTATATCTTACACATAATATTAAATTATTTTTAAAATAAATATCTTCAAAAAACCAAAATTTTATAGGGATAATGCCTTTTGGAAATACGAAACAAAATAAAACATATTTAAATGAACCTTGAAATATTATATTCCTATATTTATATTTTTTATAAGATATCATCATATTTTTATCACTACAAGGGTTATCATAGGGATATACATAATATAATGGGTGATCCATAATGCCTCAGTAAAGGTTTAAAATACGATAAACATTTGTTGAGATATCATGAAACTCTAAAATCATAATATATAATCAATATGGGTAGGATCATAATCCATCACCTAGAAACATAAAATATGTTTCAAAATATCATAGGATGATAGTAAAACATAAAATTATAAAATACAGAATAATCATACGACATGTCATTATAAACATAAGTAAATTCTCACTACCAAGACAAAATAACATTATAAAAAAATATAACCACATCAGGACCATGAATAATATAGTGGAAAAATATGGAATCATCATTTATATACATAATATTTTAGACAAATCTAAGTACATCATTCTCTCAAATAAGGATCTCCAGATATATAAAACATTACTAAATCAATTGAGAGTATGTATAAATCTAGTCCCATGCATCATTATAATATGGATTGAAAATGGATGTCACATAGAAAAAAACATACATAAAGCATAAACCTAAAATAAAACCATGAGGATGAAATTATTAACATAATAAATCCATAAATATTTATTCATTAAGTTATCGAATAAGATCCTATAAAAAGATGGGATTAAGGAATCAGGGTTATAAATTGAAAATTAATGAATATATAGTCATGGAAATAAATCTCATAATAATGGTAAAATCATATAAAAATATAAATATTAAATAATGACATTAAAATTTGTTATCAAATTTTTTAGAAATCAGAAAATATACTTTAAAAAAAAGGATTTGAGGTTATATTTTTCAAAAAACAATAATAAGAATAAATAAATTATGATAAAAATTTGGTTTTTTGAAATATTATAAATAAAATAACCATTACAAGATAAGATGAAGACAGGAAAGAAGAAATGGAAATATTCCCTTTATTATGTTTAAATTTAAAAAACAATAAATAAGGGAATTCTGTAGAAAATAATATACATAGAAAGATAAGAGAAATAAAATAATAATAGAAATAATGTATTATAATATATATAGAAAATAAGAAACAATGAGAGATTGAGGCTGATTGAAAACAAAATCATAAGAATGAAAATTAGTGGGAATGAATGCTTACATGAAGTCCCAAATTGCATCAGATGCTTTTTTAACCTCCTAAATGATAAAGTTAAATTCAGTAATTACTTGATTAAAAATATTTTTTATATCTATTATAATACATATTTTATTATATGTTATTCATTTAATAAATTAATATTTTTTGTGTTGGATGTTTTGATTTTTCTGGTTCACTGTTACAGAACCACATCGATGTAAAATTAACATCCAAAATCTAATATATAATGGTCACATAAACGTAATAAGTTTTAGTTTATGTGGTCTACATCTTTATAGAAATGATCAATTTCAATATATTAGTATATAGTAACAAAGTATAATAACCTTCATTATAAAACATGTTTTTCTTGCAATTAAAAATGACAATGTCTGTTTACATTTAATACCTAATTCACCAACCCTATTTTATAATTACATGAATCATAGAAATGATAATATTTTATTATATTATTATATAAAATAATAAAATATATTTTTTACATTATTTATGAATGGGATAATTGGAAAATAAATCATTATTATTCATATAGGATGCGTAAAACTACCATGGGTAATAGATTTTTTTATTAGAATTTTTAAAATGAAGAGGTATATAGTTTATTTTATAATTTTATAAAATAAAAAAAATTATATTAAAACCTACAATTTTTATTTTCTTTTTATAGATTACTTATATTATATAATGGGTAATAAATGTATTAGAATTGAAAAATGGGTAAAGAAACCCTTAACCGGTACCTTGAGTCGCCTCATTTGGATTGAGACTAATGCCTTAAGACGATGAACTTTTGGTCACACTAGGTGAAAAATCTGGATAAGATAGTTTATAGAGGGATTTTGGGTATATAATTGTCAAATAAAAATTATTTTAAATATAGAGGATGTAATGAACCGGACCCGAAAAGCCACCCGAACAGTGCCAAATGGGTCGGATGCTACTACCTTAGGTGCACCTCCCCAAACGGAAAAGGCTTATGACTAGCAATGAGGGTCTTATAGGTATAGTGGGGAGGTTATACTCTCTATAAGGATAATAATAATATTACTGGTCTAAGCATAGAAATAATAAAATACAACTGAATAACGACTCAACAGACTCAACCCAGACCTGCAGAGCAGAAGCACAGTCAATATCAATAAACAGTGGAATCAGTAAATATAAACAACATCAGCAGAAATAAACACAATAGAATTTTGATCACATGTAACTACTACTGAGCAACAAAACATGCATCCAAAGTAGGTCATACATATCTGAATATAAAAAGGTTCCAATGGATAACCAGCTGTAGCTACAATAGGTAACCATGCTGGTATAAGAAAACAATACAAAAAAGAGTAACTCCAACTAGGTAAGACCTCACGGTCCATACCATCTACATGCAACAACTAACTCAGCCCAACTCATGAAGCTGGTATTTTTCTTGTATGTAAATCCATAAAGTCTGCACATGTCCCAAAGGGCCTGTGCATGGTGTGAGACGAATCTCAGTAGGATACCACCCAATGGTGCGTACCTAATATTAGTGTTTAAGCAGGAATGCATTTATAAGGAAATCAGTAAACATAATGATGAAAAAAGACACAAAAAACCCCACTGGTGCTTAGTAGCCACCATGGAGTGTCCCCTGCTTTGGCCAACGTCGGAATCTATGTTATGTAACCCGACACCATGTGCCCCCTGACACCGCGTGTCTCAAGTACCGACGTCCTGAAGGCATGCCCAACAGTAGTAACTTGGAGGAATAGTGAAGTCTGACCTCAAATAAGTACTGGAGGGACAGTGATTTCTGCCCTCAAATAAGTACCAGAGTGACAGAGATGTCTTCCCTAAAATAAGTACCGGAGGAATAGCGATGTATACCCTCAAATAAGCACTGGAGGGACAGTGATTTCTTCCCTCAAATAACATAAATGGAGGGACAACGATGTCTTCCCTCAAATAATGGAAAGCCTCTTCCCCCAACCCAATAGCATCAATGTTATCCCATAAAGGCTCCTGACCTTCCACGTGCCTTCCAATGGAAAGCACCCCCAAAACAAAAGTACCTAAACAGCAACTAATGGGGGCCTCTACCCACACAAGTGGTCAAAACCACCTCATCATGGAGTCTCTATGTGTGCATACTTCTCAATTTCTGGGTGACCGGTAATCACCAAATAGTTCCCAGCCACAACGTCTCTGACACCTCGTGTCCCTGCGACCATGTCACTCAAGTTTGATAACACTTCCATCCCAGTAACACAGGCTATGCCCAACCTGACAGTTATCCTACCTCAAACCGATGTCCATGATGCCCAATCCCATGGTCAAAAAAACCCAAAGTAACCCAGGCCAATACCGACACTACCCAAAGGGTACATCATATGCAATTCAACAATTGCATATATAACATATTTAAATAAGAAACATAAATAGAAAAAACATTCAAAATAGTTGAACTACCCTAACCCAACGGTTATCAATCAGAAACACTGAGGTCTTGAATTCCTCAAATAATTTATATAAGGCCTAATAAATTAAACTCAATAGTTTAAAACATTAATATCTCAATTTCAACCATTTTGGCATCCCTCGACCAAAATTCCCCGCTGAGCAACGACCCCTCACCCAGCCCCGCTCAAACAAAACTGGTAACATGGCATACCTAAAGGCATCGTATAGGTCCAAAAATCAATTAAATATGAAATAGTTGATAAAATTGGTCCTGCTCAAAATACCTGAAAATGAACTGAAGGCCCCACCACCCAAATGACCACTAGAACACAAAAGAAGGTATGCACCACCTACCTGAGACTCGTATGATGCTACTCCACTGATAACAACCTCCAATTAGGTTGAAATTGTAGTAAATATAAAAAATAATCAAAACCTCTCAAACCCCAATAACTCAATCTATAACAGAAATAAAGAAAAACGACCCAAGAGGATTGAAGGCCTTACCGAGAGGGTTCCAACGCATCAATCGGTGTTCAAATCCGACATCGAATGAAGAACCGAGAAGAGGTTGAAGCTCCAGTTGGCATGGTTCACGAAACCGGGTGACACAAGGTGTGTTCTGCCTCAATATGTGGCTACAACCCCTTTTAGTGAAAAAAGAAAGTACACAACATGTACTTTAGGACTACACATCGTGTATATCATTTAATTGTTCATATGGCGGCTATAATTCCACTGACTTACTTTCCAGAACTTGATAACATTAGTACACGACATGTACCTAGGGGTATACGACATGTACTTCATTTTTCTTCCCTTCCTCTCCAACTTCCCACACGCTATGTATTTCTCACAGACATAGATAGACTACACATCGTGTCCAAGAAGAACACGACGTATACTTTTTTAAACAATTCTACCTGGCCAACAGGACTACACGTCATGTATTTCCTCCACACAGTCAAGAGTATACAACATGTCAAAAACTACATGCAGTGTAGTAAAACATTTCTATACGGTCATCACACATCATGTACTCAGTGACCACACAATCGGTCACTCTCTTAACATATACACAGTGTGTACATAAAAGTACACGGTGTGTAGTCTTGAAATTTCTAGAAAGTGCCCAATTTCTCCAATTTCCATAGAAACCAGACAAAAATTCAAACAGGGTCAGGATTTTGAACCGTTCTAAAACTCAGGTTCTTTCAATCTCCCCACCTTAACATAGATCGCCCCTGAGCTATCAAATGAAACCCAGAGATAGAACCAAACATGCCACCCCATTCAATATAACCCGGACATCCCCGGTCTTAGAGGTCCCTGCTAAATTCCTCAAGGGGGCTCCCCACCTTAGGAATCGCCTAACCCGGTCTCAACCCAACAAAACTCAAAGCACGCAGGGTTCACTAACCAGTTTCCCGAATGCATAGTCCTTCTATGAGGCATCGTCACCCCTACACCTCATTGGTGCTCTTGTGTCGTTTTCGACAACAAAATTATTCCGCACCACATCAGTGTCCTCCTCCATGAGGTCCAGGTGCCTAGCACCTCATGTATCCCACATCCTCGATGCCCCAATGCCCATGACACCTTAAGGAACCTGCATCCTCGATGCCCCGATGCCCAGGACACCTCTTGTAACCTGCATCCTTGATGCCCTGATGCCCTAGACACCTCAAGTAACCTGAATCCTCAATGCCCTTGAAGATACGCATCTCATACATGTGTATATATATATATATCACGCACCCGATATGGTTCCAATCCCACTGACTAGCATCTAGTCATTCCACATAGATCCTATGCACCGCATGCACTCAAAACGGACATGCCTCTACAAGTCATGCCAAAAAGGAAACATTGAGATCACAGCCACACCGTGGTGTACCTCTAACCATCGTTGGCTCACCATCCTACACAGCCTCTGGAAGCTCCATAGCGTGCACCTGGCATGAAGTACGACTACCTGATTCGTGACCTCCCTATAGTGCTACTCCAGTCACTGGCCACTGACCCCTCAGCTGGATCCCATTGTCTCTGTCACGTCCTCAATGTGCAGCTAAACCTCGACTACCCTCTCCTGGTACAAAACTTGAACCAACTCCAGATTCCACCATCTCTCATGGTCCCGACCTACTGGCTGTTTGAGAAGGCTGCCTGCAGAACCTCTCCAGATGCCCGACCTATCCACACACCCAACACTCTTTCAGAGGCCTATCGCACTGTGTCTGAACATTCCCTGGCTGTCCACACTAAAATAAACCCACTAAAGAACTGCTACGAGGTGGTCTAGCTAAGTCCTTGGCCTGACTACCCTGCTGGAACTCATCCCTTCTGCACTTCTTGCTGTCTGAACCGTCAGCTGAAGCTGTCGCCTGTCCATCATAGGGCCTATACCTCTGGTTGCCCTCCGCTATGAGCGTCTAGTTCACTGCATCTAAGGAATAACCCTGCCTGATGATATTCACATGGACACGAATGGTGTGTCTTATTCCATCCTTGATGTTCCTCACCCTAGCTGCGTCATCGCTTACCATACTTGGTGCAAAGCGAGACAACTTAGTGAAAGTAGCTGTATAGTCCATGACGGACATGTCTCCCTACTGAAGACTCAAGAACATTCGACCTCTCTCATCTCTCAGTTTCTATGGGTAAAAATGCTCAAAGAACCTATCCTCTACATCCTTCCATTCCAGTCCCTCGTGCTTGCGAGCTTGACCTTTCACATCCCACCAGCGCTTTGCCGGTCCTCGCAGCATGTACATTGCCAACTTGACCCTTCACCATGGAGGCATCTCGAGCTGCTCGAAGATCATCTGCATGCTCTCTATCTGATTCTCAGCCACCTACGGACCACCCTCACCATGAAAAAATAGGCGGGTGTTGTGACTTGAACTCCCATATTAGATATTCCATAGATGGATCTCTACACTGCGCACCTCTGTCGATCCCTTGTAATACATGTACCAGGCCAGCTCGGAGCTGCTCATCGAGCCATGATCCGAATGCTTCCAAACCCAACTGCTATCTTGCCTACACTGAATCATGGAACTGATCTTGTCCCTGAGCCTGTACCTACAGCTCCTGCTATGCCTGCACCGGATCCAGAACCTGATCCTGCACCAACGACGATGTACCATCTCCTGTCTGACGATCCATCTGAGTCGCCCAAAAAGGAACCCGCTGAATACCATAAATGTTCAGACAACCCATATATATATAACAATATATATTCAACGTAGATTAAAAAGCAGTAAAAGGTAGTGAATAACTACAACCCTTACTCTCCCCCCACTCCAACCCATGTCCCATGGTATCCCGGCCTCATGGCCTCCTTACCCGCCCTTAATAGAGCCAAGTATCAAAAGTACCTCAGGCCATGCCTGTTCTAACAACCAACGTTGCCTCAAAACGTTGACCGGGTCGCCCAATCCTTGTGATCAAAATCCCCTCAACTAATAGTATCTACCTGCTCATAGAAGAGCCGCACCCAAATATCTTGCCACATGCAATTCTACAAATATATACAGCATGGCATACACATTGAAAAAAACAAGCAATTCTATCAGAAACCTTTTAACATTTCAGGAATACAAAGCATGGAAATTGGTTTTATTGACATGGTATTATCACTTCACAAAGCGTACATGCAGTTATGAAATTGAAATACCCTAAACAAGTTCCTATAAGAAGTTGAGAAAAAAATCCATGCCATACCGGGACAAGGTCCATGTTTCCCTTACCACACCAGGTCAAGGGTTACACATCAAAATCAATAACCTCACACACCAAGTGAGCCACCAAGGTGGAGATCATATAAACTATAATCGAAGAAAAAAGCAAACAACAATTCCCACCCAAGGTAACTTGGTCCATCCCTCATACATGGGGCTGCAGGCACCCAAGAACAAGCTAGAAACCCCGTTCTAGTTACAAACTATCTCCAGTGTACCATATCCCAAATAGTAAAACCAGAAAAATAAAATAGAAGACTCAATATCATTAGTATCCAATAAAACACTGCTTCTAAATCCCTGTCAAGAACTCCTCTGATACCACTTTGTAATGACACGAACCCGAATAACCACCTGAACAGTGCCAAACACATCGGGTGCTACTACCTTAGGCGAACCTCCCTGAACGCCAATGGTTTCCAACTAGCAGTAAGGGTCTTATAGGTATAGTGGGGGGTATATACCCTCTCTAAGGATAGCAATAATGGTACTGGTTTGAGTATAGAAATAATAAAATGCAGCGGAATAACGACTCAGCAGAATCGAACCAGACCCGCAGAGCGGAAGCACAGTAAAAATAAATAAACAGTGAAATTAGTAAATATAAACAACAGTAGCAAAAACAATCACAACATCATGATGATTTCATATAACTATTACTGTGCAACAAAACATGCATCCAAATCAGGTCATACATATCTAAATATAAAAAGGTTCCAATGGCTAACGAGTTGTAGCTACAACAGGTAAGCAAGCTGGTACATGAAAAGAAAAAACAGAGTAACTCCATCTAGGTAAGACCTCAAGGTCCATACTGCCTCCATGAAACAACTAACGCAGCCCAGCTTCTGAAGATGGACTCTTTCCTGCACGTAAATCCATAAAGTCTGCACGCATCCCAAAGGGCCCGTGTGGGGTGTGAGACGAATCTCAGAAGGATACCACCCAACGGTGCATACCTAATATTAGTGTTTAAGCAGGAATGCATTTATTAGGAAATTAGTAAACAGAACGATGCACAAATACACACAAACCGCACTGGTGCTCAGTAGCCACCATGGAGTGTCACCTACTTCGACCAACGCTGGAATCTCTATCATGTAACCCGACACCATGTTCCCCCTAACACCATGTGTCTCAAGTTCCAACATCCTAAAGGCACGCCCAAAAGTAGAAACCCAGAGGAACGCCGAAGTATGACCTCAAATAAGTAGCTGAGGGATAGCGATGTATTCCCTCAAATATGTAACGGAGGGACAACGATGTTGCCCTCAAATAAGTACCGAAGGGATAGTGATGTCTCCCTCAAATAAGCACCAGAGGAACAACGATGTCTTCCCTCAAAAAACATAACCGGAGGGATAGTGATGTCTTCCCTCAAATAACGGCAATCCTCTTCCCCCAACCCAATATCCTCAATGATATCACATGAAGGCTCCTCACCTTCCACGTGCCTTCCTATGGCAAGCACCCCAAAACAAAAAGTACCTAAATTGCAACTAATAGGGGCCTCTACCTACACGAGTGGTCAAAACCACCTCATCACGGAGTCTCTCTGTGTGCACAATACTCAATGTCCGGGTTAGTGGTAATCACCAAATAGTTTCCAAGCCACAATGTCTCTGACACCTCATGTCCCTACGACCATGTCACTCAAGTTTGATGGCACCGCCATCCCAGTAATCTGGGCCATGCCCAACTTGATAGTTATCCTACCTCAAACTGATGTCCATGATGCCCAATGATATCCCCTGAAGGCTCCTCGCCTTCTATGGGGCTTCCTACAACAAGCACCCCCAAACCAAAAGTTCCTAAACCACAACTAATGGGGGCCTCTACCCACATGAGAGGTCAAAATCACCTCATCACAGAGTCTCTCTCTGTGCACACTAGTCAAATTTGGGTGAGCGGTAATCACCAAATAGTTTCCAAGCCACAACGTCTCTGACACCTCGTGTCCCTGAGACCATGTCGCTCAAGTCTGATGGCATCTCCATCTCAGAAACTCGGGCCATGCCCAACCGTACAGTCATCCTACCTCAAACCAACATCCATGATGCCCAATCCCATGGTAAAAAATACCAAAAGTAACTTGGTCCAAGCCCAACACTACCCAAAGGGTACAACATATGCAATTCAGCAATTGCATATATAAAATATTTAAACAGGAAACATAAACATGCAAAAAATTATAAATAGTTGAACTGCCCTAACCCAATGTTTATCAATCAGTAGCACTAATGTCTTGAATGCATCTAACAATTTATATTAGGCTTAATAAATGAACCTGAATAGTTTAAAACATTAATATTTCAATTTAAACCATTTTTCCATACCCCTGGCCAAAATGTCTCGATGAGAAACAACCCCTCACCCAGCCCCGCTCAAACAAAACTGGTAACATGGCATACCTAAAGGCATCCCTTAGGTCCCACAATCAATTCAATATGAAACAGCCGATAAAATGGGTCCCGCTTAAAATACCTTAAAATGCGCTGAAGGCCGCACCACCCAAATGACCACTAAAACACAAAATGAGGTATGCACCATGTCCGTGAGACTTGTAAAATGATACTCCTCTAATTACATCCCCCAATTATGTCTAAAATGCGGTATATCTACAAAATAATCAAAACCGATCAAACCCCAATAACTCATTCTAGAAGAAAAATCAAGAAAAACGGCTCAAGAGGAATCAAGGCCTTACCGAGGGGTTCCAACACATCAATTCGTCTTCAAATATGACTTCTAATGATGAATTGGGAAGAGGATGAAGCTCCGACCGGCTTGGTTCATGAAACCAGGTGACACAAGGTGTGTTCTGCCTCAATACGAGGCTACTGTCCATTTTAGAGAAAAAAATAAAGTACATGGCGGGTAATTTAGGACTACACGACGTGTATGTCATTTAATTGTTCATATGGAGGTTGTAATTCAGCCAACATAATTTCCAGAACTTGCCAACATGAGTACACGACGTGTACCTAGGGTTACACGGTGTGTACTTCATGTTTCTTCCCTTCATCACCGACTTCCCACATGCCATGTATTTCTCACAGACACAGCTAGACTACACATCATGGCTTGGAAGAACACATCATGTATTTGGTTAGACAATTCTACCCATCCAACAGGCCTACATGCCATGTATTGCCTCTACACGGTCAAGAGTACACAGCGTGTCAAAAACAGAATGTCGTGTAGTAATAAATTTCTACACGGTCTTCACACGCTATGTACTCGGCGATCACAAGACCAGTTACTTGCTTAACATATACACGGTGTGTACTTAAATATACACGGTGTGTAGTCTGGAAATTTCCAGAAACTGCCCAATTTCTCCAATTTCCTTAGAAACCAGTCAAAAATTCAAACAGGGTCGAGATTTTGACCCGTTCTAAAAACCCGAGTTCTTATAGAGGAAGTGGTGGAGTAGAGTTTTCAATAATTCTACGGGGGAGGGGTATTTAGAATAAATTATTTATTATTTAATTTACTATGTTAAATAAAATAAATAGATTTGATTAAAATGAGTTTTATTAGTTTTAAAATAAAAAATTAAGATTTTTTTTATTTTGACACACCAAAAATAAAGATACATCTCAGAAATAATTTATAGAATGTTAAGAAAAAATTTAAATGTTTATTATAATAAAATATAACATCACTTTTGTAAATTGATTTAGTGGATTGAAACATAATTATATTTTTTATGTGTATTATTTTAATAATTACATAAATTTTAAGAAGATAATTTTATTTGTAAACTTAGGTCATATTTATATCATGATGATTCATTAAAAGTTATGATATTTGTAAAAACTTTATTTTATACCATCACTAAAAAATAAATTTTTTCAAAAAAAGAACAACATATAACCCGAACACAATTTTGATGTTATTATTCAAAAAATTAAACCAATTTTAAAACATTATTTTTCTAAAACTAATCAATATAACATTTAAATAAAGTCATACACTTTGTAGATAAAATAATTTTATCTAAATTAGATCCAATTTATTTTCCTAAAAGTGATAATTTTATATTTATTATTATTTATCAATTATTATATGATTGATAATAAATTATAATATATAATTTAATCAAAATATGTTTTGAAATTACATGATTCTAATATTTAAATTTAAATATAAAAAATACATTCATACTAAATTAGTTAAAATAATCATTATTAAAATTTATAGTTATTCATTGTTTATGTTATATAATATTGGATGTTGTGATATATAATTTTATTATTTTTTATTAATTTTATTAATTTTCAATTTTAATCTTCTTTATTTTACCACTCTCATCAGTTTGGTTAATATTTCAATGACTAATTATTATTTCCAATGACAAGTTACAATACAACTATCAAATTATTATTATTATTATTATTATTATTATTACTGACTGTTAATTCAAAAATTAATTTATTTTCAAGGAATGCTTTATGATTGAGCTGTAACCACACACCAGGAAGGATCCAATAACAACAGAAACCCAAATTTAATGTTCAAATTCCAAAAAGTAAGAAAAACTAAGAAGATCCTGATTTGAATTCACTATGCCATCAAAAGAGGGATCACCATCCATTATCATCACAATTAAACACTCTCACCATTAACATCTATCTCTGTCATCATTGTAACTATCCAACCACCACACTGGTCAACTGTTGGAGACCGTCAGTGCTGCCATAAAATATCATTCCATGTCTTCCTAATCCTCATCTATCTCTAAACAACCAAACCATTGAACTAGAAAAATCTCAACTTATTGAAATCCTAAACCATTAAGATGACTTCGTCAGGAGAATCAATGGATGCCACAAAACCTTCATCAAATGGTGTACACCTCGCACACAGACTGCCATTAAACCACATAGTTGACATTACTCTAGATCTGGCCATTATAGGAGCAGAAAAATGTGATTCTAGAGTAGTGGTCAGAGAAATCAAAGTCTCTGAATGATGACATCATCAATGAGGCAGGAAATCGAGAGCCATCAAAACAATAGAAAGCCAATCCAAGCTGTGACATGAGACATGATGGTCACCAAACCAAAAACCCAAAACATCCTTGAACCACCACACCAAATCCATCTTGGAGAGGCATAAAGTCACAATATGTTAAATCCACAAAAAAATCATGAGGCCTTCAATAATAGACAACCAACATCGGTACCCCAATGCATCCATGAAGAAAATTTTGGAAACATGAAAAGAACAAAAACACAATCACCAGAGATAAGTTTTGGAATAGGCTTGAAGAGTAAGATGGAATCTTGCAGAGGAAAAGTATAAAAATAAACACAGCTAATTATTATAATTACTTCTTATTTACATCATTATTAATTCACTAAATATTTATCAATTTTACTTAAAATTAAAATATTTTTTGTCATGTTTTCTTTTATATTTACAATTTTTTTTGTGATTGTGATAATCTTAGGATACATTAATACACCATAATTTCAAATTCTAGTTATGTTATTTTTCTCAATTTATTAAACCATTATGAAATTTTCATTTTTTTTAAAAAAAATTATACATCATTTGTAATGTTTTATATTGATGTAATATAATGATACACGTTTTATTTTTCTATGTTTATGATTTATACTATAATTTATACCAATATATATTAGGAGAGGGAAATTTTACATATATAAAAATAATGGTTCATTAAAGGGGGTGAATCAAAATTCTATGTTTAAAATTACCTTTTTCTCTCTTTTACCTTCTTTTGAACACAATTACCCAATGTTTGTTAGATAATAGAAATACCATTGATATTGGAATAGTGATGATCATGAAAGGAGATAGAGTGAGAAATTGAGAGGTAAATATTATAAATAACACAAAATGAGGGATTAAAAGGGTCACACACTCACGTTATTTAGTATCTAGTCTTTAGGGTTGAATGGTTATTAACCTACTTACCACATTAATTTATTATTATTAATAATGAATAGATCAATATATAGAGTATAAAGATGCCACTGAACAACTACATCTATGCAACAACAATACAAGGGAAATTTATTTTCCATTGAACTCTTATTAGAATATTTGATCCTCCTCCATTTTACTTGGGTTTCTCCATTTTAATATATGGTACATTAACTACTGTTATATTAAGAAAAAACTATTTGGGTGGAATATTAATATTTCATTTACCATGTTAGTATGTTAGTTTCATAACTTTCATAACATAATGATTAAAAAAATTTAATAGATATTTGTTATCTCAATATCTTCACTAATGGTCATAATTTTTCAATAAATTAAATATTTCCTTGTATTCCATGTAATTTTCTATAATTAAATATTGACCCAAAATATTATATTAAGAAAACAAAATATCCCATTTAAAATCCTTAATCCACCACTAAATAATAATATTTTCAAAACCATTATCTTTCTAAAATGAAATTTTTCATGATGTAATGGGAAGTGTTTTTGGGTATTATGTGGTCAATGTTAGATAAAAAAATTAAGGGAAAATATTATTCTTTAGTCCTTAAAATATATTCATATATTTTAATGATATTTGTCTGATAAATATTTTCATGGTGTAAGGATCGTAGCTTGTAAATTTCATGAAATCATAGAAATATATTATGAAAGAATATATAAAAACCTTGGAATCATATTTCTATTAGAAGAAACTGAAAATTTATTTGGTCTTCATCTTTTGGAATAAATAACACCAATACATCACAACCATAAACTATAGTAGTGCACAAGTTTTTTATGTCCTTACATATTATAAGAAAAAATATGCCACTATATTTGGACTTCTACTCATGAAGCATAAAATCCTACCCATAAAATGTAGTGTAAAACACCTATTTATTTCCTCTCACCTACTAAAACCAAAATAAGGTTGTATATAATAATTCATATATAATATACAATCTATAATTACTCAAGAATTTATCATAGTTCTAACCATGTGTATTGATGCATGAACCTCACCTAAGAGTAAAGACGGTTATACATTTATCATATCATGGTGTAATACACCTGTAAAAGTATTTAAACAACTTATTTTTATAAATATTACATGTTGACACAAACACATTATGCCTCGATTTTCTCCAACATGGTATTCTACTGAATTTTTTAAGACTAGACTCTACATAATCTCCTCTATTCTTCAGCATCCATAACACTTTTGTAGATTCATCATGATGAATTCGAATTAGCTCAAACTCAACCTATGGTCATGATCACAATCATTCCTTCCTCATTAATATTATCGATGTTATGGGAATATTATATGGTACACTCTATGCCAATCATAAGGTTGTCCCCAAGATTACTGTTAGTACACTACTAGAAAAAATGTATATATATATATTAATGTTTAATGAAATTATCAAGATAGATAAAATCTATATAAAATATATTACATGGTTTAATTCCACCACAACATCATTTTAGTTATTTTTTTAGATATCTCCTCTACTTAGTGAGAATGAATTCTTGTGAACAATAGAAACTCCATGAATTAGTAATTCTACTCCTTGTATGTTCTCTATTAGCTAGTAAGACATATGATTATTTACAAAAACATATTTTATCTTCTAAATAAACATGGAAATAACTTCAATATTAAACTCATAGACTATGAAAAATATCCATTAGAATTATTCTCAAGGAGGCTCCTATATTTCATCTCATTTTCACAATGATATACTTTAGGATCAATATTAAATTCAATACATTATGCAAGGATTATATAAACATTCCTTGAGTTATACAATATAACATATTAGTATTAATTTAATGATAAAAAATCAATCATGAAATCTTAAAATATAAATCTCCATTAATAATACCAATACTCTCAATGTATTCCAAATACAATATGCTTGTATATTGATTAAAAACAGTCACAGAAAAGTAAATACAATATGCATGAACATTATCTCCATGACATGTATGGGGACATCATTCATATTTTTAAATGTGTTTTAGGATTAATTAATCATTTTAATTCTATTTTAGCATTATTGATGAAGAACCATATATTGTATTTGAACTATAATTTAACACTTTTGTTTTCACTATCATGCTATTTTTTTAGTAAGGAGATATATTTAAAATTTTATTTTGGTCTATGAGGTTGCAAGAAGCAAAATACCACACCCCCCTAATATAGAGAAAAATATATCACATACCCTCCAAGCATTTAATTGATCAATAGAAATCCCATTATAATTTCAATATCCTAAAATCCTTATATTTAATGTGTTAAATAACTCTTCATCATGTACTAAAGGTGCCCTACCTACATCATACTTTTTGTTTTGTATACTATGGTCTCAAATCCTCGCTATATCATCACCCATATTATCAGCCATATATCCCCTAAACCCTTCTTGGGGGCTTGTGGGATTTGACCCCAAATAATATGAATAATTATGGAGTGGACTTACCAATCAATAAATCCCCCAAATGTAGATATATTTCTAAATTGTGTATAAGTAATGCCTACAATATTTCATGGAGGATTTGTTATTTAATTTAATAATATTTAGCTTATAAATCTATGGAGAGGGTAAAATTATGGTTTTATATTTCCAAAGATATAAAACACACCAAATATATAGAAGTAAATAATTTTATATGATAGTGATTTTAGGAGTATGAAAGGAATACATGGTTTTAATTACATAGCATTCACTATGTCTTGGTCATGCTGAAATATGAGAAGTTTATAAAATAAAGGACCATATGAACTTTTTTAAGAGAATGAGGAAAGTTGAACTTCATAGAACAGTTTTAGGATATTATTTTAGTGTTTATGGTGTTTTTGAATAATATTATAATGATGATCATGTAGTGAGAAATATTTTTTTATTCATGTTTATTTTTATTGTGGGGTAGTTTTTATTTATTTTTAATCATAAAAATGTCATGAGTGAATCATAATATTTACTGGAGGTTTAAATATGATGGGTAAAATATTTTTGTGTATTCTAATTTATTTATTTATTTGTTTATTTATTTATTTATTTTTATTAATTATTAAGAAAACCCTATATTTATTTTCATGTTCATAGAAAATAAAGAGAAGAATTATAATTCAACACTCAAACTATGTGCTTTTAATTTATTTATAGCCATTGATTGAAATGGTTTTTCTATGATTAGTTCATTTTTTATCACGTTATTTTTTAATTGATTTATTATGAAGTAAAATGAGTGAATCAATATCACAATTCTAAATTACTTACCACACCAAAAACATGTTAAGATTAATTTTATTTAATAATAAATATTCATTTGTTTAGTATTAGTCCTACCATATCATGAAATTGGATATTAGATCCATGATGTATTGTACTTATATAGGATGATTGTACCGTTGAGGTGAAATTTCAACATGGCCTCATGTATGCTCCCCGATCAGTAGAGGCTGGAAACTAGAGTCAAGGGTTTATGAGTTTATCATGGGGAGAAATTTACCCTCTAATAGATTATCAAATAATAAATACAAAATCAGACAAAAAATGAAATAATGGAATCTTATATCAATTTCATAAAAAAACTCAAAAATAATTACCATTAATTCCTTAAATTATATGAAATAAAACAATTAAATAAACAAATCCTGATATAGTAACTACAATAAAATTGAATACGAAGGAGAAGAAAAATATCCATCAAGATTTCTATCTCATTTTGTTTCATCACAATGATCCCAGAATCCAACTCCATCCTACTCTGGGTTCTTTCCAATACATACATAAAATCATTTATAACTACATGCCCACAAGATATGATCATACAGGATGTGATATTCACATCTTAGTATGATTCCACAAATATGCATAACATTTCATGGTTTCCAACATACTCACATCTGTATTATGAAAATGTATACTAGAATTAAAAGTAAATATTTATATTATGATAAATAAATTCATATTCCTAAAAAATTACTTTGGTTAGGAATATAATTACTTCAAAAATTTATTAAACGAGTCTCTGAATATATTTTATAACATATAATAACCAAACTAAATGATCAAATATAAACCCTTCCAAACACAGGAAAAAATCCTCTATTTATGAACTCATGACATAGAAAAAATAATTGGATAATCCATATATTTTATAAGTAATGATATATCTCAATCTGTAATGTCATATGAATTAACACGCATCATAACCGTACTCATATTTATATCATAACTTAACTCAAGTCCTTATTCTATAAAACAATGTTAGTAAATATACTTTTCAAAACCATATGAACATATCACATTATCATTCAACCACCGCCTTAATTTTTACAAAATACCCATTGTAATACCAATAGATGTATTGTCATATTATACAAACATAACCATTCCTTCATTAGTTATTATAAAGTTTTCACCTTTCTAAATCCAAAAATTCAATTTAATCGTACATTCTTTTTTTATCCTTATTTAAATGGATTTCAAGCATTAATATCTTAATTAAACCCCATTTAACTGTTTCAAAACATATCTCATTTAAAAATTCAAATATAAAAAACATAATATTCTAACCAATGATTGTTAATGAACATTTACATTAGTAAAAAAAAGTAACTTGGTCCAAACACCCCACTAATTTTCTTAACAAACATTTTTTCCATTAATCATTCTTAATGAAATTTTTTTATAAACATAGTTTACCAATATTATGCTTTAATAATAATAATTTAATGAGTGAAATATATTTTGAATTTATCCAATAGTTATTATTGTAATTTTATTTTACATGAATAATATAAAATTCAATATCATTAATTCACCATCATCAAGAATCAAAAATGTGATCACCGTAATTTACATAACACTAAACATCCCACGATTTTGAATGCAATTCACTTTTTAAGTCATCAAAAGGGAATTCATATTTTTTAAATAAAAAATGACCATATTAATATTGTAATAACTTTATTTTAGAACAAAGAATTCAATTCAATTCATTAAACATTTTCTATTCCAAAACATATTCCAAAATTTTACTTAACCAATTCCAATTACATATTTAGATTCAAATATTATATAATACATCATATCCCAACACTCAAACACATCACTCAAAGGCTTATCCTCTTGAGATCATCATATAAACATTATCTTATAAATCAAAAACAAAAAATTCACCCCTTAATCAATATCATTTTAATTCAAATCACTTTCCTTTTATTTTCTTAATCAACTATATGAGTTAATAACACATTTTTACAACACATATTTAGAATTAATAATTTTAAAAAGAATTATAGGACATGAATACCTAATTTCTATTTCCAAAAATAGTATAATTTTCCATTAACCCCTCTATAACCCAACCATTATATTCCTTTGACAATAATCGTTCTCACTTTTAATCTTCTTCACAATTTTATCCTTTGAATAATTGTTAGTCAACAAGTGTTAATAAATTATATCATGATAAATGAATTATTCAACCCCAAAAATGAGATTAAATAACTAAAACATAATTTAAATTTCCACAAAATCATATAATAGTTTTAAAACCCAATATAAATCAATAAAGTTCAATTATAACCTATAAATAAATTAAACAAATTATAACCAACTGATAGAGAAAAAAATTCACATATTAAATAAATAATCAGCACTTCGAATAATTCTAAACATTATTTCCATAAATTTTCCCATTAAACACAAGGAATTATTATTAAATTTTCAATAATCATGCATTCACAATATATTTTCATCACATTAAATATTAAATCAAAAATATTCTTAATAAGTAACATTAATTAATTACATATCTTATATTACCTCAAGTTGTAAGCATCAATTAATAATTTAATCATAAGTATATAGTTAAATCTTACTTGTATTATTGTTATTATTAATTCATAACAAATAATATTATTATTTTCTTATTTAATTATTAACTAATTCCATGTAAATAAATTGAAACATGAGTTAATTCTAGTATCACATCATTAAAAATACACTAGAGTAGAAAATGTAAATCCCAGAGAAGATCGAGACCACACACCTCTTGTTACATCAACAATCTCAAAAGTATTTTAAGAGAAATTCATATTTTAATAAGAAGATATAACAAATACATTAAACAATTCATGGATAATAACAATTATAAAATAACAAAAACAACACCTCGACAACATTGAACTAAAACATAGGGTAAATCATCTACTGATCATCCTGATTTGAAGATAACAAATGAGTCATTGATACATTGGGAAATGTGTGAAACATCACTAATTGAAGTTTTAAGGAGGTATATAGATAATTTAGAGAAATAATAATGACATTATAAATTATAGAAAATGAAATATTATCCTAAATATCTAAATATATATCCAATAAATTACAAAACTACCATTACAAAAAATATTTGAGCAACACAGTGGGTATACGGGGTCTGTCCACTTTCCATCGTGTTTCAAACCCTATGATTTTGTAAAATATTTTTCACAAATTAAATTAAAATTTTCAATATTTTTCACTACACATAGAACATATTTTATCTTATGTTATATAAAACACTGAGTTTAAAGAAAACATGATATATTATTAAAATATTATTATAGTTATCTCAAAGCTATTGTAATGGAGGGTGGTCATAGAGACCCATATCTTGACGTACATATACATTACATTACTTTGGAGGAATACTTAGTACATAACAAAAACACACACACAAGGATCGTAATAGTTTAGTGTCTTTGGAAACTCAGAACGTAATCTTCTAATCATGGTGAAAGATCTTCAAAATATCCCATAAAGATCTTCCTTTTTTTACCTAAAACCTTTCTTTATATCCTGAGGAAAAGAAAACATAAAAGGGTGAGCTCAAATGCTCAATAAGGGTAAACAAAAGAAATATCAATCACATCTTAACCTGCAAAAGAGATCATAATTTCATAACATGGGATAAATCATGGTAGTGAAATGTAATCACAATAATCATAACTTAAAACATGAAACTTTGTGGCATTCACACATAATCGTATAGAATCATTTCTTGTTAGTCAAGACTCATTGCCAAGACTATCTTAGTGGACAAAGTCCCTTTCTGAACTGAGTCACCCTCGTTTCAGTCCTGTTTCACTGAACCGGTATAACCTACCATTCCAGCCATGTCTATCTCATGAGATTTAAAATCTTTACCCAATGCATTGGAGGGAGATATAGGTCCCACCCATCTTATAATGAATCATTTCTTATTTGTGCCACATAATCATAAATCATACATCATCTCATAACACATGTAACAAAAATGGGATTCTTGAAACATCATGACATCATAAAACAAATCATATAAGTTAAATGACTTCATAAAAATAATTCCCTCAAAAAATAATCAAATCAATGTAATAATAGGGATAAAAATAGAACCCTATATTATCATAGATGGAAAATAATTTTGATAAAACATTTGAACTTCATTCTTGAGGAAAATATCCTTTCTACTTCAAAAACATTTTTCTTTTCTTAACATTTCATACAAATATAAACTAAAATAAGTTTATTAAAAATAAACTTGAAAACTTATAAAGGAAGATTCTTGGAAATAAAGTTTTAAAAATCCATTCTTTCTGTATAAGTTAAAAAAACATTCTTCGTACTTTTGTCGGAAAAGTCAAAAAGTACCTCGTACGAAAAACGACAAACGATTCCTTTCATATCTTTTACTAAAAACTCACCTAAGGGTAAACTGGGATTTAATCAATTTTAGGTGAATGTAAATAATATTACATATAGAGGAAACATGGATGTGGATGATAAAATACACCCCAGTAAATACTAAATTATAAACAATCTCGGATAAAAATGAGATTGTTATATTTCCCTTACCTTAGGTCCGATTTGCTTTGTACGTGTCCGAAGCTCCTGTATAATGGTTTAAATAATGTTATTGACTTATTCCAGAATCATACATATTGAAATGATATCATATATGGTCATATTCGTAGCTTCTTATTAGTAATATTTCATTGTTACTTATTACTCGGTTCTTTATTGCCTTTCGTTCTTATGCGTGTTTTGACGAATAAATTCTTATTCTTATTTTAAGGTTATAGATACCTTATATCCAGAATGGTATTAGTGTAAGATATATCATATTTATTTATTCAATTCATTTATATAATTACTATGTAATGATGATCATGTAGAACGAGTCGCATCACATCGTGGAGATGGTATTCCGTACGTACGCACGAGCGATGATATTGTTCCCATGATCATGGAATTGTATTTAAGTGTATTTATACTATTTCAGTATCAATATCACTTTATAATAATCATATATAGTTAATCATTACACCATTATACCCATCCTTTTAAGGTGATGATGGAAAATAGATTACACCACGGCGTGGAGACGGTATTTCGTACGTACGCATGCGCGGTGATTTCATTTTTCCGTAGGATGGATAGAAGGTGAATTAGGGTTGTTTCATATTTATAATAACATATCAGTATGTAATTAATACTGATGTTATTACTTTATCATGAAACAACTAAAGAAGAAAAAGTTGAAGAAGAAAGAAATTGAAAAGATCGGTAATGGATATTACCGCTTCTTTGAAACGCCTCTTTGAATCCTCCAATTAGGGAACTAAGATTGGTCTTTGAAGAAGACCAGGACCTCTAGGATTATTATATAGAAGTGGAGAAGGGATTTTGGTAGGGTTTTTCCGAGCTTGAGTGCTCAAATTGGTGTGAGGAGGAGGGGGAGGAGGTTCCCTTTTATAAGGGAGGAGAGGGGCGCCTTAGGAATATCTCAAAATATTATTTTATATTAAAGTCAAAATCGGTTTATAATGGTTCCAAAGGGTCTTATTTCGAAGGTAAAGTGGTTATGGGTCGAAATCCTATCAACCAATAGGATTTAGACAAGTTTAGGTTATTATTTTAACCTTATCAATTAGATTTAACTCTGAGTTAAATATTTTAACTTTTACCGTGACTTTTTGTTTTCTTACACTATATGGTAAATACACTTACTATAACATGCCAAAAGAACCCCAAGTTGTTTATTATTAATATATATATCCTTATATAAGTCATTTGGCTGAAAATTAGATTTTTAGGAATAAAATAACAATTAAGAATATAATATTTGATTTAAAAACTATTTTGTATCAATTTTGACACTATTTGATATATGATTTTTGTGAAAGTCATAACAGAATTATATGTTCGAACCAAGTTGATTAAATCAACACTAATATATCATATTAACCTATAAAATTAGTGTAATTCATAAAAAGTCTAAAATTACATTTATTTGGGCATTTATAACATCAATTATGTTAATGTTTTCTTAAAAAGGTAATTACTGCATCATCGTTGTGTCATAAATAAATTAAATTATTTAAAGTATAAAAATTACAAATCAAATACCATTATGTAGGAAATATTTTTATCTTTATAATTAATATTTATAGTCGAAATTATATTATGTATAACCCTATATTAAAAATGTTTTAGTAAATAAACTTTGATTTTAACTCTTTTAACTCTTCTTTGAATTAAATAAAAATAAATGTCCTAATCTAATCCAAGTGGGCCTAAATGATAATATTTTACACTTAAGGTTGTTTTTGGTCGAGATACACTTTTCCAATAGTATTAGGACATGTGTTAGGGTAATATTAATATCATTTTTACCCTTAATTACCCTATTTACTTTTAACTGTGGTAAATAAAAGTAAAAAGTTACTATTCAAAAAAAATTATTTTCATCTCATTGAACCACATTTTACATACTGACATCAACCGTGTCTCTCGGATTTTTGAAATTCCATTCACAGAAGTGGTAAAATTAATATTTATGAAAAAAAATAATTTTTTTAACTACCACTTAGTAGTTTCACTATTCATCAAAAATTGAAGTTTTTCAGAAAAATGCCAAAATTTCACCCTAAGCTATAATTGATATTCCGAATTCAAAAATGATTTCTATTTTACAAAATTCCCAAAATATAAGTTGCATTAATTAATTTTTTAATTAATTTCCGCTGTCACAATAAATAGCGTGTTTTTAAGAGATAATAACTATCAAAAGATTAACACTTGTTTATGTCTGGTGTAAATGTGAAATTACATCCAATGACCAACATTATATTGAATTGTAAAAATATATTATAAATATACTTTAAAACCACTCAAATTAATAATTTATCACTATTAATTATTTCGATTAAAAAATTTGTTTTTAATTAAAATTTAGTAATTTTCACTATTCATCAGAATATGAAAGTTATCCGAAAAGTACCAAAATTTCACCTTAAGCTAAATTCGATACTACGAATCCAAAAATGAAGTCCATTTTGAGAGATAAAATTTCTAAAATTTTAAAAGGTGGTTATTACTATTCATAACGGCTAGTTTTAATAATATTTTAATAGCATATCGTTGTTTAATGAAACTCGGTATTGCGTACTACACACGCTATCGAGGAAGGTCACGATTGCGTGTAATACAAGGAAATTCAAGGATGCGTGTTGTGAAAGCTCCTTTTGGTGTAGCGTACAACACAAGACATTAGTGAAATTAAAAAGAATATTTTTCATAAAATTTCAGGGTGTTACATTCTACCCCCCCTTAAAATGAATTTCGCCCTCGAAATTCGTCGGGGTTATAAATGGTTTACTATTCGAAAGTTTCTTTAATAGAAACCCACATCGTAAAAAGGAATACCAAAACCAATCTTTAAAAACAAAGTAATGAAACGTAAAGGTTACCCAAATAAACTAATCGTTGGGTTTCCACATAGGTGAAAATATGGATATGGAAGAGAAATCTAACCATCATGTTCTGATGGAGAGTGGTAGAGAACATGGCTATGGAAAAGCCAGTAATCACAAATCCATAGATTTGTGATGATATAAGGTACCATTTGATTCATCAGGTATAAGATCACTAGGACAACATTTTTGGTTTTCAAGATCATTTCCTTAAAGTTGAAAATTTGAATTAGAATAAATACTTACTTTATTTTGGTACAATCTCACTGTTGTTCGTACTTTGAAAAATTTCCAATTCATCTCTTAAATAAATGAAGTTGAATTTGTTATTCGTGAAGTGTTAATAGATCATGTGATAGAATGATGGGTCATTCCATCTGTCTCAAACAAAAGGTTAGAAAAGTTATCAAAAAATACATAAGTCCATCAATAGTGAGATCAATCATATATGGTTCCTAAAATGGACGTATACTTCATATATCATACTGATTAATATAATAAAACTAGTTTCTACTAAACAGGGACTTCTTGTAGGCCAGTGGTAGGTGATAAAGGCCAGTCGCACTTCGGTTGTGGGTTCGATTCCCACAGCCTTGTTCGACGCGATGGGTTGTCGCCTGTCCTGCAAGTTGTCCTTTTTCTAAAATTACATTACTATAAAATCTCATCAATAATATCGAAAGAAGTTCTATCCTTAAACAATACTAACTTATGTCCAACATAATCCATTCCAATCTTTAGGCTTATCCATAATACTGCAGTCCACTCTCATAACATAGTGAAAACGATTACCAGATATTTAATACTATCGTTGATCCCCATATATCATAAGATATGTTTTGTTGGTCACATTCCAAACATTCAAAGTCCTTAATCATGTATTCTCTTGAATACCCATTGAACCTTAGTGAAAACATGAATGCAATTAAAATTTAACACTTTCCAAATACCAAAATCCTCAAAATTCTATATACTCAAACCATGATATCACTTAGTCCTTATATAAATCATGAGCTCATGAATACTGTCAAACATTTAAATTTCTCTTTATCCCTTCATTATGCGCATATCATCTACTTTCAAAAATATCTGAATAACCTTTCATGGTTACTGGTACCATTAATCATACACTTTCAAAACATAAGGAAAGACAACAGTGTAACAATCCTTAGATGTCTCTTTATTCCATAGTACCATGAGATTACTTATACTACATTACACTTGATAAACATGTAATCATTCCACTACCTTCTTAATCCATTGACCGAGCTTCAGAAATTCTTTCATCTCACATATCATTTGTAGTCTCTTCATCATCATCAATATAAATATTACCCATATGACCATACTGATTCTCTTCATGAGACTTTACCTTAAGGAATTGGTTTGCATAATGCCTGTACATTCCACATTTAAAATATTTAACCATTTTTTGATGTCGTAGCAATACCATTATCCTCATCCATGGTGTTAAATGAACCCTTTCCTTTGCACTTACTGGCTTTATGTCCTTCTTTTCCACACCTAAAGCATCTTCCAGTTCCTTTGAAACATTTTCCTTGATGCCTCTTCCCACATGATTTACATAGGGGAAATTGAACTATCTTTCCTCTATGATCATCATGAAACTCCATCTTTCTCTTATTAGCCGAGTCAGGAAACTTACCAAATTTTACTTTATTGATCATATTATGAGATTGATGATTCACATAATAATGATGTTTGGACTTCCAAATCCCATTTCATTTGGTTGCTCATGAAGAATATCATTGCATTGTCCATCATATCCTCCATTATCATGAATCATCTTGTTTCCAGCCATTTTCTAAAACCCAAAAAGAATAGTGTGAGAGGAAAAAATCATGCTAGGGAAAACAACATAACAAATGGGGAGTACCTTCAATATCTAACATCTTAGGTTTAATTCTATGATCGTTACCGTAGTTCTAGGACTATATCCTATACGTATACTTATCCTTAGGGACATCCCTAGACATACCTTAGAAATATCTCTAGGGATCTCACTAATGTTCTCACATCCTAGTTTCCAAAGGTTGAATAAACCTTTCCTATGATACCAACTGTAGAGACTCGTATCTTGACGTACATATACATTACATTACTTTTGCAGAATACTTAGTACCTAACAAAAACACACACACAAGGATCGTAATAGTTTAGTGTCTTTGGAAACTCAGAACGCAATCTTCTAATCGTGGTGAAAGATCTTCAAAATCTCCCATAAAGATCTTCCCTTTTTTTACCTAAAACCTTTCTTTATATCCTGAGGAAAAGAAAACATAAAAGGGTGAGCTCAAATGCTTAGTAAGGGTAAACAAAATAAATATCAATCACATCTTAACCTGCAAAAGAGATCATAATTTCATAACATGGGATAAATCATGGCAGTGAAATGTAATCACAATAATCATAACTTAAAACATGAAACTTTGTGGCATTCACACATAATCGTATAGAATCATTTCTTGTTAGTCAAGACTCATTTCCAAGACTATCTTAGTGGACAAAGTCCCTTTCTGAACTGAGTCACCCTCGTTTCAGTCCTGTTTCACTGAACCGGTATGACCTACCATTCCAGCCATGTCTATCTCATGAGATATAAAATCTTTACCCAATGCATTGGAGGGAGATATAGGTCCCACCCATCTTATAATGAATCCTTTCTTATGTGTGCCACATAATCATAAATCATACATCATCGCATAACACATGTAACAAAAATGGGATTCTTGAAACATCATGACATCATAAAACAAATCATATAAGGTAAATGAATTCATAAAAATAATTCCCTCAAAACATAATCAAATCAATGTAATAATAGGGATAAAAACAGAACCCTATATTATCATAGATGGAAAATTATTTTGATAAAACATTTGAACTCCATTCTTGAGGAAAATATCCTTTCTACTTCAAAAACACTTTTCTTTTATTAACATGCCATACAAATATAAACTAAAATAAGTTGATTAAAAATAAACTTGAAAACTTATAAAGGAAGATTCTTGGAAATAATGTTTTAAAAATCCATTCTTTCCATATAAGTTAAAAAAAACATTCTTCGTACTTTTTTCGGAAAAGTCAAAAAGTACCTCGTACGAAAAACGACAAAAGATTCCTTTCATATCTTTTACTAAAAACTCACCGAAGGGTAAACTAGGATTTAAACAATTTTAGGTGAATGTATATAATATTACATATAGAGGAAACATGGATGTGGATGATAAAATACACCCCAGTAAATACTAAATTATAAACAATCTCGGATAAAAATGAGATTGTGATATTTCCCTTACCTTAGGTCCGATTTGCTTTGTACGTGTCCGAAGCTCCTTTATAATGGTTTAAATAATGTTATTGACTTATTCCAGAATCATACATATTGATATGATATCATATATGGTCATATTCTTAGCTTCTTATTAGTAATATTTCATTGTTACTTGTTACTCGAGTCTTTATTGCCTTTTGTTCTTATGCGTGTTTTGCCGAATAAATTCTTATTCTTCTTTTAAGGTTATAGATACCTTATATCCAGAATGGTATTAGTGTAACATATATCATATTTATTCATTAAATTCATTTATATAATTACTATGTAATGATGATCATGTAGAACGAGTCGCATCACATCGTGGAGACGGTATTCCGTACGTACGCACGAGCGATGATATTGTTCCCATGATCGTGGAATTCTATTTAAGTTTATTTATACTATTTCAGTATCAATATCACTTTATAATAATCATATATAGTTACTCATTACACCATTATACCCATCCTTGTAAGGTGATGATGGAAAATAGATTACACCACGGCGTGGAGACGGTATTCCGTACGTACGCACGCGCGGTGATTTCATTTTTCCGTATGATGGATAGAAGGTGAATTAGGGTTTTTTCATATTTATAATAACATATCAGTATGTAAGTAATACTGATGTTATTACTTTATCATGAAACAACTAAATAAGAAGAAGTTGAAGAAGAAAGAAATTGAAAATATCGGTAATGGATATTATCTCTTCTTTGAAACGCCTCTTTGAATCCTCCACTTAGAGAACTAAGATTGGTCTTTAAAGAAGACCAGGACCTCTAGGATTATTCTAGGGAAGTGGAGAAGGGATTTTGGCAGGGTTGGTCCGAGCTTGAGTGCTCAAATTGGTGTGAGGAGGAGGGGGAGGAGGTGCCCTTTTATAAGGGAGGAGAGGAGCACCTTAGGAATATCTCAAAATATTATTTTATATTAAAGTCAAAATCGGTTTATAATGGTTCCAAAGGGTCTTATTTCGAAGGTAAAGTGGGGATGGGTCGAAATCCTATCAACCAATATGATTTAGATAAGTTTAGGTTATTATTTTAACCTTATCAATTAGATTTAACTCTAAGTCAAATAATTTAACTTTTACCGTGACTTTTTGTTTTCTTACACTATATGGTTAATACACTTACTATAACATGCCAAAAGAACCCCAAGTTGTTTATTATTAATATATATATCCTTTTCTAAGTCATTTGGCAAAACCTTAGATTTTTAGGAATAAAATAACAATTAATAATATAATATTTGATTTAAAAACTATTTTGTGTCAATTTTGACACTATTTGATATATGATTTTTGTGAAAGTCATAACAGAATTATATGTTCGAACCAAGTTTCTTAAAGCAACAATAATATATCATATTAACCTATAAAATTATTTTAATTCATAAAAAGTCTCAAATTATATTTATTTGGGCATTTATAACATCAATTATGTTAATATTTTCTTAAAAAGGTAATTACTGCATCATCGTTGTGTCATAAATAAATTAAATTATTTAAAGTATAAAAATTACAAATCAAATAACATTATGTAGGAAATATTTTTATCTTTATAATGAATATTTATAGTCGAAATTATATTATGTATAACCCTATATTAAAAATGTTTTAGTAAATAAACTTTGATTTTTACTCTTTTAACTCTTCTTTGAATTAAATAATAATAAATGTCCTAATCTAATCCAAGTGGGCCTAAATGATAATATTTTACACTTAAGGTTATTTTTGGTCGAGATACACTTGTCCAATAGGATTATGACATGTGTTAGGGTAATATTAATATCATTTTTACCCTTAATTACCCTATTTACTTTTAACCGTGGTAAATAAAAGTAAAAAGTTACTATTCACCAAAAATTATTTTCATCTCATTGAACCACATTTTACATGCTGACATCAACCGTGTCTCTCGGATTTTTGAAATTCCATTCACAGAAGCGGTAAAATTAAGATTTATGAAAAAAATAATTTTTTCAACTACCACTTAGTAGTTTCACTATTCATCAAAAATTGAAGTTTTTCAGAAAAATGCCAAAATTTTACCCTAAGCTATAATTGATATTCCGAATTCAAAAATGATTTCTATTTTACAAAATTCACAACATATAAGTTGCATTAATTAATTTTTTAATTAATTTCCGTTGTCACAACAAATAGCGTGTTTTTAAGAGATAATAACTATCAAAAGATTAACACTTGTTTATGTCTGGTGTAAATGTGAAATTACATCCAATGACCAAAATTATATTGAATTGTAAAAATATATTCTAAATATACTTTAAAACCACACAAATTAATAATTTATCACTATTAATTATTTCGATTAAAAAAGTTGTTTTTAATTAAAATTTAGTAATTTTCACTATTCATCAGAATATGAAAGTTATCCGAAAAGTACCAAAATTTCACCTTAGGCTAAATTCGATACTCCGAATCCAAAAATGAAGTCCATTTTGAGAGATAAAATTTCTAAAATTTTAAAAGGTGGTTATTACTATTCATAACGGCTAGTTTTAATAATATTTTAATAGCATATCGTTGTTTAGTGAAACTCGGTATTGCGTACTACACACGCTATCGAGGAAGGTCGCGATTGCGTGTAATACAAGGAAAGCCAAGGATGCATGTTGTGAAAGCTCCTTTTGGTTTAGCGTACAACACAAGACATTAGTGAAATTAAAAAGAATATTTTTCATAAAATTTCGGGGTGTTACAGTGGTAATAAGATTAACTAAATTATGAAAATATATGGTTTAAACATGTATATAAAAATGATTCTCTGGTAACCAATTAATTAAAATTGAAAATAAAAAACTATTTTAAAATGAATGAAATATTGTTAAAAAAACGTTTTGTAACACCCCAATACATTACAGTATATTTCCCTTAGAATAAATTTAGTTTTGTTAATAGATGTGATGCATGCACCACTGGGTTTAAATTAAAACTCTATATTAAAATATTATTTAAAAATGAATATCATAACCAAGACATTACATTTGAGGGTTTTAATACTACTAAATAATTATTAAAATTATGGTTATCAATTAATTGTAAACTAAATAAGAACCATTTAAAGGAAAAAATGAATGTTTTCTGGAAAACTATATTTTTTATAAAGGATGGTTTAGTAATTATTTGAGAATAAAATATGTAACATCTCATAATTGTCATGTAATTTTTTTATATGGAATTATTTCGAGACTGTGAAATTCAACGGCATGTGATTCAGAGGTCCAAAGAGCTCAGAATGGAATTTTAAACATTTTTAAGGTACGTTCAGTAAACGTGCGAGCCGGGTTTTCTATTTTTTGAGTTGTTGCTCAAATCAAAAATCTGAGGGCACTGTTGAATTCAGAATGCCATGATTTTCCTAGAAATGAATTAACTTTGGCCGGAAAGGGCCGAGTAGAAAGTTATTTTTTTGGACATTTCAAAAAAATATAATAAAATAAGATAATAAAATTATTTTATTTTCTTTCTCACTTTAGAGAGGAGAACGGAGATGCTACAGGGAAACAACATGGAGGTGACTATTATCATTAGTGAGGCTCATCAATGGCTTGTCAAACTTGCATTATAACAATGCCTTAATGGCATGTAACAGTGAATATGTTGCATAAATGAAATAGTGTAACGACGCGACGTCACATTATAATGGGAACATTGTGACGTACTCTTATTTATTGATCGACACGATGGAGAAATATGGATAACAAATTTGAAGGATTTTCTAGCGAACCTCTGACACACATCCACCCTATTGAAGAATGACGAACATCGATAAATGTCCACCACCTGCGATGCCTTTCAAAGATCAGAGTTGGGAAGTGTCGTCGATGTCTTAACCCCTCAAGGATGAACACCACGAAATCAGACGTTGTAAAAGGTATGGGTTTGTTTTCTTTAAATATATTACATGTTCCTCATTATTTTAAAATTATGGATGCGGATCAACCCACAAACAGGTTGATCCACTAGTCGTTCGTTCATGTGGGTGGGTATCTTTGGGGGATTAATGTTGGGAATGATTTATTTTGGTTTAAACTGCACTCCCTGAAACCTCCCCAGTTTTTATTCTCTGATGCAGAGGCCGTGGGCGCACATGAACAAGGCTCGAGCCCCTCCTCATGTTCATTCATTGGGATCGATTCTTTGAAATTGAAAGCAAGGAGGATTCAGATCTTTCACAATGAATAGGTAATCCCCGAGGGGCCGTGGGTGAAAACAATGTAAAAAATGGGCCATGAAAGTGTGTCAGGTGGCCTGGGGAGAAGGGGAGGGCCGCCGACCTCGCCAGCAGCAAGCGGATGAGGCGCGCCCAGGTAGCATGCCTGGTCGGGGGAAGACGAGGCCGTGAAAGGCCACGACACTAGATTCCCATGAATCCAACATGGAACAATGTGTAGAATTCATCCCACCATGCGAGTTGACGTGGGGGATGCAGCCAGTGGGCCCACCCGTATGAGAAGGTTCCGAACACAGCTATGTCGTGTCTGTGGATAAGGGGTCGACCCACAATAGCGTGCTGAGGTGAGTGTGGAAGGCCATGACGCCAGGTGGGATGGAATAATCAGGTAACCCTGGTGGGTTGAGCACGCTGGCCCAGCGGGCCTCACCCACATCCCAAAAGGTCAGTTTGGGCTCAACCGAGCCCAGCGGGCCGGATCAGCCTAAGTTTGGTCGGACCCATGGGTCAGGTCGACCAGAATTGGGTCAGGTCGACCTGAATCGGGTCAGGTCGACTGGGATCGGGTCAGTTCAACCTGGGTCGGGTTAGGTTAACCCGGATAATGTCAGGTAGACCTGTATTAGGTCAGGTTGACCCTGATTAGGTCGGTACATGCCTGACCTAGACCCATTTCGACCCAGTTTCGCTTAAAGTGCCTTATCTCATAAACTAGACGTTCATTTGATGAATTTCTATGGTGTTGTAACCCTTGGGATGATGAGGTCCTTTTGAGATACTCCAATATAGTTTTGGAGAATGTTTTTGTATGGATGGGTTGGATCGAACACGATTCCAACTGGGCCCTCTGAACTAAAATGCTTATAACACACAATTTGGGTGTCTGATTGATTCACTCTCTATCATTTTGGAACCCTTTTGACATGGTGGTCCTTCGGGTCGCTTCTTTGTGGAACATCGTGGATGTTAAGGTACTAATGATAGCCTAACTATCTGAACTATGGTGTTTCTTATTGTGGTATTTAGTATGGTTACTCCCTTGATGACTTAAGGCATGGGTATTCTTTACTCCTCTTCTCCGGTAGAGACGGGACTCCCCACATCATGGGTGCAGGTTCGTTTTCCTATAAGAAGGTTATTCTATATTTGTATTCGGTCCTCCCCTATTTGAATAGGGAATGATTCCTCCATACTTGACTCACATAGGGTCGGTTACTCCTCCTACTGGTTTGGGTGTGATTCCTCTATGTTAGGAGTAGGCACTCCTCTATGTTAGGAGTAGGTACTCCTCTATGTTAGGAGTAGGTACTCCTCTATCGACCCAGGGTGTGGGTCCTCCTTACACAGTGCTATGGCAGAGTCGGTACTCTCCTACTGTGCCAGGGTGCGGGTCCTCTAGCCTAGGGTCGACACTCCCCTGACATACTAGTGTGTGAGTCCCCCACAATAGATATTGTAATAGAGTCAGTTACTCCCCGAATTTCACAGGGTGTGGATCCTCTAGTCACCGAGTTGTACTCCCCTGCCGATTTAGGGTGCGGGTCCTCTATACACCTTGTTCCAATAGAGTCAGTACTCCCCTATTGTTCTGTGGTATGGATCCTCTATCCTGGGGTTGGTACTGCCATGACGTACTAGGGAGAGGGTCCACTATAGTGAAAAAACTACCAGAGTTGTACTCCCATAATGGGTAGGGTGTGAGTCTTCACATAGGGAGTAGTAATCCCCCATCTCCGATTAGAGATGGGTAGCAGTTCCTTAATGGGAGTTGGAGATCCCCTCAACTATAGGAAATAGCTATGAGGGTCGAGCCCCTCCACTTTATGTAATCGACACAAAGGTAGAAGTTAGTACTCCCTCGACGGACTGAGGTGCTGGCCACTTCTTACTGGAGAATCTAAGATATCATTGGTTAGACTAAAGCGGTGCTCCCCCAACTGAATGCAGTGTCAAGGGGTGTGTCTCTTCATATAGTTTTCTTTGGTCTTTCCTCATGTGTAAGACCTTGACAGTGAGACCTCTAGTGCCTGGCACTAGAGGGAATTCTAGAAGAACGTTCCTAATAGAGCACATCATCTCGAATGTACCATTAGAAATGGTTGAGTCTTACCTGATGGAGTACATCTCTTAGACATGTGTCATCAGGGATTGCCAGCTCATGAAGTGGGTACCCATGATCCTTGAGTTACGCTTTGAGCCTTCTTTGGAAATCATGGAAATGTATTTGAGGTTGGAGCCCTATGTTTCTTTGTGGATGATAATATTATATCTGGATTACCTAGGTATATTCATGGGAATATATATGACTAGATCTGACTATGCCAAATATTTGTGGTTTACTTCGTGGTTTTGGACTTGTGGTTTAATTCATGGTTATTTTTTGGTGTTTTCCTTTTTGGATTTCTGAGAGACCATTTAGGGTCTAGGGGTTCTCTTCTAAGTACTGAGTTACTCATATGGGCTTCACCATCACTTGTTTTGTCTGGTGTTGATGTTCATCGTTTTCATAGAGGCACACAGGGAGACGGGACCGACAAAAGTTACGACGTGTACTTTGTGGCCTAGGACCAGGCGGGGCCTAGTAAGACCAGGCAGATATGAAATACTAGTTTTCCTTCCAGTAGCTTTACTACTCTAGTGATCATGTGGGATTTTCCACAGATGGCCTTTGGTGCTCCCTTTGTACCTTTCTATTTTGAGTTCTTTTGTTGGGATTGTATACTAGCCTGGTGATGTGACTCAGCACCCAAGGAGAAAATGGGCCTGTAAGGGGTTCTCTACAGCTTCGGTTTCCCCATCGTTGCCTTCCCCCCTTCCACCTTGGGTCGGGTCAGTCCTCCTCGACGCTTTATCAGTGTGCTCATGGTGGCTTCCACTTTCAGCAGTGGCGTCGAGAAAACTTGTGGGCTCAGCTGCGTCGGCATTTTTCTCCATCACTGGCTTGCGTTCACCTCACTCCATCTACCCCAGATAGGGCTTCAAGGCGGCACGGTGATGGTACGACGGCTGAGAACCAGTCTTTGTGTCTGTTGGTTGCTGGCACGTATCATGTGTGGGCGTTGGGTTGTTTGTTGCGGTCTCCGAGTGCATTTTCGAGAAAAATGATGGGATTTGGGTGTGGGATTATAGGGGGGTATGGCGAATCACAGATCTGGTGGTCATGGTTAAAGTGATGGTTTCTTTTTCTTTGACTCTTGACTTCACATTTAGGTTTAGGCTGTGGATCAACTGCTCGGATGTTCTCTGCTTCTCCATTTGGTTTAATTCGAGTTTTTTGGTTGATTTTGTGATTTTTTTTTATTTCTCTGATTATCATGAAGTTTCTTGATGGAAGAGACATTGATATATGGTTTGACTACAAAAGAGGATGTGCAACCTTCAATTTTTTTGTTTTAGATTTGGATTTTCTATTTGTGATGAGTTCAGGCCTTGACATGGTTCGTTTCAGCGGCAATGTTTCCATTTTCTGCTTTGAATGTTTTCTTCTTGTGAATTTTGTTTGGATGACTATGATGTTGTTTTGGATGATTCTTTATTTTTCTATTTGGATAAAACATTGATCTGTATTTTGATAAGTTCAATGGAAATGGCGGTTCCTGGATTACTTGTTGGATTATGGATGCGGATTACTTGTTGGATTATAGAGGTGTTTCAACCAGCACACTACATGGGTCTGCTTCGGATGAGGTCTAGAGTAGGCAGCTTTCACCTATGCATGCCATTTGGTTTCAGAAGTTTGAGAGGGTATGGCTCTTCCATCGGTACCATGCTCATGTAATCCTACATGGGACAACTAGAAAAGTGGTCATGGGATGGAGAATTATTGCCGTAGTGATGTAATAGTTAGGAAGGGCCAGATCCAGTAATCTTGACATGGATAATCCTCTTTCATGGTTTTATGTGCATGTAATTTTTGGACTTTGTGGTTTCTCACTTTTTCGTCAAAAGTTTTTATAATAAAAAAGTTAATTTTCAGTCAGTTAGTATACTATCATGGTTTTACCACTTAGTTCTTTACTTGTTGTTGTACTCTGGTTTTCGATTACTTAGTGTTCACCTTTCAGATTTGTGGATTTGGTTTGCAAGTTCACCTGTGTATAGGTATCCTGTAAAATTCCTCCAACTTGAAGGTTTACACCTTCAGCGCTAGTCACCAACCCCTGGCCTTCGAGACGTGGGCTTGGGGTATGTCACAGTATAGGCCCTAGGGGATGGGTCATGACAAAGTGGTATCAAAGGTGGTCGATTTGACCTTAATGTCCAAGGGTCTATTGTTTTTGTTCATGAGAAACAATGTGATGTTTTTTCAGTTCAGATTTCAGGCCAGGGACTCCAATGTTGGTGTGATTGCCGATGTATCCATACACTAGGATTTTGGACACATTTTACCTGAATAGAAACATAGAAACATTGTTTGTGGGGAAATGAAGGGATTATTCAACTTGTAGGAATGATTGTAATTTCCACTTCTTTCTTGAGTCAGATCTCCACATATAATCTTAATCGTGGTTCATCGTGACTCATTACAGGATACCTCAACGATGACAGTAATATTGGATTACATAGAAGGATCATGATGATGATCTTCCCTGAGTTGAGGATTCAGTGTAGGTCACTGATACACCTTTGGGTGGTGCACTAGTGATGCCACCACCTTTCGAGAAGCAGTTTCCACCAAAAGTTCAGGGTGGTGATTCTCATAGGATGAGCGTTCTATATGAGTTTCAGAGGCAGATACCTCCCAGGTTATGTGGAGAGACAAATCCTCAGGTGGCTAAGAATTATCTTGAGGTAGTTACATATTCTTTACACCTAGTTAAGACACTTCCCAACCAGATGGTAGTCCTGGTTTCAAGCCTTATTTAGGGCACAACAAGAATATGGAGGAGTCCGATGATTCAGTCTCATGACAAGGTGACCCTCAAATTGAAAAAATTTGTGTGCCTCTTTAAAGAGGAGTTCTTTCCAAAAACTGTGTGCTCTGTATGCATACAAGAGTTGTTGCACCTATGGCAGGGCAGCATGATGGTAGCAGAGTACTCAGCAAGATTCACAAATCCTTCTCTTAACTCTACATATATGGTGTGGGAACCTAACATTAGGGCTTAGACCTTCGAGTATGGATTGCGCTGGGAAATTAGGGCAGCGGTGATACCTCTTATAATTTTAATGCATGTTGCGGTACTGGAATGAGCCCTGGTAGTTGAGAGCTGCCTGGCGAAGGAGAAGGTGGATGTGCCTATGGAAGATGTCACATAGTAGAGGTGTTTAATAAATCTAGTATATGAGTGGTGATAGGATCGAGACATAGAAGGCATACCCATGCCTGAACAAAGACACATGGGTTTGTGGCATAATAGCAGTGCCAAGAAGTATATTAGCCATTAGAGAGGTGGTTTTATGCATGTAACAGCTGGGGAAATCTTGCTGGAGATTTCCCAACCCGCCGTACTATTGAGAGGCAGCTGACAGATGAACCTCCTTGGTAGAGACAATTCTTGGAGAATTGTGTTCTGCAAGTCAATAGGTGAGGTAGAGGAGCTAGACGAGCAGCAAGGGGTGTTCCCCACAAGGCTCAGTGAGCAAGAGGATGTGGGCAAGGACAACTACATGCAGTCATGGCTCATGACCAAGAACCACCAAGAGAAGTTCAATGTATGACCTGTGCCTTTTCCTTTGATACCTTTCTAAATAGAAAATTAGTGTTGGACGTTCGTTTTTCTATGAGTCTTGTTTGAGACTTTGAGATTCCAGTTTGATTGTAGACTTGACCCTCAGGCTTAGAGACTCCTGATAGAGGAGACCTACTGATCACACACAGATTCGAATAGTGTGACCTAGCTCTTGAAGGTGAGATTTGTGGTTGGGATCTCTTAGTCATGGTGTTGAGACCTTACGACATCATTCTGGGTATGGAATAATATCGTTCATGCCTAAAATGATCATATTAGGAAAAATATTTGGTATATACATGTGTTGGAGATGGGAATTCTATTGTAGAGAAATGGAATCCCAGGCAGCATATTTTGGAATCTTGAAAAGAGTCCTGCTTGAGGCATTCTATGGTGGCAGATATAGACCACAATATGTTTTCGTAGTTCAGAATGGTTCTTAACCATCCATAATCAATAGAGATTCCATATGTGGGAGTGGTCGTGTTATTTTTTTGACTTTTTGTAAGGCTATTAGAGGTTCTAGGTAGAGGGCCCAGTAAGACCCAGTGTTCACTCATGGGTAGCCCTGTTTGGTTTATAATTACTCACATGCATTAACATCATCCTTGAACCCATAACGCATATAGGGGTTTTAGCACAGTGCATTTTGGGGTGGATGTGGACTATGGGATTCTTTCTACGATCTGAATCAGGTTAGCATGGACATGCGCCACTAAACCCATGACTGCAGATGAATCGTAGTACTTAGTGCATTTCTCTCTTGTCACAGCTAAAGAAACATGTGTCTGTTCTAGAATAATGTTGACCAAGAAATATATGGACATAAGAGTGGTTGATCTCAGTGTTTTTTCATGGTACGTGCTTAAAAGCAGTGTAGAAACCTTTGTTGGGCCAGTTTTCTGCTGTGAGTTCGGGTTTTGGCTTTTTGGGGGTGAAAAGTCTAAAGGTGGGGAAGATGTAAGGTCGTTGAATTCTAGTGTACTTTTTTTATATGGAATTATTCTGAGACCAAAAAATTTGACGACACGTGATTCTGAGGTCTGTAGAGCCTGGAATGGAATTTTAAATTTTTTTAAGGTATGTTCAATAAATGTGTGAGCCAGATTCTATATCTTTTGAACTGTCACTCAAATTGAAAATCAGAGGAAATCATTGAATTTAGAATTCCAGTATTTTCCTAGAAATTACTTACCTTCAGTCGGCAAGGGCCTAGCAAAAATGTTATTTTTTGAACATTTTGAGAAAAATAATAAATTGATTTAATAAAATAAATTTATTTTATATCTCAGTTTTGATAGGGGGACAGAGACGTTGTGGTTAAGTGACATGGTGGTAAATATGTATTTTAGTGAGTTTCATTAATGTCTTGTTAAACTCAAAGCATAACGACGCTTTAATGGCATGTAACAGTGACTACGTCTCATAAAAGAAACAGTGTAACAACGCAGTGTTGCATCATAATGGGAATGCTACGATATGCTCCTATGTATAGATCGATGCATTGGGGAAATATGGATTAGAAATTTGGAGGATTCTCTGGTGAACCTCTGATGAACTTCCACCCCAGTGAAGAATGACGAATACCGACAGATCTTCACCACCTATGATTCCATTCGAAGATCAGAGCTGGGAAGCGACGTCGACATCTTAATTCCTCAAGGACAAGTGCCATGACATTATACGTCATAAGAATAAGGGGTTTGTTTTGTTTAAAAATATTCTCGTTACTTCTTTCTTTTAAAATGATGGATGTGAATCAACCCACGAATAGGTTGATCTACAAGTCACCCATTCATTCGGGATGATATCTTATGGGGTTCAATGTTGGGAATGATCTATTTTGGTTTAAACAACACTACAAAAAACCTCCCTAGTTTTTATCCTCTTGCATGGAGGGTACATGCCGACACAAACAAGGCCTAATCCCCTTTTCATGTTCATTCCTTGTGATCAGTTCTTTGAAATTGACGGGAAAAATTATATGAATCTATCGCAGTGAAGAGGGAATCCCCTGGAGACCGCAGGAACCAATGGTGTGAAAAAGGACCACCGGAGTGCGCCCGATGTGCTAGTGCAGACGGCGGTGCGCGACGCCGGCTGCGAGCCCATCGAAGAAGGGGCAGGCTGCCGGCTTGGACGACGATCGAAGGAGGTGGTACGCCCTGGAAGTGAAAGCCGTGGCCGCGACGGGCTGCAGCGCAGGAGTCCCACAGTGCTAGCATGGCGCCACATGGAGAAGTCAACCCAACATGCAGATTGATGTGGGGGACATGGCCAGAAGGCCCAACTGTATGAGCAGGTGCTGGACACGGCTATGCTGTGTCCCGAGAAAAGGGTACATCCCGTAATGGTAGGTCGGGGTGAGCCTGACAGGCTGCCCGGACCGATCAGGCTGGCCCAACGGGCCGAGCCCACAGTCTCAATGGGCTGGACCCATTGCCCAGTTGGCCTATTTGGGCCCAACAGGTTGACTTGACCTATATCGGTTCAGGTCATCCTGGACCGGGTTGGGTCGGTGGGTCGGACGCGACTCAGACCCATTTCGACCGAATAACTCTTAAAGTTCCTTATCTCCTAAACTAGACGTCCATTTGACAAATGGTCTACGGAACTGGAACCCTTGGGATGAGGTGGTCCATTTTAGATACTACACATGAGTTTTAGAGAAAGTTAAAGTATGGCTGGGTTGGACTGAACAAAAATCCCAACGGGACCTCGGTACTAAAATGCCTATAACTTACAGATCGGGAGTCCGTTTGATGCGTTGTCAGTTTTGTTGGAACCCTTATGGAATGGCAGTACTTCGGATCACTTCATTTTGGAACATTTTGGATGTTGAGGTATTATCGATATCATGAGGAGAAGAATCTAAGTGTTTCTTGTGGTGAGATTTAGGATGACTACTCCCTTGACGACTCAAGGCATGGGTATTCCTTACTCATCTTCATTGGAAGAGACAAGACTCCCCACGTCATGGGTATGGGTTCATTTTCCTCTAATCAAGTTATTTTATATTTCGAGTTGGTACTCCCCAGTTGGATAGGGGTGTGGGTATTCCAAACTTAAATCACATAGAGACATGTACTCCTCTATAGGGTAGGGTGCGGGTTCTCTATGTTATAAGTAGGTACTCCGCTATCGACCCAGGGTGTGGGTCCTACTTACACTGTGCTACAGAAGAGTTGGTATTTTCCTTCCATATCAGGGCGCGGGTCCTCTAGCCTAGGTTTGGTACTCCCCTGACGTACTACGGTGCGGGTCCCCCATAACAGATATTGTGACAGAGTCAGTTACTCCCCTACTTTAACAGCGCGTGGGTCCTTTGGTCACCAAGTTGTTCTCCCCTACTGATTCAGGTTAAGGGTCCTCTTTACACATTGTTCCAGCAGAGTCGGTACTCCCCTACTATGCCAAGGTATAGGCTCTCTAGCCTGGGGTCGGTACTCCCCTAACGTACTAGAGTGTCGGTCACCCATAGTGAACAAACTACCATAGTTGTACTCCCCTATCAGATTGGGTGTGGGTCCTCACTTATAGAGTAGTACTCTCCCATCTATGAGTAGTGACGGGGAGAGGGTCCTTAATTGGATTTGAAGCTCCCTCAACTGTAGGAAACAATTACGAGGAGTGGGCCCCTCCACTTGATGTAATCGATAAAAAGGTAGAAGTCAGTTTCCCCTTGACAGACTGAGGTGCAGGCCACTTCTTACTAGAGCGATTGAGATATTGTGGGTTATATTGGAGTAATGCTCCCCCAACTGAATGCAGTGTCGAGGAGTAGGACACTTGACATTGTTTCCCTTGGTCATGCCTTAGGCGCAAGACCGTGACAATGAGACCTCTAGTTTCAGGCATTAGAGGATGTTCTAGTAGAATGTTCCCAATGGAGCAAGTCCTTTCAGATGTACCATTGTTAATGGTTGTGTTTTACATAATGGAGTACATCTCCGAGACGGGAGCCATTTGGGATGGATAGCTCATGGAGTGGGTACTAATGATCCTTAGTTCTTCTTTGATCATTCTTTCGAAACCTTTGTAACAGCTATGAGGTTGGAGCTTTATGTTTTTTTTTGTGGCTGATATGAGTATATCTGGATGACTTGGGTATATTTATGGGCATATACATAAGTATATCTGACTATGCAAAATCTTTGCGGTTTACTTCGTGGTTTTTTCTTTGTGGTTTACTTCATGGTTGTTTTGTGGTGTTTTCCTTTGTGGATTTCTAAGAGACCATCGAGGGTCACAGGGTTCCCTACTGAGTATTGAGTGACTCACCCTTATATGGGATTCACCTGCACAGGTTTTGTCTGGTATAGATGTTCGACGTTTCAATAGAGGCGCTCAAGGAGACAGGATCAACAGACATTACGACAGTGCACTCGGTGGCCTAGGACTAGGAGGGGCCCAGTAGGACCAGGCATCCATGACATTTGTTTCGGTGCGGATGTGCGTCGGGTTACGCTGTTCCGCCAGGACGCGTTCGTGCGTGCACCCGTCAACCCGGGGGGATGGGCGCGCGGCATGTGGTCCCGCAGTCCCGCTTTCCAAGGGCGGGCGGCATTCGTCCCTTATTCAGGGGCGTCTGCTCCTTGATCGAAACCGGGATGATGGGATGTCGGCTCCTCCTTCCTTGGACGTCTCCTCGGAACTCGTCGCCTAATCCGGGTCTCCCTCATAGACTTAAGAATGTTCGTGAATCTCGTTCCGGGCGCCATATCTTCATGGACACCGGTTAATTACGCTGCTTCCGCCCGGACGCTCCAAGGAGTCTGGGCGGGGCAGCAACCTGCAGTGAGAAGGCCGGGTGGCTCTGGGTGCTGGGGGCATGTCGTAACACTGCGGCTCTGCACGTCTGTCTTCCGTCCCTAATAGGGCTTCTCGAAGGCATGATGGCCTGAGGCATCCCGTACTGGGTGCGGGGAACTGTGTCACCTGAGGTTTTCCTCAGCTTCCCATGTTTAACACGGGGTATGCCGCGAGTTTAACGTACAGCGGGGACGGCATCAGACCGATCAACACGAAAAGTGGATCAGATGACAGAACCCCTTGCGGGGAACCTCCGACGCTGGGGCCAGCACATGGGCGGCTTCCCAAGTAACGTGGAGTGGAGTGAAGTGGCATGACCCCACCGGGATGTGGCGGCCCGGGTAAGGATCAGGATGGATGATGGAGTGAAGAGCTTGGACCCCGTAGGGGCTTCCTACGTACCGCGCGTTAGCACGGATCAAAGTCAACGTAGTTCGGGTATACAGTTTAACGTCATGCTGGACGTCGGCAAGCCGACTCACGAAGAGGTCGAGGCCGCCGGGCGGAGGATTGAACCGAACCACCTCGCACAGAGGGGGATGGAATGGCCGGGTGGATCACAGTTTCACGTCATGCTGGACGATAAATGGAAAAAAGGGGCTGTGGGGAGGCACAGTGGAGATACACACGGGCAGTCTCCCATAGGGGCGGATTCATAAGTGAATCGACGCAAGCGTGAACCCTGGAGGGGTCCACTGATGGACGAACCGACGTAAATACGACCGGGACGACCAGGTGGTGGGCTTGGACCTCAAGAAGGCTTCCTACGTACCCTGTTTAGAAGACAGGGATCAAAGTCCACGTAGTTCATTCTGTCAGGACTTACGCACTTGAGGCAGCCCGGATGCGGCAAAACTCAGTTGGAAGGGACTTTGGACCGAAAGCAGAAGACACCTCGATCCCAGTCACACCCTCTACTGGCTTCGGCAGTGGGGAGGCGCAATGGAGATACACATGTGCAGCCTCCCACGAGAAACTAGGGGTTTGTAATACCCTGCCCCCGCAGGGAAAAGCCACTCCCATTAAATCATCCCAAAAGCGGGACAATCCCGACATCCCTGCAGAGACGAGCGGGTGGGGGCCACGTCCAAACCGGGGGAGACCCTGCGTGCAGAGCACGGGATCGGATGATGCGGACGGTTTAGCGTCTTGCCAGACGAAGTACAGTTTAACGTCGTGTGTTGAGGACGAAACACTTGGCAGTTTAACGTCTTGTAGCGCGGACGATGGGGGCTAGGCAGTTTAACGTCGTGCAGCCTGGACGTATACAGTTTAACGTCGTGCAGGACGTGGTGCAGTTTAGCGTCATGCAGGACGATAAAGCCGCCGGTAGGTCCGTGTCACTTCGCGCGAGCCTAGAGGGGGCCGCACGGAAAGACGACGCACAGCGCGGGCACCTGCGATGAAGACCATCGGGCGCCACGCAGGCGGGTACCCAAAGGGGGTCAAGGGAGGCGACCCTGGCGGATTGCGCGCAAAAGAGGAGCTTTGCGCGCAAAACCGCGGGTCGGCGCGCAAAATGGCGGGCTGGCGCGCAATTGGGCCAGCGCTTCGCGCGCGAATGATTGGGATTGCGCGCACCGGGCTTCGGGTAGCACGCGGGGGCAACGACTCATTCTCTAACGAATGGCCACTTTGAAGATGGGGGGTGCGCGCAATCGGGTTGGATTGCGCGCACCCGGGGGCAATTGCGCGCAAGAGGCTTCTTTTGCGCGCAAAGGCCTTAGGGTTTGAAATTTATTCAAAGTAAATGAGCCAAGGGGATTGCGCGCGAAGGCGGACCCCAAGGCTCTATTGCGCGAAAGAAAGGAGGTTACCTGAAGATCGTCATTGCGCGCGGAAGGGGTTGGATTGCGCGAACAAGCGACGCTTCGGATTCTGGAAACCTTCAAAACGTCGAGGGTCGCCTTATATTTATAGGCCACCCCGGGCGCGGAATCCGGTCTCGGGCGCGCAATTCGCTTCGCGGGCGCGGAATCAGGACCCAGCGCGCAAAGGCGCCGCGCAGGCCGCGGGCGCGCAAAATAGCGCGCAGGCCCAGCTCATTGCGCGCATCCCGGGAGGATTGCGCGCCGCGACTCAACTTTGCGCGCGAGCCTCTGAAATTTCGCGCAGGTCCTCCGGGCCCTCCGGAACGTGCCTCTGACTCCAAATATCACTTCGCTTTCCGCATCCGGAGCTTCGTTTGGGAACAACGGACTTTTCCGGCGTCTACAAAAGCCCCCCCTCGGAATCTGGTCGGCGAGAGGTCGCAACGATCGGGTTCCGAGGGAGACGCCGGAATGCCGAAGTCCTGGGCGGCACGGGACTTAGGCGCGCAAAAAGGGGCGCCGGGCGCGAAATTCGCCGCTGCGGTCGCGCAAAGCGCTTTCCGCGCAGCGCGGACCCCGGCCTTGCCTATAAATAGGGGCCCTGGGTCCCGCGTTCCGTACACAGGCCTTCCGCGCGATAAGCTCCAACGCTCTCGTGCGCGAAATTGCCTTTTCCGGCGCGAAATTCGCCTGATCGGCGCGCAAAACCATCCGGATTTCGCCTGTCTTTGCGCGAAAACCCGGAACTTTGCGCGACATTCTTCCCAATTGCGCGCCGTCCACTTGGATTGCGCGCCACCCTTCAAACTTCTCTACCAGCCTCGTCCGATCCCGCACGCTTCATCCCTTTACCCGCACGACTCCCGAAACTTCTGAGATGGCCGCGCACAGAGGAAATGAGGGGGATGCCGCCACTCGCAGAGCTGAGATGGCGACGAACGAGGAGGTTTACGGAGCCAAGGAGATTGTTTCCAACAATCAATCCCTGTTCGACTTGCTGACGCCGGCCCAGAAGACATATCCGCTGTCGGACAACCTGCCGCTCTGGAACTTCGGCATCCTAGATAAGGTTCCGGTGCCAGGGTTCGAGATTGATGCGCCGCGGACCTGGGTGACCCGGGAGGACGAGCTTCACCGCTATAACATCACCAACAATGAGCATCCTGCCAGGGAAACCAGGCACTTGGATGTCTACGTCCTGAACCCGAGGACGCGAACCATTGACGGGGGTGAGCCTACTGCGGAGAATTCTCCAGCCCTCTACTCGAGCATATATCGCCAGAGTGTCACTGACGACACCAAGGGCTGGCTGAAGGACTGGGACTTGCGGTCTGGGGGCAATTTCACCAGCGAGTGGGCCTGGGCGTTCTGGGTACGCCACACTTGCGATCACTTCGCAGAGGAGCTACGGTACATCGGCCTGTTCGAGGCGGTGTGGACGTCGCAGTTCCACTTCTACCAGCAGTCCGAGCTCGGGCCGGAGCTGTTCACCCGATGGTCTCCGGATACCAAGACCTTCCATCTTCACCATGGGGAGGTCGGCATCGGTCTCTGGGACATCCACTGCATCGGAGGTATCCCGCTGGAGGGCTACCAATACGATGAGTTCCTGCCACCGAAGAACACCTGGGAGGACAGGTCATGGACTCCCATCCTGACCTGGCATCTGCTTGACCTGGCTACGCAGCGGCTCGGGATCAAAGACTTCCAGAAGGACATAGCCTACAAGGAATGGTTCGGCCAGTTCTTGGAGCATGACCCGGCGGTCAAGATGCCAGGTAGGGGGAAGCGGTGCCCGACCGCAGCTCAGAGGAGCCGGAACGGGTCGTACTGGCGGGTCCTAGAGACGGGCGACTACCGCTCATGGGGGTACCGCGTCATCGAGGCCCGGGACCCAAATGTCCGGTACGCGGCGTTCCTGGCCGCCTTTCTGAGTGGGTGGCTCCTGCCAGTGCGGGACGCGAAAATGGGCGTTCGCCCGGCGACACTGGCGGTGGCGGGCGCTATGGCCGCCAACAAAAGATACAACCTCGGGGTCCCAGTGCTGGCGAGGCTGTATGCCATCCTGGGACGCATCTCACGAGGGGGGTCGCCACGACGGATCTGTGGGCCCTTTCAGTTCTTCCACGGCTGGGTGGCTGCTCACCTCGGTGGGTACACGTTTCCGAACGCCATCATTCCTCCGGGCAACGGCCTGCGACCCTCCCTGCTGAACATCGCGGGGGTCGCTCCGATGACCCTAAGTGAGGAGGGCGTGCGGATCCGGATTGGCAATCATGCCAACTTCAACTTCAGTCCGTTCCCCACTCCCGTCGGCCAGATGATCGACAATGGGCAGGGTCCGCTGGAGCAGCATGAATACTTCCTGAACATGCGGGGCGGGGTGCTCGTGGCTCGGATCGACGGGAAGGTGATCTGCGAGCCTTACGTGCCGACCCGGTTCGCCAGGCAGTTCGGGTGCCTTCAACGGATGCCGAAGAGGGTATTCACTGATGTCCGGGAGGAGACGAACCCTGGCGTCCTTCGCCAGATGTGGATGATGTTTGCCGCTTTCGGCTCTGGTGACGTCATCACTCTCCCTCCAACCGGAGTTGACGCAGGCTTGGCAACCGAGTACGCCGAACACTGGGCCATCGCGTACCCTGAGGGGCTTTTGCGGAAGCTAGTTCGGCGGCTCGAGGATACTCGTGCGGAGACCGGGCGTCAAGGAAGGAGGCGAGGCGCCGCCACACGGGGGAGAACGGAGGCGCGCCAAACAGCAGAGCCGGCGCGGGCAGGGACTTCGGCGGCGGGCACATCGCGAGCTGCCGCTACGACCTCGGCGCCCAGAGAGGGGGCACGCGTGGTGGTCGAAGAGCGGCCCGGGAAGCAGGTGAGACGTCTTCTCGAACCCTCCCACGATGCAGTCTTCCCGGTGCTGTGGTCGGCCTGGATGACCCTGCGGCAGTCACTGGGAACCGACGCCATCTGGCGAAAGATTCTCAGAGAAGGAATCCATCTGCCAGAGGTCGGGCGCCTCCACATTGCCGACAGGGTGGACTTCAACAGGCAGTATGCGTATCTGACGGCCATGGACGAGTACGCGCGCCAACGTGGTCAGCGCGCGGAGCCATCCCTTCTGGTGAAGGTGATGCTCGGTCTCGAGCCCGCTCCGGAACAGATGCCGCCGGAAGAAGACGACAGGAGCAACGACTCCGAAGAAGAGGAGGAAATGGGGGAGGATGAAGGCTCCGAGGGAAGATCCCATCAGGGGAGCCCACGGGAGAGCGGCGAGGTGGCCGGCTCTGACAACGTTGATGTCACTGAGCTCCTCGAGGTCCGCTTCTATCCCTACTCAATCTGCTTCATCCACTCTCTTATGCAGCTTCTAACCCATTTCTCCATCTTTCTCAGGAGCGCACGGATGTTGGTCAGGCATCCTCAGCGGGAGTAGGAGGGGCGCCAGCAGGACAAGGCGGGGGCCAGGCACCCATTACCGAACTGACAAGCGCGGAAGGGCCCCCTGCTGCAACTGTTCCTGCGGCGGCCGGGATAGCGGAAGATGAAACTCTGACCTCCCGTAAGTCTCCTTACTTTACTGCTGGTGCCTGCCGTTGACGATCCGTGACTAACCATGGCATGCCCTGCGCAGTGACCTCAACACTGGAGGCTCATCGGGTTGCCGAACCCGGGCCATCTACGAGTGGACCAGTGGTGGACATGCCGCCTGCTCCGGAACAGACTTCCCAAACCGAGCCGGCCCCACCAACTGCTGATCAAGGGGCTGCGGACGTCGGCGGTGCTGCCATCGGAGAGAGGTTGGGGGCTAACGAGGGTGTCAGCGCCGCTGGGGAGAGAGAAGAAGGTCGCCCGGATGTTGGGGAACCTATCCCTCGTGAGGACCTCCCAGGGGCGGACCCTGCAGCAGACCTGCTGGCTGCCTTCCCTGCCTACCGGCCTGCCGATCCCGAGGAGATGGACGACTCAGACACGGAGGCGGTCGAGGAGAGCCGGATAACGCGCCACAGGGGGTGGAAGTGCATCCAGCGCTTCCTCAAGCGAGACCTGTCGGAGTGGCTGGGGCGCATGGGATCACTTCAAACCTGGCTGCGCTTTCTGTGTGCCGGGGGAGCTGATGCTCAACGCCTCCATCTAACGGTCCGTGATTTCATGGCCGAAAAGATGCGCGAGAGCTGCCGGCGTGCCGACGTCACACAAAGTCGGGACATGTCGGAGAGCACGCGGGCGCTCCTCACGGCGGAGCTGGAAGTCCGGCGCCTCGAAGGGCAGGCGGCAGAGAAGGAGGCCTTCGTCGCAACGTGTACCGAGCTTGTGGAGCAACTAGCAGCCCAGCTGGTTGACGCCCAGGTACAGCTGACGGAGGCGGGCCAACAGATGGTCACAATTCAGGTCAAGCGGGAGCGTGCACAGGCCAGAATCGACGAACTGCGTGCTGCGACCGCCGACGAAGAGAGGGCACGCAGAGAGCGAGAAGCAGCTCTGGAGGCCACCAGCCAAAGGGTAGCGGCATTAGAAAGACTCATTCAGCACGCTAATCCCTAAGGGATTTGTTTTACCATTCCCAAAACATTTACTTCCGCTACTTTGATCCATCTGTATGAATCAATATATTTATCTGCATCTTTTGGCTTAACATGATCAACCACAATTCGTTGTCTTGCGGGAGTGTTAACCAAGCATCAGGCATCCACAATTGGGCCTGGATTTCTTAGAGAAAAGAGGGAGGTCATTCCTAAGAAAGGAGACCTCAGACCTAATCAATGTACCATCCCCCCAACCTGTTCCAACACACGAGCGGGACAATGCTAGGGGCGTTGAGATTTTATCCGAACATGGGGAAATGAGAAAGGGTGAATCGCGCGTCCCGAATCCAGACATCCACAACGGTCGGCCTTCCAAGAAATGCCCAAGACGGTAGGCGGACAGTGGATCGACCATAACAACTGCAATAGACGGACCGAAAAAGGCCATCATTCATATTGCAGGAGGCGGACCACATGTCATCATGAATACCGCTTTGGGGTTCCTTCAGACACAAGGGTGGAAATCCAGATCAACAGGGCACGCGAAGCGTGGGGCGAAGTGACGATTTGTTCGGACAGAATCCAACGCTCTCAAAATTGCGCCACCGTGGGGAGAGCGTATTAGGCGGATGCACTAATCTGGCCGTGAGTCACCCCAATTCTCAGACAGCACCTCTTTGACGAGGAAACCGTCGCTTCCCACCATTGCAGTGGGGCATCCCGAGCTGAATCGGGGAGAATATCACAACTGCACCACTCTACCCGAAGTCAGGCCAGACGGCCGGCGACGAGGAGGGGCGGGACTTAACGATCCCTGAGGCTGGACCCGAGTTGAGACGCCCGGGCGTTCCTACGTACTCCATTAGGCTGGAGATCAAGCCACACGTAGTTCTGAGAGTGCAGTTTAACGTCATGCAGGACGTAGAATCCCGTTTGGGGGAGATCTTAGTTTAAGGTCTTAGAGCTCGGACCATAAGGGTAGATCTTAGTTTAAGGTCTTAGAGCTCAGACCATAAGGGGTAGATCTTAGTTTAGGGTCTTAGAGCTCGGACCATAAGGGCTAGATCTTAGTTTAAGGTCTTAGAGCTCGGACCATAAGGGGTAGATCTTAGTTTAAGGTCTTAGAGCTCGGACCATAAGGAGAGATCTTAGTTTAAGGTCTTAGAGCTCGGACCATAAGGAGAGATCTTAGTTTAAGGTCTTAGAGCTCGGACCATAAGGAGAGATCTTAGTTTAAGGTCTTAGAGCTCGGACCATAAGGAGAGATCTTAGTTTAAGGTCTTAGAGCTCGGACCATAAAGAGAGATCTTAGTTTAAGGTCTTAGAGCTCGGACCATAAAGAGAGATCTTAGTTTAAGGTCTTAGAGCTCGGACCATAAGGAAAGATCTTAGTTTAAGGTCTTAGAGCTCGGACCATAAGGACCTCAAAGTACGCCGCATCGTGGTCCCATCCCCTGGGTATGCGAAGATGCACTGAGGGATAGTGTCAAGAGTGTCGAGGTTTCGCCTGGCCGGAATGGGAGGTGGAAAATGTGAATCATGCGGCCATTCATTCAAGGACTGGGGGCACCGGCGTAACGATATGGGAGTACTGCCGACCGTGGCGGAAAGGCAGCATCAATATCGCACTAACCGTTGGTGGAATGAGGCAGCAAACGAGCATCGACCGCTCAATCGCAGGATTCATATTGATTTGCTGCCCGAGGCCATTGGGGGTACCGGCCCGAGTCGGTGGGAGAGCACTGAGGCATTGTGTCCGAACCGTTCACGGGGGCTCCACCCAGGGCGTAGACGATGGGTCCGAATGAAAGGGAGCACGAAGCCTGAAAAGCGGAGGAAACCTGACCAAGCGGATCCTGACCCTCCTGGCAATAAACCAGAGTACTCTTGACACCGGTGGACCACTGCAAGGGGTCGGGGAACACGCCTTGAGGGCGACCTGAAGGCGGCGGATTCCCCAGAGAAGGGGGAATCTCTAAGAGGTGGGGGGCTGGACCCAAAGTTTCACACATCCGGGTGTTCCTACGTATCCCATAAGAATGGGAATCAAGCCGCACGTAGTTCTCGAAGCGCGGCGCAACACAATCGGGCACCAGCGCGGGGAAGAGTGCGGGTCTGACCCTCACACACAGAAGGAGCGGCATTTGATGTTTCTTGTTTGTCCTTAAAGATGAATGGTTTTTCTTTGTGCCGCGACGCGCCTGGGATTGAGAAATCTCTGGCGTCGCCACAATAATCAAGCCATGGAAGGCATTGATGAATGGTGTGGTCATTAACCAGCGCCCAACATGAGTGTCCCCTGAGGAGGACATCACGATGCAGTGCCGTTTCTCGTCGGGCGGCCAAGACGATCACAGTTTACGGTCGTGTGGTAGGACCAGACAACACAGTTTAAGGTCGTGTGGTTCGGACCATGGAGGAATCCGCTTATTGCGGTACGGCGGACACGGTGGAGGTGGGAACATACCCAGCCCTGCGGTCACGCACGATTCCAGGAGAAGAGTCTTGGGATAGGGGCCTGCGTATGTCCATCACCCGAGGGGCAGAGATGCTAGCCTCCAGATATACTGGGCCCAGAATGCGATTGTTCGGGCGACTACTCCCTCCTTATGGGGACGAGGGTCCAGCTACGCATGGCCCTTGGGGAGAACATCCGCATATATCCTTGGTGCTCAGATCATGGGAGCCTCGAACGACATCATTACCTTGGTTGGTCTGCCTAACGTGCAGAGGTGTACTGAAGGTCAGTATGAAAAGAGTGTCAAGATTCCACTACAACGCATAAAGGCGGAGTGTGATGAGGACTGCGCAATCCAATGTTCAGAGCCTGAAAGAGCTGACATGGCGATCGAGGATGTTGCTGACGCATTCGCAACACAACATCCGATCGCGTCAGCCTAAGACGGGGCAAGCAAACGAGCATCGACCGCTCAATCGCAGGATTCATATCGATTTGCGGCCCAAGACCCGACGGTAAATCGACCCGGAGCGGTAGGAGAGCACTGAGGCATCGTACCCAAACCGCTAACAAGGATCCCTTTGAGTGAAGGCTCGAACAAGAGGAAGCGCGAGGCCTGACAAGCAACACAGGACTTGTCGGGGTTGAATCTGACACTACGAGTCATAGACCGAAGTACCCAAAACATGTTAACAGATCACCGGAAAGGGTCGGAGGATTCACCCTGAGAGCAACCAAAAGAGGGCAGATCCCCGTGATCAACCAAGGGACGGGGCTGGACCTGAAACACAAGCGTCCAGGCGGTCCTACGTATCCCATAAGGATGGGAATCAAGCCGCACATAGTTCTTGAGAGGCAGTTTAACGTCATGCAGGACGATGAGAGAAAACAGGGCGGAGCAGAAGGCATCCCCAAACGTGGGGGGCGTACAGCGTGGCGAGAAAACCGACGTGAATGAGGACATAATCCCCCGCGCTCACACCATACGCCACATACCCAGAGGCAACTGGGCCAAGGGCCCGAGATGGGATGTAAATTCCCAAAGGATGGGGCTGGGCCTGAAACATGAATGTCCAGGCGGTCCTACGTATCCCATAAGGATGGGAATCAAGCCGCACGTAGTTCTTGAGAGGCAGTTTAACGTCATGCAGGACGATGAGGGGTGTGAGTTAGTCCCACACACGGGGGAGGCGTACGGCGCGGCTAGTAGACCGACGCGAATGAGGACATAATCCCCCGCTCACGCGATACGCCTCACACAAAAAAGGAGGGGAACTGGGGCCAGAGGCCCAACGCGGGATAGAGATTCCCGGGAAATGGGGCTGGGCCTGAAACATGAATGTCCAGGCGGTCCTACGTATCCCATAAGGATGGGAATCAAGCCATACGTAGTTCTTTGAGAGGCAGTTTTACGTCATGCAGGACGAATGCTGAACAGTTTAACGTCTTGTAGCTCGGACGTAGTGCAGTTTAGCGTCATGCAGGACGAAGCACTTGGCAGTTTAACGTCTTGCAGCGCGGACGAATGCTGAACAGTTTAACGTCTTGTAGCCTGGACGAATGCAGTTTAACGTCGTGCAGGACGTGGGCGCACTCAGACAAAGTACTGCTTGAGGAACCTAGCGTTGGTGGGAGGAGTGACACGCTCACCATCCATAGTCGCTAGGGAGTACGCGCCATTGGGATATACCTTGTGGACAACAAAAGGTCCCTCCCACTTGGGCTCCAACTTGGGCGGCTTCCTGCCGGGGATCATCGGTGCTCTTAGGGCTAGCACTAGATCACCCTGCAGGAAGGAGCGGAGGCGAACCTTCTTATTGAAAGCTCGAGCCATTCTGCTTTGATGCCTCTCCAAGTTGTGCAAAGCGCTAAGTCTATTCTCATCCAGTGCTTCCAACTCGACTAGACGGGCTTCAGCAACTCTGTCCGGCGCTTGCTGGTCGTAGACCGCAGTGCGCAAGGACGGCAACTGGATCTCGATGGGCAGGACGGCCTCAGCTCCATACACCAGGGAATAAGGGGTCATCTGGGTGGAATTGCGAGTCGTCGTCCGATAAGCCCAGAGGGCGTTGGGGAGCTTGTCCGGCCAACTCTTCTTGTTCTGACCAACCATCTTTTGTAGAATGTTAGAGAGGGTTTTGTTGAACGCCTCGATTTGTCCATTCGCCTGCGCATGATAGCGAGATGTATGGTTCGAGCGAACGTTATACTTGGTGTACAACTTCTTCAACTCGGCTGCTCGGAAATTGGTTCCGTTATCCGTGAGGATAGCGTGAGGCACTCCAAATCGATAGATGATGTTGGAGGTCACGAAGTCAGCGATCGAACAGGATTTGACCTCTCTGAGCGGAATCGCTTCTGCCCATTTGGAGAAGAAGTCTGTGGCGGTCAGAATGAACCGGCACTGGCGAGCTGTCGCCGGCGGGTAAGGTCCCACAACGTCCAGTCCCCAGACTGCAAAGGGCCAGGAATACCTTGTGGTATGGAGAGGCTCCGGCGGCCGATGCACAAAGTTCGCATGAACCTGGCACGCATGGCACCTCCTGGCATACTCGATGCAGTCATGGATCATAGAGGGCCAGAAGTATCCCAACCTCCGAATCTGGTGGGACAGCTTCGGCCCAGTCTGGTGGGCGCCACATGAACCAGCATGAACCTCTTGCATGACTCGTGGGATCTCGACTCCCTGAAGGCAACGGAGGAGAACACCATCAAATCCGCGTTTGTAGAGGATCTGCTCCGGGCCGGGACTGCTCTGGAGGACGAACTGCGATGCGCGGCGTCGAACTCGCTCGCGCTCGGCCCGATCCGATGGAAGAATGCCATGTTGGAGGTACTCAACCAAAGGCGTCCTCCAATCAGGGGCTGATCCGACTGTCATATCTGGGGTACTCGGGGCTCCGGGCATAGGGGCAACCGTGGTGAGGTTACTTACCAACGGGCCGCGATCTTCTTCCGGGATAACGGGAGCGATGAGCCTGCGGCGCGTCACGCGGACGATCAGGTTGTCCTGTTCAGGCTCCGCAAGTGACGCAGCGAGGCTGGCCAAAGCATCTGCTCGACCGTTCTGCGACCGGGGAACATGGACAATTTCCGGCCGAGAAGGGAACCGGGCCATCAGAAGGAGGGTGCACTCCAACAATGGCACAAGTTCCGGCTTCCTGACAACGTAGTCGCCATTGATCTGCTTAACGACCAGCTCGGAGTCCCCTTTCACGCACAGACGGGGCACGTCGATCTCGAGAGCCAACTCGAGGCCGGTGATGAGGGCATGGTATTCCGCCTCATTGTTGGTACAGCCCTCTGACAACAGGAAAGAGTATGGCAGCACGACTCGCTCCGGGGTAATGAAGACGATGCCCAAGCCCACTCTGTTGAGCTTAGGATTATCGAGTCTTCTACCGGTGGGGCTCCGGGATGCACCGTCAAAGTGCATCTGCCAGCATGGATCGGCTCGATCAACCGAGAGAATGGCCTCATCAGGAAAGCCTAGATCCAGCGGCTGATCCGCGGAGGTCGGGTGAGCTGCCAGAAAGTCTGCCAATGCTTGCCCTTTGATGGCCTTCTGAGACACATACCTGATGTCGAACTGCTGGAGAATCACAGCCCACCGCGCCAGGCGGCCAGTCAACATAGGCCGGCTCAGGATATATTTCAACGGGTCTACCCGAGAAACCAACTGTACCTCATGGTGCTGCAAGTAGTGCCGTAATTTCTGTACGGCAAATACGAGCGCCAGGCAGCTCTTCTCGATGGGGGAATACCTAACTTCCGCATCGAGGAGCATGCGACTGAGGTAATAGAGGATATTCTCTGTTCCCTCGTTGTTCTTCTGGGCGAGAAGGGCACCCAGGGACCGTTCCAGGGCGGTCACATAAAGGACCAGCGGCTTTCCGGATACGGGCAGCATCAGGACCGGAGGTTGAAGCAGGTACTGCTTGATTTCCTCGAAAGCGGTCTAACACTCTTTATCCCATACATAGGTGGCACCTTTCTTCATGAGCCGAGAAAAGGGCTTACACTTGCCGGCCAGATTCGCGATGAATCGGCGTATATAGGCTAAGTGGCCTTGGAACCCTTGCAGTTCCCGGACGGTACCTGGGGGAGGCATCTGGCTAATCGCCCTGATTTTCTCTGGGTCGATCTCAATACCCCGGTATCTTACCACAAATCCAAGGAACTTTCCGGAGGTGACCCCAAAGGCACACTTCAACGGGTTCATCTTCAGGCAGCGAGACCGGAGGAAGCTGAACACTTTCTCAAGATCTTTGAGATGGTCCTGACGCTGGCGCGATTTGACAACCAAGTCGTCGACGTAGCATTCCACCAGTGTGCCGAGGATTGGCTTGAATATGCGGTGCATCGCCCGTTGATAGGTGGAACCTGCATTCTTCAGGCCGAAGGGCATGACCCGGTAGCAAAAGGTACCTTGGGGGGCCCTGAAGGTAGTGAACTCCTCATCCTCAGGGGCCATCCGAATTTGGTTGTATCCGTAGTATCCGTCCATGAAGGAGAGGGCTTGGAACCCTGCCGTGGCATCAATCAACAGCTCTGTCACTGGAAGGGGAAAATCATCCTTCAGACAGTGGCGGTTGAGATCGCGGAAGTCGATGCAGACTCTAATCTGCCCGTTCTTCTTCCTGACCGGCACAATGTTGGCCAGCCATTTGGGGTACTGAACTTCCCTCACGAAGTTGGCTTTGATAAGCTTGTCAACTTCGGCCTCAACCATGGCACCGTGGGATGGGTGCGTCTTCCTGGGAGGCTGCTTGAACCCGCGATGGTTCGCCGGGAGACCAAGGCGGTGGACGGCTACCTGAGGATCTAGCCCCGGCATCTCGTCATAGCCCCAAGCGAACACATCACGGTGCTGCCTGAGAAAGTCCACGTACTGCTGCCGCTCCTCAGAGGGCATGGCGGCACTAACCAATGTGGGTCTTGGATCGGCCTCGGTTCCAAGGTTCACCTGTATTAACTCATCGACCGTGGTGGGGACGCCCTCCTCAAAGGCTGGGGGTGCGTCTTCCATATCCTCTCCGCTCGGGGAGGGATCGTCCACGGGAGAGACTGCGTTGGAAACTGCATTGGGGCTACCAGATCCTGCTGGGCCACTGGTGCTGGCGCGGGCGGTCGCGGCCATCTCATCAGGAGACTCGCGGACCGTCAAGACCATGGCGACGTCCAACCGGTGAATCGGGAGGACGTAAGCGTCATCCAGACTTGCCCAGGGATCGCTTGCAACAGCGACAGGCTCAACCTCACCTGCCAGGATCTTCTTATCCTTGCTCTTGTAATAGTCCGCGTCCAGATAGCGGGCTTCACATGAGGCAAAAGGAGAAGCATCTCCTTGAAGCACGCCTACTCGACCATTAAGGGAGTATTTAAGGCATTGGTGGTATGACGAGGGAACCGCCGCGTGAAGGTGAAGCCATGGCCTGCCCATCAATGCGTTATACGCAGTGTCCTGAGAGACTACCATGAATTCGGTGTTGGCAACCAAGTCACCGAACTGGGTCTTCAAACGTATCTTGCCGACCGGGGTTTGCTCGGTGCGGTCGTACCCCTGGATCCTGAGGTCGGAGGGAATCAAGTCATCCTCAGACAACCCCAATCTCCGGAGCGTCCGAGTTGGAATCAGGTTAATCCCGGACCCCGTGTCGACAAGACAGCGCCGGACTTCGAGGCCATTGAACTGGCCAGTGACATACAACGGACGAATGTGTCCCTATATAGGAGGGTCTTCATCCTTACCAGAGAACGAGATAACTGCCTGACATTCGGCGTCCTCGATCGTTTCGGCGTGGAAGGCCTCTGCAGCCGCAACCTCTGTCTCAAACTGGAGGGGGCTTTTCAGGGCTTCAGCGAGTGCCTCGCGCATCTCAGATGACATGCGCAGAGCCTCAAGGATGGAGAGCCTTGCTGGGATGTCGGCCAAGTGCTTCAGGACATCATACTTTTTGGCCAAGCGCGAGCCCCTGGTTGCAAGAGGTTGCTCTGCGGTTGGTGGCATGACGGGCCTTGCCGGTTGGATCGGCGGCCGACTGGTACTCGGCGCATCTCGCTGTTCACTGGTCACAGTCCGGGAAATGGTCACCGTACTGGAGTCAGGAGGCCGGGATGGACTTGTGGGAGGGCGGAGCTGGTCGCGACGCGGCTGAGGCGGTTCTGCATGGTCCCACACCACAAACAGTGGCGGAGGCGAATCCGTCATCCCCGGATGGGGGGGCTGCGCGCGCTGAGCTCGGTTTTGAGCCTGCTGCCTAGTCTCAGTGGCGTGCACGGCCTGGCTGGAGGTACCAACGGTTGTGCCCCGGCGACTCCTATTGCTGCGGTTCTTCCGACGGTAGCGACGACCAGGGACACTAGGGAGGTCCACCTGGTGTTCTTCAACGTCGGGAACCGAAAAGGGATTTACCAGCTCGACGGTATTAACCGAAGCGTACCCAATACCGTCATCGGACGAATCATCCATCACCGGGCGGATCCGAGGAGGGACCCCCATCTCCGGGGGCATGAAATCGCCGAGAGTGCGGGATAGTGGCGGAACCGGCGGGGCGCGCTCTTCCTTCTTGCGCTGCCGCCGTTTGCTCCTCTTGGAAGAGGCAGGCTGGGACGACGATGCCGAAGCAGCACCCGCAGGTTCTGGGGGCTCAGGCTGATTCAAGCGCGCAAGGATGATTCCATGGGCGCGAATGGTCGTCTTGCGGGCCATCCAGTTACTGTACTTCTGGGATCCGCGGTCGGAGACCAGCTGCCATTCGTCCTCGTTGCCACTATCGTCATCTGATCCCACGAACACGCCCGCCACTTGTGCTGGAGCTGGGCCCAACCTGATTACATTGTTGTTAATCTGGTCTTGGAGCCAATCCTTAAACACATAGCACCGCTGGATGGTGTGCCCCAGGGCCCGATGGTAGGGGCAGTAGCGGGGGTTATTCGTAATATGTGCCTCCTCTGGATTCCAACACTCAGGCAGTCGCACAATTCTCTGCTCCAGGGCGCTCCGGAAGTAACCGGGGACCTGATCCTCATGAAATGAGTAAGTCAGGTGTCGCGGGCCCCTGGGAGCATGGTCTTGACGAGGGGCTGGAGGGGCCGGCCGAGGAGGTGGACCCTGATTATCTCGCCTGGGTTGTGGCGGTACATTACGCGGAGGGGCCGGCCGGTTCTGGGGCTGCCGCTGCTGGGCCGGGAACTGAGCCCGTGGAGGCGGATTCCTGTGAGGCTGTGGAGCTGGCCTCACCGGCAGCAGCTCCAACGGCCTGGGGGCCTCTATCTGGGCAACAGCAGCGGGCTCAGCCCTACTAACTCTCCTTGCAGGAATCATAGGAGGCAGCGGGTGTGCCTGGCTGGCCTGTTGCAGGGCTTCCTCAAGACGTTGAGCTTTGTCTGAGAAGTCCCTGAACCCTCCGGGGTAATTCTGGGTGATCAGGGAAGGGACCAGCTCGGTCTTGACGTTCCCGACGCACATTGTCAGCAACTGCTCCTGAGTCAATGGCATGTCAAGGGAATACGTGAGACCCTTCCATCGGGCGACGAAGTCCGCGACTCGCTCATCAGGCCTCTGCTTTCACTTGAAGAGGTCTGCGATACTTGTCTTCCGGGTCGTGGAACTGAACTGGTAGAGGAACTGTCTACGGAGGTCCTCCCAGCTGGCTACCGACCCGACGGGGAGCTGGCTGTACCAGACAAATGCTGGCCCTTCTAGTGTCTGAACAAAGCAGCGAAGCTTAGCGGCCTCCTGCTGCGCCGGAGTCCCCAACATAGGCCCGCACCTCGAGTTGAAGTGGGCTAAATGCTGTGGCGGATCTCCATTTCCGTTGAAGGGGGCAAAAGTGGGATTCCCGAATCCCGGAGGCGCCGGCATGTCATCCACCCATGCTGGGTAGGGCTTGCCGTCCGGTGGGATCGCCACCTGCCGAGTCTCCAAGGCTTCCAAGCAGGCAATGAGTGCCGCCATCGGATCGTCCGGACATGGGTTCCAGTCCTGGCGAGGATCTCTAACCACGAGCGCATTGCATGGCCCTTCAATCGGGTCGTCGACCGGGTCGTCGAACTCGGCAGCTCGTGGGATGGCGGGCGGAGCGGCCCTAGGGGCAGCGGGAGGAATCCGAGCGGGATCTCTCAGGTAGTCACGCCGCTCGGGAGGGTGTGGCGAAACATACCGCGCCCTCTTGCCATAGGCAATGGCCTCTCTCCTGTCGGCGAACACGGCGTAATCACGGTTGCCCGGGAGAGTCTCGTCGAGGGGCGGTTGTTCCGGTCCCTGCTGTCCTGGCCTGGGATCACCGTAGTCAGGCCGCCGTTCTGCAGCGCGCTCGGCGAGGAGCTGGTCAACCAGCTTCTTCTGTTCGGCGAGCTGCTAACGTAGCGTAGCCTTCTCGGGATCCTCCTCTGCCCTCTGCATGGAGGCAGATGGGTCGGCGGGCTTTATAGCCTCGCTGTGCTCTTTTCCTTTGCTGACGTTTCGGCTCAACGTCAGTGCTTCAGTGGGTGCGGGGAGCCCCAGGAGGTTCCTCTGATGACGAGTAACTCTCACCGATGGATCTGACGACGGCTTGTCTTTGGGGGGGATCCCCCGTCGAGAAGTTCCAAGTCATTCCCCTCTCCCGACAGGTCAGCCATATTGACTGTTTCTGTCCCTGGGGATATACCCTCAGGGCCACCCAGTGAATCGGGCTGTCGGCGAATCACACTGAAGCGTAGGGCAGCGTACTGCCCCCATCCACGGATATACACGTGGGGAGTGGCTTCCTCGATAACTTTGCGGAGTACTTGAAAACACTCAACGCATCGTTGTTGGAGGGCCTCGTGGTGCCCAAATGACCCGGGGTGCCGAACCGCGGGGAGCATGGTCAGGTCAATTTGACGGCACTGCTCACCAATATCCTCCAGGTGCGCTTGACTCCCGGGGTATGGCATTTGTAGGCGGTGAAGACAGGAGCGAGTCTCCCGGAGAGTTCGGCGGAAGCATTCGAACTCATCCGGGGTGAGCGATTCGGGTGCATCAAAGCCCGGTCCTGCGACTGGCCAAAACTTCTCAGGGAAGTGGCCCTCTGCTAGGACGGTCCAGAAGCTCCACGACTCAAACTCGGGACTCAGATCTCCTTGGTCCTCTTCAATGGCTGGGAACGGACGGGGAACCGGTAGTGGTGCCGAGGCGGGCCGCCGGGCTGACGGGCTGGCCGGCGGTGAATACGGCGAGCAGGCCGATTGGCCTCCATATCCCGGGCCGCCCTCTGAGGGTGACGGTGCCCTGGCTACCACATCACGATAGGACGGGCCGGCGAGCGAACATCCTGATGTAGCATCGGTGCTCGCCGAGGGCGCACCAAATCGTGGTTCGACCGTCGGTCCCCAGAAAAAGTCTCCGGCTTCTCCGACCGAGACGGAAGGCACTTCCGGAGGGGCCGGTACCAACCGCAAGCTTGATCCTTGGGGGTCTACCAGGCCCTCGTTACTCCGGATATACCTTCGGAGAGAAGCGGGGATCACATCGATCTCGCTCTCGGGGAGCACGAGGCTGACGTGCCGCATTCATACCCCTGCCCTTGACTGGAGGGATTGTGGAAGGGGCTCTGTCGCCGAATCGTACTCCGCCTCTGAGTCAGAGAAGCAAACCGGTCGGATCTCTGTCCGGAATTCCGTAACATTCTTCCCTCGGCGTCGACGCCTTGCCTTCCTGCCCCTGGGTGGTTCTTCGGGGCAGGGCTGATCTCTGTCCTGGCGTCCTCCGGCCGCACTGGTGCTGGGGCCGAGAGGACTGGGAACTGAGGTACGAGGGGCACCGGGACAGATATCAAAGGGGACGCGGGGAGAGATGATTCCGGGCAGGCCTCCGGGCCGGGATTGGAAGGTGGGATGACCCATGCCTCCTAGATCGGCCACACAGAGTAGATCCTGCCGGTGAATAGCGCTACCGCGAGGTGGTCCGCGGTGGCTACTGCCAGTGCCAGCAACCGGGAGAGTCGACCCAACCTGCCTTTGGGGCGGTCGGGGCCTCGATCCAGGTCGGGCATAGGAGTTCCCCTGCTCAGGATGCGCAGAGGCCTGGCGACTGGAGCCAGCAGTGGCTTGGGCCAATGCGGCCGCTGTTGCTAGAGCCCCAAGGTGGGCATCCTCTTCCGCTCGTGCCCGACGTTGGCGTCGGGACAAACGAGTCGGGATGAGCGGCGCGGGCAGGTGGAGAGTCCGCTCTTCGACTTGAGAGGCCTGGCGGCGGTGTCGCCGTGGCCTGGCGGGAGCCCTTACCGTAGATCCCTGGAGCGAATCCCGGATAGGGCGATCCCGGACATCTTCCACCTCATCCGCATAGGGAAGGGAACTGTCAGAGCGCTCTGGGGACAAGCTCCCGAAGCGGTTGGACGTTGAGGTGGGCAGCGGTGCCTCCCTGCGCGGCCCTTGGGGGCGGCGGTGGTGGCGAGGCGCAGCCTCCTCAAGGTCTAGGCGAGCCATTTCCCTAGTGGGGATGACTCCCTCTTCCTCGTATCTCCGCACCAGGGTGTTGATCACCCTTCTCTGGATGACCTCCGAGGGGGAGAGAGGGCGTGGTCGTCCCGCAATTGCGGCTGCTGGGACGACTGTGGAACGGGCAGGACCGCGCGGAGTAGCCGCGTCGGTGTTTCCCCTGCCTCTGCGCCAGTGGGCGGGTGGCGATCGGGCACTGGATCGGGCGACCTGATTTCTGAAAGCAGGGAGAAGAACCCATTAACACTGACAGGAAAAAGGAATCGACAACCAACCATTAGCGCCACGACGCCTTCCGTGGGGGGAACCCAGGCCCTCGACGTTGCGAGACGGAGTGCCCGATTTCACTTCCCTAGCCCCTGGCGGGTAAGACTGAATGCTTGGCCGGGCAACATGCCGGTCTTCCAACACCTCTGAAAGTCATCGGTCTTCATATCGAGGAGAAGAGATTCACGTCGGGTTCACCATTTTTCTGTTTCGGTGCGGATGTGCGTCGGGTTACGCTGTTCCGCCAGGACGCGTTCGCGCGTGCACCCGTCAACCCGGGGGGATGGGCGCGCGGCTTGTGGTCCCGCAGTCCCGCTTTCCAAGGGCGGGCGGCATTCGTCCCTTATTCAGGGGCGTCTGCTCCTTGATCGAAACCGGGATGATGGGATGTCGGCTCCTCCTTCCTTGGACGTCTCCTCGGAACTCGTTGCCTAATCCGGGTCTCCCTCATAGACTTAAGAATGTTCGTGAATCTCGTTCCCGGCGCCATATCTTCATGGACACCGGTTAATTACGCTGCTTCCGCCCGGACGCTCCAAGGAGTCTGGGCGGGGCAGCAACCTGCAGTGAGAAGGCCGGGTGGCTCTGGGTGCTGGGGGCGTGTCGTAACACTGCGGCTTTGCACGTCTGTCTTCCGTCCCTAATAGGGCTTCTCGAAGGCATGATGGCCTGAGGCATCCCGTACTGGGTGCGGGGAACTGTGTCACCTGAGGTTTTCCTCAGCTTCCCATGTTTAACACGGGGTATTCCGCGAGTTTAACGTCCAGCGGGGACGGCATCGGACCGATCAACACGAAAAGTGGATCAGATGACAGAACCCCTTGCGGGGAACCTCCGACGCTGGGGCCAGCACATGGGCGGCTTCCCAAGTAACGTGGAGTGGAGTGAAGTGGCATGACCCCACCGGGATGTGGCGGCCCGGGTAAGGATCAGGATGGATGATGGAGTGAAGAGCTTGGACCCCGTAGGGGCTTCCTACGTACCGCGCGTTAGCACGGATCAAAGTCAACGTAGTTCGGGTATACAGTTTAACGTCATGCTGGACGTCGGCAAGCCGACTCACGAAGAGGTCGAGGCCGCCGGGCGGAGGATTGAACCGAACCACCTCGCACAGAGGGGGATGGAACGGCCGGGTGGATCACAGTTTCACGTCATGCTGGACGATAAATGGAAAAAAGGGGCTGTGGGGAGGCACAGTGGAGATACACACGGGCAGTCTCCCATAGGGGCGGATTCATAAGTGAATCGACGCAAGCGTGAACCCTGGAGGGGTCCACTGATGGATGAACCGACGTAAATACGATCGGGACGACCAGGTGGCGGGCTTGGACCTCAAGAAGGCTTCCTACGTACCCTGTTTAGAAGACAGGGATCAAAGTCCACGTAGTTCATTCTGTCAGGACTTACGCACTTGAGGCAGCCCGGATGCGGCAAAACTCAGTTGGAAGGGACTTTGGACCGAAAGCAGAAGACACCTCGATCCCAGTCACACCCTCTACTGGCTTCGGCAGTGGGGAGGCGCAATGGAGATACACATGTGCAGCCTCCCACGAGAAACTAGGGGTTTGTAATACCCTGCCCCCGCAGGGAAAAGCCACTCCCATTAAATCGTCCCAAAAGCGGGACAATCCCGACATCCCTGCAGAGACGAGCGGGTGGGGGCCACGTCCAAACCGGGGGAGACCCTGCGTGCAGAGCACGGGATCGGATGATGCGGACGGTTTAGCGTCTTGCCAGATGAAGTACAGTTTAACGTCGTGTGTTGAGGACGAAACACTTGGCAGTTTAACGTCTTGCAGCGCGGACGATGGGGGCTAGGCAGTTTAACGTCGTGCAGCCTGGACGTATACAGTTTAACGTCGTGCAGGACGTGGTGCAGTTTAGCGTCATGCAGGACGATAAACCCGCCGGTAGGTCCGTGTCACTTCGCGTGAGCCTAGAGGGGGCCGCACGGAAAGACGACGCACAGCGCGGGCACCTGCGATGAAGACCATCGGGCGCCACGCAGGCGGGTACCCAAAGGGGGTCAAGGGAGGCGACCCTGGCGGATTGCGCGCAAAAGAGGAGCTTTGCGCGCAAAACCGCGGGTCGGCGCGCAAAATGGCGGGCTGGCGCGCAATTGGGCCAGCGCTTCGCGCGCGAATGATTGGGATTGCGCGCACCGGGCTTCGGGTAGCACGCGGGGGCAACGGCTCATTCTCTAACGAATGGCCACTTTGAAGATGGGGGGTGCGCGCAATCAGGTTGGATTGCGCGCACCCGGGGGCAATTGCGCGCAAGAGGCTTCTTTTGCGCGCAAAGGCCTTAGGGTTTGAAATTTATTCAAAGTAAATGAGCCAAGGGGATTGCGCGCGAAGGCGGACCCCAAGGCTCTATTGCGCGAAAGAAAGGAGGTTACCTGAAGATCGGCATTGCGCGCGGAAGGGGTTGGATTGCGCGAACGAGCGACGCTTCGGATTCTGGCAACCTTCAAAACGTCGGGGGTCGCCTTATATTTATAGGCCACCCCGGGCGCGGAATCCGGTCTCGGGCGCGCAATTCGCTTCGCGGGCGCAGAATCAGGACCCAGCGCGCAAAGGCGCCGCGCAGGCCGCGGGCGCCCAAAATAGCGCGCAGGCCCAGCTCATTGCGCGCATCCCGGGAGGATTGCGCGCCGCGACTCAACTTTGCGCGCGAGCCTCTGAAATTTCGCGCAAGTCCTCCGGGCCCTCCGGAACGTGCCTCTGACTCCAAATATCACTTCGCTTTCCGCATCCGAAGCTTCGTTTGGGAACAACGGACTTTTCCGGCGTCTACAACATTATAATTTGGTTTCTAGTAGCTTCATTTCTCATTCAATAATGTGGTATTTTCCATAGATGTCCTTTGGTGCTCCCTTTGTACCTTTCTATTTCTAGTTCTTTTGTTGGGCTTTAATAATGGCCAATTTTTACCACTCAATGTTGTAATTGTTATTATACTCTGGTTTCCGATTACTTAGTGTTCACGTTTCATCTTTGTGGATTTGTTTTTTGAGTGCATGTGTGTAAAGTTAACCAGTAAAAGGCCTCTAACTTTCAGGTTGACGGATTCAACACTTTTCTCCAACCCCTGGCCTTTGGGAGGCGGTCTTGTGGTATGTCACAGTACCGGCCCTGGGGGACGGGCTGTGACATAATTTAAAATTAATTTTGAAATCATATACATAATAAATTTTAAAAAATAAAAGTAATTTTTTAAATATTCAAATTAAAATTGTCTCATGGTTAATTTTTGATATTTCATTGAAAAGTTTTAGTTTTAGATAAATAGTGAAAAATAATAATTTTTAATTGAAATTTGTTTTTTTATTTAATTAATTTATGTTGTATAATTATGTATTGAATTGGTTTAAAAGTAAAATTATATAAATTTTATTCCAATTAATCCAATTTATGTCATTTTAATAATTTTTATATTAAAAATTGATATGAAAATTTTGAATGTTTTGAACAGTTTCTCTTTAAAAGCCTGTTTTCTCATCACATATGATAGATTCATTTTAAATTAAATTTTACAACTTTTGTGAATGGAAATAAGAAAAATTTATTCTATAATATTAATAAAAATAATTTATTTTATCTTATAAGGTCAACATAATTTTTGAACAAAATGAATTTTTAAAATTATAAAAAATTAATTACCGTGGTTAGGGTAAAAATGGATTAAGTGTTATGTTAAACTAAAATGATATGAGTTAAAATAACAAAAATAATTGTATAAAATCTAATTTATTGAAATATTTGGACCATAAGATTTTAAATAATTTATAATACTCTATTTTAGACCCTTAAAGCATTGAAAATTGTGGTTACACCATTTTCTTTCTAAAAATTACATGTGTGCCAATCACCTCGCTTATAAAATGTCAACACCCCTCTCGTATTATTCAAAAATTTACACCATTTCTATTCAAAGAATACCTACAAAAATAACTCCCAATATTCTATCCTCTCTTCCTAGTGGACTTATTTTGTGTGTAAATACAACCTAGTAATCCTTTAGTGCAAACCTATGAAGGATATCCAAATAAGATATAACGTTTTTCAACGAGCGTTGTTTTATTTCATCCTACACCTCTTAAATAATGATTAAAATATTATGATATAATAACATAAATATATTCAATATACTGAGATTCTATTATGTTAATATCATGATATTCAACCACCACCACTTCTGTCAAATGGGTTATGAAATCATTATACGGATGTATGGAGTACTACCGCCTCAAAAATTGTTGTGATTTTTTTTCAACTACCACCTCTTACGGTTGGATATGATAATAGTTAAAAAGTATATATATGATATTTATAAAATAATTATACTTATGGCACCATTATATTATATATAAATTTTTCAATTTTCATTTAGTAGGGGATACGATGACATTGCTCGTGCATACGACAGACTACAGACTCGCAATGCGATGTGACTCATCTTTCACTAATGATTTATGTGGAAGGTGATGAGGTTAAAGATAATTATTATATGTGATTTACAATAAATAATTATTAAATAAATTATATATTTATCATTATGAAAAATATGATATATATCATTTTCTTTCTTACATTTTCACTCAATGAAAGATGAAAACGCCATTCATGTATGTGTGGACTACCGCCATCATGAAATGATTGGACATTATTTTCATCACTACAACACCTTTATGATAACAATATTTATATTTAATTAAATAATATGGTATATAATATATTATTATAATTCTTAATAAAAGCATTTTTTTTACATTTTTCCATATTGATTATTATAAAATGGACACGTTACTCTTGCGTACGTATGACCTATCATCTCCATGCTCGTAACATACATCATTTCACTATTTTTTTAATAGTTGAACATAAAATTTTAAAAGAATTATACTTATGATAATAATTTAATGATTATAATTTTGTGAATTATGAAACTATATAATATTCACAAGAACTAGAACATGCAAGACAATGTATAAATGTTAAAAACAAGTCAATTAAAACCAGAAACAATAAAAAATCATGAAATAATATTAAAGAATGGGTGATAATTTTATAGAAAGGAATAATATATGGTATTATAAAAATTAATATTTTTCATTACTATGTTAATAATATGTTTAAAACCACTCTATAGAAGGTTAAATAACGTTCAACCAAAATGAAGTGTGTGGTAATGGATTTTATTTCAATTTGCATTCCATTATGATTTCTTTGTTACTATACACCAATTCTCTTTTATGTGGTGTATATACATCCCCTATGACATATAATATAATATTAATTCATACATTATGGTATTTTAGGTTCACATTGAATTATTTCAACCCAGGGATTTGATATGAAAATTATCATGTTGTAAAAGTTATTGTACAATCTCACATTGATTGGGGAATGTTAACTTTATCTTAAAAAATAACATTCTTGTAATCAATTTTTATTAGAAATTAAATTTCAATGAAATATAAATATTATTGAATTATAGATATGAATTTCCTAAACCATATACCATTTCTACCTACGGTTTATACTTTGAATATTATTTTATTAATTAGAAAATATTGATAATTCAATACTCTTTACTCAATATGGATATTTGATGAGAATAAAGATCTATTGATGAATTAAATTGATTATTTAATATATGATTATTGATTTAGCAATATAGACAGTGGTGGGGTCTAGTAATAGATATCCCCTCGATGTATCAACATCTCTCATAAGACAAAGAGGTTGGCCAAATCAGATGGGTTTTCACTTAGTTGTTTTAAACTATCACAAGGGTATATCTTAACAGTAGAGTTGTCATGTTTTGGTGACATGATGTCCAATAACTAATCATGTCACGACCCGTCCTTGGGGCCCGTGCCGTGACTACCCCAAGCCCGCCTTCCATAGGCCAGGGGCTGGTGACTGGCACCAAAGGCGTAAATCCCGATAACTGGGAAGGCATTGCCTTTATAAATGTAAACTAAACACCACCGAGTACAAGCGGAAGTAAAACACTAAGTACAAAAAAGTGCTGAAAAGTAAATGGGCCAGAATACAAAACCAACTGAAAGTACAACTACAACTGAATGAAAGTACAACAGAAAAGACAACAGCTGGAAGAAAGGAAGCAGCTCCTGGGTCTCGAGGTCCCTACTGAGTATCGTCTCGCTGTGAAGACCACCTCCTGATACTAACTCGTCATGAGGTACACCTCTGGGTATCGTCCAGTCCTCAAACACTCGGCCTCTGTCAGCGCTGCCCGTAATCTGCAACCAACACAACGAGGTGCAGGCATAGCCCGTGCAGGGGTGAGTATAAGATACTCAGTAGGGACCCCAAGACCCTCAAGGTCTCACTAAATCCCACAAAGATAACCACAAAGAAGGATCTCACCAGATAACCTTTACTTAGGTATAAGACCATACTTATACCTAAGTTATCAAGTAACCCATCTCAATCATGAGGATCCACAGTGATTATGAAATAAATGGATAACCACTACCCAGGTATATGTCCATACATATACCTAAGTTATCAAGTGACCCATATCAATCATGAGGTAAACACAAAGACCATAGACTCAGCTCAAACCAGAATTTTCATTATCGAAACCGTAACTGCTGAAGAGCCCCATCTCTGGAGTGTACAGGGGTCCTGTCATGACTCCGAGGTACTGCTCATTAACCTAAGACTGCTGAGGTACTCCTCCTGTCGAGTACCGCAGGTCATCCACCCAAACACAGTAGTGCTTCCCGCCGGGGTATGCCACTCAAACACAGTAGTGCACGCCACCTAATAGCCTGCAGAGGTACTCCCCGGATGAGTACCGCGGGTCTGCACTGTCACATAGTAGTGCTCCATCCGCCATAGGTCTGCACCCAAACAAAGTAGTGCTCCGTCCACTGGGCTAGTCGACTCACTCCAAGTCGAGTCGGTCAAGCAGTCTTCAGGTCTCAGCCGACTACACAGTCTCAATACTCCGTACGATCATCTCCGGGAAGTTCCGATCCATGAGCTACAGGTCGATACTCCAAGTATCTCAAAATCCCAAGAAGAAGTATCTCAAAGTACCACCTCTTCATAGGGGTCTCAACATAACAGACGACGTGTCAATCGGACACCCGGTCTATGAGTTATTAGCCTTTTCGTCCCAGGGGCCCGGTTGATTTCGTGTGCAAACCAACCCGAACGTATCTCAACTGTACCCCAAACTCTCATAGGGTATACTCATAGGGACCTATTATCAACATGATCAACAATGCCACTGACCATTTTTCAAATGGACGTCTGGTCTGTAAGATATCTGCTTTTCCGTTCGAGGGGCCCGATTGGATTTCGGGTACAATCCAACCCGGACCTACTCCAACTGCGTCCAAAACTCAGTTGAAGTATGCCAAAAGAACCGTCTAATCAAGATTAATCCAACAAAGTTGACGGCACATCAATCGGACGTTCGGTCCTTATGATATAAGTGTTTTCGCTCCGAGGTCCCAGTTGGTTTCGGGTTCGAACCAACCCGGTCGTACTTCAAATGACACTTATTAACCAAACCGGTCACACCATTTTCAATCCATACGAAAAAACACACAAGATGGACTACCCATTGGTCCAAAACGGATAGCCGGTGAAAAAGTTGCATTTCACCGCAACACACGCGAACCGGGCCTCGTAGGTCCCACGCCTCAACCTCGACTTAAATATCCAAAAATTGGTCTTGAAACATCCATCTTAATTCCTGGGTCGCAACCTCGTAGATGGTTCGACATTCCGACATCGTATGACAGAGATATGTCCGATACAAGATCCCGTAATAATAATATTATTATTCTGTGTTTCGTGGGCCCGAGCCATGAAACAGAATTTAGTATTCAACATCAGACTTTAATCGACCGAATTGATGTCAGGATTACATCGCCACTGATGGCATGACAATTGGACGTCGCACACATGAGTTATGGCGGGTCAAAGATTTAATAATATTATTAAATCTATTATTTTCCGATCACTTCGGGTACCCGATCCAAAAAACCGAAAAAGACATCCAATATGGGACTCATAAATTCCGTCTCGAAGTCAGGGTCACACTGCCGCAGACGGTTCGTGAAACCGAGGTCGCACGAAGAATTTACGGCATAAAAAGTGTTTTATCAACAAAAGTAATAATAACAATATTTTATTATTATTATTATTACTTATTTATTTGTTTTTACTTAACTCAAAATTCAATCAACGCATGGGCATTCATTTTCTACACGCAGCTTCCACGTGGGCATTCATTTTCCATTTATTTTATTTTTATTTTATATCCTTTCAATTCCATCTTCTCTCGCCAATCACATAACTTATTCATTCACGATTTCACGCCACCTCTCCTGCGAACCCCAGCGGCCAACCTGTCACACCCACTGCATTCGCCAGAACCGTCACGGCTGCCTTCAGCCTGCTGCGCCGCTACTGTCTTCACCGTAAAATCCTGATGCCCCCGCTCCCACATCACCTGCTTCCTCACACGGCTTCTCCCCACAACCTTCACCAGTGGACTCCGCCTTCCGCACTCCATTATGAATTCGATTTAACTCGGAAAAAAGATACGAATGCATATTCATGATCCTCAGGTCGATATCTTCGCGTCTGTATGTCGCGCTCGAGGAAACATTGAGTTTCCAGTGCGCTTAATTATTTGGGGATGAAGAACACGTGAAGAATGCACGAACAATAAATAAGTAAAGTTCACTGTCAATGTGTGTATCGATAGTCGTGTTAGTTTGGCCATAGTTTTTGAGAATCATGAACGTGGGAAATTGAAAATTAAATATTTATCATGCTTCAAGAATTTCAAATTCAAGATAAACAAGAAGAAAATTAATTCAATCAATTTATTATCGATCCGTGAATTAATTTATTTAATTCGCGTTCATCATGAGAAATTTAAATCGGGATAAGGAATCCATTAAAATTGAACATAAACCCTATCTCAAAAAGACGTCGCACGTCGTTGAGTCGTGGAAGTCGAACATCGCAGCAGAACGATGTTGGGAAGAAGGAATAGAGAGTGACGATGGTCATTGGTGTTTGTCGCTTCTGTCGTTGTAGAAGTGCACCCGACAAAGAATCGATGTCTCCTCTCTTGTCGCATTAAGAAGAGGATAGAGGGTGTGTCGTTGTTCTTCGTGGAAGGGTGAGTCGTTCTTCGCCAGAGGTTTCAGTGTTATTCAACGATGGAGGAAAACCCCTCTTCCTTCACAAAGCTCTCTCTCAAGAGGGTTCTCCCCACTAAACAAAAGCCAACCCTATTAAAATAATAATCCACTTTATTTTAATTAATCTTCAATGACATTCAAAATTTGAATAACTTAATTCATTAATTATGTAGGTTTCATTAATTAAACATGGAGTTGGAAAAAGTTAAAGTGAAAGAGGAAGTGGGAAGAGGAAGAGTCACATAAGTTAAAGTGGAGTTACAAAATTAAAGAGGGAAGTGAGTTATGGGAGGTCAAGGGGGTTATGGGAAGATCAAGGGGGTTAGTGTCTCATGTGGGCCCCACCTCCCACATATACACACATGGGAAGTTGGGTGGTTTTGGGTCCCACCAACAACTTCCCATGGTAGAATTTTAACTCCCTTGGTTAACAAAAATAAAATTGTTCACAATTTTATTCATTTCTTCCTTAAACCGCAAAATTTAACTACTTCTCCCAAGAAAATGCACCTAAGGTAAATGTCCTCTTAAGAAAATACTGGCGCTGCGAGTTCATCGGTGTCCTCAAATTTCAATTCCGAGTACCGGTTCAAAAGATAGAAAAACCCACTCGTTCGTTCACTGAATGTACTCGAGCTAAACTTCAGATGTTGATTCCGGGCTCACCGGGACTCGGAATCAGACATCGTCAGAAACTGCGTTCATGTAAAATCCCAGAGAAAATTAAGAAAAAATTTCCCTTGAATTTTACGGGTCTTTACATTACTCCCAACTCAGGGCTTTACGTCTTCCTAAAGCTTTAACACAAAGTAGGGATAAAAAATCAGTATTGTGCACACATCTGAGCCTTTCGCTCCCATGTGCTCACCGGGAGGTTCTCATACTGCCAGTGAAAGTGCACCTAAAGAATCGACCATCCTCGTAGGATCCGCTCCTGTCGATCCTCAGCCTCTACTGGAACCCCGCAAAAGTCACCCCATCGCCAAATTCCAATTCCCCATGGTCGATGACATGCATCGGTTCAAGCACGTATCTCCTCATTTGAGATACGTGGAAGTCGTCGTGCACCCGGTGCGACTGAGGTGGATGGGTCAAGTGGTAAAACTCATCACCTACCCAGCTGAGGACATGGAAAGGACCGCTAAACCTCAAAGATTACTTGCCGCCTTGGCCACATCTTCGTAAACCTCGTCGAGGTGAGACCCGTATAAGAACTTGGTTGTCATCCTTGAACTCTAGAGGCTTCCTGTCAGTTCTGTGCAGTTTCATCTGCCGTGATCCAAAGGCGATCACTGCCCACAGGTTGGGTGCACCGGTCAACCCAGCTCCTGAAAGCTCTGCTGGGAGGGGTGCCGCAACTCTGGAGAATTCTGGAACAAAGGTATGTTTGGCCATCTCCTGAGTGATCGAATGCACCCTCTTATGCATGATTCCATCCTGTGCTGCCTGGGTTTTCCTTTTCTCCGACCAAGGAAAACCCCATCCCAATGTTGTGGATAAACCAAATCCTTTTTTCCTAATACAGTCAATCCATGTATGAACTCTGGATCCAATCCATACTCAAACCAACGTCGTAAGGCCTCGACGCTGCCACTAAGAGATTCCAACCGAAACTCTCACCTCGTGGGTCAGATCACACTATCGGCGTAAGAGTGGTTGTCGAGTCTCCTCCCAAGGTATCTCCAGACGTGAGGGTAAAGTCTATGGTTTTAACCAGAAACTCTAGGTCTGGGACAAGATTCGTGGAATGAAGGAATGATTCATATCAATGTCTGTTACTACGGTAGCTAGTAGTAGACACAGACTATCCCTAGAATCATTCTTAGAGCCATTGGGTCACACTTTTTGACAGCATATAGCTACTCTCTTCTCCTGCCCTCCATGTCTGCTACACTGCAGATTTATCCATCCTTAACATTTCCTCTTTTTGAAACATTCGCAAGCCCAAGTCTCAGAGACTGGAACCAGTTCGCATCTTCCCACTGCTAACATTCACTGGCTAAAACCGATCATCCAAAGAACATTCAACCACAAAGGTTCTTTCTGGCACCCTAACATAAATAAGAATGCAAAGAGAAAAGATTTCTTACTCGGATATCCTTTAAACACACCTCACTCTAAGGTCTGAGCTCTAAAAAACTGATCATATCGCAGTCATCAAGTACTAAGAATGATCGGTACGCCTCGATGAATACTCAGCTATCGAATCGTCGTCCTGCCGAAGCTGTATAAGATCAAGAAAACTTTCAACCACCTCCTCAAGCCAGTCCTCAGCTGCCTGTGAGTCGGGCTCACCTCGGAACTTGAGGGTATCTGATGTTAGAACACGTGTAAGGCAGAAAGCCTACATGTTTCACCTACCGGTACTGCCAGTTGTAACTACAGACCAATAGGTAGTGATGTATAGCTGACACACTACCCTAAAGAACTATCTCAGGAATCGGTCCATGTACCGAAGCCTCATCTCTATGCGGACCATCCTCATGGTCACTCACTAGAAAAAACTAGTAGCTAAGTCCACCATCCACTCCACTGGTGCCTCAGCTAGGCAGAAAACTCTAGCAATCACCTCCAGCCAGTCCTATGCTATCTGGGAATCAACCTCGCCTCGTAACCTCGGAGGCCACTGCTGCTTGAACTCGTGCCTCGTGCTCTTCCAACGTGCACAGTTCTCTAGTATGGCTGGTGGCATCTTCTACCCATCATGTGGTGGTGGTGCTGGTACACCACCGAGGGTGTCAACATAGTAAAAAGGGCCCTACATCGGAGCCTCATCACTCAGTGAGCCGTCATCGAGTACTCTCTCGGAATCTCCAACTAACTGTCTGCATGGAGACATCCTGAACAGATGAGACACGGTCAACAATTTATACCTGGTGATTTGAGCTGGTTTAAGCTGACTTTAAAACTTTTGGAAACACACATGCAATCAGTGTTTTCATGTACAAAGTCGGAAATCAGTAGTCAGGATCCTGGTGTATGGATACGTCGGTCGCCACACCAACACTGGACTCCCTGAACTGAAGAACACACTCGGTACACTTAACATTATTACTTCACATAGAAAAAGATCAGAGTCCTGAGTTCTATGGTAGAACCAAACTCTTATGATACCAATTTTTCATGGCCCGTCCTCGGGGCCCGTGCCGTGACTACCCCAAGCCTACCTTCCATAGGCCAGGGGCTAGAGACTAGCACCAAAGGCGTAAATCCCGATAACTGGGAAGGCATTGCCTTCATAAAAGCAAACTAAACACCATAGAGTACAAGCGAAAGTAAAACACTAAGTATAAAAGAAGGTGCTGAAAAGTAAATGGTCCAGAATACAAACCCAACTGAAAGTATAACTACAACTGAACGAAATTGCCACAGAAAAGACAACAGCTGGAAGAAAGGAACCAGCTCATGGGTCATCCTCCTCAGATCCTACCAGAAGGGTAGGTTCAGATAGCGCAGCTCCTGGATCGTCCACCACGGATCCTACCTGAAGGGTAGGTACAGATAGCCTCTAAAACTCTCTTGCCCGTCAACCTCCTCCAATTATCGTCTCGCCGTGAAGTCCACCTCCTAATACTGACTCGTCATGAGGTCCACCTCTGGGTATCGTCCAGTCCTCGAACACTCGGCCTCTGTCAGTGCTGCCCGTCATCTGCAACCAACACAACGAGGTGCGGGCATAGCCCGTGCAGGGGTGAGTATACGATACTCAGTAGGGAACCCGAGACCCTCAAGGTATCACTGAAACCAACAAGGATAACCACAAAGAAGGATCTCAACAAATAACCTTTACTTAGGTATATGCCCGTACTTATACCTAAGTTATCAAGTAACCCATATCAATCATGAGGAAACACAGAGATTATGAAATCAATGGATAACCACTACCCAGGTATATGCCCATACATATACCTAAGTTATCAAGTGAACCATCTCAATCATGAGGTAAACACAAAGATCATAGACTCAGCTCAAACCAGGATTTTCATTATCGAAACCGTAACTACTGAAGAGCCCCGTCTCTGGAGTGTACAGTGGTCCTGTCATGACTCCGAGGTACTTCCCACTAACCTAATACTGTTGAGGTACTCCTCCTGTCGAGTACTGTGGGTCAGCCACCCAAACACCGTAATGCTTCCCACCGGGGTATTCCACCCAAACACAGTAGTGCACACCCCTAATAGCCTGCACAGGTACTCTCCGGACGAGTACCGCGGGTCTGCACTGTCACACAGTAGTGCTCCGTCCGCCATGGTTCTACACCCAAACAAAGTAGTGCTCCGTCCACTGGGCTAGTCGACTCACTCCAAGTCGATTTGGTCAAGCAGTCGTCAGGTCTCAGCCAGCTACACGGTCTCCGTACTCCGTACACTCGTCTCCGGGAGGGTCCGCTCAACAAGCTACAGGTCGATACTCCATGTATCTCAAAGTTCCACGAAGAAGTATTTCAAAGGACCGCCTCGTCATAGGGGTATCAACGCAACAGACGACGCGTCAATCGGACACCCGGTCTGTGAGTTATTAGACTTTTTGTCCCAGGGGCCCAGTTGGTTTCGTGTGCGAACAAACCCGGTTGTATCTCAACTGTACCCCGAACACTCATAGGGTATACTCATAGGGACTGATTCTCAACATGATCAACAACGCCACTAACGGTTTGTCAAATGGACGTCTGGTTTAAAAGTTATATGCCTTTCCATTCGAGGGGCCCGATTGGATTTCGGGTACAATCCAACCCGGTCCTACTCCAACTGTGTCCAAAACTCAGGTGAAGTATTCCAAAAGAACCATATAATCAATAGGAATCCAAAAAAGTCGATGACACATCAATCAGACGTCCTGTCCTTAAGTTATAAGTGTTTCTGCTCTGAGGGCCCAGTTGGTTTCGGGTTTGAACCAACCCAGTCGTACTTCAAATGACACCAGTTAACCAAACCGGTCACACCATTTTCAATCCATATGAAAAAACATAAGAGATGGACTACCCATTGCTCCAAAACAGATAGCCGGTGAAAAAGTAAGATTTCACTGCAACACGCGTGAACCGGGCCTCGTAGGGCCCGTGCCTCAACCTCGACTTAAATATCCAAAAATTGGTCTTGAATCATCCGTCTTAATTCTTGGGTCACAACCTCATAGACGGTTCAAAATTCAGACATCGTATGAGAGAGATATGTCCGATACAAGATCCTGTAATAATAATAATATTATTATTTGGTGTTTCGTGGGCCTGAGCCATGAACCAAAATTTATTATTCAACATTAGACTTGAATCGACCGTATTGATGTCAGGATTACATCACCACTGACGGCAAGCCAATTGGACGTCGCACACATGAGTTATGGCGGGTCATAGATTTAATAATAATATTAAATCTATTATTTTCTGAGTGCTTCGGGTACCCAATCCAAAAACCTGAAAAAGACCTCCAATATTGGACTCATAAATTATGTCTCGAAGTCAGGGTCACACTGCCGTAGATGGTTCGTGAAACCGAGGTCACACGAAGAAGTTGCGACATAAAAAGTGTTTTATCAACAAAAGTAATAATAAAAAATATTTTATTATTATTATTACTTATTTATTTGTTTTTCCTTAACTCAAAATTCAATCAACGCATGGACATTCATTTTCTACATGCAGCTTCCACGTGGGCATTCATTTTCCATTTATTTTGTTTTTATTTTATATCCTTTCAATTCCATCTTCTCTCTCCAATCACATGACTTATTCATTCAAGATTTCACGCTGGCTCTCCTACGAACCCCAATGGCCAACCTCTCGCACCTGCTGCATTCACCAGAACCGTTGCGGCTGCCTTCAGCCTACCGCGCCGCTGCTGTCTTCACCATAAAACCCTGATGCGCCCGCTCTCGCATCACCTGCTTCCTCACACGACTTCTCCCCATGACCTGCACCAGCGGCCTCCGCCTTCCGCACTCTATTCCGACTTCGATTTAACTCGGAAAAAAGATACAAACGCATATTCATGATCCTCAGGTTGAGATCTTCGCGTCCATATGTTGCGCTCAAGGAAACATTGAGTTTCTAGCGCACTTAATTATTTGGGGATGAAGAACACGTGAAGAATGCACAGACAATAAATAAGGAAAGATCACAGTCAAAGTGTGTATCGATAGACTTGTTAGTTTGTCCATATTTTTTGATAATCATGAACATGGGGAATTGAAAATTAAATATTTATCATGCTTCAATAATTTCAAATTCAAGATAAACAAGAAGAAAATTAATTCAACAAATTGTTTATCAATCCACGAATTAATTTATTTAATTATCGTTCATCATGAGAAATTTAAATCTGGATAAGGAATCCATTAAAATTGAACATAACCCCTACCTCGAAAAGACGTCGCACGTCGTCGAGTCACGAAAGTCGAACGTCGCGGTAGAATGGCGTTGCAAAGAAGGAATAGAGAGTGATGACGGTCGTTGGTGTTCGTCGCTTCCGTCGTTGTAGAAGTGCACCCGAAGAAGAATCGATGTATCCACTCTTGTCTCATGAAGAAGAGGATAGAGGGTGCGTCGTTCTTCGCCAGAGGTTTCGGTGTTCTTCAACGATAGAGGAAAACCCCTCTTCCTTCACAAAGCTCTCTCTCAAGAGGGTTCTCCCTACTAAACAAAAGCTAACCCTATTAAAATAAGAATCCACCTTATTTTAATTAATCTTCCAAGCCATTCAAAATTTGAATAACTTAATTCATTAATTGTGTAGCTTTCATTAATTAAACACAGAGTTGGCAAAAGTTAAAGTGAAAGAGGAAGTGGGAAGAGGTAGAGTCACATATGTTAAAGTGGAGTTACAAAATTAAATAGGGAAGTGAGTTATGGGAGGTCAAGGGGGTTATGGGAAGATCATGGGGGTTAGGGTCTCGTGTGGGCCCCAACTCCCACATATCCTCACATGGGATGTTGGGTAGTTGTGGGTCCCACCAACAACTTCCCATGGTAGAATTTTAACTCCCTTGGTTAACAAAAATAAAAGTGTTCACAATTTTATTTATTTCTTCCTTAAACCCCGAAATTTAACTTCTTCTCCCAAGGAAACACACCTACAGTAAAAGTCCTTTTAAGCAAATACCGGCGCTATGATTTCATTGGTGTCCTCATATTTCAATTCTGAGTACCAGTTCAAAAGATAGAAAAACTCACTCGTTCGTTCACTGAACGTACCTAAGCTAAACTTCCGAAATTGATTTCGGGATCACCGGACCTCGGAATCAGACGCCGTCAGAAACTGCGTTCTTGTAAAATCTCAATGAAAATTAAAAAAAAAAATTCCCATGAATTTTATGGGTCTTTACAAATAAATTACTTTGTAACATCCTGACCCAAATTCCCATTAACCCAGTAGCCGGACCGGTGGGTCACATAACCTCTTGTGTGTCTCCCTATATGCCAAAGGCTGCCAACTAGAAATGAGGGAGTAAGGAGGTGAGAGTGGGGTGACTCTACCCACATGATCATAGTATCCTAGCTGTATAACATATTATATATAGATGAATAATTGAATAATTAGTATAAATTAATGAATAATCAATGAAAGACAAAAAAATATCAATTTTATAGAAGTGTCCATTGCTAGTTATACAGAAGAATAATGAATGAAATGTAGACATACATATTCAAAATCAGCAAGAAAAATACCATGCTTTACAATATAAGAAAATACATGAAACAAATAAAAAAAGAACTAAAAATTCCTAAATAACTCTCCATGTACATCTTGAGCTCCAAATCAGTAATTAGATCTTATCCCTAGGTAGTAGCATACATAAAAAATAAAGATCCAATGTTTTCTGTCATTCGAACAAGATATGTTTACTTGGGTACCCCTATGCAATGGCGGCCCATGTAGGGTGTGAGATATAAATATCAATAGGTAGGAACCACCAGTGTATGGCTCTATATAGATAGTGTAATAGATATTAAATAGTTTTCATGAATGGAGAGTTAATAACATAACTGTTGGATCATAATATATATGTATATGTATATTAAATGGCATAATACAAGACGGGGTGAATTGTAGGTCAAAAAACATTGTATTTAAACTCCTATGAAAGAACACAGTTTAGGAGGTCTTAAACTGATACAATTCACAACCAATATAATTGACCATAAAAGTCTTGGATCCAATGAATAAGATATATTGTAATACCACTAATAATAGAAAATAAATGTATTTGAATTAATGATCAGAGTAATATAAATATAAATTATTCTACAATACAGCATATAGAATCTATTAATACAATATGTAATGAAATAATTTTAACTGAAACAATTACTATATAAATGAATATGAATAGAAAAAAGAAAAAACTGATTCCATTTATATTAAAAATAATATATGAATGTAAAGGTATTACAATTATTTTATCCCAAAGAGTAGGGTATCCTTTCACCTAGGATAAAAGGTCTGTCTTACCACCACCTTAGTAAGCCCTCGATATGATGATCGACACGACTATCTTCCTATCCTTGGAAGCCCCTGATTAAGATGGTAATCAGAACCTCTATCTTTCAAACAATTTAAATCCCTCAATATGATGATCAGAGCCACGTCTTCCTATCCCCAAAATCCCTCGATCATTATCACAATGATCAGATGCACAGAGCAGAAACAACTAACTTATAAAAATACAAGAACTTTGAACAAGCCATTCACTTCTTGTCTCTTCAAGGCTTTCACGAGAATCAAGATAGAAGTCACTGAATCTCTCTCTAGTTAATTATGAAATAAACAATTTTTTATTCTAGTTTTAATGACCTCTTATTTATATTCCTTAGGTTAAAATAGTTATATTTTCTCCAATATTCATATTTCTCCGAAAAATATGGAGGAACTTGGACACCTTGAATTACAGTGGTCAAAACAAACAAAATAGATGACATAATTTTGATTGGTAAATAACCAATTTAATGAAATTGTTTTAGTTATAAAATAGTAATTACAAAAGTATGAAACAATGAGTATGAGTAACATGTAATTGGTATTGAAGTTAAGATATGTGTACAATGCATTACCTGAGTATGATTAAAAATATGGTCATAATGCTTGTCATGATTATAATTCATATAGTGGTTATGATACATGATATGGTTAGAATAATTAACATGAATAAGATTTATATCAGTTATGAATTATATTATGTTTACAATGCATGATATATAATCTAGTTATGATACATGATTACCATTCGATACTTATCCTGGTTATGATTTTTGATTACGATGCACGTGGTTACAATGCATAACATGGTTACGATATAGGCGATTACGATGCATTTGGTTAGTATGCATAACCTAGTTATGATATAGGTGATTATGATGCATGTGGTTATGATGCATACCCTGGTTACAATACAGGTGATTATGATGCATGTGGTTACGATTCATGTGGTTACGATGCATAACCTAGTTACGAAACAGGTGATTACAATGCATGGCCTAGTTAGGTTACAGGTGATTACAATGTATAACCTGGTTACGATATATGTGATTACGATTTAAAATAGTATATATGGTTACTTTGTAAAAAAATACATTATTATGAAAAGAATTCAACATATATGAAAAAAAATGTGAATGATTATGATTGTAAAAAAACATACATGATCAAAAATATATTTGATTACAATATGTGTGATTTTTGATTTCCAAAATAAAAGATTAATGGGAAAGTCACAACATGTTTTGACTCAAAAATATCCTCCTTTTTAGAAAGAACAAAAAAATAAACAATAAAGACTTATCTCCCCATGATTTTAATAACTATTCTAAAAGAATAGTGAATACAACTAATTCCACCCTTTGTTAAAAAACTCACAAGGGATCATATTCTCTTTACTTTTACTTGAGAGTTCTCCCCCTAAATAAGATATTCCTGAAATTGTTCTTTTCAAAACAAATACCCTCTTTTGTGATTTTCATAAAAAAATAAGGGAAAGTTTTGATTTTCGACAAAATATTAGAGAAACAAAGTACGAAACAAGAATTATTACTGGAAACAAAATTTCATTACAAAAAAGAGTTCAAACATTATTATTTCCCCTTTTGTTTTTCCAAAAGAGTAAACATCAAGAGCTTTGTCTTCTTGAACAATTTTCTATCCTCCAAGAGTTTGTAAAGAGATTATTTCTGATCCATCATCTTCTCATCTTGTTCAGAAAAAAACCCTTTCTTGCTTTTGGAGCCTATCTTCATGAAGCCGATTAATTTCTTCCCGAGATTTATGTCTTGCTTCATGGTTATTGAAATTATCCAACCTGAGTCCATAGGCCTTTTATAGAATAAAAACTCTATTTGAGGGTGAAATTTCCACATTACTCTCATCCTCCAATTATACCTTTAGACCAAAAATCTCTTCAAAGACTATTCCTTGAGAGGTACCGGCTATTTGAAGGACTTCATTCTTTTCATTCAACATAGTAGCCATCTTTTGATAGATAGAGTTGAGAACATTTACCTGATGTACCAATTCATCATGTTTTTCTAGATAATTATTAATAATATCATTAACATTGTATGACCACTTCACACCTTATTTAAATCCTTATTGTGCTAAGCCGCACATTCTTTAAAAAAATGAAATCGTCTTCAAGACATAGAAACATGTGCATCATAACCTTGATAGAGTCTGGTCTATCGTTATGAGAATTTGAAAGGATTTCTAATATAGCTTCAATCTTTGGAATGAAAGGTATCATCTTCTCCAATCTAATCAAGTCTTGTTCTATTTACTATATTCCTTTCAAAATGATTGTTCTTTCAGAATACATGTCTTTAGTGTATTATGGAAGATCACTGAAATGTGTCTTAGTGTCGATCACTTGAGATGGTTGATTCCAATTATTATCAGATTGTTCCTTTTATTTATCTTAAATATGAATAACATTATTGAATAAAACCTTTTTATAAGATTTCTTGGAAGGTTGAGGAACTGGATATGGAAAATTAAATGATGGAACTTCAGAGGATTCTATAGTATGAGTTCACTTTTTTGCATCTTCTTTCTGTTAAACTTCAAATTATTCTTCTCCCTATTACTCTTCCCCTTATTCCTCTTGGTCATGTTCTTCTTTCCCTTATTCTCCTTATTCTTATTCTTCTTATACATATTCTTGAGAAAGATATTGTGTATCTGAATGTTCAGAAGCTTCTTTTTCCATGACTTTTACTACTAGATATAATTGAGTCTGAACTGGTGGCTCCTTTATAACAATTATGGTTTTTTATTTCTCATATATTTTTAGTAGAGTATCAATTTCAATTTCTTGATCCTTTCTATTCTTCATCTTATTCTTCTTCTATTATTATTTCAATGCCTCTAGTGATCTTATTTCTAGAGCCAATGCTTCAACTAGACCAAAACAAAACTAAGGATCCCTTTCTTTCCTTTCTTGCTTTTTCTTTCTCCACACGGAAATAACTTCATCGAATACAACCTTTTGTTTCTTTGATGTATTGAGAATTATATTATTAACTACCTTTATTTTATTCAGAGATGTCTTGGATGGATTAGAATCTTTATCACTACCTTCAACTACTTCCCTTTCTTTATTAGCATCAAGATCTTTCCCAAACAATTTTAATTTAGGAATGAATATTAACTTGAGCCTCTTTATCGTATCCTTACTAATTAAGGGATCTTTGAATGAAGTTGGATCTAACTTGTAACACCCCGCGATTTTATGAAAAATATTCCTTTTAATTTCATTAATGTCTTATGTTGTACGCTACACCAAAAGGAGCTTGTACAACACGCATCCTTGACTTGCCTTGCATTACACGTAATCACGACTTTCCTCGATAGCGTGTGTAGTATGCAATACCGAGTTTCACTAAACAACGATATGCTATTAAAGTATTATTAAAACTAGCCGTTATGCATAGTAATAACCACTTTTTGAAATTTTGTAAATTTTATTTTTCAAAATGGAATTCATTTTTGGATTCAGAATATTGGAATTAGCTTAGGATGAAATTTTGGTACTTTTCAGATAACTTTCATTTTCTGATGAATAGTGAAAATTACTAAATTTTAATTTAAAACAACCTTTTTAATCGAAATAATTAATAGTGATAAATTATTAATTTGAGTGGTTTTAAAGTATATTTAGAATATAGTTTTACAATATAATACAATGTTTTCCATTGGATGTAATTTCACATTTAAACCAGACATAAGCAAGTGTCAATCTTTTGATAGTTATTATCTTTTAAAAACACGCTATTTGTTTTGATGACGAGAATTAATTTTTAAATTAGTTAATGTAACTGATATGTTTTGAATTTGTTAAAATAAACATCATTTTTTAATTCATAATATCAAATATAGCTTAGGCCTAATTTTTGGTATTTTTCTGGAAACTTTCATTTTTTGATGAATAGTGAAACCACTAAGTGGTAGTTAAAAAAACTGAATTTTTCATAAAACTTAATTTTACCGCTTCTGTGAGTAGAATTTCGAAAATCCAAGACACATGGATAATATCAAGGGCTAAAATGTGGTTCAATGAGATGAAAATAATTTTTGGTGAATAGTAACTTTTTACTTATTTTTACCACGGTTAAAAGTAAATAGGGTAGTTAAGGGTAAAAATGATATTATCATTACCCTAACACATGTCCTAATTCTATTGGATAAGTGTAATTCGACCAAAAACAACCCTAGGAATAAAATATGACCATTTATGCCCACTTGGATTAGATTCGGACATTTATTATTAATTTATTTAAAGAATGGTTAAAATAGTTAAAATCAAAGTTTAATAAGAAGATAATTTTTAATATAGGGTTATATATAAGATAAATTCGACTATAAATATTAATTAGAAAGATAAAAATATTTCATACATAATGGTATTTTATTTTTAATTTTTAGACATTAAATAATTTAATTTATTTATGACACAACGATGATGCAGTAATTATCTTATTAATGAAATATTGACATAATTGATGTTATAAATAACCAAATAAATGTAATTTGAGACTTTTTATGAACTCCACTAATTTTCTAGGTTAATATGACATGTTCTTATTTATTTAAGTAATATTTTGTTGAACTAATCATTCTGTTATTATTTTCACAAAAAATCAATTACTAAATAGTGTCAAAATTGACATAAAATTGTTTTTAAAACAAATATTATATTATTAATTGTTATTTTATTCCTAAAAATCTAAGGTTCGGAAAAATATCTTAGATAAGGTTATATATATTAATAATAAACAACTTGGGGTTCGTTTGGATTTTTATAGTAAGTCTATTAACCTTATAGTGTAAGAACACAAAAAGACACGGTAAAAGTAAAATTATCTAACTTAAAGTTAAATATAAATGATAAGGTTAAAATAGTAAACTAAACTTGTCCAAATTCTATTGGATTAGAGGATTTAGACCCATATCTACCTTATCTTAAAAATAAATCAATTTGGAGCTATTTAAAACTGAATATGTCTTTATAATAAAATAATATGTTTAGTTTTTCCAAAGGAGCCTCTCTCCTCCCTTATAAAAGGGAACCTCCTCCCTCTCTTCCTCACACTACATTGAGCCTTAAAGCTCGGCCAAACCCTGAAATATTCTCTTCTCCACTTCCCTAGAAACATCCTAGAGGTCCTGGTCTTCTTCAAAGACCAATTTTAGTTCCCTAAGAGGAGGACTCAAAGAGGCGCTTCAAAGAAGAGGTAATGTCCATTGCCGATTCTTTCAACTTTATTTCTTCTTCCACTTCTTCTTCTTAGGTTGTTTTATTATGAAGTAATAACATCAGTATAACTCATATACTTATATGTTATTATAAGTATGAAACAACCCTATTTCACCATCTATCCATCCTACGGAAAATGAAATCACCGCACGTGTGTACGTACGTAATACCGTCTCCACGCCGTGGTGTAATCTATTTTCCACCACCACCTTACTTGGATGGGTATAATGGTGTATATAATAACTATATATGATTATTTTAAAGTGATATTAATTCTGAAATAGTATACATACACTCTAATACAATTCCATGATCATGAGAATGATATCATCGCTCGTGCTTACGTACGGACTACCGTCTCCACGACGCGATGAGATTCATTCTCCACGTTAACCATTCATGGATGATTATAAAGTATATATAATAAGTAATCATGAAATATATGACATAATAATGATACTAGATTTATGTTTATATATATTTATGTCATCTACTTAATTCCATTCAACTCAATAAGGAAACGAAAACAGCGTTCATGCGTACGTACGGCCTACCGTCTCCATGAACGGTGTATTTATTTCCATTTACTAATCTATTATATATATGTATATTCTGAATATATATTATATATAAATCATGTTTTATATTCTAGAATTAATTAATCATGATCTATGTAATCATATGAATAATTACAAGTCAAAACACGGATGACAAATGAAACGATTTTACCCAAAACGCTCTTTAACATGGAATTTACAAAAGAACGGGTAATATAAAGTCATAAGTGAACCACATATGATATCATAACAATGCGTATGATTCTGGAATAATTTAATGACATAATCTAAATCATTATACAGGAGGTTCGGACACTTACGAAGAAAATCAGACCTAAGGTAAGGGAAAATATCACAATCTCATTTTTATCCGAGATTGTTTATACTTTGGAATTTACTGGGGTGTATTTTATCATCCACATCTATGTTTCCTCAATATGTAATATTTATATCCTTCTACAATAGTTTATATCCAATTTTACTCTTCTGTGAGTTTTTAGTAAAATATATGAAAGGAATCTTTTGTAATTTTTCGTACGAGGTACTTTTTGACTTTTCCAACAAAAGTACGAGAAAAATGTTTTTTTAACTTATACGGAATTAATGGATTTTTAAATCATTATTTCCAAGAATCATCCTTTAAATGTTTTAAAGTTTATTTTTAGTCAACTTCTTTTAGTTTAAAATTTTATGACATGTTAAGAAAGGAAAAATGTTTTTGAAGTAGAAAGGATATTTTCCTCAAGAATGGAGTTCAAGTGTTTTATCAAAATTATTTTCATTCTAAGATAATATAGGGTTCTGTTTCTATCCATATTATTAAATTTATTTGATTATGTTGTGATGGAAATATTTTTATGAATTCCTTTATCTTTTATTAATTGTTTTATGAAGTCATGATGTTTAAGATTCCCATTTTTATTACATGGGTTATGCTATGATGTATGATTTATGATTTTGTGGCACACATAAGAATGGTATCATTATGAGATGGATGGGACCTATATCTCCCTCCAATGAATTGGGTAAAGATTTTATATCTCATCAGATAGACATGGCTGGAACGACAGGTTAAACCGGTTCATTGAAACAGGACTGAAACGAGGAGTGAACTCAGTTCAGAAATGGACTTTGTCCACTAAGATAGTCTTGGAAATGAGTCTTGACTAATAAGAAATGATTCTCTATGATTATGTGTGTATGCCAAAAAGTTTCATGTTTTAAGTTATGATTATTGGGATTAAATTTCACTACTATGATTTATCCCATGTTATGTAATTATGATCTCTTTTGCAGGTTAAGATTCCCAAAATGATATGTTCTTATGAATATGATGTGATTGATATTTCTTTTTTTTACCCTTACTGAGCATTTGAGCTCAACCTTTTATGTTTTCTTTTCCCCAGGATATAAAGAAAGGTTTTAGGTAAAAAAAGGAAGATCTTTATGGGAGATGTTGAAGATCTTTCGCCACGATTAGAAGATTATATTCCGAGTTTCCAAAGACACTAAACTATTACAGTCCTTGTGTGTGTGTTTTTGTTATGTACTAAGTATTCCGCAAAAGAAATGCAATGTCCATGTATGTTAAGCATCGGGTCTCTACAGTTGGTATCAGAGGAAAGGTTTAGTCAAACTTTGGAAACTAGGATGCGAGAACTTTAGTGAGATCCCTAGAGATATTTCTAAGGTATGTCTAGGGATGTCCCTAAGGTTAAGTATAAGTATAGGTTATAGTACTTGAATTATGGTAACCCAAGATGTTAGATATTGAAGGTACTCCCACTTTATTATATTGTTTTCCCTAGCATGATTTTTACCTCTCACGCTATTCTTTTTGGGTTTTATAAAATGGATGGAAACAGGAAGATTCATGATAATGGAGGATATAATGGACAATGGAATGATATTATTCATGAGAAACCAAATGAAACGGGATTTGGAAGTCCAAACATTGTTATTATGCCTAATCAGCAATCTCATAATATGATCAATAATCTCAACTTTGGTAAGTTTCCCGACTCAGATAATAAGAGAAATATGGAGTTTCATGATGATCATAGAGGAAATAAAGTTCAATTTCCCTCATGTAAATCATGTGGGATGAGGAATCGGGGAGATTGTTTCAAGGGAACTGGAAGATGCTTTGGGTGTGCAAAAGAAGGAAACAAAGCCAGTAAGTGAAAAGGAAAAGGTTCAGTTAACACCATGGATGAGGATAATGGTATTGCTACGAAATCAACAATGGTTAAATGTTTTAAATGTGGAATGTACGGGCATTATGCAAACCAATGACCTAAGGGAAAGTCTCATAAAGAGAATCAGTACGACCGTATGGGTAGTATTTATGTTGATGATGATGGAGAGACTACAAAAGATAAGTGAGATAAAAGAATTGTGGAAGCTCAGTCAATGGTTTAAGAAGGTAGTGGAATGATTACATGTTTATCAAGTGTAATGTGGTATAAGTAATCTCCTGGTACTATGGAATAAAGAGACATCTAAGGATTGTTACACATTTTTCTTTCCTTGAGTTTTGAATGTGTATGATTAATGGTACCAGTATCAATGAAAGGTTATTTAGATATTTTTCGAATGTAGATGATATGCACATAATGAAGGGGTTAAGGAGAAAATTAAATGTTTGATAGTATTCATGAGATCATGACTGATATAAGGAGATTGTTATATCATGGTTTGAGTATATAGAATTTTTGGATTTTGGTATGTGGAAAGAGTTAATTTTTGACAGCATTCATGTTTTCACTAAGGTTTAATGGGTATTCATTTTTCAAGAGAATAAATGATTAAGGTATTCACATAATTGGAATGTGACCAACAAGATATATGGGGGATAAATGATGGTATTCACATGCTTGGTTGATGACAATTCAAGTAATCGTTTTTTTATACTATGATCTTGGACCGAAGTATTTGGGATAAGCCTAAAGATTGGAATGGATTATGTTGGACATAAGTTAGTATTGTCTAAGGATAGAAGTTTTTCTGATATTATGTAGGACAACCTGCAGGATGGGAGACAACCCATCACGTCGGACAAGGCTCTGGGAATCGAACCCACAACCGAAGTGTGACTAGCATTTATCGCCTACCAATGGCCTACAGGAAGTCACTGTTTAGTAGAAACTAGTTTTATTATATTAAGCAGTATGATATGTGAAGTATAAGTCCATTTTAGGAACCATATATGATTAATCTCACTATAGATGGACTTATGTATTTTTGATAACTTTTATAACCTTTTGTTTGAGACAGATGGAATGACCCATCATTCTATCACATGAGCTGCTAACACTTCACGAATGACAAATTAAACTTCATTTCATTAAGAGATGAAGTGGAAACTTTCCAAATAACGAACCATGGTGACACTGTACCAAAATCACGAAAATATTTCTTCTATTTCCAATTTCATCAACTTTAGGGAAATGATCTTGAAAACCAAAAATGTTGTCCTAGTGCCCTTATATCTGATGAATCAGATAGTACCTTAGATCATCGCATATCTATGGCCTTGTGATTGTTGGATATTTCATAGCCATGTTCTATACCACTCTCCATCAGAACATGAGGTTATATTTCTCATCCATATCCATATTTTCACCTATGTGGAAACCCAGTGATTAGTTTATTTGGGTAACCGTTACGTTTCATACTTTTGTTTTTTAAAGATTGGTTTTGGTATTCCTTTTTACGATGTGGGTTTCTATTAAAGAAACTTTCAAGTAGTAAACCATTTATAACCCCGACAAATTTTGAGGGTGAAATTCATTTTAAGGGGGGTAGAATGTAACACCCTGAGATTTTATGAAAAATATTATTTTTAATTTCATTAATGTATTGTGTTGTACGCTACACCAAAAGGAGCTTGTTCAACAAACATCCTTTACTTGCCTTGCATTACAAGCAATCACAACTTTCCTCGATAGCGTGTGTAGTACGCAATACCGAGTTTCACTAAACAACGATATGCTATTAAAATATTATTAAAAACAGTCGTTATGAATAGTAATAACCTCTTTTTGAAAATTTTTAATTTTTTTTTTCAAAATGGAATTCATTTTTGGATTCAGAATATTGAAATTAGCTTAGAGTGAAATTTTGGTACTTTTCGGATAACTTTCATTTTCTAATGAATAGTGAATATTACTAAATTTTATTTAAAAACAACCTTTTTAATCGAAATAATTAATAGTGATAAATTATTAATTTGAGTGGTTTTAAAGTATATTTAGAATATATTTTTACAATTTAATACAATGTTGTTCATTGGATGTAATTTCACATTTAAATCAGACATAACAAGTGTCAATCTTTTGATAATTATTATCTTTTAAAAACACGCTATTTGTTTTGATGACAGGAATTAATTTTTAAATTAGTTAATGTAACTGATATGTATTGAATTTGGTAAAATAAACATCATTTTTGAATTCATAATATCAAATATATCTTAGGCCTAATTTTTGGTATTTTTCTGGAAACTTTCATTTTTTGATGAATAGTGAAACCACTAAGTGGTAGTTAAAAAAACTGAATTTTTCATAAAACTTAATTTTACTGCTTCTATGAGTAGAATTTAGAAAATTTGAGAGACATGGTTAATATCAAGGACTAAAATGTGGTTCAATGAGATGAAAATAATTTTTGGTGAATAGTAACTTTTTACTTTTTTTTACCACGGTTAAAAGTAAATAGGGTAGTTAAGGGTAAAAATGATATTATCATTACCCTAACACATGTACTAATTCTATTGGATAAGTGTAATTCGACCAAAAACAACATTAGGAATAAAATATGACCATTTAGACCCACGTCGATTAGATTAGGATATTTATTATTAATTTATTTAAAGAAGGGTTAAAATAGTTAAAATCAAAGTTTAATAAGTAGATAATTTTTAATATAGGGTTATATAGAAGATAAATTCGACTATAAATATTAATTAAAAAGATAAGAAGATTTCCTACATAATGGTATTTTATTTGTAATTTTTAGACATTAAATAATTTATCTTATTTATGACACAACGATGATGCATTAATTATCTTATTAATGAAATATTGACATAATTGATGTTATAAATACCCAAATAAATGTAATTTGAGACTTTTTATGAATTACACTAATTTTATAGGTTAATATGACAGGTTAGTATTGATTTAAGTAACTGTTTTTGAACTAATCATTCTGTTATGAGTTTCAAACAAATGAATTACTAAATAGTGTCAAAATTAACATAAAATAGTTTTTAAACCAAATATTATATTATTAATTTTTATTTTATTCCTAAAAATCTAAGGATGGGCCAAATGACTTATATAAAGTTATATATATTAATAATAGACAACTGGGGGTTCGTTTGGCTTTTTATAGTATGTTTATTAACCTTATAGTGTAAGAACACAAAAAGACACGATAAAAGTAAAATTATCAAACTTAATGTTAAATCTAAATGATAAGGTTAAAATAGTAAACTAAACTTGTACAAAATCTATTGGATGAGAGTATTTCAACCCATATACACCTTATCTTAAAAATAAATCAATTTGTAGGTATTTAAACCGAATATGGCTTTATAATAAAATTATATTTTTAATTTTTACAAAGGAGCCCCTCTCCTCCCTTATAAAAGGGCACCTCGTCCCTCTCTTCCTCATACTACATTGAGCCTTCAAGCTTGAACAAACCCTGCCAAATTCTCTTCTCCACTTCCCTATAAACATCCTACAGGTCCTGGTCTTCTTCAAAGACCTATTTTAGTTCCCTAAGAGGAGGAATCAAAGAGGCGCTTCAAAGAAGAGGTAACGTCCATTACCGATTCTTTCAACTTTATTTCTTCTCCCACTTCATCTTCTTAGGTTGTTTCATTATGAAGTAATAACATAAGTATCACTCATATATTGATATGTTATTATATGTATGAAACAACCCTATTTCACCATCTATCCATCCTACGGAAAACGAAATCACCGCGCGTGCGTACGTACAGAATACAGTCTCCACGCCGTGGTGTAATCTATTTTCCACCACCAACTTACTTGGATGGGTATAATGGAGTAAATAATAACTATATATGATTATTGTAAAGTGATATTTATTCTAAAATAGTATATACACACTCCAATACAATTCCACGATCATGAGAACGATATCATCGCTCGTGCGTACGTACGGACTACCGTCTCCACGACGCGATGAGATTCATTCTCCACGTTAACCATTCATGAATGATTATAAAGTATATAAAATAAGTAATCATGAAATATATGACATAATAATGATACTGTATTTATGTTTATATATATGTATGTCATCTATTTAATTCCATTCAACTCAATAAGGAAACGAAAACAGCGTTCATGCGTACGTACGGCCTACCGTCTCCATGAACGGTGTATTTCTTTCCATTTACTGATATATTATATATACGTATATTCTGAATAAATATTATATTTAAATCATGTTTTATATTCTGGAATTAAGTAATCATGATCTAAGTAATCATATGAATAATTACAAGTCAAAACACGGACGACAAATAAAATGATTTTACCCAAACGCTCTTTAACATGGAATTTAAAAAAGAACGGGTAATATAAAGTCATAAGTGAACCACATATGATATCATAAAAATGAAAATGATTCTGGAATATGTTAATGACATTATTTAAATCATTATACAGGAGGTTCGAACACTTACGAAGCAAATCGGACCTAAGGTAAGGGAAAATATCACAATCTCATTTTTATCCGAGATTGTTTATACTTTGGTATTTACTGGGGTGTATTTTATCATCCACATCCATGTTTCCTCTATATGTAATATTTATATCCTTATACAATAGTTTATATCCAATTTTACCCTTTAGTGAGTTTTTAGTAAATGATATGAAAGGAATCTTTTGTCATTTTTCGTACGAGGTACTTTTTGACTTTTCCGAAAAAAGCATGAGAAGAATGTTTTTTTAACTTATATGGCATGAATGGATTTTTAAAACATTATTTCCAAGAATATTACTTTACAAATTTTCAAGTTTATTTTTAATCAACTTCTTTTAGTTTAAAATTGTATGACATGTTATGAAAGGAAAATGTTTTTGAAGTAGAAAGGATATTTTCCTCAAGAATGGAGTTCAAGTGTTTTATCAAAATTATTTTCCATCTAAGATAATATAGGGTTCTGTTTCTATCCATATTATTACATTGAATTGATTATGTTGTGATGGAAATATTTTTAGGAATTCCTTTATCTTATATTAATTGTTTTATGAAGTCATGATGTTTAAGATTCCCATTTTTATTTCATGGGTTATGCTATGATGTATGGTTTATGATTTTGTGGCACACATAAGAATGGTATCATTATGAGATGGGTGGGACCTATATCTCCCTCCAATGCATGGGTAAAGATTTTAAATCTCATGTGATAGACATGGCTAGAATGGTAGGTTAAACCGGTTCAGTGAAACACGACTGAAATGTGGAGTGAACTCGGTTCAGAAATGGACTTTGTACACTAAGATAGTCTTGGAAATGAGTCTTGACTAATAAGAAATGATTCTCTATGATTATGTGTGTATGCCACAAAGTTTCATGTTTTATGTTATGATTATTGGGATTACATTTCACTACTATGATTTATCCCTTGTTATGTAATTATGATCTCTTTTGGAGGTTAAGATTTTCAAAATGTTATGTTCTTATGAATATGATGTGATTGATATTTCTTTTGTTTACCCTTACTGATCATTTGATCTCACCCTTTTATGTTTTCTTTTCCCTAGGATATAAAGAAAGGTTTGAGGTAAAAAAAGGAAGATCTTTATGGGAGATGATGAAGATCTTTTTCCATGATTTGAAGATTATATTCCGAGTTTCCAAAGACACTAAACTATTACGGTCCTTGTGTGTGTGTTTTTGTTATGTACTAAGTATTCCGAAAAAGTAATGTAATGTCCATGTACGTTAAGCTTCGGGTCTCTACAGTTGGTATCAGAGGAAAGGTTTAGTCAACCTTTGGAAACTAGGATGCGAGAACTTTAGTGATATCCCTAGAGATATTTCTAAGGTATGTCTAGGGATGTCCCTAAGGTTAAGTATAAGTATAGGTTATAGTACTAGAATTACGGTAACCCAAGATGTTAGATATTGAAGGTACTCCCCCTTTATTATATTGTTTTCCCTAGAATGATTTTTACCTCTCACACTATTATTTATGGGTTTTATAAAATGGCTGGAAACATGAAGATTCATGATAATGGAGGATATAACGGACAATGGAATGATATTCTTCATGAGAAACCAAATGAAACGGGATTTGGAAGTCCAAACATTGTTATTATGCCTAATCAGCAATCTCATAATATGATCAATAATCTCAACATTGGTATGTTTCCCGACTCAGATAATAATAGGAAGATGGAGTTTCATGATGATCATAGAGGAAAGAAAGTTCAATTTCCCTCATGTAAATCATGTGGGAAGAGGCATCGGGTAGATTGTTTGAAGGGAACTGGATGATAGTTTGGGTGTGGAAAATAAGGACACAAAGACAGTAAGTGCAAAGGAAAAGGTTCAGTTAACACCATGGATGAGGTTAATGGTATTTCTACGACATCCACAATGGTTAAATGTTTTAAATGTGGAATGTACGGGCATTATGCAAACCAATTCCCTAAGGGAAAGTCTCATGAAGAGAATCGGTATGGCCGTATGGGTAGTATTTATGTTGATGATGATGAAGAGACTACAAATGATATGTGAGATGAAAGAATTGTTGAAGCTCGGTCAATGGTTTAAGAAGGTAGTGGAATGATTACATGTTTATCAAGTGTAATGTTGTATAAGTAATCTCCCGGTACTATGGAATAAAGAGACATCTATAGATTGTTACACTGTTGTCTTTCCTTGAGTTTTGAAAGTGTATGATTAATGGTACCAGTATCCATGAAAGGTTATTCAGATATTTTTGGAATGTGGATGATATGCACATAATGAAGGGGATAAGGAGAAAATTAAATATTTGATAGTATTCATGAGCTCATGACTGATATGAGGAGAAGGTTATATCATGGTTTTAGTATATAGAATTTTTGGATTTTGGTATGTGGAAAGAGTTAACTTTTGACAGCATTCATGTTTTCACTAAAGTTTAATGGGTATTCATTTTTCAAGAGAATACATGATTAAGGTATTCCCATGATTGGAATGTGACCAACAAGATATATGGGGGATAAATGATGGTATTCACATGCTTGGTTGATGACATTTCAAGTAATAGTTTTCTTTATTCTATGATCTTGGACCAAAGTATTTTGGATAATCCTAAAGATTGTAATGGATTATGTTTGACATAAGTTAGTATTGTTTAAGGATAGAAGTTTTTCTGATATTATGTAGGACAACCTGCAGGATGGGCGACAGCCCATCGCGTCAGACAAGGCTGTGGGAATCGAACCCACAACCGAAGTGCGACTGGCCTTTATCGTCTACCACTATCCTAGAAGAAGTCCCTGTTAAGTAGAAACTAGTTTTATTATATTAAGCAGTATGATATATGAATTATAAGTCCATTTTAGGAACCATATATGATTAATCTCACTATAGATGTACTTATATATTTTTGATAACTTTTATAACCTTTTGTTTGAGACAGATGGAATGACCCATCATTCTATCACATGAGCTGCTAACACTTCACGAATGACAAATTAAACTTCATTTTTTAAGAGATGAAGTGGAAATATTCCAAAGAACGAAAAATGGTGAGACTGTACCAAAATCAGGAAAGTATTTCTTCTATTTTCAATTTCATAAACTTTAGGGAAATGATCTTGAAAACCAAAAATGTTGTCCAAGTGCCCTTATATCTGATGAATCAGATGGTACCTTAGATCATCTCAAATCTATGGCTTTGTGATTATTGGCTATTTCATATCCATGTTCTCTACCACTCTCCATCTAAACATGAGGTTAGCTTTCTCTTCCATATCCATATTTTCAATTATGTGGAAACCCAGTGATTAGTTTATTTGGGTAACCGTTACGTTTCATACTTTAGTTTTTCAAGTATTGGTTTTGGTATTCCTTTTTACGATGTGGGTTTCTATTAAAGAAACTTTCGAGTAGTAAACCATTTATAACCCTGACAAATTTTTGAGGGCGAAATTCATTTTAAGGGGGTAGAATGTAACACCCCGAGATTTTATGAAAAATATTCTTTTTAATTTCATTAATGTCTTGTGTTTTATGCTACACCAAAAGGAGCATGTACAACATGCATCCTTGACTTTCCTTTCATTACACGCAATCACGACTTTCCTCGATAGTGTATGTAGTACGCAATACCGAGTTTCACTAAACAAAGATATGCTATTAAAATATTATTAAAACTAGCCGTTATGAATAGTAATAACCACTTTTTGAAATTTTGTAAATTTTATTTATCAAAATGGAATCCATTTTTGGATTCGGAATATCGAAATTATCTTTGGGTGAAATTTTGGTACTTTTCGGATAACTTTCATTTTCTGATGAATAGTGAAAATTACTAAATTTTAATTAAAAACAACCTTTTTAATCGAAATAATTAATAGTGATAAATTATTTATTTGAGTGGTTTTACAGTATATTTAGAATATATTTTTACAATTTAATATAATGTTGTTCAGTGGATGTAATTTCACATTTAAACCAGACAAAAACAAGTGTCAGTCTTTTGTTAGTTATTATCTTTTAAAAACATGCTATTTGTTTTGACGACGAGAATTAATTTTATAATTAGTTAATGTAACTGATATGTTTTGAATTTGGTAAAATAATGATCATTTTTGAATTCATAATATCAAATATATCTTAGGCCTAATTTTTTGTATTTTTCTAGAAACTTTCTTTTTTTTGTTGAATAGTGAAACCACTATGTGGTAGTTAAAAAAACTGAATTTTTCATAAAATATAAGTTTACCGCTTCTGTGAGTAGAATTTCGAAAATCTGAGAGACACGGTTAACATCAAGGACTAAAATTTGGTTCAATGAGATGAAAATAATTTTTGGTGAATAGTAACTTTATACTTTTTTTTACCACGGTTAAAAGTAAATAGGGTAGTTAAGGGTAAAAATGATATTATTATTACCCTAACACATGTCCTAATTCTATTGGATAAGTGTAATTCGAACAAAAACAACCTTAGGAATAAAATATGACCATTAAGGCCCACTTGGATTAGATTAGGACATTTATTATTAATTTATTTAAAGAAGGGTTAAAATAGTTAAAATCAATGTTTAATAAGTAGATACTTTTTAATATGGGGTTATATATAAGATAAATTCGGCTATAAATATTCATTAGAAATATAAAAAGATTTCCTACATAATGGTGTTTTATTTTTAATTTTTAGACATTAAATAATTTAATTTATTTATGACACAACGATGATGCAGTAATTATCTTATTAATGAAATATTGACATAATCGATGTTATAAATACCCAAATAAATGTAATTTGAGACTTTTTATGAATTACACTAATTTCATAGTTTACTATGACATGTTATTATTGATTTAAGTAACCTTTTTTTGAACTAATCATTCTGTTATGATTTTCACAAAAATCAATTACTAAATAGTGTCAAAATTGACATAAAATAGTTTTTAAAACAAATATTATATTATTAATTGTTATTTTATTCCTAAAAATCTAAGGCTCAGCCAAATTAATTATATAAGGTTATATATATTAATAATAATCAACTAGGGGTTATTTTGGCTTTTTATAGTAAGTTTATTAACCTTATAGTGTAAGAACACAAAAAGACACGGTAAAAGTAAAATTATCTAACTTAAAGTTAAATATAAATGATAAGGTTAAAATAGTAAACTAAACTTGTCCAAATTCTATTGGATGAAAGGATTTCTACCCATCTCTACCTTATCTTCAAAATAAATCAATTTGGAGCTATTTAAAACAAAATATGGCTTTATAATAAAATAATATTTTTAGCTTTTCCAAAGGAGCCCCTCTCCTCCCTTATAAAAGGGAACTTCCTACCTCTCTTCCTCACACTACTTTGAGCCTTCAAGCTCGGAAAAACCCTGACAAATTCTCTTCTCCACTTCCCTAGAAATATCCTAGAGGTCCCGGTCTTCTTCAAATACCATTTTTAGTTCCCTAAGAGGAGGACTCAAAGAGGCGCTTCAAAGAAGAGGTAATGTTCGTTACCGATTCTTTCAACTTTATTTCTTCTTCCACTTCTTCTTCTTAGGTTGTTTCATTATGAAGTAATAACATCAGTATCACTAATATACTGATATGTTATTATAAGTATTAAACAACCCTATTTCAACATCTATCCATCATACGGAAAATGAAATCACCGCGCGTGCGTACGTACGGAATACCGTCTCCATGCCGTGGTGTAATCTATTTTCCACCACCACCTTACTTGGATAGATATAATGGTGTAAATAATAACTATATATGATTATTTTAAATTGATATTGATTCTGAAATATTATACATACACTCCAATACAATTCCATGATCATGAGAACGATATCATCGCTCGTGCGTACGTACGGACTACCGTCTCCACGAAGCGATGAGATTCATTCTCCAGGTTAACCATTCATGAATGATTATAAAGTATATATAATAAGTAATCATGAAATATATGATATAATAATGATACTGGATTTATGTGTATATATATGTATGTCATCTACTTAATTCCATTGAACTCAATAAGGAAACGAAAATAGCGTTCACGCGTACGTACGACCTACCGTCTCCATGAATGATGTATTTATTTCCATTTACCGATCTATTATTTATATGTATATTATTAATATATATTATATATAAATCATGTTTTATATTATGGAATTAAGTAATCATGATCTAAGTAATCATATGAATAATTACAAGTCAAAACACGGAAGACAAATGAAACGATTTTACCCAAAACGCTCTTTAACATGGAATTTACAAAAGAACGGGTAATATGAAGTCATAAGTGAACCATATATGATATCATAAAAATGAGTATGATTCTGGAATAAGTTAATGACATTATTTAAATCATTATACAGGAGGTTCAGACACTTACGAAGCAAATCGGACCTAAGGTAAGGGAAAATATCACAATCTCATTTTTATCCGAGATTGTTTATACTTTAGTATTTACGGGGGTGTATTTTATCATCCAAATCCATGTTTCCTAAATATATAATATCTATATCCTTCTACAATATTTTATATCCAATTTTACCCTTCGGTGAGTTTTTAGTAAAAGATATGAAAGGAATCTTTTGTCATTTTTCGTACGAGGAACTTTTTGACTTTTCCGACAAAAGTACGAGAAGAATGTTTTTTTAACTTATACGGCATGAATGGATTTTTAAAATATTATTTCCAAGAATCTTCCTTTAAAAGTGTTCAAGTTTATTTTTAATCAACTTCTTTTAGTTTAAAATTTTATGACATGCTAAGAAAGGAAAAATGTTTTTGAAGTAGAAAGGATATTTTCCTCAAGAATGGAGTTCCAGTGTTTTATCGAAATCATTTTCCATCTAAGATAATATAGGGTTATATTTATATCCATATTATTACATTGATTTGATTATGTTGTGATGGAAATATTTTTATGAATTCCTTTATCTTATATGAATTGTTTTATGAAGTCATGATGTTTAAGATTCCCATTTTTATTACATGGGTTTGCTATGATGTATGGTTTATGATTTTGTTGCACACATAAGAATGGTATCATTATGAGATGGGTGGGACCTATATCTCCATCCAATGCATTGGGTAAAGATTTTATATCTCATGAGATAGACATGGCTGGAATGGCAGGTTAAACCGGTTTAGTGAAACAGGACTGAAACGAGGAGTGAACTCGGTTCAGAAATGGACTTTGTCCACTAAGATAGTCTTGGCAATGAGTCTTGACTAATAAGAAATAAGTCTCTATGATTATGTGTGTATGACACAAAGTTTCATGTTTTAAGTTATTATTATTTGGATTACATTTCACTACTATGATTTATCCCATGTTATGTAATTATGATCTCTTTTGCAGGTTAAGATTTCCAAAATGTTATGTTCTTATGAATATGATGCGATTGATATTTCTTTTGTTTACCCTTACTGGGCATTTGAGCTCACCCTTTTATGTTTTCTTTTCCCCAGGATATAAATAAAGGTTTTAGGTAAAAAATGAAGATCTTTATGGGAGATGTTGAATATCTTTCGCTATGATTAGAAGATTATATTCCGAGTTTCCAAAGACACTAAACTATTACGGTCCTTGTGTGTGTGTTTTTTTATGTACTAAGTATTCCGAAAAAGTAATGTAATGTCCATGTACGTTAATCTTCAGGTCTCTACATAACTTAATTGAAACATTACACAAGCTCTAGCATTCTTTTAGAAACTTACTGAAAATAGAGGGAAACATGATCAACTGAGATTTTATAGAACCATATTTAAGGTTCTTATTTTTTAGGAAGATGAACCCCATAATGTTGAGCATTATCATGTTTACCAAATAATCAAGGACATACACATCTAAAACATTCAAAGATTCATTTTCACCCTTTCTCAGCACCAAAATTTTTTGCATCCATAGGGCTATGAGTCTAATATCTCTTTATAAATGACTCACTTTTCTCTTGTCCTCATGAATCTCAAAAAGTGATTCCTTAGCTTTAAGTTTATCAAAAGTTCCATCAGATTTCGGTAATTTAAGATAATGACAGAGTGCATCACCCTCAAATGTAACATCTAGAAATTTAGCTTCTTGATTTATAGAGATTGTATACTTATTATCATATATCATAAAAGAAATATTAAGAGCCTTGTCTTTATCTACTAAATTATAGAATTGTAACACCTCATCATGATACACATAATCCTGATCTGAATTCGGTATTTCCACACAAATGGATTCCCACTCTTGAAAACATATAATTATTATTTAGAGACGAATCAAAAGTCTCAAAAAAATCTTGGGTCACTAAACCTTCACCTCAAAAGTCCATGAAAGGGAGTTCTTTTGGAGGCATTTCTTTTAGAGAATAAGTAGTAGACTCGGTCATGAAAGAGTAACTCGAACCCAGAAGATCTTCGTAGTTATGAAAGGTGAGTAGATCTCTGATTACGAACCATGATGACTATTTATAGAGCAAATGGTATTGAAAAAAAAATGAGTTCGATGAGGGAAATGTTCTTTTAAAAATAAATTGATGGTTATGATTAGATATAAAATATCCAATAGTCAATAATAATTTCAAATATTATGGTTTTCCTAATAATAAAATCGTATTCAGAATGGAATCGATTTGGAATGAAAAGAATGAATTGAAAAAAAACTAATTAAACAAAAAAAAAGGCTTTAGAAATTGTACCAACTAGAGTACTAGGATAGATGTTTTCATTTCAATATATTGTTCTTATGAAAACAATAAAAATAATGAAAATGTAAAACTGATAAAATCAAATAGGTCAGAACTGATAATATAGTACCGATATAATAATCCAATACCAATAGTTCATTACCGATAATGTATCACAATACCTAGAGTCTAGTATAGATAAATAATTCCAATAGTGATATTTCTGTCTAGTACTGATAATTATGATTTCGAAACAAAAAACTGATAAAAACATGAAACTAATAAATCCAATACCGATAATAGTGAAAACGATGAAATGGAAAACTAATAAATGAAACTGATTAAAGTGAAACCTATTTTCATATAGAACCAATAAGTGAAAAACCTATAAATCAAATCCAATAAATAAAAACTGATACATTTAAAAGAAATAAAACTGAAAAAAGTAAAACTGATAAACATAAAAATTAAAGGTAAAATCGATAAAATTATGTATACCCCCTTTGAAAAAGAGTAACTTAATGTAAGGATATGGGTTAAACAATAAATATATTTGAATGATTACTTTATAGAGATCATTCCATATTTATGTTTAATGTATTCAAATCTATCTAAAGATAATGGATTTGTGAAATATCAGAAAGTTGTTATTGTCTTCCGATTAATTGTAAAATAATATCTTATTGTTTTGTGTGATTCCAAAGAAATGGATTCCTAATATCTATGTGTTTTTCTATGAGTGATGTGAAGGGTTTTTTCGAAGATTAATGTCACTAGTATTGTCACATAGTATTTGAGTTTTGAAAAAACTCATGTTATAGTTAGTGAGTGTGTTTTGTATCCACAACACATGATCACAACAACTTCCAGCTGCTACATATTCAGCTTCAGCAGTGGAAAGTTCTACCGAGTGTTCTTTATTGAAAGACCATGAAACCAGATAATCTCCTAATAAATGACATGTTTCAAATGTACTTTTTCTATCTACTCTACAGACACTAAATTAAGCATCTGAAAAACTTTTCAAAAAAAAAATTTCCAAAACAATAGAACAGTTCTAAATCTGTAGTTCCCTTTAAGTAGCAAAAACTTATTTTCATTGCTTTTAATAAATATTCATTTGGATTAGATTGGTATCTTTTAGATAATAATGCTAGAAAAATTAAGTCTGAATGACTATATTTCATGTATAAAAAACATCCTATCATACCTCTAAAGGTTGTTTGATCCACAGGTTTCCCAACTTCATCAAGATCAAGTGTATTTGAGGTACCGATTGGAGTGCTAATACTTTTAGTGTTTTCATATCCATACTTTTTGGGTATTTGATATACATGTGCTAGTATGTATAGGTTCCTCATGGTTTTTTGGATATTTGAAAACCTAAAAAAAGTTAACTCACCCATCATGCTCATTTCAAACTCAAACTTCATTAGATTTCCAAAAGAATCAGTTAAGGGTTGCTGAGTTGATATAAATATAATATCATAAACATAGATTTGAAAAATCAAAATATTTTTTTTCCATTTTTATGAAAAGTGTTGGATTAGTATTACGTTTTTTATAATTGTTTTATAAAATAAATCGTGTAATTCTATCATACCATGATCTAGGGGATTGTTTAAGGCCATACAATGATTTATTAAGTTTAAAAACATGATCAGGTTGTTTTGGATCTACAAAACTAGGAGTTCGTTCTACAAAAACATCTTCTTGTAAAAAACCATTACAAAAAGCACATTTTACATCCAATTGAATTTTTTTTAAATTGAAGTATGTTGCAAAGGCTAATATAATTTGAAAAGATTCAATTCTAGCTACTAGAGAATAGGTTTCTTCATATCCTATTCCCTCTTATTGATTATAGATTTATCATAAAGTCTTGCTTTATTTCTTATAATGAATCCATTTTCATCATATTTGTTTTTCTAAATACCCATTTTACACCAATTACAGTTTTTTATTTAGTTATTTTATCCAAGGTCCAGACATGATTCTTTTCAAATTAATTTAGTTTATCTTACATTTATTTATTCCAATATTCTGCACCTAAGGCCTCATTCGAAGTTTTGGGTTCAAAATGAGATCAAAAAGCAAGATGTTCTATTTCATTTTTGAAGGAATATCTGGTTCATACTAGTTGATTTACATCACCAAATATATTATCACTGGGATTATTCCTAAGAAACAATTGATTTCGGTTTTTTAAAACCTATTCATCAAATATAAGATAGAAAGACTTCTAGGGTGAATGTTTTAGAAACATTTTCTTGATTAGTTCCCTTTTTAGAAGAGTTTTCAATCAAAGGTTGATAATAAATTTGTGAAAACACATCAGTTGATGTAAGTAAGAGTTGTTTAAAAACAAAGGGGTTAGGTTCATCAAACATGATACACAATTTTTCTTCAACAGTACAAGATTTTTTTATTAAAAACCCTATAATACTTAGAATTAGTGGAATAACATAGAAAGATTACTTCATCGGATTTGGGTGCAAATTTATGTACATTATATTTAGTATTCTATATGAATAAATTTCAACTAAATACTATGAAGTATGATACTTTGGGTTTTGGGTTATTCCACAATCCATAATGTGTTTTATTATAGAAAGGTCTAGTTAAAACATGATTTATAGTACATCATGCAGTACTAACAGCTTCAACCTAGAAATGATTAGAAATTGAGTATTCACTCAACATAGTTCTTGTCATTTTCTAAATAATATGAATTTTTCTTTTAAAGAAACCATTTTGTCGAGGTGTCCTTCGGGCGGAAAAGTTATTAGTAATACCTTTCTTACTACAAAAGTTTTCAAAATCCAAATTTTGAAATTCTCCACTATGATCACTATGGATTGTTATTAGTGGTAGGTTTTTCTAATTTTTATATTGGACTCTAAATGTTTTGAAATAGAATAATTCTTAATATTTATTTTCTAGAAAATATACCCATATAAATATAGTGTAGTAATAAACTAAAATAAATACATAGTATTTGACTCCAGTGCTTCCAGTTTGTACAGGACTGAAAATATCCCTGTGCACTAACAATATTGCATTAGAATTTTAAACATCATTGATTTATTTAAATCTAGTTTTATGTTACTTTCCATATTGTAATGGGTCACAAAATTTTGAAGAATCATACCTTAGATTTGATAGTTCCTTAATAAGTATTTTATTTGAGATTTCACAAAGGTTCCTAAGGTTACATTGTCCTAACCTTCTATGCCATAACCAAGATTAGTCTTCAATTTCTCTTAATAATTGTAGGTCTTGGATCCTAAGTTATTCTATGTTGATTGTGTATACATTATAATTCGTATGGGCAGAAAGAATGAATTCATCCTTGGAATTGTGAACTAAACATTTATCATTAATATAATTTACAATGTAACCATCATCACATAATTTAATCATGATTATAAGGTTTTTCTTAAGACCTTTGACAAAAAAACATTTGAAATTAATTTTTTTTAATGAACAATATTTCCTATACCAATAATCTTTCCCTGAGAATTAACTCTAAAGGTCACTTTTCCACTTTTCAATTCAATAATATTTTCAAATAAATTTTTTTTTCATGTCATGTGTCGAGAACAACCACTATTCATGCACCAAATGTCCTTGTTGTTGGTACACTTCTTGTTTTCCTGAAAAGGAAACAATTAGTTTTTCAGAACCTAAACTCTTTTGGATTCAGGAATGTTACATAAAATAAATATAGGAATCCACATTTTTTTTAAATGATTTTATGAATTCCTAAAGATTGTGTTTTATTAAGAGAATTATTTCTTTCCCAATGTTCACCACATTAATATTTAGTGCATAATGGAGAAATTTGGAGAGAAAAATAGTTATGACTTTAAATTGGTTTTGAGTGAGTGTAACCAATTCTAGAACTATTACTTAGAAGAAAAATTTTAGAATACATTTTTTCAAATTCGTTCTTTCCAGTAGTAAAATTTGATAAAAAAATTAAGATAAAAGATTTTAGATTTTAGTATAATGACTATATTATCATTATTACAAGAAATTGTTTTGTAATTTTTTTTAGTTTCATTTTTTTCTTTAAATCAATTTTTTCAAAGTCCTTAGAAAGTTTATCCTTCTCAAAATATACTTCCATAAGCGTTTTTGATATATTTTCAAAATAACAAGTTTTCTCATCATGATATTTTGAAATATCTAATACTTAATTTGTAAGAATTTATATTCTATAATTTTCCATATCAATGTTTTTCTTGAGTTTGAATTTTTCATTCTCATATAATTTGTAAAATCTGGATACTTATTCAAAATAAGCTAAATTGTCCTCTGCTGAGGAAGATTATTCATCTGAAAAGTAATAATATTTCTCATTAGGATAATTTTCATTTAATGGTACATTTGTTAGAGATTTAACATTGTGTACCTTAGCCATGAAACAGTGATTTTCAATAGCTAGTCTGGCTATGAGTCCTATATTTTTCTGACATGAAGATTCGTATTCTAAGTATTCTCCTGATGAATCACCACCACTTGAAATCCAAGTATCATTTTATTTTAATAATTTCTTAGTCATTGAATTGTAATAATTTTTCTTGTTTCTCTCAGAATGTTTATCCTTCCTGTATTTTCTTTTTAGTAAAGGATAATCTAGTCTAACATGACATGCTCTTTTATATTCATAACATGTTACTTCTGATTCATTCTTTTCCTCCCTATTTTTTTTTTAATTTGTATTGAAATTATTTTATTCCAATAATATTTTTCATCATTCAAGAATTATTAGATAACTCATTCCCTAATTGATCACTTTTAATTGATTCTGATATAACATCTCTCTTAGATTTTGATCTTATTACTCTTTCTGGTGTCTTATCTTTAGGTGTAGTAGTAAAAGATATACTCCCATTACCATTATTCTTATTATTAAAATCATAATCTATTTTTATTCTTGGCTTGTGCTGAATAAGAGTTTCAAATAACTCATCAAGAGTGATTTGATTAACCTTCATATTCTCATCAATAGCTGTCCTTTTCAATTCCAAATGATTTGGCATTATATCAATTATATTTTCAACAATTGATTCATCATCAAGACCATTTTAACCCATATATTGAGTACTATTGATGATTTTCATAAATCATTGTTGCATGTTTCCTTCTGGTTCTCCATAAGAAAAAATAAACCCATGATATTCTGCTCAGAGCATGGATCTTATTCTATTTATAACTATAGATGTACCAAAATGTGGGACCTCCAATTTCATCCAGATACAATTGGATGCTTCACATGATGATATATAACTCTATATATTCCGGGTTATGTAACACAAAAAATTATTGTGTACCTTGTAGTTTAATTGATATTCTCATTTCTCTTTGTTGGTGAAGGTTCTGACTTCCTTGTCTGGGATTTTTTAATCTTCCAAAAGCATGACAATGTTTCCCACTCTAGTATTAATAAAAAATTCTTCATTAAATATCTCCCTATCTCATAATTATTCCCATCAAAAATAGGTTGTCTAGTTGGATTTAGGTTTTCAATTAATCCAATATCCATTCCGACCATCTTATAAAACATTACTTTTTCACTCCACACGTTAGTATCGTAAGTAGTTATAAAAAAATATTTTTAATAGAAATGAAATTGAGTTTCAGAAAGAAATAAAGCAGGTAAAAAAATTAGTGGAAACCTACTGTAATACCAAATTTTGGATCATAATATAGATGTATATGTAAATTAGATGGCATGGTACAATACGAGTGAATTGTAGGTAAAAAACATTGTATATAAACTCTTACAAAATAACATAGTGTAATAGTTCTTAAACTAATACAATTCACAACCAATATAATTGACCATACAGGTCTTGGATCTGATGAATAAGATATATTGTAATACCACTTGTTATAGGAAAAAAAATTATTTGAATTTAATATAATGATTAGGGTAATATAAATATGAATTATTCTACCATAAAATGTATAGAATCTATTAATACAATATGTAATGAAAGATATTTAATTGAAACAATTACAAAAGAAATGAATATGAATATAAAGTAGAAACAAATTGATTCAATTTCTATTACAAATATTAGTAGATATTATAGGTTTTAAAATTCTTTTATCCCAAAGAGTAGGGTATCCTTTCACCAAGGATAAAGGGTATGTCTTACCACCACCATGGTAAGCCATCGATATGATGATCGGCATGAATGTCTTCTTATCCCTGGAATCCCTTGATTAATAAGGTAATTGGATCCTATATCTTTCAAACTATTGAAATCCCTCAATAGATAATCGGCAGAAAGCCTTCCTATCCTCAGAAGCCATCGATCATTATCACAATGATCAGATGAAAAAAGCAAAAACAAATAACTCATAGAAATGCAAGAACATGGAACAATCCATTTACTTATTGTATCTTCAAGGATTTTGTATGAAGTAAGAGAGAAGTCACATAATCTCTCTCTAGAACTTAATGAAATAAAAAGATGTGTATTCTGGTTCGAATGACCTTTTATTTATAGGCCTCAGGTTCCAATGGTCATATTTTCTCTAACAGTCATATTTCTCTGAAAAAATTAGAGGGACTTGGAAACCTAGCATTACAACTTCCAAGACAAACAGAATACACAACATCATTTTGATTGGTAAATAATGAACTTAACAACATCGTTATAGTTATAAAATAGTAAGTACAAAAGTATGAAATAATGAGTATTAGTAACATTTTATTGGTATTGAAGTTTAGATAAGAGTACAATGCATTCCCTGAGTATCATTAATAATATGGTCATAATGCTTATTATGATTATAATTCATATTGTGGTTACGATACATGACATGGTTGTAATGTTTTACATGGATAGGATTCATATCAATTATGATTTATATAGTGGTTAAAATGCGTGATATATAATCTAGTTATGACGCATGTTACAATTCGATACTGAACCTAGTAACGTTTCTTGATTATGATGAATGTGGTTACAATTCATAACCTGGTTACGATACAGGTGATTACTATGCATGTGGTTACGATGCATAACCTGGTTATGATACAGGTGATTACAATGCATGTGGTTACAATGCACAACCTGGTTATGATACTAGTGATTACAATGCATGTGGTTACAATGCATAACCTGGTTACGATACAGGTGATTAAGATGCATGACCTGGTTACGATATAGGTTACTACGATGCATAACTTGGTTATGATATATGTTATTATGATTCTGAAATAATATATCTGGTTACGTTGTAAAATAACATACATGACTATGACAAGAATACAACATATATGAAAAAATGTGAGTGATTAGGATTATAAAACAACATACATGATAAAAAATATATGTGATTATGATATGTGGGATTAGTGATTTACAATCAAAATTATTAATGGGAAATTTGAAACATGTTTTGACTCAACAAGAATTGAAATAATAAACCAACAACTTTCCAAGTTTCTAAGGGACACCTAACGATGATATCAGCTTCAGCCCATGGATGTTATGTTTGATAATTTCAATTGTATACATATATATATATATATATAGTAGCAGTATATATATATATATATATATAAATATAGATGTATGTTGGGGTGGATCGGGACATACCACCACTATTTGAATTACAGTGGATCTCTCATTCTCTACCAAAAACCCATGTCCAAGAGCACTTTTTAATCTCATGGTCTATAAGTATATACATATGGTATATTTGGAATGGGGTAAGAATGTCTCCCATTGAAATAAGATTGGTGGAACAGGGTAATAATGCCTCCCGTGTGTAATCAATGATTGGAACATGGAAGTGATGCCTCCCACCCATATGTAAAAAATGGCATGGGGTACGAATAAAACTGTCCACATGTAAATAATGTAACTGGGTAATTATGCCTCCTTCCCACATCTTAATAATGGCAGAATGTATGATTACCACTCCCATGAGTATATAATGTCATGGGGTAGTAATGCCTCCCACACACATGTATATAACAATCATTTTCATAGTTATAATTTAATGCATAAGGCAATACATATTATGCATTTTCAATTGGTCATAGCATATTCTTAATGTAATAAATCATGTTCACATTAATACTTAAGTCAAACCATCTTATGTATCTCAATTAATATCATCAAGGATCAATAACCATTAAATCATACCATGAGGCAAGAGTTTCTCATTTATGTCATTACATGAGATTCCAATTCAAGGAAGCTGTTACATTTAAACTATTTAACATAAGGAAAGTAATTCAATAATCCTAATCCATTCGTTTAAGACATGTCACTTGGTAAGAGTCATCCCCGTCAAGGTCATATTGCCTAATTTTCCAAAACATGGAAAATTGGTTAATGGGTAATGTTCTGTAGGGTTCATGCTCATTATGATTAAGGAATGCTACCCGCATGCCTTAGTTATTCCTACCATTCCACTCACCTTAACAACTTATTTTAACCCATTGAAACACAAAAACTATAGTTCAAGGGATCAAGTGTAATAAGTGATGTCAAGGCTATAAGGCATGTGCCTACTTGGGAAAATGGTACCTAAAGATATTATGAAACCTAACATTCCATTTAGCCATTATAATCTCACGCATAAAAAACATCACGACATTAAGGTAATAAACCAATAATTATATCACTACATTTTTATCATGAATTCATATCACCTCCATTGTAGCTTTTTTATTATAAAATCATGAATTTGTTTAATAAAAAAATTCATTTTTATCATTTATGTTTTTCTTTAGTTTCACCAAAGGATAACATTTATGAAAAAGACACTATACAAGGTACAACACTAATAAAGGCACAATTTATTAATTAATTCATTATTATGTGATGAGGGAAATAGAAAGGGACCCAACATCAATGTGGAACCAAGCCATCTACTTCCTCTCTTTATTGATTTGTAACTAAATGATGTTGCACCCCCACTGATCATACACATTTTCATACACATGAAAGGACACCTGGCCCATATTCACACACTTGGATGTCCATGAAAATGTGGAAGGGGATCCTTACACATATTCTTATATGCATATACCCATCTCCACTCACGTATGCATCCATATATATATATATATATATATATGTATATATTGGAACACATAGCCCCATATGTGTAAAATTACTTTCGTGGATGATTATACATGAAATGGTGGATCCCACATATATATATTTACTTACTTATGCACACGTAGGTGATTCACCCTTCACATGGCGACTTGAAATCAAAAACAAAGAGGCCAACACACTGCAAGATAATTAATATGAACCACAAAACACATAAAGGCCCAAATTTAACAAGTGAAAAAACAAGAATCTAGTGAAAATCCTCACCTAAGAAAAGAGTGACCAACCAAAACGAGATGAACCACCTCAACATAAGTGCTGTTTGTTGGAACCCGCATAAACAAGACCCAAGAGGCCATTCGCACACCCTAAAACCAAAATAAAAACAAAAATCAGATCACCCCAAAGCCCTAGGGTTTGGCCACACCATAACTAGAGAAGGAGAGAAGTAAATCGATCCAAAATTCGGGAGAATAATGGTGGAGAGTATTCACCTTGATGGATCATGCAAAGAAAACATGAGAAAATTGAATGGATTTGTGGATGAGAGGAGGATATAGGGAGGATGGGTGTGAATCGAAGGGGAGAACCCATTAAGGGGACACGTTCTGTGAGTCAAGAATATATGGGTGATGGAGAGATATTTATTTAGTTATTTAATTAATTTTTAATTTACATTATAGTTATTAAATTTATAAAAATTTGGTGTCACATGCGGTTATGTTGTAGGGTTTGAAAAACTAGGTGCTAACTGTGCGTCCTCCACTGGACAACTGGAGAACCCTGCATGGGCTAGGTGAAAAATTTGAAAAAAAAAGTACATCCCATGCAAAATTTCACTTCCCCCTTAAATTAGGGTTTCATGGTTACTTGAATAGGGCCACACAATTTCAGAAAAACTGTGTGCCCTTTGCAATTTCCCCAAAAGACCTTATTTTCCTGGTCTGATAATCCTGAAACTCTTCGAGAAACTCGAGAAACATAATAGTTCTTCAACCAAGTCCAAAAACATCACTTTGTATGTGTCCAACTCTTGGAATTGATTTATGGATCTTCGTTTTAAAAATTACCCATCAAGATATTGAAAAAGTTAAAAAAACATTCACAATTTAGCCCTGGTCAAAAAGTGAATCATTACAACCTTCCCACTGTATAACATATCATCCCCAAGAAGGCTTAGGGAACAACTTACACATCACCTGACATATAGGGGTCATGAATCTTTGTTCAAAAGGTTGTGTTTCATTTCCATACATCCAATGCACCCTTTAGCATTTCAAAGAAAACTGCAACTTAATTTATTTAAACTAGATCCAATGCTCATTCCCAACCGAAACATTGAGATAACTCTTGCTTGAGCTCATTCAACTAGAGACATGATCACATTGTAGTCTCATAAATAATTTTTCCAAAGGTACTTCCCACCTTAGGATTTAACTTTAAATGGAAAAATTAAAACCGTGGTTCAAACCACCATTGGAAATTATTTACAAGTACGCCACTAAGAATTTTAACGATGCTCATAGCATGATTTCAAATGAAACCAATGATCTATTCTCCATTGACCTCAAATACCAAAAAAATCCATCCTTTTATGAAAAGCACCATATGAACCCAATAGTACTCATATCAACATAATGTCATGCTTTAAAACAGGCCTTCAGCAACCTTGACCATTAATCATGAAATGAAATAGTGAAATCACTATAGTGGACTAATCAGGAAGACCCACAACTTAGACGGATGTCATTTTAAAATAATAATCGAGATGCCTTATCCAATGAATGTTCTAATTTAGCATAAAAATTCTCATCAAATCCCACTCCCAACTTCTGAATACATCTATATAGTCAGACAATGAAAGAATCCACACAATAGGTGTGCAACATCGAATGATAACCACCCAAAAACTCCCAAATTATTTAAAAAGATAGCGTGATGTAAGACCGATGCACTCATAGTTCATCTACAAAGAAGACAACATGGGATACATGATCATCAAATATCAGAATACACTAAGAGGATTTTTAATAGAATCCAATCAAACATACATGATTATAGAGAGGAAGAAGAGTCCAACCACAACTAGTCTAATTCAAAGAGTAAGCTCAGCTTCACCCACTGATGCACCATTTCAACCGATCACAAGACATTACCTCCCGAGGATTTTTTTGATCACTCAAGATTTAACCACAAATGTCCACCAAGACCAATTATGTTTTCCATAGGTATCATAAATAGCAAACCAGATCAAAGTCAAGTTGTTGAGCAAGAACCACCATAAAACAACACATAAAAGCCTCAATGGAATTCAAGAATTACCTAAACATTCCTCAGTGGTACTCTTTTGCATTCCTTCTAATTGAAGGAAACATTTACTAGATTCAACATGACACACCCCACCATAGGATTTTCCTAGTCATAGAAGGGAAAGAATATCAAAAATCTTCTCACAATCACACTAGTACATAAACACTGTAAACGAACAAGAAACTCTCCTCCAAGACATGGTCACAATGTCAAAACATTAAAAGGAAACCAATCCAATGAAACTAATGTACCAAAAAACCCGAGTCTTTGGAAACTCATCCCAAGCATTGGAAAGAACTTATTTTCTTAACAATAAAGTTAATCTACCTTGAAATGACCTAAGACTGAATTCAAAGGCACAAAACTCAATGATTTAACCAAAATAAATTGGTTCGTTATTTCAATTAACACTCAAAAATATTGTGTATATCAACGAATACTAACCAAGAAAAAGAGAAGGGATAAAATGAACAATGGAGAATCCAACCATTCCCATGGAATGTCTAGCCTAATTAAAATTAGAATTACCCCATGATCATGCTCATAAAAAATGTCAAATAAATACATTACCACCCAACCAAACATGGTTGTAATTTAAAAATAGAAATTCCTAATTGGGGAAATGGTGCCTGAATGGTGTCTAACATCAGAAAAAATGGAACTTGCAAGGTATTAACATTCTAAGGCCATAACTTACCACATACTAGCCCCTCATGAAGAACATATTTGACATTAACATCATCTCACATTAAAAAATCACATTCTCTACATACTAACATTTTAAGCCATTGCTAAAAAACAACATATAGAAAACACTCATGGATTTATTCCAAGGAATCTAAAAGGAACATCTCAAGGTGCCCATACACAAGTATTATACCGTGGTTACCACTTATGGTTACATTTCCAAGACCTTTATATTGATTCACATTTGATCATTAAACATTAATATCATTATTACAACATCATGTACCATTCTTTTAAAACAAAACTCAAGTTACTTGATTTTTAACTAATGCCCCAAGGGAAAAGATAGAAAGTTTCACAAAAAAATCATTTCAATCATTTAATAAATCAATGAAATCCTGTCGTAAATAGAAAATTTATCATAATAAATTCATTATTTATGAGTTAAGGATATCTATGAGAGTTCCACTGATCCATCCTAGGTTTTTTAGAAAACAACCCAGCAGCAATTACTTCATTCATTTTAGATAAAAATTAAACAGCACTTTACAGTTAGCCATTTCACAATACACCATCCCATTACAGTTAATAATGGATTCAATTTCCTAATTCATGAAGTACCCATACTCTTGGTGGATTTAAAATTGGCTCCCTTAAATCTAAACAACAATTCAATTTAGAATTTAGAAATATCCAAAAAATTGTCTAGTGATATGGGTGGCCACCTACCAACATTCAAGTCACTGATACACGTTAGAATTTTTCATTTGGATCCCATTTCTAAAAACCCAATAACATTTTTATTCAAACTTTATCCACCATTACATTTTATCAAAGTTTTAATCATGTATACACATTCTTCTCAACATGGTTTGAATTTATGTGTTAACATTTTAAGATTATTTGGTGCACATACACCGTACAAGAGAGAATTGGTTCACATTCATTCATGACCCCAACATAAAAACAGTGAAAATAATTCCATCATAATCAATAAACAGAGATCATCACACTCTAACACTGAAGCATGACATATTACCAAAGCAGGATAAAAAATAAGCATGTAAAATTATCACCCAAGGCATGATAAATAACAAATAGCATGGAATACTAATCAACTAGGTATGTTATACTAATAGGAAATCATGCTTAAATATTAACCTATGAGTGAAAAATCTAAGCATGTTGTTATAACACTTAACATGGAAAAACACTCATGTAACAATTACAAATCAACAAGAATCCTACACAAGTAACTGCATGACATGGAATAGGCATGGAATGTAAATTTACAATGTTACTATATAATGCATGTGATGAAACTTCCTTTCCATAATATTCCAAGGGTAGAAATACCATAAATTCAAAAAATCATAAGAAAAACAAAGTACCAAATTCACTCTCAGTGAAATCATATCAACTGTAATAGCAACCAGCACACAACATCCCTAGTCACATAGACATTTCTTGTATATGGATTGAGTAGTCCCAGGAACATCTATTATCCAAGTACCAAAACATTCCTAATATCTACTCTACCATACCCAAATAGTAAGATAATGGAAAATGAAACCTCCTTTAATTCCACTATGTAACATCCCAACCCCACTGACCATTATCCTAGCAGTCGGACTGGTGGGTCACATGAGCTCAAGAGCATCTCCTCATACTCTAGAGATTGTTGACTAGCAGTAAGGGTGTAATGAGGTGATAGTGAAGATACTATATGCTCATGATCAGAGTTTTATAGTGGTAAAATATATTATAAATAAATTACAAACAACATAAGTAGTGTAAAGAAATGAGTAATAAATGGTAGAAAAATGGAATCAATTTTATAGAGGTGGAAAATGGTTTCGGGCACAATGGAAGCACGGTTGGCATGAAACCCAACTTTGATTTTTACCATGATCAATGATTATTACAGGATCAATACAACGATGAAGGCCAGTCTCCATAGAATATAATCAAGGATTTATAAAAAGAAGAAGAAGGCCCGAAACCTTTAGAGAGGATCTCGTACATCATGTTTATAATTAATTTAATTAATTTTATAAATAAAATAATACATGGATATCTGGTATTTTCTTCGTTGATGATGTCGATTTTACGGAATGAACCTTCGGGATTATCTCATTGCGCTTGTTTGAATCCAAATTAGAATTCTTCTAGTGGTGATCCACGTGTTCTCTGATGGCCTCTAATCATCCATGCTCATTCTTCGGGTGCTAGTGCAGTGAAACAAGTGTCTTATGTCGGTCGTTCTTGATCGGTTGTTCTTCGGTCTTGAAGAACATCTCTTTTTCTTGAGAGGGGAGAGAAGAGGATTCAATATTGAAATTATTTGGCCAAAAAATATTCAATTCACCAGGCGTGTGGTGTGGTCTATTGTAGAATAGGTGTACTTTTCTATTTATATACATGGAATTTTAGTTACAATATTTAATTTCATAGAAAAAATTAAATAAATTAATGAATGTAGAGAAAACCCACACATTTAATAATAATACTGCATCATTATTTATTTTCCGCCAACTTGTGCAAAATGGAATTATTAATAAAATTCTGCGTCACAAAATAATAGAATAGTTATTTAAATTTTTGCCAACTAGTCAAAAAAATTATTTACCATCTTGGAAATAATTATTTTACTACAGGACTGACCTTGGTCAGCTTGAACTCCACTTCCATTTATTGAGAACCTAAATAAATAAATTATTCTCTTAAATAAATATTTTTTTTACAAACTAGTAAATAAATATTTATTAAATGTTCAATAAAGTAAATAAATATATTTTCTTTAATTTATGTGATCATTTTAACATAACTAAAATTATTCCACAGTCAAGAGAATAATATTTATTTCATTAATTAAATTCAAATAGAATTTAACCGAGAAAACCAAAAACACGTATTGTGTGACACTGTAGAATTCTTTCTCGTTGGCATTAGGCAGGCTTTCCTAAATTCCATGAGTATTGTCTAGCAACGGGTCAAGGCACCCAAGAGAAAAAACATAAATTCGCAACAATGAAATCCACATACGAACACTCACTGTGTAGTATAATCTATTTGTCTCAATATCTCATCAAGAAGCTTTCATGATTGTGTCATAAACTTTTATGATTGATATGTTGTTCTTTGACTACCTGAAATAATCTCTTTGTTACACCATGAACATGGAATTTTACGTGACGGTTCTATTTCAAAAAAAGTGCCGAGATATCAACTTCCATAAATGGAAGGATAAAATCCTTCCTCGAATTATCCACTAATAACATACCACTCCTGACACACCCAACATACCCTACTTCTTTCCAACTATCTGCATGACAGTTTTTGTCAGTGAATCAAAGTGTGTAAGTCATGACACGTATTAATGATAATCTTAAATTCTAAGGATCGTTACACACACTCGCAGATAGAAATATCTTAGGACACCAAAATATGTAGAATTATTACTAGTGGGTATATTCTCATAATCTCATATCTTATAGATTACCAAGTGTGAACTTCATGAGAGGAAGTATCATCTACTTATGAATACTCACACCTTACGGTCTTCATGCTACGTGTCCAATCATAGTAGGTCATCAAACCGTAGAACTATATTTACGAATATTATTATAGCATTTCAAGGTTATCATCACAACATGGAATTGCCATGACCTTATCAACATAACAAATACTCTAGGACATTATTACATTATAGTAATTCAGAAAAATAAACAATATGTGATAATACATTAAATATCCATGTAATCAAAGTAAAACCAGTTGACTCTAGATGCCAACTCTTATAAACTCCCATTTGGACTAGAGCCAACTAGCTAGAAATTTCAGTCCCCTATACCTCAAATGATGATCATGTTTCTGCTGAGTTAAGGATTTAGTCAATGGGTCTGCCACATTTTCTTCAGTGGAAATATTTCTCACTGTAACTTCACCCCTCTGAGAAAAATCCCTCAAGAGATGATACTTTCGAAGTATGTGCTTCATTCACTGATGTGTCCATGGATCTTTTGCGAGAGACACCGCTGTAGTATTATCACAGTACAATGTGATGGGATCTTTACGACTAGGTATCACATCTAGATCTTGGATGAATCTTTGCATCCAAACTTCTTATTTAGCTACCTCAGAAGCTACAATGTACTCAGACATTACTATAGAATCTGAGACCACACTCTTTTATGAGCTCTTCCAGCTCACTGCACCTCCATTCAAAGTGAATATGTATCCCGTTTGTAACTTCATGTCTTCTTAATCAGTGTGGAAACTAGCATCCGCATATCCTATGATGACTAGTTCATCATCTCCTCCGTAAACTAGGAACATATCCTTAGTATTCATCATATCCTTTAGGATAGTCTTGACTACAATCCAATGGCGGTCACATAGGTTATCTTGATATCTACCTACCACACTCAATGTGTATGCGACATCCAACCTAGTACATAGCATGTCATACATGACTGATCCAATCACTGATGCGTATAGAGTCCTTACCATTATATTTCTTTCCTCATGTTTCTGAGGACACATTTTCATGGAAAGATGAATGCCATGTAATGTTGGGAACAATCCCCTCTTGGATTTTTCCATACTTAATCTCTTCAGTATCTTATCTCCCACAACCCGAACCGTACCAGGGATCAAGCCGCAACTTCCCCAAGCCCACCTCCATAGTCCAGGGGCTGGAGACTAGCGCTGAAGGCACAAAAAACTAGGGGATGCCTTTTTCCTATGAAACTGTACGCACACACGCAACTAACTTAATGAAAAAGTGTAGAGAAAATAAAGGAAGATATAACACTGCTACAAAAGGGAAACCAATATCCATGCATCGACCTCTAACCTGTACAAGTGAAGTTTTGAAAAGTAGGCTGACAGGTAAACTGAATAAAAAAAGGGAAAACATGTGTTCAACTAGAAAGGTGCCACAACCTAGAAACAGGTGAATGAAAGTAAACAACTAGTGAGTCTCACACCCGTAAAGTCATGTTATGGCCACTAAATGCAGCCCAAGCTTCTTGTGTCCTCTATGCTCCTCCATAGTCTCAACCAACCTATACATTATCTGCAAGGTCACACAAAGTGTGGGAAAATCCCAACCAGAGGTGAGTATTAAGATACTCAGTAGGATGCCCTAAAAGCTCGAGGGAGAAATAAAGGAGGTACTAAAACGGTGAGAAGTAGACAGAACAAGAATAGTGTAAGAGTACAACAAAGAGAGAGTGCAGCTCAACCCAACAAAAGGAAGGAAGTAGACTCGTCCAATCCAAGGGGATCTAGACACGGAAAGCACGTGGAATACCCCACGTGTCTTCGCCCCTTCTAGAAAGAGAGTAACTGATCCCAAGGAGTGGGAACAAAGAAGGGTGTATATATATATATATTCTCCACATGAAACCCGAACGAGTGTGTAAGGGGATATCTATCTCCAAGATCAACCCAAGAAGAGTCACCGATAGTTCAAAGGATATCCATCAACAGTGACCAACAATACAACCTGCCAAGGCTACCTCATTGCTAAATCGAACAACCAAGGGTCCCACTCCAGTAATTACGGAGAAAAGTCACCGATTTGCCTCACAGAAAGGGAAGAGTCTGAAATAAGTCATCGGGTAACCCACTGCCCAGCCCCACTAGAGGGTAAACCACAAGAGGTCATCAGGTAACCCACTGCCCAGCCCCGCTGGAGGGTAAACAACAAAAGGTCATAAGGTATCCCACTGCCCACCCCCGCTAGAGGGTAAACCACAAAAGGTCGTCAGGTAACCCACTTACCAACCCCACTGGAGGTTAAACCACAAGAGGTCGTCAGGTAACCCACTACCCAGCCGCGTTGGAGGGTAAACCACAAGAGGTCATCGAGCAACCCACTACCCAGCCCCACTGGAGGGAAAACCCTAAATTCAACAGGTAACCCACTACCTAGCCTCACTGGAGGGTAAACCCTATGGTCAATTGGTAACCCACTACCCAGACCCACTAGAGGGAAAACCCGTAACTGGTCCGCTAATTCCGCACCACCCATGCCATTACTGGGTGTCACCAACACCACTACCGTGCGTAGGTTCAGAGTGTGTCAAAGGAACCTCTGACCAACACCCTTTCATGTTTCCACATTTAATGATATCTCAAAAGAGACTTTGCAAACCCAAAAAGATTTCACCTTTGTAATCCTTGCGAAAAAACACGCGAGATAGACTACTTACTCGTTGGAAACAGCTCCTAGTGGAAAAGTTATTCAACACTACTTTATTCCCAAACGGCGTCTCGTGGGGCCTGCACCTTGGACCCGAAAGAGGTCGGGTAAACTGTGCCATCATGAAGATCTCGGAAAAACAAGCCAAATCGACTAATCATACGCCCCAAATGGACGTTTGAAAAGTCACAGAACGTTGCACACAGCTTAAAAGACGGCCCATGGGGCCCACACCTAAACTCCGACTCCAATGCCTGAAATCACCCTGGTCAACTTTGTCTCGATGTCAGGGTCACAACGATGCTGGAAGCACCTAAAATGGACTCCGGGTGCAGAAGCCGTAACTCCCCATGTTATATGCAAACGGGGCCCTGTGGGGGCCACACCTCGACCCCAAAACACATCACGCAAATCGTATCTTTGTGTTCCTTGCAGATAACCACTCGGCGTAGGCTATTCATTTTCCCTAAATGGACTTATGAAGCATAAGACGTAAAAACACAGCATATATCTGAGAGCCTCCTTGTGGGGCCCATGCCTCAGGCCCGAATTTAGGCGGGCGGATTGCGACATTGCAATCCCCTCGAAAAAACACTCAGAAATGAGTACTCAAATATCCTAAATGGATGTCTCGTTAAAAAGTGGTGTGTCACCATAAAATGTGCAAATTAGGCCTTGTGGGTCGCATACCTTATCTCTAACCCGAACGCTTCCGAAAGCATCTCATAAAGTTCGCACGAGGACTGGGGTCATGGTGATGCTAACGGCACCTCAATCGGACATCCCAAACAGGAGTTAGGTCCGACGCAAGAATAATTAATTAATTATTCGCATTAAGCGTTCATGCCTCCGAGTAATGAAACCAAACCGCAAGGGTTCCAAACCAACTTTATAATGACCATCTCAACTCCAGGGCCACAACACCTCTAACGGCATGTAAAACGGACATCCTCCTCGTGAGTACGTTTGATGTAAAATATAATAATAATTTATTATTATTAAATTAAAGATCCTCGGGGAACCTATCTTCGGGCGCAGAACACAAAAACCCCAAAACAAATTTTGAAAGGTCCGTCTCGCTGACACCAACCCACTTCCATAGACGGTGCGTCAAACAGAGGCATCGTTTAGAAATTACAGCCCCTCGAACGCAAGGGGGCCGAACCGGGCCTGTTCACCCCGACCGGCCCACGGCCTAGCCGCAGGTCCGACCGGACTCACTGTGGCCCGCTGGCTGCGGCCTGCTCCAGCCACACCGGACCCCTAGGGTCAGGTTCTCCCCAACAGACCAGCCTTTGGCCGATCTCCGCGTCGCGCCAGTAGGACCCGCACTTTGCTGGTTCTTGTCCGCGACACACCCCCAAGGTCAGCGCCTTGGCATTCCTCCCGAGCACGATAGCCCGAGGACGATGCCGTCTCGCAACCGTCCTGTGGAGCACACCTCCATGGAACCTACTGCCCGTGGCGCCGCCTGGCTCCGCCGCTCCGTTGAATCCCTACGCCCCGTGCTCTCCGCCGACGCCGCATCAGCCTCATCCGCCGAACGCACCGCCGCACGCGCGTCCCGTCGCACGTTGCGGCCACCCGGGCCTCCCCTCTCTACCGCTGGGGTTCACCACATCATTCCTAACTCTCAACCGATTCCCTCTAGAGTCGCAGATTCACCTCCTCCCGGACTCGCCGACGCTGCCGTCCTGGTCGGCTCCTCCGCCAAATACCACCGCACCGCACCGGCCACACCCAAGCCCGCTACTCTGGTCGCACCTTCAGCTCAACCTCCGGCCGGCGCTCCTTGCCGGAGCCGGACTGTAACACCCCAAGATTTCATAGTGTGTTACTTCTTCAAAATAATTCAATAACTTGCACTACAAGCAACCCAGAGTTCAAGCGCACCATGACTTACCAAACAAGTCGTTCAAAATAAGTTGTGAATAGTATTAACTAAATTTTGAACTTTATATAATCCTTATAATTTTAGAATCCATATTATGAGTTTCGTAGACATAATTTAAGAACAAATTCATTTTTTTAGATAAAAGATGTATTTTTTCAAAAAATGCACTTTTACAAACTTTTAATAGTGAACCCTTTTTAAATCCAATATTTTAAACTTTTATATATTCAATTTGACTAAATAAATCTATTTTTTAGAATGGGGACATCAAAAATTTACAACGAAACACCCCAAGCTTCCACGATACACTTCTCTTTGAATAATACAGTAGCGTGTGTTTTACGCAACTTCGAGTTCTAACACACACCACAACCAATCAAACTAGCCATTATGAATAGTAATACCTACTTTTTGAAATTTTATAAATTTTATCTCCCAAAATGTACTTTCTTTTTGGATTCGGAGTATTGAATTTATCCTAAGGTGAAATTATAGTACTTTTCAGATAACGTTTATATTTTGATGAATAATGAGAATTACTAAATTTTAATTAAAAACGACTTTTTAAATCGAAATAATTAATAGTGATAAATTATGAATTTGAGTGGTTTTAAAGTATATTTAGGGTATATTTTTACCATTTAATAAAATGTTGGTCATTGGACATAATTTCTCAATTAAACCGGACATAAACAAGTGTGAGTCTTTGGATAGTTATTATATCTTAAAAACACACTTTTTTTACAACGAGAATTAATTTTAAATTAATTTCTGCCAATTCTGTGTTTTGAATTTGGAATAATGGATTCCATATTTTGAATCAGGATGTCCAAATTATGTAAATAGGTAACTATTATTTTTACACATTTTGAATAATTACTTCGGTAAATATTTTATTTACCACGGTTAAAGGGTAAATAAGGTAAATAACGGTAACAAAATAATATTATAATAATAATAAATTACCCTAAAACGTGTCCTAACCTTATTGGTGGATAAATGTACGACCATGGACATCATTCTGTCGATTTTGGGACCCCATGGAGCCACTTGTAGGTGATAGGAACACTTTATTTTAATTAAGTTAAAATAAATACAAAAATTACATAAGCATATATCTTTTATAAAAACAATTATTACCAAGGGTTATATATATTGGATTGTCAACTATAAATATTCATTAGAAATATAAAACAATTTCCTACATAATTGTATTTTATTTATAATTTTTATACATTTAATAATTAATATTATTTATGACACAGTAATGATGCATTATTTTCTTTATTAATGAAAGAATCAAATAATTGGTATTATAAATGTTAAAATTATTATAATTTGAATGTTTTGAGGACATCCATGAATTTTATTGCATAATATGACATTATAGGATTTATTAAATGAATTTTTTATAATTAATAAAGTTTTTAATAATTTAAAAAAAATCAATTATTGAATAGTGTCAAAATTCACATAAAAGAGTTTTTTAAAAGAAATATTATATTATTAATTGATATTAAATTCTTAAAAATATAAGGTTCGGCCAAAAGACTTATATCATGATAGGTGTATCATTAATTGACCACTTGGGGGTCTCTTGAATTTATATAGTATGTTTATTAACTATATAATATAAAAATACAAAGTGACATGGAAAATGTTAAACTACTTAACTAAGAGTTAAAACTAATATATAAGGTTAATATAGTGACCCAAACCGGTCTAAAACTTATTTGTTGAGTGGTTTTAGACCTATCCCCACCTTAACCTTTAAATAATCCAATTTGGATCCATTAGAAACCGAATATGAATTTATTATAAAATAATATTTCTAGCTTTTCCAAAGGTGCCCCTCACCCCTCTTATAAAAGGGAACTCCCCCTTCTCACTAATTCACACATTCAAAGCATTTGGGCTCGGCCAACCCCTACCCAATTATTCCCTAAACTTACCTCACTTCATCCTATAGGCCTTATTTTGATCATAAATCCAACCTAAGGATCCCTTTTGATCAAATCGAAAGGAAGAACCCAAAGTAGAGGTAACGTCTTCACCACCCTCTTTAAAGTTCCTTTCTTCATCAATTTCTTCATTCCTTGTTATTTACATTATAAAATAATTACTCCAGTACCTCCTATATACAGATATGTTATTATAATTATGGAACAAACAAATTCATTATTCTATCCATCCCTTGAATGACATATCACCATACGTGCGTACATACGGCCTACCGTCTCCATGTTGTGGTGTAATTGTTATTAAATATACTATTATTTAGATGGATATAATAATGATGTATAATTCATGTAAATAATAAATATAAAATGATAATTATTCTTTCTATATGATATAACATCCAATTATATATTATTTTAATATCAAAAGATTATATTGTCGCTCTTGTGTACGTACGGACTACCGTCTCCACGAACGCGATGAGATTCATTCTCCATCGTATCCATTCACGTATAATTCTCAATTTATGATTAAAAATAATGTTTAAGGACTTTATATCGTTCTGGATATGAATAATATACAACCTATCCATAAAAAACATGGCTTATGTAACTGAACATATAAAAGAAAATGAGTAAGTTAACACCCAAAACGACGATAATACTAAGATTTTGTTAACAAAGAAATTCTAAAAGATCATATATGATATCATATTAATATATATTATTATTTTATAATTTAATAGAAATTATTTCACCATTATACAGGAGGTTAACCTACCGTCAACCAAGGAAAAGTACAAGGTAAGGGTTTATTTCACAATCTCTTCATTATCCGAGGTTATTTATACGTAATTATCTATCAGGACCTCTTTATCATCCACATCCATGTTTCTTAAAAATGTATTTCAAAACAGTCTTACTATTTTACAGAATATGGGTTAAAGTCATTTATACCCTTTTTTGACTTCTTATAAGAAGTTTATAAAGGAATATTTCCGGTTTTTTCCAAACAAGTTTCTTTTTAACCTTTTCGACAAAATTAAAGTAAGAATGTTTTTTTAACTTATACGGCGGATGCAGCTATTTTCCGCCATTATAACATCATCGAAGATTCCCTTACAAGATTATAACAATATTTTCAAAATAAATATTTTCTTTATATGAATCTTAAATGATTTCAAAATATAAAGAGATATGTCTCTAAAAAAATGATTTGATTTCGTCTATGTCAACATCCTTTGATGGATTTTAAGTTTATTTGAAGTTTATTTATTATGATACAAAACTTCCATATTGTATTGAAGTTTTTGTGATATGTTTGACTGTGGATGTGTTATTTTTATACCATTCATTGCTTATGGTTAATGTATTGACATTTTTTATGCTAGTTTTAATATGAATGTTTATGATATGTTTAAACCTTTTCATATGAGGAATGTATTAGACTTAGTAAGTGACAGGTGGAGCCCGCTATAGCTCCTCGATGCATCGGTAGGTCTCATGAGACAACTAGAAATGGAATTGGCCGAGGCCCTTTCCCAATTTGATTTATGGTTTTGGCCGAGTCCTTAATCATTTTAGATGTCTTGGCCGAGGCCTTGACAAAATGTTTCAGAATGTACGGAATTATACATTCCCTCATTTTGGAAATAATATTGATGGTTTATGTGGTCATTCCACTTGTAGAATACCCATGATTATGTTTTATTATGGCATTATTTACTCATCTCATATTCTTTCCATAAAAGTATTCATGTTTATTATTGGTAAGGGCATGTGGTTTCAATTATTTATCATGCTTAATATTTATGTCATTTTCCACTGTATTACTTACCCTTACTGAGAGTTTGAGCTCACCCCTTTCAATGTTTTATTTTTCCCATGATTCCAAGAAGATTATTGTGATTTATATGAAGGGTTAAGCCAAGGGAATAATGTCATTCATAAAGATTATTTATGTTTTCTTGTATGTCTTAAAGTGCAATGTAACATTCATGTATATAATCTATTTTCCAAGACTGCTAAACTGATCGGTCCTTCGGGACTTGATTCCTTGTAATCATGCCAATGTATTAAAATAATGCACCGACTCTGGGTAACTGGGGTCGGGGCATTACAGTTGATATCAGAGGAAGTTTAGAAATAACTTTGGAAACTAGATTTATATAAACTCTGATAAGAGCACATTACCCTAAGATAAAATTTGAGGATTATTATAGAAGAACTTCCTAGAATTTTGGTATTGTAGAGATTTTATGAGTTTTATGAGCAATACATCTCTGTCTGGATACGAACAGGTAGAGGCTGCTCTGGCACAGATGTACCTAGGGGTAAAACCTGAAAACACCACTTTGAGATAGACTTGAACAGGAACTGGTGCACGACAACGGGCCTTGCTTGACTCTTGGTTACGACACTCCTGGGGGATATGCTTAGGATAATTCTCATTTTCTTTACAAATCTCTATGAAGGGTTTATGAGTATATACCTCCTCAAAGAATACATTTTTGTGATTATGTATTATATCCATAAACTATTCAATTTATGTTAGGTATTCTACATGTTCGGAATTATTCATTGTAATTCATAAACTGACCTAGTTTATGCTATTGTAAAGAAATGGTGCCCAATAGAAGGAATGTGAACTCCAGCAATACGTATGATCCAAAGAGTAATAAGGATAGTATCTTTCATGGTATTAAGCCATCATTTATAAGGGAAATAATCTCCCACGTATTTTCATCATATGAAAAAATAGTATGATGTGTTGATAAGATAAGCAAAGAGTTATCTGAGTCCTATGGCTTTGAAGGGAAGCAAGAGAAGAAAAGGATGGAAAAGAGAATGATGGATAAAGGGAAGAGGGAGAAGAATAATTTTTCCATATGTGATAACGGTCTGAAGAAACACCCTGGAACTTTCCTGAAAGGACTGGGTGTTTTTTATAAGTGTGGAGAAAAAGGACACCATGATCGTGATTGCGAGGGTAAGAAAAAGGTTTCAAATGTACAATGCTTCATCTGCAAGGAGTGGGGACACTACGCGAATCAATGTTCAAATCATCAGAGTATGCCCCAAATAATGCTATTAGATAATAATAAAGTTATGATACTACCACAGATGAAGAGGAATGGCTAGTGTTCGTATACTGTTATTAAAGAATTATTTCATTTGAGTGTTGTATCAATGATGTACTGGTTATATGAATTATGTAGATAAATAGGTATTGTACTACAGTACTATTTCATTAAGGATTTGAGCTTATATGGTACTATGAAAAGTGACTCAACAGCAAGTTAATTTTTTTTTTGAAAATAAATGGTTGAAGGAAAGGTAATCCTTAATATGGTCTTGATACTGAGGTAGAAATTTTGGAATAAGAGATGGTTTATTTGGATAAATTATATTGGATATTCTTGACTACCTTGGCACTGATTAATGGTTTGTTTATTTCATCATTGTTGGAATATTCAATGTTTTTGGATATAAGGAATATATCTAGTATTCTATAATTAATAATGGAGCATGAATGTAATCAATAAGGTTTTATGGTAATTCATGGTGTTATCGTATTTTAAAAGAATACATGATGAAGGTATTCACATGTTATTACACGGCAAAAAAACGACCTTCGTTATATTTACCGTCCTTATAAATTTTGGACTGTGAGTTTGGACAGAGGTAATTTGGATAAGTATAAAGGTTGTAATGGATTATATTTTACATTTGATACAATTGTTAAGGTTAAATAATTTCTGAAGATTAATTTTGGATTATTATAAAAAGGACAACTCGGATGTCGGGCGGCAACCCATCGCGTCCGGCAAGGCCGTGAGACTTGAACCCACAACTGAAGGGTAAAAAGGGTGTATCACCTAACACTGGCCCATGAGATGTCCTAGATTAAATAAAGTAGTTTATTTTAAGAATGTCTAGTAGATGAATTATAAATTCATTTTTAACCCAAAATGAATAGGGTAAATAGAATATTTTTTTTAAGTTCTATTATATTTTAGAGTGAAAGATGAGTTTGTAGTAGAAATTAGTTAAAGGATGGAACTGTACGTGTCAAGAATATATTTTTCTTCTCCTCTTATTCTATGAAGAAATTAATTCTTATACTTTATTGAAGGGATCTTAAAACCAAAAATTTGTTATCCTAATACCTTATGTTTTGTTGAATAGATGGTATTTTAAATCATCAAATATTGATGAATTTAAGGACCTCAATTTTAAACTTGTTTGTGATTGATGAACTCAATCACTACCTATAAATATTTATGTTTTTCCTCCAATTATATGTCTCTAACTTCCACCATTGTTCTCCTAATCGAGATCATAATTTGGTGGTGACCCTTCCATTTCTCTTTTCCTCTTATTAAGACTAAATTTTATTAACCAAATTTCTGATGTGGGTTTTTCCACAAAGTTATTTTCTATTTTCAACCTTTATTTTCAAAAAACAATATCAAATTGCAAGGATGTGATTTATTGAAGGAGGGAAGAATGTAACACCCAAATATTTCATTTTGTGTTTCTGCTTCAAAATAATTCAATAACTTGCACTACACGCAACACCGAGTTCAAGCGCACCATGACTTACCAAACAAGTCGTTCAAAAGAGGTTATGAATAGTATTAAATAAATTTTGAACTTTATATAATACTTATAATTTTAGAATCCATATTATGAGTTTCTTAGACATAATGTAATAACAAATTCATTTTTTTCAGATAAAAGAAGTATTTTTCAAAAAATGCACTTTTACCAAATTTTAATAGTGAACCCTTTTTAAATCCAATATTTTAAACTTTTATATTTTCAATTGGACTAAATAAATTTATTTTTTAGAATGGGGAAATCAAAAATTTACAATGAAACACTCCATGATTCCATGTTATTATTCTCTTTGAATAATATAGTAGCGTGTGTTATACGCAACTTCGAGTTCTAACACACACCACAACCAATCAAACTAGCCGTTATGAATAGTAATACCTACTTTTTGAAATTTTATAAATTTTATCTCTCAAAATGGAATTCTTTTTTGGATTACGAGTATTGAATTTAGCCTAAGGGGAAATTTTGGTACTTTTCGAATAACTTTTATATTTTGATGAATAGTGAAAATTACAAAATTTTAATTAAAAACAACTTTTTTATTAAAAAAAATTAATATTTATAAATTAAGAATTTGAGTTTTTTTAAAGTATATTTATAATATATTTTTACCATTTAATACAATGTTGGTCATTGGACATAATTTCACAATTAAACTGGACATAAACAAGTGTCAATCTTTTGATAGTTATTATATCTTAAAAACACACTTTTTGTTTTGACAACGGGAATTAATTTTAAATTAATTCCTTCCACTTCTGTGTTTTGAATTTGAAAAAATGGATTACATATTTGGAATTAGGATGTCCAAATTTTGTAAATAGGTAACTTTTATTTTTACACATTTTGAATAATTACTTCGGTAAATATTTTATTTACCATGGTTAAAGGGTAAATCCGGTAAATAAAGGTAAAAAAATAATATTATAATAAATATAAATTACAATAAAATGTGTCCTAACCTTATTGGTGGATACATGTCTGACCATGGTCATATTGGGGTCGATTTTGGGACCCCATGGAGCCAGTTGTAGTTGATAGGGACACTTTATTTTAATTAAGTTAAAATAAATACAAAAATGACATAAGCATATATCTCTTAGAAAAACAATTTTCACATTGGGTTATATATGTTGGATTTTAGACTATAAATATTCATTAAAAATATAGAAATATTTCCTACGTAATGGTATTTTATTTATAATTTTTAGACATTTAATAATTAATATTATTTATGACCCAATAATGATGCAGTATTTTCCTTATTAATGAAAGAGTCAAATAATTGGAATTATAAATGTTAAAATTATTATAATTTGAGCGTTTTTATGACATAAATGAATTCTATTGCTTAATATGACATTATATTATTGCTTAAATGAATAAGTTTCGAATTAATAAAGTTGTTAAGACTTTAAAAAAATCAATTATTGAATATTGTCAAAATTCACATAAAAGAGTTTTTTAAAACCAATATTATATTATTAATTGATATTAAATTCCTAAAAATCTAAGGATCGGCCAAGAGACTTATATCATGATAGGTGTATCATTAATGGACCACTTGGGGGTCTCTTGGATGTATATATATTAATTTTATTAACTATATAATATAAAAATACAAAGTGACATGGTAAATGTTAAACTAATTAACTAAGAGTTAAAACTAAAAGATATGGTTAATATAGTGACCCAAACCTGTCTAAAACCTATTGGTTGAGTGGTTTTCGACCTATCCCCACCTTAACCTTTAAATAATACACTTTGGAGCCATTATAAACGGAATATGAATTTATTATAATATAATATTTCTAGCTTTTCCAAAGGTGCCCATCACCCCTCTTATAAAAGGGCACTCCCCCTTCTCACTAATTCACACATTCAAAGCCTTTTGGATCGGAAAAACCCTGCACAATTACTCTCTAAACTTCCCTCAATTAATCCTAGAGTCCTTAGTTTGATCAGAAATCCAACCTATGGAGCTCTTTTGATCAAATCAAAAGGAAGAACCCGAAGAAGAGGTAACGTCTTCACCACCCTCTTTAATGTTCCTTTCTTCTTCAACTTCTTCTTTCCTTGTTATTTCCATTCTAAAATAATAAATCCAGTACCTTATATATAATTTGATGTTATTATAATTATGGAACAAACAAATTCATTATTCTATCAATCCGTTGAATGACATATCACCATACGTGCATACGTACAACCTACCGTCTCCATGTTGTGGTGTAATTGTTATTCAATATACTATTATTTATATGGGTATAATAATGATGTATAATTCATGTAAATAATAAATATAACATTATAATGATTCTGTCTAATTGATATACCATCCAATTATATATTATTTTATAATCCAAATAATGATATTGTCGCTCGTGCGTACGTACGGACTACCGTCTCCACGAACGCGATGAGATTCATTCCCATCGTATCCATTCTTGTATAATTCTAATTTGATGATTAAAAATAATGTTTAAGGACTTGATATCATTCTAGATATGAATAATATTCAACCTATCCATAACAAACATGGCTTATGTAACTAATCATATAAAAGAAAACAAGTAAGTTAACACCCAAAACGACGATAATACTAAGATTTTATTAACAAAGCAATGATAAAAGATCATATATGATATCATATTAATATATATGATTATTGTATAATTTAATAAAAACTATTTCACCACTATACAAGAGGTTAACCAAACATCAACCAAGGAAAAGTACAAGTGAAGGGTTTATTTCACAATCTCTTCATTATCCGAGATTGTTTATACGTAATTATCTACTGGGACCTCTTTATCATCCACATCCATGTTTATTAAAAATGTATTTCAAAACATTCTTAATATTTTACAGAATATGGGTTAAAGTCATTTATACCCTTTTTTTACATTTTATAAGAAGTTTATAAAGGGATCTTTTCGTCGTTTTCCAAACAAGGTTCTTTTTAATCTTTTCGAAAAAATTAAGGTAAGAATGTTTTTTTAACTTATACGGCGGGTGCGGCTATTTTTCGCCATTATAACAAAATCGAAGCTTCCCTTAAAAGATTATAAGAATATTTTCAAAATAAATATTTTCTTTATGTGACTCTTAAATGATTTCAAAATATAAAGAGATCTGTCTCTAAAAAACGGTTTTGATTTCATCTATGTCAACATCCTTTGATGGATTTTAAGTTTATTTGAAGTTGATTTATTATGATACAAAACCTACATATTGTATTGATGTTTTTGAGATATGTTAGACTATCCTGAAAGTTAACTTTTTTTATTATCAAAACACTTTTTAGGAAAAATTGAGAAACCCCAAGATCACCCTGGCACACCACTAAAGTAAACCACATACTTGTTGAAAACAAACTTAAGCCTACTGGATGCATTCTCCCTACATAATTCCCAGGAAAGAGATGGTACCTGTAGTCCTCGGTCCTCTGTTATTAGATCTTCAAAGTGTGTTGCCAAATGATCCCAAACCTTTATATACTCATCAATATTGATCTTCCCTCCATTGAATCCCCTGATCAAAATAAGGTCATGCATGTCAATCCATTCACTATGCATACTATTAGTGTCTTGGTGTAAATCTCTTCCCATCATCCTCGCTGCTTCCTATTTTGTGGAATAAATTGTAAGGACTTTCTCCTCTACTTATTCTTCTAAATGCATAAGAATTTATAGATCTTGTTTGGGTTCTATAGTAACCTCCCACTACTATCCGTTAGACTTTCCCATAGTGACTGTAGCCTCCTCTTCCAACCGCACATCGTCAGATTGCAATAGATTCCCTCCAGGAAAGTCCCCAGCCTTCTTCTTGATTTCCTCCCCTTGAGAAACCGCTAGTGTTTCCAGAAAATAATTCCCCTTTGTACCCTCATTGACTTCACCAATTGGCCTAGGATTCCTCTTTCTGCCCTCCACTCCCTGAAGCTTCTAATTCTTGGTGTTACCACCTTTTTTAGCAAACTGTGTCTCCATTGGTTTAGGGAGGCCTGAGTAGTCTTTACGCACCTTATTTTTCTTCTTCTTGTTGGCAATGAAACTCCCTAGATCCCTATTTTCCTTTTTCCATCTCTTCCTCCTTGGGTTGTGAAGGCCCTTACCATACTCTCCAGTTGAATTGACATTGTCATTGTCATATGAGATTTCCTTTCCCGACTCTGCTTCGGAGAGGCTACAACTGCTGCCCTCTGCACAACCATCATCACCCAGGCGATCAAAACGATTATTCAGGTTAATACAGGACAAGGTCTTTCTCAGTTGGAGTCCATGTTTGTCGTTCGACACTATATCGTAGCCATGTTTTTGTTCTACCCAGTCCTGGCCATCCTTAGCACTACCCTCCCTAGTCTGTTGGGACACTCCTTCATCATTTATACCACAACCTTCTTGCAAATCCAATGCATAAGTTCCATGACTAGAATTCACAGTGCCATCCTCACTAACCACACCACTTTCCACTAAGCCTGCAGGTTCCTGCCTAGCAACCTGAGGAGCTCCCAGATCCTTCCTCAAGTGTTTCAAGATATCAGACACCTTCAGATTGTCCCCTGTTCTCTTATCCAGTAACTTCTCCACCTTAGTTTGGTGCCTGGAGGCACCCAGTAATGATGGATATATCATCCCTTCTCCAGATCGAGCAACCAAAATTTTACTACTGCCTTCGGATCCAGCATGCAACTCACTTCCACACCTGCAAGTAGTCATGACATGACCTAGTTTTTTTTGCATGTAGAGCAATAATCCGACCACGATTCAAACAAAACAGGTTGTTTCCACCGGAATTCTTCCCCAACTGTAAGCCACACAAAATCAGCTAGCCTTCTAGACACGTCCACTTCCACACATATTCGAGGAGCTACTAGATGACATACTGACCTGGTTCTACTATCGGAGCACAGATATCTTCCAACCAAGTTTCTTTACATGTGAAATATCGATGGATTTTGAAATGGTAAAGGATGTTCAGGTAGACTATCCCATATTTCCATTGTCGAGATATTTTGCTTCATATGAAAATTGAAGGACCACATGAACAAAAATAATCAGGAACCATCGTCCTCCGTTGTAAAATGAATCATGATATGTTTGTTGCCAAGTAAGCCCACCGCTGCACAATCCTGTAAATCCTAGGAGCCAAAAACATTCCTGTCGAAGACATCCACTGGAGTACGTCGCAGTTTGAACTGCACAATAAAGGTTATATTTAGAAGAGATGAAGCTTCATGGTACTCGGCAGAAGACATTGGAAGATTAGGGAATCCTTTGAAAAGATCTGGAACTTTTGTGTTGAGCCGAATCTGGGGAAAAGAAGGAAGTAAATCGGGGTTGGAGAAGGGAGAGAAGAATTGCAAAGTGTTATCTGGAATCAGAAAGGATCCTTCCCCCACTGGGGGGGGAGGGAGGGACCGGCACGACAGCCATTCAAGGTTCAGCGAACCTCAAAACCCATCCCCGCAACTTCCTCATCGGTCTCTTTCTACGTTATATTCCCTATTGAAACCATAAACTGATATGTTTGACTATGGATGTGCTATTTTTATACCATTCATTTCTTATGGTTAAAGTATTGACATTTCGTATGCTAGTTTTAATACGAATGTTTAGGATATGTTTAAACCTTTTCATATGAGGAATGTATTGGACTTAGTAAGTGACGGGTGGAGCCCGCTATAGCTCCTAGATGCATCGATAGGTCTCATGAGACAACTAGTTATGAAATTGGCTAAAGCCCTTTCCCAATTTGATTTATGGTTTTGGTTGAGGCCTTAATCATTTTAGATGTCTTGGCCGAGGCCTTGAAAAAATGTTTCAGAATGTTCGGCATTATACATTCCATCATTATGGAAATAATATTGACGGTTCATGTGGTCATTCGACTTGTAGAATACCCATGATTATGTTTTATTATGGAATTATTTACTCATCTCATATTCTTCTCATAAAAGTATTCATTTTTATTATTGGTAAGGGCATGTGGTTTCAATTATTTACCATGCTTAATATTTATGTAATTTTCCGCTGTATTACTTACCCTTACTGAGTGTTTGAGCTCACCCCTTTCAATGTTTTATTTTTCCGAGAATTCTAGGAAGTGTATTGTGATTAATATGTAGGGTTAATCCAAGGGAATAATGGCGTTCATAATGATTATTTATGTTTTTTTTGTATATATTAAAGTGCAATGTAACATTCATGTATATAATCTATTTTCCAAGACTGCTAAACAGATCGGTCCTTCGGGACTTGATTACTTGGAATCATGCCAATGTATTAAAATAATTCACCGACTCTGGTAACTGGGGTCAGGGCATTACATGGACCGTTAGCCGGTCCCCCCGACCACTCTGAGGGGTCAGAAAAAATTATCCGAAGTCGGTTTCGGAAACCTCGGGGCCGGATCTTCACAGTTCCGCCCCTCGCTTGATGAATTATCAAATATTTGCACGTCGGAGAATTGGGATGAAGAATGCCCAAAAATGGGATGTAGAACGGTGCTTAGATGATGGCTGTGTTCGTTCAGACATCGTCCCAATTCCAAAATTATCAGATTTTAAACGATAAATTTGTTGAATATTTTAAGAAATCATTGAAGGTGCGAAATTCAACAAGAATCCCACCTCAATCCGGCCATTCGACATTGGTGATGCATCCATGATGCCCCCACTTTGATCCGCCAAGGTTCCTGCAAAGGTCGCTCCTCAATTTGGTGAAGAACAGTGAAGAACGGTTGAGAGAGAGAGAGTGATTGGGTGTTAGAGAGAGAGAGTGAATTAGAGTTCTCCCTCAACCCTAAACACCTACTCTCTATTTATAGGGATCCCACTCAGCAAAGAATCTGAATTCACCGCGCCCTCTAATTTTATGTCACATCTAGGAAAAACATCCCATTTCAAACTCAACAGAAGTATCATATTTCCATTCCAAGGCTTCATTCAAAAGTTATTTTAAAATAAAATTAGTGATAAAAATCACTAATTCGTTTTTAAAATGGAGATTTTTCTCCTGGGTGACATCTCTCAAAGCTAGCCCACACCCGCAACTTTTACACCCCTCCAAGGGTAAATGACAAGCTCTGGAAGTAATCGTGCCTTCGTATTTCCGATATGAGCTACCGTTTTGGAGGAAACACAACCCCGCCATGTGCATACTACAAAAACAATTAATATTTTTATAAAAATATTTCCGTCCACACCGGGCCTCAGAATCACACGCCGTCTTCACGCCTAACTCTGTAAATATATGTAGAAATATTTCAAAGTCTTATAGGAAAAAAACTGGGTCGCTACATCCTTCCATACTTCTTTCCTTTTATCCCCGAAAAGAAAAACTAGGAAAAACAACTTGGGATACAGAGATCACACCTAGCTCTCCCACTCTCAAGAAAACTTGCATAACACCATGTTGGCACAACATGCGAACCAAAGGAATGGTTTGTAATCATAAGGTTTGCTACCCTCGACGACATATGTAGGAATACACACACACCTCATCAGCTGCGACACGTGGAAGAAATTGTGCCCTCACTCCTACTATTGGGAGGGTAGGGCAGGATGGTAGGAAACCTCTCAATCCCCTGCATGATTCCCGAACAGCCCAAAGCAACTATGAGGACATCCCCGACTGAACCTCTACTTTCCACATCACGACCAAAATCACGGTTTGTTCCTATAACATGGTCTTGTGATTCCCTCTTTTAGAATACCCATGTGGTGAAATACCCAAGGATATCTGGTCACACAAGTTTTTATAGTCAGTGCATCACCACCGAGGCTCTCTGCTAAGGGAACCTACTACAACACTACCATCTCCTAAAACATAGACTACCTCAAAGTCGCAGTCCTACAGAAATTTCAACCAGCACCGTCGCCTTAGGTTCAAGTCTCTCTGGGTGAGGATGCACCTAAAAAACTGGTGGTCTGAGCAAACCACAAAGTGATCTCTCAGAAGATAGAATCTCTACATTATCAGTGTAAGAACTACCACCACCAGAACCACATAGTGAAACACGTAGTTCTGTTTATGGGGTTTCCATCACCTTGACCTGTACTCGATAACGGTATCAAGATTGATGTTGACCACACAAGGTACCAACAAACATGGCAGGTGAGAAAACTCATCCAACCACCAGAGGCTGGACATGGAATGCACGTGGAATACCTCATGTGTGTTTGCCCCTCTTGGAAGGAGAGTAATCCCAAAATAGGCACTCAGCCAAACCCAGTAGCTCCACCTCAATCAAAATGGGGGGTCAAGCAGAAAAGCGTCACTGGGAAATCCCCAAACTACTATGACACTCCAACGCACAACCCCGCAACGAATGCACATGTCAGAGGGACTCATCCACCTCACCTCAATACTATCCTCATTGGGTGGCACTGACTCTCCCTCATAGTTTTGATCGCATCAAAAAAATGCGTCTCAGTGGGGAAAAAACCCCTCTTCCCCATGCATTCAAAGCTACGTTGGAAAACACCAACACATGCTTACACCGACGCCCTGCGTCACGCTCGGTAACCCCTCAAAAAAGGATTTAGATGAGAAGAGTACCTCACACAGTTTCTAACAAATTCTACTAAGAAAAGTAGAAAAATACATAGAGAGTACCTTTTATCATCTCATGCATTACAGGATTGTAGACATCCATAGCACACAGCCGCCCATGGCCCCGTCTGTCAGCTCCCTGAGCATGACATGGGCCGCCTAGGGGTGGTGGAGGGACCTTGAAACTTCGTTCAACAACCACATTTATTCCTACTTTTCTTCCAACGCCGCCTCCCTGGGGACCACCCTGTCCTCACCTGGGAGTTCTCTACTCACTACATTGCCTCTGTCGTGGCGGTGCATCAACCAACTATCTGGAAAACTCAGCACATTTGGTTGAGTATTCTCACGCCACATGACCTCGCACATCACAAACATATCACTAGTCCTCCCTAGGCTATCTCATTGCTCTACACTATCCCCGACCATGTGCCTGAGTCTCATCAAGGGGAGACCTACGGCGCCGAGGCCCTTCCAATTGTCATCCCTCTGATAGAAATTTCTCTATCTCCAGTGCCTACTCCAGCACCCCAAGATGGGTGAGGATGCACAAGGTAACTACACTGGCATGAAACTCCTCTAAAGAGACCTAGATCAAACTTTTGTTCTCGGAATTTGTCATCATGGACCAGGTCCAAAGAGCACTGAGTAAGGTCTTTGAACCCAGTCGCGTACTCAGCCACCACCATCACTCCCCACTGAAGCCCCAGCAGCTCCTGAAACCATCTAAAGCATAAGTAGGAGGGGTAGTACCCCTCACGATATAGTTTCTAGAATTCATCCAATGATAGTACCGACTCATTGTGTAACTGAATAACCCTAGCTCTACTAACGCAAAACTGCTTAGTGGAAGAAAAGACTGGCTGTCAAAGACACCATCTAACCTGTTAGTGTCCGAAGAATCCTGAAGAGGCGGACCACCGACTCTAGCCAACCCTTTATTGTCTGAGGGTATGGCTCACCATGGAACCTCAGCGGTCTCTAATTATGGAACTCACGTAGCGTGCCCATACCATGCTCTTCATCGGCCATCGCTATTGGTACTATCTGCGACTCCACAAGTGGAGGTGCTACTGCCTGCCCTCCTGGAGAAAGGGTAATCGTATGATGGATTTTCAACTGAGGCCTTGTTGCTCACGGAGTCATCATCACAAACTAGAGCTAGTATCCTGGCTGGCTATCATCACAGAGACATCCTGAATCCGATCAAGGAGTACTGTGGTCAAATGAGCATATATATATCAACAACGATTGGGAGATGACTCAAGGACAATCAAAGACTCAATCATATATGATGCATGAACAAAATTCCTTGCAATAAGTGTCTCAGTCTTCCGAGTCGACAAGCGAGTTATCAGGGTCCTGGTGAATTATGCACTAGTCGCCACACCATCACTGGACTCCCTGGCCTAAGAGCCACTCTCAAGACACGTTGACACTATTGCCCCAAAACTCAACCAATTCCGTTTTAGGGACGTCCGAACAATGCCCCAAGGAACGAACCACCTATGATACCAATTTTTCATGACCCGACCTGTACCAGGGGTTGACCCGCAACTACCCCAAGCCTGCATCCATTGGACAGGTGCTAGCGACTAGCGCCAAAGGAACACAAAATTAGGGGAGGCCTTTGCCTAAGAAATTGTACACACACACGCAGATAACTCAATGCAACAGTGTAGATAAAAGAAAGAAAGATAAAAAATGCAACAAAAGGGAAACCAACATACATGCATCAACCTCTAACCATTACAAGTAATGTTCTGAAAAGTAGGCTGACAACTAAACCGAACAGGAAAAGGACAAACACGCGCCCAACTAGAAAGGTGCCACAACCTGGCAACAAGTAAACAAAATTAAACAGCTGGTGAGTCTCACACCCGAAAAGTCCTTCTAAGGCCACTAAAAACAGCCCAAGCTCGTGTTTCATCTACACTCCTCCTTAGTCTCGACCGACCTGTCTGTCGTCTGCAAGGGCAGACCAAGTGAGGGAAAAGCCCAAGCGGGGGTGAGTATAAAGATACTCAGTAGGATGCACCGAAATCTCGAGGGAGAAACAAAGGAGGTACTAAAAAGGTTAGCAGTAGATAGAACAAGAATAATGTAAGAATACAACAAAGAGAGAGTGAAACTCAACCTAAAAAAGGAAGGAAGTAGACTCGTCCAATCCAAGAGGAGCTAGACATGGAAAGCACATGGCATACCTCGTGCATCTTTTCCCCTCTTAGAAGGAGAGTAACAGAACCCAAGTAGTGGAAACAAAGTAGGGTGTACATATATATATATATATATATATATGCTCCACAAGAAACCCGAATGAGTGTGTAAGGGGATCTCTATCTCCAAGCTCAACCCCAGAAGAGTCACTAATAGTTTAAAGGATATCCATCATTGTTTCCCAACAATCCCACATGCCAAGGCTACCTCATCGCTAAATCGAACAACCAAGTGTCTCACTCCGATTATTACGATGAAAATTCACCGAATAGACTCACATAAAGGGTTGAGTCTGAAAGAAGTCCTCGGGTAACCCACTGCCCAGCCCCACTGGAGGGTAAACCACAAGAGGTCATCAGGTAACCCACTACTCAGCCCCGTTGGAGGGTAAACCAAAAAAGGTCATCAGGTAGCCCACTGCCCTGCCCCGCTAGAGGGTAAACCACAAAAGTTTGTCAGGTAACCCACTACCCATCCCCTCTAGAGGGTAAACCACAAGAGGTCATTAGGTAACCGACTGCCCAGCCCCGCTGGAGGGTAAACCACCAGAGGTCGTCGGGTAACCCACTGCCCAGCCCCGCTGGAGGGTAAACCCTAAAGTCAATGGGTAACCCACTGACTAGCCCTGCTAGAGGGTAAAACCTAAGGTCAACAGGTAACCCACTGCCTAGCATTGTTGGGGGGAAAACCCGGAACTGGTCCACTAACTCCACCCTGACCGTGCCATATTTGGGTGTAACCAACATCGCTACCATGCATAGGTTTAGAGTGTGTCAAAGGAACCTCCAACCAATGCCCTTTCATGTTTCCATAATTAATGAGATCTTGAAAGAGGCTCTGCTTGCCCAAACATATTTCACCGTTGTAATCCTTGCGGAAAAAAACGCGAGATAGACTACTTACACTTTGGAAACATCTCTCTATGGAAAATTTATTCAACACCGCTTTATGCCCATACACCATCTCATGGAGCCCACAACTCGGACCAAAAAGAGGTCGGGTGAACTATGCCATCATGATGTTCTCGGAAAAACATGCCTAATCGACTTTTCAAACGCCCCAAACGGACTTTTGAGGAAAAAGTCATAGAATGTTGCACACACAATAAAAGATGGCCCATAGGGCCCATGCCTCAACTCCAGCTTCAATGCCTGAAACCACCCTGGTCACCTTCATCTCGATGTCAGGGTCACAATTCCACTTACAGTGCCTAAAACGGACTCCGAGTTCAGAAGCTACAACTCCCCGCGTTATATGCAAATGGGGACCTATAGGGCCCACACCTCAACCCCAAAACACGTCACGCAGATCGTACCATTGCATCCCTTGTAGATAACCACGCGGCGTAGGTTATTCGTTTTCCCTGAACAAACTTATGAAGCATAAGTCGTAAAAATGCAGTATACATCTGAGAGCCGCCCTGTGGGGACCACGAATCAGGCCCAAATTTAGGCGGGTGGATTGCGCTGTTGCAATCCCCTCAGAAAAACTCTCAAAAATGAGTACTCAAACACCCTAAACGGATGTCGGGAGAAAAAGTGGCGTTTCACTGTAAAACGTGCGATCTAGGCCCTGTGGGGCCCGCACCTTGTCTCCAACCTGAATTCTTCGAAAATCAACTCAAAACGTCCGCACAAGGACTAGGGTCACGCTGTCGCTAATGGCGTGTCAATTGGACATCACAAGCAGGAGTTAGGTCCAACGCAAGAATAATTAATTAATTATTCGCCTTAAGCGTTTATGCCTCCGAGCAACGAAACCAAACCGCAAGGGTTCCAAACCAAATTGGGATGACTGTCTCAAATCTAGGGCCACAACGCCTCTAACAGCGCATCAAATGGACATCCGGCTCGCGAGTACGCCCATTGTAAGCATTAATAATAATTTATTATTATTAAATTAAAGCTCCTCAGGTCACCCGTCTTTGAGCGCAGAACCCAAAAACCCCAAAATTCACATTGAATGGTACGTCATTCCAACACGAACCCATAGCCATAGATAGCGTGTAAAATGGACGCACTATTTAGAAATTACGGCCCCTCGAACGCAAGGGGGCCCAACCGGGCCGGTTCCCCCCGGTCGGCCCGGTCCGAACCGCTGTCCCGCGGCCTAGACGTGGGTCTGACCTGACTCATCGCGGCCTACACCAGCCACACTGGACCCCTCGGGTCTGGTTCTTCCCAGAAGACCGGCCTTTGGTCTGTCTCCGTGTCGCGCCAGTAGGACCCACACTTTGCGTGTCCTTGTCCACGACGCACCCCCGAGGTCAGCGCCTTGGGGTTCCTCCCGAGTGCGACTGCCTGAGGGCGACGCCCTCTCGCCGCCATCCTATGGAGCGCACTGCCGTGACACCTATTTCTCGTGGCACTGCCTGGCTCTGCCGCTCCACTGAAGCCTCGAGCCCCCTGCTCGCCGCCGACGCCGCAGCTGCCTCATCCGCCGAACACACCATCACATGCCAGCTTGCCGAATGTTGCGGCCACCCGGCCCTACCCTCTCTGCAGTAGAGGTTCACCACACCGCGCCGACAGCTCAACCAAAACCCTCTGGAGTCGTGGCTTCACCTCCTCTCGGACTCACCAACGCCACCATCCTGCTCGGCTCCTCCATCGAACGCCGCCGCACCACACTTACCGCACCCAAGCCTGTTGCTCTGGCCGCACCTCCAACTCAACCTCTGGCCACCACCCCTTTCCAGAGCCGAACCTTTAGCTGGTCCCCCAGACCACTTCGGTGGACGGAAAAAATTATCTGAAGTTGGTTTCTAAAACCTCGGTGCCTGATCTTCACATTGTCTCCCCTCGCTCGACAATCCCTCAAAAATTTGTGCATCCAAGAATTGGGATGAAGAACGCCCAAGAACAGGATGTAGAACGGGACTCGGATGATGGTCGTGTTCATTCGGCCATCATCCCAATTCAAAAAATATCAAATTTTAAATGACAAATTTGATGAAAAATTCATGAAATCAGTGAATGTGTGAAACTTAACAAGAATCCTACCTCGATCCGGCAGTTCGACATCCGCAACGCGTCCACGACGCCCCCGCATCGATCCGCCAAGGTTCGGGTGGAGGTCGCTCTTCGATTTAGTGAAAAACGACGATGAACGGTTGAGAGAGATAGATAAATAGAGAGAGAGAGAGAGATCTTGGGTGTTAGAGGGAGAGAGTGAATTATAGTTCTCCCTTAACCCTAAACAACTACTCTCTATTTATAGGGATCCCACTAAGCGCAAAATCCGAATTCACCGCACCCTCTCATTTTATGTCGCGCCTAGACAAAAGGCCCAATTTCAAACTCAATAGATGTCTCGGATTTACATTATGAGGCTTCATTCAAAAGTTATTTGAAAATAACACCAGTGATAAAAATCACTAAGTCATTTTCTAAATGAAGATTTTTCCCCTGGGTGACATCTCTCACAACAGGCCCCTGCCTGCAACTTTTCACCCCGTCTAGGGTAAACGGCACACTCCGGACGCAACCATGCCCTCAGATTTCCTGTCTGAGCTACTTTTTAGGAGGAAACACAACCCTTCCATGTGAATATTACAAAAACAGTTAATATTTTTATAAAATTTATTTCGGCCACACCGGGCCTCAGAATTGCACGCTATCTTCACACCTAGCTCTGGAAATATATGTAGAAATATTCCAAAGTCTTACAGGTAAAAAACCATGTATCTACATTATCAATGTATGTACTTTGAATTAGGCCCAGAAATCTCTTGGATCTATCAGGATAGATTTTAATCCCAATAATATATGCTGCCTCGCCCAAGTCTTTCATGGAAAATCATTGTTTCAACCATGCCTTAATTGACTGTAATACTGGTATCTCATTTTCAATAAGTAATATGTCATCAACATATACTATTAGGAAAAAGACTACACTCCCACAAAACCATTTGTAGACACATGGCTCATATTAAGTCTTGATGAAACCAAATTATTTTATGACTTCATCAAAACAAATGTTCCATGACCTAGATGCTTGCATTAATCCATAAATGGATTTCTGCAACTTGCATAACTTATAGTCATCTTTGGAGTCAAAAACCCTTTAGGTTGTGTTATCTAGACATCTTCCTGAAGGTTCTCATTAAAGAGTTCTATTTTTACATCCGTTTCCCAAATCTCATAGTCATGGTAAGTTGCAATGGAAAGTATAATTTTGGTGGATTTCAGCATTGCAACTGGTGAGAAGGTTTCGTCGTAGTCAATTACTTGATGCTGTTTAAACCCTTTTGAAACTAGTTATGCATTATAGGTACTGACTCTTCATTCCATGACCTATATATTCTTGAATACCCATTTTCATCCAACATGATTTACATCAACTGGAGGATCTACCAAAAACTAGACATGGTTTTGGTACATGGAATCCATTTCAGGATTCATGGCTTCATTACACTTGGAAACATATGTGCCACTTACTGCTTCCTTGTAGGTCAGAGGATAATTATTATCAACTAATAATGAGTCACCATCCTCGGTAACTAGAAAACTCTATCATTCCAGTTATCTATCCTCTCTGGTACCCCTACGCAGTACTTGTGTCTCTGGAAAAGATTCTTCTTCCACAGGGATTTATGGAATTTGTTACTGTACTAACTCTTGTGTACCATGAGCCTCTACTTCATCGAAGTTTATATTTCTCCCACTATCTCTTTCTGAGATGTGCTCCCTCTCAAGGAATATAGTGTGTCTTTCCACTGTAACCTTTTTTATAAGGTTTTGTATAGGTAATATCCCCTTGTTTCCTTGGGGTATCCCATAAAGGTACACATTGTGCATCAAGGTGTGAGTTTGTTACCTGAAGGTGCCTTAACAATTTTTTCGCTACCCCACACATGTAAATTTAATAACATGTCTTTTTTTCCACTCTATAACTCATATGGAATACCATTTATTTATTTAGTTAGTACTTGTTTTTGTATGTGTGATGTTGTTTATAATTCATACCCCCAAAAGGATAATGGAAGACTTGTATGACTCATCATTGAACTCACCATGTACATCAAGGTGCAGTTCCTCATTTCTCTTACACCATTCCATTGAGGTGTGTAAGGAAGAGTGAGTTGGTATAGGATCCCAAAATCTCATAAGTAATCAATGAAGTCCTGATAAAGATATTACCCACCTCAGTCTGAGCGGTGTTTCATAATCTTCTTACCAAGCTAGTTCTCAACTATATTCTTGTATTCCTTGAACTTATCAAAGGAATCTGACTTATACCTCATTAAGTAGATATATCCATATCTACTAAAATCATTAGTAAAAGATAAGAAGTATGAGTACCCACCCCTTTCTTCAAATGGAAATGGTTGACACAAATTGGTATGAAGCAATTCAAGAAGCTCTTTAGCCCTTTCACCTTTCCCACCAAATGGGTCTTTGGTCATTTTTCCTTGTAAACATGCATGACATACGCCAAGTGGGTTTAGTTCAAAAGAATCTAAATATCCATCTTGATGTACGTTTGTCAAGAGTTTCTTATTTAAATGACCTAGCCAGTGATGCCAAAGTTGGGTGTGGTATGAGTCATGTGAAGTATCTTTGTCATTGATTGCCATTACTTAAGTTGTGTAATCCAAAACATAATTACCATTGTATAAATATTCCCTACCAAAACAGATGATATCTTTATAGAAGAACTAACAATCATTTTCAAACTTGAAAATAAACCCATCTATATCTACTATGGATATAGAAATAATGTTTTTGGTTACAGAAGGCACAGAAAAACAACCCATTAACACCAAGATCATCCCAGCTGGAAACATGATGTGGTAGTCCCTGAAAGCTACATCAAAAAGTCTGGATCCAATGGCTTCTCGTAGATCTACCTCCACTCAACCAATATTCATGAATCTACTTGGTTCCTGTATTTGGATACATATGTGAGAACCACAAGCTGCATCTAATACCGAATTTATAGAAACAAATAGATTGCATTCTATAAAAAATGCACGTGAAGCTTCCCCTTGCATCTTAGTCTGGGTGTTGTTCTTCTCCCAGTGGCCCTTCTTTCCACATGCGAAACAAACAGCCTCATGTTCCCTTGCCTCCCCATTGATCTTCCTTTTCTTTTAAGGTCGTGAAGAAGCTTTGGGCTTAAAGCTCTTTGCCTTCCCTTTCCTATTATTCACCATAAAGATATAAGGATTTTTACACTTCATATCTTTGTCCACTTGTAGAATGAGGATAAGAATATGAGATAGAGACTTCTCAATGTTGTTAATATTTAAATTGACAACAATTTTAGAGAAGCTCAGAGGGAGTGATGCGAGAATGAGATTGGTACCTAGTTCTTCGAGGATTTTAAACCCTAAAACCTCCATGCGCTCAATGTAGCCAAGGATTGTGACTACATGAGGCCCAGCTAGGGAAACTTCTCTAAGATTACTATGAAGGAGTTCCTTAGAGATCTCAAACCCTTCCTGTCTAGCCCTCTCCTCGTAAAGACCATGGAGGTGCTCGAGCATTCTATAAGCATCCATGTTTTCATGAGAATTAATTATCTCACTAGGCATTGATGATAACATCAAACATTTAACGTCAACCGTGTCATTAATATGTTTCTCATATACCCAGAAATCCCCATCACTCGCCTCTTTGGCGAGAAGATCAGGTAATTATGACTCCCTCATGGAAGACTTTCGTTCATGGTGTAGGACAATCCGAATGCATCTAAACCATTCCTGGAAGTTACTTCTAGTGAGGATGTTGTCTTTATCTAGAATTGATCGCAAGTATAATGTGGTTAACGAGCTTTTCATTTTTATTCTAAACGTAAAAGAAAAGATCATTAGTACTCTCTTGATAACATTTTATGAGAAATAATAAAAAATTTTAAGTATACCACTATTTTATCAAGTCCCAATGGACCTCACCATTGAACTTGGATTGTCTAGTTTCCATGACATTTTAGTGTCAAGAACCCATATTCCCCTTCACATTACCCCAAAAAATGGTTGGTCACGATATAAGAAGGTATTTAGGTAGGAAGGTTTGTGCCAACTGTGGGCTTGTAGCTCCTTGATCTGTTGAATGGACTCCCCAATCCTAAAATCATGGATTTGGATTTCCTCAAATCTTGCCTACAATATTACACCATGTCTAGAAAGAGCTAATAATCTTCAGGTAATATGGTTAAGTCAACCCAAAACCTTTCATAAGGGCTTCCTAGATAAATGTAAGTTTCCCAACAAGGGCTGGTCAAACACACAGTTTTATTAATTTTTTCCCTTAATCAAGTAACGGAAGGATTGTTCTGACTTAAAATATTATTTGAAATATTTTTATCTCTTTTGTGTGAATTTATTATTATCAAACACTTGTTAATATTATTTGTAAATTACTTAAGTGATTAACCATGTCTTGATAATATTTATGCATAATTCTGGTTTATTTTAGTTCCATATTGCATTCTTATTTAAATTGTTAATTATGTGATTGTGAAAACAGATCCATAATGATAAACCATGAAGTTGAAAGAAATAAAATTAATTAAATGGCTTGATCATGATCTTATATAATGTTTAGTTTATCTTTCATTTGATAAACTAACCCTAACCTAAGAGAGAAACACCTTGAACCTAATGAGTTCGTGTTTACTGCTTCCACATATCCACCTCTATATCTCCTGGGGTTGGTTTCATCTCTCCTACAGCTTCAACCACCTCCACATTCTTAACAGTTACATCAATTACATATTATTTTTTTAACTCACATGTAGGAGAGGGGTAAAAAGGGGTTTTACATAAAAGAAACCATGGGTACGCAGGACCTACATATTAATGAGGAGAAGGCTCACAGGCCAACAAATTTAATTCGAATAAATAAATTAAAAGAAACCAGCCACATACTAAGGTCTTGGTCTAGCTCATGATCATCCAAACATGTAATGATATTTACGCATAAATAAAACTAGAAATCAATTTTTTAATTGTTCTTGTTTAAGATAAATCATGCTCGAATCAATTAATTATCATCTTTAAATAATCATTCCTTTTATCCTAAACCCTTTTTTAAATTTCCTTGAGATTCCCATCCATCATAGTTTTAAACAAATAAATTCATTTAAATTTTTCTTTGTATGTAACTTGTACCATGGAGACAACCCGGTGAATTCCTATTCATAACTACCCAATGAGTAGAAATGAACATTACAGAGATGTTAAATTAAAAAAATATATATAAAACAATTATCACATGTTGTGCCTCAAATTTATGCCCACACGATGGTACACATCTCAAGGGTTTGTATAATATAATAATAAATTATAATAAATCTGCGTAATTTGGATGAGTACACAACATGTAGTTCCAACTACATGGCATGTACTATTTTTCACCATCTATCTGAAGTACACACCCAGGGAAATAGTGTGTGAGTGTAATTTGGAAAAATTCAGAGTACACAGTGTGTCCAGTGGGCTGCATGCCACGTAGTTCTTTGTTACACGATCTCTAGTCGGGAAAGCCTTGTACAATGTACACGACCCAACCCTATCCCAAAGGGACTACATGTTGTGTCCATTGGGCCACACTGAGTGTAATATAGAAACCTTGTGGAACCTATTTATGGTCAACAAACGGAGTCATTTAAGACTTAGAAAGACTCCAACACATGAATTGGTTTGGAAGACCGATCTAATGCATTTAATCTTGACTACATGGTGTGTACTACCGAATACATGCCATGTGTTCTGGTGTTGTATGGACAGGAAGCTTTGGCACCTCCAGATGAGATCCTCTATTTTATTTTAATCAAAATTAAAAGAAAATATCATTTCTGTTAGGTGAACGAGAAACAAAAGAGGAATAGATTTAGAGATTCAGATTTTTAGAATGATTAACTTGAATTGAAACAAAAAAATTATTAAATATGTAAGTCATAAAATAAATATTTAAATAATTATAATCTATCATGTAACTTCTATGATACCACATGAAGGTTTCAGGTGCAGTAGATGTGTGCTTGGGATGGAACCCAAATTTTATGTTTACCATGATCAATGATTATTCCGGGATCAATATGATGATGAATGCCAATTTCCACAAAATATAATCAACTATTTACATAAATAAAATGGAGTCCTGAAACCTTTAGAGAGGATCTTTCACATCATGCTTATAATTAATTTTATTAAATTCATAAATAAAATAATACTTAGATATTAGGTATTTTCTTTGTTGATGATGTTGATTGTCTAGAATGACCCTTCTAGATTATCTCATTGCGCTTGTAAGGATCCAATCCAGAATCCCTCTAGCAGTGATTCACATGTGCTCTGATGGCCTCTGATTGACACTACTCGTTCTCTGGGTGCTAGTGCAACATAGAATTTGTCTTATGTTAGTTGTTCTTGGTCACTTTTTCTTAGGTCTTGAATAATTTCTGTCGTTCTTGGGCAGGGAGAGAAGAGGATTGAAGAGGGAAATTGTTTGGATCAACAATTCTCAATTCACCAGGCGTGTGGTTTGGTCTATGGCACAATAGGTGTACTTTTCTATTTATATACATGGAATTTCAGTTAAAATATTTAATTGCATAGATAAAATTATATACATTCATGAACTTAGAGAAAACCCATGCATTTAATAATAATATTGTGTCATTATTTATGGTGTTCCAACTTGCACAAAACAGAATTATAAATAGAATTCCACATTAAAAAATAATAGCAGAATTATATTAATTTGTGCCAACTAGTTAAATAATTATTTACCATCCTAGAAATAATTATTTTACTACCAGACCGACCATGGCCTGCTCGAACTCCACTTCCATTTATTGAACACCTAAATAAATAAATAAATAATTTTTTCTCTTAAATAAATATTTTATTTACAAACTATCAAATAAATATTTATTACATGTTCATTAAAATAAATATATATATTTAATATAATTTTTGAGATCATTTTAACTTAAATTAAATTATTCAATGGTCTTGAGAATAATATTTATTTCATTAATTAAATTCAAATATAATTTAACCGATACCACAAAACACTTAGTGTGTGACCCTCTAAAATTATTTCTCATTGGCAATAGGAGGGATTTCTTAAAGTCCAAGAGTACTGTCTAGCAACTTTTCAAGGAAATAAAGAGAAAGAACATAATGTCACAGTAATGACATCCACATAAAAATGGTCATTGTGCAATATAATCTCTTTATGAAAATATCTCATCAAGCAGGTTTCATGATTGTGTCATCAACTTTTATGCTTGATGCGTCATTTTATGACTACTTGAAATAAACTCGTCGTTACACCATGGCCATGGAATTTTGTGCAACAGTTCTATTTCAATCAAAGGGATGAGATATCAACTTCCATAAATTTAAGGGACAAATACTTCCTCGACTTATCCATTAATAACATACCACTCATAACGCACCCAACATACCCTAATTCCTACCAACTGTCTGTGTGACAGTTTTCGTTAGTAAATAAAAGTGTGTAAGTCGTGAGACATATTAATGATAATCTTAAAGTCTAAAGATATTTACACATGATCCCAGATAGAAATATCCAATGACACCAAAACATGCATAATTTTTACTAGTGGGTTTGTTCTCATAATCTCCTATCTTGGAGATTACCAAGTGTGAAATTTATGAGAGGAAGTCTCATCTGCTTATGAGTACTCCCACCTGATAGTCTATATGTTATGTGTCCCATCACAGTAAGTCCTCCAACTGAAGAACTATATTTAAGAATATTGTTATAGAATTTCAAGGTTCTCATAATAGTAGGGAACTGCCATGACCTTATCAATTTAACAAATAATCAAGGATATTATTACATCATAGTCATGCAGAACAATGAACAATATGTAATAATACATTAAATATACATGTAATGAAATTAAAACTAGTTGGTTCTCAAATGGTCATACCACCTAAATAATATAATAAATCATGTTCACATTAATACTTAGGTTGATCCATCTTAATTATCTCAATTAATATCAACAAGGGATCAATAACCATAAAACATACCATGAGGTGATGACTTCTCATGTTTTTCATTATGACATTTGATTCCTTTTCAAGTAAGTCGTTAACTTTAAACCCTTAAATATAAGGCAAGTAATTCAATAATACTAAGCCATTCATTTAAGACATCTCACATGGTAAGAGTCATTCTCCTCAAGGTCATCTTACCCAATTTTCCAAAACAAGGAAAATTTGATTAAGGTTAAAGTTCTCAAGGGTTGATACTCATTATTGTTATGGAATTATACCCACATTCCTTAGTCATTACTACCAATCCACTCACCTTAACCAATTATTTTATCCCATTGAAACATAGTAACTACTATTCATTGGATCAAGTGTAATAAGTAATTTAAATGATAGAAGGTATGTACAAACTTGGGAAAATGAAACATAAAAAGTTCATGCAACCTAACATGATGTTTAACTATTATACTATCAATAATAAATAAATATCATTGAATTAAGGTAATAAATCATGAATTCTATTACTAAATTTTTATCTTGAAGGCATTGCATCTCCATTAGAGGGGTTTTATTATAAAAACATGACATTGTTTAATAAAATATCACTTTTCTTAGTTAATATTTTCTTTTACTTCACCAAATTAAAACATTTAAGACAAAGCCACTATATAAGGTACAACACTATTAAAGGAACAATTAATTAATTAATGCTTTCTTAAGTAAAGAGGGAAATGGAAAGGGGCCCTACCTCAAAGTTGAACCAATCTTTCCACTTTATCTATTGAAGATTTCAAACAAGAATCTATACCCCCCCCCCCACTAAGAATATTTATCTTCATACACATGCAAGGAATCCTAGCCCCGAAGAACACACCCACATGGCCATGAACATTTGCAAGGGGGTCTATACACCTATGTTTATATGAATATACCAGTCTCTAGTCACCTACTCATGTTGTTATATATATATATATATACACGGGAACACATAACCCCATACATGTAAAACCAGTACCATGGATGATTATTCATATAATGGGGGAAGCCAATTATATATATTTTCTTACCTATGAAGACGCAGGTGAGTCACCCTTAACATGGAATCTCGAAATCACTAAGCAACCTCAAACACACTATAAGACTATTACTATAAACCGTAAAATACATAAAGGACATAATTTAAGAGGTGATAAACCAATAAATAAGGGGAAAACCACACCTCAAATAATGACGACCAACTGAAATGATCTGAACTACCTCTTCTTAGAGGAAGTTTTTTAAAAACACACGAACAAGACCCAGGAGGCCATTCACACACCGTACAACCAAAATAAAAATGAAAATTTGATCACCCAAAATCTCAATGGTTTTTCCACAACATTACTAGAGATGGAGAGGCTGAAATACAGTCAAAATTCGTTTGCAAAAGTAAGGGTTGGACTCACCTTGATAGATGGTGCGATGAAAATGTGAGAAAACATGACGTATTTGAGGAGGAGGGGATGTCGTAGAGAGGAGGGGTGCATGTCAAAGGGGAGAACCCCTTGAGAGGGAGGATGATATTTGTGGGTAGAGAAGATATGGGTGAGGGAAAGAGTATAAATTATGTTTTTAATAAAATTTTAATTTAATTTAAAATAATTAAATATATAAAAACTAGGTGTCACGCAGAGTTAAGTAGTGGAGTTTGGAAAATTGTGTGCTAACTATGAATCCTCCATTGGACAACTAGATAATTCCTTATGGTCTAGGCGCATAGTTATGAAAACATTTCACATACCATGATAAATGTATCCACTCCTTAAATTTGGGCCACATGGTTACCAGTAGTGGGCCGCACGGTTTCTGATAGCCATTTTCCCTCTACAGTTTTCCAAAAACTTTATTTTTTGGGATTGGTGATCCCAAAACTCTTTAAACCACCAATGAAACATAACAGGGCTTCACCCAAGTCTAAAAACCTCATTCGTAAAGGTTCTAACATATGGAATTGAGTTCTGATTCTTGGATTTAATAATGGCCCATATAGTAATTGAAAAAGCTCAAATACTATAACATTTTTGCCTAGTTCAAAATGTGGATCATTATATACTTCACGGATAATTTGGTTATTATTATTATCCTTGAGATTTATACAATTATATTATCTACTGATGAATTTAATTCTCATATTATGATTAAATGGCATGTGTGTTTAGTTATTTAGCTTTCTATATTGATTAAACCTTATCTATTAATACAATCAAGTTATTTAAATGGAATGTGTGTTCCGTTATTTACCATGTCATTTGATTATTATTTTTTTATTCAAGATAACTTACTTTGTATGTAACCCTTAATGTGCATTTTATCTCACCCTTATTTTGTTTCCTTTCTCATGGATATGAAGAAGTAATATTTGAATGAGTTATCAAGGATGTTGTTCATTTGTTTTTCTTATGTATTATGTTTCATTTTATATTCCCAATGTAAAATGTGTATCATTTTTGTATTTTTTTCTGCAAAACTGCTAAACTGGTTGATCATTTTGGATTTAACCCTTTACATCTATGTCAATTTAATAAATCAAGAATGAGCTCCTCATCACGAGGGTCGGGGTCGTTACAGTTGGTATCCGAGTAATTTTAGTAGAAACCATAGGAACTAGACTTAAGAAATAATAGATTAGTGAACATAACCATATTATATAACATGGGGATATGTACAGAAGAACATCCTGATGCTTTATTAAAGAAGTGATTATGTGGGTTTCCTAGAAACACATCCTTGATTTGATACTACAAGTGGATGTTGTTCTAGAACATTGGTACCTAGGGGTAATAACTCTAAAATGGGTGCATTGGAATATACCATATCAGCACCTTGTGCATGAAAATGGGCCTAACTATGCACCTAGTTAGACACTCATGGTGGGCATGCTTTGGATAATTCACATTTTTTTTATAAAACCATTATTATGTATTTGAATACAATGATATACCTAATGAAACCATGTTTTGGGTTCTGAGATAAACAATGAATAAATTTTAATTTAATCTATGTGTAAAAATATATTTGGAATTAAACATTATGATTAAGATTTCATAATTTAATGATATAATTCAATATATTCCATTGTTTAGAAATGGAACCCATATGGAAGATCAGTATCAATAATAATTGACAATGTAGAGATTACCCACCTAAAGAATCTAATATAGCTGGTATTGGAACTGAGATAACTATGGATATATTAGGGAAGATAAATAATGTTATGTGAAATAATGTTTCTTGGATGAAGAAACATATTACACAATGTTATTCTCTAATATTGGATTTCTTTATGTGACAGAATCTACAATCATTTAGTGGGAATACTAATCTAATGGAATATGACCAATGGATTAAGTCTCTAGAGAATATATTTCAGTGTTGGGATATAGTGAAAATTTAAACATTACACTGGGAGTGTATTCTGTCAAAGGACATGTTGATCAATGTTTATTTTTTATCCATAATATTGGTGAATAAGAGAAAATAGAACTCATGGAATAGAATGCTTTTAAGAAGACATTATTCTTCAAAATTTTCCCTCATAAGAAAAAAATCAAAATGAAGATAAAGTTATTTATGTTAATTTAAAAGTAAGATGAAATTGTTGTTGAGTATGAGTCCAACTTTATATGGATAGTTATTTATGCTGGATATTATATACACAACATAGAGTACAATATTTACCATTTCATTAAAGTGATTAAGGCAAGTCTATGAAGTGTTATGATCACTCTAAATTTTTTGTCATATGATGAAATAGATTTTTGTGCAATACAAATATATTTGGGATTTATATATCTTTCATATTCAATAGAAATCAAGAGAATAATAGTCCATATGAACAAAAAAGGTAATACATCAAATAAGAAGAAGAAAACACAATGATACCCATCTTGAACAAACTATGGAAATAATCATTTTGGTAGATTCCTGAAGGGATTGAGATTTTGTAATAAATATGGAGATAAAGATCACCAGTAAATTTAATTTAAATGGAAGTATGAAAAGCCTTCTATTCAGGGATTCAACTATTAGGGGATGGGTAACTATGAAAACAATTTTCCCATGAATTAGGGGAATATTTCTCAAAAGAAGCTAAGGAATCTTGGTCTGGATTATGTTATAGATACAACCAAAGGGGAATGATTAAAATTATTGTGTATTTGGATCCATTAAATATCTTGTAAAATTATTATTTTTTGATTATATTCATGTTATAAGAATCATGTAACATATAGGATTTTACTATATTAGTATTTCTTTAAGGATTTGAAATCCTATGTTGAATAATACCAATAAAAATGAATTAATGGAATGTTGATCTTTTTGGAAAACACGTGATTAAGGAAAGATAACCATTAATATATTCTCTATTTTGAGATAATAGTGAAAAATTATATGTTTATGGCCTGGTATTGATGACCGTGAAATTGGTTTGTGATTTTTTTATTGATATTATAATTTATGATGTTTATTGAATTTCTAGATCAATAGATGATATTCAAAAACATGATATTTTATATCGAAATATACAAAAAAATTTCCTCATCATCTCATGATTTATTATTCATCAAACATTATATATGGACTTAAATTATTCTACTGTGGACAAGGATATAGTGAAGGTTCTACCATATATTATCAACTGGGCTTGAGATATCACTTTATTTTAGATGAAATAAATACTATCTTGGTTATCCAATCAATTCCATACCACCACTGGTGCACCCAATTCAAGCTACCTCACAAAAGAATAAATTTCATGGATTTTATATTGCATAAATATATGTAATGAACTAGTATAAAAAATAATAATCTCAAGTGAGAATAACATTACACTTATTCATGGATAAGAACAACCAATGAAACTTAAAACATTTATTGTCTGTATTGGTATGTTTGTCCTAATGATCTCATCAACTCAGGGTTACCATGTGAAAACATCATGTGAATAAGTCTAAATGAATATTATCCCCCAACACTTGATAGTAAAATGTCATATGTGTCCTATCAGTATGATATTTTCAGGCCATGTGACATTTATTTAAGATTACTATTATGGTATCTCAAGGTTATCATTAAAGTTTGGGAACATTGATAACCATTTGATATGACATGTAATCTAGGGAAATTACATAAATATATTATACAAAGAAGTATCAATACTTCTATAGAAAGTTAAACGCATGTATATATTTAACTGTATACATGTAATGGTAATCAAAGTACTTAAATAATTTGGGTATAGGGTAACCACACACAGTAGTCCCACTTACACTAGATTCAACTACTAGAAATATTCAACCATCCTGCACTCACATGAGAGTCAGGATTCTATTAGGATAATGATTTAGTTAGGGGGACTATCATGTTATCCTTTATAGATACTCAACTATTTGAGACTTCAACACTAAGTAAAATCCATCAAGATTAACAACTATCAATGTATATGCTATATTATCTATTATGACCTATGCTCCATATAAAGAAAAAACTATTTTGTTTTTATTCAAAATAAACTGGAATAGGGTTTATTCTATTAGGAACAACACCGATATATCAGAGAAATATGCATATCACTACTTCCTCCTTAAGTACATTAGACGCCTCTATATACTCAAATTATTTTTTTGAAATAGGTACTATGGGTTTATTCATGCTTCGCATGCTAACCGTACCACCTTTGAGGGAAAAGAAAAATACTTACGGAGATTTCAAATCCCCATGATTCTTCTAGAAACTAGAATCAATATATCCCCTTACTAATAGTTTCCCATCTCCTTAAAGTATGGAAAATATCATTTATATGTATCAAGTACTTCAGGATTGTATTTATAGATGCCCAAAACATTTATTCGATATTAGTTTGATATCTTATCACCATGCTTAATGAATAATAAACATCAAACCTTGTACATAGCATGTCAAACAAGATATATCCAATAGTTGAATCATAAGATGTTATAATCATTATATAAATCTCCTCTTTTTTGTGGGAACATTTTCATAGAGATATTGATGCCATGTGATATTGGAAATGACCCTTTATTGGATTCTTCTGTAATGTACCTTTTTAGTACCGTATAAATATATGTACATTGACATATCCAAAGAAGCCTCAAAGATATATCTAGAAATTTTTTATCCCTCATATGTAGGCTACATCACTTATTCATTTCATGGGGAAACATTAATTTAACAATGTTTTAACAAACATTATCACTTGAACTTCATTTCCCATAATTATTATGTCATCAACATATAATACAAAAAACAATGGAATTAAATTAACCTTTTTATAGACACATGGATCACTTTTGTTCTCGATAAAACCAAATTCTATTTTGGCCTCATCAAAATAAACATTCCTTGATCATGATTCTTGCTTCAATATAGAAATGGATCACTAAATATTTTATACTTAATTAGATCTCTCTGAATTTATAAACCAACCGAGTTGAGTTATATATACCTGTTCAGCCCTTTTTACATATGGAAAATAATTCTTGATATATATTATCCAAATTTTATAATCATGGAAGGCTGATATTGCAAGTAATATTCTGATGGAATTTAGCTTGGATATGGGTGATAAGGTTTCATCATATCATATTACATGATGTTTCTTGAAACACTTTACAACTAGTTGTGTTGTATAGGTATAAAATTTACCATCAATGTCCACCCTTTTCTTAAATACCCATTTCCATTGAATGGGTTTTACATAAACCGGATTGTCTACTATAATCCAATAATGATTTTGATACATGTAATCTATCTCATAATTCATAGTTTTTGGACACTTAGAACAGTACTTTCAATCAATCATTTCCTTATAGGTTAAAGATTTATCAATCTATTGGTGTTATGTGTCACCTTCCATGGTGATATGAAAACATTTTCACATTGATTATCTAACATCTTGAGTATATATATGAATAAATTATTTCATATGAATATATTCATACCCTATTATATATTTTTAACAATATTTTTATGTAAACACTTATGCATCTTAATAATTTAAATCATCGAAGTCAATATTGGTCACACTATTTCCATTATAAATTTTTTCCCTTTCTAGAAACCTAGAATATCATTCCAAAATTACTTTTCTATCTACAAGGGTTATATATGTAATATCATTTAGCTTATTTATTGTAACATATAATGATTCACTTGATACTTTGGGATGCCAATTTTTAAATATGTATAGTATTGAGAAGACATAGATATCCCTACACATATATTTTTGATTAAATGATGTTGGTCGGAGTGGATACTCAAGAGGGGGGTGAATTGAGTTCGAATTAAAATTTCTGTTTTAAAAACATTGTTTTAAAATCCCCCAAATAAAATACTAAATTAAACTGTAGTGAATTTATATCAAAGTAAGGGTTAGGTTGGGTTCTCAAGGGATTGATTATTTCCCAGTTAATCAAAACAGAAAGGTTGATTAACATTTGAAACCAACTTACTGATTTATAACTAATATAAACACTTGCGAATTTAATTATCAAAGTGACTTTAAAACAGTTTTGGTTTTAATGAAATAAGCAGCGGAATAAAGAATAAATTTGAAAGATATAGCACAACAGATATAACCAAGAGGTTTAGTCTCAAGCCGAGACTTAGTCCTCTCAAAAGCTTTTATAAAAAGATGATCCACACCCTGGATTGGGGATAACAACAACAACTAGCTGTTCAGGTCCAAGACCTCTACCACAGTTATTCGTGGGAACAAAAACAATAGCAACCAGCTGTTCAGGTCACACGACCTCTACCACTATCCTAGTGGGAAAAATAAAAGAAGTAAGAGAGTTGAGTGAGGATTTACAAATACTCCAGTTAAGGCACAAGAGACAGTGTGTGTTTAAAATACAGCAAATAACACACACTGCTTAGTATGTAAAAAGATAAATCACAGAGCAAATAATTAGAGTTTAGGAATGGCTCTCGTGATTGTCATATAGTTCTGGACTCCTTTGATTGATCAGAATTCACTCTGAGTCCTCTTCTGATTTTTTTCTGGAAAACAGAGTATCGTCTGTTTCCTTGACTTTCAGGTTTAGAGATAGAGAAGAAGTAGTCGACGAAGTTCTTGTTTTATGTTCTCGTTCTCAGATCTTCACTAGTTAGCATTGATGAAAGAGTTCCTCATGTAAGTTCAGTCATCTCTTTGCATTCACGCTTTGTTGTTCTTCCAGCACGCCTTGTGGTCTGTATCTCTCACTCTTAGTAGCACATCCTTCCTTTATTTAAAGCACGTGCTCCGACAAAAGAAATGATTTCTTTTTTCAGGTATGAGGTACGGTTCCCTGACATCCAACAACACACATTAAATAAATGAAAGAGCATTTTAAAATATTCCTAATAAGACAGTTGGTTAGATTAAATAAAGATAAAGAAATTCAAACAGCTGTTTATGACTATCAGTGTGTCAAGTGATCGGTGGGTCATCAGCATTGGCGAGACATCTTCAGTGACTCCATTGATCAGCATCGACGAGACATCTTCGGTGACTCATTTGATGTATCGGTAGCAGTGGACTTGTAACAGTAGCAGTGGCTCTGCCTTTACCAGTAGCGGTAACTCTCTATCGGTAGTTGTGGCTCTGCCTTGTAACGGTAGCGGTAGCTCTCTATCGTTAGACTTTGCATAATGGTGGACTTCAGCATTTCAGTAGCTTTCAACTTTGCTGTAGCGGTAACTGTTCACTTCATTGTATCGGTAGCTCTATCAGTAGATTTTGATGCAGCGATGGACTTTGGGTATCAGTTGGGTATCAGTAGCTATACCGGTAGCTGTATCGGTAGCTCTCTTATAGCGGTAGCTCCAACATATCAGTAGACTTAACTGTATCAGTCGTTGTGAGCTGTAACGGTTTCTAGCTTGTAACGGTAGCTATTTGTTCTGACGGTAGCTACTGTCTAATGGTTGCTCTACTCTGTATCGGTAGCTAGTTTGTAACGGTAGCTAAAAACTGTTTGAACATTCACTTGGCAGAATGAGTTAAGTCATAGTAAACATATATCTGTTAATTCAGAAGACTTAATTTAAGCACAATGAAGGTAACAACATATATTAAAGTATATTTGGAATGTATTAAGCATAATCAAGATATAAAGAAAGAATGGTTGGGATTATCAAAACACAGTAAAGCAACGTAATTCCAGAGGGTTCAACAATCTCCCCCTTTTTGATAATCACAACTTATGCCAAAATAAAGTAATATCAGAGAAAGAAAAAAAAAATATCAAAGTATGATATCAACAGTATAGCATCAGAGGAAAACAAATCTCAGGAATTGATATAAAAAAAGATAGTAGGGGAAAAAAGTATGAAAACATGAATATATCAAGAAATAACGTACTATCAGAGGAAATCACAAGCAAGATTCTTTGGTTTGAAAAGATTTGCATATTCCCCCCCTATCAATTTAACTACAGGATTCTCTTCTCCAAAGTGGTGATTTTCTCCCCCTTTGTCCCCTTAGGTGAACAACATTCTCTTTCTCCCTCTCTGGGTACAGGTTTCCAATAATTTCTCCCCCTTTGTGATTAACAAAAAGGAGGGTATCAGAGAAGATAGGAATGAAGTATTTGACTGATAAGAAAAAGATACATTTGGGACAATCATAAAAGTACAAAAATACAATGAATCCCATAAAAAACAATGGCTAGAAGCACTCAATCATCCTCTTGAACAAGTGTCTTTCCCTTGGGATCAGCAGAGGGTGCATAGGTAGAGTCAGCAGGCATGGGAATTATTGAAAGAACCACTGGTGGATCAACAACTGATACAGTACCAGATCTGTAATATGTCTCTCTCTGAGGGATTAAAGGTGTCAAGCTCCTAATGGCTTGAACTGGAGTCAGTTGAGGAGTACTCCCAGAGGCAGATGGTGGAAGGGTAGGTGGTACAATAACTGGCCGAGCATCCACATGTAGGAAAGGCAGCAAGAGATTCCTGAAATACATGATGATGTTTCCACCTCTCTCCATAACAGATACAAAATCATCTCTGTTCTCAATAAACTTATCTAAAGTAGGAGTGAGCTCCCTGAGCTTACTAACCTGTTCTCTGAAGGATTGGATAACTGGAGGTAACTTTATATTCTCAATCAAAAGCTTGAAATGGTTTGTCATTTGGTGCTTGGTATAAACTTTTTCAAAATAAGCATCCACCTTATTTTTATTGCCTCTTGAGAAGCAGTAGCTGCCCGCAGGTGATCGCGAACAAAACTACTAACTTCCCTAGTGGTAACAAGAATCTGAGTATCTGATGCACCACTGGGACTGGCCTTAGCCAATTATTCTTGAATAATAGTGCTGATTTGATCAAGGTTCACACTTGTGCTAGATGAGGGAAGATGTTTCATTGAGAAGGCCACTGTTTCCTTGAAAGAGTGAGTCAGACTACTAACCACCTTCTGAACAAGTTCATCCTGACTATTCAGATGTTCTTTAACTGACTTCTTAAAGGCCTCAAAAACTTCCAAAAACTGTTTGAACACTTCTTTGATATATCTAATATCAGTGTGCACTTGGGTTTGAGAACTTTTCAAAGAAGTCAATGAAGCAATCGATTGTCTAAGATCAACTACAGCTCCTGTCCAACTCTCAATCTGAGTGTGGCACACCTTAAGTTCATCCACCATTTCTTTCACAGGACTGGACACCCGACATCCAATGGATAACTCAAGGGATTGCTCCACGCTTTTCATCTCTTCAACCATACATTTCTTCATATCTTCCACTGATTCTCTTATTGCTTCTATCAATTCGGATTTTAAAGACTTAAGGTCCTCCTTGGTTGCCACATTGTCAGCCACAGTGGGTAAGGTAACTGATTCTTTTTGGGGTTGTTCTTCCTCATCAGAATTGCCATAAGAAAGTCCAAGAATCATATATCCGGGATCTGATGTCCAACCTTCAATGTCATATGATACTGATACTGAGCCAAGATTCTCTCCTTCACTTGGAACAATTTCTTTAGGTATCTCTTCCAAATCTTCTTCCTGAGGTAATTCTACAATTTCCTCTACAATTACAGTAGATTCAGTAGCCATTTGTTATGAGTCATTAATGACTCTCTCATCAACAGGTACTACTGCTATGTCTTCCTGATCAGGCACTATCCTGACTGTACAGACTATTAGAGGACTCAAACTGAGCTCTTTTTCAACATTTTCCTCATCATCTGCTTCATCACCAGCCTCCTTTTCTCTTTGATCAGATTCGGTTTTCTCATCCCCTTCAGAAATGTCCTTGACAAGATATTGGCATGATTCTTCTCCTTCTTCTGTAGTCTCTGAATCATTTTCCTTCAAGACAGTTTCTCTCTTTGGTAGTGCTTTTGGAGGGCTAGCTACTCCATAAGAAATAACTTGATGCATAGGACTAGGGGGTAAGTCTGGGTCTCCTCCTTCCTCAAATGAAGTCTGTTCCTCCTCAGCTTCATTATCACTGTAGACTAGTTCTGGCTCATCTGGTCCAAGACCAGGATCTCTCACATCCTTTGGTCTAGACGGATGATCTACAGGAGTGAAATTATAATAAATTTTTCCATCATCATTTACCCAAGATTTCTTCCAAGGATTCCAGCTGACTTTCATGTATTTACAGATAGTTCTTGTAATACAGAATTTATCCTTAACCACTACCAGCTCATCCTGAGGTCCAGCTATCTCTTTCACTTTTAGCATCACAGAAATTAGCTTTGAGAAAAACAAGGCATTTGATTTTGACTTCGGTCTAGTCATCTCTTCCACTTGAACCATAATCAATCTACATAGATTGATTCTCACACTGTGCTTCAGCAAATGTAACAGATATATGTCTTGGAATATTAAAGTGGAAAAGTATCCTCTTCTCGGACTAACAACATGCTGAATAAATTTAAATAACAGCTTATCTTCTCCTGCCATCTCTGCAGCAATCACCTTTCTAGGGGTCCCATTCCCTGTGAGTTCCAGCAGAGCATCTTCATATTGAAACACATCACTGGTCGAAGGTACACACTTGGAATAATAATTAAAATCACCCTCATGAGGAACTCTTAGGTTCTCATCCCATTACTCTGAAGTAAACGACACTTCCTGACCATTCACATATGAAACCATTCTGCTTTCTTCTTCAAAATTTTCAAAACGAACGAATTGGTAGAACTGTTTCACCAGTCCGGGATAATAAGGTCCGTTGTTGTTCACGAAGCATTCTACCCAACCTTGTTCTTCTAACACTCTAAGAACCAACGACTTGCTTTCCATAATCCATTCTGTACACAACTCTTTTTCAACAACTATCCCTCGCTTCGATAGGTGTGGGTTTACTGGTCTTCTTTGAGCTACACTTCCACTGCCACTTCCACTGGCATCAGTACTAGCTACTTTTTATCTCTTTGTAGCCGGCGCTTCACTTCCATCAGTCATCTGAGGTCTCTTGACGCGGGCCATTACAGATTTGAGGTTAGGGTTCTGAAGGTCGAGAGGTTTAGGTTTAGGAGAGTTCGAGCAGACAGTTTTGCGATGAGATTGAGCGAGTCTAGTTCGAGTTTTAATATCATTTAGGATTCATAAATCAAATAAATCATAAATAAAATAAAATCATTCGATGACTCATCTTTACAGAATAATACAGCACGCAAATGTACCGGTAAAGTCTTCTAACGGTGAGGTCTCCCTAACGGTGAGGTCTCCCTAACGGTGAGGTCTCTATAATGGTGAGGTTTCTCTAACGGTGAGGTCTCTCTAACGGTGAGGTCTCTATAACGGTGAGGATTCTCTAACGGTGAGGTTTCTATAATGGTTTCAAGGGTAATTTATCATTCCTAATTCATGTTTGATGAAACTTAATCTTTCTGAACATAAAGGCTTAGTGAAAATATCAGCTAATTGAAGTTCCGTGCCTATGAACTCAAGTGTTATATCACCTCTTTGATAATGATCTCTTAGAAAATGGTGTCTAACATCAATATGTTTAGTTCTAGAGTGCGAAACAGGATTCCTAGAGATATTAATCGCACTAGTGTTGTCACAGTTGATTGAAACATGTTTAAAGTCAAATCCATAATCCAGTAGTGTGTGTTTCATCCACAGAATCTGTGCACAGTAACTACTAGCAGCGATGTATTCTACTTCAGCAGTAAACAATGCAACCGAGTTCTGTTTCTTACTACACCATGATATTATGGATTTTCCAAGTAAGTGACATTTTCCAAATGTGCTCTTCCAATCTAATTTACAGCCATCAAAATCAGCATCCGAATAACTTATTAAGTCAAATGATTGTCCTTTTGGATAAAACAAGCCTAAATTTACAGTATACTTAAGATATTTAAAAATCCTTTTTAACAGCAAGAAAGTGTGATTCTTTAGGATTATCTTGAAATCTAGCACACATACAGAAACTAAACATGATATCTGGTCAACTAGTAGTAAGATAAAGTAAACTCCCAATCATGCCTCTGTAATAGGTTTGATCAACTGGTTTCCCAGTTTCATCAGCATCCAACTTACAGGTAGTACTAATAGGTATAACACTTTCCTTAATACTATCTAAACCAAAACATTTTAATAAATCATTAGTATATTTACTTTGATTTAGAATAATACCATCTTTAGTTTGAAAGATTTGAAATCCAAGAAAATACTTAAGCTCTCCCATTAATCTCATTTCAAACTCATTTTGCATAACCTTTGAAAATTCAATACATAAAGAATTTTTAGAAGATCCAAAAATAATATCATCGACATAGATTTGTACTATTAACACATCTTTTGAAATCCTTTTTATAAACAGTGTGGGATCATCTGTTCCTTTTGTAAATCCTTTTGAAATAAGAAAGATTGAAAGTCTTTCATACCAAGCTCTTGGAATTTGTTTTAAACCATATAAAGCTATATAAAGTTTAAAAACATGATTTTGAAAATGAGGATTTGAAAAACCAGGTGTTTGTTATACAAAAACATCTTCAACAATAAAACCATTTAAAAAAGCACTTTTCACATCCATTTGATATAATTTGAAATTCAGATGTGATTCATAGGCATGTATGATCCTAATAGCCTCTAATCTAGCTACAGGTGCAAAGGTTTCCTCATAGTCAATTCCTTCTTCTTGATTGTAACCTTGTGCAACTAGCTTAGCTTTGTTTCTAATGATGTTTCCAGATTCATCAACTTTGTTTCTAAACACCCATTTTGTGCCTATGGTGATAGTGTCCTTAAGTATTTATACTAATTTCAAGACTTTATTTCTTTCAAATTGATTTAGTTCCTCTTGCATAGCCATTACCCAGAATTCATCATTGATAACATCATTGATATTTTTAGGCTCTAGCTGTGACAAGAAGGCTTGATGTTCAACCGGATTTCTAAGAGAAGCTCTAGTCTGTGTCCCTCTATCAATATTTCCTACAACAGCATCTAACAGATGATTCTTTAGAATCCTAGTTGGTCTTGAAAAGGTAGGACTCGAGATTTCAGGTTCATCTATAGGATGAGGTTCAACAGAAGCAGGTTCTGGAAAATTTCCAGAACTGGATGTTTTAACTACAATTCCACTGTCTTTATCATTAGGGTTCAAAACAGAGAGATCATCTTCAATATTTTCAAGAGAGGTCTTAGGTTCATGTTGATTAGTTTCATCAAATTTGATGTGAACAGATTCTTCCACACATTTGGTTCTTTTATTGAAAACTCTATAGGCTTTACTGGAAGTTGAGTAACATAGAAAAATTCCTTCATCACTCTTGGATGAAAACTTTTCAAGATTATCTTTAGTATTAAGAATAATGGCTTTGCAGCCAAAAACATTGAAGTAGTTAACCTTAGGTTTCCTATGGTTCCACAACTCATAAGGGGTCTTCTTAAGAACAGGTCTAATCAAGAATCTATTAATAACATAACAAGCGGTATTTACAGCTTCAGCCCAAAAATAAACAGGTAGGTCATACTCATTAAGCATAGTTCTAGCAATTTCTTGCAGGGTTCTATTCCTCCTTTCTACTACCCATTCTGCTAGGGTGTCCTAGGGGTAGAGAAATTGTGATTATAGCCATTGTGTGAGCAGTAAAATTCAAACTCATGATTTTCAAACTCACGACCATGATCACTTCTCCGAGTTTTAATCTTAAGTCCACTAAGGTTTTCTAAAGACTTGGAGTATTTTATAATGCAAGAACAAGCTTCACTTTTATGAGCTAGAAAATATACCCAAGTATATCTAGAATAGTCATCTACAATAACATAGACATAATGCTTCCCATTTAAACTAGAAACTCTATAAGGTCCAAATAAATCCATGTGAACCAACTCGAGAGGTTGAGAAGTTGACACTTCTTTCTTCTATTTAAAATAAACTTTATGTTTCATTCCCTTTTGACAGGGATTACAAACTTTATCTGCTAGAAATTCAAGTTTGGGTAGGTCTCTATCAAAGTTCTTCCTAGAAAGTTTTCTAAGTGAATGCACATTGCAGTGTCTTAATCTTATGTGCCAAAGCCAAGACTCTCTATGAAAAGCATTTAAACAAGTAATATTTTTCCTAGATAAAGAATTAAAATCAAAAGCATAAACATTTTCATTTCTCAAAGCAGCAAACATTAAAACATTTTTAGAATTAAAAACATTACAAGAATCATTTTCAAATTTAACATAAAAACCATCATCACATAACTGAGAAATACTTAACAAATTATATTTAAGTCCATCAACAAATAAAACTTTAGAAATTAATACTGAGTCAGTGTTACCAATCTGGCCTAAGCCGATGATTTTTCCTTTAGAATTATCACCAAAGGTGACAAAACCACCATCAACTCTGACTAAGATTTTAAAGCATGAGAAGTCTCCTGACATATGTCTTGAAAATCCACTGTCCAAGTACCAGGTCTTTTTACAGGAGCTCTTTAAGCAGGTTTCCTACAAAACAGATTTAAACAGGAAATGATTTTGGTACCCAGATTTTATTGGGTCCAGACAGGTTAGCCAATAGCACTTTAGGTAACCATATTTGTCTAATGGGTCTCATAAAATTTCTAGAATCAATAGATTTTGAAAGATAAACCTTATTAGATCCATAACTATGAATATAACTAGTTAAAGCATATGAAGTTCCAGAGCTAGCTACATTCTGTCCAGATTTAGGAATGAATCAAGTTTTGGTAATTTTCCTTTGTCCAGGTTGGTATCCTATACCAGTAGTGTATCTAGGTGCAATTTGCTTACCTAGAATTTGAGTAAGAGTATCTTTACCATTTGTAAATTTCTCTAAGTCTTTCTTGAGTTGCTCATTAGATAATTTTAGTTTAGTATTATCTTTAATCAACTGTGCATTCTTTTCTATTTCAATATCAAGATCAGATTTATGTTTAATAGTTAAAGCATACTGTTTCTTTAAACCTTTGTATTTGTCTTTCAGCTCATTACAGGTTTCTTCTAATATATCACAATATTCAAACAGTTTAGATTTAGACATGTTATCACATTCAGAATCATCTCCAGAATAATATGAATTAGAAGCAGGAGTTTCTGAAGTTACCTCAGAAGTTTTTTTTCATAAAACACATGTTCGCCTTGTTTCTGTGTTCAGTTTCAGAAACTTCAGAATCACTAGAGCTGTCCTCAGAAGCACTCCAAGTAGTCTTCATGGGTTTATTACACTTTTTATCCTTGTATTTATACTTCTTGTATTTCAGCTTTGGACAGTCTGCTTTTATGTGTCCTTTCCTTTTGCAATCATAACATACAACTTCATCTGATTTATCAGGCTTCTTCCAATCCTTTTTCCAATGTCCTTTGTTGTCATACTTACCTTTTTGGTTTGAATTTCTGAAAAACTTCTTCTTCCTATAAAATTTCTTAAACCTTCTAGAAATGTGAGCCATCTCAGCATCACTATCAGAATCACTCTCACTGTCTTCACAGCTTGAACTTTCATTGTTAGCTTGACACTTATTTTTATCCTTATTCTTTGAGGATGTAGTTTTGAAGGCAACAGATTTCCTTCTAGGTTCATCATCTTCTTCTTTGTCAACCTTGATTTCCTCTTCATAAATCATCTGTTTGCCAATTAGTTCCTTGACTGGCAGTTCTCCAATGTCACACGGTTCACTGATGGAGACAGAGGTTCCTCTGCATCTTTCAGGTAGACATCTCAAAATTCTCATAATTTGTTCCTTTGCTGGAACATCCTTTCCCAGAGAAGTCATTGTGTTTACAATTTTATTGAACCTGAGATACATATCAGAAATGGGTTCATCAGGAATCATCTTAAAATTATCATACTTAATCGTATATGTATTTAATCTCATCTCCTTAACATTAGTTGTTCCTTCATGAGAAACAGCTAAGGTATCCCAAATTTCATATGCAATATTACATGAAGATATTCTATTAAATTCCTCATCTCCTAGAGCATAGTATAAAGAATTCATAGATTTACAATTATTATTGTAGGCTATCTTAATAGCTTTATTCCAAGTAGATCTAACAGTAGTTGTTATTTTGTATTCAGATTCTATAGCAGTCCAAATATCAAAACCCAGGCTCTCTAAATGAATTTTTATCTTGATTTTCCACTGAGCATAGTTGGTGCCATTGAAAAAGGGTGGTCTATTGGTAGCAACACCTTCAACTCTATTGTACATGATAACTAAATTAAAGCAATGATTTTAAAGAGATAAAAATTTAGAAATAACAGAAATTTTAAGAACTTTAAAATACAACTAAAATCACAGTTGAAAAACAGAGTACTTTAGAAAATATTTTAACAGCCTCTGATACCAAATGTTGGTTGGAGTGGATACTCAAGAGGGGGGTGAATTGAGTTCCAATTAAAATTTCTGTTTTAAAAACTTTGTCTTAAAATCCCCCAAATAAAATACTAAATTAAACTGTAGTGAATTTATATCAAAGTAAGGGTTTGGTTGGGTTCTCAAGGGATTGATTATTTCCCAGTTAATCAAAACAGAAATGTTGATTAACTTTTGAAACCAACTAACTGATTTACAACTAATATAAACACTTGTGAATTTAATTATCAAAGTGACTTTAAAACAGTTTTGGTTTTAAAGAAATAAGCAGCGGAATAAAGAATAACTTTGAAAGATATAGCATAGAAGATATAACTAAGAGGTTCAGTCTCAAGCCGAGACTAAGTCCTCTCAAAATCTTTTATAAAAAGATGATCCACACCCTGGATCGGGGATAACAACAGCAACCAGCTGTTCAGGTCCAAGACCTCTACCACAGTTATTCATGGGAACAAACACAACAGCAACCAGTTGTTCAGGTCACACGACCTCTACCACTATCCCAGTGGGAAAAATAAAAGAATTAAGAGAGTTGAGTGAGGATTTACAAATCCTCCAGTTAAGTCACATGAGACAGTGTGTGTTTAAAATTCAGGAAATAACACACACTGCTCAGTATGTAAAAAGATAAATCACAGAGAAAATAATTAGAGTTTAGGAATGGCTCTTGTGATTGTCGTGCAGTTCTGGACTCCTTTGATTGATCAGAATTCACTCGGTTTTCTCTTCTGATTTTGGTCTGTAAAACAGAGTATCGTCTGTTTCCTTGACTTCCAAGTTCAGAGATAGAGAAGAAGTAGTCGATGAAGTTCTTGTTTTATGTTCTCGTTCTCAGCTCTTCACTGTTTAGCATTGATGAAAGAGTTCCTCGTGTAAGTTTAGTCGTCTCTTTGCATTCACCCTTTGTTGTTCTTCGAACACGCCTTGTGGTCTGTATCTCTCACTCTTAGTAGAACATCCTTCCTTTATTTAAATTACGTGCTCCGGAAAAAGAAATGATTTCCTTTTTCAGGTATGAGGTACGGTTCCCTGACATCCAATGACACACATTAAATAAATGACAGAGAATTTTAAAATATTCCTAATATGACCGTTGTTTAGATTAAATAATGATAAAGAAATTCAAATAGTTGTTTATGACTATCAGTGTGTCATGTGATCGGTGGGTCATCCGCATCGGTGAGACATTTTCGGTGACTCATTTGATCAGCATCGGTGAGACATCTTCGGTGACTCATTTGATGTATCGGTAGCGGGGGACTTGTAACAGTAGCAGTGGCTCTGCCTTTACCAGTAGCGGTAACTCTCTATCGGTAGTTGTGGCTCTGCCTTGTAACAGTAGCGGTAGCTCTCTATCGTTATACTTTGCACAACGGTGGACTTCAGCATATCGGTAGCTGTCAACTTTGCTGTAGCGGTAACTATCGACTTCATTTTATCAGTAGCTCTATCAGTAGATTTTGATGCAGCGATGGACTTTGGGTATCAGTTGGGTATCAGTAGCTATACCGGTAGCTGTATCGGTAGCTCTCTTATAGCCGTAGCTCCAACATATCAGTAGACTTAACTGTATCGGTCACTGTGAGCTATAACGGTTGCTAGCTTGTAACTATAGCTATTTGTTCTGATGGTAGCTACTGTCTAACGATTGCTCTACTCTATATCGGTAGCTAGTTTGTAACAGTAGCTAAAAACTGTTTGAGAATTCACTTGGCAGAATGAGTTAAGTCATAGTAATCATATATATGTTAATTAAAAAGACTTAATTTAAGCACAATTAAGGTAACAACATATATTAAAGTATATTTGGAATGTATTATGCATAATCATGATATAAAGAAAGAATGGTTGGGATTATCAAAACACAATAAAGCAACGTAATTCCAGAGGGTTCAACAAATGAGTTTCTTTATACACAATAATTCATATGGAATACTATATGTTGCTTTAGTTTTAATCAACTTTAAGGGAATATTCCATTTTCAATAATGCATATCCACAAAAGGATAATAAAAGAGTTTCTTAACTCATCATTAATCTGACCATGTTAAGAGAGGTCAAATTACTCCTTTCATTAACACCATGTAACTATCATTTATAATTATAAGTGAGTTTGGATACTATACCACAATCCCTGAAGTGATAAATAAATGATCCATTGAGATTCTCTTCACCTCGATCTAAGTGAAGTGTCATAATATTTTTATTAACATGGTTTTATACTATTTATAAATATTCCTTAAACATATGAAAGGGATCTGAATTATACCTCATTGAGTCTATATATCCATACCTCATATAATTATTAGTAAAATTAATGAAATATAAAACCCACCCATTGAATCTACTGTATATGGACCACATAAATCTGTATGATTCAAAACTAGTGGTTCAGTGTCCCGTACTATTTTTCCAGGGAAGGGTTCTTTGGTCATTTTACCTGCTAAATAGGCATGACATACATCCAAGGGTTTTAACTTAGTAGAGTATAAATACCATTCTTGATGTAATATATGTTAATATTTATCATTTAAAACCTAAACATCCATAGGCAGGTATTATATGATTTATTTTTTATAGTTTTTTCATAAATTGATATTTCATGGTATTGATGTTCAAGTATATACAATCCATTATTGAGATGTTTTATACCATAACATATGTTATCCTTATAATAGAGACACCGTTTATTTCCAAAATAGAAATAAAATCCAATGATATCTAATCTTGATAATAATATTATGTTTCTAGTTACTGAGGGTATATAATAATTGTTATTTAATATTAGAACCAAAATACATGGTAAAGTAAAATGATAACCTCTTATTACAAAGTATATTATTCTCGCACTGTCTTCTACCCATAGATCCACCACACCCATTAAAATCATCTTGAATTGACATGGTACATCTATGTGAATAATAATGTGTGAGATACATGTTGTATCCAATACCCAACATATAGATACAAACATATTTCCTTCAATGATAAATATACTTGATTTAGAAGCATCACTTTTATTCTTCTTCCCAATTATTCATTTATTCTTTTAGTGGAATTTCTTACCATATCCAATGAATAAAAATCCCATTAATTAACCTCCCTATATATATTTGTATTTTTTATGGATGATATGTTGATATATTTATCTTGGTGTCATCAATAGACCCCTCAGCCTTTCCCTTTCTCTTCTTATTCCTCATAAGAACTAGAGACTGTGTATTCATAAAATCATTATAATTTTGGAAAAAGAAATACAACAGTTCCTCAAAGAATTATTCATGTTATTATTTTTTTCAATTAGTAATAAAAGTTAAGAAAATATAAGGTAAAAAGGAAATAATGAGATTAGTCACTAGTTTTTGGTTTAGTTTTAACCCAATGGATCCATGTCTCTCGATATACCCAATCATACTGAGTGTAAGATCCCATGAAATTAAGAAAAAATTTATTTTAAAATAAATTCTATTAAATAGATTACATTATAAATTAAATAAACTATAATATTTTTTAATATAAATATGGTTTATGAAACTATGTGATTTTCTTTAATCAAAATTTGTTTTTTTTATAAATTAATAATTATAGAAATTTTTTCTTTTGAATTATTTTCCTATAAATATAATTTCCATTAATGAATATAAATTCTATGACATATTTTAATAAATTTTATACAGGAAAATATTTATTTTCATTTAATATTTTAAAATATGTAGTTTCCTAAACTAAATATAAATTATTATTTATCAAATTAATAAATAAGAACATTGAAATTTATTTCATAAATTATAATCATTTATTAAAAAAATTATATTTTAAAATGAAAATTATTATTTAATATTTAATAAATTTATTGTATGAAAAATATAGTTTTAAAAATATTATGATTTTAATATTTTATGTTTTGAATATATTTTTTCATGATATAAGATATATATATATATATATTCCAATAGTAATAAATAATAATCAGTATAATTTTTAGAAGAGGATAAAAAATATGTTTTTGAAATAAATTGTTTATTATATTTTTAGGATAAATTATAAGTAAATTAATGATATTTAGAATTTTAAAGGATGAAAAAAATATTTACATATTCATAATAAATAAATATTTTGTATTTTAATTTTTTTTTAATTTGCTAAGTATGTATATAAAAAATGGCTAACCATTGAAAGCTATCCCGGATAGCTCAAACATGCACATGTGGGGATCAAGCTCAACCAATGAATGGGAACCAGCCTGGACAACCCACATGTATGTAAGGTGAGGGCTTATATGTAACACCTTGAGCTTCTACGGTACACCTCTCTTTCAATAATGCAATAGTTTGCATTGTACGCAAGTTCGAGATTCTAACACACCGCGACCAATCAAAGTAGTCGTTATGAATAGTAATACCCACTTTTTGAAATTATATAAATATTATATTTCAAAATGGACTTCATTTTTGTATTCAGAATATTGAAATTATCCTAAGTTGAATTTTTTGTAATTTTCTGAGAACTTCCAATTTTTTATGAATAGTGAAAAATAATTAAACACAACTTTTTTAATAAAAATAATTTATAGTGATAAATTATACTATTGAGTGGTTTAAAAGTATAATTAGAATATATTTTTACCATTTTATCCAATGGTGGTCATTAGAATTAATTTCACTTTGAAATTTGACATAAACAATTGTCAATCTTTGGATATATATTGTTTCTTAAAAACACGCTATTTGTTGTGACAGCGGGAATTAATTATAAAATTAATTAATGAAAATTATATATTTGTAATTTTGTAAAATAGACATCATTTTTTAATTCAGAATATCAATTATATCTTAGGGTGAAATTTTGGCATTGTTCTGAAAAACTTCAATTTTTGATGAATAGTGAAACCACTACGTGGTAGTTAAAAAACTGATTTTTCATTTAAATGAAACTTTACCGCTTCTACGACTTGAATTTCAAAAATCTGAAATACATGGTTGTCATTAGGTTGTAAAATGTGGTTCAATGGGATTAAAATAATTTTTTCTGAATAGTAACATTTAAGTTTTTTTTAATCGCGATTAAAGGTAATTATTGAAATTTAAGGTAAAAATGATATTATAAAAATATAAAAATATCTTGAAACTTGTCCTACACTTATTGGATGAGTCATGGCCCACGAAGACAATTCATGGGTCAACTTGTGGACCCCATGGAAACACTTGTGTAAGAAAATGACAATAAGAAATTTTTATTTAAAGTAAAAATAAAATAGTCACAAACATGTGTTGTTTTACTAAAGAAATTATTACATGGGTTTATATAAAGCTTTTGACTATAAATATTCATTGGAAAGATAAAAAGATTTCCTACGTCATGATAGTTTTTTTTATAATTTTTAGAAAGTACATAAATTAAATTTTTTTATGACACGATAATGATGCAGTGATTACCTCATTAATTAACGATTTAAATAAAATGAAAAAATAATGTAAAATCTAAGACTTACACTTGTCTAAATCTTATTTTATGGGTATATTTCGAACCCTTATCACCTTATCCTAGAAATATATCATTGTGGGACCTTTGAAATCCGAAAATCACTTCATAATAATGTAACATTTCATGACCTTCCAAGAGTGCCCCTCCTCTCCTCTTATAAAAGTCTCCCACCACTACCACCTTATTCACACCTTCAAAGCCATTATTCTCGGACAAACGCTGCCCAAATACTCTCTAAACATCCATCTCTTACTCCTAGAAGCCTCACTTTGGGCAGAAGTCTTCCCAAGTAAGCCTTTGGCTCAAATCAAAAAGAGTTACCCGATTTTAAGGTAATGTCTTCTCTTATGTTCTTTTGTTTTATTTTGCTTCTCCAACCCATTAAAAACTTTTTATTACTTTATTTTGTAACAAAACCAGTATCTAAAATAAAATATGATGTTTTATGATAAGTATTTTATTTAAACTTACACACACCTTTTTATAATGGTTATAGAACATACTATTTCTGTGGGTGGCGAAATATTGCCTCACGAAACGATGATTGTTCAATATTCTTTTAACACCTCTAATGGTGGTCAGTTTGATGAAACTATTTTCATATATGATATATATATTATGTTTATGTTTTCCTTATGATTATATATTTCTCATTTATGGAATACCTTTATGATTTCCATTATGGGTAAACACGATAATTTCATTTTAGGAAGTGCGGACTACCGCCCCTCAAAGGGATTTGAATCGTTAATGCCATATGTGGGACATATAAAGGATGGAATAAATGATATTATATATGATATTATACTGTAATTATAATTCACTTTTATATAATTATGATTTCATTCCATTAAATACAAAATAGAAATGAAAGTAGTGTTCATGCATACGTACGGCTTACCGTCTCCATGAACGGTGCATTTCATTTATTACCTTTAAATTTTACGTAATATTATGAATGAATGTATATACTTGATATATATTATATATATGATATCTACATCATGAATATAATTCTGGATATAATTGATATTTTACCACATGAACAACTTGTAATTATATGAAGTTTATTTTTGACTCAAGTACCGAAGATCGAAAAAACGACCGTTATTAACATAAATAATTACATAATGTTAATAACATGGTAATAAGTGATATAAAAGGTCTAATAAACTTAAAAAATGTTCTTAAGAAATTATAAATTAACTCTAGTTTATTATTTAGGAGGTTAAAGAATGGCCGAGTCAAGATGGACATGAGGTAAGGGAACTTCTAAACCCAATTTCCATTCTTTGGGTTGAACTTATCATTCGTATTTATGTTGTTCTTTGATTATGTGAGAAATGAATTTTTTAACTTATCATGTATTTGTAATTTTTTTATGTGAGCTTATAGTAAGTACACATGAGTGATCTATTTTATTTACAAAATGATCTTTGTAAGGGAACTTCTTAACCCAATTTCCATTCTTTGGGTTAATCTCCTAATTTCAAATTATGTCATGATATTATTATGTACTATCTTGTATTTATACTTTCTTTATTTGTACATATAGTTAATACACATAATAGATATATTTTATTTAAAAAAAACTATCTTTGTAAGGGAGTTCGTCTCAATCTCCATTCATTGAGGCATATTTTGTTTTATACACAAATTTCTTTTATATGGTGTATAAATCCCTTTGACTTTTATGTTTATTCAAAAGGAATCTTTTTATACGAAGTGTTTTACTAAATGAAAAAAAGGAATGTTTTTTTGTCGTACGTATGCGGCGACAACAACTTATCCGCCGTCGTGACCATTATTTGAGTTTCGGCTTCCTCTACAAGACATAACTTTTTTAAAATCAAAAATAAATGCCAAGTTTTAATTTTCATTTATTTTGGTATTGAAAATGGTTTTGATAATGTTTTTATTATATCACTGTGTTGTATTGATATCTTGTGATTGAAATGTGGAAATGTTATGTTTCCTTTATGCATGTTTTATGTGATATGATTATGTTATGGTTTATGATATGTTTAAACCTATTCATATGAGGAATGCATTGGACTTAATAAGTAACGGGTGGAGCCCGCTATAGCTCCACGATGCATCGGTAGGTCTCATGAGACAAACTAGTGTCTTGTAACGAGGCCTTGACAAAATCTTATTTGTAGTCTTGGCACGAGGCCTTGGCTACGTGGTTATGATAGTTTGGAATTATGCATTCCATCATTATGAAAGTGGTTATTGATATTGAATGTGATTATTCTACTAGTAGAATATCCATGTTAATAAGTAAATGGCATTATCTCATTTTAATTTTTCCATATTATGTGGAAGTTAAAGTTTAAAAGGATTTTGTTTTAGTAATACATTGCCTTAAATGTTTTTTTATTTATGAAATCTTCCGCTATATTGTTATCCTTACTGAGCATCTGAGTTCACCCCTTTCAATGTTTTAATTTTTCGATTATGTGATGAAGTATATTATAAATGACCTGAAGGGATATTATGAGGGGATATGATGACAATATGTTTTTTAGTTTTGTTTTACTTTATGATGTAATGTAAGACTTATGAATGTATCTAGTGTTTCTAAGACTACTAAACTAATCAGTCTTTTGTGACTTGATCTTTTGTGATCATGCCAATGTTACGCAATAATGCACCAACTCTGGGTAACTGGGGTCGGGGCATTACAGTTGGTATCAGAGGCAGTTTAGTACTGACCTTGGAAGCTAGATTTAGATAAACTCTGATTAGAGCACATAGTCTAAAGATAGACATTGAGGAATATTATATAAGAACTTCCTAGAATTTTGGTATTATAGAGATTTTGTGAGTTTTATGAGAAATACATCCCTGCCTGGATACAAGTAGGTAGAGGCAGCTCTGACACAGATGTACCTAGGGGTTAAACCTGAAAACACCGCTTTGAGCTAGACTCGAACGGGAACTGGTGGATGACAATGGGCCTTGCTGCACTCTTGGTTACGACACTCCCGGGGGATATGTTTAGAATAATTATCATTTTTTTACAAACCATTATGAAGGGTTTATGTGTGTATACTTCCTCAAAGAAAACATTTTTTATGATTATGGATTATATCCATAAACCGTTCAATTTACATTAAGTATTTTACATGTTTGGAATTATTCATTGCAATTCATAAACTAACCTAGTTTATGACATTGTATAGAAATGGCACCCAGTAGAAGGAATGTGAACTCCATCAATACGTATGATCCAAAGAGTAAGAAGGATCATATCTTTCATGGTATTAATCCAACATTTGGAAGGGAAATAGTCTCCCATGTGTTCTCAACATATGAATAAATATTATGATGTGTTAATAATATAAGTAAATAATTCTCTGAGTCTTATGGCTTTTAAGGGAAGAAAGAGAAGAAAAGTATGGAAGAGAGAATGATGGATAAAGGGACGAGGGAAAAGAATAATTTTCCAATATGTGATAACTATGGGAAGAAACACCTTGGAACTGCCTGAAGGGAATGGGAGTTTGTTATAAGTGTGGAGAAAAAGGACACCAAGTGCGTGAATGCAAGGGTAAGAAAAAGGTTTCAAATGTACAATGCTTCATCTGCAAGGAGTGGGGACACTATGCAAACCGATGTCCAAATCATCAGAGTATGCCTCAAATGATGTTATTAGATAATAATCAAGTTATGATACTACCACAGATGAGGAGGAATGATTAGAGGTCTTTTGTTGTTATTAAATAATTTTTTCATTTGAGTGTTGTCTCAATGATGTACTGGTTATAATAATTATGGAGTATATAAGGATTTTATTACAGTACTATTTCATCAAGGACTTGAGATTTTGTGGAACCAAGAAATGTGACTCCACAACAGGTTAAATTTTTGGAAAATATATGGTTGAGAGAAAGATAAACCATAATATGGTTCTGATACCGAGATAGTGATTTTGGAATAATACATGATTGATTTGGATAAATTATATTGGATATTCTTAACTTCCTTGAAACTAATTAATTATTTGTATACATTTTTGGATAGAAGGAGTATATCTAGTATTCTATAAGGAACAAGGGATCATGAATGTAATAAATAAGGATTTATGGTAATTCAGGATGTTGCGATGTTTAAAAATAATACATGATGAAGGTGTTCACATGTTGTTACGCGGAAAAAAGGATCTTCATTATGTTTACCTTCCTTATAAAATGTTGACTGTGAGTTGGACAGATGTATTTTTGATAACTATAAAGGTTGGAATGGATTAAGTTGAACCTTGGATAGTATTGTTTAAGGTTAAAACATTTCTGAATATTATTTTTGGCATATTATAATACTATAGTTTTTGGAAAAGGACAACATGTAGGTTGGGGGATAACCCATCGCGTTGGACAAAGCTGTAGGAATCGAACCCACAACCATATTGTGATAGGCCTATATTACCTACCACTAGCCTACAGGAAGTCCCTAGTTATTACAAAATAGTTTTCCTAATCAAAATGGTATGTGTTAATATTTGAAACCTTGTACGATTAGGATAAATATAATATTTTTGAGTGAAAGATGGGTTTGTGGTAAAAATTTATTAAAGAATGAAATTATACATGAAAAGTATGTATATTTCCTTACATTCTTAGTAAATCTCCTAAATAAATTCCTCACCTTTATAAAAGGTAACTTAAAACAAAAACGTTGTCGGTTAACTTTTCCAACTGGGGATTCAATGACAGTTTAACCAATGAAATGTTTATGATTTTCTTGTGGTTAACTTTCTCCAAATCCTATTTTCTACAACTCTCTATCAGACCTTGATGGTTCGTTTTTTCTCCATATCCATATTTTCGTAGAATCCTAGTATTGGCTATCCCGGGTGACCTTTGTATTTCTCTTTCTTTCTTTTAATGTTATATTTTTATTAACCATATTTTTTATGTGGGTTTTCCACAAAGGTATTTTCTATTTTCAACCGTTTATTTTCAAAGAAAAATTTCAAATTGTGAGGATGCAATTTATTGAAGGAGGGTATAATGTAACACCCTGATCTTCCACGATACACCTCTCTTTCAATAATGTAATAGCTTGCATTGTACGCAAGTTCGAGATTCCCACACACCACGACCAATCAAAGTAGCCGTTATGAATAGTAATACCGACCTTTTGAAATTATATAAATTTTATATTTCAAAATGGACTTCATTTTTGTATTCATAATATCTAAATTATCCTAAGTTGAATTTTTTGTAATTTTCTGAGAACTTCCAATTTTTTATGAATAGTGAAAAATAATTAAAAACAACTTTTTTAATAAAAATAATTTATAGTGATAAATTATAATATTGAGTGGATTTAAAGTATAATTAGAATATATTTTTACCATTTTATCCAATGGTGGTAATTAGAATTAATTTCACTTTGAAATTGGACATAAACAATTGTCAATCTTTTGATATATATTATTTCTTAAAAACACGCTATTTGTTGTGACAGCGAGAATTAATTATAAAATTAATTAATGCAACTTATATGTTTGTAATTTTTTAAAATATACATCATTTTTGAATTCATAATATCAATTATAGCTTAGGGTGAAATTTTGGCATTGTTCTGAAAAACTTCAATTTTTGATGAATAGTGAAACCACTAAGTGGTAGTTAAAAAACTGATTTTTCGTTTAAATGAAACATTACTGCTTCTATGAATTGAATTTCAAAAATCTGACATACATGGTTGTCATTAGGATTTAAAATGTAGTTCAATGGGATTAAAATAATTTTTGGTGAATAGTAACTTTTATGTTTTATTAATCGCGATTAAAGGTAATTAGTGAAATTTAAGGTAAAAATGATATTATAAAAATATAAAAATATCTTGACACTTGTCCTACACTTATTGGATGAGTCATGGAATACAAATAAAATCCATGGGTCAACTTGGGGACCCCATGGAGCCACTTGGGTAAAAAAATGACATTAAGAACTTTTTATTTAAAGTAAAAATAAAATTGTCCCAAACATGTGTTGTTTTACTAAAACAATTATTACATGGGGTTATATAAGTTAACATTTTGACTATAAATATTCATTGGAAAGATAAAAATATTTCCTACATCATGAAATATTATTTATTATTTTTATACATTAAATTAATTAATTTTTGTGATGACACCATGATGAGGCAGCGATTACCTCATTAATTAACCATTTAAATAAAATGAAACGATAATGTAAAATCTAAGACTTAAACCTGTCTAAAACATATTGGATGAGTATATTTAGAACCCTTATCACCTTACCCTCGAAATATATCATTTTGGGACCTTTGAAATAATAAAATCACTTCATAATAATGTAACATTTCATGACCTTCCAAGATTCCCCTCCTCTCCTCTTATAAAGGCCCCCACCACTACCACATTATTCACATCTTCCAAGCCATTTGGATCTGCCAACCTCTGACCAAATACTCTATCAACTTCCTGATCTTACTCCTAGAATCCTCACTTTGGGTAGAAGTCTTCCCAAGGAAGCCTTTGGCTCAAATCAAAAAGAGTTACCCGATTTTAAGGTAATGTATTCTCTTATGTTCTTTTGTTTTATTTTTCTTCTCCAACCCCTTAAAATCATTTTATTACATTATTTTGCAAAAAAACCAGTATATAAAATTTACTAGGCTTTTTTTATGATAAGGATTTGATTTAAACTTACACACACCTTCGTCTAATGGTTAAAGAACATACTGTTTCTGTGGGTGGTGAAATACTGCCTCATGAAACGATGATTGTTCAATATTCTTTTAACACCTCTAATGGTGGCCATTTTTGTCACGACCCGTCCTCAGGGCCTGTGCCGTGACTACCCCAAGCCCATCTTCCATAGGCCAGGGGATGGCGACTAGCACCAAGGCGTAAATCCCGGTAAAAAGGGAAGACATTGCCTTTGTAAAGTAAACAAGCAGCACAGAGTAAGAAAGCAGAAAGTAAATTCTAAGTGAAAACAGAGTAGAACTGAAAGTGCGGAAAGTACATGGGTGCGTATACAAACCCAAACTGAAAGTAAAGTACAACTCGAAAGGGAAAACAACAACTGTAAAGTAAAAGCCGCTACACCGAGCTGTCCACTGGAGATCCCACCTGAAGGGTGGGTACAGATAGCTCCACTGCTCCTCGGGTCCTGCCGTCCGCTCCGAGCACGTCCCACCCCGTGGTCCACCTCCAGGTACCGTCCTGCTCTGCTAGCCTCAACCACGATCAACGCTATCCGTCGTCTGCAACCAACACAACGTAGTGCGGGCATAGCCCGTGCAGGGGTGAGTATAAGCTACTCAGTAGGGACCCCGAGACCCCTGAAAGTCTCCCAAAATACACAAAGGATAAACCACAAAGGAAGATACAAACACAAAGTAACAACCGACACTGCTTAGGTATATGCCCATACATATACCTAAGTCATCAATTCTAATACGCTCCAACCTCCGAGCCCATGTACAACTCAGTCCACACAGGAAAGTAAACGTATCCCACACAGGAAAGAAAAACAAAATCCACATAGGATAGCACAACTCAATCCACACAGGAAAGCAACAGGATTCAGCTCACACAGGTATACTTCTTCGAAAGACGATAAAGATGATCTTTGATCCATCTAAGTCTTCGGACCCACGAAGGATCAATAGGTAACTAACCCCCGAAAAAGACCCACACAGGATCGGGCCCACATAGGACCTGTAGGCGCTGGTTCACACAGGACCGTTGAGCGCAATGACCCACACAGGATCAGACCCACACAGGATCGGGCCCACACAGGACCTGTAGCACTGATTCACGTAGGATCGCTGAGTGCTATAGTCGTCATCGTCGAATCCACTAAGGATCTCTGTACTGTCGTCGTCGAGGTCACAGTAGCAGTAGCAGTAGTAGTAGCAGTCACAGTCGCAGCCAGCACTAGGGTTCCCGCACACAACAAGCTCGTTCGGTAGGGTCCGCTCCACGAGCCGATAGGCTAATACATCAACTGTCACAAAGTCCAGAGTTGATGTATCCAAAAGTTCCATATCGTCAACAGGAACTCAACACAATAGACGGCGTGTCGATCGGATGCCCAGTCTGAGAGTTATTGGATTTTTCGTCCCAGGGGCCCGGTTGGTTTTTAAGGCAAAACCAACCCGGCCGTACTCCACCTGCGTCCAAACCTCGGGCGGAGTATGCCAAAAGATCCGTCTCACTAAGAGGAACACAACAAAGCTGACGGCACGTCAATCAGACGTTCGTAGCTCAAGATATGAGCATTTCCGCTTCGAGGGCCCGGTTGGTTTCGTGTACGAACCAACCCGTCCGAACTGAAAATATTCTGAAACTTTGAGTGTGATATACCGAATCGACCGTCTCAATCCAAGGATCACATCGCCGCTGACGGTTCATCAATCGGTGGTCCGTAGCTCATGTTATGAGCAAAAGACCGAAGTCGATTCGAAAACGGGGGGTCCGGGTCCGGGCCGACCCGTCCCGGCCGGCGGCGCGGTCTGGCACGACGGCGCGGCGCGGCCGGCGGCGGCGCGGCCCGGGCGCCGCTCGGGTGCCACGCGCGGGGGGGGGGGGGGGGCAAAGCCCCCACTTTCCTTCAGCTCGCGGCGCGGCTGGGTGCCGCGCCTTGGAGAAACCGGCCCCCCTCGTGGGGGCCTGCCTTTGAGAAAAACGGGGGGGCGCTGCCCCCCCTTTGTGAAACCGCAGCCCCCCCATTATGGGGGGCCGTTTTTGGCCAGCCGGGGGAATTAATTTCCCCAGTCCTTCTCCCTTCCGGCCGGCCCAACATGGCCGGTCGGTTCTTCCTCAACGGGACCACCAAGGCCGGTCCCCCTTCCAGCTTCCGACACCGGCGGCCCGGATGGCCGCCGGTCTTCGTCATCCGGCGCGTTGCGACGGCACCGCGCCCCTCCGCCGCGGCCCCTCTCCAGTCGCGGCGCCTTCGGTTTCCTTCGACGCGGTGCGACAGCGTCGCGTTCATAATAATCTTTCCACGGCGCGGTGCAATGACGCCGCGCAATATTTGTCGTGTGATTCCTGCGGGGTGCGAGGGCACCACGCCATCTCGTTCATCCACAAGAAAATAATAAACAAGAACAAAGGAGGGGGGATTCGACCGTGTTTGTTCCATCCGGCCCCCCTCTCGTTAGACGATAACACACAAACATTTATCCTCAAGTGTGTCATGCTAGAACCAAGAACGAGAATAAACAAATAATCAACAACAAACCCCTACCTCGGTTTTAAGAACGATGATCGTCAACGACCCGCGGAAGACGAGCATCGCGGTGGTCGGCGTCATGGAAGAAGGACGTCAATGTCGTAAAGCGAGGATTCGAAGTTCTTTGACGACGATTTCGTCGCGGGAAATCGTCGCGGAAGAGATGACGTGGAAGAAGACATCGTTGGTGTCGTGGGTATGTCGTCACCGAAGACGGTTCCCGAGAACGTGGAGTTCTTCGTTGATGCTCGAAGGTTCTTCGCGTTCTTCGTCAAAGCTTGAAGAAGAAGAAGAAGAAGGAGCTCTCCAATCCTCTCCAGAGCAAAGGAAACCAACCCAAAATAATAAATTAAGCTTAAGATTATTTTATTACACAACCTTTCAATTAGAATTTCAAAGGTTTGAAATTCAAATTATCCCTCCTCAATTAATTAAACCAAGTTGTCAAACATTAATTGAAATGGGTTAAAGGGGAGTTTTTAAGAGAAGTTGAGGAGTTGGGGTTCGTGTGGGCCCCACCAAACTTAATCCTCCCAAGGGAGGTTAAGTGGTTGTGGGTCCCACCCATAACTCCCTTTGGGAGGTTTTAAAAAAACAACAAGTTAAAATAAAAATTTGTATCCCACAATTTTTATTTAACTTATTCTAAACTCCCAAAAACTAACTCTCAACCCGAAATAAACGCAACCTCGGAAAATGTCTCCATAAGCGAATATCGGCGCTACGAGTTCATTGGTGCCCTCGGAATTTGATTCCGGGCACCGGTTCAAAAGTTATAAATTCCCGCTCGTTCGTTCACTGAACGTACCCGAGCCAAACTTTGGAAATTGATTTCGGGCACTCCGGGCCTCGGAATCAGGTGCCGTCAGAAACCGCGTTCTTGTCAAATTCCAAAGAAAATTAAGAAAACATTTCCCTTTAATTTTACGGGTCTTTAAATTACTCCCACCTCAGGGCTTTACGTCCCCGTAAAGATACATAAAAAACTCGGGAAACAAATGAGGGTACTGAGCACGCATCTGAGCCTCCCGCTCCCAAGTGCTCTCCTGGAGATTCCCGTGTAGACATCTGATGCACACTAGAGGTATCGATCGTCCACGTAGGACCCGCTCTTGTCGATCCTCGATCTCCACCGGAATCTCCGTAAAAGTCTCCCCATCTTCAACATCAAGCTCCCCATGGTCAATGATGTGTGTAGGGTCATGCACATATCTCCTCAGCTGAGATACGTGGAAGACGTCGTGCACCCGGTGCAACTGAGGTGGTAGAGCTAGGCGATAAGCTACCTCGCCAATCCTGCTGAGGATCTGGAAGGGTCCGATGAAGCACGGAGATAACTTGCCGCCTCGGCCAAATCTCCGTATACCACGTCGAGGTGAGACCCACAAGAAGACGTGGTCGCCATCCTCAAACTCTAGTGGCATCTGCCTCCTGTCAGCATATGACTTCTGCCGGCTCTGAGCTGTCCTCATCCGCTCCTGGATGACCTGGACCTTCTCTGTCATGGCATGGACCATCTTCGTTCCCACAAGTGCTGAATCCAAGTCATGGGTAGCGTAGTTCTGCTCATGCGTCCTCAATTGATGTGATCCATAGGTGATCACTGCCCGCTCCTGGATCAGGACACAACCGAGTCCAGTCCCTGATGCATCGCAGTAAACTACGTATCCAACTCCCTCCTCAGGCAACCTCAAGATAGGTGTGCTGGTCAATCTCTGTCTCAGCTCCTGGAAGCTCTGCTGACATCTTTCTGACCACACGAAGGGTTTCCCCTTCTTCGTCAAAGCTGTGAGTGGTGCCGCAACTCTAGATAAGTCTGGCACGAATCTCCGATAGTATCCAGCTAGTCCAAAGAAACTCCGAACCTCAGTCACGCTCCTGGGTGGCTCCCATGCTAACACAGCCTCGATCTTCGCAGGATCTACTGCAACTCCCGCCTCAGAGATAACGTGTCCCAAAAAGTGGACCTCACGTATCCAGAACTGGCACTTCGAGAGCTTACCATAAAGCTGGTGCTCTCAGAGTGTGTCTAGTACAACTCGCAAGTGATAGGCGTGATCCTCCTCAGTCATAGAGTAAATCAGAATGTCGTCGATGAAGACCACGAAAAATCGATCGAGGTATGGCTGAAAGATCCTGTTCATGAGGGCCATGAACACTGCTGGAGCATTGGTTACACCGAAAGGCATAACCAAGAACTCCTAGTGGCCATACCGACATCTGAAGGTCGTCTTCTGCACGTCCTCGTCTCTGACTCTGAGCTGATGATAGCCTGACCTGAGGTCTATCTTCGAGAACCACCATGCTCCCTTGAGATGATCAAAGAGGTCATCAATCCTCGGTACCAGATACTTGTTCCTCACTATCACCTGGTTCAGGTGACAATAGTCAACACAAAGTCGCAAGCTCCCGTCCGCCTTCTTGGTGAACAAAATCGGGGAAGCCCAGGGTGAAACACTGGGTCAGATGAACCCCTTGCCCTGCAAGTCCTCCAACTGTACCCGTAGCTCTCGAAGTTCGACAGGGGCCATCCGATATGCTGGAGTCGATATCGGAGTTGTCCTGGGGTACAAGTCAATATAAAAGTCTACCTCTCTACGAGGAGGTATCCCTGGAACGTCTTCGGGAAAAACGTCCGCAAACTGATCCACCACTGCAGGAAAACCAGGACTCCGCACGTCAACTGTTCCAAGGATGAGGCTAGCAAACTGATGAGTGATGGGTTGTCCTCTCCTCTGCAGAATTCCATCCTGTGCTGCAAAGGCTCCCTTCTCGCCGGTGAAGGTGAACCTGCTCCCATCGGTGCGTACACATCGCACCTTGCGCCTAAAACAGTCAATCTGGGCATGGACCATAGATAACCAATCCATGCCCAAGATGACGTCGTAAGGCCTCGACGCTGCTACAAGAAGATCCCAGCCGAAGCTCTCGCCTCCTAGAGTAAGCTCACACTGCCGGCACCAGTGCGTAATCGTTGAGTCTACTCCTGTAGGAGTCTCTAGTCATAAGGATCGAGCCAACGGCTCTGTCGGAATCTCCGAGCTCCGAACATGGGTAGCGGCTATGAAAGAGTGACTCGCTCCTGTGTCTATAAGTACTGCAGCAAGGGTGGAATAGACACAGATAGTACCTCGAATCATCTCGAGTGCGCTATGGTCGTAGGCCTCTGCTTCCTGGAGCGGTGCCTGTCTCTACCCGCGAGCTCCCTGTGGTCGGGGTGGACCTCCTGGTGGTGGTGGTAGCAGAGCCTCAAAGGGTCGCCCACCACCTGTTGCTCGGCCAACTCCTCTGCCTCGTTCGCCTCCTCCCTGCGGACCGCCACGGTCGACCCTCTGCCTCTGCCTCAGTGGTCCCTCAACCGTCTGCTGCTCCTCGGCACGGCGGGTCGGGTAGTCACGAGCCATGTGGCCCTGCCCGCCGCACGAGTAGCACTGTCTGCCTCTCGAAAGACTGGCTCCGCGCTGTGTGCCCCGCACTGCTGAGCCAGTGTCCTAAGGTCTTCTGCCTGAAGGTCTGGTCTGTCTGGACCCCTGAGTCATCCGTCGACTGCCTGCTGCAGATGACTCTGCCACGTGCCACCCAGCGGTGGGTCGTGACGCTGGTGTAGACTCAGCAAGGAAGCTCTCGATCAAAAGGCCCCACTCCAGTACTCCTGTCTGAGTCGGTATTCTGAGGGAGATCAGTGATGCCCTAATCTCATGTCTCAAACCCTGCTCGAAGGTCCGGGCCCGGAAGAATGGGTCCCGTACCATGTCGGTCGAGTAGCGCGAGAGATTAGTAAATCTCGCCGAGTACTGAGTGACCGTCATGCTGCCCTGCCGCAGCTGAAGAAGCTCCTGGATGCGCACCGCACGAAGGGTGGCTGGGACGAACTCCGAGCGGAAGAGGCTCTCAAAGTCCGTCCAAAGTAGAGATTCCTCATCGTGCACCTGGAGCATCAAGCTCCACCATCGGCCCGCTGCTGCGTGCAGTAGGCTCGCAGCGAGGATCACCATGAGGTCTGCAGGTGTCCTCACTAGCCTAAAAACTCGTACCACTGCCTCCAGCCAGTCCTTTGCTGCCTGGGGGTCCGTCTCCCCACGAAACCTAGGTGGTCGCTGGCGCTGAAACTCATGCAGTGCGCTGAGGCGATGTGCATCGTCAGTGGCTGGTACTGGAAGAATCGGTGGCTCGACGGGTAGAGCTACCGCCGGTGCCACTGCTGAAAAAGGGCCCTGCACCGAGGCCTCGTCGCTCGGTGGGCTGTCGTCACACTCGACTCTCGGAACCCTAGCTGGCTGCCGTCGTGGGGCCATCCTGAAAAGGAAACAGGTGCGCCACGGTCAGAACAGTATACCTGGTGAGCTGATATAAAGTAATCACAAAGAAAACTTTGAAACACACATGAAATCAATGTTTTCGTGCATTAAGTCGGAAATCAGAAGTCAGGGTCCTGGTCTACGGATACGTCGGCCGCCGCACCAACACTGGACTCCCTGGACTGATAACCACACTCAATACGCTAAACATTATTGCTTCACATATAAAAGATCTAAGTTCGCGGTAGAACCGAACTCCTCTGATACCAATTTATCACGACCCGTCGTCGGGGCCCGTGCCGTGACTACCGCAAGCCCACCTTCCATAGGCCAGGGGCTGGCGACTAGCACTAAGGCGTAAATCCCGGTAAAAAGAGAAGGCATTGCCTTTGTAAAGTAAACAAGCACCACAGAGTAAGCAAGCAGAAAGTAAATACTAAGTGAAAACAGAGTACAACTGAAAGTGCGGAAAGTACATGGGCCAGTATACAAACCCAAACTGAAAGTAAAGTACAACTCGAAAGGGAAAACAACAACTGTAAAGTAAAAGCCGCTACACCGAGCTGTCCACTGGAGATCCCACCTGAAGGATGGGTACAGATAGCTCCCCTGCTCCTCCGGTCCTGTCGTCCGCTCCGAGCACGTCCCACCCCGTGGTCCACCTCCAGGTACCGTCCTGCTCTGCTAGACTCAACCATGATCAACGCTGTCTGTCGTCTGCAACCAACACAACGTAGTGCGGGCATAGCCCGTGCAGGGGTGACTATAAGCTACTCAGTAGGGACCCCGAGACCCCTGAAGGTCTCCCAAAATCCGCAAAGGATAAACCACAAAGGAAGATACAAACACAAAGTAACAACCGACACTGCTTAGGTATATGCCCATACATATACCTAAGTCATCAATTCCAATACGCTCCAACCTCCGAGCCCAAGTACAACTCAGTCCACACAGGAAAGTAAACGTATCCCAAACAGGAAAGTAAAACGAAATCCACATAGGATAGCACAACTCAATCCACACAGGAAAGCAACAGGATTCTGCTCACACAGGTATACTTCTTCGAAAGACGATAAAGATGATCTCTGATCCATCTAAGTCATCGGACCCACGAAGGATCGATAGGTAACTAACCCCCGAAAAGACCCACACAGGATTGGGCCCACATAGGACCTGTAGGCGCTGGTTCACACAGGACAGCTGAGCGCAATGACCCACACAGGATCGAACCCACACCGGATCGGGCCCACACAGGACCTGTAGCACTGATCCACGTAGGATCACTGAGTGCTGTAGTCGTCGTCGTCGAATCCACTAAGGATCTCTGTACTGTCGTCGTCGCAGTCACAGTAGCAGTAGCGGTAGCAGTAGCAGTCACAGTCGCAGCCAGCACTAGGGTTCCCGCACACAGCAAGCTCGTTCGGGAGGGTCCGCTCCACGAGCCGAGAGGCTGATACATAAACTGTCACAAAGTCCAGAGTTGATGTATCCAAAAGTTCCGTATCATCAACAGGAACTCAACGCAACAGACGGCGCGTCGATCGGACGCCCGGTCTGAGAGTTATTGGCTTTTTCGTCCCAGGGGCCCGGTTGGTTTTTAAGGAAAAACCAACCCGACCGTACTCCACCTGTGTCCAAACCTCGGGCAGAGTATGCCAAAAGATCCGTCTCACTAAGAGGAACACAACAAAGCTGGCGGCACGTCAATCGGACGTCCGTAGCTCAAGATATGAGCGTTTCCGCTCCGAGGGCCTGGTTGGTTTCGTGTACGAACCAACCCGGCCGAACTCAAAATATTCCGAAACTTTGAGTGCGATATAAGGAATCGACCGTCTCGATCCAATGATCGCATCGCCGCTGACGGTTCGTCAATCGGAGGTCCGGGTCCGGGCCGACCCGGCCCGACTCCCCCCTTGGGTCGGCCCAAACCGGGTCGACCCGAACGGGGTCGACCCGACCCGAGTCCGACCCGGCCCGGCCGGCGGCGGCGCGGCCTGGGCACCGCTCGGGTGCCACGCGCGGGGGGGGGGGGGGGGGGCAAAGCCCCCGCTTTCCTTCAGCTGGCGGCGCGGCTAGGTGCCGCGCCTTGGAGAAACCGGCCCCCCTCATGGGGGCCTGTCTTTGAGAAAAACGGGGGGGGGGGGGGGCGCTGCCCCCCCTTTGTAAAACCGCGGCCCCCCCATTATGGGGGGCCGGTTTTGGCCAGCCGGGGGAATTAATTCCCTCGGTCTTTCACCCTTCCGGTCGGCCCAACATGGCCGACCGGTTCTTCCTCAACGGGACCGGCAAGGCCGATCCCCCTTCCGGCTTCCGACACCGGCGGCCCGGCTGGCCGCCGGTCTTCGTCATCCGGCACGGTGCGACGGCACCGCGCCCCTCCGCCGCGGCCCCGCTCCGGCCGCGGCGCCTTCGGTTTCCTTTGACGCGGCGTGACGGCGTCGCGTTCATGATAATCTTTCCACGGTGCGGCGCGACGGCGCCACGCAATATTTGCCATGTGATTCCCGCGTGGTGCGACGACACCATGCCATCTCGTTCATCCACAAGAAAATAATAAACAAGAACAAAAGAGGGGGGATTCGGCCGTGTTTGTGCAGTCCGGCCCCCCTCTCGTTAGACGATAACACACAAACATTTATCCTCAAGTTTTTCATGCTAGAACCAAGAACGATAATAAACAAATAATCAAAAACAAACCCCTACCTCGGTTTCAAGAACGATGATCGTCAACGACCCGTGGAAGACGAGCTTCGCGGTGGTCGGCGTCACGGAAGAAGGACGTCAATGTCGTAAAGCGAGGATTCGAAGTTCTTTGACGACGATTTCGTCGCGGGAAATCATCGCGGAAGAGATGACGCGGAAGAAGACGTCGTTGGTGTCGCGGGTATGTCGTCACGGAAGACGGTTCCCGAGAACGTGGAGTTCTTCGTCGATGCTCGAAGGTTCTTCGCGTTATTCGTCAATGTTTGAAGAAGAAGAAGAAGAAGGAGCTCTCCAATCCTCTCTAGAGCAAAGGAAACCAACCCAAAATAATAAATTAAGCTTAAGATTATTTTATTACACAACCTTCCACTTAGAATTTCAAAGGTTTGAAATTCAAATTAACCCTCCTCAATTAATTAAACCAAGTTGTCAAACATTAATTGAAATGGGTTAAAGGGGAGTTTTTGAGAGAAGTTGAGGAGTTGGGGTTCGTGTGGGCCCCACCACACTTAATCCTCCCAAGGGAGGTTAAGTGGTTGTGGGTCCCACCCCTAACTCCCTTTGGGAGGTTTTAAAAAAAATAACAAGTTAAAATACAAATTTGTATCCCACAATTTTTATTTAACTTATTCTAAACTCCCAAAAACTAACTCTCAGCCCGAAATAAACGCAACCTCGGAAAAGGTCTCCTTAAGCGAATATCGGCACTGCGAGTTCATCGGTGCCCTCGGAATTTGATTCCGGGCACCGGTTCAAAAGTTAGAAATTCCCGCTCGTTCGTTCACTGAACGTACCCGAGCCAAACTCCGGAAATTGATTCCGGGCACTCCGGGCCTCGGAATCTGGTGCCGTCAGAAACCGCGTTCTTGTAAAATTCCAAAGAAAATTAAGAAAAAATTTCCCTTGAATTTTACAGGTCTTTACAATTTTGATGACACTATTATCATATATGATATATATATATATTATGTTTATATTTTCCTTATGCTTCTGTATTTCTCATTTATGGCATACCTTTATGATTTCCATTATGGGTAAACACGATAATTTCATTTTAGGAAGTGCGGACTACCGCCCCCTCAAAGTGATTTGAATCGTTAATGTCATATGTGGGATGTATAAAGGATGAATTAAATGATATTATATATGATATTATACTAGAATTATAATACACCTTTATATCATTATTATTTCATTCCATTAAATACGAAATAGAAATGAAAGTAGCGTTCATGTGTACGTACGGCTTACAGTCTCCATGAACGGTGCATTTCATTTATTACCTCTAAATGTTACGTAATATTATGAATGAATGTATATAATGGTTATATATGATATATATGATATCTAAATTATGAATATAATTATGGATATAATGGATATTTTACCACATGAACAACTTGTAATTATAAGAAGTTTATTTTTGGCTCAAGTACCAAAGATCGACAAAATAACCGTTATTAATAAAAATAATTACATAATGTTCATAACATGGTAATAAGTGATATAAAAGGAATAATAAACTTGAAAAAGGTTCTTAAGAAATTATAAATTAACTCTAGTTTATTATTCAGGAGGTTAAAGAACGGTCGAGTCAAGACAGACACGATTTAAGGGAACTTCATAACCTAATTTCCATTCGTTGGGTTGAACTTATCTTTTGTATTTATGTTCTTCTTTGATTATGTGAGAAATGATTTTTTTATCTTATCATGTATTTTTACTTTATTTATGTGATTTTATAGTGAATACCCATGAGTGATCTATTTTATTTACAAAATGATCTTTGTAAGGGAACTTTTTAACCCAATTTCCATTCTTTGGGTTAATCTCCTACTTTCAAATTATGTCATGACATTATTATGTCCTATCCTGTATTTATACTTTCTTTATGAGTTCATATAGTTAATACACATAATAGATATATTTTATTTAAAAAAAATTATCTTTGTAAGGGACTTCGTCTCAATCTCCATTCATTGAGGCATATTTTGTTTTATACACATGTTCTTTTATACGGTGTATAATCTCCTTTGACTTTTACGTTTATTCAAAATGAATATTTTTATACGAAGCATTTTACTAAACAAAAAAAGGAATGTTTTTCTTGTTGTACATATGCGACGACAACAACTTCTCCATCGCCGTGACCATTATTTGAGTTTCGGCTTCCTCTACAAGCCATAACTTTTTTTAAATCAAAAATAAATACCAAGTTTTAATTTTCATTTATTTTGGTATTGAAAAAGGTTTTGATAATTTTTTTATTATATAAATGTGTTTTATTGATATCTTGTGATTGAAATGTGGAAATGTTAGGTTTCTTTTATGCATGTTTTATGTGATACGATTATATTATGGTTTATGATATGTTTAAACCTATTCATATGAGGAATGCATTGGACTTAATAAGTGACGGGTGGATCCCGCTATAGCTCCTTGATGCATCCGTAGGTCTCATGAGACAAACTAGTGTCTTGTCACGAGGCCTTGAAAAAATCATTTTTGTGGTCTTGGCACGAGGCCTTGGCTACGTGGTAATGATATTCTGGCATTATGCATTCCATCATTATGAAAGTGGTTATTGATATTACATGTGATTATTCGACCAGTGGAATATCCATGTGAATAAGTAAATGGAATTATCTCATTTTAATTTTTCCATATTATGTTGAAGTTCAAGTTTAAAAGGCTTTTGTTTTAGTTATACATTGCCTTAAATGTTTTTGTTTATTTATGAAAGCTTCTGCTATATTGTTATCCTTACTGAGAATCTGAGCTCACCCATTTCAATGTTTTACTTTTTCCAGGATGTGATAAAGTATATTATGAATGACCTACAGGGATAGTATGAGGGGTTATTAAGACATGATGTTCTTTTAGTTTTGTTTTAATTTATGATGTAATGTAAGACTTATGAATGTATCTAGTGTTTCCAAGACTACTAAACTAATCGGTCTTTCGAGACTTGATCTTTTGTGATCATGCCAATGTTACGCAATAATGCACCGACTCTGGGTAACTGGGGTCGGGGCGTTACATTAGATCACCCTCATAGTGTTTCAATGGGCTCACATAATGCTCGTAGGGTATACAGTGGACCACATGGTGGGATTGTGTGTGTATGTGTGTCCGAGTGCCAATCCCCTAGCTCCATGGCATGAACGGATATCAAGAGTGGTTGATGTATATAAAATCACCCAACTAATTAAAAGATTTATGTGAGATTGGGAAAACTCAAACACTCTAGAATGACTTAAAAAGTTATGTTTATATCATCACCATAAAATTGTTTTTGTTCGAAGCATTTTATCTCCTCATGGATTCATCTTCTTCACATGTAACCTAATAAATCCAAATGCTCCTTCTTTTTCCTGATCCATAGCACCATAATCCACTATCCATCACTATTAACTAATTCTCTTGACCTCACCTTTCTATCAACATCTAACAGGTAATCACCATTATCTAAACCCATTACATTGTTCTCTATCCTCAATAGGAATCCTTAAACATCCTACTAATGACATTACTTGTTTTTATGGGTATTTACTTATTTATTTATTTATTCTCCATCGTCATCACAAATAAATATGACTGGATCTTCATTAAATCGTCCTTGACTCAGTCATCCAGTATTGATAGTACCTTTTGAATTATCAGGTTCCTCCAATTGTAAGAAATATATATATATATATATATATATATATATTATTTTCCTCCATTAGAATATATATATATGTATTTATATACATAAAATCAACCCAATTTAGGTGTCAAACATTTAGTAAGATCATTTTCAGGTCTCCTAATATGATCTTGATGGAACATTTTCCAATAATATATATATAAAAATTTATATATATTCATAATATGTCATTACATGTCATTATTATTAACAAACATAAATAAGATTAATAGAACCTAGCATCAAAATAAATACCTATGTTTGTTTTTCTCTTCAATGTGCTTTTTCAGCTTTCCAAGATCATCATTATGGGATCAAAAACTATGGATTATTTAAATATATCCTTTGATCTAAATTATATGACAAGTTACTGTATATGACCATGAAAATATTTCTCTATTATTATAGAAGATATATATATATACATCTATATAAAATTAAATATATGGGAATATTTATTTATTATATATATAATGATCATGAATAATCTATATTAGGATCTTCCCATTGAATTTACTCACTATGTGGATACTTTTAGAAATGGATGTGGTAAAGAGAGAGAAAAAAAATTTATATCTGCCTTGAAGAATAAGGCCTTCTACAATACATAAGTTAAAGGGATTATTTTTTGAAAACTATCATATTTTCATGCAAAGATTTAATTTTAGTATTATTTTATAAAAAATTATTATGTATGGGTAATTTTATTTTAAAAATATATAATCTATATTTTATTTTTTTTCTAAAAACCACTTTTGTAAAGGATATTTTTTTACATCTATTTCATGTATATTTTAAATAACCTTCATTAAAAGAATAATTGATTTATTTTTAAATCACATTCAAAAAGTTTTTATTTCATGAATTATATTTATAAATTTCAATTGGGTTTTATAATTAACAGTTTATTCTCAAAATTTTAATTAAACATGCAGATGTAGATCTTAATTGAAGATATTTCCATACTTTATTATTAATAACGACAAATTATAATTTTTTTTATGAAAATAAATTTCCTATAGGGACCTGTAATTTTCATAAATATATATCACATCATAAAATATGAATATTCGTTTCATAACATAATAATACTTTCCAGAATCATACAAGTTCAGTGCCATTGGAAACTTGGAAATATAAAAATTTGTTTATAAAAGATGTATATCATCTACCACTAAGATCTTCATAACTATCACCCTTCTTAAAAATATCATAATTTGTACATTTCTCTATAAAATAGGGAAAAGAAACATAAGAAATGGTGATATTAGATTCTCAGTGAGGTTAACAATGTGGATATCAATGATCAATTTAGAATAACAAAAATATAAGGGTATGAGGAATTGAGCATAAAATTTGAAAATCATAACCTGTAAATCATTAATCATAATATTGATTCATGGAATAAATCTTTTAATTCATAAGATACAAACCATAAAAAACTTAAATAATGTGATCCATGAGAGAATAACATTAGCATAAGAGCTATGTTTATGGTATACACATAATCATAGAAAATCATTTTCTTTAGTAGTAAAGGATCATTTTCGTGACTATTATTGTGGTCTAGATTCACCCCCCAAAACATCATTGTATTCACGGTTCACTCCCAATACTATCATAGTGGAAAAAGACCCTTACTGAATTGGGTTCACTCACCATTCTAGTCCCGTTTATCTCATTAGATATCCATATTTACCAAATGTATTACAGGGAGATATAGGTACCACCCAAAAAATAATGTAAATCATTAATATGTGTTCCATAAGATCATAATGCATTTATGATATCATAACCCATGAAAATAAATGGGATTCATAAATATTTCATTATCACATAACCCATGGAAAATAAATGGGTTTCATAAACATTTCATTATTTCATCATAGAATAACCCATGGAAAAAATGGTTTTCATAAAAATTGGTTCATCGTATTCATAAACCATCCAAATAAAGAATAAGGATGATGTCCTTGGATCATATCCACTGTAAATAATAAGTTTAATAAATGATTATCATCTTTTATGAATAAAAATAGAATTAATAGATCATTAAACTATTATTTAAGAAAATAACATTTCCATTAAAAAATCAATAATTTAAAAAATAAGAATTTAAAAATAATATTTAAAATTTACACTAAAAATAAAAATATAAAATTTTAAATAAATATTTAAAAAAATTATTCATGATGGTGTGAAAATCCAATCTTGCTCTATAATTTAAAAAATTCATTCAATACTTTTTTTTAGAAAAGTCATAAAGTATCTCATTTGGAAGAATAAAAAATAATTCCTTTAAAATAATTTTGTAAAAAACATCATTAAAAATTAATTTTATAAATGAAAATATAATATTAAAAACCATATTTAATTCATTTTTAGAAAACATGTATATGGAATAAAAAGTTTTTTCAACTGAAGATAGAAATAAAATCAATTTTCTTTAAAAACATATTTTTGGCCTCTTAAGTAAATAAGGTGTAAAACATGAAATAAAAACATGTATATTAATGAAATAACCATAGGAGAATAAAATTAATGAGTATATTGATATTGCGATCATATTATTTCATCATAATAACTTAATTATAAACAATTTTGATAAACAAGGAGTGTAGAGACCCGAAGCCTGACGTACATGGACATTACATTACTTTTGCGGAATACTTGGTACATAACAAAAACACACACACAAGGATCGTAATAGTTTAGTGTCTTTGGAAACTTGGAACGTAATCTTCTAATCGTGGTGAAAGATCTTCAATATCTCCCATAAAGATCTTCCCCTTTTTTTTATACCGAGAACCTTTCATTATATCCTGGGGAAAAGAAAACATAAAAGGATGAGCTCAAATGCTCAGTAAGGGTAAACAAAAGAAAAATCAATCACATCATATTCATAAGAACATAACTTTTGGAAATCATAACCTGCAAAAGAGAGCATAATTTCATAACATGGGATAAATCATAGTAGTTAAATGAAATCAGAATAATCATAACATAAAACATGAAACTTTGTGGCATTCACACATAATCATAGAGAATCATTTCTTGTTAGTCAAGACTCATTGCCAAGACTATCTTAGTGGACTAAGTCCCTTTCTGAATCGAGTAGCCCTCGTTTCAGTCCTATTTCACTGAACCGGTATAACCTACCATTTCAGCCATTTCTATCTCATGAGATATAAAATATCTACCCAATGCATTGGAGGGAGATATAGGTCCCACCCATCTTATAATGAATCCTTTCTTATGTGTGCCACATAATCATAAATCATACATCATCGCATAACCCATGTAATAAAAAGGGGATTCTTAAACAACATGACATCATAAAACAATTCATATAAGATAAATGAATTCATAAAAATGTTTCCATCACAACATAATCAAATCCATGTAATAATAGGGATAAAAACAGAACCCTTTTATTATCTTATATGGAAAATAATTTTGATAAAATACTTGAACTCCATTCTTGAGGAAAATATCCTTTCTACTTCAAAAACACTTTTCGTTTCTTAACATGTCGTACAATTATAAACTAAAGGAAGTTGATTAAAAATAAAATTGAAAACTTTTAAAGGAAGCTTCTTGTAAATAATGTTTTATAAATCCATTCATGCCGTATAAGTAAAAAAAACATTCTTCGTACTTTTGTTGGAAAAGTCAAAAAGTACCTCGTACGACAAAAGATTCCTTTCATACATATTACTAAAAACTCACCGAAGGGTAAAAATGGATTTAAACAATTGTAGTTGGATGGAAATAATATTACATATTGATGAAACATGGATGTGGATGATAAAATACACCCCAGTGAATACTTACGAATAAACAATCTCGGATAAAAATGAGATTGTGATATTTCCCTTACCTTAGGTCCGATTTGCTTCGTAAGTGTCCGAAACTCATGTATAATGATTTAAATAATGTCATTTACTTATTAAAGAATCATATTCATTGTTATGATATCATATATGGTTCACTTATGACATTATATTACCCGTCCTTTTGTAAATTCCATGTTAAAGAAGCGTTTTGGGTAAAATCGTTTCATTTATCGTAGGTGTTATGACTTGTTGTTCTTGACATTATTATTACTTATATCATTATTTACTTACTTCCAGAATATAAAATATGATTTATATATCATATATATTCAGTATATATATATATATATAATAGATAGATAAATGAAATGAAAAACACCGTTCATGGAGACGGTAGTCCGTACGTACGCATGAACGCTGTTTTCCTTTCCTTATTATCTTGAATGGAAGTAAGTAGATGACATACATATATATACATAAATCCAGTAGCTTTATAATGTCATATATTTCATTATTATTTCTTATATATACTTTATAATCATTCTTAAATGGTTAACATGGAGAATGAATCTCATCGCGTCGTGGAGACGGTAGTCCGTACGTACGCACGAGCGATGATATCATTTCCATAAATATTGAATTGAATTGGAGTGGATTATACAATATATCAGAATCAATATTATGTTGTAATAACTATGTATAGTTATTCTTTACACCATTATACCCATCCATGTAAGGTGGTGGTGGAAAATAGATTACACCACGGCGTGGAGACGGTATTCCGTACGTACGCACGCGCGGTGATTTCTTTTTCCGTAGGATGGATAGATGGTGAAATAGGGTTGTTTCATACTTATAATAACATATCAGTATATGAGTGATACTGATGTTATTACTTCATAATGAAACAACCTAAGAAGAAGAAGTGGAAGAAGAAATAAAGATGAAAGAATTGGTAACGGTAATTACCTCTTCTTTGAAGCGCCTCTTTGAGACCTCCTCTTAGGGCACTAAAATTGGTCTTTGAAGAATACCAGAACCTCTAGGATGTTTCTAGGGAAGTGGAGAAGAGATTTTGGCAGGGGTTGGCCGAGCTTGAGGGCTCAAAGTGGTGTGAGGAGGAGGGGGAGGAGGTGCCCTTTTATAAGGGAGGAGAGGGGCACCTTAGGAATATCTCAAAATATTATTTTATATTAAAGTAAAAATCGGTTTATAATGGTTCCAAAGGGTCTTATTTCGAAGCTAAAGTGGGGATGGGTCGAAATCCTATCAACCAATAGGATTTAGACAAGTTTAGGGTATTATTTTAACCTTATCAATTAGATTTAACTCTAAGTTAAATAATTTAACTTTTACCGTGTCTTTTTGTTTTCTTTCACTATATGGTTAATACAATTACTATAACATGCCAAACGAACCCCAAAATGTTTATTATTAATATATATATCCTTATCTAAGTCATTTGGCCGATCCTTAGATTTTTAGGAATAAAATAACAATTAAGAATATAATATTTGATTTAAAAACTATTTTGTGTCAATTTTGACACTATTTGATATATGATTTTTGTGAAAGTCATAACCGAATTATATGTTCTAAACAAGTTGATTAAATCAACACTAATATATCATAGTAACCTAGAAAATTAGTGTAATTCATAAAAAGTCTCAAATTACATTCATTTGAGTATTTATAACATCAATTATGTTAATATTTCCTTAAAAGGGTAATTACTGCATCATCGTTGTGTCATAAATTAATTAATTTATTTAAAGTCTAAAAATTATAAATAAAATATCATTATGTAGGAAATCGTTTTAGCTTTCTAAATAATATTTACAATAGAATTTATCTTATGTAATACCCTATATTAAAAATGTTTTAGTAAATAAACTTTGATTTTGACTCTTTTAACTCTTCTTTGAATTAAATAATAATAAATGTCCTAATCTAATCCAAGTGGGCCTAAATGGTCATATTTTATTCCTAAGCTTGTTTTTGGTCGAATTACACTTGTCCAATAGAATTAGGACATGTGTTAGGGTAATAATAATATCATTTTTACCCTTAATTACCCTATTTACTTTTAACCGTGGTAAATAAAAGTAAAAAGTTACTATTCACCAAAAATTATTTTCATCTCATTGAACCACATTTTACTTACTGACATCAACCGTGTCTCTCGGATTTTTGAAATTCCATTCACAGAAGCGGTAAAATTAAGTTTTATGAAAAATTCAGTTTTTTTAACTACCACTTAGTAGTTTCACTATTCATCAAAAAATGAAGGTTTTCAGAAAAATGCCAAAATTTTATCCTAAGCTATATTTCATATTCCGAATTCAAAAATGAAGTCTATTTTACCAAATTAATAACATAGAAGTTGCATTAATTAATTTTATAATTAAATCCCGCTGTTAAAACAAATAGCGTGTTTTTAAGAAACAATATCTATCAAAAGATTGACACTTGTTTATGTCTGGTTTAAATGTGCAATTACATCCAATGACCAACATTGTATTAAATTGTAAAAATATATTCTAAATATACTTTAAAACTACTCCAATTAATAATTTATCACAATTAATTATTTCGATTAAAAAAGTTGTTTTTTAATTATAATTTAGTAATTTTCACTATTCATCAGAATATGAAAGTTATCCGAAATGTACCAAAATTTCACCTTAGGCTAAATTCGATACTCCGAATCCAAAAATGAAGTTCATTTTGAAAAATAAGATTTACAGAATTCTAAAAAGTGGTTATTACTATTCATAACGGCTAGTTTTAATAACATTTTAATAGCATATCGCTGTTTAGTGAAACTCGTTATTGCGTACTACACACGCTATCGAGGAAGGTTGCGATTGCGTGTAATGCAAGGCAAGTCAAGGATGCGTGTTGTGCAAGCTCCTTTTGGTGTAGCGTACAACACAAGACATTAATAAAATTAAAAAGAATATTTTTTATAAAATCTTGGGCTGTTACATTCTACCCCCCTTAAAATGAATTTCGCCCTCGAAATTCGTCGGGGTTATAAATGGTTTACTATTTGAAAGTTTCTTTAATAGAAACCCACATCGTAAAAAGGAATATCAAAACCAATATTTAAAAACAAAAGTATGAAACGTAACGATTACCCAAATAAACTAATCATTGGGTTTCCACATAGGTGAAAATATGGATATGGAAGAGAAATCTAACCATCATGTTCTGATGAAGAGTGGTAGAGAACATGGCTATGGAAAAGCCAATAATCACAAATCCATAAATTTGTGACGATCTAAGGTACCATCTGATTCATCAGGTATAAGATCACTAGGACAACATTTTTTTGGTTTTCAAGATCATTTCCCTAAAGTTGAAAATTTGAATTGGAATAAATACTTTCTTTATTTTGGTACAATATCACTATTGTTCGTGCCTAGAACAATTTCCACTTCATCTCTTAAATAAATTAAGTTGAATTTGTTATTCGTGAAGTGTTAGCAGATCATGTGATAGAATGACGTGTCATTCCATCTGTCTCAAACAAAAGGTTAGCAAAAATTATATACATAAGTCGATCTATAGTGAGATTAATCATATATAGTTCCTAAAATGGACTTATACTTCATATATCATACTGCTTAATATAATAAAACTAGTTTCTACTAAACAGGGACTTCCTGTAGGCCAGTGGTAGGCGATAAAGGCCAGTCGCACTTCGGTTGTGGGTTCGATTCCCACAGCATTGTCCGAAGCGATGGGCTGTCGTCCGTCCTGAAGGTTGTCCTTTTTCTAAAACTATATTACTATAACATCCCATAAATAATATCGAAAAAACTTCTATCCTTAAACAATACTAACTTATGTCCCACTTAATCCATTCCAATCTTTAGTCCTATCCATAATACTGTAGTCCATTCTCATAACATAGTGAAAACGATTACCAGAGATTTAATACAATCGTTGATCCCCATATATCATAAGATATATCTTGTTGGACACATTCCAAACATTCAAAGGCCTTAATCTTGTACTCTCTTGAATACCCATTGAACCTTAGTGAAAACTTGAATGCAGTTAAAAGTTAACACTTTCCACATTCCAAAATCCTCAAAATTCTATATACTCAAACCATGATATCACTTAGTCCTTATATCAATCATGAGCTCATGAATACTATTAAACATTTCATTTTCTCGTCTTCATTATGCGCATATCATCTTATTTCCAAAAAATATCTCAATCACTTTGAATACCACATCAATAAATAAATATTGCAATACTCCATGATACAAAATTATTTTGGAATCCCATTACATAAACACTAAATCATTCCACCACATCATTATCATATTCAACATCGCCAATGGTGATCGCATGTGACTTCCCTTTGTCCTTTGCCTTAAGCGGTTTCTCATGTCGATCATCACTAACACTTGGATTAGGGCATTTATTAGCATAATGCCTCATTTCCTTGCACTTGAAGCATTGAAGTTTTGGTGGTGCGTTCTCTGCAGTGTTTGCTTTATTCACATCATTAGAAACCCTTTTTCCATCACTTCGACACTCAGCTGCTTGATGACCTTCTTTTCCACACTTAAAACATTTTCTAGTCCCTTTAAGACAATCTCCACCATGCTTCTTTCCACACTTTGTGCATAAGGAAACATTCATCTTCTTTTCACCATTATTCTGAGATTTCTCCTTGAACTCCATCTTTCGTTTCTTGTCAAAACCATGAGATGGATATGTAACACCAACTTCCATTTCTACCTTGATTGTACAACACACAATTTCTTCATAGCTACTGAAGTCTCTTATAGCTAATTCCCTTCGAAGGCTTCGTTTTAAGCCACTGAAAAATCGATCAACTTTACTTTCAGGTTGGATGATAATGCCAGATGCATACCTTGCAAGTCTTGTAAAATTTGCTTCATATATACCAACAGATTCATCATCCTTTTGCTTTAGTTCAAGAAACTCCTTCTCCATCTTTGTTCGAAGAATACGAGGGAAGTACTTATTGAAAAATAAGTTATTGAACTCGTCCCATTCCATGGACTCAATTTCATCTCTTTGCCTTGTATTCTTGATAAGATTCCACCATTGATCAGCTTCACCTTCCAAACGATATACTGCTAAGATGAATTTATCATGTTCAGAACATTGAAGAACTGAAAATATCTTTTCAGTGGTACTGATCCATTGTTCAGAAACAAGTGGATCAGAAGACCCACTGAAAGAAGGTGGACGTTGCCTCATGAAGGACTCAACAGAATGTTGCTCCTTCCTTTGCTCGTTTGGAAGTCCTGCATGATTCATAGCTTGAGAAAGTTGTGTGAGCATGGCTACAAGATTTTTCATTCCAGCTCCCATATCGTTTGGTTGCTCAGGGGGACAATCATTGCATTGTCCATTGCATTGATCAACACGGTTCCTTCGGGTTCCAGCCATCGTCTAAAACCCCAAAAGAATAGTGTGAGAGGCAAAAATCATGATAGGGAAAACAACATAATAAAGGGGGAGTACCTTCAATATCTAACATCTTAGGTTTAATATACTTTCGTTAACATAGTTCTAGGACTATATCCTATACGTATAATTATCCTTAGGGAAATCCCTAGACATACCTTAGAAATATCTCTAGGGATCTCACTAACGTTTTCGCATCCTAGTTTCCAAAGCTTGACTAAACCTTTCCTCTGATACCAACTGTAGAGACCCGAAGCCTGACGTACATGGACATTACATTACTTTTGCGGAATACTTGGTACATAACAAAAACACACACACAAGGATCGTAATAGTTTAGTGTCTTTGGAAACTCGGAACGTAATCTTCTAATCGTGGTGAAAGATCTTCAATATCTCCCATAAAGATCTTCCCCTTTTTTTTTACCTAGAACCTTTCTTTATATCCTGGGGAAAAGAAAACATAAAAGGGTGAGCTCAAATGCTCAGTAAGGGTAAACAAAAGAAAAATCAATCACATCATATTCATAAGAACATAACTTTTGGAAATCTTAACCTGCAAAAGAGAGCATAATTTCATAACATAGGATAAATCATAGTAGTGAAATGAAATCACAATAATCATAACATAAAACATGAAACTTTGTGGCATTCACACATAATCATAGAGAATCATTTCTTATTAGTCAAGACTCATTGCCAAGACTATCTTAGTGGACAAAGTCCCTTTCTGAATCGAGTAGCCCTCGTTTCAGTCCTGTTTCACTGAACCGGTATAACCTACCATTTCAGCCATGTCTATCTCATGAGATATAAAATCTTTACCCAATGCATTGGAGGGAGATATAGGTCCCACCCATATTATAATGAATCCTTTCTTATGTGTGCCACATAATCATAAATCATACATCATCGCATAACCCATGTAATAAAAATGGGATTCTTAAACAACATGACATCATAAAACAATTCATATAAGATAAAGGAATTCATAAAAATGTTTCCATCACAACATAATCAAATCCATGTAATAATAGGGATAAAAACAGAACCCTTTTATTATCTTAGATGGAAAATAATTTTGATAAAATACTTGAACTCCATTCTTGAGGAAAATATCCTTTCTACTTCAAAAACACTTTTCCTTTCTTAACATGTCATACAATTATAAACTAAAAGAAGTTGATTAAAAAAAACTTGAAAACTTGTAAAGGAAGCTTCTTGTAAATAATGTTTTAGAAATCCATTCATGCCGTATAAGTAAAAAAAACATTCTTCGTACTTTTGTTGGAAAAGTCAAAAAGTACCTCGGACGACAAAATATTCCTTTCATACATATTACTAAAAACTCACCGAAGGGTAAAAATGGATTTAAACAATTGTAGGTGGATGGAAATAATATTACATATTGATGAAACATGGATGTGGATGATAAAATACACCCCAGTGAATACTTACGAATAAACAATCTCGGATAAAAATGAGATTGTGATATTTCCCTTACCTTAGGTCCGATTTGCTTCGTAAGTGTACGAACCTCCTGTATAATGATTTAAATAATGTCATTTACTTATTACAGAATCATATTCATTGTTATGATATCATATATGGTTCACTTATGACATTATATTACCCGTTCTTTTGTAAATTCCATGTTAAAGAAGCGTTTTGGGTAAAATCGTTTCATTTATCGTAGGTGTTCTGACTTGTTGTTCTTGACATTATTATTACTTATATCATGATTTAATTACTTCCAGAATATAAAATATGATTTATATATCATATATATTCAGTATATATATATATAATAGATAGATAAATGAAATGAAAAACACCGTTCATGGAGACGGTAGTCCGTACGTACGCATGAACGCTGTTTTCCTTTCCTTATTGTCTTGAATGGAAGTAAGTAGATGACATACATATATATACATAAATCCAATAGATTTATAATGTCATATATTTCATTATTATTTCTTATATATACTTTATAATCATTCTTAAATGGTTAACATGGAGAATGAATCTCATCGCGTCGTGGAGACGGTAGTCCGTACGTACGCACGAGCGATGATATCATTTCCATAAATATTGAATTGAATTGGAGTGGATTATACAATATATCAGAATCAATATGATGTTGTAATAACTATGTATAGTTATTCTTTACACCATTATACCCATCCATGTAAGGTGGTGGTGGAAAATAGATTACACCACGGCGTGGAGACGGTATTCCGTACGTACGCACGCGCGGTGATTTCTTTTTCCGTAGGATGGATAGATGGTGAAATAGGGTTGTTTCATACTTATAATAACATATCAGTATATGAGTGATACTGATGTTATTACTTCATAATGAAACAACCTAAGAAGAAGAAGTGGAAGAATAAATAAAGATGAAAGAATTGGTAACGGTAATTACCTCTTCTTTGAAGCGCCTCTTTGAGACCTCCTCTTAGGGAACTAAAATTGGTCTTTGAGGAATACCATAACCTCTAGGATGTTTCTAGGGAAGTGGAGAAGAGATTTTGGCAGGGGTTTGCCGAGCTTGAGTTCTCAAATTGGTGTGAGGAGGAGGGGGAGGAGGTGCCCTTTTATAAGGGAGGAGAGGGGCACCTTAGAAATATCTCAAAATATTATTTTATATTAAAGTAAAAATCGGTTTATAATGGTTCCAAAGGGTCTTATTTCGAAGCTAAAGTGGGGATGGGTAGAAATCCTATCAACCAATAGGATTTAGACAAGTTTAGGGTATTATTTTAACCTTATCAATTAGATTTAACTCTAAGTTAAATAATTTAACTTTTACCGTGTCTTTTTGTTTTCTTTCACTATATGGTTAATACAATTACTATAACATGCCAAACGAACCCCAAATTGTTTATTATTAATATATATATCCTTATCTAAGTCATTTGGCCGAACCTTAGATTTTTAGGAATAAAATAACAATTAATAATATAATATTTTATTTAAAAACTATTTTGTGTCAATTTTGACACTATTTGATATATGATTTTTGTGAAAGTCATAACAGAATTATATGTTCGAACCAAGTTGATTAAATCAACACTAATATATCATAGTAACCTAGAAAATTAGTGGAATTCATAAAAAGTCTCAAATTACATTCATTTGAGTATTTATAACATCAATTATGTTAATATTTCCTTAAAAGGGTAATTACTGCATCATCGTTTTGTCATAAATAAATTAATTTATTTAAAGTCTAAAAATTATAAATAAAATATCATTATGTAGGAAATCGTTTTAGATTTCTAATGAATATTTAAAATCGAATTTATCTTTTGTAAAACCCTATATTAAAAATGTTTTAGTAAATAAACTTTGATTTTGACTCTTTTAACTCTTCTTTGAATTAAATAATAATAAATGTCCTAATCTAATCCAAGTGGGCCAAAATGGTAATATTTTATTCCTAAGCTTGTTTTTTGTCGAATTACACTTGTCCAATAGAATTAGGACATGTGTTAGGGTAATAATAATATCATTTTTACCCTTAATTACCTTATTTACTTTTAACCGTGGTAAATAAAAGTAAAAAGTTACTATTCACCAAAAATTATTTTCATCTCATTGAACCACATTTTACTTACTGACATCAACCGTGTCTCTCGGATTTTTGAAATTCCATTCACAGAAGCGGTAAAATTAAGTTTTATGAAAAATTCAGTTTTTTTTAACTACCACTTAGTAGTTTCACTATTCATCAAAAAATGAAGGTTTTCAGAAAAATGCCAAAATTTCATCCTAAGCTATATTTCATATTCCGAATTCAAAAATGAATTCTATTTTACAAAATTCATAACATAGAAGTTTCATTAATTAATTTTATAATTAAATCCCGCTGTTAAAACAAATAGCGTGTTTTTAAGAAACAATATCTATCAAAAGATTGACACTTGTTTATGTCTGGTTTAAATGTGCAATTACATCCAATGACCAACATTGTATTAAATTGTAAAAATATATTCTAAATATAATTTAAAACTACTCCAATTAATAATTTATCACTATTAATTATTTCGATTAAAAAAGTTTTTTTTAATTATAATTTAGTAATTTTCACTATTCATCAGAATATGAAAGTTATCCGAAATGTACCAAAATTTCACTTTAGGCTAAATTTGATACTCCGAATCCAAAAATGAAGTTCATTTTGAAAAATAAGATTTACAGAATTTTAAAAAGTGGTTATTACTATTCATAACGGCTAGTTTTAATAACATTTTAATAGCATATCGCTGTTTAGTGAAACTCGTTATTGCGTACTACACACGCTATCGAGGAAGGTCGCGATTGCGTGTAATCCAAGGCAAGTCAAGGATGCGTGTTGTGCATGCTCCTTTTGGTGTAGCGTACAACACAAGACATTAATAAAATTAAAAAGAATATTTTTTATAAAATCTTGGGCTGTTACAAGGAGATTGTAACATAAAACTCTATAACAATTTGGTAGATTTTGAATTACATATCCCTTGAATTAAATTTCCTTATATGATTTTTTAAATACTAATAATTTAAATATTATGTATCATAAAATACATTTATGGGAACTATATAAACACCACAAAGGAAACAAATTGTGTAAAAGGCATGTTTTTTATAGAAATAAATGTGAGACGTGGATCCCTAACCATAGGTTTCACTTCCTATATACATCTTATAATCTCCAGTATAATAAATATATATTTATTATAAATATCTAATGAACCATAATATTATATATCATATGATATATGATTTATTAATAACCTTTTATCACACACTTATTAATAATTCATTATTAAAATCATTATTTCAGCTAATATCTTCTTTAATTTTCACATATGTTTTGGTTCAAGAGTTTTGGAACATGAATTTTGATAATAGTTACATAATCATAATAATTTTAATAAATAAAAATATATCATATATATTAATTAGATAATGATTTATATTCATTCATAAAATTAGAGACATAAATTAACTACACCATTAATGGAGAAGGTAGGGCGTACGTACACATGAACACTGCTTTCATTTTCAACAGATAGAATGAAAGAATGGTAAATAATAATTCAACATTAAATAATTATTATATATATAAATATAATATATATTCATAAAATTTATCTTTATTACCATCCATGTAAAATTAATATGAAAAAACAAATCGCATAGCCTCATGGAGTTGGTAGTCTATAAGTATGCAGGAGAGACCTTATCGTTTCCAATGGATTGGGAGGTAAATAAGTAGATGTTATATTATAATTATATATGTATAATTATTTCATAAATATCATATATAAATATTAATCCCATCAAAATACCCATCTATAACAGATGGATATGAAAAATGGATTGTATCTCTATGTGGAGATGGTAAGCCGTACATACGCACAAGTGATACTTTTACTTCACGTTTGATGGGAAAGAAGGTGTATAATGGTGTTTTAATAATAATAATAACACTTAAGAATATATAGTATAACAATAATTATTTTAATTTTAATACCATTGATTTATAAAAGGTAAATAAGCGTATAAAAGAAAGTGATCTGTTAAGGAAATTACCACTTCTTTGAAGTGGCTTTTTTAGATCTCCTCTAAAGGGATCTATGGTTGGTTTTTTGGGATTAAAAGAAACTAAAGAATGTTTCTAGGGAATTTTTTAATATTATTTGGTATATTTTGGTTAATATAAGAGGTATAATATGTTTTAAATAAGTGAGGGACTAGTTACCATTTTATAATTGAGGTCATGGAACTTTTTGAATTCATTAAAATATTAAATTATAATAAATTTATTTTGAAGAAAAATACCTTCAAAAGGACATTTATTTGAATATAAGATTGTATATGGTTGTAATCCAATCAACAAGTATAATTTTGACATGTCCTGGTGTCATTTTATGTCTTATCATTTTCATTAACACTTACTTAACAACTTTTAATTTTAACTGCAGTAACAAAATTTTCAATATTAAAGGGTTTTGATTTTAACATATAAGGTTAAAATTGGACCATAAATTTAAAATATGTGAACTTTTAGACCATATCATATCCACCTTTTCTTATTTCAATATTTTAAGGATTTTTATATAATTTAATGAAATATTATTTTGATAAAATATCATTATTGCAATTTTTACACTATTTATTTAATTTGACTTAAAAGAAATAAATAAAATGTTTGAATTAAAAAATAATTTCCAACACAACAATAATATATCATATCCACCTATAAAATTCTTGTAATACTATAACATAATAAAATTATATAACTTTTAATATTTTGAAAATAATTAATTTTATTTTTCCATTAATAGAATAAATAATATTTTCGCGTGGTATAAGATTCTAAGGTAATTATATTAAATCTAAAAATTATAAATAAATTATAATAATGAAAATAACTTCATCATGAATAAAAATAAAATTAATATTCATTCGTAACTAGTTTATTACTATGTTATCGCATAATGGGTATTTAAAATTAAGAGATTGATTTTTTTTAATATTCATTGATTTACATAATATATAAGTCATTTTCATAAGAAATTATCTTTTAAATTGTTATAATTAGAGATTGAGGTGTTAAGGGTTTAAATTTATTCATCCGATAAATACTTGGATGAATAAATATTTTGTTATCACTTATTTTTAACAAATTTTAACCTGATTTACTCTTTATCGACATGATAAATTTTATCACAATTACTATTCATATTGGTAAAAAATAAAAGGAGAATTTTTAAAAAATTGAAAAACCTAATTAAATTTTTTGATATATTTAATTAAATAAAGTACATATAATTGGAATAAATTAATTTAAAAATAATTGCACAAAATGTGATGAATCCTGCTTTTTAGAAAAATCTTTTTTAATTATAAAACATGGTTTATACTTATCCCATTCTTAGAAAAATACGAAATGAATAATAATTTTTTTTGTTGAATATATAATACCTTAATTTCATTACAATAATACCCCAATAGTTATTAATTTAAATTATTAATACAAAAATATTGTATTCATAAAAGCAGTTTTTCAGAAAATATTCTTTTTTATATGTAAATATATTTTTAAACAGGATTATAACCTAAAATTGATTCCAATAAAATTAATTGGATTATGTAAAATATAATATTTGTAATTTTTTTTCAAAAAAATTTTTTAAAAAATGGTGACTTTTAAGGATTTAAGGAAAAAAATAATTTTGAATAAAAAATACTTAATTTTTACTTTTCACTAGAAAATCAATATTTTTAGAAAAATCATAGAAATTAACCAGAAGATAATTTTGTTATGATTGTTAAAAAAAATCATTTAGTTTTGTGAAATAATATTTCTATACTTACAAATAAATAATATTACATTTTGCAATAAAATAAATAAGTTTTTTTGAATGAATCTTATTTTTTAAGAGTAATATAACAATTCTAAAAAAAATGGTTATTTCATAAAAATTAATAAATAAATTTATATTTAGTACAATAATTATATATATGTATTAAAGAATTTAATACTATTCATACCCTCTAATTTTACAGATATGTTATAATGGTCACAAAATGATATTTTAATAATATATCACAATTTATTTAAACATAGTGTTTCGTGTAATGCAAGGTGTTGAGGAAATAAAATTTATTAAAGAGAAGTATTTTATAAAATATCAGGTTGTTACATTCTACCCCATTTAGTAATTATAATCCTTACAATTTGAACTTGTGCTCGGTAATCAAAGGATTGATATTTGAAATGTCCTTTGTTGAAACCCCAAAATGTTAAATGGGTTCATAAAACATATCTATGAAAGAGGGAAAGGGAAGTATGAAGGTCACTATAAAACTATGTACACAAATATAATAACATTAGTGGGAAGTGAAAAATTATTGTTGAAATCTAAAACTAAATCCCAAGGTCTAATAGTGAGTGATATAGAACCTGATTAGGATAAAATTACAAATCAGAAAACCATTAATCGGTGATGTGTTGAAAGACCAGGAAATAATTTGAATAAAAGTTTATACGACAAAATTTGTGTCTTAAGATACATTTACTAGATTTGATGCATTCCTTTAACATAATGTATAATAAAATATTCTTACTTATAAATTATATTTCATTATTTAGACAATATTTAGCACAATTTATTTTGTTTCCCCCAAATGATTAGTATTCAGATGCATTTTATTATTCCAGAAGGACTAAAATCAACTTCTAATTGACTAAAAAAGTATGTCAAGATATTCCTCCTATCTTTAGGAATTATCCACAAACAACAGTGGATATCAAAAGATAATTATGAAATTTAATAAACCACTATATGAAAAAAATGAATTATTATTCCCACAAACCCTAATTACTTAAATAACCTTATAATTAATGAATGTTTTGATATCAAAGGCTATATAAAACCCTTCAACTAAAATATTCAAAAAAAAAATTAATTGAATTATTTTAAAATGATATTTTTTGTTAAATCACTTGTTAAACATAAGGATTACATATTCCTCAACCCAATGAAACAACTTCCAAATATCACTAATCACCTTGATAAATTTCTATATAATCTTGTAATGTAGAGAAGTTCTCCAAACTACCACGAATCAATTTTAGATACCAACCTAAAAGTTAATCCTTAACTTGACCTTAAATATACCTTAAAATATACCCATATTAGTGAATCAATTTAAAACTAGAAAGATTATCTATATTCCACCTTCTTGGGGTCCATAATTAACTTATCATAATATCATATATCAACCCTAAAGAGTGTTTAAACCTCAATAGTGTATCAAAATCCCATCACATAAAACTTTAAAAAGGTGATGTTGATTCCTTTAAACTTATGATCAACCTTAAACATATAAACTCATAATGGTATCCATATACTATTATTAATACTCATACAAAAACACACAGGATTACAAAATTAACAAAATCATTATTCCTTAAATAAAATATCATTTATTGAATATTTTATATAAATCCAAAATTGAAATAAACATCATCCAAGATAACCAAAATTACTTTTTGTCAAACTTAAACCAATTTCAAGGTTATAAATACTATCAATTTCAATCATCTATTTATACAAAATAATAATTATTAACTAAACATCATACACATATTAAGTTTTATCTTTTCATTAATTATGCATCATCCAAAAATATCACCTTACCACTAAATCACTTTTCGTAGTTATTCGTATACTTCATAATATGATTTCAAATCCTTAATGAAAAACTATTACAGAACACTTGTAAGAAGATTCATGATTTCATAATAATAATATTAGTAGTATAACACTTATAAAATATAATTTTTGAATCCAAATTCATTAACACATCAATAATACATCATCCTTATTAAAAAATTAATTAGGCTTCATCATATTACTCACAAATAATTCTTTCATATAATATGTAATATGAATCATGTCATAAGATTTATAAAAATCAACAAAAAATTTATTTTTACTTTTAATGTAAGAAATAATATTAAAATAGCTTATTAGTTTCATACAACATTCTTAGCCTCTTAATCATCATCTGTAAAAACATTACTTATAATAACATGCTGATTATCTTTCGGAGCTTTCCACCTAAGAAAAAAAATTATTATAATGCCCATACATTACACATTTTAAACCCTTAACCATAAAGGATACCATATAGGGAATATTCACTACTATAAAATAGAATATTAACATCACTAGAAAAAAGAACTAAAAAAGGTGACCTTTTTCAGGGCTAAAAAAAGTACTGATAAAGGGTACCATCTAAAAGTGCTAAAAAGTTGATGATAAAAGGCAACCTTTGTCATCTCTTTTTTGTAGTGCTGAAAAAAGGTAACCTTTATCAATTGTTTATTTATAGAAATGAAAAAGGTCCGGAATAAAATAAAATATTCAGACAAATAAAATTAAAAAAAGATTAAATTTTAAAAAATAATAACAATTTTATTAATTAAATAATTGTTAATATAAATGAATAAATGAATAAATGAATAAATTAAATATATATATATAATTTATAAATAGTAATAAATATTATACATTAAATATATTGATATTTAAAATGAATAAAATTAAATAATTAAACAAATAAAAATTAAAAAGTAATAAAATAAGAACAATAGTAAACATATTATTCATTAAATAATTTTTGATAAAAATGAATAAATTTAAGATAAATATATATATATATTATAAATAATAATAAAAATATATATTTATATAAAATAAATAAATTGTAATAATTGAACAAAAAAATGAATAAATGTTGATAATTGAACAATAAAAATTTAAAAGTAATAAATTACAAATTTATTAAAAAAATTGTTAATGAAATAATAATTAAGAAAATTGTATCACTTTAACAAATATAAGTATATATTAATAATAAATAGTAATAAATAATATTATTGTAAAATATAAATATAAAAAATGTATAAAATGTAATAATTAAAAACAAATTAATGCCTTAGTCAATTTTAATGTATTTTATATATAATTACTCATTAATAAATTTGATATAGATATAGATATATATATATATTGTATATGTGAATGTTAAATATTTCCTAAAATATGAATTACCCAATTCATAATATTTATTCCTACGTATTAAATAAGTTATATATTTAGTAAAGAATGGGTTTTAATTAATAACTGATATTCAATAAAAATAATGACAAATTGTATTGAGTAATTGACATAATTGAATGCTGTTTGATTTTTCAATTTAAAATTTATCAAATATGTGTTACATGATTTTACATATATATATATATGTAATTAATTAATTTCTATATAGAAAACACACACACACAATTATTTACATAATTAATGAAAATCTATATATAAAGAAACACATGCACCTTATATTTATGTAATTTATTTTTATTTTAGTATTAATTTTATAATTTCATTATAACCTGAAACATTTAATGTAATATATTTTTAATTATTAATGGCTATTTAGTTAACTTTTATATTATTATAGTAAGGTATTAATTCATTTGTAATTTTTTTTGAATTTTTATATTTTTGGGAAATTTAATCATTTTCTATTATTTATTTATTTTTTATTTATTTTCTATTTTTTAATATTTTCAATATTAATTCATCTTTATTGTAATATATATCCATATTTTTTTATAATTTATATTTAACTAATAAATTTAATACATTTTTTAAAAATAAAATAAAATATACTCGTTTTTAGTTATTCACTTTAACTTGTTTTTAAATTGCATGCATGAATTTTTGATAATATATTAATTATTAATTTTAAAAATATATTTTTAAATAAATATTAATAAATAATTTTTTTATAAATATATATATAGTATATTTAAAAATTTATATATTGATGTTGTGGTACGACCTAGTTGTAAAGGAACCCCATAATACATCATTGATACCATGATCAATTCCAAGAGGACACATTATTTGGAGATTTTAGATAGTTCTCTCTTTAGTGGATATGGTGTCTCGTGGGGCATGAGGTAGCGTTATGGTTTATGGTTCAGTGGCTCATGGCTCTTAGCTTCAGTGACAGCATGAGGGCTCACTAGTGGATGCCATTAGGGTGCACGACGATCCGGGACATCATTGATGGCGGGAGGCAGGGTCAGTATAGTCCCTCTATAGTGCACGACATTAGGAATTGACACCTATCCTTGGATGAAGGATGGATTTAAAAGAAGAGTAGTCAATGGGTTGGTGGGGTGACAGTCAACCCTCTATATTAAAGTCAAGTTAGAGTCCGAGGTTGAAAAAATAATGCTAATCACATACAATGATGATCAGTGATGATGATGTTGTAGGTAGTTCTACTAGTTGGTTTAGATGACATACAGAGGGCACTTTCATGGGCTATAATGGGAATGGGCCTTTGGGATTGAAAAATATGGGGTCTGCAGATATATATATATATATATATATATATATATATATAAAATAAAAATTGGCTTTATGGGTTGGTGCTCCCCTGGGAGGCTATGGCATGCCTTCTAGCCTATGTGTGAGGTGTGTGTGTCTTTGATGTAATTGTACACCTTTATATATATATTTATATTTATATTTATATATTTTTATTATATATATATATATATACACCATGATATAAATATATAAATATTAATTTTTTTAATGGTATTTGAGTAATTATAAATAAATTATTATATATTTAAATAATTATAAAATTATAAAAAATTTATTTAAATAATGAATATAATCAGTACATTTAAATTTACTTATATATATATATATTATATAATTATATATAAATATAATGATATATTTTTTTAATTATGAAATTATGATAAATATATTTACTATATTGATATTTATATATTTATTGAATATATAAATAATTATATAATTATATATAATGATAAAAATATATTTAAAAATGTATATTTAATATATTTTAAAAATAATTTTTTAAAAATAATAAGTAATAAAATATAATTTCTTAAACAATTATTTATATAATTATATAATTAAATAATTATTAATGTATGATCTATAAATATATAATTATTTAAATATATTTTCTAATTTTTTTAATTATAATTATAAATATAAATAATTTTTAGCACTATTTTTTAATGCCGATAATGCTCTCTCTTTATCAGTGCTAACAAATCGCTTATAAATATCGATTTTATCTGTGCTTATTAATTTAGCACTGATAAAAGGTATCTTTATTAGTGTTTTTTAGACTTGCTGATAAAAGACTCTCGATCTATTTAAATAACCCAAACCACAACTGTTTCTGTCACGATATCTAAATATTTCCAAGAAATCTACCTACTGTCGACACTCCTCCTCGAATCCATGCTTGAATCAGGTCTCAAACTTAACCAAGCCTCTAATGAATCATGTGTCGAATGAATGAAAGGATCATATGAATTAAATCATTCATGTGTGATATCTCTACTTTCTCTCAGACGAATCAATGCATGAATAAAAGGTATATTATTTTATCCTCCTCCTCACTTGTTGATTTCTTGTTTGTGTTCAATGTAAGGTGATTTTTGACTTAGATGGTCATATTTTTAATGTGTGAGCCTGAGATTTTTGTGCACATAAATGTTTTATTGATTTGAATGAATGGTTTTGGTTATTTTTATTTTCTGAGGAAGTATGGATCTTATGTTTGTGAGTTACTAACCATATATGATTCTCATAGATATGCTTAGATTTTGGTCATTAGGGATTGAAACCTTCATTTTAGCACATAGAGAGTTAAGAATCAGCTCTTTTATATTTATAAACTGAGTGAAATTGACATCATTGGGAGGATATACAATGTATTTCATCATTCATCCAATGATAAGGAAGATATAGTAAAACCCCTCCCATAGTGAGATAACTACTATTAAAAGTTGATATAATAATAATAAGGATCCCCTATCTATATTCAATTGTTCCATTTTGAGAATTGGTGGGTTCCTTAATTCAATGCAGTGGTTTAGGGAAGGAAGTTAGTCTCTCTTGGAGGGATGGTTTCTTGAATGTGTCCATGGTATGAACTCCATACTATAGCCTAAAAAATGTTGAGATGGTATGTGGAGTACGATATACTCTATAATACCAAATGTAGGATCAAAATAATATAGATACTGAATGAAGTATCTAATAATGCTCAAAATACAAGAGGGGGTGAATTGTGTACTTTAAAAATTCTTTGGGAACATTTAAAGTTGGTAAGAAACCTTTCAATTGTTTAACAAGGTTAAACAAAGTAATTCACAAAACCTCTAGTTCTATACACTTGGTAGAATCCGGAAATATGATTCTGAGAAAGCAATTCTGGAAAAGTGAATCTGAAAAATAAACATAACAAAAGTTTACATAGATAAAGATTCTACCTTAAAGCGTATAGAATCTTATTAAAACAGAGTATACAAGTATAAGGAAGTATAAGATAGTTATACTTTCCTCAACAATCAAAATGCAGTGAAAAACATGAAACAATCCAAGTAACAATTAATAAATCATTTAACCCAAAGAGAAGGGTATCCAGCAACCATGGATAAACATCCCTTGATTTATACTTTCAAGAAATTCTGTCTTACCCACACCAGGGTAAGCCCTCAAAATGATGATCAGAGACTGTCTTGCTATCCCTGTAAGCCCTCAACTTCAAGGTAGTTGGAACCTCTGTCTTCCTCAGCAAGGAAGTCCTCGAACTTTAAGGTAGTCGACACCACTATTTTCTTATCCCCAGAATTCCTCGAATGTAATGAGCAACATTCAGAGTCGCATGAAGAAAATATGAACAAGACGTTTAGTACGCACTAAGCACGAGAGTATCACTCTAGAAAACACTTCAAAATCATGTGATCTCTAGATTCATATAATAGTATTGAGCTCTTTCAAATGAGCTCCAATTTATAGGCACACCTCCAACAGTCAACTCCCTCCTCTAACGGTCATATTTTTCATTGAATTTCAGAGGGACCTATACAAGTTTCACTTAAACAACGTCTAGTTAGTAACTAAATATATGACATCATTTTATAACAAAAAAAAGTGTAATAAAAAAATAGTTACATAACCAAAATCAAATATTCGGTATGATAGAAATTAAAAGTTCAGAGTCTAAAGAAAAACATATTAGATGTCTATAATACAAGGATATTCAGACTCTGTTTTCTAAGGAATTCAGAACCTAAACTCTATAGAATTATGGAGTCTAAATTTCAAAGAAATTTGGAATCTCGATTCAGAAGAACTCGGAACCTAAACTTACAAAGTTCGGAGTTATAGTTCATGAGAATTCAGAGTCATAACTTACAGAGTTCAGAGTCAGAATTCATTAGAATTTGTAGTCTGAACTTACAATGTTCTGAGCCTGAATTCAGTGAACTCGGAGTCAGAACTCATAAGAGTTCAGCTTCTGAATTCAAAGAACTCGTAGTCAGAACTCATAACAGTTCGGAGTCTGAATTCAAAGAACTCAAAGTCAGAACTCATAAGATTTCAGATTCTGAATTCAGAGAACTCGAAATCTGAATTCGGATCCTAAAAATAGAATTCCCTTTATCTATGTATTATATGATTCTATGGTTTTAGATATGAACATAATTTTATACTTAGACAAGATAATGAATAATGAAAAACATGGTAAGGATAAATTTCCTTGGGGAAGGAAAATTTTCCTTATTAAAGTAAATCACATGGTAAAATGAAATTTCCCTTGAAATAATGAGTTTGTGATTTTTAAAACACGAGGATTGGTAAAGTCATAAGTAAACCTTATAGACTCAATAATCTCCCCAAACATGAAGGAATGGAAAATTCATAAGGAAAACTTATTGACTCAACAATCTCCCCCTTTTTGGAAAGCACAAACATCCTTACAAAGAAGAAAATAAGGATTTAGAAAATATTTTTCTAGACATTGAAAATAAAACTTATCTCCCTTATCATATGGGAAAAGATCAATACGACTAACTCTCACTTAGGCTTTGGAACACTAGAGATCATATTCTAGATTTCCTGAATGAGATTTTTCATTATCTTTAGTACGGAAATCTCTGTAATGAAAACCCCCCCTTAGATAAACTCCCCCTTACTTAGAGATATTTCTTATTTACTTATTATTTTTCTGTTATCCCCCTTTGTGATTTTCAAAAAGAATTTGAGGGAATGGAAAAGAAATTATGGTACCTAAAATAATAGTACAACACATCAAAAAGACAGGGAACCAAAAATTTCATTATGATTAGATATAATTTGTACAAGGAAGAAAAATATAGCAAAATATTTGATTGCAACAAATTTATCCTTCATTTTCCTTTAGCATCAACTTCTTGACTATTGTCTTTAGATTTTTGAGCTCCTTATGATCTTCCTCTACTCGCTTAAGAAGATGATCCTAATCCTCAACTTTCTTATCTAAAGCCTTGATTATTTCTTCCTGAGACTTAAGAGCCTCTACCTAAGCCTTCATAACTTATTCCTTCTTGAAAATATTTTCTTCTATCTCAATATGAAGATATCGTTCTCTCTTCCAGCTTTGGGAAACAGAATACAATTTCCCATTTAGATCCTTCACTTATTGAATTATAGAATTTTTCTCAAGATTTATATTTTATCCAAAAATACTTGTGTGGTCCTTGATCTTACTATATTCAGTGTCAAAATGCCACCTTGAAACAATCGTGGAACTCATCAAGATTTATCATGTCCCCTATGGTTTTCCTTAACTAACTGGTCGTGTTACTGTATGATCTTTTGTGGGATTCGTTGTTAATGAAAAAAATCTTGAAATCAGCTTCAAGATTTACACATTTATCCATCAGCATGGATACTGAATCTGATTTTTGATTCAAAATGTTTTGAAGCATCTAACATCTCGAGTCAATGCTTGGAAAATCAGAATGGTCCCAACCAACTTTTTCAATGATTGATCAACAAAATCATGTCCAAGGGATGATGATTCTGAATCTGAAACTTTTCTTGGTGAGGCTTGTTTCTCTAAATCAACTGCCTTCCTCTTCGATGATCCACCAGTTTCCTTCTAATTAGCAATAGCTTTGGTAGGTGTCTCAACTACCACATGGTTTCCTTTATCACTTCTTGGAAAGGCTTCCTCATCCAGAGATTTGTGTTCACTGTCAGATAGTTGAACAACTAGGTCTTCATCAATATCTTCTTTCTCAACTCTTTCCTCAGCTGTAACATCCCAAGTAAGTAAAGAATTATGTATTTTATTATCTATGTCTATTTATGAATTAGATAGTGTTTTAAGAGGCTTAAAATGAGAATAAATCCAATCTTAAGCATAGAATTCTCTAATATTTTTAAAAGAATGCTTTACCACCTTTTGATGGAGAACCATTTTTCAATCTATATTTCGACAATTTTATAAGCTCTATTTGTCAAAATAAACTTACTATTTATGATTGGTACTTTGAAATTTACTTTGGATAAATGTTTGGTATTTTTCTGACAATGTTCATTTTTTAATGAATAGTGAAAAATACTGAATTATACATCAAAACTGCCTTTTCATCTAATTTAATTATATTGTTATATTATCTTTTTAATTGGTCTTAAAGTGTAATTAGAATATATTTTTACCATCTAATCAAATGGTGGTCATTAAAATTAATTTCACTTTGGAATTGGTCATAAACAAGTGCCAACTTTTTCATAGATATTGTTTCAAAAAACACGGTATTTGTTTTGACAACGGGAATTATTTTCAAATTAATTATTGAAATTTATATGTTTGGAATTTGGTAAAATGGATTCCATATTTGGAATCATAAGGTCCAAATTATGTAATTAAGACTCTTTTTTTGGACATTATGAATAGTAATGACGATAATTATCTTTAATTGTCTTGATTAATTAGTAATTGGGTAGTTAAGGATAATAAAACAATATCATAATAATAAAAAATGACCCCAAAATGTGTCCTAATGCTAATGGTTGTGTCATGGACGACCATGGGTTGCCTTGTTCCAAACTTTGGGACCCCATGGAATTACTTTTGGGTGAAAGTGACACTTTATCATTTTATTTTTAATGAAAGGAGAATATCACTAAAGAATGTATCACCCGAGTAAAACAATTTTATTTTTGTCTATGAAAATGATATATTAGACTATAAATATTCATTGGAAAGATAAATATATTTACAACATCATTTTATTTTGTTTATAATTTTTAGACATTAAATAAATTAAATTATTTATGACATCATGATCATGTAGTGATTATCTCATTAATGAACGATTTAAATTAAATGAAAAGATAATGTAAACTCTAAGACTTACAATTTTCAAAGAAAAATTTGATGAGTATATTTAGAACCCTTATAACATTATCCTATAAATATATCAATTTGGGACCTTTAAAATTCGAAACTCATATTAATATAAAGTAACATTTTATAACTTTCCTAGATTGCCCGTCCTCTCCTCTTATAAAAGGCCCCCACCTCTACCTCCTTACCCACAGCTCTAATGCCATTGGATCGGCCAAGAACTTATCATTTTATCTCTCCAAATCCCTATATTCATCCTAGAATCCTTACCTTAGGCATAATGATCTTCAACAAACCCTTTTGTTTCAAACCAAGAGGAGTTACCCGATTCAAAGGTAATGTCTTCACTTGTGTTCTATTGTATTATTTTGATTATCCAACCCCCTAAACTATTTTTATTCATTTATTTTTTCAAGAAAAGTATATTCAATATACTATGATGTTTTTATAATATTTATTCGAGCAAAAATTACACACACCTACATCTAATGGTTAAAGAACATACTGTTTCTGTGGATGGCGAAATTCTGCCTCATGAAACGATGATTGTTCAATATTCTTATAACACCTTTCATGGTGTCCATTAAGATGTCACTATATTTATATATGATATATATTATGTTTATGTCTTCCTTATGCTTTTTTATTTTTCATTTATGGAATTCCTTTATGGTTTCCATTATGTGTAAACACGATATCTTCATTTTAGGAAGTGCAGACTACCGCCCCCTCAAAGTGATTTGATTCGTTAATGAAACATGTGGGATGTATAAAGGATGGAGTTTATGATGTTATATATTATATTATACTGGAGTTATAATATACCTCTATATCATTATGATTTCATTCCATTAAATATGAAGTAGAAATGAAAGTAGCGTTCATGCGTACGTACAGCTTACCATCTCCATGAATGGTGTATTTCATTTCTTACCTCTAAATGTTATGTAATATTATAAATGCATGTATATACTGGATATATAAGATATATATTATATCTAAATCATGGATATAGTTCTGGATATAATGGATATTTTAGCACATGAAAAACTTATAATTACAAGAAGTTTATTTTTAACTCAAGTGCCCCGGGTCGACAAAACGGCCATTTTTAACTTAAATAATTACATAATGTTCATGAAATGGTAATAAGATATATAAAAGGAATAATGAAATGGAAAAATGTTCTTAAGAAAGTAGAAATTAACTCATGTTTATTATTTAGGAGGTTAAAGAACGATCGATTCATGTCGGACCTGAGGTAAGGGACTTCATCTCAATCTCCTTTCATTGAAGCATACTTTGTTTTATACACAACCTTCTTTTATACGGTGTATAAACCCCTTTTAATTTTATGTTTACTCAAAAGGAATCTTTTTATACAAAGTTTTTTACTAAATGACAAAAAGGAATGTTTTGTCGAACGTATGAGGCGACAACAACTTCTCCACGGCCGTGACCATTATTTGAGTTTAGGCTTCCTCTACAAGCCATAACTTTTTTTAAAAAAAGAAAAATTAATACCATGTTTTACTTTTCTTTTATTTTTGTATTGAAAATGGTTTTGATAATGTTTTTATTATATTAATGTGTTATTGATATCTTGTGATTGAAATGTGGAAATGTTATGTTTCCTTTATGCATCTTTTATGTGATACGATTATGTTATGGTTCTTGGGAATTGTTTATGAAGACAGGTGGTTCTGTGATAAACTAAGGGCGGTTAATCCTATGATATCTCTCTAATGCATTGGGTAATGCAAAGGAGTTAATCTTTAATGTTTTTCCAAAGAGATTTAGGGAATATACTGTGACGGGTATTCCAAACGTAACCATGATTGTTACTCCCTACGTAAGAATGTTATGAATGCCTCAAGTTACCTTTATGTCTTCTGTTTTCTATGAGTTATTCATAAATCCTATGATTTCATGAGGTATGTTAACGTGATTATGTTTTATGAGTAAAGTATGATTTCATTTATTTTTATGTATACATGTACTAATGTTTCCTTTCCGTATTTTTATATCCCTTACTGAGCTTTTTATGCTCATCCCAAGTTTTTGAAATGTTTTTCATAGGTCAAGGGAATGTTACATGATGTGATGATAGTGTCAAGGAAGTGTCAAGAAAGAATCCAAGTTTTATTTTAAATATGTCTCCGTTGATGGAAAAAATGAGTACTATATTTTATGAAACAACTTTATTTAAATGTGGAATGTAATGCATGATTTATGATCTAATTTTCTAAAACTCTAAACCTGAAAATATCCTCAATCTGTTTTATTGAAATATCTCAAGATTAAGTAATGTTTATGTTTTGGGCCTTATAGTTGGTATCAGATGTCAGTTTATACAACTTTAGGAGTTATAATTCTATTAAATGATTATCCAAAAATATTTTTTTTATGGTGAAATTGAAATGATATGGAATTTGAAGATTACCATGTTGCTTCATCTATGACATGTTTGTTCAGAATGGTTTTTCACAGAGGAAATAGGGAAGTAGTGATAGGAAGGTATGCAGAAGGAAATGACCTTCCCAATCAGCATATAGTGATTGTAGGAATTGGAACTGAATAGTTTGCTATAGTAATGGTGTAGTTGACTCAAGTGTTAAATGGTGGTGGTATCCATGCACGAGATCAGCCGGATCAACCGTAGAGGAACATGTCAGTGGTGGAACATTTCATGAGGCAACATCCCCCATAATTCAAGGTATCATCTGACCATGTGCTAGCTGAAGGGTGGATTAAAGAACTGGAGAAGATTTTCGATGTCATGGGGTGTTCAGACAATCAAAAGGTTAATCTTGTTATTTACCGTTTGGAGGGTGAAGCATATCAGTGGTGGTCAATGGTTAAAAATATTAGGGACGTTGATGAGATTGATTCTCTCTACTGGGATGAATTCAAAGTCATGTTTCTTGAGATGTATTTTCCTAAGGCTGTTCAACTTAGGATGTAAAAACAATTCTTGGAATTGAGGCAATAGGATGACTCAGTGGTTGCTTATGAAGAGAGGTTCACTCGATTGGCAAGGTATGATCCAAATTTTATCTGAGACCTTGATAGTAAAATCAATCGTTTTGACTCAGAATTAACGCCAAAACATCAAAGGACATTGGCTTCTCGTGAGTTAAAAAGTTATGAAAAGCTTGTTCGATGTGCTAAGAAGGTGGAAATGGAGTTTTCCGATGATCAAGTGTTCTATAACAACCAATAGAAGAAGAGACCAAGGTGGAAGGAGAAAGGGAAGAATTATTCAAAAATTTCTAATGGTAAGAAAACTAAGTTTCCAATTTGTGATAAATGTGGTAAAAAGAATGTTGGGGAATGTATTTTGAATTATAGAAAGTGCTACCGATGTGGTAATATGGGATATAAGTCTTGTGATTGCACTGGAAAAGATTAAGGTTATGGTAAGACCAAATATGATTTACAGTTAGTGAAATGTTTCAAGTGCAATGAGATGGGTCACTATTCAAACAAGTGTCTGACAAAGAGCTTGAGTGATGGGAAACAGTTAGACTACAAGCAGAAAGGGGTGGTGAAATCTTTTTCAACTACTTCAGAAGATGTTGGGCCATCAAATGAAGTGGTATCAGGTACTTTGTTTATTTTCTCAGATTATTCTAATGTGTTTTTTGATTTTGGGTCTACCAATTATTTCATCTCTGAAAAATTTTCTTGTAAATTGGGAATACCAAATCATGAAATGACTCCTGAACTTGTGGTAAAAACACCTAGGGGAAATGTTGAGGAAAAAAGAATTTATAAGAATTTTCATATCCTTATCCATGGAAAGAACCTACTTGAAAACCTTATTGTTTTACCTCTAGTCGAGTTTGATGTTATCCTGGGTATGGATTGGCTCTCTGTTTACCATACTAAGATTGATTATAGAGCTAAGAAGTTTCTTTTCAGAAAGACTTTCAGTTTGTGTACAAGAATGAACCCTTACTGTGGATAACATATCAAGAGGCTAAGAAACTTGTAAAAGATGGAAATGAATGTTACCTTGCACATATTGTTGAAAACAAAGGAACCGTTCAGATTAATGATGTGCCAGTGGTAAATGACTATCCGGATGAGTTTACTGGAATAATATCAGATCGGGAAGTTGAATTTACTATTGACATAGTTCCTGATGCTAAGCCAATTTCAAAACCCCCTTATCGAATGGCTCAAATTGAACTTTTAGAGTTGAAGGAGAAATTACAAGATTTATTCGAGAAAGGTTTCATTTTACCTAGAACGTCACCATGGGTTGCTCCTATCATATTTGATAAAAAGAAAGATGGTTCTATGAGACTTTGAATTGATTATACATCCTTGAATAACATCACTGTTAAGATCAAATATCTTTTGCCTCATATCGATGATTTTTTTGATCAGCTCCAGGGAGATCAGTATTATTTAAATATTGACCTATGATCAGGGTACCATCAGTTGAAGGTAAAGGAAGCAGATATTCCGGAGACTGTATTTCATACATGATATGGCCATTATGAATTTGTAGTTATGCCTTTTGGGCTAACCAATGCACCTGCTATATTCATGGACCTTATGAATAGAATTTTCCATGAGTTCTTGGATATGTTTTTGGTTGTTTTCATTGAAGATATTTCGGTGTTTTATAAAAGTAAAGAGGAGCATGAAAGTCGTTTAAGGGTTATTTTTCAAACCTTAAAAGTAAATAAATTGTTTTGGAAATTTAGAAAGTGTGAGTTTTGGTTGAAACAAATTTCTTTCCTTGGTTATATTTTTTCTGAAGATGGAATAACTGTTGATCCTGCAAAAACAATGGTTGTGGAAGAATGGCCAAGACCCACAAATATAACTGAGATTCTTAGTTTTCGTGGTTTAGCAGGCTATTACCGAAATTTTGTTAGAAATTTTTCATGGTTATCTAGTCCAATGACTAAGCTAACTCGGAAGGGCGTTAAGATTATTTATACTAAAGAATGTGATGATTTTTTTCAGGAATTGAAAAGAATATTGGTGAATGCTCCATTTTTGGAACTACCTTCCAGGAATGGTGAGTTTGTTATCTATAGTGATGCTTCATTGAAAGGACTTGGTTGCGTACTAATGCAGAATAATAAGGTAATTTCTTACGCTTTACGTCAGTTGAAAACTCATGAGGTAAATTACCATACACATGATTTGGAATTAGCTGCTGTTGTTTTCGCTTTAAAAATTTGGAGGCATCATTTGTATGGAGTAAAGGATGAAATATATAACGATCACAAAAGTTTAAAGTATATATTCACTCAGAAAGAATTGATCCTGAGACAGAGGAGATGGATGTAATTAATCAAGGATTATGATTGTACAATTCATTACCATCCGGGTAAATCAAATAAAGTGGCTGATGCTTTGAGTCGAAAAAGTAATGCTTCATTAACAATATTGCGTTTGAGAATGTGATCCTTTGGATAAGGATTTGATGAACTTTGCCATAGAAGTTGTTGGTGCAGGATGTTCTTCTGTTTTGTTTCAGGTATTAGTTAAATATTCTCTATCAGACAGAATTAAGCAATCACAGAAGCAAGACAGTGAGTTGCAGAAAAAGGTAGAGCTGGTTCAAAAAAGTTGGTTTCCTGAATTCAACATTGATAATGATTGTGTTTTGAGATTTGGGAAGAGATTGTGTGTGATGTGTGATTCACAGTTAAAGAGAGAGTTGTTATGTGAAGCTCATAGTTCTCTATTTTCAGTTCATCCAGGCAGTACAAAGATGTATAGAGATCTTCAGGAGTATTACTGGCGGGATGGAATGAAAAGAGATATTGCTGATTTTACTGTGAAGTGTTTGACTTGTCAACAGGTTAAAGTAGAGTGGAAGCTATCGAAAGGGATGCTTCAACCTTTACCAATGACAGAGTGGAAATGGGAGAATATATCCATGGACTTCATTGTGGGATTTCCGAAGAAACCTCGAGGTAATAATGCAATTTGGGTTATTGTTGATCGCTTGACTAATTCTTCTCAGTTCCTTACTATTCGAGATACTTTTTCCCTAGATCAACTTTCTCGTTTGTATCTTAAAGAGATAGTCAGGTTACATGGAGTTCCTCTCTCCGTTGTATCTGATCGTGATCCCAGGTTCACTTCTAACTTTTGGAAAGGACTTCAGAAGTCATTGGGTACTGAATTAAATTTTAGTACAACTTTTCCTCCTCAATAAGATGGGAAGTCAGAACAAACGATTCAGACATTGGAGGATATTCTACGTTCTTTTTCAATGGATTATTAGGGAAGTTGGGACCAACATCTTTCTTTGGTTGAGTTTTCTTATAATAACAGTTTTCATTCTAGTATACAGATGGCTCCATTTGAGGAATTATATGGGAAGCGGTGTCAAACTCTATATTTTTGGGATGAAGTGGGTGAAAGGAAGTTTATGGGACCAGAATTGGTAGAAGAGTTGGAAAAAAAGTCAGCTGATACAGAAACACATGAGAATAGCTTAGAGCAGGCAGAAAAGTTATGTGGACAGTAGGAGGAAGGATCTCTCTTTTGAGGTATTTGATCATGTTTTTCTCAAAGTTTCACCATGGAAAAGTGTGATGCGATTTGGTAAGAAAGGAAACCTGAGTCTATGGTTCATTGGACAATATGAAATTCTGAAGAGAGTTGGATCAGTTGCATACCTAGTGGAATTACCTCCGAGTTTATCTCAGGTACACAATGTTTTTCATGTTTCAATGCTAAGGAAGTACATGCCAGATCCATCTCATGTTTTGAGTCCAGTGGTAGTTTAGCTGGAAGAGAATCTATATTATGAGGAACAACTGGTCCAAATTCTTAACCACAGGGAGCAAGTGTTATGGAATAAGGTGATTCATCAAGTAAAGGTTTTATGTAAAAACCACAAGATTGAAGAGGCAATGTGGGAATCTAAAAATGCAATGAGGGATAAATATCCCCACTTATTCAATAAGTAAATAAATTGTGAGGACACAATTTTCTAAAGGGGGGGAGGATGTAACATCCCAAGTAAGTAAAGAATTATGGATTTTATTATCTATATATATTTATAAATTAGATAGTGTTTTAAGAGGCTTATAATGAGAATAAATCCAATCTTAAGCATAGAATTCTCTAATATTTTTAAAAGAATGTTTTACCGCCTTTTGATGGAGAAACATTTTTAAATGTATATTTTGAAAATTTTATAATATATATTTTTTAGAATAAACTTATTCTTTATGATTGGTACATTGAAATTTACTTTGGATAAATTTTTGGTATTTTTCTGACAATGTTCATTTTTTAATGAATAGTGAAAATACTGTATTTTACATCAAAACTGATTTTTCATCTAATTTTATTATAAGGTTATATTATATTTTAAATTGGTATTAAAGTTTAATTAGAATTTATTTTTACCATTTAATAAAATGGTGGAAGTTATAATTAATTTCACTTTTGAATTGGTCATAAACAAGTGTCAAACTTTTCATAGATATTGTTTCAAAAAACCCGCTCTTTGTTTTGACAACATGAATTGTTTTGAAATTAATTATTGCAATTTCTATGTTTGGAATTTGATAAAATGGATTCCATATTTGGATCATAAGGTCCAAATTATGTAATTAAGACTCTTTTGTTTTTGGACATTATGAATAGTAACGACGGTAATTATCTTTAATTATCTTGATTAATTAGTAATCGAGTAGTTAAGGATAATAAAATAATATCATAATAAAAAAATGACAGAGAAATGTGTCCTAATGCTACTGGTTGTGTCATGTCCGACCATGGGATGCCTTGTTCCAAACTTTGGGACCCCATGGAATCACTTTTGGGTGAAGGTGACACTTTATCATTTTATTTTTAAATAAAGGAGAATATCACTAAAGAATGTATCACCCGAGTAAAAAAAATTTAGTTTTGTCTCTGAAAATGATATATTAGACTATAAATATTAATTGGAAATATAAAAATATTTCCTACATCATAGTATTTTTTTTTATAATTTTTAGACATTAAATATATTAAATTATTTATGACATCATGATGATGTAGCGATTACCTCATTAATGAACGATTTAAATAAAATGAAAAGATAATGTAAAATATAAGACTTACACTTGTCAAAGACCTTTTGAATGAGTATATTTCAAACCCTTATCACCTTATCCTCGAAATATATTGATGTGGGACCTTTAAAATCCAAAACTCATTTTAATATAAAGTAACATTTTATAACTTTCCAAGAGTGCCCCTCCTATCCTCTTATAAAAGGCCCAAACCTCTACATCCTTACCCACACCTCTCAAGCCATTGGCTCGGCCAATATGTACTCATTTTATCTCTCCACATCCCTCTATTCATCCTAGAAGCCTTACCTTAGGCAGAAAGCTCTTCAACAAACCCTTTTGGTTCAAACTAAGAGGAGTTACCCGATTCAAAGGTAATGTCTTCACTTGTGTTCTATTGTTTTATTTTGCTTCTGAAACCCCCTTAACTATTTCTATTCATTTCTTTTGTAACAAAACCAGTATATACAATATACTAGGATGTTGTTATAATAAGTATTTGAGATACACTTACACACACCTACATCTAATGGTTAAAGAACATACTGTTTCTGTGGATGGCAAATTTCAGCCTCACGAAACATTGATTGTTCAATATTCTTCTAACACCTTCCATGGTGGCCATTAAGATGTCAATATATTTATATATGATATATATTATGTTTATGTCTTCCATATGCTTCTGTATTTTTCATTTATGGCATTCCTTTATGGTTTCCATTATGGGTAAACGCGATATCTTCATTTTAGGAAGTGTGGACTACCGCCCCCTCAAAGTGATTTGATTCGTAAATGACATATGTGGGACGTATAGAGGATGGAGTTTATGATGTTATATATGATATTATACTGAAATTATAATATACCTCTATATCATTATGATTTCATTCCATTAAATACGAAGTAGAAATGAAAGTAGCATTCATGGGTACGTACGGCTTATCGTCTCCATGAACGGTGCATTTCATTTCATACCTCTAAATGTTATATAATATTATAAATGCATGTATATACTGGATATATATGATATATATGATATCTACATCATGAAGATAGTTCTGGATAAAATGGATATTTTTCCACATGAACAACTTGTAATTACAAGAAGATTATTTTTGACTCAAGTGCCCAGGGTCGACAAAACGACCATTATTAACTTAAATAATTACATAATGTTCATGACATGGTAATAAGTGATATAAAAGGAATAATGAACTTGAAAAATGTTCTTAAGCAATTAGAAATTAACTCAAGTTTATTATTCAGAAGGATAAAGAATGATCGAGTCAATTCATACATGACGTAAGGGACTTCATCTCAATCTCCTTTCATTGAGGCATATTTTGTTTTACAGACAACCTTGTTTTATACGGTGTATAAACCCTTTTGACTTTTATGTTTATTAAAAAGGAATATTTTTATACAAATCATTTTACTAAACAACAAAAGGGATTGTTTTGTCATTCGTATGCGGCGACAATGAATTCTCCGCCGCCGCAGCCATTATTTGAGTTTCGGATTCCTGTACAAGCTATAACATTTTTTTAAAAGAAAAATTAATACCATGTTTTAATTTTCGTTTATTTTGGTATGAAAAATGGTTTTGATAATGTTTTTATTATATCAATGAGTTATTGATATCTTGTGATAGAAATATGGAAATGTTATGTTTCCTTTGCATGTTTTATGTGATACGATTATGTTATAGTTCTTGGGAATTGTTTATGAAGACGGGTGGTTCCGTGATAATCTAAGGGCGGGTGAGCCCGTGAAATCTCTCCAATGAATTGGGTAATGCGAAGGAGTTAAATGCTAAGGTTTCTCCGATGAGATTTATGGAAAATACTGTGATGGGTATTCCAAATGTAACCATGATGGTTACTCCCTACATAAGAATGTTATGAATACCTCAAGTTACTTTTATGTCTTATATTTTCTATGATTTATTCATAAATCTTATGATTTGACGACGTATGTTAACGTGCTTATTTTTTATGATTAAAGTATGATTTCATTGATTTTTATGTATACATGTACTAATGTTTCCTTTTTTTATTTTTATATCCCATACTGAGATTTTTATGCTCATCCCAAGTTTTTGAAATGTTTTTCATGGGTCAAGGGAAAGGTACATGAAGTGATGATAGCGTCAAGGAAGTGTCAATAAAGAATCCATGTTTTATTTTAAATATGTTTATATTGATGGGAAAAATGAGTACTATCTTTTATGTAACCACTTTTTTTAAATGTGGAATGTAATGCATGATTTATTATCTAATTCTCTAAAACTCTAAACCTGAAAATATCCTCAATGTGTATTCTTGAAATATATCAAGATTATGTAATGATTAAGGATGGGGCCTTATATCAGCTTCCTTAGGATTAATAAAGTCAAGATTAGAACATTCTTCTTCAGACAGCTTATTCACATCATCTTCAGCCTTGTCATTTTCTCCTGTATCATCTTTCCCATCCATCCAACGCTGAGATTTTATTTTTATTAAAGGAAAAAGAGGGTCGTAGCCCGAAACAGATCAAGGAGGTCTACAAAAATGCAGACCTAAGGCATCAGCACAAACCAAACTAACACATTCGGGGGGAAGAGTTATAATACTACTAAAAATAAGATGAGGGTTGTCAAGGGAGGCCCATGCCGCCAAGATGTCCGTGACTTTGTTGGCTTCTCACCACGAATGATTCAGACAAGTGTCACCTTGAAGAAACTTCTTGCAGTTGCGAATTAAATAGGAGACAGTCCAAGGGATGCTAGAGGCACCTTGGATTTAATTAAGAAGATTCATGGAGTCAGTTTCCACATGATGGATAGAGAAACCGTGGGCGCGACACAATTCCAACACCTTGAGCAGAGAGGTAGCCTCAACCATGAGGGAATCACCAGGACCAATCCACCAACTGAAGGCCAGGACCATCGAGCCATGTTGATTACGAACAACACCCCCAACCCTCATACAACTGTTCAGATAAGATCCATCAACGTTCAACTTGAGGCCTAATATGGGAGGATTCCAATGAGCCCAATGACCTTGAGGAAACGCCCTTAGAACAAAAGAGATCCGACTATTGGCCATGAAGAGCCGCAATGAAGGAGCCCGATCACCACGTTTGGTAAGAAGCAAAAAATCCATCGCCATGGACCTCGCCCGAGTCCACAAATCCATACTGGAGCTGCAGCGACCCTCATGTCTAGAGCTATTACGAGCAGACCATACGACCCAACATCCCATCGCGAAGACCACAGATCGAACCCTTTGTTCCTGGACACAGTCCGACGAGCCGTAGAACCATGCCTGGAGAATGGTGTCCCCAGAGAGGCCTAGCAGATCATACTCGGAGAAGTCACAAAAAAGAGTCCAAATACAACACGCCGAGTAACTCATAAAAAATAAGTGATCAGACATCTCCTCCTTAGGGCCACTGCAGCAAAAACATTTGGAGATGAGAGAAATACCCCTACGACATACCTTATCATCCACGAGAAGCACTCGGTTGTGGAGCATCCAAATAAGAAAATTAAATTCGGCCAGGATGTCAGAGCAACAAATGAACCCTCCCCAAGAAACAGAGACCTCAGCGCCATGTAAGACCACACGGAAATCCTTCACTGAGAAAGAACCAGAATAAGAACCTGTGAACACCATCCAATCTGGTTCAGAGGTGATAATAATACTATGGAACAAATTCAGTTGGGAGGAGGAGAGTAAGGCTTGGGTGAATGCAGGGAAACACAAAGCCTGCAAGAAGGAATAGCCCAGAATAGGGCACCCTAGAAAACTGAGGAGACTCCCTGACCAATTGTCTCTCTAGAAGTTGATCTCCCCCTCACCAACAATCCACCGTTTTTGACGATTAAAAGTAAGAATATGATGCCGAGTGACATCCCAAATCCTAGAGCCACTCCCACATTCATTATCAAAATGAGATCTGTATTTTTTAATTGAGAACCGAGCCCATAAAGATCTCCCCTCTAGAACATCCCAAGCCAACTTTTCCTATAAAAAGATCATGGAAACTGAAACATTCCATAGATTAAATCATTCCTCCTCAAAGCTACAAGCCATAATTTTCCACAAAGCCCAACGATATTTCCCGTCAACTTGAGCATCCCATATAAAGTTAACTAGAATCTGCTCAATAGTACGAAGAACTATCTTGGGAACAATAGTGGCAGACAATACATGCATGGGGATAGACGTTAAAACACTTTTGACCAAGGTGATTCTCCCCCCCCCCCAAGGAAAGGAAACAATTTTTCCATTTGAGAATACAAGCAGAAATTTTATTCACAATAAAATCAAAATGATGAATATGAACCTTTCCTAGTGAAATTGGGGCCCTTAAATATTCCATGGGAAAGTGTCTCTGAGCAACCCCAAGGCTGTCTGTAATCCTCTTTCCCCTAGTACATGAACACAACATTGAGATATAAACACATTCTTCTTGTGGTTGATGACCTACACGCTCAACTTATAATAAAGATCAAGGATATGGTTGAGAGCCTTAATGTTCCTGCTACTACCATTGAGAAAGATAAGAATATCATCCAAAAATAAGAGGAGGGAGATACTTGGAAGGTTTGGCTTGCACCTGAATGGTCAAACAAAACCATCATAGCACCTGGTGTTCAAATATCTACTAGAGGTATTCTGAACCAAAATGAAAACACTGGGAGAAAGAGGATCCCCCTGTCTTAGACCCCAGACCGATTTAAAGAAACCATATCTTGGACCCATAAAAGAAACTGAGAACCATGGAGAACCAATACACCTGAAGAAAAGATCAACCACCCTCTTAGTGAACCCCATACATCTTAGGACCCTGATAATGAAACTCCACTCAACCTTGTCATAAGCCTTGTCTATGTCCAACTTAACGGAATTGTTAGAGCCCATGAATTTCTTGTTTATATCAACCAACATTTCTTGAGCCAGGGAAATTGCTTCTTGAGTGGACCTTCCTTGAATAAAACCTTGTTGTTCATCCGAGATCCACCTATGTAAGTAACCCACAAGTCTACTATTGATAATGGTAGTAAGAACTTTTTAAGGAAAATTGCACATGTTGATCGGTCTGAATTGATTTAAATAGGAGGGGTCCTTGACTTTAGGGGTAAGAATGAGTGTGGTGCCACATGCCACCGGAGGTAAACTGCCTCCATAAAAAAGTCCTGAATACATTCCACCAAATTGTGTTTTATGAAATCCCAGGAGATGCGGTAAAAAGATCCTGGAAAACCGTCAGGGCCAGGGGCACTCTCGGAATTAAGTGCCAAGACAACCTACCATACCTCTTGCTCATCCGGAACCCTTTCGAAGACTTCACTGATGTCATGGGAAACCACCTGAGGGATGGAATCAAAAACATCCAAGTGTCCTACTAGATAACTGTCCTACATGCAAGGGTTAACACTCTCAATAAGGGAATGTAAATGACTTTCGGCCATACCTCCCACCACCTATGGGTCATTGGAGAAAGATCCATCATCGAAGAGGATGTTTGGAGCCTTGGAACTCTTCCTCTCCTTAATGAATGCATGAAAGAAAGCTGTGTTTTTTTCACCCTCTTTAAGCCAAGACACCTATGATCTCTCCCTGGCACTTTTTTCTTGCTCAAGGAGCAGGTCCGCAGGCCGATTATTCAAAACCATGAGGTTACTGAAAACACCATTGTCCCAATGCGATTCTAGCCCCTGCTCATAATGTTCAATATTGGATTTAAGAGTATCCAGGTCCAGGAAACAAGAAGGGTTAGAATTATCCCATAAACATAGATCCTCTTTCATCCATCGAAGATGGTTATGAAATCCAACCCAAGAATTCACGGCCAAAGGACTCTCCCACAACGATCGCACCAGAGAAAGGAAATCAGGGTCACCCTCCAAACATATAGTATAGAAAAAGTGATCATGACTAATATTATAACCTTCCAGGATAAGGAGGAGGGGGGAGTGATCCGAGATATCATGAAATAAATTCTCCACCTTAGTATCAGGAAAGGAAGAAATGAGATTTAGGTTAGAAAAGCAACAATCAAGCCGACTCCACATTCGCCGACTACCCTTCTAGTTATTACACCAAGTATATTTATCTCCTGAGAATCCAAGATCAAGAAGACCAGAAGGAGCCATGAAGCTTCAAAAATTGCATGTCCCTTAAAGGGTAAATGCCTCCAAATTTTCTTTCTTGAGGATCAAGTATGCAGTTAAAGTCTCCACCAACGAGCCAAACCTCATTATCAATGTCAAGGTCAGACAAATATTTCCAAAGAGGATCCCTATCTTTTGGATCACAGTTGGCATAAACAAAGTAAAATAAACTGGAAGAGATACCATGATTTACTTTCATAGAAATTTGATGGTTTGAAATTGAAACCATTTGTACTGACACAGAATGATTCCAGAAAAGAAATATGTGTTGGTTAATTGAATCCCCATGCATGCAATAACGAAATCCTAGCTGAAAAAAATAATTGTGAAATCTTGACTGTTGCTGTTTGTCCCTCATGATTGCAACCAAGGCCACTTATCTACACCTAAGTTTAGAAACAAGGAAATCAACCTTCACTCGTGGACCCAGTCCCCGGGCATTCTAGATTAGGCATGAAATCATGGTAAATAAGGGCGTCGGGCTTTGGCCCCTGAAACAGAAGAGCAATTTGGAAGGGTAGAAGAGAAAGATTGATACCTTTTTTCCTAGGCCTGGGTTCAGACACCGCTGGAGTAAGGAGAGAATAAATCAACCTCCAATTTTGAAACCTCATAAGAAAGAAGTCTGAAAATGTTCGACAGGGTTAGACCAATAGGAGAAGAGGGGAAGATAACAAGAGGTTCCTTCCCCTCTCGGTGCTCTGAAGCCTCTCCATGCTCTAGAGGCTGGTCATCCACCGAAAAAGCCTCATGCCCCAAGGATACTGGAGGATCAAGCAACAACTATACTAATTTGAGATTGGGGCTAAGGACCGGGTCCGATCTAAAAAGGAACAGTTCTGTATAGAGATTACCCGCACTTCCATCAAACATTCCTAGAATATTTGCTGGAGCTGTGGGTGGAAGGAAATGCTAGATTGGGTTGACCCCGGAGGCTTCAGGAAGAGGACCACAAGACGTCGAGGGGGATGGAAGGCTTGAAGATGTCGAAACCAACTGTCGCAACTCGGGATCCCCAGAGGGTTGGGGCTAGTTTGGAGGTTGAACGACATCCTTGACCTGCACCTTATGGAAAACATGGACATAGTGCCCATGCAGAAAACAGGAAGTGCAAAAACGAGCGGGTGAAAGAAACACAAGGGATTGCCACCAATGAAAGTCTTCACCCACCCTAAGCAAAATGCGGGAAGGGAATGGCTGAGACAGGTTTATCTCCACACAGATGCGAGCCACCCATGCATCCTGGAGTTGAAGAGTCCAAATATCCGCATAGAGGAAAGATCTAATGGTGTATCCTATACCGCAGAGGAAGCCAAGGTTATGGAAAGGGAGGGGGAGTTCGGTTAAATTCACCTAGATCGCTGCTTGAGGATAGTCTTTGCCGAAGTGAACATCCATAGACCACTGAAAAAGGTTGAAACGCCTTTTACTTATCTACCGAGGACTTTGAGACCAGGCCTTCACGAAATCTTCGCGCGAGGACAACACCACACAGAAAGATTTCCGATTCAGAACAACATCAGCTTCTTCCAATGGTAGGTCCTAAAATTCTCTGGAGTTGTTGGAAAAACCAATGTTCATCCTATTCAATGTATCATCACTGACTAGAATGACTTTGCAATTCCTTGGTTTCTAACTACAAGGAATTTTGAAATATTCTAGACACTGAACAATAAACTTAGAAATAATGGCCGGATACATAATTATCTGAGCCGTCAAGTTTCTATTCTTAATATTCTCAATTTTAATGAGAATATTCTTAACCAAATTGACTTTCACAAGGTTCACCGGAAAATCTAGGATGTACATGCCACTCTTTTTCAATGTGTCCTTGTCACCTTTTCCCAGAATGATAAATCCGTGAACCCATAATTCAAGGAACTGATTATTTGAAGAGAGGTGAGAAATCTTCAGAGTCTTGACATCTGTATGACCTAGGCACTCTATAGATTTCACCTTTAGAAATCTTCCTTGAACTTCCAACAACTTATGAGAACAAAATTTAGATTATCCTTCATACGAAACTCCAATCAAACTAGCTGACTTAATGTATGAAAGAGCAGAAGTCTTTCCATAGCGTTTGAAGGAAAACTTATCTCTTCCATTTTCCTTGAAGAAACTAATTGATTTATAAAACCCAACAATAAAATCTGGATATACCAAATCTTGAGCATCTAGCTTCGATATGCAAACACTCTCACAGCCATTCAATTTGATGTTCCTCGAAATGATTGAGTCATACTTAGCGAAGAAGTTCGGATGCACCAACCTTTATCTACACACCCACCACTCCGGAATTGGCTTGAAATTAGACATATCTTGTTGAGAAGATTCTTCTATAGACATTTATAATTGTGAAAAATCTAAGAATTTCAGAATGGTCTTAAGTAAAGGGTCAGAACTTCAGCATGTGAGAGCTTGAGATTTTTGTGGGGAAACCCTTCGAGGGGCCTTCATATAAGAGTTAGAAGTAAAGATTCATCTTCCAAACTCAATCCAATGGCTGAAAATTCTTCTGATCAGATCTGACGGTTGATATGATATCTGCAAGGAAAACTTGATAGAATCCGAGATTTTGAGGTTTTTAAGAAAAACATTCAGATTTAAGGAAAATAGATTCTGAAAACTTTTAAAAAAAAATAAAAATACCCCGAAGTAAATGATGATTAGGAAATCTTAAGAAAGGAAACATACCTTTCAGATTCCCAGGAAGATTATTCATATTGAGGAAAAAAATTTGTTGAAGAACATTAGATTCCCAAAAAATATTGATTACGAAAAAAAATATTTGAAAACAAAAAACTTCATTATGAAAAAAAAATTTGACTACAATAATCTCCCTTACAAAAACTGTGAGTATGAAAATCTTCATTATGAAAATTTTGGGACTAAAAAAAATTAGACTACGAAAAATTTCCATTATGAAAAACATTTTAGACTATGAAACTGTTTATATTACAAATAAAAATTCAGACTACGAAAAAATTTCCGTTACAAAAAAAAATTTAGACTACGAAAAAAACTTTAGAAAAGATAAATACTAACAAAAAAATGTACTCCCTCTATGGTAAAGAGTTTATTACTGTACAATTTTTGATCTTAGCAGGAAGTTAATAAATATTATTACCTAACGGTTATCATTCCTAAATTTTGTTTAATTTATTAAAATCAATCATAGGTTAAAGATTTTGTGAAAATATCAGCAAGTTGATCCTGCGTTCTGATAAATTGAAGAATGATATCTTCTTTTTGTGTGTAATCCCTAAGAAAGTTAGGCCTAATATCTATTTGTTTTGCACGAGGGTGATGTGCATGGTTTTTTATTAAAGAAATGGAACCAGTATTATCACAAAAAAATTGTGTTTTGGTAAAACTCATACCATAGTCTGTGAGTGTGTGTTGCATCCACAACACTTGAGCACAACAACTTCCAACTGCTACATATTCAGCTTTAGCAGTGGAAAGTGCTACTGAGTGTTTCTTCTTGCATTACCAAGAAACTAAGGAATCTCCTAAGAAATGAAAAGTTCCGAATATACTCTTTCAATCCATTCTACATTCACCAAAGTCGGTATCAGAAATTTTTTTAGAACAAAGTCATTTCAAGAAGTATAAAAGATTCCTAAATCCATGGTTCCTTTTAAGTAGCGAAAAATTCTTTTCACTGCCTTTAAATGAGATTCCTTAGGATTGGATTGATATCTCACACAGAAGAATACTGAAAACATTTAGTCTATATGACTATCTATCAAGTAAAGTAGTAAACATCATAAAACTAAAGTAAACAATGGAAGAAAAATAATAAAATAAATCAGATGTCACAACATACAAGAATGATTCTACATGTTCATGTTCTAAGAAATTGAAAAAATAGGTACACTATAATTAACCAAAATATATGATCAAAAATATCAAAAGAAAAAAATAAAACTAAGAAGCATCACAAACCTCACCCTGACCACATGATATCTTGCACCTAAGAAGCACCTCAAGTACCTGTAGCAGGGCGTTTTCCCTAATCAACACCTACAGTAATATAATCTGTTTGGGCCCAAAATAATGAACCAAAAAGGGCATGAGACTAAATCATAGTAGGAAACAACCCAAGGTCTATACCAATATGTCAGTGGATACATATAACTGATAGTATACAATAAGGAAAGTAATAAACCAGAAGGTACTCAAAAGTAAGCACAATAGATGTCTCATAATACAATGTAACCAAGTACAAGTGAAGACTAAATCCAAGCTTGTAATTTGTCTTGGAATACGCATCATTAGTCATTCTATATTATTATTCCATTCAATTGGATTATATAAAAGTAATGAGGTTTGTCCTAGGCCTGACGACACCCTGTATAAATGTTTTTCAACTTGTGAGATAGAAATCATTTAATCATTTACCGATACTATCTAGCCTTGGTATCCCATAATTGATCCTAGGTTTTCACGACATTTGAATTATACCTCAATGAGTCTGACCACCCTATCATGGATCGATCAAAAACCTTACATAATTAACTCTTGAGCTCATATGTGGTCTGTTAACCGAGACCCTCGTACAACCAAGGTATACGTAAGGTGAAATTAGTAACATGAGCCTATCATTTTCTTTTAACTAATTTAATGGCTTGACCATTACCAATTACCCCTCTTTATCATATAATTTATTTCCATATAAAAATAAACACATGTGAATTAATATATCACATGGATTATCATTTAAACAACTCATGTGGGCCCAATTTATATAACAAGTATGACATCCAAAATAAACTATCACATGGATTTAGCATTTAATTATCTCACATGGGGAATTTATATCAAATAAGCAGTTCATTTTAAAAACCCAAGAATTGGAAATCAAGTCATGCCTTATAGGAATTCTCAGCTAAATGACCATCCGAGGGAAACACACACATAGGGTGTCCATGAATTAAAGTTCACAACCCTAAAAATTATTTCAAATCATCTAATTAATTACCAAATCATTAATAAGAAATAACCGGGTTTGTTATTTAATCATGTGATGGCCTAAAAGTGGTCGTGCGACACTCCGACATATATAATAAACTTGACAATCAATTAAAGTCATTGGACCACATACCTCATGTACGTATGAATCTCATCGTCTAGTTTCAACTTTCAAATTGACCTAAAATGGAGTGGATCTAAAAAAATGAGAAAATATATCAACCCTCAATAACTAGGTTGAGAGGAGAAATCCGTACGAAAGTCTCAAAAGAAATAAAGCACTCACTGAGGGGTTTCAATGGAATTTACTATGTTTTAATTGGGTTGAGAATGATGAAACATGAGAAGAATTCGCATTATAATTATTATTGGGTGTGATGCTCATTGAAATTGGTTGTTTCTGTCCATATACCAAAAGTTATACTACTTCCAAACTAATTTAACAAAAATATAACTACATGAAATGTACATGAAACTACACTCTATGTCCGTACAATTTATGGACAGACCATTACATGGTCATGTAACTAGATTTCATGGTGTCTATCCCTCCATAGATGGCTTGTACTTATAAATACATGGTGGGTAAGACCTAGTCACGTCATGTAATAGGCCTAAAACTAGATTTTGGCCTCCTTTCTTCCATTTTTCTAAGTATAAATAGAAAAGGAAAGACTCGTACCTCAAATAAAGAACCATGTTCTTACAAACATCTCCCCTTAATGTAATTCGTGCTCGAATTTCCTTTACTACGGTGGTGAAGGCACATCATAGAATAACTCTAACCATTGTGATCAAACGTCACCTCCCTCTCCCAGGTCTCTTCCTATACATAGACATGCTATAATAACATCCATACTAAAGAAATAGATCATCCATGGAGAACCATTGTTCTAGGATCCACCATATTAATGGGATGCTCCTCAAAGGATGAATCATCTGGTAACTCAACTTACTCGATATGAAATGTGTGAGATGGGTTAAAAAAATAACATTGAAACTGAGAAATGTGGATGATGTCGTGCATATCCTTATACATATGAGGTAAGTGAAATTGATTGGAAACTAGACCGACCCTCTCTAGAATCTAAAAGGGACTGGCATATCTCTGCGAAAGCTTACCCTTTCTCTTGATCCTATTGTGTTTCGAACTTAGTGTGACATGTATGAAAACTTGATTCCTAAAATCAAACTCTTAAGGTCATCTACGATGACAGACATATTATTTTTGACAAGACAATGCAATAACCATCTGCTTCTGAATCAACTAAACTCACTCAGTAGTCTCCTAGACAATATGAGTTCCCAGCATAGATGCCTCCCCTACCTCCATCCAACACCGGGTAAATCATCATGGACTACCATACAAAGCCTCAAATGGTGCCATATGAATATTATCTAGGAAGATACTATTGTAGATGAACTGAACAAAGGGTATGTGTGTCTCTCAGAAACCCCCGAAATCCAAGATACATTCCTGATGCATGTCCTGCTTCACCTGAATTGTATGCTCTGACTGACCATTTGTTTGGGGTGGTAGGTTTTGATTAGAAGAACCTATATACCCAAGGACCTCATTTTACCTTTAATGAAATGAGAAGTAAACTAGGAGTCCCTATCTGAAATGATATAATGTGGGTCCCCATGCAATCATACAATCTCACGGATGTAAAACCTCCCTAGATAATCATAATCGAATGTTTCCTTGACTGGAAGGAAATGTAAATCCTTAATAATCCAGTAAAAAACAACCCATATTTCATCATTACCTTGAGGTGACCTTGGTCAAACCATATCGAAATCTATCATGACATCATTCCATTTCTAGTCAAGAATGGGTAGCTAAAGTAAGAGTCATACTGGACACTGATTCTCTGCCTTCACCTGCTGATAGGTGGAACATAGCATGAAAAAATTCCTACATCTACCTTCATACCTAGTCACCATTATTGATGATGTAAATCATGATACATCATAGTGACACCAGGATGCACTTACCAAACTAAAGCATGAAAATCATGTATCATTTTTCATACATGTCTGCTGAAACACATATGTGACCCTATAACTGCAGAACCTCATCCACACATATGTTCTATCTAGGAGGAGGTTCCTCTCCAGACATACTCTCCCATAGAACCAGGCCTTTGGAATATGATAGATGCTCATATTCACTCTGTCCTATAAGTTATAGGTAATAAATAAGGATGTAAGAAAAGTTTTCCCTTGCCTATAATGCACCTCTAAATGTATCTCATTGAATAAGGTCATAAGCTTCCACTCACTAATGGCATGATACACTTTTTATTTATGATTCATCCTTCTTATAGCATCATCCACTACATTGTCTTTACTTGGTGTGTAGGAAGGCTCTCCGTCAAAAGAATGAAGGTACTCCACCCGCCTTCACCACCTCAAATTAAGATCACAATGATTAAAAATTTACATGAGACTTTTCTTATCTGTGTACACCAAAAAACGCTCCCCTGGTAAGTAATGTCTACAACGACGTAAGGCATGAACAACTATGGAAAACTCGAGATCGTGCGTCAGGTAATTCCACTCATGTGGCCTCAACTACTAAGATATATATGCAATGACTCTATCCTTGTGCAAAATAACATCTCCTAGACCAATACCTGATGTGTCACATTAAACAATATAAGTCTTTACTGGATCTAGGAAAATCAGTATCAGTGATGATTTCAATATTCTTTTCCACTCCTAAAAGGTCATCTTATAGGAATCTTACCATACATACTTTGCACCCTTTTTTTGTCATCCATGTCAGTGAAACTACTAAACATGAGAATTCCTGTATGAATCACATGTAGTAACCAGCTATCCCCCTAAAACATTGTATGATAACGAAATTATTGGGATATTCCTAGGAAACTACTAATATCACCCTCTCTAGGTCCACTGATACTCGTGTCTCCAAGATGATGTGACCCGGGAAGTGAATCTGATCCATCTAGAAGTTTCACTTTATGATCTAAACATATAACTGATGCTCCCTCAGTGTATTCAAAATGATCTCAGGATGTGTTGCATTTTCGTGTCGATTATGATAATACACCAAGATATCATCCACAAAATCCACAAAAATGAATGAAGATATTGATGGAACAGTCTATTCATCAGTTCCATGGAAACCACTTCCATGTTCATGAGACCAAATAGGAAAAAAATATACACATATAGACCATAATTTATTCTAAAGGTTTTGAGAGGTATGTCTGATGGTCTAACATACAACAGATGATAACTGGAACTCAAATAAATCATAGAAAATATCGTAGATCCTAGAATATGATTGATAAGATCCCCAATTCATGGCAGATGATACTAGTTCTTAACCATAAACAGAATCAATTTTTGATAATCCACTCATATCCTGAGGGTAACATCTTCCTTTTTCTCAAAATGTACCAGCAAACCCCATGGAGAAGTATTGAGTTGGATGAAATCCTTAGCCTTTAAATCCTCTAGATCTCTCTTGAGATCTTGTATCTTTGTAGTATCCATCCTATAAGGAGGAATGGATACCAGTGCATCTTTTGGTACTATCTTGATAAAGAACTCTACCACTCTCACTGGAGGTAGGCCTAAAAAGTCATTCGTGAATACATCCCTGGATAGATCAACTACAGGAGGTAAATTTGCCTGACATATCCCCTATTCATCCAGATATAAACTTTCAATTAGGGTTTTCATCCCACCCAGCCAACGATGCTTGGGTCTAGCTCGGCTCTCCTTGATATCACATTCACCCTTGTCTAGAAAAGATATGCATTCTAGTGACATAAAACTCATATTATAGTGATAAAAATAGATAAAATCTTTAATGGAGACCAACCATTCTAATATAATAATTACATCAATGCCTTACATATCTATGATGTAGAGGTCCCATATGATGGGACACCCACTAACCTCATAGGGGAACTCCTTGCACTAACCCACACCTTCTGTTCTAATCCATAAGTGTATATCTTCATAACATCATTAAAAGTAAAAAAATAGATCTCCAGGATCTCTAAAATAGGAAAAAAATCTAAAACTCTTTGAATCCCCTATATTAAAAAGTGTAGAAGCTAAAAAAAGGTTACTAGAATAGTACATCATATAGTAGAATGTCCAGGATCCTTTTCTTGCTAGCTCTATTGAACATTATAACTCTAGAATATACCACAGCCTTACGATACTTCCTAGGTACCATAATATGATCCAATATATTATCTCTGAAAACAAGGAGTCTGAATACTATGAAAATGACCACCACCTCAGCTTGATCGGCCTGATGTATTGTAGTTTCCTAGTTGGTGAGAAGCTCCTGGACCTATTCAAGAATGTGGAGTATATGCAGACCATCTCTCACAAGCCGCTGGATGAAACATCCTGTAGAAACCCTGAAGATGGTCCATCATTCCACAAGATCAACACTTGACTGGGTCCATCAAGAAATTTTTTCTAGTATTCCCAATTCTTCTGCAATGGATGCACCTTACTTGACTACAGGAATATACGTTATGAGTACTATATTTTCCATGAGAAATATCCAAATGATGATTCCTACTACCAGTGGAAATAGTTCCATATCTCGATATCAAACCTCCCTAACTGAAACATACAGAATCTCTCTTATTCCACTTAGAAATTAGTGATTGTTTCACTATATCGCATATTTTAGTCATCTAGAAGATATTTACCTACGAGCATATGTTATACCTGAGAGAACCCTTGAATTTCCTAACATTTGATAGATTTTCACCTATCATAATAGGTGAAAAGTGATGGAACTCAGTAAAGAGGAAAGAGTAATCCATAACAAATAGTGTTACCTGCTGGAGATGCATAAATTCACCAACTCTGTTGGCCCTCAGTGTCTCAGGATAGAAGTAGTCATAAAAGAATATATGAAAATCTTCCAATTCCATGTTCCTCTGACTCTCTATCTGGGTGGTAACATCACACTACTACATGGATTAAACACACAACATATAATTCATGAGCTTGACCCTCCTCTTAGTAGATGTCTCAAGATACTCAAAAATCGATATCATGGCATCTAACCATGACTCTATATCTTGTGGCCCACCTTCCCTAGAAAGCAGGGGTAGATTATGCTATTGGAACACTTGTGTCAGTTCTTCCATAAACATGGTAGGTTTTGTTTCCCCCTAAAACTTTTTCATGAACCTTATAAATCCTTCAAATAATTATGTATTAGTACCTACGTATAGTATAACAACTGGTGTCGTAACTGCCACGACAGGAGGTTCAACTGGTTGCCCATGGCCTACCACCTCTGGGGTATGATCATCTTCACTCTCCTGGTGCACAAATAGAGGTCATCATGGAGGAATGACTCTGCAAGGTCAAGTAAACACCTTAGTTCAAGATCATCGTGGTTCATATTTTAAGATCACAAGAACTAAACAGGTGAAGAAAAAAATCAATGGTTACCAAAAAAACTAAACTGTGTGTAGAAACCATACATGGTGTGTACCCTAATGCTATTAAACAGTTGTGTACTTCCACTGGTTTGGGCGTGTCACAATCCTAGGTACACGACATGTTATACTTCTACACGGTGTGAACACAAGTATCTCCTCCAATCCATGTACTCCCAATCAATCTGATTCAAAAGGGTTCTTCCTAAGTATAACTACACAGTTTGGACCAAAATCACAAATTCATGTACTTGAAAAACCCACCATCCTGTGTTCCTTTTCACATAGCTGTACACATGGCCATCTAACAAATTATGATTACATACGGTACAAGGTGTGTACATGAAAAATTTTCTTTCTTCCTAAATGGAAGAACACATGGCTTGTGTTCGTAGGACCACACACCGTGTTGTCTGGGATTCCAGACAGTAAGCCTAAAAAACATCCTTGGAAGCCATATTTTTGAAAAATAAAGAAATGGTGTTCCAAATTATTACCCATGAGGACCCATACTCCCCAAAAATCAATTTTCTGAATCACATATAGCACATAACTACACAATTTCAGCTCATGTCCATAACATGGTCCCCTAAATTCCAATCTAAGATGGCCTATACACTTCAGGGATCAATGCTTGGTGTCCATCCAATTTGAACCATAACATGTATCAATACACCTATCAAAATAGTAGGTATATCTATCATTATATCTATAATAATAGGATTAATATATAGCATGACATCTATCACAACATTATGCAGTCATTAATGCTCCTAAATGGAATGGAAAGAATTCATGGCATGTGATTTTTAACAAGTGCTTATATGATGTGTGAGATGGAATACCCTCATCTCATCGGGTTGAAACAAAATAAAACCACAATAATATCAACAATAATAGCACAAAATAAGTGTGTCACCCAATGATGAAATCTAATAAACTCTAACAATATAAAATCTAAAAAACCCAACCCAATTTGAGGTAATTTGGATTTTCCCTGTATGCAGGGTAGCTACTCCCAAGAACAATTTATTACCAAACTTCATTTCCTTCCTATCCATATCTAATGTCACTAAAAAATAATGAAAACCCAAAAATAACCTACCTCTAATACAACATTGTAATTTCCCAGATCCAGGTGCTACTCAACTGGTGCCCTGTACCCGATTTACCACATGGCCTCAAGCACATTTCCCAAAAATGACAGAGGCTGCCAACTAACATCGAGGGTCTGGGGTGTAAGAGTTGGGAAACTATGACCTCATTGACAGAGTGAAACATAGTGGATTAAATAATACTAAAACATAGGAATCAGTAAATAGCTTAAAACTGATGTAAACAATAGAAGACTTATAATAGATTTAATAAGATGTCACAACATAGATGAATGATACTACATGTTCATTTTCTAAGAAACAACCGAAATTGTTACACTAAAATGACCCCCAATATATGTTACAAAATCTCAAAAGAAAAAAAGAAAACTATAAAGCATATCAAGCCTCAAATCATTCCCATTATCTCCTACTCCTAAGATACACATTATGTAATTGTAGTAGGGTGCTTTCCCTGATCAACACCTACAATCTTATAATCTGTTTAGGCCAAAAAGCATGACCCAAATAGGGTATAAGACTAAATCCTAGTAGAAAATCACCCAAGGTCTATTCCAATCTATTAGTGGATATATATAATAGGTAGTGTATAATAGGTAATGAAGTAAACTAGAAGGTACTCAAAAGTGAGCACAACAGGGGTCTCAAAAGACAATGTAACGAAGTACATGTTAAGACTGAATCCAAGCTTCTTTTTTTGGATTGGACGACGCATCATTAGTCATTTCATTACATTATTCAATTTTATTGGATTATATAAAAGTCTCTAGGTCCATCCTAGGCCTAAAAAAACCCTTATAAAACAAACTATCAACTCGTGACTTAAAAACTATTTAATCATTATCTTATAGAGATCATCCTTGGTATCCATTAAGAGATCCTATATTCGGTAGAAATTTTAAATAAACAACATTGGCCCTTACCACCCTTTCATGGCTCACTCACATACCTTACATAATTACCTATTGAGCTCATCCATGGTCTTTTAATTGAGATTCTTGTTCACCGAAGGTATACCTAAGGTGAAATTAGTCACATGATACCAACCATGTCTTTTAACTAAGACTATGGCTCACTGATTTCTAATTACCCTTATTTTTCATATAATTCAATTCCATATCAAAATCAACACATGTGAATTAAACTATGACATGGTTTGAATTTTAAACAAATCAAGTGGGCATAATTCACATGACATGTATAACATGAAAATTAAACTATTACATGGATTAAGCATTTAATTATCTCACGTTGGGAATTCATATAACATAATCAGTTCATTTTATCAACCCAAAAATGTGAATTCAATTCAATCCTATTAGAAATTATCATCTTAACGACCATCTAAGTGAAACAAACCAATAAGGTGGACCTAAATCAAGGTTCAAAACCCTATTTTTGTTCAAATCATCTATTTAATCACATATTCATCAATAGTCAATAACAAGGTTCATTATCCAATCATGTGACACCCTAGAAGTGGGTGTGCCACACTCCGACATTTATAATCAACTCGAAAAACAAAAAAAGGCACAAGACCACCTATCTCATGTTTTTATGACTCTCCTTATCCAATTTTGGCTTTCAAATCGACCTAAAATAGAGTAGATCTTTAAAAATGAGAAAAAACACTAAATCCTTGATAACTAGGTTGATAGAAGAAATCCGGAAAAAAGGCTCAAAATAAATCAAGCACTCATCTAGGGTGTTTCAATAGATTCAATGATGTTCGAATCAGGTTCCAGATGATGAAATTGGAGAAGAATTCCTATATGCATTTCCTTTATCTGCGCTACTCATCGAAAGATCTCATTTCTGTCCGCCTTCAGAAAACAATGCTACTACCCGATTTAATAAAAAAAGTACATTAAATGGACTTAAAACTACACGGCATGTACATATAATTTTTCTCCAGACCATTACATGGAACATTACCAAGATTACATGGAATATAAGCCTCCATACACGTTGTGTACCTATAAGTACACAATGTATAGTCCCCGTGTAACAGGCCTACATCCCGCCCTTGACTTCTTTCCCTCCATTTTCATATGTATATATTAAAAGGAAGATACATACCTCAAAATAATAATTGGGTTCTTACAATAGAGGTGAGAGAAAATGAATTGTAACATATATTAGAGTTTTTATATTTCAATGGGGGTGAGTTGATGTTCTCATGGTAGTGTTAGGGACCTTTTATTATTTTAATAAGAGATTTGAAATTTTAAATCAAGATGTGGTAGTTTTAAAAGTTTAAGGAGAAAATTTCCATCCTCATTGTCTTCATTTCTGGAATATTTATTATTTCATTTTTTCTTGAGTCTCATTACCCTTCTCTTCTATATTGCATGAACTTATCTAAGTAGTAGTCATCCAAATTGATCACTAGCACCCAGTATGGGATGACTAATACTCATTGTAGTTCATGTAACATAGGTTCATGTCTATAAGATAGGGGAGATGAATCTCAAGTAGAAAGATTAAATAAAAACTATTCGAGAGATGTAGATGATGAGGATAATATTTATCTATTAATTTAACCTTTGGTTGAATTCATAGGATAATAACTATAATAGTGGAGTAATTACTGTGGAAAATATGATTACCCATCTCATTCAAATCATACTAAAATCATATAAAACAATTAAATTTTGGGTTCCCATTATTATAATTATCAATAACTTTCACCATTGATAATGAATATCTTAGATTTATTTATTTATTTATTTTATATAATAAATATTTTATATACCTAATAGTATGGATATAAATTTAAAATAGATGTACACCAATCTTTTGACAGAAGAGAAATATGATGGAGTTAAAGATTTCATCATGTATTCAATAAATCATTCATATGAACCTTATCAAATCATTTTTCAGTTTTTATGTTATTGGTATTATAGATAAATTATTCTAGAAGAGTTGGAAGAAATTTTTGTTGGTCATGAAATAGATATATGCTAATTTTTTTTTACTAAGCATGTGAAAAAACTAAATGTGCACAATGATAGGAGATACTGTGGTTTATGATCATTTGATATGAATACTAGTATAATTGATGATGGAGATCACCTCAGAGAAATGACAATGAAAATTGAATATGACCATTATGATTGTCCAAAGTTGTTTGAGAAGTTAAATAGTTGTGCTTAATAGACCATTGTATACTGTTTGAACTAAATACATAACATTGATAGTTATATAGACGTTATATAATTTTGAATGATGATAGTAAATGGATCGACGCTATCTTTACAGAACTACTTGGTCTTTTTAATGATATGCTACCAAAATAAATTGAAATTCCATGTCAAACATATGATTCTAAATGAAGACATGACTATGATGTGTATTTAGAAAAATCGTTATACAATGGCCCTTTCATTGGAAGATCATAATTTTTTTATGTCTATACAAATGTTGACAATATCTTGTACATTAGAGTGGATGAAAAATTGGGGATTTGGATTCTCAATAGAGGATCCAAATCCATAAAACCGTTTAAAAATATATATAGTTTAATGATAAGGTTAAAGTGATTTTAATATACTATTTTTTGACATAATATTATATATTGTATACAACATTAACATTATCTAAATTAAATGTTTGACTACTCATGTAGAAAATTTCTTACCCATATAATGATGTTACCAATCTCGATGAAGAATAGGGTTTTGATCCTTAAACTGTATAATTATTAGGAGATCCATATTTAGATGAAAAAAGAGCAATGCAATATCACTGTGTTGAATAAAATTATCAAGGCAATAAGTAAGGGTATACAATTTGAGGTCATTTAGAATGAACATGGACAACCTATTTACCACAAAATGTTAATGTTCTTTAGTTATGTTGTGGTCACAAATCGGATGAATTTGCTAAATGATATTGATTCATGGAGCCATGACTATCCTATATTAAAGGGAAACCTTTGAGAAGATGTAAAGGTAAAGTAAGGATATACTTTTTCTATTTTGATAAAGAAATATATAATGAAATGTTGATTTAATTTTCATTCTATCTTGAATATATTGTTTGTTTTTGAATATTTCCATAAGAAATTTTTCTTAATGTCCGCTAAGAAATCCATATAGAAATATGAATACTTATTACGAGGTTATATATTAGGTATGCTAAGGGGAAAGTAAATCCACTCCCACCTGTTAGTTATGATCAAATTATAAATTAAGAAACATAGAATGCATTCATCCATATTTAATATGAGAATTCACTTTAGGTACATTGCAGATAATAATATATTATTTGAAATTATTTATTTTATCCAATTTGATTCAAAATTATTATGTTTCGAAACAAAAAAATAGTGTGTTGAAAATAATTAACATGCATAAAAACCAATGTACCCCTTTTAAAAATCAAGGATGAGGTACAATTCACTAGATAATAAATTATTATAAATTATAAATTAAAAATAAATGTTTTATCTGACATGAAAAAACATATGTTACTTTGTTTATATAAATATTTTGAATCAAAATATGAAGCCACATTCATCTCATGTCATGTGCTATTGAAGGAGGCTCGTGTAAATAGGGAGGTTAAACTAGTTGATGAAAACAGAAAAACTATATGGGAATAATTTGTAACTATATTTAATAGTAATTACCTATTATGTATATAAATATTACAAAAATATATCTATTTTTGTTCATATTTGTTATTATACGGTTCACACACAGTAATAAACAATGAACATACTATAAGAAAAACTACTTTTAGTTACCTTAAAGTGGCTATAACAATATGGTTGAGTTAAAGGATTAGGTTTTTGAGTGTATCCTAGAATATATTTTGAGAAGATAAAACAACATAAAGATACATATAAGGTGATTAAAGGATTTAAGGAACAAAAAAGTTCTTTTTATGGTATTATTTTTGGGTTTAGTTTGGTAGAAAAATGTATAAGAAAGATCTAATTGAACTGGTGGTGGAAAAAAGATCCACACATGTTGAATAAAATGACCATATTAGATTTTAGGATAGACATTCCCCTAAATTGCATAACTTACCCAAGGCAATAAATTTTTTCATTACACTTTCACTTAAATGTGAATCCAATAGGTTATGATAAATTTATATTACTAAAATTATATAGGGTACATTTTTATGTCTTTCTATCTTTCAAAATCCAATAACCACCATGTTTCAAGGGTTATATTATATAATATTTTAGTAGACAAGATGCAGTATAAATGACTCCAAAAAGAACGTATGAGAGTGAGTATTGAGGTTACTCGTGAATTGAATATTGATTATATTATTCTGGTTGATGATATAAATTTTACAATGCTCAATGAAGATAATGTAAAATTCATAGAATGGATATATAATCTTATAAAGATACATGAGGAATGTATTTAACAAATTTTTTCATATAAAAAACCTATAATATTTGATGAAAAAAGTAAGGAAGTGAAAAATGATATTATAGATGGATAAAGTGATGGGAAAACAGAAGGTCAGATCAAGAAAATCTAGTGAATATAATAAGAAATAAAAAGGACCTTCTAAGAGTAACTTCTCCCCACTAGTTACATAGAAACAGTCATTTTCATTACAAAATCATGAAAATAAAACATTTAAAGATTAAAATATATATTTAATTCCTTATTAAGAAGAAAAATATAAAACTTTTATGAAATAAATAGTTGGTCTCTATAGTATAAATGAGATTCATAATCATTAATGGATAGAATCCACAATTACAAATACATAAATAATTGATATTATCATTATGCGTCTATCTAAATAGTAATATAATATAATAATAATGTTAAAAACTATTCTTTTTTTCTATATGAATTTATATTAGTACTATATAAAGTGAAAACCATACGAATCACATTTCAGATTCATTAATCCCTATATCATTTATACAAAAAAATTGATTTGGATAAAGAAGAAATGAAGAATAAAATATTTGACCTATATGATCCATTTAGAAAAGAAATAATAAATGATAGAAAATTTTTGATGCCTAGAATGAAGAGTTAAAAATCTATAATCAATTCACATAATTTTTATTTATTTTTTGAATTACATATTTGGGTTTGTTTTTTAGGCAGTACAAGATGCTGATCATAGTCAATTTGGATACCCCAAATATTTATTTTTTGTTTCCAATGCATGTATGTCTAGTAAACCAAAAACATATAATTTGTATTGTGACTTTTGTATACTTTAAAATAATCATTTTATAGATAAAATTGATATTATATATTTCAGTTAGTGTTTTAACAATAATTATTTTTATGATACGACAGTCGCTAAATATAGGATAAATCATGGAAAGAAGTTAATGAGTAAAAATAAAAAGCATCTAAATTACTTAAAATAGAAATATATTAACATATATATAGAAACATATAATAATAAAAACATATTTCAAAATAATTTACTTATTTTGATAAACGTTTCTGTAGTGTCTAAAGTAAGGTAATGACATCAATCATGGATATTATGTTTGTAAATTTATGACAAATATCATAACCCATGAAAAGAACAGAATCACCAAACAGGTAATTTCAAAAGGTAATTATAATTTTATTAAAAATATTTTTCAATAATTTGTTGGTATATATTTTCTCATTACAACCAATGTTTTCTAAAACATTTATACTAAAAACAAGAATTAAATTTGTTTAGAGATGTGTGAACAATGTACATGGTGTTAGAATTTTTGTCGACAAAAAATATAGGTTAGTACCTATTATTTTTTGGATCTTGAATGAGATATGACCTTATAAATATATATGGGGTGTGTAGAATTAGTTTCAGAATGATTATTTATTATTTTTTATCTATTTCTCAAAGACAAGTATAATGGGGGAAATCAATTTGTTTAGAGGAATTAGCCCCAAAAAAATAAAATTGTCGGGAAATGGAAGAGACGAAGTCAACGGATAAGGAAGAGGTGGAGGAGGAGGTAGAGACATAGGTGGAGTCGATGTCGGAGTTGGAGACTAAGGTGGAGGAGGAGGCAGATGTGGCGACCGAGGTGAAGGAATAGACAAAGCGATAGCCTGGAAGCAATTAATTTTTTTTGGAAATAGAGTACAAAGGGGATCATACAAAGGTTTTATTTGAGAAATATTATTGAAAAGTATTAACAACACATGTCACATAAAATAATATCCATTTTTTAAGTGTTTCAAGTTTCTTATAGAAATTTTTCCTCAATTGATTATGTTATTTTTTATAGGAATACATGTCGAGAATTTTTCTCACGAAAAAATAACAAACTCGGCTTATTTTTTTCAAACTAATTATCATAGACTATAATTTATATTTTCAAATTGCATGTACTATCAAATATTACATAAGTGTGAAATAAACCCATCCCTAAGAAAAAAAGAAAAAGAAAAAAAATAGATTTAATTTCATTCCCATGTATTATCTACACAACAAAGAAACAATCATAGTATTGAAGATAATAGTCACTTAAGAGTTATAAAAAACCAATCCAATCATCAAACCAGAATATAATCCTGCTCAATTATTTTAAATAAATATGTTTTTAATCAACTAATGAAGACATCAGGAATATGAGAGAAATATGGGATGAAAACCATCATTGAATGATAGTGTTCATCAAGGAGGGATGGCATCAAAGGAAACATGGATTCAAATGAAATGAAACTGCTTTATGATGAAATCCATCAAAATGAATAACCCACTTTAAATGTTATCATGAAGCAATTAAAATCCAAATGAATTTCCCTTTGAAAAAGAAGTAGGTATCTTCATCCAAAACCTCTAAAAATTAAGGAAATATAAAATTCCATCTACTGAATCATGAATTATCAGAAACAAAAATAATACCTTGGATTCACTTTGGTGGGTGGTGGAATTATTTGGTTTATTTAGTAATCAATTAGATGCATCCTATAATTGTAAAAATTCTTGTGAAATCGGTACATGTAACACATAATAGTGAAATGTATTGACTAAAACTAGTTCTTTTGAATCCATATGATGTAAAATTAAATGATCCCACCATCATATCACATAAAATATCATAATAATTACATGAGTATAAGTGTTTAACCTATTCTTATTATTCATATAGATACATGTTCACCTTTACACCATAAAAAATGAGTCCACTAATTCATCAATAATATTCATGTGCACATTCATTATTTAAAATTATTTATGTTCACAAGCTCATTAAAAAAATCATCATCATTCTCAATAAAAAATACTTGAGAATATGGATATTCCCATTTTTATGAAAAGTAATAACGATGTTATGTTAGATTATATCATCACCTAGAATATTTAAAAGGATATACTAATATATATCATAATCAATGTAGAAACTGTGGATGTGCTATATTTTAGTGTCATTGGGATGCTGTAAAGGGATATAATAATTACCAATACTGTCAAAAAGAGGTAAACAATTTATAATGGAGTTTAGTATCTTCTAAAATACATAACAGGTCTCACTGATTTTTTTCAATCATTGGAGGTAAATAGTTTATCATAGAATTTTTACTCTCTATGATGGTGAAAGGAGAAGATAAATTTTATTATGTTCCCATAAAACTAAAATGTAAATATATATTTTAGTTCAATAAATGAACACTAATAGGTTTACACTAATAGTTAATGTTTTTAATGTATAAATGAATGTATATACTAATTTTTATTATAATCTATGAATATATAATCTGTTATGTTATGTTTTTGTATCTAATAAGAAATAAAATATTTATATATGACTCTTACATCATCCTAGAAGGATAAAAAATTTAATGGGAAATTTGTGTAATACATGAGTGATTTGTTATTTTAAAGTGGTTGAATATATCATGAAATTATAATTGTGATTATAAAATTATTTCTTCTTGATTCATGTATTATTTAAAAAATTCCATATATTTTAGTTTCATATGATAACGAATAGAACTATTATAGTTTAATTATATATTACTATAACTAATTACAATTTAGTTGAATTTATATCCATTATATATATATATATATTTTATTTAATTTCCTCATCCTTTTTATCAATTAATATTTTTTTTTTAGTTCTCATAGATATCAATAATAAATGTCTTTGTCAGAAAGGATGAGTCACTCCTTTACTATGCTCACGAAAAGTGGAATTCATACTACTTATTTAGTTAAATTTTTCTCCATTTTTTCAAATATATCTAAGTGAATTTACTTATTCTTTTTATCTAATTTTTAATATTTTTAATATATATTTTTAGAATTCATATTTTTCCATTAACCATCCATAGCATGCTCAAAAAGATAGAAAATGTGTCTTTTGGTTGAAGTGTTTTAGGTACTTTATTGTTTCTACTTTCATCCAAAGTGAACATTTATTTCATATCTAGAATAGTGAAGGTGATAGAAATAAAAACACACAACACATACTCAATCATTTGCTCTAAAATATGATCCTCATTGTGCTTGGTATGAGTTTAAATGTATTTTTTTAGTTTATAATTTACATTTTAATTCATAACACCAATAAAATACTCAGAACTGAAAAACAAATCCCCAAGATCCAAAGTAAATTCACCTATATCTATATTTTATAAAGGAAATGTAGTGAGTTAAAATAAAACATTGTTGGTTGGTTGGTTCTTTATGAATATTTCAAAAACCTATTCTCTTGAATAGGCTTACAAATCATTATAATTTCACAATAAAATCATTCCCTATAGAAGTAATTTATTATTTCCTATTTAAATTTAATTTATTTCTTCTTACTATTACTCACATTATAATTGTTTTGTTATACATGTGGTTTATTTTGTTTAAGTTGTGGTGGTTTGTTCGAAGCTACTAACGATTATGATAGATTGGACTTCAAGGCTGCAACTGAGATAATTACAATAAGGAAATGGGTCATGAATGTATACAACCATCTTGAAAAAGTATATTCATACTATATATTTTATTAAATTTTTCATCATTTATCTTCTATTTTTATGTTAATATCTTTTTCATTTTTATCTAATACATATTTTTCTATTTCAATAATCAATTGGGAAATGATATTTTTCTTTGAACTATTAGCAACAAGCTATAAAAAAGTTAACATGTTCCTTTATAAGGGAATAGAAAACCCTATGCTTCCTGAAACATAAAGTGTATTAGGGATCATAGAGTTTCTATTCTATCATAATGGAATATGTTCTATCCTTTCTCGATTTTATCATATAGTTGAATGAGAAACACATATTTCATACTTAATTAGTCGCACCTCAGTCTGAAACACAATATTCATAGTATGACCCAGAATGTATAGTTTTTGTTTATAATTTAAATTTTAGTTAAAAATACACATCACATACTTGAAATAGAGGAAACAATTTAATATTGTTTTGATACTTTACTACAAAAATCTGAATGTCATTTTTTATATGTAGGAATTATCTCCACCCCAATCTGACGCACGATGTTCCCTGTATGACTCCAACTATGTATTTTTATTTAAAATAGACATTAATTTTATTAAAAAAATACAAGTGACAAACTAAAAACCAAGAAAAAATGTTCATATTTACTTTATATTTTATAAAAATGAATAAAAAATAATTTTTTATATATAGGAATCAATATCACATCGAACCGACACATGATGTGACCGGTGTGACTCGAAGTGTGTGTTTTCATTTTAAGATGACATTTTAGTAAAAAACACAAGTGACATATTTGAAATCTATAAAAACATTTTTATTATTTTTATTTATTGTTATAATGATCCATAAATCATTTGGGATGTGTAGGAATCAGCCTCACCTTAATCTACTTCTTGGTGTGACAGTACGTGTAACGAACCAAATCTGTTCTCCATCAAAATCAACACCCGACGCGGTCCAAAAAAAGTCATTAAGGGCATTCCCATTACCCAGGGGCTGGAAAAAGTGACCGGGTATCAAAAAATTAAAATTGGGAATGATTTTCCTGAGTTTATAAACATAAAATGACTAATGAACCCAAAACAATATGGATCTTTCAAACAAAATCATCTTTTAAAATTTTTTAGAATTGAATTAAACAAATTAAAACCTAGTTTAAAGAAAATTAAAAAGGTAAAAAAACAAAAAGGAAATCCCAAGAACCTCCTCATGGCAAGAGGCACCATCGTCAAGCCATCTCCACAACACCTCATCATTAAGGACTGCTAGAAACCCGAACCATTGGCACAAAATTTGTACCCAAACCTATGACAAAAATAACCAAGTCTACTTACACCCAAAGGTGTAAGTAGGATGTGATCCAAATACCAATAGGCTACCACCACATAGATTTTCCATGTGATAAACATTAGAAGGCGAAAATCATGCAAGTTTTTATAAAAATAGAATGCTAATAACAATTTCTAAAAGATGAAACTTTAAATAAAAATAGTTTTCAAGTGGGATATTTTAAAAAATAAATAATTTTAAGAAAAATACCAAATATACTTAATTTTACATCCAAACATACTATATGCTTATGTTAAGCATAAACCATCCAATGAACATAAGCAACATAAAATAAACCCTTGGCACTAGCTCACTGTGGGTCCCATGTACCTCATATCTCGGTGAAAGTAACCATCACAATATCTGTTCTCATGCACACGATCCACTAGTATGGATAATACCCATAACCTAGTGGTCCCCCAGAATCATTATCATCATCATAGATTAGTTAGTGTTTTCATTGTAAAACATTCTATGTGAATCTCTGGACAAACCCCCCAGGATCAGTAGCATACTCGTACAGGTCCACAAACCTAGATACCAGGGTTTCCCTCTTGTGATCAAACAAGTTGATCATGTCATGAAATAGAATTTTCACATGAAAATACCACTTCCACATCACACATTTACCAAACATCCCACGTGTATATCATACAAGTCACATAATCCCTATTTTTATTCAAATTCATTTTGAAATCATACTCACACCAAAATAGCCCAAAACACTTTTCACATCTCTTTAACACTTCAACAAATCCATTAAAAAAATTTATAAAACCATTCCAAGATATTTAAATTCACATAACATCCCATACACATATAACATAATACTTCTTTCATCAACAAAATTCACTTTGCACATCACACTCACACAAAGCAGCCCGCAAATGTGTTCCCCACCTTTCTTTTCATTTGATAAAAAATTTTAGAAATTAATAAAACATTATAAAAATGTTTTACATCTTAAACCACCAATTTATATTTCAAAAAACCATCTTTCATGAACACACTCACCAAAACAGTACATGTACATCATTTTCCCACTTTTTTTAACTACAAAAAATAATTTTCAATTTTTATAAAAAAATCCCATGGGGTATAACCAGGTTTTGCACCCAATACCAATTTCAAAACCATATTTCATGTCCAAAATCACATCAAGACCTTACCAAATAAGAATTGGAAACCCAAAAAACATTTAGAAAAATATCATATGTTATAAAATAAACTGAAACACTACCACAAGAGTTACACATGGAAAATACCCAATTTGAAGAAAAAGTGGAACTATAAAATTACCCTCTAAACAAAATCCATAAAAAATATCTTTCGCACAATTTACATCATATAAGTAAGATTCAAAATAATTAATTCAACCATGCTAACTCATCAAGAAATGCTTACACATGTAATCACCTACTGAAAGTGTCGAAACCCTCAAATCTTTGTGCGGAACATCTACCACACCACCACCACACCACAAAGAAGTGAAAAGCAACCTAAGAACTCATGATTTTACCCAAACGGATCAAAGTTAAACCCTAGGTACAAACCCTAGCTTATGGAAAATTTGTAACTCATGAAAGGGTGAAAGAAACCCTAAAGAAATGGATGAAATCAAATATATAATCACTTACATGAATGGTTTTGAATTCTCCCCCATCAAATCTCCCTTCACAAATGAGTTCCAAAGGAGGGAGATATATCATAGAGGTTTTCCATGGAGGTAGAGCCAGGAATGGTGAAGAATGTGGCAGATTTGGGTTTATTATGAAAGGGTAAATGGGAATTACAAAATAATTTTAATGACTTAGACACCCTTGCACAGTTTGGCTGCACTGTTTATTAAACTATGCGGCCTATTCTAGACACAAAAAGGTGATGTTTTGACTCCAATTTTAGGGGGGTCCATGGGGAAAACCTAGAAGGAGATGTAGGAAATGTATATGGGAGAAAAGATCCAAAAATAAACCATCCTTTTCACCCCAAAACTTATCCAACTCATGGGTAAAATCCACCTCAAAAACTTACCACACAAGTGGGGCCACTGGGAGTGTCACTAATCCAAATCAAAAACACCACAACCTCATACCATCCCTTTGCAAAAAGAGGAGGACATGTATCACACAAGACCCCGAAGACTAAGGACATAGATCAGTTACACAAGAGGAACCAAAATTTCAAACCTGGAACACCTAGAAACCAAGATAATGTTAAGAACCCAAGAGGATTTGAATCAAGGCATGAAATTGAAAATCCATGTTTGACAATTCTCTCCACCGTAAATATTTTCTGCCCCTGGAAATCCACATTATGGCTAAAATAATAAACTGAACCCAACCGATAAAACAAGATGTAAACCTTTTCCATGTTTCGCCCCAAAGGCCAAAACTCCTCCAATGATTAATTAAGGAAGGAATACTCTCACAAAACAAAACTTACACCACTTTCCTGAAACAATAAAGAGAATTAAGATTTATCCCAAAAGAAAACTCCTAAAACAGTATCTTAATAAGACTCAATAAATCCACCATATGAACAACAACAACAAAGAAGGTTGTACTTACCATGCTTTAACTAAACTGTGGGGCGCTCTCCAATCCCAATGCTTACCAAAGGAAGATGTTTGTAGTTGGATAGTTACAAATAAGACTACCTACCGTCAAACCAAGATGAAGGAAAAACCTATGTTACTAGTATGGGGAGACAAAAATGGGCATCCCACCATTAGACACAACTTATTTTTTTCTCGAGATAGATTCAGGACATTTAACATGGGGAGTCCCGAACTGACTCCTCATTACAAGGGGTATACTTCAATTCACAATTTCCAAAATAAAATACATGAGACTCATAGTGGGTATCCCCACCATAAAAACCAACCATATTAACTGACCAGCATGGGTCGACACAGAAATATCCCAAAATTAAAGAGTTGGGATGGCCACATGGTTAGTCCGCACAGTTTGAGAAACCATGCGCTAACCATGTGGATCATTCTACCTATTCAGTCATTTGGGGCATGGTTACTACTAAACATGCGCTCAACCTGTGTAGCCAAATTTCGAACCTTTTTACAAAAACAAAATGGAAACCAAATGGGTAAGGAATTATATTGGGCGATAACATAGACACGTGGTCCTCCCACCTCTTTCCACCAAACAGGAACATAAAAAATCAAGATGATGACACCATAGGTTTCAACAATTTTCATATTTCATAAGGGGGATAAGACCTTGTACAAGGGTTTAAAAGACCCTAGGATTTCCCCTTACTACACACTAGATTCTCTCTAGGACCTATGGTTGGAGCTCATATTATTGAAGCATATTCAGCCTCGAATTTAGGCTTTGGAAACCCGATAAACAGAACTTCTTCTTTCGGTGACACCAACAACTACATCGCAATCATCTATAAGTTTACTAAGAGATAACAAACTTAGAACTCATCTTTCATTAACCCAATATTTCACTGAAATATATAATTAGAATACTCACAAACATCCTCCCTTGTTTCTTCAGATAAGAAATATAAAGAGGAAATGATATTTAGAAACACCTTCCTCTAAACAAAAAATGTTGATATTTTCTGAAAGGAGACACACTTATGACAAAAAAATACCCAAAAAATATTATACAACTTCAGATTTATTGTCAAAAGTGAACATGACATCACAAGGAATCATTGAACATGACCATTACGACTGATAGAAACAATACATGGATAGGACCTCATTCAAAGTCCCCAAGAAACACACAATTCTAAAAAGTGGCCATAATAGCCTCTCTTGACCAAATTTCCAAAACTGGTGGTTTAAAAAAACCCATGCTTTGAAGAGACAATGAAGGACCTAGGGGCCCTCCTAGACACCATCCACACGGATAACTCTAGAATACTTTTACCTTTGATGAATCGGGTAACTTAAGAAACTAAGGTATCCTTCAACCTTCCATGAGAACTCTCCTACTACAAGAGGGTCCACAAAAAAAGAAATGAAATTGTGTAGAATCATTTTAAAAATCGTGAGAAAAGATTCCTTATACTGATCAACTGTAGGTTTTTCCAATGGAGAAATAATCTAGGCTTAACTTCAGTCATGCATTAACCCTTAATGGGGGAATACCTTATCCAACAAGAGAGCTCAAGGACCCAACCAAGCTGTTCCATTAGTCAAAACATGCCAAAAACTAGAAATGAACACATGAGGGGAACTATAGTAAAGTATTCCCAAACTTTTCTCAGAAGAGACCACTGACCAGCCCTTCAACCCAGCTTACCAACCGAACACAAACCCAAAACACAGTTCAAACAAGATGGGTTCCTGGACACAAAACATCCCACAACATCAACATTTTTAAAAAAACATAACACACACCATCCTAAACCAGTCATCAAGACGTCATGTTTCCCTTTAAAATCATATCTTTGATAACAAACGGTTCAACGGTTAGCATATCCAACAATGTTACACCATGGGGCTCACACATGCATGTTTCCATGCCACACCGGGCACCCTCCTCAAATTCATTTCAGAACCCACACATGCATGCCATAAACCATACATCATCCCATATAACCCGATGCATGTGTTTCCTCATGGAAATACCAAATGTTAAAACAAAAATTATTTCCACATTTCAAAACCAAAACAATCAACCAATACTTCCTTTTTCTAAAGACAGGTAACCATGAAATCAAACCCAAATTACATCTTACAAAACTTTTCAGAATGGAACAATCATTCAAATTAAAACTCACTTTCAATATATTAACATAAATTTCAAAACATCTCATCCCATTTAAATACCATTCAGTAATTTAGAAAACTCTATTGGAAACACTTTTTCAAAACCAACATTAACATAGTTCCTGCTTTCAAAATAGGTGTAAACACACAATTTTCTATTTCAAAACAATTCTATAAATTAATTTCCACCATTTCACAAATCAAACCATTCCTTATTTATTAGAAAACCATTTCAAAAAAATAATATGTTTCTTAAAACCAAGTCATTTTTTCTTTAAAACAAAACTTCCAAGATTTTAAAACTAAAGAACACAAGACAATGCGTGAGGAAACAAGTTTCAGCGGGTTACTTGTACATATGGCTAGGGGACATACACTGATAACTTCACCATCATGGAGAGTGTTATAGTGAAATATCACCATCTCCACATGGCTTTCCAGACCCTACGATCTCACTGAGAACATTAACCCAACTCTCTTTTCATTTCCCTAATCATCATCAAATCAATAAAACTAAAGGACTCGGACAAATCTTGAATTCCCTTGGCCACTCGAATCCCATAATGGGGTGTTCTAGCTAGGAACACTTCCCAAAACATGAATGTCAAGTCTCAAAAATCCTATCTAAATACTATTCCGACTATTCCTCTGATAACATGACCCAAAGAGTTAACATGAACCTCCTTTAATACCATTTTGTTACAACCGTATCTGGTCACCATCAAAATTGGAAACTGAAGCGGTTCGTGACAAGACCTGAAGGGAGTTCCCAATCCCCACGGGATGGTAAAAGTGCCTAAGTATCATAAAATGAAAAGTGTGAATGATTTACCCAAGTTTATAAACATAAAACAACAAATGAATCCAACAAAAAAATATGAATTTTTCAAACAAAACCATCTATTACAAAATTTTAGAATTGAATTACACAATTTAAAACAATTTTTAAAGGCCATTAAAAATGTAAAAACCAAAAAAGGACATCCTAAGAACCGTTTCATGTCAATAAGCACCGCCGTCAAGCCATCTCCATAACACAAGATCACGAAGGACCACTATAATCCTGACCCATTGGCACAAAATTTGTACCCAAAACTTTGAAAAAAATAACCAAGTCTACTTACACCTAAAGTTATAAGTATGTTTTTAGACAAATCCTAGTAGGATACAACCAATAATAGATTACATGTGATAAACATTCAATGAAAAACAGCTTGCAAGTTTTCATAAACATTGAAATATAGTAGCAATTTCTAAAACGTTCAACTTTAAATAAAAATAGTTTTCAATTGGGATATTTTAAAGAATAAACACCTTTAAATAAAATACCAAAGCTACTAAATTTTCAATCCAAACATATCATATGATAACAGTAAGCATAAATCATCCCATGATCATAAGCAACATGATATAACCCCTAGCCACTAGCTCACAGTGGGTCCCAGGTACCTCGTATCTCGGTGAAAGTAACCATCACAATATCTGTTCTCTTGCACACGAGCCATTAGTAGGGATCATACCCATAACATAGTTTTCCCCAATCATAATCATCATCATTGTAGTTTAGTTAGTGTCTTCATCCTCAATCTTTTTACACGAAACTAGGGCCAAACCCCATGAGATTAGAAGTATACTAGGTCACATCCACCCACCTAGATACCCGAGTTTCTCTCTTTTTCTCAAAAAAGATCAAAAAATCCTGAAATATAATTTCCACATGAAAATACCACTTCCACATCACACATTCACCAAACATCCAATATATTTATCAGACAAGTCACATAATCCACTTTTCATTAAAATCCATTTTGAAATCGCAGTCACACCAAAATAGCCCACAACACTTTTGACGTCTCTTTAACACTTCAAAAAATCCATTATATATTTTTATAAGACCTTTAAAAGATAGTTCAATTCACATAACAGACCACACAAATATCACATAATACTTATTTCATTAGAAAAATTCATTTTTCGCATCACACTCATACAAAACATCACACAAACAGGTTTCACACCTTTCTTTCCATTTGATAAAACATTTCAGGAATATATAAAACATTCTAAAAACGTTTGACATCTTAAATAACCACATTACATTTAAAAACCCCATCTTAGATCAATATAGTCACCAAAATTGTACATCTACATCCTTTTACCACTTTGTTTAACTCAACAAATCATTTACAAGTTTTATAAAACAATCCCATGGGCCATAACCATGTTTTCCACACAATACCCATTTCAAAACCCTCTTTCCCAGCCAAAATCACACCAAGACCCTACGAAAGCATAATTGGCAACCCAAACAACATTTATTAAACCATTTTAATATGTTATAAAATAATCCCAAACATTACCATAAGAGGTACACATGTATAACACCCAATTTTAAGAAAAAGGAAAACTATAAAATTAACATCTTAAGAAAATCAATCAAATATGGTTTTTGAACAATTCAAAACATATATGAAACATTAGAAATAATTAAATCAAGCATGATAACTTATCATGAAATGCTTACACAAGGAATCATGTACCAAAAGTGTCGAAACCGACAAATCTTGGTGAGAAACATCAACTGCACCACTGTCGCACCACAAGGAAGTGAAAAGAAACCTAAAACCTCAAGATTTTACCAAAAAGGGTCAAAGTTAAACCATAGGTACGAACCCTAGATGTTGTAAAATTTAGAACTCATAAAAGGGTGTAATAAATTCTAAGGAAATGTAAGAAATCAAAGAGAGAATGACTTACATTCATGGTTTTGAAGTTTCCCCCATCAAATCTCCCTTCCAAGAAGAGTTTCAAGGGAAGGAGGGAGAGATTGGAGTCTATCCATAGAGTTATGACATAAAATGGTGAATAATGGGGTGGATTTGGGTTTATTTTGGTAGGTTGAAATGAGAATTACAAAAGAATTTTAATGACCGGGACACCCTTGCACGGTTTGGCAGCATGGTTTAGTAAACCATGTATCCAAAAAGTGAGGCCTGTTCTGGCCACCCAAAAAGTAAATTTATTCCTCTAAATTCAGGGGGGTACTAGGAGAAAACCTAGGGGGAAAGATATGACATGGATTGGGTAGAAAGGTTCCCAATATAAACCATCTTTTTCCCCCAAAACTCATCCAACTCAAGGGTACAAACCACCTCAATAACTTACCCCACAAGTGGTGCCACTAGGAGTGTCACTAATCCAACTCCAAAAAACCATAACCTCATACCATCCATTTGACAAAAGAGGAGTAAAATTACCCCACAAGACCCCCAAGACTATGATCATAGATCAATAACACAAGAGGAACCAAAATTTCAAACACAAAACACCCAGAAACCCAAAGAAAGCTAAGAATTGAAGAGGATTTGAATCAAAGCATGGAATTGAAAATCCAGGTGTGAATGTATGACTTGGAGTGCTTATTATTATTTAAAATTGAGATTAATTTTAGTAAAAAAGAAAATTACGTACTTAAAATCGATAAAACATATTTAGTATTCTTGATACTTGGGAATATTAATCCATAAGTCATTATTAATGTGTAGTAATCATCCTCACCACAATCTGATACATGATATGACCGGTATGACTCAAAGTGTCTATTATTAGTTTAAAACTGACATTTATATTCAAAATGGTTCAGTCATAGAAAACCAAGAAAAAAATTCACATTATCTTAATAATTTAGAAAAATGACCCATAATTCATCTATAAAATGTAAGAATTAGTCTCACTTGAAACCAAAACATAATGTCAAAAGTATGACTCAACATTCTTATTTAAATTTCAAAATTACATTTTTATAAAAAACACAGGCGACATACTCTAAACTAATAAAACACATATTTATTTTTTTGATAAATTATTATAATGTTCTATAAGTAAGTAGAGACATTTATAAAACTTCCAAACCTCAATCTGATTCATGGTGTGACCAATATGACTCTAATTGCCTCTTTTTATTTTAAATTGACATTAATTTTGGTAAAAATAAATAACATACTAAAAAATGAAAATAACCTTCAAATTATCTTAACACTTTTGGAAAATGATACATAAGTCATTTTTGACATGTAGGAATTTGTCACACCTCAATCTAATATATGATGTTCCATGTATTACTAAAAGTGTTTATTATTAGATTAAAATTGACATTTTAGTTTAAAAAGTTTCAGTCACTAAAAACGTTGAAAAATTTCTTGGATTGACATGATAATGTATTAAAAATATTTATAATCCATTTATAATGTTTTGGAACCAGTCTCATGTCATATAGACTCACAATGTACCCAGTATCACTCAATGTGCATGTTTCCAATTAAAAAAACACTTTAATAAAAAACTCAAGTAATATACTCAAAACCAAGAAAAAAATCCCTATTATTTTGATACATTAAGAAAACAATAAATAAGTAATTTATGATGTGTATCCATTACTGGCACCTCAATATTATTCATGTGGTGAACCTCAATACTCCGAGTGCTTCTTTTTTTATTTAAAATTAACATTATTTTTAGTAAAAAATAAAATTCACATTTTCAAAACCAATAAAACACATTCATATTGTTTTAATACTTTAGTAAAATTACTAATAAATCATTTTTGACATGTAATAATAATACAAACCTCAATATTATGCTAGATGTTCCCGATATGACCCATAGTGTCCATTATTAGTTTAAAATTTACATTTTATATCAAAAAGTGTAACTAATTAAAAATATTTCAAACATGCTTAGACTGAATTGATAATTTATGATTATAATTCATAAGACATTTATTATTTTTAGGATTTAGTGTCACATCAAACTGAAACATAATATGAAACGTATGACTCAAAGTGCATGTTTTTAATTTTAAAATGATATTTTATTAAAATACACAACTGATGTATTCAAAACTATGAAAAAACATTTGGATTGTTTTGTTACTATAGGAAAATTATAAATATGAAATTTGGGATGTGTAAGAATCCAAATCACCTCAATATAAAACAAAGTTTGACTGATATGACTCTAATAACATGTTTCCAATATATCGGTGACATCTTCTTTTTAAAAGTGCATTACATCACTAAAACTGAGAAATTGATCCTAGATTGTTTTCTCGTCACTCTATTTAATATTACATAATTAATTTATAAATAGGTTTTACCAAAAAATAACTCAGTTAATTTTAACAGAGATAATACTTGAAGATGAAGAAGAAATGGTGTGACGTGAAAAAATCAACCCAAACTCAAACTGATACACAATGTTCCAGGTATGACTCAAAGTTTAGTTTAAAATCAACACTTTCAATTTAATTTATTTATTTATATTATTAAAAAATAATAATTTTGTCTTTATACATGTGCATTCTTTTTCTCGAGTAGTGTTAGTTTGTTCATAAGTAACATGCGAATAGGTCGTAGAAAAAGCCAATGGAAAATTGATGTTTTTTGAGTTTATTTTTTATTTGTACTTATTCTGGAATCTAAATAAACCAATATTTGAAGTTTCTATAATATAATGTTTTTTTATAATTTTTTTCACTTAAATTCTAGTTTTCTCCCGGATTTTTCTTCTATCTGGTATTGTATTTTGTACTACATTGTCTTGTTATAGAACACTATAGTATTTTTGTTTTTAGATATAAAATATACTATTATAAAACATTGCAATATTCCACTTTATTATATCTTTTATTTAACATTGAAAAAATAGGTTCTTTTATCAGTTCTTATAAAAGCACTAATAATGTTATCTGTTATCAATGATTTTCTAGTGTTGATAAAACTATATGGATATTAATCACACATCAATAGTGAATTCTTGTTTAGTGCTGATAAAGGCCAACTCTAGAATTGTTAATGGTCTGTTTTGTAGGAGTTATTATTATCATCAATTTTTTTAAACAAAAATTACATTTTTCCTGATCAATTACATAATTTGTGTCATTATTTTCCACACTCAAAACATATCCAACTTCCTTTGAGAGATTCATTTGAGTGCTTCTTCCCACATTCTATACATGTTGGAATTTGAATCATATTTCCTCTATGATATTTTTGAAACTCTATCTTTCACGTATTAGGTCTATAGGTAAACTAAAAATTGTTGATACTGTTAGTCATATAATGAGATATATGAATATTCATAATCACAAGATTTCACATAATATCTCTAATTTTAGTTGGTTTTCATGGGGAATTTTAATCAATTGACCATTACATTCAATAATAACTTGGTTCCTTTTGGTTCCAGCCAATGACTAAAACAAAAAATTATAGTGTGATAAAAAATAATTACAGTGAGAAACTATAACATCATAAAATATCAAATAATGGATGTTTAAATTATGAAACCTATCTTTATGAAAACCATAGAATCATGAAAAATCAATTAATGGATGTTTAATTTATGAAACCTCCCTTTATGAAAACATAGATTTAACTTAGGTCATTCATGATCATTACTAGAAAATTAGAATTATATCATATACTTATACTTTTGTCTAGGGTTCTTACTAAATATCATTCATCTTAGTTACCAAAGGTCAACAAAAAAATTCTCTGATATCAACTATAGTGACCCATACATTTTATATATAGATATCACATCATAATAGATGAATATGAATTTAATAACATAATTATCCACTCCAAAATCATATAGGTATTATGCCTTTGAAAACATAGACATATAAAAACTAGTTAAAAAAAACCTAATATCCCAATAGGATCATCATAACTAGAATACTTATTAGACATATCATACTAATTAATTTTTCTTTATAACATAGAGAAATGAAACATATGAAAGGGAGATCTCATATGCTCAGTAAGGGTAAATAAATTAGTTATCAATGATCACTTGAGAATAACATTAACATAAGGTTATGAGAACATGAGAATGACATCTGAAAATAACACCTTTCACATCATAAATCATAATAACTAGTAATATCATAAATAATAGATGTTAAAAAGAGATTAATCATAAAATAAGTAAATAATGTTAGCAATGAGACCGTAACATTGACATAAGACATACTCTTTTAGAATACACTAAAGTATAGAAAATAATTTTCTTAGTAGTCAAAACTCATTTCCAAGACCATCATAGTGAAATTGGTTCACTCTCCAAAATACCGCAGAAGTCATGTTTGTCTCCCAAGACTATCATTGTGGAAAAATTCAATTAGTAGAAAAGGTTCGCTCCCCATTCCATTCATTTTTAACTTATAAGATATTAATATTTACCCAATTAATTAGAGGGAGATATAGGTCCTACTTTTCACACAACGAAAATCATATATATGTGTTCCACAAGATCATAATTAATTCATCATATCTGAAAACATGAAAATAAATTGGTTTTATAAAAATTTCATATAATTTACCAATATTTAAAAATAAAAAATTATAGTTTGATAGCCTACAATATAAACATCATCGAGCTTAAATGAACAATGAATTATCATTATTTAAATGTGATAGTTATAACCAATCTGTTAATTTTTTTTAGGAACAATTCATATTAATCGAATTATTAAATACACACACACACAGACATATATATATATATATATTTACATAATTGTCCGACCCATTTATAAATTATTAATTTTTTTCTTTCTAAATAAGTACTTGATATTTAGTAATGTAATTTTTTCTTCAATAATATATTTTCATCCAAAATGGATTTTCTTTCTTTTTATGTGGGAATATTATAATTAGTTTTTTGAAATTTTAGATTATTTATCTAAAAAAATTAAATCTTTTTTAATTAATCATGTCAAAATTATCTAAGTATTCATTTTTTTAATTTTCTAAAAACATTAATTGTTTATTGAATATTGAAAAATTATGATTTTTAACAAAAAATTGTATTTTCTTAAAAATTTAACTCATATTCTATTCTGGATTAGTATCAAAATTTAATTTATTTATTTATATTTAAAGTAACCAATTATTTATTTTGAAATTAATTTTATGCTTTAATTTAGTATAAAATATTTTATGCTTAAAAAGGGAATTTTATGAAAACGAATTTCTATTTCATAATGTCATTTTAATTTTAAATTAAATTATAAAACTTATGTCTTTTATATTTTAAAAAATGGAATTCATATTTTTAATCAATAGGTCAAAATTTAATAAATATTACCATTTTATTTTTGGTTAATATGAATACTAACCTTAATAATTTTTGTTACCATTTTAATTGGTTAATCTGGTTATTAAGGGTTAAAAATTATATTCTATAGACAATAAAATGACCCTAACACTAGCCTAAATTTCATTGTAAGAGTATAAATTTTACATAACCATCCAAAGGTTGAATATATAACCTTTTTTAAATTTGGGGGTGATTATGACCTTGGTAATATTATAGTGAAAGAAAAGAAAAAAGTGTCACACTCTTGTTTTTAATTAATATAATATTTAAATAATAGGTTTAACTGAGGGATATGCTTGGATTTAAATGTTAATTTTAATTATATAAGATTTAATTTTTACATTTTAATTTATTTTTAATTTTATGAATAAATAATTACCTTTAATATTTACACAAGTTTGACTCATTAATTAACAAATTAATGGAAAATTGAAATAAATGATATTAAAAATAATAAAAATAATATATTTTTATATAATTAATGTGATCCGTTAATTTTATATATGAAAATGAAATTTCAGGTATGTAATAAAATATTTTCTTTCTAATTTTCCATGTTTTCTTGATGTTATTAAAATCAATGAAATGAATAGTTTTATAAATTGACATTAATGGTATATTTTAATAATTAATATTTCATTAAATGATATAAAATTCAAAAAAACCTTATATTTCTTAAATTGATTAGTATATTGTTTGTAATATCATTAATGGTCCATTTTTTGGGACTTTTACTATTTATAGAGAATATATTGACCATAAAACTGTAAAAATATTTCTTATCATGGTAAGTGTGAAAGGGGTTAAAGAGTGGTTAAAATCAAAATATATTTGTAAAACCATATTTAAAACTTGATTAAAATTTATTGTATGATAGTATTTCATTCGATCCCTATCCTATATTATAGATAAATATTAATTTATCCATATTTAAATGAATGTTAGTTTTTATTAATTTAATAATTTGTGAAATTATTACAGTTCCCCTCATATCTGTTATAAAAGAGAGCCTCCTATTTTAAATCCTTTAAATTTAGAAAACCATTTTTATAGTAAATATCTTATCAAATCCACAATTTTTTTTTATTTATTTTATTATGTATAATACCAACCTTATAGGGATTAAACGGTTAGTCAAATGAGGTTTTCCAAAGAAGAGGTATAATTTTTAACCATATGTCTTTTAGTTTTTTTCTTCTTCCAACTCAATAAAATCTTCTTCAACATTTATAAAATGATAAAAAAAATATCCTACATATACTTATTTGTTATTATGTTAATATAAATACCTTTATCCATATCCAAACTCCATTAAATGGAAGATGAATTCATCATTTGTGTGTGTACAACAGACTACCGCCTCGCGAACCGATGTAATTCATTTTCCATCACCATATCTCATAGATGGATTACAATTAGTTAATTAATGTTTAAATATAAAATTAATGAAATTTTTATCATTATTTAAATATAATATATTATATACCATGTTACATATCCATTCACTGATAAATGTTAATGTTGTTCATGCGCACGTCTGGACTACCAAATCCACGAAGTGATATGAATCATTTTTGATCACCAAATAAAATGGATGATATAAATATTTATATTTAAATAATTAATATGATATTTAATATATTATTATCAGTATTTAAAGATAAAATAATTCTTACCTTCTTCCCGTAATTATCGTCGAAAAATTGGAACCTTACTCACGTGAACATTCGATATACTCTCTCCATGATTGTAATATAGTTCAATATTCATAACCCAATTTAGAATTTTTATTTAATGGTAAAATTGATATATAAAAGTGATAGTTATTTAATTATTATTATTATAGATATGGTGTAGTAATGACCACATTGACCATAATCAATACCTATGTCATTTTTTACTTAAGAACAGAATATCATCAAAACTTATCATGTGAACATAAATGAATAATTAATTTTATATAACATGGTAATAAGTGATATAAAATGAATAATATAATAGAAGAAATTTTTTTATATATTAATTATTTAACATATGATTATTGTTCTGTATGATAATGAACTTATGTGAAGATTCATGTTCATGGAAAGAAGCTTTATTTTAAAAATTATCTTTTGATGTTTCACTTAAAAATCTATTTTTATTCCATATCTATATTTTCTAAAAAAATTAAAGAGGGTTATTAAATTTTTCCTATGATTTTTTAATTTAATTTTTACCGATGTTTTACTTTTTTAAACATTATTTGAAATGAAACTTTTTTTCATTTTCCAAAGCATGAACATCATGATATTTTCAATAAAAGTATAGAAGGATTTTTTTTACTTATACAGCATGAGTGGATTTTACGATTACAAAGAATATTATTTTCATTGAATATTAATTAAAAATTATAAAAATATATTTTAAAATAAATATTTTCCTTTAAAATTTAACATATTTTTAAATAACTGATTTCAAAATGGAAAAGTACTTGTCTTCAATAAATGTTTTTATTGTATAATATTTTTTTATCATGTTGTGATGGTTCTTGGAAATTTTTTATAATGATGGGTGGTTCCATTATAAAATATATATTTGTGGGTCCAGTATAATTTTAAAACGCATTGGATATGGAAATAGACCATATTTTTATTACAAATATTGGACAGATTTAACCGATTAGGTTTCTCCTAAGTGATAATAAGAATAAACTGTGATGTTTATTCCATGATTAAGTATGATTTTTAATCAATGAGTAGATGTGAAAGTTACTCCATGGTAATTATTTTAACACAAATATTAAGTTCTTCTATGATTATATATGATGGTTACTCTAAATTTAACCATGTTAGTTATTTTATATGTAAGAGTGAACAAAATAAATTTGTGCAAAAGATTCCATGTGATTTTCAAATATTAAATGAATAATTTATGATATTATTCTAATTTAATTTTTTTGATGATATTATTTATGAATTTTTTTTACAAAAAATATTATTTATTGGGTATAAAAAGGGTTTCTTTTGAGACCAAAGTTAGCTTTGAAAAAGGAAATTTGTTTAAGTATTCATGGATTGACGATTTATTTATTTTATCACCCTAACTGATATTGTTTTGGTCTTGAAATGTTTTTAAATTTTTTTTAGATGTTTTAAGGATGAGTAATGTAAAAAAATACACCATGTTAAAATTCATTAATATTTACCATAAAGAAGAATGTTTTATTTTAATTATTTACTATTGTGGGAAAATGGCTACTGAGTAGAAGTGTAAACCTTTTAATTTATGTGGTTGTTATGTAATAATTATGAACTAATTATCTAAGACTATAAACCTAAAAGATATCTTGGAATTAAATGTAGTGTATTAGAGTATAAAGATTCTATATTATGTATTATATAATATTCGGTCCTTACATTTTGTATCAAAGCATTGTTTAGACAACATTAGAAATTAAGATGTTTTCATGTCATTTCATCTGAAGAGTTATATATACAATCATTGGTTTAAAATTTTAAGACTAATTATATGTTGAAAGTATTTGTTTCCTCTGGAAATGGGGATGAACTTGTTTGTTTAAGGTTTAAACATTCCAACCAGTTTCGAACGGGTTTTTTCGTAGAACCGGAAACATCCAATGATTCCATATCCATTTAGACCTACTTTCCAATGGTAGGTGCCCATTAGTTGTGAACTCATGAGGCTTAAGAATTTGCATTGGTCGAGAGGATGAGAGGTCGGAATCATTACACCTTTTTTAGGGCAATTATCGTCTACTCTGAGACACTCTTTATAGATTTAAGTTATGTTCGTGAATCCTTATTATGATACTAAGTATAAAAATAAGCTTTCCTTTAGATCTGACAATAAATAATTAGTATGAATGAGATTTAGAGAATCTTTTATATGTATTCGAGGCTCTTCATCGATAGAGAATCATCTGTATTTGTTAGAGATTCTTAGTTAATGGTATCCTTTGACACATTATATAGAAATATCTTGGTCATTATGATAACCATACTAGTTTTAAATCCACTCAGCAGGGCACTTGAAGTTTATTGTCATTAAGAAGGACATAGATTATTTCATAGTTGGGATCGTACCTGCAGATGGGCTACTATGTATCCTTTTTTTAGAAAAGGAATCAGAACCCACGTAGTTCGAGTAAAGAAGTATGAGGTTTATACATGATTGATGGCTCAAAGAAAGATGCCATATTTACTTTTACACTCTATGCTCACGTGAGTCATGCTCGGTGTGAGAAACAAGAGGTATTGGTAAAACCAAACAATTGTTCCCTGAAAGATTCAATTATAAGAAATGATGTGGGGCTTCTGTATTTTTGACTGCCCAGATAGATGGAGATTTGGATTTACTTCAGCGAAGAAACCCAGGAACAAGGTCCATAAATGTATATGTGCATTATGGAGATTTGGATACTTAACAGAGGACTTAATCCTGAGAAGGATTCACAAATTAGAGAGTAATTATGGTTGGGTTTTACTCCTGAGAAGGAATCCCAAATCAAAAGTAAATTAATAATGGTTAAGAGAAATTATGACTGGGGCTTACTCTTGAAAAGGAGGCCCAGGTTAAAGGGAATTGTGACTAGGGATTACTCTTGAAAAGGAAGCCTAGATTAAGGGAATTTGGATTTTGGGAACTTTGGGCATACTCCTATGAAAGATGCCCATATTAAAAGAATTATGGTTGGGGATTACTCCTATGGAGGATGCCCAAAATTAAGGGAACATGAAGACTGGGGCTTACTCTTGAAAAGGAGGACGATGTAATTATATGATTAGCATCATTGGCCACGATTATTATACTATCTACGATAGCACTCTTCCATATTTGGCCAAGTACCTGAAGAAGTATCATTGTAATTTTCCACAGAGCATATACTTGCATCTGTATGACCATGGCCATCTGCATGAAGTCACCATTCCAGAGGCAAAGAACTATCTCCCAAATTCTTGGTTTCAGAATTACACCAATTTTGCTTCAGCAAATATCTCAGGTGGAGGAGCATTTATAAATACTGGAATAATGGAGAAAGCCTACAAAATGCATCATAGCCCTTGTACCTCAGATCTGAAACCTCACAAGCCTGAGCTGCAACCACATTGTTGTCCCTCAATTTTCTGAAACTCTCAGATGGATCAATCAAAAGGCTGGAAGAATAGTTTGGACTTTCATCCTGGAGGAGGTGTGAAGACAACTTGTATGTGGGAATACTGGGTGCGACAAACCTACGCAGAGTTTTTCAAGGATTTGAAAGGAGCTGCAATATATGAAGTCGTCTGGGCTGGGCAAACATATGTTTACTAGAATGATGAATTTGTGCCGGAGATACTCATCCATTGGAGCCCAGAAACCATTTCTTTCCATCTGAATCATGGAGAAGTAGGCATCAGTATGTGGGATGTCCACAAGATCTCAAGGGCTCCAATTTTGGGTGATATGTATAATGAATTCTTCCCCCCAAGGCAACTTGGAATGATTCACAGATGACTCCATCTTTAGATCATGAATTATTGAAAATCGTCCACAAGCTCAAGAGTTCAGAGACTTCCCTAACTCATTCTAGAAAGGATATTCATCCAAAGGAGTGGATGAATATGTTTCTTCCCAAGAAGCTGGAGAAGGAGCCAAAGGAGAAGGGATCGAAGGTGAAGGGGCCGAAGGAGAAGGGGCCCACCTATACTTGTCCTACCACCTGCCCAAAAACAGGGAAGACGGGTTCTCCTGGCACATTCTGGCCGACTCTAGAAGTAAGAGAATTTGAGAAGTGGGGATACGAATTGAATCAAAGAACCCCAAAAAAGACTCATTTGGAAGGCTTCTTGGCCTTGTGGCTTCATGTTTATCTTTTTCCAGTCAGGGATTTTAAGGGAGGCGTCAGGTTAGGGACCTTTATTTTTGCAGCCAAGTTGGCTGAGTGGAAATTGGTTGGGTTGGATACCCCCATTTTAACAATGATTCATTGGAGCTTACTCCATGTCTTCATGGGTAAGTCTCCTTTAATAATAGTGGGACCATTCCACATTTTGTGGGGATGGATCACCACTCACTTCAGAACAAATAATGTATAGAATGGAGTACAGATCCCCAGAAGTTCTTTCAGGCCATCAGTGCATGCATTCTCTGGAATTGATCCGCTAGCTCTCAATTACTATGACGTGAAGGTGAGGCTGAGCATGTATAAGGAATTCAATATCTTTCCTTATGGACACCCACCAATCGGATGGTTTGTTGATGATGCAACAACCAGCCTGGAATTGAGGGCATACATACTGGCCTGTAGATTTGGTGTACTGGCCACCAGTATTGACAGAGAGATTATATGCGAGGCCTATGCTTCATACAGATTTGCACGTCAATTCATGTGTTTTTAGTAGACTGTTGTATCTATCCCTTTGCATATCAGGCCAAATCAACATCTGATGGTTGCTCGGCAACTATGGTTTCTGACATCTAGGGAGAAGACCGGGGAAGTGTCTGATCTACCATTTGATAAAGTGGCAAGTAACTTAACTACATGGTATGCTGAGAACTGGAGAGCATCATACCCTATAGGGGTGTTGAATCACCTAGTTTATCAGGTGGGGAAAAGGAAAAGAACCGTAGAGAAAGAAACCCTTCATCTGGAAGGATATTATTCTGCAACACCCGAAGCTGATATGTCAGGTTCTTTACCTAGGGTCGACTCGCCAGATTCTCAAGATGGGGATGACGAGGAACAACATGTGGAAAAGTGACCTCGCGCTAGATATAATCCCCCGACCAGAATCAAGAGACCAACTCCATTGACTCCTAGTGAGTTACTTCATTGGGGAAATTTAATCTCCATTACTTTATAGAGAAACAAGTCTTATTTTCATATCCTTTACATGTAGTTTTAGGAGATGGTAAGAAGCTGAAGTCCAAGATTGTAGGACATTCCTCGCACCCTTCTGGTATACATACTGAATATCTATGACCGAAGGCTGTCCATACATGGCAAAGTTTATACTGCGGTGCTAAAACTTCCTGGCTGGATTTGTGCGAGGGGCTGCACCTCCCTGAAATTGGGAATCTTCTAGCTTCTATAGATATCTATTACAAGTATAACCCCGATGAAGTGCAGGCTTACATCAGAGAGCTAGAAAAGATAATATATGGAACCGATGATTCTATTCCTGTCACCAAGCAGGTGAAGGAAATGATAGATAGTGGGGCCACTGAGGGTTGTTCTGAAAATGAGGAGTGGCATGATTACGTGGCTCTTGAAGATGTAAGTTTATTTCCTTATTTTCTTTGCAACTTGATTTCAGTCAAAGCATTGTTACTCAAGAAAATTATTTTCTTTATCCTATAGCTTGGAAAGAAAGGACCGGATGAGGTTCCCTCACCACAGTATAGCCCTGGTGGTACTGCCATCGGGGCTAATGAATCTCCTTGAAAGTTAGGTGAGATATCTATAGGACAGAAAGCCATGGATGAGGAGTTGGAAATGGATTTACATTCTCCAATTCATGTACCTATAAAGGAGACTGTCGACACTCCCAAAAAACCAAAGAGACAAAGGCATCGAACGAAGAAGTCCACAACTGAACGCTTCAGCCGTAGTGGTAAGTCATTCAGATAATCATGAGTCTTAACCCAGGAAAAATATTACTCATACTTTTTGGGATTGCAAGGGATTCTTAAATTTCCCCTATGAGGGAGAGTACTGAACCTCCTCTAATAACAACAGAGGGTGCTGGTGAACAATTACAAGCTCATGTTGTCTTGGCTGCTCCTAAAGAGGAACCAGCTTCTGTTCCCAGTATCACTCCTACTGCTACTGCAAGAAGAAAAGAACTTGATTCTGGTAAGTTGACAATGCTTCATAAAATGTGGATGAAACATCAACTAACTTCCATTCCGTGGTACATTAGGTTCACCCCCTGCACTAGAGCTTTTGGAGGCCATAGCGACTGATGCCGCTATTTTATCTGAAGAAGCTGTCCAGGGTCAGAGGCCGTAGAATGAAGGTCTCCATGAGGACATATCGAATGCTCCCACTGGTGAGATTAACCAGGATTCTGAGATTAAATAGGATGAAATGATGGATCATGGCGCATCGTTTGAAGATTTTTTTAGGTCATGCTAAATTACAATGTAATTTATAGGATTATGGGTGTGAGTGTTATCCTTCGTCGTATTAAAAATAACTTCTTATTAAATTTCTGATCATGATCGGTTGAAATGTGCAGTTCTATCTGAGCAAACTGCTGAATTTCCAATGCCTGAAGGGGTTACAGAAAACCCTACTATTGCAGAGACATTAGCTCAAGTGGAGCATAACCTGGGAGAGCTTCTTGAAACTTGTCCTGAAAATCCTGTTGAATATAGGAAATATGGGGAGGAGCCTTCTCAAGTTACTGATCTACTGTTGGGTATGAGGTAACAATTTTTGCGACAATACTTAATTTACAAGATATCCAATCAACTTTTTTTATCCATTGAAACTAACCAAAACATTTAATTGATTATGCAGGGCCATCAATTTTAGTGTATAGATTTGGAGGTGAAGCCTCAGATTCCACCCCAACGGGAATAAAAAGTGAAGAAACATGGGTCAGGGGGGAAGGAGTAGAATATGTCACTTCCTTAAGTGTGTTAATCCTGGATTATATTCCCCCCTATGACAGTGATACTTAATTAAACCCGGAGATACAAAATGCAATACAATTTTCACGACGCAAGGCATGGTAGAACATATGGAAGATCATATTCGAAGTGCCTTTAGAAGAGCAGTCATAGATGATTCCCCGACTGTCATCCCAATTCGTGAAGTTGGGACTTGGCAGTTTTCGATATCAAAAGATCCATTCCGTGGTAAAACAAGTCATCTTAAGAAGGGAGCAGGAGTAGAAGTGTCATCAAGATTTGACCAAAGTAATGCTTTCAGTCAATATCGGCAAATTTGAGGCTGCGATATCTCAAGCTGAGGCTGATCATGCTGACATGTTTAAGGATCTAAATCATAAGATCAAGGAGAAGGTTGTCCAGCAGATGTACCTCCAGCAATAGTTGGATACTGTTACTGGGGAACTTGAACAATTGAACAATTTACTGGAAGGATTTCAATCAAATGGTATGAAAGCCATTGCTGAAGCCAAGAAATCACTCCATCAAGATGAAAAGAGTGAAGATGGTTGAGTTCATGAGCTTCAATTGGCTGCTGATGAAGCTCAGGATGTTGTAAATCAAATGAAGATTTATGTTGATAGCGTTTTGTAATTCTTGGAAAAGAGAAGAGACTCCAGTCTGTGGATGTCCTTCTAACTTTTATGCATCAAATGAAAAACACTTTCATCCTCAATCATTTTTCCATACCTTCTTTTGCTACCTGCTTTAAATTTTTACCTAATCCAATGGGCCTAGTAAGCATTGTTTTTATTGTTGCTAGGGTTATAAAAAAATAACCCTACAGACTTTACATCTTTTAATTTCTAAATATTACCTAAATCATACAAAATGTATGTTTAGTGAGTTGGGATATGACTTTTGTTCAGAGTTCCCAAGTATTTTGTGGGCATTTTAAATTCATGCACGTCGAACATAGAAAGGATAATGTTTAAGGTAGAAATAGATTTGACCGAATGGATTAACATTGACTCAATTCCTTGTTAATTTATCTGAAAACATATTACCATGTTCAAGTACGAGGGAAAATATTTAAATGATGACTTAAGAAATTTTGAATCTGAGGAATGATATGAAAAATGGCTAAAATGAATTAGAAGAAGTAGTTCACAAGAATGAAGATACCACTATTTAACAAACCTGTTAGGGGGTTGAATTATGTAGGTCCACCTAAGGGCATTGGCCACATAGTCAAATAATATCATCTTTTGGCTGACAGGTCTATTATGTAGACTACTTATGCAAGGCCGCCTAAGGACACGTGCTACATAGTCAGGAAAAATAACTCTCAGAAATTTACTTTTCTATTGCTAAAAAGCCAGTGGAAGTTTATGTGGATTCAAATTTTCCAAATCATAGAGTCTGCTGTATGGAGAGAGGTACTTGAATATAGAGAAGATATTTCCAAACAATATTGTCTAAGAACTGAATAAATGTCACTCCTTTGAAGGTCTGACCCAAACTTAGGGAAGGGAAATATAAACCATATACTTGAATACTTTCAGATCATAAAAAAGAGTATGGGAAAAATATGTTAAGGATGACTATTTTTGCGGATCCCTGCATATTTTCATTACAAAAAATAAAGAAAAAAGAGGTTTTCCTCCCAAGAATGAAGTTACCACTATTTTAAAAACCTGTTAGGGGTTTAAATTATGCAGGGCCACCTAAGGGAATTGGATGTATAGTAAAATAATAACATCTTTTGGCTGAAAAGTCTATTATGTAGACTGTTTATGTAAGGCCGCCTAAGGGCACGTGCTGGATAATCAGGAAAAAGAACTCTCAGACATCAGAAATTTTGTGACCAGAAGTCAAGAAAATGGTTATGGAGATCTGGAAGTATTAAAGGCAAGGCTTATGACACATGAAAAATGGGCATTGTTCAATGCATGTAGAGATACACATACCAATTCTAACCATAATCATGTTGTGGATGGGTCCTGAATTGAGGTGTTGGACTTCACTACATATCTCATTAGAATGATAATCAATCCAAATGTAGTTCTTGAAATACAGTTTAACGTCATTTTGGTTGAGAGTGTAAGAGATATTATTTTAGGTTCATAGAGCTCGAACCATTATAAGGAGTACACAATGTGTTTTATAAACTTGATGTGAATGAAGACCAGGGTTTCCATACCACATTTATGTTTTCACAGGGAGGACTTTTCAGCCAAAGGATTGAAAGTGGAATTTGGGGTTAGGCCCAAAGAATTGGGGCTGGATTCGAGGGATGCTCGAACGTTCCTATGTATCTCATAAGGATGGGAATCAAGCCGTACAAAGTTCTTGAAATACCCTCTTTAGAGATTTGGTTCGTACATATGAAGGGTGAAAAGGGGACTTTTGTGCAATGATGGGTTGACCCAAGATAAAAGGTTCGGGCATTTCCATGTATGCACATAGCCTTTGGAATATGACATGATTGGAGATCAATGTAAATAATGATTCCCTCTCAGGTGATGGTATCAAAAAATGTTGTAGTTTATTGTCATACAGGACAAAAAGTGCGAATAGTTTAACGTCATATAGCAAGGAAGATGGTGAACCAATGTAAAAAAATATTGGTTTTGGAAGTTGCTTCATAGATCAACATCATATGAGATGGAGGTGAAATGATGTGGAGAGATTGATTTTGGGCTTGAACCTCAGAAGGATGCCTACGTACCCAGCCTAGAAGGTAAGGATCAAAGTCCACATAGTTCAATTAAAAAAATTAATTGGCTATCAAGTTGTTCATGAGGACAACAACCTAAAAAATGATATTGGGAGTTACACATGGTTAGTGGACTAGAGTGGGTGTTATGGTTGAAGTTTACTCTAAACTCACGTGAGTCATACTTGGTTTGAGAAACAAGAGGTAGAAACAACCTTAGTGATGCATAGTTTAATGTTATATAGGACATATGAAGGGACTATGCAGTTTAAAGTCTTGCAGTGAGGACTATTGGTGCTACATAGTTTAGTGTCATGTAGCAGGGACAAAAAACAGTTTAAAGTCATGTAGGACATATTAAGGGGATTGTGCATTTTAATGTCATGTAGTGAGGAAAAAAGAGGATACAATTTAATGTCATAATGGACGTATTAGGGACTTTTTCACAGTTTAATTTCATGTTGGATGATGGTTTGAATAGTTTAAGGTCATATTCATAGACAAGAGACTATGAAGTTTAACGTCTTGTTGGACGTAAGGGACTATGCGGTTTAAAGTCTTGCAGCAAGGACAACACCATTTAATTTCATGTTGGATGATATAGATGAAAATAGTTTAAGGTCATTTTCATGGACCGTGGGATGTATTTTGTGTTTATACAAAATACTTCTTCAGAAATCTGGCATGGGTTGGAGTCGTGATGAGTCCTCCATCCATTGAGATTAAAGAATCAGCTCCATTGGAGTAGACCTTATTTATTGAATAAGTTCCTTCCCACTTTAGCTCAATCTTGGGAGGTTTCTTTCCTGGTATCATTGGATTTATAAGAACCAATACCAATTCTCTTTGAATGAATGAACGAAGATGAAATTTTTTGTTGAAATCTCATGCTATTCGATTTTGATAGGCTTCCAAGTGGTGCAAGGTGCACAATCTTTTCTCATCTAATCATTCCAATTCATAAAATCATTTTTGAGATTTTTCATCCGTAGATGACTGATCACAAATGGCTAACCTATGTGAGTGTAATTGAACTTCAATGGGAAAGACTTTTTCTATTCCCTATACCAATGAATATGGAGTTGACCACATTGCAGTGCTGGTGGTGGTCCGATAAGCCCACAAGACATGAAAGAGTCTATCCGGCCATGATTTCTTATCTTTATCCACCATATTTTGTAGTATGTTTGAAAGAGTCTTGTGGAAGGATACTATTTGTCCATTGGTCGTTGCATGATACCGAGGGGAATGGTCTCATTTGATGTTGTATTCTTGATACAGCTTCCTTACCTTGGATAAACAGAAGTTGGTGCCATTTTCCATCAATATGGTATGCGGGACACCAAATCTGGGAATGATGTTAGACTTGATGAAGATAACAATGGTTTTAGAACTAACTTCATTGAGAGGTATTTCCTCTACCCATTTGGAAAAGATGTCAGTAGTAGTAAGAATCTGCTTAAACTACTTGGACGTAGCTGAAGGATAAAGTCCTACTACATCCATTCCACATGATGCAAATGGCCACGAGTATTTAGCTGTATGAAGAAACTCTGGGGGTTGATGAATCAAGTTGGAATGTACTTGTAAATAATGACACTTCTTTGTGAAATCAACACAATATTGTATCATTGAAGGCCAAAAGTATCCAAGTCTCTGAATTTGATCAGATAGTCTCTGGCCAGACTAATGGGCACCATAGACTCCTACATGTACTTCTTTAATGACATCCATTGTCTCTTCGCCATCAATTCATCTAAAGATAATTCCATCAAAACCTCGTTTGTAGAGAATTGTTTGATGATCTGGGCTATCATAAAGATTGAAATTGACCATACGTCGCCAGATTTGTTCTTTCCGAACTCTATCAGGTGGAAGTGTTCCATTTTAAAGGTATTCCCTGATAGGTGTCATCCATCCCGTAGTATGACCATATGGTTCAGAAATGGGACTAATTTTATTGATTTCCTCTATTATGGTTTGAACATAAGGTGAAATTTTATGAAGGTGGGCAATACTGATGGATGTCTCATCCCGATTTAGATCTGCCAGAGCTGTGGCTATATTATCCAATGCATCAGCTTTGGCATTTTGTGATCATGAGACATAATAAAATTTCAGTTCCGAAGGAAATTATGCCATTAACTCTCTGACGTAATCATACAAAGGTATTAGTTCTTCTTTTCTGATTACATAATCCCCATTGACTTGTTTGATTACATGGTCTAAATCACCTTTCACCTTTAAGTGATTCACTTGTTCTTGAAGGGATAACTCCAATCCTGAGATAAGAGCTTGGTATTCGGCTTCATTATTTGTCCAACCTCCCAACAATGAGAAGGAATGAGGTAGCACTACCTTTTCCAGATAAATGAGCACAATTCCTAACCCAACATTGTTGAATATAGGATCTTCCATTTTCTTCCCTATTGGACTTCTGGAAGCACCATCATAGTACATTTACCATGTTTGAAGACTATCTTGAATAGATAAGACTTCCTCATCAGGAAGTTCAATATCTGAAGATGTATCTTCTGTTGAAGGGTGATCAACAAGGAAATCAGCCAGAGCATGAACCTTTATTGCCTTTTGAGACACATATTGGATATCAAATTGCTGCAAAATAACTGCCCACCTTTCCAAATGTCCTATAAGCATTGGACGACTAAGGATGAATTTTAGCGGGTTATTGTGAGATACAAATTGGACCTCATGATGTTGCAAGTAGTGTCTCAACTTTTGAAATGCAAAGATTAACGCCATGGAGCTCTTTTCAATACTTGCATATAGGGTTTCTGCATCATGCATAGTCCGACTGAGATAGTAAAGATTGTTTTCATTCCCAGCATCATTATTTTCAGCAAGGAAGGCTCCCAATGATCACTCTAAAGTAGTCAAATAAAGAATAAGTGGTCTTCGTTCAATAAGTGGGATTAATACCAGTGGACTCAATAGATATTTCTTTAGAATATCAAATGCCTCTTGGGAATCTTTGGTCCACTGGTAAGTGACTCCCTTCTTCATCAATTTGCTGAAGGGTAAACTTTTTCCTTCCAGATTGGCGATGAAACTCTGAATATAGGTTAAGTATCCTTGAATTCCTCTAAATTATTTGAAATTATGAGGAGGTGACATACCAAGGATTGACTTTGTCTTCTTAGGATCAACTTTGATACCACAATGGCATACAACAAAGGCGAGAAATTTTCCTGAGGTTACCCCAAAAGCACATTTCAAGGGGTTCATCTTCAAATTATGTTGTCGATGTTTGTGGAATATGACTTCCAAATCATCCATGTGATTAGAACATTATTTGGATTGAACCACCAAATCATTCATATAACATTCAAAAAACTTCCCTAAAAGGGTTAGAAGATACAATGCGTGGCACACTGATATGTTGCGCCAGTATTCTTCAGGCCAAAGGGAATTACCCGGTATCAAAACACACCCTGAGGGGCTCTGAAGGCTATATATTCTTTATCTTCTAGAGCCATTCAGATTTGATTATATCCAAAGTATCCATCCATGAAGGAAAGTGATTCATAGCCAGCTGTTGCATCAATTAAGTGTTCTGTAATCGAAACTGGAAAATCACCTTTAGGACAATGCCGATTAAGATCTCTGAAACCAATGAAAACTCTAATTTGTCTATTCTTCTTTTTTATAGGGACAATATTAGCCAACCACTTGGGATATTGAACTTCTCTGACGAAGTTATCTTTGATAAGTTTATCCACTTTAGCTTCAATTTTGGAAGCATAGGTTGGGTGTGTTCTTCTTGCGGCTTGCTTAAATCCTCGATGTTCTTTTGGCAAACCCAAACGATGAGTATCAACATCAGGATCATGACCTGGCATATCTGTGTAGTTCCAAGAAAATATATCTCGATTTTTCTTTAAAAGAGAAATATACATCTCTTTCTCTTCAAGAGTCATGACCACACTAATTAAAGTGGGGTGTGGATCTTCTTTTTTCCCTAGATTTATTTCTCTGAGTTCATCTACGGTGGTAGAGATACCCTCTTCAAATTCTGTAGGAGAATCCCTGAGATCTTCCCATTCTTCTTCAACATGTGTTATTTATTCTATTTCTACTTGCATAGTAGATGATGAAGCAGAATTTCCATGTTAAAGAGAGATGTTAAAATTTGAATATCTTGAAGAAGAGGCTTCCATTTAGGACCCTATTGATGATGATGGGTCCTCCTTGGTTAATAAAGAAGAGATGATTGATTGAGAATTGAAATTATCATTCACCTCTGACATTGCTATAACTGTTTCTGTCCTGGTTGGGGAAGTATAGGCTTGCTGGATTTCATCAGATGAAATGAAGACATCCCCATTTGAGCTTTCATAATTGCTTGGTGAATCACCAATTTCTCCCATACTTTCTGGCTTAATTACCATAATTGACATTATGGAGGTTTCCATAAGATTATTTTGATTTGGGTCTATCATTTCAATTTGACTGATAAGAAACACATAATCTACACTCACATGTGTAAATGGATTTACTGGAATCTTTTCCAAACCATGTGGATCATTAACCTTGGTAACCTCCCTTGCTGTGGATTTCTCCTTACCCTTCATGTGATAGAATTCTGCCTCAATGTATTGATATTCACATGTTTTGAAGGGGGATTTATCACCATACAATGTCCCAATTTGACCATCGAAAGAATATTTGAGACATTGATGGTATGATGAAGGGATATCTACATGTTGATGTAGCCATGGTCTTCCAAGAAAAATGTTGAAGGTTGTGTCATGATCAAAACCCATGAAATCTGAATTGGATAAAAGATCTACAAACTGAGTTCTGAGTGTAATCTCACCCAGTAGTTCTTATTCATTTTTATCATATCCATGTAACATCAAAGTAGAAGGAGAAAAATCAGATTCTGTGAGGCCCAATCGATTATGTGTATGAATGGGGATGAGGTTAACTCCCGAACCATTATCAATGAAATCTATCCGGATGTCTACACTATTGACCTTTCCAGATAAATACAAAGGTCTAATATGTCCATGAACAACATCATCTTAAACTTTATCTGTGAAAGATATCACTGCCTGGCATTCTGCAGGAATATTCTCTACATGGTAGACTTCAGCCAAAACAATTTTAGTTTCAAACTCTTGAGGACTTGAAAAAGCCTCAATGAGTGCCTCCCAAAGATCCTTAGATATATTCAAGGCATCCAGAATTGATAACATGGCTGGTACATGGTCCAAGTGTTTCAATACATCATACTTTTGATCTAAAGGTCTGTGTTTCCCAACAGGAACATATGGTTTTGCAGGTACCTTAGAAGTTGATGCTTTGGAAGTAGATGCATCTTGTATCGGGGTAAGAGTTGGCAATATTCCTGGATTTGGAAGATTATACCAAATAGGTCTACTTACATGCTGAGAGGAAGAAGGTGGAACCTCTAACGGATCCTCCAGAATAATTGTACTAGGACTGAAGAATTTTCTTGTTCTTGTTGAGCCCGCTGAAGGGCTCTACCACGAGTTTCTACTGCATACACAGTTCTAGCAGGGGTAGAATTAGAATAGTGGATTCTGGAATATCCACACCTTCCTCTGTATCCCAGACTTTTGGAACTCCCTCTAATTCTTCTGTTTCATACAAGGAATTCAGGCTCATCAAAATCGAAACTGTGACTGGCATAAGGATATGTTAAGTGAATCATATTAATAGAACCAGATATCAAATCTTCATATGATGAAGATTCTACCTGATTATCCCTTTTAGGTTGTTCCGTTTGGCAGGGCGTTGCCCGTGGATTCAAAGTATATTGCATAAAATCTGCGAGAGTCAAAGACAACATGGGATTTGAAATGATCTTATCTTCTTCTGATTGCTCTTCTTTCTTTGAATTATGTCATTTCGTTGAGGATTTTCCCTCTGATGAAGAGGGTTTTGCTGTGGAATTCATGGAAGAAGACAAAATTGGTTTCATCAATTGCATTCGTAAAATGGAATGAGTTCGGTTGATCATTTTCTTGACCATCCAATCATCATATTTCTGTGCATTTTTTTCTTGACTTCATTCCACTCACCTTCCTCCTCTAGATTTGTAGCAGTAACACATGATACCTGAGCTGAAGAACCTTTTAGTTTGACTTGTTCTGAGTTCACCATTTTTTGCAGGAGGTCTTTGAAGACAAAACACACCTGAATGGGATGCCCCAACATCTGATGAAATGGGCAATAGTTGGGACAGTCTTCATTTCCTTCCTTGTTTGGCCTCTTGGGCCTTGGCAATTGAACCAAATTACTTTCCAGAGCCGAAATGAAGTAACCAGGAACTTGTTCATTTCGGAAAGAGTAAATATTTCTCATTAGATCCTCAAATTGTTTTCGTATTTGATCTCTATGATCATCTTGAAGAAACGACCTCTATTGTAAAAGCCCAGGAGGTGGAGCCCTTCGAGAATATGAAGGCCTTGAAGTAGAATAAGGTACAGGTGCTTGCTTAAGCATAACTGTAGCAGTCTCTACTTTACCCATTCTCCTTCCTAGAATTAATGGAATTACACGAGCTTTATCCTTAGTATTTATAAGAGAATATTCAATCTTCTGAGTGATCGAAGTAATGTCTCGAAACCCACCTGTGTATTTCACAAGGATTAACGGCATATGTAATTCATCACACAGATTTTCCACACAAATAGGAAACAACTCTTCTTGAGGGAGTGCTATGTTTAGGAAATATGTTAATCCCTTCCAGCGAGCAATGAAATCTAAAACCCTTTCATTCTCCCTTTTCATACAATTTGTAAGATCAAAAACTATTTTCTTTGGAATAGATGAGATGAATTGAAGAAGAAATTGTTGACGAAGATCCTCACACCCAGTAATTGACTGGGATTGCAAGCTTGTATACCAGAGAAAAGCAGGCCCTTGTAATGACTGTACAAAACAACTGATCTTAACTTCTTCTTATTGTTGAGGGTTTCCCATAATAGGATCAAAACGAGAAACAAAATGTGTTAATTGTTTCTCTGGGTCTCCCGAACCATTAAATATTGGGAATGTGGTACTTGCAAAATTTTATGGGGGAAGAATTGCATCTACCCATTCAGGGTAAGATCTCTTCTCTGGTTGAACCGGTGTATGCTTTCCTTCCATAGCTTCCAGCCGAGTTGTTAAGGACTCAATGGTTGTCATTAATTTTTGAGAAACATCTGGTTGAGCTTCGACCTGTGCAGGTGCAATCACTGGTGCTTGGATAGGTGTGGCGACCAGGACTGCCACTAATGATAGTAATGCCGGTTGTTGTTGTGTATAACCCATAGGATTAGAACTGTGAGGGTGTACTGGTAAAGGAGGATACTCTTGTTCCATATCAGTATCCGCAACAAATTCCCTTGGCTGAGTGACTCCAGAAAGCTTAGGAGGAAGACTACTTTGATGTAGTTCATCATTCAACCTACTTAATTCCTTCATCTCTTCCTCTTTTTGTGCGAATATTTTCTCTAGTGAGAGTGATTGGCCTTATCTAGAGGAAGGGTGTGTAACCTGATTCTTCCCATTCCCTTTGTTGGATTCCTTTCGGAGAGGGGGAAGTTGGTTATTTGAAGGAATACCCAAATTCTAGGTAATCCATTGATTTCTTGTACGCACACCTTCTTAATTTGTGTCTCTGTGTACAAATTCATGAGCAAGAAACTCTTCCTCTGATCCCTCTGAGTGAGCCTCATATGGGGGATTAGAAATAATGGCATTTATGACATTAATTGATGCATAATGAATTGCATATCTTCTATCAGCATTTCTGTGATATTGTCTTTTTTCATGCCCTTGTTGAGACACTGCCTTTTGCTGATTTGATCCCTCAGGAACTTCTTGAAGAACCATAATTTGGATGGAATCTCATGGTAATTCATCTCTTTGTTCATCTTGGGTATTCATCCCTAATCGAGAGAATACTAATTTTCTCTAAGGAAGAGATTGAGGATTTGAAAAAGTCCCCAGTCCGGTGGACTGGGGTTGTTACTCATGTTCCTGCCCAACTACTCAAATCCTATTTGTTGATTCTGAGGGTTGGGTTAAAAGAGTCCCCAGTCTGGAAATATGGGGTGGTTCTTAAGTTTATATATCTGAGACCTTCTTAAAAGATCTCCTGATCTTACGGACTTTAGTCTTAAAATTGGCTAGATGCATTAACCTGCATCCACTCTTATCACCCAGATCAAAAGTCCATTAGATGATTTCTAACACTTCTGTTACTTGATGATGTGCTCTCTTTAAATGAGAAGCATGTTCAATATTATCATTGGCCTAACACAAGAGTAATTCGATAACTTGTTCCCTATATTCCTGATTCTGGGAATAACTAGTCGAGGCCTGTTCTTGAGCAAGCCTTTGATTACAAACAAAGCCAATTAGATGTGGCTGAACCTGGGCAATAACATTGCATGAGACCATTTTCGACGGTCTATGTTGGATGGAGAGTACAGTGAAATGTAGTGCTCCATTGACACCCCATACCTTGATATGAATACTAGATAGGACATTGGAAAATAACTGGTGTAAACTTCTTAGTGCGCCAAGGCATGAACACTGAAGGGTTCTCTATTTCTCTTCAGTCTTCAGATATCGAGAAACTGAGTGAGAATCCAAATAAATTTGGCATTGTAACCCTTCTATTATCTTTACATGATTTTCAAATTCATAATAAGATAATATTTTCTTTTTCAACAGAAAAAGAGTTTTCCATATGTTGAGACGAATATCATGAATTCCATCTTCCATCAACATCTCTAGAATGCCATACTGAGAGTCAGCCAAAGGCCAAAACATAACTGGCACTTCACCTTTTTCCAATTGTTTTCTCATATTCACGACTTCCTCCTTATCATTTTATGAATATTCTTCTACCTCTTTAGACCAAAGCTGGTGCTGCTTTGTTGCTTCATCAGATTCAACAAGATCGGTAGAGAATTCACTTCTCAAACAAGAAGATTCATGAATCAGGGGTGGTTCAGAGAATGACCTACACCCTAGGCTATCTTCTTATTGAGAAAGTATTTCACCTACTATTGGTAAAGAATCAAACATGACTGGCTTCACATTTTCAAGTGCCTCATGATAATAGAGATTTCTCGTCACTACATTGTCCATTGGAGCATTTTCCAGGAAATGCGAATTACTACTACGGAGAAGACTTTCACAGCTAAATTCATCATCATGTGGAGGACCACCATGGTGGGTTACATCAAAAGATGAAATTTTTTTCTCCTTGATCTTCTGGCCATGCAAATGGTTATCGTGAATCTCATCTAAATATGATATTTCAAGATCGACCGAACAGTCATGAAGCAAGCCTTCACGAGGAAGTCTCTGATGCAGACCTTCAGAATTGATGTCCCGACTATTGGGAACTGAGAGAGTAGAATCTTGAGTTTCAGCATATAACTAAATGAGTGCATCAAGAACTCCAGCATCGAGCAAGGCCTTATTATAGACTGGATCTTGATTTCATGACTGTGTTGGATGGGTCTTTTTCTTAGATGCCCTCTTACTCACTTTGGGCACCACTTGTTGACTAAAGTGGTTAATATGGGCAGTTGAATGAGCCTGCTCAAGAGAGAGGATTAGGTTAGGCTGATTATCTCCACTCAAATCAAGTGTATGTGCCTGACTTTGTTGTCCATATGATATGGGGGAGTATGCCCCACAAACCTCTTGGACTGGAACAAAGGTGTGTTTCTGTTCTTGAGTGAACTGTTGATGTGTCACTCCACTGGTAGGGATAGATTTTCTTTTCTTTCCCTGTGATACTGCTGAAGATGTTATAATATCCTGGAAGGCATCCAGAATATGAGTAGGGATTTTCTTCTGCTCTTTCACCATTCATAGATTATGCTTGGTGACTTTAGCTGCCGGAATGGGAATATACGTCCATTCTGTTCTTGGAGTAGGTGTATGTTCCCGCTTATGTCCTCCTTTTTCCTATTAGTGAATTCTGATAGTACTTATGTGTGGGGATAGAGAGTTGAGTCTTACTCCTTTTTGTCATTGGGGCTTTCCAATTGACTTCTCCGAGTGCTACAAAACGAGATTATTTTTAGGCTTGACCAACACTGGCAGGTGTATGTGCCTGCTGATTGCACTCTGCCAAACATGGTTGATGAACTTCCTTCAATACTGGCAGACGAGACTACTGGCAGGATTGATGAGTGTAAGCAGGTGTATGTGTCTATTTACCAGTAGTCAACACATTGGGTTGGAGGGCTTCATTGTATGTTGTCAGAAGAGCCTGCTGACTAGCCGATGATTTATAAATAGGTATATGTTCATGTCTATAGTTCTTCGCTGGAATTTCCTAGTGGGAATGGCATGTTTCTTCCAGAAGAGTCAGCTGGAAAGTGGAAAAAAGGATGGGTGTGTGTGCCCGCTCATTGCTTTCCACCATGTTAGGTTGGTGGACTTCTCCAGAAATGGAAGAGATAAGAACCTACTCAGTGTTTACCAATAGTCGCTTCTGGTGGTTCTTCTTGCCTGCTCAGGTTTGAGGAACCTGAGCTGAATGCCTGGAGATGACACCCTCATCATGTTGAGGGCGTACTTCCGCATGGGTCTGGTGACAATTGTTGGTGGGAGCCATCAGGAAGGACTCCTATTTCCTTGAATTAAGGCCTTGAGTGATCTTTTCATTCACCTCCTCAGAATATGGGAGGGAATGGTTTTTTCATTCTGAGGATAACAACATTAAATGGTTGTAGATGGTGGTTAGCACTGCTTGCTTCTTGATCGCTGGTCGTCGCTGTCCAGATGACCAGGGTGAATTATTGACTTGGAGGGCTTGTTGAGCGGCCTCCAGAGTCGGAATGGTACCATGTGGATGGTACTACTTATCCAGTGCATTTGATACCCATTGATGATGATGATGAGTAGGTGATGTCATCCTCATAGTGGACGACAATACAGCAGCAGTAGAAACATAGGTATTCATAGTATAAGTATCCACAGGTGTGAACTTTAGAGAAACCATTTCTGTAACATAAAATATCATGGAAAAGAGTACCTATTGGATATAATAGACATAATCAAGATAAGCTCAGTCACTAAATATATTGGATGAGCGAATATGTTATTTATTGTTTTTTTGGCCCTATCATTGAGTTTAAATAGGGGCCTAACAAATAAGTAAATGATCATTTTAACTTGGATAAGGATTCATGTAGGTTTCACCATTTTTTGTTTCCTCTGGAAATGGGGATAACCTTTTTTGTTTAAGGTTCAAACATTCCAAGCGGTTTCTAACAGGTCTTTTCGTAGAACCGGAAACATCCAATGATTCCATATCCATTTGGACCTACTTTCCAATGGTATGTTCTCATTAGTTGTGAACCGATGAGGATTAAGAATTTTCATTGGTCGAGAGGATGGGAGGTCGGAATCATCACACCATTTTTAGGGGAATTATTGTCTACTCTGAGACTCTCTTTATAGATTTAGGTTATGTTCATGAATCCTTATTAAGATACCAAGTATAAAAATTAGCTTTCCTGTAGATCTGATAATCAATAATTAGTATGAATGAGATTTAGATAATCTTTTATATGTATTCAAGGTTCTTCATTGATAGAGAATCATCTGTATTTGTTAGAGATTCTTAGTCAATGTTATCCTTCAACACATTATATAGAAATATCTTGGTCATTATGATAACCATACTAGTTTTAAAGCTACTCAACGAGGCACTTGAAGTTTATTGTCATTCAGAAGGACATAGATTATTTCAGAGTTGGGATCGTACCCACAGATGGGCTACCTACGTATCCTTTGTTTTAGAAAAGAAATCAGAACCCACGTAGTTCGAGTAAAGAAGTATGGGGTTTATGCATGATTGATGTCTCAAAGAAAGATGTCATAATTACTTTTACACTCTAAGCTCACATGAGTCATGCTCAGTGTGAGAAACAAGAGGTATTGGTAAAACCAGAAAATTGTGCCATGAAAGATGCAATTATAAGAAATGATGTGGATCTTATGTATGTATGAATTCCCAGATAGATGAAGATTAGGATTTAATTCGGGGAAGAACCCCGGGAACAAGGTCCATAAAGGTATATGTGCTTTGTGGTGATTTGGATACTTAAATTAGGAATTAATCCTGAGAAGGATGCCCAAATTAGAGAGGACTTATGATTGGTTTTTACTCCTAGGAAGGAATCCCAAATCAAATGTAAATTAATACTGGTTAAGAGAAATTATGACTGGGGCTTACTCCTGAAAAGGAGGCCTAGGTTAAAGGGAATTATGACTGGGGATTACTCTTGAAAAGGAATCCCAGGTTAAGGAAATTTGGATTTTGGGAACTTGGAGCTTACTCCTAGAGAGGATGCCATATTAAAAGAATTGTGTTTAGGGCTTACTCCTAAGGAGGATTCCCAAAATTAAGGGAACATGAAGACTGGGGCTTACTCTTGAAAAGGATGCCCATGTTAGGGGACTTGGGGATTACTCCTAAGGAGGATGCCCAAATTTGGGATTTTGAGATTGGGACTTACTCCTGAGAAGGAGGCCCATATTAAAGATCCTCTTATATTTAAAGGATGAGGTTGAATAAATGAAATATCTAACCTTATTTATTTTAAGATATATAAATCACTATGTTTTTAGAGATGTTCCACAGAATTCCTTTCAGATAAGGAAACCAACAAAGGAACCATGCCATAAATGTTTTTGAAGATGGTTCTGAAGGAGAAATATTTAAGAGGAGAGGTGGATTTTATGGATGAATGTGAATAGGTAGGAGGAGCACCAAAAAATATAGAGGCACGCATGTCCTGTGTGGGCGCACAATTCATGGTCACGTAGGTATACTTGCGTGACACATGGGTACTTTCGCGATGGTCAAACCTTAGGGTAATACTTGATCGAGAAATGGATCAAGACCTTAGTATTATCCCTAATGACTTCCAAAAGAGTGTAGCATAAGTTTTATTGAAGGGATAAGGTGGCGCGCAAGTGTGGCCATTTCCCTTAAGGGCTGGCCACTTTGGCGCGCAAGTGTTGATGAGTTTCAACACTTAGGACTTGTTTCCCCTATTTAGAACTTCCATTATAGGTATGAAATTATCTTAGAAGTGTTCGGAAGTATTCCAGAAGAGACTAGGGCACTTGGAGCTCGAATATGAGTTTTGGAATTTTTCCATCCCCAAAATGGGGGGCCCACAAGGGGTATTTATAGGCTGCTGAAGACCCTGAGCGAAAATCAAAGAGGGCGCACAAGTCACCTGTGCGACCACTATGCGGTGCGCAAGTATACTTGCATGACCATGATGAAACTTGCGCGAACCAAGTGGGAAGAAATCCTTCTTCATGCCTTTGTCGATTTTTGATGTTTCTTCAAAGGATGAATCACTTTGGACTAAGGTATTTCCCTTTTTTAGTCGTTAGACTTTGTGACAGAAAGGAGCGTCAATAGTATTAAACATCCTTATTTTGGTTTAATGTTATGGATTTTGAAGAGATAAATGATATTTTTGAGATCCTATTGAGCAGGTTAATCAATTTAGGTATAAAGATTTTAATTTTAAAGTATTATGGAGTTTTTTAGGGTATTATCTTTAAAAGTAGCATTTTAATTTTAAAATGAAATTATTCATGTCATGTTTTAATGATGTTATTTTCAATACATTAAATATCACTCATTAAGATGAACCCAAACCTATTACCAACTTTTTCATTAATCAATATCATTGAAAAAATCATGATCAAATTATTTTGAATGGTTTTTTAACATCCAAATGACAAGACAGAAACTATTTAATCTATCAAATATATTTTAGTTTCTCTAAAATTTCTCTATATTAATGAGTCTCTTTTTTCTCAAATCAATATCAATATTTATCCATCTCATTCAACAATGGAAATACCACCAAGGGCTTCTCTATTTATTTTTTTTGGAGATATGGAATCCATGCTAAATGATAAGGGAGATGTCGGCAACATAAAAGAAGATGATGATGTATGGATTTTGGGCATAGATTAATTTCATATGATCATAGTTTGTAATTTTGTGGTTGAAATTGAAAAATCATAAAGATATATTTCATATCGTTGATTTATAGAAATAAATTATTAAGAAATTAGAAAAAAAAGCACAATTAATGTTTTATGATGTATGTTGAGTGAAGGATGTGTTTATCATTAATATTTTGGTATAATTATGTATCATGATAATCATGATATGGATAAAAATATTCTATCATATTTTCTTTTAAAAAATTTGAATCATATTCTAGATGGAATTGATATCTTTGGAAAGTGGTTTAGTGAAAATTTGATAATTGTTTGGGACAAATTTGTTGAGTTTTTATAAATGATAGAGGTATATTTAACCTTTATGTTCAACATTTAAAAAATATTATCTATGGAATAATGAATTTAATTTGTGTGGAAAATAGTTTAAAGGTATTGTTTACCTTTTGGGCTTAACTTATCTTATATTTGGAGGCAGTTATGTGTTATTATTATTTTTGGGATGCAAAATGAATGGTATGTGATTACATTTGAAGTTAAAAAATTTCCCTAATATTGTATATATTATTTTTATTTTGAGGATGTTTATCAAATGTCTAGGAATTTTATAAGGATTTTATTTTTGAATAATGACAACATGTGGGCCATGTTATAACCTATTTCATCCATAAAGGACGAAAGGCTTGTACTCACAACTGAATGGAAACAGGGGTGAATCACTAACCCCTGTCTTATATGATGTCCTAGTTTGTATGAAATTATTTTCCCCTATTAAAATAATCTGATTGATAAATGTTAAGTTAATTTTTGGAACATATGTTTTATAATATAGATAACCATGTGATTGGAAATTAATTTAGAGATTAATTGATTAATTTCATTTCATAAGAAGAACACAATAACATTGGGGATCATTATAAGATTAAGGTAAATAGAATACTATGAGATTTTATTTGAGAAATAAAGTATGAATTAACATCTGGATTAATATATGATATTATGATTACTTTATGATTATTTATTTTATTTATATACATGATTATTATATCTTTGAGATTATATGATTAGGGAAATTTCATTTTTGGTAGGATTCATTTAGAGTGACTGATGTTATTTGGAGATAAATACTAAATTTATCTTTTATGTTTATGAGATAAAATACTTATAATTTATTTTTTTCAATATTAGTATGAAATGTTCTTGAATATTTTTAAGGATATTTATTTATAATATGATCTATGTTAAATATTTGGTATTATTATTGATTGTTTTGAGAATAAAGTATTTTGTCTTTGTTTGAAGGTTTTTTTATTTTTGTAATCATCTAATCAAATTCTAACCATTTTGGTTGTGGTTAATTTCTATACGAAAAGATGAATTGACTTCTACTCTTTTTTCTTTTTTCTAATCAATATAATTTGATTATAATTCCCCAATCAAGAAAAAAATTCATCATGAATAATCATTGTTTGGAGAAAAATACTATATTTTTGTAGGAATTGATTAATGGATGAAATTATATGTGTCAAGTATTTATATTTTTATATGATATATGTTTGGATTAAAAAATATTTCCTTAACATTAGGATAATTATTTTGCAAAAAAAACATTATTTGTGTACTTCTTTTACTAAAATTAAACCGCATAAATTTTTTTGTGTTTTGTTATGGTTAACTTTCTCATTACCAGGATCTCTATCACTATCAATCAATCCTTGAGAGTTAGTTTTCATCCCATATCCATGTTTAGACTTCTTACCAATGTTTTCCTACAAGTAAAACTAGAATGTGTTATTTCATATGACCACTGTAATTCTTTTTATCTCATTTTAAGAGGATTTTTTATTGATCCTTTCTATAATGTGGGTTTTCAACAAGGGTATTTCAAAAGTCAATCCCTCTTACCATGATCGAGTTAAAAATGAGAAGAAGAAATTTAATAATGGGGATATTTAATATTGCAATATTTTAACAAAATATAACTTTGAACTAGAAGATATATAACACTAGTCTTGAACTAACAAAAAATTATCATTATTTAAACATGAATGAATTAACCAATAACTTAAATTATAAGGAAATAATAGTATAAAAAAATTATGAAATATATATAATGGTTATGATCTTTGATAATTTATTAATTAATTCATTATAAATAAGAATTGGAGTTTTAATAAGGTTATTTTATTCTTCAAAAATATTTTTCTTGAAAAATTGAATTTTCTTGATTTTATGAATGAATATTGTTATTTTATTTTTCAAAATTTTGAAAATGTATAAAAAATAGACCTTGATTTTAAAATTTATCATGTAAAAATTATCTTAGGGTGAATTTTTTAGAATTTTTTGAAATGATTTATTTATCAATGAAGATTGAAAATAACCAACCGTAAAACCTTCAAACAAAGAAACAATACTCTAATATCTAAAACATTATTCAGTTGTAGTAGTTCTCCATACGCGAGAATGATGGTTTTATTATATAAAATTCCCCTCCCTCGAGCAGTCTATTGTTACAGAACTTTTTTTCATCCTGAACACTTAGGTAACATGAGTTGTGATGTTCTCCTTTTTGAAAGATATTTCCAGTTTCTCTTTCTCCCCTTGTCGCAACTTGTCTATATTCCACAATTTTGATGATACATGAATCATTATTTAATTTCACTTATTTTCCATCATCACAAAGTTGACCCACACTATGTAATGTTTGATCCCATCAAAAAATATAATTCCTTAGACTTTAGTTTTTAAGGTTTTATCTCAATAGTCACTATTCATCTAATTTTCAATGATATATAATTTGAAAATATAACTACTCCCCCCATCATGTTTTTCAACATTTTTAAAAAAATTTATATATCCCATCTTGTGGGAGGAATAACCACTATAAAAAATTCATGGTTTGGTTATTTTTTATAGCATTCATAGTTTTCTCACCAACCAAAATATATTTTTCAACCTTCTTCTTTCTAGATTCAACATCTTTTATATCTTAAAAAACATACCCCAGAAGGATTATCAAGAAGTTTTTTAAAAAATGACCCAATTGGTCACATATTCCACATATTCCCTCTATGAAATAAAACTGATTTTTTAATATAGTGTTTCTAACATCTTGAGATTCAATGTTTTTTACATCCTGTGGGTTTGGAAAGTTGCTCATTCTGCATCTACCATTACTTCCTATTTTTTATATCTTCTTTTGTTTAGTGAAAAATTATACCAATGGTTGTGATATCTACACCCATAAACTCCACAACACCAACATAACCCAGCAAATATTGGATTTCTAAAAAACAATAATCTTTCTATGTTATAAGATTATTGAGGTTCATAACATATTTCAACTATAGTTAACTACAAGTGTGTGGAATATTTCTTCTTGGGGGTGTTTTAAACTTTATTTATGTGATATATTTTCCAAATAATTTCTCATCCCAAGCTTCCCCAAAATTTTTATTTACACCTAAAAGGTATGTAAAATTAGATTAAATATTAAATTTAGTGGGTGGGGATTTTACCTGATTCTTGATTTGAGCTTTCTTAAAAATTTTAGAAGTAAATAATTTAACTTATAAGGCTTTGTTGAAGTTTTAATTAAACATTATGAAATTAATTTTATCCTTAAGAAGCTTTTATTGATATTTTTTAACTGTTACTTCCTTAGCTTCTAACTTCTTATTGATGTCTTTAATCACCTTTATAAATTAATCAACTATCATTTTATAACATAAGATTTCTTGAATGTGTTCTTATTCCTGATAGAAAACATATTTTGCACTATATTTATTTATTATTCTAATTTATTTTTTTAGAGTTATATTTTTTTTTGAGACATTTAATATGTTCTAATTTGAGTTGATACTCTCTATAGGATTTTTTACCTCCTTATTTTTAAATATTTTAGGAATCTTTTATTTTCACAATTTTTTCAATGAATGTTGTAAACATTTATGAATATTCAACTTTAACGATTTGTTTTCAATTGATTCAGATTTTTATTTCTTACTTAGAAAACTTCTTCTATTTCCATTGAACTTCAAATTTCCTCCAAATTACATAATTTATTTTTTTGTAGTTTTTTGAAACTTTATCAACTGACGATTTTCTTTAGAATGATATTCAAATTCATCAAAATTCTTTTTTGGTCAATTCATATCAAAATTCCTAATTCCACCATACTTGAAATATTTGAGAGGAATTATTTTCCATACTTTCCTCTTCCACTCTGATAGTTCTTGGAGATAAGAGACATTTTTTTTCTACACATTATCCTAGTTATCTTTGGAATCATAAGTATCATCATCTTCAACATCCTGAATTTTCAACTTTCTCATAGCTTCAAAATCCATTTTACCTTTCATATTCTTTTTGAAAACTAAATATTTTCTCATTTGATAAACAAAAAGAATGTTATGAAGCTCATCAAGAGATAAATAATCTTTATCTTCTAATGAACTAAATTTTGAATCAAATTTATCTATAACTTTTTTCATTATTTTATTCACAATTTTAGAGTATTCCAACTCATATAAAAAACATATCATGTTGAGAACAAATTCATTCACTCTGGTGAAGTAATCATCAATAGTTTCTTCATCGAACACTTTTATATCTTTAACCCTTATATTCCAAATTTATAGCTTCACTACCTTCACCATAGTATTCCATTTCAAAATACATTCAATATTTTCCCATGAAATCATCATTGTTTTTAGACCCATTTCCTTTATATAAAAAAATATACACGAAAATAAGAATAACATTTCTATCTTTTCTATCAACTTAAATATTTATTTTATTATAAAAAGTAATTATTTCATATTTATTAATGGTTGGAAACCCAATTGTAGTAGAATCAACAACTTATAGGCCAATAGATAGAAGATATAGAATCATAATTTTTTTAATCCATGATAATTTTAACCATAAAATGTAGGAATTCCTCTACTACTGATATAATTAAGATGATTCATTATAAGTATTTAATATAGAAACCTTTTGTCTAATGCCAATTGATGTTTCAAATGATCATATAACAATAGAGAAAGGGGGTTGAATATGTTTTTCTTTTTAAAAAAGTTTAACATTAGAAAAATAAACCGCTACAACATGTTATATTTTCATCCTTATTAACATGTAGTAAATTAAAATACATGATGAAATAGAAAAGTAGGTAAGGTACACATGATTTACATAGTTCATCCTTGGTGTGTGAACCTATATCCTTTTAGTAGCCACTCTCATGGTTTTATGGAAATTCCCCATTTTAATAAAGTGAATAAAACATGTGTCACCTCCTATTAGAATCCTTATATCTACCAAAATAAATGATTCTACTAACTCCCATTAGTTTACAAAATTTTAGTAAAAACTTTCCACCACAAAAGAAAACAAAACAATGAAACTTTATTCTCCAAAAAGTTCTATCTGAAAATCTGAGTCAAATTAGACTCTATATAGTCTACCAATATCTGATGGCTGGCATCTGATGGCCTCAAACTGATAACCCAATTCTAAATCTGTTCAATTTTAGACTTTCTGTTATACCTATATAAATAAACTATAACTCTCAATAAATTACTAAAAATATTAGACTAATACCCTATTTAAGATTCTCTATATTCAATAATTTTAACTTTCTATAATCTGATCTTCATATCAGAACCCTCTTTCCATAAACTCTTCTTCAACACAAAATTACCTCGGTTAGTAAAATTTCTTCTAACATAAAAGAATTAGCATTTTTTTTCTAACTCTAAATAGTAAAATAATATGATGTACTATATATTCCTATTTATAGGTTCTCCATTTGAGAAATGAGTGGGAAACCAGTATCATTTTTCAACTCACTCAAATTAAAAATCTCCAAATTTCATGTTAATTTGAGCTTTATTTTGACCACTTAAAACATTATCATCTCTTCTGGCGTCTTCTCGAAACTACTATATTATACACAAATTTTTTCTTTATTCAATATAGAAATCCATTTCAAATAAAAAACTTCATTAAAAAACTTTTGGCCATGAAAAATATTATTCTATCAGATCCTCTTGACCAACATGAAATACACTCAACCATCATAACAAACATTGTAAATGTGATGTCTATAAATTGATAGTCTAGAACATCATAGTCTGAAAAAGTATTCATAATTCAGGTTATCTAGAACCATCTGAAATATAAAGCAATTCTTCTCTATAAATATTAAAAACAAAACAACCTAAACCACTGAGAAAACATATATAATTACTCACTCAGATGCTCCAAGCTAATTGAAAATGGTTGACTATATTGGTTAAACTTATAAAGAATTCAGAAACCAACAAATATTTTCCAATATTAATTTATAAAAGTGTAAAATTTTCATTCAATTTCTCAATATTTACATATGTTCTTCATTTTGATCATACTATGTTTAATTAAACTCTTCATTTCATGACTTAATAGTGTTTAAAACTCATCTAATGAATCAGTGTTAGCAGCTCATCTGATGGATCGATATATACATATTCTCTAATGGAATGATAACTATAACTAGTCTAATGGATCATTATATGAATCTCATCTAATGGATCAGTATCTATAACCCGTCCAATAGTCAACTCGAACTTGTTTACCATTAAATAACTTATTCATCCTATCAGCTTCAATGGTGAAGAAATCATAAATCTACATTATATTTTTGGTTAATAGCACATATTATCTCTTCTTTTTCCTTTTCTTAGATATTAAAATATGATATACTGAACCTATTCATATTTATTTTACATTTTTAACATTTATGAAACTCAGAAATCAAAAACTACAAATCCATTCTTTTTGAAAAATGAAATATCTCATGATTCACTATTAATCTGGTGCATCAGATGGTATGCATCTGATGATACTCTTCTAATCAGAAACATTGAATTTCTTGAACCATCATTAAATTCACACTTCTAGTCTTCTAATAAATTCTACATCAGTTTCTTCTTAGTCTAATATGTTTTGGTTGAAACGTTTTAATTTTGGAAATACTAGACATTTTCATTTATCTATTCTTAGTATAACTTTATCTTGTATCTTGACTTTTTATGATGTTATGTAAAATCAATGAATAGAAAAGAATCATTTAACGTATTATTTAGAGTTCTATAACTTCAAATATTTTCAAGTCTTGGTAACATTATAACTTTCTACATCTAAAAGAACTACTGAATTTCCATCAACATCTCAATCTCATGGCCCCTGTTTGATGGATCGTTTTCTTGAGTGTGTGCTAGACCACTTTGTAAAATACTTTCTTTATCCATATTTTCATAACATTTTCAATAAATAGGTTATGATATTTTAGTGAAACATATTTCACCTGATTTACAAAAACAATATTTACTAAAATATAGTTTCCAAAAAAACCAAACATTATTAAAAACAAAAACATTAGAAAGTATCTTCATTTTTGTCTAATGAGGAGGAATTTCATGATGTCACTCATAATTTATATGCACTTCATTTTTCATATATTGATATTAATAATGGTGTTACATCATGAAATTCTAGTAGATATTTTTAATATCATATGAATTCTAAAAAAATAGGTGATATTTTACCTTATATAGAAGAGTTTATTAAAGAATTTAAAATGGATAGAAATAAGAATAACACATCACATGAAGAAGAATTATATATATTATATTCCCCTTCCATGAACTAAAAATAGGTTGATCTATATTTCTATTCAGAGGTATATTTAATGAGAATAATGGAAGAGACAAGGGTCTACCTTTATTGCATTTTTTATAGACTAGATTTGGTGAAATTTCCACCTTTTCCTTAAAATGATGTTTTTTGAGTTTGTGAGGGGGAAATTCGAAATTTTAAGTATTTTTTAGAGGAAAATCTATCCACTAAGAGACTATTGATAAGTGGTTGGATACATTGATAGGATAATGACCAGAAAATTTTCTTATTCAGAGCCGACCCATTAAATAAAATTCAAGAGTATTTTCTTATGTTTTATCATTTCTCTATCTCATTTCATTTTTATTTATTTTTATTTCAAATAACTAAATATCATTTATTCCATTTGAGACCATTTTCAATCCTCTAGGGCCTCAATTTTCATTAATCAAGGGATTTTACATTCTTATTGTTTTTTTATATAATTATTTTCCTACTTTTTAAATATCAATGAAGAATATTCTCATCATTTTATGAAATTTATTTATTTTTTTAGGATCTAAATGGAAGATACTATAAGAGTTGGTGGATTATATTTATATCAACCATGGTAGTGACATAACCTTCCCTGAGGGGATTATTTTTATCCCAATTCTTTATTTATTTATTTTTCATGTGAATTTAAATTACGACTTCATAATAATATTCATATACATATCCAACTTGAAATTTTTAATTATAAATAATTTCTAGTTTTAAGCATTGGGGAGGTTACCATATATACCAAAATTTAATTATGTGTCCTAGATAACCAATGATAAAAAAATTAGATATTATTTTAGGTAATGTTATAAATATAAAAAATACATATCTATTAAATTATAAATGGATTGGATGGATTTTCCACAAAAAATCATAAACTTGAATTGATGAACTATTATTTCATGTTAATTGACATAGAAAAATTTATGTTAAGATTTATTTAATTTTTATTTAAAAATATTTGTTTTAAATATCATAGTTTTATAGGTTGGTTTAAAGTATTTTAAATCTTGACATGATTTCATTTCATGGTTATCTTGGGATGTAATGCTCTAAGTTTTTTGATGTTGTGAAAATGTCCATTACATGGTATTAAATTCAAGATCTCTTGATTAATTTTATAATTTAATGAGGTGAATAAATTGAATTTATGGGTATCAAAACACAATGTCATAATATTTAATAAATAAATAAAATAGATGTCAAAAAAATCACACCATAAATGATAAGGAACTTTTTTTTCAATGTTAAATAAAATGAGATTTAAGGATCTATAAAAGTGGTAACCTACCATTTGATATTGATGAATTATTTTTTATCATACCATGGGGAATGAGAGGATGAATATTTATTGGTTTCCTTTTTAAAATGAATAAGTAAAATAATTTATTTGAAAATATTTTATAAAGTGTGAAAATTTAGAAAATGATCTTGAATTTACTCAGGTTGCTAGCATTAATAATAGTTTACTTGTGATGTAAAAAAAATCATTCCAATTTAATTTTTATTTTTTTGGATTTCTAAAATTGTTCTTTTCTAACCCCTTTGGGAAGTTTTCTTAGGACTTTACATTAGAAAAATATTGTAAGTCTTTGAAAATTTTAGGAAAGAAATTGGTACTATAGGTTTTACATGCTTTTCATGACAAAAAAATTGATCTTATAATAATAAATTCAGTATTTAGTGGTGTTATTTGAAAAATAGACCATTTTGAAAGAAAAATTGTCTAAGACATTGATAATAATTTCCTAGGATTGACGCTCTCTATTTTTGATCTATCTAAAAAAATGTATGTCCTTTAAAATGTTTCATACAAAATGTTCATTCCCTCTAACCCAGAAAGAAAGGTTTCTCTATTAATAAACACACATAACACAATATTATTTTTTATCCATACATTGTTATATATTTTTTCAATGCATTTTATTTTTCACATTATAAATCTCTAATCAATATAATTAATAAGAAATGATCTTAACTTAACTTATAACACCATGAGAGTATCTGAGGTCACTTAAGGTGAGATTAAATAGAGGATGATTCATCAATAAAAAAAGGATCATTCAAAATTAATGAATCCTTGAAATATCTTCTTTGTATTGGGGTTTTCTTTTTGATTTTTTCCATAATTTCAATTTTTACCTATAATTATATTTCATGGTGTTTTTCTTACTTTTAATTAATTTTTATGATTTGTTTTTAAAGAATTTTTTTATTTATGTTTCATTTCCGGGTATAGAAATGAGATTTTGTTTTGAGTGAAATTAAGAATTTTTCGTTCTATGATTTCTCTTACCAAGAGGCTTAGGGAAACCTAACACCAACATAATAATTAATATAAAATACCTTCAGAATTTGAATTTATATATTTTATAGAAAGGTTAGTTATTTTTAAAATAAATGTTAAATCTAACCCTAAACCAAGGGTTAGATTTAAAATGGTTATTATATGAGTGTTGAACCAAGGATTCAGTAATATTTTTTTATCTTATAGTGATAAAACATAAATTTATCATAAATATATAATTATTATCCAAAAAACAATATACACAATTTTATTTCATAAAAATTAAATTATTCCTCTCATAAATCCAAAATAGGATAAATTTTATTCATATTTATTTCCCATATCATTTTTTGTGTCACTTAAATAATTAATCAAATTTGTATTCCCAATAATTACCTAACCTAGATACCTACCAGATACTCAATCTTGGAACTCAAATTGATCTTCAGTATGTTCCCTCAAAACTGTTATGGTTGCTGAAAAGAAGATGGCATTGACTTATAATACGGGGGGACAATTTTGATTAAAATATCATAATGATTTATTCATGATTTTTTTTAAAATATAGCATGGATTATTTATAATTTAGATAAATAAAAGTAAATTTAATAAATAATTACATGCTCTTAATTATAGTTACTATCAAAAAAAGGTGTGGGTTAACTCATTCATATATGTATGCATAAACAAAGTGATTTTATGAATATTTTTATGGGAAATATATTTTATTGCATGATAATTTTAGAAATTTCATTGAAATGAATCATAATTAATTAAATGTGTCCTATGAACATGAATCATCACTTTGTATTTGAACTCAACTCATCCAAATAAACTCATTTTCCACATTTAAATTGACAAAAAACCTAAAAAATATATATTTTCTTCAAATATAACTCTCAAATGAGATATTAAAAGTTTATTACACTATATCATATTTGAAAATACCATATTTAAGTATCCACGTCATTTAAATATTCCATTAATATTACTTATATAAACACCACACATAAGATATAAGGACCCATCCTTAAAACATTAACAAATCTTGAGTTTTAAATGAAGAATTAATTTTATGGAATTCTCAAAGATAATTTTAGGTTTAGGGTTTTATATAATTTTTTCATAATTCTTAAATAATGGACACATTCATTAAAATATGGACACTTTAACTCATTATCCATTTTTACCACAATAGAAAACTTTTGAAACATTTTTTAATTTCAAATTTTTTTTTTCTAAAATTCAACTCAACATCTTCATTATTAATACTCATCCTTGTACACTATGAAAAACATTTGAAAACATATAATGATCAAAAAAATATTAATAAGTTTCATAAAATGAAGAAATGAATGCATTATTCTACTTTAAAACCATGATATAGTTAAAGGGAGTTTTCCTTTAAAATAATAAACATTGATCTCAAATAATTGTTTACTTACAAATAAAATCAGCTTTATTGCCCAAATTTTTTCATAAAACACATCATATGAAAACATAAAGGTAAAATCACAATCATTATGATTTCATAGAAAACATGATAACCCATTAAAGACATTTTATTAAAAACCTTCCTTTTTTACACTAAAATGGCATTATCATTTCTTTAAACAAAAGATAAATATATTAACATTTCAAATAAATATATTTCTATTAAAACTCAATGGAAATCAAAGAAAAGTCATGTAGTTTATTTTTTAAAATCATCTTCATAGCACCCATATAAGAACTCGTACAATAATTCTTTTAAGTGGAATAACCAATATTGTAAACTTGCATCATAATTCTATGGAGAACATAATAATTATCCATTTCACAGGATAAAAATGTCAAGATAACCCAATTATAAACAATGTACATGGACTATAACATATATAAAACACATATAATCTTTAATTTCATCAATAAACTCATAAAAAACGTTTTAACCAATAAGCACAAAATATTCAGATATTGGTAAATCCTTTTCATTTCAAATAAATTTTTAAAAACTAAAATTCACATAACAAAGGTAAGGAGTGAATTTATTTGAAAAAAAACATAGAATATTATAAATAAATTAGAACATAAATTATTTCTTATATTGGAAATAAAATCTAATGATTCCATATATGTTAAAATAGAACATTTCTTTTTTCCTTTTATAAATAATGTCTAAACCTTCTATACAAAATATGAAAATTGTTTCATTTTGAAAAAAAATTAAGGAAAGTAATAGGATACATAAAATGGATTTTTTAATTCATTTAAATCCATATAAATACATATATAAATTAATTTTAACAATATGTAAATGGAATAAAAATATTTAGAAAATAAAACTATAAAACATTTAAAATGAGGTTTTTAAGATAAAGTGTCTCTTACCTCAAGTTTGAATCATCACGTACATTATTTATATTCCAGAATAATAAAATTATATTGTTTATTTTTCTGATTAAGAAAAATTTTCATGTATATTATTAGTTTTATTTTATTTATTACCACGTTATATTTAATGAATTAATCAAATAATTTCACATTAGCTATTTTGAAAATATTCAGCTCATATGCCTGAAATGACATTGTAGGTTGAATTTAGTCAAAGAGGTCATTATTCCATTATATGAAAAATAATAATCATTAAATAATTATTAATTATTAATTTTATCTTTAATTTTAAAACCATTTATGAAATATGGTTATGAAAAATGAACTATCTTACAATCATAGAGATGTTAGTCCATACATACGCATGACTAACATTTCCATTTTTCAACGAACATGATAGAAATAAGGTAGGTATTATTTTATCTATAAAAATGATTTTTATAAATGAAAATATCATATTTATTACCTTAAATAGAATTATATATACTAGTCATGTGTTGTACTGATGAAAAATTAATCACATCACTCCATGGACCCTATCATAGGCACCCTCGTCCTCAGTTAGCGTTGTTCATCATCTTCACCAAACACAATAAGGTATGGGTATATCCAGTGTAGGGGTGAGTATAACGATACTCAGTAGGGAACTTGTGACCCTCAAGGTCTCTCAAATATTCACAAAGGATAAAACACAAAGCATGAGATCAACTGATAACCCTACTTAGGTATATTCCCATACAAATACAAAAGTTATCAAGTATACCCAAATCAATCATGAGGAAACGAAAGGTCCAACTCAAAAGCCCAAAGCTCAACTGTTCCACAAAGGAAGGAATACCACGAAGGTAAGTACCACACAGGTTTAGACTCTGATCACACCAAGTATAACTTAGGTACAGTAGTAGAGATTGTTAGATGTATCTACTAATTCATCTTACTCTGTTAAGTGGCAGACCCACAAAGGATCCTAAATCATCATCAGACCCAGAAAGGATCATTGTACATCTTCAGATGCACACATGATCTTAGTACCTCGTCAGAACCACACAGGATCCAAGTACATTTTCAGACCCACATAGGATCCTATTACATCGTCATTACGTCGTCAAACCCACACAAGATCATAGTACATCATCAGTACATCGTCAGACCCACACATGATCCTAGTACACCATCATTACGTTGTCAGAGCCACATAGGATCCTAGTACATCATTAGTACTTTGTCAGACCCACATAGGATTCTAGTTCATCATCAATATGTATTCATACCCACACAGGATCCTAGTACATCGTTAGTATGTCGTCAAACCCACACAGGATCCTAGTACAATGTCAGTACGTCGTCAGAACCACACAGGATCCTAGTACATCGTCAGTACGTCGTCAGACCCATACAGGATCCTAGTACATCCTCATACCCACACACGATCATAGTACATCATCAGTATATCATCAGACCCACACATGATCCTAGTACATTTTTAGTACATCGTCATACCCACACAGGATCCGGTTACACTATCAGTACATCTTCAGACTCACACAGGATCCTAGTACATCCCCACAACCAGGTACAAGGTACTCGTACTAAGCTTTCTCATCTCCCAGAGAGTCCTCTACTCAAAATAATGGTCAATACTCCAACTCCCACGAAGTCCCAGGAAGAATTATCCAAAATAAACGCCACGTAAATGTGGTATTAACGCAATAGACGGTGCATCAATCGGACGCTCGGTTTGTATGTTATTAGCCTTTTAGTCCCGAGGGCCCAGTTGGATTCATGCTCGATTCAACCCGACCATATTACAAATTTATTAAAATTTCATGTGGGGTATACCAAAGGGAATGTCTCACTAAAAGGATTCTAGCGCTGCTAACGGTTCATCAAACAGATGCTTGGTGCCAAATTTTTGGCTGATAGAGCGAAAATGGGTCAATGCTTGCCCGGGTCTGGTCCAACCCGATCGAATCGACCTGGACTGCACTGGGTGGCCCGACCTGAGGTGGGAGGCCCGACCTGAGCAGCCCAGATTGGGGCGGCGGGGTGGTGGCTGTGTGGCACGAGGACCGCGGGGGCTGCGGGGCGGCTCGGGGGCCGCTGTGCGTCATGGGGGTTGCGGGGCGGTACGAGGGCCACGGGGCGGTGCAGGGGCCATGGGGCGACGTGAGGTTCGCGGGGAGAAATTGCCTTCATCATGGCCAGTGGTGTACTGGACGCCATATCTGAGTCCCACCGGTGCCATTCACCGACACCGGTCGACACCTTCTTCCATTGCAAGGAACACAACAAAAACTCAAGAAATTGCAGAGCGGTCGGGCCCTATTCGTTTGGCTCACACCATCTGCGTTAGGGCTATAGCAAGCACATTAATAAAACTTGTATGAATATTTTCAAACCCTAAAACCTCCGGCAATTATTATTCCCAAACCTATGGAATGAAATCATCCATAGATCAACTAGTTAGAGAGTTTATCCATGTTCTTTGTTTAGAGGGGATGAACATGGGAATCCATAATCACACATAATTAAACCCCTACTAGAGAGGTTTGTTGATGGAGGTCACAAGGAAAGAGATTATGTTATTAGAGAAAATGGCATCAGCGTTCATTGCTTCTACATGACGCTTCCAAAGTCGGCTCGAACGTCGTCCTTATTATTCAATTCTGGAGTGTGTTCTTCATTGTAGGATGAAGAATCCCTCAAGGTTTCTCTCCTATTTTTCCTTTTCCAACCCTTTCCCCAATTCCACTAACAATGAAAAGCCTTCATAATTTTAATTAAGTTGACCAGTTATGTTGGAAAAATTAAAATGCCGACACATCTCATTAATTGTTATTTGGATTTAACAATTAAATGGGGAGTTACCATAATTGATTTAGGGAAGCTGAGAGGTTTTATCTTAGTAAAGGGGTTCAGGTGGTCCCCATCACTAGAATTCAAATTTGGAGGTTTTAATATCGGTGGTCCCCACCTCCATTTCCTTCACATGGGAGTTTCAAAAAAACAAATATAAATGTTAAACATTTTTTCCTTTTCTTTTTCCATGAAAAAGTGAAAAACTATCTTTCACCCTCAACCCACTATGGTCGAGGTTAAGGCCTCCTTAAGAGAATACTGAAGCTTCAAGTTCAATGGTTCCCTTAGATTTCAATTCCGAGCACTGATTCAAAAGTTATAAAAACCCGCTCGTATGTTTAATGAACGTAGCCAAAAAAAGTTCAGAAATTCATTCTGAGCACACCGGGCCTCAGAATCTTGTTCTGTCAATTTTTTCGGACTCGTAAAATTTCTATATAATTTTAAAAAATTACATGGAAATTATGGGTCTTTACATTCTCCCCACCTCATGTCTTTGCATCCCTGTAAGACATAACTCAAACTAAGGAAACAAGTTGGGGTACTTAGCATGTATCTGAGCCTCCCGCTACCATGTTCTCTCCTGGAGGTTCCCATGCTGCCAGAAAACACGCACCAGAGGTATCGACCACCCACGAAGGACCCGCTCCTATCGATCATCAATCTCTACTAGAACCTCTGCAAAATTCGCCCCATCATCGATGTCTAGCTCATCGTGGTCGATGATGTAAGAAGGGTCGTGAACGTAGCTCCTTAGCTAGGATACATGGAAGACATCGTGCACCTGGTGAAACTAAGGGAGAATTGCTAAGTAGTAAGCCGCCTCACCAACTCTGCTGAGGACCAAGAATGGTCCAAAGATCCTCAGAGATAACTTTTCACCTCGGCCAAAATCTCTAAAAACCTCATCTGGGTGAGACCCGTAGAAAGACGTGGTCGCCATCCTCAAACTCTACGGGTCTCTGTCTAATGTCATCATAAGACTTCTACGTACTCTGTGCACTCTTCATCCACTCCTAGATGATCTGCACTTTCTCTATGGTATCTCATACCATCTCTGGTCCCACAAGTGCTGACTCCCCTCGGTCAGTCCATCACAAAGTTGATCTGTATGGTCACATGTACAAGGCCTCGAAAGTGCCATCCCAATGGTGGACTGATAGATATTGTTGTACATAAACTCCACCAAGGGAAAGTTATCCTACAACTGTGACCTAAGTGGAAGAATGAAAGCACTCATCATGTCCTCAAGGGTCTGAATAGTCCACTCAGTCTGGCCATCCATCTGAGTATGGAAGGCAGTTCTCAAATGAAGCTACATCCCAAAAGCCTCCTGAAACCCCTTTCATAGCCAAGAAGTAAAATGTGCATCATGATCGGATACAATCGTCATGGGTACTCTTTGTAGTCGCACAATCTCTTTCCCATAGATGCATCCCAAGCTCTCTATTTAACCCTACTCTCTGATCGGTAGGAAGTGGGCCAACATGGTGAATCGGTCGACGATCATCTAGATAGAATCATGACCTCTGGATGTATGTTGATGTCTTGTCATGAAGTCCATTGATATCACATACCACTTCCACTCTGGGACCTCTAAAGGTTAAACCAAGCCTACTGGTACCTGATGCTCCGCCTTCACTTGCTGACAAGTGAGACACCGAGTGACAAACTCTGCAACTGCTTTCTTTAATCTCAGCCACCAGTGCTGTCGTCGGAGGGACTGGTACATCCTCACCACTCATGGATGTACCACTAGAGAGGATGTGTGGAACTCCATCAACACTTCCTCCCGAAGTGACAGGGGTACCATGGTACATCCTCTGAAGAGGATGACGTGCTTCCCACTTTCAGAAAATCAATCAGGTGTCTGTCCTGTGGATATCTGATCATGTCAAGTCTCACAGTCAGTGTCCCCAAATATCAGTCCCTGACTCACTGAAGAAGTGGTGGGGTGACTGTAAGAGATTGAAGGAAAGATGATCCATCTTAATCCACAAAGGATATCTGTAATGCGGCCAACTTATCCATCACCTCACCTAGAATATGTATTCCAAATATCTTAGTGAGTGCATCTTCTACAACGTTCCCCTTCCCAGGAGTATAGACTATCTCGAAGACATAGTCCTAGAGAAAATCAAGCCAACATTGCTTTATCAGGTTCAAGTCCTTCTAATAAAAGATATAACTGAGGCTCTTGTGATATGAGTAGACTGTAAATGCTCGCCCATAAAGTAATGTCACCACATCATTAAGGAGAAGACCACTGCTGCTAACTCCAGGACATGGGTAGCATAGTTCTGATCAAACTATATAAAATTTAGAGAACCATATGCGATCACTGCTCGCTCCTACATTAGGACACATCTGAGCTCGGTCCCTGATGCATCTCATTATACTATGTACCATACGCCCTCCTCTAGTAGCCTCAAGATGGGGGCACTAGTCATCTTCTGCCTCGGCTCTGGGAAGCTCTGCTGGAACCTCTCCGACCAAACGAAGGGTTTCCCCTTCTTCGTCAACACTGATAAAGGTGCTTCAATTATAGAGAAATCTGGTACAAATCTCCGGTAGTATCCAACCAAACCCAGGAAACTCTGTACCTCCATCACACTTTTGGGTGTCTCCCAAGCAAGTACCACCTCAATCTTCGCTTGATCCACTGCAACTCCAGCCTCCGAGATGACATGTCCCAGAAAGTGAACCTTTTGGATCCCGAAATGGTACTTAGAGAGCTTACCATAAAGCTTTTTTTCTCATAATGTGTCCAATACTACCTAAAAATGATTGGCATGCACCTCCTCTGTAGCTGAGTAAATCATAATGGCATCAATGAAGACCACCAAAAAGTGATCAAGGTATGGCTGAAAGATCCTATTCATGAGTCCCATGAACACTACTGGAGCATTGGTTACGCCGCATGTCATAACCAAGAACTCGTAATGGTCATAATGACATTTGGAATCCATCTTCTACACATCCTTGTCCCTCACTCTGAGTTATTGATAGACTGATCTAAGTTCTATCTTCGAGAACCACCATTCTCCCTTCAGCTGATCAAAGAGTTCATCAATCCTCGGGAGTGGGTACTTGTTTTTAATGGTCATCTGGTTAAGGCGCTGATAGTCAACACAAATTCTTGAGCTCCCTTCCACCTTCTTGGTGAACAAAATTGGGGCTGCCCAAGTAGAAACACTAGGCCGAATGAATCCCTTCCCCTGTAAGTCCTCTAGCTATACATGCAACTCAGGATGCTCCATGGGGGCCATTCGATACAATGGTGTGGATATCGGTGTTGTCCCAGGGTACAATTCACTATAAAATCCCACCATTCTATGATGAGGTAGACTCGGAACATCATTGGGGAAAAATTCATGTACTGGTCCACCACTACAAGATAGATCAGACTCTCCACGTCAACCGCTCTGAGGGTAAGACTATCCAACTGATGAGTGGTCGGCTGCACTCTCCTCTGAGTAAGTCCATCCTATTTGGAAGAGGCTCCCTTTTCACCGGTGAAGGTAAAACTAGTCCCATCCATGCGGACACACCACACTTTGTGCCTAATACAGTCAATTTTAGCATGGACTTTAGATAACCAGTCCATTCCCAAGATAACATCTTAAGGCCTCGATGACACTACTAGAAGATCCCAGTCAAATCTCTCACCTCCTAGAGTAATATCGCACTACCGGTATCAGTGCGTAATCATTGAATACCCTCCCGTACGAGTCTCTATCCATAAGGATTGAGCCAACGGCTCCGTCGGAATCTCCGAGCTCCAAACGAGGGCATTGGCAATTAAAGAGTGACTGGGACCTGTGTCTATATGTACTTCAGCTACAGTGGAGTAGACAAAGATAGTACCTCGTATCATATCCAGAGCTTCATGGTCGTAGGCCTCAGCTACCTGGAGCTGAGCTCTCCCCTTTCCACGTAATCCTTATGGTCGGGGTGGACCACCTGGTGGTAGTGGCGATAACATCTCAAATAGTCACCCACTTCTAGCTGCACGACCGGCTCCTCCTCCACGTCCACCTACTCCATACGGACCTCCTCAGTCGAACCTCTGTCTCTACTTGGGTGGTCATTTGACCATCTTATGATCATCCGTACGGCGATTCGGATAGTCATGAGCCATGTGACCCTGCCCACCGCATGGAAAACACTACATGTTCCTCACATGACTGACTCTGTCTCCTGTGCCCCGCGCAACTGACCCTGAGTCATGTGTTCGTCCTCCTGTGGGTCTGGTCCTCTTGGACCTTTGTGACGTCTGTTTGGTTCCAGCAAAAGAAGACTCCGCTATATGATGTCTGGTGGTGGGTCTCACTGCTGGTGACTTCTCATCAAGGAACCTCTCCACTAAGAGGTCTTTTTCCAACACTCCTACCTACATCAGGATGGTAAAAGAAATCATCAAAGACCTGATCTCTCGCTTGAGACCCTGTTCTAAAGTCTGGGCCCTAAAGAATGGGTCTCGCACCATATCATTATAGTAGCATGAGAAGTCAGTAAACCTCACTGAGTACTGATCCATAGTCATGTTGCCCGGCTGCAGATGGAGAAGCTTCTGTATGCACACTATGCGAAGAGTCGCTGAAACAAACTCTGCCTGAAACAGGCTCTCGAAGTCTTCCCAGAGAAACATCACCTCGTCATGAACTAGGAGCATCAAGATCCACCATCTACCTACTCCTTCCTATAGAATACTGGTGGAATGGATCACCATGAGATCAGTTGGTGTCCCTACTAGTCGAAAAACTCTCACCACGACCTCCATCCAATCCTCAACCACCTATGGGTCCATCTCTCCCCCAAACCTATGTGGCCTCTAGCACTGAACTCGTGAAACACGCTGAATCAGCGTGCACCCTTTGCTGCTGGGGTTGGTGGCATCAGTTTACCAACAGGTAATGTTACCGATGTTTCCTCTGCTAGTGCCTCTACTGGAAGAGGGCCCTACACCAAGGCCTCGTCGCTCGGTGGGATATCAGTGCGTACTATATCTGGAAGCCTAGATAGATGTCTGCATGGAGGAATACTGAAAAGAAACAGGTGTGTCGCGGTCAACAAGTTATACCTGGTGAGATGACTCAAAGATATCACAAAGAAGAATCTTCAAAACACACACGTAATCAGTGTTTTCATGCACTGAGTTAGAAATCAGAAGTCAGGGTCCGGGTGTATGGATATGTCGGCCGCCACACCAAAATTAGATTCCCTAAACTGATAACCACAGTCACTACACTTAACCATATTGCTGTTAAAAAGACCAGAGTCCTATGTTCTACATTAGAACTGACTCATCTGATACCAATTTGTCACAACTCGTCCCCCGGGGCCCATGCCCTGACTACCCCAAGCCCGCCTTCTATAGGCTAGGGGATGGTGACTAGCACCGAAGGCGTAATTCACTAAAACCGGGTAGGCATTGCCTTTATAACCTGTAAAAACAAACATCCAAGCATAATTATAGAATACAGGTTAAACTGAATAGTAAATAGACTGAGTACGGTAAGTAAAAAGGGGCCAGAATACCAACCCAATTGGAAAGTAGAAGAAAACTGAAAGTACAAGTAAACTGAACTGATCCTGTGATCACCCGCCAAGGATCCAACCTATAGAGTACGTACAGCTCTCGAATGGTTGTCTCTGTGGTACGCCTTATCTAGGTCCACCTCTGACCTACCTCCAGTCTAGGTACCCTCATCATCAGTCAGCATTGTCTGTAATCTGCACCAAACACAGCAATGTGCGGGAATAGCCTGACCAGGGGTGAGTATAAAGATACTCAGTAGGGACCCCAAGACCCTCAAGGTATCTCAAATATCCACAAAGGATAAACCAAAAAGCATGATATCAATTGAAAACCCTACTTAGGTATATGCCCATACAAATACCTAAGTTTTCAAGTATACCCATATCAATCATGTGGAAACACAAGGTCCAACTCAAAATCCCAAAGAACAATTGTTCCATAAAGGAAGTAATACCATGAAGGTAAGTACCACACAGGTACATACATATCTCACAACATGTATAACTTAGGTACAGTAGTAGAGATGATTACATGTAACTACTAGTTCATCTTACTCTGTTAAGAGGCAGACCCATAAAGGTTATGAAATCATCATCAGAACCATAGAAGATCATAGTACATCATCAGACCAACACAAGATCCTAGTACCTAGTCAGACCCACACATGATCATAGTACATCATTAGACCCACACAAGATCCTAGTACATCGTTAGTACGTCTTCAAACCCACACAAGATCATAGTACATCGTCAGTACGTCATAATACCCACACAATATCCTAGTAAATCATCATTACATCATCAGACCCACACAAGATCCTATTACATCATTAGTACATCGTCAGAACCACAGAGGATCCTAGTACATCGTCAGTACATCGTGAGATCCATACATGATCTGATTACATCATCAGTACATCTTCAGACCCACACAAGATCCTTGTACATCGTCAATACGTCGTCAGACCCACACCAGATCCTAGTACCTTCTCAGTTCATCGTCTGACCCACACAAGATCCTAGTAAATCATCAATACATTTTCAAACCCACACAGGATCCTAGTACATCATCATTACGTCGTCATATCCACACAAGATCCTAATACATCTTCATTACATCATCATAACCACACAAGATCCTATTACATCACCACAGCCAGCTATAGGGTAGTAGCACTAAGATTTCTCATCTCTGAGAGAGTCCGCTCCTCAGGCTACAGGTCGATACTACAACTTCAATGAAGTCCCACGAAAAAGTATCCCAAAAGAGCACCACATAAAATGGGTCTCAATGCAGTAGATTGTGTGTCAATCGGACGCCCGGTGTGTATGTTATTAGCCTTTAAGTGCCAAGGACCCAGTTAGATTCGTGCTCGATCCAAATCGACCATATCCAAACTTGATCCAAATATCAAGTGGGGTATACCAAAGGGACCGTCTCTCTCAAAGGATTCTAGAGCCACTAATGATTTGTAAAAAGGACACTCAGTGCCAAAGTTATGACCGATAGAGCAAAAATGGGTCGAAGCTAGCCCGAGTCTGGTCCGACCCGGTGGGACCGACCCGGCCCGACCCGGTTCAGGTTGAACTGGCCCATTGGGTCTGCACCGGACTGCTCTGGGCGGCCCGACCTGAGCTGGGCAGCCCGGACCGGGCTGGAGGGGCAACCGCAGGGTGGCGCGGGGTCCACGGGGCGGCGTGGGGTCCTCTATGCGGTGTGGTGGACACGGGGCGGTGTGGGGTCCGCCCTGTGGTGCGGGGGATGCAGGGCGGTGCGATGGCTGCAGGGCAGCGCGAGGGTCGTGGGGCGGCGCGGGGGTGGCAGGGCAGCGTCACCTTCGTCGTGGTCGGCGGTGTGCCTGCTTCCGTATCCGAGTCCCACCGGTGCCATTTACCGGAACCGGTCTCCACCTTCTTCCATTGCGAGGAACACAAAAAAAACTCAAGAAATTTCAGAGAGGTCAGGCCAGGTTCGTTTCGCCCACACCCTCCATGTTAGGGTAGTAGCAAGAGGCTTAATAAAATTTGTATGAAGAACGTCAAACCCTAAAATCTCCGGCAATGATTATTCCCAAACTCGCAACAAGAAATCATCTAAGGAACCACTTCTTAGTGAGTTGATCCAAGATCTTTATTTAGAAGGGAAAAACATGGTAATATATATTCACACATAATTAAACCCCTACCTCGGAGGTTTGCTGATGGAGGTCACAAGGAAGAAGACGAATTCATTGGGGATAATGGCATCGGTGTTCGTCGCTTCCGCAAGACGCTTCTGAAGTAGGCTCGAATGTCATCCTCATTCTTCAATTCCGGAGTGCAGTCTTTGTTAGAGGATGAAGAATCCCTCCAAGGTTCTCTCCCAATTTTCCTTTTCCTACCCTTTCCCCAGTTCCACCAATAATTAAAAGCCAACATAATTTTAATTATGTTGATCAATTATGTTGGCACAATTAAAATGCTGACACATATCATTAATTGTTATTTGGATCCAACAATTAAATGGGGAGTTGGAATAATTGATTTAGGGAAGTTGAGTAGTTTTCTCCCGTTAAAGGGGTTCATCTGGTCCCCACCACTAGAGTTTAAATTGGGAGGTATTAAGCTCAGTGGTCCCCACATACATAACCTTCAAATGGGAGTTTCAAATAAAAATAAAAATGTTAAACAATTTTTATTTTTATTTTTCCATGAAAAAGTGAAAAACTATCATTCACCCTCAACCTACTACAGTCGAGGTGAAGGTATCCATAAATTAATATCAGTGCTGTGAGTTCAAATGTGCCCTCAGATTTCAATTCTGAGCACCAGTTCAAATTTTACAAAAACCAGCTCGTACATTTACTGAACGTACCCAAAAAAAAGTTCAGAAATTTATTCCGAGCATAGTGGTCCTCGGAATCACGTGCCATTAATTTTCGCAGACTCATAAAATTCCTATATAATTAAGAAAAAATTACATGGAAATTATGGGTCTTTACACCGAGAATTTCGCTAAGTTATTCACATAATTGATTGATGCATTTTGAGGTGAAAATCAATTTATCTTTACTAATGGATCTCTATCCACCACATTAAGTAAAGCTTCAACATTAATAAAGGTATTTTCTATAAGAACACATTTTTTTACATTAGGTATAGATATTTTTGTTTTTCTTATTTTACCCTTGTTTTCATTACATTCTTTAGACCCTAAACTAATGTCTTAGGCCAGTTGGTTTGTTTTTGAAAAGAAAATATAAGAGATTTGTAGGCTAGATACATACTAATTACACACCATGTAATTGGAATACATGATGTGTATTCATTACATTACATGTAATGTCTTGGTTCGACTAGTTATCATTGTGTATGTTTTTTTTCATAAAGGAAGACCCCAAGATTTATAGGACATGTAAAAAATTTACACGTCATGAAAATGTCTGAGTAGTTTTTTAAAAAAAGAGGAAGGGCCTCCTATTTTTGTGAAAAAACTCACCCCCAAATCTCTCTTGTCCAACAGTACCCCAAGGATCCCTAATGTGGGTTCATCCATCATTTCTCCATCCAAAATCTAATTTAAGATTCATTTATCATGTTGGAAGTGTTCTAAAAAGTAATTCAGCACATTGGATATATTTTCCTTTTTTTCTTTCATCTCTTTGGCGCTATTTTTGTGCATGCCCTTATGCCCTATTTTTAGGTCGTTAATTAGTTATTGCTTTTTCATCTGGTGCAGGCCAAACTAGAGTCTGATACAAGATTATTAGAGTGATACAAGGATATGGTGGGTGTTCTATAATTTATTCCTAATATTTTGATGTTTTAGAATATGTGTCCTTTTTCTACACACCGATTTCATCATGAATTTCAAAAATTTGAAACTATATTTAATTTTTTTCCTTTCATGGAACCTAAGGACTTGTTAGAACCCAATTATATCATCATAAACAACCTATAGGGAGTCATCCCTTTGTGTGTTCCCTCTTACAGGCCTAAATAGACTTCATGAGAAAAATCCCAAAACACCAAATGGTGTGGATGACCTTAAATAAAAATGATGATACCATGATGATTTTAAATGAAATTAGTGGAATATTAGTGCCCTTTATTATTAAAATGAGTTTAATTGAGGTGAATAGTGAGCCCACATCACCTAATTAAATAGACAATGGTTATGCCCTTGTCATTGTTAGATGTAAATGAGAATGGATTAAACCTTGGATCGTATTAAAGCCAATGGTTATTTATGAATGATATGTCATAAGAAAACGAAACCATTCATAATTAAAATTAACGGGCATGACAACCCATGTTTATTATAGTGAATAGGAATGATGAACCTTATGAATTTATTATACCAAATGGGCATGATTTCCCTTTATAAATAAACTAAGTGGGAATGAACACCCTTATATATAATTGGACATGGTTTCCCTTATGATGCTATATGGGAATGGTATCCCTAGTGATAATATATGGGAATGGAATCCCAAGTGAGACTTTACCGACATGGAGTCCCTAGTGATACTATGTAGTAATGGAATCTATTAGTGTAATACAGGGCATGATATACATTATAAATAAGATACTAGGCATGGTGTACACTATAATACTATGATAATCATCATGGAATCCCTTATAAATGTGATACCGAGCATTATTCCCCCTGATACTTATTCTGAGTAATTCTAGCATGAGCTAAAGTAGGTAGTGTTAGCCTGGTTTCCTTTCAGGAACCAAAGTTGGCCCATTTACAGTTATCATTTCTTCTATACATTTTTATGTGTCCACACTATCACATTGTATACACATAGTCTATATTTATAGAAACCTTCAGTGGTGTCCTACTGAGATTTCCCTCACACCCTATCAGGGCCACCTATGGTACCTAAGAAGACTATATTGTTGTAGCTATAGATAAGGGGAAGTGTCTTCTTATGGATGTGTGACTTCTGAATTGAAATAGGATGAAGAAGGTACTAGATGACCTCGATAGATCCTGAGATACTTGGATAGACTTTTTGTTTTCTTTACATCTTTTTATCTTGTAAAATATATATTTCTTGCATCCTATATCTTTGTTTTCTTGTTTTCTAAGCATGAAAATATCATCCAATATATATGATTTAGTTTAGTAATTTCGAGTATTGATATCAGCTTATTGGTTGTTTATATCCACTTATTTTGTTCCATATATTGTACTTTTTCACTATTTACATGTTATATTACTTATTTTTGGGTTCCACTCTGGTAATGAGGGCATAGTCGCCCCATGGAAATACCCAAGGCTCTCACTGCTAGCAGGTGGCCTCTGACATTTCGGGAGATTCACTTGAGTCCATGTGGCTAACCGGGCTTGAGGCACCATTTTAGTGGAATCCATGTCAATGATGTCATGTGATAATAATGTTTTACCATTATTCTCTAAACCTATTAGGATAATTCATATGTAATTGGGTTCTATAAAGTTATTTTGCAATATTTTAGGTAAGAGGATTTCTATTAAAACAATTTAATGTCATCTGATACACTTTTATAATGTTTAAAATAATTTTATGAGTTTTATGAAAATTATCAAATTTTAAAAGACCATATATATCATACAAGATGATATGTTGATACCGATGTCCATGATTCTCAAAATGAATACATGGAAATATTATTCCCATTGATTGAAGGATCACTAACATAGACGCACTATATCACTATCTATGGAAGGCCTTATTCTAGAATATCAAAAATTTATGTTATTTTCATAATTGTGATATAAGATATCTCTATATGTGTTATAATTCAAAATATAGGTTTTTAGTGAAGATTGGATAGTGATATTGTGATAATTGTGACATCTCTGACCCAGATGCCACTTAGTAGGTTCCCTAATCCCAATGGCTCACTAGGCCTCAGGCGTATCTCCCTGAACCCTAGAGGCTTCCAACTAGTAGTGGGGGCCTAGGGTGTGTCAGTGGGGAGAATATTCGCTCATTACCAGAGTCTTTCATGGAGGATACATACAATAACGGGTAAATAATGGAAGTAATATAAGAACTGATGGCACAAAAGAAGTAGGATGAAGATATAAACCACTGATAATCATACACAAAAGACGATGATGATATGTCATGTATCCATGAAGATATAAAAAATATTTACAATGATTCATACAATACATTCTATATAGAAGTGTCAAAAAGGAAACCAACAACTATGCCAATCATTTAGAGCTCTAACTCAGTCGTCTTCTACTCACATCATCATAAGAATAAAAGAAATCAAGTGTCTGAAGTCGTATTATTCCATTTATCAACACCGGCATGCATGTAGTCTTCCTGGGTACCAATGGAACCCAGATAGGGTGTGCAATAAATCTTAGTAGGACACCACGAACGGTGTCTATAACATCTTGTCCATGTAATATAAACTGAAATAGTGTGCAAGCATGCATATATTAAATTAAAGTAGTATAGTAACATAAATACCCAAGTACTTTCTTTATCCCTTGGTTTGTTTATAAAAATGTAACTAGTTTATTAATTTATTATGTTCTAGATTATATAATTAAGTTATGTGAGGCATAGAAAGTACTAAAATCACATTGTGATAGTAATAGTGAAGGTTCCAAGATGCAACAAAGAAACATCTATTGATATTAATAATGAAATAAATATAATGTAATGAACATGGAATCCAAGAACACAAGGTATTACAACTCAGTAGTAACTAAAACCTGGCTAAGGGGTAAGAGTTCAATCCCAGGAGCGTCATCCAAGGAATTGTAAAATAGTGATGATCTAACAGATTCCAAGGAATTTATCCAAGGTAAAAAGGGATAAGCTACGGCTATACCCAAGGACGTAAGCAATGAACCACATGTATATAGAATCCATGATGGATCAAAGGAGTGTATCCAAGGAATCCTATAATAGTAAAGCAGGGATCATATGGTGTCATAGTAGGCATCCACTAATAGGTGAGGATCGGGTTCCAAGCTGGGTTTCAACCAAGTAAACTTGCATCCTTAAAATAGAATGTCATCCATGAGCACTCAAGGAATTACTTCATGAATATAGAAGTTAAATCTAGTTTGAACACCCTTATAATTATTTCAATATACATATAGAGTTAGGAAACTTCAAATTGATTCATTTAATTAGTTAATCCATATAGTAATTATTCCATTTAACATGACAATGGTTCACTCCATACCTTTCATACAAGTAACAAGGAGTCTAAAGACATGCAACCATTTATAATCCATTTATGTCATAATCAATTAATAAGTTCACTCTAATTCCTTCCATTAAACATGGTAAGGGGTTCTATGAACTTAAAACCAATCCATTTTGTTTTATTTAATTTGTCAAAGTCATACATATACAATATACCTTCCATTTCCATTTTATATAGATTTATGAAAATTGAAGCACTTTACTTAGGTGGTATAAGTGGAATTCACATGATAATATCAATTTATCAATTAATAATTCAAATAATAATAGGGTATTACCATTATTAGGGTCAATACATTCTCTCAAATCATAGAGGTTAAGGTTATAACAAACCATTTAGGCATAAATGTTCACTAAATTCATAAATATATGAACATCATACTTCATGTGCACAATGTTTTAGACATAACCACCCATGATGAAATGCATATATGGAATGAATCTTAGAAGAAAATTTGAATTAATATAGGTTAGGTATAATAATTAAACTAGTATTGCTTGATGAAATCAGCACAAGCATAAGAAAATTTATAAAATGGCTAAAATTTATGGATGAGTTATAGACCACCTACCTTGTACTCATCTAACTCTCCATATCCAGTATTGTCTTCTGGTTTGGCCTAGATTGGAAGATATATAAAGACAATACCAATGACTACCAAATAAGGCATATGAGCCTACATCAAAATAGAATCATTGTTAGGAATAATCATAAGAAATGATTAAAAGGGAATCAAGATCTTATCGGTGTAGATCCAACAAGAAAATTGATGCTTGGATTGGACTTAAGTTGGATGATTGAGATCAATTCCTAATTTAGATAAATTTTAGGCTTCAAAATCAAGAAATTGGTAGGGGTTGTCTACAATATATAACTAAGAAAGGATGAGTGAGTTTTAAAACATTATTAAAGTGGAAAATTATAAAATCACCCAAAATCAGCCTTTGCAAGGTTTAGCCGCACGGTTTTCCAAACTGAGTGGGAACTATGCATGGTATACTATTGAAAGGGGGTACCCACATGTTTAGGTAGTAGGATTATGGAAACTATGTGCTAACCATGAAAATCATATCTACAATTTTCTGTAGTTTTTTTCGTGGTCATCAAGCCCAAATTGCATAGTTTGGGAAAAATGTGTTCCCTCTAACTACTCACTATCTTGCCTCACATTATTAAAAATAACCATGTGTTCAACAATACACTATTTATTCTATCCATTTGATAGGGTTATTCATCTTAAATAGCATTTCTTTGGGCTCTGAACCAGCCCGTGACACCCTTAAACACATTTTGAACCCATATTAGGTGCAAATAAGTGAATTAGACCAAAATTTTAAGGATACATACCTGAGTAAAAACCAGTTTCAAACCGTATTCCCCCTTAAATGAACTTGTCCTCGAGTTCACCTTCTAATGGCGGTGAAACACTTTCTATTTAAAACTCTGTCCATTGGGCACAAACAATAACCCCCACTCACATGTCTCATATGGTAAATGGTTATGCTTCAATAACACCCGTACTAAAGGGATATACTGACCTTAGATAGAATTTATTCTCTAATCAATGATTCATATATGATACTCCTCAAATAAAGAATTAGTATCTAGAACAACTTCCTTATGATTGGATGTATGAGATGGGTCGGTATGATAATGGTGAAAATGTGAAACGTGGAAAGCTTCGTGCATGGAAGGGTACCTCGAAGGAAATAACAATTGATAGGATACCATTAAAACTCTCTCCAATATCTCAAATGGCCCAACATAATGAGACAAAAACTTCTATTTCCTATGTATCTATCTATTACCTTTACTGGGAGATATAGTAAAATAATAATCCATGACCTCAAACTCTAGAGGTCATTGATGAAGATTAGGATAATATGTTTGTCTAGACTGAGTAGTATACATATGCTTCATGGTCATCTGAACCTACTCAAAAGTCTCGAAAACAATATGAGGGCCTAATAGGTCTAAATATCGGAATTTTCACCTAGAAACTATTATTATAGGCGTACTAAATGAGAGGGATATTATTCTCCCAATAACATATAAAATCAAGGAAACATTCTCAGATCACTTACACTAAAGCCTATATCGTCAGTTCCGACTATCCATAGGTCTTTAGGTGAAAAGTTGTAATCAGAAGCACCTTTGTACCAATATCCTTCTCCAACCCCTGATAGAACTGTGACATGAAACATGGATCCCTATCTAAAATGATAGTATGAGAGACCACGTATAGATATATAATATCATGGACATATAGTCTTCTCATCTCATTAACTGAGAATGTTTCCCTGATAGGAATTAATTGGTCTACATTCTTCAATCTGTCAATAAAAACACATACAACATCACTAATTCTACATAACCTTAGTAAACCAACTAAAAAGTCCATGGAAACATCATCCCATTTCCATTCTGGGATTGGAAGCTGTTGTAACAAGCCTATAGGTCTCTAGTTCTCTACCTTCACCTGTTGGTAGGTGGAACAACTAGTAATAAAGTATTCTATCTGAAATTTCATCCATGGCCACCAATACTGGCATCAAAAATCACAATAAATCATGGAGATTCATAGATGAACTTCCCACTGAGAAGTGTGGGACTCACGTTTTATCTCTTCTCTCATATCTAGACATGTCCATGACTACATGAGATTTTATCTCTATCCAGAGACCAAACTAAAAGAGGGTTATCTCCAGAAATACTCTCATTGAGAATCAAGACTTTATGATCTGAAAATTTATTTCTCTTCACATTCTAAAGTATGGGAAGAGGTAAATGTCAAGGCTGAGATATGACACTACTCATGACTATCTTTAACTCCATATTCATCTAAGAAAAGAGGTCCATAAATTTATATAAATCAATGGCTTCCCATAAGCCATGTTTATGATTTTTCTGACTCAGCACATTTTCTATTGCATTACCTTTTCCAAGCATATAAGAAAGATCCAAATCAATGGACTAAAGATATTATATGCATCTATGCTATCTAAAGATCATTCCTTCTTGGTAATGATATACTTGAGGCTGTTGAAGTCTGTATATGTCAAAAAGTGTCCACCCAATATATAATGTCTCTCGTAACATAAGGCATGGATAACTACTTCTAGTTGAAGGTAATGTGTCATGTTGTTTCTATCATGAGTCCCCAAATACCAATATCCATATGAAAGGACTCTATCTTCATACAACAAAAATTCTCCAAAACAATGCATGATGCATCAAAAAACATGGTATAACCTTTTCTAGGCTCTGGAAAAATCAGAATAGGTGTTGAGATAAACCTCCCTTTTAACTCCTTAAATGTTTTTCTCACTCTTCTGGCCATGGGAACTTAACACCCTTATTTGTAAGACTAGTATGTGGTGAATCAAGGTACAAATATTCATGAATGACTTTTCTGTAATATCAACCATCCCTAAGAAACACTGTATATCAAATATGTTCTTGGGATGTTCTAAGGAAACCATAGAACTCTTCTTCTCTAGGTCAATACATAATCTAAATTCCAAGATAATATAACCCAAGAAGTTAAATTTATCGATCTAGAAGTGTCACATAACAAGATTTTCATACACTTGTTGGCCTCTCAGTTTACTAAAAACAATCTATGAGAATGAGAATGCACCAAAATTTCATTTACAAAAACTATGATAAATGATTCCAGATTGGGGTGAAACACCCTATTCCTCAGATCCATGAAAACAAAAGGCATGTTTGTAAGATATAATTTCATAACATTGTACTCATATAGAACATACCTACTATGAAAGGTTTTATGAGGTATGTCTGATGGCCTGACCCACAAGTGATGAAATCCTAATCATAGGTCGATCTTAGGGAACACCCCAAATCCTTGTAGGTGGTCAAATATATATTAAATTCAAGGAAGTGATACTAGTTTTGGACAATAAACCAGTTTAACTTTGTATAATCCACCTATATATGAAGGGTACCATTCTCTTTCTTTTTGAAAATTGTAGGTGATCCCCAAGAGTATTTACTAGGTTGTATAAAACTTTTGGCTTCTAAATCCTCCAACTGTCACTTGAGTTCTTAGAGATCAGTAGGTTTCATCATGTATGGAGGGATCGACACTGGGGATGCTCATAGAACTTGAATGATCATAAAATCTACCTCACTCTTATGAGGTAATCTATAAAATTAATCAGGGAATATGTCCCTAAAATTTTCTACTACTGAAAAGAACTGATCTCGAAATTGTCCTTGACCCACTATGAAGATATTAGAAATATGGGTGTTCACTCCACCTAGGGAAAGATTCTTTTGTCAAACTCTACCAACCTATAAATATCACTCACCCATGTGTAGATAAATTCTACCCTTTGGTGATGTAAATGATACCCTATAGCGATAGTAATATATAAAGGCATAATACAGAACCAACCAATTCATCTTGAAAATGAAATTTAAACTGGTAATCTTGAAAACAAAGAGGTCCCACAATATAGGGTAGCTTTCTACCTCAAGGAGATAGTATGTACATTGGTTTATATCCTCTGACCATACTCTTAGTGATGTATCGGGTACTAGACTTTAATGAATGAATCCTTCATAAGGTCCCCTCGGCCTTCATGCATACTGACTATATCTTAAAAAATATTATTATATTGAAATGAATTAATGATTTCCTATTTTAAAAAATTCTCATGATAAAAGAATATCTGTAATGTAAAATATTATAAATTAAAATTAAACCGAAATCATATATACCACCATAACTGTCTAGAGATCCTTATGATATGTCTACATTTATAAAATTAAATAAATGAAATTTTAGTAACAATTTAAGAATATTTGATATAAAATTTAAAAATTTTGGAATAATATTATATATAATATACTAAAAATATATATATAACCATTTTCTCCCATTTAAAATCGATCAAATGTCCTTTAATGGCCTTCTTGGACCATTAAATATTGTATTATTGCACAGATAATGTACTTTAGTTAATGTTTTTCTTTGGAATGGAAATCATCTCAGGAAGTTTTAATTTAACTATAAAAACTCCCAATTTAGTCATATACACCATAATATTCCAATTTAAATTTGTTATGACAATGTTTTCCTTTTTTTTATCTGAAACTAATTTTAAGTGAACATTTTATTCTATCTCTTTTTATATAGAAATTTTTTAATGTATACCAATTCAAGTTTTAATTGATTAACTAATTTTCTATCAAATATATTAACCCAATGAAACTTTAACAAGATATATTTTAATACATGAATGTATATAGTGTCAATAGTAACCATCAAAACACTTTAGTCATAACCTGTATCAATATATGAAAAAATGAGGAAAAACTTTCATTTATCAGATCACATTAACATCACCGACAAAAAAGTGAAATATATAAGAATTTAATTTATTTTATTATATACCCATAATAACTGGACTATTAACCTGTTGACTATATTCATCATATACTATATGAGTTCCAGAATAATAAAAATTATAAACATATAATTTTCTTATAATATAATAAATGGAAATTGTGTCAAAATGAAAATGTAATATATTTTAATTAAAACTAAAAATAAAACAATTATAAAAATATAAGTCTTGAACCACTCATTAGGAGATTAAAAATGATTGTTTTTGGATTTTATAATTATTAAAATGAGATTTTACTATTTATGAAATGTTTTATGAGTCTTAAATTTTTTTACAATATGTGTTGTGTAAAAAATAGTTATATAAGTGAAACATATAATAGTTCAACTACATTTTGTACTATTTCAATGGTAAATTGATAGAGTATTTAAAAGCATGAATTAATGAGCATAATAACACTTCATTTTTTTTTTCTATTTTAGTGTTTTTCTATTCCCAATAGTCCTTCATTATTCTAAGATATTTTATCTAATTTGTTTCAATTAAATTATGTTATAAAATTTTTAATTCAATCTAGTCATCCATAAAATAAAAACTGTATATTTATCCTTACAGGAAATGTTTGTTATTCTAATACAATTTTAATGTATTTAGGTAACACTCAATTGGATTCTTCTATTTCAATTTTAGGGGAATACTAATAATTACATCAATTTTTAAATGTATCATCAAATGGAACATGGAATAAAATAAGGAAATAATTTCTCTCAATGACATAGTAAACAAATATTATCTCTGTATTTTTTAAAATCACCAATGCAATGTTTTTTGGTAAAACTAGAATGTTCAATCAACAGCTCAGAAACATGTGTATGAAAAAAATCAATAGTTGAGATTGGAATTATGGTTGAATAAAAATATGATATAATAACTTCTTATTCAATATAATTCCTTGATAAATACATTAAAAGACTTTAAAATACTTGAACAGAAGACATATAGTACCTTTTCATCTTAAAATATAATGAAATGATTGTTTTCATTCATTAATCATAATGTATTATTCAAAATAAAAGTATATAATATTATCCTCACATATATTTAAATGAAAACAATTTCTCAGTCACATATCATGTATGTGGAATCTCGTGTAATGAGGCTTATCTTTGGTGGTCTTTGTTTTTAGAGGTGGACTGATTTAAAATAGAATGAAAACTCATTTAAATTTTGATTTACAGTTTGAAATGAGAAATTGTTTTTATAGACATGTTTTCAAATGACAAAAATTATTTTTTTATATTATGTGTTTTTTGTAAAAGATTGAGACTGATTTTTTAGGTTTTTGTAGCAAGACATTGAGCTCCAAATCAGAGGACAATGGGTTCCCAATTAGGAGACCAAGGAGATTGTCCACTGGTTTGGCCCATGAGGTGTCTAATTATCAAACAATAAGTACCTAATTTGTAAATTAATTATTATTTTTAAAATATGGTATAATGGTAATTACTGCACCATTATTTTATGCCCCTTTTTTTGTTTTCATAATTTATAATGGTAAATAAAAATAGGATTCATTCCTCTTATCCCCTATGTCTTATTCCTTACTCACCTTGATTGTAGATGTATTAAGGGTTATTTCTCCTGAGGATTGAAGTTGGATCTTATCCAAAATTTATTCTTTATGTGTCCTATATTTTATTTCTGATTTTAGTGGAATGTAATTACCTATTTTTTATTAATTACACTCTATAATATTTTAATCAGGTTAGAATAATCAGTTTCTTTTGTTAATAGTTTCTCTAGTAGGCTTATAGAGGATGATCAAACATTTTTTTATGAAGTTCCATTAGTGGTGGATTTCTAACATTATTTATTATTAATTTTTTATCAAATTGGAAATTATTTGGTTGATGAATAAATATTCTAATATGGGGAATTTTTGTGCTAATGTATTATAGTTATAATTGGAGTTGTTGTCCTCTCATTGTTTGAGATGTCATCCATTAGTGGATATTTGATCGTTTTTAACATTATTGTACCTAAATGAATAATTAATTATTAAATATATAAATTATTTAAATTTAATTTATTATTTATTGTGGCTCCTACTGTATGAGTTATGAATTGGTTGAGGTGATAATTTCCATTGTGGACTTGATCAATGATGATACATTTATTATTATGGGGCTATATCCATATTGAGGTAGTGGAACCTATGTTATATCATATGTTTATATGAGTTAAATGTTTCAATTGATATATTGGTAGCTATAGGGGTGTGTTTGTGTGTGTGTGTGACCTAATTAGTATATAATTATTTTCTTCATTCATTGGAATCTATGACAGAATATTTAAAGCTCAGAGGGTCCCTTCACAATACATGTTTTGATTCCCTAGTCATTGATGGCCATATGACTTATATAAACTGTTATTAGTCTTATACATGTAACAAAAAGTGATTTTCCACTGATATTTAATGATATAGTGTACCTAAATAGGTTTCCCTAAGCATTCATTGATGAGAAGTAATTTAGTTATATCAATGTGTGTTAGAAAAAACCCCATAAAAGGATTTTTAGGTGGTGTTTTCTGAAAATTAATTATTATTAATCTTCAATGAGGCCAAATTTATTTAAGTTAGTTCATTTCAGGAAGATTAGAAGAGTTCTATACTGAATTTATGTGGTATATAACATTTTTTTTAAATCTAGTTCTTAAGATCTATTTTTATGGGAAATTCCCCATTGCAAGACATTAATTTAATGTATGAATGTGGTATCATATGAATTTTAATGTATTACAATGTGGGACCCATATGAATTCAATGACAATAATAAATTAATTATATCACTCTATTCAAGAATCATAGGACTTTGGAATTTGCTTAAAATTTAAAAATGGTAGACCATATGAATTAAATGCTGTGTATATAACTTTAATGTTGAAACATAATACTTCCATTAAATTATTTAGAAATTATATGAGTTTCAACATCTTACATCAAGGATTCCATATTACCTGCATTATAAGCCATTAGGAATAATATGAATTCAAGAGGTGGTATATGAATTCATGACACTGAGAAATCCTAATAATTCATCGAACCATACGACTTTGATACATATTTTGAATTCCATTTCCATATAACACAAAAAATTTAGAATAAAACTTAAATTGGTTTTAAAGAGATATATTTAGAAGATAAATTCACTAATCCTAACTAATTCAAATATTTTGGTATTTAGTCTTACTACATGATAGAAGCAAAAAAATTTAAGATTCATGATTAATTGAGATCGTAGATTTGGTTTAAACCAAAATACAATACATTTTAGAAATAGTGGTGGTGAATTTTAGCGTTCAGTAGCATGATGTAGTGAATTTTTTAAAATGAACAATCATAATAAAGATGTTTGTTTTTAAAAAAAATGTCATGTCTCAAAAGAAATATGGTAAAATTTATAAAATTAGAAAAATAAATGAAAAGTGGTGTTTGAAAAATAAAAGGAGTATTATCTCTAAACACAAAATGGGTAGGACTTCTAATTATCAAAAATTTTATTTTTTGATTGTGTACATTGGGAAGAAAATGAATAAATTTATAGACTATGTTTAAAATAAAAAAATAGGATGTATTTTTTATTAATATTACTAAAAAATAAGGCATTGAAAATAGAAAGATCCCAAATGATTTCACACTGGGAAAGAAATAAAGGAGGATATGTGAGAGTATAAGGAGTTACTAGAAAATTACTACCACGTCCTTTAGTAGTAAGAAGTGTATCTTATTTGAAACATCAATCATGGTGTAGTTTCTATCTTTGTTCAAGGAAAAAGAAGGAAAAAAAGGATAGGAAATGTGTATCACAAATTTTTATGATTAGTGACATTTCCAAGATATTCATGGTTTTAAACCATGGGGGCCATTATGACCACTCCAAACATATATTAAAATAAATGATCTTTAGTGTATCTAATACACAAGAACATTATCAATATTTCTCCTTGGATTATCCATTTTAGATAACTTAGAAAAATTTCATCTATAAAATATTTTTACTACATTATCAATATGAGGAAATAGAAGATAAATATTAATCATAAATATGGAACAAGATCGCTGATGATGGAAAATTTTAATTGACATACCATGATTCACACCTATCAAGGTGAAAACATTTTTAGGGACTAAAAATGTATATCATGGTCATGAAGTTGATTATAATGGAATGATAGGGTTGAATGTACGTGTTTTTGGTAATCTGATCGGATGCTTTTTGTGTATGGATTTGCGGACACGTGTTTCTTGCCACCCGGCTACTCCGCGAATTTGCGTTGAAGTTGATGTTTCGAAAGAACCAGTTGAATCTATGTGCGTTGAGGTTGAGGGTGAGATCAGGTGTCATCAATTTGTCTTCTTCGAGTTTTGGACACCCTACTGTGTGAACTATTTTCGACTTGGTCACTCGGATCTCCTCTGTCGCCACAAAGCTCGATGTAGAGAGTATGTTGTTGTGAAGCCTCCTGATGCTCTTGGTTAATATAATTAAATGGATACATGTGGATCAAGGGATGCTTCCATCACTGCAGCTTCTCGAGATGCATGCATTGAGGCCCCGAGTGGTGCTTCTCCTGTCTAGATGAAGGAGTCCAAAGGGTGTGTCAATCCATTGGTTAGAGAAATTTTTGATAGACTGAAGACAGATCTCAACTGCAATGTTGTAGTTGAGTCAAGCTAGTTGAAGGAGGTTTTAGATGCTGAATGTGGTAATGGGATATCGATTAATGGGAACTGTGACACTGGCCTGAAGGAAATCAGTGTCATATCTCTTGGTAACCGATTTGCAGGTTTATCTGATCTGGATCCTACAGCACATGAAACACAATTCCCACATCAGGACAAGGCTGCAGCTAGCTATGATAAGTCTAGTTCTGGTGGTAATGGGGGAATGGGGGAGGTTGCTGGGGATCTAGTTGTCCTGATGTAGGAGGGACCTAGTGAGGGATGTGGTGGGTCACTGAAGAATGAAGTCCTGAATCTTGTGAAGGAGGTTCCTGGAACTGATGTTGGAAACTTTTCTGGGAAAGTGATTAATGAAATTGTTACCATGGAGCAACACGATGTCAAGGAGATGTATTTGGTTAGGTAGGAATGCTTAGAGAAAAGCTGTAGGGATCTGGACACTGGAGAGTATTCTATATGTTTGACACTTATAGATGGTAACAAGGAATCTTCACGAGCCACAACCTCCTCGGTGCATGAGGGCTCTCAAATGGTGTATGAACCTTCTATCCTTTTATATAAGTGGGGAAGTGATTCCCATAAGGGGAAGGAGAACAAATGATAGAGTTCTATGTTCCACATGAAGGAATCCTATAGTGACATTCTCAGGAATGGGGTGAAAAGAAATGAAAGCAGGGGGAGCATCCACCACTCCACCAAAGAGGAAACCAAGGAAAGATTAATCTAACATGCCAAAGACTGTATCCACAAGGTCATCTACCAAGAGTGAAAAATTTAAATACATGGACCAAAAGAGGGTACGAAGCAAGACCAATGAGCCTATGTCCCCAGTGCATTTACATCTGAGGGAGCAATACATCCAAATGCTTAGTCAATATGCCCCGTAATCTGAATAGGAGTCAGTGGACCCAGATGAGTTCTCAGAAGGTGGTGGTGGTGAGGGATTTGATGCTTTCGGATATAGGATGTTGTGAGGTATGCTTTTGATTTTACTTCTTTCCTTTGTACTATGTACTGTATTTTATTTCCTTAATAAATTTTTTCAGAGACTGGGCACTCTGCCTAGTCTTTCACCTTCCTTGGTATATTGAAATATAATTCAATAATTCAATATTATAAGAGTATAGTTTAGTATAAATTAAAATTAAAAAATTGTCATAGAAATAGGTTAAAATAAAATGTTAAATTTAATATAAATTAAAGGAACAATTTGATAATGGAGTTCATAAATATCACATGATGTCCAGGTATGTCACCTCCCTTCAAGAATTCCTGGGAGGTTTATAGTTATGCACATAGTTTTGATGAAGAACAATTAAACAAAAAGAAACAGTCCCTCACTTATGAATGATGAATAAATAAACTAATACTATTTTCATTAAAATTTAAAATGAAATAAAAAATGATAACAAAGAGGAATAAAATAGATGGTTTGTATTTTAGGTATATCATTACAATGTCATCTCAACTCTTACTAAAATATCGGAAGAAAAAAGAAATTGTTTTGGAGGAAGACATTACAATAGGGATAACGAGATCAAATGGGATAAAAATAGAATATAAAAATAATTAAGATGATTATAATAAATAGGGAACAAATAAAGAACGATGAAATGAAGATTTATTGTGCTTGATTATTTTTGATGTAGAATACAATTTTGGACTCTTCACACTAATGTTCTCTATTTCCACAAATAATAATCTCTAGAACATCCATGGGAATGGATGAAAAGGATTTGAACATTGAAACTCATTGAATATTATAGATGATCACAAACCATTGAATATTAGAGGGAATTTTGTTGGATTCATTCTTTTTATAGATGATGATCCAACAATCCATTATCCTGTATTTGTTTCCATTTAGGGTTTCCAGGTTCTCCAAGCATGAGAGAAGTCATAAAAATTAATTTCAATTCATTTAATACCATAATATATATACCTTTGAAGATATTTGAATGGCTACACCTACTAGCCACCTGATGACACCGACTAGCTATTGTACAAGGCAGTATCTTAGGACCATTGGAACTTGCACTTGCTAGTTAGGAATCTTCCACTGGGTTACATGTTTTTTACTACTGTATCGAAGAGGTTATATTTCTTGTATTTTTTTAGGGGGCATTCCTAGAGGTCTTCTAGTTTATCACTACTATAAGATACTATAAATTGATCCTTCAATCCAACTAGAAACACCTTTTATGGAAAGTTTCCTTATTATTACTATAACTAAACACAACATTAAAATTATCGAGGAAAAAATTTATAAAACATTATGGTGTTTGTTATGTTTATAATAAAAACATTACAAGAGTCAATAATATCCCCATTTTAATGATAAAAAATTATTAAAATAAAAATAAATATAAGGAATAGGGAAAAGATGAAAAGTAAATAGTTATTAAATGCCATTAAATCAATTCTTCACATTTGTGAAACATTGAAACAAACCCCTAGATTAGAATATATTTGAATTTTATTATCTTTTAACTCTATATAAAACATTACCCCTTTTATTATCAATAAAATAATTGAAATAAAAAAGGGATAGTGAATAGAAGAAAAAATAAAGGAACTTCATACATAAAATAAAACATGATAAAATCATGATTATGAAAAACGTCATCAAAATATAACATGTGTAATATCATCTAACTCCCCCTTAGGAAAATAAAGGCATATTGAAGTAAGGGTATTTTCAAACTATCATGCATCAAAATATAAATAGATAAAAAATAAAAATTAAAAAACTATGTGGATATTTGAAAAATATTCCCAAGATAAAAATTAAGATATGAAGAAAAAACTCAAAAAATATATATAACATTTTGGAAACATGGATGCTTGAAACATATATAAATATATTCAATGTAATTTAAAAAACTTTCATATAATTTATGATATTTTTAAATGATATACAAAATTTGAAAATACATTGATGTATAATATTTCCAAGACAACATTTGCTACAAAATAGTAAATGTGTTATAAAAATTATTATATAATGATGTAAAAATAATAATCCTGTAAAAAAGAATATATATATAAAACAAATAGATAATATAAACATTATATACTTACTGGATTAGATATTTAGAACATCATTTTTATTTCCATTAGTGAATTTCCACCATATGACTAGACAATGAAGCTCGGTAGCATATCCCTACATGATTTAAAAAGTGATATTCTATTAGTAACTAAATTTTTGGCCTGGTAATGTTATAACTAAAATAATTGGGAAATGTAGCAATTTTAGGTCCAGAAATATTTCCAAGTAAATATTTAAGAACCAAAATTTTTAGAAATTTTTAATAATATTATAATAAATTAGTATAGTATTATTTTCTCCAAACATTTCATTTTTTGAATCTCACTCATATATAATATCCATATATTTTTTAACAATATTTACAAAACTTATTTTCACAAATTCATTTTAAAATGAGATATATTTTTTTGTGCTTCTATTTTTTTAAAAGAACAACTATGATTATTTATTTTAACATAATTATTCCCCAGGTTCAGGATATGTTATTTTCACCTTGGGAAAATTTTTACTGAGATATTTTAGTATCCTTAATTTTTTTATATTAAAATTTCATCATTTAATTTATTTTTTAATTTGAAAACAAAATAATATATTCTCATTGAAATAATATCATTTTTATTAGAAGGATATTTTTTTTAATTAAGAGTTTAATTGTAGTTATTTATATATTCCTAATATTTATAAATTGGATATTTATTAAATATTCTCAATTTTATACTGATTATATGAAGTGAAAATAGAGAGGATGAATGGGTGGAAGAACATGAATGGTAATGATAGTGAGAAATATGTGAACTAACCTCATCACTAAAATTTATATATTCTATGAGGCATTTACAACTTTAGTGAATTAATGATCTTGTGTCCATGGAGTCATGATTATCACTCAAATTTTAGACTTCAAGATAATTACTACCATTTATTTTTTTCATTCAATATCCTTCTATAGATGAGGTATTCTGGTATTAAATATACCTTTTTTATATTTTATTAAATTAAACTTCTAAATTGGTGACACTTTTATAATAAATATCATCATTGATTACATTAAAATCTATATTCTTCTTGGTTTTCTTTGATTCATTTTTTTACTTCTTGGCATTTCAAGGTAATTTCATATTTTATAAGGGATATGTTAATATATTAGACTACCATTTTAATTATATCATTTATTCTTCAATATCAATCAATTTTCTCACCCAAAAACAAGGAAAATCCTATATTATTTTCTTCCAAGTAAACTATGTTAATAAATCATCACTAAGAGAGTTTTAACATGTTCAAATGTATTTAATGTGATTTAACATACTAGTAATGGAATCAAATGGATGTATATAAAAACCCTCAAAATAATTTATATCTATATCCAATCTTGTTCCTTTAATTTTTTTTTGTGATATCGAGTGTGACCAATAATAATTTCTAGTTTTCCTAATCTTTTTACAAGAGGAAACGTGATAAAATTCATTACAATCAGGATCATAATGTAAAGTGTTTATATCCATTTTAATAAATCCAATGTTTTTAATATCATTATGATTCCACTTATCTTTGTGTCCTTAATTATTAATATATTTATGCATAAAAATTTTTTATATATGATTTTTAATGCTAAAATGAAATGTGAACATTCGATTTTTCCAAAAGGATTAATATGATATATAGAAAATCATAGCATGAGATTAAAAATAAGATGACATCATAAAAAGATCACACTTTGAAATTTTATAGTATTTTTAAAACAAAATATTTATAAATAAACAATTCTTAAAAACAATATTATTTCATTTAAACAAAAAAATATATCATTTTATAGAAACATTTTTTGAAAGTAGAATGGAAATAGGTGTGGATTTCTATTTCAAAATTATAACAAATTATTTAACTCTACTATAAAATGTATGTAAATATAATAAAATAATTTTATGTTATCAAATTAAATCCAATCACAAATAAAAATTGAAAAATTTTGTGTAATAACATTATAAATTAAAATATAGAATGTAAAAAATCTAAAGCACACATTGATAAAGGTGTTTGGAAAAAGAAAATGTAATTTCCATGTGTCTCCTCCCCTAATGAAATATTGAGAGGGTTATATTTATACCTTTGTCTTTAAAAGATAACCAAGAACTAAAAATAGAATATCCCTTTATTTTGAATGTATTATAATAAAACCAAAAAACATTAATTATAATGGGAACCCAAGAACTAAAATATGCCATTTTTAAAGGAAAATGGAAAGAATCTAAAGAGAAGAGTGGGAAAGAAAATATATTCTTTTTCTTTTTGAAAACGGATTAAAATTTTATATCCACTATAACTAAAATATTAGAATATTAAATAAGGTGATATAGTGATGTATTAATGGAGAGGGATATATAAGGGTATATAAAGAGAATATATAATTTATCAATGTAGGAATTGAAAATAAGTAACAAGGAATGAATATAGAAAATAAGCATGTTGGTGTGTGGTGATTTTTGATGAAGATCACACCTTTGGATGGTGTATATTTTTTTTTCAATTTAAACTGATTATTCCATCTTTATCTTTTATTGCAAAGGATGAAAAATATTTTAAAAATGATGATCTATAAATATTAGATATGAGTCCTTGATTGTTGAATATTCACGAGAGTTTCATTGGATCCATACTTTGTTCGAATTAGGATCTAAGACCAAATTTAATTCTATTTATATTATTCTAGGGTTTTTAGTTCATCAAATGATGAGAAAATTCACAAATAACCAATTAAATCATTTTATCATCATAATAAATAAGAACTATTTATTCTGAAATGGGACCATTATCTATATGCCTCATGAAACCAGTTTTCTAGTGTAAAAGGAAGTGGCTCAAGACTCCTATAACATAAACCTACAATCTAGTGAGCTTTCACCAGGTAGTCAGAGTAGTTATATTAGATATGGGAAGTAATATTTATTATACCTTCTATATATTGAACTCCAATAGGCTAGAAAATTCTAAAATTCTATGAGAGACTATGAATTGATCCTTAAACTAAAATTTGAACACCCTTTTAGGCCAGTTTACCTCCAGTTATTAGAAATCAATAAAAATGAAAAAATTACACATTAGATAAGATAGAAAAACATTATAATTTTTTTAATAATTAAAAAAATAAAATATGGTGGGGAAGAATAACTATGATCTCTATAGATTCCTCTCTCTCTCTCTCTATCAGGATTGATGGTGAAAGTGGTGAACATAAAGTGAATCGATGTATTTTAATACAAAACATTAAATCTATGAAACTATTTCATGAAAATTATTTTGACACTCGTAGAATGTATGCATATATGTATTTAATTCATGAAATACAAGCAGGTGTGGTAATTGTAGAATTGATAAAAATAGATCATAGGGAGTTATATGTATACAGAAAACCAATCAATGTTATCATGGATCAGTAGAGAACATTGTCTATAAAAATGTGATGTCATGTAATAAATCTCATGTGATGTTTGAGAAGCTGATAAATATTTATGATGGTGAGTCAATTGATCAAGAAGAAAAAATTCAAGTCATTTTAAACAAGTATGATGTTTTTAGAATGATTTAAAATGAAAAAGTTGATGTATTTTTTTGATAATCTGAATATTTTTATAAAATGAATTACTTGTCTTAATAAAATAATATGATATATTAAAATTATAAGAAAAATATATTGAATATTTTCCCTATTTTTTAGTCTAAAGGTTCATTTTCATAAAGATAATGACCCAAAGGTGCTAAAATTTTAATACCATAAAAAAAACAGTTATTTTTTATGATATGAATAATAGTAATATATAATTGTTTTAAAAATATCATTGAATGACTATATTAATGGACATGAAGAAACTCTTATTGAAAGAATAAATTGATGAAGAATAAGTCAGTGAAATGATGTCATATTTTTTCACATAATTTCCAAATGGGAAAAGGGATGTTTAATGGGATTCCTTAACTCCATTTTTTTTATGTAGAAACTTTTATCATATTTATTCTAGATTCCCAAATCATTTCTTGACAATGATAAGGAATATGAACCCAAAATGTAACTATCTAAAGGTCGAAGGAATAAATAGAAATTGAAGTAGAAATTATTTATGAAAATGAACTATGTATTTAAATGGGATATGGAATTAGAGGAAACAGAAGTGGAGCATGTTGTGTTTTATAGATGGAACACCCTAATATTTTATAATATGTTTTTCTATTTTTATTTTCTAATATCTTGATTTATTTTTAAATTCGAGTTAAAAATGATGATATACAATTGAAATATTATTAGTTTATGTCACAGATACAATTTATTCATTGAATTATTGCGAATTAATAGGATTATAAACATTATGAAATATACAAAAATGCACTAATAAATAAAAAATTATTAATTAATCCATAATAAATATTCGCTTAATGCTTAGTAAATTCATTTTATTCTTCAAAAGTACAATTTTTCAAAAATGGTTTTTATTTATTTTTTTGAGTGTATGTTATAAATAATTTATGGGACATTTAGAAATTTTCATTTATAAATAGAATATATATTTCAAAAAAATCATATCAAAAATATCTTAGGTTGAATTTTTGAGGTTTTTATGACAAGATTTTTTTTCTAGTGAAAAGTGATAATTCCCTATTTTTAATAAAAAAATTTGTTTTTATTTAAATAATATAAAAAGATTAATTTTTTAAAATAATGTTCTAGAGGTAAAATTATTTATATTCTAATGTTTAGTCCAATGAATTCCATTTTAATTAATTTTATTATTGATGTTGGTATAAGAACATTTTTATTCACAAATAGGCATTTCCCTAAAATACAGTTTTTCACTGCATTTTTATTTTTATTTTTAATTAATTTATTATATAATAAGGAATTGAATAATTAAAATTTGATTTCATTTTTGTAATTATTAATACCAAATTTAGTATATAAGTTATGTTCATTTTTTAGTATTAATATTAATCATAGTAAAAAATATTATCACCACAAAGGTAAAATGAGTTAATTTGGGTCATAAATAATGTGACGAGGATTCAAAATCATTCAAAAACATTCATATGTTTCATTTTTTGAATATATATCATTACTAGTAATAAAAAATTTGAAAATTTAACATTTTTATTCAATTTACCCTTGATATGTACATTTATATTATTTAAGTAAAATATAATGACAAAAATATCACTTTCTTATTTTTTTAGTATCTACACTATTTTGTGACATAGATATAAATGAAATACATTAAGTTATAAATATTAATTGGAAATATGAATGATTTTTTAATCAGGGAACATTATTTTTAATATTTAGTGTTTAAATAATTAACTTAAATCATTTTTCTATGCTAACATGGTTCTTTGCATTGTAGATTAAAGATTAAGTAAATGAATTTAAAAAAATTATTTAAGTAATTTATAGAATATTAATAATTTTATATATAAATATAACATATTAGACATATTTAAATGTTTTATTATATAATTAATTTTTTCATATTTTATTCAAGGATAAATTAAATGAATACTTTCAAAAATGACAATAATGATATTTTATACTAAATAAAATTTTATTAAATGATTTAAAATTCATAAAAACATATGTTGATATAAGTTGATGTTATCATTTTTAAAATATCATAAATTTTCCATTTAATAGTAAATTTTCATTTTATTGTAACATTATAAGTCCTTAAAATTTATTAAAATTTGATTTTGTTGTAATTATCAATATTGTTAACGGGGGGTTAAAACAAAGGGATAAGTCTATAATTGGGTATTTTTTTTTAAATATTAATTATTTAAATTTGAAAAATTCACATATTTTCTTAGAATTGTATCAATTTTATGCCATTTATACTAATAAGCAATTTACATTAAGTTAATACATTATGTAATCCCAAAAATGGTCATCCCCTCGCTTATAAAAGGGAACCTCCTCTCATTCATTATTCACAATGTTTGAAACTTTTCTCTTGGATTTACCTATTATATGATAATCATAGAATCCATCACCTCATACTAGAGCTTATGGTTTTCCCAAAACACCATACATTAATATATTAAGGTGTAAGGAAATGAAGGTTTCTTAATTAAGAGGTTTAATTCTTAACAGTGCGTAGTTAATTTAATTTCATGTTATAACTCTTCTAAATCTATGGTATCCATTATTAACTAATTAATTTATTTTCTTAAATATATATAATTTTTATTATAGTGATGGAATATCCATTATCCACCTTATTCCCATATCATGGAAACTGATAACGTTGTCTCGACATATGTGTTGACTACCCCCTCTATGAAGTTAAGTGATTCAATTTTTTTTCCTTATATTTGACATGGATGGTAATAACGATTGATTTTATAGATATATATGATATTTTTTATATAATAATGATTTTAGGAAGGTGATTTTCTATTTATATTTCCTTCGTCATTTCTATCAAATTGTTAAATTTGCATTTATGTGTACGTATAGCCCACATGTACTACGTAATTCATTATTCAATATCATACATTAATGGATGACTCTAAAGATATATATAATTAATTTAAAAGAAATTAATTTCATTAAAAAATATGGAGATTACAGAACTATGATCATTATATAAAGATCACAACTAAAACAAGAAACATGCATGAATAAAAAAAGTGTTATCACCTTGAATAATGATTTTAATATTATATTATTAATAAAAGGGTGATATAATGTTATATGAAAATAATATAAGTTAGGATAGATATGATTATGTTTATTCAATTCATGTATTATAAATCTACATTTACTATTTACGAGGATCTAAAATGTATGATGAAATACAAGACATGATGTAAATGTTTTATGTTTCAATCTTATTTTAACATGGATTATTTATATTTTAATTTACATTAATGAAAATTATATGATCCATATCTAAAAAATCTATTTTTTATTCTCATATTTTTATATTTATATAATATTTTTTTCTTTTATTTTTCTCCCTTTAATAACACAAGAGTCTTAAATAATTTTTATATATAAATATGACTATGTTTTTCTATTCAGTCAGGAATCATTTTCTGTAGCGGCGGCGGTTACTGTAGCAGTGCGGGTACTGTAGCAGTACTGTTCACCGAGGGGTCCTTTGGGCCAAAAAATGGGCTTTCAAGCCTTGTATTCAGGCCACTTGGCCTTGGGCCTTCGGGCTATATAATGGGTCACCCTCTACCCAGTCTAAAGAGGTCTTTGCTTTAAAAAATAATAAATTGAGGCTTCGGCCCCAACCTTTAAAAAAAATAACTATTTTATTATTCTCCATTAATTTTTCAATGTAATTTTTACCCATTTTTTACCTTCTATAAAAATATTTCAAAGGATTCCTCCAATTATTTTTCTATCATGGTGGTTTCAACTTGTACCAATAATGATTTAGGTGTCGTTGTTTTAATGTACACAATATGAATGGAATTTTCTCGATATCATGAATTTTAAATGTTTGGAAGAATTATTTTAATTTATATTTGGTACTTATAAAAGAAAATATTTTCCATAATATTTTTCAAATTTTTATATTCAAATGAATTGAATTCGAAATAAAAAGGGTGTTTTCTTGAATAAATATTCTAGTAACCATTTAAATGATTTTTTGAAATCCATAATTCCATATTATTATTAAATATAGTAATAACCATTTTAATTGGGTTAAGGTGTAAACTTACATGGCCTATAATCCCATAGGATCTACGAAGGATACATTCTATTTGAAGGCCAAAGCACTAGACACCTAGCAAAAATTTCTCCCTAGACGATTCTATTCTAGCAACTCCAAATTTCCTAACTAAAAATGTTGATCAGTAAGTAATAACCCATGCAGGACTTCATGGAGCATGGTACTAATAGAAAAAACCTATTACCTCTAATTCTTCAAATTTGGATAGATTTTCTGGAGTTGCTTCCTTGCTCTAGACCTCTTATAGTTTTGAACTGTGGAATATTCCCCATTTTTTATGTCCACTGTTGTTGCCCCACTCACCACAAAGGATCATCATCCTACCATCCATGTGAAAACAAAGAACACCCACACAAAAATGTTTTAAAAACACTAACTCCTCTTATCTCTAGAGATATCCCTCCATTTTTAGCATCATTGAATCGAGTCTTCTTCCAGAAATAACCAGCCACCGTCACACTAGGATGTCTCCTATACTCTAGGACAACCACTCGAGTAGCTCCCGCATGCCCATCATTCTCACCATGGGATACCTACATCATTATAGACTCCTGCATTAACTAACATGAAGAGCCAATATAGTCATCTCTTGGTCCTTCTACCAAGAACACCCAACACCAAAGGCAAACCTTTCCCCAAAAACTGATAATTTCAGCACTCAAACCCAAGATTTGGGTGTTAGATCATAGGGTTGTTTTTACCACAAGGAAAAAAACCAAAATTTTCGTATATAAAAACATGTATTGATGTTAATTATTCATTTCCATGGATAACATCCAATTATACCATCCTTATTCATTCTCTGGGTCATTTATGATTATTATTATGTCTTGTTTCTGAAACACATCTATTTTTTATGGGTTATGATATGATTAATTGATGAGGAGTTTATGAAAACCTTTTTCTTTGTATGAGTAATGTTAGCATTATATGATGAATGATCTATGATATTGTAGAACACATGTGGATATTTTTTAATATGTGACTACTGTGTATTTAATTATTTATACCTTTAGTCAATCATGTGATTTTTTAACTCTCATTAGATAGTAATGGTAAATAACTCTATGTGTTTGATGCATTGTTGGAAAGAAGTCTATTTTATTAAATCAATATGGGAAAGAAGTTTTCGGGAATGATCGATGATGAGAAATGGGTAGTGATTCCTAAAATACTTGACGGATTAAATGGAGTATTCATGATCCAATATAATTTGGTAAATATGTGTTGATTCCTAATACAACATGATTTTATGGTGTCGATAGTTAACTGTGGAATATAACATTTTTTATATTCTTATGTTGGTGCCACGAATTTTAGAAATTTTTTTATGCTTATAATTTTAGACCATGTTTTATGATTAATTTGTTTTGATCACTCAACCTTATGATTCATGTACTAATAAATGATAAATTTTTATGTCGTGACTCATCTTTATGATCTTTGATAGAATGGGTGTGGACTTTGAATGTTCCTTTCATGAATTCATACACTTATGATTATCTTATAAATTTATACGATCAATGATATATATCTCCCATGTTTAACCTAACTAGGTATCTGGGATTGCCCTTTCATTTTTTTCCTTTCCCTATGTTATGTAGAAAGGTTTAATAAGGGTATGTATATAATGTGTAGTATGTGGGAAGATATTTATTGGATCTGTTGAAGATATTTCATGAAATAAGATGATTTGGAATCTAGTCTTCATTGATAATAAACATTAATGGTCCCAATGATTGTATTCTTGGAAATATATTGAATATTCATCTAAAAAATATTTAATATTTTTTTATGAAAATAGTGGTTGCTATATTTAATATTTGAGTAAACGTTTAGTCAATCCTTTGAGATTATAATTAGAGAACATTGGTGTAAACCCTAGGGGAAAGTCTACATATAGGATATCATTATAATGTGTTGATAATTTCCATAGATAACTTTTGTTAAACCTAATGTTCCATGGATTAAAATGTATGCTTAAAGATTTTGATATCATATGAAAGGTTTTATTGATTATATAGTAGATCACTCAGATTTACAATGCATGATGGTCATGCTAACCATATTAGTTATAGCCACTAACATATGATAGAAAATGAAGTGGAGGTGGTAATAGGTATGATAAAATATTTAATTATGATATATGATCCATGTAATATGAATTCATGAATATCATGAAATGTCTCAAATAATGTAATTTCATATTCCTAGTGATTAAATTTTCAGTCAGTGGGGAAAAATTGGCACGATGATCGTATCTCATGAGACATCGTAGCTTCATTCTGCGATTCACCATCGCCGTCGGGAAACTGGGAAGAAACCGTTTGTCGTGATTTCCACTATCACACAGATCTGTAATTGACATACCACTACCTCGATTTTTGGAGTTTTCAAGTCACCATGGATTTCAGATCAAGCCTTAATTTGCCATAAAACACATATCTAAACCCCGCAAAATAGTTGGATCTGAGAATTTTTGGATGGAAAACATCCTTCGTGGGCCGACATCTAAGACACGGTGGCTGACCAAACCCATGTCATTGGATCTGAAACAGTACAACATCACACCACCAATTCACGGCTGAGTCAACTCCCTACTATCTTCCGATTCTAGTAAACATTCAAAGCTTTAATATCTAAATTCCCCTAGCTTTCCACAGTAGAAAAACCCTAGACCTTGTTTATGTTGCAGATATTAAATCCACCCAAGCTGAGATCTTCATCCACGAGCCACTAAAGAACCATCTTCCACCAAATGTCCGCCATAGATTTCAAGAAGAAAAAGTTTAGTTAGTGGTGAAAATTCAACAGATCATAGAGGATTTTTAAAATATATTATTAGTAGAAGAGACTAGCATTCATTTATGACATTAATTTTTTATGTTTTTTCGAGATCATTAAACCAGGGGAAAATATGTGTTAAGAGTAGATGCACCAGAAGAAGCAATGAAACAAGAAAAATGATGATCAACAATGGCCAAGAAGATTATTTATTATTCTTTTATTCTTTTATTCATCATGTAAATGATTATTGTTAACTCTTTATTTTTCAATGATTCTTAGGGAAAATTGTTTTTCTTGGATGTTTTAATTTCATATGGTTTTTACTTTTAATTTCTTCACATATTTTATTCTATGAAATCAGAATCAGTCCTTGAAATTGATTCTGAATTCATTTAATTTTATTTTTCACCTATATTCCCTTCATCCATTGCTCCATGATCATTATTCAAGAATGACCATGGATTCATTTCTCAAACATTAATTTTCTAAATGATGGAATGTTTTAGTGAGATTAATTCTAATTTCAATTTCCACATGATGATTGTTGGAGTGGAGAGCTCCAAAATTTCATCTTTATGTGCATTTGGTCTCTTGGAGAGTGAGATTAAACGAATAATTTTTATGCTTTCAAAAAAAATCAAAATTTATGTGAAGATGATAAATTTAAAAAGACGTAGAGATAAATTTCTCGGGTAGATTTCTTTTTTAAAATTTTCACCTCCTATTATCGCTTTGTGTTAATCATTTTTGTTTCATCATGAGTAGAAATACATAGTTTCACCATCTTCATCAATTACATTTATAACAAGAGAAAATTTAATTAAAAATCTATTTTCACCATAATATTTTCAATAGTGGGTTTTTTTTGAAATGTTTAGGTAGCTCAATCTTTTCTGTGGGTTCAGCCCTATTCTCCGTTAAACATTAGTAAGTAAGAAAACATTAATTTTTTAACATTGACATGTATTTATTGACATACGGGTCATTTTTATGGCCTTATTTCTAGGGAAGTCATTGTGAAACCAATTAAAAAAAATTAACGAAAACACATACAAAAAATCTTTCAACCAGCTGCATGAGCTTAATTTCAAAATTCTTCTAGTTCATTATGAATATGTGTGTTTGATCTGATTAAATATTTTTATGTTTTTTTTGTTGTGTTGATTTTATTACATTTATTTTCAGCCTCTTTCAAAACACAATTGTTTATGTTTTTGAAAATTTATATAAAAAAGAGAATCAAAGAGACTAGAATCAAGATAGTGATATTTCTTGTGTCTTTTATGGTTACTATGGAGACAATACAAGGAAGTGTGTCTATAATGTGCCATAAAAACATGAATAATATATAGAAAACATATTCTATAATCAACATGTACTCAAAGATGATTAAAAAAATGATTGAATGATGTCAATAAGCATAGAAAAAGTTTATTAATTTGATATACCACACAATGATAGAATGCAAAAAAGATTAAATTATTCTCTCGAAATAAGAGGAAAAACTAAAAAATCAAAAACAATTTGAATAAATTAACGGAGAATATTATTTTAAAGAATTTTAAAATGAAATATTCATAATGAATGACGATGATAAAAATAAATAACCCTTCTACTTTGAATAATTGAATCTAATATAGAACAAAATAATGAAATAACAAACTCACATAATAAAGAAAATAGTTCTGCTTAATTTATTAAGAACTTAAAAGGAGTTGATTTCAAAAAAGAAATTGATGGAACTAAAAAAATTGAAGGATAATGCCTCATTATTTACATGGTTTCTACTTATTAAATGATTCATTATTATAAGACATTTGAAATAGTTATTTGTTGGGTTGAGGAAAAAATAGAAAATTAGAACTAGCATATTAAAAACCACTCACCAAAATTTTCTGAAATTTTTTATATTGAACCTTTACATGAATTTTGGTATACATTGTAAGAGAATAGTAAACATAAATCATAGAATTTGAAATTCATTAACCTGTGATAAAAACTCCTCTTCCTTGTTTTGAACATGAAAACAAAATAATCACTGAAATATTTTTTGAGGAAAATGATGAGGGTAAAATCTTTGAAGTGTGATTAACTGATGAGGTTTTAGTTCCTTATTCTCACAACAACAAATTTTTAGTAGATTTTCTTAATGAGATAGAATGTAATATTGATCAATATGGGGATAATTGTTTCAATTTGAAAATTATGAAATCTGAATTTACCTAATGTTAATTGAGAAATAATTCCATTGAAATTGAAATGCAACACTCAATAAATTTTCCTATGAGAATGAACATTTTGAATGTGATCATAAAGGAGTGGTTGAACACACACATGATAATCCCAGCAGAATTGTTTTTTACAGAAATAGTGATTGATAATTTCTTGTTTTCAAATGAGGAACTACAGGAATAGATGTATAACTTGGTGAAACCAGAGTTTTTAAATGGAAAAAAACTAACTCTTCTTTGTTTTTCTCATCAAAGATCAACTGAGTTCAGTGTTGAGTCTATTTTTATTAATGGGAGTTTTTTGGAAGTGGAACCATTTTTATTATTTATTTAGAATCTATACTTATCTCTCTTAATAACCATATTTATAAACTTGTTAGTCAGTAATCATCCACTAACACCCCATATCGCGGTCTTTATAGGACTATAAATGTATTACTGAACATTAATTATAATGAATCACTTTTATAAGCACTTTGTTCAGTGCTATCCCTTTATGAAAATTTAAATTTTATCAAATTTAATCATAAACTAGAAGTAGACCGCACGACTGTTTAGAGTGACTTTGATGTTCTTAATCTTTAATGATTCTTGGAATATATTGAGGTATTCAATTTTTTTCCACATGAATTTATTTTACATTAAAATAATTAATAGGTGGATTTTGGTGCTTATTATTCTTATCAACATGATGAATACCTTGAGTAGTTCCTATATGATAAAGGGTGTTTATTTTTTATTTTTGTTACTAATAAGTGATTTATATTTTACCTTAGTTTATTTAGAATCCAAAAAATCAATTTTCAATTAAACATCTTTTGGATGTCAACACGTGGTTGGTCATGGATAATAAAAAACACAATTATAGTGGCTTTGAAGAGTTTCTAGGGGAGTCTGAATAGGGACTTTAAATCTAGAACTGCATGGGAGACAACCCATGATTTCATCTACTTTCAATAAATTTGTTTTCATTTTGTTTGGTTTTTATATTTTTAATAAAGTATAACCAAAGACATAAAACTTAGTGCTTTATGGGATTCAACCCATGGTCCTTTCTTTTTCATCATTTTTACATTTGACTCTATTTTTTTGAATAAAATGTTTCTTGATGTTGTCCATGCCATCAATGTTTCTACTAGATATGTGTTGTGGGTATTTCTTGATCTTATTCTTCGAATAAAAAGTATGTTGTTGTTGGTATCACAAAAGAGTAGATCTTACATTATTAATTAATTCACAGGGAATTCCCATAATGAATTATCTCTAAATAAAATTAAATAAGGAATTTCTTTACTTTTAATTTTCTCAATCATTTTTCCCCATAATGCATTCAAAAAAAATTCCACTGAGTCACTATTCCTCTATACATCAGTTTGTATTTGACTCGCTGTTTAACATTATTCACCATTCCACTACTGGCAGGGAATCACTACAACAGTGTCTCGCTGGTGTGGTAGTGATAGTGAGTTAGGGATGTTGCATTGCAATTGCAGCTGCCTGAAATTATTACTGCATGTGTTGGTTTGCTATAAATTTTACTACTATACTAGATTGTTGCTGGAAACTGAGTTTTATTTATTTTAAATATCTTTAATGTGTTAAAATAAGTGTGGGGGAGTTATACACCTTTTCTATCTAACATAAAATAGTTGTTCCAAAATTTACTGTTTGGTTGGCATGCATTTTCCAGCTCAACTATAAATCTAATTGATTTTTTTTTGAAATTTATTACCTCCCATTCACTGTACACTCACATGATTTACATGATATTATTTTGAACATCATAGAAAAATATCATTTCAATGGATTAAAAAAAATCATGTAATCCTACTGTAATATATTTATTCTGTCGTATATATTTTTTGAACTACAATGTTACCCTTAACATGTCATCTATATGTTGTAATAAAAATATGTTTTCAGCCCTAATTGTCAAATTTCCTTCTCCATTTTTTAATTAATATTTTTGGAAAAAGTTGGGTTTTATGTGTGAGGGAGGGGTCATTAAATGTTGATATTATCTTTGGTTTAATGTAATCCCATCAAATTCCTCTACCTCTATTTTTTTTGAAAAAATGATCAAATTTTTTCAATATTCTTAAACATTTTTAGAATCATTAGGCAACACACTGTTTAAAAATTCAATTTTTTGTAAGAATAATATATTACTGGTAGTTATGAGTAGCCTTGAATCTGAAATTAATGAGATGAATGACAAATGGATGGATTTAATTAGTTATTTTATGAATGTTCTATTTAAGAACTATGTTTAAGAGTGATATATATGATATATTTTTTTGTTGAATTATGATCATAACCTTATGAAACTAGAATATTGAACATTATAATAGGGGACTCAAATTTTAATTATTAAAAAACCTAATCACTTTAGTGAACCAATGAAAATGGTATTCATATAAATATTTTGAAACTAGAGTAAAATTGGCATTTAGGAACCCACAATGAACCTCTCAGACACTAAGAACAGTGTGTGTGAGTAAGCCAATTGTACAATACTAATTAATTAAATTTTCACAGTGCTTCGTACATGTTACATGGATAGGAAAATTTTAAAAAAAGATCCTAGTTTCAAAAATTAGTTCATTAAGGTGTGGGGAATTATGAACTCTACATGAATAAGTGAAAATATTATTAATATGAAATAATTTATAGTGTAAAAATAAGGTGATTCAAAAAATACATTATTTTGTCATTTTTAACTAGGATAATGTCAAAGTATAAGCTTCCTTTTGTTAAGTTCGTCATTCCACTTATTTTTAACTTGTTATCACTCATGGTTTAGAACATAGATTTTATTTGAATTAATTATTTAAGAAAATTCAAATGTGAGGAATAACATCCTCAATTGTAGATGATTCTTCACTTCCATGATTACCTGTGTGTATTTGAAAATAGGTATGAGTTCATTTTAATATTTCTTTTCTAAAGCCAAATACCCAGTTTTTAATCCTCTGCATTTTTAACTACATTACATGCTTATTTATGAGCTTAATTATTGGAAACACTTTTCTGTTTTAAAATGAAAATAAAGCTTGAAATTTTTTGAGACAATCCATGTTTATGTGTGGATTAATTTAATTTGGTCTTAAATTTACAAAATTGTCCACATATTTTATTTAATTTTTATTCATTCAATTAATTAATTTTGTAGTGTAGTGGTGACGGTGACTCCTTGAGATTTAGTTACCACCAACCACTCATTCCGGTAGGAGTAACCATTACACCCACTAACTGTTGGAATATCACCACCACTTTGAACCAAGACACACTGTCACTACCTTATATGATCCACCATCACCACTAGGTAACCATAAATCCACCGTTTGTCATGATTTTCACTATAGTATAGATCTGGAATCAATGTCTCACCACTATCATGTTAGGAGTAAGTCAATCCACCATGTGTACCAGATCAAGCCTTAGCTTCCCCAAAGACATAGATCGAGTGAACCCATAAACCAACTAAATCTGTGAGTTTTTGGACTGGAAGATGTTGTGATCCAACATCTGAAACCCTATGGTTGACTAAACCCATTTTTCTGGATCTGGAAGAACACATATGTGCACCATCGAGTCATGGTTGAGTCAAGTCCCTACTAGTCATCGATTCTAGTAAACATTTGAATATTTGTTTGCTGAAATCACCACCGCTATCCACCATAGAAAAGATAATACCTTGTCTACATTGCAGATCAAAAATCCACCCGAGATGAGATCTTCATCCATGAGCCATTGAAGAACCATAAGTTATTAAATGAACGCCAAACCTATCCTGATCATGGAAGTTTTCGCCACTGCTCTCCATCCGGAAATGATGAGATAGAGCTGCCATGGATTTCTGGAGAAGTAGTAGAAAACCCCCATGGTAGAGAAGAAACATGTTGGGGGAAGAATATCAATATAGCTTTAGTAGAAAAAATAAAAGATTACATTAGTCTAAAAGTATAAAGTTGACATTGAACCTTCCTCGTGATGGAAAGAAGTTCACATGGCACTTGATCCTTCCAATTAAAAGTAGAGCCATTAACACCTTTGTTAGTGAGACCATACACCAACACATTTTCCTCTCTCTAGACATGGGTAAAAATGTGTTCCTTTGAATAAAGAAAAACCAAACATTTTGTCCATTGATTAGTCAACTTCTAAGAGAGATGAAGAGAAGTTGTCCTTAGAGCTAACACCATGTGCATGGAATCACATTCAATCCATAACTTATTCCAAACCCTTCTATCAGTCTGTTCAACAACCTCAATAAATACACACATATCAGCTTCAAGAGAAGAGGAAAATCCACACGAACCATAAAGGAAACCGATAACACAACCTTTGTGATCCCTAATAACTGCACCAAAACCTGAATCACCTGAATTACCTCGTGAAGCGCCATCTATGTTCATCTTGATCCAACCATGAAAAGGGGATTTCCATAACACATCAAGTGTTCCAAGAGGTGAAGGAAAATATCCCTTGACACCCACCCTAGTGAGGACTGACAGGCCATGAATGGTGTTCCCACTGGATTTTCCTCTTAGGATGACAACCTCAAAGATAGTAGTGAGGATTCTAGAAATAAAAGAACCTGCACAGAAGGATTGCTGCTCATGAATGACTATATTCATAGAATAAAAGATAAGATAGATAAACTCTTCTACATCATTGAGAAATAAAAATAGAATCTTCGTTGAGAGATTAAGAGTAGACCAACTCATCATAAATTCAACAATCGAGTTATCCCATGGAAGGTGCACTTCAAAGATACTGGACATAGCCTCCCACATTGCTGAAGCTGTTGAATAGCTGTGAAAGAGATGGTCAATGTCTTCCCTATGTTGGTGACATAGGGAACAACTTGAGCAAAGGGATATACCAAATTTTTGAAGGTAATCATCCATTGGAAGCTTCTTATGTGCAAATCTTCATTCAAAAGTGGGCTGAGAGGGTTTGAGGAATCCCTTATTCAGTTTTCCCATCTGTTGATGATGAGGAACACTGCCAACATATTGCTTATAAAATCCTTTGGAGGAGGGGATCCCATTAGAGGTCGGCCCCCATGCAAAGAAGTCCCCCTGGAAGAGAAGAAGTAATTCCTTACAGTGGAAATAACCTGATTTGGAAGACCTTCCATACAGCCTAGTTGATCTTTGATTGATAGGTCAAAATCTAGGTTGGATTTATCTCTAAGAGCCAAGTCTTCCAAATGTCTTCTAGTCCAATTTCATATCCAAAATGGAAGGGATGATTCCTTTGAGACCAGCCATCGAGAGTGTACATCAATTATGCAAAAGTTGTTCCTTCATGAAGGCCAAACATATGAGTTGAAATAATTGAGGTTGCCTGATTTGAGTCTGTCTATTAATACGGCTCTAAGAAAAGATAGAGCCTCATATTGCGTGTTGACAAGCCTCTATATAAATCCAGCCTGCAAAGAGTCATTGTAACAACCAAGATTCATGATACCCAAGCCCCACTCATTATAAGGCTTGCACACCGAATTCCAAGGGATCGTTGCAAGCCTCCTTTTAGTAATACTTCCACTCCAAATGAAGTTATTTATTGAGACCGTGATGTTCTTGATTAATGAAATCAGCCACTTATAAACCATGAATGAGTAAAGAAATTTTTAGATAATAATGGACTTCACAAGACACACTCTACCAGCCAAGGATACCAATTTACCATTCCAAGAGGAAAGTTTCCTTTGAATCATACCAACGATGCTAAACAAATAGAAAACCTTCGCCCCCCCCAAAAAGGCACCCCCCAAGTAAGTTAAGGAGAGATAACCCTCACGAATACCCAAATCTATGATGATTTAATTCTTCCTATTGGATGAGAAATTTATTCTAATGTATACAAAGGACATTCTTATTTTGAGTCAATAAGGTTTTCCTTATGACTTTACCATTCTTTCATAATTAGAAGAGATTGTTAAGTCAATAAGGTTTCCTTATGAATTTACCATTCCTTCATGTTTTGAAAATCACAAACACCTTATCTTCAGGAAAATTTCATTTACCCTATGTTTTACTTCTATAAAGAAAATTTTCCTTCCCCAAGGAAATATATCCTTACCATGTTTTTCATTATTCATAATTTTGTCTAAGTATAAGATTTAGTTTCGTATCCAAATCCTCAGAATCATATAATACTTAGATATAGAGCATTCTATTTTCAGGATCTCAATTCAGGTTCTGAGTTCTCTGAATTCAAACTATGAACTCTTATGAGTTCTGACTCTGAGTTCTCTGAATTCAGACTCCGAACTTTTATGAGTTCTGACTCCAAGTTCTATGAATTCAGACTCTGAACTCTTCTGAGTTCTACCTTATAATTATCATGAAATCTTACTCTGAACTTTTTATGTTCTGACTCTGAATTCTTATGAACTTTGACTCCGAACTTTGTATGTTCTAACTCTGAATTCTCATGACCTCTGACTCCGAACTTTGTAAGTTTTGAATCCGAATTCTTATGAACTCTGACTCCAAAATTTTCAAGTTCAGGTTCCGAATTCTAATGAATTCTGACTCTGAACTTTGTAAGTTCAGGTTCCAAATTCTTGTGAATCCAGATTCTGAATTTCCTTGAAATTCAGACACCGAAATTCTATAGAGTTCAAAGTCTGAATTCCTTAGAAAACGAAATACGAATATCCTTGTGTTATAGACACTGAATATGTTTTTTTTAGACTCCAAACTTTTATTTTCTTATATTATGAATATTCTATTTTGGTTATGTAACTATATTTTTTCTTACACTTGTTCTTGTTATAAAATTATGTCGTGCAATCAGTTACTAACTAAACATTGTTTGAGTGACAGGTGTACAGGTCCCTATGAAATTCAAGGAAAAATATGACCATTGGAAGAGGGAGCTGACCATTGGAGTTGTGCCTATAAATAGGAGATCATTTTAATGGTCTCACTATGGTTCAATTACTCTAGATATTACATGTTGTTGAAGTGATTTATAGAGGGAGACTCTTATACTTAGTGCATACTGAACATATTGTTCAGATTTTATTTGTGCGACTTTGAATGTTGCTGAGTACAGTCGAGGGATTCTTGGGATAGCAAGACAGAGGTCCCGACTACCTTAAAGTTTGAGGTCTTCAGGGGATAGGAAGATAGAGGTGTCGACTGCCTTAAAGTTCGAGGAATTTCTTACTCAGGAAGACGGATGTGCCGACTACCTTGAAGTTGAGGGCTTGCAGGGATAGCAAGAAAGACTCTGATCTTCGTATTGAGGGCTTACCCTGGTGTGGGTAGGACATACTTTCTTGAAAGTATAAATCAAGGGACCTTTATCAAAGGTTTTTGGATACCCTTCTCTTTGGGTTAAAAGAGTTAATACTTGTTACGTGTTTGTTTCAAGTTTTCCACTGCATTTAGTTATTTGAGGAAAGTATAACTATCTTATACTTTCTTATACTTGTATACTTTGATTTAGTAAGATTATTTATGCTTTAAGGTAGAATCTTTATCTTGGTAAACTTTCATTAAGTTTTTTTCCCAGAACTATCTTTTCTAGAATTGATTTCTCGGAGTCATATTTCCAGAATCTAGCAAGTGTGTTGAACTAGAGGCTTTGTGAATTACTTTGTATAACTTTGTTAGATAATAGAAAGGTTTCTTTCCAAATTTATAAGTTCCTAAAGAATTTTTAAAGTATAAAATTCACCCCACTCTTGTATTTGAGCATCTAATTTTTTACATATTTGATCCTATAACTTTTATCAGAGGAGGTCTTTGAAATACTTATATTCACATAAACATTTTTCCTTGCTCAAGTTTTTTTATTGTTCATTTTTTTCTCTGCTGAGAAAGATCTCTTCATTCTCTGAACCAATCCTACAATTGGTATTAGAAGAAAACAACCTCATACTCTGTATCAATCCTACAATTGGAATCAGAGTTTGGTTCAATCTGAATTAATCTTACGATTAGATTCAGAAGTGAATTCATCTTATTATTATTTTCGGAATCATTTTTTCCAACTCATAAAGATAAGATTCATTCTTTCTTATAGGTACTCTTGTTCTATTTTTCTTGCTAAGGAATATTTTTCCTTGTTTACAAACTTTACTACTAACAAGTTTGTGTGGAAGATTTTCTATAAGATGGAAGGAATAAATGTTGGTTCCATTGACAACCTAAATCCAACAAGACCACCAACTTATGATGGGAATGATTATGAATGTTGGAGAGAGCACATGAAGACATATATTATCAATACTGGAATAGACATGTTTTTTTATGCTTACTAGAGAATATAAAATTCCTGACAAGGAAGTTATTACCTTCACCAATCAAGAAAAGCATGAATATCAAATGAATTGTAAGGTACGAAATACATTGCTTTGTTCCATGACTAGAAATATATATAGCCAAATTTCATCTTGTGAAGCAGCAAATTTTATATAGAAAAATCTTGAAGTTACACACTTTGGACCTTTCAAAGTTATTTAAACTAGAAGAGCCATGCTCAGAGATGAATATCATGGTATTTTCTTTCCTTATAGAGAACCCATATGTAAGGTAAAAAAATGATTAATGAATATCATTAATAGTTTATAATCTATGGGTGAGAAAGGATTATATGATGAAGATCATGTAGATAAGATCATAGACATCATGCCGAATGAATGGGAATCCAACAGAACAACTATTGATGAGAACAAAAAGGTTACTCAGATTACTCTTGATGAACTTTTTGGAACTCTTCTCAACATGAGACCAGAATGAAGAGAGATGCTGACAAAATTAAGAAGAAGAATGTGAATGGTAGTGTTGATTTTACTACAACTTCAAATCATTTGAAATCCAAGACTCCTAAGAGAGTTACTAGATCTAAATCTAAGAAAATTGTTACACAATTCGGATCTTCTGGAAGTTAATATTCATAAAATGAACAACAAAATATTTCTCAAAGGACGAACAAGATAGCTGGATAGAAGATCTTTCAATCTAGATACAAGATGAAAGAAAGGAAAGATAAGAGAGATTTATAAGTCACATATTATGAATGAAAGATATTTGGACATATAAGCCCAGATTGTCTTATGCTTAAGAGAAAATAAAGAAAGGAAAAGCATTCTGAGAGAAAGAAAAAGAAGTACTACAAGGGTAAGTCTAAGAACGTCTGGAAAGATAATGACACATGGAGTGCCAGTGATGGAGACTCTTCATATGAATCATTAGATTAGGAATCTTTTAGATAGAAGAATCTTTGTCTAATAACCAGACTACCTATTGAAAATCATTACTTTATGGCTAAGGTACACAATGCTGAATCTATGACCAATGTTTCTTTAAATTAAAACTATAGTGATAGTAAATATTATAACTCTTCTGATGAATAATATTCTTATTATGAGGATGATACTTTACCTACCTATGAATAAGTTTCTAGGTTTGGTAAGCTTCTTGAGAATGAGAATTCTAAAGTCAACAAAAATATTGATAAGGAAAATTCTAGGATTTCTATACCTACTAAAGAAATATCATATCTTTCTAAAGATCTTGATATGAAAAACCTTGATTTTGAAAATATTTCAAAAAATCTTGAGGAACTAAACTCTGATAAGGATAAACCTTCTTAAGATCTAGAAAAATTAATTTCTATATAAAAAATTTTCGAGCCTCACTCTAGTACTAATGTTTTGGAAGATAAGAACTTAGTTATCAGACTAAAGTCCAAAATTTTTTCCTTTAGGAAGATTTTTTCAAACTTTAGCTTAGGTAAGTAAATCTTTGATAAAATTTAATCTCAAATCTGACCTCTAAGGAATAGTTCTGGTTTTTGTTATACTTGTTCTAAACCGATTTTTAGTAACAATTATTTTTTTCCTCAAAGTGCGCCTTTTTGAACTAAGTGTCAGTATGGTGGACACTGGGCAAGAAATTGTTCCTTAAACAAAACCCAGTCTTTACGTTTTCATAAAGCCTATTTTTCTTGGAAAATGTGGGTGCCTAAGATTTTTCTTTCGGGAATTTACAGATCCATGAAATTTTGGATTCCAAAAGTCTAACTCTTTTGTTTTTAGGAATGTGAAGAAAGTACCAACAACAATATATGGTACATGGATAGTGGATGTTCCTGGCATATGATTGGTAAAAAAACTTCTTTGAAAAGATTATCAAGATGAAAGGAGGGAAAGTAATTTTCGGAGATAATTCTAAGGGAGAGATTACTGGTATAGGTAACATCATTCTTCTTGGAGAAACTTTAATTAAAAATGGTTTTTTGTTAAAGGTCTTAAGCACAACCTCATTAGTTTAAGTTAATTATTTTATGAAGGTTACCTTGCGAATTTTAGGAATGACAAGTTCTTAGTACACAATTCTAAGGAAGAGTTTATTCTTTCTTCCCTTAGGTATGATAATGTTTATAGTTTAAACATAGAATACCTTAGGATCCAAGAATTACCTTGCCTTAGTGCAATGGAAGATCATTCTTGGCTATGACATAGAAGGATATAATACTGTAACCTTAGAAACCCATGAAAACTCTCTAAGAAAATACTTGTTAAGGATCTACCTAAGCTTAGATTTGATTCTTCAAAAGTTTTTGATCCTTTTTAATATGGAAAGAAACATAAATAAAGTTTTAAATTAATCGTTGAATTCACAACAACTGATGCATTACAATTCGTGCATTTGGATCTTTTTGGACCAACACAAACTGGAAGCATTGGAGGCAAATATTATGTATTTGTCTTAGTTGATGATTACAATATATTTAAATGGGTCTATTTTCTATCAAAGAAGTAAAAAGCTTTTTCTTATTTCAAATGTTTTAGAGCACAAGTTAAAAATAAGAAAACCCTTCATTTGATAACTATTCATAGTGATCATGGAGGAGAATTTCAGAATTTTGATTTTGAAACTTTTTGTAGTAGAAAATGAATTAATCATAACTTCTCATCACATAGAACACCACAACAAAATATTTTTGTTGAAAGAAGAAATATAATTCTTCAAGAGATAACAAGAAACATGTTGAGTGAGTATTCTATAGCCAATCATTTTTGGGCTGAAGCTGTAAGTACTGCTTCTTATACTATAAATCGAGTTTTTTTAGACCTTTTCTTAATAAAACTCTTTATGAGTTATGAAATGGTAGAAAACCCAGACTTTTCTATGTTAAGGTTTTTGGTTTCAAAATATTAATTATGAATACTAAATATAATTTACATAAATTCTCACTAAAATCTGATGAATGAATATTCTTAGGTTGCTCCACAACTTCTAAGGCTTATAGAGTTTTTAATAAAAAACAATTGTACTACTGAAAAAACAGTACATGTGAAATATGATGAAGCTAATCCTTTTGTTTTTAAACAACCCTAACCTACATCCTCAGATGTGTTTTCAAAAACTGATTATCAACCCATGATAGAAAATCATTCTGATAAGGAAGATGTTCAATAAGATAATTCTAAAACATTTACCCCAGAAGATTTCCTACCCTATGTTGATGAACAGGTTTTACAAAATCCAAATCAGCTATTTCTTAAGAATCATCCTACTAATAGTATCATTGGTCATGAAAATCACCTCGTAAGGACGAGAAGTTACTTAAGGAATTATGTAGAACATCAAGCATTTCTTTTCTAATTAGAACCAAAAAGCACTGATGAAGATTTAGGTGATGATGATTGGATAAAATCTATGTAAAATGAACTAAATGAATTTGAAAGGAATAATGTTTGGACCTTTGTTGAGAGACCTAAGGAAACATCTTTTATTTGAGGAAAATGGTTCTTCAGAAATAAGTGTGATGAAAATGGAATCATAGTAAGAAATAAAGATCGATTGGTTGATAAAGGCTATAATCAACCTGAAGGAATAGACTATGAATAAACCTATGCTTTAGTAGCTAGATTTGAATCTATTCATATCCTACATTCCTTTGCATCATTCTTCAATTTAAAACTTTTTTAAATGGATGTGAAATGTGATTTCCTTAATATGTCCAAGAGGATGTTTTAGTAGAACAAGCTCCTTTTTGAAGATAAAAAACATCCTGAACATGTTTTTAAACTTACCAAAGCTTTGTATGTACTTGAGAAAGCTCCTTGTGCTTCGTATGCTAGACTTACATGATTTTTCCTTCAAAATAATTATGTTAAGGGAAATGCAGGTCCAACCCTTTTTATAAATAAAGATAAGAAAAATGTTTTGATTGTTCAAATTTATGTTGATGACATTATATTTGGTTCAACTCAGTAATATTTAACTGATTCCTTTGCAGATATAATGAAATATGAGTTCTAAATGAGTATGATGGGTGAGTTAACTTTTTCCTTGGTTTTAAAATTTCTCAAAAACTAGGAAGAATCTATATATCTCAACATAAGTATATCAAATATCTTCTTAAAAAGTATGGATATGACAACACTAAGAGTATAAGTACTCGCATTGGTACCTTAAACACATTAGATCTTGATAAAGCTGGGAAACGAGTAGATCAAATATCTTTTAGAGGTGTGATAGAATGTTTACTTTACCTGAAAGCTAGTCATCAAGGCTTAATGTTTTCAGTATGATTATGTGGAAGATATCAATCCAATCCTAAGGAATCTCATTTAAAAGTAGTGAAAATAATTTTTTTCTACTTAAAGGGAACCATGGATCTTAGACTCTTTTATACTTCTGGAAATAATTTTATTTTAAAAAGATTTTCAGATGCTGACTTTGGTGGATGTATAATGGATAGAAATAGTACTTCTGGAACTTGTCATTTTTAAGGAGTTTCATTAGTTTCTTGGTCATACAAGAAGCAACACTCTGTAGCACTTTCCACTGGTGAAGCTGAATATTTAGCAGTTGGAAGTTGTTGTACTCAAGTGTTGTGGATGCAACAAACACTCACAGACTATGGTGTGAGTTTTACCAAAACACAAATTTTGTGTGCTAATACTAGTTCCATTGCTTTAAATATAAACTCTGCACATCACTATCGTGCGAAACACATAGATCTTAGGCATTACTTTCTTAGGGATCAAACACAAAAAGGAGATATCATTTTTCAATTTATCAGAATGCATGATCAACTTGCTGATTTTTTCACGAAATCTTTACCCTTCGTTAGATTTTAATACATTAAACAGAAGTTAGGAATGATAACCATAAGTTAATATTCCTTGTTAACTTTCTATAGAAATCAATCTCCTTACAGTAATAAACTTTTTTTCATATGGGGAGTATATTTGTTTCTTAGTTTTTTTTCAAAATTATAATTATTCGTAGTCAGTTTTTCAAAAATTATCATAATGAAAATTTTTTGTAGTCAGTTTTTAAAATTTTTTCATAATGAAAATTTTTCGTAGTTAGTTTTTCAAAAAAAATTCATAATGAAAATTTTTTCATACTCTGTTTTTCAAATTTTTTGTCATGAAGATTTTCATACTCAAATTTTCTTTCGTACTAATGTTTTGTTTCAAAATCAAATTTTTTGGAATCTAAAGTCATTCAAGTAGAATATTACTTATTATGAATAATCTTCCTGAAAATCCGAAAGGTATGTTTCCTTTATAAATTTTTTGTAATCATATTTTACTTGTTGGTATTTTCTTGTGTTTTAAATTTTTCGGATTCTCGTTTCCTTAAATGCGAATGTTTTTTATTTTTTCTTAAAAAACCTCAAATGATCGGATTCTATAAAGATTTCTTTGAAGTTATAATTTCAACTGTTAGATCTAAGCCAAAATATTTTTATCCACTGGATAGAGTTTGGAAGTTCAATCGTCACTTTAATAACCTATATAAAGGAGCATCAATGGGCTGTCCCACATCGGATTACAAGCCTTTGTGTGCCGAAGCCCTGACCCTCTACATAAGCCTATTTTGAGATTCATAGAGTTTTTCTTAATTCTAAATGTCTATAGAAGAATCAACTCAGAAAGATATGTCTATTTTCAATCCTATTTCAGAGTGGTATATCTATAGGGATAGGTTGGTCCATCCAAACTTCTTCAGCAAGTATTATTCTATAATCTTGAAGAACATCAAATTGAATGGATGGGAGAGAATTTCCATATCAAATCCAGGGGATCAAGACTTGGTGTATCCAGATCCACTGATTGAGTTTTATGAATTATTTTGTTTCTTAAAGGAAGATGACAGAGATAAGTTTTCTTTCAAAAGATATGGAAGACCTATTCCCTTTCATACACCAAGGCTGCAAGCATGGTGGGGTTGTCTTATGAAGGTGAAGCTGAATTTTTTTCCCACAAATTTTCAGATGTACAAGGATGTTTTTTCAAGGTGAAATCTATAGAGTGTCTTGGACTTTCAGATGTCAAGACTCCTAATATTTCTCATTTTTCAACAAATTATCAGATCCTCGAATTATGGGTACAAGGTTTCATCATTCCGAGAAATGGTGATAAGAACACCTTGAAGAAGAGAGACAAGTACATATTAGACTTTTTGGTGAATCTGAGGAAGATTAACATGATGAAGCATATTATAACTATGATTGAGAATATTAAGAATTGATATTTGAAATACCAGATAATCATATATCTAACCATCCTCTCAATATTAATAGTTTGGTGCCTCGAGTCTTTCAAGATTCCTTGCAGTTCCAAGCCAAGGAATTGCAATGTCATGTTATTAAGTGATAATAATTTGAAGAGAATGAATATTGGTTTTTCTAAACACCCATGAGAGTTTTATGATTTACCAGAGAGAGAATATGAGGTTGTTCCGAAGAATGCAGAAGTTGTTGAATCATCAAAAAAAGACAGGAAAGAATAGAATGTAGAAGGAATTAGTAGTTGAAGGTAAAACCCCAGAGACTAAAGGAACCCAATCCGCACCTCAAATCCAAAGAAACAAAAAGCCTATCCAGATGAGGTTGTAGCTAAGTGGGGGGAAGACAAGAAAAATTAGAAGGAAGGAGACACACAGTTTGGCTTTGATCCTGTAAAATATAAGGCTTTAAAAGAAAATACAGCTGATGAGCTTGAAAATAAAGCTAAGGAAAAGAAGAAAATGAAGAAAATGTCGAAGGCTGAGATCATTAAATCCCCTCTAAGGGATACTGAGAAATCATCTAAGAATATCCCTATACCAGAATCCTTTCTTGTAAAAACCTTACCCGAGACTATGAGGAAGAAGTTCATGTCTCTGAAAGAAGCCCAAGAAAAGATTGTTGAAGAAAAGGATGTTGTGGAAGAAGTATAAGAAGAAGAAAGCAGTGGTGACACAAAAGACATCATAAAGAAAGTTTAAGACTTTCATGAGATGGAAAGTGCATCCAAGAAATTTTCAATCCGGACCTATCAACCCGGATCTTCAAAGCTTGATACTCCTGGGTTAGATAAAAAAGCTGAAGATGAAGTGAATAAGACCCCTGAGGAAGAAAGTTATAATCATGATTTCATACATCCTGGGGATGCGGAGGCAGGAGCTAAGAAGGGGAAAATAGATGAATATAGAATTATTCTGTTATCTGACCGTGAACAGAAGTCTCCGGATGAGGAAGCTGTTCTGAGAACTGACAAAGGTAAACAAGTGGTTGTTAATATACCCAATAATGAGGTTGTGAATAAGAAATATGATGGTGGAACATCAAAGAGGAATCTTGTTGAGTTTGAAAAAGATCCCTCACTAAGCAATGTCTCGGATTCGAAATCATCTTCACTTGGACATGATTTCATTGTCTAGTCTTTGAAAACGTTGGTTGGCACCATTCTGATCTTTCCAAGCATTGACTCGAGATTTCAGATGCATCAATATAGCATAAATCAAAAAACAGATTCAGTAACAATAGTGATGGACAAGTGTGTCAAGATGGAGGCAGACATCAAATCTTTCCTTATCAACTAAGATGCCCACAAAAGATCCTACAAGAAAATGGTTGGCTGGTCAAAGAAGACAGTTGAAGATTTGAGAGAACTTGACGAGTTTCAAGATGGTGTCAAGGAGGATTTTGACATAGAAGATGGTAAAATCATAGATCTCATGACTAGATGTGAGGAAAATATGACCCTTGAGTAGAATACCCATATTCAACAAGTAAAATATCTGAATGGGAAGTTGTATTCTGTTTCTCAAAGTTGGAAGAGGGAAAGGGATCTTCGGATTGAGATCGAAGAAAAGCTAGTTATGCAAGATGTGTTATTGAAGGCTCAGACAGAGGCTCTGAAGGCTTAGGAAGAAAAGATAAATGCTTTAGAGAGGAAATTAGAGAATCAGGATCAACTCCTAAAGAAAGAAGATGAAGAACACAATGAACTAAAAACGGTGAAAAACATAGTGAAGAAATTGATACCCAAGGAGAAGGAAGAAAAATAGATCCAACCCGATCTTTTGTTGTATTCTTTCCTTGTATAAATTATTCCTATCCTAATGTAATTTATGGTTTCTCATTTTTGGTTGCATGATTTATACTAATATTTCATGTACTATAATTTTTTCTACATTCCCTTAAACTATTTTTGAAAATCACAAAGGGGGAGAAAGGAAAAATAATACTAATAAAATAAGATATATCCCAAAGTAAGGGGAGTTTATCTAAGGAAAAGTATTCTCTACAGAGATTTCTAAACTCAAGATAATGAAAAATCTCATTCCTAAATTCTAGAATACAATCTTTAGTGTTTCAAAGCTTAAGGGGGAGTTACTCATATTTAGCATTGTCCATATAAAATGGGATATAAGTTTTGTTTTCAAAGTACTTATTTTATTTTTTCGTAAGGTTTTTTGTGCTTTCCAAAAAGGGGTAGATTGTTGTGTCAATAAGGGTTTCCTTGTAAATTTTCCATTCCTTTATACTTGGGTGAGATTATTTACTCAATAAGTGTTTTTTATAACATTACCATTTTTCATATTTTGAAAATCACAAACACCTTATCTTAAGGGAAATTTCATTTACTATGTCTTTTACTTCTATAAAGAAAACTTTTATTCCCCAAGGAAATTTAACCTTACCATTTTTTTCATTTTTCATTATTTTGTCTAAGTATATGTTTAGGTTTCGTATCCAAAACCTCATAATCATATAATACTTACATATAGAGCTATCTATTTTTAGGATCTGAATTCAGGTTCCGAGTTCACTGAATTCAGACTCCGAACACTTATGAGTTCTGACTCCGAGTTCTCTGAATTCAAACTCCAAACTCATTTGAGTTATTACTTCGATTTCTCATGAACTCTGACTCCGAACATTGTATGTTATGACTCTGAATTTTTATGAACTCTGACTCCAAAATTTGTAAGTTCTGACTCTGAATTCTCATGAACTCTAACTCCGAACATTGTATGTTCTGACTCCAAATTCTAATGAACTCTGACTCCGAACTTTTCAAGTTCAGGTTCTGAATTCTAATGAATTCTGACTCCGAACTTTGTAATTTTAGGTTCCAAATTCTTGTGAAGTTAGATTCTAAATTTCCCTGAATTTCAGACTCCAGAATTCTATAGAGTAACTGTTTTGAATTCCTTAGAAAATAGAATCCGAATATCATTGTATTATAGACACTGAATATGTTTTTGGTGAGACTCTGAACATTTATTTGGTTACATTCTGAATATTTGATTTTGGTTATGTAACCATATTTTTTCTTACACTTGTTTTAGTTATAAAATGATGTCGTGCATTCAGTTACTAACTAACCATTTTTTTAGTGACACATGTATAGGTCCCTCCGAAATTCAAGGAAAAAAATGACAATTGGAGGAGGGAGCCGACCATTGGAGTGGTGCCTATAAATAGGATCCCATTTGAATGAGCTCACTAAGGTTCAATTACTCTAGATATTACATGATGTCAAAGTGATTTCTAGATAGAGACTCGCATGCTTCGTGCGTAATGAATGTCTTGATCAGATTTGCTTCTTGAAACTCTGAATGTTGCTGAGTACATTTGAGGGCTTTTGGGGATAGGAAGACAGAGGTGTCGAATACCTTAAAGTTTGATGGATTCTAGGGATAGGAAGACAGAGGTGCTGACTACCTTGAAGATCAAGGACTTCCTTGTTGAGGAAGACAGAGGTGCTGACTAACTTGAAGTTGAGGGCTTGCAGGGATAGCAAGAGAGACACTGATCTTCATATCGAGGGCATACCCTAGTGTGGGTAAGATATACTTTGATGAAAGTATAAATCAATGGACCTTTATCCAAGGTTGTTTGATACCATTCTCTTTGGGTTAACAGACTTACTACTTGTTACTTGATTGTTTCAAGTTTTCCACTGCATTTAGTTAGTTGAGGAATGTATAACTATATTATAATTCCTTATAATTTTATACTCTGATTTAGTAAGATTCTATATGCTTTAAGGTATAATATTTTTCTTGGTAAACATTCATTAATTTTATTTTTCTGAAACTATCCTTTCTGATATTTCTTTCTAAGAATCATATCTCTGGAATCTTGAAAGTGTGTTGAACTAGAGGCTTTTTGAATTACTTTTTTTAACTTTGTTAAACAATAGATAGGTTTCTTTCCAACTTTAAAAGTTCTCGAAGAATTTTTAAAGTATACAATTCACCCCCCCTATTGTATTTGAGCATCTCATTTTTCACATTTTTAATCCTACATCTCCAACTAATCTTGTGTCCAAAAATCATCTCATAGTGCAAAAGGTCTCTCTTGAAGTTCTTATTATTTACCTTTTCCCCTTGATTAAAGATTATAATGTCATCAACATATAGGAGATGCAATGGAGAAACCAACCCACTTCCAGCATGAATGTTATTCAACATTCCATTACTATCCATGATAGAGAGGACCCTACTCAGGTAGTCCTTAATAATAGAGAAAATAACCACTGATAAAGTATCTCTCTACCTAACACCTCTTGAACAATTAAAGTAACCATCATGGGATCCATTAATAAGAACTGGAATGTGATCTGAGCTCAAAATATACTTGTCCCAATTAATGAAAACATCATCAAATCCATACATGTCAAGGATATTGCATATGAAGCCCCAGTCCATTGTATCAAAATCCTTCCTGATGTCCATCTTGAGGGAAATTTTTCCACCTCTGATGGGACTTTTTAGAAGATTCGCACATTCCAAGGAAGTTATAACGAAATCTTGAATCTATCTCCCCTTGATAAGGGAAAACTAATTGGTAGAGAAATTCTTGCAAGAAATGTATGACAGACTACTAGAAAGAATTTTTCAGATGGTTTTTTAAACAATATTGACCAAGGAAAATGGCATGAATAAGATAATTTCATTTAAATTCTCCACTTTCAGAATAAGGGAAAGGAACTGAGAATTCAATACACTGGGAATGATCCCACCTTCGAAAAAATGGATGACCAAGTTACAAACATCTGGATGAATTATATCCCAGAAATATTGAAAGAAGAAATTATCAAAGCCATCATGACTAGGTGAACTCTCATATTTGAGGCCGAATACAACATTCTTGATTTCCGGCTTGAGCGAAATAACAATAAGGTTGGATTTATCCTCCTGATTCACAAGCCTTTGAACACACCATACAAATGGTTAATGGTGTAATGTGACACATTTAAGAGCTTCTTGAAGTAAGGGATGATGTGCTCCACTAGGTCCTTTCTATTAAGAATTAGTCTACCCCCATTTTTTATCAAGGAAAGGGGCTTCAGATCATTCAAATTTTCTGAAGAGCATTAAAACATTTCAAGTTTCTATCACCATCCTTTAACCATTTAGCCTTGAAGGAATCCCTTTACAAGGAATATTTTAGCTTCAGTAGTGTGTTGATCTTGATGGTTAACTCAGTTTCAGCCAAACACCCATTAGAAAAATCACTGATCCTATTGAGATGTTGAACATTCTGAAGGGACTCCTCATGTGAAGAAATATCCAAATCAAGGGAGCTAATTCGATCCTTGCTCCAGAATTTCAGATTCCTTTTGAGGATTTTCAGCTGGGTGATGCCTGAAAAATCATCATTCCTATAATTCACAGAGTTCTAGGTGTTCTGCACAATAACCCTACAATCCAGTTGAGTGACCCAGGCCTTACTGAACCTAAAGGGGAAAGGGATCTGCAGTTCCTTTTCAGTAAGGTCCACAAAAATTTGGTGATGATAAAAATTGAGTCCAGAGAGGGTTGAACATGAGATATATCCCTATGTATCCAAGGAATCACCATTGATGAAATCCCTTTCAACTTTTCTGGCGACATAACTATTGATATGCCTCTTATACAAGGTGTATTTGACACCTACCATGTTGACCTCAACCAAGTCATTTTGGTCGATGCATGCTCTGAATTCTATGGAAGAGATGGAATTTTTGGAAGATCCCATTTTTATTCCAGATTTAGAATTTCATTAAAGTACCACAATATGATCCAGGAGCTAGAGATTCTAGAGTTCAGGGACCCCATTTCCAGCAATAGGGTCCTACGATCCTGATACCTATTATTGGCATATATGAAGGTGCAAACAAAATCAAATCCAAGGTAATTAAAGGAGAAGGTGACATGTTGATCACTTGAAAAAACCATGGAGGTTCTATCTAGAGAAGAGTGAGCTTTGACCCTGAGCATTTTGACATCAGTTGAAGACCCATTAGATCCATTTAAAGAGAAACCCAACTTATGTAAGTTGGCAATATTATAAAGGATGACCTTTTAGGAATGGTCATGCCTATAAGAACATGTTTGTGCTTCTGGATGAACAACTAAATATATCTGGTGGTTTCTAAGTTATAAAGGCCTTGAAAATTCCAAAACAACAACTTCATTTGAAACTAACTCTGAGGCTAGGACCCCTCACGTTTTTAACTTCTGATTTTTTGGGTGGTCGACCAGCCTTCATTTTGGGAGTTGTGGAGCCTTCTAGTAGATAAGTTACATCAACTATGATGTTCATCACACATTTTACTTCTGAATTCAGGTATGGGTCCCCCATATCTATCAGATTTTCATGGTTAGAGTTGGTGTTTGCAAAAAAAATTTGGTTTCCACATCCAATTTGATCAGCTCTTCCCAAATGAAGTTTTTCTATACCAGTAGGTTCCTTGTTTCCTGGAGAATCATTTCCATTAATCTACATTACAATATATTCCTCTGGCTTCTTATTCAAAGTAGTGTCAATGCTGCTATGGATGAGTGTCCCTACAATGTTTTTATGATTTCCAGAATTAGAGACCGTGGATGATATAGGTGCCGCATTTGGGAGAAAAGTTCCCTGGGGGTTCTATTCTGAATGGGGAATATCACCAACATCACTGGGTAGGACTTCCATGTGAGGGGTTTCCTTTTTTAATAAATAAATTAAATTATGTTCATCCCTTAATGATCATACAAGGTTTCAGATGTCAATAAACAGTTCATGGAAGATAGATTCGTCTTCCATTTCTCGCTTCCATATCAACACTAGATTGAAAATGTCATTTGATATCTCATAATATAGGTCTTTTTTTATCTTGGAATAATTCTTAGTATGGGAATCCATCAATGCTTCTACAGTATCTTGGGCCTCCTCCTCCTCGACTATGAATTCCCAGGTCTGTTTCTTCATGGATGGACCAAGCTTATTCTTTTCAGGGATAACAGATTGGATATGTTCATGAATAATAGAAGAGATAACTGGTTGAGTCCTTACAGGGGCTTGTGAAGGTCCTCCTTGATCCCTGATGAATCTTATCTTCTCAAAAAGGTCATTTTTGTATATGTTAATCTTTTTGGCATCACTCCATTCACGAGCTTTAGGGACATTGACCTTCTTTTGTAGAAATTTTCTATTGGAAACCGAGTGTCCAACCACCCTACAAACATCACAAAAAGGAGGAACATTCTTGTATTCAACTTTCACCTATGATCTATTACCCTTTGAAAGGAATGATATGCTATTTGAGCACATCGAAATCCATGGATTCTAATACAATTGAGAATATATGTTAGAGGGGTTTTGTTATTATGACACATTTGTTAGAATTGAAGCAAGATGATCAGTGATATCAATCAGATCATGTTGGATTCCCATAATTTCATGGTGAAAATGCAATATATGATAAAAAAAATTTAAAATAGAATAGCAGTAGTAGAAAAAACTATTTAATCATAAATTTCATTTTTGAAATTTCATCGAGAGCATGAGATTAAGAGACCTGGGGACAATAAGTATTCGGAGTAGAGACACCAGGATGAGGAATGCAACAAGCACAATGATGATAAAAAATCTTCTAGGAAATTATATCTTCCTATATTAATATTTTTTTCATCCTATAATTTATAATTGTTAAATATTTATTTTTCATGATTCTTGGCTAAATTTCTAGTTCTTGGGGTTTTTAATTTATTCTAGATTTTTACTTTTGATTTCCTTACATATTTTATCCTATGAAATCATAGTGAATTGGATACATTGATTATGAATTCATTTAATGTTTTTTTTCACCTAATTTTCTTTATTTCATTACTACATCATCATTTAGTGAGAATGATCATGGATACATTTCTTAAACATTAATTTCATAAATGATGGAATGTTTTGGTGATATTAATTCAAATGTCAAATTATCAATGTGAATTTTAGTGTGATGATCATTGGAGTGGCAAGCTTCAAGATTTCATAATTCTTTATCTTTGATCCCTTGGAAAGGGAGATTAAACCCATCATTTTCTTAGGTTTCAAAACCAATTAACATTATTGTGAAGAATATCACATTTAAAACTAGAAAAGTTAAATTTCTAAAGAATATTTATTGTTTTAATTTTTTAGCTCTTGTTATCGCATCAAGTTTATTATTTTTGTTTCATGGTGAATATAAATAGATAGTTTCATTATCTTTTTCAATTTCTTTTATAAATAGAAAAAAAATTAAAATTTTATTTTCACCACACTGTTTTTAAAAGTAGGTTTTTTTAAAATGTTTAGGTAGCTCAACATTCTCTATGGGTTCGACCCTACTCTCCACTATAATTTCGTTAGTATGAAAACATAAATTTTTAATCTTTGAATCATATTCAATGACCTACGATCTAGAATGATTACAATAATCATTGTAATAGGCATAAAAACCTATTATTCAAGTGAAAAACAAAAAGACCCATGTAATATTTATCATTATCTTTGATGTTATTTGAGTGTATGAAATATTAAAACATTAATTTGAGTAATGAACAATGTTTTTTCTCATATAAAATATTTAAACCCCATAGAAACATCTAGAAACCTCGATTAAGAAACATAGAGCATCATATTCATAAAACATTTTTATTGGAATAATAATCTTACTGACTTCTAATATAATCATTACCCAACACATTATAAATAAATAACAGGGATTACACATTGTATAATATATATCATAATCACCGATGAGCTATAATGGGGTTCAAAATTTTATATAAGGTGTATCGACATCACTCATTTTTCATGGAGCTAAAATGGAGGTCAACCCTTTATATAAGCTGCATCGGTCTCACTCGTAAGCTATAATTGGGTTCCAAAAATCATATAAGAAGTATCGGGTTCACAAGTCTTTCATATAATTCTCAATTTCCTTTTAAAAAAACATTTATTCTTTGTCTTTTTCATAAAAACCCATTTTTCAATACTTTTTTGAACCCATATGAAAAAACTTTTTGATATTGAAATACCCTTTACTGTTAAAATACTATTTACAATACCAAAATCCCCATAAAGTGGGAAATACGGTTTTTATTAGAAAGAAATATGAAATATATAAATTAAATCTAAAAAACAAATAATGTTCATTTGGATTAAATTGTCGTCGTTACCATATACATTAAAAAATTTCATACATTTTATCATCTTTCAAAACATTCCATATAAAACATGTAAAAAGATTCCATTTGAAAACATTTGAAAAAATGTAAAAATAGAAATAAATATTAATTTATAAATAATTTTTGTCTATTTAAAAATATTCATAAATTAATTTTAAAAACATTGTCATGGAAGGGAAAGATTTTTAAGGAAAACATTAAAAGATGATTTTTTTAAGAAAATGAACCTTATCACTTTGGAAACACATGAATCATAATCCCCATGAAAGAATAACATTAAAAATTAATAAAAATTATTATAATAGACAATGTAATATTATAACATATTCATGGGACTATATATACACCTTATAAAATAATATATGTGTATAATATAAAAATATCCTTCAACTAAAGTAAACTAAGACAATGTCCCTTACCCCTCGTAAAATTTCAAGTAAAATCCACATGGTTGAAATAATTAAAAAATAAAATTAAAATAACATGTCATATTATGTAATTCATGATATTAAACTTAAAATTGGTAGTATATAAACCATATAAAATATATTTGATTCAAATCATTACAATATGCCAAAATGGAGGGAAATTAACAAGAAACCCCTTACCTTTAGTATGACTAGTCACATACATTCATTATCATCCTAAATAATATACATTAGATTGTATTTAAAATAATTGGAAACATTTTAATTTTTATTATTCATTTCATTTCACTCATTATCATGTTACATAAAATTACTTATTCAATTTATTTTATGGGGGGTGTTTTGATGATATTTTGATTATGTGTACAAAATAAATCATGTGGGATAAATATTTAAGAAAGTGGAAATTATTTAATCATATATATTATAATAGTAATGAAATAATTATAATATTTATATATTAATTATTCTTTTGAAAAAAATCAGGAAATATGGTTTTAAAAAATTATCTACATTGCAATCATGGAGACGGTAGGTCGTATGTACCCACGAGTTACTCTAACATTATTCAATGATCATTATGCAAATAAGGTTAGTGATATTATATATTTAAAGATGATGAAAATATAACAAATATCATAATATTTAATTTTATATACCTATATATATAATTGTTGTGAAGTGTTGATGAATTATAAAATCTCATCGCATCGTGGGGGCGTTAGACTGCAAATCCATAGAAGATGTTAGATTTTTTTAGTGAATGAATGAAAATGATATATAATTATTTAATAATGACAAATATTAAAATAATATAATTATTATTTTATTTATATAATTAATATTAATTAAATTTATCCTCATTTCATTCCATTTAAAGTATTAGTAGAAAATGAATCACATCACTTTGTGAGGCGGTAGTCCACTGTACACATGAGAAACATTATCACATCCCTTTCAGAATGGACTGTAAAAAATAAATATATTATATACTTAATACATAGGTATAATTATATTATAAATATCATATATATTATTTATTTCCACCATCATACCCAACCGTGAGAGGTGTTTATGAAAAAACGTGTCGCATTGGTTTGTGAGGCAGTAATATGTCGTACCCACGAATGACATTATAATTTCCTATTTGAGGGAAGATGAGATGTATATAGATAACTCCCAAAACGTAATATAATTTTATTATATTTTAGATAATTTGTTCATTATATAAACAGAAATGAAGAATATTTTAAGGAGGTGGAAAAAGAAATAAAACAAAAGCACATAGTTTGGAATTTTATCACTTCTCTGACCACCTTTTTAGTATTATACACATTGTTTTCCTAGTGTAGATTTATGAAAAAAAATCAAGGATTATATAATTATGTGTGTTTTGGAAGGATGTTATTTTAATAGTTATTCTCTGATTCAAATGGATTTTGAGGTGTGAAGTGTAGAGGAGGGGCGGCATTTTAAAAGGGTGGCGAGCGACACACCTGTAATTTAAAATGAGAAAGGTGTTCCTACATTTTCCATGTAGAATAGGGTCAAAAATAGAATATTGTGGATACATATAAATTATTTTTTATCTATATGTCTATAAAATATATTTTATACATGATTTTAAGTCATTAAAACCCTTACAGTTTCAGTTTCACCTTTTGATAAACCCATTTTTACATTAAATGTGGTAATTAATTTTTCCTTTTTCACTATTTATATTTGTAAAAAAAAAATTTAAACAAATTAAATAATATAAATAATTATAATTTATAATATGGAGTTAATTTTCACCAAATTTAACTTAATTATTTTTTATAAAATAAAATTTAAAACATCCTAAAGGCATGATGAAAAATATGGTTTTCAAGAAGTGTAATTTTTTGCGTAAAAGTTGATTTTATATTATTTTAAAAAGTAATAATTATAATTATATTAATATTATTTAATATTTATTGAAAAATTATATATAATTTTAATTTAAACCATTTATCATTATGTATTATATTAATTTAATATATTGGATTATTATTATGAACTTTAAAATAGATTTTAAAAAACCAATTGTTAAACCAAAAAAAGTTATACAAAAATCCATTATGAATTTGATTCAAAAGAAATTAAGTTTATTAATTAAAAAAATAATAAATATTTTAATTTTAATCATATTCAAAACATATTAAAAATTTAGATGAATTTATTAATTACAAAATACATTTTTACAATAGTCGGTATTTTAACTATTCTCAAAAAAAATTCTGAAATAATCCAAAATATCACAATAAGTTAAATTTGATATGATAATTTAAAAAATTAATATAATTTTCTAATATAAATTTTCCAAATGTTCCAAAAATTAATGTAAACATTTCCTTAAAAAACAATAAAACTCATTTTTTGAGTAAAAATATTTTTTGAAGAATAAAATTATATTACTAAAAATTGATTGATTATTTAATAAGAAATTATCAATAATTTATATTGAGTAGTACAATGATATATATACATATAGATATATATATATATCAAAACATAACTATGATTAATAATACATTCTTATTTAATGGATTGGTTATAAAAATTATTTTTATAGTCGAACCCCCTCTTAGAGACTTGGTAGAAAAAACATGTTATGTATTTTTTTATTAAAAATAATTAAAAAATACATAGTAATTTATTAATCTAGGGTTATTTTCTAGTATAGTATTTTGAATGTTAGTAAAATTAAATGCATAGTATGAGATATTCAAAAATGTATTAGATACCCAACTTGATTTTCAGTCTATAATTGTTTAATTTATAACCATTAACCTTTTATTATTCTAAATACACTATGGAATTTTTTTTCAAAAAATAGATGAACACACAAATTTTATGGTAAGTAGTATTAAAAATATGGATAGAAATTTTGTCATATATTTTTTATATAATTTTTATAAATAGTTCATATCAAATAAATAAAATTATAGAATTTTTAATTTTCTCAAAAATATACAATGAGTGTGACACACTACATTTTTAAAAAGGAAACACAATGTTTGAGAGCGTACATGATACACCACATTGAGCTTAAACGATCAACTAAATATTATTATTCAAATGTTACCCTTATAACCAAGCCATTGGAACAGAGGTAATGAATAGTATCAAGTGAATTATAAAAATATGGTTCAAAAATGTTTAAGTAATGATTCATTGGTTACCAAATTTATTAGAAATGGAAATAAAAACCAATTGAATATAAAGGGTGCGATTTTATGAAAACCTTTTAAAAGTGAATAATGGTGTTTATAAAATCATATCACTATTTAAGGTTTTTTATTTAATGAAAAAATATATGTTTTATATTTAATGTAATTTTTTAAATTCATCTTATATTTTTTTTCTAGATATGATATAAGAATAAATTAATTTTTTCAGATAAAAGAAGTATCTTTCAAAAAAAAATAGTGTTACCACATTTTGATGGATAATCCTTATTAAATCTAGTTTATAAAAATTTTATAATTTTTATTTGACATAATAAACATATTATTGGAAGTGGGACATCAAAATTTACCTAGGTTGATTTTTTTTATTTTTCTGATGACATTCATTTATCAATGAATAGTGAAAAATACTAAATTGTAATTCAAAATTACATTTTCATCTTATTAAATTATATAGATAGAATATATTTTTAATTACTTTCAATGTTTAATTGGATTAATTTTTTATCATTTAATATAATTTTGGTAATTTAAGGTAATTTCACATTGAAATTAGATATGAACGCATGTCAATCTGTTGATGGTTATTAATTTTTAATAACCCATTTTATCATTTTAACAATTGGAATTAATTGAAATTAATTACTGCAACTTGGTGTTTGAATTTGTAAACATGGATTACATATTTGGAGTTAAGAAGGTCCAAATGGTTTAAATATTTTCCTTTTATTTTTCGACATTATGAATAGTAACGTCTCTAATTATTTTTATTTACCATGGATAAAGGGTCAATCAGGTAAATAATTGTAGAAAATAATATTATAATAATCTAACATAACCCTAACATGTGTCCTAATACTATTTAATGAGAAATTGACGACCATTATCATACTCTGGTTAAGTTTAGGACCACATGATGCCACTTGGGTGTGATAATGGCATGTTATAATAATTAAATTAGTGTAAAGAGAAATATAACATAACATGTATCTTTTTAATAAAACAATTTTAATATAGAGTTATATAAATAATACCTCTTACTATAAATATTCATTATAAAGATAAAATTTTTTCCTACAACATGGTATTTTATTCATAATTGTTGGAAATTATATAAATAAATTTATTTATGTCACTGTGATGATGCAGTTATTACCTTAATAATGAATGATTCAAATAAATGATAATATAAATATTACAATAAATGTAATTATAACATTTTTATGACATAAAATAATTTTATGGAATATTATTACATGTTATATATGGCTTAATGTTGTTTTTTTAAAATTAATCAAGATGATATGGCTTTAATGAAAATAAATTACTAAATACTATCCAAATTGACATAAATTAGTTCTTATGAAAATACTATTTTATTAAATTATTTAGTAGTGATAAAAATATAATATTCTTCCAAATGACTTATATAATGTTAAAAATTTTATTAATTATCCACCTGATGTTCTCTTGGAATTTTATATTAGCTATATTTACCATATAGTGTAAAAATACAAGATGACAAGGTAAGAGTTAATTTATTTAATTAAGCATTAACACCAAAAGATAAGGTAAAATTTTTGAACTATGATTTAATAAAACCTATTGGTTTAGATTATTTCGTTTCCTAATCATCTTATCCTATAATTATATCACTTTGGAGTCATTATATTTCTAAAATCAACTTATAATAAAATAATATTCCAACACTTTCCTAAAGTTCCTCTCCTCCCTCTTATAAAAGGCCACCATTGCTACCCACTTACTCACACCTCTCAAGCCACATGGATCTCCCATATTCTTTTAAAATAATCTCCCAACATCTCTAAATTCCACCTAAAATCTTTACCTTGGGAATAATGAAACTCAAGGAATTCATTTGGCTCAAATCAAAAGGAGTTACCTAATTTAGAGGTAACGTCTTCTCTCAAACTCCTTTCATTTATTTGCATTATCCAACCCCTTAAACTCTCTTTATAACATTATTTTATAACAAAAATAGTATCTTAAATATAATATTATGTTGATATTAATTTATTTTTAACTAAATTTACACACACCTCCATCTAATGGATATAAAACATACTATTGTTTTGGTATAGTAAATTACCACCTCACGAAACGATGATTGTTCAATTTTCTCCAACCACCTCTCCTGGTCACCATAATGATAGAAATATATTTATATATGATCTATATTATATTTATATTCTCTCTATGATTTTGTAATTTTTATTTAAAATATACTTTATGCTTCTCAAAATGTGTAAATATGATAATTTCATTTGAGGAACTGTGGACTACTACCAATCAAAGTGATATGGCTAATTCATGACACATATGGAATATATAAATGATGGAGTTAATGAAAATATGTATCATATATAAAAATTATATATTATAATTTGATTATAATATACCTATGTATCATTTGGTCTTCATTCCTTCAATATGAAAAAGAAATGAAAGTAGCATTCCTGTGTACGCACGACCCACCCTCTCCATAAACAGTGCATTTCATTTATTATATTCATATGTTATGGAATATTATAATTAAATATATTATTCATATATATGATATTTAAATAATTAATAATATTATGGAATGATATAATTTGGAGCACATGGAAATTTGTCATCAAAACAGTTTCATTTTCGACTCTTGTACCAAAAATCGACAAAAGGACCAATATGAACTTAAATAATCATGTAATTTTTATAAAATTGTAATAAGCTATATAAAAAGAATAATAACATTTAAAATGTCTATTAGGAATCTATAAATTAACCTATGTTTATTATCTAGTAATATAATGATTTTAAGTGACGAGTCGGCCTGAAGGTAAGGGAAATCTTAACTCAATCTCCATTCATTGAGTTAAATATCCATGCCATTGGTTTTTTCCAAGAATATGTTTGAATAAACTCTAATTTTTTTTAAACTTAATATCCACTTAAATTGGGTTTATTTATATTTTTTACACATAATTATTCCCTTGATTTATCTTTAATATAATGATATGATCATTGTAATGGACTTCGTCTCAATCTCCTTTCATTGAGGTAAATTTTATTGTTATACACCGCCTTCTTTTATACAGTGTATAATTAACCCCTTTTAAATTTAATTTCATTCAAATGTCTTAGAAATTAATATTTTTATACAAATCATTTTACTGGATACCAATAAAAATGTTTGTTTTTAACATATGTGGAAATAACGATATTTTCATCATCATAACCATTATTTGATGTTTGGATTCCTCTACAAGTAGTAACGTTTTTAAAAGAAAAATAAATATATTTTCTTTTTTTTATGTATATTTGTATGTTAAATGGTTTTTATAATGGATTTTTCAATTCCATATCTTGAAATGTTATCTTATGATTATAATTTGGAAATGTTATTTTTTCCTTTGTGAATTTTTTATGTGTTAGGATTATGTTATGGTTCCTGGGAATTTATTATGTATATGGGTGTTTCCTAGATAAACTGAGGGCGGGTGATCTAGTGATAGCTCTCCAATGCATTGGGTAATGTGATAGAGTTAAACGTTAAGTTTTCTTCATTGAGATTTATGGAATATAATGTGATGGGTATTCCAAATGTAACCATGAAGGTTACTACCTATGTAGCTGTGAAAGATACAATGTATGTATGATGTTTATGAAAATAATTTAACATTATGTTTTATGTTTTATATGTTGTTTTGTAGTATTCTTATGGTTTCATGTGGAAAACTAAATATATTATGTTTTATGGGTGAAAAGTATGATTTTCTAAAAATGTTTTCAAGATTTTAAATTTTTCATAGACTAACTGTTTCATTTCTTATTTTATATCCTATACTGAAATTTTTGCACCTATCCTATGTTTTGAAATGTTTTTCACATGAATCAAAGGAGAATAGAGTCAAGTATGGGATCATGGAAAAGTTATACTGTTTAAACATGAAAGGAAACATGTTTATTTTTAAAAAGTTTTTGTTTTATGAAACAATTGTTTAGTTATTGGAATTATATACTTGTATTTTTGAGTTATTATGTAATAGTTGTGTCCTAATTCTAAAAAAATATATACCCTAAGATATCCTCAATGATAATTCTTAAATAATCTCATGATTATGTAATATTTAAGGCTCGGTCCTTTTTGTTGTTATCGGTTTTCGGTTTAGGAAACTTTGAGGATCAGGATGTATTCTTATGAGATAGGGATTTCATTTGATTTTATAATCTTCTGGTTGATCATCAGTTCAATTTCTTAGAAATTATTTTTGATGCATTATGTTCCAATATTATAAGGTGATTAACGATATTTTTGGAGCTATTTATTTTTGAGGTAATTATGCATTATTACTTTATGGGATACAAAATGAAAGGTATGAGATAAAATTTGAGGATAAAATATGATACGGTTATTTTTGAAGATTTTATTTCATTTTTTATAATGTTATAAAATTATAATGTTTTTGAAAAGGGAAAACATGTAGAACGTGTGACAAACCATCACATCAGAGAAAGATGTGGGAATAGAACCCACAACGGAAGTACGATTGGGATTTATCGCCTACCACCGGACTTCATGAAGTCCATGGTAAGTATGGATTATAATTTTTAGATAAACGATTTTATGGATTAATAATAATTTTATTTGGGAAAAATATATTTTATTGAATATATAAAAATGATATTCGAAATTGATTTTTGGGAATAAGTGATAAATGTAATTTTGGAAGACGTTCACTATTTTTGGAACCATATATGCCTTAGTAAAATAGAATACTATGGGATTTTATTTTAGGAGTAATGGTTTGACTATATTTTGGAAGAATCCATTTTTTTATTTTGGACTTATGAAGATTCAAGTTATTAATGTAAGGTATTATCCAACTTTGATTAATATGTGATTCTAAAATTATTTTTAGTATGAGACATTAAGAGTGGTTGATGTTATTTGGAGAAAATTGATAAAATTTAGCTTGAAAGTCTATGTTATCAAATCATTATATTTTTTGTGTTTTGATCATAGTTTGAATTATTTGAATAAATTTAAGGACTATTATATGTTGAATGGTCAATGTTAAATTGTGGTATCATGGTTGAATTTTGGAGATTAATGTAGTTTTCTTTATATAACGATTCATTAATTTTGTGGAATTATATTACCTTTTACTACTTGTTTTGGTTTTTGATAAAGTATAAAGATAAGGAAAATATATAGTTTATCTTTTTTTGATTATTTTATTATCTATAAGTTGATTCTAGTGCTTCAGGTGTGACCAAGTCATCTTAAATACTCATTGATTTGGAAAAAAGATGGTTTTGTTGTGGAATTCGATTAATCAATGATTCTCTATATGTCATGTATGTATATTTCCATATGTTATTAGTCTATGTATTAAATTAATTCCTCAACATTATGAAAATGAACTTTACATGAAAATGTTTTCCATTTAATTTTCCTAATGAAAAATAAAATATCGTTTAACCCATTAAAAGTTTGTGTTTTTATAATTGATAACATTTGTTTCACTTTTTCTATCACTATTCATCAGAACTTAACACTTAGTTTTTCTTCCTCAACTATGTATTATTACATGGGACCCTAGTATGTGTTTTCTTGGGTGACCTTCGTACTTATCTTTATTTATTTTAAAGTGACAGTTTTATTAACCCTTTTCCTACGTGGGATTGCAATAAATAAGGCATCCTACCTTTTTGTTAAATAACTCTTCATTACATTTTACAATCATATGATATTTAGAATTTAGTGTCATGTAAATATAGAACAAAATAAAAAAACATAAAACATTATTATAATCCACTTTTAAGGCTTAATCATAGGTTCATCCTAAGTTAAAATATCAAATCACAAAACCTGGGGACATACATCAAAGTAGAGGGTGAGCAAAAGGCCAAGTAAGGGAAAACAAGGAAAACAATTTACTTGTGATATCAATAAAAACATTATTAAATACCTAAAGACATGAGAAATGGAAAGGTGTCATATCATAATAAAAATAACACAAATAAAAACATGAATATGTGGATACCAAATTTAATTTATACATCCATAAGCATATCACCAAGGTCCATACCCATGGTGTCATAAAAATTACCAAGGTTATTCACAAAGGTATCGTTAAACATATTGTCCCTAGAGATTAATTTCTTTACCCAATTAATTAGAGATTTCTACAGGAGAACCATTAATATGTATTTCTTTTAATTTAATCCACATATATCATAATCAAACATTTCATAAATAACCCAAATATAATTAAAGAAATGGGTATCATATCAAAATCACGATGTTTTAAAAAAGGACATTCAAAACATGACCATTATGTCTTTTATAAACCATAAAAAGGGAATGAGGGTTTTATGTATGTCAATTATGGAATGAAATGTATCATAATTATATATTTATGAATACCTCTAGAAATGAAATAGGTTTTGGTGTTCACATAATTAAAATAAAATAATTTCTTGAGAAAAATAGAGATATTTTGAGATGAAAATTCTGCAGTATAACGACTATACAACATGGTTTTGGAAAACAATTAAAAGAAAGGGGACATGGGTAAACCATTAATAAATGACTCATAATATATTATAAAGACAGAATAAATTATAAATAAGCATTTGGTATGGAAATTTTAACCCCATAAAACATTAAAGAAAACATTAAAGGAAAAGAAAAGTTTAGAATCCCCTTATGAAATTCTTGAAGCCTACCTGTGTCAAATAAAAATTCATAAAATGAGTTGATGAGAGAAAAAATGGATCTATAATAATTTATAAAAAATATGTAACTTAATGGAGATATGTAATGACTTATCCCAAAATAATAAAATAGAAATTAATAAGGCATAACATAAAGGGATTGCTTAAAAGGAGAAGGGTGGTAGATTCCCCTACCATGTAGAGTAACTTCTAAAACACTATGATCGGGACATTTGGGGATTTAAGTCACCTTGGGAGGCCTCCATGGGAGGTATAAGTAGTATAAAATCATTGGTAATGATTTTTTAATGAATGGAAATGATGGAATGGGTGGGTATTTATAGAATAATTGAGGGAATATTTTATTAATTTCAAAGCACATCTCATTAGTGGAATTTCCAATACTATAGGCTTGAAAATTGTATTTTCTCATGGTATTGGCCACTTGGGATACCACATATAATATTTTAATCAATAAGAGTCGAACAACATCTTGTATTTCTTGTAATATCAATATAACATAGTTGTGATTTCATTTAACAAAATGAAAACCCAAAACTGTATTCTTAATATTCATATAAAATTCAACTGTTTTAGAAAAATCCCAAAAATTAACCCTAACCATATTTCGACATGTAGAATACAAAATTAAATTTTATTTTATAAAAATTAATATCATTTTAAAATTAATTAAATGAATAAAATAATAAGTCATAACTAATAATTTTTAAAACTTTTATTTACTTATACTATGATATAATTATATCACATTGCCACATAAGATGACTAAAACATATTTATACATCCTTAGGTTAGGTTAATATTCCATTTTTAAAATAACCATTCACAAGGGTAAAATTACTATTCCAAAGGGTACAGTTACTATTCACTAAAAATTTATTTTGATCTTACTCAACAACATTTTTCACCCCGATTACAACAATGTATGTTTGATTTTTTAAAATCATTTTAATGAAAAAGTTATTTAATAATAAAATATTAATATACTATTCATAAAAAAAGAATATTCATCAAATAATATTGATCAAATACTAAAAAATTGAAACTTCTTAAAAAACTTCAAAATATTCATCCTAGATTAATTTTGACAACTGAAATTATAAAATGATGCTTATTTTACCACAATAATTCTCTTTGTATGAGAAATATATAAAATCTACAATTTTTTTGATTCTAAAATCAATTTATCAATTTTTTTTAAATAAAACATATATTTTATTAAGAACAACTATTCTTAAATATGAATATCCTATTATTTTTCATAGTTATACTAATCAAAATTTATTTATGAGGTATAATGTTCTCATGAAATAAAAAGTAATTCTATTTTCTTTTATTGTAAAAAATAATAAAATGTTATTGGGAGGAAAGAGATCCATAAATAAAAGAAGTAAATTTTTTAGGTTATTACATTCTTTCCTCCATAAAGAAATGGTGTCCTCACAATTTTCTCTTTTTATAAAATTGTTACTATTAGGAATATTATAATTATAAATTAATTTTATGTCTTAAAAATCATTCTTAAAAAAATATTATTCTTTAGCAACAATTTCATTTTCTACAAATCCTTCATAATGATTCATAAAAATCATGTGGTTAACTAAACATATCCAGTGGAAGTGTCAATCCAAGAGTTCAACAAGTCTTTTCATCATGCACTAGTTTTCATTCGAGTCTAACTCAAAGTATTTTTTTGGGTTTAACCCTTAGATACATATGTACTAGAGTCACATCCACTTGTTCGTATACAGATATGGATTAATTTATTTAGAAACCACTTATTTAATATTTGACAAAAATACCAGGATTTTTTCCTATATTTAAACCTTTCTATAGTTTTCATGTAAATATTTTCAAATCCAAATTTTTCAAAAATAATTAAACTATCATTTGAAACCAACTATTTCATCCCACCTTTTTATTATATAACTGTTCATTTCATTTTACAAACATAGGATCTTTAATGTTTAATGTCCTGGAAATTAGGAACAAAATAAATGGAGAAAATTCTAATACAATTGAAATTATTCATCACATGTTCATTATATTTTCAAATACTTCATAACATAACCTGGGTACATACATCAAAGGATAGGGTGAGAAGAAGGCTGAGTAAGGGAAAACAAGGGAAACAGTTTACTTTTGATATCAATAAGGACGAGAAGAAATACATAAAGACATGAGAAATGGAAAAAGAGTCATAACATAATAAAAATAACACAAATAATAACATGAATATTTGTCTACAAAATTTAATTTATAAATTCATAATCCTATCACCAAGGTCCATCCACAATGTGTCATAAAATTACCAAGGTTATTCACTAAGGTATCATAAAACTTGTCAGCTCTAGAGATAAATTTCATTACCCAATGAATTAGAGAATCATCTAGGTGCACCATTAATAGGTATTTATTTTCTTGTGAGCTACATATATCATAATAAAAAATTTCTTAATTAGCCAGAATAGAATAAAGGAAATGGGTTTCACATCAAAATCATTATGTTTTAGAAAGTACTTAAAAACATGATCATTATGTCATTTATAACCCATAGAAAGGGAATATGGGTTTTATATATGTAAATTTAGGAATAAAATATATCATTATTATATTTTGATTAATACCTATGGAAATGAAATATATTTGGGCATTCACACAAATAAAATTAAATAATTTCTTAAGAATAAGAGAGAGATTTTGAGATGAAAATTCTGCAGCATAACGACTATCCAACATAGTTTTAGAAAACATTTATAAGATATGGGATATGGGTAACCCCTTAATTAGAGACGCATAACATCTTAGAGAGATATAATAAATTATAAACAAGAATATGGCATGGAAATTTCAAATCCATACCACATAAAAGATAACATGAATGGAAAATAGAAGTTGATAATCACCTTACGAAATTCCAAAATCCTAATAATGTTAGTTAAAAATTAAACAAATTAGTCAATGAGAAGTAATAGGGTTATGCATGTATATAACTAAATGAATGATGAAAAAAATATAATAAAAATTACATCTCACTAAGGATAGGCACGATATGCAGAATTGGCATGGTACATAGAACTTGCGTGGTATGCAGATCATAGATAGTTGACAAAAGAAGGGATAATTCACAGGAATGAAAACATCATAAATGGAGTTTGTGATTCTAGAAAAAAGTAATGAGATTTTTAGTGAATTTAGTAGCTACTCTAAAGGAGAAAACTGAATATAATAGAGCATCAATTCGAGACTTCGATGAAAGCAGTGTCTCAAGCTAAATAGAGACAAATACATTCATGTCAATCTATTTAAGAGACCTTCAAGTAGATAAACTGAGTGAAATCTCTCCCATGGAAGTGAGCTAGGGGGGGTCAACGAAAATGATCTGAGGGAAGTAGTGGGAGATACCTTAACCTTTTTAAAGACTGTGTTCCTGGGAAAGAGTGATTGTGCCCAAATCATTGTAATCCAAAACTATTGAAGATTAGTGGAATTAGGTATGAACAAAAACATGTTGGCGTATGCTACTTGGACGTAAAACTTAGTGGTGAACCAAGTAAATGTGCTGTGTTTTCCTTATATATGTGAATGTTTTAATTACTGCACATATCTATCATACATGTTTAAATAAGTTTTTACCAACATGGGAATAAGATCTAGTAAAGAGAAGAAGAAGTTTACACCCTAATTCACCCCCCTCTCAGGGTGGTCTAGGGTCCTTCAGGCATAATATTGATACTCTATCCTATGTAACAAATATAATTCATTTTCCCGCTTCTTCATATTCAAAACAAAATGATAAACCCACTAGGGTCCTTCAATTTTAGAGGTAACATCTTCAACAGAATCACACTACATTCCTCATTAACATCAATTTTATCCAACTTATTCCAATTATTTTTTTCATAAACCATTTGGTGAATGAAACATATGAAGGAATTATATCCATGAATTCTAAGAAAATCATGTTGATGGTGAAGCTTCAAATTAGTTTTAAGTACCCCAGGTAATCTGATTTATCGCTTTGTTTCACTCTTTTTGGGAAAGGAATGGAAGGGTAATAATGTTTCAGAATAGGTTTATTATTCACCTTATCCTCAAACCAAGCTTTCTTCATTGATTCATTAACCAAATAATATTTTATTTTCCTTGTTTTGTTAGTTTTTTAGGTGTGGGTTACACATTCTGTTTAGTTTGGACCATGCTATATAGCTTTCCATATATGTCTTTTACAAAATTTTGATTATCAGATTCACCTGTTTCATTGTTTTTCTATTTTATAGGTTCTTACCTCACTAGTTCTTGATTTTTTTCCGGACCTAGTTGTTAATTCTATTTAATTATATCCTAGATTAGTAATTTAAGTGTTGGGAAGAATACTCTTTTCTATACCAGCTTGATCTCTATCCATTTGAACCATTTTAAGTTATAAATTATGAATCTTGGTATCTGTGTCTTTCCTTGGTGAACTTATCTCACTAAACATTTACTATAACATACCCTTTATCTACCATTGATAATTAGATGAATCGGCCTCCAATTTATTTTGGAAGAATTGTTTAGGATGTGGGTGGATGTTTGGGGTAGGAGGTTGTTTGATTATACCTTATTCTCTCCGGAACAGATTAGGTTGACTTTGATAGGAATATTATTACTTGTTTGGAAAAAGAGCTTGGACACCCTAGTTTTTATCCATGTAGTCAACAAATTAGGCACTCTCATCACATAAAATAGGGAGATAAAAGTTTGGACAATATTTTTGATTGTGACAGAACATTCCATAGTGAAAACACTTCTCCCTAAGGCCTTGATCATTAACAACAGTTGTGTGGGTGATTTTATCAGTCATATGAATTCTTCTCTTCCATGTGCACTTTTTCTGAGACTTTTGAGGCAACATATCAAAAAAATGTTTCATCTCATCAGAAGTGGAATCAAAGAACTCACCCCCACAATTTTAGTCAACTATGTTCTGATTGTATGGTGGGAGGGAACTGTATAATGTCTCTATAAGAAGATGGGGAGATAACTGATGGATTGGAAATTTCTTAAGAAGACTTATAAATCTATCCCAAGCCTCGTGAAATAATTCTCTCTCATCCTCAAAAAAACCTGTGATCTTGTGTCTAACCTCAATGTTTTTGTTCTTGGGATAGAATTTGGAAACAATGGTATTGAACACATCTTCACAGGTTTGGAAGATTTCATAATCAAGGTTTTGGAACCAAGTAATATCCCACCCTTTAAGATATAATAGGAACAACCTTAGTACCGCCTTACTCAGATCTCGTAGAGGAAGCTGCTGGATAGAACCATAATTTTTTTTAATAAACTCTAATGAATCCCCTATCGGAAGACCATTGAAAGAAGGGATTTTGGAGAGATGAGACTGTTTGATCTCATAGCTCCTAGAACTAGTGGAAAATCTGATTCACGAAAGATTTCTTAACACTATAGGTATTTTTATATCCCTTAGTCTAGGTTTCTCAGGGGTAAGGACCAGAGGCTTTAGATCATTCCAAATTTGATTCTCATCTAGGATTTCCAGATTTTCCATTTCAATTTTTCTTAATTCTCTAAGTATTGAATAGTCCTCGTTGATTTCTATAAATGGTGTTTTAGGTTATGACTAGACGTTATTATGTGTATACTATAAGTGAATATCCATGTATGATATTGATTGAAAAATCATCCTCTTAACTATGAGGAAGACTATAAAATTCATCAGGAAACACATTCATGTATTCCCTCAAAATGGTTATTTCACGAAGGATGATATTTTCCTTAGTATTAGTAATTTTATTTAGATACACTTTATTATTGAGAAATAATACCCATTCATGAGATAATAATACCAAAGAAGATCAATCCTCCTCCTTGCACTTGTGTATAATTGGAGAATGATTCTCAATAAATAAGGTAATTTCCTTCACATAATAATTTATGTTGGATATATATAAGGAAATACAATACATACCCATAATAGCATGAAATTACTCTTATGTTAGTATCAAAATGTTTTTTTGATGATTATATAACAATTTTTTATAGGGGAGGAGTTGTATACAAGCGATGAAATATATCCCCATTTTCTGTTTTACCTTATTTCTCACTTTCAATATTTACAATGGTGTTTTAATAGTTATTATATACTCACAATATGTGAAAAAATCCATAAAACTAGAATAAAAATGTTCATTCACTTTTATTTATTGAATGACTGCTGTACATTCCACCACATTATTGCCAGGACCGACCTTTGCAGTTGTGATGGCCTAATATTGACCTTGCTTTCTAATCCTTAGAGATCAATGTAACCTATTTTTTTGAAAAAAAATTATATTTTGGAATTTATTCCTAGGTTTCCATGTTCCTTGTAGTTGAAACCATGGACAATGGGTTAAGGTTTGAACATATCATTTCTTTCATCCATCACAATGGTGGGGTTTTTCAACCAGAAATCACAAGCTAGGTGCCACTCCTTCTGGAATGTAAATCATTTCCATATCCACATCAAGAAACCTTTCAGGTTCTTCTTCACATATATATGAAAAGTTTGATTGTAAAAATTAATTCCACTTTTATACTTCTGTATCACACCTCTATAAGTACACTATAAATTATAATTCTTATACATATGATACCCCTAAGAATCAATGATCTCTCTTTCAAATATTAGGAAACATCAATGAATTTTCTCATAGATATCAATATCTCAACATTCAAAGTATCTTTGTAGACTCAACGTTATCCAACTAAAGAAGTGGTCAATATTAAATTTATGGGTAACAACCAAGCCATAGGCATATCATGCAAATCTTGTGAATTTTTTCCAATAGATACTGATAGATATGTCATAATTTTTCAACAGGTAATGAAATCCATTTCCCATTTAATTCATAGAGTTTGTGGAAAATATTTATTGAAAAAATTATAAGTAATTCCATCCACTCGATTGCTACAATATATTCCTTAGGATTCACATTTGTTACCAACATCTACAATTAAGATTCTTTATAATCCATATGATAAATGGAAAACATGAACTTCTCCTTCTTAGATCATTGAAGGACATATAATATTGTTTTACTGAAGATGATCCACTTTTCCACAACAAATGTAACATAAGAATCACTGAATTATGGAGGCATTTTCCATATAAAGATCTCAATTGAAACTTTATCTTTCATTAGGGAATTTGTGTGTTCTTTCAATTTTTTTAGTTAAAAACAAGAGTCAATTGATAATGATTAATTATGAATTTAATTATTATCACTCCCATTATGTTAAAAACGATTTTTTTGTAATTCATCACAATTCCCATCACATTGGTTGTTGGCTCGGATCCTCATATTTCCATCTATTAACTAGATTAAATAGAAAATCAGAGACAGAAAATTTTAAACTATAAAGAACATAAATGGGAATCCATGAGAATTAAAGTATAACCTATAACTGAAATATATTCCTTACCTAATGAATTTTTAGGTTTCAATCTATGTTATCCATGATCAATTTATGAATATAAAATTTATGGGAATTTTTTTTATTGATTAATGTTTCATTGTGATATTGTTAATTTATTAAATCATATCCTTAGGAAGTGTAAAAATAGAAGTTCATTAAGGCCCACTTTCATTCACCATATCAAAACAGATTCTATCTCAATACATTTTTTCAATGTTTTAACACATAGGTATAGTTGAGAAAAATCCACATCAACTTACTGTATCCAGAGTAGGATATATATAATTAGAATAAAATTACACTATACCAATATTTAGGCATGTTTTATTAAGATTCATACAATCCCTAAATCTTTCTGTAGTGTATTTTATTCATAATAGAAAAAACAGTAATTTCCTATGATATGAACTAGGAAAACACATAATTTAATATTTATAGAACACATAAAGAATTATTTTTGACTTAATAAAATTATATTGTGATTTATAATTAATAAAAAATATTTAATAATAATATTTGATTAAAATATAATTTATTTAAAAAACTTTGAATTCATTTAAATTGTGGATCATGATTCAAACTATAAATTTCTTGAAATCATATATTATTCTTTCATCTAAGTTTTATCAACTAATTATCTAACAATTAACAAAGTAATAATAATCATAAAAGATAAATATAATAATTATTTTATAAAAAATATTCAAATTCATTCTATTATGTTCTTTATACATATCCATTTGATTCACCATAAATTTCCCTAATGGTATGGTGTTAGATTATTGGATTTTCATGGGGTGGTTCAGAAAACATGGTTTAAGCCGTGTTCTTCATGATCTGGAACATATACAACAAATAACTACAGTCATGCTTTAGATTTTGAAATTCAGGTTTGTATTGATCACGGTAAAATATTTGTGATTCTTGGTTCCTTGGAAGCTAAGGCAAATAATATTCATAGGGTACGATCCTTTTTGTCAACACCATTACCTATTTTTTCTGTATTGGTTGGACTTTATCATTACCCATAATATACTATTTATAATGGTTAATGAACAATGGGAATATTATAAAGGGGTTTTATGCTTAAAATTATTTTAAATTCGACATGATAGGACTTATAATGGTCCAAAATAACAAAATTAGTGCATGTGTTTTATATAACCACATTATATAACTGGGAATGTAATTAAATTGAAAGGGGGATTGTATTTATAAATTGTAATGTTGGTATATTATTCCTCCTTCATAAATTTTTCTCTTGAAATAATAATTTCATTCAATAAAAAAAATGAGGATACTTTTTTCTCATCACCGCATCCCATTCCCAAGTATGTTCCTAAATCATGTAGTTTTTTATAGTAATTTTTATAGGTGATTTGTATTGTTTTCTAGATCCTTTTATCTATTATATATGATCTCGTCTAGGATCTCCACATATTAACTATAATTATCTAATGAAAACCATTTGATTCAGTATATGTGAGGGGATTGGTACTTACATCCTCAAGTGGGATACATGGAACACATATTTTACATTAGATATATTTTTTGGGAGTTCTAGTTGATTTTACACCTCTTTGATGTGATTAGGGATCTCAAATGGGTTGATGTATCTTTGAATAAGCATTCCATTCTTCCTAAAACCCATTTCATTCTACCATGGTGATATAAGAACACTTTATTACAAATATCAAACACCAGGTATCATCAATGATTATATTCATAGATTTTCTATCAACATTATGCCGATCTAATGTGATATTAATTGTTTGAACCTTTCATATTTTCATTTAGATTATATCAGGTCCCATCATCTTCTACTCCTTAACTTTATCCCAATATTTTGTAGTCTAATACCTCTTATTATATAGATACATGTAAGCCACCATTTTAATGATTTAATAGAAGGATTTGTTATATGAGAGATCCACTAGGGGAAGGTGTAAGTACCAAAGTTATTTGAAATCCATTTAAAATGATCTTATTATATCTTCTATAGATTTAATGGTCCTTTTAGACTTATCATCTATCTTTGGATGATAAATAGTGATGAAGATTAGTTTTGTATCCAATTCATAATAAAGGATTATCCCAAATCTCAAGAAAATAATTTGATCATTGAACAATATAATAGAGAGTATAATATCATGTAGTTTTACCAATTCCCCTAAACATAACATAGCGAGTTAGTGAAGAGTGAAATTTTCCTTCTTAGAAATGAAAAGGTGCTGAAATTGTTTTGTTACCAACTACCACAACAATGTAATTATTTCATTTTGTTGTCATGGGGAGTCCTATGAGGAAATCAATTATTATGATTTACTATTTCCATAATAGTTTAATCAATGGTTTCATTATATCCATAGATTGTTCCCCTAGCCTTGACTTACTGGCATAATATGCATCGAGCTATGAATTTCATTATATCCCTCATTATGTTTTCCCACTAGATTTTTTTTGCATCAGAACTCTTTAAATAGTTATTCATTCTTGATTAATAGAGATGAATTATCTATGAAAATATTTTAGAAGTTCTCTCTTTATTTGTGGATTTTATGGGACATATATACATGTCCAAATATATATAACTACATCTTTAGAAAATATTAACTCCAAAATATTTCTTACCTACATTTGTAGCAACCCATCATCTTTATGATCCTCCTTAATCCTCATAAGAATAGATGTGTTATAATGTTATTTGAGAAAGTAGGATGAATATCCTTTTATTATTTTGATATTCTTCATTATCATGTCCAATAATATTAGGTCCTTCTCAATACTGATCATGGAGAGAGTTTTTTATATACTTTCTAATAAGATCATCTTCCTCTATTTTTTCATTCTCATGATGGTAATGGATTGAAGAATCATAATCCTTGATCACCTATAACAACTTCCATTAGCACATATTATGCTAATTCAGTTTGAATATATACTTTACACTTTTATGATTCGTATATATGTGACAGTTCTTTCTATAGAGATAATTCTTCCAAATATTTAATGTGAATATCACTAAGGGAAATTATAGATTAATATTTGTGTAGTTATTCTCCTGGATCATTAGTTGGAAGGATTAATTGGCTATCACCTTTTCATATTTCATGAGTACGAAACCCAATCCCTATTTGGATTCATCATTTTAGGCCATAAATCCTTCACTGTGGGTGGGTAATGTGTGCATAGGTAAACTAATATCCTCGTATTCAACACTTTAAAATTTATCGTTCATTCACTATTCAATACAAAATTAACTCTTTTATGAGCTATCATGGTTAGTGGGATTTCCTGTCATATGATTTTTCTCACACATCGATGATTCTAACTAGGTAATCCAAAGAAACTATAGATTTTTTCAGAGTGGTTTTTCATGGAAATTCTTCAAATGCCTCTATTTTTGGAGGGTCCAGAGATATAACATTACTAGTGATAACATGACCCAAGAATGATACTTTTTCCAAATATAATACATATTTACTTTACATTTTATACATAATTTCTATGTAAAAGGCCTTAAGTATAGTATATAAATACACCTCATGTTCTACCATTCTTTCAGATTAAATGATAATATCATCTATAAATACCAACATAAATTTTTCTACAGAATACATAAAGAATCTATTCATCATGTACACAATTATTACTAGATAATTAGAGAGTCCAAATGAAATTAAAATGAACTCATTGTTCTCGTACTTTCTATAAAAACCAATCATATGGATATCCTTATTCTTCAACATTACTTGACAGTATCCTTACTATATATCCAAAATAGAAAAATACTAGCCTCATCCTAGATAATCAAATAGATCAAAAAATCACTGTATGGATACTTTTTCATTATCATGATCTTATCAAGCTCAACATAATCAATGTAGATGCTTATTTACACATTCCTTTTCATGGAAAAGTGGACCGATGCACCAGATGGTGAATCACTTGGGCATATAAACCCGTTAAACAAAATTTACTAGAGTTACTTCATTAGCACCTTGAATTTAACAATGACAATTCAATATGTTGTATTTGATATTGGAAAATACTAATTTCTAAGATCGATTGAAAATTAAACATCTCATCTTAGGGAAAAAACATACAATTATTTGGGGAGAAACTCAGTGTATTCCGTAACAATGGGATTTATTTAAGGACGTTTATTTTCATTATATTAATGATTTGAGCAAAATAAGCTTACTCATTGTGAAATAATATCTATTCTTGAGATGATGATAACAAAGAATAATCATAATACTACTTTCACATGTATATAATTAGTGATTGATTCTAGATATAAAGGATAATTTCATTCTCTTATAAATTTATTCTGGCTCTATATTTGAAAAGCCAACACATTCCATGAATAGAAAAAAATTATACTAAAGAGTGTTTCAAAAGGTACACGGGGAATTTCATTAAATAAAATTTGATAGGAGAGGAATTATATACATGGGATTCATAATTTTTTCATTTAATATTTTCACTAATATCTCAAATTCCATGATTTCCATTGGTGAATGAATAGTCATACTAAAAAAGATAGATAATAAAGAATGTGTAGAACCATAATAAAAAACCATGTATTCTATTCTTGAATGGGTATCCTATGCACTAGAGAAAATTTCATTCATTAAGATTCACCTCATTATTTATGATGGAATAAGATATTCCATTATCTCTAGTGATTGGAGTTTATTGTCTCCAGTTTACGTTGACAACCCATAGCTAAGTACATTGATTCACATACTGTACTTATTCGTTGAAGTTGAAACGGTGTACAAAATGCTAAGGGTTGACCAGTGAATTCATTTCCTCGATAACATCAGTGGGTTAATCCCATATAAAATCACTAGTTAGGATAACTTCCTTCCAACACCAAAAGTATTTCCCCATCACCTATAGGAAATTTTTTGTGTTCTTTTTTCCCATAGAACTGAAAATTGGGATGTTTAAATTTTCCTCTGTTAAATTTCTCCATCACATCACTAGAAATAAACTCCACTTCCTGCTTCTCATTTCCACATGACCCTTGATATTTTATTTTATCTATTTTGACATTGTGGGAACATTTGTAAATTTTCATATAGTTATCAATGTGTTGAATTTACAAGGCCTTCTGTCACGACCCAACCCCAGAAGTATGGAATCGATGCCTAAATCATAGTGTGAAATTATCTTCATAAAAACAGGCATACAAAAATTTCACATCTTGTCCCAATATAGAAGATCATTTTGGTGTAGGTTATGAAAATCAGATGCTTCTGAAACACTTCTTCTAATGAAAGGGTTAAGCTTCAAATTGTTGTCATCACAAAGAGTACTCAAAGCTTGGGAAAAACTGTTAAATTCTGTAAAACATAAATTAAAACATAGGGTGAGCATAAAAATTCCCAGTAAGGGGTTTTAAAACATTTTATGAAAATCCCATTTTTTTGAAAAAAAACAACAACCTTGGAAATAATCATAAAACCTTTTGTTAAGAGGAAGACATTACTTTTCGAGGAACATCTCTAATATTTTCAGAGGATACTTGTAGACATTTTTCAAAAATAAAACCATTCTCATGCAAGATAATTATACTTACTTAAAATCATGAATCAGAGTGTGAATGCGTATGTAAGAAATAAGATGTGCATAATGTAGGTTCCGGGCACAGCGGAAGCACATTGGTGGGTTTTCCCAACATTAATTTTAACGTTAAACAACGTTCAATCCGAGATCTGTCCTGATGTAAAATTCCAAATCTTTAGAATAGAATGAAGGATGAAAAAATTAATAGGTAATCCGAGAACCATAAAGATAGGATGGTTATATATTAGTTATAATTAATTTAATTAATTCGTAAGAATTGCCTTGGTGGGATTCTTTCTTCGTTGATGTCTCTGGTCATGAGCTTGTGATCCGTCGTTGCGTTATAGAATCCAATTCTAGGATTCCTCTAGCGGTGATCCACACATGTGCCACCTATCTTTGGAAATCGCTGAAGGGTTCTCTGGGTGCTAGCATAGAAGAACTTTCGCTTGCGATGTCCTCCTTCGATCGCCTTGATCTCTCAGTCTAGAGAGTGTTCTTGGAGGAATGAGTTCTTTCGGCCTTTAATGAATTCTCTAGAATTGTTGTGCACAATGATTCTATCTCTTTTTAAAGTGTTGGAGTTGTGAGGATATTTAAAACCATGTTTGATGTTATATAGTTATAACAACAAATAAATGCATTACACGCTTTATTTATTTCATTAACTCTTATTGGAAACCCCTATGTCAAATAATTAATTCCTTGACATCCACCCATGCTGATTATAATAAATATTATTTAATAAAACAATTTTATTTATTCAAAATCACGACTAGAAAAACTACATGGCATGTAATCATAAATACACAGCGTGTACTTGTTTTCCAAAAGGAAAACTACACGGTGTTTAATCATTAATACATGGCGTGTACTTGTTTTTCATTTCCTATCAAAATTGAAAACTACACAGCGTGTAATCATTAATACACGGTGTGTACTTGTTTTCATTTCCTCAACTACATTTATTAGACCTTAAGAAATGGCTATTTGTTTCTTAAATAAATGTAACTGCATTACTCACTAATAAATATATATTATTTCACCCAAAATATATTCTATCTAATAACTACTGTCGAAATAAATGCGACCAGGCATCCTTAAAAAATTATTAAACCATAGTTGGGAATAATCTATATTTAACTTGTTAAAATAATATTTAACTGATATACATGGAAACCCTTAGTGTGTGACCCTCTAGGCATCTTTCTCATTGGCATTATGTGAGCATGCCTAAAGTCCAAGATTACTATCTAGCAATGGGTCAAGGCACCCAAGAGAAAGAAGTTGATGCTGCATTAACGTGTCACCTCATACGAACGCTTACCATGTAATATAATCCATTTTTCATGATATCTCGAATCAAGCAGGTTTCATGCTAGTTCCATCAACCCATGTGCTCGATTATTCTTTCTTTGACTTTCCGGAATTGAAAACTCCCATTCCTCACCATGGACATGGATTTATTTAGTATATATCAATTCCATCAAAGGGCCTAAGATATCTACTTTCGTTATGGAACATAAGGGACAAATACTTTCTCTCATTATCTATTAATGTAGTATTACTCATGATGCACCCAACGTATCATACCTCACTACAAATAGTGTCTCATCAAATTTTTCATCAATAAATCTAAGTGCGTGAGTGGTAATACCCATTAATAATAATCTTAAAGTCAAAGGACCAATACACATGTCTGTAGATTAGAACATCCAATGACACTATGAAATGTGGATTTCCTAATGGAGGGTCTCATTATCATAATATCTTCTTGGATATTCCCAAGGGTGCCCACCATGAGAAGGTTCCTCAATGTTTTATGAGTTCTCACCCCTAATGGCATGTATTATTTTTGTCCCTCAAATAACATCATCCATCCATAGAACATAAATTCAATAACAGTGTTATGACACTTCAAGGTTCTCATCATAGTAGGGATTCGCTATGACCCTTTAATGCAACCACTATCATTAGGACATTATCACATGCATTGTCACGCAGAAGAACAATCAAGATGTGATAAGGCTTTTATTAATGAATAAAGTAAAATTAGTTGGTTCTAGGCCACCAACTCCAATAGACTCCCACTTAGACAAGATCCAACTGCTAACAACCTTTAACCCTCTAGCTCTCACATGATATTCATGCTTCTACTGAGATAGGCCTTTAGTCATGGGGTCCACCACATTCTCTTCCGTGGACACTCTTCTCACTGCAACTTAACCCATTTGATAGAAATCCCTCAAGTGGTGATAATTTCAATGTATGTGCTTTGCCCGTTGATGTGACCTTGGTTCTTTCGCAAGATCCACCATTGCATTATTATCACAATACAACGCGATAGGATCTTTACTATTAAGCACCACATCAAGCTCCTGGACAATGTTCCGAATCCAAGAAGCTTCTTTGGCTACATCAAAAGCCGCTATATATTCAAACTCCACTGTAGAATCGGCGACAACTGGCTTCTTTGAACTCTTCCAGCTCACAGCTCCCCCATTAAGACAGAAAACAAATCCAGATTGTGACTTCAGATCATTCTTATCTATCTGAAAACCAGCATCAACATACCCTCTGTTTACAAGCTCCTCATCTCCTCCATACACCAGAAACATATCCTAAGTTCTTCTCAGATACTTAAGGATAGTCTTAATAGCAGTCCAATGTTGTTCTCCTGGATCTTCTTGATATCATCCTACCATGCTCAGCGCATAGGCAACATCAAGACTAGTACATAACATGGCATACATGATGGATCCTATAGCCGAAGTGTATGGGATCTTACTCATTCTATCATTCTATTGTTGTGTCTAGGGACACATTTTTATAGAAAGATGTAAGCCATGTGACACTGGAACCAATCCCCACTTGGATTTTTCAATACTAAATCTCTTTAGTATCTAGTCAATGTATGTACCCTGACATAGTCCAAGAAGCCTCTTGGATCTATCACGAATGATCTTGATCCCTAGAATGTAGGCTACTTCACCCAAGTCCATCATGGTGAAACTATTGTTCAACCAGTCCTTAACTGACTGTAAGATTGGTACAACTTTTCCAATAAGCAATCTGACATCAACATATACTACTAGAATAATGATCACATTCCCATTAAACTACTTATAAAAACATGGAAGACATTCATTCTTAATGAAACCAAATTACTTTATGGCTTCATCAAATTAAATTTTCCATGACATGTATGCTTTCTTTAATCCATAAATGGATTTCGGCAACTTCCAAACCTGTTTGGCTTCACCTAGTGTCACAAACCTTCTGGTTGTGTCATATAGACATTTTTCTGAAGGTTCCCATTAAGGAATGTTGTTTTGACATCCATTTTCCAAATCTCTTAGTCATGGTAAGCTGTTATGGAAAGTATGATGCTTATGGATTTAAACATGGAAACTGGAAAGAAAGTTTCATCATAGTCAATTCCTTTATACTATCTGAATCCTTTAGCAACTAGCCTTTCTTTATAGGTGATAACTTGACCTTCCAAGTCCAAGTTTCTTTTGAACACCCATTTGCATCCAATAGGCTTTACATCAACTGGATCATCGACCAGAACCCAGACTTGGTTCTGATACATGAAATCCACCTCAGAATTCATATCTTCTAGCCATCTTGCAGCTTTTAATCTTTCTACTGCTTCATTGTAAGAGAGAGGTTCATCATTGTCCAACAATAATGATTCACTGTCCTTGGTGACTAGAAAACAAAATCTCTCTGGTTCCCTTGCCTCTCTTGAGATCCTATGTAGTACTTGTGTTTTTGGAACCTCTTCCATGGGGACCTATGGAACTTGTTCCTATACCAACTCCTATGTATCTTGAGAATCAACTTCATCAAATTCAATCTTGCTCGCACTATCCTTCATGAGGATCTGATCCCTCTCAAGAAAGACGAATTTTCTGGAGACAATCAGTTTCTTTTCTGAATGGTTGTATAGGTAATATCCTTTAGTTTCATTAGGATATCCTATAAAGATACACCTCGTGCCCTGAGGTTCTAGTTTCTTTCCTGAGAAGGCCTTAACAAGTGCCTCACATCTCCATACACGTGTGTGCAACAAAGTGTGTTTCCTTCCATTCCTTAACTCAGATTTAATTCCCTTTTCTGCCTTAGTTGTTACTCAGTTTAATTTGTATGCTACAGTTTTTAATGCATATCTCCAAAAGGATAATGAAATATCTGCATGACTCATCATTGAACTCACCATGTCTAACAAGGTGTGGTTCCCCCTTTCAGTAACACCATTCCACTGTGGTGTATATGGAGAAGTGAGCTAAGATAGAATCCCAGACTCCCGTAGAAGATCGATAAACTCTTGGTTCATATATTCTCCACCTTGATCTAATCGCAATTTCTTTATCCTCTTACCAATCTGATTCTCTACTTCATTATATAATTCCTTATATTTCTCTAAGGCTTCTGACTTATACCTCATTAAGTATACATAGCAATATCTACTCAAATCATCTGTAAAAGTAATGAAGTAAGAATATCCACCTCTAGCTTCTACTGGAAATGGTCCACACACGTCTGTGTGAAACAATCCTAGAAGCTCTTTGAACCTTTCACCTTGTCCACCAATGGGCGGCTTGGTCATCTTTCCTTGTAAACAAGCATGGCATTTATAAAGTGGTTTTAGCTCAATAGAGTCTAAATAACCATCTTGACAGAGCTTTGTCAAGCGCTTCTCATTTACATGACTGTGATGTTGATGCCACAACTAGGTGATGTATGAGTCATGTGAGTTTGTTTCTATAACGATTGAAAACACATGGTTTCCATAATTTAATACATACAAACCATTATTTAAATGTTCCATACCATAACATTTGTTGTTCTTATAAAAGAGACAACCCTTATTTCCAAACATGAAAAGAAATCCATCTATATCCAAACAAGATACAGAAATTATGTTCTTGGTAACACTAAGAACATAATACATTTTATGTAAAACCAAAATCATCCTAGTCGGCAATGAGAGGTGTTAATAACCAATAGCCAACGCAGCCAACCTTGCGCCATTGGTAGCTCAAAGATCCACCTCTCCTCTAGAAATATTTCTAAATCTACTTGGTTTCGTCATTTGAATATAGTTGTGAGCCCCACAAGTTGTATCTAATACCCAATGTGTATAAATGGAAATATTACACTCAATAACGAACACACCTTTAGCGCCCTCACGCTTCTGGGTGCAGTTCCTCTTCCGGTGGCCTTGCTTGCCACATGAAAAATATATTGCCTCCCATTTCTTTCCCTGTCTTTGGATCTTCCTCTTCTTGGAGGGACGGTGCTCGGGGGCTTCAGACCGTTTACAAGTCCTTGGAACCTTTACCTCTTCCTTCCTTTTCTTATTCACCATAAGTAATGGGGGTTTGTCACACCCCATGTCCTTATCTACCTGTATAATTAAGGTCAGAAGTTCCAATAGAATCTTCTCATTATTTCTAATGTTGTAGTTGAGAATAAATCTAGATAAGTTCTTGGGCAGTGATGATAGGATGAGATCTATACGCAAATCATCCAGGAACTTAATCCCTATGATGTCCAGGCGTTCAATGTAGCCAATAAGCATGATTACATGAGGCCCAGTAGGCCCAGACTCTCTAAGCATAGTTGTAAACAAAGCGTTGGAGATCTCATATCTCTCATGTCTCACCTTCTCTTGATAGAGTTTCTTAAGGTGAGACATCATTCTATATGCGTCCAAGTTTTCATGTTGTTTTAAGAGCCCATTAGACATGGATGATATCATGAAACAATAGAAATCTGTGGCATCATCCATGTGTTTCATGTAGAGGGATATTTCTTCATCATTGGCCTCATTTTCAGGCGCAACTGAAATAGACTCTTCCAACACATACAATTTCCTTTCGTGGTGAAGGATGACACGTAAACGCCTCTACCACTCTTGGAAATTGGTTCCGGTGATAAGTTTTTCCTTCTCGAGTATGGTTCACAATGATATGGTTGAAGTCATTTTTTATTTCCATTTCTAAAAATTAAGATGAGAAAAGGTTTATTACTTTATTAAAACCTGAGACAAATAAATAAATTAATACTTATTAGTCTCACACTATTTTATCGAAATCCAATAGCCATCACCATTGACTTATGAATATTCTATTTCTTGAATATTAGAGTGGAAAGGATCCATATTTACCTTAAAATTACCGCAAATAGGGTTAGAAAAGCAACATGAAGGGTTTTAGGTAGGCATTCCAAATGCCAACTGCATTAACTCGCAGCTCCTTAATCCGCTGACTGGACTCCCCAATCCTGAAATCATTTTTATTTTGGATTTCCTCAACCTTTTCCTCTTGGTCACACCAAGTCTTGCTGTGGTATTCAACCCTTGATTCAAACCAAGTTAAGTCAATCCAAAACCTTGAATTATAATTCTCCGATAACTGAAAGTACCCCAACTAGGGTTGGTCAAGCACTTTGAACTATTGTTCGATTCTAACCAAGATTATGGAATGCTATACCGACTTACTATTTTTTTGAGGGATTTTATCCTTATACGTAAATTTCCAATTCATTATCTTTGATTACATGATTTTTAATATTAATTGGGATATAATTAAGTGATTAACCATGTCTAAGATAATATTTAAGCATAATCTGGTCTTATTTTAGTTCCATCTTGCATGCCTGTCTAATTCATTAATTGTGTGATCGTGACAACACACCCACAATAAAAAAACCATGCAACTGAAAAAAATAAAATAAATGGTATGATAATGAGATTCTTCTATTGTTTAGTTTATCTAGAAGTTGATAAACTAACCCAAGTCCTAGGGGAGAAACACCTCAAACCTTTCGGGTTCATGTTTATATCTTTCCACCTGTCCACTTTTGTATCTCCTTGGATTAGTTTCACCTTGGCTCCTGACTTGAGTCACCTCCACTATCTTGGGAGGTCCATCCATTACATATGCATTTATATCACATGCAGGTGAGGGGTAAAAAGGTATTTTTACATAAAATAATCCTTCGGCGCGTAGGGCCTACATATTAATGAGATGAAGGCTCGTAGGCCAAAAATTTTAATTTAAATAAATTAATTAAAAGAAACCGTTCACATACAATAGTCCTTGTCTAGATCATGATCATCCATACATGCAAGGATATTACACATAAATAAAACTATAATTCAATTCTTTAATCATTCTTGTTTAAGATAAATAACTTTCGAATCAATTAATTATCTTTAATTAATCAATCCTATTTTCTAAAAACCTTTTCTGAACTTCCTTGAGATTCTCAACCATCATAATTTTAAACAAATAAATTCATTTAAAATTATCCATGTACGTAACTTGTACCTTGGAGGAAACCCGTTGAATTCCTGTTCATTACACAGATGTTAAATTAAACACATATATATAAAACACCTATCACGCATAGTGTCATAGGTTTACGCCTGCACTATGGTACGCGTCTCAAGGGTTTGTATAATATAATTATAAATGATAATAAATCTACGTAATTTGGATGATTACATGGTGTGTAGTTCCAAATACATGGCATGTACTTCTGTTCACCATCCATCCAAAGTACACGCCCAGGGACATGGTGTGTAGATGTACTTCGGAAATTTTTGGAGTACACGACATGTTCAATTGGACACACACCATGTAGTATCCGTGTTACACGGTTTCCAGCTAGCCAAACTGTGTACGGGGTATACAGTCCAACCCTAACCTGAAGGGACTACACGCTGTGTTCATTTGGACCACACGAAGTGTAATCTGGAAACCATGTGCCACCTGTTCCTAGTCAACACACGGTGTCATAAATGACTTAGATATGATCTAATACATGTCCTGATTTGGAAAATCAATCAATGCATTGAACCTAGACTACATGTCATGTACTTTCAAATACATGCCGTGTATTTTGGTGTTGTATGGCCATGGGCGTTTGGAACCTCCATATGAGTTCCTCTATTTTATTTTGATCAAAATAAAAATAAAAATTTGTTTATGTAAGGTAAATGAGAAACGAGAGGGGAGGAAAAGATCTCGAGATTCAGATTTAAAAGAACGATTAACATGAATTTAAACAACTAAATTATTAAATGCCTAAATCACCAATGAAAAACTAAATAATTATAATCAATGATATGACTCCTCTGATACCACTTTTAGGTTCCAGGAGCAGCGGAAGCGTGTTGGTGGGTTTTCCCAAATTTAATTTTAACATTAAACAATGTTCAATCTGAGATTTGTCATGATGTAAATTGTTCAATCTTCGTAAAAGAACTAAGGATGTAAAAATTAAGAGGGAATCCTATAACCATATAGATAGGATCATCATATGTTTGTTATAATTAATTTAACTAATTCACATGAATTACCTTGGTGGAATTATTTCTTCATTGATGTCTCCGGTGACGATCCTTTGATCCATCGTTGTGCTGTAGAATCCAAGTGTAGGATTCCTCTAGCGGTGATCCACACGTGTGCCACATATCTCTAGATGTCGCCGAAGGGTTCTCTGGGTGCTAGCACGGAAGAACCTTCACTTGTGATGTCTGCCTTCTATCACCTTGATCTCTCAGTCTTGAGAGTGTTCTTGGAGGAATGAGTTCTTTCGGCCTTGATAGAATTCTCTAGAATTGTTGTTCACAATGATTCTATCTCTTTTTAAAATTTTGGGGTTGTAAGGATATTTATAATCTGGTTTGAGGTTATAGAGTTATGATAATAAATAAATGCGTTACACATTTTATTTATTTCACTAACTCTTTTTGGAAGCCCCCGGTTCGAATCATTAATTCCTTGACATGCGCCCATGCTGATTATAATAAATATCATTTAATGAAACAATTTTATTTCCTCAAAATCCCGAATGGAAAAACTTCATGGCGTCTAATCATAATACACGGTGTGTACTTGTTTTCCAAAAGGAAAACTACACAGTATGTAATCATTAATACATGGCGTGTACTTGTTTTTAATTCCCTTTCAAAATTGAAAACTACACGGCGTGTAATCATTAATACAGGGCGTGTACTTGTTTTTATTTCCTTCAACACATTTATTAGACCTTGAGCAATGGATATTTATTTCATAAGTAAATGTAACTGCATTACTCACTAATAAATATATATTATTTCACCCACAATATATTCTCTCAAATAACTAGTGTTGAAATAAATGAAATCAGACATCCTTAAATAATTATTAAACCACAGTTTGGAATAATATTTATTTAACTTGTTAAATTAATATTTAACTGAGATACATGGACACGCATAGTGTGTGACCCTCTAGGCCTCTTTCACGTTGGCATTAGACGAGCTTGCCTAAAGTCTAGGATTACTGTCTAGCAATGGGTTAGGGCACCCAAGAGAAATAAGTTGATGCCTCATTGACGTATCACCTCATACGAATGCTTATCATGTAATATAATCCCTTTTTCATGATATCTCGAATCAAGCGGGTTGCATGCTAGTGCTGTCAACCCATGTTCATGAATATTCTTTCTCTTACTTTCCAGAATTGAACATTCCCATACCTCACCATGGACATGTATTTACTTAGGAAATATCAATTACATCAACGGGCCTAAGATATCTACTTCTGTTATGGAACAGAAGAGACAAATCCTTTCTCGCATTATCTATTAATGCAGTATTACTCGTGACGCACCCAACGTCTCCTACCTCACTACGAATAGTGTGTCGTCATAGTTTTTGTCAATACATCAATGTGCGCAAGTTGTAATACCCTTTAATAATAATCTTAAAGTCTAAGGAACAATACACACATCTTTATATAGGAACATCCAATGACACTATGAAATGTGGATTTCCTTCTGGCGGGTCTCGTTCTCATAATATCCTCCTGGATATTACCAAGGGCACACACCATGAGAAGGTGCCTCATGGTTTTATGATTCCTCACCCCTAATGGCCTGTATTATTTGTGTCCCTAAAATAACATCATCCGGTCATAGAACATAAATTCAAGAATAGTGTTATGGCACTTCCATGTTCTCATCATAGTAGGGATACGCTATGACCCTTTAATGATACAGCTATCCTTAGGACATTATCACATGAATTTTCGTGCATAAGAACAATCAAGATGTGATAATGATTTTATTAATGAATAAAGTACAAAGTATTTGGTTCTAGTCCACCAACTCCAACACATAATTCATAACTTGTTCAATCCAACTCCAAAAGAATAGTTGTGATTATAAGAATTCATACCATGATCCATTAGAACATAAAAAGAAATTCACATGGATTTTTCATTAGATAATTCTTTCTTGTATAACGTTCCATTTTCATACTTGGTTATGATTTATGCTTTCACTTCATTTATCATCGAAAATTCTTAGCTAAGGACCAACAATCCCTTTGTTGATCATTTACCATTACTTATTGTGGAAATATATAATGCCGGACTTTTTCAAGGCCTTGTGCCAAGACCATACGGGTAAAAACTCAAAATAATTGTTGTTAACTACCACACATAGTTGTGAACAAAGCTATCATCATGTTCACACATTATTTCACTTAACTCATGAGACTTCATCACTTCACCCAATGCATTGGAGTGCTGTATAATTTCAGGTGCACCCATCACTTCATTTTAAGTCCAATACATTCGTCATATGTCTTAGAATGGTATCATATTCTTAGTGTTCATACTACATATAAAACTTACATTCTTAATCTATAATCATTTTCATACATTCACTTACTTAAATTGAATTATGTATTCAGTGAAAAAAAGTAGATTTATTAGTTCCAGATTTATCAATGACGTGCAGGAACAAAAACAACATACCATTACACATGTAGTAAGAATTAATTCACATAAAATGATGGTTTATCACAAGAAATAACAGCACTTAAATTAAAATCTTAAGAACGTGACCTTTATCTAAAACCATGTTTACATGCTTTGACATTGGGATACTCATTTACCCAAGAAATGTGAAAATATTAAACCTTAAACTATAAATGATCCAAATCATTTCTTGTGACAAATGGTAAAATACAATGTTTGGATTATTTCTTAGGGAAATGTTCATGCATAAAAGAAATAATTAAACATGTGGACTCATTCATGAATGTACATTTATACATGAACATGAAATCTATCATACCATTTTCTTGAGATATAAATTTTGAAATACAAGTTTGTATTTATGTGTATTTTAAACTCATGAAAAAAAATCTTATATATATAATTATATATGTACACAAGGTGTATGCTTGAATTCTTGTATACCCCAAACAAGACTAAATATATTCTTGCAACTATTATATTCCTCATAATCATGTTTTAAACCAATAAGGATTGGTTTTATGGAAAATAAGATATTAACAAACTTATATATATATATATATAGAATTTTACACATAACTACAAAAACATGAATTATACTTAAGGTCACACTAAAACATTATACACTAGAACCCTTTCATGTTGTTTCATGTATTGAAAAGAAAACATTTCTTGAAAACAAAACATCACTTATCAAATTTAAAAAACTCAAAATAGTTTATATGAAGAAACCATATAAGATTTATAAATTTTAAAATAGGTTGGGACAAACATATATAATCCTTGAAACGTTGAAATGGACAAGAAGGATTCTTCATGTTTGAAGCATAAACTCCTTTCATGTGTAATAAACTAAAAATATGATATGATAATCCACATGAATTAAGGTTTTGAATAAACTATATATATTCACATATATATATAGAGAGAGATCCATATATACATAAGAATATATGAGTTTAAAAAAATGAAAACATAGAAAACATTTATACCTTACTTGACTTCAAGAGTGCAACAAGGAAGGGAAATATATGTTTTCACATCGACGGGAAGAAAACATGTATTTATAAGTACAAAATAAAGGGTTTATATTGGCAGTATACACATATTATATATATATAATGTTTCACATATAAAAATATAAACAAAGACATAACATTTGACTGAGGCCAAACAACCCAATGTGTTTCTTAAAGCGAGAACTCAAAAACAATCGGTCATTAAAATACATATAAATATATATATAAAGTTTGTGGAAAACTTGAATGCAATATATTAGGTTTGTAAAAAAACCAAAGGATATGAGTAGAATTCAAGGCTGATCTAAGGAGAATGGTGGGGGATCTAAAGGAAGAAGAGAAGAACAAGAAGAAGAAGAAGAAGAAGAAATAGGAGGAGGAGAAATAGTGGGTGACCCACTGGTTGGCGCAAGGTAGAAGAAGATGATTCAAAGAAGAAACCTGGAGATGAAATGGACGGTCCAAATTGATCGATCTTTGATCGGATAGTCCAGGGTTGACATGAAATTTTAAAACTCTCAGATGATCAATATTAGATCTAATGTTGATTGAATGGTCCGTAAAAACGTGGTGTTGCTATGTGTTTTCTGAGGGTCGAATGCGATATTGGGATCGATGGCGCAGATTGTGCACGGCGCAATCCAATGGCCCAGATTTGATCCCAGGCGATTTTTATCCATCCCACATCGAAACAGTGAAGGGTTTTGCAGCTCTTTATAAGCCTAAGGCTCCGAATGAAGGCTCAGGAAAAACACACAACACACATCTAGGGAGCCTTATACATGGGTTCCCACCCCCGCAGGCCTCGGCCTACGTCCGCCTCATGGTAACCTTGAGCCCACAGTGGCGCGCCCATGCACTCTTGCTCCTATGCACCCTTCGGGGAACCTATGCCCACTCTCGGGCTGGCCTTAGCTTGGGCTGAGGGCTAGGCTCAGCCACCTAGCATGAGCTGCCTCCCTCGGCCCAGCTATAAAGGGATGGCCCTAGTGGGTCTATTTTTTATAAAATCCCATCTTTCAAAGTTATAAATTCTTAAAGAAAATAATCACTATGAAGAAATTATCTTTTTAAACATGACTTATTTAAAAAATTAGAAGGTTGATGAATATAAATTATACATTGTCTTAGTTAAAATTATTTCTAAAATTATTTATAATCACTAAAAATTTAACATACAAAGTTGTAAATTGAAAATTAGAAATTCTTATACTAGAATTATATAAGTCAAAATGTAGTTTAATAAAAGAAATTGTTTAATTAAAAGAAATTAAAAATAGTTTAAAACACTCTTTAAGATATTAAAATCATTATAATGTATTTGAGATAATTTTAAAGTGTTTTGAATTCCTTAATACATTTCAAAATAACTTAAGTGTAATTCAAAATGTTTCACCATAATCAGAAGTTATCATATAATTTCAAATTTGTAAATTTTGGTAAACTACATTCTATTTAAATGTTTTTCATTAATTCACCACAAGGCATAAAACTATAATTTTATCCATTGGAATTCAATGGTCACCCAAGGAAACAGTCTAGTCATTGCCTTATAAAAACACGATTAGAGTATTCCAACTTAAAACACCAAGACACAAAAGATGGTGCTCTTCATCCCTCTAACACTCAGTACGATTGCTGTGGACTTGGTTATATTGTTCATAGTCATGTAAGATTCGAATGAAATCCACTACTTTCATGGTATGTTTGTGGTGTTGTGGGGTCTACCAGTGATCATCATTGGCCTAATTGTAGGAATTTTTTGTTATTCCTTGTTTTTAGGTTTGGTTACCTAGAATTTTTTTCTAGTGTTTTAAATGAATAAAAATCCTTGTGTTTGTTTTGTTGGAATTGTTTAGATAAACAGAAGAATAAGCCTAGTGTAATAATTAAAACTATTATTTCTACAATAATAAAGTTCAAGGTGTTACATTATCCCCTCCTTCAAAGAATTGCGCACTCACAATTCTGTTACACCCGTAAGAAACTATCAGCGGAACCAAAAAGACTTTACACTCAAGGTCCCCTCTTCCAGAACCACCATTGCAGATAATCTGCTGATATTTCTAGGTGGATCGCTAGATTAGTTCCCAGTTCCTCGATCTCCTTGGCCCATACACACCATGAGCAGTTAGGGTCAAACCTATGCATAAAAATTTGGTCTTACAAAGATTGGCATGATAGGTGCGGAGGTCGGATATTTGGGAGTGGGATACCTCCCTATACATCTCTCGAACTACCTCACCCTTGAACACTTCGAAGTCATATAGAATCCTATGCATACTGAAACTCATGACCTAGAACAAATAGGTTTCTCGAGCATCACCTTCCAAGGCAGCTTCACGAAACTTCCCTAAGAAAAGGTAGTTCTTGGATAAGGTGGAGCAAAGGAAGAGACCTTCATGGTACTTCCCTCTCCTCCTGTACTCTGCTACTTGTGTAGTTGCTATGCAGTGATAAACATCACGGTTTCCCTGGTAGGGCCGAAGGATGTTTGGGCTAAGGGAAACCTTATAAAGATGTTTTCAAGACAAGCGCAAGTTGGAAAAAGGGTAGTACTATTCTAAACATGTCTTTGTGATTATGGATTCTAGTAGTTTAGTAGGAATTGATAAAAGGTTGATCGAAGAACTCACATATTCCATCTGAAAGAAAACAAAATTAAGGGACATGTTTTACTTAGTAAAGCGTAACTATATTACAATAGAGACATTAATTTGTAAAAGAATAATAATATACCTACACATAAAACATAACATTTTTCATTTATCAAGGTTCGTAAACTCTTGGTGTTACATAATCATCGGGATTACTTTTCACTGGTACTACCGGTGTTGGTGATTTCCTAGGTTCCCAGTCAAATGGACCCCCGTGGAACTTCCAAACGCTTTGATATCTTGGGTCTAGATGCAACATGTGCAACTAAGATCAACCACATGTGGACATCTATTTTTTAGGGTGAGAAAGGCATGACATGTATGAAGTTGGGAAACATCTACATGAACTAGACGTCGATAATGAAAATTATTAAGCTCAAAATTAAGAGCTTCAAAGTCCATACCTTGACCATAGAGATCGTTGGTCAAAATTTGACAAAGGTATGTCGCTCAGAGGTCACCCCCTTGTGCACCCTCTTGGAACTCCTCTCAAGTTGAAGAATTAATAGCTATGGTAAAACACTTAATCAAACCCTAAAATTATTTTCCTTATTATGCATAGAACTAGAATTGATCATTCATTATAAAAATATAGTTGAGGCCTTCTCCTTGGTGAATTTGGAGCACACTAGGTGAATTTGATACACGGTAGAGGGTTTTTCATGATAGATGGATATTTCCAAAAGTCTCATAATTTTACACACATGACATTCCCACTATAGTATCTAATACTTATGTTAGAAGAGACAGAAGGTGTGATTCATCATCCATCTGAAATGCTGTTGGGAAAAAATCCCTCAAGGTAACACTGCATCATTTTTGGGTTGATTGTGTATGTTGAAAAAGCAGGTTTCCATGATGAATTTTCAAGTTCCAGTGATGTTGTTGACAATCCATGTTGATAAAGAACCATGACAAAGTAATGGACAATCTGGAGGTGGTACAAAGGAACATATACAAGGTGGTGTCGTTTTCTAGTGTTTTCCAAATTTTTGAGGTCCAAAATTTGGAGTTTGGTGAGCATCGCGAAAATAGGATTTCCTTGAAGATCTAATTTAAATATGGAAAAAGCATGAATTTCATGAAGATAGGATTCATGTTTTGGATTTTGAGAAGACTAGAAGAATGTTTATGGTGATGCTTCACGATTACGACAAGATTCGTGAGAAGAAGCATTGAAGAGCAATGCAGCGGTGAAGGCCAATGCGAGTGGAGCTTCACAGTGAAGGCATGAAGGAATTGACAGGATGCTACGTGATTACGACGAGCTCTGCGATTGGAAAATTTCCATGGTGCTTTGTGATTTTGAGAAAATTTCAGCGGGAACTTTGCAGCTTCGTGATTTGAGATGACATGGCGTTGACTTCCCAAGGAAGGTTTGAGGGTTGGTGGAATCTCCTATAAATAGACCTCGACCCCCTCAGGAGAAGCAGAGAGAGTTTTCAGAGAAAATCTTTTACTCTCGGATCATAAAGGTGGTTCACGAAGGCAGCGTGCTTCGTGAAAGGAAGGGGCTTCACGGCGGCTATTCTAGCTTTGCAAAAGTGGTGTTCTTCATGTTATCTCAGTGATATTCATGAAGAGGCTGGTGCATCATGTTGGGAAAAAATCCCTGAAGGCATCATTGAAGCATTTTTGAGGTGATTGTGTTTTTTGAAAAAGTGGACATCTGTGTTGTGATTGTTGACAAAGCAAACCATGACATAAAAATTTGTTGACAAAGTGGATTTTATGGTGGCATGTTGAGTTCAAGGGATATTGTTAATTATCCATGATTGGTTCAAGAACTTCGACAAAGGAATGATTGATCTAGAGGCGGTTCAAATAGAACAGATACAAGGTGACACCGTTTTCTAGTGTTTGCCAAATTTATGATCCATAAAGTCGACAAATAAAGAAAAGTGTTTTTGGAAAATGTACCTGTGTGCCAAGGTCTTGAAGGAGACGAAACTTGCACGCCATATGTTTTTATAGATCAGAATGTCAAAATATAGAAAATGGAAAAGGGGAGCTCAAGTTTTAGGGTTGGTCGCACAAGTGACTTTCCCGGTAGAGACTTGCATGCTGAAAGTTGCACGTTGAGCAGAGACTTGTGTACCATCACACAAGGTGTCAAAATGCCTAAAAATAGATGTCGAACCCTCCTCATTTTGTATGAGTTCAACTCTTATAAAAAATCAGAGCTTCCATCGCACATGTGTGGTGCTCGTCCAGGTGGTGTGTCGTCGCCCAAGTTGAAGTTGTGTTACAGTTGGTTGTTGCGCATCCAAAGTGGTTTGGGTGAGAAAGGAAGGGAGTCAACCATGTTGTGAGTTGAAGAAGGGGGTGCCACGCAAGTGGTTTGGTGACACTTGAACACCCATTTTTGAAGAATCATGATAGTTGGTGGTTGCGCGCCAATATTGGTTTGGGTGTAAAAGGTTGTGAGTCACACAAGTTTGGAGTTGCAGAAGCTTGTGTTGCGCATGTGGTTGAGGTGGACTTGCACACCAGTTATAACTTGGGTGCTGAGACATGCACGCTGGCTTGGAGAAGGGTGCCTGGTATAGTTGAAGCATAGTAGTGATTCATGACTGCGTGGAAGCTGGAAGATTTCCAAATACCTTCAGTGCAAAGTGAGATTCATCTACGGGTGAAAGTTTTACTTCAACAGAGAATTTACACACAACAGAGGATGCATTCATTAGTGATAATGAAGAGACCTACTGGTCTATAAACTGTGAGTGGATCCTTTTTAGAGCATTGAGAAAAGGAATAGGAATAAGGTGATCCTCTCCACCAGCAGTGATCCAGAGAGAGAGAAACAGGGAGTGACCCTTGGGAAAGTAGTGAGCTGGCCCTAAACTTTGTAAAGGCAGTGATCCTGGGAATAGAAGTGATCTATCCCAAACCTTTTAAAGGTAGTGATCCTGCGCATAAAGTGATCTATCCTGAACATTTTAAAATGGTAGTGACCTTTAGTGGATTTGGTACAACGACACATCGCCATTGTTATGTCCTTGGACATAGCCCAGTGAGGGTAAACCAAGTAAAAATTCCTTGTGTCATCCTTCTTACTTCCCTGAATTGAATTTGAAACATCATCATAAAATAAAGAATAAAATTAGTGATCATAATAAGCACACAAGTGAAAACAAAGTGACCCTTGTAATAAATAGGTCAAGATCTAGTGGGGCAGCAAGAACTTTTTGAAAAAGAATATCCATACCCCGATTCACCCCCCTATCAGGGTATATCGGCCTCCTATTGGTCCTAACACTTTGTGAAGAGGTAAGAGCTTCATGAAGAGGCATGAACTTCCCGAAAAGGCGTGAGCTTCGCTAAAAGGAAGGGACTTCACGATGGCTTGTTTGAGCTTCACAAAATTGGGAGCCTCGCAAAGTAAGGTGCTTTGTGAAGGTATTTCCAAAATAATTACCTAGTGTTTAGAGGAAAAGGGGTATTCACATGTGGATAATAGTTGGAATTCAACAGAGCATCTATCAATAGTTGAGGATGCATGTATTAATGAAAATGAAGATACCTACAGTTATATAAACTGTGAGTGGATCCCTTCCAAGTGCAGTGAGCAGAGGAAGAGGAAGAAGGTAATTATTTCTATCGGCAGTGAACCAGATAGAGAGAAATAGGGAGTGACCCTTGGAAAGTAGTGAGATAACCCTAAACATTGTAATGGAAGTGATCCTGGGCATAGAATTGATCTAGTCTGAACATTATTGGCAGTGAGATTTAGTGGATTTGGTATAGCGACACATCGCAATTGTATGCTCCTTGGACGTAGCCCAGTGAGGGTGAACCAAGTAAAAATATTTGTGTCTACCTTCTTGGATCCCTGCATCTCATTTAAAGCATCATCATCAGATAAATATGAAAAGATGTGATCATCATAAACACACATGTGTAAACAAAAAGACCCTAATAATAGAGAGGTCAAGATCTAGTGGGGCAGGAAGAATTTTGAAAAAGAATATCCATACCCTGATTCACCCCCCCCCCATTTCAGGGTATCTAGGCCCCTTTTTGGTCCTAAAAATTGGTATCAGAGGGATATGTTTCTTTTATCAGATTTGTTTTCTCTGACTTGGTGTAGTCGATTTGTGTGGTTAAATTAGCCTGCTCTTATCTCGGTGTTCCATGGAAAAGGGAAAAACATCAAAGAAGAATCAGAAGTTAGGTGATATCCCTCAGTGAGGAAGTGTTTATGGAAAAACTGTGATTCAAATAAAAGAATCAAACAGCTTACTAAAGGAAGTCCTGGATGAATTTGATAAAGAAAGGATTGATTTACTCAATCATGATGTAGGAATGAGTGAAGTACTTGAACTTCAAAGTGATACTGAAACAACTGATGATGAAGAAGTTTCAAGAAAAAGTCCTCTAGTGGATGTTGTCAATATGATAATGATATTGGATCGGAAATTAGATGACGAAGTTAAATCTAAAGATATCCAGATCCAAGTATTGGAAATTGAGGTCAACAAGCTAAGAGGATTAAATAAAAGGCTTATTGATGTGGATACTGACCTAAGGAAAAGAATGATTCTCAAGGTGAAGAACTACAAAAGATGGTTAGAATGAAAGGAAAACAATAGGCTGATGCATATGAAGAGAATCAGAAGTCATATGATGGTCAGAATCTGAAATCCAGAAATGATGATATAGCTACACAGTGGTCTAAAAAAGATTAGGAGAATAAAAGGCTATAACAAGATAATTTATCCATATCTTAATCTTTGTATCAAAAAAATTGAAATTAAAGGATCAATGTGATATGGTAGAAAATATCACATGAGAACTGGAATATGAGATGAGTTCTGGAAATAATATTAGAAGAGATCTAAATTCCCAACTTGAATCAAGGAATATGAAGATTCAAAAGTTAGAAGAAGAGCTAGAATCGGTGAAGAAGGAAGAGGATAAATCCAATTCTAGAGGAAAGCCTAAAATAAAGGATGCCTTGAACTTACTATTTGATTATCCTTTAGTAGGTGATGATGAAATGAAAGTAAAATTTTCTATTTCTGAAAAGAGGCAAGAAAAAATTTTCTCAGCTCAAAGACCATACAGTTTGGAAAAAATTGGTATTGGATTTTATGAATTCACTCTTGTGCATGAATGAAATTGAGTCGTGAATAGTTCCATAAGTGGAGGAAATCATGTAGGTGTTGGAGACAGGCCTAAGAGGACAGTTACAAGAAGTAGTGATGACATGTTCTATTTCTACGATAATCATGGACAAACATCAAGCCTCTATTCGAAGGCCTAGGAATACATTTCAGGCTGTGAAAATAGATACTTTTATAAATCTGAGAGTAAGAAGAAGTGTTATAAGAAATCATAAATAAGAGTCTCTCATAGGAAATAATTTATTAGATGCTATTACTATGGTAGAATGAAACACGCCACGAGTATGTATCAGGAATCATAGGAGCTCAATGTCAGAGGAAGAACACAAACTATATCAATATCTTGATAGAGAAATGAGGAAATGAGGTGTGACTTTGATGGAAAATGTTTTATATGTTCTAATTATGGGAATTTAGCAAGACATTACTGCAAGAAGAAAGTAGGAAAGGAAAAGAAAATCAAGAGGAGATTCACGACTCTAGAGGTGTATAATGAGAAATTGTACACTGGAAGACAAAGTGGTAAATTAAAAAATAAGTTTACCACTTCAGGAGAATCATAAAGAGATAAACAAAAGGTGTATCAATCACCTTCTCTGTCACACTCAAAACAGCCCTCATGGAGAGAATGTGAACAATTCTATAAGATTAAGGGATGATCAACAACAATTGTGAGTAAGAAGAATGTGAAGTCATTTAAAGACTCAACCCCAATAAGAAAATGTGGAGTGACTCAAACAATTAATAAAACAAAGATGAACAATGAAAGAATTGAAAAATTTGCATGTCGTGTTCCACAACGAGAAGTGGAGGAAAGAGGAAGATCCCTACAATGGTGGAAGAAGAAAGGGAATATTAAAATTATAGAGATTTTCACCCAGAGAAGGAATCAAGGTAAGTGGTGTATTGGTGGAACATGAAAGATAGAAGTGTGTACAAGTGGGATTAAACCCCAAATAGTGAAAACTTCCAAGCCTACAGAATCTACATATCAGAAAAATGCTCAGAATGTGGTTAATGAATTATTAGTAATATGGCCAGAGCTGTTGAAGTTGGTTTGGCAGCTAGAAGAATCAAGGAAGGAGTTTGATGCTCTGCAAGATAGAATCAATGGGTTGACCCATCAGGATCAACCATAATAATCATCTTGAGGATTCTATAAGAACCCATCTCCCTATGTATATAAATGTTGTTAACTGATGATTCAAATGTTTCAGGTTTTTGGGAGATACGATCTAAGGGTAAGTGGAATCTAATGATACACAGTGGAAGTGATATGATTTAGAGTTACAATTGACTCAAATAAGGTACCAGAGTTGAAGAAGAAAGGGAGAAACAAAGCACAATAGGAAGTGATTGTGTTATTAACTTTGTATTTTATTTCCTACACTGAGTTCCAACTCAGTAGGATTATATATTTTGTCAATGTCTCAATGTCGAGTGCCAGATGAGAATAAATGACGTAGGATAAGAATCATATTTATGGATCTAAACAGTGGGCTTAACCTGAGGAATTGTTGCATAACATAAGGGGATCATTCAATAACAATATCAAATGAAAGATCCATCAAATAAATAATTGGATGACCGAACACAACTGTTTTCTATTGAGAGAAGACTTATTGCAGGAGAAGTCGTAATATTCATGTATTTCATAATAATTTATTTTTCTCTAACAATGTGGTATCATCTGACTATTTTTAGGATACCAAAAAGTTGTGAGAGAGTATCAACATTATTTTAACAAGAATCTCAGAAAAGTAGTTGAAAGGTATGATGTCACAAAACAATGAAATAGTGAGCAATTTCCTAATGAAAGTAATGAGGATGAAAGCAACACATGGGGAGTAGAAGTGACTGGTGCTGAATTAGAAAAGAATCAAACATGAGAGATTGTTTTTGAGGCCAACAGATTGTTTCGAGGCCAGAAGATAAAAATGTCATCAGGACTAAATGGATATTTCACAACAAGATGAACGAAGATGGAATAATGATTCGGATCAAAGCACGACTAGTGTGCAAAGGATACTCTCAGATAGAGGGAGTTGACGTCATTGAGACATTCACACTAGTTGCAAGGCTAAAGACAATCTTATTATTCCCAACCATTGCCGTGCAACATAAGTTTAAAGTGTTCTAGATGGATGTCAAATCTGCATTCTTGAATGAGATTCTAGAGAATGAAGAGTATATCGAGCATCCATATAGTTTTCTCATTCATGAGGATGAGAACAAGGATTTTTGGCTAAAGAAGGTGTTATATGGACTGAAACAACTACCGAGATCATGGAACTTTCATTTCTCAATACAAATATGCTAAGGAGGTTTTTAAAAGATTTGGAATGAAAATTCCAAGGAGAGGAAGACTCTGGTTGCTACCCAGATGAATCTATACAAAGATGAGGACGACAAGGCAGTTAATATCACAGAATACCGGAAAAACATTGGAAGTTTACTATATTTTACTACAACAAGGACTGACATTGTATTCACCACATTCCAAGAATTAAGATATCAGAATAATCCCAAGGAAATACATATGATTGAATTTAAAATAATACTTCATTATATCATGTTAACGGTGGGTTTATGCTTGATATATAGTGACAAATCTCGGTCATAATTATAGGGATATACTGATGCAGATTGAGCCGGTTCTGCAGATGATAGGAAATCAACATCAGTAGGTTCTTTCTATCTTAGTGGGTTGTGTATTTCTTGGATAAGAAAGAAGAAATATTTCATTTCATTGAGCACTGCAGAAGCTAAGTATATTTTCACCACTCAAGATTGCACACAATTATTATGGATGAAGTAGTAGCTTGATTATATAGGCATTTAAGTGAAGTCTCCGATCAAAATCCAGTGCGATAACTCAAGTGCTATAAATTTCTGAAAAATCTCGTCCATCACTCAAGGACAAATAACATTGAGATATAGTATCATTTTATCAAGGATAAGGTTGACCAAGGAATTGTGAAGTTAGAGTATGTGTCTACAACACTACAGGTTGCAGACATTCTGACAAAGTCTTTACCCAAGAAAGTGTTTGAAAGGCATCGACTTGCTCTGGGAGTTCAGTCGACTGCCAGCACTTGAAAAAGTGTGGATGTGGAACCCCCTCTCCCTGAGGTATGGTAAGTTTTCCCCTAATGTACTAATATGCATTTTACCCTGTTATAGACCGCAAAAGAGTGCCCTTTGGGTTCATTGACAAAGGGGGATAAAATAGTGATTTTTCAAGGGAAGACAGTCTAAAAGAATGGCTATTTGATAAATCATGATTGATATGGGGTGAATCTAAAAGGTGGAGTAGTGAGATAGTGGGAGATTAATGAGATAGGGGGAGTATTTTTAAATATGACAATGCTAGAAGTTATCGATCAAAGAGTAGATATCATGACAGATGAGGATCGTGATAAAAAAAATGTTGGAATGATGTGAGAAGGTTTCCAGCTATCACCAATTTGTATCAGTGTGGTATCAACAATTGGTATCAGTTTGGAAATTTGTATCAGTTGGGTGTCAATAGTTAGTGGTAGAAATGAAGTGATTCATTGATGATATTTTCATTTACTCTTGTTTCTCATGACGAGCATTGCTCATGTGGGCTTAGAATATGTGGCGAATGAATCTTTGGTCTCTATCCGAATCGCAAGAGGCGAATGGTGGTAGATGATGGAAGGAGACATAGTTAGGTATCAAAGTGCATAAATTATTTTGAGAAGAGTTGTCAACAAACCCAATGGGTGAGATTTTTGGGAAAAAATCCCTCAAGGTAACACAACATCATTTTTGGGTTGATTGTGTTTCTCGACAAAGCAAATTTACATGGTGAATTTTCAAGTTCCAATGATGTTATTGAAAATCCATGTTGACAAAGAACCGTGAAAAAGGAATAGACGATCTGGAGGCGGTTAAAATGAACAGATACAAGGTAGTGCTGTTTTCTAGCGTTTTCCAAATATTTGGGTCTAAAATTTGGAGTTTTGTGAGCATCACGAAAATAGGATTTCCTTGAAAATCTAATTTAAATATGGAAAATGCATGAATTTCACAAAGATAGGCTTAATGGTTAGGGTTTTGTGACTACCATAAGAATGTGGACGGTGATTCTTCATGATTGCGATGAGCTTCGCGAATAGAAGTGTTGAAGGGAGTTGTGGAAATGAAGAGAATTGCGAGTAGTGCTTCGCGGCGAAGGCATGAAGGAATTTACGGGATGATCCGCAATTACTACGAGCTCCGAGATCGGAAAATTGTTGTGGTTCATCGTGATTTTGAGAGAATTTTGGCCGGAACTTTAGAGCTTTGCGATTTGAGATGATGTGGAATTGACTTCATGAGGAAGGTTCGAGGGTCGGTGGAATCTGTTATAAATAGACCTCGACCCCCTCGGGAGAAGCAGAGAGAGTTCTCAGAGAAAATCTTTTGCTCTCAGATGTCGAAGGTGGTTCGTGAAGGTAGTGTGCTTCGTGAACGGAAGGAGATTCGTGATGGCTATTCTAGCTCCGCAAAAGTTGAGTGCCTCATGTTGGCTTAGTGAGCTTCATGAAGAAGCAGGTTCTTCATGAAGAGGTAGGAGATTCACGAAGAGGCATTAGCTTCGCGAAAAGGCATGAGCTTCACGAAAAGGAAGGGACTTCACGAAGGCTTGTTTGAGCTTTACGAAATTGGGAGCCTCGCAAAGTAAGGTTCTTTGCGAAGGTATTTCCAAATGAATTTCCTAGTGTTCAGAGGCAAAGAGGTATTCATCTTTGGATGAAATTTGTACACCAAAAAAGCATCTATCAACAGTTGAGTATGAATATATTCATGCAAATGAAAAGACATACGAGTCTATAAACTGTGATTGGACCCCATCCGAGTGCAGTGAGAAAAGGAAGAGGAAGAAGGTAATTCTTTATATCGGGAGTTAGCCAGAGAAAGAGAAATTGGGAGTGACCCTTGGAAAGCAGTGAGCTAACCCTAAACATTGTAAAGGCAGTGTTCCTGTATATAGAAGTGATCTAGCCCGAATATTATTGGAAGTGAACTTTAGTGTATTTGGTACAGCGGCACATCGTCATTGTATTCTCCTTGGATGTATCCCAGTGAGGGTGAACCAAGTAAAAATATATGTGTCTTCCTTCTTGAATCCCTGTATCGCATTTAAAACCTCGTCACTAGATAAAGACAAAAATAAATGATCATCATAAACACACACATGCAAACAAAGTGACCCTAATAATATAGAGGTCAAGATTCAGTGAGGCAGGAAGAATTTTGGAAAAGAATATCCATACTCTGATTCCCCCCCCCCCTCTTAGGGTATCTAGGCCCCTTTTGGGTCTTAACAAATATTAAGAATGATTTTTCTTAGTATGAGACAATTAGGTAATTTAAGATTGTTCTAATTTTCTAGAGTCTCCTAAACTAATCCTCTAATACCAACTGTCATGACCCCGACCCCAGAAGTCTGGAATCGGTGCCTAAAACATGGTGTGTAATTTTCTTCATAAAAAAATGCATAAAAAATTGCTTATCTTGTCTCAATATAGAGGATCATTTAGATTTTGGTTCTGGAAAATCAGATGCAGCTGAAAAACTTCTTCAGATGAGAGGATTAAGCTTCAAATTGTTGTCGTCACAAAGAGTACTCAATTCTTGGACAAAACTGCTAAATTCTGTAAAACACAAATTAAAATTCAGGGAGAGCATTAAAATTCCCAGTAAGGGGTTTTAAAACATTTGAAGAAAATAACCCTTTTTTTAAAGCAACCACCTTGAAAATAATCATAAAACATTTTCTTAAAAGGAATACATTACTTTTCAAGCCACATCATCAATATTATTGGAGGTTACTTGTAGAAATTTTTCAAAAGAATATTCTTGTTGGGAAAAAATCACTCAAGGTATCATTGAAGCATTTTTGAGGTGATTGTGTTTGTTGACAAAGTGGGAATCCATGTTGTGTTTGTTGACAAAGCAAACTGTGATAAACAAATTTGTTGACAAAGGGGATTTCATAGTGGCATGTCGAGTTCAAGGGATGTTGTAAACGATCAAGGATAAATTCTAGAATGTTGAAAAAGGAATCACCGATCTGTAGGCGGTTCAAAAATAGTAGATTCAAGGTGGTGCCATGTGTCTTGGAGGATTGGAAACTTGCGCGCCATATGTTTTTCAAGATTAGAACATCAAAATATGGAAAATAAAAAAGGAGCACCCAAGTTTTGGGTTTGGTCATGCAAGTGACTAGGGAGACAGAGACTAGGGATACTGGATTTGCACGCCGAGAGAAGACTTGTGCGCCTGGCGCTCAAGGTGTCCAAATGACTATAAATAGAGGCCAACCCCTCCAAATTCTGGGAGAGTTCAAAAATTAGAGAAAATTAGAGCTCTAGCCACGCAGGTGGTGTGGTCGCACAAGTATAAAGATATTCAGAAGTTTCGTTCCAGGAGATAGTTGTGTTCCCAAAGTGGTTTGGCCGAGAAAAGGTTTGAGTGACCCAAGTTTAGAGTTGAAGAAGGGGGTGTCGTGCATGTGGTTTGGTGACACATGCACTTCAGGTTTTGAAGAAGCGTGACAGTTGATAGTTTCATGCCAAAATTGGTTTGGGCGTAAAAGGTTGTGCGTCATGCAAGTTTGGAGCTAAAGAAGCGAGTGTCACGCAAGTGGTTGAGGTAAACTTGCATGCTAACTTGAACTTGTGCACCGGCATGGAAAAGGATGCCAGTTATGGTAGAAGAATGCTAGTCCATTTAGGGTTGCACGGAAGCTAGAATATTTCCCAATAACTTCGGTGCAATGTGAGATTCATCTACAGGTGAATGATGGACTTCAACAGAGCATCTACATAAAATAGAGGATGTATTAATTAGTGATAATGAAGAGACCTATAGGTCTATAAACTGTGAGTGGATCCTTTCCAGAGTAGTGAAAAAAGGAAGAGGAAGAAGGTGATCCTCTCCACCGGAAGTGATCCACAGAGAGAGAAACAGGGTGTGACCCTTGGGAAAGCAGTTAACTGACCCTAAACATTGTAAAGGCAGTGAGCCTGGGAATAGATGTGATCTATCCCAAACCTTGTAAACAGTAGTGTGCTTATAGTGGATTTGGTGCATCGACACATTGCCAGTGTATGCTCCTTGGATGTAGCCCAGCGAGTGTGAACCAAGTAAAATTGATGTGTCATGTTCTTTCTTTACTTTCTATTTATATTGTGCAATGGGAAAGAGAGAGAAGTGTGTTTTTCTTAACAATGAAACATGATCAGAAGGGGCTTTAGTAATAAATTTTTCATACCATGATTCACCCCCCTATCAAGGTATTCATCCTAGTAGACCTAACAATTCTCAAGAAGGAAAATTTCACATACTTAAAAACATGAATCAAAGTGTGCATGAGTTTGTAAGATAAAGATGTGCATAATTCATAACATGGTCAATCCAACTGCAAAATCATTTTTGTGATTATAAGCATTCATATCATGATCCATTAAAACATAAAAAGAAATACATTACGTACTTTTTCCTTGTACAAGTTCCCATTTTCATACTTGGTTATGCCATATTCTTTTACTTCCATTATCATATAAAATTCATATCTAAGGACCAATCATCCCTTGGTTGACCATTTACCATTACATAATGAGGAAATGTATAATTCCGGACTTTTTCAAGACCTTGGGCCAAGACCATACAGGTTGAAACCCAATATAAGTGTGGTTAACTACCACACATATTTATGAACAGAGCTAGAATTATATTCACACATCGTTTCCCACATGTAATATCTAGATAGAAATCAATTTCATTGAGAAACTACAAAATATCTATGATAATGTAATATTGAAGACACCGGCACAGTGTCACTGCAGTCGGGCTCTATCCATATTTAACAACGACATAGAAGAACTAAATCCACATACCCTTACACATGTAGTAAGAATTAGATCACATAAAATGATGGTTTATCACGTGAAATAACAACTCTTGCATTAAACTCTTAAGAACATGAACTTTTTCTAAAACCATGTTTACAAGCTTTGACATTGGGATACTCATTTTTCCCAAGAAAAGTGAAATGATTAAATCATAAACTATAAATGATACAAATAATTTCTTGTGAAAATTGGAAAAATAAAAATTTTGTATTATTTCTTAGAGAAATGTTCATGCATAAGAGAAATAATTTAACATGTGTACTCATGCATGAATGTACATTTATACTTGAACATAAAATCTATCATACCATTTTCATGAGAAATAATGTTTGAAATACAAGTATGTATTTATGTGGACTTGAAAATCATGAAAGGAAATCTTATACATATATAATTATATATGTACACAAGGTGTATGCCTGAAATCCTGCATACCACAAACAAGACTAAATAGATTCTTGCACCTGTTATATTCCTCATAATAATGTTTTAAACCAATAAGGATTGGTTTTATGGACACTGAAATGTTACCAAACTTATATATATATATATACTTTTACACATAACTTCACAAACATGAATTATAATTAAGGGCACACTAAAACATGATAGACTAGAACCCTTTCATGTTGTTTCATGTATCGAAAACAAAATTCTTGAAAACAAAAGATCACTTATCAAAGTTCATAAACCCGAAATAGCTTATATGAAGAAACCATATAAGATTTTGAAAATTTAAAATAGGTTGGGACAAACTTATATAATTCGTTAACCATTGAAATGGAAAAGAAGGATTTGTCATGTTTGAAGCATAAACTCCTTTCATGTGTAATATACTCAAAATATTTTTTGATAATCCATGTGAATTAATGTTTAGAATAAACACAATATATTCATATATATATAGAGAGAGATATCCATATATACGTAATAATATAAAAGTTTTACAAAAAGAAAACATAGAAAAAAAATCTATCCCTTACATGACTTCAAGAGTGCAACAAGGCATGGCAGTGGATGTTTTCACATCGAGGGGAAGAAAACTGAAATTTACATGTATAAAATACAGGGTTTATATAGGCGGCATACACAAATTATATATATATGATGTCTCGCAAATAAACATATAAATAAAGACTTAAAATTTGACAGAGACAAAACAACCCAACGTGTTGCATAAAGCGAGAACTCAAAAACAATCAGTGATTAAAATACATATATATATATATATTGTAACACCACAATATTTTATGAGAAATGTTATTTTTAATTATATTGATGTCTTGTATTGTACGCCACACCAAAATTATATTGTGCTATACAAAACACCGTATTAGCTTGTATTATACGCAAACACTATTCTAGGCTTGTGTTGCACGCCAGATGAACATTCCTCGATAACGTGTGTTGTACGCAACACTGAGTTTCACTAAATGAGATATTATTATAATATTATTATGAAATAACTGTTATGAATAGTAATACCCACTTTTTGAAATTTAATAAATTTTTTCTTTCAAAATGGACTTCATTTTTGGATTCGAAACATCGAAATTATCCTAGGGTGAATTTTTGGTATTTTTTTGAAAACATTCAATTATTGATGAATAGTGAAAACACTATGTTACTATTTAAAAACCATCTTTTTATTTAAATAATTAATTATTTTATTTAAATTTATTTTAGGTCAAAATAGATACATAATACCTATATAAGTTCAATGTAAATCATTGGCGTCATTTTATAATAATTATATATATATATATAAATTTTATTGAACTTTTCACCGTCTTTTACCCACCTCCTAAGAGAATTTTCAAATTTACATAAAACTAAATTTTATCGCTTCTATGAGTGGAATTTCAAAAATCTAAGAGACATGGTTAATATCAAGGAGTAAAATGTGGTTCAATAAGATAAAAACTATTTTTTGTGAATAGTAAATTTTTACTTTTTTTTACCACGATTAAAAGTAAATAGGGTAATTAAGGGTAAAAATGATATTATTATTACCCTAACACATGTCCTAATTCTATTTGATAAGTATAATTCGACCAAAAACAAGCTTAGGAATAAAATATGACCATTTAGGTCCACTTGGATTAGATTAGGACATTTATTATTATTTTATTTATAAAATAGTTAAAATAGTTAAAATCAATGTTTAATAAATAAAACATTTTTAATATAGGGTTATACATAAGATAAATTCGACTATAAATATTCATTAGAAATATAAAAATATTTCCTATGTAATGGTATTTTATTTTTAATTTTTAGACATTAAGTAAGTTAATTTATTTTTGACACAATGATGATGCAGTAATTACCTTATTATGGAAATATTAACATAATTGATATTATAAATACCCAAAAAATTTAATTTGAGACTTTTTATGAAATAAACTAATTTTATAGGTTAATATGACATGTTATTATTGATTTAAATAACTTTTTTTCGAACTAATCATGTTGTTATGAGTTTCACAAAAAATCAATTACCAAATAGTGTCAAAAGTTACATAAAATAGTTTTTAAAACAAATATTATATTATTAATTGTTATTTTATTCCTAAAAATCTATGGTCCGGCCAAATGACTTAGATGAGGTTATATATATTAATAATAAACAACTTGGGGTTCGTTTTTCTTGTTATAGTATGTTTATTAACCTTATAGTGTACCGAAACAAGAAGACTCGGTAAAAGTAAAATTATTTAACTTAAAGTTAAATCTAAATGATAATGTTAAAATAGTAACCTAAACTTGACAAAATTCTATTGTATGAGAGAATTTTGACCCATACCCACCTTATCTTTGAAATAAATCAATTTGGAGCTATAAAAACCGAATATTACATTATAATAAAATAATGTTTTTACTTTTTCCAATGGTGCCCTTCTCCTCCCTTATAAAAGGGAACCTCCTTCCTCTCCTCCTCACACTACTTTGAGCCTTCATGCTCGGCCAACCCCTGAAAAATTATCTTCTCCAATTCCATAGAAACATCCTAGATGTTCTAGTCTTCTTCAAAGACAAACCCTAGTGCCCTAAGAGGAGTTTAAGAAGAGGCGCGTCAAAGAAGAGGTAATATCCATTACCGATCCTTTCCAATTTCATTCTTCTTCAACTTCTTATTCTTTAGTTGTTTCATTATGAAGTAATGAAATAAGTATCACTAATATACTGAAATGTTATTATAAATATTAAAAAACTCTATTTCACCTTCTATCCATCCTACGGAAAACAAAATCACCGCCTGTGCATACGTACGGAATATTGTCTCCACGCCGTGGTGTAATCTGTTTTCCACCACCACATTACATGGATGTGTATAATGGTGTAAATAATAACTATATATGATTATTTTAAAGTTATAATGATTCTAAAATAGTATACATACACTTCAATACAATTCCACGATCAGGGGAATGATGTCATCGCTCGTGCGTACATACGGTCTACCGTCTCCACGATGTGATGCGACTCGTTCTACATGATCTTCAATGCATAATGATTATATGAATGAATTTAATGAATAAATATGATATATGTTACACTAATACCATTCTATAAATGAGGTATCTATAACCTAAAAAGAAGAATAAGAATTTATTCGACAAAACACGCATAAGAACAAAAAAAGCAATAAACACCAGAATAACAAGGTCTTGAAAAAGTTCGGAATTATACAACCTTAGGAATAAAATATTACCCTTTAGGTCCACATGGATTATATTATGACAATAATTATTATTTTATTTAAATAAGAGTTAAAATAGTTAAAATCAAAGTTGAATAACTAAAACATTTTTAATTTAGGGTTATACATAAGATAATTTCGACTATAATTATTCATTAGAAAGTTAAAAATATTTCCTACATAATGGTTTTTTATTTATATTTTTTATACATTAAATAAGTTAATTTATTTATGACACAATGTTGATGCAGTAATTACCTTATTAATGAAATACTAACATAATTGATGTTATAAATACAAAAATAAATGTAATTTTAGCCTTTTTATGAATTCCACTAATTTTATAGGTTACTATGACATGTTATTGTTGATTTAATTAACTTTTGTTTGAACTAATTATGCTCTTATGATTTTCACAAAAATAAATTACCAAATAGTGTCAAAATTGACAAAAAAAATAGTTTTTAAAACAAATATTATATTATTAATTGATATTCTATTCCTAAAAATCTAAGGTTAGACCAAATGACTTGGATAAAGTTATATATATTAACAATGACCCACTTGGGGTTCGTTTGGCTTGCTATGGTAATTTTATTAACCATATAGTGTAAGAAAAAAAGAAGACACGGTAAAAGTTAAATTATTTAACTTAGAGTTAAATCTAAATGATAATGTTAAAATAGTAACCTAAACTTGTCTAAAACCTATTGGTTTAGAGGATTTAGACCCATACCCACTTTATCTGCGAAATAAATTAATTTTGATCTATTATAAACCGAATATGACTTTATTATAAAATAATATTTTAAGTTTTTCCTAAAGTGACCCTCTCCTCTCTTATAAAAGGGAACCTCCTCCCTCTTCCCTTTACAAACTTTTTGAGCCTTCATGTTCGGTCAAACCCTAACCATTTACCCTATAAACTTTCCTAGAAATAGAATAGATGTTCTGGTCTCCTCAAAAGACCAAATCTAGTGCCCTAAGAGGATGTTTAAAAGAGGTGCATCGAAGAAGAGGTATTCTCTTCTACCAATTATTTCAAGTTTATTTCTTCTTAAAACTTCTTATTCATTAGTTGTTTTCATTATAAAGTAATAACATCAGTATCAATAATATATTGATATATTATTATAAATGTGAAACAACCCGATTTCACCTTTTATCCATCCTACGAAAAACGAAATCACCACGCATGCGTACGTATGGAATACTGTCTCTATGATGTGGTGTAATCTGTTTTTCCAACACCACCTTACATGGATGGGTATAATGGTGTGAATAATAACTACATATAGTTACTATAACATCATACTGATTCTGAGATATAATATCATCCACTCCAATTCAATTCAATAATTATCGGAACGATATCATCGCTCGTGCGTACGTACGGATTACCGTCTCCACGACGTGATGAGATTCATTCTCCATGTTAACCATTAAATAATGATTATAAAATATATATAATGAATAATAATGAAATATATTATACAATAAAGCTAATGGATTTATGTATATACATATGTGTGTGTGTGTGTCAACTACTTACTTCCATTCAAGTCAATAAGGAACGGAAAATAGCGTTTATGCGTACGTACGGCCTACCATCTCCATGAACGGTGCATTTAATTTCATTTATATATCTATTATATATATATATAATGAATATATATGATATATAAATCATTTTTTACATTCTATAATTAAGTAAATCATGATATAAGTAATAATAATATCAAGAACAAGAAGTCCAAACACATACGATAAATGAAACGATTTTACCCAAAATGATACTTTAACATGGAATTCACAAATGAAAGGGTAATATAAATACCTAAGTAAACCATATATGATAAAATAACAATGAATATGATTCAGTAATAAATCAATGAAATTATTTATGTTAGGTCCACAAGGCTGAATACCCTGAGAGGGGGGTGAATCATGGTATGCCTAATAAAAATTAACGCCCGTTCTGATCTTGTTTCGCTGTTAAGCAAAACACTCTTCTCTCTTTTTCCTGTTGCACAAAGTAAACAGAAAGTAGAACATGCACAGGACAGAGCAATTTTACTTGGTTCACCGCAAAGGGCTACATCCAAGGAGCATACGCTGACAGGTTTCCGGTCGTACCAAGTCCACTAAACTTCACTAGCTATGGATTACAATGTTCGGGCTAGATCACTTCTATGCCCAGGCTCACTCCCTATATAAGGTTTAGGGTCAGCTCACTGCTTTCCCAAGGGTCACTCCCTGTTTGTCTCTCTCTGGATCACTACTGGTGGAGAGGATCACCTTCTTCCTCTTCCTAAGCTCACTGCTTTGTGAAGGGATTCACTCACAGTTTATAGACCTGTAGGTCTCTTCATTTGCATGAATACATGCATACTTAACTGATGATGGATGCTCTATAAATGTCCAAATTTCATCCACTGATGAATACCTCTTTGCCTCTGAACACTGGGCAATTCCTTTTGGAAACACCTTCGCAAAGCACTCAACTTCGCTAGGCTCCCAATTTCGTGAAGCTCAAACAAGCCTTCGCGAAGCTCCTTCCTTTTCGCGAAGCTCTCTCGCGAAGCTCTCTCGCGAAGAACTCCCGCGAAGCTCAACTCGTTTCAAAGAAACTTCTCTCTTGAAGCTCACTGAGCCAACGCGGACCACACAACTTTTGCGGAGCTACAATAGCCATCGCGAAGCTCCTCTTTCGCGAAGCACACTGGCTCCGCGAACTACCTTCGCAAAACGAGAGCAAATGATCTTCTCTGAAAAATTCTCTCTCTTTATCTCGAGGGGGTCGACCACTATTTATAGGCGATACCACCGACCCTCGTCCCTTCCGCGCGATGTCAACACCACGTCATCTCAAATCGCGATGCTCCAAAGTTTCTGCCAGAATACCATCCAAATCGCGAAGCACCATGACAATTTTCTGTTCGTGGAGCTTGACGTAGTCGCGAAGAATCACCATCAACATACCTTCGCGCCTTCGCCGCGAAGCTCCCTCGCAAAGCCCTTCACCACTGTGATGCGCTTCAACCTCTGTCGTTCGCGAAGCTTGACGTAATCGCGAAGACTCGCCGCCTCCATTTTTTCTGGTCTTCATGAAATCCAATCCATGCATCTCATCTCCGTGAAATTCATGCCTTTTCCATATTAAATTATGATCTTCATGGAAATCCACTTTTCGCTATGCTCACCAAACTCCAAATTTTGGACCCCAAAAATTTGGCAAACCCTGGGAAACAACGCCACCTTATACTGCTCTTTTTTACCTCCTCCAGAACGTCCTTTCCATTGTCATCGTTCTTTTTCAACATGGATTGTCAACAACTTCTCGAGAACTCAAAAATTATCCATGGAAACCTGCTTTGTCAACAAACACAATCAACCCAAAAATACTGCAATGTTACCTTGAGGGATTTTTGCCCAACAATTTAAATCATTATACAGGACGTTCGTATACATATGAAGCATATCAGACGTAAGGTAAGGGATAACTTTTCCAATCTCGTTTTTATTCATGATTGGTTATTCATAAGTATTTACTAGGGTTATATTTATCTTCCATGTCCCTATTTTCTAAAAATGGTTTCATGTATGTTTAAAGTCCTTTTTACCCATTTTTGAATTTTAATACATGGTATGTAAGGAATCTTTCTTTTACGAGGTACTTTTTGACTTTTCCTGAAAATGTACGAGAAGAATGTTTTTTTAACTTATACGGCATGAATGAATATTTGCGGTTTCATAACGCTTTTTCTTCATTAATCTTACTCTTCAAGATTTGATGATTATTTTCAAAAAAATTCATTTATCTTAAAATTGAATGGCATTTTGTGAAAAGAAAATGATTTTTAAGAATAAAGGATATTTTCCTCAAGAATTCTTTTCAAGTGTTTTATTAAAAACATTTTCTATCTTAGATGACATTATTTCATAGGTGTATGTTTCAAGTATAATATCTCTATGATTTACATGGTTTAACTTTTATTATGATGAAATTATATCCATTTGTTTTATATGTATTATGTTATGATGGGATGATGTTTACGAAACCCATTTTCATTCTTTGGGTTATGATGAATGATTTATGTTTATGTTGTGGCACAAGTAAGAATGATTTCATTATTTGATGGGTGGGACCTATATATCCCTCCAATTCATTGGGTAAGGATTTATATCTCATGATATAGACATGGATGGAATGGTATGTTAATCCAGTTTAGTGTTACAGGACTGGAATGAGGAGTGAACTCGATTTAGAAAGGGACTTTTTCCATTAAGATGGTCTTGGAAGCAATGCCTTGGATACTATGGAAATCATATCACGTGCTTAATGTTTTTCCACAATTACATGTTTTATTCCGATGATATTTTATCATGATTGATGTTCCATTATGATCTATGCATTACATACTGCCATGTTTTATGTCATTGCTCAAGATTTTGATGTTTAAACATTATGGTCATGTTTTTAAGTTCAAATGTATATGGTTTATTTTATTTTCTCCATGATTACCGTTACTGATCATTTGATCTCACCATTTATATGTTTTCTTTTCCCTAGGATATAAAGAAAGGTTTTAGGTAAGAAAACAAAATTGGAAGATCTTTATGGGAGATGTTGAAGATCTTTCACCAAGATTAGAAGATTATCTTCCGAGTTTCCAAATACACTAAACTATTAATATCCTTGAGTGTTGGTTTTTGTTATGTATTAATTATTCTGAAAAAGTAATGTAATGTCCATGTAAATCAAGATTTGGGTCTCTACAGTTGGTATCAGAGGAAAAGGAGGTAGGAATGAATCTGATCCTTGGTAACTCTCACATGTGAGCATTGGACGAAGCATGGATCTCCACCCAGGGGCTTCATAAGGAAATGGCTGCCACTAGGGATGGAAGTGTGTCCTTCCTAGGGGGTGTAGCCGCCCATGGAGTACCCTGATAGGTATCAATTATAGTCCACTGGATTTAATTCTAGACCGCTATAGTTGGTATCAGAGAAAATGTTTATTTAACCTTTGGAAACTAGGATGCAGAAACTTTAGTAAAATCCCTAGTGATATTTATAAGGTATGTCTAGGGATGTCTCTAAGGTTAACTATACGTATAGGTTATAGTCCAAGAATTAAGTTAACAATATTTGAGTTATACCTAAGATGTTATATATTGAAGGTACTTCCCCTTTATTATGTTGTTTTCCTAGCATTATTTTTTCCTCTCACACTATTCTTTTTGGGTTTTAGAAAATGGCTGGAAATAGGATGATTCACGATAATGGAGGATATGATGGACAATGAAATGATATTATTCATGAGGAACCAAATTAAACAAGATTTGGAAGTCCAATCATCGTTATTATTCCTAATCAGTAATCTCATAATATGATCAATAATATCAACTTTGGTAAGTTTCCTGACTCGACGAATAAGAGAATGGTGGAGTTTCATGATGATCATAGAGGAAAGATAGTTCAATTTCCCTCATGTAAATAATGTGGGAAGAGGAATCAGGGATAATGTTTCAAAGGAAATGAAAGATTCTTTGGGTGTGGAAAAGAAGGACCCAAACCCAGTAAGTGTAAAGGAAAATGTTCAGTTAACACCATGGACAAGGATAATGGTATTGCAACGACATCAACAATTGTTAAAGGTTTTAAAAGTGGAATGTTTAGGAATTATGGAAACCAATTCTCTAAGGGAAAGTCTCATGAAGATAATCAGTATGGTCATATGGGTAGTATTTATGTTGATTATGATGAAGAGATTATAAATGATAAGTGAGATGAAAGAAATGTTCAATCTCGGTCAATGGTTTAAGAATGTATTGGAATGATTTATGTTTATCAAGAGTTATGTTTTATAGGTAATGGTACTATGGAATAAAGACACATCTAAGGATTGTTACACTATTGTTTTTTCTAAAGTATTTGAAAGTATATGTTGAATGGTACTGGTAACCATGAAAGGTTATTCATATATTTTTAGAAAGTAAATGATATGCACATAATGAAGCGATTAGGAGATAATGAGATATTTGATATTATTAATGAGTTCATGACTAATATAAGGACAATGTGATATCATGGTTTGAGTATATAAAAATTTTGGGATTTTGGTAAGTGGAAAGAGTTAACTTTTGACAGAATTCATGTTTTCACTATGGTTCTATGGTAATTTATGTTTCCAGAGAATACATGATTAAGGTATTCACATGTTTGGAATGCGATCAACAAGATATATCTTATGATATATGGGGGATAAATGATGGTATTCATATTCTTGGTAGATGACCTTTCTAGTAGTAATTTTCTGTATACTATGAGACTGGATAGAAGTATTTCTGATAAGACTAAAGGTTGGAATGAATTAAGTTGGACATCAGATAGTATTGCTTAAGGATAGAAATGTTTGATATTATTGGAATGTTATAATAGTATAGTTTTAGAAAAAGGACAACCTACAGGATGGAAGACAACCCATCATGTCGGATAAGGTTGCAGGAATTAAACCCACAACCGAAGTGCGGCAGGCCTTTATTTCCTACCACTGGCCTAAAGGAAGTCCCTGGTTAGTAAAAACTAGTTTTATTTTATTAAGTGGTATGATAGGTGAAGTATAAGTCCATTTTTTGGAATCATATACAATTAAACTCACTATAGATGGACTTTTGTATATTTGATAACTTTTTCTAACCTTTTGTTTGAGACATGTGGAATGACCCATAATTCTATCACAAGATCTGCTAACACTTCATGAATGAAAAATAAAACTTCATTTTTTTAAGAGATGAAGTCTAAATTGATCAAGGCACGAACAACGATGATATTATACCGAAATAAAGTAAGTATTTCTTCTAATTCAAATTATTTAACTTTAGTGAAATGATCTTGAAAACAAAAATGTTTTCCAAGTTCAGTTATATCCGATGAATCAGATGGGACCTTAGATTATCAGAAATTTATGGCTTTGTTATTGTTGGATTTTTCATATCCATGTCATCTACCACTCTCCATCAGAACCTGATGGTTTGATTTTTCTCCTATATCCATATTTTCACCTAAGTTCTCCTATGTGGAAACCCAGTGATGAGTTACTTTGGGTAATCGTTACATTTCATACTTTAGTATTTAAAATTAAGTATTAGTATCCCTTTTTATAATTTGGGTTTCTATGAAATAAACTTTCAAATAGTAAACAATTTATAACCCCGATGAATTTCGAGGGAGAAATTCATTTTAAGGGGGGTAGAATGTAACACCCAGCGATTTTATGAGAAATATTATTTTTAATTACTTTGATGTCTTTTGTTGTATGCCACACCAAAATTAGCTTGTGTTATACAAAACATCATATTAGCTTTTATTATAAGCAAAAACTATTCTATGCTTGTGTTGCATGCCAGAGCAACATTCCTTGATAACGTTTGTTGTACGCAATACCAATTTTTAATAAACGAGATATTATTATAATATTATTATGAACTAACCGTTATGAATATTAATACCCACTTTTTGAAATTTTATAGATTTTATCTTTCAAAATGGACTTCATTTTTGGATTTAGAACATAAAAATTAGCCTAGGGTGGATTTTTGGTATTTTTCTGAAAACTTTCAATTTTTGATGAATAGTGAAAACACTGGATTACTATTTAAAAACCGACTTTTTATTTAAATAATTATTTATTTTATTTAAATTTATTTTACGTAAAAATAGATACATAATACCTATATAAGTTCAATGTAATTCATTGGAGTCATTTTATAATAATTTTAGATATAAAAAACTTTTATTGAACTTTTCACCGTCTTTTACCCACCTCCTAAGAGAATTTGAAAATTTACATACAACATAATTTTACCACTTCTGTGAGTGGAATTTTAAAACTATGAGAGACACGGTTGATATCAGTAATTAAAATGTGTTTCAATGAGATGAAAATAATTTTTGGTGAATAGTAACTTTTTACTTTTATTTACCACGGTTAAAAGTAAATAGGGCAATTAAGGGTAAAAATGATATTATTATTACCCTAACACATGTCCTAATTATATTGGATAAGGGTAATTCGACCGTAAACAACCTTAGGAATAAAATATTACCCTCCAGGTCCACATGTATTAGATTAGGACATTTATTATTATTTTATTTAAAGAAGAGTTAAAATAGATAAAATCTAAGTTTAATAACTAAAACATTTTTAATATAGGGTTATACATAAGATAAATTAAACTATAAATATTAATTAGAAATATAAAAATAGTTCCTATATAATGGTATTTTATTTATATTTTTTATACATTAAATATGTTAATTTATTTATGACACAATGTTGATGCAGCAATTACCTTATTAATGAAATATTAACCTAATTGATGTTATAAATACCCAAATAAATGTAATTTGAGAATTTTTATGAATTACACTAATTTTATAGGTTACTATGACATGTTATTATTTATTTAATTAACTTTTTTATAACTAATTATTCTCTTATGATCTTCACAAAAATAAATTACCAAATAGTGTCAAAATTGACAAAAAAAAAGTTTTTAAAACAAATATTATGTTATTAATTGATATTCTATTCCTAAAAATATATGTTTAGTCCAAATGACTTATATAAGGTTATATATATTAACAATAAACCACTTGGGGTTCGTTTGGCTTGTTATGGTATGTTTATTAACCATATAGTGTTAGAAAAGAAGAAGACACGGTAAAAGATAAATTATTTAACTTAGAGTTAAATATTAATGATAAGGTTAAAATAGTAACCTAAACTTGTCTAAAACCTATTGGTTGAGATTATTTATACCCATCCCCACTTTATATTTTAAATAAATCAATTTGGATCTATTATAAACCTAATATGACTTTATTATAAAATAATATTTTAAGTTTTTCCTAAAGTGCCTCTCTCCTCCCTTATAAAAGGGTACCTCCTCCCTCTTCTCATTACACAATTTTTTATCCTTAAAGCTCAGAAAAACCCTGACCATTTTTCTTCTAAACTTTCCTAGAAACATAATAGAGGTTCTGGTCTCCTCTAAAGTCCAAATTTTGTTCCCTAAGAGGAACTTTAAAAGAGGTGCATTGAAGAAGAGGTAGTCTCTTCTACCGATTATTTCAAGTTTCTTTCTTCTTAAAACTTCTTCTTCATTAGTTTTTTCATTATAAAGTAATAACATCAGTATTAATAATATACTGATATGTTATTATAATTTTTAAACAACCCCATTTCACATTCTATCCATCCTACAGAAAACAAAATCACCACGCGTGTGTAGATATGGAATATTGTCTTCACGCTGTGGTGTAATATATTTTTCAAACACCACATTACTTGGATGGGTATAATGGTGTGAAGAATAAATGCATATAAATATCATAACATCATACTGATTCTGAGATATTATATCATCCACTCCAATTCAATTCAATTATTAATGGAATGATATCATTTCTCGTGCGTACGTACGGATTACTGTCTCCACGACGCGATGAGATTCATTCTCCATGTTAACCATTCAAGAATGATTATAAAATATATATAATGAATAATAATGAAATATATTATATGATAAATCTACTGGATTTATATATATATATATGTGTGTGTTTGTGTGTGTGTGTGTTTCATCTACTTACTTCCATTCAAGTCAATAAGGAAAGGAAAACAGTGTTTATGCGTACGTATGCTCTACCGTCTCCATGAACGGTGTGTTTCATTTCATTTATCTATCTATTATATATATATAATGAATATATCTGATATATAAATCATGTTTTATATACATGAATTAGCTAAATCATGATATAATTAATAAAAATATAAAGAACAACAAGTCCAAACACGTACGATAAATGAAACGATTTTACCCAAAACATTACTTTAACATGGAATTGATAAATGAACGGGTATTATAAATACCTAAGTGAACCATATATGATATATTAACAAGGAATATGATTCTTTAATAAGTCAGTGACATTATTTAAATCATTATACATGACTTTTTGATACAAACGAAGCATTTCAGACATAAGGTAAGGGATAACTTTTCCAATCACATTTTTATCTAAGATTTTGTATTAGTAAGTATTTGATGGGGTTATATTTATCATCAATGTCCCTGTTTTCTAAAAATGGTTTCATGTATGTTTAAATTCATTTTTACCCATTTTTTAATTTTACTAAATGGTATGTAAGGAATATTTATTTGAGGAGGTACTTTTTGACTTTTCCAGCAACAGTACAAGAAGAATGTTTTTTTTAACTTATACGGCATGAATGAATATTTACGGGTTCATAAAGATTTTTCTTAATTATGCTTACTCTACAATATTTCATGAATATTTTCAAAAAAAAATTCTTTTCTCTTAAAATTTAATGGCATTTTGTGAAAAGAAAATTATTTTTAAGAAGAAAGGATATTTTATTCCAGAATTATTTTCATGTGTTTTATCAAAAACGTTTTCTATATAAGATGACAATATTTCATATGTGTATGTTTCAAGTATAATATATATATGATTTTCATGGTTTCACTTTTCTTATGATGAAATGATATCCATTTTTTATATGGATTATGTAATGATGGGATAATGTTTATGAAACCCATTTTTATTCTTTGGGTTATGATGAATGATTTATGTTTTTGTTGTGGAACAAGTAAGAATGATTTCATTATGAGATGGGTGGGACCTATATCTCCCTCCAATTCATTCGGTAATGATTTATATCTCATGATATAGAAATGGCTGGAATGGTAAGTTAATCTGGTTCAGTGTTACAGGACTAGAACGAGGAGTGAACTCGATTCAGAAAGGGACATTGTCTACTAAGATGGTCTTGGCAGCAATTCCTTGGCTACTATGGAAATCATATCATGTGATTAATGTTTTTCCAAAATTAAATGTTTTATTCCCATGATATTTTATCATGATTGATGTTCCATTATGATCTATGCCTTACGTACTTCCATGTTTTAGGTCATTGCTCAAGATTTTGATTTTTAAACATTATGGTCATGTTTTTAAGTTCAAATGTATATGGTTTGTTTTATTTTCTCCATGCTTACACTTACTAATAATTTGAGCTCACCCTTTATATGTTTTTTCCCCAGGATATAAAGAAAGGTTTTAGGTAAGAAAACAAAAGAGGAATATCTTTATAAGAGATGTTGAAGATCATTCACCATGACTAGAAGATTATGTTCTGAGTTTCCAAAGACACTAAACTATTACAATCCTTGAGTGTTAGTTTTTGTTATGTATTAAGTATTCCAAAACATTAATTTGATGTCCATGTACGTCAAGATTTGGGTCTCTATAGTTGGTATCAGAGACAAAGGCAGAAGGAATGAATCCAATCCTTGGGAACTCTCACATGTGAGCGTTGGACAAAGAATGGCTCTCCGCCCAAGCACTTCATGAGGAAATGGATTCCACTAGGGATGGTGGTGTGTCCCGCCCATGGGTTGTAGCCACCCATGGAGTGCCCCGATAGGTATCAATTATAGTCCACTATAATTAATTCAAGACCACTACATCTATATATAAAATTTGTGGAAAACATGAATGGAATAGATCGGGTTTGTAAAAATAAATTAAAAAGAGAAAGGATATGGGTAGAATTAAAGGACGGTCCAAGGAGATTGGTGTGGGATCTAAAGGAAGAAGAAGAGAAGAAGAATAAGAATAAGGAGAAGTAGGATGAGAAATAGTGGTCGAACCACTGGTTGGTGCGAGGTAGAATAAGATGGCAGAAAGAAGAAATCTGGTCATGAAATGGACGGTCCAGATCGATCGAGCTTTGATTGGATGGTCCAGGGTTGACGCGGCATTTTAAAACTCTTAGGCGGTCGAGATTAGATCTAATGTTGATCAAACTGTCCATAAAAACACGGTGGTGCTCCATGGTTGCTGAGGGTCAAACGTGAGATCGGGATCGATGGCCCAGATCATGTACGACGTGATCCAATGGCCCAGATTTCATCCCAGGAAATTTTTAGTTGTCCCACATCGAACGGTAAGGCGTTTTTTGGCTCTTTATAAGCCCGAGGCTCCGAACAAAGGCTAAAAAAGCACATCACACACCAAGGGAACATTATACACGTGCTCCCTCCCCCACAGACCTTGACCTACCTCTTCCTCGCTGTGACCTTGTGCCCATGGTGGCGCACCCATGAACTTCTACTCTCATGCGCCCTTTGGGGAACATATGCCCACGCTCAGGCTAGCCTTGGATTGGGCTGAGGGCTAGGCTCATCCACCTAAAGCGAGTTACCTCCCTCAGCACAGATATAAAGGGCCAACCCTAGTGGGTGGTTTTATTATAAAATCACATCTTTCAAAGTTATAAAGTATCAAATAAAATAATCACTATATACAAATTATCTTTTTAAACATCACTTATTTTAAAAATTATATGGTTGATGAATATAAATTAGACATTGTCTTAGTTAAAATTATTTATGAAATTATTTATAAACACTAAATCAGTAACATAAAAAGTTGTAAATTGAAAACTAGAAATTCTTATACTAGTATTATAGAATTCAAAACTTAGTTTAATAAAAAAACATAGTTTAATTAAAAGAAATTAAAAATAGTTTAAAACACTATTTATGAAATGAAAATCTTTACAATGTATTTGAAATATTTGTAAACTATTTTGAATTCCTTAATTCATTTCAAAATCACTTAAGTCTAATTCAAAATGTTTCACCATAATCAAAAGTTATTTTATAATTTAAAATTCTAAAATTTTAGAAAACTAAGTTGTTCTTAAATGTTTTTAGTTAATTCACCAAAAGGACAATATCTATAATTCTGGCCATTGGAATTCAATGGTCACCCAATTCAATAGTCGGGTTCTTAACTTATAAAAACTTTATTAGAGTATTCCAACATCAAACACCAAGACATAGAAGATGGTTCTCTTAATCCCTCTAACGCTCACTACAATTGTTGTGGTTCTGGTTATATTGTTATTAGTCGTGGCAGATACGAAAGAAATTCAATACTTTCTTGGCATGTTTATGGTGATGTGGGGTCTACTGGTGACCATGATTGGCCTACTTGTAGAAATTGTTGGTTTGTCATGGTCCTTAGGCCTTGTTTCCATGTATTTTTTACATTGTTTTAAATGAATAAAAAGCCTTGTGTTTATTTTTCACTCATTGTTTAGATAAAAAGAATAATATTCCTAGTGTAATAATTAAAACTATTACTACTACACAAATTAATTTCGGGGTGTCACACCTTCCATGCACTCATCATCATCCCACAAAACATTCTACAACTATACATTCAGGGGTGAGGATAAATACAAAAGTGTATCATGCCTATATTGTGAAGTTTTCCTTCTATGAACTGATAGATTCATCAACATATTGCATAAGGGAAAGGATATCCCTCTCAATTTTATGTTACAGTGTTCAAGGAAAACATTTATCCAATTGTTTTTCTAAAATTACTACCATTCAATTTCACCAATCTCTTCCACAAGTTCATATTTTTTTCTAACATACACCATTGATTATCTTATCCCAACATAAGATAAATAGACATCATGACCTTATCTTTCCCAGACCATTAATGAAAAAAACATTATTCTCTAATTGAGATAATGCATTATTCTAAAAACTTATGAATCAGAATATTCGATAAAAATTGGTGGCTATTTTTGTATAAATATTTCAATTGAATATTTATCTTTATAATGGTCAATTTTGAACTCATATATTTAATATTTGGTTAAAAACATGACTCAATTAGAAAATTATAGTCATGAAATTCAAAATTTGTACTCCCATCAGGTTGTGCATATTGTTTGGTAACTCATTACATTTCCCCTCATGTTAGTTGTTTACTCAATTCATCCTATTCCCACCCATTTACTAGAATAAAGTGGAAATTAGGGATGATTAATTTTAAAATATTAAACTCATAAATGAAATATATTTCCTAACCTATTTATTTTAAGGCCTAAATCTAATTTATCCCTGATTTATTTCCAAATATAAAATCTAATTTGATTTTCTTGTTCCTGTAATAATGGTACATAATGTTATTTTTAAATTACCAAAGCATATCTCCTAGGCATATCAAAATACGTGTTCTTAAATTCCTATTATCATGAATGAATACATGATTGAGTATAGCTCATTACAATATTTTATTTGTTGTTAACCCTATGAAAAAATATATCAGAGCCTCATCAACATATAATATTTATATAGGGATGTATTTTCATAAAATCCACTTATTATATACATTCCAAAACATAAGGGGTTCTTCCATATGATTAGTATTACCCAAAAGGATTTCCCTAGTGTTTTTTCCTAATCCAAAAAACAACATGACTTTTCTTTGATTCCAACTCTAAAAACCCATATTTTTATTCTCTTTATTTCAGGACTTATTACATAATGTATAATATGAACAATCCAAAAAGGTTGTGTAACAAATCATCTCTAGATGATCAAGTACATATAATATCAACTTTTCACATTAAAAAAACAACATTAATGAAAACATCGTTAATATGATTCTAAAATTCCATTACTCTTAAAACATCACATCTCAACCCTGGGACATACATAAAAATGAGGTATAATATAAAGCCCAATAATGTAATAAACAATGAAAAATATTATGAATGTATTAAAGTTTAGTTATTGTGTATATCAATGGGATGTAAAAGTGGTGAGAAACATTATCACTAATAAAGAGGCATGATAAAACAAGATAAAATAAATGCAACATGTGAATGTGAAAAATACATAAAACATATAATTATAAATTTATGAAAAGTCCAACCACCAAGACCATATAACATAATGTGATTTAGATAAACTACCTTCAACCAAACGTGGAATCTCATGAGAATAAAACATTACCCAATTCATTTGACAACTATATTATTCAGTGCCCACCCATCACATTCATATCATTTACATGCGTAAGTGTTCCACATAGATCACTAAGAATAAGATTCTATTTCACCATATTTAATCATACAATAAATGATTGTGGTATAAATAAATTTATGTCCCCAATAAATTATTTATATGTACATATAGTCGAATACCCTTTATTGGAAATGAGGATGATTAGTCACAAAAAAATGTTCTCCACATAAAACCACATGATAGTTTCCCCAGAATAATGATTGTACTCTAATATTAATTGATAGGATTAACAACAGTGAAAGGGTTCTATCATAACATGGAAAAGACATTTTATGTAATCGAGACATATAAGAAAATAATCAGTTATGAACTATTGGGAATTAAAAGGAATAATATAATAAAGGTGCTTGAAAAATGATGATTGGGAGAGGGTCCCTTATATTGAGAGGGTGTTTCAAAAATCATGAGAGGATATTCTCGAGAGATGCGGGTCACCATGGGAGGACAATAGGGTTGTAAGGGAAGATTATAGCCACTAAGTATTTTTAGTAAAAAATAATGAGATATTCTAACACCCCATGATTTTGAAAATAATTTTAATATTGGATGCATGAAACACCGAGTCTCTAAAAATAACCACTTTGTTATAACCTAGCCGGTAAACATAATTTTACCACCACTGTGATTAGAATTTCAAAAATATGACATACACGGTTGAGATCAGTATGTTATTTAGAGTCTGATATAACCAACTTAATTTTTTATGAATAATAACATACCATTAGGAATATTAATGTTACCCTTATGAATAGTTACATACCCTTACAAATAGTAACCTCACCTATGATAATATATATATAGGATTTAAGTGAATTAATGATGCACCCATGTTTTGGAATAAGTAAATAAATGTTTTAAAAACTATATTTTTTATGTAAATTATGATTTTCATAAAAAATTAAATTAATCATATTTAGAAATAATTTTTTGAAAATTGGACTTCATTTTTTGATTCTACCACTCAAAAAATAGTTTGGGTGAATTATTGGGATTTTTTTGAAATACTTGAATTTTTTGTGAATTGCTAAATATAATATTTTACAATAAATGTTAGATAATTATTTTGTTGAGTCATTGATGATGTTATAATGATGTAATCACTAATGGTTTGAACTCACATGCACATATTAGAATTTTTGGTCATGTAATCATCACTATTTATTGTATTATGAAATAATATTAAACTAATGATTAAAATATTAAGAAACCCTCCTCCCCTCCACTATAAATACCACCTCTTCCACCCTCTTATTTTCACTCCTCTAAAGCCTTGTAAATTCTCCAAATTCTACCCACATATCCTCACAAGATCCTCCCCCACAATCAGAATCCCCTGGTATCATGATAAGATGAAATTATCTTCCCTTAGGAGACTCTCAAAGAAGATAATTCAAGAGGTAAAATTATTCTTTTCTTTCCATTAATTTTTAGGTTCCCTTATTCTATTTTCTTTCTAACCTATCTTCATATAAATATAATTAAAACTAAAGTACCATTAATGTACTATAATTTTTTTTATCATAATGGGTTAATTCATCCTTATCTCTCCTTTCACCCTCATTTATGGTAAAAATAAAACATCATTCGAGATATGTTGATTTATCACATTCATGGATAATGATGCTTTCAATTTGTTTTACCTTATTTTAATATGGTCATGAAACCATTTTTATTGTTTATATATAAAATTTTATATATTTTTTAACTTATGTAATGTGATTTTATCCTTAATCACTCATCATGTAAAATAAAAATAGAAAACAAAGTAATTGTGAGAAAAATTGCTAAATTATTCCAAGCATTTATCATTCATGTTTTATATAATGATTCACCTTCACTTCTAAGAACCAAATGAATTTTATAACCATGTAATATTATTAATTTTTATTAATAACATATCAAATAAATTCTTGAATTCTACTCCCATCTTACATGAACTTACATAATCTTTTTTAAGTGAGCCGATCATGAATATTATGAAAATGAGAACTCACTAACAATGAAATTCATTCACTTAACCCATATAAAAGGCCATTAATGAATATAATAAATTCAAAATTAACCAAATAAATATATAAATGGTTATTTAATTATTAATTAATGAACCTAATGGGATTATCCAGGTCAGTAAGATAAAGCAATGAACACCCTCGGATTTAAGGTAAGGGATCCTCTCTCTCTTCTTTTAATCAAGAATCTGCCCTATGTTGTGTCCTTTTATTTTTATTTCTTAATAATGGGGTATGTTATTAAACCTCCCCAATACTTCACATATGATATATAAATTACAGGATATCCCTTTACCTCTCATTAATCCCTCACAAGAAAACTCGTTACAAAGCCAAAATGTTTGTAAGGGTTTCTTGATCTCACTCCCATTTTTGTGAGATATTCTGTATTCACTAATACTACTCGTGTATAGTGTATGTATACTAACCATTGGTGTTTAATATAATTAATCACTTTATTTTAATGATATATAACATATAATTATATTTTTATTAGTTTTGGGGAATACTTTTCAATTGATTAAAAGTGTTTAAGTATTTTCTACCCAAACCACCATTTTTATTCGGGTTCCTCTTATTCTCTATTAACCTCAATGAAATTATTATTTATTATTATGTAATAAAAATAAATTATTTTTTAATTTTCTATATATTTGTACCAATTATAATACTTCATTATTTTATGGGGAGTTACATGTTTAAAAAGAATCTTTAAAAATTATTCAAAAATGCAAGCCCGATTCAAAGAACTTATCGAATTCTTACCTATTTTGAAATTCACACTAATATATTTTATGAAATATTTTTAAATTTAAAATCACACATTTTAACATTAAATATATATTTTGGTTCATTTTTTGTTTTATGAAAGAAACCAAGACTTTTTTTCTTTAAAATCCTTTAATGTTTTCCTTAAACCGCTCTAAAATGGTTTATTTCTAAAGCATCTTTAAATACTTTTTTCAAATGATTTCACCACAATAAGACTTTATTTAATCATAAAATATAATTTCAATGACCTTGCATTTTATTTTTGGGATATATATTTTTATAATTTTATTTATGACAAATACACTTGATTTTCTAAAAGAACTCCTCTTTCCGAAGTAAAATACATTTTTCTCACCACACATTAACTTTTATGAGGTATATGCCTTGTTCACCGCTTATTTATTAATTGTGATGTATTTAATTCAATTATATATATTATATCAAGAGTATCTTTATTATCATGATATTATAATGGATTATCATTTGAATGTTTCAAGGTGGTATGAGACACATTTTAATTCTTAAGGATTATTTCCTTTAGGATTTTTCAATGGTCTCATTTAAAAATATCTTCATCTATGTGAATATACTTTGTTAAATATTTTAGATAATTTATATTTATCTCATATGATGTTATAAACCATGTTTTATTGAATGGTTTATAAATAGTTTGACTATTGATGTTCTATCTTGAAACCATTCACTATATGAATCTGAATGGTTAGTGTTTATGTTTCATGAATGGGAAATGTTATTTTAATTTCATATTTTAGTTTTCAATAGGAATTTATATGTTAATTATGTTTTACCATTTCATATGAGGAATATATTGGACTTACTATGTGATGGGTGGGTCCCTCTATAGCCCCTCGATGAATTGGTAGTTCTCATGGTACAAATATATATGGACTTGGCCGAGGCCCTTCCCATTTTTAGATATGGTTTTGTTCATGTTCTTAATCATTTTTATATGTCTCGGATTAGGCCTCAACAATATGTTTTATAATGTCTGGGATATGCATTTAATTCAATATGTAACTAGTAATTGAATGTTCATGAGGTTATTCTTCTTGTATAATACCCATGTTTATGTTTAATATGACATTATTTATTCATCCCTTATTCATTCCATTATGTGTTGAAGTTCATCTTTAAAGGCTTGATTTTTAGTTATTCACCATGACTAATGTTTATGTTTATTATATCTTACATGGTATTTCATACACTTAAGAAGCATTTGAGATCACCCTTTTCTTATGTTTTATCCTTCTAGGTTACCAAGATGATTATAATATGAATGAATTGTAGGATTAATTTAAGAGATTTTTGGATATTCTATTGAAGTTATTATTTTTTTTTAGTTTTGAGTTGTAATTTTGAATTCTTGTATGTATCTTTTTTCTAAAACAAATAAACTGAATTGTCCTTTGGGATTCATCATCCTTGTTTCTATGAAAATGTATTAAAATAATGCACAGACTATGAGATTATAGGGTCGAGGTGTTATAGTTGTTATCAATGGAAACTTTGTACAAAACTTGGAAACTAGATATAGAAAAAGTAGATTAGTGAACAAAACCCTAAGATACACTTTGGGGATAAGAATACAAGGACATCATAGAATTTTGGTAAGGAATATATTATTTGGTTTATCAAGAAAATACATCCCTATTTGGATATGAACAAGTATAGTTGGCTCTACCACAAATGTATCTTGGGGTAAAACCCGAAAACACTGCTTTGATCTAGACTCGAAGGGGAACTGGTGCACAAAAATGGGAATTGATGCACTCTTGTTCTAACACTCATGGGGGATATTCACTGGTAAATTCATAAACTTATTACAAACCATTATGAAGAATTTATTCCCCCAAAGTAACCAAAGAATATGGTTCTAGGATTTACAATCCATAAATTTATGGTATGTGTTATTCTATTCTTAGCGATATAGAGAATTCATAATTTTATGAGAAAATATATTATATGAAATTGATTATAAATAGTTCCTTTCATAATGAATGATAAATTCACCAATGCACATGATGAAAAGAGTAATAATGATCATATCTCTAATGGTCTTAATCCATATTTTCAATGGAATATAGTCTCCCAAGTATCTTCTTCATATGAAGATATAATATCATTTGTTAACATGGTATTAAAGGAATTCTATGGGTCCTATGAAATATAAAGGAATAAAATGATGAAGAGCATGGTATAGAAAAGTATATATAAAGGGAAGAAGGGAAATAAGGGTTTCCCCACATGTACTAACTTTTTAATGAATCACCCTGCTAAATGCTTGAAGGGAATGGTAGTTTTTTATATTTGTGGAGAAAAAGGACACCAAGTTCCTAATTTAAAGGGTAATAAAAATGTTTCCAACGTACCATAATATAACTGCAAGGATATGGGACATATTGTGAATCAATGTCACAAGCATCAAGGGAATATACCCCAAATGATGTTACTGGATAAAGATCAAGTTATGATACTACCACATATGATGTGGAATGATTAATATTCCTAGTCAAGAAGTATGTCTTTTGAATATTTTATCAGAAATGAATTAGTTATATGAAATATAGAATATATGATTATTGTACTGTAATACTTTTTCTTTAAGGATTTTAGGTCGGATGATTAATGGTACAAAAGAAAATTGACTCAGTAGTAGCTCAAAATTTTGGAAAATATATGGTCGAGGGATTGAAAAACCATATTATGTTCATAATATTGAGATTTCAATTTTGGAATAGAGAGATGATATATATCGGTAAAGTAATATGGATAGTACTACCTACCATGGGAATAATTATAAGGTAGTAGATCTTGATCTTTTATAATGTTAAACCATTTATGAAATAGTTTAAATTGATCATTGTGTGAGGTTTTAGAGGTTAATTACACCACATAATGCTAATTATGAAAGGATACAGAGTATAGGATGTTCAAGGAACAATCAAAGGATAAGATCATTTTATAAAATATAAAAATATATGTATACACTTATAGACTGGAATAATCTCTCAAAATAGTCTTAAATGTTGTTTAGTTTTCATGTTCTGTGAAAATGTTAATAATTTTTTTATTACTATAGTTTATGGTTTTTTGGTAATCTACAATCAACTAAACCTATGTTCTATCAATAGAAATTCATATTTTTGTTTTTCTTATATGCCATGGTTCTTAATTCCAATCAATTTCACTCCATTTGAAAGGATAATTTATTCATTTGATTTATTTATTTATTATTATTACTAATTTACCACTTATTTTCCCTTAAACTTTTTAAAGTGTATATTCTAATAACCCTATTTTTGATATGGTTTTTTCAAAAGAAAAATTTCTTATAACAACCAATAACATTCGAATAGAAATATCAAATTTTGAGGATGAAATGTTTCTAAGGAGGGGATAATATAACACCCCAAGATTTGGAAAATAAATATAATATTTAATGCATGATACACTGAGTCTCTAAAAAACACCACTTTGTTATAACCCAGCTAGTAAACATAATTTTACCACCCCTATGATTTGAATATTAAAAATCTGACATGCACGTTTGCGATTAGTAAGTTATTTAGAGACTGATATGGCCAACTTAATTTTTAGTGAATAGTAACACACCTTTATGAATAGTAATGTTACCCTTATTAATAGTGAAATACCCTTATGAATAGTAACATCACCTATGATAGTTTATATATAGGATTTAAGTGAATGTATTATGTACTTATGTTTTGGAACAAGTAAATAAATGTTTTAAAACTATATCTTACATGTAAATTATGATTTTAATTAAAAATTAAATTAATAATTTTTAAAAATTATTTTGGGAAAATGGAAATAATTTTTGGATTCTACATGGAAAAAAATTGTTAGGGTAAATTTTGGGGATTTTTATGAAATAGTTGTTTTTTTGGTGAATAGTAAATTTTGATAATTTAGAATAAATGCTAAATAATTGATTTATTGAGTCATTGATGATGTTCTACTGATATAAGCACCAATGGTTCGAACCCACGTTTACATATTACTATTTTGTTCATGTAATCATCATTATTTCTTGTATTATGGAAGAATAATAAACTAATGATTAAAATATTAAGAAAACCATCCTCCTCTCCACTAAAAATACCACCTCTTCCACCTTCGTCTCTTCACTCCCCTCAAGCTTGTTCCTTCTCCAAATTTTTCCCAAATCTCCTACCAAGTTCCCACCATGACAAAAAGACCTTTTTTCTCATAAATAGACTAAATCCTCTTCCCTTAAGAGGCTCTCAAGGAAGGTTAATTGAAGATGTAAAATTCTTCTGTTCGTTTCTTTCATTTTAAGGTTCCTCTATTCTATTTTCTTTATTATCCTCTCCTCATCCAAATGGAATGAAAACTACATTACCAAAAATGTACTGTAATTTTTTTTATTCTAATGGGATACTTCATCTTTATCTCTCTTTACTCCCACATTTATGCTTAAAATGAAACATCAACTGAGATGTGTTGATTTATCACATTCAAGGATGATGATGCCTTCAATTTGATTTACTATATTGAAATTTGGTCATGAAACCTTTTTTTTATGTTTGATCTAGACTATTATATTTTTATTTTATCTTATTTAATGTTTTTTAATCCTTATGGACTCATGATGTAAAATAAAAATACAAAAAATGCAATTGTGGGAAAAATCACCAAATTAATGGCAGCATTTATCATTAATGTTTTCTATAATGATTCACTTCACTCAAAATAAAAAAAATTATTTTATAACCATGTAATATTATGAATTTTTATGAATAATATATAAAATCAATTCTTTTCTTAAACTCCCATCTTACGTTAACTACCATGCTCTTTTATAAGAGACCCGATCAAGAATATTATGAAAATGAGCAACCATGAACAATGGAATTGAATCCCTTAACCAATATAAAAAGACATGAATGAACTTAATAAAGTCATAATATAAAATATATAAAGGGTTCTATAATTGTTAGTTAATGAACATAATTTGGTAATTCAGGTCATAAAGATCAAGCAAAGAACACCCTCATATTTATGGTAGGGGATCCTCTCTCTCACTTTTATTAAATAATCCCCCAATGTTGTTTCCTTTCATTTATAATTAATAATTATAGGTTATGTTCTAGAATCTCCCCCATAATTCCCTTATGATATATAAATGACGGGATACCCTTTTACCTCTCATTAATACCTCACAAGAATACCTGTTACCATGCCATACTATTTGTAAAGGTTTCTTCATCCCAATTGCATTTTGTGAGATATTCAGTATTCACTACTACTACATGTGTACGGTGTATGTAAACTAACAATTAATTTTTAATATCTTGAATCCCTTTGTTTTCATTATATTAAATTTATCTTTTTATTATTATTATTTTTTTGGAATATTATTCTTTTTCTTATAAAGTTTTTAGTATTTTCTACCCAAACATTCATTTTCATTCAAGTTTAACTTATTCTCTATTATCATCAATGAAATTCATATTTATTCATATGTACTCTTCATAAATTCGTTTTTAATGTTCTAAATAATGTTACCAATAATAATCCTTCTTTATTTTATGGGGAGTTACATGTTTTAAAATAATCATTAAAAAACAATTTCCAAAATGCAAACCCGATTCAAGGAACTTCTGAAATTATTACCTAGTTTGAGCTTCACTCGATAATCTATTTTATTCCATATTTATATTTATAATGTCATAAATTTTAACATGAAAAATATAATTAGTTTCATTTATGGTTTTATAAAAGCATACATTCCTCTTCTCTTTAAAATCCTTTAATATTTTCTGTAAACCGTACTAAAATGTTTTATTTCTAAAGCTTATTTAAAAACACTTTTTAAATTATTTCACCTTAATAAGATATTATTTAATCTCAAATATAATTTAAAATACCATAACATTTATTTTTGGGATATAAATGTTTTTAATCTAATTTATTACAAATACTAATGATTTTCCAAAAGAACAATTCTTTCCAAAGTAAAATAGATTTTTCTCACCTCACATTAACTTTTATGAGATATATGCCCTGTTTACCACTTATTTATTACTTTTGGTGTATGTACTAAATTTTTATATATTATATCAAGAGTATACTTATTCTCAGGATATTATTATTAATAATTATTTGAATGTTTCTATGTGGTATGAGACAACTTGGAATGTTTAAGGATTATTTTCACCATGATTTTTCAGTGGTCTCGTTTAAATGTGTCTTCATCTATGTCAAAATAATTTGTTGAATATTTTACTTAATTGAGGTTTATCTCATATGATATAATCAACCATGTTTTATTGAATGTTTTATGAATAGTTTGATTGGGGATGTTCTATCTTGAAACCATTCACCATATTACTCTGAATGGTAAGTATTTATATTTAGAGATTGGGGAAAGTTATTTTTATTTCATATGTAAGTTTTCCATATGATTTTTTATGTTTATTTTGTTCTACCCTTTCATATGAGGAATGCATTGGAATTATTATGTGATGGGTGGGGTCTGTTATAGCCCCATCAATGCATTGGTAGGTCTCATGAGACAAATAGATATAGACTTTTCTGAGGCCTTACCAATTTTTTGATATGGTTTCGGTTGAGGTCTTAATCATTTTTTTATGTATTCACCGAGGAAATGATGATATGTTTTAGATTTTTCAGAAAATTCATTTCCTCATTATGAAACTAGTAATTGAATGCTCTTTTTGTTATTCTACTACTAGAATACCCATGTTAATGATTTAATTAGACATTATTTATTTATATCTTATTCATCCCATAATGAGTTCAATTTCATTTTTAAAGGCATGTTTTTTAGTTATTCACCATGAATAATGGTCATGTTTATGATATCTTTCACGATATTTCTTACCCTTAAAAAGTATTTAAACTCACATTTTTCTTATGTTTTATCCTACCAGGTTACAAGGTTGATTATACTATGAATGAATTACAGAGTTAATCTAAGAGATTATAGGATTCTGTATTAAATATATTTTGTTTTTTTTGTTTCGAGTTGTAATTTTGAACTCTTGTGTGTATCTTGTTTCCAAAAATACTAAACTGATTGGTCCTTCGGGATGTATCTTTCTTGTTTCTATGAGAGAGTAATAAAATAAGGCATCGACTCCATGCTTATAGGGTTAGGAGATTAGAGATATTGGGTGGGTTTATATAAAACAATATTAGGGGGTTATTTATTTTTCCCAAAAAATTGGTTTTTACTTTATATAATAATGTATTCTAAACAATAAAAACACCATAGTTTTTACCATGGGTTTTTTTCAAAGTGAAGTGTTTTTAATTATTTTATATACTTATGAAAGAAATACTTAATATATTAAACATAGTGATGTTAATGTGATTCATGTTCATAATGAAGTTATTTTAATACATAAACAAATAATATAGGTGTTGAAGGATTCATAAAGTGTATATAAAATAAAAATATTGACTATAAATGCATTATTTTAAAGAAAATATATATATATATATTTGGTCATGGATACTATTTACAACATATATTATATCACTTTTTTGTTATTATGATATCATAATACATATAGTATATTTGTATTGTATTTTATTTTACCCAAATATTCGACTATCTATGATAATGATAAAAAATAACAATTAGCTAATTTTGAAAATATTATTTGAAAAATATTATATAATTTAGAAAAAAAATCAATATGTATGAGAATTTATACTTTAAAAAAATCATATTTATTTATAAATACCTTTTCAAAAATAAAATTTTATTTAAAATTATTTTATAAATTGTAAAATTGTAATATAAATTATAATTAATTTACATTATTTAAAAAAAATATTTCATCAAAACAAAATTTATTTTTAAAAATAAATTATTCTCTAAAGAGATCATCTTTATTGATGTTATGTATTTCATAAAAAATAATTTTTTTGTTCTATATAGTTTTTATCAACTCATTATATAATCATTAATACAAGTTATAACAATGAAGAAAGATAAATATATTCATTACATTATAGAAAATGTAAATCTGTACTATTAGGGTCTTGATACATAGCACATTTATACACTCGTAAATGAACCAAGGGTAAGGTGTTCGATGGTGATATTTTCTTGGGGTTGTTTGGTGAACATGTTATATATCTTGATCTTGATGAGCATTAACTTCTCCTATTAATGGTTTCTCTCATACTTTAGCTTTTGAATTTGTATTGGGATTCAATAAGGAGAAATATTAGCGATGTTATCACCTTTGGAATGTCCAATAAATGAGATTTATAGGATACAATCATACTAGTAGATTAAATTGATTCCTTATTCTATATCAATAGGTCTTTATCATAACCTTTAATATACTATTATTAATTCTTACTATACAATTATGATATTATAAATGGTTATTATGTTTAATGGTCTTCAAAATATATGATATAATATATAACTGTCCAAAATAACACAAGAAGTGATTATATTTTCTATAACCACAATTCATTATATGTAACTTAATTTAATCAATGATGGAATTTTATTTATAAATGTTCAGGTCATTACAACAACTCCTACTATGGTTGATCATAATTATCTCTCTAAAAACTAAAAAGAAATTTATTTAGATTCTAGATGTGAATATGATTATGAGAATTTTACTTTAAATAAACTCTATAATGAAAATTTGGAATTATGAAATTATATTATCAAAATTATTGAAAACTATATATATTTATTTTGTAAAATATAAAATCGGTATCATAAAATGAGAAACTTTAAGAGTAAAGTGACAATTTAAATTTAAGTGTTTCATATAATAGGGAATTAAAACGGACATGTGTTTCTAATTCATTAAAACAAAAAGGGAAAAATTATATTCATAAATACTTTGTTGGCATAAAAGAATAAATATCCTAAAAATGTTTAATTATGTTATCTATGATATGAAATAAGTTGAAAATAAATTTAAGAAGCACTAGAAATAAAATTTAAAATTGAGAAACACATATTCATATTCCAATGAAAAAATTTATTTGTATTTTGAAGCGACTCAAAATGATATTATAGATTTGAAAATTGATGATTCTATTTATAAAAAAACATTTTCTATATTTGTTCAACGAAAAGAGAAATATGATAAATTGATGATTGTGATGAAACTAATCCATAACAAGAATGGTTTTTATTATGAATTTGTTTTTCCAATGGTTTAATAAGAGTAATATTATTAAAATATAAAAAGGTAGTATTTTTAGTTTAATATTCATTAAATAGAGAATGAAATTAATTTTTGATAATTAATTCTAATTATGATTTACTATAATGGATCCAAGCTAGATAGTCTCTACGTGCAAAAACTAGGTTGGTTATGTGTCCTCAAGAAAGGCTCATCGTATGTTAGAGTATTCTGAAAAACACTGGGTGTCTAAATAACCTATTAGGGAGACTATACCCTATAGTATAATATTGTAAGAACAATGAAAATAATATTTGAATTATGAAAGATGAAGAAATAGTAAAACATAAAATTGGAAAAAACCAATAAATTAATGAAAACTAGACAACACAATAGTAAGAGAACAATGTAACAAAATGCTAGAATGTAATTAATTGTTAATATCATATTCATATAAATAAAAACCTCACTTAAATTGATAAACTCAAAATAGACTTTTTGAGAACCCAATGTCAGTCTCATACCCATGTTCCAACCCTTCCACTAAGAAAAAATACAGAACAAGGTCCTCTTCCCTTGTCCAAACATACTTCTTTATAATATTATCAGGTACACAATGGCATTACAAATAGGTAATGAGTAAAATGAAGTATGTTGACACCACCATGTGTAAACAAACCCAAAATAATATAATGTTCATGAAATATGGTGATAAATAGGGGTATTAATTAATCAATAAATTTTATACAACATTTAGCCTATTTCAGCATCATTCTAGAATATCATAGAGAATGTATCATCCCATAAGTAATGAAAACACAAGTCCATTGAATAATAACATAGTTATATATATACCTCAATAACATAATTTAAACAACACAGTAGTCCATTACCTCTATATAAACTATACAACATGATTCTAGGACATGCTCTCTCTATATGAATTATATCATGTAACTTGGACAAGACCTCTATATATGCATTATAACATCAATGTATTCCAATAATACTATATAAGAATTAAAACATTAAGTTGGTCTAATATCACCATATAATCATTATATCCTGAAAATGTTTCAAGCAATCTATTTCAAAAGTATAATATGAAACTATTCCAAACTCACTATATAATAATTAAAACATAAAGCTAGTTCAATACCTCTATATAATAATTACATCATGAATCAAAGCACAATTAAAATGGAATTAATAACACAACAGAAAATTATTAGCTGCAATTTTCAATTCATCCAATTATAATTTTTCTTTCAATTACCCATTCATTCATTAAAAAATATCCTATGTTGTTATCATTCTAGGTTACACAACCATATCATATCAAAGTATCACCAGTCATTCCATTAATAAAGTAAAGAATTTTCTAAAGTGAGTCCATCACAATCAATCACATGAGTTATCATTTCATGAGAATTCATGTTTTACACCAAAATAAAGTTAATTATTTTCAATAGTAGACTCACCCTATGGGTGGTGAAAAGTTAGGACATAACAGTAATCGATCCAAAGAAGTCCACAGAGTGATCCAATCAAATTTTCATCATACACAATTATTTTGTTAGTCAACGTGCATGGCACATCATTATTATTCTGATGTATTGTGAACTCTATAATAAATATAAACAAACCATAGGTATTTTTATAGACCACAAATTTTTATATGTAAATTAGAGCCATAGCCTCAGTAGGGATCACCAATATATGAAAAAGGTGATGGAGATAATGATCTAATCCATGTTCTCATAGGAATCATGATCAAACCCAAATTAAACTATAGTTAATATATCACACCACTATAAAAAAGGATATTAGTGGACATTATAAAAAAATGAAGGAACTTACTAGATATCAAACAATGTATAGATGGGATGAAATCACACAAAAATCACCGAGAGTCACCGTAGTGCCTGAGATAGGAGGATTCCCCTTTAAAAAGGAAAAAATATGTACATCCTGGTTTAAACCAACTTATCCTGAAACATTTAGTACACGAACCTCTTTCATGGAGTGAATTTCACGAATGGCATGATCTTCCAAAAACACGTCGTTTTAGGTCAAATTATCACTAATCAAAACTTTTCAAAATTTGATGAAGTTTCACTGCATATAACTTTTAAAACTCAGTACCAATTCATGATATCTTCCTGGAAAGGGATTTAAATCATGTAACCATTTCAATACATGAATGTTTCCATTAGAAAAATTCCCCATAAAACTTATAGAGTTACAAGGGTCAACCTAAACTCCTAAAAAAATATTATTACAACTTTTTAAAATTTCAACATAGAATTTATTAATTCAAATAAACATAAATCCCTAAAAATTAGGTCATATTACCTAGTAAAATATTTGTATCCTAAACAAAAATTCATGACCATAATGGTTTATATTAAGAACCCCAACAAAACTGGTTCAACCAAACATCACCCCTTCTTGGTCGGCATTGACATCGGTGATAATAGAAAGGAGAAGTCATGGATAGAATTTCTATAATAACCTAATAGGCCATGAAATCCCCATTTATTGAATACATTTTTGTATTAATCCAATGAATCCATGACTTAATCCTTCACTAGATACAGTAACACTCTAGCCTCTAAGATGACTTGGCCCTAGAATTGAACTTTATTAATCTATAATCTAAATCTAGATGGATTGGTTTCAAGATGATCCCATATTAATGAACACTATATGATGTCAAATTTTTTGTAATGATATTATACATACAAGGATTAATCAAGGATTTAATCAAAGAAAAACATAAAAATTTGTTATAGGAATGGATGGAAAATCTAATTCATCCATGCAATGAATACCACTGGTGCATTTGTTAGACCGAAAGAAATATCCACAAATTCATACAAGCCGTAATTGGTCATAAAATTAATCGATAGGTTTTTTACGTAATCAATATAAACAGGTGATACCTTGATCAAAGATATTATTAATGCATTTATGAAGATAGTGGTTTTTTACCATCATCTGGTTCAACCTCTGATCGTCTGCACACAAGTGTAATGTCCCATCATCATTTATGAAGAAAAGTACATGATAACCACAAGTTGACATACTAGGTCATATAAAAAATTATTTTTCTGATCATGTAACTAAAAAATCAATTCCCAAATCTCATATGGAGCTCTCTTCTAACGAAGAAAAAATATTGTCTCAGCTTCTGGAACCATGTCACTCATGAAGATAATCTCTCGCTTGGGAGGTCATATATAGGACTCTTTAAGAAAGAAAAACTATAAAAGGTAAATCTCTAGAGAAAAAGTATCTGGATTAATTCCACCATCATCATGATAATTCTATACTATTGAATATATTATACAATCAAATCTATACAAAATTTACTAGCACGGTCATATGAAAGATCCTTCTCACCCTAGTGAATATTGTTTTTTCAATATAGAGATAGAAAGGTAACCCTGCTTTGGTAATCGTATATGTCATAAAACTATAAAACAGACCAATCCTTATTAGGAATCAAATTAAATCCTCTCATTTTAACACAAAAAGTTCATTAATGAAATAGAAAACATAAATTTTTAGATAAAATATTTGATATTCTTTGATAACACTCCCAATGGAATGTTCTCCAAAAAACACTATACATGATTTCCAAATCATTTACTAGGACTTTCTTTAGAACTGTAGATATAATGGAATGTGATTATCCTATATTAAATAAAACACAATTAAGGGTAGATGATACAAGAATGACATATTTAATTATTGAAGGTCCTGCATAAAAATAAGGGGTACACAGAACTACATAGTAACGTTAGCCAAGACCCATATCATAATGTTTCATTTTATTTCCTTTATAAGAGTAGTGAAAAAGTAAATGATGATGTTATCCAATTTATACGTGTGTAAGGGGAATGGTTACATTATCCCCTTGGACATCAGTTACTCAAATTTAACATATTGACCTACCAAGAAATTTATGGTATACTCAGTGGTCTCCATATTCATTTTGACCATCCAGAAGTGATCTTTAATACCACAGTATATAATGGTTCATCCAAGATGGATTGAGAAAGACAATATGTGTGATTATACAACAACACATTCTTTATCTCAGTTGATGAAGGCACATAATGTTTAGTTACAAACTGAATGATGTCATCTTAATTAATGTGAATTTCATGATGTTTCCCCTATATTCCTTCATTCAAATTCTTTTGAGTCTTCTGTTCATACCATTGTTCTACATTGATCACCATTGTATAGTTTATTAGAAAATAATTATTGAAAGGTATGGTTTAAACCCAACAATTTTTATTACAAAGAACATCCTTTTAATATCCAAGAATATAGGGAATTTCACAATTTTCGTCATTGATACAGTATAATATTATTTTATGCTAAGAGAATTAACTACCATATTAACCCATAAAGGATAGAAGTGAATAGAGAAATCATAGTCCTTTATTATCTCATACAATCATTAGTGACACAGGTTGATCTCAATATGTGTTAATATTTACTTCAATATTTTTTTGTATGTGTATATATTACATTTTTCTCAAAAATATAATGTATCCATATCTTCATAGGTAAAATGACCATATTTAAATACATGTCATGATTAGGATTACTATTATAGTCAATCATTAACTATTGAGCTACATAGGAGGTAAACCTATAAATTTTCTTAAGGAAATAATACTTCCCATTTAGATATGCATAATTATATATAATAATTCCATATTAACCATCGGTATTGTTAGAATAGGTTCTATAACTAACCTATTATAATCTTCATGGAAACTTTATTCATAATCCTTTTTCAAGATAAGAATAATTTCATTTTGTGTTAACATTATTAGTGGGTTAGAAATTGGTGAAATTTGTTCCATAAGCTTTATATAATATCCTAGTAGTAAATGGAAACTATGATCCTCAATTAATGTGGTAGGATGAGTCTACTCCTATATAACCATTGTTTTGGAAGTATCAATAGTTAATATATAAATGGTTTCAATGATCTCGATAAACAAAACCATATTTATGTATAATTCATATATAAAAAATTTACCAAACATCTCATTATTTACCAGAGTGTGTAATTTTTCAAATATATGATCCCCATGATCGAGATGAATTTGGAATATACATGAATGTCAACAATAAATACAACAACAAATTTATTTTGGTAATATAGAGAGAATCTATTCATCAAATCCATAAATATTATTAAAGATTTATTAAAGAAAAATGAAAAATTAACAAAGTCAAAATGCCCATTTCTTCTTCAAAATGATGTCATTGGGAAATATTATTTTTATCATAATCAACCATGGATACCCCTACTTGAGGTCAGTCATAGAAAATAATTGAACTCTATGAATATGGTTAAAACCCATAAATCCTTGGAAGTGTTTATTTGTTCATTATTATCATCATTTTTTTCTATAGTCTATGCACAATAGCATTGATCCATCTTTCTTACAATCAATGAGAATAAGGGATCTACAAGGACGAACATAAAATCCAATAAATCATATCCCTAAAATATCATCATGTTCATAATTTAATTTTTTTTAACTACAAATATTCTATTTTATATCGAATCATTGATATTTTATTAGAACCATGTATTAATTATATGGTGAACTCTACCTCTCTCTCTATCTTAGGGAGGTATAGGTTGCTATTTTGGAAACACGTCAATGTATTCCCAGACAATGGAATCATTTTTTATATGATGATATTCACATTATTCTTTTTCTACACAAATATTTTCCAATAATTATGCTATTGTAGGTTCTTCAATATATAGTTCATGTTAGGATATTAAATCATTGAAAATAAAAATAGGTTTTCCATTCAAGAGAAATTAAATATCATCAATTCTATAGTAGATCATAGACATATACATTGATATACATTCTATCCTTTTTATAGCATTAAATTCTACCATGGGAATGACTATTATATTTTCTATGATATTATTATCTCAAATGTTGATAATATAATTTCTATACACCTTTGAATGTTGGATAATAACACTAACTTAATCATAGGTTTTTTATAAAGAATTACTAATGATCTAAAGAAAAGGTAATTATAATTAGGGTATATTAAAATATTGTCTTCATTAATCTTATTTTTAAGGAAATAAACACCAATTATAAATACAATATTCCTAAAACTAACATGAAACTCTATAATATTTTCATATCATATAAAAATGTTTTAAAATAGGTAGAATTGTCTGAATGATGGATGTAATTGATGATTCATGGAAGGCCTTCCAAACATGATAGATTTCAGAATGTAAATCATTATGAGGATAATGAATAAAATATATCGGTTTATGAATAATAACCCGAATAATGTTGAGTATCTAGATTCATATTGAAAAGAATAAATTGTTTTTACGTACTACATCTGTCAAATACAACCTTAATTTAGCTGATTTATTTATCCATTAATTAATGGGAAATTGATTAACTAAATATAAAATTTATTATATATTATCCATAGGTTATAGTTAGGTAATTCCTCTAAGGTAGTATAGAAAATAAAAGGATAATATGATTAGAGGTAAACACTGTTTAAGAAAAAAACCAAATAGGTGAGATTGATGCTATGTAGAAGTAATAGTTTAAGATAATATTTTTCAATAAATATTTTCCGCATTTGATAAAAATGGATATTTAATTTATAGAGATTATTATAGAGGAAATTTAATCCTTTTAATTCTAAAAAATGAATTTTACAACACGCTCATGATATATCTATATAAAATAAAAAACAAGGGTTTCATAAAAATATCATGATGATTTATATGAAATGTGTCATAAATCCTAATTACAATAGTTATTCACCAAGTTATCATAAAACATTAAATCTATAGAGGTTATTATTTACCTAACACATTGGAGTGCTATCCAGGAGCACTGTTATGACGACTTAATTTATGTTAGCCACATTGAACATAATAAGTCATGTAATAAATAACCAATGGGGGAAAACTAAAATGTTTCATATAAAATCATTATATTAATAAGTTATTATACACATGAACATTGCATCATTATTGACCAATGAAAATGGAATCGTGTTTCCATACATGTGAATCGGTAAATCAAAAAACCAATTTTACATCAAGGTGAAAACTAATGGGAATTATAGATGATTGGGTATTTATAATATGAGAATTTTTTGTGTAAAATAATGAAATACCTGAAATGAATTCTATGACACAATAGGTATAAAATGTGGATTGTATAATGGATATTTTTTTTGGAAATGAATGAATCCCATTAATTAAATATTATGTTGGGTGTAACGATAAGATAAAAATTATATTCAATGAAGTCAATATAACATTTAGAAGGCATAAAAAAAGAAGTACATGAATATAAAAGAATAAGGGTAGAATCATCTTACCTTGAAGAGTATCTTCCTAAAACATGGAGAGGAATACATTAAGAAAAAATTATTCCTTTTAGAAACAATTTGGGATATAAAATGACATGGAATTTATGGCCATTGGATATAGAGTGGAGATTAATGGGGGTTGGCTGTGTATTTATTGAAAACATGGGGGAATTTTTTAATAATTTACAGATATATGTCTTGCAATTTTAGTTAATGGAAAATGAAAATATCTTTATCTTGTACATTGTTTTATATCATGGTTTTAGTAATTTATGTCATTTTTATATTATTTTAATATATTGTTACCTAAATCTGTAATTTAATATAACCATTGTGATAGAAATGTTCATTTTTCATAAAATATTGTTATTAAAATCACAATTTCTATTTTAGTTATTGGAAGGCAATTTTTATGTTTTAAAATTGATTTAATTCTAATAAAATGAATAATACTATTTTAGTAACATATTTAAGATTTTGGATTTGATTAAATTAATTATTACATTATTATTACATAAATAAGTAATCATAAAAATATTGAAAAAATATAGTTTTATTATTCGCTGAAAAATAATATATTTTAGAAAAAAATAACCGTAACATAATTTCAATTCTATTGTATTAATTATAGAGTTTATTTTATTAAAATAACTCTCTAAATATGTGAATTTTAAATTTTATATAAAAATTCCACAATTATTTAAAAATAATAGTTTTTACAGCACAGTAAATTAGCTGACACATATAATAATTACATTGGACATTATAAAATTATATTATATTTTATATTGAAATAAATATTATTTTTAAAAGAATGTTCCATATAAATAAATAATATTAAAAATACCTAACTTTATTATAAAAGGGAGTAAATATTATGAAGATATAATTTTATTTGTGTCCAAAAACAAAATTATCAATTTGATTTTGTTAAAAAATGATAATAAAGTGGGATTGAAGAAATAAAAATTTAATTTATACAATGGAAGTTAAATATTTATGATACTAAGGTATGGACACATAGCCCCTTGTTACCCTATCATATTACCTAAGGTTAACATTTTTTATGGTGGTAGTTTCATCGGGTGGCTGAACTAATGTTGACCTAGTGGTTAAATTCAAAAACAAGAACAACTACTATAATGGATTTTGTTTGAGTCTCACTTTTTGTTACTTTTCTTGGGCTTAGTCAATGGTGAATCTCAGTGATGCAACCCCTTACCATGTTCTGATAATAGGGATTCAAAATGTGCGACTCTATAATTTGTGGCCCTCATTTATCTTTTATGCATCAATTATTAATTTTTGTTACATTTTATAAAAATGATATCTGACTCATGGTCATAGTTCCCAATGGTCAGATTGACCAATGGTAATATTAATGTTCCCATAGTTCATGTTACTATTTCCAATGATCATGGTCCTATTCTAACATTTATATTAATTACTATAATTTTTTGTTCATCTCTTCATACATTATTCACAATTCTTACTCTCGTGGTTCTATATCATTTCAATTTAAAAAATGTATATTTATTTAATAATATTTTTCATTATTGTTATTGTGTTGGTCATGGGGGGGGGATGGATCTAGAAAATATGAACATCCCAAATTTTTTCATTATTAATTTATTTCTATATTTCTGTCCCACTATGATGTTTTGAATAATCATGGGTTTACATAAAAATGTATGAACGAATGTCCACTCTATATATAGCCTCTTCCACATTTATAGATGTGATAAACGATATAAACAAAAGGATAAGAGGAGGTAAAAGTAATAATCAATAAAATAAATAATATTCTTCACAATGAATAAAAAAATATCCCAAGAACAACTTGAATTTGAATAAAATTGAAAAGAAACATTGTAGAAAATTTGGTGTTTTTTTCATTCTTTGAACCAGAAAGATATTACCATGAGTGATCTTTTTCATCATTTTGTTTTTTAGTAATCATATTCATGATCTTTTATCAAATGTACTTCACAAGAGTTTAGTTTTTTTCTTGAAAAATATAGTGTCATATGTAAAACATCAAACTCCTCTCCCATTTTATATGATGTCCTTAATATGAGATGGTTATTAAGTAAAGGAATGTAAAAAACTAGAATTAATTGAAATTATTTCCTATAATTTAATATTTTTTATCCCAAATGATCCATTTTAGAATAATAATATAATGTGTAAAATCCCCATACAAGATGAAAATGTGAAAATTCATAAATTTAATTAAATGATGTTGAGTAGACATTTTTTAACTTTTCAAAATTAAATAAACATATCAATATATTGAATTAAATTATATAAACATAAAATTGGTTGAATTTAGAATATTTTTAATTCCATACTTATAAGTTTTTAGAAAATAACCTGGTGTTCAAAACTTCTTTTGGCGGTAGAATGTATAGATATACGATAATATAGAAGCACATATGGTAACAAATTTGTCCTACCAGAATAATCACTTTAATGGCCATTATAGGTATGAATTAGTTTTTGTGGTAGGAAAACAAACCTGGTGGTATCATGATTCATCATATGGTATAATATCACTAATAGTATTAGAAAATATGGAAATGTTAGGGAAACCATCCTTCCACTATCAAGTTTATACTAAAGATAGAAAACCTCAACTAATGATAGAACACTTGTTCATGTTTATCAGATCATACTGATGGTAGAATAATTAAATATTGAAATAAAATTTGAAATTATAGTTTCATAAGTGATCATGTGGTAGTATATTTGTCCTGGTTGTATTGAATGTCAATAAGTAGTAGAAATAAATTCTAAGTAGTAGAACATTCTAAACATTTGGTAGAATCTTGAACTTGTTATAGGATAAAAAATATATTGATATGATATGTAAGGGTAAAAAATTATTTCATATCTTAAAAAAGGATAAACTAAAAGTATAATAAGGGTAAATAATAATATACTCTAAATAATGATATGGAGTTACCTATGTAAGGTTAAACTGAAGAAAAATTAAGTAAAAATATAAAAATATTACGTATGGATAGAAAAAATTAAAATATAATGGTAGAAAATAGATTAAAAATCTCAGTAAAGGTTACATAGAATCTATTGTAAGGGTAAAATGAAACTTAAAATACTTACATGAAGGAAACTTTATGTGATAATAATGAAAACATGATTTGCGATTGTTAGTGAAAGGAATTTTTGGACCGAGCAAACAATATCGTTTTTTTTCATGATAAAAAACCATGGTTGAAAATAATGATATAAATAAGTGTAATTCATGGATGTATAATCATTTAAATTAATATTAATAACATTCCATTTTTAGAATATAGAATAAAAAAATATCCATAAAATTCCTTGTAATCATACACTTTATACTCATTCTCTACATACATTGTCTCTTAACATTGAATTTTTTAAAATGGGAGGAATAAGATAAAATATATTTAAGATAGTACTAATGAATAATAATTATTTATTTTTAAGTAATATGAATTTGGAATTATTAAATAATCAAAATAAATGACCCTATAAAATACTATATATTTTTTGAATCATCCTTGTTAAAGATGGAGGTAGGATCAGGTGGTGCTTTTAATTTTATGACATAAATAGACACAAGAGTAGGGGAAGAAGAAGGTGTAGGAGGCATGGAAATAATTCCTAATGAAACGTTCTATAAATGTCTCAAATCATCAATTTGACTAATAAAAACATGAATAAATATAATATATTTAGTCTATATATGTATTGAAATAGGAGTAGAGACTAAATATGATGTAGGAATAATAAGATAAGTAGTATATGGAGTTCTGGATTTGTATAGATATCGATCCACCTACTCTATAAACTGTGAGATGATCTAGACCCCATGCTTTTTCATCATAGTCAAATAAGTGTTAACTCTATAAACACTTTAAATAAAGGGGAAAACACTTTAAACTAATTCACTTATTCTAGGACAGACCAAGTTACATGAGAAAACATTAATTTCTCAGCCAAAAAATAAAATGATTATTAAGTATAATTTTTAAATCATATAATTCTAATATTTTATGAATTATTTATTGTTCCCCCTAGTTCTATCTTCATTAAAGTATTCTAAAAACAACTTATATATATTTTCACCATATGATTTAATCATTATAATATTTTTCTTTTGATTAGTATAATATTTATCCAAAAAAACTATTTCTCATCTCGAAAAACACCTCTCATCATATAATCATAAACACAAAAAGAAACAAATAGGTTATGTCTTTTAAAGAAGAGGCTTTAATAGTATAATGTGATTCCAAATTTCCACGAACTGATAGTTGTCTCTATTTCAGCTCTATCATCATGTATTCTAGAATAGAATAGAGAACACCAATATAATCATCCAAATTATCATTCCCCAGTTGAATAATTAAATTTCAACAAAAATTATGTTGAAGAAGTTCCACAACAAATGATATAATCAATGATATATAATCTTCATTAAGATTATTTTCTTAAAAAATAAGTGTTTTGAAATCCAAAAATATCAGTTAAGATATATTCCCTAAATGTATTTAAATCATCATGAGTTTGGTAATTGGTTTTAGAAGATTGATGTGGAGGTGAATACTTCTCCAGTTTTGATATGGGAAAATCCTTATTAAAAGCATCTTCATTAGGAACATGAGTTGCAATAATTTCATCCACATATTTTTATAGTACATCAAATGGAAATGGCTCATAATTCTCTTTATAACATATAAATTAAACCATTTGTCCAAGATAACCACTAAAAAATATAAATAATAGGTTATATTATAGTTATTAAATGAAATAATAATTAGAAATAAATACATATTCTATGATTTTAATTTTTCTATGTAAACAAAAATTTACTTTTTTATTATCATGGAATGTGACATTTCCTCCATCAACATTTATAATAAACTTGATTATTAAACAGTCTATTGTTATATGTGTGGAACATCAACTATTTAAATACCATTGATTTTAACATGAACCTTTCTAATATTTTTCCTAGGTATATTCAAATAATAATTTACTTTTCTACCCATAATTTAAATTTTCTATAGATATCGGTGAATGATTACTTTTTAATTTATATTTCATTAACATGATTTCATATAACTAGAATACATTATTGATATAGAATGTCCTTTTAGGTTAAAAATTGTAGATTTATTTCCAAAAGTTGTATTTTTCTAAGAAAATGATGAATTTTTATCTAGGAATGAATTTTTTTATATATTTTCTCTCAATATCCACATCCATATAAATTTCAATATTAGGATTGTTGATATTCTTTTTACAAAACATAATATTAAATGTTTTTTTTTGTTTTCAAAAAACTATTCCAAAATCTTTTTAACTGTAATTTACATGTTTTAGATCAATATTTTCCATTAATAGATGGTAATTATTTTCCATTTCAATATTAATATAAAATTTATCTATATATTAGTAAACATGAATATTTTATAGTTTATTATATTTATCTTATATCTTATTCATGTTATCTTACAAAATAGAAAAATATTCTTTTAATTTTTCATTTTAGGTATTTTAATCCTTTGATATATGATATGAATAAATAGATGGTGCCTTTCATGTGGTATCCATAATTAAAAAATTTTCCCATTCATTTCAGTAGAACTATGTTCAGATAAAGTCTAAATGACAATTCATTATTTTATTGCTATTTTTTCATTATCCTCATAAATATTTTTATAGACGATCTTCATATAGTCATCTTTTATAAGAGGATTTCACATAAATCCATATCAATTAATCTCATTAGGGAAATCATCTTATATTCATTCTTTCTTAAAACATAATATTTTATCATATTTCCATTTATAATTTAACTTATGGGAATGTTTATTCTTTTTATAAAATATCATAATTATTATAGTAAGTTAATACATTTCCTCATCACTATTTTTATCAGCTTCACTTCTAATTATACTATCTAATTTGAGAAATTTATTTTATCTTCACTTTGATTCGTTAAACTCAATATAATTATTTTTCTAGTTTATCATATTCATTTCTTAGTTTTATATTTTCATTAAAAATAATGATCTTTTGATACAACCCCATTATTGGTAGTTTTTTTTCGTCACATGATTTCTAAATAGTGATTGACGTACCTCTCCTATAATCTTATAAACACCTCATGATCCATAGAACTTGGTCATTATTGTTTATCTTTTCTAAAAGTGTAATCATTGTATTTTAGATCTCATTGATCAAAAGATACATGGTAGATATAGATTCATATAGGTTCATTTTGAATGCATAATACAAAATAGTAGAGGTACATAATCTCATTTATTTGACATGAAATGTTCTACTATGAGACACAGAATGGGTATCTCAAATTTTATATGAAGTTTGACAAAAAGATATCTTATTGAGTCCAGCCTCTCTTAATGATCAAAATAAATCTTTTATTTATTTTAAATTTGAAAAATAAAAATATTTTTTGTACCATAAAATTCATTTATATTTGTTTTAAAGATTTCATATTCATCATCATCAGATCACCGACTTTTAAAACCCATTTAATCAGGTTACTGTAACATTTTTATTTTATAGTGATCATAGTTTTTTAAAGTTATATAACGTGTTATATTCATATTATAAAATTAGAGTTATAATCTATAAATAAAAACTTCATTTGAAACCAAAAATAAATATATATTGTTAGAAACATGATCCAAATCTAAGGTAATGAGACATATAGAAAAAAAATCATTTAATAACAAATACTGATCTGAGTGGAGTACTAAAAAGGGATATGAATTGAGTTTCTAATAATAATTTTTGTTCAAACATATTACAATATGAATATACAAAATTTATAAAGGTTTTATAATTAACTAAAATAGTAAAAATATACAATTTTACATATTAATATTTTCTACCAAATATTTTATTTCAACCCTATTAGATCTCTTTTTAAAAATAATTTTACATTTAAAGAAAATTTTATAGTATCAAATATAATATATAAAACACTAACTAAATAAAAATATTAATGTAATGTTTTCCTACATATGTTTTTGAACATGAATTATAGTTTATTCATTATAAAATTTAAAAAAGTAAAAATATAGTGTGACTATAAATAAGAAGTTCAACCTCATGTTTAGACCTAATCATCTAAACAAGAAATTCATCCGCTTCCTAGTATGTTTATAATAAAATAATCATTATCCATTAATTGGATGATTTTTTATTTACAACTAAACACAAGTTAGTTTTGGTAAAACACACCCACTTAAATTTTAATTTATGGGAAAAATGTGTTAATATATATGATTTTTGAGTATCAATGTACTCTAATAATTTAGATGATATTTTGGAATAAGAATCCACAAATAATTAAAGCACAACCCTAATGTGATATATCTATGATTAGATGTTTATTAGTATATATGTTTTTGTGTATATCAAGAATATCTTATAAAATAGTATGTGATTATGAATAATATTTTAGTTATTTTGGATTTTTATTTAATAGGTCATATATTTTTTATCAAACTATATTCACATTGAATCTATTTTAGCATAAAAAAACAGTATAATATGAGGTACTTCAAAATACACATACTTTTAACAAAATGTATTTATACACAAATAGTTGGTTTGTAAAGGAATGTTATCAGTTAAAGATTGTGCATGACGTGTTATAGTTAATTTAAATTTTTTCAAAATATCTATCTATGTAATGTATAATAATAATAAATTATGTTAATTCTTGAGACTAAGCAAAAATGGGGAAATTATTCATTTTCTTCACTACAGCTGATTAGTTGTTTTATGATTGATTAGTCCAAAATCCTCCCATTTCTAACTTCCATTTATTTAATTAATATTTCCATTTAATGATTTAATTTAATTTTAATTCTATTTAAAAAAGGGAAGAAAGACTTCAACTGGAAGTAGAAACATTTTCAAGAAAAATCATGATTAGAGTGTTGATAGAAAAGAATCCTAAGAGATATAGCGTTCATCTTGGAAGAAGTAAATCTATACTGGTGGCCTCATATCTACACTAGTTGTAGTGGTTGAATAACTATCATTTTTATATCATGATTCAACTGGTGGTTGTGGATATCAACTTGTGATAACAGTTTTAGAATAGTAGTAGCAGAACTAACCAGGTGGTAGCATGTTTTTATTGATGGAAAAAAACATCAACAAAAAGTAGCATACTTGTTATAGTATTTGAAAGATTATACTAGGTCATGAACTTGACATTTGTTTTGTGTATGTGTGTTTTTGACTTCTAATTATACTCCCAATCACATACAATATATAATTTTATTTTACATTTATATTAAAATATATTATATGAAAAGAAATATAAAGTAATTTTAATAAATTAATAGATTTAGTATTGTATTATAAAATGTTCACTCTATATATGTTCTCTTCCATATACTTTATATATTTTTTTATAATAACATATAAGTAATTATTTAAAATTTTAATATTAAATTGTTTACATATGTAAGAATTGATATATTAAATTTATAATTTCAATGAATCATATATTATGTAAAATATGAATAATATTGAATTAAACTTGATGAATATGTATTAAAAATGACTGGATGGAAGATGGTTTCATAGAATAGCAGTTAAGGTAACCTTGTAATCCAGTATCAACTAGGTTAATATCCCTATAATCCTCATAATATAGTGGTTTAATTGGTGAGGGGATGTGGTCGGTGTATGGGGACCGCTTCAGGTTGTGAGAAAGGGGCTAATATTGTCTATGAAGGGACGTTTTAGTGGGAGATATCAATCAATTGGAGGTTAATTTTAAGTGATGTACAGTAGAGGATTAGAATATGGAATGTGTGGAATTTGTGGATATTGGTGATGGGTGGGATTAAGTGTTTTCGGTGGGTGGCTAGCATCATGCAAATTGATAGTGTTAAGCAACATAGTGGCATGCATTTTGAGCATAAACAGGTGGGTGATTAGTGGTTTGTGGAAGGAATCATGCTAAGTGATGGCGGATACACTAGGGGTAAGAGGAGAAATGGTGATATGAGAATCGTGATGAGTGATAGGGGATGATCATTGGATAGATGATGGAAAAAATAAAGGGTTTCTCCAAATGTACATATCTAGATGGGGCTCAGGCAATAAGACACATCGTTTTAGGGATTCTAGAGCGGGATCAATGAAAGGTTTTGAAGTCTATCATCGGAATTTGGCACCCTGTATGCATGAGGTAATACTAGAGGGTTCGTATTCAATAGTGGGGAGTTTGATAAAAAAATTATATATATGCTATGGTTGGATGTTAATCATATAATAAAATTTCTTGATTATGGGGTTGGAGAGTCCAACATTTTTTCATAGTGATTTTAAATAACCTTGGTAAAATTATTAGTTTCTATTTAAATTGTGGTTAATCAAGACTAATTTTTCAATATGTTTAATTAGAATTTTTGATCATTCATATACTAAAATATGGTTGTTTTTTTAGAAATCATGTGGAATAGTTTAATATTTATACTAACTAGGATTATAATGTTGTTTATGGATTTTATGATATTAACACAACTATATGTTATGAAGTATCTTATATTTAGGAAATAATAATGGTGGTTGAGGATTGTATCAACCCATTGTCTTATTTTTTTTCCCTTAATAAAACAATGCTGGATATCATGTGAAATTCACAATCCCAAAATAAAATAAAAAAATATTTTCATAAAACATTGATTTCATTTTGAGAAAAATAAGTCAAACATAATTAGTAAAATATGATCTATCCTAACTATCATTATTATCATACCATTGATGGTAATAATAAAAAGAATAAAATTAGTATGAATTATGTTAAATATCATGGAAAAGAGATCAAAGAATATAATGAATTATTTTAATGATGTATATAAGGATATATATATATAAGAATAGAACATTACCATTATAATTTTTTCCATTTGAAATATGTTTGTTGGATATATTATATGTGGATATATACTAATTGTATTTCCATATATCCTATAGTTACATTTAAGGATCTATAAGTTTTAATAATAAAATAAACATAATGCAATTCACATGTAATAAATATTTATAGAATGTAAATAAAATATAATGAATAAATAAAATGACTTGTTATAAAACTATATACGAGGTCAGGATACCTGAGGGAAATTGAATAATTCATGATTGAAGGATTCAATTGGATTTATTTTTCATAGAAGATTTTTTTTTGGGAACATATAATTATGATGAAATACCTTATCCATATATTTTAGGTTCCATAAATTTCATATACCTAGTAAAATATATTATGGTGAAAAGATATAAAATCCCTATATTTTGTGGTATGTATCCTCTTCAATAAATTTAGTTTATTCGATAGCATACGTTTCATGCATCACCAAGCTTAGTCGAACCACTGTATACTATTAAATATTATATTGACCATTGGTATAACATTGAGATCCTTGGGAAAATTAATATAGTAATTAGAATAACAATCTCACCTAAGAATGTATAAATGAAATTTAGTTATCTCATAAATTAGAATATTATATTTTTATATAATATATTAAAAAAATAAATGATTTAAAAATAACAAATTAAGTGTTGGTATTTTCATGAAACATATATGTTTACTAAAAATTTTATAATTAGTATAATGATTTAAAATAAAAATATATTAAAAATATAGAATCCTAAAATAATATTTTTTTTCATTATAATTATATTATAATTTCATGATACCATAATTAATTTTCCAATTTTTCCTAAAATCCATTAAAATATATAAATATTTATTTTTCGAAGAAATTATGATTTCATTTAAAATTTAATTTTATCATATTTAGAAAATTATTTTCATAAAATAGAATCCATTTTTTAAATCTATATGTTGATAATTATTGAGGTTGAAATTTTTCTATTTTTAAAATATAGTTAAATTTCTTATGAATAGTGAAATAAGGTAATTTATGATATTTAAAATTATAATTTGAATATATGTATTTTCCTATCGTTGATGATGTAAGAACCCATTAGTTCAAATTCAAATTATATTTTTACTGTACATAGTCATAGGAATAATCACTATTGATAGTATTGACCCAATATAATAAATAAATAAATAAAATAATCAACAAACACCGCTCTCCTTCATTATAAATACAACCCCACACCACCCATTCTTCTCAAAGCTTCTTAGCCTTGAATAATTCATAAATTATACTCAATTATCTTTTCTTTCCTCTTCCGCACATCCAAAACTTTCATGTATTACAAAAATTCATATTCAAAATGTCTTAAGGAGGTTCTCAAGGAGAAGATATTCATGACGTAAAATCCTCCTTCCTCTTTTAATTTATCTTATTTCTTGTCCTCTCCTCGTATCCCCTATACAAAGTGGAATAGTAAGTCCAGTATCATATATGAACTGATTTTATATTTGAAATAGGATTATCAATAATCAAAATTCGTATCCACTTAATTTATTTTAAAAATTAAAACATTATCTATGATGGGTCGATTCACTGACTTCATGAATGACAAGTTCTCATTTTCTATTAGTGCCTTCATGGATCGTCATAAAAAATTATTATGTTTAAATAAATTTTTTATATACATATTATATGTAATATAATATTATGTAACCAGTATATATACATAATATTAAATTAAATTATATGAGTTTGTGATGGTCATAAAAAACCCCAAAATAAATTTTTTCATTTTCATCAAAATTTTAAATAATGAATCATCCTGATACCATACAAAATATGATATAGGAGGCCACTAAAACGTCTATATATTCATTATATACAAAAATTTAACTTCTATAGAATTTAATGCTATTTTACATGAACACCGATAATTATACTAAAGGGAGCCAACCATAAAACAATGAAACAAATGATTAAGGAACAAAAACATTAAACATTATAACTCATCAAAATAACCACAAATGAACTAAATAAAATTAAAATAGATAAAATATATTTTGAATATGTTCTTAATAATGTAATTAATAGATATAATTTTATTAACCGAGACATTAATTACATGTGCAGAGTGATTTCTGAACTAACGTTTGGGTCTCTCATCTCACATTTACTTTTGTAATCTATTTTTCTAATTCATCACTTATTTCATATGTGTGGTTCTTTAAATACAATTAATAAATTATTTCATGAATCTATTTATCTTTATAGAATTTAATTTTTCATTTTATTATCATTTTTTTACAGGGCATATGGTTCGACTGATTAAAAATTGATAAGGAAATTCTTTACCCAATTCCCATTATTTGGGATAAACTTATAATCTGTTGACAATTTCATGCTATTATTATAGGTAAAAAACATTTCATTATCTTATGTTTTATTTAAAACTTTTTTTTTCTATTCCCATCTAATACACATAATATTTTCATTTGGTTAACACTCACAATTTCATTTAAAATACACTTTTAAATATTTCTTTTTCAAAATTTTAAAGGATTTTTTTAAAGAAATGAAGAATGATATGATTTTACTTATTTCATGACCCCTAAATTTCCTCAAATATCATAAAATTTTTTATAGTTTTTATTTTCAAGAAATGTTTTTCTTTTATTATCGTGATGTTATTTTAAATAAACAATTTCAAACTGAAGTGTTTTTTCCTTCAAGAATTTTTAATGGATTTTATAATAATATTTTCATATATGTAAACACCATTTGATGTATTATATTATTTATTTAGGTTAATCTATTTTTATAACATCTACCATATTTTATTGAATTTGTTATGATTAGTTTGACTATGGATGTGCAATTTTGATAAAATTAATCATACGACATTTGATGGTTTATGATTATGTTAATTGTTTGGGGAAGTGATTAAAATTTATTATGATAGTTTTAATTTGATTGTATATGTTTATAATATTTCACCCCTTACATATGAGAAGTGAATTTGATATATAAAGTGATTGGATGGGCACACTATAGCCCATTAATGCATCAGAATGTCTCATTGGACAAACATGTTTTGGTATGGGCTAATGTCTTAACTGATTAGGTATGGTGTCTTGACCAAATCAATAACAATATATTCAGGATTCCCCTCATTATGAAATCGAAAATTATTAGATTAATTATTGATAATACATGTGACTATTTTAATAGTTAAATATTCATGGTTATGTTTATTTCTCATGCTATTATTTAAACGAAATTAATTGGTAATATTTTATTAATTTCATATTATTTCCATGACTAGTTTTTCATTGAATTTGTATTTAGTGAATCAACATTCATTTTTTAATATTTTTATTTATGATATATTCCATTATATTCATATCCTTAAAAAGGATTTGATCTCAACACTTTTATATGTTTTATTTTCCCCAAGTAATCCAATATATATATATTGATTGAGATGCACGGAAAATCTAAGAGAACTAGGTTTTTTCTAATGGTGTTATTATTATGTATTTCCTTTCAAGTATAATTTAATACACATATAGATTTATAAACCTACTATATTATTCATTCCATCATTATGTGATTCATTATTTGTTATTCCAATGTAATAGTGTATGGTGCCAGCTCTAGGATATTGGAATTGGGGACTTTATAGTTGGTATCAGGATATGTTTAATAGATACATTTGACACTAGATTTAAGAAAACATAAATTAGGTAAATATGACAATATAAATGAATTTGAGAATATTTACAAGGTAAAATGATTTTTATTATGATATTATTTATATACAAATTGTTTTATGTGTCTCACTAGTTTCCAAATTTCTTTATCTAATCTTGTGTATTCAATTGTTTAGAAATTAATCTTAGTGGAAAAAATTTAAAGCATATAAAATCATGTATTCAATGTAGGTATTTCACTCATATGAAACATAATGATGTTAGATCTTGAGTTGAATCTAGAGAATAACAACATATAAACTATATTAGGATAACTGACTCTGGTATGAGAAAAAACCTTACTCACATGAAGCAGCCAGATACACATCATGGTGTAGCAATGTTAGACCACTTCATGAGATAACAATGTCTACCATTCAATGGGAATAAAAAAATTTGTATCTAATAAAATTAGATCTTCCTTATAAAAAATATTTCTCCCTTTGGGGGGTAATTAATGGGTAAAGGTTATCATGGATGTTTATCATCTCTTAGGATATAGAAATAAATGGTGGTAATTAATTTGTAAAAAAAGGATGGAGAAGAAATTAAAAATATGTAATGGGAAGATTTCATTTAAATTTTATTGTAAAAATATTTCCCTTGTGAATAGTGAGTAGACAAAGAGATATAATTATTGAGTCTTAGACTGAAAGATAATGAAATGTTTCTATGTATGAATAAAACATTACATGGTTTGAAAGGCATGCCTCAGAAAACAAACATAATCCATTGAGAAATACTGACCATTTCAATGATGGTATTATTCAAATTCTATAAAGGGAAGTAGTCACCCAGTCATTATAATTATATGAGGATTTATTATCATGTGCCATCAATATCAAGATAGAATTTACCAAGCCATATGGATTCGATGGGAATAATGATAATAAGTGGGATGTTGAGTACTATAGAAGAGGAAATTTGGTAAAAGGGACGAATAAAGGAATATAATTTATAAAATGTAATAAATGTGGAAGTAATGATCATGGAACATTCATTTTATGAGTGAGATTCTGTTAGAAGTTTGGATAAGAAGGCTACATAGAATATTATTTAAATTGCCAAAAATAATTCGAATTTGTAATGATTCAGTATTAAGGATATGGAGCACTGTAGAAATGATTTGTCTTAATGTTATGTAGTCAATACTAGAAAATCCCAAAAAAACTAGGCCTTTCTTATAGAGTCACAAAAACTGAGGTTGATGTTCCAAATAGTGAGATGGTAGGTACATTAATCATCTCCTATAATTTAGCTAATGATTTATTTGATTATGGTTTATCACATACTTTTATATCTTTTGAGTTTGTTGTAATAATTAGATATTTCCAATTCAATATACCAATGTATTTTTCAAACAAACTCAATAGTGGAAAATATATTACAACAAATATGTTTCAACTAGTTCCTATTATGACATATACACATTTGCTAATTTCTTATTATATTATCATCCATATGGTTTATTTTTATATAATCATTGATATGGACTATATTTCAAAATATAATGTAATAATTTATTGAATATAGGAAAACATTATAATTCACGATGAAGATATTGAATTTATTATCTTTAGATGGGGGAATTTATTATCTGAGTCATATCTGGATCCACTAATAGTAGCACTTCTAAATGAGATTCAATGAGAAGAAGAGAACATAAACTCTATTGATGAAAAAGTGATCATCAAATTGAGTATGAAACTATTGTATAAGAATACATTGATGTATTTTTAGAGTAATTACCTAGACATCCACCAAAGATGGATTTTGATTTTCCCAATGATTTATTACCTAATAAAAGACCTATATTAGTGACTCACTATAGAATAGACACTGTGGAGTTAATGGATTTAATGAAATAAATAAAAGAATTGTGCGGTAATGAATCTATACTCCCTAGTATTTCACCTTGTGGAGATCCTATCATATTCATTAAGAATAAATATAGATCGATGAATATGTGCATTTACTCTTGGGATATCATTGATATTATGATAAAGAACATGTATCCTCTGCCTCACATTGATGACTTATTTTAATAACATCATAGAGCTCAATATTTTTCTATGATATATCTTAATTTTTGATATCATTAATTATGTCTAAATTAAGATGATATTCTAATGATATCATTTTGGACAAGTTATAGACATTATGATATTATAGTAATACCATTTCAACTAACTAATGAACCCTCTATTTTTATGTATATAATGAATAGAGTATTTGAGTAATATCATAATATTTTTTTTATGGTAATTATAAATGATATCGTGGTATACTCTATGAAATATAAGGACCGTGAGAACCACTTTAGTATTGTTTTTGAGACTCTTAGAATACATTTGTTTTTGGTAAATTTTTGAAGTGATAATTATGGACCAAAAAGATTCTTTTCATTAATATATTTTTCCCAATAATGGATTCTCAGATGATCTTACAAAGACTAAAGCAGCCCAATAATGGCCTACACCGACAAATATATCTGAGGTATATAGTTTCATTGGTTTGGAAGGATAATATCAGTTATTTTTTCAAACTATTTATTGATTAGCTAACTTCTTATCCAATCTTACTCACAAAGGGGTTATCTTTATTTCATTATAAAAATTGTTACCCATATCCATAATTTATCAATACACCTTTGTATAACTAAGATGATTAGATATTTGAAGGAACATTTTTTGTGAGATAATATGAAGAAGGAAATTGTTGATTATGTATCCATATTTTTTAGATTCTCGACATATGAGGGATGAACGAAAACATCCTAGAGTAGTTTGGGAACCTCTACTTATTCCTAAATTAAAATGGAATGAAATTACAATGGATTTTTTCACTAGATTACCAAATACTACATGAATTAATAATGAAATAGGGGTAGTTTTTTATCATCTTACAATGTCTACACATTTTCTCAATACATGGGAAGAATTTACACTTTATCACCCTGAATGACCCTATATTAATGAACATGTAAGACTTCATGGTGAACCTATGATGATTGTGTCTAATAAATATCCCCGTTTTACTCAAAATTAAAGATTCTTCAAAATTCGTTGAATACAGAGCCTCATTTGAGTACTTCATATCACCCTCAAACCAATAGAATATCTTAAAGGACTATTGAAACATTATAAAGAATTTTAGTATTATTATTAAATGACATTAAGGGTATATGGGTTCAGTATTTACCTTCATTAGAGTTTTCATATAATAATCATATCAATTAAAGTATTCAAATTGTGATATATGATGAATTATATGGAAAGAGATTTCATAGTCCAGCTTGATGGGATGATGTTGGGGAGAGGAATCTTAAAGTCCCATAACATTTTAAAGAGACAATGAAAAAAGTAATGTTTATAAGTGATCATATTAAAGTATCTCAATGTAGGCCAAAGAGTAATGATGGAAACAAGATAAAGGATTTCATGTTTCAAGTGGGAGATTATTTGTTTCAGAAATTATCTTCTTGGAAGGGTGTCATATGGTTGGTAAAGAAAGGGAAACTGAGCCTGAGGTACATCAGACAATATGATATTCCTGAATGAATTAGAGTTGTGTCTTATTGTTTGGAGATTCCACCTAGCCATTCTAAAGTACATGATATTTTCCCCATCTTTATGTTATGGAAGAACATGTCATACACAAAAATTACACTCGCAAATGAAGAAATATAATTGGAACATGATTTTTCTTATTGAGAATAATCAATCAACATTCATGATACTATAGAACATGTATTAATAAATTAGAAGACTCAACTGATATAATTTATTTAGACAAACCACAAATTTGAAGGATCAAGGTGGGAACTTGAGAATGTTATGAAGAAGAACCGCCCTCATCTATTTATATGTTAATAATATTTTAAATATCAAGGAATACATTTTTGAAAGGAATGAATAATATAACACCCCAAATATTTTATGGTATATATATTCTTAATTAAATTCAATCTATTTGATAGCTTACGTTGTATGCATGATCGATCAAAAGGATATTAGCATGTCATGAATTCAAATATTGTTTGAACAAAGGGAATGTGTGTATGCATGATCATTATCTCTTTCACTATTAATCCCAACCCCTTAATAATAGAACATTAAAAATACAAGCAGAAAAAATAAATTCGTCAAAAAAATGGTTAGGTATGGAATCACCTACCTCGACCAAGAATCTTCTAGAAAATTGGTTCAAAAACCATCTACACAATAATAAACCCTAGACTCTCCATAAACAACCCACAACGTATCCTAAACAAAAAGATCAAACCCAACATACTCAAGGTCATACCCCCAAACCGAAACCATAACAGCTGAATAAAATAAAACCCCAAATAAGGGTAGTGAAACCTTACCCTGATAAAGAATAAACATATGGTGGAGGGAGAGGCGAAGTGAAAAGTGACCAGGGAGGAAAGCCATGAAAAGAGGAGGCTGCCGGAGGGAGGTGCACGTAGGAGGAGAGTGGGTTACTAGTCGGGTTGTGCGAGGAGAGCGAGTCACCTTTGGTGGTGCGCGTGAGGTAGAGTGGGGCGCCAGTGGAGGGTGGCTCACTGGAAGAAGGTGTCTGGAAGGAGGGGCTCACATGCAGGAGGTTTAGCAGAGGGTGGGCGTATACAACTTTTAATGGTAGGGGAAGCCATGTGTGGATGTGGGGGAAAGAGAGGAGGGAGATAAAACCCAATTAAAAAATTATAATAACAATTATAATTACAATAATAAGATTAATAATATTAATAATAGCATTAATATTATTAACACCAATAATAATAATAATAAATTCCTCTTATAATATTATTATTTTTACTATTTAAACCAATTCTTAAAATTTTACCTATTTTATTATTTTATTTATTTCCAATTAATTAAACTTTAATTAATTTATTTAATTATTCTTTAGGATGTAAGACACTATAGTCACCCCGAATGGATCAAGAGACCATGCACGGACCGTACGGTGGCCATTGCCCATTCTAGATGCAAACACATGGGTACCCTGTCTGACCGTACAACTTCCTCTAATCATGGAGGGTCCGCGCACTAGCCTAAACTCCACCTGGTTCCCAAACATAAAAAAAATAAAACTAGGACCCAACCCAAACATTGAAAATGTTATCTCGAGACCTCAAACCCATCACAAACATTTCTTGAGCAAAATATATGAGACTTAACCCAGACTGAGATTAATGCTAAATTAAAAACCCGGGTGTAGTAATTATCCCCACCATAATGCTTTCTATCCCTAAAAATCTATCCCAATATTGCTTAGAAAACAAAACCAGTACACTCTCTTAGCTTAAAGAGGTTCCTAAAAAAAAGAAAATGAAGAACACTATCAACCATGGAAATGACATGAAATATAAAATCAGGAGACCAAAAATGGACTCCCCATCAAGTGACACCCACCCCCAAAAGCTAATACAACTCCAATTGATAATAAAATGATAGAAACTCTCACAACACACCATTTCAGAATCTCAAGACAAAACACCTTAAACATCTCGAAAAAGTCTTGTGCACTTTAAAAAAACAACAAACTCAACGAGGCTAACACACCCTTCCCTCATGATACCACTGGGGACATTTTGACCCTAAAAAATTCTTAAGAAAGGATATTGGGGGTTGGATTTCTCTGAATGAGACCACCAACCTCAAAACCAACACCAAGGATGAAACTGAATTAGTGACACTGGGAGGCTCAAGAAAACTCCCCACCATAAGAGGCAACTAAAACCCAAAACAGAACTGGGATACCCACATGGGGTGGCCTGAATGGACTCCCCCTTATAATGAATAGGCTAACATTGATTTACTTTAGGGGAAATTTTCAGAGAGACCCACAGTGGGTGTCCCCACCATAAAGACCATCTAACTAACTGATAGGAACTTTCCGACACAGAAAGACCTATATGGGCTAAAGTGGGGGATTTACTCACAACCGAACACCCCACTACAAACACTCAATTCTAAAAACTCAAAACAAAACAGAGGATATCACATGGTTCAAAGAAAAGAAACATGGTATTCATGACCCCCATCAAACGATACCACTTAAAATGAAATAGATTTATAGAAAAACTAAATTGTGTTCATTTCCCAAACTGAAAACAATCACCGGACCAAGGTCCCTCCTAACCCTAGGGGGTTTCTTGACTACGTACCAAATTCACTATAAGACCTACGGTGGGATATCTGATGTTTGATCATTTCTTACATCATAGTCAGGCACTGAACCCCCCCCCCCCCCCCATCAAAACATTTCTTACTAGTTCCATAAAAAACCAAACCGTGATCCAGCAGAATCCACCGAACATAACACATCTCATAATCTGCTTACCCTCACATGATACTTTCACCAAGACAGGGGAGATTAGGAGATGCGGCTGCATCATCACTTTTAGCTTTGAACAAAATCATAGGAAGGATAAACAGAAAAAACTGATTTGACAAAAAAATAGTATCACTGAATGAAACACAGGATTTTAGTAAGATAGATGCTCTTTAAAAGTTTTATATCACCGACCATCTTCTTTGGAAAATAACATGACACAGAAAAATTACACTGAACATAAAATTTTCAGCCTAAGATCCCTCACAAGTGAATGTACCTTAAACTAAGTCCTGAACAACATGTGATTCTTGAAAACGATTAGAATAACCTCTTATGACAAAAGTTTCCTCATTGGTGTCCTAATACAAATATTTTCTTAGAAGAACCTAATGAGATGTAAAAAGGACCTTTCTGAAATGACTTGTAACAAACAACACAAAACACTTTCTCCTTTTTTAAATGAGATTCCCTTTCACCAATCACAAATAGGATATTCTGATATTATAGTGTCGAACTTCACCTTTGACAACTCAAACAACTTAAGAAACTAAGGTCTCCTTTAACATTCCACAACCACTCTCCAGCTTCAAGAGAATCTGCTTAACCAAAAATAAGAGAAAAGAACTCAATTAAAGGGAGTCCTTACTTTGAACAACTATAGTGGTCATCAAATGGTTAATCATCCATGGATGCACTTCAAATTTTCATTAATTCATTATGGGGGTGTTAACTAACAAAGTAAGAAGACCAATGTCCTAATAAAACAGGTCCATTGTCCAAGGAATACCATAAGAAAATATCAAATGTACAAAGGGAACCACGTAGAGGTATCCAAAACATTTTCCAGATAATTCCATTAACTATTATCTGACACCAACTCACTGAAAAAAAACATCAAACATATCATAAATAAGAAAATATTTCAATCTCAAACCACTCCATAACAATATTCCCCAAAATAGAGGAATAAATTAGATGATTCAAGGGAAAATTAGTGTCGGAGGGTAACTGAGACATATGGTTGCCTGCCATATGTCGGTCACACCACCATCGCTATGAGGGTTCCAGGGAAACTTCCTCAACTGGAAAAGTTTTTCCAGGACCTGTGATCTAACTAGGACTATTGGCCCAACTCCCATTAAATTTCCCAAGAAACAAACAACCATAAGTATCAAATGACTCAGATGAAACCCAACATCCCATGGAAACTTGTGTCCCATCACATAGTGTGCTGGAAATGCACTCTACTCATAATTAGAATGTCAAGTCCTGAAAATCCTATCTTTGTTCTACGCAAAATATTTCCCAGGGAAGAACTCTCAAAAGAGCATAACATGCTCTGATATCATTTTATCACGAACTAACCTAGGTCAACCTCAAACTAGTCATCCGGGTCAGTCCACGACAATGCCTGAAAGCCGTTTCTGATCCCTACAGGCTGACACAAGTTCATAGGTATCAAATGATATACATTGGGAACTATTTAATTGAATTTATCATATTAAAATTACCAATAATAACCAAAAATATGGAATTGAGAAATTCAACCAAACTCACCTTTAATAATTTTCATATTTTGAGTGTAAAGGTAAACAAGACCCAAAAGGGCTACAATATAAAGGTTAACTAACAAAACACCCCAAATCTCTGTGAAATAAGAGTAATAACATCATCAAGACACCACCACCAAGATCCACAACCAAATCCACTTGAAACACAACCTTCCGACACTACATGCCTTGCCTTAACCTAAAACAAGTAGACTACAAAGTCTGCATACACCCAAATGTTTATATAGGGTGTGAGCCATAGTCTAGTAAGATGCCACTTAGATAAAAGATTCCATGAATTAAACATTCAATTATGGATAAAATTTAATGATTTACAATTAAATAAATTCCTTGAAAATATTAGTGAAAATAATATAAAAAACAACTTAGAATGTGTAAAAATTATAATATATAACAGTTTCAAAGATTGAAATTTTTAAGAAAATAGTTTCAAAGAATTCATTTTTAAATTAAATAGTTTCAAAGAATTTCACTTTAAATACGATTCACTTGATTTTAAATTTTAATAACCCAACCCACCATATGCTGATGGTAAGTGTAAAATAATTATTGAGCACTTTTCATAATAAATAAACCTAGGTGCTTACTAACAATGGGATACTAGCTACATCATTTCTTTGTGAAATGTGTCATATGAACAACAACCAACTACGTTCTCATGCACGAGACACTATTAGGGAACATACCCATAACCTAGTTCTCTCAATTAATCATCATTATTTAGATATTGTCTTCATCGTCAATCATGCTAAGTGAAACTAGGTCATATCCAATTTTTAATCACGCGAATACTAGTCTTAGTCCTCCCTCCTAGATACCCAGTCTTCCATTTTGTGCTCAATCAAGTTTCACATACCACATAACACAACATCTCCACATTACATCAACCAAACCAAGCATCACATATAACAATACATCATTTCACACCAAAAATCCATTTTTGAAAATGTACGCACACAAAAATATTTCCTAAATGATCTTCATACCTTTTAAATAATTTTATAAACCATTATAGCAATTTATAATTAATTTTCATTCAAAACCCTAATGATATTATACAAAAAGTGGACCTACAGCCCTATTTAAAAATTAACCACACATCAATGCTTCATTAAATCATAATTTACAACCCGCACTTAATTTAAAAAACCAATTTCACAATTTATGAAACACTACTATGTGATACAAAATGGTTTTACACATGAAAACATCTAGTTTCATGTAAAAATATCACATTAAAATTTAACATGATCCTAATAATTTCAAATACCACCTTTGCACCACATTAATAATTTAATAAGTCTTTTAAACAATTAATAAAAAATAAAAAATGGCACAATAATGGTTTTTATGAAAAACACACCTAGTTTCATATACAAATGCCACTTTAAAATTTAATCTCACATCATAACCATGAAAAAATATAAATCCCACCATTTAAACAATTTCAAGAATCATTTATGCAATTTATAAAACAAATCCCAAAATGCACAACATTATTTTCACACCAAATACACCCAATTTTACATGGATACATTATTTTCAAACCGAATGCACGTAATAACATTCATAAAACCACTTACACACCTCACACATAATTTATTGAACATAAAAAAAAATAAAAGCAAGCATAATCAATTCATGAAAAATTCTAAATCATGGAATCACCTACCTAGACCAAGAATATTTTTGAAAAGTGGTTCAAAAACCATTTGCACCATAATAAACCCTAGCCACACCGCAAACAATCTGCAACAAACCATAAACAACAAGATAAAACAAAGCAGACTAAAGGTTAGACCCCCAAACCAAATCCATAGATTCCAGATAAAACGATACCATAAATAAGGTAAGTGAAACCTTACCCTGATGATGAACACACCCACGAAAGAGTGAGAGGGGAAGTGGAAAGAGACCATAGAGTCCGACCGTATGAGGAGGAGGCTACTATAGGGAGGTGTCTGTAGGAGGAGAGCATGGCACCGGCTAGGTCACACGAGGAGAGCGAGATGCCTGTGGGGGTGTGCATAAGGTAGAGGAGGAGGCCTGTAGAGGGTGGTTCACCAGAGGAAGGTGGCCATAAGTAGGGGCATGATGAACGAGGTGGAGGAGAGGGGTGGGGCATGCGACTGGTAAGGGGAGAGGTAATTCTGTATGGAGGAGGGGGAAAGAGAGGAGGGAGGGAGATAAAACCCAAAATAAAATTAAAATCTACTTGAAAATTATAATAATAAAATTTATAATTACAATAATAAGATTAATAATATTAATATTAATATTAATATTATTAACACCAGTAATTATAATAATAGTTCCCTTATAATATTATTATTTTTATTATTTAAAACAGTTCTCAAAATTTTACCTGCTTCTCTTATTTTATTTATTTCCATGTTATTACCCTTTTATTAATTAATTTAATTATTATTTAAGAATGGTGATCACGCGGTCACCCACACAGCTTAGAAGACCATGTGCAGGTTGTGCGGTGGCCTCTACCCATTCCAGATATAACCATATGGGTACCCGGTCTGACCGCACGGCTTCTGTTAACCATGTGGTGTCCACACACTGGCCTAAACCCCACCAGGTTCCCAAACATAAAAAATAAAATCAAGACCCAACCCAAACTTTTACAAAGTTATCTCGAGACCTCAAACTCATCACACCTAGTTCCCAAGAAAAATAATTGAGACTCGACTTGAACCGTGAATGAGGCTAAATTAAAAAATCAGGTGTGACTTATAATGTAACCACCAATCCTTGAATTATCATGGAACCACCAATAATTGGTTTACAATGTAACAAATCATCATTGATTAATCATGTAACAAACCACCATTTATTTATTAATAAACCAACCATCACGATATGAAATTCCCAAGAACCTTAACATCATCATAAATCATGAATTATTCTATCAAAAAATAATCCTTCAAGAAAATAATCATTACCTATTGAAATACTCAATTTTAAAATATTATTTTGGATGAAAAAAGGAAAAAAATTCATTGAAAATAAGAATGTAATATTATAAAGGAAACATAAAATCACTATGTTTTTATGAAAGATGAAAAATTTGTTCATGCCATATAAGTTAAAAAAAATAATCCTATTATGATTTAAAAAATAATAATTTAAATGATTATTTTATAAGGATTCCATGTACATAAAACCATAAAAGATACTTTTTTGATAAAATTTTAGATAAATTATAAAATTTCTTATTTAAAAAATTTGGGTCTGTATAAAAAATTTATAATTTTTTTTACAAAAACATGGTCATGAAAAATAATAATTTAAAAAATAAATAATTAAAATCTTTAAAATGAGGTCATTTCGTAAATAGTAACATAACATGTGTCAAATTCTATTCCTCTTTGTCACTTAATATCCCAAATAATCAAATTTGTTTCATTAATTAATAAAATTAAGAAACTCTTTCACATGTGTTTAATTTATTATTATTTTATTATGTTCAATTATGTCCATTTTGATGGATTATAATGAGAGTTATTGTCGTTTAAAAGCATTTGTTTCATGTTAAAATGGTTTGATAACTTTTTTATATTTATGGATTTCAATGTCAAATAAGAATAGTAATCCATATGTGAAATTATATGGTATTAATAATCTTTCTTTAGTTTAAATGGTCCCATATATAATTTTTCCTTCTGAAATGAGATTGATTCATATGATAAAACGTTAATGATAATTGTTTAGTTTATTTTGGATAGATTTCTAACCAATGTGAATTATTTTAATTGTATATAATATCATTTCAATATATTAGTTATAAAAAATTAACTAAGTTATAATATACTTATGATAATCTTATTTTACCATAATAATAGTTTTATGACCATCCTTTAAGGTGGTAATGAAAAACATAATCACATTATCCATGGAGACTAATAGTCACCACAACATGAACAATGGATTTGATTCATTTAATAAGCTTATATAAGAAAAAGGATGAATAGAACATATTCCATTATAAATTATAAATTTTTATATATAAATTATAAATTATTATATATAAATTATTCTATGGTTAAAGTAACTTAATTAATGAATGGGGTGAGGAGAATATAGAAGAAAAAAATATACTAAGAGAGGTGGTTTAAGAAAGTTACCACTTCAATATTACATCTTTGACAGATCCATTAAGGAACATGGAATTGGTCCTTTTAGAAGACCAACACCACTATAAATTTTTTTAGGTTTGTTTAGAATACAATTCTAGTAGTGTATTTTTGAGTTACCGGTCTCATGGTGGTGAAATGAATTGATGAAATAGATTCCCTTTTATAAGTGTGGTGAGGGGCACATTAGTAATTTCAGAAAATATTGAAATATAATAAGTCATTTCTAGGGACAAATAATTCTGTATAGCCCTTAAAAGAACATTTGATGAATTTTTTGAGCATATAATATCTTATATGCAATTATTTATTATCTATGTGAATTTTTAATATATAATAAAAATATTATAATCATGAAATATCATTATTGTCAAATTAGATACTATTTATCATTATGAAATTAAAAAAATCAAATAAATTGTCAAATTCAAAAATAATTTTTGTATATATCCTAGAAGTTTTATACACCTCTTGATAATTCATGTTTCAACATAATTATCTCAAATTATATTTATTTTAATTTTATTAATATAAATTATTATATTTTACCATTATTACAATAATTATTTTGTTATCATTATATAAGAATATATGGTATTTATACCATAATTAACTATTAAAAATAAATTATAATGATAAAGATAAATATTTTATATTTCAAAATAAAATTTATGTTTTAACATGGATTTTTTATGACCATATATCAAAAAAATTATACATATTAAAAACATTAGTGTGACTGGTTTCCCTTTTTGAAAATAAAATACTATAAGGGAATTAAAGTCAGAGGGTGGCTCCAAGAGGTCATAAATTCTACCCATGGAATAAATGTGTTGAAAAAAATCATCTAATAAATCTCTTACATGTTTTAGGGTGATTTTATTATCCATATAATTTTATTTTTACCCATAACTACTTGATTTACACTTAATAGTGGTAATAAAAATTATTATATTTACCATACATATTGTCAAAAAATAAAGTATACTAGTCAATAAATTTGGACCTTCTTATTCCAAATATGGAATCTAATTCAAAAAATACAAAACATAAAAGTGAACGAAAAAAACTTAAAATTAAAACAAAAAATGCAATAAAAACTAGTTTTTTAGAAAAATGCCACTTTTAAAATATTAACTATTTATATACAAAATGTAGTATAACATCCATAAAAGAAATAAGATTTTTTTCAATTAAATATTTAACTAATATAAATTTTAATAAGTAAAAATCATATTTTCACCTTGTACGTAAAACAATGTTTTTAATAAAAACCAGTATTTATTACTATTCAGTGAAAAAGCAAATATTTCATAAAATAAGAAAAATTTCACAATAAGAATATTATTAAATTCAAATTTAAAAAATGAAGATACTTTGATCAAATAAATATTATAATTTCTCAAGAAATTAATTATACTAGTGGTACTTAAAATCAATAAAAATCATTTATTGATGAAAATATGTTTTGGATGAACAAAACTACATTATTAATGCTCTAAAATAATGGATTTACTTAAAATATAGTACATATTTATAAATAAATAATTTTCACCTTATAAATGTGTATGACCATTATATATTTTGTAATGTTAGTAATATTATTCACTCCCCCCAATTTAATAGCTATGTTATAATGTTAACATTTAAATAAAAATATTTTTTTTTTCATTCCATGATTGATGTGGCATATCGTGTATGATATTGAATATTGATATATATCATTATAATGAGAAATTTTCCGATAACATAACTATAATTCAGTGATGGGTAAAATGGAAATTTATTTATATATAAAAAATTTAAATAGATACTATTTTTATTCATAATCCTTTTACTATTATTGAGTAATTGTTTTACTACATATACTATTAAGATAAGTAAATATATTTATTTATAAAAAAATTAAACCCTTAATAAATTTTTACCATAATCGCATATTTGTTTCCAAATGATGAGTATTAAAGATGTTTTTATTATTCTAAAATCTCTAGAATCATCTTATAATGAATCAAGTAATCCAAAAAAAATTAAAAATCTATTCCTCCAATAATTAGTCATTAAACAAAACAAAATGTTTATGAAAACATATGATAATTCCCAAAATTTATAAACTTTTATATGATATAAAAATACTTTATACTCTATAATTAAAGAGTAATACCAAAGTATCAATTTAGATCATTAAATAAATATTTATTATTAAAATTCCAGAAAATATTATAGACTTTAATTGAAACCCAAAATTAAGAAGGAACATATCACATAATGTAAATAAATTACATCTTAACTAGAAAATCATGAAGGCTAGTGGAAGGTGATGCACCATTAATGACCATCTATTGTGGGTTGAAGCCTTGTGGCCTTATTGGATGTGACGAGTTTTCACCCATCCTATAGATTGTACTTTTTAAATATATATATATATATATATAATTCTTATAAAATTCCTAGAAATGAAATAAACATCCATGAAACTACCATTAATATATTAAAATTAAAAAAATTACCTCGAAGTTTATATCGTACCCATAAATTTTCGTACTGAAAATATAGTACACCATAATTTCCTCAAAGTAAAATATCATATTAACCAAAAATATTATCCATATATTTCAATGTATTTTCATATAATATAAATTTAAATTTTCCAAGAATAACTTTCTCTCTTGATATAATTTAAACATCAAGAAAAACTTAATAAAAATATCCAAAATTAGAGAAATAATCGAAAGAGTATTAATAATTTAAACCTATAATAATACTTAAATATACCATAAATTATGAATACTTTATATTTATACATATTAATCAATTAGAATTATTAAAAATCCATTAACAATGATTTTAAATATTATTAATCATTAAATATTTCCTAAAAAAATATAAATCATCTCATAAGTCACAACAACATAAAATCATATCTTAAGTTTCAACAACATAAAATCATAATCCCTGAAATACTCAATTCATTTCATATGTAATTTTTTGATTCCTTATCTCCAACTATAATGGAAATATTTTTTTCTGACAAGATATATATATTTAATTCATAATAACATTCAAGAACCTTCCCATTAGGACATCAGTTTTCCTAATGACCATTCTCCCCACATTTAAAATGTTTCATTGATATATTAAGATGAACATCAATCCCCTTCATAGAGTTAACTGAACCCAACATTTTTATTTCAAATATTATTACTTCACGACCTCCTTTAAAACATATAAACCATCATCATATTCTTTTAATACATTTTAATAGGTTTTTTATTCCACATTATTAGAACATAGGTTGTCGAATATATTAATATTTATGAACATTTTCACATGAACATCCATAGGGCTTCATTTATCTCATATTTGATGCATTAAAATACTTCCCATGATTTATGTTATTAATCTTAATTTATAATATTTATTACATAATATCCACAATATATCCCACTGAAACACTAATTATATTCAGTTTCTCATTAATATATCCATTGTTACTTTGGTTCCTGCTAGATCCATCCATTTACAAGAACCAAAAAGATAACTATGAGCATAGAAATTAAATAAAAAACACCCATATTATATGGACAATAATGAATAATATATATTCATTCATGTTATCATTATCTATTTATATTTACCTATAATAATAGTTATTCTTCATAACATATTAATAATTGTGTATTTAGGTTATAATGACTTGTAACTTATTCCAATATAACATCATAACCACTAAAATTATCTAAATACTAATCCAATACCAATTTTTATAACCCAACAAAAAATATAACATAATTTAGTGTATTTATACTAGAATTAAATTTATATAATTCACAAATATCTTTTCATTTTAGATTTATAGAGATTTATATCATAACTATTACATAAGAAAACCATATTTTTTAAAGTTAAACATCTAATTTGTATTCATTTTCCTATAATTTAGAATATTTGGAACAAAAATAAGATTTCATTACTTAAAATAATTCATGACATTTATCACTGATTCATTGTTTTCCATTCTCATAATTACACATTGTGAATTTTTTTAAATGAGTCACAAGAAAAAAAAAATATCAGTAAGCGATATAAAAACAAAGAATAAATTTATTTTTCCACGAATACATATTAAAATTTTACTTTTCCAAAATATATTTTGTGCTATTTTTTTTGATACACATGAAATCAACTTATCTTCCAAATTATTAACACTCCATGATTTTAAAATAATGAAATTATTTTTATATATAATATTCAACATAAATCTCTGAACTTAACCAACCCATGAAACATATTTTATAATATTTAATCTCTTCAATATCATGAGGAAAAAACAACCCTAAGTCCAAATAAATTATAAAATAATATACCATTATAGTATGATCATTATATTTCTTGGTTTGAATATTACTATCTAATTTATAAAAATTATGGTTATCTATTTATAAAAAAATTAAATAAGAATCATTTAATAGAATAATAAATGTTTTCTAAAAAACTATATATTTTATAAACGACGGTTTAGTCTGTATTTGAGAAGATAATTTAAAATTTATTTTAATAAATAATAAAAAAGTTAAATTATAAAAATAACATCATTTTTAAAATCAATATATGAAAATTATATTATTGTTAATATTTTGTATTTTCCTGAAATGTTTCATTGTTTAATGATTATGAAAAATACACATTTCTTCATAAAAACTACCTATTATTTTAAATTATTTAGAAAGTTAAATTATATTATAAATGTTTTTTCAAGTAATATTATTTTAATCATATATCCATTATCTTAACTTAATTCAATTGATTTATTTTCATGTGGAAAATTGAAAAACACATTCATCAAGTTTTGGACATTTTCTCTTGGAAATCATCCATTCTAATGAGGTCTGGAGGATTAATATTACATTAAAATTTTACAAATATATGAATGGATTTAAAAACATATATTAATTATTTAGATTCAAAATAATTTATATAGTCAAATAATATTGAATTATTATTTTTTGATACTGAATCGTAAAAACAAGAAATGTTTTTTACCATAGTTAAGGTAAAAATGGGTTTATTAGGTGTCAAAAAAACAAGAAGATAAGGTTTAAAATAACTAAAAAAATCACTAAAATATTTTGGATAAAAATATTTCATCCTAATCATTTATAAGTATCTATTTTAATCCTAGTTACCCTCTTTTCATGTGAAAAACATGGGTGCATCTTTCTCATTAAAAAAATTAGAAGTGTGTCACTCACCTCACTAAGAAAAGGCCACCCCCACTCCTCTCTTCTTCAAAAATTAAATACTACTTGGATTGAATAATTAATATCAATATATTATTCTAATTTCCCACTAAAAAACATAATATTTAGTTTTTTATATTAAGAAAAAATGGGAAGGCTTTTGGTGCTAACCTAAGGTGGTTACCTGAAGAATATTTAATGTTATTTATCTTGAATTTTAATATTCTTTCATCTACAGCCTCCGACAATAATTATTGAACCATGATTATATAATATAATTAATATGTTAAAATTAATTTTACTTTAATATGTTCTGTTAATTACCAAAAAGTATCTCCAATTACATTAAATGCTTTATGAAATCATCATTTGTGTGTATGTTTAACTAATGCCTCAGGCATTGATGTTATTTGTTTTTCCATTACCACCTCCCAACGATGGGTATGTTGATGGAAAAAAAGTATATATATTTTATATATAAAATATTTATAGATATTTGTAAATTATATCTTATATATCTTTTCACATTCCATTCATAGGGGATAAAATAATATTGCTCATTTGTGCGATAGACTACAGTCTACCAAAGAGATGTGATACATTTTTCAGTAATGGTTTACATAAAATTTACAAATGATATATCGAGTTAATATATGTCATAGAAGTATAATAATTCATATATTTATTTCATATTTATAATTATTAAAATATAATATGTTATTTTCATTCTTACACTGAAAAATCATAGCATCATTCATGTATGTGTGGATTGTCTTCCTCACGAAGCGATGTGACTCTCTTTTCATTACCATAGACATAGATGATATATATAAGTACATTAAAGAAAATAATATGTTTTTTATTATATTATTTTCAGTATGTAATGATTAAATATTAATTATCTTTTTTACATAATGATTGTGGAAAAATAGAAATATTTCCCACTTGTATATATAATCTACCATCTCCCTGGTCGTAATGCACTTCATTTCTAATAAAATAATTAATTATTGGTCTTAAAATTATAATCGATTTATAAATATGATAATTGTTTCAATATTATTATTATGAACATAATTTGACTATATAATATTCAAAATATCTTGAAAATTCATGATAAATCGTGAATGAGAAAACAAGGCAATTAACACATGAAACAATGAAAATAATTAATTCTTATTAATGAATGAATAATAATTTTTTTAAAGGACCATATATGATACTATAATTAATAATATTGTCTTCATATAATATAATAACATGTTTAAAATAGATATATATTTGGATATATAACATTCATTCAAAAGGAAGTGTGAGGTAAAGGGCATCATCTCAATTTCCCTCTATTGAGGTATATTGTAATGTTATGCACATAATTTAATTCATATGGTCTATATACTACCCCTTTGACTTGAGAAATCCTTTTTCATTAATAATTCATGGTATTTTATGTTTAAATTAGTATTTTTTTCATCTATGTTTATTTGAAAAGAAAATTATAAAGCGGTAAAAGTTATTGAACAATATCACTTTATTTTGTGATTAATAACCTTTTCATGAAACGATCAGTTTCATGTGGTCACTTTTCATTAGAAATTAAATTTTTATGAAGTATAGATATTCATGTATGATGGATATGATTATTAGATAAACCATCTAAAATTTTTATATATGGTGTTTACGGTGATATTTATTTCATCAAGTGGGAAAATATTAATAAATTCATATTATTTACTAAATATAGATATTTGATGATAAGGCTCATTTTTCTTGAAATTAAATCAATTATTTAGTATATGAGGAAGTGTTTGGACATGTAGTAATGGGTGTGGCCATGTTTTTTATATCTCCTATATGAATCATTAGTCTCTTGAAGAGAATAATTATCCCTATATTAAACATGATTATACTAGTAGTTTTTAACTGACTTGTGAATGGTCCTAATAGTAGTGAGATCATGCTGCCAAAGATGATCACATTCAATAATTAAGTATTTCCTTCATAAAGAGTTAAACTATTTTTATAAATTAGTTTTTCACAATTATATTACATCTAGATTCATTCCATTATAACTTTATTATTTAAATGGAATTATTATTAAGATATATATCTTTCCATATTGATTAAGACTTATATATTTCAGATAGACATATTATTCATTAAATAGAAATTATGATTAGTTATTTATAAATTGATATTGATTATGACTTATCATATCATGATATACAAGTTATTTAAATTGATTTTTTGTTTAGTTATCTACCCTTCCATATTGGTTATTCTTACAGATTCCTGATAGCTTCAGATATACTAAACCCTTGCTAATATTTTACGCTCACCTATATTTGGTTTCCATTCCTTGGAATCTATAAAGTTTATAATGATTGATATTCAAGGATATTCTATTGGAAAATATTTTATTTTATATAACTAATTATGTTGTAATTAGTGTTTTCAAATGTAATATGGTATTCTAGTATTTCTCTAGTTTACAACGACTACGGTACTATTCAATCCTTCTGGATATTATTCCATGCATCACAATCTAGTGAAATAATACCTATACTGACTCAGGGATACTATATTATAGGTTTTTAATGTTGGCATCATAGATAGTTTAGGAGAAACCTTGTGAACTTAATTTTGGATATCATAGATTAGGGAATATAACCCTACGATACTCATTGATGATATGTATATATTAAAATCCAAAAGTATTTGTAAGGTAAAGATTATGATGTTTTTTCTAGAAATACATCCATGTATGGTCAATACAAGGGGATACGATCCTATAATAGTTTTACCTAGAATAAAAAAAATCTAAAAATGGTGCATAGGTCTTCACCTGATCTCCATTAGGTGCACAAAAACATTCTTTAATACACACATGTTTTGACACTCCATATGGATATGCTTAGATGAATTACCTTTATCATTAAAAACCTGTTATGAAAGATTCAATATGAGGAAGAAAATGAATGGACTAGGTTAATCCAAAAGTATATTAGTTTGAATATAAGGACTCATGATATAAGAAATCTATAAATTATTATATTGTTTTTCTATTAGGTTTTTTGTGTTTCATACAATGGTGTTTTATTTTAGTTAATGGATGGGGACTGGAGGAATCATATTAACATTAAACATGAAGAATAATGTGGTGACTATTCACAACCTAATGTGATTATGAAATGAGTTAATAATGTTATTATTAAATAGAATTAGTTATCCTATAATATGATTAATGAACTATAACATAAAAAACTCATGAAGTCCCAAATGAAGCGACATATGAAGTTATGAAAGAGATCAAGTGGTGAAGACCATATATAAATTCAGGATGGATTTCATTCTTGTTAGAAATGTCATAGGGGACACCCAAGAAAGTGTCTCAATGGAATGATAAAATTATATATGTGTAGAAACAATGGGAATAATAAAATTTAGAGAGTACGATATAAGTAAATATATTCCATCCATGGAATTCATTTATTATTAATTGTCTTATATTTTGGGAACTTGGGAATTATCTGAGTCAATGTCCTCTTCTAAAGGCCAAACCTATAACACCCCGAGTTTAAATAAATGAATCAATGTTATTAATTATAATAAATCAAATTTCTAACTAAATATTAAACTGTTTTTATTATTATTTATTAGATAGTATTTTTCTAAATGTGGTATTATTCATTAAAATATGAAATTAATATTAATAAATATATATAAATACACTCTATAATTAAAATAAAAACAATAAAAAATCTGTTTTAATTATATAGTTTTTGAAATGATTTTTAAACGCTATTGAAAAATAAAATTTTATTGAATTAATAATTTTTTTAAAAACAAAATAAAATATAGAAGTGATATTAAAGAAAAATAAAACATTAATTTTTATTTTTTTAAGATTAGAAAATAAATTATTTAATATTTAATAATAATAAGATTCAGTAATAAATAAATATTTTTATAAATGTTGATTTTATAAGAAAATTTTTATTTAAAGTAATATTTTATTATTTGAAGTTAAGTCTTTATCTGATAGAATTATGAACTATTATAAATACTCATATTAACAATATATAAATTTTGAAATTAAAACAACTAAAAATGATATGTTAACATATAAAATCACATATATGTTTTAAATATTAAAAGTATAAAATTTATGTTTTTAGATTATGATAATTGAAAGAAATGAATATAAATATTTAAATATATATATATATCATGATATGATATATATATATATATATATATATATATTAAGATAATTTTTTTATTTAAACAAATAAGCCTAAAATGATAAACAATTTTAATGAAACAAAAAATGAAATAAAATATTAAAAGTAGGGGGAAACGTTGAATCACATTTCAGCTGAGGGTTTTGGTTCAGATGAAGCCTTCGTCTTCAAAAGAGTTCATGCAGAGGAATGTTGATCGATCCGAGGACTAATTTGATCCTGTTGGAGATGAAGGTTGAAAACAACATAGGCTGAGGCCACAAATCCAAGCATGGCCGTAAGGTTTGGGTTCGATGTCTACCCATAAGAATCTGGATCTACGTCTGACATTCTTTTCAAGTCAGATGAGATCAATAATGGTTGTAGAATCTAGATATTGTTCTTGAAGGTGGGTTTCTATATTTAACCATCCAACCCATTATGAAATCTAATATATTGAACTAGTTTATATATATTAAATTCTTTGTTATCCAAATCATTATCCTATCTTTTAGAGTGCTTCAAATATTTAAAGAATTGTCGATTTTTTATATGTTGACGTCTGATGTTCCCTGTCGGTGTTTTAATTTCTTTAATTACATGATAGTATTGTAATGTTTTTGAATCTTCATCAATTTCCCAAAACACTATAATATTTAAATGCTATTAGAATCTATTTCCCACATTTCTGATTGTTTATTTTTTGTATGAGGATTGATGTGTCATATGTGTTTCAATCTATATCCACGATCTCTTTAAGATTCATTAAAAAAAAATATTCGTCATATTGTTCCGTTTTCAATGAATTCGATATATCAAACTCTAATATGTTGTCTTGCATAAATATAAAAAATATATATTATATTATCAATCAAATGTATTCTTGATCAAGAAGGATCACTGGAGAACCATTACGATAAACATGGTAAGTTTTTTTATATATTAATGAATTGTATTTGAAAATTTTATATAAGTTGTGCCTCAAAATTAATTTTATACTCTTTCGGGTGTGTCTTGGTTGAGAAAGAGAGAGGGATATATCCCTTATTTTTTTCTTTCCACTTCTGAGAATTTTTAGAGTGACTTGAAGAGTCATTACTTTTTTAGTGTGTTCAATGTCTGTAAAACACCTTCTTCCCAAAACATTGATAGTAAAATAATCTTTTAAGGTAATTTCTTTGAGTTTTATAAAGAAATTTTTATTACAGATAATTTCTATTTTTGAATTTTAATTGTGTGAAAATTTCGCTGCCATATAATATTAATTTAAAAATACCATGTACGTGAATTATGAGTTGATATGGGATATTAGTCATATTATTTTCAGATTTTATTCCAAAAAGGGTGTATTAAAATTGTTTTCAATTGCAGTTCCATTTTATTTATTTTATATGAGGAATGTTTAATTTTTTTATGTATTTATTTATTTTATGTTTTTAATTGCGTTTAATTTTAATATTTTGTAAGGGATAATTGTTTTAAATCTTATTTTAGTTTTATTATATATATATATATTAAAAGTGATTTAATCATACAAAATGAATTTATAAATTTTTATTGTTCAATTTTGAAGTGTTTGTTTTATTTTATAATGTTGAATTTATTAAAATCTCATTTTATTTAGAATTCATGCATATTTGAGGAATGAACATATTTGATAATTTAATATTTCATCTAAGCATTGGATTAATTTTATGTATATGTATATGTTTTCTTTTTTTATACTAGCATAAAATCCAAAGTCCATATTCTTAATTCATGAATTGAATATGTTTGTTTTTTTTTAAATTTTTATGTTCATAAAATAAATATATATATATGTTGTATATTGAGATTTATTTCTTTATAATTTGAATAAATCATATAAATATCCCACATGGGTATAAAATATTTGGGTACATATTAATAAAACAAAAGAAATGATTTATTTGACATTAGATATCGTTACCCTCTAACTTCACTTCTATGATTTCGTATATATTAATTTATATATGTTCTTCTGGAATTTAGATTCTTCAAAACTTATATATATATATATATATATATATATATATATATTCATGAAAGAGTGAATGCATATGAAATGCTATTGATAATTTAATCTGTGCCATATAAATTCTATGTGGTTATTATTTCTATCACTTTATATATTTATGTGATTATTTCATGCATTAAAGTAATTAAAAAAAATTAGATGAAATTTTTTATTCAAGATTGAGTTTTTAAAATGGTTATAATAATATAAAATCATGTATTTTATAAAAAATTTGGCCACAAGGATTTTTATGAAAGGTCTATGTGAGAAAGGGTTGGTCAGAACCAAACTTGAAAGCGAAATGCAATGGAAGTTAATATATTTATATATATACATACCCATATATATAAATATAAGTGTAATGTGTATTGTAATGTAGTGACATATTATCAAAATTAAAACCTCCAGTGAAAGAATATATATGTAAAGCAAGCTTAAAGTGTTTTTATAAAAAAATCGTCCATTGAACAATTTAAATATGGTAGGGAACTGGGGAGTGAACCCAATCCCTCAACAAGTTGGTAGGCCCATGATAGTCTTCAATGTTTTAAGTCTCTACAAGCCACAATGTTTTGTTTTCAAGAGCCTGTGAAGTGTTTTTAGAAAAATCACTAGATTACTTTTAAAGTAATTTTTGTACATAAGTAATTTCAAATATGTTTTTCAATAGGTATTTTGAAAAGTATTTTATTTTATTATCCTAATACATTTTGAAATTTATTTCAAGGAATGAATTTCTAAAAGTATGTTAATGATTTTAAAAACCCTTTACTGGAAAAATTAATTCTCACAAGTTTGTTATGAAATGTTTTTCACAGGAATCATAAATGTTCTAAATCAGTCTTTGACTCATTTGATGTTAGTGATCATATAAGCATAGTAGGAAGTTGTTTTATTTTTTTTAAAATATGCTAAATTTAAGGTGTTGTATAATCCTCCAGAACCTTGACTGGTAAAATTTTCGCATTTTTGAATCTATTGTGTAATTGTTGAGTTTATTTTATAAGAAACAAATTTACAGCATTTTTAAGCATTGAGTCCAGAAGAGAGGACTCAGGGCGTTATAATTGGTATCAGTTCAACGGTATAGATAAATTTGGAGAGTAGATATTGTCTTTGAAGGAATCAAAATATTCACGTTAGAATTGTATTTTGATAGTTAAGTCCGTATAGAAATTTTTAATTTTCAAGATGGAAATTCAGAATTTTTGTAAACCCGATGAAAGAATTTCAAGGGTGCAATTAATTTAGGGGGGAATGAAACATCTTGAGTTTAAATAAAATAATCAATGTTTGTAATTATAATAAATCAAATTTGTAACTAAATATTAGATTGTTATTCTTTTTTTATTAAATAATAAATTTCTAAATGTGGTATTTTTCATTAAAATATGAAATTAATATTAATAAATATATAAATACATGTTATAATTAAAATAAAAACAATGAAAATATGTTTTTAAAAAAAAATTGAAATTATTTTTAAACAATATTAATATATAAAATTTTATTGAATTAATAATATTAAAATAAAATAAAATATAGAAGTGCTATTAAAAAAAACTATAACATTAATTGTAATTTTTTTGAATATTAGAAAATACATCAATTAATATTTAATAATAATAAGATTCTGTAAAAAAATAATATTTTTATTAATAAAGATTTTATAAAAATAGTTTTATTAAAAAAAGTATTTTATTATTTAAATTTAAGTTTTTATCTGAAGAAATTATGAACTATTATAAATACTCATATTAATAGAAAATTGTTTTTTAAATTAAAATAATTAGTAATGTTCTGTTAACATATAAAATCACATATATGTTTTAAATATAAAAACTATAAATTTTTTGTTTTGAAATTATGATGACTGAAAATTATGAATATAGATCTTTACATATATATATATGATGATATGAAATATATATATATATATATATATATATACATATTAAGATAATTGTTTTATTTAAACAAATAAAACTAAAATTTTATAAAAATTTAATGAAAATAATTGCAATAAAATATTAAAAAAGGGAAGAAATGATGAATCATGTTTTCAGGTGAGGGTTTCGGTTCAGATGAATCCTTCATCATTGAAAGAGTTTGAGGTAGAGGAAAGTCGATCGAGCTGAGGACTACTTCGATTTCATAGGAGATGAAGGTCGAACACAGTGTAGGCTGAGGTCCCAGAGCCAAGCATAGTCGTGAGGTATGGGTTTGACGTCTACTCGCTAGGATCTGGATATGAGTCTGAAGTTATTTTCAAGTCGGATGAGATCAAAAATGGTTGGAGAATCTAAATGTCATTCATGAAGGTAGGTTTCTATATATAACCATCCAAATCCTTATGAAATATCATATGTTGAACCGATTTCTATATATTAAATTCTTTATTATCTATATCTTCATCCTATCTCTCAGAGTGTTTCAAGTTTTTATGGAACTGTCAATTTCTTTATCTTTCGACGTCAGATGTTTCTTTTCAGAGTTTTAATTTCATTAATTCCATGTCATTATTATTATGGTTCTAGAATATCTTCAATTATACAAAACATTTTAATACATTAATTTTATTAGAATCACTTTTCAACATTTTTGATTGTTTATTGTTTGTATGAGTATTGATGCATCGTATTAGTTTCAATCCATATCCACGATATGTTTAAGATTCATTAAAAGAAATTTATTCATTGTATTGTTCCATTTTCAATGAATCAGATATATCAAACTCTAATATGTGGTCTTGCACCAATATAAAAATAAATATATTATATTCTCAATCAGATGTTGGCTTGCTCAATAAGGATCACCGAAGAACCATCACGATAAGCATGGTAAGTAAATTTTTTATAAGTTTATCAATAGTCTTTGAAACTACTATATAAGAAGTGCATCGACATTAATTTCATACTAATTTGGGTGAGTCTTGGTTGATAAAGATAGAAGACTATAGCTATTGTTTTCTTTCTTTCCACTACTGAAAATTTGAGAGTGATTGGATGATTTATTACTTGTTTAGTGTGTTCAAGGTCCGTAAAACACCTTCTTCCAAAAAACATCGGTATTATACTGATCTTTTATGGTAACCACTTTTAGTTTTATAAAGAAAATTTTTATTGTAAATAATTTCTATTTTAAAATTTTAATAATGTGTAAATTTATCTCCCAAGTGGGATTAATTTAAAAATACTACGTATTTGAATTATGAGTTGATTTGAGAGATTAGTAATATTATTTTTATATTTTATTCAAAAAATGTTGTATTAAAATTGTTTTTAGTTTCAGTTCCATTTTATTTATTTTGTATGAGGAACATTTAATTTTTTTAAGTATTTATTTATTTTATGTATTTATTGTATTTAGTTTTATAATTTTTTAAGGTATATTTGTTTAAAAAATTATTTTAGCTTTAATATATAAGTAATTAAATATACATATATTTTAATGGTGATTTAATCATACTAAAAGCATTTATAAATTGTTATTTTTATATATTGATGTTGTTGTTTCATTTTAAAAAGCTGAATTTATTAAAACATCACTTTATTTTGAATTCATGCATATTAGAAGAAGGATCAAATTCTATAATTGTATATTTCATCTAAGAAATTGATTAATTTTAAGTATATGTTTATGCATGCGTGTTTTATACTGGCATAAATTCTAAGTCCATATTTATAATTCATCAATTAAATATGTGTGTTTTTATTTAAATTTTTTTGTTCATGACAAAAATATATTTATATATGTTTTATATTGAGAGTTATTTTTCTTACACTTTCATTAAATAAAATAAATATCTAACATGGGTATAAAATATATGGGTACATATTAATCAAACACAAAAAATTATTTATTCGACGTTCGAGATCATTACCGTCTAACTTCACTTTTATGATTTTGTATCTGTAAATTTATACATGTTATTATTTATGTTAGTTTCTTCAAAACGTATATATATATATATATATCTTAATGAAAGAGTGAATTCATATAAAATACTATTTATAATTTCATGGGTGACATATAAATTGCTTGTGGTTATTGTTGCTATCACTATATATATTCATATCATTATTTCATGCATTAAAGTAATTAAACAAATATGTCATTGGAAATTTTTATTCAATATTGAGTTTTTAAAATTGTTATAACAATATGAAATCATGTATTTCATAAAAGGTTTGTGTAAATGGATTTTTATGAAAGGTCTATGTGACAGATGTTTGGTCAGAACAAAACTTGAAAATGAAATGCAATGTAAGTTCATTCATTTATATATATACATACTCATATATGTAAATATATGTGTAATGTGTATTTTAATGCAGTAACATGTTTTTGAAATTAAAACCTCCAGTGAAAGCATATATATGTAAAGAAATCTTAAAGTGTTTTTATAAACAAATTGGCACTTTAACATTATAAATATGGTAGGGAACTGGAGAGTGAACCCAATCCCTTAATAAGTGGGTAGTACCATGATACCCTTCAATGTTTCAAGTTTCTACAAGCCACAATTTTTTGTTTTCAAGAGCTTGCATAGTGTTTTAATAAAAATCCTAAGATTAATTTTAAAGCAATATTTGTACGTAATTAATTTCATATATGTTTTTCAATGGGGATTTCAAAAATTATTTTATGTTAATATCTAATGAACTTTCAATGGTTATTTTCAAGGAATTAATTTATAAAATTATTTAAATTATTCTCAAACACCTTACTAGGAAAATAAATGCTCACCCCTTTGTTTTTTAAATGATTTTCACAGGAATCATAGATGTTCTAAATTAGGCTTTGACACTTTTGGTGTTAGTGAGAACAGAATCATAGTAGAAAATTGGTTTATTATTGTTCAACTCTAATAAATGTAATGTGTTTTCTTATCCTATAGAATCTAGAATGGTAAAAAAATCCTCATTTTTTAATCTATTGTGTAATTATTCAGTTTATTTTATAAAAAATAATTGACAGCATTTTTAATCACTGATTCTGGAAGAGCGGACTCAGGGCATTATAAAACCCTTGACCAATTAATGAATTATTCAGACTTAAAAGAGATGAATTATTTATGTATTTGAATTTAAGAATTAATTTCTTGAAATTTTTTTACCAATGGAATTATTTTTATAAGAATAATGAAATATCTAAGTATTGTGTTAACTTTTAGATGAATTTATGTCTTCATTAACATATAATTTATGGATAACATCATGGGATTTTGAGATTAAGGCTTATCTTATGTTCCAAGTACTACACCCCCTTTTTTGTATAAATATAACATGACTAAGGATATTTTTTGAAAATATTTATGGGAATAAAACCCATTGGGTAAGAATATTAAAAATGCGTTTAAAGAAGAATTCATTTAAATTTTGTGGATATTAGATGATGGGTATCAGTAACCTTTAGATATTATATTGTCATTGATTTTTTATTATTTCTTGGTTATCACATTTTGGGATCATTATTCGAATGATATTAATATAGCATTATAAAAAGGATATCTATTTGTATCCAGCGGAGGTCGCAGGGCTTGGACCCACAACCAAAGGTCGACAAGGGTGTTGTTTTAACCATAAGCCTACATAATGTTATAATTAATATGAAATTATTCAAACATAAAAAATTGTTTAGTAAATATTAATGAAGAAATTGTGGGGTTGTTGTAATGTTTATGTATTATTGTATTATATTGGATAAAATGCGCTAACCATATTGATCTTGAAAAAATATTTAGAGTGAAAAATAAATAATTTCTAATATTTTAAGGAATATCTGATCCACTAAATGTTAATTTTATTGATTCATACATAGAACCCCATTTTTTTATATTCATTTAATATTGTGTGTGATCGAATATAAATTTTTCAAAGCATAATCGAAGGATGATATTGTGCTTATGACATAAAAATATATTAAGTATATTTCCTTAAAATTTTCTAAATTAAATGAATTACTCAACATTACGAAACAGATCCTGAAAGAAAAATGTATCATATTACAGTCATATCCAATGAATCAAATTTTATTTTAATTCATCATCATTTTATTATTTTAGGCCCTTAATTCCATATTTTTCATTTAATTTATTATGAATAATAATCATTATCACTCTATAACTGATTATGATTTTCTTCCATGTCTATATTTTTAATTTTCATTAATGTCAAATTAAATATAAATATAATTTTTTGTCATCCTATTGGACCTATGTACTTCTCCTTCTCTCTTACTAAGAGTATATTTCATTAACATGTTTATGATTTGGATTTTCAATATTGGAATTTTCAATTATTAATTCCTTGATTATAGATATAATGTTTTAATTTTGGTGACGTAACTCATTTAAGTTGGAGATGGTGTAACACCCCATGATATTAAAATAAAAACACTTTTTTAAATATATTATGTGATAGAAAACATTAATCATATATGTCCCATGAAATATATTTCATTAAATTTAATCTCCTTGATATCTTGTGGAAAACGGAACATTGATTCAAAATGAACACTAATATATTATAACATTATAAAATACATGTTAAATTGAAAGGTATTAATAGTAATATGCAAATTATTAAAATTATGGCTATCTATTTATAATAAATAAAAAATAATGATTATAAATAAAAATATATGTTTTCATAAAATAGTCTTTTTTCTAAAATATGGTTTAGTCACGCATTGATAACATAACTTAAAATATTTTTTTTTCACCAATTATAGAAATTTTATTTGAGAAAACAAACATAATTTTATAAATATGGATATAAAAAATTTGTCCTAATTTTATGGATTTTTTTATGAAATGTTGAATTTTTAGATGAATTGTGAAAACTATTGGATTGAAATTGAAAACAATCATTTTGTTTAAATTATTTATATATGTAAATTATATTTTAAATTGATAAAAAACAAAAATTAGTTCTATTATATATTTATTAACCAAATTTTGGTCATTTTAGTCATTTAAATTTTTATTTTTTTATAAAAACACTGTAATTTGTTTCACATTCTCCCTTTGAAAACATGCTTTCACGTCTTGTTTATAAGATTAATTTTAAATTAAAATTTTCCACTTCTGTTAAAAGAATTTGGAGGAATTCATTCCATATTTGTAACCATAGTAATTTATATTATCTAAAATTTTGAACATAAATTTTTTACCATAATGAACAGTAATATCATATACAATTAGTTTCTATGGTTAATATAAAAACAGGTTTACCATAGTGTTAAAATAAATATACAAGAAGTAATATAAAATAAAAAACATTAATAAAATATATATTTTAGGATATATTTAGAGTTTATAATTTCTATTTCTAAAAAATATTCCATTTTGGAACCTTTTTTAAGGTGAAAAATTTGTGTACACCTTTTTCATTTCATAAAGTACAAGTCTGCCACTAACCTATCTTATAAAAGTCTACTTGTCTCATATCTTCTTTACCTCATAAAACCAATTTGGATAAGAATTTCTAGACCCAAACCACTTCCAAAAACTCCTAATCTCATACTAAAATCATTATTTTGGTAATAATTCTATCTAAGGAAGATATTTTGTGTTATCCTAAAGACAATACTGAAATTAGGTGTAACATTCTTTGATGGGCATTATTAGTTTATTTCATCTTCCACCACTATAAATTCTTATTAAACAAGGGTGATATTAAAAAATATTATTATTACATTTTATTATACATTTTTATGTTTTAGTAATTTCTTACCTCCATATCCACATCAATTAAATGGGTTATGAAATCATCATTCATGTGTACATCGATCTTCCACCATGCGATCTGACACCATTCATTTTTTCTATTGCGACCTATCACTATTATGTACAATGATGAGAACAAGAATATATATGATATTTGTAACGTAATTATACATGTGGAGTAATTATATAATATATACCTTTTTATATATCATTATATATAGTATACAATAATGACGCTCGTGTGTTTGGAGGACTACCCCCAATTGAAAAATTGTGATTCATTTTCACAAACCCGTTGCATGGATGGTAATGACGACAAATTTAATTAATATATCTGATATAAATGAAATAATTAAGCTATTAATGACATATTTATCATTCTTAAATGAAAATATATCATTTTATTTCTTACACTGAAAAATGTTAACATCATTTGTGTATGTGTGGACGGCTGCCTTCAAGAAGTGATGTGACACTCATTTCACCACCACAGTGAGTAGAGGAAATATATAACTATATTAAATGAAATAATATATTATTTATGATATTATTATCATTCTATATAGATAAAATATTACATAACTTTTTCCCGTAATGATTATTATAAAATGTAATCTTTACTCATGTGTGAGTACGAACAACCATCTCCATGATAATAACATACTTCATTTCTCAAATACATCATTCATGATTAGTATTAAAAGAATATTTAATATATAATTATGATTTTTATGACATTATTATTAATCTATATAATACGGAACAATATAATATGCACACGGAACTGAACATTCTTGAAAAATCATGAATGATAAAATAAGGAAATTACCACCCAAAATAATAAAAATATTGAAATATTAATAATGAAAAAATGATAATATGTTATTAAAATATAATATATGATATTATAAATATTAATATTGTTCCTTAATAATTTAATAATAGGTCTGAAACCACTATCTAGTTTGTTAAAGTGTGACTAGCCAGAAAGAATCATAACATAAGGGACATCATCTCAATTTCCCATCAAAGAGGAATATTATAATGTTAAGAATATCATTTAATTTAAATTTTATACATACTAACCATTTGAAATTTAATATATAATTTCCATAAATATTGTTGCTATATTTGTAAAAAAATTATTATTTCAACTAAGTGTATTTACCTATGAATTTGAAATGGCTAAAAGTTATTAAATAACCTTAGTTTCATTTGTGATTATTAAACTTATACTAAAAAGAACAGTTTGTTTAGATCATTTTTCAACAGAAATTTATTTTTTTTATATATAAAAATTCTTTTATAATTTATAGTATCATTGAATAAATCATATACAATATGTATATACACTATTTACTTTGAATGATATTTGTATAACTTAGAAAATAATAAAAAATCAATATTCCTTATTCAATAAGGATATTTTATGATATGAAACATTTCCCATGAAATTATATGGATAAATTGATATATAAAATATCCATTGGACATGTAGTTATGTTTTTTTCCAGGAATTATATTTTCTCTTATCTCTTTGGTAGTCTTAATGAAAGAATAAGTAAGATGTCAATAATGGGTTTTAAATTGTAGTTTTAAACTATGATGTGAATGGTGTTGATGGTAGAGTAATCATGAAGTCTAATAATTAAACATTTACTTCATTATGAATACAATTATTATTATCCATTATATTATCACAATGATATTATATCTGATGCATTTTAATTATAGTTTATTTTTTAAATGGAACTTCCATTCTTCTATTTAACTTGACATACTAATTAATCCTTATCTATTCCTGATATAAAAGTTATTGATTAAATGGAATGTGTGTTTAGTTATTTACCTTTCCATATTGATTTTCCTTTTATTTTAATAATAAAAAATATTTAAATATAATTACTATTAATTTATTTATGTTTTAATGTTGGTAATGATTTATAATACATGATATCATCCATTGTACATAACACATATAGAGAATTTAAACTCACCACTGTTTTTTTTCCTTTACTAGGAATACATTTTGTTTAAAAAGATTGATATTTTTCTATGTTATATAGGAAATAATGTTAATGTGGAAAAAAAATTATGTTGTAATTTATGTTTTCAAATGTAATATAATAATGAGGCATATTTATAGTTTAAAAATTCTATTGAACTATACAATCTATTGGGATGAGATTCCATGCATATAATTCCAATTTAATCAAGTAGACACCATATATAAGATACTATAATTATATTCCTTTCAAAAATATTTTTATAGTACATTCCATATAAAATAATAGAGGATCAATTAAACTCAAAGGGTTTCTTTGAAATCATGAAAAACACATAACGTCATTTTTCACAAAGTTATTAATTTAAACCATACAAAGTAGTATATACTTTACTTTACTATGAGAAATCATAATATTTTCACAAACACCTCATTTAAAACATAGTTTAAAATTATAGGTAAGTGTAGGTATCAATTACTTATCATTATTACTTACATAGTGAATAACCATCAAATTTATAGTTGTGGTAACCATCATAGTTATACGTAAAAATACCATGAGAGAAAAATGGGTATATTATCATTTATACATGAAATGGATAGTAAGGGGGTCATGTAACATAACATATGAACATATTTATTGTAATTTAGATGTAGAATATAAACTATTTTCTTGAATGTAAATGAGAAGAGAGAAACTCCTTATGAAATTTTGGCATAGTAATGAGTGGACATGGGAGGCATTAATGAGAGATATTTAGGTCTCTCCTTATTCAAACATAAGTAGGGAAGTATAAGGGAGGTGAAAAATCATACCCCAACATTTTTAATTTAAAATACAAGGTAATAAGAACATAATGAAACTCAGAAAAAATTGTATAAGGAAGAAATCCCTTAAATAATTTTTTCATGGTAACAAGTGTACATGGAATTCATTAATTAGAGATAAAGGGTTCTAAGATCATTAAAACATAATAAGGGAAGTATAGGGTAGGTTATAGATCATACTCCAACGTTTTTAATTGAAAATAAAAGGGCATAACAATATAAGGAAACATCAACAAAAATAAGGAAAGACAGAAAGTGAGGATGCCTTACTTGAATGTGTGATCCCAAAGGCTTGGGAGAGGCTTGAGAGAAGATTATAGGGATATTGGGGTGGCTTGGGAGAATTATAGAGAAATTATGGAATATTTCATTCAAGCCCCAAAGGTTTTGAGTGAAGAGGAATGGGAGATTGGGTGGGTTTATATAAGAAAGGAGATGGAATTATTTATTATTTAGGTTTTGGACACTACACATTAAACTAATAAAAAACACAAACAATCCCATGGTTTTTCCCATGATTTTTTCCAAATGTGAGTGAAAAAAATTATTTTATATGGGCATTTTCTGAACTTATTAAAATATTGGGCTTGCTTATGAGGAGGTGAGTCACACTCTCAAGGAAATCATTTTAAAAAGTTAAACTATTTTATATGTTTCAGAGGGTCAACTAAAGGCCCATAAAATTAATCAAACAAATCTAAAATTACATTATTTTGAAGTTAAAAAATATATTGGCCGAAAATCCCATTTATAGTATTTTATTACATCACTATTGGGTCATTATGTTGTCCCAAAACACATTATATATTTAAACAATATAAACTTTTTCCACAAAAATTCATCTGTCTCAGAAAATTATGAAAAATTCACCATTAGATAATTTCAACATACTAAATCTAGAAATTATATTAATTTTATCTAAGTAATTTTCTAAACAATTGAATTTTTAATTTTAAAATAAAAACCGATATTTTTTGAAAATTCATGGGTTTTTCCAAAAATAGGTTTCAAACCTTAATAAAAATTACAATTGTATTCATAAAAATTATAAAATCATTTATATATAATAAATATTAATTTAGTAATAATATTTTATTCAAAAATTATTTAATTAAAAAAACATTAATTTTTTAAAAATATATTTTTTAAATGAATTTAAAAATTATTTAATAAACTATTTTTTCATTAAAAACCATTTATAATGTAATAATAGTAAAATAAATGCATATTCTTTATTCTGTACAAAATCAATGAACATAATAATAGTGCTATGGTCTTGTTACATAACCCCTTATAACACCCACATAAGACCTAAGGGAAATGTGTGTGATGGTGATAGACTCATTGGGTGGGTCGGATAACATCTCTCATGTGGTAATCTCGATTAGCTTCCACTTCTCCAGTAGGAGGTTCTGTTCAAGATTAAAGTGTTGAAGCTCGGCTTGGTCTTGGTAAAGAGTGAAGCCTAGTGATACTATCTCCTTCCTGAGCTCTGAAAAATGGGCTTCATAAGGATCAATTCTACTGGATGAGTCTATCGCTTCCTTTTTCTGAGTAAATTAGATTCGTTAAAGACCAATATTTATACTAATCTTGTGATCACTACACATTTTATTTTGACAAATACCTGCCACACACTCAAAACCATTTTAAAGGCTAATTTTAAGCATTTAAAATGTTAATAATTCTAAAACAATTTTCAGATCATATTTTATTTGAAAATACACATGTCAACACTTAAAGGGAACCTGAAAAACAAAGGAAAGGCCAACATCAAGAATCACCATCACTTATCACAGCACGAATATACTATTTAAAATAAAAAATATACTTTTTAAAAAACTCAATCAATTAAATAATTCAATTAAAAGGTTTAGGTATAGGGGAACTACCACAAGGTGTAACCAAGACATCCACTTCGACTCTTTGCGATTTCAAACTAAAAGTTGATGCTCCTCCACTAAGAATACACACCTTTGCATACATTAAATGACTCCTAGACCCTATTCGTAAATTCAAATGGCCCATGTACATGTGCAAGGGGATCTTTATAGGTACTCTTATATGCATATACCAGTATCCACTCACCTGCGTATACATTTTTATATATACACATAAGCACACATATCCCCATACATGTGAATTCAATGACAAGGATGAATATACACATAATGGGGGAACCTAAGTTTATATATTTACTTACCTATGCACGGGTAGGTGAGTCTCCCTTGGACCAAAAACATTAAATCTTACCAAATAGGGACCACACACAACACATATAATTTGATAAATCATTAAAATAATTCATGAAACACTTCAATGTCAGCACAATAAAAATTTACACAAAAAACACTCTTTAAACACAAATGTACACCAAATCCTATCCCCAAACATGTTATGCATCCCTATCATATTTAACTATACCATTTAAAAATTTTATAAAACAATTCCAAAAAGTGTCACAAAACTTTTCACACAAAACACCACTCAAATTCATGTTTTAAGGTCTCACGCACATAAGAAACATCATCATCATCACCTTATAAATTTTATAAAATGGGGGGAGCCAAAAATGATGGCCCAGGGAAACAAGCCTATGAGTGTCAAAAATGGTTGAGACCGAGGGAATCCCCTCGGAAAATATTAGTCCCCATTAGAGTTAGGTTCTGGTGTTCATGTATAAAAAGACTCTCTGATCCATTAATGTCAAAAGATGCTAGATAATTAGCCACCTTGTTTCCCTCCCTCCAGGTGTGGTATACGTTAATAATATTGTCAAGGAGTTCATGGAATTTACATATGACGTACTCAATAGACCACAGGGTGTCACCAAGACCCTAGAGGGCATACCAAATTAATCAATCATCAAAAAAATTCAACCAAATAATGTTTATAGATAAAACTACTTACCTTGGGTGTTGAAAAATCCAAAAATTGGTGCCAAGATCTAATTACACCACAATTTCACCATGACGAACCCAAATTAGACCCTAATTTAATAATTATACCCACGAACATCAAAATAGAACCCCAAAAAACATGAAATCCCACAACGAATCCCTAAGAGGAGAGAAAAAACCTACACTTGGTATAACATAGTTGCGGCAGAGGGAGAGAAGAACGAAGCAAAGGTTCGGGAGGATGATCTAGTGATAAGGGGGTCACTGGAGGTGAGTCTCCCACTAGTGGCTTGATAGAGGGTCCGGTTGAGAGGGAGTGTGGTGCGAGGCTGGAGGGTAGCTCGTGGAGGTTTGTTGGGAGGTCATTAGAGGTGTGGGAGGAGGTCTCCTGCCGGGACTTGCCGGAATAGGAGGTCGGTGGTTCATTGGAAAGAACCTGGAACGGCTGGGGGAACTAGGGTTATGAGGGGGGCGACAGGAGAGAGAGGAAGGAAGATGAGAGGGGAGAAAACAAAAAATAAAATAGACAAGAAAAAAGAGAAGAAAAAAAGAGAGTAAAAAAAGAGAAAAATAATGAAAAATAAAAAATAAAAGTTACATTATACCCAAAAAAAGAAAAATAATTATAATATTAATAATAACATGTAATAATTATATTATAACCATAAATTAATAAAAAATTATATCCTAATTACAATATTAATGAAAATAATAATAATAAAAAATTAACATTTTTATTATTATTAAAATAATTATTTAAAATTTATTCTCATTTATTTTCATTTCACATCATTTATTTGTACTGAACATTAGGTGGGACATGCAATGAATTGGGAAAGGTCGTGCGATGACCCAAGTAAGGACGTGCATCTTTGGCCGCAGTGTGTTGAATGCTTTCAAGACCAAAACATGAATTTTTAAATAAGAACTGAAAAATTTTATCTGGGTTTCAACCCGAACTACCTGATGGAAAGAAAATTAATAAAATAAATAACTTAAAATGGTGAGTGTGACAATTCTCCTCACCATAGTGCTCTCCATTCCTAAAAACCCAAAACTAATACTAAACCCCAAAGTAGAATATGAAACCCCCTTAAGGTTCAAAGAGGATCCTTATAAAAAACAAGTGAAAAGGGGAAAACGCGTCGTTCTCAAAGAAAGGGTCTTAAATGAATACCTCAAGAAACCCATCAAAAGACTTTACACAAAATGTCACTTTCCCCCATAGAGCTAGAATACCTCCATTTTATTGATCAAGGATCGAAATTTTCACATCCACATAATCCAATCCTCAAACCAAAACACGTCAAACACCGCTAATTTAAAACTTCCCCACTTTTCCAAATAAAACAAGTATAACTTAACCATTTATAGGAACAAAACAAATGGATCAACATGGAGAGGCCCAAATGGACTCCCCACTATTAGAAACAAACCAACCCCTGAGATATGAACCAACTAACTGAAATGGTGAGACTCGAATGGGTTTCCTACCATTATGAAAAAGGCCCACACTGATTCATTTCAGAGAAATTTGAGTGAGACCCATCATGGGTCTCCCTACCATTAGAATTTACAAAAGATACACAAACATTAAAATTTTCCATAAGTGACCAAACACCTCCACAACAAGGGGTATGGAGGGAAGGGCCCAACCACCAGAGTGTTAAATCCATGTCTGAAGGCAAACCAACCACTTCACATCATTATATGACCCCAAAAACAAAATTAAGACCGATTTACCCAAAAATACATTGTAAGGACCGTTACCTAGAGGCATTCAGTTGATGAGACACAACCACCAAGGTCTCAGGAAGCAAAATGACTATGCCTTCACACACCCAAGGGATAAACCCTACTCTCAAATAGGTCATACGTGGAAATGATATCCTCGCACAAATTTCCATCCAAAAGGAAATAATTTAAACTGGTTAATGACGCCAAAGGTTTAAACTATCTCCATATTCCACACCGAGGACAGGAATTTGGCCCAAGCCTTTCCCGAATCTGGGTTTTCTATAACTACGTGTCAGCTTCACTCAGGGACATATGACTGGAGCTCAGATGATTGAAGTATATTTTACCTTGATTTCAAGATGTAGAAACCCTTGAATAGAACTTATTTTCCTAATTCTACTAGCTACCACACCACAATAGAGATAGATCTAATGGACACAACATGCCTTGACATCCACTTACCCCCACATAGAAACTCACCAAAACAAGATCTTAGATGGTGCACATGCATCACCTCCATACCCTAACTAGGGAACTCTGGAAGGAAAAAAACATGGTACATACTTCCACCCGAACATAGAAATATAAAACTCTATTAAAATAAATACATGCACTTGTCATACAGGAACTCCTAGAAGATACTACGAAGTCCACCCTTTCATTTTGAAGAGATCCCATAATGAAAAATGTCACCAAACATAACCATTGTTGATGATAGAAACATTACACAGAGTGGGGATTTAGATCAAGTCCCAACCATAATAGATTTCATCAAATAAACCCAACAACCGCTAACGACCAGATTCACACACTGGTGGCCTAGCAAGACCCCTTCCTTAGACGACACCAACAAATAACCCAAGGGTCATTTAAAATAGCATGCTTCACCAACAACTCCAGCCTCCTTTCAAATAGGACTTCAGACTTAATGATGTCAAACATTTCCCTTTGACAATCAAATGACTCATTGAAACCAAAACATCATTCACCCTCTTGCATCCACTATTCCATTGTGAGAGGATTTACCTAACTGATAAGTAAAAAGGGATAAACATGGTGCTAACAATAAAAAATAAAGTTATAACATTTCCCAACTAGAGGGTTAGTGAGTAGTGAACTATACATGGCTGCACATCATTTTCACATTCACTCTTTATGGGTAGATACACTAGCCAAGAGGGAAGACCAAAGACCCAAATTGAACAAGTCTATTTGCCAACATAGGCCACAAACCAGCACTGAATACACAATGGGAAACCATCATAAGGTTCACCAAAAATAATTAAAAGAAACCCCTAACTAAGAAGAATATCTACAGACCCAAACAACGTAATATATTAGTCAAGAATACCAGGAGAAACCACATGATGCACAAAAAAACCACAATAGAGACCTCCTGAAACACTTCTCAAAGAAGACTACTAACAAACACCTTTTTGAACTTACTGATGAGACACCGACATGGAACATCATATGAACAAGGTAGGTTTCACAAACTCAAAACACCCCACTATAATATTCCCAAACCCCCTTTAGAATCAACAATATTTTTCCAAACCATTAATTTTATATATGCAAAAATTTCAATCATAAAAATCTAATCTCAGTTTATACAAGGACCATTTCATAAAATCCCTCTTTCGAAAACCTCACTCAAAACATTTTAGAAAACCCATGTTCTATCACATTGGAAATAAATTAATTTCCACTTAAAAATCCAGATTTCATAAATTCTAAAAATAGTAGTTTTCAAAATGATTTCCAAATCCTAAAGGGGCATAAGACAATGAAAGAGGAAATTATTTCCGTAAGGTAACTTAGAAATATGGTTGGTGACCATATTCCAGTCACCCCACCATCACGGGGAGCATACTAGGGTAATTTACCCAGCTCCACATGGATTTCCAGGCCGTATGAGCTTGATGATACCATTGAACCTACTCCCTTTTCATTTCCCCCAAACAAGATTAACCACAAGGGCCAAATACTCAGACAAACCTCAACTTCTCATGGTAACTCAAGTCCCGCCTTTTGGTGTGATGGAAAAGCACCTTAATCACAACTAGAATGTCCAGATATAACATCCTTAACTCTGATCTACCCATATTTTTCCTAAAAGAACATGACCTAAGAGATCTAACCCCTCTGCTACCATTTTGTCACAAACCAATCTGGGTCACCATTTGACCTAACACCCAACCCAGTCTGTGACATGGACCGGAGGGCATTCCTTATCCCCATGCGCTAGAAACTAGTGCCATCAAACAATGTGAGACAGTTGGGAATGGTTTGGCCCATAAAAACGTTAGATAACTGAATATAAAATGAACAAAAAAAACAACACTATAAACATAAGATAAAATAATGATAACCAGCTAGACATACCTCCAAGTTACCCCCTGGGTCACCACCAAACATAAAACAATGCTTTCCAAGATAGATAAAAAACTAGAACCTAAAATTGAAAAGTAAAGTAGGCGTGAGCATCGAGATGCTTAGTAGGTAGGCCAAAGAATAACAACACCATATGCCATTGCCTTTTCCTTTAAAAGAAACCCAAAACATTATACTTTGAAAATAAGACTCATAAAAATATTTTTTTTCATTCCATTGAAAATCAAGTAATAGTTTTACATTTTTAAGGAAAACATTTCAGTACCACTGCATTTTCAAAAAAGAATCAAAAAGTGTATTTAAATTTCAAAATGAAAGGGAATCAATTTAAATTTAAATATAATTTTCAGGAAAGAGGAAAAAATAACGAAACAAGTGAATTTAAATTCATATCACAAGAAACATGGGAAATCCCTAAGAATCTAGTGTTGGTTTGGGACCGAGGATCATTGAACCTCAGTTTAAATGTGTCATATGAGCCCCAACGATCTATGTTATTGTGCACAAGTCACTAGTAGGGAATACACCCATAACCTAGTGGTATCCAATCACCACAAGTATTTAGTTAGTGTTGTAACATCAATCCTACAAGACAAAACAAGGATGAACCACTTACGTATCATCTAGCATACTAGTCCTAGTCTGCCTACCGATGTACATAGGGTTTCCCTTGTGCTCAGGTTCAAGTTCACATGCACACACACCACACCTCCACATTCACACAAAGCCTAAACATTTCAATGCAAACACCCCTCTTTACAAAACATCACCTTTTTAAATTTACACACACCATATAAAAGATTTTTTCAAATACATTTTTCATCACTTAAAAAGTCACAAAATTACTCTTTTAAAAAAACATACCAGAATATATATTCATTTAAATCATCTTTCACAACTAGTTTGCAAAACAACATTTTGAGAAAAACGCGCCACCCCCAAAAAACCATTTTAGAAACTAATTTTAATCATTTAAAATTTTAAGCATTCTAAAACATGATTGGGACCATATTTTACTAGAAAATACACTTTTCAACACATAAATAGAACCTAAAAAATGATGTAAAAACGAACATCAAGCATCAAAATCCCTTTTATCCCCATCTCTTCTCATATCACCTCAGGGTGGAACAAAGACGTTCACATCAACTCTTGGCACTTCCTGTCTAAAAGCTGTTGCTCCCCCACATAGCATATTCACCTTCGCATACATGCTAGGACACCTATACCCTATGAATACATTCATATGTACCATGAACATGTGCAAGAAGATCCTTATAGGTATGCTTATATGCATATACCAGTCTCCACTCACATGCGTATGCATTTTTATATATACCCGTAGGCACAACTATCCCCATACATGTACATTCAATGCCATGGATGAATATAAAAATAACAAGGGAACCTACATGAATATATTTACTTAATAATTCACATGAATTTGTGTCTCCCTTGCATTCATGACTCGAAACCACACTAAATAGGGACCCTGTACTACACATATAATTTAATAAATCAATAATACAATTTATGAAACACTTCAATGTTAGCACCATAAAAATTTACACAAAAACACTCCTTAAACCCAAACTCCCATTAAACCCTATCCCCAAACATGTTTTCAACCCTCTAATATTTTAATAAACCAGTTAAAAATTTAATAAAATAATTCCAAAAAGGAATCAAAAGACTTTTCACAAAAAATCCCACTAAAATTCCTCATTTAAGGCTGTACTCACACCAGAAACTTACCAAAATAGATTTTTCACCTATAGAATCATTTAATAAACAAATTTTACATTATATAAGAATATTTTTAATGATACACATAGATTTTCTCAAAATTAACAAACCCCCATTTGTATGAACATACCACTTTAAAAATCAGACACATTATCAACTCACTTAACAAATAATTTATAACCAAATAAATTAATCAAACAACATACCAAATTAATATATCAAGAACCAAATTCACCCAAATAATGTTAATAGATATAACCACTTACCTCAGGTGTAGAAAGCTCCCAAAAATTGGTGCCAAACTCCAATCGCACCACAATCACACCACAAGGAACCCAAATTGGACCCTAATTCAAGAATTCAAAACACTGACATCAAAATAGAACCCTAAACAACATGGAATCCCATAGTCAAACCTTAATAAAAGAGGAAAAACTCCCCCATGGTAGAAAAAAAATTTAGTTTGGGGAGAGAATGACAACACAAAGGTTCAGGAGGATAACTGAGCGAGAAGGGGGTCACCTGAGGTGATTCGCATGCTGGTGGGTTGAAAGAGGGTATGAAAAAGATGGGGGGTGCGGTGTGAGGATGGTGGGAATTACATGACGGTTTTATAGGAGGTCTCCAGAGGTGAGGGAGGAGGGCGTCAGCCGGTACTGGTCAAAAGAGGATTTCAACGGTTCGCCGGACAGAACATGAAGGGACTAGGGGGGACTAGGGTTTTGAGGGGGAGATGAGAGAGAGGGGGAAGAAGAGAATAGAGAAAAGAAATAAAAGAGATAAGGAAAAAAGAGAAGAAAAAAAGAGAGGAAAGAAAGAGAGAACGAAGTAAAAATAAAAGTTAGATGAGAGGTAATAATAATATTATTATTAATATTAATATTAAGATTAATGATAACATGTTGATAATTTTATTATAACAATAAATTAAAAAATATTATAACATAATAGAAATATTAATGCAAATAATAATAATAATAATTACCATTTTTATTATTATTAAAATAATTCTTTAAACTTTAACCTAATTTATTTTCATTTCACTTTATTTATTTGTCCTGAATGTCGAGTGGGACATGCGTTGAACATTGAAAGGTCACACCGTGACCTAAGAGAGGTTGTGCGGCTTCGACTATAGTGCGATGAATGTTGTCAATGCCAAAACATTAATATTTAAATAATTACTCAAAAAATTAAGCCGGGTTTCAACCCAAACTACCCAATATCGAGAAAATTAATAAAATAAATAATTTAAAACTGGCGGGTGTGATAGTAAATTCTTAAGGATTTTATTCTAAGTCCATTTAAGTTTTTTACTAATCAATCATACTTTATGACGTAAGAAAAATCCTCACTTTTGAGAGTTAAAAAGACGATCCTAGTATACCTAGAAAATTCATCTACTATAATATAGATATAGTGATTCCCACTTAAACATGAAACTCTAGAAGGTCCAAACAAATATTTGTAAACTGACTCAAGAGGTTGATAAGTTGAAACTTCTTTCTTTGGTTTGAAGGATATTTTATGTTTTTTCCTTTTTGACATGAATTACAAATATTATCAATTGAAAACTCTAAATTAGGTAGATCCTCGACTAAACCTTTTCTAGTAATATTTCAAAGATAGTGAATGCTATAGTGGCCTAGTCTCCGATTCCAGAGCCAAAACTCTTTATTAAAGGAACTTAAACATGAAACATTTTTAGAATCTAAGGAATCTAGATTAATAGGATAACAATTTTTATTTCTAAAAGAAGTAGAGACTAAATCATTCTTAGAATTAAAAACACTACAAGCATCATTTTAAAATTTAACATGAAAACCATCATCATATAATTTTAAAATGCTATGAATATTGTAATTTAGACCATCAAAAAAATAATTTTAGAAATTAAAAATGAACTGATGTTACTAATTTGATTATGGCCAATAATATTCCCTTTGTCTGTGTCACCAAAGGTGAAATTTGCACAATCAGTATTTATGATATTCTTGAAGATCGAATAGTCCCCTATCATTTTTCATGAAAACCCTCGATCAAAGTACCAAAAATTATTACAGGAACTCTTGAGAAAACATTCCTACAAATGGGTTTAAACAAGAAGGGACTTTGGTACCCATATTTTCTTGGGTCCAGTAACATTAGTAATTAATCATTTAGAAAACCACATTTTCATCATGGGTTTCATGTACGTAATTTGTAATGTTTTAGAAAAAATATATATTAGGTCTAGAAGAACTAGAAGTAGTAGAAGATGTTTAAGTATAGGAACATATAGAAAATATTTTAGATATAGACATGAATTTATATATTTGGATTTAACATTTTTTATAGTAAGATTTCTTTATCCCATTTTATAACCAATTATAGTAGCATGCATAAGTGAAACATGGTTTCCAAGAATTTGAGTTAAGTTATTTTTACCATTTGTAATTTTTTCTAAACCCTTATTTAATTTCTCATTAGAAATTTTAAGTTCAATATTCTCATGGAGAATTTGAGAATTATTTACCTTTTCTATAGTGATTTTAGTTTCAATAGAAGCATAAAAGTTATAATATTTCATGAGAGATTTATATTTATCTTTAAGTTAATTACATGTATCCACAAGTATTTTGTTGTATTAAAAAATTTCATCATTTTTCACAATTTCATTTTCAGATTCATATCCATATATAGAGTAATAATAAATATTTTCTATAAGATACTATGGTTACCTCAGATGTGTTTTTCATAAATAACATGTTGAATTTGTCATCCATTGCATCATTAAAAGATTCAAAATCACTAGAGGTTTTCTCAGAAGCACTCTAGGTAGCCTTCATGGCCTTGTTCCACTTTATATCATTGTACTCATACATCTTTTTATACTTTATCTTTGGACATTTAGCCTTCAAATGTCCAATTATTTTACATTCACAAAAGACTATCTCATTGGTATTATCATTTCATTTGTAATAATTTTTCCAGTTACCTTTATTTTCACACTTCCCTTTGTATATAGGCTTTCTAAATAACATATTATTTCTATATAATTTCTTAAATATTCTAGATAGTTAATCCGTTTCCTCACTACTATTACTTGATATGTCTTCATTACTGTAATTTTCAGCATAAACATGAATTTTATCCTTTTAGTTGGATGCAGTAGTTTTGAAATCCACTGACATTCTTTTAGGTTCATCATATTCTTCTTTATAGACCTTAATCTCTTCCACATACACCATAATCTTACCTATTAGTTCCTTTAATGAAAAATTATGCATATTACTGGATTCTATTATTTATACTGAAGTTTCTCTCTATATTTTTGGTAAAAATATGAGTAGTCTCATGATTTATTCTTTGGATGTAACTGGATTTCTCAGAGAGCTCATTATATTTACAATCTTATTGAACCTGAGATACTTATTAGAAATAGGTTTTCTAGGCTTCATATTTAAATTATCATATTTCATAGTATATGTGTTAATCCTCATCCCCTTAACATTTTGGTTCAATCATGTGAAATAGATAAAGTATCCTAAATTTCAATTGTTGTTTTACATAAAGAAATACTATTGAATTATTCCTCATATAGAGCATAATATAAGGCTTTCATATCATTGAAGATATTAATATAGGATACCTTAGTTGCATCATCCCAAGTATTTATATCCGTATTATGAATCTTATATTCATCTATAATTGAATACCACATTTCAAAAGCCTTACATTCTAAATTCATTTTAATTTTTTTCCGATGAGCGTAGTTTTTTCCATTAAAATTGGAAGGTCTGTTGGTACCATTATCTTTCTATATATTATCTATTTAAGATTTTTTTTAAATAACCATAAACTTTGAACAGATAGAAATTTTTAGATTCTTAAAAAAATCAAAATTACAACTGAAAATATATTTGAAAAATCTTTTGGACCACTGTGATACCTAATCTTGGTCCTAGTAGGACACTCATGATGGGGGTGTGAATTGAGTTCCAATTTTTTTTATCTAAAACACTTATTTAAAAATCCCCCAATTAAGAACAATAATAGTCCAGTTAACCAAAGGAGAAATTTATAAAATATTTTGTTGTTTGAAGGATTTCTCAAAGAGTTATTGATTCTTGGTTAAAACAAAATGAAAAATTACATTAAATTTTGAAATCAATCTATTTAAAAAAATTCTAATACAAACAGTATCTAAGATTAAATATTAGAATAAAATATATTTTTTCTAAAAACACAAATAGGGAAAACTAAATTTTAAAGAATAAAATGGAATTTAAAAGGAGAGGTTCAGTCTCAAGTAGAGACTTAATACTCTCCACTTGGTGATCACCTTCCACCAAGTATTTTATATAAATAAACATTGATAAAAACTGGGATCAGGGTACATAACAGTATACACAACTTTCTATTTCAACACGACCTCTTCCATAGTTTTAATGAGTGTGAAAAAATAAAACAGGACAAGCAGGGACCTCTCCCACTATTATCTATGGGTGTGTGAGATGCAAAAGATGGTTTGTGAATATATCAATATATCTTTCAGTTTTTTACCAGAGATAGTGTGTATTTTTTAAACAAAGACACACACACTACTCATAATATAAAAATATTACACAATCAGAGAAAAAGAAAATAGAGAGAATAGCATTATAAGGCTATGTGTGTTTGGAAATTCACTATGCAAATCATGCAAGATGTATTGAAATGTAGCTTGAGACAACTTCCAAAAATAGATAATAAAATAGTGCCTAGTGAGAGATTCTATCTTCTATTTACAGTGATTTTTTAGATTTGATTGATGCAATATTCTCTTCTCTTAGTTTATTACCACAAAGTGTTCTTTTATTTCAGTTTTTAGAAGTGTTTTAGAGTATCCATATCTAGAAGCTCTTCTTTTATTCTTAGGTACACGAGCAGCTCAATCTATTCCTTTTTGATCTAGAATCTGATTTATATATTTTACCCAATAATGAGCATTTTATCGATCATTTTTAGGTACCTCATACCTCATACTATAGTATGGAATTTCGTTAAATGTTTTCTACAAAAGACAGACAATGTCATTAATATAATTAATGGTAGTAAGTTACACAAATATGACCGTTAGACGTAAATTTAAATTTAAATAACAATGTAAGAATTAATAGTGTCTCTAAATAATTTATAATGGTAGGTCATGAGACATAATGAATTCTAAAATCTAGAATGGTGAGTCAAGTAGTGGTGAATCAGGAATACTAGGTCACTCTGATGGTAGGTCAACTTGATGGTGACTCATGCTTTTGGTAGCTAATACTTTGAAAAAAAATATGAATATCGATATGTTGATCTATATTTAGCTTGATGTGTTAATAACTTGTTCTTTTTGAAAATTCTAAGAAGTTGTTGAGTCAGATGGTGGGTTAAACAATAGTGACTCCATGCATCAGTTTCTCGAGTAATAGTGTCTCTTCCTTAAACAAATTTTAGAATCTGTGTTGACAGTGAGATAGTTGTAAATGATACAAATTATCGGTAGGTCCATGTCAATGGTAGATCATACTTATCATATTTTCTACCAATGGTGAGATGTTCAACAGTGATTTCACCTTAACAGTGACTGAATACTTAGTCATATTTTTCAAACTCGTCTTATGATGTAAAACACTAACAGAATAGATTATGATTATATATAAACATAGTTAAACATGATTAAACATAATGAAACATATTTTAACTTAATGAAGAATGATTTTTTGAGCATTAAAACTATGGGAAGCTAACAATTACAAATTATTACTATTTATAACTATTATATTACTATTTATTCCAATTTATTCATAGTTATTTCTATTTATTCCTAATTATTACTATTTATTTTTATTTATTTCTATTTATTCATTATTATACCTAATTTTCCATATTTATCCCTATTTAATCCTAATTATTACTAATTATTATTATTTATTACTAATTATTACTAATTAATACTAATTATTCATTTTTATGACTAATTATTCATATTTAGTAATAATTATTAATAATTATTATTAATTATACATATTTATTACTAATAATTAATAATAATTACTATTTATTCATAGTTATTACTAATCATTAATAATTATTGCTAACTATTACTATTTATTACAATTTGTTACTAATTATTACTATTTATTACAATATACTACTAATTATTCTTAATTATTACTATGTATTACTAATTAGTACTACTTATTACTATCTATTACTAATTGTTACTAACTATTTATATTTTTCCCTCTTTATTACTAATTAGCCTTATTTGTTACAAATTATTACTAATTATTCATATTAATTACTAATTATTACTAATTATTCCCATTTATTCCTATTTGTTACTAATAATTCACATTTACTCATATTTATTTCTAATTATTCTTATTTATTAAAAATTATTCTTATTCATTACAAACTATTTCTAATTATTCCTATTTATTACTAATTATTCTTAATTATTACTAATTATTCCTAATTATTATAAATTATTCCTATTTGTTCCTATTTATTACTAATTATTTTTATTTATTATTAATTATTTCTATTTATTACTGTTTATTATTAATTACCTCTAATTATTTACAATTACTGGTAATTATTAATAATGAGCACTAATTATTACAACTTATTAGTATTTATTACTAACGAAACAACATATTTATTAAAATAAATAAATCAAAAAAACTATCTAATTATAATTTAATTTAATTGTCACTAATTATCAATATTTATAACTAATATAAAATTAAATGAATTAACTAAAAAATAAAATCCATTGATAAATACCTTAAAACAAAATTTTTTGTACGATGCAAGGCTTGAAAATCACTCCAATTCAAAATTTTAAACAATAGAAAATTTTAAGAGAGAAATATGAGAATTTTGAGAGAGAGAGGAGTTGAGAAAGGTGTGAAATGAAAAAAATTGGATGGGGTTATATATAGGTTAGATCATTTTCGATGAGAGTATTTGTGATGGTTTTACCCATCGCAAATGCTAACCCCTATTAATTATGGGGCGGCAGTAAAAAAGGTATTTGTGACGGGTCCCGTTGCAAACACATACTTGCTCACATAGTATTTGTGATGGGATTTACCTCCCATCGCAAATAATAGTATTTTCAATGGGTCCCGTTGTAAATGCTTCAACTACCTATTAATGAGGGGTAGTGGTTAAAGAGGTATTTGTGATAGAGCCCATCGTAAATACTAAAAATTATTAAAGGGTATTTATGGTGGGTCTCCTCACAAATACTAAAACCTACTGATGGGTATTTGCGATGACTATAACCACTCGTCATAAAAACCTTTCCCATAGTTTTATGTGTTGTTCATGCCAAAACCTTTGCGAAGTGATACCTATTCCCATAAAAAATAATTAATTATTTACTATGAGACCCTTCCTTGTCGCAAATAACCCATCCCAAATGATGAGTTTTTTCATAGTGTTCATTTCCCCACAATAATTATCTGGTCATGAATAATGAAAATTTATTTAGAAAACAAATATATCTACATTTTTCACCAACAAATAAATAAATATTTTATTTACTGAATATAAAATAAATATTTTAAAATATTCCACTCACAGTATATTCTCTCAAATAACTAGTGATTGAATAAATGCGACCAATCATACAAGAATAATTATTAATCCACGTGCAGGAATAATATTTATTCTACCTGTTAAATAATAAATAATATATATTATTTAATGAGATTCTTGATACACTTAGTGGGTGACCCTATAGGCCTCTTTCTTAGTGGTATTAGGCGAACCAGCCTAAAGTTCGAGGTTTGTGTTTAGTAACATGCTAAGGAACCCATAGGAAAAGAAGTTAATGTTGCAATGACATGTCACATCATATGAACAATAACTGTGTAATAGAATCCCTTTACCATAATATCTCTAATTGAGTAGGTTAAATGCCAGTGCCATCAACCTTTATGCTTGATATCTATTTTTTGAATTTTTGGAAATAGAACGTTTCTATAGAATACCATTGTTATTGATTTATTTAGGCTATATCATTTCCATCTAAGGGCCTGAGATATTAACTTTTTTAATAAAAAGAAGGGATAAATCATTTCTCGCATTATTCAGCAATGCAATATTACTTGTGATGCACCCAATGTATCCTACCTCACTGCAAACATCTTTCATCACAATTTTTCAATAAATCAAAGTGTGTGAATAATAATACTCATTAATAATAATCTTAAAGTATAATTACCAGTACACACGCTCGTAGATAAGAACATCCAATGAAACTTATAAATGTGTATTTCCTATTGGAGGTTCCCGTTCTCATAATATTTCATTAGATATTACCAAGGGTGTACACCATGAGAAGGTGCCTCAATGTCCTAGGAGTCTCTACTCTGATAGCCTATTTCATTTATGTCCCTCAAATGATATCATCTGAGTATATAACATATATTTAATAATGACTTCATAGAACTTCTGGGTTCTCATCATAGTGGGGAATTGCGATGACCTTTTAGTACGATATCTACCCGTAAGACATTATCACATACTATGCCATGCAGATGAACAATCATGATGTGATAAGTACTTAATTAATATTAAAAAAATGAATACATGTTTATCATAAAGTACATAGAATTTGGTTCCAGGGCACTGACTCTAACACATTCAAAGGATGATGAAGTTTCACTTCCCATCTTCAATCAATCATTTTTAAAGTATCTTTATATTTTTCTTCTCTATTGTAATAATCTTTTATAATTTATTCTTTTTAGCAATCCATTTATTCATATATGTATCCCATTGGATTCTTTATTTCCCCATCAACTAAATTAAGCACTTTAATAAGTGGATCACCAACTTTGAGAGAATAGATAAGAGGCACTTTGCACAATCAGAACAACATATTTCTCTTTTCGCTACTTTTCCCATTTACATTGATTGAATTAGTCCGAAATGAGAATCATCCTAAAATTATCTTGTTGGGTATACATGCTATAAATTGTGATCATGGAATTAGAAATTCTATCCTTTCCTAGTCTAAAGAGCTCCCTTTATTTGGTGAATTGTCGATTAAAGATCAACGCATCGATATGGTTATAAATGAAACAACTAATTGTCACTGAATTCTTGAAAGATTTATCATGCATACGAAATTTCAAAATATATTTTAAGATTAGATCAATGCAATGAGAGCACATGGGTTCCAATAAAAAATAGTGCAATTTTCCTCTAATAATATACCTATTAAAAAATATAAAATATAAAATAATAATTTTTGTATATAATAAATATCATTGAAAAAAATAAATGTTTACAAAAATATCAAGGTAAGTATTAAGAACAATGATATTTACCAGAAAAACATTATTTAAATCACTCTTTGTGACAACTTTTATCTTATTGGTTGGTCCAACCTTCTTGAAAAAATTATCCAACAAGTCAAATATATTTTTTTGACACGTTACAAAAGAATAAGCATCCATCGATTCAATAAATATTGATCCCTTTAGGACATTAACCATGAAATCTATCAACGTTCCCCCCCTAAGATCTATCCAACCATATACCATGACTAAACATCCTTTTATTTCCCAATCCTCTCTAAATTTATTAAAAAGTAAATTTCCATTTTATAATTCATTTTTAAGAAAAAAAACTCTAACCTCATGGATGCTTAGTGGTTTCATACCAGTTTTTCATTGTCTAACTTCCTAAACAAATGATGAAAAACTATCATAATTGGTTGCATTGAAAGGATTTCTAGAATCAAACATCTAACTTTATAATAATTGAGAAACATGATCAAATTTCTCATATTATGCATCCATGAATATTATTTTTCAAACATTAGAAAATTATATTTGTTGTACAACTTCTTATGGGATTGGAGTGAAAAATTTATCTAGAACTCTCTTTTTATTGGATACAGGAATATTATTTAATCCTTTTTAGAATAACATGGTCCATGTAATACACTTATATTACGTGAAACATATTTCATTTTCATTCCACCATCAAATATTGTATATTCTAGACCTTTGACCTCTTATTCTACAAAATCATCATCAATTTCATATATCTCAGCTATATTCCCTTTTCCCTTAAAATCCCTTATATATTCACCAATTTTTTTATCTCCTCTCTCACATGTGTAGACAATCTTGGCATGGAGTTGTGTTCCTATATCCACTCACCAAGTTTTATTTGTCTCTTGTAATAAAACCATTTTTTACTTTCCCACAAATGTTACATTTTACTAGATTTTTATTTAGGGATCTGCTAACTTGAAATATTTTCAAGAAAGGTCTTGTGGCCTTACCATAAAAATTTATAAATAAATTAAAAATAATGAAATATTTAAAATAAAAAATTAAATATTTTAAAGCATATATCTCAAAAAAACAATAAAAAAACTAAAAAAACATAGCATCAAAAAATAAGAAGTGAAGTGCCCTTCCACATACAGACATATGGGGTAGACAAAAATAACTGAAAAAATAAATAAATAAAATTGAAAAAAATTACTTGGTGGGGTTAGTTTCACACATAAGGTGTGGCACATGTGTGTGTCTTCCTTGTATAAGGATCTCAGCTGGTTTTTCATGCTCAGTGAGTTTAGAAAGTTCCTATTGAGGGAGATGACTAGGTCTCACCACAAGAAATGGTCTAGTAGGGGCTAGGTTATAGCTTCCGTAGGAGGAGGATAGTACTACTCACTGGGTGTGGTCACTATTTGAGGTATTTTTAATCAGGTTATGAGTTGTAGGCCTCAGGGTAAAAAATGAAAAAAAAAAATAAAAGGGAATAGTTTTTTGAAGCGCAATAGAGCCAGTGGTGTGGCATGTGTCACTTGTCACTTTTCTAGATGACCCATGGTGAACCCATGGCATATTACTCAGCTTCAAAGATTGCATGATGGAGCAATGGGACACCATGGTTCACACCATTAATAACTATGGAATTGACCAAACAAACTATTCTTACATGTGACATGGTTTTCTCCTTCCTTGTCATTTGATTGATAATTTTCTAATAAAGTCCCTCAAAATTAAATAACCTCACTTGAACATATAAAAGTGGAATCCCAAGATAGAAAAAGGTAGGGATCCACTTCTAACACAAATGTCCCTTTCCACTCTATTTTTCTAAGAGACTAGAACTCCTTCCCCAAACCCCACATAAGAATTGCTTCAGTTGATAACCCAACTAGAAACTCTTCATAATGGACAAATTTGGATCTTATATAAGAAATAGTAATTTTTTCATCTTCCCCAAAAAGAAGAATATCATCTGCATATAAAATATGTGAGGGTGAAAAAAACATTTTCCCAATATGTATCTTCTTATAAAGCCCAACTTGGACAATATCATTAATAAAAAACATAAATAATTTTTAGCAATAGAAAATAGGATCCTAAAAATGGATCTCTCTACCTTACCCCTAAAGAGAACTAAAAAACCCCTCAGGGACCCATTAGAAAAGAATAGAAAGACTATATCTTCTGAGGATGCAATTGAACAAGTTGATAATTTTAGAAGAAAACCCATGCCTTTTCAGAATCACAAAAATAAAATTCCACATTATTGTATAAAATACTTTATAGATTTTAATTCCCAAATCTATATAACCATATTTCACCTTTTTCGTCATGATGTTGAAACATTCTAAAGAAGTATAAAGGCAATTATGAATGATCTTTCCAGGGAAAAAAACCAAACTGGGTTTAAGTAATAAAACCCTTAAAAATTTCACACATCCTAGTGGTCATGATTTTGCTGATGACTTATAGAATTTAATTCCAAATAGAAACCTATAAAAAGTATTTAATATCCAAATAATTTTATTTTGGGATTAAACAAATGAATCTATTATTCATTCCATAAGGAATATATGTGTGGATGAAAAATTAACTCACAACAATGATAACATCAAAGTGCACAATGTACCAGTTTAACATAATGAATTTGTTAGTAAAGCCATCAGTTCTAACAACAATGTCAATATTGAGAGGGAAGAGGGATACCTTTATTTCATTTTTATTGGGTGTTTCAACAAGCCTCCTATTTTGAACATAATCAATGGTAGGAGAAATATTATTTATCATTTTTTAGTGTTTTAATCTTTTTCATCCTCATAAAAATTATCAAAATATTTGGTTCGGGCATTTTAAATTTAATTTTCAGAACTATACACAATCCTAATAATGTTGAAGGTATAAATACACCTTATTTAATTATTTTATCTATTCATGCAATGAAATAGCCTTGAGTTCCTATCTCTTTCCTTAAGCCACCTGACATTAAATTAATTTCAAGAAAGTTTCTCCTCAAGATCTAGCAAATCATTTATCTAGGATAGAGCATGCAACTCCTCCCTAGAGGAAACATCCAGAATCTCAGTATCTTTTAGACAATGATTGACGTTGTTTATAGCCTCTTAAATATCAGAATCAATATTGGAAAAATAAATCTTTCTATATTATTTCAGATTTATATAAAACATTTTTTCTTGGAACCAAGGTTTTGTAAGGGTCTTCCAAAACTATCAATCTTCCAGGTATCCATAATAATTTTCCTACATCCAAGCACAACAATTCAAGAACTATTTAACTTCAAAGGTAAAATGGATGACTTTTAATTTATGAGAGAGATATCAACAAGAAAATGATTATGACCAAAATGTAATTTGGGTATGGTGAGACCAAAATTATAAATGGTATCATTCCTTTCATCCACTTGAACAAAAAAATTTCCACATTTCTAGCCTACCTCCCATGAAGGGTAAATCTGTCCCATGTGAATTTATCTCCCATAATAGGAGCCCTGACCAAATTACAGTTATCAATATAGGAGGAGAACTCATGAGTAGTAGGTTTAAAAAAGTTAACTCCATTATTTTCTTTAGGTATTAGAAAAATATTTAAATCAACTACTAACATTCAACTATGAAATATATTGATAGGTTCTTGATTGGTGTCCCATTGAGAAAGTGGGAAAAATGATTTATATTACAATCGACCAAATAATAGAACAACAGATGATGAAGAAGAATAATGAGGATAAACTACCTATAAGGAACCGCTCCAAAGACTGAGGCCTAAACCTCTGATTAGTATCAACTGATAACACCCAAATACAGAACTTACCCCCATAAAACCCAAAACTCCATTATTTATCGACTCAATGGGAACCTTCTAGACAAACCCCTCCCAAAAAATTCCTAACAAACTAAAAAAATAACAAAAGAATAGTGAAAATACATATTTTCCCCACCATACATTATTATCACCTATATAGCTCTGAATTTTACCCACTTAAAATCCACCATTCCCTGAAAGTGAGAAAACTTGATGAATTTATGGAAATTGGGATATACCATCCCAACAAAAAGGCCTCTTCGAGGTTGAGGCACTAAAAGAGGCCTTGCAATCCATAAATCTTATTTAATAATAGTTTCAAACCATGGGTATAACTATAATCATAGATTTAGAAGTCCCTCCAAATATACATTAGTTTTTAGATGTTGAAAAACCATCCTTCCTTGTTCATCCCACTCCCCCAACCTATATTTCCAACATTGATCTCTTCTTGATTCACCTACTTCAGATAAACCTGATGTTCTATTAAAATATCATAGGTTGTCATGTGTTCATACTGCACACTTTAGAAATTGGGCTACTACTTAAGTATAGTCACACCATTCTTAGGACTCAAAAGAATCAGAACCTCCACTTACACCTCCACATATTTGGAAAACTCATGCATCTCCTCCTTTTTAGTAGCTAGTGTCTCCCTACTATCTGACTTAGCCATATAACTTCTTCTACTTTCTTCAATGTCCAGTGTTAGTATCATTTCTTTTTTACTTCACAATTTCATCCTTCCCTTCAGCATCACCTTTACCTAAATACCATGCTTGGTTTAGCATTAATTGAGAGAAATCCATATTCAATTCCTATATTTGGATGACTATTCCTGGAAATGAAAAATATTGTCATTTATCTAGGAAATAGAGTCTAGTTTTTATTACTACAACTACCTTTTCCATTACATTAACTCTATTATCCATTTTCAAGGGTATAAAGTTTTTTTGACTATGATCCAGTTGTCACTATTTCAATCTATCTTCACTTGTTGTGTGTCGTTTCTGTTAACTAACTTATGTCGTTTCTTATCTATATCTATCGCTACTATAATTCCTCACCTAAAACGTGGAAGTTCTATCCAATCAAGGTATTATTGTCCAGTATTTCAGTATATCCATAAAATTCCATTAATTTCTTACTATATTCCCTATGTCAATTCTCATTATCTCTCTAGAAACAATAAATGAAATAACCAATTTATCAGTTCTTTATAGGTTTCTTATTTAAAGAGAGATAAAAAATAATATTTCAATTATAACCGGTATTTTAATATAATAGTAGAAGATGAAGAATAATAATGAGGAATAAATATATATATAAGGCACTGATCTCAAGGTCAAGGATTAACCCTCTAGCTAGTAGCTGTTGATAACTTCCAAATGCAATACTTTCCCCCATACATCCCACAACTCCCTTATTTATGGACACCACTAAAACCTAATATAAAACTGCCACCAAAAAACTTTCTGAAAATTAACATACTAACAAAATATCTTAGAATTTACATATTTTCCCCACCCCAAATTATTATCAACCATATACCTATCATCCTATGTGGATTTATTATTTTAAAAACGAATTAATTTATACTTACATGTTGATACATCTCTAAGAAATTTGGAATGATGGATTACCAACTGATGATTGTCTTATAGTGGCTAGTTTTCATATCACATTAGTCCTCCTACTTTGTAGGAAGGCTTCTAACAATTGTTCTCATGTTTTCAATGCAATTTTTCTATGAAATTTTTGAGATTTATTTTTATAAATTTCCAATCTGAGGATCAAATTATATTACATTTGAATTCTATTATGGTTATTGTCACAAGGCTCCCATTGAGTTTGAAAATGAAAAACCTATGCTTTTTTATATGGTCGTGGCCCTCTACTATATTTATAAATCATGGAATATCATTTACATTGATAGTATTATGATGATATTTTGGAAGATCTATTCTTGTATCAGCAAAAACATCTAGATGGATACAAAATCTTAAATAGGTTCTATTAATAAGTATGTTAATGGTATTATTATTTCTTCTTTTATTAGTATTCACTACAATCCAAAAAATACACCATAACAAAAATACGGCACACAGATTCCATTGACACCACCTTTCATTAAAGTAAATATAGATAGGGTTTCCATGGGTACTTCCAGTTTATAATACTATTAACGAATCATTAGAACCAATAGAGGGTTAATCGAAGGCATTTTTCAGGATTCCTTTTACCTCATATTTCTTTTGAGGATAAAATTATGATACATATCAATTTTTTAAGGTATTCATGGAAATTAAAAATGGAATATGATATGGATTAAGTGTTTCTATATTATGGTAGTCAAATTAGTAGAGAAAAGGTTGTAAAATTTCCTATGTAAGCTCTATATTTTATGGAAAAAATACATAGATCGTGTAGAAGGAGCGCAAATTTTGATTTATCACATTTATAAGGAATAAAATATGGTTATGGATTCTCTTTCAAAAAATTTGGTTGATGGTCATGATTCTATTATTTTCTTATCGCTTGAGGGATAACCTTATGTAGATTTTCATTCAAATATAGTGAAACCTATTTACACCGACATTTTCAAGATCACTTTTATAATTATTGTTACCTATTAATTTTATTGAATGGGGAATGTTCACTTCAATCCATCACCCAAAATATCATCATCATCATCATCATCATCATCACCATATTCAACAAATAATAATAATTTTTTGAAGAAAAGTAATGCTTTTATTTAAATAAATAAAATTAATATAAAAAATAATTATATTTATAAAATTAAAAAATAAAAATTATTATTAATATTATTGATCAATTGTAAAAGAGTATTTTTATAAGAATGGTGGTCAAGATCACATTCTAATGAGATTATTACATTTTTAGAATTTTTTCTATTGAGGTCTTTAATTTTATCATTGATCTAGTTAATATGAACTATCTAAATATGGGAATATTTTTCTCAAAAACATACATGGAAAGTTATCAATTTTATAGAGGCTATTTAGAAAAAAATCATTGATTAATTTTGGAAAAGTTACACTTAGATGAAATACAGAGATCTCAAAATCAGATGATTGTAATGTTATGTGGTAGCCAATCTAAATAGATATAAATAAATATTAAAAATATGTATTTTATATATAACAGGGATAATTATTCAAGTAAAATGAGATAATACATGTACCTTCGATGATATTAAGATATAAACTTGTTGTCTATTGTGGTATTATAGATTGAGAACTAATCATAATTGGAAGAGGGTATTATCATCTTCTTTTTTTGACATATAAGGAATTTTCAAAGGTTTGTAAGATTATTAATCTCAATATTAATCATATAATTTTTTTCTTACTAGAATGGTAAATTATATTTAATACTTATATAAATAAGCACACTATTCTTTGGGTTTGGATCATGTTTCATGGTCATATTTTAATTTTTTAGAACCATGATATTCTTAATGATTTATCATTATATGTGGGAATTCTACTCATGATGGATGAAAACATACCTAAATCAGTTATAGTTACTATGTATACATTTTTGGTAATTATATTCTAGATTCCCAATATAATGAAGTTTCCATATTTGTATTAAATGACTCAAACATTTTTGGTCAAGTTGAGTATGAATTTATCCCACTTTGTGTAACATCAGCAATATTGTTTGACACTCCGTAAGAAATTATAGAATGGTTTAAAAGGTGAAATCAAAGAACCAGTCTAGGAAATAAGGGGGATCAAAATCTTCTCATAGATAAATGGAAATTATTTTGAAAAAAAATGACTCAATTAATTAGCTATAAAAAAACAGAGGATATTAAGCCCAATTACATTGCTAAAGAAGACCAACCTATGAAAGTGGAAGAGTACACTAAATACAGGGAAAATATTTTTGAAACTATACCATCAAAAAGTGAATATAATTTTAAGGGTTCCATATATTTTCTAGATCCTTTGATTGATTAATATAATAATCTTATTTATCAGTAGAAGGGTATCACAATCACTAAATATTCTAATGAAAATCAATATAGTAATATGTTTTATTATAATGATGGTTTCATTTTCACAATATGATATTATTATGTATAATATTGCTTTAATAATTCATATTTAATGTTAGGAAAAAAATTTATAATTGTATAGTGGAGGACTATGAAGATTTTGAAAATATTTCATGGATATAATAACAAAAAATTGATTCTCTAGAAGTTAAAAGTAATGAATAGAAAAGGAATGAATAGGGAGAGAAGAAATCACTAGATTTTATTTATGGTGGAAGATTAAAACTAGCTTAATCTAGTAAGGTAAGGTTGAAGGGATCTAGAAGAATAATCCACAATCATAATGTGGTAAGAAGTCTAAATCTAGAGGTGAATTTTTTATTCATAAATTTTCATGGTCTTTAAAATAATTCTACTATCAGATCTCTTAAGGGAAATATTTTAATAGATAAACCTAATATTATAATAATTTTTTATTATATGGTATATTTCAATTATTTTCAAGTATTTTATTTTAATTATTTTGGTTACTAATTGTTTAGTATTGATCTTCATTATGTTGTAGTAAAATACTTACGATTAATTTAATCAAATTAGTTGAATAACAACTCTATTATTAATTTCAACAATTATTTGATCACATGTGTTTTCGATTTTGAAGGTGGAAAAAATTTCTACTCATATATTTATGATTTCAATAGATATCTAAACATGCACCATCTCTTTAATTAAATTTAATATTGAATCAGTTTATTATTGGACCATGTATTTCTATAGGAGATTCTAATGGGATGATTGTCTATCATGATAAGGTCGACATTTTAATTTATAGAAATGAATTAAGATTTTTTATTGAGAATAATAATCTAATTCAAGTAAATTTTCAGGTTTACACATATTTCTAGTATAATAATCTTGTCAATATACTTATTACTAGAGGGTTGTATTATACTTTTATTGATCTTGTAGTTATTGATTAATGGATAAATATTAATTGTTTGTATCTTTAAATTGATAATTTTGATCACTATTCCATTCAAATTTCTCTAAATATAAAGGATTCCAAAATTTATATTCCATTTACATTCAATAATACATGGATAAGTCATCAAAAAATTATATTTTGTGTTATATATATTCAAAAAACACTCATTGTGATAGTTATTTTGATGCTTTCATGGTAGAGATAAAATCTTTAAATATTAAAAATTGGACAGGAAATAGTAATGATAATACTGAAAAAAAAATTCTCTAGAAAATGAGCTTTCACAATAACATAACTCCTATAATTCTTAGTTTGATGAATTTTCTATTAATAATTTGGTTGAAATTTCCTCAAGTATTAATTATTTGCATAGATTGAAACTGGGTGATACAAGAATAAACATATTTAACAAACTTCAAAGTGCCAGGATAGTTAGTGGACTCTTATATCGTTGTGTGGATTAAAGATACTATGCTTTCAGATGGTTTTACTCTTTGAGATCAGATTATCAGTTATTATAGGTATATTTTTACAAAATGTATTCTTATAAATGTAATTCCATTATATGATGTTGTCCCTTATCAATGGAGAAGAAAAACAGGAATCTTATAAATAATTATCAATTTTTTTGAAATTAAACATTTCATGCTTTATATGAATTTTGATAGCATCCCTAGGTTAAATGAATTTAGTAATATTTTTTTGAATAGTTTTAGTATGATATTACTCTTCATGTTATGTAATTCATTTCTACTTTATTATTAAAATGATAATTTTTACATGGTGTTAATTTTCCAATTTTAGTTCTCAACCCTAATTTTTTGAATTTTAATGATATTTATTTATAAAAATATTTTATCTTGAAAAAAAATTATATAAAATATTTAGAATTTTTTTTAAAAACTGATTGGATCACATTGTTGAAAAATTGGTGTCACTAATTCAGTTTTGTTATTTTCATTATAGAAAACTTTAATAATACCTCATAAAAACCTATAAATATATTAATTTCATTAAAAATAATTGGAGAGGTGATAATATTTCCATAAAATGAGATATTATATTGGTCCTTGACACTATTAAATGGGATTTTATTTTTTAAGTTTTAAGAATATCTAAATTTTAAGTGGTTTTTATCAGCTATTAAATAGTTCATATCTTAATATTAATTAATGGATCTCCTTGACAATTTTTCAAAAGCTCAAGAGGTGTGATACATGGTAAATCTCTATCAGATATCCTTTATAGTTTATCATTAAATTATCATTGTTATATGATATTAACAGTGGTTAATGTTGACATCCTATGTCTTTTCTAAAAGTTAAAAATATCACTGCATTATCTCATATTTTATAAATTGATGACATTATATTTTTATTCCATGTTTATTAGATGAATTTCAATGATATCAAAGACACTTTTGATCATTATTACAAAGTTTCTTACTAGAAATTTGATTATAGAAACTCTTTTTTAAATTTTCAAAAATAGATTACCATTATTATAGAAAGATAATATATTAAAAAATTAGATTAAATGTTAAAGGTGAATATTTAAGTATAATGGAATTCCTTTCTTTGGGGAATAAAAAAGAAGATTAATTTTGTTGTGTTAGTAAATAAAAAATTTAAATTAAAATGTCATCTTGGAATGGTAAGTCCCTTTCAATGGATGATAAGAACTCTCTATTATATTCCCCTATTATTTATCTATTTCTTTATGGATTATAAATGGAATGTGTTTATTTTGAAAAAATTCAACAAACATATCACAAAACATGAATGGAATGGTTGTATTTTAGAATATAAACTATTTGATATTTGGTGCAAGTCCTACTAAAAACCCATGAATGTTGGGGTCATGGGAATCAAGAACTTTATAATTTCTAATGATGTACTAAAATTGGATTTTATATATAGAATTTTTCTAAAAATTCATGATTTAATTCTAATTTTGAATGTGACATTTCATAGAAGGCTCAAGGATGGTAACAAGTATTACATTGACTCTTCAGTTTGGTCTCCTCAGAAGATTGATTTCTCTAATATAATAACAAATTTAATATGGGTTCATTATGATAAATATTACATTAACTATTTAAGTGATAACAAAAATGGTACTAAAATGTAAAATTATATACTAGATCCTTAATCAATTATAGATATATACATCTTTATCTAAAAAACATTTGATATTCACTTAACAATCTACCTCTACAATAAGAAACATTATCAGTAAAATCAATTTATCCATTTTTGGATGTTCTTTTCTAAGTGTATCCATGAATGTTAGTATATATTATAAACATTATTTCCATTTTATTACCACTAGTACATCTATTTTTATAATAATGTCTTCATTTCAAAGTCTTATATTTCTCCTTCAAAAATAGTCAATATTTGGAGATTTGTTCCTTAGAAACTCCCCAAATATTATTTTATAAAAAATAATAATTAGTTTATTTTATTCAAGTTCTTTTTTCATGAGTCTAGAGAGTATTATTATAGAATTGTTTCTTACATGTTGATATTCCTTAGGTTGTTTAGTCATTCAAATTCAATTTTTTATCAAAAAAACCTATAATGATGGATGTTAAAGATATCATTTACAGTTTGATGGAATGTTATTTTTTATATCATCAAAAGACATTATTATTTTTTAAATTATCATATTAAATATATATCATCAAGTGCAATGTGAATATGGTCAAGAATAATGCTCAAGATCTCTCACTATAGTCTCTTACAACTCATGCCTTTACTATTATCATGGATGTTAACTCCTTCAACATTTGATCTTATGAAAACACTATAATGAGAAATTTTTCTTTATAGAATTGGTATTTTAGAAAATTATAATTTATATAAGGGATAATTTCTATTTTTTGGATGTTTAATATCATAGTTTTTTTAAATTAAGCATTTATGGTACTTCTAATTGTTGTCATAGACTGGAAAGAAGCTATTGAGTTTTCCAAGACCACCAATTAGTGGTTATGGAATTTTTTCATAATCTATAGAGTAATCATTAAAATTTAATCGTTATGGGTTACAATAATTACTATGGTCAGGTATGAAAATAAAATATCCAATATAAATATTTTTCTAATGTCATAAGATTCTTCCAAAGTGTAAGATATCAAATGAAAATCATAGGATTTTTACAAAAAAATTACAGTTCAATGCATTGAGTTCCTCTATTATTTATATAGTCTTTAATTTTTATATTTCTAATATATATATAATTAAGTGAATTACCTTTATTATATATTATCAAACATGATAGTTAATGTACAAATTATTTTATAGACATATTGTATACTACCATGTTTATCTGAAATATCCTCCATATACATTTGTAAAAATATAGTTCTTTCTTCTATTTAATTTTTGGAATCCTGGATTCCTTTGGTAATTTTAGGATGAACTTTTATAATATATAATATTATTATCTATGTGAACCAATTTATGTATGAGTGCCCACCATGGTTTTTTTCTTATCTACAAGTTTGAGGGTTCAAATACCCAATGTCCTTCTATTTATAAGAGGTTATTTTCTCTATAGATGGTATAATGATAAACCTTTGATTTGGTTTACACATAGGGAGTATGTGGGAATGATTAAATTCATGAAGGTGGTGGAACATTAAGGTAACTAACATTTAAGGGTGATATTCGGGCATGAGAAAATATTGCCTCTAGGATCAAGCAGAATTTGGATATGGCTGAGATTTCATCATGGATGATGCCTGTTAGAGTATGTGTCCCAAATAGGATTTATGTTTTGTGTCATATTTATTATTCATTATAAATAGAAACCAATACCTCCCTTAGATATAAATATTTGGTATCAAGTCTAACTCTTTTCCATTTCTACATAGTATTATAGGGGGTTCTCTAACCCTAGCCCACCCTCCCGTATCAGTTTTTTCCTCAAAAAACACGTTTAAATTTCCCCCATTGGGGGATGGTGTCCCAATGTCCTTAAAAACCATCAAATAAATTCACCCCACACATTATTCCCCCTCCATAATTTTATCCCCATGCAACATCCCCTCTGTACAACTTCTATGGTGTCTTCTACTATGACACCCAGGTCGTCACATTGAATCTCACTAATGAAAAAGTTAGATTCTTGGGTCTCTACAGTCAGATCAAAACCTCTCAAGTAAGGCTCTCATCTTTCATTGAGTTCGACATCATCCGAAACTATGTATCCATAATCCTTCTAGGCACCATTTCATAGTTGACCGACCTACGGTTCATCGTCATCAATAGGAACTTAAAATCTTTTGAGATTCCACGCAACCCGGTCGACCTCCACTCTCTTTTTCGCCCCTTCAATGTGATGAAGGAAATTCATGCCCAAGATCCCAATATTCTACAATCCATTGGCCAATTTCATCACCCCTGTCAAATTATACTTCTGCTCCTCTTTTCTTGTGGCCCTCCCTACAGTAAAAACCCCACCGCGATGAACTCCCCTCTCGATAGGTGTCCTAGAAAATGGCCTATACCCAATCTGATACGCATACCCTGGTAAGGGTTTCATCAACCTACCCAGGTATTGTGCCTCTATAGGTGAACAACCCATGCATAATTACTGGCATGTGAATTAATCCCCATTCTCACATCCTTCTCCATCGACGCACAACTCTAGGCCCCTCACTCCATTGTTGTCCCTACCTGACTTCAGTTTTACCTCTACACCGCAAATATGTCCTCTGCTAGACTTTTCTACTATTTCCCAGCCCCCTTCCTACTGCAAAATGGTTTTTTACTCTATCGGGTTCTCAATTTCTCCCTACATTCAACCTTTTCATTCATCAATTTGAGTCTATAAATTTGGGTTCCATATCACCCGGTGTTTTGGGTTCACTATTTAGATGATGTTTCGTCTCGAAAATTTAGGAATGCAAAGTCAGGCACCATTTCATCCAACCATTTTGATATAGTTTTTTGGTATCTATTTCATCCATAATTTTGAATAATCATTTATCCTTAACCATTAGCATCTATGGGCGAGAGCGCAACAGCTGGAGAAAAACCATCAGGAAGTGCATACGAGGGTTTTTTCATGGATGGCACAATCTTATTCAATGAAATAATTTGTCACCTTATTGAGGTGGAGAATCCATGAATGTTTATATTTTCTTTTTTTCTTGTTATTTAATAATGCAGGGTATATCCATCTTGAAGGGATTGTTAGTAATGTTTTTTGTTTTCTTTGGTTTCTTTAATTATGTGTCCAAGCTAGATAGACCTAGTTTGATGGGGAGTGTTGGATTCTATGTACCACCTTGTATTTCAAGATCTTACATATTTATTATTCATTATAAATAGACAAAAGGGCCTACCTTATAGAGGAATCTTTAGTATTAGGTCTACCACTTTTCCATTTTTACAATGACATTGCGAAGCTTATGTATGAAGTTATAAATGATAAAAATAAATGTTGTGATATTTTTTTTATGAACAATGTCTATAGATCAAGAGAATATACATATACATATATATATATATATATATTTGTTATAAACTTTAGTCAGACTAATCATAGTTCCAATGGGGCAATTTAGTTTTGGGCCTCTATGTTAAGAATATAATAAATAAGCCTTTGCGTTATCAAGTACTAAAAATAGGAAAAATGAGGGTGCTTGATGTATGTGGTCTTTCTTAACATGAAACATGAAGGGTGTGTGTTGTATGTATTAACATAACCCTTAACTAGGTGTATTTATTAGCTCTATTTATTACCTCTCAATACATAAAATCAATTTGAAAAATTAATTAACAATATTACCAAAGGCCACAAATATATATATTCAAAAATATATCATTATTTTAATATATATATATTTGAAACGAAATATATATTTAATAAATATTTTACTAATAATATTATTATAATATAAAATTATAATAATATCCTTTACAAAATTTCAAATACAATTAACCAAAATAAATAACATACATTAAATGGCTATTAAATATATTTATATTTTTTAATCTCTATGAAAAAAATTATTTTATTGCATATTATTCCCATTTAAAGATTTTCAACCTCAGAAATTCAAAACATACCACCAAAATGAACAAGTTAAGTAATAATTGTTCGTATTCAACACATCAAATACCTATTAAAACATTTTAATCCCAAAAATAGAAAATAGTAACATAAACTATTAGTTCATCACAAAATATTCCAATAAAAAACACCATCCATGTACTTTCAAAATACCCAACATAATTCTAACAAAACATTGGGACAAAATCTAAAAAATAAACAAATTATTTAAACCCAATGAAACCATCCATGTTGACTTGGAAAACGTCCATCAATGTGAATGATATAACACTTCGAAATAGTTTAACCTCAATTTAAATTAATGTGAAACAAGATATTATCATTCTAAAAATAAACATTAACATTATTTATAGTTAATTTTGAATTCATGTTAAAATATATTTTGGAACTATAGTTTCAAACTCGATTCAAAATGAAATTATTAAAACAATGAAATTGCAGATGACTGCTTTATTCCACAAAGTAAATAATTATAAATAATAGTAAAAACATATTATTTTAAAATAAAATTTATTTCAATATTTCAAAACATCAACCAATTGTTTTTTGTAAAAAAATATTTTAAACAATAAAAATTATAAATTTTAGGTCAAAACTATTTATTTTTAAATAAATCAATACTTCTATTTAGAAAGAATAATATTTTCAAAATAAAATACAAATTGGGAAAAAACCTGTTTTCACCAAAAAACAATTTAATTATAAATAATAAACCCCAAAAATGTCACTTTTATTTTAGAAATAATCCATATGAGATTCAATTAGACGAGAATATATAAACCTCTTCTTAGCCTGGTTTAATCATTATACCAAAGGCGAGTCAAGAATAATTATGTTTTCACGAATTTCTCACTATACCACTTGTGAAATTATGGATAAAAACACCTATAAAATCTCAAAAAATGTTATTATAAGGAATAATATAATTTTATAACACAAAATCAACAAAAACTATAGAAAATACACATATTATTTGAGTATTCCATGGTCTTATCAAACTGACCCAACCTTATAATAAAATTTCTACCATCCCATTGAATCAAAACCATTAAAAACGTCCTCTTCACATTATAATTTCATCATCACATACTCATAATAAATTATGAAACATCTATCTATTATAAGAAATCATAGCATGGAAACATAATTTTATATATATAGTCATATTCACTAAATTCACACATCAATTTATAACACATTAAATCATTGATACTTATCAATCAACTTAAATTAAATCAATATTATTATTCGATATAAAATAATCATAAGATAAGTCAGTAATATAATAAAAAAACTTTACTAAAATAATATATTATTATGTGGTTTCCACACCTAAACACCAAATTATCTCATCATATATTTCATTTAAAAACTATAATATTTAAAAAATTTCAAATATAAATTCCACCCAAAAAATTTATCAATGATATTTATGAATTTATTTTTCAAGTAAAATAGGAAAAAAAATTAGTTAATTTTCTTGAAATTTAGGTATGAAAAAATATAAAAATATGTTAAAATAAATATTAAACCATTCATACATTAATTTTAAAACCAAAATAAAATGATAAATTTCATACACATATAATTAATTAAACATAAAATCACCCACTTATGTCTCTCATATGATATTTTAATTATATTTTAAAAAATTCCTTTTAAGGGTGGAGGGGGACCCACAACCAAAAACCCAGTGCAATACATACACAAAAGGAAGCATCATAGATGACCATCTAGGGAAACAAACCCCAAAAAATTCACACTAAAAATTTTTGGAAGAAGAGAAGTACATAGACTTCCAATCAATATTTTTGATATCAAAGTTATGATATTTTCACATATTCTCATGTTATATATCTATAATGAAGTTACAGGACATCAAATATTAATCCAAAAATAGATATTTGGGGTTAAAATACATAAGGATATATTCAACTTATTTGAGATTGCATTAATATAGTTTTAGATAGAGGTCATATGGATCTCTTATATTCATAATTTTGTCAAGGTCCTTTGAAAGTGTGTTAGGACAAAAGATTTGAACCTCAATAAATTCTTCCATATTCTCCTTTTGAATTTATCATATGATGATTTCATAAAATTAGTGAACTGTTGGGGAAATGTGAGTACATAGATCACACTACCATACAGTTCAATATATAGACCTCAAATCCATAATTTTGGAGATGTATTTCCATACTAACATTCTTAGTCAACTCCTAAAACACTTCAGTTTAAACAGATTCTTGAATTTATATCTCCTTAATCCTATAAGCCACAAATCTATTAGTTTCCTTTGGCCCATGAAGTTTAACTACAGGTTGATTATTTAATTGTTAAGGAGGATTTCAATAATCCTTTCACCGTTTAGTTTTATTATCTATTTTAACTGGGTAATTTCATGAATTAAAGTCACTTTTATTCTCTTTATTAGCTACTCATTCTTTACAAAAATAGTCCTATGTAGTCCTTGTAGATTTTTGGTATTAGTGTAAACATTAATTTCCCTGTATTTTGAATCATAAATTACTTGTTTAGAGACTAGTATTTTAATATTTAAATGTTTATTCTTCCTACCATTACTTACCATTTCCTAGCCCTCATTATTCTTTTCCATGGTAACTAAATCAACTCCTCAATGTGACATTAGGACTCAAATCTAGAGATTATACCCTATGTAGAATATTGATGATTGACCTATTTACTTCTATACCCCCCAACTTATGTTCTATAATAGTTTGTGAATAAAAAATATAGGGACTCCAATATCCAATCATGATGATGAAAAAACATTACAAACTAGAGGTATATGAGTGTACATGATATATTTACACTAATATTCATGATTTTATCCTCTTAAGCCCTACCAGAACCACAAGATTCTAGACTCTTAGAGATGTTACATTCTATAGCTCAACCAAACACTATAGTAATGGATGAATTTTTTTAATCATAGAAGGAAGTTAAATTTTTTTCACTTCACGCTAGAGCATGAACCTTGAAACTACATCAAAAATAGTTGTTTTTTAGGTCTCTTACATGCCCATCCCCGCTACCACCCCAAGAATCTTGGAACGATTCCTCAGACTTACACAAGGAGGAAAAGAAAAATTATTATTCCAATTGACCTAGTTTACCATCACCACCAAGAATATCCATCTAGATATTAAGGACATCAATTCAATATTCAACATTTTATTTCATGGGATGAAACCAAAACACCCTATGTTTTTAGGAATTTTTTTTTGAACAAAATAAAAGTCTTTGATGGTTTTCATTGAATTATACACTAAGTTAAGATTGTTGTAAAGGATACACTAAGTTATATTAAGAAACATGAAAAACTATGTTTTTATTTTTTATATACACAATACCAATTTTATATTTTGTTACACACAATATCTAGCTTTGCAAGTGTTACACACAACTCTGAGTATAAGCGAAACATGACATATTATTAAAATATTATTATAGTTATCACATATCTATTGGAATGGAGGGTATAAAAAGATTAAATAAATTATGAATAAATGTTGTTTTTATGTTTATCAAATTAGTTTTTTTTATCTAATTAATTTTAAATTAAAGTAAGAAATATTTGAAAATAAATAAATTCCTTTCCTAAAATATTATTAGTCTATGCACAAATATAATTTATCTCAATAAATTTTTTATAAAAATTGATGAATTATTTTAATAAAATTTATATATTATATATAAAATAAACTATTTATCATTCAATTTATATGTTCCCTATTCCAGACAAAAAAATAAATCCAACTTTTCCCATAGAAGAAGTATTTTTTCTAAAAGGTAGTTGTACCACCATTTAATGGAAGAATTTTTTTAAAACAAAATTTTATCAATATATAAATCTTAATCGAAAAACTAAACATTATTTTGTAATTTTTAATTTCAAAATCATCCTAGTGTGATTTTTTGGGTTTTTCCTAAAAAGATTTATTTGGTATGAATAGTGATAATATACAAATTTAAGTGAAAACTGCATTTTATTGGAATTATTAATATATTTTTAATTTATATTTTAAATTATATTTAAAGTATTATTATTTCAATTACACATATATTAATCCAATTTAGGTAATTTTAATCAATTTCATATTGAAATTGGATATGAAAACCTTGTAAACGTTTTAACATTTCAACTATAAAAACCCTCTTTCTCATCACGTTGGTGGGGTTAATTTTAAATTATTTTCTAAAAATTATATAAATTTAATTTAGATAAATGAATTAAATATTTTTAATAATAATAATTTATAATTTGGAATAATTCAAACTTAAATTTTGACCAATATTATTAGTGAAGAAATTTAAAATTAATCACGGTGATTAAGGGAAAACTGAGTTTACCAAGAGACTATACTTTATTCTTATGGTACAAATGACCTAGAAAACTACCCAAAATCCTTTTTATGTCCATGTTTAGACCTTAAAACTCCATGGATTAATTTTGGTGCCATATTAAATAATTTTTTCAGTAAAAACATGGGTATACCTAACTTCTTCTCAAAAATGCCAAATGTTCCCTCTCCCCTAATTATAAAAGGTACCCCCTCTCCCCATTTCTTCACACCTATAAATCCATTTGGATCAAAAAAACCGTACCAAAATAACTTCCCAAATTCCCCTATATCAAACTATAATCATTAAATTGGGTATAAATCCAACCAAATAATCTCTTTAGTGCAATCCAAAAGGAGATACTCGATGAAGAGGCAATGTTCATCAATAAAGATTTTTGTTTTATTTCATCCTGAATCCAATTAAATTATTTTTTAGATCAGGATTATATAATAACCATAATATCTTGAATATAATTATAATTTTTTATGTTAAGGTTACAACATATTATCACACACACTTTCGTCAAATGGGCTTTGAATCCATCGTCCATGTGTACGGCACACTACCACCTCACGAAATGATGTCACTTTTTTCCATTGCAAACTATTAAGGATGTGAACAATGATGGAAATTTTATTTATATTTTATATATATGATATTTTTTATGGATTTATGATTATTTACTTATTATATAAAACATAACTTCATTCTTTCCATTTTGTGGGAATGTTATAACATCATTCATGTGTACGGTGGACTACCACCTCCCGAAGTGATGTGATTCATTCAAGGTTTTCATTAAATGTATCAATGATTGATTTAATAGAAATATGTGATATATATTATATAATAATTATACTTTAATGATAATATATATATATATATATTATTTACATTTATTTCATTGAATATGACAGGAAAATGGAAACAATGTTCATGCGTACATATGACCGACCATCTCCATAAACATTATATTTAATTTCCTATTTATATCATTCATTAAATATTATAAATAAATATATAATAAATATAAATGACATTTATATCATTTATTAAATATTTGAAATGATTATATCATTATCAAAGTAAGATTAACAAAAATAAAAAATCAACACATATATTAAAAACAAAGTTGTTTTTACACAAAACGTAATTATAACATTGGATTGTTAATAAATAGGTAACATAAAATCATAATAAAATAATATATGGTATAATATATATGAATATTTTTCTTTTTTATATAATAATAAACATATATTTATTATATAAGAGTTTTGTACATGTACTAAGGAAGTGAAGACTTAAATTAAGGTAATTTCTAGTCTCACTTTTATTTCTACAAGACTTATGTCATATTCAATACTCATTTATTTTGTTTGGTGTATATACTGAACTATTAAATTTTATATCATGAATTATATTTATTTAATTTTATTAAAAGTTAAAATTTATTTTATTCTTTCATGAAACTCATGATTCAATAGTTACCCAAGTGGTAAAGGATTTCTATCTCACTTTTTTACTTCTGTGAGACACATATCATATTCACCACCTATTTTTTTTATGTGGTGCATATAATGACCATGAATGTATTTCATGATTATTATACTTAAAAATTTTTTTATTAAAATATACATTTTATCATCTATATTTCCTGGGTTTTATAGTGCAATAGTTACAAAACTAGTAAAGTATTTTTGTCTCAATTTTCCTTATTTGAGTCATATGTTATGATATGCACCTATATTATTTCATGAGGTTTATATAAACCCCTTTTAACATGTAATATCAAGAATTTATCTATCCTACTGATATTTTATATTTCTTTTTATGTTATTCCTTCATGGGGATTATTATTCAATGTTACCGAAGTGGTAATAATTTTATGTTACAATCTCAGGGTATATTGGGATTATTTTCTATTATGCTTATGATGATAAATTTTATGATACATCTATATGTAATTCTCATAAATTTTCTTCTTCTATATTTAATAATGATATATTTAATTAATGGTTCCATTTTTCTATTCTTTGGTACTTATGATAATTAATAAAATGATTTTAATAAAATTTGACATTATTTTTGTCTTCGGTTAAAAATCTATTTTCATCGAAAACAATGTTTTATAAAAAAATTAGAAAACGTTTTTAAAAATTATTTGAAGAAAATATTCATGTAAAATTAGTTTTAATGTGTTGTATGTTTTATAAATTATTTTAAATTATTTTGAAAGCTTCTTTTATATGTTTCTAAGGTAAATTTTGAAGAAAAAGATTTTCGAAATGTTTTATGTTTTAAATAGATTTTTTAAAATAAAAAAAAGATATTTTCATTAATAAATGTATTAAATAATCCTTTTGAAATTATTTTCCATATATAATGAAATAAATTGGTGTTACATATGCCTTATGGTGTATATGATATAAGGTTACCATTCATATTATTTCTTTTAATGGTTTATGTTTTAGTGGAATGTTGTTTATGAAAACCCATTTATATTCTATGGGTTAATCATGTTTGAAAAAGATTTTTATGGAACCAATTTAATTTCCATAGGTGAATCATGATCCAAATATAGTGACCTGAAACCCATTTTTTTCCATTGGCTAATCAGGGTTTGAAATGATAATAATTTTTTATGAGTTTTTAAGATGATATGTAAGATCTCTATATATTATTAATGTTTTTGTTATTGGACATAGTATATACAATACGGTAGCCCAAATAGAACTGTGTAATCCCATTTAAACAGATATGATGGGTTTTCACATATATATCTTCAATTCATTGGGTAATGGTAAATTCCATGTGAGCTTATAGGGTACACATGTACTAAGACCAAACCCAAAGAATGGGGGATATTAGTGTTTAGCCCAAGCCCAAAGATGATGGTACACAAGTGTCTAGACCAATCCCAGATATAAGGGTACATGGGTGTATTTTCCATGCCAAAAATTGGAGGTTACATGGATGTATATCCTAGGCCCAAATATGAGGGTACACTGGTGTTTAGTATATGCCCAAAAAAGGGTACACAAGTTGTCAACCCCAGACCAACGTAGGTATACAAGAGGTTAGTACAAGGCAAACATGTTATGAATGTATAGGATGGTAGCATTGACATGATATTTTCTATTATTATATGTATGCCTAAAATTCTATGTCTTATGCTCGCATGTATCCTGTTCTTTGAGTTTTTTATAACGCATGTCTTGTGAACTAATAATTTTTCTTCTATGACTCATGATTATGATAATTGATATACAAGATATAGATTTAAAATGTAATTATAATGTTATAAAACCATTATATTCATGTTATGGTTATATATATCTCCCTTAGTTTACCTTACTGGTCATCTGAGCACACCCTTTATTATGTTTCATTTTTTTAGGTTATGAAGATATGTATTACATTTGATATGTGTAATAAGGTTTTTATTTATGAAGAACATAGTGGGAGAGGTCATAACTCACTTATGGACCAATGTTTATATTTGCATGTTTCCAAATGCACTAAACTATCATAGTTATTTGGCGTGTAGATATTCCGCAGACATGATGTAATATATTTGTATGAAAAGTTTGGTTCATTATATTTAGCATCAGAGAAAGGGTTTAGCTAACCTTTGGAAACTAGGATGAAAATAATTTTCTGGTATCCCTAGGTATAGTTCTAATAACATTTTTAGGGATTTATTTGAGGATTATTCTACGAATGCTTCAAAAGATAAGAAAATGACCTAGAATTATGGTAAACCATATAAATAGTGGCTTCCAAACCATTATATCCTTTTCTAGATACTACATGTGAATGTGGATTTGGAAGAAATGTAAAGAGGGGTAACAACTGAGAAAACACTGTATCGATCTAAAATAGATTGGGAACTAGTGCATTACAATGGGCCTTGTAACACACCTAGTTTAACACTCCCAGTGGATATTCTATGAAAATTAAAAAACTATTTACATACCATCATGAAAGATTTAAATATAGGGGAAAAATTAATGACCTAAGGTAAACCTACGGTGTCATAGAGTAAAGAAGGTGTCATTATTTAGACAAAATATAAGTGAATTATCATGATTATGTGGTTTTCTAATATGATTTATATTTATCAAAGATTTTTTTTTCTAGTTTTAGTTGATATAGGGAATAGGAAGGAACTAGGTTTACATTTAATGTGATAGGAAATTTACTAATGAGAATCCAAATGTGATGATTACTAGAGTGAAGGATTTTGTGGTTATTCCTAATCAGTTTTCACAGAACATGATTAACCAAAATTACATTAAAAAATCTCCAAATCACAAAAGAAGAGAATGAAAAAGTTATCTAAGATATCAGGTGATGGTAACCATTGAGGAATGGTGATTTAGTTTTTTATATGTTAAAAAAGTGGGAAGAAACACTTAAGGGAAATTATAAAAGGAATGATAAGATTCCTTATTTTTGGTAAATAAAGACATAATGTAAATAATTACAAATAAAAAATGAATATTTTATTTAATAAATTGGATGGAAATATAGGTCTTCATATGGTATTTTCAACATTTCATAGTTTTATGTGTTGAATGTATGGTAATTATGAAAATAAATGTCTTACGGGGGGAATATCATGAGGGAAATTATCAGGGTTGTTTGAGTAATAGATTTCTTATTGACGATGAAGAGACCAAAAATTATATTTTAAAGGTATGTTCTGATCTAATAGTATTGTTTATAGGCATGACTAAAGTTATTTTGATGAATTTTAAGACATTATTTGTCTTTAATATTTTGTTAATGGGGTATTAAGAAATAAGATGATGAATACTAGTTAATAGTTTGAAAAAAGTGGGATTATTGGTGTGTATATGGATTGGAATTAAAGACTTATGTTATATGAATCATGAATTATATGTTCTTCATTAAAGATCTAATTGAATATGTTAAACAATTCTGATGAGCAAGAAAGATGATTTAATGGAAATGTTTTATTTTATGGAAAACACATGATTAATGGAAGGTAACCCTTAATATATTTTTGATGTTGAGAAAATAATTTTTTGTTTTGATAAATAGATATTGGATAATAATAAATTAAATTGGATAGTATAGACAACGTTAGAACGAGTTAATAATTTATGTACAAAGCGGTTGGTTATATCATGGATGGATTTTATAGAAGTTTTAGATTTATGGAATATAACCAGTAATATGTGTTCCATGCACAGAATGAAGAATCATGTATGTTTTCAACAAGTTTTTATTTTAATTTAGATTATTACCATGATTCAAGAGAATTCATGATAAAGGTATTCATAAGTTTGGTATGTGACAATCAATAGAAACTTTATAATATATGGGTGATCAATTTTAAGATTATTTTGAGAATTTTAGAAACCTTATTTATGAAGTTTTGTATTCTCATCTTTCATAACGGTCAAATTTTTCTACTATTTATGAGATAATTTATTTTTACAATTGAATGAGGTTTTAGAGAAAAAAATTTATTTCTCCATATTAATATTTATTCATATTTTGTTTAACCTATTATAACCAATTTTTTTATGATAAATAAATAGAGGTGGAATTACTTATCATTCTATCATTGAATCTTATTATTCATTAGTTCTTCAAATTCACTTTCATTTCTCAGAGAATGAGATGAAGTGGAAATTGATCAAGGAACAACTATAGTGTGAGATTCTGGTTGTTAAATGGAATGAAATCAAGTAAGTATATCTTTTCATGAAAGTTATTCAACTTTTGAAAAAGGGTCTTGAAATAAAACAATGTCATGTTATCATAATTTTAATGATATCAATGACCTGTTCATTCCAATATGGGTTATGGTTTTGTGGTCATTAAATATCTCTAGATCACCCAGTTTTTTGTGATCAGTGATATTAATCACTCTTTATAATTATTTACAATTTAATTATATGTCTTAATATTTACTTACCACATATGATCTCATATGTGGAAAACTATTTATGAGTTACGTCGAGTAATTATTATGTTTCCAACATTCCTATTTTAAATGAATTCATAGTACTCATTTTTTTGATATTGTTTTTTATGAAAGGTAGTTTCAAGTATCAAAACATTTATTACCTAGATAAATTTCTAGGGTTAATTTTCTTAAGGGGGTAAAATAAAACACCTAGAGTTTGTTTTAATTAGTTTTTTCAAATAAATTAAAATTTTCTAATGGATTACATTAAATTCTACACCAGGTTAATATTTTAACACACCCAAAACTGATTTATCTTGAATAAAATGAAAAAAAGAGTTTTTATTATTTTATATAAAATAGATTGTTTATATTTTCTTACATGAAACTCTAAGCTTATATTGTGTCATATGCAACATTGAGTTTAAACAAAATATGACAAATTATTATAATATTATTATAGTTATCACATAGGAATTTGAATGGAAGTCATTAAATGGATTTAATAAATTTTTAAAATATTTTTTATCCGTGTTTATAAAATGAATTCTTAGGTAACCCATTAATTATAATTTAATGCAATAACTATTTGAAAATAAATAAATTCATTTTCTGAAAACTAATTTTCTTTTCAAAAACATAATTTATCACAATAAATAAAACAAACCAATTTTAATTAATAATTTTAATGAAATTAATATATTATACATTCAATCAACTATTTAACCTTAATCTTCTTTTTATTCTAGACAAGGGATGATAACAAATCCAATTTTTTTTCATAAAAGATGTATTTTTTCTAAAAGGTATTTTTATCACCTTTTAATGAAAATATTATTTTCAATCTAATATTTGACACTTTTATATACTCTATTTGAAAAAATAAGCTTCATTTTCTTAATAGAAACATCAATTTTATATTTTTGTGAATTCTTGGGATTTTTTTCAAAAGATTCATTTTTTATTAATAGTTAAATACTAAATTTTAATTAAAAACTATCTTTCTGTTATTATTATTTACATAGATAAATTAAATTTTAAATGGGTTTTCAAAGTATAATTAGTTAAATTATACATCTATTATTCCAATTTAGTTCATTGGAATCAATTTCATTTTTAATTCGGATATACAAACCATATAAATTTTTAAACATTTTACTTTAAAAACCTAATTTCTCATCACAAATGTAGGATTAATTTTAAATTAATTTATACCACATCTATGAATTAATTTTGGAAGAATGGATTCTATATTTGGAATCATAATAATTTATAATTTATAGTAAGAGAAACATAATATTTTAACAAAATTATTAGTGAAAATAGTAAAAATTAATCATGAGGATTAAGAGAAAAATGAGTTTTCCATGGTACTAAACTTTAATCATAAGGGAAAAATGACCTAGAACGATTTCCAACACCCATTGGATAGAAATATTTTTTTATGTCAAATAGGGTAATGGAAAATGGCCAAGAGGGGGTGAATAGACCATATTATAAAATTTAATCAAATATAATTATTAATTAAATTAATTTATGAAAGTTAATTAATATGGTTAATTAGCAGCAGAAAAAGTTAATAAGACAAGGATGTTTTTTATATTAGTTTAATAAAAAGTGGGTATAATCTACATTTATACCTCTGTACTTGGAGAGATATATATACATACACTAATATTATTTTATGGGGGAATCATTACCTAATTAAATAATCCCTTTATAGTTTAGGGATAACCATGACACCGAATTTTGTATGGGGAGTTGTAGCCCTTAAAACATGACTTTAGACACTAGAAGTAACTACCTGAATAGTCTTATCATTAGATACATGGATTCACAAACCCCAGATCTAGAATTTTGATTCCAATAGTCACAACCTGAGGAAAATAAGAAGAAATAATTCTTTTTTTGTGTAAAACAATAAATAAAAAAGTTTAGGACACATTAGAGATGTGAAATAGTGTTAAAGACTCAAATAAAGATGAACTAGAATATAAATAATTAAGGAACATGTACTGGTTCTTGATGATAGGATTGACACAACTTGTCAAGGTAGTAGATTCAGAGTAGAAACAATCTTGCAATTGAGAAAAATTTTATGTGATGAAACAAGGTGTAGAACAACACTTAATTTGAATAGAAGGATAAAATTTCAGGGATTTTTTCTCAAGAAAAAACTGATTATTGACTATGTTAACCAATAGTCTTTCTTGAAGTTTCCTAGAACTTTTTAAATAAGTTCTATAAAATAGAACTGAAAAAACAACCTTTGGGTAATGTAATGCTATTTTGAAAATGGTTTAATTTTTCCAGAGAGAGAGATTAATTTTGAAAAATAATCATGACAAATAAATATTTGAATTAAAACAAAATACTAATTCTATTTTTTTAATTACCTGATATTTGATAATAAAATCTTACATTTAATCCCATACAAATCTTAAGAATGATTAAAGCAAATATTTGAAGCCATTTAATTTAAATCAGCTTCGAGTTTAAAAAATAATTATACAAATTTAAATGGAATAAAAATTGTTTGAATATATTCAATTTCATTTAATAATATTTTAGAAAATAATTACTCAATTAAATTTACATAAAATATTAAGACAAACATACTCTAAAAAACAAGTTTCAAAAGTCACGTATCAAAAAAAAATAAATTTAGTAACATTTTAAAACTCATTAGAATACTATAAAATATTTTTCATGGATTATACTATAATATATAATAATTTTTGAAATCAAAAATAATAATAATAACAATCAATATAAGTATACAGTTCATCAAAATATAAAAATATAAAAACAACATAGTATGAATCATTATTGATAAAAATATTCATCACTCATAAATTGAGTCACCATTGAGTTTAAGTCACCATTGATAAATTTATTTACCATTAATATTAATTCATTTTTTGAATTTTGAGTCATCATTGAGTTTAAGTCACTACTTGGTTTAAGCCACCATTTGGTACACATGAAAAACAGAATCCACATATTTTTTTGAAATATAATGATTAAAACATCCTTATGTTAGTTAGGTATATGAAAAAATGTAAAATTAATAATTAAACCATTGTTTCATGAAGAGATTCTCAATTTTTGGAAAGAATAGAAAAAATGGAAAAGTAAATATAAACCCACTATTGGAATGAAAATTTGGAAAATTATAGAAAACACACACCATTGGCATTAAATTTTGGAATATGAAAGAAAACACCAACCATTGGCCTTAAAATTTAGAACAGGATATAAACTACCCATTGTTGGAAGGAAAATTATCCATCCCATCATTGGAATAAATATAGATAACCCACTATTGGAAACATGAATAGAATCACCCACCATTTTTTTCTAAAGGAATGTTTATCCACCATTTTAATTGGAACACAAATCATTGTTGAAGGAAGTGAGAAATAAGCCACCATTGGACTATAAACATAATAATAATTCATCGTGAAACATGGATTATACAAAAAAGGGAATAATATATCCATATCAAGAAGAAGAATAATCTTAATTGATTATCCATGGATGTAATTGGTTGGAGGTTAAAGATGATGAATCATAACTCATCATTTTATGTTCCGGCTGAACACATAAAATTCAAGGAATTTTTACGACATATAATTTTCTGAATTTTTAGTTTTTCCAAAATTTATATTTTTATATATGTTCAATATCTTTATAATTAATAATTAGTATATTTATTATGATTAGTATTGAAAGATATATGATCAAAATAGTATAAGAATAATATTTGATTATTGTATAACCCATTGAAGTATGTGAGGATAAATTTTAGGTATGTAAATTAAATTTATAGAGTTTCGTGTAGAAAATTAAATAAATAAAACATATTATAATTATAAAATAATAATTTTTGATTAATTCTAATTATAAACGAATGAGATTTTAAAGAATAAAAAATAATTTTTTATTATTGAAAATTAAGATTTTTAGAATTGTTGTATGATATTCGGATAAATGGAACACCCATTAAACAAAAGAATTATCCTTTAATTTAAAAAAATGAAATGAATATGTGTGAGTTGGATTTCATATGGGGTAATTCTATAAAGATTACAATAATAATAGTGTATTATATAAAATAAATATAGAAGAAAACTTTAAAGCATTTTATACTGAAAATTTTACATGAGAAAAAAAACATGAATCATGTTTTGGCTTAAATGAGAAAATGGTAGAAAAATAATTAGGCAATTTTATAGTTTAATAAAAGTTATATTAAGATTTTAAATTTCATATTATACAGGAATTATAAAATCAAAATCACTATAAATAAATTTATAACTAAAATAAATAGTGGTTTTGAAAACATTTTTTACATAAAATAATAAAAGGGTTTTTGGTATTTAAAAACATAAAATAACATGTAATAAATAAAAATAGAAATAAATACATGCAAATGAACAAATAAATTTGTTATTAACACTTCATAGATCAAATATTGTACATTATTTAATCATTTTTTGGAAAAAATTTGGGTATACCTAACTTCTTTTAAAAAATCAATGTGTGTCATGTCCCCAACTTATAAAACACCACCCCTCTCCCCACTTTGTAACACCTCTCAACCCATTTGGATAGAAATAAACCGTAAAAAATTACTTCCCAAGTTCTCTCAAATCAACCTATAATCCTTACATTGGGTATAAATCCAATAAAATAAGTCTTTTGGGGAAAACCAAAAGAATAATCCTAAAAAAGATGCAATGTTTATCAATGAATGTTTTTTTTTATTTCTTCCTAAAACCCCTTCAATTATTTTTATATCATGCATATATAATTACCTCAAAATCCTAAATATAATGAGATGTTTTTATTTTATGTTTCTGAACTAAAATAACAAACACTTCCATCAAATGGGCTACAAAATCATCATTCGTGTGTATAGAAGACTACCGCCTTGCTAACCGATATCGTCTGTTTTTTCATGACCACCTCTTAAGATTGGGAATAAGGATATAAATTTTACTTATATATTATATATATTATATTTATTATGGAATTATAATTTTATAGTTATTATATAATACATATGTTTATACTTTCCATTTTGTTAGAATACAGTAACGTCGTTCACATGTACGGTTGACTACCACCTCACGAAGTGATTTGATTCATTCACGCTTTACGTGGAATGTATCAAGGATGAGTTTAATTGAATTATGTGATATATAATACATAGTTATTATACTTCAATGATAATACACACTTATATATATATATAATTTAAATTTATTTCTTTCAATACGGCCATCAAATGGAAATAATGTTCAAGCGTATGTACGGCCTCCCGTCTCCATGAACAGTGTGTTTCATTTCCTATTTCATTATTTTATAAAATATTTTAAATAAATATATACTTAGTATTTATTATATTTATGTCATGTTTTAAATTCTATAAATTATTAAATCATGATCAAATTAATTTGACCCAAACTAACCAGTCAAAACATATTTAAAAAAAAAAGTGGTTATTACCCAAAACGTAACTTTAACAAAGAATTGTTAATAAACTGATAATAAAAAGTAAAATTAAAATCATATATGGTATGATATATATGAATATGGTTCTGTTATATATATATATATATATATATAAATTGTATATTTATTATACATGAAGTATTATCATGTGTAATGGAATTCAAGACTTAAGGTAAGGGGATTTCTAATCACACATATATTTTTGCGAGACTTATGCCATATTCACCACTTGTTTCTTTTGTATGGTGTATATAATTCCTTAGGAAATTTTATATCCTTAATTTAATTTATTTAATGACATTAAAAGTTTTCATTAATTTTATTCTTTGATATATCTCATGATTTAAATGTTACTCAAGTAATAAAGGATTTCAATGTAACTGTTTACTTCCATGAGACACATATCTTATTTACCACCTATTTATTTTATGTGGTGTATATACTAACAATGAATCTATTTTATGATTATTATACATAACATTATTATTATTTAAATATAAATTTTATTATTTCTCTTTCAGGGGGTTACAATTCAAATGTTACCAAATCAGCAAAGGATTTTTGTCTCCTTTTCCTTCTTTGAGACTTATGTTATGATATGCACCTATATTATTTAATGAGGTGTATATAAATCCACTTTTACATATAATATCATGATTTTATCTAACCTCATGATATTTTATAAATATTTTTTGTTATTACTTCATGGTACTTACAATTAAACGTTACCAAAGTGGTAATAATTTTATATTACAATATTATCATTTATTGGGATTGTTTAAGATTATGATTCAATTCATAAAATATTATAATCTATCACTGAAGAATTATCATGAATTTTCTTATCCTATGGTTATACATGATAGATCCAAGTAATGGTATAATTGTTTCCACTCTTTGGTGCTTAAGATGATTAAGAAAATGTTTTTTTAGAAAATTAGACGTTATTTCTCTCTTCGATTAGAATTTTTTTTTCTTCCTAAATAATGTTTTCTAAAAAAAAATCAATTTTTTAAAATAATATTTTAAGGTAATTTTCTAGTAAAAATATTACTAATTTTTTTTTATTTGTTAAAATGTGATTTATATTACTTTTAAATTTTACTTTATAAGTTTACAATGTTATGTTTAAAGAAAATGGATTTTAGAATGTTTTATGTTTTAATAATAATTTTTCAAAGAGAAAACAATATTTTTCTAAATAAATGTTTTCAATGATCCTTTAAATATTATTTTCCATATAATATGGCATCCTTTGGTGTTAATTATGCCTTATAGGGGATAATATTCAATGTTACCATTCATATTATTACTCTGAGTGGTTTATGTTTTAATGGAATGTTGATCATGGACCCCATTTATTTTCCATGAGTTTATCATGATTCAAAGATAATTTTATGGAAACCATTTCATTTACGTGTGTTAATCAAGTTCCAAATCAATTTATATGAAACTCATTTATTTTCTATGGGTTAATCACCTTATGATATAATAATGGCTTTTATGAGTTTTTATGATGATATGCAAGCTCTTTTCACATAATTTATTTTTTGGTTCTCGGACATAGAATATACGATGTGGTGGTCTATATATCACTAGGTAGGAATTTTACAACTAATAAAATGTGTCCACCTAGATAGTTCTTCAATTCATTGGGTAATGATAAATTACATTTTATCTTAGAGGTTACATGTGTGTTCGACCCAATCCCAAAGATAAGGGTAAATGGGTGTTTAGCCCAAGTCCAAAGATGAGGGTATATGAGTGTCTTGACCAATCCCAAATATGAGGGTACACAACTGTCTATCCAAATATCAAATATTAGGGTAAAAAAAATTTTATCCCAATCCCAATGATGAGGGTACAAATGTGTTTATCCCAAACCCAAAATAGAAGGTACATAAGTGGTTAGCCCAATCCCAATGTAGGTATATAGGTGGTTAACTCAAGCCTAACATGTTATTAATGTATTGACAAGTATCCTTGATACGAGATTTTCTATGCATATATGTATGAAAAAAATTGCATGTCTTATACTCTCATGGCATGTGTTATTTTATTTTTAATGACACTTTTCTTATTAACTTCCAATTTTTATGCCATGACTCATGATTGTGATCTTTGATATAAAAGGTATGGTATTAAATTGTTATACTCATGTTCTCATATTTATGTTCATGTTATTCTAGCCTATCTTCTTTGTTTTCTCATACCATGAATCTCATAACACCTTTTCTTATATTTACTTTACCCATATTATGATGATATTTATTATGTATGATATATCTAAGAATAGTTTTAGTTATAAATAATGTAGTGAGAGAGGATGAAGCTCACTTATGGACCATTCTTTATGTATCCATGATTCTAAAGTCACTAAACTATTATGGTTATTAGGCATGTAGGTATGTAATGAAATTAATATTCCTCAAGAATTATTTAATATCTATGTTTTAAGATCTTCGGTTGTTATAAGCTTGTTATGAGAGGTCTCGATGATTGCTAGTGTAAAATTCCACTAATGCCTTGAAGTGCATGGGCTAGTTATATCATATCTCTTCACCGATATCAACTTAGAAAAATTCCAATATTGAATTTGTTTACATCCACTTTAAAAATTATTTAAGAGGAGGTGAGAAGATAGAATGAACTGGTTCTTCTATATGAGCACAAATATCAACCAACCATATTCCCAACATATGTTAATAACTTATAGGATTTGGAAAGGAACAAGAAATCCAAGAAAAAATACCTATAAAATCATTGATGGAGGAAAAATTAAAAATTAAATTCACAATACCATATAAAATTATATAATTGGGTTTCGATAAAGGTTCACAGATCCATAGTCCAATTAGTGGTCATGTCTTCCTTATTTGTGTTATAAACCATGATATGGGGTGATTCCATTAGAATGATGATCGTTCACTCTTATAAACCCAAAGAAGAATAAGTAAATCTATAAAAATCATTAATTGAGTGGAGATGATAAATAAAACGATCCATTGGTGATAGTTTGAATATGGATAAGGCCTTGATGAACTCCAAAGTTGATAGAATAAGCTTAAAAAGGCCAAAATAAGGTGATGAGACTTCAGGGAAAATGGTGATTCCAAGAAAGGGAGGGATAAAATTTATTTAGGTTAAATAGGTGAAGGTGTTAGAAAAAAACCCACTCATTTCATAAAATTAAAAAAGTAAACATAATATGGAACCACGTTATTTCCATAGACAAATAAGTATAATACAAATAAATGTTTTTTGAAATCAACTTTCATAACAAGTCACCATATGTTATAGATCATTTTAACTCAATAATGATCTAACACATTATACCTTAATCACTATATAATTTCAACATCAACCATTTGTAAAATATTTTATGAAGTGAATATGATATAAATTAATGTGAAAATAATTGAATCAGACTTTTAAAAAATTAATCATGTTAAATATATTCCTACTAAACCACTTATTTATATTCCTATCATGAATTTATTTATAAATAAAAAATAAATGTGTTAAAAATATTAGTCAGAAAATTTAAAGAAATCCATAATAATGTAATTTTTCTAAATTGGTTCACTACTTCCTTATTTAATGATATTATTCTCAAACTACAACTTGAATCTATCAACCAAACCTGATCATGGTGTAAAAAAATAAATAATGGAATACTACAATATAATACATCAACATAATCTCCTATGTCATGGATCTAAAATAATGATATGAAATATTGTACAATTTCTGAAGCCCTCATAATTCTAACATGCTTATCAAACAATAATTTTAATTTATTACATATTTTATCATATCTATTAGGTCCCATGAAATAATGATAACCAGAAATTATCTTTTGGGACTTATGTAATGTCAAAAAGTTAATAACTTTGGTAACCAGTATAAGGACCCATACTTTACATAAATTGTTAATACTTCAAAATTGAAGAACACTTATTACAAAATATAACAAAACCAGGAAATGACCATATAGGTATAGTGTCTTTAGAAACTTGGGAACATGAACAACTGGTTCATAAAGCATCTACATTGTATCCCATTTATTTTATCATATCTAGAGTCCCTTTTGGCATATCCTACTTAATAACCTTCTTCCTGACCTGGGGAAAGAAAACATACAAAAGGGTGAGCTCAAATGCTCAGTAAGGGTAAACAAAAGAAATATCAATCACATCATATTGATAAGAACATATCATTTTGGAAATCTTAACCTACAAAAGAGATCATAATTTCATAACATGGGACAAATCATAGTAGTTAAATGTAATCCCAATAATCATAACTTAAAACATGAATATTTTTGGCATACACACATAATCATAGAGAATCATTTCTTAGTAGTCAAGACTCATAGCCAAGACTATCTTAGCGGACAAAGTCCATTTCTGAACCGAGTTCACTCCTTGTTTTAGTCCTGTTTCACTGAACCGGTTTAACCTGCCATTCTAGCCATGTCTATCTCATGAGATATAAATCTTTACCCAATGCATTGGAGGGAGATAGAGGTCCCATCCATCTCATAATGAAACCATTCTTATGTGTGCCACAAAATCAAAAATCATACATCATTGCATGACCCATATAATAAAAATGGGATTCTTAAACATCGTGACATCATAAAACAATTCATATAAGATAAAGGAATTCATAAAAATAATTCCATCACAATATAATCAAATCAATATAATAATAGGGATAGAAACAGAACCCTATATTATCTTAGATGGGAAATAATTTTGATAAAACACTTGAATTCTATTCTTGAGGAAAATATCATTTCTACTTCAAAAACATTTTCCTTTCTTAAAATGTCATATAATTTTAAACTAAAAGAAGTTGATTAAAAATAAACTTGAAAACTTGTAAAGGAAGCCTCATGGAAATAATGTTCTAAAAAACCATTCATGTCGTATAAGTTCAAAAAAGACATTCTTCTCGTACTTTTGTCGGAAAAGTTAAAAACTACCTCGTACAGAAAATGACAAAAGACTTCTTTCATATCTTTTACTAAAAACTCACCGAAGGGTAAAATTGGATATAAAAAATTGTAGAAGGACATAAATATTACATATTGAGGAAACATTTATGTGGATGATAAATATTCCCCAGTAAATTCTGAAGTATAAACAGTCTCGGATAAAAATGAGATTGTAAGATTTTCCCTTACCTTAGATCCGATTTTCTTCGTAAGTGTCCGAACCTCCTGTATAATGATTTAAATAATGTCATAGACTTATTCCAGAATCATAATAATTGTTATGGTATCATATATGGTCATATTCTTATCTTGTTATTAGTAATATTTCATTGCTACTTGTTATTCAGGTGTTTATTACTTTTTGTTCATATGCGTGTTTTGTCGAATAAATTCTTATTCTTCTCTTTAGGTTATAGATACCTCATTTACAGAATGGTATTAGTGTAACATATATCATATTAAATCATTAAATTCATTTATATAATCATTATTCAATGAAGATCATGTATAACGAGTCGCATCACATCGTGGAGACGGTATTCCGTACGTACGCACGAGCGATGATGTCGTTCCCATGATCGTGGAATTGTATTGGAGTGTATGTATACTATTTAAGAATAAATATCAATTTTCAATAATCATATATAGTTATTATATACACCATTATACCCATCCAAGTAAGGTGGTGGTGGAAAATAGATTACACCATGGCGTGGAGACGGTATTTCGTACGTACGCACGCGTGGTGATTTTGTTTTCCGTAGGATGGATAGATGGTAAAATAGGGTTTTTTAATACATATAATAACATACCAGTATATGAGTGATACTGATGTTATTACTTCATAATGAAACAACTAAATAAGATGAAGTGGAAGAAGAAATAAAGTTGAAAGAATCGGTAACAGACATTACCTCTTCTTTGAAGCGCCTCTTTAAGACCTCCTCTTAGGGCACTAAAATTGGTCTTTGAAGAAGACCAGGAAATCTAGGATGTTTCTAGGGAATTGGAGAAGAGAATTTGGCAGTGTTTGGCCGAGCTTGAAGACTCAAAGTGGTGTGAGGAAGAGAGGGAGGAGGTGCCCTTTTATAAGGGAGGAGAGGGGAACCTTTGGAAAAACTAAAAATATTATTTTATTATAAATTCATATTCGGTTTTTAATAGCTAAAAATTGATTTATTTCGAATCTAAGGTGGTTATGGGTCTCAAAAATCTCATCCAATATAATTTAGACAAGTTTAGGTATCTATTTTAACCTTATCATAAAGATTTAACTTTAAGTTAAATAATTTTACTGTTACCGTGTGTTCTTGTTTTCTTACACTATAAGGTTACTAAACTTACACTAACAAGCCAAAAGAGCCCCACGTTGTTTATTATTAATATATATAATCTTATCTAAGTCATTTGGCCGAACAATATATTTTTAGGAATAAAATAACAATTAATAATATAATATGTTTTTTAAAAATTATTTTATGTTCATTTTGACACTATTTGGTAATTGATTTTTTTGAAATTCATAACAGAAATATTAGTTCGCAAACTATTAATTAAATCAATACTAACATGTCATATTAACATATAAAATAATTGGAATTCATAAAAAGTCTCAAATTACATTTATTTGGGTATTTATAACATCGATTATGTCAATATTTCATTAATAAGATAATTACTGCCTCATCATTGTCTCATAAATAAATTAAATTATTTATTGTCTAAAAATTACAAATAAAATACCATTATGTAGGAAATATTTTTATCTTTCTAATTAATATTTATAGTCGAATTTATCTTATGTATTACCCTATATTAAAAATTATTTAGTTATTAAACTTTGATTTTAACTATTTTAACCCTTCTTTGAATAAATTAATTATAAATGTCCTAATCTAATCCAAGTGGGCCTAAATGGTCATATTTTATTCCTAAAGTTTATTTTTTGTCGAATTAAACTTATCCAATATAATTAGGAAATGTGTTAGGGTAATAATAATATCATTTTTACCCTTAATTACAATATTTACTTTTAACCGTGGTAAATAAAAGTAAAAAGTTACTATTCACCAAAAAATTATTTTAATCTCATTGAACCACATTTTACTTACTGAAATCAACCATGTCTCTAGGATTTTTGAAATTCCACTCACAAAAGTGGTAAAATAAAGTGTTATGTGAATTTGCAATTTCTACTAGGAGGTGGGTAAAAGACGGTGAAAAGTTCAGCAAAATTTTTATATATCTAGAATTATTATAAACTGACTCCAATGAATTGCATTGAACATATATAGGTATTATGTATCAATTTTGACCTAAAATAAATTTAAATAAAATAAATAATTATTTAAATAAAAAGTTGGATTTTAAATAGTAACCCATTGTTTTCACTATTCATCAAAAATTGAAAGTTTTTAGAAAAATACCAAAATTTCACCCTAGGATAATTTCGATATTCCGAATCCAAAAATGAAGTCCATTTTGAAAAATAAAATTTACAAAATTTCAAAAAGTGGTTATTACTATTCATAACGGCTAGTTTTAATAATATTTTAATATCATATCGTTGTTTAGTGAAACTCGGTATTGCGTATGACGCAAGCTATCGAGGAAGGTCGTGATTGCGTGTAAAGCAAGCCAAGCTAGTGTTATGTATAGTGAAAGATTACTTTGATGATTTATATAACATAAAAACAAAATATTTCTCATAAAAGTCTCGGGTGTTACAACCAGAAACATGCTGCATACATGATGTTTCCCAAACATGGAAGATAAATCACCCCAGACCTCCACCAAAATTCTCATGTACATATAAGATAATAACATCCAAAATAAAAATGATATGAAATAAATAGATGAAAATATTATCACATGTATTTATGTTGTTCTAAATAATAACTAATTCACAGAGGGATGTTGCTATAAATTTTATTAAATGAACTAAATATTATTACAATGCCATATAAGCTCATACAAAATATTTACCAAAAAACTATTTAATATATAACCCAACATGTCTTATCAGTTTAATATCCTTATAATCTTCATAGATATTATTCCCCTTTGACTTTATCATCCACAGATTCCCTTAACTTAGTTAGATACATACATATTCTTAAAAAAGCCTTCCAGTGAATAATACTCTCTTTTAAAACCTTTATGATTTCTTCATATGAATCCATCTATAAGATTCTTACACAATCCTTTTGGAAACCATGAACACGTTATGTAACACTAGAATTAAATTTTTCATAATCCATTTATATATACACAATTACTTCTTCCAAAATCATCATTGTTACTTGTGATGCCATTTTTCTAATTACATTTCTTATAGAATTTCAGAATGTGTCACTATAACTCCACCATCTCTATTTTTTTAGAAATTTGACGTCTTGAATCACTATTTCTTGATGATATAATACATTATATAGAAAATAGTTATCACATAGTTAAACCTAAAAAAATTCCCATAAACACATGGAAGGAAAAAACAAGGGGTGAATTTTAATATAAAATATATATAATCTTCATCCTCCTCAAGTACAACATTTTTCATAAATTATTATTTTATGATCATCCTACAAATCAGTGAAGAAATTAAATATAGATAAACTTTGTCAATAAAAAATACTTATATGCATGTAATATAACTATAATAAATTGTATGTTTAATAGAAAAATAAATAACTATGTTCTAGATAATAATCCGTAACCTCTTAAGAATATATTATAAAATAACACTTTAAATCCAATGTGAAAAGAAGAATGTAAACCTAATCCATAGTATCACAAGTTGAAAGAACTTTTCGGAATTAACACATCATAATTTATCTATCATTTAAACCCTATAATCCTTCAACAATAAAACCATTGATTGATATATTTTTCTTCCTATCCCCAGAGTCCATTGACATTTACATGTGAGAAGGTATCGATGTATTAATCCCAAACACTATTTCTTAAAACCCTATAAGGTCACAAAAATGAGGTTGGTATACTCTATATCTACCTTTTCATAAGAACTTCACATATTATTTGGAAATGTAATGAATAAAAAAAGAAATCATATACGACATATAATAAAACCCTCCCAAGTAGATGATATAAGTGAAAAACTCAGAAAGAAAACTATTATAATCTAAAGAACACTCATAAAAATGACGTTTCAATCTTTAAAATTACAGGTAGATATTTCAGATAAATATCATGTGTTGTAATATTATTTATATTATAGAATCAGTTATATATTTTTAGATATTCATGAAATGATTAGATTAAAAAAATTGGGTTTAGTTGAAATATAATCAAAGGCTTATTCATCATAAAATGATGAACTCATCATAGATTAACATATTCGGATGAATTCGATCCTACACCTCCATAGTGATTGTAATTATATTGAAAATAAAATGGGTTTTAAACTCATATCATGAAAATATTAAATGCTTTATAAATAAATTATATAAATTTTCACCCTTTACACCAAAAAAATAAAAAAAAAACATTAAGTAAAATCAAGCTAAAACATGGGTGTCTTGTTATTTTTAAAACTAAAGATACATTGAATCTATTACAAAACCATCTACCCCTTTTAAAAAAATCAAACACAAATGAAAAATTGATTTTTGAAAGAAATTGGAAAGTAAAATTCTTTGAAATATTTAATTAAATAAATCATTATATTTTCACAAGAAAATTATTAAAAAATTAGTTAAGCCATAGTAAAGTTTTGTCATTAAATTTTTTAAACAAATATTTTTTTATATGATTAATTATCCCCTTTTATAAATTAAATAATTTGATGAAATTTTCAAATTTTCTCCCTTTGTGCCCTGAAAATGACACTTTTAGACAATTTTAAATTTCGAATCAATTTTCTCAAAAATCCCCCAATTTTTTATTGTCAAAATGAGAAAAATAATTAAAAATAAATCAAAGATAATATTATTAAATACCCCCTGACTAGGATAAACAAATATAGTCATTTATTTAAAGGAGTTATGTAATTTATGAAGAAAAAACTCATGTAATAAATCTAAATTGGGAATTAAAGGAATGAAATCATTGAAAAGGAATATTTTATATTTTGATCAAAAGTAATTTAAAGAATATGTTTTTAACATAAATATTTTTTTTAATTCAATATTTTTAATAATATTTTGTAGACATTTTCTTGATCCTTTGTTTCCTCCTCTTGATATTATCTATTATTATTCTTAGTGATCCTTTCTCTAGATTCTTCCATTACACTACTTCTCCTAAATATGTGATATCCATATTTCAGTATTCTTTCTTTGGTTAAACCTCACATAGATTTTATTAAATATTTCTAACTCTTCAATTATAAAAACTACTAGAACTTCACAAAATATACATATAATAAAAATTAAGACCATGAGGGTATTTATATGATATCACAATTTCCACTATTCTTAAAACAATCAAAATAATCCAACATTCCATAAAAACATACACCTAATAAGATAATAAGAAAATCTAAAAATATTTTTATATCCAATAATTAAAATAAAATTTTTTAATTCCATATTATCAAAGGAAGATTTATTTAAAAAATAATCTATTGGAAAATATTTGAAGAACATCTAGAAAAAAATTCAAAAAAATATCTAATGATATGACTGAAAAGAAAAACTAATTCTATAAAAGTTATTTTCCAAAATAATGGAATGATCTTCTTTTTTAAAATATGTTTCTAAATGATATATTTAAATAAATTTATATAATTATTTAAATATTATCTAAAATATAATAACTATTAATTTTTAAAAACTTATACAGATTAAAAAAACTACATATCAATATAGAAGTTAAAAAATATAGATTGTTTTTTTAAATTGAGACAAACTCATCAAAAATTATTTTTTATATATAAGTTAAGATAAAATTAAAAAGATATTGTTTTCAGGTATAATTTATAAAAAAATAGAGTTTAGTATATAATTACTTTAATTTATTGGAAATTATTTCTGAGGAAACCTAACTAGTTTAGGTCCATTTTTATTCACAAAGAGTACCTTAGGTACCCAAATTACTATTTCATGTTCAAATGTAATAAGTTACATATAAAAATAAGATCTATCAGTTCATATATATTGAACTTTATTTAAATTATAATGCTTCCTCAATTTTCCACATATGTAGAATTTAGTATAAAATGAGAACTTTTTAATTTAAAATATATTTTCTAATAAGTAGGGGAACTTTTTTTGGTTTCACTTCCATGTCAATAAGATGAAATCTTAGCTCTGAACTACCCATAAATATTCTAAAATTATATTCTTACAGATGGGAAATCATTTAGAAACTTTTATAAACATTATATTTCTAATTTCAGTTTTACATTTTTGCTTTATCATTTTTCGGATTTAAAGAATGTTTATTTAGTTTCATCTTTTTTATTTTCTAGAAAAGTTAATAATTTTCTTGAGTTTTGTAATATTTTTTTTTCATTAGCTGAAATTATCATTGATTCTCATTACTTTAGTAATATGTATAACCTTCTCAACAATATTATCACTATATATTTATTTATCACCAAGAAATTTAATTCCATTAATAATTTCTAGTAGTAATTGATGCATTTTTGTAACATTCTATCTTGACATAATTTCAAAATACAAATAATGTACCTTGACCATTTATCATTATGTTAATAGAACTTTTGATGTTATGTAGTTTTTAATGTATTGATTTTCAAAAAAACATTATATTATTTTCAAGTAGAAACTTAACTATATATATTCCATTGAATTATGGAAAAAATTATTCTCAATAAGAAAATTTAAATGAAACTCATTTTTATTGTCTCTAGAAAAAGTTGTGTCTTATATCTCTAGAATATTATAGCTTCTAGTCAGAATTAAAAAATTATCAATAGCAGTTTTAATCAGATAAATTTCAATGCGATTAAGATAGTAATCTTAGTCATTTCCATAAAAATTTGAGGTTTATTTAAATTAAGGTTATTTGAACTACCAATGTTCATAACACCTGCCATTTTAAAAACAAAAAATATCTTTTCTCCATAGCATGATTTGTGTAATGATAATAGGAAAATTTTAATAAAATAATAAACATCTTAAAAATAATTCAAGCTCAATCTCAAATATAGAGAAAATATTTTATACCAAATATCATCTCAAAAATATAAGGTAGACACACTATAAGTGAGGGATGTGAACTATATTTTAAAATGACATCCAATATTAATCCTCCTCAAGTGAAATTTTTTTAGAAGATATGATCATTTGAAAAAATTATATTTATTAGTAAATTAAATTAAATTCAATGAAAGTATGTTTATTAAAAATATCAATACATGTACTATAAAAATACAATAAAAATTATATACAATATAAATAATAAAACACAGTATTCTAGATAAGAATACAGAACCCCTTAAATGGAATTTATAAAATCACACTTTTATCCCATATTAAAGGGAGGATTGTAAACAAGATACAAGGTATAAAAAGTTCTAATAACCTCTTATACATGACCTGGAAAAAGATATTAATGTTCCAAACCATGGAATCCCTTGACTATGGACCCATATGTCAATATATTTTTCTTTTTTCCACCAAAAATGCATCAACATTAACCCATTAGAAGGTATTGACAACCTAATTAAAAACACTCTATATTATAATAATGAAATACCATGATCATTAAATATTGGAATAATCACACTTCTAATTTTTGAAATCTCATGACATAATAGATGGTAGTAGCTCTTTATTCTTTATGGATTTTCATGACATAATAGTAGAATATACAATTAATACAATAAGAAAACATAGAGTACATATAATGAAATCCTTATAATCATATTATTTAAGATAAAATGTTAAAAACCCATTATAATCATAATCATAATTAGCAAGAAGTCATTTCAAACTTGGAGACAACAAGTAGCACTTTCAAAAAAATCTTTGTTTTTTAAAGATTCTATCGACACTAAATATTGCGATCTATTTATAAAAAATCCTCCAATGTTCATATTTTTCATTCTTAATATTAAATTGATATAAAATCAAAATCTTTTTCACCATAATTTTATGAACATATAATATCTCCATATCTTTCGATGATGTCAATACTATACTTCTATTTTTCATATACATTTTGTGAAGATAATCTAGAACAGAAACTCATATATCTAGAAAACATCCTCCAAAACTAATGTAACCATATTTTTATCCTATAAACAAAAAAAATTAAGTGTATTCCAGTTAAAACATGAGTGTAATGTGATTTTAATAAACTAAAGGTAAAGTTAGTTTATGACTCAACTGTAATCTCCCACTATAGAATCATTTATGGCTTCACCACTAAGTTCTAGATTAGAAACCACAAATCCAATCCACTCTCAATATTCCATTATAGTTGTATGGTACCCCTAATATAATTCTAGTCATCCAATCTTGAAAAAGGCACAATACTACCCTATCTTATATCATACTAAAACTTTTGTCAATATATTTTGTTAGATTTATAACTCCCATTACCTTACATTGACCCCATACATTTTCCTACAGTAAAATATATATGAAGTTATATTTCAGCTAAATTTTCTTATTAATATATTGAAACATTAAATTTTAGTCCAAGTGAATCACAATTTTTGAATAAAAAATAACATCCTATCCTCCTTCCTTTTTCAAAGATACTCTAAAAACCCCTTATCCAAATCAAATACATTCTAGTTCCAACAAGTACAATGTAATATAAAACTATTGTTTAAAGAAAATATTATAGTTGATGTTTTGATATTCACCTCATAGATGTAACTTCATATGTAATCTATAACATCCCTCCCCAGATCACTCCATGAATAATAATCAGACTAGTTCTCTATATGACCTCTAGTACACCTCTCTATATGCTAGAGGCTACCATATAAAACCATCAGTCTAAGGTGCTACTTTGGGGATAATATAACCTCTATATCAATGTGAATAATAAATAAAAAAACTAAACATCATCCAAAATAGTTAATAATAATAGTATTAATGATATATAAATCATACAAGTATAATATATGGAATTTATTAAAGGCCTAAACAACCATTCCAAACACACACTGACCACCCACTGAGATAGTTACATAAAAATTATTTAAAATAAACAATATATTTTCTCCACCACATCCCATAAGAAAAATAATACAATAATCGATATACACATCCAATACAACCTGCTTGATCAATCCTCGGCCTCATCCCAACCCATGTCTGCATCCAAGTGAGAGTTTTATCATGTAAAAAAGTATAGTGGTGGCCCAAGAAAGGTGTGATTAAAAAATTTAGTAGGTAACCAATGACATGGTCCCATAATAACCATCATATGAATAGAAAATTTCATGTTACATGGTCAGTTGAAATAAATAAACAACTACTAAAGATAATTTAATTATAGTCAATCCTCAAGTATGTGACCGCGATCATCCATACCTACATTGGCCCATTCCAGGTGTCTCTAAGAGCATCATAATGACTATTCCTCAAAAGTAACATGTGACCTCTATATCAATGGGGGAACCAATCAATACTCCTGAATGTGTGGACCATCCCATGATAGTTCTATCATTTGGCCCATTAAAATAAGGCAACCCCTATCATATCCTCTCGATTATGAGGATGAGGCCCATGATGGATTTATCGTCTTGGTGCTTGATACAAGGAAACACCAATAATGTCCTCTAAACTATGGATATGAGGCCCATTAAAACCCCATCATATGGGTTTTTAATCCATGTAATCCCTTATCTGTACATTCTTTTCAAATCCATGGTGGATTTAGCACCAACATCTATCTTTTTGGAAGATACAACCATATAATGTGCTCCTCATTCAAGGAAGATCCAACCATATATGGATCCAAAACATGGTAGCCCATCCATATACCAAGCTCCAATCATGGAATACCAACCATGTTCTTCCATCCGCAGGGGAAATTTTCAAAAACCATCAATAATAAAAACACAGGGTAGGCTAAACTCGCACTCCCATCATCACTTTACATAACCCCTTGGGATCATCCATATATTATGCCTTCCACCAGGACTACTTCTACCACCCATAAACACCCACTCAGGGAATATTTATAAATGGGGAACCCACTAGGTTCCCCTATCCTTAAGTAATATGAGGAACCATTTCTTGGTTCCTCAGTCTCAATCATGGTATCGGGTTAACACCTGATGCATCAGGACATCACATCCCATGACATTTTCAAGTTGGTGGAATAGCCTTACTGACTACATGAGCTCTCACCACATAGGTAGTAGTCGAGAGATGTTCCACCAACTACCTTTTTCTTCAGGGTCACTCTGGTTAGTCGGCTAACATAACCTAGATTTGGTATGTCTAAGGTATGTCCACCTATGCCTTGTTAAATTATATGGAACATTGTGACTTGTCCCTCCTTTCCCCGACGATCCCAAAAAAATCAAAGTTCAAGTGAGGTTATCTAAGTCCTATATGGAATATGATCATTAGTTCACCCTCTCGTATGTCCTGGATGTGTCTCATGTCCCAATTCATGGTATAACTAGCCGTCTCTTGTTTGGAATGACCTCTCATGATGTTTGGAGTCCAATAAATATTCAAAGTCCTATCCTCATTTATGAGTGGATGAAACGTCAAACAAGCACATAAGGTTTGTTATTGACCCTTTACATTATCTTTTTTAAATTAAAAAATTTAATTAAATTATAAATATTTAATTTATTTAAATTATCCCAGGGTGTCACCCTTAGTTGAGAGATAAAGCATCCACATGCAATCTAAAGCATGCATAAAATCTAAAGGATAGTACATGAGACCACCTACAATTATTTAGGACATACCAATTTGACTCCAAGGGTTGGATGTAACTTCCAAGACTTCTCTAAGATCGTCCAACCATGTCATATTTCATATAGGATGAAATCCACATCTCAAGCCTCTAACTCATTCCAAACATCCATAATTCATTAACTATACATTTTAGATTAATTAATTGATTTAATTCCTACATTTAATAATGAAGAATAACTTATCAGGAATCCATTGATCCTTGAATCTTTAAAAAATGGGGTGATGGAGACCCCTGGTACTCTCCTAAACCCACATAGAGTGAATTCCATAACATAACCCACTAATATCCTCATTAAAAAATTAGTTTTAAAGAGAAATTGTAGAAAAATCCATGGTCTAGAATACCATTAGTGAAATGATGAGTGAGGATAGGTGGATTTTTTCTTGGTATGGCAACTTCTTAAGCTGCATGAATTCCCCTTCAAAATCAAGTTATTTCACCATCCTCTAGTGAAATAACTATTTTTTACCTAAATAGAACAAATTTTTTAATAAATTAAAATAGTAGGATAAGATACATGAGGAGAGAGAGATATCCTTATCTCCTGTAGTCATTGAAAAATTCGAAGAAAAACACCTCCATGAAAGAGGAGAAAAGGTGTGAGAGTGGAGTTAGCCCCATTTCCAAACAAAAAAAATAGGGAGGTAGAAAGGGTGATGAACATTTTAAAATCAATGGGGGAATAATGATAATTTATACTCTTTAATTCATCCATTAATTAGTTAGTGTAAACCACTAGAGAGCTAGTGGTGATAATATCCCACTAAGATATTGTCTACAGCTAACCTGGCCACTCCCTATGCCCTACAGAGAACCCATGATTTCTTCAAATCCTCTTCACAAGTGCTGATATCCTCATTTGATGTGTTCCAATCCCCAAAAATTGATTCTAAATTCATGTTCTTAAAGAAACCCAAATACTAATTCAAAATTCAAAAATATATTGAATTTCAAATGACCATACAGATAAAATATTGTACAACCTCCCATAATTATTACTTATCATCCATAGGAAGCCTATATATTCATAAAAAATAATATACTCACCCACATCAGTTGAAAATTATCATTAAATATTCACATTCAATCCTTGAATAATCAAAGTGATTCTAAAACACTATTTTCCCACTAGGGTACTCAATCCACATAACCATGTTTCATCACCTATCACCCCCGTCAAAACACCAAGATTTTGTTTACTTGAGCCCATCTAACATAAGAAATCACACCATCGTCATCTAATTCATTAACCAACCAATAGTGCTCTCTACCATATGACCTTGAATTAGAAGACCAATTCCAATCCATGATGATTTCTGTCATCGAAAGGGGATACGTGGTCTACTCTGATGCCTTGAAAATGGGTATTTTGTGTGTGTTGATACAGAATGAGAATGAGGTAGTGTATGTTTCTCACTTAATATGAACACATGAAAATAATTACCCAACCCACAACTTTGAGTTAGTGGTATTGATGAATTCTATAAATATGTGGTTTTATTATCTCTTTGGGGAGAAGTCTATGTTTATTTCCATTGTGTTGGGAAGATGTGGGTGAGACATCATTGTTTGGATATAACCTTGTAAAAGAGACATCTTATAAGGTCTATTTGATCAATCAGTAGTTATTTAATATGAATATACATCATATGTCTTGTGTCGATCAGTGGCACTGAGCTTAGGAATTCTCTGTTAGTGACTCTGTGTTTTTGAATGTTTCCCCTCCTTTGTATCACCATCATTTTGGTAAGCATGTAATGATAATGATGATGTATGTAGGACCTTTTGAGGTTAATGATAGAGTTGGTAAGGTGGAATAATGGTTTGATTTACTATCTTATTTCATGTCAATTGATGATTTTTCCTATTTATCTCCACTTATGAAGTATAATCTGGACCTATGTCATGTATTGAACTAGGATGTAATGGAGTTGGAATCAGATTTTTCAGTGTTTGAGTGGCTCATAAAGATTTTTGATTCCCAGGAAAATGTTCTTCATGGGAATTCCATACCATTGGTCAGAGTTGTTTGGAATCATGAGAATGATGAGAATGGGAAATGGGAGTGGTAATATTGGGTTGCGGAGCAATACCCATTTTTGTTCTCTGATCAGACATCATGTTGACTTTTTAGAGATGAAAAGTTTTAATGGTGGGGAGAATTTTTAAATCCATGATTTGATTTTGAGGTATTATTTTTTTATTTCTATTGATTTATTTATCCTATGGATTTTTTAGAAACTTAAGTGAAAATGGATGTTTTTTGACTGGTGGTAGGTGTCACATAGTTGGCGCAAGTAATCTAGTTAGATCGATGGGGATGAGTCTTAGTTCCCTCTAACAGGATTGATAACATGACACTAACTAAACTATAATGATGATCAAATACCACTATACCTTGGGATTCATTCCCCCTGGTGGCTCATACATGAGGAATCTATGTTTTATGGTTTCTATACCATGTTTCATCGAGTAATGAGGTTCCTAGGGTCCCAGTAGTGATAGATCATTTAGGTATTACCCTATTTTATCTTGTGATGTTGTGATTAACATCATCATACAGTGGACCAAGCTTTCATTTTAATTTCAAATAATTATTTTATTGAAAATGTTTTTTTGAAGGATTTATTAAAATAATTCCAATTCATTTAATAAAACATCTAGGTTAATTTTTCTTATAATGATATGGCATGGAATATATTTTGTGTGGCATCCTACTGGGCATTGGATCACACCCTACATACACCCTCTAGTGTATGTTTATCTTGTTATGTTTGATCTAGGTAAAGGAAAGATTTTTATTTCCAGTGATGGTGGATCTGGTTTTTTGTGTTCCCATTCTGGTAGGTGTTGGTTGAGGTGTCTTAAGGGTGGTGGCACTCTTGTTTCATGGAGGTTTTTGTTTGTGGTCAATTTGGTTTCCCTTGTCTTTTGGTACTTTGTGTCTTTGTTTAAACATGTAAAAAAATTAACATGTTGTAGTTGTATCTCTTTTGGATATGGTTATAGTTAAGTATGTGATGCTTGATTCATATGAATTAAATATCGGTTTTTTATAAGGTAAAAATCATTCCAAAATGTGATGTTTTATTCCCTATCACTAGTTTCCGTCCCCATGGGATCAAGAATGCCCTTCGGGCCATTTCACAGGCTGGGATGGGTGTCAGGTTGGATGGCAGCCCGACCTAGTTTGTAAAAGTCCCTACCAATATTTACAAGTCCAAAAAAATTCATAATATATAAAATAATTTATTTAAATCATGAATCAATATTCCTAAACATCAAATATCATTATTGGGTAAATTATACCAATTTATCAATATTTCCCTAGAAAATCAAATAACTGTCAAAGTAAACATCATGTGTAAAATGGTACTTGGTTTGGGAAATAATAATATCCATTATAAATGAATATGGATATTTAAAATAAATTTAATGAAAAATGAAAAATGATCATAATAAATTAACGGTTTCTTGTGAAATTTAACCATCACTAAAAAGGTGAGATAATATAATAAATTTTAGCACTTGGTAATTTTCAATCCAAATAAACTTTGATGAAATAAGTCAATTTAAAACATATAATTCCATTAATTATTAAGGAATACTGATATTTAATGACAAATTAATAGTATATAATCCATGAAAAATAAAATAGGTTCATAACATTACAATATACCTCAATAAAGGGATATTGGGATGAAGTCTCTTTCCTCACCCTTCCTTTTAGTTGAACATTAATGAACCTCATGTATCCTTGATTTAATCATGTTATTAACTTATTAATAAACCATATTAAGATTTATAATATAATATTTGATCCTTTTATAACATCGTATCACCCATTTACCAATAATATTTCATTTTTTTCATTTTTTGAGTGTTAATTACTTTGTTTACTAATTCGTAATTTGCCATGAAATTCATGGGTCTTTTGCTTATTATATAGTTTTAACATCTCAATAATAATAATCCTCAAATAATTATCATAATTATATATCTATTATACTTTTAATACCACTCATGAAATATTGTTTTGAGAAATTAAGTATGTTACAATCATGGAGATGGTAGTCTGTATGTATGCATGAGTAACGATTCTATTTTTGAGTGATCACTATGAATATGGTGTATGTAAAATTTTATATTTGAAAAATGGTCATAATATCATAAATACCAAATTATTTCTTTAAATATACTTATATATATCATCCATGTGGTGTTGTTTTGAAAATAGAGTCACATCGCATTGTGAAGGAGGTAGTCCACATGCAAATGAATTATGATATCATCTTTCAGTGAGTGAAATGGTAAGAAATAAAATGATTTATTATATATTCATAATTAGAAATATTTCAGTAATATCATAATTATTTCATTTATATCACATATATTTGTTAACTTTAGCGATATCACCATCCATGTAAAGCGTTAGTGAATGATGAATCACATCACTTCACGAGGCGGTAGTCTTCCACACACATGAGCACCATTATCGTATCCCCTGAGGATTGTAAATTAATATGGTATATATGATATAATAACTAAATAGTTATAATTACAATATTAATATCATATATATAATTTATATCTTTAATCATACATAACCATGAGAGGTGGAAATGTAAAAAATAATTATATCAGTTTTCGAGACGGTAGTCCTCCATACACATGAATGATGATTTTGTACCCCATTTGATAGATTTGGGGGAGGTTGTAGGTCATTATCTCAAAATAAATGAATATAAGTTTATCTATGATATTGAGGTTACTATATCATAATGGTTTAATAATAATTGAAGTGTGTGGAGAAATAAATAAAATAAAAACACTCATTGAAAAATGATACATATTCTTCTGGTATCCACCTTATGTTTTCACTAAATCTTTCTTAGTATAGATTTATATAAAAATAAGGATCATTTAATTATATGATGTATTTTTTAATGTTATTGGGGTATGGGGTTGTCGAAAAAAAAGTGTTTAAATATGTGAATAATAGAGGTGAGGTAGTGGCCTTTTATAAGTGAGGCGAGTGGTACACTTGTAATTTTTGAAAAGAATAAGGTTTTTCCACGTTTTTTACATGATAAAAAGGTCCATGAAAGAGTATTATAGAGACTTAGACATAATAAAGTATAAATATACCTAGAAAATATATTTTATACATGTTTTTATTTTATTATAACCCTTATCATTTTTGTTTAACCCCTCGATAAATCCATTTTTACCTTAACCATGATAATTAATTTTTATTTTCTTCAATATAAATTTTGATAAAAAAATAATTTGAAAATTTTTTAGAATATAAATTATACTTTTTAAAATTATGGAATCTATTTTTATTAATCCCATTCACATGTGTGATAAAATTAAATGTAAATATAATTCCACAGGCGCAACGAGAAATAGGTTTTTTAAAGAGACAATGTTCACATATTTACAAATATTTTTATAAAAAAATCATTATTAAAATTATACTAATGACCTAGATTAAATTAATTGATATATAATTGAACTAATTTTACATTAAAAAAAATTAAAATATAATTTAACATTATAAATTATTTAAACTAAAACGTATTTTTAAATTAAAATTTAGTGTTTGTCAATATTCGTCAAAAAAGGAACTTTTAAAAAAATCTCAAAAATTCACCATAAGATAAATTTTATAATATGATTTAAAAAAATAAAGTTTATTTTGTGAAATAAATTTTCAAAAAGGGTTAAAAATAAATTTTAAATTAGGTATTAAAAGAGAAACTAGATTGTCCTTTAGAAAAATCACAGTTTTTCCGAAAACATTTCCTTTTTTTTATATGATTATTATTTTATTTCTAATAAATTGATAACCATAATTTTAATAAATAGTTTTTACTACTCATTCCATCCAACTTAAGGGATAGTTTATAATGGTCTAATTAAAATAATATGTTAATAGTTTATTTTCATTTAAACCTCGTGTTCTGTTTATCATAAGAAATTTAAAAAATTAAATTTATTCTGAAATAAATATATTGTAATGTCTTGGGGTTTTATTGTTGGTTTCAAGAAATTTACTCATTTTGAAAGTGATTCAGGGATAGTGATGGTTTTAATGGTTCTTGGGGAATGATCAACCATTCTACACTAGTTTGGTTGATGAGTTTTACTGGTTTACAGAGTATGATTTTGATGAGAATAAAGATGTTATTAAGACTAAGATTGATGGTAAAGAATTAGCTTTTTCTTCAAAGTAGTGGGAAAGGTTCCTTAACATTCCTCATAAAGGTATACTCAATGATTTTCAAGTCTAAATTACTAATAAAAGATATAATTTCATCTAATGTGATGCTTTTTTGAGTTAACTGGGAATGCTACTATTTGAAGCCAATAACAGTAATGCATAATAGTGAGTGTTGTTTTCTATTAAAATTTATTCAGCAGATGATATGTCCTTGAAAGGGGTACTTTAGTAGTATGTTGTATCAATATGGGGTTTTCTTATTTTTTATGAAAATATGAGACAAGATAAATCTTTGTAGATATTTTTTTGTCTATATTATAGAGTTGAGAAATCTATCTTCTAGGTCAAACTCTTTGTCTAATCCCAATTTGATTTCAGATATTTTAGAATAAAGTGGTATAATGCCTGAGTTTAAGAAAAAGAGACCAAATGTGGTGGTTTCTGCTTAATTTTTGTTTCTTTCAAGATGATTAGGGTTAATTGGACCCCTTGTGTGATTAATTGGGTAGATGATATTGATAAAATATATGATAATTTTAACCAAGTGTATAACCATACATGACATATAATTGGTTGACCCTGTATTGGACCCAAATGAAGATATATTATATTCCTCTAATGAGGAATCTTATAATAAATAATAATAATAATAAGATATTATCAAGGGATAAGTATCGGTGTATGGTTTAGTGGAAGTGAGAAGTGACCCAGTTATGGCTTAGATCCATGTCTTGTCTTTTAGATCAGTAATTTCTACACTTTCCCTTCCTACTAGAGAGTCCTTATTGAGGGAAAATGATATGTCGGAATTGAAAGAAGTATCCAATGGTTATCAAATTATTAGGTCATATTCTGATAGATATGAGGATGAAATTTTTCTATTAGATTACTCTAAGTATGATGCTGATTCAGAAGATGAGAATTATCAACTTCATCCTTAGAAGTTTGTTATTGAAATGAAAATATCTTCCAGTGGTGAGTGGTACGGTAGAACTCATTCTATTTTAGCTAACCAAGCCCCAGTGATAGAGGTGACCTCTAGGTTTATGCTTCTAATAGTCATGTTCAGTGAGATACTTTTGATAGAGATAAGGATATATCAGTTACTAAGGGGGAGAAATCCCAAATATCAAATCATCTTGGTTTGGACTACATAGAGTAAAAGGATAATAATGGGGATGCTGATGATCAGGTTAGTCCACCAAAGAATACTAGACCTTCCATTTCAATTGAGAAGAGGGATTATAAGTGATATTTAGTAGATATAATTGAATGTATATACATATATAGGCCTTTCCTTTTGGTGACCCTTCTATAGAGACTATTCATGAGGATTTTGATATTACTAACTATGAGCGGACTCCTCCACCTCCAACTTCATATTAAGTGACTAGAGATGTTTTGGATTATTTTAATTATAACTTTTTGTAAGATATTGGTGTGATTCCAAGTTCTTATTTAGTCCAGTAGACTAATCTTAGTAAAGATAACACTAAGATGATTGTGACCTTTAATATTTTTCATATCCTTCCTATAATGTTCTTAAAGATGAAATATCTTTAGATTGAAAATAATAGATTGGCATAGAAATTTTTTACATTTAGATAACTATATTGGACATGATTTCCATGTTTACTAAGATGGATATATCTATTTTTTAGAGGCTATAGAGTTTCTATACTCTTATATAATTTTATTCTAGATCTCCGCCTCTTCCTGCTCTGACTTCAGTGGATTCTAATTTGATCTGATCCATAGTTAGGGATGAGATGCATGAAGTAATATATGACATTTCTTCTGCTCACCATGACGATATTCTCTAGATCAACTTACCTAGTGAGAATATTTATAATTTAGTAAGAGAATGTTTAAATGAGGCTTGAAATGATAGAGAGGCAATTAATAATGCTATTGAGTATTATATTCAAAGGATTTACAAAAATAATAAATATAATACCCATTATATATATTTTAGATGAGAACCTATGAATGCATCATGTGACTAGGTCCTCCAAGGAGAAAGTGAGCCAGTTGAAACATTCGGAACCTATTCTCAAGATCTTTATGGAACAAAAGAAAAAAATACCTAGGATTATGGAGCATAGTGGAAGAATTATTAATTATTTTATCAAGCTAAGGAAACCCTTTTTGTATACTATCAGGACAGTAGTAATTTCTCCAATAGATCCTCAACTAGAAATTTCATTGACTATATCCATTTCTACACCATTCATTGTACAATTACATACTACCACCATTGTAGTAAGCCCCTTCGAACATACTCATATTAAAGATTTGAGATGTCTTAGACTAGTGGTCTCTACTGACATTGTCTTTTGGCCACCTGAACCTCCAACTGTACCTATGTCCTATTTTGTTCCTCCTACTAATGGAAAAGGAAAAGAGGTAGTGGATCATGTGTCTCTCCTAAATAAGGATGGATATTTTAACAGTGAATATATTCTTATAGGGATTTTTTTTGACTTGTAATACCTTTTGGGGATATAATATACTAACATTGATATATAATGTAAATCCCCTTTTATTCACTTTTATTTCCAATATTATTGTTCCTATTCTCTTTATATTTTTGATAATCCCAAATAGTGGAGTTTAATGTATCTAATTTACATTGATGAATTTTTTTTATGTAATTCCATATACATAAATGAACATTGATAAACTAAGTTTAGAAGAATATCTATTATTTATCGCTTAAATCCATTAAATATGATTATAAATTCCATGATCTATGATCATAAAAAGGGGAATATTTTTGGAACCTCATTATTTTAATGATCTCAAACCATATTTTTTTTATAATAATTTTAATGTTTTATGATAGTCAATCATTTTTTGGGAATGTTGTGAAATTTTTAGCTAAGTGTTTATCTACCATAAGTTATGTCATGCTACCATTTTCTCAATAAGCTACCACTAGTTCAACCTTCCTACCACCAGACTAGTCTACCACATGTTCAACTCTCCTACCATCCAGTACAGATACTACTAAGACAAGATACTATTGAGTAAAGTTACCACCACATTCTACTATGGTATAATATATGCAAATATAACAACCACTTGATCGATATATTATCAAGTAGAGCTACCGCCAGTATGTGCTACCATACCCTATGAAACTATAAGTTCAATGGTACTTTCACTAGTCCATTATTAATAATATTATCTAATTCTACCATCAAACACTTCTACATCTAGTATTGTTACCTCCATAGTTCTATATTTTCATTCCAGAAATAATTTCAAAATTATTTCTCCAAAGGATAGTTTAATATTTTAATGATAGAAATAACCAAATGTGTTTAAGAGTGATTATTATTTTAAAATACATTACATTATTAATGAAAATTTCATTATTTTCTCAAATATTTTAATCTATATAAGGATCTTGTTTGTTATAATATTATCCTTTAATGGATTATTTTATTTCAAGAGCTATAATTTTTGAATAACCTTACTTTTGAAAAAGGACATATGCGTCACTAAGAGGCACATGAATGAACACTAAATCATTGAATCTCACATGTTGATACAATAAAGTAATAATAGATACTTGTGTGGGGAATATCCTTATACATTCACATACTAAAATTATAAGCTTTTTCAGATTTCCATGACCCCCTTTTTTACTAATATTCTTATGAAGCTTGTTCAAGACACTTCCAAAGATGAATCTAAGGAATTAAAAACAACTAAAATTATTTTGATTGAGAAACACTACATTTCATAATATCTAGTCTATTTATTTTTCTATATATGATTTAAATTTGATCAGTGTTTTAATTTTACATTGTATATTTATAAAACACATTATTTAGTGTTGAACTAGAGAGAACATGATACACTCAAAAATATTTTCATATGAAATCCCATGAAAAATTATGGAAGAGGTCATGTGTGGCCTAGTTTTATATTTTTGCACACATATAGTTGTTGGAGAAGCTTTTTTCTTGGATAGTTTTGATAGATGTTTTTTGTAAACCTAATCTACGTTATAAATAAGTTTATTTAATAATAAATTTTATTGATGTATGTGATTTATTTGGGGAAAAGATTATGTCTCGGCTCAAGATAGAACCCCTTATTAAATTACATGGGTTTATATTTTATGAAACTAGTTTACTTATTTATATTTTGTGTTTTCATTGTTTTTATTAAAACTAGTTTAATGTCTCCTAAACATCTAAATAAATCATTACTATGATACTTAAATTAAAATACTATTGTATATACTCAATTTTATATAAGTAGATTAGTATCAAAATTTATAGTATTTGTAGAGACCCGAAGCTTGATGTACATGGACATTCCATTACTTTAGTGGAATACTTAATACTTAACAAAAACATACACACAAGAATCGTAATAGTTTAGTGTCTTTGGAAACTCGGAATATAATCTTCTAATCGAGGTGAAAGATCTTCAACATCTCCCATAAGATCTTCCCCTTTTTGTTTCCTTACCTAAACCATTTCTTTTAATCCTGGGGGAAAATAAAACATAAAAATGGTGAGCTCAAATGCTCAGTAAGGGTAAGCATGGATAAAATAAAACATACCATATACATTTGAACTTAAAAACATGAACATAATGTTTAAACATCAGAATCTTGAGCAATGACATAAATCATGGAATTATGTAAGGCATAGATCATAAAGAAACATTAATCATGACAAAATAGCATTGGAATTAAACATGTAATTGTGGCAAACCATTAAGAACATGATATGATTTCCATAGTAGCCAAGGCATTTCTGCCAAGACCATTTAGTGGACAAAGTCCCTTTCTGAATCGAGATCACTCCTCGTTCCAGTCCTATATTACTGAACCGGTTTAACTTTCTGTTTCAGAAATGTCTATCTCATGACATATAAATATTTACCCAATGAATTGGAGGGAGATATAGGTCCCACCCATCTCATAATGAAATCATTCTTTCGTGTGCCACAAAATCATAAATCATACATCATAGCATAACCCATGTAATAAAATGGGATTCTTAAACATCATGCCATCATAACATAATCCATAAAAAATTTGATATCATTTCATCATAATAAAATTGAAACCATTTAAATCATAGATAAATTTTACTTGAAACATACACATATGAAATAATGTCATCTTAGATGGAAAATGGTTTTGACAAAACACTTGAAATGAATTCTTGAGGAAAAAATCCTTTCTTCTTTAAAATCATTTTCTTTTCACAAAATTCCATGCAATTTTAGAAGATAAGGGTTTTGTTGAAAATAATCATGAAATCTTGTAGAGGAAGCTTCTTGAAAATGAGGCGTTATGAAACCGTAAAAATCCGTTCACGCTGTATAAGTTAAAAATAACATTCTCCTCGTACTTTTGTCGGAAAAGTCAAAAAGTACATTATATGGTAACCAATGGAAAGATTCCATTCATACAATGTGGTAAAAATTCAATAAACGGTAAAAATGAATTTAAAAATTCATCGAATAATGGTAAACATTTTATGAAAACATTTTTAGAAAACGTGGTCATGGATGATAAATGTAACCCCAGTAAATACTTACGTATAAGCAATCTCGGATAAAAATGAGATTGAAAATTTATCCCTTACCTTAGGTCCGATATGCTTCGTACGTATCCGAACCTCCTGTATAATGATTTAAATAATGTCATTGACTTATTACAGAATCATATTCATTGTTATGATTTCATATATGTTTCAGTTATGACTTTATATTACCCGTTCTTTTGTAAATTCCATGTTAAAACAGTGTTTTGGGTAAAATCATTTCATTTTTCATATGTGTTTCGACTTATCATTCTTGATATTATTACTTATATCCTTATTTACATAATTCAAGAATGTAAAACATGATTTATATATAATATATATTCATCATATACATATATATATTATAGATCGATAAAAGGAATGAAATACATCGTTCATGGAGACGATAGGTCGTACGTACGCATGAACGCTGTTTTCGTTTCCTTATTGAATTGAATGAAACTAAATAGATGAAATACATATATATATACATAAATACAGTAGAATTAATATATTTCATTATTATTCATTATATAAACTTTATGATCATTCATGTATGGTTAACATGGAGAATGAATCTCATCGCGTCGTGGAGACGGTAGTCCGTACGTATGCACGAGCGATGATATCGTTCCCATAATTATTGAATAGAATTGGAGTAGATGGTATAATATATCAGAATCAGTATGATGTTATAATAATCATATATAGTTATTCTTTACACCATTATACCCATCCATGTAAGGTGTTTGTGGAAAAACAGATTTCACCACAGCGTGGAGACGGTATTCCGTACGTACGCACGCATGGTGATTTCGTTTTCCGTAGGATGGATAGATGGTGAAATATGGTTGTTTCATACTTATAATAACATATCAGTATATTATTTATACTGATGTTATTACTTAATAAGGAAACAACTAAAGAAGAAGAAGTGGAACAAGAAATAGAGTTGAAAGAATCGGTAACGGACATTACCTCTTCTTTGAAGCGCCTCTTTGAGACCTCCTCTTAGGGAACTAAAATTGGTCTTTGAAGAAGACCAGAACCTCTAGGATGTTTCTATGGAATTGGAGAAGAGAATTGTTCAGGGTTTGGCCGAGATTGAAGGCTCAAAGTGGTGTGAGGAAGAGAGGGAGGAGGTGCCCTTTTATAAGGGAGGAGAGGGTCACCTTTGGAAAAACTAAAAATATTATTTTATTATAAAGTCATATTCGGTTTTTAATAGCTCCAAATTGATTTATTTAGAATCTAATGTGGGTATGGGTAGAAATCCTCTCATCCACTAGAATTTAGACAAGTTTAGGTTTCTATTTTAACCTTATCATTTAGATTTAACCTTATGTTAAATAATTTTACTTTTACTGTGTCTTCTTGTTTTCTTACACTATAAGGTTAATAAACTTACTATAAAAATCCAAACGAACCCCAAGTTGTTTATTATTAAAATATTTAACCTTTTCTAAGTCATTTTCCCTACCCTTATATTTTTATGAATAAAATAACAATTAATAATATAATATTTGTTTTAAAAACTATTTTATGTCAATTTTGACACTATTTGGTAATTTATTTTTGTGAAAATCATAACAGAATTATTAGTTCTAAAAAAGTTAATTAAATCAATACTAACATGTAATATTAACCTAGAAAATTATTTTAATTCATAAAAAGTCTCAAATTACATTTATTTCGGTATTTATAACATCAATTATGTCAATATTTCATTAATAAGATTATTACTGCATCATCTTTGTGTCATAAATAAATAACATTATTTAATGTCTAAAATTATAAATAAAATACCATTATATAGGAAATATTTTTATCTTTATAATGAATATTTATAGTCTAATTTATCTTATGTATTACCCTATATTAAAAATGATTTACTTATAAAAACTTTGGTTTTAACTATTTTAACCCTTCTTTAAATAAATTAATAATAAATGTCTTAATCTAATCCAAGTGGACCTAAATGGTCATATTTTATTTCTATGGTTGTTTTGGGTCGAATTACACTTATCGAATAGAATTATGACATGTTCTAGGGTATTAATAATATCATTTTTACCATTAATTACCCTATTTACTTTTAACCGTGGTAAAAAAAGTAAAAAGTTACTATTCACCAAAAATTATTTTCATCTCATTGAACCACATATTAGTCCTTGCTATTAACCGTGTCTCTTGGATTTTCGAAATTCCACTCACAGAAGCGGTAAAATTAAGTTTTATGAAAAATTCAGTTTTTTAACTACCACTTAGTGGTTTCACTATTCATCAAAAAATGAAAGTTTCCAGAAAAATACCAAAAATAGGCCTAAGATATATTTGATATTATGAATTCAAAAATGATTTCTATTTTACCAAATTCAAAACATATCAGTTGCATTAATTAATTTAAAAATCAATTCCTGTCGTCAAAACAAATCGCGTGTTTTTAAGAAACAATAACTATCAAAAGATTGATACTTGTTTATATCCAATTTCAATGTGAAATTAATTCCAATGAACAACATTGGATTAAATGGTAAAAATATATTCTAATTAAACTTTAAATCCAATTAAAAAGATAATCTAACCATATAAATTATTGCGATGAAAAAAAGTTGTTTTTAATTAAAATATACCGTGTTTTTACTATTCATTAAAATATGAAAGTTATTAGAATAATATGAAAATTTTAACCAAAGTAAATTTTTATACCCTGATTCCAAAGAAGAATTTTATTTAGTCAAATTGAACTTATAGATATGTCAAAAACAAGATTTAAGGTGGGTGCGCCATCAAAAGGCGGCAAAACTACATTTTTTGAGGAATACTTATTTTACTTGAAAAATTGATTTTGTTCTCATACCATGTTCTATAAAATGTGTAAGATGAATAATAATTCTATAAAATTCAAAATTTAGTTGATACTATTCATAAAGGCTAGTTCATAATAATATTATAACTGTATATCGTTGTTTAGTGAAACCTGGTATTGCATACAACACACGTTATCGAAGAAAGTCGCGATTGCGTGTAATGCAAGCCAAGTCAGGGTTGCATGTTGTGCAAGACTCCTCCGTTGTTTCGTATAACATAATCTAACCATATTTCATTTATACATTGAATATATTTATATATTTATATATATACACTCAATGTTTCGTAGAATAACTACAGTCAAAATTGTGTGTAACATGATCCAAGAATAGTGTTGTGTATACTGCAAGCTCATACGGTGTTGCATGTAGCACAAGGTAATCTTGTTGTAGAATAAAACACAAGACATCAATGATATTAAAATAATATTTTTCATAAAATCTCAGGGTGTTACATTCTGCCCCCCTTAAAATGAATTTCTCCCTCGAAATTCGTCGGGGTTATAAATGGTTTACTACTCAAAAGTTTGTTTAATAGAAACCCACATCGTAAAAAGGAATACCAAAACTTAGCTTTAAAAACTAAAGTATGAAATGTAACGGTTACCCAAATTAACTCATCACTGAGTTTCCACGTAGGAGAACATAGGTGAAAATATGGATATGGAAGAAAAATCTAACCATCAAGTTCTGATGGAGAGTGGTAGAGAACATGGTTATGAAAAAGCCATCAATCACAAAGCCATAGATTTATTATGATCTCAGGTACCATCTGATTCATCGGATATAAGGGCACTAGGACAACATTTTTGGTTTTCAAGATCATTTCCCTAAAGTTGATGAAATTTGAATTAGAGGAAATACTTTCATATTTTGGTACAGTCTCACCGTTGTTCGCTCTTTGGACAATTTCCACTTCATCTCTTAATGAAATGAAGTTGAATTTGTCATTCGTGAAGTGTTAGCAGATCATGTGATAGAATGATGGGTTATTTCATCTATCTCAAACAAAAGGTTATAAAATTTATCAAAAATACATAAGTCCATCTATAGGGAGATTAATCATATATGGTTCCTAAAATGGACTTATACTTCATATATCATACTGCTTAATATAATAAAACTAGTTTCTACTAAACAGGGACTTCTTTTAGGCCAGTGGTAGGCGATAAAGGCCAGTCACACTTCAGTTGTGGGTTCGATTCCCACAGCCTTGTCCGACGCGATGGGCTATTGATCGTCCTGCAGGTTGTCCTTTTTCTAAAACTACATTACTATAACATCCCATAAACAATATCGAAAAAACACTTCTATCCTTAAACAATACTAACTTATGTCCAACATAATCCCTTCCAATCTTTAGGCTTATCCTTAATACTGTAGTCCACTCTCATATTATAGTGAAAACGATTACCAGATATCTCATATAACAAGCATGTCGATTCCATCGTTGATCCCCATATATCATAAGATATGTCTCGTTGGTCACATTCCAAACATTTGAAGGCCTTAATGATATATTCTCTTGAAAAATGAATACCCATTGAATCTTAGTGAAAACATGAGTGCTATCAAAAGTTAACTCTTTCCACATACCAAAACCCCAAAATTCTATATACTCAACCCATGATATAACTATTTCCTTATATCAGCCATGAGCTCATGAATACTATCAAACATTTAATTTTCTCCTTATCCCTTTATTATGCGCATATCATCTACTTTCCAAAAATATCTGAATAACATTTCATGGTTAATGGTACCATTAATCATACACTTTCAAAACATGAGGAAAGACAACAGTGTAACAATCCTTAGATGTATCTTTATTCCATAGTACCATGAGATTACTTATACAACATTACACTTGATAAACCTGTAATCATTCCACTACCTTCTTAATCCATTGACTGAGCTTCAACAATTCTTTCATCTCACATATCATTTGAAGTCTCTTTATCATCAACAACATAAATACTGCCCATACGACTGTACTGATTCTCTTCATGAGACTGTCCCTTACGTCATTGGTTTGCATAATTCCCGTATATTCCACATTTAAAACATTTAACCATTTTTGATGTTGTAGCAATACCATTATCCTCATCCATGTTGTTAACTGAACCTTTTCCTTTGCACTTACTGGCTTTGTATCCTTCTTTTCCACACCCAAAGCATCCTCCAGTTCCCTTGAAACAATCTCCCTGATGTCGCTTCCCACATGATTTACATGAGGGAGATTGAACTTTCTTTCCTCTATGATCATCATGAAACTCCATCTTTCTCTTATTATCTGAGTCGGGAAACTTACCAAAGTTGAGATTATTGATCATATTATGAGATTGCTGATTAGGCATAATAACGATGATTGGACTTCCAAATCCCGTTTCATTTGGTTTCTCATGAAGAATATCATTCCATTGTCTGTTATATCCTCCATTATCATGAATCTTCATGTTTCCAACCATTTTCTAAAACCCAAAAAGAATACTGTGAGAGGAAAAAATCATGCTAGGGAAAACAACATAGTAAAGGGGAAGCACCCTCAATATCTAACATCTTAGGTTAAATTCTAATATTGTTACCATAGTTCTAGGACTATATCTTATACGTATACTTATCCTTAGGGACATCCCTAGACATTCCTTAGAAATATCTCTAGGGATCTCACTAACATTTTCGCATCCTAGTTTCCATAGGTTGACTAAACCTTTCCTCTGATACCAACTGTAGAGAGCTGAGGCTTGATGTACATGGACATTACATTACTCTAGTGGAATTCTTAATACTTAACAAAAACAGACACACAAGGATCGTAATAGTTTAGTGTCTTTGGAAACTCGGAATATAATCTTCTAATCGAGGTGAAAGATCTTCAACATCTCCCATAAGATCTTCCCTTTTTTGTTTCCTTAGCTAAAACATTTCTTTTAATCCTGGGGGAAAATAAAACATAAAAACGGTGAGCTCAAATTCTCAGTAAGGGTAATCATGGATAAAATAAAACGTACCATATACATTTGAACTTAAAAACATGAACATAATGTTTAAACATCAAAATCCTGAGCAATGACATAAATCATGGAAGTACGTAAGGCATATATCATAATGAAAAATTAATCATGATAAAATAGAATGGGAATTAAACAAGTAATTGTGGCAAACCATTAAGCACATGATATGATTTCCAAAGTAGCCAAGGCATTTCTGCCAAGACCATCTTGGTGGACCAAGTCCCTTTCTGAATCGAGTTCACTCCTCGTTCTGGTCCTGTATTACTAAACTGGTTTAATTTGTCGTTCCAGCCATGTTTATCTCATGAGATATAAATCTTTACCCAATGAATTGGAGGGAGATATAGGTCCCACCCATCTCATAATGAAATCATTCTTTCGTGTGCCACAAAATCATAAATCATACATCATAGCATAACCCATGTAATAAAATGGGATTCTTAAACATCATGCCATTATAACATAATCCATAAACATTCGATATCATTTCATCATAAGAAAATTGAAACCATTTAAATCATAGAGACATTTTACTTGAAACATACACATATGAGATAATTTCATCTTATATGGAATATAGTTTTGACAAAACACTTGAAATGAATTCTTGAGGAAAATATCCTTTCTTCTTTAAAATCATTTTCTTTTCACAAAATTCCATGCAATTTTAAAAGATAAGGGTTTTTTTGAAAATAATCATGCAATCTTGTAGAGGAAGCCTCTTGAAAATGAGGCGTTATGAAACCGTAAAAATCTGTTCCCGCCGTATAAGTTAAAAATAACATTCTCCTCGTACATTTGTCGGAAAAGTCAAAAAGTACCTTATATGGTAACCAAAGGAAAGATTTCATTCATACAATGTGGTAAAAAGTCAATAAAGGGTAAAAATGAATTTAAACATTCATCAAATAATGGTAAACATTTTATGAAAACATTTTTAGGAAACATGGTCATGGATGATAAACGTAACCCCAGTAAATACTTACGTATAAGCAATCTCGGATAAAAATGAGATTGAAAATTTATCCCTTACCTTAGGTCCGATATGCTTCGTACGTATCTGAACCTCCTTTATAATGATTTAAATAATGTCATTGACTTATTACAAAATCATATTCATTGTTATGATATCATATATGTTTCAGTTATGACTTTATATTACCCGTTCTTTTGTAAATTCCATGTTAAAGTAGCATTTTGGGTAAAATAATTTAATTTATCATATGTGTTTCGACATTTCATTCTTGATATTATTACTTATATACTGATTTAAATAAATCAAGAATGTAAAACATGATTTATATATAATATATATTCATCATATACATATATATATTATAGATCGATAAAAGAATGAAATACATCGTTCATGGAGACGGTAGGCCGTACGTACGCATGAACGCTGTTTTCGTTTCCTTATTGAATTGAATGAAACTAAATAGATGACATACATATATATATACATAAATCCAGTAGCATTCATATATTTCATTATTGTTAATTATATAAACTTTATGATCATTCATGTATGGTTAACATGGAGAATGAATCTCATCGCGTCGTGGAGACGGTAGTCCGTACGTACGCAAGAGCGACGATATCGTTCCCATAATTATTGAATAGAATTGGAGTGGATGGTATAATATATCAGAATCAGTATGATGTTATAATAACCATATATAGTTATTCTTTACACCATTATACCCATCCATGTAAGGTGTTGGTGGAAAAACAGATTTCACCACAGCGTGGAGACGGTATTCCGTACGTACGCACGCGTGGTGATTTCGTTTTCCGTAGGATGGATAGATGGTGAAATAGGGTTGTTTCATACATATAATAACATATCATTATATGACTTATACTGATGTTATTACTTCATAGGTAAACATCTAAATAAGAAGAAGTGGAAGAAGAAATAGAGTTGAAAGAATCGGTAACGGACATTACCTTTTCTTTGAAGCACCTCTTTGAGACCTCCTCTAAAGGCACTAAAATTGGTATTTGAAGAATACCAGAACCTCTAGGATGTTTCTATGGAAGTGGATAATAGAATTTGTCAGGGTTTGGCCGAACTTGAAGGCTCAAAGTGGTGTGAGGAAGAGAGGGAGGATGTGCCCTTTTATAAGGGAGGAGAGGGTCACCTTTGGAAAAACTAAAAATATTGTTTTATTATAAAGTCATATTTGGTTTTTAATAGCTCCAAATTGATTTAGTAGAATATAATGTGGGTATGGGTCTAAATCATCTCATCCAATAGAATTTAGACAAGTTTAGGATTCTATTTTAACCTTATCATTTAGATTTAACCTTAAGTTAAATAATTTTACTTTTACCGTGTCTTCTTGTTTTCTTACACTATAAGGATAATAAACTTACTATAAAAATCCAAACGAACCCCAAGTTGTTTATTATTAATATATATAACCTTATATAAGTCATTTTCCTGACCATTAGATTTTTATGAATGAAATAACAATTAATAATATAATATTTGTTTTAAGAACTATTTTATGTCAATTTTGACACTATTTGGTAATTTATTTTTTTGAAACTCATAACAGAATTATTAGTTCTAAAAAAGTTAATTAAATAAATATTAACATTTCATATTAACCTATAAAATTATTTTAATTCATAAAAAGTCTCAAATTACATTTATTTGGGTATTTATAACATCGATTATGTCAATATTTCATTAATAAGATAATTACTGTATCATTTTGTGTCATAAATTAATTAAATTATTTAATGTCTAAAAATTATAAATAAAATACCATTATGTAGGAGTTATTTTTATCTTTCTAATGAATATTTATATTAGAATTTATCTTATGTATAACCCTATATTAAAAATTATTTACTTATAAAACTTTGATTTTAACTATTTTAACCCATCTTTAAATAAATTAATAATAAATGTACTAATCTAATACAAGTGGACCTAAATGGTCATATTTTGTTCTTAAGGATTTTTTTAGTCGAATTACACATATCCAATAGAATTAATACTTGTGTTAGGGTAATAATAATATCATTTTTACCCTTAATTACCCTATTTACTTTTAACCGTGGTAAAAAAAGTAAAAAGTTACTATTCACCAAAAATTATTTTCATCTCATTGAACCATATTTTAGTCCTTGATATTGACCGTGTCTCTCTGATTTTCGAAATTCCACTCACAGAAGTGGTAAAATTAATTTTTATGAAAAATTCAGTTTTTTAACTACCACTTAGTGGTTTCACTATTCATCAAAAAATGAAAGTTTCTAGAAAAATACCAAAAATTAGGCCTAAGCTATATTTGAGATTATGAATTCAAAAATGATGTCTATTTTACCAAATTCAAAACATATCAGTTGCATTAATTAATTTAAAAATTAATTCCCGTCGTCAAAACAAATCGCGTGTTTTTAAGAAACAATAGCTATCAAAAGATTGATACTTGTTTATATCCAATTTCAAAGTGAAATTAATTCCAATGACCAAAATTGGATTAAATGGTAATAATATATTCTAATTACACTTTAAAACTAATTAAAAAGATAATCTAACCATATAAATTATTGCGATGAAAAAAGTTGTTTTTAATTAAAATATAGCGTGTTTTTACTATTCATTAAAATATTTAAGTTATCAAAATAATATGAAAATTTTATCCAGAGTAAATTTTTATACCCTGATTCCAAAGAAGAATTTTATTTTGTCAAATTGAACTTTTAGATAGGTAAAAAACAAGATTTAAGGTGGGTGCGCCATCAAAAGGCGGCAAAACTACATTTTTTGAAAAATACTTATTTTACTCGAAAAATTGATTTTGTTCTCATACCATGTTCTAGAAAATGTGTAACATGAATAATAATGTTATAAAATTCAAAATGTATTTGATACTATTCATAACGTCTAGTTCATAATAATATTATAACCATATATCGTTGTTTAGTGAAACCTCGTATTGCGTACAACGCACGCTATCGAGGAAAGTCGTGATTGCGTGTAATGCAAGCCAAGTCAGGGTTGCATGTTGTGGAAGACTCCTCCGTTTTTTCGTATAACATAATCTAACCATATTTCATTTATACATTGAATATATATATATATATATATTTATATATATACACTCAATGTTTCGTAGAATAACTACTGTCAAAATTTTGTGTAACACGATCCAAGAATAGTGTTGTTTATACTGCAAGCTCATACGGTGTTGCGTGTAGTGCAAGGTAATCTTGTTGTAGCATACAACACAAGACATCAATGATATTAAAAGAATATTTTTCATAAAATCTCGGGGTGTTACAGTATTTTCAAAAGTATTTTTAACTAAGATCCCATTGATCTTTTAAGAACAATTTCAAATGATAAAATTATATATATCTGATATTTGTATTAACTGGGAATTTTTACTATATTTAGAGATTTAGTTTTTAAATGGTTTTTAAATATAAATTTGATTGGAAACTCAATTCACCCCTCTTGAGTTTTCCACACTGACCAACACATGGTAATAATAAAAAAAATAGGAATAGTAAACTTTACAAATGTAACACCCTGAGATTTTATGAAAAATATTCTTTTTAATTTCATTAATGTTTTCTGTTGTATGTTACACAAAAAGGAGCTTGCACAACACTCATCCTTGACTTGCCTTGCATTACACGCAATCGCGGCCTTCCTCGATAGCGTGTGTAGTACGCAATACCGAGTTTCACTAAACAATGATATGCTATTAAAATATTATTAAAACTAGCCGTTATGAATAGTAATAACCACTTTTTAAAATTTTGTACAATTTTATTTTTCAAAATGGACTTAATTTTTGGATTCGTAATATCGAAATTAGATTTTGGTGAAATTTTGGTACTTTTCGGATAACTTTCATTTTCTGATGAATAGTGAAAATTACTAAATTTTAATTAAAAACAACATTTTTAATCGAAATAATTAATAGTAATAAATTATTAATTTGAGTGGTTTTCAATTATATTTAGAATATATTTTTACAATTTAATACAATGTTGGTCATTGGATGTAATTTCACATTTAAACCAGACAAAAACAAGTGTCAATCTTTTGATAGTTATTATCTCTTAAGAACACGCTATTTGTTTTGACGGCGGGAATTAATTTTTTAAATTAATTAATGCAACTGATATGTTTTTAATTTGGTAAAATAGACATCATTTTTGAGTTCATAATATCAAATATATCTTAGGCCAAAGTTTTGGTATTTTTCTGGAAACTTTCATTTTTTGATGAAAAGTGAAACCACTAAGTGGTAGTTAAAAAATTGATTTTTTCATAAAACATAATTTTATAGCTTCTGTGAGTGAAATTTTGAAAATCTGAGAGACACGGTTAATATCAAGGACTAAAATGTGGTTCAATGAGATGAACATAATTTTTGGTGAATAGTAACTTTTTACTTTTATTTACCATGGTTAAAAGTAAATAGGATAATTAAGGGTACAAATGATATTATTATTACCCTAAAACATGTCCTAATTCTGTTGGATAAGTGTAATTAGACCAAAAACAACCTTAGGAATAAAATATGACCATTTAGGCCCACTTGTATTAGAATAGGACATTTATTATTAATTTATTTAAAGAAGGGTTAAAATAGTTAAAATCAATGTTTAATAAGTAGATAATTTTTAATATAGGGTTATACATAAGATAAATTCGACTATAAATATTCATTAGAAAGATAAAAATATTTCCAACATAATTGTATTTTATTTGTAATTTTTATAAATTAAATAATTTAATTTATATATGACACAACGATGATGCAGTAATTATCTTATTAATGAAATATTGACATAATTGATGTTACAAATACCCAAATAAATATAATTTGAGACTTTTTATGAACTACACTAATTTTTTAGGTTAATATGACATGTTAGTATTGATTTAGGTAACGTTTTTTGAACTAATCAGTTTGTTATGATTTTAAAAAAAATCAATTATTAAATAGTGTCAAAATTGACATAAAATAGTTTTTAAAACAAATATTGTATTATTAATTATTATTTTATTCCTAAAAATCTAAGGATCGGCCAAATGACTTAGATAAGGTTATATATATTAATAGTAAACAACTTGGGTTTCGTTTGTCTTGTTATAGTAAGTTTATTAACCTTATAGTGTAAGAACACAAAAAGACACGGTAAAAGTAAAATTATCTAACTTAATGTTAAATCTAAATGATAAGGTTAAAATAGGAACCTAAACTTGTCTAAATTCTATTGGATGAGAGTATCTCGACCCAGACCCACCTTATCTTCTAAATAAATCAATTTAGAGATATTTAAAACCGAATTTTGCTTTATAATAAAATAATATTTTTGTTTTTCCAAAGATGCCCCTCACCTCCCTTATAAAAGGGTACCTTCTCCCTCTCTTCCTCACGCCACTTTGAGCCTTCAAGCTCGGCCAACCCCTACCAAATTATATTCTACACTTCCCTAGAAACATACTAGAGTTCCTGGTCTTCTTCAAAGACCAATTTTAGTTCCCTAAGAGGAGGACTTAAAGAGGCGCTTCAAAGAAGAGGTAATGTCCGTTACCGATTCTTTCAACTTTATTTCTTCTTCCACATCTTCTTATTAGTTTGTTTCAATATGAATTAATAACATAATTATCACTCATATACTGATATGTTATTATAAGTATGAAACAACCCTATTTCACCATCTATCCATCTTACAGAAAATGAAATCACCGCGCGTGCGTACGTACGGAATACCGTCTCCACGCCGTGGTGTAATCTATTTTCCACCACCACCTTACTTGGATGGGTATAATGGTGTAAATAATAACTATATATGATTATTGTAAATTGATATCGATTCTGAAGTAGTATACATACACTCCAATACAATTCCATGATCATGAGAACGATATCATCGCTCGTGCGTACGTACGGACTACCGTCTCCATGACACGATGAGATTCATTCTCCACGTTAACCATTTATGAATGATTATAAAGAATATATAATAAGTAATCATGAAATATATGACATAATAAGGATACTGGATTTATGTGTATATATATGTATGTCATCTACTTAATTCCATTCATCTCAATAAGGAAACGAAAACAGCGTTCATGCGTACGTACGGCCTACCGTCTCCATGAACAGTGTATTTCTTTCCATTTACTAATTTATTATATATATGTATATTCTGAATATATATCATATATAAATCATGTTTTATATTCTTTAATTAAGTAATCAAGATCTATGTAATCATCTGAATAATTACAAGTCAAAATACGGATGACAAATGAAACGATTTTACCCAAAACGCTCTTTAACATGGAATTTACAAAAGAACGGGTAATTTAAAGTCATAAGTGAACCATATATGTTAACATAATAATGATTATGATTCTGTAATAAGTCAATGACATTATTTAAATCATTATACAGGAGGTTCGGACACTTACGAAGCAAATCGGACCTAAGGTAAGGGAAAATATCACAATCTCATTTTTATCCGAGATTGTTTATACTTTGGTATTTACTATGGTGTATTTTATCATCCACATCCATGTTTCCTCAATATGTAATATTTATATCCTTCTACAATATTTTATATCCAATTTTACCATTCGGTGAGTTTTTAGTAAAAGATATTAAAGGAATCTTTTGTCGTTTTTCGTACGAGGCACTTTTTGACTTTTCCGAAAAAAGAATGAGAAGAATGTTTTTTTAACTTATACGGCATGAATGGATTTTTAAAACATTATTTCCAAGAATATTCCATTACAAGTTTTCAAGTTTATTTTTAATCAACTTCTTTTAGTTTAAAATTGTATGACATGTTAAGAAAGGAAAATGTTTTTGAAGTAGAAATGATATTTTCCTCAAGAATGGAGTTCAAGAGTTTTATCAAAATTATTTTCCATCTAAGATAATATAGGGTTCTATTTCTATCCCTATTATTACATGGATTTGATTATGTTGTGATGGAAATATTTTTATGAATTCCTTTATCTTATATTAATTGTTTTATGATGTCACGATGTTTAAGATTCCCATTTTTATTAGATGGGTTATCCTATGATGTATAGTTTATGATTTTGTGGCACACATAAGAATGGTATCATTATGAGATTGGTGGGACCTATATCTCCCTCCAATGCATTGGGTAATGATTTTATATCTCATGAGGTATACATGGTTGGAACGGCAGGTTAAATCGGTTCAGTGAAACAGGACTGAAACGAGGAGTGAACTCGGTTCAGAAATGGACTTTGTCCACTAAGATAGTCTTGGCAATGAGTCTTGACTAATAAGAAATGATTCTCTATGATTATGTATGTATGCCACAAAGTTTCATGTTTTATGTTATGATTATTGGGATTACATTTCACTACTATGATTTATCCCATGTTATGATATTATGATCTCTTTTGCAGGTTAATATTTTCAAAATGTTATGTTCTTATGAATATGATGTGATTGATATTTCTTTTGTTTACCATTACTGATCATTTGAGATCACCATTTTATATTTTCTTTTCCCCCGGATATAAAGAAAGGTTTCAGGTAAAAAAAGGAATATCTTTATGGGAGATGTTGAAGATCTTTCGCCATGATTAGAAGATTATATTCCGAGTTTCCAAAGACACTAAACTATTACGGTCCTTTTGTGTGTGTTTTTGTTATGTACTAAGTATTCCTCAAAAGTATTGTAATGTCCATGTACGCTAAGCTTCAAGTCTCTACAGTTGGTATCAGAGGAAAGGTTTAGTTAACCTTTGGAAACTAGGATGTGAAAACTTTAGTGAGATCCCTAGAGATATTTCTAAGGTATGTCTAGGGATGTCCCTAAGGTTAAGTATAAGTATAGGTTATAGTCATAGAATTACAGTAACTATATTAGAATTAAACCTAAGATGATAGATATTGAAGGTACTCCCCCTTTATTATGTTGTTTTCCCTAGCCTGATTTTTTCCTCTCACAATATTCTTTTTGGGTTTTAGACGATGGCTGGAACCCGAAGGAACCATGTTGATCAATGAAATGGACAATGAAATGATTGTCCTCCTGAACAAACAAATGTTATGGGAGATGGAGTGAAAAAATATTATTGCTATACTTACACAAGCTATGAATCATTCTGGACATCCAAATGAGATGAAAAGGGAACAATATTCTATTGAGTCCTTCATGAGGAAACGTCCACCTTCTTTCAGTGGGTCTTCTGATCCACTTGTTGCTGAACAATGGATCAGTACCACTGAAAAGATATTTTCAATTCTTCAATGTTTTTAACATGATAATTTCATCTTAGTAGTATATCATATGGAAGGTGAAGTTGATCAATGGTGGAATCTTATCAAGAATACGAGGCCAAGAGATGAAATTGAGACCATGGAATGGGACGATTTCAAGAACTTATTTTTCAATAAATACTTCCCTCGTATTCTTCGAACAAATATGGATAAGGAGTTTTGTGAACTAAAGAAAAATGATGATGAATCTGTTGGTATATACGAAGTGAATTTTACAAGGCTTTCAAGGTATGCATCTGGCTTTATCATCCAACCTGAAAGTAAAGTTGATCGATTTCTCAGTGGCTTAAAACCAAATATTCGAAGGGCATTAGCTATAAGAGACTTCAGTAGCTATGAAGAAAGTGTACGTTGTGCTATCAAGGTAGAAATGAATGTTGGTGTTACTTATCTATCTCATAGTTTTGACAAGAAAAGAAAGATGGAGTTCAAGGAGAAATCTCAGAATAATGGTGAAAAGAAGACAGATGTTTCCTTATGCTCAAAGTGTGGAAAGAAGCATGGTGGAGATTGTCTTAATGGGACTAGAAAATGTTTTAAGTGTGGAAAATATGGTCATCAAGCATCTGAGTGTCGAAGTAATTGAAAAAGTGTTTCTAATGATGTGAATAAAGAAAATACTGCAGATAACGCACCACTAACACTTCAATACTTCAAGTGCCAGGAAATGGGGAATTATTCTAATAAATGCCCTAATCCAAGGGTTAGTGATGATCGACATGAGCAACCACTTAAGGAAAATGAAAAAGGGAAGTCACATGCGATCACTATTGGCAATGTTGAGTATGACAACGATTTGGTGTAATGATTAAGTGTTTATGTAATGGGATTCCAAAATAATGTTGTATATAGTATCGCGGAATATTGGAATATTTTTGTATTGGTCTATTGTGGTTTTTGATAATTTTATGGTACCGGTAACCATGGAGAGTGATTGAGATATTTTTGGAAAAAAGATGATATGCGCATAATGAAGGGATAAGGAGAAAATGAAATGTTGGACAGTATTCATGATATCATGACTGATATAAGGAAATAGTTATATCATGGTTTGAGGATTTGGTATGTGAAAAGAGTTAACTTTTTACAGCACTCATTTTTTCACTAAGATTCAATGGGTATTCATTTCTCAATAGAAGACATGATTAAGGCCTTCGAATGTTTGGAATGTGACCAACAAGACATATATCATGATATATGGGGATCAATGATGGTATTAACATGCTTGTTATATGAACTCTTTAGTAATCATTTTCACTATAATATGAGATTGTACAACAGTATTTTGGATAATCCTAAAGATTGGAATGGATTTTGTTGGACATAAGTTATTATTGTTTAAGGATAGAACTTTTTTCGATATTATTGATGGGATGTTATAGTAATGTAGTATTAAAAAAAGGACAACCTGCAGGATGAGCGACAACCCATCGCGTCGGGCAAGGCTGTGGGAATCGAACCCACAACCGAAGTGCGATTGGCCTTTATCGCCTACCACTGGCCTACAGGAAGTCCCTGTTTAGTAGAAACTAGTTTTATTATATTACACAGTATGATATAAGAAGTATAAGTCCATTTTAGGAACCATATACGATTAATCTCACTATAGATGGACTTATGTATTTTTTGATAACTTTTCTAACCTTTTGTTTGAGACAGATGGAATGACCCATCATTCTATCACATGATCTGCTAAGACATCAGGAATGACAAATTCAACTTCATTTCTTTAAGAGATGAAGTGGAAATTGTCAAAAGAATGACCAACAGTGAGACTATACCAAAATCATGGAAGTATTTCTTCTAATTCCAATTTCATCAACTTTAGGGAAATGATCTTGAAAACCAAAAATGTTGTCCTAGTGCTCTTATATCTGATGAATCAGATGGTACCTTAGATCGTCACAAATTTATAGCTTTGTGATTGCTGGATTTTCCATAGCCATGTTCTCTACCACTCTCCATCAGAACATGATGGTTAGATTTCTCTTCCATATCCATATTTTCACCTATGTGGAAACCCATTGATTAGGTTATTTGGGTAACCGTTACATTTCATAGTATTGTTTTTAAAGATTGGTTTTGGTATTCCTTAATACGATTTGGGTTTCTATTAAATAAACTTTCGAGTAGTAAACCATTTATAACCCCGACAAATTTCAAGGGCGAAATTCCTTTTAAGGGGGGTAGAATGTAACACCCTGAGATTTTATGAAAAATATTCTTTTTAATTTCATTAATGTCTTGTGTTGTACACTACACCAAAAAGAGCTTGCACAACACGCATCCTTGACTTTCCTTGCATTACACACAATCGCAACCTTCCTCGATAGCGTGTGTAGTACGCAATACCGAGTTTCACTAAACAACGATATGCTATTAAAATATTATTAAAACTAGCCGTTATGAATAGTAATAACAACTTTTTGAAATTTTGTAAAATTTTATTTTTCAAAATGGACTTCATTTTTTGATTCAGAATATCAAAATTAAATTAGGGTGAAATTTTGGTACTTTTCGGATAACTTTCATTTTCTGATGAATAGTGAAAATTACTAAATTTTAATTAAAAACAATATTTTTAATCGAAATAATTAATAGGGATAAATTATTAATTTGAGTGGTTTTAAAGTATATTTAGAATATATTTTTTCAATTTAATACAATTTTGGTCATTGGATGTAATTTCACATTTAAACCAGACATAAACAAGTGTCAATCTTTTGATAGTTATTATATCTTAAGAACACGCAATTTGTTTTGACGACGAGAATTAATTTTTTAAATTAATTAATGCAACTGATATGTTATTAATTTGGAAAAATAGACATCATTTTTGAGTTCACATTATCATATAGCTTAGGCCTAATTTTTGGTATTTTTATGGAAACTTTCATTTTTTGATGAATAGTGAAACCACTAAGTGGTAGTTAAAAAATTGAATTTTTCATAAAACTTAATTTTACCGCTTCTGTGAGTGGAATTTCAAAAATCCGAGAGACACGGTTAATATCAAGGAATAAAATTTGGTTCAATGAGATGAAAATAATTTTTGGTGAATAGTCACTTTTTACTTTTATTTACCACGGTTAAAAGTAAATATGATAATTAAGGGTACAAATGATATTATTATTACCCTAAAACATGTCCTAATTATATTGGATAAGTGTAATTCGACCAAAAACAACCTTAGGAATAAAATATGACCATTTAGGCCCACTAGTATTAGATTAGGACATTTATTATTAATTTATTTAAAGAAGGGTTAAAATAGTTAAAATCAATGTTTAATAAGTAGATAATTTTTAATATAGGGTTATACATAAGATAAATTAGACTATAAATATTCATTAGAAATATAAATATATTTCCTACATAATGGTATTTTATTTTTAATTTTTAGACATTAAATAATTTACATTATTTATGACACAACGATGATGCAGTAATTTTCTTATTAATGAAATATGGACATAATTGATGTTATAAATACCCAAATAAATGTAATTTGAGACTTTTAAGGAATTACACTAATTTTATAGGTTAATATGACATGTTATTATTGAATTAAGTAACTTTTTTAGAAATAATCATTCTATTATGATTTTCACAAAAATCAATTACTAAATAGTTTCAAAATTGACATAAAATAGTTTTTAAAACAAATATTATATTATTAATTGTTATTTTATTCCTAAAAATCTAAGGTTAAGAAAAATGACTTAGATAAGATTATATATATTAATAATAAACAACTTGGGGTTCTTTTGGCTTGTTATAGTATGTTTATTAACCTTATAGTGTAAGAACACAAAAAGACACGGTAAAAGTAAAATTATCTAACTTAATGTTAAATCTAAATGATAAGGTTAAAATAGGAACCTAAACTTTTCTAAAATCTATTGGATGAGATTATTTCGACCCATCCCCACCTTATCTTCTAAATAAATCAATTTGGATCTATTTAAAATCGAATTTGGCTTTATAATAAAATAATATTTTATGTTTTTCCAAAGGTGCCCCTCTCCTCCCTTATAAAAGGACACCTCCTCCCTCTCTTCCTCACACCACTTGGAGCCTTCAAGCTCGGCCAACCCCTGCCAAATTCTCTTATCCACTTCCCTAGAAACATCCTAGATGTCCTGGTATTCTTCAAAGACTAATTTTAGTTCCCTAAGGTGACGACTCAAAGAGGGGCTTCAAAGAAGAGGTAATGTCCGTTACCGATTCTTTCAACTTTATTTCTTCTTCCACTTATTCGTCTTAGGTTGTTTAATTATGAAGTAATAACATCATTATCACTCATATACTGATATTTTATTATAAGTATGAAACAACCCTATTTCACCATCTATCCATCCTACGGAAAATGAAATCACCGCGCGTGCGTACGTACGAAATACCGTCTCCACGCCATTGTGTAATCTATTTTCCACCACCACCTTACTTGGATGGGTATAATTGTGTACATAATAACTATATATGATTATTGTAAAGTGATATTGATTCTAAAATATTATACATACACTCCAATACAATTCCATGATCAATAGAACCATATCATCGCTCGTGCGTACTTACAGACTACCGTCTCCACGACGCAATGAGATTCATTCTCCACGTTAACTATTTATGAATGATTATAAAGAATATATAATAAGTAATCATGAAATATATGAAATAATAATGATACTGTATTTATGTGTATATATATGTATGTCATCTACTTAATTCCATTCAACTCAATAAGGAAACGAAAAAAGCATTCATGCGTACGTACGACCTACTGTCTCCATGAACGGTGTATTTCTTTCCATTTACTAATTTATTATATATATGTATATTCTGAATATATATTATATATAAATCATGTTTTATATTCTGGAATTAAGTAATCATGATCTAATTAATCATATGAATAATTACAAGTCAAAACACGGACGACAAATGAAACGATTTTACCCAAAACGCTCTTTAACATGGAATTTACAAAAGAACGAGTAATACAAAGTCATAAGTGAACCATATATGTTATAATAACAATGATTATGATTCTGTAATAAGTCAATGACATTATTTAAATCATTATATGGGATTTTTGGACACTTACGAAGCAAATCGGACCTAAGGTAAGGGAAAATATCAAAATCTCATTTTTATCTGAGATTGTTTATACTTTGGTATTTACTGGGGTGTATTTTATCATCCACATCCATGTTTCCTCAATATGTAATATTTATATCATTCCACAATAGTTTATATCCAATTTTACCCTTCTTCGAGTTTTTAGTAAAATATATGAAAGGAATCTTTTGTCGTTTTTCGTACGAGGCACTTTTTGACTTTTCTGACAAAAGTACGAGAAGAATGTTTTTTTAACGTATACGGCATTAATGGATTTTTAAAACATTATTTCCAAGAATCTTCCTTTACAAGTTTTCAATTTTATTTTTAATCAACTTCTTTTAGTTTAAAATTGTATGACATGTTAAAAAAGTAAAATGTTTTTGAAGTAGAAAAGATATTTTCCTCAAGAATGGAGTTCAAGAGTTTTATCAAAATTATTTTCCATCTAAGATAATATAGGGTTCTGTTTCTATCCCTATTATTACATGAATTTGAATATGTTGTGATGGAAATTTTTTTATGAATTCCTTTATCTTATATGAATTGTTTTATGATGGCATGATGTTTAATATTCCCATTTTTATTACATGGGTTATGCTATGATGTATGGTTTATGATTTTGTGGCACACATAAGAATGGTATCATTATGAGATGGGTGGGACCTATATCTCCCTCCAATGCGTTGGGTAAAGATTTTATATATCATTAGATAGACATTGATGGAATAGCAAGTTAAACGGCTTCAGTGAAACAGGATTGAAACGAGGAGTGAACTCGGTTCAGAAATGGACTTTGTCCACTAAGATAATCTTGGCAATGAGTCTTGACTAATAAGAAATGGTTCTCTATGATTATGTGTGTATGCCACAAAGTTTCATGTTTTAAGTTATGATTATTGGGATTACATTTCACTACTATGATTTATCCCATGTTATGATATTATGATCTCTTTTTCATGTTAAGATTTCCAAAATGTTATGTTCTTTTGAATATGATGTGATTGATATTTCTTTTGTTTAACCTTACTGAGCATTTGAGCTCACCCTTTTATGTTTTCTTTTCCCCAGGATATGAATAAAGGTTTTAGGTATAAAAAAAGGAAGATCTTTATGGGAGATGTTGAAGATCTTTCACCATGATTAGAAGATTATATTCCGAGTTTCCAAAGACACTAAACTATTACGGTCCTTGTGTGTGTGTTTTTGTTATGTACTAAGTATTCCGAAAAAGTAATGTAATGTCCATGTACATTAAGCTTCGGGTCTCTACAACAATGGTTCATAAGAAAGTAAATAATTAACATAATTTTATTATTCAATAATATAAATAACACATATGACAAGTCATGCCCGAGGTAATTGATACTTTACTTTAAAACCCATGATTTAAAAGTTTTAATGATTTATTTTATAAATATTTTTTAACATTTCCATGTAAATAAAATTATTTTATGGATGTATTTATATAGACAAAAATTAATTATAATGTTCATTTTATGACACTTATATCTTTATTTAAAATGTTTTTAAGAGGAATCTTTTTTTGTATTTTATGTGGAAAATTTTGAATTTATTTCCAAAAAGGAAAAATGAATGTTCTATTTTAATGTATATGACATTAACATATTTTATTACCATAATGCCCATTATTCAATTCCTGGATTCCATTAAAATATTTTATGTTTTATTTAAATAAAGTCCCATCTATTTTATTCTGTGTGTCCTTGAAAATGGTTTTAAATTTAATGTATATTTTGATATCCTAAATTTTTTCCTTATAGACGTAGGGATTATTTTTATGAGTATGATGATATAAATATAAATGATTTTATATTTTATGGTTATTTTATGGTTCGTGGAAATTATTTATGATAATGGGTGAGACCGATATATCTCATGATGATGAGTGATCCTGATATGGCTCATGATGATGGGTGGTCCAGATACAATTATCCAATGAATTGGGTAAATGGAATATGTTAACATGTTAGGTTATCCTAAGTGATTATTGGAATTTACCTGGTATCTTATTACATATGTAAAATTTATTTTTATGAGTGATATGAAAATTATGTTCCATGTTACCTATATAATTTTTCTATGATTTCTATGTGTTTTTACAAAAATCATATGATTTTCAAAGGTATGTTAATGATATTATGATTAAAGGAAGGTACATGATACTTTTGATGAGTGAAATGTATAAATTTGTGATAAAAATTCATTAGTTTTTCATTATTTCAACGAAACCATTATTTTTATTATATTTCCTTTAATATTTCTTATAAAATGTTTTATGAAAATCATTGGGAAAAGAAGTTGATTTCTCGAGTAAGAATTTTTTTTGAAAGAATAGTTTATTTTAAAAAAGAAATGTTTTTATGAGTATTCCTTGAATAACCAAAAATTTTCATTTTTTTTATATGTCCCTTACTAATCATTATGTGTTCATCCCATTTTTTCAAATTTATTTCATTAGGGTTTAAGGATGATTAGATAAAAGGATGGTGTTAAGATAAAATTGATGATGATGTGTCATGGAAAGATAACTTTTTATATCTTAAAAGTATTTTATTATGGTAAAATGGATACTAAGTGTAAGGTTCCACATTATGATTTTTCGTTTATCTGTGTAAGGGTGATAACCTAATTCACTGAAACATAAACCCTAAAATATCTTCAGGAATGTAAAAACACTAATTCTTGTCATAAGAATCAATTTTTATAGATTTTTTAAGTCCAGGTCCTTATAATTGTTATTAGAGGAAATTTTTAGATAATTTTATAGGTTAGGAAAATATAATAAATATTGTTAATAGAATATAATTTATGGTTATCATTATGTATAATTTGAAGATTACCATGTCTATTTATTTCAATTAAGTATGTTCAGAATGGTATTCTACAAAGAAAACATAGAAGATGAAGTAGGAAGGTAACAAGTGGATAATATAATTCCATATTAACAATGAATAATTGTTGAAATTATAATTTATTTGTTCATTTATATGATTTATTAGTTGGTGAAAGCTACAAATTGTAGTGGAATTTAAGCTAGAGAGTAACCAAATCCGCCACAAAGAAACATGTCGATAATGGAGCATTTTATGACAGAAATTCCCCAACATTTAGTGGATATTTTGACTTAGTGGTGGATTATGGGTGGCTTAAATCTTCAAAAACTATTTTCAAATTAAAGGATTATTTATGTACCAAAGAGTAAAATCTTTCTATTTACCATTTTAAAGTTTAATCCTATCAATGGTGGTCAATGGTTAAGAATACAAGAGAAAGAAAAGATATTAAAACTATGTAATAAGAAAAATTTATAACTTTTCTTTGATAAGTATTATCCTATGGTTGTTTTAATTGTTATGGAAATTAATTTTTGGAATTAAGGTAGAAGAAGAAAGATTTAGTGGCCTTGTATAAAAAAAAATTCACCCAATTGGCATAGTGTGTAAAAAATTAACTCAGAAATCTTGATTGTAAGCTTTATTGAGTCTTCTCAGGATTAAATTCAATATACCAAAGTTATTTGGACACTTTTTAATTTTAATGTTATGAGAAAAAACATTTATACCCCTATAATGTGGAAATATAGTTTTTAATAATTTTTTCTTTAAAGAAAAAAATGTCCATATGGTAGAAAAATGGGAAGAATCCGTCAAAAAAATTAAGGTAATAAAATCATGTTTTTAATTTTTGATATATGTGGTAAAAAGCACCGTACAAATTTTCTATTGATATTTGGGAATTATTTATAATGTAGTAGGTTTTGGAATATGGATCATGATTACCATGAAAAATACCTTGGTAGTTGTAAGACCAATTTTTAAATATAGATAGTTTGATGTTTTAAATGTAACGAAATGGGTCATTATATGGAAATAAGTCTAAATAATAGCATGAATGATTTTAATCAAAATGACTATAAGAATAAGGGTGTTGTTAAATCCTTTGCAACTAATTCAGTAGTTTTTGGACCAAAAAATCAAGGGTTAACATGCACATTACATCTTTATTTAGATTATACTAAAGTCTAGTTTGATTTTGGATTTAAAAATCTTTTAATTCATATAAATTTACTAGTAAAACGAAAATTTTACCTCAAGAAATGAATTTAGGACTTTTTGTAAAAACAGTTTGGGGTAGTATTAAGTAAAAATAATTTAAATATATCTTCTTGTTAACAACTGTGGAAGGGTATTCCATTCAAACCTTGTTGTCATTCTCATTTTAGATTCTGAGGTTATATTAGTCTATTTAAAATGTTATGTGTATCATGAATAAAATATAAGTATTTTTCCAAAAACCTATAAAGAAAATAATTTATATGGCAAAATTTGTAAACATTTTTTTCTTATAATAGATTTCATTTCTTGGACATGTTATAAAAAAAAGATGGACCAACTGATGCTCCTACTAAAGAAAAAGTGGATAATGAATAGCCAAGACATAAAAATATTACTAATATTCATAGTTTTTTTGGATTAAAAGTCTATTATTGGCATTGTTTGGTAAAATATTCATGTTTATCTATCACACTAACCAAGTTTATGTGTAAAGTATTTTGGTTCATCTAGAAAAAGGAATGTGAATAATGTCCCCAGGAATTAAAAAAAAGATTAGTGAATGCTCTAGTTTTGGACCTACCATCTATAAATGGTAAATTAGTTATCTATAATGATGCTTAATATAAATGATTTGTCTATGTTTTATATAGAATGATAAGGTTATTTATTATGTGTCATGTCACTAAAATTGTTATGAGAAAAATTATCTTACAAATGATCTGGAATTGGATGTTGTGGTTTTTTATTTAAAAATTTAAAAAAATAACTTATGTTGAGTAAAGTATGAAATATATATTAATAATTGAGAATTTAATTATTTATTCACCTAAAAAGAGTTGAAAATGAGAAAGAGAATATGGATTGAATTTATAAAGGATTACTTCTTTATAATTTTTTACCATTCATGAAAAGAATACAATATAGAAAATACATTATGTCAAAAAGATAACGAATCATTAATTATGATACCCCTGGAACATGATCCTTTAGTTAATGATTTGATGAATTATGTATTATAAACTATTCATGAAATAAATACCTATATTTTGTTATAGTTTTCAATATAAATATATTTTTTAGATAGAATTAAGAAAGTTCATAAGGAAGAAATTTTTTTATAGAAAAATTTTAATTGATTATGAATGTTATGTTGATTTAATTTAGTATTGAAAAAGATGTTGTTTTGAGATTCCAAAATAGGTTATGTCTTCCATGTAACCACCATTTGAATAAATAACAATTGAGGTAGTCTCATAGTTCTCCATTTTCTATTCATCTTAGCAGTACCAAGATGTGTAGAGACCTTCATGAACATTTCAGTTTTAATGAAATAAATATATATATTTCTGATTATACTATGAAGTGATTTGATTTTCAAAAGGTTAAATTATAATGATTATTACCAAAGGGGGTGCTTCTACCTTTACCATTTATTTAATGGAAAAGGGAGAATATATCCATGGATTTCATGGTTGTATTATTGAATACATCTCAAAATAATAATGTGATTTGGATAATTATTGATTGATTAATTAATATTTTCATTTTATTCCGATTATAGATAATATGTATTTGGATCAAATTTATCAACATTTTTTTGGATGTCATATTTATATTACATAGATTCCCTCTTTTCATTTCATTTGATCACAATTTCAGATCCACTTATAACTTTTGGAAAACACTTTAGAAGTCAATCAATACTGAATTAAATTTAATTATAACATTTCATCCAAAATCTAATAAATAGTTAGAGGTAATGATTTAGACGTTGGATGATATTATTTGAGCCTTTTAAATGGATGATAATGTAAACTAATATCAACATATAAATTTGGTTGATTTTTCTTATAATAAGTGTTTTCATTCCAGTATACAAGTGGCACATTTGAAATCTTTATATGGAAAGAGGTGTTGGTCTTTTGATTATTGGGTAGAAGTTTTAGAAATAAAGTTATCAGGACTAGCATTAGAGAAAAAATGGTTGAGAAGTTAAGATGATTCAAAAACACTTGGGGACGGCTCAGAGCACACAAAAACGTTATGTACATAACCATAGGAATGATATTTCTTTTGAGGTAGGTGATCATGTTTTAATTAAATTATCCTTATGGAAATTTATCATGAATTATAGAAAAAAGGTAATGTCGCGTACATGGTCAATTTGAACACATGATATCCCATATAAATTTGGATTATTTTCAAATAGAGTGTACTTTCCTCTAATTTTATCTCTGGTATGTGATGTGCTTTATGTTTTTTTGTTAAGAAAACATGTGTCGAATGCATCTATTGTTTTGATCCCTCAAGTAGTTCAATGGGATGAAAAAAAAATCATTATGAATATACTATTCAAATTCGTGACTATAGAGAGTAGGTGTTAGGAAATAAGGTGATTCACCATGTTAAGTTTTTCTGGAAATACTATATGATTTAAGAAGAAACATGGGAATCAGAGAATTCTATAAAAGAAAAATTTCCCTACTTGTTTATGTAATGGATAAAATTAAGAGGAAAAAAATTCCACAATTGGGTAATAATGTAACAAACTAGGTAATTTCAAGATAAATAATTTTCATTTATTATTTATATTTATTAATTATATTTTATAGAGTGATATCTATTATAGGAATATTACATAATTTTTCAATCAGAAGGAAAATATCTTTATTTCTAACCAAATCGGGATTCCATGTATTTTATGGATTTATTTAAAATATTTATTTAGAAATTATATAATTTTAATTTGAAAAACTGAAAATATTATTTGAATCAATCCTGTAAAAATAATCTTAGTATTAATTTTTTATAATTTTTTGAAAATTTTTATCTTTCAATTAATAGTTAAAAATACAAATTTTTATGTTAAACATTCTTTTCTTTTTAACTATTTACAAAATCACATTATATTAGAGATTATTTTTTAAATTTCACTAGTTTATTTTTAAATAAAAACAATCTATTAAATTTTATTTAAATCAATATTATACTTGTGGTTTTTGTAAAAACATTATTATTCTTAAAAATACATTTTCTCAAATGGTTATTTTTCTTCGTGTTTTGTGGGTTTAATTTTAAATTAAATTATTAAACTTATGGAAACCGAAACTAATAAAATTTATTAAATATTTTTAATCATCATAATTATTATTAGGTAATATGGGAAAATTAATTTTTTGTCATAATGAATAGTATAAATAGTATAAATATGTTACCACTGTTAAGGTTAAAAGAGGTTTACTAAGGTGGTTAAACAAAACTAATGAGGGTTAAGATGACAAAGAAAATTGTCTAAATTATATTTTATGGACATAGTTATACCATATATCGTATAAATTTTTTAAATTTTCTAATTATAATATTTTTTTTAGTAATAGATTAATATATTTTAATCTTTTAAAAATTTCAAATGTGTCCTCGCCCCCCTTATAAATGGACATCCACTCTATAATTTTATATACACTTAAAAAATAATTATAGTTCATCCAAGACCTACCTGAATACCTTCTTTAAATATCTTTCTATTTTCTGGTGGATATTTTTTAAAAAAATTAACTTAGGAAGGATTTAGGTATAATCCTAAAAAGGTTTTTTGAAGGGGATTTATAGTTCATAACCAAGAAATTTTGTTTTATTTATTCATCTACCTCAATAAAATCTTCATCAAGAAAGAATAAATACTAAAATCAGTATATACCATATACTGAGATGTTATTATGTTAATGTAATAACCTATATACATCTTCTTTCTCCACTAAATAGGAAATGAAACAATCGTTCGCATGTACGGTGTACTACCACCTCATGAACTTATGTAATTCGTTTTCCATCACCACCAATCATGATAGGTTATAATAATTTATTTAATGCATATATATGGTATTAATAAAATATTTTATATCTATGCAATGATAATATATCAATTATTTTATTACCATTTCATCCTTTGAAAAATGATAACGTCATTCATGTGAACGTGTAAATTACCACCTCGACAAAGCGATGTGATCCATTTTTCATGAACACATCACATGGATGCTATATATAAGCCTATTTAAAAATATAATATTATATTCATTATATAATAATTGTTGAATAATGATAAAATAATGCATAGCTTCTTTCCATCGTATTCATTGAAAAACTGAAATGCTACTCTTGCGTATGTACACCCTACCATATCCAGGATTGTAACACAATTCATTTTTCTTAAGAATATTTCGTGGTTGATTTTAAAAGTATAATTATTTTATAAAAATGATAATTATATCATGATTATTATGATGTATATAATGAAATAATGAACTCTTTGTATATTTTCATCTTACTAATTTCATTTTGTACATATGTGAGAAATGTCATCAAAATTTCTAAATTGAACTTATTTAATTAAATAATTATTTATATTATGATAATAAATAAAATAAAGAAATAAAAAATTTGAAAAATGTTCTTAATAATTTATATAATTAAAATATTTTTATTATTCATGAATATTAATAATGTATATGATAAGTCAGACCTGAGGTAAGGGACACTTTACTTTAAAAATCCCATTATTATGTTCTAAATATTTTTTTTCCAAATAATTTCTTTCCAAGACAATATTCATTAAATTATTTTATGGATGTATTTATATGGAAATAAATTAATTATAATGGACATTTTATGTCACTATATACTTTATTTAAATGGTTTTAAAAATTAATATTTTTATTATTTTGTACAGAATGTTTTGAATTTTTTTAAAAAAAGTAAAAATAAATGTTTTATTTTAAAATATTTAGCATCGATAGTTATTCAAACCACCATAACCATTAATTGATGTCTGGATTCCTTTAAAATATCTCTTTTTTAATTCAATAAAAATCCTTTCATTTTCTTATTTATTTTAAAAAAGGGTTTTAAATGGTATGGATATTCTGATATCTTGAAATGTTTTTCTTATGAGTAAAAGGAATATTTTTTTGTGTATGATGCTAGAAATAAAAGAATTCATGTTTTATGATTATGTTATGGTTACTAGAAATTTTTCATTATATAGGTGAGACATATATAGTTCATAATGAGGGTGGTCCCGGTATAGCTCATGTTGATGGGTGAGACTTATATATCTTTACAATGCATTGGGTAAAGGGATATAATTAAGCAGTTTGGTTTATCCAAAGAGATTATTTTTATTTACCATGCACCTTATCCCTTTTATAATAGTTTTTGTAAGAGTGATATGAAATGATGTACCAAGTTTCCTACATGATTTATCTATTCTTTTAATGGGGTTTTAAGGAAATTTTAAAAAACTATTTAAGAAAGTAATAGATTTATTTTGTAAGAATTTTTTTGTGGTTAGAATTTATATTAAAATAAGAAATTTTTTCTGAGTATTAGTTGACCAATGTATTTCTTTCTTTCTTTTTATATGTCCCTTACTAATATTTTTATGCTCGTGTTATGTTCTCGAATATGTTTCATAGGTTTTTATGGATGATTTGGGACAAGGATGAGGTCAAGATGAAATTTATGAAGACATGTCCTAAAAATGAAAGTTGATATTTATTAAAAGTTTTGTATTGTGTAAAAAATATATACTAAGTTTAAATATCAACTTTTTGATGAAATTTTTATTTATTTATGGGTTATGAACCAATTCTTTAATACTCTTAACCTATATGATCTTTAGAAATAAAGAAAATAAATTCTTATCTAAAAAATCAATTTTTATGGATTTTTTAAGGTTGGGTCCTTATAATACCACTTGGATTTGATCATCATAAGCATCCCTTCACTGGGTAAGAGATATCCACAACCTTAAATCTATCTTCTAGTGAATAGTTCACACTTAAGAAAATTATGTGAGTTCTCCATATGTTGAATTATGAATGAACCACACATAATTCATATGGAAACTGAAAAAACATTATATTACATTATAAATGACTCCTATGAATGTAATTTATGACTATTTACTTTCTCCTTCTATATATGTTTTTGTTTCTTCTTATTTATTTTCTTCCTGATTCATTTACATAGTCATTGTTTTTCCACCATATCTTTCTAGTTTTATAAATTTCACTTCCAGAATCACTCATTATGGAAATTCTAATACTTTCTCAATAAAATTTATTTTACATGGTTGAACATGACAATATTAACATCCATAAATATTACAGTGATTCCATAATTTAAAAAATTTAAAATTTAATCACTTAACAAATGGGACAACATATTATAACATGTAGTTTTTTATGTTATCTTAAAATTTTATTTTCATATAGTCCATTTAAACCCCACATAATGAAATATATCAATGAATACAAATAATAATTTCCTCAATGGAATAAACACTCTTACTCTCTCATTCATTTCTGTTAGATTACCAAATTAAATAAGTTTCAAAAAAATCACATCTTTTTACAATTTCAAAATAAAAAAACTCTATTTTCATTGGTCCTTATAATAACATTAAGATCATAATATAATCAACATAAAGAAATAAATATATACTCAAATAGAAAAAATCACATGTCAATTAAAATAAATATATATATATATATAATATTTTCTTATTGATATTATCGCATCACATCTCTAAATTCATTATTTATCATAATAAAAAATTATTTATGTTCCATAGTTATATTCATATGGATCAACCTATACATACTCACATAATATTGTTTAGTATACTACCAAGGTCCAAAAATCGAATTTAAGGATCTCTTCTATATCATAACCCATCTCCCTAGGCCTTATTACATGTTTTGATGAATAGAACTACAACCCTATAAACCCATTTCAATACTCAATAGTTATTGCTCAAAAAATTATTCCGATGAATACACTCAATAATATGCCACTATGTTGCAACCAAATTCCACTAGATCCCCTTCCATTATATTAGTGAAAATGAGTGTGACAAATGATCCCACCTCTAATAGGCCAATAGGTTTTGACAGGATGCAATGATATATAAAGTATGACATGAGAGACAATACCCAATTTAATATCATGAAAGATAAAAAGAACCATTATATAATACCCAACACCTATAAGATATAAGAAACATCCCATATATAAATGTCACATGCATGAAATGTCAAAAAACTCATACCAATGCAAAAAAATCAAATGTCAGAATGAATTAACCAAAAAGACATAATGAAGAAAATAGAAACTCTAATAGTTTTCTTTATTATACCCAAGACCATGAGATAATAAGCTTCACACCATCTTTCAACATCATCATGAAAATAATTAACAATAATACATAGTTTTTCAAGTTAGAATAAACATATACATAGTAGGATCATCTCTATTAAAAGTTATTTCTATAAATAATAAACATAAAAAATATTAAGTTAGTAACACTAATATTGATACATTGTCCCATTGAATGTAACATCTCTAACCCGTATCATGGAAAGAATAATCTATAAATTTTATGTTTTTAAAGTATAACACACACTATAAAAACTATAACAGGTCTCTCACAATCCGAATCCTTCCAACCAAATCATCGAGAGACTAAAAGTATCACGTCATAATGGAAATCAACCACATTCCGACATCCACATGATTGCCTCAACTACATATCAATGAAAACACATAATCACACATTTAAGATAATTTTTTATCTATTTTATTCCTAATTTAAGAATGATTTAAAATTCCAAAGGTTCTAATAAAAATCATAGATTATCATACATTTAGATTAAAGAGAATTTGGGTGATTAGGTTTTGAGTGGGGATCAGGTATATGGTGTGTGAGAATCCATACTCTTATGACCTAGATGGTGATGAATGATGAGCCACCCCCCCCCCCCAATGGAGGAGGGACTAATTCCATCCTTCAGGGGAGTCCAACCTCATCAATTCTTCCCTTTATCTTACCCAGATCTCCATCATTTCATTCCCTCAGATCTTGCTTAGACCAAAAAATCCAAAATAGTTTGATGGGTTCCCACAAATTTCACTATCATCATCATAGTTCAATGACACTTAATCTCTTCCGAACCAGATGCTGCTAGCATAGTTCATACATCATCATCCATTGGTGGATTCATTCGATAGGTTTATTTTTAGATCTTTTGGATTAAATGATTAATCAATGGTGGGTATTCTAGACAACATGAACATCATGATTCAGTTTTCATCAGCAAACAACTTGGTAAGGGCTTGTTCTAGAGCCCCTCACATATAAAATAGATCTCAATTTTTCCAATTTTGGTTGAATTATGATTTTCATCTGAGATGTAATACCCCACCAATAATTATTTGGGATAGATTTCCTAAGATTTCACTCTCTTTCCAAAAATAATTAATTGTTCTAATGTTTGGGAATCTCATTGGTAGATATATGTACTCGGATAGTAGAAACATGTCTTTTTTCATCCTATGACTCTATGAATATATATTGAATTTAATGTGTCAAGAGTGCCGATAGAGTTTTTTTATATTGCTATTGGAGAAGATTTGTGATACAAAAAACTGGATTTTTTTGAATTGTGGGTGGATTTAGGTTCTTCATGAAAATATATGTGACATTTTATGATAGTGTGTATGTGTGTAAGTATTACCATTGTCTATAATTATGATTCCATATTAAGAAGTTTGGTGCATGTTGGAACCAAGTTGGATGGAGAAGGAAGTTTCAAGAGTTAACCTTTGTAGAGTGTTGTATTTTGTTTTCAAAGAAGATAAATCAATTCACTTTGTAAAAGGACTAGAAAACAGACGATGCTTTGTTGCTATGTATTTCACAAATGTCATAAGTTATGGTAACTTCTGATGCAATAATTATGAAGGAAAGGGGGATAAATGATGATGCAATCCATATATAGTTTTGATTGGAAGGAATAATTCTAGTGGAAGATAAGAAATTTTTAGTACTTCTCATTATAACTTCGACGATGCTGAATCTCGTATATCAAAGGCTATATATCACGATAGTGGAGTTCATGATAAAAGATGAAGAATGGTTATGGAAAGAAGTGAAGAGAGAAATGAAAAATCAATGGACAATCTGGAGGTAGCACAAAAGCACAGTTTAAGGTGGCATCGTTTTCCAGTGTTTGCCAAATTTTAGGGCCTGAAAATTGGGAGAGTAAAGATCTGTTTTTGGAAAAGGAAAGAAAGAAGTGTGCAAGTCAAGAGTGGTGCACAAGTATTGGAACGCAAGTCTAAGTCTTTCTCAAGTCATATTTCAAGATCATCCAATCCAAATATAACAAAGGAAATGAAGTGGCACGCAAGATAACAATTGGCGCACAAGTCATAAACTGGCACGTAAGTGTGGCGCGCAAGTATAAGTGGCGTGCAATTGTATGTTTCATTCAAGTCATATTTCATCATCATCATATCAAAATATGAAAAAGGAAATAAAGTGTCACGCTAGTGAAGGAAGGGTGCGCAAGTGATGGAGCGGCACGCAAGTCGGAATGGTACGCAAGTGTAGGTGCGCAAGTCACCAAAATGCCTATAACCAGACAACTAGACTCCTCATTTTTATGATGCTCAACACTTAATAGAAAATTAGAGCTCTGATCGCACAAGTAGTGGAGGGTGCTCTGATCGCGCAAGTAGTAGATGGTGGCATGCAAGCTGATGTGGCGCGCAAGCTGAGGGTAATTTATAAGGAGTCCAAGTAGGGTGTCGTGAAAGTTTTGTTGCTAAAGTTTTGTCACGCAAGTTTTGGCATGAAAGTTTTGGCATGTAAGCAGGGAGGCACTCAAGCAGGGAGTAGCACACAAGCTATCTACACCAGGAGTTTCTTACCAGCTTCTGGGTAGGAAAGTGAAGAATTGTTTTGAAATATTTGATTTGTGAAAGTTCATTAAGAATCACAGAATCATTACATTACCCTATTTGTGCTAAGATAGATCACACACACTATTTGATTGTTTTCAAAGTGATACATGAGTGTAAGGGTATATCCTACTCGTTGTATTTCACGTCAAAGGATTGTTTTCTAGTGGATTTTGTGGTACTGGATTGTTTCCGTACCATACCAAGGACATAGCTACTCTTGTTGAGTAGTGAACCTTGTAAATATTTTGTTCATGTGGTTGTCTGTGTTCAGTAGGGAAGAAACTCTTTAATAATAGGTGAAGGTTGTTTCCAAAAGAATGATACATAAAAAGAAAAAGATATCACTGAGTCACCCCCTCCCCCTCTTAGTGATACATGGATCCTGACAGGGTACTTCAGTGTATGATTATAGTGCAGCGTCAAAGGAGATGGTTCAGATTAGTGCATCATGTTGTTGATGCATTAATTAAAATTATTTCCATGATGGAACACATGAGGATGAGGAGTTGGTGAGGAAATAATTCCCTATGGGGATTACAACTTAATAGTTGGATTTAGATGGGGTAGAAAAAGATGTCAACATCCTAAAGGAGGTATGAAGGTTACCACCAGATCTGAAGGTTGTCAATATTTTTTTCATATTGAATCATGAAATGTTGGGGGGTGAAACAAGACCTATGGATATTGAAATGGATAAAAATATAATATCTCTCAATAATGAGGCTGTGGAAACTGATGATGGTACTAAATAAAAAAAATTATTTGAGGAAGCAGTTAAGGAAGTTGTAATAGTCTATGTAACTAGTGGAGGTAGTGTGGAGTGGGTGAATGTAATAAGAAGGGTGAGGTCAAGAATGAACAGTATGAATATTAAGGACCATAGTCATTTTATAAATCATGAGGTCAAATGTTCCAAACATGAACAATGGGATGTAACACATGTAAGCATCCAAACAACAATTCCAGCGAAGAACCCTTCAGATGTTCAAAGATTTTATGAGAATTATTCAGATGATAAGATATATAGCCATGTTTGAGTAGACAATGTTGATGATGTTCAAGGAATATGTCATCAAATTACTTGGAGGAATAAAGGGAGGAAAGGAAAAGGAGATTCATGGAGATGCATTGTATTAAAGTGTAATAATACTAAAGATCATAAGGACTATTCTAACTTACCTAATCTGATGGAAACAAGGTCTCTTAAAAATAATAAGGCGATGGATAGAAAATGAGTGTCCCGTTATGAGGAATGAAAGGAGAGTTTAATCTCTCATAATTAAAATCAAATGATGGTGTTTGGTGAGTTCAATGAACCAAAACCCGGTGGTGGTAAGATAGTTGATATGATTCCAGAGTAGGTGTGAGCTAATTCTATGGTCAGATCAATAGATAATGAGGTCGGGAAAAAAAGGAAATCATGATTTCACAATATTCACTCTTTAATGGATTCTATATAGAGTTAAGGTTTTTAATAGAATATGACTTGATTTCAATAATTTAGAAATTTATTTTTTTTCGTCGATTGATTTCCTATCTTGAACATTAAAGGTTTCCCTTTTTTTTGACAAAACTGATTTTTATAATAAGAAGTTAGTTTTCAGTCAAAAGTTTAAAATTAAAAAAAAAATTATATTTTATATCATATAATCATCACTTGGGAATACACTAAGAACAAGTAAACAAGGAAATCAATCAAAGCTAATTGAATCACAAATATTCTCTATTTCAAACACCATAAAAGAAACATCACTTCAAAAATAAAAGGGACACACCACACCACTATATTCTAAAAAATCAATTTTATTTTAAAAGACCTTTTGAGAAATAAACAAGATCACACACCAACCAATGGTATTACATGGATCCTCATACATGCACATCCTCATGCCATATTAGGCACCCATCCACTTTTCACATATGTCAATTCATGTTCTCACTCACAGAACACCAACTGAAAATACAAAACATTTCCACTTTCCAAAACAAAACATCCAATCTATTTTAATATATTTCTAATTAAAATAAATCAATTTCTATAATACCTATTTTTTAAAAATTCATTTTTTTATTTAAATAAAATTTCCAAAACCATTTTATGAAAATCAATTCCAATTTTCAGATCAAACAACTTTTGATAAATCACAATATTGTTTATAAAAACCCAATGTCATTGAAATCATTCTCGTTTTAAACCAACACCATATCATGAGAATCCACCCTTTCAATGCCTCATTCAGAAAAATTATAAAAATCCATTTTACACCTTTATAAACACATTCTTCACCACTTTAAATACATCTTTTCATAGATCAAAAAATGAGAGATTATAAAACAATTTTCCAAAACCAAGGGATTTAAAACACATTTTACAGAGGGAAACTAGTGTCGATGGGTGACTAAAACATATGTTTGGAGGCTATACATCTGTCACCCAACCATAATATAGAGTATTATAGGGTAATGTACCCAACTCCACATGGCTTTCAATACCTTGCGGTCTCATTGAGGACACTTTCCCAACTCCCATTTCATTTCCCAACACCATACAACACAAAAGATCAAAAAAGACACAAAAAAACCTAGACATCCCATTGTAACCTGATGATACAAATGAGAAAGGATTCATGAAATCCATTTAGTTCCTATATCTTGATCCCTAAAAATACTAATCCTTCTACCTTGACATCATTAACTAATTATTGTCACTCTTAAAAGTAAGGTCCACTAAAGAGCTGACCTACTCTGGTACCATTTTTTAATGAACCAACCCGGGTTAACCCTGAGCAGATCACCTGTGGTGACCCATGGTAAGGCCTAAGAGGCATTCCAAATCTTACTAGGGTGGAAATAAATTCCATGGGAATCATAAGACACAATAGATATTTTTTCTACTAATAAAGTAAACAAGGAATCTGAATTAACAAAAGAGAATCCCAAACTCAATATGATTTACAAACATTACATTCTATACATTTATAATTAATGGAACAACAAACTGAAAAAAAGAAATACCAGAATAACCAAACTGAACCTGACACCCTAGACACCTCCATGTGACCCTAAGGGTCAATCTTTAGTCCATAACCAACTATCACTGAAGGCAATCAATCCCAAACAAAACCATGCATAAAAAACAAAAAAATAATAAAACACTATAGGAAGGAGTATTAAAACTCAATAGGTAATCCAGAAAAAAAATTTCCCAATGCAGATTCTTTAAATAAAGAAACACTTATTTGAAGGTCTGAAATATAATATTTATATATAGGATTTTCAACAATTTTCTTTTCAAAAGAAAAAAAATCACACCATAGTCCATTTCCTTAATGTTTTAAAATAGCGTACAATGGAATAAGAGAAATAGGGACCATGTAATAAATACACATTTTTTAAAATCAATGAAAAGGTGATATACTTGTTCATTCAAAACACTATTCTTGAAAACCTTTTTAACAAGCCACACATTTACCATTTTTCAAGAAATTTCCAAAAGAAAGTACAAGAAATATATTTCTACACAACAAGGTAAATGTTACTAACCATACTAGTATCATAGAAACAAATGAATACCTAGGAACTCAATGAAAAACCAAAACATACTATATATGTGACTCATGAAGTGAGTTCTCTTAGATGAGTATTACCTATCAGCCTCAAATAAAATCCTAAGCAGGATGATAGGTTATGACTTCACCATGAGTCGTTGTGTGTACCTTGGAGAATAAATGGATTGTTGTTATTATTATAGCTACTTTCTCATATTATAACTAACATTACCTCATTATTACGATATATATACTCTTATTATGCATTGGGTTTAGTGATTTTAGGGTGTCCTGCTATGTATTTATATAATCACCACTTAATGGGTAGTACCTACACATATCATGTCTTATCCAAATGATAGTAATTTTGATATATTCATAGATGGATTAGTAGTAGGTAAAATATATTTTATCTCTACAGACCATGGTTTATACCTGGTGTTTCATTTGATAGAATCCCCCTCCTTCCTTGTAGGTTGAACTCTTTTTACAGTTGTTGGTTGGATTGTTTTTGGCCATTTATCTATTCCTATAATTATTTTACACTCTGATGTAGGATATATATTTATTCATGCATTGTGGGATCAATTTAATTTTATCATACAACATTGTATGTGTATTTGGATACATTTTTTTGTACATTAACCTTATTTTAAGGCCATCCATATTTCTGATATGCCTACTCGGCACTGGTTGCTAGCCCTTGGACTATTGGAGTTGGACTAGGAGTATCACAAGATTCTTACCACCCACCAGGTGGTCCCTAGTGAATAGGTTCGTTATATATTTGTATAAGATCATTCATTATATGATCAAATATTAGAGATTTCATATATTTGACATTCGATTTGGAAACTAGGGAAGAAAGGTTATTGTTTCTTGAGTTCAGCTATCATGCTATGGAATCCAATGTTTTGATGCATTCAATGTACCCAATCACCATGGATCTAGTAACCTACGTGTTGAATAATCATATATATAAATTGGTAATAAGGAAAAAAAGTCGCATGCATCCTATAAGAATGGGTTTGGGATTCATGTACTTCTTGTGTTAGCTCTGAAAATATTCTCTTTTGACCATGATGCATTTCTTATACTAGTAAATTATTCCATGATCACAACCAACTAAGTTTTTATGGTGGGATTATGGTTATGATCTTCGGGGTGACACGCTCCTATCATATAGAATGAAAAAATAATTATTTTCCTAATACAGCAAAGAGGTTGACCAGATTAATCTCGCTTGAGGAGTATCATAGTATATTCAGTCGCTAATTGTAATTATCCTAAACAACATATTTTTTTTATTTTTAATAATTAATGAAAAATAATATTTCATTTTTGGAAAATATTACAATATTAAAATAAATATATCCTAAATGTTCTTTCAGATATAATGAAGATTAGGAAGAATGGATTGGTCCTTGGTTTTGGTTTTGTGGGTTCATTCATTATTAAATTTCAATTGACAATCTATTACTTTCCATACATGTATGTTTACTCCCTACCCTGATTGAAATGTTTATCATGCCATAGAATCCTCTTCAAAAAACCAAATATCCCTACACTTTATAGAAAATTGAAATTAAATTTAGATCCAAGTCATGGTGTTCTACCACTATAATAGTTAAATTCTCTCACATACACCACAAATTTAATTCAAAAAAATGAAATTAATGTGTAATAATTTAGAATTCCATGAAACCTCTCCCAGGGAAAAGCCTTAGGTTAGTAAACTTCCATTGAAATATAAAAAGATATCATGATGGAAATATGGAAGAGAAAAAGAATTAGATTAGGGTTGGAAGATAAAGACTGGTAGAAAAAATGAAAACACTTAAATTTAAAAGATTAATGAATTTGTTCAATTTTAAAAGAAAAAAAATGAAAATTTAAAGAATAAAATCATAAATGTGAAGCATCCCTATAGAACAACATAGAAACGAATCCTTGAGATCTAATTCTCTTATCATATGAACTAGACCTTTATTTTTAGGCTTCAACATCAACACTGGTCACTATTAATTACATCATAAATGGGTCTGTTGTGGTATCGTATCATCAAGGGGTCATAAATGTTGGACTCGAGTAATAAATTTCATCAAAAATAAAATTCTTGACTGCATCCAAAAGGACTCACATCATGTAAATGTTACATGACGTATAAATTGAAAAACCAGAACATTTCATAGCTTGATCCATGTCCTATAATTCTTAGTAGTTACATGTCATGTAAATTAATTACAATATTTGAAAAACAATTAGGCACTTTTTTATTTGAATCAACCTGTTTCGTAATTTTTGAGCTATGGTATCGAGCTTTGACTTTTACATGGTGATAATGTAGCTACAATCTACAATAAAAAATATGTTTACGACACAATATATTTGTCTCATTTTTTTCATTTTTATCTTACTACATATCCTTCCAAAAAAATTAAAATGAATTAGATATTGTCCAAATAAATATATTAAAGTTTTAAAACATTGTGTTTTATAATCATATAAACATGTAAATTATGAATATGTCACTTGGTGAAGAGGATTCATTTTTTTTGACCTATGAGGGTGGTGGGTCCTTAGGTTGGATAGTGTGTGATATCTTCATCCTTTGGGTATCATGTTAACCACCCTCCAGTGTTCTAGGTGTATAATCCATGTTCGGTTGAGAAATAACTGATTTTAGTAGTATTTGGAGATGATTCACCGATTTTATGTGTGCATCATGAGTTACAAATGTATATATCACTTTGGTTTCTTAGTGATTCTAACCCACTACTTAGGTGGTAGATGACCAACACATGACTTTGGTGTGAGTATCCCACTACATTAAGATCACTCTCAATGGTGTTTCTATAAGTGATACTTCTTTAGGGTGACATAGAGATTCAGTAACTCCATGTGTTGGTGTTGTTGGATGTATCATCATGAATGAAAGGAAGGGGGGCACTTCACCCACCATGTTATGTTCTTGTGATGTGATTCAAAATAGTTTGAGTAAGTTACTATCACAAAGAGTAGTAAATGTAATTGTTTGGATGATTAGATTATTTTAATTGTATGTTAGAGTTCATTTTGGTGTGCTAAGGTGTTAGAGTGTGACTTGGTTATGGTTAATATTTTGAAAAGGGAAAGGATAGATTTATTCGATAAGAGATTTTGAAATAGAGACTTCATGTTTAGTTAGAGGTATGTTGTTAGTATTATTTTCTCCAACTATAGTTATAGTTCACAATCACAGACCACATTGACTAGAATGTCTCGCATGTTTGAGTCCTAGCAATTTCAAGGGACACATTTATCATGAACATTGTGTTTGGAGTCTTCATCAGAGATTATTTTCTATCACACACTTATATAATAAATGTGACGTTACTCTTTTTAGAGAGAGAGTCTCATTTAGAATATTACCATGGTGTTAGTAAAGCCCTATGATGGTTCCCTCAAAATGAATTTGTTTCCTAACTTATATTCTCAATTGAGTGTTACCATTAATGGTTTTTGTGTATCTGATTTAGTGGGATATAATTTCCTTATTTGGTTATAAGGAACCTTATGTATAGAAATATGAGCTTATCTATAGTAGGATACAACAAATTTAAAACCAATTAGCTAGTATGACCTTTTTAGAAGAGGATGTTGTGATATTTTAATTTCATGCAATTTTGGAGGAGTATATAGATATCTTTATCGATGAATTTCCATTCATGAATTCCCATTGAATGATTGATTTCTATATATACCTACACCCAGGGATGGCCTGATATCATCACTAGAATATGGGATAACCCTATGTAGCTGAAAGAGAAAAAGGTGGGGTTGGAGAAATATGCACATCTAGAGAAATTGATACCCAATGTTCTCCCTTGAGAAGCCTAGTATTGTTCTTTGAAAAGGAATCAATGATCTTGACGATAGGTGTGCACTAACATTTCATGAACTATGTGATTTCCAGGAAGTATTACCCACCCTTGATAATAGATAACTCCATTGACATCTAGTTAGGGATGAATTAGTTTTTAGATTTTGGAATCAGAATGAGTTATCACTAACTATTGGTTTGAGAGGAAGAAGCATCAAAGGTGGCCTTAAAAAACCACTATGTTTTATTTAAGGTCACGGTGATACCATTCGGTGTGTGGAGTGCCACAGTGATGTTTGTGTCACTTATAGACCAGATCATTCATCCCTACTTAGATCATTTCACAATAGTCCTCTTTAAGGAAAATCTTCTGTACTTGACATCAGAGGCGAAACACATGATACACTTGATGATGGTTATAGACATGCTGCATGAGCATGATCCACATGAGAAGCTCTTAAAGTGGCACTTATGGATTTTGGAGGTCTACTTCTTGGACATGTCTTAACATATATATGAGTGACAATGAAACAAACACAAATTGAAGTAGTACCAACTTAATAGCTACCCAATTGTGTAACCATAGTATAAATTGATCGTGAAAATGATTTCCATTTGTTGTTATGGGGAGAGGTAACAGTGCTTTTGGACTATATGATGTCCACCAATAACGATGAGGATTGTGCAGATTTCATCAAATCCTTGGTTGTTATCCCTCCACAAATTCAGTGTGCCATAGACACACAACATGGAAATATTTATTTTTAGATCATGGAAGAATAGATATCCACTAGGCATATTTTTGATGCATATTATGAGGGTGGTTGTCACATCACCCTTAATTGATGTTTGATAATAACACCAGTCATGTTCCAAGAGGTGGTTCTTAAGATACTTCCTGTCTTAACTAGTGAATCTCAAGGAGGTGAGTATGTACTAGGATCATTGGTAATCGGTTTGGTAATCCTAGGATATTGTAGTGTGTTGATGAGTTTATCACATGATGTATCACCTGCCAATAATTAGAGGCTGAGGTTCACAGATAGAGTCATAAATGGGATGTTGTCCTAATGGGTTTCATGATAGGGGTTCCAAGATCATTGTGTGGCCAAAAAATCTATCTGAGTGATCGTAGACCAACTCATCAAATCATCCCAGTTCATAAACACATAACAGTAAAGATTTGTAATGAGTTTTGGAATCTCATTTATGTATGAGGTAGTTCTGCTTCTTAAAATTCCCTTGATGATCATTTCAAACAATGATTTTTTCTTCACATAATGATTATGGAGAGAATTATAGAAGCCTTCGAGACTCATATTCTATTGAGAATGATTTTTTTATCCCCATACATATGTCTACATAATGTGGTCCACTCAACATCATTGGAACATGCCTTACATTTTCATGTTAATTTGGAAATGATTGAGAGGATCATCTAACATTGGTTTATTTTTTATATAACATTAGTTACCACTCCTCCATCAGTGTAGCACTATATGAGGCCATCTATGAGTGACCCTATAAATCACCACTGTAATGATTGGAGGTAGTGATAACCAGTTTCTATTAGCCTAGAGTTTTTTTTGAAATGGTAGTGAAGGTGTAGTTCATCTAGGGGAAGATGTGTATTTCGTAAAAATATCTGGATCCATTTATGTATCGATAACAAAGGCCTTTGGATATTCATGAGGGGATTATGTGCTCTAAAATTTATCACATCATCCAGAATTTTGATAATTTTGATGAGGTGGTAGGCTATCCCTCAGGTTCATAGTCTATTTTCTCCTATTGATGTGTGGGGATAACAATGTGGCATACTACATATCCCTTCCATCATAGTTAAATTGAGTGAATGATGTATTCCATGATCCAACTCTGTGGTTAAATTTTCACACCTCGTCGCATGATATCGACCAAAGAAAGATTGACATTGGGGCGGAGTGAACTTTTTGAGGAGTCGAGTGCTGTTTGAGAACTAGTCGGAGAACACCTTTTATGGGAACTGTTTCCCATAGGTTCATGATTGTTGGTAGAATTAAATCCTATAATGGGATTTTTTTGGGTGATAATTCAAGTATATGATTAGTAACCTCCTATATGATTATTTATTCTCCTTCTAGGATGAAAACCATAATAGGTGGGGAGAATTTAATAAATATAAAAAAATTCAACAGTTTTGAAAATTTATGAAATACTTCCACAGATGTGAATGGATTCAGTGTGGAATTATAACCCCCAATGATCCTCTATGTTTATATATTAATAATATGAAATATATTATATAACACATCTTTTTTTATTAAAAAAATATATCCTTAAAAATGACTTGGATGGGTAATATGAGACTGCCATTAAATATCTAAATTGGGTTTACACAAGGTGAACTGTGAACCTTGTCCACCTTGGTCACCCTGGTAGTGAATTTTTAAGGGGGAATTAATTAAATTATGCTAATTAAATAATTTAAGATTCATTTTTTTGATACACCCTAGACAAACCACAATATAAACCTTGTTATGGAGAATTATCTATGGTTAGCCGCAAACCCTTATTGGAAATTGATGCTATGGAGAGAGAGTTATTGGGGAGAGCGTATAGAAAGTTGATCATGGGTTGATAAAAATGGATCAAAGTATCATAATGATTTTCAAAACTAATGGAATTTGTGTATCTCCATAACATAAATAATGATAAATTGTTCATCATTAGTGATCGATCCAAAACTAAGGTAGGGAATTTTATTGTGTTTTTTAAATTCCATATTTCATTATTCCATGTTGAAAAAAATACTCTTAATAATTGATTTATGGGTTGAATATTGATTTAAATATTATTGATTTTTATCCTTGGATAATTAATTTAATAATATTTTACAAACATTTTTTAGTTCAACTAATCATTTTTTCAGATTTTTGTTTTCGGTTTTTGTCATGATAGTTTTGCAAAAATGACAACAGATAATTAGAGATGGATACAGATAGGATTTTTTTTATACATACATGTTTCGATATTGTGGAGGAAGTTTAGTGATATGGATAGAAAATCACTAATTCTAAGGGTCTATAATCCATCCACTGAAAAAATTCAAGGCCTATTCAATATAGATCTAGTAATTGTGGATAATTTATCAATGGTCATAATGGTAGTGGCAACATAGGCATAGGTGCTTGAGAAATTCTACAATTCGTAAAAATTTTCATATCTATATACAATTTAGATCAGAGGATCATATATCATGTATCTCCCTATGTGTATCATCTTGGGTTTATACATTGAGTCAATATTACATGCCATGTGATTTAATCACATGTTTTTTAACCCTCAACCATATTACTCGTTTTGTATAGAGAGTACATTCCCATGAATCAATGTATAGATATGTGTCATGTGTGTTAGATAACATGTTGTATAAACCATGGAGGACGTTTTGGTGGGTACTATGAGAACACACCTAGGAGGCCATGTCATCCAACATTCAATGTGTATTGACGAAATTTCTTTTTACTTCAGATATTACATGGGCATGGGAATTTGGAGGATTCTATGTTTCAACCCAACCAATACATGCCATGTGATGTGGAGTACACCTCGTCTACTAAAAAAAGTACTTGGATATAGCTAGTGTTCATGGCCATTCCCTAATTTCATAGTAACATTACATAGTACATGGGCTAGACGAAATGGAATGTTTGGTTCTAGAATAACCTCTAAACACCATGTACCCCTAATGGAAACTCCATGTATTTATATAAGGACATGTTGTCTAAGATTATGATACATAGACAATACTAGGTAATTTGTTTGATGTTCCTTATAAAATCGATCAATAATAACACAAGGGACACTATATTTGGAATTCCCCTAGTTATACTGGTTGGGGCAGCGGATGTGGCACTTAAAGATGACAATGTCCATATTAGTAAGGAAATGCAGTGTAGGGGGACTCAAATAGAAGCCCAGGGTAGGGGAACAGGACCATTATAGGCTATTCAGCCATCATAGATTAGTAGTGAGGTCGGACCATCAATTTTTTGAGGTATGATTCTTATAGATTCTATTCTTTCAAGAACTTTATTTGACATAGGATCCTGAAACTCATTTATATCTACCCAATTTTTAAGTGTATTGGGTTTAGTAATGTGTTATATGTTTATAATGATGTTGATTGACATGCTATTGGGGGAGCAATCAGAGGGTATATGTAAATGTAATGAGTGTTCCCTTGATGTTGGTGAGTATCGTCTCCTTTGGGACTTTTACATGCTACAAATAATAGGTTTTGAAATGATACTAGGGATGTACTAGTTTTTTACAAACAAATAATAAATTTATTTTTACCACAGGATAGTGAGTTTCACATCTTATAAGGGTGACAGTTATGTCCATTGTGGGGAGTGGAATATCTAAGAAGACAATGTATAAATACTTCTTCTGCAACTAGGTGAGCTCACAAACCATGATGTGAGACTTTTTCCTGATGAAGAACGAGTGGAACATGAAATCATCCCTGTATTAGTATATTAGTTTCAGGATAAGTTTCTTAAGGACTTATCAGAGTTTACACCTTAGAAAGAGGTTGAGTTCACAATTGAGCTGATGCCTAGAGATGAGCCTATTTTTATTATACCCTAATGAATTGAGCTGGAAGAACTCTAGGAACATAAAACATTGTTGGATGATTTTGAGAATAAAGAGTTTATCCATTCAAGTATGTCACCATGGGGTTCTCCATTTTTTTTTAAATAATGTTGATGGAACATAGCGGTAGTGTGTTGATTATCGGAAGTTGAATTAGATGATGGTTAAGAACTAATATCCACTTCCATGTATTGATGATATCCTTGACCAGATGAAGGGTTTTTATGAGTTCTTTATGATCTATTTGATATAAGGGTATCATCATCTATGTTTGAGACCTTTTGATATACCAAAAACTACTTTTAGAAGAATGTATGGTTTGTATGAGTTTTTTGTAAAGCCTTCCGGGTTGACAAATGCACTTCTTTCATTATGACTATAATAAACCAAATATTTCAACTATAACTTGATAAGTTCGTATTTGTTTTTGTGGATGAATTATTGGTGTACTCCAAGACTCAGGATGATCATGCCCAACATATTGAGATTGTCTTGAGTATATTGAGAGATCATTGACTATATTCCAAGCAATCAAAGTGTCATTTTTAGTTCAAAAAAGTACATTTATTCGGTCACATCATCTTAGAGGAATGCATTTTAGTAGACCCAGATAAGTTCAAGCCATTTTATCTTGGGAGAAGCCTAAGAATATTTTTGATATTCAAAGCTTTTTGGGATTAACTGCTTATTATAAGGGTTCATCAAAGACTTTTCTCACCCGAAGGCACTTATTTTAGGAATGAATAAGTAGGGTATAAGGTTTGAGTGGTCTAAATATTTTGATAATTCTTTTCAATAGCTAAATAAATGGTTGAACACTTCACTGATCTTGATCTTACCTGATTTGGGCATGGATTATATCATGTTTTATAATGCATCTTACAATGTATTTGGGGTATTGTTGATATAGGGAGATTGATTCATGGTGTATGGATCATGATAGTTGAGGTCACATGAATAAAACTATCCTATGAATGGTAACTATTTAGAAATAGTATTTTATGACTTTAAATGTTGGAAACACTATATTTTGGGTGAGAAGTTTGTCATTTATACTGACCATAAGAGCCTTAAATACATCTTTTACCTGTGTTATTTGAATCTTTGACAGTAGAGAAGGCTTGATTACATAAATTATTTTGAATTTGAACGAGATTATATGTCTGGTAAGGGAAATGGTGTTGCAGATTCATTGAGTCAGAAGACACAGACTCAGGTGGTTCAGGATTCACGTTCCGAGTGGAAGGTGATAACTTTGTTTTCTAAGATGCATTAAAAAATTCAAGAGGAGCATGAGATAATGACACTCATGTATGTTTCTGTTGATCCATATCTTTTTAAGTATATTAAGGGAAAACAGTGTGAGGATTATTATTCTCTGTATTTGAGATACATTTTCAATGTTGGGGGTCCACCTTATGATTAGTCCATTATTATTGAGGATTTGATTATTCACATTTGTTTCCATGTTGTTGTGCCTTCTTGTATGTGGGAAGAGTCGATGTGTTAATTTCATACATTGATCTGGGAGGTTCACCATGGTTTTACCAAAATTTACCATGATCTTAGTTGATTGTATTGGTGGCCATGAATGATAAAGGAGATGAAAAGTTTCATGAAATGAGGTTATAACTATCAGTAAGTTTAGGTTGTGCATTAACGGCATAGTACATTATTATTGTTTCTTTCTATTATGAAATGGAAGCGAGATATTGTTACCATGAATTTTGTGGTATGACTTCTTAGGAATCCTTATAGGAATTACATGATTTGGGAAATTTTTAATCTATTTAATAAGTTGGAACATTTATTATAGATTTAGGATACATTTACTATTGACCAGTCTACTGATTTGTATGTTCTAGAGATAATATGTTTGCATGGGGTTCCTCATAGTATTTTTTCAGATCATGATCCAAATTTTTCTCCATAATTCTTAAACGTTTTGTAAAAGGTGTTGGGTACTTAGGTATTTATAAGTATGTATTTTCACCCATAGATAGATGGGAAATCAGAATGTACTATCCTGATACCAAAGTACATGTTGAGGGAATGTTTCATAGAATTTGGTGGTTCTTAGGATAAACACTTAGCTCTTGCTGAATTTTCCTACAAAAATAGTTATCAGAATAATATTTAAATGGAACCATACGAGGAACTATATGGTAGTTCATGTAGATCACCATTATGTAGGATAGAAGTAAGAAATTCGGGATTATTAAAACGGAGCCTCATACAAGAGACATCTGATCAAGTTCAATTGATTCAGAAGCATATAGCTACAACTTAGAGTATAAAGAATTCATACACTAATCAACATCTTCAACCCCTACTGTTTACAATGGGTCATTTAGTGTGTCTTTGGGTGTTTCTGAGATTGGGCCACCATTTAATTTTTAGATAGGGCATGTTGGCACAAAAATATGAGGGGTTTTTTGAGGTTAGAGAGAGGACCAGACTAGTGGCCTATCGATTGTATCTTATATAGTGGTATAGTGTCATGAATTATTTTTTTCACGTGTCACAACTTCAAGAGAATCACACTAGCCATTCTAATGTGATTGATGGAAATTATGTGTCACCTTAGGAAAATTCATCTCTTGAGGAGAATCTAGTTTGTACTGTGAATCACAATGAGAAATTTTTTGTGGGGGTAATACTATGCCATTGGTCAGAGTGTTGTTGTTTCATGGTAACATTAGAGAGGAAAATTGCGAGAGGGAGGTGTATACACCATCATAGTTCCTTGACCTTTTTACCATGGAGAATTTGTGATGCTTGGGAGTTTAGTTCAAGGATGATTTGTTAAAATGTGGGGAGGTTTTAAGATTCCAACTATTATAGGTGGTACATTTATTTTTAACTTTTGATATAAATACCATTATAATGTTTAATTGAATGTTTCCCAAGAATATGAGGGGGATTGGGGGTGTTTAGGGAGTTTGAGACACAAAGAAGAAGAAAAGTGGTCATACTATGTATGGTGCATGGTTGGAACATGGTTAATACTAACCATGATCCTCAACCATGAATCTTGTAGGAGGAGGGTGAATGATTGAAAAACCATGCAAGGAGATCTTAGAAACCATAAAACTTTGGATATATGAAAACACATGTCCTCTGAATGGTTTGGAAAACCATGAAGGCTCCCAAGAAAACCATACAACATAGACACACTCTTGGACTGAGGGTGACGCATGGTTGGAACATGGTTTTCAAAACCATGCTACTAAACTGTGTGCCTCATTAAAGGAGGGAAACATTCCCCTTCCTCTATCGGGTTTTGTGGGTTTTTACCTCATTTTACTCCCCATTATACTTCCATTATACTAAGTGATTAACCTAATCTATCGACTCTTACAAGGATCATTATACTTCGATTTTGTGTTTTTTGAAGAGTTGTTGGTTGTGAATTGAAGCTGTGGATGAGTCTATCACTCCTCTTCCTTCTATTTTATGGAAGAACCATGGTGTGATGTTACTTATCTTTAGAAATCCATTAAAGTCACATTTTCCAATATATTCTTATTTTTTGAATTAACAGTCATTTGGGATTAAATCAAGGGGTTTGGTTGAGTGAGTTTTCATCTAAGAGCTTGATCTAGGTGGTCTATAAGTTATATCTCGCAGTCTTGTTTCTTATCCTTGTGTATGTGGTTTAATACTTTTTTTGTTCTAATGAGAATTTAATTACTTTGTATGAAATGATAAATTTTTGGAAATTATGTATTAGACCTTTCACATACCTCATGGGATCCATTGTTGAAATGTATAGTGGGGATATGTTCACCCAAGGGGTGATCCACTCCCTTGAACATGATAATTGAGTTGTTTAAGGATGAATTAAAGGACCTATGAGATTAAACGAATTTTAATTGTGTTTACCATGATAATTTTTAATAAAGGGGTGTTTGGTTTAACCTAAATAATATAAATAAGTTATTTCTTGTAATTGGGTAAATGTGATTATAGTTTGGTGGGGTTTCATGTTATAAAATGGCCAAGAAGTCTGATTAATGGTTGAAGTTATGGATAAATGTTAAAAGAATCTAGTTATGTATTGGGTTTAATTGTAATGAAAGTGATAAACCTTGGGAATTGAGATTAATAGAAGTGGTTCTCCCCTTGATGTATTTATGTGTTAAAAAGGGTCAAGTGTGTTAAACTATGAAAAGTGTTTATTGATGAAATGGATATGAGGGTTAGTCATGGTGTTCCACCTCATGGTAATGGTGTTGGTCATGGAATTCATCACAATTATAAGGATGTTGGTCATGGATTTCCACATTAGGAATGGGGGTTGGTCATGGGTTTCCACCCCACAATAGTGGTGTCAATCATGTAAATCCACATCGTGGTAAGGATGTTGGTCATGGAGGACCACATTAGAAATAGTGGTTTGTTATGGAGTTCCACCCAATGATAATGGTGTTTTTCATTGTGTTCTACACCACGGAAATGATTTTGGACATGGCGGTTCACATAGAGAAAAAATGTTGGTCATGGGGATCCATACTATGATTTGGGTACTTGGACAGATGCTCCAAGGTACAATGAATTAAACAAAATAATTAAATACATTTTTCTACAAAGTGATTAACCCTTAATGATATTAATTTGGAACCTGGGAGCCTTTTGGGAAAATTTCAAACTACTTAAAGATTAAACATGTCTTATTTTCCAACTTTTCCACTATTTATTAATACTTTTATAAATAATGTTATTGACTTTTTATTGTTGTAGAAACCATTGGTGGTGTCATACTAAGTTTTACTCACACCTTATTCAGTCTTCTAATGGGTACCTGAGAAGACATCATTCTCATAGGTTAGGATAATGGAATAGGCCCTATATTAGATGGATGATATGGGAAGGATGGAGCATGGATTACGGAACCAAACTTGAAATTGTGACTCTTTTTGAGAATTTTCATTCAACGTGTTATATTTTGGGTTTTCTTATGACACTTGACACTAGCAGGACATGGTATGATTATTATAACTGGTTATGAGAATGTACCTTGTTTCGGTATGTGTTATATTAATCCTGATTGTTGGTGGTTATTGATCAATATTACATAGTTATTATTTATATTTTTTCACTATTGTCTTAATTTAGTAAAGATGGTATAGTCTCTCCATTTTTCTCATTAGACCCTCACTACTAGTCATTAGGGTTCGACATATGGGGAGGAACACAAGAGGTTATGTGGAGATCCAGATTAGGGAATAGGTTATAGTGGATCCTGGGTTGCGACGTTACACAAAATCTCTACCAAGAGTGATAATTCATATAACTAGTAAAGATATGGGGTTAAAACCCACAAAATAAATCATTTTTGTAATAGAAACCCAAAACTTTATTTAATTAGATCCGAATAAATGTATTTAATGGGTAAAAACTTGTTATTAAGTTGATTATTGATATAGAAAAATTATAACTTCAACTAATTTGTGTCAATATTGCATGTTATATGACTAGAGGTTGAGTTATAAACGCTTAAAAAAATATTATTACTCAATGAGTTTTGTGTTCTAATAATGGAAACATGTTGTAATAGTTTTCCTATGTGACCTTAGAAGTGGTGACTCTTCTTATAGGAATTAATTGTTTTACTTCTTAGAGAGTTCAAGAAAAGGATATAAGCACATGACCGTAAAATTGATATGAAATTAGATGTTCTTCCACAATCTAAAAGGCCTTATATTTCATTATTTTTAGATAACCCTACTTTTTAATTGGGTAAAGAGGGATCCATACATGACCCATAGGCCTAGAAGCATAAGGATTAGAACATGACCAGGGGCCCAAGGACTAGACACATAGCGCAACCCCTCCCCATCTTTGTTTCTCACCTGATGCTCCTAAGATCCCTACCTCGCATAGTTAATCGGTAAGCATTGACCCATGTAGACCTGCACGGTTCCTAGTACTAATGGAAAATTAAATACCCTCTCTAACATTCCTAATAAAATTATTTCTATGGGTGGTTGGAACATGCTCTAATTTTTCCTCATTCAGAGCTTGAATATATGTACTTTTTCATCTTGTTGCATGATTGAGCATGGCCCATGGCCAATTAAAATCCAAGTACCACTGCTGCATTTTCTCTCCACCACGGAAATTGAATTTTTAATCATCTCAACTCCATCACTAGTTTTCCATCATCACTGATGCTTCACTCACCACCATCATGGCTGATACCACTAATCCATCGAGCTATATCCAAGCCTCTATCCTTCATCATTGACGCCATCGAGATCAACACCCACAATCATCATCGTAGACGCCCTCCATCACCATGTTCATGTCTATCCAACACTAAAGATCTCCTCAAGGCCCCTACTCTCCTTTATGCAGCAACAAGGCCCTTTCCCCATCCTTCAATTTCTATACCCATAAATATTTGTGCCTGCCATGTTTTGATCTTGGGCTTGATGTAGAATTATGAGGTTTCCTTTTCCACAAGGCTAAACCCCAACTGCATTTGAAACAAGATGTTGGATGGAGAGATCATTGTATGTATCAACTTGTAATTTTTATAATACTTTGATATATTGATATAATGTAAAGTTTTATATTGAAAGATACCTTTATTATAGACATTGATCTAGGTGGGAACTAGAAAATTAATATTTAATAAATAAAATTTAGGAATTGTTATGATTCATATTTATAAAACAAATTGTGGTCCCATTTGAAAAGGGGGAGTTAATTTTTAAAATAATTGGTCTAAATTATTTTTGATTTTGGGAATCCCACATTATTTGTGGGGTTTTTATTCCAAGGTATTTCCCCTATAAATAGAGGCCTTAGGAATAGTTTATTTTAAAAAAATATATGTTCCAAAATAATCTTTAAAGTATTTTAAAAACATATAATTTTCAAAAAATGATATATTATATATGATTAACAACAATAAAACAATAACAAAATAAAATATTTTATAAAATTGACAAATAAGGAGATTTTTTGTGATGATGGTATTTTGAAATTCAAAATCTAATTGGTTGCATCCCTCAAATGGTACATTATTTCTATCTATCCAAAGTGTATTTTGATTGAAATAATGAGATTGAATTGATGTGAATCACAGTAGTTTTGATCCATAAATAAGTAGTATTTTGGGATTGTTTTATCAATATCCTCAATAAAAAATTATCCAGAAATATTATTCTAACATCGATGTTGTGGGGCTGTTAGAATTTGTTGTACAACATTCCCAAAATCTTAGGGAAATAATCACGGGAAATTTTCACCACTAACATAGATTGCGTAATATTTGGTGATTATCTTTATCAATTCTAGATAAAAAGTGTTCATAAATGGGATAATTTTATCTTCACTTTCAAAAACCACTAATAAAAGGGTGCCATTTTTCAGTGTTTTTTTCGAACATAAAAAAGTACCCTTTTTATCAACACTTTTCTATCCTTGATAAAAGTCACACCAGTATCAGTGCGTTCTGATAAAGGTCATAGTGAGTAACTTAATTTATATGTAAATATTTTTATCTTTTTAAATAATATTTATAATACTCTATATATATATATATATAGTATATAAATATGATCTATATAATTTTTAATAAAAAGTGAATCTTTTTTTTATAATTTTATATGAAAAAATTATCAAATTTATATTAGTCCAAAATTTTAATAGTTTATTTATGTAAATTAATTAAAAAATGTGTATATAAATAAAATGAATATAATATATCAATATTTTATTAAACAATTATATAATATTGTTCTGCCTCCAAGGTGGCACGTTTTGAGTGGTGCGAAAATGGTACGATGAGGATCACCACTCATCCCTTTTTTTCGAGACATTTTCCTATCTAGTTCACCATTCCTTTTGTTTTGACCTATTCTATGACATTATACTTCAAAAAAGGTTGGATTGACCCTGTGGGGACTGGACAATTCACCCCCTTTCATATTGCGAAGGGGATGCTAGAGTCATTCGGTCCCGAAAGATGATTGTGTGGGGTTATGTACTTACGCAATCGGTCCTCATTGAATATAACTTTCTCATATAGTCTCCAACAGTTTTATTCATGGATCCAAGAATTCCCAATGGACCTATTATCCATGATTTATTGACCTTCTTTCCAAAGTCAGGCACTTGTTGATTTATGATTCATCCAACGACACATAAGCACTCCATTGTTCAAGAGGATGAGAAGCCAGACTCACTACTTGCTTCTGGGGGAAGATTATCATGTGTTTAAGGACTCTCTTATAGATATAAGTCATGTTCATATGTTCATGAACCCTTGGTTCATTCTTGAAGTGTGTTTCCATGGGCTTCCCTTGATTTTCAAGATCGTCCTAGACATGCATATATTTGACGCTATGGAGGTGATGCTGAATTGAGCCATATAATAAGGTGATTTGGAGTTTATCGTCATACAAGGGGGATAGAAGGTGTCTTATTATTAGGATCAGACCCATAAGATGGGTTTCCTATATATCTTGAAGAGATGAATCAGATCCCACATAGTTTGGATTGGTGTGTGCTTACACATGGAAGTTTCCCATTTAGGGAGACATGATTGGGTGGACCCTTTATGGGAGGTCACCCTTTTGAGATCGGACCTTCAGGTAGTCATCCTACATATCCTGATTTGGTCAGGAATTAGAGTTCACATTGTTCAGATTCACGTGGATGTTGTAATAATCAAAAACCTCTAATACCAATTGATTCATGCTCGGTGTGAGAAACAAGAGGATGTCAAAGATTCATCAAAGAACATGCTTCCTCTCATGTTGGTGGGATAGGGAGAGCCTACAGTGGAAGAGGTCGGGGTGATTGTGGGAGAGGGCCCAGAGCAATGAACCTTTCCATGTAAAATTTCATTAAAGGTCATGGAGCCTAGATTCATATGATTTGGGACTTACCTCAGTGGGAGGGCCCCAGAATATGTTCTAGGAAAGGGAGGAGTTTTTTCCTCATCAAAAGGAGAAGTGAACATAACTCCTTTGACTAATCCATATTCCTCAATGAATGGAAAAGTGAGTGAAAACCCATAATCCCTAGAATGGGGAAGTTCATATCGGTATCCCAAGGTTGGACCCTGGGTTACCATGAGAATGTAGACCCAAAGGAATTCCTGAAGCCTAAACCATTATGGGGAGAGTCTTCGTGACTCCTCTTACCAATGGAATGTACACTCAAAGGGGTGCGCTGATGCACTTGGTAGTCTGATCATATAGGTCTGGTGGCTTTGGAGGAGGGTTTGGCCTAATTCCATAGGACTGGTTCACAAAGGGGTCATGGAGGACTAGACGGTAATGTAATTATGAGTTTGTAACTAGAGGAAATAATACATGAAAGCACCCCATTCCGCGTATTGGTTTCTTATGGAGGGGGGGAGGAGGCTCCGCATACCGTAGTGGTCTGTGGGAAGAGGGGCCATCTATGTACTAATGCAGTACATGGTCATGGGTATAGATCACCATCTACCATAGTGGTACGTGGCCCATCATGCTGCTTTGGATTCTATCTGCGTACTGATTCAGTACATGGTGCAAGGTTCAATCCGCGTAGCGGTACACTACATATAGCACCATAATAAAGGATGGTTTTGGGGATTATTGTTCATGTGGAATTCATCTGTGAGAAGTATGTGGTTCTAGGTTAACCAATTTTATTTTGGGGTTCTATTATTATTATTTAATTCCTCCATTTTATGGTTTGCGGCCAGTTGTACCTGCGGGGAGAGTAGTTTTCAATTTGTGCTTCACTGGGGAATCAATACTGAAGCTAGAATCTTCTCTGAACTCTTTCATCAAACCTATGAGTCCCTTTAAATATTTCATCATCTTTCCTTTTTTCCTTCACACCGATATCCTTTTACAAAACATCTGGGAAATTGTATCTATTGGGCATGCATCACTATTTGTAGAAACCAATGAATGGATATCTCAAATCGTGGAAGACTTTGTCAACCCAGATTTGCAGAGATATGGAATTCCATTGACTTCTCTTATTTTGTGAACCACATCATTCACAATGATGGTGTGTGGGGTTTACCTCTATTATATTCTTTCCAGTGAAAACAGTTCACAGTGGCTTCAGTTTGTGGGTGGAAATTCACCACAAATAACTTCATTCGCTGGCTAATACCTCATGGGCCAGCGCGTCATTGGCCATCCTCGTACTATTGGTTCATGTTTTATGCCTTCCTCTATCATCTCCTAGTGATGGTATGCATCTAGACCAGATTCTTTTGAAAAATTTTATTTCATCTAATTTCTTCCCAAAATTTCAATCCAACATTTATATATTTGCTTCTCCAAACTTGGATGAGTATTTTCCTTCCCTTTGCTGAATTTTCATGAGCCTAAAAATTCCCCCCATTGGAATAGGCTCTGGTCGGGATGAAGAGGAGGCTATTCTGATGTAGAAGCAGTTATGACTTGAATGATCAGATAATTCTCTAATAATTGTTTTCCTGAGTCAAGGGACTCAACGAGCGTAGATCGACTATTGCTGAGGTATGAGGGAAAACCTCATGAACTTTTGTGTCTTTTTCATTATTACCCTATTTTTTTCCTAAACATGTTTAACATTGTCTTAGAGGGAATAAGTTGACTTTTTCTTAGGCCTCCCTCTGTGGGTTTTCAACTTAACAATATTTACACCTTTTTTGATGGCTCAATGTTTTTTTAATAAACCAATACTCAAATTTTACCCAGAGGACCCTTCGGCATATTTTTCCTCTTGAAAGTATGGCATATTTTTTGCTGGTAGTTCACAGTCCTGCCAATCAAAAATATTACTAATTTTTTAGGTCGAACAGCTTTGACCAAACTTAATGGGGTAAGGCCCTAAGGTGGGGCCGTTAGTTGAAAATTTTCTAATATTCTTCAAACAAGGACTAGGGATTTTTTTTGACACTAGATTTGTGAGTTTGGACATAAATGATTATCAGGAGCCATTTTAGGTTTACGAAGGTAGAAATAGACTATACTAGGGATGAATTTTCCTTTTATTTATGGCCATTTTTGTGGTAAACATATGCAGATTCTCTGAGGAATGATGTTCATAGTCAAACAAAGCTGCCTGCAGAACATTGGCCTTCCATCTCTGATGGCCTGTTAGGATTTGAAACACTTTTAATTTAATTTTATGTTAGGAGCCATAGTGGGTGGATTCATTAGTAGTGGTGTTTGAAAACATTAGGGACATTCATGTCATCTTTGAAGGGGAGACTGCTCCTGCACTATTCTTACTTGCATGAGGGAGAGCAGTGAATGGTCAATTCAGTTAGAAGTCTTGTTTATGTTTGGGTCATTTGAAAAGAATAAGGCATATAAGTCATTATCTGGAAGTTTTCCAAATCTTGGGTGTGATAGGACATGAATTTCATTTTAGTGTTTGGAAGTGGGAAAGTACACTCCTAGGGATGAACATTCCTTTGATTGATGGCCATTTTTGTGGTCAACATAAGCATATCCACTAGGGCATCATGTTCATAGTCAATCAAAGGTGTCTGTAGGACAATGTCCTTATGTCTTCGATGGTTATTGAGGATTTTTGAGATTGGTAACTCTTTAAATACGGTATGTGACCTTCTAAAATGGGTGAACTTGAACAGAAAAAGGGAGATTTTAGCTAAACTTCTCTGTGGGAAACCTAGAAATGAGTTGGGGAACTCTTCCTTTGTATGCGGATCAACTTCATGCATTTGAATGGAGTGTATTTAGAAAACTCAAAGGGGACCAGAGATGAATCAGGATCATATTTTCTAATATTTTCAGGATGTGTGTAGGGATGAATATATAAACCATGACTTTGAGGGCCCTTAGATCAGGAGGGATGGAATGAGGCTTGAAATCCATTGGGCGTACTGAGGTATGAGAGGAATCTCTTGGGGATGTATTTACCTTTGATTGATGTCCATTTTTAGGGAAAGCATATGTAGATCCACTGGGGAATTAAGTGCATAGTCAATCAAAGGTGTATGCAGGACACTGGCCTTCCATATCTTATGGCCTTGGAGGGTTATATAGATTCAAGATCACTCAGAGCTTGGACTATGGAGTATGGAAAGAGTATATCTGTACATATTGGGGGACATTTGGGATGTGATTTACTCATGGAATCAGGTGTCCCTTATGTATATCTGACTCATACATTGGGTGAGGCTTTCATTCCATCTTTGAGGTACCTAGTCATTTGACATTGTATGGCCAGAACGTTGGGTTCCTCTCGGGGAAGAAAACTATGACATGCATTTTATGTTCATGCTGCTAGGACCAAGTTCTTGGACTATTTTTCTATAATATCATTGTGTATCTCTCTCTAAGATCTCTAAGCTCATGTGAGCTATGATCGGTGTGATAAACAAGGGATTAAGAAGATTCTGGGTCATTACCTAGGAATAGAGAAATCAACAACAGAGGGAACTTTGGGCTTAGACCATTTCTATGAAGTTTAATGTCATGCAACAAGGTTGATTTTGGCCTCACGGTTTAATGTCTTGTGGTGAGAACATAATACTATGTAGTTTAGAGTCTTGTAGTGAGGACGATCATGATTTCATAAATATCCTTAATAGATTTGAGTTAATCACAATCAGGATGCTCTGAATTTCCTTACATGTGAGTGATGATAGAAGGTGTAAACCATAGTCTAAGGGGAAACTTGAATCATGAGGGATGACATGGGGCTTGGAAGCCATTGGGCATACTAAGATATCAGTGGACTCTCTTCCATTGATTGATGACCATTTTTTTGGGCAATGTATGCAGAGCCACCAGGGCATGATGTGCATAGTCAATCAAATGGTGTCCACAATCATGTATGCCCTCAAATGATTATGGGGATCCATGTTTTCCTGGGGTATGGAGTTTGACAAATTGGAGAGATGTTCCTGGGAATGTGTGAAATATCAATATTGTGATTACCTGTGAACTACTGGAGCTTCCACATAGGTCTGACTCTAATCTATAGAGGGAAGCAAGATCTTTTGACTTCTCATGAGTGGGGAAGGGGAATGTGAAAGATCTCGTAACACCGAGGACTGGACCACAAACAACTCTTTAATAATTTTTCAATTTATTGTCATGTTATTAGGACCTTTCTTGGACTCCACGTACATGTCTGGCCTATATATGGGTGAAAAAGAGCATTTTTATGGTGGATGGGCCGGGATGCCAAATCTGGGCATCACTACATATCCTACGAGGGCAGGAATCAAGATGTATATAGTTCTGGCCTTTCCCTATACCGATCTGGATTGGTATATATGTAAAGACATTTTGGTTTCATTTTCTATGGGTGTCATGTCTACCATATCTCTCTATAATTCGTTTGTATAAGAGAATCCTTACCACTAATCCTAAGCTCAAGTGAGTTATACTCAGTGTAAGAAACTAGGATTAGACATAGGGTCTCTTTCTTAAGTGTGGGGAGGTAGAAAATATGATAGGGGCGTTTTTTGTGGGGTTGGTCCAAGATCGAGTATCGAGGTGTCACTATGCATCCTACGAGGGTAGAAATCAAGCCGTACATAGTTTTGTAAGTTCCCTGTACTGATCTGTCTCAAACATAGGGGTAGGGGGATCTTCATACAATCTATTACGGTTTCCATGTCTACCGTGTTACACTATAGTTTTATTTTGTAAGAGAATCCATACCATTGATCCTAAACTCAGGTGAGTAATATTCGATGTGAGAAAAAAAGGAGTGATAAGGGTTTCCCTTATAGATATGGGCATATGGGGGGCATAATGGAGCCATTATTTTTTTGTGGGGGATGGTCCAAGTTCAAGGATCGAGGTGTCTCTACGTATCCTTCAAGGGCAGGAATCAAGCCGTATGTAGTTCTGTGAGAGATTATGCAGTTTATTTTCATGCAATTAGGACCCTTTGTTCCAGGTATTTTAACATCTCATAGTGGGGATATGAGTAAAAGTTTAATGTCATGTTTCGAGAATGAGTTCCTTAAAATTTAATGTCATGTGGAGAAGAAAATGAATCATATTTTAGGGTCATAGAGCTTGGACCATGGAATCATGGTTCAATGTCCTGTTTCAGGGACGAGTTTCTTACAGTTTAATGTCATGTGAAATGACAATGGCTCATAGTTTAGGGTCGTAGAGTTTAGACCATCGCATCATGGTTTAATTTCATCATTCATGGACTAATTCTATACAGTTCAATGTCATGTGGTCATGAAAATGGATCATAGTTTAGGGTCATCGATTTTGTACCCTCACATCATGGTTCAATTTCACATTGCATGGACTAATACTGTAAAATTTAACGTCAAGTGGTCAGGATAATGGATCATAGTTTAGGGTCATAGAGTTTGGACCATAGCATCATGGTTCAATGTCATGTTTCTGGGATAATTTCCTTATAGTTTAACATCATGTTGAAATGACAATGGCTCATAGTTTAGGGTCATAGAGTTTGGACCATCGCATCATGGTTCAATGTCATGTTTCATGGACTAATATTGTACAATTTAACATCATGTGGTCAGGTCAATGGCTCATAGTTTAGGGTTATAGAGTTTGGACCATCACATCATGGTTCAGTTTCATGTTGCATGGACTAATACTGTACAATTTATCATCATGTGGTCAGGACAATGGCTCATATTTTAGCGTCACAGAGTTTGTACCATCGCATCATGGTTCAATGTCTTGTTGCATGGACTAATACTGTATAGTTTAACATCATGTGGTCAAAAAAATGGCTCATAGTTTAGGTTCATAGATTTTGGACCATGGAATGGCTTTATTTCTACTCATAGTTTAAGGTCTTAAAGACTGGACCTTGACATGGTTTCTATTACATGAAGTATTTCTTCAAGAATTTCACATTTTTGGGATCCATGATGAGATGTTATTACATTGATATCAGGGTGTAGGCTCCATTGGAATAGACCATATGTATGAAATGTGGTCCTTCCCACATTGGTTCAAGCTTTGGGGGATTCTTACCGAGTATCATAGGGGTTTTTAGGTCTAACATCATTTCTCTTTCATGGAAAGATCAAAGGAGAACTTTTTTTTGAAGGCTCATGCCATCCGATTTTGGTAGATTTCCAAATGGTGCAGAGTGTGAATCCTTTTTCATATAGATTCACTAACTCATCAAAACATATCTAGGATTTTTCATCCATGGACAGTCAATAGGCAAAACCGCCTACGTTCCATATACTAGTGAGTACTTGGTTTCCTGGGTGGCATTGTGGGTCATGGTCTGGTAATCCCACAAAGCATGAAGTATCTTGTATGGCCACAATTTCTCAACCTTATTAAGAATATTTTAGAGTATGTTGGACTGGGACTTATTGAAAGCCTCAATTTTCCAATTGGTTGTGACATGGTAATGGGAATACCAATTGACTTTTATTCCATACTCCTTGTATAGGTTGTCCAACTAAGAAGAGAAGAAGTTGGTGTCGTTGTTTATTAGTATGGTATGAGGGACACCAAATATGGTAATAATGTTGGAATTCACAAATATAATGATGTTTTTCACCCCGACTTCGTTAAGGGGTATGTCTTTGGCCCATTTGGAAAAGAAGCCAGTCATTGTGAGTATAAACTTGAATTTTCTGGCTCTGGAAAGAGTATATGATCCAACAACATCCATCCTCTAGGTGGAGAATGACTAGGAGTAATTAGTTGTATGAAGTAACTCTGAGGTTCGGTTTATTAAATTAGCATGAACTGGTTCGGAATGGAACTTCTTTGTAAATATGGCACAATCCTATATCATAGTTGGCCAGTAATACCCAAGCCTTAAGATTTGGTGAGAGATCTTGGTTGTTGATTAGTGCGCACCACAAGCTCTAACGTGTACTTATTTCATGACGGCAATAGTCTCTTCTACATCAATGCACCTGAGAAGGATTTCATCAAATCCTTGTTTGTAAGGATCCTTTTCTTGGTTTACCCCATTGTACAAGACAAAGTTGACTACTCATCTTTGAACCTTCTCCCTTCCATCCCAATCTAGTTGGAGTTCTCCATTCCAAAGATAATTTGTAATGGGAATCATCCAGTAAATGGTGTGAAAATGAGGCTATTAAATGGGGATGATTTCATTAATCTCATTCATATTTCTCTGGATGAATAACAATAACATCTGGTGATAACAAATGCTAATGATTGTTTCATCCTGATCTCGATCAGCCAAGGCTATGGTTGTATTTTCCAAAGTGTCGGCATGAGAATTTTGATACCAGAAGACATAAGTCAATGTTGTTTCTGATGGGAATTCTTCCATCGGTTCTCTAACATGATTCATAAAGGGAACCAATACTTCTTTCTTGATAGCGTAGTTACCGTTGACCTGTTTGACGACTAGATATGAATCATGCATTATTTTTAGGTGTTTTAATCTCACATGAAGTACCAGTTTTAGGCCAACAATGAGGGCCTGATATTCCACTTCATTATTTGTACACCCTTCCAAAAGTAGGAAATAGTAAGGCAAGCTGGCCTTTTAGGGTATATGAGTATAATTCCCAGCCCCACTTTGTTTAGCTTGGTATCCTCCATCCTTTTCCATTTCAGGCTTCGAGAAGTACCATCGTAGTACATTTTTCAAGTCTGAGGGTCCTCCCATAGGGAAAACACTTCTTCAATTAGAATTTATGTATACAATGGTGTTGTTTCATTGGAGGGGTGATTTTCCTGGAATTCTACAAATTCATAGCCTTTTATGGCCCTATGGGGAACGTACCATATGTCAAACTATTGTAGGATGATCGCACATCATGATAGTTTCCCATTGACATGGGACGGTTGAGAATATATTTGAGCAGGTTACAGTGGGAAACCAGGTGGACCTCATGGTGCTGCAAGTAATGCATGTGTTTTTGAACTGTGAAGATTAAGTTTAAGAATTTATTTTTATTTTTTAAATATCGAGTTTCAGAATCAATCATTGTCTAGATGAGTAATAGAGGTTTTTTTCACTGCCAGAATCATTTTTCTGCATGAAGAAAGCGCATAATGACTGTTCTTGGGTAGTTACGTACAAAATGAGTGTTCTCCCCTAAACCGGTGGCATCAACACTGGTGGGATTAGGAGATATCTTTTGATATTTTCTAATGATTCTTTGATACTATCATCCCACTCATACATAACCCCTTTCTTCATGAGCTCGGTGAAAGTTAATCATTTACCTGCTAGATTGGATATGAAGCATCAGATATAGGAGAGGTACCCCTATAGGCCTCTCAACTCAGTTAGGTTGCGATGTGGAGACATTTCAATGATGGATTTTTTCTTCTCGGGATTGACTTTTCTGCCATGATGGCATACAACAAAGCTGAGAAATTTTCCTGAGGTAACTCCAAAGGCACATTTTAAGGAATTCATCTTTAAATGGTGTTTTTGCAATTGGTTGAAGATAGTTTCAATATTATCCCGCTTGTTCAAGTTTTTTCATAATGTAAACACCAGATCATCAACATAACACTCAACACACTTTCCCAATAAGGGTTTTAAGATGCGATTCATAGTGCGCCGATACATTGCGCTGGCATTTTTCAGGAAAAATGGAATTACTTTATAACAGAACAATCCCTAGGAGGGGCCCTAAAATAGGTATATTCTTCATCTCCTCAGGACATCCAGATTTAATTGTCTCCAGAATAGTTATCCATGAAAGGGAGAGCCTCATATCTAGCTTTTGCATCGATCAACAATTCTGTGATTGGTACTAGGAAATCATCTTTTGGGTAAGGATAATTAAGGTCCCTGAAGTTAATGAAATTAAAAATCCATCTATTCTTATTTTGGAAAAAGACTATATTTTCTAGATAGATCGGATATTTGACCTCCTGTATGAATTTTTCTTCGATCATCTTATCAACTTCAGCCTCAATTTTGGTAGTATACGCTAGGTGGGTCCTTCGGGCTGCATGCTTACAGGCCTAGTTATCTTCTAGTAAGCCCAGATGATGAACAAAAACCCCATGATCAAGGCCTAGCATTTATGTGCAGTTTTTGGAAAACACATCATGATTATTCTTTCGGAAGGAGGTATATTCCTCCTGTTACTCTATAGGCATAGCCACACAGATCAAAGTGGGATATGGGTCGTTTTTTGTGCCCAAATTTTTCTCCTTAAGTTCATCGATTGTGGTACATACACCTTTTAAAAATGCAGGAGGGGAATCTTTGAGATCTTCTTCCTCTTCTTTTTCTTCTTCTTCTTCATCTTCATCTTCTTCCACTTCTTATGGAGAGATTATTTTTTTGATGAACACTCTAATGGCAGGAGACAAATCATATTTTTCTGTATTGAGTGAGGTAGGGGTAATCATAGGTCATGTGGATGGGCTGGGAGCATCTTTGATAGGGCTTTTCCAAACATCATGGGGGTCATCCCTCTTTTCCATGTTCTTGGACATAGTGGATGCAACAGATATCATGCAGACAATTGATTCTGTATCCGAAATTTCACTTTTTCATTCAAATCAGTTGATGGGAAGTACGTACTCTTCCTCAAGTTGCTGGAGGGTGTCAGCGAGAGCCATTTCCAATCCATTCAGGGCATTGATCCAACCAATGTATTTTACTGAAATATGTTTTCTTTTGATATATCGAACCCTACATCGATATAATGTGACTCACAAGAATCAAATGAGGATTTATTGACGTGAAATGTCTCATTTTTTCCATTAGTTTAATATTGGACACACTAATGTTATGATGATGGAATTATAGCATGATGATGAAGCTAAGGCCTCACTAATCGGATGTTGAAGCCCGTACATTTTCATGCTAATAGGGACTCAGAATCTGACATGAGATCTCTTAGCTAATTTTTATGCTTGATTCATCCTAATGATTTCTGCTTTCTTTTCTCATATCTTAGAAGAGTTGTAGTGTACAGTTTCAAGATGTCTTCATCATAGCCCAGTTGATGAAGTTTACACAATGGTGGGAGGTTGACTCCTGGTCTGTTGTCGATGAAGATCCTCTAGACATCATTTTGTTAACTTTACAAACACATAAAAGGGTATGATGTGACCTTTCATGATGGCATCTTCATCCCTGTCTGTGAAGGAGATGATGAAGTGAAATTCTGTGGGACTGGTCTCTATTCAGTAGGCTATGACTACTGCTACATCAGCATCAAACTCATGGGGACTTAGTAAGGTGAGTGACTCCCTAAGATCTTCAAACAGACTTAATCTATCCAGGACTGACAGATTTGATGATACTGAAGATAGATGGTTTAGAATATCATAGCTCTTCTCTAAAGTTTGTATCTTCTCGGCTTGGGGTTCCTCTTTCACATACACTTTAGGGGCTTGGTTATTGGACGTAGAGGGTTTGACCTCTATAACATGGGCTGGCGGTGTTGCGGTATTTTCAACATTTGGCTGAACTGGTCCGCCCATATTCCTTGGGAGATTTGATATTTTCATTACTTTGATGAATATTCCAAGATAATTGGGCTTGTATTTCTTTTGATGGGGGATAAGAAGCATTTCATTTCTTGTTGTGTCTTCTATATGGTCATTTCTTGAGTTTCCATGATTTTAACGGTTTGACCCATGGTGTGGCCATCAATTGGACTCCTACCACGATCATGCATTCCAGGAAACCTTCGGCCTCTACAACCTCTTCCTCTGGCTCTCCGGTTGGGTGTGGGGAATTTGGGGTTATTTCCAAAGTCTCTATCCGAAAAATGGTCCATCAATTGAATTACATTGATGGATTCAAAGATCATCTCTTCATCTGAAAATGTTTATGTCTGACTGTCTCCTTTTGATGGTGTCACTTAGTGGGACAATGCCCATTGTACCGTTTTGTTGGGAAATGCATTTTGTGCCATTTTTCATGGCGGTGCTCATTGTACCATTTGGTGGTATGGTTCTCATTGTTCCCTTTGGTGGGGTGGTGCTTGTTGTTCCGTTTGGTGGGGCATCGCCCATTGTACTGTTCGGTGGTGCGGTGCCCATTGTACTATTTGGTGGGGTGGAACCCATTGTTCCATGTTTTTCAGTATTAAGTCCAAAATCATCAACACTGACTTCGACTTTGGTGTTATCCCATCTTCCTACTCTTTAATTTTTCCCTTCTGGACTTTAGAGGGATGCGGGACCAAGGAGGACAACTACGTTGTATCAAGAGATTTCGGGGGCACAGTTGGTTGTTTCAACTATGCCTGGAGGATTCCATGAACTCGATTGACAATATTTTGGATCATAAAATTTTCAAACATTTCTCTTTATTAGATGTAATTATTTTCCATTCCTTTTCCTCTCTTGAGTCTGTGCTGGAAAGATACACCACTTGTGCTGGCATCCAGACCAACTTAAATTGCTTGGAATCCACCATCTTTGGTAGGATATCATTGAAAACAAAGAATTATTGGATGGGTTTTCCTAGTATCTGGTGATAGAGACAATAATTTGGATGGCCTTTAAGAACCACTTCATCGGCCCGCTTCGGCTCTGGTAGCCATATCAAGTCACAATTTATGGAGGCTATGAAATAGTTTCAGACCTAGTCATCTTGTAATGAGTAAAAGTTTTTTATTTGTTCTTCGAACTGATTTATTTTAGCACCCCATCCCTCATCTTTCCAGGGTGGGATGGTTATTGGTGTCGAAGGAATACTGCATGGTTTTGTGGGGGCCTCGCAACCAGATCTGGTATCGGGGGTGGCTTAAGCATGATAGACGTCGCTTCATCTTTTCCCGTTATCTTCTTAGGGGTTGATAGGGCCACTCATGACTTAAGATTGGTCCTTTGAAAAGAGTCCTCTATTCTTTTTGAAATGGCAGAGAAATCTATGAACCCACTTGTGTACTTCATCGGGATGAGTGGTGCTTGCAATTCATCCTGAAGTTTATCGATGCTCATGGCGAGCAACTCATCCTGGGGGTCAGGCTGGTTCGGGGAATATGTCAGGCATTTCCATATATAAATGAAGTCTAAGAACTTTTCTTTCTCTCGCTATTTTCAGTTCATAAGATCACTAACCATCATCTTAGGCAGCGTTGAACTGAACTGGATGAGAAACTATCACCGGAGGTCCTCCCAACCTATAATTGAATTGGACGGTAGGCTAGTAGACCATATGAAAGCTGATCCATGAAGGGTTCGTATGAAGCACCTGAGTTTTACTGCTTCTTGGTGCTCTGGAGTGACCATCATGGGGTCAAATTAAGAGACTTATTGCATTAAATTCTATTCAAGGTCCCCCCATCCATTGAATATTGGGAAGATGGGATTTCCTATGTTTGGTGATGGCATAACATTACTCACCAAATCTGGGTAGGGTTTATGCTCTAGTTGTATTGGAGTGAACCTCCCCTCCATGGATTCTAGTTGAGCTGTTAATTTCTAGATGGTGTTAAATATCCCTTGATTCACATCATGTCAGGATTGAGCTTGAGCTAGTGTGGCAGTGGCCAAAACTAGGTGTGTTGGTTCTACTGAAATTTGGCGTTGATACCCAGCCGGGTTTATCATTTGTATGTTTACCTGGATATATTATGGCTGGCTTCCCAGTGGGGGGAAGTATTGATGTCCTTTTGGGACTGGGTTTAATGGTCCTCCGAGCTTGGCTTCATTCACCATTATAAGCGCATGTGCTATGGGCACCTCTTCTGGGATCACCTATTGACATTCCAAAATGGGAACACATCTGGAAAGGTATCTCCCTCAATGTATCTCATCATTAATTTTCTGGATCTCTTTAATTTTTTCCTCCTTCTTAGAGATCAGTTCCTTAAGAGTAGGGGATTCATCCTTAGGGGTAGGAGGAGTCAGGTCATAGACGACCATGGATTTATTCTTCTCCTTATTGGGGTTTCACGATGGAGGTAGCGACAAACTAGCTTAGGGTCGCCCAGATTTAGGACCAATCTCTGGTTTCAGGTATGCACACCATCAGGATTGGTGTGGGATGCCTCTGGGAGGGAAGCATATTCTTTCGCGTCCTCTCCCTATACGTCATTTACTATGAGATCTATGATGTTTATGTTTACCACATTCACTAAGGCATACCCCATTGGGGTGGTGTACCCGGTGTCGAATGGTAAGAAGGATGTTTGTGCCCTTTATTGGACTTTCTCTTTCCATTATACAGTATTTTTCAGGTTTCATGCTGAATATTGACCCAAAGGGATCCCTGGTCTGACCTTGTAACACGCCTTTGTCTCAGAGGGTGTGAACCATGAGAAGGGGTGGAGCGGGTAACTCCTTTGTCCATCGTTATTCCTAGAAGGTGGAAGATAGATGTCTGTTGTGTGGGGATTTGAGGTAAAATTTCATCCATCCCTACAGGCTAGGGTTGTATCCATTCTACCATTGATATGCTACAGCCCGAATTTTTTTTCATATGGGGGAATTTTGATATAAAAATTCCTCCAACGCTATGGGCTAGGATTATTCCTATATTGCAGCGGTAGCTACCCCTATTGCCACATTTTCAATTACACATACTATTGAATGGGTGTGAGATGTGTGTGGAATTATTCATACATGGGGTCTATGGTCCTTTGAATACAAGATCATTTTTTCTGGTTGGCTCCCCTTAGGTGGGAAGCCTACTAGATGTTCTTTGTTGCCTGACTCCGAAGCTTTTCGATGGATTGATCTCTTTGGTCCTGATGCCTTTGTGACTTACTCTGGGATAGTTCTTGGTGAGTGTCCCATCTTTCTTGAGCATGGGTTTCACTTGATTGTTTCCCCTGGGTGATGACATTGCAGGACGTCATTTCCAATGGGGTTTACTGGATGGGACATGGGGTGAAGTGTAGAGCTCTATGTTCTCCCCATCCCCAAATGTGAACTCCAGTTGGGGAATTTCCAATGAGGTGAAGAAACTTTTTAAGTGCATTGAGACAGACTAGTTTATGGTTTTTCTTTTTCCTTTATTATTGTGGTTTTTGTGTGGATGTGATGGATTCCAGGTCGATTAGATGGAGAAGCTCCCCTATCGTGCTAACATCGTCTGCATACCTTTTATACGATAATAAATTTTCTTTAATATGAAGAAGGTTTGTTTATATATTAATGAAAATTTCATGCATGAATTTCTTATACAACTCTCCTCGTACATCTAAGTGAGAAGTACTCGTAGGCCAATACATCCTTAGTATATTATCCCTAGCTATTTATCTTCTCACAAGCAGCATATCATGTTGTTGTTCTTCCGGAGGCTCTTCTAATTGATATGCCCAACTCGATTTCTTCTTAATAATTTAATTCCTAGTTATTGGTCTAGTGGGAGACTTATTGATATGTTAATGGTGTAGGGGTGGCTCAGAATATGAGCGTAGCCCCAAAACATCTTCTGGTCGAGAAAGAATATCACTCATTGTAGATTGAGTGCCCGATGTATCTGACTGCATATTTCTGAGTGCCTTAGCATAGGAAGGATTTATCACATTTGTTCTAACAAGGGTAGGACCTTCCCGCCAGTATGAATTTTTATTGTAGCGAGGACCTTCACAATTGGTGATGCAATGGCGAGGGTTACTATTGTAACTTGACACCCAACTCTGAGAAATGTCTTTACAATGTATACCCTAGGGAGGACCTTCAGGGTGGGATACACTGAGGGGAGGAACTTTTTTCTTCTCTATTTCACTAAGGGGTGGACCTTCATAGTAATTTTCATTTTGGGGAGGGACTTCGCAGTGACTGTCATCAGGGTGAGGACTACCATCATGACTTGATACCTAGTTGCAGGAAGAACTTCTGCAGTTCACATACTAGGGAGGTCCTTCAAGATGTACTGAAATGAAGGGAGTACCTTCTTCTTGCTTGACATTACTATAGGGAGGACCTTCACAAAAACTGTCATTGCAGGGAGGGCCTTCAAAATGACTGTCATCATGGAAAGGAATAACATTATCACTTGATGTCCGACTACAGGGAGAACTATATCTGTAGCATATACCCTGAAGAGGACCATCAGGGACGATGTCAACAAATGGAGGACCTTCTTACTGTCGGATCTCCAGGTCAAGGGGAGGGATACCACGATGTGCATTAGGAGATAGGCCCTCATGAACGATCATTCATGTCCCACAGAGTGAGCTCCTGTGGGTGCTCTATGGGGGAACTTTAGAGCTGCTGGTAGTGACATTGCAGGGAGGGCGTTCAAAAATTCTACTTCTACTTCCATAATTTGTTAATGGACTGGTAAGTTCTTGAGCCTTTATTGATAAATGTTTGAGGGAGTCAATAACCCCACCTTCCAGTAGAGATCGATCATGTATGTGCTCTCCATTTTTTGATTGCCTTTTGTGCCTTTCATTTTTGCGCACTCTCCCGCGGGTAACTGGGGCCATCTTCTATTTGTAAAAGCCTTCATATATGGGTCTATATATTGTGGGGTCTTGTGATTTCATTGGGATACACCAACATGCATCTTGTGTTTTAGCATGAATATATGCCTGCCTTGGAGCATACACCACGTTCGACCGGTGTCCCCCAGTTGGAACAGGTATTTGTTCCTCATCCAATTGTCTATGTATCATGAGATATTTTCATTGACCCTCCTGGCCTGTATAAGTGATGCATAACTTCTCCGGAGTGACTAATTCAAGTTTTTAGTGGGTTATTCTGTTCAAGGAAACTGGGTCATGTCCCAGTTTCTTGCCTTTATCACCAATGCAATTATATCATGGAATGTTTAGAGGATATGGTCTGGAAACGATGTCTGATCTTCCATCATTTCCATGATGTTATAAGATACATCTTTGGATATAACAGGTATGATGGCCCATTTTGATGTCGGAGCAAGAGTTTTTTCCTAATCCGGTCCTCCCTGAGTTGTTAATGTGTTTTCATGACACATCAAATTGATAGTGATTTAAAGAAGATTTTTTAGTCTAGGGAAAACCCAAGGTCATCTCTCAAGAAGTTTTGGTGGTTTTATAGTGTGAATATTTAATAATAATAACAAAAGAGGGGGTGGTTTGAAAAAAGTTTTAAGAAAATGACTTGATAAAGAGTTTAATAGTTGATAAATAAAAGTGGTGTTTTATAATTATGAAATAAGGATATTACTTTATGTTCACTTCACATATTTTATTGTCCATTGTTATAAAAATTTCACATGGCTTTGTTTAATTATTTCGTTGATGGTTGTCAAGATCTTGATTCCCCTCTTGCCTCTCAAAACGTTGCACAAAGTACCAACCCTTGACACAACAACTATGTTGTCAAGGTTTTAACTTCAAGAATGGATTAATAGATACCAAAGAATACTAATATTTTTTTTATGTGTGAGATAAAGAGGATCCTTGTGTTTCCCAATCAGAACAACCCGTGTTTCCCATTTGAAATTTCAACCTAATCGGTGTCGAAATGAAAAGAGGTTCACTTAATTAAACCCAAGAAATTAATTCATAGGATAAACATTTTTAGATAAAACATAAGTAAAATAATCCACACACAAATTATACAAAACCGGTAGAGTATCAAGTGCCAGAACTCCCTCCCAAGTATGTGTAGCTTCTTAGAAATGATCACCCACCATTTATCTCACCATCGAGATGAGGAGAAGGATCGGGTGGAATTCCTTCTTCATTGTTGATCCCCCTATGATGATAGGGGCCTCTAGAACTTCTTTGATGAGGAGAGGACTTTTTTGGGTCTCCAAAATAACAAAGCTTTTCCTCCTGGACGAACTTACAAATGGGGAGCCCAAGGTTCCATTTTATAGGAAAATGTGATGGTGGTTTTGAGCCCACATATTTATGAAAACAACTTGTCACATGGGCTTTGACCTCTAAGAAGCCTTATCTCACTTCGTATAAAATAACAAAAAAAATTATACCTATTTCTTGGCTGTCTCCACCAAATTGTTGGCAAAATTTGGACAACTAGAGCCTGAGATTTAGAAATGTCATAGCGCACCACTTTTGACTTCGTGCAGATTCAATGTGCTGGAATGATTAGTTCGGTTTGTCCATTAGATGGACGAATGAGTCTTGGGTTCCTTCAGATGAAATGTATCCAAATGAATTTTGGACATGGAAAAAAAATTCAGTCTATTTAGAGGAACAGTTCAGGATCAATGTGTGGATGAGTCCACTGGTTTGAATGGATCTTGGGTAGTCTTTCCCATTTTTCTTGGACATCATCATGGGTCCTCCAAATCACCTTCTTCCTATAATGGAATCATCAAAACAATTAAAATTTACATTTGGAACATTGATAAACAGAAAAAATGATTCAAAAATGGAATTAAATTTGTTATTATTTTTATAAATTTCAATTTCAAATAAGTTTAGCAAATAGGTGTAAGGGTGAAAATGAAACAGTGAATCGTGGTGCAATCAAACTCCTACACCTAAACATTTTCACTCTTAAGAAAAGTTATAATTCCAAAAATAATGCATATAAGGATTTCCAAATTCATAAAGATTAAATATTCAATGAAAATTTAATTCCTGGTAGAAATGTGATCATATCAAAAATCACATCGAGGAGTTATTCTCAATGATATTTGAAAAAGACGTCTCAAAATTTTTATCCAAATGAAATTCCAAGAGATGAATAATACCAATCAAATAAAATAATTCAAAATTTAATCATGTCCCTAATTCTCCACGTGTGTGTGAAAACCATTTCATTTTATTGTTTCGACTTTTTATCGAGTAAATATATGTGATTTTAATAATTTTCTACTTATAATATCCTTTCCACCAAACTTTCCCCACATCCTTTGCAATAAAATTTCAAGACCTACTCACTTAAGCATTCCCAGAATTCAAGTCCAAATCTACTACCCTAGATATCCCCATATGTTGAACATTTCTTCACTCCCATCATTTATTAATTTTTCAAAAGTTTCACTTGGAATAAATCTCACACTATTTTCCCAACCCATGTTTGATCTACTCAAGACACTAATTGTAATAGTTATAAAAATATCAAAGGTCAAGGATGTGTGGTTTCTTACATTCAAAATATAAAACCCTTTTTTATTTTTTATTTTTTATTTTTTTGAGGGCACACAACATCCAGATAAAAGGTACACACGCATAGGTCAATCTGATACAGCAATGAAATATATCAGATAAGGAACGAATGAATTGAAAAATGAGTTTGGAAGTAGAGAAAAATAAACCTAACTAATATTTACCTTCCATTAAGTATGAAATTTTCACACATCATCGTTGGGTGAAAAAATGTGTGAAGAGATTATGTGACACAATTTTCCTTTACACTATTCACAAATAAGGGAACCATTCATCTCAAAGGTTTCAAAATGATACAACCATTTATATCATCAACATAGAACTAAATTTCAAAATAAAGTCACACCATAGTATTGAATTCTTGCTTAAATGCACATTTCATCAGAATTTATTTTGAATGTTAAAACAACATGAAATACAAACACTCCACATGAATTTTCAATAACTACCATGATTAAATAGGCATCATTTTCAATGATAAATTGGGAATACAAAAAAGTAATATTCCAGTACAAAGGTGAGTGGGAGAGGAAGGGGGAAAGTAATAATACTATTCAGCAAGCTAAAAATAGAAAAAGAAGAAAGTTGATGAAAATTCATAACTAACCCCGGAATAGACCCATCCTCTCACATCTAGAGTGTGAAATGTCCTCACTGTAAAAATAGAATGTAGGAAGGAAGGATAAACCATGGTGGGTGCCATTTGTAGACTGATTATTGAACTTAGAGTTCATACATCGATCACTCTGAAAGGGTTTCATGGAAGTGTTTTAGTCGCTACCCATTAACTTTGATGGTTTTCTTAGTTTCTTTATTTTCAACCTGGACAAAACCAAATGGAGAGACTTTAGTAACAGTGTATAGTCCAAACAAGAGGAAAAAAAGCTTACATGGATGCAACTTGAGCCTTGCATTATAGAGGAGGACCTTTTTTCCAATGTGGAACTGACGATGAAGGATGAGACAGTCGTGGGCAGCCTTGGTTCACTCCTTATAAATCATGGAATTCTCATATTCATCTCTTCTCATTTCCTCCATCACCTAAATTTTCATCTTCTTATGAGAACCTGCACTAGGAAGATTATATTTTCATTGTATGATGTCCCAGTAGGACCGGTGCTCAATCTCAACAGGAAGGTGACAACTCTTTCCAAAAACAATCATATAGGGTGAAATTCCAATGGGAGTTTTGAAAGCATTACGATATTCCCATAATGAATCATGAAGTATAAGACTCAAATATTTTCTATTGGGTTGAACCATTTTTTCAAGAATCTATTTTACCTCTCTATTTGACACCTCGTCTTGAGCATTGGTCTATGGGTGATATGCAGTAGACACTCTATGATAGACCCCATACCGACGCAAAAGTGATTGCATTGTTTGGTTGTATAAATGAGAACCCTGGTCACTGATGATGAACCTAGGTAAACCAAACTTGTAGAAAATTTGGGTTCTCAAAAATGATACAACTGCCTTAGAATCATCGGTCCTTGTAGCTTGTGCCTCTACCCATTTGGAAACATAATCCACTACCAAAAGAATGTATAGGTTACCAAATGAATTGGGTAATGGTCCCATAAATTCATTGGAACAAACATAAAAAATTTCATGGAAGAGCAAAGGTTTTTGTGTCATCTCATTTTTTTTAGAGACATTCCATATTCATTGAATTGAGGAAAAGATTTACAGAATTAATGGGCATCCCGAAACAATGTGGTCCAAAAGATACCAGAATCGAGGACGTTGAGAGCAGTCCATTGGGGACCAAAATGAATCCCACAAGAAAGAGTGAGGAAGAACCTAAGGATGGACTGAAACTCACTATTAAGAACACAACTCTTAAGGACATGATCACTACAAGTGAGCCCAAGGTAGGGGTCATCCAAAATGTACCAACGGGACTCATGTTTTAGATGGTCAGCCTGGTTTTTGTTGAAATTAGTAGGAATTAAAGATGATACAAAATAATTTACAATTTTAGCATACCATGGAATAACATCTTGGACTCGTTACAGTTTCTCATCAAAAAAACATTTAATTTATAGGAATACAGGGAGATGAGTCAATGTCTGAGGATGGGTGGATCCTATTGATATGGCTAGCCACCACATTCTCTACTCCTTTTTTATCTCTAATTTTATGATTGAATTCCTGAAGGAGAAGCATCCAGAGAATGAGGTGTGGTTTGGATTATAGTTTCTTAAGGTGATACCGAAGGGCGGCGTGATCTGAGAACATAATGACTTTTGACCCTCAAATATATGACATAAATTTACCCAAGGAAAACATTGTGGTAAGGAATTATTTTTCAGTTGTTGTGTATTTTTCATGGATAGGGTCCAAAGTACGCGAGGCATAGGCAATGACATGTGGAGCTCGATTGACCCTTTGTGACAAGACTTCCCCAACTGCATAGTTAGAGGCATCACACATGATCTCAAATGGTAAATCCCACTTAGGTGGTCGTATTACTAGGGGTGACGTATGAGTCCATTTTAACTTATTAAAATCTTCCTCACATTCTTTATCATAAACAAACTCTTTTTGAGTAACCATGTGAGTGGGAGTGAAATCTTACTAAATTCACGAATGAAACGACGGTAAAATCTAGCATGACCTAGGAAATACCACACATCCCATACATTTTTTGGGGAATGGTAAGGAATAAATGACATACTCTTTTGATTTATCTACTTGTATACCATCCCTAGAAATGACATGCCCCAAAATTATACCTTGTTGCACCACGAAATGGCATTTCTCATAATTTAAAACAAGATAATTTTCAATACAGCAATGTAGTACTAAATTAAGACTACTGAAATATTATTAAAAAGAGGATCCATAAACAGTGAAATCATCCATGAAAACTTCCATGAAATTATCTAGTTAATCTGAGAAAATACTAACCATACATTGCTAGAAAGTACACGGAGCATTGCATAGACCAAATGGCATCCTCATATATGACAGTGTGCCAAAGGGGGAAGTGAAGGTTGTATTTTCCTGATCCTCTAGGGGAAATATAGATTTAAAAGTATACAGAATACCCATCATGGAAATCGTAGTGGTACATACCCACTAGCCTCTCTAGCATTTGGTTAATGAATGAAAAGGGGAAATGGTCCTTCCTAGTGTGCTGGTTTAGTTGGTGACAGTCTATGCATACACTCCAACTATTCTACACATGAGTTTGAACCAATTAATTTTTTCATTTTGGATTACTTTAAGGCTAGTTTTTTAGGAACTACTTGAATGGGACTGACCCATTGGCTGCCAGAATGGGGTAAATGATTCTATAAGCCAATAATTTTTTTACCTGGTTTTTCACAAATTCTAGGAGGTTTGGTTTCAGTCGACGTTGTGCCTGCCTTACAAGTTTATTGTCATCATTTAATAAAATATGATGTGTACAATTTGATGGGATAATACCAAAAAATGTCAGAAAGTTTCCATCCAAATCTTGTTTATACTCCCTCAAAATTTCAAGCAGTCACAATTCATGCTCAAGAGGGAGTGAACTAGTAATGATGACAGGAATCTTGTTTCCATTCTCATGATATAATTATTTTAAATCTTGATTCAGTTGTTTTAATTCCAATTCATGGGGATTTTGGATTTATGGGAGTGTGTGTGAAAGTGATAGGTCACTGATCTCATCAAACTTCTCAATAGTTTCATCCTCATATTAGTAATGATATTTTACAAGCTTAGAAATATCATCGATAGTCATTGGATCCTCAGTGTTCAAGATATCATCAATCAATGAACATGCATGACACTTTTCTAGACCACTACAACAATCAATGCATAAATCATTTCCTAGAATTTTTATCAATTAAGAAGCCTCAGAAAGGGGATCAGGGGAATGAAATGAAGTTTTTTCAAGGGAAGGGAGTACATCTATAGAATTAACAGAGATAGAGGAATGTTCTTCTGAGGGGTGCCTCATGGAATCAAGGATATTGAAGTGGACAATTTCACCACCAAAATCCATAGATAATGTACCACTATGAAAATTAATTATGGTTTTGGAGGTTTTCATGAAGGGTCTACCCATTATAATCAGGGTATGTCCATTCATCCAATCATCCTCCATTTTAAACACATAAAAGTCAACAGGAAAAAATTAAATTTTGAACCCTCACAAGAACACCCTCTAACACACCAGAGGGGTGTGCAGTGCTCTGGTTAGCCAGTTGAACAATAATACCAGTGTTCTTTAGTTCCCTGGCCTCTATGTAGAGTAAATGGAGTGAGGCATAACATTTATAGAAGAATATAAATCAATAATAGAATTAGAAAAAGAATAATCACCTATGGTCTATGGAATTGAGAATTTTCAGGGATAATTGAACTTAGTGGGAGGTGATGGCTCTATCAATGCTGAAAAATTCCTCCCCAATCTCACATTCTCATCACCTTTAAGTCACCTTAGGTATGTTCACGTCTCTTTTAGAAACTAAGAATATAATTGAATTTGTTTCACAGCATCAATCAAGAGAATGTTTACCTAAACTTTTATTAATTTCTCTAAAATTATCTTATCGATCTTAGTTTCATTTTGTTTTCTAGATTGGGTTGTCCCTTTGTGGAAATGGAAGAGGTATTGTTGGGCTTGGTGACTCATCAATAGACACACTCATTCCTTTGGAGGGTATCCTCTCAAGAAAAGGTTCTACCTCATTTGGATCATTTATATTAGTATGGATGGTGGTTTCATTAGGAGGGGATGACTCTAGTGGAGGGGTCATTTGGATTTTTAGTTTTGTTCCACTCTAAAGGGTGATGGAACTGACATTTCTTTTACCTCTAGGGTTAACTACTGATTGAGAAGGTATTTTACCCGACCCATGGAACTGGATTTCCCCTACCAAGTTATCAAGTTGGAATAATTGGGTTTTTAGGTCTTGAATGGCAGCTTGGGTGGTTCCTTGGAATTGGATATTGTTGGAAGCCATTTGTTTCATCATGTCTTCTAAGCTAGGCTCAGGTTTTGGAGGGGTTTGTTGGAAAGACCTTTCTTGTGGTTGAGGATTTCTAAGTGGTGGTGGTTGACTAATCTACCCCGGTTGGTTCCATGGTTTTTGAGGTTGGTATGTATACCCCCTTTCCAATAGGATTCGTTGTCTTTACACCATGGATTATATGGATAGTATGGTTCTTGACTAAAGGGTTAGTTATAGGGGATTCCTGGAAAGATTGCCTCAAAACTCTCAGATTTTTCTCTTGTTTGGGGGAATTGATCAGAGTAGTGGGTGTCAGAATAACATGTACCACAATGGATGGGAGGAAAAGATTGCGATTTCCCTTGGGAAATAGAAAGTTGTCGATGAAGGTTATTTACCTCTTCAAACTTCGTGTCCTCTTTCCTCTCAAATTCAGTACTTTTCACCTCATGGACACCTCAAATGGTTACATTGGAGCATGAACCAAATTATTGAGTGTTCTATGCCATGTTCTCAATTAATTTACTTCCAGAGATTGGGGTTTTATCAACTAACACACCACCTACAGCAGTATCAATCATATTTTGGTCAATAGGAAATAAACCTACATAAAAATATTCAATTAAAAGTTGATCACTTATTTGGTGATGTGGAAAGCCTGAACATAACCTTCTAAAGCATTCCCAATATTCATGTAATGTTTCCCCTTGATATTTCCTTATACCATATATTTATTTCTTTATTCTTTCAGTTCAAGAGGATGGGAAATATTTTTCAATAAAAATTCGTTTCATGACTTCTCAACCTCTAATTGGGGAATTGACATAGTAAATCCAGTCTTTTGCAGTGTCTTCCAATGAAAATGGGAATGCTCTGAGCTTTAATTATTCTTCATCCACATTTTCAGGTTTTAATGTAGAACACACAGTATGAAATTCTTTAAGATGATTTTGTGGATCATCTCCAGAAAGTCCATGGAATCTTGTTAATAAATGAATTAAACTAGATTTAAGTTCAAAATTGGGTGCCTTTCCATGCATTTGAATGTAAGTGGGATGGATATCAACATCTGATGAGGTTAATTCTTTTTGTGTAATATTGTTTTCAGAAATTTTTAACACGTTAATTTCAGGTTCTAATTTGGTTCCAGAAGAATATGGGTTTAGAAAAGTCCCAAGTTGTGGTGTGTCCTCCTTCAAAAGGTTTTCTTGTGCATCATGGGGTCGCTGACGTAAGATCCTCTCTGGTTACAGTTCGAAAATTGGTAAGTCTTCTGTAGTAAAACACATCATGCATAGATCCTATAAAAGAAATAAATCATAATAAAAACATATATTAAAAGGTAGAAGATAAAACAAATAAATATTCACAAAAATCTTATCAAAAACACACACTAAAACCAAAGCGCTCCCCGACAACGTCACAAAAATTTCAACATGTTGTCGTGAAAATTCAAATTGATAGTGATTTAAATAAGATTTTATAGTATAAGGAACATCCTAGGTTATCTCTCAAGGAGCTTTGGTTGTTTTATAGTGTGAATTTTTAATAAGAAGGACAAAAGAGGGGGTGGTCTGAAAAAAGTTTTAAGAAAATGACTTGATTTAAATTGTTTAATATTTGATAAATAAAAGTAGTGTTTTAGAATTATGAGATAAGGATATAACTTCAAGTTGACTACACATATTGGATAGTTCATCGTTCTGAAATTTTCACATTGTTTTGTTTAATTCTATGGTTGAGGGTTGTGAAGATCTTGATTCCCCTCTTTCCTGTCAAGACATTGCACAAAGTACCAACCCTTGACACACCAATAGTGTTGTCAAGGTTTGGACTTCAAGAATTGATTAATGGCTACCAAAGAATAATAATATCTTTTTTATATGTTAGAGAATGTGGATCTTTTTGCTTCCCTATCGGAACAACCCATGTTTTCCACATGAAATTTCAACCCAATCGGTGTTGAAACGAAAAGAGGTTCACTTAATTAAACCCATGAAATGAATTCAGAGGAGAAACATATTTATATAAAACAAAAGTTAAATAATACACACAAAAATTATTCAAAACCAGTAGAGTATCAAGTTCTAGAACTCCCTCCCAAGTATGTGTAGCTCCCTTAAAATGATCGCCCAGTGTTTAGCTCTTCATTGAGAGGAGGAGAAGACTCGGGTGGAAATCCTTCTTCATTGATGATCCCCTTATGATGATAGGGGCATCCAGAAATTATTGGATGAGGAGAGGACTCCTTTGGGTCTCCAAAATTACACATCTTTTCCTCCTTTTCTAACACACAAATGGGGAGCCTATAATGTGATTTTATAGGAAAATGTGACGGTGGTTTTGAGCACACAGATTTCCAAAAACCACTTGCCATGTGGTTTTCGACCTCTAGAAAGCCTTATCTTACTTTAGAGAAAATAAAAAAGTTTTATACCCACCTATTGGATATCTACACCAAACTTTGGGCACAATTGGGACAACAAGAGCCTGAGATATGGGCATATAGCAACACACCACATTCACTACTAGAAATACACGTATTTGTGACGGGTCATTTGTGACAGGATCCCGTCAGAAATGGATTTTTGCGACAGGGCCGTCGCAAAAAAATTTACTTGCGACGGAAAATGGGCCCGTCGCAAATAGATTTCTGGTTTTTTTTAAAAAAAAATTGTGACGGGCCCTTTTTCCGTCGCAAATAGTCTCTTCGAAGAGTTTTTTGCGACAGGTCTCGTCGTAAAAACTTATTTGCGACGGTAATATATTCCCGTCGCAAATAATAATAATAAAATTTAAAAAAAATTAAAATAAAAATAAAAAATTATTTATTAATATTTAAATATATTAATCTATTTATATTGATATAAATATAATATTTATTTTATAAATATGTTTTTGAAAAGATCTATGGAAATATAATATTAATTTATAAGATATTTAATAAAAGAGGATTATAAAAAAAAATTAAAAAATATTTTTAGTTATTAATTATGTAATTTTTATCAATTAATAGTCATTTAATATCTTTTTTAATATAAAAAAATAAAAAAATTAATGAAAGATAAAAAATAAGTTGAAAATGAAACCCAAACTTCAAACATCCATAAATTTTGATCCGGGACTCCGTTTGAGATCTACAGAATATAAAATCGAAGCCTGCAACGAGCTCTACAGCCCTATGGATGGGTAAAACCCATCCAAGGTTTTTTCGAGGCCAAAAAAGTCCTAGAAGGTCTCCAAAACTGAGTTTTTAGTCATGGTACCCCAGTTTTTTACCGTTCAAACAGCTATAACTTATGATCCCGATATCCGATAAACCTATACCATATATCATATCAAAGATCGTTTTATATTATTCGATTTGACTAATTGTAAAGCTGAAACGGACTCCTGGATTAGAAGTTATGGTTGTTTTAACATTCAAATGGCTATAACTTCCGATCTGGATGTTCGTTTGGCCTGTACCACATATCATATCGAATATCATTTCATGTGCTTCGATTTGACTGGTTGTGGAGTTGAAACGGACTTACAGATTATAAGTTATAGCCGTTTTAACATTCTTGATGGATTTTTACCCCCTCATTTCTATGTATTCATTCACAACTATACAAATATATGTGTGTGTGTGTGTGTGTGTGTGTGTGTGTGTGTGTTGTATATATGTATGTATGTATTTATTTATTTTTAAATACACATAAAAAACATATTTTATAAATTTATTTAAAACTATGTTTATAAATATACATTAATATACAAATAAATAAACAAATAAAAATTTATAACTACACACATATATATATATATAAATAGATATTAATATATATTAATATACGAATAAATATATATATTAATATATGAATAAATATATATATTTATTCATATAACCAAATATATTTATATTAATATTAATCTATATTAATATATGAATAAATATAACTATTTATATAGATAGATCATTAAATGTATAAAAAAATGAAATGGCTTAGTTGTAAAGGTTAATGCGCGCATGGGAGAGGTTTATTAATAATTATTAGTAATTATTAGTAATTATTCGTATTTGTTCTTATTTTTCATAATTGTTCCTAATTATTTCCTAATTATTCTTAATTATTCTAAATTATTACTAATTATTACTAATTATTACTAATTATTACTATTTATTCCTAATTATTAGTATTTATTACTAATTATTAGTATTTATTCTTAATTATGACAAATTATTAATAATTATTCCTAATTACCATTAACTATGAACAATGAATACTAATAATTTAAATTTATTAAGTAACAAAACAATCTAAACATAATTAAATTAAAACTAATTAAGAATAATTAAAACTAATAAAAAAATTTAAAATAAATATTAAATTAAAATAAACATAAATACCTTTAAAATTGATCTGAGGTTGATCTCTGATCGTTGTTGAAGACTTCAATATCAACTCCAGAAATAAAAATTAATCTTAAGAAACTGTGAACACTAAAAATAGAGTTTTGAGAGAAGTAGAAGATAGAGTTTGAGAATTAATGAAAAAAAATAGATGGGGGTATTTATAGGTTAGCTTATTTGTCATGGGACTATTTCTGATGGGATACCCATTGCAAATACTTTAACCCGCATTTATCACGGTCAACGGTTAAATAGTTATTTGCGACGGGACCCGTCGCAAATAATAACCTGCCGACATACTATTTGCGACGGGGGTATATTCCCGTCGCAAATTTTTTTTACAGCTGCCCGTTATTTGCAACGAGTGGTAACCCCCCGTCGCAAATAACTTTCCTGTGAATAACCTTGTGCGACGGGTAAGCTTTCTCCATCGCAAATATTTTTTACCGCCGCTGGTTATTTGCGACGGGAGGTAACCCCCCGTCACAAATAACTTTCCCGCGATTTGGCGCGCATTGCGTGCCAAACCTTTTGCGATAGGTTAGCTTTCCCCATCAAAAATAAGTAGATTTTTGCGACGGGAAAATTCCCCCGTCGCAAATAAGTTTCTAATGGGACTATTTGCGATGGGAATTATCCCCGTCACAAAAATCCCTTTTTCCCGTAGTGATTTGAATTCGTGAAGATTCAGTGTGTTGGACAGATCAGGTCGGTTGGGCCACCAGATGGCCGAATGAGTCTTAGGTTCCTTCAGATTAAATATAGCCAAGTGAATTTCGGACTAGGACAGAACATATCAGCTCATTTGGATGCACAGTTCAGGATAAGTGTTCAGATGAGTTTATTGGTGTGCATGGATCTTGCGCAGTTTGGGCCATTTTTCTTGGACATCATCATGGGTCCTCCAAATCACCTCCTCGTGCAATGTAATAATCAAAAAAATTAACATTTGCCTTTTTAATAGTGATAAAAAAATGTTTCAAACCTGGAATGATATTTGTAATTATTTTTATAATTTTCAATATAAAACAAGTTTATAAAAGTGGTGTAAGGGTGAAAATAAAACAGTGAATCACGGTGTGATCAAGTTGCTAGTATATACTGGTAGTTATCCTATGTTGGGATAGAGGAATGATTCATCCATAGGTTGTATTCTCTGATTTCCACTATATTTGACTGGTGGACTTTATATTCACGAGCATGGATTTTCATCTGGTCACTTTCCACTGTATTTGTATCACGAGATTTGAATAGATCTGTAGGAATTTGACTCTGATCATATTTTCTTTCCTCCCTATTTGGATGGAGGGATTGAAATGTATCAGTAGGTGTTTTTACATGTGTGTATCCAGTTGCCACCCTATTTGGATGATGGGATTGTAGTGCATCAGTAGATATGTTTTAATGTGTATAGCTGGTTGTTGCCCTATTTGGATGGATGGATTGTTGTGAATCAGTATATATCTACATCTACCTATAATTTTCCACTCTTTTTGCACGGCAGGATTGGAGAACACTAGCCAGAACTTGCATGTACTCATATCGTGCCACCCTATTTCTGTGGTGGGCTTTAGTAGAGGGGCAGAGTCGTATGTATATCCATCGAATTCAACCGCATTAGTATGGTGAAGCTACTCCTCAGGAACCATGGTTATAGATTGTTCCTCATTATATATTTTCCACCCTTGGCGGGAATCCCGAGGGGGCCAGGTCTCCTAGACTTTGGAATGTTCCCTTAGCATAAGGTCCTATTCAGCAGGTGGAGGCTTAATCGTCCAGTGTCGGCGGCGACACTCTCTAGAGGGGGCCCATGAGTAGGAACCCTGTGCAGTTGGGATAAAGTTTTGAGGATCAACTTCATCTGCCTACCTAAGATAAGGGAGGTACTCATTATCATGTTACGGGGATGGGCTCCTGAAACAGTTTGAGATGACCACTAGAGATGCCTTATGTTGGGGTGTCGTCCATGACTAAGAAGGTTTCTCGTGGACTCTGCATACTGGAGGCCTTGTCTTGCAACCTCCAGTGCAAGGAGAGTGCCATTTTTATGGTACTCTTTAATCAGTGTGTTGGATACCCAGTTTTAAAGATTTTGGGTATGCGAGGGGGTCCTGGTATTCATTGGGGCTCTATCCGACTATGGGATCGTTGATGCGTGTGTATGTATTGTTCGTCAAGATTTCATTTTGATTAAAGGTTGCTCTGTGAAAACCTATGATATACATATATGGCATACAGACCAAAAAACCTCATCAAAGTAGAATCAATTCAATCATATTCATATTTTGTGATTCAACTTGGCCCCCTTCCCCTTTTCTTTTGTTGTGGGTGAAGGGGCTTACGTAGGGTAAGACCGCCACATTGGTTAAGAATTCACATCAGGTTCTCTTTTTTTGTTCCACCTCTGAGGTGGCGCATTTTGTACGTACCAGGATGAACAAAATAGTCCAAGGTGTAATGTTCTTTTTTCATTTATCATTGGTTTAGAACCTCCACCTTGGTAAAGTATTCACATCGGGTTCATCATTTTTCTTCCGCCTCTGAGGTGGCGCATTTCAGGTGGTGTGGAGATGGTACGATGATGATCATCACCCATCCCTTTTTCTAGAGATAGTTTCCTATCAAGTTCACCATTCATTTTGTTTCAAAAAGTTCTACATCGTTATCCTTTAAAGAAGGATGGATTGACCCCATGGGGACTAGACAATTCATCCTATTTCTTATTGCGAAGGGGATGCTACAATCAGTTGGTCCCAGTGGGAAATTGTGTGGGGTCAAGTACTTGCGAAACCGGTCATCCTTAGATATAAATTCCTTATATGGTCTAAAACGAGTTTATTTGTGGAGACAAGAATTCCCAATGGTCCTGATATCCATTATTCGTGGACCTGCTTTCCAAAGCTAGGTGATCATTGATTGATGATTCAACAAAATACACTTAAGGACACTATTGGTCGAGAGGAGGGAATTCAGACTCACTACACCCTTTCAGGGGAGAATTATCATCTGTTCCAGGACTCTATTATAGATTTAAGTCATGTTCATATGTTCATGAATCCTTGTTTCATTATCGAAGAGTGTGTCCATGAGCTACCCTTGATTTTTAACATCGTCATAGGCAAGCATATATTTGATGCTATAGAGGTGATTCTAACTTGATCCACATAATAAGTCACTCTAGAGTTTATCGTCATCCTTGTGGAATGGAAGGTGAATTATTGTTGGGATCGGACCCATAAGATGGGTTTCTTACTTATCCTCAAATGATGAATTAGATCCCACGTAGTTCGGATTGGTTGGGGCTTATGCATGGAAAATTACCATTGAGGAAGGCATGATTAGGTGTACCCTTTATGAAAGAGCACCCTTCTGAACTAGGGCCCTCAGGTAGGCATCCTACATATCCTGATTTAGTCAAGAATCATATTTATCATAGTTCATATTCATGTGGAAGTTGTAATCATCATAAACCTCTAATCACACATGAGTCATGATTAGTGTGAGAAACAAGAGGATGTAAAATATTCAACAAAGAATGTACGTCCTCTCTTGTTGGTGGGAGAGGGAGAGCCCGTGGTGGAAGAGTCTGGGGTGACTGTGGGAGAGGGTGTGTAGCAATGAACCTTTTCATGTGAAATGACATTAAAGGTCATGTAGCCTAGCTTCAGATGATTGGGGACTTACCTCAGTGGGAGGGCCCTAGAATACATTCTAGGAAAGTGAGGAGTTCCATCCTCATCAAAAGGAGAAGAGAACATTTCTCCTTTGACTAATCATTACTACTCATTGAATGGAAAAGGAAGTGATCATCCATAATCCCTAGAATGGGGAGGTTCACTTCAGCATCCCAAGGTTGGACTCTGGGTTACCATGGGAATATATACCCACAGACATTTCCAAATCTCGAACCATTGTGGGGAGAGACTTCATGAATTCTCTTACCATGGGTATGTAGACTCAAAGGGGTGTGCTGATGCACCCGATGGTCAAATCATACGGGTTTGGTGGCTTTGGAGGAGGCTTTGGCCTGATTTTGAAGGACTGGTTCATAGAGGGATCATGGAGGACTAGACGGTAATGGAAGGGTAAGGTTGGAATTGGAGGAAATAATACCCGAAAACACCCCATTCTGCGTACTATTTTCTTATGCGGGATGGGGGAGGCTCTTTATACCATAGTGGTATGCGGGAAGAGGGGTCATCTACGTACTGATGTGGTATGCGGGCATGGGTATAGATTATCATGTACCATAGTGGTATGCAGCCCATCCCACCGCTTTGGGTTCCATCAGCGTACTGATGTAGTAGCGGTGTTGGGTTTAGTACGCGTAGTGGTACACTACGCAGAACACCATATTAATGGAGGGTATGAGGGATTATCATTCACAGGGAATTCATCCGCAAAAATTATTTGGTTTGTAGTTCAAAAATTTGGTTCATAGTTCTCTTATTATTACTCAATTCCCCCATTTTATGGTTTGGGGTCGGTTGTACCTATGGGGATAGTGGTTTGCAATTCGTCCCTCTCCAATGAATCAATAATGAAGTCAGAATCTTCTCTAAACTCTTTTTTCCAACCTCTGATTCCCCTTTAATCTTTCATCGTCCTTCGTTTGTCCTTCCTACTATGATAATTTAATATAACATCAGAAAAATTGTATCTTTTTGCCATGCAACACCATTTGAGGAAGCCCATGAATAGATATCTCGACCTGTGAAAGACTCGGTCAACCGGGGTAGTATAGATATGGTATGTCATTGGCTTCTCCTCATCCTCGAACCATATCGTTCACAGTGATGGGGTGCGGGGCGTACCTCTATTAGATTCTCAGAGCGAAAACAGTTCATGGTGACATTGGTTCTTGGGTGGAAATTCATCGTGAATAGCTTCTTTTGCTGGACAACGCCTTGTGGGACATTGTGGTGTAGGCCATCCATGTACCTATGGTTCACATTTTATTCCTTCTTCTAACCTTTTCTAGTGATGGTACACGGCCAGGTCATATTTTTTTGAAAAAGTTTCTTTCTTCTAATTTCTTCACAAATTTTCGATCCAACATTTATATCTTTCCTTCTCCTAACTTGTAGAAGTATTTTCCTTCCCTTTTTTGAATTTTCCATACCCTACAAATATATAAATGAATATATTTATTAGGTATATATTTATATTGATATTAAATAATTTAAAATATATGTAATTGTATAATTTTATGTGTTTATATTTGTGTATGTGTGTGTACATATATATTTGTGTCCTGTGTAATTGTATGTGTGTGCGTATGTCTATTTATTGATTTAATATTATTTATTATTTTTTAATATCTCTCTGGTTTTAGTATTTTCTATAATTTATTCATTTTTAATATTTATTCATTTTTAATATATTTTTATTTTAATCTACTCATAATGAATATATGTGTGTGTATTTAATTTAATTTGTTTTAATTTAATGTGATTTAACTTAATTATTAATATTTTGGTATAGTCAATATAATTAATTTTTAATAATTTGGTTATTTTTATAATTTAAATTATATATTTATTCATTTTTCTTCATTTTTTATTTGTCTATAATTCATATAAATGTTAAAATACACATTTATAAATATTTTCTATAATTTATTTAATTTTATTTATTCATTTTAAATATTAATTCATTTATTATTATATATTCATTAATAATGATAAATATATAAGTACAAAAATATATTTGTATATAAGTATTGATAAATAAATATAAATATATTTATATATATATGTTTCCCTCTGGATTTGGAGATGACCTCATTGATTGAAGGTTCGAACATTACAATCGGTTTCTAATGGGTTTGTTCATAGAACCGGAAACATCCAATGATTCCATATCCATTTGGACCTACTTTCCAAAGGTAGGATCTCATTAGTTGTGGACTGATGAGCCTTGGGAATTTTTATTAGTTGAGAGGATGGGAGGTCGGACTCATCACACCTTTTTGAGGGGAATTATTTTCTACTTTGGGACTCTCTTTATAGATTTAAGTTATGTTCGGGAATCGTTATTAAATTGCCAAGTATAAAATGAGCTTTCCTTTAGTATGACAATCAGTGATTGGTACGTAGGAAATTCAGAGAATCTTTTATATGTATTCGAGGTTCTTCATTGATGAAGAATAATCTGTATTTGTTAGAGATTCTTAGTTGATGGTATCCTTAAAAATACCTAAAAGTCTCTTGGTCATTATGATGACCATACTGGTTTTAAAGCCACTCAGTGGGGAACATGAATTTTATTGTCATTCAGGAGGACATAGATTATTTCAGAGTTGGGATTGTACCCGCTGATGGGCTACCTACGTATCCTTTGTTTTGGAAAAGGAATCAGAACCCATGTAGTTCGAGTAAGGGAGTATGATTTTTATGCATGATTGATGGCTCAAAGAAAGATGTCATGATTACTTTTACACTCTAAGCTCATGTGAGTCATGCTCGGTGTGAGAAACAAGAGGTATTGGTGAAACCAGACAATTGTGCCACGAAATATGCAATGACGTGGGGCTTATGTGTGTATGACTGGCCAAATAGATGAGGATTAACATTTACTTCAGGGATGAAATCTAGAAACAGGGTCCATAAAGGTATATGTGATTTATGGAGATTTGGATACTCTAATATTGGGGATTACTCCTAAAGAAGATTCCCAAGTTAGGAGGGGACTTATGATTGAGTTTTACTCCTGATAAAGAAGCCCAAATCAAAAGTAAATTAGGACTGGTTAAGATAAATTAAGACTAGGGCTTACTCCTGAAAAGGAGGCCCAGGTTAAGGGACTTGAAAATTTAAGGGACTTGGGGCTTATTCCTGAGAAAAATTCCCATATTTGAGACTGGGGCTTACTCCTAAAAATGAATCCCAGGTTAAGAGAATTATGGTTGGGGCTTACTCCTAAGGAGGATGCCCAGATTAGAGGACTTTGGGATTACTCCTGAAGAGGATGCCCACAGTAATGAGAGGACTAGGGATTACTCTTGAAAAGGAGGCCCAGGTTAAGGATTCCCTCATCTTAAAGGATGAGGTTGAATGAATGAAATATAAATCTTTAGTGACATAAAGATGTGTAAATCACTAGATTTTGAAAGATATTCCATGGAGTTCGTTTCAGATAAGGAATCCAAATCAAGAAATCATGCCATAAATGGCTTTGAAGAGTGTCTTGAAGACTGAATTTTGAATAGGAGAGGTGGAATGGCATAAGGAAAGGTACCCAAAAAGGTAGGGGCGCACAAGTCCTAGTAGGCACGTAGGTACTGCGTGGGCATGCAAGTCCTAGTCGCACAGGTATACTTGCATGGCACATGGGGACTTGCGTTATTTTCATCCCTTAGAGTAATATTTGTGAGATCCTTGATCAAAGTATTTCGAATCATGCCTAGAGGATTTTCAGAAGATGGCGCACAAGTTATGGTGAAGAAGTAGGGTGGCACGCAAGTGTGTTCATTTCCCTTAAGGGTAAAACACATAGGCACGGAAGTGTTAGTAAATTCTAACACTTAGACCTTACTACTCCTATTTAGACCTTCTATTCTAGGTAAAGAATTACCTTAGAAGTGTTCGGAAGACCTGAAGAAGAGACTTGGGCGTTCAGAGCTTTGTATCTGAATTCTAGAAAACATTCCTCCTCAAGATTGGGGGCCCACAGGGTCTATTTATAGGCTTGTGAAGACCCTGGGTGGTTTTCAAATAGGGCGCGCAAGTCACATGTGTGACCATTAGGCGGCGCGCAAGTGTACTTGCACGACAGTAAGGGAACTTGCGCGGTGCATGGTCCTTTGACTCCTTTTTCATTCCTTTGTCGATTTTTGATGTTTTCTTCAAAGGATGAGACAATTTTTGCTAAGTTATTTTCCTTTCAATTCCATTAAACAATGTGAAGAAAAGGAGCATCAACAAAAGTCCCCCCTCAGAGTTGGATCCGGAAGAATAAGGATGTGACTCTGAGGAAAAGAAGAGAAACAAAAGGGAAATAGGCGCGCAGGTGTTCACCGCGCAACTATCATCACGCAGGTGCGAGTCACGTAGGGCTGGAGCGCGCTGGTTGGAGCGCGCTGGCTGGAGGCGCGCAGGTGGGCAGCCTAGCCTACAAATATGCGCTCATTCTCCGCGTATAGAATCTAATTTCCAGATTTTCGAGCTCTCTCCATGCAGGTCACTTTTTCCGCACAAGTTGCTTGTTTTCCTCTACCGGTTGATGGAGAGAAAACTATCATGAAATTAGAAACAATTTCTGAAAATATTACTCTCTTCAAATGGATCTTTACTTCCAATCCTCCATTCTCAAATCCATGTATCCATCTTCCAAGTCTCTTGGACAGAAACAGAGTCACTATTTGATCAACAGAAAATTTTCTCAAACCGAATTCAAGAACATTCTCTTACAATTGTTCCAAGAAGAACTGGTATCACTGCATCTCTTATTGTATCCAGTTGAAATGAATGAATTCCAGGTGGTTACTGATGAAGCTTGGGATGTCGTAAATCAAATGAAGAGTTATGTTGAAAGCCTCTTGTAATTATTGAAAAAGAGAAGAGACTCAAGTCTATGGATGTCCTTCTATCTCTTTTGCATCAATGAAAAACACTTTCATCTTCAATCATTTTTACCTGCATGCCTTCTTTTGATACATGCTCTAAATTTTCACTTAATCCAATGGTCCTAGTAAGTATAGTTTGATTTTTACTAGGATTATTATAAATAACCCTAAAAACATTGAATCTTTTAATTTCTCAATATTACCTAAATCATACAAAATGTATGTTTACTAAGATGGAACATGACTTTTATTTAGAGTTCCCTTGTCTTTTGTGGGCATTTTAAATTCATGCACATCGGACATAAAGAGGCTAATGTTTAAGGTTGAAATAGCTTTGACCGAATTAATTATAATTGACTCAATTCCTTGAAAACTTATCTAAAAATATTTTACCACACTCATGTATGAGGGAAAATATGTATACTAAGACTTAAGAAAATTTGAATATGAGGAATGATATGAAAAAGAGCTAAAAACGCATTAGAAGAAGTAGTTCCCAAGAATGAAGATACCATTATTTAACAAACCCATTAGGGGGTTGAATTATGCAGGGCCACATAAGGGCATTGTCTGTATAGTCAAATAAATAGCATCTTTTGGCTGACAGGTCTGTTATGTATACTACTTATGCAAGGCCGCCTAAGGGAACGTGCTGCATAGTCAGGCAAAAGAACTCTCAGAAATTTACTTTTCTACTGCTAAGAAGCCAGTGAAAGTTTATGGGGATTCAACTTTTCCAAAGTATAGAGTTTTCTGTATGGAGAGAGGTACTTGAATATGAAGAAGATATTTTCAAACAAGATTATCTAAGAATTGGATGACTGTTACTCCTACGAAGGTCTGACCCAAACGTAGGGAAGGAAAATATAAACCATAGACATGGATAATTTCAGATCATGAAAAAGAGTATGGGACAGATATGTTAAGGATAGCCATTTTTTGGATCCCTACATATTGTCATTAAGACAACCAAGGACAAAAGAGATTTTCCTCCCAAGAATGAAGTTACGACTATTTGAAAAACACATTAGGGGATGAATTATGTAGGGCCACCTAAGGGCATTGGATGGATAGTTAAATAAATAGCATCTTTTGGCTGACACGTCTGTTATGTAGACTATTTATGCAAGGCTGCCTAAGGGCACGTGCTGCATGGTCAGGCAAAAGAACTCTCAGAAATTGGACATTTTGTGACCAGAAGTCAAGAAAAGGGTTATGAAGATCTGGAAGTATTCAAGATTAGGATTATGACACATAAATATGGGTATTGTCTAATTTATGCAGAGATACACGGATCAATGATAACCATAATCATGTTGTGGTTGGATCCTAAATTGAAATGTTGAACTTCACTATGTATCCCATAAGGATGGGAATCAAGCCATATGTAGTTCTTAAACAATAGTTTAACGTCGTGTGGTATGAAAATATAGGATATTATAGTTTAGGATCATAGATCTTGGACCATTTTTAAGAAATACACGGTATGTGTTTTCATGTGGACTTTTCAGCCAAGGGACTGAAAGTGGAATTTGGGGTTTGGTCCAAAAGACTTGGGGCTGTATTCGAGGGACACTCGAACATTCCTACGTATCCCATAAGGATGGGAATCTAGCCCATGTAGTTCTATAAATACCTTTTGTACAAATTTGGTTCATACATGTGACGGGTGGAAGGGGAATTTAGTGCAATGATGGCTTAACCCAAGATAAAAGGTTCGTCCATTGCCATGTATGCACGTAGTTTTTTGGAATGAAACATGATTGAAAAATCAATGTAAATAATGATTCCCTCTTAAGTAAGAGTATCAAATAATATTGTAGTTTATTGTCGTACAGGACAAAAAAGGATGTACAGTTTAACGTCATATAGCAAGGATGAAAGTGAACCAATGTAAAGATATTGATTCTGGGGACGGTTTTAGGAATCAACATTGTATGAGATGGAGGTGAACCGATGTGAATAGATTGGTTTTGGACTTGAACCTTGGGAGGTTTCCTACGTACCCAGCATGGAAGGCGAGGATCAAAGTCCACGTAGTTCAATTAAAGAATGAATTAATGATCAAGTTGTTCTTGGTGAAAATGATCTAAAAAATGATGATGTTGGGAATTACACATGGTTAGTATCCCAGAGAGAGTGTAATGGTTGAATTTTTCTCTAAGCTCACGTGAGTGATACTCAGTGTGAGAAACAAGAGGTAACAACAACCTTAACAATGCACAGTTTAATTTCATGTAAGACGTATAAAGGACTTTCTTTACAGTTTAGCGTCATGTAGTTAGGATGACGGGAAGAATATAGTTTAATGTCATGTTGGACTAAAGGGGGACTGTGCAGTTTAATTTCATGCAGTGAGGACAAAAGAGTACACCATTTAACGTTATGTTGGACGTATTAGGGACTTGTTCACAGTTTAACGTCATGTTGGACGAAAAAGGGATGATACAGTTTAGTGTCATGTTGGACGTAAGTGTCAATAGTTTAAGGTCGTATGCATGGACCATGGATGGTGCAGTTTAACATCATGCTGGATGTAAGGGATGTCTGTACAGTTTAGCATCATGTAGTTAGGTCGTCACAGTTTAACGTCATGTGAGAAGAATGGAATACAAATAGTTTTAGGTCATATGTATGGACTGTTGCTGTATAGTTTAACATCATATAGCAATGACGATGAAGGGGACACAGTTTAACGTCATGTTAGACGTATGTGCAAATAGTTTAGGGTCATATGCATGGACTGTTGGTTATGCAGTTTAACATCTTGCTAGACGGTGGTGCAATTTGTGGTCATACCGGACCAATGATGATATATTTTTTGTTTATAAAAAATACTTCTTCAAAAATCTGACATTGGTAGGAGTAGTTATGAGTTCTCCATCCATCGAGATTAATGAATAAGCTCCATTGGAGTAGACCCTATGAATTTAGTAAGGTCCTTCCCATTTTGGCTCAAGATTGGGAGGTTTCTTTCCTAATATCATTGGAGTTCTGAGAATTAATACCAATTCTCCCTGAGTGAATGAATGAAGATAATCTTTTTTGTTAAAATCTCGTGCTATTCGATTCTGATAGACTTCCAAGTAGTGCAAAGTGCACAATATTTTCTCATCTAACCATTCCAATTCATTCAATCGCTTTTTAGATTGCTCATCTGTAGATGACTGATCACAAATGGCTACTCTGAGCGAGGGTAATTGAATTTTAATGGGCAACACGGCTTTCATTCCATATACTAGTGAATATGGAGTTGACCGCGCTGTAGTGCGAGTGGTAGTCCGATAATCCCATAAAGACTGTAAGAGTTTATCAGACCATGATTTCTAATATTTATCCACCATCTTTTTTAGTATATTTTACAGAGTCTCATTGAAGGCTTCTATCTGGACATTGACCTCTTCATGATACCGAGATGAATGGTTGGATTTGATATTGTATTCTTGATACAATTTCTTCACCTCAGATGAACAGAAGTTGGTGCCATTGTCCGTCAATATGGTATGAGGGACACCAAATCTGGTAATGATGACAGACTTGATGAAGCTAAAAATGAATTTAGAACTGACTTCCTTGAGAGGTATTCCCTCTGCCCATTTGGAAAAGAAATTAGTAGCAGTAAGAATATACTTAAACTGCTTGGCCGTAGCTGAAGGGTAAGGTCCCAGCACATCCATTCCCCATGTGGCAAATGGCCACGAGTATGTAGCTGTATGAAGAAACTCTGGAGGTTGATGAATGAAGTTGGCATGTACTTGGAATAAATGAAACTTCTTTGTGAAATCAACATAATATTGTATCATTGAAGGCCAAAAGTATCCAAGCCTTCGAATCTGATCAGACAGTCTATGTCTAGACTGTCAGGCACAAAAGACTCCTGCATGCACTTCTTTCATGACAGCCATTGTCTCTTCACCATCAATGCATATGAAGAGAACTCCATAAAAACCACGTTTGTAGAGAATTTTATCTAGGTGATATGGGCTATCATAAAGAGTAAAATTGACCACATGTCGCCAGATTTGTTCTTTCTCGGCTCTACCAGGTGGAAGTGTTCCATTTTGAAGGTATTCCCTGATAGGTGACATCAATCCTGTAGTATGACTATACAGTTTAGGAATGGGACTAATTTCATTAATTTCCTCTGTTCTGATTTGAACATAAGGTGACATTGGATGATGGTGGGAAATACTGATGGTTGTCTCATCCCGATTTGGATCGGCCAGAGCTGTGGCTATATTAGCCAGTGTATCAGCTTGATCATTTTGTGATCGTGGGACATAAGAAAATGTCGATTCCGAAGGGAATTCCTCCATTAACTCTCTAACGTAATCATACAAAGGGATTAGTTCTTCTTTTCTAATGGCATAATCCCCATTGACTTGTTTGATTACCAGGTCTGAATCACCTTTCACCTTTAAGTGATTCACTTGTGCTTGAGGCGCCAATTCCATGCCTGCGATGAGATCTTGGTATTCTACTTCATTATTGGTACCACCTTCCCAAAATAAGAATAAATAAGGTAACAATGACTTTTCTGGAGAAACAAGCACAATTCCTAAGACAACTTTGTTGAATTTAGGATTTTCCATTTTCCTCCCTGTTGGACTTCTGGAAGCACCATCAAAATACATTTCCCATGCCTGAGGACTTTCTTGAATAGAGAAGATTTCTTCATCGTGGAGTTCAATATCTAAAGATGTGTCTTCCACTGAAGGGTGTTCAGCCAGGAAATCAGCCAGAGCTTGGACCTTTATTGCCTTTTGAGACACATACTGAATATCGAATTGCTGAAAAATAACTACCCACCTTGCCATACATCCTATAAGCATTGGACAACTAAGGATGAATTTGAGTGGATTATTGCGAGATACCAATTATACCTCGTGATGTTTCAGGTAGTGTCTCAACTTCTGAACTGCAAAGATTAATTCCATGAAGCACTTCTCAATACTTGAATACTGGGTTTCTGCTTCAAGCATAGTCCGAATGAGGTAGTAGATGTTGTTTTCATTCCCAGTATCATTATTCTGAGCAAGAAAGGCACCCAATGATCACTCTAAAGCTTTCACATAGAGGATAAGGGGTCTTCCTTCAACAGGTGGCACGAGTACTGGCGGACTCAAGAGGTATTTCTTGAGAATATCAAATGCTTCTTGACATTCTTCAGTCCATTGGTAAGTGACTCCCTTCTTCATCAATTTGGTGAAGGGTAAACTTTTTCCTACCAAATTGGCGATGAAACACCCAATATAGGCTAAGTGTCCTTGAAGTCCTCTTAATTATTTCAAATTTCAAGGAGGTGACATACCAAGGATTGACTTTTTCTTCTCATGATTGACTTCAATACCATGATGGCGTACAAAAAATCCGAGAAATTTTCCTGAGGTTACCAAAAAGCACATTTTAAGGGTTTCATCTTCAAATTATGTTGTCGAAGCTTGTGGAATATTACTTCAAAATCAGCCAAGTGATTAAAACGTTGTTTGTATTTGACCACCAAATAGTTCACATAGCATTCAACAAAACTTCCCTAAAAATGGTTTGAAGATACGATGCATGGCACATTGATATGTTGCACCTGCATTCTTTAAGCCTAAGGGAATTACCCGATAGCAAAACACACCCTGAGGGGATCTGAAGGCTGTAGATTCTTCATCTTATAGGACCATTTGGATTTGATTATATCCGGAATATCCATCCATGAAGGAAAGTGATTCATAGCCAGTTGTTGCATCAATTAAAAGTTCTGTAATCAGAACTGGGAAATCATCCTTAGGACAATGCCGATTAAGATCTCTGAAATCGATGCAAACTCTAATTTGTCTGTTCTTCTTCTTTACACGGACAATATTATCCAACCACTTGGGATATTGAAATTCTCTAAAGAAGTTATCTTTTATAAGCTTATCTACTTCAAATTCAATTTTGGAAGCATAAGTTGGGTGTGTTCTTCTCGCGGCTTGCTTAAATCTTCGATGTTCTTCTGGTAAACCCAAATGATGAGTAGCAACATCAGGATAAAGACCGAGAATCTCTGTATAGTTCCAAGAAAATATGTCTCGATTTTGATTTCAAATGGAAATATACATCTCTTGTTCTTCAAAATTCATGGCCACACTGATTAAAGTGGGGTGTGGATCTTCTTTTGTACCCATATTTCTTTTTCTGAGTTCATCCATGGTGGTAGAGATACCCTCTTCAAATGCTGGAGGAGCATCTCTGAGATCTTCCTCTTCTTCTTCAACATGACTTATTTCTTCCGTTTCTACTTGCATAGTATATGATAAAGCATAATTTCCATGATCATAAGAGATGTTAAAATTTGAACATCTTGAAGAAGAAGCTTCCATTTCTGACCCAATTGATGATGAAGGGTCTTCCTTGGGAAATAAAGAGAAGATTATGGATTGAGAATCAACATCATTGTTCACCTTCTATGTTGTTATAACTTCTTCTGGCATGATTGGCGAAGTATAGACTTGTTGGATTTTAGCAGATGAAATGAAGACGTCACCATTTGGGATTTTATCACTGCTTGGAGGATCACCAATTTCTCCCATGTTTTCTATCCTTATTGCTGTAATTGAAATTATGGATCCTTCCATAAGAGTATTTTTATTTGGGTCTATCCTTTCAATTTGACTAATAGGCAACACATAATCTGTACTCACATGCGCAAATGGATTTACTGGAATCTTCTCCAAACCATAGTGATCATTACCTTTGGTAATCTCTTTTGTTGTGGATTTATCCTTTTCTTTCATGTGATAGAATTCCGCCTCAATGTATTGAGACTCACATGTCTTGAATGGGGCCTTATCACCATATAATGTCCCAACTTGACCATCGAAACAATATTTGAGACATTGATGATATGATGAAGGGATAGTTGCATGTTGATGTAGCCAGGGTCTTCTAAGCAAGATGTTGAAAGCTGAGTCTTGATTAACAACCATGAAATATGAATTGGATACAAGATCTCCAAACAGAGTTCTGAGTGTAACTTCGCCCAGTGGTTCTTGTTCATTTTTATCATATCCTTGTAACATCATGGTAGAAGGAGATAAATCAGATTTTGTGAGGCCCAATCGACAAAGTGTACGAATGGGCTTGAGGTTGAATCCTAAACCATTATCAATGAAATCTCTTCGAACGTCTACGCCATTCACCTTTTCAGATAAGTACAAAGGTCTAATATGCCCTTGCACAACATCATCTTCATCTTCATCAGTAAAAGATATTATTGCATGGAATTTTGCAGGATTATTCTCTATGTGATCGACTTCAGCTACAACAATTTCAGTTTCAAACTCCTAAGGACTTGAAAAAGCCTCGATGAGTGCTTCCCAAAGATCTTTTGACAAATTCAAAGCATCCATAATTGATAACTTGGATGGTACTTGGGACAAGTGTTTCAATACATCATACTTTTGATCTAGAGGTCTGCATTTCCCAACAGGAATATGTTGTTTAGAAGGTGCCTTGGAAGAAGATTCTTTGGAAGTTGATGCATCTTGTATTGGGATAGGAGTTGGCAATATTCATGTTTTTGTATGATTATACCGATTACATCTATTTACTTGTTGAGAGGATGAAGGTGGAACCCCCAACCGATCCTCCAAAATAACTGTGCCAGGACTGAATTTCTTACTGGTAGAAGAACTTCTTTGTTCTTGTTGAGCTCGCTGAAGGGCTCTACCACAAGTTTCTGCAGCGTACACAGTTCTAGCAGGGGTAGAATTGGAATAGTGGCTTCTGAAAGATCCATGTCTTCCCCTATATCCTGAGCCTCTGGAACTTCCTCTGATTCCTCTGTTTGATATAGGGAATTCAGGCTCATCGAAATTGAAACTGCGACTGGCATATGGATCTGTTAATTGAATCATATTAACAGAACTGAAAATCAACTCTTCATCCGATGAAGACACTGCCTGATTAGTCTGTTTAGGTTGTGCCATTTGGTGGGACGGTGCCCGTTGATTTGAAGTAAATGGCATGAAGTCTGCCAGGGTCAAAGACAACTTAGGCTTTGACACGTACTAATCTTCTTCTGATTCTTTTTCTTTCTTTGAATCACGTTGTTTCATTGATGATTTTCCCTCTGATGAAGAGGGTTTTCATGCAGCATTCATGGAAGAAGGTACAATTGGTTTCTTCAATTGCATTCATGAAATAGCATGAGTTCGGTTGATCGTCTTTCTGACCATCCAATCATCATATTTTTGTGCATTTTTGTTCTTAACTTCTTGCCACTCGCTTTCCTTCTATGTAACTGTAGCAGTAATACATGCTACCTGAGCTGAAGAACCTTTTAATTTGACTTGTCCCGAGTCGGCCATATTTTGCTGGAGGTCTTTGAAGACAAAACGCTCCTAGATGGGATGCATCAATATTTGATGAAAGGTGTAATAATTGGGAAGGTCTTCATCTCTTTCCTTTTTTGGCCTTTTGGGCCTTGGAAACTTAACCAAATTATTTTCCAGAGCCGAAATGAAGTAACCAGGAACTTGTTCATTTCAAAAAGAGTATGTTTTGCTCTTCAGATCCTCAAATTGTTTTTGTCTTTGATCTCTTTGATCTTCTTGACGAAACGGCCTTTGTTGTTGGCACTTAGGAGGTGGAGCCCTTCGAAAAGATGACGGTTTTGAGGTAGAAGCAGGTATAGGTGCTTGTTTAAGCATAACTGTAGCAGTTTTTGCTTTAACCATTATCCTTCCTAGAGCTGATGGAATTACACGAGATTTTGCCTTAGTCTGTATAAGAGAATCTTAAATCTGTTGAGCGATTGAGGTAAGGTCTCAAAACCCTCCTGCGTATTTCACAGGGATCAGTGGTGTGCGTAATTCGTCACGCATATTTTCCACACTGATTGGCAACAGTTCCTCTTGAGGGAGTGCCATGCTCAGGGAATATGTTAATCCCTTCCAGCGAGCAATGAAATCAGAGACTCTTTCATTCTCCCTTTGCTTACAGTTTGTAAGATTGAAAACTGTTGTCTTTGGAAAAGTTGAGCTGAATTGAAGAAGAAATCATTGATGGAGATCTTCCCATCCGGTAATTGACCGGGATTTCAAGCTTGTATACTAGACAAAAGCTGGTCCTTGCAAGTTTCGCATGAAGCATCTGAGTTTCACTGCTTCTTGATGATCTGGAGTTCCCATCATAGGATCAAAACAAGACACTTAATGCGTCAAATGTTGTTCAGGGTCGCATGATCCATTGAAAATAGGGAATACAGGGTTCCCAAAATTTGATGGGGGAGAGATTGAATCTACCCATTCTGGGTAAGATTTCTTTTATGGTTGAACCTGCACACACTTCCCTTCCATAGGTTCCAACCAATCTGTTAATGACTCAATAGTAGTTATTAAATTTTGAGAAACATCCGGTTGATCTTGAATTTGAACAGGTGCTCTGACTGGAGCTTGGACGGATGTGGTGGTTGGTACTGCTACCGATGGCAGCACTACCAATTGTTGTTTCACTTGACCCATAGGATTAGACCTGTGAGGGTGAACTGATAAAGGAGGATATTCTTGATCCATCTCAATAGACGCAACAAACTCCCTTGGATGACTGACTCCAGCATGCTTAGGAGGAAGACTACCTTGAAGTAGTTCTGCGTTCAACCTCCTCAATTATTTGATTTATTCCTCTTGTTGCGCAAATATTTTATCTAGTGAGAGAGATTTTCCTTCTCCAGAGGGAGGATATGTAACCTGATTCTTTCCCTTTTCCTTGTTTGATCCCTTTTGGAGAGGGGGAAGTGGGTTATTTGAAGGAACACTCAGATTTTGGGTAAATCATTGATTTCGGGTATGCACACCTTCTTCATTTGTGTCTGTGCGTACAACTTCCCGATCGGGAACCTCTTCATCTGAGTCCCCTGAGTGAGCCTCATCTGGTGGATCAGCAACAACGGAATTTATTACATTGATTGATGCATAACGCATTTCATCCCTTCTATCGGAATTTATGTGATATTGTCTTCTTCCATGTCTTTGATGTGACATTGCCTTTTGTTGATTCAATCCCTCAAGAACTTCTTGACGAACCATAATTTGGAGGGAATCTCCTGATAATTTGGTTCTTCGTTCCTCTTGAGGATTCTTCCCCAATCGAGAAAAGACCGAATTTCTCTATGGAGGGGATTGATGATTTGAAAAAGTCCCCAGTCTAGTGGACTGGGGTTGTTCCTGCTGTTCTCGCTCAACTCCTAAAATTCTATTTGTTGATTCCGAGGGTTGGTTTAAAATAGTCCCCAGTCTGGCAAGATGGGGTGGCTCTTGACCTGATATGTATGAGACTTTCTTAAAATCTCTCCTGATCTTGCGGATCTTGGTCCGGAAATTAGCTGGATGCAACAACCTGTACCCACTTTTATCACCAGGCTCGAAAGACCGCTGGATGATTTCCGACACTTCTGTCACTTGATGATGTGATTGCTCCATACGAGAGGCCTGTTCAATATTGTCGTTTTCTTGATGCGGGAGTAATTCAACAACCTATTCTCTGTATTCTTGATTTTGAGAAGAACTAGTTGAGGCCTGTTCTTGGGAGAGCTTTTGATTACAAACAAAACCCATTGACTGTGGCCGGCCACGGGCAATAACATTGCATGAAACCATTTTCGGCGGGCATTTCTAACTGGATAGCACAGTGAAATGTAGTGATCTATGAACACGCCATCCTCTGACATGAATACCATATGGGGAATTAACAATTAACTGGTGCAATCTTCTTAGTGCGCCAAGGCATGAACATTGAAGGGCTCTCTACTGCTTTTCATCCTTTGGATATGGAGAGAGTGATAGAGATGCCAAGTCAATTTGACATTGTAACCCTTCTATTATCTTAACATGATTTTCATATTCATCAAAAGATAATAATTTCTTTTTCAACTGAGAAAGAGTTTTCCATATGTTGAGATGAATATTATAAATACAATCTTCCGTCAACATCTCTGGAATGTCATACTGAGAGTCAGCCAGAGGCCAAAACATGACTGGCACTTCACCCTTCTCCAGTTGTTTTCTCATGTACAACATTTCCTCTTTATCATTCAATGAAGATTCTTCTACCTGATTTGACCAGAGCTGGTTCTTCCTTGTTTCTTCATCGGATTTAACAATATTGGTAGAGAAACCAATTATCAAACTAGAAGATTCATGACTTAGGGGTGGTTCGGAGAATGACCTACACCCTAGGCTATCTTCCGATTGAGAAAGTATTTCACCTGCCAGTGATGAAGCATCAGACATGACTAGTTTTGCATTTGAAAGTGCCTCAAGATAAGAGGGCTTTCTCAGCACTACATTTTCCACTGGAGCATTTTCCGGGCAATGTGCATCACTACTGCGGAGAGGACTTTCGCAGCAAAATTCATCATCATGGGTAGGACCACCATGGTGGGTTATAGTAAAAGATGAGATCTCTTGATCCTTGGTCATCTGGCCACACAGAGGGTTATTATAGCTCTCATCTGAAGATGAAACATCAAGATCGACTAAATTTTCATGAAGAAAGCCTTCATGAGGAAGTGTCTATTGAAGACCTTCGGAATTATTGTTCCCACTATTGGGAAATGAGGGAGTAGAATCTTGAATTCCAACAGATAACTTTCTAAGGGATTCAAGAACTCCAACATCGAGCAACGCCTTGTTACAGATTGGCTCTTGATCTCTTGACTGTGTTGGGTGGGTCTTCTTCTTAGATTCCTTCTTACTCACCTTGGAAACCACTTGTTGCTGAACGTGGCTGCTCTGAGCAGGTGTATGTGCCTGATCAGGAGAGATGGCCAGGTTAGGCTAACGATCTCCACTCAAATCAGGTGTATGTGCCTAACTTGGTTGTCCATATGCTATGGGAAAGTATTAACCACAACCATCTTGGACTGGAACATATGTGTGTGTCTATTTCGGAGTGAAATTTTGATGTATCACTCCACTGGTAGGGATAGATTTGCATTTCTTTCCCTGTGATTCTACTGATGCTGTTATAATATTCTGGGAGGCATCCAGAATATGAGGAGGGATTTTCTTTTGCTCTTTCACCATTGATAGAATATTCTTGGTGACTTCAGCTGTTGGAACGGGAATATGCGTCCATTATATGATCGGAGTAGGTGTATGTGCCTTCTCCTGTCCTCCTTTTCCTATCAGTGAATCCTGACAGTACTCAAGTGTGGGGGAAGAAAGTTGAGTTTGCCTCCTGTTTGTTGTCCGAGCTTTCCGATTGAATTCTATGAATGCTACCAAGTGAGACTGTTGGTAGGATTGATCAGTAATAGCAGGTGTATGTGCCTGTTGATTGCACATCGCTGAACGTGGTTGACGAGCTCCATCATGTGTAGTCAGACGAGCCTTCTGACTAGCTGATGATGTATAAACAGGTATATGTTCCTGCCTATAGTACTCTGCCAGAATTTCCTGGCGGGATTGGCATGATGCTGCCAGACAAGTCTTCTAGATAGAGGAATTAAAACGGGCAGGTGTGTGTGCCCGCTCGTTGCTTGCAACCAAGTTAGGTTGGTGGACTTCTCCAGAGATGGCAGAGATTAGAAACTGCTCACTGTTAACCAGATTTCGCCTCTGGCGATTCGTCTGGCCTGCTCAGGTTCAAGGAACCTGAGCCGAACGCCTAGAGTCGGTACCCTCATCATATTGAGGGCGCACTGCCGCACGAGTCTGGCGGTGATTGTTGATGGGAGCCCTTGGGAAGGAATCCTGTCTCTTTGAATTAAGGCCCTGAGGGGCCTGCCCATTCACCTCCCCAAAATAAGGGAGTGAATGGTGATTGCGGTCCGGGGATAATGACCCGAAACGGTTTGAGACAGTGGTTATCACCGCCTGCTTCTTGATCACTGATCGTCGTTGTCCAGATGACCAGGGTGAATTTTTCACTTGGAGGGCTTGTCAGGCAGCCTCCAGAGTTGGAATAGTACCTTTTTGACAGTACTCCTTAACCAGTGTGTTTGATACCCAGCATTGAAGACGTTGAGTAAGTGATGTTGTCCTCAGAGCGGACGATGATCCAGCAGGATTAGCAGCAGTGGCATTCACAGCAAAGGTTTTCACAGCAGACGTATTCACGGGTGAGAACTTGAGAGAAACCATTTCATAGAATGAAAAAAATCTTGGAAAAGAGTTCCTATTTGATATAACAGACGTAATCAAGATAAATTAATCCACTACATCTTTTGGATGAGTACATATATCAATGATTGTTTTTGTTGGCCCTATTGTTGAGTTTTAAATAGGGGCCTAACAAATAAGTAAAACAACATTTTAACTTGGTTAAGGATTCACGTCGGGTTCACCATTTTTTTCCCTCTGGAATTGGGGATGACCTCGTTGATTGAAGGTTCAAACATTCCAATTGGTTTCTAACGGGTTTGTTCATAGAACCGGAAACATCCAATGATTCCATATCCATTTGGACCTACTTTACAAAGGTAGGCGCTCATTAGTTGTAGACTGATGAGGCTTAAAAATTTTCATTGGTCGAGAGGATGGGAGGTCAGACTCATCACACCTTTTTGAGGGGAATTATTGTCTACTCTGGGACTCTCTTTATAGATTTAAGTTATGTTCATGAATCCTTATTAAATTACCAAGTATAAAATGAGATTTCCTTTAGTCTGACAATCAATGATTGGTACGTAGGAAATTCATAGAATCTTTTATATGTATTCGAGGTTCTTCATCGATGAAGAATCATCTGTATTTGTTATAGATTATTAGTTGATGGTATCCTTAAAAATACATAAAAGTATCTTGGTCATTATGATGACCATACTGGTTTTAAATCCACTCAGTGGGGCACTTGAAGTTTATTGTCATTCAAGAGGACATGGATTATTTTAGAGTTGGGATCGTACCCGCTGATGGAACACCTACATATCCTTTGTTTTGGAAAAGGAATTATAACCCACGTAGTTTGAGTAAGGGAGTAAGATGTTTATGCATGATTGATGGCTCAAAGAAATATTTCATGATTACTTTTACACTCTAAGATCATGTGATTCATGCTTGATGTGAGATACAAGAGGTATTGGTAAAACCAGACAATTGTACCACAAAATATGCAATGATGTGGGACTTATGTGTGTATGACTGCCCAAATAAATGAGGATTAATATTTACTTCAGGGAATAAATCCAAGAAGAGGGTCCATAAAGGTATATGTGCTTCATGGAGATTTAGATACTCAAATCTTGGGGATCACTCCTAAAAAATATTCCCACCTTAGGAGGGGACTTATGATTGGGTTTTACTCCTAAGAAAGAAGCCCAAATCAAAAAAAAATTAGGACTGGTTAAGAGAAATTAAGACTTGGGATTACTCCTGAAAAGGAGGCCCATGTTAAGGGACTTGAAAAATTAAGGGAATTGGGGCTTATTCTGGAGAAAAATTCCCATATTTGAGATTGGGGCTTACACCTAAAAAGGAAGCCCAGGATAAGAGAATTATGGTTGGGGCTTACTCCTAAGGAGGATGCCCATATTTGGGAACTTTAAGACTGGGGCTTACTCCTAAAGAGGATGCCCAGATTAGAGGACTTGGAGCTTACTCCTAAATAGGATGCCCACAGTAATGAGAATTTGGAATGGGGCTTACTCCTGAAAAGGAGGCCAATGTTAAGGATTCCCTGATCTTAAAGGATGAGGTTTAATGAATGAAATCTCAATCTTTATTTACATAAAGATGTGTAAATCACTAGATTTTGAGAGATCTTCCACAGAGTTCCTTTTAGATAAGGAAGGAAAATCAAGAAATCATGCCATAAATGGATTTGAAGAGTGTCTTGAAGACTGAATTTTGAATAGGAGAGGTGGAATGGCATAAGGAAAGGCACCCAAAAATATCGGGGCGCACAAGTCCTGGCAGGCGTGAAGTTACTACGTGGGAACACAAGTCCTTGGCGCACAGGTATACCTGCGCGGCACATGGGTACTTGCGCGATTTTCATCCCTTATAGTAATATTTGGGAAATCCTTGATCAAAGCCTTTAGAATGATCCCTAGAGGCTTTCTATAAGATAGCACGCAAGTTATAGTGAAGAAGTAGGGTGGCACACAAGTGTGTTCATTTCCCTTAAGGGTACAACACTTAAGGGCGAAAGTGTTAGTGAATTCTAACACTTAGACCTTACTCCTCCTGTTTATACCTTCCATTCTAGGTAAAGAATTACCTTAGAAGTGTTCAGAAGACCTGAAGAAGAGACTTGGGCATTCATAGCTCTCTATCTGAATTCTGTAAAAAATTCATCCTCGAAATAGGTGGCCCACAGGGTCCTGGGTGGTTTTCAAATAGGGAGTGCAAGTCACTTGCACGACCATTAGGCGGCACGCGAGTGTACTTGTGCGGAAGTAAGGGAACTTGCGTGGTGCAAGGTCCTTTGACTCCTTTTTCATTCCTTTTTTCAATTTTTGATGTTTTCTTCAAAGGCTGAGACAATTTGTGCTAAGTCATTTCCCTTTCCATTCCTTTAAACAATGTGACGAAAAGGAGTGTCAACAATATAATAATTCTAAAAAATGTATATTTAATATATTTATGAAATTATATATTTATAATTATAAATAAATAAATATAATTTTTTGAAAAAGTATTTATATAATTATAAATAAATAATTATATATTTAAATAATTATAAAATTACAATTAATATATTTTAATAATTATAAAATTAAAAGAAATATATTTAAATAATAAATATATTTATTGTATTTATAATTATATATATTAATTTATTAATAAATATATATAAATATATACTTATATAAATATATAAATATGTTTATAATTATATAAAAATACTTATAAATATATTTAAAAATAAATTTATATATATTTATATATATTTATATTTATATTTATATTTATAAATACATAATTATAATTTTGTATATATATTTATAATTATATAAATATTTATTTATAATTATATACATTCAGATTTATTTATAATTAGATACATTTATATTTATTTATAATTATATATATTAAAAAAAATTAATTGTGTTTATTGTATTAATTAATATTAATTATATATGTCTTTATCAACACTATAATATTTAGCTCTAATAAAACATATCTTTATCAGCATTAAAATTTTAGCACTGTTGAAGTGGGGTTTTATTAGCACTTATTATTTTAGTGCTGATAAAACTCATCTTTATTGGCATTTTTTAGAAGAGCTAATAAAACCCTTCAGGGTGGTATAAATTTAACCCTAATTGAATGTATTTCCCTTGCATTGTTAAATATCACATGAAAGTATAACTATTCCATCTCTCGCCCATGAACTTATCTCAGACAAATCAACCCTCTAAAATCCTAAGGTATGTTTTTATTTTTACTCATCTCTTGTTTATCATTTTCTTTATACTGTCATCAATGTGCGTAAATCACCTACCTCAGCATAATTGATATGGAAACATCACGTGTAACCACCTCGTGCATAACTATTATAGATGAACTCATATTTTTCTCCTTCACACATGAGATTATCTTCTTCTAGGAACAAATATTACTTCTTCTTCTTTTTCACGCAACTTATAGCCCCTAGATTCTTCATCTTTTCCATGTAGATATATAAGAGTTTTTTTCTTCTCTTTTCTTGGTTTTACTCTTATTTATGTATTTCTATCACCCATGTAACAAAAAAATATGGTACATGGATTGTTTTAGAAAAAAATGGTGGGGTGGGTCTTTATTAATTAGAGAGAATTATTATTTTTTATTTTGGAAAATGGGAGGGGCCAACACCACTTCATTTCGAACTAACCGGAAAAGGGGTGACTGATATTTGTTAGTGGTTAAATGTATTGTATGTTTTCAATTGCTCGCTAATTTTTATAGACCTTCAAATTAATTATATTTGACATTTGGACACTAAAATAATGGTGGTAACCTGAGCTTTTCCACTCCTACATCCTGAGGTAATTTTAGAGTTAGGGTTTTGATTAAACTTCATTTGACTTTGACTTCTTCTCAACATATCATTTCATAAATAAATGAACTTTTCATCCATTAAGGTTGGTATTATCAAATTTATAAACTCATCAAGCTTTATAAGGGTTTTAAAAATATTAACTTTTTCTTTTGACCTTTCATTAACTTCTCACACAAACATATTGATTTTGAAATTGAACTTTTTTTTGTATGATTAACTTAATTTATAAATATTTTCAAAATATTTCATAGTTTTTTTCCCTTCTATTTAACCTCCCCTTCTATATCCCATAACTTATTCTCCTGGAAAATCCTAAAATTCAATTCTTCATTATCCTATAATAACATTTATTCATTTATAAAATGGGAGGAATAAATATTTTTTATTCAATGCTTGAGAGCCTATATTCATATTTTTTTTTCTCATTATCCATCTTTGAGGTCTTTAAAATGTAATCCTTCAACTCTCAGTTAGAGAAATGATCCATTTCATATTTTACATCATTTTCATCACCATTATCTTTATCAATAGAGAACTCATCATCATTCACTTTTAAAATCAATAACCTCACCTCTGATTTACTTAGTGTTTCAACTTCAATATCATAATCACCACTTTCCTCATGATCTAATTTAGATAATAAATATATGTTATGATTTTGTATAAATTTTTATCCATTCTATATGATGGAAAATTTAGGTTGTTAATCTTTTTAGTTTTCTTCTTATGTGAATTTATTATTAAATCATATTAATTTGCACTTTCCTATTCTTTAAAAATTGAAAAATTGGTTATGAAAAGTAAAATATATCCACATTTAAATCAATTGAATGGAATTTTATATTACCAATTTCCTTTTCCTTTTTGAATACTCCTAAAAATAAGTGTCAAAAATTTGATGATGGATTCTATATATATTAAAAAAAATTCATTGGTGTTATTTAAGGCTTTATCCCATCCATGTAAAATTTTTAAATTTAAAGCATTTATGAAACCCCAATTAGATTATTCTTTAGTTTTTCTAGTATTTTGAGAACCCTAGCTTGATAAATCTTGTTCATTGGATTTAAATTCAATAAATAATTCAATTTTTTTCTCAAGACCATGTGATTCGTCCCTATCAACATTTTTATCATCTGAAAAAAGATCAACTTTGGCTCCTAAACATACTATCACTAAAATACCACCTGACCTGCTACATACCAAGTGAAGAAATTAATACACATAAAATCCACCCTCTTTTTTATTTCAATCATTACCTATTTTTTTGGATTTTCATTCTATTTAATCATATAATATATCAAAAAATTAATCATATGTGATGAATTCTTTTGAAAATTTCTCACTCTAATTCCAAATAGCTCCCAGTTGAACGAGGTCATGGATGAGTGAACTACCTATGTACTATAAAAACTCTACCCACTTATCATTTTAGGTGGTGATTACAAAGGATAAGTAGGCATAGTTTTTATAGTGCACATATGGTAATCCTATACATGTTCGAAGTATGCTTCATACTCCAATGAATTAGAATAAAACAATTATTCCCATTTTCTTCCCCTTCTAAGAAGAATAACCCCAGTAATTTTTATATTTTAATCGATGTAAACATCTACTATAGGCTTCCATTACCAGGATGAAGAACCCTAATAAACTCCTCCCTATTATTATACTTCAACCTAACAATGTTATACATACCTTCTTTGACCTATGTGTTTTTCAATAGATGTAAATTTAATAGGATTATTTGTGACTTTATAGATATCACACATTCCTTTCCTTCACTGATTTACACCACTACAAAAAATCTTAATAAAAATCACTAGACTCTTATTATAGTATAACAATGGATTCATGTTTCTTAAATGATTCTATAAAAATAAACTTTTATGGGTTCTAAGATCATAAATTTTGTATATTTATTTATTATGTTAAATATTGATATCACTAAATCAAATAGAATTGATATGGATAAAAAATGGATGGATTTTGATTGTGTGTCAAAAGAGTATTGGGATGATGTGAAATAGATCATCAAGTTTACAAAAGATATGTCATATAACCCTTCACAAATTCTTATTTTGTGTTTATTCTATTGTTATTCAGGACTAATTCATCTCGAAGAGCTAGAAGAACACTTGATCTATCAAAGAATAGATTGATGTAATAAATGTTAGACTAAACATAGGAAAAAGTTTAATGTAGCTGGTGACTGGGATAATACTATATTTTATGGATCATTTGATATGATTACAAGTGTGAACAATGAACAAGACTACATAGAGGATATGATTATATTTTTTAATGATGATAAAAATCATATTGAGTAAATGAAAATGATATTTTAATATCAACTTCATGATTTTCCAAAATTATTTGAGAAGTTATAGAGTTGCATACATATTCCATTTTATGTGGTTTGTACTAAATATATAGCATTGTTATCCAAACATAATCTATAAAATATATAAGCTGTAAATAGATGGAGTGACACTAGTTTCATTGAACTACTTTCTCAATTAAATGATATTCTCCCAGAAGATAATGAGATTCCTTTCTAAACATATGATGCTAAAAAAATACTACATTCAATGGGTATGATCATTAAAAGAATGCATTCTTATCTAAATGACTCTATACTATTTGGTAAGGACTGTAACTCACTTAAAAAAATTTAAAGTTTGGTGTGTCTCGTTACAAGAAATATGAATCAGGTCCTAAAAAAATTTAATGGTACATTCCAATCATTCCAAGATTTAGGCTCTTATAAAGAAGTGAGGAGAATACAATGTAATTGACGCGGTGTGAAAATACAAGAAACAAATATGTAAACTTTGTCACCTGAAAGACTCTCCTAAGTAGAATAAAATTCATCATGAGTATCTTGAATTTGGAAATGATCCCAGAAATATTCGTCTTTAACTATCTAAAGATGGAGTGAATCCTCTTTTGTTTTCAAAGAATCACTCATAGTACATAGCTATTTATGTTGGTAAATTATAACTTTTCACAGGTTATGCATGAAACAAAAATACATTAAGTTACCTTTGATTATATCAGGACCAAATAAACCATGTAATGATATTGATGGTTAATTGAATCCATGGATTGAATATTTGAACTTATTTTGGGATTTATTGGTTATATTGTATGTTGCTTACAAAAATTAAGATTTCACATTGAGATTCATGTTGTATGTGATGATAAATGACTTTCCTACTTATGGTAATTTTTCAAAATATAACATTAACAAAGATAAATGGTGTCCCATTTTTTAACAAGTTATATAATCAATTAGTTTGAAAAATTCATCGAAGATTGTGTTTCCAGGACATCGTACATTTTTACCTTAACAACATAAATACAAATTTTCAATGACATCATTCAATGGGAGTTATACAGAAGGTTTAACACTGTATCCACTAATAGGTGACCAACTATTTGATAAAGTAAGACATATTGAAAATGATTATGGTAATACTTTTTTTAAACACCTTAAAAATAGATTGGAAAAACATATTAGTTATTTTTAACTAAGATACTGGAATTGTTTGTACGCTATGAATTTTTTTAATGTTTTGTATGTGGAAGAAATTGTATGAGATAGTGTCATTGGAATTTTACTAAAAGTACCTGAAAAAAAAGTATAGAATTAAGGATAGGTTAGACATGATTTAAATGAAGATATGGAGAGAGTTAGTTCCTGTGAAGAGTGAAAAATAGAATTTTCTTCTTCCAACTGATTACACTATTTCCAAGTAAGAGAGATATCATTTTTTTAACTTATTGAATGATGTAAAAGTTATAGATGTTTATTTATTAAATATCAAGAATATATTTTCAATGATTGATTTATGTTTAAAGGGTCTAAAATCAAATAACTGTCATGTTTTTATGCAAGAACTAATGCATGTAGCTTTACATTGAATTTTCCACAAGAATGTTCATCATCACTAACCAATATTTGTTTCATTTTCAAAAACAATATGCAGAAACGTTACAGACCCCATGAAATTAACAACTATGTAAAAGGATATTTCTATCATATTTTGGGAATTGGGGATGTTTTTTTGACAAAAAAAACTTTTATATGGTGGTTTACTTGATGGTTCAATTGGTTATAGATACTTGAATATGTTGTCCTATACATTATAGATGGATGTTCCCCATTGAACGGTATATTAATATTTTTAAATGGTATGTAAAAAATTTAAGTCGGCTAGAAATTTTCATTACATGGTGATATGTTTTCTAGGAATCCATTTAATTGTTTACCAACTACCTATCCCATGTGGAAATCATTGGTCAGCCGAAATCTCATCACACTGGGCGGCTTGTGGGTGAAGGAATTTATAGAATAGATGTTCTCACAATTACTACTACATAGTGGTTGTAGGATCATATTTATGTTTTGTATAATATTTTATAGGCTAAACCATATCTTGAAACCTTAAAAGTAATTATTAGGCATTAAAATCCGTTAAGGGGTGAATATAGATATAAAATGCACGTAATCAATAGTTTATATAATGGTTTCAAGATCATATTTTTAAGGAGTAAATTGTAAATCTAGAATTAATTTTAGAATGAATTAGATGGCTATACAGAAAACCATTTGGGCATAAATTATCTTATGATGGTTATATAATTAATGTTTATATACTCTATACAAATGAATATGATGAATAAAGTACCATGAAAAATAGCTGAGTCATATTTGTGGCTAAAGTGCTTCATGTATCTGGTACCAGTAACATAAATCCAATTTATGTGAATATGTAATACATTTTCATTATCAAAAAAATGGGAGTTGGAATATAAAACATTCTAAGTGATTATTTTTCAATGCATATGGGTTGATAATAGGAGTGAAGTTAAAATTGAAGAATTGGAATTTGTGAAAGCAGATTGCAGTAAGTAAGGGTGCACATAAAAACCATTTATAATGGAATCATATGAAGTATATGTATTTAATGTTATAGATCTTATAGACTGAAAGTGGTAAATTGGTTTTTTATCAACCAAAATCACTTAAGGGTCAAATGTTAATTTAACTGAGGATGACACTTTCACTGGGATGTCACAATCAGTTTTTAGTAGTACCAATATAGATAGTGTCTTGTATTTCAGAGGAGACCATAATGATGGGATTTGGATACTTAATAGAGTGTAAAATCCCATCAACATTTTCTAAAAAGAGAGTTCAATAATAAATTTATATATTTTTTGTAATATAAATTGTGTTTCCCCATATTATTTTCTATTCACTACTATATTTATGTAATCTAAATTAAATTTTCAACCACTTCTGCAGATAATGACTACCATACATGATAATTCTCCCAATACAAAGGAATAATAGGTTTCTAAACATGGTTATTCTCCCAATATAGTGGAAAAAAATCGTCTTCACATGTTGATACTACCGATCTAGAGGAAAAAATATTAAAGATATTGAAATTAAGTAAATGGTAGATGATGAAAAACATGTGTCCCAAAAAAATATGAGCATCATAGTGTTATGATGTTAATAAGAATTATTATGGTGAGAGAAAAAAGCATTAAATTCAAGGTTTTATGGAATGCACATAACCAACCTATTAACCCCAATAAGTCCATGTTCTAAAGTTACTTTGGAACCACCACTTTAATACATGTGCTGAATTGTGTAGATTTCCGACACAGTGTTGTTCCTATGCTTAAGGCAATAATTTGGAAAGATATTAGGGTAACAATACAATATATTTCATTATTATACTAAAAAATGAAATGTTTATTTACTTTTCATTATCCATTATAGAGTGAATTTATAATAGATGATCATAGAATGAAATTTGTATTAATGATCACTGGAAATTATCATAGACGATTTTGGACAATTTTTAATAAGGATCATCTCAATGATGTTAAAGGGAAAATAAAATGGCACCCACAAAAAATATATACACACCTGATAAAAAAAATGTGGAATTCATTTATTGGTCATTGTGAGTAGATAAATTTTTGGTTAAATTGTGATTGGTAATATATTTCTTAAAAATACATGTCTTAATCAAATTTATTAAGAATTTTTATTCTATGAAACAAAAATTGACTGTTGAAAATAAGAAAAATGCAGAAAAAACAACATATTGTCAGTTCTGGGTGGAGCAGAAGCATGCAATTGGTCGTGAACAACTTCTCTTTTTTTCATGATCGATGATTAATTCGATATTTTACATAACTTTAAATGTCGTGATCAATGGAATTAAATAAAAAATATATAAAATGGATAAAAATGTCAAACCAGAGAAAGGATCATCACATATTATTTATAATCAATTTAATTAATTAATGAATTACCTTGTTGGAATTATTTCTTCATTGATGGATCTGACAATAGTTCTACATTATATGGTCATTATGTTATAGGAATCCAAGAAAATTCCCTCTAGAAATGTTCCACATGTGTTCCACAAATCTATGAATGTCACTATAAGAATCTCTGGGTTCAAGAATAGAAGATCCTACCACTTGTACCATCTACCTTCAGTACTAAAAATATGGCCTTTATTAGTGCTATAAAATGGCATGAACAGTTCTAGAAAAGCACTATTAATCGAGGAAAAGATAAAGGGGGTCCATTTTATCAGCGCATCTTTTCATGCTGATAAAGGCCCCTTTTATCATTTCATTTAAAAAGAACTGATAAAAGTTAAAAAACAGAAGAAAAAAATAAAAAATATATTATGCATATTGGGGGAGGGGCTTCAATAGTGCTTGAACCCCCCCCCCCTTCAATTGTGTCCCATCCCCCAGCCACAGCCCACACTCCCCAGCCACCCCACCAGCCTTTAACTATGCCCTTAACCCCTTTAACAATGCTAGACATTAATCCCCACCTACGCATGTGACCTGCCTCCCTCAGGATTCGAACTCCGGACCTGTTGCCTACGCGCTTCAGCCTTTATCACTCAACCATATTGCTTTTTTTCATTTATTATTATATCTATTTATATATATATATAATTAGTTATATTTACTCGTATATTAATAAATATATATATGTGAACATATATATATATATATTAATATATATATATATATCTGTATATTAATATATATATATATATATATATATATTTGTTTATTAATATATATATAGTTATATTAATATATTAATATATTTATTTGTCTATTAATAATAAATTTATAAGATCAGTTTTGAATGCATTTATAAAATATTCTTTTTTATGTGTGTTTATAAATAAATTAATACACATACAACACACACATAGAGAGAGATATAGAGATATATTATATGTATATCTTTATGTATAATTATATATATATATATTTACAAATATTATATAGTAATATGTATATACATATGTTTAGAATATATAGATAATATACATCAGCTTGTCAATACAGAAGCACACAAATATATATATATATATATATATATATATATATATATAAATACACATACATATTATATATGTATATAAATATTCATATATTGGTATTTTAAATAAAATGGATATTATTTTATTATTTAGATAAGGCCTATATATTGGGAGATATAATTTATATATATATGTGTTTAATTATTTATTTATAAATTTAAATTTTTATGTGTGAATATATAAAAAATATGTATGTATTGCTATGTATTTGATTATAAATAATAGTACATTATGAAAAATGATAAAATTTCAAAACCATAATATGAATATGAATGTAATCCATTGAAATAAATTCATTCCCCACTGAAAAGGGGCAAAAAGACCCCCTTAAATGAGGCTTAAATTCCATCGAATGTTAAAAAATTTAGGTATCCCGACTACAAACACAATTTTGGAGGACTTATGGGCCTTTTTTGGCCACTAAAAATGTGACAAAATGTTCCCTTTAGTCACTAGCATTTAGAGATCATCACAGGATTCAATTTGATATGTTTTGGAGCTCAAGCAGACACCCATATCAAAAGTTATGGTCGTTTGAATATTGAGTTACCTTTTCAACTTATTTTAGATTTGTTTTTGAATTTTTGAGTCTTCAAATTATTCGTAAATGATTTTTAGTTGACTATAACTAGAAAATAATTAACTAGTAATATTTTTTAAAATATTTTGAAGCCATTTTCACTAAATTTCTTATATATTAAATGTAATAGTTTATTTATACTTATTTAAAACATATTTAAAAAATATATGTTATATTTATATCAATATAAATATACTTATATATCAATATATTATTTGTCATGACTTTTTTTGAAATGTACATTTTATTAGTGCTAGAAAAAAGCACTGATAAAGCCCCCATTTATCAGTGGTAGTAAAAAAAGCACTGATAAAGGGGTCCCTTTAACAGAGCAAAAAAAGTGCTGTTAAAGGGGGTGCCTTTATCAGTGCTAAAAAAATCACTGAGAAAGGGTCACATTTAAGAGCTCTTTTTTAGCACTGTTAAAAGTGCCCTTTATCAGTGATTTTTTTAGCACTGATAAAGGCAGCCCCTTTAAGAGAGCTTTTTTTAGTGCTGTTAAAGGGTGGTGCTGTGGAAACCCAGTTTTGTGGTAGTGCATTAATCACCTGAAGAACTGCTTCCAAATCATTCTCCATGATCTATATTGACTTGATACTAGATGGTGGAGTAATATGTTCTACATTCGTAGGAGTGTTCTTTAAGAAGGGAGCTATATAGGTCTTGAGAGTATTCTTCAAATTTATTATGCACAAGAAAACAATATGAATTGGCTCTGAGAGAAAATAATATAATTGGATTTACATACTGTTAGGGTTAAAAATAAAATAATTTCAAAAGTTCAGTTTATTATTTTTTTTAATCTCTGTAGAACCCCATGTCAAATAATAATAATAATAACAATTTTTATCAACATTAACTTAACTTTTGAATTAGATTAAATATTATTTAATCAAACAATATTCAATATTTATTATTTCTCACTTGATCATTGCACTCAGTCCATCATTACACTAAAATATTTTTTAAGCATAGAATAATGAATATTTATTTATTAAATAAATATCACTTCATTATTCACTAATAAATTTATATATATATACATAATATCTTCATTAGATAGAAATTAAATATTTATTAAATATTGTTCTCACATTATATTCTCATGAAAAATTGATTATGAAATATATGCGATCAAAGAAATAAGGATAATTACTAAACCATGTGTAAGAATAATATTTATTCAACTTTTTAAATAATAAATAATATTATAATATTTAAATGATATTCTTGATACACTTTGTGTGTGACCCTCTAGACCTTTTTATCAGTGTCATTAGGTGAAGTAGCCTAAATTCCAAAGCAAGCATCTTAAAACACACTAAGGAACCCATAGGGAAAGAATTTAATAACTAAATGAAATAATACCTCATGTAGATGCTTACTATGTAATATAATCCCTTTATAATGATATCTCTAATCAAGAAGGTTGAATGTGGGTGCAATCAACATATGTGATCGATGTATCTTTCTTTGAATTCCCGAAAAATGAACTTGCCTATAAAACACCATGTCCATGGATTTATTTAGGTTATATAATTTACATCAAAGGGGCTGAGATATAAACTTACGCTAATGAATAGAAGGTAAAAATCATTTATCACATTAATCATTAATACAATATTACTCAGGATGCACCCAACATATCCTACCTCTCCACAGACATTTATTGTCACAGTTTTTATCAATACATCAAAGTACGAGACTCATAATACTAATTAATAATAATCTTAAAGTCCAAGGATCAATACACACAACCACATATATTAATATCTAATGACACATATAAATATGGATTTTTCTACAGGAGGTTCTCATTTTCATAATATCCTACTGGATATTACCAAGGGTGTACACGATGAGAAGGTGCCTCAAAGTCATATGAGTTTCCTCCCTTGATATCTGATATCATTTGTGTCCCTCAAATGATATCATCCGGCTATAGAACATATATTTAGGAATAGTTTCGTAGCACTTTCAGGTTCATATCATAGTAGGGAACTACTATGACCTTTTAGTGTGACAACTAATCTTAGGAAATTATCACATACTATGTTATTCCAAAGAACAAACATGATGTGATAAGTAGTTTATTAATATTAAAAACTTTGAATATAGGTTATCATATAGTACACATATGTTGGTTCTAGGGAACCAACTCCAACATACTGCCACTTGCACTAGAGCCAACTAATATGTTCTCTACTATGGGTACTATTCTTACTACAACTGCACCCCTCTGATAAAAAACCATCAAGATTTGATACTTTAGATTTTTATGATTTTTCCATTAGAGTGACCTTGCCTCTTTTTCCAGTTCCACCACTACAGTATTATCACAATAAAATGTGATAGGGTATTTACTACCAGGTATCACATCAAGATCCTAAAAAAATATCCAAATCTATACGGATTTCTTGGGTGCATCAAAATCTTCTATATAATTGGACTCCTCTATAGAATTAGTAATAACTGGTTGATTTGAACTCTTCCATCTCACAACTCCAATATTGAGATAGAAAATATATCTTGATTGTGACTTCAGATCATTGTAATATATCTAAAAATTAGGATCATTATAGCCCTTAATGACTATCTCCTCATATCCTCTATACACTAGGAACATATCCTTCAGTATTCTCAAATACATATGGATAACCTTAATAGTATACCAATGTTGTTCTCTTGGATCTTATTAATATCTACCTACCATGCTCAATGCATAGAAAACATCAAGTCTAGTACATAACATGGCATATATGATTGATCCTATAGCTGAGGTGTATGGTATATTACTCATTCTTTTTTTCTCTTGTCATTTCTAAGGACATGTTTTCTTAGAGAATTGTACACCATGTGACATTGGAACCAATCTTCTATTGTATTGATCTATACTAAATTAATTTATTATCTGATCAACATATGTACTTTTAATTAGTCCAACTAGCCTCTTGGATATATCGTGAATGTTCTTGATCCCTAGAATATAGGATACTTCACCTATGTCCTTCATGGAGAAACACTTGTTTATAACCTGTCCTTAATAGACTATAAAATTGGTATTTCATTTATAATAACAAATATGTCATAAACATATACTACTAGGATAATGATCACATTCCCACTAAACCTCTTGTAAACACGTGACTCACATTTGTTCTTAATGAAACCAAATTCTTTTATGGATTCATCAAATCAAATGTTCCATGACCTAGATGATTGCTTCAATCCATAAATAGATTTGTGCCACTTGAAAATCCATTTTTCATTACCTAGAGTCACAAAACCTTCTAGTTGTGTCATATAGAAATCCTCATAAAGGTTCCCATTAAGGAATGTGGTGTTTTCATCTATATACCAAATCTTATAGTTATGGTAAGATGCTATAGCAAGTAAAATTAAGATGGAATTGAACATGGAAAATTGTTGAAAAGGTTTCATCATAGTCAATTACTTGATACTATTTAAAACCTTTATCCACTAGGCTTGCTTTATAAGTATTTACTTTACCTTCCATGTCCATTTTTCTCTTAAATAACCATTTTCACCCAATGAGCTTTACATTAACTGGTGCATCAACCAGAACCCAAATTTGGTTATGATACATGGAATCCATTAGATATTTCATGGATTCTTTCTATTTTTCATATTATTATCTCTCTACTGCCTATTTTTTGAGAGAGGATTATTATTATCACCAACAATGAGTCACCAACTTTGGTGACTAGAAAACCATATCCTTATGTTTTCCTTACCTCTCTTGTGCATCTATACAGTACTTGTGTTTTAGGAAATAAATCTTCCAAAGTGACTTATGAAACCTATTACTATACCAACTCTTGTGTATCATGATCATCAACGCCATTAAAGTCAATCTTTATCCCGCTACCCTTTTTGAGGATGTGTTCCCTCTCATGAAATATGACTTGTCTCACAACATTAACTTTCTTAACCAAGGGGTTGTATAGGTACAATCCCTTTGTTTCCTTGGGATATATATTAAAGATACACTTTGTTCGCTAGGGAGCTAGTTTGTTTTCTGATAAGGCCTTAACAAATTCCTCACAACCCCCTACACCCATGTGTGACAAAATAGGTTCCTTTAAACTCCATAACTCGATAGGAATTCCATTTTCCACTTTAGTTGGTACTCAGTTTAATGTGTATACCATAGTTTGTAATACATATCCACAAAAGTATAATGGAATATCTAAATGACTAATTAGCAACCTTACCATGTCTAAAAAGATATAGTTCAACCAATCATTAACAATGTTCTACTATGTTGTGTATAGTGGAGTGAGTTGATATAGAATCCCAAACTCTTATAAAAAGATGAAAAACTCTTGTTTTAGATATTCACTACCTCGATCTAATCAAAGATTACTTATATTTTTACTAAATTTATTCTCTACTTAATTCTTGGATTCCTTTAATTTCTAAATAGACTCATACTTATACCTCATCAATTATACCTATCCCTATCAACTCAAGTCATCGAAAAAATTTATCAAGTAAGAATATCCACCACCAGCTTCTACTAGAAATAGTCCACACACATCATAGTGTACAAATCCAAGAAGATCTATAGCCCTTTCACCCTATCAAAAAAATTATGGTTTTTTCATTTTTTTTCTTGTAAATAATAAAGGAATCTTTCAAGTGGTTTTAGCTCAGATGGTTCTAAATAATCCTCTTAATAGATCTATTTCCAACGCTTCTCATTAACATGACCAAGATAGTGATGTCAAAGCTGGGTGTTATATGAGTTATGTGAAAATGATTCATTATCAATTTCCAATACTTGGTTTTCTTAATCTAATACATAATGATCATTATTTAAATGAACTATATAATAACATATATGGTCTATAAAAATTAACAACTTTTATTTTAAAAACATGAAAATATACCCATCAGTATCTAGTCATGATACTAAAATTATGTTATTGGTAACCATAGGTACATAATAAAAATATTTAAAACCCAACATCATTCTTGTTGGAAATGAAAGGTGGTAGTCACCAATGGCTGGAGAATACATCCTTACACCATTGACAGCTTGGATATCCACCACTCCATTAGAAATCTTTTAGAATATACTTGGTTCATGCATTTGGAAATATATGTGAGCACCACAAGTTGTATCTAATACCCAATGTGTAGATACTGAAAGATTACACTTGATAATGAATTCACATTTTGCTTCCTCTTGCTTCTATGTGCAGTTCCTCTTCCAGTGGCCTCACTTGACAATGGAAAAACATATTGCCTTGTTTTCCTTACCCTACCTCTAGATCTTCTTCTTTTTGGAAGGATAATTCTTGGGAGATTTAGATATATTATGAGTCTTAGACCCATTTACCTTATTTTTTCTTTTCTTAGTCATTATAAGGACCACATTATCATGCACCATGTCTTTATCCACTTTGGAAATCAATGTAAGAAGTTCTGAAAGACCATTCTCATTATTTCTCATATAGTAATTGAAAATAATACTTGTAAAGGTCTTTTGAAGTGATAAAAATTTTATATTTTTATGAAACTCATATGAGAATTCAATCTCTATGATGTATAAGTGTTCAATGTAGTTAGTTAGCTTGACTACATGTGGACAAGCTAGAACACACTCTCCAAGTTTAGTTGTAAACAAAGAATTAGAGATCTCTTACCTCTATTGTCTCACCAACTCTTAATAGAGATCCTGAAAGTGAAACATCATGATATATAAATCCATGTACTCATGTTTCTTAAAAGATCATTGAAAATTAATGATATCATGAAATATTGAACATTTATGGAATCGTTCAACTGTTTCTCATAGATTAATAACTCCTAATCAACTGCCTCATTACCAGGCACATCACGAATAGGTTATTCCAATACATACAATTTCCTCTCATGGAAAGGGATGATGTGTAAGAACCTTTTCCACTCTGGAAACTTTTTTTCAGTGAGAAGGTTATCCTTATCAAGTATGAATCACAATTATATGTATAAAGTCATTTAAATTTTGTTTCTACAAAATAAGATAAGCCTAATTTTCGTACTTTATCTGTGAAAATTTAGAAAAATAAATAAATATTATATTTATTAATCTCCCACTATTTTATTGAAACCCAACAACCCTCGCCATTAGATTTTGTATATCCTCTTGTTTGTATATTCTAGTTTTAAGGAAATATATTCACCTTATCATTACCTAAACTTTGGTTGGTCAAGAAACATGAATGGTTTTAGATATGCATTCCAAATTGCAACTCCATTAACTCAAAATTCCTTTATCTGCTAAGTGGAGTCCCCAATCTTGACATTCTTAAATTGTATTTCCTCAACCTTTTCCATTCTATTACACTAAGTCTTTTTTTAAAATTCCGCCCTTTATGTAAAATAATTTAAGTAAAACTAAAAATTTATGTTATAATTCCCTGATAATTGAAATCACCCCAACATTGGCTGGTCCAGAACTTTAAACTATGGTTTGATTTTAACATAATTAGTGGAAGGTTGTACCAACTTAATATATATAATTGAGGGATTTTATCCTTTTATGCATAAATTTTTAATTATTATCTTTATTACATTATTTTTATTATTAATTGGATTTAAATAAGGGATTAACCATGTCTTAGATAATATTTACTCATAAGAAAATTTATTTTAGTTCTATCTTCCATACTCATTAATTTCATTAATTCATGTGGTCATGAAAAAAATCCATAATTAAAGAACCATGAAATTTGACAGAAATAAAATAATAAAGCAATATGATCATGTGATTTTACTAATGGTTATTTTACCAAATATTTTATCAAATAATTGTTGACCTTGGAGGAAATCACCTTGAACCAATTAAGGTTCTTGTTACAGCCTTCCACCTATTCACCTATGTATCTCTCTTGTATTGGTTTATCCTTGGATCCAAATTGAACCACCTCCACTAGAACAGGATCTCAATATATTACATATACTTTTAATCACACACAGGTGAGGGGAAAATGATTTAAAAAAAAGAAACCATGGGAACACATGCCCTTACATAATAAGAGGAGATAAGGAACACATGCCAAATATTTAATATAATAATAAATTAAATGAAACCAATAACATACAAAGGTCTATTCTAGGATCATGATCATCCACATGAATTAAACTAAATGTGCATTTAATAAAAATGGCATTCAATTCTTAATCATTATTATTTAAGATAAATCACGTTCGAAATAATTAATTATATTATTTAATTAACCAATTATTTAATCTAAATTCTCATCTGAATTTCCTTGAGATAATCATCCATCATAATTTAAAAAAAAATTATTAAAAATTTACTGTGTATATAAATGCACCTTGGAGGCAACATGGTGAATACCCATCCGATTCTACCCAACATGTATTATACTCATGTACTATTTACTCTTGTGAAATATGGAATAAACGACTTATCACATACTTTCATGACTTTTACTATCAACTTAATGATTACACAAATTACATGATTTTTTGGTCATGTGATATGCTTCAATGTCCATAGAGTAACAACTACAATATAAATCATACATGATATATAGATCTAAACATTATGTAGATATTAATTAAACATTTATATATATATATATATATATCAAAAACTCATCACATGGTGTGTCCTATCAACTTAATGACCACGCACAAGAATATGTCGATAGGGTTTACATAGTATAATAAATCAGTTTTAAGTCAATGTAATTTGGTATAAGCACATGGCTTCTATAGATGAGCTATACGGTATATATATCTCTCACCATCTATTAGAGGCACATGCCTAGGGACTTGATGTGTAAATTGTGCCGCAAAAAAATTGGAGTACACAATATATATAATAGACTCGATGGTGTGTGGTAACGGAGTTACACAGTCACAAGTTAGTTAGGTTGTGTATAGAAATACATGACCCATCTATGACTCAAAGGGACTACAGACTATGTATGTGGGCTATATGATGTGTACTCTGGATGAATGCGTTCCAAACTAGTGTGATCAATAGGAGGTCTAAAAAATAAATGCACCACATGTCATCAATGCACACAGTTTGATTTAATTTCTAAATTAATTCCTCATGCATTGAATACAATTACTTGGCATGTAACTTTGGTTACACGATGTTTACCACTATGTTTTCTGGCCAGAATCCTTGGCACCTTCGAATGATTTCTTAAATTTTATTTCCTTAATTAAAATTAATTGATTTGATTAGAACTACGATAAACAGAAGAGGAAGAAGAAGATATCTCAATTAATATTAAGAGAAAAAATAAACATTAATTAAAAACTAAATTAAAATGCATAAATCAACTAGTGATATTTAAATAATTATAAATAATTATGTGACCACTCTGATACCACTTGTAGGTTCTGAGCACAATGGAAGCGTGTGATGGGTCATGCCCAACATTGTTTTTTTATCATGATCAATGATTAATTAGAGATTTTACACAACATTTAACATCATTATCAATGTAATTAAATAAAATAATACATACAATAGATAAAAATACTGGAATCAGAGAGTGGATCATCAAATATTATTTATAATCAATTTAATAAATTAAATAGTTACCTTGTTCGAATTATTTCTTCATTGATGGATCTGATAAAATATTTGTGTTGTGTGATCATTGAGTTAGAGAAATCAAAGAATATTCCCTCTATAGGTTATCCATATGTGTTCCAAAATTATCCGAATGACATAGTAGGAATTTTTGGGTGCTGGCACGACATATCCTATCACTTGCATCGTCTACCATTGATCATCTCTAGAACCACTTCAAAAGAATTATACATGATCTCCATTGACTTGATAGTGGATGGTGGAAGAATATTTCCCTTCATTATTATGTGAGTTTTTGGCAAAGAGTGTTCTCTAGGGCTTGAAGGGATTCTCCAATTTTGTGTGCCCAACCCAAAAAAACTAATTGGATCTCAGAGAAAATAATTTAATTGGGTTCATATACTATTGAAGTTAAAAATAAAATAATTTCACAAGTTCCTTTCATTATTTGTTTAATCATTAAATAACCCTATGTCAAATAATAATAATAATAATATTTCTAGACACATGATTAACTTGTTAATTAAATTAAATATTATTTAAGAAAAAAATATTTTTTATTTTTTATTTCTTAACATACCATTAAAATCAATCCACCATTCTCCAAAATATTTATCTGTCTGTGAAAAATGACTATTAATTTATGAAATAAATATCACTGCATTATTCATCAATAAATTAATAAATATTATATTCACTAAATATCAAAAAAAAATTATGAGATATTCTGCTCACATTATGATTTCTTGAATAACTGGTGATAGAATATATGCAATCAATAAAACATGAATAATTATTAAACCATGTGAGAGAATAATATTTATTCAAAATTTAATATAATAAATAATATTATATTATTTAACTAATGTTATGGATACACATAGTGTGTGACCCTCTAGGCCTCTTTCTTAGTGGAATTAGGGAAAGCAGCCTAAAGTTCAAGGTTAAAATCTTGGAACATGCCAGGGTACCAATAAAGAAAGAAGTTAATTCTGAAATTACACAATACCTCATACGAACACTTAATATATAATATAATCCCTTTGTCATGATATCTCTAATCAAGCAGGTTTCATGCTGGTTCAATTAACCTATATTCTTGATGTATCTCTCTTTGGATTCCCAGAAATTGAACTTGCCTATAGATCACCATGGCCATGGATTTATTTAAGCTACATAATTTCTTTTAAAGGGCCTGAGATATCAACATCCATTAATAAATTAAATGTGAAATCCTTTCTTGCATTATTCATTAATACAATATTACTTATGACACACCTAACGTATCCTACCTCATCGCGAACATATATAATCACGGTTTTTGTCAATACATCAAAGTAAGTGACTCATAATACTCATTAATAGTATTCATAAAGTATAAGGATAAATTCACACATCTATTGATAGGAAAATCCAATGACATATATAAATGTGGATTTCCTACTGGCAGTTCTGATTCTCATAATATCATATTGGATATTACCAAGGGCGCACACCGTGTAAAGGTTCTTCAAAGTTTTATGAGTCTCCAACCTGTATAGATTGTATCATTTGAGTCCATAAAATGATATCATCTAGCTTTAGAACATATATTTAAGAATATTTTCATTGCACTTTTAGGTTTTCATCATAGCAAGGAACTACTATAAACTTTTAGTGTGACAGCTACTCTAAGTACATTATCACATACTATGTTACATAGAAGAAGAAACATGATGTGATAAATATTTTTTAGTATTCAAAATCTATGAATAAATGTTATCATAAAGTAAACATAAGTTTTTTTAGGGAACCAACTCCAACACATACTCTTATTGTATATCAAGGATGGGGTGCACTTCACATGAAAAAAATGGTACATATTTTAAATCTATAATAATAATTTTATGTTACATGAAAAAAATATATATTTATGTTCCTTTGTCTATATATATATTAATGATTCAAAATATAAATCATCTTCTATCATCACTCATCCATCACCTTGTTGCGAGGGGTAAAGTGTACAATATCTAATGATATATTCTACAAAAAAAACATCCAATAGGTCATGTGAGAGTGGGAATTCACATATCTCATGAGTCAAGGGATAAGATACCTATTCCACTTGATTATGTGGATATTTTAGTGATCTAGATTACAATTATAACTTTCAAAGAATTAATGTTTAATATTGTAAAAATATATTTCTACAAGAAGGTATTACTTTCCAATTTATTATTTATTTAAAACCATTAACAATTAATGAGAAAATATATGAATTGATGAATGTTACTACCAGTTGGTAAAGGGAAGGGATGAAAAAAAAATTGAATCAAAAAAATTGAATCAAAAAAATCTAAAGGATCAACCAACCATTCATAAAGATTTTTAAAAAGTACCTTAATCCCCCCCATTCAACTTCAGCATTTAATAACATGGAATTTTCATGCGGATACAATGTTAAAAAGTATTGATACAACCATAATGGATTTTTAAGAATAGATGTATAAATAGGACATTATATAATATCTTGATATTGAGAATGGAAGTGAAATCCCCAAGAATTAATGGCTAGGAATAATAGTTTTAAATGTATGAATGAGGTTTGTTTTGATTATTCTTTTGTCCAATAAATGATCTAGTATGTTAATTATGACTAAATACAATTTGTATTTTCTAAAAGAATATATATCAATACTATTTGAAGGGAAACACTATTAATAGAAATTTGGACTCATTAGTCCTCACATTACTCTTACACAACAATTCTCATTAGAACCAAATCAATATGAACAAACAGTAGACAAACTAGTTACAATGTTTAAAAGAAAACTTATAGATAACAAACTCTTCTTAATACTCACGATACATGGTAAGAACTCTACAATTCAATTATACCAAACATATTTTCATTGCTTCAATTACTTACTCATTTTTTGTTTTCTTCAAAGAATTGGTTAATTGTTGAAATTAATTTGGATACTCTGAAGATTTATTTTCTAGATTCAGTGCATGGATACCAAAGAATCTAACCAAACTTAATGAAATTTGTTAACTTTTAATACACTAGATGCAAAATTTTAAAAATAAAAATCAAGTTATAAATTTTATATTTTTTTTGAATAAGAAATATATTATCATAGGGTGGTGTTTAAATATCATCAAAATCATGGCATGAGGATAGTCCATGAACACAAAAATCCTACAAGATTCTACAACTGGATAAGTATTATGGTATATATAATAATATTTAACAATTAAAATAGATATAAAAAAATTACTTATATTTCTCAATGTTTCTATTATTCTAGAAACAAACCGATGGAAATTATTTTGGTGATTATGTTTGAAAATTTATGGAAGATATTGTATTCTATAAATAAACTAGAATCCTCAAAGTGGTATTTCTAATGATAATTACAATTTCTTTTAAAATATTTATTATTCCATAATTTATTTATATTTTTTTAGTACTACTAAGACAACCGGTAGTCCTCATATTCAGAAGAGGAAATATTTTTTTATAAAAAAATGGTATGAATAAATTGTTTTAGAATGTATATAGACATTATCATGAGGTGAATTCCTACTAATTATTTAGGTAATTTTATCATAATTTTATATAATTTTTTTAGCTAATTTCATTATTATCTTTATCTAATACTTATTTATAAAATTTTCACAGATATCATGAAGAAATTATTTCATCTATCATTGATATTTTCTTCAACCATTATTCAATCTATTGAGAGAACAAAATGATCAGATAAAGAAGAATTATCGATAAATCCTTAAATAAGGATTATACACTCATGATGTCCAAATTTTGTTTCTATTATACAATTAATTCCAATATAAGGTATTCTCAGTGCGACTAGAAGTTTATTTTTTATTTTTGATTGAAATTTTATTTCAAAACAAACATTACATACTGAAAATATAATTTAGAAAAATGATTCATAATCCATTTGTGATGTCTATGAATCAACCATGACTTAATACAATTTACAGTGCGCCTGATATGACAGAGCTAGTAACATGTTCGAAGTTTCTCATGCTCATGAGAGATTGGACTTTAAGGCTGAAACTGAGATAATGGTTATAGTGAAATGTGTCAAGAATGTATATAGAAATCCTAAAAAGGATAATTTCTATTACTTATTTAGTTATTTTTTCATCATTTTATCTATTATTTTTAAGTTACCTAACTTATCATTTTTAACTGATACAAATTAGTTTTATTAAAAAATATTTTGGGAAGTCATACTTTGCTTTAAACTATAAAAATAGATAAAAAATATAGAACATGTTCCTTTATGATTGAAGAGGAACCACATTCTTCCTGAAATTTTAAGTGAATCATAAGGATCCATCTATAAAATCGATGATCGCACTAATTTTTTTCAATTCATCTTCGAAAGAGACTTTGTAGTTCAAATATAATCTCTAATATACCAATGTATTTTGCTAAAATTTAAGGAAAATTATGACTTCCCAAAATTTATATCATGAATTTTTTTTTGAATAGTTTAAAAATTATCCACACCTCAATAATTCACACCTGAATCTGATACACAGTGTGATCAGTATGAATTTATGTGTATGTTTTCATTTTATAATTCACATTTTAGTCAAAACACCCATTACATACTCAAATACAAGAAAACACGTTCAATTTATTTTTATAAATTTGTAAAAAATCGATAAGTAATTTGTGACATTTAGCAATTAGTCCAACCACATTATAATACATGGTCTGTTCGTTATGACTCAATGTGCATGTTTTTAATTTAAAATTGACATTTCATTTGAAAATAGATATGGCATAATTAAAATGATAGAAAATATTTATGTTTTTTTTGATATTTTAGAAATTAGGTCCATAATTCATTTATGACATTCAAGAATCAACCTCACCTAAATCTGATACATGGTGAGCTCCATATGACACGTGGTGTATGTTTAGAGTTTAAAATCAATATTTTAGTTCAAAACATACACCACTTACTCAAAACTATGAAAACACATTCAAATTGTTTTTATACTTTAGAAAAATGATCCATAACACATTTATTACATGTATGAATCAACCGAACCTCAATCTAATATATATTGTTCATGATATGAATTGAAGTGCATAATATCAGTTTATAATTTATATCTTCGTTAAAAAAACACATCACACACTAGAAATTGAGAAACGGCATTCATATTTTTTTATAAATTAGTAAAACAATATGTCATCCATTTTTGATGTATTGGAATCAACTACACCTCATTTTGATACATGGTGTGTCCGGTATGACTCAAAGTGTGTGTTTTTAATTTAAAATTGAAATTTTAGTTTTAAATAAACACAACATATTAAAAACCAATAAAACACAATCATATTGTTATGATACATTAGAACAATTATCCATAATTCATTTGTAATTTCTAGGAATCAATCACACATTAATCTGATACATGGAGTTCCCAGTATGACTCAAAGTGTATGTTTTTAGTTTAAAATTTATATTTTAAGTCAAAACACATGACACATACTCAAAAACGATCAAATTAATTCATATATCTTTGATACATTAGAAAAAAATATCTCTAACAATTTGTGGTGTGTATGAACCAACCGCACCTCAATCCAATGCACAGTGTGCTCGTAATGAATCCAAGTGTATGTTATCATTTTAAAATTTATATTTTAGTTCGAAACACTTGTCACTCACTAAAAACCAACAAAATATGGTCATATTGTCTTGATAATTTAGGAAAAAAGCTAAAAATTTGGTTTTTATGTGTATGAACTAGTCGTATGTCAAGCTGACACATGATGTGACCAGTATGACTCAAAGTGCATGTTATCAGTTTAAATTGTCATTTTGATAAAAAAAGAACATAAAATACTCAAAAACAATAAAACAAATTCATATTGTCTTGATACTTTAGAAAAATGATCCACAATTCATTTGTGATGTGTAGGAATCAACCAAACATCAATTCGACACACAGTGTGACTAGTTTGACTCAAAGTGTGCATTTATTTAAAATTGACATTTTTTTTAAAACACAAGTCACATACTCAAAACCTAGAAAATTAATTTTTTTGGATATATTAGTAAAATGGTCCATAAATAATTCTTGATGTGCACAAATCATTTTCACCTCAATCTGATACACAGTGTTCCCGGTATGAAATAAGATGTATGTTATCAATTTAAAGCTGAAATTTTAGTTCAAAACATGTGTCACCCACTAAAAAATAAGAAAAACACTCAAAATACCTTGATATTTCAGGGAAAAAATTCCTAATTCATTTTTGATGTGTAGGAATCAACCTCACATCAAACAGACTCACAATGTGACCAGTATGACTCAAATTTCAAGTTTTCATTTTAAATTGACATTTTAGTAAAAAGGAAATGTGGCATACTCAAAACTAAGAAAACAATTTTTTTATTATTTTTATACTTTATTACAAAAATCCTTAAGCCATTATTGAAGTGTAATAATCAACCTTATTTCAATTTGATACATAGTTTGATCAATAAGACTCCAAGTGTGTCTTTTTATTTAAAATTTAAATTTTAGTTCGAAACACATGTCACATAATCAAAATCGAGCAAATGTATTTAGATTTTTTTATACTTTATAGAAATTATCAAAAATTAATTTTTAATGTTTAAAAATCAGCCACACCTCAATCTGATACACGATGTGCCCATTATGACTCAAAGTGTTTTTATTAGTTAAAAATTGACATGTTATTTCTAAACACGTTTCACTCTTAGAAAACTGAGAAAACATGATTTGTTTGTCTTGATACATTATAAAAAGAATTCATAAGTCATTTTTCACTTGTAGGAATTAGTATCACATAAATATAAAAAATTATGTGATTGGTATGACTCGAAGTCTGTATTTTTAGTTTAAATTGAAATTTTAGTAAGAAAAGACATGTGACATGCTCAAAATTGAGAAATTTCATTTGGTTTATATTTATACATTATAAAAGTTATCCTTAAGTCATTTTTTGGCATGTAGGAATCAACTACATGTCATTATGACACACCGTGTGTCTACAATGTCTCCAAGTGCGTCTTTTTATTTAAAATTGACATTGTAGTTCAAAAAAATATCACATAATAAAAACCAATAAAACACATTCGGATTATTTTGATACATTAGGAAAATGATGCATATGTCATTTTTTATGTATGAGAATCATCCACACCTTAATATTATACATGGGGTTCTTGGAATGACTCAAATTATTCATTATAAGTCTAAAATTGACATTTTAGTTCAAAATGTGTCCCACATTAAAAATCAAGAAAATGTGTGTTGACTGTCTTGATACATTAGGATAATTATTAATAATTCATTATTTATGTGTATGAATCAATCTCAAAATAATATGTCTTGTGAGTTTTTCATTGAAATTGACATTTTAGTAAAAAGGACACATGGCATACTCAAAACAAATAAAACACATTCATATTGTTTTGATACATTAGGAAAATGATTCTTATGTTATTTGTGATGTGTAGGAATCAACCACACATCAATCTGATGTAACATGACCAGTGTGACTCTAATTGAGTCTTTTTATTTAAAATTTACATTTAAATTCAAAAATACTCATCATGTAACATCCTGCCCCTCCTCATTGGCTTGAGTTGAGGTAGTATTTTTACTTGGCCTTATCAGACATCCCCAAGAAGCCAATGGATGGAAATAAATGACAAGGTCTTCAATACAATTGGAGGACAATTTTTCCCTTGAAAATAAAACAACTACAACCATGAATTCTATAACTAAAACCACTATATGATGCATGATAACAATGTAATCCAAATAAACATAATACCATAGATATTGAATCCAAATTACAAAAAAGTACCAAAATGGAAGACTACCAACATCAAAGTATACAGCAGAAGACAAAACCAACAAAACTCAAAGTCTGCAAACATAACTCCAAGATCTAACTTCAACTTCATGCACAAGTATAACAAAGGTCTGCTAAAGAAGTGTGATGATTTACCTTTACCTGTATCGAATTCTTGTAACCTATTAATTTTTATAGCCTTGTTATCTTTTAGTAAATATTCATGCATGAAAAAGTAGGAATGAATGTAAAGAACAATATATTTACAAGGTTCGACCTTAGTGTAAGAACCTACATCATTTCCATTTCAACTTGTGTAGGTCTACAAAAATTCACTTTTAATATGAATTGAATACAACTTTTTTCAACTCACATTAAACACCTTGTATCTCCCAATAGAAATTATCATACTGAATCTCATCAGTATACAACTTTTTCTTTCAATCAATGATCCACACCCAAAGTATAAAAACGTTGTTTAATATTCTCCACAAAATCTCTTTTTGGAACCTCATTCTATTTTGGATGGGTCTAATTTTCTCATTCCAATGGGACAGGGTCCGGTGGAATCAGTAATATGAATCTATTCTCAATATCTACTCAATTTCTCAGTCTAATATTCCTTAGTCTGATCTTCCTCAGTCTGGTAATATAACTCTTAGTATTCTGATCTTATAATGAGTTCACTATCCAGAACAAACTCTGACTCAAACATTGTAGTGCTCCACATTTTTTTCATGTTAAAATGATGAAAAATAATAATGTACTACGCATATACATATAGGAATACTATAATATAAAAGGAGGTAAATTTAAAAACTTATCCCTCTTAATAATTTTCAAAAACCTCTAAAATTCACACATATTTGAACTTCATGTTTGACCACTTCAACTCTTCCGGAACCTTCTTGAATCGTCTTGAGTCTTCCTTGTAATCATCTTTCTCGAACTTCATAACTCTTCTACAGTATGATGGAACTTCCTCAGCTCAACTCATTACAGATTTACTTTCCTTCTCAAGATCAGTCTGATTGACTTTCCGGCGTGCTACCCGCGCCCTAGCTCACTTCCCCAGCGGCCTTCTTAGCACCCCCGCGCCACTGATGGCCTACATGATGCCCCCTCGTCCTACAGGCGGCCTTCCTGGCCCCTACTGGCGGCCTGCCCAGCGCCTTCGTGCCCTGCCCGGCGCCCCCGCAGCCCCCTACCGCGGTCTTCCCGGTGCCCAGGCACGCTGCCTGCGCCCCGGTGCACCTGCGGCTTGCCTGCGCCCCACGCGGGTTGCCGCTACCCTCCAGGAGGCCAACCTTCTGAGTCGTGCCCCTTGCGCCGCTAGCCGAATCGACCCCTTGAGCTGCCTGCGTGGCGGCATCTGGGCTGAACCGCCCTCGTAGTCCGCTGGGCCAGGCCTAGTGGACCGGTCCAAACTTAGCGGGCTGACCCACACAACGGGCTGGGACAGACCCATCGGGTCTGTCCCAGATGACCCAGAGTGGGTTGGCTCAGACCGGGTGGGGCTGAGTCAGTCCAACTGGGTCGGACCGGACCCGATCCCACTACCGACCCTTTGCTCACTTTGGACATATCATTGGCATTAGACGTCTGTTTGATGAACCGTTGGCAGTGCTAGTAATCTCGATGAGAGATGGTCCCTTTGAGAAATCCCTACTGGTGTTTGGGGTATAGTTAAGATTTGGTCAGGTTGGTTCATACACGAAACCAACTGGGCTCCCAGGACTAAAAGGATAATAAGTCACAGAACGGACGTCCGATTGACGTGTCGTCTGTTTCATTAAGACCCCTAGGACGTGGTGGACCTTGGAGATACTTCTTTGTGGCACTTCACGACATTTGGAGTTTTTCCCAGTAGCTTAGGGAGCAGATCCTTCCAGTGATGAGTAGACAGAGTGCAGAGACCTAGTAGTTGACAGACCTGATGACTGCTTGACTGATTTGACTATCCTAGTGGGGAGCGCCTCATAGTTGGCGGCAAACCCATGGAAAAGGAGCGCCTGGTAGTTAGTGGAAGACCCATGGCAGAGGAGCGCCTGGTAGTAGCCGGCAGACCCGCAGTACTCAACAGGAGGAGTACCTCTACAAGCTATTAGGGGGAGTGCCTGGTAGTTGGTGGCAGACCCACAGTGGAAGAGCACTTGGTAGTTGGTAGCAGATCCGCGGTACTCAGCAGGAGGAGTACCTCAGCAGTCCAAAGTTAGTGAGAAGCGTCTTAGTGTCACAACAGGCCCACTGTTCTCAATAAAAGAGAAGTTTACCAACAGTCGTGGTTTTGATAATGAAAATCTTGGTTTGAGCTGAGTCAATGACCTTTTTCTTTTCCTCATGATTGAGATGGTTCCTAGATAACTTAGGTGTATGTATAGGCATATACCTAAGTAATGGTTGTCCGTTGATTCATACGTTGTGGTTTATCCTTGTTGGATTTTGTGAGACCTTGAGGGTCTTGGGGTCCCTACTGTGTATCTTTATACTCTTCCCTACATGGGATTTTCCTGCACCTCATTGTGTTGGATGTAGAAGAAGAACAGTGTTGACCGATGTGGACTGTACGAGGACTGGACGGTACCCGGAGGTGGACCTCATGACGAGTCGGTACCCAGAGGAGACAGACGGATGTGGAGTGATGAGGAGGCTATCTGTACCTATCCTTCATGTAGGATCTGTGGTGGACAATCCAAGAGCTGCTAGACACCTTCCATTTGTTTATCTTTTCCTTGTACTTTACTGTTGGGCTTGTATTTTTTGCCCCTTTTTCTTTCCAGCACGTCTTTGTATACAGTTTCTACTTAGTGTCTTGCTTCCATTTGTGTACTCTGTTGTGTGTGATTACTTTTATAAAGGAAATTCCTTTCCAGCTTAGGGATTTATGTCTTTGGTGCTAGTATCCAGCCCCTGTCCTATGGAATGTGGGATTCAGGTAGTCACGGCACGGGTCCCAAGATTGGGTCATGACAAATTAGTATAAGAAGAGTCGGTTCTACCACAAAACTCAGGACTCTAATCATTATTTTCTGTGAAGAAATAGTGTTAAGGGTACAGAGTGTGGTTTTCAATTCAGGGAGTCTAGTGTTGGTGCGGCGGCTGACGTATCCATACACCAGGACCCTGACTTCTGATTTCCAACTCAGTGCATGAAAACATTGATTGCGTGTGTGTTTCAAAAGTTTCTCTTTAAGTCAGATCAACCAGGTCAGCTCACCAAGTATAATTTTTTGACCATGTTTCATCTGTTCCTTTTATGATGCCTCCCCATGGATGACCAGTTACAACCCTAAGAGTCGTATTCTCTGACATCCCACCGAGTGACATGGCCTCAATACAGGGCCCCTTTCCAGTAGAGGCACCAGTGGTACCACCACCCATTGGGCCACCGATGCCACCAACCCCAGCAACAGATGATGAACACCGCTTGAGCATGTTGCATGAGTTCCAGCACCAGAGGCCACCAAAGTTTCGGGGAGAGATGGACCCATAGGCGGCTGAGGATTGGCTGGAGGCTGTGGTGAGAGTCTTCAGTCCAGTAGGGACACCAGCAGACTACATGGTGATCCTTGCTGCCAGCCTCCTTTAGCCAACAGCAGGTAGATGGTGGAGCCTGATGCTCCAGGTCCACGATGAGGTAGCACTACTCTGGACAAACTTCAAGAGCCGGTTCCGGGTGGAGTCTATTCTAGTGACCCTATGAGTGGTGTGGATACAGGAGCTATATCATCTACAGTAGGGATGCATGACAGTAGCGTACTACTCAGTGAGGTTCACTGACCTCTCGCGCTACTCCACAGATATCGTACGAGACCCATTCTGCAAGGCCCGGACCTTCGAGTAGGGACTTAGGTGAGAGATCAGATCCTTGATGATCTCCCTCAGCATTCTGACGCAGGTGGGAGTGTTGGAACGAGCCCTCCTAGTGGAGTGTTTCCTTGCTGAGCAGTCTCCAGTAGTGAAACCCACTACTAGTTGACTTGCAGTGGGGTCTTCTACAGCTGGTAGTAGATAGATGACGTAGAGGTCCTAGAGGACCAGACCTACAGGTGAACGACTGCATGACTCAGGATCGGTTGTGCGGGGCACTCGGAGTGGAGACAGAGCCAAACATTCCAAGAGCAGACAGTGTTACTCATGCGGTGGGCTTGGTCACATGGCATGTGACTGTCCGACCCGTCGTACTAACGATCAGTAGTCAGTTGAGGGACCTCCCAGACTGAGGCATAGATTCGATCGAGGTGGTCCGCAGGGCACAGGTGGACGTGGCACATATGTGATAAAACATCAACATGCCATCTCGGAGCAGATACACACCTCTATTCTAGTTCATCAGGGTCATGGGGCATACCACCCCATATCATACGGAAAAAAAGATCAGGAACATACATCCTTTCCAATTGAAGGTAATCAGTTTGTTTAGGTAACCAATCCAAAGAAGGCGCATGAACCTACCCATGATAACCACTTCTCCCAGCATGTGGCCCCAACTATGTGTAAGAGAACATTTGAGAAGAATTCTCACCAAACACAGTTGGAAAATCAAGAGTAAAACTATAATTTGACTCCTCTATATGCTAGAGTTCTTGAAGCCCTCATACATTTATCTGTTTCAAATCAATATCATATCCTCTCATTACCAAATTATGGGAGTGTTATCAGTAATTTTGAAGTGCCTCATAAGACAATTCATCATAAAGTCTTTCTTGATGAAAATTTAGTCAATCCCGAGCACTTATCTCTGAATGAGATCCACGAAAACCCACCTTGTGGCGAGAAGACAAAGGATCAAGAGGATTCATCCCTTTCTATAATCCACCATGGTGATCCTCCCCATGATGGAATTCACTACGAAATACCTCTCTATAGTAGTATTTCGCAATGTCAAGACAATTCTATAATTGATAATGTAGCATTGAGAAGGCCCTTCTATCTCAAGGAACATGCAAACACAAGGCCAATCATGTTTGATGCCTTATCACGGACAAGTGAAACACTTTCTCAACCAGAATACATCCTAAGGGAGTGATCATTCTTCGAACCTCCCGTGGGTCATTTGTCTTCTAATACAGAGCATCCACTTTGGTCTGACCAAGTGGATAAATCTCTAGGAAAAGATAATGAAGATATATTAAACATGAGAAAACAATTGGCTAAATGAGAAATACCAGTCATGTTCTCGACTTTGAAAAACCCCCAGTATAACATTCCAGAACTGATGGAGAATATTGAATTCATGATATCCACCTCAACTTGTAGAATACTCCTAGTCATTTTAAAACCAAAGTATTATCATATGATGAAAAACAAAATCATGTGAAGGTAATATAAGGGTTCTAATGCTAAATTGACTTGGAATCTCTCTCAGCTTCCCAACATCCAAAGGTGTAAAAACACTAGAGAACCCTTCAGAATGTATGCCTCAATGCTCTAAATAGGTTGCTCTAATTAAATTATGATTCCCCATATAGTGTTCGTATCAGAGGATGGGGTGCACATGGAGCATTGCATTTCACTGCACTCCAGAATCAACAAATTCCTCCAAAAGTGGTTTCATGCAATGTTATTGCCCATGATCGGCCACAATTAATAGATTTTGTATGTAATCAAATGTATACTCAAGAACAGGCCTCGCCTAGCTCTCATCAGAGTTAGGTTCAATGAAAAGAATTTTTTGAGTAACATTTACATCAATCATCTGAGAGTATTGACTAGGCACCCGCTTAGAAGATGTTAGTAGTTAGAGAATGAAAATGTTTGAAATAGAACAATGATCTTCTGAAACAGGTGATTTGAGTGGTTTTGGATGATACACCCAACTATTGTCCAAACCAAAATTTGCAAAATCATAAGGACAGTTACAAGAATTTCAGCCATAACAGTTCAAGAATCACCCCATATTGCTAGGTTGTGGTCTCAGTTAATTCAACCTTCAAATTCATCAAATGAAGTTCAGAAGTTTGACGAAGAAGAACAGGAATATCCCTAGCCTATAGGGTGGGGGGATTTCTCACATCTATAATCCCATCCTCAGTGGAAGTCAGTTTTCTCCCGATTAGGGAACAATCCATAAATAAAGTGTAAAACTGAACTATCCAAGGATTCCCTTTAGGTTAATTTCTGCCAAACAATTCCTAAGAATTCATCATATAAGAGAACCAAGTCTTATTGAAGATACAAAGAGAGACGATCTCATAAATATTCTGACAAAATTCCATCAATTCATTATGCATCAGTAAATGTCATTAACACCATTGTAGAAGATCCTCTAGAAAATGAGTCTAGTTCGGGGGAATCAGAAGATGATGTTATTATCTATAATACGGTACACACTGAAGCAAATGAAGAAGGTGTATGTACCTGAAATCGTAGGCTTACTTAGAATTTAGGTATGCCTTCAAATAACCAACCCCCACCCCTTAAAAATGAATCTAACAAGAGGAAAGGTAAAAGTCATATGGCATCTCACTTTTCTACTAGAGAAGGTCAATCTCTTTTACTTGAATAGAGATTTGAACAGTAATAAGTGGAAATGAAGGAGTTGAAAAGACTCATATAGATTTAATTCAAAGTAGTATTTCTGCTAGATGTACATTTCAGGAAGACCCTCAACTTACACATCCTATAAGAGCTCCTCAAAAAATGAAATTTTTAGTATCTACAGATGTAGATATTGGATTCCATCCATTGGTTACACAACCAAGGTAGGATCAAACATATCCTGATAAGCATGTTCCCATGGGTTTTCCAAGGTAAATACCAGCACATTCACCAGTGGTTCTTCCAGTCATTGCACCACCTCAAGCTCCAATTTCTACACTTACACAAGTTCCAGTTTATCCAAATATTCCCCAAATTCTTATGAACACAATTGATGCATTAACAACACGATTGGAAGTTATAGAGGAACGACGTCTGCCAGTTCAGGTGAAAAATAAATCTTACCTTGAATGGGAAGATTTGATTCCTCCCCAACCGAATTTTTTGAATACTGTATTTTCAATATTTAGTGGTTCGGGAGATCCAGAACAATACTTAAGACATTTCATTTCTTGTTGTGATCTCATGATGGTAACTCCTCAAAAACAAGAAGTAGTAAAGCTCATGTTTTTTGTGCAGTCACTACAAGGACCAATTTTTGTCTGGTATATAATTTTACAATCTAGATCAATTAGAAAGATCTCCGCCAGAAATTCATTCTTCAATTTAGTTCAACGCTACCAAAGATGATGTTTTTTTATCTTACAAATTGTAAAAAAAGGATAACTAAAGAGTTTAATATTTTATTTCTTGATGGAAAGGACTAACATATTCCTTAAGTTTGGAACTCTCTCAAGAAGAGTTTCTTCTAATTTGTGTGGAAAATCTGTATGATGAGTTACGCGCACCATTGAACCCTATAAAATATACAAGAGGGTTTCGAGACCTTAATTTAATTACTCAACATATAGAATATTATATTATAGAGACTAAGGCTAATACTTGTGTAATTCCATCAGCTCTAGGAAGAAGAACATGGAAAGTAGAGGGTGATACAGTTACACTCAACCAAGCACCTGTACCTTCTTCCACTTCAAAAACATCTTTGTATCGAAGAGCTCCGCCTCTAGAGAGTTAGCAGCAACGACTGCCTTGTCAAGATGATAAAAGATATCAAAGTTGGAAACAGTTTGAGTAATTAAATAGAAATTTTTATTCCTTCTGGAATGAACAAGTTTATGGTTACTTCATCTCAGCTCTAGTGAACATTTTGGTTCAGTTTCCAAGGCCAAAGAAACTAAATAAAGAAGGAAATGATGATCTTTATAATTATTGTACCTTTCACTAGATTTTTGGGCATCCCATTCAAAATTATTTTGTTTTTAAGGACCTCTTTCAAAAATTGTTAGACTCTGGACAAGTGAAACTAAAAAGTTCACCAGTTCAAGTAGCATATGTTACCGCTACTGATCTAGAAAAAGAATGAGAATGACAGGAAGTCAAAAGTAAAAATGTGAAAAAAAATATGATTATAAAATGATCAAGAAAACAATAAACCAAACTCATGCCATTTTACGAACATATTTGAAACAATATATTGTTTCTTCTACCACTCATACCACCAAAAAATAACCTTCATCAAAAGATCAGTCTTCAAAAGGGAAGTCCTCAATGAAGTGACATGATTTGGACAAAGAGAAGTCAGAAGAAGATGAGCTCATGTCAAGGACAATGTTTTCCTTGACCCTGGAAGAATTCATGCCATCTGTTTCAAAAGAGCGGGCATCGTCTCGCCAAACGGCACAACCTGAACTAACCTGTCAATCAGAATCTTTATCAGATGAAGAATTGATCTTTGGTTCTGTTAACGTTATCTACTTAACATATCCTTATGTCAATGGAAATTCTCATTATAATGAACCGGGGTTCCTTGTACCTAAATGGGGAACTAAAGGACGTGGCCACGGTTTAAGATACAGAGGAAGACATGGAAAATCTAGAAACCACCATTTTAACTCTACCCATGCTCGAACCATATATGTGGCAGAAACTCATGGAACATCCCTTAAGAAGGCTCAACAAGAACAATGAGTTTCTTTTATGCAAGATAGGTTTGGTTATGATATGAATTTTTTAGAGGAATGATTATAAGTGACACCATCTTCCACTCTACAAGTAGATATACCTAGTCAATCTAATCTACTAAAGCTGTGAATATTTCCAGCTTCTATTCTGACACAGGGTACATCTACATCAGAAGCATCAACTTCCAAAGCACCTACCAAACTGTATCTCCAGGCTGGGAAACGCATACCTTTGGACCAAAAGTATGATGTATTAAAACAATTGGACCAAGTACCATCAAACTTGTCAATTCTGGATGCCTTTAGTCTGTCAAAAGATATTCGAGAAGCACTTATTGAGGCTTTTTTAAGTCCACAAGAGTTTAAAACCGAAGTTGTTTTTGTTGAGGTTTACTATATAGAGAATGATCTGGTAGAATATCATAAAGTCAAATCTTTTACAGATGAAGATGAAGATGATTTTTTACATGGACATATCAGACCCTTGTATTTATCTGGCAAGGTCAATGACATAGACATCCAACAATCCTTCATTGATAATGGATTTGGAGTTAACCTCATTCATGTTCGTACACTTCTTCGATTGGTTTTGACTGAATCTGACTTATCTCCATCCACTTTAATGTTTCAAGTGCATGAAAGGAATTTGAAAGAACCTCTAGTAGATATTATACTCAGAACTAAATTTTGAGATCTTGTGTCTTATTCAGATTTCATGGTTGTTCATCAGGACAAAACCTTTAATATTCTACTTAGAAGGCCTTGGCTACATCAATATACGACCATACCTTTTTCATACCACCTATGTCTTAAGTACTATATCAATGGTAAAATCAGGACATTTAATGTTGAAAATTATCCATTAAAAACTTGTGAATCTCAATACATTGAGGCATATTTTTATCACACAAAAGGAGTGAGGTCCATGAGAAAAGAAAAAAACTAGAGTTAAAGATCTGAATGGACTGGAGAAGATCCCAATAGATCCATTCATCAATTTGATTACAGATCATGTGATACCCATTAATCAAATTGAAAGGGTAAAACCAAATATAAACACTTGTCCAATAACTTCCATAATTTCAATTGTAGTGACTGAGCCTGACAAAATGGGAGAAACTGTTGATTCACCAAATTGTGATGGAAGCTTAAATGGATATGTCTTCATTTCATCCATTGAACTAAAGCAAGCCTCTACTTTGTTGATCATAGTATACGAAATTGTAGCAATATTAGAGTAAAGAAAATATGTTGATTCCCAATCCATCATCTCCTCTTTAATACCACAAGAATACCCTTCGTCATTAGTAGGGTCAGATATGGGCGCCTATTCTTCGGGATGTTCAAATACTAACTTCTCCTTTAACTCTGGAAGTTTTTCCTCATAATCTACTTTTAAAGTAGAAATAGAAGAGGTAACATGTAATGCATAGGAAGAGAAATATCACAAGGATGCTCCTCCAGCATTTGAGGAAGGTGTCTCAACCACTGTGGATGAGATCAGATAAATAAATTTTGGTACATAAGAAGATCCACGCCCGACTCTAATTAGTGCGGCCATGACTTGTGAAGAGAAAGAAGTGTATAATTAATTTATAAAGAAACATTGAGATATATTTTCATGAAATTATACATAAATTCTAGGAATTAATCATGATGTAGCCACCCATCATTTTGGTTTTCCAGAAGAACATCACAGATTGAAGCAGGTAGCAAGAAGAAGACACCCAACTCATGCCTCTAAAATTGAAGATGAAGTTGATAAGCTTATAAATGATAACATTTTAATGGGGGTTCAATATCCCAAATGGCTCGCCAATATTTTCCTAGTGAAAAAGAAGAATGGAAAAATCAGAGTTTTCATTGATTTCGGAGAACTTAATCATCATTTTCCTAAAGATGATTTTCTATTTGTGATTACAAAATATTTAATTAATGAAACAACTAGCCATGAATCTTATTCCTTCATGGATGGATACTCTGGGTATAATCAAATTTGTATGTCCCTAGAGGATTAAGAATATACACCCTTCATATCCCCTCAAGGTGTATTTTTCTATTGGGTAATTCCCTTTAGCTTACAGAATGTAGGTGAAACATATCAACATGCTATGAACCATATCTTCAAACCCTTCATAGATAAATTTATTTAATGGTATATGAACGATTTGGTGGTCAAATCCAGACAATGTTCCAATCACATGGATAATATGGGGATCATATTCAATAAACGTCAGCAACACATTTTGAAGATGAACCCCTTGAAATGTGATTTTGGGGTAACCTCAAGAAATTTCTTTAGATTTGGTTTATGCCATCATGGTATCAAAGTTGATACCGAGTAAAAAAATCAATCCTTAGTATGTCACCTTCTAGAAATTTGAAATAATTAAGAGGAATTCAAGGAAACTTGGCCTATATTCGGCGCTTTACTTCCAATTTGGCAGGAAAGTGTTTGCCCTTCACCAGATTAATGATGAAAGGAGTCACCTATCAATGGAATGAAAACTGCCAAGAATCATTTGATACCCTCAATAAATATCTCTCGAGTCCATCGGTAATAATTCCACATGTTGAAGGAAGACCACTTATTATTTTTGTGACAACTTTAGAGATATAACTATGTGCCTTCCTTGCCCAAAAGAATGATGTTGGAAATGATAAAAATCATTACTATCTCAGTAAAACTATACTTGATGTAGAAACTTAGTATTCAAGTATTGAAAATTGTTGTCTGGCATTAATCTTTGAAGTTTAGAAATTGAGGCACTACTTGCAACATCATGAGGTCCAATTGGTATCTCACAATAACCTACTCAAATTTATCCTCAATCACCCTATACATATAGGACGTCTAGCACGGTGGGCAGTTATTCTTCAATATCTTGATATCCAGTTTGTGCCTCAGAATGCAATAAAGGTCCAAGCTCTGGTTCAATTCTTCATTGAACATCCATATGCAGAAGATATATCATTAAATACCGAACTTTATAATGAAGAGGTCTTATCTATTATGGATAATTCCCAAACATGGGAGGTGTAATTTGTTGGTGCCTCCAAAATTCCAATAGGGACAAGAATGGAAAACCCTAAACTCAAAATATTTGGGTTAGGAATTGTTCTTATTTCCTCAGAAAAGATAGAGTTGCCTTACTCTTTTCTATTTTCAGAAGGTGGTACCAACAATGAGTCAGAATATCAAGCTCTCATCGCAGGTTTGGAATTAACCCTTCAGGTGAAATTGAATCACTTAAAAGTGAAATGTGATTCAGAATTGGTAATCATGAAAATAAATGGGGAATATTATATCAGAAAAGAAGAGTCACTCCCTTTGTGTGATTACATCAAAGGGTTAATGAATGAATTTTACTCAGAGCTGACATTTTCTTATGTCCCTCGATCCGAAAATGCCCAAGATGATGCACTGGCTAATTTAGCTACAGCTCTGGTAGATGAAAATTGGGATGACACAATCAATAGAATAGCCCATCGTCATGTGGTCTCACCTTTTGTTCAAACTAGAATGGAGGAAATTAATGAAATTAGCCCTATTCTTGAGTCATATGGTCATATCACGGGATCAAGAACACCCATCATGGAATATCTTCAAAATAAAATATTTCCACCAGATAGGGCTGAAAAAGAACATATCTGACGATGAGAAACCAATTTTACTCTTTATGATAGTCCAGACCACCATAAGATCCTTTAAAAATGAGGATTCGATGGAATCCTCCTCATATGTATTGATGGAGAAGAAACTACAACTTTCATTAAAAAAGTACATTCAGGAGATTGTGGTGCCCATCATTATGGGCGCATACTCTCTGATCAAATCTGAAGGCTTGGATACTTTTGGATTTCGATGATGCATGATTTTATAGATTTCACTAAGAAATTTCATCCCTACAAAGTGAATTTAAACTTCATTCATCAACCCCCAGAGTTGTTACATTAAACTAAATACTCATTGCCATTTTCCACATGGGGAATGGATGAAATATGACTTTATCCTTCATCTATAGCTATGCAGTTCAAGTATATTATTACTGCTACTAACTTCTTCTCTAAATGGGCTGAGGCAATACCTCTCAAAGACGTCAGAGCCAAAATCATTGTTAGTTTCGTCAAAACTAACATCATCACCATATTTGGTGTCCTTTATACAATTTTGATAGAAAATAAAATAAATTTATGTTTTTCTAAGGTAATGAATCTATATTTGAATCATAATATCTAGTCCAACCATTCATATCGCTATCATGCAGTGGCCAATGGAAAGATAGAGTCCTTCAATAAGACCCTATAAAATATACTATAGAAAATGGTAGATAAAGATAAGAAATCATGGCCTGATAAACTTTTTCATGCTTTATGGGCTTATTGGAGTAATGCCTATACTGCCACCCAGGAAACTCTTTATTCCTTGGTATAAAGAATAGAAGCAGTCTTGCCAAATGAAATGCAATTTCCTTCACTTAGAGTTTCAATCTTTGATCGGTTGTCTACAGATGAGAGGTCTCAGAAATGGTTTAATGATCTAGAAAACATAGATGAGAAAATATTACATACTTTACATCATTTATAAGTCTATCATAACAGAATAGCATGGTCTTTTAACAAGAAATTTCTCCTCCATTGATTTCTTTAAGGATAATTGGTATTAGTCCTCAGGACTCCAATGATACCAAGAAAGAAACCTCCAAAGCTTGAGCCAAAGTGGGAAGGACCTTATTCCAAACATAAGGTCTAATAAAATGGATCTTATGCCTTAATCTAAATGGATAGATAGCTTATTAAAACTGTAACCAATGTGATATTCTTGAAGAAATACTTCATGTTGTTGCATGCGTATGTCCTCACTGCAATATTGAAAACTGCACAACCCCCAATGTTCTTACTGGAAGACTTAAAACTGCATAGTAAAAAGTCCTAGTTCTAAGATGTTAAACTGTGTAACAACCCTAAGCATTCATGCTTCATGAAATTAAAATGTGTAGAATCTCTTTATTTGTCACACGACGTTAAACCGCAAGACACCATTTGTCCTCGTTACACAACATTAAACTGTACGGATAACTTGTTCTCTACATGACGCTAGGAGCTTCCATAAGTAAGCATCAGGGACATCATTGAAACTCCATAGTGTCACATGAGTCTCTCTCTTTTCTATGTCTGATTCATATCTACATAGGGATATTTTTTTAAGAACTACATGTGGATTGATTCTCATTTATATGAGATACATAGAGATGTATGGATCTCTAATATTTGGCCCGACTATAATCACAAAATTTCTATTTCTATTTTTCTTCCCCTATATATGAACTTGATCTATATAGAGTTATTTTTTAAGATACATGATTTGAATTTCATATTATCTTTTGTCTTAAATTTAATCATTCTTCTAGAATGTGTTAAAATCCCTGTTTCTCATGTAAAATTTGATTGTTGTGGGAAATGATTGTTTAAAAACTACGTACGGATTGATTCTCCTTTATATGAGATACGTAGAGATGCATAGATCCTAAATCTTGGGCCCAGCCACGATATAAAATAACCCCTTATTTCTTATATAATAATCAAACCTACTTAGATAATGTTTAAAGAACTATGTATGGGTTGATTCTTTCCCTCAGCAAGACACATAATGAAACATGGGTTTTATCACTTATTATAGCTACAAAAAGTCTTTATTTTCACATTGTTTCATCTTCTTCCTTACCGCATGATGTTAAACTTCATGGAAATCTAACACCCATATTCTCCACTTGTTTCATCATTGTGTTATAAGAAGAAACCCTTATTGATCCTTGTTTCTCCCACCAATCATAGCTCAAATGGGCATATGATTTTGTTAAAAGGATTATTTATATAAATAAGGTGTCTGAATTTCTTATGGGGTTAGTAATTTCTTCATTGCATGAATTAAAACTATACAGTATAATGTCCTTGCTGCATGACTTTAAACTGCGCAAAAGACTGTCAAATCAAAAGGAAACAAAGAAAGTCTCCATTTTACATATGAGATAGATCTATGTAAAGAACATCAGATTCATGGAAAATATTGATTCAAATATTTATTATTTCCATTAAGCACAACCCTATTCAATATTTCACACTCTTAATCTTGAATATTTTCCATATCTTCATAATCTTTCTTATAGTTTCTGGTGAAATAATTTCTAATACCTGAGATCTCTTTTGCGTGACTATGCAATACGTGCCCTTATGTGGACTTTCATAAGTTTCCTACATAATGGGAATGTCAGTCAAATGATTCCACTATTTGGCTATGCATCATATGCCCCAATTGTACTTATATAACACAGCTCTCATTACAATTTTCTCAAATAATTATAATTTCATTCTTGGTTATAGTAGTTTTGTTCCCTTCAAACATTGATGACAATATACAAGAATTTGTCTTTGAAAACTTCCATTCAGGTATATTTTTTCAATTATCTTTCTCTATATCTGAAAGTCTTCAAGAATATGGTTTACACATTACCCTCCCCTTGTGTTCAAAGCTATATAAAATAACAATGGAATCACTTGTCCACATATCGTATATTGTTTCCATTTCTGGTCTTAGTTGTATGGTCTAAAACTACAGACACCACAACTCTTACATTTTCGTCTGACCTTTGTAAAAGTCATATTTCTATAATTCTTTGGAAATCTTGGTTGGAAATACTCTCTCCATATTTAGGTAGCTTTTCTCCATAAATCAAACTTTGTGCTTCAGAAAATCTTAATATCCATAAACTTTCTTTGTTTTTTTGAAAAATAATGTCAAAATTCTTAAGATCTCTTTTGCTTGACTATGCAGCACGTGCCCTTAGGTGGCCTTGCGTAATTTGCCTATATAACAGGCCTGTTATTCAAAAGATTCCACCATTTTTCTATGTATCATATACCTCAGTTGGCCCTGTATACTATAACCCCCATAACTAGTTTGTCAAATAATGGTAACTTCATTCTTAGAAAAGACTTCATCTAATACATTAACACTTTTTTCCATATCATTCTTCAGATTAAGAAATTATCAAATACCATTTTACAATTTTCCCTTCCATACCTGAATATGGTAGTATGTTTCCAAACAAATTATCAATAAATTGAGAGATTCTCATACTAATGGTCAAAGCTAATGACCTAGAATTAAAGCCACATAATGTCCTCACTGCATGACTTAAAACTTCACAGTATAATTTCCTCACTGCATGACTTAAAACTACACAATATAATGTCCCCACTGCATGATTTAAAAATTCACATATTTATATCATAATTTCCCCTTTCTGATAAATTTCAACCATTCTTCATAAACCAAATTAGTATAGAAGTGGTTTTCATATTCATGACATATGTCGGTATAAAAATATCCTTTTACTATTCAAACCCCTTTCCTTGGAAAAACCACCCATTGTGGTCCTGAGTCACTAAATAATTATTTTCCCTTGTCTATCAGAAGTAAAATATTAAATTCTTGAGATCTCTTTTACTTGACTATGCAGTACATGCCCTTAGGAGGCCTTGCATAAGTTTCCTAAATAACAGGCATGTTAGTCAAAAGATGTCATTATTTGGCTATACAACATATTCCCTAGTTGGACCTATATAATATAACCCCCATAATGGGTTTGTAAAATAATTTTAACTTCATACTTGGGAAATACTCCCCTTATTTTGATAAAAGTTTTAAATTTGGTGACCATAAAAAACATGGCCCAAGATTTCCCTTGGTAATATTTAAAGAATATTAAAGAAATTCTTATTCACCGAGTCTTGTTTGGGATCTAATTTCAAAATTTATGGTCAAAGATATTTGAACCTTAAACGTTATCCATTTATAGTCCAACATTAATGACTCTAAACTTACAACAACAAAAGATGTCATACTCACCAGATTGAGAACCTGCAAATGGAACTTTGAACAAAATTAGATTCCCAGTTCACTAAATGTACATTTTTTATGGATTAGGTGATATTGAGTAATAAAAAGTTAAAATATTTAAATTTTTTGGGGTTTTCCATATAACCCTAGAAAAAAATCAAACTATGCTTACTAGGCTCAATGGCCTAGGTAAAAAAATGCAGTTAGCAAGAGTGAAAACAAAAATGATTGAATAGAAAATAATTTTCATTTATGAAAGTTTTCAAATAGGGAAAACCACCATTGGGAGTCTCTACCTTGTCAGAAATCAAAAATTATAACAGGAATTCTATATAACTCCTCATTTTATTGACAACCTCTTGAGCCCCGTCAGCTGCCTATTAAAGCTTGTTTATTTGACCAGCTCGGCTCTCTTTAGCATGAAAAAGTGCTTCTCTAGAATCTGTAATGAATTTCGCACCATCTTTCTTGACTTCTCCTAGTTAGTTGTGAAGCTTGTCAAGTCCCCCTCTAATAATATATATCTCGTGTTGAAGATGCAGCTACTGGACATTCTTTTCATTACTTGTCCACTTCAGTCCCTTCAACTTTGCAGTATGACTAGCCTCAGCCTAGGACAATGCTGATTGAAACTCTTCAATGTTGATCGACAGTTTGGATTTTATTAATTATTTCCAAATATTTTTCTCTTATTACCTCCTTCGAATAATCTCTTTCACTGTAGTATGAATTTCACAGTATTCAAAACAACCAAATCCCAGCATGATAAATAGAGATGAAAGTCATTGAATTATTGAAGGTAGTTCCTCAAGAGGAATTTCATATATTATCTTCCAGATGTTTTTACATTCCTTGCATCATAAAATATGAAGAGCCTTTTGTAGTTCTGGGTCTAATTCTGAATCACTGTCATAAGGAGATATGTATTTAGGGATTAATTCACTTAAAGAAGTTCTTTGTTCTGCTCCTTTCTGAATAATGGTTTCTTCACCTTCCAATATTGTTTAGGTTGATGTAGAGGATTCACCTCTAGACCTAGCCCTTAAAGTTGATAGCCTTATATGGTAAATCAACGATTATGGTTATGGTTGGATTCAATATATAAAAAAAGTGAACACAATAACAATTTCAGTATCTCTAACCTAATAGTAGTTCAACATCTTGAGAAGACTCCCCCCCAATATTCTCAGTTTCAGTAATTTTTTTGAGGTTTCTGGACAAGGAGTGCTATATTTAATGTGCTCATGATCCTCAAAATAAATCTTAAGAAGATCAACCATCTCAAGATCCACCTGATCCAATGTCTCCACAATAATGGGATTGATATCAATATCAACACTTCCTTCAAGTATTGTTGCCACAACAGTTTATTTAGATGGAACTGCATATTTCAACCAACCGTGGTTATAATGTTAATCATAAAAATATTAATAGGTCGAATAATGAAAACTCACATCCAGTTGATTCTATACAAGGAACTCTAAAATCTTCTAAAGCATTTTTTATATTAATATGTTCTATACTTCTTCAAAATACATGCCAAGGTTCATAATTTCATCCAACGATATATCAGATAATAGGTTACTCACCTGTGGGAACACATGGTGTGTTTGCTTTGCAACATTTATCCGGAAACCTTTGACCTTGAGTGGCTTCCTCAGCAATAGTTTTGGGTTCAACGTTAGTTGTTACCAGATGTTCTGGTGCATGTGATGAACCTAAAATGTCATAGGATAGAAGTTAGTTGTTATTAAATTTGATTCCTTATTAAGTATTTTTTATTTACCAGAAGCCTCTTCTCCTCTGATGGAAGGAATGAGAGCAATTTGGGGAACAAAATTCAGTTCCTCAGGCCTTAATTCCTCTTCAAGAACAATCATATTTGCAAGAATTTGTGTCTGTTCAGCAGCACTCCCATGGTTTTTTGATGCTTATTAGTAGTTAATTTCAAAGAAGAAACATAAGAATCCCATGTAATCCTAAGAAGTTTAAACACGTTTTCATGAATAAGGAATAAAATTCATGATTATCATGGAATCTTACCACTACTATGAAACCACTTAACCATGGATATCTTTCTTCAGTGCTTTTGATTCTTTGACTTCTTGGGAGGGTTTGCATCCTCATCTCCAAAGACAGGTATTGGATATCCCAATACCTTCTCTATTTCCTCCTCCATGGACTTTTGGACTAAAGATATTTCTCCTGATTCAAAGGGTGATCTGGTAGCTCCAAGAGTAGTGCCTCCAGGGCTATACTGTAGCGAAGGTACTTCAGTTGTCTTTTTTTAGAGTGATGCAAGTTAGGATGATATTTTCCCCAAGTAACAATGTTTTCACTAAAATTAAAATTTAAAACCATAAGAGAATGTGATATATAGGAAACTTACATCCTCAAGATCTAGAAAGTCACGCCATTGTTCATTTAATGAAGGTATAATACCTTCGGTGGTACCACGATCTATCATTTCCTTCACCCTATTTGTGGTAGGAATTGATTCATCAGTGGAATATATGATCATTTCCAACACTCGAATATAGTTCCTCACCTCATTGGGATTATCCTTAAAAATAATGTTAGATGAAGCTCATAAATCCCCTACTCCTGGAATATGAAGTCTTTCATGTAGATCCATCCACACGGCTTCAAAATCACAATACAATCTCTGCCATGTTTGAACAGCCTCTGGTCATATATATTCATAGTGTATGTCAGAGGGCTATGAAGAGGATCCTACAACCTTGGATTTGAGTTTCTTCCTAACCCACACAGTCATTGATGAGGGATGAGAAAATGGAACTCATCACTTTTCCAAATGATGGCGATCTGATCTCTTTGATACAACTTCGGTATAGATTAATGGATTGGCTCTTGTAATTCTAAAAGGAGGGTCATATCATGCACGGGGTATCTTTGGTGAATTAGGAGCATCATCATCTCCACCCTCTAACTCTCACGAGTCATCCCCCGATGATGAAGAATTACCTTCCAAATGAAGGGTCTCTCTCCTACTACTTCTTTTCTCCCCCACTCTAGGGATGACATGATTCAATACCTCATCATGGTATGATGTAACCTAGTTTTCAGCATACCAGATAGTCAATATGCTTACTCCATCAGTGAAAGGTAAATTAAAAACTTCCTTAGTCTTTTCCACAGATGTCAATAACCATAGTTGTTGGGAAACCATCAGGTGTTTCTCTAATATGACATTAATAAGAGATGATACAATATTTTTTTTCATACATTTGAATTTATGCATAAATGTATAAGGAGAATAGGCCTCACATATGATTTCTCTATCGATTTTGGAGTCCAACACGCCATCTCTAAAAGCTATCATATATTCCTTCAATTCCAAAATGGTTGTCCCATCATAAAAAAATTACCCCGTAGGTGGATTCCCGTAAGGAAAGTAATGGAACTCCTTATTCATACTCAATCTAGGTTTGATTTCATAAGCGTTCTGAGACATGGGTGAAATATTAGAAAAATCCTGAATAGAAGATCGTAAAGGACTTCCAAAAACATGTACCCCATTTTGTGTAGAATAAGTTCTGATATGAGTAGTGATCCATCCTCACAATACATGTAATGGTCCTACTATTCTAATGGTATAATTACCTTTGTAAATGTGCATAAAAATCCTATGAATCTTGGCCAAAACAATAGTATCCAACCATACCATCCATTTCTTTTACATCTTGGCCACAATAATGAAGTTTCCTAGCCTCATTCCTCCATTAGAGTCTCAGACTGGTAACAAATACACACAGAGACACATGGCCAAGAATCCTTCCAGATGTGTCTTTTTAGGAATTTTGGGGTGACTTCATATCCCCATTTGTCAAATTATCCTTTCTCCAATGTTGGCCAGAAGGTGTCAGGAGTACATCTCTTCTCTTCCCTTGGACAGCTGGTTGAATGGGTGTAAATGGTCCCATTTTACTTCTTCTTTATCAAAAATATTTTCATCCATTCCTATGGATGAATATCTTTCCTGAGGAGATACTTCATGGTGGTCATGTTCTTGAGCTTGTTAAATATTTTCATCAACTCATGAATGAAATATGATGTCTTCTCTGAGTCATTCAATGTCACCTTGGGAGGAATAAACTCATCATACATGTCTTCAAAGATTGGAGCTCTGGAAATCTTGTAAACATCCCATAAGCTGGTACCTACCTATCCATGTGTTAAATGGAAAGAGTTAGTCTCTGGACTCCATCGACTTAATAATTTCAACATGAAATCATCATTCCTATACACATAAGTTTTCCCAACCTAGAAGGCCTCATAAATCTCGACTTCTTTCAAGTCATCTATAAATTCTGCATAGGTCTTTCGAACCCAGTATGGCCACATCCATGCAGGTTTTACACCTCCTCCTGGGCAGAAATCCCAACTTTTGTTCCAACCCTTGGACTGATCCATCTAGGAATCCCGAAAGATGGATGAATAAAATTTTGTTTTCTTCTCATGTATGTGTGATTTCATGTCCGGATTACACGGGCTATGATGCATCATATGATCCTTCTCTGTTGTCCCATCATTAGAAAATGATCCCCCAATAGAAAATTTTTCTGATTAAATGTTTTTATAATTCTGAAACAAATAATGTGGGACATAGTTATTTGGGTCTGGAATATTGATATCTTGTAGATGTCCATAACTATACAATGTTAGATAGGTGCTTCGGGGAAAGATGAAATGATAATTCTTCAAATATTTTTCTAAGCTTGGAAGGGTGGTATCACAAACGTCAAAGTAATTATGACCAAAGACATTCATCATGTCACCAATCCTCTTACTAGAAAGTTTATCAGCTATTCAAATTATTTTAGGAGCCATTGATCCTACAAAAAGGATAGAACTCATCTTTTATGTAAGTTCATTTTTTGGTGTTTACAAAAAAAAAATTGGCAAAGGAATTAATGTGTGCAAGTATAAACATAGAGCGCAAGTATAAGTTGACGCGCAAGTATGGAACCTCACTTATAGATTAAAACTATAAAACATACAGTAGAAGTGTATCTAAATAGAGGCATCTAAGAAAGAAAGATCTTGAGTGCCGAGAGATGGAATTCCAGAATTCATAAGAATTTTTTTGGAAGTAAAGCAGTTATATATAGGTGATACATGTCAACTTGTGCACTATATTCCTTTCTGCTACCATCTTTCATGACCATTTTCTCAATTCGCATAACACCTGCGCACCCCAGTACACTTTTCTTTCTCCTTCATTTACTTTACCTCAGTATAAGATCCTCTCTTCATTTCGGATCCAATTATGATGGGGGGATTTGGCTGACACTTTGTTCCATCAAAGAGTCTAAAAAATGACAAAGCTAAATACCTTATAAATAAAAGGAGAAAGTACATCAATAAAATAATGGTTTTCAAAGGGATGAGTTTTGGGTCACCTTAGTCAGACCAAAAAGGTGTCGGTGCACAGCCTACTTGCGTGCCCCAAAATATCGCGAAGACTACTTGCGTTCCGATACTCCTTTCGACCAAGTTCCAATTTTTTCCTATAAATAAAACCTTGGGGTCTTCATTTGTACAAAAAAATTTCCCCAAAGATGAATTATTGCTCTTCTCACCCTAGTACTTCACCCCAATCTTCTGAAACATTCAAGGTAGTTATTCAACCCCTAAAGCAGAGGTTTTAGGGGAGGATCATTGGAATTAATACCATTTAGTGTTTGAAAACCGTAACACTTGCATGCCTAAAGTGACATACCACCCCAAATCATATATACTTGTGTGCCGCTTATTCCTTTCATATGAACTTGAGTACCCCACTTCTAGGAACACCTATGAATACTCCTAAAGGCTTGATCCAAGTCTCACCCAAGTATTACCATACATGTTGTTCATTTCATCAGTGAATATCATGTCTCCCTAGTCTACTTGTGTGCCCATACTTGTGCGCCCTTAACTACTTGAGCTCCCCTCTTTGATTCACTTACTCTATTCAGTCTACAAGCCATCAAGACTTTCTAAAAGCCATTCAGGGCAAGGATTCTTCTTCCTTGGATCCCTTATCTGAAAGGGATTATGCTGAGACCTCCACCAAAACCTCCTGACATATCAAACCTTTGGGAAAGACACTTCAGCGTGTCTTCGATTTGGGTTTGTATATCCACTATCAGAGGTTTCCCAAATTTGTTTTATAATGGGGTTAGGATTCATGGAGTGTCTGTGGGTTTTTATATCCATAGTCACATGGACCTTTCTCCCAGAAAAATTGTTGGGAAGTTTTTGGTTTGGAAGAGGGTGGGGTCCTAGTCTCTCCCTTCTCAAAGAGATAAACCAAAACCTCAGGTCTTTGGTATGGAAGGTAAAGTTCACACTTCCTTTTATTCCTTTTGAATAAATGATAACTCTACCTGCCCTACCAGGATCAATTTTAGGGAAACCATACTAGCATAAGAACCTAGATTTTCTTGTAGGAGGTAGCATAATTTCTCCTCCTCTCTTCTTTAGTGCCAAAGACCAGAGGAGAGATGGGTACAAGGACTATCGTTACACTTTCCCTCTCTCATTGAGCTTTGTCACCATGGGCATCCATCCTGGTGTAATCCCCAAACCTTCATCCCTTCTTCCTTTCATTGGACCCTTGTCTAATGTAATGTGATTATAGGGAAGGTTTGTCACCTCACCCTATTCTCAGTTCAACTCAGGCCTTGTCCATTCTTTCCTCCATAGGTGTGCCCTCTTCCATCAGTGGAGAAGGAAAAGTGCATGTGTCATTATTCAAACTTAGACATCCTCTTGGTTCTCACACCGATCATGACTCATGTGGGATTAGAGATTTGTGATGATTAAAACATGTGAAAAAACACTCATGACCGAAGGAACTATGAGAACTTTTATTCCTGTTCAAACTAGGAAACATAGGAAGCCCTTTTCAAGGCCTGACCTCACTAGATATCCTATTCAATAATTGAACCCTAATTTTCTTAATTTGGGCATCCCCTTTAGGAATAATCCCCAAATTAAACCCCCAAATTATCAATTCATCCTTTTAAAGAAGTAAGACCAAACTCATTTCTCCCCAGGACTATATTCTCCTATGAGACTTATCGAACTACGTGGGCTTTGATTCCCTTCCACATGGGATACATAGGAAGCCTCCTTGAGGTTCAAACCCAAGACTTAAAATCAACCCTGTTTTCCTTGGGAAATATTCCCAATAGAGACTAATCTTACTTAGAAACCCATATCCTTTCCATGTTCATTGGGCTGCTTCAGCATAAGTCCCACACCAAACTTCGCTAAGCATATTTTTCTTAGATGTCCTTACCACATGACATTAAATAGTATGGTTAGGTCCTTATCACATAACCTTAAAAGGTATGATGTGTCCCATTAAGTGGCACCAAAATATTAGGGTTCTGATTCCTTTTACAAGGACATGTAGGTATCCCATTTTATAGGCATGATCCCAATATCAAAACAAACCTTCGTCTCCCTAGATGACAATAAATTTCAAAGTGCCCCGCTGAGTGGATTAAAAACCAGAATCATCATAATGATGATTAAAATAATATTGAAATAGTATATTAGATTATACCATCGATGGATAACCTCTAATACATACGAATACCTCCATTAATGAAGAAAATAGAATGCATACCGATGATTCAAAATTTTACACATGTTAATAAGTGATTGTAAATTACAAGGGAAAATTATGTTATACTTGGTTAATTAATAAGGATTCATGAAAATATATGAAATATACAAAGATATTCCTATAGTAGGCAATAATTCCCCCCAAAAGGGTGTGATGAGTCTGACCTTTCATCCTATCGACCAATGTATGTTCCTAAGTATCATAAAGCTCAAACTTAACGAACGACTTCCTTTGAAAATTAGGTCCCCTTTGGATAAATAACTGTTTGAAGTTTCCAATTCCATGAATAAATCCAATGGAACTCACCTGGAAGCAGTGACTCTTAAAACTATAACACATGTTTCAAGGAACTACGAAACAAATGGTTTTGTAACTTCTTGTGGAGAGTATTGAGTCTCTCCCAACTCAATATCCTCCTACACTTCCTCCTAGCCGATTGCTAATGACCTTTCTTGAACCTCTTACTCTTCATTGATATGTGGTTCTAGTACAAGTTTTGGATAATGAATTGATTCATCAATAATTTCTCTTCAATAAATTATAGTATTTTGATTGTCCAAGATCTTCTGGTTCTCATGGAACACAACATCTCTTCTTCTAATTGCCTTCTTCACCTTCAGGTCACAAATGTTGTATCTAAACTCCTTATCTTCATAACCGATGATGATTCCTAGAGTTTCTCTCACATATAGCTTCTTATTAATCTACTTTGATACATTTGAAAATGTAAAATATCCAAATACTCATAAATTAGAGAAATAGGTATGTTTACTATACCATCTATTATATGGAATCTCAAAATTCAGTAGGAATGATGGTGATCTATTGATGAGGTAGCATGAAACATGAATAACTTCACCTCAGAATGGCATATACAGCGTAGCCAAACTCATCATGCTTATGAACATATCCATTATTATTCTTTTTATCCTTTCTATAACTTCATTGTGTTGTGGGGTGTGTGGGATTGTCCTCTCATGTTGGATTCCATGGGTCCTTCAATAGGAATTAGATTCTCTGGATGTGTACTCTCCTCTATTGTTTGAATACAGACACTTAATAGTCCTTCTAGTTTCAGGCTCTACCATGGCATAGAACATATTGAAGTAGTCTAGTACATGTTCCTTCGTGCACAATAAGAAAAAACACACCCCTTTAGATGCATAATCAACAAAGGATATGAAATATTTTTTACCTCCCAATGAATTAACCTCCATGGGTCCACATACATCAGAGTGCACCAGATCCAACAACTCTGATCTCCTTGATTAATCGGTATTTAATGAGACTATGTTTCTTCTCATACAATAATTATTTACAAGGATCAAGTATTTTATCCTTGTTCATATTGATTTCATTTATCTTCAATAGGGTATATAACTCTCTTTCACTCATGTGGTTGAGTCTCTTATGCCACATATTGAATGATGTCTCTCCTTCCACTGTTTTGAGGCTATCTGCACATATCTTCACCTAATGTTTGCACTACGTACTATATATATGTCCTCAGGTGATGATGATAACTCCTTTGGTCATCTTCCATGCTCCATTACTGATGATTTTCTCTTACCATTGTCAATCAAAGGCTACACCTGGTAACAATTTGAGATGATATCTTGGAACATGCAAGAACATCCTTTATGGTGATTGTGTATCCAACACTCTTCCTTACATGGACATCACTAATGCCAACAATCTCCACCAAACTGGTATTTCCCATCTCTAATGCACCAAAATCCCCAACCGAATAAGTCAAGAAATACTCATGATGTAGTGTGACATAATACGATGTTGTAGTATTGACCACCCATTATGTGTCTTGGACTGATGTATGATAACATTTATCTTCTTCATCTTTGTAGAAAATAGAAACTTCTCTGGTGACACTCACATGTGTGTCTCCATTTATTCTTTGTTGATTATTACTTTTTTGCTTTTCTTGTTGAAACTTTCAACAATTCTTCTTCATGTGTCCCTCCATGCCACGATGTTAGCATCAGTATGTTGGTCACCTACCATGTGTGGTTCATCCTCTGCTCTTGCTTCGGCCTCTACATCCCACCCCTCGACCACCTCCTTGTTTTCTATCTCTCTTATCCAGGATGATAGCTTGTGTTTGGTTGTAAATCATGCCATTCATTCAAGTCTCCCCATTGAACAGTGAATACATTACCATTTTCATGGTATGTTTGCCTTCGGGCACTGAGTTGCTGAGTGAGATGATAAGCGTATCTCAGCTACCAAGAAGTTTCTAGAGTAAGTGGTTCGCCAAATCTTCATCATTCTAAGTCTTACCTATAGCCACCAATTGGTTCACTAGGCTTTTAAACTCACTGGAGTGCTTGAATATAGAGATTTTATTCTGTAGTCAAATATTCGTCAATCTCTTCAACAAGAGTATCTTTTTCTATGTGGTATTTGACCGGTACATATTTTCCAACTTCATCCAAAGTTCGTACACACCAGTCTCCTGTGAAACATACTTTAGATGATTTGATCGATCTATTTGATGATTTTACCAATCATCCCTTGTTCATATTCTTCAACTATACTTCCTTGGTGGCATCAGGGTTGACTCTCCTGTTCCCAATGGGATCAAAAATATTGTAACACCCGAGACTTTTATGTTATATAAATCATCAAAGGAATCTTTTTCTACACAACACTTGCTTGGATTGCTTTACATGCAATCACGACCTTCCTCGATAGCTTGCGTCGTACGCAATACCGAGTTTCACTAAACAACAATTTGCTATTAAAACTAGCCGTTATGAATAGTAATAACCACTTTTTGAAATTTTATAAATTTTATTTTTCAAAATGGACTTCATTTTTGGACTAAGAATATCGAAATTAGCCTAGGGTGAAATTTTGGTATTTTTCTGAAAACTTTCAATTTTTGATGAATAGTGAAACCTCTAAGTGGTAGGTTAAAAACTGAATTTTGCATAAAACTTAATTTTACCGCTTATGTGAATGGAATTTCAAAAATCCGACAGACACGGTTGATATCAGTAAGAAAAATGTGGTTCAATGAGATAAAAATAATTTTTTGGTGAATAGTAACTTTTTACTTTTTTTACCGCGGTTAATAGTAAATAGGGTAACTAAGGGTAAATATGATATTAATATTACCCTAACACTTATCCTAATTCTATTGGACAAGTGTAATTCGACCAAAAAAAAACTTAGGAATAAAATACGACCATTTAGGCCCACATGGATTAGATTAGGACATTTATTATTAATTTATTTAAAGAAGGGTTAAAATAGTTAAAATCAAAGTTTAATAAGTAAATCATTTTTAATATGGGGTTATACATAAGCTAAATTCGACTATAAATATTCATTAGAAATATAAAAATATTTCCTACATAATGGTATTTTATTTGTAATTTTTAGACATTAAATAATTTAATTTATTTATGACACAATGATGATGCAGTAATTATCTTATTAATGAAATATTGACATAATTGATATTATAAACACCAAAATAAATGTAATTTGAGACTTTTTATGAATTCCACCAATTTTCTAGGTTACTATGATATATTAATGTTGATTTAATCAACTTGGTTCGAACATATAATTCTGTTATGACTTTCACAAAAATCATATATCAAATAGTGTCAAAATTGACACAAAATAGTTTTTAAATCAAATATTATATTATTAATTGTTATTTTATTCCTAAAAAACTAAGGATCGGCCAAATGACTTAGATAAGGATATATATATTAATAATAAACAATTTGGGGTTCGTTTGGCATGTTATAGTCAGTTTATTAACCATATAGTGAAAGAAAACAAAAAGACACGGTAAAAGTTAAATTATTTAACTTAGAGTTAAATCTAATTGATAAGGTTAAAATAATACCCTAAACTTGTCTAAATCCTATTGGTTGATAGTATTTCGACCCATCCCCACATTAGCTTCGAAATAAGACCCTTTGGAACCATTATAAACCGATTTTGACTTTAATATAAAATAATATTTTGAGATATTCCTAAGGTGCCCCTCTCCTCCCTTATAAAAGGGCACCTCCTCCCCCTCCTCCTCACACCAATTTGAGCACTCAAGCTCGGCCAACCCCTTCCATTTTCTCCTCTCCACTTCCCTAGAATAATCCTATAGGTTCTGGTCTTCCTCAAAGACCAATTTTAGTGCCCTAAGAGGAGGTCTCAAAGAGGCGCTTCAAAGAAGAGGTAATTACCGTTACCAATTCTTTCATCTTTATTTCTTCTTCCACTTCTTCTTCTTAGGTTGTTTCATTATGAAGTAATAACATCAGTATCACTCATATACTGATATGTTATTATAAGTATGAAACAACCCTATTTCACCATCTATCCATCCTACGGAAAAATGAAATCACCGCGCGTGCGTACGTACGAAATACCGTCTCCACACCGTGGTGTAATCTATTTTTCCACCATCACTTTACAAGGATGGGTATAATGGTGTAATGAGTAAGTATTTATGATTATAATAAAGTAATATTGATACTGAAATAATATATATATACTCCAATACAGTTCCACGATCATAGGAACGATATCATCACTCGTGCGTACGTACGGAATACCGTCTCCACGATGTGATGCGACTCGTTCTACATGATCATCATTACATAGTAATTATATAAATAAATTGAATGAATAAATATGATATTTGTTACACTAATACCATTCTGGATATAAGGTATCTATAACCTTAAAAGAAGAATAAGAATGTATTCGGCAAAACATGCATAAGAACAAAAGGCAATAAAGACCCGAGTAACAAGTAACAATGAAATATTACTAACAAGAAGCTAAGAATATGACCATATATGATATCATATAAATATGTATGATTCTGGAATAAGTCAATAACATTATTTAAACCATTATACAGGAGCTTCGTACACATACAAAGCAAATCGGACCTAAGGTAAGGGAAATGTCACAATCTCATTTTATCCGAGATTGTTTATACTTTGTTATTTACTAGGGTGTATTTTCTCATCCACATCCATGTTTCCCCAATATGTAATATTTATATCCTTCTACAATAGTTTTTATCCAATTTTACCCTTTGGTGAGTTTTTAGTAAAAGATATGAAAGGAATCTTTTGTCGTTTTTCGTACGAGGTACTTTTTATCTTTTCCGACAAAAGTACGAAGAATGTTTTTTTAACTTATACGGCATGAATGTATTTTTAAAACATTATTTCCAAGAAGCTTCCTTTACAAGTTTTCATGTTTATTTTTAATCAACTTCTTTTAGTTTAATGTTTTATGACATGTTAAGAACGGAAAAATGTTTTTGAAGAAGAAAGGATATTTTCCTCAAGAAGGGAGTTCAAGTGTTTTATCAAAATAATTTTCCATCTAAGATAATAAAGGGTTCTGTTTTTATCCCTATTATTACATTGATTTGATCATGCTGTGATGGAATTATTTTTATGAATTCCTTTATCTTATATAAATTGATTTATGATGTCATGATGTTTCAAGAATCCCATTTTTGTTACATGTGTTATGTTATGATGTATGATTTATGATTATGTGGCACACATAAGAAAGGATTCATTATAAGATGTGTGGGACCAATATCTCCCTCCAATGCATTGGGTAAAGATTTTATATCTCATGAGATAGACATGGTTGGAACGGTAGGTTATACCGGTTCAGTGAAACAGGACTGGAACGAGGGTGACTCGGTTCAGAAAGGGACTTTGTCCACTAAGATAGTCTTGGCAATGAGTCATGACTAAAAAGAAATGATTTTCCATGATTATGTGTGCATGGCACAAAGTTTCAAGTTTTATGTTATGATTATGGGGATCTCATTTTCACTTCTATGATTTATTCCATGTTAAGATATTATGATCTCTTTTGCAGGTTATGATTTTCAAAAAGATATGATATGATTTTTATTTCCTTTATTTTCCCTTGCTGAGCATTTGAGCTCACCCTTTTATGTTTTCTTTTCCCCTGGTCAGGAAGATGGATATTAAGTATAATATGCTAAAAGGGACCCTAGATATGATGAAATAAATGGGAGACACTGTAGAAGATTTATGAACCAGTTGTTTATGTTTCCCAGTTTCTAAAGACACTATACCTATACGGTCCTTTGTGGTTTTGTCATATGTTGTAATAAGTGTGCTTCAATTTTGAAGTATTAACAATGTATGTAAAGTATGGGTCGTTATAGTTGGTATCAGAGGAAAGGTATAGTCAACCTTTGGAAACTAGGATGTGAAATCCTTAGTAAGAACCCTAAGGATAAGTCTAAGCATAGAACACAATCTTAGTGTTTTAGAAATGGCCTTGAATAACCTAGGATAAGACCTTAAGCATGAAAATTTTATTCTTGAATTATGTGGTTTTCCTATTATAATTAGTGTTTCTCACACTATTCTTCTTGGTTTTAGTCAATGTCTAGAACCCGAAGGAACCGTGTTAATGCGGAATGTGATGGGCAATGAAATGATTTTCCCCCTGAGCAACCCAACGATATGGGAGCTGGAATGCAAAATCATGTAGCCATGCTCACACAACTTTCTCAAGCTATGAATCATGCAGGACTTCCAAACGATCAAAGGAAGGAGCAACATTCTGTTGAATCCTTCATGAGGCAGCGTCCACCTTCTTTCAGTGGGTCTACTGATCCATTAGTTGCTGAAAAATGGATTAGTACTACTGAAAAGATATTTTCAGTTCTTCAATGTTCTGAACATGATAAAGTCATCCTAGCAGTGTATCGTTTAGAAGGAGATGCTGATCAATGGTGGAATCTTATTAAGAATACGAGGCAAAGGGATGAAATTGAGTCTATGGAATGGGACGGTTCAAGAACTTATTTTTCAATAAGTACTTCCCTCGTATTCTTCGAACAAAGATGGAGAAATAGTTCCTTGAACTGAAGCAAAGGGATGATGAATCTGTTGGTACCTATGAAGCAAATTTTACAAGACTTGCAAGGTACGCTTCTGGTATTATTATCCATCCTGAGAGTAAGATCGATCGATTCTTTAGTGGCTTAAAACCAAGTCTTCGAGGGGCGTTAGCCATAAGGGACTTCAATAGCTACGAGGAAATCGTTCGATGTGCTATCAAAGTCGAGATGGAGATTGGAGTAACCCATCAGTCATATGGGTTTGATAAGAAGAGGAAGATGGAATTCAAAGGAAAATCTAAAGAGCACACTGAAAAGAAGATGAGCTTTCCCTTATGCTCAAAGTGTGGAAAGAAACATGGAGGGAGTTGTCTTAAAGGGACAAGTAAATGTTTTAAATGTTGAAAGGAAGGTCATCGGGCATTTGAATGCCGTGATAATGGGAAGAAGATGTCTAATGACGCAAACAAAGGAAGGGATACACAGAATGAACCTACTACACTTCATTGTTTCAAGTGCAAGGAGATGGGGCATTATGCCAATCAATGCCCAAATCCAAGGGTTGATGATGATGGTCGACGTCAACAAAATCTTAAGGCTAAAGACAAAGGAAAGTCACATGCAATTTCTATCAGTGATGTGGAGTACGATAACGAAGTGGTGAAAGGTACACTTACCATCCACTCTAAAGTAGCAAATGTTTTATTTGATTCTGGATCCACCCACTCTTTTATTTCTGAAAAATTTTCTAAGGGTATCACCGTACTACCTCAACAATTAGATGTTGAGTTAGTTGTGACAACACCTAATGGCACAACAGTCGCATCAAAAGTTTATAATTCTTCTCCGGTCGAAGTTTGTGGGAAAGTGCTTCCTGCAAATCTTGTGATCCTTCCTTTTGTGGAATTTGATGTGATTCATGGCATGGATTGGCTTTCTATACATGGAGCTCATATCAATTTCCAAAAAGGGGAAGTCACATTTCATATTCCAGATCAATCTACGATCATCTATCAATGCAAGGATGAACATAACCTTCCAGTGGAAATTTCTTCCATCTTATGGGTATTGATTCTACTAAATGAAGGTTATTTATCTCAAATGGTTGGTGAGAAACTCACGATTAAGAATATTCCCATTGTACGGGAGTTTGATTATGTATTTCCGGAGGAATTACTGGGTCTTCCACCAAATCCTGAAGTTGAGTTTTCAATAGAACTCGTACCTGGAGCTTTGCCAATTTCAAAGACACCTTATAGAATGGCCCCAATTGAGTTGCAGGAATTGAAGAAGAAACTCCAAGAGAATCTTGATAAGGGATTCATACGCCCTAGTGCGTCACCTTGGGGAGCACCTATTCTATTTGTTAAGAAGAAAGATGGATCAATGAGACTCTGCATTGATTATCGAGAACTTAACAAGATCACTATCAAGAACAAATATCCTCTCCCATGCATTGATGACTTATTTGACCATCTACGCGGAGCTCAATACTTTTCCAAGATTGATCTTCGTTCAGGGTATCATCAATTAAGGGTCAAAATGGAGGATATACCAAAGACGACTTTCCGTACAAGGTATGGACACTACGAATTTATAGTGATGCCATTTGGTCTTACTAATGCCCCTGCTATCTTCATGGATCTAATGAATAGAGTCTTTAGAGACTACCTTGATCAATTTGTGGTAGTCTTTATAGACGATATTCTTGTCTATTCAAAGAGCAAGGAAGAGCATGAAGATCACTTGAGAATTATATTGAAGACCCTGAGAAAGGATAAGCTTTATGCCAAATTTACCAAGTGTGAATTTTGGCTTCAAAAAGTTGCATTTTTGGGTCACATAATCTCAAAAGAGGGGATATCTGTGGATCCAGCAAAAACAGAGGTTATCGAAAGATGGTCGAGACCAACAACAGTAACTGAGATTAGAATTTTTCTTGGTTTGGCTGGATATTATCGACGTTTTGTAAAAGATTTTTCACGATTATCTAATCCACTCACCAAGTTGACTCGGAAAGGAGTTAAGTTTGTTTGTACAGAGGAATGTGAATAGAATTTCAAGGAGTTGAAAAGAAGGTTATCCAGTGCACCTGTGCTCACACTTCCTTGTAGTGGAGAAAGGTTTGTGATCTACAATGATGCATCCAAGAAGGGGTTGGGGTGTGTTCTTATGAAAAATGATATGGTGATAGCTTATGCCTCACGACAGTTGAAAATCCATGAGAAAAATTACCCAACTCATGATTTGGAGTTGGCTACGGTAATCTTTGCATTAAATATTTGGAGGCATTCCCTTTATGGTGAAAGGTATGATATTTATACTGATCATAAAAGTTTAAAGTATATTTTCACACAAAAGGAGTTGAATATGCGTCAAAGAATATGGTTGGAGCTGATTAACGATTACGACTGCTCAATCCATTACCACCCTGGGAAAGCAAACAAGGTGGAAGATGCATTAAGTCGACAAGACCATGCTAGTTTATCCATGATGAGGATCACAAAGGATCCAATATTTATGGATTTACAAAGGATGGATCTTGGAATTATAATGGAAGGGGAAAAATCTTATCTTTCTCAAATTAATGTTCAACCATCTATACATGCGAAGATTAAGGAGGCACAGAAAGAAGATGTCGAGTTACAAAAGAAGGTGAGAAATGTTCCTGAATTCAACCTTGATTGTGATGGGATAATAAAGTTCAGGAATCGGGTTTGTGTTCCTCCCATCCCCGAATTAAAGAAGGAGCTGCTGGATGAGGCTCATAGTTCTTCATTCTCTATTCATCCTGGAAGAACGAAGATGTATAGGGACCTGAAAGAGTACTTCTGGTGGGATGGCATGAAAAGAGATGTTGCTGAATATGTCTCTCGATGCTTGGTTTATCAACAAGTTAAAGCTGAGAGACAGAAGTCTAAGGGGATGTTACAACCATTACCCATACCCGAATGGAAATGGGAAAACATCACTATGGACTTTGTCACAGGACTTCTTAAAACATCCAAAGGCAATAATGCTATTTGGGTCATAGTTAATCGTCTTACAAAGTCTGCACACTTCATTGCTATTAGAGAGGATTTCTCTCTATATCAGCTTTCCAGGATATATGTAAAGGAAGTGGTAAGATTTCATGGAGTACCACTTTCTATTATATCTGATCGGGATCCGAGATTTACCTCGAAGTTCTGGTGAAGTCTTCAGCATACTCTGGATACAGAGTTGAGTTTCAGCACTTCTTATCATCCCCAGACAGACGGTCAGTCTGAGAGAACAATTCAAACCCTAGAAGATATGTTGAGAGCTTGCTCTATGGATTTCAAAGGAGGTTGGGATCAACACCTACCTTTGGTGGAATTTTCTTATAATAATATCTTTCACTCTAGTATTCAGATGGCTCCTTATGAAGCTCTCTATGGAAAGAAATGCAGGACTCCAACTTGCAGGGATGAAGTTGGGGAAAGAAAGCTGTTAGGACCTGATCTTGTTGATGAAATGGCAGAAAAGGTCAGATCTATTCGACAACACATAAGAGCAGATCAGAGTCGACAGAAAAGTTATGCCGAAAACCGAAGAAAAGACCTAGAGTTTGAAGTGGGTGATAAAGTGTTCTTACGAATATCTCCCTGGAAGAGGGTTATGAGATTTGGAAAGAAGGGGAAGTTGAGCCCTAGATATATCGGTCCTTTTGAAATACTGGATCATGTTGGGAAGGTAGCTTACCTATTGGCGCTTCCACCGAATCTCTCTCAAGTTCACGATGTGTTCCATGTATCTCTCCTGAGAAAGTACATACCAGATCCTTCACATGTACGCAGCTTAGAAGTTGTACCGTTGGAGAAAGATCTTTCTTATGAAGAACAGCCGATAGAGATTCTGGATCGTAGCGAAAAAGTCCTACGAAACAAGACCACTCGATTGGTGAAATTTTTATGGAGGAACCACCAACTTGAAGAAGCTACATGGGAGCTTGAGGATATGATGAGGGAGAAGTATCCTCATCTGTTTGTTACAAAGTGACAAATTTCGAGGGCGAAATTCTTTTTAAGGGGGGTAGAATGTAACACCCGAGACTTTTATGTTATATAAATCATCAAAGGAATCTTTTTCTACACAACACTTTCTTGGCTTTCTTTACACGCAATCACGACCTTCCTCGATAGCTTGCGTCGTACGCAATACCGAGTTTCACTAAACAACAATTTGCTATTAAAACTAGCCGTTATGAATAGTAATAACCACTTTTTGAAATTTTATAAATTTTATTTTTCAAAATGGACTTCATTTTTGGACTGAGAATATCGAAATTAGCCTAGGGTGAAATTTTGGTATTTTTCTGAAAACTTTCAATTTTTGATGAATAGTGAAACCTCTAAGTGGTAGGTTAAAAACTGAATTTTGCATAAAACTTAATTTTACCGCTTTTGTGAATAGAATTTCAAAAATTAGACAGACACTGTTGATATCAGTAAGTAAAATGTGGTTCAATGAGATAAAAATAATTTTTTGGTGAATAGTAACTTTTTAATTTTTTTACCGCGGTTAATAGTAAATAGGGTAACTAAGGGTAAATATGATATTAATATTACCCTAACACTTGTCCTAATTCTATTGGACAAGTGTAATTCGACCAAAAACAAACTTAGGAATAAAATATGACCATTTAGGCCCACTTGGATTAGATTAGGACATTTATTATTAATTTATTTAAAGAAGGGTTAAAATAGTTAAAATCAAAGTTTAATAAGTAAATCATTTTTAATATGGGGTTATACATGAGATAAATTCGACTATAAATATTAATTAGAAATATACAAAGATTTCCTACATAATGGTATTTTATTTGTAATTTTTAGACATTAAATAATTTTATTTATTTATGACACAATGATGATACAGTAATTATCTTATTAATGAAATATTGACATAATTGATGTTATAAACACCAAAATAAATGTAATTTGAGACTTTTTATGAATTACACTAATTTTCTAGGTTACTATGATATATTAATGTTGCTTTAATCAACTTGGTTCGAACATATAATTCTGTTATGACTTTCACAAAAATCATATATCAAATAGTGTCCAAATTGACACAAAATAGTTTTTAAATCAAATATTATATTATTAATTGTTATTTTATTCCTAAAAATCTAAGGTTCGGCCAAATGACTTATATAAGGATATATATATTAATAATAAACAATTTGGGGTTCGTTTGGCATGTTATAGTGAGTTTATTAACCATATAGTGAAGGAAAACAAAAAGACACGGTAAAAGTTAAATTATTTAACTTAGAGTTAAATCTAATTGATAAGGTTAAAATAATACCCTAAACTTGTCTAAATCCGATTGGTTGATAGGATTTCTACCCATCCCCACATTAGATTCGAAATAAGACCCTTTGGAACCATTATAAACCTATTTTGACTTTAATATAAAATAATATTTTGAGATATTCCTAAGGTGCCCCTCTCCTCCCTTATAAAAGGGCACCTCCTCCCCCTCCTCCTCACACCAATTTGAGCACTCAAGCTCGGCCAACCCCTGAAATTTTCTCCTCTCCACTTCCCTAGAATAATCCTAGAGGTTCTGGTCTTCCTCAAAGACCAATTTTAGTGCCCTAAGAGGAGGTCTCAAAGAGGCGCTTCAAAGAAGAGGTAATTACCGTTACCAATTCTTTCATCTTTATTTCTTCTTCCACTTCTTCTTATTAGGTTGTTTCATTATGAAGTAATAACATCAGTATAACTCATATAATGATATGTTATTATATGTATGAAACAACCCTATTTCACCATCTATCCATCCTACGGAAAAATGAAATCACCGCGCGTGCGTACGTACGTAATACCGTCTCCACGTCGTGGTGTAATCTATTTTTCCACCATCACTTTACAAGGATGGGTATAATGTTGTAATGAGTAAGTATTTATGATTATTATAAGGTAATATTGATACAGAAATAATATATATATACTCCAATACAGTTCCACGATCTTAGGAACGATATCATCACTCGTGCGTACGTACGGAATACCGTCTCCACGATGTGATGCGACTCGTTCTACATGATCATAATTACATAGTAATTATATAAATGAATTTAATGAATAAATATGATATATGTTACACTAATACCATTCTGGATATAAGGTATCTATAACCTTAAAAGAAGAATAAGAATGTATTCGGCAAAACACGCATAAGAACAAAAGGAAATAAAGACCCGAGTAACAAGTAACAATGAAATATTACTAACAAGAAGCTAAGAATATGACCATATATGATATCATATAAATATGTATGATTCTGGAATAAGTCAATAACATTATTTAAACAATTATACAGGAGCTTCGTACACATACAAAGCAAATCGGACCTAAGGTAAGGGAAATGTCACAATCTCATTTTATCCGAGATTGTTTATACTTTGTTATTTACTAGGGTGTATTTTATCATCCACATACTTGTTTCCCCAATATGTAATATTTATATCCTTCTACAATAGTTTGTATCCAATTTTACCCTTCGGTGAGTTTTTAGTAAAAGATATGAAAGGAATCTTTTGTCGTTTTTCGTACGAGGTACTTTTTAACTTTTCCGACAAAAGTACGAAGAATGTTTTTTTAACTTATACGGCATGAATGGAATTTTAAAAAATTATTTCCAAGAATCTTCCTTTACAAGTTTTCATGTTTATTTTTAATCAAATTCTTTTAGTTTAATGTTTTATGACATGTTAAGAACGGAAAATTTTTTTTGAAGAAGAAAGGATATTTTCCTCAAGAATGGAGTTCAAGTGTTTTATCAAAATAATTTTCCATCTAAGATAATAAAGGGTTCTGTTTTTATCCCTATTATTACATTGATTTGATCATGTTGTGATGGAATTATTTTTATGAATTCCTTTATCTTATATAAATTGATTTATGATGTCATGATGTTTCAAGAATCCCATTTTTGTTACATGTGTTATGTGATGATGTATGATTTATGATTATGTGGCACACATATGAAAGGATTCATTATAAGATGGGTGGGACCAATATCTCCCTCCAATGCATTGGGTAAAGATTTTATATCTCATGAGATAGACATGGCTGGAACGGTAGGTTATACCAGTTCAGTGAAACAGGACTGGAACGAGGGTGACTCGGTTCAGAAAGGGACTTTGTCCACTAAGATAGTCTTGGCAATGAGTCATGACTAACAAGAAATGATTTTCCATGATTATGTGTGCATGCCACAAAGTTTCAAGTTTTATGTTATGATTATGGGGATCTCATTTTCACTTCTATGATTTATTCCATGTTAAGATATTATGATCTCTTTTGCAGGTTATGATTTTCAAAAAGATATGATATGATTTTTATTTCTTTTATTTGCCCTTGCTGAGCATTTGAGCTCACCCTTTTATGTTTTCTTTTCCCCAGGTCAGGAAGATGGATATTAAGTAGAATATGCTAAAAGGGACCCTAGATATGATGAAATAAATGGGAGACACTATAGAAGATTTATGAACCAGTTGTTTATGTTTCCCTGTTTCTAAAGACACTATACCTATACGGTCCTTTGTGGTTTTGTCATATGTTGTAATAAGTGTGCTTCAATTTTGAAGTATTAACAATGTATGTAAAGTATGGGTCGTTATAAATATCTTTCGCATTAAGGATATCTTTTATTAGAGACATACAATTTGAGTAGTTTGAATAATTCGACATGATCATCCCTCTTATAGATGGTCCCTCAATTAAATTTTAATTATGTAAAAATTTATCAAGAATATGAAAAACAAAGATCTCACTATTACATCTGAAATGGTCTAGAATGGTTGAATAAACTCCTAGATCATCGAAATCATTCACTTATTGATCAATATATAAACAAATCAATATTAGAGGTAGAGATCATCTGATGATGTGGTGTTGATGTGGCGCACAAAAGTAGATGTGGGAAACTCATTGATAAATTATATGGCACTAGAATAGTACATTCGTTTTCAGAAAGGGGGTACTATAGCACCCAAAGTTTGACCAAACATTGACCAAGCCTAGGTAACTCATTTAAACTCTGTTTGTGATGTCGTTTCCACTGTTGGAATTAGGTCTCCATGAACATTCAGAGTAAATATTCAAAATAGTATTCCTAACAACTTTAGTTTTCCAATCACCAGAAAATTTTCAATACTAATCACCATTTCACCGATACCTCCTCTGATATAACTGTTTTGATTCACTGATCAGAAATATAGTATAATGGAGGAATAAAATGGGAAGAAAATGAACTTTATTTTAGAAAGAACAAATCATAAAAACATCCTCTTCACACCTTTCTCTCTCTCATGAATCTCTCTTGGATATATCACCAAATAGAGGATCTTTAATTGCTTTTATTGATGATTTAAGGAAGCTCCACAATGCCTCAAAAAGACATGGTGGGGGGTTTCAAGTTTTACACAACTACCACCAATCCCCTACCAACCATTGGACTTCCAAAATGGAATCCACCTACCATGGTGGGTGGAGATGGTGCACCAAAAAACTTTGAAAAATGGTGGTGGGTAGCTGGATTAGATTGTTCCATCAGTGAATTGTTAACATATATCGTACCTAACAAATATCATACGCTATTATTTCACTTAACTATGGCCCTCAAAACATCTAATTGGGATTTCCACTTCTATTTATTCTATTTCCTTCTAATTTAGTCATTGGCTCAAACTCAAAAAATATGGGTTGAAGTTGTTCAAATACTGCATTCATATCAAGATATTTAATTACATGATTTCCATTATAAAAATCATAATAACCTAGCTCCCAAAGAGTTTTATTGAAAGTTGGATTGGCCTTGTTGATTTTCTCACAAATATTTTGAGGTATTCTTCTTTATTAACTATTTTCCATATGAAAAGGAGAGTTTTTTAAATATCAGGTTCAAAATCAATCATGTCTAGAATGTTTATCACTCAAAGGAATAAAATCTCACACTCTACTATAATATGATCAAAGATAGTAGTGTTATCCCATTGATTTAGAAAACAATAGGTTTTTAAAAGGGGAAAAATCACAGTTGCATGAAAAACAATTTTCAGCAAAAATTTTAAACAAAAACAAGTAGGTTAAATTATCTCACACTCCTCTAGTAGAAATTTTGAACACCAAATAACAAAATTTAGTTTCAAGAAATGAAAAAGAAATAAAATTCCAATAAGTAAGGAGATTACATAACCAAAAACAACTTTTATGCATATAATAAAGAAATTCAATCCATTTTTGGAATTTTAAAAAAAAAACGATTTTTTACACAATTTTCAATAGTTTCCTAATTGTTAAGAATTTTTTTAAATAGATAGTTTCTACCTTTTTTTGAAAAAATTTAAATTATGGATATTCATGACTTTTTTTAATTTTTTCTTTTTATTTTTTTCAGGTCTTTTTTTCTACTTTTTTAAATATTTCATTTTTTCAATTTTTTAAGTTTTTTACTATTTTTTTAAAGTATTGTTTTCAGTTTTTTTATGTTTTGTTTTATTGGTTTTTTTATAATTTTTTTTTATTTTTCATATTTTATTTTTATGTTTTTTGATAATGAAAAGTTATCTTAATCAACAATAATTCCAAAATTTAGTGAGTAAAAATGTTTGTCAAGGTATTTCACCCTCAACTTAGACCCCACCTGCACTAATGAAATATTAGTATTTGATCTCAAGTAATTTCTCTAAAAGAAAGTTTTATTTCTTTAATATGATTCCCTATATGAGAATAGGGGTTTCAAACTATGTGAGACATCAATAAGTTATCTAAAACCTATAATGAAACTTATTTATAAACTCATAGCCGGTGCAGACCAACCCACCTGTTGTCTATGGTCCCATTTGGACCAAATTATATTTAGGATATCAAAATACTATAATAGAAAAATTAAAAAAAAATAAACTAATAAATAAATTAATATGAGTGTGGAGAAAAATAGTTCATGTTAAATCCTACATGATAGAGCCATACATAAATAACCAAAGATTAATTTTTTTATATTGTTTTTATTGATGATGTTAGAGTTATTATTGTTAACTAAAAACTAAAGAATTATTTTAATCTCAAACATTTCTCATTTCTCACTCTTCTTTATCATATTTCATCAAGAAAAAAATATTATTATATATTATTTTATTTAATACCATGGTTCGGCCCTTTAATCCATGAGTCTAATGTGAATAGAGTCAGGCATTTATCTTTAAACCCACATTCTTGGGGATCAGGTCAGACCACTCAACAAAATATGTTGCCCGCATGATTTTCCTTATGGGCCGACCCACCACAACCCATTAATACCTCTGGTAACCCCAAAACAACATAATACATCCAGTTCTTTAATCTAAAACATGAAATTCGTATACTCTTGTTGGGTCGATGGTTTTGATTCAAGTTGTTTTTCTATACATTTCATTTTCATCTGAAAATACCTATCTTTTATTTGGGTTTATCTATGGGGTTGTATTATTATTTTTTAGATGGATTTCGGTCAGATGTATTTTTTGAGGTTTATCATATTTTATCGAACCATTGCCTTTTCAGAATCGATTTCCTTCATCCCTAGGTCTCCCAGGCCCAACACATAGGCCCTTCTGGGGTTCCATCCTAAACCCATGGGTGTTGGGGGGGAATTTACCATACAATATTTCACGTGAGACACCATATTTGGTGGAATATGACGTGGGACTTGATTTTGTACCCAAAAATCCTCCCATAAAACTAAATATCGCACACCTTGGCCTCCCCTTCAACATTAATGAATCAGATCCAACCATCTTTCACAATAGTTTTCTCATCATTGGGACTCACTGCCTAACCACCATTTCTCATGATGAATTTCAACATAAGGAAATATGGATTCACATGCTTAAAATGATAAACCATTATCATTTTCAAACTGGTTTGGGGAATAATCTACCCTACATCACACCCTGGTTGCACCATAGCTCTGATACCTCTTTTCAGGATCGATTCCCTCCAACCATGGGTCTTCTAGGCCCAACACATAGTTCCCTCTGGGGTTCCATCATAAAACCCATGGGTTATGGGAGTAATTTCGCATCCAAGATTATATGTGAGCCACCATCATTGGTGGATTCTGATATGGGATTTGGGTTTGTACCAAACTTACCTTTGATAAACTTTTCATTTTTTTTAGAGCCTTTACAATGAACTCATTGGTTATTAGTTATCTGTTTTTTGTACTGGTTGGTTGTATTTTCTTTTTTTTTTTGGGTTTTTATATTTTTTTATTTTATTGTTTAAATTTATGCATATATTTTTTGACCGTTGAACATCCGATTCTTTTCCAAGTTTTCTTGGAAGGAAGAGAAATTATATTTTGTTTTGAGTTCGCATTTTTATTTTGTTTCCACGGTCATCACTTGCCGCCTTTCTTAATATTTGGTATCAATTAAGTAGTGTATTTTATACTAATAAATCATAAATGTCGATTAAAATCAAATGATCTTCTTGAATTTTGTCAATAATTACATGTATATATTACAAATGTAGAAACTATTTTTTTGTTGAATACACGTTATGGTGTTTGATAGGAAGAATCCATAAGGAAATTCTAATGAATAATGAGAGATTGTGCATGTAATGGTTTGGGGTTTAATTCATTAATGGTTTTAAAACAACATGATGAACCATATTGTCAACATTTCTCATGCCATAACTTTTTGATAGAAGATTACAAACACTTATGATTCCAAGTTGAGAAATAATAAATCATTTCTTATTAAAAAGATGATGAATTTGAGGTATCACTACTACAAAAAACGGTGGATATAGCCATCTCACTTTTCAATACTTTTTAGAATTGCACATCGCTGGGTTCTAGGTGATGCATGCTTATAGTACAGAGGAATCACTATCTGCTCTAGGTGTGGTTTATACCACCAGTACAAGGAACTCATCAACCATATCATCCAATTTTGTGATATGAATTCACCCCTATAGAATTCCCTATTTTGGTTGTTGAACTACACACATCTGAAATAGATATTATCAACATCCTACTCCAAGAAGTGATAAAACATCAGATATTTACACAAATCAAAAAGCTGTTATGCATTGGCTGTGTAGAACTGCTGCATGTGATATTCCATAGGAGAAACAAAAAAAATTCATGAGTTTACACATTTCAATTTGGACTCTACTTTCTCTAAAATTACAGGGGAAATTCAGAATGCTAATAATCATCAAAAAGGGTACTACAATATATGAGTTAATGGATTTACTATTCTTAGATGCATAAATGTTATAGGTAACTACCCCCAACATGTGGACAGATTGAAACATTCTGGATTCTTCTATTTGTTGGTTGGAAAAAATGGAATAATGATGGAGCCTCTGAAGGTAATCTTGGACCAGTGGGATTTGGTATTGTATCTAGGGATCACAATGGAGAGATAATCGAATGCTCATATGGACAATGTTGACAATGTACTTGACATGAAGCTGAAATGATTGCTTTCATTAATGATGTCTACCTGGCTAAATAATACAATTGGAGTAACGTTTAGTTTGAATGTGACTCGACATTGGTCATACAAGCAGTGAGGAGTCACTTCATTCATTTGTCGTAGAAGCTCACTGTGAGGTGGTCTTAATGAATGATAAATATTTTTTCCATGAACAACATAATCACACAAGCCATTTGTGAAATCAACAATCTTATTGATGCTCTTCCCAATAAAGGTGTTACCAAAGATGCCTATTTCCATTCTATAGTTATACCTCTTGATATTTTAACTCTTCATAAAAATGAAAAATGTAAAATTATTTCTTTTTTCTAGTGTAGCTTTCTCTTTATTTTATAGTAAGATCTGGTGAGCCCATTTTTTAAAGAAACGCATTTTTAACATAAATGCATGCACTTAAAATCAGGTATTCCTTAATAATGTAAACAATATATTTGTAAAAAATATTTATAAATAAAAATATTTATAAATGTACATTCACTATATTTATACATTATATATTTATAATTAAAAATAAATAAATATTTTTAGAAGTATTTATATAATTATAAATAAATAATTATATATATTTAAATAATTATTAAATTTATAATAAATTTACTTAAATAATTATTATATTCACTATATTTATATATATTTATTAAACATATATATGTATAATGATATAAATATATATAATGATATAAATATTATTTCTTAAAATATTTCTATAATTATAAATAAATAATTATAAAATTGTAATAAATATATTTTAAAAGGAATATATTTACTATATTTATATTTATATTTATTTATTTTGTATATATAAATATTTACTTTTTTATTTATAATTATAATTATAAATCTTTTATCAGTGTTGATAAAGATGGAGATTTATTAGTTCTAAACAAAGCACTGCTAAAAATAACATTTATCAGTGCTATAATTTTAGTGCTGATAAGGACCCACCTTTATCAGTGCTTTTGTTTAAGTGCTGATAAAATTATCCCGATATAATTAAAAACCCTATCCATTGCTAACTCATCGCAATATCAGAAACATTCTGTGGAAGCCACACGCTGTTGGCGCTGCTCCTAGGTGAGTCGAAGCTCGAATCACACCACTCAACTACCTCCCAAATATATTGTCTGATATCTATTATTTGATTGAAGTTAGGGTTTCCTAGGAGGGAATTATATTTTCTTCAACCTAGCGATGTAGAACATCCGACTTTCTTTGTGTATTTTTTGTTTCATTTTTTTATTTATTCTTTGACGATGCCATTATTTGTGGTCCGGTGATTGTATACTAGCAGTGTGGGACTTCTTATTTTCTCAGTTTTCAATTTTGATTTAACTCTTCATCGATTATGGAAAGTTTATTGTTTTTTGGACTTGATTGTGACACATGGAGTCACATGGAGTTTAGTTGGTTGTTTTATTTTTTACATTTCCTAAATTGATCGCCGAAAGATATGATACATATTTTTCATTATTTATTTAATCAATGGTATTCCATACATGTGAAATTTTAGAAATTGAAATAGGGGATTTTGTGTGCGTGAGAGTTGAAGGTAGGTTTATGGATTTCTTTTATATTATACTAATTCATATCTTTTTTTCTACTTATATGGGTTGGTGTGGGAATCTAATGTATGGATTCATCATGGTATTTTTTATTTAAATTTATTTCTACTAGTTTTATTTAAATTTTGGTCCAAATCATTCAAACTGTGTTGTTTTTCATTCCATGGTTCTTATTTCCAGCCAGAGGGGGAACGAGAATATCCCTTGAACACTATCAGGGGCAAACATGGGTGTTTGATATATGGTTGTATTGGGTTTTTTTGGAAACTATATCTATTGTTAAACATGTTGTACTTTTTCTCAATAATCAAACTTCCCATGTCTCTACTATTTTAAAGAATCTATTTTATTTTTATCCATATTTATATTAAACTAACATTATTTATAAATAATTTTAATAATTATATATGAAATATTATACCTTGATGCTATGTAATATTTTCCAACTACAATAAAAATTTTCATCATCATCCTACTCCCGCTCTCTCAATAATTTACAAAAAATATACTTTTTAGATTACCCCTTTCTAGTAATAACACTATTTTGAGACCGATATACCAATATAATACCTTATAATTTCTTTCTCAAAAAGTATATTTTCAAGAATTTCTCTTCCTTTTGAGTATTTATTTAACTAATAAGAAGTGTATTTCAATGGAATCACTTTTATACAAAGATATATAACATGTGTAAAAATACTATGTCAAAAAAAAATTACTATAAAAAAAGTTGGCATATAACTAATCTTCCACACTATATGATATATATTGAAATTCTATCTACAAAATTTGAAAAATTTATTCAATTTTCGATGGGTGTCAACATGGGTTTTCAATATTCCTTTCGAAAACTATAAAAACCTTCCCTCACATACATAGATTTTATACCGGTTGTACTAAATACATAAAATTGTCAGTTTTATTGAATTTATATAATTTGAAAGCTGGAAGGGGATGTTGTGACACCGGCTTTATAGAACTACTTGGTCTTCTAAAAGATATGCTACCAATAAAAAATGAACTACCATGCCAAAAATGATACTAAATGAATGATACGTTCAATAAGAATGATATCTAAAAAATACCTGTATATCCAAATGATTTCATATTATTATTCAAGGACCATGAATCACTCATAAAATTCCCTAGGTGTGGCATATATCGATACAAGAAAAATGAATCAAGTCCTTCAAAATTTGTATGGTACTTTCCTATCATTCCATGTTTTAGTAGACTATATGGATATTAAGAAACCGTGAAAATATTGACATGGAATTCAGATACAAGAAATAAATATGGGAACCTACGTATTTTAGTATATTCTCCTCAGTGAAAGAAAATTGATTATGAGTTTCCTAAATTTGGAGATGAGCCATGAAATTTTCATCTTGCATTATCTACAGATGGAATAAATTCTTTTGGTGTATAGATTAGTACTCACTATACATGTCATATCATGTTGGTAAATTATAACTTGTTGCAATGGTTATACATGAATCAAAAATACATTATGTTTTCTCTAATTATATCTAAACCAAAGAAACCCATTAATGATATTGATGTCTATTTGGTTCCATTGATCGATGATCTGAAATTGATGTGGGATACAAGTATTTCAATGTATGATTCTCATGGAGGTGAAGAATTCATATTGATGTCCACGTTGTATGGAATGATAAATGACTTCCCTGCTTATGGAAATTTATCATGCTATAGCATTAAAGGAATGTTGGGGGTCCCATTTATGAAAAATACACATAGTCAATTTAGTTGAAACAATCCTCAAAGATTGTGTTTTTAGGAAATTTTAAATTTTAACATCAATGACATAAATATTGATCATGGACGACATCATTCGATGAGAATATCGAATAATATACAACACCATCTCCAGAAACAAGAGATAAACTATACAGAAAAGTAAAAAAAATTGACACTATTTTTAGTAAACAATTTTTTAAAAATCGTACAAAATTATGTTGAAAGAATATATCAATTTGATTTGAATTACCATATTATAATCGTTTGTATTTCAAACATTTTCTTAATGTCATGCATATAGAAAAACTTTTATTTGATAGTGTTACGGGAACATTACTAAATGTTCCTAAAAAACAAAATATGGAATTAAGGTGAGGTTAGACATTATGGAAATGGGGATAAGGGAAGAGTTGGCAGCGGTGAAGGGTAAAAGGTGGAATTTTCATCCTCCGGTATATTACTCTCCATCCGTATAGGAAAAATTTCAATTTTCTATTTTCTTTACTAGTGTAAAAGTTCTACTGGAGTATTCATCAAATATCAAGAATGTAATTTCAATTACTAATTTGAATTTATAAGGACTAAAATCACCTGACTATCAATTTTTTATGAAATACTTAATGCATGTTGCTTTCCATTTAATTCTACCTCAAAATGTAGGACATAAATTAACTAGCCACTTCTTCTTTTTCAAATCCACATGTAGTAAAGTTGTAGACCCGAATAATTTTCCCATCATGAATATGGTGAATGCAGTCATATTATATGAATTAGATATGTTCTCCCCACCATAATTCATTGATATAATGGTTCGTCTATTTGTTCACTTGTTCAGAGAGGTTCAACTATGTGATCCTATCCATTACAGATTGTTGTACCCCATTCAACGATACATGAAGATTTGGAAAGGGTATGTTAAGAATCAAAGTCAGTCAGAAGGTTGTATTGTAGAATGATATATTGTTGAAGAATCTGTTGAATGTTTTACCGATTACCTACTAGATGTTGAAATAATCGGTCGTCCAAATTCTCATCATAGAGAACGACTTATGGGTGAAGGGATTTTCGAAAGATATTTTGTTACAATTATCCTAACAGAACAAGATCAAGCACATATTTCAATATTAAATAACAGTGAATATGTTGATCCATACATTGAATCCCATAAAAAAATTATTAGATATTTTAATCTATCAATTGCTTAAGGATGGATATCAAATACATATAATCAACCAATTATAGGATGGTTCAAAGATCAATTTTATAAGTATTTATCTAAAAATCTAAATGCAATTGCTGAATGACTTCAATGGCTAGCTAGAGGACTGAATAAAAATTCTATATCTTAGAATTATTTGGTTATCAATGGTTATATTTTCTATACAAAAGAACATGGTGACGTCAGTGCGATGAAAAATAGTGGTGTTACGCTTATGTATGAAGTGATTCACATATCTGGCTGTAAGGATGGAAATCCAATTTATAAAAATATGTCGTATTTTATAATTATTGAAAAAAATATAATAATGGTATTATACAACCTTTCAAGTGTCTCTTTTCAATTGCAAATGGGTTGACAATTTCAATGGAGTGAAAGTTGATGAAATGGTCTTTGTGAAGGTGAATTTCAATGTGGAAGGGTAAAAAGATGAGTTGTTCGTAATGGAATCACAATAAGTGAAAGTATTATATGTCTCTAATCCAAAAAACAAGAATTGGTCAATTGTCCTGCTGGTGACTAAAACAAATGTTGATCTAGATGAAAATTTAATCGAGGATGACCCTTTCATTGGGAAATCATAGTCAATTCATGTAGGTCCCAATATAGACAATGTATTGCACATTAGAGGGGCCATAATGAAGGTATTTGGATTCACTATAGAGGAACCAAATCCTTGAAACCTTTAAAGAAAGAAAAATAGTTCATTGAGAAGGTATTTTTTTAATATATTATGTTTATCCTCATAATATTATATGTTCTATACTACATTAACATAATAAAAATTAAAATTTTTACTACAAATGCAGAAAATGTCTTCTGCACATGATGGAAGAACAATCTATAATAAAGAAAACCATTTATAAAGATATAATGGTAATGTTACGATGTACTTTCTCTATTTTACTGAAAATTTATATAATTAAATGTTGATATAATATTCATTATTCCTTATAGAGTTTGTTTATTTTATAATATTTATATCCATGTGTCATGTCTTTAGAGGAAGAGAAATGACATTATCTTTTCCCAATCACAGAGGCAATCTTGATGTTTATACAATAAAATCTTTGTCCATGGAATTAATGTATTGTTTCGTATTAATGTTTAATTTATTTATTTTTAGTATTACTCACATAATAATAGAATTATTATATAGGTGGATTATTTTGTTTTAGTTGGGGTGCTCTGTCCAACATTCATGCTTCATCTTCCTCAAAACCTTTTCACCCATATAGTGTTGCATTTATCACTTTCTTTTATGTTCTCTCCACTGCCTTTGAAGGAAGAGAAAAGACGCTAGATCTTATCAATAAAAGAGGAAATATTAATGTTTTCATAGTAAAATAATTATCCATAGACTTAATTTATTATTTCATATTTGTGTTTAATTTCTTTCTTTTTAGTATTACTCACATAATAATTGTTTTCTTATACAGGTGGATTACTTTGTTCGATTTGGGGTGCTCTTTCCAAGTTTCATGTTTCTTCTCCCTAAAAACCTTTTCACCCCTGCAGTGTTTCATTTATCACATTATTTAAATTTCTCTCCAATACCTTTTCATGAATATAAATGATGCTTCCTATTCCCAATATAGAGGCAAACATGATGTTTTCACAATAAAATCATTTTTCATATAACTAATGTATTGTTTCATACTTATGTTTAACTTATTTCTTTTTAGTATTATTGAAATATTTATTTTTTTCTTATATAGAAGGATTCTTTAGTTCTAGTTTGGGTTCTATATCCATCATTCATCCCTTTATACACCAAAACATCTAAAAAACTTCTTCTCCCTCAAAACCTTTCACCCCTACAATGATGAAATTTATCACCTTCCTTTAAATTCCCTCCACTACTTAATCACTGAGGTAATATTGATATTTTCATAGTAAAATCATTGTCTTTATAATCAATGAATTATTTCAAATATATTTTTAATTTATTTATTTATAGTATTACTCATATTAATTATTTTCTTATACAGGTGAATTTAGTTTTTCAAGTTGATGTGGTTTGTTCAAAGCATCTCATGTAGTGTTGGAAGTTCGAAAAATAAAGTCAATGAAAAACATGGTAACATTGATAGTTAGGATTGTTTTGAGACTTTAGGATGTTTAAGAATTATCCACACCTCAATCTGACAGATGATGTGAAAGTTATGACTCCATGTACTTGTTTCTATTTTAAATTTACATTACTTTTAGAAAAAATGACTACAGACTCAATGTATATGTTATCAATTTAAACTCAAACTTTGACATTAAAAAGGATCACTCACTTAAAAATGAGCAAACATAGATTAATTATCATGATAATTTAGTGAATTGATACAAAAATCATGGGTGACTTGTTGGAATTGGTCTCACATCAATCTAATACATGATGTGATCTCTATGAGTCAAAGTGCATGTTTCTGGTTTAAAATTACATTTTAGTAAAAAATACAAGTGATATACTTAAAGATAATAAAACAAATTCATATTGTTCTGATAGTATCAAAGAACAATCAATAAGTGATTTGTAACATGTAGGAATCAACCACACCTCAATCTAATGCACGGTGTGACCGATATGACTCTAAATGTATCATTATTTAAAATTGAGTTCAATTTTAGTAAAAAAACAAACAGATATACTAAAAATCAAACAAACACATTCATATTATTTTGATACTCTTGTAAAAATATCCATATGTGATTTGATATGTGCATGAATTAATTTCACCTCATTCTGATGTACAGTGCGGCCGATATGATTCATAGTCTGTGTTTTTATTTAAAATTGACATTAATTTTAGTAAAAAGGCCGACTGGCCTACTCAAACTGAGAAAACACATTCAAATTGTTCAAATACATTTGAAAAATGATCCATATGTCATTAGTTATGTGTATTAATCAACTGCACCTTAATCTGAGGCATGGTGTGATCAGTATGACTCCAAGTGAGTTTATTCATTTAAAATTGATACCTATTTTAGTAAATTCAACACTTTTTGTTAATTTATTTCAAAATATTATTATAGCATAAGAATTGTTTTCTTATATAGGTGCGTTATTTTTCTTGAACAAGTATGGTTTAATTTGAAATAAAATAACTTTTTTCAAGATTAAAGGATAAAATAACATTGATGTTTTTGAATGTATGTAATAATTTGAATTTATATAATTGTATGAACCAATGTTTGAAATGTCTATAATATCGTTTTATTTCTTTTCATTAAGTTTTAAATTTAATTTCATTTAAATCCTATATTAGGACTTGTTTTTGTTGATATATGGTGTGTTTCTTATGCTATGGTGTGCTATTACATCACAGAGTAGTACAACCCTTTATCTGTGCTTTTAAAATCAATGATAAAGGCCACATGTATTTATCCTCATAGCAGCACCGATAAAAGAACCATTTATCAGTTCACATAAAAGTGATGATAAATGGTTCCCTTAGCGTTGATAAATTAAATCATAGATAAATGTTACCTTTATCGGTGCTTTTTAAAGCATGGATAAAGATCCCATTTATTAGTTATTTTTTAGCACTGATAAAGAAACCCTTTATCAGTGCTGATAAAAGACCAGGGTTTTCAACCTCATTCATATAGTCAGTGATTTTATATAATTTATAATTCCCATTTCTAGCACTATTAAAGGATGGTTTTGTAGTAGTGTATAAATAATCTACATCCATTTCTGACTAGTTAAGTAAATTTCAGAGTAGTTTTGATCAGTAATTTGGCATGAGTATTAATTTTGAATATGGGATTTTAAGACTTTGGATGCTTAATTATTTACATGATTTGTGATAGAATTTATGTGTGAATCTAATTGAAAATTATCTTAATGGTGTTGTGACATTTCGTTCTATCAAGTCTACTATTTTTAATGAGAAAATTATTATCGATCTTATAAAAATATTTTAATCACTAAGAACAAGGGGGGAAGTCTAAAATGAATTAGGAAAAGTGAAACTAATGTAAATGCATGGGGAAAAAAGTTACACCTAAGGTGAATTAGTCTGAGTGTCATCATTATGGTAAGAAATGATATGTTATAAATTTTTCTATTTGTTGAAAATGCAAAATAGAATGATGAAAAATCAACAGAACAAAAATGGTGATGGTAATGACTGCATTGCCAATGCTACAACGGGTGATACAACAGCCTACAAGCATGACTGAATAAATTACATGGCTATTTCATTATAACACATTCTAAAGACAATTTTAGGTATAGATTTTTAGAAAATTAAGAGAAAACATAAACTAAAAAAGGCCATGTATTTTCAACTAATTACCCTTTTTTACACTATATAAACAACTTCTAAATTCATAAAAAGTTTCAATATCACCCACAAATTCTTCACATAAGATAACATACTAGGCAGATCTTATGAATTACATTTATTCATAACCAGTGGAAAAATATATATATGAAAGGGGTTAACTCCAATTCTTGGTAAGGCTAAACATATGAAATAAAAATAAAATCTGATAAGTGGGAATAATATGAACATATGTGTATAATTAGAAACCATAAAAATGTTATACTCAGTAAAATATAGATCATAAATCATAAAATTACATAATAATGAAAATTCCACAAATCATATAATCATGACATACTTGAGAATTGTGGCACATTCATAAGCATAGAAATCATAACATAATAGGTCTGTTATCACAACATGTCTCTCCGAGTGGATTGAGTACTGCTCACATGATTACCTTAGTGGATTAGGCTTCACACACTTATTTCCCATAGCGTACCATGCATCACAACTTGTTTCTCATTTTGGATCGAGCATCACTACTCAACTCACCATTATCTCATGAGATGTAAAGTTTCACACAATGTTTTGTAGGGATACATAGGACACACTCATCTCTTAAAGATTAATTATACATATGTGTGACAAAAGAAAACATATAATCATCACATCATTAAAAATCTGGAATAATAATGGGTTTCATAAAAATCTCAAAAAAAATAATTCAATTTTTATAGTAGAAAGAACCCATGTAAAGAAATATGTTTCATTCAATACTTCATAAAGAACTAAAGAAATAAAAATGAGTTTCATATACTTTTAAAATCGATTCACGTAAGTATATCATTCATAATTCCATCAATAGTAATAACATGATAAACCCTTGGAAAATAAATGGGTATCGAATGGCATCAAGTAACATTCTACGTAAATACCATTCAGTCAAGATAATAAAGCATATGGTATTTACATAATGTAGATAAATGGTATATAATTAAGATAATAATTTTTCATAAACAACCGGTGCATGATATTTAAGTGAACACCCTTCAATGATATTATTAAAAAATAAGGTATTCAAAGAGGAAATGAGTAACATCCCAAGATTTTAAAAGGAAACACTATGCAACATCGAGCTTAAATGAACAACTAGATATTATTATATAAATAAAACGATTAAATTGATAGGAATGAAATGTATTAAGGAAATTATAAAATATATAATGGTCATACTCATTGATAATTCATTAATTAGTTCTTTGTAAATAAGTTCTATTAGATTTTTAGTAAAGCCTTTTTATTCATCAAAAAATATTTTCTTCAAAAAAATGATTTTATTGCTTATTATTTAAAAATAATAAAATTATGTAACAAAAAATTTAGAAAATTTATTTTATAAAATTAAATTCATTCTGAAATCAGTGTATCAAAATTTACCTACACTAAAATTTTGATAATTTTCTGAAAAGTTTGATTTTTCAAAGAATAGTGAAAAATACTGGTTTTTATTAAAAACTCTATTTTCTTTACAAGTTAAAATTATGATTTAGAATTGTTTTAAATTTTAATTATTTAATTTTTATTTAAATAAATCCAATTATGTTTTTATAATTATTTTTATACATGAATTTAATATAGAAACATTTTATATTTAAAATGAGGTATTTTTTCTAAAAAACAGTTTTTCTATGAATTTTGACGGTTTAATTTTAAATTAAATTATGTCACTTATGTGTTTTGAATTTTGAAAAATGTATTAAATATTTATAATCAGATTTTTTTAATTTTAGTTAATAGTTAACTTTTATTTTTGGACAATATAAATAGTAAACATAGTAATTTTTATTGCCGCGATTAATGTTAAATCAGGTAATTTGGGGTAAAAATAATACCATAAGAATTACAGAATTACACTAACACTTTAAAAACATTTATTTTAAGGTTTTAATTAATCTCTCAACACCTAAAAATCTATATTGTGTTGTTTAATGGAAAATTTACCATGCAAATGTCTTATATATTATATAATTCAAAGAGAGTCACAAAATGTCATTTTCTTTGTCTTAAATATCTATTATGAATCCAAATTGGGGGAAGGTAGTTTATGAATGAATATAATTATTAATTATTAATTTGATAAAATTATTTTTATGATATGAATCTATTTATGACTTTTGGGGTCACTTGAATGAGATTATGATGTTTATAATATTTTATTTAATGAAAATTCAATGATATCACATTCATGTAATTAATAACTATATCATTTCTGATATGATGTTATTTAGAAGATATATTAATCTATAAATATTATTTTAAAATCTAAAATAATTACATACATTATGGTATTTTTTATTTTTAGTATATAAATAATTACCTTAAATAATTATACAACGATGATGCGGTAATTATTTTATTAATAAAACAATCAAAAAAATGATATTGAAAATATTAAAATAAATATATTTTGAATTAATTAAGGTAAAAAACTAATTTTATTGATTATTATAACATATTATCAGTGTATTAAATAATTTGGTTTGAATTTATCTTGCTTTATTGATTTTATGAAACCTAAATTATTGAATAGTTTCAAAATTGGCACTAATGATATTTTATCAAAATAATATTTTATTAAGTTATTTAAAAATAAAAAATATTATAAATAAAAATTGTTTATGATATGGTTTAAAATTTCATTATTTGTTCATTTAAGGTTCAATTTACACTTTATAAGTGAAAATTACAAGCTCTTAATATTGAAAACGTTGTTACTATAGTTAAAATTAAAATAGGTTAACTAAAGATTAATCAAAATGATAAGGCGTAAAATAACTCCACAACAAGTCAATATTTTATTGGTTTATTATATTAAAGCCTTATCATATCTTATATTATAATACGTATACATTTTATGGTATTTATATAGAAAATTAATTTATTATAATTTAATATTTTGATAATGTTCAGAAGTTCCCCCCACCTAAATTTTAAAAGGTCACTTATTAACTCACTTATTTACACCACTTTGAGCCATATAGATCAACAATAATCTCCCAAATTATCTTGTAAAAATATTTATTTAAGTTATTGAGGGTTTGGTCCTTCTAAAACACCAACCCTATATACCATAAGAAGATATTAAAGGAGTTCTGACAAAGAAGAGGTAATCATATTTATTGACCTTTTCCAGTTTATTTCTTCTCCCAAATAACCTTAACATGTTGTTTCCATGATAAAGTAATAAATGAAGTGTCTCTTATATGTTTATATTCTATTTTGATTATGGTACAACCATATTTCACCTTTTATCCATCCTATAAAAAACAAAATCATCGAACATGTGTGCATACGACATACCATCTACATGAAGTGGTGTAATTTGTTTTTATCACCACTTTACATTGGTGGTTATAATGACGGAAATGGAAAATATATATGATAAATATCATGTCAATATTATTTTTGAGATGATTCAATAATTTATTCTTTGATTATAGTCAACCGACCAAAGTCATTTTGAACTTATGAACCAAGTATCATCAAAACATCCAACACAAGGATAAATAATTTTGTAATTGTGTAATATGTGATATTAAAGTAATGGTAAAAATATAATGGTTATTAAATAAGTATAAATTATCCTAAGTTTATAATTCAGGAAGATAAATATTGTACGTGAAAATTCTGACTCAAGGTAACAAAGTTCTTAACCCAATTTCCATTCTTTGGGTTAACCTTCTACATCATTGATTATGTCGTGATAAGATTATTTGTGAAATTAAATTTTATTATTTAGGTTTTATTTTCAATTATTTTATGTCTTTTTATAGGTAAAATAGATATTCCATTCATTTGATTAATTCTCACTTCAATGATATGATATATGTAAGGGACTTTTTTAAAAAAATCATATTTTAAAGCTACAACTCTTTTTACTAAAAAATGTTTTCTAAATTATAAATAATCAGAAAATATTCCCACTATTATGACACCCTAATGTTTTGAATATTCATACAGGATCACATAGATATTTTTAATGAAATATTTCCCTTTTTGAGTGTGAAATTTTCATTCAAAATAAGGTATTTTCTTCAAAGTATGTTTTTATGATGGAATATTTTCATGTTTTATAATTATTTTATAGTTATTGAGAATTTCTATGATGAAAGGTGATTCCATTATAAACTAAATATAGCCGGTTCCATGATATACCTCCAATTCATTGGTTATGTTTGAATTCTACCGTAATGGTTATTCCAACTGTAATTATGATGGTTACATCATAAGGTAGTCATGAGGTTTACAATCATATGGTAGCTATGATGGATACAATTATATGGTAGCTATGAGGGGAGGGGGTGGTAAAGTACATGAGCACTATCATCTACTCATAAGGCATGAGATGACTCTTCCTGTTGATTATTTTAACTAGATCCACAATTCATAATACAAAGAACAAACTAGTGTTCTGGATGCATACATATCTCTCTATACTATCATCTAACATGATTTATTAAATCCAGGGTATGTTGTGATTCTAAAATATCCATTACTAGGTTTAGTTAAAACAATCAATTGGGAGAGTTCCCTTCTCGACGTATGGTTCAGACCTGTGTAGAGAGTTTCTTGTTAAAGAACTATGTGTGGCTTGATTCACATTATCGCAGGATACATAGAGACACATGAATGACCAATCTTGGACCTAGGTAAAATAACTAAAGAAAATATTCACCCAAAAAAGGGTTGAGTCGTACAAGCTCATTTTACCTATGTATGAGTCAGTATGACATTCTTATTCATGTAATATATATTGAAAAAAATTCATAGTGATTCCCAACACCATACAACATGACGTAAAAATACAAAGAAACTGATATGTCATTACCTTAAGACGTTAAAATTTAAGTCAAACATTCATATTGAATCACATTCAAACTTACTACAAATACTACCCCACTACATTAATTTATAATTAATAGGGAATCACTGATTTCAATCCAATAATAAATGAAAAAATATCCTTACCCTGGTCAACTAGAGTACATACTACTTCTTCTATATTTTAAAAAACTCATTTCCTAAATAAAACTTCATGTATCAAGATCCCCAGGTTTCAAAAAACCTATAATAGCCATTTTAAAGGATAATATGTCTCTTTACTTCACCATGATTCGATGTATAATGGATCAAGCCTGCCAATAAGAGATATCATGGCTCTATAAGAAGGGATTTCTAATCCTTATGAGCCTTGATGTATCTATGGTGGAACATAGAACCATAGAATGTTCTGGACCATCCCTAATATTATTGTCCATTTTCATTACTCATGACCTTATAATCTTGAGCCATGATTTACAAAATTTTCATCTCCTACTCAGAAGGATGTGGAGTGATCTTTTCCCTAGGTATCCTAATTAGGATATTTTGTAACATTCACCTCATGATAGGTCCATGTGAGTCACAGCCTTAAATTTCCTATACTTTGTTCAATGTTCTGTGACCTTAAACTCTAGCCTTGGATGTTCAAAATTGCAAGACCTTAAACTTCTAGTGAATGAAACACAAATTATTCAGGTTGGAAACCCATAAAGGGAATCCTAAGAAAAACTTGATTCATTTCTCACTAAACTCATCATCTCCACGGATTGGAAAAAATTTAGGGTATAATTAGAAATTTCATAAAGATCATAGGGCCTATATTGTTTTTCTAGTAAAATCCATTCAATTCTCACTAGACCCTGGTCAAATAAAAATATAGAGTAATGATTTCTCATATCTCATTACCATGAGAACATGTTTTCTAGGTGGCGAGAAAACCATTAGGGTTCCCAAACCCTTCTTCGATATAACATTTTTCTTAAATCAGATATCATGATTTGATTTCATCAGATCATCATGAATCTTCCATGTCCCCTGGAAAAGTAATCAAATCATTAAGTGAACCTTTGTTTGACTATAAATATATGTATACAAATCCTTCATTTGTGCATATGGCCATCATTCAAATGTGTCACACTGCAAAAACGGATTTCTAATCCTTTTAAACCCTAATGTCACCATGGAAGAACTCAAAAAAACAGTTCTTTCTAGGACATTCCAAGTATAATATTACCATATCATCCCCATGACCTGGGAACATTGTACCATGAATTAAAATACCCCTAATTTGACTATTCACATAGATTTGACATCCTTGGGGTAACGTCGCCATATTTTTTTTACACTTTCTCAATGAAAGAATGTGATGCTCCATTCCTGAACCTATTTATGGTCCACAGAGAGTGATTCAAAGACACATGGGGTCAAGATGGAGCATCAAAATTATGATCTGAAATGAACATTGTTTCCAAAACCCTTCTAGAATATCTTTCTATCAATACCAAAATTCATCTTTGAGATGCTTGAGACTTCACAAATCATTCATGGTTTTTTGAAAGGGAAAATAAATCAATGTATGACCATATTATCGATGCATAATGGATTTGAACTAATAACTAGAGGTATCCCATACTTTCAGGAAAGGAACCCCTATCTTTGTGATCCCTGGTAACACTATGGCATAATCCATCACTTAAGGGTATTATGGGTCATTCCCAGCATGTCTACCATATCCTATACTTACAGGCTCAAACATTTGGGTTGTGTCTTACCTTATCCTCATTCCAACCATCCATGTAGAAGATACATCCATTGTATTTCAATCTTGACAAATATTAACTCAAAAATCTTCCATGGCCTATAACAAAAAGTAGAAAGACCTCTGTTTGACCATGATATCGATGCATAAGGGTTTTGACCATCCATCCAAAGGTGCCACTTCCTTTCAAAAAAAGTATCTCTTAACCTTTTTATCCACTAGAAACACCACATTGGAACTCAGCACCATAGTCTATCTTGGTTCATCCCTCACATGTCTTCCCCATATTCCATATACAGTAGTAAGAGGTCGTCTCTAAAAGAACCTAAACTAATACCATAAAAATTCCAAGCTAAAAGACTGTAAACTATAGGGATAGAAAGTCTGAGCTAGATGACCCTAAACAACAGTGATGGAATTTCTGAGCTAAAAGACCATAATCTATAGTGACAAAATTTCTTATCTAAAATACCCCAAACTACAACGATATATGTTCTAAGATAAAAGACCCTAAACTACAGTGTTAGAAGGTCTAATATAAAACACTCTAAAATACCCAAAACTACAGCAATAAAATGTCTGAGAAAAATACCCTAAACAAAAATGATATGAGGTCTGAGATGAAATTATAACGACCCATACTTTACATACATTGTTATTTCTTCAGAATTTAAGCACACTTATTACAACATATAACAAAACAAAGAAAGGACCGTATAGGTATAGTGTCTTTAGAAACTGTGAAACATAAACAACTAGTTCATAAAGCATCTACTTTGCCTCCCATTTATTTCATCATATCTAGAGTCCCTTTTTGGCATATTCTACTTAATAACCTTCTTCCTGACCTGGGGAAATAAAACATAAAAAAGGGTGAGCTAAAATGCTCAATAAGGGTAAACAAAATAAATATCAATCACATCATATACATAAGCACATAACTTTTGGAAATCTTAACCTACAAAAGAGATCATAATTTCATAACATGGGATAAATCATAGTAGTGAAATGAAATCCCAATAATCATAACTTAAAACATGAAACTTTGTGTCATACACACATAATCATAGAGAATCATTTCTTATTAGTCAAGACTCATTTCCAAGACTATCTTAGTGGACAAAGTCCATTTCTGAACCGAGTTCACTCATCGTTTCAGTCCTGTTTCACTGAACTGGTATAACCTACCGTTCCAGCCATGTCTATCTCATGAGATATAAAATATTTACCCAATGCATTGGAGGGAGATATAGGTCCCACCTATCTCATAATTATTCCATTCTTATGTGTGCTACAAAATCAGAAAACCATACATCATAGCATAACCCATGTAATAAAAATGGGAATCTTAAACATTGTGACATCATAAAACAATTCATATAAGATAAAGGAATTCATAAAAATATAATTCCATCACAACATAATCATATCAATGTAATAATAGGGATAGAAACAGAACCCTTTATTATCTTAGATGGAAAATAATTTTGATAAAACACTTGAACTCCATTCTTGAGGAAAATATCATTTCTACTTCAAAAACACTTTTCCTTTCTTAACATGTCGTACAATTATAAACTAAGTGAATTTGATTAAAAAGAAACTTGAAAACCTGTAAAGGAAACTTCTTGGAAATAATTTTTTAAAAATCCATTCATTTCGTATAAGTTAAAAAAACACTCTTCTCGTACTTTTGTCGGAAAAGTCAAAAAGTACCTCGTACGAAAAAAGACAAAAGATTCCTTTCATATCTTTTCTTAAAAACTCACCAAAGGGTAAAATTGGATTTAAACAATTGTAGGTGATTGGAAATAATATTACATATTGATGAAACATGGATGTGGGTGATAAAATACACCCCAGTAAATGCCAAAGTATAAACAATCTCGGATAAAAATGAGATTGTGATATTTCCCTTACCTTAGGTCCGATATGCTTTGTACGTGTCTGATCCTCTTGTATAATGATTTAAATAACGTTACTTACTTATTCCAGAATCATAATTATTTTTATGATATCATATATGGTCATATTCTTAGCTTCTTAGTAGTAATATTTCATTGCTACTTGTTATTCGGGTGTTTATAACTTTTTGTTCTTATGCGTGTTTTGTCAAATAAATTCTTATTCATCTCTTTAGGTTATAGATACCTCATTTCCAGAATGGTATTAGTGTAATATATACCATATTCATTCATTCAATTCATTTATATAATCATTATGAAATGAAGATCATGTAGTACGAGTCGCATCACATCGTGGAGACGGTATTCCGTACGTACGCACGAGTGATGATATCGTTCCTATGATCGTGGAATTGTATTGGAGTGTATTTATACTATTTCAGAATCAGTATCACTTTATAATAGTCATATATAGTCATTATTTACACCATTATACTCATCCAAGTAAGGTGGTGGTGGAAAATATATTACACTACGGCGTGGAGACGGTATTCCGTACGTACGCATGCGCGGTGATTTCTTTTTCCGTAGGATGGATAGATGGTGAAATAGGGTTGTTTTCTACTTATAATAACATATAATTATATGAGTGATACTGATTTTATTACTTCATAATGAAACAACTAAAGAATAAGAAGTGGAAGAAGAAATAAAGATGAAAGAATCGGTAACGGACATTACCTCTTCTTTGAAGTGCTTCTTTGAGACCTTCTTTTAGGGCACTAAAATTGGTCTTTGAAGAAGACCAGAACCTCTAGGATGTTTCAAGGGAAGTGGAGAGAAGAAATTGGAAGGGGTTGGCCGAGCTTGAAGGCTCAAAGTGGTGTGAGGAAGAGGGGGAGGAGGTGCCCTTTTATAAGGGAGGAGAGGGGATCCTTTGGAAAAACTAAAAATATTATTTTATTATAAAGTCATGTTCGGTTTTAAATAGCTCCAAATTGATTTATTTCGAAGCTAAGGTGGGGATGGGTCGAAATCCTCTCATCCAATAGAATTTAGACAAGTTTATGTTCCTATTTTAACCTTATAATTTAGATTTAACATTAAGTTAAATAATTTTACTTTTACCGTGTCTTCTTGTGTTATTATACTATAAGGTTAATAAACTTACTATAAGCAGCCAAACGAACCCCAAGTTGTTTATTATTAATATATATAACCTTATCTAAGTCATTTGGCCGAACTTTATATTTTTATAAATAAAATAACAATTACTAATATAATATTTTTTTTAAAAACTATTTTATGTCAATTTTCACACTATTTAGTAATTAATTTTTGTGAAAATCATAACAGAATGATTAGTTAGAAAAAGGTTAATTAAATCAATACTAACATGTCATATTAATCGAGAAAATTATTGTAATTCATAAAAAGTCTCAAATTACATTTATTTTGGTGTTTATAACATCAATTATGTCAATATTTCATTAATAAGATAATTACTGCATCATCTTTGTGTCATAAATAAATTAAATTATTTAATGTCTAAAAATTACAAATAAAATAAAATTATGTAGGAACTCTTTTTAGATTTCTAATGAATATTTATAGTCTAATTTATCTTATGTATAACCTCATATTAAAACTGATTTACTTATTAAACTTTTATTTTAACTATTTTAACCCTTCTTTAAAAAAATTAATAATAAATGTCCTAATCTAATCCAAGTGGGCCTAAATGGTCATATTTTATTCCTAAGGTTGTTTTTGGTCGAATTACACTTGTCCAATAGAATTATGACATGTGTTAGGGTAATAATAACATCATTTTTATCTTTAATTACCCTATTTACTTTTAACCGTGGTAAATAAAAGTAAAAAGTTACTATTCACCATAAAATTATTTTCATCTCATTGAACCACATTTTACTTACTGACATCAACCATGTCTCTCGGAGTTTCGAAATTCCACTCACAGAAGCGGTAAAATTAAGTTTTATGAAAAATTCAGTTTTTTCACTATCACTTAGTGGTTTCACTATTCATCAAAAATTGAAAGTTTTCAGAAAAATACCAAAATTTCACCCTTGGATAATTTCGATATTCCGAATCCAAAAATGAAGTCCATTTTGAAAAATAAAATTTATAAAATTTCAAAAAGTGGTTATTACTATTCATAACAGCTAGTTTTAATAATATTTTATTAGCATATCATTGTTTAGTGAAACTCGGTATTGCGTACGACGCAAGCTATCGAGGAAGGTTGCGATTTTGTGTAAAGAAAGCCAAGAAAGTGTTGTGTGTAGAAAAAAGATTCCTTTGATGATTTATATAACATAAAAGTCTCGGGTGTTACATTCTACCCCCCTTAAAATGAATTTCGCCCTCAAAATTCGTCACTTTGTAACAAACAGATGAGGATACCTCTCCCTCATCATATCCTCAAGATCCCATGTAGCTTCTTCTAATTGGTGGTTCTTCTATAAAACTTTCACCAATCGAGTGGTCTTGTTTCGTAGGAATCTTTCTCTACGATCCAGAATCTATATCGGTTGTTCTTCATAAGAAATATCTTGCTCCAGCAGTACAACTTCTGAGCTGAGTACATGTGAAGGATCAGGTATGTACTTTCTCAAGAGAGATACATGGAACACATCGTGAAATTGAGAGAGATTCGGTGGAAGCGCCAATCGGTAAGCTACCTTCCCAGCACGATCCACTATTTCGAAAGGACCGATATATCTAGGGCTAAACTTCCCCTTCTTTCAAAATCTCATAACCCACTTCCAGGGAGATATTCGTAAGAACACTTTATCACCTACTTCAAACTCTAGGTCTTTTCTTCAGTTGTCAGCATAACTTTTATGTCGAATCTGAGCTGATCTTATGTGCTGTTGAATAGATCTGACCTTTTCTGCCATTTCATCAACGAGATCGGGTCCTAATAGATTTCTTTCCCCAACTTCATCCCAGCAAGTTGGAGTCCTGCATTTCTTTCCATAGAGAGCTTCATAAGGAGCCATCTGAATACTGGAGTGAAAGCTATTATTATAAGAAAAATCCACCAAAGGTAGGTGTTGATCTCAACCACCTTTGAAACCCATAGAACAAGCTCTCAACATATCTTCTAGAGTTTGAATTGTTCTCTCAGACTGACCGTCTGTCTGAGGATGATAAGCAGTGTTGAAACTCAACTCTGTATCCAGAGTATGCTGAAGACTTCGCCAGAACTTTGAGGTAAATCTCGGATCCCGATTAGATATAATAGAAAGTGGTACTCCATGCAATCTTACCACTTCCTTTACATATATCCTGGCAAGCGGATCCAGAGAGAAATCCTCTCTAATAGCAATGAAGTGTGCAGACTTTGTAAGACGATCAACTATGACCCAGATAGCATTATTGCCTTTGGATGTTTTAGGAAGTCCTGTGACAAAGTCCATAGTGATGTTTTCCCATTTCCATTCGGGTATGGGTAATGGTTGTAACATCCCCTTAGACTTCTGTCTCTCAGCTTTAACTTGTTGACAAACCAAGCATCAAGAGACATATTCAACAACATCTCTTTTCATGCCATCCCACCAGAAGTACTCTTTCAGGTCCCTATACATCTTCGTGCTTCCAGGATTAATAGAGAATGAAGAACTATGAGCCTCATCCAACAGATCCTTATTTAATTCGGGGATGGGAGGAACACAAACCTGATTCATGAACTTTATTATCCCATCACAATCAAGGTTGAATTCAGGAACATTTCTCACCTTCTTTTGTAACTCGACATCTTCTTTCTGTGCCTCTTTAATCTTCACATGTATATATGGTTGAACATTCATTTGATAAAGATAAGATTTTTCCCCTTCCATTATAATTCCAAGATCCATCCTTTTTAAATCCATAAATATTAGATCTTTTGTGATCCTCATCATGGATAAACTAGCATGGTCTTGTCGACTTAATGCATCTTCCACCTTGTTTGCTTTCCCAGGGTGGTAATGGATTGAGCAGTCGTAATCCTTAATCAGCTCCAACCATATTCTTTGGCACATATTCAGCTCATTTTGTGTGAAAATATACTTTAAAGTTTTATGATCTGTATAAATATCGCACCTTTCACCATAAAGGTAATGCCTCCAAATATTTAATGCAAAGATTACCGCAACTTACTCCAAATCATGAGTTGGGTAATTTTGCTCATGTATTTTCAACTGTCGTGAGGCATAAGCTATCACCATATCATTTTTCATAAGAACACACCCCAATCCCTTCTTGGATGCATCACTGTAGATCACAAACCTTTCTCCACTACAAGGCAGTGTGAGCACAGGTGCACTGGATAACGTTCTTTTCAACTCCTTGAAATTCTCTTCACATTCCTCCGTCCAAACAAACTTAACTCCTTTCCGAGTCAACTTGGTGAGTGGATTAGATAATTGTGAAAAATCTATCACAAAACATCGATAATATCCAGCCAAACCAAGAAAACTTCAGATCTCGGTTACTTTTGTTGGTCTCGACCATCTTTCGATAACCTCTGTTTTTGCTGGATCCACAGATATCCCCTCTTTTGAGATTATGTGACCCAAAAATGCAACTTTTTGAAGCCAAAATTCACACTTGGTAAATTTGTCATAAAGCTTCTCCTTTCTCAGGGTCTTCAATATAATTCTCAAGTGATCTTCATGTTCTTCCTTGTTCTTTGAATAGACAAGAATATCATCTATAAAGACTACCAGAAACTGATCAAGATAGTCTCTAAAGACTCTATTCATTATATCCATGAAGATAGCAGGGGAATTAGTAAGACCAAATGGCATCACTATAAATTCATAGTGTCCATACCTTTTACAGAAAGCCGTCTTTAGTATATCCTCCCTTTTGACCCTTAATTGATGATACCCTGAATGAAGATCAATCTTGGAAAACTATTGAACTCCGCGTAGTTGGTCAAATAGGTCATCAATGCGTGGGAGAGGATATTTGTTCTGGATAGTGATCTTGTTATGTTCTTGATAATCAATGCAGAGTCTCATTGATCCATCTTTCTTCTTAACAAATAGAACAAGTGCTCCCCAAGGTGACGCACTAGGGCATATGAACCCCTTATCAAGATTCTATTGGAGTTTCTTCTTCAATTCCTGCAACTCAATTGGGTCCATTCTATAAGGTGTCTTTGAAATAGGTAAAGCACCCGATACGAGTTCTATTGAAAACACAACTTCACGATTCGGTGGAAGACCTGGTAATTCCTCTGGAAAGACATCATCAAACTCCCTTACAGTGGGCATATTCTTAATCATGAGTTTCTCACCAACCATTTGAGATAAATAACATTCATTTGGTGGAATAAATACCCATAAAATGGAAGAAATTTCCACTGGAAGGTTATGTTCATCCTTGCATCGATAAACGATCATAGATTGATCTGGAATATGAAATGTGACTTCCGTTCTTTGGAAATTGATATAAGCTCCATTTAGATAAAGCCAATACATGCCAAGAATCACATCAAATTCCACTATAGGAAGGATCACAAGATTTGCAGGAATCACTTTCCCAAAAACTTCAATCGGAGAATAATTATAAACTTTTGATGCGACTGTTGGGCCATTAGGGGTTGTCACAGCTAACTCAACATCTAATTGTTGAGGTAATACAGTGATACCCTTAGAAAATTCTTCAGAAATAAAGGAGTGGGAGGATCCAAAATCAAATAAAACATTTTCTACTTTAGAGTGTATGGTAAGTGTACCCTTCACCACATCGTTATCGTACTCCACATCGTTGATAGAAATTGCATGTGACTTTCTTTTGTCTTTAGCCTTAAGAGTTTGTTGACGTCGACCATCATCATCAACCCTTGGATTAGGGCATTTATTGGCATAATGTCCCATCTCCTTACACATGAAACATTGAAGTGTAGTAGGTTCATTCTGTATATCCCTTCCTTTGTTTGCATCATTAGACATCTTCTTCCCATCATCAGAGAATTCAAATGCCTGATGACCATCCTTTCCACATTTGAAACATTTACTTGTCCCTTTAAGAAAACTCCCTCCATGTTTCTTTCCACACTTTGAGCATAAGGGAAAGCTCATCTTCTTTTCAGTGTTCTCTTTAGATTTTCCTTTGAACTCCATTTTCCTCTTCTTATCAAACCCATATGACTGATGGGTTACTCCAATCTCCATATCAACTTTGAGAGCACATCGAATGATTTCCTCGTAGCTATTGAAGTCCCTTATGGTTAAGGCCCTTCGAAGACTTGGTTTTAAGCCACTAAAGAATCGATCGATCTTACTCTCAGGTTGGATAATAATACCAGAAGTGTACCTTGCATGTCTTGTAAAATTTTCTTCATAGGTACCAAAAGATTCATCATCCTTTTGCTTCTGTTCAAGAAACTCTTTCTCCATCTTTGTTCGGAGAATACGAGGGAAGTACTTATTGAAGAATAAGTTCTTGAACTTCCCATTCCATGGACTCAATTTCATCCCTTTGCCTCGTATTCTTAATAAGATTCTACCATTGATCAGCATCACCCTCCAAACGATACACTGATAAGATGACATTATCATGCTTAGATCATTGAAGAATTGAAAATATCTTTTAAGTAGTACTAATCCATTGTTCAGCAACTAATGGATCAGTAGACCCGCTGAATGAAGGTGGACGTTGTCTCATGAAGGATTCAACAGAATGTTGCTCCTTCCTTTGCTCGTTTGGAAGTCCTGTATGATTCATAGCTTGAGAAAGTTGTGTGAGCATGGCTAAAAGATTTTTTATTCCGACTCCCATAACGTTTGGTTGCTCAAGGGGACAATCATTGCATTGCCCGTCGCATTCCGCATTAACATGGTTCCTTCGGGTTCCAGCCATTGACTAAAACCAAGAAGAATAGTGTGAGAAACACTAATTATAATAGGAAAACCACATAATCAAGAATAAAATTTCACACTTAAGGTCTTATCCTAGGTTATTCATGGCCATTTATAAAACACTAAGATTGTGTTCTATGCTTAGACTTATCCTTAGGGTTCTTACTAAGGCTTTCACATCCTAGTTTCCAAAGGTTGACTATACCTTTCCTCTGATACCAACTATAACGACCCATACTTTACATACATTGTTACTTCTTCAGAATTGAAGCACACTTATTACAACATATAACAAAACCAAGAAAGGACTGTATAGGTATAGTGTCTTTAGAAACTGGGAAACATAAACAACTGGTACATAAAGCATCTACTTTCCCTCCCATTTATTTCATCATATCTAGAGTCCCTTTTTGGAATATTCTACTTAATAACCTTCTTCCTGACCTGGGGAAATAAAACATACAAAAGGGTGAGCTCAAATTCTCAGTAAGGGTAAACAAAATAAATATCAATCACATCATATACATAAGTACATAACTTTTGGAAATCTTAACCTGCAAAAGAGATCATAATTTCATAACATGGGATAAATCATAGTAGTGAAATGAATTCTCAATAATAATAACTTAAAATATGAAACTTTTTGTCATACACACATAATCATAGCGAATCATTTCTTATTAGTCAAGACTCATTGCCAAGACTATCTTAGTGGACAAAGTCCATTTCTGAACCGAGTTCACTCCTCGTTTCAGTCCTGTTTCACTGAACCGGTATAACCTACCGTTCCAGCCATGTCTATCTCATGAGATATAAAATCTTTACCCAATAAATTGTAGGGATATATAGTTCCCACCCATCTCATAATGATACCATTCTTATGTGTTCCACAAAATCAGAAAACCATACATCATAGCATAACCCATGTAATAAAAATGGGAATCTTAAACATCGTGACATCATAAAACAATTCATATAAGATAAAGGAATTCACAAAAATATAATTCCATCACAACATAATCAAATAAATTTAATAATAGGTATAGAAACAGAACCCTTTATTATCTTAGATGGAAAATAATTTTGATAAAACACTTGAACTCCATTCTTGAGGAAAATATCCTTTCTGCTTCAAAAACACTTTTCCTTTCTTAACATGACGTACAATTCTAAACTAAAAGAAGTTGATTAAAAATAAAGCTGAAAACTTGTAAAGTAAGCTTCTTGTACGTAATGTTTTAAAAATCCATTCATGCCGTATAAGTTAAAAAACATTTTTCTCGTACTTTTGTCGGAAAAGTCAAAGAGTACCTCGTACGAAAAAAGAAAAAAGATTCCTTTCATATCTTTTACTAAAAACTCACCAAAGGGTAAAATTGGATTTAAAAAATTTTAGGTGAATGGAAATAATATTACATATTGAGGAAACATGGATGTGGATGATAAAATACACCCCAGTAAATGCCAAAGTATAAACAATCTCGGATAAAAATGAGATTGTGATATTTCCCTGACCTTAGGTCTGATATGCTTTGTACGTGTCTGATCCTCCTGTATAATGATTTAAATAATGTTATTGACTTATTCTAGAATCATACTTATTTTTATGATATCATATATGGTCATATTCTAGGCTTCTTAGTAGTAATATTTCATTTCTACTTGTTATTCGGGTGTTTATAACTTTTTGTTCTTATGCGTGTTTTGTCGAATAAATTATTATTCTTCTCTTTAGGTTATAGATACCTCATTTCCAGGATGGTATTAGTGTAATATATATCATATTAATTCATTAAATTCATTTATATAATCATTATGAAATTAAGATCATGTAGAACGAGTCACATCACATCATGGAGACGGTATTCCGTACGTACGCACGAGTGATGATATCGTTCCTATGATCGTGGAATTGTATTGGAGTGTATGTATACTATTTAAGAATCAGTATCAATTTATAATAGTCATATATAGTCATTATTTACACCATTATACCCATCCAAGTAAGGTGGTAGTGGAAAATAGATTACACCACGGCGTGGAGACGTTATTCCGTACGTACGCACGCGCGGTGATTTCTTTTTCCGTAGGATGGATAGATGGTCAAATAGGGTTGTTTCATACTTATAATAACATATCAGTATATTAGTGATACTTATGTTATTACTTCATAATGAAACAAATAAATAATAAGAAGTGGAAGAAGAAATAAAGATGAAAGAATCAGTAACGGACAATACCTCTTCTTTGAAGTGCTTCTCTGAGACCTTCTTTTAGGGCACTAAAATTGGTCTTTGAAGAAGACCAGAACCTCTAGGATGTTTCTATGGAAGTGGAGAGAAGAAATTGGCAGGTTTTGGCAGAGCTTTAAGGCTCATAGTGGTGTGAGGAAGAGGGGGAGGAGGTGCCCTTTTATAAGGGAGGAGAGGGGCTCCTTTGGAAAAACTAAAAATATTATTTTATTATAATGTCAAGTTCGGTTTTAAATAGCTCCAAATTTATTTATTTCGAAGCTAAGGTGGGGATAGGTCGAACTCATCTCATGAAATAGAATTTAGACAAGTTTAGGTTCCTATTTTAACCTTATATTTTAGATTTAACATTAAGTTAAACAATTTTACTTTTACCGTGTCTTCTTGTGTTCTTATACTATAATGTTAATAAACTTACTATAAGCAGCCAAACGAACCCCAAGTTGTTTATTATTAATATATATAACCTTATATAAGTCATTTGGCCGAACCTTAAATTTATTGAATAAAATAACAATTACTAATATAATATTTGTTTTAAAAACTATTTTATGTCAATTTTGACACTATTTAGTAATTAATTTTTATGAAAATCATAACAGAATGATTAGTTCTAAAAAAGTTAATTAAATCAATACTAACATGTCATATTAATCTATAAAAATAGTGTAATCCATAAAAAGTATCAAATTACATTTATTTTGGTGTTTATAACATCAATTATGTCAATATTCCATTAATAAGATAATTATTACATCATCTTTGTGTCATAAATAAATTAAATTATTTAATGTCTAAAAATTACAAATAAAATACCATTATGTAGGAAAGCTTTTTATCTTTCTAATTAATATTTATAGTCTAATTTATCTTATCTATAACCCCATATTAAAAATGATTTACTTATTAAACTTTGATTTTAACTATTTTAACCCTTCTTTAAAAAAATTAATAATAAATGTCCTAATCTAATCCAAGTGGGCCTAAATGGTCATATTTTATTCCTAATTTTTTTTTGGTCGAATTACACTTGTCCAATAGAATTAGGACATGTGTTAGGGTAATAATAATATTATTTTTACCCTTAATTACCCTATTTACTTTTAACCGTGGTAAATAAAAGTAAAAAGTTACTATTCACCAAAAAATTAATTTCATCTCATTGAACAACATTTTACTTACTGACATCAACTGTGTCTCTCGGATTTTCGAAATTCTACTCACAGAAGCGGTAAAATTATGTTTTATGAAAAATTCAGTTTTTTAACTACCACTTAGTGGTTTCACTATTCATCAAAAATTGAAAGTTTTCAGAAAAATACCAAAATTTCACCCTAGGATAATTTCAATATTCTGAATCCAAAAATGAAGTCCATTTTGAAAAATAAAATTTATAAAATTTCAAAAAGTGGTTATTACTATTCATAACGGCTAGTTTTAATAATATTTTATTAGCATATCATTGTTTAGTGAAACTCCGTATTGCGTATGACGCAAGCTATCGAGGAATGTTGCGATTTCGTGTAAAGCAAGTCAAGCAAGTGTTGTGTGTAGAAAAAATATTCCTTTGATAATTTATATAACATAAAAGTCTCGGTTGTTACAGAAATACCCTAAACTACAACATAAAAGAGATTTATCCTTTATGTATGAAAAAGATACAATGATTTTTAGTCCCACCATATGTCTTTAAAGAAAATGAAGTTGTGCTCAGAATGTCCATCGAATCATGGAAAAGATAGATCACTCTCCCTCCAGGACATATTTTATACCTGAATTATCCTTCTATGAATTGACTACTCTCAAGATAGTAGGATCATATATTTCAATTATGAATCTCATGTTGGTGTTAATTTATAATTATTTATCAAGAATAATCTGTTATAATTTAAAAATTCAAATCAATGAATTTAGTATTCCAAGATTTTATTCAAAGGATGGGTATCATTGATGATTCATAAAACATCATATTTTTAAAATTAATTGCACATCAGAAATAGAAGGAAAATAGACAACAACACAGAATATTTGGATGATATATTCATTAATATCATGATAGAAAGTATAAATTAAATTCAGAGCCTCTCAAAAGTCCAAATAAAAATATAAACATTCATCAATAGAAAAAAAAAGAATAATATTTGTTCAACTGAGCTGGCCAAGTCAGTAAGAGTCTGGTGAGAACTGTCAGTTGAGCACTAAAGTGCTTCTCGTCCTACTTCTTCTAGTTCTGACCTAGTAAGAAGTGACTCAATCAATTTTTATAAGTCCTGAACTATTTTTTGTGTGGGGTTTAGTGAAGATTATGACACTAAAATTTTCTCTTTTAAGCAAGCTAAGATCTCCTCATATCGCCATATCTACATGTTCGAGGAATCAATCTGTGCTTGTATCTCAGACATAAAATGAAGAATATATTGAAACACCTCCAAATCATTCTTCATCAACCTATATAAGTACATACTTTCATCATGTTCTCACAATCCCATATTTCTAGAAGTCAATTATTGATGTTTCAGAATGACTTGTCTCTAGATTTCATATTGAATATAATGATCACAGCTATCCTCACACATATCATGAAACAAATGATGAAGAAATTATTATTGGTCCCAAAAAAATCCCAAATGATTATTAGTAATAGGAGTATGATTTTTTTCTAGATCAACCTTTTTCATGTCTGATATTCTATTGATTTTGAATTTGGTTCAACATAATAAGGAACATCTGGATGAACCGATGAGGCAGCTAGAAATAATCCCCATATAAACATCCCTCAAATGATGTATCATTTGCTAAATTCATATAAGGACCACCTTCTTCTAAAGATTATGCCCCTTTTATGGGATAATCATCGCTAAGAAAATAATGCTTCCCCTATGATTCACCTAAGTCCAAAATCGATTACATAGTTCCTATAGACAGTGGTGTCGTTGAAGTAAATGGTTTTTCTACATGGAATACAAGTCAATTCATCATACCACCTGATTAGGATTATACCAAATCCTTGGAATAATATTAATAAATAAATAATTAGGTACCAATAGGTGGAATAATGAACTCGACATTAGTTTCTACATGTGCCAATGTCATCCAGCCCTAGAGGATGGTCCCATGGTGTCACTCTCCTAGCATGTTAGTTGAAGGGAGATGGGATAGACATTGGTTGTAGACGAAATGGTAAGATAACTGATAAGGGGTATACAGATTTTAATGATCATCTCATATATCATAGGTCAAAGAACTGTGTCTATATGGAAAATATTATATCACCATTTTTTAATAGATATATCACCATTATCAATGATTCATCTATTTAGACCATGATATGGTTTGAAATCAACGTGATATGGTTTTCGTAACACATCAGAAACCTTATCTGAGCCCAAATTCATGGGATCAGCCATAGATATGTTCAATAATATAGGATGAGATAAGAAACCATGTATTCTAGTGGTATTTGTAGTATCTGTAGCAGTGAATATTTTCCCTTTTCCATCTAAGTAAAATTTGGAATGTACCACTGATCGTGTAGGGGAAACTACCATGTTGAATGTGGCTCTAGAGTTGGTAAAGGACAAGAATGTTTGGTACCACAATACTGACTCACCTTCCCACTTCTAACCATTCTTCCATCACCAGTGTACTGGACCAGATTCCTTAGAGTGCATCCACAATAAGGAAAATCCATTCATTATTAAATATAGTCATGAAGACCAGAATACTAAGGCCAATTAATATATCTAGAATCACATATTATACCCATGAGTTATGATTCATGGCTTCCAAAATTTCCCAAAACAATCATTGTTGTCCTGAACCTAAAATGATGTTCACTGATAATTGTATACAACAGTCAACATAGTTCTACTATGATAAAGGAAAATATTAATCTAATATTTTAACTAGATGAGTGAGCACATAGTCATATCCTTTCATAATTTTTCCTTCACGATTTCAAGGATGTCCCAACCCAAGACTGAATTTTTCAAAGGGTCATCCTAGAAATCTATTGTTGGAAGGTTCTCATTGTACTTCTCTTCAAGAGGGGTATCCCACCTAGTCAATATATATCATAGATGTTGATTCCTACCTCACCATAGGAAATATGGAATGATTTGGTTCTAGGAAAACAATGTAAAAAATCATTTAGAAGACCATACAGGTGATAAATGATGAATTGTGAAAACTATACATATTCATTGATCTGGATAGTTTATAACTAGTAAGAAAACTCTAAGAATAATTTTCAAAATCATAAAAGACCATTCCCATTCATTAGAAAAGTTTCCACAATGACACATATCCCATTTACAGCTTTATCTATGACCTGTGTTGATCGAAGGAGAGACAAATATGCTCAAGTATCTTTGAGAAATGGGGTGGTGGGAAAAATCATAGCAATCTAGTCCTAGATTAGATTTTTCTGGCATAGAACTATTATGACCATGATAAGGCTAGTCACGCATCCTCCCAAATTTTAGAATGAATGTAGTCAAAGAGAATTTTACACCTAGAAAGATGTAAGACTGATCTATAGAGAAGGAATTGAAATATCATATAGTAGGTCAAACACATGTAGAGGAAGCCGGCATGACAAATTATTATTATGGAGCTCGAATGAGAGAATCCTTATCAAAATCTCATTGTAAGATCATAAAAAATGCGAAGGGTTGGTATTATGATTCTTCTAAATCTTATACCTATGCTTACCTATGGCTGAGGAAGTATGATGGGATATGGATCCCATCTGAAACAATGAATTGGAATATGTCAGGAAGATAAAAATAAAAAAAACATGTTAACATAAATGTGTAACTTTGGCAGACTTATGTGTGTCGTATAAATCATAAAAGTGATTAATTATCACATAAAGGACTTGAAAATATACATAATCATAATTATATTGAATACTTAATTAAATCAAAATACATTGTGTTACCACAAAATCATTCATGATACTCATGATCGTGTGACTAGGAAATGATCACATGATCTACATAATAGTCGAGTGTCCAAATATCCAAGCCTTAAGTTCTTTCAAAGTCTTCAAGACAACCATTGTTTTACAAGATATAATGTACAACCAATTAAAAATGATATATTTTTGGTTTATTCTAACAAGATACTTTAAAATGTGACTATTTTTAATAAGCAATCACAAAAAGGTTCCTCGAACAGATATCATGATGAGTTAATGTAAAAGGTCTAACGAAGAGGCCACTCAATATAGAAGGATTAATGGAGTGTTGAGAGTTGGGTAGTCATTGAATGATCCTCCCTATGTTACCTTATTTACAGAAACATCCATGAAATACCAAACATCATTCAGAAGACCATAGATTTCAAAAAATATCAATTAGTGAGAGCGCCATACACATCGGTGAGAATTTACTTTCCTTTATAACGAGGCATGTTCCCTATGGACTTCACTCCCAAGGGGATATATTTTTTATGGCCACCAAATGTGAATCAAAAAAATTAACATAGGAAAAATAAGTGAATATTGTAATTATTTTTATTACAATGAAATGGAATATGTAGGGGTCCAAAACTCACAGATCCCATAGACCCCTAAAGGTAACATGATTTTGTAACCATCATAAGGTCATTCCAATATTAATTCACATTATATTGCCTTCAATAATTTACCATGAAGTCCTTTTTACAAAAACTCTTTATTATTATGAAGCAGTTTGAAAAAAATCACTAATCAAGTGACAGTTTCCAAATGAGTTCCTCTTGATCACATGACTTTTCAATCAGTGGAAGCATGAAAATCCATCCAAAAATCCATGGAAAATAAAGAGAAAAATATCAAAAATATAGAAGACTCTTGAAGTCATAAAACATCATGTGATATGTCCATAAATTATTTTAGACACTGTAAGGACCCTATCAAGATGTCTGCCTTATCATACAAGAAACCATTGACATATCACCATTGTCACACAAAGGGCCATGGACATGTCCATGTGGTATTTCTCCCCACCAATGGATAAAAAGTTAAATAGGTAGGATTTCTTTGATAATGCCCTCACATCACCATAAGACCCCTTGTTGGTCACGCGACACACCAATGATAGGGAGAGTGATTGTCGTTGAAAACACTTATTCCAACTCGTGAGATCCCTAGCATTTGGGAAATACATAAGGAACTTGAAATGGAAATTATAGAAGATTATTGTTTGGGTTAGACATAGATATCTCATGAGAATAGGGTTATATTCCCAAGGTAAACAACAATGATCACGCAAGGCACCACTCGACAGATTAGTTTGACTTCATGATGTCACCCCCACAAAGAACCTTCTTTTTCATAATGTACATGACAAGAATATGAGATCAATCAAATGCCTTTTAACAAGCATCTTGATCTCTCAAAAGGAACTAGAAATTTCAACCCACCATTGTGAAATCCCCATGTCATGTACACATAATTAAGAATGATCCCATTGATTGGTGAAAATATGATAAATGGGGTGTTGATGAGATGATCATGGGATTGCTAAAAATCATGAAACACCTATAGAAGTATTTTGTGAAGCGCTTGATGTCAAGTCCCTCCAAAAAATCTATCATGGATTTTCAAAATATGATCCATGTAAATTGGTGTATCATCGGGATAGAGAGGCATATAAATCCCCCACCCTAAAAAGAAAAAATACATCTAGTGTACCTAATAATTAGAGCTGACTTCTCAGAGTGTCTGATCTCAAAATCATATGGTCTTCCACCAAGTAAAAAACTGGGGAACAGCCCACAGCATCATGCGACATGTATAGGAACTTATCATGATACCTCTATTATCATGAAAAAAGACCCTTGTATGGGTTTTGTAAAGGAAACCCTGTATATATACTTAATCATGTGAGACTTAAATATCATAACACATAAAAAATCTACGATGCATATACATAAAAAACTATGATAAAGACAAAATGATGGGAGACTTATGCGAACAACATGTATGTTGATCCTCATGTGCTTCACATGCCTCATCCAGATCATGTAAAATCATAATTAACTATCTCACAGATCATGTGTAATATTTTTGAAACACCCTTTGGATCATTCAATGTCTTCTTAACTCTTCTAGAAACTCACACTGCACCCATTGGGCATGCCACTAAAGTCTCATAAATTCCTCCAAGTTGAACATCTATATCTTACAATATCCTATAGAAATGACTTCAAATGTAACTCCCTGACCCCAGTTACCAAGATTCGGTGCATTATTACATAACATTGGCATGATCATAAGAAATATCATGTCTCGAAATTCCGATTAGTTTAGTAGTCTTGGAAACACTAGATACATTCATAAAGTTTACATTACATCATAAATTCAAAACTAAAACAACATCTTGTCTCCAAAATCATATCCCTTTATACATTCCCTGTAGGTCATTCATAAAATACTTCTTCATATCCTGGGAAAAATAAAACATAGAAAAGGGTGAGCTCAAATGCCCAGTAAGGATAACAATATAGCGGAAACTTTTATAAATAAGCATAAACATTTAAGGCAATGTATAACTAAAAAAACCCTTTTTAAACTTGAACTTCAACATAATATGGAAAAAATAAAATGAAATAATTCCATTTACTTATTCATATGGATATTCTACTAGTCGAATAATCATATGCAATATCAATAACCACTTTCATAATGATGGAATGTATAATGCTAGACTATCATAACCACATAGTCAAGGCCTCGTGCTAAGACTACAAATAAGATTTTGTAAAGGCCTTGTGCCAAGACACTAGATTGTCTCATGAGACCTACCTATGCATTGAGGAGCTATAGTGGGCTCCACCTGTCACTTATTAAGTCCAATTCATTCCTCATGTGAACAGGTTTCAACATAACATAAACATTCATATTAAAACTAAAATGCGAAATGTCAATACTTTCACCATAAACCATGAATGGTATAAAAATAATACATCCACAGTCAAACATATCACAAAACCTTCAATATAATATGGTAGTTTTGTATCATAATAAATCAACTTCAAATAAGCTTAAAATCCATCAAAGGATGTTCAAATAGATCAAGTCAAAACTATTTGAGAGAAATATCTATTTTTTTTAAAATCATCTAAAAGTCACATAATTATAAACTAAAACATTTACTTTTAAAATATCCTTATAATCTTTAAATGGAAACTTCTAAGATTTTATAATGGCAGAAAATAGCCTCACCCACCGTATAAGTTAAAAAAACATTCTTACCTTAATTCTTTCGAAAAGGTTAAAAAGGACCTTGTTTGGAAAATGACAGAAAGATTACTTTATAAACCTCTTATAAAAAGTCATACAAGGGTATAAATGTCTTTAACCCATATTCTAGTCAGTAGTAAAAATGTTTTGAAATACATTTTTAAGAAACATGGATGTGGATGATAAAGAAGTCTGATTGTATTATTACGTATAAACAACCTCGGAAAAAGAAGAGATTGCGAAATAAAACCTTACCTTGTACTTTTCCTTGGTTGGGGTAGGTTAACCTCCTGTATAATAGATAAATAACTATTATTAAATTATACAAGAATCATATACATTAATATGATATCATATATGATCTTTTAACATTACATTCTTAATAATATCTTAGTATTATCATCGTTTCGGGTGTTAACTTACTCATATATGTTTTGTTACATAAGTTGTGTTTGTTATGGATAGGTTGTATGTTATTAAAATCCATAATAATATCAAGTACTTAAACATTATTTTTAATCATAAAATCATAATTATACTTAAATGGATATGATGGAGAATGAATCTCATCGCGTTCGTGGAGACGGTAGTTCGTACGTACGCACAAGCGACAATATCATTCTTTTGATATTAAAATAATATATAATTGGATATTATATCACATATACAGAATAATTATCATGTTATATTTATTATTTACATGAATTACACATCATTATTATACCCATCCAGATAATAATTTATTGAATAACAATTACACCATGACGTGGAGACGGTAAGCCGTACGTACGCACGTATGGTGACATGTCATTCAAACGATGGATAGAATACTAAAAATGGTTGTACAATATTTATAATAACATCACAGTATATATAAGATACTGTAGTTATTATCTTATAATGTGAATAACAAATAAAGAAGAAGTTGAAGAAGAAAGGAACTTGAAAGAGGGTGGTTAAAACATTACCTCTTCTTCGGGTTCTTCCTTTTGATTTGATCCAAAGGGTTCCTTAGGGTGGATTTATAATCAAAATAAAGCCTCCAGGATGAAGTTAGGGAAGTTTAGATAATATTTGGGTAGGTTTTGGCCGAGAAAAAAGGCTTTGAATGTGTGAATTAGTGAGAAGGGGGAGTGCCCTTTTATAAGCGGGGTGAGGGGCACCTTTGGAAATGCTAGAAATATTATTTTATAATAAATTCATAATCGGTTTATAATGGCTCCAAAGTGGATTATTTAAAGGATAAGGTGGGTATGGGTCTAAAACCACTCAACCAATAGAAGTTATACAGTTTTAGGTCACTATATTAACATTATAGTTTAGTTTTAACTCTTAGTTAATTAGTTTAACATTTACCATGTCACTTTGTATTTTTATATTATATAGTTAATAAACATACTATATAATCCAAGAAACCCCCAAGTGGTCCATTAATGATAAAACTATCATAATATAAGTCTCTTGGACAATCCATAGATTTTTAGTAATTTAATATCAATTAATAATATAATATTTGTTTTAAAAACTCTTTTTTGTGAATTTTGACACTATTCAATAATTGATTTTTTTAAAGTCTTAACGATATTATTAATTCGAACAAAATTCATTTAATAAATCCTATAATGTAATATTAATCAATAAAATTCATATATGTCATAAAAACTTTCAAATTATAATAATTTTAACATTTATAATACCAATTATTTGATTCATTCATTAATAAGGAAAATACTGCATCATTATTGTGTCATAAATAATATTAATTATTAAATGTCTAAAAATTATAAATAAATTACCATTATGTAGGAAATATTTTTAGATTTATAATGAATATTTATAGTTGAAAATACAACATATATAACCCTATGTAAAAATTGATTTTCTAAAACATATATGCTTATGTCATTTTTGTATTTATTTTAACTTAATTAATATAAAGTGTCATTATCACTTAAAAGTGGCTCCATGGGGTCCCAAAATCGACCCAAATATGACCATGGTCGGACATGTATCAACCAATAAGGTTAGGACATGTTTTACGGTAATTTATTTTTATTATAATATTATTATTTTACCCTTATTTATCGGATTTACCCTTTAACCATGGAAAATAAAATATTTATCGAAGTAATTATTCAAAATATCTAAAAATAAAAGTTAACTATTTACACAATTTGGACATCCTGATTTCAAGTATGGAATCCATTTTTCCAAATTCAAAACACAGAATTAGCAGAAATTAATTTAAAATTAATTCCCGTTGTTAAAACAAAAAAGCGTGTTTTTAAGAGATAATAACTATCAAAAGATTGACACTTGTTCATGTCCAGTTTAACTGTGAAATTATGTCCAATGACCAACATTGTATTAAATGGTAAAAATATATTCTAAATATACTTTAAAACAACTCAAATTCATAATTTATCACTATTAATTATTTTGATTAAAAAATTTGTTTTTAATTAAAATTTAGTAATTTTCACTATTCATCGAAATATAAATGTTATCCAAAAAGTTCCAAAATTTTACCCTAGGCTAATTTAGATATTCCGAATCAAAAAATGAAGTCCATTTTGAGAGATAAAATTTCTAAAATTTCAAAAAGTGGGTATTACTACTCATAACGGCTAGTTTGATTGGTTTTGGTGTGTGTTAGAACTCGAAGTTGCGTACAACACACGCTACTGTATTATTTAAAGGGAAGCGTATCGTGGAAGCTTGGCATGTTACATTCTCCCCTCCATCAAATAATTTTGTCCTCAAAATTTCTAGAATACTATCGCATGAAAAGACTTGGGTGGTTCTTCATTATATGTTCCTTGGGTTCCCACGTTGCCTCTTCCATCCTATGGTTTCTCCATAGAACTTTTACCAAACGAGTCATCCGGTTTTTCAGCACTTGTTCTCTTGTATCAAGAATCCTGATGGGATCTTCGCAAAAAGACAGATCAGGTTCCAGTTCTAATTCCTCATATGTGATTACATGCGTTCGGTCAGGCATGTATTTCATCAACAGTGATACGTGGAACACATAGTGAACTTTGGAGAGATTTGGCGGAATTGCCAAATGGTAAGCTACAGCCCAAATTCGTTCTAGAATTTCAAAAGGACCGATGTACCTGGGACTCAATTTACCTTTCTTGCCAAAACGTATAACTCCCTTCCATGGAGATACCTTCAAGAAAACATGATCTCCCACCTGAAATTCCAAATCCTTTCTTTGGTTGTCAGCATAGCTCTTCTGCCTACTTTGAGCTGCTTTGATGTGGTTTTGGATTAACTTCACATCTTCCATCGTTTCCTCCACCAGTTCTTGGCCAACAAGTTTTCTTTTGCCAACGTCATCCCAAAAGGTTGGTTTACGACATCTCTTTCTGTATAACGCTTCATATGGTGCCATTCGAATACTTGAATGGAAGCTATTGTTATAGGAAAATTCTACCAGAGGTAAATATTGATCCCACATACCCTGAAAGTCAAGTGAGCAAGATCTCAACATGTCTTCTAAGGTCTGAATAGTCCGTTCCGATTGTCCATCTATTTGAGGGTGGTAAGAAGTGCTCAAATGAAGTTCAGTATCCAAGGCCTTATGAAGACTCTTCCAAAATCTTGAAGTGAAATGGGGATCTCGATCCGAAACAATCGATATGGGTACTCCATGAAGTCTCAAAATTTCATTAATATATAGTCTTGCTAGACATTCAAGTGGTAAATCTTCCCTTATAGCAAGAAAATATGTTGAGTTGGTAAGACAATCAACAACGACCCATATTGCATCGTTCCTTCTAGGAGACTTTGGTAGTCCCATGAAAAAGTCCATAGTGATATTATCCCATTTCCACTCAGGTATGGGAATAGGTTGCATGACTCCTCTAGGCTCTTGCCTTACAGCTTTCACTTGTTGAAAAACCATACATCTTGACACAAAATCAGCAATCTCCCTCTTCATGTTGTCCCACCAAAAATGTTCCTTCATGTCTCAATACATGTTTTTTCTCCCAGGGTGTATAGAGAAATTGGAACTATGAGCATCATCCAACAATTCCCTTTTTAGATTAGGTATATTGGGAACACAAAGTCTCTTCCCGAATTTCAAAATTCCTTCTTCATTCACAAAGTCTCTCAATCTCCCATCATTCACAACTTTAACATTCTTTTGAAATTCTTCATCATCAGTCTGAGAACTCTTAATCCTTTCTAGTAAAGATGATTTGGAAACCATTTAAAAAAGCACTGATGTTTCACCTTCCATGGTTATTCCCATGTCCATCTTCACTAGATCCATGAAAATTAGATCCCTTTCGATTCTCATATTGTTCAAATCTCTATGATCCTTTCTACTCAAATCATCTTCTACCTTATTTTCCTTCCCCGTGTGGTAGTGTATCATGCAATCATAATCCTTGAGTAGTTCAAGTCATCTCCTTTGCCTCATGTTGAGTTCTTTTTGTGAGAAAATATACTTCACACTCTTGTGATCAGTATAAATCTCACATTTCTCACCATAGAGATAATGTCTACATATCTTCAAAGCAAAGATCACATCTGCTAACTCGATATCATGAGTAGGATAGTTTTTCTCATTAATTTTCAACTGTCATAATGCATAGGCAATAACCCTGTCATTCTGCATAAGGAAACAACCAAGTCTTTTCTTCGATGCATCACTATAAATAACGAACCAATAATTTCCCGATGGTAGAGTCAATATAGGATCATTGACTAAACTTATCTTCAGTTCTTCTAAACATTCTTCACACTCTTTTTTCCAAACAAATTTAACCCCTTTAAGTGTGAGCTTTGTTAATGGGTTAGCCAATCGGGCAAAGTTCTAGACGAAACATCGATAATAACCTACTAAACCAATAAAACTGCGTACCTCAGTTATACTTGTAGGTGCTAGCCATTCTTGGATTTCCGTGGTTTTAGAAGGATCAATAGAGATTCCATATTTAGAGACAATATGGCCAAGAAAATAAATCTCCTGAATCTAGAATTCACACTTGCTAAACTTCCCATATAATTCATGTCTTCACAGAGTCTTCAGGATAATGCGCAAGTGATTTTCATGATCTTCATAGCTTTCAGAGTATACCAAGATATCATCAATCAATACCACCACAAAATCATCGAGGTATTCCTTGAAAAATATATTCATTATATCCATGAATACAGAGGGTTCATTAGTCATCCCAAAAGGAATTACCGTAAACTTTTAATGCCCGTACCTTGTTCGAAATGCTGTCTTCGGAATGTCTTCCTTCTTCATGATCATACCACGATTCACTGTTTTATTCCACCCTTACACTGCAGTTTTAAACTAGTTTTGTAATGAATATTCCAAATATAATAATAAATTTCACTTTATGTTTGAATCAATCAATTAATGTTAATCAATATTACAATGGGCAATGTTACTTGTTTTTATTGTTTCAATGTAGGTGGAGGTGATTTGGAGGGCCCTTGATGAAGTGAAAGAAAAATGGGCCAAAATTGCATGGATCCATGGACATCTATCCACTGTTGTGAATAGTACACAAATTCTGTGCATCCAAATGGGCTGAACATTTGTGTGCCTTTCCATCATTTAATAGGATACATTTCTTATTATTAAGGAACCCAATCCTGATTCGGCTTGTATAGGGCCCATCCGAACTGATCTGTCCAAGCCCCAGAATTTGGACCATGTCAAATGCGGTGTTCTGTATTTTATCAGTATCTTGAGTTGTAGTTGTCCAAACAGTTCCAAACCTTCGGTAGAGACTGTGAAGAGGTAGGGATACAACTTTTATATTTTCTCCAAATCGAGATAAGACTGTCTGAAGGCCAAAACGCGTCATTCAATTGGATTGATGAAATCTGTGTGCCTAAAACCACCTTCCAATTTTCCTATAAAAGGGCACCAAGGGAACCTCATTTGCCAGTTCGGGCAAGGAGTGAAGTGCTGCCAATTTGGAGTCCTATAGGAGTCTCCTAATCACCTTGGAGGTTCTGGAGGCCTCTATCCTCATAGGGGGGTCAAAAATGTAGAAGGAGTTCAACCCGAGCTTCCTCCTCCTCCCGATGTGGAGCTAAAAGTTGGGTGTTCATTGTGAGGGAGCTACACACATGTAAAGGGAGTTTAGATGCATACACTAGCTACTGGTTTGGTGTAATTTTGGTTTTTACACATTTCAATCCATGTATATTATTTTATTTCAGATTTGAATGCTTGATTTTATACATGTGAGTGTTATGCTCTTAATTTCTAACCGATCGGTGTGAGGTTTTTAGTGCGTGACTTGTGTTGTTCCAATTGGACATCACAAGAATCCTTTTCATACCCACATTATTGAGATTTCAATATGTTTTGGAAGCTATTATTCCATTCATAAGTACTTTATCTTGACAATACGATTGTCACGTCAAGGTTTGGTCCTTAAAGCATTGAAATAAAAGCTTAGGAATTAATCGGGATTCCAATTAACTCCAACCAAATAATTACTCTAAACCTAAGATGAGTCTCTATGAAAAATGAACTTGATATGTGTGTAGTGAAATCACATAGACCCTTTTATCTCATATTTCTCAAAATCCACTTGGTCACTCATATTTTAAGCTATTTCAACTAAGTCATTGTTTTAAACTGTTTTCAAAACCACCCCTTGTCTTTGTCATTTTTATTAAAAATACACACTCTAAACCTACCAACGCTCCTTGAGAGACGACCCAGGGTCTTCCCTAGACTATAAATCAACCTTAAAAATATAATCAATTTGACGTGTCACTCCAACGCGGTCAAATTTTGGCACCGTTTTCGGGGAGCGCTTTGGTTTTTTGTGCATGTTTTTGATAAATTTTTTGTAATTTTTGTGAATATTTGTTTGTTTTATCTTCTACCTTTGCATTTGTTTTTGTGTTCTAATTTATTTATTGTGTTGGTTCTTTGTATGACATGTTCTACTCCAAGATACCTACAAACTTTCAAACCTGAACCGGAGAGGATCCTACATCAAAGAAACCGAGACATAAAAGACCACACCTTCGAGGAGACATCAAATCTAAAAATTCTTCTTGATCCTTCTTATTCTTCTGAAACCAAAGTTAAAACTGAACATAACTTGTATCTCATGGCTGAAAATAATAGAACACTAAAAGAACTAACCTCACCTGATGTTGATATCTAACCCACTTACATTCAATGACAAGGTGAGGCACCCAATTTTGAACTAAAATCTGGTTTAATTCATTTATTACCAAGATTTCATAGACTGCCTGGAGAAGATCCACATAAGCATTTAAAAGAATTTCATACTATGTGTTCAACATTAAAACCTTCTAATGAGGATGAAGAACAAGTAAAACTTAGGGCATTTCCATTTTCATTAGAAGACACGGCTAAAGATTTGTTGTATTATGTTAATTAACCTATTAGAGGTTGGGCTGACATGAAAAGACTTTTTCTGAAAAATACTTCCCAGCCTCTCGAACTACAACAATAAGGAAAGAAATATGTGGGATAAGACAATCTCAAGGAGAAAACCTTCATGAATATTGGGAAAGCTTTAAACGATTATGTTCAAGTTGTCCACACCACCAAATTAGTGATCAACTTTTAATACCATATTTTTATAAAGGTTTAATTCCAATAGATCGTAACATGATTGATGCTGCTGCAGGTGGTGCACTATTGGATAAAACCCTAATCGCTACAAGGAACCTAATTGAGACCATGGCACAAAACACTCAACAATTCAGTTCAAGGTCTAGTGTACCCATTCGAGGTGTCCATGAGGTGAAAAGTACTGAATTCGACAAGAATGTGGATACAAATTTTGAAGAGGTGAGTACCCTTCTATGACAACTTGCTCTTTCCCAAGGGAAATTCCAATCTCCTCCTCCCATACATTGTGGTATATGCTCTTCTGATACCCACTATTCTAACCAATGCCCCCAATTGAGATAAATTTCTGAGATTTGTGAGGCAATATTCCCAGGACGCCCCTATAACCAACCCATTAGGCAAGAACCTTACTATCCATCCAACCCTGGGTGGAAAGAAAACCAAGCCTATAGGCAAGAGGGGTATTCAAACCAGCCTCATCAACCATGGAACCAACCAGGGAAAAGTAGTCATCAACCACCACCTCCCAGAAATTTTCAACCACCCCAAAGGCCTTTCCAACAACCCCCTCCAAAACCTGAGCCTAGCCTAGAAGATATGATGAAACAAATGGCTGCCAATAATCTCCAGTTCCAACAAACCACCCATGCATCCATACAAGAACTCAAAACCCAATTAGGCCAACTAGCTAACTCGGTGGGTGAAATCCAAATCCATGGGTCTGGTAAACTACCCTCTCAACCACTTTTCAACCCTAGGGATAAGGGAAATGTTAGTTCCATCACACTTAGGAGTGGAACTCAACTTAAAAGCCAAATTAACCCTCCATTAGAGTCATCCTCTCGTAAGGAAACCACCATCCCAATCATTGAAAAAGGTTAAAATGAGATGGAACCTTGTCTTGAGAGAAGTCCTACCAAAGGAAAGAGTGTGTCTATTGATGAGTTACCAAGCCCAAGCATTCCTCTTCCATTTCCACAAAGATCCACCCAACCAAGGAAACAAAAGGAAACTGAACTTGATAAAGAAATCTTGTAGACTTTCAAAAAAGTGCACGTTAACATTCCATTGATTGATGTCGTCAAGAAAATTCCGAGATATGCAAAGTTTCTGAAGGAGATGTGTACCCACCGAAGGCGACTTAGAGGTGATGAGAAGGTGAGCCTGGGGAGGAACGTCTCAGCATTGATACAACCATCACTTCCCACCAAGTGCAACGATCCTGGAATATTCTCGATTCCATGCACCATAGGGGAGTATTCTTTATCCAATGCTATGCTTGATTTGGGTGCTTCTATTAATGTGATGCCTCACTCCATATACTCTTCTTTGCAGGTTGGTGAACTAAAGCCCACAGGAATAGTTATTCAGCTAGCAAATTGGACTATGACACACCCTTCCGGTGTGTTAGAGGATGTTCTTGCGAGGGTTCAAAATTTAATATTTCATACTGATTTTTATGTGCTAAAAATGGAAGATGATAGGATGAATGGACATGCCCCAATTATATTAGGTAGAACTTTCTTGAAAACCCCCAAAGCCATAATTAATGTCCATAATGGTACATTATCTATGGAATTTGGTGGTGAAATAGTCCATTTCAACATCCTTGATTCCATGAAGCACACCTCAGAAGAACATTCCTCTCTCTCGGTAAATTCAATTGATATACTCCCTTCCCCTAAAATCACTTCATCTGTTTCCCCTGATCCCCTTTCTGAATTTTCCTCTTTGATAGAAATTCATGGAAATGAATCATGTGTTGATTGTTGTAGTGGTCTAGAAAAGTGTCATTCATGTTTATTAATTGATAATTTCTTGAACAGAGAGGATCACATGACCATCGATGATACTACTACGCTTGTAAAAGCTAATTCCTCATCTGAGGATGATACCATTAAGCAGTTAGATGATATTAGTGACCTCTCACTTTCACACACACTCCCATCAATCCAAAATCCACCTGAATTGGAACTAAAGCAACTGCCTCAAGATTTAAAATATTCATATCTTCAGAATGGAAACAAGTTTCCCATCATCATTGCTAGTTCACTCCCTCTTAAGCATGAATTGCGACTGCTTGAACTTTTGAGGGAGCATAAACAAGCATTAGGATGGACACTTGAAGACATTCGTGGTATTAGCTCATCAATTTGTACACATCATATTTTATTAACTGATGAGGCTAAACCAGTGAGGCAGGCACAACGTCGACTGAACCCAAACCTCTTAGAAGTAGTTAAAAAGGAAGTAACAAAATTATTGGCTGCTGGAATCATTTACCCCATCTCTGACAGCTAATGGGTCAGTCCCGTTTAAGTAGTTCCTAAAAAAACTGGCCTAACGGTAATTGAAAATGAAAACAATTAATTGGTTCCAACTCGTGTGCAGAATAGTTGGCGTGTCGGTATATATTATCGCAGACTAAACCAACACACTAGGAAGGACCATTTCCCCTTGCCATTCATTGACCAAATTCTAGAGAGGCTAGCGGGGAAGTCCCATTACTGTTTTCTTGATGGGTATTCTGGATAATTTCATATTCATATTTCCCCTAATGATCAAGAAAAGACAACCTTCACTTGCCCCTTTGGCACATTTTCCTATAGAAGGATGCCATTTGGAATGTGCAATGCTCCGGGTACTTTCCAGCGATGTGTGGTTAGTATTTTTTCGGATTACCTAGAGGATTGCATGGAAGTTTTCATGGATGATTTTACTGTTTATATATCCTATTTTGATGAATGTTTAAGTAGTCTTGGTTCAGTCCTATGTCGCTATGTTGAAAAGAATCTTGTATTAAATTATGAGAAATGCCATTTCATGGTGCAACAAGGTATAGTTTTGGGACATGTCATTTCTGGGGATGGTATCCAAGTAGATAAATCGAATGTAGATGTCATTTATTCCCTACCATTCCCTAAAAATGAACGTGATGTGCGGTCTTTCCGAGGTCATGCTGGATTTTACCGTCGTTTCATTCATGATTTTAGTAAGATTGTACTTCCCCTCTCCCGCTTACTCCAAAAAGAAAAAGATTTTGTTTTTGATAAAGAATGTGAAAAATCATTTAATAAATTAAAATGGAGTCTCACATCACCCCGGGTAATCCAACCACCTCAGTGGGATTTACCATTTGAGCTCATGTGTGACGCCTCTAACTATGCAGTTGGGGATGTCTTGTCACAAAGGGTCGATCGAGCTCCACATGTCATTGCCTATGCCTCACGTACTTTGGACCCTGCCCAAGAAAAATACACCACCACTGAAAAATAATTTCATTCCATTGTGTTTTCCTTGGATAAATTTAGGTCATACATTTTAGGGTCCAAAGTCATTGTGTTCTTAGACCATGTAGCCCTCTGGTATCTCCTAAAGAAACCGGAAGCCAAACCACGTCTCATTCGTTGGATTCTCCTCCTTCAGGAATTAAATCTAGAAATTAGAGATAAAAAGGGAGAAGAGAATGTGGTGGCAGACCATATCAGTAGGATCCCCCCATCCTCAAACATTATCTCATCCCCCTATATTCCCATTAATGACTTGTTTCCTGATGAGCAATTGTACAAAGTGCAAGATGTTATTCCCTGGTGTGCTGAAATTGTAAATTATTTGGTAGCATCTTGCATTCCTACTAATTTCAACAAAAACCAGGCCAGTCGTCTAAAACATGAGTCTCGTTGGTACATTTGGGATGACCCCTACCTTTGGCGCACATGTAGCAATCAGGTCCTTAGGCGTTGTGTTCCTGATAGCGAGTTTCAATCTGTCCTTAGATTCTGCCACACTCTTTTGTGGGGGCAACTTTTGTCCCCAACGGACTGCTCGCAAAGTTCTTGATTCTGGTGTCTTTTGGACAACACTTTTTCAGGATGCCCATGAATTTTTTAAATCTTGTCCTCGTTGTCAAAGAATGGGGAATGTATCTAAAAGTAATGAAATGCCACAACAACCCTTGCTCTTTCATGACATTTTTGATGTTTTGGGCATTGAATTTATGGGTACATTTCCCAATTATTTTGGAAACTTGTACATTCTTTTGGTCGTTGATTATGTATCAAAATGGGTAGAGGCACGGGCCACAAGGACAGATGATTCCAAAAGAGTTGTAGAATTTTTGAGAACTCAGATATTTTGTAGGTTTGGATTACCTAGGTTCATCATTAGTGACCAGGGTTCTCATTTATGCAACCGAACAATGCAATCACTTTTGCGTCGGTATGGGGTCGTTCATCGAGTTTCTACTGCATATCATCTATAGACCAATGGTCAAGTTGAGGTGTCAAATAGAGAGGTAAAACTAATTCTTGAAAAAACGGTTCAACCCAATAGGAAAGATTGGAGTCTTAGACTTGATGATTCATTGTGGGCCTACCGTACAGCTTTCAAAACTCCCATTGGAATGTCACCCTATCGTCTTGTGTTTGGAAAGAGTCGTCACCTCCCTGTTGAGATCGAGCACCGGGCCTACTGGGCCATCAAACAATGCAATTCTAATCATTCTGGTGCAGGTGCTCAAAGGAATTTGCAGATTCAGGAGCTAGAGTAAATGAGAAGAGATTCATGTGAAAACTCCAGGATTTATAAGGAGAGAACCAAGGCTGCCCATGACCGTCTTATCCTTCATCGTCAGTTCCATATTGGGCAGAAGGTCCTCCTTTATAATGCAAGGTTTAAGTTGAATCCTGGTAAGCTTCGTTCCTATTAGTTTGGACCATACATTGTTACTAATGTCTCTCCATTTGGTGTTGTTCAGGTTCAAAATAAAGAAACCAAGCAAACCTTCGCTGTCAATGGGTAGCGGATGAAGCACTTTCATGAACCCATTCTGGAGTCCCCAATAGAGGAACTCCAAATTCAAGAAGCACACTCTGAATGACATCCACCAGGTTTTATCCTTCCTTCCCAGATTATCTTTTACTACAGTGAGGACACTGCATACTGTAGGTGTGGTGGGTTGGATACATTCCTGGGATAGTTAGGAATTTTCATTGGTTTCCCCTTTTGTTTTCACTTTTTGTCCTTCTTTATGGTATTTTCATTTTTCCCATTAACAATTTTGAAGTTCCATGATTTGTCGACCATAATGTGGGGAAAGTAAAAATACCATTACAAAGGCTAAAAAGAGTATTTGTATGAATTTATCATCAGGGAGTGATTTTTAGTGAATTTGTTTTCTGTCAATGATATAAATGGTCATATCTATGTGAAACCTTTGAGATGATTGATGCCCATTGTGTGAGTAGTTTTTAGGAAAACTGTGTCACTGATATCTCCACAAATATTTGCACCAAACCAAAAAGTTTGATTATTTCTTACTTAATATAAGGTAAATATATGTTGGGTTAATATTTTTTCATCTTTAAATGATATTTCCATACGTTCGTTCATTATCTGATCTGTTTCATTACTATACCAGATTGACCTATGCGTGTGTACCTAATGTCCGATTGTTGTATGCCCTCAAAAAAATTGTTGTGTCTTGGGCAGGTCAAAAACCACTCCTCCTCAACCTTTGATCTTGGTATAACTATTGCAATTAGTGTCGTGAGGATATCAAACAAGGGTTGAGAGATGAGTGTGAGATTTGATCCAAATGCAACTTCAAAAAAAATATAATAAATGAGGGGAGTGATGAAATGTGCAACTTATGGGGATATCTAGGTCAAGATCTTATGGTTTGACTTCTGGGAATTCTTAAATGAGTGGGTCTTGAAATATTATTGCAAAGGATATAGGACAGGTTCGGTGAAAATCATTTAAAGCTGAATAATGTTAAAATAACCTATATTTATTTGATAGAAAGTGGAAAGAATAACATGGAATGGTTTTCACACACACACATGGAGAGTTATTGTAATGGTTGACCTTTTAATTCCTTTCTCATATTGGTGTCATAAATCTCTTTGAATTTTATTGTGATATGATTTATGAGACATCTTTTTTCCATTTTCACTGGGAAGAACTCCTTGGTGTGGTTTGTGCATTGATCACTTTACTTTAAATAAAATTTCCTCAAATGATAAATCTTCAAGATGTTGGAAATATATATATATGCATCATTGTATTTGGATATGTGACTTTTCCCAGGAGTTCAAATGTTTAGGTGTGGGGGTGTGATCGTACCACGATTCACTGTTTTATTCCACCCTTACACCGTAGTTCTAAACTAGTTTTGTAATGAATATTCCAAATATAATAATAAATTTCACTTTATTTTTCAATCAATCAATTAATGTTAATCAATATTAGAATTGGCAATTTTACTTGTTTTTATTGTTTCAATGTAGGTGGAGGTGATTTGGAGGGACCTTGATGAATTGAAAGAAAAATGGGCCAAAATTGCATGGATCCATGGACATATGTCCACTGTTTTAAATAGTAAACGACATCCGTGCATCCATATGGGCTGAAATTTTGTGGGCCTATCCAAACTTTAATAGCCTGCATTTCATATTAAGGAACACAATCCTGATTCGGCCTGTATGGGGTCCATCAGAACTGATCTGTCCAAACCACCGAATTTGGACCAAGTCAAATGCGGTGTTCTGTATTTTATCAATATCTTGAGCTGTAGTTGTCCAAATGGTACCAAACATTTGGTGGAGACATTCAAGAGGTAGGGATACAACTTTTATATTTTCTCCAAAGCGAGATAAGACTGTCTGAAGGCCGAAACGCATCGTGCAAGTGGATTGATGAAATCTGTGTGCCTAAAACCACCTTTCAATTTTCCTATAAAAGGGCACCAAGGGAACCTCATTTGAAAGTTCATACAAGGAGTGAAGTGCTTCCAATTTGGAGTCACAGAGGAGTCTCCTAATCACCTTAGAGGTTCTGGAGGCCCTTATCCTCATAGGGGGATCAACAATGAAGAAGGATTTCAACCTGAGCTTCCTCCTCCTCCCAATGTCAAGCTAAAAGTTGGGTGTTCGTTGTGAGGGAGCTACACACATGTCAAGGGAGTTCCGATGCATACACTAGCTACTGGTTTGGATTAATTTGGGTGTTTAAACATTTCATTCCATTTATCTTATTTTATTTTAGATTTGAATGCTTGATTTGATACATGTGAGTGTTATGCTCTTAATTTCTAACCGATCGGTGTGAGGTTTTGAGTGCATGACTTGTGTTGTTCCGATTGGACATCACAATAATCCTTTTCATACCCACCTTATTGAGATTTCAATATTCTTTGGAAGCTATTATTCCATGCATAAGTACTGGACCTTGACAATACAATTGTCATGTTATGGTTTGGTCCTTAAAGCATTGAAATAAAAGCTTAGGAATTAATCGGGATTCCAATTAACGCCAACCAAAGAATTACTCTAAGCCTAAGATGAATCTCTATGAACAATGAACTTGATATGTGTGTAGTGAAATCACATCGACCCTTTTATATCATATTTCTCAAAATTCACTTGTTCACTCATCTTTTAAGCTATTTCAACGAAGTCATTGTTTTAAACTATTTTCAAAACCACCCCCTCTCTTAGTCATTTTTATTAAAAATACACACTCTAAACCTACCAATGCTCCTTGACAGATGACCTAGGTTCTTCCCTAGACTATAAATCAACCTTAAAAATATAATCAATTTGATGTGTCATGACAACGCGGTCACTTCACACACAACTGATGGTATCCAGATCAAAGGTCAATCTTTGAAAAGTATTGAGATCCATGCAGTTGGTCAAATAAATCATCAATGTGAAGTAGGGGATAGTTGTTCTTTATTGTTATATCATTGATCTCCCTGTAGTCGATACATAACCTCATAGATCCATCTTTCTTTTTAACAAAAGGAACATGGGATCTCCATGGAGAATTTCTAGGGCGAATAAATCCCTTATTACTCAATTCCTCTAGTTGTTTCTTTAGTTCAACTAATTCTATAGTGTAAATTCTATAGGGGTTCTTCGATATATGCCTTGATCCATGAATTAAATCAATAGAAAACTCAACTTCTCATTCTGAAGGATGTCCAGGTAAATATTCTGGAAACACATCTACATATTCATTCACAATAGGTACATCCTCTATTTGAACATTCCTTTCCCCACCTACGGTCATTTCATTCTCTTCCTACCCAATAATTGAATTTAGTTGAGCTACTGGGGGTGGACCTAGATAAGAATTAGGTGGTGACGATTCTGCTCTAAATATAAGGTGTTCGTTATCATCATCATCAAAAATCATAACCTCCTTGTTCTTAAAATAAATATTCGCATCATGGTCAGAAATCCAATCCATACCGAGGATAATATCAAACTCAATCATAGGTATGACAATGAGATCAGCAGATAAAGAACATTTATATGCTCTAATGGGGACTGATTCAAAAAACGTTGGTGCAATGATACTTCCCTTAGGAGTTTTAACTGAAAACTCCCTTGTTAAATCAAATTGGAAATATCTAATTTTCTTAGCAAACTGGGAAGATATGAAACAATGCGATGATCCAAAATCAAATAATGCATTTGCTAAACTTGAGGAAACCATTAAATTACCTACCACCACATCTTTCGGAGCTTCTACCTCAGCAATAGTGATAGCATAAGCTTGGCCTTGATCCCTTGGCCTTTTTTGTGGTAGGTTCCCCTGATGCTTAGGACATTCATTTTCATAATGTCCCATCTCCCTGCAAATGTAGCATTGGACATCAATAGCTTCCTTTTTCCCCTTGCAATCATGAGCTTCGTGGCCTTTTTCACCACACTTGTAACAGACTCCCATTCCTTTTAAGAAAGTACCGAGGTGTTTCTTCCCACATTTACTGTAGGATGGATATTCAACTTTTCCCTTCTTCCCCTTATTTCCATTCCTAGATTGATCAGAAGATATCTTCTTCTATTTTTTAGCTTTAAAGTCATAAGACTTAGAGAATTCCTTCTCCGTCTTGATAGCACATGAGACAATGTCTTCGTACGACGAGAAGGATTGTGAGACTAATGCTCGATGGATAAATGGTTTTAACCCATCAAATAAGCGTTCAATATTACTTCTTGGGTTATGTATATAATCTCTAGCATACCTTTCTAATATTGTAAAGTTAGCCTCATATTTTGTGACATTGTCATCCTCCTTTTGTCTCAGACTCAGAAATTGTCTTTCCATATCTGCTCGATGGTCACGAGGAAAGTATTTTTCTAAAAACAGATCTTTGAACTCCCTCTATTCTATATTTTATACTTCATAATCTTCCTTTTTGTTTTGAATCAATGACCACCATTGATCAACATCTCCAGTGAGGTGGTAAACTGCCATGATAACTTTTTCCCTTTCACTACTCCCCAAAGCCTGAAATATTTTATCTAGGAAATTTATCCATTGCTTAGCTACTAAGGGATTTGTACTCCCATTGAACATTGGTGGTTGTTGCCTCATGAAGCGATCTAACATTGATCCTCCATGCTACGGATCAGGGTGCTCCATACGGGTAAGGTTATTATTCATAACCTGAGTGAGTTATCCCAGTATGGTGATTAGCTGATCAGCACCAGTTGCATCACCAGCTCCACTATAATTATCTTGAATAGGAGAGAAATACCTACATGGAGTGTGTTCATTGATATGGTTTCCATTTCTTCCACTAGGCACCATTTATAAACAATGGCATAAACTAGATCAGTTTATGAATCAAAATACAAAATTCCATACTTATAAAATACTTAACATAAATTGATCTATTTATGGATATAATCCATAATCATCAAAATGTTTTCATTGAGGAAGTATATACTCATAAACCCTTCATAATTATTTTTAAAGAAAATAAGAGTTATCCTAAGCATATCCCTTGGGAGTGTCGTAACCAAGAGTACAGCAAGGCTCGTTGTCGTGCACCAGTTTCCGTTCGAGTCTAGCTCAAAGCGGTGTTTTCGGGTTTTACCCCTAGGTACATCTGTGCCAGAGCTGCCTCTACCTGCTCGTATCCAGATAGGGATGTATTGCTTGGAAAACTCACAAAATCTCTACAATACCAAAATTCTAGGAAGTTCTTCTATACTAATCCTCAAAGTCCATCTTATATCTACGTGCTCTAATCAGAGTTTATCTAAATCTAGCTTCCATGGTTTGTACTAAACTTCCTCTGATACCAAATGTAATGCCCCGACCCCAGTTACCCAGAGTTGATGCATTATTACATAACATTTCCATGATCACAAGAAATATCAAGTCTCGAAAAAACCGATTAGTTTAGTAGTCTTGGAAACACTAGATACATTCATAGAGTTTAAATTAAATCATAAATTGAAAAGTACAACAACATCTTATCTCCACACTCATATCCCCTTATACTATCCCTGCAATTCATTCATAAAATACTTCTTCACATCCTGGAAAAATAAAACATAGAAATGGGTGAGTTCAAATGCCTAGTAAGGATAACAATATAGAGGAAACTTTTATAAATAAGCATAAAAATTTAAGGCAATGAATAACTAAAACAAAACCCTTTTTAAACTTGAACTTCATCATAATATGGAAAAAATAAAATTAAATAATTTCATTTACTTATTCACATGGATATTATACTTGTCGAATAATCACATGTAATATCAACAACCACTTTCATAAAGATGGAATGCATAATGCCAGACTATCATAACCACATAGTCAAGGCCTCATGCCAAGACTACAAATAAAATTTTGTCATGGACTTGTTCCAAGACACTAGTAAGTCTCATGAGACCTACCTATGCATCGAGGAGCTATAGCAGGCTCTACCTGTCACTTATTAAATCTAATGCATTCCTCATATGAAGAGGTTTCAACATAACATAAACATTTGTATTAAAACTAGCATATGAAATGTCAATACTTTCACCATAAACCACGAATGGTATAAATATAACACATCCACAGTCAAAAATATTACAAAACCTTAAATATAATATGGAAGTTCTTTATCATAATAAATCAACTTCAAATAATCTTAAAATCCATCAAACGATGTTGACATAGATGAAATCAAAACTATTTGAGAGAAATATCTATTTTTTGAAATCATTTAAAAGTCAAATAATTATTAAATAAAACATTTAATTTGCAAATATCCTTATAATATTGTAAGGGAAACTTCTAAGATTTTATAATGGCGCGAAAATAGCCACACCCACCGTATAAGTTAAAAAAACATTCTTACCTTAATTCTGTCGAAAAGGTTAAAAAGGACCTTGTTTGGAAAATGACGGAAAGATTCCTTTATAAAACTCTTATAAAAAGTCAAACAAGGGTATAAATGACTTTAAAACACATTATAGTCAATATTAAAAAAAAATTTGAAATACATTTTTAAGAAACATGGATGTGGATGATAAAGAAGTCCCAGTAGATTATTACGTATAAACAACCTCGGATAAAGAAGAGATTGCGAAAAAAACCTTACCTTGTACTTTTCCTTGGTTGGGGTAGGTTAACCTCCTGTATAATGGTCAAATAATTGTTTTTAAATTATAAAAGACTCATACATATTAATATGAAATCATATATGATCTCTTAACATTGTTTTGTTAATAATATCTTAGTATTATCGTCGTTTCGGGTGTTAACTTACTCGTATATGTTTTGTTACATAAGACGTGTTTGTTATGTATAGGTTGTATCTTATTCATATCCATAATGATAACAAGTCCTTAAACATTATTTTTAATCATCAAATCATAATTATACTTGAATGGATACGATGGAGAATGAATCTCATCGCGTTCGTGGAGACGGTAGTCCGTACGTACGTACGAGCGACAATATCATTCTTCTGATATTAAAATAATATATAAATGGATATTATATCACATATACAGAATCATTATCATGATATATTTATTATTTACATGAATTACACATCATTATTATACCTATCCAAATAATAATTTATCGAATAACAATTACACCACGACGTGGAGACGGTAAGCCGTACGTACGCACGTATGGTGACATGTCATTAAAAGGATGGATAGAATACTGAATATGGTTGTACCATATTTATAATAACATTACAGTATATATAATATACTATTGTTATTATTTTATAATGGGAATAACAAAGAAAGAAGAAGTTGAAGAAGAAAGGAACTTGAAAGAGGGTGGGGAAAACATTACCTCTTCTTCGGGTTCTTCCTTTTGATTTGATCAAAAGGGCTCCTTAGGATGGCTTTCTAATCAAACTAAGGCCTCTAGGATGAAGTGAGGGAAGTTGAGAGAGTATTTTGGCAGTGGTTGGCTGAGACAAAAGGCTTTGAATGTGTGAATTAGTGAGAAGGGGGAGTTCCCTTTTATAAGAGGGGTGAGGAGCACCTTTGGAGAAGCTAGAAATATTATTTTATAATAAATTCATAGTCGGTTTCTAATGGCTCCAAAGTGGATTATTTAAATTTGAAGGTGGGTATGGGTAAAAAAACACAATAAATAGAATTTAGACAGGTTTAGGTCACTATATTAACCTTATCTTTTAGTTTCAACTCCTAGTTAATTAGTTTAACATTTACCATGTCACTTTGTATTTTTTATATTATATAGTTAATAAACATACTATATACATCCAAGACACCCCCAAGTGGTACATTAATGATACACATATCATGATATAAGTCTCTTGGATGATCATTATGTTTTTAGGAATTTAATATCAATGAATAATATAATATTTGTTTTAAAAACTCTTGTATGTGAATTTTGACACTATTCAATTATTGAGTTTTTTTAAAGTCTTAAAAACATTATTAATTCGAACCAAATTTATTTAATCAAAACTATAATTTCATATTAATCAATAAAATTAATGGATGTCATTAAAACTTTCAAAAGTATAATAATTGTAACATTTATAATACAAATTATTTGATTCTTTAATTAATAAGGAAAATATTGCATCATTATTGTGTCATAAATAATATTAATTATTAAATGTCTAAAAATTATAAATAAAATAACATTATATAGGAAATCTTTTTATATTTATAATAAATATTTATAGTCTAAAATCCAACATATATAAACCTGTGTAAAAAATTCTAAAAGATATATGCTTATGTCATTTTTGTATTTATTTTAACTTAATTAATATAAAGTATAATTATCACTTACAAGTGGCTACATGGGGTCCCAAAATCAACCCAAAGATGATCATGGTCGGAAATGTATCAAAAAATAAGGTTAGGACATGTTTTAGGGTAATTTATTATTATTATAATATTATTTTTTACCCTTATTTACCGGATTTACCCTTTAACCATGGTAAATAAAATATTTACCGAAGTAATTATTCAAAATGTCTAAAAATAAAAGTTACCTATTTACACAATTTTGACATCCTGATTCCAAATATGGAATCCATTTTTCCAAATTAAAAACACAGAAGTGGCAGAAATTAATTTAAAATTAATTCCTGTTGTTAAAACAAAAAGCGTGTTTTTAAGAGATAATAACTATCAAAAGATTGACACTTGTTCATGTCCGGTTTAATTGTGAAATTATATCCAATGACCAAAATTGTATTAAATGGTAATAATATATTATAAATATAATTTAAAACCACTGAAATTCATAATTTATCACTATTAATTATTTCGATTAAAAAGTTGTTTTTAATTAAAATTTAGTAAATTTCACTATTCATCAAAATATAAATGTTATCCAAAAAGTTCCAAAATTTTACCCTAGGCTAATTTCGATATTCCAAATCGAAAAATGAAGTCCATTTTGAGAGATAAAATTTATAAAATTTCAAAAATTGAGTATTACTATTCATAACAGCTAGTTTGATTGGTTGTGGTTTGTGTTAGAACTCGAAGTTGCGTACAACACACGCTACTGTATTATTCAAAGGGAAGTGTACTGTGGAAGCTTGGGGTGTTACATCAAAGATGCGGGGTGATGTTAATTTGTTTCAAATGGGTCCCATGAATCAATCTAGGCTTCTTAACCAGATCTTGCATCATAGTTCATACATGTTAGCTAGATTTCATGATAGCACCAGGATATGCCAACACATATCATGTGACACCCTATGGGCCTGTCATCCCATGTCATGTGGTTCCCTCCAAATATTTTTTCCATGATAATATTATAGCCACCAAGATATGTCATCTATGTCTTTTGATGTCCTCTTAATAAGTCAACCTTGATCATGAGATGTTTCCCTGAAATGTCATTCATATTATGTCATGTCCATTGGAAATGTCAACTGGATCAGGTAATTTTTCTTGGATATGTCTAAAATATAGCTTGATATATCCATACATTCTCTATCATGTCAGTAAGTCAACCAATACATGTTAGGTAGACCATCATGAATGTTAAGTATATAAATAGGCCTTGTAAAGAAGGCATCCTAGGGAAAAATATCTTTTTCCAAAATCTATATTAAGGAGGAATCAATGTGTATATCCCATTTAACCTGGTCAATGATGAATCTCATTTCTAACATAATCATGATATGTATGATTCCTTTCTAAGTCCAAAGTTCAATATTAAACATCAATGGGTTTGTCCCAGCATGTATGACCCACACCCATACGAAGTATGATATATTACTCGTTATCCCTTTTTTTACACATTGAGAATAGATCACATTGGCTTAGGATGTTGAAATAGTTATATCACTCTCATTGTTAACTTCTATTTCATATGTAAACATCAGTTTTTATACCCCAATTAGCAATATAATATGATTTTTCCACCAATAGTACATTAGACTTCGTGTGTGTGACCCAATAATTTAAACTATAAGAACTTTGACTCCTTCCATAAATAGTATATGTAGGATTCCATCCTAAAGTCTCAATATAAAATGAGAATCCTCATTAGTGTATTACCTTTGATACCTTCGACATTCCAACCATCAGGACCCCATTTCTCCCCTGGGATGACAATATTTTCTCATCTAAAAGAGGATCAAGAAGTAAACTAAACTACGATGACTCTGATTCCTACCATAAAAAGGATATGTAGGACACCATCCTAAGGAACGACCACTATAATTAATGTCAAAATGACTATATTAGAACATATGTACTAAATCCATATGTAGTTGGATGGATTACTTTATATCCTCTATTTTTAACTCTAACCATATATCACTCGGGTAAAAGGAGTTTCAATGGTCACATATTTCGCATTATGAATCGCAACATGGTAGGAAAAATAAAGTGTGTAAACCCAAATAAATATAATAATATAATTACCCACATAAAATTTTATCTACCTAAAGGAAAGTACTGAGTATGTGATTTATTTATTATAACTCAGATTCACTCTATTTTAAAGATATGTAGGTTGCATCCCTGAGGCTCGAGCTCAATATATGCTTCCCAAGTGCCCCCATAGATTTCATTTCCATATGAAATTATAATTCGTGGATTTAATGTAATAGGTTTATTTTTATTAATTTTATAAAATAGGATTTGTATGAATCCTCATATATAGCTCAATCTAGTGCTCAAAATATTAACTCCCTCCCTAGATGACAACAATCTCTTAATTTACTAGTTAAATGAATTCAATATATAAGAAGATACCTACCAATTGGAATTGGATAAAGAACCTCAGATACATACAGATTGATTCGCTAATATAATCCCCCACATTTAATATAAAAGGGTTTATCCAATTATCATTTTTAGGGTAATCGGTCTAGTATTAGTATTATGAAGAGATTTTAAAAGGAATATTTAATCTATAAGTGAGTCCCAGAGTATAAATCAATTTCCACCAAAAGGATGTGATGTGCCGGACCTCCCATCCTATTAACCAATTTTTTTTCCAAAATTTTATTGGCTTAGAAACCCCAATCTGCCAGCTACTAATAGAAATAAGGTATATACCCAGTTATGGATAGAGGATCTATTTAGATTTTATTTGAAATATGAATAAAATTGTTAAACCTGAAATGAACCCATGCTCCAAAAAAGAAAATTTGTTTAGGAATAATGAACCATTTTGTCCCACTCTGTCATAAGAGACAACTCTATTATGTTATTTTGTTTTGGATGTGTATTGATTTTTATTTTCTACAAACGCATCCTATATAGGATTGTTTAGTTGTTGTTTATGAATATTAACTGTTTTATATTTCAAATGGAAAATCCCCCCACGAATATTCCTGAGGCCATTAGAATTTGTTTCCATTAATTGGTGTCATGGTGATGTCATAATAGGTCTAGTAAACGCTCATCACGTATCAATAAAATGAGAAGGGGAAGGATGTTTCAAGTGGAATTAACCTCTATCCTTTTAACTATCCACTTTTTTGGGGAAATGGATTCATCTGTGGCCATTTAATTTAACACTTTTGGGACTAATGGTGTAAGTTTTTTTTTTCTCGGTGTTGTAGATAGTATCATTCAATCTCTTGGGATGGTAGTAAGGAAATAGTAATATCAAAACATGAATTGTAGGGAATAAAAATGTATTTCTAATTTTATTATATTGAACATCATGTTTCCTGGTTCTTTAGGCTCTAGAGTTCTTTAGGAAGCTTCTAGGTGTATAGTCCCCTCATCATCATGGGTTTTTCTTATGAGAGATTCATGACATGAAATTATTGTAAGACTTTTCCATAGGACTAAATAATTCATTCTGAGTATATTGTTTTAATTTAAATAATGTGTTCATTTTTGAAAATAGTATAAATAGTTAATTTGGAAAGAAAGGCAGTTATTTGTTCAACTAAATTTAAAATGTTGAAGCTAGATGAATTATTTATTTCAAAATTTTTGACATGCGTTAATGTGTTAAATTAGAATTTAAAAGACCATATTTTCAAATGAATGAGATTAACTAGATTTTTTTCTGGCTCTAGTGAATGTCACTGGATAGGAATTCCATAAATCAATAAGATGTGGTTGATAAATATATAGTTTCACCTAAGTGAAAATTGAACCTAAAATAGGTTCAATGTATTATTATAAATTTTTAGGATATATATTTTGGTAATTATAATGATAATCCTATAAAAACTTCATTAGTTTTAGGTAAAAAAGTATAATTAACCCATTTTTCAGGGGGATTTCGAGCCAAAAAAAAGAAGAAATCTGGTTGAATCTAATGAATCAAGTCTTCAATATTCATGGGTCACCAAAAGAGATGAATATAAAGTAGCAAATTTATATGCTGGAGGAGTTGACATGCCATTGGGGGAAATTATTAGTTCATTCTAAGTTGGTCAAAGGCCTGACATCGGTAGATTCAAAGATTTTTTTATAATAAATTCTTTCCTCTCACAATTTTGATTGTTAGAATAATAGACGTTATATTTTGAAGCACTTAACTCTATTTGTGACATGATATGTTCCTAGATTTATAAATTTTGTAAGGTTTTATATAGAATTTGTTTCAAGGGTGTCCTTGAAAGAGCACATTCTTATGTCAGGATTATGACCAGATATTTATTCAAAGAATTAAATTCTTTGTATTGAATATTATATAAATAAGGTCAATAGAGAAATATATTAGGAAAGGGATGTCTTAGAAAATGAAATGGCAGGTAGAGTTATCATTTCTATAGGAATAGGTGGTATCTCTATTTTTTAGAACAATAGGGAGAGGGAATACTACATCAAGAGTGATGGTACACCATAGAATCATATAATGGGATTAGTAAACATTCCTCATCAACTGAGACGCAATGTAAGATGTTTTCAATGTTTCACTATAGACCATATGATGCGTCACTATACAAAACCGCCAAGATAATGTCACAATTAAAAAAATATGGGTCATATTTAATTCTATTGTCATAGCCCTCCATGGTATGGTGCTAGAGATTCATCTCGTTTATCTAATGCAACGTATGATTCAACGATATGGGTACAGAAAAATAATTATCATGGTCAGAATAGTATGATCCAAGGTGATTCTAGAACACCATGAATCCCCAACTAGTGAAATATCAATAGGGTAACAAAAAGAGAAGTGCATTGAAAAAGAAAACGTTTGGTGTTAAGAAATAGATTAAGGATTATCAAACTTTTACTTTGTTGGTGAGATGTATGATTCATTTTAATTCAAGCATTATTCATGATATTTCTTATATGAATAGGTCCCACTCATTTATTTTATCTCATATTGTTGATCATATGGGTTTTTAGGCTGAGATTATGCCTTCTATATTGAAACATCCAAGTCCACTTAGCCAATGAGAATATTGAGCCATTATGTGTAATGTATGTTGTATAATAGTATATGGGGCTAAGTTTATTTTTTATTTCATTGTTCTTGATATGGATTTCTATTACATGTTTTTTATGGATTGGTTGACATCATTAAAATCCAAAATCGACTATTATACTTGAAAGGTCAGTTTCACATCTCTATGTAGCCTCGATAATATCTTTATATAAGATTGGTATTTAAAGGAAAGTAGAGAAAGACCATTAACCCTAATGGTTGAAAACAAATATTATGAGTTGGCAGTAATTTCCATGGAATCTATGGATGAGATTGGGAATATTGATTTTCCAACTATCGTTGACCAATTTCCTAATGTTTTCTTAATGGTTTCTTAGTGATGACACCAAAAAAAGAAGTGGAGTTAATAATTGACCTCATATTGTGGTACAGTCCTATATCTCATCTTTGTTATCATATTGAAGAAATACAATTGATGAAATTGAATGTTTAGTTTTATGAAATTAAAATAAAAGTGTTGTTGAGACCAAGCATGAGACAATGGGAAGCAACAGATATATTGTTCAATATGGTGGATGGGAACCTTATAATTTTTTAATATTATTGTACGCCTATCCATGATAAATTAATGAATCAGTGAACTATTTTCATGAATTGTTGACTAGCTTGATCAATTAAGGGGATAAAATGAGTTCTCTATATTTAAAATATATTAGCGAATCACCAGTTGTGAGTTTTTAAGGAGGATTCTATGGAGACAACATTTAGAAGTTGTTATTTCCATTATGAATAAGTAGTTTTTACGTTTATTCTTAAAAATTCACCATATGTCTTTATATAATTAATGAATTGAATATTTTAGAGGTTTCTATATTCCTTTGTTGTGGTGTTGGTTAATTTTATACCAATGTATTATAGGTAAATATTTTATTATAAGAAACACTTTGCTTTTTTGGATATCTTGAAGGAGAATCATGAGTATGAATTGTTATCAATGTGTGAATTCTGGATACATGATGTATGTTTCTTTATCATTTTCATTTCTAAAAAAGGCATGTCATTATATCCTGAAAATATATAATCTATTATTTATTGTATAAAAAAATAATGTCTTGGAAATATATATTGTCTTTGAATTATAGGGGTACAAAAAAGGCTTTGAATGTGATTTTCATGTTTTCTATCACCTAAAATGACATTGATGAGGAAATGAATTCACTTTAAATGGAATGTTGAATATTAGAAATTCATTAATGATTATAAGGTTAGACATACATATTCTCTTATCCTCAAATTTATAGGGTCTTTATTGGGCTATGAATTGTATTATGATGCATGAACTTATGGGTCATGATATTTTCTCATGTATAGATATCATTTTGTTTTTTATGGCTCAAGGAAGTTACAGTTTCATGGGAAGAAATACAAAACATGTGATTTATGATTGGATGACGTCTTCATTTTTTTGTTGGAATTTTATTATTATCTCTTTGTCAATAAATTCATTGTTTTTAAGAATCATAATATTTTGAAACACATTTTAACATAAATAGATTTCAATTTGAGGCAACAAAAATGGTTGGAGTATCTAGACAAGATTAAATTATATATGATTTAAACACCAAGTAAGGGAAACTATATGGTGGATGTATTAATAAAGAATTAATATACTCATTTAAATAAATACAATTTCAAACAGTGGAAACTTATTTCAGATTTAGTGTAAATGCATCTATATTTATTGTACCAAGGTGGTGTTTCATGTTACATTTCTATTTTAATTTGTTCCAAATCTGGTAGATTAAGTATGATTTTCTCATACATCATATCTTGTTTATGCTACTGTGTGGTCAAAAAACAATGGTGGGGATACCAATAAGGGATTGAAGTTGTTTGGGGATTTAGTGATACAGTTTAGATATATGATGGTCATACTATTGTCTTATCAAAAATATTTAATTATTTCCTATAACCATTTGAGATAGGATATTAATAATAAAATATAGAATGTTTATAAATTGTTTATAAAATATTTTTTGTGGGTTGGAATGAAAATAGATATAGTAGAGTATATCCTGAAATGTATCAATTTTCAGTAGTTCAAGGTTGAGCATCAATGGCCAGCTTGTATGTTTCATTCTTCACAAATTCCTATGTGAAAATCAAAGTCGATAACCCTTGGATTTGCAACATTTCTGCCATGTACGGTTAGGAAACATTATTCCATATCGATGATAATTTATCATCTCACAAAGATGACTAGTTTCTTAAATATTAGTAAAACAAATATGGTAAAAGACATTTTCTCGACTCTATATTTAGAAAATTATATTGATTCATGCATTATAGTTTTGATTCTATTTAGTGGATACACTAGGGTTATGTCTCACTTTTTTATATCATAATAGCAATTCCATAGAACATTGTTTACTATGAGTATGGCTATTCAGCCTCAAATGGATGGACCATCTAAATGGAAAATGGAACTATTTGAGAAATTATTAATGATTGATTGATGGATTTTGGTGGTTCTTAGTAAGAGAATAAACATTGACACAAATGGATAATTTTGAATAATTGAATTTGAATCCTCTCCATTCACCACTTTTTTAGGTGTGAATAGATGATACATAACTAATTGGTCCTAGACTTGTGTAAGAAAAAATAGAGAATATTTAGTTTACCATCATGAGAATGGAGATGATATTGAGTCATCAGAAATATTATGTACCTTATTGTCAATTACCAATTTATTTTGAGGTGATTGTTTTTTCTTTTTGAGAATCCATCCAATCCATATGAATTTTCATTTTGGTATCTAGTTAATATTTTATCATAGATACATAGGCCCATTTGTTATACCTGAACGAGTTGGTGTGGGGAATTTGATTTGTATTTTCCCCCAATGTTTAGTTTAGTTCACATTTTATTTAATGTATCTATGTAGAATAAGTACCAAGAAGATCATAACAATGTGATTTAATTGAATCATTTTTAAGTAGAGATTTATTAAATGTTGATTAATTTTCTAATAATGATTATGGATATATAAGTGTTTTTTTGTGTGAAACTTATCATTCCAATGATGGTTTTGTGGAAAAGGGGTTAGATTTAGGAAAAAAACTGTACAACGTTAGAATGAAATGATTATAAGATAACCTTAACACATCCATGATAACTCTTTTTTATAATTTATTAAGACAGAAAGTAAAATTGTAGGGAGAATGTAGAGCCTCCAATTTCTATTACATATCCCATTAATCTTGTATAATGAGGCTATATAATGATCAATTACTGTTTTAGGAGGATTGGAGGGGTTTTTCATGGTTTGGATGATCTTATAGTGGTTCATGATTTTTGAATAGTTAGTAGAAACTATGAATCTCATATATGAAACTATACAAGGGAATAAAATTTTCACTGGAAAGGAACGTGCTTAACAAACAGATTTTTAAAACATGTAAATACCTAGGGGAAACCATAAATCATGATGCTGGGTGAAAAACACAATTGTCATAATGATATTGTAATAGCATGATCGAAAAAAGTGATGGGTAGTATTTAGATACTATCACTAAAAACATTGATTGCATGGTTTTTCAAACCATTTTACCAAACCAATAAATGTATAGTTGGAGCCCCTAAAAAATTTGGATATAATCTTAATTAAATCACCAAACCACTATTAATCCATTAATCCCTCCATAACACAAATTAATTTTTCTCCCTAGGCCTGACAGTTGATCCCCTTTGATCTGATAGTGACTCTTATGTGAAAAAAGTAAATTGGAGACCATGATTCATCATAAACGCATTTTTCATCATTGTTCTTGTTAGATATCATCAGTTTCTCTCTCTCTCTCTCTGAAATATAGATCTAGTATTTTATGGTAAATGTATATTTTTGGATGCTAATCTTGATGATATCTTGTCTAGATCTAAATGATCTATGTTTCGTTCATTATCATTTAAAAAAATTTAGAGGTAGGTTGACACTCTCTTATCTCCAAATGATTTAAAATTTTATGGATTATTTTTAATTCAATTATTAGACTGACATTCTAGTGAAACCCATTTGTGATTTTTTTGTTGAAATTTCAATTGTTATTGGAAATAAAAACATTTCTCAATGTTGGTATGAATTATGAAAACCACTTTGTTTTATAATTTATAAATGGTTTTTTAAAAAATTATGTTTTTTATTCACGTAATTTTTTTTGAAATTCATAGAAGAATGAATGTTTTTTGAATGATTTTATAAGTATTTTGGCATACATGGTTGTCTTGAATTCATTTTCCTCATATGTGACCTTGTAGAAGGGGAATATTCCCTATGGGAACCTGGTATATGTTTTTTTCATGACTTTGTGGATCAATGAGAGACCACTCACTAGGATGAAAATATCACATTTTTATGAATGGTGTGTTTGGGGACTTGGTTATGGGTATGCGAAATTATATTAAAAATTTATTTTTATTCATTTATTTATTTCAATGGAAATTTTTTATCCCATTATTGTAAAAAATAATTCATAAAACTATTCAATATAAATTATAATAAAATGTATTATCATAGTGGATTGAGTTATTAATTCATTGGGTAAATCACATTTAGTTTTGGATAACTGACTTCTTGGGTACAGTTGCCTATTTTTAGATGTTTTATATTGAGACATAGGTAAAGGTTGTCTATCTCAATTCATTAGTGATTCTTCTTGATACCATGGGATTGACATGTGTAGTTGGAGCATGGATCAGTTTTCGTGTTAGTGTTTGATGTCAATTGAGATTTTTGAGTTTTGTGGTCTTTAAATCTCATTGGTATGAATTTTTTCTTCTTGTACTTTGATATGTTTTTGGGTTTGTTATATTTTTATTTTCATTTTCGTCCCATGAATTATATAGAGGTATAGTTTGTTATTATTTATAAAATTTTTATGTTTTATCTTTTAAAGTGAAAATCATACCCAAAAAAATCTTGTGGTCATTGTCATTTATTTATAGCTTTTGGGGTCGTGGGTATGTCACCTAAGACCTAGTAGCACACCCATTAGTTTTCTTGTCATGAGGGGGGGGATGATACACACAAGGTTTAAGTAATTACAATTGGATGTTTACATTCATCCTCACACCAAATATATTAACATGGATTTATTTGGAATATGAAATTTGACTTCTCATTCTTAGTATATGATATGAGATCTATATAAAGAATAAAATTCCATTCCTTGAATCATATAAAATTAATCTAATAGATGAATCAAATGAGTTACATGAAGCATGATCCCACAATCTTCAATAAGAGTGGAAATATAAAATTCTAATTCAACTATCATGTCATTAAATGTTTTTACCACTAACTAAATATTTAATTCATGATATTTTAATTCAATACCCTTTTCTTATTCATTGGATATAAAAGAGTTAGTAGATATATAATCAAATAAGACATTATCCATTCTAGAATGGATGAAAAGTGTACATTTCACTATTCCATCCTCTTAACCCACATCTATGGACATCGTCACACTAAATTTCCAATAATATTTGGGAATATGAGGACTTTTACATTGATAATTAATGAAATTTTGATCCATTTATTGGTTGGAATAATTCCAATTTATTGTTCATTTGAAGCATTAAAAAGTAGTTGGTGTATTTGGAGGCATCCTATTCTCCTTCATTTCATTAAATTTCCCATTCATCATATTGTTACATTCATAGGATTTATAATTCACACATACTCATTTAAATAACCACCCAAATCTAGGAAAACATTTACATTGATATTTCTTTAGTCATTTGTTGTTTGTATGTGATATAATTTCATTCCACCAACTAATTTATTTGAGTTATAATGAGACCCAATCTTCTTTTTGTTTTCAATTCCATGGAAATTTTGGGATTTTCCAATTTCCATTTCTACCTTGATTACACATCACAAAATATCTAAATATATATTAATGTATCATATGGATAATTCATTATGCCGAAGAGGTGTTATTCCACAAAAGAGTTACTAAATTTTTCATTTTTGGATGATGATTATACCATAGGCAAACCTCAAAGTGTATATAAAACTAGTCACATATACACCAATGGATACATCATCTTCCTTGTGCTCTTGTAATTACATCTATATAATTGTATGTATAATATGAGGTAAGTGCATAATGAGAAATAACCTCTTATACGCATTCCTTTCATAGATTCAATTTCTACATATTTCTTTTTATTCTAAATAAGGTTCTATTATTGATCCACTTAACCTTTAAAATGATAAATATGAAGGATAAAATTTTGATGTTCAAAGAATATGAGAATATAAAATATCTTCTCAATTGTTCCAAAAAAATTTCTTCATCACTATCAATTAGTAGAGACACTGGAATATTTTTGAGGTTTTCTTATTAAGTATTAAACAAAATAGTGTTCCCTCCATTAATGTTTTGGATGATCATCATAGATCTTAACTTGAGAATGTTGTCTGATGACAAGAAAAACATTCTACATCACCGATCCCATATCAATTTTTCTCTTAGGTGGAAAATAAATACAATTTACAACACATTAAGCATTATCATGATCACTTCTTGTTCTGGATATTATCTATAAGCCAAAATAATAGTGTGATCAACAATAATAATAGTGGTAATACACATTTCAATGAAGAATAATTAATTTTTTTCTAAATAAATACATCTTATATTAGATGTACTACACCTTTTTTTAACACGGGTTATCCAAGATCATCTTGAATTCATATCCATCATGATGGATTGTAATGAAAATGTGAATTGACATAATGATTTCCTCAAGGAGTGTCAAAATAAGATCATTGTAAGTCTCATATTCATATACAAGGTAACAGTCAAGTAAAGATAGTAGCATATTTTTTGATTTATTAACCCAAGATACATCATTTATAGAACCACGTCCACTTATAGAACCTATAGTGGTATGTATTTATAAGAATACCTCATAATCCCTTCATTAACGAATTTTTTTGATGTTATCATATAGATTATATTACGGGTTATCCCTAATGTTTTCTCATTGTATTTTTTAAAGGATAACTGCACATTGATCATATATCAACTATAAAAACCATGAATTTTTATTCATAAATATAACATCCCTATAGATGATTATTCAATAAATTTCACTAATACATGCTAGAGGACTATACTATTTTAGTCTATTTTTGAGAAATATTACACAATATTCTAATTTAATGAAATATATTTAACATCTCTAATAAGGATCTTCTTCTTTTGTATGTTTCATAATCATACCCTACATAACAAATTTCTTTATACCTCTAGAAAAGGGAACATATGATTACATGATCTCAGATGATCATTATGGGTGAAAATGGGAGATATCATTCTATGATCATATGAAACCATAAGATAAGCATAAGGTCATGAGATCATGAACATAAAATATAATGTCCATACCAAACCTATCCCAGATCATAAACATGAGTCGTGGAGTAAATCATTAACATTACAAAATACATGATTCATAAGTGTGTGAAATCATCATAATTCATGAACAATAAGACAGTGTCATAAAATTTTTGTACTAAATTGGTATATAAATAATTTCATTTGTTACGGTTATCTACAAAAAACACCAAACATAGTGGATCAGTACTCATTAATTATTTCCAATTATGGATCAATCCCAACAATCAATTTCCCAATTTGGATCAATCCCATCAAATAGTGTCTGATTATGGATCAAGCTCATCAATATGATTCTTATTAATATATCATGAGATATAATTCTCAACATAATTAATTGTAGGGAAATATATGTTCCACCCATAAATTATTATTTCATGACCATCGTCCTTGGATATAATGTACCCACCTTCTATAGTTATAATTTCTTCAATGTTTTCAATCATAATATAACCACAGTCACATAATGAAACAATTCATAAGTTATCTATAAAATCATAATATCACACACAATGAAATGAAAAGGGTCTCATAAACATTCTATCATTCCATGTCCCATATAATGGAAATGGCTTTTATAACCATATCATTAATTCATAATAGTACAACAAATTGAAAATTAATGGGATTCAGAAATATCATTAAATCATAATAAATAACCATCCATAGAAAGAATAACAATGTTAAAATTTGATCTCATCCCATGTAAATAATAAGTAAAATCATGTTATGTCATCATATATAGAAAATTATTTTGAAATATAAGTTGGAACATTTCATATGTAAAATAGACTTTCAAATTTAAAAAAAACTTTTTAAATGTAAATTTTGAAAAAATATATATATAACCCTTTAATTGAAAATAATTATAATCATATAATGGAAGATTCCATCCATTGATTGGCCATAATTTTGTAAAATACATCATTCTACATATGTTAAAACAAACCTTCCTAGAACATTTTGGTAATATAAAAAATGAAATTCATTAACAAAGGACATAAAAAATAGTTTTAAAATGTTATCAAAACACAATAACTGGGTAAATATGTATTTAAAAAATCAGTGGATAATATAAGAAAATTTTATTCAAACATTTTTTTGAAAACATGGATATGTAATGAAATGTTTTTCCAACAGAATAGAGAAGTAAAAATGAATATAAATAAAATTCTTCATTTTTTCATTAATATATTAATATTTTAAAATAAAATCATAAGATTTATTTTCCAAGAATAATCAGTGGAGAATAAAATACATGTGTTTATTTATATGTAGGTAGTAAGATCTCATAATTGGAATTATATCGAAAATAATTTTTTTAAACAATGAGAAAGTAATAATAAACCATTACCACTCTAGTATCCTTTAAATCGTAAGAAACATTAAATAATTCAAATTTAATGTATTGATATATCCCACAATTATCATCAAAATAATCCTAAAATACATTCTTGGTAAGTATATACACCACCCAAAATAAACTAGTGGTGTATAAGGCATGTGTCCAGTAGAAATAAATGTTAGATGAAATACTATATATTAAGACTCTAATAAATTCATGCTCATTAAAATATCAACTACAGTAAATATAATTTTTGTATAAATATCTTATAAAACTATAATGATACGTATCATTCCATATATGTTGTAATTACAACCTCTTATTATATATTTATCAACAATTCATTGTTAAAATGGAATTTCATATTATAATAACATTTTTATTATGTATGTTTTGGTTTTGTATTTTTTTCCCATTAATTTTATAATGGTTACATCATATAGTTAATTATAATCATGATATAAATATCATATATATTTATTATAAATTTATATATAGCAATCCTATAAAGGTATAGGTAGAAAAAATATTACACCATTCATTGATACAATATGATATACGATTACATGATGTTACCATTTTCTCGATGGATGAAATGATAAAAAGGAAAATTTAATATTAAAATTCCAAAATAATTTTTTAATATATATATATTTTTTCACTAAACCAATCCTTGTTACCTTCTATATAAAGCATTAGTGATGAATGAATCACATCGCTTCTTGAGGTGGTAGTCTTTCATATGCACGATAGATGTTATCATATTCACATAGAATGGAATCTATGAAGGTATATGTGATTTTATAAATCAATAAGTATAATAATTTCATAAGTATCATATACATATGATAAATCCATATGAATATTCAGAAATGAGCGGTGTTAATGGAAAATAACTAACATCGGTTCGTGAGGTGGTATTCTTCCGTACACATAATCAATGGAATAATTACTCATTTGATGGAAAAGAAGATATGTTTAGTATATTACAATAAAACAATAACATCTATATATATGGGAGACCCTGGTGTTATTATATCAGTATGGTTGTAAAATTCTACCTCTTTTATTAGAGAAAATCATTAGGTTTATTGTTAAATCATTCTGTGGAGGGTATCCTAATAAATTAATGCATCTAGGATGTGGGGAGGTAATTAAAGAATATATTTCTGTAGTTACTTGATAAACATAGGGTTTTTTGACAATTAAAGTGGATAAGTGAGGGGTTGCATTCTCTATGTGCAGGAGAGGACACAAATGAAAAATTTTAAAATAATAATGTGTATGTACGTTGTTCACAAGCCAAAAGTTTTGAAATTGGTTACTTATAAAACAATTGAATATATTGGATGAAATAAGGATATAAGATGGTATTTTGATAAGTTTATATGTCACTTTACACCATATCATTTTAGTTTAACCCTTGGCAAACCCGTTCTATCCTTAAACTTGATAATTTATTTTTTACTATTTTTGCAATATATTTTGAAATAAAATAAAGTAGAAAAATATATATAATACTAAATATGATGATAGAAACTATAGAATAAATTTTCTAAATTCCAATCAAAGATGTGTAAAATTATTATATAATAATAAACCTATAAACTAGATGAAAAGGTTGTTCTCTAAATAGAAAATTATCATAATATATAATGTATTAACATCAAAATTCAAAATTTAATTAATCCTAATGAACTAAATTGGATTAATAATTATATAATTTATCTATGTATAATTTTAATTAAATCACAAAATATAATTTAACCAGTAAATTATCTAAATGAAAGAATATATCTTATTAAAAATAAATATTCTTTTTACTATTCATAAAAATATTCATTTCAGAAAAATCTCACAAATTCACTCAAAGAAAATTTTAACATGTAGAATACATAAATTATGTTTATTTTGTCAAATAAATTTTATAAAACTATAAAAAATAACTTTTCTTATTTTATCAAAAAAGGAAATATTTGTTTTTGAGAAAATATTATTTTCAAAACATATAATAACATCACTAAAAAATAATTATTTTCTTATCAATGTTATTTATTTATAAAATAAAACATACATACCACATAAATAGTGATTACTCCTATTCATACCTCCATGGTTAATGGAATGGTTATAATAGTTATATTTAAAAAATAATATATTTAGTATATTATTGTTCATTAATAATCAGTTTTTCCTGTAATGCATGAAATTGATGGAAATGTGTATCATGAATTTAACCTTTTATAATTGTGTTAAGATATTTAACCTACAATAGGGTTTCCTGGACTAGATGCATGGTTGACACTAACCATGTTCCAACTGTGTGCCAAGGTCCGCCAAGGAAAGAATTTCATGTTTTCTCTAAAATTTTCAAAACAAACCTAGGGCCAAGAATAGAAAAATAGAAGACAAGGGAACATTACAAAAATAAATACCTTTCACACTCAAAACCTATGAAAAATTCTAGAATTCCCATCGAATCAGTGCATAATCCATAACTAGAAAAACTGTGTGAGACATTGAAAATGTAGGCATCACTTTCCCCTTGAAAAGTTAATATCTCACTAATGAAATGAACTTGGATTTGGAAACAAAAATGGAAATGGGTCATACTTGGTTTTTATATCAAATGTGTAGAAAATCATACATTGGTATATTGTAGTTCAAACTTTAAATTGATATTTATTTTATTTTAAAGGAAGTGCATTAGGGAATAGATTATCGGGCTAGCCTATAGAGTTTTTATACTCACTCCTATAGTTATTTTTTGGTTTTTATCCCTTTTACATGTTCCATCATGAGTTCGATCGCCTTGGACGACGGTTGATCTTATTTTGGACAGTGGCCCATAGCGTCATATGGTGTTCGTGTAGTCATCCTTTCTAGTTGGTTTTTCCATAAAGTTGTAGCAGCTTTCATCATTGTATAGAAGATTTTCATTTTGGTACTGTTATCTACATATATATATATATAAGGAAGTTTGTTTTCTTTCTATTTTTTGGTTATTTTTATATTTTTGGGTGAAATCGTTCCCTTTATGTACTCTATTGATGCTCGGAACTTGTTTACAACTCATGGGTATCAAAAACGCCCTTCGGGCCATGCCACAGATCAGCTTGGGTGACCTGTTCAGGGTTAACCCGGGTTGGTTCATGACACTTTATCCATATAAGTTGTGTTTCAGCTTGTGTCATACCCACATACTAATATTATTTAGTATATATATTTATATAATTTTAACTATTTTTTTCCAACTGACACATATTTATCTCAAAAATAAGACTCAACCAGATGTAAATCTTTTTTCTTCTACACAACCTGCACAATATATATCAGTATATTCAATAAAATAAATCTTTCATGATCTTTCATATTTTATTCCAAAATAAATTTTGATTTTGATAAATTTGATAATTATATTTCCTTCCATGTGATGATATTTTTTTGGGTCACTCTATTACATATCACACAATGAAATACCATACACTATATATGATCTTTAATCAATTAGATACAACAAGATTCCAACCAACCATATAAAATATTTATCATCAACCTCCATACCTTCTCTATATTTTAAAATTTTAGTTCCCACTAAAATAGTTGTGGAAAAAATATTTGAGTATTATATTCAAAACATATTAAAAAGTTTCTTTGCATACATATATTGATAAAAAAAATGAAATTTATATCATGAGAGATTTGTAAGCCATGAAAGTTTTTCATTTCTATTATAATTGAAATTTCAAATAACTTTTTCATATACTTAATAACATTTCACATGTTTCTTCATTATTATTTGTAAATAGGATATCATTAACATAAACTATCAGAATTTGGTAAATATCTTGATTTTATTTCATGCAGATGATAAAATCAACTCTTCATTTCTTGATGTTATACTTCAGTAAGCAGTTCAACCTATACAAAGCCTTATTCAACTAACACATAGATCTATATTTCACTGATAAAAAGGTCACAATGATGCTCCACATAAACTTCTTCCTTGATAACTCCATTAATAAAATCTAACTTGACATCTATATGGAATATCTTATATCTTCATTATGAAAAGATAACAAGAATAATTCTAATAGTTTCAAAACATTCAACTGATGAGAAGGGTTAATCAAAATCAATGACATCAATTTGAGAGTTACCTTTACAAAATATAATGCCATATTCCTTATCATTTAACCTTCTTCATTTAAATTTTTTATAAACACATACTTTGTAACAATAAATTTTTTATTTCTCAGTTTTGGTATAAGTTACCACATATCATTATTCTCAATTTGATCATACTCTTTATTCATAGCCTCAATCCACTGTTGATTACATAAAAACTCATTAACATATTTGGGATAAACCATAGAATATTATTAATTTTGTGATATTAAACATGATTTTATTTTATTTTGAACCTATTATAATTGATCTTCAATGATGTTTTGGACTTCAACTTTCTTCATTAGTCTAGGACGAGATGAATGTAACTGTTCCTCAGCACTTGATATAATTGAGTCAGAATATTTATCTCATTTAATTTCAACATTATTATTATAATTATGAAATTTGTGACATTTATTTACTATAACAAATTAATCTTCATTTACTCTCATATATTAAACTGACTGTAAAGAAATATTATTATAATTTTTAAGAATTTTAATATCTATAGATTCAATAATCCTTATTGCGTATTTATTATTTCATATGTATCCTATAAAATTGGGTTGGGGTAGCCATGAAATATCCCATCAACACCACTCTGATTAAACTTCCCATGATTCTCCCCATTAACCAAGATAATTCAAGAAATACCAAATACACTTATTATTAAAAACTTTGTTTTTAATTTTAATACATCTCATAATAAGTCATATTAGGGTTATTAATATAGAAACATCGACTCCAAATATGAAATGATGATCTAATAAATTTCTTAAAAGGTGTTAATAAGTATCATTTTAAATAAAAATAATATATTATGTATCAACCAATATTTTATTAATCCTTTAATAAACACTATTACGTTGTGGTGTGTCCAGTGCACTAAACAAAAAACAAATTCCATTATTTTCTAGATAATATCTAAAATTCTCATTTTTATATTCTAAAACATTATCAATTCAAATCCTCTTTACAGAATATTCGGATTCATCTTACGCACTTCTTCTGAGACTCTTAATCATTTTGAGAGCCTCAAATATAAGTATAAAAAATATAATACATGAAATTTGATTAAATCCCTCAATAAAATAAATTAAGTAATTATATTAATTTATTGGTTCCTTTATCATGGGTTCACAAATTGTAGAATGTATCAACTCCAAGGGATGAGTTGAATGTATCTTAACTTTCTTATGTTCCGAGATTGTAATATTTAATTTATATCATATAAAAAACACCAGTGTCATCTTCTTTTAATGATATAAATATCATGAATACTTTATTTCTTTTTTATCTTGATCATATTTTATTTACGCATTTGTCTCATAACCTTATAACAAATATTATTTTCTTACATCATTATTATTTAGCATGAAATCTTCACATCACCAACTTGAAAAAGTTTCCCATGGTTCATTTCCCTTTAATAATATTTTTTCAATCTTCAATGCATTTAAAATTGAAACTATATTTTATAAAAAAATAATTTCCTTTGTCACAATATTTTGAAATAGTTAAAAAATTGTATCTCACACAATAAAAAAGGCTCTTTTGATTTTGACTTTTCTTACATGGTGATAATAAATCAAACACCTTTGATTCTGAGGGAGTCATCATTTTAAAATGATGTTTTCCCTTCTTTGTAATATTTAAAATTATTCAAAAAATTTAATTATATTGTATTTTTTGAAGTATATTCACTATCTAGTATCGAAGGTCACTCTTTTTTATAACTTGGGGTGTATATTCAACAACTAAGGATTTTTTTCATGTATTTTTCTTCATTTTCCTGTGAATTTGGATATTTTTGTATAAAAGTTTTTTGAAATGGTAACATGAAAAGACATCTATTTTCAATATTTCTAAGCCAAAAAAAATCATTAAAATTTTTTTCCCAAGGGTTTGTATCTATAGTTAATCATTATACTGACTTGGTAAGGTTTTATTTCTTAAGTTGGTTAAAAACCACTCAATATTCAACTCTATTTTATTCTAGATTCATTGTAGCATTTATAATTGACATAGAAATATTCACCTTATATTAAAATACTATATAGTAACCACAATATCAATAAAATATATATTTTCCTATATATTGTACATAATATTCCGTATTGTGTACACACTTTCAATCATCTTCTTATCATCCATATTTGGACATTATTGTGTACAAAATTTCAATTAAAATATAAAATACTACTTCCTCTACTATTAATTCTTTCCATCCTTATCAAGATCTCTAGTATTAAGAGATTTTATCTATGAATTTGAAACTATATCAATTTTAGGATTTTTAACTCCTTTTTTTCTACATGCATTGTCTCCATTGATTCCTGTTTATTTTGAATATCTTAAACAAATGTTTAACCTTTTAGGATGATTTATATTGATATTTATGAGGTTTACACTTCTCATAACTTTCACTAAATTTTTAAACCAAGTGTTGTAGATTTTTTGTTCCTTTCTCACCTTCAAAATGTATTTGTTGAACAAGTTAAAGTCATTACTCCTTATCTTTTCTCTTTACTGCAAGGTTTATGTTGAGGTATTTTTCTTCTTCAACTTACTTAATCCAATCATGAATCTCATTTAGAAACTTGTATTTTTATTTAAGAAAATATTATTTATTTATTTCTAAATGATTTACTTTATTCATCTTTTTATTTCATTTTTTATGTGTAATAATAATTTTAATAAATTATTTCAAATCCATCATATGAAGAAACTGCAACTGAGTCTCCTCCTTCTCTTCTTCAGATCTAATTTTATCTTCCTTTATGAAATTTTATCATTTACTTTTATAATAATAATATTTTAGTAGAATCATCACTAGATTTTTTATCCTCTTATTCACTATCATCATCTTCCTCTACATAGAAAAAATGTTTCACTTTAATTATTTAAATATCTTATTGTCCTTTCCAATAGAATAAGACCAGTATTTTTTAATTCTTTTTAAAGGATATTTTTTAGTTTATATAATCCATAAAGACTTCTTTAATCCACCATTAATCGAGTAATACTTTCGTGATTAATGTCTAATAGATACAAAACTAAATCACATTAGAGGTAACTTCCTTTGTAACTAACTATACCTAATTTCATCCTTTTATAAAATAATGATATAATTTCTCTAATTATATTTATATACACCATAATCAATGTCTAATTCACTAAATTCATTCACAATAATTTTATTATAGTTTCTATAGAACCCTGAATGAAAAGAATGTTTCAATTAGTTGAAAAGGAGTCTTATCACTACACATGAACTTACACTACCTTATACTCAAGAAATTATCATGGTATGTAGTTTTGTTTCTATAAACTGTTTAGGCTATATACTAATGAAAATTTATAAGGTGATAACCTATTCTAAAAGGTAGTTGAATGCTCATGAGAAAAACTATAGTAATCATGATCTTGAGTTTCTTATAGTGATCTTTGCAATGAAAATTTGGAGAGGTTATATCTACATTGAGAAATGTGAAATTATATGGATTATATGATAATAAAATATATATTTACACAAATGAAAATTTATATGAGCTATGTAAGGTGGTTAGTGATGATGAATGATTATGTTTTCCAGTCCATTTCTATCAAGGGAAAGTGAAAAAAATGGTAGATGCTCGAAGAATAAATCATCTTACAACCCTATCGGTGATGTAACAACCCAAGATATTTAAATATAATTTTTATTTTAATTAATTATTTATTTTATTTGTTATTTAAAAGAAACGTTTTTAATAAAATAATTTTTGAAAATAAATTATTTCAAGTAATCAAAGTAAGTTTTTATCTCAATTCTAAAATATTACATTGAATTTTAAGGGATAATATTTTTAAAATTAAAATAAACTAATTTATTTCTTAAAAATTTGTATTTTTAAAATAATCCAAAATAATTTATTTAAAATTATGTTTAAATATACTTTTTTCATAAATTATTAAAATATTTTTATATTATATTTTTTTACAAGAAATATTATATTAAATTTAGTAGAAGAATTATTTATAATGAATTTGAAATAATAGTTAAAAATAATGAAGATGATTACATTTAATAATTTTTTTAATGATTATTACTTTTAAAATTATAATATAACTTTGAGTCTTTAATAGATATAAAATATGGTTCCATGAATTTTTTTTTAAATGATATATTGAATTTAAAAATTATGTCAAATCTAATGGGAGTGATAAAAAATATTACTTAGATATATTTTCTATTTTCCCATCCTTTGAAAACATACAAATATTTTACTAATACCTTCTACAAAAAATTACCATGTAGACATAGCGCACCAAGGGAATCCCTATGTAAGGCCAAGCTCGTTGTTTAGTGTGATACTCAAGTTTACAACACCATAAGCACTACTAAAGGAAGTTGAACACCGGTCTGAGTATAACTGGGTCGAAGCACAGGCAGGAGCCCATGTATAAGGCTCCGAGAGTGCCGTGTGTGTTTGTGTCATAAAAATGGGTGGACTCGTGTCCTCTATTACAAGGAGGCACTAAAGCTATCCACAATTCAATGTGGGATGCATTTTTTTCTCAAGAAATGAGATCTGAGCCATCTGATCGGACTGCGATCATCCAGGACATCTGTCGAAGTCCTCATCCACCATGACCACAGATCGACATCATTTCCACAAAATACACATAAATGGGTTAAATTAAAACATAATCCTTAACTAAATCCTCTATCCATTGCTTCCAAATAAGTTTTATATAAACACACACAGAAAAATATATATATATATATATATATTACTTACATTTTTTTCTAATAATTCTAAGTGACAAATCCAATCGGCCCAATTAGCATTTTTTTCATTAGAATTTAGTTAATTTTCTACAATCCTTTCGAATTTTTTTAAAAAACAAACTATAATGAAATATATAAATATATTTTGCATTTAATAATAAGTTTTGAAATGTGGCCAAGAAAATTTAATCCTTAACTGTTTTTGTTCCATGAATGCATAGTTGTTCCCCTAAAACTAGTTTGAGTGAGTGATTGAAAATTTATTATACAAATTTTTTTTTACATGTGTGTGAATTCCCACACACACTCACACACAAATATTTTCTCTCCCAAAGAAGACCTGATTATTCTCCCTCTAATTTCCTAGAGCTCACAACAACCTTTCCCTTCTCCTTTCAAAATAAATTTAAGGGGATTGTTTATTTATATTTATGAAATTATGTTTAAGGTTTTGTAACAGTTTTATTTTTTTAATATACCAATTTATGTTTAACATTAAAAGATATATATTTATATATATATATTTATTTATCATTATCTATTTTAAGGGATACATTTCAATTTATTTTCAAAATCATCAACTTATGTTTTAATTTATGGTCTGTAAGGATTTATTTTATTAATATTTCATATTTTTGGTTTAAACAAGGTTTTTATGTTAATTTACTAAATTTATGTATTTTTATAAATATATGTTTAAGTGTAATTATACATTCAAATTTTATTGTGAAATCATGTAAGGATTTTCAAGTCTGTTTAGAAAATAGACTTTAATTTTTTTTTTCTAAACTTTGATTTTAACCCTTATAAGAATAATTTAACATCATGCAAGGAATTAAATTTTTAATGAATTATCTCATGAGATATTTTTTAAAAACAATAAGAAAACAATATTTTCATGGTTTTTATTTTAAATTTTTTTTATAAATAAGATATCCATCGAAGAAGATAATTATTTTATGTGTATCATTTGTTTAAAAATGATAAATGTTATCATTTTATGTGCTAATTGAGAATAATAGTTATTATTTCTTGTGTAAAAATGACTATGAACCTTATTTATTATCACTCATAAATTTAAAATATCCATAATCTATGTTATCAACAACATTCCATGAATTTTATTCAAGTATTCATTAAGAATTTATATTTATGACATCAAAATAAGAACAACTGTTTATAAGAATGGATTTCTCTTATATGATTATAGAAATTCTCAATGAAATGATTATTTCATGTCAATATGTATGTATGATTGTTTCATTTTAAATAAAATAATTTATGTATGTACTATTTTGAAAAAAAATTGTGTTATGAATGAGAAAGGAAGGGACACTAAAATGTTTTCTTAAAATTGGCACAAGAGTATCAAATGTTAAGTTATAGTATAAGAAGTGAACCCAATACTTTAAGGGGAAATTGTCCCATATGATATACAACTATGTTCCCTTATAATTTTCTTATTTCCTTCTATGTTTCATTATTAATCCCTGAAAATTATTATTTTAAAATGAAGAATCTAAGAAATTGTCTTAAAATGCTATTATTTTAGAAATTTATGGTTTTTAAAATTTTATGAAAATTATAATATTTGATTGTTTTGAAAACCTATTTCTATATATTTATTTATTGAAATAAAATGTGTTAAATATCTTTTACAATGATTTTAAAACCCCTTATTAAGAAAAATAATTTCTCACCCTATGTTTTTAAATTATTTTTCACAGGTTTTATTGAATTTTTTGAAGGTGTTCTCTTCGCTTACAGAGTTATAAAACATGAATAAATTTTAGTTATGTCATTTTATTTTTTATTATTTTGGTAATTTATAATACATTTATCTAATTTCCCAAAACCTAGATCATAATTGGTCTTAGAAAATTTTAAATGGTGTGTATTTGTTCGGTTTCTTTTATAAAAAAATACATAACATATATATGTTCTGAAACCAGAAGTGAGGGTTTGGGTACTCATAGTTGGCATTAGATCAGTGTTCTAGACAACTTTGGAGATTATATGTCATCGTTAAGTATATAACTTTAACAGTTCTAACTTTTTTAATTCTAAATATTAAAATTTAGAATTTTCTAGAGTCCAATGAAGGAGTTGAGAGGGTGAAATTATTTTAATGGAAAATATGTAACAACCAAAGAAATTTAAATATTATTTTTCTATTAATTAAGTAATTATTTTTTTATAATTTCAAAGAATTTTTTTAATAAAAACTTTTATAGAGATAAGGTATTTTGAGAAATCAAAATATGTTTTTATATAAATTATAAAATATTACTTTTTATTTGAAGAGATGATATTTTTTAAATGAAAATAAACTAATATATTTCTTAAAAATTTATTTTTAATATAATCCAATATGAATTATTTAAAATCATGTTATAAATTATTATTTTCATAAATTATTAAATTATTTTTATATAAATTTTTTTTACTAAACAAATTAAAAAAATTATAATAAAAGAAATATTTATAATGAATTTAAAATAAAAAAGAAGATGGCATCTAAAAAAATGTTTTAATAAGTATAAATTTTAAAAATATAATATAAATTTGAGTATTTAATAGATATAAAATATAGTACCATGAAATTGGTTTTGAATAATAAATTGATTTTTAAAATTATATAAGAACTAATTGAATCGATAAAAAATATTACTTTGATGTATTTTTTATTTTCCCATGATTTGAAAATATAAGAAAATTATACTAATTCGTTGTACAAAAATCTACCTAGTACACAGAACACATAATGAGAATCCCTATATAGGGACAAGCCCTCAGTTCAATGTGGTACACTGGTGGGCAACACTGGAATCCGAGCTGGTGGAACCTCACAGGTTAGGTCCATGTATAGGTGGATTGAATATGGGTCCTAGAATAGGAGGGATGAAGCCCAAGAAGGAGTCTATGTATAAGGATCCTAGTTCAACATTGGTGTTTTTCATTTTATCCTAATAAACACAGTTTGAGTAGTCTAATCAGACCACGCTCATCCATTTCATTTGTCGATGCCCTCTTCCACCATGGCCCTACCTCGATGCCTTTTCTACACAATCAACATATATGATTTAAATTAAACCTAAATCCTTGACTACGTCCTACTTTGATGGATTCCAAAGAAATTTTATATAAACATATATGTATATATATCATATTTTTTATAATAATTACTACTGAAAAATCCAATTGGCCTAATTAATGTTTTTCTTGTTTAGGCTTGGTTAAATTTTATACCCTCCATCTGATTTTTTAAATACAAAAACTTTGAATGAACAATAAAAATATATGTTATATATAATAAGATGTTTTGGAATGTGTCCAATAAAATCCAATCCTCAATTGTTTTTGTTCCATGAATGCACAGGTGTTCCACTACAATTGGTCATATAGGGTGATTGGAAATTTATTATACAACATTTTTTTTGTACACACAGAAATATATATATATATATATATCACTCTCTATCAGCTCACCCAATGAAGACCCAATTCTTATCCTTCAAATTTTCATGTTATCACTACAACCTTGCTCTTCTCTTTTCAAAGTAAATTCAAGGGGTTTTTTATTTTTATTTATCAAATTATGTTTAAGGTTTTGTAAGTGTTTGATTTTGTTATTAATTTACCCATTTGTGTTTGAATTAAAAAGATATATTATTGGGTCCTGAAAAAATTGAAAGGGGCATTTAAGTCATTCCCAAAATTTGGAAAAGGATGGAAATCCATCCGAATGAAGAATTGGATAAAATATGAAATGAATCCATATCAACAAAGGGAAAATCTCATCCATGAAGAAAAATGACCTGCACAGATCGACACTCCATCTGGTGATCATCACCTCAAGAAGACATCAATGAACATAATGGTTCATGGAAGGTAAATGACACCTAGCCACCTCACGAACTGTGTCATTCTCAAAAAAAAGGAAGAGAAATCTATCCTGCGAACTGTGTCCTTCACAGAAACAAGAAGAAAAAATGCCGCCACATGTACTACTCCACCCCACATACAACACTTCCCTCAAAAACTCAAAATGGTTCATGGGTGGGGCAAAGCTGATAATGATAGCACTGCCAAGGGAATAGTTTGTGGGAACTAGGTAGAGGAATTTCTCCCCATGCACCTTTTTTCCGTGGACCATGCGATGCTAAAACATGCCTCGTGAATGAATTGAAGCTGCTCATAGGGACAAGGTGGTAATTACCACATCCACCAAATCACAAATCCCCCACTAACTAAGGGGTTTTTATATATATGGGTTTAAATTTTTTTATGGAAAAGGGATAGGGTTTGAAATATTTTAAAAAATGGTTCTTTAGATGCGTGAACCCTATTCACGCATCTTCTTCTCGGCCGGATGCGTGAACGGGGTTCGCGCATCTTTTAGCCCATCTTCAAGGATGCGTGAACCCAATTCACGCATCAGGCCGAGATGATCTATAAAAGGGGGTCCCCACCCCAATTTCTTTTTTTCTTCTGGATTTTTCTGTGAAGCCCTGTAGAATTTATTTCTCAAAAAAAAATTGCTGCTTTTAAAAAAGTAAAATTTATATTTCAATTTTCAATTTTTTAATTGTGTTTATTTTTTTCATTTGTATGATCTGTTTATTTGATTTGTGATATGTAGAAACTAGTGATTGTTTGTGTTGTTTATTTATTTCATATATATTGATGTGTAAATTAGTGTCTTTTGTATGATTTAATTTATGAACGATGTGTTTGTTGTATGAATTCATATTAAATGTTTATGAAAATTGAATATGTTGTAAAAAATGTTATTTTGAAAGTAATATTAAATTTAATTATAATATTGTTATAAAATATTAATATAATTTGTGAATAATATATTATTTATATGTATCATATTTAAATTTATTAAAATATATATAGAAAAAAATTTCTGTTAATGGTATAAATACAGTTTTGTATAAATAAATTTTTTAAAATATATTAGTTATAATTAAACTTATTAAATATAAAATAGGTTTAGATATTTAATATGTATTTCATATAGTAATAAATATAATAAGTATACCCTAAAACATGGTAAGTTGTGTGATGACTGATCTTGAGATGACTGACTGATGCATAATTGAAATTGCATGTCTTGTTTTGTGAATGTGGTTATTAAATTTTTAATATTTGCATTTATTTTTCTATATTGATGACATGTGAGTCATCTTTGACTATGTATGTAAGGACCTTCATGTCCGTTTAAAAAAAGTTATGTATTTCATACCCCTAGACCCCCTCACATTCATGTGAGTAAATTTTTAATTAAAAGGCAATCAACAAGAGGTGTCCCTGAAGAGGGATCCCTAGAGAGGTGTCCCTGAAGAGGCGTTTGAGAACAAGCGTTAGACATGAGGCATTGTTGTTTGAAAGGAGACTAACGGTTGCTGAAATATTTGATAATAGAGACTCCATGACTCTACCCATGGTTTTTGGTTAGTTTATCAAATAATGATAAACTAATCATAAGTCTCAAGATAAAGTCATGATTAATTATTCATAACTAATTAAAATATATAATGTAATATTAAATAATGTAAAATATTGATGTAGTATATAATATTTCATTAATTATTTTTTATAGGTAATAATGTCTGCGCAAATATATTTCAACGGTGGGACCATTTTTACGGAGTAGGGATTTTGCTATAGTGTGACACCTATCAGAGTGGCAAATCTTCAGGGTTGTATGACATTGGATGCAGTTCTCAATAAGATTCATAATCGGTTAAAACTGAGGGTCGATCAATCCATTTATTCAATCACATATTGACATCTACAACATCTTTAACGTTTATGGCACACTAAGTACCCTTTGGTCGATGATGATGATTGGATAGATTCATCTTCTTTATTTAGATAGTAGTGTGATAATGGTTTGATGTAGTTGAATGTGGTTATTTTTGATATAGATGTGGTGCAACTGACTACTACAGAACCGTGTTTTGTGAGCTCTATACAAGTTGGTCCTTCACATCAGTCTTTTTCATTGCCTCCTTCTCATTTGACTCTAGTAATATAAGAAAATTATGAATAAGATGATCACAATTTATAAGGAAATGTAGATGGCATCCCTTTGTGTGCTGATATAGTGAATGAAAGTTTATCTGAGGAAGAAGAATTTGGGGTACCATAAGGAGATGATGTGGGTGAGGGTGATGTGGGAAATGAACATTCTGAGGTTCCTTTGAGAGATGTGGGTGAGGGTGATGTGGTAAAATGAACCTTCTGAGGTTCCTTTGAGAGAAAGACATCCTCGACATCCACCGGTTAGTGGTAATCATCTTTCAGTATTGAGTTCCTTAGTTAAAGGAATGTCTCGTGAACAACATTTTCATTGGGATGTCATTACACCAGCTTCTAATTTTCATGTAATTATAGGGAATAGGTCTGCATCAAATGAAAATTCCATCTATTTTGGGAAAGAGTTTGAAAGTAAATTGGTCATGAAAATGGGATAAATCAATACCACATTTGTAACGCCCCGACCCCAGCTACCCAGAGTCGGTGCATTACTTCGTAACATTGGCATGATCACAAAAGATCATGTATCGAAAGACCGATTGGTTTAGTAGCCTTGGAAACACTAGATACATTCATAAATGTTACATTACATCATAATGTGAAAAACTAAAGTAACAAAGTCTCCATAGTCCACACTCATATCCTCTTCTGACTATACCTGCAGGTCATTCATAAAATACTTCTTCACATTCTGGAAAATATTAAAACATTGAAAGGGGTGTGCTCGGATGCTCAGTAAGGTTAACAATATAGCGGAAGCTTTCATAAATAAACATTAACATTTAAGGCAATGTATAACTAAAACAAAAGCCTTTTAAACTTGAACTTCAACATAATATGGCAAAAGTAAAATGAGATAATTCCATTCACTTCTTCACATGGATATTCTACTGGTCGAATAATCACATGCAATATCAATAACCACTTTCATAATGATGGAATGCATAATGCCAGACTATCATAACCACGTAGCCAAGGCCTCGTGCCAAGACCACAAATAAGATTTTGTCAAGGCCTCGTGCCAAGACACTAGTTTGTCTCATGAGACCTGCCGATGCATCGAGGAGCTATAGCGGGCTCCACCCATCACTTATTAAGTCCAATGCATTCCTCATATGAATAGGTTTAAACATATCATAATCCATAACATAATCGTATCACATAAAACATGCATAAAGGAAACATAACATTTCCACATTTCAATCACAAGATATAAATACAACACATTGATATAATAAAAACGCTTTCAAAACCATTTTCAATACCAAAATAAAAGAAAGTTAAAACTTTGTATTTATTTTTCATTAAAAAAATGATGGCTTGTAGAGGAAGCTGAAACTAAAATAATGGTCACGGTGGCGGAGAAGTCATTGTCGCCGCATAAGTACAGAAAGAAAAACATTCCCTTTTTTTCGTTTAGTAAAAAGCTTCGTATAAAAAAGATTCCTTTTGAATAAACGTAAAAGTCAAAGGGGTTTATACACCGTATAAAAGAAAGTTGTGTATAAAACCAAATATGCCTCAATGAAAGGGGATTGAGACGAAGTCCTTAAAAAGATCATTTTTTTAAATAAAGTACATCTATAATGTGTATTCACTATAAGTAAACATAAATAATGTACAAATACAATATAGGACATAATAATATCATGACATAATTTGAAAGTAGGAGATTAACACAAAGAATGAAAATTGGGTTAAGAAATTCCCTTACCTCGTGTCTGACTTGACTCAACCGTTATTTAACCTCCTGAATAATAAACTCGAGTTAATATCTACCTTATTAAGAACCATTTTCAATTAAATTATCCTTTTTATTTAACTTATTACAATGTTATGAACGTTATGTAATTATTTAAGTTAATAACGGTCGTTTTTTCGATCTTTGGTACTTATGTCAACAATAAACTTCTTATAATTACAAGTTGTTCCTGTGGTGAAATATCCATTATATCCAGAATTATATTCATGATGTAGATATCATATATATCAAATATATCCAGTATATACATTCATTCATAATATTACGTAACATTTAGAGGTAAGAAATGAAATGCACCGTTCATGGAGACGGTAAGCCGTACGTATGCATGAATGCTACTTTCATTTCTATTTCATATTTAATGTAATGAAATCATAATGATATAAATTTATAATATAATTCCAGTATAATATAGCATATAATACCATTTACTCCATCCTTTATACATCCCACATATGGTATTAACGATTCAAATCACTTTTAGGGGGCGGTAGTCCGCACTTCCTAAAATGAAATTATCGCGTTTACCCATAATGGAAATCATAAAGTATGCCATAAATGAGAAATACAGAAGCATAAGTAAAACCTAAAAATATTATATATCATATAAAAATATAGTGACATCTTAATGTCCACCTTTTAAGGTGTTATATGAGTGTTGAACAATCATCGTTTCGTGAGGCAGAAATTCGCCATCCACAGAAACCGTATGTTCTTTAACCATTAGATGTAGGTGTGTGTAAGTGTAGCTCTAATACTTCTTATAAAAACATCCTAGTATATTGAGGATACTTTTGTTGTTACAAAAGAAATGAATAAAAAGAGTTTAGGGGGTTGGAGAAGAAAAATAAAACAAAACAACATTAGAGAAGACATTACCTCAAAATTGGGTAACTCTTTTTGATTTGAGCCAAAGGCTTCCTTGAGAAGAGTTCTGCCCAAAGTGAGGCTTCTAGGAGTAATAGGGGGAAGTTGGGAGAGTATTTGGGCAGAGTTTGGCCGAGCCAAATGGCTTTAAGGTGTGAATAAGGTGAGAGAGGTGGGGGCCTTTTATAAGTGGAGAGGAGGGGATCTTTTGGAAAGATTGAAATGTTACATTATTACACAATGATTTTCGGATTCTAAAGATCCCAAACTTATATAATTCGTGGATAAGGTGATAAGGGTTCTAAATCTCTTCATCCAATAGGCTTTGGAAAAGTGTAATTCTTGGATTTTGCATTATCTTCTCATTTTATTTAAATCGTTAAATAATGAGGTCATCGCTGCATCCTAATGATTTCATAAATAATTTAATTTATTTAATGTCTAAAAATTATAAAAAAACTACTATGATGTAGGAAATCTTTTTAGATTTCTAATGAATATTTATAGTCAAAATTTGGACTTGTGTAACCCCACTTAAAAACTGTTTTAGTAAAACAACTCATGTTTCTGTCAATTTAATTTTAACATTAAATAAATATATATTAATGTCATTTTCCAACCAAAGTGGCTCCATGGGGTCCCCAAGTTGACCCATGGGTTTTCTTGGTCGGCCATGACTCATCTAATAGGTGTAGGACAAGTTTCAAGCTCATATCATATTATTAAAACATTGTTTTTACCTTAAACTACACTAATTACCTCTAATCGCGATTAAGAACTTAAAAGTTACTATTCACCAAAAAAATTATTTTAATCTCATTGAACCACATTTTACTTCTTAATGACAACCATATATGTCGGATTTTTGAAAATCAAATCACAGAAGTGGTAATATTTCATTTAAACGAAAAATCAGTTATTTAACTACCACTTAGTGGTTTCACTATTCATCAAAAATTGAAGTTTTTCAGAACAATGCCAAAATTTCACCCTAAGCTATAATTGATATTCCGAATTAAAAAATTATTTCTATTTTAAAAAATTCCAAACATATAAGTTGCATTAATTAATTTTATAATTAATTCCTGCTGTCACAACAAATAGCGTGTTTTTAAGAAACAATTTATATCAAAAGATTGGCAATTGTTTATGTCCAATTTCAATGTTAAATTAATTATAATGACCACCATTGGATAAAATGGTAAAAATATATTCTAATTATACTTTAAAACCACTAAATAGTATAATTTATCACAATAAATTATTGTGATTAAAAATGTTGTTTTAAGTATTTCTCACTATTCATAAAAAAATTGGAAGTTCTCAGAAAGTTACAAAAAATTCAACTTAGGATAATTTCGATATTACGAATTCAAAAATGAAGTCCATTTTGAAATATAAAATTTCTATAATTTTAAAAATTGGTTATTACTATTCATAACGGCTACTTTGATAAGTCGCGGTGTTTTAGAACTTGAAGTTGCGTACAATGCAAGCTGTTGCATTATTGAATGAGAAGCGTATCATGGAAGCTCGGGGTGTTACATTCTCCCCTCCTTCAGTAAATTTCGTCCTCGCAATTTGAAATTTTTCTTTGAAAATAAAAGGTCGAAAAGAGAAAATACCTTTGAGGAAAACCCACATCGGAAATAAGGTTAATAAATATATAACATTAAAAGAAAGCAAGATAAGTACAAAGGTCACCCGATATAGCCCATTCTAGGATTCTATGAAAATATGGATATGGAGGAGAAACAAACCACCAAGGTCTGATGGAGAGTTATAGAAAACAGGATTAGGAGAAAGTTTAACCACAAGAAAATCACAAACTTGTGATTGGTTAAACGGTCATTGAATCCCCAGTTGGAAAAGTTAACCGACAACATTTTTGTTTTAAGTTACCTTTTATAATGTTGAGGAATTTATTTAGGAGATTTACTAAGAATGTAAGGGAATATACATACTTGTTATGTATACTTTCATTCGTTAATAAATTTTTACCACAAACCCAACATTTACTCGAAATGGTAACGGAACTCAAAAATATTCTATTTATCCTAATTGTATAAGGTTCCAAATGCTAACACATACCATTTAGATTAGTAAAACTATTTTGTAATAACCAGGGACTTCCTGTAGGCTAGTGGTAGGAAATAAAGGCTTGTCCCACTATGGTTGTGGGTTCGATTCCTGCAGCTTTGTCCGACGCGATGGGTTATGCCCCACCCTGCAGGTTGTCCTTTTCCTAAAACTATAGTATCATAATATTCCAAAAATAATCTTCATAAATTTTTTAACCTTAAACAATACTATCCAAAGATCAACATAATCCACTCCAACCATTATAGTTATCCAAAATACCTATGTCCAGACTTTCTCTAAAAGGTCTCTTAATTACAAAATCAATTTATCAAATTCCCCAAACAAAGTAAAGTTTCTCTTATTGTCACATACTAAAAATATAATTACCTTCATCATATTAAAACCTTACTGAAATCAACAAGTACTGCAGTACAATCCTTATATATATATATCACATTATTCTAATAACCAAAATATAATCCATGAGTCCAAAAGCACCAATACATTAGTTATTCTACTTCAACTGTAGTAACAGCATAAGATTGTCCTTGATCCCTTGGCCTTTTCTGAGGTACGTTTCCCTGATGCTTAGGATATTCATTTTCATAATGACCCATTTCTCTACAATTGTAGCATTAAACTCTGATAGCCTCTTTCTTTCCCTTGCAATCACGAGCCTGGTGACCCTTTACTCCACATTTATAACAAACTCCCATTCCTTTTAGGCAAGTACCAGGGTGATTCTTCCCACAATTATCACATAATGGAAAATCCTTCTTTCCCTTTTTCCCTTTATCTGTCTCTTGTTCCACCGTTCTCTTCTTCTCTTGCTTTACTTTGTTGTCATAAGACTTAGATAATTCCTTTTCTGTCTTGATAGCACACGAGACAATATCTTCGTATGATGAGAAGGATTGTGATACTAAGGCTCGACGGAGAAATGGTTTTAACCCATCAAAGAAACGATCAATCTTACTCCTTGGGTTACGTATATAATCGGAAGCATGCCTCTCTAACCTTGTAAAGTTAGCCTCATACTTTGCGACATTCTCATCCTCCTTCTGCCTCAGACTCAGAAATTGCCTTTCCATATCTGCTCGATGGTCACGAGGAAAGTATTTTTCTAAGAAAAGCTCTTTGAACTCCCTCCATTCCATATTCGATACGTCATCATCTTCCTTTGTGTTTTGAATCAGCGACCACCACTGATCAGAATCTCCAGTGAGGCGGTAAACTTCCATGACAACCTTCTCCCTTTCACTACTCCCCAAGGCATGGAATATTTTCTCTAAGGAATTTATCCATTGCTCAGCTACTATAGTATTGGTACTCCCATTGAAGGTTGGTGGTTGTTGCCTCATGAAGCGGTCTAACATTGATCCTCCACGTTGTGGATCAGGGTGATCCATACGAGTAAGGTTATTATTCATAACTTGAGTGAGTTGTCCCAGTATGGTAATAAGTTGATCAGCACCAGTTGTATCTCCAGCTCCATAATAATTATCTTGAGCAGGAGGGAAATCCCTACACGGAGTGCGTGCATTGATACGGTTTCCATTCCTTCCACTAGGCGCCATTTCTAAACAATGTCATAAACTATATTAGTTTATAAATCAAAATACATAATTCCATACTTGTAAGATACTTAACATAAATTGAACTATTTATGGATATAATCCATAAAAATGTTTTCTTTGAGGAAGTATATACTCATAAACCTTCATAGTGGTTTATAAAGAAAATGAGAATTATCCAAAGCATATCCCCTGGGAGTGTCGTAACCAAGAGTGCAGCAAGGCCTGTTGTCGTGCACCAGTTCCCGTTCGAGTCTAGCTCAAAGCGGTGTTTTCGGGTATTACCCCTAGGTACATCTGTGCCATAGCTGCCTCTACTTGCTCGTATCCAGACAGGGATGTATTGCTCAGAAAACTCACAAAGTCTCTACAATAACAAAATTCTAGGAAGTTCTTCTATACTAATCCTCAAAGTCTATCTTTGGGCTATGTGCTCTAATCAGAGTTTATCTAAATCTAGCTTCCAAGGTTTGTACTAAACTTCCTCTGATACCAACTGTAACACCCCGACCCCAGCTACCTAGAGTCGGTGCATTACTTCGTAACATTGGCATGATCACAAAAGATAATGTATCGAAAGACCGATTAGTTTAGTAGCCTTGGAAACACTAGATACATTCATAAATGTTACATTACATCATAAGGTGAAAAACTAAAGTAACAAAGTCTCCATAGTCCACACTCATATCCTCTTCTGACTATCCCTGCAGGTCATTCATAAAATACTTCTTCACATCCTGGAAAATATTAAAACATTGAAAGCGGTGATCTCGGATGCTCAGTAAGGTTAACAATATAGCGGAAGCTTTCATAAATAAACATTAACATTTAAGGCAATGTATAACTAAAACCAAAGCCTTTTAAACTTGAACTTCAACATAATATGGCAAAAGTAAAATGAGATAATGTCATTCACTTCTTCACATGGATATTCTACTGGTCGAATAATCACATGCAATATCAATAACCACTTTCATAATGATGGAATGCATAATGTCAGACTATCATAACCACGTAGCCATGGCCTCGTGCCAAGACCACAAATAAGATTTTGTCAAGGCCTCGTGCCAAGACACTAGTTTGTCTCATGAGACCTGCCGATGCATCGAGGAGCTATAGCGGGCTCCACCCGTCACTTATTAAGTCCAATGCATTCCTCATATGAATAGGTTTAAACATATCATAAACCATAACATAATCGTATCACATAAAACATGCATAAAGGAAACATAATATTTCCACATTTCAATCACAAGATATAAATACAACACATTGATATAATAAAAACTCTTTCAAAACCATTTTCAATACCAAAATAAAATAAAGTTAAAACATTGTATTTATTTTTCATTAAAAAAAATGATGGCTTGTAGAGGAAGCCGAAACTCAAATAATGGTCACGGCGGCGGAGAAGTCGTTGTCGCCGCATAAGTACGGAAAGAAAAACATTCCCTTTTTGTCGTTTAGTAAAATGCTTCGTATAAAAAAGATTCCTTTTGAATAAACGTAAAATTCAAAGGGGTTTATACACCGTATAAAAGAAAGTTGTGTATAAAACCAAATATGCCTCAATGAAAGGGGATTGAGAAGAAGTCCTTAAAAAGATCATTTTTTTAAATAAAGTACATATATAATGTGTATTCACTATAAGTACACATAAATAATGTACAAATACAATATAGGACATAATAATTTCATGACATAATTTGAAAGTAGGAGATTAACCCAAAGAATGAAAATTGGGTTAAGAAATTCCCTTACCTCGTGTCTGACTTGACTCAACCGTTCTTTAACCTCCTGAATAATAAACTAGAGTTAATATCTACCTTATTGAGAACCATTTTCAATTTCATTATCCTTTTTATTTCACTTATTACAATTTTATGAACGTTATGTAATTATTTCTGTTAATAACGGTCGTTTTGTCGATCTTTGGTACTTGTGTCAACAATAAACTTCTTATAATTACAAGTTGTTCATGTGGTGAAATATCCATTATATCCAGAATTATATTCATGATGTAGATATCATATATATCAAATATATCCAGTATATACATTCATTCATAATATTACGTAACATTTAGAGGTAAGAAATGAAATGCACCATTCATGGAGACGGTAAGTCGTACGTACGCATGAATGCTACTTTCATTTCAATTTCGTATTTAATGTAATGAAATCATAATGATATAAATGTATAATATAATTCCAGTATAATATAGAATATAATACCATTTACTCCATCCTTTATACATCCCACATATGGTATTAACTATTCAAATCACTTTTAGGGGGCGGTAGTCCGCACTTCCTAAAATAAAATTATCGCGTTTACCCATAATGGAAATCATAAAGTATGCCATAAATGAGAAATACAGAAGAATAAGTAAAACATAAACATATTATATATCATATACAAATATAGTGACATCTTAATGGCCACCTTTGAAGGTGTTATATGAGTGTTGAACAATCATCGTTTCGTGAGGCAGAAATTCGCCATCCACAGAAACCGTATGTTCTTTAACCATTAGATGTAGGTGTGTGTAAGTGTATCTTGAATCATTCTTATAAAAACATACTAGTATATTGAGGATACTGGTGTTGTTACAAAGGAAATTAATAAAAAGATTTTAGGGGGTTGGAGAAGAAAAATAAAACAAAACAACATTAGAGAAGACATTACCTCAAAATTGGGTAACTCTTTTTGATTTGAGCCAAAGGCTTACTTGAGAAGAGTTCTGCCCAAAGTGAGGCTTCTAGGAGTAATAGGGGGAATTTGGGAGAGTATTTGGCCAGATTTTGGCCGAGCCAAATGGCTTGAAGGTGTGAATAAGGTGGGAGAGGTGGGGGCCTTTTATAAGTGGAGAGGAGGGGCTCTTTTGGAAAGATTGAAATGTTACATTATTACACAATGATTTTCGGATTATAAAGGTCCCAAACTTATATAATTCGTGGATAAGGTGATAAGGGTTCGAAAAATCCTCATCCAATAGGCTTTGTACAAGTGTATGCCTTGGATTTTGCATTATCTTCTCATTTTATTTAAATCGTTAAATAATGAGGTCATCGCTGCTTCATAATGATGTCATAAATAATTTAATTTATTTAATGTCTAAAAATTATAAAAAAACTACTATGATGTAGGAAATATTTTTAGATTTCTAATGAATATTTATAGTCAAAATTTGGACTTGTTTAACCCCACTTAAAAACTGTTTTAGTAAAACAACTCATGTTTGTGTCAATTTAATTTTAACTTTAAATAAATATATATTAATGTCATTTTCCAACCAAAGTGGCTCCATGGGGTCCCCAAGTTGACCCATGGGTTGTCTTGGTCGGCCATGACTCATCTAATAGGAGTAGGAAAAGTGTCAAGCTCATATCATATTATTAAAACATTGTTTTTACCTTAAACTACACTAATTACCTCTAATCGCGATTAAGAACTGAAAAGTTACTATTCACCAAAAAATTATTTTAATCTCATTGAACCACATTTTACTTCTTAATGACAACCATGTATGTCGGATTTTTGAAAATCAAATCACAGAAGTGGTAATATTTCATTTAAACGAAAAATCAGTTATTTAACTACCACTTAGTGGTTTCACTATTCATCAAAAATTGAAGTTTTTCAGAACAATGCCAAAATTTCACCCTAAGCTATAATTGATATTCCGAATTCAAAAATGATGTCTATTTTAAAAAATTACAAACATATAAGTTGCATTAATTAATTTTATAATTAATTCCCGTTGTCACAACAAATAGCGTGTTTTTAAGAAACAATTTATATCAAAAGATTGGCAATTGTTTATGTCCAATTTCAATGCTAAATTAATTATAATGACCACCATTGGATAAAATGGTAAAAATATATTCTAATTGTACTTTAAAACCACTAAATAGTATAATTTATCACAATAAATTATTTTGATTAAAAAAGTTGTTTTAAGTATTTTTCACAATTCATAAAAAAATTGGAAGTTCTCAGAAAGTTACAAAAAATTCAACTTAGGATAATTTTGATATTACGAATTCAAAAATGAAGTCCATTTTGAAATATAATGTTTCTATAATTTTAAAAAGTGGTTATTACTATTCATAACGGCTTCTTTGATAAGTCGCGGTGTTTTAGAACTCGAAGTTGCGTACAATGCAAGCTATTGCATTATTGAATGAGAAGCGTATCGTGGAAGCTCGGGGTGTTACATTCTCCCCTCCTTCAATAAATTGCGTCCACGCAATTTGAAATTTTTTTTTGAAAATAAAAGGTTGAAAAGTGAAAATACCTTTGAGGAAAACCCACATCGGAAATAAGGTTAATAAATATATAACATTAAAAGAAAGCAAGATAAGTACAAAGGTCACCCGATATAGCCCATTCTAGGATTCTATGAAAATATGGATATGGAGGAGAAACAAACCATCAAGGTCTGATGGAGAGTTATAGAAAACAGGATTAGGAGAAAGTTTAACTACAAGAAAATCACAAACTTGTGATTGGTTAAACGGTCATTGAATCCCCAGTTGGAAAAGTTAACCGACAACATTTTTGTTTTAAGTTACCTTTTATAATGTTGAGGAATTTATTTAGGAGATTTACTAAGAACATACGGGAATATACATACTTGTTATGTATACTTTCATTCGTTAATAAATTTTTACCACAAACCCAACTTTTACTTCAAATGGTAACGGAACTCAAAAATATTCTATTTATCCTAATTATATAAGGTTCCAAATGTTAACACATACCATTTAGATTAGTAAAACTATTTTGTAATAACCAGGGACTTCCTGTAGGCTAGTGGTAGGAAATAAAGGCTTGTCGCACTATGGTTGTGGGTTCGATTCCTGCAGCTTTGTCCGACGCGACGGGTTATGCCCCACCCTACAGGTTGTCCTTTTCCTAAAACTATAGTATCATAATATTCCAAAAATAATCTTCATAAATTTTTTAACCTTAAACAATACTATCAAAAGATCAACATAATCCACTCCAACCATTATAGTTATCCAAAATACCTCTGTCCAGACTTTCTCTAAAAGGTCTCTTAATTCCAAAATCAATTTATCAGATTCCCCAAACAAAGTAAAGTTTCTCTTATTGTCACATACTAAAAATATAATTACCTTCATCATATTAAAACCTTACTGAAATCAACAAGTACTGCAGTACAATCCTTATATATATATATCACATTATTCTAATAACCAAAATATAATCCATGAGTCTAAAAGCACCAATACATTAGTTATTCTGCTTCAACTGTAGTAACAACATAAGATTGTCCTTGATCCCTTGGCCTTTTCTGAGGTACGTTTCCCTGACGCTTAGGATATTCATTTGCATAATGACCCATTTCTCTACAATTGTAGCATTCATCTTTGATAGCCTCTTTCTTTCCCTTTCAATCACGAGCCTGGTGACCCTTTTCTCCACATTTATAACAAACTCCCATTCCTTTTAGGCAAGTACCAGGGTGATTCTTCCCATAATTATCACATAATGGAAAATCCTTCTTTCCCTTTTTCCCTTTATCTGTCTCTTGTTCCACCGTTCTCTTCTTCTCTTGCTTTACTTTGTTGTCATAAGACTTAGATAATTCCTTTTCTGTCTTGATAGCACACGAGACAATATCTTCGTATGATGAGAAGGATTGTGATACTAAAGCTCGACGGAGAAATGGTTTTAACCCATCAAAGAAACGATCAATCTTACTCCTTGGGTTACGTATATAATCGGAAGCATGCCTCGCTAACCTTGTAAAGTTAGCCTCATACTTTGCGACATTCTCATCCTCCTTCTGCCTCAGACTCAGAAATTGCCTTTCCATATCTGCTCGATGGTCACGAGGAAAGTATTTTTCTAAGAAAAGATCTTTGAACTCCCTCCATTACATATTCGATACGTCATCATCTTCCTTTGTGTTTTGAATCAGCGACTACCACTGATCAGCATCTCCAGTGAGGCGGTAAACTACCATGACAACCTTCTCCCTTTCACTACTCCCCAAGGCATGGAATATTTTCTCTAAGGAATTTATCCATTGCTCAGCTACTATAGTATTGGTACTCCCATTGAAGGTTGGTGGTTGTTGCCTCATGAAGCGGTCTAACATTGATCCTCCACGTTGTGGATCAGGGTGATCCATACGAGTAAGGTTATTATTCATAACTTGAGTGAGTTGTCCCAGTATGGTAATAAGTTGATCAGCACCAGTTGTATCTCCAGCTCCATAATAATTATCTTGAGCAGGAGGGCAATCCCTACACGGAGTGCGTGCATTGATACAGTTTCCATTCCTTCCACTAGGCGCCATTTCTAAACAATGTCATAAACTATATTAGTTTATAAATCAAAATACATAATTCCATACTTGTAAGATACTTAACATAAATTGAACTATTTATGGATATAATCCATAAAAATGTTTTCTTTGAGGAAGTATATACTCATAACCCTTCATAGTGGTTTATAAAGAAAATGAGAATTATCCAAAGCATATCCCCCGGGAGTGTCGTAACCAAGAGTGCAGCAAGGCCTGTTGTCGTGCACCAGTTCTCGTTCGAGTCTAGCTCAAAGCGGTGTTTTCAAGTTTTACCCCTAGGTACATCTGTGCCAGAGCCACCTCTACTTGCTCGTATCCAGACAGGGATGTATTGCTCGGAAAACTCACAAAGTCTCTACAATAACAAAATTCTAGGAAGTTCTTCTATAATAATCCTCAAAGTCTATCTTTGGGCTATGTGCTCTAATCAGAGTTTATCTAAATCTAGCTTCCAAGGTTTGTACTAAACTTCCTCTGATACCAACTGTAACTCCCTGACCCCAGCTACCCAGAGTCGGTGCATTACTTCGTAACATTGGCATGATCACAAAAGATCATGTATCGAAAGACCGATTAGTTTAGTAGCCTTGGAAACACTAGATACATTCATAAATGTTACATTACATTATAAGGTGAAAAACTAAAGTAACAAAGTCTCCATAGTCCACACTCATATCCTCTTCTGACTATCCCTGCAGGTCATTCATAAAATAATTCTTCACATCCTGGAAAATATTAAAACATTGAAAGGGGTGAGATTGGATGCTCAGTAAGGTTAACAATATAGCGGAAGCATTCATAAATAAACATTAACATTTAAGGCAATGTATAACTAAAACAAAAGCCTTTTAAACTTGAACTTCAACATAATATGGCAAATGTAAAATGAGATAATGACATTCACTTCTTCACATTGATATTCTACTGGTCGAATAATCCCATGCAATATCAATAACCACTTTCATAATGATGGAATGCATAATGTCAGACTATCATAACCACGTAGCCAAGGCCTCGTGCCAAGACCACAAATAAGATTTTGTCAAGGCCTCGTGCCAAGACACTAGTTTGTCTCATGAGACCTGCCGATGCATCGAGGAGCTATAGCGGGCTCCACCCGTCACTTATTAAGTCCAATGCATTCCTCATATGAATATGTTTAAACATATCATAAACCATAACATAATCGTATCACATAAAACATGCATAAAGTAAACATAACATTTGCACATTTCAATCACAAGATATAAATACAACACATTGATATAATAAAAACGCTTTCAAAACCATTTTCAATACCAAAATAAAATAAAGTTAAAACTTTGTATTTATTTTTCATTAAAAAAATGATGGCTTGTAGAGTAAGCCGAAACTCAAATAATGGTCACGGCGGCGGAGAAGTCCTTGTCGCCGCATAAGTACGGAAAGAAAAACATTCCCTTTTTGTCGTTTAGTAAAACGCTTCGTATAAAAAATATTCCTTTTGAATAAACGTAAAAGTCAAAGGGGTTTATACACCGTATAAAAGAAAGTTGTGTACAAAACCAAATATGCCTCAATGAAAGGGGATTGAGAAGAAGTCCTTAAAAAGATCATTTTTTTCAATAAAGTACATCTATAATGTGTATTCACTATAAGTACACATAAATAATGTACAAATACAATATAGGACATAATAATATCATGACATAATTTTAAAGTAGGAGATTAACCCAAAGAATGAAAATTGGGTTAAGAAATTCCCTTACCTCGTGTCTGACTTGACTCAACTGTTCTTTAACCTCCTGAATAATAAACTAGAGTTAATATCTACCTTATTAAGAACCATTTTCAATTTCATTATCCTTTTTATTTCACTTATTACAATGTTATGAACGTTATGTAATTATTTAAGTTAATAACGGTCGTTTTGTCGATCATTGGTACTTGTGTCAACAATAAACTTCTTATAATTACAAGTTGTTCATGTGGTGAAATATCCATTATATCCAGAATTATATTAATGATGTAGATATCATATATATCAAATATATCCTGTATATACATTCATTCATAATATTACGTAACATTTAGAGGTAAGAAATGAAATGCACCGTTCATGGAGACGGTAAGCCGTACGTACGCATGAACGCTACTTTCATTTCTATTTCGTATTTAATGTAATGAAATCATAATGATATAAATGTATAATATAATTCCAGTATAATATAGCATATAATACCATTTACTCCATCCTTTATACATCCCACATATGGTATTAACGATTCAAATCACTTTTAGGGGGCGGTAGTCCGCACTTCCTAAAATGAAATTATCGCGTTTACCCATAATGGAAATCATAAAGTATTCCATAAATTAGAAATACAGAAGCATAAGTGAAACATAAACATATTATATATCATATAAAAATATAGTTACATCTTAATGGTCACCTTTGAAGGTGTTATATGAGTGTTGAACAATCATTGTTTCGTGAGGCAGAAATTAGCCATCCACAGAAACCGTATGTTCTTTAACCATTAGATGTAGGTGTGTGTAATTTTAGCTCGAATAATTCTTATAACAACATCCTAGTATATTGAGGATACTGGTGTTGTTACAAAATAAATGAATAAAAAGAGTTTAGGGGGTTGGAGAAGAAAAATAAAACAAGACAACATTAGAGAAGACGTTACCTCAAAATTGGGTAACTCTTTTTGATTTGAGCCAAAGGATTCCTTGAGAAGAGTTCTGCCCAAAGTGAGGCTTCTAGGAGTAATAGGGGGAAGTTGGGAGAGTATTTGGGCAGAGGTTGGCCGAGCCAAATGGCTTGAAGGTGTGAATAAGGTGGGAGAGGTGGGGGCCTTTTATAAGTGGAGAGGAGGGGCTCTTTTGGAAAGATTGAAATGTTACATTATTACACAATGATTTTCGGATTCTAAAGGTCCTAAACTTATATAATTCGTGGATAAGGTTATAATGGTTCGAAATCTCCTCATCCAATAGGCTTTGGACAAGTGTATTCCTTGGATTTTTCATTATCTTCTAATTTTATTTAAATCGTTAAATAATGAGGTCATCGCTGCATCATAATGATGTCATAAATAATTTAATTTATTTAATATCTAAAAATTATAAATAAACTACTATGATGTAGGAAATCTTTTTATATTTCTAATGAATATTTATAGTCAAAATTTGGACTTGTGTAACCCCACTTAAAAACTGTTTTAGTAAAACAACTCATGTTTGTGTCAATTTAATTTTAACATTAAATAAATATATATTAATGTCATTTTCCAACCAAAGTGGCTCCATGGGGTCCCCAAGTTGACCCATGGGTTGTCTTGGTCGGCCATGACTCATCTAATAGGAGTAGGACAGGTGTCAAGCTCATATCATATTATTAAAAAATTGTTTTTACCTTAAACTACACTAATTACCTCTAATCGCGATTAAGAACTTAAAAGTTACTATTCACAAAAAAATTATTTTAATCTCATTGAACCACATTTTACTTCTTAATGAAAACCATGTATGTCGGATTTTTGAAAATCAAATCACAGAAGTGGTAATATTTCATTTAAACGAAAAATCGGTTATTTAACTACCACTTAGTGGTTTCACTATTCATCAAAAATTGAAGTTTTTCAGAACAATGCCAAAATTTCACCCTAAGCTATAATTGATATTCCGAATTAAAAAATGATGTCTATTTTACAAAATTCCAAACATATAAGTTGCATTAATTAATTTTATAATTAATTCCCGTTGTCACAACAAATAGCGTGTTTTTAAGAAACAATATTGGCAATTGTTTATGTCCAATTTCAATGTTAAATTAATTATAATGACCACCATTGGATAAAATGGTAAAAATATATTCTAATTATACTTTAAAACCACTAAATAGTATAATTTATCACAATAAATTATTTTGATTAAAAAATTTGTTTTAAGTATTTTTCACTATTCATAAAAAAATTGGAAGTTCTCAGAAAGTTACAAAAAATTCAACTTAGGATAATTTCGATATTACGAATTCAAAAATGAAGTCCATTTTGAAATATAAAATTTCTATAATTTTAAAAGGTGGTTATTACTATTCATAACGGCTACTTTGATAAGTCGCGGTGTTTTAGAACTCTAAGTTGCGTACAATGCAAGCTATTGCATTATTGAATGAGAAGCGTATCGTGGAATCTCGGGGTGTTACAACATTGAGAGACATTTCACATTTTTGGTTGATGAGTCAAAGAAGACAAAATATATCATTCTTTGTGAAAAATATGGGCCAAAATGTAAATTTCGATTAAGGGAAATATTTGATAAATTTTTTTCATGTTGGAGGATAACCAAATTAGGAGGGCCACACACTTGTGTGAATCTAAGATTGTCATAGGATCACTCTTGCCCTAATTTAGAGTTTATATCAAATGTTATTTGTGAGATGATACGAACATGTTGGGATGTTCCCATTGCCCTTGTTCAGGAAATAATTCAATAGTTGTACAACTGCAATATATCATATACCAAATCATGGAATGAAAAAAAGAAATAAATTGTAAAAGTTTATGGTGATTAGGATTAATCTTATGCTATGTTGCCACAACTTATGGAATTTTTATCTCTAAACAATCAAATTGTTTATCAGTTGGACACTATTGAGTATGTATCCCCCAATCACCGAGTTGATCAAACAAAGGTGAAGTTAAATAGGGTTTTTTGGAATTCATACCATGCATTTCTGCCTTTGCCTATTGTAAACAATTTATTCAAGTGGATGGCACCTTCCTGTATGGAAAAGTATACAGGTGTTATACTCATTTCTTCCACACAGGATGGTAATCATGCTCCTCTGCCACTTGCTTTTTCTTTTGTTGAAAAGGAAAATTTTAAATGTTGGAGTTAGTTTTTGGTATGTGTACGTGTTCATGTCATACAAAACCATGGCATGTGTTTGATATCTGATCGCCATAGAGCAATTATAGAGGTCTTGGTTATTGATGGGGTTTCATGGACTGATCCAAATAATTATCATCGTTATTGCATTATACATATTGCATGTAATGTGCATAATAATTTTAGAGATGATTCCATAAAGAAGGCGATCCTCAAGTTGGATATGTCTTTCAAAACATATTTTTTAAAAACAAAATTTATTCTCCATTTTAATATATTATTTTCTTAGGGTTTCATTATATGAGCCCTAATAAGAAACATTTGATCGACGCATTGAAGAGATCTGAACTACTAATGAAGATGTGTATGAATATATGATGCTGATTTCAAAGGAGAAATGATCATTAGCATATGATGGAGGCAGAAGATATGGCCATATGAACACTAATATAGTGGATTGCATAAATGGGGTCCTCAAGGGTGTGCGTAAACTTCCCATCACAGGGTTAGTGCAAGAGACATTTTATAGATGTTTTCACTATTTTGTTGACCGGTCCCAAAAGGCCTATTAGGGGATGGAAAAAGGAATGCGTTTTACACATCATTTCCAAAGTGATATTGATTCAATGCTTAATGAGGCTTCAAGATGGACTTTTATAGCCATTGACAGGGAAAATAAGAGCTTTCATGTAATATTATGCTACGATCGAGCTACATGCACTAGTGGTCGAGTGTTTGTAGTGATGTTAGATAATAGATACTGTGATTGCGGCAACTTTCAGGAATTTAGATATCCATGTGCACATGTTATCGCAGCTTGTGCTTTAGTAAATATATCATGGGTGCCATATGTTGACCCAGTGTATCGTATGAGCACTTTGGTGAACTGTTATAGTGAAACTTGGATGCATGTTGGTGACTTTTATTCTATCTCATTGCATGTTGATCAGTCAGCCATCATCCCTAATATTTCCATGTTTCTTAATTTGGTTTTGTTTTCAATTATTATTTTTTCAGTGTCTATCATTTTTTAAATTATTGGCTTCATACTACTAGGTTATGGCCTCGATGAAGACCAAAATCAAGTCAAATCAGAAATTAAATGGATTGGCCTCAACAACAAGGAGGGAGAATACGATGCAGTATTTTTTATGCAGAAGGACGTACTCATAATAGATGTCCCTAAGTGGTAGCATAGATCTCCACATCTTATCATCCATGATCGAGTTTGTGTATTGTATCAAGAATATGTATATTTTTATTTGTATGTGGAAGTTTCAGTATTGAAGCCTTTTATTTCTGACTTTCTCTATTTCTAACATGTTGCAATTTTGGTTTGTCTCGTTGTTTGATTCTGTAATTAATTATGTTTTGATACTCAAAATATTCAAAAAAACAACATAGAATGAAAGAACTAGCTCATGGAAGCCCACATGCAATGCTTAGAAGACCTATATAGGTTTTAATTGATTCATACCTCATAAATATTGAATCTCAAAATTAGGAATTATGGTGCTTTATTTAATGAGGGAATTGGTCAAGTAATACAAACCCTGATCCACAGATAAAAAATCAAGTATAAATCAAAAATATTAACACAATCATTTTTCATTTCATTGTTCTAGATTTATTTAAATAATAGTTGATATTTTTTATTGAATTAACTATAATAAAGTAACGATGATATCATTTGTGAAAATGGCATATTTTCCATTGCTCAAATATCAGGCTACTCATGTATCACAACTACTTTTAGAGGGACGTCTAGTGCCTCTGTTGAGTGTACGCAGATCTCACCATTTCCATCAAACCGCACCACCTCCCACTATCATCCCTCATCTTCGTCATGCTGGATTCTATGGTGTAGCAATGTGCAACTTCACCTTTCTTGATCATCGGCTCATTGTTGCGCTTGTAGAGAGATGGAGTCCAGAGTCACATACATTTCATTTTGGAGAGGTTGAGTTGACTATTACCCTACAGGATGTGGCCATTATGTTGGGCCACCCCATCGATGGTGCGGTTCTGACAGGCCGAGTTGGATCAGATTTGTTGGAGCTTGTTTATAGACTACTGGGCATATAGGTCCCTGATGATGGCAAGACCATCGTTGGTGGTCAATTACACATGCCTTGGTTAGACCATCACTTCACACAGTTAGTAGAGGATGCTGATGAGATCACCGTGCTGCAATTTTCAAGTGCATATATTTTGAGGCGGATTAATGGCACACTTTTTGTTGATCACTCCATTACTTTTGTACATTTGATGTATTTATCTTTTTTGAAGGATTTGGATGAGGTCAGCTGATATAGCTGGGGGTTTTCTTGTCTAGAATATAAATACAGGGCTTTATGTAGTGCATGTAACATCGATAAGATGCAGATCACAAGATACATGGTTCTTCTAAAGATGCGGGTATGGGAGCACATCTCTCGTTTAGCTCCACATGATTGTGTGCCATTACCAGCAAATATTTTAGCAAAGGCTCCACGTGGACATTGGTATGTTATTCCTTCCTTATATTTTATAACTTAATTGTATAAATTTCTATTATGAAATATAAATATAACAATATTATTTACAGGTGGAGTCAGGCACATCGACATTCAGATTCCCCCAGACACGACATCCACACCTACAGACTTATGTTGGATAGCATTCCACCACATGATATAAGTGATTATTATTTATATTGTTAAATAATTATTCTTTACTATACATGTATTAATTTATTAATTGATTATTTATTTTTTCTTTTAGATTTTATGGTTGCCATAAACATATGCTATTATCTAGAGTCTTCCACCATACTATACGTTGATGCATGCTATCGGCTCCTATAGGGTTCCATTGATTCATTTTCATATAGTCGAGTGGCATTAGACCGATAGAGTTATGAGGCAGTTCAGATTCTTTTAGCCTGTTCCTGACCCGCCCATTCGGTTAGATTCACTGCATTCCCTGAAGATGTCAGAGAAGATAGATTTTTATTGGAGGAGATACCACACCAGAGATATTGATTTATGGGATAGATGATAGGACTTCCAGTTGTGAGGGATAGGTACTATGCATTATCATTTGGTGGATCAGATGGATTACACAACTTGGTACTACAGGTCCTCGGTCAGATTTCTGACACGACATGGACGAGTCTTTCATGAGATGGTATACATAGTTCCTTCCACAATTCAGTGAAATTTCTATTCATATTACTTAACATCATAATTGTTTTTTGTATTATGCTTGTATCTGTCATCTACTAGACATGTCTGATCTAGTAGAGCACACCGTATTTGACCCAACATATTTTTACACCCTTGCATCACAGTTTATTCCTTCGATGGATTAAATTTATCAATGCATTTTCTTTGATCCAGCACATGCTGAGGAGGATGTGGAGCCTGCTGAGGCTCATATAGATGTACTAGGGGGTGACGACCCTATTATGGATCTTGTTTCTTCATAGGAGGAGGATGTTCAGATTGATAATTTAGATGCTGATGTTCCATAGGAGGAGGGTGTTCCGCATGATCATCCATCTACTCCTCCATCTTCTCAGGCTCATCCACAGGTAGATACAGACGATGACTGGGTTGAGCTCGATTCTTTATTACAGACATCCTCAGCACATCAACCATCTTCTTTCCATGTTGGTGAGAGTTCCAACCAGCCTCCACTATCATTAGATGCAGGACATGGTACAGACGGTGATACTGTACATCCATCGCCTGTCACATAGGAGGATGTGGGGGTGGATGCTGAGGATGATGTGTAGCATACGGCAGAGCACATACAGAGACAGATGCGACGTGGATGCATCCAATATACACCTGGTTGTGAGATAGAGAAGTATCCACGCTAGAGGCATAGATTAGGTTGATTTATGATTTACAATACACTATGTATGTTCATTACTATTATCATTTATAAAGTTTTACTTTCTTTAATGAGTGTCTTACTATCATCAAATTATCTTCTAAAATTAATAATTTCTATTTGGTATTCATTAATAAATATTAATACTCTAGATGAAAAGATCTGTGAACATCAAGCAATCTTGACAAATATTATTCATCTCAATGATTTGAATCCTAAAATCATGGAAGATGATTTTTTGGTTAAAAAAATTAAATTGCATAAAGAAAATTTTCAATTAAAATGAATAATTGTGAAGAGTAGATGATTATGATTGAAGATCAAAAAATCACAATATGAGATGTATGGAATTAGAAGTTCATTTGGACAATTTTGGAAAAATATATATTCAAACTTTATAGAAGGACACATGTTCTACTGGTACACAATCTTCACTAGAGGATTTTACTATTAAAATACCTCCATCATGTGATAAAATTATGGACATTATGAAAAATTTTGATTTCATATTCTTCTAAAATAAGAAACAATCCTTAATGGAGTTAAGAATGTGTTAGCATATCTAATAATAAGTATTGTAGAAGATCATCCTTGGTGAAGTTATATAAGATATAAAAACTGATCTTTATGAGTGTTTCTCTTTAGGTGGAGGTAAATGAAGAAATATTAGAATCAAATATAATTACTGAAGAACATTCAGGAAGATCATGTTATTGAAAGATAATTTTTTTTTCTAAATCTCTCTTACTTTGTCAACAAAAAAATACTCAATAGAAAGGGGTTGTAATTGAATTAATAAAATACAAAAGAAAATTTTTCTTCTAAATAAATGATGATTTTTTTTAATTTTGTAAGATACGTGAACGGGGTTCACACATCCTTTAGAGACTTCATAAAGGATGTATGAACCCCGTTCACACATTTACAATTGCGAGGATGTGTGAATGGGGTTCACGCATCCTTCGAAGATGGGCTGAAGGATGCGTGAACCCCGTTCACGCATCCGGCCGAGAGAAAGATGCGTGAACGGGGTTCACGCATATAAATACCCATTTTTTAAAATATTTCAAACCCTATCCCTTTTCCATAAAAAAATTTTAAACCCATATATATAAAAAAACCCTGACTAAGTCGTTTGCGGTCCGGGTAAGGATCATGGGATTTGCTGAGAGAGGATAGTGGACCGACCCCCATGTTCCTGAAATTTTTTTATAAATAGAGATAAAAGGGGAATTGAGATGGAACTTTTGGAGTAGAAGACTTTGGAGGACTAGAAAGTTTAGAGAGAAAACCTTTGGAAAACTTCTAGTAATGACCCACAAAGAATCATCTAAAAACCCATTTGGTTGGAAAGAGTCGATGAACAAAGGAAGAAATCATACTTCCTCATTGGTAAAAACCACTATTTCGTACCACTAAAAAGAAGAAAATTGAATTTAATATTGTTAAAACTGCAAACTAAAAATATCTTATGGGAATATTCCCTGAGAGGCAGCAAACCAATATCCCCTTCACAACTACGCACCCCAAATACCATCAGGGTATGCGGATGGAGCCCTGCGCCACGTACAATCACTGTACGCAGGAGAAATTTGATCTCATGCACCACCATGGTGCATGGATGGAACCCTACCCCACGTACCATCAGCATACACGAGTCGAAGCTGAGCCCTCATAGCCAAATGCTACGCGGATATCATCTATGTCCATACACCACTACAGTACGTGGATGGCTCCCCAACCCGCGTAGCAACACGCTACGTGGACCAGCCCCAATCACGTGCGAGAACCGGCCATGCGAAGGGGTGTACCCCAAGGTGTTCCACCTGCCGGCCCCGATCATTCCCTTCTGTCCATTGGTACCTCTCGTGACCACTCCTTTGATAACCCACCCAATGACACTGTTTCGGTGCGGATGTGCGTCGGGTTACGCTGTTCCGCCAGGACGCGTTCGCGCGTGCACCCGTCAACCCGAGGGGATGGGCGCGCGGCTTGTGGTCCCGCAGTCCCGCTTTCCAAGGGCGGGCGGCATCCGTCCCTTATTCAGGGGCGTCTGCTCCTTGATCGAAACCGGGATGATGGGATGTCGGCTTCTCCTTCCTTGGACGTCTCCTCGGAACTTGTCGCCTAATCCGGGTCTCCCTCATAGACTTAAGAATGTTCGTGAATCTCGTTCCCGGCGCCATATCTTCATGGACACCGGTTAATTACGCTGCTTCCGCCCGGACGTTCCAAGGAGTCTGGGCGGGGCAGCAACCTGCGGTGAGAAGGCCGGGTGGCTCTGGGTGCTGGGGGCGTGTCGTAACACTGCGGCTCTGCACGTCTGTCTTCCGTCCCTAATAGGGCTTCTCGAAGGCACGATGGCCTGAGGCATCCCGTACTAGGTGCGGGGAACTGTGTCGCCTGAGGTTTTCCTCAGCTTCCCGTGTTTAACACGGGGTATGCCGCGAGTTTAACGTCCAGCGGGGACGGCATCAGACCGATCAACACGAAAAGTGGATCAGATGACAGAACCCCTTGCGGGGAACCTCCGACGCTGGGGCCAGCACATGGGCGGCTTCCCAAGTAACGTGGAGTGAAGTGAAGTGGCATGACCCCACCGGGATGTGGCGGCCCGGGTAAGGATCAGGGTGGATGATGGAGTAAAGAGCTTGGACCCCAGAGGGGCTTCCTACGTACCGCGCGTTAACACGGATCAAAGTCAACGTAGTTCGGGCATACAGTTTAACGTCATGCTGGACGTCGGCAAGCCGACTCACGAAGAGGTCGAGGCCGCCGGGCGGAGGATTGAACCGAACCACCTCGCACGGAGGGGGGATGGAACGGCCGGGTGGATCACAGTTTCACGTCATGCTGGACGATAAAAGGGGAAATGGAAAAGGGGGGCTGTGGGGAGGCACCGTGGAGATACACACGGGCAGTCTTCCACAGGGGCGGATTCATAGGTGAATCAACGCAAGCGTGAACCCTGGAGGGGTCCACTGATGGACGAACGGACGTAAATACGACCGGAACGACCAGGTGGTGGGCTTGGGCCTCAGGGAGGCTTCCTACGTACCCTGTATAGAAGACAGGGATCAAAGTCCACGTAGTTCATTCTGTCAGGACTTACGCACTTGGGGCAGCCCGGATACTGCAAAACTCAGTTGGAAGGGACTTGGACCGAAAGCAAAAGACACCTCGATCCCAGTCAGACCCTCTACTGGCTTCGGCAGTGGGGAGGTGCAATGGAGATACACATGTGCAGCCTCCCACGAGAAACTAGGGGTTTGTAATACCCTGCCCCCGTAGGGAAAAGCCACTCCCATTAAATCGTCCCAAAAGGGGGACAATCCCGACATCCCTGCAGAGACGAGCGGGTGGGGGCCACGTCCAAACCGGGGGAGACCCTGCGTGCGGAGCACGGGATCAGGTTGCGGACGGTTTAGCGTCTTGCCAGACGAAGTACAGTTTAACGTCATGTGTTGAGGACGAAGCGGACGGTTTAACGTCTTGCCGGACGAAGTACAGTTTAACGTCATGTGTTGAGGACGAGGCACTTGGCAGTTTAACGTCTTGCAGCACGGACGATGGGGGCTAGGCAGTTTAATGTCGTGCAGCTTGGACGGGTGTGCAGTTTAACGTCATGCTGGGCATAGGTTGCCGGACGAAGCACTTGGCAGTTTAACGTCTTGCAGCGCGGACGATGTACAGTTTAACGTCGTGCAGGACGTATATGCAGTTTAACGTCATGCTGGACGAGTATGCAGTTTAACGTCATGCTGGACATAGGTGCGTGTCACTTCGCGCAAGCCTGGAGGGCCGCACGGGAAGACAACGCACGGTGCGGGCACCCGGGATGAGAATCATCGGGTGCCACACAGGCGGGTACCCTTAGGAGGTCAACGGGGACGACCCTGGCAGATTGCGCGCAAAAAGGAAGCTTTGCGCGCAATACTGCGGGCCGGCGCGCAATCGGGGCGGCTGGCGCGCAATTGGGCCAGCGCCTTGCGCGTGGATGCTTGAGATTGCTCACACCGGGCTTCGGATAGCGCGCGGGGGCAACGGCTCATTCTCTAATGAATGGCCACTTGAAAGAAGGGGGGGTGCGCGCAATCAGGCCGGATTGCGCGCACCCCGGGGGCAATTGCGCGCAAGCGGGTTCTTTTGCGCGCAAAGGCCTTAGGGTGAATGTTTAGTCAAATGAAAGGAGCCAGCGGGGATTGCGCGCGAAGGCGGACCCCGAGGCTTTCTTGCGCGAAAGAAAGGAGGTTACCTGAAGTTCGTCATTGCGCGCGGAAGGGGTTGAATTGCGCGCACGGGAGACGTTTCGACTTCCAGCAACCTTTGAAACGTTGGGGGTCGCCTTGTATTTATAGGCAACCCCGGGCGCGGAATCCAGGGTGCGAGCGCGAAATTCCCCCCGCGGGCGCGGAATCGGGCGCGGCGCGCAAGGGAGGCGCGCGGACCCGCGGCGCGCAAAATTGCGCGCCGGACCGGCGCATTGCGCGCATCCCGGGGGGTTTGCGCGCGGAACATCACCTTTGCGCGCGGGCCTCTGAAATTCCGCGCAAGGCCTCCGGGCCCTCCGAAACGTTCTTCCGACTCCAAATATCACTTCACTTTCCGCATCCGGAGCTTCGTTTGGGAACAACGGACTTTTCCGGCGTCTACAAAAGCCCCCCCTCGGAATCTGATCGGCGAGAGGTCGCAACGATCGGGTTCCGAGGGAGACGCCGGAATGCCGAAGTCCTGGGCGGCGCGGGACTTAGGCGCGCAAAAAGGGGCGCCGGTCGCGAAATTCGCCGCTGCGGTCGCGCAAAGCGCTTTCCGCGCAGCGCGGGCCCGGCCTCGCCTATAAATAGGGGCGCTGGGTCCCGCGTTCCGTACTCTGGCCTTCCGCGCGCTAAGCTCCAAAGCTCTCGTGCGCGAAATTGCCTCTTCCGGTCGCGAAATTCGCCCGATCGGCGCGCAAAACCGTCCGGATTTCGCCTGTTTTTGCGCGAAACCCCGGAACTTTGCGCGACAGTCTTCCCAATTGCGCGCCGTCCACTTGGATTGCGCGCCAACCTTCAAACTTTTCCACCAGCCTCGTCCGATCCCGCACGCTTCATCCCTTAACCCGCACGACTCCCGAATCTTCCGAGATGGCCGCGCACAGAGGAAATGAAGGGGATGCCGCCACCCGCAGAGCCGAGATGGCGACGAACGAGGAGGTTTACGGAGCCAAGGAGATTGTTTCTAACAATCAATCCTTGTTCGACTTACTAACGCCGGCCCAGAAGACATATCCACTGTCGGACAACCTGCCGCTCTGGAACTTCGGCATCCTCGATGAGGTTCCGGTGCCAGGATTCGAGGTTGATGCGCCGCGAACCTGGGTGACTCGGGAGGACGAGCTTCACCGCTATAACATCACCAACAATGGGCATCCTGCCAGGGAAACCAGGCACTTGGATGTCTACGTCCTGAACCCGAGGACGCGAACCATTGATGGGGGTGAGCCTACAGCGGAGAATTCTCCAGCCCTCTACTCGAGCACATACCGTCAGAGTGTCACTGACGACACCAAGGGCTGGCTGAAGGACTGGGACTTGCGATCCGGGGGCAACTTTACCAGTGAATGGGCCTGGGCGTTCTGGGTACGCCACACTTGCGATCACTTCGCAGAGGAGCTGCGGTACATCGGCCTGTTCGAGGCGGTGTGGACGTCGCAGTTCCACTTCTACCAGCAGTCTGAGCTCGGGCCGGAGCTGTTCACTCGCTGGTCCCCGGATACCAACACCTTCCATCTTCACCATGGGGAGGTCGGCATCGGTCTCTGGGACATCCACTGCATCGGAGGTATCCCGCTGGAGGGCTACCAGTACGATGAGTTCCTGCCACCGAAGAACATCTGGGAGGACAGGTCACGGACTCCCATTCTGACCTGGCATCTTCTTGACCTGGCTACGCAGCGGCTCGGGATCCAAGACTTCCAGAAGGACATAGCCTACAAGGATTGGTTCGGCCAGTTCCTGGAGCATGACCCGGCGGTCAAGATGCCAGGCAGGGGGAAGCGGTGCCCGACCGCAGCTCAGAGGAGCCGGAACGGGTCGTACTGGCGGGTCCTGGAGACGGGCGATTACCGCTCATGGGGGTACCGCGTCATCGAGGCCCGGGACCCGAACGTCCGGTACGCGGCGTTCCTGGCCGCCTTTCTGAGCGGGTGGCTCCTGCCAGTGCGGGATGCGAGGATGGGCGTCCGCCCGGCGACGCTGGCGATGGCGGGCGCCATGGCTGCCAATAAGAGGTACAACCTCGGGGTCCCAGTACTGGCGAGGCTGTATGCCATTCTGGGACGCATCTCACGAGGGGGGTCGCCACGAAGGATCTGTGGGCCCTTTCAGTTCTTCCACGGATGGGTGGCTGCTCACCTCGGTGGGTATACGTTCCCAAATGCCATCAGTCCTCCGGGCAACGGCCTGCGACCCTCCCTGCTGAACATTGCGGGGGTCGCTCCGATGACCCTCAATGAGGAGGGCGTGAGGGTTCGGATTGGCAATCATGCCAATTTCAACTTCAGCCCGTTCCCCACTCCCGTCGGCCAGATGATCGACAACGGACAGGGCCCGCTGGAGCAGCATGAATACTTCCTGAACATGCGGGGCGGGGTGCTCGTGACTCGGATCGACGGGAAGGTGATCTGCGAGCCTTACGTGCCGACCCGGTTCGCCAGGCAGTTCGGGTGCCTTCAACGGATGCCGAAGAGGGTATTCACTGCTGTTCGGGAGGAGACGAACCCTTGCGTCCTTCGCCAGATGTGGCTGATGTTCGTCGCCTTCGGCTCTGGCGACGTCATCACCCTCCCTCCTACCGGAGTTAACGCAGGCTTGGCAACCGAGTACGCCGAACACTGGGCCATCGCGTACCCTGAGGGGCTCTTGCGGAAGCTAGTTCGGCGGCTCGAGGCTACCCGTGCGGAGACCGGGCGTCAAGGAAGGAGGCGAGGCGCCGCCACACGGGGGAGAACGGAGGCGCGCCAAGCAGCGGGGCCGGCGCGAGCAGGGACTTCGGCGGCGGGCGCATCGCAGGCTGCCGCTACGACCTCGGCGCCCAGAGAGGGGGCACATGCGGCGGTCGAGGAGCGGCCCGGGAAGCAGGTGAGACGTCTGCTCGAACCCTCCCACGATGCAGTCTTCCCGGCGCTGTGGTCGGCCTGGATGACCCTGCGGCAGTCACTGGGGACCGACGTCATCTGGCGAAAGATACTCAGAGAAGGAATCTATCTGCCAGAGGTCGGGCGCCTCCAGATCACCGACAGGGTGGACTTCAACCGGCAATATGCATATCTGACGGCCATGGACGAGTACGCGCGCCAACGTGGTCAGCGTGCGGAGCCATCCCTTCTGGTGAAGGTGATGCTCGGTCTCGAGCCCGCTCCGGAACAGATGCCGCCGGAAGAAGATGACAGTAACGACTCCGAGGAGGAGGAGGAGACGGGGGAGGATGAAGGCTCCGAGGGAAGGTCCCATCGGGGGAGCCCACGGGAGAGCGGCGAGGTGGCCGGCTCTGACAACGTTGATGTCACTGAGCTCCTCGAGGTCCGCTTCTATCCCTACTCAACTTGCTTCATCCATTCTCTTATGCAGCTTCTAACCCGTTTCTCCATCCTTCTCAGGAGCACACGGACGTCGGTCAGGCGTCCTCAACAGGAGTAGGAGAGGCGCCAGCAGGACAAGGCGGGGGCCAGGCACCCATTATCGATTTGACAAGCGCTAAGGGGTCCCCTGCTGCAACTGTTCCTGCGGCGACCGGGGTAGCGGAAGATGACGCTCCGAACTCCCGTAAGTCTCCCTACTTTACTGCTGGTGCTTGCCATTGACGATCCGTGACTAACCATGGCATGCCCTGCGCAGTGATCTCAACATCGGAGGCTCGTCGGGTTGCCGAACCCGGGCCATCTACGAGTGGACCAGTGGTGGACATGCCGCTTGCTCCGGAACAGGCTTCCCAAACCGAGCCGGCCCCACCAACTGCTGATCAAGGGGCTGCGGACATCGGCGGTGCTGACATCGGAGAGAGGTTGGGGGCTGACGAGGGTGTCAGCGCCGCTGGGGAGAGAGAAGAAGGTTGCCCGGATGTTGGGGAACCTATCCCTCGTGAGGACCTCCCAGGGGCGGACCCTGCAGCAGACCTGCTGGCTGCCTTCCCTGCCTACCGGCCTGCCGACCCAGAGGAGATGGATGACTCGGACGCGGAGGCGGTCGAGGATAGCCGGGTAACGCGACGCAGGGGGTGGAAGTGCATCCAGCGCTTCCTCAAGCGAGACCCATCGGAATGGCTGGGGCGCATGGGATCACTTCAGACCTGGCTGCGCTTCCTGTGTGCCGGGGGAGCTGATGCTCAACGCCTCCATCTGACGGTCCGTGATTTCATGGCCGAGAAGATGCGCGAGAGCCGCCGGCGTGCCGACGTCGCACAAAGTCGGGACATGTCGGAGAGCACGCAGGCGCTCATCGCGGCAGAGCAGGAAGTCCGGCGCCTCGAAGGGCAGGCGGCAGAGAAGGAGGCCTTCGTCGCAGCATGTACCGAGCTTGTGGAGCAACTATCGGCACAACTGATCGACGCTCAGGTACAGCTGACGGAGGCGGGCCAACAGATGGTCACACTCCAAGTCGAGCGGGAGCGTGCACAGGCCAGGATTGACGAACTGCGTGCTGCGACCGCCGACGAGGAGAGGGCACGCAGAGAACGAGAAGCAGCCCTGGAGGCCGCCAGCCAAAGGGTAGCGGCATTAGAAAGACTCATTCAGCACGCTAATCCCTAAGGACTGTTTTTTGCCATTCCCAGAACATTTGCTTCCGCTACTTAATATTTTGATCCACTTGTATGAATCGCCGTATTTATCTGCGTCTTTTGGTTTAACATGCTCAACCACAATTCGTTGTCTTGCGGGAGTGTTAACCAAGCATCAGGCATCCATAATTGGGCCTGGGTTTCTGGAGAAAAGAGGGAGGTCATTCCTAGGAAAGGAGACCTCAGACCTAACCAATGTATCATCCCCCAACTTGTTCCAACACACGAGCGGGACAACGCTAGGGGCGTTGAGATTTTATCCGAACATAGGGAAATGAGAAAAGGTGAATCGCGTGTCCCGAATCCAGACATCCACAACGATCGGCCTTCCAGGAAATGCCCAAGACGGTAGGCGGACAGTGGATAGACCATAACAACTGCAATAGACGGACCGAAAAAGGCCATCATTCATATTGCAGGAGGCGGACCACATGTCATCATGAATACCGCTTTGGGGTTCCTTCAGACACAAGGGTGGAAAATCCAGATCAACAGGGCATGCGAAGCGTGGGGCGAAGTGACGATTTGTTCGGACAGAATCCAACGCTCTCAAAATTGCGCCACCGTGGGGAAAGCGTATTGGGCGGATGCACTAATCTGGCCGTGAGTCACCTCAATTCTCAGACAGCACCTCTCTGACGAGGAAACTGTCGCTTCCCATCATTGCGATGGGGCATCCCGAGCTGAATCGGGGAGAATATCACAACTGCACCACTCTACCCGAAGTCAGGCCAGACGGCCGGCGACGAGGAGGGGCGGGACTTATCGATCCCTGAGGCTGGACCCGAGTCGAAATGCCCGGGCGTTCCTACGTACTCCATCAGGCTGGAGATCAAGCCACACGTAGTTCTGTGAGTGCAGTTTAACGTCATGCAGGACGTAGGACCCCATTTGGGGTAGATCTTAGTTTAGGGTCTTAGAGCTCGGACCATAAGGGTTGGATCTTAGTTTAAGGTCTTAGAGCTCGGACCATAAAGGTGGAGGATCTTAGTTTAAGGTCTTAGAGCTCGGACCATAGGGCTAGAGGATCTTAGTTTAAGGTCTTAGAGCTCGGACCATAAGGGCTAGATCTTAGTTTAAGGTCTTAGAGCTCGGACCAGAAGGGGAGATCTTAGTTTAAGGTCTTAGAGCTCAGACCATAAAGGGGGGATCTTAGTTTAAGGTCTTAGAGCTCGGACCATAAGGAGAGATCTTAGTTTAAGGTCTTAGAGCTCGGACCATAAGGGCTCAAAGCACGCCACATCGTGGTCATATCCCCTGGATATGCGAAGATGCACTGAGGGATAGTGTCAAGAGTGTCGAGGTTTCGCCTGGTCAGAATGGGAGGTGGAAAATGTGAATCATGCGGCCATTCACTCGAGGACCGGGAGCACCGGCGTGACGATATGAGAATACTGCCGACCGTGGCGGAAAAGCAGCATCAACATCGCACCAACCGTTGGTGGAATGAGGCAGCAAACGAGCATCGACCGCTCAATCGCAGGATTTATATCGATTTGCTGCCCGAGGCCATTGGGGGTACCGGCCCGAGTCGGTGGGAGAGCACTGAGGCATTGTGTCCGAACCGTTCACGGGGGCTCCACCCAGGGCGTAGACGATGGGTCCGAATGAAAGGGATCACGAAGCCTGAAAAGTGGAGGAAACCTGACCAAGCGGATCCTGACCCTCCTGGCAATAAACCAGAGTACTCTTGACACCGGTGGACCACGGCAAGGGGTCGGGGAACACGCCTTGAGGGTGACCTGAAGGCGGCGGATTCCCCAGAGAAGGGGGAATCTCTAAGAGGTGGGGGGCTGGACCCGAAGTTTCAAACATCCGGGCGTTCCTACGTATCCCATAAGGATGGGAATCAAGCCGCACGTAGTTCTTGAAGCGCGGTGCAACACAATCGGGCACCAGCGCGGGGAAGAGTGCGGGTCTGACCCTCGCACACAAAAAGAGCGGCATTTGATATTTCTTGTTTGTCCTTAAAGATGAATGGTTTTTCTTTGTGCGGCGACATGCCCGTGATTGAGAAATCTCTGGCGTCGCCACAATAATCAAGCCATGGAAGGCATTGATGAATGGCGTGGTCATTAACCAGCGCCCAACATGAGTGTCCCCTGAGGAGGACATCACGATGCAGTGCCGTTTCTCGTCGGGCGGCCAAGACGATCACAGTTTACGGTCGTGTGGTAGGACCAGACAACACAGTTTAAGGTCGTGTGGTTCGGACCATGGAGGAACCCGCTTATCGCGGTACGGCGGACACGGCGGAGGTGGGAACATACCCAGCCCTGCGGTCACGCACGATTCCAGGAAAAGAGTCTTGGGATAGGGGTCTGCGTATGTCCATCACCCGAGGGGCAGAGATGCTAGCCTCCAGATATACTGGGCCCAGAACGCAATTGTTCGGGCGACTCCCTCCTCCTTATGGGGACGAGGGTCCAGCTACGCATGGCCCTTAGGGAGGATATCTGCATATATCCTTGGTGCTCAGATCATGGGAGCCTCGAACGACATCATTACCCTGGTTGGTCTGCCTAACGTGTAGAGGCGTACCAGAGGTCGGTATGAAGAGAGTGTCAAGATCCCACTACAACGCACAAAGGCGGAGTGTGATGAGGACTGCGCAACCAATGTTCAGAGCCCGAGAGAGCTGACATGGCGATCAAGGACGTTGCTGACGCATTCGCAACACAACATCCGATCGCGTCAGCCTAAGACGGGGCAAGCAAACGAGCATCAACCGCTCAATCGCAGGATTCATATCGATTTGCGGCCCAAGACCCACCGGTAAATCGACCCGGAGCGGTGGGAGAGCACTGAGGCATCGTACCCAAACCGCTAACGAGGATCCCTTTGAGTGAAGGCTCGAACAAGAGGAAGCGCGAGGCCTGACAAGCAACACAGGACTTGTCGGGATTGAATCTGACACTACGAGTCATAGACCGAAGCACCCCAAAACATGTTAACAGATCTCCGGAAAGGGTCGGAGGACTCACCCCGAGAGCAACCGAAGGGGGGCAGATCCCCGCAATCAACCAAGAGACGGGGCTGGACCTGAGACACAAGCGTCCAGGCGGTCCTACGTATCCCATAAGGATGGGAATCAAGCCATACGTAGTTCTTGAAGTGCAGTTTAACGTCATGCAGGACGATGAGGGGTGTGAGGTAGTCCCACACACGGGGGAGGCGTACGGCGCGGCCAGTAGACCGACGTGAATGAGGACATAATCCCCTGCTCACGCGATACGCCTCGCACAAAAAGGAGGGGAACTGGGGCCAGAGGCCCAACGCGGGATAGAGATTCCCGGGAAATGGGGCTGGGCCTGAAACATGAATGTCCAGGCGGTCCTACGTATCCCACAAGGATGGGAATCAAGCCATACGTAGTTCTTGAAGTGCAGTTTAACGTCATGCAGGACGATGAGGAAAAAAGAAGGGGGGAGCAGAAGGCATCCCCAAACGTGGAGGGGGGCGTACAGCGTGACGAACAAACCGACGTGAATGAGGGCATAGCCCCGCACTCACACCATACGCCGCACACCCCGGGGCAACTGGGCCAAGGGCCCGAGATGGGATGGAAATTCCCGAAGGATGGGGCTGGGCCTGAAACACGAGGGTTCAGGCGGTCCTACGTATCCCATAAGGATGGGAATCAAGCCGCACGTAGTTCTCGAGTGGCAGTTTTACGTCATGCAGGACGAATGCTGAACAGTTTAACGTCTTGTAGCTCGGACGTAGTGCAGTTTAGCGTCATGCGGGACGAAGCACTTGGCAGTTTAACGTCTTGCAGCGCGGACGAATGCTGAACAGTTTAATGTCTTGTAGCCTGGACGAATGCAGTTTAACGTCGTGCAGGACGTGGTGACACTCAGGCAAAGTATTGCTTGAGGAACCTAGCGTTGGTGGGAGGAGTGACACGCTCACCATCCATAGTCGCTAGGGAGTACGCGCCATTGGGATAGACCTTGTGGACAACAAAAGGTCCCTCCCACTTGGGCTCCAACTTGGGCGGCTTCCTGCCGGGGATCATCGGTGCTCTTAGGGCTAGCACTAGATCACCCTGCAGGAAGGAGCGGAGGCGAACCTTCTTGTTGAAAGCTCGATCCATCCTGCTTTGATGCCTCTCCAAGTTGTGCAAAGCGCGAAGTCTATTCTCATCCAGTGCTTCCAACTCGACTAGACGGGCTTCAGCAACTCTGCCCGGCGCTTGCTGGTCGTAGACCGCAGTGCACAAGGACGGTAACTGGATCTCGATGGGCAGGACGGCCTCAGCTCCATACACCAGGGAATAAGGGGTCATCTGGGTGGAATTGCGAGTCGTCGTCCGATAAGCCCAGAGGGCGTTGGGGAGCTTGTCCGGCCAACTCTTCTTGTTCTGACCAACCATCTTTTGCAGAATGTTAGAGAGGGTTTTGTTAAACGCCTCGATCTGTCCATTCGCCTGTGCATGATAGCGAGATGTATGGTTCGAGCGGATGTTATACTTGGCGTACAACTTCTTCAACTCGGCTGCTCGGAAATTGGTTCCGTTATCCGTGAGGATAGCGTGAGGCACTCCAAATCGATAGATGATGTTGGAGGTCACGAAGTCAGCGATCGAACAGGATTTGACCTCTCTGAGCGGAATCGCTTCTGCCCATTTGGAGAAGAAGTCCGTGGCGGTCAGAATGAACCGGCACTGGCGAGCTGTCGCCGGCGGGTAAGGTCCCACAACGTCCAGTCCCCAGACTGCAAAGGGCCAGGAATACCTTGTGGTATGGAGAGGCTCCGGCGGCCGATGCACAAAGTTCGCATGAACCTGGCACGCATGGCACCTTCTGGCGTACTCGATGCAGTCATGGATCATAGAGGGCCAGAAGTATCCCAACCTCCGAATCTGGTGGGACAGCTTCGGCCCAGTTTGGTGGGCGCCACATGAACCAGCATGAACCTCTTGCATGACTCGTGGGATCTCAACTCCCTGAAGGCAACGGAGGAGAACACCATCAAATCCGCGTTTGTAGAGGATCTGCTCCAGGCCGGGACTGCTCTGGAGGACGAACTGCGATGCGCGGCGTCGAACTCGCTCGCGCTCGGCCCGATCTGACGGAAGAATGCCATGTTGGAGGTACTCAACCAAAGGCGTCCTCCAATCAGGGGCTGATCCGACTGCTATATCTGGGGTACTCGGGGCTCCGGGCATAGGGGCAACCGTGGTGAGATTACTTACCAACGGGCCGCGATCTTCTTCCGGGATAACGGGAGCGATGAGCCTGCGGCGCGTCACGCGGACGATCAGGTTGTCCTGTTCAGGTTCCGCAAGTGACGCAGCCAGGCTGGCCAAAGCATCTGCTCGACCGTTCTGCGACCGGGGAATATGGACAATTTCTGGCCGAGAAGGGAACCGGGCCATCAGAAGGAGGGTGCACTCCAACAATGGCACAACTTCCGGCTTCCTGACAACATAGTCGCCATTGATCTGCTTAACGACCAGTTCGGAGTCCCCTTTCACGCACAGACGGGGCACGTCGATCTCGAGAGCTAACTCGAGGCCGGTGATGAGGGCATGGTATTCCGCCTCATTGTTGGTACAGCCCTCTGACAACAGGAAAGAGTATGGCAGCACGGCTCGCTCCGGGGTAATGAAGACGATGCCCAAGCCCACTCTATTGAGCTTAGGATTATCGATTCTTCTACCGGTGGGGCTCCGGGAGGCACCGTCAAAGTGCATCTGCCAGCATGGATCGGCTCGATCAACTGAGAGAATGGTCTCATCAGGAAAGCCTAGATCCAGCGGCTGATCCGCGGAGGTCGGGTGAGCGGCCAGAAAGTCTGCCAACGCTTGCCCTTTGATGGCCTTCTGAGACACATACCTGATGTCGAACTGCTGGAGAATCACAGCCCACCGCGCTAGACGGCCAGTCAACATAGGTCGGCTCAGGATATATTTCAACGGGTCTACCCGAGAAACCAACTGTACCTCATGGTGCTGCAAGTAGTGCCGTAATTTCTGTACGGCAAATACGAGCGCCAGGCAGCTCTTCTCGATGGGGGAATACCTAACCTCCGCATCGAGGAGCATGCGACTGAGGTAATAGAGGCTATTCTCTGTTCCCTCGTTGTTCTTCTGGGCGAGAAGGGCACCCAGGGACCGTTCCAGGGCGGTCACATAAAGGACCAGCGGCTTTCCGGATACGGGCGGCATCAGGACCGGAGGTTGAAGCAGGTACTGCTTGATTTCCTCGAAAGCGGTCTGACACTCTTTATCCCATACATAGGTGGCACCCTTCTTCATAAGCCGAGAAAAGGGCTTACACTTGCCGGCCAGATTCGCGATGAATCGGCGTATATAGGCTAAGTGGCCTTGGAACCCTTGCAGTTCCCGGACGGTACCCGGGGGAGGCATCTGGCTAATCGCCCTGATTTTCTCTGGGTCGATCTCAATACCCCGGTATCTTACCACAAATCCAAGGAACTTTCCGGAGGTGACCCCAAAGGCACACTTCAACGGGTTCATCTTCAGGCAGCGAGACCGGAGGAAGCTGAACACTTTCTCAAGATCTTTGAGATGGTCCTGACGCTGGCGCGATTTGACAACCAAGTCGTCGACGTAGCATTCCACCAGTGTGCCGAGGATTGGCTTGAATATGCGGTGCATCGCCCGTTGGTAGGTGGAACCTGCATTCTTCAGGCCGAAGGGCATGACCCGGTAGCAAAAGGTACCTTGGGGGGCCCTGAAGGCAGTGAACTCCTCATCCTCAGGGGCCATCCGAATTTGGTTGTATCCGGAGTATCCATCCATGAAGGAGAGGGCTTGGAACCCTGCTGTGGCATCAATCAACAGCTCTGTCACTGGAAGGGGAAAATCGTCCTTCGGACAGTGGCGGTTGAGATCGCGGAAGTCGATGCAGACTCTAATCTGCCCGTTCTTCTTCCTGACCGGCACAATGTTGGCCAGCCATTTGGGGTACTGAACTTCCCTCACGAAGTTGGCTTTGATAAGCTTGTCAACTTCGGCCTCAACCATGGCACCATGGGATGGGTGCATTTTCCTGGGAGGCTGCTTGAACCCGCGATGGTTCGCCGGGAGACCCAGGCGGTGGACGGCTACCTGAGGATCTAGCCCCGGCATCTCGTCATAGCCCCAAGCGAACACATCACGGTGCTGCCTGAGAAAGTCCACGTACTGCTGCCGCTCCTCAGAGGGCATGGCGGCACTAACCAACGTGGGTCTTGGATCGGCCTCGGTTCCAAGGTTCACCTGTATTAACTCATCGACCGTGGCGGGGACGCCCTCCTCAAAGGCTGGGGGTGCGTCTTCCATACCCTCTCCACTCGGGGAGGGATCATCCACGGGAGAGACTGCGTTGGAAACTGCATTGGGGCTACCAGATCCTGCTGGGCCACTGGTGCTGGCGCGGGCGGTCGCGGCCGTCTCATCAGGAGACTCGCGGACCGTCAAGACCATGGCGACGTCCAACCGGTGAATCGGGAGGACGTAAGCGTCATCCAGACTTGCCCAGGGATCGCTTGCAACAGCGACAGGCTCAACCTCACCTGCCAGGATCTGCTTATCCTTGCTCTTGTAATAGTCCGCGTCCAGATAGCGGGCTTCACATGAGGCAAAAGGAGAGGCATCTCCTTGAAGCACGCCTACTCGACCATTAAGGGAGTATTTGAGGCATTGGTGGTATGACGAGGGAACCGCCGCATGAAGGTGAAGCCATGGCCTGCCCATCAATGTGTTATACGCAGTGTCCTGAGAGACTACCATGAATTCGGTGTTGGCAACCAAGTCACCGAACTGGGTCTTCAAACGTATCTTGCCGACCGGGGTTTGCTCGGTGCGGTCGTACCCCTGGATCCTGAGGTCGGAGGGAATCAAGTCATCCTCAGACAACCCCAATCTCCGGAGCGTCCGAGTTGGAATCAGATTAATCCCGGACCCCGTGTCGACAAGACAACGCCGGACTTCAAGGCCATTGAACTGGCCAGTGACATACAGCGGACGGATGTGTCCCTGTATAGGAGGGTCCTCATCCTTACCAGAGAACGAGATAACTGCCTGACATTCGGCGTCCTCGATCGTTTCGGCGTGGAAGGCCTCTGCAGCCGCAACCTCTGTCTCGAACTGGAGGGGGCTCTTCAGGGCTTCAGCGAGTGCCTCGCGCATCTCAGATGACATGCGCAGAGCCTCAAGGATGGAGAGCCTTGCTGGGATGTCGGCCAAGTGCTTCAGGACATCATACTTTTTGGCCAAGCGCGAGCTCCTGGTTGCAGGAGATTGCTCTGCGGTTGGTGGCATGACGGGCCTTACCGGTTGGATCGGCGGCCGACTGGTACTTGGCGCATCTCGTTGTTCACTGGTCGCAGTCCGGGAAATGGTCACCGTACTGGAGTCAGGAGGCCGGGATGGACTTGTGGCAGGGCGGAGCTGGTCGCGACGCGGCTGAGGCGGTTCTGCCCGGTCCCATACCACAAACAGTGGCGGAGGTGAATCCGTCATCCCCGGATGGGGAGCCTGCGCACGTTGAGCTCGATCTTGAACCTGCCGCCTAGTCTCAGTGGCGTGCACGGCCTGGCCGGAGGTACCGACGGCTGTGCCCCGGCGACTCCTGCTGCTGCGGTTCTTCCGACGGTGGCGACGACCGGGGACACTAGGGAGGTCCACCTGGTGTTCTTCAACGTCGGGAACCGAAAAGGGATTTACCAGCTCGACGGTGTTAACCGAAGCGTACCCAATACCGTCATCGGACGAATCATCCATCACCGGGCGGATCCGAGGAGGGACCCCCATCTCCGGGGGCATGAAATCGCCGAGAGTACGGGATAGTGGCGGAACTGGCGGGGCGCGCTCTTCCTTCTTGCGCTGCCGCCGTTTGCTCCTCTTGGAGGAGGCAGACTGGGACGACGATGCCGAAGCAGCACCCGCAGGTTCTGGGGGCTCAGGCTGATTCAAGCGCGCACGGATGATTCCCTGGGCGCGAATGGTCGTCTTGCGGGCCATCCAGTTATTATACTTCTGGGACCCGCGGTCGGAGACCAGCTGCCATTCGTCCTCGTTGCCACTATCGTCATCTGATCCCACGAACACGCCCGCTACCTGTGCTGGAGCTGGGCCCAACCTGATTACATTGTTGTTAATCTGGTCTTGGAGCCAGTCCTTAAACACATAGCACCGCTGGATGGTGTGCCCCAGGGCCCGATGGTAGGGGCAGTAGCGGGGGTTATCCGTGAGATGTGCCTCCTCTGGCCTCCAGCACTCAGGCAATCGCACAATCCTCTGCTCCAGGGCGCTCCGGAAATAACCGGGGACCTGATCCTCATGGAATGAGTACGTCAGGTGTCACGGGCCCCTGGGAGCGCGGTCTTGACGAGGGGCTGGAGGGGCCTGCCGAGGAGGTGGACCCTGATTATCTCGCCTGGGTTGCGGCGGTACATTACGCGGAGGGGCCGGCCGGTTCTGAGGCTGCCGTTGCTGGGCCGGGAACTGAGCCCGTGGAGGCGGATTCCTGTGAGGCTGCGGAGCTGGCCTCACCGGCAGCAGCTCCAACGGCCTGGGAGCCTCTATCTGGGCCACAGCAGCGGGCTCAGCCCTGCTGGCTCTCCTTGCAAGAATCATAGGAGGCAGCGGGTGTGCCTGGCTGGCATGTTGCAGGGCTTCCTCAAGACGTTGAGCTTTGTCTGAGAAGTCCCTGAACCCTCCGGGGTAATTCTGAGTAATCAGGGAAGGGACCAGCTCGGTCTTGACGTTCCCGACGCACATTGTCAGCAACTGCTCCTGAGTCAATGGCATGTCAAGGGAATACGTGAGACCCTTCCATCGGGCGACGAAGTCCGCGACTCGCTCATCAGGCCTCTGCTTGCACTTGAAGAGGTCTGCGATACTCGTCTTCCGGGTCGTGGAACTGAACTGGTAGAGGAACTGTCTACGGAGGTCCTCCCAGCTGGTTACCGACCCGACGGGGAGCTGGCTGTACCAGACAAATGCTGGCCCTTCCAGTGTCTGGACAAAGCAGCGAAGCTTAGCGGCCTCTTGCTGCGCCGGAGTCCCCAACATAGGCCCGCACCTCGAGTTGAAATGGGCCAAATGTTGTGGCGGATCTCCGGTCCCGTTGAAGGGGGCGAAAGTGGGATTCCCGAATCCCGGAGGCGCCGGCATGTCATCCACCCATGCTGGGTATGGCTTGCCGTCCGGTGGGATCGCCACCTGCCGAGTCTCCAAGGCTTCCAAGCGGGCAATGAGTGCCGCCATCGGATCGTCCGGACATGGGTTCCAGTCCTGGCGAGGATCTCTAACCACGAGCGCATTGCATGGCCCTTCAATCGGGTCGTCGACCGGATCGTCGAACTCGGCAGCTCGTGGGATGGCTGGCGGAGCGGCCCTTGGGGCAGCGGGAGGAATCCGAGCGGGATCTCTCGGGTAGTCGCGCCGCTCGGGAGGGTGTGGCGAAACATACCGCGCCCTCTTGCCGTAGGCAATGGCCTCTCTCCTGTCGGCGAACACGGCGTAATCACGGTTGCCCGGGAGAGTCTCATCGAGGGGTGGTTGTTCCGGTCCCTGCTGTCCTGGCCTGGGATCACCGTAGTCAGGCCGCCGTTCTGCAGCGCGCTCGGCGAGGAGCTGGTCAACCAGCCTCTTCTGTTCGGCGAGCTGCTGACGTAGCGTAGCCTTCTCGGGATCCTCCTCTGCCTTCCGCATGGAGGCAGATGGGTCGGCGGGCCTTATAGCCTCGCTGTGCTCTTTTCCTTTGCTGACGTTTCGGCTCAACGTCAGTGCTTCAGTGGGTGCGGGGAGCCCCAGGAGGTTCCTCTGATGACGAGTAACTCTCACTGATGGGTCTGACGACGGCTTGTCTTCGGGGGGGAAGCCCCCGTCGAGAAGTTCCAAGTCGTTCCCCTCTCCCGACAGGTCAGCCATATTGACTGTTCCTGTCCCTGGGGATATACCCTCAGGGCCACCCAACGAATCGGGCTGTCGGCGAATCACACTGAAGCGTAGGGCAGCGTACTGCCCCCATCCACGGATATACACGTGGGGAGTGGCTTCCTCGATAACTTTGCGGAGTACTTGAAAGCACTCAACGCATCGTTGTTGGAGGGCCTCGTGGTGCCCAAATGACCCGGGGTGCCGAACCGCGGGGAGCATGGCCAGGTCAATTTGACGGCACTGCTCACCAATATCCTCCAGGTGTAGTTGACTCCCGGGGTATGGCATTTGTAGACAGTGAAGACGGGAGTGAGTCTCCCGGAGAGTTCGGCGGAAGCACTCGAACTCATCCGGGGTGAGCGATTCGGGTGCATCAAAGCCCGGTCCTGCGACTGGCCAAAACTTCTCAGGGAAGTGGCCCTCTGCAAGGACGGTCCAGAAGCTCCACGACTCAAACTCGGGACCCAGATCTCCTCGGTCCTCTTCCATGGCTGGGAACGGACGGGGAACTGGTAGTGGTGCCGAGGCGGGCCGTCGGGCCGACGGGCTGGCCGGCGGTGAATACGGCGAGCAGGCCGATTGGCCTCCATATCCCGGGCCTCCCCCTGAGGGTGGCGGTGCCCCAGCTACCACATCACGATAGGACGGGCCGGCGAGCAAACATCCTGCCGTAGCATCGGTGCTCGCCGAGGGCGCACCAAATCGTGGTTCGACCGTCGGTCCCCAGAAAAAGTCTCCGGCTTCTCTGATCGAGACGGAAGGCACTTCCGGAGGGGCCGGTACCAACCGCAAGTTTGATCCTTGGGGGTCTACCAGGCCCTCGTTACTCCGGATATACCTTCGGAGAGACGCGGGGATCACATCGATCTCGCTCTCGGGGAGCACGAGGCTGACGTGCCGCATTCCTACCCCTGCCCTTGACTGGCGGGATTGGGGAAGGGGCTCTGTCGCCGAATCGTACTCTGCCTCTGAGTCAGAGAAGCAAACCGGTCGGATCTCTGTCCGGAACTCCGCAACATTCTTCCCTCGGCGTCGACGCCTTGCCTTCCTGCCACTGGGTGGTTCTTCGGGGCAGGGCTGATCTCTGTCCTGGCGTCCTCCGGCCGCACTGGTGCTGGGGCCGAGAGGACTGGGAACCAAGGTGCGAGGGGCACCGGGACAGATATCAAAGGGGACGCGGGGAGAGATGATTCCGGGCAGGCCTCCGGGCCGGGATCGGAAGGTGGGATGACCCACGCCTCCTGGATCGGCCACACAGAGTAGATCCTGCCGGTGAATAGCGCTACCGCGAGGTGGTCCGCGGTGGCTACTGCCAGTGCCAGCAACCGGGAGAGTCAACCCAACCTGCCTTTGGGGCGGTCGGGGCCTCGATCCGGGTCGGGCATAGGAGTTCCCCCGCTCAGGATGCACAGAGGCCTGGCGACTGGAGCCAGCAGTGGCTTGGGCCAATGCGGCCGCTGTTGCTAGAGCCCCAAGGTGGGCATCCTCTTCCGCTCGTGCCCGACGTTGGCGTCGAGACAGACGAGCCGGGATGAGCGGCGCGGGCAGGTGGAGAGCCTGTTCCTCGACTTGAGGGGCCTGGCGGCGATGTCGCCGTGGCCTGGCGGGAGCCCTTATCGTGGATCCCTGGAGCGGACCTCGGATAGGGTGATCCTGGGCATCTCCCACCTCATCCGCATAAGGAAGGGAACTGTCAGAGCGCTCCGGGGATAAACTCCCGAAGCGATTGGACGTTGAGGTAGGCAGCGGTGCCTCCCTGCGCGGCCCTCGGGGGCGGCGGTGGTGGCGAGGCGCAGCCTCCTCAAGGTCCAGGCGAGCCATTTCCCTAGTGGGGATGACTCCCTCTTCCTCGTATCTCCGCACCAGGGTGTTGATCACCCTTCTCTGGATGACCTCCGAGGGGGAGAGAGGGCGTGGTCGTCCCGCAATTGCGGCTGCTGGGACGGCTGCGGAACGGGCGGGACCGCGCGGAGCAGCCGCGTCGGTGTCTCCCCTGTCCCTGCGCCAGTGGGCGGGTGGCGTTCGGGCACTAGATCGGGCGACCTGATTTCTGCAAGCAGGGAGAATGACCCATTAATACTGACAGGAAAAAGGAATCGACAACCAACCATTAGCGCCACGACGCCTTCCGTGGGGGGAACCCAGGCCCTCGACGTTGCGAGACGGAGTGCCCGATGTCCCTTCCCCAGCCCCTGGCGGGTAAGACTGAATGCTTGGCCGGGCAACACGCCGGTCTTCCAACACCTCTGAAAGCCATCGGTCTTCGTGTCGAGGAGAAGAGATTCACGTCGGGTTCACCATTTTTCTGTTTCGGTGCGGATGTGCGTCGGGTTACGCTGTTCCGCCAGGACGCGTTCGCGCGTGCACCCGTCAACCCGAGGGGATGGGCGCGCGGCTTGTGGTCCCGCAGTCCCGCTTTCCAAGGGCGGGCGGCATCCGTCCCTTATTCAGGGGCGTCTGCTCCTTGATCGAAACCGGGATGATGGGATGTCGGCTTCTCCTTCCTTGGACGTCTCCTCGGAACTTGTCGCCTAATCCGGGTCTCCCTCATAGACTTAAGAATGTTCGTGAATCTCGTTCCCGGCGCCATATCTTCATGGACACCGGTTAATTACGCTGCTTCCGCCCGGACGTTCCAAGGAGTCTGGGCGGGGCAGCAACCTGCGGTGAGAAGGCCGGGTGGCTCTGGGTGCTGGGGGCGTGTCGTAACACTGCGGCTCTGCACGTCTGTCTTCCGTCCCTAATAGGGCTTCTCGAAGGCACGATGGCCTGAGGCATCCCGTACTAGGTGCGGGGAACTGTGTCGCCTGAGGTTTTCCTCAGCTTCCCGTGTTTAACACGGGGTATGCCGCGAGTTTAACGTCCAGCGGGGACGGCATCGGACCGATCAACACGAAAAGTGGATCAGATGACAGAACCCCTTGCGGGGAACCTCCGACGCTGGGGCCAGCACATGGGCGGCTTCCCAAGTAACGTGGAGTGAAGTGAAGTGGCATGACCCCACCGGGATGTGGCGGCCCGGGTAAGGATCAGGGTGGATGATGGAGTAAAGATCTTGGACCCCAGAGGGGCTTCCTACGTACCGCGCGTTAACACGGATCAAAGTCAACGTAGTTCGGGCATACAGTTTAACGTCATGCTGGACGTCGGCAAGCCGACTCACGAAGAGGTCGAGGCCGCCGGGCGGAGGATTGAACCGAACCACCTCGCACGGAGGGGGGATGGAACGGCCGGGTGGATCACAGTTTCACGTCATGCTGGACGATAAAAGGGGAAATGGAAAAGGGGGGCTGTGGGGAGGCACCGTGGAGATACACACGGGCAGTCTTCCACAGGGGCGGATTCATAGGTGAATCAACGCAAGCGTGAACCCTGGAGGGGTCCACTGATGGACGAACGGACGTAAATACGACCGGAACGACCAGGTGGTGGGCTTGGGCCTCAGGGAGGCTTCCTACGTACCCTGTATAGAAGACAGGGATCAAAGTCCACGTAGTTCATTCTGTCAGGACTTACGCACTTGGGGCAGCCCGGATACTGCAAAACTCAGTTGGAAGGGACTTGGACCGAAAGCAAAAGACACCTCGATCCCAGTCAGACCCTCTACTGGCTTCGGCAGTGGGGAGGTGCAATGGAGATACACATGTGCAGCCTCCCACGAGAAACTAGGGGTTTGTAATACCCTGCCCCCGTAGGGAAAAGCCACTCCCATTAAATCGTCCCAAAAGGGGGACAATCCCGACATCCCTGCAGAGACGAGCGGGTGGGGGCCACGTCCAAACCGGGGGAGACCCTGCGTGCGGAGCACGGGATCAGGTTGCGGACGGTTTAGCGTCTTGCCAGACGAAGTACAGTTTAACGTCATGTGTTGAGGACGAAGCGGACGGTTTAACGTCTTGCCGGACGAAGTACAGTTTAACGTCATGTGTTGAGGACGAGGCACTTGGCAGTTTAACGTCTTGCAGCACGGACGATGGGGGCTAGGCAGTTTAATGTCGTGCAGCTTGGACGGGTGTGCAGTTTAACGTCATGCTGGGCATAGGTTGCCGGACGAAGCACTTGGCAGTTTAACGTCTTGCAGCGCGGACGATGTACAGTTTAACGTCGTGCAGGACGTATATGCAGTTTAACGTCATGCTGGACGAGTATGCAGTTTAACGTCATGCTGGACATAGGTGCGTGTCACTTCGCGCAAGCCTGGAGGGCCGCACGGGAAGACAACGCACGGTGCGGGCACCCGGGATGAGAATCATCGGGTGCCACACAGGCGGGTACCCTTAGGAGGTCAACGGGGACGACCCTGGCAGATTGCGCGCAAAAAGGAAGCTTTGCGCGCAATACTGCGGGCCGGCGCGCAATCGGGGCGGCTGGCGCGCAATTGGGCCAGCGCCTTGCGCGCGGATGCTTGAGATTGCTCACACCGGGCTTCGGATAGCGCGCGGGGGCAACGGCTCATTCTCTAATGAATGGCCACTTGAAAGAAGGGGGGGTGCGCGCAATCAGGCCGGATTGCGCGCACCCCGGGGGCAATTGCGCGCAAGCGGGTTCTTTTGCGCGCAAAGGCCTTAGGGTGAATGTTTAGTCAAATGAAAGGAGCCAGCGGGGATTGCGCGCGAAGGCGGACCCCGAGGCTTTCTTGCGCGAAAGAAAGGAGGTTACCTGAAGTTCGTCATTGCGCGCGGAAGGGGTTGAATTGCGCGCACGGGAGACGTTTCGACTTCCAGCAACCTTTGAAACGTTGGGGGTCGCCTTGTATTTATAGGCAACCCCGGGCGCGGAATCCAGGGTGCGAGCGCGAAATTCCCCCCGCGGGCGCGGAATCGGGCGCGGCGCGCAAGGGAGGCGCGCGGACCCGCGGCGCGCAAAATTGCGCGCCGGACCGGCGCATTGCGCGCATCCCGGGGGGTTTGCGCGCGGAACATCACCTTTGCGCGCGGGCCTCTGAAATTCCGCGCAAGGCCTCCGGGCCCTCCGAAACGTTCTTCCGACTCCAAATATCACTTCACTTTCCGCATCCGGAGCTTCGTTTGGGAACAACGGACTTTTCCGGCGTCTACAGACACTAAGTCAAGGACTCCTCCAAAGCTCGAAGACCCATATGATCAAATCATTAAGTGCATCAGCGTGCCCTTTAGAGTTTGCATACCCCTAGTAAGCGGGGGCATATTGATTATACCTACAATAAGGAAGACCCCCGGGATGACCATCAGTTTACATTCCCAAATTAATGAAAGGTACAACCCCGGGATACCCACATGTACCTCCCTATTTTGGGGATAGAACAGAAGGGATTACACTTGATTTTTCCTTTGGTGGGGAGCAAGACCCCTCCTCCAGAAACCAAATCAGGGGGAACTCCTCCTGAGGTAAGTCCCTAGCCTTTTCATGTAAGAGGATTTCATCAGTGCAAATTTATGCCTCCGCCCAGGGAATACTCAAATAGGTCAGAATATCTAAGATATCAAAACAAGTGAGGAGGCGAGTATGGTAAACACCCTTTCACTCTCCCCCCCTTTTAGCCCAGGTACCATCTATCAGCAGATGAAGTGGGATGTCTGATCTTCATATCCACTGCCACCTCTTGTTTCTTACACCGAGCATGATGCACATGGTCTTAGACGTGGGAGGCAGTCATGACATCCGCATAGTTCCCAAACCAAATGGGCATCCTTGAAGATGAATTCCCCAGTAAAAATTCCCCTTCAATAAGGCCCTTTCCCATGGATATAAGCCCCAATATGTCCCTGAATGGGCCTCCTTGATGGGGTATGACATCTGTATAGTTCCCCAACCAAATGGGATTCTTTGAATGTGTATTCCCCATTAAAAATTTCCCTTCAATACAAACCTTCTCCATGGATGTAATCCCTGATATTTCCCCAATTGGGCCTCCTTGATGGTGTATGCCCCAACCAAATGTTCTCAAATGTGTGATGGGACTGAGTTCTCATCCACTCGACCAATGTGTGTTCTCAAAATGTTGTAGGCCAAATCACCCCTTGAGCTCCAGTCTTTAGAAGTAAATCCATGGATCAGGGATATGAGAGTTGTTAGGTGTTTCTAGCTCCACGAATAAACCTGTTGGAGACCATCGAAAATGTTATAACTGATTCTAGAGATTTCTCACCAATTAATCCCCTTCAATTGCCTCTACGGGACATGAAACCCTCGCGTCGGGACCCAAAAACAAGAAAAAACATACTCAAGTGAATAAAAAATGGTAAACCTGACATGAATCACTTAACTGTGGAACCTATTTCACAATATAAGAAGGATATAGTACCAAAGCCGTATCAAACCCTTTTTTCACCGGTTCACACAACATTTTCTATAGGGAATATTTTTTGAACCCAATGTGAAATATTTTAAAGTATCCAACCCTTGTAATCAATTTTCGGGTAAACATTTTCATTGGGAAACAAAAATTGTGAACCCAACATGAAATATTGTACAGAACTCAACCCCTTTAATCAATTTTCGGGAACAAAATTTTCATCGAGAAACAAAAATGGTGAATCCAACATGAATCTTTAACCAAGGTGTTGGTATCACCCCGTGATAGGCCCCTTTCACATCCAAGAAAAAAAAGTTCCTTGTAAGATCATCAGTTATGCATGTGGTCATGATATGCTAATTTGATAGGGTTTTTATTTTCTGTACCTTTTAATTATATTGAAGGTCTACATACCTTCCTTTGATCTAATGGAATCCACAAAGTTTTCATAGAGCCACATGATAATCAATTCACCAACCAAGTCTTTAACGAACCAGAAGTCCCCGTCTCCCAACCAGAATCTTCAACGCTGGGTGTAGAATGCATTAATCAGAGAATATCATCAGAATGGAACTCTCCCAATAGTTGAGTCCACCTGACAGGACCTCCATTCATTGAAATCTCACCAACTACCACCTCAATGATGGCTTGTAGCCCAACACAGAATGAATCCACTCGCCATATCCAACCGCATCGGGAGCCTATCCCCAGAGCATGACGACCAGCAACTCCCTTACCTTAGGGATTCAGAGGAGGCCAACATCCACGACCTCACTCTTGTTGCACATGAGCCCCACTCAAGGGCCCCTACCGGAGAACATCACTGACATCGCTGTGCAACCCAATATCATCTCTCTAAAGAGGATAACATACCGAGGACACCTTTTGAAGTCCAATGAACATGGGATCCTTGGATATCCCACTAAGGGTAGTGAACATATCACCTGGAATAGGTTATCACCCTAGTCTTAGTAGAGGAGATCCATCGTACAAATGTGGTGGGGTAACATGAGCATACGCGCATTCCTATTTCCTCTTATGAAGTCTACCATGCATATACGGTGGCAGATTACGATCCAACGCACATTCCTTCCAATGGTTTCCAGACTCGCTACATAAATAAAATGATATATATTATACAAGAAAAAATTCCTATCAATTCTGAATAATACTATCATCTAAATAGGATGACAAACAGCTACAATTAGGCACAAAATCATACTGACGGCCATCAAACCCACTATCCAAATAGAAAGGCAAACCATAGGCAGACATACAAACCTACCAATGTATATGAATCCCACCATTCAAATATGGTAGAAATCCACATGAAGATTCAAATTCCTACCAACCAACATGAATCCCATCATCCAAATAGAATGAAAATGATCTATATGTAGAGTCAAATTATGGCTGAAGCACACCAAGCCCACCAGTCAAATACGATGGAAAACAAAAAGTGGAGCCAAATTCTTATTGATTCATATAAAGCCCATGAGATAAATAAAGCTTCCAAAGAGTATATAAAAATTAATTCTCAAAAATATAAATCCCACCAGTCAAATATGGTGGCAATTGGAGAAAGAAACTGGTGTTTCCCCATAATAAATCAGGGGCGGACTCGTACCTCCGCACCGACCCAGGAGAGTTACCCGTACCCACTGGCAACACATGGAGGACTGGAGTAGGAAACAATTCCTATTCTAGAATCATAATGGTCATTCATACCCATTCTAGTCAATGATGCTTCTCATCACATCTAGAATATGATGGAGGAAACACCCCATCTCCACGAGTGGGGCGATCCATCCAAAAAATGAGATGGTCACCCTAGAGCATATGTTAATCCTTTTTACATTCCAAGATATTCGATGGCTATATTACGCAATATATGTAAAACTAGATCAGGAACAAATACCTGTTTCAACTGGGGGCATTGCTCCAACATGGTGGTCACTCCAGGGAAGGTATATATCCATACATAATGTTCGTCAGCATATCCCGACAATATCACAGAGACCACGCAAATTGGGACCTACATATGAAGGTCATTACCAATAGAAGGTGGCCCTAGTTACCTACAAGAGAGCACCCAAACCTGAAAATCACCAAAGGAAATTGAAAAATGAAGATCACATTCATGATTCTACTCGGCTTGAATGTAGAGTTCTTGATGTCATTGAACATTTGATAATAGAGGTTCTGGATCATGCTAATCTATTACAAAATTATAGAAGTAGATATAGTAGTTGTGAAGGCCCTCCCTAAAACATTGTTACCAACATCTCTGAAGTTCCTCCTTAGATCACCCATTAGGACTTACTCTGTGGTCCATAAATGATAAATCACGATATCCTCTCTCATGATGAGTGTCACGATAGCCCTTTGCATGGAAAGAAGATTGAAAAAAAGAAGGCCCTCCCCTTGATATCATCTTCCCTGATTTTCCTCCCAAGTGTATTTGCTGCATATATTCTTCTCCCTATAGTTAGACATCAAGCCATGATAATTTTCCTCTTCATGGTGGTAGTCACTACAAAGACCCTCCCCACAATAACAACTAGCGATGCGATTGTCATCATCTCACTGCAGTCTGTCATAAAGGTCCTCCCTAGGATTCACATTGCATTAATTTAAAAGAGTCGGTGTCCTATAGCCAACTATTTTTACTTTGATTACAATAATATTTAATTTATTTAAATATTAAACATCTTATTACATATTTTTCACTATTCTTCATGACTATTGTGTAATAATATCCTGGAGTATTTTTCACATTAACAAGGTCATAGAAGTTCCCCAATATGATGAGAACCATTAAGTACTATGAAAATATTCTTAAATATAGTTTTATGGTTGGATGACATGATATGATAGGAAAAATAGTATACAGATTGTTGGGTGTGAGTACTTGTAAGAGGATAACATTTTTTTCTCATGAAGTTCACATTTGGTAATTTTCAATACGAGAGATTATGAGGACATACCTGCCAATATGAATTCTGCATGTTTTTTTGTAATTGTATATTCTTATATGTGAGTGTATGTAATGGTATTTAGACATTAATATTATCATTAATACATTTAATGACTTGTGCACTTTGATTTACTGACAAAAATTGCCACGCAGATTGTTGGTGGGAAATAGGGTACATTAGGTGCATCATGAATGACTTGTTATTAATGGTTAAATCGAGGAAGGATTTGTCCCTTCCATTTATGGAAGTTTATATCTCAAAACTTTGATTGAAATAGAATTCTTGTATGAAATTCCATGTCCATGGTGTAATGACGAGTTTATTTCAGGTAGTCAAGGAATGATATATCAAGCATAAAGGTTGATGACACTATCGTGAAACCTTCTTGATTATATATTGGGAAAAAGGGATTATATTACATAATGAGCATTTGTATGTGGATGTCATGGTTGCGACATTAAGTTATTTCTCTTGGATTCTTTGACCTGTTGCTAGATAGTACTCTTGGACTTTAGGAAAGCTCGCCTAATTCCAACAAGAATGAATCCTAGAGGGTCACACACTAAGTGTTTCTCATGGTCTTGGCTAAATTATATTTGAATTTAATTAATGTAATAACTATTATTCTCAAGACTGTGGAAAAATTTTATTCAATTTAAAATGATCTAATAAATTAAATAAATAACTATTTTTCAGACTGTGAATAAAAATATATTTATTTATTTTATTGAGCGTTTAGTAAATATTTATTTACTAGTTTAAAAATAAAATATTTATTTAAGATAATAAATTACTTATTTATTTATTTGAATGTTAAATAAATAGATGTTGAGTTCGAGTGGTCCAAGGTCGTTCTGATAGTAAAATAATTATCATCAAGATAGTAAATACTTTATTTAAATAGTTGGTAAATGAAAAAATAATAATAACGTTTTCATCATTGGGTGGCATATTATTTTATTTATAGTTCTGTTTTGCGCATGTTGGCACACCAAAAGTAATGATGCTGATATTATTATTACATGGAATGGATTTTCTCTATGGTTTTAATTACATTTAATCGATGTCATGTGATTAAATATTGTAACTGAACCCCGATTTCAATAAATAGACAGGTATGTCTATTGTTCCATACATGGGAAACCGGTGATGAAAAATAAATTCCAAGTCAGAATTTTTTTTCTCGACTTCTCTTCTATCTCCCTATCAAGAATGAGAGACATTATTAGTGAACGAAGAACATGCGATCAAGAATGATAGATGTAAGAAATTATCTTTGTCGTGCTAGCATCCAAAAAGTGACTAGCATCAATCAGAGACCATTGGAGCAGGTATGGATCGCTGCTATATGGATTATGGTCTGGATCCTCACAAGTGAAACAAGACAATCTGAAAGGGTCATCCCAGATGATCAACATCATCAAATAAGAATGTATTGAAGAAACATGTCTTTTATTTCTTCATAAATTATATTTAAATTAATTATAAACATGTCGTAGAAGATCCTCTCTAAAGGATCCTGGACTCTTCCTTCTTTCTATAAATCTTTGATTCTATTCCATGGAAACTACGTTATTCAACATATTGATCCATAAATAATCATTGATCATGTTAAAAATGAATGTTGGGAACTATCTTAACCACGCTTCCACTATGCTTGAAACCTGTAAGTGGTATCAGAGCGGGCTCATCATAGTTTATAATTATGTAAGTAATTCATTGATGATGTACAATTTAATAATTTATTTTTTCAATCCAAGGTTAATCATTATTGTAATCTAGATTTTGAGATTTGTTATTATTATTTTTTCTCACAAATTTCATAGAAACAAATAATTTTTGGATTAAAATTTTAACAAAGAACTCATTAGGAAGAGATAAGGATTCTTCCTAAGTAACACGAAAGTATACGTCATGTTTTTAGATTTACACATCATGTTCTCTACCATACACACCATGTAATTCAGACAACATGTCATGTAGTCATGTTCAATTCATCAAGAGTAATTGGATAAATTACTCAATTCGTGTGCATTTATTACATGCGATGTAGTTAATTCCACACAGCGGGTTGACCGAGACAGATAGGCATACCCATACTAGAATACATGGCATGTAGCCCACTATACACACCGTGTACTCTGCAATTTCTGAAGTATGCTTCACACGCCAAGTCCCTAGGCATGTACTTCAGGATAGATTGTGAAGTTAGTACACACCGTGTAGTTTGACCTATAGGCCATGTACTTTAACAAAATACACAGAAATAAAACTTTAATGTTTGTGTAATGTTCAGAACTACATATCGTGTATAGTTCATACTATAGTTTTTTACTCTATGCATTGAAACATCATGTATAACACATGTCATAAGAGTAACCCAATATGTGAATATAATACATGTTAGGTATATTTGAATGTGTATTCATCGGGTTACCTTTAAAGTGCATTTATGTACAAAGGATGAGAATCTCAAAGGAAATTCAAAAAAGTATTAAGATAAAAGTATGGATTAACTGAAGATAATAATTAATCGATTTGGGAATGACGTATCTTATATAATAATGACTAAATAATTTAATTCTATTATTATTAAATGTGTAACTCATTTCATGTATGTGGGTGATCATGTGCTAGACCAAGACCTTTGTATGCAATTGGTTTCCTTTTAATTTATTTCTTAAATTAATTATTGTCCTACGCGGCATCTCTCTTCATTAATATATAGGGCCTACATGCCCATGGTTTCTATTATGTAAACCCCTTTTACCCCTCACCTACATGTGAGTTTAAAAAGCATATGCAATGGATGGATCTCCCAAGCTAGAGGAGGTAGTCCTGGTCAAGAGCCTAGGTGAAACCAATCCAAGAATATACAAAGGTGGACAGGTGGAAATCTGTAATAATGAAGGTGTTTATCCCCTAGGTTAGGGTTATTTTATCAACCACTAGATAAAATATCGATTAGAAAAGTATCATAATCATACCCTTTACCTTATTTTATTTCTGTCAGTTTCATGGTTTTTTAATATGGATGTGTTGTCACAATCACTTAATTAATGAACTAACAAGCATGCTAGATGAATCTAAAATAAACCAGGATTGTATGTAAATATTATAAAGACATGGTCAATAACTTAAGTAAGTTCCACTTAATATTAACAATCATGTGATAAATATAATAAGGTAATTTACTCATAAGATATAAAAAATACCTCAACAAAATATTAAGTCAGACTAAGCTATATATTACTTGATTAAGGGAAATAATCAATAAAATTATGTTTTTGACCAACCCTTGTTGGGACACTTACTATTCTATAAGAAGACCTTATGAATGGTTTTGGGTTGACTTAACCATATTGAATCAAGAGGTGTATCCATTTCTTGACATGGTGTAATATTAGAGGAAAGTGTTGAGGAAATCCAAGTTAGGATTTCAGGATTGAGGAGTCCACTCAATGAAACATGGAGCTTCAAGCCTACTGTTGGTGAAGACCTACCTACCTAAATACCTTAAAATATCTTAACTAACCCTTTTGGGGTTATGTGAAGTGGAATATGGTTTCTTGTCACTAGAATTTTATAGCACCTGGACATTCGGAGTACAACGGTGAGGGCCATTGGGACTTGACAAAATAGTCAGAGACTTAATAAAATTAAATTATTATTTCTATTAAAATGTAATAAAGAAATTAATAATTGTTTGCTTTATTAATTTTAGAATAAAATGAAAAACTCATCAACCACATTATCCTTGCGATCAATTCTGGAAAAAAAAATTCCTCATCAACAGTAACTTCTAGGAATGGTTCAGATGCCTTCAGGTTATTCTACCCCATGAATGGAACTCTTACATGTTGGAATCCTAATTACCTGATACAACAGCCCAAGTGGTGAGTTATAAAGTGTTTCTAGTCTACTATCAACATATGAATGATGCACTTGATTTACAATGTTTGATGCTTTCATCAATGTATAGTGAACTCATGGAGTCTCACAAAAACAGGGATGCATATAGCATGCTCGAGCATCTCTGAGGTCTTTACTAGGAGATAGAAAGATAGAAATTTTTTGAGATATCCAAGGATCTCTTTCAGAGTAATATTGGAGAGGGTTCCACAACTAGACCTCATGTAGTCAAGATTATTTGCTACATTTAGCACCTATAGGTTCTAGGGTTTAAACTCCCTTAAGAACTGGGTACCGATCTCATTCCGGCATCGGTCCCTCATATTTTCTCTAGCTCTGTTGTTAACTTCAATATGAACAACATTGATAATTCTCTATCTAGTCTTATTATCCTCATTCTCTATGTGGAAAAAGATATGAAGTGTGAAAATCCTTCTGTCCTTATGTTGAATAAGAGGAAAGGGAAGGTGAAGTGCTTTAAGCCCCAAGCTTCTTCACACCCTTCCAAGGAAAGGAATGTCAAAGGGGAGGCAAGGGAACAAGAAACTATTTGATTCTCATGTAGAAAGAAATTCCACTGGAAAAAAAACTTCACCCAATCTAAGAAGTAAGGGTAATCTTCAGGTTTTTTTGTTATCGAATGCAATATATTTTTTCCTACAAATTGGTTGTTAGATACAACTTATGTGTAACACATGAGATTTTTATGAGAAATATTTTTTTTATGTTATATACATCATCAAAGGAATCTTCCACTACACACAACACTAGCTTGGCTTGATTTACAGATAATCATGACCTTCCTCGATTGCTTTCATTGTACGCAATACTGAGTTTCACTAAACAATGACATGCTATTAATATATTATTAAAACTAGCCATTATGAATAGTAATACCAACTTTTTGAAATTTTATAAATTTTATTTTTCAAAATGGACTTCATTTTTGGATTCAGAATATCGAAATTAGACTAGGATGAAATTTTGGTATTTTTTTGAAAACTTTCAATTTTTGATGAATAGTGAAAACACTAGGTTACTATTTAAAACCCGAATTTTTATTTAAATAATTATTTATTTTATTTAAATTTATTTTTGTAAAAAATTGATACATAATACCTATATAAGTTCAATGTAATTAATTAGAGTCATTTTATAATAATGTTAGATATATATAAAATTTATTGAACTTTTCACTGTCTTTTACCCACCTCCTAGGAGAATTTCCAAATTTACATAAAACTAAATTTTATCGCTTCTGTGAGTGGAATTTTAAAAATACGAGATCCATGGTTAATATCAAGGAGCAAAATGTTGTTCAATAAGATAAAAATAATTTTTGGTGAATAGTACTTTTTTATTTTTTTTACCACGGTTAAAAGTAAATTGGGTAATTAAGGGTAAAAATGATATTATTATTACCCTAACACATGTCCTAATTCTATTGGATAAGTATAATTCGACCAAAAACAACCTTAGGAATAAAATATGACCATTTAGGTCCACTTGGATTTGATTAGGACATTTATTATTATTTTATTTAAAGAATAGTTAACATCAATGTTTAATAACTAAAAAATTTTTAATATAGGGTTATACGTAATATAAATTCAACTATAAATATTAATTAAAAAGATAAAACTATTTCCTAAATAATGGTATTTTATTTTTAATTTTTAGACATTAAATAAGTTAATTTATTTTTGACACAATGATGATGCAGTAATTAACTTATTAAGGAAATATTAACATAATTGATATTATAAATACCCAAATAAATGTAATTTGAGACTTTTTATGAATTACAATAATTTTATAGGTTAATATGACATGTTATTATTGATTTAATTACCTTTTTTAGAACTAATCATGTTGTTATGATTTTCATAAAAAAATCAATTACCAAATAATGTCAAAATTTACATAAAATGGTTTTTTAAAACAAATATTATATTATTAATTGTTATTTTATTCCTAAAAATCTAAGGTTCGGCCACATGACTTAGATAAGGATATATATATATTAATAATAAACAACTTGGGGTTCTTTTGTCTTGTTATAGTAAGTTTATTAACCTTATAGTGTAAGAAAACAAGAAGACACAGTAAAGTAAAATTATTTAACTTAAAGTTAAATCCAAATGATAAGGTTAAAATAGTAACCTAAACTTGTCCAAATTCTATTGGATGAGATTATTTCGACCCATACGCACCTTAGCTTCGAAATAAATTAATTTGGAGCTATTAAAATCCGTATATGACTTTATAATAAAATAATAGTTTTAGTTTTTTCAAAGGTGCCCCTCTCCTCCCTTATAAAAGGGCACCTCCTCCCTCTCCTCCTCACACTACTTTGAGCCTTCACGGTCGGCAAAACCCTACTAAATTCTCTTATCCACTTCCTTTAAAACAACCCAGAGGTTCTGGTCTTCTTAAAAGACCAACCCTAGTGCCCTAAGTGGAGTTTAAGAATAGGCAAGTCAAAGAAGAGGTAATATCCATTACCGATCCTTTCCAATTTCATTCTTCTTCAACTTCTTCTTCTTTTGTTGTTTCATTATGAAGTAATAACATCAGTATAAATCATATACTGATATGTTATTATAAATATGAAACAACCCTATTTCACCTTCTATTCATCCTACGGAAAACGAAATCACCGCGCGTGCGTACGTACAGAATACCGTCTCCACACCGTGGTGTAATCTGTTTTCCACCACCACCTTACTTGTATGGGTATAATGGTGTAAAGAATAACTATATATGATTATTGTAAAGTGATAATTATTCTGAAATAGTATACCAACACTTCAATACAATTCCACGATCATGGTAATGATATCATCGCTCGTGCGTACGTAAGGCCTACCGTCTCCACGATGTGATGTGACTCGTTCTACATGATCTTCATTGCATAATGATTATAAAATTAATTTAATGGATAAATATGATATACATTACACTAATAACATTCTATAAATGAGGTATCTATAACCTAAAAACAATAATAAGAATTTATTCGACAAAACACGCATAAGAACAAAAAAAGAAATAAACACACGTATAACAAGTAGCAAGGAAATATTACTAATAAGAAGCTAAGAATATGACCATATATGATATCATAACAATGATTATGATTCTGGAATAAGTCAATGACATTATTTAAATCATTATACAGGAGTTTCGGACACATACGAAGCAAATAGGACCTAATGTAAGGGAAAATCTCGCAATCTCAATTTTTATCCGAGATTGTTTATACTTCAGAATTTACTGGGGAATATTTATCATCCACATACATGTTTCCTCAATATTTAATATTATTTCTATCCTCCTACAATTTTTTAAATCCAATTTTACCCTTCTCTGAGTTTTTAGTAAAAGATATGAAAGGAATCTTTTGTCATTTTTAGTATGAGGTACTTTTTGACTTTTCCAGCCAAAGTTCGAGAAGAATGTTTTTCCTTAACTTATAAGGAATGAATGGATTTTTAGAACATTATTTCCATGAATCTTCCTTTACAAGTTTTCAAGTTTATTTTTAATCAACATCTTTTAGTTTAAAATTGAATGACATGTTAAGAAATGAAAAATGTTTTTGATGTAGAAAGGATATTTTCCTCAAGAAGGGAGTTCAAGTATTTTATCAAAATTATTTTCCATATAAGATAATATAGGGTTATGTTTATATCCCTATTTTTACATTTATTTGATTATTTTATGGTGGAATTGTTTTTATGATGTCCTTTTATCTTATATAGATTATGTTATAATGGCATGACATTTAAGAATCCCATTTTTATTACATGGGTTATGCTATGATGTATGATTTATGATCTTGTGGCACACATAAGAATGGTATCATTATGAGATGGGTGGGACCTATATATTCCTCCAATTAATTGGGTAAAGATTTATATCTCATGAGATAGACATGGATGGAACCGCAGGTTAGTCCGGTTCAGTGAAATAGGACTGAAACGAGGCGTGAACTCAGTTCAGAAATGGACTTTGTCCGCTAAGATAGTCTTGGAAATGAGTCTTGACTAATAAGAAATGATTCTCTGTGATTATGTGTGTATAGCACAAAGATTCATGTTTTAAGTTATGATTATTGGGATTACATTTCACTGCTATGATTTATCCCATGATATGATATTATGATCTCTTTTGCAGGTTAAGATTTCCAAAATGTTATGTTGATTGATATTTCTTTTGTTTACCCTTACTGATCATTTGAGCTCACCCTTTTGTATGTTTTCTTTTCCCCAGGTCAAGAAGAAGGGTATTAAGTATAATATGCCAAAAGGGACTCTAGATATGATGAAATAAATGGGAGACAACGTAGATGATTTATGAACTAGTTGTTTATGTTTTCCAGTTTCTAAAGACACTATACCTATACGGTCCTTTCATGGTTTTGTTATATGTTGTAATAAGTGTGATTCAATTTTGAAGTAATAACAATGTATGTAAATTATGGGTCGTTATAGTTGGTATCAGAGGAAAGGTATAGTCAACCTTTGGAAACTAGGATGTAAAAGCCTTAGTAAGAACCCTAAGGATAGGTATAAGAATTGGAAAAAATCTTAGTGTTTTAGAAATGGCCATGAAAAACCTATGATAAGACCTTAAGTGTGAAATTTTATTCTGTATTATGTTGTTTTCCAATTATAATTAGTGTTGATCACACTATTCTTCTTGGTTTTAGTCAATGGTTAGAACCCAAAGGAACCATGTTAATGAGGAATGCGACGGGAAATGCAATGATTGTACCCATGAGCAACCGAACATTATGGGAGCTGGAATGCAAAATCTTGTAGCCATGATCACACAAATTTCTCAAGCTATATATCATGCAGAACTTCCAAATGATCAAAAGAAAGAGCAACATTCTATTGAATCCTTCATGAGGCAGCTTCCACCCTCATTCAGTGGGTCTACTGATCCATTAGTTTCTGAACAATGGATCAGTACTTCTAAAAAGATATTTTTAGTTCTTCAATGTTCTGAGCATGATAAAGTCATCTTAGCAGTATATCGTTTGGAAGGTGAAGCTGATCAACGGTGGAATCTTATCAAAAATATAAGACAAAGGGATGAAATTGAATCCATGAATGGGAAGAGTTCAAGAACTTATTTTTCAATAAGTATATCCCTCGTATTCTTTGAACAAAGATGGAGAATGAGTTTCTTGAATTGAAGCAAAAGGATGACCAATCTGTTGGTACCTACGAAGAAAATTTTATGATACTTGCAAGGTACACTTCCAGAATTATTATCCAACCTGAGAGTAAGATCGATCGATTCTTTAGTGGATTAAAACCAAGTCTTAGAAGGGCGTTAGCCATAAGGGACTTCAATAGCTATGAGGAAATCATTCAATGTGCTCTCAAAGTTGAGATGGAGATTGGAGTAACCCATCAGTCATATGCGTTTGATAAGAAGAGGAAAGTGGAATTCAAAGGGAAATCTAAAGAGCACACTGAAAAGAAGATTAGTTTTCCCTTATGCTCAAAGTGTGGAAAGAAACATGGAGGGAGTTGTCTTAAAGGGACAAGTAAATGTTTAAAATGTGGAAAGGAAGGTCATCTGGCATTTGAATGCTGCAATGATGGGAAGAAGATATCTAATGATGTGAACAAAGAAAAGGATACACAGAGTGCACCACCTACACTTCAATGTTACAAGTGCAAGGAAATGGGGAATTATGTCAATCAATGCCCTAATCCAAGGGTTTTTGATGATGATCGACGTCAACAAACTCTTAAGGCCAAAGGAAAAGGAAAGTCACGTGTAATTTCTATCAGCGATGTGGAGTACGATAACGAAATGGTGAAAGGTACACTTACCATCCACTCTAAAGTAGAAAATGTTTTATTTGATTCTGGATCCACCCACTCTTTTATTTTTGAATAATTTTCTAAGGTTATCATCGTATTACCTCAACAATTAGATGTTGAGTTATCTGTGACAACCCCTAATGGTACAACAGTCACATCAAAAGTTTATAATTCTTTTTCGATTGAAGTTTGTGGGAAAGTGATTCCTGAAAATCTTGTGATCCTTCCTATAGTGGAATTTGATGTGATTCTTAGCATGGATTGGCTTTCTTTATATGGATCTCATATCAATTTCGAAAGAATGGAAGTCACATTTCATATTCCAGATCAATCTATGATCGTCTATCGATGCAAGGATGAACATAACCTTACAGTGGAAATTTCTTCCATCTTATGGGTCTTGATTCCACTAAATGAAGGTTATTTATCTCAAATGGTTGGTGAGAAACTCATGATTAAGAATATTCCCATTGTACGGGAGTTTTATGATGACTTTCCAGAGGAATTGCCTGGTATTCCACCAAATAGTGAAGTTGAGTTTTCAATAGAACTCGTATCGATTGCTTTACCTATTTCAAAGAAACCTTATAGAATGGCCCCAATTGAGTTGCAGGAATTGAAGAAGCAACTCCAAGAGAATACTGATAAGATATTCATACGCCCTAGAGCGTCACCTTGGGGAGCACCTATTCTGTTTGTTAAGAAGAAAGATGGATCAATGAGACTCTACATTGATTATCAAGAACTTAACAAGATCACTATCAAGAACAAATACCCTCTCCTATGCATTGATGACTTATTTGACCAACTACACGGAGCTCAATACTTTTCCAAGATTGATCTTCATTCAGGGTATCATAAATTATGGGTCAAAAGGGAGGATATACCAAATACGGCTTTCCGTACAAGGTATGGTCACTATGAATTTATAGTGATTCCATTTGGTCTTACTAATGCCCATGCTATCTTCATGGATCTAATGAATAGAGTCTTTCGAGACTATCTTGATCAGTTTTTGGTATTATTTATAGATGATATTCGTGTCTATTCAAAGAGCAAGGAAGAACATGAAGATCACTTGAGAATTGTATTGAAGACCCTGAGAAAGGATAAGCTTTATACCAAATTTACCAAGTGTGAATTTTGGCTTCAAAAAGTTGCATTTTTTGGTCACATAATCTCAAAAGAGGGGATATCCATGGATCCTGCAAAAACAGAGGTTATAGAAAGATGGTCGAGACCAACAACAGTAACTGAGATCCGATGTTTTCTTGGTTTGGCTGGATATTATCAACATTTTGTGAATGATTTTTCACGATTATCTAATCCACTCACCAGGTTGACTCGAAAAGGAGTTAAGTTCATGTGGACATAGGAATGTGAAGATAATTTCAAGGAGTTGAAAAGAAGGTTATCCAGTGCACCTATGCTCACAATTCCTTGTATTGGAGAAAGGTTTGTGATCTACAGTGATGCATACAAGAAGGGATTGGGGTGTGTTCTCATGAAAAATGATATGGTGATAGCTTATGCCTCATGACAGTTGAAAATCCATGAGCAAAATTACCCAACTCATGATTTGGAGTTAGCTGCGGTAATCTTTGCATTAAAGATTTGGAGGCATTATCTTTATGGTGAAAGGTGTGATATTTATACTGATCATAAATGTTTAAAGTATATTTTCACACAAAAGGAGTTGAATATGCGCCAAAGAAGATGGTTGGAGCTGATTAAGGATTACGACTCCTCAATTCATTATCTCCCTGGGAAAGCAAACAAGGTGGCAGACGCATTAAGTCGACAAGACCATGCTAGATTATCCATGATGAGGATCACAAAAGATCCAATATTTATGGATTTACAAAGGATGGATCTTGGAATAATAATGGAAGAGGAAAAATCATATCTTTCTCAAATAAATGTTCATCCATCTATACATGCGAATATTAAAGGGACATAGAAAGAAGATGTAGAGTTACAAAAGAAGGTTAGGAATGTTCGTGAATTTAACCTTGATTATGATGGGATAATAAAATTCAGAAATCGGGTTTGTGTTCCTCCCATCCCTGAATTAAATAAGGAGTTGTTGGATGAGGCTCATAGTTTTTCATTCTCTATTCATCCTGGAATCACAAAGATGTATAGGGACCTGAAAGAGTACTTCTGGGGGGATGGCATGAAAAGAGATGTTGCTGAATATGTCTCTCGATGCTTGGTTTGTCAACAAGTTAAAGCTGAGCGACAGAAGTCTAAGGGGATGTTACAACCATTACTCATACCTGAATAGAAATGGGAAAACATCACTATGGACTTTGTCACTAGACTTCCTAAAACATCCAAAGGCAACAATGCTATCTGGGTCATAGTTGATCGTCTTACAAAGTCAGCACACTTTATTTCTATTAGATAAGATTTCTCTCTTGATCAGCTTTCCAGGATATATGTAAAGGAAGTGGTAAGGTTTCATGGAGTACCACTTTCCATTATATCTGATCGGGATCTGAGGTTTACCTCGATGTTTTGGTGAAGTCTTCAGCATACTCTGGATACAGAGTTGAGCTTCAGCACTTCCTATCATCTTTAGAAAGATGATTAGTCTGAGAGAACAATTCGAACTCTAGAAGATATGTTAAGAGCTTTCTCTATGGACTTTAAAGGTGGTTGGGATCAACACCTACCTTTGGTGGAATTTTCTTATAATAATATCTTTCACTCCAGTATTCAGATGGCTCTTTATGAAGCTCTCTATGGAATGAAATGTTGAACTTCAACTTGCTAGGATGACGTTAGGGAAAGAAAGCTATTAGGACCTGATCTTGTTGATGAGATGGCAGAAAAGGTTTGATCTATTCAACAACACATAAGAGTAGCTCATAGTCGACAAAAAAGTTATGCTGATAACCGAATAAAAGACCTAGAGTTTGAAGTGGGTGATAAAGTTTTCCTATTAATATCTCCTTGGAAAAGAGTAATGAGATTTGGAAATAAGGGAAAGTTGAGCTCTATTATATCAGTCTTTTCAAAATACTGGATCGTGTTGGGAAGGTAGCTTACCGATTGGTGCTTCCACTGAATCTCTCTCAAGTTCACGATGTGTTCCATGTATCTCTCCTGAGAAAGTACATACTCGATCCTTCACATGTACTCAACTCAGAAGTTGTACCGCTGGAGCAAGATCTTTCTTATAAAGAACAACCGATAGTGATTCTGGATCATAGAGAAGAAGTTATACGGAACAAGACCACTCTCTTGGTGAAAGTTTTATGGAGGAACCACCAATTAGAAGAAGATATATGGGAGCTTGAGGATATGATGAGGGAGTGGTATCCTCATTTGTTTGTTACAAAGTGATGAATTTCAAGGGTGAAATTCATTTTAAGGGGGGTAAAATATAACACCTGAGATTTTTATGAGAAATATTTTATTTTTATGTTATATACATCATCAAAATAATCTTTCACTACACACAAAACTATATTGTCTTGCTTTACACGTAATCATGACCTTCCTCGATAGCTTCCTTTGTACGCAATACCGAGTTTCACTAAACAACGATATGCTATTAAAATATTATTAAAACTAGCCGTTATAAATAGTAATACCCACTTTTTTGAAATTTTATAAATTTTATTCTTCAAAATGGTCTTAATTTTTGGATTCGGAATATCGAAATTATCCTAGGATGAAATTTTGGTATTTTTTGGAAAATTTTCAATTTTTGATGAATAGTGAAAACATTGGGTTACTATTTAAAACACGAATTTTTATTTAAATAATTATTTATTTTATTTAAATTTATTTTAGGTCAAAATTCATACATAATACCTATATAAGTTCAATGTAATTCATTGAGTCATTTTATAATAATGTTAGATATATAAAAATTTTATTGAACTTTTCACCGTCTTTTACCCACCTCCTAGGAGAATTTGAAAATTTGCATAAAACTAAATTTTACCAATTCTGTGAGTGGAATTTCAAAAATCTGAGAGACATGGTTAATATCAAGGAGTAAAACGTGGTTCAATAAGATAAAAATAATTTTTTGTGAATAGTAACTTTTTAATTTTTTTACCATGGTTAAAAGTAAATAGGGTAATTAAGGGTAAAAATGATATTATTATTACCCTAACACATGTCCTAATTCTATTGGATAAGTATAATTCGACCAAAAACAAACTTATGAAAAAAATATGACCATTTAGGTCTATATGGATTATATTAGGAAATTTAATATTATTTTATTTAAAGAATAGTTAAAATAGTTAAAATCAATGTTTAATAACTAAAACAATTTTAATATAGGGATATACATAAGATAAATTTGACTATAAATATTCATTAGAAAGCTAAAAATATTTCCTACATAATGGTTTTTTATTTGTAATTTTTAGACATTATATAAGTTAATTTATTTTTGACACAATGATGATGCAGTAATTACCTTATTAAGGAAATATTAACATAATTGATATTATAAAGACCCAAATAAATGTAATTTGAGACTTTTTATGAATTAAACTAATTTCATAGGTTAATATGACATGTTATTATTGATTTAATTAACTTTTTTCTAACTAATCATGTTATCATGATTTTCACAAAAAAAATCAATTACCAAATAGTATCAAAATTGACATAAAATAGTTTTTAAAACAAATATTATATTTTTATTTGTTATTTTATTCCTAAAAATCTAAGGTTCAGAAAAATGACTTAGATAAGGTTATATATATTAATAATAAACAACTTGGGGTTATTTTGTCTTGTTATAGTATGTTTATTAACCTTATAGTGTAAGAAAACAAGAAGACACGGTAAAAGTAAAATTATTTAACTTAAAGTTAAATCTAAATGATAAGGTTAAAGTAGTAACCTAAACTTGTCCAAATTCTATTGTATGAGATTATTTCGACCCATACCCACCTTATCTTCTAAATAAATCAATTTGAAGCTATTAAAAACCGAATATGACTTTATAATAAAATAATATTTTTAGTTTTTACAAAGGTGCCCCTCTCCTCCCTTATAAAAGGGCACCTCCTGCCTCTCCTCCTCACACTACGTTGAGCCTTCAATATCATAAAAACCCTGCCAAATTCTCTTATCCACTTCCCTAGAAACATTCTAGAGGTTTTGGTCTTCTTCAAAATCCAACCCTAGTTCCCTAAGAGGAGTTTAAGAAGAGGCGCGTCAAAGAAGAGGTAATATCCATTACTGATCCTTTCCAATTTATTTCTTCTTCAACTTCTTATTATTTAGTTGTTTCATTATGAAGTAATAACATCAGTATCACTAATATAATGATATGATATTATAAATATGAAACAATCATATTTCACCTTTTATCCATCCTACGGAAAACGAAATCACCGTGTGTGCGTACGTACGGAATACCGTCTCCACACCGTGGTGTAATCTGTTTTCCACCACCACCTTACTTGGATGGGTATAATGGTGTAAAGAACAACTATATATGATTATTTTAAAGTTATAATGATTCTTAAATAGTATACATACACTTCAATACAATTCCACGATCATGGGAACGATATCATCGCTCGTGCGTACGTACGGCCTACCGTCTCCACGATGTGATGCGACTCATTCTACATGATCTTCATTGAATAATGATAATATAAATGAATTTAATGAATAAATATGATATATATTACATTAATAACATTCTTGAAATTAGGTATCTATAACCTAAAAATAAGAATATGAATTTATTCGACAAAACACGCATAAGAACAAAAAAAGAAATAAACACCCAAATTACAAGTAGCAATGAAATATTACTAATAAGAAGCTAAGAATATGACCATATATGATATAATAAAAATAATTAATCTTCTGGAATAAGTAAATTACATTATTTAAATCATTATACAGGAGGTTCGGACACGTACGAAGAAAATCGGACCTAAGGTAAGGGAAAATCTCACAATCTCAATTTTTATCCAAGATTGTTTATACTTCAGAATTTACTGGGGAATATTTATCATCCACATCCATGTTTCCTCAATATTTAATATTATTTCTCTCCTCCTACAATTGTTTAAATCCAATTTTACCCTTTGGTGAGTTTTTAGTAAAATATATGAAAGGAATCTTTTATCGTTTTTAGTACGAGGTACTTTTTGACTTTTCCGTCCAAAGTACGGGAAGAATATTTTTCTTTAACTTATATGACATTAATGGATATTTAGAACATTATTTCCATGAATCTTCCTTTAAAATATTTCAAGTTTATTTTTAATTAAATTTATTTAGTTTGAAATTGTATGACATGTTCATAAAGGAAAAATATTTTTGAAGTAGAAAGGATATTTTCCTCAAGAAGGGAGTTCAAGTGTTTTATCAAAATTATTTTCCATCTAAGATAATATGGGGTTATGTTTCTATCCCTATTTTTACATTGATTTGATTATGTTATTATGGAATTATATTTATTATTTCCTTTTATCTTATATGGATTATATTATAATGGCATGACGTTTAAGAATCCCATTTTTATTACATGGGTTATGCTATGATGTATGATTTATGATCTTGTGGAACACATAAGAATGGTATCATTATGAGATGGGTGGGACCTATATCTCATTCCAATGCATTGGGTAATGATTTATATCTCATGAGATAGACATGGCTGGAACAGAAGGTTAATCCAGTTCAGTGAAACGAGACTGAAACAAGGCATGAACTCGGTTCAGAAATGGACTTTTTCTGCTAAGATAGTCTTGGAAATGAGTCTTGACTACTAAGAAATGATTCTCTATGATTATGTGTGTATGCCACAAAGTTTCAGGTTTTAATTTATGATTATTGGGATTAAATTTCACTACTATGATTTATCTCATGATATGATATTATGATCTCTTTTACAGGTTAAGATTTCCAAAATGTTATGTTGATTGATATTTCTTTTGTTTACCCTTATGAGCATTTGAGCGAACCCTTTTGTATGTTTTCTTTTCCCCAGGTCAAGAATAAGGGTATTAAGTAGAATATTCCAAAAGGGACTATAGATATGATGAAATAAATGGGAGACAACGTAGATGATTTATGAACCAGTTGTTTATTTTTCCCAATTTCTAAAGACACTATACCTATACGGTCCTTTCATGGTTTTGTTATATGTTGTAATAAGTGTGCTTCAATTTTGAAGTAATAACAATGTATGTAAAGTATGGGAAATTATATTATGGTACTCACATATTTATCCAAATAAAATAACCAAGTATATTCAAGAATATTGACCAAGGGGGGTAGATTTATGAGTAGCCAATGAATCTAGACTTGTTGATGAAGCTGTCGGAGACTTCAACCTCACAATGACAACTGGAATGATCTTGTTGTTAAAGGGTTGTTATTAAATGTCGTCTGTGACTAAAAACATTATTTATGTGTCCATATTAGATGCAAATGGGTTTGTTTTCAAGTATAGAAATTAATTTTACTTATTTTACAAAGAAATTATTTTTTTAGTAGGGAAAATTTATACAATGTTCATTATGTGATGGATTACACTAACCATGTAATAGAAATCGATAGCAAAGATAATTTGCATGACTCATACCACATCCATCATTGGAATCACTGGAAAAGTAATGTAAATGAGAAACGCTTGTCAAAGTTACATCAAGATGGATATTTAGACTCTTTTGAACTAAACCCACATGGAATATGTCACGCATGTTTACAAGGTAAAATGAAAAAATCCCCATTTAGTAGGAAAGGTGAAAGGACAAAAGAGCTTCTTGAATTAGTTAATGTCGATGTGTATATACCATTTCTGGTTGAATCAAGGGGTGGGTACTCATACTTCATAATTTTTAATGATGATTTTAGTAGGTATGGATATATATACATAATGAGGTATAAGTCAGATTATTTTGAAAAGTTCATAGAATACAATAATGAAGTTGAGAACCAGCTTGGTAAGAAGATTAAGAGACTCCTCTTAGACTGAGGTGGATAATAACTTAATCAAGACTTCATTAACTACTTAAAAGAGTTTGGTATCCTATCCCAACTCACTTCTCCTTACAATACCCAATGGAATGGTCTGAGTAAAAGGATTAACATCACATTATTGTACATGGTGAGATCAATGATGAGTCATGAAATTCTTTCCTTATACTTATAAAGACATGTGTTACAAATACAAGTGCACATATTGATCTAATTACCAACTAAATTTATAAATGGTATTCCATATGTGATATAGAGTTTAAAAAATCCATGTTATCGAATTTACATGTGTAGGGAACTGAATCATTTGTTAAGTCCTCTTCAGGTAACAAACTTGCATCTCATGGCACAACTTGTACCATTGTAGGATATCCGAAGAAGAAAAGATGATATTACCTATAAAACCTCTCAAAAAAAATTGTTATAGTGGAAAGACATGCCATATTTTTTTAGAGGGATCACATCTCCAAAATAGATAGTGGGAGCAAGATAGAATTCTATGAAGTTAGGGTTCAATGTATACAAGTGTTGGTATAAGAACAGATTCCACAATGCCATGTGGAAGAAATAACTATTCTAGAGACACAAGAACTTCGTATAAGTACAAGAGATGTTAGAGAACATGAAAGGTACGGTTTTCTAGTTATTGAGTATGGTGACTAATTATTAGTTGATAATAATTATCCTCTAACCTAAAAGGAAGCAGTAAGTGGCTTAGAAGTTTCCAAGTGGCAAGAAGCCGTGAATTTAGAAATGGATTCCATGTATGAAAACCCAGTCTAGATTTTGGTATATCCTCTAGTTGATGTAAAGCCTATTTGTTGAAAATGGGTATTCAATAAGAAACTGGACATGGAGGGACAAGTCAGTACATTTAAGTAATGACTATATGAAAATGGATTCAAACAACATCAATTCATTGACTATGATGAAAACTTTTCACCAGTTTCAATGCTGAAATAAATCAGAGTTCTGCTAACCTTTTCATCTTACCATGAATATGAGATTTGGAAAATGGATTTCAAAATAGCCTTCCATAACGGGAGCCTTCCGGAAGATGTCTACATGACACAACCTGAATGGTTTATGACTCCAAAGGATTCCAATAAAGTATTAAAGTTGCATTAATCCATTTATGGATTAAATAAATCATCCAGGTCATAGAAAAATCATTTTGGTGATTCTATAATAGAATTGGGTTTTATAAAGAATGAATTGGAGCCTTCTGTCTAAAAATAGTTTAGTGGGTGTGTGCTCATTTTCCTGTTAATTTATATTGATGGAATATTACTTATTGGAAGCGATATACCAGTCTTACAATCAGTTAGTGCATCATTGAATCAATTCTTCTCCATGAATGACTTGGGAGATGCATCATATATTCTTGGAATCGAGATCCCTTATGATAGATCCAAGAGATTGCTGGGCCTAAGTCAATGTATATATAATGACAATATACTGAAGAGATTTAGTATGGAACAATTCAAGAGGGGATTGTTACTAGCATCAAATTGAATTCATCATTCCATGAAATTATGTCCTCAAACACATGAGGAAAGTGGGAGAATGGTAAGGACTCCATACACATTAGTGATTGGTTTAGTCATGTATGATATGCTATGTATTATGCTAAATGTTGCCTATGCATTGAGTGTGGTAGGTAGATATCAAGATGAACTAGGTGACTGCCATTGGATGTCAGTCAAGACTATCTTAGAGTGTCTGTGGCCTACTAAGGATATGTTACTGGTTTATGGAATATATTATGAACTAGTCATCAGAGGATATGAAGATTATATTTTACAAGATGATCAAGATGACATGAAGTCACAAATGGGATACATATTCACTTTGAATGGAGGTGTAGTGAGCTGCAAGAGCTCAAAGTAGAGTGTGGTTGTAGATTCTACAGCAGATTCTGAGTATATCATAGCTTCTGATGTAGCTAAAGAAGAAGTTTGGATGTGAATATTTATCCAGGAGTTGAATTTTATACCTATCAATAAAGATTCTATCACATTGTACTGTGATAATACTACAACAGTGGCTCTCACAAAAGAGTCAAGATCACATCAACAGAAGAATCACATACTTTAGAAGTATCATCTATTGAGGGATTTTTCTCAGAGAGGTGAAGTTTCATTGAGAAATATTTCCAAAAAAGACATTGTAGGGGACCCCTTGACTAAAGCCTTAAATCAGTAGAAATAGGATCACCATGTGAAGTCTATAAGACTAAAGTTCATAGGCAGTTGGCTCTAGTATAAGTGGGAGTTTGTGAGAGTTGGTTTCCTAGAACCAATTTTTTGTACTTTTATTACAAGAATATTTAATCTATTTAAATATTAATCATCTTATTACATGATGAGAACCTTGAAGTGATATGAAAATATTTTTAAATATAGTTTTTCAGTGGGATGACATACTATGATGAGAAAAATAGTATACATACCGTCAAGTGTGAGTACTCATAAGCAGGTGGGATTCTTCTCCGGAAGTTCATAATTGGTAATTTCGAATACGGGAGATTATGAGAACATACCCGCAAGTACGAATTCTGCATGTTTTGGTGGCATCATATATTTCTATCTGTGAGCATGTATAATGGTCCTTAAACATAAATATTTTCAATTATATTTTTCATGACTCGCACACATTGATTTACTGACGAACACCATCACATATATAGTTGGAGGGAAGTAGGGTATGTTGGTTTTGTCATGAATGATGTGCTATTAATGGATAAGTCGAGGAAAGATTTTCCCCTTCCATTTATGGAAGTTGATATCTCATCACTTTGATTGAAATAGAACTGTCACTCGAAATTCCATGTCCATGGTGTTACGATGTGTTTATCTCATGTATTCAAAGAATGACATATCATGTATAAAGGTTGATGACACTATCATAAAATCAAATTGATGAGATATTGAGAAAAAAGGATTATTTTAAATAGTGAGTGTTTGTATGTGGATGTTGTTGTTGTGATTTTAAGTTCTTTCTCTTGGGTTCCTTGACCCATTGCTAGACAGTACTCTTGGACTTTAAGTAAGATCTCCTAATTCTAGCAATAAATATTCTTATAGGGTCACAAACTAAGTGTTTCTGGTAGTCCTGGTTAAATTCTCTTTAAATTTAATTAATGGAATAAATATTATTCTCAAGACTGTGGAATAATTTAATTCAAGATAAAATGATCACTAAAATTAAATAAATAATTATTCACAAGATTGTGAATAAAGATTTATTTATTTATTTTATTGAACATTTAATAAATATTTATTTACTATTTTTTAAATAAAATATTTGTTTAGGATAATAAATTATTTATTTATTTATTTGGGAGTTCAATAAATGGATGTGGAGATTGAGAAGACCAAGGCCAGTCCGATAGTAAAATAATTAGTTGCAAGATAATAAATAAATTATTTAAACAGTTGGAACAAGAAAACATAATAATAACAATTTCATAATTGTTTGTCATGGGATTTTATTTATGGTTATATAATGTGAAAGTTTTCACACCAAAAATAATGACGCTGCTATTATTATTACATGAAATGGGTTTTCTTAAAGGTTTTAATTAAATTTAATCATTGTCATGTGATTAAATATTGTAACTGAAACCCCATGTTAATAAATAGATAGGTACATCCGTTGTTCCATACATGGGAAACCAGTGACGCAAGAGAAATTCCATGTCAGGAATTTTTCTATCGACTCATCTCCTCTCTCCCTCTAAGGAACGAGAGACGTTCTTCAAGAATAAAGAATAGGTGATCACGAATTATCGACGCAAGACATTCTGTTCACCATGCTGGCATCTGAAAAGAGATTTGCGTCAATCGGATACCATTGGAGCACATTTAGATCACCCCTGTATGGATTTTATTCTGGATCCTCACAAGTGAAATGAGATAATCTGAAAGGGTCATCCCAAATGATCAGCATCATTAACAAAGAAAGTACCGAAAAAGTAGGTATTTTATTTCTTCAGAAATTAAATTTAAATTAATTATAAACTTTATTTGCAAGATCCTCTCTAAAGGTTTAGGGCCACTTTCTTATTTATCAAAATATTTGATTCTATTCTATGGAGACTAGCATTATTTGTCATATTGATCCCTGAATAATCATTTATCATGGTAAAAATGAAAGTTGGACAATGTCTTAACCAATCTTACTCTTCACCCAAATCCTGCAATATTCTACTTGCAAATGGGCACAAAATCACAATGGTTTTCCTCACCAAAGTGACAGTCACTAGGAAGGCCCTCCTCATAGAGACAACAATCATCAAGAATGTCCTCCTTTTTCATCCAATATTGAAGGTCCTCCCCAGGATACGCCTTATGATAGTATCCCTCACTATCATATCCCCAGCTATGAAGGCCCTCCCCACATCCAAATCCAACACCAAAAGGGAGGTCCTCACCTTTCATATTCAACCACGAAGAAGCTATAATGCTCCAAGGAACTTATAAGGACATGTATAGACACGTTAGATACTCATTAAACAACAAGTTATATCCTTTATAAACTAGAAGATGACCAGGGGCTACGTTCGTTGTTAGAGACACCCCCTAATGGTATAAATACCAATGAGAGTCCTCCAAACTCCACTACCAATGAAAAACCATCAGGAAGGGTTCATATTTTGATGATCAAGTAAATAAATATCAGTCCACAGAACAAATGGATATGTTTATCATAAGGAGACAACTGGATAAGGATGATATACCGATAATGTTTTGTCCTATAGACACTTCCCAGTCCGACATACCATGGGAACTGTCAGAAAGATGTATACACAACATCCACTTGAATCTCTGGATGACCCTCCGCCACTTGAAATTAAATTTCCTACCCTAAAATTGGTATGATGAACATGTACAAATATTGGAGGAGCTTTTCCATCAAATTGACTTAGATTCCCTCTCGTATGCACAGTGGCCACAATTAAAAAGTCCGAAAAATCATCTTGAACTAACCAAAAATAGTGTGTTGCATAAGTTGGTTAACCTGATCAGTGATGCCTTTCCTGGTGTTCATATATGGGAGTGGGAAGAATAGGAAGCACTAAACTTCACCCCACAACCCATCCATAAGAATCCATCATAAATGTCATCCTGCAATGTAATTTTTCCAAGGATGGAATCAATCAAAATCTAAGTCCAGGAAGGGTTGTATCCTTGAAAAGAATCCATCCTGTGTAAGTCTCAAAAGGTTCAGGCCAAATGAGAGTGAACCATTAAATGAATCCTAATTCAAATAACTAAGAAAAATATGTAGTCCACTTACTTACAGAAGTCCAACCAAAATTCAAAGCTAATGTCCTCAAAAGCAACCAATTCAATTCTAAATTAGGCACAATACCCGACTCACACTCAATTAAGAAAGAACGAGATCAAGAAATCAGTAATAGAAACATCACTATACACAATACGGGATGAACCCTATCCCATAGGGCTTGGATAATTTTTACCTAAAGATGCCCCTGTAAGACCAACAAACCCAGGTTGAGTCATCATAACAAAAGTACGAGTGAAACCCAAGGCCATAAGTCATGGGTAATTTTTACCCCAATCATCAGTACAACGGGCGTCAGTCTTCTCTCACCTAGGGAGAGAGAAAAATGATGAGGTATCTCATTTAGTATCTTCTCATAATTCACTCTTACCATAAGAAAGATTCACAATAAATCCCCACAAAGGGATCCTCTAGGTTACCATTTCATAAAAAATTTGAAGGGGACACCATAAATGAAGGAGGAAATCCAGAAAAGAATGGAGAAAATCCCCCAACCATTCAACCATCGAGGCACCACCTACTATGCATTAAGAATCAATAAATGTCATGGATTTCAGTCTCATGGACTATGCTGAGGAGGTTGAAAATTTTTTAAGAATAAGGAGAGGATGGGTCTGACTAGAATCTTATCTACACCAAACTTGATGGTGTACACACTCATAACCAAAGGGTCACCTTAAACATGGGAGCTCACTCAGCCAATCCCTTGCTGCCTCCTTAGTTAAAAACACCAGGTAGAATCATAAAGTCAATTTCACATACAACCTAACACCACCTCCTATTCGGAATATCCCTCTTGCACTTGAGAAGAGATTATCCCAACATGATAAAGAAATGAATGATTTGAGGCAAGTCAATGCCAAGATACTCCAAGAAAATCATTCTACCAGATATATCTTTCTGGTATATCATTAACATATACTCCTAAAAGAGGTTCCTCTAACACGGGGTATATTCCTGACAAATGAAACAAGGCTGGAAGGCTCGTTTAGTGCATCACTCAATCCAACGGTCTGCCTGAACCCATTTATTGATAGATATCATGAGTTCCCTCTATTGAAGAAGAAACCAAAACAATTCTAGGAAAATCCCCCAAGTTTACCCCTACTAAGATACCCTCCTCAAGTACCAGTAGAACCGAAACTACCAAACCTTAACCCTTTCTTAGAGAATCAAAGGCTCATTTCAACGAACCTTACCCCTTGCTCAAGTACCAGTAGAACCAGAACTACCATTACTCATAGAATCAAAGAATCATTTCAAAAAACCAAAATCAAGACTCGGGAAGCCCCACCGACCACTTGGAAAAATTTGGAAAGATTTTAAATGGTTGTCGTCACACTCAAACCACCCCCAACACCTACACCAGTTCCCAGGCCACCACTGAATCATGGTGGACCTTCCAGACATCAACATCCACCTTACCTCCTTAACAAGATGAGTGAAGGGGGCCAAGAGAAACCAGTTTGAGGGGAGAAGGAAAAAATTATAATCTTTCTGAGATGATCAAGTTTGTCGATATTCTAAAGCGACCATGAAATGAAACTTGTTTTGTCTGCCCAAACCAAAAATATCCATAGAAGCAGTTTTGAAGACTTCATAGACTATTGTCCCTACCAACAAATATTGGGGAACACCATCCAGGAGTGTTTTTTCTTCAAGGACCTTCAGAAAAGGAAGATAGATTTTGGGAAAGTAAAGTTTGGACCATTTTCTGCACAAGTGGAATGTGTATCCATCACTACCCCTAATGAAACAGATTGGTTCCAATAATTTGTTAGTAAGGGAGCATAAAAATTCGATAGATAGATTCCATGAGAGATGATCAATTAAGCTCATGTAATTCTAAAGGCACAGCTAAACCAATTGTTTATGCCTCTAGTAGCTCCTACTATGACCCAACCGGTGTACTTGGCCCCACAATATTCTAGTGGCAGACCTTCCAGTTGATAGAATGATAAGAAAAGAGAGAAGAAACCCCAAGAAAATTAATAGGTGTCAAGACCAAAAGCAACCTTTACCCTATTAGATTTCATGCCATAAGATCTAAGACTATAGGAAGTAACCCACAAAAAAACCACCAGACACAGGTGATCATTCAGAGTCATCTTTTGAAAGAGGAGTTGATATTTGGTTCTGTTAATGTTATCCATTTAAGGGATCCATTCTCCGACAATAAGTGTGGATATTAACCAAAGTGTCATACATCTGATTAGTTGACTGGAGGAAGCATCCATATGAGCTAATTATGTTAGGGAAGATGCAATCATGACTTTAACTCAGATTTTGTATACACCCCCTCTCAAACTGTCAATGTCGCAGATATTTGGGAAAGGGCGCTCCAGCAGACCCAATAAGAATAGAGAAAATTCCCATACTCTATAAAGCATCCACTCTAGACCAATCATTTTGGAGTATCCCTCAAAATAATTTCATATGTATAGTTTCCCCTGTCCCCAGGGTAGACCTGTCCAACCCTACCCACAAAGGAAAAAAGCTCCTCTGGATCTGATACTTAGGATCAAACCATCCTCATTAAATGATAAAGCTCCCAAAGTACCTATGAAATTTCCTCCGCTCACATGGAATCACCAGCCTCTGGAAACTAAGTATGATATCCTGAAGTAGTTGGACTCAGTTACATCCAAACTCTCAATCCTTAAAGCCCTATGTTTTTCAAATGACCTCAGGGAAGCACTCATAGAGGATTTTATAACCACCATGAGTTTGAATTCATGTTATAAACTTTTGATGTCTACCGAATAGATATCATCCCTACAAAATGTAAGTCACTTCTATCCTTCACTTTCCAAGATGAAGGTTCCACCCTCTGAGGACACATCATGCCTTTGTATATGTCCATCAATTTCAACAATGTTGATGTAGAAAATGTCTTTATTGGAAATGGATCTGAGGTTAATCTCACCCTAGTGTGAACACTTCACCTTATAGGCTACAACAAGGACCGTTTGACACTGTCACCCATAATCCATCAAGTATATGATAAAATGGAGAAGAATATATTGGTCCAAATTAGACTCAAGACCTAGTTCATAGACCTTGTGGCCGACAAAAACATCCTAGTTTTATGACAAAACACAGACATTAAAGTTCTACTTGGAAGGTCCTGTTTGCACCAGCATATAGTGGTCCTTTCATCATACCATCGGTGCATAAAATATTGCATTAATAGACGAATCGGTACTCTATGTTCTGATAAAGACCCATTCCAGTCATATGAATTATGTTACATCAATGTGGGACTCTATTAGGGAGAAAGAAGGAAACCTATGGTCAATGGTATTGATTGGTTCACCACCCTGAATGGTTTGGAAGTGATCCAAATGGAATATCTCAAACAGCTCAATGAAGTGTACATACTACCCATTAACAAGGTGGAGTGTATGAGACCGACTCTGGAAACATGTTCTATTGTACTCATGATCTTAGTTGTTACCCTCGAGTCCGGAGATGCTAATGTGCATGCAGAAACCCAGTGAAATGATGAATGCTTGGATAAAAATGCGATCATGTTATCCTCAGAGCTCTAGAAAATTCCTACCCCATCCACTGAGGCAGAAGAGGAATAATGCACCCCTCCTCCTCAACTCGATCCTCTTCGGAACACCTTCTGTGGTTATACAGATCCTAAGAAGTTGCTCCATTCTCTAAATATCAGGACCATGACTCTTCCAGTAATCCATGAGAGATTATCTCAAGAGTTTTATACCTATAAAAAGATAAAGAAGAGTACAATGAAGATAAGGAAATATAAGGGGGTATCTGGGATTCACATACATCATTCGAGGAAGGTGTCTCTACTACCATCGATGAACTCAAAGAAATAAACCTAGTTACAAAAAAGAACCCACATCCCACCTTGATTATTCCAGCCCTACCTGGTGAAGAGAAAGAGGTCTATACTTATTTCCTAAGGAATCATCGAGATGTTGTCACTTATAACTACACAAAGATTCTAAGACACAATCTAGAGGTTCCCACTCACCACCGGAGCCTTCTAAAATACCATCAGGGATATAAAAAGACATCTAGAATAACTCACCCAATGCATGATGCCAAGACAGAGGCTGAATTTGACAAGATCATCACAGTTAGCTTCATTTGTAAAGTTCAATATCCCATATGGATAGAAAAAACAGTTCCTATCAAAAATAAAAAATGACATATCAGGGTCTGTATCGATTTCAAGGACTTCAATTGACACTATCTGAAAGATGACTTCCCAGTACTGATCACCAACCTAATAATCAATGAAACAGTTAGATATCAAGCTCTCTCATATATTGACGGCTTTTCATGATACAACCAAATCTAAATGGACCAGGAATATGAAGAATCCACCATTTTTAGGGTGCCCCAAGGAGTATTTTCTTACAAGGTCATGTCCTTCAGCTCGAAGAATGTCGGCGCCATGTATCAACATGTCATGCATAGCATCTTCAAGCCATTATTGGGGGAAATAGTTTAATGATATGTTGAGGACATGGTGGTTAAATCATGACAACTTTTAGACCACCTGATGGATCTTGAAATAGTCTTCGAAAAGTTATGAAATCACAGCCTAAAATGACCCCTTTGAAGTGTGCCTTTGGTGTTACCACTAGAATATTCTTCGGCTTCATTGTATGACATTATGGCATCGAATTCATCCCTGAGAATAAAAAGACTATCCTTTACATTTCACCACCCCAAAACCTCATAGATTTTCAAGGGATACAATGAAATTTGGCCTACATTAGGTTCTTTGTAGCCCAACTTTCTGGAAAATTCTTTCCCTTTTCCAAATTGATGAAGAAAGGGGTTTAATATCAATGGACTAATGATTTCCTGGAAGCATTCTATAATCTCAAGAGTTATCTCTTATGATCTCTGGTGCTAATCACACAAAATAATGACGTCAACAGAAAAAATACCCTCTATTACCTCATCTGGACCATGATTTATTTTGAGACTCAATATTTCAAAATTTAGAAGAGTTTTTTAGCACTCGTATTTTCTATCCAGATGTTGAGACATTATCTATATAATTACGAGATATATCTGGTCTCTCTTAGTAACCCACTCAAGTACATTATCAACCGTCCAATGCTGATAGAATGTTTGTCATGATGAACAATCATTCTACAATAGTTTGACATTCATTATGTGATCCCGAAAGGCATCAAAGGGAAAGAACTATTAGATTTCCTAGCAGAGCACCTCTTGACAGATGTGACCTCACCAAAAGTTGAGATACCCATCGAAGAGGACTTATTTATAAACGAAAACCCACAAAAATGTAGATTCACTTGAATGATGCATCCTTAATACCAATAGGGAAAAGAATGGAAGATAATATGCTCAAGAATGTAGGGTTGGAAATTTTCCTCATATCTCCAACAAAAGCAGTATTTCCCTACTCCTTTCTATTATCAAAGGGGTGCACTAACAAGGAATAAAGATATCAGGCTCTCATTATAGGGATAAATATTTCACTTCAATAAGAATTGAAATAGTATAAGGTCAAAGGTGACTCATAGCTAGTCCTCAAGAAATTTAATGTTGACTACACCATCAAAAAAGGAGGGGTTAATCCCTTTGTTTGATTATGTATGAGAAATAATTATAGAGTTCATCTCAGAGTTGAAATTATACTATGTTATCCAGTTACAAAATTCTCAATCTGACACACTGGTGAATGTATCCACAACCCCGGAATATTCATACCATGATAAAACAATCATTTGAATTGTGCACTGTTGGATGGTCTGACCATTTATTCAGGTCCACACTAAGGAAATCAATGAGATCAGCCATATCACTGAGTCATATGGTCCTACCACAGTTTGGATGATTCCCATTATGAACTACCTCCATAAGAGATAACTCCCCCTATACAGATCAATGATGGATAAAATTTAGAGAAGATAACTTAATTTTGTTTTATACAATGGAACAAATCAGAAAAAAAGATCTATATAAGAGGCCTTGATGGGGTCCTTCTCAGGTGCATTGATGGAGAAAAGACTGCCAAAATCATGAAATAAGTAAACACTAGATCATGTGTTGCAAATCAATCAGGATCCAAAACTTCCCACCAAATTCAAAAGCTTGGATACTATTGGCCCATAGTAATGCTAGATTGTACTTAATTCACTAAGAAGTGGCATTCCTGCCAAGTGCATGTAAATTTATCCACCAGCACTGGAGCTACATCATGTAGCAAAGTACTTTTGGTCATTCTCCATATGATGAATGGGTTTCATTTGACCATACCCACTTGCTACAGTAAATCAATTCAAGAATATCATCATGGTGACCAACTAATTCTTCAAATGAGAAAAGTAGTGACCCTCAAATAGGACGGGGTGAAAAAAATCAACATATTTATGAAAGAAACTATAGTAACCAAGTTTTGTGTCACCCAAACTACGCTGACAGAAAATGGTACCAACTTCTATTTAGCCAATCTAGAGAAATTGTACCAGGAGTATGACATCAAACCAATTATTCTTCCCGCTATCACGCAATGACCTATGGAAAAATAGCAGACTTCAACAAGAACATATCTAACATAATCTAGAAGATTGTATACAAGGATAAGAAGTCATGGCCAGACAAGCTCCTCCACGCTCTATGGGATTACTGGACCAAAACTTGTACCACTACTCAAGAAACATCGTATTCATTGGTGTATGGAATAGAAGTAGTTATACCAATTAAAGTTCAACCGCCCTCGCTCTGCATTTCCATTTGTGAACAAATATCCCTGGATGATTGATCTCATCAATGATTAGATGAATTTGATAAGATTGATGAAAATATAATTCATACCCTGCTCCAATTAGAAGTTTACTAGAACCGGATTTCATAAACCTTTAATAAAAATGTTCACCTCCGGTCATTCCTTGAAGGAGAGATGGTGTTGGTTCTCAAAACTCTAATGATACTAAAAACCCACCAAATCTAGAACCAAAATTGGAGGTATCGTATGCAATACACAATATTTACTCCAACGGGGCCTATTCCTTGATTTTAATGGATGGCATGCTCGATAAAGTGCCCAACATTTCAAGGTTCTTGAAGAAATATTTCATGAATCCCAAATACACTACCCAATGGGTCCCCACAACATGACTCTAAACTATGATGCCTTGGTCTAGTCACATGACCTTAAACTATGACACCCTCATCCTAGAGATGAGATATTAAACTATATTAATGAATCCTCTGTTGATTCAATAAGGTTTTCCTTATGACATTTCCATTTCTTCATTAAAAGGGGAGATTGTTAAGTCATTAAGAATTTCCTTATGAATTTACCATTCCTCTTGTTTTGAAAATCACAAACACCTTATCTTAAGGAAAATCTTATTTTCACCCTTGTATTACTTCTCTAAGGAAAATTTCCTTCCCCATGTAAATTTATCCTTAAAATGTTTTACTTAGTTCTTTATTTTGTCTAGGTATAAAATTCTGTGTCATATCTAAATCCTCAGAATCATAAAATACTCAGATATGAAGCATTCTGTTTAAGAATATGAATTCTGGTTATGAACTCTCATGAAGTTCAACTCCAAATTCTGGATACAAATGTTATGATGTTCAAATTCGAATTCTATATATGAACATTCATGAATTTCGACTCCGAATTATGATTACGAACTTATGTAAAGTTTGACTTTGATTTCTGGTTATGAATTCTGATTACGAATTCTAGTTACAAAATTTCTAAGTTCAGACTCTGAATTCCGATTATGAATTCTACTTACGAACTTCTCCAAGTTATGACTCTGAGTTATCTTAATACAGACTCTGAACTCCTATGAGTTCTGACTCCGAATTCTTATGAACTTCGACTGTGAACATTATAAGTTCAGGTTCCAAATTCTTGTGAATCCAGGCTCTGAATTTCCTTGAAATTCATACTCTATAATTCTATAGAATTCAGGTTCCGAATTCCTATAAAACAGAATCCATATATCCTTTTACTATAGACTCCCAACCCAGTTTTTACTTAGACTCCGAACTTTCAATTTTTCTTACATTCCAAATATCATATTTTAGTTATACTTACACGCATTTTTTTCTAAAACAATGTTGTGCTCTCATTTATTAACTAACTGTTGTTTGAGTGACACGTGTACAAGTCCCTCCATAATTCAAGGAATAATATGACCATTAGAGGAGGGAGCCGACCATTGGAACCATGCCTATAAATAGGATCTCATTTGAAAGATCTTGATACAACAACTGAAGAGAGACTAAACTTTGACAACTGTGATTACATGCTGCTGAAGTGATTTCTAGATAGAGAGGATCTTATAAACTATCAAACTTCATGTAGAAAGTTTTGAACTGCACATTCAAACTTTGCTTTGTGCAGATTTGCTTAGTGTAGTGGTTTTGTTTTCTTTAAATCAGAGACTTCGGGTTGTGAAGTCAGACATGCCGATTTCCTTACAAATCGAGGGCTTGCGGGGATAGCAAGACAGATACCAATCATCAGATTAAGGTCTTACCTAGGTTTGGGTAAGACGAAATTTCTTGAAAGTATAAATCAAGGGACCACTTATTCAGGGTTGTTGGATGCCCTCCTCTTTGGGATAAAAGAGTTTCTACTTGTTACTTGTAGTGTTGCTACTTTTTTTTCCGCTGTTTATTTTAGTTTTTGAGGAAAGTATAACTTTCATATACTTCCTTAAACTTGTACTCTGATTTTATAGGATTCTATATGATTTAAAGTAGAATCTTAGTTGGTGTAAACTTTTTTTAAGTTTCATTTCCGGAATCACTTTTCCGGAATCAAGCAAGTTATTAGAACCTAGAGGTGTTGTGAATTTTGGTTATGAAAAAATTCCTTAAGAATTTTTAAAGTATACAATTCACCCCCCCCCCCCTCTTGTATTTGATCATTAATTTGGTATTATAGAGTATATCATGCTCAGACATACCATCCTAATAATTGGTATCAGAGGTTGGAAACCTCATATCCTGTACCAATTTAATAATTCATATTAATGGATTGGTTCAATCTGAATTAATCTCACGATTAGATTCAGAAGGGAATTCTCGGAATTTAATTTTTGGATTCATATTTTTGGGATTCATATTTTTCAGATTCATATTTTTTGGATTCATATTTTTTGGATTCATATTTTTCGGATTCATATTTTTTCAGATTCATATATTCGGACTCATATCTTTTTCAAATTCTTTTTTTCCTATAGTTACTCTGGTTCTATATTTTCTTTTCTTAAGAATATATTTCTTGTTTACAAACTCATGCTACCAACAATTTAGTGTGCCAAAGATTTTCTTAAGTATGGAAGGTTTAAATGTTGGTTCTATTGATAATCTAAATCCTACCAAACCTCCTATTATTGATGGAAATGATTATGAGTACTAGAGAGATAGGATGAAGAATTTTTTATCAATATTGGAGTTGATAACTCTCTTATGTTAACTGTTGATTATAAGATTCCAGATAAGGAGTTGAGAACCTATATGAGTCAAGAGAAATCAGAATATCGAACAAAATTTAGAGTCAGAAATACTTTGTTATGTTCCATGACTAGGAACATCTATAGTCAAATATCTTCATGTGAAGCTGAAAACAATAGATGGAAGAAACTTGAAGTAACACATTTTGGTACATCTAAAGTTATTGAGACCATAAGTGCTATTCTTAGACCTGAATACCATAGTTTTAACTTTTCTTATGGAGAACCTTTAAGCAAAGTACAGCAAAGGTTTATGACTATAGTGAATAGTTTACAATATATGGGAGAATAAGGTTTATATGATGAATCTCTTATTGATAAGATCATATACATCATGCCAAATTAATGGGAGTCCAAGAGGATAGCTATTGATGAAAACAGGAAAGTCAATCAGATTTCCTTAGATGAGTTGTTTGGAACTCTTCTTCAGCATGAAACTAGAATGAAGAGAGATGCTAAAAATGTCAAGAAGGTGAATGTGAATGGAGGAGTTGCTTTTACAACCGCTTCTAAATATATGAAAGCCAATAATACAGAATGAGTAACTAGATCAAAGACAAAGAAAGTCATTATTCAGTCATAATCAAGTGATACAGAATAGTCATAGAATGAATTAGCTAATCTTGCTCGGAGAATGAACACGATTATAGCTCAGAAGAATCATCAGTATAAGTAAAAGAAGAAAGAATATAGAGATAAGAAAGATGGAGAAGTCACTTGTTATGAATGTATAAGAATAGGTCATATCAGACCAGATTTTCCCTTATTGAAAAAGAAGGAAAATAATGAAAGGAATTCAGAAAGGTTCAAGAAGAAATTCTATCGATCAAAGCACAAGAAAAGTCTTAAAACTAATGATACATGGAGTTATAGCTATAGATACTCTTCAGAAAGTGAATCTTTTGAATATTACTCATCATCACAGAAGAATATGGGATTCATTGCTACTACTTCTTACCCTAATACATGTCTTATGGCCAAGGTATGCTCTGTCGAGGCTTTAACAAATTTATCTCTTGATAAGAATTACTATTCCAAAAATAGTACTTCTAATGAAAATACTTCATCCTCAGAAAATGAATAAATACCTTCATATGAAGAAATTTCTAGATTTTACAAGTTACATGAAGCAAGAAATTGCAAAATTTCTATAAAATTAGACAAGGAAAAATACTAGGGAAGAAATTCTTACAAAAGATATTTTAGATCTTTCAAGATATCTTGGAGATAAAGATGAGCTTTTAGAAAAACTTTCTATAGAATTTGAGAAAGTAAATTCTATTAAGGAAGAACTTTCTAAAGATATTAAGAATGCTATTTTAAAGATAAAAGTTTTTGAGGAAAAATAAACTCTAAGGAAATGATTCCTGATGATAGGAATTTAGTCATTAGACTGAAATCTGAAATGTTTTCTCTTAATAAGCTTCTTTCAAAATTTACCTCTGGGAAGGAAAATTTTTACAAGATTTATTCTCAAATTAAACCTCAAGGAAACACTACTGAAGTAGGTTATACTCACAAAAAACCGGTTTTCAAAAATAACTATTTTGTTCCTTCTAAAGCCCCTTTTTGCACTAAGTGTCAAAGTGGTGGGCATTGGAAGAAAAATTACTCCTTGAATAAAGTTCAATCTCTTGGGTTTCATAAAGCTCATTTTTCTAAACAAATGTGGATACCCATAATTTTGTTGTCTAACAATTACGGATCCATGAAAGTTTGTATTTCTAAAGTCTAACTTTCTTATTTTCTGGAAGATAGAGAAGGTACCAATAGCAATACATGGTACATGGATAGTGTATGTTCCAGGCATATGACTGGTAACAAAAACTATTTTGAAAAGATTATCAAGTTGAAAGGAGGAAAAGTAACTTTTGGATATAATGCTTAGGGAGAAATTATTGGTATAAGTAATATCGTTATTCTTGGAAAAGCATTCATTTCAAATGATTTATTTGTTAAGGGTCTTAAGCACAACCTCATTAGCATAAGTCAGTTATGTGTTAAAGGTTATAAAGGAGATATCATTCTTCAATATATCGTAATTCAAGATCAACTTGCAGATATTTTCATAAAATCTTTACCCTCCGATAGATTTTAATACATTAAAAAGAAGTTAGTAATGATAATTGTAAGGTAATACTCCTTGATTAACTTCTTATTGAACCAATCTCCTTACAGTAATAAACTCCTTTTCATAGGGGTAATAAATTTTATTGTATATTTTTCATGTTTTTTATAATGATGCTTTTTATGCTTTTCATAATGATGTTTTTCATGTTTTTTGTAATGAAGTTTTTCATGTTTTTCGTAATGATGTTTTTCATGTTTTTCGTAATAATGTTTTTCATGTTTTTCGTAATGATGTTTTTCATTTTTTTCGTAATGATGTTTTTCATGTTTTTCATAATGATGGTTTTTCAAAAAATTTCATAATGAAAATTTTTGTAGTTGGTTTTTCAAATTTTTCGTGATAAAATTTTCTTAATGGAAATTTTTGGATTTGATATTTTCGTAATGGAAATTTTCAGATTTGGAATTTTCGTAATCGTAATTTTCAGTTTTGAAAATTTTTATAGTGAAGTTTTTTTCCGTATTCAAGTTTTTTTGGAATCCAAAGTTCTTCATGAAGAATTTTACTCAATACAAATAAACTTACTAGCAATCTGAAAGGTATGATTCTTTCTTGAGTTTTTTCTTAATCACCTTTACTTGCTGTTAGTTTCTTTTGTTTTAAAATTTCTCGGATTGAAGTTTCCTTAAATCCGAATGTTTTCCTTTCAAAACCTCAAAAGATCGGATTCAACCAAATTTTTCCTTGTGGGTTTTATTTCAACCATCAGATCAGATCTGAATAATTCTTAGCCATTGGATTTAAATGGGAAGTTCAATGGTCACTTTATCGCCTATATAAAGGGGACCACCAATGGTTGTCCCACATCGGTTTTCAAAGCTCTTACGTCTTGAAGGTCTTCTCTTCTACTTAATCTCGTTTCGAATCTTCTATAGTTTTTCCAATCTGAATGTTTGTAGAAGTCCCTTGTCAGTAAATGTATACTATAAAGCCTATTACGAAGTATCAAATTTACAGGGAGAGGTTGGTACACCCAAATTTTTTAAATAAGTATGATGCTATTATCGTGAAGAATATCAGGCTCAATGGATGGTAAAGTATAACTATTTCAAAGACACGAGCTCAGGATGTAGTATATCCAGATCTTCTTATATAATTTTATGAGTCAGTTTCCTTTTTCAAAGAAGATGGTAGGGAAAATTTTTCCTTTAAAAGTTATGAAAGGACATAAATACTATCTTACACCAAGGATGTGAGCTTAGTGGGGCTGGCATATGAAGGAGAAGCCGAGTTTTGCTCTCACAAATTTCCAGAGGTCCAAGGAAGCTTCGTTATGACAAAAGATGTGGAATGCCTTGGTCTTACTGATGTCAAGACAGCAAATATTGTCTATCTATCTACCAACAATTGGATTCTATAGCTATGGGTCTAAGGAATAATCATACCGAGGAAGGGTGATAAGGACACCCTTAAGAAAAGTGACATGTATATATTATACTTTTTAGTAAACCTAAGGAAGGTCAATCTCATGAGACACATTCTCATTATGATTGAGAATATCAAAAATGGGAATTTGAGAGCTCAGATTATAATGTATCTTGTCTTGCTTTCCAAGCTGATAGTTCGGTGTCTTGAATCATTCAAGATTACCTGCAGTTCCAAGGCAAGGAATTGAAAAGTGATGTTGGTCAGTGATGACACCTTTAAGAGAATGAATGTTGGATTCTCTAAGGAGTCAGGGGAGTTTTATGATCTTCCTGAGGATGAGGCAGAAGCTAATACGGAAAATGTTGAAAAAGCTAAACCAACAAAAAAAGCAAGAAAGAAAAGGAAGTTGAAGGAATTCTAAGCAGAAGATAAAACCCCTAAGTCTAAGGAAGTCCAATCCGCACCTCCTAAACCTAAGAAGAAAAAAGCCTACCCGGATGAGGTGGTATCAAAGTGGAGGGAGGATAAGAAGAGTAGAAAAGCAGGGGAGCCACAGTTCGTTTTGGATCCTGCTGAGGCTAAGGACTTAAAACAATCAACTGCTGAAGAGCTTGAAAAACAAGCCAAGGAGAAGAAGATGAAGAATAAAATTTCAAATGCATAGATTGTGAAATATCTTTTTAAAGACACTGAAATTGCATCCGAACAAATTCCCATATTGAAAACCATTTTAGTAGAAGAACTGCTTGAGACTCTGGGAAATAAATTCATGTCTTCGGAAAAATATCTAGAGAAGGAAGTTGAGAAGAAATCTGCAAAAGATATACAACAAGCTGAGATGAGTAGTGTCTCTGATGATGTGATTAAGTAGGTTGAAGAATATCAAGATAAGGGAACCCCATCTGAAAAGTTTTCAATTTGGACTTCCCAAGTCGGATCCTCAAAAATTGCTACTCCTGAAGCTGATGAAAAAGGTGAATAAGAGTAAGTGAATAAGCTATTAGAGGAAGAGATTCATAATAATGAATTCATTCTTCCTGAAGAAGTTGAGGCTGGTGCTGAAAAAGAGAAAGTTGATGAAGATAAGATTGTACAGTTATCCAAAAGTGAACATGAATCTCCTGATGAAGAAACCATTCCAAAAAATGGTAAGGTTAAACAAGTTCTTGTTGATACTCCAACGAAAGATATTTTAAGGAAGAAAGAAGCTGAAGGAACCTATAAGAGGAAGTTGGTAGAGATAGAGGAAGAACCATCTCAAAGTATAATGTCTGATTCGGATTCATCTGCCCTGGGTCATGATTTTGTGGTTCAGTTCCTGAAGAAGCTGGTGGATACCATTCTGATTTTTCCAGCAATTGATTCCAGGTTCCAGATGCTTTAGCACATTATGAATCAAAAGTCATACTCTGTATCCATGGTGACGGATAAATGTGTTAAGATTGAGGCCGATCACAAAAATTTCCTTAAAAATTATGAGGCCCACAGGACTTCCTATAAGAAAATGACCATATGGTCTAATAAAATCGTTGAAGATTTAGAATAGCTTGATTAGTTTAAAGAAGATTTCAAGGAATCCTTTGGTACCGAAGATACCAAAATCAAGAATCTTTCAGATAGATTTGAGAAAAATCTAACTCTTTAGCAGAATGTTCGTATTCAAGTTGTTAAAGATATGAATGGAAAGATGAGTTATGTTGTTTAGTTTTGGAAAACTGAAAAGGATCTTCGGATTGAGATGGAATAAAATCTTGTGAAGTGAGATGACTTTTTAAAGGCTCAGGAAGAGGCCCAGAAGGCTAAAGAGGACTGGATCACAGCCTTAGAAAAGCTTTCTGAGGAAGATCAAAAATAACTGAATAAGTTGAATACAATTGTAAAGAAGCTCATGCCCAAGGAAAAAGAAACAAAATAGACCCAAATCCGATCTTTTGTTGTATTTTTTTCCTTGTACTAATTCTTCCAATCATAATTAAATGGCGGTTTCTTGTGTTTTGATTGGTTGTCTATACTAATATTTCGGGTACCATATTTTTTTTCCCATTCCCTCAAACTCTTTTTGGAAATTAAAAAGGCAGAGAAGGAAAAAGAATGCTAAGGTGGAGAAGGAAAAATAATCTTAAAGGGGAGAAGGAAAAACATTTCTAAGTATAGAAGAACTATCCCTAAGTAAGGAGGATTTTATTTAAGGGGGTGTTCTCATTACAAATATTTCCACATTAAAATGAAAATCCGTATTCCGGAAATCTAGAATACGATCCTTTGTGTTCCAAATCCGAAGGGGGAGTTAGTTGTATTCACCATTGTCCATAAACAAAGAGAGATAAGCTTTAATTTCAAAGTCTAGAAATTTATTCTAAGCCTTTATATTCTTTTTCGTAAGGATGTTTGTGCTTTCCAAAGAGGGGAAGATTGTTGATTCAATAAGGTTTTCCTTATGAATTTTCAATTCATTAATTCAAAGGGGAGATTGTTAAGTCATTAAGACATTCCTTATACCTTTACCATTCCTCCTTTTTTGAAAATCACAAACACCTTATCTTACAGCAAATCCTATTTTTTTCCCTTTTCTTACTTCTCTAAGTAAAATTTCCTTCCCTAAGGAAATTTATCCTTACCATGTTTTACTTAGTTCTTTATTTTGTCTAAGTATAAAATTTGGTGTCATGTCTAAATCCATGGAATCATATAATACTCAGATATGAAGAATTCTGTTAAAGACTCCGAATTCTGGTTATGAACTCTCATGGAGTTCAACTCTGAATTATGGATATGAATGTTATGAAGTTCAAATCCGAATTCTGGATCTGAACATTCATGAAGTTCGACTCCAAATTATGATTATGAACATATGTAAAGTTTGACTATGAATTCTAGTTATGAATTCTGATTACGAATTCTGGTAACGAACTTTCTAAGTTCTGACTCTGAACTCTGATTATGAATTCTAGTTATGAACTTCTCCACGCTCTGACTTTGAGTTCTCTGAATACAGACTCCGAACTCTTACGAGTTCTGACTCTGAATTCTCATGAACTTTGACTCCGATCTTTTTAAGTACAGGTTCCGAATTTTTATGAATCCAGACTCTAAATTTCCTTGAAATTTAGACTCTGGAATTCTACAGAATTCATGTTCTGAATTCCTACAAAATAGAACACGAATATCCTTGTACTATAGACTTTGAACCCAGTTTTTACTTATACTCCAAAATTTCAATTTTTCTTACATTATGAATATTATATTTTAGTTATACTTACACTCGTTTTGTTCTAAAACTATGCCATGATTTTAGTTATCAACTAACTATTGTTTGAGTGACACGTGTACAGGTCCCTCCAAAATTCAAGGAAGAATATTACCATTGGAGGAGGGAGCCGACCATTGGAACCATGCCTATAAATATGATCTCATTTGAAAGAGCTCAATACAACAACTGAAGAGAGACTGAACTTTGAAAATTGTTCTTACATGCTTTTGAAGTGATTTCTAGAGAGAGAGGCTCTTATAAACTCTCAATATTCGAGCAGAAAGTTTTGAACTTCTCGTTTAAACTTTGCTTCGTGAAAATTTTATTAGTGCAGAGGTTCGATTTCCTTGAAATCAGAGACTTCGAGTTGTGATGTCAGAGGTACCAATTTTTTTTACAAATAGAAGGCATGTGGGGATAGCAAGACAGATACCGATCTTCGGATTGAGGGCTTACCTGGGTTTGGGCAAGACAGACTTTCTTGAAAGTATAAATCAAGGGACCTCTTATCTAGGGTTTTTGGATACCCTCCTCTTTGGGTTAAAAGAGTTTCTACTTGTTACTTGTAGTGTTGCTACATTGTTTTCCGCTGTGTATTTTAGTTATTGAGGAAAGTATAACTTTCATATACTTTCTTAAGCTTGTACTCTGATTTTATAGGATTCTATATGCTTTAAGGTAGAAACTTAGTTGGTGTAAACTTTTGTTAAGTGTCATTTCTGGAATCACTTTTCTAGAATCAAGCAAGTTATTAGAACTTAGAGGTTTTGTGAATTTTGGTTATGAAAAAATTCCTTAAGAATTTTTAAAGTATACAATTCACCCCCCTCTTGTATTCGATCCTTCGTTTGGTATTATAGAGTATATCATACTCAGACATACCATCCTAACATCCTCATAGCAATACATTAAACTACACGACACTATTCATCCTAACCACATAATGATAAACTGATAAAATAAATAAAGATATGATTCCATGTAGTTGATAAACTTATATTTAAATTTTGAAATCACATGATATTCATATTTTATTATTTCTTAATAAATTTAAAAAAATGAAAGGGACAGAAAGTGTTGTCGCATATTATGGTATTTTAATAAAATTGTCATAAATAATTTCAATGGTTCTAAATGACAGCATGACCCAGAGTTGAATTTATTAATTAGTTGTAATGAGAATTATTTTATAATTATGAATATAATAAAATTGAATTGGGGATTATCTCATGATTAGATAAATTAATATTCCATGTTGCCAAAATAAATTGAATGGTCGTGTTTGTGATAGCAAGTTTTTTATGTCACCCTTTTATATTTACTAAATAGTGTTCCATTTATTGGTTTTAATTTTAATGTCATGCTGCACAATAAATATTTTTATAAATTGATATGCGATATAAATCGGGTTAAAATAATTAATTAAATGGAAGAGGCACGGGCTGAATAACTACTACTCTCCTTTTAATTTATTAAATATGGATTAAAATCATGAATCGTGTGTAATTGAAATAGCTATTATTAACTGGTGTAATATATTTCCTTGTGTAGTAAGACTAAGACTAATAAACCAGTTAATTTGTGATGGAATTAAAATGTTTGATTGATAAAGATATTTTTTATAGAACTATGTGAGTCTGTTTTGATGTTAATGGCTTGTAATACTTAGCTCTACCACTATAGGAAAAAGGGGTTGTAAAATTTTTACGGCGTTTTTTTATTTTATTTATTTTATTTTTCTATTTATTATTTATTACATATCCTAACACCACCATAACTTAGGCCCACACCTCCCTGCAATATGAAGCATATATATATGCGTCATGATATTTGAACATTTTATCACTTTATTATTCTATAAAGACATTAAAACTCCACCAAGTTTTTCATGTGGTGGCTGAAAAACTACCAACATTAATATACTTATATATACAGAAAAATACATGTAAATGCATAAATATATGTAAATATATTTATTCATAGTTTATAAACACATACATATAAAAATATAACTACATATAAATATATGTATATATATATATATCGACATAAAATATTTTAACGTATATAGATATTTATAAACAGAATTAAATATCTATAAATATATATTAAATAAATATGTTTACATAAATATACATAAATACACACATATATATTATTAAATGTAATATTATATATATACCCACATAATATATAAAAAAATAAAAAAAAGAATCAAAATATACATAAATACATATAATTATTAATAAATAAATATACATATAAATAGATTACAGTAAATTTTATATAAAAGAATATATATATACACACACACACACATATAACCATATATATATATATATATATTCACATAATATATAAATACATATTAATATTCTATATAAATATATATTAATATATATTAATATATATATATATATATGTCAATGCATCAAAATGTCCATAAATATACATGAATTTACATAAATAAAAATAAATGTGCAAAAATATATATAATTATAAATCAATATTAAAAACGTATATAAATACAAATATATATAATTAAAGATAATTAAATAAAACTAAAAATATATATAAAAGAACATATCAATATATATAAATACACACACACATAATGATATATATAATTAGATAAAACCACATAATATATATAAATATATTCAAATATATATAAATATAGGTAAATATAAAAAACATATACAAATACACATAAATACATACAAATTTCAAAAATTATTAAAATATAAATAAATTTTCATTAATTAATTAATTAATTAATTAATTAATATTACATTATATGAATATTAATAGATTTCTAAACGCATATAAATATACATAATAATAGATATATACCAATTTCATTATATAGACATATACTTATAATATATATATATATATAATATATATAATTATTAATTAATAATTGGTAATTTTTTTTGTTTTTCGATTAATTATTAATACTTTGTATTTATTTTAAATTTTAAATAATAAATATTTAATAGTTACAAATAATTATTAATAATTACTAAATAATAAGTATTAAATAATAACAAGTGGAAAAATTAATAATAACAACAAATAATGATAATGAAAAATCTATAATAAATAATAAATAAAAAATAACAAAAAATATATAATATAAAATATAAAAATATACATACATACATATATTTATTCACACATATAATTATCTACATCTATATATATATACCCTCATAATTTATTTAAATATTTAGAAATATATAAAAATATAAAATAATATGTATAAATAGTTAATAATTACAAAATAATTAATAATTAGTAATTAGTAATAAACCATTACTAATTATGTAAAAAAAATTAAAAAAATAATTATTATTTAATAATAACTAATCCATAATAATAATAATAATAATAATAATAATAATTAATCGTCATCATTATAGTTTAAAAAATATATAAAAAACTAAAAATATAAAAAAACACAGCTAAAAATTTTATTGGGGTTTAAAGTGCCACAAAATGAACAAATTTTAAATATAAACCAACATAGAAAAATAAAAACTAGATAATGTAGATGTTTAGTAAAGTGCCCAGAATTAGCAGCAGTTATCTAAAACCACCGCTAAATAAACAGAAAACTAAAGAACTTGCGTTTGTTTTGAAATCGCCGCTAAAAACTCACTGCTAGACACTATTATTTTTGCAGTGTATGGGCTTAGTATCCTTTTATTATCATTTATAAAAAAAATTGAATATGTAATCATGTACCATGATATTAGATCCTTCTTGTGATTGATATGGTTTTCTAATAATCTTGTTAGATGTGGTTATAAATGGATTGGGAGATCATGGTGTGGTGATGGTCAATGACGGTGACAGTGGGACTATTGATATTTTGCTCAGTGGTGTGGGATTCTAGGTGGATGAGAAGATTTCAGAGTGGTTCTTGCTCATCTATATTCATATTTCATGCTTGATGCATATTTGATGTCCAGATGGCTGAATTCTATTTCAATTATATCTCTCCAACTACTGAATGGAGTTTTGTGTTATGCATTGGGAGTATATCTTTTATGTTATAGCTTGGGTTGAGTCCTACAGTACCTAGATGATTAAGAAATGATAATTCAATTAATAAATGAATGGGGTTGGTTCACTGTAATCATACATATTGATGAAATACTAATGTATAAAGTAATGAATTATCAATGTCATCGACACTTTGCATAGAATATTAAGGTGTTAATCTTGGAAATAAAAATGTAAATAATTAATTAAATTAAAATTAATTAATTAATTAATTTGAAACTTGATGTTTTCATTCTTAATTTTTATATAGACCATAGTAGTGGCAACAAGAGTTCATGTACTACAATAACAGCAGATATCTCAAAGGATATGTAGTTTCCCTTAGCGTATTTTTTTATGATACTATTTATATTTTCTAATTCATATTCTACCCCACCTACATGAAAGGGAAACCAAGACCCAAATGTTTAGGGGGTGTTTTCTCTGACATCCTGGATGGCCAGTGAATAGATAGCTGAATTTTCCCTTTCCTCTAATCTCTCTCTATACATAGATGACCACGCATATTCTAGTCTATAATGGCTTATGGTATTGGGTGTGTTCTTACCAAGGCTATGATGGATCACAGTTTACTATACATGTATGCATGAGATGTAATGGCCTGAGTTATAACATATACTTATATCTGATTGTGGTGGATCCAGTTTTCAACAAGTTTACTTTCATGGGATATGATGGATTGATGTGAAAGTCCCATATATAGGATATAATAGAATCCAATAATACACTTGATTTGTACTTGGTATGATTATGATGATTATGACAACAATATGGATATTTGTACTGATGAAAAAAAGATATTTTGGACCCTGCATGAGGTTGAAGTTGGTAGGGCCATGTCTCGACTCACATCATGGGTGATGCACATATAGGAGGGATGAGCACAAAATGTTTGGCATTGGGGTGTGGGACATACTAGAAGAAAATGGATTTATGGTACACTCATATATATATATATATATATATATGATTTTGATATAGAATAGTTTACTTATATAAATTTTTTAGGAGTAATCCATGTTGAGGCTAGGAAATGAATAGTATACCAATTTAGAGGATGAGTTAGTTTTATTTATTTATTCATTTGTATTTAATGTTATTCTTTCAAATTTTTCATTAGATGGTTATAAGAGAATCATATTGAGTAAACATGTTATGGTTACTATGACAACCCTGCTTTTGTTACAAACTTAAACATGATTTATTACATTAAACATCACTTCATACAACAATGGAGATCGAGAGGTTTAGTGTCTTTGGAGATTAGGATCATTACATAAAAACTTAAAACATGAAATACAACATCTTTATTGAAAACTTCCTTTACATGACCACTACATTCCCTCGTACTTAGCATTGCATGGGGTAACCTGAGGACATGCATAAGAAAAGGGTGAGCTATAAAGCCCAGTAAGGGAGTACACATGGAATAACATGAAGAGTAAAATACATGTTAGACAATAGGCATATTAATAGAGCATAAAAGAAACATGAACATAAAGGCATGATAAATCATGATAATCATAACACGGAAATGTGGCAACAACACTTAACATGGAATTAGCATGAGCCAAGGCTCATTGCACATAGAGCATGAGTAAATCCTCATTGAACATGAAGCACGAGTAAACCCTTGTTGCACTTGAATTATCATGAGTCAACACTCATTGCACATGACGTATCATGATACTATACTTTACACAATGCATTGGAGCGCTATAAGGGTGCACCCTTCTTAAACAATTCATTTCATGCATAAGTGTGCAACATGGATCATAAAACATGGATTCATAAGACATAAACATTTATTCCACGATAAAGTAATGTGGAATTCATACATGAAACTTTGTAATCAATATGTAAAGGTGCATAAATTTGGATACCCTTGATGGAGAAATGGGCATGGTATCCACTACACAATGGCATTGGCTTAGAAAATCGGTGTGATTTCGGCAGCGTAACGGTGTGACATAAGAATTCATAAACATGGTTGATGGGAGAGAAATGGGTTCCTCATAATATTTACATGTAATGGAAATTAGGGAGTTAATATAGATACATGTACCAACAATTTTAATGGAATTTAGATTCATGATACAAAATTATTGCTTGAATGTAAAAGAAGAGAGAGAAGTTCCTTTCGGAATTTCAGCATAGTAACGGGTGTACATGGGAGGCATTTAATGAGAGAGAATGGGGTCTCCCATAATTCAAACAATAATAGGGAAGTATGGGGGAGGTGCTAAACCATACCCCAACATTCATAATTGAAATTAAAAGGGCAATAAAACTTAAGGAAAATTGACAAAAATGAGAAAGGAAGAAAAAACCCTTACTTGGAAGTGTGCTTCCAAAGGCTAGAGAGAGGCTTGTGAGAGGCTTCATGGGAGCTTGGGGCACCTTGGGAGGATTCTAGAGAGATTAGGGCAGATTTTTGACGAACTCCAAGGGATTTGAGTGAGGAGTAAGTGGGAGCTTGGGTGGGTTTATATAGGAAAGGTGAGGGAATTCTTTATTATTTAGGTTTGGGTCCCCTTATATTAAATTAACCCAAAACACAAAACATCCCTTGGTTTTTGCCCATGGTTTTTGGAAAAGGGAAGAGGAAAAAAATATTTTATAAGGCCAATGTCCGAACTTTTTAAAATATTAGGGTTTCTTATGTGGAGGTGAGTCACACTCCCATGAAAATTAATTTAAAAAGGCATGGTGTTCAATATGTCTTGAGGGGTCCATTAATGCTTTATAAAGTAAGTTAAACAAACCCAAAATCATATTTTTTTAATGGTAAAACATATATTGGATGAACATAAAGATTATAGTATTTTATTACATCACTATTGAGTCATTATGATGTCATAAAACACATTATATATTTAAACGGTATTTAATTTTTACCCAAAAATTTGACGGTCTCAGAAAATTATGAAAAGTTCACCGTTGGATAATTTCAACGTCCTTATTCCAGAAATGACATTTATTTTATCTAAGAAAATTTCTAAATATTTTAATTTTCACTTTTAAAATAAAAACTGACATTTATCGAAAATTCACGGGTTTTGACAGAAATGGCTTTCAAACCTTAATAAAAAATTTTAATTTCATTCATAAAATTATAATATCATTTATATTTAATAAAAATTAATTTAATAATATTATTATTATTTTGTTAAAATATTATTTAATTCAAAAATCCCTTAATTTAATAAAATATATTTTTTAATTAAATAATAGCTAAAAACACCATTTGTACTTTAAAAACTATTTACAATGTATCAAAAATGACTAGAAATTATATTCATTATTATATACAAAAAATAATGTACATGAACATAGTACTACTTATTTGTTACATAACCCCTTAAAACAGCCGCATAAGACCTAAGGGTAAGGTGTTCGATGGTGACAGACTCTTGGGGTGGCTCGGATAACATCGCTCGAGTGGTAATTTAAATCAACTTCCACTTTTCCCGTAGACGGTCACGTTCGAGCTTGACATGATGAAGCTCATCTTGGGCTTGGTCAAGGGAGAATCCCAAAGACTCCACCTCTTTTCTGAGCTCCGAAAAATGGGCTTCGTATGGGGAAATTCTACTGGATGAGGTCATCACTTCCTTTGTCTGAGTAAATTGGATTTGTTAAAGTCTTATATTTATACTAATCATGTGATTACTGTTTAACGGCTATATTAGCAACGGTCAAAATTCATAACATAAAACCAAAGAAGTTGACATATTATAAAAATATTTTTCATAAAGATACATTTAACTGGATCAAGATGGATTTTCCATTAATGAAACTTTGGGTCGTTACAGTTACCCTTATTGAGTCTATTTTTTTGAAGTTGATTTTTTTGTCAAAGTGATGTCATTATATGTTGAAGAAATTATTGGAATGCTTGGAGTTTATTTTATAACACAAAATTATTTAAAAAAATCTTGAATATTGAATAAAGAAGAACCAAATTATAGAGTAGAAGATAATACAAAGTATTGTATCACTTTATTGGGTGTTTGATGATTAAATTTTACATATCTTAGAAGTTTAATTTGAATGAATATGGAAGCTTGTGTAAGGGAATGGAATATCTCTCAGGGGTATATGTAAAGCTGGATAAGGGTATCCAACACATTTAGAATCTAACGTCAGTGTAGCCAACTCATCTTGAATTTGGTGTATGGGTAACTTGCACTACATAAGGGTATCTAGATATCTTGGAGGCCTATGTAAGGGTAACCCGCACCATGTAAGGGTATCTTACTATCTAGATGAACCATGTAATGGTAAATAATCCTATGTAAGGTTAACATATTCTATGTATTAGTAGTTATATTTGGATGTATAAGTGTAACTTAGGAGATTAAGGGTAATAATTTGAGGTTATGTAAGGGTAAAGCGATCCCAGCTTAAGGGTACTTGGATATGTAACCCATAATGAATCCCTCTGTGAAGATCAAAGACTAAGTTTTGTGTTGTGTGAACTAGGAGGTGCTACCAATAGAGTGAAATTGTAGGAGGTGATACCATTAGTGAGTGATGGTAGGAGGTGTTACAACTGAAGTGAAATGGTAGGAGATTCTACCACTAGAGTAATGGTAGGAAGTTCTACCACTGGAGAGAAATGATAGGAGATGTTACCACTAGATAAACAGTAGGAAGTTCTACCACTGGAGTGAAATGTTAGGAGTTTCTACCTCTACAGTGATCATAAGAGTTTCTTCCATTAAGGAAATGGTATGATATAGACAAAGGTAGCAACATCTAGTCTTTTAACTTTATAGTAATTGATTGGGAATTCTATGCATGGGATACTCATGAATATGGTTATGCCTAAACATAAATAATGGTATGTCATGTACAATGTTGTGTGAAAGTATTGTTTTTGTTAAGTTTTGTATATGATCTTTTGAAAGATAATTGGAACACATTACTATAACACATATGTGAATATTCATATCGGTGAATTATTTAGTTGAATGGTCACACAGGCTATACACTTATCTGAATAGTCAAATAGAAGACCCACATAGCTGAATGGTAAAATAAGATATTCATGTATCTAATTATGCCATATAAGTGATTCATTAAAAACAAACGATTCGACATATCTTAATGTTAAATTAATGTATACATTTCAATGTGGGATAGAGGTTGTTCCTGAAATGTAAATGAATATGGTGATGTTGTGGTTAATACAAACCATGTAAAGAAATAGAAGGAAGAATATCAGTATCCTTGGGGTATTTAAATGAGGAATATTTAGAATAATTAATAATGTGGATGTTACTAAGATGAGCCTTAAATTATTTTAACCACAATATCTGAATCATGATTCATGTAGTAGTTAAGAAGAATACTTATAGGATATTATATAATAAATAATATCTAGAATTAATTAGAAGGCAATTTAGGATTCATTATGATCGAATTAAAAGTATGAATAAATGATTTTGGTTTTGTGTACTTTTGTAGAAGGAATTGTGGATGAAAATATAAGAGACAAGATCTTGCGAAGGAGAAACCAACTCTATATTTATTATTTTGTTATCATATTCATATATATTATAGGTTGTCGAAAAATGGTCATGAGAGTTGTTGGTGCTGATCTGATGCATTATCTGAAGGAAATAGTTATTGGTGTCGATTAAGAATAGAGATTTCCAGACACTGATTTTTCAGATACAATCAAAATAGTTACGGAAAAGAAATAGAGATCGAGTGTCTTTTGTTATTCACTAAAGAATAAAGAATGAAGAAGATAGAATATAAGGAGAGATATAAGAAAATCTATAACCACAGTAAGAATAAAATGCATGAGAAGAATTGGATGAGGTTGATGTGATGTTCACAAAGAAAAGAAGATATATGTGTACTCCTCTCTACACAGAATAAGGTTTGAAGTTTCTCAATATAAAATTGTTCCATTTAAATATTTGAATTTCATTTCCTAAAATTATATTTAATTGTAATTTTAGAGAAATTATTTATGTTTAATCTCATTATTAGGTTTCTACCAAAAATTTAATGAACTTGAAAAATATAGAGATAAATAAGATGAACAATATTACCTCTTATAAAAATAAAAAGATGTTTTATGTGCTCCAAGATAGGAATTCTAATCTAGCTCAGAAAGAGAAAAACTTGTGTTTTAGTGTACCAAAAAGGATATGGGACAAAATTATACCTTCAAGGGATTCAGGGATTCATGTGATACAAAGGTATATGAAGTTTATAGTTAATGATTTCCATAAGAAAACAAATCAAGTGAGTGTGATTATATGTTAATAAATTTATCTATTGAAGCATTAAAGGATATGATTCATTCTACTCCCAAATAATTAGTCTCAATTACCCATGGAACTATAGAAACCCTAAAGAAAAAGATCACACAACATGAATGAGAGATAAATAACATGGAGGTACCTTTAATTGAAAGATATTGAAATTTTATAAATATCTCAAAACAAGTTATAGTTAAAGAAAATGTGTATACGGAGCATGAAGAGAGATTATCTGAATTTGAAGAAGAGTGGTTAAACAGAACCCAAAACAAGGATGATTCCAATAAAGAGATTGAGTAAAATATCAATGCACTGAAAGAATATAAGAAAAAAAAGAATTAATTTAAAGAATGGTAAATTGGATATCCAATTCGAGACGATTGAAGAGATTTAGTCAATATTACAAGAAAAGGTTACATTACATGATGGTAATATTGAGAAGATGAGGATGGATATTGATGATAGAATGATTGTAACTAAAGATCAGAATATTTCTCTTAGTATGAAATATCCTCTATAAAGAAAAGGTTACATTAAATGTCTTATATCAATAAAATTCCACACTAAATAACCATTTTCAAATATTAATATAATTTTATCTGAATAAAACATAAATCTTGTTGATATACATATATATTTGTTATTTTAATTCCAACATATGAATATGTTCTATAGAAAATGAGATTTTTTTTTAATTTCATATCAGGGTTAGTTTTTTACGAAAACAACACATATATAAATATAGTTAAGATGACTACTACAAATCAATTTTTTACAACATTAAAACATTTTAAATAAAACTAATAAATTAATAACATTACTATCTCTTCATGTTTAATGATGTTTCACATCTAAATATCATTTAAAAAATCTATCATGCAGATCAGTCAGTGAAAATATAATAATTATAACTTTTAAAGAGATCCATGTGATAAATAAATCTCAAAAATTATTTCTCACACATTAATGGCGTCCTAAGATAATCTCCAAACCAACATCAATTTGACAGCGACATGCTATTTTAGTGCAAAATTCTTCTCCAACCCAATGCTATTTTCAGCATTAAAATGATGTTTTTCTACAGTGCATCACTATATTTAGTGTTGCACTTTTCATGCGCTATCCCCTTTTTAACTTTCTTCTCATTTTCTCAATATAATAATGAGTTATATTTATTTTTATGCTACATATTTTAATCATTATATTTAATTATTTTTTATATTTTATTATTCAATTATTAATTTTTTTCAATAATATTATTAATTTTATTTTTAGTATATGAAAAATATTATTATTATTTATTATTTATTATGAAATATTTAATTAAATAAAAAAAATATTAGTAGTTGTTTTATTTAATTTTTTATTTATATATACACATAATTAAAGTTATATAATAATAATATAATTATTGTAGAATAATTATATAATATTTTAAATTATATATTGTATTTATGTTAGTTTAAACTTATAATTAATAGAAATTAAGTAAAATAAAAATCGAAATTGATTATGTTATTGGTTTATAAAAAGACAAAAACTAAAATTGAACCTATTGATATATATATATATTTAAAATAATAATATTTTTACAAAAATGAGAAACAAAATAAGATAATGTTATGCAATAATTAAAAATTAACACGTCGAACACAATAAATAACACAAATTTAACATTACAACAATAGTGCTCAACTGGCATAAAAAAATAAAGAAATGGTAGAAAAATTACAATATAATAATTTTCATTTGTAATTGATCGTCGTTTTAAATAGAATGCAATTTTTTTATTTAATTTTATAGTATTTATTAATTGATAATGTTAAAGATAAAACAAAGTTAAGTAAGGATAAACTAGATTTAAGTAAAGGTCAATGAAAGTTAAGTAAGGATAAAAAAAAGTTAAGTAAGGAAAAAACAAAGTAAAGTAAGGGTAAAACAAAGTTAAATAAGGTTAAACTAAAGAAAAGTAATGGAAAGCTACGTTAAACTAAAGAAAAGTAATGGAAAGCTAAAGTTAAGTAAGGGTGGACTGAAGTTAGGGTGAACTAAAGTTAAGTAAGCATAAACAAAGTTATGTAAAGGCGAAACAAAGTTAAACTGGGGGAAAAAAGAGTTAGGTAAAGGTAAAAAAAAGAGAAGTAAGGGTAAACTAAAGGAAAATTTGGGTAAAATAAATCTATGCAAGGGTAGATTAAAACTAATTAAGGGTAGAGTAAAGCTATGTAAGGGTAGATTAAAGTTAAGTAAGGGAAAAACAAAGTTAAGTTAGCATAAATAAAAGGTAGGTAAGGGTAAACTAAAGCTATGTAAGGGTAAAATAAGGTATGTAAGGGTAAACTGATGGTACGTAGGGGTAAAAAAAGTTAATTAATGGTTAAGACAAAGTAAAGTAAGAGTAAAACAAAGTTAAGGGTAAACTAAAGTTAAATAATGGTAAACTATAGTTAAAGTTAAGTAAGGGTAAACTAAAGTTAATTAAGGGTGAACTAAAGTTAAGTAAGGATAAAACTAAATCTACGTAAGGGTAAAATGAAGATAAATAGGGGTAAACTAAAGATAATTAATAAATAAATTATTATTATTTAACTAATTTTAAAAAAACACACTTAATTAATCAAATCACACACATATAATTATTTTTATACAATATATTTTAATCATTATATTTAATTAATTTTTATATTTGATTATTCAATTACAAACTTTTTCAACAATATTGTTAATTTTACATTTAATATAGTAAAAATATTATTATTATTCAGCTTTTTTTTAAATTTTAATCAAATAAATAAATTTTTTATTAGTTATTATTTAATTTAATTGGTTATTTATATATATAAATAATGAAAGTTATATACTAATAATCATATAATTTCTGTAGAATACTTATATAATATAATAAATAATATATTGCATTTAAGATAATTTAAACTAACAATAGATAGTAATTAAATAAACTAAAAAAAGAAATAGATTATTTTATGGGTTTATAAAACATATAAATTAAAATTGAACCTATTCATATATATGTATATATAATTATAATAAGTATATTTTTACAAAAACATGAAAAATTAAAAACATTCATGTTTACATGAACAAATACAAGATTAAACAAAATAACATAATGATATGCAATAATCAGAAAGTAACACGCCGAACATAATAGATAAAAAAATTTAACATTACAACAATAGTGCTCAACTACCATACAAAAAATAAAGAAAAGGTAGAAAAATAACAACCTAATAATCTGGTAAATTAGAATCAATTCCCCCAATATTGTTAAAATATTAAAAATATTGACGTTGAAGGTGATTTCATTAGTGTCTCTGGTGGTTGGGTAAATTATCCTTTTCTTTTATGTATAATCCATGCTTATTTAGCTTGAATAAAAGAATGAGAATTCAGATCACTGATTTTTTTTGGATCTCATAACAAAATTTTATTTTCCTCTTTAAACTCTTTGAAATCCATTCTTTTTTAAACAATTTCCATTTGTCATTTCCTTGACTTCTCCAACATCTCTAAAATTCATTGATTTTCTTCTTTCAAAGTTTCAATGATAGCTTGATATTTCTCATCATTTTTCTTTTTTAATTTAGCTTTCTTAACTCTTATAGGTCATGTGGAATAAGAGCCACTGACATCATCATCGTTTATGATCAGCGAAAATGATGAAAATCCAAGAGATTTGGGTTGATAAGACTCATGAGTTGGATTGTCTAACTATGATGAAACATTTTTTTATTTCTGAGATATCTATCTTGCAGCACTTGCACCATATTTTAATTTTTAAAAAAATTTGACCATGCTCTATACATGATCAAACCTAAATCCATTATTTCTCATGGGATCTTGAATGATTAAGATTTGTGCTCGATCTTACTGGAAAAAATTCACAATTTTAATGCTATGTATTTTCATATATAAACATAAAAGATAAAAATAAGAAATTACTCACAATATCTTGTTCTGATGCACCACTGGGATTTATATTATCAATTTATATAATGCATAAATTTAATTCCATCATAGCATTCTCGATACCTTGTATTCGACACTACAATGATCTTTTTCTTCGAAGCTACCAACCCTAGTTTCTGCCTTTGTTGTATGCATTTTTGATGCGAGACCAAAAAAAGTCAGATGACTTGTAAACACAAGTGACAAGATCTTGGGAAGTCTCCATATAAACCTCACATAAGAGTATATCTTCACTAATAGAGTAGCTAGAAGACCGAGAAACCCTCTCTTTATAAAAAAATAGTTATAAGAAGGTATTGTTGAAATTAAGGGAATGGGCATTTGAGTTGAGTGAAGCTAATTGTTATTTATAGGGAGTATGATAGATAATACATATCTAGAGTTTAAAAAAAAGGCCATTGGATGGATTTCATATTGATCTCAATCATTGGATGGATTTTTTCTTTATCCAACCACTGCATGATTTCACCTCCATTCCAACTTGGATGGATTTCATTTTTGAAATAAACTGTTTTATGTATTTTATCTTTATGCCAACCTTATCATGATTTTACTACGATCTCAGCCATCTATTGGATTTTATTTTGACCGTAGTCGTCGGATGAGTTTTAACTTTATCTGAAATTATCATGTTCACATATTCATTTTAAACATTTATTTACACATATTTATTGATTAATATTTAATATTTTTAATAATTTTGTAGTTCTTATAATTAAAATATGTATTCATTTTCGTTTTAAGTGTTCATTTTTATTTTTTAAAAATTTTATATAATTAATAACTCTTATTCATTCTGTTAATATTTTTTTGATCTATTCATATTTTAATTAAATTTCACACATTTTTAACATTCGGAGTATAAAAATAGACCATTGTACAGAGTTCAAATTGATCTCAATCACTGGATGAATTTATTCTTTATCCAACCTTATCATGATTGAACCTCCATCCCAATCGTTTGATGGATTTCATTTTGAAATGAACCGTCGGATGGATTTTATCTTTATGCCAACCTTATCATGATTTTATTATGATCTCATCCATCTATTAGATTTCATTTCAATCATAGTCTTCAGATGAGTTTTGACTTTATCTAACCTTATCATGATCACATGTTCATTTTTAATATTTATCTATACATATTTATTGATTAATATCTAATGTTTTTAGTATTGTTTTAATTTTCATAATTAATATAAGTATTCATTTTCATTTTAAATATTAATTTCTATTTTTTTTAAAAAAATTATATAATTAATAAATCTTATTCATTCTGTTAATAATTTTTTATTCTATTCAGATTTTAATGAAATTTTACTCGTTTTTAACATTCAGAGTATAAAAATAGACCATTGTATGGATTTCATATTGATCTCAATGGTTATATTAGTTTCCTCTTTATCTAACCTTATCATGATTGCACCTCCATCCCAAAAGTTGGATGGATTTTCTTTTGAAATGAACTGTCGTATAGATTTTATCTTTATTCCAACCTTATCCTGATTTTACTACGATCTCAGCCATCCGTTGGATTTCATTTTGATCGTAGACATCAAATGAGTTTTAATATTATATAACCTTATCATGATTTCATATTCATTTTTAATATTTATTTATACATATTTATTGATTAATAGTTAATTTTTTAAATACTTTTTTAACTTCTATAATTAATATATGTATTCATTTTCATTTTAAGTATTTATTTTTATTTTTTAAAAAATTATATAATTAATAACTCTTATTCATTCTGTTAATATTTTTTGATCTATTCAAATTTTAATTAAATTTTACTCATTTTTAACATTCAGAGTATAAAAAATAGATCATTGTTTGGATTTCATATTGATCTGAATCATTGGATGGATTTCTTTTTCATCCAACCTTATCATGATTACACCTCCATCCCAGTCATTGGATGGATTTCATTTTGAAATAAAATTTCGGATGGATTTTATCTTTATGCTAACCCTATCATGATTTCACTGTGATCTCATCCATCCATTGGATTTCATTTTTGATCACAGCCATCATATAGGATTTAACATTATCCGACCTTATCATGATCTCATATCCATCCTAACCATTAGATTGATTTCATATTGATTTCAATCGTTGGATTGATTTCATCCTCATCCAACATTATCATGATTGTATCTTTATTCCATTAGATTTGTTAATATATAAATATCATTGTATCACTTCTTGAGAATAAATGCTCGATAAGAGTACTAAAATTAATTATAATAATAGAGGTCCTACTTATATTCTTTTTGAAATTTCATCATCATCAAATGATGCAGAAAAAAATGCATTTGAAGAGATGAAAAAAGCAATACATTGAGAAGTGCATATGAACAATATGATGTTGGAGCATTATTATAGGGAATACAATGATTGTTATGCTCATGTTGGATCCATCCCAAGGCACATAGTTATCAATTGCGACTATGAGGCTGCATATCGTAATTTTTATGATGATTATTTTTCCATAAATCCATGATATAATAAGACATTATTATTTTGACGATATAAAATGTCTCGATGTATTTTTTTTGCTGATGTAGTTAAAATACATGATCAATACTTTCCAAAAATAAGTGATGGGATTGGTAGATTTTGATTATCAACTTTGCAAAAAATAATAGATGGGTTTCCGATGTTGGCATATGGCCTCCCTACTGATGCTACTAATGAATATAGTAAAATCAGCGAGTCTACTACAATTTAATGTTTAAAACAATTTTGTCGTGCTATTATTGAGATATTTTTCAGAGCGATACCTTCGATCACCTAATAAAAATGATATTTCAGGATTTCTTCATATTGGTCAAGAATGTGGCTTTCCAGGAATATTGGATAGTTTCGATTGTATGCACTGTAAATCGAAAAATTGTCTTACGGCATGGGCTGGACAATATGTCAGACATTCTAGATCCCCAACTATTATTCTAGAAGTAGTGGCTGATTATGATATTTGGATATGGTATGCATATTTTGGTATTTCGAGTACCAATAATGACATCATTGTGTTTGAATCATCTCGTTTTTTTTCTAATCTTGCTCAATGTATTACTCATCCTCGTCATTATGTCATTAAAGGAAAAGAATATGATATGGGATATTATTTTCCTGATAATGTATATCCAAAGTGCTCAACAATTGTGCAAAGTATCCACTAGCCACGTGGTCTGAAGAAGAAATATTTTTCAATGAATCTAGAAACAGACTGAAAGGATATGGAATGTTCATTTGGAGTTTTACAGTCACTCTTTAAAATCATCATAGGACCTATATTTTCTTGGATAAAACATGTGTTGCGTGATATAATGACTACATTCATTGTCATGCACAATATGATAATTGAGGATGAACGTGATCTGAATGCTCCAATTATTGATGTGATACAAGTATTGGCTCTAACTGTTGAGATAACAACAGATGAAAATGTTTGATTTCAAAACTTACTCAGTCAACATAAAAGAATCAAGGATAAGGATGCCAATATCGCACTCCACAATACATTAATTAAGCATCTATGGCAGCAATATGCTAATTTAGAAAATTAATTATAATCAAGTATCCATTGTAATTTTAAGCATTTTTAATTAAATATCAATTTAAATAGAATATAATTTTATTTTATTTCATTTTATGTTATTTTATATTATTCGTTCATTAATAATGTTATGTAAGGGTAAAATAAAGTAAAGGGTAAACTAATGTTAAGGTTCAACAAAAGTAATGGGTAAAACAGAAGTTAAGTAAGGGTAAACAAAGTTACGTAAGGGTAAAAAAAAGTTAAGTAAGGATAAAAAAAGTTAAATAAGGTAACTAATGGTAAGTAAGGATGAACTAAATTTAAGTAAGGGTAAACTATAGCTAAGTAAGAGTAAAACATATTTACGAGTAAAGAAAAGTTAATTAAGGGTAAACTAAAGTTAACTATGGGTGAAACAAAGTTATCCAAGGGTAAAACAAAAGGTAAGTAAGGGTAAAAATAAATCTAAGTAAGGCTAAACTAAATCCAAGTAAGAGTAACAGAGAAGAAAAGTTAATTAAGAGTAAATTAAATTTATGTAAAGGAAAAACAAAGGAAAGTAAGGTTAAAATAAATCTAATTAAGGGTAAACAAAAGGAAGTAAGGGTAAACTAAAGGTATGTAAGGGTAAATTAAAGGTATATACGGGTAAAACAATGTTGGGTAATGGTAAACTAAAATTAAGTAAGGATAAAAAAGGTAATTAATTGTAAACTATAACTAAGTAAGGGTTAAAAAAGGTAAGTAAAGTTATAGAGAAGTTATGTAAGGGTAAAACATTGTTAATTAAGGGTAACACAAAGTTATGGGTAATGTAAAGATAAATAAAGGTGAAAGAAAGTGAATTAAGGGTAAACTAAAGTAAAATAAACTTGAAACAAAGTTAAGTGAGGTTAAACTAAAGTTAAGGGTAAAGAAAAGTTAATTAAGGGAAAAACTAAAGCTAAGTAAGGGAAAACTAAAATTAAGTAATTTAAAATTAAATCCAAGTAAGAGAAAAACAATGTTCAGTAAGGGTAAACTAACATGATCTGAATGCTCCAATTATAGATGTAGTGGAAGTGTAATCTCCTAATATTGACTTAACAATGGATGAAAATTTTTGATTTTAGTACTTACTTAGTAAATATAGAAGAATCAATAATAAGGATGCTCATATTGCACTCTGAAATTCATTAATCAAGAATCTATGATTGTGATAGGTTGATTTAAACCGTCTCCAACCTACACTATTTTAGCATGAAAATGCTAAAACAACATTGTGATTCTGCTCCAACCAGACACCATTTTCAGTGCTATTTTGAAGTAAAACTATAGAAACACACTATATTTGATGCACCATTGTTAATGCACAATCTCTTTTTCAAGATTTAGCACAAAACATGTCACTTGTTGGATCTCCATCTATTGTTGCTGCACTATTTTAGAGTAGTGGGTTCTACATTTTAATGATGCGTGTTGGAGATGGGATTAGAAAATTAATTGTAATTGAGTATCCATTAAAGATTTCTGAATTTTTAATTGAATATCTTTTTAAATATCACACAATTTTCTTTAATATAATTTTATATTACTAAATAAAAAGTAAAAGTTTAGTTTAATTTAATCATTAAATATCTACATAGTTAGTTTTATTATTACATTAAACTTTATTTTTAATATATAAATATATAATTATGATTTAACTATTTTTTTAAAAAAATTAACTTCATTAATCAAATCACACACATGTATAATTATAAATAAAATAAATTATATTCTTGTATAATGAAAATAAAGAAGAGTTTATTATATTTAAATTGATATCGTTAAATAATGATTTTATATTCAATTTAATTTAATTATTAATCAATATCTGATTTAATTTAATTTAATTATTAATTTTATTAAATATAATAATATACCACATTAATTAATTTTATGAAAAAATATTAATTTTAATATAATGGGTTGAATAAAATTAATAATAAAAAATATATAAAGAGTAATATTCAACGAATATTCTTTTTGAAGTGCAAAATGAAGTAACCGGTTTTAGTGGATTTTACTCTTCATACTTCAAAATAAAGTAACCCAACACTAAAATGGTGTTGTGCATTGAAGTTTCACAAAGTTTCTACAAATATTTAATGAAATTGAAAAATAAAGAGATAAATAATATGAACAAGCTTCCCTCTTATCAAAAGAAGAATAAGTTTTAGGTGCTACAAGATTGGAATTATGATCTAGCTCAGATGGAGGAAACTTGTGTTTTAGTGTACCACAAAGGATATAGAAAAAATGTATACCTCCAAGGGATTGAGGGATTCATGTGATACTAAGGTGTATGATGTTTACAGTTAATTCTTTCCATAAGAAGACAAATCAAGTGAGTGTGATTATATTTCGATAGATTTATCTATTGAATCATTAAAGGATATGATGCATTATACTATGAAATAATTAGTCTTAATTATCTATGTAACTATGGAAACCATGAAGGAAAAGATCACACAACACGAATGAGAGATAAATAACATCAAGGTTCCTTTAATTGAAAGAAATTGAAATTTTATAAATCACTCAAAACAAGTTACATTTGAAGAAAATGTGTATATGGAACATGAAGATAGATTATAATAATTTGAAGAAGAGTGGATTAACAGAACCCAAAACAAGGATGAGTATAGTAAAGAGATTGAGTAAAAGATAAATGTATTGGAAGAATATAATAAGAAAAGAATTAATTTCAATATTGGTAAATTTGATAACCAATTTGATAGGATTTAAGATCTTGAGTTAATATTACAAGAAAAGTTACGTCACATGAAGTGAATTTTGAGAAGATGAAGAAGGGAAGTGATGAAATAATGGTTCTAAATAAATATCAAAATAATTCCCTTGGTATGAAATGTCTTGTATCAAGAAAAAGTTCCATTAAATGTCTTGTATCAATAAAATTTAACAATAAATAACCATTTTCCAATATTAATACAATTTTATCTGAAAAAAAACATAAATGTCATTTTTAAGAACCCGGTTTTTGCTATAAAAGGACTCTGTAATTTTCTGGATGTTTTTCCAGAGCAGCGTCTTTAGACGGCATACGATTCTGATCCCCGGTGTGGCCTGAATTAAATTTTCAGTGCGTTCACACTGGGCACACCAAATAAATTGGATAACTCCTAAATGGTAATTTGGATCCTAAATCTGAGAGTAAGGATGGGTCCGAAATGGAGTGTTTACCCCAATAACGACATAAAACATGTCGGCGTGGGACGTTGGGACCCCTCGCCCGTTAACGGAACATTAAACGGATAAATAAAATAATTAATTTTTTTGTTTAATGGTTAAACTCAGGTGTATCTTAAACGGTAGCTCGGATTAGAAAAATGAGGGCACCGTTGAGTCCGAAGTGTTCCGTTTACCCTAGAATGGGTGTAACTTTCGCGGGCATGGGCCTTCTGTGAAAAATGCTACAAGGGGCGTTTTCATAATTTAGCAGCCTTGAGCGTTAAGTAGTTTCACGTTTTTTTCTGAGAGTTCTTGTTTTGGATGGGGTGGACGCATCTGGAGTCCGTTTTGAGCGCCGTAAGCAGCGTTGCGACCCTAGAATCAAGACAAATATTGCCAAGGGGTTTTTCGGGCAATGAAGCCGGACTTGAGGCATGGACCCCACGGCCTGTCTTTTAAGTTGCGAGCAGCATTTAACAACTTTTTCATCGGACATTTGTTTTGGGTGTGCGAGTAGGCAATTTTGGGTGTTTTTCCGAGGTCATTTCAAAGGCGCAGTCCACCCGCTTTAATTCTACACGATGGTGTGGGCCCCACGAGGGTCATTTTGGGAGTTGGCGGTGATTTCTAACATTTTAACCAGGTGTCTATTCCGGACAAGTGATTAGGAAATCTTGTATAATTTTTCGAGAGGATCACAACAGTGCAATTTATTTCCTTGGGCTTCAAGACTGGGATGTGGGTCCCATGAAGCACATCTCGTGTGCGGTACAGCGAAATGCATATTTTTCATCGGATATATGTTTGAGGCGACTAAGTAGTCTATCTCATATGTTTTTCCACGAGGATTACAATGGGGTAATCAGTTCACATGAGCATATCCTCTTACGCGATCTTATTAAATAGGGAAGCATGAAATGTGCTCTGGTGGCGGCTCTACTTGCTGTGCTTAGAAGCGAACCCTTTGCGTGTGATCGCGTTCACTCTCGTGTGAGTGAAGTTGATGCTTAAATATATGTGGTTGGCCATGCTAGGGTTGTGGAGGAAATAGGTTGGCGTAATTACATTTTCAACCTTTTGCGTTGACGTTGGACATCGTGTGCATGATATCCTTTGAGCGAGAGATGTGGTATACTCTGTGAGTATGTGAGGATTCTTGGAGGTACATGTTGTAGTACCTGAGAATGTTTGTGTCTGTGGATTGGAGATGAGATAGGGCCACATGTCGTGTGGGCCCCTTGTGCATGCCATGTTCTTCTTTACATACCTCTGACCTCTCTTGATGCAAATGGTCCTTCTGTTAATGATGGTTTAGACCAGCAGGGTTGAGTGGTTTCCCCTAGTTCTGTTCTCCACAGTTTGATCGGTGGAGTTGTTTGGGTTTCCTTGTTCCTTTAACCATGTGGGCTTTCAGTATCACGTCCCTTCGTGTTCCCTAGTAGAGTTTTTTGGTGGATTTAGAGTAACCAATACTTTACACGGGCACCGATCCTCTACCCCAGGAGGTTGTTTCCAGTAGAGTGCGGAGCCTCAGTGTGCCCTGGGCGCAGATCCCCTAGTCGAGTATCGAGATCATATCTTCCTTTCGCGATCTATCATGACGTGTTTTACACTACATGTTCCAGTTACCAGTGAGGTACCATCCATTAGGGATGGCTAGTGGGGTACCATTCAACAGGGATGGCCAGTGAGGTACCATCCCGCACGGACTGCCAGTGCGGTACCATCCAGTAGGGATGGCCAGTGGGGTACCATCCACCAGGGATGGCCAGTGTGGTACCATCTAGAAGGGATGGCCAGTGGGGTACAATCCAGAAGGGATGGCCAGAGAAGATCTGGGTTTAACTTCAGCAGGGCTAGAAATTGGTCCCCGATGACAGTTTTGGGCCTCCCTCCAGCAGATCACCCTTTCATGGGGCTGGTTATTGGGACCCGTCGACGACTTTTTTCGGGTCTCCATCCAGCGGATTACCCTTTCATGGGGCTAGACAGTGGGAACCCGTTGACTTTTAGAAGACCTCTCAACTGTGTGACAGTGATGAGGTGTGGATTGGTGTTCCCCCAAGACTCTCAAGGACGAGTGGTGCTTTCCCCACCAAGACACGTCCTTGTGATGCGACCTAAAACTGTGCGGGTGAGTCAGTGCCACCCAAAGAGGATAGTGTCGAGGTGCGGTGATTTGAGCCCCTTGACTTGCAGTTTGGGGCAGACGTACGGATACTGGGCATCGATGGTGTTTACTTCTGGGACTGTTGGCTACTCACATTCTTGGGCTAAGCTACAGGACGGGGATCCCCTTACGATCTTGTTCTGGTTTCTTGACAGATCATATATATATGTATACCTTGTTCCAGTACCCACTCCTTGGGTTTGGTTACTCTCCTTCCAGGAGAGGAGAAGACGTGTGGGGTATTCCACGTGCTTTCTGTGTCTAACTTCTCATGGCTGGATGAGTCTACTCTTATACTATAGGTAGCAAAGACTCGATGAGAATTTCCATCTTCTCACTGTTTCTAGCTCCTTGTGTTTGGATGAGTCTACTTCATTTATCTTGTTGGGTTGAGCTGATACACTATTGTAATCTTTACTTCACTCTCAAATGTACTCCTTTACGTTTCCCTATTCGATCTACTTCTCACCTCTTCAGTACCTCCTTCGTTGCTCCCTTGAGACTTCGAGGCATCCTAATGAGTATTTTTATACTCACCCCTACTTGGGCTTTGCCCGCACTTGGTGTGCCCTTGCAGATGACAGACAGGTTGTTCATGACTTCATTGGAGCTTAGGAATTCGGGAGCTTGGACCACGTGCAGTGGTCATAGTTGGGTTCTAGGAGTGGGACTCTCCTAGGTGTTTAATTTTTTTTACCTATTTCTGGGTTGTGGCACTTTTATGGTTGGGCGCGTGTTTTGACCTTTTTCTTTTAGTTTACCTTCAGAACTTTCTTTGTACTGTTTATATATGGATGCACTTTTGTGGTTGTTTATAGCAGTTAGTACTTTACTTCCAATTTTACTCTTCACTTTTTCATTGAGTGTATCGTGTGTGTGTGTGTACAGGTACTCTAGAAATTGCCTCCCCGAGTTGTTTAGACTTCAGCGCTTGTCTCCAGACCATGTCCTATAGATTCGGGCTTGGGGTAGTTGTGGCTCGAGCCCGAGTAGGGTTGGGTCATGACAAAGTGGTATCAGAGGTGGTTCATTCCATAGGACACTGTTCGGACTTCCCTAAAAATGAATTGGTTGGGATTTAGGGAAACAGTTTTAACGTGCTTTGAGAGCGGCTCTCAGGCAAGGAGTCCAGTGATGGTGCAGCGGCCGACGTATCCATTCACAAGGACCCTGATAACCTTCTTGTTGACTCAGCATGTCGAGACACTCGTTGTAGGGGAAATTGTTTTATGCATCACATAGGATTGAGTCTTTGAATGTCATTATTGAGTCATATACCCATTGTTGTTACGGTCATATACAAATATGCTCATCTAACCGTGGCACTCCTTGATAACATTCAGGATGTCTCCGTGAAGACATCCAGCCAGGATACCGACTTTGGTTTTTGACGACGACCCTGTGAGCTACGAGGCCTCAGTCCAGGACCCATCATGCGAGTCCCTTTCTCCGGGTGGGATAGTAGCAGTACTCCCACCTGGTGAGCATCATACATCTTCATCAGAGCAGACTGAGCTTGAGTGCAGGTTGAGCGTGCTCCGTGAGTTCCAGCGACAGAGAACGCTGAGGTTCAGTGGTGAACCAAACCCTCAAGCATCAGAGGTTTGGCTCGAGACACTAGTTTTCCTCTTCAAGCTTGCGCAGACACTGGGAGATCTTATGGTGGCTTTGGCCACCAGCCTTTTCCACAGAGCAGCTGGGCGTTGGTGGAGTCTGGTGACTCAGTTTCTTGATGAGTCATCGCTTTCGTGGGGTGACTTTCAGCTGTTGTTTTGTGAATAGTTTTACCCCTCCTACTTATACTCCATTCGGATCCAGGAGCTCCTGTAGTTTCAACGGGGAGGGTTGACGGTGACTGAGTATGCGACTAGTTTCGCAGACCATGCACGTTTTTACCTAGACTTGGTCCACAATGACAACTTCCCAGCGTCAAAGTTCGAGCAGGGTCTCTACAGAGAGATTGGCGATGTCATAGTACCCTTGGGAATTTCCACATTTGTCAGGGTGCTAGAGCAGGTTCTAGTGACAGAGAGCTTACTGTCACGCTCTATAGTTGGTGGTCTCAGTAGGCTCGATAGAGCCGAGATGTCTGTCGTAGTTAGGAGGCGTCAGGTGACAAAACCTCTACGTAGGTGGCTTTCTGATAACCGGACTCAAGGGTGTGGTCGTACACCACAGTGTCATCGAAGGGCACAAATGCATCTCGGAGAGCTCCAGTGTTATGGTTGCGATGGCCGAGGTCACTTGGCATGGGACTGCCCGACCAGGAATGCTAAGAATATCAGGCATGCAGCAGGTTCACCACCGCGGCAGAGGCAGCACCGTGATTGGAGTAGCGCCCAAAGTGGTGGTGCTTGCAGAGGAGAGGGAGGAGCTGGAAGTAGAGGACGACCTTACGAGGTCTTCCCATCACCACCAGGTGGTCCACATCAGGCTCCGGAAGCTAATAGTTTGAGCTACGGACAACTGCGAGCTTTGGATGTCTCTGATCCTATGGAGCATGAGGTGATAAGAGGTGTGATCTACGACTCTTATACTTTTTATAGTATAATTTTTAGACTCTATGTGTGAACTATTTTTCTCTCTGCTCCTTGCTTGAGTTTTCACCAGGGTGGTGCAGGGCGTCGATGTAACCCTGTTTTGGTAAGTTAGAAGGTGTGATACTTTTTTCTTTAGTCGATGATGTCAAATCATTTTCTCTCTGAGTGTGTAAGAGAGTCTGGGTCGTGGGACATCGACTATGAAACCTTGCGTGACCAGATATCCTTAGGTGTTTCACCATATAGATATTCTGAAGGAGGGAATCGCTGGGCTTTGTCTCAAGTCCAAACAGTGATTCCAGTCGCGGCGTGTGATGTAGGGGTTCAGTAGGGGAGGAAAGCTAACCCCTAGAGCCTTCGGGTTATTTGAGACCGTGCGAAGGGATGGTGAGCTTCCCTACCACCTTTCCCTAACCCCAAAGGCGGGTTTGGGTGCATAGCATCTCCCACGTGACTCACTCGCGAAGAAGTGTACGTGCTCCTATGAACGTCATCGGCAAGGGTAGACCTCGCGTGAACAGATCAAATCCCTTAGTCTATGTACGGTGATGTGGGACTGTGCAAGAGTTCTTCTGGGTACGGGAGAGCCAGGTGTGGGCTTAATACGCTAAGTTGTTCCCTGGTTTTTCTTTTCGGGGAAGAAAATCTTGAATGAGGGAATGATTTAAGAATCTGTTTTTTGCTATAAAAGGACTTTGGAATTTTCTTGATGTTATTACAGAGCAGCGCCTTTAGACCGTGTACGATTTTGAGCTCTGGTGTGGCCAGAATTATATTTTCTGTGCGTTCACATTGGGCATGCCAAATAAATGGGATAACTCTTAAAAGGTAAGTCAGATCCTAAATCTAAGAGTACTGATGGGTCCGAAATGGGGTTTTTACCCCAGGAACAACATAAAACATGTTGGCATGGGACATTGGGACCCCTCGCCCATTAACAGAACATTAAACAGATAAATAAAATAATTAATTTATTCGTTTAATGGTTAAACTCAAGTGTCTCTTAAACGGTATCTCGGATTGGAAAACTGAGGGCACCGTTGAGTCCGGAGCGTTCCGTTTACCCTATAAGGGGTGTAACTTTTGCGGGCGCGGGCCTTGTGTGAAAAATGCCACCAAGGGTGTTTTCGTAATTTAGCGACCACGAGTGCTAAGTAGTTCAACGTTTTTTTCTGAGAGTTCTTGTTTTGGATAGTGCGGACGCATCCGGAGTCCGTTTTGAGCATCATCAGCAGCATTGTGACACTGGCATCAAGACAAAGATTGCCAAGGGGTTTTTCGGGCGATGAAGCCGGAGTTGAGGCATAGACCCCCGGCTTGTCTTTTAAGCTGCGAGCAGCGTTTAACAAATTTTTAATCGGACATCCGTTCGGGGCGTGTGAGCAGACTATTTTGGGTGTTTTTCTGAGGGCATTGCAATTGTGCAATCTGCCCGCTTTAATTCTGCACGATGGTGTGGGACCCATAAGGGTCGTTTTGGGAGTAGGCGGTTATTTCTAACATTATCACTGGGTGTCTATTCCGGACAATTGATTATTCAATCTTGGGTACTTTTTTGAGAGTATTGCAATGGTACGATCCATTCGTTGTGCTTCAAGACTATTATGTCAGTCCCACGAGCCACCACTTGTGTGCGGTACGGCGAAATGCATCTTTTTCGTCTGATATCCGTTTGTGGCGAGTAAGTAGTCTATCTCACGTGTTTTTCTGTGAGGATTACAATGGGGTAATCAATTCGTGTGAGTGGAGACTTTTATGTGATCTTATTAAATGGGGAAGCATGAAAGGTTATCTGGTGGCAGCTCTTCTTTTTGTGCTTGGAAGCGAACCCTTGGCGTGTGGTCGTGTTCACTCACATGTTAGTGAAGTTGATGCTTAAAGAGATGTGGTTGGTCGTGCTAGAGTCGTGGAGGAAGTAAGTTGGAATAATTACATTTTCTCCCTTTTTCGTTGATGTTGGAAATCGTTTGCATGATAGCCTTTGGGATAGAGATGTGGTATACTCTGGGAGTATGCGAGGATGCTTGGAGGTACATGTTATAGTACCTGAGAACGTTTGTGTCTGTGGTTTGGAGATGAGATAGGGCCACATGTCATGTGGGCCCCTTGTGCGTGTCGTGTTCTACTTTACGTACCTCTGACCTCTCGTGACACAAAGGGTCCTTCTGTTAATGATGGTTTAGACCAGTAGGGTTGAGTGGTTTCCCCTAGTTCTATTCTCAACGTTTTGATCAGCAGAGTTGTTTGGGTTTCCCTGTTCCTTTAGTCATGTGGTCTTTCAGTATCATGTCCCTTCGTGTTCCCTAGTATATTTTTTTGGTGGATTCGGAGTGACCAATACTTTACGTGGGAACCGATCCTCTACCCCAGGAGGTTGTTTCTAGAAGATTGTGGATCCCCAGTGAGCCCTGGGCGTAGATTCCCTAGCCGAGTATCGAGATCATATCTTCCTTCCGTGATATACCATGACGTGTTTCCCACTACGTGTTCTATTTACCAGTGAGGTACCATCCAGCAGGGATGGCCAGTGGGGTACCAACCAATAGGGAAGGCCAGTGAGGTACCATGCGGCAGTGATGGCCAGTGCGGTACCATCCAGCAGGGATGGCCAATGGGGTACCATCCAGGAGGGATGGCCAGTGTAGTACCATCCAACAGGGATGGCCAGTGGGGTACCATCCAGTAGGGATGGCCAGACCAGATCCGGTTTTACCTCCAGTGGGGCTGGGAAGTGATCCCCAATGATGGTTCCGGGCCTCCCTCCAGCGGATCACCCTATCACGGGGCTGGGCATTGGTACCCATCGATGACTTTTGCCGGGTCTCCATCCAGCGGATTACCCTTTCACGGGGCTGGGCAGTGGGAGCCCATCGACTTTGAGGAGACCTCTCAACTGTGTGACAGTGACGAGGTGTGGCTTGACGTTCCCCCAGGACTCTCAAGTATGAGGTGCGCTTTCCCCACCAAGACGCGTCCTTGTGACGTGACCTAAAACCGTGCAGGCGAGTTAGTGCCGCCCAAAGCGGATAGTGTCGAGGAGTGGTGATTTGAGCCCCTTGACTTGTAGTTCGGGGCAGATGTACAGATACTGGGCATTGATGGTGTTTACTTCTGGGACTTTTGGCTACTCACTTTCTTGGTCTGAGCTACGGGACATGGATCCTCTTATGATCTTGTTCGGGTTTCTTGACATAGAATATATATATATATATATGTATACCTTGTTCCAGTACCCACTCCTTGGGTTTGGTTACTCTCCATCCAAGAGGGATGAAGACACGTGGGGTATGCCATGTGATTTCCGTGTCTAAGTTCTTGTGTTTGGATGAGTATATTATCCTACTATAGGTACTAAAGACTCGACGAGAAGTTCCATCTTCTCACCGTTTCTAGCTCCTTGTGTTTAGACGAGTCTACTTCCTTTCTCTTGTTGGGTTGAGCTGATACTCTATTGTACTCTTTACTGCACTCTCGGATGTACTTTTTTACTTCTTCCTATTTGATCTACTGCTCACCTCTTCAGTACCTCATTTGTTTTACCCTCGATCCTTCAGGGCATCCTACTAAGTATTTTTATACTCACCCATGCTTGGGATTTTCCCGCACTTGGTGTGCCCTTGCAGACGACGGACAGGTTGGTTGTAACTTTAGTGGAGCTTTGGAGTTCAGGAGCATGGACCGCATGTGGTGGTCGTAGTTGGGTTCTAGGACTGGGAATCTCCCAGCTGTTTACTTTAGTTTACCTGTTTCTGGGTTGTGGAACTTTTCTAGTTGGGCGCATGTTTTTCCCTTTTTCTTTTAGTTTACCTTCATCACTTGCTTTGTACTATTTAGAGGTCGATGCACTTTTGTGGTTGTTTATAGCATATAGTACTTTAATTTCCCTTTTACTATGCACTTTTTCATTCAGTGTGTTGCGTGTGTCTATACAGGTACTTAGGAAAAGGCCTCCCCGAGTTGTTTAGCCTTCGGCGCTTGTCACCAGCCCCTGGCCTATGGAGGCGGGCTTGGGGTAGTTGCGGCACGATCCCGTATAGGGTTGGGCCGTGACAACATTGATCTATATATATTGTTATTTTAAGTCCAACATATGAATATGTTCTATAAAAAATGTTATTTTATTTTTCAATTTCAAATCATGGTTAGGTTTTTATGAATACAACACATATCTAAATACAGTTAAGTTGACTACTAAAACTTCATTTTTTATGACATTCAACCATTTTGCATAAAACCAGTAAATTAATAACATTACTATCTCTTCATGTTGAATGAAGTTTAACATTTAAGTCTCATTTAAAAAATCTATCATGCGAATCGATCAGTGAAAATCTAACAATTATCACTTTTAAATAGATTCACGTGATAAATAAATATCAAAAATTATTTCTCACACATTAATGGCGTCCTAAGACCATCTCCAACCCAGTGTCAGTTTGACGGGGAAATGTTATTTTAGCGCAAAAATATTCTCCAACCCAACACTATTTTTAGTGTTAAAATGAAGTTTTTCGATAGTGCAGTGCTATATTTGACGTTGCATTGTTCATGTGATATCCTTTTTTTTACTTTCTAATCATTTCATCAATATAATAATGATTTTTTTTATTTTTATAATACATATTTTAATCATTATATTTAATTAATTTTTATATTTGATTATTCAATTATTAAATTTTTTTCAACAATTTTATTAATAGTTTTTTTAATATATGAAAAAATTTATTATTATACATCTTTTTTTAAGAAAATTTCAATCAAATAAATAAATTATTTATTAGTAATTATTATATTTAATTGGTAATTTATATATACACATAAAGAAAGTTATATTATAATAATCATATAATTAGTGTAGAATACTTATATAATATAATAAATTATATATTGAATTTAGGTTAATATAAACTAATAATTGATAGTAATTAAATAAACTGATAATTTAAATAGATTATGTTATTGGTTTATAAAAAAACAAAAACTAAAATTGAACCTATTGATATATATATATATATATATATTTATTTATTTATAATAAGTATATTTTTACAAAGACAAGACAAAATAAAAATATCCATATTTACACAAACAAATAAAATATTAAACAAAATAACATAATATTATGCAATGGTCAGAAAGTAGCACATCGAACAGAATAAATAACAAAATTTTAACCTTACAACAATAGTGCTCAACAGGCACATAAAAAATAAAGAAAATATAAAAAATAAGAATATGATTTTTTCCATTTTTAATTTATTGTCGTTTTAAATAGAATGAAATTTTTTTTATTTAATTTTATATTATTTATTTGTTAATAATGTTAAGGATAAAACAAAGTTAAGTAAGGATAAACTAGACATAAGTAAATATCAATGAAATTTAAGGGTTAAAATAAAGTTATGTAAGGACAAAATAAAGTTAAGTAAGGATAAAACAATGTTAAGTAACGGAAAAACAAAGTTAAATAAAGGTAAACTAATGAAAAGTAATGGTAAAATAAAGGTAAGTAAGGGTTTACTGAAGTTAGGGTGAACTAAAGTTAAGTAAGGGTAAAAAGATTAATTAAAGGTGAAACAATGTTAAACATGGGGAAAACAGAGTTAAGTAAGGGTAAATAAAAGGAAAGTAAGGGTAAACTAAAGGAAAATAAGGGTAAACTAAAGCTAAGTAAGGGTAGATTAAAACTCAGTAAAGGTAGAGTAACGCTAAGTAATGGTAGAGTAAAGTAATTTAAAGGAAAAATGAAATTAAGTAAAGGTAAAGCAAAGTTAGGTAAGGGTAAACAAAAGGTAAGTAAGGGTAAAGTTATGTAAGAAAGGGTAAACTGATACCAAGTAGTGGTAAAACAAAGTTAAGTGAAGGTAAACTAATGTTAAATTTAAGTAAGGGTATACTAAAGTTAATTAAGGATGAACTAAAGTTAATAAGGATAAAACTAAATCTAAGTAAGTGTAAGATAAAGCTAAGTAAAGGAAAACTAATTCTAAATTGGGGTAAACTAAAGCTAAGTAATAAATAAAATATTATTATTTAACTAATTTTAAAAAAATTACTTAATTAATCAAATCGCGCACATATATTTATTTGTATACAACATATTTTAATCATTATATTTATTTACTTTTTATATTTTATTATTCAATTATTAAATTTTTCAACAATATTATTAATGTTATTTTTAAAATATGAAAAATATTACTATTGTTCATCTTTTTTTTGCAATTATTATTCAAATAAATAATTTTTTTATTAATAAGTGTTATAATTAATTGGTTATTTATATATATATATATATAATGAATGTTATATATTAATAATCATATAATTAGTATATAATACTTATATAATATAATAAATTATATATTGCATTTTGGATAGTTTAAACTAACAATAGATAGTAATTAAATAAACTAAAAATTGAAATAGATTATGCTATGGGTTTATAAAAAAATATAAATTAAAATTGAACCTATGGATATATATATAATAAGTATATTTTAACAAAAACATGACAAAATAAAAACATGCATGTTTACATGAATAAAAACAAGATTAATCAAAATAACACAATTATATGTAATAATCTGAATGTAACACGTCAAACAAAATAGATAACAAAAATTTAACTTTACAACAATAGTGCTCAACTTCCATAAAAAAAACAAAGAAAAGGTAGAAAAATAAAAATCTAATAATCTGGTAAATTAACACCTTTTCCCCTGATGTTGTTAAAATATTCAAAAAAAATTGACGTTGATGTTGATTCCCTAGTCGGCTCTGGTGGTTGGTGAAATTGTCGTCCTCTTTTCTGTATAATTCGTGCTTTTTTCTGTTTGAATAAAAGAACAACCATTAATATAACTAATTTTATTCAGAAGTCATGAAAAAAAATTATTATACTCTTTAAAATCATTGAAATCCATCATCTTTTTTTCAAATTCTATTTGATTTTTCCATGACTTCTCCAACATCTCTAAATGTTTTTTATTTTCTTCTTTCAAAGTTTCAATCATATCTTTAGATTTTTCAGCATTTTTTCCTTTTAATTTAGCTTTCTTCACTCTAATAGGTCGTGTAGAATAAGAGCCACCGACATCATCATCAGTTATGTTTAGTGAAAATGATGATAAGCCATGAGATTCTGGTGGATAAGACTCAGTAGTTGGATTGTCTAACTCTGATGAAGCATTGTTCTGTTGTGAAGATATTTGTCTTGCAGTACATGCACTGTATTCAAATTTTTCAAAATTTTGACTGTGGTCCCTACATTATCAAACCTAAATCCTTTCTTTCTCATAGTATCTTGCATGAGTAAGATTTTTTCTCGATTTAACGGGAAAAAATTCACAATTTTAAAGCTTTGTATTTTCATATATAAACAAAAAATATTAAAATAATAAATTACTCACAATATCTTGTTTTGATGCACCACTAAGATTCATATTCTCAATTTTTCTAATTCATCCATTTAATTTCTTCAAAACCTTCTTGATAGCTTGTATCTGACACTGAAATGATCTTTTTCATCAAAGTTCTCATCCCTCATTCCTACCTTGTTGTATGAATTTTTTATGTGAGACCAAAAACAATCGGATGGCTAGTAAAAACCAATAATAGGATCTTGGGAAGTCTCTATGTATACCTCACATAAGACTATATCTTCACCAATAGATAATTTATATCTAGATTATACAAAATAGTCCACTGCATGGATTCTATATTGATCTCAATCATTTGATGGATTTCTTCTTTATCCAACCTTATCATGATTTCACCTCCATCCCAACCATTGGATTTATTTCATTTTGAAATGATTTGTCGAATGGATTTTATCTTTATTCTAACCTTATCATGATTTTACTACGATCTCAGCCATCCATTGGATTTTATTTTGATTGTAGTTTTCAGATGAGTTTTAACTTTATCTAACATTATGATGATCGTATGTTAATTTTTAATATTTATTTATAAATATTTATCAATTAATATATAATGTTTTTAATACTGTTGTAATTTAAATAATTAATATATGTATTAATTTTCATTTTAAGTTTTCATTTTTATTTTTTAAAGAATTTATATAATTAATAACTCTTATTTATTATGTTAACAATTTTTTGATCTATTCATATTTAAATTATATTTCACTCATTTCTAACATTGAAAGTATAAAAAATAGTTTGTTGGATGGATTTCATATTGATCTCAATCATTGGATAAATTTGTTTTTTATCCAACCATATTATGATTTCACCTCCATCCCAACTGTTAGAAGGATTTCATTTTGAAATGAACTGTCAGATTGATTTTATCTTTATGTCAACCTTATCAGGATTTTACTACGACCTCATTCATCCGTTGGATTTAATTTTGATCACATCCATCAGATTAGTTTTAACTTTATCTAACCTTATCATGATCTCATATTCATTTTTAATATTTATTTATTCATATTTATCGATCAATATTTAATTTTTTAATACTGTTGTAATTTTCATAATTAATATATGTATTCATTTTCATTTTAAGTATTTTTTTAAAATTTTTAAACATTTATATAATTAATAAATCCTATTCATTTTGTTAATATTTTTTGGATCTATTCATATTTTAATTAAATTTTACTCATTTTTAACATTCAGAGTATAAAAAATAGACAGTTGGATGGATTTCATATTGATCTCAATTTTTGGGTGATTTTCTTCTTCATCCAACCTTTTCACGATTTCACCTCCATCCCAATCATTGGATGGATTTCATTTTGAAATGAACCATCAGCTGTATTTCATCTTTAATCCATCCATATAATGATTTCATTATGATTTCATCCATCTATTGGATTTCATTTTGATCACAGCTGTCAGATAGGTTTTAACTTTATACAACCTTATCATAATCACCTATCCATCTTGACCATTGGATGGATTTCTTATTGATATCAATCATTTGATGAATTTCATCCCCATCTAACCTTATCATGATTGTATCTTTATTACATTAGTTTTCTAAGTATATAAGTATCATTGTATATCACTTCCTGAGAATAAATGATCGATATGATTACCAAAATTAATTACAATACTGGAGTTCCTTCTGATATTCATTTTTCAATTTCTTCATCATTGTCATCATCTTCTTCTTCATCTTCATCCAATGATGTAGCAAATAATTAATTTTGAAGAGATTCAATAATAAATACATTGAGAAGTGAAGATCAAAAATATTATGATGGCACATTATTATAGTAAATACAATGATCATTCTGCTCATGCCAGATCCATCCTGAGGTACATTGTTATCAATTGAAATTGTGAGGCTGCAAATCGTAATTTGTATAATGCTTATTTTTCTAGAAATTCACGATATAATGTGACATTTTTCCATAGACTATATGGAATGTCTCAAAGTATTTTTTTCATATTGCTGATGCAGTTAAAACACATGATCACAAATTTCAACAAAGAAGTGGTGGGCTTGGTAGATTGGATTATCAACTTTGCAGATATTAACAACTCTGTTTCAGATGTTGGAATATGTCCTCCCTACTAATGCTCCTGATGAATATGTTAAAATTGGTGATTATACTACAATTGAATGTTTGAAAAGATTTTTTCATGCAGTTGTTGATATTTTTTTAGATTGATACCTTCGATCACCTAATGAAAATAACATTTCAAGATTGTTTTATATTGGTTAAGAACGTGGCTTTCCAAAAATGTTAGGTAGTTTTGATTGTATGCACTAGAAATGAAAAAAATTTCTATGGCCTAGGATAGACAATTTTTAATACGTTTTGGATCCCCAACTATTATTCAAAAAGCAGTGGTCGGTTATGATTTTTGGATATGGCATGCATATTTTGGTATTTTGGGTACCAATAATGACATCAATGTGATTGAATCGTCTCATTTGTTTTCAAATATTTCCCAAGGTATTGCTCCTCCTACTAATTATGTCATTCAAGGAAAAGAATATGATATGGGATATTATTTGGATGATAATATATATGCAAATTGTTCTATAATTTTTCAAATTATTCGTGAGCCATGCGGTCTGAAGAAGAAATATTTTTCAATGAAGCAAGAAGCATGCAGAAAGGATGTGGAACGCGCATTTAAAGTTTTACAGTCACTATTTTTAATCATCATAGGACCTACTTGTTTTTAGAGAAAACTTGTGTTTCATGATATAATTACTGCATGCATTGTCATTCAATATATGATAATTGAGGATGAACGTGATCCGATTGCTCCAATTATTGATGTGATGACAGTGTTAACTCCAACTGTTCAGATAGTAAATGATCAAAATGTTCGATTTCAATAATTACTTAGTCAACATTGAAAAATCAATGATATGGATTCCCACATCGCACTTTGCAATGCTTTAATTAAGCATCTATGGAAGCAATATGCATATATAGAAAATTATTTATAATCGAGTATCCATTGTAATTTTCAGCATTTTTAATTGAATATCATTTTAAATAGCATATAATTTTATTTTATTTTATTTTATATTATTCATTCATTAATATTGTTAAGTAAGGGTAAAACAAAGTAAAGTAAGGGTAAACTAAAGTTAAGGTTCAACAAAAGTAAAGGGTAAAATGGAAGTTAAGTAAGGGTGAGACAAAGTTAAGTAACAGTAAATAAAAGTTAACTAAGGATAAAAAAAGTTAATTAGGGGTAAAATAAATGTAAGTAAGGATGACCTAAAGTTATTTAAGGGTAAACTAAAGCTAAGTTAGAGTAAAAAAATTAATAGTAAACAAAAGTTAAGTAAGGGTAACCTAAAGTTAAATACGAGTGAAATAAAGTTAACCAAAGGTAAGATTAAATGTAAGTAAGGTTAAAAATAAATATTGATAAGGGTAAACTAAATTCAAGTAAGAGTAAAGGTAAAACAAATTTATGTAAGAATAAAATAAATTTATGAAAAAGAAAAAAAAGTTAAGAAAGGGTAAAATAAATGTAATTAAGGGTAAAATTAAGCTAAGTAAGGGTAAACTAAGGGAAGTATGGGTAAACTAAATGTAAGTAAGGTTAAATTAAATTTATATAAGGGTAAAACAATATTGGGTAAGGGTAAACTAAAGTTAAGTATGAATAAAAAAATAAATCAATAGTAAACTAAAGTTAAGTAAGGGTGAAGCAAAGTTAAGTAAGGTTGTACTGAAGTTATGGAAGGGTTAAACGAAGTTAATTAAGGGTCACACAATGTTATGGGTAAACTAAATTGAAGTAAGGCTAAATTAAAGTTAAGGGTAAACTAAATTTAAATAAGGTTGAAATAAAGTTATGTAATGGTAAACTAAAGTTAAGGGTCAAAAAATTTTAATTAAGGGTAAAATTAAAGCTAAGTAAGGGAAAACTAAAATTAAGTAATGTTAAATTAAAGATGAGTAAGGGAAAAAAAGTTAAGTAAGGGTAAACTAACATGATTTGAATGCTCCAATTATAGATGTGGTGGAAGTGTGAGCTCCTAATGTTGACTTAACAATGGATGAAAATGTTTGATTTTAGTACTTACTCAGTCAATATAGAAGAATCAAGACTAAGGATGCTTATATTACACTCTAAAATGAATTAATCAAGAATTTATGATAGTGATATGTTGATTTAGCCCATCTCCAACCCATGCTATTTTAGCCTGAAAATGCTAAAATAACACAGTGAATCTTCTCCAACCAGGAGCCATTTTCGAGCTATTTTAAAGTAAAACTACAGTAACGTGCTATATTTGAAGCACCAATGTTCATGCGTTATCTTCTTTTCAAGATTTATTGTTAAATATGGCACTGGTTGGGGATCCTTCCACTGTTGCTATGCTATTTTAGAGTAATGGGTACTGTATTTTAACACTATGTGTTGGAGATGGTCTTAGAAAATTAATTGTAATTGAGTATCCATTGAAAGTTTCTTCATTTTTAATTGAATATCATTTTAAATATCACACAATTTTATTTTAATTAATTCTTCATTATTAAATAAGGAGGATAATTTAAATTCAATTTAATCATTAAATATTTACATTGTTAATTTTATTACTTCATTAAACTTGATTTTTAATATATAAATATATAATTACGATTTAACTAATTTTTTAAAACAAAATCACAAAATTAATCAAATCACACACATGTATAATTATAAGTAAAATATATTATATTCATGTATAATGGAGATAAAGAAGAATTGATTATATTTAAATTGATATTGTCAAATAAATATTTTATATTTAAATCAATTCAATTATTAATCAATATCTAATTTAAAATAATTATTAATTGTATTAAATATCATAATATATCACATACGTTAATTTTATTAAAAAATACCAATTTTAATATAATGGGTTGAATAAAATTAATAATAAAAACAATATAAAGAGGAATATTCAGTTAATATTCTTTTTAAAGTGAAAAATGAAGTTACCGGTTGGAGTGGATTTTACTATTCATACTTCAAAATAGAGTAACCCTTTGCTAAAATGGAACTGCGAATTATAGTTTCTCTATGTTTCTACCAAAAATTTAATGAACTTGAAAAATATAGAGATAAATAAGATGAACAAGCTTCCATATTATCAAAATAAGAAGAAGTTTTAGGTGCTCTATGATTGGAATTTCGATCTAGCTTAGAAGGAGAAAAACTTGTGTTTTATTGTACCAAAAAGGATATGGAAAAACTTTCTACCTCCAAGGGATTGAGGGATTCATGTGATACTAAGTTATATGAAGTTTATAGTTAATTCTTTCTATAAGAAGGAAATTTAAGTGGGTGTGATTATATTTCAATAGATTTATATATTGAAGTATTAGAGGATATGATGCATTCTAATCCCAAATAATTAGTCTCAATTATCAATGGAACTATGAAAACCATGAAGGAAAAGATCACACAACATGAATGAGAGATAAATAACATGGAGGGACCTTTAATTGAAAGATAATGAAATTTTATAAATATATCAAAACAAGTTAAAGTTAAAGAAAATGTGTATATGGAGAATAAAGAGAGATTATCTGAATTTGAAGAAGAGTGGATTAATAGAACCCAAAACAAGTTTGAGTCCAATAAAGAGATTGAGTAAAATATCAATGTGCTAGAATAATATAATAAAAATAATAATTAATTTCAAGAATGGTAAATTGGATATCCAATTCAAGAGGATTGAAGATATTGGGTCAATATTGCAAGAAAAGGTTATATTACATGAAGTGAATGTTGAGAAGATGAGGAAGGATGGTGATGATAGAAAGGTTGTAACTAAAGATCAAAAAAATTCCCTCGGTATAAAATTTCTTGTATCAAGAAAAGGTTACATTAAATGTCTTGTATCAATAAAATTTCACACTAAATAACTTTTTTCCAATATTAATTCAATTTTATCTGAATATAACAAAAATTTCATTGATCTATATATATATATATGTTATTTTAAGTCAAACTTATGAATATGTTCAATAGAAAATCCGATTTTATTTTTCAATTGCATATCATGGTTAGTTTTTTTATAAATAAAACACACATCTAAATATAGGTAAGTTGACTACTACAACTCCATTTTTTACAACATTAAACCATTTTCCAAACAACCAGTAAATTAATAACATTACTCTATCTTCATGTTGAATGAGGTTTAACATCTAAATCTCATTTTCAAAATCTATCATGTGGACCATTCAGTTAAAATCTAACAATTATCACTTTTAAAGAGATTCACATTATAAATAAATCTCAAAAAGTATTTATCACACATTAAAGGTTTCTTAAGACCATCTCTAACCCAGCGTCAATTTGACAGGGAAACAATATTTTAGCACAAAATTATTCTCCAACCCAACACTATTTTCAACTTTAAAATGAATTTTTTCCATAGTGCAGTGCTATATTTTGTGTTGCACTGTTCACGCGCTATCCTTTTTTTACTTTCTACTCACTTTATCAACATAATAATGATTTATATTTTTTTATGCTACATATTTTAATCATTATATTTAATAAATTTTTATATTTTATTATTCAATTATTAATTTTTTCTATAGTATTATTAATTTTATTTTTAATATATGAAAAATATTATTATTATTCAGTTTTTTATGCAATTTTTAATCAAATAAATAAATTATTTATTAGTAATTAATCTATTTAATTGTTTATTTATATATACACATAGTGTAATTTATATAATAATAATCATATAATTATTGTAGAATACTTATATAATATAATAAATTATATATTGCATTTAGGTTGGTTTGAACTAATAATTAGTAGTAATTAAATTATCTAAAAATTGAAATAGATTATACTATTGGTTTATAAAAAAACTAAAATTGAACCTATATATATATAAGTTTATTTTAAAAAAATGATAAAAAATAAGAACAAACATGTTTACACAAACAAATACAAGATTAAACAAAATAACATAATGTTATGCAATAATCATAAAGTAACACGTCGAACATAATAAATAACACAAATTTAACATTACAAAAATAGTGCTCAATTGGAATACAAAAAAAAAAGAAAAGGTAGAAAAATAACAATATAGTAATTTTCATTTTTATTTGATTTCTATTTTAAATATCATGCATTTTTTTATTTAATTTTATATTATTTATTCATTAATAATATTAAGGATTAAAAAAAGTTAAGTAAGGATAAACTAGAGTTAAGTAAATTTCAATGAATGTTAAGGGTAAAAATAAATTCAATTAAGGATAAAACTAAGTTAATTAAGGATAAAACAAAGTTAAGTAAGGGTAAAACAAAGTTAAATGAGGGTAAACTAAAGAAAGGTAATGCTAAACTAAAGTTAAGTAATATTGGGCTGAAGTTATGGTGAACTAAAGTTATGTAAGGGTAAAAAAAAGTTAAGTAAAGGTGAAAAAAAGTTAAATAGGGGGAAAACAGAGTTAAGTAAGGGTAGAAAAAATCAAGTAAGGGTAAACTAAAGCTATGTAACGGTATATTAAAACTAATTAAGGGTATAGTAAAGCTAAGTAAGTGTGGAGTAAAGTTAAATAAAATAAAAATGATGTTAAGTAAGGGAAAATCAATGTTAGGTAAGGGTAATCTAAAACTAAGTAAGGGTAAACTGGTGGTAAGTAGGGGTAAAACAAAGTTAAGTAAGGGGTAAAACAAATTTAAGTAAGAGTAAAACAAAGTTAAGGGTAAAATAAAGTTAAGTAAGGGTAAACTAAAGTTAAAGTTAAGTAAGGGTAAACTAAAATTAATTAAGTATGATCTAAAGGTAAGTAAGGATAAAACTAAAGCTACGTAAAGGTAACCTAATGTTACTTAGGGGTAAAGTAAAGTTAAGTAATAAATAAATTATTATTATTTAACTTTTTTTTAAAAACACTTAATTAATCAAATCACACACATATAATTTTTTATATACAACATATTTTAATCATTATATTTATTTAAGTTTTATATTTTTTTATTCAATTAATAACTTTTTAAAAAATATTATTAATATTCTTTTTAATATATGAAAAATATTTTTATTATTAGTAATTATTCTATTTAATTGTATTTTTATATATATACAAAATGAAATTTATATAATAAACATCATATAATTAGTGTAGAATACTGATATAATATAATAAATTATATATTGAATTTAGGATAGTGTAAACTAATAATATATAGTAATTAAATAAACTAAAAACTGAAATATATTATGCTAAGGGTTTTATAAAAAAAATTAAAATTGAACCTATTGATATATATATATATATATATATATATATTTATTTATAATAAGTATATTTTTACAAAAACATGACAAAATAAAAAATGCATGTTTATAATAAAAAATGCAATATTAAACAGAATAACATAATGATATAAAATAACCAATAAGTAACACGTTAAACACAATAGATAACACAAATTTATCATTACAAAAATATTTATCAGTGGCCATACAAAAAATAAAGAAAACATAGAAAAATAACAATTTACTAATCTGGTAAATTGGTATTGCTTCCCCCGATGTTATTAAAATATTAAAAAAACTGATGTTGCAGGTGTTGTATATGCGACTCTAGGGGTTGGTGAACTTTTACTCCTCTTTTCTATATAATTCGTGCTTGTTCAGTTTGAATAAAAGAATGAACATTAAGATCATTAATTTTATTAAGACCTCATGAAAAAAAATTATTTTCCTCTTTCAACTGTTTGAATACCCTTATCTTTTCTTCAATTTCCATTTGTTGCTTCCTTGACTTTTCTATCATCCCTAAATGTCACTGATTTTCTTCTTTAAAAGTTCCAATGATAGATTGGGATTTTTCATCATTTTTTTCTTTTAATTTATATTTCTTCACTCTAATGGGTCATGTAGAATAAGATCCATTAACATTGTCATCTATTATGTGCAATGAAAATGATGAAAATCTAGGAGATTTGGGTAAATAAGATTTAGGAGTTGGATTGTTCGACTTTGATGAAATATTGTTCTGTCTTTGAGATATATGTCTTAAAGCACTTTCACCGTTTTTGAATTTTTCAATGTTTTTTACTATGCTCTATACATGATCAAATATTGATCCTTTGTTGCTCATGGTATCTTGAATGATTAAGAATTTTTCATGTTCTAACTAGAAAAAAATCACAATTTTAATGCTATGTATTTTCATATATAAACATATAAGAGAAAAATAATAAATTACTCACAATATGTTGTTTGGATGAATCACTGGGATTCATATTCTCAATTTTTCTTCACATCCTTCTCAATAGCTTGAATCTAACACTGCAATGATATTTTCATTGAATTTCCCAACCCTCATTCCTACCATTATTGTATGCATTTTTTATGTGAGACCAAAAATAATCGGATGACTGGTAAACACCAGTAAGAGGATCTTGGGAATTCTCTATGTACACCTCAAATAAGAGTATATATTCACCAACAGAATAGATAAAAAACTAAGAAACCATCTCTTTCTAAAACAAAATAGTTATAGGAAGGTCTTTGTGAAATGAAGGGAATGAGCATTTGGGTTGAATGAAACAAATTGTTATTTATAGGGAGTCTGATAAGTAATGCATATCTGGAGTATAAAAAATAGACCATTGGATGGATTTCATATTGATCTCAATAGTTGGATGGATTTATTCTTTATCAAACCTTATCATTATTGCACTGCCATCCCAACAATTGGATGATTTTTATATTGAAATGAACCACTGGATGGATTTTATCTTTATGACAACCTTATCATGATTTTACTAAGATCTCAACCATCCGTTGGATTTTATTTTCATTGCAGTCGTCATATGAGTTTAAACTTTACCTAACCTTATCATGAATAGATATTCATTTTTAACATTTATTTATACATATTTATCGATTAATATTTAATGTTTTCAATACTATTTTAATTTTCATAATTAATATATGTATTCATTTTCATTTCAAATTTGATTTTTATTTTTTTAAAAATATTTATAATTAATAACTATTATTGATTTTGTTAATATTTTTTTTGATATATTCATATTTTAATTAAATTTCACACATTTTTAACATTCAGAGTATAAAACATAGAATGTTGGATAGATTTCAAATTGATCTCAATTATTGGAGAAATTTTTTATTTATCCAACCTTATCATGATTTTACCTCTATCAAAACCGACTGATGGATTTAATTTTGAAATGACCTGTCAAATAGATTTTATATTTATTACAACCTTATCATGATTTTATTATGATCTCATCCATCCATTGGATTTCATTTTGATCGTAGACGTCGGATGTGTTTTAACTTTATCTAACCTTATCATGATCGCATATCCATTTTTAATATTTATTTATAGATATTTATTTTTTAATATATAATGTTTTTAATACTTTTTTAATTGTTATAATTAATATATGTATTCATTATCATTTTAAGTATTCATTTTTATTTTTTAAAAAAATTATATAAATAATAACTCTTATTCATTCTGTTAATAATTTTTTGATCTATTCAGATTTTAATTAAATTTCACTCATTTTTAACATTTAGAGTATAAAAATAGATAGTTGGTTGGATTTCATATTGATCTCAATCATTGGATTAATTTATTGTTTATCAAACCTTATCATGATTGCACCTCTATCCCAACCGTTGGATGGATTTCATTTTTGAAATGAACTATCGGATAGATTTTATCTTTATGCCAACCTTGTCATGATTTTACTACGATCTCAGTCATCCGTTGAATTTCATATTGATCTTAGTCTTCAGATGAGTTTTAACTTTATCTAACCTTATCATGATGGAATATTCATTTTTAATATTTATTTATACATATTTATCGATAAATATTTAATGTTTTCAATTTTATTTAAATTTTCATAATTAATATATGTGTTCATTTTCATTTTATGTATTTATTTTTAAAAAAATATATATATAATTAATAACTCGTATTCATTATATTAATATTTTTATGATATATTCATATTTTAATTAAATTTCTCTCATTTATAACATTCAAAGTATAAAAAATAGACTGTTGGATGGATTTCATATTGATCTCAATCATTGGAGGAATTTATTCTTCATCCAACTTTATCATGATTACACCTCTATCCAAATCATTAGATGGATTTCATTTTTAAATGAACCATCAGATGGATTTTATCCTTATTCCAACCTTATCATGATTTCACTATGATCTCATCCATCTATTGGATTTCATTTTGATCACAGTTGTTTGATATGTTTTAACTTTATACAAACTTATCATGATCGCATATCCATTTTAACTGTTGGATGGATTTCATATTGATCTCAATAGTTGGATGGATTTCATCCCCATCAAACCTTATCATGATTGTATCTTTATTCTATTGGATCTATCAATATATAAGTATCATTCTATCACTTATGGAGAATAAATGATTGATAAGAGTACCGAAATGAATTAAAATAATAGAGGTCCTTCTAATATTTATTTTGAAATTTCATCATAGTCGTTGTCATCTTCTTCTTCATCTTTGCTCAATTATGTAGCAAAAAAATAATTTTAAGAGATGAAAGAAGCAATACATTGAGTAGTGTATAAGAACAATATGATGATGGTGCATTATTATAACAAATACAATGATTGTTCTTCTCATGCCAGATCCATCCCGAGTCACATAGTTATCAATCACGATCGTGATGTTGTAGATCGTAATTTTTATGATGATTATTTTTTTAGAAATCCACGATATAATGCGACATTGTTCCATCGACGATATCGAATGCCTCAAAGTCTTTTTCTTTGTATTGCAGATGCAGTTAAAACACATGATCACTACTTTCAAAAAAGAAGTGATGGGCTTGGTGATTTAGATTATCAACTTTGCAGAAATTAACATATGTGTTTCATATGTTGGATTATGGTCATGGTACTGATGAATATGTTAAAATTGGTGAGTCTAATACAATTGAATGTTTAAAAATATTTTTTTGTGCTCTTGTTGATATTTTTTTAGAGCGATACCTTCGATCACCTAGTGCAATTGATATTTCAAGATTGCTTTATATTGGTCAAGAATGTGTTTTTCCAAGAATTTTAGGTAGTTTGGATTATATGCACTGGAAAGGGAAAATTGTCTTATGGCATGGGCTGGACAATATGCAGGAAATTTTGGAGCCCCGAATATTATTCTAGAAGTATATTCTGATTATGATCTTTGGATATGGAATGCATATTTTTTTATGTCAGGTACCAATAATGACATCAATGTGCTTGAATCATCTCATTTGTTCTATAATCTTTCACACGGTGTTTCTCATCTTACTCATTATTTCATTCAAGTAAAACATATAATATGGGATATTATTTGGCTGAAAATATATATCCAAAGTGTTCCACAACTGGGAAAAGTATCCACGAGCCACGTGGTCTAAAGAAGAAATATTTTTTAATAAAGCAACAAGCATGTACCAAGAATGTTGAACGTGTATTTGGAGTTTTACAATAACGCTTTTCAATCATTGCATGGCCTACATGTTTTTAGAGAAAACATGTATTTCATGACATAATGACTACATGCATTATAATGCACAATATGATAAATGAGGAAAAACATGATCTAAATGCTCCAATTATTAATGTGGTGGAAGTGTAAACTCCTACTATTGAGATAAATACAGATGAAATTGTTCAATTTCAATACTTACTCAGTCAACATAGAAGAATCAAGGATAATTATTCTCAAATCGCACTCTGTAATGCATTAATTGAGCATCTATTGCAGCGATATGCTGATTTAGAAAACTAATTGTAATCGAGTATCTATTGTAATTTGCAGAATTTTTAATTGAATATAATTTTAAATAGAATATAAATTTATTCTATTATATTTTATATTATTCATTTATTAATAATGTTAATTAAGGGTAACGAAAAGTAATGTAAGTTTCAACTAAAGTTAAGGGTCAACAAAAGTAAAGGGTAAAACAGAAGTTAAGTAAGGGTAAAAAAAGTTAAGTAAGGGTAAAACAAAGTTAAGTAAGGATAAACAAAGTTAAATAAGGGTAATATAAAGGTATTTATGGAAGAAATAATTTTATGTAAGGGTAAACTAATGCAAAGTAAGAGTAATAAAAAATTAAGAGTAAAAAAAAGTTAAGTAAGGGTAAACTAAATTTAACTAAGGGTGAAACAAAGTTAACCAAGGGTAAAAATAAAGCTAAGTAAGGGTAAAAATAAATCTTGGTAGAGGTAAACAAAATCCAAGTAAGAGTAAAGGTAAAACAAGGTTAAGTAAGAGTAAACTAAATTTATGTTAAGGAATAACAAAGTTATGTAAGGGTATAATAAATGTGATTAAGGGTAAAATAAAGCTATGTAAGGGTAAAATAATGAAAGTATGGGTAAACTAAAGGTACGTAAGGGTAAATTAAAGGTATATAATGGTAAAACAATGTTTGGTAAGGGTAAACTAAAGTCAATTAAGGATTAAAAAAATTAATTAATGGTAAACTAATGTTAAGTAAGGGTAAAATAAAATTAAGTAGAGTTATACAGAAGTTAAGTATGGGTAAAATAAAGTTAAGTAAGAGCAACACAAAGTTGCAGGTAAACTAGATTTAAGAAAGGGTAAATTGAAGTTAAGTAAGGGTAAACTAAAGTTAAATAAGGGTGAAACAAAGTTAAGTAATGGTAAACTAAAATTAACGGTAAAAAAAGTTAATTAAGGTTAAAACTAAAGCTAATTAAAGGAAAACTAAAATTATGTAATGTTAAATTAAAGTCAAGTTAGGGAAAAAAACGTAAGTAAGGGTAAACTAACATGATCTAAATGATCCAATTATAGATGCGGTGTAAATGTGCACTTATACTATTGACTTAAAAATAGATGAAAATGTTTGATTTCAGTACTTACTGAGTGAATATAGAAGAATCAAGAATAAGGATGCTCATATAATACTCTATAATGCATTAATCGAGCATATATGATAGTGGTATGTTGATTTAGACTATCTCTAACCCATGTTATTTCAGCGTGAAAATTCTGAAATAACCCAATGAATCTTCTCCAATTAGGTGCCATTTTCAATGATATTTTGAAGTAAAACTACAGTAACACACTATATTTGACGCACCACTGTTCATGCGCTATCTTATTTTCAAGATTTAGTGAAAAATATAGTTCTAGTTGGAGATCCTTCCACTGTTTCTATGCTATTTTAGAGTAATGGGTATTACATTTTAATATTGTGCGTTGAAGATGGTCTTAGAAAATTAATTTTAATTGAGTATCCATTAAACATTTCTACATTTTTAATTAAATAACATTTTAAATATCACACAATTTTATTTTATTTTATTTTATATTATTAAATAATGAGTTCAAGTTTAATTTAATTTAGCTATTAAATATTTATATAGTTAATTTTATTATTGCATTAGAATTGATTTTTAATATATAAATATATAATTATGATTTAACTATTTTCTTTTTAAAAAAAATTACTTATTTAATCAAATCACACATATGTTTAATTATAACTAAAATAAATTATATCCATGTATAATTAAAATAAGGCTGAACTTATTATATTGAAATTGATATTGTTAAATAAAGATTTAATATTTAATTTAATTTAATTATTAATCTAAATCTAATTTAATTTCATTTAATTATCAATTTTATTAAATATCATAATATATCACATTCATTAATATTATGAAAAAGTATTAATTTTAATATAATGGGTTGAATAAAATTAATAATAAAAAATATATAAAGATGAATATTCAAAGAATATTCTTTTTGAAGTGAAAAATGAAGTAACCGGTTGGTGTGGATTTTACTGTTCATACTTCAAAATAGAGTAATTATGCGGTAAAATGGCATTGTGCATTGTAGTTTTTCTATGTTTCTACCAAAAATTTAATGAACTTAAAAACTTTAGAGATGAGTAAGATGAATAATCTTCCCTCTTATCAAAAGAATAATAAGTTTTAGGTTCTCTAAGATTGTAATTCTGATCTAGATTAAAAGGAGAAAAACTTTTGTTTTAGTGTACCAAAAAGGATATGGAAAACATTTATGCCTCAAAGGTATTGAGGGATTCATGTGATACTAAGGTATATGAATTTAATACTTAATGGTTTCCATAAGAAGAAAAAAAATTGATTTTGATTATATGCCAATAGATTTATCTATTAAAGCATTAAAGTATATGATGCATTCTACTCAAAAATAATTAGCCTTAATTATCTATGGAACTATGGAAACCATGAAGGAAAAGATCACACAACATGAATGAGATACAAATAACATGGAGGGACCATTTATTAAAAGAGATTGAAATTTTATAAATATGTAAAAACAAGTTACAGTTAAATAAAATTTGTATATATTTCATGAAGAAAGAATATCCGAATTTGAAGAAGAGAGGATTAGAAGAACAAAAAATAAGGATGAGTCCAATAAAAATATTGAGTAAAAGAACAATGCACTGGAAGAAAATAAGAAAAAAAATTAATTTCAGGAATGGTAAATTGGATATCCAAATCTAGAGGATTGAAGAGGTTCAGTCAATATTGCAAGAAAAGGTTACATTAAATTAAGTGAATTTTGAAAATATGAGGAAGGATAGTGATGAAAAAGTCGGTTGATGAGTGCGCTATGAAGCATTCATTTTTGTTTTTCAAAGTTTCGTCTACTTTTAACACCTGTTGCAATGGTTCTATTGCTCATGTCAAGGAAAATCATGGTGTAGTATCTGAGAGGGTTAAAGCTAGTAATAAATCTATAATTTTGTGACTCATTTTTCTTTGTGATCAATTCATTTCAAGATTGATAAGTTGGTCAATTGATTTGTCAAAATTTGGGGGTTTTCCAATTGGCATTGTCTGTTGCTGGGTCGAGGCTTCTTCTACTTCTTGTTTCCCTTAGAGGTTTTAATATTTTGTTCTTGGGGGTTTGGATCCATCTCCTTGAAGGCATGGTTCCTTTATGTTAAATAATGGGACCATTGTTTTGATCCATTGAATGCAGGTAATCACTCTTCACAGTTTTGGGTTCGGTTTTATGGATTACATTGGATGCTTTGGCATCCAAAAATCCTTCACGATGTGGCGATATTGCTTGGTTTTCCAATAAATATGGATAAATATACAGAATATGAAAGGTATGGGCATTTTTCTAGGTTTATGGTTGAAATTTACTTATGTTCAACAAAGGTTGATAATGTTTTTTTATCTACTAATGATGAGGAATATGAGCTAAATATTTTATATGAACGTTTGCCAAAATTCTATAAGGAATGTGGGGTTACTAGAAATTAAAGGGACTCTTGCAGAAGAATTATGGTTTTTGAACTTTTTTCAACTCATAGGAATGATAAAAATCATTGTGTTAAGAGAGATTTCATGTCATGTCAACCTGTTCTAGGTGAAGAGAAACCTACCAGTGGTTCTTGTGAACATGCTGCTGCAAATTAAGCATATACGGTTGGTCAGAATAATAACATCCTAGTATAGAAATTGGTGGAATCTGGTGCTGATGAATCTATTCAAATTAATTTCATTCCAGAAACAAATGAGAACCATTTGACTGAGCATATGGCTGAGAACATTACTGATGGTGTTGTACTAGACACTATGCAAGAAACTGTCATTCTTGGAATTGATGCTTAGAGTTATGAAGTCCTATAGGAATCCTCTTTTAATGCTAGAGAGGTTTCAGTGCAGCCTTCTGATAAGAAGAAATTGTGGTCATCCATTATTGCTGATATGGAGCTAATTTCTAGTGAGAGTTTTTTGAGATCAGTTCAGAAATTTCATAAATTTAGTGTCATGGATGTTTCTGATTTTTCAGAAAGGCTGGGATTTACTGATAGGAAAGTTGTTGTGAAAAGAAAAGGAAAGAAGACTGTGGATAGTGAAGGGTTTCAGTCTTCAAGTAAATATAGTTATCGTAATAAATCATCTTACATTTCTAAATAGAAAATTGAATAGGAAATTGATACTGAGGTCAACTATTTTAGGGTTCTTGCTTCTCCTCATGATGATGTATGTTATGGGTCTATGGATATGGGTGTTGTTGAAAAGGTTGAGCAAGATGTGCCTCAGCAAATATGGAGAAGGGGTAGACCTCCAAAAGGTCGAGGTTGGGGTGGTCACAATGATACAAATTGATGATGTGAAAGAGGTATCTCTTTTAGGTATTTTAGGGAGCAGCTCGCTCCTAAGAAGGTGGCGTGTAAAGATCAGTATATTGCGCTCTTAAATCAGTGGAATACACATTCCGAGTGGGAGTCCACTGATAATGCTGAAGAGTCTGGTCCTGATTCTGATCATGATTATGGCGCTTCTTGAGTTGATGGTTTTTCCTTTTGGATGTGGGATTTTCTTTTTGTTTCTGCTCTTCTTACATGTACAACTTATTTTTCTCTCTTTTTAATAATAAGTGGCTTGGCCCCAAATCATTCTGCTATGTGCATATATATATATATATATATTTATAAATATACATTTATTATATTTAAATTTTCTATATTTATATTTATTATAATTATAATTATATATCTATTATATTTATGATTAAACAGTTATTATATTTATAATTACAAATTTAATATATTTAAATTTATTATACTAATAATTATTTATATAATTAATATATAATTTTAAATATATAAATGTTTATTTTATATGTATCATATATTTTTTTATATTTATAATTATACAAATATATATTTATTATATTTTATAATTATAATTTATTTATTATATTGATAATATATATATATTATAATTAGAAATATTTATTTATAGATATAGATTTGTAATTATGTTTATTAAATATAAATATATAAATATTAAATTCTCTATAGTTGAAAATATATGTTTATAAAAATAAATTTATATTTATAAATATTTATTTATGATTTATTATATGCTTAAAGATATTATAACTATTTATTGATAATTAAATATATATTTATAACAATATAAATATATTTCTAAATTTAATTATAAATAAATATAAAATATATTTATACATATATAATTATTAAAATATATTTATATATATTTTTTAAATATATTTGCAGTTATATATGAAAATATATATTTACAATTATAAATAAATATGATTATATATATACATATTCATAAATATATATAATTATAAATATATATTATAAAGGTGAATTTATTTATAATTATATTTAATATTAATATGTGAAATTATATATATATTTATTTATAATTATAATTATATGAATATATATATGCATATATATATACATATATATACATATATATAATGTATTTATTATATTTACACTTTTATATTTATTATATTTATTATATTTTTAATTTTATATTTATTTTATTTTATATTTATAATATATTTATTATATTTTATAATATATTTATTATATTTTAAAATATATTTATTCTATTTTATAATATATTTATTCTATTTACTATTATATTTATTATATTTTATATTTATAATAAATTTAATATATTGATAATGTATTTACTATATTTTTTATTTTATTTACGATTACATATATTATATTTATTTATAATTAATAATATATTTATATATATACATATATATATATATATTAAAAGTGGGTGGGGCGTGTGAAGTGGGTGGGGTGTAAAATGCCACTTCAAGTGGCGCTGCACTGCCCCCTCTCCCAAATTTATCAAAACCCTCCCCCTTAGACTAAAAAAACCCTTGGGCTAAATCCACCATACCCATATAAAATTAATAAAACTATATATATATATATAACTATTAATTAATAATTACTATTTTTTATTTTTTAATTAATTATTAATAATTTTTAATTATTTTAAATATTAAATAATAAATAATTAATTGTTATGCATAATTATTAATAATTTCAAAATAATAAATATAAAATAATAACATGTGAAAAAAAATAACAAAAAAAAATGATAATGAAAAATAAATAATAAATAATAAATAATAAATATCAAGAAATATATAATATAAAATATATAAATATATAAATATACATACATATATATATGCACACATATAATTATCTATATCTATATATATACCCATATAATATATTGATAATTTATAAATTTATAAAAATATAAAAGAATATGCCTAAATAATTAATAATTATAAATAAATATTAATTAGTAATTATTTATAGACCATTAATAATTATGTAAAAATTTAAAAATTTAAAAATGAATAATTATTTAATAATAAATAATTCATAATTATAATAATAATAATAAATCATCGTTAAATTTTTTAAAAAAAATTAAAAATATAAAAAACTAAAAATAAAAAAAACACGGTTAAAATTTTAATAGGCATTAAAAGATCCAAAAAATAAACAACTATTAAATAAAAACTGACGTAGAAAAATAATGACTAGATAGTGTAGATGTTTAATTATGTGCCAAGAATTAGTAGCAGTTTTCTAAAACCACTGCTAAATAAAAAGAAAACTAAAATACTAGCATCTGTTTTGAAACTATCACTAAAAACCACTACTAAAAACTATTATTGGTGCAGTGTATGGCCTTAGCCTACTTTGATTATCATGTAGAAAAAACATTGAATATATAATCATGCACTATGATATTAGAGCTTTCATGTGATTGATGTGGTTTTTTGGTAATCCTGTTAGATGTGGTTAGAAACCTTGATAAGCAATGCATTGGGAAATTGTGGTGCGGTGATGGTAAATGATAGTGATTGTGGAACTATTGATATTATGCATAGTGGTGTGGGGTTCCAGGTGTATGAGAAGAGTTCAGAGTGGGTCTTGTTCGTCTATATTCAAATTTTATGCTTGATACATAATTGATGGCTAGATGGATGAGTTCTATTTTTGTGATAACTCTCCAACTACTTAATGGGGTTTCATGTTATGCATTGGGAGTATATATTTGAAGTGTTAGCTTTGGTTGATTCCTAGAGTACCCAGATGATTAAGAAATTATAATTCAATTTACAAATGAACGAAGTTGGTTCATTGTAATCTTACTTGTTGATGAAATACTTGGGTATAAAGTAATAAATTATTAATGTCATCGACACTTTTATTATAATATTAAGGTGTTAATTTTGGAAATGAAAATGGAAATAATTAATTAAATACCAATTAATTAATTAATTAATTTGAAACTTGATATTTGTATGATTAATTGTTATCTGGACCTTAGTAGTAGAAGCAAGAGGTCTCATGCTAAAATAAAAGCAGATGGGTCAAAGGCAATGTAGTTTGCTCTAGTTTGTTTGTGCATGATATTATTTATATTTTCTAATTTCATATGGTACCCCACCCACATGAAAGGGAAAACGACACCCAAATGTTTGGGGGTTGTTTTCTCCAACATCCCAGATGACCAGTGAATACATAGCTGAATTCTCCCTTTCCTCCAATCTCCCTCTATACATAGATGACCAGGCTTATTCTAGGATATAATGGATTATGGTAATAGGTGTGTTCTTACTTGGGCTACTATGGATCACAGTTTACTATACATTTATGTGTGAGATGTTTTGGCTTGAGTTATACCACATACATGTATCTGATTGTGTTGGATCCCATATTCAACAAGGGTACTTGCATGGGATATGATGGATTGATGTGTAATTCCCATAAATAGTCTAAAATATAATCCAAGAATATACTTGGTTCATATTTGGTATAATGTTGATGATTATGACAATGAGATGGATTTTTTGACTAATGACAAAAAGGATATTTTGGACCCTGTACAAGGTTGAGGTTGGTAGGGCCAAGTCCCAACTCAAATCATGGGTGATGCACTTATAGGAGGGATTCCCAAAAAATGTTTGGCATTGGGATGTGAGACAGAAAAAAAGAATATAGAAGAATGGTACACTCATATATATGTGTGTGTGTGTGTGTGTGTTCTTTTGATATAGAATAGTTTACTTCTATATGTTTTTTGGAGAGTGATCCATGCTGAGGTTAGGAAAAGAATAGTAGACCAATTTATGAGATGAGTTAGTTTTATTTATTTATTCATTTGGATTTAGTAAGAATATTTCACATTTTTTATGAGAGGTTTCTATGAGGATCATACTTAGTAAACATGTTATGGTTACCCTTGTTGAGTCCATTTTTTGATGTTGAATTTGTTGTCAATGTGATGTCAGTATATGTTGATGAAGTTGTTACAATGCTTGGAGATTATTGTATAAACCAAACAAATTGAAAAGAAATCTTCAATGTTGAAAGAAGAAGAACCAAATTGTAGAGTAGAAGATAATCCAAAGTATTGGTTAGGCCAAGTCCCGACTCACATCACGGGTGGTTTACTTAAAGGAGGGATGAGCACAAAATGTTTGGCATTGGGACGTGAGACATACTAGAGGAAAATTGATATAGGGTACACATATATATATATATATATATTATTCTGATATATAATATATTACTTCTATAAATTTTTTGGGGGGTGATCCATGTTGAGTTTAGGAAAATAATAGTATAGCAATTTAGGGGATGAATTAGTTTTATTTATATATTCATTTGGATTTAGTGTTCTTCATTCATATTTTTCATGAGAGGTTTCTAAAGAGAACATATTGAGTAAACATTTCATGGTTACCCTTGTTGAGTCCACTTTTTTGAAGTTAAATTTGTTTTCAAAGTGATTTCAATATATGTTGATCAAGTTGTTGCAATGATTAGAGGTTATTGTATAACCCAAAAATATTGGAAAAAACATGAATTTTGAATGAAGTGGAACCAAATTTTAGAGTATAAGATAATCCAAAGTATTGATAGGGGAAAGTCCTGACTCACCCCATGGGTTATTCACTTATATGAGGGATGAGTATGAAATGTTTGGCATTGGTATGTGAGGCATACTATACGAAAATGGAAGTAGGGTACACACAGTGTGTGGGTGTGCTTTTGATATAGAATAGTTTACTTCTATACATTTTTTGGGGTGTGATACATGTTGAGGTTAAGAAAGTAATAATATATCAATTTAAGGGATGAGTTAGTTTTATTTATTTATTCATTTGGTTTTGGTATGCTTCTTTCACTTTTTTCATGAGATGATTCTAAGAGGATCATACTATGTAAACATGTTATGGTTACCCTTGTTGAGTCCAATTTCTTTAGTTGAATTTGTTGTCAATGTGATGTCAGTATATATTTATGAATTTGTTTCAATTCTTGGAATTTATTGTATAACCCAAACATATTGATTTTTTTTTTGAATTTTTAATGAATAAGAACAAAATTATAGAGTAGAAGACACTCCAAAGTATTGGTAGGGCCAAGAATTGACTCACATAAATGTTGGTGAACTTATAGGAATGATGAGCACAAAATGTTTGGAATTGGTATATGAGACATAAAATTAGGGTACTCTCATATATATATATATATATATATATGTGATTTTGATATAGAATAGTTTACTTCTCTATATTTTTTGGGTAGTGAGCCATGTTGATGTTATAAAAAATTTAGTATACCAGATTAGGGTATGAGTATTTTTTATTTATTTATTCATATGGATTTAGTATTCTTATTTCATATTTTTCATTAGAGGTTTGTAAGAGGATCATACTAAGTAAACATGTTATGGTTACCCTTGTTGATTCCATTTTTTTGAAGTTGAATTTGTTTTCAAAGTGATGTCAATATATGTTGATTAAGTTGTTTCAATGCTTGGAGGTTATTGTATAACCAAAACATATTGAAAAAAATCTTGAATGTTGAATGGAAAAGAAGAAAATTATACTGTATAAGTTTATCCAAAGTATTGTATCACTTTATTTGGTGCTTGATGATTACATTTCACACATCTTAATATGGAAGATTGTGTAAGGGAATAGAATACCTCTTAAGGTTATTGTTGGGACCACTTTGTGTGTGAAGTTTTATTTGTTGTAAATAGTTGTCAATACTTGTCAAAATGAAGAATGAGATGAAGAAGGAAATCCAAAGTTAATGGATATTACACATAAGATTATTTCTGCACTGATCCTAAGTTCAAAGAACTTATATCATGTGTGATAAAAAGTTTACAATAATAAGTAAGGATGAAGAAGTTGGAAGGTGATTGGAATTTGAATGTGGCATGCATGGTATTTGAAGGTGGCCATACACTTATATTTAAATTCACACTTGGTCATTATACCATTATTTTTTATATATCTTACCAAAAAAATTGGCCAACTCACTATGCCAACCCAACAACCTCAACCCTAGGAACATGCCAAAAACTGGGTTAACTGCACCTAAGGGAGGCCAGTCTGGGCTATCCAACGAGGCGTAGGTCCGTGTAGGCCCAGAGGAGCGTATAAGGAAATCCCAGTGCATAGTTTTTGTCGAATCCCACTTCGAGGGGTGGGCGCAGAGCATGCCCACAGGACTACATGGTATGGGGTGGTACCATGGAGGGGGAAGGAGTAATCTGGCCACTAAGCAGTGCACCTTAATTGATAAACAATGCCACCCATATGTATTGGATTCGATGTGAGACAAAGGAATTTGGGAACTGTTCATAACTTAAAAACATGTATGCAATCAGGCTCATCCATATCCTCCATGTTCTGTGATCTAATCATTTTCGTTCATCTCATCCATGCCTTGCGTGTTTAAAATGGAGTCGTTTGATGTTGATGCAACATTTGATGAAGCCAGTGCCTTCGTCTTCTTCCTCTAGTGCCTAATGATGTCTCTTCCTTTCTAGAGAAGGATATCAAACCTCCATGATCGACTTCTTACCATCAAATAGAGATCTCATCTACGACTGAGGAACATTGGAGCGAACTAAGACCATTCATAAAATCTATGTCTTGTATGCATGTGGACATATCAAAGAAGAAGCTCAGTTGAATAAAATGGACTTGCGAGGACACATGGATCTGATCTTGAATTTGAACAAGTATTTTCATGCAATCATGACTTCATTCACATGTTCTGTTGACTATAAAGTAGATGCAACTCGCATGAAAATGAAACAAACTAAGATATGCTGCATATCGTTGACACAGGCTTGAAATGTTAAATACAAAAGATCTCGGCTGATTCAAGGGGAATATTTTAAGATATTATATATCTAGATTTTGACATGTGGGAATAGTTAATACCTTCTTATAAAAATATAAGCACACTTAGAGGAAGAGGGCGCTTCAATCGTTACTCAGGAGTTCTTGTTTTGATAAAATAGGGCATCTCCAGGCTTCTATTTCATGAAAGGAATGAAGAGGATCTGCAAGCCCTCATTCTTTACAAAGAGGGAAGACCCAGTAGACCTTAAGTATGTGCAATGCACTCTTGAATCATCTTGTGAAGAAGGACTCCCGCGAACCACCTTGGTTACATGAAGGTGATCCGCATATTCTGTGCAATGAGGTTCGGTGCACAAACACAAACCTATTCCCACATTCACACGATCTAGGTTTCTTGCACCATCCTCATGCTTTACAAAGACCAATAGAACATCATTCTAGTTCTTGTTTCATGCATTCCCATTGACCCTTGTGAATAAGTGCACACTCTGTGCATAGAATAACTTCTCACTTTTTTGCGCAATGAAGAAGGGGACCCATGAAAATATTTATGCAAGGAAGAAGGACATAACGATAAACTGTATAAAGGCCCATACCAATTCGGGTTTGAAGAATAACACATATAAAACCAAAATACACCATAACCAAGTGCAAATCATGTATGTAAAAGGGAGCTCTAGGTAGCAGGTGAGTGAACTTGTGAAGAAGGAAGGAGCATAAGAGTTTATGCATTACTTAATGCATATGTGAGAAATTATTGAATATCACGATTAAGAAGACATAGCTTTTAGAGGGAATAAAATCTGTTTTATAGTGAAATTAGTGTCTTGTGCTTGTACAGATAAAAATACATCAATTAAAATCTATTGAAGAGACCCTCACGTCGATAAACTAAGTTGGGACTCAACCCATGGTAGCAAGTTAGGGGATCAACAGAAGTGATCTGAGGGATGCAGCGAGCTATCCCTGAACATTTGTAAAGGTAGTGAGTCTAGCATAGAGTGACTGTGTTGAACCCCTGTATTCTACATATAGCTATGAATAGAGGATTTAGGTATGACCGAAAACATGTCGGTGTATGATCCTTGGACCAAAGCTTATTACACATATATCTGTGAATAGTGGATTTAGGTATGACCGAAAAAATGTCGGTGTATGATCCTTGGACCAACACTTAGTGGTGAACCCAGTAAAACTGTTGTGTTGTCCTTCTGCATGTGAGTATATAATTTCTAATTGAATCCATAATACAGGTACGACTAGTTCCTACCAACATGGGAACAAGATCCATCAGATTAAAATTAAAAAATTTACATCCTGATCCCCCCCCCATCTCAGGGTGCCCCAAGGTACTACAAGTATATGTCAAGCTGTTTATGGGTAACCAACACATTTATAAGATTGCATAAGGGTAGCCAACACATCTAGAAGTCGGTGTAAGGGTAACCTGTACTACATAAGGGTATTAGGATATCTTGGAGACCTATGTAAGGTTAACATGCACCATGTAAGGGTATCTTACTATCTTGATGACCCGTGTAATGGTAAAGATACCAGCTTAAGGAAAACATATGCTACATATGAGTAGTTATATTTGGATGTATAAGGGTAACTCATGAGCATAAGGGTAATAATTTGAGGAAATGTTAGGGTAAACTGATCTGTGCTTAAGGGTACTTGGAGATAAAACTTACAATGAATCCAACTTGGAAAATCAAAGACTGCTTTGTGCTTTGTGTGAACTAGGAGGTTCTACCACTGGAGTGTAATGGTAGGAGGTGATACCATTAGTGAGTGATGGTAGAAGGTGTTACAACTGATGTGAAATGGTAAGAGATGATACCATAAGAGAAATGGTATGAAGTTCTATAGCTATATAGAAATGATAGGAGATGCTACCACTAGGGAAATAGTTGTATGTTCTACCGCTGTAGTGAAATGGTAGGAGGTTATACCTCTGGAGTGATGGTAGTAGGTTCTAACCTTAGATAAATGGTATGATACAGACAAAGCTAGATAAATTTAGTACTTTAATTTTAGATTAATTGAATGTGCATTCCATTCATGGGATACTCATGAATATGGTCGTGCATAAACATAAAGAATAGAATGTCACATACCATGTTTTGTGAAATTATTGTTTTTTTATGTCATTTAGATGATCTTGTGAATGAGAATTGGGACACATTACTAGAACATATGTGTGAATATTCATGGAGGTGAATCATGTAGCTGAATGGCCACATAAGTGATCCACATATCTGAATGGTCACGTAGAAGATCCACATAGTTGAATGATCAAATAATCTATTCATGTATCTAATTGTTCTACATAAGTGATTCATGCTAAATAGATGATTCGATATATATAAATTTTGAATGAATGTATACATGCCAATGTGGGGCAAAGGTTGTTCATAAAATGTAAATGAATAAAGAAATTTTTGGTTAATACAAACCATGTAATGAAATAGAAGGAAGAATACTAGTATACTAGTATACTTGGGGTATTTAAATGTGGAATATTTAGAATAATTAATCATGATGATGTTACTAAGATGAGACTTCAATGACCTTAACCACAATATCTGGATCATGATTCATGTAGTATTTAGGAAGAAAAATTATAGGATATTATACAAAAAATAATATCTTGAATTAATGATAAGACAATTTAGGTTTCATTCTGATCGAATTAAAAGTAAGAATAAATTATTTTGGTTGTGTGAACTTATGTAGAATAAATTTTGGATGAAAATATTAGAGAGAAGATCATGTAAAAGAGAAACCAACTCTATATTTATTATATTGTTATCATATTCATATATATTATAGGTTGTCGAAAAAAGGTCATGAGAGTTATTGTTGTTGATCCAATGCATTATCCAAAGGAAACAATTATTGGTGTCGAATAAGAATAATGAGTTCCAGACTCTTATTTTTCAGATACAATCAAAATAGGTAAGGAAAGAAATGGAGATCAAGTGTGGTCTTTTATTAAATAAAAAATAAATATTAAATAAGATTGAAAAGAAGAAGATATATATGAATATAGACATCCATAGAAATAAGAAAAATTACGATAATAATTTTCCAATGTGGAATTCATGTTCAAAATGAAATGAAGATATATGTACACTTTAATCTATACATAATAAGGTTTAAATTTTCTCAATATTAAATTGTTCTCCTTAAATATTTGAAGTTTCTTTCCTTTAATTATATTGAATTCAAATTTTAGAGAAATTATTTATGTTCAATAAGTTTCTACCAAAAATTTAATGAACATGAAAAAGGTAGAGATAAATAAGATGAATAATATTCCCTCTTAACCAAATAAGAAGATGTTTTAGGTGCTCCAAGATTGGAATTCAGATCTAGATTAGAAAGAGAAAAACTTGTGTTTTAGTGTACCATAAAGGATATGGAAAAAAATTCTACCTCAAAGGGATTAATTGATTCATGTGATACTAAGGTATATGAAAGATGTTTTATTTTAATATAAACATGTCGCTATGTAACTACATCAAAAAATTAAAATAAAATAAATCCTTCTCAATTTATTTTATTCATTCACAACGCCTGTGTTTCCTTTACACAATTGAGCAAAGAAAACCAATGTTAGGTCACACCTAGGGTAAAACCACTATTCTGAATGCAATAGTGCCCTCATATTTTGATTCGGTCACCCGTTTAGAACTTATTCCATTTTTTCAGGAAAACCGCATGTGTGTGCTATTTAATATTTTAATATTTTTGAAACATTTTTTTCGGGCACACCAGGCCTCTGAATCACACACTGTCTCAGTTCTGGGTCTTAAAATCAATCCATATAATATTTAAAAAAATACATGGAAAAATACATGATAGGACCAGAAGGGGATAAATACCCTGAGAGGGGGGTGAATATGGGTATGAATATTCTATTCCAATATTCTTCTAGCCCCACTGGATCATGACCTCAATATTATAAGGGTCACTTTTTTTTCTCTTATATTGTTAACATTTATCTTGTTCTTTCCTTATTTATCTGATGATGATGATTTGGATGCAATGAAGGGAAGCAATCAGGTAGACACAAAGATTTTTATTTGGTTCACTCTCACTGGGAAATGTCTAAGGAGCATACAACGACAATGTTCCGTTGTAGAAAATCCACTAAATCTCACTCCCAATTTACAATGTTTGGGATAGATCACTTCTATTACTAGGCTCACTACCTTTATAAAGTTTTGGGTCATCTCACTACCTTCCCAAGGGCCACTCCTGGTTCCTCCCTCTCTGGCTCACTACCGGTAGAAAGGATCACCTTATTCATTTTCCTTTGTTCACTACTCTATAAGGGATCCAATCATAGTTTAAAGACTTGTAGGTCCCTTCATTATCAAAAATTAATTCATCTTCCTATGTATGTATATTCTTTTTTAAAGTTCCACTTTCATCCACTGATGAATACAACCTTACCACAGATGCAACGGGCAATATTTCAACTTTCACGCAGCCCTAGAATAATTGGCGCTCTTCTCTATGCTTGGCGCGCTTCTCCAAACCAAGCATAAACGTGTCGCCAAAACACTTGCGCAACACCCCTTTCGTCAACTTTGAACTTGGATGACTCACACTCTTTTATACCCAAACCAATATTGGCGCGCAACTATCAACTGGCGCGCAACTTCTGAGTATCATTGTACTTGCACGACCAAGCCACCACATGCGTGATTGAACCACCTGTGTGAATGGAGATCTAATTTTCTCTAAGTGTTGAAATTTGTTTAAAATGAGGAGGGGTATCCATCTATTTATAGGCATTTTGGGTACCCTGATCTTTAGCGCACAATTTTTTTCTCAGCGTGCAAGTCCAGCCGCTTGAGTCTCTGTCGCCGTAGCCACTTGCACGCCCAAACCAAAACTTAGGCACCCCTCATTCCTTTGACATATTTTGATGTTTTGATCATGAAAAACATATGTGTGCATGTTTCCAAGATTCCAATACACCGGCACGCAAGTCCCTTTTCCAAAAACACTTTTCTCCATTGGTCGATTTTGAGGCCCAAAATTTTGAAAAACACTGGAAAAAGAAACCACATTGTATCTGATCTTTTTGTACCGCCTCCAGATCATACATTCCTTTTTCAAGGTTCTTCAATAAATCATGGATTGTAAACAACATCCCTTGAACTTGACATGTCACCATGAAAACCCCATTTTTCAACAAATTTGTACATCGTGGTCTACTTTTTCAACAAACACAACATGGAGGTCTGCTTTGTCAACAAATACAATCACCTCAAAAATGCTTCAATGATACATTGAGGGATTTTTCCCAACAATAGGAGCCATTAAATTGTACCCACATTGTATTTTTACATCCATTGAAATCCAAAAAAAAGGAAAACTAAAAATATGTGGAAACTGAGCAGAAATTTTAGCCTCCTTATCCCAATTGCTCTGCTGGAGATTAATGTGCTACCACTAGAAACGCTCCAAAGGAATTTATTTCCCATAAAGGATCCTCTACTAACGATCCTTAATCTTTACTGGGTACTCAGCAAAATTTTCTCCAACCTCAGTGTCCAGTTCACCCCAGTTAATGACGTGCAATGGGTCACACATGTAACTCCTAAACTACAACACATGGAAGATGTTGTGTACATGTTATAACTTATCGGGTAGAGCTAAGAAGTATGCCACCTCACCAACTCTACACCATATCCAAAAAGGGATGATAAACTTTAGATATAACCTGTAACCCTGGAAAAATCTCTGTAATCTACATTGAGGTGAAACTCATAGGAATATGTGATCTCCTTCCTCTAACTCCAAATGCCTCTATGGAACCTAAAGTGGTTTAACTAAAACTACTAGAACCAAGTTCCTAGACATCACTTGATGACAAGTAAGGCATCCATAGATGAACTCTACAACTCCCTACTTCATTATTGGTCACCAAAACTGACTTTGGAGGTCCTGGTAAAACATTAACATCCCTAGATATACCACCAATGGGGATGTTTGAAACTCCCTCGGATCCTCCTCCTGCAATGTCACTGTCACTATTGTGTGTCCTCTGAAAACAACGACATTTTCTCCATATTTTGAATATCCATCAGAAGCATGCACTATGGACATATGAGCATATAGGGTCTCACACTCAGTATCCCCAAGTTGTGCATAAACAGATTTTTTTAATTGTGGAGTGGTAATAACCATCAATTGTAGGTAAACTGATCTATCTTGATCCACTAAGGATGACTATAATGTGGCCAAATTCTCTGGTTTTTCATTCTGCAACTGTGAACTAGATCTCTTGCTGATAGAATATGACACCATATTCCCATTCCCAAGAGTATAGAAAATCTCAAATTAATAGTCATGGAGGAACTCTAGCCATCTCCTCTGTCTCAAGTTTAGTTCCTTCAGATAGAAGATATACTTTAGAATCTTCTGATTGAAGTAGATGATAAATCGCTCACCCATTAGCTAGTGTCACCACATCTTTAACATGAAGACTATCACTGTTAACTCAAGATCATGGGTTATGTAGTTTTATTCATGTGGTATTAATTGGTTCGAAACATTGTCAATCACTACTTGACTCTCTATTAGGACACAACCAAGACCTATTCCAGATGCATCATATAAAACTATGTACTCAACACCCTCCTCGAGAAATATCAAGATCCGAGTGCTCTTAAAACTCTACCTCATCTGCTAAAATGATTGCTGGAACTTCTCTATCCACACGAAATACTTCCTATTTTGAGTCAGATCTATCATATGTGCTGATATATTGGATAAATCATGTGTAAAACTCTGAGAATATCTTATTATCCCAAGGAGTATCTACACCTCTGTTACATTCATATGTGGATCCAATTCCAACACTACCTTGACCTTGGCTGAGTCCACTTCCACTCTATTCGCTAATATAACATGTCCCATAAAGTGGACTGCCAAAATCTAGAACTAGTACTTCAAGATTTTCCTATAAAGATGGTGTTCTTAGAGTACATCCAGAACCATCCTTTTGTTTTATGCATTCTTCTACTCAGATGTCGAGTATAGAAGGACGTCGTTGATGAAGACTACCATGATTCAGTCTAAGTAAAAGATCTGATTCATGAGTCCCATGAATACTTATAGGGTGTTCTACATGCCAAATGAAATCACCAAGTACTCATAGTGACCGTAATGACACTTGAAATCTGTCTTTGGTATATCTTCATCCCATACTTGAAATTGGTGATAGTATTACTATATTTCAACATTTGAGAAACATCATGACCCATTCAACTGATCAAATAGGTTATTGATTCTTATAAGAAGATACTTATTCTTCACAATCACTTGGATCAAGCACTGGTAGTCCACAAAAAACATTAATCTCTCATTTTCATTTTTGGAAAATAAAACTGGGGCCACTTAGGATGAAACATTGGGTCTCATGAATCCTCTCTTTTGTAAGTCCTCTAAATGTACCCTCAGATTTTGAAGCTATGTGGGAACCATTTGATATGATGGTTCATCTAAAGATTCCATAACAGGGTTTAATCAATACAGAATTCAATCTCTTGATAGGGAGGTAAATCCGAGACATTTTAGGAAGGATGTCCTCATACTCCGCCACTGTTTATGGAAACTTGAAACTCATAACATCCATTCCACCAAGGATCGGGCTGGACAACTAATGAGTAATAGGTTTCAACCTCCTATGCATGAGTTCATCTTGTGCTACCCAGTTTTCCTTTTCACAGAATAAGGTAAAGCGCATTCCATCATTGCAGACACACCACACCCTTCACCTAAAGTATTCAATCAAGGCATGAACTGTAGAAAACCAATCTATACCAAGAATGACATCATAAGGCCTCAACACTACCACCAGATGTTCCAAATGAAATTATCACATCTAATGGTTAGGTCACACTATCAGCATAAGTGTTTGATCATCGAGTCTCCTCCTGTAGGTGTCTTCATGTGTAAGTGTCGAGTCAACAGTTCAAACGGAATCACTAGGTATCATAAAATCTATGTGGTGATGAAGTAATGACAAGAAATTCTGTCTATCAGAAAAAAACTAAAGTAGAAATGAGAAAGATCATACCATGAATCATTTATAGAGCCCTTGGGTCATATGCCTTGACCGCATGCAACTATCACTTCCCCTTTCCTCCAACTCTTTGAGCCTGGCATGGACCTCTTAGGGGTGTTGGTGGTAATAATTCAAAATGTCAACCACCTCCTAGTTCTCTCCCAACTCCTATTCCACATCGGACGCCCTGCGGATCTGCCCGCTTTTGTTGTTGTCTCCACCTTAGTGTCCATTCCACTATCACCCTATCAGCAGTATGGTGGGTTAGAAAATATTGAGTCAGATGTCTCATGACATCACATGAATAGAACTACCTCTCCCAAGGCCGACTAGACCCACCCTGTAAGACCTAAACTGTAGATCCTATTTCTTGGGACCTCCTCCTAAAATGTCACCCACATTCAGGTTCCTGAGACTGACATTGGCTTCCTTATGTCGAGGTCTCTGCTCCTTTCCCACGGCTGATTATTACCAGCTATATTTTCTCAGCCAAGAATATTTAAACCACCAAAGCCTGCTAAAGAACCCCATTATATGTTAGAATACATAGAGGGATAAGGCTGGCTTGGATGTCTCTACATAGACCTTTATCAAAGGTTCAAGCCTTGAAGTTATGATTTCGAACCATATCCATCGAGAATTTTGAAAGTTTAGTGTACCTTGATAAATATTATTCCACTTTATTAATTCCTTTCTAGAGCCAAATAAGCTCCTAAAACTGATGAAAACTCCTCTTTGAATAGGCGCTTTAATTTTATCCAAAAAATAGATGCCTCATCATGATTCTGGATAGCCAAAGTCCACCACCTACCTAATGATTCATGTAGAAACCAGACTTCTAGGACCATCATCTAATCTGCTGGTGTTTTGAATAGATAGAAAATTCATGTCACCGCCTCAATTAATTCCTCAACCATCTATGTGTATGGCTATCCTCAGAACCCGAAAGGTCTCTGTTTCTGAAACTCTTGAAGCATGCCTCGCATGCAATCCTCATTTTTTGGTACTGCAGGTACTACGTGCTTCTCCACAGGTGGTGGTATGGTTGGTGAGCCACCTGGAGGTAACATCTAGAGAACTTGTCCATGTATCGAAGCCTCTTCACTAAGGGGGTCATCCTCATGATCATGCTACTAAATCATAACTGATATGCATCACGGAGGCATCCTATAATAAAACATGATGTACCATGGTCAATGAGTATATTGGAGAGCTAACTCAAGAAGGACATAGAAATAACAACTCATTTCTACATGATACATGCACCATTATTATCAATGCTACTAGTGTTCCCATTCACCAAGTAGAAAAGTAGGTTATTAGAGTCGTGGTGTAATGATATGTCATCCACCGCACCAATACAAGAGTCCTTGGCCTAAAATATGAACTCGAAGCACTTAGCACTATTACCCAAAACTAGTATCATGGACTATAAGTCCTAAAGTAGAACTGACCAGCTCTAATACCACTCTGTCATGACCCATCCTAGTGGATCCCATTACATAACTCCACAAGCCTTCCTACAATAGGATAAGGGTAGGTGACTAGCACTGAGTAGGCATATCACTAACATGTTAGGCATTTCCCATGTACCTATACTCACACACACATCTCCAAGCCCACAAAATGTTGAAATGTAAAAAACACTAAGTAAACAATGCATTCATACCCCTATATCCCAAAACCATAGTGAAAAAAAGTAAAGTAAAGTAAAATAGGGATAGAATACAAGTGCACCAACAAGATTCTATAACCACAACTCCAACCTATAAGAAAAATACATTAGAGTGATCAATAAAGAATCACATTGGAAAAATATTTTCATGTCATTTTTTATTTCCAAGTTTTCACCTGGTAATTATATAATCGATCATTAAAACAAAAATCACATTATTACACTGAGAATTATTTGGTAATCCCACCATAAAATCCATGGATATGTTTTCAATTTCCACTATAGTTCTAGAAAAGGATGAAAAATCCATTTTAGTACTATTATTTTTCTTTAAACTATTGAGAATTCAATAATTTCATGGTAAAGTCACCAATATCTATTTTCATTCCATCCCACTAGTAATACATCTTATGGTCTCTAAAGAATTTATTACTACTAAGATGAATGTAAAATAGGGAAATATGATCTTTAATCAATAATTATTCATTCAACTTGGAAACATGAGGAACAAATAATATCGTTCCAAATATCAATGAACATTCTTTTTCAACATTATATTCCGTAAACATACCCTTTTAAAAAAATTATACATTTTCTTATAACTCACAGTATAATTTTTGAGATTTATAAATTCTTTCCAATAGAGATGATTATAGTGACACCTGAAAAAAATAGTTGAGGTTCCTTCATAGTCAACTTCTAGGTACGAATTCATCAAATCATTAACCAAAGTGTAATGTTTTAAACACAACATGGTTAATGCATCATTAAATTTCCACCTCAAATCATCAATTCCACTATTTTATTTTCTAGTATGATAATGAAATATGCAACCATGATCTTTTACCAATTCCATACATCACCACTATCTAATTTTGAACTCTTTTTATGTGAATATATACGTTAAAATTTTAGGATCATTATATATTTCATACATGGATACATATAAATGATGTACCTATATTTATATAGAAAAACCTATAACAGAAAATTTCAAATCATATGTGGGTTAATTTAACTCTTGAGGTTTTAGTTTCCATGAATAAAAAGAAAAACCCAATAGTTCACAATTAGGAAACAACCAAGACCCTTCAAATAAGTATCAATGTAGATAAAAAATTCATTATTTATAATGGTCTGGTATGAAACTAGATAGTTCAAAAATATTCTTTTTAGTTCTTGAAAATAGCATCAAATTATTTTTTATATATGATTTTTAATTCTTTTAGAGTTAACTTAGTCAATGGGATATATAACAAAGAATAGTTTTCAACAAACCACTTGTAATAGAAAACTATCCTAGGAAAACTAGGAATCTCAGTAACATTTATAGGTCTTGGGTATTCATAAACCACATTTTTTTGGTAGGATCAATTTAAATATTTTCTTTATTTATTATGTGTTTGAGGAATGAAATTTGTTTTAACCAAAAAATTAGATTTTCTAAAAATTTTGATTACATTTTTTTTAAGGATTAAAGAAAAATCTTTAGGTGTTTTTATGACTCTAATAAAATTTTTAATATGTAATGATATTATAAATAAAAATAACCAATAACATGTCCAAATATTCATGGAAGACTCTATTTATAAGATCCATAAATATATCTTGGTAATTTTTTAACCCAATGGGTGTAAACATGAACTCATAATACCCATATCTAGTCTGAAATGTTGTTTTCAGAATTTCATCCTCATTCACCTTTAGCTGATAGTCCATGGAGCTTAGTTAAACCTTTGAAAAATTATATTCTTCATGAATCTAGTAAAAAAACAACTAATATAATGAGAAAGATATATTTTCTCAATAGTGATGATATTTGAATCTCAATAATCAATTTAAAGCCAAATGGAACCATATTTATATTAAAAAAATTATTAATAGCCCATGGTGATGTGATTGGATAAATGAAACATTTATCAATAAACACCTGCAACTTATTTTTCAATTCCAAAAGTTCTACCTGAGCTATTTGACAATGGGTTTTTGAAAGTTTCTTACCATCAGGAAATAAGTCATTTATAAATTCAACTTACCGATAATGTATAAAACCATGAAACTCATACAAAAAATAATATAGGTATTATTTTACTAACACCATGTCATTATACTATACAATTCCCTTATTTCAAAAAAATATGTGTAAGATGACATTTATTTACATATGTTAACAATTTCATGGATTTATAATACATCTTCAAAGGTATGGGTTAATTATTTTATACAAAATGAAACACTTTTTGAAAAATATTTTATTTAGACCTATAATATATCTTATCATGACAAAATAAAAGACAATCTATAATCATAATAACATCATATTATACAAGGGAGAAGGCAACAAGGTTAGCATGTAATTTCTCTCCATAGAAAATGGTATGAAGGTTCCTATAATTTCATTTTTCCTTAATACTTACCCATGTTTCTTTATCATAAGTTAAGGATTCAATTAATGGGTTGGAATTTCAAATATACCATAAAATGTACCATAAATAAAATAATTTTTAGACCCTGAATAAAACATAAAATTAAAATAATATGAATAAAAAATAAATGTACCTGATTTCACATAGTTTGATGGCCCAAAAAATACAAAAGTAATTTTAAAGGATTCCACCACACATTTCTACTTATAATCTATCTATTTACTATAATTTGGGTTCTTATTTTAACACACAGTAGTATAATTACCCATATTATGGAATTTAAAACACCTTATTTTATGTTTATCAGAAATGATATTTATACTTCTCTGATCTTATTCATTGAAATTACATATCATATTCAAAAACATACCATATCATAAGGATTTACTAGACTTCATAAGTCATTCCCCAATGTTTTTTTGCTAAAACTATCACAAGATGGAAACATTATTTCCATACCTTTAGATCTGTTGGATGAATTCTTCTACATTACCTTCCATACATTCCTTTTTTGGGATTTTTATCATGGAATACATGATCATCAATGAACTCCATTTCCACTTTTTTGAAACACAAAAAAGTTTCTTATAAGATTTTAATTCATGGGAAATTAATGAATTTTGATATCTTGGATTCAACCCTATGAAAACCTAATTAATCTAACTATAAAGATCCTAGATAAAATTTGGTATATATATGGCCAATCATATAAAATTTTCATCATAAAAATCCATAAAATCATCATCCATTTTCCTCAATTCCATGAATTATTTTGATATACTGATATGAATAATCTTAGGGAAATACTTATCAAGGAATGGATTCTTAAATATTCACTATTACCTGGAATCAAGCTCATCTCTCCCATTTTTATTCTTAATCAAAGACCATAATCAATCAACTTCACCTTCAAAATAATAAATGGAAAGGGTTACCTTTTTCTATTTCGACAACCCCAAGACTTCAAATATCTTCTCCAAGGAATTTATCTATCATTTTGCTACCACTGGTTCAGAAGATCCAAAAAATGTTGGATAATGTTCTCTCATAAAATTTTGTACTATCATCATGTTCTATTGTATTAGATCTGGATGCTCCTAAACATGGATTCCACCACCATTTATAACTTGAATCAACTGAACCATCACCACAAATAAACTGTTTAGTTCTAATTACGACCATTTTGGGATTCAGATTTGTAAATATATTTTCCTCTTTGTGACTTCCTACTACATCCTCCCTATTTTCTATATGAAAAACAATTCTAAAAATACACAGTTTTGATGAAGCGATATGGTAATATTCAAATTCTATATCATTTCAAATTAATAATTCGGGAAAAAAATTAATGTTATTCTATTAATATTATACTAACCCAAAACGTAATCTAAACATTTTATATCATAATAATTTTAAGGATATAACATTAAAAATTACACATTCTAGTGACCCTAAACTAAAAATCACATTTTTACATTCAAAATGACATTTTAGGATTAGATTTTAGATAGTTAGTTAATACCTCTTACATAAAAACCCATATATATAATTTAGAAAAAAAATTCAAAAATATAGACTGGCCTTAAACTTTACAAACTCTAGTTCCATTAAAATAGAATTAAATTTATTACATTACCAAAGATATTTTAGGTTTATCTTTTTAGATATTTAGTTTATAAATTTTACATAACAAACCCATATATATAAAAAGTGGAAACATCAAATTAGTGTCAATTTTTTCCATTAAAAACATTTAAAATGAAACTTGTTTTCTTTATATGAAAAATACTTCATACTTTCAACTTGACCTCTTCCTTTCCCTTACCCATCCTTATGAACCAAGAAAAAAATTAAACATAATTTGAGAACAAATAGATAATTAAGATACATAAAAAAGAAGAAATCTGTTAGTCCTATGAGAATCATAAAAACCCATGAAAACCATTTTTATAAAATCATATATTTTTATCCTAAAAGGGAGTCATTTTCCTTTAAAATATAATTATATTACCTTTTTAAATCAAATGATTTCTATGGAAATTTATTAGAAGGAATATATAATCCATGCAGTTTCCTTGGGACTTCATCATCTTAAAACTCTTTTAAACACCATTCAATAATAATAAATACACTACTAACTTATAATATAAATTTCTACATAGAATAATCATTATCTAATGCATTAGAGAACTATCTAGGTGCACCCATCGTATAATCTAAATCTGGATCATCCATGAGATATAATGGTGATAAACCCTTAGTATAAGATATATAGATATCACTCGTGAGATATAATGAGGATTAACACATTGTAAACAATTTATAAGGATCATATCATCCATAAAACCCATGAAAAACTCCCTTAATCTTTTTTGAAATACACTTTTAGATATCAAAATATAATTTTCTTTCAAAAACCCCATTTTCAATACAGAAATACATATAAAAGGAAATTTTTTATTTTCATTTGTTAAAATATGAAATTTTAAAGGGATCATAACTTCGAATAATGTTTATGGATGTGGTAAAATTTATTTTCTTCCTAAACATTAAAATAGAATATTTTGTTTTCCATTTTTAATTAAATTTAATCATTCTATAAAAATATTCCTCGTTTTAATCCTTTGAATGAATGAGGAATAAAATTTTATTTACAGTTATTTTATGTCTATATAAATACATTCATTTAATAATTTTAAAAACATGTACATAGAAGATAAGGATTTGAAAATAAATCATTATGGCATTTAAAATGATGTTTTATGTTAAAATGTCTCTTACCAAGAGTTTGAGTTGTCACTTATGTTCTATATCTTTATGAATAATAAAATTATCTTAACTATTTACTTTCTTGATAAAAATTTCCAAGTAAATTATTCACTTTATTTTACTTATTACAATGTCATATACTTTTACTTAATCATTTGTGTTTATGTCGGACATTTGGATGATATTCGGTTCATAATTCCAAAATGAGTTTTGTAGGTTGAATATGGAAAAATAGTATATTATTACATCATATCAAGAATAATAATAATAAAATAAGTATCACTTTTATACATCAAATATACATTTAAAATCAATCATGAAATATGGTTATGAAAAAATGAACTGTATTGCAATCATTGAGGTTGTTGGTCGTGCGTATGCTTGGGTGGCATTTCCATTTTTCAAAGATCATTATGAAAAGAAGGTAAGTATTATTTGTATCTTAAAATAATGATCATTATATCATAAATATAATATTATTTCATTAAAAATACATTTATATATATATCATCCATGTGATGTGGTGATGAAAAATGAATCATATCGCTTTGTTGAGGTGGTAGTCTACACATACGCATGAACAACATTATAGTTTTTTACTAAATAGAATCATAAAAATGTAAATGATATATAATAATTTCAAAATTATATATATTTTATTAATATTATACATATAAAATTATTCTATCATTATAAGGAACTATGAGAGACAATGATAGAAAATGAATTACATTGGTTCGTGAGGCAGTATTCCGCCAAACAAAAGAAATGTTGTTTTGTTTCCAGTTTGATGGAAGTTGAGATGGATATAGTGTGTGAAATTAAAATAAAAAAACATAATTATAGAAAATATACTTTTTTATTACCTCATAATTATTAGATAATATTTTAATGATGTGGAAGAATAAATGAAACATAAATTATCATTAAAGAACGATATCTTTTCTTCGAAAAACCTCCTTTAAATAACATAATAAGAACACTATGGTTGGTATTATACAATAAATAATGAATCATTGACATTTGGAGGGATGTTATTGGGGGATTTTTTTTAAATTGGATGAACCAAAAGGTTGTTTAAGTGTGATTAATAGAGAAGAAGAGATTCCCTTTTATAAGAAAGGGGAGGGGCACTCTTGCATTTTCAAAAAAATATTAAATTAATATAGATTAATTTTAAATTCCAAATGGCTATGAACTGAATTATTTATAATATAATATTATTATGGATGAAAATATCTCATAATGACAAAAATATGTAATATTTAACTATGTTTTTACCCATATCTTTTTTTACTCTAAATTATCCATTTTCACACTTATCATGATAACAAGGATATTTACACTTTGAGGGTCATGATAGTTACTATAAATTGAAAAAATTCCATAAATAGACCATGGATGATATTATGAATAATATCTTAATTAATTTTCAAATTATAATATTTTTATGAATTTAATATCTTTTAATAAATTATTATTATTTCTAAAATATCATTAATGTCTATTTTTAGAACTATTCATTTTATTGACATTAATAACATTAGGAAAAAAATGAAATTGAAAAAAAATTATTTTATTACATAACTAACCTATTATTTTCATCTATAAAATATATATATATTACATTAATTGTCTTAAATTATACTTTTCTACTATTTTTAATATCATTTAGTTTATTATTTCATTAATTGAATAATTACTCCATCAGTTTTATGTAAACATTTAAGGTACTTATTAATTAAATAAAAATTAAAAATATATTATCATTATGATGGTAAATAAATTTAATTTCATAATAATTTTTATAACTGAACATGGCCTCTTTTTACCCCCACTTAATAAATTATGGTTATTAAAAACTTGAGTTTGACATTTCTACCTTTTCTTTATATATAATATTATAAATGTTATAGTCACATATAAATTAAAATGGTCATATATTATAAATTTCGATTAATATAGATGATCTATACTCATAAAGTAATGTTTATTCATTTTTTAAGGTCATTTTCTAGTTTTTAACATATTATTTTTAGCCCTTCATTATTAAATATACCCTTTATCATGTTAACAACAATTATTATGTTTAATATTAATATTGAAAAAAAATAAAGGCTTCATATTTAATAGATTTTAAAATATTCATTCCAAATTTGTTATAAATTTTTTATTATTCAGAACAAATAATTGGAAGAAATTAATTTAAAATTAAGCTAATAAAATGTGAAAATAACTGTTTTTTTAGAAAATGCATTTTTTAAGTATAAAAATGTTTTTATGAAAAATTAAAGGTTAATACTCATTTAAAAATCATAATTGGATTATTTTAAATAAACAAGCGCTAATGAAATTTTAAAACTAATCAAAAATAAAATATTACTTTTAAGAAAATTGAAAATAAAATACAATTTTAGATAAAAATCAGTATTTATCACTATTCATTGGAAAATCAATATTTTCTAGAAATTATCAAATAATCAACTTAATATAATTTTGACATGATGATTTTAAAAATATATTTCATTTCCTAATATCAAAATTATATAATTTTAAAATTAAACTTTTAAATAAAAACTTATAAGAAAAGGGTTTAATGAAATAATTTCATTTTTTATTTTAAAATTATATAATATTTTCATAAATAATATAACTATAAAATTACTAAAATCAATATATATAGAAATTATATATTCTATAATTACCTAAGTTGTTACCAAATAATTATTCTTATTTGTAATAAATTTGATGTAGTAAATGGTCCATGAAAAAAATAGAATCACCACTTGTTTTTTATGTACCCCTTGAGAATTTTACAATAATGAAAAAAATATCCATTAATCATGTGTCATATAATTTAATTATTTACATACATACCCAAATATAAATTTATTCACTTTTCATCTTTATGGATATCCCTTCAAGAAAAGACATCGTCTTTTTTTCATTGTCTAAACTTACACACAACCCAAGAAAAATATCAAGGGGTCATCCATATCAAAGTTACTTGAATCCAACCACATTTAATGATTTATTGTTTATCATGTTTGATAGTAAAAGTAAATTATCATATTTTTATATGGGTAATGAAAATTAGTTATTAATTTTTCAATTTCATAATGTTATTCCACTCTCCCACCCCTCTGTTTCAAATAAAAATGTTTTATTTTCGAACCATGCCTCAAACTTATGTGGTTCAACCTCACTATTACCTAGGCGTTGTATCTAATATGAGTTGTGATAATTATGTTAATTTTCTTTGATACCATTTTTAATGGTTGCGTAGTTATCAAAAAAATTGGACCTTAGTTTTATTAAGTGTGTGTCCATAGAGATATCACTGACAGTGACATATAGATTATCAGCTTTATGATACATAACCATGTTTTATCCTTTTTTATTCAATGGCATTTTGATCAATATTTTTACATGATATTTTAATTATATATATAAAAAAATTTAAGACAATTTTATGGAGGCATTTCATATTTATTAATGGGAAATCAAATGAGGATATGATTTAAACATATATTTTATATTAATGTTCATGATTTTTTTTATGGAATAGTCACATATAACAATGTAGTGGATCAAAATCTATGGCAACGTAATAAAAAGATCTATGTTTTAGAGAAAATTTAAAAATAATTCTGTAATATGAGAGATCATAGGGAATGTAATTTATTATTTGTAATGGTATGGGAATATCTTTAATTTGGTTATACATGAAACCATAACTGAATTCAATAAAATAAGTATGTTATTAAGTGTAGAGGGAATCATAGGCAGTGATTAATAAATAACATAATGGATAACATAAAATAGGTTTTGGTTTGAAGTGTTGATTTAGATATAAAATGACACAAGTATTATTTTAAATGGAGATATGTGATATCATTCACAGTGAAATATTATTAAAATTGATGATATATAAAATTGAATTATATGATACTATATTTAAAGAAGTAATAAGAAAAATCATATAGTGAAATATAGGATTTTATTGTCATTATTCTTCAATCCACACTATATATATATAATCCCACCAAGAGTTCCACTGAACCGAGCCTCGAGTAGTTGGGCCACGTGACCTCAAGTATATCTCCCCAAACATCATAGGATGATGACTAATAGAGAGGTCCTTAGGTGTTTCTTTGGGGAGAATATTCCCTCATATGATTAGGTATAACATAGAGGTAAACAATATATAACAATTAGTAGAAGTATAGAAATAAGTATACAGCATAAGAAGAAAATAAATAACCCAAGAAGAGAAAATAGATTACTACAAAAGATGAAAAATAATACATGGTACAATAGTGATGGTGATGATGTCATTAGTCTATATGAAAATAGAAGTATAAGGAAATTAGGTTATAAGTATAAACAACATGCTATCAAAAACTAAAATGTAGAAAAAACTACTACAACAACATCTCGAGCCTAGGATCAGTCCTCTTCCCCCAATCTCCATCCTAAGAAGAATGAAAACACTAAAGAATCAGAAGCATAATTATTCCCTTTATCCATACCTACAAGAAGAAAGTCTACATGGGTACTAAACATTTCCCAATCAGGGTCTAAGATATAAATCCTTGTAGGCCATCACCCATTGCGTATAGACCATTCAATTTCATGTTACAAATAAAAGACAATGTGCCAGATGCAATAAATTATAAGAAGTAAATAAATAAACAAATTAAACATGGTATGGGTTCCTAACTAGACACTCTTCCCATATCTTCTGCTTTGGTATATTCTGAAATCCTAAATAAGAAACCTATTCAGGTCACAATGTATATGACAATTACAAATATAAATAGGGAAACTAAAAAAACATACCACCAATCATGTGCTTTGAAATGGGTTTATATATCTATTTCATTAAATAAGAATGCATAAGTATGCACAAAGAGAAGCATTATAGGTTTAAGGTAAAATTTAAGGACGAAAATCATCAGAATAAGTAATCTAAACAACCAATCATTTCAAACAAATAAAACCATCAAGTCATGAGTTGGTGTCTCGTTCTCATCCAAGGAAATATAAAAGAATCCAAAGTATTCCAATGGGAAAATATGATATAATCCAATACCACTGAGTCCATCCAAGGAAACCCTTACCACATCCCAAGTATCACTACGCGGTATGGTAATAGCTAATTCCATCCTAGGTATCTCACAAGGTGACTAAGTATATCCCAAGGCATGGCATTCTAATCATTCCAAATCTTCTATCCATGGTTTCACCGCTATGGAATAGGAATCACATAGGAGTATATGAAATAACCTGAGAATCCCTTTCATGGAAAGCCAAATAATCTCCCTTGACATGTCGAGTTGTAACCCATCAAGCATGAAGAGTCCATCCAAGGGTCCTTAATAAGAAACCCATGTTCTCTCCCGACCTATGTTAAGTACCATATCAAACAAGGCATAAGTATTAATAAATGAATTTATGATTTTTATCCAATAATAATCATCTCCATTCCACATTCTTTCTATTTAAACATGTTATGAACATGAAGCCAATTAATAATGGAACATTTCATATAACAAGTAAAATATAATTAAATAATTCTAAATAAGGTATGGATCATAAGATACATGTTATAAGACTTCAACAAGTTTGTGTCAATGCAAACAATTCAAAAGAAAAAGCTATCATGTTAAAAAATAATTGCATTTCATTCAAGTAACCGATAAGGGATTATTAAATAAGTAATTTTCATAAGCAATGAAATATATGTAAGGAATATGGAATCAACATTCCGTATACCAAAATTCATCAATTAAATTCTATAATCTCAAGATAAAAAGCTTGACTAAGAATCAAGTTCCATTCAAACCATTATGATGGCTTTAGAAAAAGAGCAAAACAATTCATATGAATTTGACATGATATAAGGTGAAACAATTGATCATGATTTTAAGGATAAGCATTCTACATAAGGCATTAGCATAATTCACTTGGAATAAACATGGAATTTGAGTAAAATACCACTATGTAGGGTATGTTTCAAGAAGTGTAAGCTTTTAATAAAATGAAAAAGTATGGAATTATAAGGTAAGGTATTCATGTAACTATAAATTAGTATTTTAGAAGGTGAGGAATATTAAATTCAATAAACATCAAATATTCCATTGGTATAATGCACTACACATGGGAAAATCCATTATAATCAATCCTAGACATTATCAAGGGACCCAATTCATAGTTTAACACCCTAATTAATTCGTTTTATTATTTTTAAACACATTACCAAGGTTCCACATTAAACCAAGTTATTTCAATTCATTTAAGAAACGAGAAATATAGGTCATTTTGGTTGGACATAGCCAAAGGTGTTTCCAAGAGAAATAAGACACCCACGGATCGGTTTCTCTATAAAAAATAGTCAATACTAACATGGTAAACCATACCAGTTAATTTAATATGTTATATCAGTGCTTCACTGATAGGTTTCGGATAGCAGCACAATGACACATCTCCAAAAAGAAATGCAAACAAAGAGAAATATAGTAGATTCCTACGTAAATATCATGGTACTTTGTACATCTAGTAACAAAAATTGATTCAATCTAAAATGGGTGAAATTAGATGATTTAAAAAAACAACAAAATAGAGTAGAAAACCTTCTTCGCTACAATAGCACACTAAGAATTGGAATAGCAGTGAAATAAAGGAGTGCAGAATGCAGAGTTTACCATGATCTTTCCATCATATCTGACGGTGATGATATCAAAGGATAATTTACAAATGAAAGATCAAAACCTTGGGAGTGAAGGGAGAGAAGGCCCCCATGCACCACAAGAGTGGGAGAGGAGGTAGGTGCACATGCCTGGAGGGGGGAGGAGAGAAAATAAATAAATAAAATGAAACTAAATAAATTAAAAAAAATAACGAAAAGAAATAGAAAGTGAAAATAAAATTTTAGAAACCAATATTATTATTCTACACACACAAAAATTACACATGGGAATGGTGCAAGTCTTAAATTACAGTGCATATACCATGTGTCTACCCGCTACTCAAAACCTACAACAAGTTGTTTTTATGAATTAAACAAAAACTTTAAACATCTTGTATCATGATATGTATGAGACATTAATACATACCCTCTTTAAAACATCTCATCCTTGAGTTAACCTTCTGAGGGTGGTAGAACATCTTCTGAGAAAAGTTATGGACACTACACATGTAAATTTGTATCCTAGTCCCTGGTTACATCCTGAACACATTTGTGCTACCACAACACCCGGAGTAGAGTAAATGGCCTGCCATAGGGAACCATCATGCTATGATCGACAAGATGAATTAGATTCTTCTCGAAGGACACATTTCCCTCAAGATTAATATCATCAGTGTAAAACAAATGACATAGGTATGTTTGATACTATCGAAGCTAATATACATTGAAGACGTCATTCATGTAATGGTACCTCTATGGAAAAAAACTAATAGGCTATCGGCCCAACTTTCTCCACTATCTCAAATAGCCTGACATATCTCTGTGATAACATGCCATGTCTCCTAATTCATCTGTGAACCAACTTCGATGAAACATGCATAAAACTTGATTCCCCACATCAAACTACAGAGGTCTATGATGAAGATCGGTATAACATTTCTGCCTATAATAATCTGTAACCATACACTTCTGACTCAACTGGACTTTCTTAGAAGTCTCCTAAATGAGACATGGACTTAGTAGACCTACCTCACATACCTCAAGGCATCATAAAGGTTACCAAAATGGTCTACCATAAAGGGCCTCATATAGATCCATTATAATTGTATCCTAAAAGTTGTTATTATAGTAAAAATCAATAAGAGGAATATTATTCTCATGGGAACCTCAAAAATCAAGGTTACATGAATATAGAATATATACCAACACCCGTACGGTCTTCTCAGATTACCCATAGGTCTAAGGGTGATATGAAGTACTCAAGATCACTTATGAGCCTAGTTACTTCTATAAGCCTTTCCAGAACCATGATTTGAAGGGGGAATCTTGGTATGATATGATAGAATGGGTAATTCTATGATGTCTCACTATCCCCTATACATAAAACCACCCTAACTTTTCAATATAAAAATGCTCTCAGATAGGTAGGAAGTGTGCAACATTGGTCAACCTATCAATGATCACCTATAGTGCATCACTACCTTAATATTACCTCATCAATCCTATAAATTAATCCAAGGGGACATCATTCCATTTCAACTCAATAATGTATAAAGGTTTTAGGAGTTTATTAGGTCATTGGTGCTCTTCCTTTACCTACTGACAGGTGGATCACTGAGTGTTGAAACTCTCTATTTGATTTTTCATACTTGGCCACCAATCTTGATGATGCATATATAAGTACATCTTAGTAATCCTAGTGTGAAATTTTCAAGTAGAGGCATGAAACTCCCTCATCAGCACTTCCCATAAACCAAAAGGCACCCATACACGTCCATGGTAGAGCAGAGTCTAACTGCCACCAACAACGATCTTGGAGGTGGGTTCTCCCCTACAACACATTCCCTCAAAATAAGTCTCTATGGATCAGATAACTGTCTCATGTTGTCTAGTTCCAGAAAAGATTACATCACTACAAGAGTTCATAAAAATAGTGGCACATGTTGTTAATGGACCTCAAGATGCAACTCAGAGAACATATCCACATTCTACTACTACCTGCAAGCCTTCTGGATGGATTGTGTCTTAGTGTTGTGGATCAATGCATCATCCATGGAATTACATTTACCATGTGTTTAAGAAAGATCAATGTTGAAAGTTTAGAGGTATTCTACCCACCAGCATTAACTCAAATTCATGTATCACTATGTTGAGATATATTTAATGATTTTATGATCTGTGTAAATAATAAAACACTCACCTAGAAGATGGTTTCTCCAATAGTGCAGAGCATGAACCACTACTATTAGATCTAGATCATGTATAGGATATTTTTCTTGATGAGGCCTCAGCTGATGGGATCCCTAAGCCATGACTCAATCACCTTACATCAAAACTGCACCTAGCCTGACTCCTGATTCATCACAATAAACATTATAACTTCTACCTATCTTAGGAATAACCAAGATCAAAGATGAGGTGAGTCTTTCCTTTAACTCCTGAAAATATTTTCTTCATGCTTTAGATCATATGAGTTGTAAACCATTCTTATTCATGGTTGTATGAAGAGCTGCTAAGTGGGATAAGTCCTGAATAAAATGATTGTAATATAAAGCAAGCTCCATGAACCCATGTAGGTCAACCATATTATTGTGATGTTCTAGGGAAACTACTATACTCATCTTCTTTAGGTCAACTGATATTCCTACCTCAGATATGATATGACCCATGAAGTAAATCTTATTGAACAAAAAGTACCATTTCTTGAGAAACATATATAGCCGGTTCCCTCTCAGTTTATTCATCATGTTCTCAAGATGATTGTAAAGGTCATTCTTTGATCATGAATACATTAATATTTTATCTATGAAGACTACCATGAAAGAATTAATATACAGGTGGAAATCCTGATCCATCTGATCTATAAAATTTATCAGTGCATTCGTTAGTTTTAATTACATAACCAAATAATCATACAGTCCTTACCTGCTCCGAAATACTTTATGTGGTATATCTGATGGTCTAAATTTCACTTGATTATAGCCCGACTTGAGGTCGATCGTAGAGAAAAAACATTTCTCCTCGTAGATGGCCAAATGGGTGATCTAAAAAAGGGAATATATACCAATGTTTTAACATAATATGGATCAGTTAATGGTAATCCATGCACAATATGAGGGTACCATCTACCTTGTTGGTGAAATGGACCGGTAAACAGCATGGAGATTTGTTGGTTCTGATAAGACCCTTAGCCTAGAGATCATAAAGATACTTCTTGAGTTCATAGATCTCTATAGGTTCCATCCTATAAGGAGGAATGGAAACTGGTACCACACCTAGAACTAGATCTATAGTGAACTCAACCTCTCTCACTGGAGGTAATATGGATAAATCATCAAGTAATATGTCCCTGAAATGATCCACAATAATATAGAATTTCATTAATAGCATTCCCTGATTGCTCATAAATTGACTCACTAACTGATTAATCACTCTTCCGACCCTCATAGCCTTGGGTCCAACACAATATTCTTGGAAATATTTTTCACCCTTATTTATATACGTTCTTCCATAAAGTTATGTGAAGGACACTAGATGTAGATAAAAATACACTTTTTCTTGATAAATAACGATCCAATCCATAATGACAATGTCGTAAAAACCGGTCATCTTGAGGATGATGAAATTTCCGAAGAAAAAATTCCCACCTAACTCAAGGGGAACTCATTGAACTACAGTATGCCCACAAATCTAACCCATAGTGGCATGTTAAGGGACATAACAGCACAGAAGTACTCTCTTTCCAAACCAAGAATTTCTACACATGAAACAGATATAAATGAGTGGCATCCACCTGTATCAAAAATGGTAGAAACTAAAGTAGAGGATACCAAAATAGTACCTCTAAACATAGATGGCCCTAGACCCTAGTCCTCTAGCACTCATTTCACTAGATAAATATGGACTGATCCTCATCCTTGAGATGTTTCCTAACTATCCTGAGCAGATATGCTTTGCGTACATTGATGTTAGTGGACTCAACTGCCTCAGCCACAGCCTCCACTGCCTCAGCCTGATCGGTTAGTGGAAGACCATTATCTAGCCTGACGTGGTTTTTCAGATCTTATACCTAATAGAGGAGTTGTAATGGATCCCATTACACTAGATGGTAGAGGAAAATAATGGAAAAAGTGTTGAAGGTGACCCATCGTGTCTCAAGCTCGACATTTCATCAGGTGCCTCATGCACTTGTGATTTTTATGGTCGATTATGACATACCGATGAAATATGATAGAGCTATCATTGTGTGTCATCTGGCTAGAATCACCACCATGAACCCTCAAAATAGTGCATTTGAGTACCTCATGATCCATCATTCTATCTCAGATCTAAACCACCCTGGCTCACAAGACCAGATTCTAAGAGATTTCATTCTATAATAAGGACCTAGTTCATTATCTCTATAATGTTCATCAACCATAATACTTTCACTTAAGATTATACAGCATACCAGAGACCATCCTAAAAACTCCACACAATCATCAATTCTTCAGTGATCAAAGATTGAGAAAAATGTTGAATCTTGGTAAAGAAAGTAGAATACACTAGAACCATCATGGAGCACTACTAATGATGCATGAACTCCCTTTCACCATTTTCACTCAATGTTTAGGAATGAAGTGATAATAAAAAGACATCTAGAATTTTTCAAAAACCATTTCTCATAATCATTTTGACTAAGAGACAATATCCCACCATCATTTGGCGAAGTAACGAAGATTATAGATAGAAATCTAGAACCTCTTCTTTGGAGGCATATGAAGATGGTTGAAGATAAATATAATATCTTCTATCCATGACTCTATAACATAAGTACTTCCATCCCTAGAGACGGTATAAGGTTGATGCTACTAAATTTTCCATGTAAGATCTTCCATGGTCAAGGAAGGCCTGGGATCACACTGTATAGTACGCATGAACTGAAGAAAACTATCTCAAAACTGAGCGTCAGCGCCCAATGGATGGTCAGAATGAGGTTCCTCATGAGGAAATATAGGAGGTACTATGGGTGACTCAGCACGCCCCTCTGAATTGTACTCATCACCACTCTCTTGGCACACAACATTAGGATGTCGTGGTGGAATAGATCTATAATTTCGATGTTTGCACCTCATACATGAGATTTATAACAGATTGGGTAAGAAGTTAAAGAATCATATATGGAAATCATATAAGAAAGGAATAAGATGATAGGTAAATAGCATGACACTTAGCCTAACTCTATAGATATCTAGCTCCAAGCGACATGTCTAGATAAGAATAATGACCCATGGAAGATCACTGAGACATATAACCTACTACCCTTTTCCAATGTAAATTCATGTTCAATGTCTCAAAACATGTTTCCGTTTCATTTTTAAGGGAGAATTCATAATTTTATTTTATTTATAATTTTATTTCCCCTTTTAACAAATTATATTAGGTGGATCTCCATTCTAGTTTATAAGGGCCCATACCCCTTATCAAGTGAAAAGTGGTGTCTACTTAACCAAAATCATAACATGTCTCTACAAGATAAACTAAAAAATTTATATTTTAATAAAAAATTAGGCAGATCAGGATATAACAAGTAGGTATGAGAAAAATCACATGAAAATGGGAATTTAATGCAATGAATAGATATGGCATGGAAATATGCATGAAATTTTAATCCCAGTAGTTCCTAGTATGATGAAGGTAATGAATTTTCCTCATTTTATTAAACTAGAGTAATATAAATCATCATCTTAATAATACCAATAGAAATAGTAGCACAAAACAAGTGTATCACCCAACAGTTAAGTCGTATCAACAATAACTGCAATTCCCATCCCATACAATTTGGGAATCCCATGGGATGGGTTAGATACATTATATCACGTGGTAAATTCCAAATTCCTATATTCTAGTCTTCTATCTTACCCAAATATAAAGACAAAAGGAAAATATTGTTTTGATACCACTTTGTAGTGTCCCACCCTGAGTTCCTCTGAACCAGGCACCGAGACGGTGGGACACAAGACCTCAAGAAAATATTCTTGATCTCCATAGGATTTTGAATAGAAGTAGGGGCCTTATTTGTTTCTATGGGGAGGATATTCCCTCATATAATTAGGTATTAAACATCACTATATAATATATAACAAGTAGATATAGCATAGAAATAAGTAGACAATGGCAGGATAAAATAAATAACCCGAGCAGAGTAAAAAAATAACTGAAAAAGATGAAAGACAATACATGGTAAAAATGTGTTGATGATTATTTCATGAGTATATATGAAAATATATGTTCATAGAAATATGGGTATAAGCATAAACCATATGATATCAAAAACTAAAAGGAAAAAAAACTGCTACAACAGCATCTCAACAATAGGCTCAGTACTCTGCCACCAATATGTTCCATATGAAGCAATAAATCACTCAATAATCAGTAGAATCAGGATTACCATTATCTATAAATGTGAGAATAATGTCTACTCAAGTACCAAATGGCACCTGATCAGGGTGTGAGATATAAATCCCTGTAGATGAACACCCACGATGTCTAGACCATTCCATTTCATTCTATAAACAAAAAAATGTGTCACATGCAATAAATGATAGGTAGTAAATAAATAAACAACTAAAACTTGGCTGAAGTTCCAAAACACACACCCATACCATATCACCTACTTCAGCCTATGACGTAAGTATGAATAAGAAACATGTATAGATCAAAATATATATGATATGTGAAAATGTAAACGCGGAAACTAACAAAACATACCCCAAATATTATTATCTGGATTGGGGTCATGAATCTATGTCATTACATAAGCATGTATAAGTATGAATAAGGACAAGCACTACAGGGTCAAGGTAAAATTAACAGATGAAACTAATTATAATAAGAAATCCAAAAATCCAAAAAGTTCAAACAAATAAAATGATCATGTTCTGAGGTAGAGTCTCATGATCGTCCAGGGAAATATATAAGAATACCAAGTATTGCAATGGGAACATCTGATATAATCTAATACTAATGAGCTAGTCTAGGGTGACCCTTAAAACATCCCAAGTATAGATAAGAGGTATTTTAACCAGTATGTTCATCCCAAGTATCTCACATGGGGACCGAGTATCACTCAATTCTGGGAGTAACAATCTTTACTAAGGTTACAACAATGGTTTCTCCCCTATGAAACTGGTGTCACTAAGGATTATAAGAAATATCCAAGGAAGTACATACATGGAAATACAAATCATCACCCCTAGCATGTCGGTTTTTAACCCATCAAGTATAAAGATTCTATCTGTGGTTCCTTAATATGGAACCCATGTTCTCTCCTGACCCGTTTAAAGTTCCATATCAAACAATAAAAACGTAATGCATTTATGTTTTCTAGAAACCAACAATAATCTACATACCACATGATTTCCATTTATCCAAACTATGAAATTCAATCCAATTAAAAATGGCACATTTCATATAGCAATGGAAAAACATTAAATAAAAGTATGAAAGGTCTGAGGCATATGATACATTGATTACGCCTTAAAAATTTTCTTTTCAACACATGAAATTAAAAGGCACAAGCTAGCATGTTTAAAGCATTTCACATGAATCAATCCACTAACAAGGGATTAATAAATAAGAAATTTTTGAAAGCAACGAACTATAATTAAGGAATATGTAATCAACATTCCTCTTACCAAATTTCTTAATTGACATTTCGTAATCTCAAAATATCAATATTGACTAAGAATCACCTTCCATTCGAACCATTAAAAATGATCAAGAAAAATCATGAAATAAGGAATAAGCACTTTACATGATATAAGGTGATCAAATTGTACATGATATTAATAATAAGCACTCAACATAAGGAATTAGAATAATACACATAGAATAAACATTTAATTTCAATAAAAAACCACTAAGCAAGGCATGTTGTGTGGAGTGTAACCTTTTAGAACAAGTCTTAAGGATTTAATTATAAGGTACGGTAATCATGTAAGTTGAAATGATATTGTTATTAGGTGGGGAATATTTCACTCAATTAATATCAAATATTCCAAATTTATAAGGTACTACACATGGGATGACTCGTTATAATAAATCCTAGACATTATCAGGGGACCCAATTCATAGTTCAACACCCTTGTTAATTTATTTTATCATTTTAAAACATGTATCCATGGTGAAACTTTCAACCAAGTTATTTTCCATTATTTAAGAAATTATAAATTTAAGAAAATTTAGGTTGGACACACCCATAGGGGTTTCCAGGAGCATGTGGGAAAACATGTATGGGTTTCTCCATGAGGGATGGTCACTATAGATAGGGTAGACTATCCTAGTTAATTAAATATGTGATAACAAAGCATCTCTCATAGGTTTCAAATAGTAAAAAAATGGTGAAATTCCAAAAAGCAATGAAAAAAATGTGAAAAAGATTTGACACAATACCTCAATGTTGTGGTACTCCCTATGTCTGTTAAATACCATGCATTTGACCTAAAATGGTAGAAATAAAGCAATTTAGCCAAACCACCCAAGTAAGGAACAAATAATTCATCACCAGAATATAAAAGAGAGAAGTAGAGGAACCAAGAAATAAAGGAGTACTTTACATAGAGCTTACTAAGATCATTACAACGCATCAGACAAAAATGAAAATATAGGATAATTGAGGGGTTCTAGATTAAAATCCCATGATTGGACTAGGAGAAGACCTCTGAACACCACAAGAGGAAGAGGGAGGGAGGTGTGCATACCGAGAGTGAGGAGTAAAGGATGTAAAGATAAAAAAGGAGAAAAAGGAAAGAAAAGATAAAATAAAAGGGATGAATGCTATATTATTTTTCTACACACAAAAACACTACACATAGAAAAGGTGCACAACATAAAAAATTGTGTGCAGACTGTGTGTCTGGCCACTTCCTAAAACTAGCAATAGGTCATTTAAAAAAATTAAACCATAAATTTAAATTGTCTATACTAGGATAAGTTTGAGACTTTACAATATCACTACATCATAAAAAAATATTTTATAATTAAATATATACATTACATAGGTGACATGATCCATGGTGCGGAGGTCAACCATTCTTGAAGGATAGGTTGAATATATTTTACACATCTAAAGGAGTGAATAATAATAACATATATATATATAATGTTAAATAATGTGATTGGGGATTCTATACAAGGTTATAAAAAATAAAAGTATGTATAGTAGTGATAAAAATGTATTAAAAAATGAAAATGGGTGTTCAACATAAATGAAAAAACTATGATGTCACTATAATAATATAAAAACGTTAATCCTTGATAGAAAACATGATTAAGTTTATAAAAATAGAATGTATTTTTGATTCACTATATGAAAATGTAGAATTATCTTACTGTGTTCTTATCACTTCATTCGGATTAATGGAAACATATATTCTAAAGGGGAGAGAAATGTGAAATTATGGAGTAAAAAAAATGGGGAGTCATAGCCAATAAGTTTTTAAGTAAACATAGATTATTTTAAATATGAATTGATTTCTATGATTAATTGGAAAATATATAAAGGATAATAAGTTGGATTACAGTAGAGTATGAATGTACTCCTTTAAAGGATAGAAGACTAGAAGCACTTATACACAATCAAGGAATATGAAGTCAGAAGAGATAAAATGTATTTCATGATGATAAAAAGTTATGTATCTAAATATTATGAATGAAATAGTTATATATTTATCACATATGTTAAGTAAATTATTTTATTTGTTATAACTAGTATTGTACCTCATCAATTTATGTGGGAATTTTTCAAAAAAAAATTGTGTGCTTATACTTTATATAATTAGTTATATATGGATATAATGAATTTATTGAAGCCTTTTTTAAATTATGTTTCAAAGTAACCTGTTTTTAGAATTATTTATCAACGTGTACACCTTGAAATATCTCCCACGTTGATTATAATACATTTTAATTTAATATATCCCACTCTTTATGTTTTGGTTTCTCAAATTATTGGCTAAATATTTTATCAAAATATTATTAATTAATTTTATAAATGATACCTTCTGGATCATTGTTTTGATGAATAATAATTCAATTTAACTATTTTACAAATGTTTTTATTTTTATTAATGTTTCATAAATACTCAATAATTCATACCTCTCAATCCAAATCTTAAACCTTATAAAATATCATTGTATAAAAATTTCTCATAAATATATTTTAAAAAAGTTAAACTAAATGATTGTTCTGGTAACCATCCGTAAAACCTTATATTGAAGTCATTATAATGAAATATAGAAAATAATAATTTCAAGTGTTTTTATATAATTTCCATATCTTAATATATCTATAAATAATAATTAAATATGAATCATGTAAAATTTTACATATATTGAACAACTAATTATCATATATGCAATTGAACATGATATCTTCTACATAAATTTTTCTCTTTTAGTTACTTGTCTAAGTTCCCCACATTTGTGTGAGTTTATTTATTATAAGGACTTGGCCTTAACACATCACAAAATCTTGAATTAAATAAATAATTCACATTGAGAATATTTTTGGGTTTAGAGTTTTAGAGAATTAGGACATAACTATTACATCTCAAAAGATTACAAAGTAGACACTTCTACTCAGTTTCCATTTTTTTCATAAAATAAAAACTCTTAAAAAGAAACATGTATAGTTCCATGTTTTAGATAGAATATATTTCCTTGATCCCATCCTTGACCCTATTCATCTTTAAGTCATGTGGAAAACATTTAAAAAACTTGGGATGAGAATAAAAAGCTCAGTAAGAGATACACAAAGAAGGGAAACTGCTAGTTTTTCAAAACAATAAGTAAAGCATGGATACTTTATCATAAGTAATACTTTTCACCTTTATGAAGTAGTAAATACTCATCACTGAATAAAAGATCATTTATTACCATTTTGTAACCAAAAGATCACCATAAAACCCATATAAAGAACATATAACATATAAAGTTAACTTGGGACATAAACATACTTAAATTGAATAACCATACGGTCGACTTCCACATAAGTCACTAAATGGAATAGCCATACGGACGACTTCCATACCCAATTAATTGGAGGTTATAATGTAACCCCTCGTCTTGGTATTCACAGCACCACCCTTCATTTGATTTATCATGTAACCACCCGTCAAATGTCCAAGTACCATTAAAAAATCATAAGTCATAAGACAAATATAAAGGGAAACAAAACATTTCCAAATTTCAATCACAATATATCACTTAAATATATTGACATAAATAATCCATTATCATAACCATTTCCAATACCAAAATACATAATAGATCATATGGTATTTATTTTCTTTTAAAAACATTATGGCTTGTTGAGGAAGCCAAAGATCAAATAATACTCGCGGCGGTGGAAAGGTCGTTGTCACCGCGTACGTTAAAAGAAACATTCCTTCTTGTCGTTTAATAAAACGCTTCATAGAAAAATATTCCCTTTGAATGAAATTAAAATTAAAAGGTGTTTATACATTGTATAAAAGAAAGTCTTTTATTAAAACAAAATATGCCTCAATGAAAGGAGATTAAGACAAAGTCTCTTACAAAGATGGTGTCCTTAGATTAAGGACAAATCAATAACATAATTATGTGTGACAAATATAAATACACCAAATATAAGTGGATATTTTGTTTAAAACAATTAGAAGCCATCCTAACATCTTTATAGCATGACATAATCAATAAGTAGAGGTTTAACCCAAATAATTGAAATTGGGTTAAGAAGTTCCCTTACAGAAATTCGACAGCCTAACGACGTCACTTTAAAATTAAAAAAATGAGTTGATGAGAGATAAAAATGGTATCTCATCACTTGGACATAAAATTTACATCAATAAGGATATAAAAGAACATATCCCAACATAAGAATATGTATACTAAAAGACCTAACAAAAATAAGTCTTTTAAAAAGAGGAGGGTGAAAGGTTCCCTTACAGATTTGGGTAACTTTCGAAACGTACACCCCATGAAAGAAGGTTCATACAATGAAGATGTAAATACCCATAAATTAAATTATATTACATAAAGAATAAAATCATGGGCAGTACATACACCACACAAAAATAAATAGTAGAAAATGTAGCATGAATCTCACGGGAATAAAACGTGAGATAAAAACCCCTTACATCATTGTAACAAATCAAGTTATATGACCAAAAGATAATAAGAACCAAATTAATAACATAATACCATGAATATAAATATAATAATTACAATATATATCAAATTTAAGTACACAATACACCACATTCAATAATTTTCAAACAATGGATATCTCACGGAATTAAAAGTGAGATAAGAAATCCCTTACAAAAAATTAGGCTGCCTAACGACACCACTAAAACATTTATAAAACAAAATGATGAGAGTAAGAGGGGATATCTCATAACATGATCATGAAACAGGAAGTAATAGGAATATAAAATAAATAAAATAACATGGGGCCTAAATGAAATGATATACAAAATAGTACTTGAAAAGAAAGAGAGTCGTAGGATCCCATACCTCAAGTATAACTTGTCTTGTTCGTTTCTTTATATTACAGAAAAATAAGCTTAGGTAAATTTATAATTTCTTAAGGAATTAATTTTAAGTTTATTATTCAATTAATATCTTGTAATAATAATTAGTAAATTATTTGAGTTCATAACATACATTTTGTCGATGTTCGGTACATGAGTCAAAAATGAACTTGTTTGAAAAGAATTTCCCATGTAGTTATAAGTACATCATCTCCATAATGGTATTAATTATTTAAATATCATATATATCTATTATATATTCATTTTATACTATTCCATAACATTTTTAGATAAAAAATGAAGTGCACCGTTCATGGAGACGGTAGGTCGTACATATTCATGAATGCTACTTTCATTTCTTTGTCATTATAATGGAATTAAAAATAAATGAGACATATATATATTATAATTCCTGTATAATATATATGTTATATAGGTAACATAAGTTCATTAATTATATTCTTTATAAATTCCACGATTTTCATGAATGAGTCACATCACTTGAGGGGGCGGTAGTCCACACTTCCTCATATGACATTATCGCATTTGCACAACATGCAAAGCATAAAGGTATGTTTTAAATATAAAATACAGAATCATATAGAGGAAATAAATATAATATATATCATATATAAATATAATTACATCATAATGTCCACCATGAAATGTGTTAAAAGAATATTGAACAATCATCATTTCGTGAGGCAGTAATTCGCCACCCACAGAAATAGTATGTTGTTTAACCATTAGACGGAGCTCTGTGTAAGTGTAGGTAGAATCCTTGTCATAAAAACATCCTAGTATATTTAGGATACTGGTGTTATTATGGGATCAGATAATAAGAAGATATTGGTGAGTGAAGAAGTAAAATAAAAAGAAAGAAACTCGAGAGAATACATTACCTCTAAATTGGGTAACTCTTTTTGATTTGAGCCAATGGCTTCCTTGGAAAGACTTCTGCCCAAATTGAGGCTTTTAGAAGTAAGATAGGTATGTGGAGAGATAATATGAGCATATTTTGGATGATCCAAGGGCTTTAGAGTTGTGGGTAAGGGGTATATGTGGGGCCTTTTATAAGAGGGATGAGGGTCACTTTTGGAAAGTCTTGAAATGTTACTTTAATATAAAATGATTTTTAGATTTTAAAGGTCCCCAAAATATATATTTTGAGGATAAGGTGATAAGGATTCTAAATACACCAATCCAATAGGATTTATACAAGTGTAATTCTTATATTTTACCTTATATTTTCATTTTATTTAAATCGTTCATTAATGACGTAGTAACTGCATCATCATTGTGTCATAAATAAATTTATTTATTTAATGTCTAAAAATTATAAATAAAATACCATGATGTAGGAAATATTTTTAGCTTTCTAATTATTATTTATAGTGTAAGAGATCATTTATTTAAACAAAATTAATTTTTTTTACTTAGGTGATACATATTTTGGTTATATTTTCCATTATTTAAAAATAATATGATAAAAGGTCACTATCACACTAAAGTGATTCCATGGGGTCCAAAAGTTGGCACAAGGCATCCCATGGTTATAAATGACTCAAACAATAGCATCAAGACACATTTTGGGGTCATTTTATATTATTATAATATTATTTTATTACCCTTAACTACCTGATTACTAATTAATCATGATAATTAAAGATAATTGTCGTTGTTACTATTCATAATGTCAAAAAGGAGTCTTAATTAAATAATTTGGACCTTATGATTCCAAATATGGAATCCATTTTATCAAATTCAAAACACAAAAATTGCATTAATTAATTTAAAAATAATTCCCATTGTCAAAACAAATAGCATGTTTTTACAAAACAATATCTATCAAAATATTGACACTTGTTTATGTCCAATTTCAAAGTGAAATTAATTCCAATGACCAACATTGAATTAAATGGTAAAAATATATTCTAATTACACTTTAAACCCAATTAAAATTATAATCTTACTATATATATAAATTATATTAAAAAGAGGTTTTGAATTAAAATACATCATTTTTCACTATTCATTAAAAAAATGAACTTTATCAGAAAAATAACAAAAATTTACACAAAGTACATTTTGATGTACCGATTCTAAAAAAGGATTTTATTTTGTCAAATATAACATTTAAAATTGACCAAAATTATTTTTAAAATGGGTTCACCATTAAAAGGCGGTTAATCGACCTTTTAAATAATATTAGAATACTTATGCTTAAAATCGAATTGTTTTCTTATTTTCAGCCGATAACTTTTGTTGAATAAATGTGAAAATATTTAACAAACATATATACTAATTTTTTTGTTAGTTCTATTCATTCCCTCCATTACAACGGCTAGGCGTTAACTACCATTTAAAATAAAATTATTATATTATTACTTTGTGACGTAAGATTTTAAAGAAAATCATTGTTGTGTATTGGGTATGCCATAGAACATAGCATCCCCTTTAAAGTAATATTAATTTTTAATTCACAAATATTAATTAATATGAGAATATCATATTCATTATTTACCTAGGATGTTACATCCTTCCACCCTTTTGGGAATTGTGTCCTCACAATTTTAAAATTGGGCTCGGAAACTTCATTGAAAGCCCTACATCAGAAAAGTAGTAAATAAAACTATCAATTTAAAAGAAATAAAGAGAAGTAAAAAGGTCACCCGAGATATCCCACACTTGGATTCCATGAAAACATGGATATGGAGGAGAAAACAAACCATCAAGGTCTGATGGAGAGTGATAGAAAACATGATTTAGGAGAAAGTTAATCACCATAAAATCCCAAACTTGTGATGGGTTAAATGGTTTTTGATTCCCCAGTTGGAAAAGTTAACAAACAACATTTTTTTTATGTTACTTTTAATTGAGTAATTTATTTACGAGATGAACTAAAACATAAGGAAACAAACTTACTTGTCATGTATACTTTCATCTCTTACAATATTTCTTACACAAACTCATATTTTCTCCAAAAGTTGAGTATTTAGGATGACTAGTTCACATTAAAAGTTCTATAATCAACTTCTTGAGAATCACCTAACCCACAAAAGATTAACTATATATTTCCCATGTCTTTAGACCTTGAAAAAAACCAAAATTGTTAGTACAAGATTAGATAATCCCCAAAAGGATAATCTTTCACAAAAAGAAAAACTACCCTTAATCTCCAAAATTTGTCCAAAAAAACCCAATGTTCATCAAAGACCATTCAATAGACAGATATCCATAAAATTATTCAAAGTAATCCAAACTAAGATTGAAACCCAAATCTTTGAAGGATTTAATCACATAGTCTTCCAAGGTAAATCTTAACATTTATCTCCAAATAACATCAGTTACTCTTAAAGTATCATATTGAAAAGTAATTAACCTAAACACATATCCTCCATGATAGGTTAATAATTTCCATATATAACCCAAAATCAAATTATTCCTGATTCATATGATCATATAACTAAAAATAATTAGTCATACTAACCCGGGACTTCATGTAGTCCAGTGGTAGGCAATAAATCCCAGTCGTACTTTGGTTGTGGGTTTCATTCCCACAGCTTCGTTCGACACGACGGGTTATCACACGGTCTGCATGTTGTCCTTTTTCCAAAACTATATAACTCTTATAACATTCCCCCAAAAGAGATAAAATCTTAAAAAAATAACCATAACATAATTTAACCTCAAGTTTATCTCATTCCTTTCATTTTCCATCATAACATATAGTAACTCATAGTTACCTAAAAATTAAGGATCATATAAACCCTAATGGTTACCTTTATAATTATTACCAGAACTTCCACATCGAGTTGGTTCTCTCATACATGATGCATTAGAGAACTCACCAAGGTTCAAGTGATTAATCATGACTCATGATAGCTGGTTGAGAATAAACACAAGAGTTCTCATTGCATCTCCCATATCATCCAGTTGTCCCTTCAGAAAACCGTCACAGTTTTATTTACATCCATTGTTACTTTGGTGCCAGCTAGATCCAGCCATTTACTAAAACCAAAAGTCAGTTTCAGTATATCATTAAAGTCATCATGTACTAATGAGGAAGATAAACACTAATATATACTTATCCAAGTTATCTCAAACTCATTCCAACTTTCAAAAATAATAATGACTCCATCTAATATACTAACCATTGTGGTTATACACAACTTGCCACTTATGCTTAAACAACACTCTAACCTCTAAAGTAATCTATACAGACCTCTGATACCAACTATAAAGACTCGTCCTTAAAACATCACATAATCTTGAATTAAATGAATAATTCACATTGAGGGTATTTTTAGGTTTAGATTTTTAGAGAATTAGGACATAACTATTACATCTCAAAAGATTACAAAGTAGACACTACTACTCAGTTTCCATTTTTTTTATAAAATAAAAACTCTTAAAAAGAAATATGTATAGTTGCATGTTTTAGATAGCATATATTTCCTTGATCCCATCCTTGAACCTATTCATATTTAATTCTTGTGGAAAAAATTTAAAAAAATATGGGATGAGTATAAAAATCTCATTAATAGATACACAAAGAAGGGAAACTTCTAGTTTTTTAAAACAATAAGTAAATCATGGATACTTTATCATAAGTAATACTTTTTGCCTTTATGAAGTAGTAAATACTCATCACTGAATAAAAGATCATTGATTACCCTTTTTTAACCAAAATTTCACCATAAACCCCATATAAAGAACACAAAACATATAAAGGTAACTTGGGACATAAACATACTTAAATGGAATAACCATACGGTCGACTTCCACACAAGTCACTAAATGGAATAGTCATACGAATGACTTCCATACCCAATTCATTTAAGGTTATAACGTAACCACCTGTCCTATTATTCATGGCACCACCCGCCGTTTGGTTTATCACATAACCACCCATCAGATTTCCAAGTACCATTATAAAATCATATGACATAAGAAAAATATAAAGAAAAGAAAACATTTCCACATTTCAATCACATAATATCACTTAAATATGTTGACATAACAAATCAATTATCAAAACCATTTCCAATACCAAAATACATAATAGATTATATGGTATTTATTTTCTTTTAAAAACATTACATCTTATTGAGGAATCCAAAGATCAAATAATACTCCTGGCAGTGGAAAGTTCGTTGTCACCGCATACGTTAAAAGAAACATTCCTTTTTGTCGTTTAGTAAAACGCTTCATAGAAAAAGATTCCATTGGAATGAAATTAAAATTCAAAGGTGTTTATACAGAATATAAAATACAGTCTTTTATTAAAACAAAATATGCCTCAATGAAAGGAGATTGAGACAAAGTCCCTTACAAATACGGCATCCTTAGATTAAGGATAAATCAATAACATAATTATGTGTGAGAAATATAAATACACCCAATATAAGTTGATATTAAGTGTAAAAAGATCATAGTACATCCACACATATTCATAGCATGACATAATCAAGAAGTAGAGGTTTAACCCAAAGAATTGAAATTGGGTTAAGAAGTTCCCTTAGAGAAATTCGACAGCCTAACGACGTCACTTTAAAATTCAGAAAATGAGTTCATGAGAGATAAAAAGGGTATCTCGTCACTTGAAAATACAATTTACAGAAATAAGGATATATAATAACATATCCCAACATAAGAAGATGTAGATTGAAATACCGAACAAAAAAAAGTCTTTTAAAAAGAGGAGGGTGAACGGTTCCCTTACCGATTTGGGTAACTTTCGAAACGTACACCCCATGAAATAAGGGTCATACATTGAAGATGTAAATACCCATAAATTAAATTATATTACACAAAGAATATAATCATGGGAATTACATACACCACACAAAAGTAAATAGTGGAAAATGTAGCATGAGTCTCATGGGAATAAAAAGTGAGATAAAAACCCCTTACCTCATTGTAATAAATCGATTCATATGACCAAAAGATAATAAGAACCAAATGAATCACATAATACCATAAATATAAATAGAATCATGATAATATATATCAAATTTAAGTACACAATACACCACATGCAATAATTGGAGAAAAATGGAAATCTCACAGAATTAAAAGTGAGATAAGAAATCCCTTACAAAAAATTCGGCAGCCTAATAGCGCAACTCAAACATTCATAAAACAAAATGATGAGAGTAAGAGGGGAAATCTCATAATATTATCATTAAAAGTTCTGTAATAGGAATATAAAAGTACATCCCCCGACATAATAACATGGGGCTTAAATGAAATGACATACAAAAGAGTACTTGAAAAGAAAGAGAGAGGTAGGATCCCTTACCTCAAGTCTGACTTGTCTTGTTCATTTCTTTTTATTACTGAATAATAAAATTAGTTCAATTTATAATTTCTTAAGGAAATCCTTTAAATTTTATTATTCAATTCATATCATGTTATAATAATTAGTTAATTATGTGAGTTCATATCATACGTTTTGTCGATATTCGGTACATGAGTCAAAAATGAACTTGTATAAAAAGAATTGCCCATGTAGTTATAATTAAATCATCTACAGAATGGTATTAATGATTTAAATATCATATAAATCCAGTATATATTTATTTTATACTATTACATAACATTTTTAGATAAAAAATTGAAATGCACCGTTCATAGAGATGGTAGGTCGTACGTACGCATGAACGCTACTTTCATTTCTTTGTCATAATAAAAGAATTAAAACTAAATGAGACATATATATATTATAATTACAGTATAATATATATGTTATATAGGTAACATAAGTTCATTAATTACATTATTTATAAATTCCATGTTTGGCATGAACGAGTCACATCACTTGAGGGGGCGGTAGTCCACACTTCCTCATATGACATTATCGCATTTGCACAACATGCAAAGAATAAAGGTATGTTTTAAATATAAAATACATAATCATATAAAGGAAATAAATATAATATATATCATATATAAATATAGTGACATAATAATGGCCACCATGAAAGGTGTTAAAATAATATTGAACAATCATTGTTTCGTGAGGCAGTAATTCGCCACCCACAGAAATAGTATGTTCTTTAGCCATTAGACAGAGGTGTGTGTAAGTGTAGGTAGAATCCTTATCATGAAATCATCCTAGTATATTTAGGATACAGTTTTTATTATGGGATCAAATAATAAGAAGATATTGGTGAGTGAAGAAGGAAAATAAAATAAAGAAACTCGAGAGAAGACATTACCTCTAAATCAGATAACTCTTTTTGATTTGAGCCAAAGGCTTCCTTGGAAAACTTCTGGACGAATTGAGGCTTCTAGGAGTAAGATAGGGGTGTGTAGAGATAATATGAGAAAATTTTTGATGATCCAAGGGCTTGAGAGGTGTGGGTAAGGGGGTAGAGTTGGGGCCTTTTATAAGAGGGATGAGGGTCACTTTTGCAAAGTCTTGAAATGTTACTTTATTATAAAATGATTTTTTCATTTTAAACGTCCCACAAAGATATATTTTTAGGATAAGGTGATAAGGGTTAGAAATACACTCATCCAATTGGATTTATACTAGTGTAAGTTTTATATTTTACCGTATCTTTTCATTTTATTTAAATCATTCATTAATGAGGTAATAGTTGCATCATCATTGTGTCATAAATAAATTTATTTATTTAATGTCTAAAAATTCGAAATAAAATACCATGATGTAGGAAATAGTTTTATCTTCCTAATTATTATTTATAGTCTAAGTGATCATTTATTTAAACAAAATTAAAATTGTTTTACTTAGGTGATACATACTTTGGTTATATTTTCCTTTCTTTAAAAATAATATGATAAAAGGTCACTATCACACTAAAGTGATTCCATGGGATCCCAAAGTTGGAAAAAGGCATACCATGGTCGGCCATGACTCAAAAAATAGCATGAATACACATTTTGGGGTCATTTTATATTATTATGATATTATTTTATTACCCTTAACTACCCGATTACAAATTAATCATGATATTTAAAGATAATTGTCGTCGTTAATATTCATAATGTCAAAAAAACAAAAGAGACTTAATTACATAATTTGGACCTTATGATTCCAAATATGGAATCCATTTTATCAAATTCTAAACAGAGAAATCGCATTAATTAATTTAAAAATAATTCTCGTTGTCAAAACAAATAGCGTGTTTTTACGAAACCATATCTATCAAAAGATTAACACTTGTTTATGTTCAATTTCAAAGTGAAATTAATTCCAATGACCACCATTGAATTAAATGGTAAAAATATATTATAATTAAATTTTTAAAACCAATTAGAAAGATAATATAACCATATAAATAAATTAGATTAAAAATAGGTATTGAATTAAAATACATCATTTTTCACTATTCATTAAAAAATGAATTTTATCTGAAAAATAATAAAAATTTACACAAAGTACATTTTGATGTCCTGATTCTAAAAAAAGGACTTTATTTTTTGAAATATAACATATAAAATTGACAAAAATTATTTTTAAAAAGGGTTCACCATCAAAAGGCGGTTAATCGACCTTTTAAATAATATTATAATACTTATGCTTAAAATCGAATTCTTTTCTTATTTTCAGCAGCTAACTTTTATTGGATAAATGTGAAAATATTTAACAAACATATATAATAATTTTTTAGTTAGTTCTATTCATTCCCTCTATTACAAAATGGAATTAACTACTATTTAAAATAATATTATTATATTATTACTGTGCGACGTAAGATTTCAAAGAAACTCGTTGTTGCGTATTGGGTATGCCATCGAACATAGCATCTCATTTAAAGCAATATTAATATTTAATTCACAAATATTAATGAATATGAAACTTTAATATTCATTATTTACCTGGGATGTTACATTTATAAAGGATCTAGTAATTTTTTTCTAATTATTTTATTCATCATGTCACTATTCTTTAAATTATTCTTGGGATAAGTACTTGGAAGTATTTATTTTGTTACCAATGACTCTTAAGATATTTCTACTCAATCCTTCCATTCTTCATGTTGGATATGTTTTTTCTTATAACTAACATATATAGATCAAAATTTTGATCCTCCTAACACTTTATATTAAGTCAAATAACATATAATAATTGTAACATGGATATACTTGATTAATAATAAAGTTTAGGTGTAAAATATTGAGATAAAAATATCAGTTTCATTTTTCCTCTACATTAAAAATTGGTAACATTTATAGTTTCACTTATATATATTTCATTAAAATATATTTAATATTATTTATTACTTGTGATATTCTTTAATGAAACTATACTTTTAAAATACATATAGCATGAAGTGGAGGCTTTAGTTCATCTAAACTATTCTATTTTAGCTGGGAATTATTTTATAATATTTTATTATATTTTAATTCACCCCTCTTGAAGATGAATATCTTGAACTACATTTTGCAACATTTATTGTCTTTTGTTTCTATATTCTATTTTATAAAAAGATAAATTTTTGTTATTTTATAAAATATTATATTTGTAGTTTATAAAAATATGAATCTAAATTGATCATCTATATTTGATTGTGTAGAATATGAATATTAGAGGTGTAATAACTACATATATTATCAGTATTGGGTTAATAATTCATAGTTGATTATTGGTGAGTATAATATTCTCTATGATTTAATTTTAAATTTTACTCATGATGAGAATGAAAAATTTAAAATTAATTATAATTTTTGGAATACTCTAATATGTGATAGGAAAATAAATATCTATAGTCATATATCTTCACATGAAACAACCAATGGTATGTATAATATTCTAGAGGTCACACAGTCTGGAACATATAATGTTCTAGAGACTAAAAGATTAATATTTAAGGATTATAATTATTATTTTATATTTATGTCTAGATGAAAACTTTTTCAAATGTATTTAACATTTATTATGATTGATAATAGTTTCAAATCTTCTGGACAATCGGATTTTACTAATCAGTATATGGTTGAAAGTATTTCCATTATAGTTATGAATTAACGGGAATAATAAAAATAATATATTTTGAGGATATTATCTATCTAATAGACTTTAAAGATAATTATTTTATTATAATTAAAATGTAATATAAAAATAATGTTAAGATATTTGAAGACAAGGAGTGTAATGCAACAAAATTTTAAAATATGAACATCATATTTGATAGCCTATACGTCACGCAACACCAAGCATAGAAGTAAATTTAACACCCTAAGAGCTTCGGATATATTTATTTTTTTAAAAAAATAAATAAATTTTATATCTTGAAATTAATGAAAAACTATGTTTATCTTACATTACATGAAAGACCAAGTTTTACAAAACAACAATATACTATTAATATTATTATTTAATACAGTAGTTATCACCTACCCATTAGAATAAAGATTGGAGATGATTAAATAAATTATGAATGCATTAATTTTCTGAATGTTTATTATTTATCTATTAATAAGTAATTAAATATTAATCATTTAATAGAAACAGAAATGTTTTTCTAAAAAACTGTATTTTTTAAAAAACTGTTTAGTTGTGCATTGCGCATAAAATTTAAAATTATTTTTTAACACTTCCATAAAATTAAATTGAAAAAAAATACATTTCATAAAATAATAGTATAAAAATTATATTAGGGATAATTTTTGTGATTTTTATGAGGAGTTTCAATTTTTTATGAATAGTAAAAATACTGAATTTTAATTGAATAAATCCTTTAAATTTAAATGATTTAGAATGTTATATTATATTTTGAATTGGTCTTAATGAAAAATAAAATAAAAATTATAAAATTTAATTATATTTTGTTTATTTTAGTCAGTTTTATATTTAATTTATATTTAAAAACTTTTTAAGCTTTTGAACATTATGACTTGAAAAAACAGCTTTCTCACCAAGTCTGTGGGATTAATTTCAAATTTAATTTTTCTTATTACATGAATTTAATTTTGAAAAATGAATTTCATATTTGTAATAATAATTATTTATAATTTATAATAAGTTAAAATTAATTTTTGACCAATATGAAGAGTGAATGATGTAATAATGAATAATCGGGGTTAAGGTAAAAATTGATTTTGCAGGTGGGGGTTAAACTAAAAAGATAATGGTACAAATATCCAATAAATTTGTATAAAAAATATTTAATATAAATATTTAGACTATTACACATATAATTTTCTATAATTATACCTTTATAACTCATTTTAAATATGAAGAATGTGGGGGCAATCAATTATTTTCATAAATACGAGGTGTGTCCTCTCCCTTGTATATAAAAGGACACCCTCTCCTATTTTCTTCACACCCTAAAACAAAATTGGATGAGACATGACTAACCCAAATAACTTTCCAAAATGCCTCATCTCATCTTATAAGTATTATTTAGTGAAAAAAATCAAACCTATAAAGGCTTTATTACAAACCTAAGGAGGATATCTGAAGAAGAGGTATTCTTATTCATCAATCATATTTATTTTACTTATTTCTCGACCTCTATAAATTTTTATTAATCAATGATGATATCATAAACTCATAATATTACATATTTATGGATGTTTTTAAAATAATTTCATAACCTAAAACCATCTACATTTCTATCTAATGGGTTATAAAATCATTATTCATATGCATGGTAGACTACAGCCTCATGAACCGATGTCATTTTTTTCCATTTCCACCTATCACAACCAGGTATGATGATGGATATAAATTATATATTTTATATTTATAACATATTTATAAATTTTGGTTCATTATATCAAATATATATTTTTAATTTCAATTTCGTAGTAAATATGATAATGTTGCTTGTGTGTACAGCGGACTACCACCTCACTAAGTGATGTGTTTTATCTTTCATTAACACTTCACAAGGAGGGTGATAAAGATAATGTTAATGAAATACAGGAATGGATATATATGGTAGGAGTGGGATGTTAATGTGAGGTGTCTTTCTAGAAAAACCTACAACATGATCGAAATTCTATAGGTTATGAAATCGAAGGTCCGATGGATTATGGGAAGAGGTGAGATCATGTTCTAGAAGTAAAATTAGTTAGGGGAGGCATTATTATTCTCTGGTTGTCCGGTACCAAAGATTTATTTCAGGTAGGCCACTTATTACATGAATTTCATTAGAGTCGTTCTTTATTCGTCACAAAAATATTTGTTTGATAGAATTTGTATTTCTGATGTTCCTGATAGGTGTATTTTCTCTATATCACACTCGGGGTGCTACAATGGAAGGGCTTATCACGAGCTGATACATACCTCCAATGGGAAAAATTTATGTTCAAAGAAGCTATGGTGTAAGAGGATACCTAGGAAGATGAATTTCATTATCTAGAGGAGTGAAACAGTGTGTTTACAATGGATGGAAATGTCCATTGGAAAGGAATCTCAATGGACTCTCGTTGTTGGTGTTGCATCTCCCAAGAACAAGAATCCACATGGCACCTATTTTTCAGAATTGAGTGGGTAGTGGGGATCTGGATATACATTAATAGTCCATTGGGTCTGTCAGGGGATGGTAAAAACATAATGGAATTTCAGGAGTTGTGGTTTTATAGGGATAATATGAATTTAGAGGAAGCCAATGTGAGGGCCTTGGTGATGTCAGTTTTTTTTTGGTGTATTTGGGAATTAGTGAAAAATAAAATGGAGGTAAAGAGACCCTATATTTCTCTCATTCAGGTGAGAGTGAAATCCTTTGTGTCCGAACATGGTGCCCCGCTCCCATGCATCTTCGGCATGACTTCTCTAAGGATGATGGCACCTTAGGTGTTATCGAATGTCGAGGGTAATCAGAGTAGAACTAAAGGGGAATGGGTGTGTTGGCTTCCCCAATCAAATTTTTTTATCCTTAATGGTTATGTATCCTATCTTGTAGGGACTATGAGGGGAGGTGGTCTGGTCCACCATGGAATTTTTTCAGTTAGGATGGGATTTAGCGCCTTCTTTAGAACTGGTAACTCATTAACGGGAGATGTTTGTGCCTTGGTCAGTGGGATGTTGTTATATAGGTTATATACCTTCAATATCATGGTGGCATAAATGGACTCTAAGGTCCTTTTTATGTATATCATGGAAAGATAAATCCCCTGTGGGAATTGAATTATATTTTCATGAATTTAAAGCTATTAGTTGAGCAAGATATGGTGTTTGGTCATACTTAGAGGTAAGGGAACTTTGCTACTGATGCGTTGGCTAGTAAGGGAATTATGGAAGAGTATCTTGTTTTATATACTGAAATAGCATCTCTCCCTAAGGGTTTTAATCTTATTGTTAAGGGTGACTCCCTTAGACTTTATCATTTTTGGCCACCATGATTGTCTCTCTTTTCCAATGTCCTAAAAATCAATAAAAATTAAATTTTCATCCAACAAAATGAAATATTTATCATTTGTAATAATAATATATATCATTTTATTTCATTCATTTTCACTCATGTAAATATGATAACATCATTTGTGTGCTTATGGACTATATCCTTCAAAAAGCTATGTGACTCACTTTTCATCACCACACCACATGGATAATATATATAGGTGTATTTAGAGAAATTATATTGAATTCATGGTATCATGATCATTTTTGGAAAGGTAACATTTTACTTACCACATTTCAATTATGATCATTGAAAAATGGAAATGATACTCATGCATACATATGGACCACCATCTCTATGATCCCAATATAATTCCTTTTTTATAACCATATTTCACTATTTATTTTAAAAGTATAAGTGATGTATAAATTTGGTAATTATTTCATGATTATTATTTTAATTATTATATAACTATACAATATGCACAATAACAGGATCTTTCTTAACAAGACACACATGAGAAAAAAAGGAAATTGATACCTAAAACAATGAAAATAATGAATGACTATTAACAAATGGAAAAAATTATTATAATATGATCATATATGTTATTATAAATATTAGTGTGTTTCTTGAATAAGTTAATAACATGTTGAAAACCACTATAAATGGGTTTAATTAATTTTTAACTATACGTAAGTTAATGGATTTCATCTCAATTTTCAATCTATTGAGACTTATTTTTTTTATTATGCACAAATTCGCTTTTATGTGGTTTATATACTGACCCTTTGACATCTGATATAATTATTCATTCATAATTTATGGTATTTTAAGTTTCAATTTTAATTATTTCAACAAAGGGTATTTGGATTAAAAATTACCAAGTGGTATAAGTTGTTTAACAATCTCAATTTCTTGGTATTGTTAACTTTCTCTTCAAACAACCACTTTCTTGTAATTATTTTTCATCAAAAATTAAATTATCTTAAATATAAACAATATTTAATGATGTATACGACTATTTCTTTATGTGTATTAAATTTTTTACATATATTTTTTGAAACATCCCAAGATTGATGTACATAGACATTACATTAATTTTAAAGAATAATTAATACATTAAACAAAAAGACAGCCAATATAGAGACCCGAAGCTTGACTTACATAGATATTACATTACTTTTGCGGAATACATAATACATAACAAAAATAGACACACAAGGACCGTAATAGTTTAGTGTCTTTGGAAACTTGGAACGTAATCTTATAATTATGGTGAAAGATATTCAACATCTCCCATAAAGATCTTCCACTTTTTGTTTCCTTACTTAAAACCTTTCTTTCAATCCTGGGGGAAAATAAAACCTAAAAAGGGTGAGATCAAATGCTCAGTAAGGGTAAACAAAATAAATATCAATCACATCATATTCATAAGAACATAACATTTTAGAAATATTACCCTGCAAAAGAGATCATAATTTCATAACATGGGATAAATCATGGTAGTGAAATGTAATCACAATAATCATAACTTAAAACATGAAGCTTTGTGGAATACACACATAATCATAGAGAATCATTTCTTATTAGTCAAGATTCATTTCCAAGACTATCTTAGTGGACAAATTCCATTTCTGAACCGAGTTCATTCCTCGTTTCAGTCCTGTTTCACTGAACCGGTTTAACCTGCCATTCAATCCATGTCTATATCATGAGATATAAAATCTTTACCCAATGCATTATAGGGATATATAGGTCCCACCCATCTCATAATGATACCATTATTATGTGTTCCACAAAATCATAAACCATACATCATAGCATAACCCATGTAATAAAAATGGGAATCTTAAACATCGTGACATCATAAAATAATTCATATAAGATAAAGGAATTAATAAAAATAATTCCATCACAAAATAATCAAATCAATGTAATAATAAGGATAGAAACATAACCCTTTATTATCTTAGATGGAAAATAATTTTGATAAAACACTTGAACTCCATTCTTGATGAAAATATCCTTTCTACTTCAAAAACATTTTTCCTTTCTTAACATGTCATACAATTTTAAACTAAAATAATTTGATTAAAAATAAACATGAAAGCATGTAAAGAAAGCTTCTTTGAAATAATGTTTTAAAAATCCATTCATGCCGTATAAGTTAAAAAAAACATTCTTCTCGTACTTTTGTCAGAAAAGTCAAAAATTACCTCGTACGAAAAACGACAAAAGATTCCTTTCATATCTTTTACTAAAAACTCACCGAAGGGTAAAATTGGATTTAAAAAATTGTAATTGGATGGAAACAATATTAAATATTGAGGGAACATGGATGTGGATGATAAAATACACCCCAGTAAATACCAAAGTATAAACAATCTCGGATAAAAATGAGATTGTTATATTTTCCCTTACCTTAGGTCCGATTTTTTTCGTAAGTGTCTGAACCTCCTGTATAATGATTTAAATAATGTCATTAACTTATTCAAGAATCATACTCATTGTTATGATATCATATATGGTCATATTGTTAGCTTCTTATTAGTAATATTTCATTGTTACTTGTTATTCGGGTGTTTATTGCTTTTTGTTCTTATGCGTGTTTTGTCGAATAAATTCTTATTCTTCTTTTAGGTTATAGATAACTCATTTACAAAATGGTATTAGTGTAATATATATCATATTTATTCATTCAATTCATTTATATAATCATTATGAAAATGAAGATCATGTAGAATGAGTCGCATCACATCGTGGAGACGGTATTTCGTACGTACGCACGAGCAATGATATCGTTCCCATGATCGTGTAATTGTATTGGAGTGTATGTATAATATTTCAGAATAAATATCACTTTACAATAATAATATATAGTCATTATTTACACCATTATTCCCATCTAAGTAAGGTGGTGGTGGAAAATAGATTACACCACGGCGTGGAGACGGTATTCTGTACGTACGCACGCGCGGTGATTTCATTTTCCGTAGGATGGATAGATGGTGAAATAGGGTTGTTTCATACTTATAATAACATATATTTATATGAGTGATACTGATGTTATTACTTCATAATTAAACAACTAAATAAGAAGAAGTTGAAGAAGAAATAAAGTTGAAAGAATCGGTAACAGACATTACCTCTTCTTTGAAGCGACTCTTTGAGACCTCCTTTTAGGGCACTAAAATTGGTCTTTGAAGAAGACCAAGACATCTAGGATGTTTCTACGGAAGTGGAGAGGAGAAATTGGTAGGGTTTATCCAAGATTTAAGGTTCAAATTGTTGTGAGGAAGAGAGGGAGGAGGTTCCCTTTTATAAGGGAGGAGAGGGGAACCTTTGGAAAAACTAAAAATATTATTTTATTATAAAGTCATATTCGATTTTAAATAGCTCCAAATTGATTTATTTAGAATCTAAGGTGTTTATAGGTCGAAATAATCTCATACAATAGAATTTAGACAAGTTTAGGTTCCTATTTTAACCTTATCATTTATATTTAACTTTAAGTTGGATAATGTTTCTTTTACCCTGTCTTTTTGTGTTCTTACACTATAAGGTTAATAAAGTTACTATAACAAGCCAAACGAACCCCAAGTTGTTTATAATTAATATATAAAACCTTATCTAATTCATTTGGCCAAAACTTAGATTTTTAGGAATATAATAACAATTAATAATATAATCTTTGTTTTAAAAACTATTTTATGTCAATTTTGACACTATTTGGTAGTTGATTTTTGTGAAAATCATAACAGAATGATTAGTTCAAAAACAATTAATTAAATCCACACTAACATGTCATATTAACATATAAAAGTTTTTTAATTCATAAAAAGTCTCAAATTACATTTATTTTGGTATTTATAACATCAATTATGTCAATATTTCATTAATAAGATAATTACTGCATCATAATTGTGTCATAAATAAATTAAATTATTTAAAGTCTAAAAATTACAAATAAAATATCTTTATGTAGGAAATCGTTTTATCTTTCTAATTAATATTTATAGTCTAACTTATCCTATGTATAACCCTATATTAAAAATGATTTTCTTATTAAACATTAATTTTAACTATTTTAACCCTTCTTTAAATAAATTAATAATAAATGTCCCAATCTAATACAAGTGGGCCTAAATGGTCATATGTTATTCCTATGGTTGTTTTTTGGTCTAATTACACTTATCCAATATAATTAGTAAATGTTTTATGGTAATAATAATATCATTTTTACCCTTAATTACCCTATTTACTTTTAACTGTGCTAAATAAAAGTAAAAAGTTACTATTCACCAAACATTATTTTCATCTCATTGAACCACATTTTACTTACTGACATCAACAGTGTCTCTATGATTTTTGAAATTCCATTCACAAAAGCCGTAAAATAAAGTTTTATGTAAATTTTCAAATTCTTCTAGGAGGTGGGTAAAAGACGGTCAAAAGTTCAATAAAATTTTTATATATCTAAAATTATTAAAAAATGACTCCAATGAATTATATTGAACTTATATAGGTATTATGTATCAATTTTGACCTAAAATAAATTTAAATAAAATAAATAATTATTTAAATAAAAAGTCGGGTTTTAAATAGTAACTTAGTGTTCTCACTATTCATCAAAAATTGAAATTTTTCAGAAAAATACCAAAATTTCACCCTAGGATAATTTTGATATTCCGAATCCAAAAATGAAGTCCATTTCCAAAAATAAAATTTATAAAATTTTAAAAAATCGGTATTACTATTCATAACGGCTAGTTTTAATAATATTTTAATAGCATATCATTGTTTAGCGAAACTCGGTATTGTGTACAACACACGTTATCGTGGAAGGTCGCGCTTGAGTGTAATGCAAGACAAGTCATGGATGTGTGTTGTGCAAGATCTTTTTGGTGTATCGTACAACACAAGACATTAATGAAATTAAAAATAATATTTTTCGTAAAATCTTGGGGTGTTACATTCTACCCCCCTTAAAATGAATTTCGCCCTCGATATTCGTCGGGGTTATAAATGGTTTACTACTCAAATGTTTCTTTAATAGAAACCCACATCGTAAAAAGGAATACCAAAACTTGGCTTTAAAAACTAACATATGAAACGTAATGGTTACCCAAATTAACTAATCACTGGGTTTCCACATAGGAGAACATAGTTGAAAATATGGATATGGAAGAGAAATCTAACCGTCATGTTCTGATGGAGAGTGGTAGAGAACATGGCTATGAAAAATCCAACAATAACAAAGCCATAAATTTTTGATGATCTAGGGTACCATCTGATTCATCGGATATAAGGGCACTATAACAACATTTTTGGTTTTCAAGATCATTTCCCTAAAGTTGAAGAATTTCAATTAGAATAAATACTTACTTTATTTTGGTACAATCTCACTATTGTTCGTGCTTTGAACAATTTCCAATTCATCTCTTAAAGAAATGAAGTTGAATTTTTTATTCGTGAAGTGTTAATAGATCGTGTGATAGAATGATGGTTCATTCCATCTGTTTCAAACAAAAGGTTAGAAAAAGTTATCAAATATACATAAGTCCATCTATGGTGAGGTTAATCGTATACGATTCCAAAAATGAACTTATAATTTATATATCATACCACTTAATAAAATAAAACTAGTTTCTACTAAACAGGGACTTCATATAGGCCAGTGGTAGGCGATAAAGGTCAGTCGCACTTCGGTTGTGGGTTCGATTCCCACAGCCTTGTCCGACGCGATGGGCTATCACCCATACTACAGGTTGTCCTTTTTCTAAAACTATATTACTATAACATCCCATCAATAATATCGAAAAAAAGTTCTATCCTTAAACAATACTAACTTATGTCCAACATAATCCATTCCAATCTTTAGGCTTATCTAAAATACTTCGGTCCAAGCTCATAGTATAAAGAAAATGATTACTTGAAATGTCACATAACAATAACGTGAATGTCATAATTTATCCACCATATATCATAAGATATATCTTGTTGGTCAAATTACAAACATGTGAATACCTTAATCATGTATTCTCTTGAAGAATGAATACCCATTGAACCTTAGTGAAAACATGAATGCAGTTAAAAGTTAACATTTTCCACATACCAAAATCCTCAAAATTCTTTATACTCAAACCATGATATCACTTAGTCCTTATATAAATCATGATCTCATGAATACAATCAAACATCTCATTATCTTCTTATCCCTTCATTATACACATATCATCTGCTTACTAAAATTTCTCAATCACTTTCCAAAGTTACCGGTACCATAAAATTATTGAAAACCACAATAGACCAATACATAAATATTCCAATATTCCACGATACTATATACAACATTATTTTGGAATCCCATTACATAAACATTTAATCATTCCACCACATCATTGTCATATTCAACATCGCCAATATTGATCGCATGTGACTTCCATTTTTCCTTTTCCTTAAGTGGTTGCTCATGTCGATCATCATTAACCCTTGGATTAGGGCATTGATTAGAATAATGCCCCATTTCATTGCACTTGAAGCATTGAAGTGTTATTGGTGTTTTCTCTGTAGTCTTTTCTTTATTCACACCATTAGAAACCCTTTTTCCATTACTTCAAAACTCATCTGCTCGATGACCTTCTTTTCCACACTTAAAACTTTTTCTAGTCCCTTTAAGACAATATCCACCATGCTTCTTTCCACACTTTGAGAATAAGGAAACATTCATCTTCTTTTCACCATTATTCTGAGATTTCTCCATGAACTCCATCTTTCGTTTCTTATCAAAACCATGAGATGGATATGTAACACCAACTTCCATTTCTACCTTGATAGCACAACTCACAATTTCTTCATAGCTACTAAAGTCTCCTATAGCTAATGCCCTTTGAAGATTTGGTTTTAAGCCACTGAATAATCGATCAATTTTACTTTCAGGTTGGATGATAAAGCCAGATTCATACCTTGAAAGCCTTGTAAAATTTTCTTCATATAGACCAACAGATTCATCATCCTGTTTCTTTAGTTCAAGAAACTCCTTCTCCGTCTTTGTTTGAAGAATACAAGGGAAGTACTTATTGAAAAATAAGTTCTTGAACTCGACTCATTCCATGGACTCAATTTCATCTCTTTGACTCATATTCTTGATAAAATTACACCATTGATTAGCTTCACCTTCCAAATGATATATTTCTAAGATGACTTTATCATGTTCAGAACATTGAAGAACTGAAAATATCTTTTCAGTGGTACTGATCTATTGTTCAGCAACAAGTGGATCATAAGACCCACTGAAAGAAGGTGGAATTTTCCTCATGAAGGACTCAACAAAATATTATTCCCTTCTATGCTCATTTGGAAGTCCAGAATGATTCATAGCTTGTGTAAGTATAGAAATAATATTTTTCACTCCATCTCCCATAACATTTGTTTGTTCAGGAGTACAATCAATGCATTGTCCATTGCATTGATCAACATGGTTCCTTTGGGTTCCATCCATCGTCTAAAACCCAAAAAGTATAGTGTGAGAGGCAAAAATCATGCTAGGGAAAAAAACATAATAAATGGGGAGTACCTTCAATATCTAACATCTTAGGTTTAATTCTAATATCATTACCATAATTCTAGGACTATAACCTATACTTATACTTAACCTTAGGGACATCCCTAGACATACCTTATAAATATCTCTAGGGATCTCACTAAAGTTTTCGCATCCTAGTTTCTAAAGATTGACTAAACCTTTCCAATGATACCAACTGTAGAGACCTGAAGCTTGACGTACATAGATATTACATTACTTTTGCAGAATACATAATACATAACAAAAATAGACACACAAGGACCGTAATAGTTTAGTGTCTTTGGAAACTTGGAACGTAATCTTCTAATCGTGGTGAAAGATCTTCAACATCTCCCATAAAGATCTTCCACTTTTTGTTTCCTTACCTAAAACCTTTCTTTTAATCATGGGGGAAAATAAAACATAAAAAGGGTGATCTCAAATGATCAGTAAGGGTAAACAAAATAAATATAAATCACATCATATTCATAAGAACATAACATTTTGGAAATCTTACCCTGCAAAAGAGATCATAATTTCATAACATGGGATAAATCATGGTAGTGAAATGTAATCACAATAATCATAACATAAAACATGAAGTTTTGTGGCATACACACATAATCATAGAGAATCATTTCTTATTAGTCAAGACTCATTTCCAAGACTATCTTAGTGGACAAAGTCCATTTCTGAACTGAGTTCATTCCTCGTTTCAGTCCTGTTTCACTGAACCAGTTTAACCTGCCATTCCAGCCATGTCTATCTCATGAGATATAAAATCTTTACCCAATTCATTGGAGGGAGATATAGGTCCCGCCCATCTCATAATGATACCATTCTTATGTGTGCCACAAAATCATAAACCATGCATCATAGCATAACCCATGTAATAAAAATGGGAATCTTAAACATCGTGACATCATAAAATAATTCATATAAGATAAGAGAATTCATAAAAATAATTCCATCACAACATAATAAAATCAATGTAATAATAGGTATAGAAAAAGAACACTTTATTATCTTAGATGGAAAATAATTTTGATAAAACACTTGAACTCCATTATTGAGGAAAATATCATTTCTACTTCAAAAACATTTTTCCTTTCTTAACATGTTATACAATTTCAAACTAAAAGAAGTTGATTAAAAATAAACTTTAAAACATGCAAAGGAAGCTTCTTGTAAATAATGTTTTAAAAATCCATTCATGCCGTATAAGTTAAAAAAACATTCTTCTCATACTTTTGTCGGAAAAGTCAAAAAGTACCTCATACGAAAAACGACAAAAGATTCCTTTCATATATTTTACTAAAAACTCACAGAAGGGTAAAATTGGATTTAAACAATTGTAGGTGGATTGAAACAATATTAAATATTGAGGGAACATGGATGTGGATTATAAAATACACCCTAGTAAATACCAAAGTATAAACAATCTCGGATAAAAATGAGATTGTTATATTTTCCCTTACCTTAGGACAGATTTTCTTCGTAAGTGTCCGAACCTCCTGTATAATGATTTAAATAATGTCATTGAATTATTCTAGAATCATACTCATTGTTATTATATCATATATGGTCATATTGTTAGCTTCTTATTAGTAATATTTCATTGTTACTTGTTATTCGGGTGTTTATTTCTTTTTGTTCTTATGCGTGTTTTGTCGAATAAATTCTTATTCTTCTTTTAGGTTATAGATACCTCATTTACAGAATGTTATTAGTGTAATATATATCATATTTATTAATTAAATTCATTTATATAATCATTGTGAAAATTAAGATCATGTAGAACGAGTCGCATCACATCATGGAGACGGTATTTCGTATGTACGCACGAGCGATGATATTGTTCTCATGATCGTTTAATTGTATTGGAGTGTATGTATACTATTTCAAAATCAATATCACTTTACAATAATCATATATAGTCATTATTTACACCATTATACCCATCCAAGTAAGGTGGTGGTGGAAAATAGTTTACACCACGGCGTGGAGACGGTATTCCGTATGTACGTACGCGCGGTGATTTCATTTTCCGTAGGATGGATAGATTGTGAAATAGGCTTGTTTCATACTTATAATAACATATCAGTATATGAGTGATACTGATTTTATTACTTCATAATGAAACAACTAAAGAAGAAGAAGTGGAAGAAGAAATAAAGTTGAAAGAATCGGTAACGGACATTACCTCTTCTTTGAAGCGCCTCTTTGAGACCTCCTTTTTGGGCACTAAAATTGGTCTTTGAAGAAGACCAGGACCTCTAGGATGTTTCTAGGGAATTGGAGAGGAGATATTTTCAGGGTTTGGCCGAGCTTGAAAGCTCAAAGTGGTGTGAGGAAGAGAGGGAGGAGGTGCCCTTTTATAAGGGAGGAGAGGGGCACCTTTGGAAAAACTAAAAATATTATTTTATTATAAAGTCATATTCGGTTTTAAATAGCTCCAAATTGATTTATTTTGAAGCTAAGGTGGGTATGGGTCGAAATCCTCTCATCCAATATAATTTAGACAAGTTTAGATTCCTATTTTAACCTTATCATTTAGATTTAACTTTAAGTTAGATAATTTTACTTTTACCGTGTCTTTTTGTGTTCTTACACTATAAGGTTAATAAAATTACTATAACAAACCAAACGAACCCCAAGTTGTTTATAATTAATAAATATAACCTTATATAAGCCATTTGGCCGAACCTTAGATTTTTAGGAATATAATAAGAATTAATAATATAATATTTGTCATAAAAACTATTTTTTGTCAATTTTGACACTATTTGGTAATTGATTTTTGTGGAACTAATAACAGAATTATTAGTTAAAAAAAGTTAATTAAATCAACAATAACATGTCATATTAACATATAAATTTTTTTAATTCATAAAAAGTCTCAAATTACATTTATTTTGGTATTTATAACATCAATTATGTCAATATTTCATTAATAAGATAATTATTGCATCATCATTGTGTCATAAATAAATTAAATTATTTAAAGTCTAAAAATTAAAAACAAAATATCATTATGTAGGAAATATTTTTATCTTTCTAATAAATATTTATAGTCTAATTTATCTTATGTATAACCCTATATTAAAAATGATTTACTTATTAAACTTTGATTTTAACTATTTTAACCCTTCTTTAAATAAATTAATAATAAATGTCCTAATCTTATCCAAGTGGGCCTAAATTGTCATATTTTATTCCTAAGGTTGTTCTTGGTCGAATTACACTTATCCAATAGAATTAGGACATGTGTTAGGGTAATAATAATATCATTTTTACCCTTAATTACCCTATTTACTTTTAACCGTGGTAAATAAAAGTAAAAAGTTACTATTCACAAAAAATTATTTTCATCTCATTGAACCACGTTTTAGTTACTGACATCAACCGTGTCTCTCGGATTTTTGAAATTACATTCACAAAATCGGTAAAATTAAGTTTTATGTAAATTTTCAAATTCTCCTAGGAGGTGGGTAAAAGACGGTCAAAAGTTCAATAAAATTTTTATATATCTAAAATTATTAAAAAATGACTCCAATGAATTATATTGAACTTATATAGGTATTATGTATCAATTTTGACCTAAAATAAATTTAAATAAAATAAATAATTATTTAAATAAAAATCGGGTTTTAAATAGTAACTTAGTGTTTTCACTATTCATCAAAAATTGAAAGTTTTTAGGAAAATACCAAAATTTCACCCTAGTCTAATTTCGATATTCCGAATCCAAAAATGAAGTCCATTTTCAAAAATAAAATTTATAAAATTTCAAAAAGTCGGTATTACTATTCAAAACGGCTATTTTTAATAATATTTTAATAGCATGTCATTGTTTAGAGAAACTTGGTATTGCGTACAACGCACGCTATCGTGGAAGGTCGCGCTTGTGTGTAATGAAAGCCAAGTCAGGGATGCATGTTGTGCAAGATCCTTTTGGTGTAGCGTACAACACAAGACATTAATGAAATTAAAAAGAATATTTCTCGTAAAATCTTGGGGTGTTACATCCAAGACCATATTATTTTATTTCAATTGGAAAATGGGAAAGATAAACAACTGATTCATAAAACATCTACCTCATATTTTGGTTTATCCTCCATAACAAGAACCCCTTTTGGACACATCTTAATTAATACCATTTTTGGAGCATGGGGAAAAGAAACATAAAAGGGTTGAGATCAGGTGCTCAGTAAGGGTAAACAAGGATGATATGTAAACATAAACATGAGTATAAAGGATATGAGAATGTGATCATAACATTATAATATCATTCCCTTCATATCTAAGGAAAACTTTAATCATAAGGAAAATCAAAGAACATAATCCATATGATCCTAACAATAACATATAACATGATTTATAGCATAAAAATAAACCTATAACATTGTGAACACTTATAAATAATAATAGGTTCACTCATTAAATTAATGATGTGAAATCATGCCCATGCATAAACATATGGACATGGAAACTATGACCACTCATAAAATTATTGATGTTAAAACTCATTCCATACATAGAATTGTGAAAATGAAATTAGGTTTGTGAATAACATACATACCTTGTGAGTTATCCATATTTACCCAATGCACTAGAGGGAGATATAGGTTCCTCCCATATCATAAAGAAATCGGTCTTATGTGTTCCACAAAAACATAAATCCCTCATAAAATCATAACCCAAGGGATAAAATGGGTTTTTTAAACATCATTCAGTTATATCATAATCCATGATAACTAAATGGATGTCATAAATAACATAGAAATAATCAAACCGTAATAAAAATAGGGATACTATACATGAAATATATCCTTATAAAATAATTTTATATTAGATGGAAAAAATTAGATGAAACACTTAAAATTAATTCTTGAGGAAGATGTCCTTTATTCATTAAAAACATTTTATTCTCTTTAAATTTCGTACAGTTTAATAAGAAAATAATTTTATTGAAAATAACCTAGAAATCATGTAAATAAAGCTTCATAGAAATAATTCATTACAAAAAATGTTGGTATCGTGCCTGTTCCTCTCCAATAACACTTTCAATAAAGGAGATATATCCTCCTCCCCTTCCACTCTTAAGTCTAGAGGGAACTAATAGAATCATTATTCACGAAATGTTTAGGGAAATCAAAAGAAAATGATGCAAGTGTCAGGATCTACTACACTAGAACCTGGAGATTTCTACGGTGACATTCGATGATTTGTGGAGCACATGTGGGTCACCTCTGGAGGGAATCAACTCTTTATTCCTAAAAATATATTAAGGTGAAACATAGATACATTTTCAAATCCATCGTGAAGTAATAAATAATCATAAGTTAATTATTTAATTATTTAAATTAATTATAAATAAAATCTGATGATCTTGTGTCTTGGTTCCAATGTTCAATCATCAATTATTCTCTTATTCATTTCTATTGATCATGGAATTGATCATCTTGTAAATATTGTATTAAACATAAATTAAAAAAAATTGAGTTAGGCATACTCTATCTGGAGCATTCACTGCACCTAAAACCTTCACCAGGGAGGTGCACATTTTCAGTGAAACAATTTTGAAGTACCTATCAGTCCTTAGCATTAAAAAATAGTAATAATTTTACAAGTAAATCTTTCTTCCTTAAAATTAATTAAAAAATAAAAAGGTAACAATAAACTGCATTCTCATAGTTCCATATTATTCTCTAAGTCATGCTTTAGAAGTCACACATTGAAATCCCATTTTTAAGAGCATTTTGAAAACCAAGACACGGTTTAAAAAACTGTGTTTTAATAAAGTAATCCTATGATCTCTATATTTATATATACACACAGACAAACACCTATAAACATATATATGAACACATGCATGTGTATATATAATAATAGGTTGATTATAACTACAACCTTATAACACAGTGAAATGAAGAAAATTGTAGTAAACATACAAGCTTGGGGACTTGACCCTGTGACCCCCCCCCCCAAACCTTTACCACCCCACAAAAAATGATGGGGTAATGTGCATATATAAATTTATACATATCTACATGCCTATAAAAATGTCACTCATAGGAAATTCCAATATATAAAACAAGAGATACAATTCAAGTCATCCATCAAGGTATAAGAACCCAAGTAAAACCATCAAAACCTCAAAATAGAAATAGGTTAAAAATCACAATATGACCTCAAAACCCAACTCATACAATGTATTAAATGCTAGTGTCCATTTAAAACACCAAAATTCTTTAAAAAGTCTTCTTAGGTATTTTAGTGAACACATAGCATAAATACACTTTTACCATAAGGATATAATAATTGGAAACCTTGGAAAGTAACTTTTTTTATCAAAAATCTAACTCAAAAATATTTAAAAAACAATTTATAGATTTAATATCATGATAAATTTAATTAAAATGAACTTATAAAACTCTATTCATTTAATCGTGTGGAATGGAAAGTAATGTAATGGAAACACCTACCTCAATTGTGTGTCGATGTGAAGATTTTCTTGATTACAAAAGGAACAAGGCTCAATGAACCAACCACGCACCCTAACATCACAAGACACAATGATATTGTTAAAAACCACACCCTAAGGTTTGGAAACATGATTCTAAGATAAGGAAATAAAAATAATCAAGAGAAAGAAATAAATAGGGGAAGAGGGAGGGCTAACCATTTAAGAAACCACTAATAATCAATGGAGAAACCTAAAAATCACATGGGAGGAGGAGTTGAAGGCCTCCCAAGGTGAGCCTTGAATGAATGAGGGGAAAATATACCTGATTGGGTTTTATTTATTTAGGGAAAAAGATAGATTTCACATTTTTAATAAAATTGGCTAAGTCACATAATTTGGCCACATGGTTTACCGAAACATTTTCCAATCATATACCCTTCACTAGACTCACTTGGAGAGTTTCATGGTTTGGAAAACCATGCGCTAACCATGTGAAACATATCTATTAAAAATTTTAGACCCCTCACACCCTTGTCACACAATTTATCAAACTATGTTCTATCCAAGCACTAGACAATTCTTTCGTAAAGGTAAGTCACATAATTTCCAATTGATCCACAAGGATTGTCATAAACCATGCCCTACCCATGTGGGATAAACTATGAAAAAAAATTAACTCTAAACCTCCTATTTGTAATGGTATCCACAAAATGTACACTAAAGCATGTGCATCATATAGTGTGCTAGAGTGGTATTATTTAATGTTCGTCTGTATGGTTTGTTTAACCATGAAAAGACCATGCAATAAAAGAAATTTTTTAAAAAATTACAACTATAAATCATGAAACATAAAATTTAAACATGAAACTCAAAAGCAATAAAGAAAATTAATAAATAAAAAATATAAAAAGGAAATCAAAGATTAGGGTGTAGAAATTCTCCCCACCATAAAATTTTTGACCCCAATAAAGTCACTTAATTTCAAATAAAATATCCAAAAACCCCTAACCCAAAAACCCTAGATGACTTATGACATGCCTAAGCTACGTTATGGATCCCACTAGGTTGGAAATAGTGTCATGGAATCAAATAAGAGATTTCATGAATGAATTTTGTGACTAAATAACATTAATAACATAATAAAATTCTACTAAATTTATGCATGAAGTTTCTATAAATTGGACTTCCATTCCACATAAACAAGAAGAAATAATTTTAATATAAGTCCAAATAGGTCATATAAAAATTAAAAACCCCAATAAACTTAAATAAAATAAAATTAAACAAGGTAACCATATAAAATGAGAAGTCTACATTGGTTGATACATCCACATAACCAAGATAAAACCAAAACACCAGAAAATTCTAGGAAGGAACTAGAATTATGAAACCTAGAATGGGTGTTCCCTAAATTTAAGGATTCAACTATCCTGGTGGTTCAATAGAACAAGGCACTCAAAAGAAGAAATGCGAAAAAAATAAGGATTTGTTTATAAAATAACTCAAATGGGTCACCTGATTAAAACACAATACATAATTCCACAAATCACTTATCTATCCAATCAAGCACAAGATATGAAATCAACCAAAATACAACTCGGATATAAAAAATTACCAAAGAAGTAGGAAATGAAAAAAATTATATTAAAAGGATATTAAGGGTTACCTAAACATGTTCGACCTGACTATTTATGAGATTCTAGATTTGGTAAGGACTTCCACTTATTATTTTAAGAAAAAAACCCATATAAATTTTAAAGGTGTCCTAGTTGACCATAATGATGATAGGTTTTTAGAGAATTAGAGAAATAGGGATTACAATTATCAAATTGGAGACACTAGAAGAACATGTGTGAATGATTTTATTTATAAGAAGAAGTAATAAAATAAGATAATTTCTCCAACTTAGGTTCATTCGGATTCCACTCCTCGCCAGATGGGGAACCTTTATTATCAATAAAAGAAAGAGGGTTTCCACCCTTCATGGATGACACTCTAGAAACCAAATCATCCATGAATGTCCTATCCCCCGGATCTCTGAATAGGATGTCCTAAGAGGAAATAACACAAGAACTGATATTTGGGAAAAAACCCCTTACAAAGTGATGTTCCTTCTGTGTATTACTCTATCTTGTCTTAGAAGAAAATGAATCATTTAATTAAATCAGTCAACATATACCTTCACAATTCATCGAACCTGTTTAAGACTCACAAGATTTTCGATCCACTTTACCATTACTTCCTTCAAACAAAACCACTAAATGAAAATGGTTCTGAAGAATACCCAAGTCATTCCATCTTGCAATGGAGATGAAACAAAAACCTTCCACCAATCTTGTATCATAACTATCTTTTTATATAAAGCTTTGAAATATATATAGTAATATATTTGAAGTTAGGAACTGAGGAGGTATGAGATTCTAAGGCCCGATGAGCCTGGTATTGATATTATAAAAATATTAAATATATTAATATCAAGTACGCATAGTTTTCCTGAAATAGTTGAATAACATAAGAAAAGAGGCTCACAATGGAAATATGAGGCCACCTTAGATGTTAGAGTGTGGGTTTTACCCTAGGTGTGACATAATCCTTATATGTGTTGGGTGTTCGTCTCGGGCACCATCATGGGGGGATAAATAATTAAATAAATAAATAATTTATTTAATTGTTTAATTAAATCCAAAAATATATTTATCTTATATAAATAAAATTTTATACATAATTCATAATGTTAGTAGAATAACCCTGAGAATTTATAGAGAACATTGGAGGAGTTGTTGTTGGATGACAACTGACCATAGGATCACATCGATACAACATGGGATCGTCTACGCCAAAGGAGTTTGTGTATCTCACCAATGAATACAATGCATGGTCATTATTCTTTAGTAACTTATACTAAATCATGTTAGGGTGTTTGATTTATGTATATTCACCCCATTTTAATACCCCATTTAGAATATAGATCAATTACACTAACAATAATTGATTTATACATCTACGATTGGTTTATTTAATAGTTGATTTGATGGTTGTTTATTCAGTTCTTCATTCATCATTATAACATAAATAAATAAAGGCTAACCTAAAATTTATTTTAAGTTCATTACTCGTTTTTTCTTCTTTTAACCCTTGTTTCTTCACATTTTCATCACAGGCAATTTCTTTGATCTACAGTTTAACGAATACCCATTATTTGATCATTGCACACCCATTCTTTGGTGAAAAAAATTGATTATATGGGGGATATTTATAATTGAGAGTGTGATCAAGGTGAGATGATGATGGAATAAAATCAGAGGTGGATTAGATCAGTTCATTTATTCTTATTCTTCCAGGTTTAATGTGTGATGATGGTGTGAGGTGACAGTGTTTGTTTCCAAGAATATCAAAGGTCGAAATCTACCAAGTAGTGATGATAAGGTTGGTCAACCCCAGATATGAGATCCATGGATGTGGTTGATGGATATAATGGTGTAATCAAGATAAATATAGAATAACTATAGGATTATATAAAATCATGTGTTACACAGCATTTACCCTGAAGAGCGCATGTTGTATGGGGCCTTGGATACGGTGATAGGGTTTCCCATGAAAATTAAATACTACATTCCAGGTAACATATCTCACACATTGTATGAACCTTACCTAATAGCTCAATGTGTATATCAGAGGATACACATGCATTTAAATATCCAAGAACATGATCATAGGTAGAGTACTCGGGCACGGTCCTATACTTGTACACGGACAAATACGCGGGCACAAACAGCGATACACAGGCATGGACAGGTGTACACAGGCATGGGCAGAGGAACATGGAAATAGGCACAGGTGGTTCTAGGATTAGAGGTACATTATTTTGACCCTGTATACACATTGTCTATCCCTATAAGGGTAGAACAATACATTACGTCCTCATTACATGATTATGATCCCCTCAACAGGTTCTAATTTGGATAGAGTTCACGATATCCCTCCATGATTCCTGAGGCGGGATCCTCTATCATATCCTTATTGGTATTTGAAATTGGGTTTTAATAATTTAATAGTTTTTTTGAAAAATAATTTTTAAAATTACTATTTCCACCCATTTAATTAAATTAATTTTTTTAAAATTTTATATTTTAATAATAGTATTCGATTAATGTTAATTTGTTTAAATTTTTTTACACTAATTATATGAGTACATGAAAAATATGCATTTTATAATTTAATAAGATCATTTATTAATCATATGTTTTAATCTTAAAATATGATATTAATTTCATATATATATATATATCATTATTTTATTAATATATGTGTCTATTAACTTTGTTTAATTTATTTTTAATATTATAGTTTTAATTTAAATTTTTTGTAAATGCCTTTATTTTTTTGAAAAGACTTATTTATTTATAATTAATATATATTTATACATATATATATCAGTATATATACATTATACAATATATATATTTATATTTTTCATCCTTCTTCTTCTCCCTCATGAAACCATAAACAGCACCTCCATCTCTTGTTCACCAGGTCACACGTCACTTACATTGCACCACTCTAAATCAAAAGCTTTCCATCACACTATTTCTTAGAAACATGTTGTGTTAATACCTACAAAACTTCCTCCTCTCAAACATTAGTGGAATATCTAATTTCATCAATGTCAATCTCTTCATCCATGGAGACATTCAACCCACTACATTTTCCTCTGATCACTAGATCAATCATCTTCCTCCTCCACTGGACTTCACTTAAGCATATGAAAGTGAATCATAATCTAAACTTTAAGAATAAAAACACCTTTAGAATATGTCAATGAAAATCCATCCAATCTATTGCACCACTTTTTCGGTTGAACAATCTTGAGACACCAACAACAGCTTCACACGTAAAGCCTCCCTTAGTGTTCATAGCTTCCATGTAGTGCATCTATAATGGATATGAAGTAATCTCAAATAGAAAAATGAACATATCTTACTATGTATATGCACCACCTTACCGTGAGTAGCATGAGACACATTATGTTTCTTTACCAGGAAAAGGTGATATTACCTTGCTGAGAAGGAGGTATTCAAAACCTCCCCACCTAACTATGAGTTTTTTTATTTTTAGTTTACTGGAAATATATTTTTACTACTTAAAAATATCCTTTAAATTTAATTATATTATTTATTGGCATGTTATATTTTATATAAATTTCCTATGATTTTTTATATATTAACTACATGTACTCTTAAACTAACGGAATGTGAAAAAAATGTATGCATGATCAGTAGATTGGTCACACAACCATTTAGGTCACACGGTTAGCATACCCATCATGCATGCAAGGTAAGAATACTTACCACACATGATCGCACAATGATAATACTGACCATTAGGCTTGTTCCACACTTGTTCAGTATAATACATAGTTTGTTTTTAGTAAAATTCTATATTTTTATGACACTCCCCTTTAGTATCATTTTTATAAAATGTTTTACTGAAAATTTGTTTATTTTTTTCAAACTATTTTATTAATTTATAAAATAATTATATATCACAATAATATTTTTCAGAATTTTTTGAATATAAAATATGGTGGAATTTCTTATGAATGTAATAATTGTCATATTGTTCATTTTATTCTCTATTTTCTATAATATTTGAATTATTATTTTATTGGAAGTTTATGAGAAAAACATTATCCATTTTAATTATATAAAATACTCTCATTTACTTTATTAATTATGTTAGAATTTTTTTAACAAGTTTCTTACAGAAATAGAAGAATGTAGGAACTCTTTATTAATGAGCTCCAATTTTTCAAATTACAAGTAATGGTAATATTTTATTTTTTTCACTAACAAGTGGAATATAGTGAATGGATCTCTTGATGATCTAATAAGAACCTTAAAATAATGATGAAACATGATTAATCAGTTAGAGATGTGGTCAAGGAATATAAATCAATTTCAAAGAGATCAATCAAAAATAAATTTTTTGATAAACTGATGTTGCACTATTCTTGCTACTCTCATATGATCAAGAAACTTTGGAAACTTATATTCCTTTTCTATGATCACATATGATCTTCAACATTTGACCTTATTCTATTGAAGTGATAAACAATCATAGAGCTACATCATATTCCACATATTTTGATATTCTACTGGTTTTATTTGTATTCTAGTTTTCTTTATTTTATTCTTTTCTTTGTTTGTTTATAATCTATTCATGTTTGGTTTTTTATTTTCCCCATCAAAAGTAGGTCTTGTTTGTTTTGATTATTCCACCACCTAAAAGGATTTTTTTTTTGATTCCCAATAAAATTTCAGGTCACATACTAGGTTCAGTCTCTTGTAAAAAGATTGGGTTGTGTCTCTAAGTTTTTGTAAAAGGAAAAGTTTGTAACAGATTCTCACACCTTTAAAAGTGAGTTTCTTAGTTGGTACTAATATTCTCATAGATTAGAAAATGTTGAGAAGTGGGCTAGGATCTTAGTGATACAACCCACTGTAAATCTATATGTTCTTTTTGTTTATTTCCATTTCATTTAATATATTGAACATATATCTCACTATATAATCTTTAATTAATAAAACTCATATTATTTTGCCTTTAAATTTGAAAATGATTTTTCTCGCTGCCCCCTATAGTATCAATTTTCATCACTTTTATTCCAAAAAATAGAATTATATGAGGTGATTCCATAAAAGGATATTTAGAGTCTCTGATTATTTATATTATTTATTTTTAACTCTATTCTATCCTGATATCCTAAACTAAATATTCTAAGGAATAAAATAAAAGTTTCTTTTTTCTTTTTAGATATAAGGTTTCAATGCCAATTATGGTTAGACTCCACAAAAATACCCATTCATTTATATAAGTGACTATGGATACTTGTATGAAAAAATGGATTCCTGCCTAAAATAGTTAAGTGTGGATCACAAGACTATCATGGATAAGGCATAAAATCTACCCAAAGTTGATCCAGAAACACTTTTATGTAATAAAATGGTAAAATATGTTTTGAATTATAATATTAAAATTATTTTATATTGTGCTATAAGTACAATTTCCAATATCCATGTCCAAGATTGTAAGATAGCACATGATATTTAGAGAATTCTTCAAGTGACTCACTGTGGGATTGAAAAAATCAATATAACCATGATAATAATACTCTGAGAAGAATAACAGGACTTCAAGATAGGATATTAAGAATAAGTGAACCAAATCATCCATCAGTTTAAAATTATTAAAAATGGTATGAGTGCTCGTGGATAAGTTTTAGATAAAACTGCTCAAGAAAAAAGAGTATTAATATCTATTTCAAAAGGATGGAATATAAGGAAGGTGACCATAGATGATAGAAATAATTTTAAATATTATAACTTAGATGAACTAATTGGATATTTTCTACTGTATGTGTAAAAATTGAAAAAAATTACTGATGGTAAGTCTACAAAGACAAAAGGTATTTCATTAAAATATAATGTTATTGATTCCTCCAATAAATATGAGTCAGAGTTATAATAAAGTGATATGGATATGGATCACTTTTGTAAGAAGTTTTTCAAGTTCATGAAAAATAAAGGTGGAGAGAAGAAGCTGAAGAGAAAGTTAATAGAGGACATTAAGAAAGGTAATACCAACAATAATAATGATGTTTCATAATTAACTTGTTATGAGTGTGGGAATAAAGGGAACATGAAAACTGACTTCCCAAAATTCAAACATCTAAAAAAATACAAATATAAAAGTAGAAGAAAATCAAGCTTAATTAGGATGTCGGTACTTCTCAAACTATTTTGACTCTAATAGTAATTCTAGAAGTGAATAAGAGATTGATAATATTTTCCTGATGGGTATAAAATGTGAGGTAAATGATTCATTCATTACTTAGTTAATCTTTCCTGTAAATTTTGATCATAATGCTATATCTAAAAATGAAAATTAAAATGATTCTTATTCGTGTTCTTATTCTGATTTTGTTAATTCAAAAGTTAAAAAAACTACTCAAAAAATAGAAAATTAAGAAATGATATAATTAGGATAATTAAAAAATATACTAAAATAAAAATTAAAACTAAGAACTTTATTAATGAAAATGAGAAAATAAAAAATTAATGTGATAATCTAAAAATCTATGTTTCTAAGAATTATAAATCTTAATAGAATTATTATCCTGAGCTGTTAAAAATGAATGAGTAAAATAAAATAGTTAAAAAAATTATAGTTGTAAATGAAAAAGAAAAATAAAGAATATTTAATTTAGTTCTAGATGATTTAACTAAATTTGAAAATTATTATAATAAACTTAAGAAAGAAAATAAGAAATTAAGAAAGATAGCTTCTATATCTAATGAGAAAGTTTATACTGATTTAGAGACTATACAAAAAGTGAATATGAATTAGAAAAATGAATTTTTTAATATTTAATAGAATTTATCTACATTTGTTAATGGTTAAGAAAAATATGATAAAATTATTTCATTGATGAAACTAAACAAAAATAAAAAATTTTTGGTTATAATAGTTAATCACCAAGGATAAATAAGAATAACTTTGTTAAAATCTCAAAAGGAAGTATTTTTGGTGTAACTTATTTTAAATGTAGAACGAAATTTAATTATTCCAATGATTGTTCCCTAATATTTACACAATAATTTGAACATGATAGGACTTTCATTACGAGAGGTTTACTTTCTATATATCCCACTAATAATTTATTTAAATCAAATTGGGTTCAAATTTTTTTTGTTACTAATTTAGTTGGACCCAAGTTAGCATGGGTTCCAAAATAGTCTATTTGAATTGTTTAATTTCATAAGATCTTCCTTAGAAGTCTCAGAGACTCATGGTTTTTAGAAATTGGTTGTTCCAGGCACATGACAGGTCATGTTTCTAAATTTCTATCTTTCAATTCATATGATGGTTTCCTTGTCATATTTGGAAACAACTTTAAAGGTTTAATTAAAGGTATTAGTGAAGTTGGTTTTTCTAAAACTGTTATTATTTAAAAAGTATTATATTTAAATGGTTTAAAATATAATTTAATTATTATATCACAGTTGTGTAATAATGGATTAAACATTATTTTTTAAAATAAAAAATTTATAATTATGAAAAAAAAAATTTATTTTCTAAATATAGAAAAGAGAATATTTACACTGTTGATTTATCTTATCTAACCAAAAAAAATGTTAAGTGTTAGAATTTTTTACAAATAGATGACATTATGTGGTATAAGAGGTTTGGTAATGCAAATTTTATACTGTTACACTAAATTTCTAGCATGAACAAGTTATAAAAATTCCAAAGTTACATACAAGTAATTTATGTGTGATTCTTGTATAAAGGGTAAGAAGCACAAAGAATGGATTAAATCTATAAATGATGTTAGTACTTATAGATGTTTAGATCTATTACATATTGAGTTATTTGAACCTATAAAACCTGTTAGTTTTGGTGATGAAAATATTGTATATTTAATTATATATTATTATAGTAGATTATTATGAATTAATTTCTTATCCTATAAAAATGAATCTTTAACCAAATTTTGTACCTTTTGTAATATTATTCAAAAGTTCAAAAATCTATCAATCATCTCTATCATAAGTGATGTAGGTGGGAAATTTTTTCATTTATAATTTGAAAAATTTTATGAAGAAAATGGATATAAACATTATTTTCTATACCCTAAGACACTATAATAAAATTATGTGGTAGAAAAAAAGAATATGCCTACTCAAGAAATAGTTATGTTAATGCTAATAGATTTTCATGTACCTAAATACTTTTGGAGAGAATATGTTAATATAGATTTTAATGTTTTAAATAGAGTCTCTATTAGAACTTTTATTAATAAGAAACCATATAAATTGTTTAAAGGTTTTAAACCTAATGTTGTATATTTTCAGGTATTTAGATGTAAAGTATTTATATTAAATGAAAAATATAATTTATATAAGTTCAATTCTAAAAGTGATGATGGAATATTTTCAGGATATTCCAATTATGGACAATATTATAGAGTTTTAAATAAGTGAACTTTAGTTTTTTAGGACTTTTACGTGTTTAATTTATTAAAAGAAGCAATAATAAGCAAAATTCTATTTTAAACAAAGATGATGATGATTTTATAGAATTAAATTTTAGTGAAGATAATGACCAGATAATGGGAATGGATCAGTTGTGGGGAGTCATATCTATTCTCAAACTAATCCTAAATAATAAAAAATACTAAAAGTTCATTCAATTGAACATGTAATTGGAAATGTACAATATTTTATAAAAAACCAATAAAATTTATTTTATTTTACAATGTAAACTCTACTTTGTTGTGTATTTTGTTCCTTTCAATATTTATAATTCTTTAATTGATTCAAACTATATTAATTATATGAAGGATTAATTAGATTAATTATAAATGAATAAAGTGTATAATTTATTTGATTTACTAAAAGATAAACCTCTAATAGGAACTAAATGGGTTTTCTGAAATAGGCTTGATAAAGATAGAAACATAGTTAAAGATAAAGAAAGACTAGTTGCTCAAGGTTATTCCCAAGAAGAGGGAATTAACTTTGATGATTCTTTTTCTCTTGTGGTAAGGATGTGAGCAATTATAATTCTATTATCCTTTTCTTATTTTTAAAATATCAAATTATTTCAAATGGATGTAAAAAAGACCCATTTTAAATGGAATAATTTCAGAAGAAGTTTATGTTAAACAACCCCCTAGATTTAAAAATAATAAATTTGAAAATCTTGTTTTTAAACTTAATAAAGCTCTATATGGTCTTAAGTAAGCTCCTAGATTTTGGTATGAAAGAATACTCGTTTTTTAATTCAAAATGATTTTCTTAAAGGAATGGTTGATCCAACCTTATTTATTAAGAGATTTCTAAATGATATGCTAATTATATAGATTTATGTTTATGATATAATATTTGGTTAAAAAATGATTTATTTTGTAATGATCTATCTAAGATGATGACAAGTGAATTTGACATTATCTTAATGGGAGAATTAAAAAAATCAAGGTTTATGGATTAATTTAAGAAAATATTATATTTTATTAATTCAAGATAAGTATGTTAAAGAACTTGTTAAAAGGTTTACCTTGATTCTAGTAAGACTATAAAGACTCTAATGAGTACTAATTACAAATTGGATTTAGATGAATCTTGAAATAATGTTGATATTAAACTCTATAGAGGCATGATAGGCAGTTTATTGTATCTCACTGCATCTTGAATAGACATAATGTTCTCAATTTTTTATGTGATATATTTCAATCAAACCCTAAGAAGAGTCATATTAATGCTGTTAAAAGATTAATTAGATATATTGAGAGTATTTTTAACACTGCTTTATTTTATTCTAATCAGAATTATTTTGATTTACTATCTTACTCTGATTCTAACTTTGGAGGTTATAGAATCGACCAGAAAAGCACAACAAGTATGTGTCATTATCAACGTAAAAGTTTGATTTCATGGATTCATAAGAAAAAATTATTAGTAGCATTTCCTATAGTTGAGGCGGAATATATTGTTGCTACTATTTACTATTCACAGAGTATATGGATTAAGAATTCTTTATTTTACTTTAATATTAGTTTTGATAATGTTCTGATCTTCTATGATAATTCTATTGTTGTTTGAATTTCTAAAAACCCTCTTCAACACTATAGAAAACAACATATAGATGTTAGATTTCATTTACTGCGGGATCACGTAAATAAAGTTGATATCATTTTGGAATTTTTACCCACTGATAAATAGTTTAATGACGTATTCGCTAAACCTTTAGATTCTATCAAATTTGAGAAAATGAAATTTCAACTGGGTATGTTAGAAGCTTAATATTTTTGTTGTTGACAATTATTTCTTGTTTTAAATCTAGATAATGCTTCAATAATATGTTCACATGTATACTTCTTTGAATCATCAGTAATGGAAAGTTTATTTTTTTATTATTTAAGATTTTTTTTCTTTTTAAAAAAAATAAAAAAGGAGGAGAAAGTTTTTGAAAATTTAATAAATATTCTATTTTGTAATTTACAAAAAGATGAGATTATTAGTATTTGAAATTGGGTTTTAATATTTTTATAGTTTTCTTTTTAAAATTGTTTTAATTAATTAAGATTTAATACCATTAAATTAAATTCAATATGGTTAAACTTTTATATTTTAATAATATTATTTGATAAATGTTAATTTGTTTAAATTTTTTTACACAAATTATATGATTACATATGTTAATATGCATTTTATGATTTAATATGACCTTTTATTACTCATAATATTTAATCTTAAAATATTATATTGATCATATACATATATATATCATTATTTTATTAACATATGTATCAATTAACTTTCTTTAATTTATTTTTAATGATAAAGTTTTAATTTATATTTTTTATAACTTGATTTATTTTTTTACATAATTTATTTATTTCTAATTAATATATATTTATACATACCTATATATATATCAACATATATATATACATATATATATATATTATAGTATATATATAATTTTACTTTTCACCCTTATTCTTCTCTCATGAAACACCTTGAACAACATCACTATCTCCTCTTAACCTAATCATGCATCACCTGAATCTCACCACTCTATATCAAAAGCATCACATCGCACTATTTCTCAGAACCATGTTGCATTGAGACCTACACTAGTGCCTCCTCTAAGACATCAGTGGATGCTCCAACATCTTCATCATCGATCTCTTCATCTGTGGTGGCATTCAAGACACTGCAGTTTCTTCTGATCATTGGCTCAATCACCTTCCTCCTCCTCCGATATTTACTTCAGTGTCTATAATTGGCTTATACTCTGCATTTCAAGAATGGAAACGCCCTCAAAATCTCTCATTGAAAATCCATCCACTCTATTGCACCTAGTTTTTTGATGAATGAGCTCAAGACACCAATAGTAAGGGCACACACGTAGCCTCCCACATTGTTTTCACCTTCCATGCAGAGCCTCTTTGATGGATATGAAGTTACCACAAAAAGTAAAATGAACCTAAGTTACCCTGAATATACACCACCATACCATGAGCAGTGTGAGACATGGTAAGTTACCTAACAATTAAAATCTAGTTCTATATTACTGAAAAGGTGGTATCCTAAGCCTTCCAACCTTACTTTGATTTTTTCATTCTTTTTCTACAAATATATTATTACTACTTAGAAATATAATTTACATTTAATTGAAATATTTTGTTTAGTATGTTATATTTTATATTATTTTTATATTATTTTTTTATATATACTGGCCACATGTACACTTAAACTGACCATGCATGAAACAAATGTATGTTCGATCAGTAAACCAACCACATAAAATTTTGGGTCACATTGTCAGCATACTGAAAATTCATGCAAGGTAAGCATACTTACCTAACACAAATGAATAGTGAGAATACCAATCATGATGCTTGTTCCATGCATATTCAACACAATACTTAGTTTATTTTTAGTAAAATTGTACATTTTTACAACACTCAATTTTAGTGTCATTTTTATAAAAAAATTATTACAACTTTGTTTATTTTATTTTAACTATTTTATTTATTTATCAAATAATTAAATATCATAACAACCTTTGTTATGAATTCTTGAATAGAAAATATGGTAGGATTTTTATGAAAATAATAATTGTCATATTATTCATTTTATGCTCTATTTTCTATAATATTTGAATTATTCTTTTACTAAAATTTTATGAGAGAAATTTTATCCATTTTAATTATATGAAATACTCTCATTTAATTTATTTATTATATTATAATTTTTTAACAAGTTTCTTGCGGAGACAGAAGAATGAGAAAACTCTTTTTAATGAGAACCACTTTTTCAAATTATAGGTAACAATAATATTTTATTTTATTTATTCACTAACAATAGGCGTATAGTGATTCGATATCTTAAAGATCCAAGAATATCATTCAAATAATGATGATACATGATTATAAGGTTAGATATGTGGTCAAGGAATATAAAACAGTGTCATATAGATCTATCAAAAATAACTATTTTGAAACAATGGTGTTACACAATTCTTACTACTCTCATACAATCAAGAAACTTCTGTGCCATCTATTTCTTTGATATGATCAAAAAAATATCTTCAATGTTTGACCTTATTCCATTGAAGTGGTCTAAGATCATAGAGATACATCATATTCCATATCTTTTGATCTTCTAATGGTTTTATTGTTATTTTCATTTTCTTCATTTTATTATTTTCATTATCTATTTATAATATGATCATGTTTGGTTTATGATTCTTCCCATAAAAATTAGGTCTTGTTTGTTTTGGTTATTCCACCACTTTAAAGGGTGTTTGGGTTGTGACTCCCAAAATGAAACCAGGTCATAGACTAGGTTTAGTCTCTTGTAAAAAGATTGGGTCATGCCTCCAGGTTTTTGTAAAAGGCAGAGTGTATAACAGGTTCTCACACCTTTAAAAGTGATTTTCTTAGTGGGTGTCAATATTCTCATGGATTAGATAAGGATGGGGAGTGTAATATGATTTTTTATCCCAATCACTATATATATATCTATGTTATTTATTTTTATTTTCATTTCATTTCATGTCGTGAACATAGATCTTAATTTAAAATCTTTAATTAAAAAAACTCTGATTGTTTTTTCTTTAAATTTGAAAATAACTATTCACCCCCCTAGTCTTAACTTTCATTGCTTTTGATATAAAAATAATTATATGTGGGTTTCATGGTATTTATGTGACCTCCATGCATAGGGTGTTGATCCTTTATCAATAATATTGATTCAGTAGGGTTGGTAGTGTCCCCCAGCTATTCGGGGTGTGATCCCCTATCTAGACAACATGATCTTTTGAGGTCTAGTGAGCACATCCAGGAAAGTACAAACAAATGTGGAATCTTAGATGAGTGTTATGAGTGAAAACATGGCTCGATGAATGATCCCTCCCAAATGAGCATTACCTTGAAGCCTTGAGTATATTCTTATAGCTAGCAGTGATGGTTGATACATTTTGAGACCGGTTCTCTGTTATGAGTATATCTGGGTTTATTATTGTTATATATCTTATATTTTTGACACATATTCTATTGAGGTGACTAATATTGGTTATTTATGCATAGTGATTTCAGGGTATCCAACTGGATATTGTTATACTCACCCCTGTATGGGTTTTTCTTGCACATGTCATGACTTATGCAGATGATTGTCTATTTGATGGTTTTTTAAGAGGACTGAGACTAGGTAAATCTCATATTGGTCTAGATGAATTGAGGTGTTTATCACGTGTGGAATATGATAATAGTCCTTTTCTTATGAACAATTTAGACTCCTTTAAAAATTTTATTGGGCTTGTATTTGGACCCTTTATCACTTTCAGTACTTTTTCCATACTCTAGTTGTGTGATAGATTTTATGCATGCATTGGTATAAGTTTTTTTGTTTTACATTTCATCATTGTATGATATTAGAGATGTGTATGTGAATATAGGTATATTATGAAAATGTATCCAATGTTTTTGATATTCCTACTTAGCACTGGTTTTCAACCCCTACCATATTGGTGGTGGGCCTGGGGTAGTCACACTCATCCTATCACAGGCCAGGAAGGCCTTGGTGGATCGGGTCATGAAAAATATAGACCTCATCCCTTGAACAAACCTAAAAAACTCTCTCCCTAAAGAAATAAAGTTTCCCTAAAGACATGAAGATTACCTCAATTTCCTCGAGCCATTATGCAGCCTCTAGTGGACCATTATCCCTACAAAAAACAAGCAACAACTAAGAAGATTCTGAAGTGCCCAGATCAGTGTGAATCACTGAGAGGGGGAGGGGTGAATCAGTGATCCTTTAAAACTTTTTACTAATTGATTCTTAATCAATTAAACCTCTATGGCTGGTTAAAGCCTCGATCCACTCTTCTTGTATCTCTCAACCATTCCCGGATAATGCAGTAATGAAAAGGCACAGGACACAAGGATTTACAAGGTTCGGCACCAAAGGCCTACATCCTTGCCATGCTCTCTCAGCATGGATTCTCCCATTATAACTTGTTAGAATTACAATGGTCGATACAGAGTCCCACTGTATCTCTCCTGAGTCCCACAGGAGGGTCTTTATACTGCGTCCCACAGTGTTACCAGAGTCCCACTGGCCTGCTCCAGAATCCCACTGAAGACTTCTTCTCCCTGAGTCCCACAGGGTCTTCTCCTGGCTCCTCGAGTCACACGAGTAGCTCTTCTTCACTTCAAGTTCTTCAAGTAACTTCAACAGCCTGGGATAAAGGCTGCTGGCCTTGCTATTCTTCTGATCACTTGTGGTGAACAGGTCTTCTCGTCTAGCTCAGGCTTTATCTCCTTCTTCAGGAAGACCTGGCTTCTCTCTTCAACTACTGAATACTCAAACAAATAATATCTTTAACTTCAGTCTGGTCCAGTCTCAGTTTCACTTCAACTTCATGCACTGAATGCATGGCATCACAATATCTTCAAGATCTTCTGGTCTTGGACTCCTCAGATGCACACCACTGATTTAGCACTGTTCACATGTGCACGTGCATGCATGCATGCATGCACTCCCCTTCTTCTTCTCTTGGTGCAATAAACCCACAAAGGGTGTAATCACTTTTGAGCACACACCTACTTCTCAGACTTCACACACTTTATGCAATTTTCTTACACACTTAGAGTGTGTTCTACTTTAGTGTGGAACTTCTTCTTCTAAGTGTATACACACTTCTTAGTGCACACACCTAGGTTCGGCCACTTCACTTTGTTGTTTTGCACACACAACTTTGTTCTTTGCTTTGCACACACACAATGAGTGTGTATTTGGCCTCCACTATTTTTGCACACCCCAAGCTATGCCTCGGCCTTCCTTTCAAATGCACACACACACAAAGTGTGGTGGTCTTCACTTTACCCACTTGCACATACCCAAGCCAAGGTCTCGGGCTCTTCCTTGTTCTTTTAATCTTCTTCAAAGTGTGCACTTCACTTATGCACACACTTGGTTCTCCATTTTGTACACACAAGGGCTACGGCCTCTTTGTTTTCTTTTTGCACACAAAGGCACAAAGGTGTTGTCTTCACTTGGTGCACACACAAGGCTATGCCTCAGGTCTTCTTTGGTTCACACCCACTGCCACCTTATTGTAATTGCACACACAACCCAAACGTGTCCTTCTCCTTATGCATATGCTAGGGCCACGGCCTTTCTTTGTTCACTTAGCACACAAAACACTAGGGCCTCGGGTTCGCCCTCTTTGCACACACACTGTCCCACAAGATGTCAGGGTGAAAGGGGCAGCCGTGAAAAGCCTTGGATGCTAGGCATCGCGCAAGTGCTTGGAGCACAAGGCGCGCAAGTTGCACTGGCCAAGGGGCGCACAAGTGCAACCAGCCGCGGGCGCGCAGGTGCAACACCGCGAGCTCTTCCTCCTGTCGCGCAAATTCGCGAACAGAGAGGGTGACAACCTCGGGCGCGCAAGAATGCTGCGGCCACGAGCTCTTCCTGCCGCGCAAAGGATTAGCGCGCAGGGGACTTCAACGCGCAAGTGTGCGCGGGGCTTCAAACCTTCGCGAGGCAGAGAGATGCGCTCACGGGACTTCAGATTTTTCAAGAAAACTTCAGCAAAAGCTCAGAGGTCTCGGCCTCTCTTTATATAGGCGAGGATAGCCTCGGCCCATCCGTGTGATATAACTTCAAACTCCCGAGATTTTCGGGTTTTCAAGATTCTGTGAATCTTTATTTGCTCCTCTGTTTCACCGCGGGATCTCATTTAATTTTTCTCTACGTGCATGCGACTCATAACGCATGCACGGCCTTCGGTTTAGGCTCATCCCATGCAAAAACACCAACCACATGGCCTCGGCAGCTTCTCTTGCCTCGGCCTCAACCGAAATCTTCCATTGACTGCAAGCACGACTCCTTTTAAGCATGGTTGTGTTCAGTAGGGTCGGACGAACTCATTGGTGTCTTCGGCTTGTTCAACAGAGGCCGGGAGCTTCAAAACAAGTCGTCGGAGGGCTCTGGTTCTGCGGAGGCTCGCGGGAGGCTTCGGGTGGCCTTCGGCTGAGCTCGACGAAGGAGACGAGCTCTCGGCCGTCGGATGCGGTGATCAAAAAGGCTTCGACGGCTTGGATCAGATCGGGAGCGCGGCGGATTAGATGATCGGTCCAGATCGAGCGCGCGATGAATCGTGCGGCTGGGATTTGTTCCCGGTGAAAATCCCGCGTCCCACATCGAATTCTCTCGCGGAATTTCCGCGGTTTATAAAATAAGCGCTCCCCGCTACTCCTCAATTGAATCTCCTCCCCTCTCGGTGCCGCCCCGCACCGAGTTCTTCTGCGGGCGCGCTCTGTGCCCACTCCTGCCACTCGGGCGCGCCACTGGCGCCCACTATGCGTGCCTTCGGGCGCGCGCGCTGCGCGGACTTCACCACCGCGTAGCTCGGGGCTTATACACGGCCCCCCTGCCTCTCGGGGGCTGGCCCCATGGGATCCCCTTGGGCGTGGTGACCTGGTCCCACATGTGCCTTGGGTTGAACCCTTAAGGCTGGCCTCCTTGGTGGCCTAATTTTTTGGAAAAGTAAATATAGGGTACTTTGTATAAAAACAAAGTAACCACATACATAATTTGAAATGCCAAGAGCCACTCCAAGCCTTCTCCTCTAAGCCATTTCTTCTCTCTTCTTCTTAGGAATTCATCAATCCTCCTCTCATATGATCTTCACTTAGGATATCGAATTCCCGAAGGTTCTTCATCAACCGAGCTCTTGTTCAATTATTTCTCCTTCATTAGAATTCCTCCATTCTTCTTCAACATTTAGTCATCACTTTGTAATGGAATTCACGAAGGGTCTTCATCTTCAACTGAGCTCCTAAATCACTTAAATTCTTCAATGTGCTTCATTGACCTAATCAGAGATCAATTGGATCAACTTCAAATTCACATGCACTAAGAGTTAGTACATGGACTTCATTAAACCACTTCATCCACTTAGAAGTAGTGAATGGATCATCTTGCTTCTTCAACTCCTCATGCATTGTCACTACAATGCATGGTATTCAAACAATGTTGTGACATTGTATCATCAGGATACAAGTTCTATGAACTTAATGATCAGCTCAACAATCGTCAGATGTTCATGGAGAATGTTTCAACCATATTCTCCAATGCCACTTAGTGAATCTCCTAAGTGACATTCCTCTAAGTACCATGGCCATTCTCCTTCATCACCATCACCATCACATCCTTTGACATTCACATCTTGACTCCTTGACATCCATTCATTCCAAGACAACTTCATGCCTCATTGACAACAAATGCAACACATTGCACTTCAATCTCCCCCTTTGTATTTGTTGTCAATACACTCCTTCAGCACATATGAATGGGTCAATATGTGTGCCAATATTTCTCCCCCTTATTGGCAATCAAATGCAAAGGTGTGGTGTGGTTCTCTTCCACAATATCTCTTCCTCCCTTTGAAAAGTATTTTCTTGAAAAACACTGAGAGAGGGATGATGTCACATGTTCTTCTTTAGCAAAGAACCTTTAGTTGATCAACTCTAAGTCTACTTGGGCTAACCCGGTGTAGAAAACAAGAGTGATGTAACCAAGGAACTCAATGCTGTCCAACATTCACTATACATGTGAGATCATGCTTAGGGGATTGAAATTTTTCAGATATAACAATGAATTGCTAAATCCTGCACATACTTCACCAAACACATTAGAAAGTTCAAGTGCAAAGATAAAGCTCCCCCTTTCATCCATTTGTCTTCAATCCATACTCCCCCTTAATTGACAAGATAAACTCAATTAAGAAACAAGGGATGAAAGTATGATTAGAATACCTTCAGCTTTTCTCAAGATAGTATTAAATCTTAGAATACCATCTTCTCCAGATTGGCTCCCCCTCAAGGGGTGCTCTCCATTCTGTCCAAACCACTCTCCAGATGAGAATGATCATCATCTTCAATTCCCTGCATTGTTAGCACATGTAAATACCAATGTATAAGGGAATAAGATGGAACCTCCTTGGTTCATCAATGTGAACAACAAGGTTGAGAAGATTCTCTCAACCGAGATGTCCCATTTTCACCATTCTTCACACTTGCACATTTGATCTTCAATGATGTTTGTGCTGGTGTGGTTCTCAAAACATCTTCATGTGAAACCTTCTTCTTCCCTTTTGCTTTAGCAATTGCCAGAACTTCATCTTCAGCTCTTTGTAAATCTTTGGCAAGTTGCAACTAATTTGGCCATATGACTAGTAAGTCACTTGGAAGTGTGGCCTCAGTTCTGGATATTCCACATGGTTCTTTTGATACTGTCAAGCTACCTCTCTTAGGCAACTTGTTTTCAACCAATCCCTTCTGCTTCTTCTGGATTGATTGTCTGTTTAAGTCCAGTTGGCTTCTATTGAATTTCATGGCTTCTTTACAAAGATCCATGGTATGACCATTCCTTCCACAGTAGAAGCACTTCTTCTTGGTGGTCCTTCTGGATGACTCACCCTTCTTGGTTTTAGAATCCAAGGACTTCTCTTCCTTTTTCAAACTCTTCTTGGGAGCATCTTCCACTTTCTTCTGCTTGCTTCCCAAGGATTCCTTTTTAGCCAGGTTCAGTGATCTTCTCTTCATTCCAGCTTCGGATACATTCGGAGATTGACATGTATCTTTTTGACCACTTTTGCAAACATCCCAGATGTTGTCAAGTAATCCAAATCTGTTAGCAGTAAACAGATGTCTCTGGACCTGTGGATGCTGCTTCTTTTCTTCTGGCTTGCTCCCCCTAGGCATGGGCTTCCTCTGTGCTTTGGCATTTAGTGGATTGTACCAACAATCCTTTTCACAATGCCCATACTTGTTACAACACCAGCATTGTCCCACGAATCTTGACCTCTTCCGTCCTTCTGATTGTAGGGTACTTTTCTTGACCTGTTGTGCTGCTTCAGGAGAGCTCTGCTTCTTCATTTTCTTCATCCATACTTGTTTGGAATTATTTTTCCATCCTGCACTTTTTGTGGAAACACTATTAGAAGCATTAGTACAAGATGGGATGGATGGTACCTTCCTTTTAGAAGTTGTTGCACTTTCACTAGAGGATGTCTTTCTTTTAGAATCATCCTTCTCAAAGCATACTTGTGTAGCAACATTTCTTCTATCAGCTGACTGGGAGGATTCAGCTTTAGGTGATTGCAGATTTTTCAATATCACCTCCAGTTCTAAACACTTCATGTTGAGGGAGTTCTTCTCATCCTCAACTGTTCTTAGCCTTCCTTCCCATTTCTCTTCCAGCTATTTCATCTGGTCTTCATGCACTTGCTTCATTTCAAGCACTGAGTTGTCAAGCTCCTTCACCCTTTTGACTTTGTCTTCTAGTTGAGCATCTCTGACAACCATTGACACATTGTGCCTCTTTTCCAGTGCATGGAAAACATCTTTGACTAATATCATAAAGAATTCTTTCTCAGAAAGGCTTCTTTGCAATTCTTCACAAGTGTCTTCATATCTTTCATTGCAAAGAGATACTGTTTCATCTTTGGCATTTACCAGCTTTCTGAGAGTGTTGGTTATGCCAACCCTTTTAGCCAGCTGATCTTCCATAGCATTGGCTTCTTCTTCTAACTGTGATTTTTCTTCATGAAGATCATGGATGCCTGTAGCTATACACTTTGCCACTTCCATGGGAACTGTCTTCTGAAGATATTTGAGTGCACTCTGAAGATCATTCATTGTTTCAACTTCATCACAGCTAGGACAGGCTTTCTTCATCTTCTTGGCCTGTTTCTTCTTTCTATTTTTCTGAGTCTTGGCAGATATCTCCATTTGAGGCTGGTCACTCATTTCCTCAAATCTGCACTTCATAAAGACTCCCTTAGATCTTTTAGAGGTAACCTCCCTCTGATACCAATTGAAGTGCCCAGATCAGTGTGAATCACTGAGAGGGGGAGGGGGTGAATCAGTGATCCTTTAAAACTTTTTACTAATTGATTCTTAATCAATTAAACCTCTATGGCTGGTTAAAGCCTCGATCCACTCTTCTTGTATCTCTCAACCATTCCCGGATAATGCAGTAATGAAAAGGCACAGGACACAAGGATTTACAAGGTTCGGCACCAAAGGCCTACATCCTTGCCATGCTCTCTCAGCATGGATTCTCCCATTATAACTTGTTAGAATTACAATGGTCGATACAGAGTCCCACTGTATCTCTCCTGAGTCCCACAGGAGGGTCTTTATACTGCGTCCCACAGTGTTACCAGAGTCCCACTGGCCTGCTCCAGAATCCCACTGAAGACTTCTTCTCCCTGAGTCCCACAGGGTCTTCTCCTGGCTCCTCGAGTCACACGAGTAGCTCTTCTTCACTTCAAGTTCTTCAAGTAACTTCAACAGCCTGGGATAAAGGCTGCTGGCCTTGCTCTTCTTCTGATCACTTGTGGTGAACAGGTCTTCTCGTCTAGCTCAGGCTTTATCTCCTTCTTCAGGAAGACCTGGCTTCTCTCTTCAACTACTGAATACTCAGACAAATAATATCTTTAACTTCAGTCTGGTCCAGTCTCAGTTTCACTTCAACTTCATGCACTGAATGCATGGCATCACAATATCTTCAAGATCTTCTGGTCTTGGACTCCTCATATGCACACCACTGATTTAGCACTGTTCACATGTGCGCGTGCATGCATGCATGCATGCACTCCCCTTCTTCTTCTCTTGGTGCAATAAACCCACAAAGGGTGTAATCACTTTTGAGCACACACCTACTTCTCAGACTTCACACACTTTATGCAATTTTCTTACACACTTAGAGTGTGTTCTACTTTAGTGTGGAACTTCTTCTTCTAAGTGTATACACACTTCTTAGTGCACACACCTAGGTTCGGCCACTTCACTTTGTTGTTTTGCACACACAACTTTGTTCTTTGCTTTGCACACACACAATGAGTGTGTATTTGGCCTCCACTATTTTTGCACACCCCAAGCTATGCCTCGGCCTTCCTTTCAAATGCACACACACACAAAGTGTGGTGGTCTTCACTTTACCCACTTGCACATACCCAAGCCAAGGTCTCGGGCTCTTCCTTGTTCTTTTAATATTCTTCAAAGTGTGCACTTCACTTATGCACACACTTGGTTCTCCATTTTGTACACACAAGGGCTACGGCCTCTTTGTTTTCTTTTTTCACACAAAGGCACAAAGGTGTTGTCTTCACTTGGTGCACACACAAGGCTATGCCTCAGGTCTTCTTTGGTGCACACCCACTGCCACCTTATTGTAATTGCACACACAACCCAAACGTGTCCTTCTCCTTATGCATATGCTAGGGCCACAGCCTTTCTTTGTTCACTTAGCACACAAAACACTAGGGCCTCGGGTTCGCCCTCTTTGCACACACACTGTCCCACAAGATGTCAGGGTGAAAGGGGCAGCCGTGAAAAGCCTTGGATGCTAGGCATCGCGCAAGTGCTTGGAGCACAAGGCGCGCAAGTTGCACTGGCCAAGGGGCGCACAAGTGCAACCAGCCGCGGGCGCGCAGGTGCAACACCGCGAGCTCTTCCTCCTGTCGCGCAAATTCGCGAACAGAGAGGGTGACAACCTCGGGCGCGCAAGAATGCTGCGGCCACGAGCTCTTCCTGCCGCGCAAAGGATTAGCGCGCAGGGGACTTCAACGCGCAAGTGTGCGCGGGGCTTCAAACCTTCGCGAGGCAGAGAGATGCGCTCACGGGACTTCAGATTTTTCAAGAAAACTTCAGCAAAAGCTCAGAGGTCTCGGCCTCTCTTTATATAGGCGAGGAGAGCCTCGGCCCATCCGCGTGATATAACTTCAAACTCCCGAGATTTTCGGGTTTTCAAGATTCTGTGAATCTTGATTTGCTCCTCTGTTTCACCGCGGGATCTCATTTAATTTTTCTCTACGTGCATGCAACTCATAACGCATGCACGGCCTTCGGTTTAGGCTCATCCCATGCAAAAACACCAACCACATGGCCTCGGCAGCTTCTCTTGCCTCGGCCTCAACCGAAATCTTCCATTGACTGCATGCACGACTCCTTTTAAGCATGGTTGTGTTCAGTAGGGTCGGACGAACTCATTGGTGTCTTCGGCTTGTTCAACAGAGGCCAGGAGCTTCAAAACAAGTCGTCGGAGGGCTCTGGTTCTGCGGAGGCTCGCGGGAGGCTTCGGGTGGCCTTCGGCTGAGCTCGACGAAGGAGACGAGCTCTCGGCCGTCGGATGCGGTGATCAAAAAGGCTTCGACGGCTTGGATCAGATCGGGAGCGCGGCGGATTAGATGATCGGTCCAGATCGAGCGCGCGATGAATCGTGCGGCTGGGATTTGTTCCCGGTGAAAATCCCGCGTCCCACATCGAATTCTCTCGCGGAATTTCCGCGGTTTATAAAATAAGCGCTCCCCGCTACTCCTCAATTGAATCTCCTCCCCTCTCGGTGCCGCCCTGCACCGAGTTCTTCTGCGGGCGCGCTCTGCGCCCACTCCTGCCACTCGGGCGCGCCACTGGCGCCCACTATGCGTGCCTTCGGGCGCGCGCGCTGTGCGGACTTCACCACCGCGTAGCTCGGGGCTTATACACGGCCCCCCTGCCTCTCGGGGGCTGGCCCCATGGGATCCCCTTGGGCGTGGTGACCTGGTCCCACATGTGCCTTGGGTTGAACCCTTAAGGCTGGCCTCCTTGGTGGCCTAATTTTTTGGCAAAGTAAATATAGGGTACTTTGTATAAAAACAAAGTAACCACATACATAATTTGAAATGCCAAGAGCCACTCCGAGCCTTCTCCTCTAAGCCATTTCTTCTCTCTTCTTCTTAGGAATTCATCAATCCTCCTCTCATATGATCTTCACTTAGGATATCGAATTCCCGAAGGTTCTTCATCAACCGAGCTCTTGTTCAATTATTTCTCCTTCATTAGAATTCCTCCATTCTTCTTCAACATTTAGTCATCACTTTGTAATGGAATTCACGAAGGGTCTTCATCTTCAACTGAGCTCCTAAATCACTTAAATTCTTCAATGTGATTCATTGACCTAATCAGAGATCAATTGGATCAACTTCAAATTCACATGCACTAAGAGTTAGTACATGGACTTCATTAAACCACTTCATCCACTTAGAAGTAGTGAATGGATCATCTTGCTTCTTCAACTCCTCATGCATTGTCACTACAATGCATGGTCTTCAAACAATGTTGTGACATTGTATCATCAGGATACAAGTTCTATGAACTTAATGATCAGCTCAACAATCGTCAGATGTTCATGGAGAATGTTTCAACCATATTCTCCAATGCCACTTAGTGAATCTCCTAAGTGACATTCCTCTAAGTACCATGGCCATTCTCCTTCATCACCATCACCATCACATCCTTTTACATTCACATCTTGACTCCTTGACATCCATTCATTCCAAGACAACTTCATGCCTCATTGACAACAAATGCAACACATTGCACTTCAGATTCTTTCACTACCACTCTACTTGGGGTATGGGTAGAGTCAACTATTGGAATAAATACATCTAACATTGGGAGAAAACCCCCTTATAATCCATTGGAACTTTCCTGAAAATCATACAATAAATAACATGAAAACATCGGACTTAAATAAATGATATAATAGGATAAATCGCAATCGTAATCAAAATAACTGCAACATAAATAAAATCAAAAGCATTATTTTTTAAAACCACTTAAAAAAAATTAATTTAAATTATCAAAATCACTCTAATAAACTATTTTAAAATTTCCAAAATTTCCTTCATAAAATCATTTATTTAATTTTAAACATAAGATCCTCTTTAATAGATACCTTCATAAAACTCATGTTTCACCTTAAAAAAAATTTTTCACCATAAAATTGTTTTAACAATTTTTAATAATGAATTTTTTTTTCTTTTATCATGAAAACCAACCTTACATTACCAAATTTCAACCCAAAACCCAATCAATAACATCACACAATAATAAAACTTAATTAAGAGGTACTAATGGTTATGCATGACTTAGACACATGGTTTAGTGGATCGTGTTTTAGTCATACAACAACCAGTAGAATTCATGTTGAATTATGAACTCAGGATCTACATGGTTTTCTTGGTCGTGCAAGATCATTATGTGATGCAAGTTCAAATCCCATTTTCATCCCCCAAAATATATAAATCCTTAAAAAATTCAAAATACCATCATCATGAAAACAATTACACCATAAACCAATATATAAAACTCATAATTCAAGACTTACAACCTCACATCCCATGGAAAATTGAGGCTCAAGATGAGTAAGAGCTAGCGAGACTCTTCCCACCCTTACCTCTAAAGTTCTATTAGTCACATATCTAATCTACCAAACACCCTATATAACAAAGTGTGTTCTAAAACATAGGAATTATTAATAAATTCGTATTTGATAAAAAATTTGGGAACCAACTCCAACCAACACTGAATTGGGCACCCAAGCCAGCCCATGACATACTTAAGGCACGTTCCTGGTCACCTTAGTCTAGAAACTAGTTTCAGAGCATCAAATAAGATATCATGGGAGTGAATTCACCCAATAAATAATTTTAACCAAAAATTGGAATTATACCATTATTCTATCATGAAGTATCCAAACATTGTACTTCCATGCCACACAAATAAGTTGAAACAATTTTAACATAATTTCAAATAGGGCATATCAAAAGTCAGCATTCCACTAAACTTAAATAAAATAAAATAAAACGAGGTCCCAATATGCATCAAGAATGATAAATTGGTTGAAACTTATACAAAAACAAAATAAAACCAAAACACCCAACATAATCTCCATGAAACCTCCAAGGTTTCCATCCATCCTAAAAAGCAACCCTTCCCATGGGTGATTAAGGACCAAACCTAAACCTACAAAATAAACTTATTTCTACCAAATATGAGTGGAAGAAATAGGGAGTGAGTGTGAAATAATACAATGTAATCCAAATAGAGCCCATTAATTTCCTTTTTCAAAAAGAACACACATTACAGTTTTAAAATACAGGCTGAACATAGTGTTTTTACCTTTGAAAGAAAATAAACTATAGGATTTCTCAAAAATTATTCTTAAAAACATTGAACATGTTTTAAAGAAACATATAAGATTTATTTTGTATATATACCTCACCTTTGAAAACCTATTTTAGAACACCCTTCATAACCATATAAGAAGAGACTAGAAAATAATAGAAAGTAAATATCAATTAGATGAATGAATCGAACTAGTAAAGAAGTAATAAAATATAGAATAGGTCAAAATGTAGAATCATACTGAAATAATAATACATTCTGTGGTAGATTAGAAATAAACTAAGTTCAATAAATAGGAAATAATAAAATTAGGTAATCATGGTAAATTCCTAAACATTTGATAAGGAAACCTTGGATGTGCTCATGTTGGAACTATCTGTTAACCTATTAATGAACTCTTATGATTACAACCAAGAAGATACTCTAAACTAGACTTATCGGTTACACACCCCTATGGAATTTGATTCCATAAAATATATCATCTTCATAATTGGTACTAGATAGTATTTTAAACTTATCCCTCACTAAGACACCTAGGATCCCCATGATTGTAATAATGGGGGTGAGGTAACCTTAGAAAACAACAAATCAATCATGACTAAACATAAGATAAACACATTTTATTAGCTCGTATCTATATACTAATCTGTGTGAAACCCATCTCTAAAAGTAAATAAAAATATTTCAACATAACTTAAAGGGATAGGGCTTCTATGAAGGTGTGAATTTTCAATGAGACTATTTCAAAGTACTAACTAGGCCTTAGTATCTTAAACAAGTAATACTTTTAAAAGAAAAGACACTTTCCTTTAAATCCATTCAACAACCCAAATTCATTGAAACACTACATTATTAAATTTATAAATGGGATTTAAAGTAATACTTTATGAGTCACATGTTTAAATCTCTTTTTAAGATCATTCTTAAAACCAAGAAACAATTTAAAAACCCAAGTTTTAATAAAGGAATACTTTGAAATCTATATATATATATATACCTACAAAAAAAATATACATATTCACATGAATATATGTGTGTGTGTGTGTGTGTTTTTACATATCCACAATCATATATATATATGGTTATTCATAAGAAATTCCATGAGATTAAACAAGTGGTACAATTCAAGGAATCCATCAAAATATAAGAACCCAAGTGAAACCATCAAAACCTCAAAATAGAAACAACCCAAAAGAATCATAATATAACCTCAAGAACAAACTCATACTAAGGATTAAAGGCTAATGACCATTTAAAACACTGTGATTCTTTGAAAAAATACTTTTAGAAATTTTAGTAACGTAACACCTTATGTCACTATAACACTATTTTATACTAATTATTTTAATTAATTTTTGATCAATTTTATTTTTTTATAAAATTTGGGTGTGAGTTTTTTATTTTATAGAATTTTTTTTCTTGAGCATGGTTTAGGACTCATGACTGAGTATAAATTCTATTGGTTCCCTTACATGGGAAATTATTTACTTTATTTCAAATGTTCATGATTTGAATTGCATGGGAAGCACATGGTTGGAATGAATCCTAGTAGAAACAATGTGTATTACCTTTCTGTGGGAGTCTTCTAGTGCACAAGTTATTCACAGTTAAGAGAAATCATGTGGAAACTATACTATATGGACTGTATTTTAGTATACCAATTTTTCACGATTGTCACATAACTTGTAAATCGTGTAGCTAAACTATATGAAGGAGATTTATCTAGCCAAAAATATCTTTTACAATATATTACTTATTATGTTATTTCCCTTACACTTCTTATTATGGATTGGTAATGAAGTTATAGAGTTTCCTCTTGGTGAATTCATTTTTGGTATAGGTCTTTGGTAGTGAAGTTTTATGGGTGTTTTCTTGGAATCTTTTGTGATTTACTTGAATGTATATTTGTTTCAAAGAACTACCTTTGGTATTTATTGAGGATGATTGGGTCATTATCTTTTGTATAGTTATGTTTTATGAATTAGGGTGAAATCCTTTTAGATTTTTTTGATGTATTTTTTTTAGACTGTGGTGTGTGCATCTCTATTGTGGTTTCCTTCTTTTGGGGTTGTGTTATGTCTATTTTGAGGATGGTTTATTATTTAGATGAGCATGGGTGGACTTCAATCTAGTTCTTGGTTAATTGGTATGAATGATATCTTTGAGAAATTGAGCACTCGGTAGTGTTAGTTGTATGGGGTTCATTGTGGGACAAAATTCCAAGATTGAGGTCCTAGTTTACCTATTGAGTACGGTGACTCAGGTTGAGATACCATGTTGTTTTTTGATTTACAATTCTTGTGAGTTTTCCCTTATGTATGTGGTGCATGTTAAGATTGGTAATGGATTGTCCCTTATGGATGTTGAGTTATTTTAGGTTGACCTTCCTTTGAGGAGTTGAGAATCAGTTCCATGGATGATTCTTAGTTGTTTATTAGTATTTCTTAGAGATGTGTTCTCTTACCCTTTAAGAAATTTCTAATTGGAGTGTTTCCTATACACGGTCTTTGTCTCCCTTGGGTATTGTATGAGTGACTATGTTTGTACTATACTTTGATAAACCTCATGGTTTTTTGGACTTGATGGTTTGGTATGGAGGAATCATCAAAGTTTTATATTTTTCTTCCGTAGATCCTCTCGAGTTATTTTCATCCAACTCACCTTAATCCACTAGGTGTGGTTGTAACTTATTCCAATTGTTTCCTTTTACTCGAGACTTTATAGGGGCAAAAAGTGGCATGGTGTGGAGGTTTTAACACCTCATCTCACTATATCATTGTATTCTATTAATTATTTTAATTAATTTTTGAGATATTTTATTTTTTATAAGTCATGGGCATGAGATTTTTATTTTCTAGAAAAACATTCTTGCTCGCAATTTGAGGTGCATTATTTAGGATAAATCATTTGGTTACCCTTATGTGGGAAATTTTTTAGTTCATTTTGAATGTGCACAATTTGATCTATATGAGTAGCACACACTTGGGATTACTTCTAATAGAAACCATGAAACTTACCTTTTCATGGGAGTTATCTAGTGAATGGGTTACACATAGTTAATAGAAATTGTGCGATAACCATATGATAGGGTATATAGTTTAACATATCTATTTTTAATGTTTGGTGCAAAACATGTAAACTATGAAACTGAACTATGAGAAGGATAGTTTTATATCTAGTGGATCCCACATGGTTGGTGAACAGTTTGATAAACCTTGTGACCAAATTGTATGAGTTTTCCAGAATTCTATTTTGTTATTTTCCAATATTATCTAACTTATTTTCTTATTAAATCCTCAAAGTTAAAACCTATGTTATTAATCCTTATACTTTCCCTTCCCTTTTCCTTGGTATTTTCTCTCTCTCATTAACCCTAGAGGGTTTGGGGTGTAATTTTAGTTTATGGGGTGTTTCATTCAGGGGGGTTTTTCTTTTCAAGGCTTTCTTGGGGTCCCTTGATGTTTTTTATACATTCATCATCGTAGTCAATAACTTATAACTTGATTATCATTCAACTAAGGTAGTTTTTTTAGGATTTTTCTTAAATTGACATGTCATGGTGTTCTTTGTAGTTTTGAATTCCCTATTTTTTAAATTAATACCATATGTGGTGGGTAGATTGAATTTTTAAAATGGTTTAAAGGTCGAGTTTCACTTAGCCTAAGAGTTTTACTTAGTATTTTAAGTAGTTATTGGAATTAAAAGTGTTGATAAATTATTTTAAGAATGGTTTTGAATAAAATGTGTTTTTTAAAGTATTTTGCCCCCATTATGTCCAGAAAAAAAATTAATAAAAATTCGGTTCTATATTTCATAAGGTTTTTTCTATAAATTTTAAGTGAAAATTTAAAATTAGCAGTGTTTGAAAATGTTGAAATAAGTTTTTTAAATAGTTTGACGTTTTAAAATGTCTTGACCCAATTTGGTTTTGATTTTAATTGAAAAGGGTGGTTTAATACATTAGATATTTTGAAGTGGAAAATGTGTTGACTCTTTAATTTATTTTTCCAAATGGTTTTGAGTGATTTTTTGGAAGGTTATTAATAAATTGATTTTAATTTCTAGATTTTAAATAATGGTTTGAAATAGGAATTATAACCATTAATATTTGACTTGGAATTTTTATTCTTTTTTATAAATACTCATTTGGGACTATGAATGGTTTCTAAATGGTGTGTTTGCATGTGATACCCTCATGATTTCCCTTATCATATTGTGAACCCTGATGTGGATATTATTTATTTCTTTATGTGATTGTGTCCTGAGGGGAATGTTGTATATATCATGTGATGTGAATGAAATGTTATTGGGGATGTTTCTTGTGAAGGTGTCGAAGGTGTAACGATATTTAATACTTTTTTTTATATTGATGAATGTGATTGATAACCTCTATTTGATACATGTTATAGGAGTTCTAGGGGACTAATTAGATGTTTAGATAATTGTAAGACTTAGTATAGATGGTATTATGATTAGGGATGGTGTATCTCTAAACTTATAGAGGTAGTGAAAATTGAGTGTGTCATGTTAAACCGAGTGAGCTAGTGGAACTCTATTGTGGCTTGTAGTAGTGTTTTGAACCTGGGAGATTTATCTTTGTATAGTTAAATGAGACTTTTGGGGGCATGATATATTTAGTAGTTTAGACCTAGGGATCATGTTTTCGGTTTGGATTGTGGTACTTGAGTCCTATGAGGTTTCCCATGATGCTTTGATCCTTTTAAGGATGACTTAGCGGATTTTGTTTTACATTTAAATTGAATCATATACCTATAGATTGTTCATTGGCACCATTGTTTTGTTTATCCACATTAGAATGTTTTTTTAATATGTGGTTGCCTATAGTGACTAGTTTTATTTTTATGAATTTGAATTATTTTTCAAATTGGTTTTCTAAATGATTTGAAAAGTGATGTTTTAAAAAGAGGTAAAATGGGTTTTGTCTTGTTTTAGGATTTTTAACAAAAGATCCACTTTCAGTGTCTTAAAAGTGTTTAGAAAAAGGTTTTGTTTAAATTTTATTTTTTTTAAAAAGGGGGGTGTTTATTAAAAATGGTTCGAGGTATGGGGAATTCTTTTCAAGTGATTATTTTCATTCAATACAAATAAATGGATTTTGTGAAATGAGTTAAACATGGTATTATCATTTATATATATTTTTATATGAAAAATTGTTTTATATTATATTTCAAACTAGGATACACATATTTTCAATTGTAATTAACTATGAAAAATCTATTGTTCTTACCTTCTAGGCTTGATTTATCTCACACATTTCATACACCACTTGGTGTATATAGTTCTTATGGATTTATTTCAGGTTCCTAGTATTTGTTATCCCTTATATTGGGGTGTAGGTTGTATTGGTTATTTTGATTGGGACATGGATAGTTATTATGGGACATATGAAGATTGTTGGTGGCATTTTTATTTCTTTTGTTTTCCTTTTTTGTATGATGTATTGTATCACCGATGTCTTTAGCGTTTATGCTCTGAGTAGTTAATGTATCTTCATTTATGTTTTAATGTTCAATTTTTTTGATGTTTCTCCCCTTTCATGTCCAATCTCTAGTTTTTTAATTTATTTACATTGGTTAATCTAAATGGATATTTATTTTTCGATGTGATTTTTTTTATAAAAGGTTGAAATAATTCTCACTGATTATGTTTTGAGTGTAACAAACCATAATTTTATCAATGGAATTTCCCTTCTTATAATTATGTCATGTAGTATAAAGAAAAAACATCACATAGGTAAACCAAAAAAATAATATTCTCATAAATAAAGAATGATAAATTAGTCAAAAAATAAACAAATAATAATTTCAAATATTACAGTAGGATAATAAATATAAAATAAGAGAATAATAATATGATAATTTGGATATGATTGATCCATCAGAATGATCACACTCACGAACAAAGCTGTAGAAATAAAACATAATGTTAACAATAAAATATTCATTCTGATGATGAAAGTATATATATAATTGAGATAAAGTATAAGTGAATGAGGAATGAATGTAATAAGAGGTATTTATAGAAAGTAGTAAACTCATTTGACCGTTATAAATATTACTGTTGGAATAGTAACCTTACTATTGGAATTGTAATGTGACCATTAGGAATAGAAATCTAATCGTTAGAATAGTAACATCACCTATGAAAATGTAAAATAATATTTATGTATCATATAAAATTAAGAGGTAATATATTTAAACCATGGTACAAGAAAATAAATATTTTAAAATCATAAATTATGTGTTTGTATTTTTATAAAACATAAATGTTGTAATCATATTTTTTTAATAAATATAATGATTTAAAATAAATTTTGTAAAATGGATTTATAATTTAATATTAAGATTTATTATAATGATAATATAATTTTATGATACTATAAATAATTATTCAAAGGGTCATAAAATTTATTATAATATTAAAATCTGTATATAACATTATAAACCAAATACATAAATTTTTTATTCATGCATGATGTAAGCACTCATTAATTCAAACTCACATGCACTAATTATTGTATATAGTCACAAGAATCAACAATATTTATATTCTTGAACCAAAATAATAAAAAAATCTCTCTCCCTTATAAATACCACCCCATATCCTCACACCTTCTAAGCCTTAAAGTTTTCCAAATCTCTGTCAAACCCAATTAAACATTATAACTCATAAAAATTATCATAAATTAAATTAATAAAATTATAATAAATCAAATATAGATAAAACAATTATGAATTAAGTAATTATTGAATCCAATTTTATTATCCAGCACATTAAGTGTAATAGAGAACACATTTGGACGTAATGTAAGGGATCTCTCTGAACCTCTATATTTCATTTGGGTAACACTTAATCTCTATTTTCCTCAAGTTATCTCTTCATTATTATTATATAATTATTCTATATTCTGTATAAATTTTCCAAACATGTATATATATCACAATTCATCTTTCTTTGATGGATAAATACATGTTATAAGAGGTTCCCTTCTCAATTCCTCTCGACAAGCAAACCCAATTAAAGGGAACATCTCTATTTCTTACCCATTTTCAAGTATACTCAATAAAGATTTTTAAGCAAAAAATATCTTCCAAAATCACTCATTTTATCTTGAAAACCCATTTTAGTTCATTTATGGTTTTATGTAAAAAATTATGCACTTTTTCTTTTATGACTCTTCATTCTTTTCCCTAAGATCGCGCTTAATTGGAACTTTTTTATTTATACCTAGCCTCTATTTTTCATGTTTTTACTTTAGTTGGACATCATTATTCGTGATTTTTTTACCTTATTAATGTTAAAGAATTATTTAATACCTTATTTCATGGATACCATTATGATACACTCTTTGGATATGCCTTATGGCATGATTATGAAACCCATTTCCTTCCATGGGTAATCATTGTGTTTATTCCTTGTGATTTGTTTATTTATGTGGAACACATATTCATGTACATTTTATGATGGGTGTTTTTAGATAGATGTCCAATGAATAATTTAATATTTTATTCTAATGATACATTATGTATGGGGTTATGGAGTAAACCTAATCTTATATGGGACTCCATCCACCATGTGATTTAGTCTTGGAAGTTAGCCTCGACTCATGTTTATGTCATGATATATGTTGTTCCCATATTCATATATTGCCTTGTTCATATGATTCCATGTTCTATATGTTATTCAACTATATGTTTATTCATGATCCATGCCTTATATGTTATCATGTTATGCCTTCTGACTCTTATGTTATGCTTCTTTTCCATGCTTATTCTTTTACTGGGATTTTTAGCTCATCCCTTTTTCCTTTGTCTTCCCATGGTTATCCTATAAAGATGTAGGAGCTCAAATGAAGTTAGGATATCATTATGGAGATTAATAAAAAAATATTTTAGTTTGGTTTCATGTTTTCAAATTATGTACTGAGTCTTCCAAATAAACTATACTTTTTGAAACTTGGTTTTTATTTGATGGATAATAGTGCTTAAAATCATGTAATAATATGTTTAAAAGGATAGGATCACTATATTGGGACCTTATCAATGGTTTCTAGCCCTATTGAATCATGAACAAGCCTTAGGTATTTCAATGACTACCTAGGTTTCCCTTGTTGGTTTGTGATAAAATTTTATCATAGAACACTTTCTTGTTATTTTGGGTGTGTCTTGGTAGTATGGAGACTAGTATTATCATCAATACTCAGATAGAGGGTTTATGAAAGTTCTTTCCAAGGTCTTTATCACACCAAACCTCAAGTTTCCGTGGGAGTTTTGGAATGCGATTCCTAATTTTGTGTTTGATTTTGGATATATTTGGTAGATTTTGGTATGTTTTGATGATGAATTGATCCTTGTTAAGTGTACCGATGATTTATAGGATTATTTTGAGTTTCATAGGTAAAATCAATGAATGAACTAGACCTGCATAGTTAACTTGTATAGTCTGGTAAACCATGTGGTGCCAGTGTGGAATGGCTCTGCAACCATGACGGTGTCTATTGCATGTTTGGTACACATTTTACCAGCTCGTACGGATGAACTATGGATAATTTGGTTTCTTATATGTATTTTATTCTCCCTTGATTTCCTGAATGATTAAAATGGTGTTTTTCATTGGTGTGATGTTTATTATGGGAGTTTCTCTTGGAAATATATGTGGTTGAATGTGGTTTTATTTGAGATTTATCCTTGGATGTTTGGCTTTATCCCTTTGTATTTTTGTGATATTTGTTGGAAAATGGTTTTTGAGGTGGAAAGAGGAAATTCATGAGGTGGTTTGTTTTTTAAAATCATTTTATAATGGTTGTGTAAAATGGATTTGTTTTTTTTTTAACAAGTTCTGTTTCGTTGAATGGTGGAGTTTTTGGGGAATTAAATTTCAAATGAAATTGTTTCAATAATTGGTTAATTAGAGTGTTTTCAAAGATGTTATTGATTTCAAAATATAATTTTTAATTTTTTTTGAGTGAAAAATAGGTTTTATGTTTAAAGTGTTTTGGGTCTATTTTGATGCCTAAGGAATTTTTTAAAGATCATCAGTTATGGAATGGGAATTCTTTAGGGAATTTAAAATGGGTGTTTTGGTTTGTACCTATGGTTTGGGGATCATTAAATTTGTCTTTAAGAGACATGTATGTGTTGAGATTCATTTAACCTTTTAGTTTTTATATGGCTCCCAGAAAGGTCCTGATGGAAGATAAGGTGTTATACCTAAGAGTTCTCCTTGTGTGATTTCTTCCAATTTTTAGAATTGACTTTTATTTTTTGGTTCTTGACTCTTACAAGTTTCCAAGTTGAATGGTGGTCCTAGAAAATATTTTTTCTCTAGAAATTATTATTTTATTCTCTTTCACTCCTTGTGATGGATTAATTAGAAAGGTACAGAGTTTCCTCTTAGTGAATTCATTTTGGGGATGGGGCTTTCGTAGTACAGTCATGTGGGTGTTTTCTTGAAATATTAAGTGATTTTCTTGAATGGTTATTTGTTTTAGGGAACTTATATTGGTATATATAGAGGATTCCTAGGTATTTCTCTTGTGGATGTTGATATTTTATGAATCAATGTGTAGGCCCTCTAAATTTTTTTTAATGGATTTGGTTTGTTGGGTTACGGTGGATGACTCGCTATTCTGGTTTCCTTATTTTGGGATTTTGGTATCTTATTGTGATATTGTCATGACCCATCCTCGGTGCCCATGTTGTGAATACCCCAAGCCTGCCTTTCATAGTCCATGGGCTGGCGACTAGAACCGAAGGCATATCCAAGTAATTGGGAAGACATTTCCTTTCAAACCTACAAAACACATAGCCTGAAAACACAATAAGAAGTAACCACAAGTAACTACTATAGTAAAAAGTGTGTGAAAAGTAAGGGCCAGTATACAATACCAACTAAAAGTACAAGTACAAATGAAATGGAAACATATCCTGGATCATCCACTGGGAATCCTATCGGAAGGGTAGGTGCAGCTCTCAATCAAATCGTCTATGTGGTATGTCTCATCTAAGCCCACCTCTGAGCAGCCTCATGTCCATCACCCTTAGCCTCGATCAATGTTGTATGTCATCTTCACAGGACACAACAAGGTTCTAGCATATCCCATGCAGGGGTGAGTATAAAGATACTCAGTAGGGACCCCGAGACACTTAAAGGTCTCCTAGAATCTACAACTGATAATCCACAAAAGTAAGAGTACAATCACAAGGTACTAAGTAACAACCATCCTTACTTAGGTGTATTCCCATACATATACCTAAGTTATAAAGATTACACAGAGCTCTATCTCCTAAGACAAAAGCACAACTTTCCATAAAGGAAGAAGTACCACGAAGGTAACACCACATGGGTGAGTACCTCTTAGGTAACACCACACAGAGAAGAACCACAATGGTTTCACCACAAGGATTAGAACTCATCTCACACTAAGTATAACTTATTTACAGTAATAATAATGATTAGATGTAACTACTGAATCATCTTACTCTATTTAGAGGCAGACCCATGTAGGATCCTAAATCATCATACCCACGTAGGATTCTACTACAGAAAACCCATGTAGGATCCTAGTGTAGTCCCACATGGATTCCTAGAGCGGATCCATGTGGGATTATGGAACACAGACCCACGTATGATCCCAAATCACTGACCCACATAGGATCCCAAGGCACAGACCCACATAGAATCCCCTTCTCATGTTATATCCAGCTACAGGGTTCTCGCACTAAACTCACTTGATTCCGGGAGGGTCCTATCCTCAAGTCGCAGTTCTATGCTACAACTGCCACAAATTCCCATGAATAAGTATCCCCAAAGGACCGCCATGTAATAGGGGTCTCAATGTAATAGACGGTGCGTCAAACGGACGCCTGGTCTGTAAGTTATTGGCCTTTTAGTCTCGAGGGCCCAGTTGGATTCATGTTTGATCCAACCCAGTCATACCCCAAATTTATCCAAAACTCAAGTAGGGTATACAAAAAGGACCATATCAATCCAAGGTTTCTGGCACCACAGATGGTTCGTCACACATACACATGTAGCTCAAGTTATGGCCGAAAGAGCGGAAAGGGGTCGAAGCTAGTCCGGGTTCGGACTGACCCGGCCTGGGCCTACCGGACCCGGTTCAGGTCAACCCGGGTCCGACCCTGGGTCTGACATGGCCTACAGGATCTGACCTGGACCACTGGGTCTGGCCCAGCCCATGGTGCGGCCCACGTTGGGTGGCCCATCGGAGGCCCGCGGTTGGGCGGCCCACAGGAGGCCCGCAGCTGGCCAGTGGTTGGGCGGCCCCATGGTGGAGTCCTCCCTAGCCTCCACCCAAGGGGGAGGTACCTCGTGGGTACCTCGAACAGCATAGACATTCAGTTTGGGTGGCCAACCAGCAGGCGCCACGTGGCGTCGGCGACTGACATGTGGGGCCCGGGGGTCCCGCTCGGCTTCTCGGCTGGCCGGACGGCCAGCCCACCTCTGCTACGCGGTCGTGTGCCATGCCACCTCTGGCGGCCTGCAATGAGCCGACCACCCCCCCCCCCCCCATTGTCACTGCAGCCTCGGGTCGCGACCCCTGCAAGCACAGAGGTGCGGACGCGCGCCACCACCCCCTTCACGTGGCCGGTCGCCGCCCTTGCTCTGCTGCGATCGACGGACCGTAGCCCTCCTCTGGCAGCATGGTCACACCACTACCGTCATCATAGCCTATCAGAGTGTCGTCCACTTCTCCGGAACCCTATTGGTGCTGGTCGCTGGCACCGGTCACCGGTGACATTCATTGGGTCACCGGGTGCGCCCCGGTGGCCCGATATTTATTTTGAAGACTCCCACACTCATCTCGGGATGTCGTCATCGATTCAAGACCACCATGGTCAGGATTCGTTCAACCCAAAAACAAGCTGCGAAGAACACAAAAATCCAAACAGTTTGTGGGGGGTTTGGTCCGTGTTCGTTTGGCCCGCCCCCTCTGTGTTAGAATGGTAGCAAGTGGCATATTAGTTCTTAAATCAAGAAGAATGACAAGAACAGGGTAAGGGGTATACAAAAACAACAATCCCTACCTCAAAGATTCGTTGATGTCAATGAGGATAGGTAATGATAGACGTCGGTTCATCATTGTTGAAGACGTTCCTTGTTGGAGATCCTTCGATAGTTTTCTTCATTGGAGAAATGTTCGTCGAAGGAGAAGAGTTCTTACTTTAAGGGGGGTTTCCTCCAGTAAGATCCCCCACCACTCTTCTTCTCCAGAAAAAACCAAGAGCCTAATCAAGGTGATAAAGAGCCTCTCCCTTAATTGATAGGTTTAATGACTTCATTTAAGGAAGTCATTAAATGTTGGCACAATTAAAAAAGGTTTGAAGATATCGGGTGGTCCCCACCGAGAATTCAAGAAAATTCAAAAGTTAAATAAAAATAAATTTTGTTTATTTTTATTTCCACTTTTTTTTATTTCCCCATGATGGGTAGAAAAAACTATCTTCCACCCATGACCAACTGCAGATAAGGTGAAGGTCTCTTTAAGCAACTACTAGTGGTGCAAGATCAACAGTTCCCTCAGATTTCAATTCTAATCACTGGTTCGAAAGTTACAAAAACCCACTCACACACTTACTAAAAGTACTTAAGAAACTTTAGAAAAACATTATGGGCTCTATAGACCTCAGAATCAAGTACCGTCAGAAACTGCAGACTCGAATATTTATATATAATTAAAAAATTACATGGAATATCTGGGTTTTTACATTCTCCCCACCTCAAGGATTTGCATCCCCAAAGGTCACAACACAAAAACTAGGAAAACAAGTTGGGGTACTGAGCATGAATCTGATCATCCTACTCCCATGTGCTCTCATGGAGGTTCCCGTGTGGCCAATGTACACGCAACAAAGGTATCGATCTCCCAAAAAGGACTCTTTACAGACGATCCCAAATCTCCACAGGAACCTCTGAAAATGTCTCCCCATCGTCGATGTCAAGCTCACCCTAGTTAAAGATGTGAGTAGGATCATGCATGTATCTCCTCAACTGGCATACGTAAAAAACGTTGTGCACTCGGTGCAATTGAGGGGGAATTTCTAGGTGGTAATCCACCTCACCAACTCTACTGAGGACCTGAAAGGTTCCAATGAACCTCGAAGATAACTTGTCGTCCCAACCAAATCTCTACAAACCTAGTCGGGTTGAGAGCCATAAAAAAACGTGGTCACCATCCTCGAACTCCAGAGGTATCTGTATCCTGTCGACATAAGACTTCTTCCTGCTTTGTGTAGTCTTCATCCAATCTTGGATGATCTTAACTTTCTCCATGGTAGCTCGTACCATCTTCGGTCTTACAGGTGATGACTCCCCTGGGTCAGTCTAGCACAAAGGCGATCTCCAAGGTTGGCCATACAGAGCCTCGAATGGTGTCATCCCAATGGTAGAGTGATAGCTATTGTTTTATGAAAACTCCACCAAGGGTAAGTGATCCTACCAGTTGTGACCGAAGTTGAGGACGCAAGCACGCAGCATGTACACGAGGGTCTGAATGGTTCACTCAGTCTGGCCATCCGTCTGAGGATGGAAGGTGGTGCTCAAACAAAGTTGCATCCCGAAAGGCTCTTGAATCCCCTTCCATATCTAGGAAGTGAAACGTTCATCATTATCGGAGATAATCGTTGAGGTTACTCTATGTATCCGCACAATATCTTGCACATAGAGGTGTCCCAAGCTCTCTACTTAACCCTAATCTCTGATCGGTAGGAAGTGGGCCGACTTAGTGAGTCGGTCGACAGCCACCCAGAAATTATCATGACCCCTAGATGTATGTGGAAGGTCCTGTCACAAAGTCCATATAAATTCCATCCCACTTCCACTCTGGGACCTCTAAAGGATGAACAAAGACCACTAGTATCTAATGCTCCGCCTTCACTTGCTGACAAGTGAGGCACCAAGAGACAAACTTTTCTATTGCTTTCTTTATTCTCGGCCACCAATGCTGTTGTTGGAGGTCCTGTTAAAACTTCGCCACTCTTGGATGTACCGCTACAGGGGATGTGTGGAACTCCCAAAACACTTCCTCTCGAAGCGACACTGGTACCATGGTATGTCCTCTAAAAAGGATAACGTGCTTCCCACCTTCAAAAATCCATCAGGTGTCTGTCCTGTGGATATCTAAGCACGTCAAGCCTTGTAGACAGTGTCCCCACACTACGCCTCTCTGACCCACAGAAGGAGTGTGGGAGTGACTGTAAGAGACTAAAGAAAAGCTAATCCATCTCGATCCACAAAGGATATATGCAAAGCGTCCATCTTCTTCATTACCTCACCTAGCCGCTTTACACCAGATCTCCATCTGAGTGCATTTGATACAACGTTCTCCTTCCCAGGAGTATAGACTATCTCAAAGTCATATTACTGGAGGAACTCAAGACAACGTCATTGTCTCGGGTTCAGGTCCTTCTGGGAGAAGATATACCTGAGACTTTGGTGATTAGAGTAAACCGTAAAATACTTTCCCATCAGATAGTGTCACCACATCTTCAAAGCAAAGACCACTACTACTAACTCAAGGTCATGGGTAGCATAGTTCTGCTCATGTTATCTCTGCTGTCAAGAACCATATGTGATAACTGCTTGTTTCTGAATCAGGAAACATCTGAGCCCGGTCCCTGATGTGTCGCAGTAGATTACATACCCAACTCCCTCCTCCAAAATCCTCAAGATGGGGGGCACTAGTTAGCCTCTGTCTCAGTGCCTGAAAAACTTTGCTAGAATCTCTCTGACCACATGAAGGGTTTCCCTTTATTTTTCAATGCTGATAAAGGTGCTGAAAATCTAGAGAAATCTAGAAAAAAGTATCTATTAGTATCCGGCCAAACCCAACAAACTCTGTACCTCTGTCACACTTTTGGGTGGCTCCCAAGCAATTACCGCCTCAATCTTTGCTGGATCCACTACAACTCCAGACTCTGAGATGACATGTCCCATAAAGTGAACCTCTTGGACACAGAACTGGCACTTCGAGAGATTTCCATAAATCTGGTTCTCTTGGAGTGTGTCCAGATGTACCTGTAAATGATATGCATGCTCCTCTTCAGTGGTTGAGTAGATCATAATGTCATCGATGAAGACTACTACAAAGCGATCAAGGTATGGATGAAATATCTTGTTAATGAGTCCCATGAACACTACTAGAGCATTGTTCATGCTAAATGGAATGATCAAAAACTTATAATGGTCGTACCGACATCTGAAAGTTGTCTTCTTCACATCCTTGTCTTGTACTCTGAGCTGGTGATAGCCTGATCTGAGGTCTATCTTCGAAAACCACCATGTTCCCTTCAACTGATCAAAGAGGTCATCAATCCTCAAGAGTGGGTGCTTATACTTCAAAGTCACCCGATTCAGGCACCGATATTCAACACAAAGTCTCAATATCTCATCCGCCTTCTTGGTGAACAAAATCAGGGCTTCCAAAGGACAAACACTAGGTCGGATGAACCCCTTCCCCTGTAAGTTCTCCAGCTATACCCGCATCTCACGAAGCTCCACGGGAGCCATCTAATACACTGGTGTAGATATCGGTGTCATCTCAGGGTACAAGTAAATGTAAAAGTCCACCTCCCTGTGAGGAGGTCGACCCAGAACATCATTAGGGAAGACATCTGCGTACTAGTCCACCACTACAGGATAGCTTGGACTCTCCACATAGAATGATCTGAGGGTAAGGCTAGCCAACTAATGAGTGATTGGCTACACTCTCCTCTGGGTAAGTCCATCCTGTGCTGCCAAGGTTCCCTTCTCGCCGGTGAAGGTAAAACTAGTCCCATCCTCGCGGATACACCACACTTTTCGCCTGATGCAATTGATCTAGGCATGGACTGTAGATAACCAATTCATACCCAAGATGACGTCGTAAGTCCTCGAAACCACTACTAGAAGATCCCAGCTGAAGCTATCACCTCCTAGAGTAAGCTCACACTGCCATCACGAGTGTGTAATCATAGAATCCTCTCCTGTAAGAGTCTCTAGACGTAAAGATCGAGTCGACGGCTCCTCCAGAATCTTTGAGCTCTGAACGAGGGCAGTGGAAATAAAAGAATGACTAGAACCTATGTCTATATGTACTGCAGCTAAGGTGTAGTAGACACAGATTGTACCTAATATCATCTCTAGAGAGCTGTGGTCACAGGCCTCAGCTGCCTGGAGCTCAGCTCGCCCATGTCCACTTACTCCCTATGGTTTGGTTGGACCACCTGGTGGTGGTGGCGGTAACACCTCAAATTGTCACCCACCGCCAGCTACACGACCATCTCCTCTGCCTCATCCGCTTGCACTGTGCGTACCTCCTCGGTCGAACCTCTATCTTTGGTGGGGCGGTCCTTCGACCCTATGCTAATCATCCGTATAGAAGGTCGGGAAGTCACGAGCCATGTGACCCTACCCGCCGCATGCGTAACACTACATGTTCCTCGCATGACTGGCTTTGTCTCAGGTTCCCCGCACAACTAACCCTAAATCCTATAGTCGTCCACTTCTAGGTCTGGTCCTCTTGGACCTCTATGACATCTGTCTGCTGCTAGCTACAGAAGACTCCACTACGTGACGCCCGGTGGTGGGTCTCACTGTTGGTGACTTCTCAGCAAGAAAAATCTCCACTAAGATTGATCTCTCTAACACCCATTCATGCGTTGAGATGCTGAGATAAATCAACAAAGACTTGATCTGCTGCCTGAGTCCCTGCTCGAAGGTCCGGGCCCTGAAAAATGGGTCTCGCACCATATTGGTGGAGTAGCACAAGAGGTCGGTAAACCTCACTGAGTACTGAGCCACAGTCATGCTACCCTACTGCATATTAAGAATCTCCTATATGCACATTGTGCGAAGATTCGGTGGTACAAACTCTGCCCGAAACAGGCTCTCAAAGTCTACCCAGAGAAATTTCACCTCGTTGTGAACCTAGAGCATCAAGATCCACCATCTGCCTACTACTTCCTATAGAAGACCGGTGGCATGGATCGCCATGAGATCAGCTGGTGTCCCTACCAGTCGGAATACTCTCACCACGGCCTCCATCCAATCCTCACCTGCCTATGGGTCTGTCACACCCCTGAACCTGGGTGGTCTCTGGCACTGAACTCATGAAATGTATTCAAGCGGCGTGAACTCTCTTCTGTTGGGGCTGGTGGCATCGGTGTCCTAATGGGTAATGGTACTTCTGGTGCCTCCACTGATGCCTCTACTGAAAAATGGCTCTGCACTGAGGCATCATCGCTCGGTGGGTTATCATCGCATGCTCTACCTAGAACATGTGATGGCTGTCTATGTGGAGGCATCGTGAAAAGGAAAAGGTGCGCCAGGGTCAATAAGTTATACCTGGTGAGCTCAATCAAAGATATCACAACGAAAACTTTTAAAAACACACATGAAGATAGTATTTTCGTGCACTGAGTCACAAATCAGAAGTCAAGGTCCTAGGGTATGGATACATCAGCCGACGCACCAACAATGGATTCCCTAAACTAATAACCACACTAATAACACTTAACACTATTGTCGTTAAAAGATCAGAGTCTGATGTTCTGTGGTAGAACTGAATCCTCTGATACCAATTTGTCACGACCCATCCTTAGGGCCCGTGTCATGACTACCCCAATCCCACCTTCCATAGACTAAGGGCTGGCGACTAGCACTGAAGGAAAATATCAGTAATCGAAAATGAATTGCCTTTAAAACCTACAATACACATAGTCTAAAAACACAAAAAGGATTAACCACAAGTAACTACTATAGTAAAAAGTGTGTGGAAAATAAGGTCCAGTATACAAGCCCAACTGAAAGTACAAGTACAACTGAAAGGGAAACTGCTCTTGGATCATCCACTGAGAATCCTACCTAAGGGGTAGGTACAGCTCTTGATCAAATCATCCCTGTGGTACGTCTCGTCTAAGTCCACCTTCGAGCAGCCTCTTGCCCATCACCCTTAGCCTCTATCAATGTTGTTTTTCATCTATACAGGACATAACAAGATGCGATTATAGCCCGTGTAAGGTTGTGTATAATGATACTCAATAGGGACCCCGAGACCCCAAAAGGTCTCCCAGAATCCACAAACGATAAACCACAAAAGTAAGAGTACAATCATAAGGTACGAAGTAACAACTATCCTTACTTAGCTGGTTTCCCATACATATACCTAAGTTGTCAATATTACACAAAGCTCCATCTCCTGAGCCAAAAGAAAAACTATCCATGAAGGAAGAAGTACCACGAAGGTAACACCACACAGGTCAGTACCTCTTAGGTAACACCACACAGAGAAGAACCACAATAGTTTCACCACAAATATTAGAACTCATCTCACACCAGTTATAACTTATGTACGGTTGTAATGATGATTAGATGTAACTACTGAATCATCTTACTTTGTTGATAGACAGACCCACGTAGGATCCTAAATCATCAGACCCACGTAGGATCCTAGTACAGAAGACCCACATAGGATCCTACAATAGTCCCATTTGGATTCCTAGAGAAGATCCATGTCGGATCCTGGAACACAGACCCACATAGGATCCCAAAGCCCAGAACCATGTAGGATCCCAAGGCACAAACCCACATAGGATCCCATTCTCATGTTACGGCCAACTACATGGTTCCTTCACTAAACTCAATTGATTATTGGAGGGTCTTATCCTCAAGCCACATGTCGATGATCAAACTACCATGAAGTCCCATGAATAAGTATCCCCAAAGTACCTCCACATAATAGGTGTCCCAACACAATAGACGGTGTGTCAAATGAATGCATGGCCTGTAAGTTATTGGCCTTTTAGTCCCGAGAGAACGGTTAGATTCATGTTCGATCCAACCTGGTGGTACCCCAACTCTATCCAAAACTCAAGTGGGGTATGCTAAAAGAACTTTCTTGATCCAAGGTTTCTGGTTCTATAGACGGTTCATCAAACAGGCTCTCATAGCTCAAGTTATGGACGAAAGAGCGGAAAGGGGTCGAAGCTGGTCTTGGTCCGGTCCAACCTGGCCTGGGCCGACCCGACCTGGTTCGGGTTGACCCGGCCCAACCCGGGTCCGGCCCTAGGTCTGGCCCGGCCTGCGGGATCCGACTAGGCCCACTAGGTCCAGTGCGGCCCACCAGCGTGGCTCAATGGCCGACCATTAGGAGGCTCGCAGCTGGGTGGCCCACGCTGGGCTGCCCACAGGAGGCCCACGGTTGGCCAACGGCTGGGCGTCCCCATAGTGGGGGTCCACCCTAGCCACCACCCAAGGGGGAGGTGCCCCCTGGGTACCCCTAACGGCCCATCTGTTCAGGTTGGGTGGCCAACTGGCTTGTGCGACGTGGCACCGACGGTTGGCACGCGGGACCTGGGGGGTCCTGCTCAGCTCCTCGGCTAGCCGGACTGCCAACCCACCTTTGCGGTGTGGTCGTGCGCCACGCCCTCTCTGGCGACCTGCAGCGAGCCCCCCCCCCCCCTTCTATCATGGCCTCATGTCGTGGCCCCTGCAAGCCCGGCGGCGCGGACGCGCACCGCTATCCCCTTCACGTGACCGGCCACCGCCCTTGCTCTGTCGCGGCCGATGGGCCATGGCCCTCCTCCGGTGGTGTGTTCGCGCCATCGTTGTCATCGCGGGCGGCCAGAGTGTCGGCCACCACTTCTGAGCCCTACCAGTGCTGGTTTCTGGCACCAGTCACTGACGACGTTCCTCGTGGCACCGGGTGCGCCCCGGTGGCCCAATCTTCATTCCAAATACTCTCGCACTCGTCTCGGGACGTCACCATCAATTCAAGACCACCACGGTCGGGATTCACTCAACCTAAAAACAAGCCGCGAGGAACCCCAAAATCCACAAAGGTTGCAGAGGGGTCAGTCCGTGTTTGTTTGTCCTGCGCCCTCCACATTAGAACGGTAGCAAGCGACATAGTTGTTCTTAAATAAAGAAGAACGACAAGAATAGGGTAAGGGGTATACAAAAACAACAATCCCTACCTCAAATATTTGTTGATTTAGGTGAGGAGAGGGAAAGATAGATGTTGGTTCTTCATCGTTGAAGACGTTCCTCAATGGATATCCTTCAACAATGTTCTTCGTTGGAGAAATGTTCGTCGAAGGAGAAGAGTTCTTCCTCTAAGGTGGGTTTCCTCCAGCAAGATCCCCCACCAAGCTTCCTCTCCAGCAAAAACCAAGAGCCCAATCAAGGTGATGAAGATCCTCCCCTTTAATTGATAGGTTTAATGACTTCATTTAATGAATTCATTAAATGTTGGGGGTTTGGCACAATGAAAAAAGGGTTTGAAGAGATTGGGTGGTCCCCACTGAGAATTAAAAAGAATTAAAAAGTTAAATAAAAATAAAGTTAGTTTATTTTTATTTCCCCATGATGGTTAGAAAAAACTATCTACCACCCACGACTAACTACAGTCGAGGTGAAGGTCTCCTTAAGAAACTATCGGAACTGCGAGATCAACGGTGCCATCAGATTTCAATTCCGAGCACCGTTTAAAAAGTTACAAAAACCTACTCACAGACTTACTGAAAGTACATAAGAAACTTTAGAAAAACATTATGGGCTCTCCAGGCCTCGAAATCAAGTACCATAAGAAACTACAAACTCGAATATTTCCATAAAATAAAAAACATTACTTCTAATTTTCGAGTCGTTATAGATATGGATATTTTGAAGAATATTTCTCATTAGTTTGATCATGTATAAACTTTAGGTCAATGCTTGGGTAATTGGGGTGGTTGTTGCCTTCAGGAATTTCAGCACTCAGTGGTTCTAGTTTTGTGGGGTTTTTCATGGGACTAAATTCTGAGATTGAGGTCCTATTTTACCCATTGAGTATGATGAACAAGGTTAAGAACCCTTTTTATTTTCAATTCTGGAATACTTGTGAGTTTTCCCTTGTAGATGTGATGTGTCTTAAGATTGTGAATGTCTTTTTTCTTATGAATTTTGAGTTCTTTGTGGTTTATCTTACTTTTAGGAGTTAATAATTGGTTCCTTAGATGATTTTTAGTTGTTTCTTGAGAATTCTTGTAAATGTGTTCTCATAAGAGATGTTATCATATTGATTTGTATCCTCATTTCATTGTTCCCATTAGGAAATTTCTGAATGGTGGGGAACCATATGTTATGTGTTTTGAAGCATACATTTGGAATTGTAGATTCCACCATGAAAAATTTTACCATTTAGGATATAATAGTACATCCTCGAGAATTCTCCTTCAGGAGAGGACAAGATACCCCACTGGTTTTGGATAATGGGGGATAGTATTTCCATGAGAACTTCACCCATTTTATACAGTTTATAGAGAGACACCCAGGGTGGGATGTTCCAAGTATGTTTGATATTATAAGAGAGTTCCAGCTACAACACCCTTTGACATTTTATAGAGATGGTGGAACTAAGGAATTTGAGTTCTGGATTGAGTCCGTCAAAACAATTTTGGATCACATAGAGACTCTTCCCAAGAAAAGAGTTAAGTTGATAGATTACATGTTATGAGGACCAGTGAAGTTCTGATGGGATATTTAAGCTTAGGAGGAATAGTTGGAGGGTATGTCTTGGAAATACTTCCAGGAGAAGTTCTTGGTGCACTTTAACCCTAAGACCCTGAGGCAAAGGAAATATGAAGAGATTATGCAATTGACCCAAGGTATTATGTTGGTGATGGATTAAGTTGGTTGCTTCACTAATTTGTAGTTTTTTGTTCTAATGTTGATAGGAGATGAGGCAGTTATATCCAGGAATTTTTAAAATGGACTTAGATGTGAGATCAAGTACCCAGGTAAATATCTTTCATTAGAATAGGTTTGTTGAGGTAGTAGATCAAACTCTCATTTTTTAGGGGAACATAAAGGTGGATTCTAGTGACGGTAAGATGGTTTTTGTTGAGTGATCTAGTGGTATGTATTCTGATAGTAGTAAGTGATGTTATGAGAACTCTCACCAAGTTAGTGGCGGATAGAGTGTCTAGAGAAAAGAACATGTATCTCAAGAAGGTAGTTATGTCATCTACTATCAGTGTGGTGGACCTTGTCACATGTGTGGTCAGTGTCATCAACCACCAGTGGAGTGTCAAGCACAAGGCAGTATGATCCAAATATAAAGGTTCTATAGGAACCAATGATAGATGGGTAGTTATGGGAAACCTAGGCCGATTTAGAACACTAGTAGGGGATTAGCTACCTCGTATTAGTTAGGCAGTTAGAGTTCTACTAGTCGTACCAGTCATGGTAGCATACATGCTACTTCAGAAAAAAAAGAGTATCTATATTAACAGGGTAGTGAAACCTAGGGGACTTAGATAGGAGCATAGGGTAAAAGGACAAGCCAGTTACGTGCATTTTATCCTACACCCATTGGTGGAGAGGTTGGACTATCAACCGTTCGAGGTACAATTCTTATAAATTATACAATTTTTAATGCCTTATTTTATACAAGAGTCTAAAATTTATTTATATATTCTAAATTTGTAAATATTTTGGGTCTTTTGGTGGATTATATGTTTGGAGTTATGTCGATAGACACATCGTTCGGAGTGTGATCAGAGGATATTTGTCAATGTAAGGAATGTGCCCTCGATATTGGTGGTTACTATCTCCTTTGGGAATTGTACATACTTGAGATGATAGGTTTTTACCTAATATTGGAATAGAGTGGTTGGTTTTATACTAGGATCATATTGATTATTATCATAGGAGAGTGATTCTCATGTCTCTTGACGGTAACACCTATGTTCACCATGGATAATTGGATATCCTGGTAGGCCATATAGGGCCAGTTCCTCCACAAGTGGGTGAGATTACAGCCTAAGTAGTGATTCCTTTACCTGATGATGGAGTGGAGAATACAATTATATTCCCTCCCATAGTAGATTGGTTTTATGACATGTTTCTTGAGGATTTCTCAGGGCTTCAACTTGAGAGGGAGGTTAAGTTCACGATTGAGTTGATGCTTGGAGATAATCCCATTTTTATTTTTCATTACAAAATGGCACTAGAAAAAATCCATGAACATGAAACTCAACTAGAGGAATTTGAGAGTGAATGGTGTATCCATATGAATACATCACTTTGGGGTTCTCTGGTTATTTTTTCTAGTAAGTTTGATATAATATTGTGGTTGTGTGTTGATTATCAAAAGTTTAATCTAAGGATGATTAATAACAGATTCCTTCTTCCACATATTAACAAACTTTTTGACCAAATGAAAGGTAATTGAATTTTCTCCAAAATTTATTTTAGGGCAGGGTACCATCAGCTAAGGATGAGATATTTTAATATATGATGAACAAATTTTAGAAGTAGGTATGGTTTGTATGAGTTCTCCATAATATCATTTGAGTTAAAAAATGATCTGTTGTGTTTATAGCATTGATGAACTAAATCATTCACTTATACCTGGATCAGTTTGTAGTTGTTTTTTTGGATGAAATCTTCGTGTAATTCCAGACTCATTATGATCATGCCAAATATCTTTACATCATTTTGAGTACACTAAGAGATCATTGACTATACACCAAGCTATAAAAGTGTCATTTCTAGATCGAAAAAGTGAATTTATTGGGACACATCATCTCATATAAATGTATGTTATTGGATCTAGAGAAGGTTTAAGTAGTGGTTTATTGGGATTACCCAATGATTTTTTTTTATATCTATTGCTTCTGGGGTTTAGAAGGGTATTACTAGAGGTTCATCAAATATTTTTCTTTCTTTTTAGCACCACTCTCAGGATTTACCAAGAAGGATATAAGGTTTTAGTGGTCTGAATCATGTAAAAAATCTTTCTTGGAGCTAAAGAGACATTTGACCTCTGCACAAATTTTGATCTTACCCAATCAAGATTAGAAGTATACTTTGTTTTATGATTCATCTAGGATTGGACGTAGGGTAGTTTTGAGGTAGGGATATCGAGTCATGGCATATGGATCACAGTAGTTGAGGCCAAATAATAGAACTATCTGACACACAATCTGGATTTATCCATAGTGGTTTATGCCTTGAAATTTTTATGGCGTTATATTTGGGTGATAAGTTTACAATTTACACTGGTCATAAGATCCTTATGTACATATTTTCTAAGCGATATTTAAAACATCAATAGTGAATATTGGTTGATTACATGTAATATTTTGACTTTGATATAGATTACATGCTGAGAAATATAAATAGTGTTCTAGATGTGTTGAGTCTAAGGATACAGACTCAGGCTATTCAAGATTCTAGTTTCATGTGTAAGATGAGGTCCCTATTTCTAGAGATACATATAGGTGTTCAAGAAGAGTATGAGGTGATGAAACTCATGTCCTTTTCTATTGAGGCATCTCTTCTAAACTTTTTTAAGAGGGTAAAATATGAGTATTCATAATTTTTTTCATTGAGGGACGATTTTGAAGGTGGGAGCCACATTTTGATTGGACGATTTATGAGGATGATGTTATTCATGGCTATGGTCATGTTGTTGAACCTACCTATATGTGGGAGGATATGATGCATGGGTTTCATACCTCAATGTGGAAAGTGCGCTCTGGTTTGACCAAGATTTACTTTAATATTCAGAGACAATATTGGTGGTTGAGAATGAAAAAGGAAATTTTAGGTTTCCCGGTATGATATTATAGTTGTTAGTAGGTGAAGGTTGAGTACTAGTGACTTAGTGGTTTATTACAGTCATTTATCATTCTGGAATTGAAATGAGAAAATGATACCATGTATTTTTTTAACTTCTGAGGAATATGTAGAATAATAAAGATATATGGGTAATTATAGACTAGTTGATGAAATTGGCACAATTCCTTCCAATATGAGAGACATTTACCATTGATCGGTTGGGTAACTTGTATGTTTAGGAAATAATACATTTCCATAGGGTGCCTCAAATTATTACTTTAGATCATGATTCATGTTTCATTACATGCTTATGGTAAGGGTTACAAAAGTTACTTGTAACTCAGTTATTTTTTAGTATATCTTTCCATTTGTTGATGGATAGGAAGTCAAAATGTATTATTTTGGTGCTTTAGGATATGATGAGAAAATGCATACTAGAATTTGTCAGATCTTGGTAGAAACAATTAGTGATTCTTTAGTTCTTCTATAAAAACAATTATCATGTGAATATTCAAATGGCACCATACAAGGTACTCTATGGTAGGTCATACAGATCACCCTTGTGGTGGATGGAGGTAGGGGAATCATAGTTATTAGGACTGATTCTTGTGTAGGAGACATTATAGTAGGTTCATTTGATTCTAAAGCGTATGGATACGATCAATGATATGTAGGAGTCATATCTCAATTGATTTCATTGACTTATGGAATTTATAGTGGGTGATCATGTTTTTCCTTTTGGTGTCACCGAGACTAGTTCACCATTGAATTCAGAATAAAGACAAGTTGGAACCTAGGTATGTGGGGTCATTTGAGATTATAGAGAGGATCTGACCAGTGGTGTTCCAATTAGATCTTCTATAGTAGTATATTTTTATGCAAGATTTTTTTTATGAGTCACAACTTTGAAAATATCACCCTAACCCATCTCATGTGATTGATGTTAATGATGTGGAGCTTGAGGTTGATGTATCCTTTGAGGAGCATTCAAATAGTATAGTGGATCATTTTATGAAGAATCTTCAGGGTAAGACTATGAATTTAGTCTAATTATTGTGGAATCATGGTAATGTTTAAGGGGAAACATGGGATATGGAGGTAGATATGCGGGCCCGGTGGCCTGACCTTTTTACCTTTGAATCTCAGTGATGCTTGGGAGAGCAACATGAGGATGAGCTATTATATGGTGGGGAGTTTTTAAGATCCCGACCTTTTGTGGAGGTACATCCTTGCTTAAATTTTGAATTTATTTATTTTGAAATGGTAAATGAAACTCTTCTTGAGATTATGATGGTATTTGGAAGTGTTTCAGGGTTCAGGACATGGAAAATGGGAAGAAGGTGGGAATACTGTGCACATGGTTAGTACATGGTTAGAACTAATCATGCTCCATAACCATGTGTCCTGTAGGGGATTTTCATGGTTCAAAAACTATGCAATTGTATCCTAGAAACCACATTACTTTGGAATTATCCAAATTCATGACCTCTACATGGTTTTACAAATTGATTGGGCTCCCCAAAAACCATGCAACTCAGGCCCCCTCTTGAACAGAATGTGTTAAAATGGTGCATAGTTTGGAAAAACATGTTAGAAAACCATTTGTATCATTAAAAATATGGAATTACCATTTTTCCTCTTCGGTATTTAAGGGTTCTTACAAAAAAATCATTGTTCGACCTCCTGCGGTTTAAGTAACAAACCAAGAGCTCTCCCCTCTTCCAAGGATCGTTCTTCTTCATTTTTGAGTCTTTTGAAGCATAATTAAGTTTGAATTGAAGCCTCGAGTGATTCTATCACTCTTCTATCTTCTATATTCTAGTAGAATCCTAGTGAAATTTTTTCTCTCCTTCTAAATACCTAAAAGATTATTTTTCTAGTATATTATAATTTTAGTTTTTGAAGGTTGTTTGATTTTAAATAAAGGGATAAGGTTGAGAGATAGCATGTCTACAATCTTGAGGTAAGTGGTAAAACATTTATATCCCATGTTCTTGATGATTATTCATGTTTATGTGGTTACACTTTTGAGTCATTATACTACACACTTAATTCCTTTATATGAACTGAAAAATTGGGTCCTTAAATGATGTGTTCGACCCCTAATGATTATTGTTAGAACCATTAATTATGATTAGACTGGGCCTATAGTCTCTTATGGGGTGTTCCAATCCCTTAAACATGGAAATTAAGGTATTAAATGATTAATTGAAGGGTTTATGAGATTAAACAAATTTTAAATGAGTTTTACATGTTAGAGAGAAATAAGGGGTGGTTTGGTTTAACTTTAATAAGTTGATGATATATGGATTGTATATGGGTAAATGTGATAAATTTTTAGGCTCGTACTCATGGTTAAATGTCTTGAAAGGGGTGAAAAATTGTGGTATTGGTGCTTAAATGGTAAAATAGGCTCCAGAAGGGAAATGAGAACATATTGAATTTAATGAACCATGAAAATGCAATAAATTGAAAAGGTACACCCTTGTTATTTTTGGTTGGTAAAGGTTCACTATTGTAGAACCTTGGATAGGTGACTAATGGTCAGTGGGATGTTGTAATAATGATTCTATCCCTTGGTCATGCCAAACTGATGCTCCAGGAACCCCTATTCATATAATTTTTGGGGGGAAGGATAGATTCTCCTGACTCCAAGGGTATTGTGTCATGACCCAACCCACTGGAGCCCATGTCGTGACTACCCCAATCCTACCTCTAATAAGTCAGGGGCTGGTATCCAGTATTGATTGGTCATATAACACACATGGGATACATTATTATATGGTACCTGTAGTATGCACACACATACATATCCATGAAATAGTGAAGAGATAATAATCTTGAACCAAAAAATGCATGCACACATCTATCCCAATATCAGGGTACAATAAATGTATTGAAATCATAAAAGGGAATAATAGAGGCCAACCAAAAATTAAAAAAAAAAGTATAACCTACTTAGAATTAAGGGGCTAATATTAAATACAACCACTAGAACACACCTTATCAAACACTAGTATACACCTTAGTCTATATAGCTCACTAAGTTCTTATTTCTCCAGGTCCTTCTGGGACTCCTTTGAAAGGATTCTCATTTTCATAAGACATGAGATTTTTTGGAAGATCCCATACATAGGTGAGTATAAAAATACATAGTAAGTTCCCCTAAAACCCTAAATAAAAGGGAGAAATAGAAAGTAAACTTTATTCTTAACCTCATCCCATAGGAGGAAACCCAAGCGAGAGAGAGAGAATAAAACTCCATCTTGAAAAATCCTTAGCCATACATAAATAGTCAGATTATCTCCACATGGTGTGTCAATCAAGATATGTGACATCATCACAAGTAATCCTATATCTAGAATAACCTAGATATATTTTTCTCAAACTCCATGTCTCATAAGGTATCAACCTCACAAAAATCCATCAGATTCAACATGAGGCTCAAAGGTATTTCTCATTTGAGAAAACACACTCCATTAACCCTACCATCATAGATGGATCTCATTCGAGAGATTTAACACATGCGTAACAACCCTACCATCTTTGATGGAACATACAAGATATATCACTCCATTGGGAATAACTCTGAAATCGCTGAGGGAAAATTTGATAGAACACACTTAATTGGTTATTGCTAAGATGATGGCATGTCCCCACCATCCCAAGTGGTATACATATGATAGAACATGCTCATCGGGTCTCTCCATGAAGAAATTCATACTAAAACCCATTAGATCTTGATACTCAAATAGGTTATCTCCGCCATCCTTGATGGGGGAACCCTCAAAACCTATTGGAAACACTAAATAACTCATCAAATAGTGGATCACACCTAGGATCATTGTGGGACTCCATAAACCCAATATGGTAACCCAAAATAGCTCACTTAGATAGGGGATAACTCCTAGAACCATTGAGGGACACCATAAATCCAATCTAGTACCACTAAGATCATATCACTTAGATAGGGGATCTCTAACCATGTAGTGTTTTTCCTGAAAATACCATAAACCCCATCTAGAATAACATTCCAAGTATGAGATTATATAGCTGATGCTGCCAATAACCCTACTAGAACAATCTGCTGAGTAGGGAATCGTATAACCAATTATGCTACAAACCCTACTAAAACTACCCTTTAAATAGGGAATTGTATACTACATGATTCCACAAAACCTACTGAGAAAAACTACAAGATGGGGGATTTTTACCTATGTAGTGAAGGTCATAGTGATACCACAAACCCAATCTAGGGATGTCGATATGATAGAAGATCCCTCCCTAACCTCACAGAGGGATACACCAACTCTATTTGAGATCATCCTATCAAGGGGATCATAATCCTTTGCTAAGGACATAATGACACAGTATACCCTCATAGGGATAGACCAAGGGAACTCACTCAACTGATATCATTCTATATGTTTCTAATATAAGCAACCCACAAGTGTCACCTCACATCGAATCTCTAATGTCGAAACCATGGTTACCACCACATCCAATGAGGAAAACAACTCAGATTAGGCTACTCATGGGCCTCCATATAAGTCATGAACATGGATATTTGTGAGGTAGAAGTCTCTAAGGGGAGTACATATCATGTACCCACAATACATCGACTGTCTCTAGAAACCAGCCTTAGACTATGTCCCCTCTCGGTACTCGACGTGTATTTGAGAATATGTATAAAGTGTACCTCATTCCACATGGCGTGTGAACTCTTTCGATCACTTGAGTGTGTCCTATCCCATACACGGTCAGCTAACCATGTCACCCCACATGGAATGTACCCATAGTACTTGGTTTATCATGGATATCTAGCGACTTTTCCATGTCCTCAACCCATTTCCATGTTTGGTAACCCTTTCTCGTTTATGAAACCCCATGCTCAGGTACCCGGTCATGTACATCGGCCCAAGTATACCCTGGAGCTACGGTCATGTACTCGCACATGACCATATCCCCTTACATGGTGTGCATGCCCATGTCCTCATCCACACGTCATAGGGTCACTACACAATATGTACCAACATTACATAGATTTTAGTTCCCAAATATCATATTCTTCAAAATAGGAAGAACACAAGGCATGTGCTCCTGCACTACACATCATGTGATCTAGAATTTTGAATGTGAATACCCTCTGAGAAACTCAAACTCCCTAGTTTCAACCCAAACCCATATATCAACCCCCAAAGTATCTCTAGCTTTTGTAATGGACCAATCTGTCATGCAAGGGGGGTTTTCCTCTGTCATACGTGAGAACCAGGGGGTGTATTAGTTTATTTAATTTTTTAAATAAACTATTATCGTACACACACCTTCCAACATGTCATCAATCGAGCACCCAACATCGACAAACATTATATCCTATTTAGGGTAAAAACCATATTTTGGACTCAACCACAGTCATATATTTCTAATATAGGACTCTGATTGGGAGTTATTTCACATTTATAGAGAAATTTCACAGGCGTGATAAAATATTTTTAATATTTTTAATATCACCATACTGAGGCTCTTTAAGCTATGGAATCCCATGAGAAATACAAAAACTAGATTCATACATATTCCTAGAAATATTACAAAGACTTACAAGGAAAATCAAGAGTTTATACACTCTCCCCACCTTTAGGTTTTTTATCCTAAAAAGAAAAATCCTAGGAATAAAGGGAACAACTAAGCTCTGAAATGGAACACCCACACTAGTGATCTCACCATAGGGTTCATGTTCTATATATAAACACACACATAAGTAAAACTCAGAGGCCATACAACGCCAAACATCCATCTCAAACTAGGTGAAAATTGTGTTTTGATGTATGATCATGGACTTCGTTGAGCTATGTCCTTGTTTAAAAGTTTGGTTTAAGTCTCTTTTTTTGTTTAATGATGTGTTCCTTAGAAGTTTGAGGGGAATTAGGGGTGTTCTAAGGGTTTTTAACATGAGATAAGGGGAAAACAAGTCTAAACTATGAAAATTGCATGGTTGGTGCATGGTTGGTGCACGGTTAAGTAAACCATGCGATGTGGAGGCTAAATTGTGCAATTTTGGACAGTGTCACGTCGCACGGTTGGTGCACGGTTTGTAAACCATGCAGAACACCCTAGGTAATCATGTGACCTAATATTCCTTTTATAGTGCTTGTGCACTTTTTGTGCATATTTTTCCAAGCCGTGTGCCCCAGTAAAAGTTGTAAAATTATAAAATTTTCATTATGGGATTTAAGAACCTCACTTGATTTTCCTATCATTTATCCTCCTCTAAGCCATAGTGAAAAATCCTTGAAAAAAAAGCTTTAAATACGTGATTATCCTTTGATAATGATCCATTTGGATCACCTTTGGTTGCGTATTGAATCTCTAGGTGATTTTAATCCCTCTCTTGCTTCTATTTTTGTTTAGGGTTTGTATCTTTCTCAAATCTCCATATGAAGCTCTAAAACCCTCTTTTTATGGTGAAATATAGATTTAGGCTTCAAAGGGTGGTTGAATTAGGATCTAAGGATTTTATTAGGAGTTTTTTTGTCAGTTTATTCCAGTTAGGTGGTCTACAAGTTATATATCATGGTTTTTATATGGTTTTGTGCATGAAAATTTGTGTTCTTGTTTTCCCTTTGTTGTGTTCTTGGTGTAATTAATAAGATTTGATATAAGGGGTACCCAAATTAAAAATAAAGCCTCTTATGATTCCCTTGGGATTCATGTAGGATGATTTGAACAATCTAGGGCCACACATGGAGTGTATCGATCTTCCAATTGTGGTTAATGGAAATGTTAAGTGTGAAATAAACTTATGGTTAAGTAGAGCCCAAGGTAAACATGTTAATTGATTTTTTGATGATCATAAGGGGAAATGGGAATTTGTTCATATATTTTTGTAATGGAAAAGGTTTTTCTTGGCTTGACATGAAAATGGTTAAATGAGGTTAATGGTACTGTACCATATGAAGTGTGATTTTCACATGAAATGCATAAGTGGGTTAATGCATGGTAAATGAAAAATGGTTAAATTAATTAATATATAAAAAGGGTTGTATATGTTTATTGGGATAATGTAAGGTGAATTAGTAGATATTCTTAGTGATTTAGGCCTAATAAATGGGAAATGTACTAACTGTCTATGTAATATAATTGGTAAATATGTTAATGGGTTATGGAATAATGTTAATTACCATGTTGGTTGTCATGGATTGTTATTGATATTATAATTGGTTATATTTGGTTGTGGTATGATATATGTGAGGTGAATAAAAAAATAATCATGTACACGTGGATTGGTAGAGTGGGGTATTGACATGAGGATCTATGCCTATTGGTCAAGTTATATTGAAGCTCTAAAATCCACCCCAAAATGCATGGATTAGGGAAGGGGACATAGTTCTATTATCCAAATGTTTTCATTCGATGAGACCACCTGGACTGAGGCTTCTAGGTGAGTGCATTGTATATGTGATGATGTGATTATCCCTAGTTAGATAGGGAACTTGATTTATTTTCCCAATACATTGATTTGATAAAAATTAAAAACTCATTGATGATGTGATACAAGTGAACTAAGTAACAAAGCTGATGTAAGTATTGAAATTGGGAATAATGCTTGGAATGGATTAAGTGGACTTTTTTAACTAATGGAACCCAACTTGTATTTATTTTATTTTTATTTAATTAGTACTTTTAAGCAATATATATTGACTAGATATTTTGTAGACACAACTGGTGGTATCCTACTGAGTTGTACTCACACGATGCTTGGGCCGTCATTGGGTACTCGAGCATACTTTATGCTTGCAGATTAGGATAAGGGCATGGTTCCTATGCTAGGGAGTTGATTTGGGCATGGGACATGCATAGATGAGGTTCCAGACATAGAGTCAGGACCATTGTGGGGATTCTACAATTTGTATTTATTTTGGGTTTTGTTCACTTTAAAATTTTTTAGCATGACATACCATGTTTATTATTGGTCGTGGTTTGTACCCAGTTTTGGTAGATGTTACTTATGAATATGTATTGGTTATTGCACCTTGTTTTATCAATGTATAATTATTACCAATGGTGGATTACTCTATTAAAGAGTGTATAATCTCCCCACATGACTCGTCTAGACCCTCGCTTCTAGTTGGAAACCTCTAGTGTACCGGCAGGCATGCTTGACATCATGCGGAGACTTGGCTCGGGGAACAGTTTAGTGTATTTTGGGATGGGGATGTTACAAAATGGTATTATAATAGGTCTTTTTGGTGACTTATTATTTGGTGATAGTAGACATGATATTAAGAAAATGTTAGGCCTTGTTAATGACCTCATGATTGGGAGTATCTAACCCACATATGAGAGAAAACCCAAGTCACCCATGGTGGGAATTTTTGTTCTTATTTTGCGTTGTTACATTTGATGATATTTTACAATTGGATGATGAACTTGTTGTGTGAATATACTATTTTAGGATATTTTTCTCATGATTTAAATGGTAGGAGGATATGCATTCCTGCATAATTGTAGGAACCTATGCATTTAAGTGGAATTCATCATGACAGGCACACACGGTATGGGTGTGTGGGGTATTAAAGGAAGAATGCATTACACTTCCTATAAAATTTAAAGAAAATGGTGACTAATGAAATGATGAAAAGTGTATAAAGAAAATAAAATGTTAAATAATAGTGTAAAATAAAGTTTAAAACAATTTTAAATGTGGAATGTAACAAGTTATGAAATGCGAAATGATCCTAGAGAAAAGGTTTACATTTTAAGTATGGAAATATTTTTGAGGTGGTTCCTAAAGTAAGACTTGTGGGTAGATGAATTAGTTACCCTATGTTAGCCCTGACCCATGGTAAGGTTGGTTTAGGGTAGTGTTTTGAATGTGATAAGGTCTGTTTTGATAGTGTATTTATAATGGTTGTTTGTGGCTAGTGGAGAGTCGTCTTTTTGAAATCTTTGAAATTTATATGTTATGTGTTCTAAATCTTGTGTTTGGATTTGTATAGAAATGCCACCATATCATCATTTTCTAGCTGGGAGACAAGATTATGTTGTCAATAAAACTCCTCCAGTAGTGGAGAAAGAGAATATGGTGATTCAGGATGGTAGAGATGAGTAGTTCCACAAGAATATTTCTCACTTTATGAAAAATGATGGAATTGGGCCTAGGGCGGGTTGTGACGAGAATGTTTGAGCTAACTGGGGAGTTTCAGTTGCATCGCCCTCTAACTTTTTCTAGAAAAGGTGGTATAGAGGTAGCTATGTTTTGGATAGAGTCCATCCAAGTGATTATCAACCATTTAGATACACTTTTTAGGAATATTTTAAAGTCAGATTCCTATGCGTTTAGATTCCAGGTGAAGCATTGGTGGTACATCATGGTTTAGACTAAATAGGATGAAGGGATGTTATATAAATAATTTCAAGAAAAGTTTCTAGAGAATTTATATATAGAGAAATTGAGGTAAAAAATGCCACAAATTTTATGATTTTGACCCAAGGGGCGATGTCGGTAATGGATTATTCATGTCATTTCACTGATATTCAATGCTTCATTCTAGAATTAGTAGGAGATAAGGCAGTTGTAGTGAAAAATTTCTAGGATGGGCTGAGACATGAGATCTGGTATCATGTAAATATCATCCACTTAAAAAGGTTTGTGAAAGTAGTGGATCAAGTGCTTATCTCAAATAGGAACCTAAAAGGGACCTCAGGTAGTAGACTTGTTGTACCAGTTGTCCAAGAGAGTGGTGCGGCTTCTAAGGGTAGGAAGCATTGTTTTGGGAGTTTTCATTAGGGTGGAAGTGTGTAGAATAGTCAAAAGAAAGGGTCAATATCTTAGGTTGGAGATCAGGTATTCTGTTACTAGTGTGGTTGGTTGGGGAACATGCGCGGTCAGTGTCCCCAACCACCAGTTGAGTGACAAGAGTGCGGTATAATGGGGCACCTAAAAAGGTTATGTGGGAACCCTTGATAGTTGGGCATGGATGAAGGTTTTAGGTAGGTACCCAGTAATGGTAGGGGTCAGACACCCCATATCAGAAGGGCAGTTGGCGTTCTATGGATCTTACTAGTCTAGGAGGTGGATGTGGTACTCTAGGGAAAGAATATTTATATCAGAAGGGTAGTGTAGTGTCAGTCACTCAGGTCAGAGCTCAGGTTAGAGGGGAAATTCATCTTCACATAGTTCAGTTTGTACATGGAGGTGGAGAGGTTTGACCATATATAGTTTGAGGTATGATTATGGTATCTTCTACCATGTCTAGTGTGTTATTTGACATAAGTGCCACAGAATCTTTCCCTTTTGCTCAATTTGTGGCTATTCTGGGTTTATAAGTGGAGCGTGTGTGTGGGATTATGTTGATTGATACTCTGTTGGGGGTGTGAGTTGATAATATCAAAAAATGTAGAAGGTTTTTTCAAGAAGTTGGTGGGTAACATTTTCTGTAAGGATTTTTCATTCTCCTGATGTTAGGTTTTTACCTAATTATGGGTATAGATTGGTTGGTGACAAATCATGCCCACATTTATTATTACAATCATCGGGTCAATTTCATGTCTCTTTAGGGAGACATGTCTATCCATTGTGGTGAATGAGATGTTCGAGCGGTCCATGCAGGGCCAGTTTGTCAGCAGTTGGGTGAACTCAGAGACCAACTGTCTTGCCTTGCACTTGATGATGGAGGGGTGGACCAACATGTATTTCCACCTATTTTGGATTAGTTTAATAATGTTTTTGTGAAGTATTTTTCTCGGATACTGCCTAAGAGGGATGTGGAGTTCAAAATGGAGCTATTTCCTAGGGCATAACTCATTTCCATTCCACTATATCAAATGTCATCGGTTGAACTCTAGTAACTTAAGGTTCAGTTAGAGGAGTTGTATTATAACACTACACTATAATCAGACTTTAGTAGTGGTTTTTTAGCGGTAGTTTATTAAACAACCACTAATTTTTTAAAAATAATATAGCAGTGGTTTTTAATAAACCGCTGCTAAACCATTTGTTTCACAAACCCAACACTCTTCCCCTGACCCCCCACACCCTCGACCCCTGTGACCCCCTATGTGACCCCCCTGAAGCCCGACCAGTCCTGACTCTCACCACCTATCTCGACCCTTTCCGCTCCTCGACGTCATTCCCTACCCACTCCTCCCCTCGGCGTAGGTCCCTTCCCTCCCCTCCCCCCCCCCCCCCCGACCCTCACTGCATCTCGCTATCGGTCCCTATCTAGACGCTTGTCGTTTCTCTCTGCCAATCCCGACCAAGAACCTCATTGCCCCTCACCATTGGTAGGTTTTCAATTACTATTTCATGTAGATGTTTAATAATTTGAATTAAAAATGATTTTGTTGGAAATGATCTTGGTTAAGGGATGAATTTGTGGTTTGAGATCGATAATATAAGGTTTATGGGATGAACTCCTCAAAGGGATGCATCTTATAGTGATGTGTTTGGGTCTTGAAAAGTCCATTATGCTAAATTGGTTGAACTTAAATCTATTTTTGTCATTGTGTTGAGTAAAAATTTTAGATAATATTTGGAATGAGAAAGATTTAATTAATTTAATTCAATGCTTTGTTCTTAAATAGAGTGATTGTAATTTAATGATTCTTTTATATATAAAAATGATGAATGTGAATTTGATGATTTAAAATGGGAATTTTGTTGTGAATATCATGATATATAGAGTTTTGTAAATATTAGTAATTATATTTCTATTCTTGAGTATTGAAGTAATGATATTTGGTTATATCATGGATGGTTAAAAGGAGATGATAAGAATTTTTGGATAAATGTAAGAGTTCTTGCTGAATTATCATTATTAAAGTATAAAATTGGATGATTGTGTTTATAACTATTGTTTTTTGAGAATAATAAATGGGGATAATGTTTTTTGGGAAAATTTGTGGGGATGTTATCATGGGATAGTGTGTTGAACTTGTGTAAATGTTTATTGATTAGCTTTAGGAATAATATATTGATTTTCATATATGAAGTAATAAATGAGATGCTTTGTTATGGATAAATGGGGATTTAATTAAAATTTCAATTCTAAAAATGCATGTAAATAAGGGGGAAATGAGCTTGTATGAATAAACTAAATTTTTTGACTTATAATGGAATTAAAGGTGTATTGGGTGATTTATGAATGTGTGTGTTAGCAAACTCTAGTGATGAATTTATTGATGTTGCCATGAGTATTGTGTTGAAATTAAATTAGTGATGGTATGGTAACATTATGTGTTCATTTTCATTTTCAATGTATATTCCCTAACTTGCTTTTATATGGGAAATCATAAAGTTAGGCTATTATTTAATCATGATTTTTGTTATTATGCATGTTACACCTTATGTTATTCTATATTGAGATATTTCTTGAGTTTAGTAACAAGAGTATTATTCCATGGGTTTGGATATTTTTTGGGTTCAATAACCGGAGGTTTTTTCATCGTGATTGACATAATATTATTTGTAACCACTTAATAATAAATCTTCTCCTAGTTCCCCATTTCTATGAATCTATAGAACACCCCTTCATATCAGAGACTTGAATGTAAATAAATTCATCGCATTTCATATAGGTGATCTAAAATTTAAAAAAAATTGTCACTCTATAGAATTAATATACTTGTTATGACTTCATGAATTTAGTATAAAACATAAGAATATGCTCATAAGTCTCCTCCTAAATATATCTCAACTAGTTGTTCTAACTAAAATTTTACTAAAGTAGATCCAAGAACACATCTACTTAAATTAATTCCCTTACAATCGAAGTCAGGTTTAGTATCCTTATAGATAAAAAAAATTGATAGTCTTTCTTACCAATAAGGAAATTCCACCAATATCTTCAATATTGAAAAAAATAATTGGTGTACCCACAAACTCGATCCAAATTAGAGCCACTAAAAAATCCATCCCTTCTATCCAATTTGGGTTCTTTTGTAACTTGTTTTTTTTACCTTGAATTTTCCATGATTCTCATCACCAGTAATGGTTAAAATATTCTTCCACCTCGAATTTCATAATCACATTTGTCTCATTGAGTCAGATAATATCAACCCTTTGGATGTCGTTATTCTTTATATATCATTCCAAACCAACAAGATAAGGAAAACTAAACCAAACAAATATCAAAAATAGAAAAAAATAAAAAAAAATTATAGTAATTATATCTAATATTCCATGTATATCTCCACTGAGACACAATTATAATGGTAGATAATGAGATATTTAAATAAAATGCCACTTTATGAGAAATGAACCTTTGAAACATTAAGAATGGATGGATTTTATTTATTATACATTAAAATAAATAAGATAAATAAAATGATTGATATGCATAAAAGAGATAAAATTTTAATAAAACATCATTTATCATCATCAATACACCAATTCACTTAGTGAAAAAAATGTTTCAAAATGTACCGATTAAATAAAAAAGAGTATCATGATAGAAACTTAACAGTTTTTGAGAATCCTACTGTCCCTCTAATCAATTATTTAAATTGGATTGTGATACTTTTTTCAATGATCTATTAAAATAATTTTTTTACTAAAAATGGATTTCACCATGTATTTTTCCTCTTATATTTCTTAATGATTTTTAAATAAAAAATGCAACTCTTTTACACATTATTTTCCTCACAAATTGAGTTTGCGGATTTAAATTATCCAGTTTAAAATGATTTATTATTTACCATATATATTTATATAAGAAACCCCTATTTAACATATTCATATTTTTTCAATTAGTATATATGGAATCTCTTTTCCTGTTTAGTAATAGTTATGTGATTTATTTTTTTTTAATAATATGTAGGCACATTGTGGTATATATGGATAAAATCTAGATCACGTTACTGAGGAACACACATCATCATGCTAAGGGTTTGGAGGAGTTTTCAGATTTTTAAATTTCTAATAGACCCATTGATGGGAGAATAAGATGTTCATGTCATAAATGTAAATTTAGAATATGGTTGAAGAGAAATAAATTTTATGAACACTTGATATTGAAGCAATTACATGATCAATATTTGTGTTGTATTTTTCATGTATAATGGAACATTACAGAAAGGTTGAGTACTGATTTCAATCCACAGAATGAGCTCCCAAATTCATCGATAATGGACAATGAAATGAAAAAACTTATAAATGATGCATTCAGTATTGAGATACACCAATATCAACATAAAAACATATTAGAACAACCATTTGAGAGTGCTACAAATAGAAATGTGACAAGTGATGTTTATGAGACTGTAGGATAACCAGATAAAGATTATAACATATCATTGGATCCTTCTCTTGATTCTGGGGAGACTAATTTAAGAGAAAACTTTATTGAGAAGACAGATGTGTTTCATGGTTTAGTTGAAAATGGAAATTCAGAGTTGTATATTGGATGTTTAAAATATTTAAAACTTTATTTTTCGTTGAAGTTGTACCATATCAAATTCCTATGTCGAATTACAAATAAGGCAATGATTATGATATTGGAATTTTTGCATGATGCATTTCCTAAATCAAAGATCCCTAATTCTTTTTATGATATGAAAAATGTTGTTAACAAGCTTGGTCTGAATTATACAAAAAAACATGTGTGTCCCAATGATTTTATGCTTTATTGGGGAGAGGATTCAAGCAGACATGATTGAAAAAATGTTCTTCTTCTAGATAGTAGTCTATGGGTGATTTTGGAAGTCTGGATCAACATACTACTATGATGAAGAAGAAAAGGAACATACCTGCAAAGGTTTTTTGTTACTTTCCTTTAAAGCCTCGATTTCCAAGATTATTCATGCAATCGAAAACTGTCGAACACATGAAGTGGAATTTTTTAGATAATAACAACGATGGTTTAATGTGTTTTCTAATAGATTCACAATTATGGAAGACATTTGATTCATTACATATATATTTCTCATCTGATCCTAATAATGTTCAATTGGGATTGGTTGTAACAACCCAGGTATTTATAGAATAATACTTTTTGATTTCTATTAATACTTATGAATAAGATATTAATTTTAATTTAAAGGGGAAAATTTTTGGATAACTTACTTGACACATAACAATGGGCTTCCTTAAAATCTTACATTTCACACAACATTGAGTTATACCGAAAAAAAATATAATATTATTATTTTTTTAAATGGTAGTTAATGCATAGTCGTTGTATTACCGAGAATAAACATAAATAACTATTTTATGATTTTACATATTTATTAAAAAATTAAATTTATCTAATTAATATTAGAGGCTTAAAATAAGAATGAATCTAATTTTAGGCATGAAATACTCTAATATTTTTAAAAGGTCATTTTACCACCTTTTGATGGCGGACCCTTTTTAAATCTAGTTTTTGTTACTTTTAAATGTTATATTTGAAAAAATAAACTTCTTATTTAGAATAATAACATCAAAATTTACTTTGGATGAAAGTTTTTTATTTTTTCTTCTAGAGTTCATTTTTTTAATGAATAGTGAAAATACTGCTTTTTAATTCAAAATTGCCTTTTAATATAATTTATTTATATAATTAGATTGTACTTTTAATTAATTTTAAATTTTATTTAGATTATATTTTTATAATTTAATCCAATTTTGGTCATTGGAAGTAATTTTACTTTGAAATTGGACATAAATGCATGTCAATATTTTGGAATTTTCTACTTCTTAAAAACATGTTTTTTAGTTTTGACAACGAGAATTAATTTTAAATTAATTTCTGAAAATTATGAGTTTTGAATTTGGAAAAATGTATTCCATATTTGTAATCATGAGGTTTAAATTTTGTAAATAGGTAATTTTTATTTTTAGACATTATGAATAGTAACTTCAGTAAACATTTTATTTACCACGGCTAAAGGGTAAATCCGGTAAATAAAGGTAAATAAATAATATTATAATAATATTAAATTACCCCAACACATTTCCTAATCCTTTTGGATGAGATATGTCCAATCATGGGCATACTTGGGTCTATTTTAGGACCCCATGGTGCCACTTGTGTGTGAAAATGACATTCAATTTCTTGTAATTTAAAGTTATGGAAAATTTAACCTAAACATGTTTCTTTTAGTAAAACAATTTTAATATGGGGTCATATAATTTATCATTCAAAGTATAAATATTCATTAGAAATATAAAAATATTTCCTAAATCATGGTATTTTATTTATAATTTTTAGATATCAAATAAATAAATATATTTATGACACAATGATGATGAAATGATTACCTTATTAATGAAAGATTTAAATAAATGAGATTATAAATATTAAAATAAATTTATTTTGAAACTTTTTATTACATCCACTAATTTTAGGGATGATTATGAATTTTTATCTTCTAATTTATGCAGTTTTTTTAAAATAATCAAGTTGTTATGGATTTTTAAAATGTCGTGATATGAATATTATAAAAATTGACATAAATGAGTTTTTAAAACAAATACAATTTTATTAAAAGATATATTAGTTATAAAAATATTATATTAAGAAAAATGAATTATATAATGATTTAAATGTCATTAATTAATCACATGTGGTTCGATTGGCATTTTATGGTAACTATATTAACCAAATAATATGAATATACAATGAAATTATGGTAATAGTTAAATTAGTTAACTAAGGGTTAAAGCTAAATGATAAGGTTAAATTTGAAACAAAAACTTGTCTAAAACCTATTTCTTAAAATTATTTCAAAAATACTCATCTTATCTTAAAATTAAATTAGTTTTGGACCTTTTAAAAATAGAACTTCAGTTTATAATAAAATAATATTTCAAAAAATTCCTAAAGTACCCCTCCTCCCTCTTACAAAATCCTGCCACCTCTAACCCCTTAATCAAACCTCTAAATCCCCTTGGATCATCCAACCTCAGATTTAATAATATCCCAAAATCTATATGTTTCTTCTAGAATCCTTACCTTAGGCATAAGAAAATTAAAGAATGTCTTTTGGCTCAAATCAAAGGGAGTTACCCGTTTTAAGAGGTAGCGTCTTCTCTAAAGATCCTTTCCAATATTCTACTTCTTTACTCCATATTATATTCCTATTAATTTATTACATAACAACACCAATATCCTAAATATACTATGATTTTTTTATGATAAATATTTAAACTAAACTTACACACACCTCCATATAATGGATTTAGAACATATTGTTTCTATGGGCGGCGAACTACTGCCTCACGAAACGATGATTGTTCAATTATCTCATACCAACTCTCATAGTGGCCATTATAATGGAACTGTATTTATATGAAATATATTATTTTTATATTTTCCTTATGCTTCTATAATTTTATTTTTAACATAGCTTTATTCTTTTCATGATGTGTAAACATGATAATTTTATTTGAGGAAGCACGAACTACCACCCCCTCAAAGTGATATGAATCGTCCATTCCATAGATGGAATTATAAAGGAAGGTTTTAATGAAAATATGTAACATATATAAAATATGATATTATACAGGAATTATAATATAAATATGTATCATTATGTTCTCATTCCATTAAATATGAAATAGAAATGAAAGTAGCGTTCATGCATACGTACGGCTTACCATCTCCATGAATGGTGCATTTCATTCCTTATCTCTAAATGTTATGAAATATTATAAATACATATATACTAGATATATATGATATATATATATGAATAATATTATGTAGATAATGGACTTTTGACCACATGGATAAATTGTAATTATAACAAGATCATTTTCGACTCAAGTTCCCAATATCGAAAAAACAACTGATATTAACTTAAATAACTATGTGATTTTTATAACATGGTAATAATTGATATTAAAGGAATAATAAACTTGAAAAAGGGTCTAAATCAAGGAGATATTAACTTATTTTTATTATTTAGGAAATTAAAGAATGAACGAGTCATGTCGGACATGAGGTAAGGGACTTCTTCTCAATCTCCTTTCATTGAGGCATATTTCTATAATATAATACTTCTTCTTTTATACAGTGTATAATAAAACCCTTTGAATTTTACTTTTTTTCAAAGGGAATATTTTTTCTACAAAGCATTTTACTAAATGACAAAAGGAATGTTTTTAATGTATGCAGCAATAATGACCCCTCCGTCGTCGTAATCTTTAATTGGCTTCCTCTATAAGATTTAATGTTTTTAAAAGGAAAAGAAATACCTTATTCCCTTTTTGGATGTTTTGGTATTGAAAATAGTTTTTGAAATGGATTGAGTATTTCAATATCTTGAAATTATATCTTTTGATTGCAAATTAAATGTTATTACTGAAATGTTTATATTAGCAATATTTTATGTGTTATGATTATGTAATGGTACTTGAACATTTAACAGGAATTTATGTGATAAACCAATGATGGGTGGTTACGTGATGAACCAAATGACAGGTGGTTCTATGAAAAACCAAGTATGGGTGGTTACGTTATAACCTCAAATGCATTGGGTATAGAAGTCAATCATATGGTTATTCCATTTAGTGATACATGTGGAAGTCGACCATATGGTTATTCCATTTAAGTACGTTTATATCCCAAGTTACCTTTATATTATATAAATTGTTTTCTATGAGATTTATGGTAATAATTTTGTTACAAAAAGGGTAAGCAATGAGCTTATATTCAGTGAAGTGTTTTGCAACTTCTTTATGGTGAAAAGTATTACTTTATGATAAAATATTCATGCTTTACATGTTGTTTTGAAAAACTAATAGTTTTCCTTCTTTATGTATTCCTTACTGATCTTTTTATGCTCATCCAAAGTTTTAAAATGTTTTTCATAGGACTTAAAGATAAATAGGGTCAATGATGGCATCATGGAAAAGTTATGTTGTCTAAAACATGAAACTAAACATGTTTCTTTTTTTAATATTTTTTGTTTTATAAAAAAATGGATAGTGAGTAGAAGTGTATACTTGTAATATTCAAGTTTTTAGGTATAAGTTATGAACTAATTCTATAAATATCTATACTTGAAAAGATCCTCAATGTTAATTATTAGTATAATTCCAAATTATGTAATGTTTAAGGCTAGGGACTTATATTTTTTGTTGATGAATTAAACCCATTTGGGACTTTGAGTACCAGTTACAGCATTTGTTCGGTTGTTTTTATCCCTTACAATCTGCCTCTTTGGATGTGTATGAAACAAAGGTATTTTATCATTTCAATAATTATTCTTGGAAAAAAAATTCCTAGAACTGATATTGATGTATACTTGCAGTCTTTAATTGAACAATTACAAGAGTTATGGAGCAACGGTGTTCAGATATATGATGAATATTCTAGAACAATATTCAAAATGAATAATGTTCTAATGTGGACCATTAGTGACTTCCCTGGACTTGGGAATTTAGCTGGTTGAAAAACTTACATAGTTTTGTATTATCCTATTTTTAACATTGATTTTGATCCCTAATGGCTACCTCATCGTAAAATATGATGCTTCTTGTGCCATAAAAGATTTTCTAATGCATCTCATAGATTTTGTATGAACAAGTCAAAATTCAATGGTTCCATTAATCATAGACCACCTCCAAAGTTTTTAATAGGTTTTGAAATATTGACTTAACTTAGAAATATTGAAACATAATTTGGGAAGGTGAATCTTTTGAATGATAGTGTGAAATGAGTTTTAATTTCACCATCAAGTGAAATTGGAATGCAAAAATGTAAGAAAAAAAGTATATTCTTCAAACTTCCATATTTGGAATTTAATTTGTTGTAGCATAATCTTGATGTGATGCATATTGAGAAGAATGTTTGTGAAAATTTGATCTTCACATTGCTTAATGAGAATGGAAAGTTGAAGGATCATCTCAATGATCAGAAATACTTGAAAGTAATGAATATAAAGTGTGATTTATGGCTAGATGAGAATGGAAAGTATTCTCCAAAAATGTTTGGAAAAGAAATAAGGATAAAGATACATTATTTTTAATTTTAAAACATTTTAAGGTATCTTATGGGTATTCAAGTAACATCTCAAGGTGTGTTGACTTAAAGCATCATAAGTTACATGGATTGAGAAGCCATGATTCAAATATTTTGTTAGAGTAGTTACTTCCATTGTCATTTCATACATTATTACCTAAAAAATTTAATGATATTATACTCCAATTATACACATTTTTCATATAAGTATGTGAGAAAACTCACATCTATTTCATCTTGACAACCATCAGGAGATATTTTTATTGGCACTTAATGCAATGGAGATGATCTTTCCTCCATCGTTTCTCACTGTCATGATGCGTTTAACTGTGAATTTGGTTGAGAAAGCTAAATTAAAAGGCCCCATAGATTATCGATGGATGTATCAAATTAAGTAGTACTTTATTTATATTTTTTAATTTAATTAAACAATTCATGGAACTTGATTAAATACATAATTACGTTTTTTTATTTTATTTCACAAATATTTCGGGCATTTGAAATCATACAAGGAAAATAAATCTCAACATGAAGGCTCTATTTCTAAAGGATATTTAGAAAATGAGTTTCTTACCTTTTGTTCTAGATACTTGGATGATATTGAGACAATATTAAATTGAGTTGGATGTGTTGAAAACACATCAACTTAATATGAAATACTTGGGAAATCACAAATCTTTAGGCTATTGGCCGATCTTTTGGGAGGAGCTCAAATGTTACACTAACAGAAATGGAATTATTATAGGCGCATAGATATGTTCTTCTGAATAGTGAAATTATAGATCCATTTATTTAAGATTTGAGGATAAAAACAAAGAGACCAATGAGAGGACGAACATGAAATGAGAAATATATAACAAAATATATTAATATAGATCTTTTAGAATAGTTTACACGATGTGTAAATTCATAAATATTACAATCAATATGAATATTAGGTTGATACATATATTTTTTAAATCTAATTATATATATTACTTTTTTAGATCATGAATACTGATACTCGAGCAGAGTTTTCATAATATTTGAAGTTTCTTTCTCGAGGTTCTTTAAAACAAGCTAGAAATTTTGATGCTTACAACATTAATGGATTTAGATTCCATATAGTTGATCTGGAAGAGGGTTTTAAAATGCATAATAGTGTCATATTTACGTTTTCTGAAGTGGGATACTAAGTAAATATGACTGATATTATAGAATTAAACTACCACAGTCATTTTTTAGTTGTTTTATTCAAATTCAATTGGGTGGATATTATCAGGTATGTTAAAAGAGATTCCTTGTAATTTACTTCTGTGAACTTCTCTCGCTTGATGGATGTTGATGATCATGAACTAAATGATCTGTATATCTTATCATCGCAAGAAAAAATGGTATATTATGTGAAAGATTTCATGGATGAAGGGTGGAGTGTAGTATCTCACGTAAAACAAAGAGACTTGTATGATATGGGTGATGAAGTGGAATATTTAACCTCTGATATTGAATCTCATCAACAACAAAAATTAGACTTATTTGACCATATTGATATAGAAAATATTAGTCTTAAAAGGGTGTATGATGTAGATGAAGTAATTATGGAGCAGGAAACTGACATGATTGAAGGAGAAAATGATTGTATGTTCATTTATCCATTCATTTATAAACTAATTATGTTATTTTAATAGTCATTCACTATCATTATTATGCATATTTTTTTGTTATTATTGTTCATCAATTATCATTTCTATTTTATTTTGAATGAATTTTTTGAAATATATGTTCTGAACTTAATTTTATTTGATTAAATAACAGGAATGTAAAAGAAGCATTATACTGATTTCAGTCGACTCTCATTCTATGTTCCATTGACCACACCGATATATGGTGATCCATTTGTCTCCCTCCCTACAGCATCTGAGACACCATTATTTTTCCCCCTACACTGTCTCTCACACTCTCTATCAAAATCCCCTCAGTAGCTTAGTTGATGAATTCCCATTCAGTAGCCTCACTAGTGAGGGAGTAGGGCGCCACTCCAAGTTAGTTTTGGGGATATTGGAGGGTGAATGTTATAGGTATAAAATTTAATATGAATAAATTTATTGCACTTTTTATATACTACTAACTATTTTTTTATAAAAGATTGAAAACAGTTCTACTACAGAGAAATATATGAAAAGTTCAAATGTATGGAATCTGGTCAGACTAAAGATAGTTTTCCCATTTTATTCTTATAGGGTCCCTATAGATGACACTGCAAGATTACTTGGTCTTATTATAGGCCATCTGGTGGCGGAGCCGATTTCCCTTCCCATTACGTTTGATGATTGGATGCATATTCCTTCATCTTGGAAAAATTAAGTTTTTGATTCACAAATAAAAGTAATTATAATACATTATGGTGTTATTCAATGTCATTATGTTATTAAATTCTAATATTTTCAAAATCAATCTTTGTGTACATATGTTTTTCCACTTTATCGTTGTTGATCTACTAGCATGAAAGTGGACATTGAAAAATTTGGGCAATAAATTGAAAGATTATAAATGGATATTATGGAACAAAACCAATGATACTTCATTGAGTGACCAAAAAATGTATGATAAGGTTACCAATGGGGTACCTAGAGAGCAATGAAAATTTTTTATTGATAGGCATCTTGATGAGAAGCACATGGTATTTAAATATATATTATTATATTAATATATTTTTACATTAATAAATGTGTATGAAAATAAGATGAAATTGTATACATTACCATTAAATTACATTTTATTTATTACAGGATCATTCATGGAAGAATACATCAAGTTGGGCTAAGAAAATCATCCCTCACACTGCGGGGTCAAAGAGTTGTTTTAAAAGATGATCGACACTGGTGATATTTTAATTAGTTTAAATATTTATTAGAAATTATTATATTTTAAATATATTAAATTATTGATTTATCTTTGTTTAATGCAGTCACAGATTTTAAGCTACCAAGCATCTAGAATAGAAGTGTGGTTGGATGTTCATAAAAAATCTGATGGGTGTTTTGTTAAGGAGTCTACCAAAGAAGCTGGGGTATGAATTCATTTTTCATTATAATTACTTATTATTAGTTATCACTATGTTAATATATATTGCTTATAATATTACTTATATTTTATTTATAGGGAAAAATTAAATAAATATGGGATTTCAATCCTACACAATTCTAATCAGTCTCCCAGGATGACCTGGTTGGTAAAGTCCTTGGGAAGAAGCATCCTGGTCGAGTGCACGGGATGGGTTTGGGACCATTACCATTTGATGTCTTTGGAAAAAAATGGGGATTTCAAGTTCATATACTTCTGGTTTTAGTAACTCTCTACCCCAAGATGCTCAGTGAATGTTTGATTCTATGCCAAACACAATTCAAGAATAGGGGGTTGAGATATCTGTTTTGAAGAAAGTGTTTCTTGATTTATATTAGAATACAACCAGATATGTCCTCAGGGATTTTTCAACGATGACTAGTGGTGAGAAGGTAAATCACACAACTTCAAAATCATTTAGTTCACATAATTTTATTGAATTTATGTATAAATATAAATATACAACATTGTTTAATTTTCAATATAATTGTCTTACAGGTGTCGGTAGAAGGAAGTAGAGATAGAGATAGAAAGGGTGATGAGCATAGTTCATCATTTGGAAATGATTAGTGGAGAGGGTTTTTTCAGGTATCAGTAGGTCCAATGTGTGTTTTTTTTATCTTTTTCTTATATTTTAGATAGGATCATGACAATGGGTGCTTTATGTATGTGTTGTATAACCATGTGTCTATATGCTATGTTTCAAATGGATATGGAGATTGAAATTCATTTATGATCATATATGATGTTTATTTTCTTTTCTCTCTTTTACATATACTTTGAGATGACTATTATATTCAACTATTTCCCACTTGTTTTTCATGGTGCCTTACTAAGTATGTTTATAATCACACCTTCATGGGATTTTCATGCATGATTTTTTTCTTATATAGACAACTGGTAGATTGGTGATGTTCTTAGTGGACCTAGAATCTATGGAACAATGAAGTAAGTGGAGGCACTGGCCATGTTTGGTGGTCTCCTGTTTTCACTTTCAGTTGTTTCAAGATTGGGACCTACTTTCCATATTCTTGTTTAGACATGTATTTTACCCTTTTCCTTTCTTGGATATTTATCTATCTCATTCTGATATATTTCCTAGAGGTTACTACATTAATTTTATTACACCATAGAGGTTTTATTTTATTATACCTATGCACCATTTCATGGAATTGAGTGTGTGTGTGTGTGTGTTCACGTACAATTGGATAAATCCTACCACTTTAGTGATATTCTTACTTTGTTATTGTCACTATCCCTTCACCTATTGTGGGTGAACATGTGTTGTAAATATCAGAATACTGGTGTCCCAAGTAGGTCCCCTATAGGTTAAGTCATGACACAAAACCCCATGGTTTTCTCCAAGACCATAATCTCTATCTAACCCTAACCATTTTAGGAAAGTCTATACCCTTTTCCAAATCTCACATCACGACCTAAACTTACTGACTAAGGATTGTTCTATGTTATCTCTCACCAAACTAATGTCCTATATCACTTATCTATATAATGATATCTCAAGCCTATAAATCCAATTTAGTTTTAATCCTCTCTTTTGGATGTTTAGATCATTTATGGGTATTTAAGGTGATTTCCATTTTGGTATATTCATGTTGTTTTGGGTGTATCTTCCCTTTGAGGATTCAAATTTTTATCATATATGGTTCTTTATGGAAAGTGATCATGATATCTTATTTGGGTTGATGGGATGTATTATTGGAACATTTTCACTTCATGTTCAACCATTTTGGTGATATTTTTAATGGTAGGGAGACCAATGATGGTTAAATCATCTCATATTCATTAGGATTTTATCTTGGATATTCCATTTAGTTATTTATATGCCATTTATTATTATTTTGGTTCATGTGATACTTGAATTCTTGTTAATTAAATCTAAAATTTGGCTACAGATTTCTTGGGAATGTGTTGTGTAATAGTTTAAAGAATTACTTGCAAACGATTTGTTTTGGAATGGTTGACTGTAATCGTATTTCAAAAAAAATAAGGGGTTGATTGGTTTCCTTGGTATTAATCATCCAGGATGATAATATATATTTGATGATATGGTCAAATTTTCATTGTTATTCTTATGTTTTTCTGGATATAGGTTCGGGGGCTATAAAATATGCAGCTTTCTTTTTTAATTCATGATTTAGCGGTGGTTTAAATCACCACTAAATATAGTTATTTTATGAAGTGGTTTAAACAATTTCTATATTATGGTATTTTTGGGTCAGTGGTTAAAACCACTGCTAAATATGGAAAAATTTTATTTAGCGATAGTTTTATCCATTTTTTTTTTACATTTTTTTTGGTATAATTTTCAGAGTAGATAAGATATGTAAAACTGCCGCTAGAATACCATTTTTTTATAATAAAACCCACCACTAGAACTGAAAAACTGCCATGAAATACTCATTCTGTGATGGTTTCCATAAACCACTACTAAATAGAAGGAACTGTTGTTTATTAATTGTCGACACCAATTTTAGTGTCGGTTTTTTGAAACCATCGCAGAAGCATGTAATAGTGTTTTAAACTATCTCTATATCAAAAAAACACCTCTAAATGTTGTTTTTGTTATAGTGTAAGGGGTTAATCCTCCCAAGTACATCACCTTGGGGATTTCCTGTGTAATTTTTCTATAATTCTGAGAGATCATTACAATTTTTTTCAACTATATAAATTTGAATTGTATGATAGTTAAGAAGAGATACCCTCTTCCTTGAATTGATTATTTGTTTTACCAACTGAGCCATCACTATTTTCCAAAATCTATTGGAGTTCAGGGTATCATCAGCTGAGGGTGAGATCTTCTGACATACCACAGACTTCTTTTAGTAGTAGGTATGGGTTTTATGAGTTTTTGGTGATGTCATTCAAATTGAACAATTCACTATCTATGTTTATGTATTTTCTGAACCAAATATTTCACCCCAATCTATATTAGTTCATAGTTGTCTTCATCAATGAAATCTTAGTGTACTCTAAAACTAATGATGATCATTCCAAACATCTTGAATTCATTTTGGGTACACATAGAGAGCATGTGATTTTTTATAATATATCCAAATGTTAATTATGGATTGATAAATTTCATTTCATGGGTCACATCATCTATCAGACAGGTGTGTCGGTGGATTCGGAAAAAATGTAGGTTGTTGTGTCTTGGGAGCATCCCAAGAATGTTTCGGATGTTCAAAGTTTTCTAGGTTTGATCAGTTATTACTAAAGGTTCATTAAATATTTCTTCCATTTTGAAGATCCATTTTTGGGATTGAAAAATAAGGGAGTTAAGTATGAGTTGTTTGAGGCATGCAATAATTCTTTTCAAGAGTTAAGAAGCAGTTGACGACCGCACAGATCTTGATCTTACCCAAACCAGGTAAAAAGTACACCTTGCCTCTTGATGCATCCAGTGTTGGACTTGGTGATGTTTTGATGCATGATGAATGGGTTATATCTATGGATCAAGGTATTTGAGGCCTCATAAAAGAAATTACCCTACTTGTGATCTTAAGTTGGTCATGGTGGTATATACTTTGAAATATTGAAGTAGATAATTGTTGGGGGAGCAGTTCATAGTGTTTAATGAGCATAAAAGTCTTAATTATATATTCTATTAGCATTATTTTAATCTTCAATAGTTAATATGAGTTGAATACATGCATTCCTTTGACTTTGGTTAGGTTTACACATCATAAAAATGGAATAGTGTTGCAGATTCCCCAATTCAGAAGACTCAGAATCAGGTGGTTTAGGAATCCCACACTAAGTAGAGAATGATGGCCATGTTTGCTAAGATTCACCTAGAGGTGTAGGATGGGCATGAGAATATTAATCTACATCCATAGCAGCTGAGTCTACACTTTTGAACTATGTTAAGTAGGGTCAGGTTGAGGATCTTGAGTGTTTTTTATATGAAGGAAAGTTTTAAATGTGGGGATTCATCTTATTGTTGTATTTTTCGTGTTTATGGGGTTGTTCGTGTTTTTGGTCAGGTTTTGGTGCCAATGGGTATGTGATAAGAGTTTATTCGTGAGTTCCATGCTTCAAAGTGGGAAGTGCACCCTGGTTTCACTAAGATGTATTATGATCCTCATAGATAGTTTTGGTGTCCAGGACTAAAGAAAGAGGTTGCGGGTTTCATGGCGTGATGCATCACCTTTTAGGAGGATAAGGTAAATAATCAACTCCAAGGTGGTTTGTTATATCCTTTTCCAATTCCATAATGGAAGTAGGATGATGTAACGATGGATTTTGTTGGGTATTTCGAGGAAGACTCGAAAGAATGACGCAATATGGGTGGTTGTGTGTCAGCTGACTAAAGAGGCTCATTTATTTTCAATTTAGGAGAATTTCATCGTTGATCATTTGGGTGAGTTATATGTTCAATATTTGGTGCAATTACATGGAGTACCTAATACTATAGTATCATATAGAGATTCATGATTCACATCGTGCTTCTGGTAGGGATTAGATAGGTGCTTAGCAGCCAAGTGTTTTTTAGTATGAATTTTCACCTGAATATTGAAGGGCACTTAGAGCATATGATTCAGGTGTTATAGGACAGGTTGAGGGCTTGTGTCCTTGATTTTGGTGAATCATGGTAAAAACACTTGATGCTTATTTAGTTTTCCCTCAAAAACAGTTTTTAGGGTATGATTCACATGGAACCGTTTGAGGTGCTCAATGGGAGGTCATGTAGATATCTATTGTGTTGGTTATAAGTGGGGGAGTCTGAGCTGTTGGGACCAATCCTCATTCAAGAGACATTATAAAAGTTCCATTTTATTTAGAAATGTATTGAAACATATCATAGTAGAAGAGGTCGTATGGATATTGACATTGTAGACCCCTTGAGTTTATGGTTGGTGATAGTATGTTTCTTCGGGTGTTTCCAAGGTTGGGTCACCATCAAATTCAGAAATAGTGAAAGTTGGAACCTAGGTTTTTGGGTTTATTTGAGGTTGTGGATAGGATTGGGTTAGTTTCTTACCAATTGTATCTTCCATAATGGTATAGTGAAATGAAAAATGTTTTTCATGTTTTGTAGCTTCGATAGTATCACCCTAATCCATCACATGTGGTTAATGTTGATGATGTTGTGCTTGAGTTCGATGTGTCCTTGGTGAATCATCTGATTTTTATTTTGGATAATAGCAATAAAGTATTGTGAGGAAAGGTTATGAATTTGGTTCATGTTCTGTGGCAACAAAAAAATGTTAAATAAGAAACATGGGAGAGAGAGTCAGATATACAGGCCTAATGGCCCAATATATTTGCTTCAAAATCTCAATGATGCTTGGAAATTTGGCTTGAGGATGATCCATTATAAGGTGGGGAGGTTCTAAGATCCTCTACTTCCTAGAGGTATTTCCTTATTTAAAAAAAATTAAGTATATTTTATTGGTTAATTAACTGTTCCTTGAAAGTTTGAGGGGCCTCGGGGCTATTTCGGGGTCTTAGAACATAAAAGAAGGGGGAAACCTGGCCAACCTATGCAAGGTTCATGGTTGGTTCATGGTTGGCACATGGCTAAGTAAACCATGCGAGGTGGAGGCCAAATTGTTCAATTTTGGATAGTGGAACATCACATGGTTAGCACACAGTTTGTAAACCATGAGGTTCTCCCTAGGTAACCATGAGACCCAACATTCCTTGGATAGTGGCTTGCACACGGTTTGTGCATGGTTTGGAAAACTGTGTGGGTAAAATGTGCGCCCCTGTAAAAGTTAAAAAAATTAAAATATTTTCATTACGGGGTTTAAGAACCTCACCCAATTTTCCTCCCATTTCTCATCCTCTAATCCCTAATGAAAAACCCTAGTGACCCAATATTCTAAGAGGTGATTCTCCTTTTATTTTAATCCTTTTTTAGATTTTTGGGTTGCGGATCGAAGCTCTGAGTGATTATAATCCCTCTCTTTCTTCTATTTTTGGTTTAGGGTTTGAATCTTTCTCCTATCCCCATCTAAATCTCGAAAACCTTCTTTTATGATGAAAACTAGGTTTATGCTTCAATGGTTGGTTGAATCAGGATTGAAGGCTTCAATTAGAAGGGTGTTCATCAATGGATTTGAGGTAGGTGGTCTACAAGATATATCCCATGGTTTTTATATGGCTTTTTTCATGAAAAGTTGTGTTCATGTTTTCCCTTTTTTGTGTTCTTGGTGTCGTTAGTGAGATTTGATAAAATGGGTGTCCCAATAAAAAATAGTTACTCTCATGATTCATGTGGGATGCATGGAGGATGATTTGAATAATCTAGGTCCACCCATGGGGTGTGCTGACCTTCCCAAATGTGGTTAATGGAAATGTTAGGTGTGAAATAAACTTATGGTTAAGTAGAGACCAAGGTAAAAATGTTATTTGATTTTGTGATGATCGTAAAGGTAAAATGGGTAGTTGTGCCTAGATGTGGGTAATGTCCTAGGGGTTTCTTGGATTGACATGAAAATGTTTAAATGAGGTTAATGGTAATGTACCAAAAGAAGTGTAATTTTTACATGAAATGCATAAGTGGGATAATACATGGTAAATGCTAAATGGGCTAAATGAATTAACATATAGAAAGGGTAGGATATATTAATTAGGATAATGTAAGGGAAATTAGTGGATATTATTAGTGAGTTGGGAATAAGAAATGGGTATTGGGATAAATGGATATGTAATGTAAATGGTAAATATGTTAATGGGTTATGGAATAATGTTAATTACCCTGTTCGTTTTTATGGATTGTTATTTCTATTGGAATTTTTTATGTTTGTTTTTGGTATGGTATATGTGTGGTGAATGGAAAATAAACGTTTACACATGGCTTGGTAGAGTTCGGTATTGACATGAGGATCTACTCTCATGGTTCGAGTTAGACTGAGGTTCTAAACTCCACCCCAAAATGCACGTATTAGGGAAGGGGACAGAGTTCTATTCCCCTAGTGGTTGCATTTGATGAGACCAGACCAAGGCTTCAAGGAGAGAGTGTTGAATATGTGATGATGTGATTATCCATAGTGATATAGGAAACTTGATTTATTTTCCTTATACATTGAATTGATGAAAATTGAAAAACCATTTATGATGCGATGCAACTGAACTAAGTAACGAAGTTGATATAAGTATTGAAATTAAGAATAATGCTAGGAATGGATTAAGTAAATTTGTTAAATAATGGAACCCAACTTGTATTTATTTAATTTTTCATTACTTAGAACTTTAATTCCATATATATTGACTAGATATTTTTTAGACACCATTGGTGGTGGCCTACTGAGTTGTACTCATGCCATGCTCGGGCTGCCGTTGGGTACCTGAGAAAACTTCATGCTTGTAGGTCAGGATAAGATCAAGGGCCCTATGACAAGGAGTTGATTTGGGAATGGGACATACATGGATGAGTTTATAGACTTAGATTCAAGACCATATTTGGGTTTTTACTATTTTTCTTTATTTTTGGTTTTGTTCGCTTTAGCAATGTTTAACATGACATACCATGTTTATTGTTGGTTGTGGTTTGTATCCAGTTTTGGGAGATATTAGTTATGAACTTTTATTGATTATTTATCCTCATTTATACTATTTATGTTAGTTGTCTATTGTGGATTACTCTAGTAAAGAGGTTATAGTCTACCCATGTGAATCATCTACACCCTCACTACTAGTCGGAAAACTCAACATATGGGGTAGCATTATTGAGGTCATGTGGTGACTCATCCCAAGGAACCGTTTAGTAGATTCCAGGACAATGATGTTATAGTTGAATCATAAACATGTATCCTCAACTATGACTGGTGGAAAACACCAAGAAACTAGTTTATCTGCAGTCTCAGTGTCTAGTGGTACACTCCTCGCTAACCCAACATAGATACTAATGTAACCTGGCAGTCCTCATCAGCCCTTGGATGAACTGCACCCTCAACACCCATCACTAACACCCACTCTAGGCCCACAAAAAATGCTTCTGACTCACTTTTTCTAATACAATGGTACTTTTTGGGCCTCCTAAATGCCACCCCAAATATTGTTACGCTGATGGTCAAGAGACAAATGAACCAATCCATCCTCAAGTGTCTCACATACAACTCTGACACCGATAACATGAGGGTACTGATAAATAACATAGGGATTCCCAAGTATACACATTGGGTCTTATCAAACCCTCCATCTGTAAATGCATAACTGCACCACAACTCAAAAATCTCTATAGTATTCCACTAATACATTGGCGTAAATATTGGGGAAGTCCCTAGGTGGAAGTCTATATAGAAAACAACTCTCAGTGGGGAGGTAAACTCGACATGTCCTTGGGTAGACATCCTCAACTCCACCACTATAGTTGGAAACTAAAGGCTCTGAGAACCACTACTCCATGGGTCATACTATACATATGAAAAATAAATTTAGTTGTATCTTCCCACACATGAGCTCATCCTACTTGGAATGAGATCACTCCTCAAAGGAGTAAAACTTTGTCCCATTATCCAAAAATACCACCACACCCATCATTAGAATCCATCTGATCATGTTTGGTAAAAAACCAATCAACACTGAGGAAAGCATCGTAGGGCATCTCTAAACCACTACAGAAAAGGTTTTATGCATGGAACTCTCCTCCCAAAGTCAAGACACACTATCAATAGAAGCGTGTATTCACTGATCTTATATATAGGATTCTCCAGTATATGTTTTGAGAAAGAAGGCTTCATTGGTATCACTATACCTTGAACAACCAGGGCATGCTCTAACACCTATACACCAACTACCCAGATCACACAAGTCAAAGGAACTCATATGTCACACCTCGATGCTATCCTCTTTGGGTCACACTGACTCAAATTCATGGATTTGTATAATGTCACAAGAATTAATCTTAGTGGGGTGAAGTGTCCAACTTCCTTGTGAGTTTGAATCTACATCAAACATCAGCATCACAAGGCTCTACTAATGTCCCATGTCACCCTAGATAATCCTCAAGAGAGGAGTAAAAAGGAAAGGGTATCTCACATATGTATTTTACAATACTACCAAAAAAGTATAAAGGATATATATTGTACCACTAATAATTATAATATCCTTCTGGTCATAGGCCATTTTGGACTACAGTTATCCTCATGCCTCGTCCTTTAGCTCCATGTACATGGCACAGACCACCTGGGGTGGCAGTGGAAACATATTAAAATATCTGCCACCTCCTACTACTCTCCCCACTCCTCTGCCACATCCACCATCATTAAGAACTCCATGATATTTTCATTGTCTCTATTAGGTAATTCCATTAACCATATCTCTCTCAACAACATTCTGGTTTAGATAATCCAATGCAAGATATCCTCATCTGTCACAAGTGAAACACCACCTATTATGTGGATGAATAGATATAGCCTGGAATCCCTGGGTCATAGACCTTACATCATGGGATTTCCTTCTGAAGCATCTCACACACCCAAATCCTTGAGCTTTTCATCAACTACTAGTTGGTGTGGCCCAATCTCTTATGTTCCCAACACCAATAGTTGGAGTCTACTCATCCAAAAAACTCTCCATCATTAAGGCCCGCTCAAGCACTTCAAAATAGGTGGGAATGCACAGTGATATCACTAAATCTCTTATATCACAAAGTAAGCCCTACTCAAAGGTTCATACTCAAAACAATGGATTTCAACCTATATCTAGGGAGTATCATGAAAGGCATGTGAACCTTACCAAGTACTCTTACAAAAACATGCTACCCTACTGAATCTCCAGAAGCTACTGAATATTCATTGATCTCAACATTTCTAGATAAAACTCTTCCCTAAAGAGATTATTTAACTCCATCCAAGCGATATTCCTCTCTTCATGGTTCTGCATCACTAGACTCCACCATTTCCTGGTCAACCCCTAAATAAGATTTTCTACTAGGACCACTATCTGGTCAGGAGGTGTCCTTATAAGGAGAAAATTTTTTGTGACTACCTCAACCTATTCACCAGCTACCTGGGGGTCCATATCACTTTTATACTTGGTAGGTCCCTACCTATGGAACTGATATAGTACAATCAACCAATTTGTATCCTCAGCATGAATTTTTGGCACAACCTGCTGCTCAATGGGTGGTGGGTCAACTGGAAAACCTCCTAGAGACACCATCTCCTATGAAAACCCATGTACCAAGGCCTCATCACTAGGTAGATCATCATCACAATTCCTCCATGGAACCTTTTTTGGTTTTCATCATGATGGAATCTTGAAATATAATCAAGATGCACCATGGTCAAAGAGTATATCTAGGGATCTGACTCAAGAAGGACATGGAAACATCAACCCAGTCTTATATGATGCATGTACAAATATTTCTATGAAACTAGTGCCTAAATTCACCAAGTCTCTAAATAGGTTATCAGAGTCTTGGTGAATGGATATGTTGGAAGTCATAACAACACTAGATTCTCTAGTCTGAAATCTAAACTCGAGACACTTCATCATTGTCTTAATAAGTCCCAAACAAATATTAAAACTAGAAAACTACTATAGTCCTAAGGAAGGACCTCCTCTAATACCACTATGTCATGAACCGACCCACCAAGGTCCAATCCATGACTACCACAATCCTACCTTTAATAGGCTAGGGGTTGGATTCCAGCGTTGTGTAGGTATATCTCACACATGAGAGGCATTGGACTATGGTACTTGTACACATTCACACACATAAATTTCCATGAAATGGTGAATAGATAATAGAGCTAAAAAAATCATGTATAAATCTATCCCACAATCAGAGTATAAAAAAATTACTAAAAGCGTACAAGATAAAAATACACACCCATCAAAAACTACAAAAGAGTCCAACCTACTCAGAAGGTGGGGACTGCTGTCAAATGCAACCACTGAAACACACCTTGGTCAAATGTTAGTATACACCTTGGTTTTTCTATCTCACTATTCTCTACCAACTTCAAGTCCTCCCTAGGACTCCTTTGAAAGGATTTTCGTCTTCATAAGACACGACATGTTTTGGTAGAGCCCATTTAGGGGTGAGTATAGCAATAATCAGTAGGCACACTAAAAACCTAAAATAAAAGGGGGATATTGAAAGGTAATTTTCTTATTAGTCCCATGATAGAGGATGAAACCCAGGTGAGAGAGAATAGGAAACTCCATCTCGACCACTCCTCAGACATACATAACTAGCCAGATCATCTCTACATGGGTATCAATTAAGATAAGCGACATCATTGTAGGGAATACCAAATCCAAAATAACCCAGATATACTCGTCTCAGACTCCAAGTCTCATGAGTTCCAGACCTCATATCCAGCCACAGGATTCTACTAAAGGATCAGATGTATCGCTCATCTGAGAGAACACACTCCACAAGCCCTACCATTCCATATGGTACTCGTCTGAGAGATATCACTCGTCATGAATAACCCTACTATCCTCGATGGAACATCTGAGAGATATCACTCTATCAAGAACAAGTTTTCAATCTCTGATGTCACATCAGAGAGAACACAGTCCATCAGGTATCGCTAAGATAATGGAATGTCCCATCCATACCAGGTGGCATATATCTAATGGAACATGTACACCAGGTCTCTCTATGAATAATATCATGCTGGAACCCAATGAATCTTGATACTCATAGGGGAATCTCACCCATACCAAATAAGGGACTTCTTGAACCCTATTGGAAACACTGAATATCTCATCAGATAGGGGATCACACCCATGAACACTAAGGGATACCATGAACCCAATTTGATAATCTATAAGATCTCACTTGGATATGGGATCACTCCTATAAACATTGGGTGACACCAAAACCCCAATTTGGTACCTTGTAGATCATATCTCTCAGATAGGGGAGTTTATCCCATGTGGTGTTAGTCATGAATATTCCACAAACACCACCTAGAACAACCCATTAAGTAAATGGATCATGTAGTTGACGATACCACAAACCTTACTGGAATAGTCTATAGTGTAAGAGATCATATACCCAACAATGACACAAACCCTATAGAAACTACCCTCTAAGTAGGGAATCAGATACCTGATAATTCCAAAAAACCAACTAGGATAACCTCCTAGATAGGGGATCATTGACCATGTAGTGAAGGTCACATTTACACCATGAGCCTAATCTAGGGAAGTCAATACGATAGAGGATACTACCCTATCCAACCTGAGGGATACACCAACTCTAATCTATTTCATCTTATTGAGGGTATCACAATCCTGTGTTGAGGAGATAATTCCACATTGTACTCTCATAGGGATAGACCAAAGGAACGCACTCAACCGATATTGTTATATAAGTCACTAATAGAAGCATCCCACAATCCTCACCTCACGTCATATCTCTAATGAAAAAACCATGACCACCATTGTATCCAATGTGGAAAATTACTTAGGGTAGGCTACTCACGAGCCTCCATCCAAGTCATGAAGACATAGATTCATGAGGGAGAAGTCTCTTAGGGGAGTACATGACATGTACCCATAATACACAGAGTTTCTCTAGAAACCATCCACTGGTCATGTCCCCTCTCAGTACTCTGAATGTATTTGGGAATATGAATGGTGTGTACCTTAGGTCACATGGAATGTAAAATCTTTCAATCACCTGGGTGTGTCCTCACCCATACATGGTTGGCTCACCATGTCACCCCACACGAATTATACCCACAGTTCATGGAGTTTATTAGATATATAGCTACTTGGACATGTCCTCATCTTGTGCCCATGTTCGGTAACCCGTACCTGTGTACGGAACTCCATGCTCATGTGCCTGGTCATGTACTTCGATCGGTGTACACCCCAAAGCTTTGGCTATGTACTCACACACGGCTAGGTCCCCTTACATGGAGTTCCTTCCCATGTACTTTTCCACATGAACTAATCTCACTACACAGTGTGTAACTATATTACATGGCATGTAGTTCCCAAATATCATTTTCTATGAATGGGAAGAACACACAACATGTGCTCTTGCACTACACGACATGGGATCAGGAATTCTGAATGGGAATCCTCTATGAGCCACCTAAAACTCCCCAGTTTCAACTAAAACTCATAGAACTACCCCAAGGTATCCTTAGAAGTCCTAATAAGGAAATAAAACCATAAAAATTTATAAATGGGTATTGAGATGTAAAATTCATAAATCCACCTACCTCAAGGTGAAACGTCGAATCTTCAGGTCCAAAACGATACTTGAAACCTAATTCACCTTGATCCTGTGACGATTGGAATCAAAAATGGGGATCAAAGTCACCTTCTCTTCTTGTTTCAACCTTGGTCCATCTATCAAATAGGGGGTGGTGGTTTCTCCTCTTTTATGCATGAGAACAACAGGGTGTATTAGTTTATTTAAATTTTTAAATAAACTATTACCATTCACACACTCGCTAACACATCATCAACTGAGCACTCGACGATGAAAAACTTTATATTGTGTCTAGGATAAAAACAACATTCTGGACTCAACCCCAGTTTTAGATTTCTAATCTAATACTTTTATATAAAGTTATTACATGTTTATAGAGAAACTACGCATATGTAATAAAATATATTTTTAGTCTCACCACCCTAAGGCTCTCCAATCCCCAAAATCCCACGCTTACTCAATGCATAGCTTTAGAAATATTCCTAGAAATATTCTAAATTCTTATAGGGTAAAACCAGAGTCACTATATATGGACATGGAATTCTATATCTAGGTTGGGATGGTCAGACATAGCGTTCTGAATCCAGGTTGGATACTTGTATTGATACTCCTTGTATGTCAACTGATGACCCCGGGGACACATAATTCAGATGACCAGCATGAAATGACATAGGTTTGATGGGTACATGAAACATTTGGAATTAATAACAAACATGGTTAATTTAAATTTTGTTAAATAATGAATGTTGGTTATTTATTATTTATCATTTTTATATTGTACTTCAGCATAAACTTTATTAGACTGGATATTTTTGAAGACATTGTTGGTGGTGGCCTACTAAGTTTTACTCACACCCGACTTAGGTCATTATTGAGTACCCAAGTAGACTGCATGGTTTAAGGCCATGATAATGGAAAAGGTACTATGTTAGATTTTCATGACCTGACCCATGTCAGGGCTCGAGCCGCAACTACCCCAAACCCGCCTCCATAGGTCAGGGGGTGGTGACTAGTGCCAAAGGCACAACAAACTCGGGGAGGCCTTTTCCTAAGTACCTGTACACACACACACACATAGCTAACTCAATGAAAAAGTGCATAGGTAAAAGTAAAAAAAGATGCAACACTGCTATAAATAAACTAAACGTGCATGAACCACTAAATAGTACAAGTAAATTACAATAAACTAAAAGGAGAAAGGGGAAAAATACATGCCCAACCAAAAAAGTTCCACAGCCTAGAAGTAATTGAAAAAGTAAAACATATAAGGGATCCCTACTCCTGGATCCCAAGCTACGACCATTTTATGCAGTCTAAGAACATGTATCCCTATTCTCCTCAAAAGTCAAAATCAACCTGTTTGTCATCTGGATAAGGCAAAACATGTGTGAGAAAATCCCATACAGGGGTGAGTAAAAAGATACTTAGTAGGACACCCCGGAAAGGTGAAGGGGGAGCTTTAATAGATACTCTGAAAATGAAAGTATTATATGGGAAAATGTACAGTAAAATGAGTGCATATCAACCAGACAAGAGAGTGAAGTAAGCTCACCCAAACCGAAGGAACGAGAAGAAGTGAGAAGATAAAATTCTCATCGAGTCTTCACTACTTATAATAGAAGAGTATACACGTTCAATCATAAGAATCTTGACACATAAATCATGTGGCATACCTCATGCATCTTCGCCTCTCCTAGAAAGAGAGTATCCAAAACCTACGGAGTAGGAACTAGAAATAGAATATATATATATATATATATTATCATTCAAAGAAACCCAAATGAGAGAGTAATGGGATCTACATATCACAACTCGATTCAGGAGGAAGAGTAGCCAATAGTTCTAGACGTAACCATCGATGCCCATCACACCACATGTTTGCTCTAAACTACAAGTCAAAGGTAAAAAATCACCACACCATTGTATTATCCACTTTGAGAGGCAATGTCTCACAATAAAAGTTTTAGGTCACATCACAAGGACATGTCTTGGTGGGAAAAGCATTCCTCTTTATCAATATTCCAAATTCATATCAAACCATGTATTTCCACTATTCCGTATAGTCAAGAGATCATATCTCATGGTCGAGAACCCATGCCCATCCTGGATGGAGGGTTCTACTCTAGTGTCATCAAGTACCCATGCCCAGCCTAGTTGGAGGGTTACACTAGGAACTGCCATCGGTTACCACTTCCCACTCTAGTTAGAGGTAAGATCGAAACTTCTATTCAAGAGAAATTACGAGCCCTGTTGGAGGTAATCCTGAAACTACCATTGAGGACCACTTCCCAGACCAGCTAGAGGTAAGCCTAAAATTTCTCTAGCCATCCCTTATAGATAGTACCTATTAAAAATCACTAAGGAACCACATTATCCATACCTTCTAGATGGTACCTCTCAAAAATAACTGAGGAACCACATTGGCCATCCCTAATGGATGGTGCCTCTTGGAAGCACTGAGGAACCACACTGGTCATTCCTGGTGGATGGTACCTCTGGGAAAGAACCAAGGAACCACACTAGACATCCCTCCTAGATAGTGCCTCTTGGAAGCACCAAGGAACTACACTGGTCATCCCTATTGGATGGTACCTCTTGGAAAGCATTGAGAAACCACACTGTCCATCCCTGCTAGATGGTGCCTCTCGGAAAGCACTGAGAAACTGCACTAGCCATCCCTACTGGATGGTGCCTCTTGAAAGAACACTATCGTAGTCATCGGGTTCTGCCTCTGATAGGTGTCACACCTGTAACATCTCGCATCGTATCTTGAAAGCCACTATGGGGGGCGCCATCTCATTCCTCATGGAAAAACACTCTCACAAGAGTCGATATTACCCATGTCATGAGTTCTCTTCAAACACATAAGAAGGATATTCCACTAATATTTCATTCATGTTTCCACAATTAATTAGATCATGATAAAGGCACTGCACATCCAAACAGATCACACCATGGCAATCCTTTCGTAAAAACACACAAGATCTACTATTCATTTGCCTCAAACAGACATCCGATAGAAAAATAATAATTCGACGCATTGCGCTCGAATGAAATCTTGTGGGGACCATTATTCAATCCCGAAACAATTATATGAACCACGCCATTGTGATCCTCATATAAAAACACACCGTATCTACTACTCATTCATCTAAAATAGATAACCGGTGAAAAGGCTAAATTTTATAGCAACACGTGCGAACCAGACCTTGTGGGGCCCACACCTCGGCTTTGTTTCAAACACCTGAAAGTATTCTTGAAAATTCCTTACAAATACCAGGCTTGATCCTCCACTGACAGTGCACCAAATGGACGTTCCGTTTAGAAGATAGGTCTGATACAATATTTCTTAATAATAATAATTGTATTATTATTATTAAACATAGGCATTTTGTGAAACAGATCCACAAAACCATCTCTTAAAAGTACAAAATTGGTCCCAAAATATTTTTCTCGAATAGATAGAGATTTTTTTCTATAGATGGGTTGTTAATCAAATGCCTGATGTAGAAGATATGTCCATTTGAAGTCGTATCACCCAATTTGAACCGGTCTGACCCATTCTGGCCGGACTGATCCAGCCTGACCAGTTTGATTCGCTAGCCTATAGCCTAGCCACACAACCTATTCCTCCTACTATAGCCTGACCAGCTCCCAACCTGCCCTCATTGGGGCACCACCTTGGATCCCCTCCGTTCCAGCTGGTCGGCTGACCGCGTCAACATGGTGACTCGCGTCGCTCGACTCTTGCTCCCTACCTCAATCACCCTGCCTAACTGTGAGTTGCCTTTTCCCACAACCCCATCCTTATGCCACCATCCTTGGCTCTTCCGCCCAACACACGGGCACCATACCTGTCATCTCCCCAAGCCCCATCCATCCTCAGATACTCTGCCTAGCATACGACCATCACGCTCATTGTCTCAGCGAGCCCCCACAGTCCTTGGCTCCTCTGCTGAAAATACGACCCCTGCTCACTGACCTACCATGTCGCATGTACCCACAGCCACCGCGATTCCTCTATCACCACCATCGGCCACTGTTGTTGCCCGTGCTCTGGTGCTCCCTTCTACGGGCCACCAGACCTCTTCTATTCGTCCGATTTCAAAATTTTGAAATGATCTATGAACCTCACAATGAGGACCTAATATAACCAGACTCTACTCATAGATTTGTTATACATTTTTCATGTCTAAAAGTAGGCGATGGTTATCAGTGAATAAAAGAAGAAGAACAGGAAATTTACAGGCTTTAAACACAAATAGATAGTTGTGTTAGTGTTGCCATCGATGATTGATAATCAAAGTGAATAAACAATTGAAAAATGAGCATTTTTTAAAGAAAACATAAAATGGAGATCCAAATTGAAATAATCCTACCTCGATTCGATCACCCGTCATTAATGACATGTTCGTTGCACTCCCGATTCAATCTGTCGAGGTTCCATCGAAGAAATCTCTTTGATTCAATGAATAAAGGATGAAGAAAGGTAGAGAGAGGGAGAGAGTAGTGGGTTAGGGGATAATCCTAATCTTGAACACATAAATTTTTATTTATATAAAAACACTGAAACCCCTTCCAACGGTCATGGAATCAGAAACTCCCACACCCTCTCATTTTATCTCTCACTTTGGCAAAACACCCCATTCCAAACTCAATGGTGGTCATAAATTTTCAATATGAGTCTCCTCTAGAATGTTATTTGATTTGGAATTTGATATAAAATAATTAAGTTTAATTATTTTCTTTTCAATTTTTCCCTTGGGTGACTTTTCTCACAAAAGTATCTCACCGAAAAAAGTTATGCCTTGTCTAGGTTAAACGTCATGTTCCATAATCAGCTATGGTCTCAAATTTATGATATGGGATACTGTTTAAGAGATATCACATTTCTATCATGTTCATAGTGTAAAAATACTTAATATTTTTATAAAATTAATTTTAGGCGCACTGGGCCTTGGAATTTCACATCATCTCAGCTCTTAGCTTGGGAAATATTCCTAGAAATATTTTTAAAGTCATAAAAAGAAAAAACCGTGTCTCTAAAATATTCCCTCCATTAATATTTTTGTCCCTGAAATAAAAAACTAGGGAAAAAACTCGGGATATTGAGCTAACACATGGCTTTCCTTCTCCTAGTAACACCTGCACATTTCCATGCTGGCATGACACGCAAACTAAAGGGATGGTCTATCCTCTTAAGGTCTGCTCTTATTGATAATGTGTATTGGAACATGCACGTATCTATTTAGTTTTGAAATGTGGGAGACTTCATGCACCCACTCTAGCTATTGAAGGTAGGGAAAGGTGGTAGGAAACCCCTCCAACCCTTTGCATGATCTTGAAAGGCCCGATGAAACTCGAGGGACAGTTTACCTTCCCAGGGTAAATCACTACATCCTACGTCGCAACAAGAATCATTGTTTGTCCTTAGAACTAGGTCTTGTGATTTCCTCCTTCAGAATATCCATCTGGTAAAACACCCAAGGATATCTGGTCACATAGGATTTCATAGTCGATGTTTCACAACCAAGACTCACTTATACGCTCAGGAAGTAAAGGATTCAACACCATCTACTGATGAAAACTATACCCTCCTACTCCACAAGGTTTGTCTATAGGGAAGTTAACTTCCCTAAATCTTCCCACATTAGGTGAGTCTGGGACTTCCTGCTAATATAATCTACTACAAGGTTTCCCTTTACCAGCATATAGACTATCTCGAATTCAGTCTTTTAGGAATTTCAACCAGTTTTGTCATCCCAGGTTCAATTCTCTCTGGGTGAAGATGTATCCAAGACTTTGGTGGTCTGTGAAAACCAAAAATCTCTCTCCTAGAAGGTAGAATATACACACTCTCATAGAGAAGAATACTGTTATCAGCACTAGGTAGTGAGTCATGTAGTTCTGTTCATGGGGTCTTTATTTCCATGACCAATTCTTGATAACTACAGTACCAAGATGTGACTTTGATCATGCAAGGTACCAATGAATAGGTCAAGTGAGTACACTCATCCAACTACAAGAGAATAGACACAAAATGTACATGGGATACCCCATGCGTCTTCGACTCTCTTGGAAGGAGAGTAACCCCAAAATAGGAACTCCACCAAACCTATAAGTGGCGCCTTAAGTAAAAAGGGGTTAAGCAGAAAAACTCCAATGGAAATTCTAGGACCTTCCCCGAAACTCAATCGAACTACCTCATCTTGAACACACAAGTCATAGGGACTCATCCACCATGCATCGATACTATCCTATTTGGGAAACACTGACTTGTCCTCACGGTTTTACTCGCATCACAAAAACATTTCTGGGTGGGGGAAGTACCCCTCTTCCTCATGCATTAGAATCTATTTTGAACAACACTAACACAGAGTAACATTGATGCTCCACATCTCCCCAATAAAACCTCAAGAATGGAGAGGGTATAAAAGAGTACTTCACACAATGTTTAACAAGTTCTAATGAAAAAAGAAAGAAATAAACATGGTGTACCTCTTATCGTCTCATGCTTTGTGGGATCATAGACATCCAAAGATTGTGGTTGTCTATGGTCTTAGCTACCAGCTTTCTTATCCTGACGTGGGCCACCTAATGGTGGTGGAAAAACCTCATAAAATCATCTCCCACCTCCAGGTCCTCCTCCTCCTCTGCCAGCACCACCTTCCTAGGGACCACCCAATCCCCACCTGGTAGATCCCTGATCACATCGTTGTCTCTGTCATGGTAGTCCACCAACTCCCTGTCTGGTGTTCTTAGCACGTCTGGTCGGGCAGTCTCATTCCACGTGAGGTCGACCATCATAAGAATATTATTGACCCTATATATTCTAAACCAGTGTTTCTTAACCACATTCTCAAGTTAGATCATTATAAAGTCTCCTACATCAAGATCATGTCGTCTGACGCCAGCTAGCTGTGGCAAACGTCTCAGCTCTATTGCACCCACTGCCACAACTAGATTTATAGTGTCCCTATTTCATAAATTTATCTATCACCAGGTAATTATCTAGCACCACAACATAGTTGAGGATTAAAAATGGTACTATGATATCATAGATCTCTCTATAGAGTCCCTAATCAAACTTTCGTGCTCAGAAGTAGCCATCATAGATTATGTCTAAGGAGTAGCATGAAAGGTCTTTGATCCTAGTCGCGCAATCTGCCACTATCATCCCTCTCTGATGAAACTATAGGAGATCCTAAATCCGAACGGAGATCAAATAGGAGGGGAATTACTCCTCACAAAATATCTTCCATAAGTCATCCCATGAGAGTGTCGACTCATCAAGTGTCTAAGTAACCAGGCTCCACCAATGCCCAGCTGCTCCATGGAAATGGATAGCTACCAAAGCCACTATTTGATATATTGGTGTTCGTACAATCCTAAATAGGTGGATCACAAACTCTATCCAAACCTCTACTTTAGGATGGTCTAGCTCACCATGGAACCTCAGTGCTCTTCGGCACAGGAACTTGCGAAGTGCACTCAACCTACACACATCCTTAGCCTGCTCTACTATGGATGTCTACTACTCGACAAGTGGATGTGCTATTATCTTCCCACCTGGAGAAAGGGGATCACATGATGGACCCTGAATTGAGGCTTGGTCACTCATAGGGTCATCATCACAAACTGGGTTTATAATCCTAACTTTCTGGTGTCACAAAGAAATCATGAATGTTATCAAGGAGTATCGCGGTCAAATGAGTATATATATATATATATATCAACAACAATAGGGATATAACTAAACACAGAAAGTCAATTTCTCAACACTATAAGATGTATTTACCATTATTCCCTACAACAAGTGTCTCAGGGTGCTGATTCTATAAGTGGGTAATCAGGGTCCTGGTGAATGGATATGTCGGCTGACCGTCCAATCACTGGACTCATTGGCCTAAGAGCCACTCTTGGCACACTTTAACGTTGTCTCCCTAACCCCAACCAATCAGTTGATGGGAAAACGTATGAATAACATCCCAAGGAGTGAACTTGATACCACTTTGTCACAACCTGAACAATGTCGAGGCTCGATCCATAACTACCCCGATCCCACCTCCATAGGCTAGGGGGTAGAGAATAGCACCGAAGGAATAACAAACTTGGGGAGGCCTTTTCCTAAGTACCTGTACACACACACACACATAACCAACTCAATGAAAAATTGTGGAGGTAAAAGGAATAAATGATACAACACTACTATAAATAAACCAAACATGCATGAACCACTAAACATTACAAGTATGGTATAGTAAACTAAAAGAAGAAAGTGTAAAAATACACAACCAACCAAAAAAGTTTCACAAACTGGAATTAAATGAAAAGTAAAACAATTGAGGGATCCCCACTCCTAGATCCCAAGCTATAACCACCATACGCGGTCCAAGACCATGTATCCCTATGCTCCTCTGAAGTCACGATCAACATGTATGTCGTCTACATAAGGCACGACATGTGCGGGAAAATCCCATGCAGGGGTGAGTATAAAGATACTTAGTAGGATTCCCTAAAATATAGAAGGGGTTCATAAGAGATACTCTGAAAATTAAAGCAGTAGATGGGATAAGGTATAGTAAAAGGAGTGCAGCTTAACCCAACAAGAGAGTGAAGTAATCTCATCCAAACATAAGGAGCTAGAAATGGTAAGAATATGAACTTATCATTGAGTCTTAACTACCTATAGTAAGAGATTATACTCATCCAACCATGAGAATATAGACATGAAAATCATGTGGCATACCCCTCACATATTCGCCTCTTCTGAATGGATAGTAGCCAAAACCCAAGGAGTGGGAACTAGAAATAGAATATATATATATATATATTCTTAGTCAAAGAAACCCAATGAGAGAGTAAGGGGATCTTCATCTCACAACTCAGTCTAGGAAGAAGAGTATCCAATAGTTCTAGAAGTAATCATCAATGACCAGTATCCCACATTTCTACTCTGAATTTCAAGTCAAAGGGACTCAATCACTATACCATGATACTATCGGCTTTGGGTGGCACTATCTCTCCCTCATGGTTTTAGGTTGCATCACAAGGACGCATATTGGTGGAAAAAGTGTCCCTCTTTCATGAAAGTTCAAAGTCACGTCAAACCATGTCTCTTCACTTTGCCACATAGTCGATAGATCGTGTATCATGGTCAAGGACCCATGCCTAGTCAGGTTGGAGGGTTCTAATCTAGTGTCATCGAGGACCCATGCTCATCCGGGATAGAGGGTTCTACTTGGAACTACCATCAAGGACCACTTCCCAACCCCACTGGAGGTAAGCCCAAAAATTTCATCAGGGACAACTTCACAACCCAACTGGAGTTAAGCCTGGAAATTCCATCGAGGACCACTTACTAGCCCAAATGGAGGTAAGTTAATAAATTCTATGTCCATCCCTCCTAGACGGTGCCTCTTAGAAAGCACTGAGAAACCACACTAGCCATCCCTGCTGGATGGTACCACTCGAAAAGCACCAAGGAACCACAGTGTCCGTCCCTACTGGATGGTACCTCTTGGAAAGCACTAAGGAACCACACTAGACATCCCTGCTAGATGGTTCCTCTTGGAAGCACCATGGAACCACACTTCCATCCCTACTGAATGGTCCCTCTCAGAAAGCATCGAGGAACCACACTGGTCATCCCTATTGGATGGTACCACTAATAAAGCACCGAGGAACTACACCGGTCATCCCTTATGGATTATTCCTCTTGTAATAACACCACTGAAATCATCATGTGTCTCCCTGAATAGGCATCACACCTGTAACATCTCATATCGTTTCTCAGAAGCCACTATAGAGGGTGTCATCGTGTTCCTCATGGAAAAACACTCTCACAATGGTCAATGTTGACCTAAGCCGTGGGTTCTCTTCAAACATAGTATAATGATCTTCCACCAATATTCCTTTCATATTTACAAAATTAATTATATCATGATAAAGGCTCTTCACATCTAAATGAGTCACGTTGTTGAGATCCTTACAAAAAAGGAAAAAAATCGACTATTCATTCACCTCTAATAGACATCTGATGGAAAAGTCGTAATTCACCACATTAATCTAAAATGGGATCCCATGGGGCCCATACCTCAATCTTTAAATAATTATATGGATCGCGCCATTACTATCCTTACATAAAAACACAAGATATTGACTGCTCCTTTGTAAAAAATGGATTACTGGTGAAAAGGCCACATTTCACTGCAACACGTACAAAAAAACCTCGTTGTTCCCACGCACTGACTTTGGTTTAAATGCAAAAAATTAGTCTTGAAAATTTCACATAAAGACTATGGTCATTCCACCGCTGATAGCGCATCAAATGGAGATTTCGTATAGAATATAGGTCTGATACAAGATTTCTTAATAATAATAATTAAATTATTATTATTAAACATAGGCATTTCATGAAACCATGATATGAAACCAATTCTTAAAAGTATCGTACTAGTCCCAAAGTGTACACCTCAAATAGAGAGATGGGTTTCCATAGAATATGCATCAAACGGATTCTCAGTGTGGGAGATACGACCATTTGAAGTCGTATCGCTCGATTTGAACCGGTCCGGCCCATTCTGGCCAGAATGCTCCGCCTGGGCCAGCCTACTACGGTTGGGCCAGTCTAATTCGTTGACCCATGGATCATCCCTCTGGCTGCAGCCCAGCCTGGCCCTGCTAGAACACCGACTCGGATACCTTCTGTGCTAGCTGGTTGGCCGACCGCATCAATGCAGTGACCCGAGTCGCCCGACTCATGCTCCCTACCTCAGTCGCCCCAACAAACTATGAGTTGCCTTCTCCCATGAATGCATCCTGATGCCTCCATCATGGTCACCCTCTCAACTCACCATCCTCATCTCCTTTACCCGGCACATAGCCACCATGCTCACTGTCTCACCAAGCCCCCGTTGTCCTCAGAACCTCCTCCTGACATACAGCTGTCGCGCTTGTCATCTTGTTGAGCCCCCATCATCCTTAGATCCTCTTCCCAGCATATGACCCATGTTCTCCAATCACCCATTCCACCTAAACCCACATCCAACATAGTGTTGTCGTCACCACCATCATCTGCCACCGCTGGTGCTCCGGTGGTCCCTTCCACGGACCACCAGACCTCTTCTGTTTATCTGATTTCAAAACTGTGAACAGATCTGCAAACCTTGTGATGATGAATTCATAGAACCGGACTTTTCCCATCGATTCATCATTGATTTTTAATTTCCAAAATTATGTGATGGTTATCCATGAAGAACGGATGAATAACAGGAAATTTACAGGCTTTAAACAAAAATCAATGGTCATGTTAGTGCGTCCATCGACGGTTGATAATAAAAGTGAATAAATAATTGATAAAATGAATATTTTTTGAAGAAAACATAAAAAAGAGATTCAAAGTGAAAGAATCCTACCTCAATTTGATCAATCATCATTGACGATGCATCTGCTTCACTTCTACTTTGATCCACCGAGGTTCCATTGATTAAATTTCCTGGATTCGATAAAGAAATGATGAAGAACGATAGAGAAAGAGAGAGAGAGCGGGGGGGAGATTAAGGGATAACCCTAATCCTAAATTCTTATGTTTTTATTTATAGAAAAATACCGAAGGCCCCACCAATGGTAACAAAATAAGAAACTCTCACACCCTCTCATTTTATATCATTCTTAGGTAAAACACCTCATTCTAAACTCAACGGCAGTCTCAGATTTCCAATCTGAGTACCTTCTCAAGAGTTATTTGATTCTGAATTTGAGATAAAATAATTAAGTTTAATTATTTTATTTATGATTATTTACTAGGGTCACTTTTCTCACAGAAGTCCCACAATGAAAAATTTTATGCCCCTCCTAGGGTAAACGCCATGTTCCAAACTCAATCGTGGCCTTGGATTTCGGATCCAAGCTACCATTTAAGAGATATCTTATTTCTGTCATGTGCATAGTATAAAAATATTTAATATTATTATAAAATTAATTCTAGTAACACTGACACACGCTTGTCGTGAGGTGTGGAAAAAACAATTAAATCCCTATAAGGGTGTAGTATGAATGGTAACCATAATATTGTTCTCCAAGGAGTAGTGTTTTAATCTTGGTGTCACTTAAAAAATAACAAGTTTGAATGACTTAAGAAAGCAAGAGGTTTTTATAAAAAGGTTTGTGAATTTAATATGAGAGAGAAGTGATTGGATTTAGGTTTGGTTTTCCCATTTGTGATGGCATTATAGTTTTTAAGAAAATATGAATCCTTTGGTTTTATAAAAAATAATTAAGTGAATTGAATAACAATTGTTTCTTCGCTTCACCTTTGATTTAATTACTTATCAAAGTGTAGAAATATTAATGGAATAATATTAATTACTTAGGAAATACCAATTCTATTATTTACTTCCCTAAATAATTAAATTAATCTATCTAAATTTCTCCACATGGTTTAGAAATCACCAAATCACTCCCTTAGTTGATTTTCTTCATAGATTAACCAATCGGTGTAAAAATGAATAGATCAAGCAAGGGTAGAATAATATTTAAATAAAAGAAATTTAATATTTAAGAATAAATAAAAATAAAATCATATTTAATTTAAATTCAAAAATAAATTAAATTGATAATCATTCAATTAAAAGAAAATAATTCCTTTGAATTAAACTTCAGAAACTCAAACATCACAAAATGGGGCCCCACTTCCCTTCACCCAATCACAAAATATTCTACCCCTCCATGCAAGGTGGGGTCATCGAATAAAAATAAAAAATAAACATTGAGGAAGGAATTATGAATGAAGAACAAGTATGAGTATGATCTCCTCCTCTTCTATGCTTGTCGTTGGCTGGAATGGGATGTGAAGGAATGAATTGAGAGGCAGGAGCTCCTCTCCTTTTATAGGAAGATTTCTTCCCTTTGAAATATTGCGTGTTTTTGGGCCCTTAAATGGCTGCTTCACACATGGACCCCTTATTTAATGTTGTTCATAAATGTGTTGTCCATTAACCCTAAAAATTTCAGAGAATTTGGACACTGGATGAAGAAGTTATTAATTTTTCATTGAAGGCTTCTGTTTCTGGATGAAACTTCCAAGAAGGTTTTTTTAAGAATATGTCGTTTAATATCCACCTTAATGGATTCAAAACTCTATGTAATTTATTTTATGAACGCCTCTTTGGGTCCTCTTTCCTCCCCAAGTGTAATAAAAGGATTTGAAGATGTTTAGGCCTATTTGTGGTTCCATTACAGTGGTGTGGTCACGCTGTCCGCCCAGAAAAATGTCAAAATTAAATGAATTTTTAAGACCACTAGATGTCTGAATCAACTCCTGGTCCATAAGACAGAGATGAAGGAAATAAAATCAATATTATATCAAAATTAGATTCAATGAATTTGAAATTATATTTTTTTATGAAATGACAAAAATACCCTTGTGTTAAAAAATTTTCCAAAAATCCAGAATTATGTACTATTCACAATTTTGCTCATTTTCATTCTAATGCTCAAATTACCCATTATTTTAATAAAACAATGAAATACATGGGTATTATCATCTAGAAACATTAAAAATCATTATTTGATCAAAAATATGCATGTAAATTTGCTCTGTCAAATACCCCCACACTTAAACTATGCTCGTCCTCAAGCATAAAATCTCAACATAGAAATCAGAGGACACCAATGTTACCAATATTCAAATTTCAATGCATTAAAATCAAACAATTTTCAACATATAAATCAAACTTTCAAAAAAATTCATAAAATATCAATTTAAGTTCCCATTTTTCAAAGAAACCAGTTATTCACATATTTTAATTTTCCCATTTGAAAATTGATGGAACTTGTCCTTTCATTCATTAAAGCTCCTTGATTCATCATTATTAAACATACCATGTCATGATTTACCTCACTTGTTTTTCTCTCATCACTCATGATACAATTCAAGTAGAGTTATGCTCATATCATAAAAACATGCTTCTTATCCATAGGCTTGTAAATGAACTACTTTATCCACTTTGTAAAGATAAAAGACACATAAAATCATGAGGACTTGCAATAAAGGTTCAAATGACTCTAAGGCTTAAGGTTAGTAGGATTTGATGCTTTAAAAATTAAGGCTCAAGGAGGAGGCTAATCTCTGAAGTACAATGCATGATATTAAAAGTAAAACTGTAATTAAATTCTCCCCTTCAAAATAGCAACACCCACTTCCCAAAACTCAAAGAAAAGGTTATGATCAAGTAAGCATAATGGATGATTTGTGCACCCTCTTGATTTTTTTTATTTTGTACATTTTTTCATTTTTTCGAAAGTTATGATTAGATCAAATCTCACATCCATCACCTAACCACATATGACCATAAGATCATCGTTCTGGAAAATGGTGATTTTTGGTTCTCCAAAATCAAAACCCATTTTTCTATTTTTTTCTTTTTGTCATTTTTATTTATTTTTTTTAATTCAAGAGGGGAAAATGATAGAGTATAATGAATGATTTCACAACCTTTTAAAATTCCCACAATAACACCCCCACACTTCTTCCTCACAATGTGTATCATCTCGTCCACCATGATTCCCTTTACCCCCACACTTCAACTTTAAAATATCATGCAAATACCAAGTGTAGGGTAGGAATGGATAAAAATGGCTTGAAACATGGCTCATCCCTATAAAGGTCATTCATGGTCTCTATGGGCTAAAAGAAGGATTGATGTAAAGGTGGTATTTTAAGGATAAGTGTCTTTATAAAGGATACCTCAATCATTTTAAATGTGTTTTTGTACAATCATAGCTTTGACAAGTTTCAATACAAGTTCTGGTCGATTACATATCCCAAGATCACTCAAGAAATATGCTCAAGAATAAATAGGAAATACTTGGTCTAGAAATCCTCTCAGGAAGTAGAAATATAACATTGGACAATCATTCATGGCATGAATAATAATAATAAATCAAATCACATAAATTTTAGAAATTCAAAGCATGAAAGATGGTTGAGAATTTAATTTGCATGAATTAATTAATTCCTTCAAATCATGAGTCATCATTTCAATATCTATGCTTCACATTTAAATATTCAATTCTGTATTTCAATCATTTAATCATATCAACATTGAAATCTAAAACATGGCATCATTAGGTTCCTAAGAAACTCATGTCTCCTAGATAAGTTGAGTACAATATGAATTCAAGTATGCGCATGCAATTTCAACTTTAATGCTCAAAACATGATTTTGATGAAAAAATGAAGGGATTTTAAATGATAATCATGAAAAGTAAACTCCCTTTTGACATAAATCTTGTGATCCTCTTCTTCTTGTTCTTGGTTCTGCCTTGTGGTTTCCTTCCATGATGGTTCTTGAAAAATTAAAACCACTCATACTAGTGTAAGAACCATTCCATTATAGCTCAATTGGGTGATGTAAGAGGTAACTGACTACTAAATCCTATGAAAACAGTGAAACTCAGGTTGCCTCTCGGAAGCGCCTTTGTTTAATGTCATTGGCTCGACATTACATTATGGGAAGAAATCGGTAGATGGGTTAGAGAAGATTGACCTCCTCCACCAGTTCTTGAGGTAAACTTCCATAGAACTTCTTCAGCCTTTGGCCATTGACAGTGAATGGGTTTCCTCCTTATTTCTCAACCTGAATGGAACCAAAAGGATATACATTAGTAACAATAAAAGGACCCTCCCACCTAGAACGAAGCTTACCAGGCATTAACTTCAATCTAGAATTATAGAGTAGAACTTGGTCTCTAGGTTGAAAGGTCTTTGGTTGAATCAGTTTGTCATGTGCCACCCTGGTTCTTTCTTTATAAATTCTTGAATTTTCAAAACATTATCTCTTGATTTCTTCCAACTCCTGCAGCTGTAGTTTTCTCTCCTTCCCAGCACTCTCCAAATCCATATTCACCTTTTTCACAGCCCAGTATGCTTGGTGCTCTAATTCCACCAGTAAGTGGAAACTTTTTCAATAAATCAACCGATATGGGCTCTTACCAATGGGAGTCTTGTATGCTATCTGGTATACCCATAAAGTGTCTTCAAGACTTTGGCTCCAATATTTTCGGTTTGGGTTGACTGTTTTCTCCAAAATTCCTTTAATCTCATGATTTGATGCTTCAGCTTAGTCATTTGTTTGTAGATGGTAAGGTGTAGATGTTTTGTGATGCACCGAATACTTCCTCATCATAGCCTCCATTCTACTATTGCAAAAATGTGTCCCTTGGTCACCACTTTGGCATCATCAGTTTTGGTGGATTTGGCTTCCACCCATTTCGATACATAATCAACAGCAAGTAGAATATATGATTTCCCAAAAGACATGGGGAATGGTCCCATAAAATCAATTCCCCAAACTTCAAATATCTCACAAAAAATTATGGGTTTTGGGGGCATTTCATTCCTTTTTGAAGTGTTTCCATAAAATTGACATTTTTCACATTTCTTATAGAAATCATGAGCATCTTTAAATAAGGTAGGCCAATAGATTCCAGATTCTAAGACTTTCCTAGCAGTTCTTTGAGGTCCAAAATGTCCTCCACAAGCAAGTGTATGAAAAAATTGAAAAACATATTCTACTTCACTTCCTGGGAGACATCTTCTTATGACTTGGTCGTTGAAAATTTTCCAGAGAAAGGGATCCTCCTAGATATAGAATCTTGATTCAGCCTTAATTTTATGTTTTTGATGGGAGTTAAGGGAAGAAGTTACCTGAGATGTAGCCAGATAATTGACTATTTTATCATACCATGGCACTTCATCCTTCATTATATAGAGCTGCTCCCCGGGTATGTGATCATTGAGTGGGTTTAGCTCAAGAATTCCTATTTCAGCAGTGTTGGGAAGCCTGCTGAGGAGATCTGCCACTTGGTTTTCATCTCCTTTTTGTATTTAATTTCCAGATTGAACTCTTGTAAGAGGATTATCTGTCTCACCAGTCTTGGTTTGACATCATCCTTCTTCATCAAATACCTTAGTGTTGCATGGTCGGAAAATACCACTACTTTAGTTCCAAGTAAATATGACCTGAATTTATCTAATTCAAAGACAACAACGAGAAACTCCTTTTCAGTTGTTGTGTAGTTGACTTGAGTAGAATCCAAGGTTCTTGAAGCATATGTTATGACTTGGTGTTTTCCTTCAATTCTTTGGGAAAGAACTACTCCAATAGATTGATTTGATGCATCACAAAGGAGCTCAAATGGATGTTCCCAATTTGGGGGCTGCATTATCGGTGGGGTGATCAACTTCTATTTTAGCTCATCAAATGCCTTCCTACAATTATCATTGAAAACAAATTCAGCCTCTTTAAATAGAAATCTTGAGAGTGGAAGAGAAATCTTACTGAAATATTTGATGAATCTCCTATAAAATCCCACATGCCCTAGAAATGATCTGATGTGTCTCACAAAGGTGGGGTATGGTAATGAATTGATCACTTCAATTTTAGATTTATCCACTTCAATTCCCTTTTGAGAAATGATATGTCCTAGAACAATTCATTTTTCAACCATAAAGTGGCATTTTTCAATGTTTAAAACCAAATTGTTCTCTATACATGTTTTCAAAACTTTTTCAAGGTTTCCCAAGTAATGATCAAATGAATTCCCAAAAACAGTAAAGTCATTGAGAAATACCTCCAGGTAGTCTTCTATGTGATCCAAAAAAATTCTTACCATACATCGCTGAAATGTACCTGGGGCATTGCACAATCCGAAAGGAATCCTCTTGTATGAAAAGGTTCCGAAAGGACAGGTGGAGGTCTTCTTCTCTTGGTCTTCTGGGGCAATTGGAACCTGAAAATATCCAGAAAATCCATCCAAAAAGCAGTAATGTCTTCTACCTTCCAGTATTTCTAACATCTGATCAATGAATGGAATTGGGAAATGATCTTTTTGGGTGACCTGGTTTAGTCTTCTATAATCAATGCACACCCTCCAACTGTTCTGGAATATCATGGGGATTAATTCATTTTTCTCATTCTCCCAATGGTCAAACCTGTTTTCTTTGGAACCGCATGGATAGGGTTGACCCATTGAGAGTCAGAAATTGGGTAAATTATATCAGCTGCCAACAACTTTTCAACTTCTTTTTTCACAACGTCCATGATGGTGGGGTTCAATCTCCTCTGGGGCTTCCTAACAGGATGAGAGCCTTCTAAAAAAAATTTATATGAGAAAACCTTGGGCTTGATCCCGGGTATATCCCCTAGACTCCATCCTATGGCTCGGGAATTTCTTTTTATAATTTCAATTAGTGTTTTCTCCTGGGTCCCAGACAGATTATTGGCAATGATCATAGGCAATTTCTCTCCCTCCAATAGATATACATATTTTAAATCACATGGAAGAGGTTTTAATTCAAGACTCGGTGGTTGTTCTATGGATGACAATGAATTCACTTCCTCTACATCAAAAGCTTGGATTCCCTTGACAAAGGGTATCATATCAGTTTCTTCCAAAAAATTATCAAAGAATTCATAGGTGATTTCAGAATTTTCAAATATTTGATTAATATCTCCTCCCATTGAGTGATCTTATAAAGCTAAGAATTATTGAAGCATACCTGAATCATCGATGGAGTTTCTTCCTTCTTCATGGGAAATCGCAAAGAGGGAATGGTTTCTTGGAGGGCTTCTTTTTGATTCAAGGACATTGAATTTGACCTTGTTATCTTCTAGCTCCATGGTTAGAGTTCCTTCATGTACATTGATGACTATTTTTTCCGTTTTTAGGAATGGTCTTCCCAAAATTATGGGTGAATGTCTCGGTGTATTGTCCTCCTCCATGGTTAGTATGTAAAAGTTTGCTGGAAGAATGAGTTCTCTAAATCTTACTAGTACATCTTCCACAACTCCGATTGGATAGACAGTGGATCCATTTTCGAGTTGGATAACCACTCTTGTGGGATTCAACTCACCTATTTTCAAAAAAGAGAAAACAGAATTAGACATTACATTTATGGATGCACCAAGGTCACACAAATCATCAGAAAAATCTAAAGAACCCATTGTACATGGAATAGATAATGTCTCTGGATATTGACATTTTTTGGGTAAAGGTGGGGTGGAAACGGCTGAGACACTCTTTCCAAAACTTATTTTTTCATCCTCATCATGCTTCTTTTTCTTGGTGCATATTTCCTTTATAAACTTTTCATATTTGGGTATTTGGCGGATTGCATCCAATAAGGGAATGTTGATTTCCACTTTTCGGAAGGTTTCATGGATTTCCATTTGAAGTTATTCTTATTTATCCTTCGATGATCGAGTTAGTGCAGAAGGGAATGGTACCTTTTTTCCTCCTTTCTCTCTTTGTTGCCTTTGAATTTTTGTTTCTTCCTTCTTCTTGGGGTGGATGAGTTTTTCTTCAGGTTTTTGTTTGGAATCATCAAACTTACTTGGCTCAGGTGGTGGAATCTCCTTACCTCTTTGGGTCATAATTTCACTAATATTCTCCTTTGGATTTGGGATAGTTTGGGATAGTTTGGGCTAGGAGTTTTCCTTGATTCCTAGTTAAAATATCCATAAGGTTATCAAACTTTTTGTCTAAATTTTTCATAGTCTTCTTCAGCTCTTCAATATCTGTTTCTTGATGGAACTTCTCAGAACTTGTTGGAGGCTGTTCAAAATTCCTTCATTGGAATGGTGGTGGTTGAAATGATTTTTGTGGTTGGAAGGGCTTCTTGTACGGTGTATGGTTTTGAAATTGCTGTTGAAATGGTGGCCTAGCCTGGTTTTGTTGTCCTCCATATCCTTGTTGGGTTTGACCTTCTCTCCATTGTTGATTTTGTGGGAATTGCCTTTGTTGGAATGCAGCTGCACAATTTTCTGTATCCTGTATCTCAGCACATTGATCAGTATAATGATTTGGTGATGAACATAACCCACATACCTGAGGTGGAGATGAATTATCATTCACCTGCTTGATGGCCATTTGCCTCACAAGGCTTGTTAGTTCTTGAATTTGTGTTGTAAGAAGAAGAGATGAGTCAGAAGTTCTTACCTCATGCATCCCTCTTGTACCAGTGCTTCTTGTCCCGAATTGTTGTGAATTCTGGGCGATCTTCTCAATTAGGATTCGGGCTTCTCTAGGTAATTTGTCAATCAATGCTCCTCCATAGGATGCATCCAAAAGGTTCCTATCGATGTCCAGTATTCCTTGGTAGAAAAAGACAAGGAAATGGTGCTCCTCAATTGCTTGGTGTGGGCAAATTGCACTAAGATTCTTGAATCGTTCCTAATACTCATAAAGAGTCTCACCGGTAGCTTGTCGAATGGAATATATCTCCTTCCTGATTACTATACTCTGGGAGGTTGGGAAGAACCTTTGCATGAAACTTTATTGGAGATCATCCTAGTCTTGGATTTCTCTAGGTTGTAAGGTATACAACCACTCCTTCGTTGCTCCCTCTAGTGAAAAAGGGAATGTTTTCCACTTCACTTGCTCCTCCGCTAATCCTCTTGGTTTAAAGATTGAACACACATGGCTAAATTCTTGAATGCATCGATTGGGATCCTCACCTGCAAGGCCATGAAATTTAGGTGGCACAGGAATCATGTTTACTCGTAACTCAAAATCATTTGGTTGTTCAGGCATGTTTAACCAATTTGGTTGGTTAGAAAATTGTGGGGCACAAAGGTCCCTTAAAGTTTGTCGTGGGTTTTGTGCCATTATTGGTGGTTCTAATTGGACACTTGAATCTTCTAAACTTATTTCTTCAAAATTGATTTCAAGGATTAGATTTTTAATCCTAGAAAACAATATTCTTTCTATCTCAGGGTTGAAATCAAGTGGTTCCTCATTTGAGGTCCTGGTCTTGCAGATTTACACTTGCTCCCCGGCAGCGGCGCTAGTTTTGACACACGCTTGTCATAAGGTGTGGAAAAAACAATTAAATCCCCCTAAGGGTGTAGTATGAATGGTAACCAGAATGTTTTTCTCCAAGGAGTACTGTTTTAATCTTGGTGTCACTTAAAAAATAACAAGTTTGAATGATTTAAGAAAGCAAGAGGTTTTCTTAAAAGGTTTGTGAATTTAATATGAGAGAGAAGTGATTGGATTTAGGTTGGGTTTTCCCATTTGTAATGTCATCATAGTTTTTAAAAAAAATATGAATCCTTTGGTTTTGGAAAAAATAATTAAGTGAATTGAATAACAATTGTTTCTTCGTTTCACCTTTGATTTAATTATTTATCAAAGTGTATAAATCTTAATGGACTAATATTAATTACTTAGGAAATACCAAATCTGGTATTTACTTCCATAAATTCTTAAATTAATCTATCTTAATTTCTCCATGTGATTTAGAAATCACCAAATCACTCCCTTAGTTGATTTTCTTCATAGATTAACCAATCGGTGTAAAAATGAATAGATCAAGCAAGGGTAGAATAATATTTAAATTAAAGAAATTTAATATTTAAGAATAAATCAAAATAAAATCTTATTTAATTTAAATTAAAAAATAAATTAAATTGATAATCATTCAATTAAAAGAAAATAATTCCTTTGAATTAAACTTCAGAAACTCAAACATCACAAAATGGGGTCCCCCTTCCCTTCACCCAATCACAAAATATTCTACCCCTCTGTGCAAGGTGGGGTCATCGAATAAAAATAAAAAAGAAACATGGAGGAAGGAATTATGAATTAATAACAAGTATTAGGATTCTATCCTCCTCTTCGATGCTTGTCGCTGGCTGGAATGGGATGTGAAGGAATGAATTGAGAGGCAGGAGCTCCTCTCCTTTTATAGGCAGATTTCTGTCCTTTGAAATATTGCGCATTGTTGGACCCCTAAATGGCCGCTTCACACGTAGAAACCTTCTTAAATTTTGTTCATAAATATGTTGGTCATTCACTAACAAAATTTCAAAGCAATTGGACATCGGATTAAGAAGTTATGAATTTTTCATTGAAGGCTTTTGTTTCTGGATGAAGCTTCCAGGAAGGTTCCTTTAAGAATATGTCGTTAAATAGCCGCCTTAATGGATTCCAAACTCCATGTAATTTATTTTTTGAAATCCTATTTGAGTCCTATTTTCTCCCCAAGTATAATAAATGGATTTTAAGATGTTTAGGCCGATTTGTGGTTCCATTAGAGTGGTGTTGTCCACGCTGTCTGCCTGAAAAAATGTCAAATTTCAATGAATTTTTAGGACCACTAGATGGCTGAATCAGATCCTGGTCCAGAAGACAAAGATGAAGGAAATAAAATCAGGATTATAAAAAAATTAGATTCACTGAATTTGAAATTATATTTTTTTTATGAAATGAAAAAAATACCCTTGTGTTAAAAATCTGTCCAAAAATCCAGAATTATGTACTTTTCACAATTTTGCTCATTTTCATTCTAAAACTCAAATTACCCATTATTTTAATAAAAAAAATGAAATACATGGGTATTATCATCTAGAAACATTAAAAAAAATCATTATTTGATCAAAAATATGCATGTAAATTTTCTCTATCAAACACCATGCCTTGGTATCACACGATGTCCCAGCTCCTACCTCTAGAAATATTCCTAGAAATATTTCAATGTATTATAAGGAAAAAATTCAGTCTCTACCTAGATGGTTGATATGGAATTTGGGACGGAGCATGGATGAGGGGACATGATGTGATGTTGGGACCCATTTTGGGGGATTTCCTTTACTGTCTCATTTTGGTTCTCTTTTGTAACTTTAGATTATAATTACATGACATTGTTACTGCTTTGGATATTTGATACTTCATCAGTTTGAGAAGGTGGTATGTAATTTTTATTATTTATTATTATTGCATGTTGATATTTATTTTTTATTTTTTTTGTTGGTTTACTCTGGTATGTAGGGTATTGTCTCCCCAGGTGTTCCTTTAGACCCTCGTTTCTAGTCATCGATCTATGGAATATGGGGAGGCATGCTTGTGGCCATATAGAAATCAGGCTTGTGGCACCGATTATAGTGACCCTTGGGTTGGGATATTACAGTGGGTAGCAGTTTTATTTATTTTGTTTTCTTTTTTTGGATGACGTATTGTATCAGCTCTTTCTTTAGTAATTGTTCTCTAAGGAGTTAGTGCCTTCCCATTTTAGTTTTATTGTTTAGTTTTTATGATATCACTCCACTTTCAGGTTCATTATCGAGTTGTTTCCTTTTATTTACAATGATTACAATAATTGGATGTTTCTTTGTTTATGTGTTTGTGTTTCTATAAAAGTGTGAAATTTTTCCCACCAAATTGTCATGAGTTGGAATGATTAATGAATGCTTAAATTGAAATGTAAAGTGTGTATTAATTGTTTGTTTTAAATATTAAATGAATGAACTGGATTATTAAAGGTTAAGCCGAGTTGAGTCTCACATCAGACTTTAGGTATCATGTCATCTTTATCATTCACTATAAATAAACACCATGTACTCCCTTAGAGAGGCATCTTGGGTATTGTGTCTAATCTACTTCATTCAAACATGGTATCAGAGACGGTTCCCCAACCCTAGTGTTCCCTCCCATCTCTCTTTTATATTGATGAAAACCCTCTGATTCCACCCCCCCAAAGGCGGAGGGTGGCTCCCAGCCAAAGTCTTATTTCCTATGTTCTCCCACCACCCTAACCCTTTGTTGTTACCCACCCCCTACGCATTAACCCCCCATGTGCGACCCTCCCACCCACATCAAGACCTTCTCCCTACATGAACCCCTACACCCCGATTGGACACCCCCTTTATGATCCATCTATTCATGACCTAGGTGTCACACCTCCCTAATCGATTCTCTAGCTTTGTTTCTTTCTCCTGTTCAATTTTCTTACATGCCTGTATAGACACACTTATGTTGTTGTAAAATGGATTCTTTGCCTCTGTTGGGCTCTCCACTACACCCTGCAGTTACCCCAAACCTTTTTTGTCAACTAGAATAAATTTGGGTTCATAACATCAAACACCATTTCACTTTGGTAATTTGGGTCCTCAAAGTCAGACGTCATTTCACCTCGGCAATTTCGGTCCGCTATTCGGATGTTTTTCACCTCAGACATTTGGGTCTTCTATTCAGATGTTGTTTCACCTTGGCAATTTGGGTCAGCAACATCAAACGTTGTTTCACCTCGACATTTTGAGTCCTCTATTCGGACGTCATTTCACCTCAGTAATTTGGGTCCACAAAATCAGGTGCTATTTCACCCGGTGATTTTGAGATCATTTATTTTTTGTCATTTCATCCAAAATTTTCAAGCAGTGATCGCCTTCATCTCACACTACTACAAAATAGACCTTTAACATTGATGGAATTTATCAGTGCTAGCAAAAAACATTGATAAAGGGAATCATTTCTTAGTACTAAATAAAAGTGAAAATAAAAGGTACCCTGTATGAGTGAATTTTTTAGCGCTGATAAAAGCTAACCTTTATCAGCGCTTTTATATAGTGTTGAAAAATGGAACCCTTTATCAGCGCTTTATTTTTAGCGCTCATAAAGGGCACCCTTTATCAATGCTTTATTTTTAGCACTGATAAAGGGTATCCATTCTCAATGTATTTTTAGCGGTGATAAAGGTCCAGAATTAAAAGAAATAATTAAACAAATAAAAATTTAAAAAAATATTATCCTTTTTATTAATTAAATAATTATTGATAGAAATGAATATACATATATATAAATTATAAATATTAATAAATAATATATATTCAATATTTAAATATGTAAAATGAAGAAAATTAAATAATTAAACAATAAAAATTAAAAATGAGTAAATTAAGATAAATATGAATCAATTTATTAATTAAATAATTATTGATAAAAATGAATAAATTTAATATACATATATATAGATTATAAATATTAAAAAATAGTAAATATTAAATATAGATATATAAAATGAATAAATTTTAATAATTAAACAAAAAATTAAATGAATATATTGTAATAAATAAAAAAGTTAAAAATGAATAAATTGAAAAATTATTAAAAATTTTATTAATGAAACAATTATTAATAAAAATTAATAAGTTTAATATATATAAATATTAATTATAAATAGTAATAAAAAATATATATTAAATATAAATTTATATAAAATGAGTAAAATATAATAATTAAAAACATATTAATGTCTAATTCATTTTTAATGTTTGATTTTTTAATTTGACATATATCAAATGTATGTTACATTGATTTCAAATGCATATACATAATTAATGTATTTTTATATACAATGCACACACACAAATATTTATGCAATTAAGGAAATATTATATAGAAACACATACACCTAATATTTATTTAATTTATTCAAATTTTAGTAAATTTTAGAATTTCATTATAACATGATACATTTAATATATTATGTTTTTAATCATCCAAATTTATTTATTTATTTTTTAATATTATTATAGTTAGGTATTATTTATATATTTTTTTAAAAAATAGTTTTTATTTTTTATTTTTTAAATTTAATCATATTCTATAATTTATTTATATATATTTATTTAATATATTTTAGTATTTTCAATATTTTATTCATCTTTACCTCAATATATATCCATATATTTTTAATAATTTTTATTTAATTAAGAAAACTTATCCATTTTTTCAATATTTTTAAAGTGTGCTAATATTTAATTTTTCAATTTCACTCATTTTTAAAACGCATGTATTTAAGATTATATATTCATTAATATTGTTAAAAATATAGTTGTAAATAAATATTTGTAAATAAATATATTTATAAAATTATATTTAATATATTTATACATTATATATTTATAATTATAATAAATAAATAAATATTATTTTTTAAAAACTAATTATATAATTATAAATAAATAATTATATAGCACATCAAGCTTCCACGGTATGCTTCTCTTTGAATAATACAGTAGCGTGTGTTGTACACAACTTCAAGTTCTAACACACCACAACTAATCAAACTAGCCGTTATGAATAGTAATACCCACTTTTTGAAATTTTATAAATTTTATCTTTCAAAATGGATTTCATTTTTGGATTTGGAATATCGAAATTAGCTTAGGGTGAATTTTTGGTATTTTTTTGAAAACATTCAATTTTTAATGAATAGTGAAAAAACACTGAGTTATAGTTTAAAACCGAATTTTTATTTAAATAATTATTTATTTTATTTGAATTTAATTCAGGTCAAAATAGATAAATAATACCTATATAAGTTCGATGTAATTAATTGGAGTTAGTTTAGAATAATTTTAGATATATAAAAATTTTATTGAACTTTTCACCGTCTTTTACCCATCTCCTATGAGAATTTTTAAATTCATATAAAACTTAATTTTACCGCTTCTATGAGTGGAATTTCAAAAATCCGGGAGATATGGTTAATATCAAGGAGTAAAATGTGGTTCAATAAGATAAAAATAATTTTTGGTGAATAGTAACTTTTTACTTTTATTTACCATTGTTAAAAATAAATAGGGTAATTGAGGGTAAAAATGTTATTATTATTACCCTACCACATGTCCTAATTCTATTGGCTAAGTATAATTCGACCAGAAACAACCTTAGGAATCAAATATGAACCTCTTTGGTCCACTTGTATTAGATTAGGACATTTATTATTATTTAATTCAAAGAAGAGTTAAAAGAGTTAAAATCAAAGTTTAATAACTAAAACATTTTTAATATAGGGTTACCCATAAGATAAATTTGATTATAAATATTCATTAGAAATATAAAACTATTTCCTACATAATGGTATTTTATTTATAATTTTTAGAAATTAAATAATTTAATTTATTTATGACATAATGATGATGTAGTAATTACCTAATTAATGAAATAATAAAATAATTGATATTATAAATATCCAAATAAATGTAATTTTAGAACTTTTATGAATTACACTAATTTTATAGGTTAATATTACATATTAGGGTTTGTGATATTAACTTTTTTTGAAGTAATAATGCTGTTATGAATTTAGAAAAAACAAAATACCAAATAGTGTCAAAATTGACATAAAGGAGTATTTAAAACAAATATTATATTATTAATTGATATTCTATTCCTAAAAATCTAAGGTTCTGCCAAATGACTTATATAAGGATATATATATTAATAATGAACCACTTGGGGTTCTCTTGGCTTATTATAGTAAGTTTATTAACCATATAATATAAAAATACAAAGAGACATGGTAAATGTTAAACTATTTAACTAAGAGTTAAATATAAATGATAAGGTTAATATAGTGACTCAAACCTATCTAAAATCTATTGGTTGAAATAATTTCGACCCCTCTCCACCTTATCCTTGAAATAAGTCACTTTGGATCCATTATAAACCAAATATAAATTTATAATAAAATAATATTTTAAGATTTTTCTAAGGTGCCCCTCACCCCTCTTATAAAAGGGCACTCCCCCTTCTCTCAAATTCATACCTTCAAAGACTTTTGGTTCGGCCAACCCTTGCCCAAATATCCTCTAAACTTCCCTAACTTTATCCTATATTCCCTCCTTTGGTCAGAAATCCAACTTAAGGATCCCTTTTGATCAAATCAAAAGGAAGAACCTGAAGAAGAGGAAATGATTTCACCACCCTCTTTCAAGTCCCTTTCTTCTTCCACTTCTTCTTTCTTTGTTATTTCCATTCTAAAATAATAACTCTACTATCTTCTATATACTGTGATGTTATTATAAATATGGTACAACCATATTCAATATTCTATCCATCCTTTTAATGACATGTCACCATACGTGCGTACATACGGCCTACCGTCTCCACGTCTTGGTGTAATTGTTATTCAATATAATATTATTTGGATGGGTATAATAATGATGTGTAATTAATGTAAATAATAAATATAACATGATAATTATTTTTTATATATGATATACCATCTAATTATATATTATTTTAATATCAAAATAATGATATTATCGCTCGTGCGTACATACGGACTACCGTCTCCATGAACGCGATGAGATTCATTACTCATCATATCCATTCAAGACTAATTTTCATTTTATGATTAAAAATAATGTTTCAAGACTTGATATCATTCTGGATGTGAATAAGATACATCCCACCCATAACAAATATGGCTCACATAATAAATAATATAAAGGAAAATGAATCTGTTAACACCCGAAATGACGATAATACTAAGATATTATTAACAAATCAATGTTAAAATATCATATATGATATCATATTAATGTATATGATTCTTGTTGTAATTAAATAACAATTATTTCACAATTATATAGGAGGTTAACTTACCCTCGACCAAGGAAAAAGTACAATGTAAGGGGTTTCTTATCTCACTTTTAATTCCGTGAGATTTCCATTGTTCACCACTTAATTATTGCATGTGGTGTGTGTACTGCCCATGATTGTATTCATTGTTTAATATACTTAAATTTATTGATATTTACATCATCATTGTATGATCCATCTTTCATGGGATGTATGTTTCATAATATACCAAATTGTTAAGGGAATTACAAATTTCAATTTCCACTCATTCAGCTTTACACATACTTCATTGATTATTTTAATCCAAGATTATGTGTGGAATCACTATTTATTTGATTATGTCATAATTTCCACTTCCCTTTATGTGGATATACTTTTGATACACATAATCACTCCATTTATAAATTCTCAAGTTGTCGATATGAACTTGATAAGAGTAATTTTAACTCAACCTCCATTTGTTGAGTTAAATATCCTATTCATTGGTGTTGTTTTTTTAAAGAATATGTGTGAATGTTCTCTGATTGATTTACACTAAATATCCAATCATGTTGAGTTTATTTATATTTTTCACACATAATTATGTCATTGATTTATCATTAACCAAAGAATATGTCTTTTATAAGAGATTTCATCTCAATTTACATTCCATTGAGACTTATTTGTTGTTATACACCAAATCACTTTTATATGGTGTATATAATGTACTTTGACATAGTATATAATGAATCCCTTTATTCTCATGATATTACAATGTTTTGATTACCTCGATTATTTGTATTCAAGTGTCTCTCTTTTGGTTCGTAACTTTAACTAAAATATCATTTTAAAATGTTTTAAAGATTTATTATTCTAACTCTTTCTCATTAATGTCCATGTTTTAAAAATGATTTTAAAGAGTTATTTATATGGACATTAAAGTTTTAAAATTTAAATTCCTTTTAAAAGTTTCAAATTGTTATGGGACACTTTGATTCAAAAATCTATTTTTAAACACCTTCTTGACAAATAGTGTGACTTTTAAATGTTTTCAAGAAAAAGGGGGATATTTCTCTCAAATAGTTTTGATGAATATTTTCATCTATGTCAATACCATTCATTATTCTCAATTGAGGTTAATATATTACAATAAAATCTTCTATATTGTATTGAATGAGTTATGTTTGACTGTGGATGTGCTATTTTTATACCATTCATGGTTTGTGGATAAAGTACTGACATTTCGTATGCTAGTTTTAATACGAATGTTTATGTTATGTTTTAAACTTTTATATGAGGAATGCATTGGACTTAGTAAGTGATGGGTGGAGCCCGCTATAGCGCCTCGAGGCATCGGTAGGTCTCATGAGACAAACTTGTGTCTTGGCATAAGGCCTTGAAAAAATCTTATTTGTAGTCTTGGCATAACGCCTTGATTATGTGGTTATGATAGTCTGGAATTATGCATTCCATCATTATGAAAGTGGTTATTGATATTGCATGTGATTATTTGACTAATATAATATCCATGTGAATAAGTAAATTGAATTATTTCATTTCATTTTTGCCATATTATTCTGAAGTTCAAGTTTAAAAGGCTTTTGTTTTAGTTATACATTACCTTAAATGTTTATGCTTATTTGTGAAAGTTTTCTCTATATTTTTATCCTTACTGAGCATCTGAGCTCACCCGTTTCTATGTTTTATTTTTCCCAGGATGTAAAGAAGTTTGTTATGAGTGACTTGCAGGAATAATCTAGGAATCTTGGATGTTTCTAATTGAATAATTTAGTGTTGTTTTTCTTTTCAAGTTTTAATGTTGACCTTATTAATGTATCTAGTATTTCCAAGGCTACTAAACTGATCGGTCTTTCGGGACATGATTTCCTTGTATCATGCCAATGTTATGTAATAATGCACCGACTTTGGGAAAATGGGGTCGAGGTGTTACAGTTGGTATCAGAGGAATTTTAGTACAAACCTTGGAATCTAGATTTAGATAAACTCTTATTAGAGAACATAGCCCAAAGATAGACTTTGAGAATTAGTATAGAAGAACTTCCTAGAATTTTTGTATTGTATAGATTTTGTGATTTTTCCAAGAAATAAATCCATGTTTGGATATGAGAAGGTAGAAGTGGATCTGGCATAGATGTACCTAGGGGTAAAACCCGAAAACACCGCTTTGAGCTAGATTCAAACGGGAACTGGTGCACGACAATGAGCCTTGCTGCACTCTTGGTTACGACACTCCTAGGGGATATGCTTAGGATAATTTACATTTTCTTTACAAACTAATTTAAAGTATTTTAATATAAGATGAGAATAAATGACCTTGGTTAATACTAAGGTGTTTCAAATAAATAATATGGTGTCAAGATATTCTCTAAATGATTTTATTACTATTGTTACTCACACAATGCTTTATGGTTTTAGTCAATGGATGTATTCCAAGGAAGTCATAGTAACTTTGAGAATGATGTTCAAGGTGGGAACGGTGGTGGAAATTAGCAACAAAATGGAATGTTGATAGGCGTAAAAATATCATGTTCATGCCAAATCAGTTTTCCAAAAATATGATCAACAACATATATATTAACCAACTCTCAGACTCAACAAATAAGAGAAATTTGATGAATGATAAGAGCTCCAACAGTGGAGACCATGGAGAAAGGAATCATCAATTTCCATCATGCAGGAAATGTGGAAGGAGAAACCCAGGAAACTGTCTCAATAAAACAAATAAATTCTTTACGTGCGGGAAATAAGGACATAAAGTGAAGAATTACAGAGGAAAAATTAAGAGTACTATGTAAGAAAATAAAAATGGTCCCAAGAATCCATTTACAGTCACTTGTCGTAAATATAGGGTACCTGGCCATTACCTGAGTGAATGCCCTATCCTATAGGATATTTTCTTGGTCAAAGAAGAAGCTACATGGAAATAAATGGTTGGAGAAATGATTAAAATTATTAGTGCTCCTTGTTGATGGTATTACTTTGGAATAATTTTCTCTTGTATTTTTAACCCTGCATTTTTTCATATAAGAATGATATTTGAGGAAGACTTATCTTTTCTCTTGTAAATATAGTTATAAATAACCATTTGTTTTTATATGATCATTGGGTTTGAGGCAATTACATGTTACTATATTTTGGGATGAAAATGCAAGGTATGAGATAACATTTTTGGTTAAATTATGTTATGGTTATTTTGAGTAATTTATCTCATTTTGGTAATGTTATAAAATATAGTTTTTTAAAAAGGACAACACGCAGACTGTGTGACAACCTGTCGCGTCGGACAAAGTTGTGGGAATCAAACCCATAACCAGAGTGCGATTGGGATTTATCGCCTACCATTGGACTACGTGAAGTCCCTGGTTAGTGTGACTAATTATTTTTAGTTAAATTATTTTATTGATCAATAAAAAGTTGATTTGGGATATTATGTCTTATCAAATGAATACCCTTAGTATAGAAAAATGGTTTGGTGATTAAGTGATAAATGTTATTTTGGAAGATGTTCACTTTGTAGGGAACACTATATGCCCAAGGAAAATAGAATACTATGGGATTTCATTTGAGGAGTAATGGTTGATTTTTATCTATGTTTTTATTGTGGATTTATAGTGATTTGTGTTATTTATAGAAATGATTAACCTATAATAGAGAATATGTGATTAGGTTAATTACTTTTAAGTATGTGACTTTAAGAGTAGTTGATGTCATTTGGAGATATAATTTAACGTGGAAGACTACATAACCAAATTCTTCTATGTTTTGGGTTTCAATATTATATTGGATTGTATTGAAGGATTTTAAAGACATTTGTTTATTGAATGGTATTTATTTAACTTTGGGGTATTTTTGGTTTAATTTTATAAATTAAGATTAGTGTTTCTTTCTCTAAAGGAATATCCTTTTGGGGGATCATCAGATCATGTACTAACCATTTTGATTTTGATTAATCTCTAAAGACAAGGTAAATATATAGTTTATCCTTTGTGGATCATGTGATTCTATAGAAGTTTATTCTAGCTCTTCTAGTGTGACCAAGTCTTATTGAATACTCATCATCTAAAAAAAGAGTCAGTGGTAGAAATTTATTAAATAATGATACTCTACTTAAAAAGTAAAAATATCTCTTTATGTTCTTAGTCAATCTCAAAAATGAATTCCTCATCTTTATATAATGTAACTTAAAACAAAAAAATGTCGTCCGTTTACTTTTCCTACTGGGAAACTAATGATTGTTTGTCCCATCACAAGTTTGTGGTTTTCTTATTGTTAACTTTCTCCTGATCATGTTTTAAATACCTCTCAATCATAACATGACACTTAGTTTATCATCCATATCCATGATTTTCTACATGGAATCCTAGTATAGGTTATCTCGGGTGACCTTTGTACTTCTCTTTCTTTCTTTTAAAGTGATAGTTTTATTGACTCTTTTTCCGATACGGGAATTCCATTATATTCCCAAGCCTAATTTTAAAAATTGCTAGGATGAAATTTATTAAAGTAGGGGAGAATTTAACACCCCAAGCTTCCATGGGACGCTTCTCTTCGAATAAAATAATAGTGTGTGTTGTACGCAACTTCGAGTTCTAACACACCACAACCAATCAAACTAGCCGTTATAAATAGTAATACCCAATTTTTAAAATTTTATAAAATTTATCTCTCAAAATGGATTTCATTTTTGAATTCGGAATATCAAAATTAGCTTAGGGTGAATTTTTGGTATTTTTCGGAAAACATTCAATTTTTGATGAATAGTGAAAAATGCTGAGTTATAGTTTAAAACTGAATTTTTATTTAAATAATTATTTATTTTATTTAAATTTAATTAAGGTAAAAATATATAAATAATACATATATAATTTCAATGTAATTCATTGCAGTTATTTTAGAATAATTTTAGATATATAAAAATTTTATTGAACTTTTAACCGTCTTTTACCCATCTCCTAGGAGAATTTTCAAATTCACATAAAACTTAATTTTAATACTTCTGTGAGTGGAATTTCAAAAATCCAAAAGACATGGGTAATATAAAGGAGTAAAATGTGGTTCAATAAGATAAAAATAATTTTTGTGAATAGTAACTTTTTACTTTTATTTACCATGGTTAAAAGTAAATAGGGTAATTAAGTGTAAAAATTTTATTATTATTACCCGAACACATGTCCTAATTCTATTGGATAAGTATAATTTGACCAAAAAAAATCTTAGTAATAAAATATGAACCTCTTTGGTCCACTTGGATTAGATTAGGACATTTATTATTATTTAATTCAAAGAAGAGTTAAAAGAGTTAAAATCAAAGTTCAAAAACTAAAAAAAATTAATATAGGGTTACACATAAGATAAATTTGATTATAAATATTCATTATAAATCTAAAAATATTTCCTACATAATGGTAGTTTATTTATAATTTTTAGACATTAAATAATTTAATTTATTTATGACACAATGGTGATGTAGTAATTACCTAATTAATGAAATATTAAAATAATTGATATTATAAATATCCAAATAAATGTAATTTGAGACTTTTTATGAATTAAACTAAGTTTATAGGTTAATATGACATATTAGGGTTGGTTAGATTAATTTTTTTCGAAGTAATAATGCAGTTATGAATTTAGAAAAAACAAAATACCAAATAGTGTCAAAATTGACATAAAGGAGTATTTAAAAAAAATATTATATTATTAATTGATATTTTATTCCTAAAAATATAAGGTTAGTCCAAATGACTTATATAAAGTTATATATATTAATAATTAATCACTTGGGGTTCTCTTGGCTTGATATAGTAAGTTTATTAACCATATAATATAAAAATACAAAGAGACATGGTAAATGTTAAACTATTTAACTAAGAGTTAAATATAAATGATGAGGTTAATATAGTGACCCAAAACAATCTAAAATCTATTGGTTGAAAGGATTTCTACCCATACCCACTTTATCCTCAAAATAAGTCACTTTTAAGCCACTATAAACCGAATATGAATTTATTATAAAATAATATTTTAAGTTTTTCCTAAGGTGACCTTCACCCCTCTTATAAAAGGGAACTCCCCCTTCTCCCAAATTCATACCTTAAAAGACTTTTGGTTCGGCCAACCTCTGCCCAAATATCCTCTCAACTTCCCTCACTTCATCTAGGAGGCCCTCCTTTGGTCAGAAAACCAACTTAGGGATCCCTTTTGATCAAATCAAAAGGAATAACCCGAAGAAGCGGTAATGATTTCACCACCCTCTTTCAAGTCCCTTTCTTCTTCCACTTCTTATTTCTTTGTTATTTCCATTCTGAAATAATAAATCCAGTATATTCTATATACTATTATGTTATTTTAAATATGGTACAACCATATTCAGTATTATATCCATCCTTTAAATGACATGTCATCATACGTGCATACGTACGGCCTACCGTCTCCACGTCGTGGGGTAATTGTTATTCAATATATTATTATTTGGATGGGTATAATAATGATGTTTAATTCATGTAAATAATAAATATAACATGATAATGATTCTGTATATATTATATATCATCCAATTATATATTATTTTAATATCAAAATAATGATATTGTTGCTCGTGCGTACGTACGGACTACCATCTCCACGAACGCGATGAGATTCATTCCCCAGCATATCCATTCAAGACTAATTTTCATTTGATGATTAAAAAATGTTTAAGGAATTTATATTATTCTGAATATGAATAAGATACATCCCATCCATAACAAATATTTCTCACATAACAAAGAATATAAAGGAAAACGAATCTGTTAACACCCAAAACGATGATAATACTAAGATATTATTAACAAATCAATGTTAAAAGATCATATATGATACCATATTAATGTATATGATTCTTCTATAATTAAATAACAATTAATTAACCATTATATAGGAGGTTAACCTACCCTCGACCAAGGAAAAAGTACAAAGTAAGGGGTTTCTTATCTCACTTTTAATTCTGTGAGATTTCCATTGTTCGCCGCTTAATTATTGCATGTGGTGTGTGTACTACCCATGATTGTATTCATTGTGTAATATACTTAAATTTATGGATATTTAAGTCATCATTGTATGATCCATCTTTAATGGGATGTATGTTTCTTAAGTTACCAAATTGGTAATGGAATTACAAATTTCAATTTCCACTCATTCGTCTTTACGCATACTTCATTGATTATTTTACTCCAAGATTATGTATGGAATCACTATTCATTTGATTATGTCATAATTTCCACTTCCATTTATGTGGATACACATTTGATACACATAATCACTCCATTTATAAATTCTCAAGTTGTTGATATGAACTTGATAAGAGTAATTTTAACTCAACCTCCATTTGTTGAGTTAAATATCCAGTTCATTGGTGTTGTTTTTTACAAGAATATGTGTGAATTTCCTCTAATTGATTTACACTGAATATCCAATCATATTGAGTGTATTTATATTTGTCACACATAATTATGTCATTGATTTATCCTTAACCAAAGGATACAGTCTTTATAAGAGATTTATCTCAATTTACATTGCATTGAGACTTCTTTGTTGTTATACACCAAATCACTTTTATATGGTGTATATAATGTATTTTGACATAGTATATCATGAATCCCTTTATTCTCATGATATTACAAAGTTTTGATTACCTCAATTATTTATATTAAAGTGTCTCTCTTTTGGTTAGGAACTTTAACTAAAATATCATTTTAAAATGTTTTAAAGATTTATTATTCTAAATCTTTCTCATTAATGTCCATGTTTTAAAAATGATTTTAAGGATTTATTTATATGGTCATTAAAGTTTTAAAATTAAAATTCCTTTTAAAATTTTCAAAGTGGTATGGGACACTTTGATTCAAAAATCTATTTTTAAATGCCTTCTTGATAAATAGTGTGACTTTTAAATGTTTTCAAGAAAAAGGGGGATATTTCTCTTAAATAGTTTTGATGATTATTTTCATCTATGTCAATACCATTCATTATTCTCGATTGAGGTTAATCTATTACAATAAAATATTCTATATTGTATTGAATGAGTTATGTTTGACTGTGGATGTGCTATTTTTATACCATTCGTGGTTTGTGGATAAAGTATTGACATTTCTTATGCTAGTTTTAATAAGAATGTTTATGTTATGTTTCAAAATTTTATATGAGGAATGCATTGGACTTAGTAAGTGATGGGTGGAGCTCGTTGTAGCTCCTCAATGCATCGGTAGGTCTCATGAGACAAACTAGTGTCTTGAAACAAGGCCTTGACAAAATCTTATTTGTAGTCTTGGCATAAGGCCTTGACTATGTGGTTATGATAGTCTATCATTATGCATTCCATCATTATGAAAGTGATTATTGATATTGCATGTGATTATTCAACTAGTAGAATATCCATGTGAATAAGTAAATGACATTATTTCATTTCATTTTTGCCATATTATGTTGAATTTCAAGTTTAAAAGGCTTTTGTTTTAGTTATACATTGCTTTAAATGTTTATGCTTATTTGTGAATGTTTCTGCTATATTGTTATCCTTACTGAGCATCTGAGCTCACCCCTTTCTATGTTTTATTTTTTCCAGGATGTGAAGAAGTTAGTTATGAGTGACTTTCAGGCATAATCTAGGAAGCTTGGATGTTTCTAATGGAATAATTTAGTGTTGTTTTTCTTTTCAAGTTGTAATGTTGACCTTATTAATGTATATAGTATTTCCAAGGCTACTAAACTAATCGGTCTTTCAGGACATGATTTCCTTGTATCATGCCAATGTTATGTAATAATGCACCGACTCTGGAAAACTGGGGTCGGGGTTTTACAAATTATATATATATTTAAATAATTATAAACATACTATAAATTTACATAAATAATGAAAATATTGTGTTTATATTTATATTTATATTTATTATATATATATATAAGTTGAGGCTGAAGCCTATGTTTATTCGGGGAAAGGGGATACATTACAAAGAAAAGCAGGCAACGTACAATGTAGAGATGTACTTAGTGAGACTCGAACTCGAGACCTCACCGAGACCCATAGGGGTAGCTACCACTATGATACAGCCTGAGGGATATATATATATATATATAATGTTATAAATATATAAATATTTTTTTAAAAGTATTCATATATTTATAAATAAATAATATATATTTAAATAATAATAAAATTATAATAAATATATTTAAATAATGCATATATTTAATATATTTGTATTTATATTTATATATATATAATTAATATATATATAATTATATAAATATATATAATGATATAAATATAAATATAATTATTAAATTATAATAAATATATTTAAATAATTAATATATTTACTATATTTATAAAATTATATATTTATAATTATAAATAAAAAATATAATTTTTTAAAAAAGTGTCTGTAATTCTAAATAAATAATTATATATATAAATAATTATAAAATTAAAATAAATAATTATATAATTATATAAATATATTTACAAAAAAAATATTTATAATTATAATTATAAATCATTTATCAACTCTAAAAAAACACTGATAAATATGTCTTTTATCAACGCTTATCAATTTATCATTGATAAAATATATCTTTATCAGGGATTTTTAGCTAGCGCGAATAAAATTGTCCCTAATCTATTTAAAAGAACCCTAACTATGATTGCTTCAGTTGTGATTCTCAGGCACTTGTGGAACTCCGCTACTGTCGCCACTCCTCCTATACGTTCTTTCAGACAAATCAAGACTAGAATCCAAGGTATGTTATTTTCTACTTTTCCTCTCTCATTGATTGTTAGTTTGGATTCTGTGGTTTTCCTTTTTGCATTATTCTCAACCATGATGAACCCTACTTATCTTCTCCTATAACTCTATTCATGATTGGTCTCTCTCATTCTTCATTTTTGTTGGCATTCTTATCACCACCTTCACCCATGGATCTTTCTATAGTTTTGGGGACTCATTCTTTCCATCATTACAGTCTTTTCATCTTCGCATGGAGCGTGATTTTCTGTTACTGAGTATTTGAATGATTTTTGGTTCAGAATATTATTGTGCATCAATAAGGGTATCATTCTATCAATTTTTGTATCTAACTATTCATTTTTTCCAACATGTTCCTATCACAAACTATAACCAATTAGCCAATTACCTACTTAATATGTAGTTTAATGGTATTTACTATAATCATTTGAGTTTCCCCAAAAATAATGTAGAACAAAACATGGATTCGGACATGCTATATTTTATAGTAAGGACTAAGGTCTCTATGTATATTTTCCATGCCTTTAGGTCTCTCTTTAATGTTTTTTAATGATACATGAGTCCTAATTCCCTCAAACTACACTATTATAGGCCACCATGATTTGTATTTCACATTTTCCTTACTTTTTTCAAAATAATGGTACATTGATAGGTATACTTATTTATATACATATGTTAATATTATATACATTTAAATTTAATGTAATTTTTTTAATTAAAATTTGGTTTAAACAATATTGATGATCACCTTCTATTATTTTATTTTATGGTATTGTCTAAAATATTTTTTTATTGAAGTGATAAAAAATGAACACTTGTGTTTAGAGAATTATATTTTTGAAATGTAATATGTTAGAATCCATAATTAAAACTAAATTGAGGTTATTTTTTAATATGAATTGGTTTATATTATACATGAGATAAACATATTTTTTAAAAATAATAAGTACTAGGTTCTATTTTTCTTTTCAAACAAATTTTTCTTTAGTTTTTTGTTCTAATTAGATGTAACAAATTGTTTCTCATTAAATATATAAATTTATTCATGATTTTATTTTAGCATAAGTTTATCAATATTAATTTCACAATATTTAGATCATGTAGGATATCTAAGAGTTTATAATGTATGTCTTTTAGAGTATTTTTTGAAAATAGAGAATTTATTGTTTATTAACCATTGAAATATCTTATTCATGATTTAAATTATTCAATACTAATTAAATAACTATATTAATAAAGGTTTTAGATTGGTTTTGAACATAATAAATGACAGTGAATTGTTTTAATTATGTTATATTTGAGAAAACATGGGTTATATACAATCTTGATCAATTATTATGTATTACACATGTTATAATAGAAATATTTAAGTGATTATAATGTTTTATTATTCAATTAAGGAATTGGATGTTTATGATACTAGATTAGATATAGTCTTTATATATGTATTTAATATTTTATGTTTTAGATGAAATGGTTCATAATATATATATATATATATATATATATATTTATAGAATAAATATATTCTTCAATTTATTTTACTATAATCATACACAAATATGATTTTAATAATATTTATATTGTAAAATGAACCAATACATATTTATAAATAATTTTTTGAATGAGGTAACTATATGAATTATTATAAAATGAAACATGATTTTTTTCTAGACATTAGAATTTTAGGAAATGGAAAATTAGTTATGGATCTCCACCTGAAACACACACCAAGATGAGATCTCCTTAATCATAATAGATAAGAGAGAAAGATCTCCACTAGACAGTGAATGATAATAGTGAATTGTAAGGATTCTGATCTCTCGTGAGAAATTTCTCTCTAAAAATAACTAGGGTTTCCCAATAACTTGAACGAGGGTGAGAATGGTGAGGTTGAATGATCAAATGATTCATAATAAGGACATGTTTCAAGAGTAATCAATTCCTCTCATAATCGCTGGCAGCATAACAACATCGATGAATTAGCACAAGCCAGGTGTTGTGTTGAACATATCAAGAATCATAAGAGGGACCATGGATGGGCAGAATGATGCCATTCGGAATGTTAATCAATGGATCACGAGAGACATAAATAGGACTAATGAGATTGAAAGGGATCAGTCCACTAGGTCATTGGATCAGGTGGGCCAAATAATTAGACCAATTGAAATAAATCCATGACCCCCAAATGAAGATAACAATTAAGAGATATCATAGGACACATCCCATGAAATATATATAGATAAAATAAAATAATAATTTTCATTATGATTAAAAAATGTGAAATATAAATGGTAGAATTATAAAGATAATTTTAATATGGAAAATAAATTCTGAATGTATATATACATACATATATATATATATATATAATTTATGTGTCTATTTTTGCATATGTATATATATTACATATTAATTTTGTGTGTGTGAAAACGCATATAAATCTACTTTTTTGGGTCCTAATCTATTTTTAAGGTTAATTAGATGGTGAAAATTATGATTAATTTTATCAAATATTGTTTTAATTTTATATGATTTATGATGTTTTGTAACATAAAATTGTGTTGTTCTTTTCTAAGGGAACCAATTATGTTAAGACTTCCCTATATTTAAAATGAGCTTCCTAATAAAAATGGATATTTTATACCCATTTCATGATTTGGATGCAATAAGTACATGTGATGGTTATCCCTAAGGGATAGTCTTGGATGCTGGGGTTCTGAGATCGAATCTCATGGTACCTATGATGTGGTTATTTCTTGAGGGAGATAAATAATTTTTTCTCCCCCTCTGATTCAAATTTTAACCTCTTATTAGTGAAATGATTTTAATGTCAGGGAACAACCATGGTATAAACTTATGTTATGATTAGTATAATTCACTTGTATGAAATGAAGTTGGAACATTTTGAAAGAAATGGGTAATTTAATTTAAGAAAATAATTACTCCACTATGGTAGGTGTTATCCTATGAATTATTCAAAATGTGAAATTTATAGACAACCGTCATCCTCATCAATTTCATCTCCCAAATAGTTATTATTTCATTTTTTTTCTTGATAATCATCCCCCATATCTTATATGTTTCTTGAACTACTATGAGAAGTAGTCATCCAAAATTTTCACTGTTACCCAATATGGGATGACTACTAGTCATAGTAGTTCAAGAAACATAGAATCATGTCTACAAGAGACGGATTATGAGTCTCAAGCAACAAAATTCAATAATAATTGTTCGGGAGACGAAACTGATTAGGATTAAAGTTGTATATAACTTTCAACATTATATGAATTAAAATGATAATACATTCCATAATGGAGTAATTATTTTCTTAAATTAAATTACCCATTTCCTTCAAAATGGATGCATGCTAATAATTCGAAAAAATAGTATGAATATGGAGTTAAAGAGTTCATCAAGTTTATAATAGAGAATGCATACAACCCTTCTCAGATCCTTTATTCGTGTTTACGTTGTATTTTTTCAAGACAAATTAAATGTTTGACTACTCAAACAATCAATGTCTTCTACACGTGATGATGTTACCAATCCCAATGAAGAACATACTGTTGATGATAAAACTATAGAATTATTATGGGATCAAAAACATGTTGATGAAAAAAAACAATAACGACGCAACATCAGAATATTGAATAAAATTATCAAGGTAAGAAGTCTAGGTTAAAATTTTGAGTTTGGTTGGAATCAATGCGGAAAACCTATTGACCCCAACAATTCAATATTCATTAGTTATATTGGTATCACAATGAGGATTAATTTGATGATTTATATTGATTCATGGGACCACTTCCAACCTATAATGAACGAAACCCTTTAGAAATATATAATGGTAATTTTATAATATACTTTCCCTATTTTATAAAAAATTATATAATGAAACCTTGATTAAATTTTCATTATTCCTTATAGATTTCATTTATTTTTGAAGATTTAAATAATAAATTTGTCTTAATGGCCACTTGAAAATACCATATATGCTTCTATATTCTTCTTACCAAGTTACATATTAGGGATGCTGAGGGGAAAGTAAAGCCCCACCCACTAGTTAGTTATGAACACATTATAAAGTAGGAAACATGGATTGATTTCATCAATTTTTATAATGAGAAATCATTTTGGGTGCATTGTAGTCGATAATATATAATTTGAAATTATTTATTTTATCCAATTTGATTCTAAATTGTTAATTTATGAAACAAAAGAAGACTTCTAAAAATAAATAATGTACATCAAAACCAATATACCCATATTACAAAGTAAGGATGGGGTATGGTTCACTAAAGAAGAAATTGGTATATATTTTAAATCAACAAAAAAAAATTATGTGTTATGAAACAACATATGTTCCTATATTTATATAAAAATTTATGAATCAAAATTTGAATCCACTTTCATCCCACATCATGTGCTATAGAAGGAGGCTCACATAAATAAGTAGGGTAAAGTAGTTGATGAAAATAAAAAATAAGTATGGTAAACATGTGCAAGTATGGGATAATAGTAATTTTTTATGCTTTATAATAGTATTACATAAAAATATATATTTACGTTCGTATATTTTCATATATTTAGACACAAGAATCAGAAGTGACCATACTGAAAGAAAAACTACATTCCGTATATTTGAAGTAGCCAGGACAATATGGTCACATTAGAGGATTCAGTTTTAGAGTGTCTCATCGAAAATATTTTGAGAAGTTAAAACCACATGAAGATACATATAGTATGGTGAAACAAATGGGACACAAATATACCAACTAAAAGATATTATTGTCCAGTCTGGTTTGGAAGACTAATGTATGAGAAATGATCAAATTGAACTGGTGGGGGAACAAATATTTGCACATGAACCAAATGACCCCACTAGAATTAAGGATAGTAATTCCCCCCCAACTTCATACCTTAACTAAAGTAATAAATTTTATCATTAATCTTTCTACTAAATGCAAATAAAACTACTTATGATAACTTTATATTACTAAAAAAATTATGGTATAGTTGTATGTGATTTGTATCTACCAACAGCCAAGCACCACCTTGTTGCATAGGATACTGTGTATAATTTACCAAAATATAAGTTACACCATAAATACCTATCAAAATATCACATGAGAGTGGGGATTGAGTTATCTCATGATCTAACTACTGAGTTTCATATTCCACTTGATGATTCAGATATTATAATGTTCAATGATGTTGCTGGAACTTTTAAAGCATGGTCATCTAATATTATAAAGATACATGAGGTGCATCTTTAACAAATTTTATCATATAAAAAAACAAGTAACAATTGATGAAAAAAGGTCTTAAGTGAGGTATGATATTATAGATGGATAAAGTGATGGGGAAACAGAAGGTCAAATCAAGACAATCTAGTGAATCGACCAAGAAATCAAAATGACCTTCCAAGAGTACCTTCTATCCACTAGTTCTAGAGAAAAATTTATTTTCATAACAACTTCATGTAGAGGCCACATTTAAATATTAAAATATGTCTTACATTCCATATGAAAAAAAATATATAACATTCATAATAGATGAAATTTCTCTCAATACTATAAATGATATTCTCAAGCATGAATGGTTGGGCTTCTCAGTTGTGAATAAATATATAAGGTACATTTTCATAATGCGTCTGTCCAAATAGTGAGCTAATATGTTTATTAAAGTTAATAACTATTCATATTTTCTAAAGGAATTTATATTACTACTATGTAAAGGTAAAACTGTGTGAAGTGCGATTTCGATTCATTAATCTCTGTCTCATTTCTATAGAAAAACTTACTTCAGATAAAAAAGAAATTGAGAAGAAAAGGGATGAGCTACTCAAATCATTTGAGCAAAAAATATCAGATGAAATACTATTTTTATGCCTGTAATACACAGGTAAAACTCTACAATCTAATCACATAAAATATATTTTTATTTTTTGCATTACTTATCTGTTTTTGTTTTTTAGGAAGCACTGGATGTTGATCGTAGTCAATTTGGATACCTCAAATATTTATTTTTTGGATCCAATTCATTGATATCCAATAAACCATCCACACGTGATGTTTATTGTGAATTTTTAATACATTGTAATCAACATTTTATAGATAAATTTCAAATTATATATTTTAGTATGTGTTTTAATAAAAATTTTGTTATGATAGGGTAGTTGAAAAATATAAGCTAAATCATGACATGAAGTTTGTGTATGAATAGATAAAGTCTGTGGATTACTAAAAATGGAAATAGATTATGTTATATATAAAAATATTTAACTATCAAAAAAAATTAAAAAAATTTAATTATTTTGGTCAACGTTTCTGCAGTGTCTGAAGCAAGATAATGAAAATGATTGTGGATATTATGTTTTCAAATTTATGAGAGAGATCACAAATCATGAAAATACCAGCATCCCCTAATAGGTAATTTTTAAAGGTAATTAAAATTTTATTAAATATATTTCTTAATCATTTGTTTGTTTATATTTTCTAAGTTCTATCAAGATTATCGACCACCTTTATACTCAAAAGAATAAGTAAAGTTGTTTAGAGATGAGTGGGTAGTGTACATGTTCTCAGAATGTTTTTTTACAACAAATTTAGGTGATTACCTTCTATGTTTGCGATATAGTATGAGATATGGAATTAGAAACATATTTGGGGTGTGAAGAATTGGTTTAAAAATGTTTATATATTATTTTTTATTAGTTTCTCAAGGATAAGTATAATAGAGGAAATCAATATTTTTAGAAGTGATGACCTGCAAATAATAAAAATTTTGGGTAATGGAAGAGGTGGAGGCAGATTCGGATTTAGAGATAAAGGTGGAGAGGAGGCAGTGGCAGAGACCGAGGCGAAGGATGAGATGAAGCACTGGCTTGCAAACAATAAAATTGTTGGGAAATAGAGTATAATGAGGACAATACCAGGGTTGTGTTTGATAAAAATTATTGAAAAGTGTGCAAAACACTTTTCACTAAATATAAAATCCAATGTGAAAGTGTTTTAAGTGGCTTATTGAAAAAATGTTTTTCGCCACTTTTTTATGTGATTTTATACAGAAATTTAAGTGGAGGATTTTTTCAGAAAAAAACCAACACCACTTATTTTTTTAAATTGATTATAATAGGATAAAATTTCTATTATCACATTCCAAGTACTATCAAATATTACTAAAGTGTGAAAGAATCCCCTCACCAAGAACAAAATGAACAACAACAACAAAATCATATGCAATTTCTTTCCCATGGCTTATCTAAACTACAAAGAAAGGATCTTGGTAGTAGATCCAATAGTTACTTGAGATTCATAAAACACCAATCCAATCATCAAATAGGTATATAATCCAACTCCAATGTTTGAATAAATATTTTTTTAATCAGCCATCGAATCCAAGAGGTGTATGAGAGAACTATTGGAGGACAAACAGTATTGACAGATTGTGGTCATCAAGGAGGGATGGTGTCAAAGGAAACATGAAATCAAATGAAAAAAAATCACCTTTTAAAGAAATCCCTAAAAATAAAAAAACTACTTCAAATGAAATTGTAAAGCACCAAAATATCCAAATGAAGACCCATTTGAAAAAGAAGCTGGTAGCTTGATCCAAAACCTCTAAAAAATAAATAAATACAAAATTTCACCGACTAAATCATGAATTTTTAGAAAAGAAAAATATAGAGGATTCACTTTGGTGGGTAGTGGGATTATTTGGGATATTCAATAATCAATTAGATGCATGATATAATATCAAAAACACTTATGAAATCCATACAAGTATCATTTATTATGCTTGTGCACATTCATTATGTAAACTGATTCATGTTCACAAGCTCGTTAATAAAAAAACTCATCATCATTCACAATTAAAGAAATGAGAATAGGGATATTCCCATTTTGATGAAAAATAATTATGATTTTATGTTAAAGTTTATCATCACCCATAATATTAAAAAGGATATACTAATCTATAGAATAATCCAAGAATACTTAATGGATGCACTAGATTTCAGTGTCATTTGGATTCTATAAAGGGTTATACTGATGTTTAATACTGTCAAAAATGGGTAAATAATTTATAATGGAGTTTAGAGTCTTATGAAAATACATAATGGGTCACACTAATATTTTTCCATCAAAAAAGGATAATGGTTTACCATGGAGTTTATACTCTCCATGATGGTGAAAGGGTAAGATAGATTTTATTATGTTCCGTAAAAACTCATATGTAAATATTTATTTTAGTTTAATTAATGAATGTTGATAGGTTTACACTAATGTTTAATGTTTTCTAGGAATAAATGACTTTTTAAAAAAGGGTAATTCTGTAGAGACCTGGTTTTTTCCTTGTAATACTTTGAAATATTTCTAAATATATTCCCATACCTAGACGTTGAGACAACGTGCGATTCCGAGGCCCAGTGTGCCCGAAATTAATTTTATAAAAATTTTAAAAATATTTTATATTGTGAACGCATGGTTAATTAAATAAAATAGGATAACTCTAAAATGGTTGATCGTATTGTAAATCTGAGACCACGGTTGGGTTTGGAATGTGGTGTTTACCCTATGCATGACATAAAATGAGTTAGAACGGGACGTTTGGACCTCTCACTCATTGGTGGTGTGTTTAAGTGACTTAATTAATTTATTTATTTATTAATTAATCACCTTTTGACCTAATTAAAAGTTTATAAATAGGTATTTAGTGGGTTTTGGCTAGTTTTGGCCTCATAATTCCTGCAACTTGCAGGTGAGATCTCTCTCTTCCTCCTCTGTTGGCATGGAATAACGAACCTATGATTCAAGGCAGATCGAAGCACAAAGTATCCTCCTACCCTGTTGGAAAATTCATTCTCCAACAACGAGCAATCCAAAAAAGAGGTAGGGCTTGTCATTCAGTGTTATTACGCCTTTAGAATAAAAATATTGAGAAGATTGTTGTTTCTACTTTGACTCGTGTCTTTTTTATGGACTTTACATGAACCTGAGTATTGAAACATTATTTTATCAATTGTTTCTAATCTAGATTGAACATTATTGAGCGTTGTTTGAGAACTCTTATCCAACGATCATCAAACCCTTTGTTTTTGCGCATTTCTTCCCCTATACTTTGTGTTCTTTGTTGTTAGACCCTACGGTTCTGGGTTTAACAGTTTTCAGGCAACCTGAGCTCGATCGGGTGCCCAAATTAATGGAAGATCGATGAAATGATAGAAGAATTTTGAATCGAGCATAGATCCAAGAATCTTGTGGTTGGGGATGAACAAAAAAAATATTTTTTGGTTGGATCATTAAGGGTGGAATCTGAAATATTGAACAAAATGAATGAGGGTTTACCAAATCCTCACTAAAGTTGTTTTCTAATGAATGACTACCGATGAGAATGAATCATGGATAGATCCATTAGATATGGTAGGAAAAGATCTGGGATCTATGGTGGTTTGAACAGATTTGAAGCCTGATGTCCAGATCGAGAAACCTAGGGTTTTTGGAAAAATCCCGAATACACACCATGTAGGATGAATAACAAACGACGTGTAGCATCACTCAGTAATGGATCTAGGGTTTGGGAAAATTTAAGGACGAAATGGAATTTATTCCTTACTTAGATGTTGTGTACCCCCATCCCAGTTAGAAAACCCGTGTAATGGGTCACATGGATGGGAGTATGTGTATGAATACACGACCAAGTACACAGACACGACCAACAGACACAGACTCGATCCTGGATAGTCAGGACACGTCGTGAAGTCCACCTACATGGCATTTACTACTACATGGGGTGAATATGTGTGCCTTCTAGGGACAAATACATGTTGATATGTGGGACCATGTGTCGTGTGAGTCCAATCACACAATGTGTACTACTTGAGCTCTTTCAAGTCATCTTTAAATGTATGTATCTCCTTTGTTTGAACATGGATTTTGACCTGTGAGATACCTATCCTGAGTTTTTTTCTACATAGAATAAATTAGTACCCTTAGAAGAGGTTTTTGAGTTATGATGTGAAATGTTCTAGGTTTTTCACATGCTGATGAAACACCCAATGATTCCAGCGATTATATAGAATCACTTGAGTAGTACTGGGCTTACCCTTCAACTGGGCTGGGCAGTGGCGTTCCCTGATGGTATTTCTGGTCATACCATCTAGCTGGGCTAGGAAGTGTCATTCCTCAGTGATCCTTCCAAATTACCCTCTAGTAGGACTGGGAAGTGGAGTTCCTCGATGTTCTGGGCTTACCCTTTAGTTTGACTAGGTAGTGGCATTCCCCAACGACATCTTCTAGGAGTAACCCTCCAGTTGGGTTGGGCAGTGGAATTTCCCTGGCGAATGACTAGGTTGATGCTCTAGTATGACTAGGAAGTTTCATTATCTAGTGACCTTCCCGAATGGTACCCTCCAACTGGGCTAGGCAGTGGCATTACTCTATGACTGCCAGAGAAGAACGCTCATGTCATACCAGGTAAAAGGATCCTTTCTTAAAACTGTTGACCCCTTGACAATATGGCATAGTGATGAGACATGGTTTTACATACCTTTTGATTCAAGAGAAAGAGAGATGCTTTCCCCCATTGAGATTCATTCTTGTGATGCAACATAAAACAGTGGGGGTGAGCTAGTGGCGCCCAAAGTAGATAGTATCAAGGTGTGGTGATTAAGTCCCTTCGAATTGTGTGTTCTAGGCAGATGCATGAGGTGTTGGACATCATAGATGGAATTACCTTGGATCTGTTGACTATTCTTCTTGGGATTATCTGTGAGATGGAGATCCTCTTACTCTCTCATTTTGGATTCTTTGACTGAGCATATATATATATATATATATATATATATTATTTCTTTTGGATTCACCCTTTGGATTTGGATACTCTCTCTAGGAGAGGAAAAGATATGCGATGTCTGACGCATGATTTCTGTGTTTAGATTCTCATGGTTGGATGAGTCCACTCTCCTATTGTAGGTGGAGAATACTCGATGAGAAGTCCATCTTCTCACCATGTTAAGCTCCTTGTGTTTGGACGACATTACGTTCACTCTTGGTTGGGTTAAGCTATACTCTTTTATTATACCTTGTTCTATCTACTATTTTCCCCTTCAATTGTATCTCTTACTACTACCTCTTTACCCTTTCAGGGAATTCTATTGGGTATCTAAATACTCACCCATGCATGGTCTTCTACCAACATGTGTTTTTTCTTTTGTAGACAGTATATAGTTCGATCGTGACTTTAGAGGAGATTAGAGGTCCTGGGTTCTTGGACTGCATATGATGGTCATAGATTGGGATACACAAACTGGTCTCTCTCAGTTATTTACTCATTTACAATTTTTTAGGTTTGGATATACTTCTATTTGGGTGTGTATTTTTTCCCCTTTACTTTCAGTTTACACGACTGTACTTTGTAATGTTTATAGGAACATGCATTTTTGGTCTACTTTATATAAATTTGCATATTTTCTGCTTTCCCTCTGCATTTTTTCATTGAGGTGTCTATTTGTGTGTGTATAGGTTCTTAGTTAAAGGTCCTTCTATGTTTTTTGTGCCTTTGGTGTTTGTCTCCACCCCATGGAATATGGAGGCATGATTGGGGTAGTTATGGCTTGAGCCCTGGTATGGTTTAGGTTGTAACAGATTCACTCATGTACTGTGATCATGCACTCGACAAGGATGATTCACTCGTAATGATGTAATTTTCTTTTTATTATCCAATGAATTCAATATTATGGGTTATCAAACTACAATAACTTTAGATGTCCTAGAGTTTTCAGTATGCTGTAGGATAAAAATGAATGGTGTTGTCATGACCTCCTACCTCCAATGATACCCCTCCTAGGTTGGTAATGAATAAAGAGAAATAGTGACCCCTGAATCCCACCTCTACCAGGCCCCAGGGTGGCGACCAGCACCAAGGGTATAAAATTTCACAAATGGGAGAAATTGTCCTTTTAAAAAAACAAGATCAGGAGATAAGATGGTCCATCCCAAAACAAATCCAATTTCTATAGAGAAAGGAAATACAAAACCATCCCACATTCATGTTTAAAATAAAATTGTAACAAATACAAAGAAACTCCAATGTAAGTACCAAAAATAAGGCTAAGTAGCGACACATTAATTGTCCCAACATCCGAGCTAGTAAGGTCCAGCACGGTCCATGTAATCTTCCTGGAAACCTTAAAAAAATAATATACATAGGGTGATCATATAAGTATACTTGATAGGAAAAACCAAAGTCCTCCATGAATAAGTGGAAGAAGCATACTAATTCCCCTGTGAGAAAACAAGAGAACCCAACAGCACCTAACATGGTATACTAACCACCCCAACCTCACCAAGTCACACTCACTATATAATGAAATTCAAATAAAGTAATATAGTAAGAACATTAATGATTGGGTACCCCGCACCACTTCCCACTGGTTATCCTATCTTTCCTAATGGAAAACTTCCTAGTGCTCCTATCACTTCTGAAAGAACCATGTCATATATAACATCCTGACTTTTTATAACATAAACTTTCATTACATTTTACAAAACCGGGGATCTTTAAGGTTTAGTGTCTTGGAAACCATAAACTTAAAACATGAAAACATAAAACATTATTTATAAACACTTGAAAGGATTCTCCTTATGTTCATCCTTGGTTCATTACTGCATCTTATAACCTGGGGACATACATCAAAAAAAAGGGTGAGCAGAAGGCCCAGTAAGGGAAACAAGGGAAACATTTTACATGAGAACTTGAGATACATCAAAAGTCATGAAAAGTAACTTTAAGGAATGAGAAAGAGTTTATGAGGCATATCATAATAAAAATAACTTGTTTCATAACTTGAATATGTGGCTACAACATTTATCATAGAAAATCATTTCCGTTTCACCAAGGTTCATCCCCAAGGTGTCATTAAAATTTACCAAGGTTATTCACCAAGGCGTCGTTAAAAATGGTCATCTCTAGAGATTAAATATTTACCCAATGCATTGGAGCGCTATCAGGGCGCACCCTTAAATTTTTCTTTATCATCATGTGATCCACATATATCATCATCAAACATTTCATAAATAACATATATAGCATAAAATAAATGGTTTCCTTTCATAATCATAACATTTTAAAAACTGCTTTAAAGACATGATCTTTATGTCACTTTAAAACCACAGAAAAGGAAAGCGGGTTTCATGTATGTAAATCCCAGAATTTAAAATAGAACATTTTGATATATATGTGAATAACCATATATAAGAGAGATCTTTGAGTATTCACTTAATAAAATAAAAAAAATTTAGAAAAAGAGAAAGACATTTTGAGATGAAAATTCTGCAGCATAACAGCTATGTTTCGGGGTTTTAGAAAACATTGAAAAGAGAGGGGACATGGGTCACCCACTAATAAATGATCCATAAAACAGTATAGGGACAGAATATAATGGATATAAGAACATGGTAATGAAATTTTAAAGAAATACCATATGAAATGAAAGATATGGATGGAAGACAAAAATAAGATTTCTCTTATGAAAATTCGGCAGCCTAACGGCGTCACTTAAAACTTCAAAAAAAAGAATTGATGAGATCAAATAGGGTCTCTCATCATATGAACATAAAAGATCAGTATGATATATATAGATATCATACCCCAACATAATAAAAAGGAACATGAAAGACTTGGCATGAAAATTGATCTTGAAAATGAGAAGGGTGAAAGAATCCCTTAAAAATTCGGCATCCTAACAGTGCCACTTAAAACTTAAAAATACTGAATTGAAGAGATCAAATGGGGTATCTCATCATATGAAAATAAAATATCAGTATTATAGATATAGAGATTATATCCCAACATAATAAAAGGAACTTGAAAGACTTGACATGAAAATAGAACTTGAAAAATGAGAAGGGTGAAAGAATCTCTTAAAATTTGGCAGCCTAACGACGCCACATAAACATTATTAAAAAGAATTGATGAGAGCAAGAGGATGTCTCTCATCATATGAACATTAAAAGGAAAGTATAATTAATATAAAAGAACATCCTCCAATATAATAACATGGAGCATAAAAGAAATGACATAAAAGAGAGTACTTGGAAAGAAAGAGAGAAGTAGGATCCCTTACCTTAAAACGTAACTCTTAAAACTCATAGGTTGGGACCTTGAGGTCTTGGGGACACCTTGGGAGGACTTATTGGGAGGTAATGAGATCAGAGCTTCATTGGGGGAGAGTTGGGAGTGAAAACTAAAGGAGAAAAGGGTGGGTATTTATAGGGAAAGTGAGGGGACAAGGCATTAATGGCCAAGGGACACCTCATTGGTGGTATTGGAAAAACCACGGGCTTGCCCATGGTATTTTCTCATGGTATTGGCCACATGGGACACCTCATACAATAATTCATCTCCTTTAGTCAGCCATCCTTTAAAATATCTCATGACATCATCATGATGCAGTCATGATGTCATTAAACATACCAAAACCCTAAAACTGTATTTTTTACTATTCACTGAAAATTCAACTTTTCAAAAGACCCCCAAAAATTTATCTTAACATAAAATCAATGCTCTGAATTCAAAAATAAACTCCATTTTATAAAAATAAATTTCTAAATATTTTTAATTTAATTTTTAAATAAAAACACTATTCACCGAAAATTCATTTTTTTCAGAAAAATCCCCAAAAATTACCTTAACATAATATCAATGCTCTGAGTTCAAAAATAAAGTCCATTTTATAAAAATAATTTTCTAAATATTTTTAATTTAATTTTTAATTAAAAAACACTATTCAGCCGAAAAAACTAATACTTGACTAATAATTTCTGAAACAGTTATTTACCTATTTTATTGAATCTCATTACTTAATCAAGGTGCCTTGATTATATTAATACTTTCTTTAAGTGAGATTACTAATCCATTTGGTCACATTACTAATCCTAAGCGTAAAATCACTATTCATAATTTACTATTCATCAAAAAATAAGTTGATCTTATTAGACTCCAAATTTCTTACTGAACACATTTGAGGAATACCATTTTTTGAAAAACATTACACATCATTAATTATTTAAGGTTTACAAAAATATTTTAAAATATCTTTTTTCTGGAATTAATTAAAAATATGCATACTATATTTATCAGAACATTTGAAAATTCACAAACTTCACCATAAGAAGAAATCACAATTTTTATTTAAATCAAAGGATTACACAAGACAGTTATGGTCTCATTACATAACCCTTTATAACACCAGCATATGACCTAAGAGTAAGGTGTGCTAGGGTGAGAGAATCTGAGGGCGGCTCGGCCAACATCGCACGAGTAGTAACCTCTATTAGTTTTAACTTCTTGCGAAGGTGATTCCATTCTAGCTTCACACGATGAAGTTCGGCTTGGGTTTGGTCTAGAGCAAAGCCCAGTGGTGTTACCTCCTTCCCAAGTTCTGTTAAATGGGCTTCAATTGGTCCAAGACTACTAGATGAGGTCATCGAATCTTATTTCTATATTAATTAACCAAGACCACTTGTATTTGGAGATAATAATCGCAACATTTAGTTTCCAACGGTCATATTGACTAATGGTCATATAACAGTCGAAACTCAATGGTCTCATTTTAATTATACTCATGTTATCAAATGAAACAGTTTTGTTGAGTATAAAATAAAATAACACACAAAATTAGGAAACAAGATTTATTCAAAATTTCAGGTCGTTACAATCTTCCCACCTTAAGAAATTGCGTCCTCGCAATTTAAAAAAAATTAGGCTTGGAAATTTCCTTGAAAGTACCACATCGGAAAAGAGTCAGTAAAACATTAACATTAAAAGAATGAAAGAGAAGTAAAAAAGGTCACCCGAGTTAACTCATACTGGGATTCCATGTAGGAAAACATGGATATGCAGGAGAAAACAAAGGATCAAGTTCTGAGGGAGAGTGATAGAAAACATTATTAGGATAAAGTTAACCATAAGAAAATCACAAACTTATGATGTGTGTAAATGGTCTTTGATTACCCAGTAGGAAACGTAAACCAACAATGTTTTTGTTTTGCGTTACTTTTCATAATTTTGGGGAATTAATTTACAACATAGAATAAAACATAAAGAAATATACCTACCTTCAAATAGAGTTTCATCCCTTAATAAGTTCCCACCAAGACTAATCTTTTCTCCAAACAAAGAGCATTCAAAACTATTTGGTCTCATCAAAGAACAGGAATCATCTTCTAGAGAATCACGTAATCCACAAAAGAATAACTATCTATCTTTAAACATTTATCCCAAAAATATAAAGGGTAAGATAAAACAACTCTTCAAAAAGAAAGAGCCCCATAGGAAGGGAAACTACTTTAAATCTTCAAAATTCCACAGTACTACCCAGAGTTCATTATAGACCATTCCATAAATAATTGTCCTTAAAATTCCTCAAAATAAACCAAACTAAGATTGAAACCTAAATACAAGAAGGATTTGATAACATAGTCTTCCAAGATAAACTTTACCGTTCATCTCCAAACAACATCAACCACTCTTATCATCTTATAAAAAAATAACTAACCTAATCACATTTTACCCAAGATAGGTTAATCATTTTCATAAGTAACCTAAATTACCATAAGTTCGCCTTAAATTCATCGATTCTTCAAAATATAAGTCAACCTTTACTTTTCAAATAAAATATTGTAGTAATCTATTTACCTTGATAATATAGGGTTCCCAAAATAGTGAACATCTTCCAAAATAATACTCATCTTTAAATCCCCTAATCAACTTTATCATATGAACATCCTTGAGACTTTGTCTTCTTCTTGATGAATTTGGTCATTAAACTAGGTACAAATTATTGATTGTGATTTTTGATAGCTGGTTTGGCATAATCACAATATGTTCAACTTGATCTCTCGTCATCTCTGTCATATTAATAGGGTAATCATCGCATTTCCTATCATCTTGGTTGTTGGGAAATGTTCTTCCATTTCCCGCCATTAACTAAGAAAAGAAAGTATAATTAGGGGCTTAAATACTTAGCCAATAATCATTAAAAGGAAACTTTAAGCATAGAAGGATAAACTTGTAGAAGGAAAGAATACCCTAACTTGTGATCCCCTAGGTTCCAATCTAGATTATCCATGATCATATATTCTTATGTGAATCTTTATTTTATTTTATCTTTGTTCCTTTAATAATGGTTCATACTAATCTTATGAATTTACCAAACCATATCCTCCAGGAGTGTCGTAACCAAGAGTGTAGCAAGGCTCGTTGTTGTGTACCAGTTCCCGTTTGAGTCTAGCTCAAAGTGGTGTTTTCGGGTTTTACCCTTATGTACATCTGTGCTAGAGCCACCTCTACCTGCTCGTATCCAGACAGGGATGTATTTGCTTGGCAACCCCTTACTCAATACTCACCAAAATACCAGAAAGATTTCCTATATTTAAACTTTTCTCTAGGGTTCTTCCTAAATTTTTCATATCCTAATTTCTACAAATAACTAAACCATCATTTGATACCAACTATAACATCCCGAATTATTATAACATAAACTTTCATTACATTTTACAAAACCGAGGATCTTTAAGGTTTAGTGTCTTGGAAACCATGAACTTAAAACATGAAAACATAAAACATTCTTCATAAACACTTGAAAGGATTCTCCTTATGTTCATCCTAGGTTAATTACTGCATCTCATAACCTGGGGATATACATCAAAAGAAAGGGTGACCATAAGGCCCAGTAAGGGAAACAAGGGAAACATTTTACATGAGAACTTGAGATATATCAAAAGTCATAAAAAATAACTTTAAGGAATGAGAAAGAGTTCATGAGGCATATCGTAATAAAAAAAACTTGTTTCATAACTAGAAGATGTGGATACAACATTTAATATAGACAATCATTTCCATTTCACCAAGGTCCATCCCCAAGGTGTCATTTAAAATTACCAAAGTTATTCACCAAGGCGTCGTTAAAAATGGTCATCTCTAGAGATTAAGTCTTTACCTAATGCATTGGAGCGCTATCAGGGCGCACCCTTAAATTTTTCTTTATCATCATGTGAGCCACATATATCATCATCAGAAATTTCATAAATAACCCATATATCATAAAAGAAATGGGTTTCCTTTCATAATCATAACGTTTTAAAAACTGCTTTAAAGACATGATCTTTATGTCACTTTAAACCCACGGAAAAGGAAAGCGGGTTTCATGTATGTAAATATAAGAATTTAAAATAGAACATTTTGATATATATGTGAATACCCATATAGAATAAATATCTTTGAGTATTCACTTAATAAAATAAACGAATTTTAGAAAAAGAGAAAGACATTTTGAGACGAAAATTCTGCAGCATAACGGCTATGTTTCGAAGTTTTAGAAAACATTGAAAAGAGAGGGGACATGGGTCACCCACTCATAAATGATCTATAAAACAGTAGATGGGAAGAATATAATGGATATAAGAACATGGTAATGAAATTTGAAAGACATACCATATGAAATGAAAGACATGGATGGAAGACAAAAATAAGATTTCTCTTATGAAAATTCGGCAGCCTAACGGCGTCACTAAAACTTAAAAAAAAAGAATTGATGAGATCAAATAGGGTCTCTCATCATATGAATATAAAAGATCAGTATGATAGATATAGATATCATACCCCAACATAATAAAAAGGAACATGAAAAACTTGGCATGAAAATAGATCTTGAAAACGAGAAGGGTGAAAGAATCCCTTAAAAATTCGACAGCCTAACGGCGCCACTTAAAAATTCAAAATACTGAATTGAAGAGATCAAATGGGGTCTCTCATCATATTAATATAAAAGATCAGTATTATAGATATATAGATTATACCCTAACATAATAAAAGTAATTTGAAAGACTTGACATGAAAATAGAACTTGAAAATGAGAAGGGTGGAAGAATCTCTTAAAAATTTGGCAGCCTAACGACGCCACATAAACATTCTTAAAACAAATTGATGAGATAAAGAGGGTGTCTCTAATCATATGAACATGAAAAGAACAGTATAATTAATATAAAAGAACATCCTCCAACATAAGAACATGGAGCATAAAAGAAATGACATAAAAGAGAGTACTTGGAAAGAAAGAGAGAAGTAGGATCTCTTACCTTAAAACGTAACTCTTAAAACTCAAAGGTTGAGACCTTGAGGGCTTGGGGACACCTTGGGAGGACTTTTTGGGAGGTAATGAGACCAGAGATTCATTGAGGGAGAGTTGGGAGTGAAAAATAAAGGAGGAAATGGTCGGTATTTATAGGGAAAGTGAGGGGACAAGGCATTAATGGCCAAGGGACACCTCATTGGTGGTATTGGCAAAACCATGGGCTTGCCCGTGGTATTTGCCCATGGTATTGGCCACTTGGGACACCTCATACAATAATTCATCCCCTTTTGTTGGTCATCCTTTAAAATATCTCATGAAATCATCATGATGCAGTCATGATGTCATTAAACATACCGAAACCCTAAAACTGTATTTTTACTATTCACTGAAAATTCAACTTTTTCAGAAGACTACAAAAAATTTATCTTAACATAATATCAATGCTCTGAATTCAAAAATAAACTCCATTTTATAAAAATTAATTTCTAAATATTTTTAATTTAATTTTTAAATAAAAACACTATTCACCAAAAAATTATTTTTTTCAGAAAAATCCCCAAAAATTACCTTAACATAATATCGATGCTCTGAGTTCAAAAATAAAGTCCATTTTATAAAAATAATTTTATAAATATTTTTAATTTAGTTTTTAATTAAAAAACACTATTCACTCGGAAAAAACTAATACTTGACTAATAATTTCTGAAACAGTTATTTACCTATTTTATTGAATCTCATTACTTAATCAAGGTGCCTTGATTATATTAATACTTTATTTAAGTGAGATTACTAATCCATTTGGTCACATTACTAATCCTAAGTGTAAAATCACTATTCATAATTTACTATTCATCAAAAAATAAGTTGATCTTATTAGACTCCAAATTTCTTACTGAACACATTTGCAGAAGACCATTTTTTGAAAATCATTACACATCCTTAATTATTTAAGGTGTACAAAAATATTTTAAAATATCCTTTTTCTAGAATTAATTAAAAATATTCATACTATATTTATCCGAACATTTGAAAATTCACAGACTTCACCATAAGAACAAATCACAATTTTTTTTAAATCAAAGGATTACACAAGCCAGTTATGGTCTCGTTACATAACCTCTTATAACCCCAGCATATGACCTAAGAGTAAGGTGTGCTAGGGTGAGAGAATCTGAGGGCGGCTCGGCCAACATCGCACGAGTAGTAATCTCTATTAGTTTGAACTTCTCGCGAAGGCGATTCCACTCTAGCTTCACGCGATGAAGTTCGGCTTGGGTTTGGTCCAGAGCAAAGCCCAGTGGTGCTACCTCCTTCCCAAGTTCTGTTAGATGTGATTCGATCAGTCCAAGACTACTAGATGAGGCCATCGAATCTTCTTTCTATATTAATTAACCAAGATCACTTGTATTTAGAGACAATAATCGCAACATTTAGTTTCCAACTGTCATATTGACTAATGGTCATATAACAGTCAAAACCCAATGGTCTCATTTTAATTATACTCATGTTATCAAAAGAAACAGTTTTGTTGAGTATAAAATAAAATAACACACAAAATTAGGAAACAATATTTATTCAAAATTTTGGGTTGTTACATCATAACCCACCCACACACACTTGGGCCACAATAACCATCTCATCCTATCACCTGGGCCAAAAGCCACATCACATCCCACCCACAAACACCAGGTCCACAACCACACCTCATCGCATCACTGGGACCACGAGCCACATCACATCCCGCCTACAAACACCTAGGCCTCAACCACACCTCATCTTGAAGACACCTAGTAAAGCCCAACACATATCATCCCAAGGAAACTTGGGAAAGAAAAACTCACCCACACACACCTAAGCCTCGTAAACCAAAAACTTCTCGAAGAAACTTGGGCTATCACTGCCTGAAAGATGGAGGAGGGAAGAGAAAGTGGCCAACCATCCATCCTCTCATTGGGATGTTTGGTAAAGGCACCCTCCCTCATGACGGTGGGGGTGTTCGGCACATAGTTCTCAACTAGGGTTGTATGTGTATAGAAATCACAAGGAAAATAAAAGTATATACATATAGATAAAAAACACTCAACCCAACCTATGGGTTATCAAACAAACAACTATCACACAACACTGCCAACATTGCTGCTACCTCTAAATGCACAACACCACACAATAAGCTACAAACCCAATCCATATTTCCAACTAATTCACTTATCCAAATTTCTATTCTTTATTGACCACTTATTTATTAATTTATCCTATTTCTATCTGGGAAAATATTGAACGCAAATCACAACATGAAACACTTCAAAAGTCACACAGAAAAAGAATAACCATGGTAAAATAACCCACTTCATATTTTTGCTCTGTTTAAAACCCATTTATGATGTAACATGTGTACCGATCCTGAGACATGGAATGAATATTTCTGCATGATACTCGTGGAGAAACTCTGGGTGAATTTCCAATACCAACCACTGTCACCATCATTCTTCAAAGTCGTCTCACCCAATCCATCCTCTCAACAGAGAAAACCCCCAACTTACAGTTGCACCCAGTAACACCTCTCATCACAACCACTCTTGGCATCCCTGATGCACAACATTTCTCATCCATTCCACAATCAATCAATCACTAAACATAAGATTCCATCACACCCTCCAAACCACACCACAACACAAAATTGTGCTCCCAATCATAGAACCACACAAACCACACATAGTAGAATTCCATATTTTAATAAGGCATCCCTTATTTAATTTCACTTATTAATTTAGGGGTTATCACAGAATCCATAAGATCTCAGGGCATCCATTTCATTAACAGAATATATGTGGTTAATCAATCTCATATACATAGTCGTTCAATAGGGAACCAAGAATGAGAATTCAAAATCCATCATAGTAATGAAACACAAATACCCCCAACATCCATGATTTTTAGTGGGTAGTTATCCCACACCAATCACAATAACAATGAAAAAATAAAACAGAAACTTGCATAACTCATTCCCAAACCCCTTTTATTGATTTAAATCCAATTGAATTATATTTATAAATCCAAATTCAACTATCTTATCAAAATAAACATTCATACACCCACCCCATATGATGAAATAATAAAAGAGAGTTGATGGAAAACCTACTTGAATGAAGAAGTGGTCAACACTTCTTTATTACGCCAAAGTAGGGAGTTCGCATGCAGGAAAAGCCTCTAGGGAAAACACAACTCAAAAGTCACAACACAAATTCATGAATCCTTGAGGAATAAAGGTTAGAGGACGTACAATATCAAGAGAAAAGGGTAGCACATAAATAAAAGAGTATCTCAACTTTAGAAAGGCCAAATCCTAAATCAGCAGAAGAAATGGTTTTTAAAAGCCATTAACGGTGGATCTTGACCAAGACCATGTTGTTCGGATGTCAAGGGAAGGTTATAGTTTTTAGAAGATATATATGATTCAAAAAGGCTCCAAAAACCATTAAATAAGGTATTAAACTCATTTTACATTAAGGAATGTTGTAAAAAAAGAAAAATGGAAAAATGGAAAAAAAGGGAAAACTGCTGGAAATGACTCACTGTTAGATGAGTTGCCACTTTGAGTCACTGGTGCAAGCCACCATTCATAGAGCTACCGGTGTGATTCATTATTGAAAGATACCACTCAGTGAGCTACCATTTTGATTCACTGTTGGAAGTCACTGTTGTGAGTCACCATCGCGGCCTATCGTCAGCGACTCACTCTCGCAAGTCACCGTCACAACCTACCAACAACAACTCACCGTTACGACCCACCGTTCTGACTCACTGTTCTTACCCACCGATGAAATGAGCTACCATTGGAAAACTATAAATTATGAAAGGTATTGAAATGATTCACCATGGTTCTTTAGAACACTACAAACACCATATTCTCACAAAGTAATGGACTGGGGAGGTTTGGGCCATTACATCAAATACCTCTCAAACTATTCTGATCCTTGAGAATTCAAGACAAATCGAGAAGGAAAGAGAAGAAGGTCTGAACAACCACCCCTAGAGATACCTCTCAAGGATATCACTACATTTTAAACATTGCTACTTACTAAATGCATCAAAGTTCAATGGTAAACCACCCTGTATTGTGTAAAAGTTGGATTGATACCTCGACATCCAAGAACACCACCTACGACATCTGCTACCCCAACCGACCTCAATACGCAGTACATGAGTACAAAATTCACACTATTAAAACACACAAATTTGGGAATTCCTTCTTCCATGTCGAGATACAATCCACTCTAGGTGGCACTGACTCACCTACATGGGTTTAATCGCATCACAATTAAAGCGTCTTGATTAGGAATCGGTCCTCCCCTTTTCGCATGTCAAGACTTAATCGCACATTCCACCACACACACCAAAAGGTAAGGAGATCAAATCCTCATATAAAACAAGGTTCAAATATCACAATAAAAGGAAAAGCATAGAAAAAACTCAAAACAAATCAAAGTACTAGGAATGCATCTGTGCTTCCCACTCCAAAGTACTCTCCTCCTAAACACTATGCCTCCACAGCACATGAACCAAAGGAATGGTCCACCCATGTAGTACCTTCTCCTGAAGAACCTAGATCTACACAGGTCGTTCCAAAAAGTATTCATAATCCTTTATGTATAACTCTCCCCATTCAATGACATGGGAGTCATCATGAAGATACTAATGAAGCTATGAGACATAGAAGATGTAACGGACCCTCTCCAACTACGGTGGCAACGACAACTGGTATGCCACTTTTCCAACTCACCCCAACACTTCAAAGGGACTAACAACCCTAGGAGAAAGCTTTCCTCCTCTTCCAAACCTCTACTGTCCACGTCGAGGGGAAAACATCAAGAATACACGGTACCCAACCTCAAACTCCAAGGGCCTAATACTGTGATCAGTATATGGCTTTGGTCATTCCTGCACTGCTTTCATCCTCTCAAGAACAAGCTAAACCTTCTCGTTCATTCTCTGAACTACCTCGAGACCAAGAACAGTTGTCTCCCCAACCTCTATCCAATATAAAGGTGAAAATGGTCTTTCTTAAAAAGCTTCAAATGGATCCATGCTAATGGGAGAGTGATAGCTATTATTGTAAGAAAACTCTACCAAGGTAATGTGTCACACCCAAGATCCACTGAAGTCCAAGTCGCATGGTTGCAACATATTCTCCAATATCTGGATAGTCCATTCTAACCACTCATCTATTTTAATGTGGAAGGAAGTGTTGAGGTGTAATTGAGTGCCAAAAGCATGTTGAAATCATCTCTATACTTGTGAGGTAAAATATGTATTCTGATCCACGGTAATGGATCTAGGAACTCCATGAAGCCGCACAACCTCATCCACATAACTCTTTTCCAAGTCATACACTATGCCCGACACCTTAATTGTTATGAAGTGGGACAATTTCTTCAACTGATCCACTATCACCTAGACAGCATCACAGCCTCCATAAGCCCTGGGTAACCTTGTGAATAATTTCATCAATATGTCATCCCACTTCCACTTGGGGATATCTAAGGGATGAAAAAAACACCGAGAACATGGTGCTCAGCCTTCACCTACTAGAAAACCAAGCATTTCGCCACAAACTCCACCACTGCCCATTTCACCCCAGGACACAAAAAATGCATCCTCAAGCCATGATATATCTTGGAAACCCTAGGTGTACCACTAAGGGTGAGCTATGAAACTCACAGAAGACTCCCTCACACATCACCACCGTAAAAAAACAACCTCCCCTGAAACAACATCTGGTTCTGAACATCCTTTGACCATATCTCAGGAGCATCAATATGGTTAATGCAATCACACATCACCTCTGCCTCTAATTCTCACCAATGAGACTCCTCCACCAGCTGAATCATAGAAGACTACACCATCATCTAGAATAGATAGCATTTTCCACCCAGGTAGCCGGAACTATTCACCTTAGGCCACCGGTTTAGGATTGGAGTCCTTAAGACCTTCGGGCCACCCAGGTCTTTGGGTCAGTAAGGCTTTCAGGTCACCTTTAAGGCCTTTATTCCACCTTAATGCCTTCGGGCCACATGTAGTTTCCCCAGAAAGACTCTACCAAACAAGGAGCATCCCTAGAGGAGGATTCATAGTAGGCACACTCACCATAATAAAACCAATTGATTTAGAAGAATGAGAGGGTATGGATACACCATCAGGACCAGCCTATTCTTGCACAAGAAAGCTTAACCAGACGGCCATGTGAATGTGGAGAGCTACCATCATGATGCAGATGCTGGGGAGGGGCAGTTCCTTATAGTTATAGTCTAGTTGAATTCCCTAAGACCTCTGGGTCATCTAATGTCTCTTAAGCCAATGGGACACGTAATCACTAAGCCTACGGGCCTTATAAGAGTTCCCCTTATCCCTTGAAAGGGGGGTTATCAAAAATCAATAAAAATGAAGGCCTTCAGGCCATTGGGGTGTGAAGACCAAAAATCACTCCCTAATGAGGTAATTATGCCACAAATTCAGCACAAACACAACCGCTAATAGCTCCAGATCATGGGTGGCATAATTACGTTTGTGGGGAAATAACTACCTAGACCCATAGAATACCATTTCCCTTTACAAATCAAGATTCATTCCAATCCCATATGGGAATTATCACAAAACACCTTGAACGTCACCCCTTCCTCTAGAAACCAGAGCACTGAAGCAGTGACCAAATTCCCCTTTATATAGCTAAATGCTACATAGAACTGCTTGCTCCACATAAAATCTAGATCCTTTCTAGTTAAGGCTATTAAAGGAGCCTCAACTCAAGAGAAGTTGGGTATGAACCTCTGATAATAGACTACTAGACCAAGAAATCTACAAACTTCCACAACATTATTGACTACTTCCCATGAAAAAACCACTTAAAACATTGACGGGTCCACTGCTACACCCTACTGGGGCACCACATGCCCAAGGAAATGTACCTCTCATGTCCAGAACTTTCACTTGGTTAGCTTTTCGTAGAGTTGGTTGCATTGAATGACTTGAAAGACAGTCCTGAGATTCCTAGTATTCTCTTCCTGTGACTTTTAGTAGATCAAGATTTCATAGATGAATACGATAATGAACTGGTCCAAAAACTCATAAAAGATGGATTTCATAAGCCCCATGAACACGGTTGCTGCGTTTGCAACATCAAACGACCTGACTACGAACCCAAAGTGACCATACCTGCATCTGAAAGAAGTCATTGGGATATCTCCCTCCTTCGCCCTCAACTGGTCATACTCGGACTGCATATTGATCTTAGAAAACCAACTCACCCCTCTCAGCAGGTCAAAAATATCATTTATCCTTGGAAGGGGTTATGGTTCTTGATCGTCACCTGATTCAACCTCTGGTAGTCTATGCACAACCTTATACCATTGTCCTTTATCTTTTCAAACAACACCAGAGCACCCCATAGTGACTTGATGGGCTATATAAATCCCTTCTTCATCATGTCGTCAATTTGAATCCTTAGCTCCTGCAACTCAAAGGGTTCCATATTCTAAGGATCCATCAAAATCAGATAAGCACCGAGCTGTAATTCTATCTTGAAATCAACATCACGTCTAGGGATAGAGTCACAAAATCCTTAGGGAAGGCATCAAAGAACTCTTAAATGACCTTGGGAACCTCCACCACCTCATCATACACTAATTGCACTGACAGCTTAGCCAACAATGATAGAAGGGACTCCATAGGATAACTTTCCACCTGATAGCTCCGGTCACCAAAGAAAACCATGCACTAGAAAACGTCATCTGAAAACATTACTCTCATCCAAAAATAGTTGATAATGGAATGCATAGAATAAAACTAGTATATTCCAAGAATAACATCATATAGATGTATTTTTAGAAAGAAAATATCCCCATGGGACTGATGCAATCCCATCATCAATCTACATCCTCGGCACACATCAAACAAGCTGGTCTGACCTCTGACTGGAATACTCAATACCAGGGGAACGGGAAGCCTCTCTATGTGTAGTCCTAAATCATGGGATAGACTAGATTCAATAAGGGAGTGTGAAGTCAAAAATTAAACAAATCTTAATCATGAGTACTAAACAAACTGATCGTACCTCTAACAATATTTGGCCCTATTAGAACTGTTGCCTCTACGGCGTGCAACTAACCATGCCTAGATTCTCTACCTATCTGATGATGACACCCTCTGCATCCACTCTTGGGTCACAACCCCTAAACGTGAGGGACATCTGGATGTCAGCCTCTACCTACTCCATCTTCCTCTAGTGGAGAAAAATCCTACTACCCTTACTGCTAAAACTTCCCTGTCATCAACTGTTGTTGAGGCTGACATTGTGTTGGTCCCCCTCCACCAAACTGAGCTCATGCATCCACTAGGAACTGACTCTAAAGATGGTCATGAGGTCCATAGAAGAAACATCTCTTCCCCAAGCCCATAGGATGGGAACAAAAACCATCGACACTAGAATCCCATAATAGAAAATACTAAGGTCGAATCCCTGTTAGTCGAAACCTCGAAGGCCCTAGTGCCTGAGACATTCCATTGGTAACCTTTCCCTTTGAAGAACTCTACTGACTCCCCTATCGAAATAGACCTCCTCATGAGTGCATCTGATCGATCACCTCATCCTTCTTCTGAACCTCCAAGTACGTTGGCAACGTAAAGGGAGTAACCACGTACTAGATAGAAGGAATAAGTGCCTTCTCTAGGCGTCTCGCATGAGATTCCTCATCTGAAAAAAGATTAGGGGAAAATGGAAGATATCCTTGAACTTAATCCCCATCTCACGTACCGATATAATCCTCTACCGGAGGGAGAGTAACTCGTTCCTCTTCTCAACCATCATGGTCGATGAAATGAATTCTGCTCGGAACTCCTCGAAATTGACCCACAGAACTTCGGCCTCCTTTCTCTCCCCCAAGTACATCGTCCAGCACTGATGCACAACTCCCTGTATATGGATCACTGCCAAAGGAACCCAGGACTCCTTCGGAGCCCAGATCAAACTGAAGGTGATCTCAAGCTCCTTGATCCATCTCTCAATCTCCATGTCTGAAACACGACCCTCGTACTTTACCAAGGTCTACCGCTAAAAATCACGTAATATTATCTACCACTGATCATCCTCCTCCACTAGATCAACCCTCTGCCAATCAACTGGATTGGACTGCTGGGCCTCAATTGCCCGATCCATATGCGGACAATGACCGGGTTTCATAACTGAAAAGGTAAACAGGTAATTCCTAAGCCCGAGTAGTATGGAATTTTATTTGAGATTTATTTTAACTCATTTAACTCATTTTTTTATCCATTTCAATTTTCCAAAAACACCCAACTCAAATAATAGAAAAAGTCATTATGATGCATGTACCTTTCCTAGCGTCTCTACCCTATAAGTGGTGTATCCTCACTTGGTTGTTCGGTAGGATCAGAGTCCTTAAATTGGATCATGGGGGGAAATAAAATCTCATGTCATACCTGGTATTCCCTAGCCTATGTCATGCACTAAGGTCACTCAACACTATTGCACTACCAACCCATGAAATCCTCATTGTGAATAACCCCAAGATCCATCATATCCCTCAAATATCATCTTTGATACCATTATTTCATGAACCCTCCCTCCAAAGATACCCCTCCTCAGATGGAAATAAAGAAAGAAAGATAGTGACCCCTGAGTCCCGCTTCCACTAGGTCCCGGTGTAGAAACCAAAACCAAGGGTATAAAATATCACAAAATGGATGGCATTTCCATTTTTAATGAAAAAAATATCAGGAGATAAGATGTTCCATCCCAAAATAACTCAAATTTATATATAGAGAATAAATAAAAAACCATCCCACATGCATGTTTAAAATAAAATTGTTACAAATACAAATAAACTCCAAAGTAGGTACCAAAAACAAGGCTAAGCAGCAACACAGAAACTATCCTAATGTCTGAGCTATTAAGGTCCAGCACAGTCCATGTAATCCTCCTGAAAACCTGAAAATAGTTTTATATATATAGGGTGATCATACAAGTATACTTTGTTAGAAAAACCAAAGTCCCCCATGCACAAGTGGAAGAAGCATACTAATGCCCCTGTGAGAAAACAACATTAGCCAACAACACCTAACAAGGTATACTGGCCACCCCAAACTCGCCAAGGCACACTCACCAAGTAATAAAAGTCAAGTAATGTAATATAGTAAGAACATCGATTATTGGGTACCCCACAACACTTCCCACTCGTTAGCCACTATTGCCTAATAGCAAACATTCCAGCGCTCCCATATCTTCTGAAATAACCATGTCACAACCTGCTCGCACACACCTGGGCCACACAAACCATCCCGTCCTATCACCTGGGCTATGAGCCACATCACATCTTGCCTACAAACACCTAGGGAACAACTATACCTCATCCCATCATTAGGGCCACAATACACATCGCATATCGCCCGAAAACACTTGGGTCACAACCTCACCTCATCCTGAAGACACATGGGAAAGAACAACACATCTCATCACAAAGACACCTGGGAAAGCACAACTCACCCAAACACACTTGTTCCTCGCAAAACACAATATTTCGGAATAAACTTGGGTTATCACCACCTAGAAGATGGATCATGGAAGTGCGATTGGAAAACCATCCATCCTCCCATTGAGATGCTGGGTAAATACAACATCCCCCTTAAAGATAGGGGTGTTTGGAACATAGTACTCAGCAAGGGCAGGGTGTGTATAGAAATCACAAGGAAAATATGAGTATATAAATATAGATACTAAACACTCAACCCAATATATGGGTTCTCAAACAAACAACCATCTCACAATACTACCAACTTTGCTGCTACCTCTAAATGAACAACACCACACAACAAGCCGCAAACCCAATCCATATTCCCAACCAATTCACTTATCCAAATTTCTATTCTTTATTAACCACTTATTTATACATTTATACCATTACTATCTGGGAAACTACTGAATGAAAATCATAACAAGAAACACTTCAAATGTTACATAGAGGAATAGGAACTATGGTAAAATAACCCACTTCATATTTCTGCTCCGTTTAACACTCATTCATGATGTAACATGTCTACCAATCCCAAGACATGGGGTGAATATTTCTGCATTATACTCATGTAGAAACTTTGGGTGAATTGCCCATACCAACCACTATCATCGTCATTCTTCAATGTTATCCCACCCAATCTGTCCTCTCAAAAAAGCAAACCCCCTGACTTATAGTCACGCCCAGCAACACCTCTAATCACAACCACTCTTGGAAGCCCCGCTGCACAATGTTTCTCATCCATTCCATAATCAATCAATCTCTCAACCTAAGATTCCATCACACCCTCCAAATCACCCCACAACACACAGTCATGCTCCCAACTATAGCACCACACAAACTACACATAGCATAGTTCTAGATTTTAATAAGGCAGCCCTTTTTTAATTCCACCTATTGTTTTAGGGGTTATCACAGAAACCATAATATCATGGGGAATCCATTAAATAAACCAAATATACATGGTTAATAAATTTCATATACATAGTCATTCAATAAGGAACTAACAACAAGAATTCACAATCCATCATAAGTGGGAAAACAAAGACCCCCAATGACCATGATTTTCAGTTGGTAGTTAGCCCATATAGATTATAATAATAGTGAAACGAATAAAATAGAAACTTACATCACATGTCCCTAGCCCCCTATTGAATGATTTAAAGCTAATTCAATTATCTTTATAAATCTGAATTCAACTTTCTGCTCAAAAGAAACATTCATACACCCACCCCACATAATGCATGAGTAAAAGAGAGATGATGGAAACCCAACTTATAAGAAAAAGTGATTTTCATTTCCTTATTGCACCGAAATAGAGGGTGTGCATGTAGTAAAATCCCCAAGGGAAAACACAATCCAAAAGATGTAGCACAAATGCACAACTCCTCAGGGAAGAAAGGTTTGGGGGCATCTTGTATCATGAGAAAAGGGAAGCAAACAAGAGGGGATCCCAAATTTAGATAGGCCAGATCCTAAATCAATGGAAGAAATGGTTTTTAAAATCCATTAAAGGAAGATCTTATCTAATACCACGCGGTTCATAATTCAAGGGAATATTTAGTTTTTTAGAAGATGGGTATGATTCTAAATGGCTCAAAAACCCATTAAATAAGGTATTTAGCACATTTTACATTAAATAAAGTCGTAAAAAGGAATAATTGGAAAACTGGAAAAAATGAAAAACTGCTGGAAATGACTCACCATTAGATGAGTCACTAGTGTGATTCACTATTCAGTGAGCTACTGGTGTGAGTCACCATTACGAGCTACCGCTCGACAATCTACCATTGTGAGTCACCGTTGGAAGTCACTGTCATGAGTCAATGTTGTGACCTACCATCAAAACTCGCCATCGTGACCTACCGTCAGTAACTCACAATTCCTACCTAGTATTTTGAATCACCGTTCCGACCCCCGATGAAATGACCTATCATTGGAAAACTGGAAATTTTTCAAAGCCTTGAAATGAGTCACCTTGATTCACTAGAAGACTCCAAACACCATATTCTCACAAAGGAATAGATCGTAGAGGTTTGGGTCATTATAGGTGGAATCAATCATACCTCATAGTAATACATGTTGTACCTAGTATGACTCAAATTGTGTGGTTTCAGTTTAAAATTGACATATTATTAATGTATTGTTTCATATTTATGTTTAATTTATTTCATTATAGTATTACTAACATAAGAATTGTTTTATTATACTAGTGGATTATTTTGCTCGATTTGGGGTGGTTTTTTCAAAGTTTATCATGCTCGTGACAAATTGGATTTCAAGGCTAAAACTGAGATAACAAAAATAAAGAAATGAGCCAACAATTTCTACAACTATTCTGGAAAGGATAATTCCTACTACTTGTTTAGTTAAACTTTTCACCATTTTATCAACTATTTTTAAGTTAATATTCTTATCATTTTTATCTAATATTTTTTTGTGCAATTCTTTTGAGATTTAATATTTTTTTTCTTCAATCATCTAAAATAACCTAGAAAAGAGATAACATAGTGCTTTTGGATGAGGCGTTTCAGCCAGTATGGTGTTTCTTCTTCCATACAAATGGAACATTTATTTTTTTCTATATTGGTGAAGACAGTTGAAAGAAAACACACATCACATACTCAATCAATAACACCTTAATATAAAACACTGTGTGACCAGTATGACTCGAAGGATATTTTTTTAGTTTATAATTTACATTTTAGTTCAAAACACAGATAACATAATCAAAACTGATCAAACATGTTAATATTGTTTTGATACATTAGGAAAATAATCCATAAGTCATTTCTGACGTGTGGGAATCAAACACACCTCAATATGATACACTATGTGCTTGGTATGAATCAATATGTTCGTTATCAGTTTAAAATTTACATTTGATTTAACAAAACATCACTCACTGAAAAATGAACAAATTCACTTAGATTGTATTGATAATTTAGGAAAATTATTCAAAATTCATTTTTGACATGTATGAATCAGTCTCATGTCAATCCTGACATGAACCCTTCCACACAAAGTGTACCTCTCCTATGATGGAAATATGAGAAGAGATATAATGACCCTTGAGTCTCGCCTCTAGTAGGCCCCAGGTTGACGACTAGCATTGAGGGTATAGTAAACACACAAATGGGAGGCATTACCCTATAAGAGAACACATGAGAAAGAGATAGATAAGAAAGACACCAACCAACTCCAAATCAGACTGAAATATAAAATAATCCCAAGTACATGTATGTAATTACATGAAAAAACTACTACAGCTGAAAAGAAAAAATGTAAGTACAAAAAGAAAGTAAAATAGCAGCAACCACAAAACCCGAACAACTCCTGTAAACCCCAAGATAGTAGTAACCAGCCTGATCTTAAACCTATCCCAAGTGACCTAAAAATCAGTTTATATGACATAGGGTGAGTATAACATTATACTAAGTAGGATCCTCCCTGGAACCTCTCATGAAAAAGTAATGTAAGCATGATAAAACACAATGAATCAATAAGTGAATCTAACTCGGCATCTAAAAAATTATACTAAGTTCACAACCTCACTATGGATACTCTCACCAAGCATAGAATAAAAGAGTATATAATATAGTAAATAATATCAAGGATACCTTGCTACCACTTACCCACTGGTTTGCCTCTTTTCCCCAACATTACACATTATAATCCATCTCTCTCCAAAAAGGCTGGCCCGAAGACACCTAGACAAGCACCACAACCTACACCTCGTGCAACACAAGGCTTGCCCGAAGACACCTGGGTGAAGCACCACACCATCCACACAACTAGAAGTAACCAAGTAGTTTCCAGGAGCTAGTACATCCCATATAATGTGTATCATACATCAGGTATTACACCTAAATACACTATAGCCCATACACTAAGTAAGGATCCTCAATCCATCACAGCCTATACAAGTTATACCTATATATTTTGTATGAAACTATATCCAGAATAGATGTGTGTAAAATAACCACAAGTCATTATATCCCTCTACACACATATATGGGTAAAACTCACCACCATGCATACTAGCACAAGTAACTTCCAAGATAAGAGAGTGGGGAAAAAGGGGGAAGTCAGACATCCATCCTCCCATCGGAATGTTGGAGAAAACACCCCCCACCCAGGGCAAAGAATCCCCGGGGTGTCAGTTTCCCAAACTGATAGGGTGGATTAGCGTATAGAAACTCAAAAAGTACAGGATATAATATATCTCACAACACCACTATGGGCATAACCTAGTCTTAGACTCAACTGTGACTAATGTCTCTTGGACTCTCAGTTTCCACTACTAAGACTATATATCCTATATGCATACAACCATTTAAATAGATTTATTAAATCATCTTATACCCTTTAATCAGTTTCACTTTACATTAATTAATTATTTAACCATTAATCGACCATTGACATTACATTATATTATCATTCCAAAAAATTCCCATGCCCTCAAAGCATAACCACATTGATTTCACGAATCCTCAGAAGTAACCACGACATTGCATCCTAGAATGATCCAACCCCATGGGTTCAACATCATTTATTCAATCATTTATTAACATCATTAACACTTTTCCATAATTCTAGGTATTCTAAGAAATAATTCTAAGCTAGCAAACACAAGGGGCTCAACATGGTGAGTAGATGAACTACCCCTCGAGTCTTTACGACCCATAACAAGAACATAGACTCATCTTTCCTAGAGAAGATAAACACGGAAAGCATGTGGCATACCCTATGAATCTTCTCCTCTTTTGGAAGGAGGGTAAGAAAGACCATCTCCCTCAAGGAGTGGGAAATTATAGTAGATAAACAAAAACAAGCATCCAACAAGAAAAACATTGAGTAATCACGGATTTAACCCTTTTCATCATCTCTGGTGACCTCCTCAACACCCATATGCATAAACTGACGTATCTCACCACTATAGGTGTCAACTGTTGCCAAAACGACTAGGCCTCCCAACCCCACATACCACAATAGCCTTCCAGGATCACATCACATCACAAGTAGTAGAAAACAACAAGAAACTGGGCTCTTGGCCCCAATACATGCATTCATCCTTCACACATAACAAGCACTCACAGCTCAAAATCATAAGGCTCTTGGGATTTACAAGAAATAGGGTAACTCAAACCCCTACTAGGAATTATCCTTTATCAAAAAATAGTTCTTTAATCCATCTTGAATTAACCAACTCATTATTAGTAGGCTCCAACTATGGTCAACATAACTGGAAAGCTACAAAAGCAATCACAAATTAATTAAACATGATTACCGCGTCAATTTGATTATCATCAAAATATAGCAATAACCAAATGCACTTACATGCCTCTTTATCTTTGGACAATTAATTTACTATTAATCCCAGCTTTACATTCTTTACCAATTTCCATCAATAATGGAATTTCAAATGACGCAAACCTGTCGTGGGGTGTGGAAAAAACAATTATTTACTAAGTTAAAATATAGTATAGTGGTTAACCTAGGTTGTCTCCAGAGAGGAGTGCTCAACAATCACTTATGTCACTTAAAATTTGATAATGAAGTTGGGTTGTTTTTTATATTATTTGGTTTTGAAAACAAAGCAATGAAAATAAAGATAGAAATAAAGTAAAATATTTAAAAAAAATTAAAAGTTATGTGATTAAAATAGTGATAATTATTGGGTTCTCAGGTTGGGGTTGGTTTTCCAATTACAATGTTATCATAGTTCTTATTTATTCATTCATCTTTTATTAAATTGATTAAAATGACATTTCACAATCGCTTCCTCTCACTTATTTGTTTAATGATGTTGGGGAGATTAAACCTTAATAATATCTTATTTTGGTCTAATCAATATCCTTTTGTGAAATATTTGTAGATAATACCCTCAATTGACTAAGGAAATTCCCAATCAGGTCTTGTTTATCCCAAACAATCTTGAATACTCAGTACAAATCTCACACGTACTGACGATCGCCAAGTACTTTACCACTATGTTCTGATCTATTCCATCGTATATAGACCAGAACCTAGTGAGGGATATAATTATCATTAAACAAATCAATAATAACAACAGAATATAAAATCAAATACAATCGCACAAGATAATATAAGCTGTTATTACAATTGAAACCAACTTCATAATAGAGAAAAAAATTTATAACATTAAGCGCATGAACTCATACATTACAAAATGGAAAAAATAACCTTCCCCAATAACTCATAATATTTACCCCACCATGTTAAGGGTAATTGAGGAGAAGGGGGAAGAATTATGCATTATAAAACTAAGAAGAACAAAAGAAAGAAAAGAAAGAACCAAAATTTTTCCTCCAGAATTTGTCCACCAGAAGTTAAGCTTCAGTTATCCCACCTCCTTGCCGAATGAGGCCGAGGTCCCTTCTTATAGGAGATTAGGAATGGAGTTTTACAACCACCCACGAAGTTTTAAAGCATTTGGAGCCGTGTGGTAGTAGTTATAGCCGATTTAGTAGACTTGACTTATTCTGACCGCCAATCACTATTCCACCAACCCAACTTTGACCGGTTTAAGGGCGGTCTTAATGAATGAATTTATTTCTGATATTTTTTGGTAATCTGAACCTTCTAGTAATATTTCTAACAAAGCTAAAACCACTACATTTGGAGGTCGTTTGGCCGAGATATGCTTCTTTGAATATGTCATAGTCTATTCTGCTGGCCATAATAACTTTTCACATTGACCGAAATTTTTGGGTATGTAGAAATTCAAATTGGAACTTGGTCATGAAGACTTATATGTATCCCACGAATCATTAAATCCTAAAAAAAGGAATCAGGGGAATTGGATTACAAATGTAGGAGTTATTATTGAAATACAGAGGACACATAAAACTGTTAAATGTCCAGAATTAACCACTTTTCACATTTAAGCTCAAAACTCACCAAAAGTCATAAAATGATGAAAATAAGCTCAAATTGATTCATGGGAAGGGATTTAATCATTTAAAAACATATAATTAATTGTGAAAATATGATCTCTATCAATTCCCCCACACTTATCACTTGGACTCCTGGATAAGTAAACATCGATATTAAATCAAAGAAAATTTAAAAACACATATCCTTGAGATATAAAACTTTATCACCAAGAAACAAAAGATATCATGCCTCATAAACAACCATTATTCTAAGTTCTCAATTCATTTCATTAAATATATTTCCTCTTCGTTTATTCTCCCATGCACACAAAACACTTACCTAACATACATTTTTTTTCTAATCACACAAATATCAATTTTCAACAATGTCTTTCTCATCCAATACTCATGCAAGGGTCACCATAGGCTTGATAAATTTCTACATCTCCACCCGATGTGAGTCAAGGACATATTTTTATCATAAGGACTTTTAAAGGTTATTTTGTGGCTTCAGGTTGGTAGGATTAAGATATGAAAAATTCTGAGGCTGAATAAGGAGGGTTTGGATCTTTTTGAAGAAAATTGCATTATTCTAATTTTTACTCAAGTATGGTATCCTCCTCACTCCCCTTATCAGTAAATCAGTTCCACTAGCATGAAAATTCAGTGAAATTTCACACCATTCATCATTTGAGCAGCAAAAGTTTCAATCATCTCAGACATGATTTTTCTTGAAAGCTCTAGATAGGCACAACTTTTTTCATTAGAAGCTCCAGAAAGGCACAGTTTCTCTCATCATGAAAGCTCCAGAAAAGGCACAACTTTTAGCAGAATGATTTTTTAAGCAATAAGAACATCTCTTCAAAAAAAATTCACCCAAAATATCCCCAAAAAAGTTAGTACAATACAAGACATCTTCCCCTCACACTTATGTTCAAATAGATCATGCAATTTCACTTCAAGAGCAGGTTGGATAGGGAATATTGGCTTATAATGTGGCTAACCTAACAGGATGTTCATGGCTTCTATGGGCTACAAGGATTAAATGTACACGGTGGGCCATTATAAAAAGGATTATCTTGAAAAATGGGGGTTTAAAATCAAAGAAATGTCTCAATCATTTAAAACACATGTACCTCAAACCCTCATGTTTTGATAGGAATAAATCAAATTCTGGTTAAATCAAGCATGGTATGGTTCTCTTAAGAAAATAGGTGAAAGAAAAGATTTTGAAAATTAGGTTTAGAAACCTCACAGAAAAGTGATTTTAAATTTAAAGACAGTGAGATGTGGCATGAGATTCAAAATTCAGAGTACTTTTCATGAAATTTCCAAATATTTGAACATGAAACAAAGTCATTTTCAGCATTCATTTAATCTTAGTTTCATGAGATAAATTGTTTTACATATTGAAATGGGTTTTAAAAATTTGTGATGATAATCATTTTAGCTCAAAAGTACACAAAATTTTTGAAAAACACACAATTTTTTTTGAAACAAATAATTGCAAATACTAAACTTCAAAGGTTACCTCCCCCACACTTAAATGATGCAGTGTCCGCAATGCATTCAAGTGGATTTAACATGTAAATATATTTTAAATTGAATCACAACAATCAAGAAAGATATGTGGAGAGGTACAACCTGACTTATTGGTAGTGCAATGTTGAGTTAATCTCCTAAGTGCTACACATATAAAAACCTACAAACAAAAGTAGATAATAAAACATAATAAATTTATTAAAAGAAAATTAAAATAGAAATAGAATGAGAATAGAATGATAGATCTTGGTTTTATCCCCCAAGTGGGCCCTGGGTTTTGACTGCCTCCAGATGGGCAGTTTCAGTTGGTTATCCCCAATCCGATGGTGGGTGAAGTTTCTTTAATATGAACCACCAGAACTTCTTCTTTCCATCTTGAACTTCTTCCTTTTTGTTGAGGAATACATGGATATGGTATAGAAAATCCACCCCCATGAGAATGAGATAAAACATGCATGGTGGGGGTATGATAATGAATGAGTCCTCATTCTTGGTCTCTACTTGCACAACTTCATCATCATTCTCCAGTGGTTGCTCAAAGTTTGCTACATCGAAATAACAGTCAATGGTAGAATCAGAGTGCAATTCTATTTGAATAATATTAAAACATGATGAAGCAATATCAAATTCTTCCCTTCCAAAGTAAGCATCTTGTTTCTCATTTTCCTTAGGCAAATCCGCTTTGACCTCCTCTTGAATACCTTCTATTAAGTGTTCAACAAGTTTAGAGAGCTCCATATATTCCTTTTGATGTGCATCTTCTTTTCCTTCCTCATCCTTCAAGGAAATACATGTGTTAGCTAAATCTGAAAATTTAAAACAATTATAGGTGATACTCAATTCCGATTCTATACAATCGTAATGAAAAGAGTTATGAAAAAGATTATCTCCCTTAAGTGGCTCGACATCAATTGATTCTTAAGTGGAATGTTTATCTTGGAGTTGAATTTCACTAGATAGAGGTAGGTAGTCAAGATCCTCTATCTTCTCTTTAAATTTCACTTCTTTGGTGGTGCCTTCCATTAATGGTTCTTGATCTCCAACACATAGCTCAGTAGTAAATTCTTCCTTCTTGGCCTCCTCAAGTTCGTTCGTAGGTTCCGGTTTCTCCATCAATGCACGGACATATTCAAATGCAAGATCTGCTTTTCTTTCTAGTTGCTCTATGTCTTTTCGAAGTTCTTGCATCTGAACTATATCATAACCAGCATCATCTACTTGTTCCTCTTGTGGATAATTGTTCCGTGAATTAAAGAAATGATCATTTGAAAACATCATGGAAAAATATATTTTTTGTGTTTTTTTTTGAAAAGTGTTAAATATTTATAATGAGATTGTGGCACTACCTCCCCGGAAACGGCGCTAAGTTTTAACGCACACCTGTCGTAGGGTGTGGCAAAAACAATTATTTACTAAGTTAAAATATAGTATAGTGGTTAACATAGGTTGTCTCCAGAGAGGAGTGCTCAACAATCACTTATGTCACTTTAAATTTGATAATGAAGTTGGGTTGTTTTTTATATTATTTGGTTTTGAAAACAAAACAATGAAACTAAAGATAGAAATAAAGTAAAAGATTTAAAACAAATTGAAAATTAATGTGATTAAAAATAGTGATAATTATTGGGTTCTCAGGTTGGGGTTGGTTTTCCAATTGCAATGTTATCATAGTTCTTATTTATTCATTCCTCTTTTATTAAATTGATTAAAATGAGATTTCACAATCGCTTCCTCTCACTTATTTGTTTAATGATGGTGGGGAGATTAAACCTTAATAATATCTTATTTTGGTCTAATCTCTATCCTTTTGTGAAAGATTTGTAGAGAATACCCTCAATTGACTAAGGCAATTCCCAATCGGGTCTTGTTTATCCCAAACAATCTTGAATACTCAGTACAAATCTCACACGTACTGACGATCGCCAAGTACTTTACCACTATGTTCTGATCTATTCCATCGTATATAGACCAGAACCTAGTGAGGGATATAATTATCATTAAACAAATCAATAATAACAACAGAATATAAAATCAAATACAATCGCACAAGATAATATAAGATGTTATTACAATTGAAACCAACTTCATAATAGAGAAAACATTTTATAACATTAAGCGCATGAACTCATACATTAAAAAATGGAAAAACTAACCTTCCCCAATAACTCATAAGATTTACCCCACCATGTTAATGGTAATTTAGGAGAAGGGGGAACAAGTGTGCATTATAAAACTAAGAAGAACAAAAGAAAGAAAAGAAAGAACAAAAAATTTTCCTCCAGAATCTGTCCACCAGAAGTTAAGCTTCAGTTCTCCCATCTCCTTGCCGAATGAGGCCGAGGTCCCTTCTTATAGGAGGTGAGGAATGGAGTTTTACATCCACCCACGAAGTTTTAAAGAATTTGGATCCGTGTGGAAGGAGTTATAGCCGATTTAGTAGACTTGACTTATTCTGGCCGCCAATCACTATTCCACCAACCCAACTTTGACCGGTTTAAGGGCAGTCTTAATGAATGAATTTATTTCTGATATTTTTTTGGTAATCTGACCCTTATAGTAATATTTTTAACCCAGCTGTAACCACTGCATTTGGAGGTCGGTTAGCCGAGATATGCTTCTTTGAATATGTCATAGTCTATTCTGCCGGCCAGAATAACTTTTCACATTGACCGAAATTTTTGGGCATGTAGAAATTCGAATTGGAACTTGGTCCTGAAGACTTATATGTAGCCCATGAATCATGAAATCCTAAAAAAAGGAATCAGGGGAATTGGATTACAAATGTAGGAGTTATTCTTGAAATACAGAGGACACATAAAACTGTTAAATGTCCAGAATTAACCACTTTTCACATTTAAGCTCAAAACTCACCAAAAGTCATAAAATGATGCAAATAAGCTCAAATTGATTCATGGGAAGGGATTTAATAATTTAAAAACATATAATTAATTATGAAAATGTGATCTCTGTCATTAAACAAGCAATGCATATATATCACACTATCTACAAAATCAAGAGGCAAAAACATATGATTGAAACAAATTCTTTACACTACTGGAAATGTGACATTTCCCAACACTTCTATACCCCCTTTCCCAACGGTTTGGCCAAACCGTTGGGAAAGGTCCACTTTGTGGACACTTTTCCTAATGGTTTTTCCAAACCATTGGGAAAGGGTAGGCTTTCCCAACGGTTTGGCCAAACCGTTGGAAAAGGTCCAATTTGTGGCCACTTTTCCCAACAGTTTGGCCAAACCGTTGGGAAAGGTCCCCAATATTTTAACATCCCTTCCAAGATTCCAGGGACCTATACCAACGGTTTTGACAACCGTTGGTATAGGTCCTTTGATGTTTTATCAGATCCTCTTAACCAGAACATTCTATAAATCAAAATTTAATATAATTATGATAATACATATATATATTTATGAAATTATGTTCACAAAAGTCATGTTAGGTTAGTGGTTAGGTCTTTCAATGATAAACCGGAGGTCCTGGGATCAAATCCCAGTGAATGTTTTTTTTTTGGAAATACATATACCAACGGTTTTAAGGAACCATTGGTATAGATTTTCATATTACTTATACCAACGGTTTTCAAAACCGTTGGTATACGTATATACCAACAGTTTTCCAAAAACTGTTGGTATATACCTATCCCAACGGTTTACTTGCCTACGGTTCTCCAAACCGTTGGTATAGGCTATACCAACGGTTTAGAGGCCTATACCAACGGTTCCAAACCGTTGGTATAGGTTAGTTTTCCAGTAGTGTTAATCCAGTTAAAATATTTATTATGTCAAATTCATTGTGATTCAGTTGGCTAAATCATGCTAACTCTACCACTATACGTAAGAAAAATAGAAAATCTATGAATCCAATACCTCAAAAGGTTTCCAAAATTCATTTCATGAGAATGGGAAAATCACAATGGATCACGATCACCTCTACCACAATGAATACATTCACCTTATGATGTCAGGGCATGACCGTATCAACGAACACCCAAGAATTATCCATTAGAAACATAGAGATCACAGGCCATTACATGGCAAGGTGACATGGGAGGAAACAAATCGAGGAACCTAGAAGACAGAGGTAGAGTATTCCTTATATCGAAGATAGATCAACACTACTTGGTTGCACCAAAATAGAGGGTGCACATATAGTAAGAAGAAGATTCAAGGGGAAATGATCCAAAGATTATAGTTCGATCACACCACTCATATGGGAATAAAATATTGGGGTGCCTTGCACTGAGAGAATGAGGAAGGAATGAAATAAGGAAAGGTTTCGAAATTGAAGGATTAGATCTGAGAATAATGGGATTTGAAACGTCTTAGAATTTCCATTAATTTGGATCACATTAAACCACACAATTTGACCAATTAAAATCCTCTAGATTTTTAGAAAATCAAAGATATGATTTATACTATTTGAAATAGCTTCAAACCTACTTAAATATGGCATTAAACTCATTTTACGTCAAAGAAAGACGTCAAAAGGGGAAAACTGGGAAATCTGGAAAAAAATATGGAAATTCGACAAACTGTTGGAAATGACTCGCCATTCTGGAAACACTGTAAAACCTACCGTTAGATGACTCACCGTTCTAGAAACACTATAGCACCTACCATTAGATATCTCATCATTCTGGAAACATTGTAGCACATACTGTTAAATGTCTCACTATTAGATGTCTCACCATTCTGAAAACTTTGTAGCACCTATCGTTAGATGTATCACTATTCTGGAAACACTGTTCATAGAACTGGAAATTTGGAGAAGTGTTAGGGATAATTCACTGTGACCTCCAATAACACCACAAACAATAGATTTCAGCAAAGGAATAGGCAAGATAGGTTCCGAACATTGCATCAGATACCTCTCAAAATATTACCATCCTCGAGAATTCAAAATGAACCCAGATAGGAAACACAAAAGGGGCCTGAACAACCACCCTTTTGAGATACCTCTCATGGATATCACCACTAAAAAGAACTCAACAGCTTCTTTAAAGGGGCATCACGAAACCATGAAAAACTATAACCATCCCTTAACCACTTTCCCAGGGAAGATACCTCTCAAAAGAGATAAAGACACTACAAGAAACAAGATAAATCTATCTCATAAACATGAAAGGTCTACAACCACAAACGAGCATCATTAGAAGAAAAAGATAAAAATCACACAACTCATGGTACTGAGCACATATTTATGACTCACATTCCTAAGTACTATCCTCCATGCCACCATGCCTCCACAAGATAAGAACCAATGGGATAACATGCCCATGAAACACCTTCTCCTTGTGGTCATGGATATCTATAGACCACTCCTCAAAGGTCGCATCATCGTCAACATCGATCTTACCCTAATCGATGATGTTAGATTCATCATGAAGATAACGACGGAGCTACGACTCATGAAAAACATCATGTATCTAGCTCATTTGTGGGGGAAGTGCTACCTGATATGTCACGACTCCAACATGATCCAACACCTCGAAAGGCCCAACAAACTGGGGAGAAATCGTACTCCTACAACCAAACCATCACTGCACATGACAGGAGGTCGCCTTCAGAAACACATGATCCCCAATGTAAAACTCCAAAGGTATCCTCCTATGATCAGGATAGGATTTTTTAAGATCATGTTCTACCTTCATTATCTCATGAATCACCTGAATCATCTCTGTTTTATTCTATACCGGTTATGGCCTGAGAATTGTTGACTCTCCGACCCTAGTCCATCACAAAAGAGAATGGAAAGGTCAGCCATATAAGGCTTCAAATGGTGTCATACGGGTGGTGGAGTGAAAAAATATTTTTTGTAAGAGAACTCTACCAAGGGAAGGTTCTTTATCAACAAACCTCCAAAATCCAGGACACAAGAGTGCAACATGTCTTCAAGAGTTAGGATGGTCTGCTCTGTCTGACCATCCATCTATGGATGAAAATCAGTGCTAAAGCATAGTTGAGAATTGAAAGAATGCGGGAGACATCTCCACACCATGGAGGTAAAATGGGGGTCTCATTCGAAAATTATCATCCTCAAGAATCTGTGGAGTCTCACCACCTCCTCCAGATACTTCCTTGACAAAACCTCCACTGAGATCGGCTCCTTGATTACTATAAAGTGGGATGATTTCATCAAACGGTCCACTACCACCCATATAGTGTCATAGCCCCCTTGAGATTTAGTTAAACCAGTAACAAAGTCTGTCGATATGTCATCCCACATCCATTGAGGTATATCTAATGGATGGAGCAAACCACCGAGAACACAGTGCTCGTCCTTCACCTTTTGGAAGACCAAACATCAAGACACAAACTCTAAAATTGAACACTTCAACTCAGGCCACCAAAACTGAATCCTCAAGGCTCGGTACATCTCTGTCACACCAAGATGTACCGCTAAGGGGGAACTATGGAACTCTTTGAGAACCATTTCACGCATCGCCAAAGGAATAAAAATCCTCACCTGAAACAACACTTGGTGTTGTTCATCCTCAGACCAACCTGCAGGGGCCTTGCCAAAAACAACTCAGTTTCTCTAGAACTCCCCCTCAAGATCCTCTAACTGGGAATCTTCCACCTACTACAACAAATATGACTACACTGTCCTATGGAAAAGACAACCTCTACCCCCAAATTCTCCCATATCCAGATGTAATGCTAAAAGTTCTTATATCACTCTCCAGGAATCACCAGATTCACGTATGGCATCACTACATGAATTCCTACTCAACACATCGGCTAAAACATTCCCTTTACCAGGTGTGTATGATATTTCAAAGTCGTAATCCTGTAAGAACTCCATCCACCGACATTTTTGCAAGTTCAATCCATGCTGGGAGAAAACATACCGCAGGCTTTTATGGTCAGTAAAGACAAAAAAGCGCTCTCTGATGATGTAATGTCTCCACAAATTCAGGTAAAACACCACTACTAACAATTCAAGATCATGGGTGGCATAGTTATGCTCATGGAGATGTAACTATCGATACCCATAAGAAATGGTTGATCTCTACTACATCAGAACACATCCTAACCCCAAACGTGAAGCATCACAAAAAAACTCAAACTGAAATCCTTCTACTGGTAGAAAAAGAACTGGAGCACTGACCAACTTCTCCTTCAGATACTTGAAAGCTGCCTGACACTGATCATTCCACATGAACACCTACTCCTTCCTGGTTAATGTTGTCATAGGAGTTGCAATCCAAGATAAATCAGCCATGAACCTCCTATAATAACCTGTGAATCCATGGAAACTTCACACTTCTACCACTATCTTGGGGGATTACCAAGACACAACTGCTTATATATTTGATAGATCCATAGATACTCCCTATTAGGATACAACATTCCCCAAGAAACAGACTTCTGGAGCCCAAAAATCAAACTTCAAAAACTTCCCAAACAATTGATGTCGATAAAGAACACCCAAAACGGCACCCAGATGCTCTGTATGCTCCTCATCATATGTGGAGTACAAAAGGATTTCATCGATGAAAACCACCATGAACTTATCTAGGAACTCATAGACCTCAGCATTCATCAACCCCATGAACACAATTGGAGCATCAGCCACACCGAACAACATCACCAAGAACTCAGAATGCCCATGATGACAACAGAAAGAATTTTTCTAGATATCCTCATCCTTCACATGCATATGATGATACCCGAACCACAAATAAATCTTTGAGAAACAACTTCCACCCTTCAGTTGATCGAACAAGTCATCAATCTATAGAATAGGATAGTGGTTCTTCACTGTCACTTTTTTCAAGTGATGATAATTGACACACAACCGTAAACTATTGTCAGCCTTATTCACAAACAAATCAGGTAAACCCCACGGTGACACACTCGGCCAAAAAAACACTAAAAAAGACTATCGAGTTGTATATGCAGCTCTCGCAACTCATAAGGCGTCATTCTATATGGAGAAATCGAGATAGAAGACACGCCTGGCTACAGCTCGATCCCAAACTCGATCTCCCATCGAGGGGGTAACGCTACAACCTCTTATGGAAAGACATCAGGGTACTCTTAAATGACCCTAGGAAATGCTGAATATTGAACCTTAAATGAACTCAACATCAACTCATCCATCAAGAATTAAAAAAAACAAACATGCCTCTGAACCATCTGAGGATCTCACTCACCAAAAAACGTTGATGGCTCTCCATCAGCCTCGAAGAACACCACATGCCTCCAAAATAAATCCATGATATCCAAGGAAAAATACAACCAATCCATTCTTAGGATGAAATCATATGGTTTTATTTGTAAACATAGGAAATCTCCCTAAGAGTGGTGTTTCCCCAACACTAGCTTGCAGTCTCTACATATTTCAAACAAGTCAGCTCGACCTATAACTGGCATAGTCAAAGACAAGGACACTAGAAACCTCACTACCTCAAGTCTCAAAGCATGGAAAAGGGTATGTGATATAAAGGAATGTGTCACTCTTGAGTCAAAAAAGTCATACACCCAAGTAGAAAACAAGAAAAGTGTACCTCGAATGATGTCTGGCTCGCCTGGTGCAGGCAACGCTAAAGCATGAAGCTGACTACGACCTACTCCATGGCCTCTATGACCTTAATGACGGCCACCACCATGGATTTAATCTACTATCTAAGGATGGGGTTGTCCCAAGGCTATCCTATGCCTACTCAATTTGTTCTCTGCTAATCCAAAGCCGGTGCAACCTACTACTGCTGTCTCGGTAGGAACTACCTCAATGGATGAACCTAGAGCGGAACACCTAGTGCATGCTGACTAATCTGAAACATCTGGCACTCTCGATGCTAGTGACCTTAGAATCCACAAGAAAAAAAAGTACATGATCCCTTGGCATAGGCCTGAGAACCGCCACCCTCGGAGAAACAATATGTTGAGGGATGAGACCTACCGCCAGTCGAATGAAAACTCATCTGCCCTGAAAACCTAGAACCCCAGACCATAGCTCTACTTCATGGGGAATCCAGACGACTCCCCTCTTGTGACGATCTGATTCTAGATAATATCCTCTCAACAACCTCTGCCCTTTCTAGCACCTCAAGATATGTCATCAGCATAAATGGGGTGACCTGGCACTGAATCTCTAAATGCAAAGCCTCCTCAAAATGCCTCACCCTAGCCTCCTCATTTGGAAATAGGTCTGAAGCATATCATAATAGGTTCTAGAAATGGATCACGAACTCTCGCACACTGGATCTTCCCTGCCAAAGGGTAAGTATCTTCTAGCAATTGGACACCTTCGTGGTCGAAGAAAGAAACTCGACTCTAAATTACTCTTGGAACTTATCCCACAAGACTATAGACTCCTCAATAACCTCCAATGCCTCACTGTCCCATGCATCATTGTCACAACCAGCGACACCCAGTGCTCCTTCTGAGCATGGAACGAACTGAAATATTTCTCAACCTATTCTAACTATTCTCTTGTGACTACATCTAAAACGGATCGCATGTACTTCTATAGACTCTGGCACTAAAACTCTTGGAGTGTCCTCCTCCAAGTTTCATCATCACCAACCTCTACTCTAAGACGATCTGTTGGTGCAGCCTGTTGTACACCTTTTATGAGAACTTGATGAGGAAGTCGACCTAGAGCCATACCTACAAAAGAAAATTCAATTAGAACTTCTAAACCAGGAATATCAAAGAATTTAACATTAATTAATTGTTTTATTTTATTCATTTTAGGTTAACATATCCCAAGGTCTGCCCATTCAAACACAAGCATAAAGAATAATTATGCATGATCCTTTCCTAATTCTCTACCCTAAAACCAGTATCAATTCATTTATTAGCCACTATAAACATGAAGGTTCATGAATCAGATAAAAGGAGTCCCTAAATACCTGTGTCTCATCCGATTTCCAGTGTTCATAGCATTTGTTAAACTTAGTTGATACTGTTTCCCTACCAACCCACGCAACCTCACATGTGCCTAACTCCAAACTCCATTCTATCCCTCAACTAGACCTCTAATACCACTCTATCATGACCCCCTCCCCGCAAAGTGTACCCCTCATGGGTCAGCAATGTGATAAGATATATAATAAACCCTGAGTCCTGCCTCCAGTAGGCCCCTGGTTGGTGACTAGCACTAAGGGTATAGCAAACACACAAATGGGAGGCATTACCCTCTAAGAGAACACATGCGAAAGAGAGAGATAAAACAGACACCAACCAACTCCAACTCAGACTGCAATATAAAATAATCCCAAGTACATGTATGTAATGACATAAAAAAACTACAAAATTTGAAAGGGAAAACTACAGTTACCAAAAGAAATTAAAATAGCATCAACCATGAAGCCCAAACAACTCCTGTAAACCCCAATCTAGTAGTAATTAGTCTGATCTCCAACCTACTCCAAGTGACCTGAAAAATAGTTTATATAAAAAGGTTGAGTATAACAGTATACTCAGTAGGATTCTCCCTAGAGCCTCTCATGCAAAATTAAAGGAAGAATGATAAATCATAGTGAATAAACAAGTGAAACTGACTGTTCACCTAGACATGTATACTACATTTCCAACATCACCATGGATACTCTCGCCAAGTATTGCATACAAGAGTATATAATATAGTAAATAATATCAAGGGTACCCCACAACCACTTCCCCACTGGTTTTCTTCTTTACCCTAACATTGCATGTACTAGGCCATATCTCTCCAAAAAGGATAGCCCAAAGACACCTGGGTGATCACCACAATCTACACCTCATTCAATACAAGGCTTTCCCGTAGACACATGGATGAAACACCACACCATCCACACAAACATAAGTAACCAGGTAGTTTTGGGGAGCTACCACAGTCCACATAACCTGTATCACACATCGGGTAATACACCTCAAGCCACTAAAGCTCATAAACTGAGTAAGGATCCTCAAGCCATCACATCTTATACATGTTATACCTATAGTATTCCATGGGAAACTATATCCAGAATATATGTGTATGAAATAACCACAAGCCATTACATCCCTCTACATGCATATATGGGAAAAAATAATCATTGTTCATACCAGCACAAGTAACTACCAAGACAAGAGAGTGGTCCAAAGGGGGAAGTCCACCATCCATCCTCCTACTGGAATGTTGGGGAAAACACCAACCCCCTAGGTCTTCCTCAAGGTGTCAGTTTCCCTAACTGATAGGGTGTATTATAATATAAAAACACAAAAATTACATGATATAATAGAGCTCACAACCAAACTATGGGAATAACCTCATCTTAGAATCAACTGCAGATAACGTCTCTAGGACTCCCAACTGACATTGCTAAGACTAGGTATCCTATAATCATACAACCTCTAAAAGAGGTTTATTAAATCATGTTGTCCCCTTTAATCAGTTTAAATTTATTTTAATTAATTATTTAACCATTAATAAACCATTAACATTTCCAAATTACATTACATTATCATTCCAAAAAAGTCTCATGCCCTCCAAGAATAACCACACCGAGTTAACGGATCCTGAAAAGTAACCATAGCATTGAATCCTAGAAAGCCCCAACCCCATGGGTTCAACATCATTTATTCAATCATTTATTAACTGTATTAACACTTTTATATATTTACAAGTATTCTAAGAAAGCCTTCTAAGCTAACAAACACAAGGGGATTAACGCGGTGAGTAGATGAACATCTCTTCGAGTTTTCACCACCCATAGAATGTGCGGTGACCCATCCTTCCTCAAGAAGCTAAAAATGGAAAGCACATGGCCTACCCGGTGCATCTTTGCCTCTTTTGGACGGAGGGTAAGTAATACCATCTGCCACAAGGAGTGTGTAAAGTATAATACATAAACAAAAACAAGCATCCAATAAGAAAAACATCGAGTAAGCCTGGCTTCAACCCTTTTCATCATCTCCAGTGTCCTCCCCGACATCCATATGCATAAACCAATGTATCTCACCACTTTAGGCGTCAACTTCTACCAAAACCACTAGGCCTCCCTACCCCACATACCACAATAGCCTTCGAGGCTCACATCACATCACAAGCAGCAGGAAACAAAAAGAAACTAGGCTCTTGGACCTAATCAAGGAATTCAACCTTCACACATAACGAGCAATCATGGGTCTAAATCGTAAGTCTCTTGGCCTTTTACAAGAAATAGGGTAACTCAGAAACCTACCAGAAATTATCCTTTATCAACAAATGATTATTTTATCCATAATGAATTAACCAATTAATTATTAGTAGGTTCAAACTATGGGAAACCTAACCCTCAAGATACCATAGTTATCACAAATTAATTAAACATGATTACTGCATCAATTTTATTTTCATCAAATTACAACAACAACCATATTCACTTACATGCATCTTTATCTTTGGATAATTAATTGACAATTAATCTCAGCTTTACGTTCTTTACCAATTTCTATCAGGAACTCCATTCTAAACAAGAAAAGCATAGATATCACATTATCTAGAAAATAAAGAGGCAATAACATATGATCGAAACCAATTTTTAATTTGGTTAAAATAATTATTATGTCAAATTCATTATGAATCAATGGGCTAAATCATGCTAACTCTACTACCTCACATAATAAAAAGAGAAAATCCACGAATCCCTACGTCAAAAGGTTTCCAATGTTATTTGCATGAGAACATGCCATTCACAATGGATTACCATCACCTCTCATGTGATGACTAGATTCACCTAAGGACTTCAGGGCATGATTGCATCAACCAACACCAAGAAGTATCCATTAGAAACATGGAGATCACAGGCTATTACATGGAAAGGGGACATAGGAAAAAAATAGATCGAGGAACCAAGAATATGGAGGTAGCACGTACCTTATATCGAAGGCGGATCGACACTTCCTGGTTTCACCAAAATAGGGGGTGCACATCTAGAAGGAAGAAACTTCAAGGGGAAATGATCCAAGTATTATAGTTAGATCACACCACTCCTATGGGAAGAAAGTCTCGGGGCACCTCACACAAAAAGAAGGAATAATGAATGAAATAAGGGAAGCTGACCAACTTGAAGGATTTGATTCGAGACTAACAATATCTGAAATGGCTTATAATTTCCAATAATGAGGATCACATTAAACTACATAATTTGACCAATTAAAAGCCTCCTGATTTTTAGAAAATCAAAGATATTATTTAAATACTTTGAAACGGCTTAAAACCCACTTAAATATTTAATTCAACTCATTTTACATCAAAGAAATACGTCAAAAGGGAAAAACTGGGAAATATGGAAAAATATGGAAATTTGACAAACTGTTGGAAACAACTCACCGTTCTAGAAACACTATAGCACCTACCGTTAGATGTCTCACCATTCTAGAAACATTATAGCACCTACCATTAGGTTTATAACCATTCTAGAAACACTATAGCACCTACCGTTAGATGTATCACTGTTAGATGTCTCACTATTCTGGAAACACTATATCTCCTACCATTAGATGTCTCACTATTCTGGAAACACTGTTCACAGAACTAAAAATTTGGAAGTGTTGAGGATAAGTCAACATGACCTCCCAAAACACCTCAAACACCATATTTCATCAAAGGAATGGATCAGATAGGTCTAGGACATTACACAGGCACACGATGGACCAGTATGACTCAAAGTGCGTGTTTCCAGTTTAAAATGACATTTTAGTAAAAAAACAAAAGTGACATACTCAAAACTGAGAAACAATATTCAGATTATATTGATACTTTAAGAAAACAATAAATGAGTCATTTGGTACATGTAGGAATCATCTTCACCTCAATCTGATGCATGGTGTGACCAGTATGACTCCGGGTGTGTCTTTTTATTTAAAATTGACATTAATTTTACTAAAAATGAAAATTGACATACTCAAAACTGAGAAAACACATTATGATTATTTTGATACTTTATGAAAAAAATGCATAACTCATTTTTTATGTGTAGTAATCATTTGTACCTCAATCTCATACACGATGTGCCCAGTACAACTCAATATGTCCGTTATCAGTTTAAAATTGACATTTTTGTACAAAAAAGTGTCACTCACTAAAAACTAAGAAAAAGCACCCAGATTATCTTGATAATTTAGGAAAACGATTCATAATTCATTTTTTTTGTGTAGTAATTAGTATCACATCACACCCACACATGATGTGATAGGTACACAGGGTACGTGTTTCAAATTTAAAATGACATTTTAGTAAAAAAACACAAGTGGCATACTCAAAACCAAGAAAATGCATTTGGAATGTTTTTATAATTTAGGAAAATAATCCATATATTATTTGGGACATGTAATGATCATCCACACCTTAATACGACAAATTGTGTGACCAATATGACTCCAAGTGCATCTTTTTATATAAAATTGACACAAATTTTTCTAAAAAAGACAACCGATATACTCAAAATCGACTAAATTCATTTGGATTGTTTTGATACTTTATAAAAACAATAAATAATCCATTTTTGATGTGTAGGAATCATTCTCACCAAAATTAGATACACGATGTTCCATGTACGACTCAAAGTGTCCATTATCAGTTTAAAATTAACATTTTAGTTAAAAAAGGTATCACACACTGAAAACTGAGAAAACACGCTCATATTGTCTTGATAATTTAGGAAAATGATTCATAATTATTTTTTGATGTGTAGGAACCAGTCTCACATAAAACCTATGTAAAGACCTGTAAATTTCAAGGAAATTTTTTTCCTTAAATTCTTTGGGATTTTATGAGTACGCAGTTTCTGACGGCACCTGATTCCGAGGCCCGGAGTGCCCAGAATCATTTTCTGATGTTTATCTTGGGTACGTTCAGTGAACGAACGAGCGGGTTTTTCTATCTTTTGAACCAGTGCTCAGAATTGAAATCTGAGGGCACCGATGGAACCGCAGCGCCAGTAATTGCTTAAGAGGACCTTTACCAAAGGTGCGTTTGCTCGGGAGGAGTTGTTAAAATTTAGGGATTAATAAATAATTGAATAAAATTTGTGGAACAAATTTTATTCCTAACCTAAGTGGTTTTATCCTACATGGGGAAGTTATGGTGGGACCCACTGGCACCCTAACTACCCATGTGAGGATAAATGTGAGGTGGGGCCCGCATGAGCCCTAACCCTTCACATTCCCCATAACTCCTTAAACTCTGCATTAAACCCCCTTGTATTTAATTATGTGACTTCCCCTCTTCCACTTTAATAATGCCAACACACATTAATTTAATTAATTGAACCTCTTTAATTAATTGAATTATGTGTTTGAATTTTCGAAATTTGAAATGCTTGGAAAAATAAAAAAAATAAGGGGAGGCCTTATTTTATTTGGTTAATTTTGTTGTGTGAGGAATTTGGGGGAGAGAGTTCTTTTCTCTTTGGAAGAACTTCATCCTTCCGAGAAGAATGACACCTTTCGATGAAGAACGCCCTCACCACAAGGAGAGACAATGTGCCATTCCTTCGTCTCTTCGCAGCTAGGGTAAGACGCTGTCCCCTCCTTGGACGCACGCCAACGCCGTCTTCGAAACCTTACCCCGCAACGCCATCTTCCGCCTCGCCGGCAACCGCGAACTTTCTTCAAGGTAGGGGTGTGTTTATGAATGAGCAGCGTTGTTTTCCTTTCCATGTTATTGGTTCTCTCTAAACCTTTTGCTATCGAACTAATGCGGAAGGAACTGGACCAAACTAACACGGTCTGATTCCTCCTCCGTTCTTGTTGTATGGTGTTCTCCAACCGTTCTTGAGCGGGGAATCAAGGCAAGTTTTCATAGCCGATCGGAGGACCAAAAACATCGGAAACGGCCTCGGAACATCGGGACGACCTAGGAAATGGAGTTTTGTAGCAAACGGATCATCGAAACAAAGGACGGATGCCTCAAGAGGCGTGCTGGCCAGAGGCATCGTTTCTGGAAAATTCCAGAATACACAACGTTTACTTCCAAAGCACACGCCGTGTAGTACATGCGTTCAGCGGCAGAAGTAACGGACATCAGAAGAAGTGACACACGGCGTGTGACACCAGTCATACGGCGTGTACTGTCCACACAGTTTGATAGAGGAGACTTTGATGGACATGGCGTGTATTCAAGGGAAATACACGGACACGGACAGAAATACACAGCCACGAGGCACGGCGTGTATTATCTTCATTGAAAGGCATAAGCGGCTTCGCGAGGCTCGACGTGTAATCCGGGAGATACACGGACACGGGCAGAACCACACGGTCGTGAGGCACGACGTGTACTACCACCACCATGGCAGAAGCGTCTTCGCGAGGCTTGGTGTGTAATCTGGGTGATACATGGACACGGGCAGAACCATACGGCCAAGAGGCACGACGTGTATTTCGGAAATACACGGACACGGGGTGGATTACACGGGCATGTACTCCACCACACAGCCAGACATGGACAGCGCACATGGAACCGACCCTAGAGGTCTGGACATGGCGTGTAACCATAGTACACTCCGTGTATTTACTTCTACTCGACCAGCCCTGCGGCATGGGCTGTATCACACGGGCAGTACCCAGTGTCTGATGACACGGCATGTATTGCTTACCTACATGCCATGTACTTTTGGAAAATGGATTGGTCGTCTTGTTCTCCGTGACTCAAGCACGTTTTTCTTGGTTTTCCCCTATGATGTGGGATGGAACGTTGGGATACATCATCTCTGGTCTTCGTGACGGTTGATATATCCACCCCTTTGACTCGTGGAGCGGACCCTCTCGGAATCGAGCGTGCTGTGTGCGGGAACCCTAGATCTAGCTGCGACTGCGACAACGATGACGACTGTACTTGGATCCTATGTGGGTTCGGCAGCGAGGACGACTATACCTGGATCCTCTGTGGGTTCGGCAGCGATGATGACTGTACTTGGATCCAACGTGGGTTCGGCAGTGATGGTTACTGTACTAGGATCCTATGTGGGTTCGGCAGCGACGACTTTTGTACTTGGATCCTATGTGGGTTCGGCAGGGGAGATGATTCAGAGGCTACATCTATCATCTTCACCCCTCTATGTGAGTAGTTTACCTGTGTGAGCTGAGTCTTGATTTTCAGTCATTATCATCGATATGATTGACTTACTTTCCTGTGTCGATTGGGTTGTGATTTCCTATGTGGATTGGGTTGTACTTGGGCTCGTGAGTTGGAGCCGAACTGGAAATGATGACTTAGGTATATGTATGGGCATATACCTAAGTAGAGTTAGTTGATACTTTGTGATTGTATCCTTTCTTTGTGGTTTATCCTTTGTGGATTCCGGGAGACCTTCGGCGGTCTTGGGGTCCCTACTGAGTATCGTACACTCACCCCTGCACGGGCTATGCCCGCACTACATTGTGTTGGTTGTAGACGACGAACAGTGTTGGTCGTTGTTGAGGCTTGTGGAGCGAGACGGTACCCGGAGGTGGACTATCAGGCGGGACGTACACGGAGCGGACAGACGGACCCGAGGAGTCGACGAGACTATCTGTACCCACCCTTCAGGTGGGAATTCCAGAGGACGACTTGGTGGTTGCTGCTTTACTTTTCAGTTGTTGTACTTTCTTTCCTCAGTTGTACTATACTTTCAGTTGGGTTTGTATACTGACCCATTTTCTTTCCATCATTTACTTTTGTACTGAGTTTACCTAGTGTTTACTTCAGCTTGCGTATTTTTTTGTGTTTCTTTACTTATCTAAAAGCAATGTCTTCCCTTTTATCGGTATTTAGGCCTTTGGTGCTAGTCGCCAGCCCCTAGCCTATGGAAGGCGGGCTTGGGGTAGTCACGGCACGGGCCCCGAGGACGGGTCGTGACAAATTGGTATCAGATGAGTCGGTTCTACCGCAAAACTCAGGACTCTGATAATTTATTCTATGTGAAGCAATAGTGTTAAGGGTATTGAGTGTGGTTATCAGTCCAGGGAGTCCAGTGTTGGTGCGGCGGCCAACGTATCCATACACCAGGACCCTGACTTCTGATTTCCGACTCAGTGCACGAAAACATTGATTGCATGTGTGTTTCAAACTTTTCTTTGTGATTACTTTGTGTTAGCTCACTAGGTATACTGTATTAACCGTGGTGCACCTGTTTCTTTTCAGGATGGCCCCACGACGGCGGCCAGCTAGGTTTCCGAGTTTTGTGTGAGATGGCAGTCCATCGAGCGACGAGGCCTCGGTGCAGGGCCCCATTACAGCGGAGGCACCGGCGTTACCTCTACCTGCCGAGCCACCTATGCCACCAGCCCCAGCAGCTGAGAGTGCACGTCACCTGAGTGCACTGCACGAGTTTCAACATCAGAGGCCGCCCAGGTTCCATGGGGAGACGGACCCTCAGGCAGCCACGGACTGGCTGGAGGCTGTTGTTCGAGTTTTCAGATTAGTGGGGACACCAGCTGACATCATGGCGATCCTTGCGCCGAGTCTCCTGCACACAGCAGCAGATAGATGGTGGAGCCTGATGCTCCAGGTGCATGACGAGGCATCTCTTCTTTGGTTGGGCTTCGAGAGCCTTTTCCGCTCGGATTTCGTTTCAGCCACCCTCCGTGCGATGCGCATCCAGGAGTTACTACAGCTGCGGTAGGGCAGCATGACAGTAGCCCAGTACTCGGTGAGGTTTACTGATCTCTCGCGCTACTCCACAGACATGGTACGGAACTCATTCTTCCGGGCCCAGACCTTCGAGCAGGGACTGAGGCATTAGATCAGAGCTTCGATGATCTCCATCAGCATTCCGACACATGTAGGAGTACTGGAGCGAGCCCTTCTAGTGGAGAGCTTCCTTGCTGAGCCTACCCCAGTAGCGAGGCCTACCGCAGGGCGACATGTGGCGGAGTCTTCTGCAGCCAGAAGTTGACAGATGTCACAGAGATCCAACCGGACCAGACCATCAGGCGGACGACCTCAGGATACTGGTTTGGAGGTGCGGGGCACACGCAGTAGAGCCAGTCATACGAGAGGCAGACAGTGTTATGCATGCGGCGGGCAGGGCCACATGGCTCGTGACTGCCTGACCCGCCATGTAGAGGAGAAGTAGACGGTTGAGGGACCACCCAGGCAGAGGCATAGGTTCGACCGTGGCGGTCCGTAGGGAGCAGGCGGACGAGGCAGAGGAGCTGGTCGAGCAGCAGGTGGTGGGCGACGGTTTGAGGCTTTACCACCACCACCACCAGGAGGTCCACCCCGACCGCAGGGAGCTGGCGGAGGGGGCAGGCTCAGCTTCAGGCAGTGGAGGCCTACGACCACGGCGCACCTAAGATGATTCGAGGTACTATCTGTGTCTACTCCACCCTTGCTGTAGTTCTTATAGACACAAAAGCGAGTCATTCTTTTATTTTCGTTGCCCTTCTTCAGAGCTTGGAGATTCCGACAGAGCCATTGGCTCGATCCTTACGGCTAGAGACTCCTATGGGAGCAGACTCGATGATTACGCACTAGTGTCGGCAGTGTGAGCTTACTCTAGGAGGTGAGAGCTTCGGCTGGGATCTTCTTGTAGCGGTGTCGAGGCCTTATGACGTCATCTTGGGCATGGATTGGTTATCTACGGTCCATGGTCAGATCGATTGTATTAGGCGCAAGGTGCGGTGTGTCCGCACAGATGGGAGCAGGTTCACCTTCACCGGTGATTAGGGAGCCTTTGCAGCGTAGGATGGACTTACGCAGAGGAGAGGAAAGCCGATCACTCATCAGTTGGCTAGTCTCATCCTAGGTGCAGTTGATGTGCGGAGTCCGAGTTTTCCTGTAGTGTTGGATCAGTATGCAGACGTTTTTCCTGATAACGTTATAGAACTACCTCCTCGTAGAGAGGTAGACTTCTATATTGACTTGTACCCCGGGACTGCCCCGATATCTACTCCAGCATATCGAATGGCTCCCACTGAGCTTCGAGAGCTACGGGTACAGCTGGAGGACTTGCAGGGCAAGGGATTCATCTGAACCAGTGTTTCACCCTGGGCTTCCCTGATTTTGTTCGCCAAGAAGGCGGACGGGAGCTTGCGACTGTGTGTCTATTACCGTCGCCTGAATCAGGTGACCGTAAAGAACAAGTATCCACTTCCGAGGATTGACGACCTCTTCAATTAGCTCAAGGGAGCACGATGGTTCTCAAAGATAGACCTCAGGTCAGGCTATCATCGGCTCAGAGTTCGAGACGAGGATGTGCAGAAGACGGCCTTCAGGTGTCGATATGGCCACTATGAGTTCTTGGTTATGTCATTCGGTGTAACCAGTGCTCCAGCAGTGTTCATGGGTCTCATGAACAAGATCTTCCAGCCTTACCTCGATCGATTTATCGTAGTATTCATCGAAGACATATTGATTTACTCGACTATTGAGGAGGAGCACGTCTACCACTTGCGGGTTGTACTGGACACACTCCGAGAGCACCAGCTTTATGGTAAGCTCTCGAAGTGCCAGTTATGGATTCAATAGGTCCACTTCTTGGGGCACGTCATCTCTAAGACGGGAGTTTCGGTGGATCCTGTGAAGATCGAGGCAGTGCTAGCTAGGGAGCCACCCAGGAGCGTGACGAAGGTGCAGAGTTTCCTAGGTCTGGCTGGGTACTATTGGAGATTTGTGCCAGACTTCTCCAGAGTGGCAGCACCACTTTCATTTTTAACGAAGAAGGGGAAACCCTTCGTGTGGTCAGATAGATGTCAGTAGAGCTTCTAGGAGCTAAGACAGAGATTGACCAGTGCACCCATCTTGAGGCTACCGAAGGAGGGCGTAGGGTACGTAGTTTACTACGATGCATCAGGTACTGGACTCGGGTGTTTCCTGATGCAGGATCGGGCATTGATCGTCTATGGATCACGATAGTTGAGGCAGAACGAGTAGAACTACGCTACCCATGACCTGGAGTTAGAAGTAGTGGTCATCGCCTTGAAGATGTGGTGGCAATATCTGATAGGCGAGCGCTTTACAGTCTACTCTGACCACTAGAGTCTCAGATACATCTTCTCACAGAAGGACCTGAACCTGAGACAGCGGCGATGGATCGAGTTCCTCGAGGACTATGACTTTGAGATTGTTTATACTCTTGGAAAGGGGAACGTAGTAGCTGATGCTCTCAATAGGAGGTCGGGCATTCAGCTACTTGGAGAGGCGACAGAGCAGCTAGCCGCATTGCAGATATCCTTCGTGGATAGAGATGAGGCAGCCTTTCTACAGTCGCTCACAGTCACTCCACCACTACTTCAGCGAGTCAAATAGGCACAGCACGGGGACGTTGACTGTGAGACGTGACGTGCACAGATATCCTCAGGACATGCACCTTATGGATTCTATGTAGGATGAGAGCACGTCATTCTTTTCAGGGGACATACCATGGTACCTGCTACATTACGGGAGGAGGTGCTGAGGGAGTTTCACACTTTCCCTCTAGCGGTACATCCTGGAGTAGCGAAGATGTACCAGGACCTCAGATGACAGCACTGGTGGCCGGGTATGAAGAATGTTGCAGTAGAGTTCGTTTCACGATGCCTCACCTGCCAGCAGGTGAAGGCGGAGCACCAAGTAACAGCCGGTTTGGTATATCCCTTAGAGGTCCCGGAGTGGAAGTGGGATGGGATACCCATGGATTTCGTGACGGGACTTCCATGTAATTCCAGAGGACACGAATCCATTTGGGTGATTGTTGACCGAATCACCAAGTCGTCCCACTTCTTACCTATAAGAGAGTAGGGCTCAGTGGAGACCTTGGGACGCCTCTACATTCAGGAGATTGTATGGATTTATGGTGCGACATCGTCTATCATCTCCGATTGAGATTCTCACTTTACTTCCTGGCTTTGGAAGGGGTCGCAGGAGGCATTTGGGACGCAGCTACGCCTGAGCATTGCCTTTCACCCTCAGACGGATGGTCAGACGGAGAGGACCATTCAGACTCTCGAGGACATGCTTCGTGCATGTGTCCTTGACGTTGGTTGCAGGTGGGAGGATCACCTACCTTTGGTGGAGTTTGCATACAACAATAGCTACCACTCCACCATCGGGATGGCACCATACAAGGTATTGTACGGTCGACCTTGCAGATCACCTCTGTGCTGGACAGACCCTAGGGAGTCGGCACTTGTAGAACCAGAGATGGTCCAGGCCACGACGGAGAAGGTACAGATCATCCAAGAGCAGATGAGGACTGCTCAGAGCCGACAGAAGTCCTATGCTGACAGGAGGCGGAGACCACTAGAGTTCGAGGATGACGACCATGTTTTCTTACGGGTCTCACCTCGATGTGGACTACGGAGATTTGGCCGCGGCGACAAGTTATCTTCGCGCTTCATCGGACCATTTCAGGTTCTCAGCAGGATAGGCGAGGTGGCTTATCGCCTGACTCTTCCACCTCAGTTGCACCGGGTGCACAACGTTTTCCACGTATCTCAGTTGAGGAGATATGTGCACGACCCGACGCATATCATTGATCACGGGGAGCTGGACATCGATGACGGGACGACTTTTGCAGAGATCCTGGTGGAGATCGAGGATCGACAGGAGCGGGTCCTATGTGGACGATCGATTCCTCTAGTGCGCATCAGGTTCTCAGCAGGATAGGCGAGGTGTCTTATCACCTGGCTCTTCCACCTCAGTTGCACCGGGTGCACGACGTTTTCCACGTATCTCAGTTGAGGAGATACGTGCACGACCCGATGCATATCATTGATCACGGGGAGATGGACATCGATGACGGGGTGACTTTTGCGGAGGTCCTGGTGAAGATCGAGGATCAACAGGAGTGGGTCCTACGTGGATGATCGATTCCTCTAGTGCGCATCAGGTGGCAGCACGGGAACCTCCAGGAGAGCACATGGGAGCAGGAGGCTCAGATGCGTGCTCAGTACCCTCATTTGTTCCCCTAGTTTGTGATGTATCTTTACGGGGACGTAAATCCCTGAGGTGGGAGTAATGTAAAGACCCGTAAATTTCAAGGAAATTTTTTTCGTAAAATTCTTTGGGATTTTATGAGCACGCAGTTTCTGACGGCACCTGATTCCGAGGCCCGGAGTGCCCGGAATCATTTTCTGAAGTTTAGCTCGGGTACGTTCAGTGAACGAACGAGTGGGTTTTTTATCTTTTGAACCCGTGCTCGAAATTGAAATCTGAGGGCACCGATGAAACTGCAGCGCCAGTAATTTCTTAAGAGGACCTTTACCAAAGGTGTGTTTTCTCGGGAGGAGTTGTTAAAATTTGGGGATTAATAAAGAATTGAATAAAATTTGTGGTACAAATTTTATTCCTAACCTAAGTGGTTTTATCCTACATGGGGAAGTTAGGGTGGGACCCACTGGCACCCTAACTACCTATGTGAGGATAAATGTGAGGTGGGGCCCGCACGAGCCTCAACCCTTCACATTCCCCATAACTCCTTAAACTCTTCATTAAACCCCATTATATTTAATTATGTGACTTCTCCTCTTCCACTTTAATAATGCCAACACACATTAATTTAATTAATTGAACCACTTTAATTAATTGAATTATGTGTTTGAATTTTGGAAATTTGAAATGCTTGGCAAAATAATAAAATAAGGGGAGGCCTTATTTTATTTGGTTAGTTTTGTTGTGTGAGGAATTTGGGGGAGAGAGTTCTTTTCTCTTTGGAAGAACTTCATCCTTCCGCGAAGAACGACACCCTTCGACGAACAACGTCATCACAACAAGGAGAGACGACATGTCATTCCTTCATCTCTTCGCAGCTAGGGTAAGACGTTGTCCCCTCCTTGGACGCACGCCAACGCCGTCTTCGAAACCTTACCCCGCGACGCCATCTTTCGCGTCGACGGCAACCATGAACTTTCTCCGAGGTAGGGGAGTGTTTATGAATGAGCAACGTTGTTTTCCTTTCCATGTTATTAGTTCTATCTAAACCTTTTGCTATCGAACTAATGTGGAAGGAACCAAACCAAACTAACATGGTCTGATTTCTCCGTCGTTCTTGTTGTATAGTGTTCTCCAACCGTTCTTGAGCGGTGAATCAAGGCAAGTTTTCTGAGCCGATCGGAGGCCCGAAAACATCGGAAACGGCCTCAGAACATCGGGACAACCTAGGAATGGGATTTTTGTAGAAAACGGATCATCAGAACAAAGGACGGATGCCTCGGGAGGTGTGTTGGCCAGAGGCGTCGTTTCTGGAAAATTCCAGAATACACGGCGTGTGCTTCCAAAGCACACGCCGTGTAGTACAAGCGTTCAGCGGCAGAAGTAACGGACATCAGAAGAAGTGACACACGGCGTGTGACACCGGTCACACGGCATGTACTATCCACACAGTTTGACATAGGAGACTTCGATGGACATGGCGTGTATTCAAGGGAAATCCACGGACACTGACAGAAATACATGGCCACGAGGCACGGCGTGGATTATCTTCATTGAAAGGAAGAAGCGGCTTCGCAAGGCTCGGTGTGTAATCCGGGAGATACACAGACACGGGCAGAACCACACGGCCACGAGGCACGGCATGTAATACCACCACCATGGCAGAAGCGGCTTCGCGAGGCTCGGCGTGTAATCTGGGTGATACACGGACACGGGCAGAACCATACGGCCAAGAGGCACGGCATGCATTCCGAACATACATGGACACGGGGTGGAGTACATGGGCATGTACTCCACCACACGGCCAGACATGGCCAGCGCACATGGAAACGACCCTAGAGGTTTGGACACTGCGTGTAACCATAGTACACACTGTGTATTTACTTCTACTCGACCAGCCCTGCGGCACGGGCCGTATCACACGGGCAGTACCCGGTGTCTGATGACATGGCGTGTATCGCTTACCTACACGTTGTGTACTTTTGTAAAATAACTTGGTCGTCTTGTTCTCCGTGACTCGGGCACGTTTTTCTTGGTTTTCCCCTATGACGTGGGATGGAACGTTGGGATACATCATCTCTGGTCTTCGTGACAGTTGATGTATCCACCCCTTTGACTCATGGAGCGGACCATCCCTGAATCGAGCGTGCTGTGTGCAGGAACCCTAGAGCTGGCTGTGACTGCGATGACGATGCCGACTGTACTTGGATCCAACGTGGGTTCGACAGCGAGGATGACTGTACTTGGATCCTCCGTGGGTTCGGCAGCGATAACGACTGTACTTGAATCCTACGTGGGTTCGGCAGCGATGGTTACTGTACTAGGATCCTATGTGGGTTTGGCAGCGACGACTTCAGTACTTGGATCCTATGTGGGTTCGGCAGGGGAGATGATTCAGAGGCTACATCTATCATCCCCACCCCTCTACGTGAGTAGTTTACCTATGTGAGATGAGTCTTGATTTTCAGTCATTATCATCGATATGATTGACTTGCTTTCTTGTGTGGATTGGGTTGTGTTTTCCTGTGGATTAGGTTGTATTTGGACTCGTGAGTTGGAACCGAACTGAAAATGATGACTTTGGTATATGTATGGGCATATATCTAAGTAGAGTTGGTTGATACTTCGTGATTGTGTCCTTCCTTTGTGGTTTATCCTTTGTGGATTCCAGGAGACCTTTGAGGGTCTCGGGGTCCCTACTGAGTATCGTATACTCACCCATGCACGGGCTATGCCCGCACTACATTGTGTTGGGTGCAGACGACGGACAGTGCTGATCGTTGTTGAGGCTTGTGGAGCGGGACGGTACCCGGAGGTGGACTATCAGGCAGGACGTACACGGAGCGGACGGACGGACCCAAGGAGTCGACAAGACTATCTATACCCACCCTTCAGGTGGGAATTCCGGAGGACGACTTGGTGGTTTCTGTTTTACTTTTCAGCTGTTGTACTTTCTTTCCTCAGTTGTACTGTACTTTCAGTTGGGTTTTTATACTGACTCATTTTCTTTCCAGCATTTACTTTTGTACTGAGTTTACTTAGTGTTTACTTCAGCTTGCGTACTCTGTTGTGTTTCTTTACTTATCTAAAGGCAATGCCTTCCCTTTTATCGGGATTTACGTTTTTGGTGCTAGTCGTCAACCCCTGACCTATGGAAGGCGGGCTTGGGGTAGTCACGGCACGGGCCCCGAGGATGGGTCGTGACAACCTATACATGATGTGATCGGTATGAATCAAAGTGCATTTTTTCAATTTAAAATGACATTTTAGTATAAAACTCAACTTTCATCCTCAAAACCAAGAAAACACATTCATATGGTTTTGATACTTTAGGAAAATGGTCTATAAGTCATTTTAGATGTTTTAGAATAATTCAAACCTCAATCCGACACACAGTGTGACCAGTATGACTCAAATCTCATCTTTTCAATATATAAATGTTGTTTTAGTTTAAAATGTGCATCACATCGCCAAAACCGAGAAAACAAGCCTAGATTGTTTCCACATAATAATATATTATATTAGTTAATTAATTTCCTTATCATTCTTATATTACACTTATTTAGTTAATTTTTACAAAGATAATGCTTGAATATGAATAATAAATGGTGTGGCGTGCAAGAATCAACTGTAACTCAATTTGATACAGAGTATTCTTAATATGATTCAAAGTTTAGATTAAAATTAACAACTTTTAATTTATTTATTTATATTATTACTAACATAAGAATTGTTTTATTATATAGGTGTGTTCTTTTTCTTGATCATGGATGGTTTTTTTATAGAGGTGCGTTCTTTTGCTCCATAATAGTGTTTTTTCTTGTATTCGTGTTATAAATTTTATATCATTTAAATTTTGCATTTGTATCTGGTTTTGATAATTTATAGTGTTATAGTGTACTGTTACAGCACACTACAGTATGTCGTGTTTCTTGTGCTACAGTGTTTTGTAACATCACACTGTAGTACGACCCTTTATCGATGCTGATAAAGGGATCATTTATCAATGCTAAATAGAAGCGCTAATAAATATTATCATTTATCAGTACTTCTAAAAGCATTCATAAAGTGGTGCTTTATTAGTGTTTCTTATCTCTTATAAAGGACACATTTATCAGTTCTTTTCTAGCACTGATAAAATCCTAGGGATTTTAACTGCACTATGGTAGTTTAGCTCCGGTTTAGCACTAATAAAGTCTTATTCTAATGTCATTAAATTCCTCTTTTGTAGTAGTGTCAAGAGCATGGGAGTTCCATTATGTTCAGAAATTCTTTAGAAAGTAAGGGAGGGACATGAACAAACTGAGAAAAACAAGCAACACACAATAAGCAGGCAATGAATATGGGCATGATCTTCTTTTTAGTGCATTTTTATGTATTCATGTTGGGCATGTCCAGCTTGAGGGGGAGTGTCAGTGATGTTTATTTTTTATTTTCTTATGTATTCAATCTAGGTACACCTAGCTCGAGGGGAAGTGTTAGAGGTTGAGTTGAGTTGAGTCTCAAATAAAACTTTAGGTATCATGTCATCTTTATCATTCACTATAAATAAGCACTAAGACCTCCCTTAGAGAGGTATTTTGGGTATTATGTCCCCTCTTCTCCATTCTAATATAGATAAATGAATTTGGATGGTAATTGGTAAATCTATAGTTCTACTAACTTGAAAAGAAAAGTGGAATATGTTTTATGGATTGTGGTTTTCTTGTGTGGTGTAATTCATTTAGAGGTGGCAGTGAAAGTGATGAAGTTTACGAGACATTATAATGATGTTGTGAATTGAGATGATACTCTTGTTGTTAACCCATAGGTTAGGCATACGTGTGTCACTATTATATATACATTGTAATTTTCATTATTATTTCTAAATATATCTCACCCATGTCGATCACCATGTGTCGACACCCAAATATTTTTAAGGATGTTTTTCTTAACATCTAGATAGCAATGACGAATGGCTAACTACCTCATCTTTCGAGCTCTCTCTTCTTGACAAGTTTAATATGCACGAGTTGTGATAACCAAAAGTAAAAAGTGCACTAGTGGTGATGTTTTATGAGATTATGAGGTGGTTCATATTGGGGGTCGTGTATGGTAGGAGGGGACATGAGTTTTATGTCCTTCATGTTCATGATATCCTACTATTATGGTTTATGAAAGTGGGTGAGATGTGATATGGTAACTTAAGTTTCTTCATATGAGATGTGATGTGATGACTCAGGTGTCATCAAATGAGATATGATGAGAAATTTCATGAAAGATGTTTGGCATGGTGCAGTTTCCCATGTGTCTTTGGAAAAGATTATACAGAAGTCATGAGAACACCAGAACGTATGACATTGGTTGTAAGAGCGAAAAATCAGTGATAATTCAATGCATAATATCCTTTTATTGATATGTATCATGTTATGTTATAATATTAATATGTGTTATTTGGTGAGTGTATCATAGTGATGAAATGATTGGTTAGCTGATATGCTTAGGTGTTATTGGTTCTAATGTTTCATCATGGATGCATTAGTATAAGCTTTTCACATGTGCATGATAAAATTTGGGTATGATACTACTGAGTGTACGTGATATGTTCATCGCATGTATATACAAACAATTTTTCATATTTTCATAAGGACTTTTTGGACCATTCTGGATGTCACTAGTCTAGACATTGAGATTGTTGTTGTGTCATTGCCTTAGAATTTTCTTGGTTTTTATTTTAGACCCTTTGTATTTGATTACTTTACACATGAATTATGAAATTATTTTGGTTTATTTTATATTATGGCATGGAATTTTTCATGGTTAATATCCCATATTCCGATCTTACAACATATTTGAGGGTAATATCATTCATATATGATATTTTTATACCCTCAGTCCCAGTCGTCAATCCGGGACTTATTGGAGGCAGGATTCGGGGTTTATTAACTCAATTCCTTCATTGCTGACCCTAAATCTTAAAATTTAAACTATAAATTCAAATAAAAGATTAAAAATTAATAAATAATTAAAATAATAAGAAAGTAAAAGTTTGGAGGGGATAAAACTCGAACAATAACATTCGATTTTTATGATTATGATCTACAAGTTTGAAAAAACTGGATTGTCTAAGGAATGAGTCCCCGAGCACGGATCACACCAACGAGTTCGACCCCTAAAAACACGAATTTAAATAACCTCTAATTGGGCACCAAAACCTGAACCTCGGGTTGGGTTTTTGGACGAATTTATAATAAAATATTTTTTATATATATTTAAAAAATATAAACATATATTTACTATAATTATTATTATATAAATTTATTATCTGATATTTATTAATAATATAAATATACATAATAATATAAATATAACTATTGAAAGTATTCTGTATATTTTAAAATATATTATAATGCAACTAATCTATATTGTTTATTATTCATGGAAACTAATTATATAAATATATGTATAATTTTTATTACAGACATATATATAATATTTATTATGATATTTATTATATATAATATTTATTATTTTTATTTTTAATATGATAATTCTTAATTAAAATACAAGTTCTATAGGTAAATTTTCAGTGGGAATTTGCGTTGTAAATTTCCAGTGAAAATTTTCCCTACAATTTTCAACATTAAATCTACAATCCAAATTTTCACTTCAAATTACAATGAAAATTTATTAATACATAAATAAAAAATGCAATTTTTTAAGGGAAATTTTCATTGAAAATTTTCATTAAAAACTTATGGTGTGAATTGTAGGGATTCCTAAGAGTCTATAAACACTTTATAAATCAAGTGTAATTAAAATAATCTCTTCCCGAGATCCTCATGTATATAATCTATAAATGAAGAGTATTTTAAATGAATGTACCTATCACCATAAAAACATTTACACCAAATTTCCACATTAAATGTTTAGTGAAAAATGTCATTCAAATTTTCAGTGGAAAATGTATATTTTTCACTAGCCTTTTCCATTTAAAATTCATAGTGAAAGTTTGCACTAAAATTTTTTGGTCATTAGTGTAAATTTATACACGAGATTTAATTTTGATTACACATTTCAAATTAAATCTTATTATAGTTAAACTAAAAATTAGAATATAAAAATCTAAAGTAAATGCATATTTAAATTTGTAGTTCAAAAATATTAAGACATAAAAAAATGTAATTTCACATAGAAACTTTGAACTTTACATTTCCTATGGAAATTTTCAGTAGAAACCTTTAGTGAAAATTTCCACTAGAAACTTTTATTTTAAATTTCCATTCAAATTTACAGTGGAAATTTTCAAGGTATATTTTCCACCACAATATATTTTAAAATTCATATTACAAATTTTCATCAAAAATTTCTAATAAAGTTTAAATGAATGATGGAAATTATCAATGAAAAGAAAAAAATATAATGACAATACAAATATAGATAAACAAGGTAATATTCAATTTTAAACCATAGTTAAAAATTTAAATTGGAAATTTTTTGTACGTATATACAAACATCAATCTAAATTTTTATTGTAATTTTGTGTTTTACATTTACATTGTAAATCCCCACTAATATAAATTTATACTAAAAATTCTTGGTGAAAATTTCCAATACAAAATTTGAATGCATGTATATATAGATACATATACATGTATATATACAAACATAAATATACAATATAATTTTAATTATGAATTTACACTTTAAAGTCACACAATCCCATTGGAAATTTTAAATGAAGACTGAAAGTGAAAGTTTAAATATATCAATGGAATTTATGTTTGTTGAAAAATTTATATTCCTGGTATGATCTGTTTTTTGTGTAAGTTATTCCATAGATGTTGATTCTATTGATGATATATTTTACATGCATTTGAGTTTTATTTCACTTCCTAGAATCATAGGATGAAAATTTTCATCACAAATTTTCAATTCAAATTTTCGCTTAAATTTGAAGTGAAAATAGATTAATACATAAATAAACAATGCAAATTTATACTGGAAAATTACAATGGAAATTTGAAAAGAAAATTATCATCTTAATTTTTAGTTTTGATTTCCACTTAAATTATAACTAAGATTATATCAATGCACAAATAAACTATGAAAATTTCTAATCAGAATTTCCACTATTTATTTCCACTAGAAATTTCTTGTGAAAACTTTCAGTGAAAATGACCAGAGTTTATTTCCTATAAATAATATATTTCTTATTATAAATATACAAAAACAATTTCTAGTGTAAATTTTTATTAAATTTTTTTTGTCTATGCATACATGATATATTAAAATACAAAATACAATGTAAAATTTTAAGACAAACTTCCACTAGAAATTTCTAGGGAAAACTTCCTGTCAAGAACCAACATGGGTCAACCCTAAACCGATCACCCAAGATGATCTGTGGCAAGGCCCGAGAGGCATTCTCGATCATCCCAAGATGGAGACAAGCACCAAGGAAATCAACAGAGTACAAACAGGGAACAATTTATCCCAATAAATAAAACATATACTAAATAGTATCAAGATGCACATGCAATTAAAAATATATACAAAACTAAAATGGACATATTTTATACACCAGAGACAAAATGATATAACAGTTATACAAAAGAAACTAAAACTAACCAGATGACCACACTAGCTCTATGTGACCTCACGGGTCACTCTCTAACATAACGACTAACCGTCACTCAAGGAAAACAAAACCCAAGCTGAAACCTGCACATGAGCTAAAAAAGAAAAGAACTATAGGTGTGAGTATAAAACTCAGTAGGCTAGCTCGATAATCTTTCCTCAATGCACTTTAAAAATTCAATAAACATCAATTTCAGGTTTGAACTAAAATTTATAAAAGTAATTTTTTTTTTAAATTTTACTTAAAAACAATGTACATCCCATTTCCCCTTTTTATTTCTAAAAAACCAAGATCCTACCATTAGTGAGACGTTAGCATTTTCAAGGGGAAAGTTGTGTCTATATTTTCAATCTTCACAAAAGATGATAACCAACTTTTCTTGAAAACAATTTTCCAAAAGCCTTATTAAAATCAACACACCATTTTCTAATAAAAACACCGTACAATAAGGTACCACAGTAATCACACAATACGGGAAATAGAAATAAACATACATGTATCTCAACATCACTGCAAATAACTAAAGCCAACAGACATAGGTGAACCTGGAAGATCAAGAATAATCCAGAAGATACTAATACATGAGACTTCATCCCCAGTAGCATTCCAAACACAGTGAAATCAAAACTCTCAATACGCTTGACCACCCTAACTTAGAAAAGACTGAGATAAAATCCCATAGTAATAAACCAAAATATGTATCCACCTACTATGGGCCACTGGTCAATACATAAACTACCCGTTCATCAATCATTCTTAGAAAATTATCTCACTATGTCAGGTTCTCATATCTCATTTATAATGGGGGTGATCCAACCATTATTATTCAAGCATCCAATCACAAATATATATAATAAAACAACTACAACCATCACCCTGAGCCACTCCAAGGACCGATCTCATGCTATAGATCAAACCAAACACAAAGACTCCAACCCAAGGCACTCTTATAATGGATCATAGGGATTCCAAAATGAGCACATCACATCCATTATATACACATACAAAGCATGAGAAATATCCATGGAGGTTTCCAAAATAACACTTTCAACATTTACACAAATATCCCAAACGGTCCTTTAAGCACTATTCACAAAACCGGCATTTATCAAAGACAAAAATTCCATTTTTCATAGAGGTTTAAACACACCGTCTTTCGCATCAAAACCTTTGAAAAATACTTTCAAAAGAATCAGGTTACACATTCAAGGTACAAACCATTTATAAAATTTCAAATGGGCCACTCATCAACACATATGCCAAAGCACATTAAAACTGACACACATTCCTTTGTAAAAGCCAAAAACCACTTGGAAACACACACAAACAAACCTAGAATGAAATTTCACACACTAATAATGTATTTATAAAACCAAACCAACCATTTTATACCACAAACAACCTATAAAAACCAACCAAGAAATTAATTTAACACTAGGCATGCAATACTTAGAAAAATTGTTACTATTCAACATTTGACGAGGTATGAAACACCAATCTCATGCCATAAATCCATTTAAAAATCTAAACCATATTTTACATATCACAAACCATGTGTGGAATGTCACTGAACATTTTATCAAATAAGAAATGTGCACTTTTTTTTAACAAAACAATACAATTTAACACGGAACTAGGTATAAACTACCATTTGCACAATAAATAATTATTCTAAGGATCAAACAACAATATTCAGAATATATAGAAGGTGAAAATATCATGAAACAGATGAATCATTAATTATAAAGGTGAGTGCAAGGGGTCCTACCATAAATCCATGGAGAAATGAAAAAACAAACATCTGAAAACACCCCATTTGGGTCTTAAAACCTTAAATCAACAAAACAAATCCCTTAATGAGAAAAAACCCCAAAACATCGGAGATAAAAAAAATAATAAAGGGATGATGGTATACCAGAGGGGTTGTGAACGCCGAAAGGGAGGGTGATGGTAGGGCAGGTCACTGGCAGGGGGTCTCGCAGTTGGAGGAGGATCAGTCGAAGGGGGTGTGTCAGAGAAGAAGTAGTCAGGGGTGGTTGGTTGTGCGGGCTGAGTCACGCGACGGTAGGGAGCGGCGCTGTCGGAAGGGAGAGGCATTGGTCAAAGCAACGCTGATATGGAGAGGTCACCGGAATAGGGCAATGCTAGTAGGGAGAGTTCACTGCAATGGGGCGATGCCTAGAAGGAGGGGGGGTCATGACCGGGGGGAAGCCACCAGTTAGAGGGAGCTGGAAATGAAGGGCGCAAGGGGAGGGTCGGCCGGTGATGGGGAGAGAGTGCATCAGATTTGGGGTCAGGTCATGCGCACCAAGAAAGGGTAAGGGGGGATGTGGGGTTTTTTTTATATGCATTTTTTCAAAAAAAAAAATTTGAAAATACATCTAGGTTAAAAAAAATTATTTTTTTACCCCCCAAAGGCGGCACCTGGTGTGCCGCCTTTGGGAAATTTTCCGGGCAGGGCAAGGCGGCACCGGGTGTGCCGCCTTTGCCCAAAAAATAACCGCAAAGGCGGCACACCAAGTGCCTCCTTTGCCTAAATAATTTTTTTTAAAATTTTTATTTTTATTTTTATTTTGTTTTGTTTTGTTATATATATATATATATATATATATATATAACAAAACTTTTCAGCATAATTTTTCTGCTATTTAATATCCAGCGGTTCTGCCATTACAGCAATCTGGATTCTGACTGATACCCTCACCCAGGACTCTCTTTTATAAGGGGGTTTTCCCTGAAAACAATACTGCATTTCCGATGTGGGATTCTGGTTCTCCTTTTCCTGGACAGTACATTCTGCGTTTCTGATGTGTGATTCTGTTTCAAGTACGCGACTTTGAAATACTATAAAAGTTAAACTATAAGACCAATACAAATGAAACTTTAAACACTGATTAAACATATAAGAAATAGTTGAAAACAAAAATAATTTCATAAAAAATGTTGATACGGATTAATTTATAAGCTTTTAAAACCACCTACTTGAAACTTAAACATATTTGAAGTACGTGACTTTGAAAGCTTATAAAAGATAAATTATAAGACCAATACAAATGAAACTTTAAACATTGATTAAACATATAATAAATAGTTGAAAACAAAAATAATTTCATAAAAAATGTTCACCAAAAACAATGTATAAGCTTTCAAAACCATCAACATGAAACTTAAAAATGTTTCAAATTCCCGACTTTGAAAGACTATAAAACATAAACTATAAGACCAATAGAAATGAAACATTAAACATTGATTAAAAATATAAGAAATAGTTGAAAACAAAAAAAATTCCTAAAAAATTTCCGTAAAAATTAATTTATAATATTTCAAAACAATCTACTTGAATAGGGAATCCGATCCATCAGTTTGAGGGATACCGGGGCTAGGTAGATAGATAATTGGATCATTTTATCTATGGATTTTTTGGATAGGAAGATAGATTCATTTCATTCATTATATCAAGGTATTTCTTTTTTAATAGAATATAGACTTTCTTATAATTATAAAATAAGGGACATCTTTATTTTTTGGTTATAGAATACGATTCTCTTAAGGTTAAAAGACATTATTCTTTTAATGGATTTGAAAGTCATTATTTGTTTTGTATGAAATTGTATTTATTTTTTGTAAAAAGTTTTTATATTTCCACCACACATATAATTGAATGAAAAACATCATATTAGTATTTTTATTATGATTTTATCCATATTAATATGATTTTGATAATAACAAAACTTTTGAATTAATAAAATCTATCATGATTATGATTCTTGATCATACAGAAAATTTTTTCAAATTTTTACCCATAAATTTTAATGAGGATGAATATTACACAAAATTCAGGATCACATGTCAGATTTTGAACCATCTTGGCACTTCTTAATAAGTAAACACATTCTGTGGAATTGGAATATGTGTGTATTAGGGTCCTCTCTATAATACAATATAGCACTAAACCATGGAAACTTTTTTTGCAGGCACTCCACCATAAAATATGGAACCACTATTCTCTTATGTGTCTCTATTTTCACAACCACCCTTTCTCATCTAGGAGCACATCATACCACTTATTGTTTGGCTAAGGTTTAATTACTTTCCCACCTAGGTAGTGGTAGACTCTTCCCTTGGCTAGCTAGTGGTAGGATAATTTTTTTGAGTAAAATCAAACAAATAGTTATCCATTTCATCTCCTAAATTATTATTTATGTAAAATATAAATTCATCTCACATGAACATATTTTAATCCCTCATGAAATAATAAAATATTATATTTCCTTCACTTCCTTTTCTATTATTGTAAACAACGTGTCACCATTTCCACAATTTTTTTAACATAATATCACATCAAAAGTCATCACAATTATGCCTCACATATCAAAATAATCTACTAACAAGTCATTCATCCTTATTGGAAAAAAAATTCATATCAATGGGATCTTTATATATCATATTTCTTATTGTTTTGAATTAATGACTTCCATTGTTACACATATCCATTCATATGGTGAACCACCATGATGACTTTTTCCTTTTAACTAATTCCTAAATTGAAAATTATTTTCTATAGGGACATTATGCATTTTTCATCTACAAATGGATTAGAAATTTCACTGAATGTTAGAGGTTATTACTGCATGAAGATATCCATTATAGTTACAAAATTTTGTAGATCAATAGGTCTCTCTATATAGGTGGGTTTATTTTTCATAACAAGGGTTAAAATCCCTAATATAGTTATGAATAGGTTTTTCTGCAAAATATATTTGTTAAATTGTTTATGGGGAATATCCCTACATTGAAAAAGAATGTTTATATGGTTCCCATTCCTCCAATTGGTATCCATATTTTTATAATGACATATATATTATTAGCTAATAAAATATAAATGTAAAATATAATTCTAATTATGAATTATAGAGTGTTTTCTAGAAATCTTGAGTGTTTTTCATTGAAATATTTATATCTATATTGGTTCCTCTAAATCAATTTCTAAATGTTACTAATAATGTTACTCAAATACCAATTATAACATCTTATAATCCATAAACCTATAGTCAATAGTTATATTACATTATTGATATAAAGTAAAAGAGTCCCCAATGGAAAGAACAATTTAGTAGTCTGGGAAGACCATATATAGATATACAATACATATTAAAATAGAAGATACAAAATGAACATATTATGAGATCATGAAAATCCCTTCAATCATATCCCAGAAAATATCACATATTCCTCCTCAATGATTCCTGAGAAAGGAAAAAAATTACATGTGTGATCAAAATCTCATTACAGAGTAGCATATATGGGAACCTTACATAACATAAACATAGAATAAGTGATATGTAAAGTATAAATTAAAAAATGAAGTCATAATATGCTAAAATTGAGGGAATTATATGGTCATGATTATAAACGATAACATGGAAAAAATAATCAATTATCTCATACTGATGGAATGTATATTTCTAGAAATGAAATTCTTGTTGTTAAGGCTTAACTCTAGGCCACATTAGTATTATTAGAAGAAGAATACACCAAATACCAACATATTTTTTCATATGATATCTACTGATGAATTGATGGGAAATATAGTTATATGCCAGACCCATCACCTGATTAAGACTAATCAATTCACTCTATGAGTCATAATGACCTTTGTAAAAGTTACCTATGAAACCTATTGCTGAATTAATCATGGGTATCCATATATTGATAAATGTATACATAAAATACTTCCCATTCCTTATAATAATGTAAATTTCTTCTCGAAAAACCCTTATTGAACTTGGAAGACTTGTGTTACCATCCATGTAATTGGAATTACCCTAATCATAAAAATATAGTGGTGAGGGTACCTTCAATGTGTTGTATATCCATGGAAGATAGTAATTTAGTACAATAGTTTTCATTGGTATGAGACCCAGGAAAAAATGACAACCCATATATTTAATGCCCCCTATTTCATGATTTCTTTCAAAAAATATACACTTAATATAATCACAAAATAAAATTATTCCATGTGTCCTTAGGTAATTAGTTACATAGAATAATAACCTAAAATAAGAATACAAAAAAATTATTTAAAACTCTATAACATTCCCTTAAAATCCACTGATCTTATAATACTACATAGGATATTCTGGGGATGTACATAAGAAAGGGGTGAATTATAAATCCTTGTAAAGAAATAATCAAAGAATAAAATTATGAAATTAATACATGTGAGTAGAGAGACATAACAAGGTGATATAAAATTGATGTGATTCGTAAAAATAAACCTCAAATTATTATATAATATAATAATATCAAGGCAACATTGGAATGCAATAAAAAATAAAACATGGAATCACAATTCTAAGTCAAGGATAACCACTAAAAAAATATAACATAGAGTGCTTAGGATAACCTCCCATGCACTGTAAGTGATTTCTCATGAGGTAAAAACATTACCCATTTTTATGAAGTGGAATATAATTTAAGGCCACCCATCATACTCATATCATGTACATGAATTTTTTTAAGTTTCAAGTAGATTGTTTTGAAATATTATAAATTAATTTTTATGGAAATTTTTTAGGAAGTTTTTGTTGTTTTCAACTATTTCTTATATTTTTAATCAATGTTTAATGTTTCATTTCTATTGGTCTTATAGTTTATGTTTTATAGTCTTTCAAAGTCGGGAATTTGAAACATTTTTAAGTTTCATGTTGATGGTTTTGAAAGCTTATAAATTGTTTTTGGTGAACATTTTTTATGAAATTATTTTTGTTTTCAACTATTTATTATATGTTTAATCAATATTTAATGTTTCATTTGTATTGGTCTTATAATTTATCTTTTATAAGCTTTCAAAGTCACGTACTTCAAATATGTTTAAGTTTCAAGTAGGTGGTTTTGAAAGCTTATAAATTAATCCGTATCAACATTTTTGATGAAATTATTTTTGTTTTCAACTATTTCTTATATGTTTAATCAGTGTTTAAAGTTTCATTTGTATTGGTCTTATAGTTTAACTTTTATAGTCTTTCAAAGTCGCGTACTTGAAACAGAATCACACATCAGAAACACAGAATGTACTGTGCAGGAAAAGGAGAACCAGAATCCCACATCGGAAATGCAGTATTGTTTTCAGGGAAAACCCCCTTATAAAAGAGCGTCCTGGGTGAGGGTATCAGTCAGAATCCAGACTGCTGTAATGGCAGAACCGCTGGATATTAAATAGCAGAAAAATTCTGCTGAAAAGTTTTGTTATATATATATATATATATAAAACAAAAAAAAACAAATAAAAATAAAAATTTTAAAAAAAAATTATTTAGGCAAAGGCGGAACTTGGTGTGCCGCCTTTGCGGTTATTTTTTGGGCAAAGGCGGCACACCCGGTGCCGCCTTGCCCTGGCCGGAAAATTCCCCAAAGGCGGCACACCAGGTGCCGCCTTTAGGATGTAAAAAAAAAATATTTTAAACCTTGTTGTATTTTTAAATTTTTTTTTTTGAAAAAATGTAAAAAACAATAACTCGGGGATGTGTAAGAAACACTAAAAAATGAGGAAAAACTAACTAAAAAATTAAAATTCTAATTACTCAATAATAATAATACTTATAAAGAGAGGTGGGTATACCTGAGGGGCTGCACACGCCGGAAGGGAGGGCACTGGCAGGGTAGGAGCGGCACTGATGGCCTGGAGATTCGCCGGCCGGAGCGATGTCGGTAGGGAGAGGTCACCAGAACGGGGCGACGCCGGCAGAGAGAGATTGCCGGAACGGGGCAACGCCAAGTAGGGGGGGCGTGATTGGGGGGAGTCCACTGGCTGGACGGTGTCGACAATGGAAGGCGCAGGGGGAGGGCCAGCTGAAGACTATGAGAGCGCATCAGGTGGGGTCGGGTCGTGCGCAACAAGCATGGGGATGGGGGTGTGTGAGAAACCCTACAAAATGAAGTAAAACAAATGAAAAAAATAAAATTCTAATTACTCAATAATAATAATAATTCCAAGAATAATAGTAATAATAAAAATAATAATAACATAATTATAAAAATAAAAGTAATAAAAATATTAATTTCATTTTAATAATAATAAAATTCTTAATAATTATAATAACAATTTTAATAATAATGATTTTAAAATTCTCGGTAACGATGATAATTAACGTTCATAAAAACACAGGGTCATCGCATAGTCCGCACATGACTCAATCGATTGTGCGCGAACCGTTCAGTAGCTTCTATTCACTCCTGAAGCTGTCGCATAAGTACCTGGGCTGACCGTATGGTCTCCGCTGACCGTGCGGTGCCCGTGCACCGGTCTAAAACCAACAAAGATTCTCAATAATAATAATAATAATAATAATAATAACAATAATAATATAATGGTAATAATGCTAATATAATAATAATAATATATTCCCAATTAATATTATCATTATTAATATTATTAAAACAAAACTTTTCATTTCATTTTTTTCTTTTTATTATTTTATTCTAACTCATTTTGTTACTTATTGAATTCTTATTTTGTTTTTCATAGATGGGCAGACCGCGCAGTAGCCATGGAATTGCAGGGTTTCCAAACTGTGCTCTACCTATGTGTCAGGTGACGTGAAACCTAAAACATGCATTTTTCAATGAAAACTCAAAAAATTAAACTGGGACTCAACCTGAATCCTGAAAAAATTATCCAAGGCCAAGAAAATAATAAAATAAAATAATTAAAATGGTCGGGGTTTGACACTTTCAGTGAAAATTTCTAGGGAAAACTTTGAGTGGAAATTTGCAGTGCAAACTTCTAGTGAAAATTTACAGTAAAAATTCCCACTAAAAATGTTCAGTGCAAATACCCACTAAAAATTTTCAGCTCAAAATTCATTTAAATTTGGAATGTATATATACTAAAAATGTTATTACACAAATTCTAAAATAAATGCTCATTTAAATTTTTAGTTCAAATATATTAACACATTAATAATGCACTAAAATTTTGAACTCCAAATTTACTATGAAAATTTCTAGTGCAAACTTCCACTAGAAATTTTCAGTGAAAACTTCCACTAGAAATTTTGAGCGAAAACTTCCTCTAGAAATTTCAAAGACGTACTTCCAGTGGAAATTTTCAATGAAAACTTCCATTGGAAAATTCCAGTGCAAATTTTAACTGAAAATGTTTAGTGCAGATATCAAGTGAAACTTTTCCGCTCAAAATTCACTTAAAATTACAATGTGGATATTTTAATACATAAATAATAAATTTAGATTTTCATCAAAAAATTCCACTGAGGATTTACTCTGGAAACTTTTAATGTAAATTTTCACTAGAAACTTTTAATACAAAGATCCATTCATATTTCAAATTTAAATTCTCAATGCATATACCACATTAATCGCTTTCATTTAATATATAGAGTGAAAATTTGCAATTAAAATTTCCATTAAAATTTCAATGTGTTATATTTTTATTTAACTTTATTATTAACACCTTAAAAATATCTTTATTATTAATATTTAATAAAAACTGATATTAAAATTTTATTTAATAAAAAATGTTATTAAATATAAAATACTTTATTAAAATACAGAAGGATCCTCCAGCTTCATGCAGTGCGGGTACTACCTCTTACGCGAGATCCTTCTTTTTTGCATGGTTTGTGTTGAATAGATTCTTGTTGATTTTTGGGCATTCAGTTTCTTAATGTAACGACCCAAAATTTTGAATAAATCTTGTTTCCTAATTTTATGTGTTATTTTATTTTATTTTTATACTCCAAAAAAATGTTTCATTTGATAACATGATTAAAATTAAAATAAGACCGTTGGGTTTTGACTATTATATGACCATTGGTCAATATGACCGTTGGAAACTAAACGTTTTGATTTTAATTATTATAGAAAGAAGATTCGATGGCTTCGCCCAATAGTCTTGGACCGATCGAAGCCCATCTAACATAACTTGGGAAGGAGGTAGCACCACTGGGCTTTGCTTTGGACTAAACCCAAGCCGAACTTCATTGTGTGAAGCTAGAACGGAATCGCCTTCGCGAGAAGTTCAACCTGATAGAAATTACTACTCGTGCGATGTTGGATGAGCCTCCCTCAGATTCTCTCACATTAGCACACCTTACACTTAGGTCCTATGCTGGCGTGATAAGGGGCTATTTAAGGAGACCGTAACTACCTTGTGTAATCCTTTGTTTTAAATAAAAATTGGGATTTCTTCTTATGATAATTTTTATGACTTTTCAAATGTCCGGATAAATATAGTATGCATATTTTTAGTGAATTTTAGAGAAAAGATATTTTAAAAAATGTTTATGTAAACCTTAAATAATTAAAAATGTGTAATGATTTTCAAAAAATGGTCTTCTACAGTTATTTTCAGTACAAAATTTAGAGTCTAATAAGATCAACTTGATTTTTTGATGAATAGTAAATTATGAATAGTGATTTTATGTTTAGGATTAGTAATGTGACCAAATAGATTAGTAACCTCACTTAAAGAAAGTATTAAAATAATCTGGGCACCTTGATTAAGTAATGTGATTCAATAAAATGGTTAAACAACGGTTTCATAAATTATTATTCAAGTATTAGTTTTTTTCGGTTGAATAGTGTTTTTTAATTAAAAATTAAATTAAAAATATTTAGAAAATTATTTTTATAAAATGGATTTCATTTTTGAACTCAGAGCATCGATATTATGTTAAGGTAATTTTTGGGGTTCTTTTTCTGAAAAAATGAATTTTTGGTGAATAGTGTATTTATTTAAAAATAAAATTAAAAATATTTAGAAAATTATTTTTATAAAATGGAGTTCATTTTTGAAATCAGAGCATTGATATTTGGTCAATGTGAAATTTTGGGATTTTTCTGCGAAAGTTGAATTTTCAGTGAATAGTAAAAATATAGTTTTAGAGTTTCGGTATGTTTAATGACATCATAACTGTGTCATGATGATGTCATGAGATATTTTAAGGGTTGGCCGACCAAAGGTGATGTATTATTGTATTGGGGGCCCCATGTGGCCTAACTTCATGGGAAATATCATGGGAGAGCACATGGTTTTGAGAAAACCACTTTTGAGGTGTCCCTTGGCCATTAATGCTTTGTCCCCTGACTTTATCTATTAATACCAAGCACTCCTCTCATCCATTCGACTCCAAAACCATCCTCAACTAAGTTCTGGTCTCCTTACCTCCCAAGGAGTCCTCCCAAGGTGCCCCCAAACCCTCAAGATCCAAACCGTTGAGTTTTAAGAGTTACATTTTAAGGTAAGGGATCCGACCTCTCTCATTCTTTTCAAGTACTCTCTTTTATGTCATATCTTTTATGCTCCATGTTCTTATGTTGGAGGATGTTATTTTATATTCATACTACTGTCCTTTTTATGTTCATATGATGAGAGACCCCCTCTTTCTCTCATCAATTCGTTTTAAGAATGTTTAGGTGGCGCCGTTAGGCTATCGAATTTTTAAGAGATTCTTTCACCCTTCTCGTTTTTTTTAAGTTCTATTTTCATGTAAAGTATTTGAAGTTCCTTTTTATTATATTGGGGTATGATCTCTAAATTTATCATACTGATATTTTACGATAATATGATGAGAGACCCCATTTTGTCTCTTCAATTCAGTATTTTGAAGTTTTAAGTGGCGCCGTTAGGCTGCCGAATTTTTAAGTGGTTCTTTCACCTTTCTCATTTTTCAAAGTTATAATTTCATGTCAAGTCTTGAAAGTTACTTTTTATTATGTTTGGGTATGATATTTAAATCTATCATACTGATTTTTTATTTTCATATGATGAGAGACCCTATCCGATCTCTTTAATTCAGTATTTTGAAGTTTTAAGTGGCGCTGTTAGGCTGCCGAATTTTTAAGGGATTCTTTCACCCTTCTCATTTTCAAGATCTATTTTATTGTCAAGTCTTTCATGTTCCTTTTTATTATGTTGGGGTATGATCTCTAAATATATCATACTGATCTTTTATGTTCATATGATGAGAGACCCTATTTGATCTCGTCAATTCATTTTTGTTGAAGTTTAAGTGACGCCGTTAGGTTACTGAATTTTTAAGGGATTCGTTCACCTTTCTCATTTTTCAAAGTTCTACTTTCATGTCAAGTCTTTCAAGTTCTTTTTTATTATGTTGGGGTATGATCTCTATATCTATCATACTGATCTTTTATGTTCATATTATGAGAGACCCTAGTTGATCTCGTCAATTCATTTTTTTAAGTGTATGTGACACTGTTAGGCTGCCGAATTTTCATAAAAGAAATCTTATTTTTGTCTTCCTTTCATGTTCTTCATTTCATATGGTATATCTTTAAAATTTCTTTACCATGTTCTTAAATCCCTTATATTCTTTCCCCCTACTGTTTTATGGATCATTTATGAGTGAGTGACCCATGTCCCTTCTCTTTTCAATGTTTTCTAAAACCTTGTAACATAGTCGTTATGCTGCAGAATTTCCGTCTCAAAATGTCTCTCTCTTATTCTCGAATTCATTTATTTAATTAAGTGAATACTCAAAGATATTTCTTATAAAGGGGTATTCGCATATATATTAAAATGTTCTATTTTAAATTCTGGGATTTACATACATGACACCCGCTTCCCCTTTTCGTGGGTTTAAAGTGACACAAAGATCATGTCTTTAAAGCAGTTTTTAAAACGTTATGATTATGAAATGAAACCCATTTATTTTATTCTATATGAGTTTTTTATGAAATGATTGATGATGATATATATGGCTCACATGATAATAAAGACATGTCAAGGGTGCGCCCAGATAGCGCTCCAATGCATTGGGTAAAGACTTAATCTCTAGAGATGACCTTTTAGACTGATACCTTGGTGAATAACCTTGGTAATTTTTAATGACACCTTGGGGATGGACCTTGGTGAAAAGAAATGATTGTCAATATTAAATGTTGTAGCCACATATTCAAGTTATGAAAACTGTTATTTTTATTATGATATGCCTCATGATTTCATTCTCATGCCTTAAAGTTCTTTTCATGACTTTATTGATGTATCTCAAGTTCATATGTAAAATGTTTCGCTTGTTTCCCTTACTGGGCCTTCTGCTCACCCTTTCTTTTGATGTATGACCCCAGGTTATGAGATGCAGTAATGAACCTAGGATGAACTTAAGGAGAAGCCTTTCAAGTGTTTAAGAAGAATGTTTTATGTTGTTTTCATGTATTATGTTCCTGGTTTCCAAGACACTAAACCTTAAAGATCCTCAGTTTTGTGTAATGTAATGAAAGTTTATGTTATAAAAAGGTGGGATGCTATATTTGGTATCAAAGGATGGTTTAGTTATTTGTGGAAATTAGGATATGAAAACTCTTGGAAGAACCCTATAGAGAAGTTTAAATATAGGAAATCTTCCTGGTATTTTGGTGAGTATTGAGTAAGGGGTTTCCAAGCAAATACATCCCTATCTGGGTACGAGCAGGTAGAGTTGGATATGGCACATATGTACATAGGGGTAAAACCTGAAAACACCGCTTTGAGCTAGACTCAAACGAGAACTGGTACACGACAACGGGCCTTGCTGCACTCTTGGTTACGACACTCCCAGGGGATATGCTTTGGTAAATTCATAAGCTTAGTATGAACCATTATTAAAGGAACAAGGATAAAACAAAATAAAGATTCACATAAGAATATAAGATCATGGATAACCTAGTTGAAACCTAGGGGATCACAAGTTAGGGTATACTTTTCTTCTACAAGTTATCCTTATATGCTTTAAGCTATTTTTCATGATTATTGCTTAAGTATTTAAGCCTCTAATTATACTTTCTCTTATTAGTTAATAGTGGGAAATAGAAGAATATGTCCCAACAACCAATGTGATAGGAAATGCGATGATATCCGTATTAATATGACAGAGATGATTAGGGGGTTAAAAGATGATTATTATTTTGGAAGACGTTCACTATTTTGGGGACCCTATATGATCGAGGTAAATAGATTACTACGGTATTTTCATTGAGGAGCAAGGTTGACTTATAGAATTGATGAATTTAAGGTGGACTTATAGTAATTTAGTTTACTTATGGAAATGATTAACCTATCTTGGGTAAAATATGTTTAGGTTAGATACTTTTGTTATAAGATTTTAGGAGTGGTTGATGTGTTTTGGAGATGAACAATGAAGTTTATTTTGGAAGACTATGTTATCAAATCCTTCTTGTATTTGGGTTTCAATATTAGTTTGGTTTATTTTGAGGAATTTTAAGAACAGTTATTTATGGAATGGTCTATGATGAACTTTGGGTAGTACCATGGAACTTTGAAGATTTAAAAGTAGTTTTCATTCCTATGGGATTCTTTCTTTTTGAAGAGTTTTTTTACCTTACCCTTTCTGTTTTTGGGATAATGTTTAAAGATAGAAGAAATAGATAGATAATCTTTTGTGGATTATGTGATTCTCTAGAAGATGATTCTTGTGATTTTGATGAGACCTAGTGTTTTTGAATTCTCATCATTTGGAGAAAAGATTAGTTTTGGAAGAGACTTATTAAAGGATGAAACTCTACTTGAAGGTAAGTACATTTTCTTATGTTTCTGTTCTATGTAGTAAATGAATTCCTCAAAATTATGAAAAGGAACGTAAAACAAAAATGTGGTTGGTTTACGTTTCCTAATAGGTAATCAAAGGCCGTTTACACACATCATAAGTTTGGGATTTTCTTATGGTTAACTTTCTCCTAATCATGTTTTCTATCACTCTCCCTCAGAACTTGACCCTTTGTTTTCTCCTCCATGTCCATGTTTTCCTACATGGAATCCTAGTGTGGGTTAACTCGGGTGACCATTGTACTTCCCTTTCTTTCTTTTAAAGTAATAGTTTTACTGACTCCTTTTCCGATGTGGTACTTTCAATGAAATTTCAAAACCCAATTTTTTAAAAATTGTGAGGACGCAATTTCTTAAGGGGGGAAGATTGTAATGACCCGAAATTTTGAATAAATCTTGTTTCCTAATTTTATGTGTTATTTTATTTTATTGTTATACTCAAAAAACATGTTTCATTTGATAACATGATTAAAATTAAAATAAGATCGTTAGGTTTTGACTATTATATGACCATTGGTCAATATGACCGTTGGAAACTAAACGTTTTGATTTTTTTCTCTAAATACAAGTAATCTATGTTAATTATTATAGAAAGAAGATTCGATGGCCTCGCCCAGTAGTCTTGGACCGATCGAAGCCCATCTAACAGAACTTGGGAAGGAGGTAGCACCACTGGGCTTTTCTCTGGACCAAACCCAAGCCAAACTTCATCGTGTTAAGCTAGAACGGAATCGCCTTCGCGAGAAGTTCAACCTGATAGAAATTACTACTTGTGCGATGTTGGCTGAGCCTCCCTCAAATTCTCTCACATTAACACACCTTACACTTAGGTCCTATGCTGGCGTGATAAGGGGCTATTTAAGGAGACAGTAACTACCTTGTGTAATCCTTTGTTTTAAATAAAAATTGGGATTTCTTCTTATGATAATGTTTACGACTTTTCAAATGTCCGGATAAATATAGTATGCATATTTTTGGTGAATTTTAGAGAAAAGATATTTTAAAAAATGTTTATGTAAACCTTAAATAATTAAAAATGTGTAATGATTTTCAAAAAATGATCTTCTACAATTATGTTCAGTACGAAATTTAGAGTCTAATAAGATCAACTTGATTTTTGATGAATAGTAAATTATGAATAGTGATTTTATGCTTAGGATTAGTAATGTGACCAAATAGATTAGTAACCTCACTTAAAGAAAGTATTAAAATAATCTAGGCACCTTGATTAAGTAATGTGATTCAATAAAATGGTTAAATAACGGTTTCATAAATTATTATTCAAGTATTAGTTTTTTCGGTTGAATAGTGTTTTTTAATTAAAAATTAAATTAAAAATATTTAGAAAATTATTTTTATAAAATGGATTTCATTTTTGAACTCAGAGCATCGATATTATGTTAAGGTAATTTTTGGGGTTTTTTCTGAAAAAAATGAATTTTCGGTGAATAGTGTATTTATTTAAAAATAAAATTAAAAATATTTAGAAAATTATTTTTATAAAATGGAGTTAATTTTTGAAATCAGATCATTGATATTTGGTTAATGTGAAATTTTGGGATTTTTCTGCGAAAGTTGAATTTTCAGTGAATAGTAAAAATATAGTTTTAGGGTTTCGGTATGTTTAATGACATCATAACTGTGTCATGATGATGTCATGAGATATTTTAAGGGTTTGCTGACCAAAGGTGATGAATTATTGTATTGGGGGCCCCATGTGGCCTAACTTCATGGGAAATATCATGGGAGAGCACATGGTTTTGAGAAAACCACTTTTGAGGTGTCCCTTGGCCATTAATGCCTTGTCCCCTCACTTTCTCTATAAATACCAAGCCCTCCTCTCATCAATTCGACTCCAAAACCATCCTCAACGAAGTTCTGGTCTCCTTACCTCCCAAGGATTCCTCCAAAGGTGCCCCAAGCCCTCAAGGTCTAAACCTTTGAGTTTTAAGAGTTACATTTTAAGTTAAGGGATTCGACCTCTCTCATTCTTTTCAAGTACTCTTTTTTATGTCATATCTTTTATGCTCCATGTTCTTATGTTGGAGGATGTTATTTTATATTCATACTATTGTCCTTTTTATGTTCATATGATGAGAGACCCCCTCTTTCTCTCATCAATTCGTTTTAATAATGTTTATGTGGCACCGTTAGGCTGCCGAATTTTTAAGAGATTCTTTCACCCTTCTCATATTTTTTAAGTTCTATTTTCATGTAAAGTATTTAAAGTTCCTTTTTATTATGTTGGTATGTGATCTCTAAATTTATCATACTGATATTTTATGATAATATTATTAGAGAATCCATTTTATCTCTTCAATTCAGTATTTTGAAGTTTTAAGTGGCGCCGTTAGGCTGCCGAATTTTTAAGTGGTTCTTTCACCTTTCTCCTTTTTCAAAGTTCTAATTCCATGTCAAGTCTTGAAAGTTCCTTTTTATTATGTTGGGGTATGATATCTAAATCTATCATATTGATCTTTTATTTTCATATGATGAGAGACCCTATCTAATCTCTTTAATTCAGTATTTTTAAGTTTTAAGTGGCGCCGTTAGGCTGCCGAATTTTTAAGGGATTCTTTCACCCTTCTCGTTTTCAAGATCTATTTTCTTGTCAAGTATTTCATGTTCCTTTTTATTATTTTGGGGTATGATCTCTAAATATATCATACTGATCTTTTATATTAATATGATGAGAGACCCTATTTGATCTCGTCAATTCATTTTTGTTGAAGTTTAAGTGACGCTGTTAGGCTACCAAATTTTTAAGGGATTCGTTCACCTTTATCATTTTTCAAAGTTCTACTTTCATGTAAAGTCTTTAAAGTTCCTTTTTATTATGTTGGGGTATGATCTATATATCTATCATACTGATCTTTTATGTTCATATGATGAGAGACCCTAGTTGATCTCATCAATTCATTTTTTTAAGTGTATGTGACGCTGTTAGGCTGCCGAATTTTCATAAGAGAAATCTTATTTTTGTCTTCCTTTCATGTTATTCATTTCATATGGTATATCTTTCAAATTTCTTTACTATGTTCTTAAATCCCTTATATTCTTTTCCCCCTACTGTTTTATGGATCATTTATGAGTGGGTGACCCATGTCCTTTCTCTTTTCAATGTTTTCTAAAACCTTGTAACATAGCCGTTATACTGTAGAATTTCCTTCTCAAAATGTCTCTCTCTTATTCTCGAATTCATTTATTTAATTAAATGAATACTCAAATATCTTTCTTCTAAAGGGGTATTCACATATATATCAAAATGTTCTATTTTAAATTATGGGATTTACATACATTAAACCCTCTTTCCCTTTCCGTGGGTTTAAAGTGACACAAAGATCATGTCTTTAAAGCTGTTTTTAAAACATTATGATTATGAAATGAAACCCATTTATTTTATGCTATATGGGTTGTTTATGAAATGATTGATGATGATATATGTGGCTCACATGATAATAAAGACATTTCAAGGGTGTGCCCAGATAACACTCCAATGCATTGGGTAAAGACTTAATCTCTAGAGATGACCTTTTAGACTGATACCTTGGTGGATAACCTTGGTAATTTTTAATGACACCTTGGGGATGGACCTTGGTGAAAATAAATTATTGTCAATATTAAATGTTGTATCCACATCTTCAAGTTATGAAAAATGTTATTTTTATTATGATATGCCTCATGATTTCATTCTCATGCCTTAAAGTTCTTTTCATGACTTTATTTATGTATCTCAAGTTCATATGTAAAATGTTTCACTTGTTTCCCTTACTAGGTCTTCTGCTCACCCTTTATTTTGATGTATGTCCCCAGGTTATGAGATGCAGTAATGAACCTAGGATGAACTTAAGGAGAAGCCTTTCTAGTGTTTAAGAAGAATGTTTTATGTTGTTTTCATGTATTATGTTCCTGGTTTCCAAGACACTAAACCTTAAAGATCCTCAGTTTTGTGTAATGTAATGAAAGTTTATGTTATAAAAAGGCGGGATGCTATACTTAATGTATAATTTTCCATTGTTCTTTTTTGTTTTGTTCGTATTCTTTGATTTTTTTTTCGGGATGCAGAGCATGAGAAAAAGACCTTCAGCCTGGCTCTAAGAGGAGGTTTGTTTCTTAATCTATGAGGGGTGATGGTTGTTTTATGTGGGCTTGGTTTGGCATAGTTTTTTTATGATTATGTTTTCGGGTCAAGGCATGTAATCTGATCAATGTTGGGTGATATGATTTTCATCGAATGCCTAAGTGATGCTAATGTGGCGTGCTATAAGGTACAAGATTTCAAAAACCCTTTTCAATTTTTTGAGTCCTTATGGAGTCAAAAGGGTGTTTTGAGTCCTTTTCCTCTTGATTTTTCTAATATTATTCTCACAATCACTTGACTAACCGGGATACTTGAGTGTCTTTCGTGTGGTCACTTGTTTTTTCTTGCGATCGGTTGGCATGGTCACTTGTTTCCTTCATGGGGTCACTTCTTTCCTTTGTACGATCACTTGTTTGATTGTGTGGTAGGTTGGTCGGTCATGTGGTTGGTTGGAAAAATAACTTGTTTTCTTTGTGAAGTCACTTGTTTCCTTCTTGCAGTCACTTTTTTGTTTGTGCAATATGTTGGTTGGTTGTGTGGTTGATTGACATGATCATTTTTTTCCTTCGTGTGGCCACTTGTTTACTTCTTATGGTCACATGTTTCTTCATGCGTTAGATTGGTTGGCTGTGTGTCAGGTGGAATGATAACTTGTTTCCTTCTCATGTTCACCTATCAGTTTTTGCGAAAGATTGGTTTCTCGTGCGTTCGGTTGACACAATCACTTGTTTCCTTTGTGTGGTCGCGTGTTTCCTTTGTGTGCTCACTTGTTTGTTTGTTTGGTAGGTTGGTTGGTCTTGCGGTAGGTTGACACAGTCACTTGTTTCCTTCATGTGATCACTTGTTTTCTTCCTGCAGTCACTTGTTTGTTCATGCGATAGGTTGGTTGGTGCAATCAGTTTAGTAATTAGCCAAATTTTTGAAATTTATAGTCTTCCCTAGAATACCTCTAAAAGTCATGAATACGACTTTTTAATATAAATGTGTGGTTTTAAAGATTTAATTAAGGGTATTTAATGGCTGTTTTGAGGATAACTATATCCTTAAATTTCCTTTCTAACCAAGGATGTTAATGAGTTCTTCCATTTGGAATTTAATGAGACTTAATGGATAATTAAAATCTTATCCACAATATGAAATTTTGATTGTTTTGTATCTTTAATTCTAAAAAAAGATCTTTCCTTCATTCTTTACTACTTGAATTCTCTTGAGATGGGAGGTTACAAAGCCTTTCCCTTTAGTCATGGAACCCTGGTGTTGTTGGTTCGAGTTCTTCCTGTGGTGATTCCATCCTATGCACGCAATCTCTGTTTTGGTGCAACAAATCATGTGTAGCTTCATTCTTCTAGGTAGGGGATCCTTTTCCTTTCTTTTTGTTTTATATGCTGGAGGTATTCTGCTTTTGTTTTACTTTACAGAGGTAATATTATCCGACTTAATGATGATCTTGAATTGGTTTAATTGAAATTAAATTGAAGGGAAAATAAATACATGTTTTACCTATTTTGATGTTATTTCTATCATACATGCTTGATGCCTTTGCTGAAAATCACGACTGTTGAGAGCCTTGTTTGTGTTGTATTTGGTATGATTGTGGAACCTTGTGGTGTGATTGTCTAATATCACCTTGAATGAAATGACTAATCATTTATATATGACTAAAGAAATGGTTGCCCATGGAAAATCTTGGTTTGTGTGAGAATACCCTTTAAAGTAAATTAATGAAATCCCATGAACATGAATTCTGAAATATGTGGTAGCTAAGTTGTGTTTCCTAATGTATTTGTGCTTTCCATGTTGCCTTATGTGGCGTGGGTTGTTGTGTGATGAAGGTGGTGATCAGCTGGGATGCATAACGTGTTGGCTAGTTATGCCATGGTTGGTTGGAATGAGATGTAATGTGGGCTGATATGTGGCGATTGTGATGAGATTTGACGTGGGATGATATGTAGAAATTGTGATGAGTTGTGATGTGGGATGATATGTGGCGATTGTGATGAGATGTGGTGTGGGCTGATATGTGGCAATTGTGATGAGATGTGGTTGTGTGCGGGGCCTTGTTGACATGAGAAAAATGGGTTGTTTATGATAGTGACGTGTTATTCCAGTTACTCGGTAGTGATGGAATTAAATGATAATGATTAAACTAAAATGACAAGTGTTGGAATGATTAATGAACACTTAAATAAAAATTTGAAGTGTGGCTTAAGTTAGTGTTAAATATGAAATGAATGAGTTGGATTGTTAGAGGCTAAGTTGAGTTGAGTCCCACACCAGGCTTTAGGTATCATGTCATCTTTATCATTCACTATAAATAAACACCAAAACCTCTCTTTGAGTGTCATCTTGGGTATTGTGTTTACTCTCCTCCATTCTAAAATGGCTCCAGAGTGGGTTCCCCAACCCTAAAACTCCCCCCCATATCTTATGTATTGCAGAAAACCCTACTGTTTTCCACCAAAGGGGGCGGGTGGCTCTTGGACAAAGGCTCATTTTCACCTGCCACCCCCGACCATTCATCGTCACCCACCCCTACACATCAACCCTCCCTATGCGACAACCCCCACACCCTATTTATTGGCCCTCACTGCACGACGACCCCCCTTGCACTTCTGCACCTTTAGCCAGTAGTCTTGTTGACTTTCTACCTACATGAAGCCCTACCTCTCGACGGCATGCTCCCTTCATGATCTGTCTGCACATGACCTAAGCATCACCCCTCCCTAATTGGATTCGCCTTTTTCCTCACGCTCAACTTGCTTGATTCCTACATCAGACTTTAGGTATCATGCCATTTTGATCATTCACTATAAATAAATACCAAATCCTCCTTTAGACATCTTGGGTATTGTGTCCACTACTCCATTTTAACATGGATAAATGAAATTCAGCTTAATCTGAAAAGAAAATTGGAATATTGCTTATGGATTACATGTGTTGTGTAATGCATTTAGAGGTGGTAACAAAAGTGGTGGAGATTATGAGGCTTTCTGGTGATGTTTTCAGTTGAGATGGTACTTTTGTTGTTGGCCCATAGGTTGGGCCTGTGTGTGCCACTTTTATGTATACATTGTGATTTATATACACACACCACTCGAGTTGAACACCTTGTGCCGACACTCAAATTATTTGGAAGGTGCTTTTTTAACATCTAGAAGGCAATGATGGATTGCTTTCTACCCCCTCTTCCCTGCTCTCTCTTCCAAGCGAGTTTAATATGCACAAGATGTGAGGGTCAGAAGTCAAAAGTGCACTAGTGGTGATGTTTTATGAGATGATGAGGTGGTCCATAGTAGGGTTCATTCATGGGAGGGCACGAGGTTGATGTCTGACACGTTCATGTCATGGGGTGTGACAAAAAAATATTATCTAAGTTAAAATGAAGTATAACATCATGACCCGTCCCAGTGGGGCCTGTGCCGCGACTCCCAAAGCCCACATCCAATAGGACAGGGGCTGATGACTAGAATCGAGTATCCATATCATTAACATGAGACACATTGCCTTAGTGCCTTGTACACACACACACTTCTCCAAGCCCAAAATACTGAAATGTAAAAACCACTAAGAAACAATGCATGCATACCACAATCCCAATCAACAGAGCACGACATAAGTAAAGTGTTGTAAAGTAAACCATGCCAGAATACAGGCCCACCAAAATAGCATGTAAACTACAAAGTCCAACCTGTAAACAAAGGTTTTTGGGACTGCTGTTGAAAGATGACAGAAACACATCAGCCCGTCTGAACTCACAAGGTATCGTCTGGTCCCGATCCTAGTCCTTCTCCGCCTAGGACTTCGTCAAAAGGTCGCTCATCTACACTTGACATTACATGTGTAGGAAAAGCCTGTGCTGAGGAGAGTATAACAATACTCAGTAGGACATCCTGAAACCACAAAGTAATGTACAAAGGAAAGATACAGTCATATCTATTCAAGTATATGTCTACAATATATAACAAGGATATCTAGATATATTCAACCACGACACATCATCCAGAGGTAAGTCAAAACTATCGCATACCACCACTAGGGATATAGCTCCAAGATTCCACAAAGCACTAATTCAGTAGAACACACTCCTGAGTATGATAGCATTGATGGCGTTCATCCAAGAAGTATTATTCATCAGAAACCTTAATGATAGAGAGATACACTAAATGATATTAAGAGTGATACAATACATCAAATTAGGATTATAGCCAGGGCCACGAGGTGATACAAACAACACCATCTGGAATAACTTTCTATGTAGAGGATTGATGCCCAGTGAAGTTTGTCACGTCTATACCCAAAACTCTTCCTAGGGAACGAAGAAGGAATAAAGGATCCATGTTGGGCCTCTTAGGGGATTCCAAAAACTCTATCTTGGAAGTCTTGGTGAAGGGATCCTACTCCTATGAGTAGGAAACAATACCCACAAACCTCCAGGGAAATAATCAAGGGCTTGGAACCTAAGGAAACTTGTTCGAGATATGGTAGAAAAGGAATATAATACATGTATAAAATGATACACGGTGTGTGGTAGGGTCACATGTCATGTTCCATGACCCCTGGTAATGCCTGTGTACAATGACTCATGTCAAAAGAATCTACCATGTGAAAAGGGTATAAACGAAGTGTAGAAAGGCTCACATGCTATTTCCATCCATCTGAGGTCCACCCGTGTACCTTAGCCATGTTTCGGTACATGGTGTAAACCTGTGTCCACCTACCAGTGTACTGGTACATGGGGTAGCCCGTGTATCTGGTTAGGGTATGGTCGTGTGGTGGAGTACATGTTGTGTATTCCACCCCGTGTCTGTGTATCCTCAGAGATACACACAGAGTTCCGGGGAAGGTCCCACACACCATGTGACGGGTGTCACATGCAGTGTGTCACATCACTACTTCTTGAAACCCTAGCCACTGCCCAACGGGCCCCACATGTCGTGTATCTCATGATACATGCTGCATTCTTTGCAATCTTCCAGAATTGTTGTTCTTATTCCAATGATTTGGCTAATCCTTTGGATCTTGATCTAATGATTCATTCATCCCTAAACTAAATATTCAAGGTCACCTCATTGTCTTAGCACCTAATTCGTGAGTTTTGGGATTTCGATTGGCTTCAAAATTTGATTCTGATTATCCGCACGAAGAACTCTCAGAGAATGATATCTTTAGGAATAATCCAATCTGTCTTTTTCCATCACCGTAGCACCTCCTCTAGGTCATCATGATTCTAGATTTATGATTTTAGACCATTGTTCTACGATTTAAATGCGCAACAATAATCCATTCATAACCCCGTGAAAAACAAAGAACGTGAGGGATAAAGGGGGAATAAATAACATAGAAACAATGAACCTCAGATGTTGGTCTTTACAGCCTTGATTCATACCCATTAGAATGATCAAGAAACTAAATCAAATCTGAATCAATCCCCCAAATCAAAACTGCAATCAAAACTCTCCCGCAAGAACGATCGAACCGCGAGTCAACCTATTCGTGGGTTGATCCGTGTTTGTCATTAAATATAAGAACGATGAAGAAAGAATTGAAATCACACACCCTAACTCGATCTTGGATTGATCGTTGAAAAATAAAAATTTCACTGCCATCATCAACGAGATCCTCCAACTCTACTGGCACAAAGATTCACAATTGCTCGATCTGTCGATGTCATTGTCGAGAGGTTTTTCTAAGGTGTCTCCTCTATACGTCTCTATAGAATTTTAGGGTTATGTGTCTAACTCTAGAAATTATGCTTATAAACCTTCTTAAAGGCTTCCTGTCACTACGTCGATGCAAATAATAATAAAATAAATATTTATTTTATTTTATTATTTAGACATCCGAAAAGTAACTTTCACAGCTAACCCGCACTGGTCGATGTTAAGCCTTGCTAAGGTAAAGTCACTACTCTAAACACAACAATGCCGTTAGATTTTCTATCTGGGAAACCATGTAGAAGTTATTTCAATTTTTCAATAATATCACTCAGGCGTTCTATTTAAAGTTTAATTTATTTCAAACATTTATTCTGGTCACCTTGGGCCTCAAAACTACACACCATCTCAGTGCTTGGTCTCAAATTAATTCTATGTATTATTTAAAAATAATACATGAAAAAATCGCGTACATGCTCAAAAAGATGTGGGTACTACGCACAAATCTGAGCATCATGTTCCCACATTCTCTCTTGAAGATTCTTGTTTTGTCACCAGACATGCACCAAGGGAATCACTCACCCACGAAGGATCCTCTCCTTCTTCCCCTCAATCTCCACTGGGTATTCTGCAAAATTTTCTCCATATTTGATGTCCAACTCGTCCCAATCGATGATGTACGATAGATCGTGCATATACCTCCTCAACTGTGACATGTGGAAGATGTCATTGTGCAATGGTGGTGGTAGAGATAGGGGGTATGCCACCTCTCCAACTGTACGCAGTATTTGAAAAGGGACGATGAACCTCATATATAGCTTTCCAACCTGGCCAAATATCCACAACCCGCGTTGAGGTGAGACATGAAAGAACACATTGTCTCCTTCCTCGAACTTCAAAGGCCTCTATCTTCTATCAGTTTATGACTTCTTCCAACTTAGAGCAGTGTTTATTTGATCCTGGATGATCTGTACCTTCTCAGTAGTAGCTCGCACCAACTCCGGGCCAATGAGTGTTGACTCTCTTAGGCCAGTCTAACAAAGGGGTGACCAGAAGGGTCACCCGTACAGAGCCTCGAATGGTTTTATATCAATGGTAGAGTTGTATATATTGTTGTATACAAAATCCACTAGTGGTAATTGATCCTCCCAGCTATGATCGAAGTCTAATATAAAAGCTCGCAACATGTCCTCCTGAACCTGTATGGTCCTCTTTGTCTGACCATCTATCTGGGGATGAAATTTTGTGCTCAAGAGCTACCGGTTCCCCAATGCTTCCTATAATCCCTTCCACAACAGGGATGTGAAACGAGTATCGTGATCTGAAACATTCGTCGATGGAACTTTGTGAAGCTGAACTATCTCCTGCACGTATATGCGTCCCAATCTCTCTACCGAACTCTACTTCTGAATAGCTAAGAAGTGGGTTGACTTGGTGAGTCGGTCAATGATCACCTAGATGGAATTGTGTCCCCTAGACGTATGTGATAATAATACTATGAATTAAATGAATATCACATCCTAATTATACTCCAACACCTCTAGAGTTGAGTCAAACCACCCGGAACCTGGTGCTCATCCATCACCTGCCGGCACATAATTCGTTGGGAAACGAACTCTGCTACTGCCTTCTTCATCCCCGACTACCAAAACTGATGTCAAAGGTCCTGATACATCTTCACCACACCTGGATGTACCATCAAAAGGTACTTATGAAACTCCCTTAGAACCTCCTCCTATAATTCCATTGGTACAACTGTGCGTCCTCTGAAAAGAACAACATGCTCCCCACATTTTGAATATCCATCAGTAGCATGTCCTGTGGGAATATGAGAACATAGAGTCTCACATTCTGTATCTTTATTTTGTGCCTTCTTGACTCGTTTTAAGAGTATAGGGGTAAAAACCATCTATTTGAGGTAGTCTCCCCCATCTCCATCCATAAAGGATAACTACAACGATGCCAAAAACTCTGATGTCTCGTTTAGAAACTGTGAACTTGATCTTCTGTTGAGAGAATATTCCACCCCATTCCCCTTTCTAGGAGTATAGACAATCTCGAAGTCATAATCCTAGAGGTACTCTAGCCACCCCCTCAATTACAGATTCTTCTGAGAGAAGATATACTTCAAACTCTTGTGGTCCGAGTAGATGATAAATTGCTCGCCCATCAGGTAGTGTCACCACATCTTCAATGAAAAGAATACCAATGCCAACTCAATATCATGGGTCACATAGTTCTAATCATGTGGTTTCATCTATAGTGAACCATAGGAAATCACCACTTTCCTCTTCATCAGGACACAACAAATCTTGGTTCCTAATGTGTTGCAGAAAACTACGTACTCGACACCCTCCTTCGACAATCTCAAGATTGGTGCGATCGTCAAACTCTGCCTAAACTATTGAAAAGCATGCTGAAACTTCTTTATCCATATGAAAGGTTTCCCCTTCGGAGTCAAAGTTTTCATCGGTGCTGATATCCTAGAGAAATCAGGAATGAATCTCCGGTAATATCCTGTAAGCCTAAGAAATCTCCACACCTTTTCCAGGCTCCTAGGTGGCTCCCATGCTAGCACTGCCTCCACCTTGGCCAGGTCCACTACCAATCCATCCACTGAGATAACATGTCCTAGAAAGTGGACCATATGAATCGAGAACTGGCACTTTGAGAGCTTTCTATAAAGCTGGTTCTCTCAAAGTACGTCCAAAACTATCTGTAAGTGTCTCGCGTGATCCTTCTCAGACGCCGCATACACAAGGATATAATCGATAAATACCTCCTTGAACTAGTCTATGTATGGATAGAAGATCTATTTCATGAGTCCCATGAAAACTACTGGGGAATTAATCATGCCAAAGGAAACCACCATGTACTCATAATACTCATAGCATCATCTAAAAGTCGTCTTCAATATATCATTATCCCATACTCGTAGTTGGTGATAGACCGATCTGAGTTCAACCTTCAAGAACCATCGTTACCCTCTCAGTTGGTCGAAGATTTCATCAATCCTCAGTAGTGGATACTTGTTCTTCATCGTCACCTGGTTCAGGCGCCGGTAATCCACATACAACCACAAGCTCCCACCTGCCTTTTTGCAAAATAAAATTGGGGTCGGTCCAGGAAAAAATATGGGTCTCACGAACCCCTTCTTTTGAAAATCCTCCAATTGCACTGTCAGCACGCGAATCTCTATCAGAGCCATCCGATATACTTATGAGGATATCATACTCCACCAATACTGCTAGAAATTGGAAGCTTATGAAATTCGTTTCCATGAGGGTCATGCTAGCCAAGTGATGAGTGATCGGCTGCACCCTCCTATGTATGGGTCCATCCTGTGTTTCCTATGTCTCCTTTTCATCAAAAAAGAAAAACCTCATTCCATAATTACAGACACACCACACCCTTCACCTAAAATATACAATTTGGGCATGGAAAAAGATAACCAATCCATACCAAGAATGACTTCGTAAGGCCTCAACGCAACCACCAAGAGGTTCCAATCAAAAATGTCACCTCCAAGGGTAAGGTCACATAGTCAGAAAATATGTGTGATCATAGAGACTCATCCCATAGCTGTCTCTAAGAGTGAAGGTCGATTCAATTACTGTACTAGAATCTCAAGATCTCATACAAGATATGTGGAGAGAAAGGAATGACCGACACCTGTGTCTATTAGTATGAAATCTAGAGTAAAAAATACATAGATCGTACCTAGAATAATATCTGGAGCTCCAGGGTCATAATCCTCGGCTGCATGAAACTATCCCTCACCCTGTCCTATAGCTCCCAGAGCCTGGCGCGGACCTCCTTGGGGTGGTGGTGGTAACTAGTCAAAAATGCCGACCACCTCCCGCTACTCTCCCAGCTCCTCTTCCATGTCTGTCACCCTGTGGATCTACCTACTCCTACCTCTACATCTACCTCGGTGGTCCATCCACTATCTCCATGTCAGCAGCACGATGGGTTGAACAATCTAGATTGATTTCCCCCTACCATCACATGAGTAGCACCGCCTCTCCCTAGGCTGACTGGATCCACCATGTGAACCCTAAAATACAAGTCCTTTTTCCTAGGACCTCCTCCTGAAATGTATCCCAAATCCAGGTCCCTGAGACTGACATCATCTCCCTACTGCCGAAGTATCTACACCTATCTATTGCTGACTAACGCTAGCTGTATCTGCTCAATTAAGAATCTCTCGACCACCAAAGCTCGCTCGAGTACCCCAACATAAGTAGGAATGCTCAGGGGGATAATATTTGCTCGGATGTCCCTACGCAGACCTCGCTCAAAGGTCTGAGCCCTAAAGTACTGATACCTGTCTATATCCATCAAGTACCTAGAGAGGTTGGTGAATCTTGATGAATAATAAGCTATTGTCATAGTGCCCTTCTAAAGCTAAAGAAGCTCTTGTATACACACAACTCTCAGCATAACTGGTGAAAACTTATCTCTGAAAAGGTGTTCAAACTCTTTCCATGAGAGATTCTCCTTGTCATGAGTTTGGATAGCCAAACTTTACCATCGCCCTATTGATCCCTACAGAAGGATCACTGCCAGGATCACCGTCTGATCAGCTAGCGTCTTGACTAGTCAGAAAACTCAAGTCACCGACTCAAGAAAGTCCTCAGCCGCCTGAGGGTTGGGCTCGCCTTGGAACCTAAGGGGTATCTGTCTCTAAAACTCATTTAGCGCGCTTAGCCCGTGTTGCTCGTCTTCTGGTACTGTAGGTACCACAGGTAACTCCACAGGTGGCAGTATAGAAGGTGCACTACATGGAGGTAACCTCTAAGAAATTGATCCCTATACTGAAGCCTCGTCTCTTAGGGGGTCATCCTCATGATCGATCTACTGGATCCTAGATGGTATATGTTGTAGAGGCATCCTATATAAAAATAGGATGTACCACAATCAATGATTATATTTGGATAACTGACTCAAGAAGGACATGGAAACCACAAACCATTTCTATATGATGGATGTAACATTTTTTTCCTTGCAACCAGTGTTCTCATATATCAAGTTGAAAAGCAGGTTATCAGAGTCCAGGTGCATGGATACATCGACCGCTACACCAACACTAGATTCCCTAGCCTGAAAGCCAAACTCGAAACATTTAACACTGTTTCCCCAAACCAATCTCACAAACTCTTGATCCTAAAGTAGAACTGAACTACTCTGATACCACTCTGTCATGACTCCTCCTAGTGGGGACCATGCTGCAACTCCCCAAACCATCCTCCAATAGTCCAGAGGTTGGTGACTAGCACCAAGTAGACATATCACTAACATGGGAGGCATTGATTAGTACCTATACAGACACACACACATCCCCAAGCCCAAAAATTCTGAAATGTAACAACCACTAAGAAACATTACATGCATACCACTATCCCAACCAACATAGTATGACAAAAGTAAAGTGCAGTAAAGTAAATCAGGTCAGAATACAAGCCCACCAAAAGAGTTTATAAAAAACAAAGTCCAACCAGTAAACAAAGGGTAATAGGAATACTATAGAAAGATATCGAAAACATCTCATCCTGTTTGAACTCACAAGGGACCGTCTGGTCCTAGTATTATTCCTGCTCTGCCTAGGACTCCCTCAAAATGTCACTCATCTGCACAAGACATGACAAGTGCAGGCAAAGCCTGTGCAGGGGTGAGTATAACAATACTCAGTAGGACACCCCGAAACCACAAAGAAATACACTAAGGAAATATACAGTCATATCTACACAAGTATATGTCTACGACATATAAAAAGGATATCCAAATATACTCAACCACAACACGCCGTCCAGAGGTAAGTCACATCTATGACATGCCACCGCTAAGGATCCAGCTCCAAGATTCCACAAAGCACTCATCCGATAGCACACACTTCTGAGTTTGATAGCACTGATAATGTCCATCCAAGAAGTATTATTTTTCAAGAACCATCATGAAAGGGAGAGATACACTAAATTATCTAAAGAGAAATATGATACATCATATGAGGATCACAGTCAGGGCTATGAGGTGATACCAAAAACTCCATTTGTAATAACCCTAAAAGTAGAGGATTGATGCATGGTGAAGTTGGTCATGTCTATACCCATATTTCTACCTAGAGCATGAAGAAGGAATAAAATATCCATGTCGGTCCTCTTAGGGGATTCAAACAACTCTATCCTTGAGGTCCCGCTAAAGGGATCATACTCATGTGGGTAGGAAATGATACCCACAAACCTCCAGGGAACAATAAAGGGCACAAACCCTAACAAAACTTGTCCAATATAATGTGGATAAGGGATATAAGTCATATAGAAAAGGATACATGATGTGTAGTAGGGTTACAAGTCATGTTATATGATCCTGAGAATTTCCCTTGTACAAAAACCCGTGTCAAAAGAATTTGTCGTGTGAAAAGTGTATACACAGCATATAGAAAGTCTCACATGCCGTTTCCATCCAGCCAAGGTCCACCCATGTACCTCATCCACTGCCGGTACATGGTATAAAACCATGTCTACCTACCCATGTACCAGTACATGTGGAAACCTTTGTATCTGGTTGGGGTCTAGCCGTGTGGTGCAGTACATGTCTTGTAATCCAATCCATCTTTGTGTATCCTCTGAGATAGATGCCAAGTCCCAAGGAAGGTCCGACATGTCGTGTGACTGTTGTCACACAACCTGTGTCACTTCACTACTTCCTGAAATCCTAGCCACCAATCAGCAGGCCCCACACGCCATGTATATTGGGATACACACTGTGTTCTTTACGATTTTCCATAATCATTGTTCTTCTTCCAGCGCTTCGGTTGATCCTCCAGTTCTCAATCTATTGATCTGTTCGTCTTGAAGCTAAAGACCCAAGATCGCCTCGTCATCTTAGCACCGAATCAGTGAGTTTTGGGCCTTCAATCAGCTTTGAAATCTGATTTCGATCATCTGCATGAAGAACGCTCAAAGAATGATATCTTCCTGAATACTCTGATCCGTCTGTCACCATCTCTATCACACCTCTAGGTCATCACGATGATAGATATATGATTTTAGATCATTGAGGTGTGATTTGAATGTGAAATTATCATCCATTAATAACCCCACAAAGAACGAAGAATGCATGAGGATAGAGGGGGAAGAAATCACATCGAAACAACTCGAGGAACAAACCTCGACCTTTTTTCATTATGGGATTGATCAGTTCCCATTAGAATGATCAAGAAACTAAATCAAAGAAGAATAAATCCCCCTAATCAAACCTGAAATCAAAACCCTCCCACAATAACGATCGAACTGCAAGTCAACCTGTTCATGGGTTGATTCACATTTTTAGTTAAATCTAAGACTGAGGATGAAAGAGTTGAAATCACATGCCCTGCCTCAAGCTTGGATCGATCATTGATGAAGAAAAATTGTGCTACTGTCGTCGATGAGAACCTCCAACTCCATTAGTGCAATGATTCACTATAGCTTGATCCGTCATTGTCATTATCGAGAGGTTTCTCCAAGGGGTCTCCTGTCCATGTCATGAGAGAATTCCAGGGTTATGCAGCTGACCGTGGAATCCAGCCATCATTTTTCGTGATTCCCATTTTGTGGAGAGAACATGATTTAATTACTATATATTATTAGTTTAAACTATCCAAAATGCAATATATAATTTATTATATTATATAAGTATTCAACACTAATTATATTATTAATATTATATAACTTTCATTATGTATATATATAAATAACCAATTAAATAGAATAATTACTAATAAAAAAATTATTTATTTGATTAAAATTTGAAAAAAAAAAGATGAATAATAATAATATTTTTTATATATTAAAAATACCACTAATAATATTCTAGAAAAATTTAATAATTTAATAATTAAATATATAAATTAATTAAATATAATGATTAAAATATGTTGTATAAAAATAATTATATGTGTGTGATTTAATTAATTAAGTGATTTTTAAAAAAAATTATTTAAATAATAATAATTTATTTATTAGTTAGATTTAGTTTACCCCTATTTAGATTTAGTTTACCTTTACTATTCTTTATTTTACCCTTACTTAGCTTTAGTTTTATCCTTACCTAACTTTAGTTCACCATTAATTAACTTTAGTTTACCTTTACTTAACTTTAACTTTAGTTTACCCTTACTTAACTTCAACTTTCATTTACCTTTACTTAACTTTTGTTTAACCTTAACATTGTTTTACTCTTACTTAAATTTGTTTTACCCTTACTTACCATTAGTTTACACTGAGAAAAATTACATTGAAAAAACCATTTGAATAAACACCTTTCATAAGGGATGAAAGATAAATCAATTTTAAATGGTTGATAATAAATGACCAACTATATTCATTGTACCAATTTCATCATTATATGATTTGAAAAAATATTATAATAATTTACTTTCAATTATTTTTTCATCCCCATTCTCATTTTATTGAATATAGTGTCATATGTTGAGAGAATGGAATCTATGTCGATCTTGTTTTGGGGAATTTACCGACATCAAATAATTAAATTATAATGAAAATCAATTTATGTGTTATAATTTTAGAAACATATTCATGTAATATATTACTTATTAATATAATATATATTCTAATTTTTTCTAGAGATGTTCTGGGTGGGGGATTAAAAACTTCTTTTGGTGAAGATAGTATTTTCTTGGGTTTCATTGACTTTATGGCGTTTCCTCAAATTTTTTAGTTTGATATCGTATATGAAGGTTAATTTCCTAAATCCATCCACCCTAAAGATATATTAATTGATTGTGACAACAAAAAATATATTCATTAGATTGTTTTCCATAATGGTTCTGTGAACAGAAAATATTTCACATCTCTAATAAACTCCGCTTCTGAGTAAATCATAAAAAATTATTAGATTATTCGTATTATATCTAATAAGGAATCTATTATGGATAATTTTATTTTCATTTATAATACTTGATTTTCACTTGACTAACATTTCTATTGGGAGATAATACATTGAAATTTGTTGACCTAATGAAAAATATTTCCATGTTTGGGATATTATCATACAAAAATTTATTCCAATCAGTAAAGGGTTTTTATACATTATATTTTCTTTATAGAACCTAAATCATGAAGAATGGGGGATTTGTTCCATTTATTTGAATCTAGGAATTATTACAACAAAATAGTTTCATTTTCTATTTAATCATTTATCTTTTTGGAACACCAGAGTCCATGTATAAATTAGAAATCTTAGTTTAAAATGTAATATTTTTCAAAATCATATTATATTAGATGTTTTTTATCTATGGTTTTCCATATTTAAATGAACAAATCCATGTACATGGATGTATTTTTATATTATGCAATAATTTTGGATGAAGTTGATCTAAATTAAATATAAATTGTTCATATTTTGTTTTCCACTTAAGAAGAAAATAACAAAATAAAGGATAAATATGAGAAGAGGTTAATTTTTTTATATCATTTAAATAAATTACAATTTTGAAAGGGAATTTCTTCAGGGCTAAAACATTCTCATTCTACCGTGTAAATGTCCATAACCAAACAATTTTTTTAAAACTTTTATTAAATCAAGGTAGAAGAGAAGTTGTTACCTCCAATACATATGAGGATAAAAATGGTTCAGAGGGGGGAATATATAAAATCTATGTATGAAAATATAAATAAAGAGACTAAAAAGGAGAATTCAATAGATACTACTAATCAAAAACAGGATCCTAGACAATTTGCAGTGCAATCTTGGGTTCATGTTTCTTAAAAATGAGATTATAAAGAAGGTGTGGATCAAACATTTATATTTAATAGTTATATCCTAAATAAATTTTGTTTGATCTCTTGGTCACTAGACTCTTATAATGGAGAGTAATGAGAAAGGAAGTGATTATTTTAGATGTTTTATAATCTCATTAGGGGATCAACTGTATCAGGTCTAAATACAACAGATGGTTTTTATTTAATGGGGTTCACCAGTGAATCAATACAATTAAAATGAATTTATTTATTATAATTATAATCCATATAAATGTTTTTAGGGGTATATGTAAATAATACACCCATGGTCTCTAAACGGAATAGTAATCTAGCATATATTTCAGGAAATTTCTTGTCAACCATATACTTGAATTCCCAAAAAAATGTTCTCTCTTAGAATCCACGTAATTCAAAGGAGTTTCTATTATAAAATATGGGTGTTTCAGTTAGAAAAACCAATTTTTCTATTTTTAGATCATAAAATTAATTTTATGTAAATGAATTATTGATTCAAGAGAAAATTTCTAATTCCTATCATGTTAATATGTATTCCAGTGATTCTTTTCATTCTGGGTTGTAGGTGAATAAGAAATATGATAGAGGTAATATAGCCCCATAAGGGAAGTATAAACATTATTGTAATTTTAGAAATTGTTTTGAATAATCATTAAAGGATTCTATATTGAAATTAAATAACAACATTATTTATATTGAAGGTTTCACCCATGACCCTATAAAAATAAGGTAGTATAAGGATTACTCTAATCATCCTAGGAACGTGTCTACTAGATATTCAACCAAATATTCTAATGTTAATCTCACCCTAAAAGACTTATAAGATAGGTAAGTCTTTTTTATTATTTTTAATCAATTTTAATCATAGTCCATGTCATATATAATTTATAATGAGCATGATTATGGTGATAATGACATCTAACATGTATTTTCTTTAATATCTTTATTGAGGGAAGGTCTCATTGTCTGTCAACCTTCCAATACTCCATGTATTGAATCATTAATTTTAATAATGCTTTGGGATAATTTTCTCTTTGATGGTATTATTGGATAAATATTTATAAAATACTTTTTTTATAACCATCCATATATATCGTTGATGAAAAATGAAACATGTTTATCCATGGAGGCAGTAGTCTACACATACACATAAATGATGATTTTTTTTTAATATAAATAAATGGAGGTTAAAATTTATTTATCATTTATGAATATTAAAAGTTTAATAAATATCATATTTATTCATTATGTACCCCCTTTTAACCAATCATTTAAGGTAGTGAAGGAATACAAAACATGCCTCTTCATAGAGGCGGTAGTCCACACATACGCATGAATGTCCTTGTTTTTTCAAAGGGAAAATGGAAAAGGTTGATAATTATTATTCCATCAACATTATAAAATTTATTATAAAAAACTAATTTAATTGTATAGTAATTTGAGAATTAGATATTGATGGGAAATGTAGAAAAGAATTTGTTAGGGAGTGATTATTACTCACATTGAGAACATTAGTCTTCTATTGGATAACTTCCTAAAAATGAGGGATGTAAAAAAAATTATTATTACTATAGGATTATGGTAGTGGAATATGATTATAGGGAAGAAAATGGGTAGGGATGAAATTGAAATTATATTTTTTCCTTCAGAAATTATGTGGTTGTGTAAGGCCACTTTTATATATAGTGGGAATGATATTTGTTTAAATATAACTTCTTAATAAATAGAGAAATGATTCACATGGAAAGTAGATCCAGATTGAAAAATAATTGTGGGAGGGATCACTTAAGGTCTATAATATCTCATCCATTGATTTTTTGATATATTTATAACATGTTTAAATTATTTTACCATTATATTTCACACTTATATAATTTTTTGTTATTTCTACGGTAACAAATTTCTTAAAAAGTAATTTAATTTTTATGATTAAAAATAAAATGGAATTAATTACATAATTTTAACATAATTTTTAAAAATATTAATTCAATTTTATAAAATAAAATTTCTAATGGAGATAAAATAATAATTTTAATACTACCACATATAACGTGTAAAACCCCATTTTAAGAGAAAATGTGTTTTTAAGCATCCAATTTATGTTTAGGATAAAAATATCAAGGTTTTTGATTTTTATGAAATTAAATAGTTTCTTATAAAAAAAATATTTATGTGGATTTAAAATTTAGCCAAAATATAATTTCACATTTTTATATCATAATTAAAATAAAAAATAAAAAGACATTTTTATTAGAATAATATAACTCCTCTGATGAAAATTGTAAACATGGGTTTTATAAATTCATAATAATATTTATCAGTTTTTTTTTATTTTACTCCAATTATTTTTTTGGGAGAAATTTTTTCTTAAATTTCTAATTCCGATTTTTGGAATGATGATATCATAAAATCTATGGTATTTATAAAATAATAAATATTCACCTTTCATCTAAAAATATAACCTTTTAAGAAAATCCTAAATATTAATATTAAGATAATATTTTTTTGAATAAAAAAACTAATTTAATTTCATAAAATTGAAATAATAAAATAAATTAATTTGTCTTCTAAATGAAAATACAATAAATAAATAAAAATTAATTTTATACAAAAGGGGCCTTTAAAACATAGAATGTTAATCTTATTTCATATCAATTACTAGTTAAATAAATCACAATATATTATTTCATATATTATATTATTATATATTATCAATTTTTTTTTTTAAAAAGTGATCAATTTAATTTATTATGATTACAACAATTTAAAAAATATTTATTTAAAAACAATCATTGTTTACATTAAAGAATATTAATTATTTATCCTCTAAGTGAAATATTTTTTTAATGAATAATATATTTTTTTTCTATAGTTTTTATTAGGATTATAATTTCCCTAATAATTTTTATCTAATATATCATGGCTAATCTTAGTTTAGTGTTACATGTGATACAATAAATTCAAAATAGTATTTGTTTTAAAGAGAAATTGATACTAAAATATCTAGGTGTTACATTCTCTCTCCACCCATTTTAAATAAATTTAATCCCCCCATTTTAATTATCACTTTATAATGAAACCATATTAGGTTATATATGAGACACATGATTTAATTTATAAGTATATTCCAACATTAAAAACATAGGAAACATATCTTTTTTCCTCCGAATAGTTTTATCACTAATATTTATTTCTTCTCCAACCATATGAGTAAACATCCCCATGATTGGGTATCATGACTCACAAAATTATTTATCCTTGAGAGCTCATTTTCATCATCGTATTGACAAATTATCAATGGTTAGTCTGAAATATGGAATGAGATTTCCTGATTTTTTTAATTAATATGGATTACATGTGTAGATATTTATTCAATTTTTTAAAGCTCGTAAAATTCATCTCAAAGATGAATTTAAAGGATTTGCATGAAACACATTCCCAAAAACACCATATTTGGATAAAAAATAGATGTTTTACTCAATAATAAAATCATTAAGTTTTTTATTCTTTTTTTTTAAAACATCAAATCTACACTAGACCAAAATCCAATAATACATCCACAATTCTAGATTGGAGGATAATTGTTCCTTAATTATAATGATTCACTTCAATTGTAGTTATTTCATAGGTTTTTACTTGTTCTATTTATAACATACCAGACTATTTATATGAGATCTAGTGATAAAAACATATACTATTCTTTTTTAACACCATTATATTTTAGAGAAGAAAACTTTGTTTGATAGAATATTTGACATGCACCATCGCGCTTAAACAACCCCCGATATATATATAACAGTTTCAAAATAGCCAATAATTAAGAGGGTATGACTAATATTAACTAAATTATGATATATATATATATATATATATTTCATACTCATTATAAATTATTGATAAAACTTTAGTAAATAATCAATCTATTTTTAGTAATGTAAATTTATTCTTTAGAAATATGATTTACTCAAAATTAATTTTTCTAGTATTACATAGAAAAATATTATAAATAATTTTTGGATCTATAATATATATATATATGATAAAATGAGATTAATTTTTTAAATCTTCATATAAAAATTTACATTTAGTAAAATTTTGGGATTTTTCCGAAAATATTGATTTTTCGGTGAATAATGAAAAATAATGATTTTTTGTAAAATTGTCATTTCTTTTAAATGAATTAATAAATATAAAAGTAAAGTTATTTTTTTAATATTATTAATATTAAAATAATTATTCTTTATTTATATATAATAAACAATATTTCATTTTAATCAACAATATATAGGATTTTAGTATAATTTTGTCTTTGAGTTTAAACACCAGATTTTTCTAAAAACTATTTTAAAGTGTATAGTGGTTCTTGTTTTGAATTAATAAAAATAACCTAAGGATGGATGATTTAAATTAAATTTATATATTTTATATAAATAAATATTAATTTAAATTCATGCAATAATTATTTTTAGTCATAGAGTTAATATAAAATCAGACTTTTCTTAAAAAATACACTTCTTGAAAACCCACATTTTCACCGTGTCTGCGAGTTTAATTTTAAATTAAATTTTCTTAATTAAATGAATTTAATGTTTTAAAATGGATTTAATATTATCGATCATAATAATTTATATTATTAAGTAATTTAAAATTAAAATTTTTACAATAATTAATAGTAAAAATAATAAAAATAAATTACTACAGTAAAGGTGAAAACGGGTTTATCTGGGGTTAAACTAAAAAGATGAGGGTAAAAATTACCTAAAAACTTTTCCAAAATATATTAAAAAAATATTAAGTACTTATGATGTATAATTAACAATTTTATACTATTTTTTATCATTTTTTTAATATAAAAAACATGTGTATAACCTTTTCTTTTCAAATAGTAAAAGTGTGCCACTCACCTCACTTATAAAAGGCCACCCACTCTCCTATCTAATTTACTCCATAAAAACATTTTGGTTCAGTAGAGAAAGGTAATGATAAATTCTAAAATTACATAACCGGATCCTATAATCCTTGGTTTGGTTAGAAATATGTTCTAGGAATACATTATGTATAATACTAAAGAGGTGGTTTGAGATGAGTTAAAATTTATAACTATGATTTTTTGTCTTATTTATTATTCCACACTATTAAAATATTATTAAATAATGAACATATATCAAAAAATTTATATTATATATAATAAGATGTTATTATTTTAATTTCATAACCTAAATACATCAAATCTTTATTCAAATGGGAGATGAATTCATTATTTACATGTATGATAGACTACCACCTTACAAACTGATGTCATTCATTTTCCATCATCACCTCCCATGGATTGTTGTGATGATGTATTTAAAGTGTATATATTATATTGGTAACATATTTAAACTTATGGATTCAAAATATCACATATATCTTTTAATTTCTATTCAATGTGGGATATAATATCGTCGCTCGTGTGTACGACGAACAACCAGCTCGCGAAGTGATGTGATTCGTTTTTCACTAACAATTTACATGAAAGGGAATAATAATAATTATAATGAATATATGTGACATAAATAACATCATAATTATTTAAATTACATATTATCATTCTTAAAAGATAATATATAATTATATTTCTTGTACTAAAAAATGATAATGTCAAACGAGTACGTGTAGACTACCGCCTCCACGAAGCGATGCAATTTGTTTTTTCATCATCACATTACAAGAATTTTTTAATTAAGTATATTTAAAGTAATATTATGGAATTTATAAAATTAAAATCATTATTTCAAGATAAATGAATATATACCTTCTTTAAATAATGATCATTCAAAAATGGAAATTCCACTCATGCATACGTACGGCCTACCGTCTCCTTGATCATAACATAGTTCATTTTTCATAACCATTTTTAATGATTGTTTTTTTAAAGTAAAATTGAGAAATAAATATGATAATTATTTAATTATTACTATTTTTTATATATTGAAATAATGACCTCTTTGACCATATTCAATACACCAATGCTGTTTTGAAACAATGAACTGAACATCCCTAAAACACTCGATGTGGACTTAATTGATTAAATATTAAAATATGGAATTAAAAGAAAATGAAATAAAATATTTATGTATAATTTAATAAAAAAGTAAAATATTATTAAAAAATCAAATAATTGATGTAATATTATCATATAGTATGTATAAGACATACAAGTAATTTCTGGACTCTAGGTAAGGGTTCCTCGTCTTGTTTTTAAATTTATGATCCATATTACATATTCACAAAATGTTTTTATTTTGTGGTTTATATACTATCCATTTTACATATAATGTCATTAATCCTTCATAAATAAAATTATTTTTTTGAATTTGATTTAATCTAGGGGTTTTCTTGAAAGTTACCAAGTGGTAAAGAGTTTCTTACCTCAGTTTCCTTTCATTGGTTTACAAAACTTCTTCATTGACTCTTTTATGATATTATTATTTGTTAATTGATCTCTAAAATTATGTATTAAGTATTTAAACTATATTTGGGATGAATTTACATTTTTTAAACATAACATCTCCATTTATTACCTCTCAATTCAATGATATTGTCTTTGTAAGGGTTAATCATCCCAAATTATTTTCCTTGGGACATATGATTTTGATATGCAATTATCTTATTTATGAGGTGTATATATTTACCTTTTTACATTTCATATCATTAAAATACTTATTTTAATTATATTTAATGTTTTATTTGAAGTTATTATTTCATGGGAAATATGATTGAAAAGATTACTAAAGTGGTAAAGGATTTATAATACAATTCCATTTTCTTCAAGATTGTTTATGTTCAAGGTTATGTTGGATGAAATAATGTGATATTATATTCTTAAAAAACATCACTCTTATTATAAACAATTTATGAATGTTTTCCACACGTTAAATTTCAATTTCCACCATTATTGTTTGAAGAAACATCATAAAATTAATTTACAAGTGATTCAAATATTGTATTTTTTATTTAGATCAGGTATCTTTCCCTTCTATATCAATGTTTTATAAAAAAATAAAAAATGATAATTTATTATAAAAATAATTTCCTAAATCAATTTTACATGCAATATTACCTCCTTTTGAAAAAAATTAAAAGGAAATTTATTACTCTTTTACAAATGGGTTACTTTTGACACCCTTTTTTAAAATGAAAAGAATGTTTATTTTTAACATTTTTGACATGAACGGATTTTCCACCATCATATCCATTTCTTTACTTGATTTTAATTTATATGTTTCAAGGATTTTAAATAGAAAATGTTTTTTTAATATTTTTTGGTTTTTATTTTTTAAAATTTATTTTCATAATGAAAACATTATTTTCATCAAAAAAATAATTATCTTTTAACGGTATTTCCATTCAACAATGTTATCAACCCTTTTTTAATTATTCTCAAATATAGATATTTTTTAATAATAATATCCTTATTATTTCTATGGATTGATTGTGATTGTTTCAAATATATTATTATATAACCTATTTATTTTCTATAGTTTTATTATGTTTCAAAGAGATTTATATAGAACCAATTTATTTTCCAGACGTTAATAATATTTCAATGACATTGATATAGAAACCATTTCTTTTAAATGTTTTAATCATGATTCAAATAGATTGTTATGGAACTCGTTTCATTTACATGGTTCAATCATGTTTCAAATAATTGTTATAGAGCCCATTTATTTTCCACTATTTAATTATGTTTCCAAGTGGTTGTTATATAATAGGTTTCTTTTCCATGGGTTAATCGTGTTTTGAAGATATTGTTATGGAAATTGTTTCCTTTCCACACATTAATCATGTTTCAAATAGATTTTTATGGAGAAATTTTATTTTCCATTGTTTAATCGATTTCTGGAAAAAAATAATTTTTTTCCTATGAGTTTTTTATGGAATAAATTCTCTTTGTACTTTATTCATGTTATGGTTTTGGGAAATTTTTTTTATTATAGGGTTTTTCTATTATAAATTAAGGATGGGAGGTAATGTTATTAACCATGGATGGATGATTTCTTGATAAACCAAGGATGGTTGGTTCCTTTATAGCTCTCAAATGAATTGAGTACTCTAGATATGGATGTCATCCATATTGGTTATTCCATTCATAAGAGTGATATGATGATAATATTTCCATGATGATAATAAGTTTTATCTTTGATTTATATGGGTTTATGATGTTTCTTATGATCAATATTGATGTCACATGGCTCCTGATTATTAATTGTGATGAATCTTGCCTTTGTGAAATTATAAATTCGTGTTTTCATGTCAGATGATCTATATATTAATGGGTATGAATATTCTTATGTTATAATTATTCACTTTTATTATTCCATCATACCCTTATTCTCTTCGTATTCCCCTGGATGACATTCATTTGTTAATTCTTACATTTACCCTTACTAAGAATTTAAGTGCACCATTCTTATGTGTCGTTTTCCTCAAGTTTTAAAGTTTTAGGTTGAGTGAATTATCACTATACATATTTCATATGGATGATATTGACGTACCAATGTGGAATATAAAAAGTTTGGTATAATGGAAGATAATTTTTACATTTATGAACCAGTTGTTTATGAACCCATGATGTTAAGCATTTATCCTAATTCGAGGAATCTATAAACATAAAATGACATTGAGAATATAAGTGATCCAATATATTCATTTTTATTTTTTATTTTTTTTTATAGTTAAAATTGGGTCACCTTCATTGGTATCAAAGAGAAAAATATTAATATCATGTTTTTAATGTCAGATACGGGAGTGTGGTTTCAGAGATGTTATAGTTGGTATCAATGGAAATATTTAGATAAATTTAGATATTATAATGGTTTCATGTGATATTTTCCTAAGTTATATGGATACCAAAATAGGTCTATAAGATTAATTATTATCATACGTTCATAGTCTTATACACCCCATTGAGGTCTTAAGCAGCGAGATCTTAAAGTGATCAATGACAGTATAGGATGAATTTTATTATCTTGATGTATATATAATACTTCAGTTTAATTTGAAGTATTCAATTACATTTTTTATACATAAGATTCAAGGTATTGATAACCTTTAGGGTTTATATGATCTTGGATATTGAAACAATTATGGGAACAAAGATTTTATCAAAGAGATAAACATCATATTGAAACATGATTTGGTGACGAAGTGATTAATTTTATTTCAAAAAAAAATAAGTCACAATATTTTTGGTCTTGAATACTAAAAGGTATGAGATAAAATTTTATGTTAAAACAACCTTTAATGATGTGTATTTTTAGGAATGAATTTGTTTGAACATTGTGTATTACTATTTAAATTTAGAGAATAACGATGTAATGATTTATTCATTTTGAGAATTATCTTTCCATGTGCTAACAATTTTGGTTTTAGTTAATGACTATAGACTAATGGAATCACTAGTACAGAAAACGTTTTTTACGTCACCATTTTTTACGTCGGTTATATAAAACCGACGTCATAATATGTAAAACGAGGTTTTTTACGTCGGTTATTTAATAACCAACGTCAAAACCTGTGTTCAGTACACCTTTAACGTCGGTTATTTTTATAACCGACGTTATTAATCGCGCGGCTTCGTTTTTTACGTCGGTTATACATTAACCGCCGTAAAAAACAGAAGCGGGGGGTGTTTTTTACGTCGGTTATTTAATAACCGACGTAAAAAACGCGGTTTTTGAAGGCCTTTTTACGTCAGTTATTATATAACCGACGTAAAAAAAGAATCCGCAGATGTTTTTGACGTCGGTTATGGAATAACCGACGTAAAAAAACGTGGATTTTGAGCCCTGTATAACGTCGGTTATAAAATAACCGACGTAAAAAAAGAATCGGAGGAAGGTTTTTACGTCGGTTATTGAATAACCGACGTTATAAATGTTTTTAAAACAATTATAACGTCGGTTATTGAATAACCGACGTGATAACTCATTTAAAAATTTACCCAGACTCGTGGATTGTCATTCGCGAGTTTACCTTCGACAGTCACGACTCATCTCTCTCGCGCGTAAACCCGAATCGGCTCGTCCATTTCGTTGGTTTAGATTCGTTTTGTGATCATCGTTTCTCATATTTAATCTCCTCGGATCAATCATCTAAACTCGCAGCACTCAGGTAATCCTCCCACTCGTTTGTTTTTTTTCGCGGATAGTATATATATATATGTGTTGTGATTTTTTTGTTGAAACTAGCTAAGATTCTTCGATTGCGAACCCTTTTAACTCGTTTTGGCAACATAATCTTATTTATCATCCCTAGATCTATTAGTTCGAATTGAAATATTGACTAATTTTATGATTTCACTAATTTTTCTTCGTTTTCTATAAATCCCCGAGAGGGTTGGGGCGTGCCATTTGGGGGGTGTCCAGGGGGGTGTCCAAGGGGGTAGGGTGTGGGGGTGGTGTCCAGGAGGGGTGGGGGGCTGTCCAGAGGGGTCGGGGGGTGTCCAGGGGGGTTTACAATGGGGTGGGTGGGTGTGGGGGGCTGTCCAAGGGTGTGGGTGGGTGTTGGGGGGTGTCCAGGGGGGTGTCCAAGGGGGTAGGGGGTGGGGGTGGTGTTTAGGAGGGGTGGGGGGGCTGTCCAGAGGGTTGGGGGGTGTCCAGGGGGTGTCCAAGCAGGTCGGGGGTGGGGGGTTGTGTCCAGGAGGGGTGGGGGTGCTTTCTAGAGGGGTCGGGGGCTGTCCAGAGGGGTCGGGGGGTGTCCAGGGTGGTGTCCAAGGGGATGGGTGGGTGTGGGGGGTTGTCCAAGGGGGTGGCGGCCTGTCCAGAGGGGTCGGTGGGGTGTCCAGGGGGGTGTCCAAGGGGTTGGATGGGTGTGGGGGGCTGTCCAAGTGGGTGGCGGCCTCTCCAGAGGGTATTTGGGGTTGTCCGGGTGGGTGGGGGGCTGTCCAGAGGGTTGGGGGATGTCCAGGGGGTGTCCAAGGGGGTAGGGGGTGGGGGGTGGTGTCCAGGAGGGGCGGGGGGTTGTCCAGAGGGGTCGGGGGGTGTCCAGGGGGGTTTACAAGGGGGTGGGTGGGTGTGGGGGGCTGTCCAAGGGTGTGGGTGGGTGTTGGGGGTGTCCAGGGGGGTGTCCAAGGGGGTAGGGGGTGGGGGTGGTGTTTAGGAGGGGTGGGGGGCTGTCCAGAGGGTTGGGGGGTGTCCAGGGGGGTGTCCAAGCAGGTCGGGGGTGGGGGGTTTTGTCCAGGAGGGGTGGGGGTGCTTTCTAGAGGGGTCGGGGGCTATCCAGAGGGGTCGGGGGGTGTCCAGGGTGGTGTCCAAGGGGATGGGTGGGTGTGGGGGGGCTGTCCAAGGGGGTGGCGGCCTGTCCAGAGGGGTCGGTGGGGTGTCCAGGGGGGTGTCCAAGGGGGTGGATGGGTGCGGGGGGCTGTCCAAGTGGGTGGTGGCCTCTCCAGAGGGTATTTGGGGATGTCCGGGTGGGTGGGGGGATATCCAGAGGGTTGGGGGATGTCCAGGGGGTGTCCAAGGGGGTAGGGGTGGGGGGTGGTGTCCAGGAGGGTCGGGGGGCTGTCCAGAGGGGTCGGGGGGTGTCCAGGGGGGTTTACAAGGGGGTGGGTGGGTGTGGGGGGCTGTCCAAGGGTGTGGGTGGGTGTTGGGGGGTGTCCAGGGGGGTGTCCAAGGGGTTAGGGGGTTGGGGGTGGTGTTTAGGAGGGGTGGGGGGGCTGTCCAGAGGGTTGGGGGGTGTCCAGGGGGGTGTCCAAGCAGGTCGGGGGTGGGGGGTTGTGTCCAGGAGGGGTGGGGGTGCTTTCTAGAGGGGTCGGGGGCTGTCTAGAGGGGTCGGGGGATGTCCAGGGTGGTGTCCAAGGGGATGGGTGGGTGTGGGGGGCTGTCCAAGGGGGTGGCGGCCTGTCCATAGGGGTCGGTGGGGTGTCCAGGGGGGTGTCCAAGGGGGTGGATGGGTGTGGGGGGCTGTCCAAGTGGGTGGCGGCCTCTCCAGAGGGTATTTGGGGTTGTCCGGGTGGGTGGGGGGGCTGCCCAGAGGGTTGGGGGATGTCCAGGGGGGTTTCCAAGGGGGTAGGGGGTGGGGGGTGGTGTCCAGGAGGGGTGGGGGGCTGTCCAGAGGGGTCGGGGGGGTGTCCAGGGGGGTTTACAAGGGGGTGGGTGGGTGCGGGGGGCTGTCCAAGGGTGTGGGTGGGTGTTGGGGGGTGTCCAGGGGGTAGGGGGTGGGGGTGGTGTTTAGGAGGGGTGGGGGGGCTGTCCAGAGGGTTGGGGGGTGTCCAAGGGGGTTTACACATCGATTTGTTTTATATTTCAAAATTGTTTACATTCAAATTATGATTTTTTTCATATAAACATATATTTGTCTTATCTAAAAAATATATATATTTTTGCTATTTGTTATAGGTAATAATGAGTCGAAGTTGGATTACGGCACATCGAATGAGCAATGAATATGAGGAAGGTGTTGATGCCTTTTTGGAATTTGCTAAACGAAATTTTCCAAGTAGTGACATTTTTTTCTGTCCATGCCTGAAATGTCTGAATATGAAGAAGTTGAAAAGTAGAGAGATAAAAGATCATCTGATTTGTCATGGTTTCAATCCGAGTTACAACCCTTGGATTTGGCATGGCGAAACTGGACAGAATGTCACTGATGATAATGAATCGCAAGATGGTAACTCCGATGGAATTGAAGAAATGATTCCCGATATTGTAGCAGAACAAATTGAGATAGAACCGACAGTTGCACGTCTATATGGTGATGCCGAAAAACCATTATATCCTGGTTGTACAGATTTTATAGTTTTGTCGGCGGTGTTAAGATTGATTAACCTGAAGGCGAAACATGGATGGAGTGACAGAAGTTTTACAGAGCTGCTACAATTGATGAAATACATTCTTCCAAAAGATAACGATCTTCCAGATTCACATTATAAGGCCAAAAAAATATTATGCCCGATGGGATTGGGATACAGGAAAATACATGCTTGTCTGAATGACTGCATTATATATAGGAAGGAATATGAATTTCTGAAAGAGTGTCCTAAATGTGGGACATCACGGTATAAGGTGAAAGAAAAATCACAAGCTGATGTAGAGATTACAAAGCTCCCTTCAAAGGTATTTTGGTATCTTTCTATAATTCCTCGTTTCAAACGTTTATTTGCTAATTCACATGATGCAAAAAGGTTAAGATGGCATGCTGATGAGCGGTTATGTGATGGAAAAATATGTCATCCAGCTGATTGTCCACAATGGAAGAAAATTGATGCCCAGTACCCTACATTTGGAAATGAAATTAGAAATCTGAGACTAGGCTTGTGCACAGATGGAATGAATCCATACCGAACCCTCAGTAGCACACATAGTTCATGGCCTGTTTTATTGGTAATTTACAACCTCTCTCCTGAAGTTTGTATGAAGCGCAAATATGTCATGTTGAGTATCATGATCTCTGGTCCAAAGCAACCCGGCAATGATATTGATGTATACTTGTCACCGCTGATTGATGATTTGAAACTGTTATGGGCTGATGGTATTAGGGTGTATGATTCTTATAAAATGGAATATTTTCAACTGCATGCAGTGATTCTATTCACTATAAATGACTTCCCAGCATATGGAAATTTGTCTGGATACAGTGTTAAAGGGCATAAAGCATGTCCAATTTGCGAACAACAGACATCATATTGTCAATTGCATCATGGGAGGAAAACAGTGTACATGGGTCATCGAAAGTTTTTGCCTATGGATCACCCTTATAGAAGACTAAAAAAGGCATTCAATGGCTCACAAGAATTTGATACTGCTCCAAAACCTTTATCCTCAGATTTGTATTTTGAGAGGGTGAAAAACCTTGATGTGACATTGGGAAAGACACAGAAATCTGGTAATGATAGACATATTTGGAAGAAAAGGTCAATATTTTTTGAGCTACCATATTGGAGGTATCATGAAGTCAAACATAATATTGATGTCATGCACGTGGAGAAGAATATCTGTGATTCTTTGATCGGAACATTGCTAGATATTAAAGGAAAGACAAAATATGGGTTGAATGCAAGGTTAGACCTACTATCAATGGGAATACGTTTGGAGTTAGCTCCCACTCCTAAAGGAAGACGAACATTTCTTCCCCCGGCTTGTCATACATTATCGAATAGGGAGAAAAGTAGTTTTTTTCAGTGTCTTCATGATATCAAAGTGCCTCAAGGTTATTCTTCAAATGTAAAAAATTTTGTCTCATTGAAAGACTTGAAGTTGATAGGTATGAAATCACATGATTGTCACGTCATGATGCAACAAATTCTACCAGTTGCACTGCGTGGAATATTGCCCATCCGTGTCAGAAAGACTATAATGAGGTTGTGTTATTTTTTCAATTCAATTTGTAACAAGGCGATTGATGTGAATGCTTTGAACATTTTGGAAAAGGATGCAATTTTTATACTTTGTCATTTGGAAATGTATTTTCCTCCAACTTGTTTTGATATGATGGTACATTTAATGATTCATCTGGTTTGAGAAATAAAGCTTTGTGGACCTGGATATCTTCGTTGGATGTATCCTTTTGAAAGGTATAGGAAAATATTAAAGGGATATGTTAAAAATCCATATCGACCTGAAGCCTCCATTATTGAAAAGTATATTTCTGAGGAGGTAGCAGAGTTTTGTACGAGCTACTTGGCTACGGCGCAACACATAGGTTTGCCTCCATCTCGCCATGAACGGGATAATAATGAGGGAAAGGGGATTCATGGCTTGAAAGTCAAATCACTGTCAGCTGAACATATGAAGAAGTTAGAATCATACATCTTGAATAACATAGCTGATGTTCAACCGTATATCACATTGCATATTAATGAGTTGAAACAATGTCATCCAAAGAAGAAAGAAATGTGGATTTTGAATGAGCACAACAAAACTTTTTTGCCATGGTTTAAAAAGACCTTGCTTGGTAGATCAGATGTATCAGAGACATTAAAATGGATAGTGGGTGGTCCATCTTTAAATGTGATAACATGGTCCGCTTATGACATTAATGGCTATAAATTTCATACGAAAGCTCAGGACAACAGAAGTGCAGTTCAGAATAGTGGTGTATTGGTGTTTGCAGAAGCAATGCATTTTTCGAGTGCTAAGGACAGAAACACAATTTCGGCATCAAGTGCATATTATGGAGTGATTGAAGACATATGGGAGGCTGATTACTTTAAAATTAAAGTTCCTGTTTTTAACTGTAAATGGTTTATCGGTAACAACAGTGTCAGACACGATGAATTTGGAATGACACTTGTTAATCTGAATAGATTGGAAGACACAGCTGATTCTTTTATAATGGCAACACATGCCAAACAAATTTTCTATGTAGTAGATCAATCAGATATGCAGTGGGTTGTTGTTTTACAAGGGAAAAAACAATATGTTGGTGAGGATGAATTTGATGAAGATGCTGATTTATGTGAGATACCTACTTCCATGGAAAGATTAACAGAACATAATGATGAGTATGTTGAAGACATGGTTTGTGCCATAAGGAACGATCACGACGAAGGAATTTGGGAAAACAATCCAACTGTACATTCCTAAAATTACAGGTAACACATGTTTATTTCTTGTTTACATTTAGTTTTTTCATATAATGTTAGATATTGTAAATTTTTTACTTATTAAAACATGTATCAAACCAAAATGATAAAACAATAAAAACTGTAAAGAGGAGAAGTCCTGGGCGCACCGGCTGGCCGGTGGTGGAGCACCGGTTGGCCGGTGGTCCAGACAGGAAGGCTCTGTCTGGTCCACCGGCCGGCCGGTGGTGAGCCAGCGGCCGGCCGGTGGCACCAGGCAGTGGGCAAGTCTACTGCCTGGGTCCTCCGGCTGGCCGGTGAGCGCACACCGGCAGACCGGTGGACTCAGTGAGTCCACTTTTCAGCTTTCTTGGGCCAACTCCTTGGCAACCTTTTGCCTGTGTTTACCATGTTTATCATTGTTTAACATGCTTACCATATTACCAATGTTTACTATTATGTAATTTAGTACACTTTTCTATTTTCTGATTAAGTAGTACTACAATATTTGAATTTGTATATTTGTGAACTAATGTTTGTTTTTTTGATTTGAAGGAAAATGACAGATCAATCAGTTGATCATCCACATGATTCTGGAGATGATCATATTGGTCATACATCTGGGGAGGAACATTCACATGCTCCTATTATGAAAAAGAGTTCAAAGGTTGGTAAGCGCGGGTGCACACGTTTACCAAAATTATCACTTGCCCGTACGAAGGAGGATAGGATAGTCGTGGAGTTTGATGATGATGATCTTCCTAGAGGTCCAAATGCTAAAGATTTTAAGGGTTTTGTAGCAACTCAAGTTAAGAGCAAAGTAAGAATTCTCTATGATGATTGGAGAAGTGTGGATAAGGCGATAATTTCTCAGCTGTGGGAGACCATTTTGGTAAGATCTTTTTCTATTGTTTGACTGTTCTTTAAATGTTTCTAGTATATATAATATTTTTAACCTCTTTTTTATCAGATGACATTTGATATTCCTGACACTGGAGGAGTCAGGAAGAAATGCTTATCGTTGGCTGCTAGGAGATGGAGGGATTTCAAATCAACCCTCTCATCTGATTTCATTTATGGTCATAGGAGTCGTGAGAATCCATGTCGTATATATCCTTTTATAGATGAAGACACATGGAGACAATTTTTTGAAAGTAGAAGAAAAGAATCATTTTTGGTAAGGGCAATGTAAACTTTTATAAGCTTTATTATATAAATGATCTTATTATTGTTTTTTTAATGATTACTTATTCTTAATTTACAGCAAACAAGGAAAGCTCATCAAGAGATCCAATCTAAAAATTTATACCCTCATAGTTTATCTCGGGGAGGGTATGCATTATTGGAAGAACAAATGATGGAAGAAATATTTCAACAACTAAGAGCTGAGTCTTCAAGCTCTGGAGAGGTGGCCCCTCCATCCCCTCCATCTAGACATGAGAAATGGAAAAGAGCTCGGAAGGGCAAAAAAGGACAATATCTTTCGGAAGAATCGAGACTCGTAGTTGAGAGGATTGTAAGATATCTATTTTATTTATTTAAGTTTACTATTTTCGTCATATATTTCCAATCATTATAGAAATGTTCAATTAATTATTACAGGACTCTCTTGAGGAGAAAAGTTCACAGGGGACATTTACACCATCTGGGAGGGAAGATATTTTATCTGTGGCATTGGGAAAGCCCGAACATCCTGGCCGTGTAAGAGGATATCTGGCAGGTGTATCGGTAAGAAAAGTGTTGCCACGTTCCTCAACTTCTAACGTTGAGGGAGTTTATAAAAAAAATAGAATCCTTGGAGGCTTAAGTCCATAATATTAATGCGACAATGGAGGACAAGATTAGAGCATCGGTGCAGTTTTTGTTTGCAGACTTGCAAAGACAATTTCAGGGTGCAGCTCCCACTCCACCTCTCCCAGTAGCTCCCACTCCCCCACCTCAGCCTGCGGACCCCATTTTTGATCCTCCTCCTCCGCCGCAGCTACCTACTTATTGTGAGTTGTATGTTGATGATCCTCAACATCATATAGTTGAATATGGGATGGTATATTGTATAGGAGATACAGTTCATCATCAACAGTTAGAGGTAGAGAATCAGAGGGTCACTGTACAGGATATTATAGATAGATCAGCTCGGATACCATTACCTACAGATGAGGTGACGACAGTTGGACATAGTATCGGCCATTTTTTACTATGGCCATCCAGACTTCTTCGACTCATTACCATAGAGGTATGGATGTTATATCTTTTATTTTATATTTTTATTAATGTTTTATCATTTGAAAACTAATATATTTTTCAATTTATTTTTACGGGAATACTTCAAAGGTAAAGAAATACTGTATAGACAACAACAAAGACAGATAGCTATGACATCAGATGCAGATACTAGCAGTCTTGACAAATTGTCAAGATATTCAAATTTGTTGGCGGATCATTATGACTTTACAATGGAAGCTCATGTCTGTGGACGTGAACTAAGTGTGGGGATTATGAAAACTGATATCATGGAGTTTGTCACTAGAGATAAGTTGGGCATCAACGTGGTGCAAATTTTTATCATGTAAGTCTTAACACCTTTTCCTTGAGTTATATTTATTAAAAATGTATACTTATGTCTGCTTTGTATTAGGTATCTGTATAAAATTTGTGAGAGGAATGAGCTGACAGATGTATATGGATTCGTGGACCCACAATTGATTTCCCCTGAAGCATATGCATTGGATGAGGAACAAAGAATGCTTTATATTGCAGATAGATTTGAAAAGAATGTAATCACATAGTGTTGGATGATGCCTTTTTGTGAGAGGTATGAAACACATCCCTCTCAAAGAGTTAATTATCTTTTAACATAAAAAAACCACTAACGTTAAATTTCCTTTTATCAAGGATCATTGGATGTTAGGGGTTTTTTTCCCTAGGAAGAAAACACTTTATTGGATATGCTCTCTCCATGATGATGTGTGAGAAAGTTTTAAGAATATATTGGAAACGTAAGTTTCAATTTCACAATAGTAGTATATATTATAATGAATTTTAAATTTACCCCATTCATATTATTTTCTAACAGGGCATGGGTCCACTTTCGAAAAAGCGCAAAGAAAAGGAATTTCAAGATCAAATATGTACATGCGAAGGTAAATATCCATTTATAATTTGTACATTTTGATTTATTACATAAAAATAATATATTGAATTTACACTCATTCAAACAGAAATGTCATGAGCAACAAGGCATCATCGAATGCGGATATTACATGTTAAGATTTATGTATGAAATAATAACAACTGGGACAGTTCTGAGTTTTGACCTGGTAAGATTTCCTCTTTCTCATAATATTTCAATTTGATTTATTCATTATACACGTTGACTACTATCCTTTTCCTTTGTAGCTTTTTGATGACCCTCAACCCTTTACTGCTGAAGATATCAAACACTTACAAGTGGAGTGGTCAAATTATTTTACAGGTTTGATTGACTTTTAGTTGTTTGTAATGTAAAATGTAATTTTGAATATTGTCAATGTAATTGTGTATTTCGTAGTCATTTAGGTTGGATTTAGTTTTTTTTGAAGTTTACTATGTATGTTTTGAATGTTATATAAGTGAATGTTTAATTTTTCTCTACTTCTTGTTTTGGTCTACTGTTGATGGTTTTTCTGGTATGGATTTTGGTATGGGGGGAGAGGTTCCAAGGGGGTGGGTGGGTGTTTGGGGGGTGTCCAAGGGATATGGGAGGGGTGTCCAAGGTGTGTTTGGGGCTGTCCTAGGGGTCGGGGGGGGTGTAAATGAGGGTGGGGGGTGTCCAAGGGGTGGGGGGTGTCCAAGGGATATGGGAGGGGTTTCCAAGGGGTGTTTGGGGCTGTCCAAGGGGATGGGGGGGTTTCCAAGGGGTAGGGGGGGTTTCCAAGGGGTCGGGGGGGGTGTCCAGGGGGTGGGGGGCTGTCCAAGGGGTGGGGGGTGTCCAAGGGGTGGGGGTGTCCAAGGGATATGGGAGGGGTGTCCAAGGGGTGTTTGGGGCTGTCCTAGTGTTCGGGGGGTGTAAATGAGGGTGGGGGGGCTGTCGAAGGGGTGGGGGTGTCCAAGGGGTGGGGGGTGTCCAAGGGATATGGGAGTGGTGTCCAAGGTGTCTGGGAGTTCTGTCCAAGGGGCCGGTTGGGTGTAAATGGGGGTGGGGGGGCTGTCCAAGGGGTGGGGGTGTCCAAGGGGTGGGGGGTGTCCAAGGGATATGGGAGGGGTGTCCAAGGTGTGTTTGGGGCTGTCCTAGGGGTCGGGGGGGTGTAAATGAGGGTGGGGGGTGTCCAAGGGGTGTTTGGGGATGTCCTAGTGTTCGGGGGGTGTAAATGAGGGTGGGGGGGCTGTCGAAGGGGTGGGGGTGTCCAAGGGGTGGGGGGTGTCCAAGGGATATGGGAGTGGTGTCCAAGGTGTCTGGGAGTTCTGTCCAAGGGGCCGGTTGGGTGTAAATGAGGGTGGGGGGCTGTCCAAGGGATGGGGGGTGTCCAAGGGGTGGGGGTGTCCAAGGGATATGGGAGGGGTGTCCAAGGGGTGTTTGGGGCTGTCCAAGGGCTCGGGGGGGTGTCCAGGGGTCGGGGGGTGTCCAAGGGGTTTGGGAGGGCTTTCAAGGTGTGGGGGGGGGTGTCCAATGGGTGTTTGAGGTTGTACTAGGGGTCTTGGGGGTGTAAATGAGGGTGGGGGGCTGTCCAAGGGGTGGGGGGTGTTTGAGGCTGTCCAAGGGATATGGGAGGGGTGTCCAATGGGTGTTTGAGGCTGTACTAGGGGTCGTGGGGGTGTAAATGAGGGTGGGGGAGCTGTCCAAGGGGTGGGGGGGTGTCCAAGGGTTGTGGTGGGGCTCCAATGTGGTGGGGGAGGGCTGCCTAGGTTGTTAGGTGGGTATAGATGAGGGTGGGGTTCAGTTGGGGCTTGGGGGAGGGCTGGCATTTTTATTTTTGTTTGGTTTCTGGTTGCTTTTTGGTGAGAGCAGTGCAATTATTTTTAAAAAAAATATCGCTTTCACGTCGGTTATTTTATAACCAACGTGGTAAATAAATCGGTAGGGGTTTATCACGTCGGTTTTTTCGAGAACCGACGTGATAAACCGTTCCCGGGCCTTTTATCACGTCGGTTCTTAATATAACTGACGTGCTAAAAGGCCTGGGAATCGATTTACCACGTCGGTTATTGGATAACCGACGTGCTAAAACGTTTCCCAGACCTTTTTATCATGTCGGTTATTTAAGAAACCGACGTGATAATAGGCCCGGGGAAGGGTTAATCACGTCGGTTATGTCATAACCGACGTGATAAACGATATCCCAGGCGTTTTATCACGTCGGTTTAGAAAATAACCGACGTGATAAACCCCCCCGCGCATATTTATCACGTCGGTTATTAATGAACCGACGTGATAAACACCGTGATGTTAGGGATGTTACGTCGGGTTTTAAATAACCGACGTAAAAAACGTTATTTATAACGTCGTCCGTATTAACGTCGCCTAAAAACCGACGTAAATAATGAAAAATAACTGACGTAAAAAATGTTTTCTGCACTAGTGAATATATTTATTATCCATTTTATGGTAATATTATCTTTAAAGTTTATTTTTGTGCTCCGGGCCTAAAAATATATTCTTGAATACCTATCGTTTGGAGAAAAATTTGACATTGTGTTGAAAATTGGAAAAAAGATGAAATTTTACCCATTATGTTTTTTTCTTATTCTCTTATTCTATATAGAAAAGGATCCAAATCACATTATCCTGAAATGGGGGGGAACAAATGAGGTCCAAACCCTGAACAAATTTCCAATCACAGGGGCCAAACTCAAAGTTTCATCCAATATCATCTAGAACATAGGCCCAAAATGCTAGGCGATCCATTGTGTCGATCATCCATCACATTAGGGGGTCCAATTACACATGAAAGAGGATGGGGATCCAAATAAAGGGAATTAAAATCATGGAGATAGAATGATGGGATGTTTGAAAAGATTCAAACACTATTGGAATGACAACAACATAAAAAATTCCATTGGGTGAGCATACCGGTTTAAACCAGGACCAAACTACTTCTAGACATGGCCTCCCTAGTGAGGACATAAAATTCCATTCAGTTTTATGTCCTGAAAAAAGGGATGACTGGCACATAGTTTAAGGTCATACTACATGGACCATGGCTAATAGATTAACACCATCTTTCACAAACTATGATGTCTATTCCTATAATGTTTTCATGGAACGAAGGAGATAAACCCAAAATGAATGATCCAAAGGGGGATTATGCACCATAGAAATACCAAGAAATGGATGGGAAGGACGCATATGTGATGTAGTGAGGGACAAAACACGACATGAATGAAGTCCAAAGAGGCTCACGTGTCATGCACACACTTTAAGATGAGTAGAGGTCAAAGGACAGAAAAGAGATTAATGATCATGTGGCTAGGCCTAAAGACAACATGACTGAGCATCACTACGTATCCTATAGGGATACGAGTCAATCCGTACATACTTATTGAAGGTCATGCAGTTTAACATCATGCAATGGGAATGAAAGTGACAACATAGTTTGTTATCATACAACTAGGACTTGGACACCCCAAAAGTGAAATCTGTGGTGTGGTATTGAACCTAACATTAATAGTGACTAAAGAGATCCTGACTACATAACACATTCTTAAAGGGGAACCCAAGACAAAAGGGCCAAAACGGGGAGTTACAATTCTGTGATTGGACCTTGGGATAAGATTCCCATATGTCACTATGTATCCTATAAGGGTAGGAATCAATCCATGTGTAGTTATTTAAGGTAAAAAAGTTTACCACCATGCAATGGGGATGAAGATGATTCAATATGAAAGGGATGATAATATTGAGGTCAGACCCAAGATCAATGATTTGTACAATACTAAGTATCCCATGAGGTTAGGTATCAATCCATGCTTAGTTCCTAGAGACATTTGATATTTCTTGTTTTTAATTTTTTTTATTACTTTTTTGGGGAGATCGACCTAGGTTGAAAAGTTTGGGTGCCTCTACAAGAATCAAACCATGTATAGGTCATGAAAAGTGCCATGGTGGATGACCGAGACCAAAGGTAGTTCTCTCTCATGTTAGAACACCAAAATTCAATTCTGTTTTTTGTCGTGCAACCAGGATGATGATGCCACAGTTTAAGGTCATATGACATGACTGGTCCATGAACATTATCACCATATGATAAGGACATAACAATTTAACATAATGTGGGAAAAGGAAATATAGTTTAACATCATATTTATTTGATGATAGAGATCCTAGTTTAAGGTCATAGAACTCAGACCATAAGGTTATGAAACCCCTCTATGTGGGTATAACCTTACCAAAACTCCCATTCCCATGTGAGCCATGCTTAGTGTGGGAAACATGGAGTGATGTTAGGCTTTCCCCATCATGTGAGAGTTCACAAAAAAGAAAATGATATATTGGGAAGGTAAAACCCAACCATCCCAACATTCCTAATCGATTCTCATGGATGTAAGGAGAGAGAATACCATGGTTGTTGGAGACGCATAACTACAAAAGGTAAATAAATTGTGAATCACTACACCCGATACAAGGGACACAATAGGGATGGTGTAATAATGGAGGATAATTTTAAACTGTATTTGAAACATAGAATCCATATCATGTATTCTGGGATGAGAAAAAACAACTGAGGGTTGACCACTCACCATATTGGAAGTGAGGGACCAATCTCAAAAGGATGTTTGAGATCCTATGAGACGTTGCCAAAAAATAGTAGGTGAGCCATGAGGCTGAGCATATGTGTTGTTAAAGGGTACTTTAGGATGATAATGTTGATGTATACACAAATAAAGGGATGTGTGGTGTGTGTATGTGCTTGTGTAGTTTAACATCATGTGGTAAGGATGAATGCGAGGAGAAATACTCTTAAGGGAGGAACATGGTGCGATTGTTGTAAACCTAACATGAATAAGAACCAAGGAGGCCTCAACAACAACATGTACCTCTAAGAGAAACCTAGACCAATGGCCGGAGAGACGAACGACTTGGTGGTTGAACCATGGATGAAAGTTCCAGGTATTCCTACATATTCAATAAGCATGGGAATAAATCCATACATAGCTCTTGAATGAATGCATGGAACATGGACAATGCCAAGAGGGGTGATATCCTCAAATCGAGGAAAGTTGAGGTGTTATCTAGTTTATTGTCACGTGTACACGAACACAAAAAATATTAGTTTATGGTCATAGAGTTCAGACCATGAGAGGAAGAGTGGTGCAGTGTGGGGCCATGAGATATCCCCGCGTGAATAAAGTAAAAATAAATCAACACCAAAATGCACCATTTCGAGAAGAAAACACAGATTAAAAAGGGGGTGAAAAAGCTCAAAACTCTAAAGCTTTACTCAAGGAAAAAATGTTCCGACATCACTAAAAATCCCATAAGTGTGAGAATCAAGCCACAAGTTTTTATTGATGATTTAATGGAATATGGATAGTTCCAAAGGGAAAAAATATTCTCATGTAAAGACATCTTAGTGTTGTGTAGTTTATCATCATACAACCCAAGTGCAAAATGTGTAGTTTAACATTATACAATAATGATGAGTGTTATTGTGCAGTTTATTGTCATGAAACTAGGATGCTGGGGATCTTAGATTATAGTCATAGAATGTGGACCAACTTAATGGAGAAATTCATAGTGGTGGCACCATAAAGTAACATGATGTGAATGAGGAAAAAAGAAGTCAAAACCACACCACACACTCCCATGGGAAAACCTACACATAGTTTAAGGTTGTAAGGCTTAGACCAAATGATGGTGTGATTCTTTCATGTGGGAAAATCCATACCTGGACTCTTAAGTGCACATGATCCATGCTCAGTGTGGGAAACAAGGGGTGGTGAAGATAGTTTCAACACATGAAAGCATAAGGGAATAGAGTTGTAGGTTCAAGGATGACCGCATGACGTTGGTCCACATAATCAATACGTAATGGTGTAGAGAGGGATAATACTGATGGTACTAAAACTCCACCTATACATATGGACACAGAAAGGTATGTGAATCACATCACCTGATATTTGGAAGACAATGAGGGTGGCATAATGATGGAGGATAAATGTTGACCATGTTCAAAACATAGCATCCATATCACATTACCTTGGATGGGAACAAAAAATTAAGGGTTTACTTTTGACCATATTTGAAAAGGAGGACTTATCTCAAAATGTCATTCAAGGTCCTTCAGGATATTTTTCCAAGATTGTAGGTGAGCCATGAGGCATAGCATCCATGCTGTTAGGGGGTCCTTTCGCATGTGAATGATGATGGAGACCCAAATAAAGGGACATATGATTTGTGGAGATGGAAAACAATTCCCATAAAGAATCCAACTCTCTAGGTCATATGTCATAGGAAATATGATCACATTAATGTAGAATATTATATAGAGGGATCTGATTAAGGTAAAATTACTTGAAAAGATGAGTAGATGGAAGAAAAAAATAGGTTGGTTAACCAGGGTCTGGACCTGAAGATAAAGTGTATAGGAATTCCTAAATATCATATAATGATGAGAATAAATCCATATGATGTTCTTGAATTTCATGATTTTAATTTCATTTGGTAAGGATTTTTGCATCATGTAGTTTATTTTCATATGACTAAGATGCAAGATATATAAGATTATGGTTGTAGAGCTCAGAAAATGAGGCTCTCTTCTAACAGATACACATGGCCCGATGAGATGACAAATACAACATGAATGAGAACCTTGGGGGCCCACCACCACACTATATATTCCTAAGGGAACACCTATTATGGTCATAGAATAAAGACCATGGTAGAGGACAAAAGGAAGAATAGTTTAGAAACCTATGGTTGGACCCGAAGACAATATTTATGAGTGTTCACACATATACTGTGAGGGAAAGAATAAAGAAATACACAGTTCTTGAATATTGTGTAATATAACATCATGAGGTAAGGATGCAATAGTTTAACTTCATATGAAATGGTACAGTTTAGCATCATGCGGGACAAGGGGTCACTTTTTTTTTAAGTCCATGCATAAAGGACCATAAATGATATACATTTTAATGTCTCGAAAGAAGGAAACATAAATTTATTTTCATGTATGACAAGAGATGTCTTAGTTGAAAGTCATAGAACTCATACAATGAGGTAGGGCCAAAAAAAGAGGAATGCTTGAGGAACCTAGGATGGACCTAAAAAAGTGTTTGGGAATTCCAATGTATCCTACGAGGGATAGAATCAAGCAATACATAGTTCTTGAATATCATTCAATTTAACATCATATAGTAAGGATGATAGAAGAAGGAGAGGTCCCAATAGAGGGGATTACATGATGAGACTATTGTAATCCTGATGTGAATTGGGACTAAAAAAGGTCCCATGGCACAACACGTGATCTTAGTACACTCAGTCCATGAGGCTGAATGAAGGAAAAGATTTCTAGATCCATGGTCAGGAACCGAAGACAAAATGTCTAGGTGTTCTTACATATCCTATGAGGTAAAAAATCAATCCACACATAGTTTTTGAATGTTGTGCAGTTTAACATCATGCAGAAATGATAAAGGAAGGGAAGAATGTTCTCAAGGGGGGTACATGGTGTGGATTTTTTAAACCTGACATGAATGAGGAACAAAAGGGGCCTATCCTCACCATATGAAATCCTTAGAGATAACTAGGTCCAAAAGAGCCGAAGAGATGAAAATATTTGTGGAATTCAGATCTAGACCCAAAGACAATATGTTTGGGAATTCTTATGTACCCAGTGAGGGTAGGAATCAACCCACATGTAGTTATTGAGTTCCATGTAGTTTAGAATTATGCGGTAAGTATGTGAATAGTTTAACATCATATAAGAAAGGGAAAAGGATTTCTACATTTTAAAATCATGAAGGATAAAATAGATCTTAGTTTATAGTTGTAGATATCAGACCATATGGTTGGGGCTTTCTGATGGATATATGTAGTATGGTGAGGTAACAAACCCGGCGTGAATGAAAACCAAATAATCCCATCTTTGTACTACATATTCCCAAGAATAAAGGGGTGTTGAACCATGATTGGGCCAGAAGACAAATTTTTTGGCATTCCTATATACCCCATAAGGTTGGGAATCAAATCATATGTAGTTCTCGAATGTCGTGACATTTAATGTCATGGAGTAAGGATGAATTAATATTTTAACATCTTGTGGGATGGTGATGATGGGAAGTTTTACATCCCACAGCATGGATGGAGAAAGGTCTTCATGCATAATATTACTTAAGTAATTTTGAATTTGTGGGTGGAGTAATTTACTCTCCATCCATAGTGAGAAATGAGTATTCACCATTTGGTTAATCTTAAGGAATGATATAGGATCCATCACATATGGGATCAAACATTGGTGGCTTCCTACCTATTATCATCAATGTCCTCATATCCAACACCATGTATCCATGGAGGAATGAATAGAGACAAACATTATTGTTGAAAGCTCTAGATATCTTATTTTGGTGCCTCTCTAGGTTGTGTATGACCCAGAGCCTATTCTCATTGAGGGATTATAGTTCAGTATGGTGGAATTATTTAATATTTTCTAACATATGATGATAATATAAATATGAAAGGAATGATAGAAATTGAATCTTAATGGGCAGAACAACCTCTGTTTCATACACTAGGGAATATGGGGTCACCTGGTTGGAATTATGAGTTGTCATATGATAATCCCAGAGAGCATTTATGAGATTTTATGGCTGAATCTTCTTATTCTAACCAAACATATTCTGTAAAATGTTGGATATGGTATTGTTTCAAACATCTATATACCCATTTTCTTATGCATGGTAACATGATGTATGGTTATAACGAATTCTAAACTTAGTATGAAATTTTGTTAGCTTAGCTCCTCAAAAATTGGTTATGTGCTCAGTGAGAATGGAGTGAGGGACTCCAAATTGGTGGATGATGATGGAGCTCATGAAATCAAAGATATAATAGGCTTTGGCTTCCATGATAGTAATTTCCTCCTCCCACATAGAAAATAAATCTTTGGAGGTTAGGATAAACCTGCACTGGGAACCTATCACTAGTGGATATGGCCCCATGACCTCAAGTCTCAAACCGTAAATGTCCAGGAGTAATTGGTAGTATGAAGAGTCTATGGGTCCAATCCATGGAATTGGTATGGATCTAACATGTATGGAACCTCTCGGTGAACTCGATACAGTCATGGACCATGATGGTTCAGAAGTGGCCCAACCATTGGATCTGATTGGAGAGTTTCAACCCTGTATGATGAACCCCACAAAAACTGACACAAACTTCCTACATAACCTATGTAATTTGATATTTTTTAATGCAACTAAGGATAACTCTGTTGAACCCACATTTATATTTAAATTTCTCAAGGTTAGGACCACTCTGGAGGGTGAATTGCACTGCATGGTGACAGATTCTCTCACGTTAGGATTTGTCTTCTAGGAGATGGATATGTTAGAGATACTCAAAAATAGGATTTTTCCAATCATGGATATATTATTCAATGGTATGGGGATCATGAGGTCCTGATGTGGTGGAATCAGCAGTAAGATGGGTTACCTACTGGTTATAATCGTTATTCGGAGTAGTGGGATCGATGACCCTTCGATGCGCTGCATGGATAAATAAGTCATCATGGTTAGGATCTATGAGATATGTGACAAGGCTCTCCAAGGAATCATCTAGATCATTCTATGATCAAGAGTTGTGACTAACCTCCGGTAAAGATGGGAACTATTCCATTAGCTAGAAAATACATTCAAACATGGGAATGAGCTCGATCTTCTTGATGATGTAGTCATCGCTGACCTACTTGATGACTAACTTAGAGTCCCCCTTCACATATTGGTGTGGAATGTCAATCATGAGTGAAGCTAGAGACCAGTGATGAGAGACTGATACTATACCTCATTGTTGGTGCAACATTCTCACAATAAGAACGAGTAGGAAAAAATATCCTACTTAGGCGTGAAGAAGATGATACCCAGGACTACTCTGTAGAGTTAAGGATCGTTGATCTTTCTACCAGTTGGAATCCATGATGCACCATCAAAGTGAATATAACAACATGGCATGGATTGATCCACTAAAATGATGTCTCATCTATAAATTCAAGATCTAGAGACTATTCTGTGGGGGATGGATGGGGAGCTATAAAATCTACTATCTTCTGAACCTTAATAAACTTTTGTGGAATGAACCTGATGTTGAACTAATGAAGGATAACTAACCTCCAATCTAAACATCTTATCAACATAGGGTGATTTAGAATATAATTCAACAAATCTAAATGGGACACCAAATGTATCTCATGGTGTTTTAGATAATGCTTAAAATTCTACACTACACAAACAAGCACAAGGTAGATTTTCTCGATAGTGGAATATCTAATCTCCATTTCAAAGAGCATGAAGTTGAGATACTTTAAATTGTTTTATATCCCATAATTATTCATCTATATGAGAATTTCACTGAGGTATTATTCTAGGTCAGTTATATAAAGGACCAATGAATTAACATAGATAAGAAGCATCAAAACTATAGGTTGGAGTAGATACATCCTGATTTTCTAAAAAGTAGTTTGGAAGTCTTCATCCCATCAGAAGAAGGAATGTTTTTTCATCAGTCAAAAAAATCAATTACAATTTGCACTAAATTCCCAATGAATTGGCATATGTAGGCTAGGTGGACTTGAAAACATTGCAGCTCTAGAAGGTTTCTCAGAAGAGGCATCTAACTAAAAGACATGATATTCTCAAGATCAATATAAATGCCTTTGTATCTGAATATGAAGCCAAGAAACTTTCCATAGGTAACCCTAAAATCACTTTTCAAGGGGTTCATCTTCAGATGGGTGGAATAGAGGAAGCTGGAAAAAATTTCAAGGTCTCCCAGATGGTTCTGATGCTAGTGGTATTTGACCTCCAAATCATCCACATAACATTCCACTAGGTCCTAAGGATTAGATTGAATATGCGGTGCATAGAACACTGATTGGTGGATCATGCATTCTTAAGACTGAAAGGCATTACCTGGTAATAGAGGTATCTTTGGAGTGCTCTGAAGACAGTGGAATCTTAATCATTAGGGGCCATTCTGATCTGATTATAACTTAAATACTCATCCATGAAGAAGAGAGACTGAAATCCAACAATTTATTTAATCAATAGCTCTATCATAGGAAGGGGAAAATCATCATTTAGGAAGTGATGATGGAGATCTCAGATGTCAACACAGACTTTGATCTGTCCATTCTTCTTCCTAACGGGAACAATGTTGGCTAACCTTTTGGGGCACTGGACTTTCTTGATGAAGTTTGATTGATAATCTTATCAACCTATACCTAGACCATGGCACCATGAGAGGTCTAAATCTTTCAAGGAGGCTACTTTAACCCATGATGGATTACTGGGAGAATAATATCGTGCATGAAAACATGAGTAAATAACCCTAGAATATCATCATATCTATATAAAAACACCTCCCAGTGTTTCTTCAGAAAATTCACATACTATTATTGTTCTTTTTTAGGAATATCCATACATATTAGTTTTGGCCTTGGGTCTGCCTCGGTATTGAGATTAATATGAACCAACTCATCAAAGGTGGTGGAGACACCTTCTTTAAATGCGAGAGGAGCGTCTTCCAAATCTTCTTTATCATCAAAGGAAAGAGGTTGGACAGAATGGGAAAATTTTATGATTTAATTGACCATAGAAGAATGATGGTACTAGCATGAGTAGTAGTCAAACCGTCATCAAAAGACCCCTGCAATTATGACACCATAGAGACAAAATATGTCGATCTAATTCAATCAATCCATTGACCCAAGAGGCCACTCTTGATAATATCAAAGTAAGTAGTGGTGTATTGGCTTGAGTTAGTTTGACTCATCCTGGAGGAACAAGAAAGTGTGGAATATAACTGTTGCTTTGGGGAAAATGTCCCAATAACTTACAATGGTAAGGTTCTCTAGAATCACTCAAGCGTGGTTCATATAAGAGTGCGATGTAATCATTTTGTGCTCCTTGTACATCAGAAGATGCTCTCCCCTTTTATCAGAAACTACAATGTAGTGTCCCATATCTAGGGTTGTGGCCTTTAGTTGGGGAATCAGAAGGATGAAAGCATCATCCAAGTCCATCCATGGGTTGGCCACATCAATGGAATGCTTTACATCATTATCTTGAACATGTTTTTCCTTTCTCTTATAATAGTCGACTTCTAAATTGAGGGTTTCACAAGAGAAAAAGGGATATGAATCACACTAGAACATGCCTACTTGACCATTAAGGGACTACTTGAGGCATTGGTGATTTGAGGATGGAACTGCTGTATGTAGGTGGAGATAAGGTCCACCCATGAGTGCATTATAGGCTGTATCCTATGAGAAGACCATAAATTTAGTGATAGAAATTGAGCCACCAAATTGGGTATTCAAGAAAATCATGCCACATGGACTCTACTTGGGCTGGTAATAATCTTGAATCTTTAGTTCAGTGGGACTCAGATCTACTTCAGTTATTCCTATCATATAGAGTGCATGTGTTAGGAAGAGATTGATCTCAGAACCTATGTTGACCAGATAGGAGTGGACTTCCATGACATTGAACTGGTCAGTGATGTACTATGGTCGGATATGGATCATTATGGGATAACCTTCGCCTTCACCTGAGAATGATTTGATAGCCTAGAATCATGAATTTTTAACATCCTTAGTATGGAAGGCATCTGCGACCACTGCCTCTACTTCTAATTGGAGGGGTTTTTTCAAAGACTCTGCAATGGATTTATGCATATCTTCCAACATGTGGAGAGCCTCAAGGATTGAGTGATTTACATGAATGCTGGTGTGGTACTTAAGCACATCATACTTATGTGTTAGGTGAACATTCCTACTAGTTGGAAGTTTCTATATGGCAGATGGTAGGACAAGCGTTGCAGACCGGATCAGAAGATTTGAGCTGGTGTTGGGGATATCCCGATGCTCACTAGTTAGATCATGAAAAACCACCACCGAGTGACTATCGTATGACTAAGGCCTATCCACAACTTAATGTGGCTAATCATAGTGTGGTTTTGGTTCCTCTACCTAATCGATTAGTATAAACAAAAGTGAGATAGAATTTGAGGAGACCAGATGAGAGGACTATGTGTGATGAGATCTGCATTGGGCCTGCTGTTAGGTCTCAGTAGCATGAAAAATCTAGAATGAGGTGATGTCTAATGAATTCCAATGATTCACATACCCATGGATTCATCGATGGTGGCATCGAACGGGAACATTAGAAGTAACTACCTGATGTTTCTCATCATCAAGAGCCATGTAAGGGTCCACAAGTTTGACAGTGTTAACTAATGCATAGTCCTGATCATCACATGAATAATCCTACACTTTTGGGTGGATTATAGAAGTGATCCCTATATCTAGAGGAAAGAAATATCTAAGAGTGTGGGATTGATTCTACATCAGCATGGGGATTTTCATTCCCTTACATTATTGGTACCTGCTCCTCTGAGAGGTAAGATAATGAGATGTAGATGCAGTAGCAGTTTCTGGGGGATGTGTGGTGACATTAGGAGGCCTGGGTGGATTCAAACGGGTATAGAAGATACCATAAGTGATAGTGACTAACTTGCGAGATAACCAATCCTCATACTTCTAAAACTTGTATCTGGAGACGTGATTCTATTCACCATTGCTATCGGTATCCGGATTTGTAGAGACACATGACACCAATTACAGAAAACTACCTAACCTAACTACATTGTTTCTGACCTGGTCCTGGAGCTAATATTTGATCACATATAACAACTTGAGAGTATAATAAAGGAATTGGTTATAGGGGAAGTAGTTGGGGTAATCATTTAGATCAGCCTCCTAGGGAATAATACAATCTGGAAACTTTAGGATTCCCTGATCCAAGGTGATCCAAAAATAACCAAGAAATTGAGTCTCTTCAAATGTGTAGGTTTGGTATCTCATGTTTGAGAAATTCACCCTAGGATCTTGGCCCCGATGAGGGGCTATAGCATGGAAGGGAGGCCGAACCTGGTGAGCATGCCTGTGAGGTGGTAAGTTCATTACATGGCAGAACCTGCTAATTCTAAGGTGGAAGATTCTAAGCATAAGGCGGAACCTGAGGATGTTGAATTCAGTAAGTCTATATAGGATGCTCTTCCAACAACAATTCTAGTGGTATAGGGGGGCTCTACCTATATAGAAACAACAATATCAACTTTGGATGCTCATCTTTCAGGAGCTGTGGGAGGTAATGGAAATTCCTGTTTGGATTGCTGTAAGGATTCTCCTAGGCGCTCAGCCTTGTCTGAGAAATCATGGAATCCACCTAGGATGTTTTGGGTGATGATAGAGGGGACAAATTTAGGTACCAATTCCCCACACACATCATCATTCAATTCTCTTAAGTCAGCATCATATTGAGTAAATACATGAGGCAATTCCACCAGGTGAAAAAGTCTGTGAATCAATCATCTGGACATTGTTTTCATTTGAATAGGTCATCAATTCTGGTCTTCTGAGTGGTGGATATAAATTGATATAGAAACTACCTATGGATATCTTCCCAACCATCTATATACTAATGAGTAACTAGTTGTACCAGACGAACAAAGGTCCTTCAGGTGTCTGCACAAAGCACTAGAGCTTGGAGGACTCATTCTATGCAAGAGTTACCTGTATGGGTCCACTCCTTGAAATAATGATGGCCAAATACTGCAACGAGTTTCTCATCCCATTGAAGGGGGATAAAGTTGTATTCCCAAAATCTGGGGGTTTTGGAATATCATCTACCCATGCCGGATTTAGATTTCAATAAGGTGGGATTTCCAGATATCGTGTTTCGATGGCCTCAATATGGGAAATGAGACCCACCATTCGATCATCATGGCAGGGATTTCTATCTTGATGAGGATTTTAGACTACCGACACATTAGATGGATATTCAACTCGATATATAGGCTCAACGGCTCATAGAGCGGTTTGTGGAACAACCCAAGGATGTGCTGGAGGATTGGCATATGAAGCAACCAGGGGAATATCCTGAAGGGTGACTTGAGGATGATTCTCACACAGTTTAGGAGGATTTATAGATTAATACTATGGTCCTTTTCTGTAAACTCCAGCATCTACCCTATCTGGATGAGTAGGGTTATCGATATCAATGGGAATAAGCTCTCCAAGGGGGACCTATGCATATCCCTACTACCCTAGCATAGGATGGGCGGGGTCATACCGAATAACACTTTAATATGGACATAATTCTGCAATGTGCTTGGCAAGAATCTCATCAATGATCATTTTCTATCCTGTGATCTGAAAGATTAATGCAGCCTTCTTGGGATCATCCTTCATATTCTACGTTGAGTAGATGGGTCAGAGCACATTATGGTTGTAGAGTGTCCTTTTCATTTGTTTTGGTATCGACTAAGAGGAAGCGACTTAGAAGGATCTGCAAGACCAAGTACCAGTCAATACTAAAGAGTGACATACCTGGGGGAAAAAACTTGAACTGCATAGGGTGTAGGTTCTCTTCAATGGTCCTATCTTAGTTTCTTTCTCTACGAGATTGGCCATGTTTACTATGATTGTGCCTGGAGGCATATCCTTGATATCACATGGTATGTCGAGTTGAAGCATGATCAAGATGAAGTCAATAGTAACATACTTCCCCTATCCAAAAATCTGAACATTTGGGGATTCCTCAACAATAATTCTACGAATCACAATGAAGCTCTGGATGCATCATTGTCGAAGGATATGGTGATATCCAGGTGATGCAGGGTGTTGATCCATAGGAAGCGCGACCAACTCAACCATATGAAACTGCTGGACGATATCTTCATAATGATCCAAAAATCTTTTTAAAAGATAAATAATGATGATAGACATAGAAATGTGTCTCTTAGAGAGTCTGGGAGAAAAATATTACATCGTCCTGGTTGAGGCAGACCAGGATGTCGATGTCTAGAGTAGGGATCATCCCGACCATCTCAAGAAATTGATCTTCTATGAGAATGTCCCAAAACTTCTATGTTCATAGGTGGAATCCAGATCATGGTTTCCCAATTACTCGTCTAGAGATGGTATAAAGACTAGAAACAACACTGATGTAGAACACTATTGCAGTGGACTGCCTTGTGGAGAGAACAGTGTGTGATCTGATAGACAACTACTCACTAGGCCATCTCTTGGGGATGTAACTAACTACATCAACACATACCTCTAGGATGGTGTATTGACCACTAATTCTTGTACAAGGGTGGAGGTTTTTGGTGGTGGATCAGTATTGTTCTCATCATCTACCAAACCCTAGAACAACTCTATGTGATCTCTTATTGAGGTAGAGAGTTAATCTGGTGATGATAGAGAAGATTGCATGACAGGACCCTAAAAGGGATCCAAGTCTTCTTGTTCATTCATATACATGCATAGGGCTTTAAAGATATAATGTATCTCACTTTTCAGGAGGATGAAGCTGACATGATGGGATCCTACCCTAGTTCTTGATATAGAGGATCGAGGTGAAGGCTCCATCATCAAGTTTAATTTCACTTTAGAATAAAAAAAGTAGACTAGATAGATCTAGTTCTTATCAGGATTCTTCCTTCAGTGTCAATGGTTCTCTCTCCTTCCCTAGGGAGGTTCTTTAGGGAAAGATGGATCCTCATCACGGGGAGTACCTCCATGTGGGTCGATGCCGAAGTAGGTAGGAGCTCAGCTTGAGCCGGTTGGGATATGAGGAGGGAGTATGTAACAGTTTTTGTTGTAGTGGGGAGGACCTCTGCTTTGATAGGCCGACGTGTGAGGAGATATTGGGTATATATCAAACAAAATGTGTGGAGGACCTTTGTGTTGACTGATGGATGCACAAGAAAGACCTTTGTGGTAGGAATCCCTAATGTGGGGAGGACCTTCGCTAGAGATGATGACAGTATGGGGAGGACCTCCATACTGAATGTCATCATCACGAGTCAACCCACGATAGATAATGCTTGTGCCATTGATCGGAAGAGTCTGCTCAGCCTGCCCATGGGGTGGCTGGGGTCTCAATCCCAATCATACATACATGTTCCCCTACTCTCTAATAGAGGGGAAATGATAGTATGCGTCGGTGGTAGAATGAGAAACTAAATATGTAGAATATGACGCCCCCGGATGGGTTTCTTCCTAAGCATGTGCCCATTTTTGACGTCAGATTAGTCAGACCAGGGACAGTAGTTGTTGGTGCTAATGAGGCCAGGTGGGATCCCTCCTCGGTGGATCGTATGAAATGGAAATCACTTGGATGACTTTGACATCCCAAACCACACCAATGTTAGAGAATGAGTTATAATAATGTTTTAGGGAGAGGCTCCCGAAACAATTTGATGTCAGAGTGGGAAGCAGCGGCTCCCTATGTGGCCCTTAGAGGAAGCAGTGATGATGGGGAAAAAACATCCAAACTCTAGAGGGCCATATAACTTGTTGGGATGAACCCCTCTTATTCAAACAATCAGTTGATAGAATCAATCAACCTTATATGGATACTTTATATGGGTGAGATGGGGTATGGGCTCCTGGTAGCCATGGTTGTGGAAGCTGTCATGGTGGAGGTGGAAATGTGCAGAATTGGCATGTAGACATTTCCCATGTCCCTGTGTCTGTGGGAGGGAGAAGATTGATTTCCTATAGCTATAGCTTGGGTCCTACAAATTAGGAAGATTCATCCATTAGTATAGATATTAGGAAAAAAAATTACCATTTCCCCAGTGTCATTCAATTTATCATGGTTTTAGATAAGATCCACACAAACAATCCCACAGACCGGAATGCCCAACAATTAACTGCCCCAAATTTTGGTGAGTTTCAAACTAGGCCCACTATTTTCTTGGTGGGATATGGTGCTGTATATCTAATTTGGTTGACATGATCATCAGATGATAACTCAAATGCTACTAATCCTCATATTGAGGAGAATATTTTCACATCAGATTCACCATTTCTGTTTTTGATGCTTCCCATCGGGGCGCGCATCATCATAGCGACGTTCTGAATTTTCCACCACATTACTACCCTACAAAGGCGGGAATCATTCATCACTTCTACTAAGATGTTTTATCCTTGATAAAAATGGGATTATGGGATGTTGGTTCTCCATTCTATGGATTTATACTTAGAATTCATCACCCTATCTGGGAATCCCTTAACGATTAAGACGTTGTTAATGAAACCCATTCATGGTGCCATCTCTTTTTGGATGCTAGTTAATTATGCTACACCTATCAAGACATTCCAAGGGGTCAAGTCAAGGTAGAAACCTTTGGTCAGGTGAGTAGTCACACTAATTCATCTATGAAACGACTTAATATTGAAACACTGGAACACTTATAATATTCCTCACTAGAGGGATTCTCAAGGGTGTAGGAACCTAAGGTTTCCCATATCGATTATGGGGTACCCTATTCTAGATGCATGTATCAATATTTTCTTTGACTTACTATATTTAACCCGAGGTATTCCATGATTTTAACTTCTAATGGAGATGGATCAGACTAATCAGAACACTTGTGAAAGTGGATCTGATAGGTACGACCCTAGGAGGGAGCACCTGAAAGGTTTACCAGATGAGTAGATCATAATTCCAAATGAGGACAGATCCAGGAGTGGTGTGTCCTATAAAAGAATAGTTTAAAACTGTAAAGTATGATCTAGATATTAAAAATAGAAGATCAGAAGATGAAAACCCAAATGAGGGGGGCACAAATGTTTACGATTGGATGGGATTGAACATCATGGAGGCTTCTTATGTAGTCAATTTAGAAGACCAGGATCAAAACTCACATTGATAGAAAGGGTGATTTAGGGATGACACATGGTTAGATACCCATCGCAAGAGGGACACTCTTGGTTGGATGGATGAGGATTGTGTGGGTATTATTCCTGTTTAGATTCCCATATGGATGGCATGAGTTTACTGGGATGAATAATACTAGGTATAATGAGGATGTATATAGAGAAAGTGTCTAAGTATGAGAATGAATGAGGTGGAACCAACATGAAGATGAAGATTCTGGTCTTGAACCTCCGGGAGTTTTTCTATGTATCCAAGTGGTTGGGAATCAAATTCCACATAGTTTAGGATGGAGGCATTGAACTGGGGCATACAAAAATGAAAATAACCCAAATATGTTCCATGGTATTATTCTTTTTTAGTGGCCCTTCGAAAGAGGGACACTCTTGGTTGGAGGAGTATGGTGAAGTATGAGGATTATGCATGGTTAGATTTTTAGGAAAATGGGACATGTGGTTAGGGATTTCCCATGGTTAGCAGCACAAATGGATGGATCAAAAGATCTTAGGGAGGAAGATCTGGGAGATATTTCCTGAAAAGGGAAGTTGTCACATCATGAGGGTACATCCCAAGGAGGGAGCACTAGAGTTTACCATTGGTTGGGAATGAACCTCAAAGAGGCTTCCTATATATCCTAAAGGGATAAAATCCCATGTAGTTAGGAAGGGGGAGGGTCTCCTAGTTTAACATAATGCAGGAAAAAGTTGAGCAAGTGTAAAATAGTTAGGATAGATGGGTTGTGGGGAGTGAGTGTCTTGATCCTTAGGGAGGCTTCCTACATAGCCTGTTTAGAAGACATGGATCAAATCCCACATAATTTAGTGAAGAGGGGGATGTGTCTTACACATGGATAGAATCCTAGGTATTTCTAGGGATTATGCATGGTTAGTAGGAAAAAGAGGATGTGATTTTTGCTATTTACTCTAATCCCTCATTAGTCATGCTCGGTGTGAGAAAGAAGATGTAACAACAGACCCAACGATCATGTCATTAAAGGTATGGCCACAAGAGATGGTGTGGATCTTATGCATGGTTAGTAGCCTAGGGAGATAGAGAGTGGGTCTTACTCAAGAAGGGAAGACCGAGGAAGTGGCTCGGGGCTTACATGGAGACTACTCGCAACACACATGGAGAAAAAGAACAATGGGAGAGACAATACAGATTAAAAATAATGGAAGAAAAAGGTTCCAGGTCTCATCCCCTCTATGATCCTCCCAGGCCTTCCATGAATTTGGAAATTACAATTTAACGTCATTTGTTGAGGATGTGGGATGCATGGTAGTTTAACATCCTATAGCTTAAATGACGAGGATTCATTCCCCATCCCTTGTACATATATAACATGTACCAACCCACAGTCATGGGATGGAAGGCACAAGAAATTCCTGATGAGAGTGAGGTGGGGGAGTAGTGAATATTGGGGTCTGTGTTAATGAAACTATGTGAAGAAGTAATATATTTTATCATAGATATAAGAAGAATCATAAGGTAGGGCCACACAACATGGGACACCACTCGAGGAACCATAAAATCACATCATAAAAGCCTAGAGGGCCGAACAGGAAAGGGGTTTGCGATGCCAAATGGCTCAGCTAGTGGAGATTCATGAATGAAAGGAGCTTCATGAAGGAAGGTTGATTTTTGAAGTAAGGGTGCGTCATGAAGGAAGGACATTGGTGGAGGAGAGCTCTGCCTTTGCAAATATCTCATTATTTGGGGAGTTCTTCACAAAGGCTTAATGCTTCATGGAGCATCAAGTGACCTGAAGGGGCTCTCTCCTTTGCGAAGGGAATTCATACAAGTAGGGGATATGAATAAAACTAGAAATCATGGTTCGTGATGCTCAAGTACCTTAGTAGATCCATTTTTTCCTAGGTTTTGTGATTCTATTCACAAGATGAGATATCTTAAGGAGAAAGGTCGGGGTAGAAATGGTTATGAAGGGGGGGGATGCTATTTATAGGAATAAGTGGTTCGTGAGGCTTGAGGGGCTCCCAAAGAATAAAAAACAAGACACTATTAAGAATATGTGATGCTGAGAAGTATAAAGTTTCCATCATACTCCATCGAACTCGCGAAGGCATCACCATAACAGCGATGACATTGCTAGTCATAGAGGAAAAGTGGTTTCATGGATAATTCGGGCTCTATTGGACTCAGTTGGACTCAGGAATGTACTATCAACCCTCTTCACACTTGCAAGTCTGGGTGCTCACATTTCTTTCCATGCACAAAAGTGGTGACACAGAGCCTGAGGATTCCATCAGACTCTGTCGAACTCATGAAGATACCATCAACCATCTTCTCGGTTGCGTTGGTGAGGGATCTCCACAAACAACCTTCACAAGCCAGACCCCTTTGATGATTTATGATGGATTCAAAGGATATTCAGGTCCCAATTTGCTTCAAATAGTCCAGGACATTGGTGATGCCTTCAATAAAATTATTTTCACTTCCAAAAATCATATTTCTAGTTATCAATATATTAAATGAGACTTGGTTAAAAAACCAACCTAATTATCTCCCCTAACACTAGATGTTGGGGAATATTATCAAGGATTTATTTATATTAATATAATTTTCCAAAAAATGGTTGATAAAGGCTGAGTATCCTTGTAGAACCATAAAAAACATGTGACATGTGTTACAATATCTCTACTATAAGAAGAAAAATAAATAAATATGATTAAAATCAACAAAGATGTTATAATTAGGTTATGACTAAAAGAATAAAACATGATTTAAATTCTCCTTTCAATCTTATGTAAACATATTATTTCTTGAAAATCTCCTAGAATCAAGGAAATCAACACTAGAAAAGTAAATCATTTGAAGTGGAACCACCACTATTACCTAAACTAATCCAAACTCATATTGATTTCATCTATACATCATAATGAGAATGGGAATGTCCACACCAAATGGAATATCCTTTCAATGAATATTCCCAATATGACCCCCTAATTTCATCCATCTGATAGACCTATTAATTGATAGATAATATTCTTATAAAATTAAGTTTATCATTAATGATAATAGATAAAAATATAAATATATAAGAAGAAAAACCCAAGGAAAGCATTGTAATCTATGTTTAATCCCTACAGAGATCATACATGGAAGTAAATATAAGAGAAAGGCGCATTAGTTCACCCATCAAAAGAATCAGTTGGAGCTTGAACCATTTGGGACTCATTCTACCCCCATTTATTAGGTGAATTGATTAGATAATGGAAAACCACCTCATTAGTCATTCAATGAGAGTAAATTGGTTCAACCTATCCCTTGAATATAAATACCTCAAATTTTGACCCATGAATGGGAACGTCATTAACACAACATGATCATCCTTCTAAGGCTCAAGATATCATGTTGTCACATGATAGAAAATAATGTCTCATACTTAGTAGTATGATGTGTAAATAACCCCTCCATTATTCAAACATGAATCTCAATTTTTGATGAACTTCGTCCATAAAAAGTTCTCAAAGAATCCATTTTCAAGGCCTTGTCAAATCCTTATGATTCTTGGATTAAACTGGCACTAGAAGAAACATGTCATACTAATATGGGGTCCACTATGATTTATGTAGTCAACTCATTATGGAGTAAGATCATGATTCTTCTATACAATGACACATAAGAACCTTGTATGTATTTGGACCTAACCCTTCATGATTTTTTCCACAAGGATGTTCAACTAACACATTTTATCTTGAAATTTCAGAGATATATTCATTAAAACTGAAACCCTTGAAGAAGATTAGGTTGAAGACAATATTCTATGATCTCATATATGACATTAATTTCATGGTAGTTTATCCAGATACTACTTTTAAAGCCTTTTTTGGGTTGACCATTGATAAGTGTATTTTATTCATACATTTTAGAGTGTTTTAATGTATTTATTTTTTATTTAAAGGAATAATCTTTAAAATATATAGATATTTTGACTTTTTTATTAATTTACATGTCATGACTTCATCAAGAGAAGCAGCACTGCCTGGGAAATCTGTGAAGACCACAACAAACACGTCATGTGTTTCCATTTCATGTAGTGAAATTCATTGAGGTAGACTTACACTGAAATTCACAACGCTTCCTAAAAAAATGGAATTCAAAGGATTAACCATCGTATAACCCATTTACACATCATGAATATAAATGTGAGAAGAAAAATAAATGTGAATATGGATGAGGTTAGACAGGATTTCCTATAAATTAACCCATCGGCTACACCATGAAGACATATGAGAACATATGAGTTGTAATGATATTAATGGACAACTACTAGAGTGTCACATGCATGGAGTGACATCACAGAGCTCTAATTCACCACCATTATTCTTCGAGCACACATGCTTCTAATTCCACCATTCATAGATTGAGCGAGTAGTTTATTTTGTTTTAGGTGATGTGATTGTAGGGGATGTGCTGTTAGGGATTGTTTCCTTTTATTATTATTATTTTGGATTCCTACAACACTATTTATCAATTCCAAATTTTATTCTGTTCGTATTTCATGACCATTTCTACGTTATGAGTAATACTATTTTATTGAATCAATTAATTCACCTATTTTTTGTATGAACATTATGTAATCTATGTTAGTTATGATTTAATATGATTTAGGTTCAACTAGTTTTTTGTTTTTACCCTTTATATGACCATTCTAAAGTGAAATCGCATGATCGGGGTAGGATACCTAGTCCAAGAGTCCCTACTGACCCAATTTCAACACCAAATCTGAATAAAACCACTATCAATTAATTTCATAGCACAAGAACCTAAAAATTGCTGAACCTGACATTCCTCATCTCTTTATTTCAACCCAATAATTTCTACATTCTTTCACTTTTCTCCAACCAATCAAAAAATTTAACTTTTAGTTTCTTTAATTAATTTAGAACGTATGGATTGTCCTTGTGTGTTCGATACTTGATATTTCCATGTACTATATTTTTAGTCTGGTTGTTTGGGTTTAATAAATTTTTAAAATTTTGCAACCCCGTTGAAAGTAACGATGCCCTTCGGGCTGTCAAATTTTTGGATCCATTTTCGGTGATGGTTGTGGCAATTTTAAAATTAATTAGGAATCTTGATTATTGTTTTTATTTTAATTTATTATTTTATACTTGGTATTTTCATTCTGTTGTTTTAGTTAACAATCTATTTCATGACTACTCCACGCATGGGGAAGAAAAAATAGATGATCTTCCCTTTGAACCAGTGATGGAGAATACATTATGAATAGAGTTAATGGAAATAAGAAGTGAAATAGCAACAACAAAACACCATGGATGGTAGAGGCGAGTTTGAAGGAGCTGATCATGATCTAGGCTAGAGAGCGGAACCACATGTCAAAAGAAGAAACCCAGGGGAAAATAACTGATCAATTATGGAAGACTATCGAACATGGGGGTAAATCCAAGAAATCTCAAACCCCCATCGTTGCACAACAATTTTAGATCAAGCCAATAGTCATTAAAATGACCAAACATTCTCTTCAATTCTTCAGGCTACCTCATGAAGTCCCAAATTCACACATTGAATGTTTCCTATAAATCTGTGACATGTTCCAATTTTAGAACTTCACAAATTATGTTGTAAGACTATAAATTTTCAAATTATCCTTGAAGGAAAAATCACAGGAGTAGATACCAAATTTTTCTCTGCATTCAATCACCACCTGGGAGGATCTGGGGAGGAATTTTTTTACAAGAATTTTTCCACCCTCAAATCAATGGATCTTATGGTAAGTATTTTATATTTTGATCAATTTAATGAATTATAATTATATAGTTCATGGGAAGGACTAAAGGTTTAATAAGATGGTATACTCATCAAGACATAAAAATGTGGTTATTAACTCAAACATTCTAGAATGGATTGTTGCAAGGAAATCATTTAATATTTGATGCTACTACAAAAGGTTTTCTTACGAAAAAATCACAAGTTGGAAGCTATAAATTTTTGGATAATATTTATAGTAATAGTTTTCAATAGAATCCATAAGAAGGGTGAACACAAGGAGTGCACAACATAGACAATGGCTGGGTCTCCACCAAAATGAATTTCATATCAAAGAAAGTGGATGAAATTATTGCCAACTAAAAACCCCAAGCTTTGTATTGTGAATATATAAATTATCATGATTATAATCATAACAATTAGGTTTAGTGATAAAGGCAAATAACAAAAAATATAAGAATCAATATCAAGGTTAAGGATATATGCTATGAAAATAAGGATTTCAACCTCAACTCAAATGGAAAACATTGACTAGTCAAGTCCAGTCACTAGAGGAGACCCTTTCAACCTTTATGACCACCACATGAGGTGCACTTAATGAGTTAACAACATACTCAAGGGATCAAGGAACCACAATCTAAGAATTGATAAATGAATCAAATAACTAACAAATTGCAATAAGGAATTTAGAATGTCAAGTAGGTTATATTTACAAGAAACTTAGGGAAAGGTAGTGAGGAGAGCATCCAGGATTCCTAGAACAGAATCCCTATGAAGATGTGAAATCTATATTTCTTCGAAGTGGAAATAAGACATAGCGAGTGGAATATAAACTTCATGAAATAATGTACAATAAATAGTTGAAATAATTATTCAAAATCAAAAATAATTTGAGGAACATAATAAAGAAGAAGCACCACCATCATATCAACCATCCACATCATTTTCACATCGATTCAAATAGTTGAATATTGATGAATGATTTTTTTTGTTACAGATGTTCAAAATGATACACATGAACATTGCATTTTTTGAGGGAATTGCAAACATGAATTTCTACAAAAATTTCATAAAGGAGTTAGTGAAAAAAATAAGCATAAAGAATTAGATACCATTAGGCTTATTGGAGAATGTTTTGTAGTAGTGTCTTGTATCCTACCAAAGAATAAAAGTTATCCGGGGAGTTTTTCCATTCTAATTACTATTGGTACTAATGAGTTTTGTAGTGAATTATGTGATTTAGGTTCTAGTGTAAATATAATTTCATATGAAACATTCAAGATACTGGGATTTTTATAGATACAACAAACTCAAGTTATGATTCAACTAGCTAATACAATAGTGATACATCCTTATGGACTACTTGAAGATGTTATCGCCAAGGTAGAGACATTCTATTTTTCAACAAATTTTCTTTTTATGGAAAAGTATGAAGACAAGAATTCAATAATCTTGGGAAGATCATTCCTAGGTACATGAAGGGTAATTTTTGATGTTCATAATGGAGAGAAAAATTTAGGAGTTGAGGATCAGAAGTAAAGTTAAATTTTCACCAGGCAATGCAAAAGTCATATTTAACATTTGATGAATTTTGAAGAGATAATATGATAATTATATAAGGCCCTGTTTTCTATGGAAGAAGATTTGATGTATATTATATGTAAACTAATGAATTAAGTATGAAAAATATGAAGAATTTTTATAATGTGCTAGAAAAGCATTAAGTTAGAGGGTGTACATTCATCCAAGATGAATTCAATGAAGGAGAATATGTTTGGATAGTTAGTAAACTGACATTTTATTTTTCATGAAAGGGAAATAACCATTGGATTGAGCCTATATAGGTAAAGAAATTTTTCAACAATGGGAGAGTGAAATTAGTTTTAGAGAAAGGGAGAGGACCCATATAAAATGAGGAATCATGGATTCAACATTTTTTAGATCCAGATCAAGAAACTTATTTCCTACCATTATCCACATGGATTATAAGTATATAATGTCATGCTAATGATGGTAAAAAAATCACTCACAAGATTCAACCTGAGTTTTTTGTATTTTCCTTTATTTTTTTATATTTTAGTAGAATTCACCCAACCCTAAATATTTTTAATTTTATTTTTATGTCATGTTATTTCTCTTTTGTAATTTTATTTTTGCAGGACCACCATGTCAATTAGCAAGAAGAGGCATTCATAAGGAGAAGAAGCTTAAGAAGAATTACATATCGTGAAAATAATTTACACATTAAGAAAAGTTTCTAGAAGAACCTCCAACTCATGTTTGAAGCATGAATTTTAAAGTTGAGTAAGCATTTAAATTCTCTAATTTTATATTCTATTCTACATATTTTAATTTATTTAGAGCTTTAATTTCTAATTGAATACAAACATCTGATTCTTGCTTTAATTAGCTGAAATATGAGAAATAATCTACTAAGGATAAATTTCATACATAGAATTTAAATTTATTTTTCAATAAATATGAATTATAAAAAGTAGAAAAATAATTATTAGAGATAAAAATGTGGATTAGTATTTGAAAATCATGATTTAGGGGAGCATGTTGATTTTGGTAAATGATATATTGTTTAGATTTTTCAATTTTTTTGAATGTAATATATATTCATTAATTGATTTAATTATTCTTAATATTTTCTATGAGTATTTTTTCCAACCATTCCTATCGATACCAATACAATCACTAAGCCAATATTTTCAATTACTTCTATAGTATATTACTCAGGAAACTTGGGCATGTTTTCTTCTAAAATTTTATTTTCATTTTATTTAAGATATTTCGACACATAGTCACTTTTCTAATTATAGAGGAATTATTTATTTATTATAACTTATCTTGATACCCACCATTCATTAATACCTTTTTAATCCCATAGAAAAAATGAACATACATGTTGGGAAATGATCCATGTTACAAGAACATTGTATTCATTCCTACCATCCTCTAAATGTTTTGAATTATATTTAAAAGAATAAGTGTGGTGGATGGTCTTCACAGGGTATACCTGGATATAAAAAATGCAAATATTTTTATTGGGTTTTTTTATTATGATATGAGGAATTCCATATATCTATAATTGTATTTTGTTATTAAACTTTCTTTCACAAAAAAAATAAAAAATAAATGAAAAAATATGGTTATGTTTTGGAAGAATTAAAAATCACCATTTTCCAAAATGATGATCATTTTATTGTATGATGTTTGGTGGTGAAAGTGATATTTTTCCTAAATATAGATTTTGATAAAGAAAATAATATTTTAAAAAAGAAAATAATATTTTAAAAAAGAAAAAAAACAAGCAATAGAGGCTGATTCATTCATTGTTCTTACATGTATCATAGGCCCACATTGAGATTTTTGGGAAGAAGAAGGAAATCATCTGTAAAGGAATATATTTATTGATATTTTATTTTGATGTCATGAAAAATTATTTATAGTAAAACCTCATTTTTGATCTTTACAATTTATATAATTTACTTACCTACCTTTTGGACTCAGAGTCATTTGATACTAAATGGGGAAGCCCTCAAGATTAATTATTATTTCTACTTTATGTAGTGAATATGTTATATGCCTTACAATCCTATGGTAAGTGATATGTTTTTGAGTTATTTTATTCATTAAATTTACATTTATACCCAGATAATGAGGGTAAAATTCATGTGAGGTAAATTTCAAATGGAATGAAAATTAAAAATAAATTGAAAAATGAAAATGGATGATTGACATGGACTGGTTATTTTAACGAGAAAAAGGTAAATAATTGACTGACTTGTTTCTCTCAAAAGTGAGGAGTAGAATAATTTTCCTATGTGATGATCAAGCATTTATTTTATATTTGATCGATAATTTTTTTTGAAATTAAATTTAAATCATGGTAAGTAGAACATAATTTGTAGAAATTTGTGATTCCATACTAGAGGAAAAGTATGAATCCAAGTGTGTGGTTATTTGATAAGTGTATTTCATGAATACATTTCAGAGTGTTTTAATGTTTTTATTTTTTATTTAAATGTATAATATATCCAATATATATAAAAATTGATTTTTTTTATTTTATGGTAGGAAACAATGAATATTTGAAAAGGGAATAAAAATATATGAAAATTAGAGCCGAAAGGAACTACACACCATGAGATAAGCGAAGTGCCATTAAATAGGATTTTTTTGAAAGAAAATGAGCTGGAAAATATACCATAATGGTTACACATCATTTAATGAAATTACACATTGTGACATCATAAAGAGAAGCAGCATCATATGGACAAGACATGATTACCACAAAATATATGGTGTGTATTTAAATTACACATCATGAAATTTATCAGAGCAAAATCACACCGAAATTCATGAAAATTCTTTATGAAATAAAAATAATAGGACTACTCATCATGTAACCCATTTAAACATAATGATGACGAAGGTGTGAAGTAAAATAAATGCTATCTCAGACAAGGTTTGACATGGATTTATATAAATGAATATTGTGGGCGCACCATGCAAGACACGTGGGACTAAAGGATTTGGGGAAATACTGATTGATGACTACTAGGGTGAAGAATTCATGGAGGTACACCATGGATCCCTTCTTCACTGCCATTCATTTCCACCATTTTTCATCAGGTACCCATTCTTCTCATTCTCATCATTCCTAGCATGATGGAGTAGTTTATTTGGTGTCGGTTAATGTGATTGTAAGAGGATGTGTTGTTAGGGATTTTTTCTTTTTATTGTTCTTATTTTGGATTGCTGCAACACTATTTATCAATTTGAAATTTCTTTCTGTTCATATTGCATGACCGTTGATGCATTCTGAGGAATATTATTTTATTGAATCACTTAATTGGCTTATTTTTTGTATGAACATTATGCAATCTAGGTTAGTTATGTTTACATATGGCTTTGGGTCACCTAGTTTTGTGTTTTGACCATGTAGATGACTATTCCAAAGGTAAAATCATATGGTTAGGGATGGATACCCATACCAATGATCACTTAATACTCAATTATGACACCAAACCTGAATAAAACTATTATAAATTATAACTATAGAATAGAAACCTGAAAATCGATGAACTTAGCATGCCTCGTCTCTTGATTGCATCCCAATATTTTCTACATTCTATCTCTTTTCTCCAACCCATTAAATAATTTCACTCTTATTCTCTTTAATTATTTTAGAACATATGGGTCCTTCATGTTGGTTTGATAATTGGGCATACTGAGTACTATTATTTTAGTTAGTTTGTCTGGGTTTAAAAAATTATTAAATTTGTGTAGCCCCATAGGAACTTATAACTCCTTATGGGATATCAACTATGTATTCAAATGAATTTAGAAATAATTTTTTATTACCAGATATTTTTTATGTTTTGCATTGATAGAAAAATTAGGGACCTCTATAGAGACAATTCACCAGTTAACTCATTATACACTTGATAAATCGACACATGGTATCACAAAAGTGTGGGTAAATAACCACATATATATGGTGAAATGTATAATGTTTCTCTTAATAGATTATATTCTTCTCCCATAAATATTTTTTTATGATTTAAAGGAATGTTTTTTACTCCCCATTAATCATATTTAAGAAATGATATAGATTTGTGGAATAATATTGACTTTATGGATGGAGGTGGGAACCCCCAAATCACCATATTCTCTTATAATGAATAAGAAAATTCACTCATCAAACAAACTACGATTATAGAAAGGAAAACCCATAAATAATTTTTTCATTATTCATAGGTTAAAATAAATATGTTGGAAAACACTCTTAACCAATACCCAATTAAAATATTCAAAGGTCTTCGATGAATTAAATATGTGATACCTACCAAAGACATATGAATTAGAGACTTGTATCACTATTCACTTGGTATTTACTAAGGAAAAAAAATATTTTCCCATGTATAATATAAAATATTATAACAAGGATGATAATAATCATATAAAACTACTAGAGACTTATAATATTAGATTCTCCTCTAACATTAATGTTGGCCTTAAGTTAATTTTGGGATTGAACTACTTATATTCAAAGACGGTTTCTCCTCCACTACTGATGAGGTAAAATAAGTATATTTGGCCACTAAAGAAAATATGTAAACAACTTTAATCGCTTCATTTGTTCCTTCATAGGAGTCAAAAAGGTATAATTATTTTCTTGAATAGCACTGAGATATTTTCACATTTAATTACACAATGATTCCATCCCTATAACCTCATGTATATATTCATTATATACTCTTCTCTACCAAAAAAACATGGTTATAAACAAGGTGAAACAATAATGAATATCATTTATGGTTCCAAGGTAGAAATAGAGACTGATAATATAATTCATTTTAGAGGTAAAGTTCCTTAAATGGATGGTTAAAATTACCCCTTTTATGAAGTGAAATGGGAAAATTAAGGTTATTTCAACTTTTGGGATCTAAAACATCATCAAAAAATGGAAATATTCCCAGTTCTAATCAATAAACTACTTATTAATTAAATATATAGTTTTTAATCCCGCTAAATCATTGATGAGTGTTCTAAATATAATTATGGTTTAATGGATATTTCATATGATGATACAAATGCCTCTAGGAACCATGAACATCATATTAATAAAAAGTGACATATTTCATTCTAAAATATATACAGGTCACTTACCAAATGAAAATAAACCAAACATGTAAATCACTCTATGAAAATATTGTGAAATTCTATGTGGATGGCCTTATAATCTAATCACTCCAATACTCAAAAGACTTCATTAATCATTAATTTTTTATCATCAAAACATTAGTTGCCTAACATAATGATGAAAACACTAATGTGTTCATTCATGGTGATGTTAGAAAATTTCCTTGTCATTGTAATATATCATTATGGTATCAAATTTTGTATAGAGAATACCAATGAAATACTCAAGATTCCTCCTCTTGGAAATATTAAAGAGTTGACAATGATCTAAGGAAGTATTGACTATATGAGGAATTTCATTATAAATAGTACATGAAAGTGTATACCCTTAATTATGTCAATGAAGAATAGATCAATTTACAGGTGGGATAATGTTTTATTGTGTGATTTCAATAGCCTAAAAAAATACCCATTACATTCACCAATCTTAATGATTGTGTAAGAAAATCTAATCAACCTTTATGTTGCTATGACAATTTGTTCCCTTAGTGACCTCCTTCCATAAAAAATGATTTGAGAAAATAAATAGTATTTGTTACATCATCCAAACTATGATATAATAAGAGAGATAATATACTATAATTGAGAAGAATTAAATTACTATTATATTTATAATATGATATCCATGTCATTATATACAATACCTTCAGGTTCACATGATCACCCACATCGATCCAATGAAGTATATTCTAGGACATATAATTTTGACTAGAAATTTAGAATGATTGGATGTTATTATCTAATAGTTTGGTATCCATATTTTCACATGAAATATAGTAAAAGGACAAGAATTTTTATATTTTATATTAGAAAATACTACCTGAATGAATTTTCTTTTAATAGAGATCTCTTAGGTGATAAAGTGTTTTCTATCAATGAATTATCCAAAACATTAGAGATATACATTGATAGTTCTTCCTGTAGTCCAAACAAAATAAAGATGAATAAAAAAAACATAATCAAGTTAGTTTGAGAATAATTATTATTTCTCTAGAAAATGAATTATTTCTATAATACTTACTTATATTAGAAATATAGATCGATAACCAATTAGAATATGAGTCCCACATAACATGTATATAGTTCATCTTATAAATACAGGTTGTATGAAAAAAATATAAATATAAAATTAGATTTAAGTATCAAGTAGATTAATAGAGTGAATTATATTAATAAAATTGAATTAAACCTTTCCTTAATAATATATGGTAATTGATTTTTCTAATTTAATCCTCCCATTATGTGAGAGTGCATGGATGTAACCCCATTTTACCTAATTCAGCCACACATTCAAATGAAGATAATGGGGGATTCTTGATAAGGCGTGAGACTTAATCAATTGGATAAAAAACATGTAAATGTGGTAGGGGATGTGGTATCTATTAATAAAATGGTAATTGATCACCAAATTACCTTTAAAACAAGTTATAATTTTTTTTCAAAATTAAAAAATTATCAAGGGGAGGATTTTTTCAATTCAGAAACAAACCATAATGGTCACTACCAAGATGTAATAATCCTTCATGTGAAATAATGAAGAGTGGTAATCCAATTTATTAGTATATAAATTGAAGAAGTTGATTGTAACACCCCAAGGATTTAGAAATAAATTTAATATTGAATGCATGAAACACTAAATCTCTACAAAACACCACTTTTTTATAACCTAGCGAGCAAACATAAATTTTTCACCTTTGTGATTTGAATTTCAAAAAATTGACATACACGGTTGCATTCAGTAAGATATTTAGAGTCTAATAAGAAAAACATAATTTTTGGTGAATAGTAACTTAACCTTATGAATGGTAATATGAATAGTAATATGAACACTATGAATAGTAAATCATATTATTTTTTATTTTCTTAAGGTTACAAGATAATGGGATCTTGATTAATCTTTCAAGGTGATATAAAACAAATTATAGTTTTAAAAATGTTATTTTTCAAATAAATTATGATTTTAATTAAAAAATTAATTTAATGTTATTTAGAAAATTCTTTTTAAAAAATTCTGTTCATTTTTGGATTCTATATTTTAAAAAATGGTTAGGGTGAATTTTTGGGATTTTTCTGAAATACTCAATTTTTTTATGAATAGAAAAATACAGTAATTTACCGTATATATACATTATTAGTTAAATTCACTATTAATAGAATCATGGATGATGTAATCATAATGGGTTTGAACTCATATTAAGTTATTACTATTATGGGTCACATTAATCAACAAAATTGGTTGTATTTATGGAAATAATAGAATAATGAAAAAGATATTCAAAAATCACTCCTCTCCTTCACTATAACCCCCCCACACACACACACATATTCTCCCTTTTATTCCCTCCTCTCATGCCTTGTTACTTGTCTACATTATTTTTTAAATATCTTCCAAAGATCCTCCCCCACGTCTATCATTACTTAGTCTCATAAAAAGACCAAAATATATCCCCTAAAGAGACTCTCAATGAAGATAACTTCAAGAGGTAAATTCCTATTTTCATTTCTTTTATTTAAAGTTCTTTTCTTTTATTTTTATTTCCTCACCTAAATTAATCCAAATGTTGTGATGAATCAAGTAACTTACATGTAATTGAATTTTTTTTATGATAAAGGAATAATTATTCATCATCTCTTCTTTCCCCCTCTTTTATAATATAAATGAAAACACCATCAGAGATGTGTTAATTTATCATATTAAAGGATGAAGGGTTTTCAAATTCTATTACCACATTCAATTCTGGTCATGAAACAATTTTGATGTTTGAACCAGAATATGATATATGTATTATAACTTATTTAGGGTTTTGTAATCCTTTTTTACACATGATATTAATTTATAAATAAAAATGAGTTTGTTGTGACCAAGAACTACCAATTAACCCAAACAATTATCATTAAAGTTTTATATAATGATTCATATTCACCCCCGATAACCAAACAAATCTTATGACCATGTAATATTATTGTTGTTAACTAATATCATACAACTTATATTATATACAAATATTCTCATTCTACATGTGTATCCGTACACGAATATAAGTAAACAGGTAATGAAAACCAATGAATAAAACACTCTCAAAAAATAAAATTGAATCTCTTAACCCATCAAAAGGCCATGAATGCACCTAATAAGGTTATAATAAATACATTACATGTATAGGAGGTTCTGGAATAATTAATTTATGAACCTAAATTTTATTATTCAGGTCATTAAGATCAAGTGAGGAACACATTTAGACTTAAGGTAAGGGTTTTCTACCCGAACCTCCATTTTTATTATGGTTACTATTATTATCTACTTACCTCAATTAATTTCTTATTTATTCATATATAATACTAATATATTATTTTATAATGTTCTATATATTTTTACCAACAAGAATCCTACTTTCAGTTATGTGTAGTTATATGTTTCAAAAGGATCTTTCAAAAATTCTTCCCGAAATACAAGCCCGACTGAAGGGAATTTCTCAAATTCTTACCTATTTTAAAGGGACTCTATAATATATGTTTAGAAACCATTATATTTATAAAAAAACACATTTTATTATGAAAATACCATCCTACTTTACTTTTGGTTTTATATAAAGACTTTTCCGAAATAACTATTCTTTTCAAAGGAAAAGAGTATTTATCCAAATAATTACTCGATGAGTTTATAAGAGTCTATTCATATTTTTCAAAACTCCTGTTGATTATTAAGTATTATTGGGATTAATATATTATGATATCATATATCATATTTAATTTAATGTTTTATTATTATTTTGACTCTGGATGTGCTATCTTAAAACCATTCACCAATTTAGTTTGAATGGTTATTGTTTATGCTTATTTTTTGGAGACCATTATTGGCATTTCATATGTTAGTTTCAATATGAATGTATATGTTGTTTATGTTTATCCTCATTCATATGAGGAATACATTGGAATTTTTAAGTGATCGGTGGGGACTACTATAGACCCTTAATTCATTGGTAGGTCTCATGACACAAACTACAGTCTTGGCACAAGGCCTTGACAAAATGATTATTTATGGTCTTAGAATGAGGCCATGATAGTATGGTTATGATGTTCGGAATTATGCATTCTATCATTATGAAACTAGTAATTGAAAGTTCATGATGTTATTAGACTAGTATAATACCCATGATTATGTTTTATTATGGAATTATTTATTCAGCTCCTATTCTTTCCATAATGTATTCAAGTTCATTTTTAAAGGCATGTGTTTTTAGTTGTTAACCATGCATAATTTTTATGTTAATAATATATTCCAATGTATTTCTTACCCTTACTAAAAATTTGAGCCTGACCCTTTCTTATATTTCATTTTCCCAAGACATGAAGAGGTATATTATGAATGACATATAGAAATAACTTAGGAGTTATGGATGTTTTCAAAGGAGTTTCTAAATTGTTTTTCCATTCAAGTTTTAATGTTGAACTCATGTATGTATCTGGTTTTCCAAAACTATTAAAATATTCATTCCTTCGGGATATGAATTTCTTTTAATCATGCCAATGTAATCAAATAAGGCACTGACTTCAGTAAATTTGGTTCAGGTCATTACAGTTGGTATTAAAATAATTTTAGTAGAAAACCTTAAAACTAGATTTTGAAAATGTAGATTTGGGAATGAAACCCTAAGATTGTTTTTGAGGATAAAACATACAATACCATCCTAGAATTTCTGTTACGGAATAGATTATATGGATCTTTCTAGAAAATAAATCTTTGCATGGATAATAGTAGTGGATGTGGTTCTGGCATAGATGTACCTAGGAGTAACAACTCTAACAAGAAGTTTTAGGATTGACCCAGGGTATCCTGGTACACAACAACAAGCCTTACTCAGACCTAGTTTGACACTCCCAGGGGATATTCTTAGGATAATTCACATTTTCTTTACAATCCCTTATAAAGGATTTAAATTTAAATTTTTTCTCAAGTAACCATGTTTTTTATTATGAGATTAGATATGTATAGAATTTATATTTATACTAAGTATTTTTCTACATTGAGATTATACATTATGATTTATAACCTAATCTAGTGTATGCCATTATTTATAAATGAATCCTATTGTATGGAATGAAAACTGCATGAATTCATGTTTCCCATGTTGGGATTTCCCTATGATGAAACATAATGATGTTGGATTTAGTTTTTTGACTGGTGCTAAGAAACTTATGACTACACTGGGATAACTAACTCAGGTTATGAATAATAACCTTACCCGTTTGGAGCATCTGGATCCACAATGTGTGTGTGTGTGGGTGGGGGGGGGGTAATGAATATCACACCCAAAATTTTGATGCCTTATTGGTTCTTAAGTGTATAAAAATACATTCTAAACACCCTAGATAATAAAAACTATCCATGGGTAACTCCCCCCACACTTAATTTCATACAATAATAATTTTTAAACTGTTGATAACAATTTTTAGTTAAAACATATACAGTAGAATTTTACAGCAAAGAGACATGCAACATATCATTTTCTTTAGTACACCATCACATGCAATCATAATTACCGGCTAGCATATGTGCTGAAAATTTTTATAAGTAGTATAAAATCATTGACTCGCCGACACATCCACTAGCGAGTCACCGTTGAGTGACTTACCAATAGTACTATATCGGTGGCTCAAGTGCATCAGTGAGTCTTGGACTAACCAATAAACTGTGATATAGATGTGAATTTTTTTAATTTTTAATAATAAGATAAAGGAAGTAGAAAATAAAATAAGTAACTTTTATAAAAAAAATTAAACTATTTATGCTCAAGAATGAATTTCATAAGAATTGAAGAATAAAGGAATTTTCTGGTTCACAAATGATACTAGCATCATATATCAAACTCTAAAAATAAGAACCAAGAGCACCAAGAAGACATATCTATAAAAAAGAGATTACATGGATAACAACAAGTAGTATTTTATTCATAATTAAAACATGAACAAAAGTAAAGGCAAAAGAGAAACCATGGGTTGAAACCCATTAAGCACCAAATTTTATGTCTTAATTTAGACTTTATTTAACATTTTTTTTAATTTTTTTTTAATTTATTGAAACAAAAAAACCACGGGTTTCTTGCCATGAAACGGTATTCTAAAAGTCCCTAGCCATACTCACCTAAAAACTATTCGTACGACATATTGACAGCCCAAATTTTTTTAATAAAAAAATGAATTTTGTGGGAACCTAAGCTTAAGAAAACAGAAACAGAATTTTCAAAATCTATAAAACCCCATAATAAACACCCTTTAACATCAATGAACATCTTAGAGGATTCATTAAGTTGAGTAGAAAATTCATCACCCGAATTCACTTTTTTAGTATTTTCATGATATTTAGATTCATTTGAAAATTAATTTAATCCCTCATGCTCTGAAAATAACTTTTAAGCTCTGACACAACAATGTGTATCTTAGAAATAGTGTTTTCCACTTCTTAAATAAATTCAGATTTAAAAAAATTAATTTTTTCATGAAGGGGAAATAGAGAACTAGGTAAATCAAGGGGTGTGACAGTAACCACATAGATATCTATCATAACTTCAATACTAACAAAATCAAAAACAAGGGTGCTTGTGGATGAGTTCTGGAAAATAATTTCAGGAAGGGGAGCAATGGTATTGTGCTGAACAGAATCAGAAACACTAGAACTCAAGTGTGTCTCCTCTGCTAAAATACCCTCAATATTTAGATGGTCTTTTTCACCTGAATCATTTGAGTATTTAAGTGAACAACATGGAGGATAACTTATTATAATACTATAATATTCTATTTTGACAATATTATAGATCTCTTCCAATAGTTCCTCATCAGTAAATAAACAATCATCAACTACTCATTCTGAAAAATTTATTATTCCTAAATCAAGTGTGTGTTCAGAATCAGTGATTTTAGGTTTGTTGTTCTCTTCTATGTTATACAAATTATCAATTTCATGCTCATTATTCAAGATTTAAATCAAACTAGGTGAAGGGTTTTTACTACTCAAATTATCAATTTCCAATTCCTCCTTTACCCGAGAAATCACATTTTCAAAATTCATAAAATGGTGAATCTTCTAAAAAGTAGGAACCATGTACAAAGTAGGTCATTATTCAATCACATTTAGTTATTTTTGAAACTTTTGTAACTCAACTCCATTTATGTTCCTTGTGGGATCATCATAATTGAATTCGTCATTCACAGAGTTAGTTATTTCCCTATGTGGTTCATCCAAATCCGATTCTTCATAATAAAAATATTGTTTATTTGTTTCAACACCACCCTAATTCACAGTTTCATTATCAAACCTTCTATAAAAATTTTCTTCATCACTTAATTCAGCTTCTTCTTATTTATTAATCATATTCTGTATTTCTATGAGCATGTTTTCTAATTTTTTTAGTTTTTGATCTTCCTATTGAGAATTTTTAATTTGACTTTCATGGATTTGGTCTAATAAATAGTTCCTTGAAACTATCATAGAATCCATTTTAGATACAATTAGGTTAATTTTTTCTAGGATGTTATATTGGAGATAAAAAAATTTTTATTCTCTTCAAAAAATAGTTAATCTATTGTGGTTGGTTATAGACACACTGTCAGGTATTATGTCCATAATAACTACATCATATATAGTATGATTCACTATCACAATCTAAATCCCCATAATCATTAATTTTTTAATGTTACATAGATTAAACACACATTCAAATTCAACCAATAGAAGTTTTATGTTCAACACAAGCAACAGATTCTTAGATTTTAGTAGTTTTTCTATATTTTTTATATTAGTGATTTTTTAGAATTTTGTACCCTAAGAAACTATACACATGCCATCCTTGGAAATGAAGACAAATTTTTATAGAGTCTAGAGGTCATCACGACTCTCAAAAATAAATTTATTACCTACACTAGTATAGTAGTGCAGTGTCGATACACAGTGAAGGTAGGTAAATGTTCTAAGATATTTGAAAACAGACTAACTCCATTGTTGTCTGTAGTGGGTGTATTTATTTAGATCTTAACTTTTTTATATTTAGTATTATGAGGAAGTAAAAACAATGTGAAATAATTTTTTTCATGATTTTATATTTAAGGAAAATAATGTGCAACAAATGAAATATTTGGTGAAAAATGATGAAAAAAGATAAAAATAGGAGTACTAAGGGTTAATCAAAAAGATTTATCAAGAGATTTGAAATCTACTAGATTAAAAGATTGTTTCTTCATTAGATTGAATTCACACATATAAATTAGTTTTTAAGCCTTCCTTGATAGAATATTTAACACACAACATTGAAATTCTTAAAGTTCACCACTTCAAGAAACTTCAATTAGAAAATTGATTAAATGATATCAGTAGAAACAACCTTGCCAGAAGTTTCTGAAATTTTTGAGTTTTCATTTTTGAAAAAATGATTCAATGGTAGATCTTGCCGAAAGATAATTGATTTTGGAATTAAATGCATGATAAGTTAAAATTTAATTAAATATTTAAGAACTAGATTCAATCTCACTGATAGAATCTAATTCGTATTGAAAACTATAATGTCACATAAAAATCTTATAACTGCTTCGATGAATTTTTACACCATTGAAACAATTTAATTGGATTTGGAAATTAATAGATAAAATAAAGATAATATTATTATATTTCCAATGTAACAAATTCTATAAGAATATAATAACTATTTCTTCAGATGTAAAATCAATACTTTGGCATAATAAATTTGAAACACTTAATAAATTTATGAGAAAACAAATATTGATGGGTTGAAGTAATTATCAAAACTAAATCAAGATGAAAATGAAAAATATCCACTAAACATTTGGTATATAGGTGGAAGGATTATTAATAGTCCATATTCTATGTATTACTAAGGGATCACTCTTGGGGTGTTTCATATTCCCTATGTAACACCCAAGAGATTTTGTGAAATATTTTTTCTGAATTAATTTAATCTTTTGGATATTTTTCATTTCACGCAAAATTGAAAATAGTTATTTTATATATATTAAAGAACTAAGTTTGGCTTGAATTATATAAAATTAAAAGTTAATCATGAACTACAAGAACTATAAAGGTTATCTTTATCTATAAGTAACATCTAGGTAAGCTTATGTTTCACGTAATACTGACTTTCCTTGATAGCTTGCGTAACACACAAGTCCAAGTGTTTCTGAACAATAATATATTATTAAAAAATATATAATAATATGTAACGTCAGAATTAAATTATATTTAATGAATATTATTAACTAAAATTTTAAAATATATTAATTTCACAAAATATAAAATGAAATAATTAGTTTCAAATTATTTAGAAATGAATATAAGAACTCATTGAATATAAAGAAATTATTTTTATAGAAAACTATTATTATGCTCAAAATTTTGTTTTAATATTAATAAATTAAATTAATTACACTTATTAAGTAATTTTAATGTAATATATATGTTATGTATAAATGTAAAAAATTTTTATATTCATCGAATAGATTTTATAGGCATAAGATAATAATAAAACTAATTTAACACATAAAATCCAATAATTTTATTAAGGCAATTTTACCACCTTTTAATAGAGAACCTATTTTAAATATAAACTTTGTAACTTTTATAAATATTATATGTAAAAATAAACTTCATATTTTAATTATAGGAATAAAAATTAGGATAGGATGAATTTTTAGTATTTTCTTATAAAGTTTCATTTTTAAATGAATATTGAAAAATACTAAAATTTAACTCAAAATGGTTTTTCAACTAATTTATTTATAAGGATAAATTATATTTTTTATTGATTTTAATGATTAATTAGATAATTTTTTTTATCAATTCATCTAATTTAGGTCATTGATATCAATTTCATATTGAAATGGGTTAAAAAAATTTATCAAACCATTGAACATTTTTTCTTTAAAAACCTGCATTATCGTCGTGCCTGTAGGATTAAATTTAAAATAATTTCTACCACTTATGTGTTTGTAATTTGAAAAAATGGATCAATATTTTTAATCTTACTAATTTATAATTTCTAATAATTTTAACTTAGTTTTTGACCAAAATTATTAGAAATGTAATTAAAATTAATTACAAAGAATAAGGTTAAATAAAGTTTAATAAGGGACTAAACCAAAACTTAAAGGCCCAATATGACCTATAAAATTTTACAAAATCAATTTTATAGTCATATTTCGGCCCTACCCTCCCATTTATCTACTTTGGAACATTATTGGATCCAATTGAAATAAAAAAACGTGGGTGGGGTTTCCCATTTCCAAAATATTACAAGAGTACCACTCCTCCTCCATTATAAAAGGCCTCTACTCCTCCCACTTCCTCACACCTATAAATCCATTTTTTAGACCAAACTCTTCTCAAATAGTTGTAAAAAATCTCTCACATCTTCCTTAAGGACTCCCTTTGGTTGATATTTTTTCAAGGAAGCCCTGTGGTGAAAACCAAAAAGAGTTACCCGATTTATAGGCAACACCATCCCTCAGACTCCACTCTTTTATTTTATTTATAAACTCCATAAAATATTATTATTATATGTTTGAATTAAAAAACCATAATCATAAATATACTAGGATTTCGTTATGATATGGTTTAAACCTACACTTACACACACATCAATCTAATGGGTAACAAACATGCTGTTTAAGTGTACGGTGAACTAGCACCTCACTAAACGATGTTTTTTCATTTTTTATTTACCATATATCCAGGTAGAAATTATGATAGAAAATTTGTTTATGTAAGTTATATATTATATTTATTATTTATTTAATCTTATTTAATTTTGTTACGACATATATCTTTATACTTTACCTTTTTTTAATATGATAATTGTTTTTAAGGAACTGTGGACTATCTCCCCCTGAAAGTGATGTGATTCATTCATACACTACATGGAATGTATTAAGGGTGGGTTTAGTATAAGTACCAAAGATATAAAAAATTATGACACCTGTTAAAAAAATGGATATTACCCGAAGTGAAACGTTAACATATAATTGTTAACAAGAGGGTAATATAAAGACATACTAAACCCATATATGGTTTTAGAAGGAATAATATGGTTTTGTGATAGATGTATAATAAATTTATATTCATTATACATGATTTTTGAATGACTATGATGAGATTCAAAACACAAGGTATGAGAATTTCATCTAACTCGTTATTTCTATGGGATAAATGCCTTTTTCACCACTCAATTATTTTTTGTGGTGTATATACTTCCTATGAATGTATTCTATGACTCATATACTTAAATATATGGGTATTTACATAACAATTTTATGATCTTTCTTTCATGTGTTTTTTTTCAAATTTTAGGAAATTGGTAAACTAATTTTGTCTTAATTTTCATTCTTTGAGACACCTTCCATGTTATTCACCTATATTTTTATATGAGGTGTATAAACTACCTTTGACATGTTATAACATGAATATTATTATTTTCATGATATTTTGAAGCTTCATGTAATTTCATTTTCTTACATAGGGGGCATGATTCAAATTTATCATGTGGTAAGAGTTTATTGAAACAATCTCAGTTTTTTTTGAGATTGTGTATGATCACATTTTCATTAATGAAATATTCTGATCCATATTTAAAGAACACTCATGGATTTTATTATCCTATAGTTTGTATTGATGTATCTATGTATTATTACCATTTTCCACTCTTTGGTACTTAATATAATTTAGAAAATGTTTTTAAGAAAATATAACCTTACCTCTCTCTTTGATCGGTGTTATTTTAAAACCATGATTTCTAAAAAGGGATTCCATGAATATTATAATAATATTATATGATCATTAAAAGATATTTTTACCTATTTTTTCTTTCAACAATTTTTTCAAAGGAGTATTATTATCTCTTTATGAACAAATAATTTTTTTTCTAACCTTTTACTGTAAAAAATGAATATTCTTTTTACCTCATACAACATGTACCAATTTACTGGCCATCATTTCTTTGAAATTTCCTTTATATGTTTAAAAGGATAATTTTTAAGAATTTTTTTAAAATTAAAAATCAATTAAAAGGTTTTAATGTCATTTTTAATCATTCTTTATCATTTTTCAAAGTATTTTTCAAGGAAAATGGTTTTCCTAAATGTTTTCATGCTTCTTTTATAAGTTTTCACGGAAAAAATGGTTTTTAAAAGGTTTTCAAGCTCATCTATATGTTTATAAAGGAAAAAGGATTTTAAAATGTTTTAAATTATTCCTCTATAAGTTCTCAGGTTTATATTCATGAAAATAATTTTCAAAAGGATTACTATTTTAAGAAGAATTTTTCAAAGGGGAAAGGATAATTTCCTCGTGAAGTGTTTTTAAAAGACCATTCAAAATAATTTCCCATCTATGATAACATCAATTGGTGTCACTCATACCTTTATGAGGAAAGTATTAAATGTTTCCATTAATATTATTTCTTTAAATTGTTTTCATTTTATATCATGATGTTTATGGAATCTATTTCTCTTTCATGGGTTATATTCTTATGAACCCTCCTTCTTTTCACAGGTCATTCTTTGATGAAATGATTATGAAACTTGTCTCTTTTCCATATGTTAATATATGATTACATATTTATGACACTAATTTCATTTCATGGGTTATGATATGTTTTTTGTGATCTTATGGAACATGTAAGTAAGATTTTTTTTAGATGGATGGGACCTATATCTCCCTCCAATGAATTGGGTAAAGATTTATATCTCATGAGATAGAATAAGATAGTTATGAGAGTGAACAATAACTACTAAGATGGTATGAGGAGTGAATTAATGCTACTAATATGGCCATGGGAGTGAACCATGACTACTAATATGGCTTGGGGAGTGAACCCATACTACTAAAATGGTCTTGGAAGTAATTCCTTGGCTACTATGGAAATTATATTATATGCTTATGTGTTTTCCACAATTCCATGTTTTATTCCTACATTATGCTTTAATGGATTATGTTATTCATTTCCTTATGATTCAAATCTTATGGACATCTAATATTAGTGTAATGATTTGTGTTTATAATCTTTTATATGAAAGGTATGATATTATAATGTTATGATCACGTTCTCATACCCCAATTCTCATGTTTATATTTGCATGTATCTCTTGTTTACACTTACTAAGTATCTAAGCTCACCCCTTTTTATGTTTTCTTCCCCATGTTATGAATATATATATATATATATATATAATGTTTAATGTCTCTAATAAGGTTTCTATGGAAGAATAACCTAGGGGATATAATGTAACTCACTTTTTTACCGGTGTTTATGTTTCCATGTTTCCAAAGGAAGTAAACTAATACGGTCTTTAGGATTTGTTTTGTATTATGTTTTATTTATTTTTAAAATGTGATATAATGTCTATATACATCAATATAAGTTCATTATAGTTTGTATCCGAGTGAAGTTTTAGTTAGCATTAGGAAACTGGGATGAGAAAACCATTGCGATAACTCTAAGGACATGTATAAGGATAAGTCTAAAGATAAAGAAAAGTATAGAAAAATTTCCTAGAATTTTGTTAAAGGATAGAGTGAGTGGTTTCCTAGAAATACATCCATGTCTTGATAATAAAAGTGGATGTGTCTCTAGAATAGATGTACCTAGGTGTAACAACTCTTACAAGATGTCCTAGGCCTGACTCAACTTAATTTGGTACAAGACAACAAGCCTTGTTGCACACCTCATTTGACACTCCTGAGGGATATGATTTTGAAATTCAAGAAATCTTCATGAACCATAATTAAGGATTTGAAAAGAATATAACTATGAATAACATAGGATAAACCAAATGTATAATCGATTAAAAGGTAAGTGTAATTATTTATACATTCTATAAGTAATTTTCATGATTTTTTGGTTTTATACTATGATATGTGTTTCTCAACCAATGCTTTATGGTTTTAGTTAATGTAGGAAACAAGATGAAAATAGGTTAAAATTGATTCTGATGGACATTCTGGTGATTATGAGAAATGAAACTAGATAATGACCATAGATAAATATATTATGATTATGCTTAATTATCTATCATAATATATGATTACCAATGTGAACTTTGGTGATATTAATAACACATCGCATAAGAGGGGTATGGAATTTTATAAATGTTCACATTCTAAGGATCCTAGAGGAAAGGAGATTTAGCATACTACATGTCAAGAAGAAGGGAATAAGAACCTTAAAAAATACTTCAAATAGAGGGGAAGATGTTATCCCTACAGGAAAAGAGTTAGAGAGTGATGAATTGTCATGGAGTTCAATATCTCATATGTAGAGAACACGGGAATTACCCAAATAAATTCCTAAACATAAGAATCAACTTCTTAACCAAGGAAGGACCTTTTCTATGCCATCCATTAAAGTGTAAGGATTGATATATTTATCTATTTGGATCTAGGAATTATGAATGGTGATTTATATAAGGTTTATTCAGTTTATATTTTTTTGATAAGGATTTTCATGAATGAGTTGAATAGTTATAATGGACAAGAAAAGTAATTTAATAATAAGGTGATATTCATGGGAAACACAAGAATAAGGGAAAGGTATCCCTTAATGTGTTCCAAATTATAAGATAATTATTTTTGGATAAGAGACATGTTGGATATAAATAAGTGAATTGGGAAATACTGGTTACCCTAGATCTAATTATTAATTGGTTTAGAACTTCTTGGATTTGAGGAATATATCCAGTGACCTATGGAATAAGGAAAAATGCATTTTTTATAAAAGTATTTATGGTAATTCAAGTTATTTTGAGGTTTCAAGATAATACATGATGAGCATATTAAAATGTTTTGAAAGTGAAAACAAAGAGCTAAATTGTGATATATGAGGGATCAATGTTTAACTAATTTTGTGACTTTCTCTCTAAATATTTGGATTTTTTTAGAAGGTTTATATGGTTACCCATTTAAGTAAAAATAAAGTTAAACATTGAATGTAGTATTTATGTATTGAGGATGTGTAAAAACACCTTGTTAAAAGGTTATTCAGTGATTAAAATTATTTAAAGGATGCACATTTTATTGTTTTACCAAAAAAGATTAGGATCTGGTCAAAGACTATCCTAAAATAAATATATGTATATAAAATATAAGAAGAGTCAATGTCTACAATGGATTATTACAAAAGTGAGAATGAACCACACCATGCATATCTACATCAACCATTAGATCACAATAGTCAAGGGTCGTGAAAGACCACATCATATCTATTTCTATGTATGGATTCATTAAAAACACATCCACCACTTTATTTGACTCCTTATATGAATTATAGATTTCCAACTTGAGGTGGGTAGCCTTGTTGAGGAACTCAACCCAAAGAGGTAAAATTATCCAATGCACATCCCATGTTCTTATTTTCATGGCCATCACAGCAATTTCAGAGTCATATTCAGTCCATAATTATGTCCAATTATATTGGACAACATATCCAATTGCATACACCATAGATAGTAACTCATCTTCAAAGGAAATCAAAATTCTAGTAAAATGATAGAAGTATCCTACAATAAATCCATGATGTGTACAAAATAAACCTCCAAAACCTGAGGGTCTAGGTATGCCATAAGTTGTCCCATAAACATTAACCTTGATCCATGGAATTATTGGAGGGATCCAATTGATGAATTAAACCATTTTGGGATTCTTTAGTTGACTTTTTACCCACAATAACCTTAGAATATTGAAATCATGCACAATATTATACATACCCTCTATTTGTATCATTTATGGTGCATGAAACTTCTTGTACAATTCCATAATTACCTTATTAATAGAGGGCTGTTTTCAATAGAAAAATTTATTATTTCAATAATTCCATATATATGAAATAATATAGCCAACTACATACAGTAAAATATTTAGAATCTGATCACTCAAATCAGCATCACAAATTATCTCCATGAGATCATTGAGCTAAATGTGTCAATCAGTTTCTAGTCTAAACCACATGCTGGTGTAATACTATAATGCATGAGCAAAGTCACATTCCAAGAATAGGTGATTTATGTCCTCCTATGCATGAAATTAAAGAATGAAGATAGAAGAAATATGAAATCCACATTTTTTTATTTGAAACTTGGTGGGGAATCTATGCTTCAAAATCCTTCCTAATAAGAGAATCCTAGAGGGATGAATGAAATGGGTATTGAAATTCATTATCCATGTTGCTAGGCTTTTGAAACCACCAAATTCCATCTTATTAAACTTTTTCGTATTAAAGTTTCCATGCTATTTGTGCTTCCATATGATGGTGTAACAATATATTAATATGTAACTCTGATTTTCTAGGATTATCTGATCATGAAAAAGGCCATAAGAGTTTTAGATTTGTGAAAAATATTACCAATCAACATGTTAGAAGCCTAAGTGGTAATCCTAATAGTATCTTGCAGTGTACTGTCAAGCTAGATGGTAGTCCAATAGTTGAGATTGGAACCCCTTCCCACAATCCATTTGTTGTCATAAGTTATTTTTTAAGGATTGTTTTATGGATTCCCAAACAAAGGATTCAAGGTAATATCTATAACCATTTTAAAGCTTCCCTTTGAACTAGTTTGATAAGAAATCATAGGAGGTATAACAAGAAATAAGGTTCCCAGTGAATTTCCTGATTAGACCATCATTAAAAAATTTATGATCTTTAATTTCATGAACTCTCAATTTAGTGGGTTTAATACACTCCTTCCATGAAACAATGACCAGCTTCTTTTCGTGGACCGAACCAGTCCATATAAATTTCCTAATCATCCCTTGAAGCTCCTTTATGAGGCTAATGGGCCATCTATAAAGGGAGAAAGAACAAAGAAACTTATATTTTATCTTAGAGTTGACAAAGAACACCTTTATATCCTAGGTCATAGCTTTCCATTTTCACTGGTCTATTTGATTAACATTGCTTAATCATATGTCCTCAAAGTAGTGCCTCTTCACCTTGCCCCAAAATAAAGAAATGCCATGCCAATTAAATGGGTGGGATCCTATATTATTACCAAGATGATTAATTATCCTATTTTTCTTAGCAATTATAAATCCATCACCAAATACAATGAAATATTTCTCCTAACTTATGGATTGTCTAGATAATTTATCATAATGTGAAAAGAAGAGTTTTAATAGAAAACATCTTCTTTCTCAAAGCCTGAATGACCAAAAGAATATCATCTGTATTTAGTATGTGTGTGGGAACATGATCATTCCTATCAGCTCTAATTTTTTTGTTGAGGCCAAGTTGGTCCAATTCATCAATTCATATTCTCAAGTAATCCTCAGTAAAAGAAAAAAAAGAAACCCTAAAAGTCGATCTCCTTGTCTCATGCCTCTAGTGCACTGAAAGTAGTCTCTGGGTGCTCTATTAATATGAATGGAAAGCCTAGAATAATTGAGAATTACATTGATAAGATTAATGAATGTATTTTAGAATCTATACATTCTAAAAAAATCAAAGATTAAACTCTATTTGAATGTGTTAAAGGACTTGGATATGTCTATTTTGTTAGTAATGTTACCATCCTCTATTTTCCTCCTAATTAAATTAACAACTTATAAAGCTATTAACAAATAGTGCTATATGTTTCTTCTATAGAAAAATAAAAATTGGTTCATAGTATATTGTCATTCAAAATATCTCTCATCTTATTCATAAGTATTCTACTGATGAGTTTAGGAATCGGATTCCCAAGGGAACCTGGCCTGAAGTATTTTACATCAAGTACGTTCTTCTTTTTGTGTGTCAAGGAAATAAAACATTCATTTTCCATATAAGGCATGGAATTGTGATTGAAAAATTACCTGATTGATGACCTCAATCAATCCCTATAAATATTTACACCTTTCCTCTAAGTCTATATTTTCACTTTCCACCTATGTTCTTATATGTGTAAACCTATTTATGAGATACTTTGGGTTACAGTTATGTTTCCAACATTCTTTTCTAGATGTTTTAGTGTTCATATTTACAATTTGGGTTTCTGTGAAAGGAAATATCAAGTATTATACCCTTGATAACCCATAATAATTTCAGGGTTAAATTCATTTTAAGGGGGGTTGAATGTAACACCCTAAGATTTTTTAAACTACTTTTTTTAATTAATTTAATCTTTTTTATATTTTTAATTTCACACAACACTGAAAATAGTTATTTTGAATATATATTAAAGAACTAATTTTGATGAGTTTTATATGAAATTATAAGATAACCATGCACTACATGCAATATAAATGTTATATTTCTCTATATAGAACACTGAGTTAAGATTACGTTTCACTCAATACTGATTTTCCTTGATGAATTGCGTAATATGGAAGGCCGAGTGTTACCAAAAAATAATATATTATTAGAAAAATATAATAATATATAACCAATAAGTTAAATTATATTTTTTGAACATTACTAACTAACTAATTTAAATATATGGTTTTCACAAAATATAAAATGAATTAATCAGATTCAAATTATTTAGAAATGTATATAAGAACCAATTGAATATAGAGGGAGTATTTTTATGTAGTTGGGGTTTGTCTTAGTGGTAAGCACCCCTTAAATCTACATGAAAAATGGGGGTTCAAAACCCATTGGCCGCAGGCACTGTAGCAATACTGTAGCGCACTGTAGCAGCGGCGACACTGTAGCAACGGCGGGCACTGTAGCGGCAGTAGGTCACTGTAGCGGCGGCAGAGCACTGTAGCAGCGGCGGGTACTGTGTAGTACTGTAGCAACACGGGTACTGTAGCAGTACTATTCACAGAATGGGCTTTGGGCCAAAAAAATGGGCCTACGGGTCATGTAATGGGCTAAATGCCCACTAGCCCTTCGGGCTATGTAATGGGTCTCCCTCTACCCAGTTAAAGAGGTCTTTTCTTTGCTTTAATAATAAAAATGAGGCTTCATCCCCAACCTTTAAAAAAAATAGAGGGAGTATTTTTATAGAAAACTATTATTATTCTCACAAAGTTGTTTTAATTCTAATAAATTAAATTAACTACAATTATTAAGTATTTTTAATGTAATATATATGTTATATATCCAATTAAATATTTTTTATATTCATCTAATATATTTTATAATCATAAGATAATAATAAAACCAATTTCACGCATAAAACCTAATATTTTTATTAAGGGAATGTTACTGTTTTTTAATGAAAAACATATTTTAAATATAAATTTTCAAAATTTTATAAATCTTATATGAAAAAATAAACATCATATTTGAAATCAATACATAAAAATTATGATAAGGTGATTTTTTGGTATTTTTCTGTGAAGTTTTTTTTAAATAATAGTTAAAAATACTAAAATTTAACTCCAAACTGCTTTTTCATATAATTTATTTATAAGGATAAATTATGTTTTTAATTGATTTTAATGTTTAATTAGATAATTTTTTTTATCAATTTATCCAATTTAGTTCATTGTAAGCAATTTCACATTGAAAATGGTAATAAAAAATTATCAATCTTTTGAGCTTTTTTACTTTAAAAACTAGCATTGTCATCCCATCTGGCGGATTAAATTTAAATTGATATCTGCCACTTCATTTTTTGAAATTTATAAAAACAGAATCCATATTTCTAATTTCATTAATATATAATTTCTAATAAGTTCAACATATTTTGTGACCAAAAATATTATTGAAAGTAATTAAAATTAATTAAAATGATTAACGTTAAATAAAGCTTAATAAGATAGTAAAGCATAACATAAAGTCCCAAAATGTCACGACTCAACTTCATTAAGATTAGGGAAGGGATAACAATGTTCCATTCCCTTCCTTATTCAAGATGAAGGATAGATAATGACCCCCCGAGTTCCACCTTCTATTGGACCTAGAGTGAAGACTAGCACCAAGGGTATGGAATATCACAAAAAATGGAAGGCATTACCCTTTTTAATGAAAATATGATTGGAAGGTAAGATGGTAAAATTCCCAAAAAACACCAAAAAAATTTATAAGGGAAACCAAAATCCAACCCATGCATGATTTAAACATAAACTACCATAAAGGTATAATAAAAACTCCAGAGCAAGGCACCAAAAGAAATGACTAATTAGCAACATAACAATTATCCCAACGCCTGAGATCGTAATGTCAAGCATAGTCCTTAAAGTCCTCCTGGAAACCTAAAAATAGTTCCACAAACATAGGGTGGGTATACAAGTATACCCAGTAGGAAAAATAAAGCCACTCATGCACAAGTGGGGGAACATACTAATGGCCATGTGAGAGAAGAGTAGAACCTCAAATCATCTACCAATGAGTAATAACCAACCCATCCTCACTAAGGCACACTCACCAAATAACAAAAGTCAAATAAAGTTGTATTATAATCACATCAACATTTGGGTACCCCACACCACTTTCCCTCTAGTTATATTCTCATTCCTAACAGCTAACATCTTGATGCTAACACTCTACCAAAATGCAGTCCCACTGTCACAACCTTCCAGCACACACCTGGGCCTCGAACCACACACAAATCTTTCCTGCAGACACCTAGTCCATAACCACACTACACATCCCATCCGTAGACACTTGGGCCACAACCACACTACCTCTTGCCTGAAAATACCTAGGCCACATCCTAAAGATACTTTGGAAACAAACCTGGACCACAAACACCTTGTCATCTCACCCACATGACAACCTACCCAGAGGATCTTGGGATATAGTAAACCTCAAGCCATTACAGCCTTCCCGGATATGCCCGAGTGGTAAGAACCCAGAAGAGGGTGTGAGGAAGAAAGTTAGTAACCAGCCATCCATCTTCCCACTGGGATGCTGGGAAAGAAACCATCACCATGAAATGAGGGTGTTCGAAACATGGTTCTCAACAAGGGTAGGTTTCATATAGAAATCACAAGTAAGTACAATTTATACATATAGGTATAAAAACACTCATCCCAACCTATGGGTTTAAAACAAACAACCAACCCACACAAAATCATATTTTCTGCTACCCCTATATGCACAACCACACAAACAGCCATAATAAACCACAAGCCTAACCCATTTTCATTTAACCACATTCCCTTCATTAATTAAGGGGTTTTTTTAATTAATTCTGGCACTATCTTGGGAAATATCCATCCACAACCATACCCAACACAACAATCCAAACCAAGCCGCAGACCCACTACACAAATAATGCATAACCACATCAGATTCTCTCATTACAAACACATTCGGCAGCCACAACATAATCTAAATGAAATCCCACTACCTAAATGTTCATCCATTCCACAATTAAGCAACCATTTTACCAAAGTTTCCATCCATGCCTCCCGTACCACCCCAAACACAAAAACACAACAAGCACACCTAAAACAGAAACCCTTCTACACAAGCACACCACACCCCTAACACTAGACCATCCCCTCTGTCCACCCCTACACCTATAACCAGGTTACCAACAAAAACTTCACACAACCCACACAAAGTACAAAACCCAACCAAACACAACACATAGCCACACCATTAAGCCAAGAATATTTAGATTTTAAAACAAGGGTTATTAAAATCCACTTTAAAAAAATAGTGGCGATAACATAATAGGTTTGATCTAGGGGAATCCATTTATTTAACAAAATATACATGATTAATTATATTTCTTATTACAACAAGTTAACAAAGCATCATAACAAAAACAAAACATCTTCAGTGCACAAGAAAATACCACCAACAAATTTTATTTTCAAAAGGCATATAGCCACAAAAAAAACCATAAAAGAAAACAAAGATAGTAGATAAAACAGGTTATCAACATCAAAATATCTTTAATTCCCTACCAATTATCTTTTAATCATCACTTCCTTGTCGTTATTTCGTTATGTTCTGTTGTCTTTTGATCATCATCTTCCCCCTCATTTATTACGTGTTTAAGAAAATTATTCACCCGTTCTTCACAAAGAATCATTTTTACACCCACCCCTCATAATACACAAATAAAAAGGGGTAATAGAATCCCTACTTGAAACAACAGGCGACCAAAACTCCTCTTTGTTCCAAAATAGAGGGTTATGTGAGAAGCAAGAAAACTCTGAAAAAACTCTAAGGAAAGATCAATCGATGGCTATGATATAAACTAAAAATCCATGGGAATAGAAGGCTCTAGGCTTACCTAGAGGGAACAAAAATACACCAAGAAGGGAAGTTCCCAGTTTTGAAGGTCCTGATCCTATATTAAACGATGAATACTTCTAAAAGTCATTAATGTGGGGTTGTGGTAAAGATCACATAGTTTGAATATCTAAAAGTCCTCAGTGCATTATAAGATTAAATATATACTTAATATCCTTTAAAATTCCATCAAAAACTATCAAATAACGTTTTAAACTAAGTTTAAATAAAATATAACATAATATGGGTGAAACTAGAAAAATTGAGAGAAACTGGGAAAAACTGGAAATTTGTAAATGGGTGTCCCACCATTTGTTGTTACATGATTTTAGTGTGACACCATCATGGTTCCACTGTTATGGTGCCACCATCACGATGCCACCATTTTGGTGTGCCTCTTTTACAGTGCCACCGTTGTGATGTGTCACCGTCACGATGCCACTGTTTTGGTGAAACCATTTGGTGAAATGGGATTTTTGTAAAACTCCCAAATCAATCTACTACGACCCCCAAGAACACCACAAGCACTAGATTTTCACACAAAAAAATTCTTGGGGAAATCTTGTTCATTGCATAAGATACCTATCAAACTATTCTAATCCCCAAAAATTTAAAACCAAGCTAAAAAAGAGGGGTATGAACAACCACCCTGTAAGATATCTCTTAGGGACAAACCACCCTACATTGTTTGGAAACTAGAGAGAAGACCTCAACATCCAAGAACACCTCACAGAACACTACTACCCCAAACAACCACACAAACACCAAAGTTCACACTGTCCAGACACATGGATTAGGTAGCTCCATCCTCCATGTCAAGATATTATCCTCTTTGGGCAGCACTAACTCACCCACATAGGTTTAATCACATCTAAATTAATGCATCTTGATTAGGGATTTGGTCCTCTCTTCCCCACAGTTAGTAATTTTAACACAAATTTAGAGAATAGGGAAATAACTCATCTCATAGAAAACACGGTCAAGCATTACATCATATGCAATGAACAAAAAAAACAAGAGAAAAACTCAGAATAGATCCAGGTACTAGGAACTCATCTATGCCTCTTTCTCCTAAGTACTATCCTTGATGCCACCACGCCTCCATAACACATGAACCAAAGGAATGATCCATCCATGAATCACCTTCTCCTCACTATCCTCAATTATTTGTTGTTTCTCTAGGAACATTGTGTTGTCCTCAATATCCAGATCTCCCCAATCAATGATGTGGGGGTTATCATGTAGATACTGATAGAGCTTAGATACATGGAAGATGTCGTGGATCATCTCCAACCATGGTGGAAACACCAGCTGATATTCCACCTTTACAACTAATCCCATCACTTCAAAAGTTCTGATGAACTTGGGATAAAGATTTCTCCCTCTTCCAAATCACTGTTTCCCATGTCGAAAGGAAACCTTCAATAATACATAGTCCCCAACCTCAAACTCTAAAGGCCCCCTCCTATGATTGAATTATGACTTTTTTTGGTCCATTGCTGCCTTCATCCTCTTACAGACGAGCTTCACCTTCTCTGTCATACTCTTCCCCACATTCGGACCAAGAATAGCTCCTTCCCCAACTTCTATCCAGCACAAGGGTGAACGACACGACCTTCCATAGAGAGCTTCAAATGGATCCATACCAATGGAAGATTGATACATGTTATTTTAAGAAAACTATACCAAGGTAAAATGTCACACCCAAGACCCACTAAAGTCTAGAACACATGATGATAACATGTCCTCTAATGTCTGGATGGTCTTCTCTATCTTTCCATTCATCTGAGGGTGAAAAGTAGTGTTGAGTCATAACTAAGTGCCAAAGGCATGCCTCTTTACCATTCAGACTTACGATGTAAAACATGTATCTCGATCCAAGAAAATGGATCTTGCAACTCCATGCAACCACACCACCTCATCCATATACCTCTCTGATAAGGTATCCACTATGCTTGACTCCTTGATCGCTAAGAAGTGAGCCGATTTCTTCAACTGGTCCACTATTACCCAAATATCATCGCATCCTCTCTGATTCTTGGGTAATCCTATGATAAAATCCATTGAGATATCATCCAAATTTAAATCGTGAACATCTAAAGGATGAAAAAAACCACTGGGAACACGGTGCTCAACCTTAACCTTCTAACACTCTAGGAACCTTTCCATAAACTCTGCCACAGCCCGCTTCACCTCGGGCCACCAAAACTGTTCCCCTAAGCCTCAGTGCATTTTAGAAAATCCTGGATGAACAGATAGGGGTGATCTATGGAACTTACAAAGAACTAAATCATGCATTTTCACTGGGACAAACAACCTCCCATGGAACAACATTTGATTTTGACTATCCTCCGACCATCCCTCCAGAGTATCACCATGGATAGCGTGATCACGCATCACTTCAGTCTCTATGTCTCCCCACTGAGACTCCTCCACCTGATTCACCAAGGAAGAATACACTTTCATCTAAAATAGACAGCCTCTATCGTCATCCACTCTCGAATCCAGAAAAAAAGTGGCCAACTCCTCAATTGGATTTCAAGCATCTTTAGATTCTAGAACTACCTCCTTCTACAAATTCTTGCTTAAGGCATCAACGACCATGTTCCCTTTTCCTAAGGTATAAGATATCTTGACGTCATAGTCCTGGATAAACTCCATCCACCTCCACTTCTGCATGTTCAGGTCTTACTAGGATAAGATATACCTCAAACTCTTGTGATTCATGAAGACCACAAAGCTCTCTCTAATGAGGTAATGTCTCTACAACTTTAGCATGAATACGACCATTCCAAGCTTCAGATCATGGGTGGAATAGTTATGTTCATGTCGATATAACTGCTTAGAACCATAATAGAACACCCCCATTGTTGTATCAGCATAAATTCCAAGCCAAGACTAGAAGCATCCCAGAACACTTTGCATGTCATCTCCTCCTTTGGAAACCTAAGTACTAGAGCACTGACAAAATTTCACTTCAGAGAACTGAAAGATACCTAACACTAATCACTCCACAAAAATTCCTAGTCCTTTCTAGTCAAAGGTATCAATAGATCCAAAACTCATGAGAAGTTGGATATGAACCTCCGGTAATAGCCTTCCAGAACCAAGAAGCTATGAAACTCCGCCACATTATTGGGTGCTACCCAAGATACAACTGCTTCGACCATTGATGGTTCCAGTATTATCCCTTGTTGATACACCATGTGTCTAAGGAAGTACACCTCTCACATCCATAACTTGAACTTGGAAATCATTCCATAGAGTTGGTGGTGTTGGAGGACCTCCAATACAATCTCCAGATGCTCGGTGTGATCCTCCTCTTACCTTTAGTAAATTAGAATATCTTCGATGAACACGATGATGAACCGGTCCAGTAACATGTGGAATATAGATTTCATGATCCCCATTAACATGGTTGGTGCATTCGGGACACCAAAATAAATGACCAAAAACTCAAATGTCCATACTTGTACCTGAAAGTAGTCTTTAGGATGTCACTCTCCTTCACCCTCAACTGGTGATATCCAGACTGTAGATCAATCTTATAGAACCAACCTACTCCCCTCAACTAGTTGCAAATATCATCTATTCATAGGATAGGGTAACGGTTCTTGACCAATACCTGATTCAGTATCCTGTAGTCTATGCAAATCCTTAGGCCACCATCTTCTTTCTCCGTGAACATTATTGGAGAACCTCATGGAGACTCACTCAGCTGGATAAAACCCTTTTTCATTAGGTTTTCAACCTGAATCCGCAACTCCCACAACTTAGAAGGTGAAATCTGATATGGATCCATTGAAATCAAATGGGTGTCGGGTTTCAAGTCCATTCCAAACTCAACTTCACATTGAGGGACTAGAGTCACAACCTATTTAGGGAAAACATATAGGAACTACCTGAAAAATCATGAAACATCCACCATCTCAGCACCCATCAACCCCTCTGAAAACTTGCCTAACAAATAAAGAATAGGCTCCACACACTGAATTTCCTCCTGATGATTTCACTCACCAACAAAATCTACACACTAGCCATCCAATCAGAAGACATGACTCTCCTCTAGAATCAGTCGATAACAGAATTCAAAGAGAACAACCAATAAATTCCATGGATGGCATCATATGGCTGCATCTGTAGCAGAAGAAGATCCCCACCAGACTGATGCGGCCCCAACATCAGTCTACATCCCTGGAAAACTTCAAACAGACTGGTTTGACCTCTAATTGTCAAGCTCAACACCAAAGGAATGGAATGTTTCTCTACGTCTAGTCTCAAGGAATGGCCTAGATTGGGTGAAAAAGGAGTGTGATGCTACTGAATCAAACAAAGCACATGCAATAGTACTAAACAAACTAATTGTACCTCAAACAAACTCTGACCCCATTGTAACTACTACCTCACTGGCATGAAACTACCCACACCCAACTCCTCTACCCCTCTACTGTCGACCAACTCCCCGACCATGCCTATCATAACCCCGACCCCAGAAGTCTGGAGTCGGTGCCTGAAATATGGTGTGAATTTTTTTTATAAATACATGCATAAAAAATTTACAAATCTCATTCCAATAACGAGGATTGAATCGGTTTAGGTTCTGGAAAATCAGATACTACCAAAAAAATTCTTCCAAAAACTTGACAAAGTTAAGCTTCAAATTGATGTCATCACATAAGAGTACCCAAAGCTTGGAATAATCTACTAAACCATGTAAAAGATAAATTAAAACATAGGGTGAGTATAAAAATTCTCTGTAAGGGGTTTTAAAACAATTTAAGATATTCCTTTTAAAACAACAACCTTTGAAATAATCATAAAACGTTTTCTTAAGAGGGAACATTACTTCTTGAAACACACCATCAGTATTTTCAAAGGTTACTTGAAAACATTTGTAAGAAAGACCATTTTATACAATATTTATATGAGTTTACTTAAAAACTTAAAGGAATACTTAAATCAGAGTACGCATAAGTGTACATGAAATATGCATAATTCATAAATTGATAAATCCAACTCTAAATGCATAGTTATAAACACGATAATTCATATCATGATTCATTATAAATTAAATGAGATTCATATAACCTTAAATTTCGATACCCTTTACTTGTATAACTTTCCATTTGCATACTTAATTATGCCTTATAAATTTATCACCTTTATCATAGATGATTCTTAGACAAGGGATATTCTATTAGTCAAAAAATCACTTGGTTGATCATTTACCATTACATAATGAGAGAATGTATAATTCCAAACTTTGTTGAGGCCTTTTTCCAAGACCGTACGGGTAAAAACTCAACATAATTGTGGTTAACTACCATACATAGTTGTGAACAAAGCAAGAATCGTGTTCACACATCATTTCACTTAACTCATGAGATTCATCACTTTACCCAATGCATTGGAGCACTGTATAATTCCAGGCACACCCGTCACATCATTTAAGTCCAATACATTCCTCATATGTCTTAGTATGGTCTCATTTCCATAGTTTCCTTACTATGTAGGATTACATTCTTAATCCATAATCATTTTCATACATACTCATACTTTAATTGAATTATGAATTAAGTGTAAATGAACTAGATTTGTTAGTTTTAGATTTAACAGTGATGTGCATGAACTAAAACAATATACTCTTGCACATGCAGTAAGAACTAGTACACATATAATGATGGGTCGTCACATGAAATAACAACACTTTCACTAAACCCTTAAGAATGTGACCTTTTCCAAAACCATGTTTGCATGTTTTGGCTTTGAGATACTCATTTAATCCATACAATGTTAATTTTTATATAAAAGATTAAAACATATCCATAAATAATCAGAGTAATTTCTTATGAAAAATTGGAATACAGGGTATGGATTATTTCTTGTGAAGTGTTTATGAACAAAAGAAATAATTAAGCACATGTTCTCATGTATGAATGGATTTTTATACTTAGACATAAAAACCATTATACAACTTACTTGAGAAATCAATCTCAAAATATATGTATTCATGTGGATTTTGAAATCATGGAAAAATCTTGTATATATACTTACATATACACAAAGTGTATGTTTGGGATCTACATAAACCAAAACAAAATTTAATAAATTATTTCAACTGTTGTATTCTTCATAAAAATGATTTAAATCAATAAGGATAGGATTTGTGAAAACTCAGTTGTAATCAAACTTATATCTATATATATATATACTTTTACACATAACCATACATTCATGAATTGTAAATAAGGGTATACTAAAAAAATGATGAACTAGACCCCTTGCATGTGTTTTATGTTTCTAGAAACAACACTTAAAAACAAAAGATCTCCCTTCAAATATCATAACCCAAAATGGTTTATTACGTAAAGAAATAGTATATATAAGTATACCTAAAACTTTGAAATTACAAAATGGGTTAGAAAGAACTTATATAATCCATGAAACTTGAAAATAGATAAGAAGGATTTTCATGTAGAAGTTGAATCATAAAATCCCTTGCATGTGTTATATACTCAAAAATACATTTATAAAATCCAACGTGTGTTAAGTTTTATAAGTAATATGAAACATTATACATATATATATATATATCCATATATACATAAGAATAAAAGAGTTTTACAAAAATAAAAACGTAGAAAATTTATCTCTTACCTGGATTCAAGAGTGCAACAGGGTTGGGTAGGGGATGTTCGCACATTGAGGAGAAGAGAAACGGGTGAAATTACAAGTGAAAATATGTGGTTTATATAGGAATTATACATATATATATATATATATATATATATTCTATATATAAGGTTTCATACACAAAATATAAACAAAGACTCACAATCTGACTAAATCAAAACAAATCCAATATCTTACTTAATGAAAACCCAAAGTAAAATGATGTTTTTAATATATATATATATATAAATATAAAAATATTATGGAAACTAAAACTAAAACCAAAGAAAAAAAAAGAAAGGATATCGAAGAGGAATTTACTGGTAGAAGTCAAGGGTCGATCCATAGAGAAAGGTGGGAAATCTCGAGGGAGAATAAAAGAAAGAAGAAGAAAAAAAAATAAGCAGTGGATGGCCACTGGTTTAGAACAAAGAAGAAGACGACGCGAAGAAGAAAACTAGGGAAGAAATGGATTGCTATGATTACGTGGGATTTGATTGGACTATTGGGGCGAGTCCGTGGTTTTTTTTTTAAAATGAATGGGATTAGATCATATTTTGATCGGATGGCCTAGAGTGATGTGGAGATTTAAAACAGAACGAATGGTCTTGATTAGATCAGAGGTAGATCAGACGGACCAAGAAAAACACGGAGGGAAACCGCGGCTATATAGACTCGAAGGTCAGACCGATCGGACAACCCAGATTGTGCACGGCGTGATCGGACGGCCTGGATCACATTTTTCCTAAAAAACATCACCCCACATAGAAACAAGATGCGTTCCTCCACTCCCTTATAACACCGGAGCTCCCGGAATTAGCTCAGAGTTATCCTTCCCTCCCTCCCAATACCACCCTGTACTGGTGTTCTGCAGGCGCGTCTATTCCCACCCTTTCCACCATGATGCCCCGCACAGTGGCATGCTACTTGGTTCCTCTACGCATGCTTGAGGCATGCGCACATGCCCATGGGATGGCCCTTGCTGAGACTAAAGGCTTAGGCTCTGCCGCCTAGAGCATGCTTCCTCCTTCAGCCCAGCTAGAGGGATGGCCCCTACGGGGTTTATTTTTTCATTAAACCCAACTTTCAAAATAAACTATATAATCATAGAAAAGAAAAAAATACACACAATCAATTTCAATATATAATGAATATATTTAATTTTATAAAACATGATTTTTATTTTAATCTTTGGAAGACTAAAATACACAAATAAAATTATATTTGTTCTTAACCAAGAGTATAAATTTTAATTAATAAAAGTATTCATAAACATGTTTTCAAATTGAAAAACAAAATTCACACCTTTCTTGGTATTTTCTTTAAAACACAAGACTTGTTATTTCAAATCAATTTTAAACCTTCATACATTTTTCCTTTTAAAATCCAAAGAGGAGTTTAATTGCAAACATGTTTAAAAGATATTACTTTAACTTAAAACACTCAAAAATATCAGTATTTATAAATACATTGAAATAAAATAACTAGGATTCCCAATGGCTATAAGTTCTTATAGACATTAGAGATTCACAGGTCAATTAAAGGGGAAATGGTCGAATTATTTTTAAGGCCTTATAAAAACATGTTTAGGGTGTTCCAATTTCAAACACCGAGATAAAGAAGATGGTTCTCTTCATTCCTTTGATGCTCAGTATGATTGATGCGGTTCTGGTTTTAATTTCTTAGTTGTAGAAGATTTAAAAAAAACCACTTTTTTATTGGCATGTTCTTGGTGCTTTGGGGTCTTCCGGTGATTGTGATTAGTCTTCTTGTAGGAATTCTAGGTTAGTCACGGTCCTTTGACCTTATTGCAATGTAATTGTTCCAAAAGTTTAATTAAAAAAAACATGGATTGCTTTTATTTTTGAAATCATTGTTTAGATAGCATGAAAATTAAGCGAAGTAAATACATACAATATTATTATTACTTTAAAAAGGTTTGGGGCATCATAATGCCTAGGTCAGGGTCCTTTAGAAGCTCCCTTAGGTCAGAATCCTCCAGCACTGTCTACCCTCAGTGGAGTAAGATCCCACTACGACTACTTTTGGAAAGGCCTGACCAGAAACGACTGCTGTTGAGGTGGGTGCTGAACCTACCAACCCCACCATACTAATCTTGATCTGGGAACTGAATTAGAATATTTCTACAGCCTCCAAAGAAAAGGCACCTCGGTCCCAATCCCATGGGGAAAGGGTGAGGACCAGGAGTTCGGAATAAAAACTGTTGAGGCCTACTTCCCACTGGCCAAAACCTGGAAGGTCCTGACTCCAGAGACCTACTGCTGACCACTTTCCTCTTTGAGTAACTTGGCTGGATCCACTCCCACGGTACACCTCCCTATGATTTCATCCTCTCCACTAATTCGTCCCTCTTCTGAAATTCTAAGTATGTCAGTAGGGTATAAGGAGTGACATAATACTAAAGAGAAGGTCACAATGCCTCCTACAAGCATCTCACCCACGACTCCTCGTCTGGATAGATATTTAGAGAAAAACATTGGAGATCCTTGAACTTTATCCCTAGTTCCCTCATCGACATACTACCCTGCTAAAGGGATAAAAGCTCCTTCCTATTCTTGGCCTTCATCAGCAAGGAATGAAACTCTTCCTGAAACCCCATCTCAATTTCAGCCCAAGAGACATCATTATACTTCTTTTTTTCAAGGTAAATATTCCACAAATGACGTGCAAATCCTCACATATGGATCACTGCTATAAGAACCTAGTACACACTTGGAGCACAGATCAAGGTAAAGGTGATTGTCATCTCCTCAAGCCAGTCCTCCATATCTATGTCTTAAACACTTCCTTCGTACTTCCCCAGGGTATGCCATTGGAAATCACGATGGGTATTTTTCCACAAGTCATCTTCCTCATCTTGATCAGCCCTCTACTGATCAACCAAGTCAGTCTATTGGGACTCAACTACTCATTCCACACGCGAGTGACATCCGGGTGCCATAGCTGAAAGGGTAAACAAGGAACTACTAAGATCAGATAGTATGAAATTTTATTTTAAGATTTATCTTATCTCTTTATTTCAATTAAATTCCCAAAATGCTCAAGACACACAATAACACAATTCATTATGATGCATGTACCTTTCCTAGGGCATCTAACTATAAATCAGTGTATCCCCACTTGGTCATTTGGTAGGCCTAGAGTCCTTGCATCGGATCATGGGGGGCCTAAAATCCCGTGTCCAGTCCAATCTTTCTTGGACTATTTCACGCACCACGGTTACCTACTACTATTTCCCTACCATCCCATGAAATCCTCAATGTTCCTAACTCAAAACTCTATCCAATATCTCAACCATAACCTCTAATACCATTCAGTCATGACCCACCTTCTTCAAGATGAGTGAAGGGATACAAAAATTTCATGCCCTTCCTTCTTCAAGATGAAGGAGAGATAATGACCCCCAAGTCCCACCTTCAATAGGCCCTAGAGTGGCAACTAGAACCAAGGGTATGGAATCTCACATAAAATTTAAGGCATTACCCTTTTTAATGAAAACCTAAACGGGAGATAAGATGGTAAAAATACCAAACAATACCAAAAATTTATAGAAGGGAAACCAAAATCCAACCCATGAATGATTTAAACATAAAATTCCATGAAGTCAAAAAAAATCCAAAGTAAGGTACCAAAAGAAAAGGCTAAGTAGCAGCACAACAACTATCCCAACTCCCTGAGCTAGTAAAGTCCTGCACGGTCCTCAAAGTCCTCCTGGAAACCTGAAAACAGTTCCACAAATGTAGGGTGAGTATACAAGTATACCCAGCAGGAAAAATAAATCCACTTGTGTACAAGTGGGGGAACATACTAATGCCTCTGTGAGAGAATAGTAGAACCTCAAGTAACCTACCAAGGAGTACTAACCAATATAGATTCACTAAGGCACACTCACCAAATAACGCAAGTTAAGTAAATTAGTAGTATAAGCACATCAACATTTGGGTACCACACACCACTTTCCCACTAGTTAGCTGATCATTCCTAATGGATAACATATTCATGCTACCACGATCCCAAAATTCAATCTCACTACCATATCCTTCCTACACACACCTGGTCCTTAAACCACACACAAATCTCACCCGCAGACACCTGGGCCACAACCGCACCACACAACCCGCCCATAGACACATGGGGCACAACCACGCCACCTCTCACCAGAAAACACCTGGTCCTCATCCCAAAGACACCTGAGAAACAAACATGGCTTGAAAACACCTATCCCTCTCACCCACACCACAAACTTCTTGAAGGATATTGGGATATAGTAAACCTTAAGACATTACACCCTGTCCAAATATGCTCAAGAAGTAAGAACCCGTAAGAGGGTGAAAGGAAGAAAGTTAGTAACCGGTCATCCATACTCCCACCAAGATGTTGCGAAAGAAACCCTCCCCCATGAAATGGGGGTATTCAGCACATGGTGCTCACCAAGGGTGGGATGCATATAGAAATACCATAGAACTAAAATTTATACATATATATAAGAAACAACTCAACCCAACCTATGAGTTTCAAACAAACAACTAGCCCACACATTACCACATTTACTGCTACCTATATATGCACAACCACACAAAAAATCCACAATAAAACACAAGAATAACCCATTTTCATTTAACCACTTTCCATTCATTAATTAAGGGGTTAACTTTAATTAATTCTAGTACTACCTGGGGTAACTACTATCCAGATCCATATTGAATCAACAATACAAACAAATATGCAGCCCTACTGCACAAACAACACACAACCACATCATATTCCCACTTCAAAAACATATTTGAGATCCAAAACATAAACCAAAGGTAGTCCCACTGCCTACAAGTTCATCTATTCCACAATCAATCCCTTTACCTAAGTTCCCAGCTATGCCTCATGTACCACCCCAAACAAAAAAACACAACGAGCACCACTAAATTAGCAACCCCACAACACAAGCACACCACACCCTAAAACTGGACCATCCCTTATCTCCACCCATACACCCATAACCTGGTTACCTATAGCAACTTCACACAACCCCCATGAAGTAAAATACCCAACCTAACATAGCACACCACCACACCATTAAGCCAAGAATATTTAGATTTAGCAAGAGGGGTTCTTAAATTTCACATTAAATAAACAGGGGTGATCACATAATAGGTTTAATCCTAGGGAATCCATTTATTTAACCAAATATATGTTATTAATTAGATTATATATTGCAGCCAGTTAACAAAGCATCACAAAAAAACAGAACATCCCTAGTGCACAAGAAAATACCACCAATGGCCATGATTTTCATAAGGAACATAGCCGCAAAAAACTATAAAGGAAACAAAGATAGTAGATAAAAAAAGTTATCAATATCAAACCATCATCAATTCCCTACCTATTATCTTTTAATCATCACTTCTCTCCTGTAATTTTGTTAACTCCTGTTATCTTTTGATCATCATCTTCCCCCTCATGTATTACTTATCTAATAAAAATATCCACCCGTTCTTCACAAAAAAATCATTATTACACCCACCCGGCATGATATGAAAAATTAATAAGGGAATGAGAATACCTACCTGAAACAATAGGTGACCAAAAATTCTCTTTTCACCAAAATAGAGGGTCGTGAGAACAACAAGAAAACTCTATGGAAAATCTCTAAGGAAATATCGATCGATGGATACAACACAAAACATGGATCCATGGGAAGGGTAGGATCTAGGCACACCAAGAGAGAATAGAAACACACTGGGAAGGGAAGATCCCAACTTTAAAGAGCCAGATCCTATATTAAAGGAAGAACATTTCTAAAAGTCATTAATGTGGGATTATGGTCAAGATCACACAGTTTGAATATATAAAAGTCCCTAGAGCATTAAAATATTAAATATATACATAATATCCTTTTAAACCCCCTTTAAAATTCACAAAAAAAGTCTTTAAAATCAGTTTATTTCAAATAAAACGTAAGAGGGGAGAAACTGAAAAAACTGGGAGAAACTAGGAAAACTAGAAATTTAGAAAAGTGTGTGCCATCATTTGGTGTGCCCCCTTTTTGGTGTGCCTATATTATGGTGCCACCGTTTTTGTGTTCCACCATCACAGTGCCACCATTTTGGTGAATCCCTTTGCTAAAACTAGATTTTTGGTAAACTCCAAAAACAAACCACTACGACCCCTAGGAACACCACAAGCACTGAATTTTCACAAAGGAATGGCCCGGGGAAATCTGGGTCATTACACAAAATGACATATGAACATGTCTAAAAACCATTATTTGTCCATATTTCTTAACAATATAGCCTATTATTTACATTTAACATTATTGGAACCACTTTCAATAAAAACATGGGTGGGGTTTCCCTTTTCCAAAATATTACAGGAGTTACACTCCTCCTTCATTATAAAAGGCCTTATCTCCTCCCACTTCCTCACACCCATCAACCCAATTTGGCTAAAAAAAATCCCCCCAAATTAATACTCAGAATATATATATTCCTCCTTGAATCCTCCTTTAGGATTAGATCATTACAAGGAATCCCTTTGATGAAAACCAAAAGGAGTTACCTGATTAAGAGGTAACACCCTCCCTCAATCTTCTATCTCTTATTTTCTTTCTACACTCCCTAATTTTTTTATTAAATGATTTTATAAAAAACCAGTTTCCTCAATATACTAGGATGTTTTTATTGTATGTTTTTACATACACCTACACACACTTCCATCTAATGGGTAACGGACATACTGTTTACATGTGTAGTGAACTACCACCCCACTAAACAATGATTGTTCATTTTTCCTTTACCGCATCTCATGGTAGACATTATGATAGACACTATATTTATGTAATTTATATATTATATTTATTATTTATTTAAGTTTCTATGATTCTTTTACAACACATATTATTATACATTTCATTTTGTGTTAATATGATAATTTCATTTGAGGAAGTGTGGACTACCGCCCCCTCAAAGCAATGCGATTCATTCATAGACTACATAAAATGTATTAAGGATGGGTTTATGTAATATATATGATATATATGATATAATAAGACTAATTTAATAATGATACATATATACATATATGTCTTTTAATTTCTTTATTTCTACACAATAATTAAACAAAAATAGCATTCATGCGTATGTACGACTTATCGTCTTCATGAATGGTGTATTCTGTTTCATAATTCTATATTATATGGATTATTATAATAAAAATATACTGAATATAAATTATATTTAAAATCAGGGTCTACATTCTAGAAATCATGATATCATTATAAGGACAAATGATATAATAAATTATCACACATGCCAAAAACAAAACAGATATTACCAGAAGTGAAACCTTAACATAGAATTATTAAAAAGCAGGCAATATAATTCATTAATAAAACCATATATGGTATTAAAATAAACAATATAGTTCTTTTATAGATTTATAATAAATTTATATTCATTATAAAATATTTTTGAATGAGTATGATTACATTCAAGAAAAAGGGTAAGCGAATTTCATCCCACTCTTTATTTCTATGAGATACATGCCTTATTCACCGCTCAATTATTTTGTGTGGTGTATATAATACAAATGAATTTATTATATGCCTCATATACTCAAATATGTGGTTATTTACATAATAATTTTATTATCTTTATTTCATGGAGTTTATGTTTTAAAAGTTACCAAATAGGTAATTTAATTTTCTCTCAGTTTTTCTTCTTTGAGTCACATGCCATGTTATTCACACATATTTTTATATGAGGTGTATAAAATGAATTTGACATGTTATAACATGAATCTAATTATTTTCATTATATTCTAAAGATTCATTTAATTTCACTTTCCTATAAGGGGAGCATGATTCATAGTTACCATGTGGTAAGAGTTTATTGAAACAATCTCACTATTTATCAAGATTGTTTATGTTCACATTTTCATTAATAAAATCTTATGATACATATTTCAAGAACACTCATGAATTTTATTCTCCTCTAGTTAGTCTTTATTTATCCATTTATTAGTAAAAAAATCACTCTTTGGTACTGAAGATATTTTAGAAAATGTTTTTCTGAAAATATAACCTTACCTCTCTCTTCGATCTATGTTCTTTAAAAACCTTGATTTTCAAAAAGGGATTCCAAGAATATTATACCAGTCTCATATGACCATTAAAATATATTTTTATCCTTTTTTATTTAAATAATGTTTTAAAAATAATATTATTTTTATTTCTAAAGAAGTCATTTTTCTAACCTTTTATTGTAAAAAAGGAATATTCATTTTACCTCATATGTCATGTACCGATTTATCCGCCATAATTTCATTTAAATTTCTTTTATATGTTTAAAATGATAGTTTTTAAGAAAATTGTTTTTAAAATAAACTTTAAAATATTTTTTTTCAAATTTTTTTCAATATTTCTTTATATTTTTTCAAAGTATTTTTCAAAGAATGTGGTTTTCCAAATGGTTTTCATGCTTCTTTTATAAGTTTTCAAGGAAAAATGGATTTCAAAAGGTTTTTATGCTCCTATACAAGTTTGTAAAGGAAAAAAGGCCTTCAAAATGTTTTCAATGCTTACTCAATATGTTTTCTAGTGTATTTTCATGAAAATTATTTTCAAAAGGATCATTTTTTAAGAATCATTTTTCAATGAAGAAAGGATAATTTTCTCAAGAAGTGTTTTTAAAATATCTTTCAAAATTATTTCCCTTCTAAGATAACATCGGTTGGTGTTAATCATGCCTTTAAGAGGAAAGGATTCAATGTTTCTGTTCATATTATTTCTCTAAATGGATTACATTTTCTATCATGATGTTTTCAAAATCTGTTTATCTTTCATAGGTATATACTTAGAAAAACTGTTTCTTTTCATGAATTATGATTTGATGAAATGATTATGAAACTTTTACCTTTTACATAGGTTAATATATGTTTGCCTATTTAGGAAACCCATTTTATTTCATGGGTTATGATATGATTGTTTATGATATTATGGTTCATGTACATATATTTTCAATATGAGATGGGTGAGACCTATCTCTCCCTATAATGTGCTTGTTAAATATTTATATCTCATGAAATAGAATAATATGGCCATGGGAGTGAACCATGACTGCCAATATGATATTAGGAGTGAACTCATGCTACTAAGATGGCCATATGAGTGAACCATGATTACCACAATGGTATGGGGAGTGAACCTATACCACTAAGATGGTCTTGGCAGTGATTCCTTGGCTACTCTGGATATCATATTATATATTTATGTGTTTTCCACAATTCCATGTTTTATTCCTATGTTATGATTTCTTGGATTGCATTCCTTAGATCCTTATCATTAATTTCTTATGAACTACCAATATTTATCGCATGATTTATATTTATGATATTTGATATGCAGGGTATGATCTTCTAATGTTATGATCACATTCTCATACCCTTATGCTCATGTTTATGCTTATATGTATTTCTTGTTTACCCTTACTGAGCATATGAGCTCACCCCTTTTTATGTTTTTCCCCCAGGTTATGAAGATATGTATTATGTTGGATGTGTAAAATAAAGGTTATAGTCAAGAACATAGTGGTAGATAATGTAAATAACTTATGTACCAGTGTTTATGTTTCCATGTTTCCAAAAGAGATATACTAATATGGTCTTTGGGTGTTTGTTTGTATTATGTTTTAATTATTTCGTAAATGTGATGTAATGTCTATGTACATCAATACTATTTTTTATACCCTATATCCTTTGTTCTAAAGAATTTATAATTAAATTGGTGGGGGAGTCACTCATGGGGTGTTTCTCTTCTCCTTAGACCTGTGTTCCAAGGACTTTCTTGCTCACTAGTCAATGATTGTGGTACGAGTAGTCTATTATCCTGACCTGTAGTGATCCATGGCGTGATGTTACATGCACTTCTAAGTTTTATTGGATTTATTATGATATGTGAGATGTGATTTGTTTTGATCTAATAAGTCTTCTTGATGTAAATGAAAAATTAATCAAAACTATTTACCTAGATTTATTTAAAAATGTGGAAATTGTAAAATTAAATGTTTTTCCATTATTTTGATATAAAAACTGGTAATATTTTTATCATGGACTATTCTCTTTAGAGTAGATCATGTTTAGATTATGGTACAGAGTCTTGTTATGGAACAACTAGGTTGGATCATGATGAGCCTATAAGCTCTCACCATGTGCACCCCTTTGGTAGTGCATAGAACATTTTATGTCTTTCGATGAAAGGAAATGAAAGGTAACACAATGTGCTGGAAAGGTTTTTTTTCAGGTGGGTCTTGGAAGTGGATTGTAAGATAGTGGTGGTTTCCTATGCTATCACATGGCGTTGTTGGTTTCCTATTTTAGTTGTCCTTTGATTATTGGACTTGTACATTTGGATGTTTTGATCTGCTTTGAGTTATATCATATCTCGTATCTTCTTTCAGTTATGAAATATATTTATATCTTCCATTGTTTCTCTTTGTTATATATGAATGTCATGTTTTCACTTTAGGTTGGGGGAAATTATTCCTTCTGGTTATAGTTTGATGCATGGGTGCTAGTCTCTAGCCCATAGGGATCGAGAACATCATTTAGGTATGTGAAAATTTGGGTCAAGAAACCCGTTTTAGAGGGTATTCAGGTCAGATTCATCAAAATATCTACTATCTCAAACTATCTGTCTAATATATTTCTATTTTTATTTTATTAATTTCCACCTTCAACATAAAACATCTAACTCAACCTTTTGTCTTTCCTTTTCATTACTACTCTCAATCCCTTCTATTTATCAACATCACCTATCATCTTCTAGAAATTTTTAAAGTATAATTTGTTTAAATATTCTCTATATATTTCTTACATATTAACTTCATTATAATTCCAATTGAGGTAATAAAACTCATATACTTTGACATTAATCAAGGAATATCTTGATATATTATCTTTTAATTCATTATATTTAAAATTAAATGATAAATTTTTAGTTTGGATATTTTTATTTATCTATGTTTAGTTTGGATTTATTTTTTAGATGTTGATTTTATTTATCATCTTATAAACCTAATGGAAGGTGGTGTCACTAAGAATATTCTTCTTTTTTATGTTTTATGTAACTATATATTTTTGTTATTTTCATTCATATTATTTATAAATAGCTTACTAATTCAATGAATGTTTACTAACTTGGTCCTATTAAGTAGTCTTATATATGTAAGGGTATTAAACATTGATCTATATAAAATCATGTATGATGTTTTAAAATTTTGAGATAAACCTATTTTATGTAATGAAAAAATAAATGTTATTATACTAGATTATATTAATGGTGTTCAACTACATATTAAACGTTCCATTTTTTAATAATTTATATCTGAGTTGATCCAGTAGATGAGGTCAACACTGATTTCACTATTTCTAGACTCATATTATATGATCCAAATTTTCTATGTTTCCATGATTTTTATTCCACACATATATTCCCTCGTCTCTATGAATTCTTCTCCATGATTCCCCTACATTAGAAAACAGAGAAAATGACACTAATCTGCACCACTTTTTTCCAATTTAATTATTTCTCCCTACTTTGTCCCATTCATTTTCCTCCACAAATACAACTTCTATTTTAATGGAACCACACCCAATGAAATTCCTACAAATACTCTCATCCATCCATCCTTTTGATTGTGTTTACAATTTTACTATAATTCCATCTTGATACCATATTTCATTCCATCCTATTGATGTGTCCCTGTACGTAGCATAGATTTGTCCGCATAAACACATCCACCGCATCTCCATTATTGCCTCTACCTCTCTTAATCTCCACCACGTATCACCTTCTCCACTACGCATCCTAACCTCACTACTTACTGTCTACACGTCCCCTTCACCACCACATATCCATGCCTCTACGCATAGCCATCGGACATCACAATCTTCACCACACTGCCCGCTTCACCACCTCACCCCTATGAACCCCTAATTATTCAATGCATTACAACCTCTACACATCGTCACCATGCATCTTGGATTCCAAAATTCTTCCCCACCACTATGTATCTGCCTCAGTATCCCATCATATGCTTCTGTCTCTACCTCACCATATCCTCCATGCCACCTCTACCTCATTCTCTCCTTCACCATCACTTATTTCTACCCACCCCTTAGCATTCATATCATCCATCCCCTTTGACCCATCTCCATTTTCCCATATAATATTTCTTATACCTCTAATATTCTCCATTCCTGACCCCTATAATCAATTGAAAAAAACCTACTTCAGATCATCAATGGTCTTGTGAGGTCTCATTAACATCGGATTTTTGATATTTCATATCACAGCTATCAAATTCATTATAGAATATATATATATATATACATGGATTTTTTCATTATCCTCATTTTATGATCCATAAAAGTGAACCATCAATTTTTTTCATCCCTCTCTCATTACTAGATATTATATCTTTCATTTAAACACTAGTTTCTAAAAGATAAAACCCTATATCTTCCTCATCAAGCATTCATCAGAAAAAAAATATTTAGGTAATTAATCAGGTTTTAATTTATGTATTTAGGTAATTTTTCATCTTTATAATCCTAGTGTTCTTTAATATTCATGTTTTTTTAAGCAATGACATGTATCAGTTCACTTAAAGTGATTTAATTTTTTATAAACTGTTAACTTTTCATATTAATTTTTTTCAAAAACATATTTATTTTTTTCTATTCCCACAAATTTTTAATATTTGGTGAATCACTCATCATTAAAAATGAAGTCTCATTAACCTCATGCAATAGATATTTGGTGTATATCGGTCAATATTACAATATAATTACACTTCTCATCAATTTTTCATCATGAAGTACAACATTTATGAAATTATAACTATTTTAATTTCTATATTCATTTGATTTTACACATTTTTAATCTTTACAATCTTCAATATAGTAACTTTATGAAAAATTACATAAATTTAATTAGTAATAATATGATTGATGAAACTCAAAAGATAATATTATATTTTTTTATTATATTTTTTTTTCTTATGAAATGTTATATTTTTATCTAATTTTTCTATTTATTTTGTTCTATAATATGTGATTTCATTATAATATATCTTAATCTATTATGAAATCAATATTATATTATTTTCCATATATATATATTGAATTCAATATGAAACTGATATTAAAATTTATGCATTATTTTGAAATCTATTTTTTATGTTACACTTCTAATATTATATATTCAAAATCTCCTATATTATTTTTTTCATTAAATATTCTATATTTAACATGATTCATTAAAATTATATTTAATTACTCAATTTATAAGAATTTTAATTTCTTTATTACTTTCATGATTTTAGAATATATTGTTTTAATTGGTTATTTATTATTTAATGTTACAGGATAATTTTTTACTTTAAAATTTGTTATTAAATTGTTTGAATTAGTTACTCAATATTTTTCATGACTTAATATCTCTATGATAGAAGTAATGTTATTTAGGTATCAGTACCTCCAATCTATCGCGAAATCATTTCCCCAACATCTAATATCTTTGTAATCAAATTTTTAGTCTTCTCCTAATATGTGTAATGTTTTCTAGAAACATTCATCTAACTTTTCCTAGAAAATTTCATTAGTTTTCATATATTTGGTTATCAATACGAATTTCTAATCAGATGTTTATGTTTAAATTGCATAATATGTTATGTTATATATTATATTTTTTTTCTAAAAGATTATATTTTTTATTCTGGTTTTTATTAATTTATTTTGTTTTGAAATATGTATTTTCATTATAATATATCAGAATCTATTATAGAATCATTTTTCTACTATTTATACTATCTATATTGAATTGAATCTAAAACTGATATTAAAATTCTCTATACATTAATATTTCAATGATCCTACAATTTTTCTTTCCTTTGTTAATTCTCCTTATCATCTATGCATTAGATTCTTTCTTTTTGTCACCAGTGAAGTAGATCATTGAATAATATTGAAGAAAACAAAAAGAATCATTAGCTAATGCTAAATCAAATCTTTCTCCTTCCTCAAAGAATTTCCATCCCATTATACTATAGGAGATTCATCATTTACCATATCTAAACTATATTTTATATGTAAGAAACCTACCAATTTCTTTGTGTTCTATTTTCATTCATAAAATTTTTTATTTTCATTTTTTGTTTTCTCTTGAACATTTTTCTGTTCTTATAGCTTAATATTTCACACAATTGTTTAACAAAATTAATAATGTTAGTTTCTATTTACTTATTACTATCTATGTTGAGGCTCCTTATCATAACTATATCATATTGTGTCTTCTTGTTGACAATGAAGAATAGTGTTAACTAAAGATGAAGCAGACTTGAAGAACCTTCAGCTAAGATGACAATCTCTTAGTCAAATTCTATAATTATTTTTTCCATATTGTTTATAATTCTCATAAACTATACTTATTTTTTGAACTAATATGTGATGTATGGTTGATGTGTGAGTGAGGTATGAATGTATATAAAGTGATGTACAACAAGTATTTTTAGTAGTTTATATCCATATGGAAACTCCATGTATACTCTTTTATAGATTTGACTAGTGTAGTTTGGTTTTCTCTTCTATGTTAAGAATATTTTGGATTGATCCTATATTTTAGTTTTCATTATTTTAATCTATTTTTAATTTTTTTTCATTGAAAAATGATTCATTTTTTAATTCCAATATCTGTCTACTTTTATATTTCTATCCATGGATATGATAATTCCATCTTTCATGGATTTTTTACTATAAATTCCAAGTACTCAATTATTTTTTCAATTTTATTTGTTGAAATTTAAACCAGTGACATATTTCATGTAGATATAGAAACACTCATAAATTTTCAATGTTCAAGTACCTCACTTAGAAATGGATTAGTCAAAGCAGTAGTGTGTTCACTTTTTTATATTTCCATGTTGAGTTAAAAACTAACCAAATATCTAGGATTGTGCAATGTTTAAATTACTATAGAACATATCTTAATAAATGAATGAGATATAAAAGATCATGATAATATTCATCTAGGTCATTTAGAATGTAAATTATTTATATGGATCAAAATTCCAGTATGATTAGAATGATATTTTTAAATTTTGTAGAACATATCAAAACCATTTTTGTAGTAAGTATTTGATATACTATCATATTTTCCACTAATAATAACATTTATATATATATATATATGGGTTTTATGAAATGATATATCTTTTACATTCCTTATGAAATTCTTCTACAATAAGTTAAATTGATTGTGATATGATATGTCTTATGATATGAAATGTAAAACGTTATCATAGATTCTGAAATGTATTTACTATATTCTATATTAATTTAAATTGAATTTTTATCTATATTAATTTAAATTGATTTTGATATGAACATAGTAATATAAAAAAATATTTCTTTTCAATTTCCAATAATAAACAAATTTATTATTCATTATCTAATTTTTTCATCATTCTGGTTCAATTTACTCCAAAAACATACATATTGAAAACATTAACTATGTCATCATGGGGCTATAAATTTTTTTGAAGAAGTGATTTGAAAATATTTGAAGTTTGTGACATTTTTTATTACTTGAATTATTGTAGTATTTTAACTTTAAGCCATAAATAGGATATTTATTTGAATTTCCTTTCATTACTCACTAATTTTACCTTTTTATGGAGAAATTCCCCATTCAATTATTTTATGTGTTCTACATAGTGGTTATGTTTGGGTCTTACTCAAAATTATGAGTGTGTTAATTTGGATTTTCAGTTAAAGGATTGTTTCTTGCAAATTCATGGATGAGGTAATAGTTGTTAATTAAAAGCATAGAATTTTCATAAAAAACAAATATGCACATAATTATTATTAAGTGTTGCATTGTAAATTACATTATTATTGTAATTATTATATATATTTAATAATATAATGACTATTTATTAATAATGTAATTATTAATTTGTAATAATAGTAACATAATTAAAAAAATTAATAACATAATTAATTATCAATTGGTAATATAATTGATTATAATTAATTAAAACGATCTGAGGTTTAGTGACCCCTTTAACTAAAATAAAAAAAATAAGAAATCAGAGAAGTGATAGGGTTAAACATGGTTGAAGTGACTTACTTTTGAAAAAAAACACATCACAGATAAAATTATAATGAGGGATACCAAGATTATATAAGAACACATCTTGTTCTAAAATTCTCATTTTGTGATGACCCCCCCAACTACACAGACCACGGGGATAAAGATGATCTTGAGATTGAAGACACATTTTATGATAAACCCCCCGACAACTATTACCATGAGGGATATATCCTCATCTTTAATTTTTGTCTTTTTGCTAATGGATCTATGATTCCTGATCATTCCCATCAAAAATATCATTGAAGTTGAGGTTAAAAGTCCCCATTAATGAGTGAACAAATTCCAACACTTTATTATTTCCACCCTACTAATCTTCCTCCAAAGGGGTTTTCTAAACAGTAGGATCCTCAAGCGAGGTATGAATGAAAAAAAACAATTAGATGTAGATACTTGTGACGTGATACTCATAGATATTCTTATTTTATAAGTACCCAAACTGGGAGGATCCTTTGTATTGAACCCCTTATATGGATCACCTTCCCTATAAGATCCCAAATTGGGTTGAGTTGGAACTAAAACTACTCCCCTAATTAGAGCTAATAAATATAATTGTTTTTAATAACATAAAAAATCACTAAATTATAAAAAATTAAAATATTAATAAATAATTATTATTAATGTATTAAATAATTAATCTTTAATCAAATTAGGCATTTAAAACACACATTAATAATTAAATAGACTCATGCCAAGGTTTAATATAAATACGTACACTCAAACCACTCCCCTCCAAAACCACCCACACCAATACAGGGTGTAAATAATTAATAATTAATAATATAAATAATTATAAATATTATGTTTTGAGACAACAATTATTTAGTTAATTTAAATATTTTGAGTATATTATTTTTCTGAAAATATTTTTATTATCAATTATTTTTTATGTTCATAGTCAATCATTGATATTTTATATAGATTAGATTAATATTTTATAATTTATAAGGTGTCAAAGTCACCTTCTTGAACCAATATTAAGTTTCAATTAGGTGGCTTTAATATGATATGAAATATTAACTATAATTATAACCTAAGGATATTTTAGACATTGATTGAACACATATAATATAATTTAATCTAAAAATAATTTCATAAAAATAAAATAAAAAAAATAACATATTTAATATTTCACCAACATGAAATTTTTAAGGAATGAAATGTATATTTTAAAACAATAATATTTTAAATTATTTATATTTTCATTGTAAAGTACTTTTATGAAATTATTTTCATTTTCAATTATTCCTTAATTTTCAAAAACTGTATAAAAGTTTAGTTATATTATATCTATGTATTATATATTATAATATTTCAAATCCACTACTTTAAATATTATTATGTTTCAAGTAGGAAAATTTGAAATATTATAAGATATAATATATAAATAGACACTAAATGTAATTGAAAAAATGTGTAGCAAAAAAATAATTAAAAATAAAAATAATTTCATAAAAATAGTAAATTAAAAAATAATTTAAAAAACACAATACCATGTTGTTTTAAAACTTACTAATTACATAAAAAAGGTTTAAAACAAATGTTTTATATTTAATGATTATTTATAATTAATTATATTATTGATTAGATTGTTTTTCAATTTTTATTAAAGACATAAATAGTCAGACAATGTATAACATTTAAGATAATTGTTAGTTATTATTAATTAAAATATTAATTATATTACAATTAATAATTATTATAAATGATTATTAAATTTATAATTAATTATTAATAATTTTATTATTATTATTAAATTTTATTTTCAATATTATTAATATATATACTAATTATTTTTATTTTTATTATTAATTATATTACTATTATTTATTATTATTAAATACATTATGATTTTTCAAAAATACATTATTAAATATATATATTTAATTATATAGTGAGTATATTGTTATTTTAATTACAATTTTTTTAATTGTAATGTTAACTACATTATTAATTACATTATGAATTATATTTTAACTATCTATTATTAATTTCATTAAAAATTAGACTATAAATAACTTCATTTATCATAATATTAATTAAAAATTAATTTTTGTGTGCTATTAAGTATAAAATTAAATATTCTAATTTTTTACTAAGTTAATAAATATATTATTAATTTAATTACTAACTATTTTTATTTAAATTATAGACTATTGTACTTATAAAAAAATTATTGTTACATATTATCAATAATTAATAATTTAATTGATAATTATTTATTAACAAACGTATTGTTATAAATTTTTTAATAAGAGTGTTAATTATTAAATATTAGTTGTTATTTTCAAATACTATATCAATTATATTATTAATTACTCTATTATAATTCATTATTAACAAATTTTTATGTATTATTAATTATATTATTAAATAATCTATTGTAAAATATTTTTTCATCAAAATAAATATGGAGAAGATGTTATCCAAGACAACAACCTTCATTCTACATGAAAGTGTTCCTAGATTGGGAAATAATTTATCAATTAAATAATTTTTTGAATTTCTTTTTATTTTTTCATTACATGAATAAATTATCTTATCAACCACATTATACAAGAGTTTAAATGGAAGATGAGGTATAGATATACCATAAACATTATGAAATTAAATCAAAATCGTGGGTCGAAGTGAAGGATCTCACATTTGAATCATGGGGAAAGGAAGGAGGAGGCATGTGGGGATCATGAGGAAAAGTAAAGGAGTATTAAAATATGTCACTTGAGGAGGGTGTCACTAGAATATAAAAGATCAGGGATAGAATTTTTAGAATAAAAGTTAAAAAAATTAAATAATAACATTTATCTAAAATAAATGTGGATACCATTAACAACTTGTACCATTTTTTTAAAAATTGATAATAAATTTATAACTATATTAGAATTTTGAGGAAATGTTTGATAAATATAATATTATTAACATCTATTTTAACAAAAAATGGTTATATTGAATTATAGGCATTATCATATTTTTTATAAAAATGGTAATGATTTTATGCTAATAAATATATTTTAGGCCGCACTGTGAAAGTATAAAGTTCTCTACATGTTGTTAAGAAAATATTAGATTTTTTTCTTAATTAAATGGGTTATGGTTTTTTATTTTTTGAATAATGGGTTTCTTGAGCATCAAATTAATTAACTCTCAACATCTCAAACCAGAGTGTCAATTCATTTTCTGTGTTTTAACTTTTTTTAAATAAATTTTTTTATTACATTATAATAATATATCTAATAAATTGAAACATTATTTAAATTAATTTTTATAAAAAATTCATTTTTAATTTTTTTAATTTTTTATTGATGAGGACAAACTCAAATCCCACATCGTCTTCTGAATGGAATTTTTAATGATAAGGTTTTTTCTATTTATTAGAAAGAGAGAAATTAATTTAATGGAGAGAACTTTTCACTACATTTTTAATGGTATTACTCTAAAAATTAATGAGATTTATTTTCATCATTAATGGAAAGAGAAAATGATAATTCACTACATTATTTAGAGATATGTAATTGATGTAAATATAAAGTATGTTGTGAAATAATTTATGTGTAGAGTTCCTCAATATGTTTCTCAAGAAGAGGAGGAAATGGTTTATTACATTTATATTATAATATGTGGATTTTTGGTGGGATGTCTCATTTTTTTTCATGTTATGGTCATAAATTATATAAAAAACATCATCAATAAAGGATATTTTATGTGTTGGATCGGAATGTTTGCAATAACATGGGTGGTATTTATCACTAATTTTATTTTCATGCAGAGATGATGGAATCATATCACAGTGTGGTTTTCAAATATGCATTTCTACACTGTAATTATAATTAAATCCTGGAAATTTACTTTTAATTTTATAGTATCCAATTATAAGAGAAATTTCAAAGTTTCCCAGTGGATTTTTAATCCTTTCTATTTGGTGTTTCTTCCACATTAAAAAAATCTATGTCTTATTCTGTTATTTTTTAACTTCTATTATTTCATCAAGATTATCAAAATTCCATTGAAATAATTTTTATACTTGGGACCAAGATTCTCCCCCCAAAATTTGTATCAAAGCACCAGGTTTAGAGCATATAGTGGATCAATTTTTCAATAACTCAGAATACTATCATTCTGAAGACAAATGTTGTACCGAAGGTGTTTTAAAGATATCAAAATTAATCCATGATTTTTTTTGGTTTCATATTCTTTTGTGGAGATTAAATTTTGAGATTATGGTTCAAGCATCTAATTTTAAGTGGGCATTATAATAGCTTTTAGGAGGATTGATGGAATATATGTGAGTAAAAATATGGTTTGGAAGCTGAATTAGGTGTAGTACAAGTTTGATGTCGGTGTACCCAGACTAATTTTACAATTATAATGGAGGCCCTATTGGAGTATATAGATATATAGTAGTTTCTTATGTTCAAATTCATCCTAAAATTAGTGGTCATGTAATGTATCCTAGGGATGAAAAAATTGAAATAAAGGATGTTTATATCAAGTTGATTATCATTAAAAGATAGGCACATTTTTGAGGTCATTAGTATGAGGGGATTATTTATGGGAGTAAAATAAAATCCCACATCAATTTCTATATGGAATTTTTATTGATGGGATTCATCCCATTTTTAATAAAGAGGGAAATTAAATTAAAAGATTCACTATTTCTCTGTATTTATAAGGTAGTTTCTCTCAAAATTATTATGATTTATTCTCATCAATAATGGAGTAATAAAAGATAAATTGACTACATTTTTTATGGGTACATACATGATTTTATATAAAGTATGTGATCATATATTCGGTGTATAGTGTTCCTCAAGATTTCTTCCACCAAAAGGAGGAAGTATAATATTGAATTTTCAGTAGCATGTGTAGCTCATCCATAAAGAAAGACACAATGTCGATGGTGGATCTTCAATGTGGCGGGCTGGCACATTTTTTGTAACATGTGAGGCTTTTCATTGATGTATAATTTAGTGTTGATGGTTGATCTTCAATGCAGTTGGTTTTGATGTTTCATCATTGGTGGCATTTTTCACAGGGATAGTTTTCAAAGAGAGATGATGGATTCGTATTGATGTGTCATTTTAAAATAGGTATTTATACACTATCATTGTAATTTATGTATATAAATTTACTTTAATTTTGTACTCTTCAATTATTAGTGAAATTTCATTGTTTCCCCATAGTATTTTAATCTTTCACACTAGAGATATTTTTCAAATTAAAAAAAATATGTATCTCACACAGATATTTTTTCACATCCATTATTTCATTGGGTTTCTCATAATTCCATTGAAATTATTTTTAATCTCTACACTAGGATTCTAACTCAATAGTTATATATATATATATATATATATTAATTTTAAACCATATTTAATATTCTATTTTATTTAATTAAAAATTAACTATATTTAAAGGGTAATGAAAATGATATTGGCATACAAGAAATGATATAGATGATATCATCTGACCTGAGTCAGTCCTTAAATATTTTTTAGAAGGTTAATTGGTATTATATGTTGTCATAAATACAGCCTATTTGGGTTGAAGATATGAATTAGTTGACTGATTCTAAGAGTGATGTTGACTCTAATGTAGATGTCAGGACAGATAACATATACTTTCCATCTGAAAATATACTGAGAAGTAAATATATTTCCCAAGTTTTATCATTCCTTGTCCAAAATCATAAGAGGATGATGATAAAGAAACTCTCCTCAGTTGATGGATAGGGTACCATCAATATGCAATCCTTCAGTTCCATACATTTATCTAAAGTGGTGAATCCTATCCCAATGGATGTCATGTTTTGTAGTGAATATATGAAAAATTCTAAGAGGGAAGCTCATGAGCCTATTCCGTATGTTATTTCTACTAGTAGTGATTTTATTACTGAGGCTGATTCCATCATAAAGCTAACAGATGTAGTGCATTTTGTTCATTCTTCCCCCTGATTGGTTATTTTGACTTATATGTAGGTTGAGTAGGATTTACTTGAGTTATCTACTCCAAGTAAGTGGGATGCAGTGGACACCATCATGATGGATAGATCAAGGGGTGTTGTTTTAATGATATATGGGTAGAAGATTTAAAAGGGTGATAACATTTCACCCACTTTAGTGTGAAATAACATTGTAGGTGAATTTGGGTAGAATTATTATGTGAATTATAATCATGATGAGCCTATATTTTCTTTATAGGAAAAGAATAGGCCCTCCATGATCCCTTAGATAAATAATATTTAACTCCTGGTATTCAGGTGCTGGATATTATAGCCTAGAAAGTTACTATGGATTTTAAGGAAGTCATATTCAAACATAAGGTTAAGAGAAACATTTATTCTAGTTATAGTAGTAGTGATGTTTTCATCACAAAAGACACATCCAAGGAGGTAGTGGAAACATCCTTAGTGAGTAAAGGGACTTACCAAACTCATTTTTTATTTTATGAATGATATGTATGATATCATTAGAAAGGATTATAATGAGAAATTTGATTTAGAAAAGGATAAAAATATCAATTATGGATACTCTACTGATGAGGAGGAGTATAGGAAAGAGTGTTTGCCTCAAGGATTGATTGATGATCTCACATATTAGTTTAACTCACAAGTTGAGTTTATTTTTTACAAAATGTAACCTAGACTATTTCTTTATAATTATTATCATAAAGTATTAGATTATTTATCCTCCATCATTGAAGACCACATTCAAACCAATCTGATGATAGATATCAATAAATTATCTTGGGTATTTGGTGTCCAAATAGTTCTATCCTAAAATGATAAAGTCTTCGAGGATATAATTACAACCTATAAGGAGGAGGATCAGAAATATTTGGATATTGAAAACTCAACCAACCCTTGGAAGAAACCAAAACATTGGAATTGTTGTTAGTATCTATGTGGCAGGGGTAGTCTACATAACATGGGTAATTGGTTATATGTTTTATAGGCCACTCTTTCTTAGATAAATTTTCGAGATTTTTCACAATTTTTTAATTATGGTCTTGGTTTTGTTGGTCTATTTTGTTTGGTTGTTTTTCATTCCACTACCTTTGAAATTTAAACCTCTTGTGTTTATTTCAATTTTTAATAAAGGGACCATGGTCTTGGTTTTCTAGTCCCATGGTCTCGATTGTTTCAGATTACCTATATTTAAGTAATTCTAAAATATGACTAAAAACCACAATGATGACTCTTTTTATAAGGGACAGGTATGTGTTATCCCTTTTGGATTTTTTATATGGGATTTTGTTTCACTTTTCTAGCATTATAATAATATAATAATAATAATACATAAATAATAGTATAAAATTTAAAATGAAACTAATTAAAATAGCACTAATGTTAATAATAAATAATATTATCAATAATAAACAAGTAATAAACAAATTAGAAATGGAACAAACCATGGATTTGGGGATAAAAACCCATGGACCTAGGATATTTATTAATTAAAAAATGAATACACATGATAAAAGGGGTTATAATTAATAATTCATGACACATGTGCCACCAAAAATAAATAGTATATTTCATTGATAATGATATTGGAATTGTGGAAGTAAACTCTTGGTTATGAAAGATACATTTATATTTTTTATTTGTTTCCCATATTTTTTATGCTTTTCCCGAACTTGAGGTTGATGGAATATTTTCCATTTTAGGGAATTCCAATGGTTCTATGTATCCAATCCCATATCATGATCCTCTATTTTTTTCATTCGATGCATTTATTGACTCATCGAAATAATTTTGATGTTGAGTATTATATATCTTTAAAGTGTCCCATTCATCATTTGAGGCCCTAATTGGAGACTTAGAGATTATTTTTGTAGCCAAAGTAGTCTTAGACTCCTATTCCATATAAGCCTTTGAAGGCTCAAATTCTTTTTGAATTATTTCCTGAGTGAACATTTTGAGTGTCTCCTTTGTTGAGACTAAGAGGTTCTGAGGTGTTGTTATGTCAAGAAAAATCTAGTTGGGAAAAATAAGTTATTTCATAATTATTTTATTTTTTTCATACAAAAATAACTTAACAATATTTAGATTTATTATAATGATGAATGGATATAATCCAACAGAATATGTTGATCAAACAGAGTTCAATAGACTAAGACTGTAAAAACCTAGAAATTTTGTATAATTTTTTTAATTATATGGAATTATTACGAGATTGTGAAAATCGATGACATGTGGTTACAAAGCCCGAAGATCCCTGAACGGATTTTTTGAAATTTTTTAAGGTACGTTCAGTAAATTTGTGGGCAGGATTTATATATTTTGAACTGGTTATTGGATTGAAATTTCTAGGGCACCGTTGGATTCACAGTGCTGAGATTCACTTAGGAAAATCTTAACTTTGACCGACAAGTGTCAGATGAAAAAGATAATTTTTTGAACTTTTGAAAAAAATAACACTTGAGTAATTTTATTATTTTTTCAACCGTTGAGTGTCAGTTGGCGGGACCACTGTGTAACGACAGTCATTAAATGAGAATAATTTAATGACCGGTTACTTGTCTGTGTAACGAGAATGATTTTTTGATTAAATGATTCATTAATTAAGGATTATTAATGAACCAAAAATATGAACACAATGTGGAGGATATTTATTTTATTAAACAAACTGTTGGTGAATGAATTGGAAATGACAGGAGGAAGCTCTGACAAAACACCTGCGACATCACCCTCTAAGGAAGAACAGTGATCGATCAACGATCATTGGAGGATTCAATCCAGAGATCGATGAGCTCCAATGAACATGGAACATCTATGAATGTGGATCTTCTCCTTTGTCTGAAACACCAATTATAGGTAGGGGAATTAAATTTATTTCTAAGTATTTTATGATTCCTCTCATCCCGTTCATGGAAAATACAATAAACACGGATCAAATGACTAACAGTTTGATCCGCATCTCATTTGTTTATGCGGGTGGTTGTTGTGGGGCTTTAATTTGGGGATAATTTTAAACTTTTGTTGATTATTATTCCACCCCTTCAATAAAACACTAACGCAGAGGGCATGAGCCAATCCAAACAAGGCCTGGATCCTCCACCATTCTTGGTTTATGTGCGTTCTTTATGCGCGACCGGGAAATGTGGCGGCAAGGCGATTTCTCAGGCTTCGTAGTGAAGGCGAAAAACTGGGAGGCCCGTAGGTGCATACGAGAAGGAAAACAGACCACTGAAGCATATTTGGTGGCCCATGGAAGCAACCACCCATGAGGCACCACCCACGCGGAGGAGCCGGAGACCAGTAGCAGCAGCTAGCCAAGCTGGCCGCGTGGAGACGACAACGCCCGCAGGCACCGCGGCTGCTAGAGCCGCAACCAGCCAGGGCGAGGCGGGTGGAAGGCACGACGCCACCGCGCCGCGCGGGAGAGGATTAGAATACTTGGCCCACTCGGATGGAAGTGAACGGTCAGCTCCATCCAATTGTTTTGGGAGGAGGGGCATCACCCCGCTGGTGCCGCTAGTTGGCCGAACCAGACGCACCGCGTCCTGCCTTGCAACCGGCCCTTTTGCGGGCCATGTTTTCCAGGAAGGATGGACCCCCTGGCCAGGACGGACCCACTGGTCGGGCCATACCCGCAAGTCAGGCTAGATCCATGAGCCAGGCCGGACCCTTAATCCCAACGGGCCGGCCGAGCTGGACCCTTACCGGACCTGAACCCGACCGTTCCCATTTAACTAAAACTTGAGTATCTCGCAAACCAAGAATCCGATCGATGCGCCGTCTGCAACATTGGGTCCCATGGGAAGAGGTGGTGATTTTGAGATAATCCACTTGGGTTTTTGAAGATGTTGGAATATGGATGTGTTGGATCAGACTCGAATCTAACTGGGCCCTATTTACCTTTTTTACTTATAACTTATAGATTGGGCATCCGATTGACGCACCGTCTGTCGCATTGGAATCCTTAATACATGACGGTCCTTTGGGTTACTTCTTCATGGGACATTTTGGTGGTTGAGGTACAACTGATATCATGAGGAGAAGAACCTATGGAAAGCAATCACACTAAGTGCAGGAATCTTATTGCTAGCTTTCAAGTGAAGACCGACCCTCCGTGGATCGACATAGAAGTGACCCTCCATGGATTGGAATAGAAGAGACCCTACATGGATCAACATAGAAGCGACCCTTCATGGATCGACATAAAGTCAACCCTTCATGGATCAGCATAAGAGTGAACCTTCATGGATTGGAAGTAGTACGGCCCTCTATGGATCGGCAGTAGAGAGACCCTTTGTGGATGAGCAATACAACGACCCTTCATGGAACAAAAGTAGAACCACTCAACGTAATAAAATGATCTAGCTCAAGAAAAATCATCTTTATTCCTTTTATCTAAGTTATATACCTAGTGTGAGATTTATTTTACTTTATGATTTGTGATTGAGATAATTATTTGTGTTTTTCCCTTGTAGAATTTTGGGAGACCATTGGGTGTCTTGGGGTCCCTACTGGGTATTGTTATACTCACCCCTACACTAGCTTGGCCCGCACCTTGTTGTGTCTTGTGCAGACAACAGACAGCTTGATTGAGACTTGGGGAGCCAGGACTAGACGGTGCTCGGAGGTGATTGACAGACTTGGTGAGCGGTAGTGATGACAGACGACAAGTTGTACCTTCCCTTCAGGAAGGATCCTTGGTGGAGGACCCTAGAGCACGTTTTTACCCTTTTTGTTGTACTTTCTTTTTAGTTGGGTTTTTATGCTGGCCCTTTATACTTTCTATCCACACTTTTACTGTCAACAGTTCTACTTTGTGGTTTTCTATTATTGTGTACCTAGTCTGTGTGTGTACAGGTTTAAAGGTAATGTCTTCCATTTTTAGATTTCTCCTTTCTGGTGCTAGTCACCATCCCCTGGCCTATGGAAGGAGGGCTTGGGATAGTCACGACACGAGCCCCGTGGGATGTGTCATGACAAAGTGGTATCAAAGGATTCGATTCTACTAGAATAAATAAGAGTCTGTGTTTTAAATGGAGAAATAATGTTAAGTGTCTTGAGTTCGGATTACAGTTCGGGGAGTCCATTGTTGGTGCAGCAGCTGACATATCCATACACCAAGACCCCAGGTTTTGATTTCCGACTCGATACACAAAAACACTCTTTACATGTGTTTTTATTTTTTTTATTTTAATCTCTTTTGAGTTAGCTCACTAGGTATAACTCATTGATCGTGGTGCATATGTTTCTTTATAGAATGTAGGCATGTAGAAAACTAGGCAGGATTCTAGTGAGAGATAACTATGATGACCCACCGAGCGATATGGCATGGGTGCAAGGCCCTCTTACAGTGATAGCACCTTTGGGTGGTGTACCAGCAACACCAAAACCCATAGAGAATCAGTTGCCACCAGTCCCACCAGCAGACCGTACACACCGACTGAGTGCACTGCATGAATTCCAGAGATAGAGGCCTCTGAGGTTTTGAGGTGAGATAGATCTGCAGGTAAATGAGGATTGGATGGAGGCTGTGGCAAGAGTTTTACTCTTGGTTGAGACACCAACATACTAGATGGTGATCCTAGATGCTAGTCTCTTTTAGGTAACAATGGAGATATGGTGGAGCCTGACACTCCAAAATCATGAGGAGATGAATCTTACCTGGTTAGACTTTGAGAGCCTCTTCAGGGTGGATTTCATACCAGAAACTCTATGCTATATGAGTATTCAGGAGCTACTGCACTTACAGTAAGGTAGCCTAATAGTGGCTCAGTACTCAGTGAGATTTACTGACTTCTCTCGCTACTCCACTGACATGGTAAAATATCCTTTTTTAGGAGACAGACCTTTGTGAAAGGACTCCAACGGGAGATCAAAGCATCAATGATATCACTCAACATCCTGACGTAGGCTAGAGTTCTAGAGAAAGCACTATTAGTGGAGAGATTCCTAGCTGAGCAAGCACCGATGGTGAGATCCACCACCGGAGACAGAAAGTCGAGTCATCTACAACATGAAATAGGTAGATTACGCATAAGTCCAAGTGGGATAGACTGTCTATAGGACAACCCTATAGTATAAGGTTGTAGGTGCAGGACTTGTAGGGCAGAGGAGGTCAGTAGAGAAGCAGACTATGCTACACGTGCGGCGGTAGGGTCATATGGCTCGTGATTGCCCGACCTGCCATACTGATGACCAACATATGGTTGAGGGACCACCGACATAGTGATAGATGTTTGAGCAAGGAGGTATGTAGGGAAGAGTACGTGGAATAGGATTAGGTCATGCAGTAGGTGATGGGAGATGGTTTGAGGAACTACCGCCACCACCACCAGCCAGTCCACCCTAACCTCAGGGAGTATGTGGATAGGGACGAGCTTAGCTTCAGGTAGCAAAGTCTTATGACCACAACACTCTAGAGATGATTAGAGGTATGATCTATATCTACTCCACCCAAGATACAGTTCTTATAGACATAGGTTTCAGTCACTCTTTTATTTCCACAACTCTCATTCATAGCTTGGAGATTCTGGTGGAGTTGTTTGATCGATCCTTATGATTAGATACTCCTACGGGAGGGGATTCGATGATTACGCCCTGGTGTAGGTAGTGTAAGATTACTCTAGGGGAGAGATATTCGGTTGGGATATCCAAGTAGCATCGTTGAGGCCTTACGACATCATCCTAGTTATGGACTGGTTATCCATGGTCCATGCTCAAATAGACTATTTTAGATGCAAAGTATGGTGTGTTCAGGAGGATGGGACTAGGTTTTCCTTCACCAGTGAGAAGGAAGCATTTTCAGCACAGGATTGAATTTCTTGTAGGAGGGTGTAGTCGATTAATCATCAGTTGGATAGCCTTACCCTTGGTGCAGTTGACAAGGGCGGTCTGAGTTATCTTATAGTGGTGGACCGGTATGCATATGTCTTTCTTGAGGATGTTTCAGGACTACCTCCTCATAGATAGGTAGACTTATATATAGACCTATACCCCAGGATGACACTAATATCTATACAATCATATTGGATGGCTCTCATGGAGCTTCGTGAGTTGAGGGTGCAGTTGGAGGAATTATAGAGGAAGGGGTTTGTAAGGCCAGTGTTTCCCCATGGACAGACCTGATTTTGTTCTCCAAGAAGGAATATGGGAGTTTGGGGCTTTGAGTGGACTATCGGTGCCATAACCAGGTGACTATGAAGAACAAGTATCCTCTACCGAGGATTGATGATCTTTTCGATTAGCTAAAGGGAGATCAGTGGTTTTTGAAGATATACCTCAGATCAAGCTATCATTAGCTTCGGGTATAGGATGAGGACTTATAGAATACAACCATCAGATGCCGTTATGGCCACTATGAGTTCTTGGTAATGCCTTTCGGCCTGACCAACACGCCAACAGTGTTCATGGGAATCATAAATAGGATCTTCCAGCCTTACCTCGATCACTTTGTGGTGGTCTTCATTAAAGAAATCTTTGTATACTCAGCACCATAGGAGGATCACACCACACATCTATGAATAGTACTTGATACACTCCAAGAGCACCTGATTTATGGAAATCTCTTGAAGTTATAGTTCTGGATATGAGAGGTACACTTTCTAGGACATGTTATCTCTGAGGATGGAGTTATGGTGGATTCAGAGAAGATAGAGGTAGTGATTTCTTGGGAGCCACCCAGGAGAGTGACCGAGGTGCATAGTTTCGTGGGGTTGGTTGGGTACTACTGGAGATTTATACCCAAATTTTCCAGAGTATCATCACCCTTGTCATATTTGACAAAGAAGGGACAACCCTTCTTATGGATGAATCGGTGCAAGTAGAGTTTCCAAGAGCTTAGGTGGAGACTGAAGAGTACCCCCATGTTGGGTCTACCAGAAGAGGGTGTTGGGTTTGTAGTTTACTGCAATGCATCAGGGATCAGATTGGGATGTGTCCTGATGTAGGAGTGAGCTATGATCACCTACAGCTCATGAAAACTGAGGAAACATGAGTATAATTACGTGTCCTATGACTCGGAGTTAAAAGCACTGGTCTTTTCCTTGATGATGTGGTGACACTACTTGATGGTTGAATGGTTTACTGTCTACTCTGATCACAAGAGTCTCAGGTATATCTTCTCATATAAGGACCTAAACCTGAGACAGTGGTGATGGATGAATTCCCTCTAGGACTATAAATTTTAGATATTTTACACTCATGGGAAGGGAAGTGTAGTGAAAGACACACTCAGCAAGAGGTTTGGTTTACAACTACTAAGCGAGGTGATAGAATAGCTAGCCACGTTGTAGATATCCTTCATGGATAGAGATAGAGTGTCATACCTCTATTCTATGACTCTCACTCCCCCACTCCTTCAGCGAGTTTGGGAGGCACATCTTGGGGATATTGGCTATAAGGCCCGACGTGCTCATATATCCTTAGGACATGATCTTGATGGATTTTCGATAGGTGGGGAGCACGTCGTCCTTTTTAGAGGACGCACCATGGTACCAGTGACATTTATGGAGGAGGTGTTGAGGGAGTTCCATACATCTCCTTTGGCGATACATCCTGGAGTGGCGAAGATGTAACAGGACCTTCGATGTCAGTACTAGCGTCCAGGGATGAAGAAATAAGTGGTAGAGTTCATTTCATGATGCCTGTATTTTCAGCAAGTGGAGGCTAAGCATAAGGTTCTAGCAGGCTTAGCACAACCACTTGAGTTACCATAATAGAAGTGGGGTGGTATCTCCATGGAATTCGTGATTGGGTTACCACACACATCTAGGGGCCATGACTCTATCTGGGTGATCATTGACAGACTCACCAATTCTGCCCATTTTCTACCCATCTGAGAGCAGGTATCAATAGAGGACTTGGGATGCCTCTATGTTCAAGAGATTGTATGGATTTGCAAGGTACCATCGAAAATCATTTCAGAATGTGACACTCGTTTAACATCCCGATTATGTAAGGGATTACAGGAGGCATTCAGGATTCATCTACGCTTGAGAACCCCCTTTCACCCTCATACAGATGGTTAGATGTAGCACACCATACATACACTTGAAGATATGCTTCATGCTTGCATCCTTGATTTTGGATGCAGTTTGGAGGACCACCTGCCACTAGTGGAGTTCTCATAAAACTACAATTATCACTCCACCATCGGCATGGAACTATTTGAGGCCTTGTACGAGCGACCATGTAGATCACCTCTGTACTGGAAAGAACCAGGGGAGTCAGTACTTATGGGTCCAAAGTTGGTATGATCTACCACTGAGAAGGTGAAGATCATCTAGGAGCAGATGAAGACTGCACAGATTAGGCATAAGTCTTATGCCGATAGGAGACAAAGACCCTTGGAGTTTGAGGAGGGAGGTCAAGTTTTCTTTCAGCTCTCACCCCGACAAGGATTGTGGAGATTTGGCTAGGGTGGAAAGCTATCTTTGAGGTTCATAGGACCTTTCCAGATTCTCAGCAGAGTTGGTGAGGTGGAATACCGCCTAGCTCTTCCCCCATAGATGCACTGATTGCATGATGTTTTCCATTTTTCATAGTTGAGGAGATACATGCATGATCCATGACATGTCATAGACTGGGGTGAGATGGGCATTGATTATGGGGCGACATTCATGAAGTTCCCAGTAGAGATATAGGATTGAAAAGAGCAAGTCCTATGGGGGTGTTTTATTTCTCTGGTATGAGTTCAGTGCCATCACGGGAACCTCCAGGAAAGCACATGGGTGTGGGACGCTCAGATTCATGCTCAGTACCCCCATTTGTTTTCTTAGATTTTATTGTGGTTTTTAGAGATGTAAATCCCTAATATGGGGAGAATGTAAAAACTCATAAATTCCATATTTTATTTAATTATATGGAATTATTACAAGACTGTGAAAATCGATGACACATGATTCTGAGTCCTGGAGAGCCCGGAATAGAATTTTTGAACTTTTTTAAGGTATGTTTAGTAAACATGCGGGCAGGAATTTATATATTTTGAACCAGTGATCAGATTGAAATTATGAGGGCATTGTTAGATTCACAACTTCAGGATTCCCTTAGGTGAAGCTTAACTTCGACCGGTAGGGGTCAGACAAAAAAGATAATTTTTTGGACTTTTAGAAAATAATAATAAAATAACTCTCAAGTTATTTTATTCTTTTTCCAACCATTGAGCATTAGTTGGTGGGACCACTATGTAAAGACATTCATTAAATGAGAATCATTTAATGACATGTTACTTGTCTGTGTAATGAAAATGCTCATGTGATTAATTGATTCATTAATTAAGGATTATTAATGAACCACAAATATGCACACAACGTGAAGATTATTTCTTTTATTAAACAAACTGTTGGAAAAAAAATTATAAATGGTTAGAAAAATCTCTGACGAAACACTGATGATGTCACCCTCCAATGAAGAATGGTGATCAATCAATGATCATTAGAGGATTTGATCCAGATATCGACGAGAAACAACAAATGTGGAACGTCTACAAACACAGATCTTATCCTTCGTCTGCAACACCAATTCTAGGTAGGAGAATTAAATTGATTTCTAAGTATTTTATGATTCCTCTCATCCAATTCTTGTAAAATACAATGAACGTGGATCAACCGACTTACGGGTTGATCTGTATCTCATTTGTTTGTGGGATTGGTTGTTGCGGGGTTTTAATTTGGGGATAATTTTAAACTTTTCTTGATTATTATTCTACCCCTTTGATAAAACACTAACGTGGAGGGCATGGGTCAATTTGAATAAGGCTCAGACCATCCACCATTCTTGGTTTATGTGCATTATTTATGTGAAATTGGAAAACGTGGTGGCAGGGAGATTCCACAGGCTTCTCAGTGAATGCGGCAACCTAGGAGGCCCGTAGGCGCATAAGAGAAAAAAAAATGACCACAAGAGCATCTCCAGTGGCCCATAGAAGCAACCTCTGGTGCGGCGGCGATGAAGACCAACCACGTGGAGACGTCGGCACCCGCAGGTGCCACGGTGGGTGTAAGGCACGACATCGATGCGCCGAATGGGAGAGTAGCAGCCCACTCAGCCCACTCGGCTGGATGTGAATGGCCAGCTCCAGCCAGACCTTTTGGGAGGAGGGGCGGTGCCCGGCTGGCACCACCATCTATCTGAACTGGACACACCACATCCGGTCCATCAACCAGCCCGCTTGCGGGCTGGGTTTTCCAAGCGGATCGGACCCAGACCCGACCAATCCTGTTTCACTAAAACTTGAGTATCTCACAACCCAAGCGTCTGATCGACGTGTTGTCTACAATATTGGGACCCTTGGTACAAAGTGGTTATTTTGAGATAATCCACTTCGGTTTTGGAAGATTTTGGAATACGAACGGGTTGGATGATACTTGAATCAAACTGGGCCCTATTTACCTTTTTTCTTATAAATTATAGACTGTGTGTCCGATTGACGCACCGTCTGTCACATTGGAATCCTTAAGAAATGATGTTTCTTTGGGTTACTTATTTGTGGGACATCTTGGTAGTTGAGGAATGACTAATATCTTGAGGAGAAGAACCTATGGAACTCAAGAACACTAAGTGTGGGAATCCTGTGGCTAGTTTTCAAGTGAAGAATGACCCTCTGTGGATCAACATAGAAGTGACCCTTCATGGATAGGCATAGAAGAGACCCTCCATGGATCAGAATAAAAGATACCCTTCGTAGATCAGAATAAAATATACCCTTCATGGATCAACATGAGAGAGACCCTTCATGGATCGATAACAGTACGACCCTCTGTGGACCAGCAGTATAGCGATCCTGTGTGGATCAGCAGTACAACGACCCTTCGTAGATCATCAATAGAACCACTCAACAAAATAAAATAATCTTACTCAAGACTAATAATCTCTATTATTTTTCTCTAAGTTGTATACCTTGTGTAAGTTGTCTTGTACTTTATGCATTGTTATTGAGATTATGCTTTGTGGTTTTTCCTTGTGGAATTATGGGAGACCTTTGGTGGTCTCAACATCCCTACTGTGTATTATTATACTCACCCCTACATGGGTTTTTCCCGCACCTTGTTATGTCTTGTGTAGACGATGGAAAACTTGACTGAGACTTGGGGAACCAGGACTAGATGGTTCTCGGAGGTGATTGACAAATGTGTTGAGCATCAGTGATGACAGACGAAGATTTGTACCTACCCTTCTGGTAGGATCCTTGGTGGAAAACCTCCATAGAACGTTTTTTTTCTTTTTTCTATACTTTATTTTTCTGTTGGGTTTGTATACTGTCCCTTTATAATTTCATTTTACACTTTTACTATCAGTAGTTCTACTTTGTGGGTTTCTATTTTTGTGTACCTAGTCTGTGTGTTTACAAGTTTAAAGGAAATGCCTTCACTTTTTGGGTTTCGCTTTTCCGTTGCTAGTCACCAGCCCTTGGCCTATGGAAGGAATTCTTGTGGGTATTCACGGCATGAGCCCCAAGGGATGGGTCATGACAAAGACCATTAGATTGATCTGAACAGACAAAGTCCTTGTTATTCCTATTGAAAAAATATGTTTGGTAAAGTGAAATTAGGTGATATTGTGATGATATTTAATAGTTTTAAACACAATGAATATAATAAGTTATTTATGATGCTAGATTTTCTTTTTTGGAGGAATAATTTTTGTAAGACTAATGAAAGAAGAGTTATGGAAGACACAGATGAAGTTAGATCCTATGAATATGAGTTTTAAGTCTACTGAATGGTCGTTCTTTGTCTATTAGATAAAGTATTATTAATTCCATTATAAAGAGGTTTATTATGTATAGACATAGTTTTATGAAGTCCATTAGGTATAGAAATTAAATGTCATTAAATAGATATGTTGTTGTGGAAGCTCAATATTAACAGAATATTGAAGATGTCATCAAAGAGATGTTGAGAAATGAATGAGACATACATAGTTTCAATGAATAGATTCCATCAGACCAAGGGTTCTAAGCATAACTTTTGAAATAGAGGATATTTAATAGTGTCGAGTAAATGAAACTTTTAAGGTTTTCTAGAAAGGAAAACCATATGAAGTTACTAAATATAAAATATTCTATGAATATGAACTGAGAAATTATTTTAAGACTATTCACAAAGATTTTGTAAATAAATTAAATGTGAAAAGTTTTATCTAGATGTTTAGAACCCAAATAATCATGAATAGAAGATTATGATTCAAGCTAAATTTTTAGAAACATTGAAGAGATCATTCACAGTGAGTTTTAAGGAAATAATCTTACAAAGGCTTATTTAATACTAATTTTTAAGAAGTTTGAAGGTGGTCAATCATTTAATGTTTTGAGTAGGATATTCATTATTTGATTAGAAACTTTCAATTTTATGTTCTCTCTTCTCCCAAAGTTTTTCGAGAATCTATGACTATATAAAAGGGAAGTAGGTGCACTTAGATTTGTTATTGTTTCAATGTATTTTCTTTAAGAACAAAGGTGTTGACCAATTATCAAGGCATCAAATGCTGTAGCAATAGATGAGGTGGTTTCAGACATAGGGTTTGAAGTTTTGGGTATCAGATTATTAGATTTAAGAAGCTACCATATGAATCATATCAAATAGAGTTTTTTATACTATCAATTGCTATTGTAAGAGCAGGGCGTTAGATAGAGTTACTATATTAAGTATAGCATGTGTACTTCTAATATACAGGGAATGAACCAAATGAATATGTTTGTATATAGAGTTTTATAAAATATTTTTTATTCATTATTTTATAAGAAAGTGATATAGAAGAGGAAGAAATTACTAGAAGGAAGTTTTGAATAATTTTCAAGAAGCACAGTGATAATGTACTTAATCCTATCAATGAAGGTTCTTATTATTGTTATAGAATATTGTCATCTCATATTATCTGTGTGAGTATTATAAGAAATTTTGGAGGAATATAGTGATATGAAAGTTATTGATATTCTATTATTATTGTAAACCACTAAAAGGATTGTTTTCTGTGTATTTATAGTCATAGATTATTTTCAAAACATGCTAAGTACTAACTACTCTTATTGAGTAGTGAACCTTGTAAATAAATGTGTTTCTATGGGTATGCTTGTGTGTTATTTTCTAATAGAGTTGATTCCCATAACCTAAAGAAGAAGGTTGTTTCCTAGGTATGAAAACATAGAAATATATTATCACTTACTCACCCCCTCCCCCTTTCAATGATCACAAAAATTTTGAATCCACCTTTTAAAAGGTATTGGAGAAGGGTTACTTCATTGACTCTTTGATGAAGTTTGAAGGTAATAAAGGTTTCCTAGATTTTTAAAACTCTATTAATAGTAAGGGGATTCCTTTATTTTATGGAAATAACTATCATATCCTGAAGTGTATGATGTTACCTTATCTTTTATTCATTATCTATGAAGTTCTTGATGTTTCTAAATATGGTTTCCCTCCTCTCAGTGAGAGAGTTCCCTTAATAGTTGTAGAAAAGAAGAATATGTAGAGTGATGGGAAAGCTATAAATTATATACTCGCCTCCTTCCCTGAATGTAAATTTATGAGGGTTAAAGGTATTGTAACAACTAAATTTATGAGGGAAAACTTGATGAATCTTGATGAAGGAAATAAGAAATTTAAAAAAATCAATGTTACATATCAGGAGATTGAAGTAAAAAGATCTTAAAATGGGTGAAGATGATTTTATTGGTGACCTATATACAATATTTAGTTATATTATTGGAAACATAAGATGTTTCGTGGATAATTTGAATATTAGGATATAATTTAATAGGTTATAAGAATTCATTTGGATAAATTTTATGTTATCATATCATCTATAAAAGTTATTGATCTTGAAACTCTATCTATGGATGATCTGTATAACATTCTCATCACATACTAAATGAGAAGATAAATGGTATTTAGGAACATAGAAGAGGCTAACTAGGAAATCCCTTTAAAATCTACAATTAAAAGGATGTCTAACATAGTTCCCAAGGAAGAATTTGGTGATGACACTAACACTGAAGATGAGGTATGTAACAAAATTTTAAGAATTTATGACTTTGTTTTATTGAAAGGTAAAAGGTGGAACAAGGATGTATAAGGTAATTTTACCATTAATGTTATTTGGATGCAGATCCATTATATACTTTACTTCAAATTTCCCAAGTATTTCATAATATGAAGATAATGAGAAGGAAGATATTAATTCAAGCAGATCACTGAGGAAGAAAATAGAAAAACCAAAGTTATTTTCAAATGGAAAAGAAAATAAGTTATATAAATATAAAAATAGAAACATTTTGTCTATGAGTGAGGAAGATTATGATAGTGAAGTGGATGTTGGAAACACTGGCGATAATGATATTGAGAAGTTACATATTGAAAAATAAAATAATTATAAATTTAATAGTGATCAAAAGATATTCTTTGAAGAAGAAGGAGAAGAGTCTCAGTTGTTGTTTATTCTTAAAATATATTTGAGGGAATGTCACATAAAGAATTTTTAAATGTAAAATGTAGTGACCCAAAACTTATTTCTCATGTAATAGTAATATTGAGGTTTTATTTTCTTATCCAAACAAATTTTGAAACTATATATACCAAACATTTCATTTAAATAAAATACCGAAGTGTTTAAAAAACACCAAGACCTAAGGAAAACCATTCTATCCAAAAATACCTATTAAAAGGCCTATTCGAATTACAGAGAGACAACCCAAAACAAAAAAAACCCAAGAAGATAATATAGATCTTTCGAATCCGTCACAACGAACATTAGTATGGCCAGAGCCACGACAGCCACACTAAGAATCAAGGGAATTATGTATACCATCTTCACCAAGTTGTTGGATTTGGAACACCTAAATGTAAGTATTTATAAGAGACTAATTCAACTATTTCCCCTAAGGTGACCATTGTTTTATTTTATGGCCATGGGAGTTTAAAATCAGATGACTGTTAGTGTTTTATTAAACAGAAATATTTTTAATTCAAACTTTTTTTTGGTTTTCCTTAAAATAATAATCTAAAATTAATATTGTTTTATTATAATTACAAATTTCAAAGTAAATATTATCTCACTTTGTTTAAAGAATAATTTAAATATAACTATTTTTTTATCAAACTTAATTTATTCATATCAAATAATTATTTAATATGATAATGATACTAATATATAAATATAGCTAATTTATTGTTTAGTACCAAAATGTGATATGTATATATATATATATACATATGTATTCTAGATTTGAATTATATTAAAATACTATTATAAAATTATAATTTTACATTGTGGTTATACATGACATTGAAAATTGTTATATTTTAATGAAATTATTTTTGCACTATTTTAACAATGCAGATAGTTCTTTAAACTATTATATGAATAATTATATGGTTTTTATATATGTTTTAAAGTATAAAAATTATTATAATATAAATTGGATTAAAGTTTCATAGCATTATTAATATTTTGAATATATAATAATTTTTTTTAATAGAGTGATTAAAATTTTACATATATTAATGATCTTTTGATAAAAATTATTGTTATCTTGAATCATATATATATATGTGTGTGTAATATTAACATTTTTCTAAAGTTTCAAAATTACAAATTATAATAATTATTATTATTATACATTTCCAATTATCAATTTAATTTATAACATTATTATTATGTAATATGAAATATATAAATATATGTTTTATAAAATAATTTAGTAATAATTACTTTTACTTTTTTTAAAGTATTGATAAAATAAGGTTAATATATTATTAGTTTTTTTTAACTTTTGGATTTTTCTTAAAGTTATTGATAATATAAAATATAAGAATAATAGAGTAAATATATAATGAAATAGTAATTATAATATAAATATAAAAATATTATAATAATAACAAAGGATAAAATAGGAAAAAAAGAAAAAAAAGAAGGGAATCCCGTAATTGGATTTGAGAACCCGAGTTAGGGTATTGTGCCATCGACCTCGGTGTTTCAGCAGGGCCTTCATCCGAGGTATCGCGTCGCTGTGGTGGTCTTCAAGGGGTGACGGGGTTCTCGAGCAGGCCTACATGTCTCTTTTGGGGGAGGAAGATGATGCCAAGGAAGAGCAGCGACGAGTTCATGGAGGTCATGTGAGGTCCGTGTGATGCCTTGGGGCTTCATCTGAAGAAGATGAGGTTCTTGGAAGTCTACACATCAGTTGGGGTCAAGCTCGGAGGTCTGTCGCGATCGCGGCTATAGTCGAGATCGATATTTGGATCTAAAGTCTTCAAGAAAGTCTGTTTTTCTTTGGTCTTAGGTCTACGTGAGGATAGGGTTTTAGTTTTCCAAATCTAGTACGAGCTTTGTTTTCCTTTTAGTTTTCCGAAAAATTTCCGCACTTTCATTTTCTTGGTTAACTAAGACTTGTGTCTTTGTTTTTTTTCTATATTCTGTGCATGGTCAACAACCCGTGGCCCGCTTAGTACTGTTCTTCTTTTGAAAAATGGAACATCTGCAATTTGAAATTTGTTTTGTTCTGCAATTGTTTGTATCAATGAAATTTTATACCGATTTTATTGCTATTTAAATTCATTTTATATGGTTTATGTCACTCTCATTGTCCTATTATTGGACAAGTATATTGAATGCGTACACCCAACATGCTATTTAAAACTGTACACTCATCTTTCTGTGCAAGTTGTGCCAATGGATATAAAGGGACTTACTCTGTGTAATTATCAAATGGGGGGAAACCCTTATTTGAAGCCCTATGCGTGTGTTCAATATAGCATAAGTGGATCAACGTTTCTGCAATCAAGTAAGGGAAATTTATTTATTTCTTTATACATCTCTATTTTCTGGTTTGCCTAAGGGAGTTCATTTGATTAAATTATGAATTACTTTTATGATGTAAGGGTTTATTATTATTAAACAAATTACATTTCTTTTAAGATGTTAATATAATTATATATATATATGAATTTAGTTTTCATAATATATAAATTAAGGGTGCACTAAAAATTATTTTTGATTGTTGGTTCATGGTTTTTATTAAATTATGGAAGGGAAGTTTATTTATTTATTTACTTCAAGTTGAACTCTCTATTTTCAGGTTTTGTGTAAGGGTTAAATATTTGTTTGAAGCATTTATTTATTTTACGATCTTACATTGTAACACCCCAATATTTCATAGTAAATTATCTCATTAAAGTAATTCAATATCTTGCACTACATGCAACACCGAGTTCGAGCGCACCATAACTTACTAAACTAACCGTTCAAAAAGAAATTATGAATAGTATTAACTGCATTTTGAATCTTATATACTCTATGTAATTTTAACATCCATATTATGTGTTTCTTAGACATAATATAAGAACAAATTAATTTTTTTCGGATAAAGTAAGTATTTTTCAAAAAATGCAATTTTACCGCCTTTTAGTGGCGAACCTTTTTTAAAACCAATATTTAACACTTTTATATATTTAATTTAATGAAATTAAATTATTCTTTACAATTGGGACATAAAAAATTATTTTGGATATATTTTTGGTACTTTTCTAATAACTTCCATATTTTGATAAATAGTGAAAAATACTATGTTTTAATTGAAAAAAACTTTTTTTATCAAAATAATTTATAGTGATAAATTATGAATTTTAATGGTTTGGAAGTATAATTAGATTATATTTTTATAATTTAATATAATTTATGTAATTATAAGTAATTTCTCATTTAAATTTGACATAAACACATGTCAATCTTTTCATAGTTTTTATTTTTAAAAACTCGCTTTTTGGTTTTAACAACGAGAATTAATTTTAAATTAATAAATACAAATTCTATGTTTTTAATTTGGTAAAATAGTCTTCATTTTTGAATTCTTAATATCAAAATTATCTTAGGGTAAATTTTTGGTATTATTCTGAAAACTTTCAATTTTTGATGAATAGCGAAAAACATTGCGTTGTTATTTAAAACCGACTTTTTATTTAAATGATTAGTTATTTTATTTTAATTTATTTTAAGTAAAAATATATATATAATACCTATATAAGTTCAATTTAATTCATTGGAGTCATTTTATAATAAGTTTAGATATATAAAATTTTATCTAACTTTTTACCGTCTTTTACCCACCTGTTAGGAGCATTTGCAAATTTGCATAAAACTTAATTTTACCGCTTCTGTGAGTTGAATTTCAAAAATCCTATACACACAGTTAATATTAGTAAGTGAAATTTGGTTCAATAAGATGAAAATATTTTTTGGTGAATAATAACTTTTGACTTTTATTTACCACGGTTAAAAGTAAAAAGGGTAATTAAGGGTAAAAATGATATCATAATTACCCTAAAACATGTCCTAATTCTATTAGATAAATATAATTCAACCAAAAACAGACTTATGAATAAAATATGACCCCCTTTGGTCCACTTTAATAAGATTATGACATTTATTATTATTTTATTTAAAGAAGAGTTAAAAGAGTTAAATTCAAAGTTTAATAACTAAACAATTTTAATATAGGGTTAAACACAATATAAATTTGACTATAAATATTAATTAGAAAGAAAATAATATTTCCTAGATAATGGTATTTTATTTATAATTTTTAGACATTATATAATTTAATTTATTTGTGACAGAATGATGATGAAGTAATTACCTTATTAATGAAAGATTAAAATAATTGATATTATAAATATCTAAATAAATTTAATTTGAGACTTTTTATGAATTCCAATAATTTTATAGGTTAATATGACATGTTAGTGTTGTTTAAATAAATTTTATTCGAAGTGATAAAGTTTTTATGGCTTTAAAAAAAATCAAATACTAAATAGTATCAAAATTGACATAATTGAGTTTTTAAAACAAATATTATATTATTAATTGATATAATATTCCAAAAAATCTAAGGTTCGTCAAAAGGACTTATATAAGGTTATATATATTATTAATGAACCACATTGGGTTCTCTTGGCTTGTTATAGTAAGATTATTAACCATATAATATAAAAATACAAAGAGTCATGGTAAATGTCAAACTATTTAACTAAGAGTTAAATCTAAAAGATAAGGTTAATATGATGACCTAAAACTGTCTAAAACAAATTTGTTGAGTGTTTTTTGACCCATCCCCGCATTATCCTCTATATAATTCATTTTGGATCCATTAGAAACCAAAAATTATTTTATTATAAAATAATATTTCAATATTTTCCTAAAGTGACCCTCACCTCTCTTATAAAAGGGAACTTCCCCTTATCTTAATTTCACAGCTCTAAATCCTTTTGGCTCGAAAAACCCTTGCCCAAATATCCTCCCAACTTTTAGGACCTAATCCTAGAGGCCTTAATTTGGTCAGAAAGACAACCTAAAGATCCATTTTGATAAAATCAAAAGGAAGAACCCGAAGAAGAGGTAAATATTTCATCACCACTTTCAAGTTATTTTCTTCTTACACTTCCTCTTTCTTTGTTGTTTACATTCTAAAATAATAACTCCAGTATCTTCTATATACTATGATGTTATTATAAAAATGGTACAACCATTTTCATTACTCTACTCATCCTGTAAATGACAAAGTCACCATACGTGTGTACGTACGGATTACCATCTCCACATCGTGGTGTAGTTTGTTATTCAAACACTTCATTATTTGGATGGGTATAATAATGAGTATAACTGATGTAAATAATAAATATAACATTTTAATAATTATATATATATTATATACTGTCCAATTACATATGATTTCACCATCAATATAATTATATTGTCCCTCATGCGTACGTACGAATTACCGTCTCCACGACGTGATGAGATTCATTTCCGCGTTCACCATTCAATGATGATTGTAAAAATATATATCATTAATAAGTATGTAATATATCAAATAATAATGCTAATGGATATATATATATATATATATTTATGTACTTACATATATCTTATTCACTTAGTTCCGTTCAATACGATATGAAAACGGAAACAACCTTTATGCGTACATATGGCCTACCGTCTCCATAAACGGTGTTTTACATTTCTTATATATGTATATTATACATATTTATATTATAAATATATATGATATATAAATCATGTTTTATATTCTAGAATTATTTAAATCATTTTCTAAGTGATACAATCAAGAGTAACAAGTTAAAACATGTACGATAAAGAAAGTGATTATTACCCGAAATGTTAATTTAACATGGAAATTATTATTAAATGGGTAGTATAAAGCCATAAATGAATCATGTATGATATCATAAATATTAATATGGTTCTGGTATAATTTAATAACATACTATGGTCTTTATATAGGAGGTTAAACGTACCCTCAACTGAAGGAAAGTACAAGGTATGAGTTAATTTCACAGTCTCTTTATTATCTGAGGTTGTTTTTATGTAAGTATCTACTGGGAGATATGTATTATACACGTACATGTTTCACAAAAGAGTTTTTAAAGGGATTATTTTTAAGGGAGTTTTTTACTAAAACATCATTTTAAATGTTTAAAATATTTATTCTTCTAAATCATTCTCATTAATGTCCATGTTTTCAAAATGGTTTTTAATGATTTATTTATATAGACATGAATGATTTTAAAATGTTAATTCTTTTAAAAAATTTCAAAGTGGTATGGGACAATTTGATTCAAAAATTTCTATAAATTTCTTCCTTTCTAAATTGTGTGATTTTTAAATGTTTTCCTGAAAAAGGGATATTTCTCTCAAAGAGTTTTATAAATCATTTTCATCTATATCAACATCTTTTGATAGATCTTAAACTTGTTTGAAGTTGATTTATTATGATAAAAATATTCCATATTGTATTGAAGTTTTTTTGATATGTTTGACTGTGGATGTGTTATTTTTTATACCATCCATGGTTTATGGATAAATTATTGACATTTCATATGCTATTTTAAATACGAATGTTTATGTTATGTTTAAACCTTTTCATATGAGGAAATAATTGGACTTAGTAAGTGACAGGTAGAGCCCGATATAGCTCTTCGATGCATCAGTAGGTAGTTTCTTGGTACAAGGCCTTGACAAAATCTTATTTTTAGTCTTGACACAAGGCCTTGAATATGTGGTTATTAATTCTGGCATTATGCATTCCATCATTATGAAAGTGGCTATTGATATTGCATGTGATTATTCAACTAGTAGAATATCCATGTGAATAAGTAAATGGAATTATTTTATTATATATTTTCCATATTATTCTGAAGTTTAAGTTTAAAAGGATTTTGTTTTAGTCTTATATATTGACTTAAATGTTTATGATTATTTATAAAAGTTTCCACTATATTGTTATGCTTACTGAGTATCTGAGCTCAACACTTTCTATGTTTTATTTTCCCAGGATTCCAAGAAGTGTATTATGATTGATAAACAGGTTTAAGCTAGGGGATTAATGAAATTCTCAAAATATCATTGATGTTGTGATTTATTTTCTAATGTATAATGTAACATTTATGCATGTAATCTATTTTCCAAGAATCCTAAACTGATTGGTCTTTCGGGACTTGATTCCTTGTATCATGCCAATGTTATGTAATAATGCACCGACTCTAGGATTCTGAGGTCGGGGTGTTATAGTTCGTATCAGAGGAAGTTTAGAAACAACCTTGGAAATAGATTTAGATAAACTATGATTACAGAACATTACCTTAAGATATAATTTGAGGATTAGTATAGAATAACTTCTTAGAATTTTGGTAACGTACATATTTTGTGTATTTTACAAGAAATGCATCCCTTTATGGATACGAGCAGGTAGAGGCGGCTCTGGAACAGATGTACCTAGGATTGAAAACTCTGACAAGAAGTTTTGAACTTGACCTGGGGTATCCTGGTACACGACAATAGGCCTTACTGCACTATTGGTTACGACACTCCCGGGGGATATGCTTAGGATAATTCACATTCTCTTTACAAGCCATTATGAAGGATTTATGAGTAAATACTTCCTCAAAGAAAACATATTTTTATGATTATAGACTATATGAATAATATTTTCAACTTATGTTAGGTATTTTACAAGTTTGGAATTATGCATTGTGATTTATAAACTAACCTAGTGTATGCCATTGTTTAGAAATGGCACCTAGTAGACGGAATGAGAACTCTAGATATACGCATGATCCAAAGAGTAATAAGGATCATATCTTTCATGGTATTAATCCAACATTTAGAAGGTAAATGTCCTCCCACATATTCTCATAATATGAAGAAATAGTATCATATGTTAATAAAATATGTAAATAATTCTCTGAGTCCAATGTCTTTAAAGGGAAGCAAGAGAAGAAAAGGATAGTAGAGAGAAACATGGATAAAGGGAAGAGGGGAAATAAGGATTTTCCCAAATGTGATAATTGTGGAAATAATCACTTTGGTAAATGATTGAAGGGAATGAGGGTTTTTTATAAGTGTAGAAAAAAAGGACACAAATTATGTGATTGAAAAGGTAAGAAAAATGTTTCAAAGGTACAATGCTTCATCTACAAGTAGTTGGGACACTATACGAATCAATGTCATAATCATCAGAGTATACCTCAAATGATGTTGTTGGATAATAATAAAGTTATGATATTACCACAGATGAAGAGTAATGACTATTTTTCTTATGTTTATATTAAATAATTATATCATTTGAGTGCTGTATCAACAATGTACATGTTATAAGAATTATAGAGTATAAAAGTATTGTACTGCAGTACTATTTCATTAAGGATTTGAGATTGTGTGGTACGAAGAAAAGTGAATCTATAGCAAGTTAAACTTTTTAGAAAATAGATGGTTGAAGGAAAATAAACCTTAATATGGTTCTGATACTGAGGTAGTGATTTTGGAATAAGATATGATTGATTTGGATAAATTATATTGGATATTCTTGACTACCTTGAAACTGATTAATGATTTGTATATTCCATCATTTTTGGAGTTTAAAACATTTTTGGATATAAGGATTATATCTAGTATTCTATAAGGAATAAGGGATCATGAATGTAATCAATAAGGTTTTATGGTAATTTAGGGTGTTACCATGTTTTAAAATAATACATGATGAAGGTATTCACATGTTATTATGTGGAAAAAAGGATCTTCATTATGTTTACCTTCTTTATAAATTTTGGACTGTGAGTTTGGACAGAAGTATTTTGGATAATTCTAAAGGTTAGAATCGATTAATCTTGACATTGGACACTATTTTTAAGGTTAAATCATTCTTTGAGATTATTTTTGGATTGTCATAAAAAGGACAACTCGGAGGTCGGGTGACAACTCGTTGCATCCGGCAAGGCTGCGAGACTTGAACCCGCAACTGAAGAGTGACAAGGGTGCATCACCTACCACTGGCCTACGTTATGTCCTAGTTTTTATAATTTAGTTTTTTTAAAAGGTTCTGATAGATAAATTATCAATTCAATTTTTTTAACCATATACGATTAGGATAAATAATTTTTTTTGTATTCTATTATCTTTTGGAGTGAAAGATGAGTTTGTGGTAGGAATTAGTTGAAGGAAAAAACTCTACTTGTCAAGTATATATTTTTCTCTTATTCTATGAATAAAATAATTCTTAAACTTTAGGGAATGGATCTTAAAACCAAAAATGTGTTATCCTAATACCTTATGTTTTGTTGAACCAACGATATTGTAAATCATCGTAGATTGATGGATTTGAGGCCCTCAATTTTACACTTGTTTGTGATTGATGACCTCAAGCACTCCCTATAAATATTTATGTTTTCAATTCAGTTATGTGTCTCTAATTTCCACCAATGTTCTCCTAATCGAGATCATAATTTATTGGTGACTTTTTCATTTCTCTTTCCCTCTTATAAAGACCAAATCTTATTAACCCAATTTTCGATGTGGGTTTTTCACAAAGGTATTTTTCTATTTTTAACCATTTATTTATGAAGAAAAATTTCAAATTGCGATGAAAAAATTTATTGAAGGAGGGGAGAATGTAACACCCCAAGATTTAATTGTACATTATCTCATTAAATTAATTCAATAGCTTGCACTACACGCAACACTGAGTTCAAGCACACTACAACTTACTAAACTAACCGTTCAAAAAGTGGTTATGAATAGTATTAACTGAATTTTAAATCTTATATACTCTATATAATTTTAACATCTATATTATGCGTTTCTTAGAAATAATATAAGAACAAATTCATTTTTTCAGATAAAGTAAGTATTTTTCAAAAAATGCAATTTTACCGCCTTTTAATGGAATACCTTTTTTAAAACCAATATTTGAAACTTTAACATATTCAATTTAATGAAATTAAATTATTATTTATAATAAAGACATAAAAATTTAGTTTGGATATATTTTTGGTACTTTTCTGATAACTTTCATATTTTGATGAATAGTGGAAAATACATTGTTTTAATTGAAAACAACTTTTTTAATCGAAATAATTTACAGTGATAAATTATGAATTTTAATGGTTTAGAAGTATAATTAGATTATATTTTTATAATTTAATACAATTTATGTCATTATAAGTAATTTTACATTTAAATTTGACATAAACACATGTTAATCTTTTCATAGTTTTTACTTTTAAAAACCCGCCTTTTGGTTTTGACAACGGGAATTAATTTTAAATTAATAAATGAAACTTCTATGTTTTGAATTTGGTAAAATAGAATTCATTTTTTAATTCAGAATATCAAAATTAGATTTGGGTAAATTTTTCGTATTTTTATGAAAACTTTCAATTTGTGGTGAATAGTGAAAAACACGGCGTTATTATTTAAAACTGACTTTTTGTTTAAATAATTAGTTATTTTATTTTAATTTACTGTAAGTAAAACTGTATATATAATACCTATATAAGTTCAATGTAATTCATTGGATTCATTTTATAATAAATTTAGATATATAAAATTTTATCGAACTTTTTACCGTCTTTTATCCACCTCCTAGGAGCATATGCAAATTTTCATAAAACAAAATTTTATCGCTTATGTGACTTGAATTTCAAAAATCCGAGAGATACTATTAATATCAGTGAGTAAAATGTGTTTCAATAAGATGAATATAATTTTTGGTGAATAGTAACTTTTGACTTTTATTTACTACGATTAAAAGTAAATAAGGTAATTAAGGGTAAAATGATATCATAATTACCCTAACACATTTCCTAATTCTATTGGAAAAGTATAATTCAACCAAAAACAAACTTAGGAATAAAATATGACCCCCTTTGGTCTACTTGGATAAGATTAGGACATTTATTATTATTTTATTTAAAGAAGAGTTAAAAGAGTTAAATTCAAAGTTTAATAACTAAATTATTTTTAATATAGGGTTACACACAATATAAATTATACTATAATTATTCATTATAAATATAAAATTATTTCTTATATAATGGTATTTTATTTATAATTTTTATAAATTATATAATTTAATTTATCTATGACACAATGATGATGCAGTAATTACCTTATTAATGAATGATTAAAATAATTGATATTATAAGTATCCAAATAAATTTAATTTGAGACTTTTTATGAATTACACTAATTTTATAGGTTAATATGACATGTTAGGGTTGGTTAAATAAATTATATTAGAAGTGATAAATTTTTTATGGCTTTCAAAAAAATCAAATACTAAATAGTTACAAAATTAACATAATTGAGTTTTAAAAAAAATATTATATTATTAATTGATATAATATTCTCAAAAATCTAAGGCTCAGCCAAATGACTTAGATAAGGTTATATATATTATTAATTAACCACATGGGGTTCTCTTGTATTGTTATAGTAATATTATCAACCATATAATATAAAAATACAAAGAGACATGGTAAATGTCAAACTATTTAACTAAGAGTTAAATATAAAAGATAAGGTTAATATGATGACCTAAACCTGTCTAAAACCTATTGATCGAGAGTTTTTCGACCCATACCCATCTTATCCTCTAAATAATTCATTTTTGAGCCATTAGAAACCGAAAATGATTTTATTATAAAATAATATTTCAAGATTTTCCTAAAGTGACCCTCACCTCTCTTATAAAAAGGCACTTCCCCTTCTCTTAATTTAACACCTCCAAAGCCTTTTGGATCAGCCAACCCCTGACCAAATATCCTCCCAACATTACTATTGTCATACTAGATGCCTTCCTTTGTTTAGAAATCCAACTTAAGAATACCTTTTGATCTAATCAAAAGGAAGAACACGAAGAAGAGGTAAATATTTCATCACCTCTTTCAAGTTCTTTTCTTCTTCCACTTCCTCTTTATTTTTTTTTCCATTATAAAATAATAAATCCAATGTATTATATATACTTTTATGTTATTATAAAAATGGTACAACCATTTTCATTACTCTACCCATCCAATAAATGAAAAAGTCACCATATGTGCGTACGTACGGATTACCGTCTCCACTTCGTGGTGTAGTTTGTTATTCAAACACTTCATTATTTGGATGGGTATAATAATGAGTATAACTGATGTAAATAAAAAATATAATATGTTAATTATTCTTTATATATGATATAACATCCAATTACATACGCTTTCACCATCAATATAATGATATTGTCGCTCGTGCGTATGTACGGATTACCGTCTCCACGATGCAATGAGATTCATTTCCACATTCACCATTCAACGATGATTATAAAATTATATATTATTAATAAGTATGTAATATATGACATAGTAATTCTACTTTATATATATATATATATATATATGTACTTATATATATCTTATTCACTTAGGTACATTCAATACGATATGAAAACGGAAACATCGTTTAAGCGTACGTATGGCCTACATCTCCATAAATGGTGTTTAATATTTCACATATATATATATATTATACATATTTATATTCTAAATATATATGATATATAAATCATGTTTTATATTCCGGAATTATTTAAATCATGATCTAAGTGATACAATCAAGAGTAACAAGTTAAAACACGTACGATAAAGAAAGCGATTATTACCTGAAATGTTAATTTAACATGGAAATTATTATTAAATGGGGATTATAAAGTCATAAATTAATAATTTATGATATGATAAATATTAATATGGTTCTGTTATAATTTAATAACATACTAAAATCTTTATACAGGAGGCTAAATGTACCCTTGACTAAAGGAAAGCACAAGGTAAGGGTTAATTTCACAATCTCTTTATTATCCGAGGTTATTTTTAAATAAGTATCTATTAGGACATATGTATTATCCATGTCAATGTTTCACAAAAGAGTTTTCAAAGGGATTATTTTTAAGTTATTTTTTTACTAAAACATCATTTTAAATGTTTAAAATATTTATTCTTCTAAATCATTCTCATTAATGGCCATGTTTTCAAAATGGTTTAAAGGATTTATTTATATGGAAATGAATGTTTTTAAAATTTTAATTCTTTTAAAAAGTTTCAAAGTGGTATGGGACACTTTTATTAAAAAAATTATTTAAATTTCTTCCTTTCTAAATTGTGTGACTTTTAAATTTTTTCATGAAAAATGGATATTTCTCTCAAAGAGTTTTACAAATAATTTTCATCTATGTCAACATCCTTTGATGGATTTTAAAATTGTTTTAAGTTCATTTATTATGATAAAAATATTCCATATTGTATTTATGGTTTTGTGATATGTTTTACCGTGGATGTGTTATTTTTACACCATTCATGGTTTATGGATAAAGTATTGACATTTCGTATGCTAGTTTTAATAGGAATGTTTATGTTATGTTTAAAATTTTTCATATGAGGAATGCATTTGACTTAGTAAGTGACACGTGGAGCCTGCTATATCTCCTCAATGAATCGCTAGGTCTCACGAGACAAACTAGTGTCTTGGAACAAGGCCTTGACAAAATCTTATTTGTAGTCTTGGCACAAGGCCTTGACTATGTGGTTATGAAGTCTGGCATTATTCATTCCGTCATTATGAAAGTGGATATTGATATTGCATGTGATTATTCAACTAGTATAATATCCATGTGAATAAGTAAATGGTATTATTTTTTTTATCTTTGCCATATTATGTTGAAGTTTAAGTTTAAAAGGATTTTTTTTTAGTCTTATGCATTGCCTTAAATGTTTATTCTTATTTATGAAAGTTTCCGCTATATCATTATCCTTACTGAGCATCTGAGCTCACCCCTTTCTATGTTTTAGTTTCCCAAGATTCCAAGAAGTGTATTATGATTGATAATTAGGGTTAAGATAGGGGATTAATGGCATTCTCAAAGCATCATTCATGTTGTGTTTTATTTTCTAATGTGTAACGTAACATTCATGTATGTAATCTATTTTCCAAGACTGCTAAACTGATTGGTCTTTCAGGAATTGATTCCTTGTATCAGGAAAATGTTATGTAATAATGCACTGAATCTGGGATTCTAGGGTTAGGGAGTTACATATTTTTTTAAGGAATTATTTATGATTTATTTTATGTCTTATGCTCTTCATAAATTTCTGGAAGGAACTTAGTTTATTTATCTCAGAGTTATAAGTTTTATATTTTTTTATTAAGGGAATAATATCTTTTAAATACTATCCATAAAAATTTACATTTTTAATTAGTAATAAACTTATTCAATTAAATATTTTAGTGTTATATTTACTTTATCAAAAATATTTTTATCTAGTTTTGTGTAAGGAAATTAATATTTATTTTCACAGTTTTTATTATACTATAATTTCCAGTTTTACACGAGGGTTTTATTATTATAATTTACGTTGTGTTTTGGATAATCTGTTATAAGGGTTATATGGATTTTATTTATTGAACTTCATTTTAGTATTTTAATTCTTCTTTAAGCATTTTTTATTATTTTATGAAATTTTAATTTATTTTGTAAATAAAGATTATATTAAACAAACACATTATTTAATTTGACATCATCTTTCCATTAGAGTATATTTATAAAATAATCTACTAGAATGTTCACTTCTAATTTTATCATTTTATTTAAGGGAATGTATTTCTCTTAATTATATCCATTTCCATGAATCAAGGATTTTGAAAATTAAGAAACTGACATTTTATGTGACCGCCCCATCCATTCATTACTTGTGTGTTTTAAATCAATATCACATGTGAAAATAACGTTTACTAGTTTATGCATGAATTTGGGAAAATTGTTATCTAAATAATAACTAACATATTATGATTTAGTCCATTGTCATTTCCATTTATCATCACATGGATTGAGCATGAATAATATTTATTCTGAAGTCATAAACATTGAAAGTTTATAGAAGGGTTGTAAAGTTATTAATTTATGTGATAAATCAAACAATTTATTATTTATCACTTATAATAATTTACGAAATAATAATTTAATTATTCAAGGTGTTATGATACACTTTGAATAATATAAAATAAGGACTTAAATTATTCAAAGTGTTATGGGATACCTTGAATAATATGAAATGAGAAAATTAAATATTCAAAGTGGTATGGGACATTTTGAATATACGAACCTTTTGGAATATGAGGAATGTGTTAGACTCGGTATAACAGGTTAGGGACCGGTTAATGAAAGCCCCTCGATGCATAGATAGTTCTCATGAGACAATTAGGTCATGGCACGAGGCCATTGACATTTTAGAGTCTTGACATGAGGTCTTGACAGGGTTTTATATTATACATTCCCTCATTATGTGTGATAATTAATTAACCAAGTGGATATTCGACTATTAGAATATCCATGGTTAAGAGGCAGTACCTATGAGTATCAGAAAAATTAAATTCTTATAGCCTGAAGTTTGTTTAGCACTCAGTGATGTAGTAACCAGTGCAAGATATTGAAGTTATTACCTTTATGCACAACTTTGATTATGTATTACTCTTATTCGTTATATTTGTTCTTGCATATACATATGTAATACATATTTAGAATTTCTTTTACTTATCACTCTCAATGAGCATGCTTATAATTCAATCATGTTCCCTTGTAATTCTATTAGTATGCTTTTGATTGTACACTTCTATTTCTTAGACAATTTTTATGTGATACAACATTTCTTAAAAAAAATTATGAAAAGCTTTAAATAATGATTTCAAAATTTATATTTGTTATAGTATGTTATTTTAAAAACCCCTTACTAGGAATTCCTATGCTCACCCTATGTTTTTGTAATAAATTTTTCAGGTGACAACTTTCAACTGAAGAAGCATGTCAGAAGTAGCTGGTTTCCCAGAACTTGAACCGAATCAATCCTCTTTATAGAACATGATGTGTGAAATATCAGTGCATGTTTTTTTAAGAATTTACACATCATGTTTCAAGGAACCAACTTCGGGTATTCTGGGGTCGGGCTGTCACAATTGGTATTAGAGGCTTCGGTTTAGATAACTCTAGAAAACCAAAACTGAATAAAGAAAAATTTACTTAAAGCAATACTAAGAATGATGTTTTCTTAATTTTTAGATAGAAAATGAAAATACTAGTCTTTTGTGTCTTCCAACAGAAGTACTAGAGACCATAGTGGGAAAATCATGTGTAGAAAACTACGAAACTTTTTAAAATGTTCATTTATCATGCAAAACCCTATACTATGTATCCAACTCTCCTCTTATACTCCAACTTTACCAAGGAAGAAATATTTTCTATTACCGTGTTGCAATTTCACAATTTGCAGCATATAGACAAAGGGTGAAGTTTCATGAAGCTCTTTTTCTATGTTTCACTATGGCTGATAGTTACCGAGCTATAGGTAAATTTCTAGAAGCTCCATTGGATGGCAACCATCAAGCAGCCTACCTATTCCAGGTCCTGAGTTTTAGTATATACGGAGAACTCTACGACATCAATATTTTCAAGCACAATGTGGTGTGAGGTAATTATAGGGATTTAGTCCACTCTAAAATCTTCGACCTCCACACTTCTCATGCCTCTCTATGGAAGGCTGAGTGTTTTAAGCACAGGTTCGACCCTAGCTATTCACAGTGTGTCTGGACCAAGGAAATTGAGCAACTGAATACTACCTTAGGAATCCACCTGAGGTTGTCAGCACCCTACCATCGGTGGTGTTCCCGGTAAAGGGACCTTGTAAGTGACGTGTGTCTAGTGTTGTTGTGGTTATGTATGAGAAATTTAGAATTGTGAGGATGCGATTCTTTGTAGGGGTAATAATGTAGCTCCCGAGAACTTGTTTCTCATGTAATAGTAATATTGTGGTTTTATTTTGTTATCCAAACAAATTTGAAAACTATAAATACCAAAAATTTCATTTAAATGAAACATCAAAGTGTTTAGAATACACAAAGACCAATGAAAAACCATACTATCCAAAAATACCTATTAAAAGGCCTATTAGAATTACAGGGAGACCACCCAAAACAACAGAAACCCCAAGAAGATAATATGGGTCTTTTGAATCTATCACAACGAACATTAGTATGGCCAGAGCCACGACAGCCGCACTAAGAGTCAATGGAATGATGTGTACCATCTTCACCATGTTTTTGAATTTGGAATGCCTTAATGAAAGTATTTATAAGATCCTAATTCGACCGTTTACCCTTAGGTGACCATTGTTTTCTTTTATGGTCGTGGGAGTTTAAAATCAAATGACCGTTAGTGTTTTATTAAACAGAAATATTTTTAATTCAAACGTTTTTTTTTGGTTTTATTTAAAATAATAATCTAAAATTTATATTTTTTATTATAAATACAAATTTCAAAGTAAATATTATCTCACTTTGTTTAAAGAATAATTTAAAAATAACTATTTTTTTATCAAACTTAATTTATTCATATCAAATAATTATTTAATATGAAAATGATACTAATATATAAACAAAGATAATTTATTATTTACTTCCAAAATGTGATATGTATATATATATACATATGTATACTAGATTTTAATTATATGAAAATACTATTATAAAATTATAATTTTACATTGTGGTTATACATGACATTGAAAATTATTATATTTTAATGACATTATTTTTTCACTATTTTAACTTTGCAGATAGTTATTTAAATTATTATATGAATAATTAGATGGGTTTTTTATATATTTGAAAGTATGACAATTATTAGATTATAAATTGGATTAAAGTTTCATAACATTATTAACATTTTGAATATATAATAAAACTATTTTAATAGAATGATTAAAATTGTACATATATTAATGATCTTTTGATAAAAAGTATTGTTATCTTGAATCATATATATATGTGTGTATAATATTAACATTTTTATAAAGTTTTAAAATTAAAAATTATGATAATTATTATTATTATAATACATTTCCAATTATCAATTTAATTTATAACATTATAAGTATGTAATATGAATTATATAAATATATGTTTTATAAAATAATTTAGTAATAATAACTCTTACTTTTTTTAAAATTATTGATAAAATAAGTTTAATATATTATTAGTTTTATTTAACTTTTTACTTGTTTTAAGTTATTGATAATAAAAAATATTATAATAATAGAGTAAGGATATAATGAAATTGTAATAATAATATAAATATAACAATATTATATTAATAACAAAGGCTGAAATCGAATAAAAAAAAGGAAGGGAATCCCATAATGGGATTTGATAACCCAATTTAGGGTATTGTGCTGTCGACCTTGGTGTTTCAGTGGGGCCTTCATCTGGGGTATCGCGCCATTGCGGTGGTCTTCAAGGGGCGTCGGGGTTCTCGAGTAGGCCTACGAGTCTCTTTTGGGGGAGGAAATTGACGCCAAGGAAGAGTCATGGAGAGTGTAGGGAGGTCATGCGAGGTCCACGTGATGCCTTGGGGATTCATCCAAAGAAGACAAGGTTCTAAAAAAGCCGCACATCGGTCGGGATTGATCTCAGAGGTCCATCGTGGTCGCGGCTATAGTCGAGATCCAAATCTGGATCTGAAGTCTTTGAGAAAGTCTGTTGTTCTTTGGTCTTTGATCTATGTGAGGTTAGGGTTTCAATTTCCCAGATCTAGTATGAGATTTGTTTTCCTTTTAGTTTTCCAAAACATTTATACACTTTTATTTTCTTGGTTAAATGATACTTGTGTCTTTTTATTTTTTTCTATATTTTGTGTGTGGTCAACAACCCGTGGCCCGCTTAGTACTGTTCTTCTTTTGAAAACTAGAACATCTACAATTTAAATTTTTTTTTGTTCCGCAACTATCTATCTCAATGAAATTTTATACCAATTTTGTTGTTGTTTAAATTCATTTTATATGGTTTATATCACTCTCGTTGTGCTGTTATCGGATAAGTATATTGAATGCGTACACCCAACATGCTGTTTAAAACTGTACACTTAGCTTTCTGTGCAAGTTGTGCCAATGGATACAAAGGGACTTACTCTGTTTAATTCCAAAATGGGGTGAAATCCTTATTTTTATCCCTATGTGTGTGTTCAAGATAGCATAAGTGGATCAACATTTCTGCAATCAAGTAAGGGAAATTTATTTATTTCTTTATACATCTCTATTTTCTGGATTGCGTAAGGGAGTTCATTTGCTTAAATTATGAATTACTTTTATGATTATAAGGGTATATTATTATTAAACAAATTACATTTCTTATAATATGTTAATATGTAACACCCCAATCTTCCACTATATGTTTCCCTTTGAATAATGCAGTAGCTTGCATTGTACGCAACTTGGAGTTTTAGCACACCACGACCAATCAAACTAGCCGTTATAAATAGTAATAACCACTTTTTGAAACTTTATAAATTTTATTTTTCAAAATGGACTTCATTTTTGAATTCGGAATATCAAAATTAGCATAGGGTGAATTTTTGGAACTTTTCTGAAAACTTTCAATTTTTGATGAATAGTGAAAATACTAAATTTTAATTAAAAACAACTTTTTAATCAAAATAATTATAGTGTTAAATTATAAATTTGAGTGGTTTTAAAGTATAATTATATTAAATTTTTATCATTTAATATAATTTAGTTCATTATATGTAATTTTACATTTAAACTGAATATAAACAAGTGTCAATCTTTTGATTGTTATTATTTCTTAAACACAAGCTTTTTGTTTTGACAACGGGAATTAATTTTAAATTAATTTCTGACACTTTTGTGTTTTGAATTTGGAAAAATGGATTCCATATTTGGAATCAGGAGGTCCAAATTGTGTCAATTGGTAACTTTTATTTTTAGACATTATGAATAATTACTTCAGTAAATATTTTATTTACCATGGTTAAAGGGTAAATTCGGCAAATAAGGGTAAACAAATAAAATAATAATAATATTAAATTGCCCTAAAATGTGTCATATTTTCATTGGTTGATACATGTCCAACCATGGGCATCTTTGGGTCGATTTTGGGACCCCATGGAGCCACTTGAGAGTGATGATGACACTTTATATTTATTAATTTAAAGTGAAGACAAAAATGACATAAACATATATCTTTTAGTAAAACAATTTTTAAATGGGGTTATATAAGTTATATTTTAAAATATAAATACTAAATATAAAGATAAAACTATTTTCTACATAATTTTATTTTATTTATGAATTTAGACATTAAATAATTAAATTTATTTATGACACAATGGTGATGCAGTAATTACCTTATTAATGAGAGAATCAAATAAATAGTATTATAAATATTAAAATAAATATAATTTCAAAGTTTTTATGACATAAACTAATTTTATAAGTGAATATGATATTTTAGTATTGATTAAATGTATTTGGTTCGAAGTAATCAAGTTTTGATGACTTTCAAAAAAAATACCAAAGTGTCAAAATTGACATAAATGAGTTTTTAAAACAAATATTATATTATTAAAATATATAATATTCCAAAAAATATAAGGTTCTTCCAAATAACTTTTATAATAATATTTATATCTTTAATGAACCAATTTAGGTTCTCTTGTCATTTTATAGTTATTTTATTAACCAATTATTATAATATTACAAGAATACATGGTAAAAGTTAAACTATTTAACTATGAGTTAAATCTAAATGATAATGTTAATAAGGTGACCCAAACCTGTCTAATACCTATTGGTTGAGAGGTTTTCGACCCATACCCACCTTATCCTCGAAATAAATCATTTTGGATCCATTAGAAACCGAAAATGATTTTATTATAAAATAATGTTTCAATATTTTCCTAAGGTGCCCCTCACCTCTCTTATAAAAGGGAACTTTCACTTATCTCAAAATCACACCTCCAAAGCCATTTGGCTCAACCAAAATCTTCACAAATATCATTCCAATTTCCCTCAATTTAACCTAGATTCCTTAGTTTTATCATAAATCCAAACTAAGGAGTCATTTTGATCAACTCAAAAGGAAACACCCGAAGAAGAGGTAATAATTTCACCACCCTCTTTCAAGTTCCTTTCTTCATCCTATTCCTCTTTATTTTTTGTTTCTATTATAAAATAATAAATCAGTATCTAATATATACTGTAATGTTATTATAAAAATTTTACCACCGTATTCATTATTCTATCCATCGTATGAATGACCAAGTCACCATACGTGCGTAAGTACGACTTACCGTCTCCACATCGTGATGTAGTTTGTTATTCAAACACTTCATTATTTGGATGGGTATAACAATGAGTATAAATTATGTAAATATTAAATATAACATGTTAATTATTCTTTATATATGATATACCATCCAATTACATAATATTTCACCATCAATATAATGATATTGTCGCTCGTGCATACGTACAGATTACCGTCTCCACGAACGCGATGAGATTTATTCCCCATCGTAATCATTCAAGAATAATTTTTATTTTATGATTAAAAATAATCTTTAATAACTTAGTATCATTCTATAAATGAATAAAATACATCCTATCCATAAAAAAAATGGCTTACGTAACCGATCATATAAAGGAAAACAAATCAGTTAACACCAGAAATAATGATACTACTGAAATATTATTAACAAAGAAATATTAGAGGATCATATATGATATCATATTTATGTATATAGTTATTTTATAATTTAATAACATTTTTTTAACTATTATACAGGAGGTTAACATACCATATACTACGTAAAAGTACAAGGTAAGGGTTAATTTCACAATCTCTTTATTATCTGAGGATGTTTTTACGTAAGTATCTACTAGGACCTCTTTGTCATCGACATCCATGTTTCTTGAAAATGTATTTCAAAAAAAAATTAATATTTACTAGACTATGGGTTAAAGTCATTTATACCCTTGTTTTACTTTTTATAAAATATTTTTAAAGGAATCTTTCCTTAGTTTTCCAAATAAGGTACTTTATGACATTTTCGACAAAATTAAGGTAAGAATGTTTTTTAACTTATATGGCGGGTGTGGCTATTTTCCACCGCTATATCATTGTTGAAGATTACCATACAAGATTATAAGAATATTTTCAAAATAAATGTTTTCTTTTATAATTATGTGACTTTTAAATGATTTCAAAATAGAAAGAGGTATTTATTTCAAATAGTTTTTATTTTATCTATGTCAACGTCCTTTGATGGATTTTAAACTTGTTTGAAGTTGATTTAATATGATACAAATATTCTATATTGTATTGAAGGTTCTGTGATATGTTTGACTGTGGATGTGTTATTTTTAAACTATTCATGGTTTATGGATAAAGTATTGACATTTCATATGCTATTTTTAATACGAATGTTTATGTTATGTTTAAACCTTTTCATATGAGGAATGCATTGGACTTAGTAAGTGACGGGTGGAGTACGCTATAAATCCTCAATGCATCAGTAGGTCTCATGATACGAACTAGTTTCTTGGCATAAGGCCTTGATAAAATCTTATTTGTAGTCTTAACACAAGGCCTTGACTATGTGGTTATGAAGTCTGGTATTATGCATTCCATCATTATGAAAGTGGCTATTGATATTGAATGTGATTATTCTACTAGTATATTATCCATGTGATTAAGTAAATGGAATTATTTGATTTTATATTTTCCATATTATGATGAAGTTTAAGTTTAAAAGGCTTTTGTTTTAGTCTTATACATTGCCTTAAATGTTTATGCTTATTATTAAAATTTCCGCTATATTGGTATCCTTACTGAGCATCTGAGATCACCCCTTTCTATGTTTTATTTTTCCCAGGATGTGTAGAAGTATTTTATGGTTGACCTGGAAAGATAGGATAAGGATATAAGTGTGTTCAAAAGGGGACAAAATGTTGATGATGTTTTTATTTCATGACGTAATGTAAAACTTATGAATGTATCTAGTACTTCCAAGGATACTAAATTGATCGGTCTTTCAGGACATGATTCCTTGTATCATGACAATGTTATGTAATAATGCAATGACTCTGGGTAACAGTTTCATGGTGTTATAGTTGGTATCAGAGGAAGTTTAGTACAAACCTTGAAAACTTGATTTAGAAAAACTCTGATTAGAGAACACTACCCTAAGAAAGACTTTGAGGATTTGTATAGATGAAATTCCTAGAATTTTGGTACTGTAGAGATTTTTTGAGTTTCTAAGCAATACATCCCTGTCTGGATATGATCAAGTAGATGCGGCTCTGGCACAGATGCACCTTAGGGTAAAACCCAAAAACACCACTTTGAGCTAGACTTGGCCGGGAACTGGTGCACAATAATGGGCCTTTCTACACTCTTGGTTACGACACTCCTAGGGGATATGATTAGGATAATTCACATTTTATTTACAAACCATTATGAAAGATTTATGACTATATACCTCCTCAAAAAAACATTTTTATGATTTTGGATTATATCCATAAATTGCTCAATTTTCGTTAAGTTTTTTACAAGTTTGGAATTATGTATTGCGATTCATAAACTAATATAGTGTATGCTATTGTTTAGAAATGGTTCCTAGTAGAAGGAATAAAAACTGTATCAACACACATAATCTATGTTGGGATTTCCCTCTTGATCAACATAATTATAGCGGAGCTGGTGATGCAACTAGTGCTGATCAGATTATCACCATACTGGGATAGCTCACTCAAGTTATAAATAATAACCTTACCCGTATGGAGCACCCTGATCCACAACACGGAGGATCAATTTTAGAACTATTCATGAGGAAACAACCACCAAAATTAAATGGGAGTAAAAAATCCATTATTATCTGAGAAATGGATAAGTTCCTTTGAAAAAATATTTCATGCTTTGGGGAGTAGCAAAAGGGAAAAGGTTTTCATGTTAGTTTATCGCCTCACGGGAGATGCAGATCAATGGTGGTCATTAATACAAAACAAAAAGGAAGATGAAGAAGTATAAAACATGGATTGGAGGGATTTTAAAGAGAATTTATTTGGAAAATACATTCCTTGGGACCATCGAGTGGATATAGAAAGAAAATTTATGAGTCTAAGGCAAAAGGAGAACGAGAATGTCTCAAAATATGAGGCTAACTTTATAAGGTTATAAAGTCATGCAACAGATTATATATGTAACCCAAGGAGTAAGATTAATCAATTCTTTGATGGGTTAAATCCATTTCTCCGTCGAGAATTAGTCTCACAATCCTTCTCATTGTACAAAAATATTTTCTCATGCGCTATCAAGATAGAAAAGGAATTATTAAAGTCTTATGACTTCAAAGAAAAGCAGGATAAGAAGAGACCTGTTAAATACTCTAGAAATGGAAATAAGGGGAAGAAAGGAAAAGTTGAATATCCATCCTATAGTAAATATGGGAAGAAACACCCCGAAACTTGCCTGAAAGGAATGTGAGTTTGTTACAAGTGTGGTGAAAAAGGCCACCAAGCTCGTGATTGCAAGGGGAATAAAGAGGCTTTCAATGTTGAATGCTATAATTTTAGAGAAAATGGGCATTATGAAAATGAATGTTATAAGAAACAAGGGAACTTTCCTCAGAAAATGAAAAGGGAGAAAGACCAAGCTTATGTGATCACTACTACGGTGGTTGAAGCTCCAAAAGATGTGGTGGCAGGTAATTTAATGGTTTCCTCAAGTTTTTCCAATGATTTATTTGATTTTGTATCATCACATTGTTTCATATCTTCTCAGTTTGCTAAGAAAATTATATATTTTCAATTTTAATTAACAAGGGAGTTTTCAGTAAAAACACTTAAGGGAAGTATCATCGCAACAAAGTTTTGTGAATCAGTTCCCATTAGGGAATATAAATGTTCTTTATCTGATGATCTCATAGTCATACCCATGATTGAATTTGATATAATCCTAGGTATGTATTGGCTTTCGGACTATGTTGGAAAATTTTATTTTAAGAAGAAGGAGGTTACAATTTTTAATGATGATAAGAAGTAACTTATCTTTAGAGAAGAAACATCACCACCTGATTCTTATCTAGATCCACCCCCATTAGCTCTACTAAATTCAATTATTGGGGTGGAAGAGAATTAAATAAATATGGTCAAAGAAAAGAATGTTAAAAAACGACGTACCTATTATGAAAGAATATATTGATGTGTTTCCAGAGGATTTACCTGGACATCCTCCAGAGTGAAAAATTGAGTTTTCCATTGATTTAATTCCTGGTTCAAGGCCCATATTGAAGACCCCTTATTGGATGGCCACTATGAAATTAGTGTAACTAAAGAAATAACTAGAGGAATTGAGTAATAAGAGATTTATTCTCCCTACTGTTTCTCTATGGGGATCCCATGTTCTTTTTGTTAAGAAGAAAGATGGATCTATGAGGTTGTGCATTGACTACAGGGAGATCAATGATATAACAATAAAGAACAAATATCCCCTACCTCACATTGACGATTTATTTTACCAACTTCATAGAGCTCAATATTTTTCAAATATTGACCTTCGATCAGGATATCATCAGTTGTGTGTGAAGAAGGAAGACATTCTGAAAACATCATTTCGAACCAAGTACGGGCATTACGAGTTTACAGTAATGCCTTTTGGATTGACTAATGCACCCTCTGTCTTCATGGATCTAATTAATAGAGCTTTTAAGGAATATCTTGATGACTTTGTAGTGGTATTTATTGATTATATTTTGGTATACTCAAAAATCTACAAAGATCATGAAAATAACTGTCACATTATCCCAAGGAATCTTAGAAGAAAGGAATTATATGGGAAATTTAGCAAGTGTGAATTCTGGATTCAGGAGATTTCTTTTCTTGGCCATATTTTCTCTAAGTATATAATCTTTGTTGATCATTCAAAGACCAAGGGAATCCAGGAATGGCCAGCACCGATGAGTATAACTGAGGTATGCAGTTTTATTGATTTAGCAACTTATTATCAGCATTTTGTCTAGAATTTTGCCCGATTAGCTAACCCATTAACCAAGATCACTCAAAAAAGGGTTAAATTTGTTTGAAAAAAATAGTGTGAAGAATGTTTTGAAGAACTAAATAGAATATTAGTTAATGATTCTATCTTGACTCTACCATTAAGGAATGATGGTTTTTTTATTTATAGTGATGCTTCAAAAAAAGATCTTGGTTGTGTCCTTATGCAGAATGATAGAGTTATTTCATATGCATCATGATAGCTAAAAATTCATGAGAAAAACTATCATATTCATGATCTTGAGTTATCAGCTGTAATATTTGCTCTGAAGATATGGAGACACTATCTCTATGATGAAAAATGTGAGATTTATACTAATCACAAGAGTTTAAAGTATATTTTCTCATAGAAAGAACTCAACATGAGGCAAAGATTATGGCTTCAACTACTCAAGGATTATGATTTCACTATACACTACCACCTGAGGAAGGAAAATAATGTGGAAAATGCTTTGAGTATAAAGGATCGTGGAGTTTTGAACATGATGAGAGTTGAAAGGGATCCTATTTTCACAGATCTAGTAAAGATGGATATGGGAATAACTATGGAAGGTGAAACATCAATACTTTTTCAAATGGTTTCCAAAACGCCTTTACTAGAAAGGATAAAGAGTTCTTAGATTGATGATGAGGAGTTTCAAAAGAATATTAAAGCTGTGAATGATGGGAGATTGAGTGACTTCATATATGAAGATGGAATTTTGAAATTTGGGAAGATACTTTGTGTTCCTAACATACTTGATCTAAAAAGGGAATTTTTGGATGATGCTCATAGCTCCAATTTCTCTATACACCTTAGGAGCACCAGGATGTATAGATATTTGAAAGAACATTTTTGGTGGGACAACATCAAGAGGGAGATTTCTGATTTTGTTTCAACATGTATGGTTTTTCAACAAGTGAAAGTTGGAAGGCAATAGCCTAGAGGAGTTACGCAAACTCTTCCCATACCTGAGTGGAAATGGTATAATATTACGATAGACTTTGTCATGAGGATACCAAAGACTCCTAGAAGGAATGATGAAATATGGGTCATTGTTGATCATCTTACCAATTCAGCACATTTTCTTGCTATAAGAGAATATTTACCTCTTGAATGTATGGAAAGACTATATATTAATGAATTTGTAAGACTTCATAGAGTACCCCTATTGATTTTTTCTAATTGTGATCACCATTTTACATCAAGATTCTAGAAAAGTCTTCAGAAATCCCGGGATACCGAACTTTTTTTGAGCACTTCCTACCACCCTCAAACCGATGAAATATCAAAACGGACAATTCAAACCTTAGAAGAAATGTTGAGATCTTTCTCACTTGACTTTCAAGGTATGTGGGATTAGTATTTACCACTGGTAGAATTTTCCTATAACAATAGCTTCCATTCAAGTATTCATATGGCACCATATGAATCATTATATGAGAAGAAATGTCTCACACCAACTAATTAGATGATGTTGGTGAAAGAAAACTCGTAGGCCCAGAACTTGTTGAGAAAACAATGGAAAAAAGTGAATATTATCCAAACACACATCAAAGAAGCTCAAAGTAGGCAAAAGAGCTATACTAATAACCGAAGGAAGGATTTGGAATTTCAAGTAGGATATCATGTTTTATTAAAGGTATCTCAATGGAATGGTGTTATACGTTTCAGTAAGAAGGGTAAATTGAGTCCTAGGTACATCAGACCTTTCGAAATTCTAGAACGAATTTCCAAAGAGCTCGTACATGAGTTGTAAGGGTTCTTGCTTTGAATCCAAGAGACCCAAGTTCAAAACCGGGTGGAGGTGAGTTTCTGAGTGATGTATCATTATTGTAGCAGTCACTATAGCAGTCACTGTAGTAGTCATTATATTAGTTACAGTTCGGTACTGTAGTAGGAAAAACTATTCACTCGATTTGGGCCTTCGGGCCACCGGTTTGGGCCTACAGGTCTCAAGGAATTTCGGTTCATCAAAGGCCTTAGGGTCATAGGGCCTTCGGGCTAAAGAGACCATGAAGTAGCTCATTTCACACAAAACATGCCCCAAAAGTGGATTAGAGCAACAATAGTAGCAGCCACCAAAAGTAGATCTAACCAGATTGGAAGAATGAGAGGGTATGGAAGCCACCATCGGGACCAGGAACCATGCAATTTTGTACGGGGCAATGATATTCAATCAGCAATGTAATGTGAGGTGATAGGTGATCAATGACACATAAGTCGGGGAGGGGCAGTTCTAGTGGTTTGGGCCTACAGGTCATGGTATGGGCATGGTATGCCTCTGGGCCCTCGGGTCTTGTATTGCTGGTCAGTCGGGCTTTGTTCCTTGGGCCTACGGGTCATGTACGGGTTCCCCTTGAACCCTTAAAAGGAGGATTATCCATAATAAAATAAAATATAAGGCCTTCGGGCCATTTGGGTAAAATTAATTGGAGTTGTAGCTTATCGTTGGGCAATACCTCTAAGTCTCTCCAAAGTTCATGATGTGTTCTATGTATCATTGTTGAGAAAATACATGCCTGACCAAACTCATGTACTCACCTATAAGGAAATTGAATTGGAACCTAATCTGTCTTATTGTGAAGAGCCTGTCAAAATTCTTGATACCATAGAACAAGTGATGAGAAACTGGACGACTTTTCTGGTAAAAGTTCTATAGAGAAACCATAAGATAGAAGAGATAATGTGGGAACCTGAGGAACTTATGATGAAGAACCACCTGAATATTTTTATTCAATAATATTATAGAAATTTCAAGGACAAAATTATTTTAAGAAGGCGATAATTTAACACCCCAAGCTCCCACGGTAAGTTTCCCTTTGAATAATGCAGTAGCTTACGTTGTACGCAACTTGGAGTTTTAACACACCATGACCAATCAAACTAGCCGTTATAAACAGTAATAACCACTTTTTGGAATTTTATAAATTTTATTTTTCTAAATGGACTTCATTTTTGAATTCATAATATCAAAATTATCTTAGGGTGAATTTTTGGTACTTTTCTGAAAACTTTCAATTTCTGATGAATAATGAAAAATACTAAATTTTAATTAAAAACAACTTTTTTAATCAAAATAATTTATAGTGTTAAATTATAAATTTGAGTGGTTTTAAAGTATAATTAGATTATATTTTTATCATTTAATATAATTTAGTTCATTTTATGTAATTTCACATTTAAACTGGACATAAACAAGTGTCAATCTTTGGATAATTATTATTTTTTAAAAACACGCTTTTTGTTTTGAAAATGGGAATTAATTTTAAATTAATTTCTACCACTTCTGTGTTTTGAATTTCAAAAAATGGATTATATATTTATAATCAGGAGGTCAAATTTTTTTAAATAGGTAACTTTTATTTTTTATACATTATGAATAATTATTTCGTTAAAAATTTTATTTACTATGGTTAAAGGGTAAATCTAGTAAATAATGGTAAAAAAATAATATTATAATAATATTAAATTACCCTAAAATGTGTAATATTCATATTTTTTTATACATGTATGACCATGGGAATACTTGGGTCTATTTTTGAACCTTGTGGAGCCACTTGAGAGTGATAATGACACTTTATATTAATTAATTTAAAGTAAAGACAAAAATGACATAAACATATATCTTTTAGTAAAAAAAATTTAATTGGGGTTATATAAGTTATATTTTTGACTATAAATACTAATTAGAAAGATAAAAAAATTTCCTACATAATTTTATTTTATTTATAATTTTTAGACATTAAATAACTAAATTTATTTATGACACAATGATGATACAGTAATTACCTTATTAATGAAATAATCAAATAAATGGTATTATAAATATTAAAATAAATATAATTTAAAAGTTTTTATGACATCAAATAATTTTATAGGTTAATATGATATGTTAGGGTTTATTTAATTCATTTGGTTTTAAGTAATCAAGTTGTGATGACTTTCAAAAAAACCAAATACTAAATAGTGTTCAAATTGACATAAATGAATTTTTAAAACAAATGTTATATTATTAAATTATATAATAGTCTTAAAAATATAAGGTTATTACAAAGAACTTATATAATGATATTTATATCATTAATGAACCACTTTAGGTTCTCTTGTCATTTTATAGTAAGTTTATCAACCAATTATTATAATAATATAAGAATACATGGTAAAAGTTAAACTATTTAACTATGAGTTAAATCTAAAAGATATGTTTAATATGGTGACCCAAACCTGTCTAAAACCTATTGGTTGAGAAGTTTTCGACCCAAAACAACCTTATCCTCTAAATAAATCATTTTGGAGCCATTATAAACTGAAAATAATTTTATTATAAAATAATAGTTTAATCTTTTCCTAAGGTGCCCCTCACCTCTCTTATAAAAGGGAACTTCCCCTTATCCCAAAATCACACCTACGAAGAAATTTTTCTCAGAAAAACCCTAACCAAATATCCTCCAAATTTCCCTCTATTTAACCTAGAGGCCTTATTTTTATCATAAATCCAACCTATGGATCCCTTTTGATCAACTCAAAAGAAAACACCCAAAGAAGAGGTAATAATTTCACCACCCTCTTTCATGTTCTTTTCTTCTTCCACTTCCTCTTTATTTGTTGTTTCCATTATAAAATAATAACTCCAGTATATTCTATATACTATGATGTTATTATAAAAATGATACAACCATATTCATTATTATATCCATCATATGAATGACAAATTCACTATACGTGCGTACGTATGGATTACCGTCTCCACGTCATGGTGTAGTCTGTTATTCAAACACTTCAGTATTTGGATGAGTATATTAATGATTATAAATGATGTAAATAATAAATATAACATGCTAGTTATTCTGTATATATGATATACCATCCAATTACATACAATTTCACCATCAATATAATGATATTGTCTCTCGTGCGTGCGTACGGATTACCGTCTCCACGAACGCGATGAGATTCATTCCCCATTGTAATCATTCAAGAATAATTTTCAATTTATGATTAAAAATAATTTTTAAGAACTTACTATCATTATAAGTATGAATAAAATACATCTTATCCATAACAAACATGTCTTACGTAACAAAGAATATAAATGAAAACGGATCAATTAAGACCCTAAACAATGATACTACTAAAATATTATTAAAAAAGCAATATTAGAGAGTCATATATGATATAATATTTTTGTATATAGTTATTTTACAATTTAATAACAATTTTTTAACTATTATACAAGAGTTTAATATACCATTTACTAAGGAAAAGTACAAGTTAAGGGTTAATTTCATAATATCTTTATTATCTGAGGTTGTTTTTACGTAAGTATCTACTAGGACCTCTTTATCATCCACATCCATGTTTCTTGAAAATGTATTTCAAATGTTTTTTACTATTTACTAGACTATGGGTTAAATTCATTTATAACCTTGTTTGAATTTTTATAAAATGGTTTGAAAGGAATCTTTCTGTCATTTTCCAAACAAGGTATGACCTTTTAGACAAAATTAAGGTAAGAATGTTTTTTTAACTTATACGGAGAGTGTGGCTATTTTCCACTATTATGTCATTGTCGAAGCTTCCCATACAAGCTTATAAGAATATTTTAAAAATAAATTTTTTCTTTTATAATTATGTAACTTTTAAATTATTTCAATGTAGAAATAGGTATTTATTTCAAATAGTTTTCATTTCATCTATGTCAACATCCTTTGATGGATTTTAAACTTGTTTGAACTTCATTTATTATGATACAAATCTTCCATATTGTATTGATGGTTTTGTGATATTTTTTACTGTGGATGTGTTATTTTTACACCACTCATAGTTTATCGATAAATTATTGACACTTCATATGCTAATTTTAATACGAATGTTTATGTTATGTTTAAACCCTTTCATATGAGGAATGAATTAGACTTAGTAAGTGATGAGTGGAGTCTGCTATAGCTCCTCAATGCATCGGTAGGTCTCCTGAGAGAAAATAGTGTCTTGGAACAAGTCCTTGACAAAATCTTATTTGTAGTCTTGGAATAAGGCCTTGACTATATGGTTATGAAGTCTGACATTATGCATTCTATCATTATGAAAGTGGATATTGATATTGTATATGATTATTCTACTAGTATAATATCCATGTGAATAATTAAATGGAATTATTTTATTATATCTTTTCCATATTATGCTGAAGTTTAAGTTTAAAAGGATTTTGTTTTATTCTTATACATTTCCTTAAATCATTATGCTTATTTATGAAAGTTTCCACTATATCGTTATCCTTACTGAGCATCTAAGCTCACCCCTTTCTATGTTTTATTTTTCCAGGATTCCAAGAAGTGTATAATAATTGATAAGTAGGGTTAAGCTAAGGGATTAATGAAATTCTCATAGGATCATTGATGTTGTGTTTTATTTTCTAATGTGTATTGTAACGTTCATGTATGTAATCTATTTTCTAAGACTGCTAAATTGATTGGTCTTTTAGGATTTTATTTCTTGTATAATGCCAATGTTATGTAATAATGCACCGACTCTGGGCTTCTGGGGTCGGGGAGTTACATATGTTTTGTAAGAGATTATTTATGGTTTATTTTATGTATTATACTCTTCATAAATTTCTGGAAGGAACTTCATTTATTTATCTCAGAGTTATAATTTTTATTTTATTTTTGTTAAGAGAATATTATCTTTTAAATACTATCCATGAAAAATTCCATTTTTAATTAGTAATAAACTTCTTCAATTAAATATTTCATGGTTATATTTACTTTATAAAAACTATTTTTATCCAGTTTGGTGTATGTAAATTAATATTTATTTTCATGGTTTTTATTATACTCTATTTTCTGGTTCCAAGCAAGGGTTTTTTATTATAATTTATGTTGTGTTTTGGAGAATCTACTATAAGGGTTATATTGATTTTATTTCTTGAACTTTATTTTAGTATTTTAATTCTACTTCAAACATTTGTTTATTATTTTAATAACTTTTAATTTATTTTGTAGATGAAGATTTTATTAAACAACCACATTATTTAATTTGACATCATCTTTCCATTAGAGTTTTCTTATAAACTAATCTACTAGAATGTTCACTTATAATTTTATCATTTTATTTAAGGTAATGTATTTCTATTAAGTATATCTATTTCCATGAATCAAGGATTTTGAAAATTAAGAAACTAACATTTTATGAGACTGCCCAATACATTCATTACTTGTGTGTTTTAAATCAATATCACATGTGCAAAGAATGTTTACTAGTTTATGAATGTCGTTGGGAAAATTGTTATCTAAATAATAACTGACATATTATGATTTAGTCTATTGTTATTTCCATTTATCAGCACATGAATTGAGCATGAATAATATTTATTCTGAAGTCATAAACATTGAAAGTTTATGGAAGGGTTGTAAAGTTATTAATTTATGTGATAAATCAAACAATTCATTATTTATCACTTATAATAATTTAAAAAATAATAATTTAATTATTCAAGGTGGTATGAGACACTTTTAATAATGTGAAACAAGAACTTAAATTATTCAAAGTGGTATGGGACACGTTGAATAATATAAAATGAGAAAATTAAATATTCAAAGTGGTATGGGACATTTTGAATATATGAACCTTTTGGAATATGAGGAATGTATTAGACTCGGTATAACGGGTTGGGGACCTGTTAATGAAATCCCATCAATGCATCGATAGTTCTCATGATACAATCAGGTCATGGCACGAGGCCATTGACATTTTAGAGTCTTGACACGAGGTCTTGATAGGGATTGATATTATAGATTACCTCATTATGAGTGATAATTAATTAACCAAGTGGATATTTGACTAGTAGAATATCCATGGTTAAGGGCCCGTACCTATGAGTATCAGAAAAAGTAAATGATTATGGCATGATGTTTTTAGAACTTAGTGATGTACTAACCAGTGTATGATATTGAAGTTATTACCTTTGTGCACAAATATGATAATGTATTACTCTTAGTCGTTATATTTTTTCTCGTATATTCATATTTAATACATATTTAGAATTTATTTTACTTATCACTCTCAATGAGCATTCTTATAATTGAATCATGTTACCTTGTAATTCTATTAGTATGCTTTTGATTGTGAACTTTTATTTCTTAGACAATTTTTATGTGATACAACATTTATTAAAAAAAAATTTATGAACAGTTTTAAAGAATGATTTAAAAAGTTATATTTGTTGTAATATGTTATTTTAAGAACCCCTTATTGAGAATTTGTATTCTCACCCTATGTTTTTGTAATAAAATTTTCAGGTGACACCTTTAAACTGAAGAAGCATGTCGGAAGTAGCTGGTTTCCCAGAACCTAAACTGAATCGATCCTTTTTATAGGACATGATGTTTAAAATATCAATGCATGTTTTGTTAAAAATTTATACATCATGTTTCAAGGCACCGACTCCAGGTATTCTGGGGCTGAGCAGGCACATGAAAAGTAAAATAATATTTTAAAGAAAGGTGAAATATTAATAATTGAACATGAAATAACTCTTGAATAAAAATTGAGGTTGTTAAAAGATAAAGTTGATATAAAGATGTAAATTTATGAGGATGAAAACATAAGCATCAATCTTGAAAAAAGAACAAGTTGAGAGAGAAAAAACATGACCTTGTTCAATAGAATATTATTAAATATGAGTAAGGAATCACAAACTTCCAAAATTCATTTACAGAATATAGAGAATGTTATATGAAATATGAACCTCAAAAGGATCAATGAATATCATCCTTATAGGATGAAAACAAGGTTTAATATGTTCAAAATAAGAATCAATTTAAGAATACCATGTATATATTCAATGCTAGAAGAGTCAAAAAAGTTGAAATTTATGAAAAATAATGGCTTAAATAAAAAATTCCCCAATAAGATACTTCATTAAGGAAACAATTAAGTCTAATATGATAAAAGATAATAGTAAGAAGAATTATAGAAAAATGTGTAAATTTTGGAATAACAAATAAGTTATAGAGGAAATAATAATTCTATGGTTACTACCAGTACTTTGGAGGCTTTAGAAATATTAAGAAGATGTGGTGGTTCAATAATCAACAATAAAATTAATACAAGGGGTATTAGAGGTAGAATTTGAGATGGAATCAACCTGCTCAATTAATAAATCCTAAAATTTTAATATGAAAATAAAAAATTTATTTCAATCTTTGGGAAATTTTTATGAAATCTATGATCTATTTAGGTATATTTCCAAATGATTCCTTTTTATGCTTCTAAATAGAAAAAGTTTCAATGAAAAATCTCATAGGCCTCATATGAAGGAAGAAAAAGTGAAGGAAAATTCCTTATTTATTAATTCTTCTCACAAAGCTACAAAAGTAGAAAAACCTTGGAAGTTGGATAATGGGTGTTCTTAATATATGGATAGAGATTTTATGTCATTGAAAATTGTAAAATATTACAAAAAATTTATAGTGGGTTTTTTAAATGATGATTAACTCAGAATCAAATGTGTTAGATCTACTACATCGAAAAAGATAACATTGATATCAAGAAGTAGTTTATTTGTTGATAGACTAAAACATAACTTGTTGATTGTTTCATATATTTTTTATAAATTTTTTTTTCAAAAGAGATGGTTTGTTATTAAAAATATTAAATATGGGAAAGTTGTAACAATAGGACAATGAACCAAGATAATATTTCATCATATAGAAGATACACATAGATCACATTATCTGGTTATGATAAAAGAAAATTAGTTATGGAATTAGGGAAGTGGGATTATGTTCCTGATAAATATGAGCATTCTAAAAAAGTGGGAAATTTTTCATGACATTCTTAACATGATGAGAATGAGATATTTTTGTTATTTTATATGTTAGAAAGAAAAGACTGAAAACTCTATAAATAATAATGTTGAGATACATTGAAATTATCCCTTGAATATTATCCATTATTATATATTTGGGCCTATGATAAAGAAATCAAAAAATGGAGATAAGTACTCTATTTCCTTTATTGATGATTTTAATCAACTTATTTATATTATTATTTTCAAACATAAGTTAGAGGCTTCAAAATTTTTTAAGGTTTCTGGAGATGAATTGAAAATAATGTTTATATTCTATGATGAAGATTAAAAATAATAATAATGTTAAACACACAAAGAGTAAGTTAAAAGATTATATTAAAATACATGTAATTCATCATGAACATAGTATAGTATATGCACCATAAAAAACAATTTTTTTAAGAAATAATAGTTGTTTGGTTGATATTGAACAACGTTAACATAACATAATACTTATAATTTCATATAAAGACAAGATATTAGAGAAATATTTTATATTTTTAACAATTTAATCTACATGATAAACTCTGATATGAATCATTATGATATTTAATAAAAATAAAACCCATGTTTGAAATACCTATGGGTGCTTTATATTCCCCAAATTATCAAATTCAAAGGATAAAATCTTGGAAAGATTGATCATATAGGAGTTGATGGTATGTTTCATTTATACCTTCCAAATTTTAGAGGATACATGTCCTAATATTAAGAAACCCCAAGGATAATTGACTTTATAGATGTGAAAGTGCTAAAATATTCTAGTATAAAATATTCAAAGTCTGTTCCAGATATAAGAGAAAGTATTGATTAAGTTGTTATTATGAAACATCATTATATTATTTCAAATAGTAGTGATGATGTAGAAAATATAAAAAATTAATATTTTTATTCATCCATTTCATGTGATGAGTAGAATGTATGTTTATTTCACATATAACTGAGAAATCATGTGGTGGTCCAAAACACCATTAGTGATCATAAATAATAGGTTCCAAATAAAAGAACATCAAGGATAGTTTCACATACTTATTTATATTCTAATGTTGGACTAAGAGATGTTGAAGAATATTTAAAGCATCAAAAGTGGATTGATTACATGAATGAACAATTGGATCATATTGGGAAGAATGAGAAAAGGGATCTTGTATCTAAACCTAAATATAATAATGTGATTGGAATAAAAAGTTCTTTAAAAAACAAGTTGAATTAAAATGTTAAGTGAAAAGAACCAAATAAATTATTATTTTTAGAGGATACACATAGGTTGAAGGCATTGATTTTTAAAGGAGATTTCCTCAGGCAGCAATACTTGAAACCATCAGAATCTTTCATACAATTTCTACACAATTAAGATATAAGATATTCCATGTGGAAGTCAAGATGGATTTTCTCAATGGATGATTGGATGAAACATTTTATACTGATTAACCACGCGGTTTCATACTTAGAAAGAATGAAACTATGTATATATGTTAAAGAAAGCATTGTATGGGATAAAGAAATCATTGAGAACATGTTGTTCTAAATTGGTTTCTTTCTTCATGATTTTGAATTTTATTAATGTTTCACTTAGGTGGAAGGTTTAACTTTTGTCCACAATCCATGTATCATAAAGGGGTCACTCATGGGGTGTTTCTCTATTACATAGGCTCATTGTTCTAGGGAATTGATATCTACATATTTGGGGATTCACTCATGGGGTTTTTCTATTCTCCATAATCCTGTGTTCCAAGGACATTCTTGTTCACTAGTCAGTAATTATGGTACGATAAGTCTACTCACCTAAATAGTAGTGATCCTTGGCATGAAGTTACCTTTGAAACTGATTTGTATTGGATTTTTTATGATATGTGAGACATGAAATTTTTGGATATAATATATCTAATTTATGTATATGAAAATACTTTGAAACTATTTACCTCACTTTGTTTGGAAATTGAAAAATGGTAAAATTAAATGTTTTTCCATAGTTTTGATATAAAACCTGTTAAATTGTTTATCTTGCCTTTTTTCCTTAAATATGAGATTTTTTATATTATTGTATAGATACATGTTATGGAACACCTGGTTGGGATCCAATTGATCCTATAAACTCTCACCTTTTTCACCACTTTGGAGGTGTGTATAAAATTTTATGTCTTTTGATATAGGGAAATCCAAGGTGCCACAATGAGGCATTGAGGTTTCTATTAGCTGGGTCTAGGTAACTAGTGGTAAGATCGTGGTATTTTCACATGCTATCACATGGAGTAATTGGTTTCTTATTTTAGATTTACTTTTATTATTGGACTTTTACTTTGGGATGTTTTGATCTTCTTTAAGTAATATAATTTTTTTTTCTTCTTTCAGTTATGGAATATATTTATCTTTTTCATTGTTTCTCACTATTATATATATATATATATATATATATCATTTTTTCATATTAGGTTGGGTGAAATCATTGCCTCTATTCTTTTTATTTGATGCCTATGTGCTAGTCTCCATCCCATGGGGATTGAGAACCCCATTTTTATTCATTTCCACCTTCAAAATAAAACATATAGCTCCTCATTGGGTCTTTCCTTTTAATCACTACTCTCCTTCCATTCTATTTCTCAACATTACTGATCATCTTCTAGAAATTGATTATGTATTACTTGCATAAATTTTCTCTATATTTTTCTTTATTATTATCTTTATTATCATTCCATGTGATTTAATCAAGCTCATATACTATGACTTTAATCAAGGCATGTATTTATATATTTCCATATAATTCTTTAAATTTCAAATTAAATGTTCAATTTTTATTTTGGATTATTTTATTTATCCATGTTTATTTTTGATCCATTTTTTTATGTTCATTTTATTTATCATTTTTTGGCCCTGATAGAAGATGGTGGCACAAGAATATGCCTCATTTTGATGTTTTATGTAATTATATATTTTTTATTTTCATTCATTTTATTTGTGAATAGCATACTAATTCAACTAATGTTGAGAAATATGGTCTTATTAAGTAATTTTATATATGTAAGATTACTAAAAATTGAGCTATATACAATAAAGTATTATATTTTTAATTTAGAGTTAATATGATTTCATGTTATAGAAATAACAAGGTTATTGTGTTTGACAATATTAATAGTGTTGAATTGAAAATTAAATGTTCCATTTTTTTTATATTTATATCTGAGTTGACGCATCAAATGAAGTCAAAACTGATTTCACTATTTTCAAACCTTGAGTATATGTGCCAAAGTTTCCATGTTACCTTGATTATTATTTCATACTTTCATTCCCTCATCTCTATGAACAATTTTCTTTTCTTCCTCCATTGAAGAAAATAGTTGAAATGCCACTACTTTGCACCGCTTTAATTTCAATGGACTCACTTATCCCCACTTTTTCCCTTTCATTTTCCTCCACAAATAAAAATATTTTTCAATGTACCCATTTCCAATGCAGTTCCTACAAAAACTCTCATTGATCCATCCTTGTGATTGAGTTTCCTCATCTACCAGTATTCCCATGTGATATCATCTTCCATTCCATCATATCAATTTTTCCTTGTATGTACATAGATTTGTCTGCGCCCACACATCACCACCTCCACCTATAAGGACCCGACCTTATTGAAATAAATAATCTTTAATTTTAGTAAATAAATAACTTCCTTTATCATTGAGGAAATTTTTAAAGTTTATATCTTTAGAGAATTAATACATAAATACATTCATAAAATTACACATTAATACATAGTGGATACCATAAAAATAGTATTCATTTCTTCCAAAATAAAAAACTTTTCAATTAAAACATGATTTTCATTGAAAATTATTCAATCATTTAACTTGGATTCCTTCTTTGTCTTACACATCCTTATAACCTATGTAAATCATTTAAAAACCTAGGATGAGCATAAAAATCTTAGTAAGGGATATTAAAAGAAGGAAATAACATGTTATTCCATGAATACTTGTAACATATGAAATCATTTTTAAAAGACATACTTGTCACCCATATATACTTACTTTGTGAAACATGAGATTTCCAAAATATCCCCACAAAACATAACAACATAAATAGAACCATAAATTTATCTTGGGGAATTACTTATATAATCTTTTAACCCTCTCGACTACCATATAATTTGTAACTCTCATGATTACCTTAAAAGTTTTGTAACCATCATAGTAACACTTGGAGTAGTCATACGACTGACCTACAACTTAAACATACCCAATGAATTGGAGAGAGATATAGGTACCACACTTCATCACATTCAATTCCCAAGAACCAGAACATAATCATACAACATGAATAATTTCATATAAATATTTCTTTTGATTTTTGTAAAAATAGAATTTTAAAAGAGGATTTTAAAAGAAAAATCCCTTATAAAAACCATATACATGAAGTGAGACTTAATATAGTGGATATAATATGTATATACACTATACATACACATAATTAAATTTAAAATAAACAAAATTCATGTAAAAAAAAATTTTAAAACCGCATAAATAATGAAGTACAATGTTAACCCAAATAATAAAAATCGGGTTATGAATTCCCTTACCTCAGGTTTTTCTTACTTAAAACTTGTTTAAACCTTCTGTATAATGATTAAAATAGTATTATTAATATATTAAAAAATATTCATCTTTATAATACCTTATATGATCATTTCATTACATCATTTCACCCTTTAATTATTTGTATTTTGTTCCTTGCATTGTTTTGGTAGCGTTCTTTACATGCTTCCCATGATCAGTTCATAATGGATATTCTTGTTGATTGGAAGTGAAACTACATAATTGTAATGGATTAGTATTTAAAAATTTACAGAACCATAAATTATACCATCTATCATTTTTAATTCTAACATGAAGATAATTCATAAGTTAAATCATTATTGATATTTGTTTCGGTCATTTTGGCGATTCTTCGATCATAATGAACTCATTTTGTTTTATAAATTAATAAAATGTATTAAAAATGATTCCAAAACATTATATACGATATAATACATAAATTATAATCTGTTTCAACCATAAATTTTTTTTCATGACCAGTGTTGAAGGAAGTAAAGGAAATTGAAATCACATCATCCACAATGTCGGTAAATCGACACATCGTGGATAGTGTTTTAATTTATTGAATAAGTGGGAGAGGAGAAGAAGTAAAATGGTGTGTCTAACATAAACATGATGAAATATATAATATATAAGATACTGGATCATTCATTCCTCTTGGATAAGGTAATGTGAATAAAGAATAAGAATAGAAAATAAAATGAAAAGAAAAGAAAGAAAACAAAAGTGGATGTTTACCTCTTGATCTCTTCTCCTTGAGATTCCTCTTAAGGCCTTTCGTTTTGGCCTTTTGGTAAGTCCAGAAGCTCTAGAACGTGGGGAAGAGACTTGGGAGGATTATTAGGTAGAACTTAGGTAATGATAATGGATTTATAGGTGTGGGAGGAAGAGGGGAATGAGGGTGGTATTTATAGTGGATGAGAGGAGGTATTTTACATTATTTTAATCATTATTGTAATATTTTTTTATCAAAAATATGATGTCTTAAATAATGTGATCCTAAACAGTAATAATGGCATGTGAGTTCAAACCAAGTGGGATTACATCACTTATGATGTCATAAATAGTGTATTTAACTGATAATTTGAATGTACAGTATTTTATCGTATTTCACTATTCATTAAAAACTCAAGAATTTCATAAAAATCCAAAAAATTCACCCTAACCATTTTTAGAAATGTATAATTAAAAAATGAACTCCAATTTTTGAAAATAATTTTCTAAATAATATTAATTTGATTTTTAAATAAAATCATACTTTATTCAAAAATCAACAATTTTAATTCTATAACTGCTTTTATTTCACATTGAAAAATTATCCAAGATGTCATTATCTTAAATCCTTAAGAAAATAAAATAATAATAAAATTTACCATTCATTAGGGTAATATTAATATTAATATTACTATACATAAGGTTATATCACTATTCACCAAAAATCAATTTGATTTCATCAGACTCCAAATAATATACTGGTCATAATTGTAGATGACATTTTTTCAAAATTCAAAAAATAGAAGTCAAAATATTATGTTTAAAGGCTAGTTATAAATATCTAATTAAAAAAAGTTTTATGAATTTCAATTTATTTTTAAAACCTTGGGGTGTTAAATTATCCCCACCTTCTAGAAATTGCATCCTCACAATTTTATTTACTTATTAAAAAAGTGAGGGTAGTTTTCCCTCATAGAATTTTCTGACTCCCATGTTGCTTCTTTGCCCATGTGGTTTCTCCACAAAACCTATACCTAGTGGATTACCTTATTCCACAATATATGTTCCCTTCAATCAAGAATCTAAAATGGTTTCTCTTCATAAGAAAGGTTCTTTTCTAGTTGAACTACTTCGGGGATCAAGACATGAGATGAATCTGGCACATACTTTCTCAACATCAAAACATGAAAAACATTGTGTACCTGAGAAAAACTTGGAGGAAAAGTTACTTGATATGCAACTGGTCCAACTTTATCTAGGATTTCAAAAGGACTGGTGAACTGTATACTAAGTTTTCCTTTCTTACCAAAACACATCACACTTTTCCAAGGAGAGATTTTAAGGAAAAAATGGTCACCTACCTCGAAAGAGAAGTCTTTCCTTATATTATTTACATAACTTTTCTGACTACTATGAGTTGTCCTCATGTGTTATTGAATCATCTTAACTTTGTTAGCCACTTACTCTACTAATTCTGGCCCCATCTACTTTCTTTCACTAACTTCATCCCAAAATTTTGGAGTCTGACATCACTTCCCATAAAATTTTTCAAAAGGTGTTATCTGTATACTGGAATGAAAATTTTTATTATAAGAAAACTAAACTAAAGAAATATATTGATCCCAACTTCCCTGGTAGTCCATTGAACAAGCTCGAAGCATATCCTCCAAAGTTTGAATTATTCATTTTGACTTCCCATCTGATTGAGAATGAAAAGCTATACTGAAATTTATTTTTGTACCTAATGACTTTTTAAGCCCATTCAAAAAGTTATAAGTGAACTCGGAATTCCGATCAGATACAATGGAAAGAGGAACTCCATATAACCTAAAAATCTTTTTGAGGTACAATTGAGAAATCTGATACAAATACATTATATCTCGAATAGAAATAAAATGTGCATATTTTGTCAGTCGATCAATAATAACCCAAATCACATTATTACCTCAAAAAGTATTAGGTAGTCCCACTGTAAAGTCCATGGATATATTCTCCCATTTCCACTCTGGCACTGGAAAAGGTTGAATCATCCCCTTGGTAACTTCCTCTCTACATTAACCTATTGACATGTAAAACATTTCAAGGTAAATCAAAAATATATCTTTTCATTCCATCCCACCAATAATACTCTTCAAGGTCTCTGTGCATATTAGTACTGTGAACTGAAAATGGAGAATGGTGATCTTCACACAAAAAATATTTCTTCAATTGGGAATCACAAGGCACATACAACCTTTTTCCAAATCTTAACACACAATATTTATCAATGTTAAATTTTTGAAACTTACCCATTTTAACCAATTCTACCTTTTTCTGTAGCTCATGGTCTTCCTTCTACACTTTATTAATTCTGTCTGATAATGATGACTACATTGAAATCTAAAAAAAAGAGTTATTTCCTGTACCAAAAACTTCTAATCCAAAATTCATTAAATCATTAATCAAAGGATCATGTTCCAAATGTAACATGGTTAATGATGCATGATGTTTTTGAATCAAGGCATCTTCAAATTTGTTTTCTTTTCCTAGATTGTAATTGATCATGAAATTATAATCCTTTATCATATCAATCCATATTCTCTGCCTCATGTTTAATTACTTCTCAGTAAATATATACTTCAGACGTTGATAGTCATTATATATTTGACATTTGGCTCCGTATAAATGATGCCTCCAAATTTTCAAAGTAAAAAACCATAGCTACCAATTCCAAATCATGTGTGGGATAATTTAACTCATGGGGTTTTAGATATATTAAAGTATAAGAAATTACCTGATCATTCTGCATCAAAACACAACCAAGTCCCTTCAGTGAAGCATCAATGTAGATGACAAACTCACCATTTTAGGAAGGCAATGCCCAAACTGGATAATTCACCAATCTCTTCTCTAGTTACTGAAAGAAAACATCACATTATTCTGTCCAAATAAATTTAACCCCCTTTGTGTTAACTTAGTTATCAGGCTAGATAACTGTGAAAATTTCTTAACAAACCATTAGTAATTACCTACTAATCTAAGAAAACTACGAATCTCTGTAACATTTGTAGGTCTTGGCCATTCCTCAACCACTTTTGTTTTAGAAGGATCAACTATTATTCCATACTTATTTACAATGTTCCCAAGAAAATAAATCTTTTGTAACCAAAAATCTCACTTTCTGAATTTTCTATACAGTTTGTTTTCATTTAAGGTTTGTAAAACAACCCTTATATGTTTTTATGCTCTTATTTATTTTTAGAAAATACCAGAATGTCATCAATAAATTATTAAATATTATATTCATAAGATTCAAGAATAAAACAGGTACATTAGGAAACCCATACGACATAATAACAAATTCATAATGCCCATATATAGTACAAAAATTTGTTTTTGGGATGTCATACTCCTTCACCTTCAACTGATGGTATTTAGATCTCAATTAAATCTTGGAAAAAGTACTGAGCTTTGTAGAGCAGATCAAACAAGTCATTTATATGAGGAAAAGGATACTTATTTTTAATATTGATGTTATTCAATGCTCTATATTCAATTCAAAGTCTCATGGAACCATCTTTCTTTTTAACGAACAAAATAGGAGAACCACTTGGTGAAGTGCTAGGACGAATGAAGCCTCTATTAAGAAAATACTACAACAAATTTTTCAATTCAATAAGTTCCATTTATGTCATTATATATGGGGGTTTTGAAATTCTCTTAGAATTAGGAACTAAGTCAATTGAGAATTAAACATCTCGATCAGATATGACACCAGCTAACTCATTAGGAAAAACATCAAGGTATACATTTACCACTGGTACATCATTAATATGAATATTTCCCTTTTCTTCAACAATATGAGAAATATAACATTCATTTCCATATTTTAAAAGTTTCTCATCCTCCTGATATGTTATCAATTTTATGGGTTTGTTCTTGTATACAAACTAAAACTCTTTCTAAAAAACAACTTCTTTAGCTCTATAATCAATATTAGCATGATAAATAGAAAGCCAATCAATTCCCAAAATGAAATCAAACTCTACTAAGGGAAAAATGAAAAGTTTTTCAGGTAAATTATTTCCACAGACCACAATAGAAATATTCTTATAATTCCTCTTTTCTATAATATTTCCCCTAAATGTTTTAATAATAAGTTTTTGTCTCAGTTGTTGAGGTGATATTTCTGATTTACCAAAAAATTCCTTAGAAATAAAGGAATGTGTAAACCCCGTATCAAACAAAACTTTAGAAAAATCTGAGTAAACAAACAAGGTACTTGATAAAACATCATTGGATTGCTCGATGTCTGCTGATGTAGTCACAAAGGATCTCACTATAACTTTTTTATTATATTCTGTCTTCTTTGAATCATTCAGATATCTCTTTGGGTTGGAATTTTCATAATGACCCATCTCACCATATTTAAAACATTTTACAATTTTATTATTAGCCTTAGGATCATTTTCATTACAATCTCAAGCCATATGTCTAAACATACCACAATGAAAATACTTCCCAATTTTGGTAAGGCATTCCCCTAGGTGATTCTTGCCACACTTTTCTCAAATAGGAAACTAGATTTTCTTACCATCATATTTCTTTCGTTGATTCTTACCCATATCTAGCCATATGGACCTCTTATTCTACTTATTTTAAAAGTAAATGTGATCATCATAAAACTCTATCTCTACCCTCTCAACACATCAGAAAAGTTTCTCATAACTTTTTAATTCACAGTAGACCAATGCCCTTTGATACCTTGGATTTAATCCTTAGTAAAAGTGGTTGATTTTTCTATAAAGATCTAGAATAATATTTGTAGTATACCACGCTAGTCTGGTGAAGTTCTCTTCATACAAAGCCACTGAATCCTCCTCATTTTTCTTCAATTTAAGGAATTACTTCTCCAACCTAAGTTTCACCACCTTAGGAAAATATTTTTCAAGGAAAAGACTTTTAAATTCATCCCACTCTAAGGAATAAATATCATCTCTATCCATAATATTTTTTACCATTAACCACCACTAATCAACTTCACCTTAAAAGTGATAAATGGAAAGAATTACCTTTTTATTATCTGAACAAACTATTACATCAAATATCTTTTCAAGGACTTTAATACATCCTTCAGCTACTACTGGGTCAGAAGATCCAATGAAATCCGGTGGGTGTTTTCTCATAAAATTCTCCACTATTGATATGTTCTGTTTTGGAACCTATGTTTGTTCCCTTTTATGGATTCCACCACCATTTATTTCCTACGTTATCTGAGCTGTTACTGTCACAAACTACTCAGTTCCAATCACTACCATTTCAGGTTGCAGATTTGGAAGGATTTTGTTTTGTCGGTGCCTCTCCTCTTCATCTTCCCTGTTTATTATATAGAAAACCATTCTGAATAAACATATCTTAGTCAAAGAAACATGATATTCTTTAATTTTTTTAACATTTAAAATTAATCATAGAGTAAAAATAATTTATGGTATTCTATTAACATCATCATAACCCCTAAATTTATCTAAACAATCCTCTGATACCAACTATAAGGAACCGACCTTATTGAAATACATAATCTTGAATTTTATTCAAGAAATAACTTCCTTTATCATTGATTATCTTTTTAAGTTTATATCTTTAGATAATTGGGACATAAATACATTCATAATATTTCACATTAATACATAGTGTATACCATAAAAACAATATTCATTTCTTCCAAAATATAAAAATTCTCTATTATAACATGATTTTCATTAAAAATTATTCAATAATTTAAGTTGGCTTCTTTATTTGTCTTACATATGCTTATAACATGTGAAAATCATTTAAAAATTGGTATGATCACAAAAAACTCAGTAAGGGATATGAAAATAAGTAAAGAACATGTTAGTCCATGAATACTTATAACATATGAAATCATTTTCAAGAGACATACTTTTCACCCATATATACTTACTTTGTGAAACATGAGATTTCTAAAATTTCCCCACAAAACATAAGAATATAAATAGAACCACAAAGTTATCTTGGGGCATTACTTATGTTATCTTGTAACCCTCTCGACTACCTTACAATTTTTGTAACCATTGCAGTTACACTTGGAATAACCATTCGGCCGACCTCCAACTTACACATAACCAATGCATTAGAGGGATATATAGGCCCCACCAATCATCATATTCAATTCCCAAGAACCATAACATAATAATACAACATGAATAATTTCATAAAAACATTGCTTTTGAATTTTGTAAAAACAAAATTTTAAAAGAGGATTTTAAAAGAAAAATACCTTATAAAATTTATATACATGAAGTGAGACTTAATAGAGTGGATATAATATATATATATATATACAATGTAAATTCACATAATTAAATTTAATATAAACAAAATTACTCTCAAAAACAATTTTAATACCACACAAATAATGAAGTAGAATGTTAACCCAAAGAATGAAAATCGGGTTAAGAATTCCCTTACCTCGGGTTTGTCTTATATAAATATTGTTTAACCTAATTTATATTGGGTAAAATATTGTTATTAATATATTAAAGAAATATATTCATATTTATAATACCTTATATGATCATTTCATTACATCATTTTACCCTTTAATTGTTAGTATTTTGTTCCCTGTATTGTTTTGGGTGCATTCTTTACATGATTCCCATGATCGGATCATGATGGATATTCTTGTTGATTGGAAGTGAAACTCCAGAATTGGAATGGAGTGGTATTTAAATATTTACATAACCATAATTATAACATTTATCATTTTTAATTCTGACATGATGATGATTCATAAGTTAAAACATTATTGATATTTGTTTTGGTCATTTTGGTGATTATTCGATCATAATGAACACATTTTGTTTTATAAATTAATAACATGTATACAAAACGATTTCAGAAACTTATATAATATATAATACATAAATTATAATATGGTTCAACCATAAATTTTTTTCATGACTATTCTTAAAGGAAGTAAAGGAAATTGAAATCACATCATCCACGATGTCGGTAAATCGACACATCACGGATGGTGTTTTAATTTATTGAATAAGTGGGAGAGTAGAAGAAGTATAATGGTGTGTATTCCATAGACATGATGAAATATAGAATATGTAAGATACTCTATCATTAATTCCTATTGGATAAGGGAAGGTGAATAAATAAGAATAATAGAAAATAAAAAGAAAAGAAAAGAAAGAAAACAAAAGAGGATGTTTACCTCCTGATCTCTTCTCCTTGAGATTCCTCTTAAGGCCTTTGGTTTTGGACTTTTGGTAAGTACAAAAGCTATAGTACATGGGGAAGAGCCTTGGGAGGATTATTGGGCATTAATTAGGTAATTATCAAAGCTTTAAAGGTGTAGGAGTAAGATGGGAATTAGAGAGGTATTTATGGCGGAGGGGAGGTATTTTATATTATTTTAATCATTATTATAATATTTTTTCTCAAGACTATGAATAGTCATAATTCATGTGATCAAAAATAGTAATAATGGCATGTGAGTTAGAACCAAGTGGTCTTAAATAAATTATTATGTCATAAATAGTGTATTTAACTGATAATTTGAATATGTGGTATTTTACTGTATTTCACTATTCATTAAAAATTCAAGAATTTCAAAAAAAATCCAAAAAATTCACCCTAACCATTTTTAAACATGTAGAATTAAAAAATGAACTCCATTTTTTGAAAATAATTTTATATATATTATTAATGTAATTTTTAAATAAAATTATACTTTATTCAAAAATTAACAATTTTAATTCTATAACTTCTTTTATATCACATTGAAAAATTAACCAAGATATCATTATTTTAAATCCTTAAGAAAATAAAATAAAAATAAAATTTAATATTAATTAGGGTAATATTAATATTCATATTACTATTCATAAGGGTATGTTACTATTCATTTAAAATCAAGTTGGTTTCATCAGACTCCAAGTAACTTACTGATCATAATTGTAGATGACCATTTTTTAAAATTCAAAACATAGAAGCAGAAAAATTATGTTTAAATGATAATTATAAATATATAATTAAACAAAGTTTTATGCATTTCAATTTATTTTTAAAACCTTAGGGTGTTACACCACCTCTTCATTACTACCACTACCTCTCTTCCTCACCACCATGTATCTCCTTCTACACCACAAATCCCCACCTCACTGCCTCTCAGACACAAATCCCTTTTTCCACCACATATCCCCATGTCACTACCTCACAACCATACATCCCACTCTTCTCCACACATCCCTACTTCACCACCTCACCACTACACATCCCCACTTCTTCCATGCATACCAACCTCACCACCTCTCCACCATGTATCCTTGATTTCTTTATATATCCCCACATCACTTCCACCACCTCTGTATCCTAGCCTATTCTTTTGTCTCTACCTCACCACCCCTTCCATGAAACCTCTAACTCCTTCTCCCCTTACCCATCACCTATTTATACCCACCCACTTCAATTTTATTTCATCCAACCCCTATGATCTATATCCATTTCCCCATATAAGTTTTTGTATACCTTTAATATTTTTTGTTTTTTCATCCCCATAATCAATTGACAACAACTAACATCAGGTCTTTTATGATCTTGCAAGGTTGCATTAACACCTAATTTTTTATATTTCAAATCATAGATATCAAAATAATTATATATTATATATATATACATATTACATAAATTTTTCATTTTCTTCAATTTATGATCCACAATAGTGCACCACCTATTTTTATCATCCCGATCTAATTTCCAAATATTCTATCTTGCATCTAAACTCTAGTTTTTATAAAGTGAAACCCCAACTGTTGGTCATCAATTATTCATTGGGAAGAAAAATATTTAGTAAATAAATAATATTATAATTTATGTATTTATATAATTTTTCATATTAATAATCCTATTGTGCATCAATATACATGTTTTTTTTTCAATGACATGCATCAGTTCTTTTAAATTGATTCAAATTTTTATAAACTGATTATTTTTCTTATCAATTTTATTTCTAATACATGATTATTATTTTCTATGCCCTTAAATTTTTAATCTTTTTGTTACCACTTCATAATTAACCATCAAGCCTCATGGGCCAAATTTAATGGATCTATTTAGTATTTTGGTCACTATTATGATCTAATTACACTTCCCAATAATTTTCATCAAGAAGTATAATATTTCTTTTAATTACACCTTTTTTAGTAGTTTTATTCAAGTGATTTTACACTACATTAATCTTTATGTTCTTTAATTTAGTAAATTTATGAAAAATTACATAAATTGGAACATGAATAATATGATAGATGAAACTCATAAGATAATATCATATGATTTTATTATTATTTTTTCAGAAATATTATATTTTTTATGGTTTTTCTATTTATTTTTTTATAAAATATGTTATTTCATTATAATCTATCTAAATTTATTATGAAATATATTTTAAATTGTTTCTCATATATATATTTAATTTAATATGAAATTGATATTAATTTTTTTTTGTTATTTTGAAATATACTTTTTTATGTTACAATCATGATATTATGTATTCAAAATCTCCTATATTATTTTTTAGTAAATTTCCTATATTTAACATGATGAATTGGACTGCTATTTAATTACTCAAGTCATAAGAATTTAAATTTCTATGCTAAATTATTGATTTTAAATTATATTGTTTTAATTGGTTATTTATTATTTAATTTTACATGATAATTGTTTACTTTATAATTTTTTATTAAATTTTTTTAATTGGTTACTCAATATTATTTCTGAAATCATATCTATTCTGTAGAAGGAATGTTATTTGGGTATCACTACCTCCACTATATCCACAATCTTTACCTAGAAATATAATATATGTGTTATCTAATTTTTTTTCCTACCCTAACATGTGTTATGTTTTTAAGAAACATTTGTCTATCTTTTCTAAAAATTTCACCAGTCGCCTTATATTTGGTTATAAATATGAAAATATAATAAACTTTTTGTATTTAGATTACATAATATATTATTTTATTTATTATATTTTGTCATAAATTTTTTTATTTTATATTCTGATTTTTATTTATTTATTTATTTCTAAAATCTTTTATTTCATTATAATCTATCAGAATCCATTATTGAATAATTTATCTACTATTTATACTATGTATGTTGAATTACATATGAAACTGATATTAAAATTTTCTATGTATTAATATGTCAATGATCCTCTTTGTTTTCCTTCCTTTGATAATTCTCCATATCATTGATTCATTAGATTCTATCTTTTAGTTTTTGGTGAAGTAGATCATCAACTGATAGTGAAGAAGAAAAGAATAATCATAATCTAATGCTAAATCATCTATCTATCCTTCCTCCAAGTAGACTTATCCCATTCTACTAGAGGAGGTTCATCCCTACAAATATCTAAACTATATTTTACATGTAAGAAGCCTTCCAATTTCGATTTGTTCTATTTTCATTCATGATATTTTTTATTTCCATTTATTCATTTTCTCTTGAACATGTTTTTGTTATTATATCTTAGGCTTCACACAATTATTTAAAATAATTTCCAATGTTAAGGATTATTTACTTTTTCCTATCTATGTTTATTCTACTTATCATCACCATATCAAATTATGTCTTCCTGTTGAAAATGAAGTAGACTGTCAACAAAATATGAAGTGGATATGAAGAATCATTATCTTAGATGAAAATCTCATAGTCAAATTCTAATATTATTTTTTCTATATTATTTATAATTTTTAGAATCTATAATTATTTTTTAAACTCATATGTAATTTATTATTGATATGTAATTGGTGAATGAAAGTATATAAAGTGATTAACAACAATAATTTTTAGTAGTTGATATCCATATCAAAACTCTAAGAATACTCTTTTATAGATTTGAGTAGTGAAGTAATATTTTTTCTTCAAAGTAAAGAATATTTGGGATTAATCCTATATTTTATCTTTCATTATTACTTATCTATTTTTCCATTTCTTATTCAAGTAAAAATTATTCATTTTTTAGTTCCAATATCAGCTTACTTTTATATTTTCTTCCATGGAACTACTATTTCAATCTCTCGGGGATTGTTTCCTACAAATTACAAGAACTAAATTAGTATTTCAAGATTATTTAGATATATTTCAATGATTTAAATATTTCATGTAGCTATATAAATAATCATCAACATTCAAAATTATAGTACCTCTCTAAGAATGGGCTTAGTCAAAGAAGTATTGTGTTAAATATTTTTTATTTCCAAGTTGAGTAAAAAAATGACCAAATATCTAGACTTCTGAAATGTTTGAAATACTGAAAAACATCTCATAATAAATTAATGAGATGTAAAATCTTATAATAAGATTTATTTTGGCATTTTATAAGAGAAATTACATATATTCATCAAAATTTAGTTTTCTTCGAATGGTATATTTCAATATTATAGAACATCTCCAAACCATTATTGTAGTAAGTATTTAACATAATAACATATGTTCCTCATATAACAGTATTTTCAAATATTTTTCTATGTTTTTTGATATGATATGTATTTTAAATTCGATAAGAAATGTTCTACTCTATTTAAATTTCTTATGATATGATATGGCTTATGATATGCCAAGTAATTACATGAGATGTAAAACTTATCATAGATGGTGAAATTTAATTACTATGTTCTATAGTAATTTAAATTTACTTTTGATCTATATGGATAAGTAATTTAAATTTCTTATGATATAAAAAAACTAACATAAAAAATATTCCTTTTGAATTACTAATATTAAACAATTGTTTTCATCATTTTCTCGTTGTTTTTATCATTCTTGCTCAATTTACTCCCAATGTCTAGATGTTGAAAACATTAACTATGTAATCATGGTTCTATAAAATTTGTTGAATAATTGATTTTAAAATCTTTAAAGTAGATCACAATATTATTAATTTCATTAGCGTGGTGTTCCAAATTCATGTCCTAAATGAACTATTTATTTGTTTTTTATTTCATTCCCCAATAATTTTACTTTTTATGGAGATTTTTTTCTTTAAAAAATTTGATTTGTTCTGCACAGTGTCAATTTTCAGGTCTTACTAAGAATCATGTGATAATTTCAATTTTCAATTAAAATATTATTTCTTGCAAATGCACGGGTGTGGTACTAGTTTTTGATTAAAAACATAGAATATAAATTAAAAAAAGCATGTGGATAACTATTATTAAGTGTTGCATTAAAAATAAAATTATTATTGTAATTATTATATATATATATAATAATACTATTACTATTTATTAATAATGTAATTAATAATATGTAATAATAGTAACATCATTAAAATATTTAATAGAATAATTAATTATCAATTATTAATATAACTGATAATAATTAATTGAAACGATCTGAGGTTCTGTGACTCCTTTAAATAAAATAAAAAACTATAAAAAATTAGAGAATTGATAGGGTCAAATATGTAAGAACTAAATTCATTTTAAAAAAATAATGGCATCACAAAGAAAATTAAAATGAGAGATACCAAGATTATACATGAAATCATCCTGTTTCTGAAGGCTCATTTTGTAATGAACCCCAAAATACCCTAACCATAGGGATGAAGTTGAGATTTTGATTTAAGACACATTTTATGATAATCCCTCCAACTAACATAGCCATAAGGTAGACATCCTCATCTCTAATTCATGGCGTGTTGACAATGGATCTCTTATTCCCCAGTATTCCCATCCAAAATCACATCGATGTTGGGGTTAATAGTACCCATTAATGAGTGAACCAATTCCAACACATTCTCATTAGCACCCAACCCATCTTCCTCAATGATCATTTTGTAAATATTAGGATCCTTAATCGAGGAAACAATGAAAAAAAAATTCTATAGATACTCATGTCGTATTGGTCATGAGTATCCTTTTTTTAAGTACCCAAATGGTGAGGAACAATACCAAAGATATTAATAATATGATGTTTCATTATAGTTACACTAATTATGTGGCAACACAACCCTTTATCTCATGCTTATGGGGGGATCAAGAAAATTCATTATAACTTTTTTGATATATGCTCACAAGTAATTTTGATGTTCAATCAATGAATAATATATCACTTAGCAATGTTTAAAATAGTATTCTCGATCATTATCTATATGATATAACTATTAATATAATAATTTAAAAATTTATTTCTACTTGTTTTCTGATTGAAACAGTTCAATTTCAATATGAACATTCTTTTAATGAACTCCCAATCATTCCTCTTACTAATATATTCTTCATCTTCTTTTAATGAATGGACTATGCTTGATGACTTTGGAAAGTCTCATATATTATAATCTATAATTAATACTTTATCAAAGTCCATCCATTGGACACTCTATATTATGAAACAATTCAAAAATCTCCATCCTATTTTACTAATTGAAAACCATAATATATTTTTTCCAGTCTAATAAACTTTGTGCAGTAACCACAATACACTAGCCTCCAACTTTAGTGCTTATAGTCTTAATTTTATTCTTTCATTCATCACATTCTTCTTTGTCCATTCTACTTAATCATATCCTTACAATAAGAATCTATTCAAAAACATATTAGAAATACTCCTTTAGGAAAAATTATATTGTTGTTAAGATATATGCTTCTCCAAACATCAAGAACATGTTTGAGATATTAAAATAGTATCACCAATCTTCATAAGTAAACTCAAAGTCTTCAAAGAAATTTCACCTTTCAAGTGATGAAATGTCTCTATCTCTACTAAAGGAAACAATAACATTTATATGTATCTTAATATAATAATAATTTATCACTACCTTTCTTATTTATCCATTCATCTAGGCTACACCAGCTTTAGTATCAAGCTTGGATACTTCAATAAAATATTCTAGTAGATTATTCTTTATAACTTCATAGAATTATTAACATCAATGAAATATTTCTATTTCATTGAAAACAATTTACAATTAATGAATTCCATTGATAACATATACAACTCATAGAAAAAATTGGACCTCCAATCTCACTCTTTATATTTATTAGAAATACCTTCAAAGTGATTTCAAAATGAATATGTCAAAAGCTGAATCATTATCTCCTTTAGTTTTCCAAAATTCTTTTAATTTCACATTCTCTCCCCCTTATTTACAACAAATTCAATGTTCATTGGAAAATGGTATCAATTAATTATTAATCAATGTTCTATCCATTATTTTTTTATGTCTATGTGAGCCATGATTTTTATAGAAAACAAGAGGATTTAACTTAAACAAAAAATTATGTAACTTACTAAAAAATCCTAATACATATTTGAATGATAAATCATAATATTTTATTCAAGGGTTGTACAATTTTACTCTATGATGAAGATATAAATTTATATATAAAACATTTTTAAAATAGATCCACCTAAAACTCAAACATTAACTTCAACAAATGAATAAAAAACATTAAAGTATTACTAGTAGGATAAGAGGACCTAGAGAAAATTTATACTACGATTTTTCTTATTTCATTGATTAATTCAATTTCTCACCCTTTAAGTTAAATTTTTTATTTTAACTAACCAAGGATGATATCTTTAATAAAGGTATACCTCTATGAAGGAATTTCCTTTAGGAATATTCTAGAATAATTGGATTTATATGAAGTAATAATTCTAGCAGAAAGATCATCATACACTACTTGTATCCCTCTATAGTATATCTTTGATAAATTATTCATAAATATTATTTTTTTAGTAGATATGATTTAGAAAAACTATATTTAGAAATCTCTAAAATGGATCTTTTTTATATGGTTTTCCAGTATTTTAAAAATTTCATCATATTCACCAAGTATGATCATTTTCAATAAATTCATTTGGTATTCAAAATATAGGATCAAATAAATATGGGATATTATTTCACTTTTATATAAAGTATTGATAAAAATAATTTTAATTTAATCAGTAATTATCCTCTTATATGTTTTTTAGTGACCATAATAAGAATCATTATAAGATAAGAACTTCCTTAATGAATATTTTACAAGAATGATAACTATTTCACTATCTCGTGTTCTACCACTAAGATAATTCCTGAACTTCAATTCCCTATTATGAAATTTTAAATAAAATAAACAAATATTTGGGGGAATAAGGTTGATTTTTCTTGATTCATTAATTCTAACAATAATGCAAAGATAGTTTTCTCAGTCATGTTTCTCCATCTTATCTAGTTTATATACTTTCACATCAGAAATTTAGTTCTTATTTTTCTTAGGGAAGTATGGATCTTCTCGCATTCTATTATATTTTGTTTAAATAATTTTTCCTCAAAATAACATTCATGTATGATGCATTTTTAATCCTTTTATGGACTAATTCATATTTTAGTAGATTGGTTAAACAACCTTTTTCACTACGTATAACTTTTTCACATCTTTCACATAGTTATTTAACATATGATTTGTCTTTTATTAAAAACATTTCATATAATTTGTCATAATAATATGGAATATTTTATTTTCCTTTTTCACTATCCTTGTCACATTCTTCTTCCATTTTCATCATTGTCTCCAAATTATCTATCCATATATAACTAAAAATCATTAGAATGATTGGTATAATGTTTGGGTTGTTCGCATGGATTATTCTAAGGGCCAAACTTATTATTATTATTATTTGATGATTCAATTTATAAAAATTCTTGGATTTTAAATCTAAGTACATCTCCCCTTTCCTTTTTGATTTTTTGTTGGGAGAATTTTTTTTCATAACTTTTTTTCAGCTTGCTTTTTTAAGATTTATTTTTTTTCTTATATATAATCTATTTTATCCTTTTCCTAATATATTTTGATACATATTGAGATGATCATATACCAAAATTATGACCACTACTGTTTCACACATCACAAATATTTTCATGATTTCAAAATCTATTTGATGTGTATAGATTCTTATTTACCTATGGATGTTTCTTCTTCAAATTTGGATTTCTCCTCATTACCATGTGATTCCTTTATACTTTAGCATTTAGATAACTGTACCAATAATCCTATAAAAAATTACTGAATATATTGCAACACCAACATGGAACTAGAAACATTGATATTTTTATATCAATTATATGATTCTTTTGGGGATTCTATGTAACTTGATAGGCTCTTCTTGGGGAACTAGATTCCACACTCTTTCTTATATCAATAATAGTCTTGGAGGTAGGATTCTTATAGCATTTCTTCATCCATACATGTACATATTTTATTTCCCTATAAAAAAATAGATTTTAAAACATCATTAAATTATAGTATTGATAGTATCTATTTCCTCACAACTTCTTGAGATACACCATTGAATGAAGTCATGATCATCTTTTCACATGTTGGAAAAATTTTAACAATAGAGTTTTTAATAATTATTGTGTAGAATAAAAAACCTTATATATCTTTTGTAAAGACTGAATATTTTTATTTTCAAAATTAACAAACATGACTCCCTATCCTAGACTTTTCATATTGAGAGTTTTTTTTCTAATCATAAATTAGAATAACTTCCTCTTCACAGTCCTTCTTCATTATTTTAACTTCCTTTTCATGTAGTTTAATTTTTTTAATAAAGATTTAAGTTCATTTATTTTCTTAGATTTTATTTCTAATTGTAAATCCTTAAACTTAATTATATTTTCATATTTTCTTTATGTTCATGGATATTTTCTTACAGAGACTTATTGACTACATCGTTCTCTTCAACTTCTTTGAGTCATTTGTATTTGAACTTTATGGAACTTAATTTAGGTTCCACCTTTGATACTTTAAAGGATCCAAAATATTTGGATATATTTATACAATCTAGACATTATTTTCAAAGCCTTATCGATGTCATATACTTCTTCTTCTAGCTGGGAAATCTCTTCCGACAAACTTTGATATACTCCACAAACAAGTACAACTGTTTATTTAGGAATGCAATGTAGAATATATTTAAATATAATAACTAATATATAATTATAATGTATAGATAGATCATGATCAATAATTATTTTAGGATATTATTCTTGAGGTATTTTTTTATAATAATTTTCACATACCTCATCGTCACTTAACATTTTTGATACACTTGAGGTAGGAATATTGTATTTATCTTTAGTGGTATGTTGAACCACCAGTACATTACTTTCCAAGATAGATGTATCTTAAATTTCAATATAGAATATAAAATATGATAATTAATATTATCTAAATAATTGGGATATAATACTCAATTTTATTTTCTCTATCATTTTAATATTCATCAAGGCCTTGGTAGAAATAGAATTATTCTCAAAGATAATGAGATCTTCACCAAATCCACACTTCATTATTAATACCAAAAATAAACTCAAATATTTAAAAGTGAATAACTTAAACATAGAGGATCTAATAAAGGTGAACCTACCACTTTGATATCAATTGATAGGACCACTTCGAGATATATTCAACACTAATAGGGGAGGGGGTGAATCTGTGATCAGTGCTTTCTAACCAATAATAATGTTTTATCCATTTATCTCTTGGACATGTTAGGAAACCAATTCACAAATTATCTTTTCCTTATCATTTGAAAGTATATTAAATATATTAAAATATGAAATACAATAATTTTACAAGGTTCACTACTAAATATGAGTATATGGCCCTTTCCATATAAGGTGATGACCAATACACATACTCTATACTATAATGAGATACCTATTTATATTAATTGGATAGAAAAAATACCTAGTATAAGTGTGGTTCCCTTTTCTTTGGGAGGGGGATTAAAATAATCTTGAATCCATGGGTTAGTTATGAATTCATCCAATTTTTAGCTATTTTATAGTTATTTATACTTTCTTTATAGATATTATACAACTTCATCAATTAATTTGTAATACCAAAATATTCTTACACCTATTAAGAATGATGTTAGATGTTACATTTATTATTTATTCTTATATGAATTATTATCTTACTTGTACATTATAATACATGAAACTCTTATTATTTATAGTATCCAACTGAATGAAACTCTTTCTTTCACTTTGTATAGAACTTATCTATCTAATATTTCCATTATATCCCATATATCTGATGCTTTTTAATCTGATAAATGTTCATCTGATCCCTTTTTCTATATCTAGAACCTATTCATCTGATAAAATATACTCTTATTCATTCAGAATTTGATTGATCCATCCACTGATTTCACTCTATTCAGTATCCCTACTCTATATTATACCTATTATTTTGATGATTTTACCCAAATGAAAATAGCTCTCAAGCTTCGTGGTTGACAATTACTTGTGATACTATACTTCCTCAAAATAAGTACAACTATATAGCTAACTCTTGTAACAAATAATATGAGAAACCTATTATTGGTAAATCAACACCCCTTTATATTGGTATAGTTTCTCCAAAAACATTGGGAGAGGAATGATATTAAATTAGAATTTCTTTATCAATCAACCACTCAATTATTTCTTCATTTGACCACCTTAAAACTTACTAAAAGATAGGATTCAACCATCCTTCATAGAAATCTTCGATAGATCATGGTGTCAAAATTATTCTACAACATTCCTAAAATCTCAGCTATAATCACAATACCCCTTCTTTATTATCAAAAATCTGAACATCCTACTCAACGTTACCACAATTAATGACCTTATAAAAACATAATAAAGGAATTTAAAAATTTCATCTAGTAAACTTCATAAAATATCTTCCACTTAGGATTCTTCATTTTATGTTCCTTATCAACATCATGGGAACATTTATATATAATGGTTATCCATATTGTAATACTTATATTAGTAATATTTTTATGTTCCATATACTCTAACTTCATCAAGTAACTATATCTGATGACTCCTTCAAACTCAATTTCCACTCTAGATTCCATAACCATTTTTTTATAGATGACTTTGTAAGAGTTTTTCTAATTTATAATTTATTTAGTAACTCTATTTGATCAACCATTGAAATAATATCTAGCATGTGTTCATAAGGAGCTTCAAATATCTAATGATTTCTTAAATGTTTTTTAGTTTTCCTCTATTAGATGAACCCTCGGGGATATGATCCCCTTATTATTCCAAATGAATATTTAGAAAAAATCATCATATGAAATTATAATACTCTATTAGATGTCTTTATAATATTTTTCATGATGTAATTTCTTAGAGAATTATTTCTGATGAAAATTTTCAACAACCAAAACAATCTATGTTTGAGGATCCTTTATGAAAATATGATTCTGATGAATTCCACCTAGAAATATCTATAGGATGACTTCATAAAAAATCTTTATCATTATTTTACCTTCACATATTTACTCTAATTTTTGAAAGAATTATGAAACCTATGATTCTTCATTCAATAACTTCTTTCTAGTAGAGTCTATATAATGAATCATAAAGTTCATATGATAGAATTCATACTTTTTTCATCAGTTATAACCTCATAAAAAATTTATTCATTCATTTGTTGAAACATATTCACTTTGAATCTCAATAATTATAAATCTCTACCCAATTTAAATTCTAAAATTATTTATACACATTTATCCATCACTTTGCAATGTTTTGGAACCATAGTTCCACTGATTTCTACCATAACTGAATATCTTCATGACTTGAACAGTGCATAATGGCACCCCAATATCCCCTTTAGAGTTAATATGATTTAAATATATTTTAGAAACTTATTTTAACAAACCCTAATGTAGTAACCCTAATTTTGTTGTCTATTTTAATAAAGATTCATATGATACAAGAAATTCAATCCCAAAATACAGATATATTTAGTAGTATTGAATATCTAGATACTAACATTTTTCTTATTTTACATTAGAAATGAAATATAAAATACAATAAAATTAAATATTCTCCATCCTCAAACTCATTCAAATATTCATTCTTTATATACAAGAGAGAGGAAAAAAATAAGGATGATCTCAAATACTTTGTAAGGGTTACATACAACAGAAACTATCATGAGTAAATCAGGTATGATAAATGTAGAAAGGTAAATAAATAAAAAAGATAAAATCTCATCAATAAATGGAGTAATAAATTAATCCATGTATATTATCAGTGTATTAATATCTTGGATAATAAAAAATAAATTCTCTATAAAGTAAATAAATATTATTTGATTTCATGATCTCATAAATCATTGTATATTTACCATCAAATCCTTATGCTAGGATAGTTTAAACTATGGATAGGAATTCAACAAAAAACCCATTAAATAATGTTAATAAATTAGTTTGTATCATGAGATATATCAATAATTCTAGGGGATATCTGTAATTGGTCCTCACCCATCACGACATTTAAAGTCCCATGATAGAATAATCATGAAAAACAATGAGACTGTAACATAAATCCTTTACTATTCTGGTAATTTTTGAATATCAATACCCATGATATAATAATTAAAATGAAACATTAAATATCATTAAAATAATTAGAATAATGATATAACATGTCAAAATGGTAGTATATTCACCTCATCAACTTAAATAGGTGCATAACATCAAACATGTCTCAACAAAAAAAATTGAGATGAAGAACCCTTACTGCTTTGGTAGTCTCTTTTCAAAACCTAATAAAAGGTAAAAATTATATGTATTTAAAAATCCCCATAAAATTCATGATAATAATCATAAAATACATTTATGATTAGTATATAAACCACAAAAAGTAAACAAGTGTTGAATATGATTTTTGTATCACAAAAATAAACTTGAGATGAGAAATCCCCATACTTGAGATCCAACTTTCTTTGTAAGGGATTTTAGCCTCTTGTATAATAAATTTAAATTTATTTTAATTATATACCAGAACCATATAAATTATTATAATGTCATATATGATCCACTTATAACTTTTCAATATTTATTTATTAATAATTCTTTATTAATATATTTTTTATGATTGATAAGTATTTAATTTTTTTCATGAAATTTTTTATTTGATAGTTATGGTCTTTTTACATTGACCATGATTACATCATATCCAAAATTTTATTCATTATATAAATATCATATATATTCATTATATATATATATATATTTAGAGTCATCCATAAAAGTTATAGATAGAAAATTGAATTACACCAATCATGGAGACGGTAGGCCATACATATGCATGAATACTATTTCCACTTTTGATTTATGGAAAAAAATAAAGGTATATAATAATTCACCTTTAGAAAATAATTCTTATATCACATAAATTCATTATATCTTTCCATATTACTATTGATGGAAAGTGGAAATGAAAAATGAACCACACTACTTTGTAGAGGTGGTAGTCTACACATACACACAAGAGATATTATTGTTTTCAATTGGATTGAAATGTAATAAGGTAGATATTATAATTTAATAAGTATAATTATTCCATTAATATCATATTTGTTAAATATTTAAATATTTATAACAATCCATGTAAAGTGGTGATGAAAAAAATTATATCACTACGTGGGCATGGTAAGCTGTACGTAATAATGAGGGATGTTTCCACATTCCATAGGATGGAAAAGAGAAGAAAAATGGTTTTATCATAATGATAATAAAATCACCTAATTTAATAAAATTTATTTTTGAATAAAATTCAATTTTGAAGAATAAAATTACTATATTAATAATTGAGTGTTTATTTCCTATGAATTAATAAATAAATTTGCATTGAGTAGGAACATTATATATATATATATATATATTATAATGTGGTTACTCATATTCATACCCACAAATTTAATGACTATTTTATAATAGTCACATTTTAATAATAACAATTTTATCAAATATCTCAATTTTCCAAAAGATCAGTGTTGCATGTTAAGTAACCTATCGAGATTAATATTATTGAAAACTAATTTTGTTTGGTGTCACATCCCTCCCCTAAATAAATTTCATCACTAAAAATTCATCTCAGTCATCAATGGTTTAATATTTGGAAAACATTTATTCAAAACCCTCATCGTAAAAAGGGATAATAAAACATCTTTTAAAAATGGGAAGTGTAAAGGATAAATATTAACTGAAATAACAAATAATTTTGTTCCTGGATCAGGAGAATATTGGTGGGAAGTAAAATTATATACATGGAGGATAAAAATGATATTAAAAGACTAATAGAGAGTGATATAAATCAAGGTAATGATAAAGTTAACGATAAAAAAAATTCTAAATCAGTGAGGGTTGGAATAACCATCAATTCATTGGAAATGAAGGTGAAAGATTTTTTTTATTTCCAGATACTTTTCCTGAAATTAATGGATTCCTTAATCATCAAGATAAAAACGTGATAAAATGCACTTACATGATTCCTTTCTAATTCATATGAGAAATTTCAATATTTTTTTTTATGTTTAGATGAATTTTCACTTCATCAATTATTCCATGAAATGAATATTGAAGATGCATTTTTTATTCCTGAATCACTAAAACTAACATTTAACTATTCACAAGATCTATAAAAGATTAATAAGTCATTCCTTATTTCTTAAAATATTTACCAAATCCAAAATGGTTCCCAAAAGTTATCTAATATGGATAAATATAATACATTAATATCTAAACAATCATCAATAATTCCAAAAGTTCAACTTAGTCTATTCCAATAATAGTCAACCTTAAGACTATATAACATTCATCCTCAAAAAACATGTAGTACCTCATAAAGTCACATACCAAACATATATTCTATTAAATAGTACTAATAACCTAAATCACCATAAATCCTTAATTAAAACATTCATTCTTAAAAAATTAACACAATATTTATTCTTCAAATAAAATCAAATACCATCAAATATATTCGAAAAATTTAATAAACATCATCATTGATATCCTAAATCACTTTTTATCAAATAAATAACCAATTTCAATGTTACAAATACTATATTATTTAATTTATCAACAAAATTCATCTATTTATCCCAACTATAAATTATTAACTAAATATCAGGCACATATTAGGGATCATCTTTCCCTTAATCATATATTCTAAAAAAATATCACCTTTCCATAAAATCACTTTTCTTGGTTGTTGGTATCATTCAACATTTCTTTTCAAATACTTAAAGAAAAACAACTAAATAACAATCCTTAGATGTTTCATGATTATTATAACAATAATATCTTTAGTATAACAAAATTATAGAATATCAATACATAAACACTTTAATCCTTTACTTCAATGATTGAGATAACATTGGTCTTTACTTGGTCTAAGAGTTAAACATTGGATAATGGTATTGAATTAGTTAATTCCCAGGTTCTCCACATATAATACATTGAACTATAATTGTAACCACAGGAAGAACTTTATATCCCTCCATGAAACTCTTAATTTTTCCTTTACAATTAATTTCTCTATGCCCTTCTTTCCCACACATAAAAAATATTGATGTTCCTAATATACATTTACCCAAGTGCTTATTCCCACATACATTACATTTAGGAATATAAATATTATTTTCTCCATGATATTCTTAAATTTTCATTTTCTTTTATTTTTTTCTATCAGGAAACTCAACCAAGTTGATACTGTTAATCATTTAATGGGATAACTGATTAATAATAAAAAAAATAAACTTCTTGTTCCCATTTCATTTGGTTCCTCATGTGAAAAATAATTATATTTTCCATCACATTTAATGTTATTATAGTTCCTTCAAGTTATATCCATTGGATAAAACCAAATATAATAGTTTGAGAAATAATAATCATAGAGGGAAACCATATAATTATGAAAATAATTTATAGTCTATCCTTATTTTCACTCAAGTACACCTTATGTTTACCCGATGTCATTCATGGCAATCAATCCCCACTCATGGAATCCCAATTTTTTAGTAGAATTTTTTATATACATATTTAGGTTTTATCCCTAATCCATAATTCCTCCATTAAATATCTAATCCAAATAATGTTTTAATAATTGTATTATGGGTATCCTGGATGTGTAATCCAAACTCAGTCATATATTGGTTCACCTTTCAAAAAACAAATTTCCATGAAACAAAATGATAAACTATATGGGAGAAACCCTAGTCTTATGATGTAGTACCACATGAAAAAAACCCTTACAACACGATGTTTAACTATATGGTATGGTCCAATGACATGGAACAACCTCTTTATTACAAGGATAAATCCCTCAAAAAATATCTCTTGAATGATGGGGAAACAACCTCACAAAACCTCTACATAACCAAACAATATAATGTTGATGATTACTAAGTGATGAGATGTTGAAATGGGAGGAGGATCTTTCCTTTTATAGGAAATCCTTACCCTTTTATACTCCTCTCCACTAGATGAGTTGGTGATGTTATCCACCCACCACACACCAAACTCAACCCATCCCCTTTGAAAAAGAAGGGGAGGCATTGGTCGTGGAAAAAAAGACGTTGAAAAAGAAGTATATTAGGTCCTTCCAAGAATCATAGAAACGTGCATGAAAGGTAATACTGATACTAATGTATATTTTATACAATTTATATGTGAAAAATATATATACATAAAAAATTTAGAGAACTTTCTCCCATAACTGTAAATTAAATGATATTTATTATCCCATTAAGTTCCTTTATTCAAACTAATATTTATGGTAATTTTCCTCCATACCACTATGAATATTATATATATTTATTTTATAATACTCTTAATAATTTAATTATATGTAATATATACATGTATTGAAATTATTATGTATGTTATAAATTTTATTATAAAGAAATTATTATATATATTTTTATTATTTATACATGAAAAATTATGAGGGGGTAAGGGTGAACTAAATAGTTTCATAACAAAAAACCCTAATTGGAATGAACTAGGTTTTTTCCTAAACAACTCAAAAATTAACATAAAAAATCAAATAAGATGTAATAAACTATATAAAACTATAAAGAACATAGGATTTACATACTTCGGTCCCCTGGGGACCTATGTGCATGATAAAAACACCAACCAAACTCACTAATTTTATGAAGCTCAAAAAATAAGCAGATTGAAACATAAAGACTAAATGGAATAGAAATAGTGATAATGTATTTTAACATATAAAGCTAAGAACAAGTAGAATAGAAGGTAAATAAACTTAAAACACCAGTCGTTATGGTCTGGATGTCCTAATATTTTAATGTCTATTTTGGAAAATCCAATGCAATACTCAATCGACACAAAGGTATTGATATTCACATGGACCGGATGTCGGATGTACTCCACTTTGGATCTTAGAAACACTTCTCCCAAAGGATATATGCTCTCAAGGGCTCCACCAAAACCTAGACACTAGCGGTGTACCTGTAGGATGGAATGCGCAAGATCTTATCTAAAAGAGGATGAAGAAAACTCTAGGAATAACAAACAAAAACCAACTTGAGGGAACCCCAATAGATTATAAGAAAAGAAAAACCACAACTAAAAATAGGTTTGATGAATAGAGACCGGTGTAGGGGTCATAAATTCCACTAACATTGGCTATCCCTTGAGATTCTGTAGCAAATTGGGAGCCACCAAGAATACACCCCAAAACTAAAACTGAGTAGCATAATAAAATGAAACACATAATTGGATGGATCATATAAAAGGTTAGTCATTGTGGATCAATTATTAGAAAAAAAATCCCATATGTATTGGTGAGTCAGCACTGGCATAGGGTAAACAACTAGTAGGACGCACAAAATTGAGGCCCAAGACAGAAATCCGGGCAGTTAAATAAAGCATCCCAAAATGAATAATCCCAACAAAAAATAAAAATTTATCATATTAAAAATAATAAATAATTTTGGAATGCATGAAAATGATAAAAAAAATAAATTGGTAGAATACAAATATAGAAAATATCAATATGAAAACAAAGAAATTGGATGAAATTATTCACAAATCTTTACCATTTTCAATTGAAATTTCTGATGTTCATGCATTTATATTTATATAATTGGAACCAAATTCAACCTATATAAATAGAATTTGAATTTAAAAAATACCATGACTTACGTCAAACTATCAGCCATGTTAGTTTTAGTGTGTATCTTATTGAAACACACAATTCAAGATACTACAATCTCTATAATATTTTTTTAGTCTAATATATATGTGTTTTTATTTACCATGACATACTAAATTTTTGGATAAATTAATAGAATATTGACTATTAGAATTAACATTTATAATAAAATTATATAGATTAAGTTTAAAGGATAAGTGTTTAAGCCATAATTATTGTTTGAATGTTTTGGTTAAAGTAATGTATTATGATTCTGTGGATAAAAGAGAAAATAAGAACTACATATTACACATCCAAGAAATGGGACTGCCACAAGTAGTAAATAAATAACTAGTGATATACTTTAGGGTGTCTATATTTCTTTTATAGTAAACATCTATATATCCAACAATATTTTTAGAATTATTAAAAAAATTTCCTTAACATAATAAAAGATTAGAACTACATGATAGATATATAAGAAGTCACTTAAGTGCATGCATATGTGGCTTGCCTGGTGAGGCTATAAATTTTATAAGGGTGTAGATTGAAAAGGAAATATATGGACTATTTCAAATCATATAATACATAATGCTACTCACAATATTAGCATAAGGTATTTTAGACATAATATGGATATCATCACCAACTATGGGTGCCTATGCTCAAGGAAGTTTAAAGTTATACCCAAGAGGTACATTAAAAGGTTTGAGAGATAAAATCATGTATCACTTTAGAATATTTAAAATGTAAGAACGCTGAGATAAGTAAAAAAAATTATTAGGTTTATCCCTAACTATTTCAATACCAAAAATTTTCTTAACTACACATAATCCTTTCATTCAAAACTCACCTTTTAGTTGAGATTTTAGAGAAATATTATGGCCCAAGTTTTAGAAAATAATAAGCATATCATCATCATAAAGAAAAAAATATAGTTTTTAGTTGATTTCAAATAAACACATGCATCATATTTACTCATTGTAGATTATTTTTCTAACATAAAATAATCAAATTTCTTATACCATTTCCTTGAGGCTTGTTTTAAATGATACAATTATTTATTCAAAAGGAAAACTTGATTTAATTTGAATTATTTAGAGTTACCATTAGAAGGATTCATGTAAATCCTTTTATTTAAATCACCGTGACAAAAGGATTTTTTAAAATCATGTTGTTTTATATGCAGGTCACTATAGGTAGTAAAGGAAAGTAAAAGACTAATAGAATAATGCTTTATAAGAGGGGAAAAAATTCAGAATATTCAATCCCTTCTATTTAAAGGAATCCCTTGGAATCTAGTATTGATTTATATTTAATTTTATTTCTATCAATGTTATATTATTTTCTTTTGTAAATCCACATAGAACCAGTAAATTTTTCATTGGGTGGTCTATTTAAAATAGAACAAGTGTGATTATTTTATTAATGAATTCATTTCTTCATCCATGGTAAAGAACAACTCTTTTGAATGTTTGTATTTTAGAGATTTTCTATCAGTCTGTGGATCATTATATACATGATATTGAGAAACATGAAAAGCAAAAGAAGCTATGTCATATTGGATGAACTAATAAGCAGGTATATGGACTCTCCTGACTTTATCTCATATCAATTGATAGACCCTATTATTATAGAAAGGTTCAGCCTCATAATCTGAACCAAAAATGGAGGTATAATATGCTTATAAAGTAGGTTGTGGATATAGTAGTTTGGGTTGGGTAGGAGCCTCAAACTGGGATAGAGGCTCAATTTCATCAGCCTCTTATAAGGTAGGATCAATGATTCCTGATGTGAATGATTGGATTTTGGAGGAGAGGAATCATGGAACACTATATCACTATTAATAATTCATTTTTAGTAACTAGTCTTGGAAACACAATGTTTATAAACCTTCACACCCTTGGGGTACCCTAAAAAAGATGCATTTAATCACTCTTGGTTTTTTTTTATCAGTTTTAATGAGATCATAAGAATTGCAACCAAAGAACCATAAGTAGATAGAATATGGAGGCTTATAATTCCATGATTCATTAGGTGTTTTAAACTGATTTGTAGAGGAAGGGAACCTAATAATTATGTAAACATAAATGTTGAAATTATCTGCCCAAAAATATTTAGGGAGACCTAACTATGAAATCTTTCTCTAGAATCATTCTAAAATATTCATATTATTTCTCTCTACAAGGCCATTTTGATTAGGGTGGGGGTTCCCAAATAGTTTTATTTCTTTTAATACCCTCATATTCAAAAAATTAAATTAATTTTTTGGATAGGTACTCTAATCCATTATCAGTTCTCACTGTTTTTAATCTTTCTCCAAATCTGATTTTCAACTAACATTTTATAGGTTTGTATGTATTTTAAGACATCCAATTTGTTTTTCAAAATTTAAATCAAAGATTTTCCTTAGAATTCATTCTATAAAAGTGAAAATATAAGAACCTACACCATGGGAGGTAGTCCAATATGGTCCCATTAGGTCATAAGGATGTATTATAAGAGGTTGAAAACTTTAAAGGAGGTCCTATTAAAGGTTTCTCTCTCAGCCTTTCCCATCACACAATCTTCACAAAATATAATATTTCTTTGTGTGATTTCACTCAATATCCCTTTCTTGTTGAGACTTTCTATACCCTTGAAGCTTACATACCCCAATATCCTATTCCATAATTGGATATTATCAGTATTAGTGGTATGGACACTGCCTAAATGTATTGAATGTGTCTTTATATTCAAAACATACAACCCCTTAATGAGAGAATATTTAATGATAGTTCTACAGTCTTTAAATATTTTTAGACAACTTTTTTTAGAACTAAAAGTAAAACTGTTTTGGGCTAGATCCCCTAAGGAAATTAGGTCTCTATAAAATTTGGGATCCTACCTAACATAAAAAAAATTGATGATGGAATGTACATCTAGTTCTAGTAAAACATAACCTCTTCACTCTACTTTACACCTCTTATTATTGCCTAAGAGGAAATATCCTTTTACTATTTCTATTAATTATTGTAATGAATGTCTAAAGGGATACATGTTAAAGGAGAATTATGAGTCAAGAAACCACTCTTGATTAAGAGAATGGTTGTACACATTTAACACTTCAGTTTTGACATAACCAGAATCCACTAAAAGGGACTGGTCAGTAGGTTATTTATTTTCATGTTCTTGTTTAAGTTCCCTATATTCAGGCTTAGTGTTCCCATGTTTCCTATAATGTGAAAAAAAATATTTCCCTAAAATTATTACAAAGTTTGGTTTCTTTATTTTTCATGCCTTTATATTTACTAATTTTTTTATTTTTTACCTTTAGTCTATGGTCTACCCCTAGTAAATAAGCTCTTCAGCAAATCTATAATTCTAGGTTTAGAATGAAATTCTTCAGAGAGAAGGGAATACTTAACCTCATAAATGGTTAATGAGTCATGATCATAAATAATGGTTTCTAATAAAGTGATGTAATTATTATCTAGATAAATTAATATGATCATTACTTGACCTTCATCTTCAACAGTTACATTTATATTGGCTAAATCAAACATGGACTTATTAAATTCATCTAAATGGGACTTAATAGAACTATCTGGTTTCATATTGAAGGTAAAAATTCAGTGTTTATTATAAACCATACCAACTAAATAATATTTCTTGTATAATTTCCCTAATTTATGCCATATACTAGTAGCAGTAGACTCATAAGAACCCTCCATAATAACATTATATCCTAAAAAAAGCAGTAAGGATGTATGTGATTTAACTAAAACATCAGGGGAAACAACATGTTATTCAGTGATGGTCTATACAGTTTTATTTAAAATAACAATAGGTTTCTTAGTACCATAGAGGTAATCAATAAATCCCTATTGATCCAGTAGTTCTTTCATCTTAATTCACCATAGTTTAATGTCATTATAACCATCAAAATTTTCGATTTTGATTCTAGCTGTTGACATGTTTACTCAAAGAGTAGATGTCAAGTTCTTATAGACAACTTTATGTGTACACACCCAACAAATAACCAATATTAAGAGTAAATAATATTGATCCAGATATGTACAAAAATATAGAGGAATTATAGATGGGGAAGTGTCTTTAAATGAAAGTAGTATATAGATAGTGGCAATTTAAGAAGAGATCATAACGTGGAAAGAAAGAAGAAACAATTATTGAAATAAGAAAAACATTAGACAATAAAGAAGAACTAGTTAGGAATTGATACCAATTTTTTAGGGTTAATGGTGACCCAAATAGTAGTATAGAACTAAACCCTAGTAGGAATGAAATGGGGTTTTTCTTTTAGAAGTTGAAACTAACAGAACCAACCAAAAAGGAGGCAAGAAACAAAATAAAATAATAAAGAACAGAGGATTTATGTGATTCGGTCCTGTGGAAACCTACATGCATGGAAATAACACCACTTATACACACTCATTTTATTAATCTCAAAGAAGAAGTATATTACATCATACATGCTAAATTAAATAGTAAAAATGACAAATAACTTTAACATATAAAGTGGAGAACAAACGTAATAATAGGTCAAGAAACATACAATTTCGGACACTATAGTCTGGAGTTCTTGATCAATTGATGTTTCTCACTAAAAATATGATGAAATACTAGATAATCACATGGGTAAAAAACCTCACATGGAATAGATGTCATAGGTACTCCACTTTAGATCTTAGCCACACTTATTCTAAGAAAATAATGTTGTTAATAACACCACTAGAACTTGTACACCAGTGGTGTACATGTAGGATGGTAGGTTAAATATCTTCTCTCAAATATGATGAAGAAAAATATTGGAACAATGAACCATAACCTAGACAAGATCACCCTATAAAGATCTGAGAATAGAAAAATTAAAACTAAATCTGGGTTCGATGAATGTACACTAGTGAAGGGGTCATAAATTCCCCAGACACCAACAGTCCTTTGACATACTGCAACAAATTAGGAGGCACTAAAAATACACCCCAATAATGAAACTAAGAAGCATAATCAAATTTTTTGTATATGTGTATGGTGTAGATAAATGGGAAGGCACACCAAATCAACACTCAGAAACACATCCCACATGGATTGATGAGCCAACACAGGAAAGGGGTAAACAACTAGTGGTCCACACAAAATTGAGGCCCAATACATAATCCCAAGATGTTAATTAAAGAGGTCCAACATTAATAAACCTTGTAACAAATCAAAATTTTGAATATTAAAATAATTGCATAATTTTTTCACATATGAAACTGATACAAAATAAATTTGCAGAATACAAATATAGAAATTTTCAATATGAAAACAAACAAATTGAATTCCATAATTTAAAATTATACATATATATATATATATATATATATATATTATGTGTGTCTTTAATTTTGTACATATATAAGTACATACACCGCATCAACATATTATATAAAATTACATAAAAAAATTATATTGAAATTTTCCAATGAAAATTGATGCTAAGAGAAATTTCATTTTTTAAATTTTCATTATAATTTTTCATTTAAAATTTATTTTGGAAAGTTATACTCAAAATTATTACTGTATACATATAATGAAACTTTTTATTGAAAATCTATACTCAATATTTTCAATGAAATTTTAAACTAAAAATTGAAACAATAAATTTGATTACTATAATTCTAAAATAAATATATTTTTAAATTTTTACTACAAATATATTTTTACATGAATAAAAAACACAGCTTTTCAATAAAATAAATTCATTGAAAATTTTCATTAGAAACTTTTAGTGTATATTTCTATTGGAATATTTTTATTAAAATTTCCACCTAAATTTTGAGTGCATATTTCAACTTAATTATTATATAATTAAAATAAAAATTTGATTTTCAACACTATAAAAATAAATTCATTTTTTAATTTTCAGTTCAAATATATTAACACATAAATAAATAATTTAAATTTTCATAGAAAATTTGAATGAAAAAATTCCTATAGAAAATTTCTATTCAAACTTCCACTAGAAATTTCGAGTGAAAACATCCCTCGATAATTTCCAATGAAAACATCCATTTTAAAATTTCTATCAAAAACTTTGAATGGAAAATTACACATCAAATTTTCACTTTAAATTACAATGAATATATATTAATACATAAATAAAAATGTAAATCCTCACAAGAAATTTGAATTGATAATATACACTAGAAATCTTTAGTGAATATTTCCACTATAAACATTTAGTAAAAATTTACATTGAAAATTTCTAGAGGAAATTTTCAATGTATATTTTTCAACAGATATTTTTATTTAAGATACTATGTGTAAATTTTCACAAAAAATTATAATATAATTTTAATTAATGATGAAAATTTTCAATACAAAATAAAAAAACAAAAAGACACATATAAAAATGAATATATACATGATAATATTAAATTATAAATTTCAAGTGAAAATTTTATTATGGAAATTTTTATTAAACATATACAAAAATCCATGTAAACTTGAATTGTAATTTTCTGTTTTACATTTACACTATAAATATCCCCTAATATAAATCTATACTAAAAATTTTTAGTTCAAATTCCCAATAAAAATATTTAATGTATGAATATGTACATACATAAATATATATATATATATATATTCAAATATAAATATTCAATATAATTTTTGAGGGAAAATTTACATGGGAATGTAACATAATTAAATTTACAATAAAAATTCATAATGAAAATTTATAGTCATTAGTGGAACCTATGTCTATTACAGTAAGAGAATTCTTAGTATGATCTATTTTAAGTTCTTCATTATTCATTGCATTTTTATTCTATCAAGGATATATTTTTAATTTATCTGTATTTTCTTTTCGTGCCTAGGATCGTAGGGTGAACCCCTTGTTATCATCAAATACATTTTGAAATTTATATTTCTAGTATACAAAAAACTGAAAATTTGGAATCATAATTTTAATAAAAAATATTCAATTTGAATTTCCACTTAAATTATCAATTAAAGTAAATAAATACAAAAATAGAAAATGAAAATTTTCACTGGATAATTAGAGTGAAATTTTGAAATAAATATTTTCATCATATATTTTAATTTTTAATTTCCACATAATATATATGTGAGATAATATTAATATGAAATTAAACAATGTATAATTTTAGTTGTAATTTCCATATTTTATTTCAAGTAGAAATTCACTTTGAAAATTTCCAATGGAAATTTCGAGTGTTTATTTCCTACACATCATATGATTTTGATTATAAACATAAAAAATATTTTTTCAGTGGGAATTTTTAAAATAAATTTTCAATGTAATCATACATAATATATTAATACATAAAAAACAATGTTAAATTTCCCCACACAATTACAGTGTAATGTTTTACCAAAAACCTTCACTACACATTTCTACTAGAAATTTGTAGTTTAAATTTCCATATGAATTTCCAGAGAAAATTTTCAGTACATATTTTCCTCACACCATATATTTTATAATATAAATATATGATTTATTTTTTAAATGAATATTTAAATTAAAAATTTCTAATAAATAACATAATTGTAATGAAAATATGAGGAAAAATAAAATTTTCACTGAAAATTTGCATTGAAAAAATACATGTATATGCAATTGAATGTATTCGTAATTGATATATAATGTCACAAACCCCTACCCTCAAAGTGTACCTTTCATGGGATAACAATGGAGGAAGAGAGACAATGATGCCTGAGTCTTTCCTCTAGTAAGAACCAGTTTGGAGACTAGCACTGAGGGTATAATAAACAACAACACCAGCCAGAAGATTCTTATTACCCAAGAGAAATTAAGAAAATGTTTCCCTCTAAGTTGGAGTGGTAAACTGGATGGGTCGGATCCCACTGAATAGGGCTGAAGATTATTGTTTCCTGATACATTTAAACCCAATGATTCAAGATGATGATTATTGGTGCCCAACAGGCTTCAAAAAACAAGTTTGGTCTACACCAGACCGACCCAACCATGATCAAGTCATAAAATATTAAAAAAAATTAATAAAATAATAGAAAAAAAATATTTTAAAAAATGCACCCCTATCACTTGAAAAAAAACTAAAAAATAATTTAAAACAATTCTTTAAATCATATAAATAAATCATTATTTTATGTATACAAATTCAACTTAAACAAGGTCAAACAACCCTTTTTATTAAAATAACAAAATTATACACTTTTTAAGCATTTAAACCACTTCAAAACCAATCATAAAAGACATTAAAGTTTTTAAAAACTGGTATATTAAGCCTTTGAAAAACATCATTAAAATAAGTCAAGACATAAAATTAAATCATTTAAAATCAATACATCATTAAGTATACAATGTCATCTAAAACCAGTGTCAAAAAATGATTTAAACAATTAAAAATTTATGTCTTTAATTTGTGAAAAGTATGTTCTAAACATACCCAAACAATATTTCATATTAAAAATAAAAGTTTCACCCTTTCTACATATGAAAAAAATTATAAAAGAAAGACAAAAAAATCTTAAAACATCTAGAAAAACCTAATTAAAAACTATTATGTACCATTTAAAAAATTAAACCAAACTACGCTAATAAATAAATTAACAAAAATTAAAGTTTATTTATAATAATAAAACCTTAAACCACATTTAAAACCAACCCAAATAAAACGATAAGGATTCAAAAACTGTTTTTAACACCTTAGCGAATCAATTAACTCAGATAAACCTCACATTTTAAGGCTTAATGTCTCTATATATTTATATAACAAAAGAAAAATAATATGAATAAGGTGCAACGACCACTAAAACCCATTAAAGTCAAAATTAACATCACACATGATATTTTAAAATAACACATGAAAAGGTTAACTAAAATTTATACTAAAATAAATTCCAAACACTCTATACGTGTTATCCAAAATTCCAAAATGATTAAAGGAAGAGAAGTTCAAATAATAAATCATAACATATTTATGAAAAATGAATTTATTTTTTCATTTTAATTAAATAATGAATGTTTAAACAAAATTAAAATTTTCCTATATAGTGTAGACCAATTCAAATATCATTGAAATCCTTCACGGAATCATCATCATCATCATCTTCTTCTCCCTATTCTTATTCCCAACCTATAAAAATTTGAACGAGGAGATTTAAAAGAACATATTAGTGGAATTAAAAAAACAATTTTAAATAGTTTAATACCTTACCAATCTACCAAAATTATTAGTAGAGTTAAAACGCACACTTCTAAAACTAAATGAAAACACTATTTTTTTAATAATAATCGATATTTTAATAAATACATTATTTTTTAAAAATTTAATATATAAATAAAATAAAAACTAAATATTGACATAAAATGAAATTGTATGAATGACTAGAAAATGATTAAATAGTATTTAAATAAAAATTGATTATTTGTGAAATTGATAAAACAATCAATTGATTTTTAAATTAACTAATTATAAAATAAATGAAATATAAACCTTAAATTAATTTCTTATCGAAAAACCGAAAATCCCAAATCTCAAACTGCAAACATCAAACAGAAAATCAGATGGAAAAGCCATCCCTCAATCCTTAATTCAGATATTTTTTGAAAATTAAACAAAAATATTAATAAAAAACAACAACCCTAATGAAAAAAATTGATTATAAAAAACCCAAAGACTATGGGGTCGTCGATAGTAGGGGGTACACTTCAACACCTTTACCGACTCAGTCTGGAAGGAAAGAGCGGTGAGGTTCAAGACAGAAGGCCTCTGGTCATAGGGATCAATAAAGCGAGTTGAGGATAGTAAACGGGGGGTTGAGATGAGTGTAGAGAAGTAGGGGGGATAGTAGGGTGGGTAATGCATGTGCAGTGCAGTAGGACATTGTAGGGGAGATTGAGAATCGTAGGGTTGTAGTAGAAGTGTCATTCATGGAGAGGTGAGTGAGAACAAAAAGGGTAGGGTTGAAAGTGGGAGTAGTAATTGTGAAATGGTGGGGAAGTTTTTTCCCCTACGGATCATGTTGCCCAAGCCCAGAGGCTCATTGGGAGAGCCCCTGGGCTGGCCCTGATAAACACAGCGATGCGAGGCATTACCCTCAAAGAGAACACATGTTAATGAGAGAGATAAGATAGAAAAAAACCAAATACTTATCATACTACAGTATAAAATAAAACCCAGGTACACATATATAATTTCATGCAAGAAATACTACAACTAAAAGTGAAACTGTAAGTACCAAAATAAAAGTAATGATGACGGTGATCATAAAGGCCAAACAGATCCTAAAAAATCTAAAAATAATAATATCCATCCTAATATCCAAACTACTAAAAATGACTAAAAAATAGTTTATATATACATAGGGTGAGTATAATAGTATACTATGTAGGATCCTCCCTAGAGCCTCTCGTGAATAAGTAAAGAGGGCATGCTAAAGAATAGTGAACAATAAGTGAAACTAACTCATCAATTAAACATGTATAATAATTTCTTAGTCTCACCAAGGATAATCTCACCAAGTATCACATACTAGATCATATAATATAATTAATAATATCAAGGGTACCCACTACCACTTCCCTACTAGTTTGATGCTTTTCCCCAACATCGCACATCCTGAGCAGTCTCTCCAAAAAAAATCTAGACCAAATACACCTAGGGGAAGCACCACAACATGAACCTTGTGAAAAAAACCACCACATTCTCAAAATGAAAGGTAACCAGGTAGTTTTTTGGATCCACCAAATACCACATAACTGGTATCATACATCAGGTATTATAACTCAAGCCATTATAACCCATACAATGAGTAAGGATCCTCAATCCATCACAACATATACAAATTATACCTATAGTAGTCTATAGGAAACTATATCAAGAATACATATGTATGAAATAACCAAAATCAATTACATCCCTCTACACATTTATATGGGAAAAAATAACCACTGTACATGCCATCACAAGTAAATAACAAGATAAGAGAGTGGGGCTAAAGGGGGTAGCCATCCATCCATCCTCCCACCAGGATGTTGTAGAAAACACCACTCAGGCATCAAAATCCTTATGGTGTCAGACACCATAACTATCAGGTTGGAGTAGAGTATAGAAAAAAAGTGCATGATATAATATAGCTCATGACCACACTATGGAAATAACCTTGTCTCATACTGAACTACAGCTAACGTCTATCAGACTCCCATCTGCCACTGTTAATTCTAGATATCCTATAAGAAAACAACCATTTAAAGAGTTACATTAAATTATTTTTTTACTTTTTATCATTTTCACTTTATGTTAATTAATTCTTTAACCATTAATTAACCATTTTAATTTTCCACATTTCATTACATTTAAATCATAATAAAGATACATGCCCTCCAATCATAAGCAAACAAATTCCACAACTTCTCAGAAATATATCCTTCACATTGCATCCTAGTAAGGTCCAATGAAATGGGTTAAAAATTATTTCATTTATTAAAAACATTAACACTTTACATATTTCTGATTATTCTAGGAAAAAATTATAAGCTACCAAACACAAGGGGATCAACATGGTGAGTAGATGAACTACTTGTCATGTCTTCTCCACATATAACAGGAGAGTAGACTCATCCAAACATGAAAATCTAAACATGGAATGCATATGGAATACCCCATACATATTCATCTCTCTTTGATGGAGAGTAATCAAAACCATATTCCTTAAGTATTGGGGAAAGTAAATTAGGTAAACAATCAATAGATTCAAATAAGCATTCAACTTTCATATTAATGAGTAAGCTCAACTTAAACCCATTCCATCATTTCTAGTGTTGTCCCTAACACCTACATACATAAACTGATGCATCCCTCCATCACAGGTGTCAACTACTACCACAAAAACTAAGCCACCACACCCTATATACCACAACAGCCCTCCAAGATCAGCCAACCCAGGCTCACATCACATCCGGGCCACCCTGCCCCATATACCACAACAAACCTCCAGGATCAACCATCCCAGGCTCACATCACATCACAAGAAAGAGGAAAAAAACATAGAAATAAAGCTCTTAGCCCCAAAGCAAGGCCTCTATCTCTCACACACAACAAGCTCTCATAGCCCCAAAGCCTAAGGCACTAGACCTTTATAACCAAGCGGCTAAATAAGCCCTAAAATGCATTATCTTTTACCACACAACTTTTTCTAATTCCATCAGGAATTAACTAATTCATTATTCACAAGGTTCCAACTACAGGAATCCTAAGCAACACGCTATCACAACTATCTCAAATTAATTAAACAATTAATTTATCATGCCTCCAATTTTCTTTTTCAACAAGAATCAACATGCTTTAGGTTCTTTAACCAATTAAATTAAACATGCTTAGTAATATTAATTTCATTAACATAAAATTTCAAAAAAAACAACTAGATTCATTAAACATTCCTCATTAAACATTCATCCAATTAGTTATCAATTAATTATGACTTTATGTTATTTAAGAAATTTCCATAAAAAAATGCTAACCTAATCCAGGCATAGATATCACACTATCTAGGAAACAAAAAAGAAAAATGTTATCATGGTACATGCAACAAAATCTCCTTGTGATTGATAAAAATGATTTAATACAGTTCAAGTAATTATTAGTAAAATTTCATTACAATCCAAGGGGATAAATCTTGCTAAATCTACGATTGAATGTAGATAAATATAGAATCAATGAATTCCATCCCTCAAAATGTTTCAGACATTATTCTCCTGAGATCTCACCATGTAATGGATCTCCGATCACCACTCCCACAAGAACTGAATCCACCCGAGGACATGACGGCACAACTACACCAACCAAAAACCAAGAAAACCCCTTAAATCTATGGAAGATTATCCACAACCACACAACAAGAAGAATACGAATAAAAAGATATTAAAATGGGAGAAACCACTAGAAAAATAAAGGAAAGAAACATGTTGGATCAATCCAGGACACCACAGATAAAAGATGGAAGCTATTAATTGATCATTGGAGAAGAATTCCCCCAAACATCAAAGATAGGGTCAACAGGTTTCCTGGGATCTAGGGAGAGCCACTATAGTTTTACAGTTTGACAACCCAAATGACTGAAAATGTTTCTAAAAGATAGAGCATTAGGGATTACACGATGTGTAATCCCCCTTCATGTCATGTAACCCTCAAGATTCATTTTTCACCAAAAAACACATCACCTATTCACAATTTTTTGGAAACCCAATATATTACATGTTGTGAAACCCTCTTTCACATCGTGCAACAGTCCTTCATGATGTGAAATCACTTAGTTTCTAGATTATAAAAACTAGATGACTCTAGATTTTTTCTGAGCACCTCCACCTTCCAAAACATGAAAAGGGTTAATCCATGTGGATCCAAGCCCTTACATGATATACCTCTCAAAACATTCTCATCCTTGAGTATCCAAAACCAACCTAGAGAGGAAATATAAAAGGGGTCATCCAAAAAACCACCCTATGAGATACCTATCAAGGCTCTCGCCACCATAGGAGAACAACCACTTCATTAATGGAATAGTTTGAAACCATGAAAAAACCAAAACCAGCTCTAAAAAATTCTCCTAGGGGGAGATACCTATCAAAAGAGAGCTAGCCACAACAAGAAAAAAGATAAATCCATCTCATAAACCATATAATGTTCTAAAACCAAAAAATGAATAGTAATACAAGAGAAGAGCTATACATCAAACAAATTAGGATACTGAGTGAGTATCTATGACTCAATCTCCCAGGTACTCTCCTCCATGCCAGTATTCCACCACAAGACACAAACTAAGGGTATAGAACACTAGTGAAAAACCTTCTCTTGGAGGTCCTAGATTTCTACAGGTGGATCCTTAAAGGTCACATCACCGTAAACATCGATCTCACCCAAATTTATGATGTGATAGCCATCATGAAGATAACAACGAATTTGTGACATGTGAAAAAAATAGTTCATCCAACTCATTTATGGGGAAAGTGCTATGTGATATGCAATGACTCCAACACGATCCAAAACCTCAAAAAGCCCAAAAATCCAGGGATAAATCTTACTACTATGACTAAATATTCACTTCCCATGATGGGGAGTCACCTTCAAGAACACATGATCCCAAATGTCAAAATCTATAGGTCTTCTCCTTTGATCGGCATAGGATTTATGATGATCCCGCACTTCTTTCATCCTCTCTTGAATTACCTGAAGCATCTCTATCATATTTTGTACCAGTTCTATCTTGAGAATTTCTAACTCTCTAACCACAGTCCAACATAATGGGGAATGGAAATGAATACCATATAAGTCTTAAAATGATGACATACTGATAGTGGAGTGAAAACTATTGTTGTAAGCAAACTATACCAAAGGAAGGTTCCTCATCCAAAAACCTAAAAAATACATCACAAAAGAGTGCAACATGTCTTAAAGAGTCTGGATAGTCTTCTCTTTCTGGTCATCCATCTATGGATGAAAAGTAGTGCTAAGTCATAGCTGAGAATCAAAAGTATGATGGAGACCTCTCCACACCCAGGATGTAAAATGAAGATCATTATCAGAAATGATCATCCTAGGGACTCCGTGGAATCTCACCACATCATCTAGATACTATCTTATAAAAATATATACTAATATTGATTCTTTTATGGCTATAAAGTGGGATGATTTTATAAAATGATCCACTACTACACATATAGAATTACAACGTTCATGAGATTGAGGTAAACCGGTAACAAAGTCCATTAATATTTCCTCCCACTTCCCTTGAGGAACATCTAACGGCTGGAGAAGGCCACTTGGAACATGGTTCTTGTCCTTCACCTTCTAGTAGACCAAATAACGATAAAAAATCTTTTCAAATGCACACTTCAACCCAAGACACCAAAACTAAACTCTAAAGGATTCATAAATCTTTGTCATGACAAGATATACCACCAAAGGTGACCTACATAACTCTCTGAGAACCATCTCACACATCACCAATGGAAAAAAAAGCCTTCCCTAAAACCACACCTGGTGTTATTCATCCTCAGACCAACCATCATGGACCTCCAAAAAAACAACTCGGTATCTCTAGAACTCCACCTCAAGATCCCCCAACTAGGATTTATCCACCTATTTCACAATATATTATTTCACCATCATCTAAAAAATACAAGATATTGCCTCAAATTTTCCCATATCTAGATGAATAGATGAAAGTTATTCAATTACTATCCTGGAATCACCAGTTCATGAACCACGTTACTGCATGACTTCCCATTCAGCGCATTTTATAAATAATTTCCCTTTCCAGGTGTATATGAAATTTTGAAGTTGTAATCTTGTAAGAACTCCATCCACCGACACTAGAACAAGTTAAAGTCACATTGGGAGAAAACATACCTCATGATCTTATGATTATTGAAGACTAAAAAATGTTCACTGATGAGGTGATGTATCCATAGCTTTAAGGAAAAAAATATCACCTCCAAATCAAGATCATGGGTGGCATAGTTATGTTCATGGGGATGAAACTTCTAGGATCCATAATAAATGATCAATAATTGATGCATCAAAACACAAGACAACCCTAGATGTAAAGCATAACAGAAAAACTCAAACTAAACTCCTTCTATTGGAAGAAAAAGAAATGGAGCACCAACCAATTTCTACTTTATATTCTCAAAAGACACCTGAAACTGATCAGTGAACAAGAATGTCTGATTCTTTATTATCAGCATTTTTATAGGGGTGATAACCTAAGATAAATCGACTACAAATCTCCTATAATATCCTAAATACCAAGGGAACATCGCACCTATACCAATTTCTTGGTGGAATACCATGACACAAATTCTTCTACCATCGATAGATCCATAGCTACTCCCTATTAGGATACAAGATTTCCCATGAAACAAATTTCTCGATCCCAAAACTCACACTTCAACAACTTCCAAAATAGCTTCTCATGAAAAAGAACATCCAAAACAAAACACATATATTTGGCATGCTCCTACTCAGACGTGCAGTGAACAAGGATGTCATCGATGAAAAACACCATGAAATTATCTAGGAACTCATAGGACACAACTTTCATTAAACCCCTGAACATTATTGGAACATTCATTACACCAGACGATATCACAACAAAATCATAATGCACATGATGAAAACGAAAAGTAGTCTTCAGGATATCATCATTTTTTACATGCATCTGATGATATCGTGACTACAAATCAAGATTTGAGAACCGACTTTCACCCTTTATTTTATCAAATAACTAATCAATCCATTAAAAAGGATAAAAGTTATTCATTGTCTCTTTGTTCAAGTGATGATAGTTGATACAAAACTGCAAACTTACATCAACCTTCTTCACAAACAAAACTGGTGCACCTCATAGTTATACACTCAAAAAAATGCACTACAATATACCATAGAGTTGTATATGCATATCCTGAAACACATAAGGAACCATATTATATGAAGACATTGATATAGGAGACACGAATTTCTATAGTTTGATCCCGAACTTGATATCTCATCGAGGGGGTAATGCTACAACCTTCTTGGGAAAGACATAAAGGCATTTTTCTAAGACCTTGGGAAATGCTGACTACTGAACCTTCAATGAAGTCATCATTATATCATCCATCAAGTATGAAAATTATGAAACATGCCTCTAACCTTTCTAAGGGTATCACTTTCCAACAAACATTGCTGGCTATCCATCATCATCGAAGAACACAACTTGCATCCTGAAGTAATCTATGATAGCCTACACAAAATACAACCAATTAATGATGAGGATTTTTTTATATTGTTATATCTGTAAACATAGGAAATATCCCTAAGAGCGGTTCTTCCCACAAACTAGCTCATAGTCTCTACATAATTCAAAAAGGTCAGCTCAACCTCTAATTGGCGTAGTCAATGCCAAGGGAACTGGAAGCCTCTATACCTTTAGTCCCAAAGAAATGACAAGGTAAGGATATATGAAAAATCGTGTTGCTCCTAGATCAAACAAGGCATAAACCCAAGTAGAAAACAACCAAATGGTACCTCGAACGATGTCTAGCTAACCTGGCATTGGCAACATTAAAACATGAATCTGACCATGACCTACTATATGGAATCTATGACTTTGCTGAAGACCACCTCCATGGACGTGCTCTGATCTCTAAGGAAAGGGAGTGTCCTAGGGATTTCCTCTACCTGCACCATCTACTCTTTATTGATCCAAAAATTAGAGTAATCCTCTAATGCTGCCATAGATGGAACTTTTTCAATAGAGGAACCTAAAGCGGGATAACTAGAACATACTGACTACTCAGAATGGTCGAGAACTCCAACCTCTGATGAAATCAGTCTCCATAAGAAAAAGATGAATTTGATCACTTGGCATAGGTCAGAGAGCCACTGCCCCCAGATAAATGAGGCATTGAGGGCTGGGAACTACCCCGGCTGATCGAAAGTTCTTCTATACTAAAAACTAGGAACCCCAGAACATAGATATACTTCATGAAGAATCCTTAAAAATCCCCCCTCATGATGATACGATTCCGTATAATATCATCTTGACAGCCTCTTCTCTCAATAGCACCTCTATATACATCTTCAGCATAAATGGGGTATCCTGGAGATGGATATCTAGATGCAAAGCCTACTCAAAATGCCTTTCCCTAGACTCTTAATATGACAATAGGTCTAAAGAATATCATAGAAGGATCATGGAATGGATCTGGAACTCTCACACACTAGAGATTCACTTCAGAAGGGTAAGAAGCTTCTAAAGACTAGCCACATTTGTGGTAGAAGAAATAAACTCATCCCTGAACTAGTCTCGGAACTTCTCCCATGAGACTTCAAACTCCTCACGATCCCCAAGGAACAAGAACCACTACTAGATCTCTGCCCCATAAAAAATCATCATAACTAATGATTCCTAATGATCATTTTGAGAATGGATCAAACTAAAGGCTATGGAAACCGATTCAACTAGTCTTCCATGACTACATCTGAAAAGAAGCCCTTGTAATTTTGAAAACTTTGTCATTGAAACTCTACGGGCATCCTACTCCAAGTGTCATCATCATCACCTACTACTCTACATCGATCAGTTGGCATAACCTACCAAACATATTCAGCATGAACCTGATGAGGACGTCAACCTAGATCCATTCCTATAAAAGAACAAATATTTAAATCTCCTAAACCTAAAATATGGAAGACTTTGACTTTAATTAATTGTTTTATTTTATTCATTTTAGGTTAATATATCCCAAGGTATACCCATTAAAACCCATGTGTAAAGAAGAATGATGCATGATCCTTTCCTAGGCCTCTGCCTTGAAATAAGTATCACTGCATTTAGTAGCCACTGTTAGCTTAATGGTTCGTGCATTTGATCACAGGGGGGCCTAAACACCTATTTCCAAGATAGTCTCTTGTGTTTTAATCACTTTCTAAAATTAAATGACACTATTACCCTACTAACCCATGTAACCTCACCTCTTCCTAACTATAAACTCCATCTTATCCCTCTACCAGATCTATGATATCACTCTATCATGACCCCCTCCCCATAAAGTGTACCCCTCCAGGTCTAGAAATGGGGGAAGAGAGATAATGACGGCTGAGTCCCACCTCCAGTAGGCCCCAGATTGACGACTAGAATTGAGTGTATAATAAGCACACATATAGTAGGAATTTGCCTCTTAGAGAACACATACAAAAGAGTGAGATAAGATAGACACCAACCAATTCTTGCTCATAATATATTATAAAATAAAATCCATGTACAAATATGTAATGTCATGTAAGAAATACTAAAACTGAAAGGGAAACTGTAAGTACCAAAATAAATGTATAGAGGGCAGCAAACATGAAGCCTAAATAGCTCCTGAAAAACCCCAAGATAATAGTAACCAGCCTGATCTCCAACCTAGTCCATCTAACCTAAAAAATATTTTATATATGCATAGGGTGGGTATAAAATTATAATTAGTAGGATCCTCCCAAGGGTCTCTCTTAAAAAAGTAAACAAGGCATTCCAAAGCACTGTGAAAAACAAGCAAAACTAACTCATCACCTAAATAGGTATACTAAGTTCCTAACCTCACCATGGATACTCTCACCAAGTATCACATACAAGAGAATATAATATAATAAATAATATCAAGGGTACCCCACTACCACTTCCCAACTGGTTTTATGATTTTCCTCAATGTCGCATGTCCTAAGAATATCTCTCCAAAAAAAGGATATCATGAAGACACCTAGGTGAAGCACCACAACATGCAACTCATGAAACACACCACCACATCCAAATAACTAAATGTATCTAGGTAGTTTCTAAGATCCACCATATCTTTCATAACATGTATCATACATTAGGTATTATTCCTCAAGCTATTACAACCCACACTCTGATTAAGGATCCTCAATTCATCACAACCTATACACATTAAACCTATAGTAGTTTGTAGGAAACTATATCCAGAATACATGTGTGTGAAATAACTACAATCCAGTACATCCCTCTATACACATATATGGGTAAAACTAACCACCTTTCATAAAATCACAAGTAACTACCAAGTGAACAGAGCGGGGCCAAAGGGGGTAGTCAACCATCCATCCTCCCACCGAGATGTTGGGGAAAACATCCCCTATGGATCAGATTACCTAGGGTGTAAGTCACCCTAACCTAAAGGGTGGATTAGCATATAGAAACCCAAAAATTAAGAGATATAATATTTCTCACAACCACACTATGGGAATAAACTAGTCTCAAACTCTGTTTTAGCTAACATCTCTCATACTCTGATCTGTCACCGCTAAGACATGTTATCCTATAAAAACACAACTATTTATAGAGCTACATTAAATTAATTTATACTTTTTTATCAGTTTTTATTTACATTAATTAATTATTTAACCAGTAATTAACCATTATAATTTTCCACATTTCATTACATTAGTATCACAATAGAGATCCATTCCCTATAGGAATAAGAAAATTGAGTATAAGGTTTCTCAAAAATATATCATAATCATTACATCCTAGAAATATCCAACACCATGGGTTAAACATTTATTAGTTTATTAATAACATTAAAACTTTCTATATTTCTAGGTATTCGAGGAAAACATTCTAAGCTACCAAAAACAATGGGCTCAACATGGTGAGTAGATGAATTAGCCATCGAGTCTTCTCCACCTATAGAAGGAGAGTAGAATCATCCAATAATGAGAAGCTAAAAATGGAAAGCATGTGTCATACCCTATACATATTTTACTATCTTGGAAAGAGATTAATCAAAATCATCTACAAAAATCAATGGGAAAAGGAAAGTAGATAAACAAGAAATAGATTTAATCAAGCATCCCAATTTCATATCAATAAATAATCCCAACTTCAAGATGTTCTATCATCTCTAATGTCCTAACAGACACCCACATGCATAAACTGATGCATCCTTCCATCACATGGGTCAACTACTACCGCAACAACATGGAATACCCACCCCACAAACCACAACAGACCTCCGGGCTCAGCAATCTTAGGCTCATGTCACATATGGTCTTCCCTTTCCCCATACCACTACAACTCTCTAGGCTCAGCAGTCCCAATCTCACATCACATCACAAGAAGTAATAAAAAAACATAGTAACAAGCCTCTTATCCCCAAATCAAGGAATTCATCCTTCACAGACAATTATATGTCATGGATCCAAAGCATAAGGCACTTGGTCTTTACAAGTAAGCCTTCAGCTCAGTCCCTACAAAGGAATTATCTTTTATCAAACAACTGGTTCTTATTTCATCTTGAATTAACCGATTCATTATTCATAGGTTCCAACTATGAGAAACCTAATAAAAAAGATATCAAAACTATCACAAATTAATAAAATAATTAATTTAAAATTACATTAATTTCATTATTCAAAAATCATGTATATGGTTTAGATTCTTTAACCAATTCAATTAAATGTTATTACTCCCATCAATTTTATTAACATCAAATTGAAATAACAATAATCAGATTCATTAAACATGCCACTTTAAACCATTATCCAATTAATAATCAATTAATTATGACTTTACATTATTTACCAATTTCCATCAAGAAGAACATTCTAATACAAGAATGGCATATATATCACACTATCTAGAAAATCAAGAGGCGAACTGTTATCACAGTATAAGAAACAACATCACCATGTGATCAATACCAATTCTTGAATCCTGTCCAATTAATGATTAGGTCAATTTAATTACAATCCAAGGGAATAAATTTTTCTATCTCTACAATTTCATGTAAATAAATAGAGAATTAATGAATACCATACCTCAAAAGGATGTTGACGTTCTTTGCAAGAGATCATGGCATGCAACAGATCTTCAATCACCCATCCTACATGAACAACACCCACTCGAGGATTCCACAACACAACCACACCAACCAACAACCAAGAAAAACCAATAGAAACATGTGACATAATCCACCACCACATGAAAGGAAGAAAAATAGGAAAAAGAGATCATACTAGGAGAAACCACTAAAAAACAAAGGAAAGAAACAACTTGGATCAATCTGGGACACCATAGATCGAAGATGGAAGCTAAGAATTGATCCCTAATGAAAGAATCCCAAAAATGTTGAAGATGGGGTCACCAGGTCACCTCAGATCGAGAGAGAGCCAATGAAGCCATTAGTTTAGACAATCAAAATGGATGGAAATGTTTTTTAAAACATACAACAATGAGGGATTACATGATGTGTGATCCCCTTTCATGTCATGTGTCCCTCATAATTCAGTTTCACTAAAAAATGTGTCACCTATTCACTTTATTTATTTTTTAAACCCTAATATATTGCACATCATGAATCCCTCTTTCACATCATGTAACAATATTTCACAATGTAAAACCTTCTATCTTCCAAATTCTAGCAACAGAACTACTATAGACTTCCTTTAAGAAGTTCTGCCTTCGAAAACACTCAAAGGGTCAATCCACACGGATTCATGACCTTACATATAATTTTTTTAAAAAAAATAATAGAAAATATTTTGTATTAATTTTAGATTGAATAAATATAAAAAATTATATATTTTAAAAAATTATTAGTAATAATTATATATTTATAAATGTATAACAAATTATTAATTATTTTTATATGTTAATATTAATTAATATTAATATATTTTTATTATTATTGTTTTCTATTTTAATTTTTCAATATTATTAATTATTTCTTAATATATGTCATTTTTTTATTTTAATATCTTGGTTTTGAGTTTTTTAAATGCATTATAGGTGATGTTAAGGGTATTTTAGTCTCACACATTCAAATAAATCAACATAATCTAAATTTTATATCGACAACCACATAATTATTCTTACATGTGGGAATCATCCCATGGTGAACATGATGCTTAGTTCAGTATAGAAAACCTGAGATGATATTTTCCCTTTATTAGAATATAACAGTTATCATTTTTATAAAAAAATGATAATAGTTATAATTGAGTATAATAGTTATTTTTTTAAAAAAGAAATGTTCATGATATATTATCTATAAAATCTTTTAAAAATATAATATAGTTATAAATATATTATCACATTTTAAAAAATTATAATATTTTTATAAATATATATATCACTTTTTTAAATGTTAATATCAATGAATATTTATTTTAAAATAGAAAATTCATTATTTTTTAATGAATAACGTGTGTACCTAACACCACTGAAAATTCATGCACCACCTCAATGGTAGTCATAGCCTATGATCTTCCTTGTTCTCTTGGATTTGGAGGTATTTTTTGTTGATTATCATTAGTGTCCTTTTTCTTGGTGTAATTATTTTCATAGTGTCTATGTTTCTTATAGTTATAACATTAGACATTTTGGGAAGGGTTGATTGGAACCATTTTTTCTTCCATAACATTAATTATATTCTTTATGTCCCTTTGTAATTATTTAGCTAGATTCCCTTATTCTACATAACTGAAGAATCTCTTTATTTTTGAGGTAGTTACTAGGATGCTTCATTCCATATTCTTTACATGTGATTTGATGGATCTTCTTCCCTCCATGAGTATTATCAATTGAAACACCAAATTTAAACTCTATTATTCTTTTATTGTCTCTGGTCACATCAGACCATTGATATTCACCAGTCTTTATCTCCACCATAAAGTCAAATCAAATAATTACCTAATATCTATCAAAGTATTTAATCCATAAATATTTTTTAAGACTTTTATTTAGGACACTAATGAAGTGGTCAAAATTTTAAGGCTAGTGAAAGGGTTTAAGATGTACCTTGAAAGACTTATGTTGTTTTCATCATAAAACCCAATTGATTCATCCTCCCTTTCCTTGAGACTAAGAATTTACCTATCCATTTTAATAATGAGAGCATGAGAAAAACATTTTCCTAAATTCATTCCATTTAATTGATTCAATATCATTTTTGGGCTTGGTATTATGGATCAACATCTACCACTGAATGGATTATCCCTCTAAGTGATAAATAGTCTTGATTGTATTTTATCACTCATGTTAGAGTAGGTTCCCTAGAAACAAAAACTTTTTACTCTCAATTACAAGGATAATCTAAAATCATAATATTAATTTAATATCTTATCACATGATGATTGTTCTTCTATATAACATCACTATGATAATGTACTTAGAGTATTTACCAAATAAAAAAGACATATTAGTTCTCTACTAGAATGATATCATTTAAGTACAATGAATATATTCTTGAATACATGTTCAAAGATTAAACAACATTCTCTGACAAGACAAAAATTATGTTTGACGGTCAGATGTTTGATACTCACAAGTGGATGAGACTTAATATATTGAAGTTCACAATAGGAAATATCAAGGAGAGGAGGTTATGAGAATATACCCACCTAAAATAATTACACATGGTACGAGTCATTAAAAATTACTATACGTAAGCATGTATAACGATCCATAAACATGATATTATTATTAATTCATATAATGAGTCATGAACTTTGATGAATTTCTATAATTGATGATGAATTTTTTTTTGAAATACTTTCACATAAATCCATTTTTATTTTGAATCACTCCCTTGATCTATGTGTTCATCATCATTAGAGACAATATAGAGGATATAAGTGGATAATAAATAATAGATACAAGGGAATGAGATATAAGAAGGGTTATGTACCATGATTTTGAAGTAGATAGTTGGGTGGATTATGGGGTACACAGAGATAGACTCATCCCTTTTTTCATTATTCTAAATCTTACTCATGAATGTGTTATTCCATATTTTAATTTTATTCTCCATTGTTACTAATTTCAATTTTATTAGGTTTCTTCCAAGGTTTAAAGTGTAATCAAGGAATCAACTTCTGGGGGTTAGAGGGGGTCATACCAAACATCATAGATCAAAAACAACATAGAATTATAAATGAATATTGAGAAGTGAAAATGGTTCACGAATTAGAAACCCTTAATAAATAGAATAAAATTGATATAAATGAACATACAAGAAAAGGAAATGTGTGGAAATTAATGAATACGTATGATTTTTGTGGTTTGAACTAGTTTAGAACTTCTTCATGGAAATAACACCACCACCATAGTTTTATTATTATAAAAAACATAACAGCATTAAACATATAATAGAGAAGTAGTAAATAAATAACAATTTGCAAAGACCAAGAAAACAATATGATAATAGGAACCTCATCACTCTATGAACCATGTGTGAACACTGGTTTAAGGGTGGTGAAATATTCCCTTTATCTGGATGGAATGACACACACCAACTCCATACACAAACTTTAAAGAGAATAAATGAAATACAACGCATAGACAAAGAATTAAATAAACAAGTTCATGTGGTTGGAACCATGAAAGGATCATAGATGTCTTGAAGGAGAAAAACACTACCATGGTTTTTATAATCAAGAAGAAGTGGTCCACAACTACCTCACAAGGGTTTAGGTTTCCATCTAATATGATAACCATAACAAGGGGTGCATAGGTAGGGAAGAAAATCAATGTAGATCATCCTTCTCTCTCATACTATATTCTTTCTAAACGGAAGCTAAAGAAACCCAAGGATCATGAAAATGAAGACCTATAGAACACATTGATATTAATAGAGAAACCAGAGGTAATTAATGCAGAGGAAAAAATAAGTTAGTTGGTAATGTTAAGCACAATAGGCGAGGGGACACATGGTTAGTGGAGGAGAACATATGGATAGCGAAGAATGGTTGTTAAAACAAGTGTCGAACTGATAAAAGATAAATGGAGGCCCAAGAATTTCCAAGAAATAAGAGATGAGGATAAAAGAGTTTTCAAAAGGTGATAAATCATGCCAAAAAACACAGAACCATAACATCCAAACTATCCAATTAATTTAATAAACATCCATCAAAATAGAATAAATAGATAATGAATCATGCTAGCAAGCAGAGTTATGGAATGAGGGCTAGAAAAATAGTTCACAAATAGGACCATGAATAAATATACCCACAAAAAAGAACCTATAAATAGAAAATCCCACATAAAATTCATTAAAATATAAATAGGAAAGAAAAAAATGATTTCATAATAATAAAACAATAACATGATTTTTCATTGAAAAATAAAATAAAATAAAATTTTCTTGGTTAACAACATAAAACCAGAATTTTTAATTTGGAAAATCATATTTCAACATATCTCCACCTTTTCAAAATTAAAAATAAAGCTAACATACAATTTTATTTCAATCCTGTCTAGCCTACCTATAGGTTCATATATATTTTTATTAACATAAAATAAACCTATGATGATAATGTTCACCCAATACAGATACTCTTAGAATGTCAAACTATGAGAAATATTTAGATTTTACATACACTTATACTATTATCATACTATCTAAACATTCTTAGTAATTAAAATAAATAACATTTATTCAAATCATACCAATGCACTACCTGAGTTTGTACCAAAAGATGAAAGTACTTTAGAGAATCTAAACACCTACAAATACACAAACTTCCTCAAGGGTAAAATGTAGTAAACATGAAAATTAAGAAAAATGAAAGATCAATATAATGAAATCAATAAAAAGTAGTAAAAACACACATCAACTAGAAAATAGGAATCCAACCAGTGGAAGATCTACACCTAAGCCCGAGTGGATTATACTGGCCCAAACACACCCTCTCATCCAACCTGGTTCCACTATAAACACATTCAGGTATAGTCTTGGGATCAAAGAATAGATACCTTAATGAAAATATTCCTAATTATAGCTAAATATATGTTAATAAAACAAAACAATGTCTACAGTGGTGAACTCGAGGCATAACATATTAAAGTGGTCTATAACATCCTTAGTTTTTATGTTGGAATAGTATCTTTTAATAAAATTAGTCTTTACATGCTTGAACATTGAAAGATAGTAATCCAGATATTATATTTCTATTCATTATTATTATTTTTCATTTTATCCCAAACATGAATTAATTGAGGTTCAGATTACACTATACTAAACACATCCTTCAAATAATGTATTTGATGTTCTTGAGATAACACAGCTGATTTAGAATCTTTTGGAGAGATTGACACTCTGACATACTTCAAAAAAGATTTTTAAGGAATTAAAAGAATCATCAAGGGAAGATAACAAGATAATGGAATGATATTCATCATTTATTTTATTATATATATTATCCTTGTCAATAAAAACTTAATTAATGTGAACAAGATGAATGTGAATAGAGGAACCAGGGTACACTTTAATGTATAAAGCCTTATTTTCATATAAAAAAGGTCAATAAGATTCTTATACATATACAAATGTTCATGTTTAATCCATATAGACATTATAATAGTCTAATTCCTGATTTCTCATATGAACTTATCACATAAGGTTAATAAAATCATTCAATAGGATTCCTCAAGAATATTAGGGTGAACATTAATGTAGGAGGTAGATGAATATCCATTTGGGGTGACGTTAACTACATGATTATTAGAACCTAAGAGAGTGTTTGTGAGTCTATTGTGGAAAATAAACACCATCATATTAAATATTCATAGGTTAAATTAATTTTCACCATTGAAATTATTTACTTATCACCTAAAAGAGGTCCACATTAACTAAAAAAACTACCTCAGATACACATTTTTTGAGATTGGAGGTAGAGTTGGTTCCTTGGACCAACTATTTGTAAATTGATTACATATATATTCAATGTATTGAATATTAATATAACTTATTATTATGTATTTTTTTATTCATGACTCTAATGTTATAATGTCTTAGAGTATACACAACATTAATAAGGTCATAATACTTACCAATTATGATGAGAACCTTGATATTCTATGATGATATTCTCAAATAATGTTTTTTGGTTGGATAACGTACTATGATGGGATACATAGTACATAGACTGTTATGTGTGATTACTCATAAGTAGATGAGTATTCTTCTTATGAATTTTACACTTGGTAATCTCTAAGATAGGTGATGATGAGAACATACCTTCTAGAAGGAATTCTTAATGTTTTGGTGTCATTGGATGTTCCTATCTACAAGTGTGTGTGATGGTCCTTAGACTTTAAGATAATTATTAATTCATGTTGCAAATGATGTACATAGATGTATTTCCTAAAACATGATGATAACAGTTCATGGAAAGTTAGATACATTGGGTGTGTCACTAGTGACATGTCATTAATGAATAAGTCAACGGAGGATTTGTCCCTTCCATCTTTATTAAATCTGATATCTCAACCATTTGATTGGAATAGAATAGTTACATTAAATAACATGATCTTGTTGAAATTATGTGTTTATTTCATATAGTCAAAGAAATGCATATGAAGCATATAGGTTGGTGACATGGTTGTGTAACCTTCTTGATGAGATATTATGGAAAAAGGATTGTATTTCACTTTGAGTGTTCATATGTGTTTGTTGACGTTGTGACATTTAATTATTTCTCTTGGATGCCTAAACCCATTTCTAGATAGTAATCTTAGACTTTAGTAAAGCTCACCTAATGCTAATGAGAAATAATCCGAGAGGTTTACACACTAAGTATTTCCATTGATCTAGATTAAATTCTATTTGAGTTTAATTAATGGAATAAATATTACTCTCAAGTCAAATGAATAATTTTATTAATGTTATATAAATCACATAAATTAAATAAATATATATTATTTGATATGTGATTAAAATATTAATTTTATTTTTTAAATATTTTAATAAATATTTTTTTTCTATATTTTGAATAAAATATTTATTCAGTTGATTAAAAAATGAATTAGGAGATCGAACAGAGAAAGTCTAAGTCTAGTGAAAAAATTAATTAACAAGACCATTATATAATATTTTTCATTATGAAAGTTGGTGTGCACCAAAAAAATAATAAAATGATTATTATTATATGGAATGGGGTTTATTAAAGGTATTAAATGTCATTTAATGGATGTTATGAAATTAAATAATATGTCCCAACTCTATAAAAAGAATACTATGTCTATTGTATAGAGTATCCAAAAATTGATAATTCAGATTTGTTGCACACAATGAATGCTCTCTCAAATCCTTCTTCTCTAAACCTCTCAAGAATGAGAGGTGCAAGAGATATTTCTTCAAGACCAAAGAACAACAAATCAAGAACAAACAATACTAGAAATTTGAATCATTGTGCGAGCACCCAAAGATCGAGTATTTCTTAGAGATCATAGGAGCACGTTTGGATCACCTCTAGAAGGATTCTATCCTTGGATGCTCATAGTGCAACAAAGGTATCTGAAATGGACTTTTTGGATAATCAAAACTCACCAACGAAGAAAATTTCTAATCTCATGTATTTACTTCTTCAAATATTAAATAAATTAATTATAATTTTTTTGTGAATGATCCTCACACTTAGTTTTGGACATTGATTATTAAAATAAATTTTAATATATCACCAACCTACGCATGCTTCTATTATGTCTAGAACCATCAAGTGGTACCAGAGCGGTCATGTTTAAATTTATAATTGCTTATTTTATTGTTGATCTATGAAGAAATATGGTTAGATTTTTCAGTTCATGTTATTTATTCTTTATTCCAATTTGAATTAACATTTTATCAATATATTAATCATTTTCATCCAATTTTTCATTTTCAAAATGGTATAAGAACAATTTAATAATGACTAGAGGTTCCATTGGGAAGTTCCAAATCTTTGGCTAGTAAAACTAGTTTACACAACGTGCGTCCAGAGCACATGTTTTATACCCGTAAAAATTATATCTAGATGCTTAGAGAAATGAATTTCACATGGTGCTTTAATTGCACACCATGTGTTGATGGGGCCGACCTAGAACAATGCAAGCAGATATAGGCTATGCAGCAAGCATGTACATACTATGAAGTCTGGTCGAGTTAACACGATGAATCCCCAGGTGTGTGACTTAGATATTCAGAAACTTAGGTAATCAGTGTGTAGCTTGATGTACACACTGTGTAGTCTCCCATTAATGGATAAAATAAAAATTACAATAAATTTGAAAATTGCAGTATCAAAACCATATTTTATTGATTGGTACACCATTGCATGTTTTTCAATTTAATAATGGTTTTAAAATAATTTTAAATGCTCAATTAATTTATTATAATGAATATATCTTTATTGGTTATGTAGTTTTTTTTCATTAATTACATTAATTATGGGTATCTATAAATAAGATTGGATGATCATTAAGATGAAAGGGAATTAATTAATTAATTAATTTAAGATCTTTTATTTAAAAGAATAAAATAACAAATAAAGAAATTAATGCTAGACATTTTTTTTTTCATATTTTTCATATGTAAGAGCATTCATGAGCTTGAACAATACCTTTGTATGTGTTGGATGTTTTAATTTAATTGATTTTATGAGTTTTTAATTATTTAATATTAAATTAAATTATGGAATGCAAATCATCCCTCCCTCCATTATTATTTAGAACATGAATTCCTAAGGATATTTATTTAATCCCATTTAACCAATCTTTTGGTTACCCTCACCTGTGTGTGAGTAATAAATATTTTTAATTAATGGGTCAACCCAAGGCACGTGGAGGTGGTTCAAGACAGAACCATAATAATTCCAACCCAGGTGATATACAGGTGGATAGTTGGAATACTGTAACTCATTCCAAGATAGGAAATAGGTGTTATCTCCCCTAGGCCAAAGATTGATTTAATGTCCTCATTAAATCAATAATTAGATAAAGGACATGAATAGGTCATTTAATTAATTAATTATTTCTATCTATTGAATTATTTATTTTATGGATGTAAGGATGAAATCACATAAAGAAATGAATTAATATGAAAATATGTAAATTAATTAAATTAATTGTTCATAAATGTTTTATTCAAAATGTTTAATTAACTAAGTAATATCCTCATAATATTAACAAGATGTGTAAAGAATAAAAAAAGATAAAAAAATCATAATAAATTAAAATGACTCAATTAAATATTATTTCAAACTAAGCCTTTTATTACTTGATTGGGAATTAAACCATATAACTAAGTGTAGTATAAGTCCAAAGTCTATACACTTAATTTTATCGAGGAGTTATCATGAGAATTTTGGGTTTAATTAACTGAAATTGTATTGAGTTTAATAGATAAAGTCTGTTCAATACAAATTTGGAGGCAAGTGTAGAGGAAACACGTATCATGATTTCATGATAGGACAATCCACTTAATGGATCAAGGAGCTATAAGTTCACAGTTAGAAAGAAAGTATACCTAATTACTTTATTATGGTTCTCATGTCCAAAGTTAAGATTATTAAAAAAAATTAATGGGTATCCATGCTACTAGAATGTTAAAGAAACAGGACATTCGAAGTTCAATGCTGAGGGCTATTAAGGATTTATAAAATAGTGAGATATTTAACAAATAAATAAATAAAATTTAATTTATTATATCTCACTTATTTTTTATTAAAGAAAAGTATAAATAATATTATCTTCTTAATTTTAGAATAAAATGAAAAGTTCATCATCCACACTATAATTATAATCAATATTGGAGAAAAATAACCTCCTAACTGGTAGTAATATCCAAAAGTGGTTTAGACGCTTTACAGTTGTGTTGTACCAGGAATAAAAAACTTATGTGATAGAATCCTCAATGCTTGATCCATCAGCTAAAGAGGTGAGTGGTGAAGAGTTCCTTGTATATGAAAAACATTTGATCAACATGGTCAATGTTCAGTGTTTGATTTCATTGATGTCTTGTGAACTAATGAAGTATCAAGAAAACATCGATGTGTATATCATGCTTGAGAATCACTATGGTATTTACCAGGAGAGAGCTAGACAACAAAGACTTGAGATTTACAAGGAAATATTTTAGAAAAATATTAGAGTGGGTGCCTCGGATGGGCCTCACATAGTCAATCACATTGGCTACATTGATTGATTAGATGTTTTATTGTTTAAAATCCTCTAAATAATTGGGCACCAACCTAATTTTGGAATCACTCCCTCAGATCTTCTCTGTTTTTGTTGTGAATTTTAATATGGAAAACACTATGAAGAGTCTTCAAGATATCCTTACACTTCTCCACCATGTAGATAAGGATACAAATACTGAAAAAACTTCCATCCTTACGGTGAAAAATGGAAATGGAAAGCGAAGAGATTTAGTCCCAAAGATTCTTCACACCCTTCCAAAAATGGGGAGATCAAGGAAAAAGTAAGGGAATAGGATGTTGTCTATTTCTCATGTGAAAACAAGGGTCACTAGAATAAAAATGAAAACCAACTAAGGAATAAAGGGGAAGGTTAAGGTTCATTTATTATAGAGTTCAATTTATTTTTTACTTAAAATTGGGTATTAGATACAACTTATGGTGCTCACATATGTATTTAAATAAAGGAACTAGTAGATTAAGAATGATTGAGAGAGGAGAGGTAGATATTTGAGTAGAAAAATCTGATAAACTTAATATTGTAGCTATTGGGTACTACTACCTCACATTGGTGACAAGAATGATCTTGGCCTTAATGGTTTTTTATTATGTTCCTTCAGTTACCAAAAAAAATATTTCTATAACTATACATTATATAGATGGATTTATTTTCAAATGTCAGAATAAATGTTTCTTATTTTATAATGATAAAAAAAATTATGATAATAAAAATTTAAATAATGGTATTTATGTGTTTTATTACATGAAACAAATAATAAATTCGATAATGAAGTTACTTTACATGACTCATACCACACCCAACTTTGGAATCACCGGCTAGGTCATATAAATGAAAACCTCTTGAATAACTTACATCAAGAAGGATATCTAGATTATATTTAACTAAAACCACTTAGTGTATATGACACATATTTACTCGTAGAAATGACCAAAGCCTCATTTAGTTGGATATGTGAAAGGGCTAAATATATTCTTAAATTAGCTTATACCATTGTGTGTGGACCATTTCCTATCGAAAAAGGGGTGGGTACTCATACTTCGTAACTTTTACTGATGATTTTAGAAGATATAAATATCTCTATTTAATGAGGTATAACTTCAATTATTTTGATAAATTCAAGGAATAGAAGAATAAATTTGAGAACTATCTTAGTAGGAAGATTAAGAAACATCTATTAGTGTGTAGTGAAGAATATCTTAATCAAGACTTCATTGCTTATCTATGGGAGTTAGAGATTTTATCTCAAATCACCCCTCTGAATATGCCTCAGTGGAATGTTGTAAGTTAAAGGAGGATCCCCACCTTATTGGAAAAATTTAAATCAATGATGAGTCATGTGAGTCTTTCATTATGATTTTAGGTATATGTGTTTCAAACAGAAACATATATACTAAATAGAGATCCAACTAAATCAATATATAGTATTCCATTCCAATTAGGAATGGATAGAAACCTATGTTGTCTTACTTACATGTGTGGGGTTTTAAAGCATTTTTCAAGGGCTCATTAGGTAACAAGATTACACCCTGAGGCACAAAGTGTATCATTATAGGATATCCCAAAGAAACAAAGGGATACTACCTACAAAAATTTTCAGAAAAAAAGGTTTTAGTTGATAGACATTCCACATTTCATTAGGAGGACCTTATCTCAAAAATAGATATTGGGAGTGAGATAGACTTTGATGAAGTCTAGGGCCAAGATACACAATAGTTCGTACATGAAAAAATTCCACAATGCCCAATGGATGAAGAAATTGTTCCAGAGACATTATTAATATGTAGGAGTACTAGAGAGGATAGAGAACCAGAATGGTATGGTTTTTTAGCCATTAAGGATTAGGACTCATTATTAGTTGAAAATAATGATACTCTAACCTAAAAAACAAGGATTAAGTGGCACAGATGTTTCCAAGTGGAAAGAATCTATGAATTTTGAAAAAGATTCCATGTACCAAAATCAGGTCTAGATTTCAGTAGAGCATTCGGTAGATGTTATTCCCATTGGCTACAAATGGTTATTCAAGAATAAAGTGGTCATGGGAGGAAAATTCCGTACTTATAAGGAGAGATGAGTTTCATAATGGTTTAAACAACGTTAAGGCATTGACTATGATGAAACTTTTCACTAGTTGCAATTATTAAATCCATCAAAATTATACTTTCCTTTGCGGGTTTCCATGATTATGAGATTTGAAAAAATGGAAATTAAAATAGCCTTCCCTAATAGGAAACAATAGGTATATGTATATATGAAACATCATGAAGATTTTGTGACTCTAAAGGATGCCAACAAGGTATGCAAGTTGTAAAGATCCATTTATAGATTAATGTAAGAATGCAGGTCATGGAACATTTGTTTTGATGAGGCCATAACAAAATTTGGTTTCATAAAGAACGAATGTGATCTCTGTGTCTATAAACGGTTTAGTTATAGTGAGTTCATTTTCTTAATAGTATATTTTGATGAAATAATACTCATTATAAATTAAATAATAGTCTTATAGTCTGTTAAGGCATGGTTTAGTAAATACTTTTATTTGATGGACATGGGAAAGGAATCATATATTATTGTGATCAATATCCATTGTGATAGATCCAATAGGTTTCTCAGCCTATGTCAAAGTACATAATGTGATAAGATATTAAATATATTTGGTATAGAACAATCCAAGAGGGGATTATTTCCAACATCACATGGAATTCAACATTATAAAAAATTATTTCCATAGACACATGAGGAAAGAAAAAGAATGATATGGATTCTATATACATCAGTAATTGGTTCTATCATGTATGATATGCTATGTACTAGGATAGATGTCACCTATTCATTAAGTGCAGTAGAAAGATATCAAGATGATCTAGGTGACCACCATTGGATTTCAGTCAAGAATATCCTTAAGTATTAAAGGCATAATACGGATATGTTCCAATTTTATAGAGGATATGAGGAACTAGTCATCAGACGATATGCAGATGCTAGTTTCCAAAATGATCGAGATGAAATGAAGTCACAAAAAGTATACACATTAACTTTGAATATAGGTTCTATGAGCTGGAAGAGATCAAAGTAGACTATGGTTGTAGATTATATAGAATAGTATGAGTATATTGTGGCTTTTAAGTAATCTAAATAAGTATCATGGATGCGCAATTTCTCCCAATATCTTTATCTGTTATCTAGCGGTAAAAATACTATCACACTTTAATTTTATAATACTTTAGTGGTGGCTCTTGTAAAATAGGGAATGTCACATTAGTGAAAAAAGAAGAAACTTTGGAAGTATCATCTCTTGTGGTATTTTTTTAGATAGGTTAAGTTTCAGTGAGAAGTATTTTAATATGAGAAAACATGGTGAACCCCTTGATGAAATCCATGTTTAAGTAGAAACATGACTATTAAGTGTATTCTAGCAGACTAAAGGTCATGGGTAGTTGGATCTAGTATAAGTGGGAGTTTGTTGGAGTTGGTGTCATAGGATCAACTGTTTTTAATTATATTACATATATATTCGATGTATTAAATATTAATAAAAATTCTTATTACATTGATGTTATTAATTTATTCATTACATTTTACTAACTCCCTTTACTTATTTTATATGAAAAGTGCATAATCTGTGTGTAATATTCATATTTTAATATTAAATATAATTTTGAGCACTATTTGAATAAATCCAGATTTGAGTCAGTTTAATGTATTATCTATAACTATTACTATACTGATCCAAATTTCATGGTTTTTGTTTTTTAGGATTACTATTTCAATTTAGAACATTTCATTAGAAGGGACCATGTGCCAATTCTTCCATTTAAAGGTTCATATGTACCACACAATAAGGCCCAATGAATCTGTGAACAAACTGGACCAGCCTTGAAGATTGATTTACTGGGCTCAATCTAGAAGTACAAAACGGTTGATTCTCCACCATAATTCTGGGGACAATATTTTTCATCTTGGATAAAAATTTCAAGGCCCAAAGTCTTCAACAAGTGGCCCAAATGATTCTATGAATTTAAGCCCACCATTCTTTCCGGGAATTAAACTCATCACACAAATGTGGACTGTTCTCCTTATCTAGAAATCCATTTGAGCTGAGACTTTGCATTGTGAAATAGGAGATATAGGCGACCAACTTTGTTGAAGAAACTATCCGGATTTGATGGCATCTTACTATTCAAAAATCCATTCACATTTCCTCCTTTGAAAAGTCATGGATAGAAATGGACAGTTTATCTTTGTTTAATGAAATAGCCATAACGTTGGCTAAAAAAGTCCACTGACCGCAAGATTTTGAGGGTAGACATAAGACATCCATATATACATTTATGAAGAAGACACCAGATCGTGATTCAGCTTTATAGATTGGTAAATATGTGGGTCAAGTGGAGGGACAGATTTGGAATGCAAACAGTCCACTCCTTGGGCTATAAATACATCCCTCTCCTCTCCTTCCAAGGGGTTGGCATTTCATCACTTAAGGAGGAGGTTTGTCATTACTAGAGCCTTTACAAGGGCCTGGTAGGATATGATTTGATCTTGTTTCAACAAGATATACATCTCCTCCTCTCTTTGTTTCCTTTTACTTTTGTGTTCTTTTTTGTTGTAATTTTGTATGTTCTTTCTTTTGTAATTCCTTTTTAATGCAAGTTTATTCTTGAATATATCTTATTATCATCCACCTTCTATAGTATAATATTAATACCCTTAAAATAGTTTGAATCAATTTAAATTACAGTCCCTTATTTTTCTTCCTCATTCAATCGAAAATCCATTTTTAATTTTCTTCATCGTTTGTGTGTGTGTTCGGCGCACTACTCTTATCTTGTCCCTTTCGTTTTCTTCTCTTTATAATTCATCACCATAATCATTATAACCAGATTAGTAATCATTTTAATGGATGGGTAAATATTTAATTGGGGTGATTTATAATTTAGGTATGTTAAGTGATTGAGATCTTTTGCTCGACGAATGTTCTTTAAATTAATATTGTGTATGTTGAACTTTATATGTCATGGATTAATGACATGTTTTGTTTAATATGTGGATTCCATGGATTATTGGAACCAAAAATACAATACCATAAACAAGTAATGGTAATGATTAGAAACCTAAGTTAAGTTAAGGCTTGGATTAAATCTTAAACACTTAGGAATTCTAATCGATGTCAACTTGTGAAGTGGGTGTTAATTTAAATGAAATATAAAGCAAAGCTCAAGGATATCACAAGCTTAACTCCCTAATAATGAACTCACCCCAATATTTATCAATTTGTTAAATCAATTATATTCAATCAATAATTTCAATTATTCTCTGCAAACAAACCCCCTAATCAAAATACAATCAACTAAAAACAAACAACTATTTCAAAGTATCATCGCCGAGGATTCGACCCGAGTGCTGCTATACACATTAGCAGAGCACCGGAACTTTGACCGGTCGATAGGCGACAATTGGTCGTGCGTTTCAAATGGAGTCGTTGCCGGGGATGGTTCTTTATGTAGTCATTAGTTTCTGGTTATTGTAAAAAAAACAAAAAAAACAAAATTTTAAAAAAAATGAAAAAAAACACAAAGAAAAACCCGCCTTCCTCTTAAAAATCATAAACTTAAAAATACAAAGAAAAACTCGCCTTACTCATCCTTTCTAAATCTCTCTGAATGCCTCGTAGCCTCCCAAACAATCCCTTGGATTTTTTTGACCCTGAAATTGATAGAACTCTTCGTCGACTTAGGAGGACCATTAGGGATAACCAAATCACCCAAGAACCAATCATTGCCCTACCAATTGAATTAGATATAGCCAATCCTAGGGAACAAACATTGAAAGAACTTGATACCCCTGATATGAATTACCAACCCCTTGGTATTCAATATCCAAACATAGAGGCTGACTTCGAACTCAAATCGGGTTTGATTCATCTTCTACCTCATTTCCATGGGCTAGCCGGTGAGGATCCGCATCTACATCTCAAAGAGTTCCAGGTGGTGTGCTCTACCATGAAGCCTCAAGGGGTTTCTGAAGAACAAATCAAACTCCGAGCATTCCCTTTCTCCCTAGATGACTCTGCCAAGTCATGGATTTACTACCTCCCTCGTAGTTCCATAACTACATGGAATGACATGAAGCGTCTCTTTCTAGAAAAATTCTTTCCTGCTTCTCGTACCGCTTCCATCCGAAAGGAAATAAGTGGTATCCGTCAATTCCCAAATGAATCACTCCATGAGTACTGGTAGAGGTTCAAAATGCTTGTTGCAACCTTCCCACACCATCAAATCCCTGACCAACTCTTGATCCAATACTTCTATGGGGGGTTATTGGCTATGGAGAGAACTCTCATAGATGCCGCAAGTGGCGGTGCTCTTGTTGATAAAACTCCTGCAGCTGCAAGAGATCTCATAAGTAACATGGATGAAAACACACAACAATTCCATACTCGAGCACATTCTCAAGTCAAACAAGCCCAAGATAATCAAACAATTGAGCCAAACAAGATGACCGAGTGGATGAGTGAACTTACAGGTCTTGTGCAACAACTAGCTGTGGCCAACAAATCCCTAACCTCGTCTTCTCCACAATCAATGTTTCCTGGACCTGTCAAAAACTATGGAATCTGCAACTCTCCATCTCATCCAACTGAAACATGTCCACAACTTCAGGAGGATCAACCCGATTCATCTTGACCAATGGAGCTCAATGCAGCATATGCTCAGCGGAACCCCAACCCTCAACAATCAGGTCAGTTTGTTAGAAACTTCAACCAACCTCACTCTGAGCCCTTCTCTTCTTCCTATAACCAAGGTCTTAGTTATGGTAAAACCATCTCTCATACCCATCAATTTCCTCCTCAAAATCCAAACCAATTCCAATATGGTCAAGGTGGTGTTAACTTTCATAAACCATATCCTTTTTTTCCTCAACATCAAAGGAACAATCCTCCTCCTAGATTCCACTATCTGAATGAGCCTTCCCAATTCCAAACCCAATACAATCGCTTCCCAAGAACCAAAATCAAGGTAATCCCAATCCAGGACAAGCCTCTTATTCTAAGAAACCATGGGAAAGTGCAGTGGAAGATCTTGCCTCTTTCACCCGTTCTAGCCTTAAAAACATTGAAACTCAAATAGGTCAACTTTCATCCCACCTGAGCCAGCAACAACAATCAAATTCTTCCCAACTCTCAGCTCAACCATTACCTAACCCCAAGGGTAATGTAAGTGCAATTGCACTTAGATCAGGAAAGAAACTTCCTATGCCTCAAGATAAATCCTCAAACCCTTCTTTGAATGTTGACCTAGAAAATGAAAAGAAAAAGAAAATTGAAAAGGAATCTGAATCCATTCCATCACCTCCTTCCATTCCACTTAGGAACCTAATTCCTTTTCCTCAAGCTGTCTCTAAACCAAGGAAGTCCTTTGAACCTGATCCTGAAATGCTCGACATGTTTAGACGTGTTTAAGTCAACATTCCCCTCTTAGATTCCATAAAACAAATTCCTAAGTATGCCAAGTTTCTCAAGGAGTTGTGTACCCACAAGAGGCAACTTAGGACCTTTGAAAATGTTTCCACCCAACAGTCTATTCCCATAAAGTGCAAATATCCAGGGACCTTTATAGTCCCATTCCAAATTGGAAGTTCCAACTTTGATGATGCACTCATAGACCTAGGAGCCTCAATTAATGTCATGCCCAAATCCATATTCTCCAACCTTGGTCTAGGTCCCTTGCACCCAACGGGTGTTGTCATTTAGTTAGCCAATTGAAGCACAACCAGTCCTGAGGGAATAATTGAGGATGCCCTTGTCCGAGTCAATGATCTTATCTTCCCTCCTGATTTATATGTCCTTGACATGGAATGTGAGACGAACTCTTATCGATCTCCCCTAATTCTAGGAAGACCATTCCTCATGACTGTGAGAACCAAGATTTATGTCCATTCAGGCATCTTATCCATGGAATTTGGTGACCAACTGGTCAAGTTCAACATTTTCCAAGCCATGCGATACCCATCTGAGGATCACTCTGCATTCTCAATCCATGCTTCTGAGGACACTTCCAAGAGTCAATCGAACCCCAATCCACCGTGTTCTTCATGTTCTAATGATAAAGGATCTTGTGAAATCTTCACCATGATTAACAAATTCATAAATGGTGAAGTTGGTGTGGACCTCTCATTCATCGACTCCATCAATCTAGAGGAACTTGAAAACTCTCTTGAATCCCACATCAACTCTGATCTCTACTGCTCCACCTTGGACAGCATTGAGAAAAATGAATTTGAAGAAACTGAAGTCCCTTCCTCCATTTCTGAGTTGTCTAGCCCAAAAGTGAAGGATGAGATCGATCTGAAACCTCTTCTTGTACACCTGAAATATGCATTCCTCTTCCATGATCACTCATATCCTGTCATTATCTTTGCCACACTTACTGAAATAGAGGATTCCAAACTTGTTCAAGTGTTAGAGGAAAACAAAAAGGCCTTAGGTTGGACCCTAGATGACATACCAGGAATCAACCCTTCCCTTTGCATGCATCACATCCATCTTGAGGAATCATCCAAACCAATTAGACAACCACAAAGAAGACTCAATCCACTCATACTTGAGGTAGTTAGGGAAGAGATCAACAAGCTTCTTCAAGCTGGTATTATCTACCCAATTTCTGATAGTGAATGGGTTAGTCCAATTCAAGTTGTACCTAAGAAGGGTGGGATAACTGTTGTCACAAATGAACATGGAGAGGTAGTCACAACTCGAGTGAAGAAAAAATGGTGTGTGTGCATCAACTATAGGAAATTGAATGTTGAAACCCGAAAATATCACTACCCTCTTCCATTCCTTGATCAAATGATAGAAAGATTGGTCGGAAAGTCACACTATTGCTTTCTTGATGGATACATCGGCTACTTCCAAATCCCAATCGCACCTCAGGACCAAGAAAAGACTACTTTCACATGCCCCTTTGGAACATATGCATATAGAAGAATGCCTTTTAGCCTTTTTAATGCTCCTGCAACATTCCAGAGGTGTATGATGGGTATCTTTTCAGAATTCATAGAACACTGCATGGAAGTCTTCATGGATGAATTTACCATTTATGGCGAGTCATTTGAGTCATGTCTGCATTCACTCTCTCTAGTCCTTCAAAAGTGTGTCAAGTGTAACCTTGTGTTAAATTTTGAAAAATGTCACTTCATGGTTGCAAATGGGATTGTTCTAGGGCACATAGTTTCAAAAGATGGTATTGAAGTTGATCCTACCAAAATTGAAGTGATTAAATCACTTCCTTAACCCACTTCTGTTTAAGACATCCGATCATTCCTCGGTCATGCTGGTTTCTATCGGAGATTCATCCATAACTTCGGTAAAATTTCCCTCCCACTCACTCGGTTGCTCCAAAATGATGTCACCTTCCATTTTGATGAGGTTTGCAAGAGATCCTTCATTGAACTCAAAACTGCTCTTACATCTGCCCTGATAATCCAACCCCCAGATTGTTCCTTACCCTTTGAGTTAATGTGTGATGCTTCTGATAGAGCTGTTGGGGATGTTCTTGGTCAAAGAAGAGAAAATATTCCTCATATCATCTACTATGACTCAAAAACATTGGATGAAACTCAATATCACTACACTGTGGCAGAAAAGGAACTTATAGCAGTGGTTTTTTCCTTAGATAAATTCTGGTCCTATCTCTTAGGTGCCAAAATCATCATCTTCACAGACCATTCTTCTATTAAGTTCTTACTCAAGAAAAGTGATTCCAAACCGAGGCTAATAAGATGAATCCTAATGATCCAAGAGTTTGACCTTGAAATCAAAGATAGACCTGAAAAAGAAGACCCTGTGGCTGATCACTTGAGTAGAATTTCTAATTCTTCTCATTCAGAAATCATCGATCCGGAATTCCCTACTGATCACCTTTCATCTATCACTCCAAAAATACCATGGTATGCCCCAATTGTAAATTACTTGGTTTCTGGTGTTTTTCCTGAAATTTTTTCAAAAGAACAAAAAATAAAGTTGAAAAGTGATTCAAAATACTATTTTTGGGAAGAAAATAAACATTGGAAAACTGGGGCAGACATGGTAATTAGGAGATGTGTTGATGAAGATGAATATTCTTCCATATTAGAATTCTATCACTCAATGCCTGGTGGTGGCCACTTTGGACCACAAAGGACCTCCCGAAAGGTCCTAGACTCTAGATTCTTCTATCCTTACCTCTTCAAGGACTCACATGAGTTCTGTCAATCATGTCCCACATGCCAAAAGTTTGGCATAATCTCCAAAAGAAATGAAATGCCCCAAAAGCCCTTAATCTTTTGTGACATATTCGATGTTTGGGGTATTGATTCCATGGGACCATTTACCCCTTCCAATGGATTCTCATACATTCTTCTTGCGGTTGATTATGTTTCAAGGTAGGTTGAGGCCAAACCCACTAGGAAGGATGATGCTCATACTGTTAGTGAGTTCCTAAAGACCCACATCTTCCAAAGATTTGGCACACCACGTGCCTTGATCAGTGACTTAGGAACCCATTTTTGTAATAGAAACACGGAAGCTCTTATGAAAAAGAATGGGGTTGTACATAAAAATTCAACTGCATATCACCCCCAAACAAATGGAATGGCTGAACTTTCTAATAGAGAAGTGAAAAGAGTGCTTGACAGAATTGTAAAACCCACCAGAAAAGACTGGCCTAAAAGACTTGGTGAAGCACTTTGGGCCTATCGAACTGCCTATAAAACACCCATTGGGATGTCTCCTTTTCGGCTTGTTTTTGGTAAAGCATGTCACTTACCAGTTTAAAAACAACATAAGTCATTTTGGGCAGTGAAAAAATGTAATTTTGATCTTGAAAAATATGGTGAAGAAAGATTGTTGCAATTGGATGAACTGGAGGAGCTTCGACTTGAATCCTATGAGAATTCCAATATGTAAAAAGAGAAGGTTAAGGTACTCCATGACAAAAACATCCTGAGAAAGGTATTTCATGAAGGTGAAAAGGTAATGCTCTTCAATTCTCGATTTCAGCTTCACCCAGGTAAGCTTAATTCTCGTTGGGAAGGTCCTTTTATTATTACTAATGTTTACCCATTTGGTGCAGTACAAGTCCAAGACCCCTCCTCCAAAAGGAAATTTACGGTAAATGGACATCGGTTGAAGCATCACTATGAGAGGACACACAATCCTAGATCATCATCTACTTCCATTGGATCCACAGTAGACCCACCACTGGATGGAGATGGAAACCCACAAAATCCAAACCAGGGGGCACCTCTTTCCCTTTAACTCTCTCTATCTCTTCCTCTCTCTACCTCTTTCTTCTTCTTACTCTCTCTTTCATTTTTTTACCACTTTATTCATAAAACCCTTTATTTGTCTCTTTCTTGTGTGGGTGTGTATTTTTAAAAAAACCTTAAAAACTAAAAAAACCAAAAAAACACAATTACTTAAAAAAATTACAAAAAAAGAGTCATCCTTACTCACCATCGAGTTTTGAAATTTTGTCCAACCATTTTGGGGAGTTAACAGACATGTTTTCATCTCAAAAAATTTGTATTTTCATCATGACTTTGGATAAATAATTTTGTGTCAAAATTAACAAATTTTGAATGCTCAATTTTTGATTTGGAAAATGATTTTCCCAAACCATGAGAACAAACAATTGCTTTCATGCCAAGGCCACCTATGGCCATCTTTTCAAAATGTGTGTTTTCACCCCCATTTGTGAGTCTTGAGTTTGTGGACCTTCGAGCTGAATTTCCTGTCTTAGTGTGCACTAATATGATAGAGGCATTTTCTGAACCACATGAGAATCACAATATCCAAATAGCCTCTCATTACCCTTACATTAATCCTCCTTTTGAAAGACCCTTAAAGCCTATGAAAACCTTTTCTTTGATAGACACATTACAAGCCCAATACCTTATCTCACCTAATATCAACATGGATTTTCATTGGATATGTTTTTGAAATTTAAGTGTGGGGGGGAATGTATTTCATTTTTGGGTATCATTTCCTTACTTTCTGGTGTGTTATCATATGCTTGAGGGAAAGAATCCATTTTAGTGTGGGGGGGAGGTTGTCATTAAGTGAATGTATTGTACAAATGATATTGAAAAGTGTTCAAAAAAAATTAAAAAAAAATCAAAATAAAAAAAAATAAAAAAAAATGAAACAAATGGGTTGTGCCTTGGGTAGGTCAAAAATCACTCTTCCTCAACCTTTGATCTTGTTATAACTATTACAATTAGTGTCATGAGGAGATCAAACATGGGTTGGTATATGAGTGTGAGATCTTTCTCAAGGTCAACTTTCGAAAAAACAAATAAAAAAAAGGAAAAAAAGAACACTTTCATTATATTCTTATATCATTGGGAGAAGTTTGGTGGTTTGTAAATATTTTATCTTCTCATCCCCTTCATATTTTCTTCCTCTATTGTGTCTTTCTTCACACAATCATTACCTTGTAAATATGTGTTTTCATTTCCTTCCATGTTTTATTTCAAAAAAATGTGCATTGTTTTTCTATGTTGGTATTTTAACCCTCTTATTCTCTCTCTTGGACATTATATTCCTACCATCCCATAGCCACATAAAAACCCCATTAAAAATACCTCTTGATTCTTGTTCACTTTGGATAGGTATTGTAATCTGAGAGCTCTTTTCAAACTCTAAGATTTTCACTTTTTTTTTGTGAAAGAGTGAACCTCCACAAATAAATTTTATCATCTTGAGAGGTGTGAGTTTTGAGTGTCCACATTTTCCATTTCTAAATTTGAGCATGGAAAAATGAATTAGTTTTGGAACATTGTTTCTGTAACAACTTGTGGTGGATTTCAAAATGGGTGAGTGAAATAGTCTAAACCTCCCCTGATTGGAGAAAACAAAATTTTAATATTTGTTGGTGAGTGAAAATGATTTTGTCATATATATTTTTTTTGTTATGCATGAATCTAATGTAGAGATGTACTATAACATATGTTGCATTGATAAAGTCATATAAGTTCTATGTTATGATGAGAACCTTGATTTTCTATGATGATATTCTTGAATAATTTCTTTTAGTTGGATTACATTCCATGGTGGGACACATATTACAGAGACTGTTAGGTGTGAGCACATGTAAATAGATGAGGCTTCTTCTCATGAATTTGACACTTGGAAATCTCCAAGATAGGGGATTATGATAACAGACAAACAACTAGGAATTCTTTATGTGTTGTTTTCACCAAATATTCATATCTACAAGCTTTTCTAATGGTCCTTAGACAGTAAGAATACTATTAATGCATTTTACAACTTGCATAGTTAGATGTATTTCATAAACCATGCTGATAATAGTTCATAGTGTATTTGGATACGTTGGGTTCTTCATGAGTGACATGTCATTCATGAATTAGTTGAGGAAGGATTTTTCCCTTTTATCTTTATAGAAACAGATATCTTGGACCTTTTATTGAAATAGCACCGTCACATTAAATTCTAGGTCCATGGTGTAACAATGTTTTTATATCATATTGTCAAAGAAAGACGTATAAAGAATATATGTTGGTGACATGGTTTTGTGACAAAGGGATTATATTGCATAATGAGCATTCATATGTGGTGTTCGATGTTTCAACATCAAGTTATTTCTCTTAGGTTCCTTGATCCATTGCTAGACTGTAATCTCGAACTTTAGGAAAGCCCACCTAATGCCAATGACAATTAATCCTAGAAGACCACACACTAAGTGTTTCCATTGATCTTGATTAAATTATAATTGAGTTTAATTAATGAAATAAATATTATTCTCAAGTTATAGGAATAATTTTATTCAAGTAATATTGATCGCATTAATTAAATAAATATGTATTTACTGACTTGTGAATAAAATATTTATTTGGTTGTTAAATAAATTCTAAAAGAGTTCGAATAGAACAAGACCATCTCTGTTGAAAATATTAATTAACATAATTTTTACATAATATTTTTTATTATAAAAGTTGGAATGCACCAAAAAATAATACTAATATAATTATTATAATATGGAATGGGGTTTCTTAAAGGTAATAAATATTATTTAATGGATTTTTTAAATTAAAAAATATTTTAACATAATACTAACTCTATAAATAGATGGATATATCTATGGTGTAGAGAAACCAAAAACATAGAATAGGGAATTGTTGCGCACAAAAAATTATCACTCAACTTCTACACCTCTCTCTATCTCAAGAATGAGAAGTTTGAGAGAGATTTATTCAATATTTAAGAATGAATGATCAAAAATGAACAACACAATACATTCAACATGTCACGCTAGTACCCATAGATTGAGTAGTGTTCCCCTGAGATCATAGGAACATGTGTGGATCAGATCTAGAGGGATTCTATACTTGGATACTCACATCTCAGTGAATATAATCTGAAACAGACATTTTAGAAAATCAACATTCACCAATGAAGAATTTTCTGAATCCCAAGTGTTTATTTCTTCAAAATTAAATAAATTAATTATAAATTTGACATGTAATATCCTCTCTATTGGTTTTGGATAATGATTATTAAAATAAATTATTATATATCACCCACCAACGCATGATTCTGCTGTGTTTATAACCATCATAAGGAGGGGGTCATAACGAATTTCGCAGACCATAACTAATGTAGAAATTGAAATAGAGATCAAGAAATTAAAAAAATCAATAAGTATAACCACAAAATAAATAATTTCATGTCTACATAAACAAACGTAAAACAAAAGGAAAGGTGAATTGAGTAAATAACAAAAATGATTTATGTGGTTCATATCAGTTTGGTCTTAATAAATGATAATAAATCCAACCCAACCATTTTATTGTTATGAAAAACAAAACAACATCAGGAATATAATAGTGAAGATGTAAACTTAGATCTATGAACACAGAAAAATTAATCTATTCGAGAATAGGGGCCTCATCACTCCAGGAACTATATGTAAACACTAGTTCAATGATGGTAATATATTACCTTTGTTTGGATAGAATCATTCAAGCTAACCCCACACACATGTTGTCAAGAGAATAAAGGAAATAAAATGTAGGGAAAATCATAAATGAAACAAGATCACAAGAATAGAACCATGTAATTCTTCATAATATCTTGAAGGAGAAACAACATTTTTACAGATATACAATCTTGAAGAAGATGTGGTCTAGATAGATCTCACAAGGGCATATATCTCCACCATAGATGATGACCCAAATAGGAATAACATTGGCAAGGATGAGGAGAACCAGATCCACTTATTATCTCTTGAACTATATTCTCTCTAAATAAAACTTGGAAAAACCACATGAAATGGGAAATAAAGATTTTGAGTACACACACATATAAAGAGACATGGATACATGTAATTAATACAAATTGAGAAGTTGTCTTGTGGCACTGTCAGACATAATGGGTGAAAGGAAATGTGGTTAGTAGTGAGTTTATAGAAGGATTAGGAAGTAGGATCTATAGAAAAAAGTTCAAACTAATCAAATACATATAGATTACATATAATTTTCATATAGAAGTCAATAAGAATCACGAATTTTATAATGTGTGAGAAAAAATAAAAAACAAAAAAATTCTATAGTAGATAGAATATTTGTTAAATTTAATCAATGGAGAGGAAATTATAATGGAAAGATCAAAAATAAATCCTGAAAAATGAGAAGTAGGAAAATGGCTAAATATTTAGTGGAGAAATCAGTCTAGGAATAAAGATCACCACAAAATAGAACCTAGAAATATTATAAGGACTTATCCATAACAAATCCATAAATTGATTCTTTATAAAACTCACTTTCATGAATTTTGAGGATCTTTTTGGGTTTAGAGTTTTAGATAATTAAAAATCCTACATAGAAAACCTATGAAATACATGTTGGAAACTTCCTAATATTATCCATTTTCCAAAAAAAAAAAACTTTTAAGATATAAAAAAATTTTCTTTATATGACACATATTCATAATTTTAATCATGAGATAATCCTTTACACTATCCATCCTTAAACCCCTATGATTTTGTTTAAAACATGGTATGATCATAAAAAATAATTAAGGTACATAAATAAGATGAAATAAACCCGATATCCAATTTTAAAACCATGAAATAATAAAAGAGATTGCCTTTCAAACAATAAACTTTAAGCTCAAATAATCATTCACTTACACATGATATCTAATTTAATACCTAATTCTTTTCAAAAATCAAATTATAAAAAAATAAAATTTAAAAATCATAATAATAATCGTTTCTTATAAAATATGAGTACCCATAAAAAATCATTTTCTTAAAACAAACATTTTTGTCAAAAAAGATCATAATCATTCCTTTAAAAAATGATTATTAACTAGCCTTTTTAAAACAAATAATTTCTATGAAAATCATTATAAATAATAAATATGTCATGTAGTTAACTTGGAGTATCAATTTCCATATCTCTCTAATATATGGAATAACCAATACAATCAACTTCCACCATAATTCTATGGAGACCATAATCATTACCCAATGCATTAGAATATTATAATGGACCCACCTATCCTTGGTTTATTATGTAACCACATATACTTGGTTTATAATGGATCCACCCATCCTTGATTTATAATAGAACCACCGGTTATCATAAAAAATTCAAAAGACCCATTAAATAATCATAAAATATGAAAACTTTCATTTTTCATCATTACTTTTCTAAAAATATTATTCTCACCCATAAAAAAACATTTCTAGCTATTGAAATATCCATTTCATTTAAAAGGATGTTTGAAAATACATAGAACAAAGGGAATTATGGTTTTTATTTGAAGAAAAAATGAAATCTTGTAATGGAATAAAAACATCAAATAATGGTTATGGTGGACAGAAAAACTACAGATGCTGTATATATTAATATAGAACATTCCTTTTGTATTTTGTAATAAGAGTCAAAACAGTCTATAAAATGTTTCCTTTTGGAATCCTTAATAATAAAGAGATACAAATTTCCTTTATAATTTATTTATATCATTTTAAAAACATATAATAATTATTTTTAATAACATTTACATGGAATGGAAAGATTTAGAAAATAAATCTTTAAAACAATGAAAATGAGTTTTTTTAAAATAAGGTGTCCCTTACCAAAATTATGAATCATCATGTATGTTACTTATTTTCATGAATAATAAAATTACGTTAATTATTTACCTTTTTATTAAACCTTTTAAAATTTTTATTCCTTTTACTATGCTATAATCAATTACCTAGTCAATTATGTTCACGTCAGACATTTTGACAAAATTTGGCTCATATGTCCAAAATGATTTCGGTATTGTAACAACCCTGACCCCACTAGCCATAGCCGGTGGTTATTTTATTATAATAGAATAGATATAGGATATCATATCACCAAGGATAGATAATTTTATTAGTCTTGAAAAAATATATACATACATGGTTCTCTTACTACATTGGTAATTAAACATAGAACATAACAAAGGAAAGTAAACTGCTTCCTTGACACTTATTCAAATATTTCATCATCATAACTTGGGGAAGGTAAAAAATAAAAGGGTGAGATAAAATTATCAGTATGGGTTACATGGATCAATAATAATTGAAGTAGATTCAATAAGAAATAATCATTATATAAAGGTAAATAACTAAAAAACACATGTCATTAATAAACTAAAAAAGAAAATGCACCCATAGATTTTGTCATAGTGAAAATATCATGGAAATTAATAACTGAATACTAAATTAATAAAATGATTAATTATTAGACTCCATGTATCTGGATCATTAAGAACTACTGTATTTCAAAATATTGTTTATGTTTGTGGGTCGAAACCCGTATGATTTTGCTTGGAAACAAACGTGAAGGGTTTGTCCCTAACTATTTTGTCTCATGAGACCTGTCGATGCATCGAGGGGTATCTATAACTAGGTCCCACCCATCACAAAAAATTACAAATAACTCTTCATAAATATATTTAATTCATGAATAATATGAATGATCAGAATATTTGTATTGAGTTTAGGATACAGATTTAACAATATTTATTTAGTTAAAATAACATTCAGTGTAAGAACCATATGTAAAAATGGTATACGAATTAGATAATAATCATATTCATGATACATGAAATACATATATTTAAGATAAATATATTGAATAATGAAAAATGATCTCAAATTGGTACTAAATTCCACACATAAAAATTATTAGGGTCACAATACTTGGTAAGTCTTAATGAAATTGAAATTGAGATGAAGTCCTTTACCTTATGTCCATAAGCATTCTAAACTTATACTTAATGTCCTGGATGATCAAATTAGTTTTATTAATTAAATAATTCATAACCTCTTAAAAATATATTTGATTTATTATAATTTTATTGATTTTATTTATGGCCATTATGATGATTTATAATGTTTAATTTCGTTGTTCTGGGAGTGTTTATTTTATTGTTTTTCATGATCGGTTCACCTATATACAAGTATGAAAGTTCATATAAAATTGGAATAGTCATATATAATTAAATTTTATGTTTTTAAGAAAATTACATATGTTTAAATGATCTTATGTATCATTTGGTTATATGGTATGAGAATGATTCATTAGATAAAACGTTAATGAAAATGATATAATTTATTTTGGATGTTTTTATGATTATGACGAACATATATTATTTTATTTAATATCATGTTTATATATTAGTTATATAACATTATCTAACTTATAATATTTATAATAAAATCTTATTTAATAATAATAAGTGTATTACAACCATCCTTTAAGCTGGTAATGGAAAATTAAAATGCATCATCTGTGATGATGGTAAATCAACACATCAGAGACAATGCTTTCATTTTTAGAATAAAAGGGATATGAGAAGGGGATATGTAACATCCTAGATCTGTATGCCACTAATAGGTGTTATGTACTCGGTTGGTCACATGTCCTCAAGGATATTTCTTCAAATACCATAGGCTGACGACTAGCAGCGAGGGCATAGGTGTGATAGTGGGGACACTATGCTCTCATTGGCAGAATGTAACACTAAAGAATAAATAATAATAATAACAGAAGTAGTAAATAACACAAAACTGAAGTAAACAATGGAATACTTAAAGTTAAAGATAAACAGTAGGCATATAATATCATAATGATGCAGCGTTTCACATGTTCTAAGAAAATAGTGAAAACAGGATACATTGCATTCAAGTACAATACAATACCAAAGTACCGCAAAACAAAATGAAACTCAGTAGCATCATAAGCCTTGGTTTGGTCCCATTCTCTTCTTCTCCTAAGAAGAAATCAAGTACCTATATAAGGATATTTTCCTTATCTACACATGCAACAATATAGTCTATTTGGGCCCAAAAACATAACCCAAATAGAGTGTGAGAAATAAATCTCAGTAGGCAACCACTAAGGGTCTGTTCCAATCTGTCAGTGAATATATGCAATAGTAGTGTACAATAGTGAAATGCAATAAAATTGCAGGTAATAAAAAGTAAAAAATCCTGCATGTACTAGAATTCATTTAAATTTATTTCATGTTCTTTAATCAATTCAACTTCATCGAATTATATACGTCTCAGCATCTAGATTAATCCCATCAATCCCCTATATAAATTAAACACGACAGATACCTTAGCAGGCTGTCAAAATAAAGAAGTGAAGATCGAATCCCAGATTGTGATTTGGCTTGGAAGATGTGTCATAATTTATTCAATTTCAATATTTCTTAGGGCTAATCCCAATGTATAATCATTTCAGCATATTCAAATCATGGAAATGCCTGGTGTATCAGCATTTCAGCATATTAAAGTTAGGTACAAGCTCAGTGTATCATCATTTCAGCATGTTTCAGGGACAAGCTTGATGTATTAGCATTTCATCACATTTCAGGGCCAAGCCTGGTGTATTGACATTTCAGTATGGTAAACAACACATGTAAATTTCACTCTTACATGGTTAACAAAATAAAATCTCATGTGTGAAATTTTATATGACAAGACTAACATGTGAATTAAACTATCACAAAGCTTTAACAAACATATTCACATGTAAAACATTTAATTAACCAATTTCATTTTAAACAACCCTTCAAAAGGGAATCAAAGTCATGTCCATCGGTATCCTACACCAAATGGTTAAACAATGGTCATCCGAGAAAAAATGCACCCATGGGGTGGCCCTTAATTAAACTAAATAATCTTAAACAAGCATCAATTAATTTATGCAATCACCTAAATGTCATTAGGTATTAACACGGGTAAAATTCTAAATCATGCAACACCCTAAAAATGGGTGTGCGGCACAATGACACATTAAACAATTATGAAGGTACCACCTACCTCATCTTAGTATGACTCTCCTCGTCCAGTGTCAGCTTCCAATTCAATCTAGAATGGTAAAGATCTAGGAAACAAAGATATAAATTCAAACTTAAATAACTTATTTGAGAACTAAGACCACCAAGATCAGATAAAGAGTAATCGAGCACTCACTAATTGGTTTCAAATGAGACTGATGATGATCGAAACAGAATTTGGATGCTCAACTGGGAACCAAATCCCCTTACAGCGCTGCTGCCTTGAGAACCCAAAGCCTCCTTTATCTAAAATGACAGAAAATGAGGATACTTCCCGTTTTAAGTGAAAAACACAAATTACACGTGATGTTATTAATATTTTCATAACTTATTATATAATTTATTTACTTATTTTTAATGAAATGTGCATAATTTGTGTGAAATATTAATGTTTTAATACTAAATATAATTTTTGAGCATTTTTAGAAGTAGTCCAATTGAGTCATTTTACTATTTTATTTATAATTATCACCCTACTAATACAAATTGAATGGATCTTGTCTTTTAGGCTTCATAATTTAATATAAAACATTTCATTAGAAAGAATTTTGGTCCAATTATGCCATTTGAAGGGTCATATGGATCACATAAGAAGGCCTATAGAATCTGTGAAGAAATTGTCCCATCCATGAAGATTGAATTACTGGGATAAATATAGAAGTGAAATTTTATTCATTATCCTCAAAGATTCGAGTAACAATTTAAGGAGTCTTGGATAAAAATTTCAAGGCCCAAATCCAAAGAAAAGGGGCCCAACTGATTCATTTAAACTTAGCCCACCATTCTGAACGAGAAATAAAATCAGTATAGTATTCATGAAATATCTCATGATGTGATCATCAAATAAAGATGATATTTTTCATTGTGAAATAGGATATATAGACATCCAAATTTGTTGAAGAAAGTGTTCGTATTTTAAGGCATATTACTATTTATAAACCCATTCACAATTCGGCCTTCTAAAAAGTATGGATTGAAATTGACAGTTTAACTTTGTTTAATAAAACCACCATAACTTTGGCTATATAAGTCCAAATGACTCCAAATTTTGTGAGAATTCCAAAAACATTATTATCTACAACTTTTAATAATAGGATATCTTTATATTCAGCTGTCTTAATAGTAAAATTGTAGATTCAAGTGGAGGGACAGATTAGGAATGCAAACAGTCCACTTCCTTGTGCTATAAATACATCCCCCTCCTCTCCTTCAAAGGAATTGGAATTTCAGAAGTTAGGAGCACACATTGTAATGAAAACATATTTTACAAAGGCTTGGGAGTACCTTCCATACTCAATTTTTTACTTGAGATACCCTTCCTCCTCTCTTTGTCTCCTTTTACTTTTGTGTTCTTCATTATTGTAATCATGTAAGTCTTTTTTTGTAATTCTATTTTAATAAAAGTTTCTTCTTCAATATCTCTTATTCTCATCCACATTCTGTAGTTTAATATTTATGTTCTTAAATTAGTTTAAACACAATTGAATCCCCTTCTCTTCTTTTTCTTTCTCATTCAATCTAAAGTTCGTTGTTAATTATCATCATCGTTTGTGTGTGTGTTTGACGCACCACTCTTTTCTTATCCCTTTCTTTTTCTTATCTTGTTTTATCATCATAATCATTATAACCAGATTACTAATCATTTAAATGTCTGAGTAAATATCTCATTGGGGTGAGTTATAATTTAGGTATGTTAACCAATTGAGAGCTTTTTCTCGATGAGTATTTTATGAATTAACATTGTGTATGTTGGAATTAACATGTCATGAATTAATGATATATTTTGTTTAACATATGAATTCCATGGATTATTGGAAACATAAATACACTACCACAATCAAGTACTTATTCAGATTAGAATCCTAGTTAATTTAAGTCTTAGATTAAATCCTTAACTCGTAGGAATTCCAATCAGCATCAACTTTTGATGTGGGTGTTAATTTAAATGCAATATAAAGCAAAGCTCAAAGATATCACAAGCTTAACTACCTAATGATGAACTCACCCCAATATTTATAAATTTTTTAAATAAATATTAATCAATCAATCATTTCATAAGCTCTGCAAACAAACCCCCCAATCAGAATACAATCAACTAAAAACAATTGACTATTAAAAAGTATCATCGTTGAGGATTCGACCCAAGTGTTGTTATACACATTACCAGAGCACCAGAACCTTGACCATTCAATGGGTGACAATCGTCCATGCTTTCAAAATGGAATTTAATTCCATACACATGGCATGTATATCATTTTACTATTCCCTTGGCGGCTAAATTCCACCGACTTACTTTCCAGGGCCTGCCAACATGACTACATAGTGTGTACTAAGAATTACACAGTGTGTAGTTGGTTTTTCCTCTTTTCCTTTCCTACATGCCCACACACCATGTATTCCATTTATACATAGCCAAACTACACATCATGTACTTATAATTACATGGTGTGTAACCCTGAATCTGTCTGAGTGACAGTATGGTTGCAGTACTTGTCTAGTTTTCCCTTGTTTTCTCAAAAATAACTAAAAGGAAAAGAAATAGAAGAAAATTGTACCTCAAAGTAAGAACTAGGATTTTATAAAATTCCGCCCATAAATAAATTTTTCCCCAAATTTCCCTTTCATGGGTGGTGAATAAATATCTGAGAATAACTTTGGTCACTGAGCATATATGTCGGCCTCCCACTCCCAAGTCTCGTCATGCACTCGGTCGTGCTGCCATAGCACCCATATGAGAGGAACTGATCGGCCTTAGAGAACCTTCATGCTCCAGTCAACTATAAGAATCAGATTCTCCTAAAAGGATGCATCAACATGAATTGAAACCTCTTCAAGCTGAAAAACATGATATGGGTCTGAGTGATAGCGGTGAAACTAAGATACGTGGAAGATGTCATGTATGGATCAGTACCTCTAAGGTAACTGTAACTGATAGTAAACTGACCCAAATCATTCTAGAATCTCAAATAGTTTGAAATATCTCAGTGAAAACTTACCTTTTCTTCTAATTATCTTATGTCCCAACCTCGGTGCGATGCGTAGAAAAACTCGATCCCTGACCTCAAACTCCAAAGGTCGTATACAGCGATCTATGTATGATTTTTTACGAGACTTCACAGTATCCATATACTTCTAAATCAACTGAATCTACTCAATGGTCTCATGTAAAAGATGAGGTCCTAGTATAGCTTCCTCTCCTACCTCCATCCAACAGAGGGGGTGATTGGCATGGTCACCCTTACAAATCCTCATATAGTGATATCTAAATAGTATCCTAGAATCAATTATTATAGGAGAACTCAACCAGGGTTATATGATTCTCTCAATATACCCCAAAGTCTAGTAAAAAAGTATCAAACATGTCCTCTAGCACCTGTATCGTATGCTCTAACAGGTCATCAGTCTGAAGGGTGGTATGCTATGCTCAGAAGCACCTATATACCCAGCACCCACTGAAAACTCTGCCAGAAATGAGATGTAAAGTGGGTGTCCCAATCTAAAATGATATAATGATAGACCCCATGAAGTTGTACCACCTCTCAGATCTACAGCTTTCTAAGCTCATCAACACTGAAGGTATCCTTAATCAGTAATAAGTTATCAACCTTCGTAAGCATATCAACTAAAACCCACACAACATTGTTACCTCTTGGAAACCTCGGTAACCCTGTCACGAAATCCATCAGGACATCATCCTATTTCCACTCAAGAATGGGTAGTTGCTATAAAATCCTAGCCAACCGCTGATGTTCCACCTTCACCTACTGATAAGTGGAACACCTCATAATAAAACCAGCTACTTCTTGCTTCATACTCAGCCATTAATACTGACGGCACAAGTCACAGTACATCTTGGTGACTCTGGGATGCACTTCCCAAGATGAATCATGAAACTCACACATCATCTCCTCATGTATATCCCATAGAACCCACACACATCAATGGATATGAAAAACTTCATCCTCTCCTATCGTCCATCTTGGAGGAGGGTCCTCACCTTCCACACTCTCTCATAGAACTAGGCCTTCGTAATCTGATAGCTACCTCATCCTAACTATACCTATTAGGGTAGAGGTATTAGCCAAAATGAGAGATAAGTCTGTCCCTGACTATTCTGAACCTCTAAGTGCATCTCAGAGAACAAAATCATAAGCTTCAATTCACCATTGGCCTCCTACACTACCTGTATCTGAGTCCTCCTACTCAGCGCGCTAACCACTACATTGCCTTTTCCAGGCATATATACAAGCTCAAAATCAAAAGAATGAATGTATTGCACCCACCTTCATTGTATCATATTCAAATCACGCTGAGTAAAAATGTATTTGAGACTTTTATGATCCGTGTACACAACAAAATGATATCCTAATAAATAATGTCTCCAACAGTGCAAGGCATGAACAACTGCAACTAACTATAGATCATTCGTTGGGTAATTTATCTCATGTGGCCTCAACTACAAAGACCTATATGCAAAAACTTGATCTCCCTTCATAATCACTACTCCAAGCCCAATACCTAATGCCTCACAGTAAACAGTGTAAATCTTTCCCAGCTCTAGCAATATCAGTATCGGCACTAAAGTAAAATGTCCTTTCAACTCAGAAAGGTTGCGTTATAATAATATGACCACTCAAACTTCACACTCTTCTTAGTAAATCTCATTATTGGTGATGCTAAGTGTGAAGAGTCCTATATAAAACACCTATAATAACAAGCTATCCCCAAGAAACTATGTACCTTAAAAACGTTCTTGGGATGCTCCTAGGTAACTACTGCTCTTAACTTCTCGAGGTCCACTGATACTCCAGTCTCTAAGATGACATGACCCATGAAATGAATCGGATCCATCCAAAAGTGTAATTTTGTAAGCTTAACATATAAATAATTCTCTCTCAGTGTATTTAAAATGATCTCAAGGTGTTTAGCATGGTCATGTCGATTGTGATAATACAAAAATATATTTTCCATGAAAACCTCCATAAAAGAATCTAGGTAAGGATGGAACACTCGATTCATCAACACCATGAAACTACTGGTGCTTTTGTGAGACCAAACGGCATAAAAAATACTCATATAGACCATACCTACTACGAAGCATGGTACGAGGTATGTATGCTAGTCGAACACGTACCTAGTGATATCTTGACTGTAAGTCAATATTCGAGAAGAGTTGGGCTACTATAAGTTGATCAAACAGGTCATCTATCTGTGGTAAGGGATGTTAGTTTTTAACCGTCAACTGGTTCAGTTTCTGATATTCCACGCATAGCCTAAGGGTACCATTCTCCTTTTTCATGAAAAGTACCGGTGAACCCCAAGGAGAATTACCGGGTCAAATAAAACCCTTAGCTTCCAGATCTTTCAACTGCTTCTTGAGCTCTTGCAACTCCATTGTAGCCATCCTGTAAGGGGGAATGGATACTGGTATAGCTCCTGGAACTAGCTCGATAGAAAAATCTACCTCTCTAACCAGAGGTAAGCCTAAGAAGTCGTCCAGGAAAACATCCCTAAAGAGATCAACCACTGGAGGGAAATCCATCTAACATGTTTTCTAGTCATCTAGACATAAACTCGCAATCTGGGATATCATCCTGCCTAGCCCATAATGCTCGAGTCCAGCTCTACTTGCCTGAACATCCCATTCACCCTTATGTAGAAACTCTCCAACCTATGGTGACATGAAACTCACTCTACAGAAATAGAAATCAAAAAAGGCTCAAAAAGAAACCAACCAGTCCATTTTGATAATGACATCAAATCTAATCATCTCTAAGACATAGAGGTTCCATAGAAAGTGAAACCCACCAATCTCAAGATGAAACTTCTTGAACTGATTCACACTTGTCGTTCTAATCCATAACGGAGTGTCTAGCATCATAACATCAGAATAATTATAAACACAAAGCCCAAGGATTTCCACAATGGCCACAGATATAAAACTATTCATAGCACCAGATTCAAAAATACAAAAGATAAAATAGAGGTGACTAGAATAGTACCTCTAGCAGTAGAAGGTTCGGTATCCTTCTCCTACTGGGTCTATTTCACTGCATAAGTATGACCTATACCGCGGCCCTAAGACACTTCTTAGCTAACCTGAGCAGACCCACTCTACTGTCACTAAGATCCTAGGGTCCGGTTACCACGACCATGAACACCCCCTCAGCCTGAATGGCCTGACTTATTCTTATTCCCTAACTGGTGGGAAGTTTCCAACCCCACTTCTAAATGTGGAGTTGGTGCTGACCCTCTCTCACTAGATGCTAGAGGAAACATCTTGCATAACTGATGTAGAAGGCCCATCTTTCTGCAAGATCAAAACTTGACCTGGTCCATTGGGTAGTGAGGTTTAGTATGCCCAATCTTTCCACACTGGTAGCACCTCACCTAGCTACTGGAAGAAAGGTTCTGACTACTCGTATCCCCATGAGAAATCTCCATACGATGCTTCTTTCTTCCATTTGATACAATACCAGATCTCGATGTAGAACCACCCTAGCTTGCACCCCCATATTCCCGTAGGTTGCACTCAGTAATTAATGCCTAATTTAAAATAGCAGAGAGATAAAGAAAACTAAAGACATTAACCTATGATCAGATGTCAAACTTAAGATCATCAATTAATTTTCTAGCTTTTTCTACATCATCACCCATCAGAATAGGTGTGAATTGTTGAAGCTTAGTAAACTGGTAAGAATAGTCCACAACTGATGGTGTTCCCTGCTCCAGGTGCATGAACTCCTGGGATAGGTCGCCACTCATAATATCAGGAAAATAATAATCAAATAAGTCCTTCTAAAAGTCATCTCATGTCATATCCTGATGACGTTTTTCCTGAGTGATAACATCCCACCATCTTTTGGAAAAATCATGCAGCATATATGTCGCGAGCTTGAACCTCCTCTCAAGAGGTGTCTCCAGATGCTCGAAGATAGTCATCACTGATTCCAGGCATGATTCCAGAGCCTGTGGTCCACCATCCCCTAAAAATTAGGTGGATTCTACTACTGGGATATATGTGTCAGCTCTTCCATAGATGTGGCAGCCTGCAGTGCTCCCTGAACGGTCTGCATGAACCTCAGAAAACCTTCATGGAACTGTGCATCTGCACCTACATCTGGTATAACATCCAGTTTCACATCTGGAATAACTAGAGGATCCATTATTATCACATGGCTTACTATTTATGTAGTATGATCATCATCTCTCTCCTAGCATATAGTTAATGGTCATTGTGGCGTCATGACTCTACAAGGTCAAGAACACACCTAAGTTAAAAACTCATTATATTAGTTTTCCATTCAAAAGTTCCAAGAGAGAACCAAGAAAATATCCTCAAAATTTTATCAAAAAGAGACTGCACAGCATTTATTCCCGATACACAGTGCGTACCTTTAAGTTCTCACATGTCCGTGTTCTACCACTGGCCTCGGTGTGTATCAACCCCAGATACACGGCCTGTCATTATAACACATTGTGTGTGACTTTAAAATTTCAAATGGGTGTGTAAATCTACCTTTTTGGTCGTGTAAAGGTCCTAACTACACAATGTGTCTGGAATAAAAATGGTGTGCACTTGGGTCTTCCCTCCTAGATATGTACTCCCACACGTCCAGGTCCACATGGGTTCTTCCTAGCTTGGCTATACAACGTGTACCAAAAGAACATGGTGTGTTATAGTCACAACTCAATAGCTCATGTTCCTCTCACATGGACCATTTACACGGTCATATACAACATGACATTTACATGTGATACACGGTATGTACTTATTAAAATTGGAACACCTTCTCCCACGAACAGGAAGAACACATGGCATGTTATGCTAAACTACACGCCATGTACAATGGGTTTTTCTAAAAAAAAACTCAATATTTCCTAGATTACCCTTGTCCTTAAGAAAAACTAACTATTGGGATGCCAAATTATGATCTGTGAATGTCCATACTCCCCACGAATCAAAGTTTGGCACCCAAGAAGAACATATCTCAAAATAAGTCCATTTAACATCTATATTCCATCGGTGTGTCATTTAACAATTCATAAGGGCCCATACTCCATATGGATTTAAATATGACATCACACCATTATCTACTGCACCCAAATAACACAACAGAAATCACAACTATCACATCATCTATGACAACAACATGAAATGTCTAATTCATCCTAGATGGACTGGAATAATGAATGGCATGTGATTATAACAACTGTCTCTATGATGCATGAGATGGTATACCCTCATATCATCAGGTTTCAACTAAAATAGAACCCAAAATTGCATCAATATTAATTTCATAAATTAAGTGTTTCACCCAATGGTGAAATCAAATCAACTGTAATAGCTCAAAATCTAAAAGCACAATTTAATTTGAGGCAATTTGGATTTTCCCAATCACGGGGTAGCTACTCTCAGGCATAGCTAATTACCAAACTCCATTTCCTTCCTATCCCTATATAATGTCACCAAACAGTAAGACAAACCATAAAAGAACCTGCTCTGATACCACTTTGTAATATACTGGATTTGGATGCCACTAATAGGTGCTTTGTACCCGGTTGGTCACATGGCCTCAAGCGCATTTCCCCAAATGCCAGAGACTGCCAACTACCAGCAAGGTCCTAGGGTGTGATAGTGGGGAAACTGTTCCCTCGTTGTAATAGTGTAATATATTGTAATAAATAATAACAATAGTGGAAGTAGTAAACAGTATGCAACTAAAGTAAAAAATGGAAGACTAAAAGGTAAAGATAAACATGAGTCATATAACATCAGAATGATGCAACATGTCCCATTTTATAAGAAAATAGTGAAAACAGGATACATTGAATTCAAGTACAATACAATACCAAAGTATAGTAAAACAAAATGAAACTTAGTATCATTGCAAGACTTGTTTTGGTCCCATGCTCTCCTCATCCTAAGCAGCAATCAAGTACCTGTATAGAGAGTATTTTCCCTATCATCACCTGCATCAATATAGTCTGTTTGGGCCCAAAAACATGCCCAAACAGGGTGTGAGAAATAAATCCTAGTAGGAAACTACCAAAGTTCTATGCCAATCTATCAGTGAGTATATACAACAGTAGTGTACAATAGTGGAATACAGTAAACTTACAGGTGTTGGGTTGGAGAGTGATGTCAAGAGGGGGGGTGAATTGCCTTTTGAAAAATAATTAGCAACTTAAAAACAAATTATAAATGCAGCGGAAATAAAAAGGGGCAAGACACAATTTGATAACGGAGTTCGGCTTAAACCAAAGCCTACGTCTCCGCTCCCAACTCAACCGTTGAGAGATTTACTTCAGCTTTCTTTTTAATGGTTGTAGCAAGAAACCCACTAGCCGTTTTAAGGTAGGCTAGATCACCTTCGTACAGCTTGCTTTTTTTATTATGGTTGTAGCAAGAAACCCAAAATGAAAGTGAGGAAGAAAAGGATGGTTTGTTTTAATACAAACCCAATGAAGAACTAAACAATTGAAATAAATAAATTATAACAAACTAGAGGAATCCTTGAGCTCCAAGAGTGTGAGAGTAGTTGATGTAGAGGCAGCCCAAGCTTCAAGGATGGAGATGGATCACAAGTAGCCTTAGAGATTTGTCGTTAGAGCTTCAAGGGATCAAAATATCATTCCAATGTATCGGTGGTGTTCCCGGAATCCATCCTCGTCTATTTATAGGAGAAATATCCCCAAATACTTCAATATGGCCGTTGGAGGGCTTTCAGATCCGTTGGGGGTCAAAAGTACAAGTCCGGTCAAAGCCCAACGGCTAGTTTGACTGGGCTTACCGGCTGACCGGTGCTTGGACACCGGCTGGCCGGTGCTCCAGACAGAAGGCAAAGCTTTCTGTCTGGGTCCACTGGCTGGCTGGTGGTTCAGATAGAGAGCAAGCTCTCTGTCTGGTTCCACCGGCTGGCCGGTGATACAGACACCGGTTGGCCGGTGGCACCTGGCATTGGGCAAGGCCTACTGTCTGGTTCCACCGGCTGGCCGGTGGTCAGGCACCGGCTGACCGGTGGAACCTGGCAGAGAGCATTGCTTCTGCCAGAGACCACCGACTGGCCGGTGGTAATCCACCGGTTGGCCGGTGGACTCAGAGAGTCCTTTTCCAGTCTTCTTGGGCCAACTCTTTGGCAACCTTTTTCCTATCATCAAAAATACTTGAAAACAAGTTAGAACACGATGAGAGTGATTGTGATCATTAAAATCCAAGAGAGAGGGGTACAACAATAGGTACTCAAAAGTAAATAATCCTACAAGTACTGGAATTCATTAAAATTCATTTCATGTTCTTTAATCAATTCAAATTCATTGGATTATATAAGTCTTGGGGTCTGGACTAAGCCCAAAAATCCCATGTATAATGTAAACATGACAGATACCTTAGCAGGCTATCTAAACAAAAGAAGTGAAGACTGAATCCAAGATTGTGCTTTGTCTAAGAATACGTGTCATAAGTCATTCCATTTCAATATTTCTTAGGTCCAATCCTGATTTATAATCATTTCAGTATATTAAAATCAGAGATAAGCTCGATGTGTCATCATTTCAGCATATTAAATTCATGGAAAAGCCCGGTGTATCATCATTTCAGCATGTTTCATGGCCAAGCCCGGTGTATCAGTATTTCAGCATGTTTCAGGGCCAAGCCCGATGTATCATCATTTCTGCATGGTAAAAAACACAAGTAAATTTCACTCTTACATGGTTAAAAAAATAATATCTTACATGGGAAAATTTATATAACAAGACTAACATGTGAATCAAACTATCACAAATCTTTAACAAACATATTCACATGGAAAATATTTAATTAACCAATTTCATTTTAAATAACCCTTCAAAAGGGAAACAAAGAGATTCCCATCGACATCCTAGTCCAAATGGATAAACAATGGTCATCTAAGGGAAAACACACCCATGGGGTAGCCCTTAATCAAACCAAATAAGCTTAAATATGCTTCAATTAATTTACTCAATCACCTAAATGTCATTAGGTATTAACACGAGTCAAATTCTCAATCAAGTGACACACTAAACATGGGTGTGTGGCACAACAGCACATATAAACAACTTGACATTAAACAATTAGCACAAGACCACCTACCTCATCGTAGTATGACTCTCTTCATCCAACGTCAGCTTCCTATTCAAGCTAAAACGGTAAAGTTCTACGAAACAAGGATATCCATTCAACCTTAAATAACATAGTCGAGAACTAAAACCACCAAGAATGGCTCAAGAGTAATTCACCACTCACTGGTTGGGTTCAAACAAGACGGATAGTGATCAAAATGGAGTTTAGATTCTCAACCAGGAACCAAATCCCCTTCTAGCATTATTGCCTCACGAACCCAAAGCCTCCTCTGTAAAAAATGAGATAAAATAAGGTTACTAACCATTTTAAGTGAAAAACACAAAGTACATGGCGTGTAAGTCCATATATACATCATGTATATCATTTTACTATTCACTTAGAGGAAAATTTCTACTGACTTACTTTCCAGGGTTTGCCGACATGACTACACGGCATGTACCAGGAAGTACATGGTGTGTAGTTGGTTTTTCCTTTTTTCCTTGCCAACATGACCACACACCATGTATTCCATTCATAGATGGAAAAACTATATGGTGTGTACTTAGAATTATATAGCGTGTACCAATGAATCAGTCTGAGTGACACTATGATTCCAGTACTTTTCTAGTTTTTCCTTGTTTTCTCAAAAATAACTCAAAGGAAAAAAGTAATAGAAGAAAATTGTACCTCAAAGTAAGAACTGAGTTCTTACAGGTTTGATGATAAATATTACAATTAAATAATAAAATTATAGTATATATATGATACTAGAGTTGTTATGGATATTTTTATAGGGGAGGTAAAGATAGGATAAGAAAGGAAAATAAATTGAAACTAATTAAATGAAAACTAAAGAGGATTTTACCTCTTGTATAGTGTTTCCTTGAGAACCTCCTCAAGGCACTTGAGATGGTTATTATGGTGATACCAGAAATAAACAAACATGGGGAATTTTTTTTGGAGAGGAATTGGGTAGAATATAATAGATCTAAATGGCTTATAAGGTGTGTGGAGAAGGGGTGATATTTATAATGGAGGAGAGTGGTGTTATTTGATTAATTTATTCATTTTTTTATTAATTTGGCTCAAGTCTATCAATAGTGATGATTATTGTGAAAACTTAAATTAATTAGTGAATTTGAGTTTGAATTAATGGTTCCTACATCATCCATTCATCAGCCATGACTCAATAATTAATGTATTTAGCTAATAACATAAATTATCGTATTTCACTATTCACCAAAAAATCAATTATTTTAGAAAAATCTAAAAAAATCACCGTAACCATTTTTTTATCTTTATATTTTAAAAATTAAATCCTTTTTTTAAGATAATTTTATAAATATGAGAAATTTATTTTTTAATTAAAATCATCATTTATTCGAAAAATACTAATTTTAAAATTTTAACTGATTTTATGAAACATTGAAAAACTAATTATGGTCTCATAAATTTATATTATAATCATAAGACAAAAAAATATTAATTTATGAATATATTTTAGGAAAATAAATTTCCCTATAAAACATTTTTTTATTATGAAATTGTAAATAAACATTTATGTTTTACAAAAATACCAACACTTAATTTATCCTTTTTAAAACTTTTATTTTCTTATTATATGATATAAATATATCATATTTCATTCATGAGATACCTAAATTTTATTTATAATTTCATAGGTGAGGTTAATATTCTAATGGCTCCATTAAAATTCCTAACGGTCGTGTTAATATTTAATAGTATATCACGGTTTGTTTGTGTAATGTTAACTATTAAATAAATTGAATTTATTTAAGAAGATGCATACTATAATATCATGGGGTTTTATATTCTTCCCTTATTTGTATAATTCATCATCAAAAAATTTCATGAATATTACCTTCTAAAGAGATGATGTTTGTTCTTCTTCATAACATCCTTAGGTTCCCATGTTGGTTCTTCTATTTTATTGATTCTCCAAAAAAAATCCAGTAGATTCATAAAATTTATCAATAATTTCTCTATAGTCTCAAGAATCATAGTTGGATATTTGTAGTAATAAAAATTAAGTTCCAATTCAATTTCTTCATAGGTTAGTACATTCTTTGGGTCAGGCATGTACTTCTTTAACAATGATATGTGGAACATATCCTGAACTTTGAAGATACTTGGTGGCATTGCTAATCAGTAAGTTAAAACCCCAATTCATTCTATAATTTAAAATGGTCCAGTGTTCCAAGGGATCAAATTTCTTTCTTACCAAAACTTATAAAACCTTTCCATGGAGATACTTTTAGAAAGACATGATATACCACATGAAATTATAAATCCTTTATCCAGTTGTTATCATAACTATTTTTACTACTTTGAGATGCTTTAATATGATCCTGAATAGTATTTACCTTTGTCTTTGTATCTTTAATAAGTTCTAGGACAATAAATTTTATCTCACTAAATTCATCCTAACCAGTTGGAGCATGACATCTATTTCCATATAATGATTCATTTGATGTCATTTGAATACCATAATGGAAACTATTATTGTAGGAAAACTCTACCAAATGTAAATACTAATACCATATACCTTGAAAGACAAGTGAGAATGATCTCAAAATTTCTTCCAATGTTTGAACAATACTTTCATACTATCCTTCGGCTTGAGGGTGATAAGAAGTATTCAAATGAAGCTTAGTATCCATAGCCTTCGGAAGACTCTTCTAGACTTTTGGTGTAAAATGGGGACCTAAATCAGATAAAATCGATATAAAATCACTAGGAGTCCTAAAAATTAATTAATATAGAGTGGTGCAAGGTGATCCAATATAAAATCCCCCCTTATATAAAGTAAATGTGTAGATTTGGTAAGTTGATAAAAAATTACCCATATTGCATCATTTTTTATTATATTATTTGGTAATATAGGGACAAAATCTATAGTAATTTCATCCCATTTCTATATAAGAATGGGTAGAGGTTTCATGGATCCTTTAGGATTATTTCTCTTAGAATTAACTTGTTGAAAAACTAGTCATCTTGACACATAGTAAGAAATTTTCTACTTCATATTATCCCACCAAAAATGTTTCTTAAGATCTCATACAATTGGTACATCCTCAACTAGAACATTTCTTTCCTCAACCCATGATTTTGTTTTCTCTTACTCCCCAATAATTTCATTCATTAGAGCTAATGGTGGTGGATCTAGATAAGAATCAGATGATTAATTTTATGCTCTAAAGATAATGGATTTTATATCCTCCCCAAAAATTATAATTTCCTTCTTCTTATAATAAAATTTCACATCACATTTTGAAATCCAATATATTATGAGGATTATATAAAAATAAAACATAGGTATGATGATAATTTCAGTAACTAAATCACATTTTTATGACATAATGGGGACTGACCAACACATTTTTGTGGTAATGAGACTTCTTTTATAATTTTTGACTAACCACTCCACTATTAAATCTAAATGGAAATGTATAATTTTCTTAAAAAACTGGGTAGATATAAAAGTGTATGATGATATAGAATCAAATAAGGCATTGGATAAATTTGAAGATAGGATTAATGTACCTTCCACCACATAATTAGGTACTTCTACTTCAACTGTGGTGATCATATAAGCTAGCACATCTCCCCTTTGACTCTTCTATGTAAGATTACCTTGATTCTTTATACATTGATTTGAATAATTACCATTTTTCATTATAGTTGAAAAATAGAACATCATTAATTTTTTTCTTTCCCTTGCATTCATTAACCTGATGACCGTTTTCTCTACACTTATAACAAACTTTCATGCCTTTCAATAATTTCTGTGGATGCGTCTTTACAAAATTTTCACATAATGGGAATTCCTTTATTCCCTTATTCTTATTTGATTATATACCTTTTTCATGGTTATTAGAAGACCACTAATTATCTTGATTTCCTTGACCACATAGTATCAAGAAAATTACTTCTCCATTTTTATGACACATTATATTTTTTCCTCATGTGATAAAAATGATTGAAAATCCAAATCCATTTAGATACTTGGCTTAAAACCTTCAATGAAATGATCAATATTTTTTTCCAAATAAAATATGTAATCTATATAATATATTTCTAGTATTCTGAAGGAAGATTAATACTCTACAATACTCTCTTATTCCTTTTTCTTTATGTTAAGTAATTTTTTCTTCATTTCCATTTGTTTCTCATTAGAGAAATATTTTCTGAATAATGTTTCATTATAATTTATCCATTCAATGTGTTATATGTCATATTCCTCTTTAGTATTCTAGATCAATGACCACCATTTATTAGAATATCCTTTGAGATAATATAATTCAAGTGCTACCTTTTCATTTTCATTGTAGAACAATGCTAGAAATATCTTTTCATGGGACTTGATCCACTGCTCAACTATCACTGGATTAATAGTCTCACTAAATGATGGGGGATTATTCCACATGAAATGAACCAACATAGGTGTAGTATGGTTATTCATCACAACCTAAGTAAGCTATTTTAATATGTTCATGATCTACTCAACTCCAACAATAACTGTGTTGAATTTCTTAGTTGGGAAATTCCTATATTGTATGCAGGTATTTATTCACATTATTACATTAGGAACCATCATTAAATAATGACACACACTGAGTATAGTAATAAATAGGGTTTTTTTTAATGAGAACCAGTAGATGGTATGCCAATGTCTTTCCCCAATAAGGAATGATAGCTTACTCAGGTTGAATTTAGTAAATCCTATTAATCACTCCATTAATACAAGACAATTGGCTTTTTTAGTCTGCCGATAAGGAATTCCATTAATCACTCACCATTTTGTTTCTTTAGAACAACTCGATGAATTTAGTAAATCCTTTTAGTAAGATTCCCAATGACCATAGATCAAACTTATCCTATTTTTACAGTGTGATGGTTAGTTGTTCATGGACTAGCTATACCTACCGTCTTTTTTTTATCAATATCAGCAATTCAATTCATCCAACGATAAACCTAATCTGAATTATAGAGCTACGACACAATCAAATCTGAATGAAAAAAATGTAGAATTGAATCGCACTAGTCTTTACTGGGGATTATTTCTTATCTTTGTACATTCTATTTTATTTTCCAATTATTTATTAAATTAAATAAAAAAATAATCTTATCCCATTTGGAAAGATAATCTTAGAATTCGAATTCAATCCATGACTGTTATAAATATAGTAACTGTGGATAAACAATCAAAAAATTCACCGGTTCAGGTACAAGATCATATTGATTCTTATCAAATAAAGACAAGATTAACAGAGGTTGTTCAAATGGGCATAGGTAAACTAAATAGTTTTCCCATTATCAAATTTTGGGGTAAGCAGATCATTTATGAAGAAGAGGATGAGCTTCCAGAGAATGATTTGGAGTCTTGCTGAGTAGAACCATGTAGTACAAGAAATGAGATAGAGCTTCAAAAGAACAAGGGTTTTTTTGAATAAGCCCCTTTTTGGACCCCGCAGATCAACTATTTTTCCTATTCAAAGATCTTCCCTTTGTCTCTGTGTTTTCACATTAAGAATTCTTTGTAGATGAAGAGATGTCAAAGGTACTTCTTACTTCCCAAATAGATCATCCTACATCTAAGGATTCTTATTGTTCCAGAGGCCAGCTACAGGATAACCAGAAAGGTATAGCTTTCCCCCTTTTTTTCTTGACTCTTTGGTCATAGGAATGATGATTTTAAGAATGAGTGATTGCCCTTCTCGGACCCTTGTTTCCCAACCAGATAGTGGACAAATGAGTTCTTATTGAAAAGGGTTCTATGGTCGGTCTGTGACCCCACCAAGATGCCGAAGGCGCCCTTTGGGTGATCTCGTAGTTACTACGGGGTGGAGACGAAGGGGTTTGGCCATGTTTTCTTTCCATTTTTCTCATTTCGCTCAAAGGGTTGAAGGGAGATAGTGTATCAAGCTGTTCACAAAGGCCCACTTGATCCTCTTCCCTAGGGATCCCATGAGTATTGTACTATAAATGGGATGTGATAAACATTAAATAGGGTCATTTTTTTATAATCACCATGAGTATTGTACTATAAATTCCCTATGAAAAGTTATTATAATTCTCATATTTATTTAACAAATATTTCTTAAGGTTTCAACTAAATATACTCTCATACCAACTATAACAACCCCAACCCCAGTAGCCCGGAGTCAGTGGTTATTTTATTACAATAGAATATATATACAAGAGATAACATCACTAAGGATTGATCAATTTAGAATTCTTTAAGAACTAGATACATGCATGGTTCCCTTATTAGATTGGTAATTAAATATAGAACATATTAATAGAAAATAAAATTCTTTCTTGACACTTATTCAAATATTTCATCTTAATAACCTGGGGAAGGGAAAAAATAAAAGGGTGAGATCAAATTTTTAGTAAGGGTTACATGAATCAATAATTAGTTAATAATATTCAATAAAGCATAATCATTATTAAAGGGTACATAGATAAAAAAAATATTCCTTCAATAAACTAAAAAAGAAAAGGTATCCATAGATTTTTTTCATAGTAAAAATATCATAGAAAGTAATAAATGAATAATGAATGTATAAAATTATTAATTATTAGACCTCATGTATCTGAAACATGAACCAATACCTTATTTCACAAGATGATTTAATGTTATGTGTATAAACCCATCTGATTCTTCTTAAAATCAAACACGAATGGTTTTTCACCAACTATTTTGTCTCATGAGACTAGTCAATGAATCGAAGGGATATCTATAACTAAAAACCACCCATCATTAAAAGTCCAAAAACATTCTTCATAGTTAAATTTAAGTAACAAATAATATGACTTATCTAAATATCTGTATTGAGTAGAGGATATAGATTTATTAATTTTTACCTAATAAAAATAACCTTCAAACTAAAAACAATATGTAAAAATTATATATGGATTATATAATAATCATATCCATGATATAAAAAATGTGCATATTTAAGAGAAGTATAATTTCAGATGAAAAATAATCTCAAATGTGTGGAAGATACACCACATAAAAATGGTTAGGTGCGCAATACTGAGTAAGTCTCAATAAAATGTAGATTGAGATGAAGTTCCTTACCTTATGCACGAAGGTGTTCTTAACTTGTACATAATATCATGTATAATAAAATTAGATTCATTAATTACATCAATTAGAAATTATTTAACATAAATTTTATTTATTATAATTTCATTAAGTTAATTTACACCCATTATGATGAGTTATAATGTTTAATTTTCTTGTTCCAGGAGTGTTCGTTTTTTAGGTTTTCATGATCAGTTCACTTGTATACAAGTATCAAAGTTCATGTAAAATGGTAATAGTTCTTCAGAATTGAAATTATATGTTATTAATGAAATTAATTAAGTTTAAAAAATGTTATATATCATTTGGTAATATTTTATGATAATGATTCATTAGATAAATGTTAATGAAAATTATTTAATTTATTTTGACATCTTTTAGGACCATCAAAAACTTATATCATTTTATATAATATCATGTTTATATATCGGTTCCAAAAAAATTATATAACATATTATATGTACAATATAACATGATTTAAACTTAATAATGGTTTTATGACCATCCTTAAAGGTAGTAATGGAAAATAGAAATGCATTGTCCATGATGATGGTAAATTGACACATCATGAAAGGTGTTTTCATTTTTAGAATAAAAGGGAGAGGATAAGGTGTTTGATGAAGGATATTATATTAACATAATAAAATTAAAGTATATATATATATGTGTGTTATTGGAGTTATAATTCATGTTTATATAGATTATTTAAGGATAGGATATGAAAAGAAAATAAATTAAAATAAAATGAAAGATGATTTTACCTCTTCTATAGCGTCTACTTGAGAACCTCTTTAAGGCACATGGGATCGGTCTTTTGGTGATACCAGTAAGAATAGGGCATGGCTAAGGGGTTTTGGATTGTAAATGGGAAGAATATAAGAAAAATCCAATGCTTATAAGGTGTGAGGATGAGGGGTGGTGAGGGGTGGTATTTATAGTGGTGGAGAGGGGTGTTTTTTGATTATTTTATTCATTTATTTATTATTTTGGATCAGGACTATAAATAGTAATGATTATTATTCCCAATTATAGTAACCAGTGCATGTGAGTTCACCCTAATTTTTCTCACATCATCCATACATCATTAATTACTTAATAATTCATATATTTATCTAATACCGTAAATTACCATATTTCACTATGGACCCAAAAATCAACTATTTTAGAAAAATCCAAAAAAAATTACATAACCATTTTTCAATATGGATATTTAAAAAATGGAATCCATTTTTTGAAAATAATTTTATAAATATGATAAATTTATTTTTTTAATTAAAATCATTATTTATTCGAAAAATACATATTTTAAAAAAATAACTGATTTTATGACACTTTGAAAAAAAATTAAGGTACCATAAAATTGCCCTATAATTATAAGAAAAAAAATATTAATTTATGAATCTATTTTATGAAAATAAATTTACATTTTAAACATTATATTAATTATGAAATTGTAAATAAACATTTAGGTTTCAAAAAAATATCAACACTTAATTTATCATTTTAAAAAAATTATTTACTTAATATATGATATAAATATATCAGATTTCATTTATGAGATACCTAAATTTTATCTATAATTTAATAGGTGAGGTTATTATTCAAATGAACACATTAATATTCTAGATTATTATATTAATATTTAATAGTATACCATGGATCATTTGTGAAACGTAAACTATTGAATAAATTGAATTTATTTTTGAAGATGTATATCGTAAAATCTTGGGTTGTTATATGTAGGATGACTATGATCAAAGAATGATTTATTTAATCTTATAAAAAATAATTTTCATGAAAAAAATATCATTTTTATATAACAATTATAAAATTAAAACTATCTTTGAAGTATGTTTAAGAAAAATAAACAATGATACAATCATGGAGACGATAGGTTGTATGTACACATGAGTAATGCTTCCATTTTTCAATGATCATGATGTAAATTAGGAATGTGTTATTTTATCTTTATATAATGATAATTAATTTTATATTATATCTTTAAATAAACTTATATAAATCATTCATATGATGTGGTGAGGAAAAATGAATCACATCGCTTCGAGGAGGGGGTAGTCCACACATACGCACAAACAACCTTACCATTTTTCATTGAATCAAAAGGGAAGAAAGTAGATGATATATTATCATAATAGAATTAATAATATTTCATGAATATCATATATATAAATTAAATCCATCATTACATAAATCCATGAGAGGCAATGTAGGAAAATGAATTACATTTATTCGTGAGGTGGTAGTCCATCGTACACAAGATTTATGGTTTAGTTTCCCACTTGTTGGAAAAAGGAGATAGATGGAGATTATGAAATTATCATAATAAAATATAATTTTATATGAGATAATGATGTTATTAAATAAACATGTTTTAATAATATTTAAATGTGGTGGAAGAATAAATAAAACTAAAACATTCTCTTAAAAGCTACTCCTCTTCTTTTAAAAATATCCTTTTCTTTACACCTTAATTTCTCTAAGGTTGGTATTATTCCAAATCCAAGACATATATAATGAGATTAAATATTATATTAATTTATTTTTTTAGGTATTTTTCAAAAAATAAAATGATTTTTAAGTGTGAAGAAAAGTGGATATGAGGTTCTGTTTTATAGGAGAGGGGGGGCACTCTTGGAATTACTTAAAGTATTAAATTAATATAAATTAATTTTCAAGGAAAATGGATCCAAAATGATATATTTCAAATATAATATATAAATGGGTCTAAATAATAACATAAAATAATATTTAGGAATGTTTATAATATTTTTTTACCCATATCTTTTTGTTTTATACCTCGTTAATCATTTTGACAATTACAATGGTAACAAAGTCTTTTAATCTAAAGGGGTTAAGATAGTTATTATAAATGGAAAATTGGACCATAAAATATCATGATTGATATTTTAAACTATATACAAATCAAATTTCGATATATAGGTTTTCTTTATGAATTTTAAATCATCTAATAAAATATTACTTGTTATAAAATATCATTAATGCCATTTTTGAAACTATTCATTTAGTTTGATTTTGAAAACCACATGAAAACAAAGTAAATCAAATATATTCCTATAAAAAATCAATAAAATATTATATTAATATAATATTTTTTGGGGACACTATAACTCACTCAAATTTTACAACTTTAAATATTTTTAAAATCATTTATTTAATTTTTCTCTTAATTGAATAAATATCATATTGGTGTTGTGTAAGTATTTAAGGTAATTATTTCATCACTTAAAATTAGAAATAAATTACCTTTAAAAACAATTATATATCATATAACCCTTTAGAACTGAACATATGTTGTTATCATCCCTATTATAAAATATTATAGATATTAAAAGTAGGAGAGTGACATTTTTTACATTATATTTAAAGTAAATATGATAAAGGTAAAGATAAAATAAGTATGGCACCATGTTTACATATTTTCAAAATTCATATGGACATGGCTTAACTAAAATCATAAAATAGGATAATGGAAAGTGTTACAGTTATTTTTAAGACCTTGTCATATTATTCTTAACCTTAATCACCTGATTTACCCTTATCATGGTGATAATTATTTACTAAGGATATTATTCATAATGAAAAAAAATAAAAGGGATATATTTATGAAATTTTCACATAATAATTAAAAACAAGGAATAAATTTTTCAAGATGAAATTCACAGAATTGGAAAATTTTAATTAAAATTCAAGCCCAAAAAATGCGACGAAAACAGTTTTTGAGAAAAATGTCTTTTTAAGTATAAAAATGTTTTTAAAAACAATTTAAATTAAAAAAATTAATTTAAAAAATAATAATTGGATTTTTTTCATCAAAATTAACAAAATAAAGTTTAAAAAATATCCAAAATAAAATTTTAATTTGTAAATACTTAAAAAGAAAATACAGTTTTCATTAAAATCATTATTTTTCACAATTCATTAAAAAATAAAATAAATTACTAAAATTATAAAAAATTCATCGTAAGATAATTTTTACATATAAATCCAAAAATAACATCCTTCCTATAAAATTTAATTTATAAAAGTTCTTGAAATATGTTATAAAATATTCTCACAAAAAGTAATAAAACCATTTTTGAAAAGAATGTATTTTTAAAGCCTAAAATAACTTTACTAAAAAGGAGTACTTATTTCATAAGAATGAATCAATAAATTTATATTAATTAATAACTTTATATATTTTATTTATAATTTGGTTAATGTTATTCATTCCCACCAATTCAATAATTAGGTTATACTGATCATTTTTTAAAAATAATATTTTATAGTTCGTCTAAGATCTGATTTTCATATCCTGTACTCTATAAAATATTTTATTTATTTAAAAATATCGAGATATTAAATTTTACAACCTTTAATAAATTGTATCCTCATAATTTTAATTATTTTAAAAATTCCTTTTTTTTAATCCCACATTGTAAAAAGGTTTAATTATACTTCCTCTTGAAAAGAGATAAAGAGAAGTACGAAGGTTATATGGAATAACAGATATTAGGTTTCCAAATAGAATAAAATTAGTAGTAAGTAAAAATATGGGTGTATAAGAAAAATTACTATTCATAATAAGGAAGGAGAGTGATAAATAACATTGATCACAAGAAAGTGAATGATAATGAGAAATTCAATGATGAAAAAACCATAAACCAATGAGGTGTGAAAAAGACCATTGATTTATTAGAAATAAAGGTAATTGGATGATATTTTTTAATAGCCTTATCCTATAGTTGAGGAATACCATTTACCATATAGAATAATAACATAAGTAAATACATGTACTTAATAAGAATAATTTTATCCTTTAATCATTTTGCACCACAATCTCATCTTTTTCTCCAAAATATGAGTGTAATGTCCCCAATATGATGATCCATCAGGTGACTGATCCAGTTGGTTACATGAACTCAGGTGCACCTTCGTGTATTCTATTGGATACTTACTATTAGATATGGAATATAGAATATATTGGGGAGACTAAATAATAATTGAATGGTGTAATTACAGGCTTAATGTAATTAAATGATGTTCTTGAAGTAATGTAGATAAAAGAAAAAACAAACTCGAAAATGTGTTACAGAAGAAAAAAAATTATAAAAGAATAAAACTATATTAAATATTATATATTACATTAAAAACTAATTTTATATTTTCTTACACACAAAAATGATTTTCTTCAAATTCTTGTGTTGCACTTAAGGTCGAGTTTTACAAAACAGTAATTATAGACCCCAAAAAACGCGTTCCCAAAATTTCCCAAATGCTTCCATAGACGAACCAAGATTGTAGTCCATTTCGCAAGATTTGATTTGGTATGTCGTAGGGCCTGAATGGAGCTACGGATTAGAAGTTATGGACATTTGAAGTTGGGATGGAAAACTGGTTCGCGAAGCCCATTCGCGAAGCCCCCTCCGTGATCGCGGAGAGCCGCCGCGAAGTAACAAGGTGGGATGTTCCGTGAACCCGTCTGACGTTTGCGACGTACCGCAAAGACCCACCGCGAATCATAGGAGGCGGGATGCTCCACGAATGAATTTGACGTTTGCGAACCCGCCGCGAAGCAAAGGAGGCGGGACGCTCCGCGACCGCCTTTGACGTTCACGATCCGCCGCGGAGCAAGCTCCGTCTTCGCACTGAGTGAGATTTTCTTCGTGGTTCCCCTTTCCTATAAATACCCAGCTCACCCCCCCTTCTCTGAATGGACGTCCATGACCACTTCACCCCTTGGGCGGCCGATATCCCGGTCCGCGGAGCTCCGCTTTGCGGCTCCGTGAGGCCATGCTCCGCGAGTAGCTTCCTTCGCGTTGCTACTCCGCGAGCCGATGCTCTCTGAGTCCATGCTCCATGAGCCAATGCTCTGCGATGCTTCTTCATGAGTACTCCACGAGCCGCCCTTACTCTGCAAGAGGCCCATGCTCGGCAAGTCCATGCTCCGCGAGCCAATGCTCCGTGATGCTGCTCCGCGAGACCATGCTTCGTGAGATCCCTTTGCTTCACGATACCCCTTTGCTCTGCGAGAGACCTTTGCTCTGTGAAAGACCTTTGCTTCACGAGAACTTTTCTCTACGAAGCTACTTATCGAAGACCTACCCATTTGCAAGGATCCTACCTTCGCACCCACCGGTCCATACCGCGGGGGTTGCACCCCCGCCCCCCACTCGGGGTCAATGTCGGGCTACGGTCTGGGCCCTTTGGGCTGGTCCCTTCCCTACCGTCACAGACCCCCCTGAAAAATGGAGAGTCTCACCATAAACTTTTTGGGCCGGGACATCAGCATTTTCCATTGCAGCCTTATACGCATCCTCCTTCCACCTATGGAATTCCATGATTTGAGAGACTCCTCCACACACCATGAAACACCTTGAGTTCACATATTCCTCTCAGTCCCTTTCACATGTTGTGAGTTTAGATTCTCATCATCCATTTCCTGAGTACCTTGAGTTGAACCATTCCTCAGGAAACTCCTCCAAACCCCATAACCTGACTCCTATTCCAGGTTGAACCAGAAAGGGTTTCCCTTGCGTAAGTCCCACCACCATCCATTTCTTGGCACCTTATGGCAATAGTCTTATCTATAAGGCTTTAAATTGTAGTAATCCCTATGTGCCAAACATAAGATGCCTCTCGCTCTATACGATAGATGCCTTATGCGACATGCATAAGATGCCAATAGTCCTATCTACATGACTATAAACTATAGTACACCCTATGTTCCTAACATAGGATGCCTCTTGCCCTATACGAGAGATGCCTTATGATCCAAGCATAAGATGCCAATAGTCCTATCTACATGACTATAAACTGTAGTACACCCTATGTTCCTAACATAGGATGCCTCTTTCCCTATACAAGAGGTGCCTTATGCTCCAAGCATAAGATGCCAATAGTCCACTCTACACGACTATAAACTGTAGTACACCCTATGTTCCAGACATAGGATACCTCTTACTCCAAATAAGAGATGCCTTATGCTCCCATCATGAGATGCTAACAGTCATATCTACCTGACTATAAACTGTAGTGATCTCCCTATGTTCCAATCATAGGATACCTCTTGCACTAAACAATATATGCTTTATGCTCCAAGAATAACACGCCTAATGACATGATTACAGTGACATGATTCCAATGCCCCTTGGCATTATCCCTCTTGTGCACTAACGCATAGGTGAAGGCCTCAATCCACCAGTGAGTTGGGATGCCCTCATGGTCAGACATGAGGAAGACATTACGGGCAGCTTCCTAGAATAAGCCCCATTCACCATTGCTGCTCCATAGCGGAACCTGGGCTGCTTCCTAGCGTAAGCCCCATCCATGATTGTCGCTCCTTAGCGGTACCCGGGCAACTTCCTAGCGTAAGCCCCATTCAACATTTCTGCTCCATAGCAGCACCCGGGCAGCTTCCTAGCGTAAGCCCCATTCACCATTGTCACTCCATAGTAGCCACTGGGTAGCTTCCTAGCGTAAGCCCCATTCACCATTACCGCTCTATAACGGCACCCGAGCAGCTTAATAGTGTAAGCCCCATTCACCATTGCCGCTCCATAGTGGCACCCGGGAAGCTTCCTAGCGTAAGCCCCATCCACTATTACCGCTCCATAGCGGCATCCTGGAAGCTTCCTAGTGTAATCCCCGTTCACCATTGCCACTCCATAGCGGCACCCGGGAAGCTTCCTTGCATAAGCCTCATCCACTGTTGTCACTCCATTCAGCGGTAAGTCGTCGTCACCTCTTTCAGCGGTAAGTCGTTGACTTCCTTATCTAGTGGTAACCTGTTGTGATACTATTCAGTGGTAAGCTGTTGACACCCTATCCAGTGGTAAGCCGTTGTGACCCAATCCAGCGGTAATCCATTGTAACCCAATCCAGCGGTAAGCCGTTGCGACCCAATCCAACGGTAAGCCGTTGAAACCCCCAATCGGTGGTAACCCGTCATCAGAAGAACTACGTGGACTTTGATTCCCTACCATGGGGATACATAGGAAACCTCTTCAAGACTCAAGCCCGAAACTATCGTCATCATTTTCCTCGGGCCTCCATCCTGGAGTAAGTCCCGGCACCATGGGCCGCCTAACGCATAATATCCTCTTCGCTTGTCATGGACGCACCCTTCGCGACATGATCGCCAGGTCTCTGCTGCCTCTTTTTTCTCACACCGATCACGACTCATGTGGGCATAGAGTAGGCATGGGCCATGGCAATACCCCGTCCAGTATGACGTTAAACTGTATGCCCCCGTCCAGCATTACGTTAAATTGTATGATGTCCCACATGACATTAAACTGTACATCCATTTGAACTATGAGGTCATTGATCAATGTCAAGGCATGGTACGTAGGAAGCCCCTATCAGGTTCAAGACCACCGCTCTTCATTTATTCCCATCAGGGTTCACCCGCATCCCGCATGAAGTTAAACTGCATCCCGGTCCAACGGTAAGCCGTTGTGACCATCCCGAACTATGAGGACTTTGATCCATGTCAAGGCATGGTATGTAGGAATCCTCCCTGAGGTTCAATCCCACCACCAGTGGACCACCGGGTTCACCTTCACATCGGTTCGCTGATGAAGCCCTACCCGAACTACGAGGACTTTGATCCATGTCAAGGCATGGTACGTAGGAATCCTCCCTATGGTTCAATCCCATAACCAATCGTACCAAGGTCCTTCTTCACGTCGGTTCGCCGACACCCACATCCCTTTTGAACTATGTGGTCTTTGATCCATGTCAAGGCATGGTACGTAGGAAGCCTCAAGAGGTTCAGGCCCACCACCCAGTCGTTCCGACCTCATTCATGTCGGTTCACCCACCACCTTGGGCAACATAGAGTGTAAGCCCCACACCATTTTGAACTAATTGGTCTTTGATCCATGTCAAGGCATGGTACGTAGGAAGCCTCTCTGAGGTTCAAGCCCACCATCCACCTGGACCAAGGTCCTTATTCATGTCGGTTCTTCGACACACCCTTTTCTAAATTGTGTGGCCTTTGATCCATGTCAAGGCATGGTATGTAGTAAACCTCACAAGGTTCAAGCCCAACACCCATCAGACCAAGGTCCACCTTCACGTCGGTTCACTGGCACCATCTCGAACTATGCGGACTTTGATTCCCTACCACAGGGATACGTAGGAGGTATTTTCGAGGCTCAAGCCAAACTTCATCATCGCCCTTGCGATGGTCCCATTTCATTCCCCCTCCACTTCATTCAAATCTCCACCATCCATCCTGATTATCACCCGGGCCGCCACATCCCGGTGGGATCATGCCATCCACCTCCTCGCTGCTCCTAGCAGTACATGGGCTGTTATCCATGCGTAAGCCCCAGCATGTATCTGGGTCGTTGTTTCTTGTGTACACCCTGATTCATCACCCCTTCGAACTACATGGGTTTTGATCCCTGTTTTCTATACAAGGTATGTAGGAAAACTCCTTGAGGTTCAATCCCAGCCTCGGTGTTTCCCCATTCTGGGGTGCACACTCCCTGATCCGCCCTCAGTGGTGTCCAGATCAGCTTTCACGGTGTGACATCTCCCCTCTACGGGACACACCACCTCTGATCCATCTCTATGGGACGTTCTGATCACCCTCATTCCGTCTCCGCGAGATTTTAAACTTGCGGCATACCCCGTGTTAAACATGGAAAGATGAGGAAAACCTCAAAAGACATGCCCTTGGCGTAACCATCTCTGCAAGACGTTAAACTCGCGGTATACCCCGTGTTAAACATGGGAAGCTGAGGAAAACCTCAGAGACATGCCTATGGCATATGATTCCCCGCATCCGATGTGGGATGCCTCAGGTTCTACACCCTTGAGATGCCCTCTCATGAGGAAGAATACAGGTTCCCCAATGTCCACGCATCCAGAGATGCCCAGGCATGCCTAATGTTGTCATCTACTCCGACCGAAGGTTACTACTATGTCAGGACCCCATGGAATGTCCTCACAGAATTAGTGTAATTAACCAGCGTCCATGAAGATATGGCATTGGGAACGAGATTCATGAACCCATCTTAAATCTATGAGGGAGACCCGGACTAGGTGATGAGTTCCAAGGAGGAATCCACAGAAGGAAGAACAGACATCCCATCATCCCATTTCCATCAAGGAGCAAACGTCCCTGAACAAGGAGGGAATGTCGCCCGCCTTTGGAAAGCAGGAATGCAGGGTAACAGCAGCGCGTCCTCACAGACAGATGTGTGCACCCCAGCAAAAGCATCAGAAATAGTAATATACTATTAATATTTAATATGACAGTTATCTCCCAACCATTGAAAATATAGGTATTGATAGGATTAAATAAATTGTGTAAATATATAGTTTATACATGTTTATATTTTATTTAAATATTATAAATAAAATATTAATCATGTAAAGGATTTTTTTTTGAAAATTTGTATTTTTCTAAAAGAAGGATTAGTCGCACTTTTCACACATAATTTAAAAATAACTTTTACCATTTTCAGAAAAATTAATTGAAAAAATGAAAATAGTTTTTTGAAAAAGGAGTAATAAAATTAGATTAGGTTTAATTTTGGTATTTCTTTTGAAAATATTTCTTTTTTGATAAATAGTGAAAAATACTGAATTTTAATTGAAAACTTCCTTTTAATTAAAATTATAAATAATGTTAAATTATATTTAGATTTGGTTTCAAATTAATAATAGTTTAATTATATATCTATTATTCCAATTTCATTCATTTAAATAATTTTTATATTTAATTTTTATATAAAAACATTGTAAACTTTTGAACATTTTCCCTTTAAAACCCCACTTTCTCATCACATATGCTGATTTAATTTTAAATTAAAAATTTTCAATTCTATGAATTGAATTTTAAAAAATAGATACAATATTTGGAATCAAAATAATTTATAATTTATATTAAGTTCAAATTAATTTTGAACATAATGAATATTGAAAATAGTAAAAATTAATTGCTATGGTCAAGGTAAAAATGGATTTATTGGGGGTTAAACTAATAAGATAAAAGTTAAAAATAATCTATGAACTTGTAAAAAACCTATTTTATGGCCTTATTTTTAACTTATACTATCTAGTTTTGTGAATTTAAAATTTTGGATACTTGTGACATGTTAAAAATGTGGGTATGGTTGAATCTTTTCAAAAAATTATAATTGTGGCACTCACCTCACTTATAAAAGGCCGCCCCCTCTTATCTCTTCTCAACACCTTAAAACAAAATTGGTTTAGAAAATAAGTTATCAAATAAATAAATTAATTCCCTCCCCTAATCCTCGTAGACTTATTTTTGGCATTGATCCAACTTAGGAAGGATTTTTTGAAAACCTAAGAAAGATACCCGAAGAAGATGTAATAATCTTCAACAAACATCTTTATTTATTTATTTCTACACCTCCTTAAATTATTATTAAAACATGATGATATAAAAAAATTAGTATCTTCCATATAATGGGGGTTTTTTATAAAAATTGAATGAACTATAGACACCTCTACTTTCATCAAATTGGTTATGAAATCATCGTTCATGTGTACAATGGACTACCACTATGCAAACTGATATCATTCATTCTTCCATTACCACTTTTCATGGTTGCGTGTGATTATGGATATAATGTGTATATATTATATTAATAACATAGTAATACCTATTGATTAATTATATCATATATAGTTTTATCTTTCAATTCCTTATGAGATACAATAGTGTCACTCATGTGTATGGTGGATTACCGCCTCATAAAGCTATGTGTTTTATCTTCCACTAACACATTACATGGAAGGTGATAAGGATAAATTTAATGATTATATGTGATATAAATTATATTATCATGATATTAATAACATATTTATAATACTATAAGGATATATATATATTTATATCATTTTATTTCTTACCTTCTCACTCACTTAAAGATGATAACATCATTCTTGTACGTGCGGAATATTGCCTTCATGAATCAATGTTACTCTCTTTTCATCACCACAAAAAATGGCTGATATATAACTATATATAAATAAATCATATGATATTATTATATTATTATCATTACATGAAGATAAAATGTTACATACCAACTTTCCATAATGATAATTTAAAAATATAAACATTACTCATGCATACGTATGGTTTACCGTCTCCCTTATCATAACGTACTTCATTTTTTACAAACATGATTAATTATTTGTGTTAAAAGTATAATTGATATATTAATGTGATTATTATTTTATGATTATTATTATAGATATGATGAACTATGTAATATGTTCAATAACTAGATCTTTAATGAAAAAACACACATAAGAAAACAAGGGAATTAAGACCCAATACAATGAAAAAAAATGTAATATTATTAATGAATGGGTGATAAGATGTTATAGAAGGATAATATATGATATTATAAATATTAATATGGTTTTTAGTAAGTTAATGAATTGTTTTATACTATTACATAGGAGTTTAAATCATGTTCAACCAAAAGGAAGCCTGAGGTAAGGTATTTCATCTCAATTTCATTTCATTGAGGCATATTGTAACGTTATGCACCTAATTTATATTATATAGTGTATATAATACCCTATTTTCATGTAATATAAAGAATAATTCATTATTCATGGAATCTTAAGTTATAATTTTAATTATTTAAACTAATGGGACTTGAGTAAAATTTTATTAAGTGGTAATGAATTCCATAACTCAATTTCTTTTCGTTGGGTTATATTACTTATTTATTGTCATTGATATTATAAGATTATATGTGTAATGAGTTATTATTATCTTATATTGTTTTTATACTTATTTTATGTGTATTTATATTTGATAAAAATAATATATTCATTTATTAATTCTCACTTCAACATTATGGTCATTGAAGGGTTTATTTTGAAATCTCATTCTAATCAAGATTGTTTATTCTTAAATTTTAGTTGAAAGAAATTATTTGATCACTATATAATAAACCCTTATCACTTTATTATAATCTATTTATTTATGATATTTTCATGTAATAATACTATCTTCCCACTCTTTGATACTTTAAATGGTTGATTAAATTTTGTTATGAAAATTTTACTTCATTTCACTCTTCAGTCAAAAATCTATTACCTTCAAAAAACATGTTTTCAAAAAATATTTTTAGAAATGTTTTCACCATTTAAGAATGATTTATTAAATAAATTTTAACACATTTTTTATTTTTAAATATGATATCAAAGGAATGTTCATGTGGTTTTCCGAACGAGGATATTTTTTAGTGTTAAATAATGTTCTTTTTAACATGTACAACATGTATAAAATTACCCATAGGGAGGACCATCATTTCTTTGAATCTTACTCTAAAAGTTTATAAAGTAATTTTTAAATAAACTATTTTCCTAAAAATCTAGAATTTTTTTAAAAAAGTGACTTTCAATGAAAATAATTTTCAAAATTCTTTAGGTTTTATATAGTTATTTTCAAAATAATAATATTATTTTATCCATTAATATTTTTAAAGATATTTTATGGTATTTTTATTCATCAATGAAAACTTCACTTCCTTATTTCATATTTGTATTCATTAACTTCCCCTTGAATTATTCACTTACATGTGATCATTGGACATTAAATTTCACATAAATATCCATATTATTTATCATGGAAATGTTTATTACTTAAAACATTTATCATTGTTACATATAGTGTTTACTTTGATTGTTATTTGGTTAAATAGGAAAATGTTGCTAAATTTTTAACCTTTAATCAATATGGATATTGGATGATAAGGTAAATTGATCATAAATTAAGTATATCATTAGATATATGAGGAATTATTTGGACATGTAGTGATGGTTTGGCCCCAACCTTTATATAGCTCCTCAATGCATCAATAGGTCTCATAAGACAAATAAATTGGCTAAAACTAAATGAGTTTATACCTATAGTTTTAATTTTTTTAGAGGATAGATCTTGATAGTAGAGGCTTTCATATGCCTAAGACATGGCTTCCAATAATTAATCATTTCCTTCATTGAGAATTCAGTCATTACTATTATCCATTAGATTTTTGGGATGATATTATTTATAAATTCATTTCACTCTAAGTTTATTGATTAAATGGAATATATTTTTAGTTATTTACCTTTATAGATTTATTATAACTTATCCTACCATGATAGATAAGTTATTTAAATGGCATGTGTATTCATTTATTCACCTTTCCATGTTTATTATGCTTATTGATTTATGATAGCTTCTACTTCACTTAACCCTTATTAATCATTTGTGCTAAAACTTATTTTGTTTCTATTCCCCCGAAATCCATGAATTGTACTATGATTGATATACAAGGATATTCTAGAGGTAATAATATTTAATTTCCAAAGGATCGAATAACAACTAGGGAGTTGAATTAGTTGTTAACTTTCAATAAGTTACAAAACGTTATGAATCATAAACCCCATAACATTTCAAAGTTCATTACCTTGTCAACTATTAGTAAATACTCATCCATAAAATACTTGGAAATAAATTAATTCACACATGATTTATAAGGTTTGACATAAGTGTGAGAACCTGCATCCTTTCTATAGACACTCTCATGGGTCTATATAAATTCACTATAAGGAAGAAGTAAATTCACATTGTGTGAAATCACAGTAAACACCTTATATATCCCAATATAAATGATTATACCAACTCCCATCAGTTTACAAAGTTTTCTTACAAACATTTGATCCATAAAATAAAAGATCATAAAAAAATTCCTCCTCAAAACTCTATATGATAACTCAATTCGATGAACCTCTATCAAATTTCCTTAGTTTGATTGAATCATTAAGATGAAATCATTATGATGAGTTAATTATGATGAAATAATTATGATAGACCCTTTTATCAAAATGAAATTCTCAAACTCTTCTCAATTTTACAGTTTAGTAAGAAAAATTTCAGCAATCTAATCTTCAAATGAGATATATATCTGGAAAGTAACTCTTAATCAAACTCTATAGTGCTCCATTTTTTCTCATATTAAAAAGTTATTAAATTATGAATGTAATATGAATATATTTATAGGCATCATAGAATGGAAAAGGTGGGGAACTTAAAAGAAAATTCATGCTTACTCAAATTCAAAAACCACCTTCACTTCTATTTGAACTTCATGTTTGACCACTTAAACTATTCTGGAACCTTATTGAATAATATTGATTCTTTTTAGTAATACACATTCTCAAACTTTTTAACATTTCTTCTGTATGATGGAACTTCCTCAGCTCATTATGATGAAAATTCCTTAACTCATTATGATGGAACTTCCTCAGATAATTCTGAATTTACTTTCCTCCATTAGATTTAGTTTGATTGAATTTACTTCTTAAATTAATTCTGATTGACTTTCCCTCTTAGAGTATCCTAATTAACTTTAATTATCATATTCAACCCGATTAAATCCTCATAACTATGTAATTCTCAATATGGTAAAATTTGTTATGATGGAATTATCATTACGATGGAAATTTCACTATGAAAAATTGAAATTTGTCAATCCTCATCAGTTATACCTCGTTCAGACTTCTGAAAACTTCTATATATGTTAGTTCTAGATCTGATTCAAACATTCTCTTGATTCCTTGAACAGATACAATCCTTAAGATTCCGTCATTTCTTTAAAATATTTTATCAAGATAGTTTTCATGGTTTATAAGAACTTCAAGATTAGAAAAGCATCATCTGACATTAGGATATAAATTAAAGAAATCTCTAAATTCTCAATTCACAAGTTTCTTTCATTCTTTTAAACAACATTCTAACTTCCTCACTTAGTAATATATGAAATTTTTACCAGCAAAGAGTCTGATGAATCTACAAAGTCATGTAGATGGATCTGAGACTAATAATGCATCCAATCAACAACTTCATCTTAATTAAAAATTCTATATTCAATTTTTCTCATTTCAATACTCAATATCCATAATTCAACTTTCTCAAAAAAAAAGTTTTCTTCCCCTTTATGTTTGGTTTTTAACATTCAACAACTTTCATCAATTTTTCAAAAACCATCTATTAAAAAAGATTAGTTTTCATAAAATAGAAAAAAATTAAAACAAAATTTCACAATGGTTCTTCAATATTAACCTTTGGATATTTTAACAACACTATCTGACAATGTTTTCAATTCTTAGAATATTTTCACAACTCAACTTTTGTAAACTACCCCTATTTTTTAATTTTACCAAAACACAAACTTGATTAAAAGAGAGAGTCTTGACACAACACTATGGGATAAAGTAATTTTTTTGAAGGAATTCCATCCCTCAATAATAATAAAAATTAGCCTTGTTAAGATTGAATTCCCATCAATTTTATCTTATCTCACTTTTCTTTTTCTTCTCCCCCATTTTATATAAACAACAACATTATATTTATAAAATAAGGATAAGTAAAAACATTAATAATTTTTTTACTTTCTCTAAAACTTTGTCAACATAATCCAAAGCACAGTGTAGGTATTCCTTATGATATCTAAGAATCCATTATAGGAGTTTGGACATACAGTTACAACATTAACTCAACAAACCTTTATTTTTTAATTTATATTTTGAAGATATCAACAATTTGATACTTTATTGAGATATATTTCAGCAATACATATCCAACGACAACTTTCTCATTTATAATGTGAAACATTATATCAATGTGTATTGATCTTGAATAGTGGACATGATTTTTAGAAAGATCAACAGCACAATGATAATCACAAATTATCTTCAATGGTTTAGAAACATTTACTTTAAAATAAACCATCTAAACTTTCATACAAAACATATGAGTAAATTTTTTATTAGTCACATCATATTCTAATTATGTTGTGCTCAAATTTACTAAACTTTGTTTCTTATTATGCCTACTTACACAACATTAACCCAAGAAAAATTTTCCTCCTAATGATGATTTTCTATCATTATAGTCTCCAGTCCAATCAGTATCAGTATAACCACAAAACATCATCACATTATTTAATTTGTCTAACAAACCATGATAATTTGTTCCTTTTAAATATATTAGCATATTCTTTTCATCCAACATATGTGATTCTTTTAGATTACTTTGATACCTAGCACATAATTTCACAACATAAACAATATATGGCCTTGTGGTTGTAAGGTAATGTAAACTTCCTATCATCTTTTGAAAGTCTTTATAATTCACACTTTTACCAAAATCATATTTACTCAACTTCATCCCCACTGATAGAGGATTAAAAACTTCATTTTATTTTTCAATTCCAACCTTTTGTAATAATTCCCCGAAATTTTTTTCTGAGATCAGAAATAGAATATTTTTGAACTTGTAAACCAAGGAAGAATGTTAATTCTCCAAACATTGACTTCTCAAAGTTCCTTTTAATTTATTCATAAATTATTTTACAAACATCATCCTTATCCCCCCCCCAAATTATATCATCCAAATTAACAATTATAATTAGAGTTCTAGATTAAACATGTTTTATATATAAGTTCTGATGAAATTTTATTTTAAAAAATTATACATTCTCAAATAATATTAAATCTTATAATACCATTGACATAAATCTTGTTTCATCCAATAAAAATATTTATGCAATATAAAATCTTTTTTTTCATCCTCATCTAGTAGAAACCCACAAGTTTGTTCAATGTAAACTTCTTCTCAAATTTCTCCATTGATAAATGTTGACTTTACTTCCATCTGATATAAATTTTAATTTTGGTGATCATTTACGAAGATAAACATTATAATGGTTTCTATCCATAAAATGGGGGTAAAGGTTTCATCAAAATACACACCTTCAACCTGTGAATAGCCTTTACAAACAATACTTTCTTTATATCTCAAAACTTCTCCAAGTTCGTTCAATTTTTTTCTATAAACCCATTTTGTTTTTATTTCATTTTTACATTTAGGAAATGGTACATATCTAATATTTCATTTTTATCGATCATATCCAACTCCTCATTCATAAACTCAACCCATTATTTTTGTTAAATAGATTCTGAAACTAATTTAGGTTCAAATTTTGTGATAAGTGATTTCTAATTCTCTAATATCAACGTTATTCTAGTCTAAAATGGAGACTTATGATTCCCAATTATGTTTTCAAACTCAACATTATTTTGTAAAGTATGAAATTTCAAAGTTTATTTTCTAGCATCAATTTCCTCATCATATAATTCATCTTAATCTTCATTCACATTACTTTGCTCACTTTAATTTTCATTGAAAATTTTCAGTTTTTATTTCTCAACATCCATAATAAATTTTGTTAAAGAAGTTATATTATAAATAACATTCACATAATTTGATTCCAAAAAAACTTTTAAACATTTTTTTCTAATATTTATAACTTCTTATATTGGTTGAATAACTAATAAAAGTTCATTCCTCATCTTTCTCATCAAACTTTCCCAGATCTTGATTTTTTATTTTAAGTAAACATGTACTTCCAAAAAGTTTTAAGTACATCAATAAAAGTTTTTTGTTATAAAAATTTTCATAAGAATTCATGTTGGATTATGGATTTAAAAAACATCCATTTTGAACATATGTAGTAGTACTAACTACTTCTATCCAATAGAACTTTGAAATATTTTATTCAGCTGTCATTCTTCATACCATTTTCACCAAACTTATATTCTTACTTTTTTTTCTCCATTTTTTTGGGGTATATGAGAACTATAATAATGTTTAATACCATGATTTAGAAGATAATTTTAAAAAGAATTTCTTTTAAACTCTATTTCATTATCTGTTCTAAACTTCTTTATATAAACCCCCATTAATTTCTCAACTTCTTTTCAAAAGACTTTGAACATTTCTACAGCCTCTCACTTATGTTTCATAAACATGATGTTTGTCATCCAAGTGAAATCATCAGTAAGTGTGATGAAGTTCAAGTTTCAATTTTTTTATTTATGTATCATCAACCAAAATAAATCAAAATAAATAAGTTTAATAGTTCTATTAGACTGAATCTCAACTCTCTTATGACTTTTATTTATCATCTTAACTTTATAACAAGTGACACAAACATCTTATTCGCTTCTTTTAAATTCTAGCCAGTTTTGAACTGTATCAACCTTAGATAGTTTTTTTCGTTTTTTTCTTCTCAAGGTGTCCAATTCTTAGGTTTCATAACACATTTTCATCTTTGGAACATAAGTAACAGGTGTTATTAAATTCTCATATTTGGAAGATATTCCCACTTGTTCATTCTCCTTTTGTAATAAATTTTCCATATTTAACACATTTTATAACACAAGATTCATTTCTGAGGATCATTTTAATTCAATCATCACAAAATTGACTTACCTTATGTTATGTTTTACTCCCTAAACAAATATGAATTCCTTATATTTCATCTTTTCAGCTTCAATCGCAGCCGTTTTGATTCCTCTTATTTTTAGAGAATTATCATTCTCAAAGGTAACAATGCCTTCATCATTATTTTCAACATGTTTCAAGATTTTTAAATCACATTACATGTTTAAAGACAAACACTATCAAGTATCCATGGGTTGTTATTTTTACTTACTATGAAGGCAGTCTCAATAATAAAGGCACTTTCTTCAACTTTCTTTTTTCCTTCATCCTTTATTTTCTTACATAAAAGACTTTCCCCAGAAGATTATTCCTACATTATTTATAAATATGACCCAGTTGATCACATATTCCATAAAATTATTCAAGAAATTCAAACTGATTCTTCCTTGGAATGTTTCTAATATCTTAGGAATTCACTTTTTTAACTTTCTATAACTTAGAAAAGTTACTAATTCTACTTTCAATATTTATTACACTCTACTCAAACATTTTTTTAAGAAGATATAATTTGTGCCAACAATTATAATCCTTATTCCTATAGATTATATGACATTAAAAAACCATAAAATCTTGATTTTATATTGAATTGAGATCTTTCTCTTTAGAAACATTATTAATGTTGATAAATTATTCTACCCTAGCATACTCTGGGTGGGGACCATCATTACTACTGAGGTATTTTTCAAAAAAATTAGATATAATAGGTTTCTCACACCCCTTTGCAACCCATTATTTCCCAACACTTTTATACTCACCTGAAATGTTTGGAAAATTTAATAAAACATTATTTTTTTAGGTAAGGATTTTACTTGATTCTTTATTTGAATATTCTCAACAACTTTATAAGTCTCATAATTTACTTTTGAAGCTTTATTGAAGTTTTAATTCATCTTCCTAAAGTCACTTTTGGACTCAAGTATTTTTTTTATTCAAACTTATTAAATTCTTATTCCTTATATTTAAGATTCTTACTAATATCTTCATCCATCTTTCTGTGTTCATAAATTCTAAGTTAGAAACTTAATATCTCATTGATGTATTCTTATTCTTATTTGACAACATATTTTTCACATTCAAAAAAATTTCCTCCGTATTTCTTTATCATTCTAATTTATTTCATTGATATCTATTTTTATCAACTCATGCAACAAGTTCTGTTCTTAACTAATATTCTATATAAGATTCTTCACCACATTTTTCTCTATATGAGAAGTATTAAATTTTCTCAACTTTAAAAATGAATATTCTAACCATTATGAAAATTCATCTTCTGATTAATTGTTTTCAATTGAGTTTTATTTAGATTTATAACTCATTATACTTCTATTATTCCCATTAAACTTATTCTTATAATTTTTGGATGATTTTTCTTATTTAAGACTTTTGTTAGACTTCTTCCATCAATGTTTTTCATCAGAGTCACCTCAATATTCTCCAATATTCTTCTTAGGACAATTCATAGAAAAATTTCCAATTCCACCACACTCAAAAAATTTGAGATGAAGTTTACCTATATAATTTACTCTTCCTCTTCGATAGTTCTTGGTTTATATGAGACATAATTTTATCATTCAACTCATTATCCTATTATCTTCAAAATCACAAGGATCGGCAGCTTCAACATCTTGAATCTTCATTTTTACTATAGCTTAAAAATCCATTTTATCCATCATCTTATTTTTTAACATTGGATCATTTCTCATTTCATAAGAAATAAAAAGGTTATCTAATTCATCAAGAGATAAATCATCTTTATCTTCTAAAGAGTAAATTTTAGAATCAAACCTATCTGGAAAGTTTGTCATAAGATTCTTCACTATTGTATAATCTTCTAAAACTTCTCTAAATTCTATAATATTAAAAAAATCATTTACCCTGGTGAAGTATTCATTAATAGTTTTTTTCATCTCTCATTCTTATTTCATAGAATCAACAGTGCCAGATTTTTATCTTTTCTTCCTTCACTTTAGTATTCCCTTCAAAAATACTTTGCATCTTCTCCCACAAACTCATTTAATTTTTCATACCCATCACCATCATATAAATATTTTATGATAGATAAATAATAATAGCATTGCTATATTTTCAATCAACTTAAATATTTTTATAATCAAAAAAAGTAATTAGTGTATCTTTCTCAATAGGTGGAAACCAAATTTTAGCAACATCAACAACTTCCAGGACAAGAGATATTAGATAATGAATCATCCTATTTTTTCATCTATAATAAGTTTTTCCATAAAACATAGTAATTCCTCTTCTATTGAAATAGTTGATATTATCCATTATAAGAATTCAAAAATGGAACCTTCACTCTAAATCCAATTTGAATGTTCCAAAGGATCTAATAACAACTAAAAAGGAAGAGTTGAATCGATTGTAGACTTTTTATAAGTTTCAAGTATTTTAAAAACATAACCCCAGTGACTTGTTAAAGTTCATTACCTTATTAAATTTTAGTAAATAATCATTCATGAAAAAATAGGAAAGAAATTTATGAACATGAGATTTATAATGTTCAATGTCAGTGTGAGAACCTACATCCTTTCTATAGCCACTCCCATGGGTCTATGGAAATTCACTATAATAAAGAAGTGGATAAAACTTGTGTCATATCCTATTATAGACCTTATATCTCTTAGTAGGAATTATTATACCAACTCCTTCTAGTTTAAAATTTTTTCTTACAAACTAGTGAGGTACAAAAGAAAATATTAAAAAAATATTTTTCTCCTCAAAACACTATTTGGAACATTAGTTCAATGACCCTGGGTCAGATTGCCTCAGTCTAATTGACTCATTATGATGAATCCTTTTCTCAAACTTCAATTCTCAAACTCTACTCAACTAATCATTCTGATCTTCCTCAGTATGATATTTTTTCAGTTTAGTAATAAAATATTATGGCTTCTGATCTTCTAATGAGATCTCTATCTTAAAGGAAACTCTAACTAAAACTCTATAGTGCACCACTTTTTTATCACTTGAAAAAGGTTGTAAAGTATGAATTTATCGTTAATCTATTTATAGGCATCCCATAATGGTAAATTCAAGAAACAAAAAAAGTTTTCCTTCTTACTTTAATTAAAAAACCTCTAAAATGTTCTCATATTTTAACTTTATATTTGACCAATTTAACTCTTATAGAACCTTATTGTATTATATTGAGTCTTCATAGTAATCAACATTCTTGAAAATCCTAAATTGTTTATAGTATTATGGAACATCGTCAACTCATTATAAGGTAATTTTTGAGCTCATTGCAATGTAACATCCTCAGCTCATTTCAAAATGACTTTCCTCCATCAGAGTTAGTATGATTGATTTTCCTTCTCAAAGTAAGTTTGATTGAATTTTATTATCATAGGTATTCTTACTAATAATACTTATCATATTCATCCCAATTTATTCTTAATAAATATGGAATTCTCATTATGATGAAATTAATCATGATGTAATTATCATTATGATGGAAACTCCACTCTGCAACCTTTAAATTCTTCAAACCTCACCAGTTATAACTCGTTCAAACTTCTAAAAACTTTTGTGTCTAGTAATTATGGATCCTTTAAAAAAATTCTATTAATTCCTAGAGCCAATACAATTTTCAAGTTTCTGAAATTTCTTCAAAATATTTTTTTATGAGTGTTTTCATGATTTATGATAACTTCATGATCGGTAAAGCTTCATCTAACTTTAGATTCGAAAGTAAATACATTTTTGACTTCTGACTTCACATGATTCCTTCATTCCTTTCAACAACATTATAGCTTCATCTCTCAAAAAAATTTGACTTTATAACCAACACTTAGTTTGATGAATCTTTAAAGTCGTGTTGATGGTTCTGATACCAATGATGCATCCAATAAATAACATTATAATTCTGACAATTTTTGTGTATGGTTCAGATCAATCTGATACTCAGCACCCAAAATTCATCTTTCTTACAAAGAAACTATCCCACCTCTATAATTTTATTTGAATAGTCAAAAAAAATAACCTATTTAGTAAAAAAATTAAAAATATTTTTTATCAACAGATAAAAAAAATTCTTAAAAAAACATCACAATGGTTCTTCAAATGTTACTCTAAAAAAATATTATGTTGTAATCTATGTTTTAAAATGTAATGAATTGTTCAATTATGTATCTAGTTTACCAAGACTACTAAACTATTTAGTCATTTAGGATGTGATTTATTTTATCTTATTCCAATGTAATAAAGAAGACACCAAATCTAGGATACTAGGGTTGGGGTCATTACATAAAGACTCCAAAGACCCAAGTCCCTAACCCAATGTCAGTCCTATATCCAAGATCAAACCCATATAGCAAGAAAAAATCAATAATAATGTTTCTTTACATTTCTTAAACATGTATCCATGAAATATTTCCATGTACCAAATGATGACCTATCTAGGATGTTACTATAACTTAGTAGGTCGACCCCATATTAAAAAATCCAATATAATAAATATAGTGCATTCAGTAAAGTAAATAATAATGTATTAATTTAAGAAATTAATACTTCACATGAAATAAACATGATGTCCCTTAAATTATGGGTTAATATCCAAGGTCAACCAAACTTTATTTGGCACCCTACCAGGTATCTCTATCTTAGGATGCATCCTACTGCATCAGGATGGATCACCTAAGTTGGTGGCAGATTCCCCTACTGAGTATGAATCATTCATAATATATAATAAAAAAATGACCTCTTCCAGTAGTCTATACAGAATATCTCCCTCAGGCATCTAGTGACTATGTATCTAGTTCTCAAAAAATCTAATATAATCATATACTCTACCCTTAGGCATCAAGTACTTATGTTCCCAGACCTTAGGCAATACGAAATAATGCACCTAGGCGTGAGGGGTCAACATAATCCTGTATCGTATTAGTACAACCTCAACATGTCTCAAATAATCTAATCCTCAAGAACTAAACACATTGATGTCACATAATCTCAACAACTAAGAAAAAAATTCATAAGTTCAAAATCAAACATAAAAGATATATCTCCACAAGGCATAATTATCAATTCATCAAATTATCATTTTTTTAGATAGTTATGTCACATACATCTAGGTTCCCAAATATCCTCATATATCAAACCTATTTCATTTATCATTTAACACTAAGGTCATCAACATAACAATTAACCCAATTTAGGTGAGGTGATTATACCTTTAAAAAATTACATAATTTATATGTTATTAAAATTCATAATACTAATACAATAATAAATCAATTTCATTCCACTTTATCATAGGGATATAATGCCAAGATGATCAATTCTCAACAAGTTCAAGGCTGGAACACCATTCAGTTGGCCTTAGGTCTCCATCTCCATGCCTTGGACCCAATGAAATCCAATGGATGGTCTAAAAATGATTAATATTTAATAGGTATTATCCAACTAATTAGGTCATTTGTGCGGAAGTCTGACATTATCACTGTAACACCCGAGACTTTTATGTTATATAAATCATCAAAGGAATCTTTTTCTACACACAACACTTTCTTGGCTTGCTTTACACGAAATCGCAACCTTCCTCGATAGCTTGCGTCGTACGCAATACCGAGTTTCACTAAACAACGATATGCTATTAAAATATTATTAAAACTAGCCGTTATGAATAGTAATAACCACTTTTTGAAATTTTATAAATTTTATTTTTCAAAATGGACTTCATTTTTGGATTCGTAATATCGAAATTAGCCTAGGATAAAATTTTGGTATTTTTCTGAAAACTTTCAATTTTTGATGAATAGTGAAACCACTAAGTGGTAGTTAAAAAACTGAATTTTTCATAAAACTTAATTTTACCGCTTCTGTGAGTGGAATTTCAAAAATACGAGAGACACAGTTGATGTCAATAAGTAAAATGTGGTTCAATGAGATGAAAATAATTTTTTGGTGAATAGTAACTTTTTACTTTTTTTTACCACGGTTAAAAGTAAATAGGGTAATTAAGGGTAAAGATGAAATTATTATTACCCTAAAACATGTCCTAATTCTATTGGATAAGTGTAATTCGACCAAAAACAAACTTAGGAATCAAATATGACCATTTAGGCCCACTTGAATTAGATTAGGACATTTATTATTAATTTATTTAAAGAAGGGTAAAAATAGTTAAAATCAAAGTTTAATAAGTAAATCATTTTTAATATTGGGTTATACATAAGATAAATTCGACTATAAATATTCATTAGAAAGATAAAAATCTTTCCTACATAATGGTAGTTTATTTGTAATTTTTAGACATTAAATAATTTAATTTATTTATGACACAACGATGATGTAGTAATTATCTTATTAATGAAATATTGACATAATTGATGTTATAAATACCCAAATAAATATAATTTGAGACTTTTCATGAATTAAACTAATTTTATAGGTTAATATGACATGTTAGTATTGATTTAATTAACTTTTTTCTAACTTATCATTCTTTTATGATTTTCACAAAAATCCATTACTAAATAGTGTCAAAATTAACATAAAATAGTTTTTAAAACAAATATTATATTATTAATTGTTATTTTATTCCTAAAAATCTAAGTTATGGCCAAATGACTTAGATAAGGTTATATATATTAATAATAAACAAACATGGGGTTCTTTTGGCTTTATATAGTAAGTTTATTAACCTTATAGTATAAGAACACAAGAAGACACGGTAAAAGTAAAATTATTTAACTTAATGTTAAATCTACATGATAAGGTTAAAATAGGAACCTAAACTTGTCTAAATTCTATTGGATGAGATTATTTCTACCCATCCCCACCTTAGCCTCGAAATAAATCAATTTGGAGCTATTTAAAACCGAACTTTACTTTATAATAAATTAATATTTTTAGTTATTCCAAAGGTGCCCCTCTCCTCCCTTATAAAAGGGCACCTCCTCCCTCTCTTCCTCACACCACTTTGAGCCTTCAAGCTCGGACAAACCCTGCCAATTTCTTCTCTCCACTTCCCTAGAAACATCCTAGAGGTTCTGGTCTTCTTCAAAGACCCATTTTAGTGCCCTAAAAGGAGGTCTCAAAGAAGCACTTCAAAGAAGAGGTAATGTTTGTTACCGATTCTTTCATCTTTATTTCTTCTTCCACTTCTTATTCTTTAGTTGTTTCATTATGAAGTAATAACATAAGTATCACTCATATACTTATATGTTATTATAAGTATGAAACAACCCTATTTCACCATCTATCCATCCTACGGAAAAAGAAATCACCGCGCGTACGTACGTACGGAATACCGTCTTCACGCCGTGGTGTAATCTATTTTCCACCACCACCTTAATTGGATGGGTATAATGGTGTAAATAATGACTATATATGACTATTATAAAGTGATACTGATTCTGAAATAGTATACATGCACTCCAATACAATTCCACGATCATAGGAACGATATCATCACTCGTGCGTACATACGGAATACCGTCTCCACGATGTGATGCGACTCGTTCTACATGATCTTCATTTCATAATGATTATATAAATGAATTTAATGAATGAATATAATATATATTACACTAATACCATTCTGTAAATTAGGTATCTATAACCTAAAGAGAAGAATAAGAATTTATTCGACAAAACACGCATAAGAACAAAAAAGTTATAAACACCCAAATAAAAAGTAGCAATGAAATATTAATACTAAGAAGCTAAGAATATGACCAAATATGATATCATAAAAATATGTATGATTCTAGAATAAGTCAATAACATTATTTAAATCATTATACAGGAGGTTTGGACACGTACAAAGCATATCAGACCTAAGGTAAGGGAAAATCTCGCAATCTCAATTTTTATCCGAGATTGTTTATACTTCATAATTTATTGGGGAATATTTATCATCCACATCCATGTTTCCTCAATATGTAATATTTATATCCTTCTACAATATTTTATATCCAATTTTACCCTTCGGTTAGTTTTTAGTAAAATATATGAAAGGAATCTTTTGTCGTTTTTCGTATGAGGTACTTTTTGACTTTTCCGACAAAAGTACGTGAAGAATGTTTTTTTTAACTTATACGGCATGAATGGATTTTTAAAAAATTATTTCCAAGAAGCTTACTTTACAAGTTTTCAAGTTTATTTTTAATCAACTTCTTTTAGTTTAAAATTGTATGACATGTTAAGAAAGGAAAAGTGTTTTTGAAGTAGAAAGGATATTTTCCTCAAGAATGGAGTTCAAGTGTTTTATCAAAATTATTTTCCATCTAAGATAATAAAGGGTTCTGTTTCTATCCCTATTATTACCTTGATTTGATTATGTTGTGATGGAATTATTTTTATGAATTCCTTTATCTTATATGAATTGTTTTATGATGTCATGATGTTTAAGATTCCCATTTTTATTACATGGGTTATGCAATGATGTATGATTTACGATTTTGTGGAACACATAAGAATGGTTTAATTATGAGATGGGTGGTACCTATATCTCCCTCCAATTCATTTGGTAAAGATTTTATATCTCATTAGATAGACATGGCTAGAATGGTAGGTTATACCGGTTCAGTGAAACAGGACTGAAACGAGGGTGACTCGGTTCAGAAATGGACTTTTTCCACTAAGATAGTCTTGGCAATGAGTCTTGACTAATAAGAAATGATTCTCTATGATTATGTGTGTATGCCACAAAGTTTCATGTTTTAAGTTATGATTATTGGGATTTCATTTCACTACTATGATTTATCCCATGTTATGAAATTATGCTCCCTTTTGCAGGTTAAGATTTCCAAAATGTTATGTTCTTATGAATATGATGTGACTGATATTTCTTTTGTTTACCCTTACTGAGCATTTGAGCTCACCCTTTTGTATGTTTTATTTCCCCAGGTCAGGAGGAAGGTTATTAAGTAGGATATGCCAAAAGGGGACTCTAGATATGATGAAATAAGTGGGAGGCAAAGTTGATGCTTTATGAACCGGTTGTTTATGTTTCCCAGTTTATAAAGACACTATACCTATACGGTCCTTTCTTGGTTTTGTTATATGTTGTAATAAGTGTGCTTCAATTCTGAAGTAATAACAATGTATGTAAATTATGGGTCGTTATAGTTGGTATCAGAGGAAAGGTATAGTTAACCTTTGGAAACTAGGATGTGAAAGCCTTAGTAAGAACCCTAAGGATAAGTCTAAGCATAGAACACAATCTTAGTGTTTTAGAAATGGCCATGAATAACCTAGGATAAGACCTTAAGTGTGAAATTTTATTCTTTATTATGTGGTTTTCCTATTATAATTAGTGTTTCTCACATTATTCTTATTGGTTTTAGTCAATGGCTAGAACCCGAAGGAACCGTGTTAATGCGGAATGCGACGGGAAATGCAATGATTGTCCCCCTGAGCAACCAAACGTTATGGGAGCTGGAATGCAAAATCTTGTAGCCATGCTCACACAACTTTCTCAAGCTATGAATCATGCAGGACTTCCAAACGAGCAAAGGAAGGAGCAACATTCTGTTGAATCCTTCATGAGGCAGCGTCCATATTCTTTCATCGGGTCTACTGATCCATTAGTTTCTGAACAATGGATTAGTACTACTGAAAAGATATTTTTAGTTCTTCAATGTTCTGAGCATGATAAAGTTATCTTATCAGTGTATCGTTTGGAAGGTGATGCTGATCAATGGTGGAATTTTATTAAGAATATGAGGCAAAGGGATGAAATTGAGTCCATGGAATGGGATTAGTTCAAGAACTTATTTTTCAATAAGTACTTCCCTCGTATTCTACGAACAAAGATGGAGAAAGAGTTTCTTGAACTAAAGCAAAAGGATGATGAATCTGTTGGTACCTATGAAGCAAATTTTACAAGACTTGCAAGGTACGCTTCTGGTATTATTATCCAACCTGAGAGTAAGATCGATCGATTATTTAGTGGCTTAAAACCATGTCTTCAAAGGGCCTTATCCATAAGGGACTTCAATAGCTACAAGGAAATCATTCAATGTGCTCTCAAAGTTGAGATGGAGATTGGAGTAACCCATCAGTCATATGGGTTTGATAAGAAGAGGAAAATGGAATTCAAAGGAAAATCTAAAGAGCACACTAAAAAGAAGATGAGCTTTCCCTTATGCTCAAATTGTGGAAAGAAACATGGAGGGAGTTTTCTTAAAGGGGCAATTAAATGTTTCAAATGTGGAAATGAAGGTCATCGGGCATTTGAATGCCGCGATGATGGGAAGAAGATGTCTAATGATGCAAACAAAGGAAGGGATACACAGAATGAACCTACTACACTTCAATGTTTCAAGTGCAAGGAGATGGGACATTATGCCAATAAATGTCCTAATCCAAGGGTTGATGATGATGGTCGACGTCAAAAAACTCTTAAGGATAAAGACAAAGGAAAGTCACATGCAATTTTTATCAGCGATGTGGAGTACGAAAACGATGTAGTGAAAGGTACACTTACCATCCACTCTAAAGTAGAAAATGTTTTATTTGATTCTGGATCCACCCACTCCTTTATTTCTGAAGAATTTTCTAAGGGTATCACCGTATTACCTCAACAATTAGATGTTGAGTTAGCTGTGACAACACCTAATGGCACAACAGTTGCATCAAAATTTTATAATTCTTCTCCGATTGAAGTTTGTGGGAAAGTGCTTCCTGCAAATCTTGTGATCCTTCCTATAGTAGAATTTGATGTGATTCTTGGCATGGATTGGCTTTCTCTACATGGAGCTCATATCAATTTCCAAAGAAGGGAAGTCACATTTCATATTCCAGATCAATCTATGATGGTCTATCGATGCAAGGATGAACATAACCTTCCAGTGGAAATTTCTTCCATTTTATGGGTATTGATTCCACTAAATGAAGGTTATTTATCTCAAATGGTAGGTGAGAAACTCATGATTAAGAATATGCCCATTGTACAGGAGTTTGATGATGTCTTTCCGGAGGAATTACCGGGTCTTCCACCGAATCATGAAGTTGAGTTTTCAATAGAACTTGTACCGGGTGCTTTGCCTATTTCAAAGACACCTTATAGAATGTCCCAATTGAGTTGCAGGAATTGAAGAAGCAACTCCAAGAGAATCTTGATAAGGGGTTCATACACCCTAGTGCATCACCTTGGGGAGCACATGTTCTGTTTGTTAAGAAGAAAGATGGATCAATGAGACTCTGCATTGATTATCGAGAACTTAACAAGATCACTATCAAGAACAAATATCCTCTCCCGCGCATTGATGACCTATTTGACCAACTACGCGGAGCTCAATACTTTTCCAAGATTGATCTGCATTCAGGGTATCATCAATTAAGGGTCAAAAGGGAGGATATACCAAAGACGGATTTCTGTACAAGGTATGGACACTATGAATTTATAGTGATGCCATTTGGTCTTACTAATTCCCCTGCTATCTTCATGGATCTAATGAATAGAGTCTTTAAATACTATCTTGATCAGTTTGTGGTAGTCTGTATAGACGATATTCTTGTCTATTCAAAGAGAAAGGAAGAACATGAAGATCACTTGAGAATTATATTGAAGACCCTGAGAAAGGAGAAGCTTTATGCCAAATTTACCAAGTGTGAATTTTGGCTTCAAAAAGTTGCATTTTTGGGTCACATAATCTCAAAAGAGGGGATATCTATGGATCCAGCAAAAACAGAGGTTATCAAAAGATGGTCGAGACCAACAACAGTGACTGAGATCCGAAGTTTTCTTGGTTTGGCTGGATATTATCGACGTTTTGTGAAAGATTTTTCACGGTTATCTAATCCACTCACCAAGTTGACTCGGAAAGGAGTTAAGTTTGTTTGGATGGAGGAATGTGAAGAGAATTTCAAGGAGTTGAAAAGAAGGTTATCCAATGCACCTGTGCTCACACTGCCTTGTAGTGGAGAAAGGTTTGTGATCTACAGTGATGCGTCCAAGAATGGATTGGGGTGTGTTCTTATGAAAAATGATATGGTGATATCTTATGCCTCATGATAGTTGAAAATACATGATCAAAATTACCCAACTCATGATTTGGAGTTAGCTATGGTAATATTTGCATTAAAGATTTGGAGGCATTATCTTTATGGTGAAAGGTGTGATATTTATACTGATCATAAATGTTTAAAGTATATTTTCACACAAAAGGAGCTGAATATGCGCCAAAGAAGATGGTTGGAGCTGATTAAGGATTACGACTGATCAATCCATTACCACCCTGGGAAAGAAAACAAGGTGGCAGATGCATTAAGTCGACAAGACCATACCAGTTTATCCATGATGAGGATAACAAAAGATCCAATATTTATGGATTTACAAAGGATGGATCTTGGAATTATAATGGAAGGGAAAAAATATTATCTTTCTCAAATGAATGTTCAACCATCTATACATGTGAAGATTAAATAGTCACAGAAAGAAGATGTCGAGTCACAAAAGAAGGTGAGAAATGTTCCTAAATTCAACCTTGATTGTGATGGGATAATAAAGTTCAGGAATCGGGTTTGTGTTCCTCCCATCCCCGAATTAAAGAAGGAGCTGCTGGATGAGGCTCATAGTTCTTCATTCTCTATTCATCCTGGAAGCACGAAGATGTATAGGGACATGAAAGAGTACTTCTGGTGGGATGGCATGAAAAGAGATGTTGCTGAATATGTCTCTCGATGCTTGGTTTGTCAACAAGTTAAAGCTGAGAGACAGAAGTCTAAGGGTATGTTACAACTATTACCCATACCCGAATGGAAATGGGAAAACATAACTATGGACTTTGTCATAGGACTTCCTAAAACATCCAAAGGCAATAATGCTATTTGGGTCATAGTTGATCGTCTTACAAAGTCTGCACACTTCATTGCTATTAGAGAGGATTTCTCTCTGGATCAGCTTGTCAGGATATATGTAAAGGAAGTGGTAAGATTGCATGGAGTACCACTTTCTATTATATCTGATCGGGATCCGAGATTTACCTTGAAGTTCTGGAGAAGTCTTTAACATACTCTGGATACAGAGTTGAGTTTCAGCACTGCTTATCATCCTCAGACATACGGTCAGTCTGAGAGAACAATTCAAACTCTAGAAGATATGTTGAGAGCTTTCTCTATGGATTTCAAAGGTGGTTGGGATCAACACCTACCTTTGGTGTAATTTTCTTATAATAATAGCTTTCACTACAGTATTCATATGTCTCCTTATGAAGCTCTCTATGGAAAGAAATGCAGGACTCCAACTTGCTAGGATGAAGTTGGGGAAAGAAAGCTATTAGGACCTGATCTCGTTGATGAAATGGCAGAAAAGGTCAGATCTATTCAACAACACATAAGAGCAGCTCAGAGTCGACAGAAAAATTATTTCGAAAACCGAAGAAAAGACCTAGAGTTTGAAGTGGGTGATAAAGTGTTCTTACGAATATCTCCCTGGAAGAGGGTTATGAGATTTGGAAAGAAGGGGAAGTTGAGCCCTAGATATATCGGTCCTTTCGAAATACTGGATCATGTTGGGAAGGTAGCTTACCGATTGGTGCTTCCACCGAATCTCTCTCAAGTTCACGATGTGTTCCATGTATCTCTCCTGAGAAAGTACATACCTGATCCTTCACATGTACTTAGCTCAGAAGTTGTACCGCTGGAGCAAGATCTTTCTTATGAAGAAAAACCGATAGAGATTCTGGATCGTAGTGAAAAAGTCCTACAAAACAAGACCACTCGATTGGTGAAAGTTTTATGGAGGAACCACCAATTAGAAGAAGCTACATGGGAGCTTGAGGATATTATGAGGGAGAGGTATCCTCATCTGTTTGTTACAAAGTGATGAATTTCGAGGGCGAAATTCATTTTAAGGGGGGTAGAATGTAACACCCAAGACTTTTATGTTATATAAATCATCAAAGTAATATTTTTCTACACACAACACTTGCTTGGCTTGCTTTACACGAAATCGCAACCTTCCTCGATAGCTTGCGTCGTACGCAATACCGAGTTTCACTAAACAACGATATGCTATTAAAATATTATTAAAACTAGCTATTATGAATAGTAATAACCACTTTTTGAAATTTTATAAATTTTATTTTTCAAAATGGACTTCATTTTTGGATTCGGAATATCGAAATTAGCCTAGGGTGAAATTTTGGTATTTTTCTGAAAACTTTCAATTTTTGATGAATAGTGAAACCACTAAGTGGTAGTTAAAAAACTGAATTTTTCATAAAAATTAATTTTACCGCTTCTGTGAGTGGAATTTCAAAAATCTGAGAGACACAGTTGATGTCAGTAAGTAAAATGTGGTTCAATGAGATGAAAATAATTTTTTGGTGAATAGTAACTTTTTACTTTTTTTTACCACGGTTAAAAGTAAATAGGGTAATTAAGGGTAAAGATGATATTATTATTACCCTAACATGTGTCCTAATTCTATTGGATAAGTTTAATTCGACCAAAAACAAACTTAGAAATAAAATATGACCATTTAGGCCCACTTGGATTAGATTAGGACATTTATTATTAATTTATCTAAAGAAGGGTTAAAATAGTTAAAATCAATGTTTAATAAGTAAATATTTTTTAATATTGGGTTATACATAAGATAAATTCGACTATAAATATTCATTAGAAATCTAAAAATATTTCCTACATAATGGTATTTTATTTGTAATTTTTAGACATTAAATAATATAATTTATTTATGACACAACGATGATGCAGGAATTATCTTATTAATGAAATATTGACATAATTGATGTTATAAATACCCAAAAAAATATAATTTGAGACTTTTTATGAATTACACTAATTTTTTAGGTTAATATGACCTGTTATTATTGATTTAATTAACTTTTTTAGAACTTATCATTCTGTTATGATTTTCACAAAAATCAATTACTAAATAGTGTCTAAATTGACATAAAATAGTTTTTAAAAAAAATATTATATTATTAATTGTTATTTTATTCCTAAAAATCTAAGGTTCTGCCAAATGACTTAGATAAGGTTATATATATTAATAATAAACAAACTTGGGGTTCGTTTGGCTTGATATAGTAAGTTTATTAACCTTATAGTATAAGAACACAAGAAGACACGGTAAAAGTAAAATTATTTAACTTAATGTTAAATCTACGTGATAAGGTTAAAATAGGAACCTAAACTTGTCTAAATTCTATTGGATGAGAGGATTTCGAGCCATACCCACCTTATCCTCTAAATAAATCAATTTGGAGCTATTTAAAACCGAACTTGACTTTATAATAAAATAATATATTTAGTTATTCCAAAGGTGCCCCTCTCCTCCCTTATAAAAGGGCACCTCCTCCCTCTCTTCCTCACACCACTTTGAGCCTTCAAGCTCAGAAAACCCCTGCCAATTTCTTCTCTCCACTTCCCTAGAAACATCCTAGAGGTTCTGGTATTCTTCAAAGACCCATTTTAGTGCCCTAAAAGGAGGTCTCAAAGAAGCACTTCAAAGAAGAGGTAATGTCCGTTACCGATTCTTTCATCTTTATTTCTTCTTCCATTTCTTATTATTTAGTTGTTTTATTATGAATTAATAACATCAGTATCACTAATATACTGATATTTTATTATAAGTATGAAACAACCCTATTTCACCATCTATCCATCCTACGGAAAAAGAAATCATTGCGCGTGCGTACGTACGGAATACCGTCTCCACGCCGTGGTGTAATCTATTTTCCACCACCACCTTACTTGGATGGGTATAATGGTGTAAATAATGACTATATATGACTATTATAAAGTGATACTTATTCTGAAATAGTATACATACACTCCAATACAATTCCACGATCATAGGAACGATTTCATCACTCGTGCGTACGTACGGAATACCGTCTCCACGATGTGATGCGACTCGTTCTACATGATCTTTATTTCATAATGATTATATAAATGAATTGAATGAATTAATATGATATATATTACACTAATACCATTCTGGAAATTAGGTATCTATAACCTAAAGAGAATAATAAGAATTTATTCGACAAAACACGCATAAGAACAAAAAAGTTATAAACACCCAAATAACAAGTAGCAATGAAATATTAATACTAAGAAGCTAAGAATATGACCAAATATGATATAATAAAAATATGTATGATTCTGGAATAAGTCAATAAAATTATTTAAATCATTATACAGGAGGTTCGGACATGTACAAAGCATATCGGACCTAAGGTAAGGGAAAATCTCGCAATCTCAATTTTTATCCGAGATTGATTATACTTCATAATTTACTGGGGAATATTTATCATCCACATCCATGTTTCCTCAATATGTAATATTTATATCCTTCTAAAATATTTTATATCTAATTTTACCCTTTGGTGAGTTTTTAGTAAAAGATATGAAAGGAATCTTTTGTCGTTTTTTGTACGAGGTACTTTTTGACTTTTCTGACAAAAGTATGTGAAGAATGTTTTTTTTAACTTATACGGCATGAATGGATTTTTAAAAAATTATTTCCAAGAAGCTTCCTTTACAAGTTTTCAAGTTTATTTTTAATCAACTTCTTTTAGTTTAAAATTGTATGACATGTTAAGAAAGGAAAAGTGTTTTTGAAGTAGAAGGGATATTTTCCTCAAGAATGGAGTTCAAGAGTTTTATCAAAATTATTTTCCATCTAAGATAATAAAGGGTTCTGTTTCTATCCCTATTATTAACTTGATTTGATTATGTTGTGATAGAATTATTTTTATGAATTCATTTATCTTATATGAATTGTTTTATGATGTCATGATGTTTAAGATTCCCATTTTTATTACATGGGTTATGCAATGATGTATGATTTCCGATTTTGTGGCACACATAAGAATGGTTTTATTATGAGATGGGTGGGACCTATATCTCCCTCAAATTCATTGGGTAAAGATTTTATATCTCATGAGATAGACATGGCTGGAACGGTAGGTTATACCGGTTCAGTGAAACAGGACTGAAACGAGGGTGACTCGGTTCAGAAATGGACTTTGTCCACTAAGATAGTCTTGGCAATGAGTCTTGACTAATAATAAATGATTCTCTATGATTATGTGTGTATGCCACAAAGTTTCATGTTTTAAGTTATGATTATTGGGATTTCATTTCACTACTATGATTTATCCCATGTTATGAAATTATGCTCCCTTTTGCAGGTTAAGATTTCCAAAATGTTATGTTCTTATGAATATGATGTGACTGATATTTCTTTTGTTTACCCTTACTGAGCATTTGAGCTCGCCCTTTTGTATGTTTTATTTCCCCAGGTTAGGAGGAAGGTTATTAAGTAGGATATGCCAAAAAGGGACTCTAGATATGATGAAATAAGTGGGAGGCAAAGTTGATGCTTTATGAACCAGTTGTTTATGTTTCCCAGTTTCTAAAGACACTATACCTATACGGTCCTTTCTTGGTTTTGTTATATGTTGTAATAAGTGTGCTTCAATTCTGAAGTAATAACAGTGTATGTAAAGTATGGGTCATTATAATCACACATTTCATACATAGTATAGATAATTAAATCAGACAAAAATGTATAATATGTAAACCACCCGCCTTTATTCTATGATTAAAGCAACACTCTCAAGGGAATAATAACGAAGAAGAAAGGAAAATGCGATCATAAGAAAAACCTATATAACACAACCAACAAGATCACAACCCGATTCAAATATGGTAAAGAGATCACACCACTATAAAATAGGATATTTAGAGAAAGGGGAAAACCAAAATGAAGGAACTAACTAAAGATAAAATTCTAGACCAAGAATTATAGAAAGGAAAGAATGACCCAAAAAAATCTTGGAGTCTCCCTATGGTTTGAGAGTGGAGGCTTCATGATGAAATGAAAATAATTCATACACACAACATTGTTTAAACCGCTGAAACTATGATATTCTCTATTTGAACCCCTTTTAAAATGTGAATTTCTTGATTTATAATATACAAAAAAAACATGTCATCTCAAGTTAAAGTGACCTCAGTAGACCATTTCATGATGTGAACTAGTTTTATGGAATGTAAATGTTTCACACTATGAATTAGTTCATGACATCTTTCTAGCAACATGTTCACGTCATGTAACCCATTCACAATTTGAAAGTGTCCTATAGATAGATCATAACCTATATTCTATAGAAAAAACCCAAAACACTTATGAAACTTTCTAAACCCATGGAGAACACTCATAGTCCTTTAACACGTTTATACCCAAACTCTACAAATTCAAGAAATATACATCCCTAAAATTTAGGTCAATTCTCCCATTTAATATCTTAATCACCAAAAGAAAATCAACCACCAATTTTTAAAGAAGAAAATAAAATCCAACGGAAAGAAGATCAACTAAAACTCATGAGGAATGTATATGTAAAAATATGGTATATTATATCCTAACCACCATATAACAGCTCATCCCTGAGATACTCCAAGCATCATTGTGGGGTCATGGAGAAAATTTTAAGCTACTGTTCTCACATATCATATTTACGCTTCTAGATATCCTCTTGAATGCTCCCTTGATTCCACTGAACTCCTACTAAAAGTATAGTCTTTCCCCAAATATACTTGTCTGTATAGTCCAAAATACATGTTGATACTCCTCAAAGGACACATCTACACTAAGCTTGGCATCATCAACATCTAACACATAATAAGGTTTTATATGATATATCTAAATTTATGGTATATGAATCACATTGTTCATGGCATTATAGTTTTTTGGAAGGGCCAATCAGTATGCCACTGGACTGGCCCTCCCCACTATAGGAAACAGAGTGAAAAATATGTGTTCCAACTTCCCTTGTTTCCCGATACGATATTTCCCCAACTTAGGTGACACCCAAATGAAAACTTGATGACTCACATCAAACTATAGAGGTCATCTCCACTGATCAACATAAGATTTCTGGATTCTCTTCATGGTCACCAATAATGTATTGATCACCTCCTGTACGAGACTAGTTTCAACAAGAGCTGAATCGCTGACCTCTAACCAATAAAAGTGGAACGATATGGTCTTCTATACAAGGCCTCAAAATTAGCCATTTTTATTGATTCCAAAATGTTTTTATTATATGAGAACTATATGACTTCAAAATTCTAATCCAATGAACAATCAAAATCTAAAACACATACACATAACATGTCCTCCAAAATCTGAATAGTCTACTCAGATTGGTCGTTAGTATGATGATGGTAGGCTATATGTAGAAGAACCTATTCTCTCATGGCCTTCTATAGACACTACCAAAATAGATAAGAAAAACTATAGTCTCATTCAAAAATATTTCTCCTCTGAACATCATGCAACCGAACTGTCTCATGCATGTAAAGTCTATCCAGATCATAAATAGTGAAGTTCCTAATGATAGGTTTGAAGTAGGATACCTTCAACATTAGATCTAAAATCACATATAGTCTATCATTAATGTGAGTTTCTCAGGGTCATACTTTTAAAAAATCCATAGTGACATCAACCCACTTCTTATCCAGAGTGTGCAAAGGCTGCAACAATTAAGAAGGCCTCTAATGCTCAGCTTTCACCTACTAATAGGTGAAACATCTTTCCATGAATCCTGTTATCTAATTATTTATCCATGTCCACCATTATTGTACATGGATATCATGATACATATTTTTAAACCCAAGATGTATCACCCATCTCAAATTATGAAGCTCTGTTATTAGATTATCACATATGCTTATAGAAAATCATACTCGACCATTGATAAGAAGAACATTGTCACTTTTAAAAGAGAATATTTATGGTGGGCCCCGACCATATATTCTATCCCTCATATCTAACACAGTTAAATATGATAACTAATATATCTTGATCTAATCAAGAATAAAGAGTATAACATATATCAAAAGCATAGCTACTCATCCCTAGGACTCATGAACATCTAGATGCATGTCTATAAAAAGTTCCATCATCTTATACTCATCGAAATAATCCTAACTTCCTATGTCTATATATTCTGGATTAAGGCATCTATAATGACTTTTTATTTACTCAGTGTCTATGCTAGCTTTAAGTCAAAATATTGTAGATAATTAACCCACCTTCTTTTACAAAGGTTCATGTCCTAGTAAGAAAATTATTACATAAGGCTTGTGTGGTTCATGTAAACCAAAAAAAATCTTTTTAAAAATATAGTGTCTCTAGAATATCATAGAATGAACCCTCATTGCTAACTCTAGATCATGAGTATGATAATTACTATCATTTTTTCCCAGCTATCTAGAGTCATATGCAACCTCGTGGTCCTCCTATATCAGAACTACTTTGATTCTAACTCTGGATGCATCATAATACATGGTATATGCCTTACTAAACACATTTTATGCAGGGATCAGTACTGAGGTTATCCTGCTCTTCATATCCTGAAATAATCTTTCAAAAGGATGTGATCAGTCAAACTTCACCCCTTTCTTATTCATCTTGTACATTGGTGGTACCAGAATGGAGAAGTCCTGGGTGAAGTTCTAGTAATAACTTACAATACTAAGAAAACTACGAATCTTGAATAAATATGTTGGTCAATCCCATGATATCATGTATGAAACCTTCTATGGATCCACCAATACTCTAGCCTCTAAGATAACATGGCCCAACAAGTTCACTCTATCAATTCTAAAGTTACATTTGGATTTATTTTTGTGAAGTTGATTCCCTCCCAATGTACTCAAGATGATGTCAAGATGTTGAGAATGATCATCTACTAAATGGGTGTGAACTAATATTTCATTGATGGAAAATACTAAACATTGATCCAAAAAAGGATAAAATATCTTATTCATCAATTCCATTAATACCATAGGTGTGTTCGTTAGATAGAACGACATCACTATGAACTCATATATACCATAACTACTTCTAAAATAATTTTGAGGTATGTATGATGGCCTCACTCTCAACTGATGATACCCTAATCTCAATTAGATCTTATAAAATATCTTTTAACTTCTTATCTAATCAAAAATATCCTCAATGTGTGGAAGGGTATACTGGTTCTTTACCATCATCTAGTTCATTCTCCGATAATACACACATAAGCACAATGTCCCCACATCCTTCATGGTAAAAAGAACTGGGAAACCCCATTGAGATGTACTAGTCCATATGAAACCCTGAGCTTTTATATATTCCCACTGATTTATCAACTCATGATGATCTACAAGTTCCATCCTATAAGGTAGGATAATAACTACTTAGCTCCTAACCCTAACTTGATCATGAAATCAATCTTATGCTTGGTTGGTAAGATAGATAATTCTTTATGAAAACATCCTAAAAATGTTCCACCATAAGGATAAAACTATCCTTCTATATTCCTCCATTATCAAGAAAAATTCTTGCTATCTGAGCTATGAGATAATTCAATATGCACTTAATTAGTCCTGCACAACTATCTGAAAGATCCTTCTCACCCTAGTGAGTGTAAATACTCATGTATGGAGAAAGAAAGGTAATTATCCTTCGATAAAATTTGATATAATCCTGGTATAGAAGTATCCAATCTATACCAAGAATCAAATTGAGTCCTTTCATTTCATGAACAAAACGTTTCCAAAGGAAATTATAGCCACCAATTTCATGTAGACATTCGTTTTAATGGTTGATACCCTCTACCTTCACTCCCAATAGTGTTTCAATGGGCATGATACCATATTTTCTCTCCATAGAAAAACCTAAACCATTTTCATAAGGTGAATACAGAAAGGAAGTTGATTCTCCTATATTAAAAAAATGTAATCTAAGGTATATGATACAAGAATTGTACCTCAAATGGTAAAAGATTCTACATCCAAACTAGTTGGAGCAGACTATGTAGTATACAACTGGCTCACCCCTATAACCTAGGATCCAATCTAACTAGACTGGTTTGTTCCCTTAATGTGGTGTTACCACTCCTCTACTGGGGTATGATGTCCCCTTCCTTTGTTTGAGCTTCCAGTGGAACTCCAGCTACAACTCTACTAAGAGGTAACTAACACCCTCTTAGACTCAAGTTTCTTTCTTAAGCCCCATTAATTTATCTATTGTGTAATTTTATTACAAAAAAACTAAAGATAACCCATCATACTATAGACACAACACTCTACACTAGGAAGAGTCTATTGTGGTAACTTGGAACCAAACCATTCATACTAAAAAACACTGCACCAAACCATGATCTTGAGGCAGAATTCCACACCTAGACTACTTTTCTTTCTATTAACCTAGTAGAAGCTACTAAAATGATGCTTCATTCCACCAGAAGAAGAGTTCTCAGATCTCCATGCTAAAATTTTATGGCCACCACTCATTGAATTTCTCAAATTCCCTTACATGATGGGATCCCGATTCATCACATCTGCAAGGCTTCTGAAGCGAATGACATTCACCCATAACATAATACCATAGTGAAGCCCATCCTCAAAATGTATTTCCTTGGAGATCGAATTAGTTGTTGAGGATGGAGAAAATCACAGTAGGTTAGTGAAGCATCCAAAATAGTTCATCACTTACATGAAAATCCATGTAAGATTCATGAAATCATGAGCCTTCCCACCCCTCAACATATCAGGATATAACTCTTTTATAAACTTTTCCTTAATTTCCTTCTAGGATAACTCCTCTATCTATTCAGATTTCACAAAATTTTCTGACCAATGCTTGGATTGTCCATGAAGTATGTAAGAAACAAGATTCACCCTCCTATATATAGGTGTCTCAAGATATTTGATTATTTTATCGACTGGATCGATCTATAATTCAGAACTTGGGGGGATCCCTCTATAGTGATCATAGGTGGTTGTTGTTTCTAGAAGCCTCTTTTCAGATCATAAATAAAAGGCATGTTGTGAAAAGTCTCCATTTCCATGTATTTCATGTCACTCAGGAATATATTGAAAATCTGAATATCCATATGATCCTCAAGAGCTACATGAAGCTTTAGTTTAGCCGCATTAGGATTGTGAAAATTTCCTCTCTCCTAATTCTCAATTTGAAGATGTCATATTCATTTTATCTATAATACAAACACACTCCTTAGAACACTGAATAACATCAAGGTTAACCTAAATATGTGAAAACTACATAGAATCACTCTCTCATCCAGATGATTGTCTTAAAAAGATAATTAGCATAAAATAAAAGTCTCATTCATTTCATTTATCAAGTATATCAAGGGTTCTCATTTCATAGTTTTAGCCTGGGTGAAATATGTCACATGTGATAAATATGTCCCTAGCATGAACAATGTATGACAACATATATCCCTATATACATATAATGATTAATTCATACACATATCATGACATACCAGGACATGATTATAAATCTCAATAACTATAATATCAAACAACATGTGAATCAACCAAGGTAAAATAACATCAAACCATAACAAGCGAACATCATGAACAATAGTCCCATCCCTAGGCACGTGGATTTTACCTCATACATGGGTTAATTACTCCCATGAACATGCTCATTACTAAGACTCGACACATCATAGTCTTCTTTATAACTTTCCCAAATAGTAAAGAAACAAAAATTAAATATTATCTTTAATACCACTTTGTAACATCCTCAACCCAATGCTCCATTAAGTGATTGAATCGATTAGCTATGTGGCCTCAGGTGCACCTCCCCATACTTCAGATGCTACAGAGTAGATGTGAGGGTGTATGGAATATAGTGGTGTGACTATACCCTCTGGAAAAAAGTTTCAATGACTGGGGAAAAATAATAGTAGAGTAACATAAATAACATAAAAATATGAATAATTAAATAGGGAACCAAATATGATAATGGAAAAAATGAATAAATCCAAATAATAATAAAATAAGGTAATGAAAAGATGAATGTAAATAAATGACATGATGAATTTCATACAGATAAAAGATAAATAAGACTCAAATAAAGACTCCAAAGACCCCGGTCCCGAAACCCATTTTGGTCCCATCTCTAAGATCTAACCCATCCACTAAGCTACAATTCACCAACCATTTTAATTTTTCCTTGTCCAAACTTGAATCCATGAAATATGTCAATTTATTAAATGGTAGTACATCAAGGGTGTTAGTACAACTCAGTAGGTCAACACCAGCATGTCGAAAAAAATCCAGTTTGAGAAATTTAGTTCATGTAATAAAGAAAATAATAGGGTATTAATTTAATATATTAACATTACACATGAAATAAACCTACTAACCCCCATGTTACGGGTTAACACTTGAGGCCATCCATACCCTCTTTAGCACCCTATCGAGTGTCTTTATCTGAGGGTGTATCCTCTTACATTAGAATGGATCAACTGAGTTGGTGATAGATTCTTCTGCATAAGATGAATCACTTATATCATATCATAAAAAATGATTTTTTCCCACACTCTATCCATAATATTACCCTTAGGAAACCATTGATTGTGTATCTAGTCCTTAGACATCTGGTATCATCATAAAATATGCCCTCATGAATAAATTTATAGGGTGTCTATCCCTCAGGTGGTATGAAATCATGCACTTATCCCATGGGCATCAACATCATCCTGGGACATATTAGGACAACTTCAACATGCCTCAATGCATCCTACCCTCATTAATCAATTACATCAATGTCACATAATCTCATAATATAATAAAAAATTTCACAAGTCCAAAATTAAATATACAAGATATATCACCAAAATGAAGAATTATCAATTCATAAAATCATCATCTTTCTATCCATTTATGTCTCATAGATCGAGGTTCCCAATTATCCTCATATATATTTCAAGTGTATTTTATTTATAATTTCACCATAAGGTCATTAACATATATGTTAACCTAATTTATCCAAGGTGATTTTTCCTTAAGAAAATAACACAATTTACATGTTAATCCAATTCATAAGACAAATCCAGCAATCAATCAATTTCATTCTAATTTATCTTAGATATCTAATTTCAAGATGACCAAGTATCAGAAAGGTCCAATTATAGAACACTTCTTGGTTGGTTGTAGGTCTTCGTCTCCATTCCATGAACCCAATGAAATCCTATGGATGATGTAAAAAATGATTATTATTTAACATGGATAATACAATCTATTAGGTCGGCCACATGGTGTGTCACTATGATCAAACATATTGGACATACTTTGGATAATTAAATGTGGAAAAAGGGGGATAATATTTAGACCACCCACCTTTATTCCATGACGAATGAAACTCTCTCAAGGGAATGCCGACAAAGAACAAAGGTGAAGGCAATCAAAAAGAAAACCTAAATCAAACAAGTAACAAGATCAAAAACCAATTCAATGATGGTCAAGATATCACACCACTATAAAAAAGGATAAATAGAAGGGAAAATAAAAAGGAAGGAACTCAACACAGATCAAATTCTAGACTGAGATGTCCAGAAAGGAAGGAATTGGCCCCAAAATGTTGAGAGTTTCTCTAGGGTTTGAGAGAGGAGCATGCACAGTGAAATGAAAATAATTTATACACATCTCATGGTTTAAATTTATGAACCTGAGATATTCACGATGTGAACCCCTTTCATAATGTGAATTTATAAATTTATAAGATATGATGAAAAATGTGTTACCTTGGGTTAAAATAACCTTGATCTACTATTTCATTACATGAACTAGTTTCACATCATATAAATGTTTCATGATCTCAACTATTTCATGATATCATCTTAGAAATGTTTCCACATCGTGTAACCCATTCATGGGGTGAAAGTGTCCTACAGATTCATAAAAACCCTTATTATCTAGAAAAAAAACCCGAACCACCTCTAAAGATTTCCAAACCAATAAATATCCCTCATAAGGCTTTTAAACATTTATACCAAAACTATATTAATATAAACACACATACATCCCTCAATTTTAGTTCATTTTCCATGAAAAAATCTCTACATACCCAAAAGAAACTCAACCACTAAGGATTAAATAGGAAAATAAAACCTAACTTGAAGAGTTTAAACCAAAACTACAGAGGGATATACATGAAAAAAAATATAGGATATTATAATGAGTATTCAAGATGAATTTTTCATTCCTGAAGCACTAAAATAAACTTTTTATAGATCACACAATTCCACAAAAGGATAACAAGCAATTCTTCCTATCTTTAAACATTAACCAAAACCCAAATGGTTAGCATATGGTAAGATAAATTCTAAAATTAATAAACAATGATATGATGAAACATAACATTAATATCTAAATCCCCATCAATAATAGAAAATTTTAATCTTATATCATTTTATAAATTACTAACATTAAAAGTATTCAAAATAATCATGACTAAGATTGAAACCGAAATATTAGAATGATTTCATCACATATTCTTACAAGATAAATTTAACATTTATCCCCAAATAACATCAATCACTATTAAAGTCTCATGCTAAAAATTTATATTTATTAATCATATAATCTCTAATCTATTATAATTATCTACATAAAATACCTGAATCACAATAAAGTGACATCAAAATCATATATGATTCCAAAAATATTATTCAACATTTATTCTTCAAATAAAATCCCTTAATATTTTTATTACCATAATCATATAATGTCCCCAAATAACATTAATCACTTACTCACCAAATCAGTTTTCAATACCATGGTTATCTATATGATAAAGAATACGTTCCCAAAATTAACTTAATATTTATATTCCAAATAAGTAATATCATACTAGCTAGGACATCATGTAGGCTATTGGTAGGTTTTCACCCTTATTGTTCTTAATTTGTGAGTTCATGTTTTGTGGCCTTATCGAATTTGATGTGTTATCACCTAGCTTGCAGGCTGTCCCTTTACAAAAACTGTATTTATATAATTTTGATAATGTTCCCCAAAATATAATTAAAATCATAAAAAAATAACCTTAATAACTTGAATATTAAATAATTTTTTAACCTAAAAGGTTATCTCATACCTTTCATATTACATCCCCAAAAAGTAATATCATTTTTCTAAAATCATCCTTGTTGTTAAACCTAAGGGTTACATATACCTCAACCCAATAAAATTTGTCCCAAAATATTATTAATCTCATCAAAATCGCATCATTTAAAACCTAAAAAGATATGTTTAAGAATATAGACTTATTATAAACCTTAAACTTATAAACATATGATGGTATCCATTACTCCCAAGAAAACTTCTCTTGATAACATCATAATCTCCAAAGTTATCAAAACCATTCTTTTGATACCAACTACAAGGACTTAAACTTAAAAAATATGTAAATTTAAAATTTATAGAAGAATTCAATTTTTTTAATTTTATGGATACTTTTAGGTTAGGATTTTTATAGAATTAGGTTATAAATATTACATAAAAAACACATACAATACTTGTTGGAAAATTGTTCTTAGTATCCATTTTTACAAAAAAACAAAATTTTTAAGATATAAAATTTTTTATTCCTATAAAACATCATCAAAATTTTCTCCTTGGCCTCATCCGTTTCTCTACTTCTACTTAAAACCCTATAAAAATATTCTAAAATGTGGGATGAACAAAAAAATCTTAGTAAAGGGCATATAAAAAATTAAGAGACCCTTTAGTCTATTTTAAAACCATGAGAGCATAAAATAGTTTTCCTTTAATATAATAAACTTGGATATAAAATAATTCTTCACTTACAAATGATATAAACTTTCCTAAAAAACCATTTCCATAAAACAAATTATAAGAAAACATAATGGAAAAATAAAAAACATGAGTCAAAATATGAGTACCCATAAAAAAAATTATTAAAAACATTCATTTTATTAAAAAAGAGCATAATTATTCCTTAAAAAATATCATTAACTTACAGTTTTAAATCAAATTATTTCCATGAAAAATCATTATCATTCATAGAAAATTCATGTAGATAAACCAAGAAATCAGTTTCCATATCAGTCTTACTTATATAATAATTAAAACAGTTAACTCTAATCATATTACCTCGGAGAACATAATCATTACCCAATGCATTGGAGGGCTATAATTGACCCACATATCCTTGGATTATAATTTAATCACCCATACTTAGTTTATAATGGATCAAAATATCCTTAGTTTATAATTGAATAAAAAATCACCATAAATAATGTCTAGGAACCATAAAATAATCATAAAACATGAAATCTTTCATTTTTCATCATTATGATTATAAAAATATTCTTCTCACACTTAAGAAAATATTTCCAAATATTGAAATAACTATTTCATTTAGTTTTTTTGAAAATACCTAGAATAAAAGGAATGATGGTTTTTCTTTCTAGAAAAATTGAAATCTTTTTAAAGGAAGATAATGTTTAAATAATTAGTATGGTGGAGGGAAAAAGCGTTGATGTCATATATGTTAAAATATAAAATTCCTTTTGTCTTTTGTAAAGAAAGTCAAAACATTGCATAAAAATATTCCTTTTAAAATCCTTCATAATAAAGAGACATAAAATTAACTTTATAATTTATTATTATTCATATAAATTCATATAAAAACTATTTTTATGAATATGGACATGGAAGGGAAACATTTTTAAAATAATTTTTTAAAACATTTAAAATGAGGGTTTTAAAGTAAAGTGTCCCTTACATAGAGTCATAATCATCACGTTAATTCCTTATTTTCATGAGTAATAAAATTATATTAATTATTTAATTTCTTAAGATTCTTTTTCATGTATTTTATACCTTTTATCATGTTATATTCAATTATATAATCAATTAAGTTCACGATGTATGTTTTGATGATATTTAGGTCATATGTCCATAATGACATCAGTAGGTCAACTATGGTCAAATGGATCATTATTCCAGTATATATAGAATAATAAATAGGGAATACTTATAATTTTTATATATCAATTATAATTTTAAATCAAATTATGAAATATGTTAAATGAAAATGAACTATGTTGCAATCATGGAGATAGTAGACTATAGGTACACATGAGTAACAATTCCATTTTTCAAAAACCATGATAGAATGAATATCAGTGTTATTTTATATTTTCCGAATGATAATTAATATCTTATTATCTATTTAAGAAAACATATATATATCAGACATATTATGTGGTGATGAAAAATGAATCATATCATTTTATGGAGGTGGTATTCCACACATATGCATGAACAACGTTACAATATTTCAATGAATGAAAAGGTTAGAAAGTAGATGATATATTATCCTTAAATAATGATAAATATTCAATGAATATATATATATATATATATTAAATTCATCTTTATATCCATCCATGAGAGGTAATGATGGAAAATAAATCACATCGGTTTGCGAGGTAGTAGTCTACTATACACATGATCGATGGTTTCGTTTCCCACTTGATGGGAGAATAAGATTGATATATTTTATTACATTAACATAACAATATATAATTATATATAAGATATTTATTATATTATATAAACATGTATGAATATGATTTTAAGTAGTTATAAGAATAAATAAAACTAAAACATTCGGTTAAAATCTATACCTCCTCTTTGGAAAATCTCATTTTATTAACACCTTAATCCCTCTATGGTTGGTATTATACATAAAACAAGACCTAAATAATGAGGGGGGGTTTAAGGTATTTGGATAGGTATTTGATGAAATTTTTTTTAATTTGAATAAAATTGGAGAGGATATGCCCTTTTATAAGAGAGGGGAGGGGTACTCTTAGGATTAATCAAAGTATTAAATTGATATAAATTAATTTACTCTAATAAATGGATCCAAAAAGATATATTTATAATATGGGATGAGTATTGGTAAAACTATTATCATCCAATAAAATTTGGACAATTTTAGACTATTTTTTATGCATATTTTTTGGTTTTAACCCCCATTAACCTTTTTGAAAATTATGATGATAACATTGTTTTTTACTCTTTAGGGGTTAAGATAGTTACTATAAAATAAAAATTGGTGAAGAAATGGAACATTACTGATTTTATAATCCAAATTAAATTAAATTGTATGAATATTTGATTTTTAATAATTTTAAATGATTTAATAGACTACTATTTATTATAAAATATAATTAATGTTTTTTTTTAAACTATTTATTTAATTTGACTTTGAAAACAACGTGAAAAAATAAATTCAAATATAATACATTCAAACATCCTTGTAATTTTATATTTAACTTATAAAATCATGGAACACTATAAATCACTCAAATTTTACTACTTTTAATATTTTAAAAAACATATATTTCATTTTTTACTAATTGAATAAATATTATGTCAGTGTTGCATAAGAATTTAAGGTAATTATTTCATCACTAATAATTAGAAATAAATTTCTATGATTAAAAAAATAATTTTATTTCATATAAAAAATTAGAACTAAAAATATTTCCTTTTCATCCCTATTAAAAATATTATAGATATTAAAAGAAATAAGTGACATTTTTTACTTTACATTTCACTTAAGTGTTATAAAGGTCAAAACTAGAGAAATATTTCACCAAGTTTCCATATTTTAGAAACTTTGATGGAAATGGAATAAATCCACTCATCTAATCGAATAAAGTAAAGTGTTAGGTTCACTTTTAAGTCCTTATCATATTATTTTTTACCTTAATTACCTGATTTACCCTTACCGCGGTGACATTTATTTAGTAAGGTTGCTATTTATAATGACCACAAATAAAAGGGACATATTTACCAAATTTTAACCTATCGATTCCAAAATGGGAATCCATTTTTAAATATTCAATTCATATGAGTGGAATAATTTAATTTAAAATTAATCCTGCAAAATGTGACAAAAAGAAGTTTTTTAAAAAAAGGTATTTTTAAATATAAAAATATTTTTATACCAAATTAAAATATAAAATTAATTCCAAAGAACATAATTGGATTATTTTTAATAAAAAGAAAATAATAAAATTTTAAAACAAATCTAAAATGTTATTTTAAATTGTAAATACTTTAAAACAAAAAAGAGTTTCCAATAAAATCATTATTTTTCACTATACATTAAAAATAAAAATTTTCAGAAAATTCCCAAAAATTAATCCTAATATAATATCAATGTGATGAATTAAAAAATAATATCCTTATTATCCCATTTAAATTTAAATGTTATTTAGATTAATTATAATATTTTCTTATATAAAATAGTGAAACAATTTTCAAAGAAAACATATTTTTGAAGCATAAAATGACATTATAGAAAATTGTGTACTTATTTTCTAAGAATTAAAAAATAAATTTTTATTGATTAAGACCTTTATAATTTTTTATAATTTATTTAATTCTATTCATTACTGTTAATTCAACAGATAGGTTATAACAATCATATTTGAATATTAAAATTCCATGGTTCGTTTAAGATCAAGATTTTGTATCTTGTACGCTCTAGATTACAGTATTTATTTTAAAATATAAAGATTTTATAAATAGAAAATCCAACATATAGGTTTATAAAATAGTATCACAAAATAAAAACAAATTACATAATAATAAAACAATTACAAGATTTCTAATAAAAAATAAAAAAAAATCTCATGGTTAACAACATAAAACTTGAATTTTTAAATTTTAAAACCGGATAACTAATGTCATCAAGATCACTAGATAGAAGTTTCTAGAAGGTAATAGGAAGAGAAGTTTATGTGAATTAGGTATTCAATTATTTTTTGTTAATTAAATTCCTGATTTAATATGCAAAATTAGCATGATTGATTTTAATTTAATTTTCAATATAAATACAAGATTTAATATGATTATTTTATTTTTTCATCCTCTCCTGGTATTTATGCTTAAACCTTATATAGATTTTTTTTAGTGATTTTAACCATAAGTGGGTTTTCCTTTGACCCTTATAAATGTCCTTTTCCTTTCCTTTACCCTTACGTGAGGTCCATGACGCTTACATATATTTATCTTTACCCTTATATGGGTTTTATTCTCCATCCCTTTAGCATTACATAAGTCTTACTTTTCACTTTTACACAGCTGGGTGATGAACCTTATGCAGTATGGTGGTCTACCCTTACATAAATTAGTAAATACCCTTACGTAATAGTACACTTACATTGTAGTGCAGTACCTTTCATGAGTGGCTGGAACCCTTACACAGTTGATTTGGTACCCTTATGTTGTGGGTTTCTACCCTTACACTGCTTTAATGATTCTTACATGGCTACCCTTACATGGGTGGTACCCTTACATGGTACCTTTACACAATGGTTTAATTTACCTTCACTCATTGTTTTCATTCAACTTTTATTAGGATGTTTGGGTTAATTTGTTTTTATTCTCTTCGTTCTATAGTCTTGTTATTCTATTTCAACAACTATAGATTATTGTAGGTATATCATCCCTTATTATTCTCGAATAGAGATAATCAAGAAGAATCAACTCAAGGAGAGCTCATCGGCTTCACTGAGAGAGAGAGAGGGGGGGGGTTTAAGGGAGAGCTTTGGTACCCCTAGATCTTTTGTCACTAGAGAATAAGCTAGTTGATGGCTTACTTGATGTAGCACACCCTCAAATCCCTGAGTAACTGCACCCCTTGGTGGCTTGTGGCATGCCATACTTGATGATGACAAACCTCAATGAAGGTGAAGGACCTATACATGTTAACATTGACTTTTCCAACGCATACGGAAACTTCTTCCTCAACAAAGGTCTCACTAAACCGTGGTAAAAGGGTTTCAGTCCTCTATGGTTTTCTTTCCTATTTTTTTGAAGTCATGATTGTCTTGGTCATTTCTAATCAACTGTTTGTTATGTTTATTCCTCTTGCGTGCTGTCTAATTTTACTCATGTTGTACCCCCTCTTTTTCGTAGTGTAAAGACCATTATGATCATACCCCATGCACGTAGACCAACGAACGAAGAATATAAATCATGGTGTCCCATTCACTTCTTTCTTTCTACTTTTTTCGACCTGTAAATCATTGAATGGTCAATGCTTCAGGAATTTAAATCAAATATACCTACCTCTTGTGTATGCAATCTGGTTTTTGAATATATTGATAGAGGATGTCTTGAGCCTTTTTATATTGTTTTTCATTGGTGTTTCCTAGTTTTTCTTTCTTGTTTTTTGAAAACATTGAAATTGTATGTATGTACATATTGAAATTTAATTAACATGTTTGTGATTATGTGTATCAAGAGTCTTTATGTACAAAATTTTGTTTTATGTTTTATGAGAATTTCTACAAATCTTGAATTCATATAATTTAACCACTGCCATGTGTTACTTTTTTATCACTGATGTAAATTCATTCGATTTATTCATGATATATGGAATTAATATTTGAACATTATTTTCTCTGTTTTATTAGTTTTTGTAATATAAATTGTAAATAAACATTGTTGTTGGATTTCAAATTTTGAGAATAAAAGTACCCAAATTGATCATGAGATCGGTTGTATGTGACTGACTCATGCAACGCACACCCACACAGTGTTGGGGAATAAGAAGTCACATTGGCATAATAGAAGTGAATATAGAACGCTAAGAAATAAATCGGTTTGCTGAAACCCTATTCTCTAAGAATTTCAAATTTTATTTCCAAATAAAATTACAAACATCACACGAGTTTTTTTAAAAAGTGTTTTTAATTTTTTTTTAAAGGGATAGGGTTATGGTTATTTAAAAAAAAGGTCTATAGAAGCGTGAACCTCATTCAATCTTCTCCCTTTTCCAAAAAGTGAGAATGAGGTTCATGTTTCCTGTGTGAATTTTCTGAAGGAAGAGTGAACATCATTCACCCTTCTTCTAATTTGTTTTTAATAATAAATATTATTAACTATATATATAAATATATATCTAATTAAAAATTAAAATAAATATGAATAAAAAGTAAAAAAATATTTAAATATAAATAAATACTAATTAAATATAAATAAATATTAATTAAAAATTCATCAATATTAATAAAATGTCAATAAATATTAATTAAATATTTATAAATATTAAATAATAATAAATAAAATTAAATAAAGAGTCATAAATATTAACAATAAAAATAAATATTAATAAATATTGATTAAATATTAAATAAATAATCCTAAATATTAATGAATATAAAAATTTAAATAAATATTAATAATTATTAATAAATAATAAAAATTAGTATTAAAAAAATAATTAATTTTAATTAATTATAAAAAAATATTAATAAATATTAATAAATATTGATAAATATTCTTAAATACTAAAAAATATTAATAAATACTAGTAAATATTAACCAATATTAATAAATAAGAAATAGATATTCATAAATAATAATTAAATATTAATCAAATATTAAAAAAATATATTTAAACATTAAAACTTAAAAAAAATATTAATTAAATATTAATAAATTATAATAAATATCAATAAATATTAATCATTGTTAATATATTTTAATTAAATATTCTTAAATATAAATAAAATTATAAAAAATAGTAAAAAATAATAATAAAATAATTTCAATATTTATAAATATTTATAAATTTTAGTTAAAAAATAATAAATATTAAAAAACAATAAATTAATATTAATTAATATTAATTAAATATTCATAAATATTAAAAATTATTAAGTAAATATTAATGCATATAGATTAATATGAATACATATTATCTAAATATTAATAAATATTAACTAAATATAAATAAATTTAAATAAATATGAATAGATAATAGATAATTATTAAATAAATATAAATAAGTTTTTGATAAATACTATTAAATATGATTTAATATCAATTAAATATTAATAAAATATTACTAAATATTACTAAATGTTAATAAATATTCATAATATTTTATTATATTTAATAATATTTATTAATATTTATGAATATTTATTTAAATGATATATATTATTTATTAATATTTATTAATAATTATTAACATTTATTAGTATTTATTTCGCATTTGTTAATATTAAATTAACATTTAATATTTAATTAATATTAATATTATTATTAATATAGGTCTTAACCCTCAACCTTCTACAAAATTATTAAAATTTATGAATATTTATTTAATACTTATTAATATTTATTTGATATTTATTAATAATCCTAAATATTTATTAATATTTATTTAATGTTTACTAATGTTTACTAATTTTTAATTAACATGTTTCATATTTATAAATGTTGAAAAATCGTTCAAATCTACATATTAATATTTGTTAGTATTTCATTATTACTTTTGATTATCTAATTAATATGTATTGATATTTATTAAAATGTATTGATATTTATTGATATTTATTGATATTTTTTTGTAATTTTTGACTATTTATGAAAATTAAGAAAAATTATTAATTTTTATGAATATGTAATTAATATTTATTAATATTTTATTTATATTTAAATAATATTTTTAAATATTTTTTTAACATAAATTATGATTTGTAAATATTTAGTAGTATTTATTAATATTTTTTTATTTATGAATATTTATGAATATTTATGAATATTTAATTAATATTTGTGAATAATTAATTAATATTTATTTATATTTTATTGCTATTTTTTACAATTTATTTATATTTATTTATATTTATTTATATTTATATTTATTCATTAATATTTATTAATATTTAATTAATATTTAGAAATATTTATTTAATATTTAATTAATATTTATTTATATTTATTTATATTTATTTATATTATCAATATATATGAATATTTTTTTAAGGTTTATTAATTTTTTTAATATTTATAAATATTTTTTTAATATTTATTGATATTTAATTAATATTTTAGAATTTTTAATTAATATTTATTTATATTTAACTAGTATTTATTAATATTTAATTAATTTTGTTACTTTTTTAATATTTATTTTAATATTTAATTAGATATATATATAATAATATTTATTAATTAAAAAATCTTGAGGAAGAGTGAACCACATTCACTCTTCCTTCAAAAAATCCAGAGAGGCGGTGTGAACTCCGTTCATGCATCGAAAGATTCATTTTTTAAAATATCCCCATCCCAATCCCCTTTAAAAAAAATAAAACCCGATTTAATAAAATCAGACAACATCACACACCCCCTCTCTTCAAAGATTCACACCACCCCTCATGTACATCTCTGACAATACTTCCCCTCACTTCTTACTCTCCTAACACATCCCATTGATGTAAAAGAAGCCAAGAACCACCCCCTTCTCCTATAAAATCTCCCATAACTACCCACTACAACTCAGTAATAGTTTTTTTTTCAAATATGAAATTTAAAATTAATCCCTACGCACTAGAAAATAGGTCCTGCAAGGAATTAGAGATTTAAGAGGATTTTGAAACTAGTCAGATCTCTACCAAGTTTGAGGACAACATGATCACCATCACATTGCCCAAACCCCAATCCTCCAACGTCATTGGAGAAGCTCTGGAAAGAATCAACCAGTGAACTGCAGGTGGCACCAGAAGAGAAGCCGACTACACAGGTAGTGGAAAAGCATTAACCACCAAATATGGATGATATTCTAGAGGGAACTACAAAAAAAATATAGAGGAAGAGTGAACCATATTCTCTCTTCAAAAAATTCACATATGAAGCATGAACCTCATTCACGCTTCCTAGAAAGTAGAGAAAGAGTTCACGATTCTCTAGACTCGTGTTTGAAAATATCACCAAGCCTATTTGTTGGTCGGAGTAGTTTACTCAAAATGGGAGGGGTGAATTGAGTAACTATAAAAATTTGTGTTAAAATAATATTATTTTCAAAAGAAATGGTTTCCCCAAAAATAGATGCATCCCAGTTAATCAAGGTTATACTGTTATAAGAGTTTGACTTTTTAAACAACTTCTTAGAAGATTGATTAATTCTCAGTAATCTTAATTTGTATTATTAATATTACTTTTGAATTTATCCTACTAAGACAAACCAGTTATAACTTCTTTCCAAGACTAAATATCAAATTGAAATTAGTGATTTCTGGATTATGCAATAGAGCAGTAAAACAGAGAAGACTAAATTTAAACAGCACAACGGATATGAAACAAATGGTTTAGTCTCAAGCTGAGACCTAATCCACTCCACTTGGTGATCACCTGCCACCAAGTAGTTTATATAAATAAAATTTGATCCACACACTGGATCGGGGTTAATAACAGTACACAGACAATCCAGGTCACACAGGGACCTCTTCCACAGTTTTCATGGGTAAACAAAATAATAACCAGGCCACACAGGGACCTCTTTCACAGTTGTCATGGGTAAACAAAATAATAAAGAGTTTGGTGTAAGGATTTTAGTATCCTCCAGTTTAGCTCGGGAGTCAATGTGTGTCAAAACAGATAGGGGCACACACTGCTCAAAATGTAAATAAAAAGATGATCACAGTAGAGTAAGAATACAAAGATAAGTTTATAATGCTCTGTGTGATGTCAATGCAACTCTGGACTTCTTTGAATTGAAGCAGATGAAGCTCCGAGTCCTTCTTTGGAAGTTGTTTGAAAAACAAAGTGTCATGATTCATCTTGTGTTCTTCACGAGTTTTGATAATGAGGAGATGTTCTCTGGATTCCAGTGTACTTCATATGTTCTTCATTAGAGTCAGCTTGTATGCATGTAACAATGCTTCCTTTTGAAAATCTTGCAATATGTTCTTTACATTCGTGCTCATCCGATTATTTTTCATTCAGTATCGCTCTATTTGTTCTTGGGCACACTTTGCTCTTTATCTTTGAATGCATGAGTTTTAGCCAACAGGTTCCATGTGTTCTGCACCTCGTACCTCGTACTATGTCTACAAATAAACATTCATTATGTCAGTGCATTAAAGGCATCAAATATGACCGTTATAAATTAAATTGAAAGATGACAAAATAGTTTAAGAAACTGGGTCACAGTAAGTTATGAAAACGGTGTCTCCTTCACACGGTGTCTAGACATCACGGTGTCTGAGTGTCACGGTGTCTCATTTATGATATCTTGTTCATGGTGCCTTGTTTATAGTGCCTTGTTTACGGTGTCTTGTTCATGGTGTCTTGTTCACGGTGTCTTGTTCATAGTGTCTTGCTTCACGGTGCCTTGTTCATGGTGTCTTGTTCACGGTGCCTTGCTTTACGGTTCCTTGCTTCACAGTGCCTTGTTTATGGTGTTTGGCTTCACGGTGTCTAGCTTACGGTGTCTGGCTTATGGTGTCTAGATTACGGTGTCTGGCTTCACGGTGTTTGTCTTATGGTGTCTTGTACTTAGTAAAATAAATGTATCCAGACTTAGATAGTGATATGCATGAAATGGATTGAGTTTAACCATTATAAAGCATGAGATAACTTGAAACATAAATACACATGATTGGATATAATTTAGGAGTTAACTTGTAACACCCCGACCCCAGCTACCCAGATCTGGTGCATTACTTCGTAACATTGGCATGATCACAAAAGATCAAGTCTCGAAAGACCGATTAGTTTAGTAGCCTTGGAAACACTAGATACATTCATAAATGTTACATTACATCACAAAGTGAAAAACTATAATAACATAGTCTCTATAGTCCACACTTCTATCCTCTTCGGACTATCTCTGCAGGTCATTCATAAAATACTTCTTCACATCCTGGAAAATATTAAAACATTGAAAGGGGTGAGCTCGGATGCTCAGTAAGGTTAACAATATAGCGGAAGCTTTCATAAATAAACATTAACATTTAAGGCAATGTATAACTAAAACAAAAGCATTTTAAACTTGAAATTCAACATAATATGGCAAAAGTAAAATGAGATAATGTCATTCACTTCTTCACATGCATATTCTACTGGTCGAATAATCACATGCAATATCAATAACCACTTTCATAATGATGGAATGCATAATGCCAGACTATCATAACCACGTAGCCAAGGCCTCGTGCCAAGACCACAAATAAGATTTTGTCAAGGCCTCGTGCCAAGACACTAGTTTGTCTCATGAGACCTGTCGATGCAACGAGGAGCTATAGCGGGCTCCACCCGTCACTTATTAAGTCCAATGCATTCCTCATATGAATAGGTTTAAACATATCATAAACCATAACATAATCGTATCACATAAAACATGCATAAAGGAAACATAACATTTCCACATTTCAATCACAAGATATAAATACAACACATTGATATAATAAAAACGCTTTCAAAACCATTTTCAATAAAATAAAATAAAGTTAAAACTTTGTATTTATTTTTCATTAAAAAAAATGATGGCTTGTAGAGGAAGCCGAAACTCAAATAATGGTCACGGTGGTGGAGAAGTCGTTGTCGCCGCATAACTACGGAAAGAAAAACATTCCCTTTTTGTCTTTTAGTAAAATGCTTCGTATAAAAAAGATTCATTTTGAATAAACATAAAAGTCAAATGGGTTTATACACCGTATAAAAGAAAGTTTTGTATAAAACCAAATATGCCTCAATGAAAGGGGATTGAGACAAAGTCCTTAAAAAGATAATTTTTTTAAATAAAGTACATATATAATGTGTATTCACTATAAGTACACATAAATAATTTACAAATACAATATAGGACATAATAATATCATGACATAATTTGAAAGTAGGAGATTAACCCAAAGAATGAAAATTGGGTTAAGAAATTCCCTTACCTTGCGTCTTGTCCTGACTCGGCCGTTCTTTAACCTCCTGAATAATAAACTAGAGTTAATTTCTATTTACTTAAGAACCTTTTTTATGTTCATTATTCCTTTTATATCCCTTATTACCATGTTATGAACATTATTTAATTATTTAAGTTAATAACGGTCGTTTTGTCGATCTTTGGTACTTGAGTCAAAAATAAACTTCTTATAATTACAAGTTGTTCATGTGGTGAAATATCCATTATATCTAGAATTATATTCATGATGTAGATATCATATATATCATATATACAGTATATACATTCATTCATAATGTCACGTAACATTTAGAGGTAAGAAATGAAATGCACCGTTCATGGAGACGGTAAGCCGTACGTACGCATGAACGCTACTTTCATTTCTATTTCATATTTAATGGAATGAAATCATAATGATATAAATTTATAATATAATTACAGTATAATATAGTGTATAATACCATTTAATCCATCCTTTATACATCCCACATATGGCATTAACGATTCAAATCACTTTGAGGGGGCGGTAGTCCGCACTTCCTAAAATGAAATTATCGCGTTTTACCCATAATGGAAATCATAAATTATGCCATAAATGAGAAATACATAAGCATAATTAAAACATAAAAATATTTTATATCATATATAAATATAGTGACATCTTAGTGGCCACCTTTGAAGGTGTTATATGAGTGTTGAACAATCATCGTTTCGTGAGGCAGAAATTCTCCATCCACAGAAACCGTATGTTCTTTAACCATTAGATGTAGGTGTGTGTAAGTGTAGCTCGAATCCTTATTATAACAACATCCTAGTATATTGAGGATACTGTTTTTGTTACAAAAGTAATGAATAAAAAGAGTTTAGGGGGTTGGAGAATAAAAATAAAACAAAACAACATTAGAGAAGACATTACCTCAAAATCGGGTAACTCTTTTTGATTTGAGCCAAAGGATTCCTTGAGAAGAGTTCTGCCCAAAGTGAGGCTTCTAGGAGTAATAGGGGGAAGTTGGGAGAGTATTTGGGCAGATTTTGGCCGAGCCAAATTGCTTGAAGGTGTGAATAAGGTGGGAGAGGTGGGGGCCTTTTATAAGTGGAGAGGAGGGGCTCTTTTGGAAAAATTGAAATGTTACATTATTACACAATGCTTTTCAGATTCTAAAGGTCCCACACTTATATAATTCGTGGATAAGGTGACAAGGGTTCTAAATCTACCCATCCAATAGTCTTTGGACACGTGTAAGCCTTGGATTTTACATTATATTTTCATTTTATTAAAATCGTTAAATAATGAGGTCATCGCTGCATCATAATGATTTCATAAATAATTTAATTTATTTAATGTCTAAAAATTATAAAAAAAATACTATGATGTAGTAAATCTTTGTATATTTCTAATGAATATTTATAGTCAAAATTTGGACTTGTGTAACCCTACTTAAAAACTGTTTTAGTAAAATAACTCATGTTTGTGTCAATTTAATTTTAACATTAAATAAATATATATTAATGTCATTTTCCAACTAAAGTGGCTCCATGGGATCCCCAAGTTGACCCATGGGTTGTCTTGGTCGGACATGACTCATACAATAGGAGTAGGACAAGTTTCATGCTCATCTCATATTATTAAAACATTATTTGTACCTTAAACTACACTAATTACCTCTAATCGCGATTAAGAACTTAAAAGTTACTATTCACCAAAAAATTATTTTAATCTCATTGAACCACATTTTACTTCTTAATTACAACCATGTATGTCGGATTTTTGAAAATCAAATCACAGAAGTGGTAATATTTCATTTAAATGAAAAATCAGTTATTTAACAACCACTTAGTGGTTTCACTATTCATCAAAAATTGATGTTTTTCAGAACAATGCCAAAATTTCACCATAAGCTATAATTGATATTCCAAATTCAAAAATGATGTCTATTTTACAAAATTCCAAACATATAAGTTGCATTAATTAATTTTATAATTAATTCTCGCTGTCACAACAATAGCGTGTTTTTAAGAAACAATTTATATCAAAAGATTGGCAATTGTTTATGTCCAATTTCAATGTTAAATTAATTCTAATGACCACCATTGGATAAAATGGTAAAAATATATTCTAATTATACCTTAAAACCACTAAATAGTATAATTTATCACAATAAATTATTTTGATTAAAAAGTTGTTTTAAGTATTTTTCACTATTCATAAAAAATTAGAAGTTCTCAGAAAAATACCAAAAATTCAACATAGGCTAATTTCGATATTCCGAATCCAAAAATGAAGTCCATTTTGAAATATAAAATTTCTATAATTTTAAAAAGTGGTTATTACTTTTCATAACGGCTACTTTGATTAGTCGCGGTGTTTTAGAACTCGAAGTTGCGTACAATGCAAGCTATTGCATTATTGAATGAGAGGCGTATCGTGGAAGCTCGGGGTGTTACATTCTCCCCTCCTTCAATAAATTGCTTCCTCACAATTTGAAATTTTTCTTTGAAAATAAAAGGTTGAAAAGAGAAAATACCTTTGAGGAAAACCCACACCGGAAATAAGGTTAATAAATATATAACATTAAATGAAATCAAGATAAGTACAAAGGTCACCCGATATATCCCATTCTAGGATTCTATGAAAATATGGATATGGAGGAGAAACAAATCATCAAGGTCTAATGGAGAGTTGTAGAAAACAGGATTAGGAGAAAGTTTAGCCACAAGAAAATCACAAACTTGTGATTGGTTAAACGGTCATTGAATCCCCAGTTGGAAAAGTTAACCGACAACATTTTTGTTTTAATTTACCTTTTATAATGTTGAGGAATTTATTTAGGAGATTTACTAAGAACGTAAGGGAATATACATACTTGTTATGTATACTTTCATTCGTTAATAAATTTTTACCACAAACCCAACTTTTACTCCAAATGGTAACGGAACTCAAAAATATTCTATTTATCCTAATTGTATAAGGTTCCAAATGTTAACACATAACATTTAGATTAGTAAAACTATTTTGTAATAACCAGGGACTTCCTGTAGGCTAGTGGTAGGAAATAAAGGCTTGTCGCACTATGGTTGTGGGTTTGATTCCTGCAGCTTTGTCCGACGCGACGGGTTATGCCCCACCCTGCAGGTTGTCCTTTTCCTAAAACTATAGTATCATAATATTCCAAAAATAATCTTCATAAATTTTTTAACCTTAAACAATACTATCCAAAGATCAACTTAATCCACTCCAACCATTGTAGTTATCCAAAATACCTCTGTCCAGACTTTCTCTAAAAGGTCTCTTAATTCCAAAATCAATTTATTAGATTCCCCAAACAAAGTAAAGTTTCTCTTATTGTTACATACTAAAAATATAATTACCTTCATCATATTAAAACCTTACTGAAATCAACAAGTACTGCAGTACAATCCTTATATATATACACATTATTCTAATAACCAAAATATAATCCATGAGTCCAAAAGCACCAATACATTAGTTATTCTGCTTCAACTGTAGTAACAGCATAATATTGTCCTTGATCCCTTGGCCTTTTCTGAGGTAAGTTTCCCTGACGCTTAGGACATTCATTTGCATAATGCCTCATTTCCCTACAATTGTAGCATTCAACTTTGACAGCCTCTTTCTTTCCCTTGCAATCACGAGCCTGGTGACCCTTTTCTCCACATTTATAACAAACTCCCATTCCTTTTAGGCATGTACCAGGGTGATTCTTCCCACAATTATCACATAATGGAAAATCCTTCTTTCCCTTTTTCCCTTCATCTGTCTCTTGTTCCACCATTCTCTTCTTCTCTTGCTTTACTTTGTTGTCATAAGACTTAGAGAATTCATTTTCTGTCTTGATAGCACACGAGACAATATCTTCGTATGATGAGAAGGATTGTGATACTAAAGATCGACGGAGAAATGGTTTTAGCCCATCAAAGAAACGATCAATCTTACTCCTTGGGTTACGTATATAATCGGCAGCATGCCTCGCTAACCTTGTAAAGTTAGCCTCATACTTTGCGACATTCTCATCCTCCTTCTGCCTCAGACTCAGAAATTGCCTTTCCATATCTGCTCGATGGTCACGAGGAAAGTATTTTTCTAAGAAAAGCTCTTTGAACTCCCTCCATTCCATATTCGATACGTCATCATCTTCCTTTGTGTTTTTAATCAGCGACCACCACTGATCGGCATCTCCAGTGAGGCGGTAAACTTCCATGACAACCTTCTCCCTTTCACTACTCTCCAAGGCATGGAATATTTTCTCTAAGGAATTTATCCATTGCTCAGCTACTATAGGATTTGTACTCCCATTGAAGGTTGGTGGTTGTTGCCTCATGAAGCGGTCTAACATTGATCCTCCACGTTGCGGATCAGGGTGCTCCATACGAGTAAGGTTATTATTCATAAGCTGCGTGAGTTGTCCCAGTACGGTGAGAAGCTGATCAGCACCAGTTGTATCACTAGCTCCACCATAATTATCTTAAGCAGGAGGTCAATCCCTACACGGAGTGCGTGCATTGATACGGTTTCCATTCCTTCCACTAGGCACCATTTCTAAACAATGGCATAAACTATATTAGTTTATAAATCAAAATACATAATTCCATACTTGTAAGATACTTAACATAAATTGAACTATTTATGGATATAATCCATAAAAATGTTTTCTTTGAGGAAGTATATACTCATAACCCTTCATAGTGGTTTATAAAGAAAATGAGAATTATCCAAAGCATATCCCTCGGGAGTGTCGTAACCAAGAGTGCAGCAAGGCCCGTTGTCGTGCACCAGTTCCCGTTCGAGTCTAGCTCAAAGCGGTGTTTTCGGGTTTTACCCCTAGGTACATCTGTGCCAGAGCCTCCCCTACTTACTCGTATCCAGACAGGGATGTATTGCTTGGAAAACTCATAAAATCTCCACAATAACAAAATTCTAGGAATTTCTTCTATACTAATCCTCAAAGTCTATCTTCGGGCTATGTGCTCTAATCACAGTTTATCTAAATCTAGCTTCCAAGGTTAGTACTAAACTGCCTCTGATACCAACTGTAACGCCCCGACCCCAGCTACCCAGAGCCGGTGCATTACTTCGTAACATTGGCATGATCACAAAAGATCAAGTCTCGAAAGACCGATTAGTTTAGTAGCCTTGGAAACACTAGATACATTCATAAATGTTACATTACATCACAAAGTGAAAAACTATAATAACATAGTCTCCATAGTCCACACTTCTATCCTCTTCGTACTATCCCTACAGGTCATTCATAAAATACTTCTTCACATCCTGGAAAATATTAAAACATTGAAAGGGGTGAGCTCGGATGCTCAGTAAGGTTAACAATATAGCGGAAGCTTTCATAAATAAACATTAACATTTAAGGAAATGTATAACTAAAACAAAATCCTTTTAAACTTGAACTTCCACATAATATGTCAAAAGTAAAATGAGATAATGCCATTCACTTCTTCACATGGATATTCTACTGGTCGAATAATCACATGCAATATCAATAACCACTTTCATAATGATGGAATGCATAATGCTAGACTATCATAACCACGTAGCCAAGGCCTCGTGCCAAGACCACAAATAAGATTTTGTCAAGGCCTCATGCCAAGACACTAGTTTGTCTCATGAGACCTGCCGATGCATCGAGGAGCTATAGCGAGCTCCACCCATCACTTATTAAGTCCAATGCATTCCTCATATGAATAGGTTTAAACATATCATAAACCATAACATAATCGTATCACATAAAACATGCATAAAGGAAACATAACATTTCCACATTTCAATCACAAGATATAAATACAACACATTGATATAATAAAAATGATTTCAAAACCATTTTCAATAAAATAAAAGAAAGTTAAAACTTTGTATTTATTTTTCATTAAAAAAAATGATGGCTTGTAGAGGAAGCCGAAACTCAAATAATGGTCACGGTGGCGGAGAAGTCGTTGTCGCCGCATAAGTACGGAAAGAAAAACATTCCCTTTTTGTAGTTTAGTAAAACGCTTCGTATAAAAAAGATTCCTTTTGAATAAATGTAAAAGTCAAATGGGTTTATACACCGTATAAAAGAAAGTTTTGTATAAAACCAAATATGCCTCAATGAAAGGGGATTGAGACGAAGTCCTTAAAAAGATAATTTTTTTAAATAAAGTACATCTATAATGTGTATTCACTATAAGTACACATAAATAATGTACAAATACAATATAGGACATAATAATATCATGACATAATTTGAAAGTAGGAGATTAACCCAAAGAATGAAAATTGGGTTAAGAAATTCCCTTACCTTGCGTCTTGTCCTGACTCGGCCATTCTTTAACCTCCTGAATAATAAACTAGAGTTAATTTATATTTAATTAAGAACCTTTTTCATGTTCATTATTCCTTTTATATCCCTTATTACCATGTTATGAACATTATTTAATTATTTAAGTTAATAACGGTCGTTTTTTCGATCTTTGGTACTTGAGTCAAAAATAAACTTCTTATAATTACAAGTTGTTCATGTGGTGAAATATCCATTATATACAGAATTATATTCATGATTTAGATATCATATATATCATATATACAGTATATACATTCATTCATAATGTCACGTAACATTTAGAGGTAAGAAATGAAATGCACTGTTCATGGAGACGGTAAGTCGTACGTACGCATGAACGCTACTTTCATTTCTATTTCGTATTTAATGGAATGAAATCATAATGATATAAATTTATAATATAATTACAGTATAATATAGTGTATAATACCATTTAATCCATCCTTTATACATCCCACATATGGCATTAACGATTCAAATCACTTTGAGGGGGCGGTAGTCCGCACTTCCTAAAATGAAATTATCGCGTTTTACCCATAATGGAAATCATAAAGTATGCCATAAATGAGAAATACAGAAGCATAAGTAAAACATAAACATATTTTATATCATATATAAATATAGTGACATATTAGTGGCCACCTTTGAAGGTGTTATATGAGTGTTGAACAATCATCGTTTTGTGAGGCAGAAATTCGCCATCCACAGAAACCGTATGTTCTTTAACCATTAGATGTAGGTGTGTGTAATTGTATCTCGAATCCTTATTATAACAACATCCTAGTATATTGAGGATACTGTTGTTGTTACAAAAGTAATGAATAAAAAGAGTTTATGGGGTTGGAGAAGAAAAATAAAACAAAACAACATTAGAGAAGACATTACCTCAAAATCGGGTAACTCATTTTGATTTGAGCCAAAGGCTTCCTTGAGAAGAGTTCTGCCCAAAGTGAGGCTTCTAAGAGTAAGAGGGGGAAGTTGGGAGAGTATTTGGGCAGAGTTTGGCCGAGCCAAATGGCTTGAAGGTGTGAATAAGGTGGGAGAGGTGGGGGCATTTTATAAGTGGAGAGGAGGGGCTCTTTTGGAAAGATTGAAATGTTACATTATTACACAATGCTTTTCGGATTATAAAGGTCCCACACTTATATAATTCGTGGCTAAGGTGACAAGGGTTCGAAATCTACCCATCCAATAGTCTTTGGACACGTGTAAGCCTTGGATTTTACATTATCTTTTCATTTTATTAAAATCGTTAAATAATGAGGTCATCGCTGCATCATAATGATGTCATAAATAATTTAATTTATTTAATGTCTAAAAATTATAAAAAAAATACTATGATGTAGGAAATATTTTTATATTTCTAATGAATATTTATAGTCAAAATTTGGACTTGTGTAACCCCACTTAAAAACTGTTTCAGTAAAATAACTCATGTTTGTGTCAATTTAATTTTAACATTAAATAAATATATATTAATGTCATTTTCCAACTAAAGTGGCTCCATGGGGTCCCCAAGTTGACTCATGGGTTGTCTTGGTCGGTCATGACTCATACAATAGGAGTAGGACAAGTTTCATGCTCATCTCATATTATTAAAACATTATTTGTACCTTAAACTACACTAATTACCTCTAATCGCGATTAAGAACTTAAAAGTTACTATTCACCAAAAAATTATTTTAATCTCATTGAACCACATTTTACTTCTTAATTACAACCATGTATGTCGGATTTTTGAAAATCAAATCACAGAAGTGGTAATATTTCATTTAAACGAAAAATCAGTTATTTAACTACCACTTAGTGGTTTCACTATTCATCAAAAATTGATGTTTTTCAGAACAATGCCAAAATTTCACCATAAGCTATAATTGATATTCCAAATTCAAAAATGATGTCTATTTTACAAAATTCCAAACATATAAGTTGCATTAATTAATTTTATAATTAATTCTCGCTGTCACAACAATAGCGTGTTTTTAAGAAACAATTTATATCAAAAGATTGGCAATTGTTTATGTCCAATTTCAATGTTAAATTAATTCTAATGACCACCATTGGATAAAATGGTAAAAATATATTCTAATTATACCTTAAAACCACTAAATAGTATAATTTATCACAATAAATTATTTTGATTAAAAAGTTGTTTTAAGTATTTTTCACTATTCATAAAAAATTAGAAGTTCTCAGAAAAATACCAAAAATTCAACATAGGCTAATTTCGATATTCCGAATCCAAAAATGAAGTCCGTTTTGAAATATAAAATTTCTATAATTTTAAAAAGTGGTTATTACTTTTCATAACGGCTACTTTGATTAGTCGCGGTGTTTTAGAACTCGAAGTTGCGTACAATGAAAGCTATTGCATTATTGAATGAGAAGCGTATCGTGGAAGCTCGGGGTGTTACATAACTAGGTTGAATAATATTTGTGATCATTAAAACATGATTAATACATGAGGAGTCCAATAATATCCCCCTTTTTGATGATCACAAATCATGTACAGGTAAAGCGTAAATGGGATGAAACTATAGAGAAAATAACATATAGAAACTTCTCCCCCTTTTGGGATTATGAAAAAAGTTAAAAGAAGAGAGGGTAAATAGTGCACATTCCATTAAGAGTAAACATAGTGAAGTAAAAAATAAGGAGAAATACAAACATAATGGAACCCCCATCAAAAAGGAGTAAACACTGGTCTTCTTCAGGGATTGGCCTTATCTTTGCCTTTAGCAGCAGTAGAAGAGGAAGCCAGAGGGGAAGTGGTTTATTTAGAATAAGGCAGAGACGTGGTAGATAGAGAGGGTAAAGGTAATCCTTGAAAGACCGAGGGAGAAAAAGTAAGAGTAGTAGAAGATCTAGGCAGTTGCTGATCATGAATCATAGGCCTGATCTGACTGAGAGCTTGGCCAATAGACATGGTAGTTGAGGCTAAGGCAGAGGTGAAGGTAGGAAGCCCAGGTCTGTGAGGTGCAGCCACTGGAGCAACAATTATTGTACTCTGGACATGAAGATAAGGTCTCGGGAGTTTTATGAAGTCTGAAATAATCTCTCCACCATACCACATGGCTTTTTCAAATTCGTCTTTGTTTTCCATAAACGTTTCCAACAATAAGGTAAACTCAGTTAGCTTCTGGACTTGGGTTTTGAAGGCTTGAGTCACAGGAGGAATTCCAAAATTCTCTACAAGGTATTTTAAGTGGTTAGTTATATCAATCTTGGAGAAAATTCGGTTGAAATATAAATCGACTTTCTTAGAAATATCCTACTATGCATCATTTTCAATCTTGAAGTGAATTTGTAAAAGATCAAGAACTCTATCACTGTTCTTGACAACTTCAGAGAAAGAAGCCACATTAAATCCACTGAAAGAATTCTGAAGCTCTTCTTTGACTATAGATCTGAGCAAAGTACTGTCCAATGAAGGTGTAGAGGATTGACCAGAGATATTCAAAGCTTTGATGGTTGTGGTCAGAGATTTTAGTTGATTCGGTACCTTTTGAATACAACCAGCGTACTCATCAGTGAGTTTATTAAGGTTTACCACAAGCTCTCTCATTTCCTTCAAAATTTGTTTGTGTCTTTCCGTAATCTTTTCATCGAAGGATTCCAGATAAGGGTGAATCTGAGACATAACATCTTAAGAGATTTGAGAAACAGTGGGTGCTAGAGGAGCAGCAACAGGCTTGGATCTCGAATGAAGCTCTTTCTGCATGTCTTCAACCATTCTTCTCAGGGTTGTGACTTCATTACTAAGTAGATTATTTTCAACTTGTACTTATTGAATCGCATGGAGCATCTTAGGTTGGATTTTCCAGATGATCTTCTCCAAAATAAGTGAGGCATATCTCTCACTTAAATTTGTCACAGGATGAGGTTGGGAGTTCATAAGTTTCTCAACACCAGATAGGAGAGTATCTCCAAATTATTTTAAATCATCTTTACTGAAAAAGGATGACTGTTCAGTTAAAGGTTCAGGTGTATGAATTGGTACAGGTTCAGGTTCAGGTTCCTTCTCAGGTGCAAAGTTTGTGATTGATTTCAACTGAAATAGGGAGGAAATATCAATCCTGGTTGCAGTAACTTGCTGAGACTCACTCACATCAGAAAAACTAGGAAATTTAAACTGAAAGTATACAGGACTTGACCCAGTTGGACTTGAGGTTTCATCAGACTCAAGATTTGGGATTTTCTCCCCCTCAACAGGTGCTTCCTTCTCAATACTGAGAGGCTTAGGAGCTTGGTCTAAATCCACAGACTCAGCTCGAAGTTCCTCATTCATTTCTTATCTAGCAAGCTGAAAGGCCATCTCCATCCTCTCTTTAGCAGAGGGTATTATTTTAGGAACAGATTGTTCCACAGGGAGTTCTTCTAGATTCACTTCTTGTACAACAGAGATTTCTTCTACTATAGGCTCTTCCATGACTTTCTTCTCAGATTCTATTACCACTGATTCTTTTTCAGCTTCGGGTTGGATTTTTAGATTGACATCGTTTCCCGGGGCAGGAGATTCTTCTTTAAGGACAACATGAGGAACAATAGTCCTTTATTCCTCAACAATAATTGCTTCCCTGTGTGGTACTTCAGCCTCTTCTTCCTCTTCTTCTGAATACTCAACAAGTTCATCTGGTTCAAAACCAGGATCAGAAATGTCTTTCGACCTTGATGAATAATCCACAAGATTAAACTTCTCATAAACCTTATCATTTTATTCCAACCATTATTTTTTCCAAGGATTCTAGTTTATCTTCATTCTCCTTATGGTGGATTTAGAGAGACAGTATTCACAGTCCATAATCACTTCTTCATTAGGTCCAACCATGACTTTTACAAAAAGCATGGCTGATATCAGCCGAGAGTAGAACAGAGAAGTGGACTTGGATGTAACCTTGATCAACTCACACATATGGTGAATTATGTACTTGAACAGGTTGATCTTGTGTCCATTTTTCATAAGATGAATCAAAAAAACATCTTGATAATTTAACATAGAAAAATCACCTTTTCTTGGACTAACTAGATTTTGAACAAACTTAAACAGAAGACTTGTTTCTCCATCTAGTTCAGCAGCGATGGCCCTTCTCTTGGTTCCATTTCCAGTTAGGGTTTTCAGAGCATCTTCAAGATCGAAGAAATCAGTTGAAGGAGGAGGTCCTATCTGATAATCCTCACATATACCTTCATGAGGTATCCTAAGGCATGCAGCCCATAACCTCGAAGAGAAAGAGCAACTTTGGACATTAATCCAACTCCTCACAACATAACTTTCACCAGAATCAAAAGAGAACTGTACGAACTGGTAGAACTGGGCTACTAACCTAGGATAGATGGGTTTATTCTCCCTTGAGAACCACTCTAACCATCCTTGTTCCTTTAACACTTTCAGGACCAGAGATTTTCTAGACAAAATCCATTCGAGGAAAATTTCTTTATTAGGTATAACACTTCGATTTACCAGATTCAGATTTAAGGGTCCTTTGGGTGTCAGCTTAGGTGAAATCTTCTTCTTCTTCGGGCTACGCTTCTCAGGTGTGGATGATGACGGATGTTTCATTCTTGGTATCAACTGAAGGTTCGAGAGAGATAGAGAGAGAGAATGGGTTTCAATGTTTAAAGGGTTCGAAACGAGATAAAGTCCGAGTGAAGAACCGAGTGAAACTTTTTGTTTTATCATTTAGGAATGCCAATCGTCACAAAAATAAAAACGTGGGAAAGTAAAAGAGGTTAAATAATAATTACCATGATATGGGTTTAAAGAAAATCATAAATAATTTTCATGGTGAGACCATGAATGGTCGTTACGGTGAGACAGTGAGTGGTCGTCACGGTGACACAGTGAATGGTCGTCACGGTGACACAGTAAGTAAACTTTTCAGTACGCTTTGCAGTGAGACAGTAAATGTCAGACCATAAGTAAAAAGTTCTAATGGTGAGACTATAAACATGAGAGATATTAACTGAGAAACTGTAATCATGAAACTGTAAAGTATAATATAGAAAAATGTCGAACAGTAATACAAGTAAGATATCTATTTAAGATTTATCATACCAAGATCATGTATGATGTAGTCTATTCTATCAGAATTTAATGGTTTAGTGAATATATCAGCAAGTTGATATTTAGTACCAATGAATTCGAAGGTGATATCACCTTTCTGATAATGATATCTCAAAAAGTGATGTATTACATCAATATGTTTTGTTCTAGAATGTGAAACAGGATTTTTTTGAGATGTTAATAGCACTTGTGTTGTCACAATTTATTGGTACATGTTTTAATTGATATCCATGATCTAGTAATGTGTGTTTCATCCACAAAATTTGTGCACAATAATTTCCAGTAGCTATGTATTCAGATTCTGTAGTAGATGATTCAACAGAATTTTGTTTCTTACTAAACTATGATACTAGTGACTTGCCTAAAAGGTGACATGTTCTAGAGGTGATCTTTATATCTAACTTACAGCCACCGAAGTCAGCATCAGAATAACTAACTTGTTCAAATGATTGTCCTTTAGGATAGAATAGTCAAATATTGGGTGTATGCTTGAAGTATTTGAAAATTCTCTTTACAGCATTTAAATGAGATTCTTTAGGATTTTCTTGAAAATGAGCACACATACACACACTAAACATAATGTCTGGATGGCTAGCAATTAAGTAGAGTAAACTTCCAATCATTCCTCTATAAGTGGTTTGATCAACAGATTTTCTATATTTATCAAGATCCAACTTACAGGTGGTACTCATAGGAGTGTCACTACTTTTAGTACTATACAATCCAAAACATTTAGAAGATCTCTAGTGTATTTACTTTGAGTTAAAACAATTCCATCAATATTTTGAAAGATTTGAAATCCAAGAAAGAATTTTAGTTCACCCATTAAACTCATTTCAAATTCGTTTTTCATCATTTTAGAAAAATAAATACATAATGAATTTTTTGAAGATCCAAAAATAATATCATCTACATAGATTTTAACAACTAAAACATCATTATAAATTCGTTTTATAAAGAGGGTAGGATCAACTATTCCTTTTGTAAAACCTTTGGAAATGAGAAAAGTACTCAATCTATCATACCAAGATCTTGGAGCTTGCTTTAAACCATATAAAACTTTTAATAGATTGAAAATATGATTGGGAAAATGAGTATTTGTAAATCCAGGGGGTTATTCAACAAAGACATCCTCAGCTATATACCCATTTAAGAATGCACTCTTAACATCCATTTGATATAGTTTGAAATTCAAATGTGCAGCATAAGCAAGTCAGATTCTGATGGCTTCAAGTCTGGCTACTGGAGAAAAGGTCTCCTCATAGTCAATTCCTTCTTTTTGAATATATCCCTGTGCAACTAATCTAGCCTTGTTTCTAAATATATTTCTAGCTTCATCTACCTTATTTCTAAACACCCATTTAGTTCCTATGATGAATGTGTACTTGGGTCTTTCAACAAGTTTCCAAACTTTGTTTCTTTCAAACTGATTATGTTCTTCTTGCATAGCCATTACCCAAAATTCATCGTTGATGGAATCATCAATGTTTTTAGGTTCAAGTTGTGACAAGAATGATTTATGTTCAACCTGATTTCTAAGAGAAGCACTAGTTTTTGTTCATTTCTCTAAGTCTCCTACAACAGTATCTAAGGGATGGTTTTTAAGGGTTCTAACCTTTCTATAAAAAGAGGGACTAGTGATTTCAAGTTCATCAATAGATTCAGGTTCATTATGACTCGATTGTAGAGAATTTCCAGAATTGGAAGTTTTCACAGATTCTTTCATAGAGGAATTTGAGTATTTTGAGTTGATGTTCAGATTTGATACATCATCCTCCAGATTTTCTAGGATGGTTCTAGGCTCATGTGGATATGTTTCATCAAACTTGATATGAATAGATTATTCCACACATTTAGTTCTCTTATTGAATACTCTATAATCTTTACTTAAAATTTAATAACCTAGGAAAATTCTTTCATCACTTTTTGATGCAAATTTTTCAAGATTATTATTAGTGTTGAGAATAAATACTTTGCAACCAAAAACTCTAAATTAATTAACCTTAGTCTTCCTATTGTTCTAGAGTTCATACAGGGTCTTTTTGAGAATTGGTCTAATCAAGACTCTATTGATTATATAGCATGCTATATTAATAGCTTTATCCCAAAAGTAAATAGGTAAGTCATATTCACTAAGCATTGTTCTAGAAATTTTTTGTAGGGTTCTATTTCTTCTTTCTACAACACCATTCTGCTGAGGTGTTCTAGGGGTAGAGAAATTGTGACTATAACCATTTTGTGAGCAAAAGGATTCAAACTCTTGATTTTCAAACTCACATCCATGATCACTTCTTAAAGATTTAATTTTAAGGCCACTAAGATTTTCTACAGACTTGGCATACTTATTAAAATAAGAGCAGGCTTCGCTTTTGTGAGCCATGAAGAAGGTCCAGGTATATATAGAAAAATAATCTACCATAACATAAACATAGTGCTTCTCATTTAAACTATAAACTCTATATGGTCCAAACAAATCCATGTGAACCAATTCGATAGGTTGAGAAGTAGAAACTTCTTTCTTTCTTTTTTTGAAAGAGATTTTGTGTTGTTTTCCCTTTTGACAAGGATTACATACTTTGTCATGTGGAAACTCAAGTTTGGGTAAGTATTTAAATAGGACTTTTCTAGTTAGATTTCTAAGGGAGTGAACATTACGGTGTCCTAGTCTCCTATTCCAGATCCAAGATTCTTTATGAAATACACTTAAGCATTAAGCATTTTGAGAAGCTAAGGAATCTAAATTAAAAGAATAAATGTTTTCATTCCTTGATGTATAAAATACTAATTAATCCTTATAATTAAAGACATTACAGGCATAATTTTCAAATTTAACATGATATCCATCATCACATAATTGTGAGATACTAAGAAGATTATATTTTAATCCATTAAAAAATAGTACTTTAGAAATTAAAATCGAATCAGTGTTACCAATCTAGCCTAAGCCAATGATTTTCCCTTTGGAGTTGTCACTAAATGTGACATGTCCACCATCTACTTTTATCAGGTTCTTGAAGCATGAGTAGTATCCTGTCATGTGCCTTGAACATCCACTGTCCAAGTACCATAAATTTTTGTAGGATCTCTTTAAGAAGCTTTCCTATAACATGATCAAGGAAAGACAGATTTTGGTACCCATACTCGTTTGGGTCTAGTAACATTAGTAATAAGTGCTTTAGTAACCCATATTTATCTCATAGGTTTCATATAACATTATGTAAAGTATTTGAAAAATAAACTATATTTGGTCCACAAAAATTTGAAATAGTAGAATATGTATCATGACTTGAACTAGTTGAGTTGTGTCCAGAACTGGGAACAAAACCATATGTCCAAGATTTTGAAACAAAATTTGTTCTACCAAGGTTTCTTTTACCAGGTTGATAACCAATTCCAGTATTGTATTTAGGGGTAATTTTTTTTCCTAGTATTTGGGTAAGGGTATTTTTTCCATTAGTAAACTTTTCTAAGTCACTTTTTAATTACTCATTAGACATTTTTAATTCATTTTTTTCTTTGAGCAGTTGAGAATTTTTCTCCTTTTTAGTAGTTAGTTCATATTTAACATTTACAGTGAGAGCATGATGTTTCTTCAATGATTTATATTATCTTTTAACTCATTGCATGTCTCTTCAAGCATGTTATAGTATTCAAACATTTCTTCATTAGTCATATTTTCAGAGTCACTTTCCTCTTCAGAATAGTATGAACTATGTATAGAAGAGTTCAGAGTTACCTCAGATGTGTTTGTCATAAAAAACATATTGACTTTGTTAGCCTGTTCATCATGTGATGTCTCTGAGTCGCTTGAACTATCCTTAGAGGCACTCCCGGTTTCTTTCATTGCCTTATTTTACTTCTTGTCCTTGTCCTCATATTTCTTCTTATACTTGAGCTTTGTGCAGTCAGCCTTTATATGTCCTTTGCACTTACATTCATAGCATACAATTTCATCAGTTTTGTCACTTCTTTTCCAGTCCTTTTTCTAGTTTCCTTTTAGATCATACTTTCTCTTGAAGTTAGGCTTTATGAAAAAGTTCTTCTTTTTGTAAAATCATTTGAATCTTCTAGCCAGTTGAGATGTCTCCTCATCATTTTCAGGTGATGATTGTTTAGTGGTGGAGCTTTCTATATAAGATTCTTGTTTCCCTTTGTCTTTGTGCTTTGAGGAGGTGGTATTGAATGCTATAGATTTCCTCTTTGGTTCATCCTCCTCTTCTTTGTTGACTTTCAGCTCTTCCTCATACATCATCAGTTTCCTAATGAGTTCTTTTACAAGTAGCTTGTTGATGTCGTATGATTCTCTAATAGAGATATAGTTTCCCCTCTATATGTCAGGTAGACATATAAGGATTCTCATTATCTGTTCTTTGGCAGTGACTTCTCTTCCAAGAGAAATCATTGTGTTAACAATCTCATTGAACCTGAGATACACGTCAGAAATAGGCTCATTATGTTTCATTTTAAAATTATCATATTTTATAGTATAAGTATTAAGTCTCATTTCCTTTACACTAGATGTGCCTTCATGTGAGACAGACAAGGTATCCCAAATTTCATGGGCAGTTTTACAAGCAAAAATCCTATTAAATTCTTCATCTCCTAAGGAATAGTACAAAGAATTCATAGATTTGTAATTGTTATTGTATGCAAGTTTGGTAGGTTTATCCCATGTAATTCTATCAGTCGCAGGAAGTTTGTATTCATCTATAATGGATGAAAAAAATTCAATGATCATACTCTCTAGATGCATTTTCATTTTAATTTTCCATTGAACATAGTTGGTTCCATTAAAGAATGGTGGTCTGTTGGTTGCAGCACCTTCCAATCTATTATCCATACTAATGAATTACTTTAAAAGAGCTATAAATTTATAATTAATAGAAATTTACAGATCTTTAAAGTACAAATACAATCATAGTTGAGTAAGATTACACAGAGTCCTGGTAAAGCAACCTCTGATGCAAAATATTGGTCGGAGTAGTTTACTCAAGAGGGGAGGGGTAAATTGAGTGACTATAAAAATTTCTATTAAAAGAATATTATTTTCAAAAGAAATGGTTTCCCCAAAAATAGATACATCCCAGTTAATCAAGGTTATACTGTTATAAGAGTTTGAATTTTTAAACAACTTCTTAGAAGATTGATTAATTCTCAGTAATCTTAATTTGTATTATTAATATTACTTTTGAAGTTATACTACTAAGGCAAACCAGTTATAACTTCTTTCCAAGACTAACTATCAAAGTGAAATTAGTGATTTATGGATTATGCAATAGAGCAGTAAAAAAGAGAAGACTAAATTTGAATAGCACATCGGATATGAAACAAGTGGTTCAGTCTCAAGACGAGACCTAATCCACTCCACTTGGTGATCACCTGCCACCAAGAAGTTTATATAAATAAACTTTGATCCAAACCCTAGATCGGGGTTAACAATAGTACACAGACTGTCCAGGTCACACAGGGACCTCTTACACAGTTTTTGTGGGTAAAAAAAATAACAACCAGGCCACACAGAGACCTCTTCCAAAGTTTTTGTGGGTAAAAATAATAATAAAGAGTTTGGTGTAAGGATTTTAGTATCCTCCAGTTTATCTCAAGAGTCAGTGTGTGTCAAAATAGACAGGGGCACACACTACTCAAAATGTAAATAAAAAGATGATCACAGTAGAGCAAGAATATAAAGATAAGTTTAGAATGCTATGTGTGATGTCAATGCAGCTCTGGACTTCTTTGAATTGAAGCAGATGAAGCTTCGAGTCCTTCTTTGGAAGTTGTGTGAAAAACAGAGTGTTGTGATTCAGCTTGTGTTCTTCACAAGTTTTGATAATGCGGAGATGTTCTCTGGATTCCAGTGTACTTCATATGTTCTTCAGCAGAGTCAGCTTGCATGCATGTAACAATGCTTCCTTTTGAAAATCTTGCAATATGTTCTTCGCAGTCATGCTCATCCGCTTGTTTTTTGTTCAGTATCTCTATATTTGTTCTTGGGCACACTTTGCTCTTTATCTTCAAATGCATGAGTTTTAGCCGACAGGTTCCATGTGTTATGCACCTTGTGCCTCATACTATGTCTACAAAGAAACATTCATTATGTCAGTGCATTAAAGGCATGAAATATGACCATTATAAATTAAATTGAAAGATGACAAAATAGTTTAAGAAACGGTGTCACAGTAAGTTATGAAAACAGTGTCTCCTTCACACGGTGTCTAGAAATCACGGTGTCTGAGTGTCAAGGTGTTTCATTTACGGTGTCTTGTTCATGGTGCCTTGTTTACAGTGCCTTGTTTACGGTGTCTTGTTCATAGTGTCTTGTTCATGGTGTCTTGTTCACGGTGTCTTGTTCATGATGTCTTGCTTCACGGTTCCTTGTTCATGGTGTCTTTTTCACGGTGTCTTGTTCATGGTGTCTTGCTTCATGGTGGCCTTACTTCACGGTGCCTTGTTTATGGTGTCTGGCTTCACGTTGTCTGGATTATGGTGTCTGGCTTACGGTGTCTGGCTTACGGTGTATGGCTTCACGGTGTCTGGCTTACGGTGTCTTGTACTTAGGAAAATAATTGTATTCATACATAGATAGTGATATGCATGCAATGGATTGAGCTTAACCATTATAAAGCATGAGATAACTTGAAACATAAATACACATGATTAGATATAATTTAGGAGTTAAATAGGTTATATAAGATTTGTGATCATTAAAACATGAATAATACATGAGAAGTCCAACACTATTATATTTTAAAAAAAATAAAAACCATTTAAAAAAATCACCCCACATCACACACCCCCTCTCTTCAAATATTCACACCACCCCTAATTCACGTCTCTGGCAGTACTTCTCATCACATCCTACCCTCCTAACATGTCTTGCTGGTGTAGAATAAGCAAAAAACCACCCCCTTCTCCTATGGAATCCCCCACAACTACCCACTACATTTTAGTAACAGTTTTTTTAAATATAAAATTTTAAATTAATTCTAACACATTGACCAGTAATTTTTTTATATGTTTTATGGGGAAAAATGGACAATGATACTACATCATTTTTTTCAAGTTTTTCATCGGAAAGGTGATAGAGTCCATGACTACATTATGTTAAGTGAAAAGGAGGCATGGCCTCTACCACCTTTCAGTAAAAATATTTTTTTAAAAAACAAATTTTTGTATATTTAAAATTATATGTGTTTGTATATTATGATATATATATATATATATTTCATTTTTATTTTGTTTTGTTTATAATTATGTCCATTAATATTTTAAAGTGAAAATGTTATGTTTTTATGAAATAAATATTGTGACATGTAAATTAGATTTTACTTATTATATTAATGATTTTGTTTATTTTAAATTATGTTTTATATGTTTAGTCACTATTTCAAATATCCTTTAGATTTTATTTATATTTTATAATTTTTATGCTTTGAATGTCACCTACATTAAACATAATAATGTTTGAAGTTGTTGGCACTGAAAGTCTATAACTTATAAAATATAAATACAATCTAAATGATATTTTACACACTTAATGAATATATAAAAAATAATTTAAAATAATAATCATTTCTTAAAAATAATTAATGAAAATTAATTTTAGTGGCACAGTATATTGTTGTTTTAAACCATTGTAATTGTATTTATAATTTTTTTTTACATTCCATTCATTTCTATTATTTATTATATTAATGAAATTATTTTTATTTTCAACAACGTTTTAAATGATTAGGCTATGTTTTATGTTTTATTTAGATTGTTTTTATAGTTTATATTTTATAAGATATTAATGTTACCTACTTAAAATTTAATAAGTTTTTATATATTTCAAGTAGTTGAATTTGGAAGCTTATAAAATATAAAATGTAACTAAAATATAAATGGAAATTGAAACATTGGATAAACATGTAAAAATGGTCGATAGAAAAAATAATTTCATCATTTTAATGGACAGAAAAAATATACATAAATGATTACACTCACTCCCTATGGTGAGGTTCCATCCCATATGGTGGTGTGTGAATGGAACACCGATATTAAGATTTCTGACCTTTGTACCGGGGTGGAGTATGATATTCTAGAGAGGGATGGTACTTAGGTGCTATAACCTCGACTGTTAGATTCTCTTCCTATGTGTCAATGGGAGGAGGTGTCAACTGGATGTCATCATGTTCACCTGATCCTTCTTCCACTAGGTGAGTATAAGGACATGCCATCATCATTGGGAGGAACCATTTAGGATGTGAAGGATCTGGAATGAAAGCTAGAGGCATGGGAAATGACCCTTGAAGATGTTCAAATAATCTACACCCAGAGAAAACTATGGATATCTTTCCAACATAGATGGATTAAATTCCTCCTGATGCACATCCCCAATTGGATAAGGGTGGAATATTAGAGTTATCACCTATACTTGGGGAACAGGTGAGGCCTAATGTGCATCACGGTATGATCTATGTCGTCATCAGCATAGATTCAAAGCATCAATAGTTACTAGAGGAGGTTCTTGGATAGGAACCTCCACTCCCTAGGTAGGGATGTCATCTCTCTAGGGTGGAAAATCAAAGATACTATCTTAAACTGCATGATAAGCTAGTATTTTCCCATGTACTACAATATGGATCACTACAAGGAAAGTATAATTATCCTCCTTTGGACCAAACATGTTGATAATATGATGTAGTTGAGTATGCTGTAAAGAGATTCAAAATGTTTTAGAAAATAGTACAGTAAAAAAACTAATGGAAATTTATTGACTTTCCATATCCTAAAGCCCTCTGTCATGTGGAGTAAGATACAGTATAGAATTTAGTCTATACCATGGTTCATTCATGACCTGTTGTGATAGATGGAATCACATCATATATACACCCTTGATATAAAGCGATGCTCGTTTTCCCCAAAGTTCAAGATACTCAGCATGTCGTTGGTGTCAATCGACATCCTACCTCCCCGTCAACTTCACAGAATGAAGATCTAGTGATTGTCTTGATAGAAATGGAATTCACTGAACATATCCAAACTGGTGCATGACTCTATAAGGCTAGTGCCACTCAATAATATGAAAGTGAATGAGAGGCACTACAATCATATCATAATGAAGTCTAGTAGTGCAGTATATAGGCAACTGGTCTAATAAAGACCAGTATGGCATCCATGTAATCTGAAATGATATGTGAGATTTAAAAAAAAATATTTGTTACTAAAAATAAAAAATGATGATATAATGAAATTGGTTAGTCAATGAAATATTGTATATACTTACGTCGGTGGGTAGTAGACTATCTTACATGAGATGGTAAGCACCCAAATGGTGTCTCAGAGTGCTGATGAAGTGGTTTTCTTAACTCTACCTATAAAATACAACATTGAAAGTGATAAATGATAGGAAATTAAATTAAATAAGTGTTACTAGAATTAGAATTCAATAAAGATGATTTATCATACTAGCATCCATGTGGATCATCACATAACACATCTATTGGAATATCCTAACCAAAAACATCAGGGAAGAGGGGAGGGATGTGCTCCCATGACCACATCTTATGAAGGATGATGCATCCCCCAAGATTTGTGTAATCTAAGTTCCATTAAATGTATAATGATTTTTAAGTGTAATCCAAGTACACAGATCCCCAACTATATATCCCTACCTGATTAAAACCCCCTAGTAGCCCTAGATACATCATGTGCACATGCATACTAGAGTGATCATTGTATAGTGTTCCTCCAATGATCAATAAGATATGGGCATGGGCATGAAACATGAAAGTCTTCTCATCATCATCAAGTAGATGTACAAATTGCATCTCAAGACACCTCATAGATATTGACTTTCCATCTATAGATGCATCATTATCCAAAATTTTGATTCTTATAATCTCTATAAAAGCTTAGTCTAGCCTCCATAGGTGGGCCTAATAACTTCACACCCTTAGATAGGAAGACCAACCAGGACTTATACATCCATAAGGGTTATGATCATCTCTCCCTCACATAGGTGGAATGTGTGTGTATCTGGTATCTATCTATCAAGGAGGGAAGCAAGTGGGTGATGATCAACGAATGTAAAATCAGATACCACAATGTTGTAGAAGTGAGAAAAGTGTAGGTACGGTATAATGGTACCTAGAGGAATCATGTGATGATGTTCGTGTGCTCAATGCACTTTGGTCTGTCGAATCGGATGACTCTCTATCACGTCACAGGAAACATTCCTATAATTTTCAATGAGTAGTGTAGTATCCACCATCTGTATATAAAAAATGAAATAAGTCTTAAGTGTAAAATGTAAATATATCATCATGGTTAGCATAATTTTATGACTTTTAGAATGCAATACATGACATGTTATGGTTTTTAGAATGTTACTTCACTTCTGAATTCAGGCTCACCCCATCCAAACTATATTCTATTTTAAAATTTCAAGGTTTTTTTAGACTATTGTAAATCATTCATGTGTTATTTAATGAGTTTTTTCTTTTCCATTTAACATTATATGACCATTATTTTTATTTTATTATGGGTAAATTAACTGATTTGATGCTTCCTCTTCTTTTTTACCTCACTTTCAAAAAAATATCACTTATTTTTTAATAAAATTTTAGATAACGAAGTCAAATTGTTTTTTATAAACCCACACAACATTATTTTGACTTTAAATAATATGTTAGATCTCAAATGATGTAATTTATAATTTATGTATGATTTATCATGTGAAGGAAGGTTTCATGATTATTTTATCACATTCTTACTTTATGGATTAGACATGGATAGTTTGATTATGCTTTCCTGTCACCTCACATGTAATTCTTATATTTATTTTAATGTGAATATGAAATGCTTATTGTTATTTGATAGTATAAGTATTAAAAATGTTAAACTACTCTAAAAAATGAAAAGTCTTATATTAACATCATATAATTAAAAATATGAAAAAATAACATTGGATACAATACATCATTGTGTCTAAGAGTGTAAACTCAATCCAATAATGTTAGGGAATCATTTCTAGTTATGACCTTCTTGATGACATATGATGCTTCTCAAACTTTTCCCTTCTTCTTAAGGTAAGTTCATCTCATTCCACATCCTGGTGGACTACAGCTCCCCATATTGATGCAACCTATTCATTTCATGTATCAATATCATTTATTCATTGAGTATTGGGAAATATTTAAAATATGAAATAGGAATTTATGGTTCAGCATAACAGTTAGCAATGGTGTTCAACCAGTACAATAGATCAACATATGCTTCCCATGATATGTTCACAGAGGCAGAGGCTGTGATAGCATGTGCGCATGGAAACCATAAATCCAGGAATTTTCCACATTGAAATTTCATTGCTTCTAGTAAGACCGCCATTTTTTCACTACTGGAACTTTTAATGGGGTTTGAACACTCTTAAACATCAAATTAAGAGTATTCTCGGAGGAAAAGGAACACTCGATAACCAGAAGCTTTATTAATATTCTTTTCAATATATCATTGGAAGTGTCTTCCATAACTTATTCCCTGATGAATCCCATCTAAGGATAGAATTTCTCTATCAATGAATTATTTCACACAATGATAAAATGTATCCAGAACTAGGGTAGTTATAAATAACTTATGATGTCCCTTGAATACACTATTGATACACTCCACAATATTTGTGGTCATTTTCACGTAAGTCTTCCCTCCATTATATTCCAATGTCCATTTTTATTTTGGAATCTGCATCATATAAACATACACTTCTTAATTAGTCTTGAGGATTTCTTTGAAATGGTCATTAAACCTTCATTGATCATGCTCATATGCTACATAGAAGTGTTCATATTTCACATAATTTTTTTATATTTACGTTGAAATAGTAAAAAATAATAAATACATTATATACCAAGCCTCATGATTACCTTCTTAATAGGTTCGTTATGGAATGTTTTCCCTTGTTTTGAGTAATGTTTATAATACAGTACTGGTGATGTGAATTTGTGGGTATTCATGTATTAGGATCTGTATTGATTTCCTCATTGATTGACCGATGTCAATCAAATATCAAACAAAAACCCCAAATGCGAGTGAAATTGTTACTAATACATGAAAAAAATCAACTACATGATTTGTAGATCTCTTTATCCAGAATGTAAAATGGAAGTGGAAGAGGTGAATAGTTTCTATCTTGGGTTTCCATAATAAATAATACGCCCTTTTATTTTCTATATAGTAACATTCTATAAATCAGTATGAACTATTTACTGAAACAAAATGTGGAAATATAGGGAGTAATGCTTAAAAAACTCGATGAAATTGAACACGAGATGGATCAATTTAGTTATCATGAGACACATATTCATTCATATGAATATAGAAGACAACTTAGTCGTTGTGTCTTTGTATGGCTAGCAATTATGGAAACAACCGATACGATTCATCCCTATCACCAAAGACCTTCAAAATTTCCTTCTTTTTGGCCATAAATTCCTTATTATATGAAATATGATAGCCAATTTTTTTGTATCCTCTATTTAAAAAGAAATAAAAGAACACCTTGGTAGGTCTTAATCATCTCGACGATAATAGATGATGCAAATTCAACATCTAGTGAAGTTTTATCTTTTTTCATGTTTGGTTAAATGAAAGTATGATTTGCCTCAATATTCGAAATTATCCAACCTCCAAATGAAATTTTTATAATTTTCCTCGAGAAATATCTAAAATCATCCAAATATTGATCACATCGTATGATGTATTCTTTACATCTTTATTCCTGAACTAAATATCTATAGTGCCTCTGAATATTAAATCATTTTATATTGTTTTTCAATGAATATTTAGAAGGAAAATCCCTTCTAACATATAGTGTTTCTTCCAAATCTCTAAAACTATCCACTAAAACACTAGGAAACTCAATTATAGGTGTGAGAACATTGCATTTGAATTAATGAAAATGTGCCATTGCTTCTGACCATGATGAAAAGAGTGGTGGATGATTTATTTTATGTCGATGATGTTGTAAAAATACTGTATTTCTAGAAAGATCCTCAAAAACATCTATTACTCCCTTCTCATTAGCATTTTTGTCTCCGCATATTCCATCATTAAAAAATACTCACCAGAAGTCAAATTTATATATATATCCAGGAGATCATCTATTTTTTCCTCCTCTACATCAAATAGAAGAGCCTCAATTTATTAGTACTAGCCTTCTTCAACCAATCTTGTATGTCTATGTCTTCATACAATTATATGACATTATTATAAAGTAGAATCATCAACATATAACTCCATCATGGAACCATATGATCATAGGGAAAGTAAACAAAAATTCTTGGACCCACTGTTAATCAGCAACCAATGGAAAAGATAAATTCCATATTCTAGCTAGGAATTTAAAATTTCTATAGATAATAGACTTGATCTCTTGATCAGGTATGAGATTTAAGAAACCCAAAATTATATCTTTAAATTCAAATTAGGTTATATAATAAAATGTACAAACCATTATTGTTGGTTATGTACTATAAGAAGATCCTTTATTGATTTGAATAACCTCCCCATAGCATTAGACATAGACAAACATGACTCTCTACTTATAAAATGTTTTTTGGTTAAGATTATGATAGTGGAAATAATATTAACAATAAGGGATGACCATGTAATCTTTATGATACATATATTTTAGAATTTCTTTTCATATCACAAAATATGATAATAATGTTTTGTTATATAATAGTTTTTTATAAAATAAGTCACAGATTGTTGTGGAAACTGAGGTAACAAGAATAGAAAACATTAAATTAGTTTCTTTATCCATGATAAAATAGAAATTATAATCATATAAAATGAAATTAACAAAGAAAAAACATTATCTAACACATGAATGCTTTATAACAGACAAGAAATACCTTGACATTTTTCAACAGAATAGAGTTTGGATGAGATGTGTCAGACTTAGGGAGTGAAGTAAAATCCATTTTATTTTCAAGTGTTATATTAATAACATCTTACAAAGGGATGTACTTAAATTTTTAATTTTCAAAATAATTCAGACTTGTAATGATGTCATCACTATAAGGGGAGGCCTATCATTAGAGGGATAAAATATTTTGAAAATTCAAAAGTTAAGTACATATCATTGGAAGATGTTATTAATATACCACTTGAAAATAATCTAGATTTTACATCACATTCAAGGTTAGACTCGTCTCATCCAAATTCTATTCTGTGGAAAACATTTAAGGTATTTATTTTCTATTGTAAAGAATTCATGTGTTATTTAATGGGGTTGTTCTCATCCATTTTAGTTTATATGATCATAATTATATTTTCATCATTGATAAATAAACTAATTTTTTGTTTTATATTCTTTTTACCTCACTTTCCACAATACTATATGAATAATATTGATAATAAGGGTTGAATATATAATCTTTTTGATACTAAAATTTTATAACATCTTCTTATATCCTAAAATATGATACTAATGTTCTATAGTATAAATTTTAATTGTCCTAAATGTATTTTAGTTGTTTAAAAAGAAAATATGAATCGTCTAAAGTATATCCCCTGAGAGTGTCAAACAATGTGTGCAGTAAGGACCATTATCATACACTAGTTCCCGATCGAGTCTAGCTCAATTCGGTGTTTTCATATTTTACCCTTGGGTACATCTATTCCAGAGAAACATCCACTTGTAGTATCTAGATAGGCATTTTATTTCTTATATAACCTCAAAATCATTATGATTACAATATATTAGAATGTTTTCTAATATCCTAAAAGATGACACTAATTTTTTTTAGTACAATTTTTAACTTTCCTAAATGTATTTTTAATGGTTTATAAAGAGAATATGATTTATCTAAAACATATCTATTGAAATTAAAAAAATAGGAATGTAATATGGGACGAATAATATAAATCCTGGGAGTAAAAAGTCATGTGTGTAGTTGAACCTCTCTCTCTTCCAGTTTTTCATCTTTCATCCTATGTTTATTCTATGTTAATCCAAATTTAATCATTATGAAATCATTAATTATTCATTTTGTAATAATTAATTAATCAATAGTTAATCATTATTTAAGAATTTTTTTTAATCATTAGTTAACTATTAGTTAATTATTAGTTAATCATTAGTTAATCATTGGTTAATCATCAGTTAATCATTCATTAATCATTACATAGTCATTAGTTAATCATTATTTAATCACTCTTTAATCATTCCTTAATCATTATTTAATTAATACTTAATCATTAATTAATCAATATTTACTCATTAGTTAATCATTAGTTAATAATTATTTATTATTTCTTTAATAATTCCTTAATCATTAGTAATTAGTAGTGTCACGAACCGAATCTGGTCACCTTCAAAATCGGCACCCGACCCGGTCCATGGCAAGACCCGAAGGGCGTTCCCGATCCCCAAGGGCTGGCATAAGTTCCTGGGTATCATAAAATGAGAATTGGGAACGATTTACACGAGTTTATAATATTAAAACAACAAAAGAATCCAATAAAACAAATCTGGATTTTTCAAACCAAACAATCTTGTACAGAAATTCAGAACTGAATTACATAGCGTAAAACAACTCAAAAATACTATACCAAAGGTACAAAACCAAAATTAAATAGCCCAAGAACCTCCACATGGAAAGAGGCACCACCCTCAAGCCATCCCCACAAGACTTCACCACCAAGGACCTGCTAGAAACCCGAACCAATGGTACTAAAAATTGTACCCAACCTGCGACAACAAAAATAACCAAGTCTACTTACACCCAAGGGTGTAAGTAGGGTGTGATCCAATTCCCAGTAGGATACCACCACTAAGATATTCCATGTGATAAACATTAAAAGACGAAAAGTATGCAAGTTTTCAAAAACATAAAAAAAAACTAGTTACAATTTCTAAAAGATGCGACTTTGAATAAAAACGGTTTTCAAGTGGGATATTTTAACGGGTTAACACTTTTAAAATAAACAACAAAGCTATTGAATTTTCCAGCCAAATGTACCGTATGCTGACGGTAAGTATAAAGTAACTAATGAGCACAAGCAATAGGAAATAACCCCTAGGCACTAGCTAGCTGTGGGTCCTAGGTACCTTGTATCTCAGTGAGAGTAACCATCACAAATATCCATTCTCGTGCATGATCCACTAGTAGGGAACATACCCATAACCTAGTGGTCCCCAATCATCATCATCATAGTTTAGTTAGAGTTGTAAGCATCAATCTTGCTAAGTGAAACTGAGGCCAAACCCCATAGATTCACTAGCATACTAGTACACGTCCACCCACCTAGATACCCAGGTTTTCCCCTTGTGCTCAAACAAGTTCAACAAGTCAATAAATATACATTGAACATGGAAATATCATTTCCACATCACAAATTCTCCAAAAATCCCATATGTATACCACACAAGTCACAAAAATCCATTTTTTATTCAAAATTATTTTGAAATCCGACTCACACCAAAATAGCCCACAACACATTTCACATTTCTTCAACACTTCCACAAAACCATTAAACAATTTTATAAAAAAATTATAAGGTATTTCAATTCATATAACAGCCCACACACATGGAAAATAACACTTCTTTCATAATCAAAAATTCAATTTTCACATCACATTTACACAAAACACTCCACATCACTTTCACATCACTTTCACTCCTCAGTATCTCCTTCAAACAATTTAATAAAATATTTACAAGATGATACATATCACATAACAGAATTTTCACAAATGAAATGGACCTTTTAAAAATATACTCATACCAAAACAATTTGCTGATATAGTTTCACCTATTACACAACTCAATAAACCTTTCAAAACTTTCATAAAACAATTATAAAGAGTATACCCAAACTTTGCACATAAAACCCATTTCAAAAACCTTTTTTTAAGCCAAAATTACACCAAGACCCTACCAAAACAGAATTGGCAGCCCAATAAACATGTAATAATCCACTTTCATATGTTATATAATCACCTTTAACAATATCACAAAAGATACCCATGAGAACACACAAATCCATAAAACACTTTCAAAGAGTATAACAAGGTTATACACATAAAACCATTCAAATACACCCCATTTTTAGGCCCACATGGCACTATATAATTACCCAACCATAATTGGCAGCCCATTTCCACAACTAATAAATCACTTCCACATTTTACAAAACTACCACAAGAGATAACACAAGAAATACATTTGAAAAATACACAATTCAAGAAAAAAATGTAACTTTAAGACCAAATGATTTACTATTTCTAAAAAAAATGGTTTTATCATAATTCACAGCACATAAGGAAGATGTAAAATTATTTAATCAAGCAAACTAACTCATCATTAAATGGTTACCCACGGAATCACCTACCGAAATTGTTGAATCCCTCAAAACATGGTGCGAAACATCAACCGCACCACCCCGGCACCACAAGGATGAAAAATCCAGACCTAGACCACAAATTTTCACCAAAAATACCCATGGTTAAACCCTAGGTACGAAACCTAGGTTCTGGACACTTTGTAACATCAATAAAGAGGGATAAAACCCTAAGGAAATGGAAGAAGTGGAAGGAAGGAACACTCACCTTGAAAAATCTTGAAGCAATTACCCCGAATTAACCAAATTTTGAAACTCAAAGCAGAAAAACCTGATAGTTATGCTCGACTGATGAGGATGAGGTCATGTGGGGACTGAAATGGGGGAAAATAGTAAATATTGAAGGAGATATGAAGGAATGAATTTACCTCTTCAAATCTGCCCGATTTTAGAAACCCTAATAAGTTCATCACTAAATCGCGATGAAGAAGAGCTCCAAAGAGGGTAGAGAGAGCTTGGGAGCGCGACTGGGTTCAAGGGGTGCATTTGAGGCTTTGAATCACTGAAAAATACTTAAAAATGAATAATTTATTAATTAATCAAATTTTATTTTTAAAACTGGAATTGAGCTTTCGGGCAGGCCCAATCCCTTAAATAAAAACCAACATAAACCTTGGTTATGGATTTTCAAAGGCTCCAAATTTTAATTGTGGTGTTAATATATCAGGGGAGGACATTTAGGAGTTAAAATGAGTGAAAAATATTAAAAAATGAAAATGTTATAAAAGAAATAAAATTTATTTTTAAATCTGGAATTGGGCTCACGGTTTGGCCCAATTCATGAAAACTCACATATTCTCCATAAAACCTTTGGAAACCCCAAAAACAAAGAATTAATGGAAATTAAAATAAAAATACATTTAAAATAAGATATGTATGTGACAATTCTCTCCACCATGAAAAATTTCCACCCCGGAAAGTCACAGAAAGTCCAAAGTAACAACCAAACCCAACTGAGAAACCAAGAGGTACTCCCTTGTCAGGTTTCTCCCCAAAATGCCAAAACACCTCTAGTGATCAATTAATGAAGGATTACTCTCACAAACAAAACTTACACAAATTTACTGAAATAATCAATCATATTCATAATTGATCCCAAAATAAAACTCATTAAACCCTATCCGAACAAGACTCAAGCAATTCACCCAAATGAACAACAACATCGAAGAAGGTTACACTTACCTTACTTTAACTAGACCATTGGGTACTCCCCAATCCCAATGTTTACTAAATGAAGATGTAGGTAGCTTGATAGCTCTGAATGAGACTACCTACCGCCAAGCCACGACCATGGATAAGTCTGATTTACTGGTATGGGGGAACAAAAATTACCTCCCCACCATAAGAGACAACCTATATTTGTTTTCTCGAGAAAGAATCAGGACACTAACAGGGGGAGGCCTGAATAGACTCCCCAGTAAAAAGGGTATACTTCCATCAAAAATTTACAAAAGAACTTATATAAGACTCATAGTGTGTCTCCCCACCATAAGAATCAACCATCTTAACCGATCGGCGTGGGCCGACACGAAAAGACCCCAAAATTAAAGAGTTGGGACGGTCGTACGGTTAGTCTGTACATTTTGGAAATTGTGCAATTACTATGTGGATCCTTATATCTGCATGGTTATTTTTTTGGTTCATGGTTAGAACTAACCATGTGAAAACCGTGTGCTCAACTTGTCTAGCAAAATTTCCAACCATTCTCCAAAGACTCAATGGAAACCAAAGGGGGAGGGAATAAAATTTTGTGATGACATGGGCACAAGACCCTCCACCTATTTCCACCGAATGGGAAAATCAGAAGAAATATGATGATACCATAGGTTTAAACTCTTCTTATCTTTCATACTGAGGATAGGACTTTGTACAAGGGTTTAAACGACAATGGAGTTTCCCCTGACTACGCGCCAGCTTCTCTCCGGGAACTATGACTGGAGCTCAAAATATTGAAGCTTCTTTGGCCATGCAGTTTGGCTGTTGAAACCCCTATGTGGAACTTCTTCTTTCGGTGCCACAAACAACTACACCTCATACCCTAATGGGTTCATCAAGACATAACACACTCCATAACCCACTTTACCAAAACCATACATTTCACTGAAACAAGGGATCATAATATGCACACACATCGCACCTTGTTTCTTTGGGTGAGAAACAACAGAAGGGAAGGACACGTATAAACACTTTCCTCTAAGATAGAGGATTTGATGTTTTTCCCAAGGGAGACATACTCCCAACATAACATAGAACCTCAGAGGATTGTGTGACCTTCACCTTTATAGTCAAAAGAGTACACAACATCACAATGCATCACTGAACATGACCCTTGAGATTGATAGAAAAAATACATGGAACGAGACCATATTCAAAGTCCCTAAACAAGAGACAAGTCCAAAAAGTGGACACAATATCCTATCATGACTAAAATCTCAAAATTGGTGGTTTAATAATAACTCTTTCTTCAAAGAAACAATAAAGAACCCAGAGGCCCTCTTAGACACCATCAAGACACTCATCCACACTAACAACAAAAGAACACTTCCACCTTCGATGAATCGGGAAACTTAAGAAACTAAGGTCTCTTTCAAACTTCCACAAGCACTATACCACTACAAGAGGATCCACAAATCAATGAAATGAATGGGTGTAGACTCAATCAACAATAATTGATAAAATATTCCTTATATTGATCAACTGGAGGATTTTCCAATGGCGAAACAATACGGGTTGCACTTCAGTTGTGCATTAACCCTTAATGGGGGCGTACCTTATCCAATGAGATAACCCAAGGACCCAACCAAGCTGGTCCATTAGTCAAAAAATTCCACAAACCAGATCCAAACACATTAAGGGAACCACCGTAAAGGCATCCCAAAACATTTTTCAAAAGAGACCACTAACCGTCCTTACAACATAACTTACCAACCAAACACAAACCCAAAACACAGTTCAAACAGAAGGGGTTCTTGAACTCAAAACATCCCACAATATCAACATTTTCAAAAACCCATAATATAAACCATACCAAACTATTCATCAAGACATCATGTTTTTCTTTAAAACCAATTCTTTGAAAACAAACAGTTTAGCAGTAAGCGTATCCACCAATGGTACGCCATGGGCCTCACACAAGCATGCTTTTGTGCCACACCGGGCACCCTCCTCATATCCATCCCAGCACTCATACAGTCATGCCATCAACCATCCATCATCCCATATAACCCCATGCATGTGGCCACTCACAGAAATACCAAAGGTTAAAACAAAAATTCTTTCCACTTTTCAAAAACAAAATGGTCAACCAACCCAACCTTTTTCTCAAAACTGCTAACAATGAGATCAAAATCCAAATTCACATCTTACAAAACTTTTCATAAAGACACAACCATTTGGAAAAGAACTCACTTTCAAGATATTCATATCAATTTCAAAACATCCCATCCCATTAAAATACCCTTTGATTGTTTAGAAAACTCTATTGAAAATACTTTTCAAAACCAACTTCAATATAGTTCCTTCTTTCAAAAGAGGTGTAAGAACACCATTTTCCATTTCAAAAAAATTATAAAAATTCACTTCCACCATTTCATAAATCAAACCATTCCCTCTTTATTTGAAAATAATTTCACAAAAACTTTACACTTCTTAAAACCAAAGTGCCAAGATTTTAAAACCTAAGCACAAAACAATGCGAGAGGAAACTAGTTTCAGTGGGTGACTTGGAAATATGGTTGGCGGCCATATTCCAATCACTTCACTGTCATAGAGAGTGTTATAGGGAATATCCTTGGCTCCAAATGGCTTTTCAGGCCCTGCGAGCTCACTAGGACCATTAACCCAACTCTCTTTTCATTTCCCTTAATCATCATCGAACCAAGAAAACCAAAGGACTTAGATAAATCCCAACTTCTCTTGGAAACATGAATCCCATTATGAGGTGTGGTGATCAGGAACACTACCCATAACTAGAATTCCATGTCCTAGAAATCCTAAATCCGAACTATCTCGACTGTTCCCCAAATAACATGACCCAAAGAGTTAACCTGAACCTCCTCTGATACCATTTTGTCACGAACTGAATCTAGTCGCCTTCAAAATCGGCACCCGACCTGGTCCAAGGCAAGACCCGAAGGGCGTTCCCAATCCCCACGGGCTGGAACAAGTGCCTGGGTATCATAAAATGATAATTGGGAATGATTTACCCGAGTTTATAATATTAAAACAACAAAAGAATCCAATAATGAATCTGGATTTTTCAAACCAAACAATCTTTTACAAAAATTCAGAACTGAATTACATAGTGTTAAACAACTCAAACAGACTATACCAAAGGTACAAAACCAAAATGAAATAGCCCAAGAACCTCCACATGGCAAGAGGCACCACCCTCAAGCCATTCCCACAATACTTCACCACCAAGGACCTGCTAGAAACCCGAACCAATGGTACTAAAAATTGTACCCAACCTGCGACAACAAAAATAACCAAGTCTACATACACCCAAGGGTGTAAGTAGGGTGTGAGCCAATGCCCAGTAGGATACCACCACTAAGAGATTCCATGTGATAAACATTTAAAGACGAAAAGTATGCAAGTTTTCAAAAACATAAAAAAAACTAGTTACAATTTCTAAAAGATGCGACTTTGAATAAAAACAGTTTTCAAGTGGGCTATTTTAACGGGTTAACACTTTTAAAATAAACAAAAAAGCTACTGAATTTTCCATCCAAATGTACAGTATGCCGATGGTAAGTATAAAGTAACTAATGAGCACAAGTAATAGGAAATAACCCCTAGGCACTAGCTAGCTGTGGGTCCCAGGTACCTCGTATCTCGGTGAGAGTAACCATCACAAATATACATTCTCATGCATGATCCACTAGTAGTGAACATACCCATAACCTAGTGGTCCCCAATCATCATCATCATAGTTTAGTTAGAGTTGTAAGCATCAATCTTGCTAAGTGAAACTGAGGCCAAACCCCATGAATTCACTAGCATACTAGTACACGTCCACCCACCTAGATACCCAGGTTTTCCCCTTGTGCTCATTCAAGTTCAACAAGTCAAGAAATATACATTGAACATGGAAATATCATTTCCAAATCAAAAATTCACCAAACATCCCATATTTATACCACACAAGTCACAAAAATCCATTTTTCATTCAAAATGATTTTGAAATCCGACTCACACCAAAATAGCCCACAACACATTTCACATTTCTTCACCACTTCCACAAAACCATTAAACAATTTTATAAAACAATTATAAGGTATTTCAACTCATATAACAGCCCACACACATGGAAAATAACACTTCTTTCATAATCAAAAATTAAATTTTCACATCACATTTACACAAAACACACCACATCACTTTCACTCCTCAGTATCTCCTTCAAACAATTTAATAAAATATTTCCAAGATGATACATATCACATAACAGCATTTTCACAAATGAAATGGACCTTTTAAAAATATACTCCTACCAAAAAAGTTTGCTGATATAGTTTCACCTATTACACAACTCAATAAACCATTCAAAACTTTCATAAAACAATTATAAAGAGTATACCCAAACTTTGCACATAAAACTCATTTCAAAAACCTCTTTTTAAGAAAAAATCACACCAAGACCCTACCAAAACAGAATTGGAAGCCCAATAAACATGTAATAATCTACTTTCAAATGTTATATAATCACCTTTAACAATATCACAAAATATACCCACGAGAACACACAAATTCATAAAACACTTTCAAGGAGTATAACAAGGTTATACACATAAAACCATTCAAATACACCCCCTTTTTAGGCCCACATGGCACTATATCATTACCCAACCATAATTGGCAGCCCATTTCCACAACTAATAAATCACTTCCACATTTTACAAAACTACCACAAGAGATAACACAAGAAATACATTTGAAAAATACACACTTCAATAAAAAAATGTAACTTTAAGACCAAATGATTTACTATTGCTACAAAAAATGGTTTTCTCATAATTCACAGCACATGAGGAAGATGTAAAATTATTTAATCAAGCAAACTAACTCATCATTAAATGGTTACCCACGGAATCACCTACCGAAATTGTCGAATCCCTCAAAACATGGTGCGAAACATCAACCGCACCACCATGACACCACAAGGATGATAAATCCAGCCCTAGACCACAAATTTCACCAAAAAGACCCATGGTTAAACCCTAGGTACAAACCCTAGGTTCTTGACACTTTGTAACATCAAAAAAGAGGGATAAAACCCTAAGGAATGGAAGAAGTTGAAGGGAGGAACACTCACTTTGAAAAATCTTGAAGCAATTACCCCGAATTAACCAAATTTTGAAACTCAAAGCAGAAAAATCTGATAGTTAAGCTCTACTGATGAGGAGGAGGTCATGTGGGGACTGAAATGGGGGGAAAACAGTAAATATTGAAGGAGATATGAAGGAATGAATTTACCTCTTCAAATCTTCCCGATTTTAGAAACCCTAATAAGTTCAGCACTAAATCGCGATGAAGAAGAGCTCCAAAGAGGGGAGAGAGAGCTTGGACGCCCGACTGAGTTCAAGGGGCGCATTTGAGGCTTTGAATCACTGAAAAATACTTAAAAATGAATAATTTATTAATTAATAAAATTTTATTTTTAAAACTGGAATTGGGCTTTCGGGCAGGCCCAATCCCTTAAATAAAAACCAATATAAACCTTGGTTATGGATTTCCAAAGGCTCCAAATTTTAATTGTGGTGTTAATATATTAGGGGAGGACATTTAGGAGTTGGAATGAGTGAAAAATATTAAAAAATGAAAAAGTTATAAAATAAATAAAATTTATTTTTAAATATGGAATTGGGCTCACAGTTTGGCCCAATTCATGAAAACTCACATATTCTCCATAAAACCTTTGGAAACCCCCAAAACAAATAATTAATGGAAATTAAAATAAAAATACATTTAAAATAATCTATTTATGTGACAATTAGTTAATAATTAGTTAATAATTGGTTAATAATTCTTTAATAATTACTTAATCATTAGTTAATCATTCTTTAATCATTTTTTAATCATTCCTTAATCATTAGTTATTCATTCCTTAATCATTATTTAATCATTAGTTAGTTGTTATTTAAAAATTAGTTAATCATTAGTTAACTATTAGTTAATCACTCTTTATTCATCCATTAATCATTCACAAATAATTTTTAATAATTACATAATCATTATTTAATTATTACTTAATCACTAGATAATTATTATTTAATGATTCATTAATCATTATTTAATCACTAGTAAATAATTCTTCAATCATTCCTTAATCATTCGTTAATCATTCGTTAATCATTACTTAATCATTAGTTGATCATTAGTTAATCATTTTTTAATTATTTTATAATCATTCCTTAATCATCCCTTAATCATTAATTAATCATTCCTTAATCATTATTTATTCATTCTTTAATCGTTACTTAATTATTAATTATTCATTAGTTAATAATTATTTAATGATTATTTAATCATATTGTAATCATAATTTAATCATTTGTTAATCATTAGTTGATAATTAGTTAATCATTACTAATTCATTATTTAATCATTAATTAATCATTTTATAATCATTACATAATCATTATTTAATCATTAATCATTCATTAATCATTATTTAATCATTATTTATTTATTTTCTAATAATTAGTTAAACATTACTTAATTTTTAATTAATTACGACTTAGTAAATGGTTAATCATATGATATTCATTAGTTAAATATTATTAGCTAATCATTATATGTGATCATTCTTTTATCCTAAATTATTCATTAGTTAATATATATATATATAATTACTAATAATAACTATTATTTATAAACAATATATAACTAACAAAACTACTAAATAAATAATATATTTATAAATAACTAAAAAAACTCAAATATATAAATAAATAACTTTTAAATAAATAATAAAAAATACCTCTAAAAGATGCCTCGCAAAAAATCAACACTTTATTTAGGCCACTGGAAGCACAATACACAAACGAAGCTTATTTTAGAGAGAGACAGTGGAATTTAGAGAGATAGAGAAATTTTGATGTAAGGGTGGTTCCCTTTTATAGGTAATTAAGTGAAAGGCATCACACCATGCCACCTTTCTCCTTTACGTTAGGATAAATGGGGCCACTCCAGGACCACCTTTCACTTTATTTTAGGTAAAAGGCAGCCGCCCCAACCCAACTTTTCCATGTTATTAATCTGTGTTGATGATAGGAAAAGGTGGAACACCCCCATTTTCCTTTTAAATACAAAAAAATTAACCTAACCTTGTTTATATTTTCTCAAAAATGGATGGAAAAAAACTCTCATCCAATAAGTTCCGGAAGTAATTAGAGATTCTAGAGGAATGAAAAATGAGTCATATCGCATCCATGTTTGTATACAACAAGCTCATCATCATGATACACAAACCCAAAAACCCCACCCTTCATTTGAGGAGATCTTGAAAGAATCACCCAATGAGCCGTGGGTAGCTCCAAAAGAGAAGATAGCTGCACATACGATGAAAAAGGGTGAGCCACCAAAGATGGAAGATATTCAAGAGGTGATTCATGTGGCATAAAATCTCACTAATGGCCATAAACAATGATCTTCTAGTGACCAGAATGGCTTTTCTAAGGTCACCCAAGGGGTGGTCCCCGAGTTACTGGATTTTTTAATGAGAGGATCAAATAAGAAAAAAAGAAAAACATTATCCAATTATAAATAAAATCATATGTCATTTTTTAAAAATTACTTTACCATAATTTTAGAAATCATGTCACAACACAACTCAAACAATAGGTATCATATACCCCTTTCAGCGTTATTTTTATTGCTTAAAACTATTTAATTAAGAAAATTGAAACATATTTTAACTCAAAAGTATAAGTTTTTAAAAAAAACTAAAACCATGAAATATAAACAGACACAAGAAAAATAAGATAATAAATTTAAAAAACCATTTTGTAAACATTTAATTTTTATCAAACAACATTTCAATCAACTAGACATTCACATTATAGGATATTTTAAAATACATGTATAAAATAATAATTTACTTTCTAATGAATTATAATTATGTACAATGAAAACTATTTTATATTATAAACTAATAAAACCAAATGCCTCAAATATATTTATAAGCAGAACACAGTAATCGATAAAATGAACCAAAAAACTATATTTAAATTAGTATTCCATTGAAATAATATATTTATCATTTTCTATATAACTTATTTAGTATCTTTTTAATTGAAAGAATCCCTATCCCATTTTATAGAATCCTAGAATAAGAAAAGTATTTACATTGATGGGGTAAAAGGGATACATTATAAAGAAAATCATAAAACACACACATGTATGGAGTAACTAAATGAGACTCAAATTTAAGACCTTGTCAAGACCCTCAGGAGAAAATACCACTGAGCGGCAACCTGGGTACCCTAAAATAAGTAATGTAACACAATAATATAATTACATGTAATAAAAAATACCTCACTCAATAAAAATTAACATGATTTACAACATTTAAAATAATAAATGTTATAATAAAAACCATTTTACTAAGTCTAGTTGGACATAAACTATGTGGATTATAAAAATAAACAATAATAATTTAAAACCCTTTAATTTTTCAAAACACTTTCACCATACCAATCAAAAATCTTTATCATTTTCTTATTTGAAAATACCAAAACATAAACTATTATATTTTTAAATACAAAAAACAAAAAAAAATATACTTCTATGTTTAAATTAATATATACATATATATATATATACTAGCTATAAAAAACAAGTTTTTGTGGCAGTTATTTTTTCTTCAATTAGTGGTTTAAATCTCTCAGAAATAAATTATCGGAAGTTATAGAAATAGATATATATCAAAGTTGAAAATAAATTAGTGGTAATTTAAATTTATTTAGTGACTATATATATTAGTTTCATTTTTATACATTTACCTGAGGTTTTTTTATTCTTTTAGATGTGGTTTTCTTAATTATATTTTTTATTTATTAAATTGGGAAAAAATATTAACCACCATAATATTGTTTAGTAATAGTTTTTTACAGGGGTTAACATAAAACACCACAACATAGTTAAATAAAAAATGATAGAAGAATCACTACTGTATAATTTAGCAGTGGTTTACTGAAATCGCCTCTAAAAAATCAAATAAAAAAATATTTTTTTAAAAATCATCACACAATGTGACTAAATATTAAATAATTAAAAACATAAATATATAATAAACATATACATACATATATCATTCATATATACACAATTTTCTTTCATACATATACTCTCAATCCATGAGTTTTAAAGCTCGGTAATCATATACACATACAATAGGTCCAACACCCACAATCAACCCATGACTATCTCATCTATCTCTCCACATCCATTGTATATGAATACCTCTATTAATAGGCTCATCATACGTAAAACAAACCACATCACCGTTATATATAATGACATAGAAACAAGATATAAATCCAAACGAATAAACATAATAAATAATAACCACAGTAGTTTCAATGATAATGTTTAACTGTACCTGAAAAACAATAAGTCATCATGATTAACTTATGGAGAGAATTGTAGATTAAAATGATGAAACTCATGTCCACTCCTAACATATGTCAATTATAATTAAAATTATAACATTTAAGAAAAGGAACAAAAAACATAATAGGGAGAAAAAATATTCATAATTTTGTAAATAATTTTTGTTATTTTATTAATCAAACATATGAAATAACATAAAAAATAATTAATATATCATCCAAAACTTTTGGTGGACTTATAATTACCTATTTAAAATATGAATCAAATCTTAGAACTCGAAATGGATAAGTATATAACAATGCAATGTGTTTTTAAACCGATGTGTGGTGTGCTCAAAATTACAAATTTAAATTTTTTTAAAGAATATAACATGAAATTAGTTATTACATTTCAAAAATAAATCTACAATAGTTTTCATATGATTTACCAAAATTATGAGGTTTTTTTCTATGGTTTTGACCATTATATACACATTTTAGGGTTTTAAAACACTAAAAATGTGTTTATTATCATCTCAGAAAAACCACAACTCATATCAATGTGGTGTCAATTCCTATAATTCAAAAATCAATATTTAGTCATTGTCCTTTGATTTCACTTCAATATGAGGCTGTTTTCTTGGTTTTTAACCCCTACAATATGTTTTTAAAGACATAAATATATATTAAAAATACTTATTGAGTTATTTTGAGCCTGCTACACATTACAGTTATTTTTTTTCTACTCATAAACATTAAAAATGATTCGAATATAGTTATCCTATGATTTAAAACTAATATAAGGTCATTTTCTATGGGTTTTTTCATTTTACGCATGTTTTAGAATTTTAAAACACAAAAAAAATTGTTTATTGTCATCTTGGAGAAACCAAAACTCAGATTGATTTGGAATCGGTTCCTATAGTTCAAAATCAATCGACAATATTTTTCTAATTGTTTTACTCCAATCAAAGGTTTCATTATTAGTTTTAACCCCCTAAGACATGTTCTTAAAGGCATTGATATATATTAAAAATAGATATTTAGTCATTCTAAGAACATTGCACATCATAATGTTGTGTAGTCTACTAATACATGTAAAATTTGATTCAAATATGGTTTTAATATGATTTTACACCAATTAAAGGATGGTTTATATGTTTTTGAATATTACACACATGTTTTAGAGTTTTAAAAGACTAAGAATTTGTGTATTATCATCCTAGGAAAATGGAAACTCATATTGACAAGGCATTAGTTTCTACATTTCAAAAATCAATATATGTCTATTTTCTATTGTTTTCACTTAAATAATAGGTCATTTACTTTGTTTTTACCCCTTAAGGCATGTTTTTAAAGACTTTGATATCTATTAAAAATGATTATTAAGTCATTCCAAGCACACCACATGTCAGGATGATGTTTCCTCAACACATACACTTAAAAAGTGATTCAAAGATGATTTTACTAGGATTTCACATAAAAAAGAGGTTGTCTTCTATGGTTTTTACTGTTACAAGAATGTTATAGAGTTGTAAAATTTTGAAAATGTGTTTCTTACCATCCATGGAAAACCACAACTCATATTTATGTGATTTAAGTTTCACATTTCTAAAATCCATCTATGATATTTTTCTTTTAATTTCACACATATCTAAGGTTAATTTTTTGGTTTTGACCTCCAAGGCACGCTTTTAAAGACTTAGATATCCATTAAAACTACTAATTAACTCATTTGAGCACATCATATGTTATAATGATGTTATATTTTTTAATACACATTAAAATTGTTTCAAATATGTTTTTATTATGATTTAACTCCAACGATAAGTAATTTTCTATAGTTTTGACCATTACACAAGCATTTTAGAGATTTAAAACACTAAAACAACATTTACTATCATCTTTAGAAAACCAAAACATGGATTGATGTGTAATCAATTCTTAAATTTCAAAAAAAATCCATTTTCATTTCTATATGATTTCATTCCAATCGGAGGGAGCTTTCTTAATTTCAAACGACCACATTTTTTAAGACTTAAATATCTATTAAAAAAGATTATTGAGTCATTCTGAGCACACCATACATAATTATGTTTTTTTTTCTCATAAACATTAATAATGATTAAAGGATGGAGTTTTAATGAATATGTGCCAATCTAAGGTAGTTTTTTATGGTTTTGATTATTAAATATGCATTTTAGAGTTTTAAAATGATAAAAATGCATTTACTATCATCCTGAGAATAATGGAATTCTATTTAACATGAAATAAAATCCTATTTTTCAAAAATCAATATATATTCATTTTTTGAATATTTTACTACAATATGATTTTTTTTGTTTTAATCCCCTGTGGATTGTTTTTAAAGACTTTGATATCTATTAAAAATATTTATTGAGTCATTTAGAGCATACCACACTTAAAAATGATATGAAATATACTCATAAAACTCAAAAATTAATAAAAAATAGTTTTCTTATGATTTCATGCCAATATGAATTCATTTTTCTTGGTTTATACCATTACATGTATGTTTTAGAGTTTTAAAATACTAAAAATGCCTTTATTATCACCCTGAAAAAACCAAAACTCATATTGACATGCAGTTATTTCCTATATTTCAAAAATTGATCTATTGTCATTATTGTTTGATTTCAATGAAATATGATGTTGTTTTCTTGGTTTCTACCCCATAAGGAATGTTTTTAAATCCTTTGATATCTTTTAAAATAGTGTTTGTGTCATTATAGGCACACCACTTGTTGGATTGGAAGGTTTTTTACTCATACACATCAAAAATTATTCATAAATTATTTCCTATAATTTCACACCAATATAAGGTTTTTTCTATGATTTTTACCAATATAAACATGTTTTATAGTTTAAAAACACTAAAAATACATTTTATGTCATAATAGGAAAAATATAACTCAGATTTATGTCACATCAGTTCCTAAATTTAAAAAATAAATATATGGTAGTTCTATTAGGATTTTATAATAATATGATGTGGTTTTATTTTTTCAACCCCTAAGAAATATTTTTCATTCATTTGATATTTTTTAAAATTGTGAATTGATTCATTATGTGCACACTGCATGTTGGATTGATGTTCCATCTCCTCATAAACATAAAAAATGATTCAATGGTCATTTTACAATGATTTCACACTAATATTAACCCATTTAATTCAATGAGAACACTCATATTACATTACCCAAACTTCCCCTCACATAAGAAACCCCAAGGTAACGTCCCAACATGAGTGTCACACACCGGTTCCCTGATAAGATCTATCACGTGAACACAAGCATGCCTCCCTATATTCCAAAGGTTTCTAACTAGAAGTGAGGGTCTAATTTCAATTATGGGGAGACTATAAACTCTTTGTTACATTAATACACTATCAGAAATAAATAAACAATAATAAAAAAATGATATAACATAACCCGAATAATATCGTTTCACTAGATGAACAAAACTAGAAATACAATTTCAAAACTAAATAGTAGATATTCCATACTAAAGTATGTTCCAAGTGTCAAAATTAAAAAACAAAAATAAATACACAGAAAACTTCTAAGAGGGTCCTGAACCACGCCTGGTTCCCTCATGCATGCTCAATCCTGAATCATCCATCTAATATAGGGCCCTTTCCCTTAACCTATACTTCAATCATGTAATTTATTTGGGTACTGAACATGATTCCAGATTAGGGTGTGAATACAACTTAGTTGACCACCACCAATGGTGTCTAAAACAATATACACTCAAATAATAGTGTATGTAGTTGTATAAAGAATAAATAAAATAAATAAAGTAAACACTTTACACTTATTCAATTAATCTTTATTTAACCGCATAACACCTAGATTCTTGAGTACACACAAACACTCAATACCTTCTTCATCCTATGCTGGAGTCTAAACTATCCCTAAGGTATATCATATAACTGAATTCCCATGTTACCATTCATTGTTAAAATTCACATTTAAATGTACATCTTATGATTCATCATCATAATTCACATTTGAATGTGCATGTCACCATTCATCATAAAAATTCACATTTGAATTTCCATGTTACCATTCATCATCACAATTCATTTTTGAATGATCATGTTACCATTCATCATCACAATTCACATTTTAATGACCATGTTACCATTCATCATCACAATTAACATTTTAAGGACCATGTTATCATTCATCGTCACAATTTAAATTTAAATGACCATGTTACTAATAATTATTTCTTTTCACACTATGGGATTTTGATACAGTAGACCATGTCCCACACAAGATTATCATATTAATTAATTCTTCAATTAATTAATCAAAATATACCATTTCATTCTCAAATCATACCATTAATTAATTAAACAATTAATTAATCTCAACAATTCCATTAATTAATCAAACATTTAATTAATCACATCAGCCAATTTCATAATCACCAGAATCTAAATTAATTAATTCTATAATTAATTATCCCCATTCAATAACTTTATGATAACAATAATTAATTCATCAATTAATTATACTTACTCACAATATCAATTTCTCATAATTAATTACAAAATTAATTATTCATACTCACAATCTCAATATCTCCTAATTAATTAAATAATTAATTATTCATACTCACAATCTAAATATCTCATAAATAATTCAAAAATTAATTATTCATGATCTACAATTCCAATATCCACTAATTTCACATTTTCCTAAATTAATTCATTCAACAAATTACTTAATTCAATTAGGAAGTTCAATTACTAAACATCTAATAGAAATTATAAAATTACATATATGTAATTGAAATATTTACTTTGGGATTTGAATTATATACCACCAACCTAAATTTGTTTTACAGCATTTGCTAACAGAAGAATCCCAAATTTTAAGTAGATCGTTCAAGAATTAAACGAAAAATAATATTTAGATCTAAATCCTAGATCCAAGATCAAATGAATCAAGATATATCAATATTTGATCTAGATATTTGTCTGAAAATAGATTAAAAACACTATTTTATCTGAAAAGTGGTATATAAGAGAGAGAGAGAGAGATATATCTAAATGAGAAAAAATCACATACCCAGATGATGCATATCATCAATCCTCCTTTTGATTCTATATGAACGGAGGTTATAAAGTCTTGTAATCTATTTAGGAACATCCAAAACCATTAAACAGTCATTAGGGTGGAATGGGGGTAATTCTTGTGTTAACATAGGGGTTCAGGTAATTAGAAATCAAGTTTTCAGGTTAAAATAAATCTCAAGCATGGTTTGTTGGGTAGAGGAGCATGATTTCCCCAAACCGTGCACCTTAACTATGCACCTTTTCAGGTGGGTGTGTGTTTTCTCATTTTAGGGTGAACTATTTGAGAAACCATGCACTAACCATGAAAAACATCTTTGTTTAGGGTTTCATAGTTTACTAGGATCAGAGGAACTATTGGGAAAACCACTCACCAACCTTGAACTGCCCTATTTCTTTCATTTTTGTCAAGTTTTCATGCAAAATCACCCCAAGGTAAAACCCAAATGAAATGTAATCAACAAAAAGAAAAATATTTCCTATAAACAAGACCTAGAAATATCAATAAATGGTCAGGGTTTTACACCCAACAAGAAACAATGTCATCATAATAATAAAAAATAGTCATTTAGTCATGTAATGGATTGAGATTAGAATTTACCTCCAAAATATGTGCTATATATAGTGAACCATGATAATATTAATATAAATAATATATTAATCTCATGATTTAAGCAAAAAATCTCACAAATAGTCGCATAACCAAGAGACTAAAAGGTTTAGCATCCAAGATATTAGCTATAAAAATATCTTAATGTATCATATTTTCTCCATAATGAAACTCTTATACACTCTCCTCTAAACATCCCATAAATTTCACTTATCTTAAAAACCTGGGGAAAAGAAAACATATGAAATGGGTGAGATAAATCACTCAATAAGGGAAAGCTTATCAACATGTCAAAAAGGGTTAGATTATAAATATATGTGAAAACATGGTTAATAGAGGAATTTATTATTAAAAATAACATGGAACATTATGAGTTTTCCATAAATCATGATAAAATTAAATGTAATATAAAATGTAAAAAACTTATACCATTTAAATAGTGTGTGGAATCTTAAGACAATAAACATTATTCAAGGAGTATAATCATAGGAATACAGAATTATGGAATGTCATATAATAATGAATTATGGAATTAACATAAGAATATGAAAATTATATAATATTGAGTAAAGAAATTCCCACACATCATGTTGTGAATGAAAAAAAATCCAAGATTCATGTTGTGGACAAAAAATTTCCCATGATTCATTTTGTGAGAGAAATCCCAAATGCCATATTGTGAACAAACAAAATTTACACTCTTCATGTTGTGAAAAAATGATCATGCTTCATGTTTTTAAAAAAAATATAACACTTAAAATTACTTTCTCATGAGATATAAATCCTTAACCATTTTTTTAAGGGTGATATAGGACCCCATCCATCATAATCCATACAAATTTTTACTATTTAAAAATAAATCCTAAACATATCATAATAAACCCATGGAAATAGAATTGGTTTCTTAATCCTTTCAAAAGAATCTCATAACATGAACTTCATAAATCATAAGATATAAAAACTATGATTTTCTAGAATAAATCATATCATAATAACATATAGTGGGTGACTTTCATGAATGATAAACCATATAGGGTAAATTGAAGTAACAATGTGGTTTTTTTTAAATGACTTTAAAACAATAAGTATAAAAAACTTTTTTTTAAGGGAAAGTGAAGACTTTTTGAAAAAATTATTATAAAGAGTCCCTAATAAAATTTTCATTAAAAGAAATAAATGTTTTAAAATTTAAAAGAGAAAAAAATAAAACACTTTATTTTAAAATAATTTTTAAATATTGAGACTTGAAAAATATATACAATTTTCAGAAAGGTGATGTGAAAATACATTGGAAACTTTTACTATTGAAAAAAATATTCAATAATAGAAACTCAAAAGGTCTATAATGTTTTTAAAAAGGGAGAGTAAAATTACTTTGAAAAAAATTATTTTTAAATATAGCCTTTTATAATGGTTTCTTGAAAAGAACAAAAAATTTATCAAAATAAAATGTAGAGAGTATGATAAAATATTTTATTTTAAAATGGTAAAAAACCATTCAAAAATTTTAAAATAACATTTTAAAAAATACTCGTTATTAAAAAGACTAATAAATAAGCCTTTTAAAATGAATAAAATGGGGGAAAATATCATTGGTGATAGAAAAAATTGAAGTTTCCACTAGTGAAAGGAGAAGTTTAGTGGAAAGTAAAAAATATGGATAGGTAAATAACATCCATTAAATAAATGAGAACTGTTCTTAACAAAAATGAATTTTAACAAATAATTTGAATCATAATAGTATAATAATTTGATGTGAAACATTATTTCCACATAAAATTACATAAAAATAATATATAACAACATCATAGGGTGGAATAGATCAATATGAAAGACAATAGTTAAAGAATAATGATTAGAACCCAAGGAAAATATTTAAGTCAAGAAAACCCCTTACAACCTTTATAAATTTTGAATGAAAACCCCTTGAGTAAGATAACATTAAATTAAAAATTGAATATCATGAAATATAAGTTAAACATGATATAAAAATTACCATGGGTCTTATCACACCCTAACTTTTAATTTTTTTTTTTTTGATTATTTCATGGCTTTGGTTAACCTATTAGAGGTGTGGGTTGAGAGCATGGTCTAAAATATTTGACGTTTAATAATTTTAGTGGATTTTGGACCTGTGTGTGGTCACCAAATGATGGGCGGTAGCCGTATGGTCAGCCTAGGTGCTCGTGAAAATGTTTAACGTTTAAAATAAATAAAATTTTATGTAAATAAAATGAGTTTAATGTTTAAATCATAATAATAATAATTTTATTTTATAGATAATAATATTTTTATTATTTAGAATTATTAATAATAATAGTATTATTTAAAATTACTATTAATATAATTATTAATAAATTTTATTAATATTTTTATTATTTAAAATGAAATGCATGAAATTATTACAATTAGTATAATTATAATTATTATTCTTAATATTCAAATTATATTTTATTATTATTATTATTATTATTATTATTATTATTATTATTATTGTTGTTGTTGTTGTTGTTGTTATTGTCATTTTTATTTTTAAGAAAAAGGATTATAGTTATTATTAAAAAAATTATCATTATATTAATGTTATTATTATTATTGTTGTTGTATTATTATTATTATTAAAATGGGTGAGATAAATCACCCAATAAGGGAAAGCTTATCAACATGTCAAAAAGGGTTAGATCATAAATATATGTGAAAACATGGTTAATGGAGGAATTTATTATTAAAAATAACATGGAACATTATGAGTTTTCCATAAATCATGATAAAATTAAATGTAATATAAAATGTAAAAAACTTATACCATTTAAATAGTGTGTGGAATCTTAAGACAATAAACATTATTCAAGGAGTATAATCATAGGAATACAGAATTATGGAATGTCATATAATAATGAATTATGGAATTAACATAAGAATATGAAAATTATATAATATTGAGTAAAGAAATTCCCACACATCATGTTGTGAATCAAAAAAATCCAATATTCATGTTGTGGACAAAAAATTTCCCATGATTCATTTTGTGAGAGAAATCCCAAATGCCATATTGTGAACAAACAAAATTTACACTCTTCATGTTGTGAAAAATGATCATGCTTCATGTTTTTAAAAAAAATATAACACTTAAAATTACTTTCTCATGAGATATAAATCCTTAAACATTTTTTAAGGGTGATATAGGACCCCATCCATCATAATCCATACAAATTTTCACTATTTAAAAATAAATCCTAAACATATCATAATAAACCCATGGAAATAGAATTGGTTTCTTAATCCTTTCAAAAGAATCTCATAACATGAACTTCATAAATCATAAGATATAAAAACTATGATTTTCTAGAATAAATCATATCATAATAACATATAGTGGGTGACTTTCATGAATGATAAACCATATAGGGTAAATTGAAGTAACAATGTGGTTTTTTTTAAATGACTTTAAAACAATAAGTATAAAAAACTTTTTTTTAAGGGAAAGTGAAGACTTTTTGAAAAAATTATTATAAAGAGTCCCTAATAAAATTTTCATTAAAAGAAATAAATGTTTTAAAATTTAAAAGAGAAAAAAATAAAACACTTTATTTTAAAATAATTTTTAAATATTGAGACTTGAAAAATATATACAATTTTCAGAAAGGTGATGTGAAAATACATTGGAAACTTTTACTATTGAAAAAAATATTCAATAATAGAAACTCAAAAAGTCCATAATTTTTTTAAAAAGGGAGAGTAAAATTACATTGAAAAAAATTATTTTTAAATATAGCCTTTTATAATAGTTTCTTGAAAAGAACAAAAAATTTATCAAAATAAAATGTAGAGTACATGATAAAATATTTTATTTTAAAATGATAAAAAATCATTCAAAAATTTTAAAATAATATTTTAAAAAATACTCATTATTAAAAAGACTAATAAATAAGCCTTTTAAAATGAATAAAATGGGGGAAAATATCATTGGTGATAGAAAAAATTGAAGTTTCCACTAGTGAAAGGAGAAGTTTAGTGGAAAGTAAAAATATGGATAGGTAAATAACATCCATTAAATAAATGAGAACTGTTCTTAACAAAAATGAATTTTAACAAATAATTTGAATCATAATAGTATAATAATTTGATGTGAAACATAATTTCCACATAAAATTACATAAAAATAATATATAACAACATCATAGGGTAGAATAGATCAATATGAAAGACAATAGTTAAAGAATAATGATTAGAACCCAAGGAAAATATTTAAGTCAAGAAAACCCCTTACAACCTTTATAAATTTTGAATGAAAACCCCTTGAGTAAGATAACATTAAATTAAAAATTGAATATCATGAAATATAAGTTAAACATGATATAAAAATTACCATGGGTCTTATCACACCCCAACTTTTAATTTTTTTTTTTTTTGATTATTTCATGGCTTTGGTTAACCTCTTAGAGGTGTGGGTTGAGAGCATGGTCTAAAATATTTGACGTTTAATAATTTTAGTGGATTTTGGACCTGTGTGTGGTCACCAAATGATGGGCGGTAGCCGTATGGTCAGCCTGGGTGCTCGTGCAAATGTTTAACGTTTAAAATAAATAAAGTTTTATGTAAATAAAATGAGTTTAATGTTTAAATCATAATAATAATAATTTTATTTTGTAGATAATAATATTTTTATTATTGAGAATTATTAATAATAATAGTATTATTTAAAATTACTATTAATATAATTATTAATAAATTTTATTAATATTTTTATTATTTAAAATGAAATGCATGAAATTATTACTATTAGTATAATTATAATTATTATTCTTAATATTCAAATTATATTTTATTATTATTATTATTATTATTATTATTATTATTATTCTTGTTGTTGTTGTTATTGTCATTTTTATTTTTAAGAAAAAGGATTATAGTTATTATTAAAAAAATTATCATTATATTAATGTTATTATTATTATTGTTGTTGTATTATTATTATTATTGAAATGGGTGAGATAAATCACCCAATAAGGGAAAGCTTATCAACATGTCAAAAAGGGTTAGATCATAAATATATGTGAAAACATGGTTAATGGAGGAATTTATTATTAAAAATAACATGGAACATTATGAGTTTTCCATAAATCATGATAAAATTAAATGTAATATAAAATGTAAAAAACTTATACCATTTAAATAGTGTGTGGAATCTTAAGACAATAAACATTATTCAAGGAGTATAATCATAGGAATACAGAATTATGGAATGTCATATAATAATTAATTATGGAATTAACATAAGAATATGAAAATTATATAATATTGAGTAAAGAAATTCCCACACATCATGTTGTGAATGAAAAAAAATCCAAGATTCATGTTGTGGACAAAAAATTTCCCATGATTCATTTTGTGAGAGAAATCCCAAATGCCATATTGTGAACAAACAAAATTTACACTCTTCATGTTGTGAAAAAATGATCATGCTTCATGTTTTTAAAAAAACATAACACTTAAAATTACTTTCTCATGAGATATAAATCCTTAACCATTTTTTAAGGGTGATATAGGACCCCATCCATCATAATCCATACAAATTTTCACTATTTAAAAATAAATCCTAAACATATCATAATAAACCCATGGAAATAGAATTGGTTTCTTAATCCTTTCAAAAGAATCTCATAACATGAACTTCATAAATCATAAGATATAAAAACTATGATTTTCTAGAATAAATCATATCATAATAACATATAGTGGGTGACTTTCATGAATGATAAACCATATAGGGTAAATTTAAGTAACAATGTGGTTTTTTTTAAATGACTTTAAAACAATAAGTATAAAAAACTTTTTTTTAAGGGAAAGTGAAGACTTTTTGAAAAAAATATTATAAAGAGTCCCTAATAAAATTTTCATTAAAAGAAATAAATGTTTTAAAATTTAAAAGAGAAAAAAATAAAACACTTTATCTTAAAATAATTTTTAAATATTGAGACTTGAGAAATATATACAATTTTCAGAAAGGTGGTGTGAAAATACATTGGAAACTTCTACTATTGAAAAAAATATTCAATAATAGAAACTCAAAACGTCCATAATGTTTTTAAAAAGGGAGAGTAAAATTACTTTGAAAAAAATTATTTTTAAATATATCCTTTTATAATGGTTTCTTGAAAAGAACAAAAAATTTATCAAAATAAAATGTAGAGTGTATGATAAAATATTTTATTTTAAAATGGTAAAAAACCATTCAAAAATTTTAAAATAACATTTTAAAAAATACTCATTATTAAAAAGACTAATAAATAAGCCTTTTAAAATGAATAAAATGGGGGAAAATATCATTGGTGATAGAAAAAATTGAAGTTTCCACTAGTGAAAGGAGAAGTTTAGTGGAAATTAAAAATATGGATAGGTAAATAACATCCATTAAATAAATGAGAACTGTTCTTAACAAAAATGAATTTTAACAAATAATTTGAATCATAATAGTATAATAATTTGATGTGAAACATGATTTCCACATAAAATTACATAAAAATAATATATAACAACATCATATGGTAGAATAGATCAATATGAAAGACAATAGTTAAATAATAATGATTAGAACCCAAGGAAAATATTTAAGTCAAGAAAACCCCTTACAACCTTTATAAATTTTGAATGAAAACCCCTTGAGTAAGATAACATTAAATTAAAAATTGAATATCATGAAATATAAGTTAAACATGATATAAAAATTACCATGGGTCTTATCACACCCCAACTTTTAATTTATTTTTTTTTTGATTATTTCATGGCTTTGGTTAACCTCTTAGAGGTGTGGGTTGAGAGCATGGTCTAAAATATTTGACGTTTAATAATTTTAGTGGATTTTGGACCTGTGTGTGGTCACCAAATGATGGGCGGTAGCCGTATGGTCAGCCTGGGTGCTCGTGCAAATGTTTAACGTTTAAAATAAATAAAGTTTTATGTAAATAAAATGAGTTTAATGATTAAATCATAATAATAATAATTTTATTTTGTAGATAATAATATTTTTATTATTGAGAATTATTAATAATAATAGTATTATTTAAAATTACAATTAATATAATTATTAATAAATTTTATTAATATTTTTATTATTTAAAATGAAATGCATGAAATTATTACTATTAGTATAATTATAATTATTATTCTTAATATTCAAATTATATTTTTTTTTATTATTATTATTATTATTATTATTATTATTCTTGTTGTTGTTGTTATTGTCATTTTTATTTTTAAGAAAAAGGATTATAGTTATTATTAAAAAAATTATCATTATATTAATGTTATTATTATTATTTTTGTTGTATTATTATTATTATTGAAATGGGTGAGATAAATCACCCAATAAGGGAAAGCTTATCAACATGTCAAAAAGGGTTAGATCATAAATATATGTGAAAACATGGTTAATGGAGGAATTTATTATTAAAAATAACATGGAACATTATGAGTTTTCCATAAATCATGATAAAATTAAATGTAATATAAAATGTAAAAAACTTATACCATTTAAATAGTGTGTAGAATCTTAAGACAATAAACATTATTCAAGGAGTATAATCATAGGAATACAGAATTATGGAATGTCATATAATAATTAATTATGTAATTAACATAAGAATATGAAAATTATATAATATTGAGTAAGGAAATTCCCACACATCATGTTGTGAATGAAAAAAAATCCAAGATTAATGTTGTGGACAAAAAATTTCCCATGATTCATTTTGTGAGAGAAATCCCAAATGCCATATTGTGAACAAACAAAATTTACACTCTTCATGTTGTGAAAAAATGATTATGCTTCATGTTTTTAAAAAAAATATAACACTTAAAATTACTTTCTCATGAGATATAAATCCTTAACCATTTTTTAAGGGTGATATAGGACCCCATCCATCATAATCCATACAAATTTTCACTATTTAAAAATAAATCCTAAACATATCATAATAAACCCATGGAAATAGAATTGGTTTCTTAATCCTTTCAAAAGAATCTCATAACATGAACTTCATAAATCATAAGATATAAAAACTATGATTTTCTAGAATAAATCATATCATAATAACATATAGTGGGTGACTTTCATGAATGATAAACCATATAGGGTAAATTGAAGTAACAATGTGGTTTTTTTAAATGACTTTAAAACAATAAGTATAAAAAACTTTTTTTAAGGGAAAGTGAAGACTTTTTGAAAAAAAATATTATAAAGAGTCCCTAATAAAATTTTCATTAAAAGAAATAAATGTTTTAAAATTTAAAAGAGAAAAAAATAAAACACTTTATTTTAGAATAATTTTTAAATATTGATACTTGAAAAATATATACAATTTTCAGAAAGGTGATGTGAAAATACATTGGAAACTTTTACTATTGAAAAAAATATTCAATAATAGAAACTCAAAACGTCCATAATGTTTTTAAAAAGGGAGAGTAAAATTACTTTGAAGAAAATTATTTTTAAATATATCCTTTTATAATGGTTTCTTGAAAAGAACAAAAAATTTATCAAAATAAAATGTAGAGTGTATGATAAAATATTTTATTTTAAAATGGTAAAAAACCATTCAAAAATTTTAAAATAACATTTTAAAAAATACTCATTATTAAAAAGACTAATAAATAAGCCTTTTAAAATGAATAAAATGGGGGAAAATATCATTAGTGATAGAAAAAATTGAAGTTTCCACTAGTGAAAGGAGAAGTTTAGTGGAAAGTAAAAATATGGATAGGTAAATAACATCCATTAAATAAATGAGAACTGTTCTTAACAAAAATGAATTTTAACAAATAATTTGAATAATAATAGTATAATAATTTGATGTGAAACATGATTTCCACATAAAATTACATAAAAATAATATATAACAACATCATATGGTGGAATATATCAATATGAAAGACAATAGTTAAAGAATAATGATTAGAACCCAAGGAAAATATTTAAGTCAAGAAAACCCCTTACAACCTTTATAAATTTTGAATGAAAACCCCTTGAGTAAGATAACATTAAATTAAAAATTGAATATCATGAAATATAAGTTAAACATGATATAAAAATTACCATGGGTCTTATCACACCCCAACTTTTAAATTTTTTTTTTTTTTTTGATTATTTCATGGCTTTGGTTAACCTCTTAGAGGTGTGGGTTGAGAGCATGGTCTAAAATTTTTTACGTTTAATAATTTTAGTGGATTTCGGACCTGTGTGTGGTCACCAAATGATGGGCGGTAGCCGTATGGTCAGCCTGGGTGCTCGTGAAAATGTTTAACATTTAAAATAAATAAAGTTTTATGTAAATAAAATGAGTTTAATGTTTAAATCATAATAATAATAATTTTATTTTGTAGATAATAATATTTTTATTATTGAGAATTATTAATAATAATAGTATTATTTAAAATTACTATTAATATAATTATTAATAAATTTTATTAGTATTTTTATTATTAATATGAAATGCATGAAATTATTACTATTAGTATAATTATAATTATTATTCTTAATATTCAAATTATATTTTATTATTATTATTATTATTATTATTATTGTTGTTGTTGTTGTTGTTGTTATTGTCATTTTTATTTTTAAGAAAAAGGATTATAGTTATTATTAAAAAAATTATCATTATATTAATGTTATTGTTATTATTGTTGTTGTATTATTATTATTATTGAATTATTATTATTAGTGTAATATTATTATTATTATTATTATAAGATAAAAAATGGCATTGGAACCCTAGGGGCATCGCCCACCCCCCCCCCCCCCCTTCTCCTTCCAGGCATGAGGCGCACCTTACCCCACCCTTTTTGTTGTGTAGATATGATAGCCCCCTTCTCCCGGTCTGCTTCGACCTCACCCCTCATCATTCCCTATGCTCACCCCTCCACCAGCTAACCTCCCTCGCCCCTCCTCACTGGCCAACAGTTGTTTCCCCTCACTGCACCTCCTCTCCATCTTCTCCCCAGTGTTGAACCCTCATGCTTCCCCTCCCACTTTCACATGGCCATCTTGACCCTCTCCCTCTGGCGCAACGCATATACCCACCCCCAGCTCTCCCCTTCCCGGTGCCCTCCAGATCATCAGAGCGAGTTCTCTGGTCTAGCAACCTCAACCCCCAGTATATTTTTTCATATTTGGTTTTTTTATTTAATCTAACCAAATTCCAACATCTCAGGTGCTGATTGGTGCATTTTTCTATTTGATTAGGGTGTGTAACTGGTCTATAGGGCATCGTTGATCTTCCGATTGAAGGTTTCGTTACTTTCGCACAAGTTTAAGGTAGGTGAATTCACGTATTTCCTTTTCCAAAACACTCTGTTGATACTTTAATTATTTTAAATAATTTTTATTTCATGAATCGCATGTTTAGGATACCTTTGTCTAGCTTATTATGATGTTTTAGAATTTATATATTTTGTTAAAATTAATTTTTGAAGAAATGATTTTTTATACCTATTTAGTTTTTCACAAAATGATGTTTGATTATTGTTTTAAATTTTCAAACATGATTTTTACCCCTTGTATATTTTTAATTAATATGAAAATGTGAGTTTCATACTTTTTTCATATTTATTTAGGATTATGTGAAATTATTATGATGAAATAAATTGATGGAAGTGTTTTTTTCTAAATTTTTATGCCTATATATTATATAATGGTGTACATGAGGTGTTTGATTGGAATTAAAATTGTTTATGTTAAAAGGATTTCTTTTTATTAGACATGGTTTCTAACCATTTTTTTGAACGTGTGGTGCATTGGTTGTTTAATTGGACTTTTAAATGTTTTTAGAAAATTTATTTTTGTTTTTAAACATTTATTAGTGGTTCAAGTGTGCATTAGTATATTAATGAATATTTGGGTGAAAGTGGCATTTTAAATTATTTTAAGAAATGGTTTGGATAATGTTATAACTTGTGTTTGTGTTAAAATTCTTGGAAATGGGGTTTTATATCCTTGTTGGGGTTGTTTTATATTTAAAAAAAAAATTGGATGGTTGGGTTTGGTTTCTAAATCAAGTGATGACTTTGTGGAAAAATAAATCAATTGCTTTCTTGGGTGTTTGGTGTACTATTGGATGTGGTACATTCATGGGTGCACTGGGTGCACACATGGATGTGCTTTCAAGTGAAGATGGCACTTTAAAAATGTTTTTCTCTTTAAACCTTGGTGGATTAGATGGTTTTTTTGGTTTTCAAATAAATTTGGTTCCCCTTGTGTGATTTCTAAGGAAGGCTTTAAATGTGTTATCTAAAGCATGGTTGTTTTCCTTTGAAATGTGTTTTGATGTGAGTTTAAAAACGATAAAGGCCCGTTTGGTAGTTGTGAATTTATTTAGTGTGTGTTTTGGAACCTAGAGGCCCTTTTGGATTTTTACATACAAAAGTGGTTTTTAGAGTTATTTTAAAAGAGATTGTGTGATGTTTTCATAAAGACATTAGACTATGTAAAACTAAAGACCTGGTTGACAACTTCACGTGTTTTATAAAGTGGTTTTGAAAATCAAATGATGTGACAGAATGGTTGGATCTTTGTATATATGACATGTATATATATATATATAAGTATATGGGGAGCTCCTATCTAGGGTAACCCTGTATGGGTGAATGCATATGAAGCATCCGTGTTTTTGGTAGGCAAGTGTGGTGACAACTTGGTAATGTGAGTCACACATGCGAGGGCCTTCTAATTACATAGTATTATCATTATAACTATCATGGGTTCTTGGGAGTCTTTTAGTTTATCTAGTGATGGTTTCTTATCAGCCTCGATTATATGGGTTGGTAACCACTGGTAAGTATAAAGGCCAAATGGGGAGTGCCACTGGTTTCTTTTTCTGCGAGGTCGTCCAGTTGGTTATAGACTTATGAGCTTCACCATACGTCGCCAGGTGGTTCCGAACTGAGTACGTCTAGGGGTCTTTTGTGGATGTTTAGTATCACCCATGGTTACATGATTATTTTCATATCTTGTTTACTTTCTATTATACTAGTTTATTTCTAGCTTGCACTATTTACTTGTTCTACTTTATCCCATCTTTGGTATTTTTTGTTTTGATTTTTGTTTATAAAATAAAAAATGGTTTTGGAAATGGTATGTAGCGTGTGTTGGATTTTTCAGATGAGAAAACATGTTTCTTATTTTAAAATGTAAAAACCCTAATTTTATATTTGTATTTCAAACTTGTGTCATTGTATTGTTTTGGGAATTGATATTCTTGGATTATGTGGTTTATCTTGTAAACCATACTAATCATTTTAATGCTTGCACCTATTTTATCATTTTAGTTGTAGGTTCCCTTTTCTCAGGTTCTCTTGGATAATTTTTTCATTATAGGAGCAAGATCGGTCTTTGGTTGGGTGGTGACCTTGAAGGTCACGTGGAGGTATGTGCGGTTTTATTTTCTTTCCACTACTAGTTTTTATTTTTATCATCGGTATTTATTTATTTTGTTATCTTTTTTTCATGGGACAAATCGTTCCAAACGGTTAAAATTTGATGTCCGACAATAGTTTCTAAACCATGGGGATTGGGAATGCCCTTCAGGCCATGCTGTGGAGTGGCTTGGGTGACTGGTTTAAGGTCGACCCAAGATTGGTTCGTGAAAAAATGGTATCAGTGGAGACCCTTGTTATTTGGGGTGTCCAGAAAATAGATATTAGGATTTTTGGGACTCGGGAAGTAGGTAAATGAAGGGAATCATGAACCCTCGCTTGTTCTGAACCTCTATTCGTGAGGGGTAGTTAGGGAATTGATTCATTATCTTGTTCTGGTTTGTTTTAGATTAAGGTATGACAATGGAGGTGAACCGGTATCATTTTGTGGTTTATCATGGAGTAGTGACCCATATGATATCTAAGTGTCTGGTTCAAGTTCCTCTTAGTGGTATTTTCTACCTGAGGCATGGCTCGCTACCATTTCACCAATTTGGGCATAGACACTAGTCCCTCTCACCAGTAGTTTGGTGTAAGTGGTGTTTTGTCTTGGTTCTAGTTGGTGTAAGTGTGTTTTTGAAAATGAAAAATACTTTTGCAAATAATGATGCTTCCATTTAAATGGTTTTAGTTTTGGTAAAATTGGTTTTAAATTGAAATTTTTTGTCTTGATAATTTTTTAGTTGTTAGAGATTGGTTTAGAAATGAAATGGATGGACACATATGTTTCAGATCATGGGATTTCATGGGTGTTTATTTGAAATTAAAGGTGGTTTTTGAAAGGGATGTTTTTGGATGTGTTTATATTTTTTTGTGTTTTGAGCTAGTTGTTTTTTAATGAAGACACTTTCACTGATGTTCCTTCAGCTTGATATTGGTTTTTGATCTATGTTTTTTATGTTGTTCAGAAAATGTCATGCAGAAAGGTCCCCATGTTTTCTAATAAGTCATGCCCAGGTTTTGGTTCTTCTTATATGTTTCCTATCCTTCATAGATATTGAGTTCTGTTTGAGGTAGCAGAGTGACTTGAAGAGGTCAAGCGTGTCTTCAGGGTATTGGAAACTCCAAAATCTGTCAGATTGTGTGCCGTTTTGGGTCTGTTTGAAGGTCCATCTCTGGATGAATGGGATTTGTTTACCCCGCCATCAATGTAAGTTGGGATGATGTGGGAAGTCTTTAAATCTGTCTTTTTATAATGGTTTGTACCTAAAGAGGTGAAGATGAATAAAATATAAGAGCTTATGCATATTCAACAAGGCCAATAGACGGTGAAGACATATGTGGACCATTTCAAGGAACTTGTGCCCTTTTATTCAAAGGTAGAAGCATAGAATTTGATGAAGACCTCTCTCTTCATTATGGGTCTTCATCCAGAGATCAAGGAGCAGGTCATCCCTTCTAAAGAACATCATTTAGAGAAGATAGTGGATGAGGCATTCCTAGCTGAGTTGGTCTCCGGAGCATAGATGGTTTGCGAACTAGTGTATCTAGTTGCTTGTGAAGGTTCCACATATAGAGAATAGGGTGTACCAGAGGGACCTGTTTCTAAAGATTCCTTTGTAGTGGTTTTGGCTTCCAGTTCATCATACCGTTGAACGGTGTTCCATCAGTGTGGATGTTTAGGGAACACAAATACATCATGTCGCATCCCTCTGAAGATGTTCCATCATTGTGGGTGTCTAGGTCATCTAGAGAAGTTCTGTAGGAATATTTGATTGAATAAGATGTTGTGACTGGAGGATTCTAGTGCCTGACTATGAGGCAGGATATTCTTCAGCCATAAAAACCCTAGCCATAGGTCTTGGGGTGAAGCTCACGTGCAGTCAGGAGTCATCAGGGGTGTGAAACCTCAGATCGGGTTTTGTGTTCATGTTGGGATTAGAACATTTAAAGACTTTTTTTATTTTTTTCTCTACTATTGAAGTTTTACTGATATTGTAATTTCATCATTTTAAAAGGGTAATGTGATGAAATTGTTCTATTTTAATCCAATAGTTCCATTTTTCTAATTACAGGTTTCTGAATTGTGCATTTTTTAAAAGTGTGTTCGGCTCTTGTACGGTTTGATCTTGGTTTAGTTGTGTTTATTTGGATATGTAAGTGCCTATGGAAGAATCAATGTTTTTATTTATTCTCGGGTACATTACTTGGGTTAAGTTCTCCTTAGAGGCTTTTCTCTAGTGCTGGAGGTTTTTTTTCTGGGTTGAGAGTTCCAAGTTCCAACAGAGGTGTTGTTTTGCTCGTTCTATAGAAGATAGTTTGGATCAGTTGGGAGTTCCTGCATCCCCCCCCCCTCTTGGAGTGGTATGTTTGGATGTTAAATTTCCACATTAGTTGAGTTCCTACGGTGGGGATAACCCTCTCATGTTCTCTCATTCTCTTGTGTTGAGGTTTCTTTTAGTTTCAATCAATCATGGATTCAAGTTCTATCCATAGCTCGGTTGGGTGACTTTTTGGGGGTAGAAAGTGTCTGTGGTGGGGAGAATTGTCACACCTCAACATTTAAATTTATTTTTATTTTATTATTTCATGGCTTCAGTCAACCTCATTGAGGTGCGGGTTGAGCGTGGGTCTAAAAATTTTTATGTTTGACAATTTTAGTGGGTTTCGGACCTGTGCATGGTCACCACACGATGGGCGATAGCCGCACGATCAGCTCGGGTGCCTGCAAAAATATCTAACATTTAAAATAAATAATATTTTATGTAAATAAAATGAGTTTAATGTTTAAATCATAATAATAATAATGTTATTGTGTAGATGATAATGTTATTATTATTGGGAATTGTTAATAATATTATTATTATTTAAAATTTCTATTAATATAATTATTAATAAATTGTTATTAATATTTTTATTATTTAAAATGAAATGAATGAAATTATTACTATTAGTATAATTGTAATTATTATTCTTAATATTCAAATTGTATTTATTATTATTATTATTGTTGTTGTTGTTTTAAGAAAAATTATTATAGTTATTATTAAATTTTTATTATTATATTAATGGTATTATTATTATTATTATTGTGTTGTTATTATTATTATTATTATTATTTATTATTATTTATTATTATTATTGTATTATTATTATTAGTGTAATAATATTATTATTATAAGATAAAAAAGAAAAGGGGTTGGAACCCTAGGGGTGGTGTCCCCCCCTTCTCCTTCCAGGTGCAAGGCACGCCTCGCCCCTCCCTTGACATTGTGCAGCTACAACAATCCCCTTCCCCTAGTCTGCTTAGGCATCTCCCCTCACTAATCTAATCACTTTCCCCTCCACCAGCCAACCTCCCTCGCCCCTTCACTATGGCCAGTATTTGTTTCCCCTCGTCGCACCTCCTCACTGGCTTCTCCTCGGTGATGAACCAGCTGACTTCCCCTCCCTCTTGCACGTGGCCATCCCTACCCTCTCCCTCTAGCGCAACACACAAATCCACCTCCCCAGATCTCCCCTTCCTGGAACCCTCCAACTCACCGGAACAAGTTCTCTAGTCCAACAACCTCACCCCCAATAGATTTCTTTTCATCTTTGGTGTTTTTATTTAATCTGTCCAAACCCCAACATCTTGGGTGTTGATTGTTGTGTTTTTATAGTTGATTAGGGTGTGTGAATTGTCTGGGGGCATCGTTATTCTTACTATTGAAGGTTTCATTGCTTTCTCACAAGTTTTAGGTAGGTGAATTTGTGTATTTCCTTTCCAAAACACTCCATTGATAATTTAATTCTTCTAAATAATTTTTATTTCATGAATCATGTGTTTAGGATACATTTGACTAGATTATTATGATGTTTTAGAATTGACATATTTTCTTAAAATTAATTTTTAAAGCAATTATTTTTTATACTTATTTAGTTGTGCAAAAAATGATGTTTGGGTATTATTTTAAATTTTCAAACAATATTGTCACCCCTTGTGTATTTTTAATTAATATGAAAATGTGAGTTGCATACTTGTCGCGTATTTATATAGGTTTGTGTTTATGATGGTAGAAAATGATGGAAGTGTTTTTTCCTAAAGGATTATGCCTACATTCTATATAATGGTGTACATAAGGCATTTGATTGGAATGAAAAGTGTTTCTGTTAAAAGTATTTCTTTGTATTATACATGGTTTCCATCTAGTTTTTGAAGGTGTGGTGCATTGGTTTTTTAATTGGTATTTTAAAAGTTTTTTGAAAGGTTGTTTTTGTTTTTGAACATTTATTAGTGTTTTAGGTGTGTGTTCGGCTATTAAGGCATATTTGGGTGAAAGTGGCATTTTAAATTATTTTAGAAAATGGTTTGGATAATGTTATAGCTTGTGTGTGTGTTAAAATGCTTGGAAAGGGAGTTTTATGGTCTTGTTGGGGTTTTTATATATTTTACAAATGTTGTGGATGGTTGGGTTTGGTTTCTAAATCAAGTGATGACTTAGTGGAAAATGTTTTAAAATGTTTTCTTGGGTGGTTGGTGTACCATTGTATTTTTAAACATCCATGGTTGCACTAGGTACACACATGGATGTGCTTTCAAGTGAATATGGCACTTGAAAAATGGTTTTCTCTTTAAACCTTGGTGGATAAAATTGTTTTTTTTTTTGGTTTCAAATAAATTTGGTTCCCCTTGTGAAATTTATAAGGAAATATTTAAATGTGTTCTTTAAATCATGGTTATTTTCCTTTGAAATGTGTTTTGACATGAGTTTGAAAATGATAAAGGCTCGTTTGGTCGTTATGAAGTTATTTGGTGTTTGTTTTGGAACCTAGAGGGCCATTTCTATTTTTAAATACAAAATTCATGTTTAGATTTTTCTTAAAAGATCTTGTACAATGTTTTCATAAATTAATTTGACTATATAAAACTAAAGGCTTGGTTGACAACTTCAATTGTTTTATAAAGTGGTTTTGATAATCAAATGATGTGACGGCCCGATTGGCACATTCTATGTTTGACATGTATATATATAAGTATATGGGGTGCTACTATATAGAGTAACCATGTATGGGTTAATGCATAGGAAGTGTCTGTGTTTGGGGTAGGCAAGTGTGGTGATGACATGGTAAGTTGAGTCATGCGTGTGAGGGACTCCTACATACACAGTATTATCATTATAACAATCATGGGTTCCATTGTGTCTTTTAGTTGATCGAGTGATGGTTTCTTATCAGTCCCAATTAGATGGTTTGGTACCCACTGGTAGGTATAGAGGCCAGATGGGGAGTTCTGCTGGTTTCTTTTTTTGCGAGGGAGGCCAGTTGGTTATAGACTTAGAAGCTTCACCATACGTCAGTAGGTGGTTACGAACCAAGTACATCCTGGGGTCTTCTAGGGATGTTAAGTATCACCCATGGTTACTTGATTATTTTCATTGATTTTTTACTTTCTTTTATACTATTTTATTTCCATATCGCATTGTTTACCTATTCTACTTTATCCCATATTTGGTTTATTTTCTCTTGGGTTATGTTTATAAAATTAAAAATGGATTTGGAAATGGTATGTAGCGTGTGTTGGATTTTTCAAATGGGAAAAACCCATTTCTTATTTTAAAATTTGAAAACCCTACTTTTATATTTGTATTTCAGACTTCTGTTATTAGATTGTTTTGGGAAGTAAGATTCTTGGATTTTGTGGTTTTTCTTGGAAACCCTACTGAACTTTTTAATGCTCATGCCTATTTATCATTTCAGTTAAAGTTTACCTTTACTCAGGTTCTCTTGGATGAGTTTCTCATTATTGGATAAAGTTTGGTCTTTGGTTAGGTGGTGACCTGGAAGTTCACGTGGAGGTATATGCGGTTTTATTTTCTTTCTACTACTAGTTTTTATTTTTATCGTTATTCTTTATTTATTTGGTTATCTCTTTTTATGGTCCAAATCAGTCCCAATGGTTAAACTTTGATACCTGACACTAGTTTCCAGCCCGTGGGGATTGGGAACACCCTTCGAGCCATGCCGTGAACCGAATCGGGTGATTGGTTTAGGGTCAACCTAAGATTGGTTTGTGACTGGTCTAGTAAGTAAACCATACAAATGAAATAATGGTGTATAACATAAACATGGATTAATGAAAGGTAATTGAGATGAAAACCCTTACAATCTGGGTAAAAATTCAATAAAAACCCCATAAAAGATATAGAATGGAGTTTAACATAAAATACCATTAATAATATATAATTCACAATATTGTTTATAAAATAGGCTGTATACACACCACTTATATAAAAATTTGGGAATAAATATGAACTATGTCTCAATGAATAGAAATTGAGATGATATATCTTACCTTGTTTCCTTGCTTAGTTGATGACATTGTAATTTCCTATAAAAAATAAATTAATTAATATCCTATTACATAACCTTAATAATAAATATTACCCTTTTATAATTATTATTAAAAAAATTATCATTGGTACATTAATTATCTATAGCACATTATGACCCTTGGGTGTTGATAATTTTAACCATTTTGTGCATGTTTAATAATTTCAATATCATTAACCCTAATTTGATACCAATTTCATTATTGATATATAACTTAAGGTTCTATAATATATATCTTATATTTATTTAAAAAGTTCTTATTTCATTTTATAGGTGTTTTGGATAAGTTATGTGAAAACAGAAATGATAGCAACTTATTCTGGAAATTTTAGAGAACAAAAATGATACCTTAATAATAAAATAAATAATTAATATTATCATTAAAAAAATATAAAAATAATTATTATATTATTATATTAAAATAATATTTGTTTTCATGTTCCCATAGTCAACCATAATCATATTTTAAAGCCTCGTTCATGTTGGTGTCTAAATCGACCCAAACATGATCTTACTTTAACTCAATTTGTGAGTATGGTGAAGGAAGTGTTTATTTTAACATAATATCATTACAATAGAATAATAGTGAAATTTATTTGATATTTTATTATTTTGAACCAAATTTTAAGATGTTTTCATAAATAATGAAAAACCAGAAGGAAAATGAAAAAACTATTTTCTGTGGATGTTATAGTATGCACGCATGCATGATTGACATTGCTTTGTTTTTAAGTTGACGAAATGGATAAAGAAGGGTTTAAAAATTAATATAGAAACATATTGTTATACTAATGATACTAGAGTCATCATATTATTATGGTGGTAAGATATTTGGAAGAGTATGATTGAGAAGAAAAATGTAAGGAATTAACGCTTACATTGGAGGCATAATTTCTACTTGGACCAAGGAATTATGTGAGTGGGAGAGGGTTATTGGGATATTAAAATGGAATATATTAAATTTATAATTATAAGGTCAATTTTATATTTGATTGGTGTAAGTGGTTCCCTTTTATAAGAGGAGAAGATGGGCACTTTTAAAGATACTCAACATTTTTCAATAATGTCATGATACTATTCAAGGATCAATGGATAAAAAATGAAAAAAAAATGGAGTGTGTGGTATTTTTTTTTATATATATTCTCATAAATGGTTTTCCACACATTTTTTCACCAATTTATAGGTTTTTTAACATTAACTGCTTACATTTTACTTTTTTAGTTTTAAACTAGGTAGTTAGTTTTTAACTAACTGATTTTATGTTTAATTAAAAATATAAAATAACCAATATAACCAAATTTTGGTTATTTGGTACGAAATTTAACATATAATTAATCAAATTTAATATATTAATATTATAAAATTAACTTTTAAAGTAAAATAGATATTATGTAGAGAAACCATTTTCGTAGAAAAATGACATTTTGACCATTATGGATTCTTAATTTTATTTAGTATTGATTACTAATTTAATGAGTGTTAATATAATTATTTATTAATTTATAAATAATATTAAATTAATTATTTAAAGTATTTAAATTTATTTTATTTTTTATTTTTTCCTTGATATTATTTATATAACAATTTTAAAATAATTATTTCACCATCATCATGGAAATTATCATCAATCTTAACAATCTAAATTTTTTACCCAAAAATGTAATTAGCCACAATAAAAAAATGAAAAAAAATTATCTAAAATATAATAAGAATTTTATCAAACTAAAATTCTATTTTTATATAAATTAATCCTAAATTTAGAGCATGTAATGTGTAAAAACCTATTTTTTAGAAAAGTGCATTTTTAAGAAAAAAAGATTCATGATTAGCATATAAATTTAAATTACATTTATTCCAATGAATTTAATATAATTATTATCAATAAAATAGTATTTATTTATCAATAAAAGGAATCAAAATATTTATTTCATCATGTTATAATTAAGAAAACCAAAAATAGTTTTCATTAAAACACTACATAAATTTTCAAAATGTTGAGAATGAGTTTAAAAATTAAAAATAATATAATAAAATGATTTATTATACATTATAATATATATTTTTATATGAAAAGAGTTTCAAAAAATTCTATATAGTATAAATATGATGGTATTTGTAAAATTCATTATTTTTTACTAAAACCCATTTATTTTAGAAAAATCTCAAAAATACATCTAAAGATAGTTTTATTGTGAGGAATTAAAATATTAATTTTAATGTATCAAATTTAAATTATAATTATTTTTTAAAATATATATTTTTAAAAGAAAATGCATAATATAAATAATTTTTTTATTACAAATAACCTTTTCAATGTTAAATTGTATTAATTATTTACCTTATAAAGGTAATAACTATTAATAGATTACCAAGTTAGTGTTTATTAATGATTTATTGAAAATGTATTATAATATAGTGTGGTTTTTTACATTGGGTTTAGCATGTAACATAGGTTATATATTATAGTATATATTTTAAAGGATCCCAAATCTCATGTCGTTACATTCGACACCCATTAATTAAATTATATCCTCACAATTTTAATTATCATTTACTAAAGGAAGAAACTAAGGGATATATAAGAAACTCATAATTTTACTTTTACAAAGATATCCACCTCAATTACCTTGTTAAAACTAGGAAGCTAATTATCCTAACATTAGTTCTTATGAGTTCTTAGAGATATACATTTCATAACTTCATTTCGGTGATCTTATTTCAATAAAACAATGAAACCAAAAAAGGTCATGATAATATACAAATGAATTAGAGTATATGAATTCAAAATCTCAATCATAAGATATATTCTCTAGTGACATGGTTATTTCAACCTATTATGATTTTATTTATTCTATAGAATATGAGTATAATCCTATACCTCTCTTGGTTATACCTAGTTTACATTACATAATTTTATCTTATACTTCTAATCATGATCCCTAAAAGTAACTAAAAAATAAATCCTTTATAGGAATTTTTAAAGAGCATACGATCATCCAGATTATATCCATCAAGAGTGTCAAACCATGTGTATAGTCTTAGGCCCAATCATCATGCATTAGGGTGATGATTGAGTAAATGATCGACCAACCCTTTTCGGGGTGATTACCCCTAGGTGAATCTATGCCACAACCTCATCCACTTGTATTATATAGATATAGATATATTTCTAGGGGAAACAAACTACTTAGGGCTTTACCAATATTTCAGAATATCATCCTATACATAGAATTATCACTAAGGTTTTCACTAAGCTTCTATAACCCTAACACTAAATATGACTTAACTAATCTTCAAAAATTACTAAATGTTGGTTTGATACAAACTATAATGACCCAAGAAAAATTTAACCAAAATAATACATTAATCCCATGACATAAATATTACATCTTAAAAAAATTCGTATAACCCAATGACTGAAAGGTTTAGTGTTTTAGATATTAGGTACATAAACATATTAGTTGATGATATTTTCTTCATAATCAAACTTCTTTAGGCTCCCTTATATAATTTACACAAATTACACTTATATATGTATCCTGAGGAAAGGAAAACATAATAAATGTGTGATCTCAAATTCTCAATAAGGGAAAACATATCAACATTTCAAAAAGGGTTAGATAATATGTATATAATAAAATGTGGGAAGGGGATGAATTTATTATTAAAAAGAACAAAGAATAATATGATTTGTATATAAAAATTTATAAAATGAAATGTAATCTCAAATTGAAAAAAATATACCATTGAAAAAGTGTGCAGAATATTTAGATAATAAACATTAGTCAAGGAGAATTCATCACCTTGAAATTACATGCATTCATCCCCAATTTATAAATTTTAGAATAGAAGTTTGGAATAATATTTTGTTCGTTGCACATAAATATATATTCATGCATAAGCACATGTAGTGAAATGTGTTTAATTAATTTCTTATGCATGAAAATATCACATGAAATAATTGTTTTACATTTACAATATTTCAATCCATCTTCCATAATGAATGATATTAGTTATTAAAGTTTATGATTTAATCTTTTTAACTCTACTATTTATCAGTATATGACAAATATGGATGATATCTATCTTAAATTCAAAAACATGTATTTTTTTATATAAAATGTTTAATTGCATGAAACATGGGTTTTGAATTTAAGTATTATTATTTTATGTTACAATCCCAAACAAACTATTATTATATGTGAACTAGTTATCGTCACCTATACATATGTATGTCTATCTTTCTATGTAGTCTTTAGTTTAATGTTTACAATTAATGCATGATTTATTTATGAATATGGACATAATTGAAAATGTAATTTATCTCTTATAATATCTTATAGATTAAGAAAATAAATATTCAAAGTGGTATGGGACACCTCGAATAAAAGACATAATTTAATAAATAAAAGTGGTATGGGACACTTTAATTTAAATACATTTAGACATATGAGGAATGCATTGGACTGATTATGTGATAGGTGAGGCCCAATATTAGTTTTTTTTTATGTTTATGAGATTCCAATTAAAGCTGGTTTTTATGGGTGTGAAATGACTCTGGTGCTTTTGAAAAATGATATCATGGAGCTTTTAATTTAAGATCATTTGGGCATCAACACGATGCAAGTTTTTTCCATGTAAGTCGTAACATAAATATTTTTGTATGTTTAATTTATTAAAAAATTATACTTATGTTTATTTTGGATTAGGCATATTTATAAAATTTGTAAGGATCATAAAAAGATAGATGTATATGGATTTATGGACCCATAGTTTATTTTACCTATAGTGAGGACAATGACTGAAGTAAAAAAGAATAGTTTATATTGTTGAAAGATTTCAAAAGAATGAAATTATTCAGTGTTGGATGTTTCCTTATATTCAAGAGTATGAAACATATATCTCAAAAATTGATGTATATATTTTAACATAATAACCACTAACATTAAATTTTCTTTTATATCAATAGAAATTGTATGTTATATGTTTTTGTCCAAGGGAGAAGACACTTTATTAGTTATGATCTATCTATGGGGAAGTGCGATAAAATTTTAAGAATGTATTAGACATGTAAGTTTGAATTTTTAATACTTTTTTATATTATAATGAATTTTAAATTTAATTCATTCATATTATTTTCAAATAGAGCATGAAATTTTATTTAGAGACCATAATAATAAGATCATCAAGATCAAATATGTAAAAGAAAAGCTGAATATTCATTTACAATTAGTAAGTTTTTGATATACTACTAAATAATGTTATTTTGAATTAAAAAACTATTTTAAATAGAATTTTCATAAACAATATGGCATAAAAGAATGTGGATATTATGTGTTAAGATTTATGTATTAAATAATTTCAACTGAGACTGTAATGAAGTTCCACCAGGTTATATTTCTTTATAAACTTTTCCTTAATATTTCATTCATTTTATTCATAATACATGTTAAATGATTTACTTTTAATTTGTAGCTTTATGATTACCCTCATATTTATAGTGCACATAAGTTAAGGCACTTAAAATTTAATGGGAAAATCATTTTACTGGTGTTATTGTATTTTATTTTATTTATACTATATATTATAATCTTGAAAGTTCTAATTATAAATGTTTTTTTATTGTTGTTCTTATACTATATCTACTTGTTTTCTGGTTTCTTTTGGTTTTTATACTTTTTTTCTCTTATTTACTACTGTGGATAAGAGGAATGAAAGAAAAATTATTAAAAAAATTGGTTTTTCATGTTGGTTATTTGATAAACAGCATGAAAAAAACAATCTTTATCCATTTTTATATCAGTTATTTGATAATCAATGTGAAAAACAATCCAATAATACATTTACAACATCATTTTTTTAACTGATATTAAAAACATATTTACAACATCTTCTATAATAACATCACATACTAACCGACATTAAAAAGGAAAAAATGATGTGAAACCCCATTTTATGCACTAGTGAGAGTCACCCACAAGTTGTGATGAAATTAGGGTAAGCATTTCTCTCTCAATGCCTATGTAATGTCATACAGTGGAGTGTCCATGGTCTATAACATGATCAATATTATATTATTAGCTGACTCTTTCCATGTGACTATAGATTTATCTTCATCCATGGTGAGGATTTCTTTGACCTGATCTGGCCATAAAGGTCTCTTCTTCAATACTTCATCAAGAGAAGTAGGTCCATTCAAAATATCCTCAATTTATTTAAAGTAAACATGGTTCAAGGAAGTCACAGATGATAATAATCACCTCATAATACCTTTTGACTAGGTTGAGACATAATTAATTAATAATTAGGTTCCTAATGTATCTAGCCTTAGTTTCTTGGGTTCCTCTCGATATAATCGAAAATTAGAAGTGATTTTGACATGTGGATGACCTTCACGCTAATAAGATAAATCATTGTAGGGATGGGATTCACAATAAGAACCATATATAGGAATACCATGGTTTATTCTTGATTCTCCATCATAGAAAGGACCTTAATTATATATTAATGTTTTATCATATGGAGGACCTCAACAACACATGCTCTAGAGAGGACCACCAGAGTTATTATCTTGGTTCCATGGGGAGGGCCTCTATGGTTACTAAATATTGGTGTTATAACAAGGGGAGAACCTTCTTGTCAGTCAATATTCATGTCACAGGGAGGAACTCCATAACTGGTATGATGAGAAGGACCTTCATGACCGATCTTCACATTATTTTGTGGAGTACCTCCATGGCGGGTTCTCTTGGGAGGACCTCTAGATCTATCTAATTTCATTTGATCATGGAGATGACCTATCTGGTTGAGGATCTTTTATATATTTCCATGATGAGTGCCTTCATGATTGATATGTTTGGTATCATGGGGATGTCCTCTATGATGGATACTCAGGTAGGACCTCCATAGTTAGTGGATATAGTACTAGGGGGAGGACCTTTATAATGGATTCTCTAAAGAGGATCTCCATAATTGATAATTATGGAATTGTGGGTAGGACCTTCATAATGAGTGATCTGAGGAGGACCACTAAATTTATTGATTATGGTGTTTTGGGTAGGACCATCACACTAGGTTCTCTGAGGAGTACCTCTAAAGTTGTTGATTATGGAACTATAGTGAGGACCTTCATAAAGAGTGATCTGGATATGACATTTATAGTTTCTACTTAGGGCACTACATAGAGGACCTTCATAATAGGATCTTTAGGGAGGACCTCAAAAGTTTTTTATTATGAAATTATTAGGAGGACCTTAATAATGGCTTCTTTGTGAGTACCTCTAGAATTGTATGATGTGGTACTATGGAGAGGACCTTGATGATTATAGTTTCTTTCTCCTATTGATGAGAAGTTAGAGGATCATTGGGAAACTATAAAAAAATTATGAGCCTCAAGGATGTCAGTGTCCAAAAGGGTAGGGATATACTCTTAGATTATATATTTACCTTGGAAATCCTTCATTTTAAACATTATCAATTTTGTGAATATATTTGAAGCCTTTATAATAATTGGGGTCATGCAGTGTGGGTCACAAACTTTATGAGTTGTATCCCTCCTGGTCATCTCCTTGGTTTTCATTGAAATATATTGATGGGATTTATGGGTGAAATTTTGATCAAGAGTATACACCTACTTCTGAACTTTAATAACCATTTTCCCCCAAAAAATCTCTACTCTCAAGTTTCCTAGTTTATACCATCAGGTTTAGGATCTTCAGGGTAATATCCTCAGTATAAGAGAATAGGCCCATGTGGCATTGGCGAAGACTGTGGCTGGTGGGATCCATCTTAGGAATCTCCAAAATAGTATTGGGGATGTAGTCAAAGTCATCATCCACCTCACTAAGGTAATTAAATTAAGTGTTTCTATTCTATAGGGACAGACTCCCAAATTGATTAGATGTGGAAATAAGTGCCACTTGCTTCTCTATAGCACGTTGTTTGTAGGATGGCATGTAAGGGTTTATCTCCTAGAGGATTTTACAATCCACCTCCACTATTGGTATAGAGATTTTAAATATATATTCTCGCGTTAAGTCATTCACTAACTGGTGTTAGAGTAGTTGGGTTGGAAAAATAATATGTTTAGGAATCGAGGGTATGGCCTTTATCAAAGTTAAGGCATATTCATCATGCATCAACTGGTGGTGCATAGTATCCTATGGTTCCCTAAGTTTACTATTAACCTATCTAAGTATATTGATATGAGATGGTGCATTTGGGGATTCCATTTGGATGTGTTGGTATACCCATAAAGGGGAAATAACCAAAAATAAGGAACTCATTAGTGCAACATCAAAATAAAAATTTCATAGTCAATCAATATCTTTCATTGGTAAAATAATTCACGTTGGGTTCACTATTCTTGTTCCCCTACACACTCTATATTTACGCATTTTATGCCAGCTTCAGAACTAATTTCTAAATGTAGGAAGTCACTGGGAAATACCAATAACATTTTGAATTGCATGTTATTCAAGAGTATTAGAGGTTATCATATCTCTTAAAGAGTCGTATTTCCTAGTATGGTACTCTCTTATATATTTAATACATATTCATGAAATAATTTATAATTACAATATTGGTTACCTTGTTCATGAGAGTGATCGACTATTACCATGCATTTATGTGAACATCTATATGTATTATAGGTTCTCTATTATTTCCTTAGTGGTTGGTTATACTATAGTTTAAATCCACACAGTTAGGCACTCTAGAATTTTCACTGTCTAGGGAGGAAGTGGGTATTATTTATTTAAATTTGTATTATTTATAAGATTATTTATTAATTATATTAAATTTATAAAGTCATAGAGAATATTTACTGGATTTTATATCATTTTTTATAATAATAATATTAGGTTTACATCTTTTTACACATAAAACAAGCCCAATTATATTTTTATTGTTTTTTTACTAAATAAACCAATTTTAATTTTATATTAATATTTTAATTTTTAGTTATTTAATTAAGTTTTTTTATATTTATGTCACAATTTCTATTTTTTTATTTTTTTATTATATTTATGAGTTTGTAATGGTTTTGTATAGTTTTTCAAATAATTAATCACTTTATGTTATTAGTTTACATCCCTATTGTTTTTTATTGTACTATATAATGTTCTAATGTGATTAATTATTTTTACCATTTTAATTATTGTACTCTAAATGCACAACCTTGATGGTGGTAAGATTAAAATTTTTATTTGGACTGATCTTTAATTTTTCTGTTAAATTATCTGTAATTTTTATTGCTCTACACCTTCCTAGAATGTTTTAAAACTTTTTTATGCTTGATTATAAGATTATATAAAATATGAATTTATTATATCATAGAATACTCATTCATTTTTAAATGTATATATATTAATAATAGTTATTTTTTCTCTAGATTTGTATCATTATGTTTTGAGTTAATGTGTCATGTTAAAACTTTATTAACCCCTAAGAGTTATTTATTTTTTATAAAGATGTTATGTTTTCAATCATTGGGATGTGTTTTTAGTATATGTTTACTAAAAATAATATTATAATTATATATTTTTAAATATTCACTTTATAGCATATATATGTATGCAATAGAATTTGGTTAAACTAGTCTGTTTTTTTAACTTCTCTTTAATCTCGTGAAAAATTATGGTGCGCATTACAAAATTATCAACATTATATCATTTTCATTTAAGGTGAATATATTTTTTTCATTTTCTTTCATATAAATATTTTTTTAATTAAAAATTTTCTACTTTTCTCTATTTCCTTTATAGGAAATGAAATGGTGTTACATTTACTGAATCATAGAGGTAATCCCCCCCCCATTTTTCTTAAACCCACGTTAGTTAAGGTTTTCACTAATTTCTTCATCAAAACCATCCTCTCCATCTTGACCATAGATATTTTGTTTAGTTAGGACACTCATAATTTCATAATCTCATAAAAATTATACCATATGAGATCAACACATCTAATCATTCTAATACACTATTAAACAACCACAAACATATATACATGGGTATTGGTAATTTAAATATTATTTTTACCATAGATTTTTATTTATTATTTCTAATAAATATTTTCAAAGTTTAATATTTTTTAAAATTATAGGTATCTTGTATTTATGGTACCTTGAAGTATAATATCTATGTTTGTCACTTATGGTTGTTTATATGAGGGTCTATAGTTGGAAAAATAGATTATTCTATTAAATGTTGTTTTCAATACAATAAAAAATTGATATGTTAATAAAGTAGTTGAATATTAATAAATAAAATAAGAGGAATCATTTTTTTATAATAGTACATTATATATAGAAAAGTGTATACGAATCTTCAATTTGATAACTAACTATTTAAATGTCATAATTATTAAGCATCATGTTATTTAGGGAAAATTAAACAATACCTATAAAAATAATTTATCGATAAAAACTTTTTTATGTTACCTATGGGAAATAAAACCAACCTCATATACATATATATATACACATACATACATAAATATATAAAGTGAGAGTTATTTATTTATTTATTTATTTATTTATTTATTTATTTTAACTATTATGTCCAATCAATTAATAAAATGGTTTAGGGGTTTTTGGTCCAAAAATATTATTTTCACCGCCTTCTAGTACAGCAACATGCATGATTCAAAGTGAATCTTTCAAATTGATATCTAAATTATTGAAATATGTTCACTTGAAACAAGTTATAACATTAGAGATAAAATAAAATTCAAAAATATTCTGAAATTTTTAAGGATACCTAATTTGAATACATATATAATTAATATTCATTTTACCATGGTTTTTAGTTTCAAATATTCCATAAAGGATCTTGTAAATGAATTTGAATAATTTTTATTCAACTATAGTGAAAGAAAACTATATGGTACTATCGATACTACAATGTCTAGAATAATGCGATCGATGTTGATTTTTTCTAGATCTTACATAATCAATGATAACATGAAGTAATAGTTTTTATCTACGGGAGAATAGAAAACAAATATGCACTAGTCTTCTATTGATCCAACCATATAGATAGATGGTCATTAGTCCAAAAAAATTGACTTGAAATATTTTTTAGTATTCAATATAATTATCATATATAGTATTCTTACAAATTGTGGTATATGCAAGGATATATATGATAGTTGTATTAAATAATCATCATATGTAGTATCCTCACTACACCATGTTTGATAGTTATATTATATAAAAATTATATATTATATGTTATATATACTATAGAGTGAGACAATATATTACAGTTTTAAAATCCATCATATTATATATATAAAGGTATTAAAAATTGACATATTATATATATATATATATATACATATTAGTTTTAAAAAAATCATATTATATATATATATGAATTATCTATGTATGATGGTTTATAACCATTATATATGATAAAAAACATCATATATATATATGGTTTTATTGTAGTGACTATTGAGTCTATAAAATGTTTAATAAATATCTCTCAACATCATTCTAAGGACTCTTGTCTCCACTGGTATCCACTTGTTGAATGAATCATTAAACACATTAGTAAGATATCCTTTCTCTTAATGTGTGTCATTGATTTATCTTGATAAAGTAAGAAAGAGAAAATAATATATATTTTTATTCTTATACAAGGATCACATGAATCACACATATCACATTTTAGATCGATCCCCTTTTTATAGACTATCAAGAATGCTCTAAGTAATCAATAAATGCACATGAGCCTCATCCTAGTTGGTGAGGACTCCTTAAGTGCATCAATGAGACCCAGGTTTGAACCAGGTGGAGGCATAATCTCAGGGTTATTGTAGCAGTACCATAGCAGGTACTGTGCAGTTACTGTAGTAGGTACTGTAGCAGTTACTGTAGCAAGTAATGTTCGATACTATAGCAGCTGAAACTATTCACCTTGGGCCACTGGTTTGGTCTTGTAGTCCTTAAGGCCTTCGGGACACCCGGGCCTTCAGGTCAGTAAGGCTTTTGGGACACCTTTAAGGCCTTTGGGGCACCTTAAGGCCTTCGGGCCACATGTTCAGTACAGTTTCCCCAAACAGACTCTACAAAAAAGGAGCATCCCCAGAGGAGGTTTCAGAGCAAGTGCACTCACCAGAGCAGAACCAAATGAATTTTTCAGAATGATAGGGTATGGCTATTCCATCGGGACCAGCCTATGCTTGTATGGGAATCCTAACCAGAAAACCATGAAAAGGTGGAGAGCTACTATCATGATGTAGATGCTGGGGAGGGGTAGTTCCTTGTAGATAGTCTGGTTGAAGTCCCTAAGACCTTTGGGTTATGTAATCTTCTAAGCCTATAGGCCATTTAATCTCTAATCCTATGGGCCTTTTAAGGGTTTCCCCTCATCCCTTGAAAGGGGGGTTATCAAAAATCAATAAAAATGAAGGTCTTCGGGCCATTCAGGCTAAGTAATCAATAAATTGATCATTTCTCAAATGATCCATATGCTAAAACTCTTCATAAAAATACTATCATTACTCATTACCAAATTGAATATGAATTTTTAATGATAAAATATTAATTGTGATGCATTTTAAATACCTTAAATATTATCCAATGATATTTATTTGAATGTTTAATCACTTTATATGGAAGAAATAAAGTGGAAATGTGTGATATACCATATTTATTCATATCACTCCAATCGATATGATTATATCACTCCCTAGGATATACATTATATAATTATATCACTCTAAGATATATACATATATTTTATGCCTCGTAAATATATCCCATATAGTTATATAACCATGCTATATACCATAATATGGATTTCATTCAAAAAAATATCATTCAGTATGATGTTGTAATTGTATGGATTTTTAGAGTAAGGTTTTCATTGTAACATGGATATATCTAAGCAGATCAAGGGGATTTTTCATAGGGGTGCCCAGGGAGTTTGATGTTAGTTGAACACACACCATTGAAAGTTTTTTTGGCATCTCACCACCTATGAGTGAAATTGTTTCCATTTTAAGTTAGCTTGGGGACTTTTCTAAATGATTTTCACGACCCAGCCCACAGGGCCTGTGTTGTGACATACCCCAATCCTACCTCCTGAAGGTTAGGGGTTGATAACTAGAACCGAAGGCGTTGACCTGAAAGTGGTAGGCATTGGCCTGAGTACCTGTACACACACATACACAACCACATCCCAATGCTGGAAAAGTAAATAAGCATTTCACTAAAAAACCACTAAGTAAAAGTACGAATGAAAGTCAAATGGGCCAGAATAAAAACCCAAAAAAAGACTAAATAGAAAATAGGAAAGTGAAAAAGAAACTTTGTATAGCCATCTGCTGAAAACCCCACCCAATGGGTAAGTATAGAGTAGCTGCTGGAAGCCGTAGAATTACGTCTCATCTACCTAGTCTCACTAGGTACCACTGGGTCCTCGGCCACCAAGTCCTCCATCAAGGCGGTGGTCGTCTGCCCCAGAAACAACACATGTGGGTGAAGCCTGTGCAGGGGTGAGTAACAAAATACTCAAAAGGGGCCCCAAAATAACAAGAAAATAACACAAATAAATCCACAACCAAACTACAAAGCATGATCACCAATAATGATCACAAATCAAGACAGCTCGCACCAGGTATATTCTAGAGTAGAAAAGTAGAACCATTAGTAACATCATCTAATGCCTCAATTTCTATAGAAATCATCCTCAATGAGTACAGTAGGCCTTCCAGGTCACACAGAATCCACTTCCCACTCACCTAAGACTATTTTGGTACTCATCCCTGATGAGTACCATGGGTATTCTGGGTTATACAGAAGCCGCTCCCCACTGTGTGCATGTCAAGTCACACAAAATTCACTTCCCACTATGACCATACTAAGATACTCCTCCTATCGAGTATTGTGAGTCTGTCAGGTCACACAGAAGACTCTCCCCACCGTGGGCCTTCCAGGTTGCATAGAATCCACTTACCAATGGTCCATAGTATCTAATCCACATAGGTTCTCTCACCAGCAGTCTCTAGGTCTCATTTAACCTCAAGGTATTTGCACGTAGCATGCTTAATCTTGGGAGAACCGCTCCCCAATCCATTAATTGAATTAAAACTTCCATGAAATCCTCTATAGGTTATTCCAAAAGATCCTCCTCATTGTGAGGGTTCCAATGACACAAAAGGATCATCAATTGGATGCCTGGTTTGAAAGATAATGATGTTTTTTCAAAAGGGGACTAGTTGGGTCTGAGTCTGATCTGACCCGGCCTAGGTCTGGTCCATTGGGTTACGGGTCTGGCCTGGCCCAATGGGGTAGGTCCAGCCTATTCCCTACCCGGTCTACCTAGCCGAGACGCAGCTGGAAGCCGCGTTCGGCTCCCTACTCGCCCCGTAGTTTGCTACGGGGTCGTTTCTCCACCGCAGTCAAGCGACCGCGGCCTGGCTGTGACGTAGCCGGCCAATCTAGCAGGCCCAGATTCCCGCAAGCGGTCAAAGACCGCGTGCCTCCATGGGGTTTCTCCTTCCCTATGAAAGCTCTGAATTCATCTTGCTTCCCCTTTCTAATGTTTGTCTATTAATAATTCACAATTAGAGGGGCTTGGGCCTTGTTTGTGTTAGCATGCGCCCTTCGTGTTAGAGTTTTAAAACAGGGGGAGGTTTATGGATTATGTTCTATCAATAATAATTCAATCCTGAAAAGAAATACCAAGTAACATCATCCTCCCTCAAGAACATATGATCCACGTATCAACCTATTCGTGGGTTGATCCGTGTTCATCGTTTTAGAATGAATAATGGGGAACTTGAACAAAAATAAACCCCTATGTCAAAGTAGTTCGACATTGAAGCAGTCTGACCACAAAGATTCAAGAAGTTGAAGGCGTTCATTGCTTTCTAGCTCTTTTATTCAAGTTTCATCGAATTTTTTAACGTTCTATCAACCTTATTCATTATTCGTTGGAGAGAAAACTCATTGATGATTCATCAGATAATTTTCCACCTTTTAATTCTTGTTTCCCCCAATATGTTATCTTATTAAAAGAAAACACGTCGCAGTGTTTTTTTTACACTGTGATGTCACATCGTTATGTTGTTTCATTTATGAAATATTATATCTATTATGCTTCAATTAATGCATCATTACAATGCAAAAAAATGATCCATTAAGTATCTTCCTTTAATGTGCATCATCGTTGCACCGTAGTGAAGGTTCCAGGCGTAGTGAAAGCGTGGTTGGGCCGGCACTAAAATTTTATTTTTACCATGATCAATGATTATTCTGGGATCAATGCGATAATAAATGCTAGTATCCATGGAATATAATCAAATATTTAGATAAACAAGGAAGAGGCTTGAAACCATTAGAGAGGATCTTGTACATCATGTTTATAGTTAATTTAATTGATTTCATAAAGAAAATAATACCTGGATCTTCATTATTTTCTTTGTTGATGATGTTGATCATCTAGAATGACCCTTACAGATTATCTTGTTGCACAAGAAAGTATCCAAACTATAATCCCTCTAATGGTGATCCACACGTGCTCCGATGGCCTCAGATCGACACCATTTATTCTCTAAGTGCTAGCGCGGCGAAGCGAGTGTCTTGTGTCGGTCGTTCTTGATCGCTTGTTCTTCAGCCTTGAATAACGTCTATTGTTCTTGAGAGGGGTGGGAATAAGATTCGAGAGAGAAATTTTTTAGCTCAACAATTCTCAATTCACCAAGTGTGTGGTTCGGTACATGGCACAATAGACGTATGTGTCTATTTATTGACATGGGGCTTCAGTTACAATATTTAATTGTGTAACAACAATTAAATACATTCATAACCTTAGAGAAAGCTCATGCTATTAATAATAATACCACAACATTATTTATAGTGCTCCAAATTGTGAAAAATAGAATTATAAATAAAATTTTGCATCATAAAATAATAGCAGTGTTATTTTAATTTGTTCCAAATAGTTAAATAATTATTTGAAATCTTGCAAATAATTATTTTACTACCAGAATGGACTTCGTCCTCTCGAACTCCACTTCCATTTATTGAACACCTAAATAAATAAATAATTTATTCTCTTAAAAAAATATTTTATTTAAAAACTAGTAAATAAATATTTTTTAAATTTTCAATAAAATAACTAAATAAATTTTACCCACAATACGGTGAATAAATATTTATTTAATTTATGCAATCATTTTAACTTGAATAAAATTATTCCATTGTCTTGATAATAATATTTTTTAATTAAATTCAAATATAATTTAACCAAAACCACCAGAAACACTTAGTGTGTGATCCTCTAGGATTCTTTCTCATTGGCATTAGGTTGGCTTGCATAAAATCCAAGAGTACTATCTAGTAATGGGTCAAGGCACCCAAGAGAAAGAACTTAAAGTCTTAACAATGACATCCACATATTAATTATCACTATTTAATATAATCCCTTTGTCACAATATCTCATCAAGAAGGTTCCATGATAGTGTCATCAACTTTTATGCTTGATACGTCGTTCTTTGACTACCTGAAATAAACTCTTCATTACACCATGGCCATAGAATTTCACGAAACAGTTCTATTTCAATAAAAGGGATGAGATATCTACTTCTATAAATGGAAGGGGAAAATCCTTCCTCAACTTATCCATTAATAACATTTCACTATTGACACATCTAAACTGCTTCTTTAGCTGCCTCAGAAGCTGCGATATACTAGGACTCTGTTGTAGAATCCGCAACCACACTCTTCTTTGAACTCTTCCATCTTACTGCAACTCCATTAAAAGTAAAGATATATCCAATTTGAAACTTCATGTCATATTTATCAGTATAGAAACTAGCATCTACATATCCTCTGATGAGTAGTTCCTCATCTCCTCCATAAACTAGGAACATATCCTTAGTATGCTTTAGATACTTTAGGATAGTCTTTACTGCCATCCAATAACAGTCACCTGGGTCAGCTTGATATCTACCTACCACACTCAATGTGTAGGTGAAATCCAACCTAGTACAAATCATGGCATACATGACGTACCCAATCACTGATGCGTATGGAGTCCTTACCATTATATTTCTTTCCTCATGTGTCTGAGGACACATTTTCTTAGAAAGATGAATGTTATGTGATGCTGGAAACAATACACTCTTGGATTGTTCCATACTTAATATCTTCAGTATCTTATCAATGTATGTACTTTTACTTAGGCCCAACAATCTCTTGAATCTATCACAATGGATCTTGATCCCAAGAATATATGTTGCCTCACCTAAGTCCTTCATGGAGAAGCATTGATTCAACCATGCATTAACAGACTGTAAGACTGGTATCTTGTTTCCAATAAGTAATATGTCATCAATATATACTATTAGTAAAAAACTACACTCCCACTAAATCGTTAGTAGACACAAGGCTCACATTCCTTCTTGATAAAACTAAATTCGGTTATGGATCCATCAAAATGAATGTTCCATGACCTAGAAGCTTTCTTTATTCCATAAATGGATTTCTACAACTTGATACCTTTTTGGCATCATTTGGAGTCACAAACCCTTCAAGTTGTGCCATGTAGGCATCTTCCTAAAGGTTCCCATTAAGGAAGTCTGTTTTGAGATCCATTTTCTAAATCTCATAGTCATGGTAAGCTATAATGTCAAGTAGAATTTTTATGGATTTCAGAATTTAAAATGGTGAAAAGGTTTCATCGTAGTCAATTCCTTGATGATGTTTAAACCCTTTTACAACCAGAAATTCCTTATAGGTACTGACTTGTCCTTCCATGTCCAGTTTCTTCTTGAATACCCATTTGCAACCAACAGTCTTTACATCAACTAGAGGATCCACCAAAAACTAGACTTGGTTTTGGTATATGGAATCCATTTTATAATTCATGGCTTCTATCCATTTGGAAACTTCTGTGACACTTACTATTTCTATGTAGGTTAGAGGATCATTATTATCAACTAATAATGAGTCAAAATCCTGGGTAACTAGAAAACCGTACCATTCCAGTTCTCTAACCTCTCTTGTACTCTTACATAGATCTTGTGTCTTTGGAATAGTTCTTTCTTCCATGGGGCTTTATAGAATCTATTAATGTACCAACTCTTGTGTACCTTGAGCCTCAACTTCATCAAAGTCTATCTCACTCCCACTATCTATTTTGGAGATGTGCTCTATATCAAGGAATATGGAATGTCTTTCCACTATAACCTTTTTTATGAGTAGTTTTATAGGTAATATCCCCTTGTTTCCTTGGGGTATCCTATAAAGGTACACTTTGTTCCTTAGGGTGAGAGTTTGTTACCTGAAGAGGCCTTAACAAATGCTTCACTACCCCACACATGTAAATTTGATAACATGACTTTTCTTCCACTTCAGAACTCATATGGAATACTATTTATTGATTTAGTTGGTGCTTGGTTTAGTATTTGTACCACTGTTTGTAATGCATATCCCCAAAAGGATAATAGAAGACTCGCATGACTCATTATTGATCTCACCATGTTCAACAGGGTGTGGTTCCTCCTTTCACTCACACCATTCCACTGGGGTGTGTATGGAGGAGTGAGTTAGGATAGGATCCCAAACTCCTGTAAGTAATCAATGAAGTCTTGATTAAGATATTATCCACCTCGGTCTGAGCATAGTTTCTTAATATTCTTACCAAGCTAGTTCTCAACTTCATTCTTGTATTCTTTGAACTTATCAAAATAATCCGACTTATACCTCATTAAGTAGATATATCCATATCTACTAAAATCATCAGTAAAAGTTATGAAGTATGAGTACCCTCCCCTTGATTCAATTGGAAATGGTCCACAGACATCGGTATAAACCAATTCAATAAGTTCTTTAGCCCTTTCACCTTTCCCACCTAAATTGGGATTTGGTCATTTTTCCTTGTAAACATGCATGACATATGCCAAGTGGTTTTAGTTTGAAAGAATCTAAATATCCATCTTGATGTAACTTTGTCAATAGTTTCTCATTTACATGACCTAGCCAATGATGCCAAAGTTGGGTGTGGTATGATTCATGTAAAGTATCTTTGTTATTGATTTCCATTATTTGGTTTGTGTAATACAACACATAAAGACCGTTGTATAAATCCTCCCTACCAAAAACAAATGGTATCTTTGTTAAAGAATAAACATTCATTTATAAACTTGAAAAAAAAATCCATATGTATCTAATACGGATACAGAAATAATGTTTCTAGTAATAGATAGCACATAATAACAACCCTTTAACACCAATATCATCTTAGTTGTAAATGTGAGGCAGTAGTCCCCAATAGCTATAGTAGAAAGACTAGATCAGTTGGCTACTCATAGATCTACCTCTCCTCGGTCAATCTTTATAAATCTACTTGGTTTCTGCATTTGGATACATATATGAGCACCACAAGCTATATATAATACCCAATTTTTATAAATAAATAAATTTCATTCGATAACAAACACACCTGAAGCTTCTCCTTTCTTTCTATGCTGGGTGTAGTTCTTATTCCAGTGGCCTATCTTGCCGCATGTGAAAAAAACAGCCTCCTATTCATTTTCCTCCATTTTTATCTTCCTTTTCTTGGAAGGTCATGAATAAGATTTGGGCTTAAAGAATCTTCACCTTCCCTTTCCTCTTATTCACCATAAGGACAGAAGGCTTTTTACGCTTCATATCTTTGTCCACTTGGTGAATAAGGATAAGAAGATCAGATAGAGACTTCTCAATGTTGTTCATATTGAAATTGAAAACAAATTTAGATAATATCTTAGGGAGTGATGCAATAATGATATCGGTTCCTAGTTCTTCGGGGATTTTAAACCCTAGAACCTCCAGGCGCTCAATGTAGCCAATGAGCTTGACTACATGAGGCCCAGTTGGGGAACCTTCTCCAAGATTACTCTAAAAGAGTGACTTAGATATCTCAATATTTCATGTCTTTCTCTCTCCAATTAAAGACCATAGAGGTGCTCGAGCATGCTATAAGTATCCATGTTTTCATGAGACTTCATGAGCTCACTATACATTGATGATAGCATCAAACATTGAATGTCGACCGCATCATTCATATGTTTCTCATAGACCGGGAAATCCTCATCACTCGCCTATTTGGAAGGTGGATTAGGTAATACTGACTCCAACATGTAAGACTTTCGTTCATGGCATAGGATAACCCGAAGGCATCTAAACCATTCCTGGAAGTTACTGCCGGTGAGGATGTTGTCTTTATCTAGAATTGATCGCATGGATAGTGTGGTTGATGAGCTTGTCATTTTTATTCTAAAATTAAAATAGAAGATCATTAGGACTTTCTTGATTACATTTTATGAGAAATAATAAATTTTATTAAGCCTCCCATAGTTTTATCAAGTCCCAATGGTCCTCACCATTGAACTCAGAATGTCTAGTTTCCATGACATTCTAGTGGAAAGGATCTATATTCCCATTTTCATAACCCCAAAAAGGGTTGGTCAAGATATTAGAAGGTATTTAGGTAGGAAGTTCTTTTCCAACTACGGGCTTGCATCTCCTTGATTTGTTGAGTGAAATCCCCAATCCTAAAATCATGACTTTTGGATTTCCTTAACTTTTGCCACCAATATTACACCAAGTATATCAAGGGATACTTCTATTGATATAATATGGTTAAGTAAAACTGAAACCTTTCATAAGGTCTTCCTATATAAAATTAAGTGTCCCAACAAGGGTTGGTCAAATGCATAGTTTTATTGAATTTTTTCTTTAATCAAGTAACAAAAGGCTTTATCTGACTTAATATTTTATTTGAGGGATTTTTATCTCTTACGCATAAATTGATTATTATCATTATCACATGCTTGTTAATATTAAGAGGAACTTATTTAAGTTATTAACCATGGCTTGATAATATTTACACATAAGTCTGGTTTATTTTAGTTCCATCTTGCATGCTTGTTTAATTCATTAATTATGTGATCCGTGACAACACATCCATAATGATAAACCATGCAACTGACATAAATAAAATAAATGGAATGATCATGAGATTTTATAATGGTTATTTTATCTAGCGGTTGATAAACTAACCCTGACCTGGGGAGAGAAACATCTTGAACCTTTTGGGTTTGTGTTTACAGCTTTCCACCTATCCACCTCTATATCTCCTGGGATTGGTTTCATCTCGTCTCCATCTTGAACTGGCTCCACTAGCTTGGCAGTTCCATCCATTACATATTCCTTTTTTTAACTCACATGCAAGTGAGGGGTAAAAATGGGTTTTACATAAAAGAAATTTTGGGCATGCAGGCCCTACATATTAATGAGGAGAAGGCTCACAGGACAAAAAAATTAATTTAAATAAATTAATTAAAAGAAACCATCCATACACAAAGTTCTTGGTCTAGATCATGATCATTCATACATGCATCGATATTTATGCATAAATAGAACTAGCATTCAATTATTTAATCGTTCTTGTTTAAGATAAATCATGCTCGAATCAATTAATTATCATCTTTAATTAATCAGTCCTTTTATCTGAAACCCTTTTCTGAATTTCCTTGAGATTCTCATCCATCATAATTTTAAACAAATAAATTCATTTAAAATTATCTTTGTACGTAACTTTTACCTTGGAGGAAACCCGGTGAATTCCTATTCATAACTATCCAATGAGTAGAAATGAACATTACACAGATGTTAAATTAAACACATATATATAAAACACCTATCACGTGTTGTGCCTCAACTTTATGCATGCACGATGGTACACGTATCAAGGTTTTTTATAATATAATAATAAATTTTAATAAATCTACATAATTTGGATGAGTACATGGTGTGTAGTTATAACTACATGGTGTGTACTATTTTTCATTGTCCATCCAAAGTACACACCCAGGGAAATGATGTGTGAGTGTACTCGAAAATATTTGGAGTACACGGCATGTCTAGTGGTCCACATGCTGTGTAGTTCCTCATTACACTGTCTCTAGTTGGGAAAGTTTTGTATAGAGTACACAGTACAACCCTAACCAGAAGGGACAACACATCTTGTCCAGTTGGCCACATGGTGTGTAATCTGGAAACCATGTGCCACCTATTCCCTAGTCAACACATGGAGTCATTAAGACTTAGACAAACTCCATGACACAGATTGGTTTGGAGAAATAGATCTGGTGCATTGAACCTTGGCTACACAGTTTTTAAATGCAGAATACATGTTGTGTTTTTCTAGATTTGTATGGCCAAGAACCTTTGGCACCACCAGATGAGATCCTCTATTTTATTTTAATCAAAATTAAAAGAAAAGATCATTTCTGTAAGGTGAACAAGAAATTAAAGAGGAATAGATCTCGTGATTCATATTTTCAGAATGATTAACTTGAATTGAAATAACTAAATTATTAAATGCGGTAAATCATCAAAGAAATATTTAAATAATTATAAAATATGATGCAACCGCTCTAATACCAATTAGAGGTTCTGGGTGTAGCAGAATCGTGATTGGGCCGACACTAAACTTTTATTTTTACCATGATCAATGATTATTCTGGGATCAATATGACGATGAATTCCAGTCTCCAAAAAATAGAATCAAAGATTTAAATAAATAAGGAAGATGGCTAAAACCTTTAGAGAGGATCTTTCACATCATGTTTATAATTAATTTAATTAATTTTATAAATAAAATAATACTAGGATCTTTGTTATTTTCTTCGTTGATGATGTTGATCATCCAGAATGACCCTTTCGGATTATCTTGTTGCGCTTTCAAGGATCCAAACTAGAATCCCTCTAGTGGTGATTCACATGTGCTCCTATGGCCTCCCGATCAACACCACTCACTACTGGAACTTGGTTTTTTCCCAATGGTACTATAGAAATGGTTTGAGGAAACCATTGCTATAGTGTAAAAGAAGCAACATTTTCCAACGGTTTGTTCAAATTGTTGGCAATGTGTATATATTCCTAATATTTCCCAACGGTTTTTCTAAGACGGTTGGAAAAAACTATTTTCTATAAGTTATACTAATGGTTTTGATAAACCGTTGGTAAAGGGAATATTTCACGATGTTTTTTAAAAACTGTTGGGAATGTTTTCCCCCAAATACCCAGTGCCCAAGCTCCCAATCGGTATGATTGCAGACCTAATCTAGACCTCCTCTCGATGTATTCTTGGCCGCGAAACACCTTCCAGCTGAAGATCCTTCTTCAATCAAACAAATTTTATTTCTACACTTCAAATTAGTAAGTGTTTACTTAGTTTTAGTGTTCTTCCTCTTTTTATTTTATGTTTGATGTTTTGATTTTTTCTAAATTAGAGTTATTTCTGTTGGAGTACTGAACCCTTTGTTTGTTTTATGTTTTTTTTGTTCTACACTTCATACATCGTAAATGGTCTATTTAGTGGGGTTTTTTTAGTGCAGGGGGTAAAGGGTTTGTTTTTTGTTTTTTGTTTAGTGGGGTTTTATGTATTATGTTTAGTCGGGGATTTATGTTTTTTGTTTAGTGAAACGTCTAATGCGTGATTATTTTTCTTTTTTAATGAATAAAATGATTTTAAATAAAAATACCCTAAGGG